>BSWB01000003.1:26985000-31985000 GCA_033239125.1 Fagopyrum homotropicum
TGAAAACGGGTTTTCCTTAAATTTACTTATATTATATATTCTGTTCAAGTTTAGAGTATGAGCTAAACTTGCTTAGTTTTGGTGTTAGGTTTGAAAGCGTCCCGATAAAGGCCTAACGAGTCCGAGTCGATATCCGTTGAACGACTTCCGTCTTTTGACGTCACGTGAGTACCCTCTCCCCGAGCTTATGATCTTACCTCGATTTAGTTATGTTAGTATTGTTATCATGTTAGGTTGGATCTAACATAACTTAGAGTAAATGCCAAGTAGTGGCTTTGGACCTTAGTCGACTTGGTTGAGCATGTTGGACCTTCTAGGCTAGATTGTCTTTCCTTAGGTTGTGGTTTATGATCTTGTGAGGTATATGCTGTTATGAGTTCTAGCATGTGTTTGAGAGAGTGGGTTGTTGGTAGATCTCCTCATGCGTTGAGTGAGAGGTGAGTGTAGGACTCTAGGATGCGGTCCTAGAATTGAGAGTCAAATGGTCTTGCGTAGATCGTTTGTATAGAAGTCTAAGACTTCTTGTGTGAGTGGGTTGTTTACATGTATCCTCTTGTGAGCAGGTTGTGGGCTTCTTCCCCAGGGAAGCGAGAGTGTTGTGAGTTGAGTGTGGAGAAGAGGTAAGTCTCAAGACTTACTTAACTCGTATTCCTTGTGTAACATCCGGAATTTTTATTTCGGATTGTTAGCGAGTTACCGACCTTCCCGCAGGCGCGCCTCAGTCTTTTCGTATGCACGAGGCGCTGAGTAAGGGATTTATTCCAAAATCTCGTTCCGACCTCTCGTTTTTTACTCTTACTTTTGGACCCCTCGATTACTAGCGTAAAATGAAGAGGATGGGTCAGTTGACCTTTGGGTTCCCTCTTTTGTGGCAACCTTGTCACTTCTATCTCTCTTTCCCTTCCTCATTCACGTTGAACTCCTTTCCCACTTTTTTTCTTGTGCTCTCATCTTCTATCCTTGATATTGGGAAAGCTCTTGATGATCCTTCCTTCTCTTCTTCTTGTGTAAGTGTCCAGCAAGGAGGTGGTGTGCAAATCTGAGTTCTATAGTAAGCCTCTTCTTCTTCTTCTTCATCTTCTTCATCTTCTTCATCTTCTTCCTCAAGCTTCAATGGTGGAAGCCATAGCTTCATCTTATTTTCTTTCCTTTGGCTTGCATGTGTTTGGGATCGAGTTTGGGATGTCTTGGGTGTTGTTGTGGTGTGTGGAGAACGTCTATGAGGGAGCAAGGAAGCTAGGATGCATCAACACATCAAGGATCCACCGAAGAAACCATGGCGGAATCGGCTCTGTTATTCGACCACAGGGGCGGCCAGACTGGGCCGCAAGGGCGGCCAGCCCAGGCCGTAGGGGCGGCCAGCCCAGGTCGCAGGGGCGGCCAGACCAGGCCGCAGGGGCGGCTGATGGTTCTGTCAGCCCTCCCTTGCGGTCTTCTTTCCCCTTTCGCGGCTGCTCTTCTTCCTTCTGATCCCGTGCCTTGGCTGGGTGAGTTCCCTACCTTGTGTATGTATTTTTAGATGGTCTTAGAGAGTGTTGATGATAGTATCATGCTAGGATTGGACCTAGGATTGATGAGAATGCCAAGTAGTGGCTTGCACCTTAGGTGAGTGTTCGAGGATCTTGTTATGTTCTAAGGTTGGTTGAGGTATGTTCTGAGTTGACTCGTGGGATGAGTATAAGGCTGTTCCTTGTGAGGTTGAGAGTGTTTGTGGTGATTGCGAGGTTATGGACTAGGATATGCTGATGCGCTCTTCGTCCGTTGAACGCAAGGATCTGCCGGTGTTGTTCCTCCGTCGATTTCTTTTGTGTTTTTTTCGATTTATAGGGATATGCCAAGCAAGGAATCATCCAGCCTCGCACCTTGGATCTCCTTGGCTCGAGTTCTTCTTTCCTCGGAATCTCACTTCGGAAATTAGACCTCCTTTGTCCTCCTAGCCTCGCACCGTAAGGACACCACTCAGCCTCTCACCTTGTGGGTTTCGAAACCTTGGCCTCTCACCTTAGTCTCTAGGTTTGTTTTGCTTTAAAGTGAAAACACAACTTCGATTGAACTCAACTCTATAATCTGATTAAAAACGTGGGTAGGAGATGGCCTTATATGGCTGAAAAATTCAGCACCAACTCCCACAATAATAGCTTACAAGTAGTTCAAGAGTTGGATACTAAATGAAGGAAAGCCTAGGGTCTTTCAACAAACAACTTCAAGCAATAAATGGCCTAAAAACCATTCATATGGCCGGCCACATTAGAGCTCCAAGGTTCCAAAAACGTGGCTGAAAGAAACCCAACTAAAGTGGTTTTAAACCATGAAAAAAAGTGAAGCATGACCACATAAAATAAAACAAAAGGTTACATCTAGGTTTAAAGTGATCCGGCATCCTCAATCGCCTCAAGTATGTTCACCAAGTGATAGTCATGGATGTCCTTAAATGTCGGAGCTCTGAAAGGGTGGTAGGGCAAAGTGGTTTGGCCTAGCATGCGTGCTCTAGCTCGAGTGAGAGGTGGTGTTGATCTTGGTGCGGTCACATCAGTCTCGTTGCTTAAGTCCGGCGGGCTCACATCATCCCCTCCTCCTTGGAAAGGATTTGACCCCGAATCCGCCAACTCGTTCTCCGCATCCTCGACCTCATCACCTACATAAAATGGAGACAAATCAGCAACATTAAACACATTATGGACACCATACTTAGTAGGAAGTTCAATGCGATATGCGTTATCGTTAATCTTCTCAAGGACCCGGAAAGGACCATCCGCTCTTGGGTTGAGCTTAGATTGCCGAATAGAAGGAAAGCGATCCTTCCTCAAATGGACCCACACGAGGTCTCCTTCCATGAAAAGCATTTCCCGGCGCCCTTTGTTGGCTTGCTGGACATATTGCTCGGTACGTTTTTCTAATTGGATTCGGACCCGCTCATGCAAACCTTTCACAAACTCAGCTCTAGATTGCCCATCCACATCAACGGGTTGCGGAGCCGGTTGATGAGTCAAATCCAGCGGAGTAAGAGGATTCTTGCCATAAACAATTTCAAAAGGGGACTTCTTGGTCGCCGAATGAATAACCCGGTTATATGCAAACTCCATCAAGGGCAAACAATCCTCCCACCTGCACAAATTAGTATCCATCATAGTACGAAGCAAGGTGCCAAGAGTCCGGTTTACTACCTCAGTTTGTCCATCCGTTTGGGGATGACAAGAAGTCGAAAAGCACAACTTCGTCCCCATCTTGGCCCAAAGTGTCTTCCAAAAATAGCTAAGGAACTTAGAGTCTCGGTCCGACACAATTGACCTAGGTATCCCATGCAGCTTAACAATATGCTCAAAGAAAAGATTAGCCACATTTGACGCATCATCAGATTTACTACAAGCAATAAAATGCGCCATTTTAGAAAACCTATCAACAACCACAAAAATGGAATCATGTCCTCTCCTAGAACGAGGTAATCCTAGGACAAAATCCATGGGAATGTCTTCCCAAGGAGAGCTAGCAATAGGCAAGGGTAAGTATAATCCATGAGGGTTAGCCTTTGACTTAGCCTTGCGACAAGGTACACAACTAGCACAACATCTCTCAACATTACTTCTCATCTTAGGCCAATAAAAGTGTTCTCTCAATATGCCTAAAGTCTTCATAACCCCAAAATGACCCATCAATCCCCCTCCATGGGCCTCTAAAACAATCAAAGCTATCAAAGAACAAGTAGGCAAACATAACCTAGAAGCTCTAAACAAATATCCATCATGAATGTAGTAACTACTAGCATGAGAGTCACTACTAGAGCGCAAACAAAGCGCAAAAATGTCCCGGAAGTCCACATCAAGAGCATATAAGTCACGAATCAGTCCAAAACCCAAAACGCATGCGTCTAAGGAAGATAGAAGTGTGTACCTACGAGATAACGCATCAGCTACGATGTTGTCCTTTCCCTTCTTGTAGCGCACCACATATGGAAAAGCTTCAATATACTCCACCCATCGTGCATGACGTTTGTTCAACTTGGCTTGTCCTCTCAAATACTTCAACGACTCGTGATCAGAATGTATAACAAATTCACGAGGTAGAAGATAGTGCTCCCAAACCTGGAGGACCCGAACCAATGCATATAACTCCTTGTCGTATGTTGGGTAGTTCAAGGCGGCTCCTCCCAGTTTCTCGCTAAAGTATGCCACGGGGCGTCCCTCCTGCATCAAAACTCCTCCAATCCCGATTCCCGAAGCGTCACACTCTATCTCGAAGGTTTTTGAGAAGTCCGGGAGCACAAGAACGGGGGCATAGGTCACCCGCTCTCTAAGTATCATAAAGGACTCCTCTTGAACGGATCCCCACTCAAATTGCACGCCCTTCTTGGTCAACTCGGTAAGGGGGCGCCAATGGTGCTAAAGTCCCAAACGAATCTCCTATAGAACCCGGCAAGTCCAAGGAAACTCCGTATGTGAGGGACTGTTGTCGGACGTGGCCATTCTGATATGGCCTTGGTCTTCTCTTCGTCCACTCGCAAGCCTTCCTTTCCTACCACAAAACCCAAAAAAACTACAGATTCTGAGCAAAAATGGCATTTCTTAAAGTTTACAAACAAATGTTGTTCTTTAAGTACAAGAAATACACTTCTCAAATGTTCAACACGCTCATCCAACGTCCGACTATAAACTAAGATGTCATCAAAATACACTACAACAAATTTTCCTAAGAAATCACGTAGGATGTTCGCCCCTAGAGGTGTGTGCAAATAAGTTTTAAATTTATAAAACTAGAATCAAGCAGCGAACCCGCAGTGTACGGATCGATATAGTTAAGCAAGAATTCCAGAGTATCGAACACAGGGATTTGGGGGGAACGAACTCGATTGCAGGTTATCAAGCAAGTAAATATGGGAGTTTTGCAAATATTGGGAAAACAACAATCCTAAAGATCCAGGTATCCAGCTGTGGCAATCGATTCAAGATATACTTAATGATATAAAGACAGAGTTGAGATATGCAAGGTATACTAATGTAAGGTAATTGTACGGTGAAGTTCCAAAAACCTTATATAACTCACCTACAAGGCACTCTCTATACAGGTTGTTGAGGCTCAATATAGAAAGATTCTAAAGATGAGAATTAGTGTCAAATACCCAAACTTATAATCCAAGGATCAAGACTAACTTAACCGATTGAGGTTGTTGAGGCTCACAATCGAGGTAGAGGTTGTTGAGGCTTCACTACCACCTAGAAAAGACAAGTCTAAACTAAGCTAAAGCAAATCTTGAACTTTAGACTAAAGTAAAAGCAGGTTCGTAGACTTTAAGGAAAATCACGGTTAGTTCTTGAGGTTCCACGGCCGTGGACTCAAGAACAACCCGTAATTTAGGGTTTGTCGGCGATAATTCTCTAACTCTCAGGGTCTAATCTGTTTGCGATCGATCTATCATCATCTAAGCCACAACTATCAACCCTTCACCTTAGAATTGTTAAGGGTTTTTAGCCAATAACAGTCATGTTGATGTCAATTCAATAATTAAAAGATAAAAAGATGAAAACTTTCAAGAACTTTCAATAAACTTCAATTCAATCTCAAAGTCACAAAGAGAATAAGCAATGTCCAAAGATTCACAATAGAACGAATAATCGTAACCCTAGGAAAGAAAAGAAAACGGGATGTCAATCCGTTTTCCAAATCGAACCTAATCAAGAAGAGAGATCTTCTTGCAAAATCTTCCAAGGACTTCGATCTTCCGCAATTCCTGGAAATCTCCACGACAATCTCCACCAAAAGTGCGAGATTCGAGAGGTTCCAAACACGAACTTCGATCTCTTCAAAGAGATGTCAATTGCTTCCAAGCAAGCTAAGCAAAACGTCCTCGTGTCTAAGCGGCGAAGAACGAGGGTAAACGGGGTAGCGAAGGTATATGCCGAGATCTGCGGGGGTAAGCGGAGATAACGGAAACTTGCTTCGTCCGTCTTTTTATAGTGTAGGGCAAATGTCGGCCCGGCCCAATCTTTAAAAGATCGTGGCTTCAAAGTGTGGCGAAAAGATTCGCCAAGATCACGGTCATGGAAGTGTTCCACGACCGTAATTTAGGGCGTGGAAACAATCACGGTTTGCAACATATGTTCCACGGCCGTGTAATCTCCTGGAATGAACATGGATTTCTGACTCCAAATCCACGGCCGTAATTCTGAACGTGGTTTGTAATACGGCCGTATTTTAGGGCGTAATTTAGGGCAAGAACGTGATTCTTCCCTAACTCGTGCATTCCTCAATCTAAGACTCCAAATTGCTTCCAAATAATGTCCTCAATCTATGGACATATCAACTCAACTCTCCTTTGCTCGATTCCGTTCGGAAATAGCTCCAAATCACCTATAATCAACATAGAACTAGTGTAGACATCCATATCGACAATATAGGTAATACTAGCTCACATATGCACAAAGTTCAATCAAAGACTATCAATATGAATCAATTACGTTTAGAAAACGTGCCTAAAATATCACAATATTTCATGCTAACAAATAACCCCATACTTAACACTTGCTTGTCCCTAAGCAAGGTTTTTCAAAAAGCTTTAAACAAGAGTTAGGATGAAATATGTGTACCTTCTTTTGGATGAATGCGACTTCTAAAGAATAGATCATTCTCAAACCTTGCTTCAATCGTTTTTCAAACTTTTGCACACTTAATCAAAGAGTAAAAAGCAAAGAAAATTCATGAACCAACTTAACTTCTAAACAAGCATTATAACCTTCAAACATTAACAAAATCAATCTCAAGAAACTTCAATTTAGATCACCAAGTCATATAACATTCTTTTGATCTTAAGGACTTCCAAAGAAAAGGTCTAGAATATGGAAGGAAAGGGAAAACTTTAAGGGAAAGTGGTGCATAAATCCGGGAAAGTGGACAACTACCTTCTTCTTCTTATACGGTTCCCGCAACACTTCAACTTAGAGCTTCGCTCTCTTCTTTTTCGACTTTACTTTTGGAGTTATGGATAGAGGTGCACAAAAACCGAAGCCTAGGAGATCGGCGTTTCTCAAATTTTTCAAGAGATGCCTCAAACCCTTAGCGCACATACCATAATCCGCTAGGAATATCGCTCAATCCGACTTTGGCAAGACACAAACACCCGGCTATGTGAATGGTGCCGAGTTACTCATCGTCATGATTGACTTCCCCAAACCTATAATTTCTTTCTATTCAATTGATTGCAAATAATTGCTCTCATGGCCCTCCCACATCAAACATGCCTTTTTCTCATTCACTTCTCCAAATTCCCGGATAGGTAAGGGAGGCTAACATTTTAATGAGGAGCTAGATGATCAAAGAAAGAAGAAAGAAAGTATCGAATTGCCTTAATCATTTCAAAAGGAAGTATAGGAACTTATCATGTGATTTCAACTTCAATTTTCTAGCATGATTTAGGTAACATCTTCACATTATAAAACTTGCAAAAGAGGTAAAATTCATCCATTCAAGTTCTTTTCAATTCACAATCCTTTTAAGCATGCAATTGTCATCAAACTCAATTCACAAGTAGTGATTATCATGGAAATCATCTCAATTCATTAGAAGCACAAAATTTTTCAAAATTTTTCAATTTTTATGGGTTTTTCAAGTCATTTTTCATGCAATGCAATAAGAAAACGTGTAACACATAATGAAGATGCAACGATAGTCTCAAATGAAGCAAACATAGAGAGTAGAGTTATTACAAACATTTTAGTACATCCCACCCCATACTTAGGACGAACATTGTCCCTAATGTTCAAAAGAAAGAACAAAAGAAAGAAAAGAAACTCACAAATGGTGGCGGGAACGTCTAAAACAACGATCATGCATCAATCACTGCGGCGCCGGCGGAGGTGGGAATGGAGAGAAGCTCGGATCATAGAACCGCCCAAACTGCTGGCGGTAGACGTTCCTCATCATGTGGTCAAGGTCGTCCAAGCGTCCGTCTCTAGCATCCGCCCGGATCTCTAGCGCTCCGACTCTCTCCGAAAGTCCGGTAGCCCAATCCGGCATCTGCTCGTACCATCCCGGGGCGTGACTGTACCATGATGGAGCATCGGATGGTGCTGGTGCTGGTGGCGGTGGTGGTGCTGCTGGCTGTGCCGTGGACCATGGAGGGGGTGTGTCGTACCAAGTGGGAGGTGTAGTCATCCACGTGGGCCTCTCACTCACGCTGGCGCGGCGAGATGACGAGCCTGAAGCTCTAGCTGGACGTGGAGAGCGCCTAGGTACATCCGGGGCCGCCTCCGGCTGATCCGGAAACGTGCCGAACTCCTGCTCCGCTCCTCCACCACTCTCGTACTGATCTCCCATGTCCTCCTCATCCACAACCGGTGGTGGAACGTAAGGGGGGGCTACTAGCCTGTTCGCATGCATCGCAGCGAACGTCTCCTTCCAATTGTGGCGTCCCGCCACAATGGAATACTCCGGCAGCCACTCAATCCCTCTGCCCGCCCTAGTCTCCCAAGGCATGCCCAATGTTCCCCTTCTTCTTGTGTGGGGAATACTCCGGCAGCGAACGTCTCCTTCCAATAAGGCGGACCTCCATGTGTGGGGAAGATGAGTCCCCTAACCATAAAAGCATGTAGCCCTAAGGGAACCGCCGGTATACGGGTGCAAGCAGAAAAATCTACACCAAACGTCCTAGCAATGTGGGTCACTATCCTACCATACCCAATGTTCCCCTTCTTCTTGTTCTTCAATTTACTCATCGTAGCCGCCAGAAGGGTAGCACAATCTGCACGGCGTCCATAAAGCATACAATAGAGCAAGAATAGCTCATCCGTCTTGATCTTTTGGGGCGTCTCCGTCCTAGGAAAGAGACACTCCGAAAGAACACGGTGAGCTATCTTCAAGGCTAGATGGTACATCAATCTAGCCTTGGTATCGGCGGGTTGCCAATGGTCCTCGTCGGCGTAAATCATGGCTACCTCCTCCCAAAAATCCTTGGGGTAAACTCCGCTCGGAAATCGACCGTTATAGGTCTCATGGAACCCGAAAATGGTCCCAAACTCAACAATGCTCAAGTGATAGTCCTGTTCCATGAGACGGAAGGAGACGGTCCTATCAACGTGGCTGTTCTCAAAGGATGTCACAACCTCTCGGGTAATCTCCTCATAGGCGTCTTCACGAATGTTCGTGAAGACAAGCAAGCCGGCTCTATCCAAGAGCCATGTAAGATCATCCACAATGTTGAGAGGATGTAGATCCTCCAACAACAAATACCTAGGACCTATCACTGTCCTCTCCTTGATCCGGTCAAGTGCTACAAGGTGGTTCTCATGTATGGTCGGGATGCTAGGGTGAGGGGGTGAAGATGGAGGTGAAGGTGAGGATGATAGTGAGGGAGATGAGGGTGGTGGTGCCCTAGAGGTGGAGGGATTTCCTTTCCTTTTCTTACTTTGCTCCCCTTTCTTCTCCTTTATCCTTCCCGACATTCTCCTCACAAAGTCCATTTTTCAGAAAAATTACGGTCTGTTCTTGGGAAATTACGGCCGTGGTTTACCCAGAGACCGTGGTTCGTCTCATAAATTCGTGAATCTCAGCAAATTCACCAAAAATCACCACAACAAGCAGTCCTAATCTAATTCCTTCCGGTCTTTATCAGTTCTTCCTAAAAAACTATAGCAAAAACGAACTAAATCCGTGAAATTCGAGAAGAAAGAAATAACCTCTTTTTCGGATTGAAAAATCCAAAATGCGTGTTTGTTGATCGATTTCCACTCGATTTGTTGCTTGGATTCTGTTCGTGGTTGGATTTTGCTGCAGTTTAGGATGAAGAATCGTTGAAAACGATTAGAAAACGAGGAATTGAGAGAGGTGGAGAGTTTTCGGTTTCTAGGTCGTGGAATTGGGTGTGGTTAAGTTTGTGAAGAATGTGGCTTATATAGTGGCCGGCAAAATTTCCAAAAATTACGGTCTGTCGGGGCATTCCACGGCCGTGGAAGTGTACGGACCCGTGGTTTTGGTGATTTTTCAAAGGGTTTTGAAAATTACGGCCACTGTAGCTACGACGACCGTAATTTAGACCGTGGAACCTTCTGTAAAGCTTCAAAGTCCAAATTTCGTCACTCCTCTTCGAATTATCTTCCCTTTCTCCTTTTCCATCGATGCTACAACCAAAAACACGAACATACCGGAAGAAATCGAGGCAAAATAAAGCAAAAACGTCTATTCTAAACTAAACTATGAATCGAAAACAAAAGCAAAAAAAATGCAATACCTTGGGTTGCCTCCCAAGAAGCGCTTTGTTTAAGGTCCGTAGCTAGACCATACTCGCACTTATTCGAGTGCGGTAGGCGCAAACTCCTCAGCTTGGAGTTCCGGCGTGTACTTCTTGAGTCGTTGGCCGTTCACCTTAAAACTTCCGCTAGCTTCACCCCATACTTCAACTGCACCATGGGGGAAAATACGCTTAATTAGAAAAGGTCCGGTCCAACGGGATTTAAGCTTACCTGGAAAGAGGCGAAGTCTTGAATTGAAGAGGAGAACTTGATCTCCTTCTTTGAAGTCTTTTGGAATGATATGCTTATCATGCCAACGCTTTGCCCTTTCCTTGTAGATCTTAGCGTTCTCATAGGCGTTCAAGCGAAGTTCATCCAGCTTGTTGATGTCTAGGAGACGCTTCTCTCCCGCTTCCTTCATGCCGAAATTCAGCCACTTGATAGCCCAAAACGCTTTGTGCTCCAGCTCTACCGGTAAATGACAAGACTTCCCATACACAAGGTTGTATGGTGTGGTTCCTATGGGAGTCTTGTACGCAGTCCGGTACGCCCATAATGCATCATCTAGCTTCAAGGACCAATCCTTCCTAGTCCTTGAAACCGTCTTCTCTAGAATTCCCTTGATCTCCCTATTTGAGATCTCAACTTGTCCACTCGTTTGTGGATGGTAAGGGGTGGCGATCTTGTGAGTAACCCCATACTTAGCTAGAAGAGCTTCAAAGCGACGGCTATGAAGTGAGAACCTCCATCACTAATGATTGTCCTTGGTGTTCCAAATCGCGGAAAGATGGTCTTGTTGAAGAACTTAACCACCACCATGGCATCATTTGTGGGAGAGGCAATTGCTTCCACCCATCTAGAAACGTAGTCCACCGCCAATAGTATGTATTGGTTTCCACAAGAAGATGGGAATGGTCCCATGAAATCGACTCCCCAAACGTCGAAAATCTCCACCTCTTCGATGTTGTTGAGGGGCATCTCGTTCCTTCTAGAAATATTGCCTGTTCTTTGACAAGCATCGCAGCAAGAAACAAAGGATTGCACATCTCTAAATAAAGTAGGCCAATAGAATCCAGATTGCAATACCTTTGCGCTAGTCTTGTTCGAACTAGCGTGTCCTCCACAAGGTAGTGAATGACAATGGCGGATGACACTTTGCATCTCATCTTCCGGCACACATCGCCGAATGATGCCATCCGGACCTCTCTTGAAGAGGAGAGGCTCGTTCCAATAGTATTCCCGGACGTCCTTAAAGAACTTCTTCCTTTGTGCGTAGGATAGTCCGGGCGGTATCTCCTGGCAAACCAAATAGTTAACAAAGTCAGCAAACCATGGTTCGTTACCTTTGGAGATCTCGTTGATGCACTCCTCTATGATGTGTAGATGTTCGTCTGGAAAGGAGTCATCAATGGGTAGATGGTCGTCCTCTAGATGTGTGAGGCGACTCAAATGATCCGCAACAGAATTTTCTGAACCTTTCTTGTCGCGGATCTCAAGATCGAATTCTTGTAGGAGAAGAATCCATCTAATTAGCCTTGGCTTCGCGTCTTTCTTTGCAAGGAGATACCGGATCGCAGCATGATCCGTGTAGACAATCACCTTTGCACCTACAAGATAAGAGCGAAACTTGTCAATAGCGTAGACGATGGCTAGAAACTCTTTTTCTGTAGTGGCGTAGTTGAGCTGAGCTTCGTCTATCGTCTTGCTAGCGTAGTATATGGCATGGGTTCGCCCTTCCTTTCGTTGTCCAAGAACAGCTCCAATAGCTACGTCACTAGCATCGCACATAATCTCGAAGGGGAGAGTCCAATCCGGGGGTTGGATAATAGGTGCTGAAATTAGAGCTTGCCGAATGGTGTTGAACGCATCTAAACATTCCTGCGAAAACTCAAAAACCGCATCCTTCATCAATAGATTAGTGAGAGGTTTTGATATCTTAGAAAAGTCTTTAATGAAGCGCCTATAAAATCCAGCATGTCCTAGGAAACTTCTTATCCCTTTCACCGAAATTGGGGGAGGAAGTTTCTCTATGGTCTCTATCTTAGCTTTGTCTACCTCTATCCCTCTACTAGAGACTAAGTGACCTAATACGATTCCTTCCTTAACCATGAATTGAAACTTCTCCCAATTAAGAACTAGGTTAGTGTCTTCACAACGTTGTAAAACAAGAGAAAGGTTAGAAAGGCAATCGTTAAAAGAGGAACCGTATACGGAGAAGTCGTCCATGAAGACTTCCATGATTTCCTCTACGTACTCGGAGAATATGGCCATCATGCACCGTTGAAAGGTGGCTGGGGCGTTGCAAAGCCCGAACGGCATTCTCCTATAGGCGAACGTACCCCAAGGGCACGTGAATGTGGTCTTCTCCTGATCGTCCGGATGTATCGGAATCTGAAAGAAACCACTATAACCGTCAAGGTAGCAAAAATGTGAATGTTGTACTAACCTTTCAAGCATTTGGTCGATGAATGGCAATGGAAAGTGATCCTTCCGCGTTGCGTTGTTGAGCTTGCGGTAGTCTATGCACATTCGCCATCCAGTCACGGTTCGGGTAGGAATGAGTTCGTTGTTCTTGTTGGTGATGACCGTCATTCCTCCCTTCTTCGGGACTACTTGAACTGGACTCACCCATTTGCTATCGGAGATAGGATAGATGATACCTGCATCAAGAAGTTTAAGGATTTCCTTCTTGACAACCTCCTTCATGGTCAGATTCAACCGCCTTTGAGGTTGTCTTGAAGTTCTAAAATCCTCCTCCATTAGTATCTTATGCATACATAGGGAGGGTTTAATTCCTACTAAGTCCTCGATAGTGTAGCCTATGGCTTTTCTATGTTTCCCAAGGACTGTCATGAGCTGTTCATGTTCATCTATGCTTAGTTCGGAACTAACAATGACCGGAAAGGTAGAATTAGATCCAAGAAAAGCGTACCTTAGATGAGTAGGAAGTGGTTTGAGTTCCATCGCTTTCGGAGCTTCCAATGGTCCTTGAGGAGCATCCGACGTTTCCTTAGAAGTTTCTAAGGTTGTGGAGTGGTTTGGAGAAGAATCAGAAGAAGTTGAAGATGCAAGACGATCACCATCTTCCACGGTCAGAATTACGGCCTCCCCATGTGTTCCACGGCCGTGTAATCCTCTGGAATGGAGGTCGATTTTGGTTGTAAAATCCACGGTCGTGGAATAGAGGGTATGACCGTGATTCTTACATTCTCAGCCTCGTCGTGGAGTTTTTCAAATTCCACTTCATGCATCTCTTCTTGTGCTCCTAAGGCTTCAATTTCCTCTTTGCACTCTTCTTCTTCCCCTACATTGGTTAGACTCATAGTGATAACTTTTTGTAAAGGATCGTTAAAGAGAATCGCACTTACCTCCTCCCTAGACAAACCTTCTTCATCTTGGATATCGTAAATATCCTCATCAAAGATTGGCTCCTTTACTAGAGTGGAAAGAACGAACTCTACTTTCTCTTCTCCAATATCAAAAGCGAGTCTCCCATTCTTGCAATTGACCATGCAGCCGGAAGTTGCAAGAAACGGTCTTCCGAGTATGATCGGAACCGGACTATCTGCAGGAATGTCAAGCACGACAAAATCAATTGGGACAAAGAATTTACCTAGCTTGACCGGGACGTCTTCTATAATACCGACGGGGCGAGTGATGGATCGATCCGCCATGTATAACGTCATCTTGACCGGTTTAGGATCGCCTAAACCGATCTTCCTGCACAATGCAAGTGGTATGATGCTCACACTTGCTCCCAAGTCACATAAAGCGTCATATGTGACTTCTCCCACTCCAATGGGAATGCAAAATGACCCCGGATCTTTCAACTTTGGGGGCATTTTCTCCTTCATAGTCTTGATGAGATCCGAAGAATCCGAACTCATCTTGACCTCACCGAAATCTTCTAGCTTCCTCTTGTTAGAGAGAAGCTCCTTCAAGAACTTGCCATAAGCCGGCATACCTACAATAGCATCAATGAAGGGTATATTAATATGCAGCTTGCTCATGAGTTCTATGAACTTACCGAATTGTTTATCTAGGCGCGCTCGCGCTCTAGATTGAGGAAATGGTAGGGGAGGTTTGTAAGCTGGAGGAGGAACATAGATATCTTCCTTCTCCTTCCCCTTTCCTTTGTCCTTCTCTACGGGGACTTCAACGAACGTAGGCTGCGGATCGGTGGTGGTCACTCCGCTCCTAGTTGTAATCGCCATTACCCTTCCCTTAGGGTTGTCCTCCGTCTTTCCTGGAAGTTTCCCTTGATTTCTAGGAACTTCCTCCGCGTGGTTGAACAATTGGTTTTCCAAAACCTTTTGAGCTTTGTCAACCTTAGAGACTTGATCATCAACCTTGATGAGGCGGTTCTCCAACCCTTGAAGCTTTCCCAAGATTGTCTCCAACATGGGATCGGACTTCTCCTTTCCCGCATTGTTTCCTCCATTTGATGATTGCCCCTGGCTTTTCAAAGGAGTAGAGGAAGAGGAGGGTGGAGTTAGTGAATTAGAATTGGAAGGATAGGAGTTACCGGAATTTTGTTGGTTGGAGCGCCAATTGTTGTTGTTTGAACCTCGATTGTTGTTCCAACTGTTGTTGTTCCGGTTGTTGTTGTTTCCATTCCAATTGTTATTCCGGTTATTGTTCCGGTTATTGTTGTTGCGGTTGGTGTTATCACCGCCATTGTTGTTGCCCAAATAGCCAACATCCTTCTCTTGTTGCTTTGGGAAGTTTGTCTTGATAGTCTCCTTCAACTCTTTGATCTCATTGTTGAGGGAGAAAATCTGATTTTGAGCTTCATGTGTGAAGAGGAGGGTGGACTTCTCCTTTCCCGCATTGTTTCCTCCATTTGATGATTGCCCCTGGCTTTTCAAAGGAGTAGAGGAAGAGGAGGGTGGAGTTAGTGAATTAGAATTGGAAGGATAGGAGTTACCGGAATTTTGTTGGTTGGAGCGCCAATTGTTGTTGTTTGAACCTCGATTGTTGTTCCAACTGTTGTTGTTCCGGTTGTTGTTGTTTCCATTCCAATTGTTATTCCGGTTATTGTTCCGGTTATTGTTGTTGCGGTTGGTGTTATCACCGCCATTGTTGTTGCCCAAATAGCCAACATCCTTCTCTTGTTGCTTTGGGAAGTTGGTCTTGATAGTCTCCTTCAACTCTTTGATCTCATTGTTGAGGGAGAAAATCTGATTTTGAGCTTCATGTGTGAGCTTCGCTCCTTGCTCCACACGATTTCCCTCCGCTTTCCGGTGGGAGTACTTTTCTATGACTCTTGCTTGCTTCTCAATGAAGTCCCAAGCGTCATCTTCTCTCATGTCCATGAACGTTCCGCATGAGAGGGATTGGAGGTTGAATTGCGTTCCCGCATCCAACCCTTTGTAGTAGATTTCCAGCAAGGCAAGCTTGGATATGCCGTGATGAGGGCAATCCAAGAGTAAATCCTGAAACCTTTCCCAAGATTGAAACAAACTTTCGTTAGGTCTCATGGAAAAAGCATTAATCTTACCTCTAAGCTCCGCCGTTTTGGAGGGCGGAAAGAATTTGGTGAGAAACTCCGCAGAAAGGTCTTCCCACGTGTCTAGTTTCCCATTGGGAAGAGCTTGATACCATGACAACGCTTTCCCTTTCAAAGAGAAAAAGAAAGGTTTGAGCTTATAGCTATTGGTAGTAGCGTTCTTCGGTCTCATTGTCTCCATCATACACTCAAAGTTTTGCAAGTGTTGGTGTGGAGATTCAGTGCTTGTACCGCCAAATTGGCTTTGGCGAACAAGAGTGATGACTTGAGGGTTAAAGCTAAACCCTTGCACATCTTCAGCATCAAACTTCACACCCAAGCGGCGTGGTTGTTGTGTTGGATCCATCCGCTGGCCAAGAGTTCTTGGCTCATCATCCACACGTTCGATCCTCGCATTCCTAGGTGGAATGCGGCGATTAGTAGCTCCTTGTGGATGGAAAGGATTCATATTGATCGTGGGATCAATCTCTTCTAACAGCGGCATGGAAGAGTCACTATCATCAGCGGATGAGTGGCTTTTTCTTCTAGACCTTGATCTCCTTTTTGAGGACTTCTTGCCTACCTTATTCTCAAGGTCGCTCATCTTTATCCTCATTTGGAAGATCATGTCTTGTAGACCGTTAACTTGAGATTGATGACGATCCATCTCATCTTGGCGGAGAGTCTCATTCCATCGGAGTTGAGATTCCTTCTCCGCCAACTCCGTTTGAAGATCACGTTCGTGTTCTTCGGCCATCTTCTTTTCCTTGCGCTTTTGCCTCAAGGTTTTCTCTAGCTCTTGATCAAGAGGTAAGAGATCTTCGGTGTTCCTAGACCTGCGCATGCACTCAAAGAGATATCAAATAACGAGAGCAAGCTCCCAAGCTTGACAACCGGCTACCGGATTCGGTCTAAACCAAATCCCCGGCAACGGCGCCAAAAACTTGTTCGCCCCTAGAGGTGTGTGCAAATAAGTTTTAAATTTATAAAACTAGAATCAAGCAGCGAACCCGCAGTGTACGGATCGATATAGTTAAGCAAGAATTCCAAAGTATCGAACACAGGGATTTGGGGGGAACGAACTCGATTGCAGGTTATCAAGCAAGTAAATATGGGAGTTTTGCAAATATTAGGAAAACAACAATCCTAAAGATCCAGGTATCCAGCTGTGGCAATCGATTCAAGATATACTTAATGATATAAAGACAGAGTTGAGATATGCAAGGTATACTAATGTAAGGTAATCGTACGGTGAAGTTCCAAAAACCTTATATAACTCACCTACAAGGCACTCTCTATACAGGTTGTTGAGGCTCAATATAGAAAGATTCTAAAGATGAGAATTAGTGTCAAATACCCAAACTTATGATCCAAGGATCAAGACTAACTTAACCGATTGAGGTTGTTGAGGCTCACAATCGAGGTAGAGGTTGTTGAGGCTTCACTACCACCTAGAAAAGACAAGTCTAAACTAAGCTAAAGCAAATCTTGAACTTTAGACTAAAGTAAAAGCAGGTTCGTAGACTTTAAGGAAAATCACGGTTAGTTCTTGAGGTTCCACGGCCGTGGACTCAAGAACAACCCGTAATTTAGGGTTTGTCGGCGATAATTCTCTAACTCTCAGGGTCTAATCTGTTTGCGATCGATCTATCATCATCTAAGCCACAACTATCAACCCATCACCTTAGAATTGTTAAGGGTTTTTAGCCAATAACAGTCATGTTGATGTCAATTCAATAATTAAAAGATAAAAAGATGAAAACTTTCAAGAACTTTCAATAAACTTCAATTCAATCTCAAAGTCACAAAGAGAATAAGCAATGTCCAAAGATTCACAATAGAACGAATAATCGTAACCCTAGGAAAGAAAAGAAAACGGGATGTCAATCCGTTTTCCAAATCGAACCTAATCAAGAAGAGAGATCTTCTTGCAAAATCTTCCAAGGACTTCGATCTTCCGCAATTCCTGGAAATCTCCACGACAATCTCCACCAAAAGTGCGAGATTCGAGAGGTTCCAAACACGAACTTCGATCTCTTCAAAGAGATGTCAATTGCTTCCAAGCAAGCTAAGCAAAACGTCCTCGTGTCTAAGCGGCGAAGAACGAGGGTAAACGGGGTAGCGAAGGTATATGCCGAGATCTGCGGGGGTAAGCGGAGATAACGGAAACTTGCTTCGTCCGTCTTTTTATAGTGTAGGGCAAATGTCGGCCCGGCCCAATCTTTAAAAGATCGTGGCTTCAAAGTGTGGCGAAAAGATTCGCCAAGATCACGGTCATGGAAGTGTTCCACGACCGTAATTTAGGGCGTGGAAACAATCACGGTTTGCAACATATGTTCCACGGCCGTGTAATCTCCTGGAATGAACATGGATTTCTGACTCCAAATCCACGGCCGTAATTCTGAACGTGGTTTGTAATACGGCCGTATTTTAGGGCGTAATTTAGGGCAAGAACGTGATTCTTCCCTAACTCGTGCATTCCTCAATCTAAGACTCCAAATTGCTTCCAAATAATGTCCTCAATCTATGGACATATCAACTCAACTCTCCTTTGCTCGATTCCGTTCGGAAATAGCTCCAAATCACCTATAATCAACATAGAACTAGTGTAGACATCCATATCGACAATATAGGTAATACTAGCTCACATATGCACAAAGTTCAATCAAAGACTATCAATATGAATCAATTACGTTTAGAAAACGTGCCTAAAATATCACAATATTTCATGCTAACATAGGACATGGTTCATTAGGCGCATAAACGTACTAGGTGCATTTGTTAATCCAAAAGGCATTACAAGCCACTCATATAATCCATACTTAGTTTTGAAAGCAGTTTTCCATTCATCACCCTTATGCATCCTAATCTGATGATATTCACTCTGAAGGTCTATTTTAGAGAAAAGAGTAGCACCGAAAATTCATCTAACATATCATCAAGACGAGGAATAGGATGTCGGTACCTTACAGTTATTTGGTTGATGGCACGACAGTCGACACACATCCTCCAACTCCCATCTTTCTTAGGTACCAATAGCACAGGCACGGCACATGGGCTCAAGCTCTCCCGAATGTATCCCTTACTCAAAAGGTCCTCCACTTGGGCTTGTAGCTCCTTTGTTTCCACCGGGTTTGCTCGATATGCGGGCCGATTTGGAAGGGTTGATCCGGGTATGAAGTCAATCTGATGTTCTATGCCTCGGATAGGGGGTAGTCCCGGGGGAATCTCTTCGGGCATAATCTCCTTGAACTCCTCAAGTAGCCCTGAAATACAAGAAGACAAAGACAAATCATTAGCTTCCGTAGTAGATAAATTTGTTGCACAAACAAGAAGGAAGCAAATATCCCCCCTTTGTAGGGCTCGACGGGCATCGTGTAGCCGTGCGGTGAGTAGGGTCTTGGGGTCAAGAACCATCTTAGTCTTCCTCTTTGTCCTTGCTGCCTCAACTTTCTCCAACCTCTTCCTTTCTCTACACATGTGGTCTTCCATGATCTCGGATGGGCTGAGGGGCATGAGTTTTACTTTCTTCCCGGCCATGGCGAAGAAGTATATGTTGGTGTAACTGTTAGCATGAAATATTGTGATATTTTAGGCACGTTTTCTAAACGTATTTGATTCATATTGATAGTCTTTGATTGAACATTGTTGCATAAGTGAGGTAGTTTTCTTATATTGTCGATATGGATGTCTACACTAGTTCTATGTTGATTATAGGTACTTAAGTGCTATTTCCGAACGGAATCGAGCAAAGAAGAGTTGATTTGATATGTCCATAGATCAAGGGCATTCTTAGGAGCAAATTGGAGTTCAACTTGAGGAATGCACGAGGCTAGGGAAGAATCACGTTCTTGCCCTAAACCACGCTCTAAAATACGGCCGTATTACAAACCACGTTTAGTTCCACGGCCGTGGAACTCTGCAAAGAGAGGCGTGATGCATTCCAGTAACTATTACGGTCGTGGAACTTTTGGTTCAAACCGTGACATAATCCACGCTCTAAATTACGGTCGTGGAAACTTCCACGACCGTGATCTTGGCGATCTTTTTCGCCACATTTTAAAGCCACGATCTTTTGAAGATTGGGCCGGGCCGATATTTTATCTTGCCCTATAAAAAGACGGACGAAGCAAGATTCCGTCATCTTCGCTTAGGAGGACAATCCACGCTATCACCGCATAACCGCTATCGCAGCATTATCGACGCTTACCCTCGTTTAGAGGCATTTGGAGATCTCGTTGGAGATCAAAGTTCGTGTTTGGATTTGCCCTAATCTCGCACTTGGTGGAGATTATCGTTGGGATTTCCATATTTCCCGGATTGACGGAAGATTCGGAAGGTTTCTTGCAAGAAGATTACTCTTCTTGTTTAGGTTTGATTTAGAAGACGGATTGACATCCCGTTCTTCCTTCTTTCCTAAGATTTTGTTTGTTTGTTCTATTACGGATCTTGTGACGATATTTGTTCTTGATTGTGACTTTGATATTGGTTTGGAGATTATTGAAAGTTCTTGAAAGTTTTCATCTTTCTATCTTTTAATTCTTGAATTGATATCAATATGACTGTTATTGACTAGAAACCCTTAACAATTCTAAGGTGAAGGGTTGATAGTTGTGGCTTAGATGATGATAGATCGATCGTAAACAGATTACACCCTGAGAGTTAGAGAGAATCGTCGACGAACCCTAAATTACGGGCTGTTCTTGAGTTCCACGACCGTGGATTCTCAAGATCCAACCGTAATTTCCCTTAAGTTTACGAACCTGCTTTTACTTTAATCCAAAGTTAAAGATTTGCTTTAATTTAGTTTAGACTTGTCTTTTCTAGGTGGTAGTGAAGCCTCAACAACCTCTACCTCGATTGTGAGTGTCACAACCGCAATCGGCTAAGTTAGTCTTGATCCTTGGATTACAAGTTTGGGTATTTGACACTAATTCTCACCTTTAGAACCTTTCTATATTGAGCCTCAACAACCTGTATAGGGAGTATCTTGTAGGTGAGTCATATAAGGTTTTTGGAACTTCACCGTACGATTACCTTACACTAGCATACCTTTGCATATCTCAACTCTGTCTTTATATCATTAGTATATCTTGAATCGATTGCCACGGCTGGATACTTGGATCTTTAGGATTGTTGTTTTCCCAATATTTGCAAAACTCTCATATTTAATAGCTTGATAATCTACTATTGAATTTGTTCCCACCCAAATCCCTGTGTTCGATACTCTGGAATTCTTGCTTAACTACGTCGATCCGTACACTGCGGGTTCGCTTGCTTGATTCTAGTTTTACTAATTTAAATCTTATTTGCACACACCTCTAGGGGCGAACTAGTTTTTGGCGCCGTTGCCGGGGATTTGGTTTCGGCCGAATTCGGTAGCCGGTTGTCAAGCTTGGGAGCTTGCTCTCGTTATTTGATATTACTTTGAGTGCATGCGCAGGTCTAGGAACACCGAAGATCTCTTGCCTCTTGATCAAGAGCTAGAGAAAACTTTAAGGCAAAAGCGCAAAGAAAAGAAGATGGCTGAAGGACACGAACGTGATCTTCAAGCGGAATTGGCAGAGAAGGAAGCTCAACTCCAATGGAATGAGACTCTCCGCCAAGATGAGATGGATCGTCATCAATCTCAAGTTAACAATCTACAAGACATGATCTTCCAAATGAGGGTAGAGATGAGCGACCTTAAGAATAAGGGAAGCAAGAAATCCTCAAGGAAAGCATCAAGGTCTAGAAGAAAAAGTCACTCATCCGCTGATGATAGTGATTCTTCCATGCCACCGCTAGAGGAGATTGATCCCACGATCAATGTAAATCCTTTCCATCCACAAGGAGCTACTAATCGCCGCATTCCACCTAGGAATGTGAGGATCGAACGTGTAGATAATGAGCCAAGAACTCTTGGCCAGCGGATGGATCCAACACAACAACCACGCCGCTTGGGCGTAAATTTCGATGCTGAAGATGTGCAAGGGTTTAGCTTCAACCCTCAAGTCATTACTCTTGTTCGCCAAAACCAATTTGGCGGGACAAGCGCTGAATCTCCACACCAACACTTGCAGAACTTTGAGTGTATGATGGAGACAATGAGACCGAAGGGCGCTACTACCAACAGCTATAAGCTCAAGCCTTTCTTCTTCTCCTTGAAGGGGAAAGCGTTATCTTGGTATCAAGCTCTTCCTAGTGGGAAACTAGACACGTGGGAAGACCTTTCCGCGGAGTTCCTCACCAAATTCTTTCCGCCTTCCAAAACGGCGGAACTTAGAGGTAAGATTAATGCTTTTTCCATGAGACCTAACGAAAGTTTGTTTCAATCTTGGGAAAGGTTTCAGGATTTGCTCTTGGATTGCCCTCACCATGGCATATCCAAACTTGCCTTGCTGGAGATTTACTACAAGGGGCTGGATGCGGGAACGCAATTCAACCTCCAATCCCTCTCATGTGGAACATTTATGGACATGAGAGAAGATGACGCTTGGGACTTCATCGAGAAGCAAGCAAGAGTCATTGAGAAGTATTCCCACCGGAAAGTGGAGGGAAATCGTGTGGAGCAAGGAGCAAAGCTCACACATGAAGCTCAAAATCAGATTTTCTCCCTCAACAATGAGATCAAAGAGTTGAAGGAGGCTATCAAGACCAACTTCCCAAAGCAACAAGGGAAGGATGTTGGTTATTTGGGCAACAACAATGGCGGCAACAACAATAACCGGAACAACAACCGGAATAACAACTGGAATGGAAACAACAACAACCGGAACAACGATTGGAACAACAATAGGGGTTCAAACAACAACAATTGGCGCTCCAATCAACAAAATTCCGGTAACTCTTATCCTTCCAACTCAAATTCACTAACTCCACCTTCCTCTTCCTCTACTCCTTTGAAAAGCCAGGGGCAATCAACTAATGGAGGAAACACTTCGGGGAAGGGGAAACCCGATCCCATATTGGAAACGATTTTGGGAAAGCTTCAAGGGTTGGAGAACCGCCTCATCAAGGTTGATGATCAAGTTTCTAAGGTTGACAAAGCTCAAAAGGTTTTAGAAAACCAAATGTTCAACCACGCGCAGGAAGTTCCTAGGAATCAAGGGAAACTTCCAGGAAAGACGGAGGACAACCCTAAGGGAAGGGTGATAGCGATTACGACTAGGAGCGGAGTGACTACTACCGATCCGCAGCCTACGTTCGTTGAAGTCCCCGTAGAGAAGGAAAAAGAGAAGGGGAAGGAGAAGGAAGATGTCTATATTCCTCCTCCAGCTTAGAAACCTCCCCTACCATTCCCTCAATCTAGAGCGCGAGCGCGCCTAGATAAACAATTCGGTAAGTTCATAGAACTCATAAGTAAGCTGCATATTAATATACCCTTCATTGATGCTATTGTAGGTATGCCGGCTTATGGCAAGTTCTTGAAGGAGCTCCTCTCCAACAAGAGGAAGCTAGAAGATTTTGGTGAGGTCAAGATGAGTTCGGATTCTTCGGATCTCATCAAGACCATGAAGGAGAAAATGCCCCCAAAATTGAAGGATCCGGGGTCATTTTGTATTCCCATTGGAGTGGGAGATGTCACATACGACGCCTTATGTGACTTAGGAGCAAGTGTGAGCATCATACCACTTGCGTTGTGTAGGAAGATCGGTTTAGGCGATCCTAAACCGGTGAAGATGACGTTATACATGGCGGATCGATCCATCACTCGCCCCGTCGGTATTGTAGAAGACGTTCCGGTCAAGCTAGGTAAATTCTTTGTCCCCATTGATTTTGTCGTGCTTGACATTCCTGCAGATAGTCCGGTCCCGATCATACTCGGAAGACCGTTTCTTGCAACTTCCGGCTGCATGGTCGATTGCAAGAATGGGAGACTCGCATTTGATATAGGAGAAGAGAAAGTAGAGTTCGTCCTTTCCACTCTAGTGAAGGAGCCGATCTTCGATGAAGATATTTACGATATCCAAGATGAAGAAGGTTTGTCTAGAGAAGAGGTAAGTGCGATTCTCTTTAACGATCCTTTACAAAAAGTTATCACCATAAGTCTAACCAATGTAGGGGAAGATAAAGAGTGCAATGAGGCAATTGAAGCCTTAGAAGCACAAGAAAAGATGCATGAAGAGGAGTTTGAGAAACTCCACGACGAGGTTGAGAATGTCAGAATCCACGGTCATACCCTGTATTCCACGGCCGTGGATTCCACAACCAAAATCGTGCCTCATTCCAGGGGATTATACGGCCGTGGAGAAGATGTGACAACCGTATTTCCCTTCCACGCCCTAAACCACGGCCGTGGAGGACATGATCCACCCGTAATTTTGGCCGTGGAAGAGAGTGTTCGAGACATTTTTTCAACTTCTTCTGATTCTTCTCCAACACACTCAACACCCTTTGAGACTTCTAAGGAGATGCCGGATGCTTTTCAAGGATCGTTGGAAGCTCCGAAAGCAATGGAACTCAAACCACTTCCTACTCATCTAAGGTACGCTTTTCTAGGATCTAATTCTACCTTTCCGGTTATTGTTAGTTCCGATCTAAGCATAGATGAACATGAACAGCTCATGATTGTCCTCAAGAAACATAGGAAAGCTATAGGCTATACTATCGAGGACTTAGTAGGAATTAAACCCTCCCTATGCATGCATAAGATACTAATGGAGGAAGACTTTAGAACTTCGAGACAACCTCAAAGGCGGTTGAATCCGACCATGAAGGAGGTTGTCAAGAAGGAAATTCTTAAACTTCTTAATGCAGGTATCATCTACCCTATCTCCGATAGCAAGTGGGTGAGTCCAGTTCAAGTAGTTCCGAAGAAGGGAGGAATGACGGTCATCACCAACAAGAACAACGAACTCATTCATACCCGAACCGTAACTGGATGGCGGATGTGCATAGACTACCGCAAGCTCAACCACGCAACGCGGAAAGATCATTTCCCATTGCCATTCATTGATCAAATGCTTGAAAGGTTAGCGCAACATTCACATTTTTGCTACCTTGACGGCTATAGTGGTTTCTTTCAGATTCCGATACATCCGGACGATCAGGAGAAGACCACATTCACGTGCCCTTGGGGTACGTTTGCTTATAGGAGAATGCCGTTCGGGCTTTGCAACGCCCCAGCCACCTTCCAACGGTGCATGATGGCCATCTTCTCCGAATACGTAGAGGAAATCATGGAAGTCTTCATGGACGACTTCTCCGTATATGGTTCCTCTTTTAACGATTGCCTTTCTAACCTTTCTCTTGTTTTACAAAGGTGTGAAGACACTAACCTAGTTCTTAATTGGGAGAAGTGTCAATTCATGGTTAAGGAAGGAATCGTATTAGGTCACTTAGTCTCTAGTAGAGGGATAGAAGTAGACAAAGCTAAGATAGAGACCATAGAGAAACTTCCTCCCCCGATTTCGGTGAAAGGGATAAGAAGTTTCCTAGGACATGCTGGATTTTATAGACGTTTCATCAAGGACTTTTCTAAGATATCAAAACCTCTCACTAATCTATTGATGAAGGATGCGGTTTTTGAGTTTTCGCAGGAATGTATGGATGCGTTCAACACCATTCGGCAAGCTCTAATTTCAGCACCTATCATCCAACCTCCGGATTGGACTCTACCCTTTGAGATTATGTGCGATGCTAGTGACGTAGCTATTGGAGCTGTTCTTGGACAACGAAAGGAAGGGAGAACCCACGCCATATACTATGCTAGCAAGACGCTATATGAAGCGCAGCTCAACTATGCCACTACCGAGAAAGAGTTTTTAGCCATTGTCTATGCTATTGACAAGTTTCGCTCTTATCTTGTAGGTGCGAATGTGATTGTCTACACGGATCATGCTGCGATCCGGTACCTCCTTGCGAAGAAAGATGCGAAACCAAGGCTGATTAGATGGATTCTTCTCCTACAAGAATTCGATCTTGAGATCCGCGACAAGAAAGGTTCAGAAAATTCTGTTGCGGATCATTTGAGTCGTCTAACACATCTAGAGGACGACCATCTACCCATTGATGACTCCTTTCCGGATGAACACCTACATATTATAGAGGAGTGCATCAACGTGATCTCCAAAGGTAACGAACCATGGTTTGCTGATTTTGTTAACTATTTGGTTTGCCAGGAGATACCACCCGGACTATCCTACGCACAAAGGAAGAAGTTCTTTAAGGACGTCCGGGAATACTATTGGAACGAGCCTCTCCTCTTTAAGAGAGGTCCGGATGGCATCATTCGGCGATGTGTGCCGGAAGATGAGATGCAAAGTTTCATCCGTCATTGTCATTCACTACCTTGTGGAGGACACGCTAGTTCGAACAAGACTAGCGCAAAGGTATTGCAATCTGGATTCTTTTGGCCTACTTTGTTTAGAGATGTGCAATCCTTTGTTTCTTGCTGCGATGCTTGTCAAAGAACAGGCAATATCTCTAGGAGGAATGAGATGCCCCTCAACAACATCCAAGAGGTGGAGATTTTCGACGTTTGGGGAGTTGATTTCATGGGACCATTCCCATCTTCATGTGGGAATCAATACATACTATTGGCGGTAGACTACGTTTCTAGATGGGTGGAAGCAATTTCCTCTCCCACCAATGATGCCATGGTGGTGGTTAAGTTCTTCAACAAGACCATCTTCCCGCGATTTGGGACGCCAAGGACGATCATTAGTGATGGAGGTTCTCACTTCATAGCCCGTCGCTTTGAAACTCTTCTAGCTAAGTATGGGGTTACTCACAAGATCGCTACCCCTTACCATCCACAAACGAGTGGACAAGTTGAGATCTCAAATAGGGAGATCAAAGGAATCTTAGAGAAGACGGTTTCAAGGACTAGGAAGGATTGGTCCTTGAAGCTAGATGATGCATTATGGGCGTACCGGACTGCATACAAGACTCCCATAGGAACCACGCCGTACAACCTTGTGTATGGGAAGTCTTGTCACTTGCCGGTAGAGTTGGAACACAAAGCGTTTTGGGCTATCAAGTGGCTGAATTTCGGAATGAAGGAAGCGGGAGAGAAGCGTCTCCTAGACATCAATAAGCTGGATGAACTCCGTTTGAACGCCTATGAAAACGCCAAGATCTATAAGGAGAGAGCAAAGCGTTGGCATGATAAGCATATCATTCCGAAGGACTTCAAAGAAGGAGATCAAGTTCTCCTCTTCAATTCAAGACTTAAATCCCGTTGGACTGGACCTTTTCTAATTAAGCGTATTTTCCCCCATGGTGCAGTTGAAGTATGGGGTGAAGCTAGCGGAAGTTTTAAGGTGAACGGCCAACGACTCAAGAAGTATACGCCAAAACTCCAAGCTGAGGAGTTTGCACCTACCGCACTCGAATAAGTGCGAGAATGGTCTAGCTACGGACCTTAAACAAAGCGCTTCTTGGGAGGCAACCCAAGGTATTGCATTTTTGCTTTTGCTTTCGATTCATAGATTAGCTTAGTATAGACGTTTTCGCTTTATTTTGCCTCGATTTCTTCCGGTATGTTCGTGTTTTTGGTTGTAGGATCGATGGAAAAGGAAAAGGGAAGGATGATGTTGAAGAGGAGTGACAAAATTTGGACTTTGGAGCTTTACAGAGGGTTCCACGGTCTAAATTACGGTCGTCATAGCTACAGTGGCCGTAATTTCCAAAAGCCTTTGAAAAATCACCAAAACCACGGTTCCGTACACTTCCACGGCCGTGGAACACCCCGACAGACCGTGATTTTCAAAATTTTGCCTGCAACTATATAAGCCACATTCTTCACAGAATCATCCCAAAAATCCCTCTTTCCACGACCTAAGTGCCGAAACCCCACGACCCCCTCTCAAATCTTCGTTTCCTAATCGTTTTCAACGATTCTTCTTCCCAAACTGCAGCAAATTCAACCACAAACAAGATCCAAGCGACGAATCGAACAGAAATTCACCAACAAACGCGCATTTCGGATTTTTCAATCCGAAAAAGAGGTTTTCTTTTCCCTTCTTGATTCTTGCTGATTTGGTTGTTTTTGTTAGAGATTTTTAGGAAGAACTGATTGAGATTTGAGGAAATTAGACTAGGACTGCCTGTTGTGGAGATTGATTGTGAATTTGCTGAGATTTGTGATTTTCTGAGACGAATCACGGTCACTAGGTGACTTACGGCCGTGGTTTTGGACGAACAGACCGTAATTTTTGAGCAGAATGGACTTCGTAAGGAGAGTTTCGGGGAGGATAAAGGAGAAGAAAAATGACCAAAATAAGAAGAGGAAGGGTAATCCCTCCTCCTCCTCATCCTCTAGGGCACCACCACCCTCTTCACCTTCACCTCCATCCTCACCTTCACCTCCATCTTCACCTCCTCACCCTAGAGTCCCGACCATACACGAGGACCATCTTGATGCACTTGATAGGATCAAGGAGATGCCTGTGATTGGCCCTAGATATTTGTTGTTGGAGGATCTAACTCCTCTCAACATAGTTGATGACCTTACTTGGCTCTTGGATAGAGCCGGATTAGTTGTCTTCTCGGCTATCCGAGAAGACGCATACGAGGAGATTACACGGGAGGTTGTGACGTCCTTTGAGCACAGCCACGTCGATAGGACCGTCTCTTTCCGCCTTATGGAGAGGGATTATCAGTTGAGTATCCGTGAGTTTGGAACCATTTTTGGGTTCCATGAGACCTTCAATGGTCGATTTCCGAGTGGTGTTTACCCCAACGACTTTTGGAAGGAGGTTGCAATGATTTACGCCGACGAGGACCGTTGGCAACCCGCTGATACCAAGGCTAGATTGATGTACCATCTAGCCTTGAAGATAGCTCACCGTGTTCTTTCGGAGTGTCTCTTTCCTAGGACGGAGACGCCCCAAAAGATCAAGACGGATGAGCTATTCTTGCTCCATTGCATGCTTTATGGACGCCGTGCAGATTGTGCTACTCTCTTGGCTGCTACGATGAGCAAGCTCAAGAACAAGAAGAAGGGGAACATCGGATATGGTGGGATAGTCACCCACATTGCTCGGAGTTTTGGTGTTGATTTTTCTGCTTGCACCCGCATACCGGCCGTTCCTTTAAGGCTACATGCTTTCATGGTTAGGGGTCTCATCTTCCCCACACATAGAGGTCCGCCTTATGCGGGCATGCCTTGGGAGAGTAGGACAGCCAGGGGTATAGAGTGGCTGCCAGAGTACTCCATTATGGCGGGACGCCATAATTGGAAGGAGACGTTCGCTGCGATGCATGCGAACAGGATAGTAGCTCCCCCTTATGTCCCACCACCGGTTGTCGAGGAGGAGGATATGGGAGATCAGTTTAAGAGTGGAGGAGGAGCCGAGCAGGAGTTTGACACGTTTCCGGACCAGCCGGAGGCGGCCCCAGATGTACCTAGACGCTCTCCACGTCCAGCTAGATCCTCAGGCTCGTCATCTCGCCGCGCTAGCGTGAGTGAGAGGCCCACGTGGATGACCACACCTCCCACATGGTATGGCATTCCCCCTCCTTGGTCCACCGAGCAGCCAGCAGCACCTCCACCAGCACCAGCACCATCCGACGCCCCAGCATGGTACAATCACGCCCCGGAATGGTACGAGCAGATGCCGGATTGGGCTACCGGACTTTCAGAGAGAGTTGGAGCATTGGAGATCCGAGCCGATGCTAGAGACGGACGCCTAGACGATCTTGATCACATGATGAGGGACGTCTACTGCCAACAGTTTGGGCGGCCCTACGACTCCAGCTTCTCTCCATTCCCGGCTCCGCCGGCGCTGCAGTGATTTGATGCATGACCGTTCGCTTTAGACATTCCACCGCCACATTGTGAGTTTCTTTTTCTTTTCTTTCTTTTCTTTCTTTCTTATGAACATTAGGGACAATGTTCGTCCTAAGTATGGGGTGGGATGTACTAAAAGTTTGTAATAACTCTACTTATTATGTTCGCTTTCATTTGAGACTATCATTGCATGTTCATTATGTGCTGCACGTTTCCTTATTGCATTGCATGAAAAATAACTTGAAAAACCCATAAAAATTGAAAAATTTTGAAAATTTTGTGCTTCTAATGAATTGAAATGATTTCCATGATAATCATTACTTGTGAATTGAGTTTGATGACAATTGCATGCTTAAGAGAATAGTGAATCAAAAAGGATTTGAATGAATGAATTATACCTCTTTTGCAAGTTTCATAATGTGATTATGTTACCTAAATCATGTTAAGAAATTGAAGTTGAAATCACGTTATAAGTTCCTATACTTCTTGTTGAGATGATTAAGGCAATTCGATACTTTCTTTCGTCTTTCTTTTGATCATTTTAGCTCCTCATTGAAATATTGACCTCCTTTACCTATCCGGGAATTTGGAGAAGTGAATGAGAAAAAGGCATGTTTGATGTGGGAGGGCCATGAGAGCAATTATTTGCAATCAAAAGAATAGAAAGAAATTGTAGGTTTGGGGAAGTCAATCATGACGATGAGTAACTCGGCACCATTCACATAGCCGGGTGTTTGTGTCTTGCCAAAGTCGGATTGAGCGATATTCCTAGCGGATTATGGTATGTGCGCTAAGGGTTTGAGGCATCTTATGAAAACTGAGAAACGCCAATCTCCTAGGCTTCGGTTTTTGTGCACCTCTATCCATAACTCCAAAAGTAAAGTCGAAAAAATGAAGGGAAGAGAGCGAAGCTCTAAGCTGAAGTGTTGCGGAAACCGCAAAAGAAGAAGAAGATAGTTGTCCACTTTCCCGGATTCATGCACCACTTTCCCTTAAAGGTTTCCTTCCCTTCCACATTCTAGACCTTTTCTTTGAAAGTCCTTAAGATCAAAAGAATGTTATATGACTTGGCAATCTAAATTGAAGTTTCTTACGATTGATTTTGATAATGTTTGAAGGTTATGATGCTTGTATAGAAGTTTGATTGATTCATGAATTTTCTTTGCTTTTTACTCTTTGATTGAATGTGTGAAAGTTTGATAAATGATGGAAGCAAGGTTTGAGAATGATCTATTCTTTAGAAGTCGCATTCATCCAAAAGAAGGTACACATATTTCATCCTAACTTTTGCTTAAAGAGCTTTTTGAAAGACCTTGCTTAGGGACAAGCAAGTGTTAAGTATGGGGTTATTTGTTAGCATGAAATATTGTGATATTTTAGGCACGTTTTCTAAACGTATTTGATTCATATTGATAGTCTTTGATTGAACATTGTTGCATAAGTGAGGTAGTTTTCCTATATTGTCGATATGGATGTCTACACTAGTTCTATGTTGATTATAGGTACTTAAGAGCTATTTCCGAACGGAATCGAGCAAAGAAGAGTTGATTTGATATGTCCATAGATCAAGGGCATTCTTAGGAGCAAATTGGAGTTCAACTTGAGGAATGCACGAGGCTAGGGAAGAATCACGTTCTTGCCCTAAACCACGCTCTAAAATACGGCCGTATTACAAACCACGTTTAGTTCCACGGCCGTGGAACTCTGCAAAGAGAGGCGTGATGCATTCCAGTAACTATTACGGTCGTGGAACTTATGGTTCAAACCGTGACATAATCCACGCTCTAAATTACGGTCGTGGAAACTTCCACGACCGTGATCTTGGCAATCTTTTTCGCCACATTTTGAAGCCACGATCTTTTGAAGATTGGGCCGGGCCGATATTTTATCTTGCCCTATAAAAAGACGGACGAAGCAAGATTCCGTCATCTTCGCTTAGGAGGACAATCCACGCTATCACCGCATAACCGCTATCGCAGCATTATCGACGCTTACCCTCGTTTAGAGGCATTTGGAGATCTCGTTGGAGATCAAAGTTCGTGTTTGGATTTGCCCTAATCTCCCACTTGGTGGAGATTATCGTTGGGATTTCCATATTTCCCGGATTGACGGAAGATTCGGAAGGTTTCTTGCAAGAAGATTACTCTTCTTGTTTAGGTTTGATTTAGAAGATGGATTGACATCCCGTTCTTCCTTCTTTCCTAAGATTTTGTTTGTTTGTTCTATTACGGATCTTGTGACGATATTTGTTCTTGATTGTGACTTTGAGATTGGTTTGGAGATTATTGAAAGTTCTTGAAAGTTTTCATCTTTCTATCTTTTAATTCTTGAATTGATATCAATATGACTGTTATTGGCTAGAAACCCTTAACAATTCTAAGGTGAAGGGTTGATAGTTGTGGCTTAGATGATGATAGATCGATTGTAAACAGATTAGACCCTGAGAGTTAGAGAGAATCGTCGAGGAACCCTAAATTACGGGCTGTTCTTGAGTTCCACGACCGTGGATTCTCAAGATCCAACCGTAATTTCCCTTAAGTTTACGAACCTGCTTTTACTTTAATCCAAAGTTAAAGATTTGCTTTAATTTAGTTTAGACTTGTCTTTTCTAGGTGGTAGTGAAGCCTCAACAGCCTCTACCTCGATTGTGAGTGTCACAACCGCAATCGGCTAAGTTAGTCTTGATCCTTGGATTACAAGTTTGGGTATTTGACACTAATTCTCACCTTTAGAACCTTTCTATATTGAGCCTCAACAACCTGTATAGGGAGTATCTTGTAGGTGAGTCATATAAGGTTTTTGGAACTTCACCGTACGATTACCTTACACTAGCATACCTTTGCATATCTCAACTCTGTCTTTATATCATTAGTATATCTTGAATCGATTGTCACGGCTGGATACTTGGATCTTTAGGATTGTTGTTTTCCCAATATTTGCAAAACTCTCATATTTAATAGCTTGATAATCTACAATTGAATTTGTTCCCACCCAAATCCCTGTGTTCGATACTCTGGAATTCTTGCTTAACTACGTCGATCCGTACACTGCGGGTTCGCTTGCTTGATTCTAGTTTTACAAATTTAAAGCTTATTTGCACACACCTCTAGGGGCGAACAAGTTTTTGGGTGTAACCATCATGAAACACCCTTCGGTCAAACTGCCATGGTCTCCCAAGTAAGAGATGGCAAGCTGTGATTAGAAGCACGTCACAAACAACGTCGTCTTGGTATGGTCCGATGGCAAAGTGAACAAAACATTGCTCCTTGACTTGAAGGGGAGCGTTGGTGTTGAGGCACTGGAGCGAATAAGGTTGTGAGTGCGCCTTTGTTTTGAGTCCTAGATGTGCAACGACCTCCTGACTAACAATATTACAGCAAGACCCACTATCAATAATAACAGTAAACAATTGTCCCGAAATTAAACAACGAGTGTTAAAGAGATTCGCCCTTTGTGAGACAGCGGGAACAAGTTCGCTTGCTTGTAGGGCCTTTTTTGTGACTAGGCAGAAATCTCCCACAGGAGCACGAGCTTCTACTTCAACACCGTCTATGATTGGAGCTACTGTTTCATAGTCATCTTCGGATTCATGATTCTCGGTGACCTCTTCCCCAAATGCATTCAATAAAACCTTACGGGGATTAGGGCACTCCCGGGCATAATGACCATGCTCATAACACTTGTAGCACTTCACTTCCCTAGTCCGGCTCATTTCTGGAGTTGGTGGAATACTAGGGTTAGGGGCGGAGGTGGCCTTGGGAACTACTGTTGGAGATGAACTAGTTGTGTGGGTAGGACGATTATTGCGAGAGGGCTCAGTGGATTCATGACTTGTCCCTCGTCTTGTTGATCCGGATGCATTACGTTTTTGGATGACATTATAGGCATGGGTAGCATGGTGTAGGGCATCAGTTAGGCTTGTGTGTCGGAGTTGTTCAACTATTTCGGACACATCGGGGTTAAGCCCAGATAGGAACTTGGCTAGGATATAGTCGTCGGGCTGTCGGGTTCCCGATCTCTGAAGGAGAGTTCTCAACTCTTTGTGGTACTCGTCTGGAGTTCGGTTACCTTGACGTAGCCTTTCAAGTTTGAGCAACAATTGTTGCTTGTAATCCGAATGTATGAACCGAGCATGCATCCTTCTACGGAGTTCAAACCAGGTGTTGATGCGCGGTTGTTGATGTGCCTCCACATATTCCAATTCTTCCTGCCACCAAGTTAGAGAAAAATCAACAAAATGAATAGTAGCAACTTCAATCTTTTCATACTCGTTAAAATCATAATAACGGAAGACTTGTTCAGCCTTAGTCTCCCACTCAATGTAGGTCTCCGCTTCTGCAGTTCCGGTGAAGTTTCGAACATCCACTTTTGATCCATGGTAACGCCTCCTATTGCGGTGATCACGATTTTCTTCATCGTCCGAGTCATCGTGTCGACTACGGTCCCGGTTTCTGTTCCGGTCTCTATCTCGTCGTTTATCTTGGTTTCTGCTCCCATGGCTATTCACACTCCTACTCCTATCCCGGCCTCTGCGAGGTGGTCCCTGGTTACTTCCTCCTTGACTTTGTTCAGGTGGGACGGGAGGTAGTCTCCTTAGAAGCTCTGCGAATTGGGCTTCAAGGCGGTCAATACATGGGTCGGCTTGATTGATCCCATTACCATTGACTGATGCCATTCTGCTGTTGGACTACAAAACAATCAAAGAAACAAACAAAACCAAGTTTCCAAAGGTATAACAAAACGAAATGTTCAAAGGCAAAACCGAAAGTAATAAAAATGCCGGTTTCGTGACCGAAACGATGTCGGATGGCTAAAAAAGCCCTTAGGTCACAGCCAAGGGGTGAGTTGGACTCGGAGGCCCGTTTCCCTTCTCGGAAAGGTATAGCAATTGTAATTCTGAGTTCGGACGCCTTTTTTCCGCAAAACCGCAAAACCGGCTGTTTTTCACCTTTTTGAGATTTTTCGCCTATCACAAAAAAACAAACTCAAAGGCAAAGGTTAGAGACAAAAATGTTCTCTCTCTCTCTCCTCTCTCAAGTTTATTTCTCCTCACACTCACTCAAGTGTTTGATAGTGTTTGGATTCACACAACTCCCCTTTTCCTTTGCTTCGAGGCAAAGCTCTCCCTCATCTTTTCCAAAGCCTTAGGCAATGCTCTCGACACAAAGATTTCTCTTGGTAAGAAAATTCCGCCAATTTTCCAAGGTAGTACACAAGGTAAACAAGGTATCCCACGATGCAATATAACTTCAGAAAAGCAAACAACAAAAAGGTAACAAAGCAACAACAAATACGAGCCTTCCGGCGAGTATTTACTTAGTCCCGACAAGTAGTTAGTCAAAGCAATAACAAGCGTTTTCCCCAAAACGTGTGGGTTGTGTTTTGGAATGGCTAAAACACTCAAGAACAACTTTGATAACAAATTTCAAGAACAACTTTGATAACAAACAAATTTTCAAGAACAACTTTCTTTTCTTTTTTTTTTTTTCTTTTCTCTTTGTTTCGTTCGTTTTTGTTTTTGTTTTTTTTTTTTGAATAAAAGGTCAACAAGATCTCTCTAAAGGCTCACAAGAAAGAAGATTGTAAACACAAAATTTTGGGGAACTACTCAAAATTGCAAAAACTAAAAACAAGTTTAGGTAAGCAATTCGTACCCCGAAAGCTTGAGGAACTCGCACCGTTGGGCTCTGATACCACTTGATACGCTCTTAGTCCGTTGAACGCAAGGATTCGCCGGTGTTGTTCCTCCGTCGATTTCTTTTGTGTTTTTTCCGATTTATAGGGATATGCCAAGCAAGGAATCGTCCAGCCTCGCACCTTGGATCTCCTTGGCTCGAGTTCTTCTTTCCTCGGAATCTCACTTCGGAAATTAGACCTCCTTTGTCCTCCTAGCCTCGCACCGTAAGGACACCACTCAGCCTCTCACCTTGTGGGTTTCGAAACCTTGGCCTCTCACCTTAGTCTCTAGGTTTGTTTTGCTTTAAAGTGACAACACAACTTCGATTAAACTCAACTCTATAATCTGATTAAAAACGTGGGTAGGAGATGGCCTTATATGGCTGAAAAATTCAGCACCAACTCCCCACAATAATAGCTTACAAGTAGTTCAAGAGTTGGATACTAAATGAAGGAAAGCCTAGGGTCTTTCAACCAACAACTTCAAGCAATAAATGGCCTAAAAACCATTCATATGGCCGGCCACATTAGAGCTCCAAGGTTCCAAAAACGTGGCTGAAAGAAACCCAACTGAAGTGGTTTTAAACCATGAAATAAAGTCAAGCATGACCACATAAAATAAAACAAAAGGTTACATCTAGGTTTAAAGTGATCCGGCATCCTCAATCGCCTCATGTATGTTCACCAAGTGATAGTCATGGACGTCCTTAAATGTCGGAGCTCTGAAAGGGTGGTAGGTCAAAGTGGTTTGGCCTAGCATGCGTGCTCTAGCTCGAGTGAGAGGTGGTGTTGATCTTGGTGCGGTCACATCAGTCTCGTTGCTTAAGTACGGCGGGCTCACATCAATATCGTCACGAGCTTCACTCACTCCAATCACTATCCTCGAAGTATGATCCTGTATAATACAAAGTTTATTACTTATCATAAATACACAATTCAAGTCCGTAGTTAACTGATTCAAGGAAAGGAGATGACAATCAAGTGTTGGAACAAATAATACTCGAGGCAAGTGAAGGGAATTATTTAGGCACAAGTTCCCTACTTGTTCAACTAAGGCTAGAGATCCATTAGGGAGTTTGATCCGGCATGTGCTTACCGGTTTGAGCGACGAAAGGAGAGAACGATCTCCCGTCATATGAAAAGAGGCTCCCAAATCAAGTATCCAAGGGAGCAAAACCAGAATCGTTATAGTGGGACGAATGAGAACGATAAGAGTGCAAAGTAGATATGGTAATATTCCATTGAGGATCATCAATTGCAGGACCAATGTCTTTACGGTTCTGAGATGTTAAAGGAACAAAAGAGGGGGATGCGGAGTAAGCTTGTCCCGCCGCCCCAATAATTTTGACGGTTATGGCCAAAGTCGTTTATGATATTGTCGACCAAAGTATTCTCTGATACTTGTTGCGGCCAAAATCGTTTCTCATACCGCCGATCAAAGTATTTTATGATACTTGTTCCCGACAAAGTCGCTTCTCATACTGCCGACCAAAGTATTCTCTAATACCTGCTGCGGCAAAAAGGTTAAAGGGTTAACAAAAAACAACCACACTAGGCTTCTTGTCAGTCTCTTCTCTTATTATTACCAGATATGAGAAATTTTCATTGAGAATTTCATCATCTTTAAAGGATTGACTTTCCGAAGTGTTCGCATGTTGAAGGATATTGAACGCAACCTCTGAATCTTTGTATATCAGTCGGTGGAAATGAAAATCCTTTCTTTCTTCCATGTGAATCTCACAGACTTGATGAGCATGTAATACCCCTCCACTTGTACTGTTCATAGTATCAAAAGGTTATTCAATTATTTAGTAGGTAACTAATAATATTATAGGTCTTGATTATTACTTGAAGAATCTAATGAGTTCACTTGCATGTATACCACGTGCACCAAGACTGCCCACTAATAGAAACAAAGTTCTCTCATTAATATCCAACTCAACATAGTGATAATAATAACGGTTAAGAGCCTCAAAGTTTATCAAATTCTTCCAATTTCCGTTGGAAACACGATATACTATACAAAAGATAGGAAGACTAAGAATATAAAAAGAAGAATCGCAAGCAAAATGTACACATACTAGCAATAAAAACTTAGAATTAAAGAGTATCTTACCAAACATACGTCCTCTGGTAGATATATCATACAAGTATGAATCAAGGACACATCTTGTGGAGATGTGTAGACATTCCTCCAAAGATGCAGGATGTATGTGAAGAGAGTAATACTGTGTAAATAGTCTAACAGAATTTTTTTATAACATTCTATATAAATACAAAAGCAAGCCACAATATCAATACACGAGTTTACAATCTGTTACGTTTCTCAAACACACACTCTCTTTGACTCTCCAAATCTAACATGGTATCAGAGGGAACCTACTCTCTTCCATGGCTAACGAATCCAATGAGGATTCTTGCTCTATCGATTCTGAATTCCTCCTTCAAGTTCAATTACACCATTCAGATGATCCTTCTCTTAAACTCTCCTCAACTACCCTCATATCATCCAACTATTTTCGATGGAAGAGGTATGTGGAAGTTTCTTTGTCAACTAAGAACAAACTCACGTTTGTCAATGATTCTTGCAAGCGGAATGATGACATGAATTATGACCTATATTTAGTCATGCATTTATGTAGATTTTCTCTTTATTTTGTATCCATAGACATACTTTCATGGCAATTATTGCTTATATTAATCTATATTGTTAGAAATAGATATATACAATAGGTTTTATTACAATTGCAGGTAAATTGGCGAATTTTGGAGCAAAATGGCACATTAAAGTATTACGCCTTGATGCGGAAAAAAAAGAGCATAAAAGAAAGTAGGAACGCGTTGGAGTCAATTTTGATACTCCGGAGTGGGCTCTGATACTGTGCGCCAAAGTAATTTCTGATACCGCACTGAAGTAATCTCTGATACCGTGGAGCGGATTTTGATACCGCACCAAAGTAATTTCTGATACCGCGTTAGAGTAGCCTCTAATACAAGCGGGCTTAATTTTTTTTTGCCTAAAAATTTAGAGTTTATCTTTAAACTACAATTTTTCTTTAAGCTGTATTTTATTTTTAAGTTAGGGTTTATCTTTAAGATATTTATCTTTAAAATATTTATCGTTAAGATTATTTATCTTTAAGATTATTTATTTTTAAAATTATTATCTTGAATAAAATTATCTTGAAGATTATTTTTCTTGAACATTATTTATCTTGAAGCAAGGATCATGCCCCTTAGATTGACAGACAATACCACAGAGTATACAATCAAAGGCGCTGAGGAGAGCATTCGGAGTGAAAGATCAAAGGAAGATTAGAGTTCTAGTATAGAATAGACTTTGTGGAGGATTTGTGAGTTTTGATTTGTTATTCTGTCTTTGTGATCGTAATTTGGAGTTGCCTTTTAGTTTTTCCTTGAGTTTTGAAGGATCTATATACATATATTAAAGCCAAAGCATTTCCTTCAACGTGGTTCATCCTACCTTATTTTGTGTCACGTGTCAATTTTTTAGAGTTTTAATTTTTTTAAAAAAAATTTATATATATATTTACCATATTTAATGTAAAATCCGGAATTTTTACTCCGTCTATTTACGTTATAAAATAGACCTCGATCTATCAATTCATATCCGTCTACTTAGTTGGACATATTAAGATAAAAATTATCATTTTATGTAGACCTCCTTCACATAAAATGATAGAACTTTTTATAAGTTTATCATTTTATGTGACTTACCTTCACATAAAATGATAGAGTTTGTAACCAAACCTAAACTGTAAAATATTCTGTATCCGGTTATTCCGTACATTAATTTCGGGTTCTCGATTCCGGACTACAATTAGTACCGGGCTACGATCCCCTTCATTCCAACAGCCCACTATTTTGTTTGTCCGCAGCCCAGTTTAGCCCACTGCTGCCTTACCTTCTTCAGCCCACTTCTCTCTTGTGTTCAGCCTACCCTTGCCTGCTGCAGCCCCTCAGTATAAGGAGTGTATTAGCCCAATAATAAGTCCAGCCCGTCAATGTGAAAGGAGAAGCGACCAGCCCAGCATGGGAGAGGAGTAGACAGCAGCCAGCCCGCATCCAGCCCAGTAGAGAGAAGAAGAGTCGGCTGTTTCAGTCGTAACCTGAAGACCTTGGATCTGCATATATCACGCTCAGCAGAACGTTACTAACAGAGTAACCGTCCGCAATTCACGCAACAATCAAGGCCTCCACAATTACAGCAGTAACGTACTCCTCCCGATCTTCATTCCTTGTTCGATTCTGAGAAACAGATCGCCCTTCTGTGATCGACCTGCTGCATCGCCCCTTCTGTGATCGACTTGCTGCATCGCCCTTCTGTTTCGACCTGCTGCACGCCTTCATCGAACCACTGGACCTCGAACTGCTGCAGATTTCAACACTGCCGTAGCAGCTTCACCCTTCTGCAATCGACAATTCCGGTAGGTCTTTCTCTACTCTTCTTGCCTCACTCTTAACCAATCGGAGTAGTGATCTCCCTCCTTTTGTTTCGCTTCAGTAACGTAGTCCAGCCTCTCGGTTACGAGTCAGGAATCAAGGGACACAGAGCCACTCTACTGCAGCGAGTAAGCATTGCTGTATGTTGTTTTGTTGCTCCCTTTACAACTAGGTTGTAATGTCTCTAGCTATATTGATTCATAATATTATTTAGGTTGCTGTTGTTCGGCCTTAAGCATAGATAAAATAGGGATAAGTAGCTGCTGAAAATTTCACATAAAATGATAGACAAAAGGCTGCTGTAAATTCATTTTATTTCCTTCAGCTTTTAGGTTACAAACAACCCATCTTGTCGATCAATTATTAAACGTTTGGATAAAGATCCACCGTTGAATTTTGGATATGTTGTAAATAGATATATGTAGTTTAGCATATTAAAATTTGAGAAGAAATGAACGGTCGGATTGAAAGTTATGAGCTCCCGAAGTTAGGTAGTTGAGCAGTTTTGGTAAACTTGAATTTTGGCTAAGTATAGGAAATTAGAGTGAAGGAACCGACTTTGTGAATTATTATAAAAATATTGGCTGAACAGTTTGGAGAAATCCTTTCTTCTAAGGTTAGATAGAACCTCATAGATGATCTAGAGATTTAATTCGGAAATTTTATAAGCTGTTAAGAATTTTATATTTAGAGCCGAAGTTAAATCTTTTCGATTCTTCCGGAAAATAGAAACATAGGAAAAACGTCAGTTTGGAACCAAATAAAATTTTAGGAGTTAGAATATATTTTTAAAACCTCAAATAGGAGTTTAGACATGAAATTTAAGGTTTTCGAGAAAATCGGAACCAAGGGTAAAATGGTCATTTTACCCGAAAACTAATACTGTAACTAGTACGTCTTAATACCCTATTTGATCTTAGAAGTTTTAGACTTCTATCTACGTGAAAGTGTGCTAATACACTTATCGCCTTTGACAGGCAACTGAGTGGTTACAGTTTACAGAGCGAGTGGTTTATAAAGAGTCGAGCGTTATAACAGGTAAGTCCTTTGGGCTTACTTAGCTGACTACTAAATATGAGTATAAATGATGATGGTGGTGTGTGATTGACATGCTAGAGAGGTAGGTTGCGATATATAATTACCGACCTATATTTTGGCCTAAGAGTAACGGGCGGTGGCATTCTGCTCAGTAGCTCGCAAGGCGCTGGGGGTTTCTTTCGGGACTAGTCCATACATGGTTTGTAGTGATGCTACCAATGGAAGTCAGCTAGACCTACACCAGTTGGATAAGGAACGGAGGCGAGAACTAATAACAATTCTCGTGTCACAACTTAAATTGAATAATGTGAATCACTTAAATAATAGATAATAATTGGTTGAGTGCCAGCATGATGTTTGTTTATTTTTGTTGTTGCTTGTGTTTGTGCTGTTATCATTTTGCTTATATTTGGATAGTTAGCTAACTGTTGATATGTTGTTTAGACTTGACACAGGTTAGAGCAGATGCCGAGTGATCCAGATGGTAGTGGTCAGCCGGGGTGTCGTACTTTAGGACGTTTGCAGTTTTTGCATTTGTGGGTTTTACAGTTGAACATTGTTTCCTTTCGTACTTTGTTATATTCCGTTTTCCGGCTGTAGTCGATCTGGTCACATTCATGCATTATTAAGAACTATTTTATGATTTCTGATTTTTCCTTATCTGTGCCTTGTTGTAAGATCTCGTTAAGTTGTTGTCAAACTAAGGTCGGGACCCACTGTGCGGTCCTAACCAGTAACTCCCTAAGTTGTAAAATTTGGGGTGTTACAACATGGTATCAGAGCTCTAGGTTGGCAACAATGGCACTTGAATCTTCTAAAAAGGTCATATAAGTAAATAAACAGAACCCGAAAAGGGTCTGAGTTTTCCAAAGAAAATTTTTGGTTTTAAAATGCATACAGAGTCGGGTTGGGATAGAAAGTACGGATGACCACCACTACCTCTGCGGATCTCGGTATTCTTAGAATAACTATAGACTTGTACTATTATGATAGATTAGCTAGTTTATAACTGTAGTTATTACTATTCGTGCAGATGGCACGTACTAGGGCTGCACAAGTGACTGGCCGAGGTAGGGGTCGTCCCCCCCTTCCCCCAGTCAGACAGGATCGAGCTGATAGCACCCCTACTGTTAGAGGGCGTGGTCGTGGGGGTAGACCTCCACTAGGGAGAGGTCGAGGACCCACCTGCAGCAAGCATACCAGAGGCTGCGGTAGAAGAAGTAGCTGAGAGTGTAGGCCCCGAGGTCAGGCCAGAGACCGCCGCTAGGTCTGGAGCGCAAGGAGCACGTTCTACTGAGTCTGGACGTGTTTCTATTGGAGCATCTGAGTATAGGGAGTTCAGAGCCTATGTCGAGCGCAGGGAAGAAGCTGCCAGAGTGGAGAGGCTTACTCAGGTACCACCAGTGGTACCGGCTAGGTCAGCTCAGGTGACACAGGGAGTGTCTCAGGTGCCGGCTGTATCTGAGAGGAGGGCTGATGTTGATAGAGCACCTACTGGGGTCAGAGCACCGAGACCGGATGAGTGGTTGAAGGCTTTCAACTCTCAGAAGGTCCCCTCATTCAGCGGAGAGATAGGGCTAGAGGTGGAGCACTGGATAGGGAAGATTGAGACTGCTTTGGAGGCAATACGTTGCCCCGTGGATCGACAGGTAGATTTGATACAGACCTGCTTCACAGATGATGCTCATTCATGGTGGCGTACCATTCGTAGCCAAGTCACCAACTGGGAGCAGATGAGGAACATTGTTAGAGACAGGTACTGTCCAGTTTCGCTGAGTAGGGAGAGATTCCAGGATTTCATTGAGGCGGGATTTGAGGATATCCCGATTGCTGCAGCCATAAAGAAGTTTCAGAAAGAGTTGACTTTGCTTGGACCATCTGCACCTCCAGAAGAGCAGCATGTTTATCTTTTCTCCAGGAGGTTAAGAGAGAGTACCCGATCCTACCTGGCTGGATTCCACTGTGAGACCTTGTCTGATTATCAGGATAGGGCCTCTGCTTATGAGAGAGATAGGCCAGCTTCTAGGAAAGCAGCTCAGTCTAGTGGGCCGGATAAGCGGCAGAGGACAGGACATGCTGGTAGCAGTGCAGTAGTAGCAGGTTATGGTAGAGGACAGACTCAGGGGAGGTCCAGCTACCACTCTACAGTTCGGACTCCCAGTGGAGATCGACAGTGCTTTAACTATGGTGGCCGTGATCACATCAAGACGGATTGCCCGAAACCACCTGTCACTTGCTTCACTTGTAGGAAGCCGGGACACAGGGCTACCTTCTGCCGTCAAGGCAAGGCTTCTTCTCAGCAGGGATCGTCTCCTGCAGGTGCTGAGAAGAGTGTACAGAGACCCCCTCAGTACCGAGCTCCGAGTCAGCAGCAGCAGCAGTACCGGGCTCCAGGGCATCCTGCTTCATACAGTACTGCACAGGGATCAGGTCGTGGCAGAGGACGTAGTAGCACCAGTGACACCAGGGGAGGACCATCGAGAGTGTTCGAGCTGAGGAACACTGAGCAGCCTGCAGCACCTGCGACCACAGGTACTATTTGGATCCATGACTTACCTGTGAGAGTTTTATTTGATACGGGTGCTACGCACTCATTTATATCAGATGCATGTGTAGATAGGTTGTCCTTAGCTACAGTAGAGGGTGTACCTTTTGTGGTTGGGTTACCAGATGGGGGTAAGGTTAGAGGATCTCGAGAGATTTATGACTGCCCTATTCACCTGGGAGGCCGGATCTGGTTAGTAAATTTTCTAGTCATGCCCTTAGCACATGAGGACGTGATATTAGGGATAGATTAGATGACTAGACATGGAGCCGTCTTGGATATTGGTAGGAGGACTATGACTGTGGCCACGGAGGACGGCCACAGAGTTATATTCCGAGGTTGGGACCTCGGAAAATCCGGCACAGTTATCAGCGCAGTGAGAGCAGCCAGATTGATAGCACAGGGTTGCGAGGCCTTCTGGTGTTATGCCATGAAGGAGCGCAAGAGCCTGACAGTAGAGGAGATACCAGTCGCATGCGAGTTTGCAGAGGTCTTCAGGGACGACTTACCAGGGCTACCTCCACAGAGGAGTGTAGACTTTAGCATCGAGTTAGAGCCGGGCACGAGACCGATCTCGAAGGCCCCGTACCGCATGGCCCCGATAGAGCTGCTTGAGCTGAAGAAGCAGTTAGAGGAGTTAGCAGAGAAGGGCTTCATACGCCCTAGTGTTTCTCCCTGGGGCGCACCAGTGTTATTTGTGAGGAAGAAAGATGGATCGATGAGACTGTGTATCGACTACAGGGAGTTGAACAAGGTCACCATCAAGAATAAGTATCCACTGCCTCGCATAGATGATCTGCTGGACCAGCTACATGGGGCGTCAGTGTTCTCGAGGATAGATTTGAGATCGGGTTATCACCAGCTGAGGGTGAGAGATCAGGACATACCTAAGACGGCATTCCGGACTAGGTATGGTCACTATGAGTTTGTAGTGATGCCATTCGGGCTCACTAATGCGCCAACAGTATTTATGGAGTTGATGAATGGGATTTTCATCGACTTCCTAGACCAGTTTGTAGTGGTCTTTATTGACGACATTCTAGTTTACTCTAGAAGTCGAGAGGAGCATGCCGGACACTTGAGGACAGTGTTGCAGATTCTACAGGATAGTCAGCTATATGCTAAACTATCCAAGTGTGAGTTCTGGATGTCAGAGGTGGCGTTCCTAGGCCATGTAGTGACTGCTGAGGGGATTAAGGTCGACCCAGCGAAGATTGAGTCAGTGTCATCTTGGCAACCTCCGAAGAATGTTAAGGAGGTTCGCAGCTTCCTTGGATTGGCAGGTTATTACCGTCGGTTCGTGGAAGGGTTTTCTCTGATCGCCCGACCACTTACTTCCCTCCTAAGGAAGACTACTCGGTTCGTATGGTCTGAGCCGTGTCAGCAGAGTTTTGATGAGCTGAAGAGGAGATTGACGTCTGCTCCGATCTTAGCACAGCCTGAGGGTACAGAGGACTTTGTGGTGTACAGTGACGCATCCAAGCTGGGCTTGGGGTATGTCTTGATGGAGAGGGGTAAGGTTATAGCATATGCGTCTCGACAGCTGAAGACGTATCAAGAGAACTACCCCACTCATGATCTGGAGTTAGCAGCAGTAGTGCACGCTCTTAAGATCTGGCGTCATTATCTCTATGGAGCGACCTGTCAGATCTTCACAGACCATAAGAGTCTGAAGTACATATTCACTCAGCGGGAGTTGAATAACCACCAGAGGCGGTGGCTAGAGTTGATCAAGGATTTCGACCTTGAGATTCTTTACCACCCCGGAAAGGCGAATGTAGTTGCTGACGCTTTGAGTCGGAAGACGCCTCAGGAGAAGGCGATAGCTCGGTTGACAGTACAGCCACAGTTACAGAGGGACCTAGCTTGGTTGGAGGTAGAGATCCAGTTCCCCGATACAGCTCATCAGTTAGCCACCTTAGAGTTATTTCCTGACCTGTTAGGTGAGATCCGACAAAAGCAGGAGACCTGTGCGACTTTGACCCGGATTCGAGACCGGATGTCACGAGATGAGGCCCCTCAGTTCACTATTGGTGCCGATGGAGTGATGAGACGGCAGGATCGTATATGTGTGCCATCAGACATTGAGTTGAGACAGAGGATATTAGGTGAGGCTCATGCTACCCCTTACTCCGTACATCCAGGAGCGAGTAAGATGTATAAGGACGTGAGACGTTCCTTCTGGTGGGGCGGTTTGAAGCCCGATGTGGCCCGTTATGTAGCTCAGTGTGCGACCTGTCAGCAGGTCAAGATTGAGCACCGTAGATCCGGAGGAGAGCTACACCCACTTCCAGTACCACATTGGAAGTGGGAAGACATTTCTATGGATTTCGTCACCGGATTGAGGCTCAGCAGAGGTTTTGATGCCATTTGGGTAGTAGTAGACCGTCTGACGAAGACCGCACATTTCATTCCGATTAAGGAAACGTGGCCGGTAAGTCGTCTAGCAGAGGAGTTCACCAGGCATATTGTGAGACTCCATGGAGTACCGAGGACTATCGTCTCCGACAGGGATGGACGTTTTACCTCGAGGTTCTGGCAGCAGGTACATACTGCTCTGGGTACGAGTCTTCACTTTACCACTACCTACCACCCACAGACAGACGGTCAGTCAGAGAGGACCATCCAGACCCTAGAGGACATGTTGAGGGCATGTGTGCTAGATTGGGGACAGGTATGGCCGGATCACCTCCCACTAGTAGAGTTTTCATATAATAACAGCAGGCATGCGTCTATTGGGATGGCACCTTATGAGGCTTTGTACGGGCGGAGATGTCGTACACCGCTATGTTAGGATGAGCCTAGCAAGACTGATGGAGTAGTACCAGATCAGATACAGGACGACATCGCCCGGATTGCCTTAGTCCGGGAGAGGATGTTAGCAGCTTAGAGTCGTTAGAAGTCCTACGCCGACAAAAGGCGTCGACCTTTGGAGTTTAGAGTAGGTACACAGGTGTGGTTGAGAGTGTCACCTACGAGAGGAGTGAGACGTTTCGGCATTAAGGGGAAGCTGAGTCCCCGGTATGTCGGTCCATTTGAGATCGTAGAGAGAGTCGGAGAGGTTGCCTACCGACTAGCACTGCCACCGAGATTAGAGGGAGTACACCCAGTTTTTCATGTATCTCAGCTACGAGAGTACATACCGGATCCTAGACACGTCATCAGTCACGAGGATCTGATAGTCGAGCCAGACCACACTTTTGTGGAGTATCCAGTAGCCGTCCTAGAGCGTAGCGTTAGGCGCCTGCGTTCTAAGGAGATACCGATGCTGAGGATTCAGTGGTCTAGACGAGGACTTGATGAGGCTACCTGGGAGACAGAGGAGAGCATTAGACGTAATTACCCTGAGTTCTTTGCGGAGTTAGCCGCTACCTCAGTACCGACGGGTTAGTACTAAGACGAGACCTTATATGACTTCTGTAATTATATGTTTACATAATTGTTTATGTCTATGTGCTTGATGACGTGAGTAGTTGCTTGCTAGAATATATTTCTCGAGGGGAAATGTATGGGGTAGGTATCTTATTCCAAGTTTCGGGACGAAACTTATTTTAAGGGGGTACTGATGTAAAATCCGGAATTTTTATTCCGTCTATTTACGTTATAAAATAGACCTCGATCTATCAATTCATATCCGTCTACTTAGTTGGACATATTAAGATAAAAATTATCATTTTATGTAGACCTCCTTCACATAAAATGATAGAACTTTTTATAAGTTTATCATTTTATATGACTTACCTTCACATAAAATGATAGAGTTTGTAACCAAACCTAAACTGTAAAATATTCTGTATCCGGTTATTCCGTACATTAATTTCGGGTTCTCGATTCCGGACTACAATTAGTACCGGGCTACGATCCCCTTCATTCCAGCAGCCCACTGTTTTGTTTGTCCGCAGCCCAGTTTAGCCCACTGCTGCCTTACCTTCTTCAGCCCACTTCTCTCTTGTGTTCAGCCTACCCTTGCCTGCTGCAGCCCGTCACTATAAGGAGTGTATTAGCCCAATAATATGTCCAGCCCGTCAATGTGAAAGGAGAAGCGACCAGCCCAGCGTGGGAGAGGAGTAGACAGCAGCCAGCCCGCATCCAGCCCAGTAGAGAGAAGAAGAGTCGGCTGTTTCAGTCGTAACCTGAAGACCTTGGATCTGCATATATCACGCTCAGCAGAACGTTACTAACAGAGTAACCGTCCGCAATTCACGCAACAATCAAGGCCTCCACAATTACAGCAGTAACGTACTCTTCCCGATCTTCATTCCTTGTTCGATTTTGAGAAACAGATCGCCCTTCTGTGATCGACCTGCTGCATCGCCCCTTCTGTGATCGACCTGCTGCATCGCCCTTCTGTTTCGACCTGCTGCACGCCTTCATCGAACCACTGGACCTCGACCTGCTGCAGATTTCAACACTGCCGTAGCAGCTTCACCCTTCTGCAATAATCGACAATTCCGGTAGGTCTTTCTCTACTCTTCTTGCCTCACTCTTAACCAATCGGAGTAGTGATCTCCCTCCTTTTGTTTCGCTTCAGTAACGTAGTCCAACCTCTCGGTTACGAGTCAGGAATCAAGGGACGCAGAGCCACTCTACTGCAACGAGTAAGCATTGCTGTATGTTGTTTTGTTGCTCCCTTTACAAGTAGGTTGTAATGTCTCTAGCTATATTGATTCATAATATTATTTAGGCTGCTGTTGTTCGGCCTTAAGCATAGATAAAATAGGGATAAGTAGCTGCTGAAAATTTCACATAAAATGATAGACAAAAGGCTGCTGTAAATTCATTTTATTTCCTTCAGCTTTTAGGTTACAAACAGCCCATCTTGTCGATCAATTATTAAACGTTTGGATAAAGATCCACCGTTGAATTTGGGATATGTTGTAAATGGATATATGTAGTTTAGCATATTAAAATTTGAGAAGAAATGAACGGTCGGATTGAAAGTTATGAGCTCCTGAAGTTAGGTAGTTGAGCAGTTTTGGTAACCTTGAATTTTGGCTAAGTATAGGAAATTAGAGTGAAGGAACCGACTTTGTGAATTATTATAAAAATATTGGCTGAACAGTTTGGAGAAATCCTTTCTTCTAAGGTTAGATAGAACCTCATAGATGATCTAGAGATTTAATTCGGAAATTTTATAAGCTGTTAAGAATTTTATATTTAGAGCCGAAGTTAAACCTTTTCGATTCTTCCGGAAAATAGAAACATAGGAAAAACGTCAGTTTGGAACCAAATAAAATTTTAGGAGTTAGAATATATTTTTAAAACCTCAAATAGGAGTTTAGACATGAAATTTAAGGTTTTCGAGAAAATCGGAACCAAGGGTAAAATGGTCATTTTACCCGAAAACTAATACTGTAACTAGTACGTCTTAATACCCTATTTGATCTTAGAAGTTTTAGACTTCTATCTACGTGAAAGTGTGCTAATACACTTATCGCCTTTGACAGGCAACTGAGTGGTTACAGTTTACAGAGCGAGTGGTTTATAAAGAGTCGAGCGTTATAACAAGTAAGTCCTTTGGGCTTACTTAGCTGACTACTAAATATGAGTATAAATGATGATGGTGGTGTGTGATTGACATGCTAGAGAGGTAGGTTGCGATATATAATTACCGACCTATATTTTGGCCTAAGAGTAACGGGCGGTGGCATTCTGCTCAGTAGCTCGCAGGGCGCTGGGGGTTTCTTTCGGGACTAGTCCATACATGGTTTGTAGTGATGCTACCAATGGAAGTCAGCTAGACCTACACCAGTTGGATAAGGAACGGAGGCGAGAACTAATAACAATTCTCGTGTCACAACTTAAATTGAATAATGTGAATCACTTAAATAATAGATAATAATTGGTTGAGTGCCAGCATGATGTTTGTTTATTTTTGTTGCTGCTTGTGTTTGTGCTGTTATCATTTTGCTTATATTTGGATAGTTAGCTAACTGTTGATATGTTGTTTAGACTTGACACAGGTTAGAGTAGATGCCGAGTGATCCAGATGGTAGTGGTCAGCCGGGGTGTCGTACTTTAGGACGTTTGCAGTTTTTGCATTTGTGGGTTTTACAGTTGAACATTGTTTCCTTTCGTACTTTGTTATATTCCGTTTTCCGGCTGTAGTCGATCTGGTCACATTCATGCATTATTAAGAACTATTTTATGATTTCTGATTTTTCCTTATCTGTGCCTTGTTGTAAGATCTCGTTAAGTTGTTGTCAAACTAAGGTCGGGACCCACTGTGCGGTCCTAACCAGTAACTCCCTAAGTTGTAAAATTTGGGGTGTTACAACATCTATAAGACACGAGGTCTTAGGGACGCTGTCCCCATGCCAACCATGCTCGCAGAAAACTTCCCAGGAGGTCACCCATCCTGAAATTGCTCCCGCACGAGCACGCTTAACTCTAGAGTTATTTGTCCTCACTCTACCACTAGAAAAGAAGAATTCTTGTTGACATGGGTAGCAACCCATCCTTATAATTCAATCACAAATCCCCATTCAAATGATGCGGGATGACAATTTTACGGGATGTTACAATCTCCCCCACTTAAACTCCTGACGTCCACGTTAGGCCAAGGACCGTCCACCGAGCCGAGTGACCGCCTACTAGGGCAAGCACACTCGTAACTCAGGGTTAGCTCTGATACCATCTATAAGACACGAGGTCTTAGGGACGCTGTCCCCATGCCGACGGGACGCTGTCCCCATGCCAACCATGCTCGCAGAAAACTTCCCAGGAGGTCACCCATCCTGAAATTTCTCCCGCACGAGCACGCTTAACTCTAGAGTTATTTGTCCTCACTCTACCACTAGAAAAGAAGAATTCTTGTTCACATGGGTAGCAACCCATCCTTATAATTCAATCACAAATCCCCATTCAAATGATGCGGGATGACAATTTTACGGGATGTTACATTTAAATTAGTCAATAATGTAATAGTCTAATTATCCTATAATAGAATTTATATTTATCTACTTGCCATACATGTCTTTTTATATATCTACACATATACATAAATATAGTTATAATTATACTAATAGATTTATTATTCTATGATAAAAATTATACAAAATAACTTTATATATATAGTTATACATATATTTATCTATACTAAACATACTTTTTTATTTTATGTATACATGATAATGAATTTTAATTTTATTAAAAAATTGAAGAGATTATTTTTATTAAACTTCTATCAATTAATATTTTTTTTTAAATAAAAAAGGTGTAAATAATAGATTTTATTTCCTTATTTTTTAAATATAATACTTTAGTCTATATCTATATATTATATTAAAGTCAAAGCATTTACTTCAATGTGGCTCTTCCTAAACCATAATATGTCATGTGTCATTTTCTTAGAGTTTTAGTTTTTTTGAATTATATATATATATATATATACCATATTTTAATTATCCTATTGTAGAAGTTATATTTATCTAATTACCAAACATGTCTTTATATATATCTACATATACTAAACTTACTTCAAATTGTACTAATGAAATAATTATTATACATATATTTATCTATATTGAAACATACTTTTTTAATATACGTATGTATGTTAATGTATTTTGATTTTATTAAAACCCGTATCTATATCTATTTGCTTATATTAAAGCGTAAGACATTCACACCACGTGTTATTCATATATTAATTTCGTGATACATGTCATTTTTTAAAAATTTTCATTTTATAATTTTACTATTTAATTAATAAATACAAAATTACTTATATAGATAGTAAATACATTGTTTCCATTTTTTATTCTTATCACAAATTTTAAAAATATCTTTAAAATCTTTTCAATTTTATTTATAAAATGATTAGATAATTGAACTTTTGCCGGTAAAACATGAATCATATGATTTTGAGTGTAAGACATTCACACCACATGTTATTCATATATTCGAGTTTTTAGGGTTTTTAGATAATTGATTTTGAGTGTAAGATGCCTGATAAAACATGAATCATATGATAAAACTTTTGCCGGTCGACCAACGTCTTCATTTGGTTAGCTTTTTACCCCTTATTTATTGTGTTTAGCCTAATTGATTTTGAGTTTTTAGGGTTTTTATACGAGGTGTAAATTTTAGTCATTTACCCCGAACCAGTTTACTACCAAGCAACATGATCATCGCCATGATCAACCTCCTCAAGAGTCAACCTCCTCAAGAGTCAAGACTTACAATTTTCACGGCGAAATTTTTGTCTCCTTCCGGTATATATTATCACTTTATCTTTTTATGTTCTCGCAATAATTACCATAACATACAAATTATGTTAAAAAATAATTTTGAATTTGTCGATTTTTGCTTAAATAACAATTTAATCTATATTAAAAAAAAATTGTTGCAAAAATATGAATATAATCTTCTCAAAAATTTTTGCCACGTTTCCTAACAATCTTTCAATAGAAGTTTAGTTTTAGTCAAATCTAAATTACTATTTATTTTATTAATTAATAATTAGGCCTATATATGGAGTCATCTTAAGGGTTTAAAATCATCATCGTTTGTTTGTTAAACTCTACTATTGTCGTCACATTTATTCTCATTTGTCTTCATGTTTGCTTATTTTTGCAGTGTTATCGACGAGATCGTTACCACCAAAAGCTCTTCAAAGACGGGATTACACTTGAAGGAAAAGAAAATCATGTTGAAGCCGAAAATTAGAAGATTTGGGCTCATGTTTAATTATCCAAAAATTAGAAGATCTAAGCTCAAGTTTTTTTAACGATTGGTTCATGTATTTTGTATTTAATTTTTAGTTTTATGTATTATTTTTATGAATATTGATGAAAATATATTATGAATATATTTTATTTTCTTACTATTTATGAACTTAAAAAGATTTTAAATTGATAATATTATAAAACGATGCATAGTAAAAGCTATTTTTTAAGATATTAAACATATTCATTTTTAGTTATTACATTTTTAATTAAACATAATATATTATATAACACAAATATTTAAAAAAACACCCGTGCAGTGCACGAGTAATACACTAGTCTTATCTTATATATATTAAAGCAAGAGCCTCTATTGCCACGTGTCAAGCCACGGTTCTCCCAGCCCCCAATTTTTTTTTAAAAAGTGGTTTTTAAAATTTAAAATATATAAAAAAATATTTTAGTAAAGTCGTTAATTATAGTTAAAATATATTTAAAATATCTTTGAATTTTGTTATAGTAAATGTCAGTAAAACAATTAAATTTTAATTTTAGAAAATATCTTATCTTATCTTATCTTATCTTATATCTATTAAAGCAGAAGCCTCTATTGCCACGTGTCAACGCCATGTTTCTCGAAGCCTAAAAAATTATTTTAAAAAGTGATTTTGAAATGTTAATATAAATTGGAAATTGATTTCTAATTTTTTTTAAAAGTATTTTAAATAAATATTTTATAAAAATAGGTTTTAAACTTTTACGGATTTTTAAAAAAAAATATAATTAATTAGAAGAGATAAATACTTAAAAGAAAATTAAAAATCATAATAATGATTATAATTTAATTCTCCGGATTTTTGTTTTATAAGAATATACATATAAATTTCTAAGTATTAAATATTTATTAAAATTCAACCCGCACAAAGTCCGGGTAATACACTAGTACACTAGTATGTATTAAAGGAGAGACCTTCTTTGCCACGTGGCAACGCCATAATTCACACAGCTCCCCAAAATGTTATTAAAAAGTTATTATTTTGAATATTTTAGATAGAAAATAAAAATAAAATCCTCAAATCTATGTAATTTTTTTCAAATCTTACTAACTTTTAGAAATCCAGTAAATCTTCTAATTAAATTCTAAACATATTTATTTTTATTCAAAGCTAATATATATAGTTATTAAAAAAATTATATTATAAATTACAATAAAAGAATATGATCTAATTATATTTAATATATGATTAATTATATGTAAGAAAAAAATTAAAAGAAAAAAATAATAATAATAATAATTTTTTCATCCCTCGAATTTTTATGTTACAAAAGTATACATATAAATCTGTAAGTATAAAGTATTTATTAAATCTCAACCCGCACAAGGTGCGGGTAATACACTAGTTAAAGATTGTTCAAACATTTTTGGTTTGATTTTTATTCAAGATTCAAAGTTTTCTCAAGTTCTTGGCTTTCTTGATTTACTATCTCTTTTGATTTTGATAATGTGCATTATTGGCTAAAACCCTTGTGATTCTAGGGTGATGGGTTGATGATTGTGGTTGAGATGATGATAGAATGACCCTTAGGTTTAAATTGGACCCTGAGAGTTAAGATTAACCATCATAGAAAGCAAAAATTCGACTGTCTTTGCTGGATCGGAAGATCTCCTTTGATGAACAACCCGATTTCCCTTCTATCGTCATTATCTTGCCTTATCCTTGACTTTTGGTTAAAGATTGCTTAAACCCTTTCCCTTGTGAGTCAACATGATCTCCTAGGGTTAGTGTTTGGTTGGAAAATAGCATCGTTCTCTTAGATACTCTATCTTATCGAGACTCAACATTCTTTATTTAGAGTCTTAGGGTTTGGACATGGGTGGTGGAGACTTCGCCGTACACCACTCCGTTTTAGACACATACCTTACAGTCCCTGCTTGTCCATGAATCTTTAGAAGTCTTGAATTAAAAACCACAATCGGATTCCTTGATCTTTAGAATCCTTTTTCCCAATTATTACACAAATCTTTGTCTTTTCGTCAAAAATTGCATATTTCCTTGTTAGATATCTTATCTGAATTTGATTTCACCAAATCCATGTGTTCGACCCTAGAATATTTTCTATTACTGCGATTGATCCGTACACTGGGGGTTCACTGTAACACCCCAAATCCGCGGGACTCGGGATTCTACGGGTTGGGACCTCACAATGGGTCCCGACCCTTAGCTTGACAACAATTTCACCGGATCTTGCAACAAGGCACAAATAAAGGCCAAAACCAAATACATTTTATGCAATGCAATGAAACCCAAAACCATACAAACCAAAGACTTCAGCCGAGATAGAACCGAAAGACTAAATGCCATACACACGGCATACAATATATAATGAAAACGAAACTCAAACACGACTCCAACCAAAACCCAATCCTAAAATGTACGGAACCCCGACTGCCCACTCTTCCGGATCTCTTGGCCGCATTCCTAACCTGCAAGACAATCTACAACAATCGGTATAAAACCGTTAGCTAATATTCGAAGCATTAGAATCAAGGTGAAAGCCACAAACACAAGTAAATCAACATAACACACAATACACACCAAAGCACACAAGTCCGGTTTATTATCTTTTTATTATTAAGTCATATCCCGTTCTAATTCAACTTAGGTTGTGACACGAGAGTCACCGAAACTCGCCTCGGTCCCTACTTACCGGCATGGAATGGTACTGATGCATCTGACCGTCTACCAGCACGGGATAGTCGCCGAGAACCTCCTAGCTCTCGCGGGGGCCAGGCAAGTTGTCACCGCCCGTTATCATACACTTGGGCCAAAATAATATAAAGGTCGGTAATCCTATTTTCGGTTTAGTTGTTATAAATAATAAAGAATAAACACACACCACCAAACACACATCAATGCTAATACAAGGAATACGAGCTAAGTAAGTCCGGAGACTTACCTTATCACCACACTCAACTCACAACACTCTCGCTTCCTTAGAGAGGAAGCCCGTAACCTGCTCACAAGAAGATAACTATATCAACAAAAACTCACTCGCAATAGAAGTCTTAGACTTCTATACAAATGATCTACGCAAGACCATTTGACTCTCAATTCTAGGACCGCATCCTAGAATCCCTCATGCTCACATCACAATCAAAACAAGCTAGAAGTCCTAAGACTTATAAACCCTCGGATCTCGCAAGATCATAACTCACAACGCAACAAGGATAAGCGAAACCTAAACTCCAAAATCCCACAAGATCATACAACCCCACCTCGAGCCTCTAAACACTCACAAGATCAATCATATAACTTAAAGCCTTATAACAACCTCACAAGATAACCAACACCTCAAGCTTAGAGTCAACATCAATCCATCAAACAATATCAAATCCTCGAAACTCACCTAAGGTTCAAAGTCACTACTTGGCATTAACTCTAAGTTATGCTAGATCCATCCTAGCATGATACTAAAACTTAACATAACTAGATCGAGGGGAAAGAATACTCACACGACGTCAAAAGACGGAAGTCGTTCAACGGATGTCGACTTGGACTCGTTAGGCCTTTATCGGGGCGCTTCCAAACCTAGCACCAAACTAAACAAATTTAGCTTATAAGCTAAATTTGAACGGAATAAAGAACATATATAATCTAAGGAAAACCCCACTTCTAAACCCAAGTTAAAAAAAACGTAACTATAATATTCCGGGCAAATTGTATAACATCATAAACTCAAGGTAAAACTCGTTTTCAAAGCCAAGGTTAATAATCACAATAAAATCTTTGCCATAAACCGAGAGTAATCCAACAAAGGCATAATATGTAGTATATACAAATATAAGAATATACCCTAATTGAAACTCGAGTTTAAAATCGACAAATACGTTTTTAGGGCAAAGATGAACAAATTCATAAACTTGGGTCATATTCTGAAAATGTAAATAAGGGCCATAATCTGTAATTTTCCAGCAAAGGATATAAATATAAGATTCCAAAATGTGGGTAATATATGTAAATTCAAAGTATGGGTATAAACTGCAATTACGCATAAATAGGGGGGGGGGGGGCGATTTAAATATAACCCTAAAGCTTTCTTCAACCTCAGAAACTCACTAGGGGAAGGAGATCCGGAGGCGGCGGTTCTGGTTCGGAGGCGTCGGCCTGTTGTTGACGATGGGAGAGAAGGCGGTGACTCCGGCGGGGCGAGGCGAGGCAGAAGGAGATGCTGGCGGTTCTGGCGGGCTTCTCCAGCTTCATTCCTGGCAGATCGAAGGCAGCACAGAGACACAGTGGGCACACGCGGTGGGAGATCGCATTCGGGGTTGTAGTGGTTCCGGCGAATCGATGCAGGCAGCGGGCAGGGCTGCACTGGTGGTCCGGCGAATCGATGCATGCAGCGACACGACTTCTCCAGGCGATCCTGGCCGGTTCCCAGATGTGCAGTTGACAGAGAGAAGTGTGATCGAAGACGGCTGTACAATTTCAGCGTCTGGTCGCACCGGTAGTAGTGATGGAGGGCTCGTTGCTCTGAGTTTGTTCCGGTGAGGTAAGAGAAAGGTGGGTTTAGAGGGGTTGCGGTGGTGGACGGAGAAGAAGGCGGCAAGGCACATTGAAGCGGCACTCGCAGGTCCCTTGGTGGTCTCGAGCGAGGCTAAGGTGGAGCGTCGTCTCCCTGGTGGTTGTACAGGAGGAAGATTAGAGGGTACTGCTTGTTGTTGCTTATTGCAGCGTGGACAAAGTGGAGAAGAAGACGAGAGAGAGTTAGAGGGAGGAGAGGCGGGAACTTGCATATCAGAGAGCAAGTAGGTTCGAGCTGGGAAGGTCAGAGGGTTGGAGCAGGTGATGAGAGCAGATGGAGGTCGAGGGGTCAGCTTACTTTGGAAAATGTCAGCTTACTTTGCAGATGGAGGTCGAGGGGTCAGCTTAAAATAATATGCAAAAAGGACATCGGAATTAAAAAGAAACCCGATCAAAACAATCGGAACGGGAATTTTCGGAACGGAAAATTTTCCGACATTTTCCAAAAAAATAAAAATACGGACTATATATTTATGTATCAAATATATTCAAATATACTTGTAAAAATATAAGTTATCATATACAAATCATTCTCGTAAAATATTCTCAATAACAATACAATAACTTAAATTACGACGTAGAAATACTTGCCACAAATATTAAGCTATTTAAAATATCGATAAAATTCGAGAAAATACAAAACGCTAACGAGCCAAAATTTGGGTCGTTACATTCACTTTGCTTTTATTCTTGGTTATAAATTTAAGACTTTTGCGCACACCTTTTGGAGCGAACAAGTTTTTGGCGTCATTGCCGGGGATTTGACTTAAACCAAATTTGGTTTCGGTTATCTAACTTGGAAACTCTTTGCTTTTACTATTGATCATTCTACTTGAGTGTTCTTACAGATATTTCCTACAGGTACATGCGAAGTTCTCGTTCGGGCAACCGAACAAAGTTTTGCCAAAGAACAAATTTTTGGTGCCGTTTCCGGGGATTGGGTCAAGACCAATCCAATTTATGGTTGTCTAACTTGGAAGCATTTTATTTTGCTTTTAATCTTTTCGGTATGAGTTTTTGAGTTTTCAGGTTTTCCAATGGCTGCATGGAGCTATGAACCTGCATTTGATCCAGCTTAGATAGCAAGATAAGGTGCTAGGGCGGAGCATTATGAATATTTGGAGGAGAAGTATGCCTATTTTTAGTGACGAAATAAAAAGAGAGGAAGCCATTGAGGATGAGCTCGCATATTGGGATGAGCTTAATCCCCCTCATACGTTTGAGCAAGGAGACATCTCTTATATGCCCGTTCGCTCCAAAAGATGTGTGCAAGCTTAAATTTATAACCCAAGATGTATGCTTGAACAAATATGCGAACCCGCAGTGTACGAGTCAATTGTAATAAAAAGCAAGAATTCCGGGGGTCGATCTCAGGGACTTAGGTGAAACTAAGTACAGAATAGGTTGTCAAATATTACAACTAACCAAAGCAATTAAAGTAATCAAAGATGATTTATAAAGTCAAGTAAGTGAAAATGCGGATTCTAGGGATTAAAGCATCTAGTTGTGGTTCCAACTCAAGATTTCTAAAGAAAACATGGATAAAGTTGAGATTTTGCTAAGAGAAGGTGTTTCTAAGACGGGAATAGATTACCGGGTAAGTCTCACTACTCACTATTCCAAACCAAAGCTCCTATTACAAGGTAAGTCTCAAGGTACTAAGGAAAGGAAATATAATCTCAAACCAACACACATCCTAAGGGAATAGAATCAACCTTTACCGGGTAAGTCTCAGGCTAACTCACAAAGATGGGAAGAAGGCACACTCAAACCCCAATAAAGGATAAACCTTTATTACCTACACTTATAATCATGGGTAAACAAACAAAGGAATCACCGGGTAAGTCTCATCCTAGGCTTGCATTGAACCAGGAAAGGTGTAATAAGAATAGGATTTGGCAAACGAGAACTCTTAACTCTCAGTTTAGGATAAAAAATGGTCACCTCGTTCAGTCAAGTTCCACCCCGGCCGAGATGTTCATCGATTGAGCGAGGTACTCTAGGGTTAAGGTTAAAGACTCGAGCTTTCAGGGTCCTGTTGGAATTAAGATCATTCTATCATCGTCTTTCCCACAACTTTCAACCAATCACCCTAGAATCGCATAAAAAGCTTAGCCAATCATCATCATGATAACAATAATCAAATATATGGGAAATGAATGAATATTCGAACAAGAAAACCTTAAGAAAAAGGTCTCAATAACTGAATCAATCAATAACAAATCAGCATTCCTCAAATCACAAATCAAACAAGACACAAACCAAAGAGAATCTAAGAAAGTGTTACAAACTCCCTCAAAAGCTAACTTCAAACTATGAATCCTTCCTTGATTGATCTTCAATCTTTCAATCCTTCCTTCCAAATTCTCATAAAATCTCCCTAATCCGCAGATTATTGGATGTGTAGAAGATTGTGTAGAGTCTCCAAGCATTGTGGAAAATCCAACCCTTTATATAGGAGAATTATCTTCCAAAGATAATAATATCTTAAAAAAATAATTTCCTATAAAATATATCCATATCTCTAAAATAGATCTCCCAAAAATAAGATCTTTCTTCCAGAAATCCAGCCCAAAAATATAAGATATCTTCTTTCCACAAATAAAAGATATCAGCCCAAAAATATGATCTCGCCGGCGGCAAGGTGTTCGCCTCCGTCGGGACGCTCCTCAAGATCACCTCGGTCGAGATGACACTGTAGCTGACCGAGGTGAATCTCAACTGAATGTGAAATCTCTCAAATCTGGTCCAAAGTAACTCTTCTTCTTCATTTCCATGCTTCTTGAGTTCTTCCTTAAGCTCTAGAATGTAGCTCCAATGACGCCTTAGCTCCATTTTAGTCCAAAACGTGCCATTTTACCTACGATTACAACGACACTTGGTGTACACCTTGATTCCCGCAAAGGTAGATGTAACAACAATATAATCACATAATATACATCCATTCATGCAGATTATTGAAGATAAAACGTCCTAACTAGTCCCAAAGTATAGACTATAATACATGCTATCAAAATACCCCATACTTGTCCCTTGCTTGTCCCCAAACAAGTTTCAAATCTTAAGTACAAGATAGAATGTATTATAAGTCAGAAAAATCAATGAAAAGTATTTCAAAACATTTTTGTTGGTGTGCTCCACTCATAGATCACTCTAAGAGAATGCTTCATGGCAAATAAAATCAAGACATGATCAAAACATTTTATATGTAACACCCCGAATTCTCAGAACTCGGAACGTTACTGGTTAGGACCTCACAATGGGTCCCGACCTCAGTTTGACAACAATATTACTAGGATCTTGCAACAAGACACAAATAAGGAAAACCGAAATTCATGAAATAGTATTTTTAAGGTAATGAATGCAACACGGTCTAGCAACCTATAGTACTTAAACAAAGGAAAAACGAACAACTGTCTTAACAAAAGGAACCACAACAACCAACCAACCCAACCCTAAGGAGTACGGCGACCCGGCTGACCACTACTTCCGGATCACTCAGCTGCTGGTCTAACCTACGGTAAATCTAAAACACAACAAGAGAAACCATTAGCTAGTTATCTAAATATTAGAAGAATAATAATAGCACACACACACATAAAAGAATAAACACCCATCATGCTTTCAAAAAAGTCCATTTATTATCTTAAGTTAAGTTACTCATTCACGCTAATGATACTTATTTTGTGACACGAGGGATTCCCAAACCTCGCCTCCGCCCCCGTGTAACCATCAGGAATGGATCCGATGCATCTCACCTTGTACCTGCCTGGTCTGGGTATAGAGAACCTCCCAGTCTCCTGTCAGAGCTGGGTAGTGATGTCACGGCCCGTTATACATACACTTGGGCCTTAAACATAATCATAACGGTCGTCCTAGCAAGTTATTATTATTAAAACACGCACATAGTACACACAACCACTATCACTCAACTAACATCCAGAAACTGGCTAAGTAAGTCGCAAGGGCTTACCTGAGTCAAAACACACTCTAACACGTCTCAAAACAGTCCGTACTCGTGGTAACTCAAACGCCTGTCAAATAAGGTATGTGGATCAAAATCTCATCCAGACGTCCAACCTCATATGAAGGAATTACGGAAAAAGCTTGCTTCCGGTAAAAGACCATTTTATCCTTAGTGTCAACATTCTCAAAGTTATTCTTCAAATCTAATAATTTCCTTTAGAACTTGTTTTCCATAATTTGTTTCCTTTGATAGTTCCAATAAGTTATAAGTTACACTCGAAACCACTCTTGAAAGAACAAAACTCCTCCTCTTCCGCGATTACCACTTACTCTTCTACATGTATGTATACGTAAGTACATACTCTAACTTTTCCTTCCATTCGTATAAATTTGTAACTAAACGGTATTATGTATAGCTACATAATTTCGTATTCTCAAACTCGCCCTTATATAATATGCCCAAACATCTATCTATACATATATGCACCTATATACAACCCTATATAAACTCTCGGCACATTAAACTCCTCTACCTAATTACACATCCATACCCACACCGCACAAACCCTTCCTACTCAACTTGTCCATCTCTACAAATTCATTATATGTTTACTGTAAATCTAACCTTACTATCTCCACATCAAAAAGTATAAACTTATCTCTATTGTACCTATAAATCTATATATATATATGCACACTGCAGGGATACGGAACCTACACTACAACAACTCAATCTACCCACCATTTACTTTGTAAACATATCTACTAATATATTCTTATAAAGACCATTCGTAATTCTACTTATACGTACACATATATATATTGCACCTACATACACTGTACTAACTTATACCGATACAATTAAAACACTCATCCTATTTCTATAACTTAAATATGTATATAACAGTACACAGAGGAGGGAGTAAGGTGCGTACTCACGGCCCCGAATTTCGTCTCGCCTATGTAGTGGCGCAACTGGACCGAAGTCGATCGAAACAACGCGGAAGGTCTTATCGAACCCGCGCATCAACAGTCACCCGGAGGGTCGACGATACCATTTAACAACCAATAGGACGTGCAGCAGTAACGAGAACATAAAGATCATTCGAGTCGGCTTACCGGGGTCGCAAGTAGGGAGTCGAGTGGTTCCGCTTCAGCCTGTTCGTTTGTCCAGGCCCCGGGTTCGTCCGTTTGCGGTTCCAGCTAGGAGAGCGTTCTGCACCGGCCTGCTGTTCGAATGGCGGTTCAGCCACAAGCGGAAGACGGAGGGAAAACGTAGGGAGGAGGAGCTTACCGGTCGCGTATGTAACACCCCAAAATTTTCAACTCGGGGAGTTACTGGTTAGGACCGCACAGTGGGTCCCGACCTTAGTTTGACAACAACTTAACAAGATCTTACAACAAGGCACAGATAAGGAAAACCATAAATCATAAAGTAAATCTTAACAATGTATGAATGTGACCAGAACAACTGACAGCCGGAAAACGTAATATAACAAAGTACGGAAAGAAAGAAAAGACCCAAGGTTCAACTGGAAATCCCACAAATAAAGAAACTACAACACGTCCTAAAAGTACGACACCACGGCTGACCACTACCATCCGGCTCACTGGGCATCTGCTCTAACCTGTGGTAAGTCTACACAACATATCAACTGTTAGCTAACTATCCAAATATAAGTAGAATGACAACAGCACAAACACAAGCAGAAACAATAAAATAAACAAACATCATGCTGGCACTCAACCGTTTATTATTTATTATTTAAGTGATTCATCTTATTCAATTTACAGTTGTGGCACGAGAGCTATTAACAGCTCTCGCCTGCGTTCCTTATCCAACTGGGTGTAGGTCTAGCTGACCTCCGCCGGTAGCATCACTACAAACCGAGTATGGACTAGTCCCTAAAGAAACCCTCAGCGCCCTCAAGCTAATTGAGCAGAATGCCACCGCCCGTTACTCTTAGGCCAAGTATAGGTCGGTAATTATCTATCACAACCTATAACTCTAAACATTTCAATCACACACCACTATCATCATTCATGCTCATATTTAGAAGTCAGCTAAGTAAGCCCAAAGGACTTACCTGTTATAAAGCTCGACTCTCTGTAAACCAAACTCGCTCTGTAAACTGTAGCAACTCAGTTGCCTGCCAAAGGAGATAAGTGCATTAGCACACTCCGACGTAATTAGAAGTTTAAGACTTCTAAGATAGAAGATCTTAATATGACATAACTAATTACAGTACTATTTTATGGTAAAATGACCATTTTACCCTTAGTCCCGAGACATCCAAATTTTCCGAAATTCATGTCTAAACTCCTCTTTGAGACTCTAAAGTCATATTCTAACTCCTAAAGTTTAGTTTGATTACAAACTGGCACTTTTCCTATTTTCCTATTTTCCGAAAAAACGTAAAGGTCCAACTTCGGTTTCAAAATATAAAATTCGTAGAAGCTTATAAAAATTCCGAAATAATTCTCTAGATCATCTATGATGTTCCATCTACCCTTAGGAGCAAGAATTTTTAAAAACTGTTCATCCATTATTTTTATAAAAATTCTCAAAGTTGGCTACTCCACTTATAATTTCTATACTTAGCCAAAATTCCAATGTTTACAAAAACTGCTTAACTACCCTACTTTGGAAGCTTATAATTTCTAATCCGACCGTTCATTTCTTCTCAAATTTTAATATAGTAAACTACATATATCCATCAATGACTCATCAAAATTTCAACGGTGGATCTTCAATATAACTCCTTAACATTGATCTGCAAGATTGACCGTTTCCAACCTCCACAACTGAAGGAAATACAAATTTTATTTACAGCAGTCAACACAACTCAGAAGCCATTCTCTATCTACACAACTGGATTAATTCAGTCTATCTTCTTCCTACTGATTGAGCTTAGAGTGAGGTATACCTATTCATTTCGATGGTTGCAGAATAGGGTCCTTGGTGGCTCAGCGAGTAAGAAGTAGGGTTCGATCCCTAGCCTGTGACACTCCAATGTGTCCTCTACTGCTCTAGCAGGCTCTACTGATTCGGTGTGGGTGGTATACTGCAGGGAACTCCTTCGTCAATACTCAACAGTTTCATGCAGATCAGTTTGAGGACTGAAAGGGGAGGGAGGGGTTAAGGCGTGCTCACCTTCTGTATAGTACAGATTCAGTCGGCGTCCCACAAGATCCTTGCTAGAGTCACAGGGGAGTGCGTAGGTGTGACTCTTGATCTGCTGTGCGAAGTATAAGCCAACGTGGTGAATCTGTGTGGATGGATGGCTCATTGAGTACGGTGTTAATCTTTGCGAATGGTTACAGAAGCACGGGATTGTGAGGCGTATTGTACTGCAGAATAGAGGCGGAGGAGGAGGTTCTGAACGTGGACAGAATGTGGGACGGGAGGCTGCGTGCAGAAGGAAACTTCCAGCGTGAATTAAGGAGCAGTTATGTGGAGAAGATCTGCATTTACATTCCAGCTCAGCAACTCTAAGCGTCCCAGCAGCTGCCTTTTCCTTGGGCTGGCGCTTCTTGGGCTAAAGCTGGCGCTGGGCTGATTGGCAAGCTGTTGCTGGGCTGAAGCTGGTGCTGCGGACAAGCTGCTGAAGCTGGGCGCTGGCATACGGGCTGGGCTGGGCAACGCTGGCTGAAGAGAGGTAGACAGCAGGCTGCTTGCTGGGCTGCAGAAGCTGAAGATGCGCTGGGCTGAACGTGCTGCTGGGCGTTGCTGGCGCTGGGCGGTCAACAGCCTGTCTGGGCTTGTCACAGACTTGTCACAGCCTTGTCTGGCCTTGTCACAGACTCGTCACAGCCTTGTCTGGCCTTGTCACAGCTTCGTCACAGCCTTGTCTGGCCTTGTCACAGCTTCGTCACAGACTTGTCTGGACCTTGTCACAGCTTCGTCACAGACTTGTCCGGGCCTTGTCATATTCTAAATTAGGGCTAAACTTATTATTTTATGTGAAGGTAAGCTACCTAAAAAATGATAAATTTTATAAAGATCCTATCATTTTATGTGAAGGGAAAGCTACATAAAATGATAAACTTTTAAAGGATTCTATCATTTTATGTGAAGAAAATCTTCATAAAATGATAAATTTTATAATAATGTGTCTAACTAAGTAGACGGATATGGATCAACTGATCGAGATCGAGTTTGTTACAGAAATAAACGGAATAAAAATTCCGGATATTACATCAGTACCCCCTTAAAATAAGTTTCGTCCCGAAACTTAGAATAAGGTATCTACCCAAACATTTCCCCTCAAGAGTTATATTCTAGCATGCAAACTACTCACGCCATTAAGCACATAAACATAAACAATCATTTAAACATATAATCACAGAAATCATATAAAGTAATGTCTCAGTACTAACCCGTCGGTACTGAGGTAGCGGCTAACTCCGCAAAGAACTCAGGGTAGTTATGTCTAATACTCTCCTCTGTCTCCCAGGTAGCCTCATCAGCTCCTCGTCTAGACCACTGGATCTTCAGCATCGGTATCTCCTTAGAACGCAGGCGCCTAATACTACGCTCTAGGACGGCTACTGGATACTCCACAAAAGTGTGCTCTGGCTCGACTATCAGATCCTCATGACTGATGACGTGTCTAGGATCCGGTATGTACTCTCTCAGCTGAGATACATGAAAAACTGGGTGGACTCCTTCCAATCTCGATGGCAGTGCTAGTCGGTAGGCAACATCTCCGACTCTCTCTAAGATCTCAAATGGACCGACATATCGGGGACTCAGCTTCCCCTTAATGCCGAAACGTCTAACTCCTCTCGTAGGTGACACTCTCAACCACACCTGTACACCTACTCTAAACTCCAAAGGTCGACGCCGTTTGTCGGCATAGGATTTCTGACGACTCTGGGCTGCTAACATCCGCTCTCGGACTAGGGCAATCCGAGCGATGTCATCCTGTATCTGGTCTGGTACTACCCCATCAGCCTTGCTAGGCTCATCCCAACACAACGGTGTACGACATCTCCGCCCGTACAAAGCCTCATAAGGTGCCATCCCAATAGACGCGTGCCAGCTGTTATTATATGAAAACTCTACCAGTGGGAGATGATCTGGCCATACCTGTCCCCAATCTAGCACACATGCCCGCAACATGTCCTCTAAGGTCTGAATGGTCCTCTCAGACTGACCGTCTGTCTGTGGGTGATAAGCAGTGGTAAAGTGGAGACTCGTCCCTAGAGCAGTATGTACCTGCTGCCAAAACCTCGAGGTAAAACGTCCATCCCTGTTGGAGACGATAGTCCTCGGTACTCCATGGAGTCTCACAATGTGTCTGGTGAACTCCTCGACTATACCGGCCACGTTTCCTTAATCGGAATGAAACGTGCGGTCTTCGTCAGACGGTCTACCACTACCCAAATGGCATCAAAACCTCTGCTGAGCCTCAACCCTGTAACAAAATCCATAGATATATCTTCCCACTTCCAATGTGGTACTAGAAGTGGGTGGAGCTCTCCTCCGGACCTACGATGTTCAATCTTGACCTGCTGACAAGTCGCACACTGGGCTACATATCGGGCCACATCAGGCTTCAAACCACCCCACCAGAAGGAACGTCTCACGTCCTTATACATCTTACTCGCTCCTGGATGTACGGAGTAAGGGGTAGCATGAGCCTCACCTAGTATCCTCTATCTCAGCTCACTGTCTGATGGCACACAGATACGGTCCTGCCGTCTCATCACTCCATCGGCACCGATAGTGAACTGAGGTGCCTCATCTCGTGACATCCGGTCTCGGATCCGGGTCAAAGTCGGACAGGTCTCCTGCTTCTGTCGGATCTCACCCAACAGGTCAGGAAGCAGTTCTAAGGTGGCTAACTGATGAGCTGTATCGGGGAACTGGATCTCTACCTCCAACCAAGCTAAGTCTCTCTGTAACTGTGGTTGTACCGTCAATCGAGCTATCGCCTTCTCCCGAGGCGTCTTCCTACTCAAAGCGTCAGCAACTACATTCGCCTTCCCGGGGTGGTAGAGAATCTCAAGGTCGAAATCCTTGATCAACTCCAACCACCGCCTCTGGCGGTTATTCAACTCCCGCTGAGTGAATATGTACTTCAGACCCTTATGGTTTGTGAAGATCTGACAGGTCGCTCCATAGAGATAATGACGCCAGATCTTAAGAGCATGTACTACCGCAACTAACTCCAGGTCATGGGTGGGGTAGTTCTCCTCATACGTCTTCAGCTGTCGAGACGCATACGCTATGACCTTACCCCTCTGCATCAAGACACACCCCAAGCCCAGCTTGGATGCGTCACTGTACACTACAAAGTCCTCTGTACCCTCAGGCTGTGCTAAGATCGGAGCAGACGTCATTCTCCTCTTCAGCTCCTCAAAACTCTGCTGACACGGCTCAGACCAGACGAACCGAGTAGTCTTCCTCAGGAGACAAGTAAGTGGTCGGGCAATTAGGGAAAACCCTTCCACAAACCGACGGTAATAACCTGCCAATCCAAGGAAGCTGCGAACCTCCTTAACATTCTTCGGAGGTTGCCAAGAAGACACTGACTCAATCTTCGCCGGGTCGACCTTAATCCCCTCAGCAGTCACTACATGGCCTAGGAAAGCCACCTCTGACATCCAGAACTCACACTTGGATAGCTTAGCATATAGCTGGCTATCCTGTAGAATCTGTAACACAGTCCTCAAGTGTCCGGCATGCTCCTCTCGACTTCTAGAGTAAACTAGAATGTCGTCAATGAAGACCACTACAAACTGGTCTAAGAAGTCGATGAAAATCCTATTCATCAACTCCATAAATACTGCAGGCACATTAGTGAGCCCGAATGGCATCACTACAACTCATAGTGGCCATACCTAGTCCGGAATGCCGTCTTAGGTATGTCCTGGTCTCTCACTCTCAGCTGGTGATAACCCGATCTCAAATCTATCCTCGAGAACACTGACGCTACATGCAGCTGGTCCAGCAGATCATCTATGCGAGGCAGTGGATACTTATTCTTGATGGTGACCTTGTTCAACTCCCGGTAATCAATACACAGCCTCATCGATCCATCCTTCTTCCTCACAAATAATACTGGTGCGCCCCAGAGAGAAACACCAGGACGTATAAAGCCCTTCTTTGCTAACTCCTCTAACTGCTTCTCCAACTCAAGCAGCTCTATTTGTGTGGAATGCTAAGTAACTTCTATCTGGTTTGACGTAGGATCTGATCAAAATTATCTACTTCTTCTTACTCCTCTCGTGCTTCTAATACGACTTCATATGTACTAACTATGATTTGTACCCTTTCCTTAGCCGGTAAGTGCACAACTGCTCGCAACCATTCTCTTTATATCATCAATGATATAAGGGGTCATTTTTTACCGTCAATTCTTCCTTTACCATTTTAATTAGATTTACTGACTTGACTTATTCGGTGTTACTTGTACTTGTATCGATTTGACTTTACAATTGTCGTATTTGATCTCTTTAAGGACTTCTCCACATGTCGATAAAATTCATTTGTGACCATGTGGTCATTCTTCTTATATGCCAACCCGTCACTACTAATTAACCCGCACATGTAAGGCTCCGTTGTTACCATTTAGTCTATAGTTGACCTTCTGCAATATCATAGACTTACTTTTCTTCTATCTCTTTGAAGTTTGATTTACTTGGTGGAATCTATCTCCTCCAGTTTCTACGTTTATACTCCTTTAGCTTCTTCTATAATCTACACTTCTATTTCTCACTATAAGGCCACTATACTCTTTCCTAGTTTAGCTGCATCATTCATCTGTCGTCAATGGACTCATCAGATTTTCCATGATAGCTCGTAATTACATCTTCGCGATTCCTTTTTCCTCGGTTATCAGCTGCTTGTGAGGTTCCGGTGTGAATTGTTGGTGTTGGTAACTTAAGTCCCTTTGAGAGAGGGAAGTTATCACGGCCCTTGGGTACGCCAAGATAATTTTCACACACTCTTGTTCCTTAGTTGGTGTTAACTTATAATGTTGTCTTTATAGTGATCCTTTGACTCCGCTTTCAGGATTATATCATTTGTATATCTGTATCACCATCTTTCTTGTATCTCACTTGTCTTATAGAAAGTCACTCTGCCTCCATGCTTATGAAATCCACCCTCCACTTTCTGGCTAACCATAAGCTTCAGTTGTGTGGCTCTTTAAGTCTTCATAGTTGGTTCGATGACATATCTCTTCTTAATTCTTAGGTTATGAGTGTCTAGGTGGGACCCGCTTGATTAGGATGCCGACTTACTTTGCCAATAGTGGCCATATTCCGCCCTGCTTCTAACAGCAACCTTCATATTTTGGTCCGTCGGTAAGCGTAAATTTAATGTCTTTTGTCTGGATTGGTTCTATATTTACTTTGACTTTCATTACTATGACTATTTCTGACGGCATCCACATTGTTCATATAGTCACACCACACTTGACAAAATTTATGTGATGTCCCTCCCAATTTGCATAATTGTCGATCATCCAATACTTTTCCGGTACTACTCTCATGTATAATCTTCATTTGATCCTGTTAAGTTGACTCGGGATCCCCTTCTTGCCCTGCTCGTTGGTGTTGTCCTTCAGTCTTCACTTTCCCCCCTCGACACTCCTCAACAAAGTCGAAGGAGTTGTCCACCTTTCGTCTACCCTAATGCACATAAGATGTGCATACTAATCCTCACGTTGACACCCTTCAAAATCTATTTAGATGTGTCCACGGAGTGAGAAACTCACTATGTTATCTCCGTTAAGGACATAGTGTAACTATTATGCTACTAACCTTCGGCATAAACTTATCTATTGCACATATCTTTATAAGCAGATACTAAGTTAACATAACATTTCTAAAAGTACTAAGCTGCCGAGATCTGCGGAGGTAGTGGTGGTCATCCGTACTTTCTATCTCATCCCGACTATGCATGCATTTTAAAACCAAAATTTTCTTTGGAAAACTCAGACCCTTTTCGGGTTTTGTTTATTTACTTATATGACCTTTTTAGAAGATTTCAAGTGCCATTTTTGCCAACCTAGAGCTTTGATACCATGTTGTAACACCCCAAAATTTTCAACTCGGGGAGTTACTGGTTAGGACCGCACAGTGGGTCCCGACCTTAGTTTGACAACAACTTAACAAGATCTTACAACAAGGCACAAATAAGGAAAACCATAAATCATAATGTAAATCTTAACAATATATGAATGTGACCAGAACAACTGACAGCCGGAAAACGTAACATAACAAAGTATGGAAAGAAAGAAAAGACCCAAGGTTCAACTGGAAATCCCACAAATAAAGAAACTGCAACACGTCCTAAAAGTACGACACCACGGCTGACCACTACCATCCGGCTCACTCGGCATCTGCTCTAACCTGTGGTAAGTCTACACAATATATCAACTGTTAGCTAACTATCCAAATATAAGTAGAATGACAACAGCACAAACACAAGCAGAAACAAAAAAAATAAACAAACATCATGCTGGCACTCAACCGTTTATTATTTATTATTTAAGTGATTCATCTTATTTAATTTACAGTTGTGGCACGAGAGCTATTAACAGCTCTCGCCTGCGTTCCTTATCCAACTGGGTGTAGGTCTAGCTGACCTCCGCCGGTAGCATCACTACAAACCGAGTATGGACTAGTCCCTAAAGAAACCCTCAGCGCCCTCAAGCTAATTGAGCAGAATGCCACCGCCCGTTACTCTTAGGCCAAGTATAGGTCGTTAATTATCTATTACAACCTATAACTCTAAACATTTCAATCACACACCACTATCATCATTCATGCTCATATTTAGAAGTCAGCTAAGTAAGCCCAAAGGACTTACCTGTTATAAAGCTCGACTCTTTGTAAACCAAACTCACTCTGTAAATTGTAGCAACTCAGTTGCCTGCCAAAGGAGATAAGTGCATTAGCACACTCCGACATAATTAGAAGTTTAAGACTTCTAAGATAGAAGATCTTAATATGACATAACTAATTACAGTACTATTTTATGGTAAAATGACCATTTTACCCTTAGTCCCGAGACTTCCAAGTTTTCCGAAATTCATGTCTAAACTCCTCTTTGAGACTTTAAAGTCATATTCTAACTCCTAAAGTTTAGTTTGGTTACAAACTGGCACTTTTCCTATTTTCCTATTTTCCGAAAAAACGTAAAGGTCCAACTTCGGTTTCAAAATATAAAATTCGTAGAAGCTTATAAAAATTCCGAAATAATTCTTTAGATCATCTATGATGGTCCATCTACCCTTAGGAGCAAGAATTTCTCAAAACTGTTCATCCATTATTTTTATAAAAATTCTCAAAGTTGGCTACTCCACTTATAATTTCTATACTTAGCCAAAATTCCAATGTTTACAAAAACTGCTTAACTACCCTACTTTGGAAGCTTATAATTTCTAATCCGACCGTTCATTTCTTCTCAAATTTTAATATAGTAAACTACATATATCCATCAATGACTCATCAAAATTTCAACGGTGGATCTTCAATATAACTCCTTAACATTGATCTGCAAGATTGACCGTTTCCAACCTCCACAACTGAAGGAAATACAAATTTTATTTACAGCAGTCAACACAACTCAGCAGCCATTCTCTGTCTACACAACTGGATTAATTCAGTCTATCTTCTTCCTACTGATTGAGCTTAGAGTGAGGTATACCTATTCATTTCGATGGTTGCAGAATAGGGTCCTTGGTGGCTCAGCGAGTAAGAAGTAGGGTTCGATCCCTAGCCTGTGACACTCCAATGCATCCTCTACTGCTCTAGCAGGCTCCACTGATTCGGTGTGGGTGGTATACTGCAGGGAACTCCTTCGTCAATACTCAACAGTTTCATGCAGATCGGTTTGAGGACTGAAAGGGGAGGGAGGGGTTAAGGCGTGCTCACCTTCTGTATAGTACAGATTCAGTCGGCGTCCCACAAGATCCTTGCTAGAGTCCCAGGGGAGTGCGTAGGTGTGACTCTTGATCTGTTGTGCGAAGTATAAGCCAACGTGGTGAATCTGTGTGGATGGATGGCTCACTGAGTACGGTGTTAATCTTTGCGAATGGTTACAGAAGCACGGGATTGTGAGGTGTATTGTACTGCAGAATAGAGGCGGAGGAGGAGGTTCTGAACGTGGACAGAATGATGGACGGGAGGCTGCGTGCAGAAGGAAACTTCCAGCGTGAATTAAGGAGCAGTTATGTGGAGAAGATCTGCATTTACATTACAGCTCAGCAACTCTAAGCGTCCCAGCAGCTGCCTTTTCCTTGGGCTGGCGCTTCTTGGGCTAAAGCTGGCGCTGGGCTGATTGGCAAGCTGCTGCTGGGCTGAAGCTGGTGCTGCGGACAAGCTGCTGAAGCTGGGCGCTGGCGTACGGGCTGGGCTGGGCAACGCTGGCTGAAGAGAGGTAGACAGCAGGCTGCTCGCTGGGCTGCAGAAGCTGAAGATGCGCTGGGCTGAACGTGCTGCTGGGCGTTGCTGGCGCTGGGCTATCAACAGCCTGTCTGGGCTTGTCACAGACTTGTCACAGCCTTGTCTGGCCTTGTCACAGACTCGTCACAGCCTTGTCTGGCCTTGTCACAGCTTCGTCACAGCCTTGTCTGGCCTTGTCACAGCTTCGTCACAGACTTGTCTGGACCTTGTCACAGCTTCGTCACAGACTTGTCCGGGCCTTGTCATATTCTAAATTAGGGCTAAACTTATTATTTTATGTGAAGGTAAGCTACCTAAAATGATAAATTTTATAAAGATCCTATCATTTTATGTGAAGGGGAAGCTACATAAATGATAAACTTTTAAACGATTCTATCATTTTATGTGAAGGAAATCTACATAAAAGGATAAATTTTATAATAATGTGTCTAACTAAGTAGACGGATATGGATCAACTGATCGAGATCGGGTTTGTTACAGAAATAAACGGAATAAAAATTCCGGATATTACAGCGTAGGGTGTCGGGTCTGATCCGGCGGTGGCGACTGTGCTGCAGTAAGGCGGAAGTAGTGGTCTCGGCGGCGTACCCCTTCACACAGCAGCGACGGCGTCCTGCCTTGCACAACAGCAGCGACGGCGTCCTCCCTTGCACAGCAGCGGCGGCGGCGTTCTCCTTTGCACAGCAGTGACGGCGCCCTCCCTTGCACAGCAGCAGCAACGGCGTCCTCCCTTGCACAGCAGCAGCGGCGGCGTTCTCCTTTGCACAGAAGCAGCGGCGGTTAAACGAAGATGGAGAGAGGTTTAGGTAGGATTAGATTAGGGTAATAGGATTAGGTTAATTTAATCCATGATTATTAGAGAGGTGGATAATGGGCCAGCAAACGTTACGCAGTTGGGCCGGTTCTTCTAATAGTCTCAACAAAGTTGGAATCATATTCGTTACTCGTACGGAATTATTTCTAGTTACGTAAATTTATCATTTTAAAATGAATCCAGTTCACATAAAATGATAAGAATTAATTATCGTTTTATTTTGTTCAAGCGAATACGAGTTGGTGGGCCGGAATCCGGTTGGATCCGGATTTAAACGGAGTTTAAAAATTTTCGGTTATTACATCAGTGCCCTCTTAAAAGAAGTTTCGTCCCGAAACTTAGAATGATTCTTTTAATCACACATTTCCTTTGGTATATTTTAGTTTTCTCAACATTTCCATTTTCTACCATGCAACTACTCAATCATCATAATCAGACATGCATCACATAAAACACAATCACTCAATCCAATATAAACCTAAAAGGTCAAACAACACAACATCCGAGTACTAACTCATCGATACAGGAGTAACCTCTAACCCCGCAAAGAATTCGGGATAGTTACATCTAATACTCTCCTCAGTCTCCCAAGTGGCATCATCAGCTCCTCTCCTAGACCACTGGATCCGCAACATATGTATCTCCTTGGACCGCAGACGTCTAGTACTGCACTCCAAGACAACTACTAGGTACTCTACAAAGGTGTGATCGGGCTCAACTGTCAGATCCTCATGGCTGATGACGTGTCTCGGATCCGGGATGTACTCTCTCAACTGAGATACATGAAAGACTGGATGAACACCCTCTAGTCTCGGCGGTAAAGCTAATCTGTGGGCCACCTCTCCAACTCTCTCTAAGATCTCAAAAGGTCCGACATATCGGGGACTCAGCTTCCCCTTAATGCCAAAACGCCTAACTCCTCTCGTAGGTGACACTCTCAGCCACACCTGAGCACCCACTCTAAACTCCAAAGGTCGACGCCTTTTGTCAGCGTAGGACTTCTGACGACTCTGAGCTGCTAACATCCGCTCTCGGACTAGAGCAATTAGAGCGATGTCGTCTTGTATCTGATCTGGAGCTACTCCATCAGCTCTGCTGGGCTCATCCCAACATAAGGGCGTATGACATCTCCGCCCGTACAAAGCCTCATAGGGATCCATCCCAATAGACGCGTGCCAGCTGTTATTATATGAAAACTCTACTAGTGGGAGATGATCTGGCCATACCTGTCCCCAATCTAGGACACACGCCCGTAGCATGTCCTATAAGGTCTGAATGGTCCTCTCAGACTGTCCGTCTGTCTGGGGGTGATAGGCAGTGGTAAAGTGGAGACTCGTCCCCAAAGCAGTATGTACCTGCTGCCAAAATCTCGAGGTAAAACGTCCATCTCTGTCAAAGACGATAGTCCTCGGTACCCCATGGAGTCTCACAATGTGCCTGGTGAACTCCTCAGCTAGACGACTCACCGGCCACGTTTCCTTAATCGGAATGAAACGTGCGGTCTTCGTCAGACGGTCTACCACTACCCAAATAGCATCAAAGCCTCTGCTAAGCCTCAGTCTTGTGACAAAATCTATAGATATATCCTCCCACTTCCACTGTGATACTGGAAGTGGGTGGAGCTCTCCTCCAGACCTACGATACTCAATCTTGACCTGCTGGCAGGTCGCACACTGAGCTACATACCGAGTCACATCGGGCTTCAAACCACCCCACAAGAAGGACCGTCTCACATCCTTGTACATCTTACTCGCTCCAGGATGTACTGAGTATGGGGTAGCATGAGCCTCACCTAGTATCCTCTGTCTCAACTCACTGTCTGACGGCACACAAACACGATCTTGACGTCTCATCAATCCATCAGCACCAATAGTGAACTGTGGGGCCTCATCTCGAGACATCCTGTCTCGGATCCTGGTCAAAGTCGGGCAAGTCTCATGCTTCTGTCGGAGCTCATCCAACAGATCAGGAAGTAACTCCAAGGTAGCCAACTGACTATCAGTATCGGGAAACTGAATCGCTATCTCCAACCAACCCAAGTCTCTCTACAACTGTGGCTGTACTGTCAACCGGGCTATCGCCCTCTGCCTAGGCGTCTTTCGGCTCAAAGCATCAGCTACCACATTCGCCTTCCCGGGGTGGTAAAGAATCTCAAGGTCGAAGTCCTTGATCAACTCTAACCACCGCCTCTGGCGATTATTCAACTCCGGTTGAGTGAATATATACTTCAAACTCTTATAGTCTGTCAAGATCTGACATGTTGCCCCATAGAGATAGTGACGCCAGATCTTTAGAGCATGGGCCACTACATCAATCTCTAGGTTGTGTGTGGGGTAGTTCTCCTCATACGTCTTCAACTACCGAGACGCATAAGGTATGCCCTTACCCCTTTGCATCAAAACACACCCAAGCCCAGCTTGGATGTGTCACTATATACCACAAGGTTATCTGTACCCTTTGTATACAAAGATCAGATTCATATGATTTTCTCGAAAATCAAATTCCTCGCATCACATTTATTATGATTTCCTTATACTCATGTAGTTTTACCTTCCTTTACTCTTTACCACCAGTAGGATAGTTAAATCCCTTTGAGTTTCCTTGTACACGCCTTACGGACTATATTGGTTGGTCTTATTACTTTCATCAACTCTTATGTCATCAGTCCAGCTTGAATTTTCATTAGAGTACCTCCATTTCTCATTAAACTTTCATATATACACTTTTCGGTAATCATCCTATCGGTGTAATACTGGATTCATAAAACAACCTTTAGTCATTCAACTTTACTCCTTCTCATGTCTGTTCTAGCCAACATGTAGATTTCATCTGCAATCACCTCACAACTCGACCACACATTTTGCCAAGGCTTTAAATCATACTCTCTATCTTTGTGCCTCCTCTGTAATTCCAATTATTCTATATCACTTCTTTATCACAAGGGTTTCCCCTGTCAATCTCGACAATTTGACCCCACTTTTTCTCGGAGGAGCACCATCAGTCCTACTTGTGTGGAATGCTAAGAGATAGACCATGTTCACAATCATCTGTTTCTTCTTACTCTTCTAGTTCTTCTTACATGGATCCCTTCATACTAACTTTGATATGTATCTTTCCTTCGTCAGTAGTAAGCAACTACTCACAACAATTCCCTTTACACCATTACTATCATCAATGGTCATTACCGACCGTCAAGAGCTTCTCTTTAATTTCTTCATTAGAGTTATCATATTGGACTCATTCAATGTTAACATCAAGGCTAATAGTACTTGTATTGATTTAACTCCACCATTGTCGTCGTTGATCTCTGGAAGAAATTCACCAGCTGTCGGTAAATTTCCTTTATAACCTTGTGGTTATTCTTCTTATTTGTCAACCAACCATTACTAGTTAGCCATCACGTGTAAATTCTCTGTTGTTACCAATTAGTCTGTAGTTGACCTTCTATAAGATCGTAGACTTACTTTTCTTATTTCTCTTTTGAGGTTTGATATACAAGGTGAAAATATATCTCTTCCATTTATACTCCTTTAGCTCCTTCTACAATTTATGCTCCTATAAGAGTACTATACTCTTACGAGTCTAGTTGTATCTTCGTCTTCCGTCAACGTACTTATCAATTCTTCTATAATAACTTGTAGGTATTTCTCCATGATTCTTTTTACCAGAGTTATCGTACACTTGCGGTTCTCTGTTATGACCCGCTAGTGTTATTAACTTAAATCCCCTCATGAATGAGAAGTTATTAGAGACCCTCGTGTTCACCAAGACCATTTTCCTACACCCTTCTTCCTTGGGGTACTGCTTTGTATTGCCGCCTTTATAGAATTTTGGTCTTTGTTGTATTTTGATCCTTGTTATAATTTCTTGTGTGTTCTAGGAGGTCACTCTACTTCCATGTTGGTGAAATATGCCTTCCACTTTCTAGCAACCTGTAAGCTTTCCTTTTGCAGCTCCTTCATTCTTCGTATTTGGATGGACAATGTATCTCATCTTGACTCCTACGCTTATGATTGTCTCAGTTTCCCATCTTGATTGTGGTGTCAAGTAGCTGGTCGAGAGTGATCATATTCTGCCCTGCTTCTAGCCTCAAACTTTCACCTTCTGGTCCGTCAGTAAGCTTAGATTCAATGCCTCTTGTCCGGATCGCTACTATATTTCCCTTGGACTTTCATGTCCCTGTGTTTCAAAAGGTATCCGCTTTATTTGTAACGTTGCTTTACACTTGAAAGAACGTAGGTGATGTCGCTCCCAATTTGCATAATTGTCGATCATCCCATGCCTTTCCGGAACTACACTCATGTATAACCTTCATTTGCTTCCGTTAAGTTGACTCGGGATCCCCTGCTTGCAATGTTCGTTGATGTTGTCCTTCAGTCCTCACTTTTCCGTCTCGACTTTCTTCAACAAGCTCGAAGGAGTTGTTCGCCGTTCGTCTACCCTAATGCACATAAGGTGTGCATACTAATCCTCACGTTGACACCCTTCAAAATCTACTTAGATGTGTCAAAGGGGTAAGAACTCATTATGTTATCTCCGTAAAGGACATAGCATAACTATAATTTCTACTAATCTTCGGCATATACTTATCTATATCACACATCTTTATAATCAAGCTAAAAAGTCCAACAAAAGTAAAACCTAAAGTCCATACTAAGCGTACTGAGATCCGCGGTAGTAGTGGTGGTCAGCCGTACTTTTCTATCCCCAACCAGACTATGCATGCATTTGAAAACCAAAAGTCCTTTTTGAAACTCAGATCCCTTTTCGGGTTCTGCTCAAGTACTTATTCGGTCTTTCAGAAGATTTCAAGTGCCATTGTTGCCAACCTAGAGCTCTGATACCATGTTATAACACCCCGAATTCTCAGAACTCGGAACGTTACTGGTTAGGACCTCACAATGGGTCCTGACCTCAGTTTGACAACAATATTACTAGGATCTTGCAACAAGACACAAATAAGGAAAACCGAAATTCATGAAATAGTATTTTTAAGGTAATGAATGCAACACGGTCTAGCAGCCTATAGTACTTAAACAAAGGAAAAATGAACAACTATCTTAACAAAAGGAACAACAACAACCAACCACCCCAACCCTAAGGAGTACGGCGACCCGGCTGACCACTACTTCCGGATCACTCAGCTGCTGGTCTAACCTGCGGTAATCTAAAACACAACAAGAGAAACCATTAGCTAGTTATCTAAATATTAGAAGAATAATAATAGCACACACACACATAAAAGAATAAACACCCATCATGCTTTCAAACAAGTCCATTTATTATCTTAAGTTCAGTTACTCATTCACGCTAATGATACTTATTTTCTGACACGAGGGATTCCCAAACCTCGCCTCCGCCCCCGTGTAACCATCAGGAATGGATCCGATGCATCTCACCTTGTACCTGCCTGGTCTAGGTATAGAGAACCTCCCAGTCTCCTGTCAGAGCTGGGCAGTGATGTCACGGCCCGTTATACATACACTTGGGCCTTAAACATAATCATAACAGTCGTCCTAGCAAGTTATTATTATTAAAACACGCACATAGTACACACAACCACTATCACTCAACTAACATCCAGAAACTGGCTAAGTAAGTCGCAAGGACTTACCTGAGTCAAAAGACACTCTAACACGTCTCAAAACAGTCCATACTCGTGGTAACTCAAACGCCTGTCAAATAAGGCATGTGGATCAAAATCTCATCCAGACGTCCAACCTCATATGAAGGAATTACGGAAAAAGCTTGCTTCCGGTAAAAGACCATTTTATCCTTAGTGTCAACATTCTCAAAGTTATTCTTGAAATCTAATAATTTCCTTTAGAACTTGTTTTCCATAATTTGTTTCCTTTGATAGTTCCAATAAGTTATAAGTTACACTCGAAACCACTCTTCAATGAACAAAACTCCTCCTCTTCCCCGATTACCACTTACTCTTCTACATGTATGTATACGTAAGTACATACTCTAACTTTTCCTTCCATTCGTATAAATCTGTAACTAAACGGTATTATGTATAGCTACATAATTTCGTATTCTCAAACTCGCCCTTATATAATATGCCCAAACATCTGTCTATGCATATATGCACCTATATACAACCCTATATAAACTCTCGGCACATTAAACTCCTCTACCTAATTACACATCCATACCCACACCGCACTAACCCATCCTACTCAACTTGTCCATCTCTACAAATTCATTATATGTTTACTGTAAATCTACCCTTACTATCTCCACATCAAAAAGTATAAACTTATCTCTATTGTACCTATAAATCTATATATATATATATATATATATGTATATATATATATATATATATATATATATATATATATATATATATATATATATATATATATATATGTATATATATAAATATATGCACACTGTAGGGATACGGAACCTACACTACAGCAACTCAATCTACCCACCATTTACTTTGTAAACATATCTACTAATATATTCTTATAAAGAGCATTCGTAATTCTACTTATACGTACACATATATATATTGCACCTACATACACTGTACTAACTTATACCTATACAATTATAACACTCATCCTATTTCTATAACTTAAATATGTATATAATAGTACACAGAGGAGGGAGTAAGGTGCGTACTCACCGCCCCGAATTTCGTCTCACCTATGCAGTGGCGCAACTGGACCGAAGTCGATCAAAACAACGCGGAAGGTCTTGTCGAGCCTGCGCATCAACAGTCTCCCGGAGGGTCGACGATACCGTTTAACAACCGATAGGACGTGCAGCAGTAACGAGAACATAAAGATCATTTGAGTCGGCTTACCAGGGTCGCAAGTAGGGAGTCGAGTGGTTCCGCTTCAGCCTGTTTGTTTGTCCAGGCCCCGGGTTCGTCCGTTTGCGGTTCCAGCTAGGAGAGCGTTCTGCACCGGCCTGCTGTTCGAAGGGCGGTTCAGCCACAAGCGGAAGACGGAGGGAAAACGTAGGGAGGAGGAGCTTACCGGTCGCGTAGGGTGTCGGGTCTGATCCGGCGGTGGCGACTGTGCTGCAGTAAGGCGGAAGTAGTGGTCTCGGCGGCATCCCTCTTCACACAGCAGTGACGGCGTCCTCCCTTGCACAGCAGCAGCGACGGCGTCCTCCCTTGTACAGCAGCAGCGGCGGCGTTCTCCTTTGCACAGCAGCGACGGCGTCCTCCCTTGCACAGCAACAGCGACGACGTCCTCCCTTGCACAACAGCAGCGGCGGCGTTCTCCTTTGCACAGAAGCAACGGCGGTTAAACGAAGATGGAGAGAGGTTTAGGTAGGATTAGATTAGGGTAATAGAATTAGGTTAATTTAATCCATGATTATTAAAGGTGGGTAATGGGCCAACAAACGTTACGTAGTTGGGCCGGTTCTTCTAATAGTCTCAACAAAGTTGGACTCATATTCGTTACTCGTACGGAATTATTTCTAGTTACGTAAATTTATCATTTTAAAATGAATCCAGTTCACATAAAATGATAAAAATTAATTATCGTTTTATTTTGTTCAAGCGAATACGAGTTGGTGGGCCGCAATCCGGTTGGATCCGGATTTAAACGGAGTTTAAAAATTTTCGGTTATTACATTATAAATATAAGAAAGTTGTTCATCTTTGCATAAAATCATGGAATGCACAATAAATCATAATTATCGAAATTAATCATGTATAATCCAGTTTAAACCACCAAGTCAATCAACGAGCTTGAGGTCTCAAGGGCTTTCCAAAAGAGGTCAAGAAACGTGTAAGGGTGGGATGTATATAGGGGATGTGGTGCTAGAATCCGGGAAAAGGATTTTTTCTTCACTTTGAATCACAACATCTTCCACCAATAAGCTTTGCTTATTTTTACTTTTTTACTTTTATTGGGATGCATGGACAGAGGTGCACAATAACCGAAGCCTAGGAGATCAGCAATCATGAATTTCTCGAGATGCCTCAAACCCTTGATGCACATACCATGACCTGTTAGGAATATCACTCAATCCAACTTTGGCAAGACACAAACACCTGGCTATGTGAATGGTGCCGAGTTACTCATCATCATGATTGACTTCCCCAAACCTATTTTGTTTCTTTCTAAACATCCAACCAACGTCTCAACTTCACTTTCACTTGCTTTTCACTTGCTTGCTTCCAAATTCCCGGATATGTAAAGGGAGGAAACTATGTATATGAGGGGACAAACATGATCAAGAAGAAGAAGAGAAGAGAATGAATTGGCTTAATCATCCCAGGAAGAATGTGATAGAACTCATCATGTGGTGTCAACCTTCAAATTCAACATAATTTTGATAAAAACAAAATATTAAACATGCCAAAACTTCAAACAAAGCATTTTGCAACTTAAACATATCATAAAACCTTTCAAACATATAAATATTTCAAAAACCAATCTGGAAACAGAATCATCACTGAGGTCATATCCAAAAAAGAAGCACAAAACGTATTGAAGAAACTCTCAGTTAAGAAACCACCTCGGTCGAGGTGTTCTAAGTCATCCGAGGTGTTCAATCTCGTTTGGCCAAAACCATCCCGGTCGAGATCATAAAAAAAATTTTATTTAAACTAGTTTTCGACGTTTTTTTCAAACAAAAACCTGTATGTATGCATGTAATGACAGATAAGCACATAAATCCAAGTAAAGAATCATCAAAGATCAAGAGAGTCATACAAGTCATACAAATACCCCATACTTGGGACACATTGTCCCAATGGGTCAAATATAAGTCAGAAGAACAGAATACTTACCGGACATAGCTGAACTGCATAAAGAAATTAGAAACAGTTCCAAATAAGACCGTCTCGGTTGGCGAAGAACATCTCGACCGAGGTCCTGTGACTACACCCAAGATGTGTCTCAGTCAAGCTCCGTCCTCTCAATTTCTCGAACTTTTGTCCTTCTAGTGTAGCTCTTGAGCTGTAATCCTTCCTTAGAGAGTACCTGGTTTTGTCTATAGGACGCCAAAAACAAAGCAAAGCAAAGCAAAAGCAAACTATCTAAAACTGAGCTAGAAAAGGGAAAAGAAAGCAATACCTTGGGTTGCCTCCCAAGAAGCGCTTGATTTAAGGTCGCTAGCTGGACCGTACGTCATCCCTAAACAAGATATAGCGGTGCAATCTCCTCAACCTGGACTTTCGGTTGGTACTTCTTAAGCCTATGCCCTATTGACCTTGAAGCGTCCGCTTGTTTCTCCCCAAATCTTGACTGCACCATAAGGAAAAACATGCTTCACAATGTAAGATCCTTTCCATCTAGATTTCAACTTACCTGGAAAGAGGCAAAGGCGGGAGTTGAAGAGTAGAACTAAATCTCCTTCTTTGAATTCCTTAGGAATGATATGCTTGTCATGCCATCTCTTCGTTCTTTCCTTGTAGATCTTGGCATTCTCATAAGCGTTTAAGCGCAACTCTTCCAACTCGTTGATGTCCAATAGCCTCTTTTCGCCGGCTTCCCTGATATTGAAATTTAACCATTTGATTGCCCAATATGCTTTGTGTTCGAGCTCAACGGGTAGGTGACAAGACTTCCCATATACCAAATTATAGGGGGTGGTACCGATGGGAGTTTTGAATGCGGTCCTATAAGCCCAAAGAGCGTCGTCCAACTTCATGGACCAATCCTTCCTCGTCCTAAAGACGGTCTTTTCCAAAATTGCCTTGATTTCTCTATTCGAGATTTCGACCTGTCCACTAGTTTGAGGGTGGTAAGGGGTTGCTACCTTGTGGGTTACCTCATACTTCGATTGAAGTGCCTTAAACTTCCGGTTGATGAAATGTGTCCCTCCATCGCTGATGACGATGCGTGGTTTCCCAAAACGTGGGAAGATAGTTCGATTGAAGAATTTCACTACCACCATGGCATCATTAGTGGGAGAGGCAATGGCTTCCACCCATCTAGAGACATAATCAACAGCTAGGAGAATATAGAGGTTCCCTGCGGATGATGGGAAAGGTCCCATGAAATCAACTCCCCATACATCAAAAATCTCAACCTCTTGGATATTGTTGAGTGGCATCTCGTTCCTTCTAGACAAGTTCCTTGTTCTTTGGTATGCATCACAAGAAACAACAAATGTTTGCACATCCTTAAATAATGTAGGCCAAAACAAACCAGAATGCAATACCTTAGCGCATGTTTTATGAGCGCTAGCATGTCCTCCACAAGGAAGCGAGTGGCAATGCCATATAACACTAGCAACTTCATCTTCTAGGATGCATCGTCGAAGCATCCCAACCAGACCTCTCTTAAATAGCAGAGGTTCATCCCAATAGTAGTGGCGTACATCTTTGAAGAATTTCTTCCTTTGAGCGTACGTCAATCCAGGCGGGACTTCGTGGCAAACAAGATAATTAACAATATCAGCATACCAAGGCTCTTTATTATCAAAAGCTTGGTGGAGCCAGTGCTCCACCAAATGTAAATGAGTCTCAGAAAAAGGTTTAGGAAGTTTGTTGTCCTCAGTTGACAACATCTCGCTTGCTGTCTTGATCGGTGTCTGAGGTGGTTGACGGAGATGTTCTCAGATAAGAACACCTCGCTTGGTCCAGAAAGTGCCTCGGTCGAGGTACTGGAACTGGGACCGAAACTTGAGTTTCTCCTCTCCTGGATTAGTTTCTCAATTTTAGCTCCTAGATCTGCTTCTAATGCTGTTAAGCTCCGTATATCTGCATCACAAGAAACATCTATACCTTCCTCCATTAAGCTAAAACTACTAACTCTTTATAGAGGGTAATTAATAAGGATATAGCTTACCAATTCTCTCAATTCTTCTTCATCATAGATGTTGAAGATATCATCCTCCAGCGGCTTTCCTTTCATTTCCGCAAGCAATGCAAATTCCACTTGATCACCGCCAATGTTGAATTTCAACTTGACGTTCTTACAATCCACATTGCAACCCGAAGTTGCTAGAAATGGTCTCCCGAGAATGATAGGAACGGGATAATCTGCGGGTATGTCAAGTACAACAAAATCTATAGGTAAATAGAAATTACCTAACTTGACGGGAACATCCTCCAAAATGCCCACGGGATGGGTAATGGAGCGATCCGCCATGTACAACCTTATCTTCACATGCTTGAGCTCTCCAAGACCGATCTTCTCACATAGCTCCAGCGAGATGATGCTCACTCTGGCTCCTAGATCACATAACACTTCACAAAACACATCCCCAACTTGAATGGGAATGCAAAATGAGCCGGGATCTCTCAACTTGGGTGGCATCTTCTTCTTCATGATTTGAATGAGCTCTGAGGATTTAGATGTCATCCTAACTTCACCAAAGTCTTCCAGCTTCCTCTTCCTTGATAGAATCTCTTTTAAGAACTTCCCATAGGCGGGCATCCCTAGAATGGCATCAAGGAAAGGGATGTTAATGTGTAGTTTATTCATCAAATCAAGGAACTTACCAAAATGCTTGTCTAGATGTGCTCTGGCTCTTGACTGAGGGAATGGCAGTGGTGGTTTATAAACAAGAGGTGGGACATAAACTTCAGTTTTGTCCTTCGCTTTATGGGACTCCACCTCGGGTGACACCTCGACCGAAGTGTTACTCGTCTATACCTGGACCGAGGTGTCCTTCGTCTGCACCGGCACCGACCGAGGTACTGGATCTGCAGTTTTTAGTCCACTAATTGTCGTTATTGCCATAATATGTCCCTTAGGGTTGCTCTCTGTTCTTGCTGGGAGCTTCCTTGGATCTCTTGGCGCTTCATTCGCCTTACTAAAGAATTGTTGCTCTAAGGCTTTTCGTGCCTTCGACAAAGAAGTCATAAAGCGTTGAGCTTGATCAAGATGGCCTCCAACACTACATCTTTCTTCTCTTGCTGGGACGAACTTGATCCATGCTCCTGGCTGTTTAATGGAGTAGAAGAAGAAGAAAAGGGGTTAAAAGAATTGTTAGAATTAGAATTAGAATAAGGGTTACCCGGTTTTTGTTGATTAGATCTCCAATTGTTGTTGTTGGAGCCTCTATTGTTGTTGTAATTGTTTTTCTGGGATCCTTGGTTGTTGTTCCGTCCTTGATATCCTCCATCTTCCTTCTTCGTGTAATCCACCAAAAGGTCCTTCAATTGCTTCACATCGTTCTTAAGGGAGATGAGTTGATTATCATTTGATGGAGCATCCTGAAAATTAACTCTCTTAACTCCATTTTCTGCTCCTTGATGGGAGTACTTCTCCATATGCAAGGCTTGCTTTTCAATGAACTCCCAGGCTTCTTCTTTCGGCATATCCATGAATGTGCCGGCTGAAAGTAGCTGAAGATTGAATTGAGTAGCTCCATCCAATCCCTTGAAGTATATCTCCAACAACTCTATCTTTGGAATCCCATGATGTGGGCAATCCAATAGAACATCTTTAAATCTCTCCTATGACTTGGACAAACTCTCTTTGTCCTTCGTGATAAATGCAATAATCTTCCCTCTCATTTCAGTGGTTTTGGAGGGGGGGGGGGAGAATTTTGTTAGAAACTCCGTCATCATCTCTTCCCAAGTGTTGATCTTTCCGGGTGGAAGAGATTGATACCAAGTAAGCGCCTTGTCTTTCAAAGACAAATAAAAAGGCCTTAGCTTGTAGTTGTTGTTTTCCAGGCTTGAAGGTCTCAAGGTCTCCATTAGGATCTCGTAGTTTTGCAAATGCTGATGCGGAGACTCCCTCTCTAAACCTCCAAAATGGCATTGGCATATCATGGATAGAACTTGCAGTCGAAGTTCATAATCATGCTCAGCCGGATCACCTAGGTTGACTCCTGGACAACTCACTTGCTGATTAGGGTCCATCCTCTGTCCTAGGGTTTGTGGAACTCCAGCAAAGAGAACATCTCGGACATGCATCCGAGGTGGGTGTATCTCGGCCGCGGCATCTGGGACGGGGTCCTGCCTCGGTCAAGGATCTGGAATCGGTCGATGCTGAATTTGGGCTCTTAGATCGGCTATATCTGCTTCAATTTCTGTTGTTCTTTTGCGAGTCTGCTCCCTTTCTTGCTGTAGTTCTTCCTTGTTGAGGCTCAGCTGTTCCGGCGCCTCCTTTAATTCAGACTCAAGATCACGATCTCCTTGATTGGCCATCTTAGCTTCTTTCAAGCGAAGTTTGTATGTCTTTTCTAGTTCGGGATCGTAAGGAACGATTGCCTTCCCAGAACGGGTTCTTCGCATAAACCTAAGAAAAAGATCTTGCGAAATCACTCAAGTAGAGTGGTTAGTAGCACCAAGGGCAATTGCCCCGAAGGACAACCGCAACCGGCTCGGTCTAGACCAAGTCCTCGGCAACGGCGCCAAAAACTTTTTTGCTCCAAAAGGTGTGTGGAAGCTTTAAATTTATAACCCAAGAAGTATGCTTGAACAAATATGCGAACCCGCAGTGTACGGGTCAATTGTAATAAAAAGCAAGAATTCCGGGGGTCGATCTCAGGGACATAGGTGAAACTAAGCACAGAATAGGTTGTCAAATATTGCAACTAACCAAAGCAATTAAAGTAATCAAAGATGATTTATAAAGTCAAGTAAGGGAAAATGCGGATTCTAGGGATTAAAGCATCTAGTTGTGGTTCCAACTCAAGATTTCTAAAGAAAACATGGACAAAGTTGAGATTTTGCTAAGGGAAGGTGTTTCTAAGACGGGAATAGATTACCGGGTAAGTCTCACTACTCACTATTCCAAACCAAAGCTCCTATTAACAGGTAAGTCTCAAGGTACTAAGGAAAGGAAATATAATCTCAAACCAACACACATCCTAAGGGAATAGAATCAACCTTTACCGGGTAAGTCTCAGGCTAACTCACAAAGATGGGAAGAAGGCACACTCAAACCCCAATAAAGGATAAACCTTTATTACCTACACTTATAATCATGGGTAAACAAACAAAGGAATCACCGGGTAAGTCTCATCCTAGGCTTGCATTGAACCAGGAAAGGTGTAATAAGAATAGGATTTGGCAAACGAGAACTCTTAACTCTCAGTTTAGGATAAAAAATGGTCACCTCGTTCAGTCAAGTTCCACCCCGGCCGAGATGTTCATCGACTGAGTGAGGTACTCTAGGGTTAAGGTTAAAGACTCCAGCTTTCAGGGTCCTGTTGGAATTAAGATCATTCTATCATCGTCTTTCCCACAACTTTCAACCAATCACCCTAGAATCGCATAAAAAGCTTAGCCAATCATCATCATGATAACAATAATCAAATATATGGGAAAGGAATGAATATTCGAACAAGAAAACCTTAAGAAAAAGGTCTCAATAACTTAATCAATTAATAACAAATCAGCGTTCCTCAATTCACAAATCAAACAAGACAACAAACCAAAGGGAATCTAAGAAAGTCTTACAAATTCCCTCAAAAGCTAACTTCAAACTATAAATCCTTCCTTGATTGATCTTCAATCCTTCAATCCTTCCTGCCAAATTCAGAAAATCTCCCTAATCCGCAGATTATTGGGTGTGTAGAAGATTGTGTAGAGTCTCCAACCATTGTGGAAAATCCAACACTTTATATAGGAAAATTAACTTCTAGAGATAATAATATCTTAAAAAGATAATTTCCTATAAAATATATCCATATCTCTAAAATAGATCTCCCAAAAATAAGATCTTCCTTCCAGAAATTCAGCCCAAAAATATAAGTTATCTTCTTTCCAAAAATAAAAGATATCAGCCCAAAAATATGATCTCGCCGGCGGCAGGGTGTTCGCCTCGATCGGGACGCTCCTCAAGATCACCTCGGTCGAGATGACACTGTAGCTGACCGAGGTGAATCTCAACTGAATGTGAAATCTCTCATAAGATGGTCCAAAGTAAATCTTCTTCTTCATTTCCATGCTTCCAGAGTTCTTCCTTAAGCTCCAGAATGTAGCTTCAATGACTCCTTAGCTCCTTAGCTCCATTTTAGTCCAAAACTGCCATTTTACCTACGATTACAACGAAACTTGGTGTAGACCTCGATTCCCGCAAAGGTAGATGAAACAACAATATAATCACATAATATACATCCATTCATGCAGATTATTGAAGATAAAACGTCCAAACTAGTCCCAAAATATAGACTATAATACAGGCTATCAATGCCTCAAGTGCAACCTCCACAATAACCCCCGAGGATCGGATATAAATGATTCTGGAAAATATGTTAAGAAGGGTGGAAGAGATGGAAGACAACATAACTGCTATTTCAAAAGCTCAAAAAGCCTAGGGAAATCATTTATCCAATGCGGAAGAATTCCAAGTGTTAAGCCTTCCTCCTATCGACCCGGAAGTTCCTCTTGAAGTTCTTGAAAAAAACGAAGAAGAGGAACACCTCAACCCAATTGCTGATATTGCGGTCGAGGTTGAAGGAGAACCTGTTGAGATGAAAGAAGATGAAGAATTAAAGCACCTTGGCCAAACTGTTGAACCATTGGCCAAGATTGAGGCACAACCGGAGAGGATGGAAGAGATTCCATGTGCAAGTTGTCCTCTTGACATGATTCTCATCCCAAGGCTTGAAACGATTCTTCAAGTATGTTCTCCCATTCACATTTTAAAATTACCTTTGAAATTACTAATCATTACAAGGATACACCAATGAGTTGGAGGTCTCTTCCGAAAGAACCTCCTAAGATCAAGATGAAACCTCTCTTAGATTTGTGGAAAGTAAATGCTCCTTGGAATACAAGGAGTGAAGTGAGCAAGCACTTCACCGCTAAGGCGATGAAGTGTCTTTTGTTCAAGTATGGGGTCGTTCAGATGGTAAAGACCCTACACCATCCCCGAGATGGAAATGGGGGAGCTAAGTGGATTCTCGAGAAGCTGATTTCTCGATCCAGGAAAGGATGGGACGAAAAACTGAGTTATGTCCCATGGAAGCATGGGAATTTTAGAAAGATTCCGGTGAGAACCAAACCATACAAGCTTGTACGTGGATCCTACCATTTGCCGGTGAAATTAAGAAGCGGAACCTTTTTTGTATTGTGGATTCGATGAGCAATCAAAGATGTTCAAGGTGTATTGAGTCATCTATGGAGATACGTCCAGCTAGCGACTGTAAATCAAGCGCTTCTTGGGAGGCAACCCAAGGTACTTCTATGTCCTTTTTTCCTTTTCTTAGTCTAGATTAGATTTGTTTTGTTTTTTTTTTCGTTGGTGCGCTCCGGTTTTTCTCGTGTTGTGATGATAGAAACTAGGTTCAAATCACAAGGAATGAAGTTAGGATCGAGATCTTGGAGGAAACAATCGAAGAAACTACAATAAAGGTTCATTAAGGAAGAAAAAGGAAAAAAAAATTGGATGGAATATGAAGGGATCGACCGATGTGGGAATGATAATGTTTATATTTGAGTCGATTTGCCAAAAGTTGTAGCTGGAAATCGAGTAAAAAATCGGATCACAAGGAAAATCGGTCGATTTTACGCTATTAGTGACGAAAATGAAAAAAAAAACCCGGGACGATAAAAAAAATCGACCTAAAAAATCGGTCGATTTATTAAAAAATAAAAAAATCGGACGATTTTTTTTCCGGAAATATATATGGCCGATTTGTCTTTGAAAATAGCCGATGCACGTTTTCTCTTCTTCGTTCAACAAAATTTTCCGACGCCAATCAGAGTATTCAGAGTTCCCTATCCGAGCTTCTACACATTTTTGCCATCAACCCCCGAAGATAATTTGTCTAATTTGCCACCTTACATTGTGAGTATCTTTTTCCACCTTTTCTTTTCTTCACATTAGGGACAATGTGAGTTTTAAGTATGGGGTGGAGGTATTTGCAATACCTTTGCCATGTTTTTTGTCTTGTATCATATATGATTTCGAAAAATACAAAAATTTGAAATTTTTTAAATTTTTTGTGCTTCTAGTATGGATATGATCTCTATGATGATAATGTTTTGTTGAATAGTTATGATAATTCTTATACGTGTGAATTGATTATGACATATTTGGGGTTTGATTACTTTGTTAGAATTTCATGCATGTTTGATAATTTGCTTTCATTCTAAATCATGTTTAGTGTTGAAGGTTAAAACCGCAGGAAAAACTCTTACACATCTTTTTAGAATGATTGAGGCAATTCGATTCTTTTCTTTCTTCTTCTTGATCATGCTTAGCACCTCTATTATTGTTTTTCCTTCCTTTTACCTATCCGGGAATTAGGAAGCATGTTAGTGAAAAGCGATGTGAAGTTGAAGTTGAAAAGAAAAGTGAAGTGTGTTATATAGAAAAATAGGTTTAGGGACATTGACCTTGATGATGAATAACTCGGCACCATTCACATAGTCGGGTGTTTGTGTCTTGCCAAAGTCTGATTGATCAATAGTCCTAACGAGTTTTGGTATGCGCATCCGGTTTGAGGAACCTTGTAAAAAAGAGGATAGCTGATCTCTGTAACACCCCAAATTTTGGCGCGTTTTTGATATTTATTTTCCAACTTCTATCGGTATTTTATTAGATTAAATATTTTATTTAAAGTATTTTTTACGACTTAAAAATAGGTTTCCGAGTGTATTCATATTTTAGGTTAACTTTAGGAAAGGTTCGGAAAATCTTCCCGATTCGAAAATCCCATTCCGATCGTTTAATCGAGTTAAATAGCTATATTTCCTTTTTGCCCCTTTTCTTTTATTTCTTTCCCCTTTATTCAATTTCCTTTTTATTTATTTGGCTTTCTTTTGTCTTTCCTCTATCGATGGCTGATGAGCAGGCCTGCGCTGCGCTACTACCCCTCCCGACCCCTTGATCCTCCTCACGACCCCTTGACCTCCCGACCTCTCGTTTCTACAGCTCCTGGACAACTACTGCACAAGGACCTTTCCCTTCGGTGTGCCCTATCTCCCTCTTACTCACCCTTCACACAGCCTTCTCCCATCTACCTTCCCCCCCCCCTCTCTGTTGCAGCCCTGGGAAGCGACTGAGAAGCCGCACTGCGCCAGAGGAGATGTTGAGCCACCAGGACCGCCGGAACATAGGGCAGACGCGTCCACACCGCCGCCTCGACCCTATCGGAGTACCACCAGGCTGCTTCCCTTTTCTTTTCCCCCGACTCGTTGTGCTGTTGGTTGCAAGAGAGGGCAACCGCCGCCAGAGACCGGGCCACGTTGCTGTTGCAGCCTCGCCGCATCCGTCACTAGTGAGCCCCGCCGCCGGCTGCTCCTTTTCCGCCTGCTGAGCCGCCAGGGCCCTGCTCCCAGTCTGAGCCACCGGCGCTTCTTTATTTTCCCCTGTGAGATCTGCGTTGTGAAAGTTTGAAGAGGGACTCTTTTACAGTTTTGTAATTTTGGCCCTTTATTTTAGTATAATTACAAATGTGACCCAACTGCTTTGTAATTGCAGTTTTTACCCAGATTTTTGAAATGAAACAACTAAGCCCTGCTGATATATATATTTGCAAGTTTGGCCCTATGTTTTGGAAAAGTGCAGATTTACCCTTGTGAATAAATTACAGATTTGGCCCAATGTTATTTTTGTGAATTGGCCTATGTTTCTTGAGTTCCATATTTACGGCCCGAAAATTTAATTGCGGATTTTTTACCTATGTTTATATAATTTTATAAACCCCCGGAAATGTTTTTACGAGTTTTAACCTTGGTTTTGAAAGCAAATTTTCTTAGATTTATATACGTTAAATCCTCCGTTCAAATTTAGCATATGAGCTAAATTTCCTTAGCTTTGGTTTTAGGTTCGGAAGCGGCCGTTATAGACCAACGAATCCAATCTCGACGTCCGTAGATCATCTTTAACCTTGGATCGTGTGTGAGTACCTTCTTCCTCGATCTAGTTATGTTTAGTGGTAGAATCATGCTAGGTTGGATTTAGCATAACTTAGGGCAAATGCCAAGTAGTGGCTTGGAACCTTTAGGTGAGTGGTTGAGGTTATTGATGCTCTATAACTTGTGGTGAGTGATCTTGAGTTGTTATAAATTTGTGAGCCTCGTGGTTGATCTTGTGAGACTTGAGGTGGTTTTATATGTTGGTTGAGATTGCGGAGTTAGGATGAGAGTATCCTAGCATGTGGTTAGTTAAGATCCCGTGAGTTTATGAGGGCTAGGAGTGTATCCTAGATTATGAGAGTGTATGACCTAGTAAGATGATATAGGACTAGAAGTCTTAGGACTTCTAGCTTGTGAGTAGTTGTTGATTATCGTGCCTTGTCTTGAACAGGCTTTGGTTATATTCCTTCGGAGAGTGATATCGGTTTCAGTTAGCTTTGAGACGAGGTAAGTCCTCGGACTTACTTAGCCGCTTTTGTGCCTTATTTGGATACATTATGGTGGTGTGTGTTTTATCGCTTTTGATCATGAAACCGGATTAGGATTACTTGACTATATATATTATTTGGCCCATTGTTACTATTATTATCGGGCGGTGACATCACCGCTCAGTTTCCCGAGGGAGACTGGGGGGATCTCTGCGACCAGGCCATACACGGTATACGGGCGGGCTTCTTCATCACTCCCTCAGGGTATACGGGTTGGGCGCCGCCACACTCTTGTTGGTTACACGGGGATAGAGGCGAGAGTTATAAGACTCTCGTGTCACACTTGAACGAATGAATTAGATATGGAATAACCTAAAAAGATAATAAGTAACGGATGTGTATGTTTATGAGCTTGTTGTGTGTTTGTGTTCCTATGTGTGTTTGTGCCATATTATTCTTATAATGCCTAGAATGTGAGCTAACGGTTTTATACCGATTGTTGTAGTTGATGTGCAGGATAGGATGTGGCCGAGTGATCCGGAGGAGTAGGCAGCCGGGGTTCCGTACATTTGAGGTTGAGTTGGGTTTTGGAGTCCTTGTGTTGTTGTTATTATATATTATGTTGATGTTATTGTAAGGACGGCTGAAGTCTTTCCTTTATTTTATTGTCGGGTTTCATAACATTGCATAAAAATGTATTTCGGTTTTGGCCTTTATTTGTGCCTTGTTGCAAGATCCGGTGAAATTGTTGTTAGGCTAAGGGTCGGGACCCATTGTGAGGTCTCGCTCGTAGCATCCCGATATCCCGCGGATTTGGGGTGTTACAAAAGTTGTATCAGAGCCCTAGGTTGACAACAATGGCACTCGCAATCTTCTAAAGGCCGAAAAAAATAAATAGAACCCTCAAGGTTTATGAGTTTAAAATAAATGAATTTCGTTTTCAAATCATGTGCATGAGTCAGTTGGGGTAGAATGTACGGGACCACCACTTCCTCCGTGGATCTCGGCGACGTAGTTATTGATTATTATTATTATTATTATATTATGTATATATATGTGTATATATGTAGATATGTATATGTGGACTTAGGATGTTTTGGACTATACTTGTATGTTGAATTGTAAATTGTTTATGGACTGATTATGTTTATAGTAGTAGCATGACGTTTGTATCTTTATATATATATATATATATATATGAACATATAGTATACTAATATCATATTAGTGATAGTGAACCTTATAGCTAAGATGATAGGAAGCTATCATCGCCCCCTTGGACAACACCTTTTGGCTTAGGATAGTATACATACGAAGATGAGTATGCTCAAGTTATCAAGTTGAGCATCAAATTTTCACAAGCACCCCGGTGATTTCCCGGACTCCTTTAAGAGGACGTCGAAGAAGAAGACTAGAGATGAAGTAAGAAAAGGACAAACAAATAAAAAGGGAACCTCGTGTCGACTTAAGCGAAGCCAAGATGGAAACTTTACCAATATAAAAGCGACATGAAGATGTGAGGGTGGTACCAAGGAAACAATGAAGGAACATCAATGAGGCAACTAGAGACAACAAACGTAAGATTTTTTTTCTAAGTGCGTTGTCGATGAACTAAAGATGCGAATCAAGTAGAGAGGACTACATTCCCGCTCGAGGATAAAAGTGGCGTTTTAAGTAAGACGAGCTTTCAATAGGCGCTCCTCAATATGGGAGTCAAGATGAAAAGAGTGGTCCAAGAATTTGGAAAGACTGACGAGAACGGAAGTTAAGCTTACGGAGGTACCAGAAGGTGCAGGGACAATCTTTGAAAGATTCTAATCAATCGATTTCCGTCATTGTGATGAGACTAATCAACGCTAAGAAGGAAGAAGTGTGTGAGGAGGATGATCTTCAGAAGATGAAGGAGGGAAAAAAAAGAAAAAAAAAGAGCTAGGTAGAAAAACTTAAGTTATCAACCGAGAAGGATACGAGTGGAGGCTAATTAATGTCCAAATATTCGAGGAGTGCATTTGCAAAACATCACGAAGAGCGGTTAAGTCATGAAAGTGTGTCATATGACACAAAAGAGCAGTGAAGGTATGGTTATCGTACAGAACGGAAGGAAAAGAGGAGCATAAATAGAGCTAACTGAGTTGAAGCATAGTAAAATGAGCCGGTTAAGACAAAGTACCCCGAATGGGTATCCTTTCAAGAGTATGGTAGCATGAAAGTATGGTAGGAGGGTAAGTCGTTAACTTCGGAGAAGGTCAAATACAAGTTAATCGGTGAGAAATGAGAACGCACAAGTGCGGGTTGTCAATTGATGTGTGTAGATGGGAAGAGTAAACAAGACTATTAGAACATATAGGATTGGGAACAAGAGCTTGTAGTATTCGCGGTGGATCAATGTCGTAAGGAGGTACATCAATGGACACACTTTTGTCTTACATCAAATAATGTTGAACGAGTTCAAGCAAGTAGTTATAACAAGACCTGCGAGGAGTAAATTGTAACGATCTTACGTGACCTTCTTAGGTCATGGGATTGACATATGGAGGAACGTCACGGGTTACAACTTTTAAGGTTTGATCATGGTAAGGAGAGCTAGTGGATCAACCGTAAGATGCGGCTTCCATTGTAGTTGTATATTGAATACCGATAAATACATAAGGTGACCAACAATAGTAAGGGAATACTGAAGTTTTGAAGTTTGAAGTCGATGTGGGGTGTACGAGAAGTACATGAAAGATTTAGGATAGAACCTCTACGGTCGTTTGGACGTTACATAAGAAAAGGGAGTAAATTCTACACCTACTCGAAGGAATGATGCAAGCTTTGGTAGAATACGAAGAAGGTAATACTAATATATTATAAGGTGTGATTAAGTCCTGCAGTTAGGACCTTCATGACTTCACATAAGTCTGAAACCTTAAAAAGATTATTAGAGCAAGTCTCCCGAGTCTTGGAGATGAAAGATCGTTGAAAGAGGACGGTGAACGTTGCAGCTAAATAAGTATTAAACCACGTGTTCGATGGACGTCACCTCAACAGATCGGGATGGACCACTTGACCAATGTTAAGACAAGATTTTGTCGATATCTTACGATATGTGACGGGAGAAGAAAAGAAGAAACCCGAGATACCCCGGAGTTCCAATACGTTAGAATGTGGATTTTTCCACTAAGGTCAAGCTCGACTCAATTCCGATATATAAGCTGCATTATGGAAGGAAACTTATGAAGAGTCATGAGTTCGAGAAGCAAGTGAAGGAGCAGTTGTAAGAACTTATTGATAAGAGTTCATTCGAATTAGTGAAATGTTATAGAGAACTCCGAATGTTATCTTAAACTCTTGGTTTGAAGTTTTTATGGAGAACACCAATTTGCGAAAATAGAGGCGGTAATCTCCGTTTGTACATCGATAACAGTGAGTTGAGCAAGATAACCATGAAGAACCAAGTACCCCTCACCACGGATAGGGGATCTACTCGACCGGTTGCAAGTGTCGGTAGCATCTTCTATGAATGATTTAAGCTATGATTGCAGCGAATTGAGAATTCGAGACTCGGATATCGCAGATATGGCATTCCAGACAACTATGATCACTACGAGTTTTAGTGATTCCATATGAGCTTACTAATGCCTGGATATAATATTTGGATCTACTCTGAAAGAAGAGAAAAAGTGTATGACAAGTTGTCTCGGGATGGCAACCCCCGAAGGACGTGGATGAAGTTACAAGTTGCTTGGATGTGCTGGTCATTACCGGATTTGTGGAGAGATTTCTAAGTAACATCATCTATGACTATCCTACTCCAGATGAAGATGAAGTATTGAGTGAGAAGAAAATTGACAATAGAGATGTGGAGAGTTAAGAGGAGATTCTTTGGTGCAACTGCTTGAAATTGTCTCGAGGTATAATGGGTTGAAGTGTATAAGCGGTTCCCCTAGACAAGGTCTTAATGGAGTATTGAGGAACGATGTAAAAGTAATAGCATACGTGTCTCGTGAGTAGAAGTAATGTGAAGTAAAGTACTACCTTCATTACTTAGAACTGACAACAAGAAATGAGAAAGCGTAACATCAAAGTTGGGTTTGACAAGAACCAAAACCAACAGTGTAAAATTGGAAGTTCGATCTTCTTTGAAAGAGAAATCAAAGCAAAGATAATGGAGATGCTGCATCACAACCGAAAAGGAAGCTGAGTTCCGATATATTGACCTTTTTGAAATCTTAGCGCGAGTTGGGAAGTGTCTTATAAGTTGGCATTGCCGCCATAAGTAGAGAGGGTTCACCCGTTGTTTCATGTGTATCAATCTATGAAGTATAGTTATGACTCGAGAAGTTTTGCGGTCTTGATGAGTTAGTGGCGTTGTAGAGCCGATGAGGCTACTTAGGAAACAAATGATAGCATCCTTGGTTTTGTGTTACGCGGATCGAGTAGCATCGATAGAACCGTCGGGTTAGACCTAGTTCTTCTCTTGGTTGAGTTATGTGCATAGGTGACGTTATATGTAGTTTTTGCCACGTGCGGGAATATGCTATATGTTTTGATATATCTTGCATTGATAGTTTGAGTAGTTTATACGTGTAGATTAGAAAGACTAAACCTTCTTAGTATGCGAGTTCATACCTCGGCCTTAGGGACTGAGAAGTTCGACGTATATCAAGTTTCGGGACGAAACTTCTTTTTTGGGGGATCTGATGTAACGCCCCAAATTTTGGCGCATTTTTGATATTTATTTTCCAACTTCTATCGTTATTTTATTAGATTAAATATTTTATTTAAAGTGTTTTTACGACTTAAAAATAGCTTTCCAAGTATATTCATATTTTAGGTTAACTTTAGGAAAGGTTCGGAAAATCTTCCCGATTCGAAAATCTCATTCCGATCGTTTAATCGAGTTAAATAGCTATATTTCCTTTTTACCCCTTTTCTTTTATTTCTTTCCCCTTTATTCAATTTCCTTTTTATTTATTTGGCTTTCTTTTGTCTTTCCTCTATCGATGGCTGATGAGCAGGCCTGCGCTGCGCTGCTACCCCTCCCGACCCCTTGATCCTCCTCCCGACCCCTTGACCTCCCGACCTCTCGTTTCTGCAGCTCCTGGACAACTACTGCACAAGGACCTTTCCCTTCTGTGTGCCCTATCTCCCTCTTACTCACCCTTCACACAGCCTTCTCCCATCTAACCCCCCCTCTCTGTTGCAGCCATGGGAAGCGACTGAGAAGCCGCACCGCGCCGGAGGAGACGTTGAGCCACCAGGAGCGCCGGAACATAGGGCAGACGCGTCCACACCGCCGCCTCGACCCTATCGGAGTACCACCAGGCCGCTTCCCTTTTCTTTTACCCCGACTCGTTGTGCTGTTGGTTGCAAGAGAGGGTAACCGCCGCCGGAGACCGGGCCACCTTGCTACTGCAGCCTTGCCGCATCCGTCACCAGTGAGCCGTGCCGCCGGCTGCTCCTTTTCCGCCTGCTGAGCCGCCAGGGCCCTGCTCCCAGTCTGAGCCGCCGGCGCTTCTTTCAATTCCCCTGCGAGATCTGCGTTGTGAAAGGTTGAAGAGGGAATCTTTTACAGTTTTGTAATTTTGGCCCTTTATTTTAGTATAATTACAAATGTGACCCAACTGCTTTGTAATTGCAGTTTTTATCCAGAGTTTTGAAATGAAACAACTATGCCCTGCTAATATATATATTTGCAAGTTTGGCCCTATGTTTTGGAAATGTGCAGATTTACCCTTGTGAATAAATTACAGATTTGACCCAAAGTTATTTTTGTGAATTGGCCTATGTTTCTTGAGTTCCATATTTATGGCCCGCAAATTTAATTGCGGATTTTTGACCTATGTTTATATAATTTTATAAACCCCCGGAAATATTTTTACGAGTTTTAACCTTGGTTTTGAAAGCAAATTTTCTTAGATTTATATACGTTAAATCCTCCGTTCAAATTTAGCATATGAGCTAAATTTCCTTAGCTTTGGTTTTAGGTTCGGAAGCGGCCGTTATAGACCAACGAATCCAATCTCGACGTCCAAAGATCATCTTCAACCTTGGATCGTGTGTGAGTACCTTCTTCCTCGATCTAGTTATGTTTAGTGGTAGAATCATGCTAGGTTGGATTTAGCATAACTTACGGCAAATGCCAAGTAGTGGCTTGGAACCTTTAGGTGAGTGGTTGAGGTTATTGATGCTCTATAACTTGTGGTGAGTGATCTTGAGTTGTTATAAATTTGTGAGCCTCGTGGTTGATCTTGTGAGACTTGAGGTGGTTTTATATGTTGGTTGAGATTGCGGAGTTAGGATGAGAGTATCCTAGCATGTGGTTAGTTAAGATCCCGTGAGTTTATGAGGGCTAGGAGTGTATCCTAGATTATGAGAGTGTATGACCTAGTAAGATGATATAGGACTAGATGTCTTAGGACTTCTAGCTTGTGAGTAGTTGTTGATTATCGTGCCTTGTCTTGAACAGGCTTTGGTTATATTCCTTCGGAGAGTAATATCGGTTTCAGTTAGCTTTGAGACGAGGTAAGTCCTCGGACTTACTTAGCCGCTTTTATGCCTTATTTGGATACATTATGGTGGTGTGTGTTTTATCTCTTTTGATCATGAAACCAGATTAGGATTACTTGACTATATATATTATTTGGCCCATTGTTACTATTATTATCGGGCGGTGACATCACCGCTCAGTTTCCCGAGGGAGACTGGGGGGATCTCTGCGACCAGGCCATACACGGTATACGGGTGGGCTTCTTCATCACTCCCTCAGGGTATACGGGTTGGGCGCCGCCACACTCCTGTTGGTTACACGGGGACAGAGGCGAGAGTTATAAGACTCTCGTGTCACACTTGAACGAATGAATTAGATATGGAATAACCTAAAAAGATAATAAGTAACGGATGTGTATGTTTATAAGCTTGTTGTGTGTTTGTGTTCCTATGTGTGTTTGTGCCATATTATTCTTATAATGCCTAGAATGTGAGCTAACGGTTTTATACCGATTGTTGTAGTTGATGTGCAGGATAGGATGTGGCCGAGTGATCCGGACGAGTGGGCAGCCGGGGTTCCGTACATCTTAGGTTGAGTTGGGTTTTGGAGTCCTTGTGTTGTTGTTATTATATATTATGTTGATGTTTTTGTAAGGACGGCTGAAGTCTTTCCTTTCTTTTATTGTTGGGTTTCATAACATTGCATAAAAATGTATTTCGGTTTTGGCCTTTATTTGTGCCTTGTTGCAAGATCCGGTGAAATTGTTGTTAGGCTTAGGGTCGGGACCCATTGTGAGGTCTCGCCCGTAGCATCCCGATATCCCGCGGATTTGGGGTGTTACAATCTCCAAGGTTTCGGCTATTGTGCACCTCTGTCGATGTTCTCAAGTGAAAGTAAAAAAATGAAAAATGCTAAAAGAAGTGAAAAATTACCTTTTTTGGTGGATGTGTTGTTTTTGATGTTGTGGAGTTGTTCCTTTATTTTCTTGATTTTTTGCACCAAATATCCTATATACATCCCACCCATAACACGTTTCTTGGATTTTATTTTTGAAAGTCCTTAAGACCTTAATCCACATGTGTTTTGACTTCGTCGTTTAAATTGAATTCCTTATGATTGATTTTGATACACTGTAAGTTATTATGCATGTTATAATTTTCTTGCAAAGTGTGATTATCCTTTTCATGATGTAACTCCTTTTGTGTAATATCCGAAAATTTTTATTTCCGTTTAGTTCCGAGTCAACCCGGATTTTCGATCCTTTAACCTTTTCTCACTTCACCTATTGTGGCACACTACCAAAAATGCTATCATTTTATGTAACTTAATTCACATAAAATGATAGGTTTCCACCAAACATTAACATAATTATATACTTATACACTTGTGACAAGGCCCACTTCTTCATTTTACAACAAGCCCAAAACCTTCATTCATCCCCTAATGATTCAGCCCAAAAAGAAGATGAGCTACTTCTGGATTCCTTCTTCACTAGTCAGCCGTTACTTTTAATCATAGTTGGCCCTTCACTCTCTCTCCTATCGTGTTAATCCCCCACCATCACCGCCCCATATCTCGCCCTCTTCTATACTGCGTATCTCCCTTCCTTCAACCATTTGGAGCTCCTACCCACGCTAGAACGAAACGGAAGCACACACCAGCCTCCCCTACGACCAGCGACAACCCCGGACGAAACCGGACTGAGTACTCCCTCTGCACGCCATCTTCACCCACACGAACACAAGGAAGGAGCACTCTGCTGCACGCCACCATCAACCCAGACGCACACCAGGAGTAGTAGCACCTCACAAGCAGCCTCACAAGCGCCTCACAAGGAGCCTCACAAGTGCCTCACAAGTAGCCTCACAAGCAGCCTCACAAGTAGTCGGGCATGGTGCTTACGGCAAGTCACTAGAGTGCCAAATCATCAGCTTGAGTGGAAGGGGGTTGTTTACCTTGAGCCGCACCAGACGTACTTGACGCCTCGTGTCGAGACGTTGATCCGATCCTATTGAACAATCCCTCCCACGTCGGTCGCCGTTGAAGACGCTAGTGCCAAGGTGAGTCCAACCTTAACCCTTCTCTCTCCATTCCTTCAGAAGGTTGTTGAATTGTTTCATTGGTGCTCCAGTACACTACAGAAGCCGAAGCTTCCTCTTTCACCCTAGCCGCCTTCAGTGAACCTGAGTCGCAGCCGGTGAAGGTCCCGGATCTCACTATTGATCCTATCCATCCACCATAGGGTACGCCTTGTTACTCTATTGTACTGTTGTTATTTGCACGGGGAAGGGAGGGGGTTTACAACCTTTATTTCGAACATAAGTACAGCAGGTTAGGTGAGGTTAATTCTGGAGTTTTTGTGTGACAGTAAGTTTCGAGGTTAGGATCTCCAAGATAGGATAGCGAAGGGAGTACAGGCCAGGTGACTCGAACCTGAGACCTTCTGATTGCCAAGATAAAAGGATAATAATCACTGTTGGTGAGTCTCAAAGCTCAGACCACTTGCACACTTATTTTAAAATCCAGACTTTTGTGTTGAACAGCATTCTTTAGGGCCAGATTTCGATGCCTTCAACTAATCTTTTACCGTTCAATTTTTAGTATGAAATAGATGGATATACATAGTTAAACATACCAGAAGTTGAGACCGATCCAACGGTCGGATCTGGATCTATAGAAGCTCAAAGTAGGCTAGTTGGACTGTTTGTGAAAAAACTCAGAATTTGGCCAAGTATGGAATTTCTAGACTTTGGAAGCATCTTTGGAGATTTTTGTAGGAGTTGTTGTTGATAGTTTTTTAGAGATCTTTGCTCATTTGAGTAGAGGGCATTTCATAGAAGACCTATTATATTTTTGTAGAATTTTTATATTTTTATTTGAGCCTCATATCTTAAGCTAAAGTCGGACCTTAGCGACTCGTTTAGAAATCTAGAATTTTGGGTTAACTTTTACAAATCCTTAGCAAAATATATCGAGAGAACTAAATTATGGAAATAGGTTTCAAAGGAGAATTTGGAACTAGGTCATAGATTATTGTGTAGTTTTCGGGACCAGGGGTAAAATAGTCATTTTACCTTAAGATGGCATTTTCGTAATTTCTCTTCTTGAGATTGTACATCTTAGAAGTCTATAACTTCTAAGAGATATGGGATGTGATTTTGATACACTTGCCTTGTATAACAAGCGATGGAGTATTCCACGGTTGTTGACCGAATTGAGATTTAAACAGTCGAGATTGATTCAAGTAAGTCCTTTGGGTTTACTTAGCTAGCTTCTAGATATGAGTGTGAATAATGGTAGTGGTGTGTGAATGATATGTTTATAGTTGTACTTAGTAGTAATTATCTACCCGACCTATACATTGGCCTAAGGTAACGGGCGGTGGCATTCTGCTCAGTTAGCTTGAGGGCGCTGGAGGTTTCTTACGGATTAGTCCACACTCGGTTTGTAGTGATGCTACCGGCGGAGGTAAGTTAGACCTACACCCAGTTGGATAAGGAACGGAGGTGAGAATTCTTAAGATTTCTCGTGCCACAACTGTAAAATGGAATAAGTTTAATCACTTAATTAACAAATAATAACCGGTTTGTGTGCCAACATGATGATTGTTTTATGTTATCTTGGGTGTGTTTGTGTTATGCTTATTCTGCTTATTTTTGGTTAGTTAGCTAACGGTTTATCCGTGTTGTAGATTCAGTAGAGATGGACAGTTGCAGGGAGATGAAGGACGGATGGTCAGCCGGGTCCACGTACTCATTAGATGGGGACGGGAGAGTCTTCCTTTCGGCATGCTTGTTGTATAACTTTATATGTTTTGTAAGGTTGTCGTGTGTTGTTCATCCATACATATACTGTTTGTTATTTTTAGAGAATTTGTACTACATTTGTGCCTTGTTGTAAGATCCTAGTAAAGTTGTTGTCAAACTAAGGTCGGGACCCATTGTGAGGTCCTAACCAGCAGCTCCCCGAGTTCCAAGAACTTGGGGTGTTACAACACGGTATCAGAGCGCTCTAGGTTGGCAACAATGGCACTTGAAATCTTCTGAAAGACCGAATGTAGAAATACCCAGAACCCGAAAGGGGTCTAAAATTTTCAAAATGAATTTTTATTTTTAAAGCATGTACATAGTCGGGTTGTTGGGATAGTAGTACGTCGGACCACCATCACCCTTCGTGGATCTCTGCAACTTGATAGGATTAGTAAAATAGCATATGGACTTATTAGAATGTAAACATATGTATGTTATATGGATATGTATATATATACATGTAGCATGTTAGCACCCTAAAGAATAATTCCTATTATCCTTTAGTTGGGATATCAAGATGTTGTTATCGCCTCGTGATAAAATGTTAGTAGGTTTTAGGAGTACCAATTCAAAATAGTGGAATCAAACCTCGGGGCAGGGTACTAGATCAACAAACACTCTGGTGACTCTTACAAGTATCCCGAAGGACAGGTGGACAAGAAGATGAAGATGGCAAGACGATTCTTAACCACAATAACAATTAGATGAGAAAGAATAGCATATCAACTCACAAAGAAGTAATATGAAGCCGTTCTAGGGACTTAACAGATTGAAGACGAGAGATGAAACTCCAAGATGCATGTAAGGACTGATAAGAAGCGCCGATTGAAGAGGACAATATCAGAATACAAATCAAGTAGAGTAGAGCACAACTACACTTGGCAGGTAAAATGACAGTGCAACCAAGGTGGACGACATCATAGGCAAATATGGGCCTGAGAGTACAAAGAAGATATGGTGATGACCCCGAGGTGAAGAATTAAAGGAGTACAAAGAAAGACATTGACAAACGAGTTTAAAGACGTGAAATAAATTTCATCATCATAGAGATGGGTTGACTTACTCAAAGATGCAAGAGTTCGCACGAAATAGTGACGTAAGTATCAAATACAGTAGAAGTATGAAATTAAGATAACGGAATTCTATAAAGGTAGCATTACAACATAACACCAATCAAAGGGAAGAATGTGGGAAAGCGATTTGGTGGACTAGAGGGTCCATAATAACTTCTCATTCACATAAAGATGTAAGTTACCAACATTAACGGTCATATCAGAGAACCGCAAACAAACAATGAACAAAGTAATAAGAATTGTGAAGACACGCTTACAAGTTATCGTGGAAGAATTGATCAACTCATTGATGACAGATAAATGCTAGGACTAGACTCAGAAGAGTATAGAGATCTCATAAGAGAACAAGAGAAGTGCAGACCGTGGAAGGAGCTAAAGGAGTATTAACAAAGAAACTAGAGGAGAAAGATTTCACAAAGGGTATCAAATTTCAAAAGAGATAGAAGAACAATAAATCCGTGACCTTATATAAGGTCAACTACAGACTAGTTGGTGATAATTGAGACATAACACGTGCGGGTCAACTAGTAGTGATGAGTGCTTGGCTGATAAGAAGAATAACCACAAAGTTATAAAAGAAATTTTATTTTGACATTTGGAGAATATCTTCCAAAGATCGACGGCGACAATGATGAAGTTCAGTATAGTACTAGTATCCTTGATAGTAACATTGAATGAGTCCAACACGGTAATCCTAATTAAGAAATTAAGAAGAGGATTTTGACGGTCAGAAATTTCCCCGTATATCATTAATGGTATAAAGAGGATTGTTATGCACCGTTGCTTACCTACCGGCTAAGGAAAGTTCATATATATCATAGTTAGTACGGACGGATTCGTATAAGAAGAACTAGAAGATTAAGAAGAAGCAAATGATTTTGATCCGGTCCTACGTCAGTCCAAACAGAGGGTATTTAGCATATAGCAAGAATGATACTGATGGGGATCTTCCGAGCAAAAATATGGGTCAATTTTCTAGATTGACAGAGGAAACTTTATGACTAAAGATATAACACAAAGTAATCGGAATTATAGAGACGGCACAAACATAAAAAGTATGATCTAATGCCTTGGTAAAATGTCGTATCGAGTTGTGGGATAATTGTAGATGAAATCTACATCCTTGCTAGAACAAACATGAGAAAGAGTAAAGTGATTGACTGAAGATTGTTATACGGATCCGTATCACACCAATAAAAGGATTACCAAGTGTTTACATTAGAGTTTACTGAGAAACGGTAGCACCTTAACAGCCAATCTTGATAACCGGCCATGGGTGGATGGAGTAGTTTTTGAACCACGTACAAATGGTATACCTTGGAGTCTTCTCTCGAATGATGAGAGAAGAATTGATGGAGTAGTTTTTAATTACCATACTTGGTGTAAGGGTTCCGAAGATGGTAAAGTTACATGAGTATGAGAACAACATAATAAATGCAAGTCGAGAAATTGATTTTTGCGAAGAGCATACACATCTGATGTTTCTTATACCAACGGTATCGGTAGATGTTTAATAAAAGTCATATTATCTAATCGGGAGCATTATGATGTATAAAGAGTGAATCAAGCAAATAACTTAACCAATGAGAAGGGAAGTCACATATCAAAAGGCGGGTCTCGTTATATTTAAATAATGTGTTGAATTGAGAATGCCTTTATAGATTCCATGCAAGAGTACAATGTAACTAAAGTTCCAACACGGAATGGATAGTAATGATCCACTGTCAGTTAGAGACCGATTCTAGAAGGAAAATGGTATAAGATAAGTCACCTAGAAGAAAAGTTCACAAGACAAGCCTGAGCGGCAATCATGTAGTCGGTATTATTGTCTCGGTGTAGACTTACTACCGCACCTCGAGAATTTGGAGCGGAATAGAAAACTCTATGTCAAGATTGTAAATAAACTAAGGTAAGGACTTGTAGGCCAACGTGATGTGTCCTACATTAGGGGTCAAAGGGATTGTGAAAGGATAACCACATTGAGTAGTCCGGATGAGTGGTAGGTAATGTTTTGATGGGACCTAAGTGAATTCCGGGAAATTCTAAGACCGCACGTTCTAATCCCTCCCAGAAGACATAACCGGTGAGTTTTTTTTTAGTGAGGATTTCCCAGACCAATTATGAAACCCAAGGGAAGTCGTGGACCATATTTTCGACCAATACGGACAGTTTATCCTGAGGTTTTGGACAACCAATAGTCACTGCTAGAGTACGAGCCTTTCCTGTATTTTAGTAAACCACCCTAGACCGACGGTCGGTTTGAGGGAACCCTGCTGTTATTAGAAGGGAAATTACGAGCAAGAATTTGGTAAATCATCTTGACTCTTGGAAGGCGTCATTATGATTAATGGGTGACAACGGATTGATCAAAGTGGTATAGAGGAAGCGTGGTGGGCCCATAAACCACAAAACGGAAAACTCAATGTTATGTTAACTATGACCTCAAGCTAAGGAATTATAGAGTGATATGAAAATCTATGCATGGAGTGTGATTTTTGGGTTATAGCAAGTTGAAAGCCTGACCAAAGGCGGGTGATAATTCAGTATCCTCCTCGTGATCATCTCCTGAAGTCCACGAGGAACCAGTATCCTCCTCGTGATCATCTCCTGAAGTCCAAGCGGCTTTGCAGCCGCCACCAATGTACAAGCACTCAAGTCTAGACCCATAACTACAGCTATATGAGTCACCAGCCCTCCACATCAAATATCTCCCTTTGCTTTGCTCTTGATCCGGTGTAGATCCTCAGCTAGCATGCCTCCAAAGTTAGGCACTCCTCCAGTAATCATGCAGAAGAGACTCAGCAGCTCTCCCTGTCTAATCTTCTGGGGTCATTCAATACGCGCCAGAAGGGTCTCACTGAATATACGGTGGGCCAGACGGAAAGCTAGGTGGAATATGATGCGCTCCTTGGAGTCTCCAGGTCTCCATCTGTCTGCATGCTCCACTACGTGGGCAATCTGCCCCCAGAACTGTCGAGCCACTGCTCGAGAAGGATAATCAGGAACTGTAGGAGTCGGGAAGCCAAAAATATCTCTGAACTGATCCATAGGAACCATGTAGTTCCAATTCAACAACCGGTACTTGATGTTGTTCCTCTCAGGCATGTGAGTGACAGAACTCACAAACTCCAAGGTCGGCTCAAGCTAGGTTGGAGCTCTGATCTCCATAAACTGCTCCAGCCCAACCATAAAAATCATCTTCTTGAAGCCCCCCACCACGTGGAGGCACTCGAAGGCTGGAACATCTAAAAAGCACGGGGCTATCACAGGACGCACGCTAATGCGATCAAAATCTTCCTCGTGACGCTCATGGATCACCGGGATAGAAGGTCTAAAAGAAGGGGAAGGAGAAGAACCACTGGGAGCATCTCTCAGAACCAGTTGACGATCAGAAAGAGAACTCACATCTGCTGACAAGATCACCTCGGTCGGTGTGACAGCGTGAAGAACACCTCGGCCGAGACACAGCTCGACTGGACCGAGGCGAAAAACTGGTGATTTCCTCTCTCTGATTTTCAGTTCTTTTCCCCCAAAATTACTGCCAATTGTTTCCTATGGGGTACTTATACTCTTTTCAACACAAATCTATGGCAACCAAAGCCAATAATCTCAAAAATCAGTAAAGAGAAGGAAAGTTAGGGTTTTCGACAATTTACCGCAAATTAAGCAGATTCGAGGCGTTTTTCTTGTAGTTTCTCGCTTGCAATCTGATCCTCTTGCTTTTCCTTGCGAGATCGGAGCAAAAATCGTGGAAAACGATCGAAAAACGAAGAAATGAGGTGAGGGGCTGCCGCGGTCGAGAAGGAAGTTGGGAGGGAAGAGAGAGAAATCCTTTCTCCTTTTATACCCCTCGTCGATTCTGTTGTCACCTCGGTCGAGGTGGTCCCGACCGGACGGAGGTGGCTGACTAGATTGTCAAACCTAGTCGCCTCGGTTGCTTCAAGAACATCTCGGTCAAGGCGTTGTGACAGCAACCGAGAAGTGTCTTAGTCAAACTCCGTTTTCTCAATTTCTCGAACTTCTATCCTTCCAGTGTTGCCCTTGAGTAGTAATCCTTCCTTAGAAAGTACCTGGTTTCTGTCTAGGACACCAAAAACAAAACAAAGCCAAGCAAAAGCAAACTATCAAAAACTAAATTGGAAAAAGGGAAAAGAAAACAATACCTTGGGTTGCCTCCCGATAAGCGCTTGATTTAAGGTCACTAGCTGGACCGTACGGTATTCCTAAACGTGCTGGAAGGTATCCTCACCCCATACTTCACCTTCATCATGGGGCGAGATAAAGAAGTCTATCAAACATTCCAGCAAATGCAAGTGCTCGACAGGGAATGAGTCATCGATGGGTAGGTCGTCCTTCTCGCGTGAAGAGGAAGGTAGCCGGATGAGGTGATCCGCTACAGAATTCTCGGATCCCTTCTTACTGCAAATATCTAGATCAAACTCTTGAAGTAAGAGAATCCATCGAATAAGACGTGGCTTTGCATCCTTCTTAGTAAGTAAGTAACGAATAGATGCATGGTCAGTGTAAACAATAACTTTTGCTCCAACTAAGTAAGAGCAAAATTTCTCAAAAGCATATACAACCACCAAAAGCTCCTTTTCGGTGGTGGCGTAGTTAAGTTGAGCTTCATCTAGCGTCTTGCTAGCATAGTAAATGGCGTTGTTCTGGCCATACTTCTTTTGTCCAAGTACAGCTCCTACGGCCGCGTCACTCGCATCATACAAGATCTCGAAGGGCAAGGTCCAATCCGGAGGTTGAATAATGAGAGCGGAAATCAACGCTTCATTTATCCTGTAAAACGCATCAAGGCATGCCTGCGAAAACTCAAAAACTACATCCTTATTCAAGAGTTTAGTGAGTGGTTTAGAAATCTTCGAGAAATCCTTGATGAACCTCCTATAGAAACCTACATGCCCGAGAAAACTCCGCACACCCTTCACAGAACAAGGGGGAGGAAGTTTCTCAATAGTCTCGATCTTAGCTCGATCGACCTCAATACCTCAGTTTGAAACAAGGTGTCCTAGCACAATTCCCTCACTAACCATAAAGTGACACTTCTCCCAATTCAAAACAGGATTAGTGTCTTCACATCGTTGTAGAACTAGAGAGAGGTTAGATAAGCAATCATCAAAAGAGGAACCATATACTGAAAAATCATCCATAAATACCTCCATGATCTCCTCTATAAACTCGGAAAAAATAGCCATCATGCAGCACTGGAAGGTAGCTGGTTCATTACATAATCCAAATGGAATTCTCCTATAAGTAAATGTCCCCCACGGACAAGTGAAAGTGGTCTTCTCTTGATCATCCAGATGAATAGGAATCTGAAAGAACCAATTATAACCATCTAAATAACAGAAATGAGAGTGTTGAGCTAACCGTTCGAGCATTTGGTCGATGAAGGGAAGTGGAAAATGGTCCTTCCGAGTGGCCACGTTCAGCTTCCTGTAATCGATGCACATTCTCCAGCCCGTAACGGTCCTAGTTAGAATCAATTCATTGTTATTATTCGTCACAACGGTCATCCCTCCTTTCTTCGGAACTACATGCACTGGGCTCACCCACTTGCTATCCGAGATAGGAAATATGATACCTGCATCCAACAATTTAAGAATTTCCTTCTTCACGACCTCTTTTATGATCGGATTTAACCGTCTTTGAGGTTCCCGTGAAGTCTTATGATCGTCTTCCATTAGTATTCTATGCATGCAGAAAGAAGGCTTAATACCAATAAGATCATCAATAGTATATCCCAAAGCCTTTTGATGTTTTCTCACGACATGCATCAGTTTAGACAATTCAGTTTCGGAAAGGGAAGCACTTATGATAACGAGATATGTAGAATCCGGTCCAAGGAAAGCATACCTCAAGTGACTTGGAAGCGGTTTAAGCTCCAAAACTAGGGGTGCCTTCTGAGGGGGATCCTTGCTTCCTCCTTCCAGTGGAGTAGACTTAGATCGAAGAACTGGACCTTCAAAAGTCTCAGTTGACATCATCTCGTTTGCGACCTCGGTCGGTGTCCAAGGTGGGTGACCGAGATGTTCGTCAGATAAGAACACCTCGCTTAGTCCCGAAAGTGTATCGGTCGAGGTACTTGAACTGGGACTGAAACTCAAATTTCTCCTCTCCTGGATTAGTTTTTCAATCTTAGCTCCTGGATCTACTTCCAGTGCCTTTAAGCTCCTTATATCTTCATCACAAGAAACATATATTTTTTCCTCCGTTACGCTATAACTAATAACTCTTTCAAGGGGATCATTAATAAGGATAGAGCTCACCAATTCTCTTGATTCTTCTTCATCATAGATGTTGAAGATGTCATCCTCCAGCGACTCTCCTTTCATTGCAGCGAGCAATGCAAACTCCACTAGATCACCGCCAATATTGAATTTAAATTTGGCGTTCTTATTATCCACATTGCAACCAAAGTTGCTAGAAATGGTGTCCCGAGAATGATAGGAACGGGATAATCTGTGGGTATATCAAGTACAACAAAGTCTATAGGTAAATAGAAGTTACCTAACTTAACCGGAACATCTTCCAAGATGCCCACGGGATGGGTAATGGAGTGATCCGCAATGTATAACCTTATCTTTACCGGCTTGGGCTCTCCAAGTCCGGTCTTCTCGCATAGCTCCAGCGGGATGATGCTTACACTGGCTCCTAGATCACACAATGCCTCATAAGTTACATCCCCAACTTGAATGGGAATGCAAAATGAGTCGGGATCTCTCAACTTGGGTGGCATCTTGTCCTTCATGATCTGAATGAGCTCCGAGGATTTAGACGTCATCCTTACTTTTTCAAAGTCTTCCAGCTTCCTCTTCCTTGATAGAATCTCTTTTAAGAACTTCTCATAGGCGGGCATCCCTAGAATAGCATCAAGGAAAGGGCTGTTAATGTGTAGTTTATTCATCAAGTCAAGGAACTTACCAAAATGTTTGTCTAGATGTGATATGGCCTTTGACTTAGGGAATGGAAGTGGTGGTTTATAAGCAGGAGGTGGCACATAAACTTTAGATTTGTCATTTGCTTTCTAGGACTCCACCTCGGATGGTACTTGGACCTAGGTGTTCTTCGTCTCCACTGGCACCGACCGAGGTACTGGATATGTAGTTTTCAGCCCACTTCTTGTCGTTATTGTCATGATTTGTCCTTTGGGGTTGCTCTCTGTCCTCGCTGGGAGCTTCCCTGGATCTCTTCGCGCTTCATTCGACTTATTGAAGAATTGTTGCTCTATGGCTTTTTGTACCTTTGAAAATGAAGTCATAGACGTCTCCATAGCGTTGAGCTTGATCAAGATGGCCTCCAGCACTGCATCTTTCTTCTCTGGTTGGGACGAACTTGATCCAGGCTATTGACTTTTCAATGGAGTAGAAGAAGAAGAATAAGGGTTAAGAGAATTATTAGAATTAGAATTGGAATAAGGGTTACCTGAATTTTGTTGATTCGATCTCCAATTGTTGCTGTTGGAGCCTCTATTGTTGTTGTAATTGTTGTTCCGTGACCCTTGTTTGTTGTTTCTCCCTTGATATCCTCCATCTTCCTTCTTTGTGTGAGCAACCAAAAGGTCGTTCAATTGCTTCACATCATTCTTAAGGGAAATGAGTTGATTATCATTTGATGGAGTGTCCTGGAAATTAACTCTTTTAACTCCATTTTATGCTCCTTGGTGGGAGTACTTCTCCATATGCAAAGCTTGCTTCTGAATGAACTCCCAAGCTTAGTCTGTCGACATGTCCATGAATGTGCCGGCGGAAAGTAGTTGAAGATTGAATTGGGTAGGTCCATCCAATCCCTTGAAGTATATCTCCAACAACTCTATCTTTGGAATCCTATGATGTGGGCAATCCAATAGAACATCTTTAAATCTCACCCATGTCTTGGACAAACTCTCCTTGCCCTTCATGATAAGTGCATTAATCTTCCCTTTCATTTCAGCGGTTTTGGAGGGGGGAAAGAACTTTGTTAGAAACTCCGTCGTCATCTCTTCCCAAGTGTTGATTTTTTCGGGTAGAAGAGATTGATACCAAGTAAGCGCCCTGTCCTTCAAAGAAAAGTAGAAAGGCCTTAGCTTGTAATTGTTGTTTTCCAGCCTTGAAGGTCTCAAGGTCTCCATCAAGATCTCATAGTTTTGCAAATGCTGATGCGGAGACTGCCTCTCTAAACCTCCAAACTTGCATTGGCGGATCATGGATAGAACTTGCGGTCGAAGTTCGTAATCATGTTCCGCTGGATCACCTAGGTTGACTCGTGGACGCCTCAGTTGCTGATTAGGGTCCATCCTCTGTCCTAGGGTTTGTGGAATTCCTGCAAAAAGAACATCTCGGACATGCATCCGAGGTGGATGTATCTCGGCCGCGGCAACTGGGACTGGGTCGTGCCTCGGTCGAGGATCTGGTCGATGCAGAATCTGGGCTCGTAGATCGGCCATATCTGCTTCAATCTCTGCAGTTCTGGTGCGAGTTTGCTCCCTTTCTTGCTGCAGTTCTTCCTTGTTGAGGAGCAGCTGTTCCAGCGCCTCCTTCAGTTCGGCCTCAAGATTGCGATCTCCTTGATTGGTCATCTTAGCTTCTTTCAAGCGTCGTTTGTATGTCTTTTCTAGTTCGTGATCGTAAGGAACGATTTCCTTCCCATAACGGGTTCTTCGCATAAACCTAAGAAAAAGATCGTGCAAAAGCACTCAAGTAGAGTGATTAGTAGCAAAAAGGGCAATTGCCCCGAAAAACAACCGCAACCGGCTTGGTCTAGACCAAGTCCCCGGCAACGGCGCTAAAAACTTGTTCGCTCCAAACGATGTGTGCAAGCTTTAAATTTATATCCCAAGAAATATGCTTACGACAAGGATGCCAACCCGCAGTGCACGGATCAATTATAGTAAAAAGCAAGAATTCCACGGGTCGATCTCAAGGACTTAGGTGAAACTAAGCAAGAATAGGTTGTCAATGTAACTAATAATCACAAAAGCAATTAAAGCAATCAAATATGATAATAAGGTAAAATAAGGGAAATGCGGATTCTAGGGATTAAAGTATCTAGTTGTGGTTCCGACTCAAGATCTCTAAAGATAACATGGACAAAGCTGAGATTTTGCAAAGGGAGGGTGTTTCTAAGGTGGGAATAGATCACCGGGTAAGTCTCACTACTCACTATCCCAAACCAAAGCTCCTATTACCTGGTAAGTCTCAAGGTACTAAGGAAAGGAACTATAATCTCAAACCAACAAACCATCTAAGGGAATAGAATCAACCTTTACCGGGTAAGTCTCAGGCTAACTCAAAAAGATGGGATGAAGGAACACTCAAACCCCAATAAAGGATAAACCTTTATTACTGTTCTCTCAAAAAGTGTGTGCGTCAAAGTCTTAAATTTATATCTAGAACTCAAAGCAAAGCGAACCCGCAGTGTACGGATCGGCTGTAGTGAGGTAAGAATTCCATAGTCGAACTCAGGGATTTGGTGAGAGTAAATTCAATTTCAATTGTCTAGCGAAAAATGCGAAAAGCTTTTGTGATCAAATAAGGGTAAAATGATTCCAAGGATTCAAGTATCCGATTTCGGCTTTCGATTCAAGACACTTCTATAGATATAGGACAGAGTTTATATTGCCAAGATTATGTGTTCAAAGGTAGATATCGTACGGTGAAGTTCCGAAACCTATTTATCTAGTCCAAAAGTTCTCTCTATAAGGGTTGTTGAGGCTGCAATATAGAAAGATCTAAAGACTGGAATTATGTTCAAACTAACTATCTAAAACTCCAAGATATGACTCTCCAAAGTAAAGATTAGAAAGCACACTTAGAATCTTAATAAAGGATGTTGAGTCTCTTTATTACCCAAATCTTGAAATCTTAATCTATTAAAAGTAGAATTGTTCGCTCCAAACGGTGTGTGCAAGCTTTAAATTTATAACCCTAGACTTAAGCTTAAAACAAGGATGCGAACCCGCAGTGTACGGGTCAATCGTAGTAAAAGCAAGAAAATTCCAGGGGTCGATCACAGGGACTCGGTGAAACAAAGTCAATACGGTGTGCTTATGTCAATTCTAACCACAAGAGCGATTAACACAATCAAAGATGAATAAGAAGTCAATAAAGCAAACATGCAATTCTAGGGATTAAAGCATCTAGTTGTGGTTCCAACTCAAGATCTATAGATAAGCGGACAAAGCTGAGATTTTTGCGTGGGGAAGGTGTTTCTAAAGTGGAGTAGATCACCGGGTAAGTCTCACTACACACTAATCCTAAACCGCAACTCCTATTACCGGGTAAGTTTCAAGGAATCAAGATAAAGAACTATAACCTCAAACTAACACACCATCTAAGGGAATAGAATCAACCTTTACCGGGTAAGTCTCAGGCTAACTCACAAAGATGGGATGGAAGCACACTCAAACCCCAATAAAGGATAAACCTTTATTACCTACACTTATGATCGTTAATACACAAACTAAGGAATTACCGGGTAAGTCTCATCCTAAGCTTGCTTTGAACCAGGAAAGGTGCAATAAGAATAGGATTTAGCAAACTCTAACACTTAACTCTCAGTTATGGATCAGATAAGCCACCTCGGTCAGCCAGTTTCCACCTCGGCCGAAATGTTCATCGACTGAACGAGATGCTTAGGGTTAAGGTTAAAGACTCGAGCTTTCAGGATCCTACTGGAATCTAAGATTATTCTATCATTGTTTTCCCCACAACCTTCAGCCAATCACCCTAGAATCACACAAGGAAATTAGCCACTCATCATCATAATGAAAGTATTAAAATATATGGGAAGAAAGTGAATATTTGAACAAAGAAGAATTTAATGAAAAGACTTCAATAACTGAATCAAATATCACAACAAAGCGTTCCTTGGATAACAATCCAAAAAGACAAGACAACAATTGAGGGAATTGAAGACAATCTTACAAAACCCTTCAATAAAGCTATAAAAGCTATGGACTTCAATCTTCCTTCAACCTTCAAAAAGGTTCTTCGAAACTCCCAACTGGAGTATGTTGCTGCTGCTGCGTGATTTTCGGTGTAAGCGGGATCGTTGATTTGTGGAAATCCAACCCTTTTTATAGGAAAATAACCCTCCAAAGATAATAAATCTTAGAAAGATATTTTCCCATAAATATAGGTAAAATATAAGATTCTGCATATATCCTTCCTTCCAGGAGCCAAGCCCAAAAATATAAGATCACTTTCCAAATTTAAAAGATCTCATCCAAGAATAAAATATTCTCGCCGCGTCCTAGGTGTTCGCCTCGGTCGAGTCGGCGTCTCTGGATCACCTCGGTCGAGATGAATCTCTGGTCAACCGAGGTGAGTCATAACTGAATGTGAAATCTCTCAAAACTGGTCCCAAGTAAATCTTTAATCCATGGCTATGCTTCCTGGATGTAGCTCCAAATGACTCATGACTCCTTTTGCTCCTTTTTTATGCAAAACGTACCATTTTACCTGCAATTACAACAAAACTAGGTGTAGACCTCGATTCTCGCAAAGGTAGATGAAATGGTAGTAAAATCACATGATGTACATACAAACATGCAGATTATGAAAGATAAAACGTCCAAACAAACCCCAAAATATAGACTATAATTCATGCTATCAAAATACCCCATACTTAGCCCTTGCTTGTCCCCAAGCAAGTTCCTCATATAGAAGACAAGATAGAATGGATTATAAGTCAAGAAAATCAATGAAAAAGTCTTTCAAAAACATTTTATGGTGTGCAATTATCATAGATCACTCTAAGAGAGTACTCCCTGGAATTTAAAAACTCAATATGCTCAAAACATTTTATAAATATAGGAAAGTTGTTCATCTTTGCATAAAATCATAGAATGCATAATAAATCATAATCATCAAAATTAATAATGTATAATCCAGTTTAAACCACTAAGTCAATCAACAAGCTCAAGGTCTCAAGGGCTTCCCAAAAGAAAAGGTTAAGAAACGTGTAGGGTAGGGATGTATGTAAGGTAATGTGGTGCTAGAATCCGGGAAAAGGATGAACTTCACTTTCACTTTGACTTGCAACATCTTCCACCAATAAGCTTCGCTTATCTCACACTTTTTTTCTTTTTACTTTACTTTTTGGGATGCATGGACAGAGGTGCACAATAACCGAAGCCTAGGAAATCTGCAATCATCAATTTCTCGAGATGCATCAAACCCTTGATGCACATACCATGACCCGTTAGGAATATCGCTCAATCCGACTTTGGCAAGACACAAACACCCGGCTATGTGAATGGTGCCGAGTTACTCATCTTCATGATTGACTTCCCCAAACCTATTATTACTTTCTAGCACTTTCAGTTCCAGCCACTTCTTCAACTTTAACTCCACTTGCTTTCACCACTTCGCTTGCTTCCAAATTCCCGGATAGGTAAAGGGAGGCAAAATGTATATGAGGGGCTAAGCATGATCAAGAAGAAGAAGAAGAAGAGAATGAATTGCCTTGGTCTTTCCAAGAAGAAAGTGAGAGAACTTAACCTGCGGTGTCAACCTTCAAATTCAACATAATTTGGATAAAAACAAAGTATTAAACATGCTAATAATTTCAAACAAAGCATTTAGCAACTTAAACATATTATAAAACCTTTCAAACACATAAAGAATTTAAAACCAGTCAGTAAACAAGATCGTCACTGAGGTCATATCCAGATAAGTAATAAAAATTCGTTTTCGAAAACTCTCAGTTAACACACCTCGGTCGAGGTGTTCTTGGTTCAACCGAGGTGAAAGGCCTCGTTTGGCCAAGACTGACTCGGTCGAGGTCAAAAATATTTTTTAAAACCATTTTTTTTTCGGTTTCGACGTTTTTCTCAATCAAATAACCTGTAGGTATGCATGTAATATCAGATAATCATATAAAGACAATGAAGCATAAATACGAAAATATCCGATAAATATAATACATCAAGTAGTCAAATACATCAAAAGGTAGTCAAATAATACAAACACCCCATACTTGGGACACACTGTCCTAGTGGGTCAAATAGAAGTCTAAACATGAGAGAACTCACCGGATAAAAGCCGAACTGCATAAAAGAAAATAAAGAAAATCTTGCAGCTCCTCAATAATCTCGATCCGGTGGTGGTGGTGGTGGTGGTATGTAGGGATACTGAGTCGGATCGTACGGATAGCCCATGACATGCTCGAACTGAAGCTGGGCCATGATGTGCTGATGGTGCTGCCGCTCCTGCATCTCGCGGATATCCAGTGATAGTGCAGCATATGAGTCGATAACCTGATCCGTCAGGTCATCGATCCATCGGTGAGCAGCTCGATCTCTCACTCCACGCCTCCTGCGTCTAGCAGGTCTGACTGGAGAAGCCTCAGCTGGTGCCGGCTCTGTATCCTCCTCATCATCTAAGTCTATAATAGGTGGCGCGCTCGTCCCCGCAGTATTTGTCCCTGTATCCATCGGGACGCCACCCTCTCTCTCATCTAATGTCTCCTCATCGTCGTCGTCATCATCACCCTCCTCCTCCTCCTCAGCTGCAGCAGGGGCAGCTGCTGCCTCTCTGTAATCCTCCATCAGTGGAGCCCATGCTGTCTGCCAGTAATGCGGATCAAAGACTATGAACTGTGCAGACCAGCGGATCCCCTGTGGCGCAGTCAGCTCCCATGGCATAGCGACATAGGGTGTAGTCAGTCCTCGGGGAACCAAAATCCTCCGAGTGATCATCTCCTGTAGTCCGAGCGGCTTCGCAGCCGCCACCATAGTACACCTACTCAGATCCATATCCTGATACCTAGCGATATGGGTCACTATCCCACCACAACATATATCTCCCTTCCCTTTGGCCTTGATCTTGTGCAGATCCTCTGCCAGCATCAATCCAAAGTCGGGGAATCCACCTGTAACCATGCAGTATAAAGCAAAGAGCTCCCCCTGTCGGACCTTCTGGGGCGTCTCAGTACGCGCCAGAAGTGTCTCGCTGAAGATCCTGTGGTCTAATCGAAAAGCTAGATGGAAGATAAGCTTCTCCCTGGAATCACCAGGGCGCCACCTATCTGCATGCTCCACAACATAAGCAATCTGACCCCAGAACTCTCTAGCTACGGCTCGGGTCGGGAAGTCTATAGCAGTGGGGGCAGGGAAGCCAAAGATATCTCTCCAGTGATCTAGGGGTACTAAGAAGTTCCGGTTCATCAACCGGTACTTCACAGCTCTCTCTGTGGGGAGGTAAGTGAAGGAGCTAACAAACTCAAGGGTCGGCTCTAAGTAAGCTGGGGCTCGGATCTCAGTAAACTGATCCAGCCCCACTGTGGTGATCATCCTCCTAAGCTCTCCATCAACGTGGAGACAGTCAAAAGCAGAAATGTCCAGAAATCTAGGTGCGATCACTGGACGGCTAGCAATACGCTCATAATCTACCAGGTGCCTCTCGTGGATCACCGGGATAGAAGGTCTGGGTGCAGAAGAAGAAGGGGAAGGAGAGGATCTATCTCTAAGGGCTAATAACTTGTCAGAACTCATCTTCAATCAACACTGTCAGGCTACCTCGGTCACTGACAAACTTCAAGAACACCTCGGTCACTGACAAACTTCAAGAACACCTCGGTCGAGGTGCAGGTGGACCGAGGCGAAGACAGTCGCGATTCCAATTCTCAGATTTTCAGTTCTTTTCCCCCAAAAATCACTACAAATGCTTCCTATGGGGTACTTAAGCCTTTTCTCAACAGATTTAAGGGCAACCAAAGCCCAAATCGAAGTAAACGAACGAGTTAGGGTTTCGATCGTTTTTACCTCGTTCCGGCCGACGCACTCGAATTTCTTGCAGATCTGCAGTTGCAATAGGATCCTCTACTCTTTAATTGCAGGTTGGAAGCGAAATCTTCGAAAACGAGCGAGAAACGAAGGAAGCGAGGTGGATCTGTCGCCGCGGTCGAGGAAGGTAAATAAAAAGTGAAAAGTAATTTTTTCCCCTTTTATACTGTTACTGGATCTGCTGTCACCTCGGTCGAGATGGTCTCGACTGGACCGAGGTGGTACGGACCGAGGTGGTTCTGCAGGAACCCTAGTCGCCTCGGTTGCTCAAGAATCAACTCGGTCGAGGTGGCCTCGACTGGACCGAGGTGTCTCAGTCAAACTTCGTCTTCTCGAATTCTCGAACTTCTGTCCTTCCAGTTGTGCTTCTTCCTTAGATATTCCCTGTTGTCTGTCTAGAACGCCAAAAACAAAGCAAAGCAAAGCAAAAACAAAAACAATCTAATCTAGACTAGAAAATGGGGAAAGAAAGCAATACCTTGGGTTGCCTCCCAAGAAGCTCTTGATTTAAGGTCGCTAGCTGGACCATGATGCGTCTCAAACGAGGTAGGAGGTGCCCTCACCCCATACTTCACCTCCATCGTGGGGTGAAGTAAGTAGATCCATCAAACGTTCCAACAAGTGTAAGTGCTCATCGGGGAATGAATCGTCTATGGGTGGGTTATCCGCCTCGCGGGAGGATTCCGGTAGCCGGCTGAGGTGATCCGCAACGGAGTTCTCGGATCCCTTCTTATCGCGGATCTCTAGGTCAATCTCTTGGAGCAAGAGAATCCATCGAATAAGGCGCGGCTTGGCATCTTTCTTAGCCAACAAGTAACGAATGGCTGCGTGGTCGGTGTAGACAATGACTTTCGCTCCTACTAGATAGGTACGAAACTTCTCGAAAGCATATACAACTGCCAATAACTCCTTCTCGGTGGTAGCGTAGTTGCGTTGTGCTTCATCTAGCGTTTTGCTAGCATAATAAATGGCGGTGGTCCGTCCATCTTTCTTCTGTCCAAGCACCGCTCCTACGGCTACATCACTAGCGTCACACATGACCTCAAAGGGCAAGGTCCAATCGGGAGGCTGGATAATGGGAGCGGAGATCAACGCTTCCTTAATCCTGTAAAAAGCATCAAGACACTCCTGCGAAAACTCAAAAACAACATCTTTATTCAAGAGGTTAGTTAGAGGTTTAGAAATCTTAGAGAAGTCCTTGATGAATCTCCTGTAGAAACCTGCATGCCCGAGGAAACTCCTCACACCTTTAACAGAACAAGGAGGAGGGAGTTTCTCAATAGTCTCGATCTTAGCTCGATCGACCTCAATGCCTCGATTGGATACGAGGTGTCCTAACACAATGCCTTCATTAACCATAAAATGACACTTCTCCCAATTTAAAACAAGGTTAGTGTCTTCACATCTTTTAAGCACTAGAGAAAGGTTAGATAGGCAATCATCAAAAGAGGAACCATATACAGAAAAGTCATCCATGAATACCTCCATGATCTCCTCTATGTACACGGAAAAGATAGCCATCATGCATCGCTGGAAGGTAGCGGGTGCATTGCACAATCCGAATGGCATCCTCCGATAGGCAAACGTCCCCCAAGGACAAGTGAAAGTGGTATTTTCCTGATCATCCGGATGGATAGGAATCTGGAAGAACCCACTATACCCGTCCAAGTAGCAAAAGTGTGAATGCTGGGCCAACCGTTCGAGCATTTGATCGATGAAGGGAAGCGGAAAATGATCCTTCCGTGTTGCCGTGTTCAGCTTCCTATAATCGATGCAAACTCTCCAGCCTGTAACGGTCCTCGTTGGGATCAACTCGTTGTTCTTATTCGTCACAACAGTCATCCCTCCTTTCTTCGGAACGACATGCACCGGGCTAACCCACTTGCTGTCCGAGATAGGATAAATAATACCTGCATCCAACAACTTAAGAACTTCCTTCTTCACAACCTCTTTCATGATCGGATTTAACCGTCTTTGAGGTTCCCGTGAAGTCTTATGATTATCTTCCATTAGAATTCTATGCATGCAGAAAGAAGGTTTAATGCCAATAAGATCATCCGTGGTGTAACCTATAGCCCTTCGATGCTTTCTCAGGACATGCATTAACTTAGACAATTCAGATTCGGAAAGGGAAGCACTAACAATAACGGGATAAGTAGAATCCGGTCCAAGAAAGATATACCTCAAGTGATTGGGGAGCTGTTTAAGCTCCACGACTGGGGGTGCTTTCTGGGGGGAATCCATGCTTCCTCTTTCCAGTGGAGTGGTTTCAGAAACTGGACTCGATGAAGTCTCAGTTTGAATCATCTCGCCTTCGACCTCGGTCGAGGCGCATAAGCGTTGACCGAGATGTCCTTCGGTCGCCTCGCTCAGTCCAGAAAGTGCCTCGGTCGAGGTATTGCTACTGGATCCGAGACTGGAGATCTTCGTCTCCTGGATTAGCTTCTCAGTTTTAGCTCCTGGATCCTCTTCCAGTGCCTTTAGGCTCCGTATATCTGCCTCACAAGAAGCATCTATACCTTCCTCCATTAAACTGAAGCTAATAACTCGTTCGAGTGGATCGTTAATAAGGACAGAGCTCACCAATTCTCTTGATTCTTCTTCATCGTAGATGTTGAAGATATCATCAGTTAGTTGCTTCCCTTTCATGGCTGCAAGTAGTGCGAACTCCACCTCATCGCCACCAACGTTGAATTTCAACTTGGCGTTCTTGCAATCCACGTTGCAACCCGAAGTTGCTAGAAATGGCCTCCCGAGAATAATAGGAACAGGATAATCTGCGGGAATGTCAAGTACGACAAAATCTATGGGTAGATAGAAGTTACCTAACTTGACCGGAACGTCCTCCAAGATGCCCACGGGATGGGTAATGGAGTGATCCGCCATGTAGAGTCGAATCTTGACCGGCTTGGGCTCTCCAAGACCGATCTTCGTGCATAGCTCCAGCGGGATGATGCTCACGCTGGCTCCTAGATCACAAAGGGCTTCACAAGTTACATCCCCAACTTGAATGGGAATGCAAAATGAGCCGGGATCTCTTAACTTAGGTGGCATCTTTTCCTTCATGATTTTGATAAGCTCCGAAGATTTAGATGTCATCCTAACTTCACCAACATCCTCCAGCTTCCTCTTCCTCGATAAGATTTCTTTTAAGAACTTCCCATAGGCGGGCATACCTAAAATAGCATCAAGGAAAGGAATATTAATATGTAGCTTATTCATCAAGTCAAGAAACTTACCAAAGTGCTTGTCAAGATGTGCTCTGGCTCTGGACTGAGGGAATGGAAGTGGTGGTTTGTATGCAGGAGGTGGAACATAAGTTTCTGTCGTCCCTCCTGCTTTCTGTTGCTCCGCCTCGGTTGGCATCTCGGTCGAGGTGTTCTTCGACTGGATCTGGACCGAGGTGGTCTGCGTCGAGCGAGGTACTGGATCTGCAGTTTTAAGTCCACTCCTCGTCGTTATGGCCATGCACTGGCCCTTAGGGTTAGTTTCCGTCTTTGCTGGAAGCTTCCCTGGATCTCTTGGCGCTTCATTCGCCCTATTAGCAAGTTGTTGTTCGAAGGACTTTTGGGCCCTTGAAAATGAAGTCATAGAATTCTCCATAGCGCTAAGCTTGATCAAGATTGCCTCCAGAACTGCGTCTTTCTTTTCCGGCTGAGACAAACTTGATCCTTGCCCTTGGCTTTTCAATGGAGTAGAAGAAGAAGAAGGGGAAGAGAGGAAAGGGTTAGAGGAATCATTAGAATTGGAGTTTGAATGATTGTTACCGTGATTTTGGTTATTCGCCCTCCAGTTGTTGCTATTGGATCCTCTATTGTTGTTGTTGTAGTTGTTGTTTCGGGGACCGTTGTTGTTGTTACGGTGCCCGTTATTGTTGTTGTTCCTTTGCCCTTGCTCTTCCTTCTTAGTTTGAGCCATCAAGAGCTCCTTCAATTGCTTCACGTCGTTCTTTAATGACGTGAGTTGATTGTTGTTGGGTTGAGTCTCTTGAAAGTTGACTCTTTTAATTCCACCTTCAGCTCCTTGGTGGGTATACTTCTCCATGTGCAAGGCTTGCTTCTCAATGAAGTCCCAAGCCTCATCAATGGCCATGTCCATGAAGGTACCGGCGGAGAGTAGTTGGAGATTGAACTGGGTGCTTCCGTCCAGCCCTTTGAAGTAGATCTCCAACAACTCGATCTTTGGAATCCCATGATGTGGGCAATCCAAAAGGATATCCTTGAACCGCTCCCAAGATTTGGACAAGCTCTCCTTGTCCTTCATAATGAAAGCATTGATCTTCCCTCTCATTTCGGCGGTCTTTGAGGGGGGAAAGAATTTGGTCAAGAATTCCGTGGTCATCTCCTCCCATGTGCTGATTTTTCCTGGAGGAAGAGATTGATACCAAGTAAGAGCTCTATCTTTTAAAGAAAAGTAAAAAGGTCTTAGCTTGTAGTTGTTATTCTCAATTCTGGGAGGTCGCAAGGTTTCCATCAAGATCTCGTAATTTTGAAGATGTTGATGCGGCGACTCCTTCTCTAGCCCTCCGAATTGGCATTGGCGAATCATGGCTAGAACTTGCGGTCGAAGTTCATAGTCATGATCTTCTGGATCTCCTAGGTTCACTCCTGGACGCCTCAGTTGTTGATTAGGGTCCATCCTTTGACCTAGGGTTTGTGGAATTCCTGCAAGAAGAACATCTCGGACTGGCATCCGAGGTGGAAGTACATCGGCCGGGGCGTCAGGTACTGGAATCTGCCTCGGTCGAGGATCAGCTACTGGATCCTGCATCGGTCGAGGATCAACAGGAGGATCTTCCCTCGGTCGAAGTAGAATCTGGTCTCGTATGACTGCAATCTCAGCTTCGATTGCTGCAGTCTTGGTGCGATTCTCTTCTTTCTCTTGCCTGAGTTCTTCCTTGCTGAGGCGTAGCAGCTCTAGCGCCTCTTTCAATTGGGCCGCAAGATCGCGATCGTCTTGTTGGGCCATCTTCGCTTCTCTTAAGCGTCGCTTGTAAGTCTTTTCTGGTTCGGGATCGTAAGGAACGATTTCCTTCCCAGCGCGGGTTCTTCGCATATACCTAAGAAAGAACCTGCAAAAGTCGTCACTCAAGTAGAGTGGTTAGATGAAACGGGGCAAGCGCCCCAAGAGCAAACCGTACCGGCTCGGTCTAGACCAAGTCCCCGGCAACGGCGCCAAAAACTTGTTCGCTCCAAACGGTGTGTGCAAGCTTTAAATTTATAACCCTAGAGTTAAGCTTAAAACAAGGATGCGAACCCGCAGTGTACGGGTCAATCGTAGTAAAAGCAAGAAAATTTCTGGGGTCGATCACAGGGACTCGGTGAAACAAAGTCAATACGGTGTGCTTATGTCAATTCTAACCACAAGAGCGATTAACACAATCAAAGATGAATAAGAAGTCAATAAAGCAAACATGCAATTCTAGGGATTAAAGCATCTAGTTGTGGTTCCAACTCAAGATCTATAGATAAGCGGACAAAGCTGAGATTTTTGGGTGGGGAAGGTGTTTCTAAAGTGGAGTAGATCACCGGGTAAGTCTCACTACACACTAATCCTAAACCGCAACTCCTATTACCGGGTAAGTTTCAAGGAATCAAGATAAAGAACTATAACCTCAAACTAACACACCATCTAAGGGAATAGAATCAACCTTTACCGGGTAAGTCTCAGGCTAACTCACAAAGATGGGATGGAAGCACACTCAAACCCCAATAAAGGATAAACCTTTATTACCTACACTTATGATCGTTAATACACAAACTAAGGAATTACCGGGTAAGTCTCATCCTAAGCTTGCTTTGAACCAGGAAAGGTGCAATAAGAATAGGATTTAGCAAACTCTAACACTTAACTCTCAGTTATGGATCAGATAAGCCACCTCGGTCAGCCAGTTTCCACCTCGGCCGAAATGTTCATCGACTGAACGAGATGCTTAGGGTTAAGGTTAAAGACTCGAGCTTTCAGGATCCTACTGGAATCTAAGATTATTCTATCATTGTTTTCCCCACAACCTTCAGCCAATCACCCTAGAATCACACAAGGAAATTAGCCACTCATCATCATAATGAAAGTATTAAAATATATGGGAAGAAAGTGAATATTTGAACAAAGAAGAATTTAATGAAAAGACTTCAATAACTGAATCAAATATCACAACAAAGCGTTCCTTGGATAACAATCCAAAAAGACAAGACAACAATTGAGGGAATTGAAGACAATCTTACAAAACCCTTCAATAAAGCTATAAAAGCTATGGACTTCAATCTTCCTTCAACCTTCAAAAAGGTTCTTCGAAACTCCCAACTGGAGTATGTTGCTGCTGCTGCGTGATTTTCGGTGTAAGCGGGATCGTTGATTTGTGGAAATCCAACCCTTTTTATAGGAAAATAACCCTCCAAAGATAATAAATCTTAGAAAGATATTTTCCCATAAATATAGGTAAAATATAAGATTCTGCATATATCCTTCCTTCCAGGAGCCAAGCCCAAAAATATAAGATCACTTTCCAAATTTAAAAGATCTCATCCAAGAATAAAATATTCTCGCCGCGTCCTAGGTGTTCGCCTCGGTCGAGTCGGCGTCTCTGGATCACCTCGGTCGAGATGAATCTCTGGTCAACCGAGGTGAGTCATAACTGAATGTGAAATCTCTCAAAACTGGTCCCAAGTAAATTTTTAATCCATGGCTATGCTTCCTGGATGTAGCTCCAAATGACTCATGACTCCTTTTGCTCCTTTTTTATGCAAAACGTACCATTTTACCTGCAATTACAACAAAACTAGGTGTAGACCTCGATTCTCGCAAAGGTAGATGAAATGGTAGTAAAATCACATGATGTACATACAAACATGCAGATTATGAAAGATAAAACGTCCAAACAAACCCCAAAATATAGACTATAATTCATGCTATCAAGAATCAAGTTTGAAGTCTCTTCATACACTCTATTAGAGGTTAATAAGGTTAATCAATGTTGGGATTTAGGCAAGGATTAGTTTTGGTTAAAGATTGATTCAATTAAAGTTCGTCAGAAGAATAAATCGGGCTGTTCATAAGAAAATCGGCCGATTTACTTCAAGAACACACCGATTTTCCTGTTGTCGCAAAACTAAAATCTAAACTCTCAGGGTCCTAATGGTTGAATGAGTTCAGTCTATTATCATCTAAGCCTTAATCATCAACTATTCTCCCCAGAATCACAAGGGTTTTAGCCAACCATTTTCAAAATCGAATCAAATTAAAGATTGAATGAAATATCGCAAAGAAAACCGAATCTTGAATAAAAATTCAATAACCTTCAAATCTGTAAACAATTGCCAAAACCGATCAATGTATCTCTTAAGTAACTGAATTACGTGTTCAAAAAGCACAATTGCTTCAATGGATAAAGAAATCTCACAAACAAGAATCAAGATTGGCTTCCCGGCAAAAAGTCCTTCAATCCTTCTCCAAGAATCTCCAATCCCTCTCAAACGTGTAAAGATTTCCCGCTGCGGCCTCCTCGTTTTCGTTCCTAGGGTTCTCACCTATAGTTTCTTGCAAATGGGCCGTTTGGCAAAACTCTCCTCTAGCCCAAAAGAATTGGGCTTTGTGTCGTCTTTTCATTTGGCCGAAAAACAAAGGCCGACCCAGTCGATTTATACACAAAACCGTTCGATTTCTAGGGTAGAAAATCGTCCGATTTATATGCATATTGGCACGATTTTCTTCAACAGAAAGTGCTCTTCTTTTGGCTCGTCTTCTATGCTTCTCCTTTGCAATTCCTTAGCTCTTTGTGATCCTTTTAAGACTCCTTTAGCTTCCTTAACATCCTTAGATGCTCCTTACTCCGCTTTTGCTTTCAATTCCACTCCATTTACCTATAATTCATCAAAAACTCGTGTAGACCTCTATTTCCGACAAATGATTGAATAGAACATAAAAGGCACACAAAATCTCTCTAAATGCAAGGTAAACTGAGATAATCTTCTACAATATGCATGAATATGATGATACATAATTCATGGCATCAAAATACCCCATACTTGCTCCTTGCTTGTCCCTAAGCAAGACTCAAATTTAGAATATAAGATGTCATGGATTATATATGTATGAAAACTCAAAAACTTTTCTTTTGGTAGTGCTTCTTCTTATTGGATCACCCTCAAAGTGATACTTCAAGGCATAAAAAGGCAAAGTATGTGTCAATGATAACTATAAGATGAACTAACTTCCTTTTCTTTCTTGAAAACACAAATAAAGGATATGATAAAGATGTAGAGGTAATCAAAGTCAAACAAATCTAAGCCATGAAGCCTTAAACACATGCATAAAAGTCTCAAGGTCTTCTAATCAAAGGAAAGGTCCAAGAAACGTATTAAGGGAAGGAATTCTTTTTGGCAATTGTGGTGCTAATCCGGGAAAGAGGAACACATAATACCTTCAAGATTTTTCTTCACCGCACATGCTTCGCATGTAGAAATCTTTGCTTCCATTATACTTTACTTTTTGGGAGTATGGACAGCGGTGCACAAAAACCGAAGCCTAGGAGATCGGCGTTTCTCAATTTCGAGATGCCTCAAACCCTTGATGCACATACCATATCCCGTTAGGACTTGTCATTCAATTGGACTTTGGCAAGACACAAACACCCGGCTATGTGAATGGTGCCGAGTTACTCATCCTCATGTTCAACGTCCCCAAATTTATGAATTTCTACACTTTCATTTAATACATTTTCCTTGGCCCTCCCACATCAAACATGCCTTTTTCTATCACTTATCCTAATTCCCGGATGGTAGAAGGAGGGTTACATATTTCATTGAGGGGCTAGCATGATCAAGATATGAGAAAAGAAAAGAAGCGAATTGCCTTGGTCATCCTTATATGATGTAAAAGAACTTGCAATATAGCTTCGACTATTATTTCATTCTCTTATCAAAACAACTAAATCATATAACTTATTCATGTGTTCAAGTAACAAAAGTAAACTCATTCATGCTATGATTAACATCTCAACACAACTAAGCATCTTTTTGCCTATCCACATACACATTTCTCATCATAGAGGTCATTTCCATCATAAGAAGCACAAAAATTTTTGAAAATTCATAGGATTTGAAAAAGATCATGCAAATGCAAGTGTAATAGTGGAAAGCAAGTAGTGCAAGAGTTATTACAAGCCAAATCATCAAGAGTAATGCAAAGTTCATAAAGTGCTAAGATGAAACAAAAGGTATTGTAAGTACCCCCACCCCATACTTAACATCCACATTGTCCCCAATGTGAAAATCAAGCATGAGATGAAGAAAAATACTTATAATGTAAAAGAAGTGGAAGCTCAATCCTCTGTCGGTGGTGGAGGTGGTGGATAAGGATACATCGGTGCACTAGGATCGTAGAAGTGGCCGAACTGGTGGAAGTATAAGTCTCTCATCTAGCCATCGTAGGATGAATGTCTAGCGTCCGTCTCCTTCCTGTAGTTCCTGAACTGAGTGTTCAGGGTGTCGTAGTCGGTGTGGAGAGCGTGATGGTCGGTGTTGAGGCTCTGGAAACTAGAGACTAGCTCCCTAAAGTGACGGGGAGGGCGACGTCCTCGTCCATGTCCTGGGGCACGTGCAAATGAGCGGTGAGGTGGCTGCATGTCATCCTCCGTCTCCTCAGCGCCTCCACTAGTCCGGCTAGGTCCTGCACCATGAGTGTCGGTGTCCATGGCATCCGTAGCATGACCGCTATGAGTGTCACTCTCAAACTCGAGCATGGTCCCCTGTCCTCCATCCTCATCCTCCTCCTCAGAGTCACCTGCATCATCATCATAGTAAGTAGGAGGAGAGAACTCCTCAAGCATCGACTCGAACGTCTCCTTCCAGTTCCTCTTGTTCCGAATAGTGTATTCGGATTTCCAAATGATCTCGGATGGTTTCTTCTTCGGATCCCTGTGCCATGGCATGGGCACATGAAGGGTTCCTCTCCCTCGAGGAATCAAAACCTGTCGAACAACCAACCGCTGTGAGCCTAATGGAAGGGCACTCTTAGCTAGAGTGCATCCCGAGAAGTCTAATCCCATTGTCTTAGCCACATGAGTGACAAGACCTCCTGCACAAATATCGCCCTTAGCTTTGTTGGCTATCTTTCCTAGATAGTCAGCAAGCATGGTAGAGATGTCGGGAATGGTGGTGGATGTCATACAATAAAGAATGAAAAGCTCATCAGCCTTGAGCTTCTGTGGAGTCTCTGTCCGTGCAAATAGGCTCTCACTAAGAATCCTATGTACTACCTTAAAGGAGAGGTTGTACATACTAGTCTCCTTAGAATTTCCGGGTCTCCACTTATCTCCACCATATTCACCCACTGAAATAGCCTCCCAAAAGTCACTAGCACTAACACCTCTAGCAAATGTGCCTGCATCTGAATAAGAAAAACCGAACAAGTCTCCAAAAGTGTCAATAGACATAGTGTGATCTTGGCTCATAAGGCGGAAGGTGACCATCCATTCCCTAGGATCATACTCGAATGTACTAAGGAACTCTAGGGTGATCTCGGTATAAGCATCCTCCCTGATCGTAGCAAACTATCTCAGCCCAGCCCTGTCAAGCATCATATCTACATCCTCTCGAACAAACAAGGAATCTAGATCATCTAACACAATGTAGCGAGGAGGGGTGAATGGGCGATCTAAGATGCGTTCATATCGTTTCTTGTGCTTGGATAGGGGAGGGGGAAGCTTAGGAATGTTTTGAGGTGGTGGTGGAGGTGGGGGAGGGGCTTTGGAAGAAGATCCCTTCTTCTTCCCCGTATTTCTAGTTATTCTCTTCAAATATCCATTTCTGCAGCAAAAAATCGGCCTGTTCTTCACAAAAATCGGATGATTTTTCTGGGTTGGGTCGATTTTTCTGTCGATTTCTACGATTCTCACAATTCTGTAAAGTTCTATTCCAACAATCACCACATACAGTTTCCTATAGTGATTCCTAAGTAGATTCCTCAATCAATTTCAGCAAACAAACACTTCCTAAGCAAACTTCAATTTCCAATTAGAAACTTAGGTTTTGGAAAGAAAAACCTGAATTCTGTACGGAGGAGTCGATTGCCGTGCTTGTTGTTGGTAGATCCTTGTTCCTTGTCAAAAATGCTTCAGTTTGGAGCCAAGAATCACTCAAAATGATTAAGGAATGAGGATTGTAGGGTATGGGCGATTTTCGGAGTTCTTGAGAGAGGGAAATCGAGAGTGGAAGGTTGTGGAATGAGGAAGATCGAGTGTTTGAGTCTTTATATAGGGTCGAGAAACTGTGAAGAAAATCGGCCGATTTATAAGGTCGATTTAATCGTCGGGGCGATTTTTCTCTGAACTCAAAGAAAATCGGACGATTTTTCTTGGTAGGTCGATCTCCAAGTCGATTTTTCTTCCTGTTGTCAAAAATCGACTTGCTTTGTTACTGAATCGGACGATTTAATTTAGGTAACTCGATTTTTCTCTGAACACTTGAAAATCGGACGATTTTTCTTGGCAGGTCGATCTCGAGGTCGATTTTTCTTTCTGTTGGCAAAAATCGACTTGCTCTGCTCCTGAATCGGACGATTAACTTAGTGCAGCTCGATTTCCTTCCTTATTCTTCATGGACATTGAAGATTTAACGGATTTATACTCCCTTTCTCCATAGATCTCTCAATTTGGACCTAATTTCCTGCGATTAATGACACGACAAACCAAGAGTGCATCGAGGAACAAATAAAAAACGAAAACAAAGAAACAAAACAACTAATCTACTCTAACTAAGTGATGAAAGGAGGGAAAAACTATACTATCATGGGTTGCCTCCCAAGAAGCGCTTGATTTATCGTCTTTAGCTGGACGGTGTATGGTTTGTGTTCAATGGAGGAGGATAGGAGCTATCTCCTCGACCGGAGCTTCCGGTGTGTATTTCTTCAACCGTTGGCCATTAACCTTGAAACTTCCGCTTTGTTCACCCCATACTTCAACTGCACCATGGGGGAAAATTCGTTTAATTACATAAGGTCCTGTCCAACGGGATTTAAGCTTACCTGGAAATAGACGAAGCCTTGAGTTGAATAGAAGGACTTGGTCTCCCTCCTTCAAATCTTTTGGAATGATGTGCTTATCATGCCAACGCTTTGTCCGTTCCTTGTAGATCTTTGCGTTCTCGTACGCATTTAGCCGGATCTCATCTAGCTCATTGATGTCTAAGAGCCGCTTCTCTCCGGCTTCTTTCATGTCAAAATTGAGCCACTTGATAGCCCAATAGGCTTTATGCTCTAGCTCTACAGGAAGATGACAGGATTTACCATAGACAAGATTATAGGGAGTCGTACCTATTGGTGTCTTAAAGGCCGTCCTGTACGCCCATAGTGCATCGTCAAGCTTCATTGACCAATCTTTTCTCGTTTTAGAGACGGTTTTCTCTAAAATTCCCTTAATCTCTCTATTGGATATTTCAACTTGTCCGCTGGTTTGCGGATGGTAAGGTGTAGCTATCTTATGGGTCACCCCATACTTAGCCAATAGAGTCTCAAATCGACGGGCTGTGAAATGCGTTCCTCCGTCACTAATGATGGTTCGGGGAGTTTCGAACCTTGGGAAGATCGTTCTATTGAAGAACTTCACCACTACCATTGCATCATTAGTAGGAGAAGCGATTGCCTCTACCCATCTTGAGACATAGTCTACGGCAAGAAGTATATATTGGTTACCGCATGAAGATGGGAAAGGTCCCATAAAATCGATGCCCCATACATCAAAGATCTCTACTTCTTGTATGTTGTTGAGAGGCATCTCATTCCTCCTTGATATATTACCTGTCCTTTGACAAGCATCACAAGCAACAACAAACTTTTGCACATCTTTGAAAAGTGTAGGCCAATAGAAGCCGAAGCGAAGTACCTTAGCACAAGTCTTGTGGGAACTAGCATGTCCGCCACATGGTAGAGAATGGCAATGGCGGATGACACTATCCACCTCATCTTTGGGGATACATCTCCTGTAAATGCCATCGGGGCCTCTTTTGAATAGAAGAGGTTCGTTCCAATAGAATTGCCGGACGTCTCTAAAGAACTTCTTCTTTTGAGCATATAAAAGTTCGGGTGGAATCTCCTGACAAACAAGGTAATTTACAATGTCAGCAAACCATGGATCATTACCTTTTGAGATGTGTTGAAGACACTCTTCAATCTCGTGTAGCTGCTCGTCAGGGAATGAGTCGTCTATAGGAAGTTCATCCGTCTCGCCGGTGAGTTGCGGAAGACGACTAAGATGATCGGCAACGGAGTTTTCCGATCCTTTCTTATCACGAATCTCCAAATCGAACTCTTGTAAGAGTAAGATCCATCTTAGAAGCCTTGGCTTCGCATCCTTCTTCGTGAATAAGTATCGAATTGCGGAATGGTCCGTATAGACTATCACTTTCGCACCTACAAGATAGGAACGAAATTTCTCAAAAGCGTATACTACGGCTAAAAGTTCCTTTTCTGTGGTTGCATAATTATATTGAGCCTCATCTAGCGTTTTGCTAGCATAGTAGATGACATGAGTGCGACCATCTTTCTTCTGTCCAAGAACGGCTCCTATAGCGACGTCGCTTGCGTCGCACATGACCTCGAAAGCAAGAGTCCAATCGGGTGGTTGAATGATTGGTGTTGAAATCAAAGCTTCTTTGATCCTGCAAAAAGCATCTAAACAATCCTTCGAAAAATTGAAAGTTGCGTCTTTCATCAAAAGATTAGTTAAGGGTTTTGAAATCTTAGAAAAATCCTTTATGAATCTCCTATAGAAGCCTGCATGCCCTAAGAAACTTCTACTTCCTTTCACCGAAGAAGGGGGAGGTAACTTCTCAATGGTTTCTATCTTTGCCCTATCAACCTCTATTCCCCTTTGTGATACTAGATGACCTCACACAATCCCTTCGGTGACCATGAAATGACACTTTTCCCAGTTTAAGACTAAGTTAGTGTCCTCACATCTCTTAAGAACTAGTGAAAGGTTATAGAGACAGTTATCAAAGGAAGAACCATATACCGAAAAATCGTCCATGAAGACTTCCATGATATTCTCTACGTATTCGGAGAAGATTGCCATCATACACCTTTGGAAGGTGGCTGGAGCGTTGCATAGGCCGAATGGCATTCTTCTATAAGCAAACGTACCCCATGGGCACGTAAAAGTCGTCTTCTCTTGATCATCCGGATGAATTGGAATCTGAAAGAAACCGCTATATCCATCTAGATAACAAAAGTAAGAATGTTGGGCTAACCTTTCCAACATTTGATCGATAAAAGGAAGGGGGAAGTAGTCCTTCCTAGTGGCGACGTTCAGTTTGCGGTAGTCGATGCACATTCGCCACCCTATAACTATCCGTGTGGGGATAAGTTCGTTGTTCTTGTTGGCAACAACGGTAATGCCTCCTTTCTTGGGTACTACTTGTACTGGACTCACCCATTTGCTATCGGAAATAGGGAAGATGATACCTGCATCAAGTAGCTTAAGGATTTCTTTCTTCACGACCTCTTTCATTGCCGGATTTAACCGTCTTTGAGGTTGGCGTGAAGGTTTGTAATCCTCTTCCATTAGAATTTTGTGCATACATAGGGAAGGCTTTATTCCTACTAAATCATCAATAGTATAGCCTAATGCTCTCCTATGTTCGTTCAAAACATGCATAAGTTTCTCTAATTCAGCATCATTCAAATTCGCATTGACTATGACCGGATATGTGGAATTAGTGCCAAGGAATGCGTACCTTAAATGCGTGGGGAGTGGCTTCAATTCTAATGATGGAGGTACCTTGATTGATGATGAATCGTGGCCTTCGGATGTTGTGGGAGAGGCTTCTAGAGGAGGGGGTACTGCATCATTAGATTCGAGAGCAGCTGCGGTGAAGTTTGGAGAATCCAGAAAATTTCCCACTATATCGACCTCCTCTGAAGTAAATCGGTCGATCTGAGGCACGATTTTTCTTTCTGTTGAAAAAAATCGGGTTACCTTTTCACAAATCGGACGATTTAGTTTAGTCAGGTCGATTTTTCTTTGTGTTGACAAAAATCGGGTTGCCTTTTCACAAATTGGGCGATTTGGTTCATGCAGGTCGATTTTCTTCACAGTTTCCGGAGTTAATTCTAGTTCTTCAATTCTTGCTCCTTTTCACAAATCGGGCAACGGCGCCAAAAACTTGTTCCTTGTTCTTCCTCCACATCATTTAATGCTTTCACATCCTCATTGCAATCATGTTCCACTCCTTCCTCCATGATGCTCATACTAAGAACCTTTTGAAGAGGGTCTTTCATCAAGATTGAATTTACTACCTCTCTAGACTCTTCTTCATCAAAAATATCAAAAACATCGTCTCTCAAGGCTGGCTCCTTGATTAAGGAAGAGAGTGTGAATTCTACCTTTTCTTCACCTATATGGAAAGACAGCTGGCCATTCTTGCAATCTACCATGCATCCGGATGTTGCAAGGAATGGTCTCCCAAGAATGATGGGAACCGGATAATCTGCAGGGATGTCAAGAACGACAAAATCTATAGGGATGTAAACTTACCGAGCTTTACCGGAATGTCTTCTAATATCCCCACCGGCTTAGTGGTGGAACGATCAGCCATGTAGAGTGTGATCTTCACCGGTCTAGGCTCTCCTAGACCAACTGCTTTGCATAGAGCAAGGGGTATGATACTCACACTCGCTCCAAGATCACAAAGTGCATCATAGGTAGCTTCTCCCAAAGTGATGGGTATGCAAAAGGATCCTGGATCACGGAGCTTAGGTGGCATATTCTCCGTCATAGTCTTGATGAGTTCGGATGACTCCATACTCATCTTGACTTCTCCTATGTCTTCCAATTTCCTCTTGTTAGAGAGGATCTCCTTGAGGAATTTCCCATGAGCTGGCATACCTAAAATTGCATCCATAAAAGGTATATTAATATGCAGCTTACTCATAAGTTCAACAAACTTACCAAAATGTTTATCTAGGCGTGCACGCGCTCTAGATTGAGGGAAAGGTAGAGGTGGTTTGTAAGCGGGAGGAGGAATATAAACTTCTTCCTTCTCTTTTGCCTCTCCTTCTTTAGTGGTGGTTTCGACTACTTTAGGTTGAGGGTCGGTAGTTGTTTTGCCGCTTCTAGCAGTTATTGCCATAACCCTTCCCTTTGGGTTATCTTCTGTCTTCCCGGGAAGTTTCCCTTGGTCTCTTGGAACTTCTCCGGCCTTGTTGAATACTTGGTTTTCTAAAGCTTTGTGAGCTTTGTCAACCGAATTTATATAACTTTCCAACCCTTGTAGCTTGCCTAGGATCGTCTCTAGCATGGGATCGGGTTTGTTTGATCCGCTTGATTGTCCCTGGCTTGTTGAAGGAGTAGAAGAAGATGGAGATGTTAGAGCCTTTTCAGCATGAGAGTAAGGATTACCTGGATTTTGCTGATTTGACCTCCAATTGTTGTTATTTGAGTTCCTATTGTTGTTGTTCCAATTGGATTTCTGGTTGTTATTGTTGTTGTTGTTCCAATTGGAGTTCCGGTTATCATTCCTTTGATTGTTGTCCCTCCCCATGTAGTTGGCTTCTTGCTCCTTAGTCTTTTGAAGACTCGTTTTGAGCACCTCCTTCAACTCTTTGATCTCATTGTTGAGGGAGAATATTTGTGTTTGAGCAGCTTGGTTCAACTTGGCTCCCGGATCGCCTTGGTTCCGGCTATTTGAGTCCACCTTCCGGTGGGAATACTTCTCAATCACTTGGGCTTGCTTCTCAATGAAGTCCCAAGCATCATCCTCTCTCATGTCCATGAATGTGCCACAAGAGAGAGATTGGAGGTTGAATTGTGTTTCCACATCCAACCCTTTGTAGTAGATCTCCAATAATTCCAGCTTGGAGATGCCATGGTGTGGGAAATCCAACAAGAGATCTTGAAACCTTTCCCAAGATTGAAACAAGCTTTCATTAGGTTTCATAGAAAAAGCATTTATTTTACCTCTCAATTCCGCCGTTTTGGATGGCGGAAAGAATTTGGTGAGGAATTCCGAAGACAATTCCTCCCATGTAGCCAGCTTTACAGCTGGAAGTGTTTGTTACCAAGCTAGAGCCTTTTCCTTCAAAGAAAAGAAGAACGGTTTGATCTTGTAATTGCTTGTAGTAGCCTTCTTCGGCTTCATAGTCTCCATGAGAATCTCAAAATTCTGCAAGTGTTGGTGTGGAGATTTAGTACTTGCTCCGCCATATTGACTTTGGCGAACCATGGTGATGACTTGTGGTGAGAAGCTAAACTCTTGGATGTCTTCAGCTCCGAAATCCACACCTAGACGGCGTGGTTGCTGAATTGGGTCCATCCGTTGCCCCAAAGTTCGGGGTCTATAACCGTCATTAGCAGCTCTCACGTCCCTAGTTGGGAGGCGAGGAACAACCCGTGGTTTTGGGGTGTTCCGAACAGGACGAAGTAATGGATCGATCTCCTCAAGTTCCGGCATGTCCGGATCAATCTCTTCATCATCGGATGAGTCATTTCTAATGGATTTAGTTGGCATCTTGACTTTCTTCTTCTTCCTGGATTCATTCAATTCCAACTTCATGTCCAACATCATAGCTCTTAGTTCATCAATCTGAAATTGATGACTCGTTTCAGCATCTTTTCGTGCTTTTTCATTCAACTGAAGTTGGCGTTGAGCTTCATTCTGTTCAGCCTGGTAGTTTCTCTCGTCGTTCTCATCCATTTTCTTTTCCTTCAACTTTCTCCTCAAAGTTCTCTCCAATTCGGGATCGAAAGGAACTAGATCTTTAGTGGATCTAGTCTTTCGCATATACCTAAAGAACCTGCAAAGATCACTCAAGTAGACAAATCAAATCACAAGAGCAAGAGCTCTCAAGCTAGACAACCGAAAACCGAATTTGGTCTAGACCAAATCCCCGGCAACGGCGCCAAAAACTTGTTCGCTCAAAAAGTGTGTGCGTCAAAGTCTTAAATTTATATCTAGAACTCAAAGCAAAGCGAACCCGCAGTGTACAGATCGGCTGTAGTGAGGTAAGAATTCCAAAGTCGAACTCAGGGATTTGGTGAGAGTAAATTCAATTTCAATTGTCTAGCGAAAAATGCGAAAAGCTTTTGTGATCAAATAAGGGTAAAATGATTCCAAGGATTCAAGTATCCGATTTCAGCTTTCGATTCAAGACACTTCTATAGATATAGGACAGAGTTTATATTGCCAAGATTATGTGTTCAAAGGTAGATATCGTACGGTGAAGTTCCGAAACCTATTTATCTAGTCCAAAAGTTCTCCTTATAAGGGTTGTTGAGGCTGCAATATAGAAAGATCTAAAGACTGGAATTATGTTCAAACTAACTATATAAAACTCCATGATATGACTCTCCAAAGTAAAGATTAGAAAGCACACTTAGAATCTTAATAAAGGATGTTGAGTCTCTTTATTATCCAAATCTTGAAATCTTAATCTATTAAAAGTAGAATCAAGTTTGAAGTCTCTTCATACACTCTATTAGAGGTTAATAAGGTTAATCAATGTTGGGATTTAGGCAAGGATTAGTTTTGGTTAAAGATTGATTCAATTAAAGTTCGTCAGAAGAATAAATCGGGTTGTTCATAAGAAAATCGGCCGATTTACTTCAAGAACACACCGATTTTCCTGTTGTCGCAAAACTAAAATCTAAACTCTCAGGGTCCTAATGGTTGAATGAGTTCAGTCTATCATCATCTAAGCCTTAATCATCAACTATTCTCCCCAGAATCACAAGGGTTTTAGCCAACCATTTTCAAAATCGAATCAAATTAAAGATTGAATGAAATATCGCAAAGAAAACCGAATCTTGAATAAAAATTCAATAACCTTCAAATCTGTAAACAATCATCAAAACTGATCAATGTATCTCTTAAGTAACTGAATTACGTGTTCAAAAAGCACAATTGCTTCAATGGATAAAGAAATCTCACAAACAAGAATCAAGATTGGCTTCCCGGCAAAAAGTCCTTCAATCCTTTTCCAAGAATCTTCAATCTCTCTCAAACGTGTAAAGATTTCCCGCTGCGGCCTCCTCGTTTTTGTTCCTAGGGTTCTCACCTATGGTTTCTTGCAAATGGGCCGTTTGGCAAAACTCTCCTCTAGCCCAAAAGAATTGGGCTTTGTGTCGTCTTTAAATTTGGCCGAAAAACAAAGGAAATCGACCCAGTCAATTTATACACAAAACCGTTCGATTTGTAGGGTAGAAAATCGTCCTATTGATATGCATATTGGCACGATTTTCTTCAACAGAAAGTGCTCTTCTTTTGGCTCTTCTTCTATGCTTCTCCTTTGCAATTCCTTAGCTCTTTGTGATCCCTTTAAGACTCCTTTAGCTTCCTTAACATCCTTAGATGCTCCTTACTCCGCTTTTGCTTTCAATTCCACTCCATTTACCTATAATTCATCAAAAACTCGTGTACACCTCTATTTCCGACAAATGATTGAATAGAACATAAAAGGCACACAAAATCTCTCTAAATGCAAGGTAAACTGAGATAATCTTCTACAATATGCATGAATATGATGGTACATAATTCATGTCATCAAATACCTACACTTATGATCTTGGGTAAACAAACTAAGGAATCACCGGGAAAGTCTCATCCTAGGCTTGCGTTAAAATAGGAAAGGTGTAATAAGAATAGGATTTGCCAAACTAGAACTCTTAACTCTCAATTTCGGATAAGAAAAGGTCACCTCGTTCAGTCAAGTTCCACCCCGGCCGAGATGTTCATCGACTGAGCGAGGTAATGTTAAGGTTAAAGACTCGAGCTTTCAGGGTCCTGCTGGGATTAAGATCATTCTATCATCGTCTTTCCCACAACTTTCAGCCAATCACCCTATAATCGCATAAAAAGCTAAGCCCATCATCATCATGATAACAATAATTGAATAAAAGTTGAAGGAATGATTATTCGAACAAGTAAACCTTAAGAAAAAGGCCTCAATAACTTAATCAAATAAACAACAAATCAACGTTCCTCAAATCACAAATCAAACAAGACAACAAACCAAAGGAAATCTAAGAAAATCTTACAAACTCCCTCTAAAGCTAATCTTCAAACTATCAATCCTTCCTTGATTGATCTTCAATCTTCCTTCAACTTCCAGAAAATCTTCCTAATTGCTGTGTATTCTCAGCCTCGAAGCCTACGACGATGCGAAGATGCTGAATTATGGAAAATCTAACCCCTTTTATAGGAGAATTATCTTCCAAAGATAATAATATCTTAAAAAGATAATATCCTATAAAATATATCATATCTCTAAAATAGATCTCCCAAAAATAAGATCTTCCTTCCAGAAATCCAGCCCAAAAATATAAGATATCTTGTTCCCAAAAATAAAAGATCTCAGCCCAAAAATATGATCTCGCCGGCGACAAAGTGTTCGCCTCGGTCGGGGCGCTCCTCAAGATCACCTCGGTCGAGGTGACACTATAGCTGACCAAGGTGAATCTCAGTTGAATGTGAAATCTCTCATTTCTGGTCCAAAGTAAATCTTCTTCATTAATTCATTGCTTCTTGAGTTCTTCTTTAAGCTCCAGAATGTAGCTCCTATGACTCCTTAGCTCCTTATCTCATTTTTAGTCCAAAATGTGTCATTTTACCTACGATTACAACGAAACTTGGTGTAGACCTCGATTCCCGTAAAGGTAGATAAAACAACAATATAATCACATAATATACATCCATACATGTAGATTATTGAAGATAAAACGTCCAAACTAGTCCCAAAATATAGACTATAATACATGCTATCATGTGTATGTTATCATGTGAGCTTTGTTGAGGTTGTGAGTATGTGTTTGTTGAGATTTTGGAGTTAAGATGGAAGTATCCTAGCATGTGGTTAGTTGAGATCTTGTGAGTTTATGAGGGTTAGTGTGTATCCTAGATTATGAGAGTGTATGACCTTGTAAGATGATATAGGATTAGAAGTCTTAGGATTTCTAGCTTGTGAGTAGTTGTTGATTATTGTTCCTTGTCTTGAACAGGCTTTGGTTATATTCCTTCGAAGAGTATTATTGGTTTCGTTTAGCTTTAAGAAGAGGTAACTCCTCGGACTTACTTAGCCGCTTTTATGCCTTATTTGGATATATTATGGTGGTGTGTGTTTATCGCTTTTGAGCATGAAAACGGATTAGGATCTACTTGACCTTATTTATTATCGGCCCATCGTTACTATTATTGATTGGGCGGTGACATCACTGCCCGGCTCCCGAGGGAGACTGGGGGGGATCTCTACGACCAGGCCATACATGGTATACGGGCTGGCTTCTTCATCACTCCCTCAGGGTATACGGGTTGAGCGCCGCCACACTCCTGTTGGTTACACGGGGACAAAGGCGAGACTTAAAAGACTTTCGTGTCACACTTGAACGAATGGATTAGATATGGAATAACTTAAAAAAGTTAATAAGTAATGGATGTGTATGTATACGAGCATTTTGTGTGTTATGTGTTCTTATGTGTGTGTTTGTGCAATATTATCTTTATAATGCCTAGAATGTGAGCTAACGGTTTTATACCGATTGTTGTAGTTGATGTGCAGGATAGGATGTGGCCGAGTGATCCGGAGGAGTGGGCAGCCGGGGTTCCGTACATCTTAGGTTGAGTTGGGTTTTGGAGTCCTTGTGTTGTTGTTATTTTGTAATATAGTGATGTTGTTGCAAGGACGGCTGAAGTCTTTCCTTTCTTTTGTTTTCGGGTTTCATAACATTGCATAAAAATGTATTTTGGTTTAGGCCTTTATTTGTGCCTTGTTGCAAGATCAAGTGAAATTGTTGTCAGGCTAAGGGTAGGGACCCATTGTAAGGCCCCAACCCGTAGCATCCCGAGTCCCGCGGATTTGGGGTGTTAGAGTCCGACTAAGTCATATTAGCGAGACAAGACCAAATGAGTGGCCTTACAAAGAACTTTAGACATTAAAGTAAAGTGTCGGGATATGTGTGAGATCATTGGTTCTGAATTGATAGGCGGGATCTTCTGAAAGGTCAAAAGCAAGGGGTTCAGCAGAAGGGATAAACGTTTTTTTTACCCTAGATAAAGCCATCGTAAGTATCCAGAAGTAAGTTGGGAAATGTATTCTACGAGACCCTAAAACAGATTGAGAAGTTATATATCGATCAACACTCTTCCCTAGTGTTCACCAATAATAGTTAATGGAGTATATACCGGACCCAAGACACGCCATCAGCTATGAGGATTGGATAGGTGAGCCCGACCACACTTTTGTGGAGTATCCAGTAACCGTCCTAGAGCGCATTACTAGACGTCTGTGGTCCAATGATATACCGATGTTGGGGATCCAGTGGTCTAGACGAGGAGCCGATGAGGCCACCTGGGAGACAGAGGAGAGCATTAGACGTAGTTATCCCGAGTTCTTTGCAGAGTTAGCCGATACTTCTATACCGACGAGTTAGTACTTTTTGTGACTTTTATTATGATACATTGGATTGAATGATTGTGTTTTCATGTGTTGCCCGATTATGATGATTGAGTAATTTTTGCATGTTAGAAAACGAGTGTTCGCTCCAAAAGGTGTGTGCAAGCTTTAAAATATATAACCCAAGAAGCATGCTTGAACAATATGCGAACCCACAGTGTACGGATCAATTGTAATAAAAGAAAGAATTTCAGGGGTCGAACATAGGGACTATGGTGAAACAAAGCACGGAATCAGGTTGTCAAATATGCAAATAACTACGAATTAAAGCAATCAAAGATGATATAAAGTCAGATAAAGGGAATGCGGATTCTAGGGATTAAAGCATCCAGTTGTGGTTCCGACCCAAGATCTCAAAGGATAACGCGGACAAAGCTGAGGTTTGAAAAGGGAAGGTGTTTCTAAGGTGGGAATAAATTACCGGTTAAGTCTCACTACTCACTATTCCAAACCAAAGATCCTTTTACCGGGTAAGTCTCAAGGTACTAAGGAAAGGAACTATAATCTCAAACCAACACTCCACCCAAGGGAATAGAATCAACCTTTACCGGGTAAGTCTCAGGCTAACTCTCAAAGATGGAATGAAGGCACACTCCAACCCCAATAAAGGATAAACCTTTATTACCTACACTCATGATCTTGGGTAAACAAACAAAGGAATCACCGGGTAAGTCTCATCCTAGGTTTGCGTTGAACCAGGAAAGGTATAACAAGGATAGAATTTGGCAAACTTAAACTCTTAACTCATAATAGGTTCAGGAAAGGTCCACCTCGTTCAGTTATATTCCACCCCGGCCGAGATGTTCAATGACTGAGCGAGGTGTTCTAGGGTTAAGGTAAAGGCTCGAGCTTTCAGGGTCCTGTTGGGATTAAGATCATTCTATCATCGTCTTTCCCACAACTTTCAGCCAGTCACCCTAGAATCGCATAAGAAACTTAGCCAACAATCATCATGATAACACTAATCAATTTAATGGGAAAGGAATCAATATTCGAACAAGAAAACCTTAAGAAAAAGGTCTCAATAACTGAATCAAACAATCAACAAACAAGCGTTCCTCAGTCACAATTCAGCAAAGAAAACAAACCAAAAGAAATCTAAGAAGATCTTACAAACTCCTTCCAAAGCCAACTCCAACTATGATTCCTTCCTTCCTTTAACTTCAATCCTTCAATACTTTCTTCAATTCTTGCCTTCAAAAACTACAGAAGCCCTTCAGAAAATCCTTGATCTGAAGATGGCTGAATTGTAGAAAATTCAACCCTTTATATAGGAGAATTATCTTCCAAAGATAATAATATCTTAAAAAGATAATTTCCTAGAAAATATATCCATATGTCTCAAAATAAATCAGCCGAAAATAATATATCTTCCTTCCACAAATCCAGCCAAAAATATAAGATATCCACCTTTCAAAAATAAAAGATCTCAGCCAAAAATAAAGATCTCGCCGGCGACAGGGTGTTTGCCTTGATTGGGACGCTCCTCAAGATCACCTCGGTCGAGGTGGTACTGTAGCTGACCGAGGTGAATCTCAATTGAATGTGAAATCTCTCGAATCTGGTCCAAAGTAAATCTTCTTAATCATTTTCATGCTCCTTGAGATCTTCTTTAAGCTCTAGAATGTTGCTCCAATGACTCTTTAGCTTCCTTAGCTCCATTTCGGTCCAAAACGTGTCATTTTACCTACAATTACAACGAAACTAGGTGTACACCTCGATTCCCGCAAACGTAGACAAAACAACAATATAATCATTGAATATACATTCATACATGTAGATTTATGAAGATAAAACGTCTAAACTAACCCCAAAATATAGACTATAATACATGCTATTAACGAGATAAAAAAAATTTAGGGAGACCAAGTAAACCACTTCTATTTATGGAAGTCTTTTGGATTAGATACCTCATTCTAAGTTTCGGGACGAAACTTATTTTAAGGGGTACTGATTTAATATCCGGAAATTTTATTTCCGTTCAGTTCCGAGTCAACCCGGATTTTCGATCCTTTAACCTTTTCTCACTTCACCTATTGTGGAACACTATCAAAAATGCTATCATTTTATGTAACTTAATTCACATAAAATGATAGGTTTCCCACCGAACCTTAACATAATTATATACTTATACACTTGTGACAAGGCCCACTTCTTCATTTTACAGCAAGCCCAAAACCTTCATCCATCCCCTAATGATTCAGCCCAAAAAGACGAGGAGCTACTTCTGGATTCCTTCTTCACTAGTGGAATCTTCACTAGTCAGCCGTTACTTTTAATCACAGCTGGCCCTTCACTCTCTCTCCTATCGTTTTAATCCCCCACCATCACTGCCCCATATCTCGCCCTCTCCTATACTGCGTATCTCCCTTCCTTCAACCATTCGGAGCTCCTACCTACGGCAGAACGAAACGAAAGCACACACCAGCCTCCCCTACGACCAGCGACAACCCTAGACGAAACCGGGTTGAATACTCCCTATGCACGCCATCTTCACCCAGACGAACACCAGGAAGGAGCACTCTGCTATACACCACCATCAACCCAGACGCACACCGGGTGTAGCAGCGCCTCACAAGCAGCCTCACAAGCGAATCACAAGCAAACTCACAAGCAGTCTCACAAGCAGCCAGGCATGGTGCTTACGGCACGTCACTAGAGCGCCGAATCATCATACTGAGCGGAAGGGGGTTGTTTACCTTGAGCCGCACCAGACGTAATAGACGCCTCGTGCCGAGACGTTGATCCGATCCTATAGAGCAATCCCTCCCACGTCGGTCGCCGTTGAAGACGTTAGTGCCAAGGTGAGTCCAACCTTAACCCTTCTCTCTCCATTCCTTCAGAAGGTTGTTAAATTGCTTTCATGGGTGCTCTAGTACACTGTAGAAGCCGAATCTTCCTCGTCACCCTAGCCACCTTCAATGAACTTGATCCGCAGCCGGTGAAGGTCTTGGAGGTCACTGTCAATCATATCCATCCACCATAGGGTACGCATTGTTACTCGCTTATATTGTTGTTGTTTGCACGGGGAAGGGAGGGGGTTTACAGCCTTTATTTCGAACCCAAGGACAGCATTTTAGGTGAGGTTAATTTTGGAGTTTTTGTGTGACAGTAGGTTTCGAGCTTAGGATCTCCAAGATAGGATAGCGAAGGGAATACAGGTCAGGTGACTCGAACCTGAGACCTTCTGATTGCCAAGATAAAGGATAATAATCACTGTTGGTGAGTCTCGAAGCTCAGACCACTTGCACACTTATTTTAAATTCCAGAATTTTGTGTTGAGCAGCATTCTTTAGGGCCAGATTTCGATGCCTTAAACTAATCTTTAACCATTCAATTTTTAGTATGAAATAGATGGATATACATAGTTAAACATACCAGAAGTTGAGACCGATCCAACGGTCGGATCTGGATCTATAGGAGCTCAAAGTAGGCTAGTTGGACTGTTTGTAAAAAAACTCAGAATTTGGAGTATGGAATTTCTGGACTTTGGAAGCATCTTTGGAGATTTTTGTAGGAGTTTTTGTTGATAGTTTTTTAGAGATCTTTGCTCATTTGAGTAGAGGGCATTTCATAGAAGACCTATTATATTTTTGTAGAATTTTTATATTTTTATTTGAGCCCCATATCTTAAGTTAAAGTCGGACCTTAGCGACTCGTTTAGAAATCTAGAATTTTGGGTTAACTTTTACAAATCCTTAGCAAACTATATCGAGAGAACTAAATTATGGAAATAGGTTTCAAAGTAGAATTTGGAACTAGGTCATAGATTATTGTGTAGTTTTCGGGACCAGGGGTAAAATAGTCATTTTACCTTAAGAGGGCATTTTAGTAATTTCTCTTCTTGAGATTGTACATCTTAAAAGTCTATAACTTTTGAGAGATTTAGACAGGTGATGGAGTATTCCACGGTTGCTGATCGAATTGAGATTTAGACAGTCGAGATTGATTCACCTTAGTCCTTTGGGCTTACTTAGCTAGCTTCTAGATATGAGTGTGAATAATGGTAGTGGTGTGTGAATGATATGTTTATAGTTGTACTTAGTAGTAATTATCTACCGACCTATACATTGGCCTAAGAGTAACGGACGGTGGCATTCTGCTCAGTTAGCTTGAGGGCGCTGGAGGTTTCTTTAGGGCCTAGTCCGCACTCGGTTTGTAGTGATGCTACCGGCGGAGGTAAGCTATACCTACACCCAGTTGGATAAGGAACGGAGGTGAGAACTCTTAAGATTTCTCGTGCCACAACTGTAAAATGGAATAAGGTTAATCACTTAATTAACAGATAATAACCAGTTTGTGTGCCGACATGATGATTGTTTTATGTTATCTTGGGCGTGTTTGTGTTATTCTTATTCTGCTTATTTTTGGTTAGTTAGCTAACGGTTTATCCGTGTTGTAGATTCGGTAGAGATAAACAGTTGCAGAGAGATGAAGGACGGATGGTCAGTTGGGTCCACGTACTCATTAGATGGGGATGGGAGAGTCTTCCTTTCGGCATGCTTGTTGTATAACTTTATATGTTTTGTAAGGTTGTCGTGTGTTTTTTATCCATACAAATATTGTTTGTTATTTTTAGAGAATTTGTAATACATTTGTGCCTTGTTGTAAGATCCTAGTAAAGTTGTTGTCAAACTAAGGTCGGGACCCATTGTGAGGTCCTAACCAGTAGCTCCCCGAGTTCCAAGAACTTGGGGTGTTACATTTTGATCATATAATGATTTTTATTGGCTATGAAGCAATCTTTGAGGGTGATCTATGAATAGAAGGACAACCAAAATATTGTCGTTTTTCTTTATTTTTGCATATTCATAATTCATATCATCTTATATCTTAAGTTTGAACATTGCTTGGGGACAAGCAAGAGACAAGTATGGGGTATTTTGATGACATGAATTATGACATATGTTTAGACATGCATTTATGTAGATTTTTCCTTTATTTTGCATGCATTGACATGCATTCATGGCAATTATTGCTTATATTCACCTATATTGTTAGAATAGAGATCTACACTAGGTTTTATTGTAATTGCAGGTAAATTGGCGAATTTTGGAGCAAAATGACACATTTAAGGATTAAGTCTTTATACGGAAAAAAATGAGCACAAAAGGAAGTAGGAACGCGTTGGAGTGAATTCTGATCCTCTAGAGTGGGCTCTGATACCGCGCGCCAAAGTAATATTTGATACCGCGCCAGAGTAGGCTCTAATACCAGCGGGCTTAATTTCTTTTTCGGTCTAAAAATTTAGGGTATATCTTTAAATTGCAGTTTATCTTTAAGCTGTATTTTGTTTTTAAGTTAGGATTTATATTTAAGATATTTATTTTTAAAATTTTTATCTTTAAGATTATTTGTCTTTAAGATATTTATCTTTAAGATTATTTATCTTGAAGATTATTATCTTGAAGATTATTTATCTTGAAGCAAGACTCGTGCTTATCTAAAACCCTAGATTTTTCCCTATAAATAGAGGACGTCTCGCCACCATCCAAATCATCCAACACACTACCATCCAACACAGTACAATCCAAGACATACTGATCCACCATTCAGGGGATCTCTTATCGACGGCTGGATAGGAATTGACAACTCCTACCACCATTAGATTGGCAACAGAGTATACAATCAAAGGCGTTGAGGAGAGCATTCGGAGTGAAAGATCAAAGGAAGATTTGGAGCTCTAGTCCATGAATAGAGTTCTTGGAGGATTTGTGAGTTTTGATTTGTTATTTTGTCTTTGTGATCGTAATATGGAGTTGCCTTTGAGTTTTTCGTTGAGTTTTGAAGGAGTAAACATTGTTCAAACGTTCTTTGTTTGGTTTTTATTCAAGATTCAAAGTTTTCTCAAGTTCTTGGCTTTCCTGATTTAATATCTCTTTTAATTTTGATAATGTGCATTCTTGGCGAAAACCCTTGTGATTCTAGGGTGATGGGTTGATGATTGTGGTTGAGATGATGATAGAATGACCCTTATGCTAAAATTGGACCCTAAGAGTTGAGATTAACCATCACAGAAAGCAAAAATCGGATTGTTCTTGGTCTGGACTGGACGATCTTCTTTGATGAACAACCCGATTTTCCCTTATGTCGTCTCTATCTTGCCTTATCCTTGATCTTTGGCTAAAGATTGCTTAAACCCTTTCCCTTGTGAGTCAACCTGATCTCCTAGGGTTAGTGTTTGGTTGATAAATAACATCATTCCCTTAGATCCTCTATCTTATCGAGACTCAACATCCTTTATTTAGAGCCTTAGGGTTTGGACATGGGTGGTGGAGACTTTGCCGTACACCATTCTGTTTTAGACACATACCTTGCAGACCCAGCTTGTCCATGAATCTTTAGAAGTCTTGAATCGAAAACCACGATCGGATTCCTTGATTTTAGAATCCTTTATCCCAATTATTACACAAATCTTTGTCTTTTCGTCAAAAATTGCATCTTTCTTTGTTAGATATCTTATTCTGAATTTGATTTCACCAAATCCCTGTGTTCGACCCTGGAATATTTTCTATTACTGCGATTGATCCGTACACTGCGGATTCGCTTTGCTTTTATTCTTGGTTATAAATTTAAGACTTCTGCGCACACCTTTTGGAGCGAACACGGACCACCGATCCCAAATTGATTTCAAAATGGGAGTAGTGTAACAATATGCTGATTTCGTGGCTGTTACACTCCATGGATAGAGACATTGTTGAATCAGTTCTCTTTTGTACCACTACTGCATAGATATGGACAGAATTAGAGGTTCGATTTGGCAAATCTACTCGCACCAATCTGTATCAGATTCAGAGTTAAACCTCATCACTCAAGGTAACTAGTCTGTTCCATCCTATTTCACAAATTTGAAGAAAATCTGGGATGAATATGCAATTACTTTAGTAAATCAAGTCTGTACATATGAATCGACTACTGTTTCCATGGCTCTCATGAACGATCAACAAATCATCCCTTTCTTAGTTGGACTAAATGATTCTTTTTCCCTTGTTTGCTCCCATATACTCATGATGCAACCTAATTCATTTTTAAATGAGGTTTATAAACTCATTTTACAAGAAGAAAGCCAAAGATTGATTTCTAACCATTCTTCTCTAGATGAGAATGCCTCTGCAATGTATTCTCACCTTTGAAATCCCTCAAAACAAGGAAATCGTGCAAGCAATGAGTCTAAACCTAGTTCCAGCCCTGGAGCACGTCCATTTTGTAATCATTGTAGGACTAAAGGCCACACTGCAAATCGTTGTTGGAAGTTAGTTGGATATCTAACTTCACATGTGCCAGGCCTTTCTTGGTGTAGTCACTGCAACTTTGCAGGTCATGAAGCGAGTAAATGATGGAAAAGCATCGGTTAACCTCCTGGTCACAAGCTAGCAACAACCTTAGTTCATTCGTCATTCACACATGAACAGATAACATATATTCTTGCTCTTCTTGGCAAGAAAAATTCTCCAGATCCGATGAGCAATCAGGTTGGTCTCCTTGCTGGTAAGCATTCTTGTTTCTTGTCCTCTAGTTTCAATTCAAAGTGGATCTTGGATAGCGGTGCAACCGACCATATTTCCCCCCTATCTGGACCTACTTTCATCATACCTTCCCTTATCTACACCTTCCTATATCACTATGCCTAATGGTCAATGTGCTCAGGTTGTCCATTCTGGAGATGTGTTTCTAAGTGATCATATCACCTTATCACATGTGTTACATGTGCCAGATTTTCATTTCAATCTTATTTCCATTCACAAGATATGCAATGAATTATCTTCACAAGATTTATTCACATCTCATGCTTGCATTCTTCAGGACCTTTTGATGAAGAAATCCATGGTGATTGGTCGAGCTTTTAGAGGGCTATATGTTGCCGACATGACTACCATTACTACTCTTCATTCCAATATACAAAGTTGTAATAATTCGACCAATTCTTGTGCAACTGAGAATCTTTCATTGAATACCTCTTGTACTAAAGTTCTTGCTGAGTTGTTACATTGTAGACTTGGTCATTTACCATTTGATAAATTTCATCATATTAATGTCAATATACATACTCCAAAAGAGAATTTCATTTGCACTATTTGTCCCCAGGCTCGTCAGCATCGACACTCTTTTCCTACCTCTTCCACCCGATCTAGTCACATCTTTGAGCTCATCCATATTGATACATGAGGTCCATATAAACACAAGACTCACAATGGTTTTTCTTATTTTTTTTACCATAGTAGATGACTACTCTAGGTGCACTTGGACCTACCTTATGTCTCACAAAAGTAATAGCTTTACCATCCTTAAATCTTTTGCAACCATGGTTAAGAACCATATCAATGCTACTATCCATACCATTAGATCCAACAATGCTCTTGAATTCTTGAGTAAAGAAGCATTGCTTTTCTATTCAACCATGGGTATTACACATCAAACTACTTGTATTTACACTCCACAACAAAATGGGGTTGTGGAGCGCAAACATAGACATTTCTTAGAGGTAGCTCGTGCTCTTTATTTTTAGTCCAAACTCCTTCCTACCTACTGGGGTGAATGTATCTTAACAACTACATATCTTATCAATAGATATCCATCTACTATTCTTGGCCATAAAACTCCTTTTGAAATCATCTTTCATAAACCTTCATCATATGACCATTTGAGAGTGTTTGGTTGCTTGTGTTTTGTTCATGTTCCCCAAGTGCACCGAGACAAATTTAAACCTCGAGCTCAACCGTGTGTATTCCTTGGTTATCCTCACAATCAAAAAGGGTACAAGGTCCTTACCCTTCATACTAAAGATATTGTCATATCTCGTGATGTGGTTTTCCATGAAAAATGCTTACCTTTTCATCACATCTCTTTTCCTAATACCTCTCCCTTCCCATATTCCTTTAACCCATTCACTTTGGATTCTATCATATTTTTACCAACCCATAATTCTTTTATCCGAGCCTCTGTCCTCACCTTTCCTACCTACAGACACATCATCCTCTACTATATCACCTACTCTTATTGAGTCATCTCCATCTATTCAATCACATATCCAGGCACCTCTCCCTTCTTCACCTCCTCAAAATATAATCTCCTCAAGGTGATCTACACAGATTACCAATCCTTCTGCTTATCTCTCCGATTACATATGCACATATAACTCTTGCTCCCAATCATCAGGTATGACTTCTTCCATATCTTTACCACTAAGTCATATTGATTTTCTATCTTCTTTAACCTCATTTGTTGAACCCACTACCTACACCGAAACATCCAAAGACTCACATTGGATTGAGGCTATGGACAAAGAATATCAAGCTTTACAAAGCAATCATACTTGGGACCTTGTACCATTACCACCTAACAAGAAGGCTATAGCGTACAAATGGGTGTTCAAAGTCAAGCTTAAGGCTGAAGGAAGCTTGGAAAGATACAAAGCAAGACATGTTGCTAAAGGTTACAATCAAAAGGAAGGAATTGACTATCATGAGACTTTCTCTCCAGTGGTAAAGATGACTACCATTAGGAGTATTATTGCCATAGCCGCCTCCAAGTCTTGGATTCTACATCAGATGGATGTCAACAATGCTTTTCTCCATGGTAGTAAGATGTCTATATGAAGCTTCCACCGGGTGTTCCTAATCTTATATCTCTTGTATGCAAGCTCAATAAGTCACTCTACGGATTAAAACAAGCTTCAAGGCAATGGTTTCATCATCTCACTAATGCCCTAATTGATCAAGGATTTAGTCAATCCAAGAATGATTATTCTTTGTTCATTAGAAATGATGGAGCTGACATTACTATCATTGCTATCTATGTGGATGACTTGCTTGTGACTGGATCAAATGAGTCACACAATTCTACATTGAAGACCTTCCTTGATCATACTTTAAGTGTCATAGACCTAAGGTTGTTGCATTACTTTCTGGGACTCGAGGTGGCTCATACTCCAGCAGGCATTGTGTTAGCTCAACGAAAGTTCACTCCGGAGCTTTTATCTGAAGCACAGTTAACAACAGAGAAAGTTTATGCCACCCCACTTCCCTTAAATCTTAAGCTTGCTTCCAACATTGGTACTCCTATGGATGATCCATCATTGCATAGGTCACTTGTTGGTAAGCTCAACTTCCTCACTTGTTCGCTCTCAGACGTGTGTGAAATATTGGACGAAATAGCTTTAAATTTATAACCTAAAATAAAAGCCTGAACAATATGTGAACCTGCAGTGTACGGATCAATTGTAATAACGGCAAATACTCCAAGGTCGAACACATGGACTATGGTGAAATCAAGCACGGTAAATATCAGATTGTCAATCAAAAGCAAACCAACAAAACAAGATGATGTATAAATCAGATAAAGGAATGTAGATTCTAGAGGTCAAAGCATCCAGTTGTGGTTCCGATTCAAGATTTCTAAGGATAACGTGAACAAAGCTGAGGTTTGCAAGGAAAGGTATTTCTAAGGTGGGAATAGATCACCGGGTAAGTCTCACTACTCACTATCCCAAACCAAAGATCCTCTCACCGGTTAAGTCTCAAGGAACTAAGGAAAGGAACTATAATCTCAAACCAACAAGCTACCCAAGGGAATAGAACTAACTTTTACTGGGTAAGTCTCGGGCTAACTGATAAAGGTAGGATGAAAGCATACTCAAACCCTAATAAAGGATAGACCTTTATTACCTAACACTCATCATCATAGGTATACAAGCAAAGGAATCACCGGGTAAGTCTCACCTTAGGCTTGCAACAAGGATAGGATTTGGCAAACTAAAACTTAAACTCAGGATGGATCAGATCAGGTCAAACGTCTCGCTCAGTTCATATCGATATCGGTCGAGATGTTCTATGAACTGACCGAGGTGAGCTGTAGTTAGGTTTCGGCTCGAGCTTTCAGGGTCCACTAAGGTAAAGGTTCACTCTTTCATCGTCTTTCCCATTACCTTAAGCCAATCACCCTAGAATCGCTAGGGAAATTAGCCAACAATCATCATGATAATAACAATCAAGTATGTAATAAAAGAATCAATAAGAAAACAAGAAAACCTTAACAAAAAGGTCTCAATAATCAATCAAACAATCCAAAACAAGTAGCAAACTATGTTCCTCAATGAATCAATCAAAGACAACAATCAAGGTTCCCTAAGAAAACCTTACAACTTCCTTCAAAGCCTTCAACTTTCACTCCAAAGTATCTTCCTTCAAACTTCCTTTTTCCTTGGAATATCTTCAATCCCAAAAATAATCAGCTAACCAAGCCCCTTCCATCCAGAAAATATCTTCAATCTTATAGGAAAATCACTTGCCAAAAATAAAAGATCTCATGGGCTATGGGCCGGCCGTCTCGATCTAGGCTTAGTAAGTCATCTCGGTCGAGATGATCACGTAGTCAACCGTGGTGAACTGGCTGTTACGCACAAATCTCTCTAACTGGTCCAATATCGAATTTCTATCCAACTTCCATGGTTCCCATGCCTTCCTTGTAGCTCCTCAATGCTCCCAAATGCAGCTCCAATGACTCCTGAAATCCCTTGGCTCCATATCACTCCAAAACGTGTCATTTTCTCTACAATTACAACAAAACTAGGTGTAGACCTCGATTCTTGCAAAGGTACATAAAATGACATAATCATCGAGTACATATAGCCATGCATGTAGATTTATGATGATAAAACGTCCAAACCAATCCCAAAATATAGATTATAATGCATGCTATCATCACTCATACAAGGCTTGATTTGAGCTTTGTTGTACAAAGCCTCAGCCAGTTCATGCAAGCCCTTTGTAACATCCAGAATAATTATTCCGGGTGTCAAGATGTTTTCCGGTCTTTCCGCGTCAGCGGCTTAATTCCCGCAGGCACGTTAGTTGAGTACCGGTATTTAACGCGAGTTTGGGGCTTTTCCTTTCATTTCGGCCTCGGGATATGGAGTGAGGAGAAAAGGGGACAGCTGACCCTTGGGTCTCCCCACCCCTTTTTGGCAGCCATCAATACTCCCTCTCTTCCCTCATTTCTCCTTTTCACTTTCACGCTCATACTTTCCCTCCTCACTTTCCTCTTCCTTGTGCATCTCTTCTTCATTCTCCTTGGAAGAGTTGGATAGGAATCTGAAACTTTGGAGTCTTGGATCTGTGGTGGTAAGCTCTCTCTTTCCATCTTCCCTTTGTGGTTGGTTTCTTCCTTATTCCCTCTTCTCTTCACCTCCATGGCTATGGAAGAAACTTTGAAGAGAGATCTTGTAAACCCTTTGCATATCCCTTCTTCTAGCTTGTTTAGGTTGTGGTGAGAAAGCTTAGACCTGTGGTTAGTGTAGGGTGAAGGATCAGTAAGAGAAGGAGGCACTTGGAGCAAACAACCAGTCGAAGAAACGAAGAAGACAAAGTTTCTATTGTATGACCGTGGGGGCGGATCACCAGAGGCGTAGGGGCGGACCACCAGCCACCGCAGGGGGGGGGCCAGAGCCACCGCAGGGGCGGCTCCTAGGCGCAGGTGCGGCTCCAAAGACCCGTAGGGGCGGTGACAGCTTTCCGCCGGGGGCGCCAGCTTGCTTCCGCGGCTGCGTTTTCTTCACCCGTAGGCTTCCTCTTTCCTTCCTCTTCGTTCCTTTCCTAGCCTTGTGTTTATACCTAGTTAGAAGCATGCTTAGGGTGGGTCTAGGACTTATGAGAATGCCATCTAGTGGTTGTTATTCTTGGAGCCCTTATGGCTTGATGAGTATGTTGATCTTGAGTGTTTGAGCATGTTGGATCTTTCTAGGCTAGATTGGCTCTCCTAAGCTGCTGATCATGTCCATGTGATGTATAGGTTGTAATATCCGGAATTTTTATTCCGTTTAATTCCGAATCAAATCGGATTTCGAGCCGTTGACGGTTTCCTATTCTATCTAGTATTTCTTCTTTCACAAATTTTATTATTTTATGTAGAATTTAATTCACATAAAATGATAAAATTATATCAAGCTCTAATTCTTATAATTATGTAGAATTTTATGTAGAATTTAATTCACATAAAATGATTGATTTATATCAAACCCTAGTTATTATAATTCATTCTTATCGATGACTTTAGACGAGATCATAACAAGCTGTGACGAGATCATGACTAAGCTGAGACGAGGTCATGACAAAGCCCGACAAATCTGGGACAAACTCATTCATGGGCCTGACAAGGCCATGATGAGTTTTGACAGATTTTTGACAAACATTTCAGCCCACCTTTCTTGCCTTACCTCAGCCCGCTTTCTCTCTTGTTTTCAGCCAGCCTTGCCTTACCTCAGCCCATTTCTGTGCGTGCTCCCAGCCTGCTCTCGACCCGGCCCAACAGTAGATTGCCCATCTGCCTCATCCCAGGTCACGCCGCAACACAGCAACCCTAATTCACCGTCACGCTGGAAGATACTCCGGAGCTCTCTCCTTCCTCCTTCGACAAGCATGGCCGCCTCGTTGCCATACTAGGAGCGAACATCTCGCTGCTAACCTAACGCCTCTCCTCGCCTCCTGCATACTCGACTGAAGCCGTCTCCTTCTCCCCTTCGTTCCAAGACAGCAGGCGGCCTTCCATTCCCTTCGGTTCGTGCACAGCAGTGCCAGGAGAACAGCAGATGGTGCATGTTTGCTCTAGCCGTTGGGCAGTTGAGAACCAGGCTGTGGGAGCGCCGCACTAGGGCCGCGGGTGCGCCTCCTGGGCCACTGTCGCACCCCTCTCCAGCCCTCCAATCACACAGCTACAACGACACAACATAGCCAGCCTCAGAGTGCGTGTCATACTCACTGCAGATGCGCCACAGGGACAGCAGCAGCCTTTGGGCCATCTTCCTTCATGCCTTCGAGTCTCGGAATCGGGTAAGGCTTGTAACCCTTGCTACACTACACTTCAGTCCACCTTTTCCTTGCCTAACGTGTACCCGTTTCGTCTGTTAAACCTACTCAGAACAACCGTAGGAGAGTTGTACAGATTCTTGCGTTTTCCAGAATTTTCGGAAGTGTTGAGCAGTCAACTTCGGGTCCATTTTTGGGTACGCTAGACTCTTCCTTTCTGGCTGATTTTCGGATATGTTTTAGTCGATATTGTATAGTGTAACATACAAAAATTTGAGAAGAATCCGAGCTACGGTTTGAGAGTTATTGTGTTCCAAAGTTGACGCCTCATGCAGTTTGTATATATGTGCTGAGTGTTAGGGAAAACAGCAAGTGATGCTGTTTTGTGAGATGGTTTTTAATAAGCTCTTGATCTCCGTTGGGCTTGAATTTTGGATATGATATAGTTGACATATTGTTGTAGAACACATTAAAATTTGAGAGGAATCCAGATAGTGGTTTGGGATTTATGATTTTTCCAAGTTTGAGTCGTAAGCAGTTTTTTTGTTGTGCTGAAATTCGATTTTGTGAAATAGTTTTAAATAGGATTTTGATCTCCTTTGCGTCAGAATTTTGGATATATTAGAGATAAGATTTTATAGTAGAACATATCAAAATTTGGGATAAATCCAGCGAGTAGTTTAGGAGTTATGATTTTTCAAAGTTAAGACAGTGTGCTGCTTGTTAAGTGTTGTAACCAAGTTTAGAAATTTTTGTAGAAGCGATGCTTTAACAGTTTTAAGAAATTCTTTCTCCTATGAGTAGATGGGATATCATAGATGATCTAGGGAATTATTTCGAAATTTTTATAAGATTATTCGAATTTTATATTTGAAGCTGTAGTTGGACTTTAGTGACTTTTCCGAAAATAGGGAAATGGGTAAATTGCCAGTTTGTAACCAAACTCATCTTTAGGAGTTAGAATATGACTCTTTAGTCTCAAATAAGAGTTTAGGCATGAATTAGGGAATTTTTGGATGTTTCGAGACCAAGGGTAAAATAGTCATTTTATCATAAATTAATATTGTAATCAATTCCGTTCTATTAAGACCTGCTATCTTAGAAGTCTTAGACTTCTAATCACCTAGAAAGTGTGCTGACACACTTGCCTCCTTTGACAGGCCACTGAATTCCTACTGTACAGATCGATTTGCGAATTAGAAAGTCGAGATCTGATTCAAGTAAGTCCACGGACTTACTTAGCTGACTCTTGTATGAGTGTAATGTGTATGAGTGGTGTTTGTTAGTTATCATAAATAACAAAACCGGATTAGGCCGACTTTATTATTTATATAATTGACCCAAGTGTATGATAACGGGTCGTGACATCATCTGCCTAGCTCTTGCGAGAGTATAGGAGGTTCCTTGCGACCAGCCCAGTCAGGTAGACAGTCATATGCATTAGTACCATTCTGCGTTGGTAAACGGGGACAGGGGCGAGGTTTGGGAATCCCTCGTGTCACAAAATAAGTATCATTAGTAATAACCTATCACCTAATTAAAGATAATAAAAGGATTGAGTGTTGCATGTTGATTGTGTATATTGTGTGGTTGTGCTTTTACCTTTATACTTATGCATAGATTGTTAGCTAACGGTTTTATACTGCTTGTAGATGCCTTGTAAGTTAAAACAGTTGTAGAGAGATCCGAAGGGAATGGTCAGCCGGGTCCACGTACTTATTTAGTTGGGGACGGGATGTCTTCTGTTCTTCTTATGTGTTGTTTTGGTACCTTTGCTTTGTAAGGCTGATACATATTCTTCATGTATATATTGTTTAAAGTTTTCAAATGTTTTGTGCCTTGTTGTTGTAACACCCCGAATCCGCGGGACTCGGATGTCACATTGGGCTAGGATCTCACAATGGATCCTGACCCTAGCCTGACAACAAGTTCACTGGACCTTACAACATGGCACTGACAGATATAAAACAAATACATAAAACAGTATAAACTGTATGACCCAAAGTAAACAACAACATAGCCGAGTATATAAAACGACATCCTCACATAGGAGGTACAAAAGATCATCCTCACGTAGGAGGGGAAACACAACAACCCCAAACCAACCACCTAATGTACGAGAGTCCTCGGCCTGTCACCCTGCCAGATCACCCAGTAGCGCCTAACCTGTAAACATCTACAACACGGTATGAAACCGTTAGCTATCCATACACATATATAGAGTAATGCATAAGCACAATCACACATAGGGAAAGATAAACATATCAGCATGCTTTCACTCATTTACCCATTTATTCATCTCAATATAATGGTCATTCACTCAAATCGTATAGATATAATATATATGAAACTAGGTGACACGAGAACCGATACATCCTCGCCTCTGAGCCTGCTAGCCAGCCGTACTAGTATCGGTCACACAATCCGTGTACCCTATGGGAGTGGATTGCGCCCTTCCTGTAAACCGGTCTGGCCTGACATCAGAGAACCTCCCAGACTCCACGGCGGGATGAAAGGGAAAGGTTATCACAGCCACGCAGTGGGGCAATTAATAAAACATAGGTCGGTAAATACGACATCACATGCTATCATAGCAAACATATAAGGCACACACCACTCATACAAACACCCCATATAAGGATGGTAGCTAAGTAAGTCCTACGGACTTACCTCAACCTCGTACAAAATCAACCACGATCACCTCTACACTGGAGGGACAACACGGCCTATAAAAAGGCATAAAGAGATATATCAACCTCTATTCATCAAAGGGGTCACACCTAGACCCAAAGGGATCCATAAGGATCATACTTAATTTATGAGTCTCACAACCAACTAAACCTCAATATCTCAACATAGCTCACAATTCCTCAAATCTCAAGGTAGTATCTAATCAACATTCCTCAATCTCAATTTTAATCCTAATTTAATTAATTAACCTTTAATTAATTAATTAGATTTTGCCAGAATAACGTTTTGCCCGCAGGCAATTTCTAAACCCCCTGTCATCAGATTTCAACAAACAAACTATCCATAATCACCAGAATAATATAACGAGTATAATGGAAATTCCAATTATCCATTTTAACCAACTTAAGGTCAATTTATACTAACCCGCAATACGGAAAACGAATAAATTCATAACTTATTCGTTACTAACCCGATATACGAACCGGAAGAAGATCCAGACTCCTAGCGATACACGGAGTAAGAGCGCGGTATAAAACCTTATGTTTGATGACTTGCGGTGGTCCGTCGGTATTCCGATAACGATAAATGGAGACTTAACCAAAAAGCTAGCAAACGGGAAATAAATTGGTACCACGTTGAAGAGAACAAAATGAGGGACTCGATGGTACAAACGGATTTGAAATTGGATCGAAGATGAATGATTTATAGAAGGTTGAAGATGGATGTATACGTTCGCCGTTCGCCGACTCTCCTCTGCAACTTTCAATTGAAAGTTGAAATGAATTGAAGGTGATGATGTGCTGTACATTAGCCGACTTTCTATTAATATATATATATATATATATATATATATATATATATATATATATATATATGAATATAAAATGTTTATTTAAAACATTTAATTAAAACGCGGTTATATTTCCGATCTCAAAACTTTATGAAACTGGAATATAAAATCCGAAATATTATCGGGATAATTAATTCATAACTATCTCGTAAAATGGGCATTCCTAAGCCGTCTTTCTTAGCCGTTAAGAAACGAAATAGCGACTCTTTTGGCCGTTTTGCCACTCCATGTTATTTCATATCTAAGACATATCCGATGTCCTGATCATTTCTCTCAACTGCATTTTTATTAATTGGAGCTCCCAAATGCTCCAAATAACACCGGAGGGTAAAAATAATTACCCGGGGGAAAAAGTAAAAATTTCCCCAAATGTCCAAAATTGCGCCAGGAACATAACGGTGAGACTCTTACTCATCACTTGCGAAATCTACGCGAGTTATATGCCAATTACTATCAAAGATTAAGTTAATCAACATTAATTAGAATTAGAAATCCTAGTTATTACATCACACACCCCTTAAAAAAAAGTTTCGTCCCGAAACTTGAACAATTCCCAAATCCTCTCGGACCCATACGCCGAGGTATAACTCTCACTCTTTCTATCGGAGGTATCACATCTCCGTTCAAAAGATCACAACCTATAACAATCTATAACCTCAAGTATAAACATGGAGGAATCATCATCTCCAGGAAAGAGGGCCATAACGCTACCCAAAGGCGTAGAGGAATCACGTCTCTCGCCATACCACATCACAAGGCATAGAGGAAGCTCATCTCTAGCCAAAACACATCACAAGCATAGAGAAAATACGTCTCTAGCCAACCCATAAACATATATATCGCATGGAGGAATCACATCTCCACTGAACTATGTCCACCAAGGTAGCATGGAGGAAAGAACCATCTCCAGCTGAATCCTAATCCCACTCAAATAGCATGGAGGAAAGAACCATCTCCAGCTATAAATATAATCATAGTCGGGTAGCGTGGAGGAAGTAATCATCTCCAGCTATAACATACATCACGCTAGCACATCAAGATCTACTAAGATCATAAATCACATCACAACTAGCATGGAATAACACATCAAGGCATATAAGCATATAAGCACATAAGCACAACATTCATCAAGATAGCACTAAGATATACTCGTGCTCCCACAAATGGGTTTGTCCCAACATATACTCTGGATAGTTCCTCAAGACACTATCCTCAGTCTCTCACATAGCCTCTTCAGGTCTTCATCTCGACCATCATATCCTCAATATGGGAATGTCTTTCAAATGCAAGCGTTTCATATCTCATTCTAAGAATGTAATCGAATGCTCAACAAAAGTGTGGTTGGACTCAACCACCAAATCATCGTAACTCACAAGGTGTCTCGAGTCTGGTATATACTTCCTCAGTTGAGACATATGAAACACTGGGTGGATATTCTCTAATCTCAGAGGCAAAGCTAAACATCACGCTACCTTCTCCGTACTGGTCGATCTCAAATAAACCATCATATTGGAAACTCAGTTCCCTTTCCATATTAACACGTCTAACGTCTCGCAGCTGAGATACTTATAGCCGGACATGAACTCTCGCTTGAACTTTAGAGGTTAACGTGTCTTTTCTACATATAATATCTGGCGACTCTGTACAACCAGCATTCTTCCTTCAATCAATGTTACTTGAACTATAAAATCCTGAATCTAGTCAGGTGTTATTCCACTACTACTGTTAGATCACTTCTAGCATAAGGATATACGACATCTATGTCTATATATATTGCCTCATAGGGCCATCCCAGAAAGATGCACGTCCTTCATTGTTATATAATAAACTCATTAATGGAAGGTAATATAACCATCCACGTTTCCCATTCGACTTACAACTTATAATAGATCTTTAAGATCTAGATGATCCTCTCTAACTGACCATCTGTCAGGGGGTGAAGTGTAGTCATGAGGTACAAACTCGTCCCCAAAGCAGTCTGAATCAGCTGCCTAAAATCTGAAAGTAAAAACATCCATCTCAATCAGAAATCATCGTTCTCGGTATACCATGGAGTCTCACTATCGGTCTAGTGTACTCCTCAGGTAATTCATTCACTAGCCACGTCCTTCTGATAGAAATGAAACGTGTCGGTTTTATTAATTTGTTACCAACAATCCAGATAACATAAATCTTCTACTGGGTCACAATCCCATAAAAAAGTCCATTGAGATGTCCTCCCAAATTATACTACTGCACTGATAGTGGGTGGGGCTTATCTCTAGATCGGAAATACTCTATCGGGACCTGCTAACAGGTCACACACTGTATCACAATTCTGGTTATATCGGATTCATATAATATAATCGTCTCATCTCGTGGTACATCTTACTCGTACCTGAATGTACTGAATAAGGCATACAATGGGTATACCATAATATTCTCTGTCTCCATCTGCATTAGCAGGTACATAAAGTGGTCATGACTCTTCATCAGTCCATCTACTCCCATGGAGAACTATGGTGCCTCAGTACGAGACATCCTTTCTCTAAACCTTGTCAAGGCCGGGTAGGTCTCCTGCTTCTGTTGGACCTCATCCAACAGACCAGGTAGAGCCTATGAGGTATAATTGGGTATCCTCATCAAGGAACTGATTGTCCAACTCTAGCCAAGCTAGATCTCTATGAAGTTGAGGCTGAACTATCAGTCTCACAATCATCTTCTCTTGGAGCGTCTTTCCATTCAAGTTATCGGCGAAAACGTTCAACTTCTCTTAATGATATGGAATCTTCAAGTCAAAGCTTGATCAACTTAAGCTCTTAACATTGGCGGTTATTCAATCCCCGTTGCATAAAATATACTTCAGATTTCTATGATCTATAGAAATCTGACATGAAGATCACACCGGTACGGTCTTCAAAATTTAAAGGCTTGAACTACCACTACTAACTCTAAATCATGAGTCGGGTAGTTCTCATTATACGTTCTCAGTTGTAAACACACATATCAATAACCCTACTCCTCTGTAGTAATACACATCTCAAACTTAGTTGGGATGTATCACCGTAAATCACGGGATCCCAAAAATCTTCTGACTACAACAGAATGGAAGCAGAGATCAAATGCCTCCTCAACTCTTTAAAACTTAGACACACTGCTTTCATCATGTAGTTATGGTGGTCTTCTCAAAAGACTCGCAAATGAATACGTAATCATATAAAATCCTTCCTCAAAGCATTGATAGAATTTGGCTGAGCCGAGAAAACTACGTATTCCTTAATGTTCATCAGTATCTCCCATGTTACAACATACTTAATTCTCGTCAGGTCAACCATGATCCCACTGGCGGAGACAACATGGCCTAAAAAGGCTACCACTGGCATCTCAACTTACACTTAGAGGGCGTAGCATACAACTCTCTATCTCTCGAAATCTGCAGAACGGTCCTCAGATGATCGGTCTACTATTCTCTGCTATGAGAGTATACCGACATGTCATCAATGAAGTCCACCACCAAATAATCAAGGAAGTCGATGAAGATACTTTTCATCAAGTCCATAAAAACTACTAAAACATTCGTCAACCCAAATGACATCACTACAAACTCGCAGTGTCCATAACAGGTATGGGATGCTATCTCATACACATGTTGCTCTCTCATTCATGACTAGGGATATCTTGAGCACAAAGGAATCATGAAAACACAATTGCTTCTTGAAGCTAACTGATCAGGTCGTCAATACGGAACATGGAACCCACTAGGGTAAACCCGTTTTAGTCAACTTTTCAAGTTAACAGTACAATATCTCAACAAGAACCATATAGTGTGGCTTTCCCATTCAATCTTGTATCATACTTCAACTCGATAACAATGTCCACACTCCGCTGAGGTGGCAACTAGACGGTTCAGTAACACGTCTATAAACTCATAAACAACTGGAATACCTTCCAATGTTGGACTATCTCGCTCCTTCATGGTATAACACTAGAAGACGTCACATCCCTGTGCTACCAGCTCACTGCTCGTACAGTCTTGATGACAAACCCGTCTCTTTAAAGGTCTTAACCTCAGAAGACCTCTATTTAACTCAACTCAGTAAAGACTATAATAGTCTTACTATTAAAAGCTAACACCACATGATATCTATTCATCCAAACCATACACATAATGACTTCCTCATGCACCTACGACATGACAAAGAAGTCTGCAACCATACACGGGTCCCTGAAATAAGGAAACAAACACGCATCTCACGGGTATCTCAGACCCAAAAAGGTAATCTTGTAAAGGAAAATCCACCTTCTACTATATACAAAAAGTCAACCATTAACGCGTGCATCGAAAGACATAAAGTGCATAGCCCTCACAACAAGCAAAACTCCTCCAGGTAAACCATTAACGAGAATGGTACCTATAACAGCTAACACTCGTAGCTCCACTACATATCATAACTCAATGTCAGATCCATGCTCCTCAGGTATCACTGAGGTCATTACTATAGCCTCCACTTCCACTCTTTCTACACCGGAAAGAGGAAGGTCTTGTTGGGAAGAAACACCACCGTGCTGACAGAAAGGGTCAGATGGCCTAGCTCACCACAAGTGAAACAAGCTATCAGTGCCAAAGGGCACACAAAACGCAAATGATCTGGATAGCCACAATTGAAACATAATCATCCCATCCTTGCAACCTGTGCAACTGAAGGGTAACTTGACCTTCGTCGTCCACCTGGAATGATCTCACTCTTGAAGGGAACCTGTAAAGGTAATGCCTTGCCCTGTCGACAAAACTTTGCTCTATGCCCTGCTTTACCACACGTAAAGCATATGTGGGAGCCTTTGGGCACACAGCTCGCCAGTGTCCCAACTTCCACGCAATTAAAACACTGTAGTTCCTTGCCAGTCATCTTCATGGCCAAAGGATCACTAGATTGTCCTGATATCAGACTTGGTTCCCCATTCATCATCTTTGCTTCTCTAGTAACTGATTCAGTCCATTGCTTCTTTCCGGATCCAGAAGCTTCAGTTGATCTCACAATTGTTGGTAAATCTGGTGTCGATCTACCCGCTATCACCGCTTCATATACTTGTTACATATATTCTTGAAACTCGGATCTACTCATGGAGACACGATCAGCCTCTTCAAACTCGTTCTCTGCCATAGGCGAAACAACAGCGGAAACTGGTCCCTAACTTATCACCACTGGAGGAAGAGGGGGGGTGTACCCCTACCTCATCCCACTACAGATACTACTCTAGTCTGAGTCATCTGTAGGATATACGCACCTAATCTTATAAGGCTATATATATGCCATAGGTATCGATATGTATATAATACATCCACATAATCCATAGTACACACAGATATATATACATATCTACGCTGCAGAGATCCATGGCAGAGGTGACGACTTCTCGTACATTCTATCCCAAAACCACACTTAAAACCAAAACCTTTGAAAACGTCAGATCCCATGTGGGCTCTGTTTATTTTATCTATCAAACCTCATTGCAGGTAGCAAGTGCCATTGTTGTCAACCTGGGCTCTGATACCAACTCTGTAACACCCCGAATCCGCGGGACTCGGATGTCACATTGGGCTAGGATCTCACAATGGATCCTGACCCTAGCCTGACAACAAGTTCACTGGACCTTACAACATGGCACTGACAGATATAAAACAAATACATAAAACAGTATAAACTGTATGACCCAAAGTAAACAACAACATAGCCGAGTATATAAAAAGACATCCTCACATAGGAGGTACAAAAGATCATCCTCACGTAGGAGGGGAAACACAACAACCCCAAACCAACCACCTAATGTACGAGAGTCCTCGGCCTGTCACCCTGCCAGATCACCCAGTAGCGCCTAACCTGTAAACATCTACAACACGGTATGAAACCGTTAGCTATCCATACACATATATAGAGTAATGCATAAGCACAATCACACATAGGGAAAGATAAACATATCAGCATGCTTTCACTCATTTACCCATTTATTCATCTCAATATAATGGTCATTCACTCAAATCGTATAGATATAATATATATGAAACTAGGTGACACGAGAACCGATACATCCTCGCCTCTGAGCCTGCTAGCCAGCCGTACTAGTATCGGTCACACAATCCATGTACGCTATGGGAGTGGATTGCGCCCTTCCTGTAAACCGGTCTGGCCTGACATCAGAGAACCTCCCAGACTCCACGGCGGGATGAAAGGGAAAGGTTATCACAGCCACGCAGTGGGGCAATTAATAAAACATAGGTCGGTAAATACGACATCACATGCTATCATAGCAAACATATAAGGCACACACCACTCATACAAACACCCCATATAAGGATGGTAGCTAAGTAAGTCCTACGGACTTACCTCAACCTCGTACAAAATCAACCACGATCACCTCTACACTGGAGGGACAACACGGCCTATAAAAAGGCATAAAGAGATATATCAACCTCTATTCATCAAAGGGGTCACACCTAGACCCAAAGGGATCCATAAGGATCATACTTAATTTATGAGTCTCACAACCAACTAAACCTCAATATCTCAACATAGCTCACAATTCCTCAAATCTCAAGGTAGTATCTAATCAACATTCCTCAATCTCAATTTTAATCCTAATTTAATTAATTAACCTTTAATTAATTAATTAGATTTTGCCAGAATAACGTTTTGCCCGCAGGCAATTTCTAAACCCCCTGTCATCAGATTTCAACAAACAAACTATCCATAATCACCAGAATAATATAACGAGTATAATGGAAATTCCAATTATCCATTTTAACCAACTTAAGGTCAATTTATACTAACCCGCAATACGGAAAACGAATAAATTCATAACTTATTTGTTACTAACCCGATATACGAACCGGAAGAAGATCCAGACTCCTAGCGATACACGGAGTAAGAGCGCGGTATAAAACCTTATGTTTGATGACTTGCGGTGGTCCGTCGGTATTCCGATAACGATAAATGGAGACTTAACCAAAAAGCTAGCAAACGGGAAATAAATTGGTACCACGTTGAAGAGAACAAAATGAGGGACTCGATGGTACAAACGGATTTGAAATTGGATCGAAGATGAATGATTTATAGAAGGTTGAAGATGGATGTATACGTTCGCCGTTCGCCGACTCTCCTCTGCAACTTTCAATTGAAAGTTGAAATGAATTGAAGGTGATGATGTGCTGTACATTAGCCGACTTTCTATTAATATATATATATATATATATATATATATATATGAATATAAAATGTTTATTTAAAACATTTAATTAAAACGCGGTTATATTTCCGATCTCAAAACTTTATGAAACTGGAATATAAAATCCGAAATATTATCGGGATAATTAATTCATAACTATCTCGTAAAATGGGCATTCCTAAGCCGTCTTTCTTAGCCGTTAAGAAACGAAATAGCGACTCTTTTGGCCGTTTTGCCACTCCATGTTATTTCATATCTAAGACATATCCGATGTCCTGATCATTTCTCTCAACTGCATTTTTATTAATTGGAGCTCCCAAATGCTCCAAATAACACCGGAGGGTAAAAATAATTACCCGGGGGAAAAAGTAAAAATTTCCCCAAATGTCCAAAATTGCGCCAGGAACATAACGGTGAGACTCTTACTCATCACTTGCGAAATCTACGCGAGTTATATGCCAATTACTATCAAAGATTAAGTTAATCAACATTAATTAGAATTAGAAATCCTAGTTATTACAGTTGTAAGATCCAAGTTAAATTGTTGTCAAACTAAGGTGGGGACCTATTGTGAGGTCCTAACCAGTAGCTCCCCGAGTTCTCAGAATTTGGGGTGTTACATAGGTTGTTGTGAGAAGTTTCCTTGTGTTGAGAGTGTTATGAGGATTGTGAGTTCTAGGATGTGTTCCTAGGTTGAGAGCTAGGTGATCTTGCGTAGATCCCTATAGTGAAGTCTTAGACTTCTTTGAGCTTGAGCTTGTGTTGATGAGTGTATTCTTGTGTGAGCAAGTTCTGTACTTCCTCTCTAGGGAAGCGAGAGTGTTGTGAGTGGGTGTGGTGACGAGGTAAGTCTCTGGACTTACCTGGCTCGTATTCTACGTATTATACTCGATATGTGTTTGGTGGTGTGTGTTTATTGCTTTCATTTTAACTTATAAAAACGGAATTAGGATTACCGACCTTTATTATTTGGCCCAAGTGTATGATAGCGGACGGTGACAACTTGTCTAGCTCTTGCGTAGAGCTAGGAGGTTCTTGGCGACTAGCCCGCGTGGTTAGATGGTCGGATGAATCCGTACCGTTCCATGCGGTAAGTGGGGACCGAGGCTAGTTTTGAGAGATTCTCGTGTTACAAAAGAAGTTGGATTAGAACGGGATATGACCTAATAAATAAAGATAATAAACCGGACTTGTTTGTTGAGCATGATTGTGTGATATTATGATGTATGAGTGTGTATGTGCCTTCACCATGTCTCTAATGCTTTGAATTGAGCTAACGGTTTTAAACCGCTTGTGTAGATGCCCCGCAGGTTACGGACGCTGCCGAGTGAGGTGGAGAAGTAGACAACCGAGGGTCGTCGTACATTATAGGACGGGGGCGTTTTTGGGATTATTATTCTTATGTTGGATTATGGATTGATGTATGGGTTTTGGATTTACGTTTTGGAGTTTTTGTGTCGTTTTGAGAACTCGATTTAGTTTCCACATTGTACCCTTTACTATTCAGTCTCGCATAAATTACAAACGTTTTGAGTTTTACGCCTTTATTTTATGTTATGTTGGAAAGGTCCGATGAGATTGTTGTCAGGCTAAGGGTCAAGACCCATTGTGAGGTCTCGCCCGTAGCATTCTGATATCCCGCGGATTCGGGGTGTTATACCTTTTACATCCCACATGGATGCTCTCTATCACACTTTACATTATCTCCAAGGCACATTTAGACATGGTATTCTCTTGAAGGGTTGTGATCAACCAAAAGTAAAGGCATATATGGACTCAAATTGAGCGCCTTGCACTCAAACAAGATGAAGTGTCAGCGGGTTTGTCATTTTACGAGGTGAATCACCGGTTAGCTGGAAATCGAAAAAGCAAACCACAGTTTATCGAAGCTTAGCAGAGGCAGGATATAGGGCTATGGCACAAGCAGCAGCTGATATCTTGGATTGTACGCCTTCTCCAAGAACTACGGTTACCTCCTCCTCAACCAATTTAGCTATATTGTGACAATAAATCGGCTATTCAAATCAGCAAAAATCCGGTGTTTAACGAACGTAATGGAAGGATTGCTCCAACTTACTCATATTTCAACACAAGACCAACTCGCAAATGTGTTCACAAAGACCAAACCTTCTCTACAGCAAGCCAAACTTCTTAGCAAACTAGGCATGTTGTCACCACCTAGTTTGAGGGGGGTGAAGAGAGTAATACTGTGTAAATAGTCTAACTGAATTTTGTTACAATATTCTATATAAATATAGAAGCAAGTCACAATATCAATACACGAGTTTACAATTTGTTACATTTGTCAAACACACTCTCTCTAATTCTCCAAACCTAATAGTATGTAATCGCCCTCATCTCTATCATATGCAGTTATACACTATATTATGTTAGACATTACTTAGATAGATTAAAAAAGATAATAAATAATTTTTGAAACAAGAATACCATATACGTTGTATGCATTTCGATGTTGGCTCTAGATATAGCGTGTTTGCTTCCTGATCCCAATGCTACAAATCGAACATTTGCTTTTGATTCTACCTCATTTTCAGCGACGTAGATACTAAAAAGCTTGCATGGAGTCCCCTTGATGAAATAAATATATTATTTTATTAAAAAAAACAGTTTCATCAATAGAAGTAAAACATAAAAGTACATATAAATAAGGAATTAAAATTATCTAACAAATTACAGAAAATAGCAACAAAAATGTCCAAAGAAGTCTAAGGAAAATGTGTATGTATACGTTTATACCTCAACACCAGAGCCGCATATAACAATTCCAAATTCTTTCTTTTGTTCCCTTAATCCATTCATGTGACATTTAACAAATTCGAAGACCTTCACGACTGATACCTATAAGAAAATCAAATGCATCATTGCCTGTTTTTTATTTTCTTGTAAAGAGTGAAAATCAAAGATAAGAGATAATATTTTACCATATTTGAACATAAGTTTATCAATGCCTTTTTCATTCCCGTACAATCAATAGCATTGTCTACCATCATAGCCATGATATGGTCGGATGTAGCATAGACCTTGTCATAATTGTCAATAAACGCACAAAATTGATCATCTTAAGTATAAATTTGTGGTAATAGACGGCAAACTATACAATTACCCAAATAGTAAATTTCAATTAGAGTTTAGGAAAAGGAAGAAGATTTTACTACTTAGATCTCCATGAGGTCTGTTTTCAGCTATGGATTTCTCAATACCCCTTTCATTTGATTTCCTGGAATCTACGGTGATAAGAAATTCACGTCCGTATTGTATTGCAAATACAGTTGTTCCATGAACGGCGCAATAATCCCCTGTTTCTGAAGAAGACATGCTACAAATTATGGTGCAAAAACAAGTACATGAAAATATGGATTATATAATGCAAATATAACCATATGGATGGCGAAAATGTAATTATGATAAGAAATAAGAAGTCATCATTCTTACGCGACAATACTGGAATCAACAGGTTGAGTAGGAGCTTCAAATTCCAACTCAAACTCTCACGATTTCACCTAAATAATCAAGCTCCCACATTAATTATCACAACGGCTGATCAATTAAAGCATCAAATGCTTACCAATATCCCGTTACCAACCACACGATCCTAACACGGCATCAAAAGATTAGGTTTTAGCTCTATTAGAATCAACACAACAATATCGGACATTAAATTTAAGGAATCTAGGGTTCATCCCGCGCGACCACTCAATTGAAGGCTTCTGTTTTGCCAAAGCCTGGGAAAATATGTTTAAAAGAGTCTGAGGAAGCATCCCGTCCCCCACCTATAAGCAAATCGTGCGTAGAGGTTCAAGACCAAGGTGCCGTGCAGGCGCAAGCTTTGACCGCTACTCCTACTCAAGTTGATCCTTCTACAGACCAAATAGAAGTAGGGTTCAGTTGCTCTCATTAACCCGGAAAAGCAAACTTAAAGCAACAAAGACATACAACGACGATATTGCTGCTTAAGAAATCAATCTTTCACCAATAAAGATCAAAGAAGCATACGAGCACATCATAAAAACTAGGTATATAGTACAACGAACTCAACAAATCAAAATCAGATTTTTAGGGTTATCGTTTTTAAAATTCAAATAAGTAACAATGTTGGACGAGAATAGAAGAAGATTAGAAGAGATTTACAAACGAAGAGAGGTAAAATGAAACCTGGAGAAGAAAGCGGAATGCGGCAATTTTCCAGACAAAGTGGCCTCCTGTCTCGTTGGCAGCCTCAAAGCTTGAGAAAGAAGAAAGCGTTGAAGCCTTTTTTTATGCCCGATTTCCAAAGGACAAAAAAACCTCTTTTATGTATTTAAATAAGAGTAACTTACACAAAACCACCCTTTGAGTTTTACTTTTTTATAATACAGCCGACAAACAAACTCTAACTTAGGATATTCACCTTAACATATGTAGGATGAAACAACAAGATTATTCAAAAAGGAAAAATGCCAGATCTCTAAATACAACATGAAACCCAGAACCCCCTTCCTCCCCAAGAGTACGCGCCGACAACGCGCCGGAAACCCTAATCAAACAAAAGGAAAGCCCGACCCTCTTACCCCCAGCGATTCCTAATTTCAAACCAATTTCAGGAATCCTTTCTATCTAAAACCAAGTAGATGGCCGTTTCTAGAAAAGCCCCTTCTGATTTCATCAAATCGACTACCATCCCATAAGAAGGAGACAAAAAAAACTTCGAAAATGGCGATACACAAGAACCCAAAGCTGGAGGGGACAAAGACATCTCAAGAGGAGGGATTCGAAGAAGAAATGCAAGCGTCACCAAATATGCTGGAAAAGGATCCTACTAGCCTCCATAGATAGGCTCAAAGGGAGGCTTGACCAAGTCAGATTTGCAAGGGCCGAAGAGAGAAAAGATCGTCTTATCAGAAGTCTCGGCATGTTAACAAGCTTAAATCTAAAATAGGTAAAAACGAGACAAAACTCCTCTCATACTGCCTATAAAACCCATACTTCATGGTATGCTAGAGCACATCAACTTACCCACCATTTTCTTCCCTCTGTGAAATCTCATTTGCAACACAAAACAATGATGGAGCCATCAAAAATCACCGAGAAGAGCCTATCCTTCAAGGAAGCAATATGCAAAGAAAAGTCTGGTGAGGAAAAGGAGACAAACTAGATGGATAAGGAAGGATCAACAAAATCCTCTGGAGCAACAACTGAAGCAAAAATTGAAGGTAACACTGATGAAAATCCTAGTCTCAATGGCTATCTAAACAGCTTAGTTAAAGTCGAAAGTGACTTTAGTAAGCAAAAGGATTTATCCCTAATGGGATTTATCCTTGGTGAACCTATTGATATAACTAGAACCAGAGCTCGTTTATTGAGTGAATGGGAGAATACTAAAGGAGAAATTAGAATCTCCGCAAAACCGAACCATTGGTTTGAGATTACCTACTCAAACCCAATAGATAAGAAACACATTTGGGAAAATAGGTCATATCATGTCGTAGGCCAACTCATCATTCTTAGGAATTGGAAACCAAACTTTAACACCCTTTATGAGGATAGAACCACTGCCGATTTATGGATTAGAATCCCTAGAGTGTCTGCTGAGTATGTCAATACTGAGGCCATGAGAACACTCATAGAAGAAAATAGAGTAGGCAAATTCATTAAACTATATCCCGTTTCAATCAAAGGTCGCGGGGCAAATTTCTCTAGAATTTGTGTGTCCCTTGATGTTGCTGCTGAGATGAAAGGGGACGTACCCATCCCGGATGAAGATAATGAACTCCAGAGTTTCCCCATCTGGTATGAGGATTTCTCGGAAGATTGCGGTTTCTGTGCTGATAAAGCACATGGATATGAACAATGCCCTCTAAGGGCACCTAGGGTTACTAACCTGAGGATTAGTATCAAACAAGCTAAGGCTACAAACCAATCCTCCACCTCCGTACCCCCAACTAACCTAGAGAGGAGTAATGAGAATGAGCTGGGTGGAGAATGGATAAAGGTTGATAACGAAGCTAGAAAGAAGGGTAAAGCTAAAGCCAACAAGGGTTCCGTCCATATGTCACCTCTAACAAGGGTGTCACTATATCAATAGTGGAAACCTCAACTGAGAGTACTGAAGATACCATAGCTAAGGAGCCTACTGTGGACAATGCAAAGCATGCTGAAACCTCTGAGAATGTTAATGCAGAAACCCATAACCAAATGGCAGAAAATGAAAATAATTCTAACAATGTAGAAACATATGTCTCTGATGAGGAGCTTGAGGATCTTTCAACTCTTCCCAACATAGGGGGTGAAGAAATTGAAGCCAAGTCGGATGAACTAGCTCTTCTCATTAGCGAGGACTATGTACAAGATGAAGCTGACTCTAAGGAGCTCACTGTGGAGGAATTTACAGCCTTACTGTTCAAGGACGGGAAAATGCCGGAGAAAGAGGATACTTTGATGTCAGAGAACTCCTTTCATTAAGTCAAGTCCAACAACACCGTTACCAAGCTTATGGGTGAGATGGAGGTCACAAGTGAGCAACCAAAGTCCGACTCCAGTACGGGGAAAAGACAAGGAGGGCTGAAGGACACTGCGTCCTCTAAGCCAAATGGAACTAAGAAGCAAAAAGTCTAGGATTAAATGAGTGTTAGGCCTTCCAATGATTCTAGCAATGTGCTAGTGTGTAGTGTGTGTAATTTTCTAAATCAAGTGGTGAGGTCAAACTCCCCATTCTCCCACTCCTCTCTAGTAGTTTCCAAGTGGTATACCTTTCTCTACCTTACCTGTTCTGATAGTAGGAAGGTTGGGAAGGCCACAAATTCTAGGTTTAAAATATGTAACCATGTAACCCCCTCAATCAATGGAAGGCCTATGTTTTTTATTCAATGTTGTGATTGGTATTTTTGTGTGCTGATCTTTGTGATAGACACATGTTGGAATGCCCATATCTATCAATACTTAAATCTTGCACATTTGTGGTTGTAGCTAAATCCGTCAGCCCATGAGCTTAACCGAGCCCTGAGGTATATAAATTACATTATCCCCGAACTGCTCATAAATATAATATTCTGTGTGTTAATTCGGTACATTGATGGCATCCTCTCTAGTGCTGACTGCTTCTTTAACAGGTTGGAAACTAGGCTCCAGTTACTGTTGTTTAGCATAGCACCTACTAGAGAACAAAGGCACAAGATAACTAATCAATCAAAAGGGTTAATCATGCCTAGTACAGCCCCTTGTGTAAGTCCTTTTTATATTTGCACTAACTATGATCAATTACTTATAGTAGAGTTATTGGTGATTGCTAGACATGATAGCAGTGGAACGCTTTACCTCTGGTATAATATTCAAACACATGTATATCTCACCACAATAACCTGTAATCCATTAAATGATGTTCCATATCATGATTTTGTCAGATTATGGGCCGAATTTTTTATGAGAAAGTGGGTCTCATGGCTGACACAAGACCTTTGCCCAACCTATTCGACTAGCATGATGTACAAAAGCAAGTTCAAAATGCTGAGCTGGCTGGATAGTCGTGTAGCTTGCCAACAGTGGATATCAATAAAGGCTCAGGAATTCGGGCAAACAATAACAAGGATCGAAGGGACATGGTTGCTATCCGATTTTATACCTACTATTATACCTATAAAGCAGTTTTGTAGGTGGTGTAGAGAGATCAAAATAGTGCAGATGAACATGTCTAACGAAATGCCCTCTCTATTAGAGTGTGAATGGCCAAAACTAATTCTAGGCCAAAGTGGAAGGACTAATATTGTCATGCGTATAGAACTGGGTAAAGAAAGTGCTTTTTGGTTAATAACTAATGCAGGCAACAAACAGGACGAGGACCTCCAAAGAAAATACGGGAGAAAATCAATAATACAGCAGAATGCAGGACCCCTATCTAAACAAAAAAAAAAAAGAAAAGGGGAATAATTTAAATTTCAGGCAGTTATGCGAGTGTAGTAAGTGGATTAGGAGACTCAAACACTCAGAAAATCAAATCTATGTTTCGAATAATAAGCAAGAAAAGCCCCAAAGAAAAGTGACGAGTCACACAATAAAAGGTTTCCGACTCATATATCCAATAGGTGTAGGTAATAACCATGGGTACCGACCATCAAACCCCAATATATTGTATATATGAAGATAGCTTTCTGGAATTGCCGAGGTATTAGGAAAAAAAATTTCTGGACTGATGTCAAAATCACAACCCAAAACGAGCATATTGATATGTTTATGCTGGCAGAGTTAAAAACAAATATCGAACCTCCTGAGATGTGTTGGAGGAGTGCGGGGTTTGATAAAATATGTTTTATGCCATCGGAGGGCCTAGCAGGCGGGTTATGTCTCCTATGGAAAGATAACCTCCTCATTAATGAAACAATAAAACTGCGTCATAAGGACTCAAGATTCGTAATTATGGATCATTCTAATCTTGAATCCAATTTCAGTATAGCAATCTACCTAATCTACGCACCCCCTAACGAGAGGCTCAAAGACGAGTTTTGGACCAAAGTAAAACAGTCCATAAATACGCAAAACAAACCAGTGCTCCTAATGGGAGATTTTAATGATATTTTGAACCCGTCCGATAAATTGGGGGGTGCACCATTAAAAACAAACCGGTTCCAAAGACTTCAAAATGTAATGCAAGAATGCAACCTTGTAGATCTCATTTCTAGAGGGAATGAATTTACATGGAGAAAGAAGAGAGATGGCGATAATAACACGTTTGAAAAACTAGATAGGGCAATGGCGCATTATGAGGTGCTCAACGCTTATAAAATAATCCATGTATGGAACCATGCCTTCACTTTATCTGACCATTGCTTAACCTCAATTGAAATAAATAATAAAATCCAACGATTTAAAAATAAACCATTTCGTTTTGAGCTCATGTGGACCGAAAGAGACGACTGTGAAAGACTCGTCAAATAATGTTGGAGAACACAATTCCCCGGTACGCACATGTTCAACTTGGTCAGGAAACTGAATCTACTCAAAATAAAACTGAAAGTGTGGAGCAAACAAAATTTCGGTAATATAAACAAACAAGTCCGTGAAACGGATGCCTCTATCGAACAACTACAAAAGGTACAATTTAGGAACTACTCTGATCCCCGGAATGATAAACTAAATAGGCTAAACAAGAAAAGAGAATACCTTATAGAAATCCAACAGAGATATTGGATGCAAAGAGCAAAAACTAAAGCACTAGACTGGGGTGATAGAAATACGAAGTATCACCATAGGAAAGCAACAGGAAGGTGTAATAGAAAATCCATAAGCTCAATCCAGAAAGAGAATGGTACTACAATACATATTGATAATGACATTAGCTCAGAGTTCCTCCTTGATTACAAGGAGCGATTTAGATCTAATCATTTAAATGAGATAAATGTCGCACAATACTTGGATGTTATCACCAAAGAAATTACTGATAGTGAGAATTTGGAACTTACCAAACCCTTTACAAATGAGGACATACGGAAAGCTGTCTTCGATATTGGAAGTGATAAGTCCCCAGGTCCGGATGGTATGCCTGCCGGCTTCTTCCAGAAATACTGGTCGACAATAGGGCCCGATGTAATTAAGGCGACGAAGAGTTTCCACCAATCCGGTAAAATACTAAAACAAATCAACCATACATTCATCACCCTAATACCTAAAACGGATGAACCATCCTTAACTACCCATTACAGACCCATCAGTCTATGTTCAACGATATACAAAATTATTTCTAAAATTCTAGCTAATAGGCTTAAGAAAGTGCTGCCCAAGTTAATCCACCCTCTCCAAAGCGCATTTACCATATTGATCATATTAAAGATAGGAGATAATATTTTCTTGTTTTTTATTTTCTTGTAAAGAGTGATAATGAAAGATAGGAGATAATATTTTACCATATTTGAACATAAGTTTATCAATACCTTTTCATTCCCGTACAATCAATAGCATTGTCTACCATCACAGCCATGATATGGTCGGATGTAGCATAGACCTTGTCATAATTGTCAATAAACGCACAAAATTGATCATATTAAGTATAAATTTGTGGTAATAGACGGCAACCTATACAATTACCCAAATAGTAAATTTCAATTAGAGTTTAGGAAAAAGAAGAAGATTTTACTACTTAGATCTCCATGAGGTCTGTTTTCAGCTATGGCTTTCTCAATGCCCCTTTCATTTGATTTCTTGGAATCTACGGTGATAAGAAATTCACGTCCGTATTGTATTGCAAATACAGTTGTTCCATGAACGGCACAATAATCCCCTGTTTTTGAAGAAGACATGCTACAAATTATGGTGCAAAAACAAGTACATGAAAATATGGATTATATAATGCAAATATAACCATATGGATGGTGAAAGTGTAATTATGATAAGAAATAAGAAGTCATCATTCTTACGCGACAATACTAGAATCACCAGGTTGGGTAGGAGCTTCAAATTCCAACTCAAACTCTCACGATTTCACCTAAACAATCAAGCTCCCACATTAATTATCACAACTGCTGATCAATTAAAGCATCAAATGCTTACTAATATCCCGTTACCAACCACACGATCCTAACACGGCATCAAAAGATTAGGTTTTAGCTCTATTAGAATCAACACAACAATATCGGACATTAAATTTAAGGAATCTAGGGTTCATCCCGCGCGACTGTTCACCCAAAAAAGGTGTGCGTCAAAGTCTTAAATTTATATCTAGAACTCAAAGCAAAGCAAACCCGCAGTGTACGGATCAGCTGTAGTAAGGTAAGAATTCCAGAGTCGAACTCAGGGATTTGGTGAGAGTAATTTCGATTTCAATTATCTAGCGAAAAATGTGAAAAGCTTTTGTGATCAAATAAGGGTAAAATGATTCCAAGGATTCAAGTATCCGATTTCGGCTTTCGATTCAAGACACTTCTATAGATATAGGACAGAGTTTATATTGCCAAGATTTAATGTTCAAAAGTAGATATCGTACGGTGAAGTTCCGAAACCTATATGACTAATCTAAAGAGTCTCTCTATAAGGTTGTTGAGGCTGCAATATAGAAAGATCTAAAGACAAGAATTATGTTCAAACTAACTATTTAAAATTCCAGGATATGACTCTCCAAAGTAAGAATAGAAAGCACACTTAGAATCTTAATAAAGGATGTTGAGTCTCTTTATTACCCAAATCTTATAATCTTAATCTATTAAATGTAGAATCAGTTTTGAAGTATCTTCATACATTCAATTAGAGGGTAAAAAGGTTAATCAAGGTTGGGATTTAGGCAAGGATTGGTTTTGGTTAAGAATTAATTCAATTGAAGTTCGTCAAAGGGATAAATCGGGTTGTTCATAAGAAAATCGGCCGATTTACTCCAAGAACACACCGATTTTCCTATTGTCGCAAAACTAAAATCTAAACTCTCAGGGTCCTAATGTTTGAATGAGTTCAGTCTATCATCATCTAAGCCTTAATCATCAACTATTCTCCCCAGAATCACAAGGGTTTTAGCTAACCATTTTCAAAATCAAATCAAATTAAAGATTTAATGAAAATATCGCAAGAAACCAAATCTTGGATAAAAGTTCTATAACACTCAAATTTGTAAATAAAACTCGAAACTAATCAATGTATCTCTTGAGTAACTCAATTTCGTGTTCAAAAACAACAATCACTTCAATGGGTAAAGAAATCTCACAAACAAGAATCAAGATTGGCTTCCCGGCAAAAGTTCTTCAATCTTCCTCCAAGAATCTCCAATCTCTCTCAAACGTGTAAAGATTTCCCGTAGCGGCCTTCTTAAGTCTCCCTTTGGAGAATTTCGCTCCCCTAGTTCTGGGGCTGTTACTGTCCTCTATCAATGTTGAAGGCTATCGAGTATATGTAGGGATAAATCTAGGGTTTAAAGATAAAACCCTAAATATTTGGGCTGAAAAGAAGTCGAATCCGCTGGTATCAGAAGATACTCTGGGCCGCGTCATAAGGTATCAGAAAATACTTTGGCTCGTCAGACGGTATCAAAGAATACTTTGGGCCGCGTCCGACGGTATCAGAAAATACTTTGGGCCGCGTCCGAAGGTATCAGAAAATACTTTGGGCGCGTCAGACGGTATCAAAAGATACTTTGGCGCGTCCTAAATTCCTTTTATGCTCCTTTTTGTCCCGCTTCAAGGCTTAATCCTTAAATATGCTATTTTGCTCCATAATTCGCCAAATTACCTACAAATACAATAAAACTCTGTGTAGACCTCTATTCTTGCAAAGTAGGTGAATATAACCATAAATGCCATGAATGTATGTCTATGCATGCAAAATAAAGGGAAAATCTATATAAATACATGCCTAAAAATAGGTCATAATTCATGTCATCAGCGACCACTCAATTGAAGGCTTCTGTTTTGCCAAAGACTAGGAAAATATGTTTAAAAGAGTTTGAGGAAGCATCCTGTCCCCCACCTATAAGCAAATCGTGCGTAGAGGTTCAAGACCAAGGTGCCGTGCAGGCGCAAGCTTTGACCGCTACTCCTACTCAGGTTGATCCTTCTACAGACCAAATAGAAGTAGGGTTCAGTTGCTCTAATTAACCGGAAAAGCAAACTTAAAGCAACAAAGACATGCAACGACGATATTGTTGCTTAGGAGATCAATCTTTCACCAATAAAGATCAAAGAAGCATACGAGCACATCATAAAAACTAGGTATGTAGTACAACGAATTCAACAAATCAAAATCAGATTTTTAGGGTTATCGTTTTTAAAATTCAAATAAGTAACAATGTTGGACGAGAATAGAAAAAGATTAGAAGAGATTTACAAACGAAGAGAGGTAAAATGAAACTTGGAGAAGAAAGCGGAATGCGGCGATTTTCCAAACAAAGTGGCCTCCTGTCTCGTTGGCAGCATCAAAGCTTGAAAAGAAGAAAGCGTTCAAGCCTTTTTTTTATGCCCGATTTCCAAAGGACGAAAAAACCTCTTTTATGTATTTAAATAAGAGTAACTTACACAAAACCACCCTTTAAGTTTCACTTTTTTATAATACAACCCACAAACAAACTCTAACTTAGGATATTCACCTTAACATATATAGGATGAAACAACAAGATTATTCAAAAAGGGAAAATGGCAGATCTCTAAATACAAGATAAAACCCAAAACCCCCTTCCTCCCCAAGAGTATGCTCCGACAACGCGTCGGAAACCCTAATCAAACAAAAGGAAAGCCCGACCCTCTTACCCCCAGCGATTCCTAATTTCAGGAAAGCCCAATGTCTTTACGGTCCTGAGACGTTAAAGAAACAAAAGAGGGGGATGCGGAGTAAGCTTGTCCCGCCGCCCCAATAATTTTGACGCTTATGGCCAAAGTCGTTTATGATATTGTCGACCAAAGTATTCTCTGATACTTGTTGCGGCCAAAATCGTTTCTCATACCACCGATCAAAGTATTTTATGATACTTGTTCCGGCCAAAGTCGTTTTTCATACTGCCGACCAAAGTATTCTCTAATACCTGTTGCGGCAAAAGGTTAAAGGGTTAACAAAAAACAACCACACTAGGCTTCTCGTCAGTCTCTTCTCTTATTATTACCTGATATGGGAAATTTTCATTGACAAATTCATCTTCTTTAAAATTCATCTTCTTTAAAGGCTTTACTTTCCGAGGTGTTCGCATGTTGAAGGATATTGAACGCAACCTCTGAATCTTTGCATATCAGGTGATGAAAATGAAAATCCTTTCTTTCTTCCATGTGAATCTCACAGACTTGATGAGCATGTAATACCCCTCCACTTGTACTATTCATAGTATCAAAATGTTATTCAATTATTTAGTAGGTAACTAAAAATATTATATGTCTTGATTATTACTTGTAGAATCTAATGATTTCACTTGCATGTAAACCACGTGCACCAAGACTGCCCACTAATAGAAACAAAGTTCTCTCATTGATATCCAACTCAAAATAGTGATAATAATAACGGTTAAGAGTCTCAAAGTTTATATCAAATTCTTTCAATGTCCGTTGGATACACGATATACTATACAAAAGATAGGAACAATAAGAATATAAAAAGAAGAATTGCAAGCAAAATGTACACATACTAGCAATAAAAACTTAGAATTAAAGAGTATCTTACCAGACATACGTCCTCCGGTAGATATACCATACAAGTATGAATCAAGGACACATCTTGTGGAGATGTGTAGACATTCCTCCAAATATGTAGGATGTATGTGAAGAGAGTAATACTGTGTAAATAATCTAACTGAATTTTTTTACAACATTCTATATAAATACAAAAGCAAGCCACAATATCAATACACGAGTTTACAATCTGTTACATTTCTCAAACACACACTCTCTAATTCTCCAAACCTAACATGGTATCAGAGGAAACCTACTCTCTTCCATGGCTAACGAATCCAATGAGAATTCTTCCTCTATCGATTCCGAATTCCTCCTTCAAGTTCAATTACACCATTCATATGATCCTTCTTTGAAACTCTCCTCAACTAACCTCATATCATCCAACTATTTTCGATGGAAGAGGTATGTGGAAGTTTCTTTGTCACCTAAGAACAAACTCACGTTTGTCAATAATTCTTGCAAGCGGAATGATGACATGAATTATGACCTATCTTTAGTCATGCATTTATGTAGATTTTCCCTTTATTTTGCATGCATAGACATACATTCATGACAATTATTGCTTATATTAATCTATATTGTTAGAAATAGATATCTACACTAGGTTTTATTACAAATGTAGGTAAATTGGCGAATTTGGAAGCAAAATGACACATTAAAAGATTAAGCCTTGATGCGGAAAAAAAGAGCATAAAAGGTAGGAACGCGTTGCAGTGAATTTTGATACTTCGAAGTGGGCTCTGATACTGTTTGCCAAAGTAATCTCTGAGTGGGCTCTGATACTGTTTGCCAAAGTAATCTCTGATACCGCACTGAAGTAATCTATGATACCGTGGAACGGATTCTGATACCGCACCAAAGTAATTTCTGATACCGCGTTAGAGTTACCTCTGATACAAGCGGGCTTAATTTTTTTTTTTGGCCTAAAAATTTAGAGTTTATCTTTAAACTACAATTTTTCTTTAAGTTGTATTTTATTTTTAAGTTAGGGTTTAACTTTAAGATATTTATCATTAAAATATTTATCGTTAAGATTTTTTATCTTTAAGATTTTTTATTTTTAAGATTATTATCTTGAATAAAATTATCTTGAAGAATATTTATCTTGAATCATGGATCACGCCCCTTAGATTGACAAACAATACCACAAAGTATACAATCAAAGGCGCTGAGGAGAGCATTCGGAGTGAAAGATCAAAGGAAGATTTAGAGTTCTACTATAGAATAGACTTTTTGGAGGATTTGTGAGTTTTGATTTGTTATTCGGTCTTTGTGATCGTAATTTGGAGTTGCCTTTTAGTTTTTCCTTGAGTTTTGAAGGATCTTATATGTATTAAAGAAGAAACCTTCTTTGCCACGTGGCAACGCCATAATTCACACAACTCCCTAAAATTTTATTAAAAAATTATTATTTTGAATATTTTAGATAGAAAATAAAAATAAAATCCTCAAATCTATATAATTTTTTAAAATCTTACTAACTTTTAGAAATCCAGTAAATCTTCTAATTAAATTCTAAACATATTTATTTTTATTCAAAGCTAATATATAATTATTAAAAAAATTATATTATAAATCACAATAAAAGAACATGATCTAATTATATGTAAGAAAAAAATTTAAAGAAAATTAAAAATAATAATAATGATTTTTTCATCCTCCGAATTTTTATGTTACAAAAGTATACATATAAATCTGTAAGTATAAAGTATTTGTTAAATCTCAACCCGCGCAAGGTGCGGGTAATACACTAGTTAAACATTGTTCAAACGTTCTTGGTTTGATTTTTATTCAAGATTCAAAGTTTTCTCAAGTTTTTGGCTTTCTTGATTTACTATCTCTTTTGATTTTGATAATGTGCATTATGGGCTAAAACCCTTGTGATTCTAGGGTGATGGGTTGATGATTGTGGTTGAGATGATGATAGAATGACCCTTAGGTTTAAATTGGACCCTGAGAGTTAAGATTAACCATCATAGAAAGCAAAAATTCGACTGTCTTTGTTTGGATCGGAAGATCTCCTTTGATGAACAACCCGATTTCCCTTCTATCGTCATTATCTTGCCTTATCCTTGATTTTTGGTTGAAGATTGCTTAAACCCTTTCCCTTGTGAGTCAACATGATCTCCTAGGGTTAGTGTATGGTTGGAAAATAGCATCGTTCTCTTAGATCATCTATCTTATCGAGACTCAACATTCTTTATTTAGAGCCTTAGGGTTTGGACATGGGTGGTGGAGACTTCGCCGTACACCATTCCGTTTTAGACACATACCTTGCAGTCCCAGCTTGTCCATGAATCTTTAGAAGTCTTGAATCAAAAACCACAATTGGATTCCTTGATCATTAGAATCCTTTTTCCCAATTATTACACAAATCTTTGTCTTTTCGTCAAAAATTGCATATTTCCTTGTTAGATATCTTATCTGAATTTTATTTCACCAAATCCATGTGTTCGACCCTAGAATATTTGATATTACTGCGATTGATCCGTACACTGGAGGTTCACTTTGCTTTTATTCTTGGTTATAAATTTAAGACTTTTGCGCACACCTTTTGGAGCGAACAAGTTTTTGGCGTCATTGCCGGGGATTTGACTTAAACCAAATTTGGTTTCGGTTATCTAACTTGGAAACTCTTTGCTTTTACTATTGATCATTCTACTTCAGTGTTCTTACAGATATTTCCTACAGGTACATGCGAAGTTCTCGTTCGGGCAACCAAACAAAGTTTCGCCAAAGAACAAGTATTTTGTGCCGTTGCCGGGGATTTGGTCAAGACCAATCCAATGTACGGTTGTCTAACTTGGAATCATTTTATTTTGCTTTTAATCTTTTCGGTATGAGTTTTTGAGTTTTCAGGTTTTCCAATGGCTACATGGAGCTATGAACCTGCATTTAATCCAGCCTAGATAGAAAGATAAGGTGCTAGGGCGGAGCATTATGAATATTTGGAGGAGAAGTATGCCTATTATTAGTGACAAAATAAAAAGAGAGGAAGCCATTGAGGATGAGCTCGCATATTGGGATGAGCTTAATCCCCCTCATACGTTTGAGCAAGGAGACATCTCTTATATGCCAGTTCGCTCCAAAAGGTGTGTGCAAGCTTAAATTTATAACCCAAGATGTATGCTTGAACAAATATGCGAACCCGCAGTGTACGGATCAATTGTAATAAAAAGAAAGAATTTCGGGGGTCGATCTCATGGACTTAGGTGAAACTAAGCACATAATACGTTGTGAAATACTGCAACTAACCAAAGCAATTAAAGTAATCAAAGATGATGTATATAGTCCAGTAATGGAAAATGCGGATTCAAGGGATTAAAGCATCTAGTTGTGGTTCCAACTCAAGATTTCTAAAGATAAGCGGACAAAGCTGAGATTTTGCTAAGGGAAGGTGTTTCTAAGACGGGAATAAATTACCGGGTAAGTCTCACTACTCACTATCCCAAACCAAAGCTCCTATTACCGGGTAAGTCTCAAGGTACTAAGGAAAGGAACTATAATCTCAAACCAACGCACCACCTAAGGGAATAGAATCAACCTTTACCGGGTAAGTCTGAGGCTAACTCACAAAGATGGGAAGAAGGCATACTGAAACCCCAATAAAGGATAAACTTTTATTACCTACATTTATGATCATAGGTAAACAAACAAAGGAATCACCGGGTAAGTCTAATCCTAGGCTTCAATTGAACCAGGAAAGGTGTAATAAGAATAGGATTTGGCAAACTAGAACTCTTAACTCTCAGTTTAGGATCAGAAAAGGTCACCTCGTTCAGTCAAGTTCCACCCCGGCCGAGATGTTCATCGACTGAGCGAGGTACTCTAGGGTTAAGGTTAAAGACTCGAGCTTTCAGGGTCCCACTTGGATTAAGATCATTTTATCATCATCTTTCCCACAACTTTCAGCCAATCACCCTAGAATCACATAAAAGCTTAGCCAATCATCATCATGATAACAACAATCAAATAGATGGGAAATGAATGAATATTCGAACAAGAAAACCTTAAGAAAAAGGTCTCAATAACTGAATCAATCAATAACAAATCAGCGTTTCTCAAATCACAAATCAAACAAGACAACAAACCAAATGGAATCTAAGAAAGTCTTACAAACACGCTCAAAAGCTAACTTCAAACTATGAATCCTTCCTTGATTGATCTTCAATCCTTCAATCCTTCCTTCCAAATTATCATAAAATCTCCCTAATCCGCAGATTATTGGATGTGTAGAAGATTGTGTAGAGTCTCCAACCATTATGGAAAATCCAACCCTTTATATAGGAGAATTATCTTCCAAAGATAATAATATCTTACAAAAATAATTTCCTATAAAATATATCCATATCTCTAAAATAGATCTCCCAAAAATAAGATCTTCCTTCCAGAAATCCAGCCCAAAAATATAAGATATCTTCTTTCCACAAATAAAAGATCTCAGCCCAATAATATGATCTCGCCGCGGCAGGGTGTTCGTCTCGGTCGGGACGCTCCTCAAGATCACCTCGGTCGAGATGACACTGTAGCTGACCGAGGTGAATCTCAACTGAATGTGAAATCTCTCAAATCTGGTCCAAAGTAAATTTTCTTCTTCATTTCCATGCTTCCTGAGTTCTTCCTTAAGCTCTAGAATGTAGCTCCAATGACGCCTTAGCTCCATTTTAGCTCAAAACGTGTCATTTTACCTACGATTACAATGGAACTTGGTGTACACCTTGATTCCCGCAAAGGTAGATGTAACAACAATATAATCACATAATATACATCCATTCATGCAAATTATTGAAGATAAAACGTCCAAACTAGTCCCAAAATATAGAATATAATACATGCTATCAAAATACCTCTTACTTGTCCCTTGCTTGTCCCCAACAAGTTTCAAATCTTAAGTACAAGATAGAATGTATTATAAGTTAGAAAAATCAATGAAAAGTATTTCAAAACATTTTTGGTGGTGTGCTCCACTCATAGATCACTCTAAGAGAATGCTTCATGGAAAATAAAATCAAGACATGATCAAAACATTTTATAAATATAAGAAAGTTGTTCATCTTTGTATAAAATCATGGAATGCACAATAAATCATAATTATCGAAATTAATCATGTATAATCCAGTTTAAACCACCAAGTCAATCAACGAGCTCGAGATCTCAAGGGCTTTCCAAAAGAGGTCAAGAAACGTGTAAGGGTGGGATGTATATAGGGAATGTGGTGCTAGAATCCGGGAAAAGGATTTTTTCTTCACTTTGAATCACAACATCTTCCACCATTGAGCTTTGCTTATTTTTACTTTTTTACTTTTGTTGGGATGCATGGACAGAGGTGCACAATAACTGAAGCCTAGGAAATCAACAATCATGAATTTCTCGAGATGCCTCAAACCCTTGATGCACATACGATGACCCATTAGGAATATCACTGAATCCAACTTTGGCAAGACACAAACTCCCGGCTATGTGAATGGTGCCGAGTTACTCATCATCATGATTGACTTCCCCAAACCTATTTTGTTTCTTTCTAAACATCCAGCCAACATCTCAACTTCAGTTTCACTTGTTTTTCATTTGCTTGCTTCCAAATTCCCGGATAGGTAAAGGGAGGAAAATATGTATATGAGGGGACAAACATGATCAAGAAGAAGAAGAGAAGAGAATGAATTGCCTTAATCATTCCAGGAAGAATGTGATAGAACTCATCGTGTGGTGTCAACCTTCAAATTCAACATAATTTTGATAAAAACAAAATATTAAACATGTCAAAACTTCAAATAAAGCATTTTGCAACTTAAACATATCATAAAACCTTTCAAACATATAAAGATTTCAAAAACCAATCTGGAAACAGAATCATCACTGAGGTCATATCCAGAAAAGAAGCACAAAACGTTTCGAAGAAACTCTCAGTTAAGAAACCACCTCGAGGTCATAAAAAAAAATTATTTAAACTAGTTTTCGACGTTTGTTTCAAACAAAAACTTGTATGTATGCATGTAATGACAGATAAGCACATAGATCCAAGTAAAGCATAATCAAAGATCAAGAGAGTCATACAGTCATACAAATACCCCATACTTGGGACACATTGTCCCAATGGGTGAAATATAAGTCAGAAGAACAGAATACTTACCGGACATAGTTGAACTGCATAAAGAAATAAGAAATAGCTGCCAGATAAGACCGTCTCGGTTGGCGAAGAATATCTCGAACTTCTGTCCTTCCAATGTAGCTCCTGAGCTGTAATCCTTCCTTAGAGAGTACCTGGTTTCTGTCTATAGGACGACAAAAACAAAGAAAAGCAAAGCAAAAGCAAACTATCTAAAACTAAGCTAGAAAAGGGAAAAGAAAGCAATACATTGGGTTGCCTCCCAAGAAGCGCTTGATTTAAGGTCGCTAGCTAGACCGTACGTCATCCCTAAACAAGATATAGTGGTGCAGTCTCCTCAACCTGGACTTTCGGTTGGTACTTCTTAAGCCTATGCCCTATTGACCTTGAAGCTTCTGCTTGTCTCTCCCCAAATCTTGACTGCACCATAAGGAAAAACATGCTTCACAACGTAAGATCCTGTCTATCTAGATTTCAACTTACGTGGAAAGAGGCGAAGGCGGGAGTTGAAGAGTAGAACTAAATCTCCTTCTTTGAATTCCTTAGGAATGATATGCTTGTCATGCCATCTCTTCGTTCTTTCCTTGTAGATCTTGGCATTCTCATAAGTGTTTAAGCGCAACTCTTCCAACTCGTTGATGTCCAATAGCCTCTTTTCGCCGGCTTCCTTGATAATGAAATTTAACCATTTGATTGCCCAATATGCTTTGTGTGCGAGCTCAACGGGTAGGTGACAAGACTTCCCATACACCAAATTGTAGGGGGTGGTACCGATGGGAGTTTTGAATGCGGTCCTATAAGCCCAAAGAGCGTCGTCTAACTTCATGGACCAATCCTTCCTCGTCCTAAAGACGGTCTTTTCCAAAATTGCCTTGATTTCTCTATTCGAGATTTCGACCTGTCCACTAGTTTGAGGGTGGTAAGGGGTTGCTACCTTGTGGGTTACCTCATACTTCGATAGAAGTGCCTTAAACTTCCGGTTGATGAAATGTGTCCCTCCATCGCTGATGATGATGCGTGGTGTCCCAAAACGTGGGAAGATAGTCCGATTGAAGAATTTCACTACCACCATGGCGTCATTAGTGGGAGAGGCAATGGCTTCCACCCATCTAGAGACGTAATAAACAGCTAGGAGAATGTAGAGGTTCCCTGCGGATGATGGGGAAGGTCCCATGAAATTAACTCCCCATACATCAAAAATCTCAACCTCTTGGATATTGTTGAGTGGCATCTCGTTCCTTCTAGACAAGTTCCTTGTTCTTTGGTATGCATCACAAGAAACAACAAACGTTTGCACATCCTTAAATAATGTAGGCCAAAACAAACCAGAACGCAATACCTTAGCGCATGTTTTATGAGCGCTAGCATATCCTCCACAAGGAAGCGAGTGGCAATGCCGTATAACACTAGCAACTTCATCTTCTAGGATGCATCGTCGAAGCATCCCATCCGGACCTCTCTTAAACAGCAGAGGTTCATCCCAGTAGTAGTGGCGTACATCTTTCAAGAATTTCTTCCTTTGAGCGTACGTCAATCCAGGCGGGACTTCCTGGCAAACAAGATAATTAACAATATCAGCATACCAAGGCTCTTTATTATCAGAAGCTTGGTGGAGCCAGTGCTCCACCAAATGTAAATGAGTCTTAGAAAAAGGTTTAGGAAGTTTGTTGTCCTCAGTTGACAACATCTCGCTTGCTGTCTTGATCGGTGTCTGAGGTGGTTGACCGAGATGTTCTTCAGATAAGAACACCTCGCTTGGTCCAGAAAGTGCCTCGATCGAGGTACTGGAACTGGGACCGAAACTTGAGTTTCTCCTCTCCTGGATTAGTTTCTCAATTTCAGCTCCTGGATCTGCTTCCAATGCTATTAAGCTCCGTATATCTGCATCACAAGAAACATCTATACCTTCCTCCATTAAGCTAAAACTAATAACTCTTTATAGAGGGTCATTAATAAGGATAGAGCTTACCAATTCTCTCAATTCTTCTTCATCATAGATGTTGAAGATGTCATCCTCCAGCGGCTTTCCTTTCATTGCCGCAAGCAATGCAAATTCCACTTGATCACCTCCAATGTTGAATTTCAACTTGGCGTTTTTACAATCCACATTGCAACCCGAAGTTGCTAGAAATGGTCTCCCGAGAATGATAGGAACGGGATAATCTGCGGGTATGTCAAGTACAACAAAATCTATAGGTAAATAGAAATCACCTAACTTGACGGGAACATCCTCCAAAATGCCCACGGGATGGGTAATGGAGCGATCCGCCATGTACAACCTTATCTTCATAGGCTTGAGCTCTCCAAGACCGATCTTCTCACATAGCTCCATCAAGATGATGCTCACGCTGGCTCCTAGATCATATAACGCTTCACAAGACACATCCCTAACTTGAATGGGAATGCAAAATGAGCCGGGATCTCTCAACTTGGGTGGCATCTTCTTCTTCATGATTTGAATGAGCTTCGAGGATTTAGATGTCATCCTAACTTCACCAAAGTCTTCCAGCTTCCTCTTCCTTGATAGAATCTCTTTTAAGAACTTCCCATAGGCGGGAATCCCTAGAATGGCATCAAGGAAAGGGATGTTAATGTGTAGTTTATTCATCAAATCAAAGAACTTACCAAAATGCTTGTCTAGATGTGCTCTGGCTCTTGACTGAGGGAATGGAAGTGGTGGTTTATAAACAAGAGGTGGGACATAAACTTCAGATTTGTCCTTCACTTTCTGGGACTCCACCTCGGGTGACACCTCGACCGAAGTGTTCCTCGTCTATACCTGGACCGAGGTGACCTTCGTCTGCACTGGCACCGACCGAGGTACTGGATCTGCAGTTTTTAGTCTACTACTTGTCGTTATTGCCATAATCTGTCCCTTGGGGTTGCTCTCTGTTCTTGTTGGGAGATTCCTTGGATCTCTTGGCGCTTCATTCGCCTTACTAAAGAATTGTTGCTCTAAGGCTTTTTGTGCCTTCGAAAATGAAGTCATAAAGCGTTGAGCTTGATCAAGATGGCCTCCAACACTACATCTTTCTTCTCTTACTGGGACAAACTTGATCCATGCTCCTGGCTGTTTAATAGAGTAGAAGAAGAAGAAGAGTGGTTAAAAGAATTATTAGAATTAGAATTAGAATAAGGGTTACCCGGTTTTTGTTGATTAGATCTCCAATTGTTGTTTTTAGAGCCTCTATTGTTGTTATAATTGTTGTTCCGGGATCCTTGGTTGTTGTTCCGTCCTTGATATCCTCCATCTTCTTTCTTCGTGTGATCCACCAAAAGGTCCTTCAATTGCTTCACATCGTTCTTAAGGGAGATGAGTTGATTATCATTTGATGGAGCATCCTGAAAATTAACTCTCTTAACTCCATTTTCTGCTCCTTGATGGGAGTACTTCTCCATATGCAAGGCTTGCTTTTCAATGAACTCCCAGGCTTCGTCTATCGGCATATCCATGAATGTGCCGGCTGAAAGTAGCCGAAGATTGAATTGAGTAGCTCCATCCAATCCCTTGAAGTATATCTCCAACAACTCTATCTTTGGAATCCCATGATGTGGGCAATCCAATAGAACATCTTTAAATCTCTCCTATGACTTGGACAAACTCTCTTTGCCCTTAATGATAAATGCAATAATCTTCCCTCTCATTTCAGCGGTTTTGGAGGAGGGGAAGAATTTTGTTAGAAACTCCGTCGTCATCTCTTCCCAAGTGTTGATCTTTCCGGCTGGAAGAGATTGATACCAAGTAAGCGCCCTGTCTTTCAAAGAAAAGTAAAAAGACATTAGCTTGTAGTTGTTGTTTTCCAGCCTTGAAGGTCTCAAGGTCTCCATCAGGATCTCGTAGTTTTGCAAATGCTGATGCGGAGACTCCCTCTCTAAACCTCCAAAATGGCATTGGCATATCATGGATAGAACTTGCGGTCGAAGTTCATAATCATGCTCAACCGGATCACCTAGGTTGACTCTTGGACGCCTCACTTGCTGATTAGGGTCCATCCTCTATCCTAGGGTTTGTCGAACTCCAGCAAAAAGAACATCTCGGACATGCATCCGAGGTAGGTGTATCTCGGCCGCGGCATCTGGGACGGGGTCCTGCCTCGGTCGAGGATCTGGAATTGGTCGATGCTGAATCTGGGCTCTTAGATCGGCCATATCTGCTTCAATTTCTGCTGTTCTTGTGCGAGTCTGCTCCCTTTCTTGCTGCAGTTCTTCCTTGTTGAGGCGCATCTATTCCGGCGCCTCCTTTAATTCAGCCTCAAGATCACGATCTCCTTGATTGGCCATCTTAGCTTCTTTCAAGCGTCGTTTGTATGTCTTTTCTGGTTCGGGATCGTAAGGAACGATTTCCTTCCCAGAACGGGTTCTTCGCATAAACCTAAGAAAAAGATCTTGCGAAATCACTCAAATAGAATGGTTAGCACCAAGGGCAATTGCCCCGAAGGACAACCGCAAACGGCGCCAAAAACTTTTTTGCTCCAAAAGGTGTGTGCAAGCTTTAAATTTATAACCCAAGACGTATGCTTGAACAAATATGCGAACCCGCAGTGTACGGGTCAATTGTAATAAAAAGCAAGAATTCCGGGGGTCGATCTCAGGGATATAGGTGAAACTAAGCACATAATAGGTTGTCAAATATTGCAACTAACCAAAGCAATTAAAGTAATCAAAGATGATGTATAAAGTCAAGTAAGGGAAAATGTGGATTCTAGGGATTAAAGCATCTAGTTGTGGTTCCAACTCAAGCTTTCTAAAGAAAACATGGACAAAGCTGATATTTTGCTAAGGGAAGGTGTTTCTAAGACGGGAATAAATTACCGGGTAAGTCTCACTACTCACTATCCCAAACCAAAACTCCTATTACCGGGTAAGTCTCAAGGTACTAAGGAAAGAAACTATAATCTCAAACCAACGCACCACCTAAGGGAATAGAATCAACCTTTACCGGGTAAGTCTGAGGCTAACTCACAAAGATGAGAAGAAGGCATACTGAAACCCCAATAAAGGATAAACTTTTATTACCTACATTTATGATCATGGGTAAACAAACAAAGGAATCACCGGGTAAGTCTCATCCTAGGCTTGCATTGAACCTGGAAAGGTGTAATAAGAATAGGATTTGGCAAACTAGAACTCTTAACTCTCAATTTAGGATAAGAAATTGTCACCTCGTTCAATCAAGTTCCACCCCGACTGAGATGTTCATCGACTGAGCAAGGTACTCCAGGGTTAAGGTTAAAGACTCGAGCTTTCAGGGTCCTGCAGGGATTAAGATCATTCTATCATCGTCTTTCCCACAACTTTCAGCCAATCACCCTAGAATCGCATAAAAAGCTTAGCCAATCATCATCATGATAACAATAATCAAATATATTGGAAAGGAATGAATATTCGAACAAGAATAACCTTAAGAAAAAGGTCTCAATAACTGAATCAATTAATAACAAATCAACGTTCCTCAAATCACAAAATCAAACAAAACAAACCAAAGGGAATCTAAGAAAGTCTTACAAATTCCCTCAAAAGCTAACTTCAAACTATAAATCCTTCCTTGATTGATCTTCAATCCTTCCTTCCAAATTCTCAGAAAATCTCCCTAATCCGCAGATTATTGGGTGTGTAGAAGATTGTGTAGAGTCTCCAAGCATTGTAAAAAATCCAACCCTTTATATAGGAAAATTATCTTCCAAAGATAATAATATCTTAAAAAGATAATTTCCTATAAAATATATCCATATCTCTAAAATAGATCTCCCAAAAATAAGATCTTCCTTCCAGAAATCCAGCCCAAAGATATAAGATGTCTTCTTTCCAAAAATAAAAGATATCAGCCAAAAAATATGATATCGCCGGCGGCAGGGTGTTCGCCTCGGTCGGGACGCTCCTCAAGATCACCTCGGTCGAGATGGCACTGTAGCTGACCGAGGTGAATCTCAACTGAATGTGAAATCTCTCATAAGCTGGTCCAAAGTAAATCTTCTTCTTCATTTCCATGCTTCTAGAGTTCTTCCTTAAGCTCCAGAATGTAGCTTCAATGACTCCTTAGCTCCTTAGCTCCATTTTAGTCCAAAACGTGCCATTTTAGCTACGATTACAACGAAACTTGGTGTAGACCTCGATTCCCGTAAAGGTAGATGAAACAACAATATAATCACATAATATACATCCATTCATGTAGATTATTGAAGATAAAACGTCCAAACTAGTCCCAAAATATAGACTATAATACATGCTATCAATGCCTCAAGGCAACCTCCACAATAACCCCCGAGGATCGGATATAAATGATTCTGGAAAAAATGTTAAGAAAGGTGGAAGAGATGGAAGACAACATAACTGCTATTTCAAAAGCTCAAAAAGCCTAGGGAAATCATTTATCCAATGCGGAAGAATTCCAAGTGTTAAGCCTTCCTCCTATCGACCCGGACGTTCCTCTTAAAGTTCTTGAAAAAAACGAAGAAGAGGAACACCTCAACCCAATTGCTGATATTGCGGTCGAGGTTGAAGGAGAATCTGTTGAGATGAAAGAAGATGAAGAATTAAAGCACCTTGGCCAAATTGTTGAACCATTGGCCAAGATTGAGGCACAACCGGAGAGGATGGAAGAGATTCCATGTGCAAGTTGTCCTCTTGACATGATTCTCATCCCAAGGCTTGAAACGATTCTTCCGGTATGTTCTCCCATTCACATTTTAAAATTACCTTTGAAATTACTAATCATTACAGGGATACACCAATGAGTTGGAGGTCTCTTCCGAAAGAACCTCCTAAGATCAAGATGAAACCTCTCTTAGATTTGTGGAAAGCAAATGCTCCTTGGAATACAAGGAGTGAAGTGAGCAAGCACTTCACCACTAAGGCGATGAAGTGTCTTTTGTTCAAGTATGGGGTCGTTCAGATGGTAAAGACCCTACACCATCCCCGAGCTAGAAATGGGAGAGCTAAGTGGATTCTCGAGAAGCTGATTTCTCGATCCAAGAAAGGATGGGACGAAAAACTGAGTTATGTCCCATGGAAGCATGGAAATTTTAGAAAGATTCCGGTGAGAACCAAACCATACAAGCTTGTACGTGGATCCTACCATTTGCCGGTGAAATTAAGAAGCGGAACCTTTTTTGTATTGTGGATTCGATGAGCAATCAAAGATGTTCAAGGTGCATTGAGTCATCTATGGAGATACGTCCAACTAGCGACCGTAAATCAAGCGCTTCTTGGGAGGCAACCCAAGGTACTTCTATGTCCTTTTTTCCTTTTCTTAGTCTAGATTAGATTTGTTTTGTGTTTTTTTTCGTTGGTGCGCTCGGGTTTTTCTCGTGTTGTGATGATAGAAACTAGGTTCAAATCACAAGGAATGAAGTTAGGATCGAGATCTTGGAGGAAACAATCGAAGAAACTACAATAAAGGTTCATTAAGGAAGAAAAAGGAAAAAAAATTGGATGGAATATGAAGGGATCGACCGATGTGAGAATGATAATGTTTTTATTTGAGTCGATTTGGCAAAAGCTGTAGTTGGAAATCGAGTAAAAAATCGGATCACAAGGAAAATCGGTCGATTTTACGCTATTAGTGACGAAAATGAAAAAAAACCGGGACGATAAAAAAAATCGACCTAAAAAATCGGTCGATTTATTAAAAAAAAAAAAAATCGGACGATTTTTTTTCCGGAAATATATATGGCCGATTTGTCTTTGAAAATAGCCGATGCACGTTTTCTCTTCTTCGTTCAACAAAATTTTCCGACGCCAATCAGAGTATTCAGAGTTCCCTAGCCGAGCTTCTACACATTTTTGCCATTAACCCCCGAAGATAATTTGCCTGATTTGCCACCTTACATTGTGAGTATCTTTTTCCACCTTTTCTTTTCTTCACATTAGGGACAATGTGAGTTTTAAGTATGGGGTGGAGGTATTTGCAATTCCTTTGCCATGTTTTTTGTCTTGTATCATATATGATTTTGAAAAATCCAAAAATTTGAAATTTTTTAAATTTTTTGTGCTTCTAGCATGGATATGATCTCTATGATGATAATGTTTTGTTGAATAGTTATGATAATTCTTATACGTTTGAATTGATTATGACATATCTGGGGTTTGATTACTTTGTTAGAATTTCATGCATGTTTGATAATTTGCTTTCATTCTAAATCATGTTTAGTGTTGAAGGTTAAAACCGCAGGAAAAATTCTGACACATCTTTTTGGAATGATTGAGGCAATTCGATTCTTTTCTTTCTTCATCTTGATCATGCTTAGCACCTCTATTATTGTTTTTCCTTCCTTTTACCTATCTCGGAATTAGTAAGCATGTTAGTGAAAAGCGATGTGAAGTTGAAGTTGAAAAGAAAAGTGAAGTGTGTTATATAGAAAAATAGGTTTGGGGACATTGACCTTGATGATGAATAACTCGGCACCATTCACATAGTCGGGTGTTTGTGTCTTGCCAAAGTCTGATTGATCAATAGTCCTAACGAGTTTTGGTATGCGCATCCGGTTTGAGGAACCTTGTAAAAAAGAGGATAGCTGATCTCCAAGGTCTCGGTTATTGTGCACCTCTGTCGATGTTCTCAAGTGAAAGTAAAAAAAATGAAAAATGCTAAAAGAAGTGAAAAAGTACCTTTTTGGTGGATGTGTTATTGTTGATGTTGTGGAGTTGTTCCTTTATTTTCCGGATTTTTTGCACCAAATATCCTATATACATCCCACCCATAACACGTTTCTTGGATTTTATTTTTGAAAGTCCTTAAGACCTTAATCCCCATGTGTTTTGACTTTGTCGTTTAAATTGAATTTCTTATGATTGATTTTGATACACTGTAAGTTATTATGCATGTTATGATTTTCTTGCAAAGTGTGATTATCCTTTTCATGATGTAACTCCTTTTGTGTAATATCCGAAAATTTTATTTCCGTTTAGTTCCGAGTCAACCTGGATTTTCGATCCTTTAACCTTTTCTCACTTCACCTATTGTGGCACACTATCGAAAATGCTATCATTTTATGTAACTTAATTCACATAAAATGATAGGTTTCCACCAAACCTTAACATAATTATATACTTATACACTTGTGACAAGGCCCACTTCTTCATTTTACAACAGGCACAAAACCTTCATTCATCCCCTAATGATTCAGCCCAAAAAGAAGATGAGCTACTTCTGGATTCCTTCTTCACTAGTCAGCCGTTACTTTTAATCATAGTTGGCCCTTCACTCTCTCTCCTATCGTGTTAATCCCCACCATCACCGCCCCATATCTCGCCCTCTCCTATACTGCGTATCTCCCTTCCTTTAACCATTCGGAGCTCCTACCCACGCCAGAACGAAACGGAAGCACACACCAACCTCCCTTACGACCAGCGACAACCCCGGACGAAACCGGGCTGAGTACTCCCTCTGCACGCCATCTTCACCCACACGAACACCAGGAAGGAGCACTCCATTGCACGCCACCATCAACCCAGACGCACACCAGGAGTAGTGGCGCCTCACAAGCGGCCTCACAAGCGCCTCACAAGTAGCCTCACAAGCAGCCTCACAAGTAGCCGGGCATAGTGCTTACGGCAAGTCACTAGAGCGCCGAATCATCAGACTGAGCGGAAGGGGGTTGTTTACCTTGAGCCGCACCAAGCGTACTTGACGCCTCGTGTCGAGACATTGATCCGATCCTATAGAACAATCCCTCCCACGTCGGTCGCCGTTGAAGACGCTAGTGCCAAGGTGAGTCCAACCTTAACCCTTCTCTCTCCATTTCTTCAAAAGGTTGTTGAATTGTTTCATTGGTGCTCTAGTACACTACAGAAGCCGAAGCTTCCTCGTTCACCCTAGCCACCTTCAGTGAACTTGAGTCGCATCCGGTGAAGGTCCCGGAGCTCAATGTCGATCCTATCCATCCACCACAGGGTACGCCTTGTTACTCTATTGTACTATTGTTGTTTGCACGGGGAAGGGAGGGGGTTTACAACCTTTAATTCGAACATAAGTACAACAGGTTAGGTGAGGTTAATTCTGGAGTTTTTGTGTGACAGTAGGTTTCGAGCTTATGATCTCCAAGATAGGATAGCGAAGGGAATACAGGCCAGGTGACTCGAACCTGAGACCTTCTGATTGCAAGGATAAAGGATAATAATCACTGTTGGTTAGTCACGAAGCTCAGACCACTTATACACTTATTTTAAATTCCAGACTTTTGTGTTGAGCAGCATTCTTTAGAGCCAGATTTCGATGCCTCAAACTAATCTTTAACCGTTCAATTTTTAGTATGAAATAGATGGATATACATAGTTAAACATAACAGAAGTTGAGACCGATCCAACGGTCGGATCTGGATCTATAGGATCTCAAAGTAGGCTATTTGGACTGTTTGTGAAAAAACTCAGAATTTGGCCAAGTATGGAATTTCTAGACTTTGGAAGCATCTTTGGAGATTTTTGTAGGAGTTGTTGTTGATAGTTTTTTAGAGATCTTTGCTCATTTGAGTAGAGGGCATTTCATAGAAGACCTATTATATTTTTGAAGAATTTTTATATTTTTATTTGAGCCCCATATCTTAAGCTAAAGTCGGACCTTAGCGACTCGTTTAGAAATCTAGAATTTCGGGTTAACTTTTACAAATCCTTAGCAAACTATATCGAGAGAACTAAATTATGGAAATAGGTATCAAAGGAGAATTTGGAACTAGGTCATAGATTATTGTGTAGTTTTCGGGACCAGGGGTAAAATAGTCATTTTACCTTAAGAGGGCATTTTCGTAATTTCTCTTCTTGAGATTGTACATCTTAGAAGTCTATAACTTCTAAGAGATATGGGATTGGAGTTTGATACACTTGCCTTGTATAACAAGCGATGGAGTATTCCACGGTTGTTGACCGAATTGAGATTTAAACAATCGAGATTGATTCAGGTAAGTCCTTTGGGTTTACTTAGCTCGCTTCTAGATATGAGTGTGAATAATGGTAGTGGTGTGTGAATGATATGTTTATAGTTGTACTTAGTAGTAATTATCTACCGACCTATACATTGGCCTAAGAGTAACGGGCGGTGGCATTCTGCCTAGTTAGCTTGAGGGCGCTGGAGGTTTCTTTAGGGACTAGTCCACACTCGGTTTGTAGTGATGCTACCAGCGGAGGTAAGCTAGACCTACACCCAGTTGGATAAGGAACGGAGGTGAGAACTCTTAAGATTTCTCGTGCCACAGCTGTAAAATGGAATAAGTTTAATCACTTAATTAACAAATAATAACCGGTTTGTGTGCCAACATGATGATTGTTTTATGTTATCTTGGGTGTGTTTGTGTTATTCTTATTCTGCTTATATTTGGTTAGTTAGCTAACGGTTTATCCGTGTTGTAGATTGAGTAGAGATAGACAATTGCAGGGAGATGAAGGACGGATGGTCAGCCGGGTCCACGTACTCATTAGATGGGGATGGGAGAGTTTTCCTTTCGGCATGCTTGTTGTATAACTTTATATGTTTTGTAAGGTTGTCGTGTGTTTTTCATCCATACAAATATTGTTTGTTATTTTTAGAGAATTTGTAATACATTTGTGCCTTGTTGTAAGATCCTAGTAAAGTTGTTGTCAAACTAAGGTCGGGACCCATTGTGAGGTCCTAACCAGTAGCTCCCCGAGTTCCAAGAACTTGGGTTGTTACAACATGGTATCAGAGCACTCTAGGTTGGCAACAATGGCACTTGGAATCTTCTGAAAGACCGAATGTAGAAATACCCAGAACCCGAAAGGGTTCTAAAATTTTCAAAATGAATTTTTATTTTTAAAGCATGTACATAGTCGGGTTGTTGGGATAGTAGTACGTCGGACCACCATCACCCTTCGTGGATCCCTGCAACTTTATAGGATTAGTAAAATAGCATATGGACTTATTAGAATGTAAACTTATGTATGTTATATGGATATGTATATATATACATGTAGCATGTTAGCACCCTAAAGAATAATTCCTATTATCCTTTAGTTGAGATATCACGATGTTGTTATCGCCTCGTGATAAAATGTTAGTAGGTTTTAGGAGTACCAATTCGAAATAGTGGAATCAAACCTCGGGGCAAGGTACTAGATCAACAGACACTCTGGTGACTCTTACAAGTATCCCAAAGGACGGGTGGACAAGAAGATTAAGATGGCAAGACGATTCTTAACCACAATAAGAATTAGATGAGAAAGAATAGCATATCAACTCACAAAGAAGTAATATGAAGCCGTTCTAGGGACTTAACAGATTGAAGACGATAGATGAAACTCCAAGATGCATGTAAGGACTAATAAGAAGCGCCGATTGAAGAGGACAATATCAGAATACAAATCAAGAAGAGTAGAGTACAACTACACTTGGCAGGTAAAATGACAGTGCAACCAAGGTGGACGACATCATAGGCAAATATGGGCTTGAGAGTACAAAGAAGATATGGTGATGACCCCAAGGTGAAGAATTAAAGGAGTACAAAGACAGATATTGACAAACGAGTTTAAATACGTGAAATAAATTTCATCATCATAGAGATGGGTTGACTTATTCAAAGATGCAAGAGTTCGCACGAAATAGTTACGTAAGTATCAAATACAGTAGAAGTGTGAAATTAAGATAACGGAATTCTATAAAGGTAGCATTACAACATAACACCAATCAAAGGGAAGAATGTGGGAAAGCAATTTGGTGGACTAGACAGTCCATAATAACTTCTCATTCACATAAAGATGTAAGTTACCAACATTACAGGTCATATTAGAGAACCGCAAACAAACAATGAACAAAGTAATAAGAATTGTGAAGACACGCTTACAAGTTATCGTACAAGACTTGATCAACTCATTGACGACAGATAAATGGTAGGACTACACTCAGAAGAGTATAGAGATCTCATAAGATAACAAGAGAAGTGCAGACCGTGGAAGGAGCTAAAGGAGTATTAACAGAGAAACTAGAGGAGAAAGATTTCACCAATGGTATCAAATTTCAAAAGAGATAGAAGAACAATAAATCTGTGACCTTATATAAGGTCAGCTATAGACTAGTTGGTGATAATTGAGACATAACACGTGCGGGTCAACTAGTAGTGATGAGTGCTTGGCTGATAAGAAGAATAACCACAAAGTTATAAAATAAATTTTATTTTGACATTTGGAGAATATCTTCCAAAGATCGACGGCAACAATGATGAAGTTCAGTATAGTACTAGTATCCTTGATAGTAACATTGAATGAGTCCAACACGGTAATCCTAATTAAGAAATTAAGAAGAGGATTTTGACGGTCAGAAATTTCCCCGTATATATCATTGATGGTATAAAGAGGATTGTTATGCACCGTTGCTTACCTACCGGCTAAGGAAAGTTCATATATATCATATTTAGTACGGACGGATTCGTATAAGAAGAACTAGAAGATTAAGAAGAAGCAAATGATTTTGATCCGGTCCTACGTCAGTCCAAACAGAGGGTATTTAGCATATAACAAGAATGATACTGATGGGGATATTCCGAGCAAAAGTAGGGGGTCAATTTTCTAGATTGACAGAGGAAACTTTATGACTAAAGATATAACACAAAGTAATAGGAATTATGGAGACGGCACAAACATAGAAAGTATGATCTAATGCCTTGGTAAAATGTCGTATCGAGTTGTGGGGTAATTGTAGATGAAATCTACATCCTTCCTAGAACAAACATGAGAAAGAGTAAAGTGATTGACTGAAGATTGTTATACGGATCCGTATCACACCAATAAAAGGATTACCAAGTGTTTATTAGAGTTTACTGAGAAACGGTAGCACCTTAACAGCCAATCTTGATAACCGGGCATGGGTGGATGGAGTAGTTTTTGAACCACGTACAAATGGTATACCTTGGAGTCTTCTCTCAAATGATGAGAGAAGAATTCATGAAAGCACCAAATCTAGTCAACATAATCAATAAAGGGATTTAATTACCATACTTGGTGTAAGGGTTCCGAAGATGGTAAAGTTACAGGAGTATGAGAACAACATTATATATGCGAGTCAGGAAATTGATTTTTGCGAAGAGCATACACATCTGATGTTTCTTATACCAACGGTATCGGTAGATGTTTAATAAAAGTCATATTATCTGATCGGGAGCATTATGATGTATAAAGAGTGAATCAAGCGAATAACTTAACCAGTGAGAAGGGAAGTCACATATCAAAAGGCGGGTCTCGTTATATTTAAATAATGTGTTGAGATGAGAATGTCTTTATAGATTCCATGCAAGAGTACAACGTAACTAAAGTTCCAACAGGAATAGATAGTAATGATCAACTGTCAGTTAGAGACCGGTTCTAGAAGGAAAATGGTATAAGATAAGTCACCTAGAAGAAAAGTTCACAAGACAAGCCTGAGAGGCAATCATGTAGTCGGTATTATTGTCTCGGTTTAGACTTACTACCGCACCTCGAGAATTTGGAGCGGATTAGAAAACTCTATGTCAAGATTGTAAATAAACTAACGTAAGGACTTGTAGGCCAACGTGATGTGTCCTACATTAGGGGTCAAAGGGATTGTGAAAGGATAACCACATTGAGTAGTCCGAACGAGTGGTAGGTAATTTTTATGGGACCTAAGTGAATTCCGGAAAATTCTATGACCGCACGTTCTAATCCCTCCCAAAAGACGTAACCGGTGAGTTTTTTTTACTGAGGATTTACCAGACCAATTATGAAACCCAAGGGAAGTCGTGGACCATAGTTTCGACCAACACGGACAGTTTATCCCGAGGTTTTGGACAACCAATAGTCACTGTTAGAGTACGAGCCTTTCCTGTATTTTAGTAAACCACCTTAGACCGACGGTCGGTTTGAGGGAACCCTGCCGTTATTAGAAGGGAAATTACGAGCAAGAATTTGGTAAATCATCTTGACTCGTGGAAGGCGTCATTATGATTAATGGGTGACAATAGATTGATCAAAGTGGCGTAGAGGAAGCGTGGTGGGCCCATAAACCACAAAACGGAAAACTCAATGTTATGTCAACTATGACCTCAAGTTAAGGAATTATAGAGTGATATGAAAATCACTGCATGGAGTGTGATTTTTGGGTTATAGCAAGTTGAAAGCCTGACCAAAGGCGGGTGATAATTCAGTAACGGAGAGACGGTCCGTGTAACGCCCCGTTTTTGGGCACGTTTTCGATACCTTTTATATATATATATATTAAAGTATTTTTACGGCGTAAAGTATAATTCCCGAGAATATTTATTCATTTGATACGTACATATTTTCGTCTTTTATTTCCGGAAAGTTAGAAAAGTTTTCCCATCCGAAAGACTTGTTCGGTTCGTTTGGATCGAGTTTATTGATTGCAGACTTCCTATTTTAACATTATTATTATACCTTTTTTTTTATTTCTCTTCCACCATCCTCACCTCTCTCTTCTTGACCTGTTATTGGCCGATGAGTATGCTCCCCTCCTCTGTTTGGAGCTGATGCAGCCTAGCTCTGGCCCCATCTCTGCAGCTTCGACCTCTCGCTTCCCGGGCTCGACCCCTCGCTCCCCGCCCTGCAGGTTGCCCAGCGACCCCTCGCCCCTCCCTGCGTTGGCTCTAACCAAGCAACCTCCCCTTCTCTCACACTTTTCCTTACCTCTCTTTGTGTTTCTTCAAGCTGCAGCTCACCATCTCCCCTCCCCTATGACCTTCGAGCGAGCAAGAGCAGAACCACCTTGGTCGTCCTTCCTCTCTCCACCCTGGTTAGGAACTGTAGGTATCCTTTGGACCTTCTTCCCCTCTCGACCTCCTTCTCCCTCGCCTCCCATTTTTTCCCCTCTTTTCACATCTCTACTGCAGCAGTTGAGGACCCTTGGAGGCTTCAACACCGTCTTGAACCATTGGAGGAGAGTTCGGACCACCAGGACTCGCCGGAACGCTGGGGAGGCGCCTCTGCACCACCGCCTCGAGCCAATCGGGACACCAGAAGGCCGGAGAACGTTGCCCTCGTTTGCTCCCTGCTCTTTGTTCCCTTCTTACGCGAGAAGGGGATACGCAACCATCGAATTCCGCCGGAGGGCCGCCTGCACTACCGACGCCGACGCTCTTCCTCCGCTGTTGAGCCGCCAGGACCTCCTCCCTTCCTGCGCCGCTGGCGCTTTCTTCCCTTACCTTCTCAGCGAAGCAGCGTATGTGAAAGGTTAAAGAGGGTTATTTTTGTGTAATTGTAATTTTTGGCCCTAAAATTATTAGAATTGCAAACTATACCCACATCATTTTATATATTGCAGTTTTGAACCTACTCTATTTCAATTTGCAACTTATGCCCTTGCTGATTTGTATAATCATGGATTTTGACCCATTATTCTTGAGATATGCAGTTTTTGCCATTATGAATAAATCATAGTTTTGACCCAAAGAGTATTTTGGAAATATGGCCCGAGTTTGGTGAGTTTCCTAGTTGCCCGGAAAAGTCAATTTCGGATTTTGATCCGTGTTTATGAAATGGTAGAAGTCACTCCGGGAAATGTTTTGCGGGTTTTTAACCTTGTTTTCAAAACGGATTTTCCTTAGAATATTATACGCTATATTCCATTCAAATTTAGCATACAAGCTAAATTTCCTTAACTTTGGTTTTACTTCCGGAAGCGGCCGTTATAGACCAACAAATCCAATCTCGACGTCTGTAGATCATCTTCACCCTTGGATCGTGTGTGAGTATCTTCTTCCTCGATTTAGTTATATTTAGTGGTAGAATCATGCTAGGTTGGATCTAGCATAACTTAGGTGCGTATTTGAGGATGGTTTGAACGTTTTAAGGATTGAGGTGTGTTGTTCGCTCCGAACGGTGTGTGCAAGCTTTAAATTTATATACCGAGAAATATGCTTAAGACAAGGATGCCAACCCGCAGTGTACGGATCAATTATAGTAAAAATCAAGAATTCCAAGGGTCGATCTCAGGAACTTAGGTGAAACTAAGCAAGAATAGGTTGTCATTGTAACTAATAATCACAAAAGCAATTAAAGCAATCAAAGATGATAATAAGGTAAAATAAGGGAAATGCGGATTCTAGGGATTAAAGTATCTAGTTGTGGTTCCGACTCAAGATCTCTAAAGATAACATGGACAAAGTTGAGATTTTGCAAAGGGAGGGTGTTTCTAAGGTGGGAATAGATCACTGGGTAAGTCTCACTACTCACCATCCCAAACCAAATCTCCTATTACCTGGTAAGTGTCAAGGTACCAAGGAAATGAACTATAATCTCAAACCAACACACCATCTAAGGGAATAGAATCAACCTTTACCGGGTTAGTCTCAGGCTAACTCACAAAGATGGGAAGAAGGCACACTCAAACCCCAATAAAGGATAAACCTTTATTACCTACACTTATGATCTTGGGTAAACAAACCAAGGAATCACCGGGTAAGTCTCATCCTAGGCTTGCGTTGAAATAGGAAAGGTGTAATAAGAATAGGATTTGGCAAACTAGAAATCTTAACTCTTAGTTTCGAATCAGAAATGGTCACCTCGTTCAGTCAATTCCACCCCGGCCGAGATGTTCATCGACTGAGCGAGGTACTCTAGGGTAAAGGTTACAGACTCGAGCTTTCAGGGTCCTGCTGTGATTAAGATCATTCTATCATCGTCTTTCCCACAACTTTCAGTCAATCGCCCTAGAATCGCATAAAAAGCTTAGCCAATCATCATCATGAAAACAATAGTTGAATAAAAGGTGAAGGAATGAATATTCGAATAAGTAAACCTTAAGAAAAAGGCCTCAATAACTTAATCGAATAAACAACAAATCAGCGTTCCTCTAATCACAAATCAAACAAGACAACAAACCAAAGGGAATCTAAGAAAATCTTATAAACTCCCTCTAAAGCTAATCTTCAAACTATAATTCCTTCCTTGATTGATCTTCAATCTTTCTTCAACCTCCAGAAAATCTTCCTAATTGCTGTGTATTCTCAGCTTCCAAGCCTGGGACGATGCGAAGATGCTGAATTGTGGAAAATCCAGCCCCTTTTATAGTAGAATTATCTTCCAAAGATAATAATATCATAGAAAGATAATATCCTATAAAATATATCATATCTCTAAAATAGATCTCCCAAAAATAAGATCTTCCTTCCAGAAATTCAGCCCAAAAATATAAGATATCTTCTTTTCCCAAAAATAAAAGATCTCAGCCCAAAAATATGATATCGCCGGCGATAGGGTTTTTCCCTAGGTCGGGGCGCACCTCAAGATCACCTCGGTCGAGGTGACACTGTAGCTGACCGAGGTAAATCTCAGCTGAATGTGAAATCTCTCAAATCTGGTCCAAAGTAAATCTTCTTCATTAACTCCTTGCTTCTTGAGTTCTTCTTTAAGCTCCAGAATCTAGCTCCTATGACTCCTTAGCTCCTTAGCTCCTTTTTAGTCCAAAATGTGCCATTTTACCTACGATTACAACGAAACTTGGTGTAGACCTCGATTCCCGTAAAGGTAGATGAAACAACAATATAATCACATAATATACATCCATACATGCAGATTTTTGAAGATAAAACGTCCAAACTAGTCCCAAAATATAGACTATAATACAGGCTATCAAAATACCCCATACTTGTCCCTTGCTTGTGCCCAAGCAAGTTCCAAATCTTAAGTACAAGATAGAATGGATTATAGGTTAAAAAGATTAATGAATAATATTTCAAAATATTTTTGGTGGTGTGCTCCACTCATAGATCACTCTAAGGGAATGTTTCATGGCAAATAAAATCAAGACATGATCAAAAGATTTTATGAATATAAGAAAGTTGTTCATCTTTGCATAAATCATAGAATGCATAATAAATCATAATCATCGAAATTAATCATGTATAATCCAGTTTAAACCACCAAGTTAATCAACAAGCTCGAGGTCTCAAGGGCTTTTCAAGAGAAGGTCAAGAAATGTGTGAGGGTGGGATATATATAGGGAATGTGGTGCTAGAATCCGGGAAAAAGGATCTTCATTTCACTTTGCTTTGAATAACAACATCCTCCACCTTACTTTACTTTTTGGGATGCATGGACAGAGGTACACAATAACCAAAGCCTAGGAGATCAGCAATCATCAATTTCTCGAGATGCCTCAAACCCTTGATGCACATCCCATGACCCGTTAGGAATATCGCTCAATCCGAATTTGGCAAGACACAAACACCCGACTATGTGAATGGTGCCGAGTTACTCATCATCATGATTGACTTCCCCAAACCTATTTGTTTCTTTCTAAACTTCCAGCCAACATCTCAACTTTTCTTTTACTTACTTCTCTTGGCTTGCTTCCAAATTCCTAGATATGTAAAGGAAGGCAAATATGTATATGAGGGCTAAAGCATGATCAAGAAGAAGAAGAGAAGAGAATGATTTGCCTTGGTCTTCCCAGGAAGAAAGTGAGAGAACTCATCATGTGGTGTCAACCTTCAAATTCAACATAATTTTGATAAAAACAAAGTATTAAACATGCCAAAACTTCAAACAAAGCATTTTGCAACTTAAACATATCATAAAACCTTTCAAACATATAAAGATTTCAAAACCAATCTGTAAACAAAATCATCACTGAGGTCATATCTAGAAAAGAAGCACAAAAATCATTTCGAAAACTCTGTCTGTTAAGCCACCTCGGTCGAGGTGTTCTAAGTCAACCGAGGTACTTGACCTCGTTTGGTCAGAATCATCCCGGTCGAGGTCATACATTTTTTTTTCTTAAAACAGTTTTCGACGTTTTTCTCAATCAAATAAACTGTATGCATGCATATAATCTCAGATAATTACATAGAGCATAAAGAAAATCATAAATATCCAACTTGAGTCATACAAGCATACACAATGTCAAATCATACATATAAATACCACATACTTGGGACACATTGTCCCAATGGGTAAAAATAAGTCTAAAACAAGAGAACTCACCGGACAAAGCTGAGTTGCGAAAATAAATAATAAAGAAAGTCCATGCTGCTCTAGTCCTGATCTGCTGGTGGTGGTGGATATGGGATGAAGGGATGCTGAGATGGGTCAAACGGATAACCCATAGTGTGCTGAAACTAGATCTCCATCATCCTCCGCTGGTAGTGCTGGCACTCCCTAAGCTTCATCATCTCCAATGATAAGGCAGCGTAAGAGTCGATCATCTGTCCGTCAGCTCATCAATCCGTCGGTAAGCTACGGGATCTCTCTGTCTGCGGACCCTACGCCTAGCAGGTCGTGATGGTGTTGTAGCTGCCTCCTCCTCTGTCGCCTCGTCGTCTAAATCGACAACTTGCACACTAAGGCCGGCTGTGTCTGTACTAGTCTCCATGGCAGCACCGCCATCATCATACTCATCCCCCTCCTGAGCTGGTGCAGGATCTCTCGCATCCTCTATATAGGGCTGCCAACCGGAAGACCAATATTGTGGATCGAAGACTGAGAACTGATCTGACCATGGGATCCCCTGAGGGGCAGTCTGCTCCTAAGGCATCGCTACGTATGGTGTAGTGAGACCACGAGGAACCAGTATCCTCCTCGTGATCATCTCCTGAAGTCCAAGCGGCTTTGCAGCCGCCACCAATGTACAAGCACTCAAGTCTAGACCCATAACTACAACTATATGAGTCACCAGCCCTCCACAACAAATATCTCCCTTTGCTTTGCTCTTGATCCGATGTAGATCCTCAGCTAGCATGCCTCCAAAGTTAGGCACTCCTCTAGTAATCATGCAGAAGAGACTCAGCAGCTCTCCCTGTCTAATCTGCTAGGGTGATTCAATACGCGCCAGAAGGGTCTCACTGAATATACGGTGGGCCAGACGGAAAGCTAGGTGGAATATGATGTGCTCCTTGGAGTCTCCAGGTTTCCATCTGTCTACATGCTCCACTACGTGGGCAATCTGCCCCCAGATTTATCAAGCCACTAGTCGAGAAGGATAATCAGGAACTGTAGGAGTCGGGAAGCCAAAAATATCTCTGAACTGATCCATAGGAACCATGCAGTTCCAATTCAGCAACCGGTACTTGATGTTGTTCCTCTCTGGCATGTGAGTGACAGAACTCACAAACTCCAGGGTCAGCTCAAGGTAGATTGGAGCTCTGATCTCCATAAACTACTCCAGCCCAACCATAGAAATCATCTTCTTCAAGTCCTCCACCACGTGAAGGTACTCGAAGGCTGGAACATCTAAAAAGCGCGGGGCTATCACAGGATGCACGCTAATGCGATCAAAATCTTCCTGGTGACGCTCATGGATCACCGGGATAGAAGGTCTAGAAGAAGGGGAAGAAGAAGAAACACTGGGAGCATCTCTCAGAACCAGTTGACGATCAGAAAGAGAACTCATATCTGCTGACAGGATCACCTCGGTCGGTGTGACAGCCTGAAGAACACCTCGGCCGAGACACAGCTCGACTGGATCGAGGCGAAAAACTGGGTGATTTCTTCTCTCTGATTTTCAGTTCTTTTCCCCCAAAATCACTACCAATTGCTTTGTATGGGGTACTTATACTCTTTTAAGCACAAATCTATGGCAACCAAAGCCAATAATCTCAAATATCAGTAAAGAGAAGGAAAGTTAGGGTTTCCGACAATTTACCCCAAATTACGCAGATTCGAGGCGTTTTTCTTGCAGTTTCTCGCTTGCAATCTGATCCTCTTGCTTTTCCTTGCGAGATCGGAGCAAAAATCGTGGAAAACGATCGAAAAATGAAGAAATGAGGTGAGGGGATGCCGCGGTCGAGAAGGAAGTTGGGAGGGAAGAGAGAGAAATCCTTTCTCCTTTTATACCCCTCGTCGATTCCGCTGTCACCTCGGTCAAGGTGGTCCCGACCGGACGGAGGTGGCTGAATAGATTGTCAGACCTAGTCGCCTCGGTTGCCTCAAGAACATCTCGGTCGAGGTGCTGTGACAACAACCGAGAAGTGTCTCAGTCAAACTCCGTTTTCTCAATTTCTCGAACTTCTATCCTTCCAGTGTTGCTCCTGAGTAGTAATCCTTCCTTAGAAAGTACCTGGTTTTTGTCTAGGACACCAAAAACAAAGCAAAGCCAAGCAAAAGCAAACTATCAAAAACTAAATTAGAAAAAGGGAAAAGAAAACAATACCTTGGGTTGCCTCCCGATAAGCGCTTGATTTAAGGTCACTAGCTGGACCGTACGGTATTCCTAAACGTGGTGGAAGGTATCCTCATCCCATACTTCACCTTCATCATGGGGTGAGATAAAGAAGTCTATCAAACGTTCCAGCAAATGCAAGTGCTCGTCGGGAAATGAGTCATCTATGGGTAGGTCGTCCTTCTCGCGTGAAGAGGGAGTTAGCCGGATGAGGTGATCCGCTACAGAATTCTCAGATCCCTTCTTATTGCAAATATCTAGATCAAACTCTTGAAGCAAGAGAATCCATCGAATAAGACGTGGCTTTGCATCCTTCTTAGCAAGTAAGTAACGAATAGCTGCATGGTCAGTGTAAACAATAACTTTTTCTCCAACTAAGTAAGAGCGAAATTTCTCAAAAGCATAAACAACCGCCAAAAGCTCCTTTTCGGTGGTGGCATAATTAAGTTGAGCTTCATCTACCGTCTTGCTAGCATAGTAAATGGCGTTGTTCCGGCCATACTTCTTTTGTCCAAGTACAGCTCCTACGGCCACGTCACTCGCATCACACATGATCTCGAAGGGGAAGGTCCAATCCGGAGGTTGAATAATGGGAGCGGAAATCAACGCTTCATTTATCCTGTAAAACGCATCAAGGCATTCCTACGAAAACTCAAAAACTACATCCTTATTCAAGAGTTTAGTGAGTGGTTTAGAAATCTTCGAGAAATCCTTGATGAACCTCCTATAGAAACCTACATGCCCGAGAAAACTCCGCACACCCTTCACAGAACAAGAGGGAGGAAGTTTCTCAATAGTCTCGATCTTAGCTCGATCGACCTCAATACCTCGGTTTGAAACGAGGTGTCCTTGCATAATTCCCTCACTAACCATAAAGTGACACTTCTCCCAATTCAAAATAGGATTAGTGTCTTCAGATCGTTGTAGAACTAGAGAGAGGTTAGATAAGCAATCATCAAAAGAGGAACCATATACTGAAAAATCATCCATAAATACCTCCACGATCTCCTCTATATACTCGGAAAAAATAGCCATCATGCAGTGCTGGAAGGTAGAGGGTTCATTACATAATCCAAATGGCATTCTCCTATAAGCGAATGTCCCCCACGGACAAGTGAAAGTGGTCTTCTCTTGATCATCCGGATGAATAGGAATCTGAAAGAAGCCATTATAACCATCTAAATAGCAGAAATGGGAGTGTTGAGCTAACCGTTCGAGCATTTGGTCGATGAAGGGAAGTGGAAAATGGTCCTTCCGAGTGGCCACGTTCAGCTTCCTGTAATCGATGCACATCCTCCAACCCGTAACGGTCCTAGTTGGAATCAACTCGTTGTTCTTATTCGTCACAACGGTCATCCATCCTTTCTTCGGAACTACATGCACTGGGCTCACCCACTTGCTATCCGAGATAGGAAATATGATACATGCATCCAACAATTTAAGAATTTCCTTCTTCATGACCTCTTTCATGATCGGTTTTAACCGTCTTTGAGGTTCCCGTGAAGTCTTATGATCGTCTTCCATTAGGATTCTATGCATGCATAAAGAAGGCTTAATACCAATAAGATCATCAATATTATATCCCAAAGCCTTTTGATGTATTCTCAGGATATGCATCAGCTTAGACAATTCAGTTTCGGAAAGGGAAGCACTTACGATAACGGGATATGTAGAATCCGGTCCAAGGAAAGCATACCTCAAGTGACTTGGAAGCGGTTTAAGCTCCTTAACTAGGGGTGCCTTCTGAGGGGGATCCTTGCTGCCTCCTTCCAGTGGAGTAGACTTAGATCAAAGAACTGGACCTTCAGAAGTCTTAGTTGACATCATCTCGTTTGCGACCTCGGTCGGTGTCCGAGGTGGGTGACCGAGATGTTCTTCAGATAAGAACACCTCGCTTGGTCCAGAAAGTGCATCGGTCGAGGTAGTTGAACTGGGACTGAAACTCAAATTTCTCCTCTCCTGGATTAGTTTTTCAATCTTAGCTCCTAGATCTGCTTCCAGTGCCTTTAAGCTCCGTATATTTGCATCACAAGAAACATCTATACCTTCCTCCATTAAGCTATAACTAATAACTCTTTCAAGAGGATCATTAATAAGGATAGAGCTCACCAATTCTCTTGATTCTTCTTCATCATAGATGTTGAAGATGTCATCCTCCAACGGCTCTCCTTTCATTGCAGCGAGCAATGCAAACTCCACTAAATCACCGCCAATGTTGAATTTAAATTTGGCGTTCTTACAATCCACATTGCAACCGAAGTTGCTAGAAATGGTCTCCCGAGAATGATAGGAACGGGATAATTTGAGGGTATATCAAGTACAACAAAGTCTATAGGTAAATAGAAGTTACCTAACTTAACCGGAACGTCTTCCAAGATGCCCACGGGATGGGTGATGAAGTGATCCGCAATGTATAACCTTATCTTTACCGGCTTGGGCTCTCCAAGTCCGATCTTCTCACATAGCTCCAGCAGGATGATGCTCACGCTGGCTCCTAGATCACACAATGCCTCATAAGTTACATCCCCAACTTGAATGGGAATGCAAAATTAGTCGGGATCTCTCAACTTGGGTGGCATCTTCTCCTTCATGATTTGAATGAGCTCCGAGGATTTAGATGTCATCCTTACTTTTTCAAAGTCTTCCAGCTTCCTCTTCCTTTGTAGAATCTCTTTTAAGAACTTCTCATAGGCGGGCATCCCTAGAATAACATCAAGGAAAGTGATGTTAATGTGTAGTTTATTCATCAAGTCCAGGAACTTACCAAAATGTTTGTCTAGATGTGATATGGCCTTTGACTTAGGGAATGGAAGTGGTGGTTTATAAGCAGGAGGTGGGACATAAACTTTAGATTTGTCATTTGCTTTCTAGGACTCCACCTCGGATGGTACCTGGACCGAGGTGTTCTTCGTCTCCACTGGCACCGACCGAGGTATTGGATCTGTAGTTTCCAGCCCACTTCTTGTCGTTATTGCCATGATCTGTCCTTTGGGGTTGCTCTATGTCCTTGCTGGGAGCTTCCCTGGATCTCTTGGCGCTTCATTCGCCTTATTGAAGAATTGTTGCTCTAAGGCTTTTTGTGCCTTCGAAAATGAAGTCATAGACGTCTCCATAGCGTTGAGCTTGATCAAGATGGCCTCCAGCACTGCATCTTTCTTCTCTGGCTGGGACGAACTTGATCCAGGCTCCTGACTCTTCATTGGAGTAGAAGAAGAAGAAGAATAAGGGTTAAGAGAATTATTAGAATTAGAATTGGAATAAGTGTTACCTGAATTTTCTTGATTCGATCTCCAATTGTTGCTTTTGGAGCCTCTATTGTTGTTGTAATTGTTATTCTGTGACCCTTGGTTGTTGTTTATCCCTTGATATCCTCCATATTCCTTCTTTGTGTGAGCAACCAAAAGGTCCTTCAATTGCTTTACATCATTCTTAAGAGAGATGAGTTGATTATCATTTCATGGAGTGTCGTGGATGTAACACCCCAAATTTTACAACTCGGGGAGTTACTGGTTAGGACCGCACAGTGGGTTCCGACCTTAGTTTGACAACAACTTAACAAGATCTTACAACAAGGCACAGATAAGGAAAAACCAGAAATCATAAAATAAATCTTAACAATGTATGAATGTGACCAAAACAACCAACAGCCGGAAACATAAGATAACAAAGTACGGAAAGAAAGAAAAGAACCAAGGTCCAACTGGAAAACCCACAAATAAAGAAACTACAACACGTCCTAAAAGTACGACACCCCGGCTGACCACTACCATCCGGATCACTCGGCATCTGCTCTAACCTGGCACTCAACCGTTTATTATCTATTATTTAGGTGATTCATCTTATTCAATTTTACAGTTGTGGCACGAGAACTCTTAAGAGTTCTCGCCTCCGTTCCTTATCCAACTGGGTGTAGGTCTAGCTTACCTCCGCCGGTAGCATCACTATAAACCGAGTGTGGACTAGTCCCTAAAGAAACCCTCAGCGCCCTCAAGCTAACTGAGCAGAATGCCACCGCCCGTTACTCTTAGGCCAAGTATAGGTCGGTAAATATCTATCACAACCTATAACTCTAAACATTTCAATCACACACCACTATCATCATTCATGCTCATATTCGGAAGTCAGCTAAGTAAGCCCAAAGGACTTACCTGTTATAAATCTTGACTGTCTGTAAATCAACTTGCTCTGTAAACTGTAGCAACTCAGTTGCCTGCCAAAGGAGATAAGTGCATTAGCACACTCCAACGTAATTAGAAGTCTAAGACTTCTAAGATAGAAGATCGTAATATGACATAACTAATTACAATACTAATTTATGGTAAAATGACCATTTTACACTTAGTCCCGGAACTTCCAATTTTTCGGAAATTCATGTCTAAACTCTTATTCGAGACCCTAAAGTCATATTCTAACTCCTAAAGTTTAGTTTGGTTACAACTGGCACTTTTCCTATTTTCCTATTTTCCAAAAGATCGTAAAGGTCCAACTTCGGTTTCAAATATAAAATTCGTAAAAGCTTATAAAAATTCCAAAATAATTCTCTAGATCATCTATGATGTTCCATCTACCCTTAGGAGCAAGAATTCTTCAAAACTGTTCATCCATTATTTTTATAAAAATTCTCAAAGTTGGCTACTACACTTACCATTCCTATACTTAACCAAAAATCCAATGTTTACAAAAACTGCTTAACTACTCAACTTCGGAAGCCTATAACTTATAATCCGACCGTTCATTCCTTCTCAAATTTTAACATACTAAACTACATATATCCATCTATCATCTATTAAAATTTCAACGGTGGATCTTCATTGTAACTCCTTAACATTGGTCGACAAAATGGGAAGTTTCTAACTTAAAAACTGAAGGAAAAGAGTTGTATTTACAGCAGTCCTTTGTTTCTACCACTATGTTTATATAACTCTGTAGCTACCCATTACCAACCCAGCCCATGTTCAAGGCCGAACTACAACAACACATCATTCCAGTCCTAAAGAATCGGTATACACACACATAAGATCATACATTAGCCTTTCAGTTACCTCTATACAGAAGGCTTTCTAAGGCTGCTGCACTTGCTGTTTAAGCAGGGTTCTATCTCGTTCTGGCCGGACTGGGGATGCCTCAAGTATTAGCGTCTCCTCTTCTGCTTCCACGTGACACAGAAAACTCTTGGCTCCAACTGATGCTCGATTCAAGAGGTGTAGGGGCGAAACCGAAATGATTAGGATTATATCTTTTGTTGTATATGATCAGAAGGAAAAGAGATGTTGCTTACTTGTGTTTACAGTTAGATCTGAATAGGAAGAGAGGTCCGACTAAACACACATATCTCGCGGTTGGATTGGTAGTGTCACGCAGGACTGAGCTATGCCCTTGGATGGTTTTGGGGTGGGTCTGTAGCAATCTCCCACACTCTCTGGATGGACCTGTTGGCTCTGCAACACCAATTCACGTTGGATTCTCTACATGTACAGAAGACAAGGGAGAAGGTAAGTAGGAGGCATACACTAGATCTGGTTCGTCGGTTCCAACTCTGGACGACTCTTGCTGGCGTCGGTATGAAGGTTGATCTCAGGTTCGGCTGTATTAGTCTCCCGTCTTCCTACTGGCGATGGATGCACTGAATGGTAGTGGTGCAGATGGCAAGGAGGAGGGAAGTATAGGGATCGTGAATGAAAAGAATTTTTATAACTTACCCGCTGGATGTATCTGGACGCAAAGGAGGAGGGAGGTGATTAGCTGTATCGCGTGATCCTAGGGAGCGTTTAAGGTAAGGGGATCTGCTCTCTAACTATTTCTGCATAAGCGCTGAACGGTTATCTCAAAGCCGGGCTGGCTGCTCTCTTCACTTCCGGACGGGCCTGAGGAATGGGCTGGAGTTGTGCTGCTGGCAACGACTAGGCTGAAGAGAGTAAGACAGCAGCACCTGCTGCTGGGCTGGGCTGGCGCTCGCTGAAGGGAGCAGCAGCCCGGTGCTAGCTGCAGTCCGGAAACGAGATCTCGACTAAAGGGTGCACGGAAAACACGGATACGGATCATGTTATAGTTTAGGATTGGTTATAAGAATCCTATCATTTTATGTGAAGGTAAGCTACATAAAATGATAAATTTTATAAAGATCCTATCATTTTATGTGAAGGGAAGCTACATAAAATGATAAATTTTATAATAATGTGTCTAACTAAGTAGACTGATATGGGTCAACTGATCGAAATCGGGTTTGTTACAGAAATAAACGGAATAAAATTTTCGGATATTACATCAGTACCCCCTTAAAATAAGTTTCGTCCCGAAACTTAGAATAAGGTATCTACCCAAACAATTTCCCCTCAAGAGTTATATTCTAGTCTCACTCCAATTTGTCTCACTTTTTCCTAGCATGCAATCTACTCACGCTATCAAGCACATAAACATCAACAATCACTTAAACATATAATCACAGAAATCATATAAAGTATCGTCTCAGTACTAACCCGTCGGTACTGAAGTAGCGGCTAACTCCGCAAAGAACTCAGGGTAGTTACGTCTAATACTCTCCTCTGTCTCGCAGGTAGCCTCATCAGCTCGTCGTCTAGACCACTGGATCCTCAACATCGGTATCTCCTTAGAACGCAAGCGCCTAGTACTACGCTCTAGGAGGGCTACTGGGTACTCCACAAAAGTGTGGTCTAGCTCGACTATCAGGTCCTCATGACTGATGACGTGTCTAGGATCCGGTATGTACTCTCTCAACTGAGATACATGAAAAACTGGATGTACTCCCTCCAATCTCGGTGGCAGTGCTAATCGGTATGCAACCTCTCCGACTCTCTCTAAGATCTCAAATGGACCGCCATATCGGGGACTCAGCTTCCCCTTAATGCCGAAACGCCGGACCCCTCTCGTCGGTGACACTCTCAACCACACGTGTGTGCCTACTCTAAACTCCAAAGGTCGACGCCGTTTATCGGCGTAGGATTTCTGACGACTTTGAGTTGCTAACATCCGCTCCCGGACTTAGGCAATCCGGGCGATGTCATCCTGTATCGGATCTGGTACTACCCCATCAGCCTTGCTAGGCTCATCCCAACACAACGGTGTACGACATCTCCGTCCATACAAAGCCTCATAAGGTGCCATCCCAATAGACGCGTGCCAGCTGTTATTATATGAGAACTCTACCAGTGGAAGATGATTTGGCCATACCTGTCCCCAATCTAGTACACATGCCCGCAACATGTCCTCTAAGGTCTGAATGGTCCTCTCAGACTGACCGTCTGTCTGTGGGTGATAGGTAGTGATAAAGTGGAGACTCGTCCCCAGAGCAGTATGTACTTGCTGCCAAAATCTCGAGGTAAAACGTCCATCCCTGTCAGAGACGATAGTCCTCGGTACTCCATGGAGTCTCACAATGTGTCTGGTGAACTCCTCAGCTAGACGACTTACCGGCCACGTTTCCTTAATCGGAATGAAACGTGCGGTTTTCGTCAGACGGTCTACCACTACCCAAATGGCATCAAAACCTCTTTTGAGCCTCAACCCTGTAACAAAATCCATAGATATATCCTCCCACTTCCAATGTGGTACTGGAAGTGGGTGGAGCTCTCCTCCAGACCTACGATGCTCAATCTTGACCTGCTGACAGGTCGCACACTGGGCTACATATCGGGCCACATCAGGCTTCAAACCACCCCACCAGAAGGAACGTCTCACGTCCTTATACATCTTACTCGCTCCTGGATGTACGGAGTAAGGGGTAGCATGAGCCTCACCTAGTATCCTCTGTCTCAGCTCACTGTCTGATGGCACACAGATACGGTCCTGCCGTCTCATCAATCCATCGGCACCGATAGTGAACTGAGGTGCCTCATCTCGTGACATCCGGTCTCGGATCCGGGTCAAAGTCGGACAGGTCTCCTGCTTCTGTCGGATCTCACCCAATAGGTCAGGAAATAACTCTAAGGTGGCTAACCGATGAGCTGTATCGGGGAACTGGATCTCTAACTCCAACCAAGCTAAATCTCTCTGTAACTGTGGCTGTACTGTCAACCGGGCTATCGCCTTCTCCCGAGGCGTCTTCCGACTCAAAGCGTCAACAACTACATTTGCCTTCTCGGGGTGGTAGAGAATCTCAATATCGAAATCCTTGATCAACTCTAGCCACCGCCTCTGGCGGTTATTCAACTCCCGCTGAGTGTATATGTACTTCAGACTCTTATGGTCTGTGAAGATCTGACAGGTCGCTCCATAGAGATAATGACGCCAGATCTTAAGATCATGTACTACTGCAGCCAACTCCAGGTCATGGGTGGGGTAGTTCTCCTCATACGTCTTCAGCTGTTGAGATGCATACGCTATGACCTTACCCCTCTGCATCAAGACACACCCCAAGCCCAGCTTGGATGCGTCACTGTACACTACAAAATCCTCTGTACCCTCTGGCTGTGCTAAGATCGGAGCAGACGTCAATCTCCTCTTCAGCTCCTCAAAACTCTGCTGACACGGCTCAAACCAGACGAACCGAGTAGTCTTCCTCAGGAGACAAGTAAGTGGTCGGGCGATCAGGGAAAACCCTTCCACAAACCAGCGGTAATAACCTGCCAATCCAAGAAAGCTGCGAACCTCCTTAACATTCTTCGGAGGTTGCCAAGAAGACACCGAATCAATCTTCGCCGGGTCGACCTTAATCCCCTCAGCAGTCACTACATGGCCTAGGAAAGCCACCTCTGACATCCAGAACTCGCACTTGGATAGCTTACCATATAGCTGACTATCCTGTAGAATCTGTAATATTGTCCTCAAGTGTCCGGCATGCTCCTCTCGACTTCTAAAGTAAACAAGAATGTCATCAATGAAGACCACTACAAACTGGTCTAAGAAGTCGATGAAAATCCCATTCATTAACTCCATAAATACTGCTGGCGCATTAGTGAGCCCGAATGGCATCACTACAAACTCATAGTGGCCATACCTAGTCCGGAATGCCGTCTTAGGTATGTCCTGGTCTCTTACTCTCAGCTGGTGATAACCCGATCTCAAGTCTATCCTTGAGAACACTGACGCTCCATGCAGCTGGTCCAGCAGATCATCTATGCGAGGCAGTGGGTACTTATTCTTGATGGTGACCTTGTTCAACTCCCGGTTGTCAATACACAGCCTCATCGATCCATCCTTCTTCCTCACAAATAATACTGGTCCGCCCCAGGGAGAAACACTAGGGCGTATGAAGCCCTTCTCTGCTAACTCCTCTAACTGCTTCTTCAGCTCAAGCAACTCTATCGGGGCCATGCGGTACGGGGCCTTCGAGACCGGTCTCGTGCCCGGCTCTAACTCAATGCTAAAATCAACACTCCTCTGTGGAGGTAGCCCTGGTAAGTCGTCACTGAATACCTCTGCAAACTCGCATGCAACTGGTATCTCCTCTACTGTCAGGCTCTTGCGCTCCTTCATGGCATAACACCAGAAGGCCTCGCAACCCTGTGCCATCAATCTGGCTCCTCTCACTGTGCTGATAACTGTGCCGGACTTTCCGAGGTCCCAACTTCGGAATATGACTCTGTGACCCTCCTCAGTGGCGACAGTCACAGTTCTCCTACCAATATCTAAGACTACTCCATGTCTAGTCATCCAATCTATCCCCAATATCACATCCTCATGTGCTAAGGGCATGACTAGAAAATTTACTAACCAAATCCGACCTCCCAGATGAATAGGGCAGTCATAAATCTCTCGGGATCCTCTAAATATTCCCCCATCTGGTAACCCAACCACAAAAGGTACACCCTCTACTGTAGCCAAGGACAACCTATCTACGCATGCATCTGATATAAAGGAGTGTGTTGCACCAGTATCAAATAAAACTCGCACAGGTAAGTCATGGATCCAAATAGTACCTGTGGTCGCAGGTGTTGTAGGCTGCTCAGTGCTCCTCAGCTCGAACACTCTCGATGATCCTCCTCTAGTGTCAGTGGTACTACCACGTCCCTTGCCACGACCTGATCCCTGTGCCGTACTGTATGAAGCAGGATGTCCTGGAGCCCGGTACTGTTGCTGCTGCTGACTCGGTGCTCTGTACTGAGGAGGTCTCTGTACACTCTTCTCAGCACCTGCAGGAGAAGATCCCTGTTGTGAAGGGGCCCTACCCTGATGGCAGAAAGCAGCTTTGTGTCCCGGCTTCCCACAAGTGAAGCAAGTGGTAGGTGGTCTCTGGCAATCTGTCTTAATGTGATCGCGGCTACCACAGTTAAAGCACTGTCGATCTCTACTGGGAGTTTGAATTATAGAGTGGTAGTTGGTCCTCCCCTGAGTCTGTCCTCGACCATAACCTGCTACTGCTGCACTGCTACCAGCATGTCCTGTCCTCTGCCGCTTATCCGGCCCACTAGACTGAACTGCTTTCCTCGAAGCTGGCCTATCTCTCTCATAAGCAGAGGCCCTATCCTGATAGTCAGACAAGGTCTCACAGCGGAACCTTGCCAGATATGATCGAGTACTCTCTCTCAATCTCCTGGAGAAAAGGTAAACATGCTGCTCTTCCGGAGGTGCAGCTAGTCCAAGTAGGGTAAACTCTTTCAGAAACTTCTTTATGGCAGCAGCATTCGGGATATCTTCAAACCCCGCCTCAATGAAATCCTGAAATCTCTCCCTCCTCAACGAGACAGGACAGTACCTGTCCCTAACAATGTTCCTCATCTGCTCCCAACTGGTGACTCGGCTACGAATGGTACGCCACCATGAATGAGCATCATTTGTGAAACAGGTCTGTACCAAATCCACCTGTCGATCCTCGGGGCAACGTATTGCCTCTAAAGCAGTCTTTATCTTCCCTATCTAGTGCTCCACCTCTTGCCCTATTTCTCCACTGAATGAGGGAACCTTCTGAGAGTTGAAAGCCTTCAACCACTCATCCGGTCTCGGTGCTCTAGATCCAGCAGGCGCTCTATCAGCATTAGCTCTCCTCTCAGGTACAGCCGGCACCTGAGACACTCCCTGTGTCACCTGTGCTGACCTAGCCGGTACCACCGGTGGTACCTGGGCAAGCCTCTCAACTCTGGCAGCCTCCTCCATACGCTCGACGTATGCTCTATACTCTCTATACTCAGATGCTCCAATAGAAACACTTCCTGACTCAGTCGAACGTGCTCCCTACGCTCTAGATCTAGCGGCGGTCTCTTGCCTGACTTCGGGGCTTACACTCTCAGCTACCTCTTCCACAGCAGCCTCTGGTATGTTTGTTGCAGGTGGATCCTCTCGAGGAACTCGTCCTCGAACTCTCCCTAGTGGTGGTCTACCCCCACGACCACGCCCTCTAACAGCAGGGGTGCTATCAGCTCGATCTTGTCTGACTGGGGGGAGTGGGGGACGACCCCTACCTCGGCCAGTTGCTGGTGTAGCCCTAGTACGGGCCATCTGCACGAACGGTAACAACTACAGTTATGATCTAACTAATCTATCATAAGTAGTAAAAGTCTATAATAATAATACTAAGAATACCGAGATCCGCGGAGGTAGTGGTGGTCATCCGTACTTTCTATCCCAACCCGACTAGGCATGCATTTTAAAACTAAAATTTTCTTTGGAAAACTCAAACCCTTTTCGGGTTCTGTTTATTTACTTATATGACCTTTTTAAAAGCTTTCAAGTGCCATTGTTGCCAACCTAGAGCTCTGATACCATGTTGTAACACCCCAAATTTTACAACTCGGGGAGGTACTGGTTAGGACCGCACAGTGGGTCCCAACCTTAGATTGACAACAACTTAACAAGATCTTACAACAAGGCACAGATAAGGAAAAACCAGAAATCATAAAATAAATCTTAACAATGTATGAATGCGACCAGAACAACCAACATCCGGAAACATAAGATAACAAAGTACGGAAAGAAAGAAAAGAACCAAGGTCCAACTGGAAAACCGACAAATAAAGAAACTGCAACACGTCCTAAAAGTACGACACCCCGGCTGACCACTACCATCCGGATCACACGGCATCTGCTCTAACCTGTGGTAAGTCTACACAACATAAAAATTGTTAGCTAACTATCCAAATATAAGTAGAATAACAACAGCACAAACACACGCAGAAAAATTATAAACAAACATCATGCTGGCACTCAACCGTTTATTATCTATTATTTAGGTGATTCATCTTATTCAATTTTACAGTTGTGGCACGAGAACTCTTAAGAGTTCTCGCCTCCGTTCCTTATCCAACTGGGTGTAGGTCTAGCTTACCTCCGCCGGTAGAATCACTACAAACCGAGTGTGGACTAGTCCCTAAAGAAACCCTCAACGCCCTCAAGCTAACTGAGCAGAATGCCACCGCCCGTTACTCTTAGGCCAAGTATAGGTCGGTAAATATCTATCACAACCTATAACTCTAAACATTTCAATCACACACCACTATCATCATTCATGCTCATATTCGAAAGTCAGCTAAGTAAGCCCAAAGGACTTACCTGTTGTAAATCTCGACTCTTTGTAAATCAACTCGCTCTGTAAACTGTAGCAACTCAGTTGCCTGCCAAAGGAGATAAGTGCATTAGCACACTCCAACGTAATTAGAAGTCTAAGACTTCTAAGATAGAAGATCGTAATATGACAAACTAATTACAGTACTAATTTATGGTAAAATGACCATTTTACCCTTAGTCCCGGAACTTCCAAATTTTCCGAAATTCATGTCTATTCGAGACCCTAAAGTCATATTCTAACTCCTAAAGTTTAGTTTGGTTACAACTGACACTTTTCCTATTTTCCTATTTTCCGAAAGATCGTAAAGGTCCAACTTCGGTTTCAAATATAAAATTCGTAAAAGCTTATAAAAATTCCGAAATAATTCTCTAGATCATCTATGATGTTCCATCTACCCTTAGGAGCAAGAATTCTTCAAAACTGTTCATCCATTATTTTTATAAAAATTCTCAAAGTTGGCTACTACACTTACCATTCCTATACTTAACCAAAAATCCAAAGTTTACAAAAACTGCTTAACTACTCAACTTCGGAAGCCTATAACTTCTAATCCGACCGTTCATTCCTTCTCAAATTTTAACATACTAAACTACATATATCCATCTATCATCTATTAAAATTTCAACGGTGGATCTTCATTGTAACTCCTTAACATTGGTCGACAAAATGGGAAGTTTCTAGCTTAAAAATTGAAGGAAAAGAGTTGTATTTACAGCAGTCCTTTGTTTCTACCACTATGTTTATATAACTCTGCAGCTACCCATTACCAACCCAGCCCATGTTCAAGGCCGAACTACGACAACACATCATTCCAGTCCTAAAGAATCGGTATAAACACACATAAGATCATACATTAGCCTTTCAGTTACCTCTATACAGAAGGCTTTCTAAGGCTGCTGCACTTGCTGTTTAAGCAGGGTTCTATCTCGTTCTGGCCAGACTGAGGATGCCTCAGGTATTAGCGTCTCCTCTTCTGCTTCCACGTGACACAGAAAACTCTTGCTCCAACTGATGCTCGATTCAAGAGGTGTAGGGGCGAAACCGAAATGATTAGGATTATATCTTTTGTTGTATATGATCAGAAGGAAAAGAGATGTTGCTTACTTGTGTTTACAGTTAGATCTGAATAGGAAGAGAGGTCCGACTAGACACACATATCTCGCGGTTGGATTGGTAGAGTCACGCAGGACTGAGCTATGCCCTTGGATAGTTTTGGGGTGGGTTTGTAGCAGTCTCCCACACTCTCTGGATGGACCTGTTGGCTCTGCAACACCAATTCACGTTGGATTCTCTACATGTACAGAAGACAAGGGAGAAGGTAAGTAGGAGGCATACTTTAGATCTGGTTCGTCGGTTCCAACTCTGGACGACTCTTGCTGGCGTCGGTATGAAGGTTGATCTCAGGTTCGGCTGTATTAGTCTCCCGTCTTCCTACTGGCGATGGATGCACTGAATGGTAGTGGTGCAGATGGCAAGGAGGAGGGAAGTATAGGGATCGTGAATGAAAAGAATTTCTATAACTTACCCGCTGGATGTATCTGGACGCAAAGGAGGAGGGAGGTGAGTAGCTATATCGCGTGATCCTAGGGAGCGTTTAAGGTAAGGGGATCTGCTCTCTAACTATTTCTGCATAAGCGCTGAACGGTTATCTCACAGCCGGGCTGGCTGCTCTCTTCACTTCCGGACGGGCCTGAGGAACGGGCTGGAGTTGTGCTGCTGATAACGACTGGGCTGAAGAGAGTAAGACAGCAACACCTGCTGCTGGGCTGGGCTGGCGCTGGCTGAAGGGAGCAGCAGCCCGGTGCTAGCTGCAGTCCGGAAATGAGATCTCGACTAACGGGTGCACGGAAAAGACGGATACGGATCATGTTATAGTTTAGGATTGGTTATAAGAATCCTATCATTTTATGTGAAGGTAAGCTACATAAAATGATAAATTTTATAAAGATCCTATCATTTTATGTGAAGGGAAGCTACATAAAATGATAAATTTTATAATAATGTGTCTAACTAAGTAGACTGATATGGGTCAACTGATCGAAATCGGGTTTGTTACAGAAATAAACGGAATAAAAATTCCGGATATTACACTGGAAATTAACTCTCTTAACTCCATTTTCTGCTCCTTGGTGGGAGTACTTCTCCATATGCAAAGCTTGCTTCTGAATGAACTCCCAAGCTTAGTTTGTCGACATGTCCATGAATGTGCCGGCGGAAAGTAGTTGAAGATTGAATTGGGTAGCTCCATCCAATCCCTTGAAGTATATCTCCAACAACTCTATCTTTGGAATCCTATGATGTGGGCAATCCAATAGAACATCTTTAAATCTCACCCATGACTTGGTCAAACTCTCCTTGTCCTTCATGATAAATGCATTAATCTTCCCTCTCATTTCAGTTGTTTTTGAGGGGGGAATGAACTTTGTTAGAAACTCCGTCATCATCTCTTCCCAAGTGTTGATTTTTTCAGGTGGAAGAGATTGATACCAAGTAAGCGCCCTATCCTTCAAAGAAAAGTAGAAAGGCCTTAGCTTGTAATTGTTGTTTTCCAGCCTTGAAGGTCTCAAGATCTCCATCAAGATCTCATAGTTTTGCAAATGCTGATGCGGAGACTCCCTCTCTAAACCTCCAAACTAGAATTGCGGATCATGGATGGAACTTGCGGTCGAAGTTCGTAATCATGTTCCGCTGGATCACCTAGGTTGACTCCTGGACGCCTCAGTTGCTGATTAGGGTCCATCCTCTGTCCTAGGGTTTGTAGAATTCATGCAAAAAGAACATCTCGGACATGCATCCGAGGTGGATGTATCTCGGCCGCGGCAACTGGGACTGGGTCGTGCCTCGGTCGAGGATCTGGTCGATGCAGAATCTGGGCTCGTAGATCGGCCATATCTGCTTCAATCTCTGCAGTTCTGGTGCGAGTTTGCTCCCTTTCTTTCTGCAGTTCTTCCTTGTTGAGGCGCAGCTGTTCCAGCGCCTCCTTCAGTTCGGCCTCAAGATCGCGATCTCCTTGATTGGTCATCTTAGCTTCTTTCAAGCGTCGTTTGTATGTCTTTTCTGGTTCGTCATCGTAAGGAACGATTTCTGTTAGCATGAAATATTGTGATATTTTAGGCACGTTTTCCAGATGTATATCATCCATAGTAGTGTTCATTGATAAAGCATTGAAGCAATTGTGAGCTAGTTTATCTATATTGTCGATATAGAGGTCTACCTAAGATTTGTGTTGATTGTAGGCGAATAAGAGCTAAAACCGAACGAATTAGGAGAGGATGGAGATGGATTGAGCACATCCAAGTATTGAGGACACCACAAAGAAGCTAAGGAAGATGCTAGGGTGAAGAATGACACAACAAAGGGAATTACGAGCAACCTATGTGTTACGTCTAGGAATAGATGTGCACGCAATAAGTCTTAAATTTATACTCGTTATATTTATCCTAACTCCTAGCGAACCCGCAGTGTACGGGACGTTTGTAGAAAGGTAAGTATTCCGAGGTCGAACACGAAGACTAAGGTGAAATCGAGTCAAGCAATGATCAAAGATAGTGTGAATCTAGACTAAGATAAGATGAGAAACAAAGAAAATGGAAAAAACACAATGTTTTTGTTGGTTTTAGTGGTAATCAAACAAAGATCACAAGTCAAGCAAGATGATAAACAACTAACAACTCAAGCTAGCAAACAAACAAGTAACACAAAGCACAAGAATAATGATCAAGAGAGATAAGTAGATTCTAGAGGTCAATATTTCCGGTTATGGCATAGGATTCAAGGTTCTAAGGATTCTAAGGACAAGCTGCGGTGTTTGGGAAAGAATGTTCACTAATGGAAGCGATTACCGGGTAAGTCTCTCACTTCACTAATCCCGCATCAAACTCCTATTACCGGGTAGGTCTCAAGAGGTTAGAGTAAGGAATTCCGCTCGAACTAGATGCTACTTAAGGGTAACCCTCTCCTTACCGGGTAAGTCTCAGAATAGGGAAATCTCAAGCAATAATCCTAGCACACTCGATCCAATAGCGGCTTATGAGGCTCACTACTACCTAGCATTCATCATCTTAGGTATCTAAGATCGGAAATCATCGGGTAGATCTCTTCCCTCACTTAGATTGGTAGCATTAGGTGATACTAAGCTAAATTAGGCTTGACAAACACTAGGATTTAACAAACAAAGACCCTAGCATGCAGATTCATCAATTAAGGAGCAACAGAGAAGAAAATCGGGTGGATCATACAAAAATCGGACGATCTAGATGAAGAACAGGTCGATTTTTGTCTCTGGAATGGGTTTCGTGCATACAAATCATCCTAAACTAACATATAAGTCCATCCTATCATCACCCAAGCCATAACCATCAATCCATCACTCTAGAATCACAATAAACTAACCAATAATATGCATATCAAGATCCGAAATCATCAAACAAGCATACATGGTGTTCATAGATGGATAATGAAAGATAAGCAAGCAAACCAATAAATCTCAACAAAATCCAAGTTGTAGCAAGACTTACAAACTCTTAAATGAAGATTCAAAACGTTCTTAACAATCCTTGCAATTAGTTCTTCAATCCAAGACTACAATATCACTCAAAATCCCTCTAAACTCCTAGAATGGTGTTCTTCTTCTTCCTTCCATCTTTGAGAGCTTTTTTTCTCCTCCAATCTTCCTACCAAAATTGATGAGCTGTGAATGAGAGTGTGGGAGAGGAGAGATGCTCAGCAACCACCTGCAGGACCACTTATATTCTCCACCAAGAGCAAGGACGGACAAGAGATCGTGGGACACGTGGCTTAAGCTGTCAAAGGCCCAAAAATCGACCCAGAGGACAAAAATCGGCCGATTTAGCTGCTAGTTGGTCCGATTTTCTTCAACAGAAACATGCTATGATCATCTAGCCATGAGTTGCTCCATTGCTTGCACCAATAGTGGTCTTTGTGTCCTTTGTTGCTCCAATTATGCTCCTCCAAGGCTTTGGATGTGTACCATCATGAGGCTTGGCCCTCAAATGTATCGATTAATGTCCAATAGATCCCCGAATTACCTACAAAACTGATAAAAGGTAGTGTAGACGTCTTTTCTAGAAATGTGCATGAATTGAGCGAAGACGTCATGAACCAATGCCAAAACGTGCGTGAATGAGTGAGAAATCTATCTAAATGATTACCTAATCCTAAGTCATAAATCTTGTTATCAAAAATACCCCATACTTAAGGTTTGCTCGTCCCCGAGCAAATTCCCAACTATAGACTAAGAGACGACATGATTTATGTATGCAGAAAAATGGCAAAACCGTTTTGGGTTTGTGCTTCTAATATTGGATCACCTTCATAGTCATGTTTCATGGCAATGGACAAGCAATTACGCATCAAATAAATGAAAGCATGGAAAGACTATTACACTTAACTTGATAGCATGCAATGAAATGTAAAGATGAAGAAGTCAAGATGATCATGAGTATATCCAATCTAAATCACTTAGTCTTACACACATGCAAGTAGGTCAAAAGGACTTGTGAAATATAAGGCCAAGAAACGTTGTGATTAGGTGGGAATTTTCTAGGCTATGTGATGCTAATCCGGGAAAGGAACTAAACAACCACAACTTCACACTTCTTATCAACTTCCCTCAAGTGTATATTTTTCTTCATTTTCTTTTCTTTCTTTTATTTTTGAGACAATGGCATTGGTGTGCAAAAGCCGAAACCTTGGTGATTAGCCATTCTCGGACTTTTTCTAATTTTTCGAGATGCATCCACACCGGGCACACATACCAAAGCTCGTTAGGACTATCGGTTTATTTGACTTTGGCAAGGCACCAACACCCGATTATGTGAAGTGTACCGAGTTACTTGTCATTTAAACCAATGTCCCCAAACCTATATTTTTGTCTACACTTTCACAACAATTTCAGCATTTTATTCACATCATTCTTTCATCAACAACTTCACCCCACACTTGCTTTTCACACACATCAACACACTATCATGCTCCTATTCCCGGATGGGTCAAAAGAGGTCCAATTTATCTCAATTGAGGTGCTCAAGCAACATGATCAAGATGAGAAGTAGAGGAAGATGAATTGCCTTAATTACTCCTAATTGATGTGCAAGAACTAGCATGCAATTTCGACTTTCAATACTCAATCCATTCTAGGCAAACATCATGATCACAAATCATTCATGGGATTCAAGATAAGTACTTCAAGTCTACATATACATTCATCAATTTAACACATAAGGCCATCCATAGCCAATCCACGAGACAAGGTTCAATCATTAGGGTCATATCCAAGCCTTAGAAGCACTACAATTTTTTAAAATTTTCTGAATTTTTTTGGATTTTTTGAAATATGTATGTACAATGCAAGACATAATGAAACATGTGACAAAATTAAACTATCCTAGATGCTAATCATGCAAGTGATCATGAAAACCCCACCCCATACTTAGAAACACATTGTCCCCAATGTGGAAACTAAATAAAGAAGTGAAAGAGGGTTCTCACAATGTAAAATTGGTGATGCTTTGGTATTTCGGTTCTCATTGGATGATGATGGTGGATGATCGATCAAGGATGGTAGAGAGCTCTTGATGTTCATTATGGTGTCGGAACCCGCGCTTGGCACCGCAAGCCGTCCAAGTTCCACGTCCGCTCCACCCATGCTTGATTGGAGATCATCACTTTTCTTTACAGAGGAAAAATCGGCCAAGCAACCCAGGAAAATCGGCCGATTTTGTGCATGAACAGTCCGATTTCCTGGGTGCTTTTTTCCTTGTCCATGTGCTCGGATCTTGCTTCTTCAACCATTCCATGAGGCCTTCACATGACCTCCAACATCTCATAACTCATGACAATCAACAAGATCTAGCACCCAAAAACACAAAGGAAAAACAAAGCACACCAAGAGTAAGATCAAGCAAAAGCAAGAAAAAGAAAGGGAAAAATATGTACCAATGGGTTGCCTCCCATTAAGCACTTCTTTAAGGTCATTACCTTGACCAAATTCAGGAGCGTTTCAATCAAGGTGAAGTGGGGCAATCACTTCCACCGGGGCTTCCGGGATGTACTTCTTCAATCGATGCCCATTCACCTTGAAGTTACCACAATGATCTCCTCCTATCTCCACCGCTCCATGAGGAAAAACTTTCTTCACCACATATGGCCCGGTCCATCTTGATTTGAGCTTTCCGGGGAAGAGCCGCAGCCTCGAGTTGAAGAGAAGGACAAGGTCGCCTTCACTCAACTCCTTTGGGATGATCCTCTTATCATGCCATCGCTTGGTTCTCTCCTTGTAGATCCGAGCATTCTCATATGCATCCAACCGGATCTCCTCAAGGGCGTTTATGTCTAGCAACCGCTTTTCTCCGGCCTCCTTTAGATCAAAATTTAGCCACCTTATAGCCCAATATGCTCGATGCTCCATCTCTACCGGAAGGTGGCAAGACTTTCCATAGACCAACTTGTAAGGAGTGGTGCCAATTGGTGTTTTGAAGGCGGTCCTATATGCCCACAAGGCATCATCGAGCTTCATAGCCCAATGTTTTCTCGTCCTTGATACCGTCTTCTCAAGAATGGCCTTGATCTCCCGGTTGGAGATCTCCACTTGGCCACTAGTTTGGGGATGGTAAGGTGTTGCCACCTTATGAGTCACCCCATACTTAGCCAAAAGTGCTCCAAAATTCCTATTGGTGAAGTGCTTCCCTCCATCGCTTATGATCACCCTTGGTGTTCCAAACCTAGGGAAGATCACTCGGTTGAAGAACCGCACCACCACCTTGGCATCATTTGTGGGAGAGGCGATTGCCTCCACCCATCTTGAGACATAATCTACTGCCAATAGGATGTAGAGGTTGCCACATGAAGAAGGGAATGGTCCCATGAAGTCCACACCCCATACATCAAATATTTCTCCTCTTGTATGTTGTTCAAGGGCATCTCATTCCTCCTTGAGATGTTGCCCGTCCTTTGGCAAGAATCACAAGCTATCACAAAGCCTTGCACGTCCTTGAACAAACTTGGCCAAAAGAAACCCGATTGTAGCACTTTTGCACATGTCTTGTGTGCACTAGCATGCCCTCCACATGGCAAGGAATGACAATGGCGGATCACACTCTCCACCTCATCTTCCGGTATGCACCTCCTAAACATTCCATCCGGCCCTCTTTTGAACAAAAGTGACTCGCTCCAATAGTAATGTCTCACATCCTTGAAGAACTTCTTCCTTTGGGCATATGTCAAACCGGGAGGCACTTCCTCACACACCAAGTAGTTCACAATGTCCGCATACCATGGCTCACTTCCTCTAGACACTTGGAACAAGCACTCCTCCACCATTTGCAATTGCTCATCCCGAAATGAGTCATCAATCGGGATGTCATCTCTCTCAATCTCTAAGGGAGGTAGTCTACTAAGGTGATCCGCCACGGAGTTCTTGGATCCCTTCTTGTCCCGGATTTCCAAATCAAATTCTTGAAGAAGAAGGATCCACCGAATCAACCTAGGCTTGGCATCCTTCTTGGTAAGTAGATAACGGATCGCGGCATGATCCGTATAGACTATGACCTTCGCTCCAACAAGATATGAGCGGAACTTCTCAAAAGCATACACCACCGCTAGCAACTCTTTCTCGGTTGTGGCATAGTTAAGTTGGGCATCATCTAGCGTCTTGCTAGCATAATAAATGGCATGAGTGCGCCCATCTTTCCTTTGCCCCAAGACAGCCCTAACGGCTACATCGCTAGCATCACACATGATCTCAAACGGTAGGCTCCAATCCGGAGGTGGCATGATAGGTGCGGAGATCAAGGCGTTCTTCAACCTACAAAAAGCCTCAAGGCAATCTTTGGAGAAAACAAATTCAACATCCTTCATTAGTAGGTTAGTAAGGGGCTTAGAAATTTTAGAGAAGTCTTGAATAAACCTCCGGTAAAAACCGGCATGCCCTAAGAAACCCCTTACCCCTTTCACCGAGGTAGGTGGTGGCAACTTCTCTATAGTTTCAATCTTGGCCCTATCAACCTCAATGCCACGGTTAGACACCAAGTGTCCTAACACAATACCTTCACTTACCATGAAGTGGCATTTTTCCCAATTTAAGACGAGATTTGTCTCCTCACATCTTTGCAATACTAAGGACAAATTAGCCAAGCAATCATCGAAAGAAGAACCATAAACAGAGAAATCATCCATGAACACTTCCATGATATTTTCAATGTATTCCGAAAAAATAGCCATCATACACCTTTGGAAGGTGGCGGGTGCATTACACAACCCAAATGGCATTCTCCTATATGCAAAAGTACCCCATGGACATGTAAAGGTTGTTTTCTCTTGGTCATCGGGGTGGATAGGGATTTAGAAGAATCCGCTATAACCATCTAAGTAGCAAAAATGAGAGTGTTGAGCTAATCTCTCTAGCATTTGGTCAATGAAAGGGAGAGGGAAGTGATCTTTCCTAGAGGCCATGTTAAGCTTTCTATAATCAATACACATCCTCCATCCCGTAACCGTTCTAGTGGGGATTAATTCATTGTTCTCATTGGTTACTACGGTCATCCCACCCTTCTTAGGTACTACATGAACGGGACTAACCCACTTACTATCCGAGATAGGGTAGATAATTCCCGCATCTAGCAACTTTATGATCTCCTTCTTAACTACCTCTTTCATTATAGGAATTAGCCTTCTTTGATGTTCAATAGAGGGTTTATGATTATCTTCCATCATTATCCTATGCATGCACAAAGAGGGCTTGATGCCAACAAGATCATCAATGGTGTATCCTATTGCCTTTCTATGCAGTTTCAATTCATTCAACAACCTATTAAGCTCATCATCACTCAAAGATGCATTCACAATCACAGGATAAGTAGAATTTGAACCAAGGAAAGCATACTTTAAATGAGAAGGAAGAGGTTTAAGATCAAGTTGAGGAGGACCTTTTTCGGTTGGAGACGATCCATACAATGTAGGTTGAGATGATTGCAAAGCCATGGAAGCCTCCTTGAAGTCCCTTGATGATTGCTCATACTCAAGTGGTTGATGCTGAAAAGACTCAGGAAAATCGACCCAGGAAGAAAAATCGGTTGATTTTTCTGAAGGGGGGTCGATCTGAGTTTCTGTTTTGGCAAAACTGGCTGAAATTTCAGCATAAGTACAAAAATCGGCCGATTTTTGCCCTTCAGTCCGATTTTTCTGGCAGTTTTCCTCTTCTTCTAGCACTTCAAACTCAACACTTGGTAGCTCGTCCAATGCATTCAAGGCCTTGATTACTTCATTGCTACTCTCCTCAATTCCTTCTTCCATCAAGCTTGAGCTAAGAACTCTCTCAAGCGGATCCTTGAGCAAGATTGAGCTCACAACCTCTCTAGACTCCTCTTCTTCAACTATGTTGGATATATCCTCATCAAGGGTTGGCCCCTTCATCATTGTTGATAGCTTGAACTTGATGTTTTCTTCTCCAATGTTGAAGGAGAGAGTCCCATTCTTGCAATCCACTAGACATCCGGAAGTAGCTAGGAAAGGTCTCCCTTAGATGATAGGAACCGGATAGTCCGCCGGGATATCCAAGACAACGAAGCCTATGGGCACATAGAACTTCCCTAATTGCACCGGGATGTCTTCCAAGATCCCAACCGGATGAGTGATTGAGCGGTGTTAGCATGAAATATTGTGATATTTTAGGCACGTTTTCTAAACGTATTTGATTCATATTGATAGTCTTTGATTGAACTTTGTGCATATGTGAGCTAGTATTACCTATATTGTCGATATGGATGTCTACACTAGTTCTATGTTGATTATAGGTGATTTGGAGCTATTTCCGAACGGAATCGAGCAAAGGAGAGTTGAGTTGATATGTCCATAGATTGAGGACATTCTTTGGAAGCAATTTGGAGTCTTAGCTTGAGGAATGCACGAGTTAGGGAAGAATCACGTTCTTGCCCTAAATTACGCCCTAAAATACGGCCGTATCACAAACCACGTTCAGAATTACGGCCGTGGATTTGGAGTCAGAAATTCATGTTCATTCCAGGGGATTACACGGCCGTGGAACATATGTTGCAAACCGTATTTGTTTCCACGCTCTAAATTACGGTCGTGGAACACTTCCACGACCATGATCTTGGCGGATCTTTTCGCCAAACTTTGAAGCCACGATCTTTTAAGGATTGGGCCGGGCCGACATTTGCCCTACACTATAAAAAGACGGACGAAGCAAGATTCCGTCACCTTCGCTACCCCCGTTTACCCTCATTCATCGCCGCTTAGACACGAGCACGTTTTGCTTAGCTTGCTTGGAAGCAATTGACATCTCTTTGAAGAGATCGAAGTTCGTGTTTGGAATTCCTTTAATCTCGCACTTTTGGTGGAGATTGCTGTGGAGATTTCCGGGTTTGCGGAAGATTGAAGTTCTTGGAAGATTTTGCAAGAAGATCTCTCTTCTTGATTAGGTTCGATTTGGAAAACGGATTGACATCCCGTTTTCTTTTCTTTCCTAGGATTACGATTGTTTGTTCTATTGTGAATCTTTTGACATTGCTTATTCTCTTTGTGACTTTGAGATTGAATTGAAGATTATTGAAAGTTCTTGAAAGTTTTCATCTTTCTATCTTTTAATTCTTGAATTGATATCAACATGACTGTTATTGGCTAAAAACCCTTAACAATTCTAAGGTGAAGGGTTGATAGTTGTGGCTTAGATGATGATAGATCGATCGCAAATAGATTAGACCCTGAGAGTTAGAGAATTATCGCCGACAACCCTAAATTACGGGCTGTTCTTGAGTCCACGGCCGTGGAACCTCAAGAACTAACCGTGATTTCCCTTAAGTCTACGAACCTGCTTTTACTTTAATCTAAAGTTCAAGATTTGCTTTAGCTTAGTTTAGACTTGTCTTTTCTAGGTGGTAGTGAAGCCTCAACAACCTCTACCTCGATTGTGAGTGTCACAACCTCAATCGGTTAAGTTAGTCTTGATCTTTGGGTTATAAGTTTGGGTATTTGACACTAATTCTCATCTTTAGAATCTTTCTATATTGAGCCTCAACAACCTGTATAGAGAGTGCCTTGTAGGTGAGTTATATAAGGTTTTTGGAACTTCACCGTACGATTACCTTACATTAGTATACCTTTGCATATCTCAACTCTGTCTTTATATCATTAAGTATATCTTGAATCGATTGCCACAGCTGGATGCTCGGATCTTTAGGTTTGTTGTTTTCCCAATATTTGCAAAACTCCAATATTTACTTGCTTGATAATCTGCAATCGAGTTCGTTCTCCCCAAATCCCTGTGTTCGATACTCTGGAATTCTTGCTTAACTATATCGATCCGTACACTGCGGGTTCGCTGCTTGATTCTAGTTTTATAAATTTAAAACTTATTTGTACACACCTCTAGGGGCGAACAAGTTTTTGGCGCCGTTGCCGGGGATTTGGTTTAGACCGAATCCGGTAGCCGGTTGTCAAGCTTGGGAGCTTGCTCTCGTTATTTGATATCTCTTTGAGTGCATGCGCAGGTCTAGGAACACCGAAGATCTCTTACCTCTTGATCAAGAGCTAGAGAAAACCTTGAGGCAAAAGCGCAAGGAAAAGAAGATGGCCGAAGAACACGAACGTGATCTTCAAACGGAGTTGGCGGAGAAGGAATCTCAACTCCGATGGAATGAGACTCTCCGCCAAGATGAGATGGATCGACATCAATCTCAAGTTAACGGTCTACAAGACATGATCTTCCAAATGAGGATAAAGATGAGCGACCTTGAGAATAAGGTAGGCAAGAAGTCCTCAAGAAGGAGATCAAGGTCTAGAAGAAAAAGCCACTCATCCGCTGATGATAGTGACTCTTCCATGCCGCCGTTAGAAGAGATTGATCCCACGATCAATATGAATCCTTTCCATCCACAAGGAGCTGCTAATCACCGCATTCCACCTAGGAATGCGAGGATCGAACGTGTGGATAATGAGCCAAGAACTCTTGGCCAGCGGATGGATCCAACACAACAACCACGCCGCTTGGGTGTGAATTTTGATGCTGAAGATGTGCAAGGGTTTAGCTTTAACCCTCAAGTTATCACTCTTGTTCGCCAAAGCCAATTTGGCGGTACAAGCGCTGAATCTCCACACCAACACTTGCAAAACTTTGAGTGTATGATGGAGACAATGAGACCGAAGAACGCTACTACCAACAGCTATAAGCTCAAACCTTTCTTTTTCTCTTTGAAAGGGAAAGCGTTGTCATGGTATCAAGCTCTTCCCAATGGGAAACTAGACACGTGGGAAGACCTTTCCGCGGAGTTTCTCACCAAATTCTTTCCGCCCTCCAAAACGGCGGAACTTAGAGGTAAGATTAATGCTTTTTCCATGAGACCTAACGAAAGTTTGTTTCAATCATGGGAAAGGTTTCAGGATTTACTCTTGGATTGCCCTCATCATGGCATATCCAAGCTTGCCTTGTTGGAAATCTACTACAAAGGGCTGGATGCGGAAACGCAATTCAACCTCCAATCCCTCTCATGCGGAACGTTCATGGACATGAGAGAAGATGACGCTTGGGACTTCATTGAGAAGCAAGCAAGAGTCATAGAAAAGTACTCCCACCGGAAAGCGGAGGGAAATCGTGTGGAGCAAGGAGCAAAGCTCACACATGAAGCTCAAAATCAGATTTTCTCCCTCAACAATGAGATCAAAGAGTTGAAGGAGACTATCAAGACCAACTTCCCAAAGCAACAAGAGAAGGATGTTGGCTATTTGGGCAACAACAATGGCGGTGATAACACCAACCGCAACAACAATAACCGGAACAATAACCGGAATAACAATTGGAATGGAAACAACAACAACCGGAACAACAACAATTGGAACAACAATCGGGGTTCAAACAACAACAATTGGCGCTCCAATCAACAAAATTCCGGTAACTCCTATCCTTCCAATTCTAATTCACTAACTCCACCCTCCTCTTCCTCTACTCCTTTGAAAAGCCAGGGGTAATCATCAAATGGAGGAAACAATACGGGAAAGGAGAAGTCCGATCCCATGTTGGAGACAATCTTGGGAAAGCTTCAAGGGTTGGAGAACCGCCTCATCAAGGTTGATGATCAAGTCTCTAAGGTTGACAAAGCTCAAAAAGTTTTGGAAAACCAATTGTTCAACCACGCGGAGGAAGTTCCTAGAAATCAAGGGAAACTTCCAGGAAAGACGGAGGACAACCCTAAGGGCAGGGTAATGGCAATTACAACTAGGAGCGGAGTGACTACCACCGATCCGCAGCCTACGTTCGTTGAAGTCCCCGTAGAGAAGGATAAAGGAAAGGGGAAGGAGAAGGAAGATATCTATGTTCCTCCTCCAGCTTATAAACCTCCCCTACCGTTCCCTCAATCTAGAGCGCAAGCGCGCCTAGATAAACAATTTGGTAAGTTCATAGAACTCATGAGCAAGCTGCATATTAATATACCCTTCATTGATGCTATTGTAGGTATGCCGGCTTATGGCAAGTTCTTGAAGGAGCTTCTCTCTAACAAGAGGAAGCTAGAAGATTTCGGTGAGGTCAAGATGAGTTCGGATTCTTCGGATCTCATCAAGACTATGAAGGAGAAAATGCCCCCAAAGTTGAAGGATCCGGGGTCATTTTGCATTCCCATTGGAGTGGGAGATGTCACATACGACGCTTTATGTGACTTGGGAGCAAGTGTGAGCATCATACCACTTGCATTATGTAGGAAGATCGGTTTAGACGATCCTAAACCGGTCAAGATGATGTTATACATGGCGGATCGATCCATCACTCGCCCCGTCGGTATTGTAGAAGACGTCCCGGTCAAGCTAGTTAAGTTCTTTGTCCCTATTGATTTTGTCGTGCTTGACATTCCTGCAGATAGTCCGGTCCCGATTATACTCGGAAGACCGTTTCTTGCAACTTCCGGCTGCATGGTCGATTGCAAGAATGGGAGACTCGCTTTTGATATTGGAGAAGAGAAAGTAGAGTTCGTTCTTTCCACTCTAGTAAAGGAGCCAATCTTCGATGAGGATATTTACAATATCCAAGATGAAGAAGGTTTGTCTAGGGAGGAGGTAAGTGCGATTCTCTTTAACGATCCTTTACAAAAAGTTATCACTATGAGTCTAACCAATGTGGGGGAAGAAGAAGAGTGCAAAGAGGAAATTGAAGCCTTAGAAGCACAAGAAGAGATGCATGGAGTGGAGTTTGGAAAACTCCACGATGAGGCTGAGAATGTAAGAATCCACGGTCATACCCTGTATTCCACGACCGTGGATTTCACAACCAAAATCGACCTCCATTCCAGAGGATTACACGGCCGTGGAACACATGGAGAGGCCGTAATTCTGACCGTGGAAGAGGGTGATCGGCTTACTTCTTCAACTTCTTCTGATTCTTCTCCAAACCACTCCACAACCTTAGAAACTTCTAAGGAAACGTCGGATGCCCCTCAAGGACCATTGGAAGCTCCGAAAGTGATGGAACTCAAACCACTTCCTACTCATCTAAGGTACGCTTTTCTTGGATCTAATTCTACCTTTCCGGTCATTGTTAGCTCCGAACTAAGCATAGATGAACATGAACAACTCATGACAGTCCTTAGGAAACATAGAAAAGCCATAGGTTACACTATCGAGGACTTAGTAGGAATTAAACCCTCCCTATGTATGCATAAGATACTAATGGAGGAGGATTTTAGAACTTCAAGACAACCTCAAAGGCGGTTGAATCCGACCATGAAGGAGGTTGTCAAGAAGGAAATTCTCAAACTTCTTGATGTAGGTATCATCTATCCTATCTCCGATAGCAAATGGGTGAGTCCAGTTCAAGTAGTTCCGAAGAAGGGAGGAATGACGGTCATCACCAACAAGAACAACGAACTCATTCCTACCCGAACCGTGACTGGATGGCGAATGTGCATAGACTACCGCAAGCTCAACAACGCGACACGGAAGGATCACTTTCCCTTGCCATTCATCGATCAAATGCTTGAAAGGTTAGCACAACATTCACATTTTTGCTACCTTGACGGTTATAGTGGTTTCTTTCAGATTCCGATACATCCGGACGATCAGGAGAAGACCACATTCACGTGCCCTTGGGGTACGTTCGCCTATAGGAGAATGCCGTTCGGGCTTTGCAACGCCCCAGCCACCTTTCAACGGTGCATGATGGCCATCTTCTCCGAGTACGTAGAGGAAATCATGGAAGTCTTCATGGACGACTTCTCCGTATACGGTTCCTCTTTTAACGATTGCCTTTCTAACCTTTCTCTTGTTTTACAACGTTGTGAAGACACTAACCTAGTTCTTAATTGGGAGAAGTGTCAATTCATGGTTAAGGAAGGAATCGTATTAGGTCACTTAGTCTCAAGTAGAGGGATAGAGGTAGACAAGGCTAAGATAGAGACCATAGAGAAACTTCCTCCCCCAATTTCGGTGAAAGGGATAAGAAGTTTCCTAGGACATGCTGGATTTTATAGACGCTTCATTAAGGACTTTTCTAAGATATCAAAACCTCTCACTAATCTATTGATGAAGGATGCGGTTTTTGAGTTTTCGGAGGAATGTTTAGATGCGTTCAACACCATTCGGCAAGCTCTAATTTCAGCACCTATTATCCAACCCCCGGATTGGACTCTCCCCTTCGAGATTATGTGCGATGCTAGTGACGTAGCTATCGGAGCTGTTCTTGGACAACGAAAGGAAGGGCGAACCCATGCCATATACTACGCTAGCAAGACGCTAGACGAAGCTCAGCTCAACTACGCCACTACAGAAAAAGAGTTTCTAGCCATTGTCTACGCTATTGACAAGTTTCGCTCTTATCTTGTAGGTGCAAAGGTGATTGTCTACACGGATCATGCTGCGATCCGGTACCTCCTTGCGAAGAAAGACGCGAAGCCAAGGCTAATTAGATGGATTCTTCTCCTACAAGAATTCGATCTTGAGATCCGCGACAAGAAAGGTTCAGAAAATTCTGTTGCGGATCATTTGAGTCGCCTCACACATCTAGAGGACGACCATCTACCCAGTGATGACTCCTTTCCAGACGAACATCTACACATCATAGAGGAGTGCATCAACGAGATCTCCAAAGGTAACGAACCATGGTTTGCTGATTTTGTTAACTATTTGGTTTGCCAGGAGATACCGCCCGGACTATCCTACGCACAAAGGAAGAAGTTCTTTAAGGACGTACGGGAATACTATTGGAACGAGCCTCTCCTCTTCAAGAGAGGTCCGGATGGCATCATTCGGCGATGTGTGCCGGAAGATGAGATGCAAAGTGTCATCCGCCATTGTCGTTCACTACCTTGTGGAGGACACGCTAGTTCGAACAAGACTAGCGCAAAGGTATTGCAATCTGGATTCTATTGGCCTACTTTATTTAGAGATGTGCAATCCTTTGTCTCTTGCTGCGATGCTTGTCAAAGAACAGACAATATTTCTAGAAGGAACGAGATGCCCCTCAACAACATCCAAGAGGTGGAGATTTTCGACGTTTGGGGAGTCGATTTCATGGGACCATTCCCATCTTCTTGTGGAAACCAATACATACTATTGGCGGTAGACTACGTTTCTAGATGGGTGGAAGCAATTGCCTCTCCCACAAATGATGCCATGGTGGTGGTTAAGTTCTTCAACAAGACCATCTTTCCGCGATTTGGAACACCAAGGACAATCATTAGTGATGGAGGTTCTCACTTCATAGCCCGATGCTTTGAAGCTCTTCTAGCTAAGTATGGGGTTACTCACAAGATCGCCACCCCTTACCATCCACAAACGAGTGGACAAGTTAAGATCTCAAATAGGGAGATCAAGGGAATTCTAGAGAAGACGGTTTCAAGGACTAGGAAGGATTGGTCCTTGAAACTAGATGATGCATTATGGGCGTACCGGACTGCGTACAAGACTCCCATAGGAACCACACCATACAACCTTGTGTATGGGAAGTCTTGTCATTTGCCGGTAGAGCTGGAGCACAAAGCGTTTTGGGCTATCAAGTGGCTGAATTTCGGCATGAAGGAAGCGGGAGAGAAGCGTCTCCTAGACATCAACAAGCTGGATGAACTTCGCTTGAACGCCTATGAGAACGCTAAGATCTACAAAGAAAGAGCAAAGCGTTGGCATGATAAGCATATCATTCCAAAGGACTTCAAAGAAGGAGATCAAGTTCTCCTCTTCAATTCAAGACTTCGCCTCTTTCTAGGTAAGCTTAAATCCCGTTGGACCGGACCTTTTCTAATTAAACGTATTTTCCCCCATGGTGCAGTTGAAGTATGGGGTGAAGCTAGCGGAAGTTTTAAGGTGAACGGCCAACGACTCAAGAAGTACACGCCGGAACTCCAAGATGAGGAGTTTGCGCCTACCGCACTCGAATAAGTGTGAGATTGGTCTAGCTACGGACCTTAAACAAAGCGCTTCTTGGAAGGCAACCCAAGGTATTGCATTTTTTTTGTCTTCAATTCATAGTTTAGCTTAGAATAGACGTTTTTGCTTTATTTTGCCTCGATTTCTTCCGGTATGTTCGTGTTTTTGGTTGTAGGATTGATGGAAAAGGAGAAAGGGAAGATAACGTCGAAGAAAAGTGACGAAATTTGGACTTTGAAGCTTTACAGAAGGTTCCACGGTCTAAATTACGGTCGTCATAGCTACAGTGGCCGCAATTCTCAAAAGCCTTTGAAAAATCACCAAAACCACGGGTCCGTACACTTCCACGGCCGTGGAACACCCCGATAGACCGTGATTTTCAAAATTTTGCCTGCGAGTATATAAGCCACATTCTTCACAAAACTACCCACAAAATTCCCTCTTTCCACGACCTAGATAGCGAAACCCCTCCACCTCTCTCAATTCCTCGTTTTCTAATCATTTTCAACGATTCTTAATCCTAAACTGCAGCAAATCCAACCACGAACAAGATCCAAGCGACAAACCGAGCGGAAATCCATCAACGAACGCGCATTTCGGATTTTTCAATCCGAAAAAGAGGTTTCTTCTTTCTTCTTGAATTTCGCGGATTTAGTTCGTTTTTGCTATAGATTTTTAGGAAGAACTGACAAAGACCGGAAGAAATTAGATTAGGACTGCTTATTGTGGTGATTGTTGGTGAATTTGCTGAGATTCACGAGATTCTGAGACGAATCACGGTCTCTGGGTAAACCACGGCCGTGGAACCTCAAGAACAGACCGTAATTTTGGGAAAAAATGGACTTTGTAAGGAGAATGTCGGGAAGGATAAAAGAGAAGAAGGGAGAGCAAAACAACAAAAGAAAGGGCAATCCCTCCACCTCTAGGGCACCACCACCCTCATCTCCCTCACTACCATCCTCACCTTCACCTCCATCTTCACCTCCTCACCCTAGCATCCCAACGATACATGAGAACCACCTTGTAGCACTTGACCGGATCAAGGAGAGGACAGTGATAGGTCCTAGGTATTTGTTGTTGGAGGATCTACATCCTCTCAACATTGTGGATGATCTTACATGGCTCTTGGATAGAGCCGGATTGCTTGTCTTCACGAACATTCGTGAAGACGCTTATGAGGAGATTACCCGGGAGGTTGTGACGTCCTTCGAGCACAGCCACGTAGATAGGACCGTCTCCTTCCGTCTCATGGAACAAGACTATCAGTTGAGCATTGTTGAGTTTGGGACCATTTTCGGGTTCCATGAGACCTATAACGGTCGATTTCCGAGCGGAGTTTACCCCAAGGATTTTTGGGAGGAAGTAGCCATGATTTACGCCGACGAGGACCGTTGGCAACCCGCCGATACCAAGGCTAGATTGATGTACCATCTAGCCTTGATGATAGCACACCGCGTTCTTTCGGAGTGTCTCTTTCCTAGGACGGAGACGCCCCAAAAGATCAAGACGGATGAGCTATTTTTGCTTTATAGTATGCTATACGGTCGCCGTGCAGATTGTGCCACTCTTTTGGCGGCTACGATGAGTAAACTGAAGAACAAGAAGAAGGGGAACATTGGATATGGTGGGATAGTGACCCACATTGCTAGGACATTCGGTGTTGATTTTTCTGCTTGCACCCGTATACCGGCGGTTCCCTTAGGGCTACATGCTTTTATGGTTAGGGGACTCATCTTCCCCACACATGGAGGTCCGCCTTATGCGGGCATGCCATGGGAGACTAGGACAGGTAGAGGGATTGAGTGGCTGCCGGAGTATTCCATTGTGGCGGGACGCCACAATTGGAAGGAGACGTTCGCTGCGATGCATGCGAACAGGCTAGTGGCCCCCCCTTACGTTCCACCACCGGTTGTAGAGGAGGAGGACATGGGAGGTCAGTACGAGAGTGGTGGAGGAGCGGAGCAGGAGTTTGGCACGTTTCCGGATCAGCCGGAGGCGGCCCCGGATGTACCTAGGCGCTCTCCACGTCCAGCTAGAGCTTCAGGCTTGTCATCTCGCCGCGCTAGCGTGAGTGAGAGGCCCACGTGGATGACTACACCTCCCACTTGGTATGACACACCCCCTCCTTGGTCCACGGCGCAGCCAGCAGCACCACCACCGCCACCAGCACCAGCACCATCCGATGCTCCATCATGGCACAGTCACGCCCCGGGATGGTACGAGCAGATGCCGGATTGGGCTACCGGACTTTCGGAGAGAGTTGGAGCGCTAGAGATCCGGGCGGATGCTAGAGACGGACGCTTAGACGACCTTGACCACATGATGAGGGACGTCTACCGCCAGCAGTTTGGGCGGTTCTATGATCCGAGTTTCTCTCCATTCCCACCTCCGCCGGCGCCGCAGTGATTGATGCATGATCGTTGTTTTAGACATTCCCGCCACCATTTGTGAGTTTCTTTTTTCTTTTCTTTCTTTTGTTCTTTCTTTTGAACATTAGGGACAATGTTCGTCCTAAATATGGGGTGGGATGTACTAAAAGTTTGTAATAACTCTACTCTCTATGTTTGCTTTCATTCGAGACTATCGTTGCATCTTCATTATGTGTTACACGTTTCCTTATTGCATTGCATGAGAAATGACTTGAAAAACCCATAAAAAATTGAAAATTTTTGAAAAATTTTGTGCTTCTAATGAATTGAGATGATTTCCATGATAATCACTACTTGTAAATTGAGTTTGATGACAATTGCATGCTTAAAAGGATTGTGAATTGAAAAGAACTTGAATGAATGAATTTTACCTCTTTTGCAAGTTTTATAATGTAAGAATGTTACCTAAATCATGCTAGAAAATTGAAGTTGAAATCATGTTATAAGTTCCTATACTTCTTGTTGAAATGATTAAGGCAATTCGATACTTTCTTTCTTCTTTCTTTGATCATCTAGCCCCTCATTGAAATATTAGCCTCCCTTACCTATCCGGGAATTTGGAGAAGTGAATGAGAAAAAGGCATGTTTGATGTGGGAGGGCCATGAGAGCAATTATTTGCAATCAATTGAATAGAAAGAAATTATAGGTTTGGGGAAGTCAATCATGATGATGAGTAACTCGGCACCATTCACATAGCCGGGTGTTTGTGTCTTGCCAAAGTCGGATTGAGCGATATTCCTAGCGGATTATGGTATGTGCGCTAAGGGTTTGAGGCATCTCTTGAAAAATTTGAGAAACGCCGATCTCCTAGGCTTCGGTTTTTGTGCACCTCTATCCATAACTCCAAAAGTAAAGTCGGAAAATGAAAAGAAGAGAGCGAAGCTCTAAGTTGAAGTGTTGCGGAAACCGCACAAGAAGAAGAAGGTAGTTGTCCACTTTCCCGGATTTATGCACCACTTTCCCTTAAAGTTTTCCCCTCCCTTCCATATTCTAGACCTTTTCTTTGAAAGTCCTTAAGATCAAAAGAATGTTATATGACTTGGTGATCTAAATTGAAGTTTCTTGAGATTGATTTTGTTAATGTTTGAAGGTTATAATGCTTGTTTAGAAGTTGAGTTGATTCATAAATTTTCTTTACCTTTTACTCTTTGATTAAGTGTGTGAGAGTTTAAAAACGATTGAAGCAAGGTTTGAGAATGATCTATTCTTTAGAAGTCACATTCATCCAAAAGAAGGTACACATATTTCATCCTAACTCTTGTTTAAAGCTTTTTGAAAGACCTTGCTTAGGGACAAGCAAGTGTTAAGTATGGGGTTATTTGTTAGCATGAAATATTGTGATATTTTAGGCACGTTTTCTAAACGTATTTGATTCATATTGATAGTCTTTGATTGAACTTTGTGCATATGTGAGCTAGTATTACCTATATTGTCGATATGGATGTCTACACTAGTTCTATGTTGATTATAGGTGATTTGGAGCTATTTCCGAACGGAATCGAGCAAAGGAGAGTTGAGTTGATATGTCCATAGATTGAGGACATTCTTTGGAAGCAATTTGGAGTCTTAGCTTGAGGAATGCACGAGTTAGGGAAGAATCACGTTCTTGCCCTAAATTACGCCCTAAAATACGGCCGTATCACAAACCACGTTCAGAATTACGGCCGTGGATTTGGAGTCAGAAATTCATGTTCATTCCAGGGGATTACACGGCCGTGGAACATATGTTGCAAACCGTATTTGTTTCCACGCTCTAAATTACGGTCGTGGAACACTTCCACGACCGTGATCTTGGCGGATCTTTTCGCCAAACTTTGAAGCCACGATCTTTTAAGGATTGGGCCGGGCCGACATTTGCCCTACACTATCAAAAGACGGACGAAGCAAGATTCCGTCACCTTCGCTACCCCCGTTTACCCTCATTCATCGCCGCTTAGACACGAGCACGTTTTGCTTAGCTTGCTTGGAAGCAATTGACATCTCTTTGAAGAGATCGAAGTTCGTGTTTGGAATTCCTTTAATCTCGCACTTTTGGTGGAGATTGCTGTGGAGATTTCCGGGTTTGCGGAAGATCGAAGTTCTTGGAAGATTTTTCAAGAAGATCTCTCTTCTTGATTAGGTTCGATTTGGAAAACGGATTGACATCCCGTTTTCTTTTCTTTCCTAGGATTACGATTGTTTGTTCTATTGTGAATCTTTTGACATTGCTTATTCTCTTTGTGACTTTGAGATTGAATTGAAGATTATTGAAAGTTCTTGAAAGTTTTCATCTTTCTATCTTTTAATTCTTGAATTGATATCAACATGACTGTTATTGGCTAAAAACCCTTAACAATTCTAAGGTGAAGGGTTGATAGTTGTGGCTTAGATGATGATAGATCGATCGCAAACAGATTAGACCCTGAGAGTTAGAGAATTATCGCCGACAACCCTAAATTACGGGCTGTTCTTGAGTCCACGGCCGTGGAACCTCAAGAACTAACCGTGATTTCCCTTAAGTCTACGAACCTGCTTTTACTTTAATCTAAAGTTCAAGATTTGCTTTAGCTTAGTTTAGACTTGTCTTTTCTAGGTGGTAGTGAAGCCTCAACAACCTCTACCTCGATTGTGAGTGTCACAACCTCAATCGGTTAAGTTAGTCTTGATCTTTGGGTTATAAGTTTGGGTATTTGACAATAATTCTCATCTTTAGAATCTTTCTATATTGAGCCTCAACAACCTTTATAGAGAGTGCCTTGTAGGTGAGTTATATAAGGTTTTTGGAACTTCACCGTACGATTACCTTACATTAGTATACCTTTGCATATCTCAACTCTGTCTTTATATCATTAAGTATATCTTGAATCGATTGCCACAGCTGGATGCTCGGATCTTTAGGATTGTTGTTTTCCCAATATTTGCAAAACTCCAATATTTACTTGCTTGATAATCTGCAATCGAGTTCGTTCTCCCCAAATCCCTGTGTTCGATACTCTGGAATTCTTGCTTAACTATATCGATCCGTACACTGCGGGTTCGCTGCTTGATTCTAGTTTTATAAATTTAAAACTTATTTGCACACACCTCTAGGGGCGAACAAGCGGTCCGCCATGTAAAGAGTCATCTTGACCGGCTTCGGCTCTCCTAGCCCAACCTTGTTGCAAAGTGCTAGCGGGATGATGCTTACACTTGCCCCAAGATCACATAGGGCATCATACTTCACTTCTCCTACTCCGATCGGCACACAAAAGGATCCCGGATCCCTTAGCTTGGGAGGCATCTCCTCCTTCATCGTTTGAATCAACTCCGAGGATCTCTTAGTCATCCATATCTCACCATACTCCTCCAACTTCCTTTTGTTGGAGAGTATTTCCTTCAAGAACTTGCCATATGCCGGCATCCCTAAAATAGCATCCATGAACGGAATGTTAATATGCAATTTAGACATTAGTTCAAGGAACTTACCAAAGTGATTGTCCAAACGGGCTCTTGCTCGTGATTGAGGGAACGGTAGTGGTGGCTTGTATGGAGGCGGTTCCACATAGGTTGGCTCTACATCTTTGCTCTTGCCTCCATCTCCTTGCAAAGTCTCTTCTTCATTCACCACTTGCTTCCCTTTAGCATTCTCTTTGGGCAAGGGATCCTTCATGCTTAACCCACTTCTTGTTGTAATAGCCAACACTTGGCCTCTTGGGTTTTCTTCGGTTCTTCCGGGGAGCTTTCCCGGATCTCTATGTGCTTCACCCGCCTATTGTAAAACTTGTGCTTCCAAAACCTTTTGAGCCTTTGAGATAGAAGTCACCGTGCTCTCAAGACCACTCAACCTTCCAAGCAATTGCTCAAACATCATTTCGGTTCTATCTTTTGGAGGTTGAGTAAATCCGGGTGGAGGTTCTTGTGAAGCTCTTGGTGGTGGAGTTGTGCTTGTAGAAGCGGGAGGGTTCAAAGCTCCATCCGGGTTAGAGTAAGAAAACCCGGGATGGTTATGGTTGGGCCGGTAATTGTTGAATTGCCGGTTGTTGTTGAAGTTCCTTGGGCCTTGGTAGTTGTTGTAGTTGCCCCTTCCCATATAGTTCACATCCTCCTCCTTGGAAGATAGGTTGGCTTGTGGAAGCACTTGAGGGGTTGCTTGATTCTTCAAGGTTGTAGCACACAACTCCCTCAAGGACTTTAGCTCGTTGTTGATGGCATCGAGCTTGAAGTTGCTCATGGTGACCTCACTCACCTCATATGCTCCCGTCTTTCTCCCTTCACTCTTTCTATGGGAGTATTTCTCAATCACAAGAGCTTGCTTCTCCACAAACTCCCAAGCATCATCTACATGCTTCTCCATGAAAGTCCCACCGGAAAGGGATTGAAGCTTGAATTGGCTATCTTCATCAAGTCCCTTGAAGTAGATCTCCAATAGCTCAATTTTCGGTATGCCATGGTGTGGACAATCTAGGAGAAGGTCTTTGAATCTCTCCCAAGACTTGAACAAACTCTCTCTATCCTTCATCACAAAGGCATTGATCTTCCCTCTTAATTCGGTAGTCTTGGAAGGTGGGAAGAACTTAGTCAAAAACTCGGTTGTCATCTCCTCCCAAGTACCAACTCGCCCTTGTGGAATAGATTGATACCAAGCCAAGGCTTTGTCCTTAAGAGAGAAGGAGCAAGCCCTAAGCTTATGGTTGTTGCTCTCCAATCTTGGCGGTCTAAGAGTCTCCATCAAAATCTCGTAGTTCATCAAATGTTGATGAGGAGACTCTCCTTCCATCCCTCCAAATTGATTATGCCGGATCATTTGTAGAACTTGAGGGCGGAGCTCATAGTTGTGGGCTGCGGGATCTCCTAAGTTCACACCCGGACGGTGTGCTCTTTGTGCCGGATCCATACGTCTCCCTAAGGTTTGTGGCTCTTCAATGGCAATGGGCACAACCCTAACATTAGCCGCCGGTTGCGGTTGTTCCACCGGTGGTGGAGGAGGTGGAGGTTGTCGGCGATTAAGCTCTCCTTGAACAAGGGCTTGCCTAATCTCCTCAATCTCCCTCCTAGTTTCCTCTTGCCTCTCATTGGCAAGTCTCCTTTATTCCTCCAAAAGCTCATCTCTTAGCCTTATTTGCTCTAAGGCTTCATCCAACTCAGCTTGGAGGTTTCTTCCGGCCATCTCTTTCTCTTTTCGGATGTTCTTGGATCTAGATCGAAGGGTTTTCTCCGGTTTGGGATCGAATGGAGCTAAATCCTTGCCACGAGATCTTCGCATACACCTAAAGAGAGAGATGATGTCCTGAAAAGCAAAGACACACACCAAAGAGAGATCAAAAGCAACAAGAAATATCTACACTATAAACAATCACAAAATGACCCAATCTAGACCTAGTCCCCGGCAACGGCGCCAAAAACTTGTTACGTCTAGGAATAGATGTGCACGCAATAAGTCTTAAATTTATACTCGTTATATTTATCCTAACTCCTAGCGAACCCGCAGTGTACGGGACGTTTGTAGAAAGGTAAGTATTCCGAGGTCGAACACGAAGACTAAGGTGAAATCGAGTCAAGCAATGATCAAAGATAGTGTGAATCTAGACTAAGATAAGATGAGAAACAAAGAAAATGGAAAAAACACAATGTTTTTGTTGGTTTTAGTGGTAATCAAACAAAGATCACAAGTCAAGCAAGATGATAAACAACTAACAACTCAAGCAAGATGATAAACAACTAACAACTCAAGCTAGCAAACGAACAAGTAACACAAAGCACAAGAATAATGATCAAGAGAGATAAGTAGATTCTAGAGGTCAAGATTTCCGGTTATGGCATAGGATTCAAGGTTCTAAGGATTCTAAGGACAAGCTGCGGTGTTTGGGAAAGAATGTTCACTAATGGAAGCGATTACCGGGTAAGTCTCTCACTTCACTAATCCCGCATCAAACTCCTATTACCGGGTAGGTCTCAAGAGGTTAGAGTAAGGAATTCCGCTCGAACTAGATGCTACTTAAGGGTAACCCTCTCCTTACCGGGTAAGTCTCGGAATAGGGAAATCTCAAGCAATAATCCTAGCACACTCGATCCAATAGCGGCTTATGAGGCTCACTACTACCTAGCATTCATCATCTTAGGTATCTAAGATCGGAAATCATCGGGTAGATCTCTTCCCTCACTTAGATTGGTAGCATTAGGTGATACTAAGATAAATTAGGCTTGACAAACACTAGGATTTAACAAACAAAGACCCTAGCATGCAGATTCATCAATTAAGGAGCAACAGAGAAGAAAATCGGGTGGATCATACAAAAATCGGACGATCTAGATGAAGAACAGGTCGATTTTTGTCTCTGGAATGGGTTTCGTGCATACAAATCATCCTAAACTAACATATAAGTCCATCCTATCATCACCCAAGCCATAACCATCAATCCATCACTCTAGAATCACAATAAACTAACCAATAATATGCATATCAAGATCCGAAATCATCAAACAAGCATACATGGTGTTCATAGATGGATAATGAAAGATAAGCAAGCAAACCAATAAATCTCAACAAAATCCAAGTTGTAGCAAGACTTACAAACTCTTAAATGAAGATTCAAAACGTTCTTAACAATCCTTGCAATTAGTTCTTCAATCCAAGACTACAATATCACTCAAAATCCCTCTAAACTCCTAGAATGGTGTTCTTCTTCTTCCTTCCATCTTTGAGAGCTTTTTTTCTCCTCCAATCTTCCTACCAAAATTGATGAGCTGTGAATGAGAGTGTGGGAGAGGAGAGATGCTCAGCAACCACCTGCAGGACCACTTATATTCTCCACCAAGAGCAAGGACGGACAAGAGATCGTGGGACACGTGGCTTAAGCTGTCAAAGGCCCAAAAATCGACCCAGAGGACAAAAATCGGCCGATTTAGCTGCTAGTTGGTCCGATTTTCTTCAACAGAAACATGCTATAATCGTCTAGCCATGAGTTGCTCCATTGCTTGCACCAATAGTGGTCTTTGTGTCCTTTGTTGCTCCAATTATGCTCCTCCAAGGCTTTGGATGTGTACCATCATGAGGCTTGGCCCTCAAATGTATCGATTAACGTCCAATAGATCCCCGAATTACCTACAAAACCGATAAAAGGTAGTGTAGACGTCTTTTCTAGAAATGTGCATGAATTGAGCGAAGACGTCATGAACCAATGCCAAAACGTGCGTGAATGAGTGAGAAATCTATCTAAATGATTACCTAATCCTAAGTCATAAATCTTGTTATCACTATGCTTCCACGCTCTAAAAAAAGGCCTTAATGAAGTCCACGCTCTAAACCATGGCCATGGAACTTGGAAACATGAGCGTGGAGCATTCCAGAGAGTTACACGGTATAAAGTACGGTCGTGGAAGTTTTGAAGAACCGTAATCCAATTCCACGCTCTAAACCACGGGCGTGGAATTCCATATAACCGTGATTTAGGCAATCTTTTGACGAATAAAATATAGACACATTGTCAACGCACATGAGCCGGACACTTATTTTATCTTCCCTTATAAAAGGACTGAAGGAGGGAGATTTCGACACTTTCGCTTACACCTGCTAGCACGTGTCTAGGGTTTCAGTTGGACGTGCGGAGATTGCCATTTTGCAACGGAATTTGCAAGGGCTTGAAGATTTGGAAGTTGCGTTTTGTCCTTAGGTTTGATTAGAAGACGGATTGACATCCCGTTCATCGTTCTTATCAAGGATTGTGATTTGTTTGTGTTATTCCAAATCTGATATACATCATTACCTTTGTTTGTGGATTTGAGATTGATTTGAAGTTTATTGAAGGTTTTCGAAGGTTTTCATCTTTCATTCTTCTAAATCTTGAATTTGATATCATAATGACTGTTGTTGGCTAAAACCCTTTAGCAATTCTATGGTGAAGGGTTGATAGTTGTGGCTTAGATGATGATAGATCGATCGTAAATAGATTGGACCCTGAGAGTTAGAGAGATTTCGCCGACGAACCAAAATCACGGCCTGTTCTTGAGGTTCCACGGCCGTGGAACTCAAGATCCACCCGTAATTTACATTAGTTTACGAACCTTGCTTTTACTTTAATCCAAAGATAAAGATTTGCTTTAACTTAGTCTTGGCTTGCCTTTTCTAAGTAGTAGTGAAGCCTCAACAACCTCTACTTCAATTTCGAGTGTCACAACCTTGATCGGTTTAGTTAGTCTTGATCCTTGGGTTACAAGTTTGGGTATTTGATATTAATTCTTGTCTTTGGATCCTTTCTATACTGAAGCCTCAACAATCTTTATAGAGAGTGTCTTTAGATAAGTCATATAAAGTCTTGGAACTTCACCGTACATTGCTTTACCTTAGTATACCTTTGCAACTCTTAACTCTGTCCTTACTTCTTTAGTATATCTTGAATCGATTGCCACAATTAAACACCTGGATCTTTAGGGTTGCTGTTTTCCCAATATTTGCAAAGCTCATACATTTACTTGCTTGACGATTTATAACTGGGTTTAACCCCCCAAATCCCTGTGTTCGATACTCTGGAATTCTTGCTTAACTACGTCGATCCGTACACTGCGGGTTCGCTTGCTTGATTCTAGTTTTATAAATTTAAAGCTTATTTGCACGCACGCTAAGTGGCGAACAAGTTTTTGACGCCGTTGCCGGGGATTTGGTTTAGGCCGAATTCGGTTATCAGTTGTCAAGCTTGGGAGCTTTTCCCTTGTTATTTGATATCTCTTTCGAGTGTATGCGCAGGTCTAGGAACAACGAAGACCTCTTACCTCTCGATCAAGAGCTTGAGAGGACTTTGAGGAGAAAGCTCAAGGGAAAAAGATGGCTGAAGAAAGAGAACGCGATTACCAAACGGAGCTAGCGGAATCCGAAGCTCAACTTAGATGGAGCGAGAAGACCTGCAAGGAAGAATCGGAGCGTCATCAATCGAAAATTGATGATCTAACGGATATGATGTTCCAAATGAGGCTGGAAATAAGCAACCTCAAGAAGAAAAAGAGAAGAAGGAGACCGGGAAGATCGGTTAGAACCAACTCATCCAATGAGGATAGCGACTCTTCCATGCCACCACTAGAGGACATTGATCCAACGATCAATGTGAACCCGTTCGTTCCACGAGCAGCCGCCAATCGCTGTTCCCCAACTGGAGGTGCGAGAGTCGATCGTGTGGATGAGGAGCCAAGAACTCTTGGCCAAAGGATGGATCCAACGCAGCAACCACACCGTTTGGGTGTGAACTTTGATGCTAATGATGCACAAGGGTTTAACTTCAACCCGCAAGTTATTACCATTGTCCGCCAAAATCAATTTGGGGGAACAAGCGCTGAATCTCCACATCAACATCTACAAAATTTTGAGATCATGATGGAGACAATGAAGCCAAAGAATGCAACTACCAACAGTTATAAACTCAAGCCTTTCTTCTTCTCCTTGAAAGGGAAAGCATTGTCTTGGTATCAAGCTCTTCCAAGTGGGAAACTCGAAACATGGGAGGATCTTTCTTCGGAATTCCTCACTAAATTCTTTCCGCCATCCAAGACGGCGGAGTTGAGAGGTAAGATTAATGCATTTTCTATGAGATCTAACGAAAGTTTGTTTCAATCTTGGGAAAGATTTTAGGATTTGCTATTGGATTGCCCACATCATGGCATATCCAAATTGGCGCTATTGGAGATATACTATAAGGGGCTGGATGTGGAGACACAATTCAAGCTTCAATCCCTTTCATGTGGTACATTCATGGACATGAGGGAAGATGACGCTTGGGATTTCATTGAGAAGCAAGCGCGAGTCATTGAGAAGTATTCTCACCGGAAAGTAGAGGCGAATCAAGTGGAGAAAGGAGCAAAGCTATCACAAGCAGCTCAAACTCAAATCTTTTCTCTCAATACGAAGATTAAAGAGTTGAAGGAAGCCATCAAAACCAACTTTCCAAAGCAAAAGGAACAAGATGTAGGTTATTTGGGCAACAACAATAACCACAACGGGAATGAGAATACAAATCGCAACAACCGGAACAACAACCGGAATAATTGGAACAACAACAACAACAACCGGAACAACAATTGGAACAACAATAGGGGTTCAAACAACAACAATTGGCATCCTAACCAACAAAATTCCGGTAATTCTTATTTCAATTCAGGAAATTCACTAACTCCACCTTTCTCTTCTTCCACTCCTTTGAAAAGCCAGGGGCAAACATCTAATGGTGGAAGTACTTCGGGGAAAGAGAAGCCCGATTCCATGTTGGAAACAATTTTGGGCAACCTTCAAGGATTGGAGAGTCGCATCATCAAGGTTGATGATCACATAACTAAGGTTGATAAAGCCCAAAAGGTTTTAGAGAACCAAATGTTTAGCCATGCGGAGGAAGTTCCTAGGAATCAAGGGAAACTTCCAGGAAAGACGGAGGATAACCCCAAGGGAAGGGTGATGGCAATCACAACTAGGAGCGGAGTAACAACTACCGACCCGCAGCCTAAGTTCGTAGAAGTTCCAGCCGAAAAGGAGAAAGAAAAGGGGAAGGAGAAGGAAGATGTCTACGTTCCTCCTCCAGCTTTCAAACCTCCCTTACCATTCCCGCAATCTAGAGCAAGAGCGCGTCTAGACAAGCCATTTGGTAAGTTTATTGAACTCATGAGCAAACTACATATTAATATACCTTTCATTGATGCAATTGTAGGTATGCCAGCTTATGGAAAGTTCCTAAAGGAGATCCTCTCTAACAAAAGAAAATTAGAGGATCTTGGAGAAGTCAAGATGAGTTCGGATTCATCGGATCTCATCAAGACAATGAAGGAGAAGATGCCCCCAAAGCTGAAGGATCCGGGGTCATTTTGTATTTTTATAGGAGTGAGAGATGTCACATATGATACATTATGTGATTTAGGAGCGAGCGTGAGCATCATTCCGCTTGTCTTATGCAGGAAGATCGGTTTAGGCGAACCTAAACCAGTGAAGATGACGTTGTACATGGCGGATGATAGCATGAATTATAGTCTATATTTTGGGGTTTGTTTGGACGTTTTATCTTTCATAATCTGCATGTTTGTATGTATATTATGTGATTTTACTACCATTTCTTCTACCTTTGCGAGAATCGAGGTCTACACCTAGTTTTGTTGTAATCGTAGGTAAAATGGCACGTTTTGCATCAAAAAGGAGCAAAAGGAGTCATGAGTCATTTGGAGCTACATCCAGGGAGCATAGCCATGGATTAAAGATTTACTTTGCAGCAGATTCGAGAGATTTCACATTCTGTTGTGACTCACCTCGGTTGACCACAGATTCACCTCGACCGAGGTGATCCAGAGACGCCGACTCGACCGAGGCGAACACCTAGGACGCGGCGAGATTATTTTATTCTTGGATGAGATTTTTTAAAATTGGAAAGTGATCTTATATTTTTGGGCTTGGCTCCTGGAAGGAAGAAGATATGCAGAATCATATAATTTACCTATATTTATGGGAAAATATCTTTCTAAGATATATTATCTTTGGAGGGTTATTTTCTTATAAAAAGAGTTGGATTTCCACAAATCCACGATCATGCTATACCATCGATCAGGGTTTACGCAGCAGCAGCCACACTCAAATTTGGGAGATTCGAAGAACCTTGTTGAAGGTTGAAGGAAGATTGAAGGTTGTAGCTTTTATAGCTTTTGAAGGATTTTTGTAAGATTATCTTAGATTCCCTTCCTTGTTGTCTTGCTTGTTGGATTTATATCCAAGGAACGCTTTGTTGTGATATTTGATTCAGTTATTGAAGTCTTTTCATTAAATTCTTCTTTGTTCAAATATTCACCTTCTTCCCATATATTTGATTAATACTTTCATGATGATGAGTGGCTAATTTCCTTGTGTGATTCTAGGGTGATTGGCTGAAGGTTGTGGGAAAAACAGTGATAGAATAATCTTAGATTCCAGTAGGATCCTGAAAGTTCGAGTCTTTAACCTTAACCCTAAGCATCTCGTTCAGTCGATGAACATCTCGGCCGGGGTGGAATTCTTCTGACCGAGGTGACTTATCCGATTCTAAACAGAAAGTTAAGTGTTAGAGTTTGTCAAATCCTATTCTTATTACACCTTTCTGGTTCAATGCAAGCTTAGGATGAGACTTACCCGGTAATTCCTTAGTTTGTTTACCAACGATCATAAGTGTAGGTAATAAAGGTTTATCCTTTATTGGGGTTTGAGTGTGCTTCTAAACCCATCTTTGTGAGTTAGCCTGAGACTTACCCGGTAAAGGTTGATTCTATTCCCTTAGATGGTATGTTAGTTTGAGATTATAGTTCTTTATTTTAATTCCTTGAGACTTACCCGGTAATAGGAGTTACGGTTTAGGATTAGTGAATAGTGAGACTTACCCGGTGATCTATTCCACTTTAGTAACACCTTCCCTATGCAAAAATCTCAGCTTTGTCCGCTTATCTATAGATCTTGAGTTGGAATCACAACTAGATGCTTTAATCCCTAGAATTGCATGTTTGCTTTATTGACTTCTTATTCATCTTTGATTGTGTTGATTGCTCTTATGGTTAGTATTTACATAAGCATACCGTTATTGACTTTGTTTCACCAAGTCCCTGTGATCGACCCCTGGAATTCCTTGCTTTTACTACGATTGACCCGTACACTGCGGGTTCGCATCCTTATTTTAAGCTTAAGTCTAGGGTTATAAATTTAAAGCTTGCACACACTGTTTGGAGCGAACAAGTTTTTGGCGCCGTTGCCGGGGACTTGGTCTAGACCGAGCCGGTACGGTTTGCTCTTGGGGCGCTTGCCCCCGTGTCTACTAACCACTCTACTTGAGTGACTTTTGCAGGTTCTTTCTTAGGTATATGCGAAGAACCCGCGCTGGGAAGGAAATCGTTCCTTACGATCCCGAACCAGAAAAGACATACAAAAGAAGCTTGAAAGAATCAAAGATGGCCCAACAAGACAACCGCGATCTTGGGGCCGAATTAAAAGAGGCGTTAGAGCTGCTACGCCTCAGCAGGGAAGAACTAAGGCGAGAGAAGGAAGAAACTCGCACCAAGACAGAAGCAATCGAGGCGGAGATGGCGGTCATACGTGACCAGATTCTGCTTCGACCGAGGGAAGATCCTCCTATTGATCCTCGACCGATGCAGGATCCAGTAGCTGACCCTTGACCGAGGCAGGTTCCAGTACCTGACGCCCCGGCCGATGTACTTCCACCTCGGAGGCCAGTCCGAGATGTTCTTCTTGCAGGAATTCCACAAACCCTAGGTCAAAGGATGGACCCTAATCACCAACTGAGGCGTCCAGGAGTTAACCTAGGAGATCCAGCGGACCATGACTATGAACTTCGACCGCAAGTTCTATCCATGATTCGCCAATGCCAATTCGGAGGGCTAGAGAAGGAATCACAACATCAACATCTTCAAAACTATGAGATCTTGATGGAGACCTTGAGACCTCCAAGAATTGAAAACAACAACTACAAGCTAAGACCTTTTTACTTTTCTTTAAAAGATAGAGCTCTTATTTGGTATCAATCTCTTCCTCCAGGAAAAATCAGCACATGGGAGGAGATGACAACGGAGTTCTTGACCAAATTCTTTCCTCCCTCAAAAACAGCCGAAATGAGAGGGAAGATTAATGCTTTCATTATGAAGGACAAGGAGAGCTTGTCCAAGTCATGGGAGCGGTTCAAGGACATTCTTTTGGATTGCCCACATCATGGGATTCCAAAGCTAGAGTTATTGGAGATATACTTTAAAGGGCTGGACGGAAGCACCCAGTTCAATCTCCAACTACTCTCCGCCGGCACCTTTATGGACATGGCGGTTGACGAGGCTTGGGACTTCATCGAGAAGCAAGCCTTGCACATGGAGAAATACACCCACCAAGGAGCTGAAGGTGGAGTTAAAAGAGTCAACTTTCAAGAGACTCAATCCAACAACAATCAACTCACGTCTTTGACAAATGACGTGAAGCAATTGAAGGAACTTTTGGTTGCACAAACCAAGAAGGAAGAGCAAGGGTAAAGGAACAACAACAACGGGTACCGTAACAACAACAACGTTCCCCGAAACAACAATTACAACAACAACAATAGAGGGTCCAATAGCAACAATTGGAGGGCGAATAACCAAAATTCGGGTAATCATTCAAACTCCAACTCTAACGATTCCTCTAACCCTTTCCTCTCTTCCCCTTCTTCTTCTTCTAATCCATTAAAGAGCCAGGGGCAAGGATCAAGTTCGTCTCAGCCAGAAAAGAAAGACGCAGTTCTGGAGGCTATCTTGATCAAGCTTAGTGCTCTGGAGACTTCTATGACTTCATTTTCGAGGGCCCAAAAGTCCTTCGAACAACAACTTGCAAGTAGGGCGAATGAAGCGCCAAGAGACCCAGGGAAGCTTCCAGCAAGGACAGAAAGCAACCCTAAAGGCCAGTGCATGACCATAACTACGAGGAGTGGACTGAAGACTGCAGATCCAGTACCTCGGTCGGTGACAGTACCGACGCAGACCACCTCGGTCCAGATGCAGTCGAAGAACACTTCGACTGAGATGCCAACCAAGGCGGAGCAACAAAAAGCGGAGGGGAAGACTGAAATTTATGTTCCACCTCCTGCATACAAACCACCACTTCCATTCCCTCAGTCCAGGGCCAGAGCACATCTAGACAAGCATTTTGGTAAGTTCCTTGACTTGATGAATAAGCTACATATTAATATTCCTTTCCTTGATGCTATTTTAGGTATGCCCGCCTATGGGAAGTTCTTAAAGGAGATCCTATCAAGGAAGAGGAAGCTGGAGGATGTTGGTGAAGTTAGGATGACATCTAAATCTTCGGAACTCATACAAATCATGAAGGAGAAGATGCCACCTAAATTGAGAGATCCCGGCTCATTTTGCATTCCCATTCAAGTTGGGGATGTCACTTGTGAAGCCCTTTGCGATCTAGGAGCCAGCGTGAGCATCATCCCACTGGAGCTATGTGTGAATATCGGTCTTGGAGAGCCCAAGCCGGTCAAGATTCGACTTTATATGGCGGATCGCTCCATTACCCATCCCGTGGGCATCTTGGAGGACGTTCCGGTCAAGTTAGGTAACTTCTATCTACCAATAGATTTTATTGTACTTGACATTCCCGCAGATTATCCTGTTCCTATTATTCTCGGGAGGCCATTTCTAGCAACTTCGGGTTGCAACGTGGATTGCAAGAACGCCAAGTTGAAATTCAACGTTGGTGGCGATGAGGTGGAGTTCGCACTACTTGCAGCCATGAAAGGGGAGCAGCTAACTGATGATATCTTCAACATCTACGATGAAGAAGAATCAAGAGAATTGGTGAGCTCTATCCTTACTAACGATCCACTCGAAAGAGTTATTAGCTTCAGTTTAATGGAGGAAGGTATAGATGCTTCTTGTGATGCAGATATACGGAGCTTAAAGGCATTGGAAGAGGATCCAGGAGCTAAAACTGAGAAGCTAATCCAAGAGACGAAGATCTCCAGTTTCGGTTCCAGTAGGAGTACCTCGACCGAGACACTTTCTGGAATGAGCGAGGCGACTGAAGAACATCTCGGTCAACGCCTCTGCGCCTCGACCGAGGTCGATGGCAAGATGATGTCAACTGAGACTGCCGAGAATAACAAATTTCTTACTCCCTTCTCTGACATTCATCCACTGTTGGTGGAACATTCCATCCACCAACTTTCTGATAATAAAGGTCATTGGTATGCTGATATTGTGAATTATCTTGTTTGCCAGGAGGTACCGCCCGGATTGACGTACTCTAAAAGAAAGAGATTCTTCAAGGAAGTACGCCACTATTACTGGGACGAGCCGTTGCTATTCAAGCGCGGGCCGGATGGGATGCTTCGAAGGTGCATTCCGGAAGATGAAATTAATAGCGTCATAAGGCATTGTCATTCACTTCCTTGTGGAGGACATGCTAGCACCGATAAAACATGCGCCAAGGTATTACGTTCTGGTTTCTTTTGGCCTACATTATTTAAAGATGTGCAATCTTTTGTTGTCTCTTGTGATGCATGCCAAAGAACAGGAAACTTATCAAGGAGAAATGAGATGCCACTTAATAACATCTAAGAAGTGGAAATCTTTGATGTATGGGGATTGACATCATGGGGCCTTTCCCATCCTCCAGAGGAAACCTCTACATTCTTCTTGCAGTTGATTACGTCTCTAGATGGGTTGAAGCCATTGCTTCTCCCACTAACGACGCCAAGGTGGTTGTGAAGTTCTTGAATAGAACTATCTTTCCACGGTTTGGAAATCCACGCATCATCATTAGCGATGGAGGAACGCATTTCATCAACCGGAAGTTCAAGGCACTTCTATCGAAGTATGGGGTAACCCACAAGGTATCAACCGCTTATCACCCTCAAACTAGTGGTCATGTCGAGATCTCGAATAGAGAAATCAAGGCAATTTTGGAGAAGACCGTCTCTAGAACGAGGAAGGATTGGTCCATGAAATTGGACGATGCTCTTTGGGCGTACAGGACCGCATTCAAGACTCCCATAGGTACCACCCCTTATAATTTGGTATATGGGAAGTCTTGCCATTTGCCCGTCGAATTGGAACACAAAGCGTATTGGGCGATCAAATGGTTGAATTTCGACATCAAAGAGGACGGCGAGAAGCGACTATTGGAACTCAACGAGCTGGAGGAGCTGCGTTTGAACGCTTATGAGAATGCTAAAATCTACAAGGAAAGGACGAAGAGATGGCATGACAAGCGTATCGTCCCAAAGGAGCTTAACGAAGGAGACTTAGTTCTACTCTTCAACTCCCGCCTCCGCCTTTTTCCAAGTAAGTTGAAATCTAGATGGACTGGACCTTATGTTGTGAAACATGTTTTTCCTCATGGTGCAGTTGAGATATGGGGCGAAACTAGCGGAAGCTTCAAGGTCAACGGTCATAGACTTAAGAAGTACCAACCGGAAACGCCGGTTGAGAAGGTTGCACCGATATACCTTGTTTGAGACGCATCATGGTCCAGCTAGCGACCTTAAACCAAGCGCTTCTTGGGAGGCAACCCAAGGTATTGCTTTCTTTTCCCGTTTTCTAGCCTAGTTTATATAGAGTTTGTTTTTGCTTTGCTTTGCTTTGTTTTTGGCGTTCTGGACACACAACAGGAAACATCTAAAGAAGGAGCATAACTGGAAGGACAGAAGTTCGAGAATTTGAGAAGACGAAAGCATCTCGGTTACTGTCAGAGTACCTCGACCGAGACGATTCTTGAGCAACCGAGGCGATTAGGGTTTTCTACAGAACCACCTCGGTCCACACCACCTCGGTCCAGTCGAGACCATCTCGACCGAGGTGACAGCAGTTCCAGGAACAGTATAAAAAGGGAAAAATTTCTGTTTTTCACTTTTTTACCCACTTCGACTCGACCGCGGCGCCTTTCCACCTCGCTTCCTCGAATCTTGCTCGTTTTCGAAGATTTCCGCTTCCAAACTACGATTGAGGCATAGGGGATCCCATTGCAAGTACAGATCTGCGAAGAAATCGAACGAATCGGCCGAAACGAGGTAAAACCAGTCGAAACCCTAACTCGTTCATTCGCTTCGATTTGGGCTTTGGTTGCCCTTGCATCTGCTGAGAAAAGGCTTAAGTACCCCATAGGAAGCAATTGTAGTGATTTTTGGGGGAAAAGAACTGGATTTCTGAGAGTTGAATCGCGAACTGTTTCTGCCTCGGTCTAGTCGAACTGCGCCTCGGCTGAGGTGATTCTTGAGAGTTGTCAGTGACCGAGGTGATCTGACAGTAGCTAAGAGACAATGAGTTCCGAACGTCGCCTCGCCCTCAAAGATAGATCCTCACCTTCCCCTTCTTCCTCTTCTTCCCGACCTTACCGCCCGGTGATCCATGAGCGACACCAGGTGGACTATGAGCGTATTATGGGACGCCCAGTGATTGCACCACGTTTCCTGGACGTGTCTGCTTTTGATTGCCTAGGGGTAGATGGAGACCTTAGGAGGATGATTAGCACAGTTGGGCTGGATCAGTTTACTGAGATCCAAGCCCCAGCCTACTTGGAGCCGACCCTAGAGTTCGTTAGCTCCTTCACCTACCTTCCCACAGAGCAGTCTGTGAAGTACCGGTTGATGAACCAGAACTTCTTAGTGCCGCTCGAGATTTGGAGAGAGATCTTCGGCTTTCCTGAGCCCACCGCCATTGACTTTCCCTCCCGATCAGTAGCTAGGGAGTTCTGGGGGCAGATTGCCCATATTGTGGAGCATGCTGATAGATGGCGCCCTGGAGATTCCAGGGAGAAGGTCATCTTCCATCTAGCCTTCAGATTAGCTCACCGGATATTCAGCGAGACACTTCTGGCGCGTACTGAGACGCCCTAGAAGGTCCGACAGGGCGAGCTCTTCAGTCTGTACTGTATGGTTACTGGGGGTTTCCCAGACTTTGGCTTGATCTTGGCAGAGGATCTGCACAAGATCAAGCCCAAAGCGAAGGGAGACATCTGCTGCGGAGGGCTTGTCACCCACATAGCTGCTTTTCATGACATGGACCTCAGTGCGTGTACGATGGTGGCGGCTCCGAAGCCGCTTGGATTGCAGGAGATGATCACTCGGTGGATTCTAGTTCACCGAGGTCTGACTACACCCTACGTTGCTATGCCGTGGGAGCTGACTGCACCACAGGGGATCCGATGGTCTGCCCAGTTCACCGTTTACGATCCGCACTATTGGCAGACCGCTTGGGCTCCATTGATGGAGGATCATAGGGAGGCAGAAGCTGCCCCATCTGAGGAGGAGGAGGCTGATGACGAGGATACAGTGGATGAGAGAGATGGTGGAGTCCCAATGGATACAAAGACAGATACTGCATGGACGAGCGCACCGCCGATCATAGATCTGGACGAGGAGGACACTGAGCCCGCACCTGCTAGTTCTCCGGTTAGACCTGCTAGACGCAAGAGGCGCGGAGTGAGAGATCCAGATGCTCATAGACGAATCGATGACCTGACTGATCAGGTTATTGATTCATATGCTGCTTTGTCGCTGGATATCCGGGAGATGCAGGAGCGGCAGCACTATCAGCATATGATGGCCCAGATCCAGTTCGAGCACGTCATGGGCTATCCGTTTGACCCGACTCAGTATCCGTACGTGCCACCACCACCACCACCGGATCGCGACTATTGAGGAGCTGCAGGATTTTATTTATTATATTTTTTATGCAGTTCAGCTATTTATCCGGTGAGTACTCTTATCTCTAGACTTATATTGACCCACTAGGACAGTGTGTCCCAAGTATGGGGTATTCGATGTACTTATTTGATGACTATTCGATGTATTTATTCGATGACTTGATGTATGACTTATTTTATCGGATATTTCATGTTTATGCTTCACTTCTGCATTTATGTGTTTATCTGAGATTGCATACATATTTACAGGTTATTTGATTGAGAAAAACGTCCGAAAAGAAAAAAATATGGTTTTAAAAAAATTTTTGACCTCGACCGGGGAGATTCTGGCCGAACGAGGTGTTCCACCTCGGTTGACCTACGAACACCTCGACCGAGGTGGGTAACAGAAAGTTTTCGAAAACGAATTTTTGTGCTACTTATCTGGATATGATCTCAGTGAAGACTCTGTTTACTAACTGGTTTTAAATTCTTTATGTGTTTGAAAGGTTTTATAATATGTTTAAGTTGCTAAATGCTTTGTTTGAAACTATTGGCATGTTTAATACTTTATTTTTATCCAAATTATGTTGAATTTGAAGGTTGACACCACATTATGAGTGTTCTCACTTTCTTCCTGGAAAGACCAAGGCAATTCATTCTTCTCTCTTCTTCTTCTTGATCATGCTTAGCCCCTCATATACATTTTGCCTCCCTTTACCTATCCGGGAATTTGGAAGCAAGCGAAGTGGTGAAAGCAAGCAAGTTAAAGTTGAAAAGTGGGCTGGAAGTGAAAGTATTAGAAAGAAAGAAATAGGTTTGGGGAAGTCAATCATAAAGATGAGTAACTCGGCACCATTCACATAGCCGGGTGTTTGTGTCTTGCCAAAGTCGGATTGAGCGATATTCCTAACGGGTCATGGTATGTGCATCAAGGGTTTGATGCATCTCGAGAAATTGATGATTGATGATTTCCTAGGCTTCGGTTATTGTGCACCTCTGTCGATGCATCCCAAAAAGTAAAGTAAAAAGAAAAAGTGTGAAATAAGCAAGGCTTATTGGTGGAAGATGTTGCAAGTCAAAGGAAAGTGAAGTTCATCCTTTTCCAGGATTCTAGCACCACATTACCTTACATACATCCCTACCCTACACGTTTCTTGACCTTTCTTTTGGGAAGCCCTTGAGACCTTGAGCTTGTTGATTGACTTAGTGGTTTAAATCGGATTATACATGATTAATTTTGATAATTATGATTTATTATGCATTCTATGATTTTATGCAAAGATGAACAACTTTCCTATATTTATAAAATGTTTTGAGCATATTGAGTTTTTAAATTCCATAAAGTATTCTCTTAGAGTGATCTATGATAGTTGCACACCAGAAAATGTTTTTGAAAGACTTTTCATTGATTTTATTGACTTATAATCCATTCTATCTTGTCTTTTATATGAGGAACTTGCTTGGGGACAAGCAAGGGCTAAGTATGGGGTATTTTGATAGCATGAATTATAGTCTATATTTTGGGGTTTGTTTGGACGTTTTATCTTTCATAATCTGCATGTTTGTATGTATATTATGTGATTTTACTACCATTTCATCTACCTTTGCGAGAATCGAGGTCTACACCTAGTTTTGTTGTAATCGTAGGTAAAATGGCACGTTTTGCATCAAAAAGGAGCAAAAGGAGTCATGAGTCATTTGGAGCTACATTCAGGGAGCATAGCCATGGATTAAAGATTTACTTTGGAGCAGATTCGAGAGATTTCACATTCTGTTGTGACTCACCTCAGTTGACCACAGATTCACCTCGACCGAGGTGATCCAGAGACGCCGACTCGACCGAGGCGAACACCTAGGACGCGGCGAGAATATTTATTCTTGGATGAGATTTTTTAAAATTGGAAAGTGATCTTATATTTTTGGGCTTGGCTCCTGGAACGAAGAAGATATGCAGAATCATATATTCTACCTATATTTATGGGAAAATATCTTTCTAAGATATATATTATCTTTGGAGGGTTATTTTCTTATAAAAAGAGTTGGATTTCCACAAATCCACGATCATGCTATACCATCGATCAGGGTTTACGCAGCAGCAGCCACACTCAAATTTGGGAGATTCGAAGAACCTTGTTGAAGGTTGAAGGAAGATTGAAGGTTGTCGCTTTTATAGCTTTTGAAGGATTTTTGTAAGATTATCTTAGATTCCCTTCCTTGTTGTCTTGCTTGTTGGATTTATATCCAAGGAACGCTTTGTTGTGATATTTGATTCAGTTATTGAAGTCTTTTCATTAAATTCTTCTTTGTTCAAATATTCACCTTCTTCCCATATATTTGATTAATACTTTCATGATGATGAGTGGCTAATTTCCTTGTGTGATTCTAGGGTGATTGGCTGAAGGTTGTGGGAAAAACAGTGATAGAATAATCTTAGATTCCAGTAGGATCCTGAAAGTTCGAGTCTTTAACCTTAACCCTAAGCATCTCGTTCAGTCGATGAACATCTCGGCCGGGGTGGAATTCTTCTGACCGAGGTGACTTATCCGATTCTAAACAGAAAGTTAAGTGTTAGAGTTTGCCAAATCCTATTCTTATTACACCTTTCTGGTTCAATGCAAGCTTAGGATGAGACTTACCCGGTAATTCCTTAGTTTGTTTACCAACGATCATAAGTGTAGGTAATAAAGGTTTATCCTTTATTGGGGTTTGAGTGTGCTTCTATCCCATCTTTGTGAGTTAGCCTGAGACTTACCCGGTAAAGGTTGATTCTATTCCCTTAGATGGTATGTTAGTTTGAGATTATAGTTCTTTATTTTAATTCCTTGAGACTTACCCGGTAATAGGAGTTACGGTTTAGGATTAGTGAATAGTGAGACTTACCCGGTGATCTATTCCACTTTAGTAACACCTTCCCTATGCAAAAATCTCAGCTTTGTCCACTTATCTATAGATCTTGAGTTGGAACCACAACTGGATGCTTTAATCTCTAGAATTGCATGTTTGCTTTATTGACTTCTTATTCATCTTTGATTGTGTTGATTGCTCTTATGGTTAGTATTTACATAAGCATACCGTTATTGACTTTGTTTCACCAAGTCCCTGTGATCGACCCTTGAAATTCCTTGCTTTTACTACGATCGACCCGTACACTGCGGGTTCGCATCCTTGTTTAAAGCTTAAGTCTAGGGTTATAAATTTAAAGCTTGCACACACCGTTTGGAGTGAACAGCGGATCGATCTATAACTCGTCCCGTCGGTATAGTTGAAGACGTCCCGGTCAAGCTTGGTAAGTTCTATGTTCCTATAGACTTTGTTGTGCTTGACATTCCTGCAGATAGTCCGGTCGCGATCATACTCGGAAGACCGTTTCTTGCAACATCCGGTTGCATAGTTGATTGTAAGAATGCTAGACTCGCCTTCGACATAGGAGAAGAAAAGGTAGAGTTCGTTCTCTCTACTTTGGTGAAAGAACCAGTTTTCGATGAGGATATATTCAACATCCATGACGAAGAGCTATCTAGAGAAGAGGTAAGTTCGATTCTCTTCAAAGACCCCTTACAAAAAGTAATTTCTATGAGCATTATGGATGTAGGGGAAGAAGAGGAATGTAATGAGGAAGTAGAAGCTTTAGAAAAGCAAAAAGAAGTGTATGAAGAAGAATATGAGAAACTCTACGATGGGTCAGAAAACGTCAGAATTCACGGCCAGTCGTGCTATTCCACGGCCGTGGAATATACCAACATGACCGTAATCAGCTATTCAGAGGACTCCATTAAGTTACACGGCCAAAACCACGGCCGTGGAACATACAGAGGTCCCGTAATTGACTTCCACGCCCAAAACCACGGCCGTGGAGGGAACAGAGTAGCCGTAATTTTGGGTGAATCTGAAGGAGATTGCATCTTCTCCACCACTTCTCTTGACTCTTCTCCAACACCTTCTACATCCTTAGACACTTCTAAGGAAGCATCGGATACTCCTCAAGAGACATTAGAGACTCCGATAGTGTTGGAATTGAAGCCACTTCCTACACATCTAAGGTACGCATTTCTAGGACCTAATTCTACCTTTCCGGTAATTGTTAGTTCCGATTTGAGTATTGATGAACATAGTAAACTCATGGTTGTTCTTAAGAAACATAGGAAAGCCTTAGGGTATACTATAGAGGATCTACTAGGAATCAAACCTTCACTATGCATGCATAAGATCCTAATGGAAGAAGACTTTAGAACTTCGCGACAACCTCAAAGGCGGTTAAATCCGACCATGAAGGAGGTTGTCAAGAAGGAAATTCTTAAACTACTTGATGCAGGTATCATCTACCCTATCTCCGATAGCAAGTGGGTGAGTCCCGTACAGGTGGTTCCAAAGAAGGGAGGAATGACGGTCATCACCAATAAAAACAATGAACTCATTCCCACACGAACGGTAACCGGATGGAGGATGTGCATAGATTACCGGAAGCTAAACAACGCAACGAGGAAGGATCACTTCCCACTACCCTTCATCGATCAAATGCTTGAGAGCTTAGCACAACACTCACACTTTTGCTATCTTGACGGTTATAGTGGTTTCTTTTAGATCCCGATACATCCGGACGATCAAGAGAAGACCATATTCACATGTCCGTGGGGAACGTTTGTATATAGGAGGATGCCGTTTGGGCTTTGCAACGCCCCAGCCACCTTTCAAAGATGCATGATGGCTATCTTTTCGGAGTACATAGAGGAGATCATGGAGGTCTTTATGGATGATATCTCCGTTTATGGTTCTTCTTTTGATAATTGTCTTTCTAACCTTGCTCTTGTGTTACAAAGGTGTGAAGACACTAACCTAGTTCTTAATTGGGAGAAGTGTCAATTTATGGTGAAAGAGGGCATTGTATTAGGACACTTAATCTCTAGTAGAGGAATTGAGGTGGATAAAGCTAAGATAGAGACAATAGAAAAGCTTCCTCCCCCAACTCCGGTGAAAGGGATAAGAAGTTTTCTAGGACATGCTGGATTCTATAGGCGTTTCATAAGGGATTTTTCCAAGATATCAAAACCACTCACTAATTTATTAATGAAGGATGCGGTTTTTTATTTCTCGTAGGAATGCTTAGATGCGTTTAATATGATGCAGGAAGCTCTAATGTCAGCCCCGATTATCCAACCTCCGGATTGGAATCTTCCCTTTGAGGTTATGTATGACGCAAGTGATGTCTCCATAGGAGCTGTGCTTGGGCAAAGAAAGGAAGGACGAACCCATGCCATTTACTACGCTAGCAAGACGCTAGATGAAGCGCAGCTCAACTACGCCACTACCGAAAAGGAATTTTTAGCAATTGTATATGCATTTGAAAAGTTTTGCTCTTATCTTGTAGGTGCTAAGGTGATTGTGTACACGGATCATGCTGCGATCCGGTACTTGCTTGCGAAGAAGGATGCGAAACCAAGGCTGATTAGATGGATTCTACTCCTACAAGAATTCGATCTAGAGATCCGTGACAAGAAGGGTTCATAAAATTCTGTTGTGGATCATTTGAGTCGTTTACCACATCTAGAAGACGACCATCTACCTATAGATGACTCCTTCCCAGACGAGCATTTACACATCATAGAGGAGTGCATCGACGTGATCACCAAAGGTAACGAACCATGGTTTGCTGATTTTGTTAACTATTTGGTTTGCCAGGAATTACCACCCGGATTATCCTACGCACAAAGAAAGAAGTTCTTTAAGGATGTTCGGGAATACATTTGGAACGAACCTCTCCTCTTTAAGAGAGGTCCGGACGGCATCATTCGGCGATGTGTACCGGAAGATGAGATGCAAAGTGTCATCCGTCATTGTCATTCACTACCTTGTGGAGGACACGCTAGTTCGAACAAGACTAGCGCTAAGGTATTGCAATCTGGTTTCTTTTCGCCTACTTTGTTTAAAGATGTGCAAACCTTTGTTTCCTTCTGCGATGCTTGTCAAAGAACAGGGAATATATCTAGGAGGAACGAGATGCCTCTTAACAACATCCAAGAGGTGGAGATCTTTGACATCTGGGGAGTAGACTTTATGGGACCTTTCCCATCATCTTGTGGAAACCAATACATACTTTTAGTGGTGGATTATGTTTCGAGATGGGTTGAAGCAATTGCCTCTCCCACCAATGATGCCATGGTAGTGGTTAAGTTCTTTAACAAGACCATCTTCCCACGATTTGGGACACCACGGACCATTATTAGTGATGGAGGTTCTCACTTCATTGCCCGACGTTTCGAAGCTCTTTTAGCTAAGTATGGGGTGAATCACAAGATCGCCACCCCTTATCATCCACAAACTAGTGGACAAGTGGAGATCTCAAACCGGGAGATTAAAGGGATCCTAGAGAAAACGGTTTCAAGGACAAGGAAGGATTGGTCTTTGAAGCTAGATGACGCATTATGGGCATACCGGACTGCATATAAGACTCCCATTGGAACAACACCATGCAACCTTGTGTATGAGAAGTCTTGTCACTTGCCGGTAGAGTTGGAGCACAAGGCGTATTGGGCCTAGTTGAACTTCAGCATGAAGGAAGCGGGAGAGAAGCGTCTCTTGGACCTCAATGAGCTTGAAGAACTTCGCTTGAACGCCTACAAAAACGCCAAGATCTATAAAGAAAGAGCGAAGCGTTGGCATGATAAGCATATCATCCCAAAGGACCTCAAAGAAGGAGATCAAGTTCTCCTCTTCAATTCAAGGCTTCGTCTCTTTCCAGGTAAGCTTAAATCTCGTTGGACTGGACCTTATCTAATCAAACATGTCTTTCCCCATGGTGAAGTTGAAGTATGGGGTGAAAAGGGCGGAAGTTTTAAGGTGAACGGTCAACGACTCAAAAAGTATTCACCGGAACTCCAAGCTAAAGAGTTCGCGCCCACCGCACTCGAATAAGTGAGAATATGGTCTAGCTACGGACCTTAAACAAGCGCTTCTTGGGAGGCAACCCAAGGTATTGCACTTACGTTTTTGTTTTTGATTCATAGATTAGAATAGTATAGACGTTTTTGTTCTGTTTTGCCTTCGATGCCTTCCGGTATGTTCGTGTTTTTGGATGTAGGATCAGTGGAAAAGAAAGGGAGAAGGAAAGGGTTGAAGAAAATTTACGAAACTTGGACTTTTACACATTACAGAGAGTTCCACGGCCAAAACCACGGCCGTGACAGCTAAAGTGACCCTAATTTGCAAAAGCCTGAGAAAATCACCAAAACCATGCTTTCGTACATTTCCACGGCCGTGGAAACCCCCGAGTGACCGTAATTTTCGAACAAATTTACTGCCACTATAAAAACCACGTTTCTTAACAAACACAATCAAATTACCCAATTCCACGCCCCTATTTCGCCGAAATCTTCCCCCACTCTCAAATTCCCGTTCGTTAATCGTTTCGAACGATTCTTTGTCCAAAACTGAAGCAAATCGAATCACCTAGAAGATCCAAGCAACGATTCGAGCGGCAAATCTCCGGAGAAGGCAGAATTCGGATTTTAAAATCCGAAAACCTAGGTTTTTCACCTCTTCTCTTACTTTGTCGATTTGTCTCAATTTTGCAAGAAATTTTAGGAGAACTGATTGAAATTGGATTGGAATTAGTCTAGGGCTGCTTGCTGTTGAATTTGGTGCAAATCTGCTGAGTTTTGAGAATTTGCGTACCGAATCACGGTCTTTGGACATTCCACGGCCGTGGTTTCTGAAGAACAGACCGTGGTTTTGAACAGTGATGGATTTTGTTAGAAGAATGTCGAATAGGAACAAGAAAAGGAAGGGTGATGGTCCCTCCTCTTCTCAGGCACCTCCTAGTGAACCACCATCACCCCCACCACCTAGAATTCCTAGAATTCACAAGGATTACCTGGATGCCTTAGAAAGGTTCCAGAAGCGAGCGGTCATAGGACCTAGGTATTTGTTGCTTGAGGAGCTATAGCCACTAAATGTGGTTAATGACATTACTTGGTTATTAGATAGAGCTGGGCTGATCGTCTTTTCCGCTATCCGGGAAGACGCATATGAGGAGATCACTAGGGAGTTTGTGATCTCCTTCGAGCATAGTCATGTAGACCGTAAAGTGTCGTTTAGGCTGATGGAGGAGAACTACGAGTTCTCAATTGCTGAGTTCGGGACCTTCTTTGGGTTCCATGAGACCTTCAATGGTCGCTTCCCTAGTGGCGTGTACGCCAAGGATTTCTGGGAGGACATAGCTATGGTATACGCCAGCGAGGACCGCTGGCAACCAGCTGATACCAAGGCTAAGTTGATTTATCACTTAGCCTTGAAGATTGCTCACCGGGTGCTTTCTGAGTGTCTCTTTCCTAGGACGGAGACGCCTTAGAAGATCAAAACGGATGAGCTTTATTTGTTGTATTGCATGTTGCACGGCAGGCAGGCTAATTGTGCCACCCTCTTAGCTTCTACCATAAGTAAGCTAAAGAACAAGAGGGGTGGCAATATAGGATATGGTGGGATGGTCACCCACATTGCTAGGCAGCTGGGGATCGATTTTTTTGCATGCACTAGGATAGCTGCTAGACCTCTAGGACTTCAGAGCCTCATGACGAGAGGCATTATCTTTCCTAGACATAGAGGTCCACCTACAGCAGCCATGCCTTAGGAGGACAGAGGCGGTAGAGGAGTAGCATGGATCCTAGAGTATTCCATTATGGCCGGACGCCATAACTGGAAGGAGACGTTCGCTGCCATGCATGCGAACAGACTAGTAGCCCCTCCTTACGTTCCCCCTGAGCCACCGGTTGTAGATGAGGAGGAGATGCGAGGGTATGATGAGTTTGAGGGAGGAGGTGAGGAGCATGATTTTGGTACCTTTTCGGATCAGCCGGACGCAGTTCCCAACCTTCCTAGACACTCTCCCCGTCCCGCTAGAGCTTCTGGATCTTCCTCTCGCCGTGCTAGTGTGAGCGAGAGGCCGACATGGATGGCGGATCCTCCTGCATGGTACAACACTCAGACGGAGTGGATGGGAGCTCCACCAGTTTGGCATGCCCAGCCACCACCTGCACTAGCACCGTCAGACGCACCAGCATGGTATAGCCAGGCGCCGGGATGGTATGAGCAGCTGCCGGAGTGGGCCACCGATCTTTCTAGTAGGGTCGGAGCCTTGGAGATCCGCACAGCTGCTAGGGATGCACGAGCCGACGCGCATGACCGCATGATGAGAGATATTTACCGCCAGCAGTTTGGGCGGAACTATGATCCCGGCTTCTTCCCGTTCCCACCACCACCGGCACCTCAGTGATGACCTTGGACGATCTACCGCTTTAGCCGCTCCACCACCGTTTTGTGAGTTCTTTTTCTTTCTTTCTTTTCTTTATTTTTCTTTTTGAACATTAGGGACAATGTTTGTCTCAAGTATGGGGTGGGGTGTGACTATTCGTTTGTAATAACTCTACTCCCTTTGTTTGCTTTGATTGAGAACACCTTGCATGTTTCATTCCATTGTTACACGTTTCATTATCGCATTGCATGAAAAAGCTTTTGAAAAAAAAACCCATAAAAATTGAAAAAGTTTGAAAATTTTGTGCTTCTAAGGATAGAGATGACTTCTATGATAATCACTACTTGTGAATTGAGTTTTGATGACAATCGCATGCTTAAACAAGTAGTAATTGAAAAGAAATTGAATGAGTTAGTTATTCCTCTTTTGCAAGTTTCATAATGTGAAGAATGTTACCTAAATCATATTGAGAAATCAAGGTTGAAATCACATGATAAGTTCTTATACTTCTTGTTGAAATGATTAAGGCAATTCGATTTTCTTTCTTCTTTCTTTGATCATTTAGCCCCTCAATGAAATAATGGCCTCCTTTACCTATCCGGGAATTTGGAGGAGTTGATATTTAGCATGTTTGATGTGGGAGGGCCATGAAAGCAATTTTTTGCATTCAAAGAATAGAAAGAACTTATAGGTTTGGGGAAGTCAATCATGACGATGAGTAACTCGGGACCATTCACATAGCCGGGTGTTTGTGTCTTGCCAAAGTCGGATTGAGCGATATTCCTAGCAGATTATGGTATGTGCATCAAGGGTTTGAGGCATCTCGCAAAGTTGAGAACCGCCAATCTCCTAGGCTTCGGTTTTTGTGCACCTCTGTCCATAACTCTAAAAGTAAAGTCAAAAAATAATGTGAAAAGAAGAGAGCAAAGCTCTAAGTTGAAAATGTTGCAAAACCGCAAGAGAAAAAGAAAAGAGTTGGTTATCCACTTTCCCGGATTCATGCACCACATTCCTTATAATTTCCTCTCCCCTTCCGCATTCTAGACCTTACTTGAAAGTCCTTAAGATCAAGAGAATGCTATATGACTTGGTGATCTAAATTGAAGTTTCTTATGATTGATTTTGATAATGTTTGAAGGTTATGATGTTTACATGGAAGTTTGATCAACTCATGAGTTTTCTTTACTCTTTACTCATTCGATTATGTATATGAGAGTATTATGAACGAATGAAGCAAGGTTTGAGAATGATCTATTGACTAGGAAGCACATTCATCTAAAAGACGTTTTGTTTTTGAGAGTGTATCCATATTTCATCCTAACTTGAGTTTTAAAGCTCGTGAAAGACCTTGCTTGGGGACAAGCAAGTGGCAAGTATGGGGTATTTTGTTAGCATGAAATATTGTGATATTTTAGGCACGTTTTCTAGATGTATATCATCCATAGTAGTGTTCATTGATAAAGCATTGAAGCAATTGTGAGCTAGTTTATCTATATTGTCGATATAGAGGTCTACATAAGCTTTGTGTTGATTGTAGGCGAATAAGAGCTAAAACCAAACGAATTAGGAGATGATGGAGATGGATTGAGCACATCCAAGGATTGAGGACACCACAAAGAAGCTAAGGAAGATGCTAGGGTGAAGAATGACACAAAACAAACGGAATTACGAGCAACCTATGCTTCCACGTTCTAAAATACGGCCGTAATGAAGTCGACGCTCTAAACCACGGCCGTGGAACTTGGCAACATGAGCGTGGAGCATTCCAGAGAGTTACACGGTATAAAGTACGGTCGTGGAAGTTTTGAAAAACCGTAATCCAATTCCACGCTCTAAACCACGGGCGTGGAATTCCATATAACCGTGATTTAGGCAATCTTTTGACGAATAAAATATAGACACATTGTCAACGCACATGAGCCGGACACTTATTCTATCTTCCCCTATAAAAGGACTGAAGGAGGGAGATTTCGACACTTTCGCTTACACCTGCTAGCACGTGTCTAGGGTTTCAGTTGGACGTGCGGAGATTGCCATTTTGCAACGGAATTTGCAAGGGCTTGAAGATTTGGAAGTTGCGCTTTGTCCTTAGGTTTGATTAGAAGACGGATTGACATCCCATTCTTCGTTCTTATCAAGGATTGTGATTTGTTTGTGTTATTCCAAATCTGATATACATCATTACCTTTGTTTGTGGATTTGAGATTGATTTGAAGTTTATTGAAGGTTTTCGAAGGTTTTCATCTTTCATTCTTCTAAATCTTGAATTTGATATCATAATGATTGTTGTTGGCTAAAACCCTTTAGCAATTCTAAGGTGAAGGGTTGATAGTTGTGGCTTAGATGATGAAAGATCAATCGTAAACAGATTGGACCCTGAGAGTTAGAGAGATTTCGCCGACGAACCAAAATCACGGCCTGTTCTTGAGGTTCCACGGCCGTGGAACTCAAGATCCACCCGTAATTTACATTAGTTTACGAACCTTGCTTTTACTTTAATCCAAAGATAAAGATTTGCTTTAACTTAGTCTTGGCTTGCCTTTTCTAAGTAGTAGTGACGCCTCAACAACCTCTACTTCGATTTCGAGTGTCACAACCTTAATCGATTTAGTTAGTCTTGATCCTTGGGTTACAAGTTTGGGTATTTGATATTAATTCTTGTCTTTGGATCCTTTCTATACTGAAGCTTCAACAACCTTTATAGAGAGTGTCTTTAGATAAGTCATATAAAGTCTTGGAACTTCACCGTACATTGCTTTACCTTAGTATACCTTTGCAACTCTTAACTCTGTCCTTAGTTCTTTAGTATATCTTGAATCGATTGCCACAATTAAACACCTGGATCTTTAGGGTTGCTGTTTTCCCAATATTTGCAAAGCTCATACATTTACTTGCTTGACGATTTATAACTGGATTTAACCCCCCAAATCCCTGTGTTCGATACTCTGGAATTCTTGCTTAACTACGTCGATCCGTACACTGCGGTTTCGCTTGCTTGATTCTAGTTTTATAAATTTAAAGCTTATTTGCATGCACGCTAAGTGGCGAACAATTTCCTTCCCATCACGGGTTCTTCGCATAAACCTAAGAAAAAGATCCTGCAAAAGCACTCAAGTAGAGTGATTAGTAGCAACAAGGGAATTGCCCCGAAAAACAACCGCAACCGGCTTGGTCTAGACCAAGTCCCCGGCAACGGCGCCAAAAATTTGTTTGCTCCAAACGATGTGTGCAAGCTTTAAATTTATATCCCAAGAAATATATGTAAGACAAGGATGCCAACCCACAGTGCACGGATCAATTATAGTAAAAAGCAAGAATTACAGGGGTCGATCTCAAGGACTTAGGTGAAACTAAGCAAGAATAGGTTGTCAATGTAACTAATAATCACAAAAGCAATTAAAGCAATCAAAGATGATAATAAGGTAAAATAAGGGAAATGCAGATTCTAGGGATTAAAGTATCTAGTTGTGGTTCCGACTCAAGATCTCTATAGATAACATGGACAAAGCTGAGATTTTGCAAAGGGAGGGTGTTTCTAGGGTGGAAATAGATCACCGGGTAAGTCTCACTACTCACTATCCCAAACCAAAGCTCCTATTACCTGGTAAGTCTCAAGGTACTAAGGAAAGGAACTACAATCTCAAACCAACACACCATCTAAGGGAATAGAATCAACCTTTACCGGGTAAGTCTCAGGCTAACTCAAAAAGATGCGATGAAGGCACACTCAAACCTCAATAAAGGATAAACCTTTATTACCTACACTTATGATCTTGGGTAAACAAACTAAGGAATCACTAGGTAAGTCTCATCCTAGGCTTGCGTTGAAATAGGAAAGGTGGAATAAGAATAGGATTTGGCAAACTAGAACTCTTAACTCTCAATTTCGAATCAGAAAAGGTCACCTCGTTCAGTCAAGTTCCACCCCGGCCAAGATGTTCATCGACTGAGCGAGGTAATCTAGGGTTAAGGTTAAAGACTCGAGCTTTCAGGGTCCTGCTGGGATTAAGATCATTCTATCATCGTCTTTCCCACAACTTTCAGCCAATCACCCTAGAATCGCATAAAAAGCTAAGCCAATCATCATCATGAAAACAATAATTGAATAAAAGGTGAAGGAATGATTATTCGAACAAGTAAACCTTAAGAAAAAGGCCTCAATAACTGAATCAAATAAACAACAAATCAACATTCCTCAAATTACAAATCAAACAAGACAACAAACCAACGGGAATCTAAGAAAATCTTACAAACTCCCTCTAAAGCTAATCTTCAAACTATCAATACTTCCTTGATTGATCTTCAATCTTCCTTCAACTTCCAGAAAATCTTCCTAATTGTTGTGTATTCTCAGCCTCCAAGCCTGCGACGATGCGAAGATGCTGAATTATGGAAAATCCAGCCCCTTTTATAGAAGAATTATCTTCCAAAGATAATAATATCTTAAAAAGATAATATCCTATAAAATATATCATATCTCTAAAATAGATCTCCCAAAAATAAGATCTTCCTTCCAGAATTCCAGCCCAAAAATATAAGATATCTTCTTCCCAAAAATAAAAGATCTCAGCCCAAAAATATGAACTCATCGGCGACAGGGTGTTCACCTCGGTCGGGGCGCTCCTCAAGATCACCTCGGTCGAGGTGACACATGAGTTGACCGAGGTGAATCTCAGCTGAATGTGAAATCTCTCAAATCTGGTCCAAAGTAATTCTTCTTCATTAATTCATTGCTTCTTGAGTTCTTCTTTAAGCTCCAGAATGTAGCTCCTATGACTCCTTAGCTCATTTTTAGTCCAAAATGTGTCATTTTACGTACGATTACAACGAAACTTGGTGTAGACCTCGATTCCTGTAAAGGTAGATGAAATAACAATATAATCACATAATATACATCCATACATGCAGATTATTGAAGATAAAACGTCCAAACTAGTCCCAAAATATAGATTATAATACATGCTATCATATGTATGTTATCATGTGAGCTTTGTTGAGTTTGTGAGTATGTGTTTGTTGACATTGTGGAGTTAAGATGGAAGTATCCTAGCATGTGGTTAGTTGAGATCTTGTGAGTTTATGTGGGTTAGAGTGTATCCTAGATTATGAGAGTGTATGACCTTGTAAGATGATATAGGATTAGAAGTCTTAGGATTTCTAGCTTGTGAGTAGTTGTTGATTATCGTTCCTTGTCTTGAACAGGCTTTGGTTATATTCCTTCGAAGAGTATTATCGGTTTCGTTTAGCTTTGAGACGAGTTAACTCCTCGGACTTACTTAGCCGCTTTTATGCGTTATTTGGATATATTATGGTGGTGTGTGTTTATCGCTTTTGAGCATGAAAACGGATTAGGATCTACTTGACCTTATTTATTATGAGCCCATCGTTACTATTATTTATTGGGCGGTGACATCACTGCCCGGCTCTCGAGGGAGACTAGGGGATCTCTGCGACCAGGCCATACATGGTATACGGGCGGGCTTCTTCATCACTCCCTCAGGGTATACGGGTTGAGCGCCGCCACACTCCTGTTGGTTACACGGGGACAGAGGCGAGAGTTATAAGACTCTCGTGTCACACTTGAACAAATGGATTAGATATGGAATAACTTAAAAAGATAATAAGTAATGGATGTGTATGTATACGAGCATGTTGTGTCATATGTTCTTATGTGTGTGTTTGTGCAATTTTATCTTTATAATGCCTAGAATGTGAGCTAACGGTTTTATACCGATTGTTGTAGTTGATGTGCAGGACAGGATGTGACCGAGTGATCCGGAGGAGTGGGCAGTCGGGGTTCCATACATCTTAGGTTGAGTTGGGTTTTGGAGTCCTTGTGTTGTTGTTGTTTTGTAATATAGTGATGTTGTTGCAAGGACGACTGAAGTCTTTCCTTTCTTTTGTTTTCGGGTTTCATAACATTGCATAAAAATGTATTTTGGTTTTGGCCTATATTTGTGCCTTGTTGCAAGATCAAGTGAAATTGTTGTCAGACTAAGGGTAGGGACCATTTGTAAGGCCCCAACCCGTAGCATCCCGAGTCCTGCGGATTTGGGGTGTTACAGTCTGACTAAGTCATATTAACGAGACAAGACCAAATGAGTGGCCTTACAAAGAACTTTAGACATTAAAGTAAAGTGTCGGGATATGTTTGAGATCATTGGTTCTGAATTGATAGGCGGGATCTTCCGAAAGGTCAAAAGCAAGGGGTTCAGCAGAAGAGATAAAAGTTTTATACCCTAGATAAAGCCATCGTAAGTACCCAGAAGTAAGTTGGGAAATGTATTCTATGAGACCCTAAAACAGATTGAGAAGTTATTTATCGAACAACACTCTTCCCTAGTGTTCACCAGTAATAGTTAATGGAGTATAGGACCCAAGACACGCCATCAGCTATGAGGATTGGATAGTTGAGCCCGACCACACTTTTGTGGAGTATCCAGTAACCGTCCTAGAGCGCATTACTAGACGTCTGCGGTCCAATGAGATACCGATGTTGGGGATCCAGTGGTCTAGACGAGGAGCCGATGAGGCCACCTGTGAGACAGAGGAGAGCATTAGACGTAGTTATCCCGAGTTCTTTGTGGAGTTAGCCGATACTTCTATACCGACGAGTTAGTACTTTTTGTGACTTTTATTATGATACATTGGATTGAATGATTGTGTTTTCATGTGTTGCCCGATTATGATGATTGAGTAATTTTTGCATGTTAGAAAACGAGTGTTCTCTCCAAAAGGTGTGTGCAAGCTTTAAAATATATAACCCAAGAAGTATGCTTGAACAATATGTGAACCCGCAGTGTACGGATCAATTGTAATAAAAGCAAGAATTTCAGGGGTCGAACATAGGGACTATGGTGAAACAAAGCAAGGAATCAGGTTGTCAAATATGCAAATAACTACGAATTAAAGCAATCAAAGATGATATAAAGTCAGATAAAGGGAATGCGGATTCTAGGGATTAAAGCATCCAGTTGTGGTTCCGACCCAAGATCTCAAAGGATAACGCGGACAAAGCTGAGGTTTGCAAAGGGAAGGTGTTTCTAAGGTAAAAATAAATTACCGGGTAAGTCTCACTACTCACTATTCCAAACCAAAGATCCTTTTACCGGGTAAGTCTCAAGGTACTAAGGAAAGGAACTATAATCTCAAACCAACACTCCACCCAAGGGAATAGAATCAACCTTTACCGGGTAAGTCTCAGGCTAACTCTCAAAGATGGGATGAAGGCACACTCAAACCCCAATAAAGGATAAACCTTTATTACCTACACTCATTATCTTGGGTAAACAAACAAAGGAATCACCGGGTAAGTCTCATCCTAGGTTTGCGTTGAACCAGGAATGGTATAACAAGGATAGAATTTGGCAAACTTAAACTCTTAACTCAGAATAGGTTCAGGAAAGGTCCACCTCGTTCAGTTATATTCCACCCCGGCCGAGATGTTCAATGACAGAGCGATGTGTTCTAGGGTTAAGGTAAAGGCTCGAGCTTTCAGGGTCCTGTTGGGATTAAGATCATTCTATCATCTCTTTCCCGTAACTTTCAGTCAGTCACCCTAGAATCGCATAAGAAACTTAGCCAACAATCATCATGATAACACTAATCAATTTAATGGGAAAGGAATCAATATTCGAACAAGAAAACCTTAAGTAAAGGGTCTCAATAACTGAATCAAACAATCAACAAACAAGCGTTCCTCAGTCACAATTCAGCAAAGAAAACAAACCAAAAGAAATCTGAGAAGATCTTACAAACTCCTTCAAAAGCCAACTCCAACTATGATTCCTTCCTTCCTTGAACTTCAATCCTTCAATACTTCCTTCAATTCTTGCCTTCAAAAACTCCAGAAGTCCTTCAGAAAATCCTTGATCTGAAGATGGCTGAATTGTAAAAAATTAAACCCTTTATATAGGAGAATTATCTTCCAAAGATAATAATATCTTAAAAAGATAATTTTCTAGAAAATATATCCATATGTCTCAAAATAAATCAGCCGAAAATAATATCTTCCTTCCAGAAATCCAGCCAAAAATATAAGATATCCTCCTTCCAAAAATAAAAGATATCAGCCAAAAATAAAGATCTTGCCGGTGACAGAGTGTTCGCCTTGATTGGGACGCTCCTCAAGATCACCTCGGTCGAGGTGGTACTGTAGTTGACCGAGGTGAATCTCAACTGAATGTGAAATCTCTCGAATCTGGTCCAAAGTAAATCTTCTTAATCATTTTCATGCTCCTTGAGATCTTCTTTAAGCTCTAGAATGTTGCTCCAATGACTCTTTAGCTTCCTTAGCTCCTTTTCGGTCCAAAACGTGTCATTTTACCTACAATTACAATGAAACTAGGTGTAGACCTCGATTCCCGCAAACGTAGACAAAACAACAATATAATCATTGAATATACATTCATACATGCAGATTTATGAAGATAAAATGTCTAAACTAGCCCCAAAATATAGACTATAATACATGCTATTAACGAGATAAAAAAAATTTAGGGAGACCAAGTAAACCACTTCTATTTATGGAAGTCTTTTGGATTAGATACCTCATTCTAAGTTTCGGGACGAAACTTATTTTAAGGGGTACTGATTTAATATCTGGAAATTTTATTTCCGTTTAGTTCCGAGTCAACCCAGATTTTTGATCCTTTAACCTTTTCTCGCTTCACCTATTGTGGCACACTATCAAAAATGCTATCATTTTATGTAACTTAATTCGCATAAAATGATAGGTTTCCCACCGAACGTTAACATAATTATATACTTATACACTTGTGACAAGGCCCACTTCTTCCTTTTACAGCAGGCCCAAAACCTTCATGCATCCCCTAATGATTCAGCCCAAAAAGAAGAGGAGCTACTTCTGGATTCCTTCTTCAATAGTGGAATCTTCACTAGTCAGCCGTTACTTTTAATCACAGCTGGCCCTTCACTCTCTCTCCTATCGTTTTAATCCCCCACCATCACCGCCCCATATCTCGCCCTCTCCTATACTGCGTATCTCCCTTCCTTCAACCATTCAGAGCTCCTACCTACGCCAGAACGAAACGAAAGCACACACCAGCCTCCCCTACGACCAGCGACAACCCCAGACGAAACCGGGTTGAATACTCCCTCTGCACGCCATCTTCACCCAGAAAAACACCAATAAGGAGCACTCCGCTACACACCACCATCAACCCAAACGCACACCGGGAGTAGCAGCGCCTCACAAGCAGCCTCACAAGCGAATCACAAGCAGACTCACAAGCAGTCTCACAAGCAGCCAGGCATGGTGCTTACGGCAAGTCACTAGAGCGTCGAATCATCAGACTGAGCGGAAGGGGGTTGTTTACCTTGAGTCGCACCAGACGTAATAGACACCTCGTGCCGAGACGTTGATCCGATCCTATAGAACGATCCCTCCCACGTCGGTTGCCGTTGAAGATGTTAGTGCCAAGGTATGTCCAACCTTAAGCCTTGTCTCTCCATTCCTTCAGAAGGTTGCTGAATTGCTTTCATGGGTGCTCTAGTACAGTGCAGAAGCCGAATCTTCCTCGTCACCCTAGCCGCCTTTAGTGAACCTGAGTCGCAGCCGGTGAAGGTCCTGGAGGTCATTGCCGATCATATCCATCCACCATAGGGTACGCATTGTTACTCGATTATACTTTTGTTGTTTGCACGGGGAAGGAAGGGGGTTTACAGCCTTTATTTCGAACCCAAGGACATCATTTTAGGTGAGGTTAATTCTGGAGTTTTTGTGTGACAGTAGGTTTCGAGCTTAGGATCTCCAAGATAGGATAGCGAAGGGAATACAGGCCAGGTGACTCGAACCTGAGACCTTCTGATTGCCAGGATAAAGGATAATAATCTCTGTTGGTGAGTCTCGAATCTCAGACCATTTGCACACTTATTTTAAATTCTAGAATTTTGTGTTGACCAGCATTCTTTAGGGCCAGATTTCGATGCCTTACACTAATCTTTAATCGTTCAATTTTTAGTATGAAATAGATGGATATACATAGTTAAACGTAACAGAAGTTGAGACCGATCCAACGGTCGGATCTGGATCTATAGGAGCTCAAAGTAGGCTAGTTGGACTGTTTGTGAAAAAACTCAGAATTTGGCCAAGTATGGAATTTCTGGACTTTGGAAGCATCTTTGGAGATTTTTGTAGGAGTTGTTGTTGATAGTTTTTTAGAGATCTTTGCTCATTTGAGTAGAGGGCATTTCATAGAAGACCTATTATATTTTTTAAGAATTTTTATATTTTTATTTGAGCCCCATATCTTAAGCTAAAGCCGGACCTTAGCAACTCGTTTAGAAATCTAGAATTTTGGGTTAACTTTTACAAATCCTTAGTAAACTATATCGAGAGAACTAAATTATGGATATAGGTTTCAAAGGAGAATTTGGAACTAGGTCATAGATTATTGTGTAGTTTTCGGGACCAAGGGTAAAATAGTCATTTTACCTTAAGAGGGCATTTTAGTAATTTCTCTTCTTGAGATTGTACATCTTAGAAGTCTATAACTTCTGAGAGATATGGGATGTGATTTTGATACACTTGCCTTGCATAATAGGTGATGGAGTATTCCACAGTTGCTGATCGAATTGAAATTTAGACAGTCGAGATTGATTCACCTAAGTCCTTTGGGCTTACTTAGCTAGCTTCTAGATATGAGTGTGAATAATGGTAGTGGTGTGTGAATGATATGTTTATAGTTGTACTTAGTAGTAATTATCTACCGACCTATACATTGGCCTAAGAGTAACGGGCGGTAGCATTCTGCTCAATTAGCTTGAGGGCGCTGGAGGTTTCTTTAGGGACTAGTCCACACTCAGTTTGTAGTGATGCTACCGGCGGAGGTAAGCTAGACCTACACCCAGTTGGATAAGGAACGGAGGTGAGAACTCTTAAGATTTCTCGTGCCACAACTGTAAAATGGAATATGGTTAATCACTTAATTAACATATAATAACCGGTTTGTGTGCCAACATGATGATTGTTTTATGTTATCTTGGGTGTGTTTGTGTTATTCTTATTCTGCTTATTTTTGGTTAGTTAGCTAATGGTTTATCCATGTTGTAGATTCAATAGAGATAGACAGTTGCAGAGAGATGAAGGACGGATGGTCAGTTGGGTCCACGTACTCATTAGATGGGGACGGGAGAGTCTTCCTTTCGGCATGCTTGTTGTATAACTTTATATGTTTTGTAAGGCTGTCATGTGTTGTTCATCCATACAAATACTGTTTTTTATTTTTAGAGAATTTATAATACATTTGTGCCTTGTTATAAGATCCTAGTAAAGTTGTTGTCAAACTAAGGTCGGGACCCATTGTGAGGTCCTAACCAGTAGCTCCCCGAGTTCGAAGATCTTGGGGTGTTACATTTTGATCATATAATGATTTTTATTGGCTATGAAGCAATCTTTGACGGTGATCTATGAATAGAAGCACAACCAAAATATTGTCGTTTTTCTTTGTTTTTGCATATTCATAATTCATATCCTCTTATATCTTAAGTTTGAACATTGTTTGGGGACAAGCAAGAGACAAGTATGGGGTATTTTGATGACATGAATTATGACATATGTTTAGACATGCATTTATGTAGATTTTTCCTTTATTTTGCATGCATAGACATGCATTCATGGCAATTATTGCTTATATTCACCTATATTGTTAGAATAGAGATTTACGCGAGGTTTTATTGTAATTGCAGGTAAATTGGCGAATTTTGGATCAAAATGACACATTTAAGGATTAAGTCTTTATGCGGAAAAAAATAAGCATAAAAGGAAGTAGGAACGCGTTGGAGTGAATTCTGATCCTCTAGAGTCGGCTCTGATACCACGTGCCAAAGTAATATTTGATACCACGCCAGAGTAGGCTCTCATACCAGCGGGCTTAATTTCTTTTTCGGTCTAAAAATTTAGGGTATATCTTTAAATTGCAGTTTATCTTTAAGCTATATTTTATTTTTAAGTTAGGATTTATCTTTAAGATATTTATGTTTAAGATTATTTGTCTTTAAGATTATTTATCTTGAAGATATTTATCTTTAAGATTATTTATCTTGAAGATTATTATCTTGAAGATTAATATCTTGAAGATTATTTACATGAAGATTATTTATCTTGAAGCAAGACTCGTGCTTATCTAAAACCCTAGATTTTTCCCTATAAATAGAGAATGTCTCACCACCATCCAAATCATCCAACACACTACAATCCAACACAGTACAATCCAAGACACACTGATCCACCATTCAGGGGATCTCTCATTGACGGCTGGATAGAAATTGACAACTCCTACCACCATTAGATTGGCAACAGAGTATACAATCAAAGGTGTTGAGGAGAGCATTCGGAGTGAAAGATCAAAGGAAGATTTGGAGCTCTAGTCCATGAATAGAGTTCTTGGAGGATTTGTGAGTTTTGATTTGTTATTTTGTCTTTGTGATCGTAATATGGAGTTGCCTTTGAGTTTTTCGTTGAGTTTTGAAGGAGTAAACATTGTTCAAACGTTCTTTGTTTGGTTTTTATTCAAGATTCAAAGTTTTCTCAAGTTCTTGGCTTTCCTGATTTAATATCTCTTTTAATTTTGATAATGTGCATTCTAGGCAAAAACCCTTGTGATTCTAGGGTGATGGGTTGATGATTGTGGTTGAGATGATGATAGAATAACCCTTACGCTAAAATTGGACCCTAAGAGTTGAGATTAAACATCACAGAAAGCAAAAATCGGATTGTTCTTGGTCTGGATTGGACGATCTCCTTTGATGAACAACCCGATTTTCCCTTACGTCATCTCTATCTTGCCTTATCCTTGATCTTTGGTTAAAGATTGCTTAAACCCTTTCCCTTGTGAGTCAACCTGATCTCCTAGGGTTAGTGTTTGGTTGGAAAATAACATCATTCCCTTAGATCCTCTATCTTATCGAGACTCAACATCCTTTATTTAGAGCCTTAGGGTTTGAACATGGGTGGTTAAGACTTTGCCGTACACCATTCCGTTTTAGACACATACCTTGCAGACCCAGCTTGTCCATGAATCTTTAGAAGTCTTGAATCGAAAACCACAATCGGATTCCTTGATTTTAGAATCCTTTATCCCAATTATTACACAAATCTTTGTCTTTTCGTCAAAAATTGCATCTTTCTTTGTTAGATATCTTATTCTGAATTTGATTTCACCAAATCCCTGTGTTCGACCTTGGAATATTTGCTATTACTGCGATTAATCCGTACACTACGGATTCGCTTTGCTTTTATTCTTGGTTATAAATTTAAGACTTTTGTGCACACCTTTTGGAGAGAACACGGACCACCGATCCCAAATTGATTTTAAAATGGGAGTAGTGTAACAATATGCTGATTTCGTGGTTGTTACACTCCATGGATAGAGACATTGTTGAATCAGTTCTCTTTTGTACCACTACTGCATAGATTTGGACAAAATTGGAGGTTCGATTTGGCAAATCTACTCGCACCAATCTGTATGAGATTCAGAAAGAGTTAAACCTCATCACTCAAGGTAACTAGTCTGTTCCATCCTATTTCACAAATTTGAAGAAAATCTGGGATGAATATGCAATTACTTTAGTAAATCAAGTCTGTACATGTGAATCAACTATTGTTTCCATGGCTCTCATGAACGATCAACAAATCATCCCTTTCTTAGTTGGTCTAAATGATTCTTTTTCCCTTGTTTGCTCCCATATACTCATGATGCAACCTAATTCATTTTTAAATGAGGTTTATAAACTCGTTTTACAAGAAGAAAGCCAGAGATTGATTTCTAACCATTCTTCTCTGGATGAGAATGCCTCTGCAATGTATTCTCACCTTTGAAATCCCTCAAAACAAGGAAATCGTGCAAGCAATGAGTCTAAACCTAGTTCCAGCCCTGGAGCACGTCCATTTTGTAATCATTGTAGAACTAAAGGCCACACTGCAAATCGTTGTTGGAAGTTAGTTGGATATCTAACTTAACATGTGCCAGGCCTTTCTTGGTGTAGTCACTACAACATTGCAGGTCATGAAGCGAGTAAATGATGGAAAAGCATCGGTTATCCTCTTGGTCACAAGCTAGCAACAACCTCAGTTCATTCGTCATTCACACATGAACAGATAACAGATATTCTTGCTCTTCTTGGCAAGAAAAATTCTCCAGATCCGATGAGCAATCAGGCTGGTCTCCTTGATGGTAAGCATTCTTGTTTCTTGTCCTCTGATCTCAATTCAAAGTGGATCTTGGATAGCGGTGTAACCAACCATATTTCCCCCCATCTGGACCTACTTTCATCATACCTTCCCTTATGTACACCTTCCTATATCACTATGCCTAATGGTCGATGTGATCAGGTTGTCCATTCTGGAGATGTGTTTCCAAGTGATCATATCACCTTATCACATGTGTTACATATGCCAGATTTTCATTTCAATCTTATTTCCATTCACAAGCTATGCAATGAATTATCTTCACAAGTTTTATTCACATCTCATGCTTGCATTCTTCAGGACCTTTTAATGAAGAAATTCATGGTGATTGGTTGAGCTTTTAGAGGGCTATATGTTGCCGACATGACTGCCATTACTACTCTTCATTCTAATATACAAACTTATAATAATTCGACCAATTCTTGTGCAACTGAGAATCTTTCATTGAATACCTCTTGTACTAAAGTTCATGCTGAGTTGTTACATTGTAGACTTGGTCATTTACCATTTGATAAATTTCATCATATTAATGTCAATATACATACTCCAAAAGAGAATTTCATTTGCACTATTTGTCCCTAGGCTCGTCGGCATCGACACTCTTTTCCTACCTCTTCCACCCGATCTAGTCACATCTTTGAGCTCATCCGTATTGATACATGAGGTCCATATAAACACAAGACTCACAATGGTTTTTCTTATTTTTTTTACCATAGTAGATGACTACTCTTGGTGCACTTGGACCTACCTTATATCCCACAAAAGTAATAGCTTTACCATCCTTAAATCTTTTGCAACCATGGTTAAGAACCATATCAATGCTACTATCCATACCATTAGATCCAACAATGCTCTTGAATTCTTGAGTAAAGAAGCATTGTTTTTCTATTCAACCATGGGTATTACACATCAAACTACTTGTATTTACACTCCACAACAAAATGGGGTAGTGGAGCTCAAACATAGACATCTCTTAGAGGTAGCTCGTGCTCTTTATTTTTAGTCCAAACTCCTTCCTACCTACTGGGGTGAATGTATCTTAACAACTACATATCTTATCAATAGATATCCATCTACTATTCTTGGCCATAAAACTCCTTTTGAAATCATCTTTCATAAACCTTCATCATATGACCATTTGAGAGTGTTTGGTTGCTTGTGTTTTTGTTCATGTTCCCCAAGTGCACCGAGACAAATTTAAACCTCGAGCTCAACCGTGTGTATTCCTTGGTTATCCTCACAATCAAAAAGGGTACAAGGTCCTTACCCTTCATACTAAAGATATTGTCATATCTCGTGATGTGGTTTTCCATGAAAAATGCTTACCTTTTCATCACATCTCCTTTCCAAATACCTCTCCCTTCCCATCTTCCTTTAACCCATTCACTTTGGATTCTATCATATTTTTACCAACCCATAATTCTTTTATCCGAGCCTCTGTCCTCACCTTTCTTACCTACAGACACATCATCCTCTACTATATCACCTACTCTTATTGAGTCATCTCCATATATTCAATCACATATCCAGGCACCTCTCCCTTCTTCACCTCCTCAAAATATAATCTCCTCAAGGCGATCTACACAGATTACCAATCCTTCTGCTTATCTCTCCGATTACATATGCACATATAGCTCTTGCTCCCAATCATCAGGTATGACTTCTTCCATATCTTTATCATTAAGTCATATTGATTTTCTATCTTCTTTAACCTCATTTGTTGAACCCACTACCTACACCGAAACATCCAAAGACTCACATTGGATTGAGGCTATGGATAAAGAATATCAAGCTTTACGATTCTACATCAAATGGATGTCAACAATGCTTTTCTCCATGGTAATTTATATGAAGATGTCTATATGAAGCTTCCACCGGGTGTTCCTAATCTTATGTCTCTTGTATGCAAGCTCAATAAGTCACTCTACGGATTAAAACAAGCTTCAAGGCAATGGTTTCATCATCTCACTAATGCCCTAATTGATCAAGGATTTAGTCAATCCAAGAATGATTATTCTTTGTTCATTAGAAATGATGGAGGTGACATTACTATCATTGCTATCTATGTGGATGACTTGCTTGTGACTGGATCAAATGAGTCACACAATTCTACATTGAAGACCTTCCTTGATCATACTTTAAGTGTCATAGACCTAAGGTTGTTGCATTACTTTCCGGGACTCGAGGTGGCTCATACTCCAGCAGGCATTGTGTTAGCTCAACGAAAGTTCACTCCGGAGCTTTTATCTGAAGCACAGTTAACAACAGAGAAAGTTTATGCCACCCCACTTCCCTTAAATCTTAAGCTTGCTTCCAACATTGGTACTCCTCTGGATAATCCATCATTGCATAGGTCACTTGTTGGTAAGCTCAACTTCCTCACTTGTTCGCTCTCAGACGTGTGTGAAATATTGAACAAAATAGATTTAAATTTATAACCTAAAATAAAAGCCTGAACAATATGTGAACCCGCAGTGTACGGATCAATTGTAATAACGACAAATACTCCAAGGTCGAACACATGGACTATGGTGAAATCAAGCACGGTAAATATCAGGTTGTCAATCAAAAGCAAACCAACAAAACAAGATGATGTATAAATCAGATAAAGGAATGTAGATTCTAGAGGTCAAAGAATCCAGTTGTGGTTCCGATTCAAGATTTCTAAGGATAACATGGACAAAGCTGAGGTTTGCAAGGAAAGGTATTTCTAAGGTGGGAATATATCACCGGGTAAGTCTCACTACTCACTATCCCATACCAAAGATCCTCTCACCGGTTAAGTCTCAAGGAACTTAGGAAAGGAACTATAATCTCAAACCAACAAGCTACCCAAGGGAATAGAACTAACATTTACTGGGTAAGTCTCGGGCTAACTAACAAAGGTAGGATGAAAGCATACTCAAACCCTAATAAAGGATAGACCTTTATTACCTAACACTCATCATTATAGGTATACAAGCAAAGGAATCACCGGGTAAGTCTCACCTTAGGCTTGCGTATGAACCAGGAAAGGTGCAACAAGGATAGGATTTGGCAAACTAAAACTTAAACTCAGGATGGATCGGATCAAGTCAAACGTCTCGCTCAGTTCATATCGATCTCGGTCGAGATGTTCTATGAACTGACCGAGGTGAGCTGTAGTTAGGTTTCGGCTCGAGCTTTCAGGGTCCACTAAGGTAAAGGTTCACTCTTTCATCTTCTTTCCCATAACCTTCACCCAATCACCCTAGAATCGCTAGGGAAATTAGCCAACAATCATCATGATAATAACAATCAAGTATGTAATAAAAGAATCAATAAGAAAGCAAGAAAACCTTAACAAAAAGGTCTCAATAATCAATCAAACAATCCAAAACAATTAGCAAACTGTGTTCCTCAATGAATCAATCAAAGACAATAATCAAGGTTCCCTAAGAAAACCTTACAACTTCCTTCAAAGCCTTCAACTTTCACTCCAAAGTATCTTCCTTCAAACTTCCTTTTTCCTTAGAATATCTTCAATCTTAAAAATAATCAGCTAACCAAGCCCCTTCCATCCAGAAAATATCTTCAATCTTATAGGAAAATCACTTGCCAAAAATAAAAGATCTCATGTGCTATGGGCCGGCCGTCTCAATCCAATCTTAGTAAGTCATCTCGGTCGAGATGATCACGTAGTCAACCGTGGTGACTGACTGTTACGCGCAAATCTCTCTAACTGGTCCAATATCGAATTTCTATCCAACTTCCATGGTTCCCATGCCTTCCTTGTAGCTCCTCAATGCTCCAAAATGCAGCTCCAATGACTCATGAAATCCCTTGGCTCCATATCACTCCAAAATGTGTCATTTTCTCTACAATTACAACGAAACTAGGTGTAGACCTCGATTCTTGCAAAGGTACACAAAATAACATAATCATCGAGTACATATAGCCATGCATGCAGATTTATGATGATAAAATATCCAAACCAATCCCAAAATATAGACTATAATGCATGCTATCATCACTGATACAAGGCTTGATTTAAGCTTTGTTGTACAAAGCCTCAGCCAGTTCATGCAAGCCCTTTGTAACATCCAGAATAATTATTCCAGGTGTCAAGATGTTTTCCGGTCTTTCCGCATTAGCGGCTTAATTCCCGCATGCACGTTAGCTGAGTACCGGGATTTAACGCGAGTTTGGGGCTTTTCCTTTCATTTCGGCCTCGGGATATAGAGTGAGGAGACAAGGGGTCAGCTAACCCTTGGGTCTCCCCACCCTTTTTTGGCAGCCATCAATACTCCCTCTCTTCCCTCATTTCTCCTTTTTACTTTCACGCTCATACTTTCCCTCCTCACTTTCCTCTTCCTTGTGCATCTCTTCTTCATTCTCCTTGGAAGAGTTGGATAGGAATCTGCAACTTTGGAGTCTTGGATCTGTGGTGATAAGCTCTCTCTTTCCCTCTTCCCTTTGTGGTTGGTTTCTTCCTTATTCCCTCTTCTCTTCACCTCCATGGCTATGGAGGAAGTTTTGAAGAGAGATCTTGTAAACCCTTTGCATATCCCTTCTTCTAGCTTGTTTAGGTTGTGGTGAGAAAGCTTAGACTTGTGGTTAGTGTTGGGAGAAGGCTCAATAAGAGAAGGAGGCACTTGGAGCAAAGAACCAGTCGAAGAAACGAAGAAGACAAAGTTTTTGTTGTATGACCGTGGGGGCGGATCACCAGAGGCGCAGGGGCGGACCACCAGCCACCGTAGGGGGGGCCAGAGCCACCGCAGGGGCGGCTCCCAGGCGCAGGTGCGGCTCCAAAGGCCCTCAGGGGCGGTGACAGCTTTCCGCCGGGGGCGCCAGCTTGCTTCCGCGGCTGCGTTTTCTTCACCGGTAGGCTTCCTCTTTCCTTCATCTTCATTCCTTTCCTAGCCTTGTGTTTATACCTAGTTAGAAGCATGCTTAGGGTGGGTCTATGACTTATGAGAATGCCATCTAGTGGTTGTTATCCTTGGAGCCCTTATGGCTTGATGAGTATGTTGATCTTGAGTGTTTGAGCATGTTGGATCTTTCTAGACTAGATTGTCTCTCCTAAGCTGCTGATCATGTCCATGTGATGTATAGGTTATTGTGAGAAGTTTCCTTGTGTTGAGAGTGTTATGAGGATTGTGAGTTCTAGGATGTGTTCCTAGGTTGAGAGCTAGGTGATCTTGCGTAGATCCCTAGAGTGAAGTCTTAGACTTCTTTGAGCTTGAGCTTGTGTTGATGAGTGTATTCTTGTGTGAGCAGGTTCTGTACTTCCTCTCTAGGGAAGTGAGAGTGTTGTGAGTGGGTGTGGTGACGACGTAAGTCTCTAGACTTACCTGGCTCGTATTCTACGTATTATACTCGATATGTGTTTGGTGGTGTGTGTTTATTGCTTTCATTTTAACTTATAAAAACGGAATTAGGATTACCGACCTTTATTATTTGGCCCAAGTGTATGATAACGGGCGGTGACAACTTGTCTAGCTCTTGCGTAGAGTTAGGAGGTTCTTGGCGACTAGCCCGCGTGGTTAGATGATCGGATGCATCTGTACCGTTCCATGCGGTAAGTGGGGACCGAGGCGAGTTTTGGGAGATTCTCGTGTTACAAAAGAAGTTGGATTAGAACGGGATATTGTAATAACCGAAAATTTTAAAATCCGTTAACCTTGATTTTAAACGAATTCCGATATGTTAATCTTAAATAAATAAATAAATTAAAATGAGTTTTAGGTTCTATCATTTTATGTGACCTTAATTGACATAAAATGATGAGACTATGTGTTTGAAAATAATTTTTACGTACGTTAAAATCTAATAATAATTTATACAATACGGAATATAATTTCGTATTATATAAATTTCCGCACATAAACGGAAAATCCGGGGCGAGTAACGAGTTTCGGATCCGTGTTATAATGCGAGGGCAGGCCGGATGTGGCCCACTACTAGGCCCACCTACTAAGCCCAACAGCCCATTTCCTAAGCTAACCCTAAACCCTAATCCTGCTGCTAAACACGCTTAACCTAATCCTCTATTCTCCTACTTGCCGCTTCCTGCTACTCCGTCTCTCTCTCTGTACAAAGGACAGCCGCAACAACGTACCACACCGAAGCCGCCACCGTGCCACTGCGCCGCCTCCGTCGACCGCCCAGACGACGACGCCACCACGCCTCATCCGCCTTCCCTGTCCGCCGGCGACATCAGCCCTAGCAGCGTCTTCCTCGCTTGGCTGTCACTACGACGACGCCTCCCTCGCCCTTGCTGCCGCCGCCTCGAGCCAGTAGCAATAACGACGGGATTGTTCCGCCATGCCGTCAACCGCCAGTGCCGCCGAGCTTCCCTCCGCCGCTGCAGTGGGTGAGACCGCCTCCCTTCTCCCTCCTTTCTTTCCGCCTTCCTTCTCTCGACTCTTGAATTGCTACACTACAGCCTCTCTTCGGCCTGCAGCAGCTCCGCACCGTCGTTTCCGACCACCAGTGAGGATGCCGGACTGCAGCCGGTAAGAGCCTCCTCCGGTCCTTCTTCCTCCTGTCCTACGAATATAACTGTGAATGAAATATGTATAAAATCAAGTTTTAATACATGTATATATGTGAGTTAGAATACGTATATATTAGAGAGTGTATACGTATATATATTTGAGTTGGAAAACATATATAAATTTAATTTGAATACATATATAAACCATAGATTGGAGGTGGTACGGGTATGCAATACGGTAGGTTAATAAGAGCAGGTGTGAGCTTATATGAGAGTTGTGTATGCGAAGTATATACATATACGTATATATATATAATATGAAATAAAAGTGTACACATAAGTGTTTTAAAGTCTATTCATGTTTATAGAAGCTTGGAATTTAATGGATATATAATCTTTATATAAGAGTATATTTATAAGCATAAATATAGAATATATAAAAATGCGAGTATATATATATATAAGTACGAGTTGGGATTTATGAAATTATGTAAAAGAGATATAAATATGTATATAAATAAGTTGGGATTTCAGGATTTGTATATATAAAGAAACATAAGAATATATATATACTCATGACGTAAGTGTACCTAAATCCGTACAAGATGGGAAATAAAATATGTAGATATATATATGAGTACCGAATAATTACACAATTAAATAAGTGAGTTGAGGAGAAAAGTTAAAGTATATAATACGGATAATATATGTAATAGATGGTAACCGGGATGGAGGAAGAGTGTTATTTTTTTCGAGTGGATTCAAGTTTGAACTGGTGACCTATAAGTAGCTAACCGAGAGACACAAAGTATGGAAACAAGTTTTAAAAGGAATAAGAAAGTTTAAGAATAAATTTGAGAAGCCTTCGGCTGAGGGTAAAATGATCTTTAACTTGTTCCGTAATTCCTTAGCATGAGGTTGGACATCTAGATGTGATTTTGATGCACATGCCTTATTTGACAGGCGTTTGTGTTACCACGAGTACGGACTGTTTGAGACGTGTTAGAGTGTATTTTGACTCAGGTAAGTCCTTGCGACTTACTTAGCTGGTTTCTGGATGTTAGTTGGATGACGATAGTGGTGTGTGTGTTGTGTATTTATAATAACAACTTGTTAGGACGACCGTTGTTATATTGTGTTAAGGCCCAAGTGTATGTATAACGGGCCGTGACATCACTGCCCAGCTCTGCCAGGAGACTGGGAGGTTCTCTATACCCAGACCATACAGGTACACGGTGAGATGCATCGGATCCACTCCTGATGGGTACACGGGGACGGAGGCGAGGTTTGGGAATCCCTCGTGTCACAAAATAAGTATCATTAGAGTGAATGACTTAAATGAAGATAATAAATGGATTGTATGAAAGCATGATGAGTGTTTAATATTTTATGTGTGTGTGTGCTATTGTTATTCTCCTAATGTTTAGATAACTAGCTAATGGTTGTTTTGTTGTGTTTTTAGTTTTACTGTAGGTTAGAACAACAGCTGAGTGATCCGGAAGTAGTGGTCAGCCGGGTCTCCGTACTCTTTAGAGTGGGGGTTTGGGTTGTTGTTGTGTTGTCTTTGTTCGCCCCTAGAGGTGTGTGCAAATAAGTTTTAATTTTATAAAACTGGAATCAAGCAGCGAACCCGCAGTGTACGGATCGATATAGTTAAGCAAGAATTCCAGAGTATCGAACACAGGGATTTGGGGAGAACGAACTCGATTGCAGGTTATCAAGCAAGTTAATATAAGAGCTTTGCAAATTATTGGGAAAACAACAATCCTAAAGATCCAAGTATCCAGCTGTGGCAATCGATTCAAGATATACTTAATGATGTAAAGACAGAGTTGAGATATGCAAAGGTATACTAATGTAAGGTAATCGTACGGTGAAGTTCCAAAAACCTTATATAACTCACCTACAAGGCACTCCCTATACAGGTTGTTGAGGCTCAATATAGAAAGATTCTAGAGACGAGAATTAGTGTCAAATACCCAAACTTATAACTCAAGGATCAAGATTAACTTAACCGATTGAGGTTGTGACACTCACAATCGAGGTAGAGGTTGTTGAGGCTTCACTACCACCTAGAAAAGACAAGTCTAAACTAAGCTAAAGCCAATCTTTCACTTTAGATTAAAGTAAAAGCAGGTTCGTAGACTTAAGGGAAATCACGGTTAGTTCTTGAGGTTCCACGGCCGTGGACTCAAGAACAGGCCGTAATTTAGGGTTGTCGGCGATATTTCTCTAACTCTCAGGGTCTAATCTGTTTGCGATCGATCTATCATCATCTAAGCCACAACTATCAACCCTTCACCTTAGAATTGTTAAGGGTTTTTAGCCAATAACAGTCATGTTGATATCAATTCAAGAATTAAAAGATAAAAAAGATGAAAACTTTCAAGAACTTTCAATAATCTTCAATTCAATCTCAAGGTCACAAAGAGAACAAGTAATGTCAAAAGATTCAAAGTAAAACAAACAATCACCACCTTAGGAAGGAAGAGAAAACGGGATGTCAATCCGTTTTCCAAATCAAACCTAAACAAGAAGAGAGATCTTCTTGCAAAATCTTCCAAGAACTACGATCTTCCGCAAATCCGGAGATCTCAACAGCGATCTCCACCAAAAGTGCGAGATTAGAGGAATTCCAAACACGAACTTCGATCTCTTCAAAGAGATGTCAATTGCTTCCAAGCAAGCTAAGCGAAACGTCTTCGTGTCTAAGCGGCGATGAATGAGGGTAAACGGAGTAGCAAAGGTGACGGAATCTTGCTTCGTCCGTCTTTTTATAGTGTAGGGCAAATGTCGGCCCGGCCCAATCTTTAAAAGATCGTGGCTTCAAAGTGTGGCGAAAAGATTCGCCAAGATCACGGTCGTGGAAGTGTTCCACGACCGTAATTTAGAGCGTGGAAACAAATACGGTTTGCAACATATGTTCCACGGCCGTGTAATCCCCTGGAATGAACATGAATTTCTTACTCCAAATCCACGGCCGTAATTCTGAACGTGGAATGTGATACGGTCGTATTTTAGGGCGTGGTTTAGGGCAAGAACGTGATTCTTCCCTAAACTCGTGCATTCCTCAAGCTAAGACTCCAAATTGCTTCCAAAGAATGTCCTCAATCTATGGACATATCAACTCAACTCTCCTTTGCTCGTTTCCGTTCGGAAATAGCTCCAAATCACCTATAGTCAACATAGAACTAGTGTAGACATCCATATCGACAATATAGGTAATACTAGCTCACATATGCACAAAGTTCAATCAAAGACTATTAATATGAATCAAATACGTTTAGAAAACGTGCCTAAAATATCACAATATTTCATGCTAACAAATAACCCCATACTTAACACTTGCTTGTCCCTAAGCAAGGTCTTTCAAAAAGCTTTAAACAAGAGTTAGGATGAAATATGTGTACCTTCTTTTGGATGAATGTGACTTCTAAAGAATAGATCATTCTCAAACCTTGCTTCAATCGTTTTTCAAACTTTCACACACTTAATTAAAGAGTAAAAGGTAAAGAAAATTCATGAATCAACTTAACTTCTAAACAAGCATTATAGCCTTCAAACATTATCAAAATCAATCTCAAGAAACTTCAATTTAGATCACCAAGTCATATAACATTCTTTTGATCTTAAGGACTTCCAAAGAAAAGGTCTAGAATATGGAAGGGGAGGGAAAACTTTAAGGGAAAGTGGTGCATAAATCCGGGAAAGTGGACAACTACCTTCTTCTTCTTATGCGGTTTCCGCAACACTTCAACTTAGAGCTTCGCTCTCTTCTTTGCACTTTTCGACTTTACTTTTGGAGTTATGGATAGAGGTGCACAAAAACCGAAGCCTAGGAGATCGGCGTTTCTCAAATTTTTCAAGAGATGCCTCAAACCCTTAGCGCACATACCATAATCCGCTAGGAATATCGCTCAATCCGACTTTGGCAAGACACAAACACCCGGCTATGTGAATGGTGCCGAGTTACTCATCGTCATGATTGACTTCCCCAAACCTATAATTTCTTTCTATTCAATTGATTGCAAATAATTGCTCTCATGGCCCTCCCACATCAAACATGCCTTTTTCTCATTCACTTCTCCAAATTCCCGGATAGGTAAAGGAGGCTAATATTTCAATGAGGAGCTAGATGATCAAAGAAAGAGGAAAGAAAGTATTGAATTGCCTTAATCATTTCAATAAGAAGTATAGGAACTTATAACGTGATTTCAACTTCAATTTTCTAGCATGATTTAGGTAACATTTTCACATTATAAAACTTGCAAAAGAGGTAAAATTCATTCATTCAAATTCTTTTCAATTCACAATCCTTTTAAGCATGCAATTGTCATCAAACTCAATTCACAAGTAGTGATTATCATGGAAATCATCTCAATTTATTAGAAGCATAAAATTTTCAAAATTTTTCCATTTTTATGGGTTTTTCAAGTCATTTTTCATGCAATGCAATAAGGAAACGTGTAACACATAATGAAGATGCAACGATAGTCTCGAATGAAAGCAAACATAGAGAGTAGAGTTATTACAAACTTTTAGTACATCCCACCCCATACTTAGGACGAACATTGTCCCTAATGTTCAAAAGAAAGAACAAAATAAAGAAAAGAAAAAAAGAAACTCACAAGTGGTGGCGGGAATGTCTAAAACAATGATCATGCATCAATCACTGCGGTGCCGGCGGAGGTGGGAATGGAGAGAAACTCGGATCATAGAACCGCCCAAACTGCTGGCGGTAGACGTCTCTCATCATGTGGTCAAGGTCGTCTAAGCGTCCGTCTCTAGCATCCGCTCGGATCTCTAGCGCTCCAACTCTCTCCGAAAGTCCGGTAGCCCAATCCGGCATCTGCTCGTACCATCCCGGGGCGTGACTGTACCATGATGGAGCATCGGATGGTGCTGGTGCTGGTGGCGGTGGTGGTGCTGCTGGCTGCGCCGTGGACCAAGGAGGGGGTGTGTCATACCAAGTGGGAGGTGTAGTCATCCACGTGGGCCTCTCACTCACGCTAGCGCGGCGAGATGACGAGCCTGAAGCTCTAGCTGGACGTGGAGAGCGTCTAGGTACATCCGGGGCCGCCTCCGGCTGATCCGGAAACGTGCCAAACTCGTGCTCCGCTCCTCCACCACTCTCGTACTGATCTCCCATGTCCTCCTCCTCCACAACCGGTGGTGGAACGTAAGGGGGAGCTACTAGCCTGTTCGCATGCATCGCAGTGAACGTCTCCTTCCAATTGTGGCGTCCCGCCACAATGGAATACTCCGGCAGCCACTCAATCCCCCTACCCGTCCTAGTCTCCTAAGGCATGCCCGCATAAGGCGGACCTCCATGTGTGGGGAAGATGAGTCCCCTAACCATAAAAGCATGTAGCCCTAAGGGAACGGCCGGTATGCGGGTGCAAGCAGAAAAATCAACACCGAATGTCCTAGCAATGTGGGTCACTATCCCACCATATCCAATGTTCCCCTTCTTCTTATTCTTGAGTTTACTCATCGTAGCCACCAAAAGAGTGGCACAATCTGCACGGCGACCGTATAGCATACTATAGAGCAAGAATAGCTCATCCGTCTTGATCTTTTGGGGCGTCTCCGTCCTAGGAAAGAGACACTCCGAAAGAACGCGGTGTGCTATCTTCAAGGCTAGATGGTACATCAATCTAGCCTTGGTATCGGCGGGTTGCCAACGGTCCTCGTCGGCGTAAATCATAGCTACTTCCTCCCAAAAATCCTTGGGGTAAACTCCACTCGGAAATCGACCGTTATAGGTCTCATGGAACCCGAAAATGGTCCCAAACTCAACAATACTCAAATGATAGTCTTGTTCCATGAGACGGAAGGAGACGGTCCTATCTACGTGGTTGTGCTCGAAGGACGTCACAACCTCCCGGGTGATCTCCTCATAGGCGTCTTCACGAATGTTCGTGAAGACAAGCAATCCGGCTCTATCCAAGAGCCATGTAAGATCATCAACAATGTTGAGAGGATGTAGATCCTCCAACAACAAATACCTAGGACCTATCACTGTCCTCTCCTTGATCCGGTCAAGTGCAACAAGGTGGTTCTCATGTATGGTTGGGATGCTAGGGTGAGGAGGTGAAGATGGAGGTGAAGGTGAGGATGGTAGTGAGGGAGATGAGGGTGGTGGTGCCCTAGAGGTGGAGGGGTTGCCCTTTCTTTTCTTGTTTTGTTCTCACTTCTTCTCTTTTATCCTTCCCGACATTCTCCTTACAAAGTCCATTTTTTACCAAAATTACGGTCTGTTCTTCAGGTTCCACGGCCGTGGTTTACCCAGAGACCGTGATTCGTCTCAAAATCTTGCGAATCTCAGCAAATTCACCAAAAATCACCACAACAAGCAGTCCTAATCTAATTCCTTCCAGTCTTTGTCAGTTCTTCCTAAAAATCTATAGCAAAAACGAACCAAATCCGCGAAATTCAAGAAGAAAGAATAAACCTCTTTTTCGGATTGAAAAACCCGAAATGCACGTTTGTTGATGGATTTCCGCTCGGTTTGTCGCTTGGATCTTGTTCGTGGTTGGATTTGCTGTAGTTTAGGATGAAGAATCGTTGAAAACGATTAGAAAACGAGGAATTTGAGAAGGTCGTGAGATTTCGGCGTTTAGGGCGTGGAAAGGGGTAAGTTTTTGGGAAATTTTGTGAAGAATGTGGCTTATATAGTCGCAGGCAAAATTTTGAAAATCACGGTCTGTCGGGGTGTTCCACGGCCGTGGAAGTGTACGGACCCGTGGTTTTGGTGATTTTTCAAAGGCTTTTGAGAATTACGGCCACTGTAGCTGTGACGACCGTAATTTAGACCGTGGAACCTTCTGTAAAGCTTCAAAGTCCAAATTTCGTCGCCCTTCTTCGACATTATTCTCCCTTTCTCCTTTTCCATCGATCCTACAACCAAAAACACGAACATACCGGAAGAAATCGAGGCAAAATAAAGCGAAAACGTCTATTCTAAGCTAAACTATGGATCGAAAACAAAAACAAAAATGCAATACCTTGGGTTGCCTCCCAAGAAGCGCTTTGTTTAAGGTCCGTAGCTAGACCAATCTCGCACTTATTCGAGTGCGGTAGGCGCAAACTCCTCAGCTTGGAGTTCCGGTGTGTACTTCTTGAGTCGTTGACCGTTCACCTTAAAACTTCCGCTAGCTTCACCCCATACTTCAACTGCACCATGGGAGAAAATATGTTTGATTAGAAAAGGTCCGGTCCAACGGGATTTAAGCTTACCTGGAAAGAGGCGAAGTCTTGAATTGAAGAGGAGAACTTGATCCCCTTCTTTGAAGTCCTTTGGAATGATATGCTTATCATGCCAACGCTTTGCTCTTTCCTTGTAGATCTTAGCGTTTTCATAGGCGTTCAAGCGAAGTTCATCCAGCTTGTTGATGTCTAGGAGACGCTTCTCTCCCGCTTCCTTCATGCCGAAATTCAGCCACTTGATAGCCCAAAACGCTTTGTGCTCCAGCTCTACCGGCAAATGACAAGACTTCCCATACACAAGGTTGTATGGTGTGGTTCCTATGGGAGTCTTGTATGTAGTCCGGTACGCCCATAATGCATCATCTAGTTTCAAGGACCAATCCTTCCTAGTCCTTGAAACCGTCTTCTCTAGAATTCCCTTGATCTCTCTATTTGAGATCTCAACTTGTCCACTCGTTTGTGGATGGTAAGGGGTAGCGATCTTGTGAGTAACCCCATACTTAGCTAGAAGAGCTTCAAAGCGACGGGCTATGAAGTGAGAACCTCCATCACTAATGATTGTCCTTGGTGTTCCAAATCGCGGAAAGATGGTCTTGTTGAAGAACTTAACCACCACCATGGCATCATTTGTGGGAGAGGCAATTGCTTCTACCCATCTAGAAACGTAGTCTACCGTCAATAGTATATATTGGTTTCCACAAGAAGATGGGAATGGTCCCATGAAATCGACTCCCCAAACGTCGAAAATCTCCACCTCTTGGATGTTGTTGAGGGGCATCTCGTTCCTTCTAGAAATATTGCCTGTTCTTTGACAAGCATCGCAACAAGAGACAAAGGATTGCACATCTCTAAATAAAGTAGGCCAATAGAATCCAGATTGCAATACCTTTGCGCTAGTCTTGTTCGAACTAGCGTGTCCTCCACAAGGTAGTGAATGACAATGGCGGATGACACTTTGCATCTCATCTTCCGGCACACATCGCCGGATGATCCCATCCGGACCTCTCTTAAAGAGGAGAGGCTCGTTCCAATAGTATTCCCGGACGTCCTTAAAGAAGTTCTTCCTTTGTGCGTAGGATACTCCGGGCGGTATCTCCTGGCAAACCAAATAGTTAACAAAATCAGCAAACCATGGTTCGTTACCTTTGGAGATCTCGTTGATGCACTCCTCTATGATGTGTAGGTGTTCGTCCGGAAGGGAGTCATCAATGGGTAGATGGTCGTCCTCTAGATGTGTGAGGCGACTCAAATGATCCGCGACAGAATTTTCTGAACCTTTCTTGTCGCGGATCTCAAGATCGAATTCTTGTAGGAGAAGAATCCATCTAATTAGCCTTGGCTTCGCGTCTTTCTTCGCAAGGAGGTACCGGATCGCAGCATGATCCGTGTAGACAATCACCTTTGCACCTACAAGATAAGAGCGAAACTTGTCAATAGCGTAGACAATGGCTAGAAACTCTTTTTCTGTAGTGGCGTAGTTGAGCTGAGCTTCGTCTAGTGTCTTGCTAGCGTAGTATATGGCATGGGTTCGCCCTTCCTTTCGTTGTCCAAGAACAGCTCCAATGGCTACGTCACTAGCATCGCACATAATCTCGAAGGGGAGAGTCCAATCCGGGGGTTGGATAATAGGTGCTGAAATTAGAGCTTGCCGAATGGTGTTAAACGCATCTAAACATTCTTGCGAAAACTCAAAAACCGCATCCTTCATCAATAGATTAGTGAGAGGTTTTGATATCTTAGAAAAGTCCTTAATGAAACGTCTATAAAATCCAGCATGTCCTAGGAAACTTCTTATCCCTTTCACCGAAATTGGGGGAGGAAGTTTCTCTATGGTCTCTATCTTAGCCTTGTCTACCTCTATCCCTCTACTAGAGACTAAGTGACCTAATACGATTCCTTCCTTAACCATGAATTGACACTTCTCCCAATTAAGGACTAGGTTAGTGTCTTCACAACGTTGTAAAACAAGAGAAAGGTTAGAAAGGCAATCGTTAAAAGAGGAACCGTATACGGAGAAGTCGTCCATGAAGACTTCCATGATTTCCTCTACGTACTCGGAGAAGATGGCCATCATGCACCGTTGAAAGGTGGCTGGGGCGTTGCAAAGCCCGAACGGCATTCTCCTATAAGCGAACGTACCCCAAGGGCATGTGAATGTGGTCTTCTCCTGATCGTCCGGATGTATCAGAATCTGAAAGAAACCACTATAACCGTCAAGGTAGCAAAAATGTGAATGTTGTGCTAACCTTTCAAGCATTTGATCGATGAATGGCAATGGAAAGTGATCCTTCCGCGTTGCGTTGTTGAGCTTGTGGTAGTCTATGCACATTCGCCATCCAGTCACGGTTCGGGTAGGAATGAGTTCGTTGTTCTTGTTGGTGATGACCGTCATTCCTCCCTTCTTCGGAACTACTTGAACTGGAATCACCCATTTGCTATCGGAGATAGGATAGATGATACCTGCATCAAGAAGTTTAAGAATTTCCTTCTTGACAACCTCCTTCATGGTCGGATTCAACCGCCTTTGAGGTTGTCTTGAAGTTATAAAATCCTCCTCCATTAGTATCTTATGCATACATAGGGAGGGTTTAATTCCTACTAAGTCCTCGATAGTGTAGCCTATGGCTTTTCTATGTTTCCTAAGGACTGTCATGAGCTGTTCATGTTCATCTATACTTAGTTCGGAGCTAACAATGACCGGAAAGGTAGAATTAGATCCAAGAAAAGCGTACCTTAGATGAGTAGGAAGTGGTTTGAGTTCCATCACTTTCGGAGCTTCCAATGGTTCTTGAGGGGCATCCGATGTTTCCTTAGGAGTTTCTAAGGTTGTTGAGTGGTTTGGAGAAGAATCAAAAGAAGTTGAAGAAGTAAGCCGATCACCCTCTTCCACGGTCAGAATTACGGCCTCTCCATGTGTTCCACGGCCGTGTAATCCCCTGGAATGGAGGTCGATTTTGGTTGTGAAATCCACGGTCGTGGAATACAGGGTATGACCGTGGATTCTTACATTTTCAGCCTCATCGTGGAGTTTTTCAAACTCCACTTCATGCATCTCTTCTTGTGCTTCTAAGGCTTCAATTTCCTCTTTGCACTCTTCTTCTTCCCCTACATTGGTTAGACTCATAGTGATAACCTTTTGTAAAGGATCGTTAAAGAGAATCGCACTTACCTCCTCCCTAGACAAACCTTCTTCATCTTGGATATCGTAAATATCCTCATCAAAGATTGGCTCCTTTACTAGAGTGGAAAGAACGAACTCTACTTTCTCTTCTCCAACATCAAAAGCGAGTCTCCCATTCTTGCAATTGACCATGCAGCCGGAAGTTGCAAGAAATGGTCTTCCGAGTATAATCGGGACCGGACTATCTGCAGGAATGTCAAGCACGACAAAATCAATGGGAACAAAGAATTTACCTAGCTTGACCGGGACGTCCTCTACAATACCGACGGGGCGAGTGATGGATTGATCCGCCATGTATAACGTCATCTTGACCGGTTTAGGATCGCCTAAACCGATCTTCCTACATAATGCAAGTGGTATGATGCTCACACTTGCTCCCAAGTCACATAAAGCGTCGTATGTGACATCTCCCACTCCAATGGGAATGCAAAATGACCCCGGATCCTTCAACTTTGGGGGCATTTTCTCCTACATAGTCTTGATGAGATCCGAAGAATCCAAACTCATCTTGACCTCACCGAAATCTTCTAGCTTCCTCTTGTTAGAGAGAAGCTCCTTCAAGAACTTGCCATAAGCCGGCATACCTACAACAGCATCAATGAAGGGTATATTAATATGCAGCTTGCTCATGAGTTCTATGAACTTACCGAATTGTTTGTCTAGGCGCGCTCGCGCTCTAGATTGAGGGAACGGTAGGGGAGGTTTGTAAGCTAGAGGAGGAACATAGACATCTTCCTTTTCCTTCCCCTTTCCTTTGTCCTTCTCTACGGGGACTTCAACGAACGTAGGCTGCGGATTGGTGGTAGTCACTCCGCTCCTAGTTGTAATCGCCATTACCCTTCCCTTAGGGTTGTCCTCCGTCTTTCCTGGAAGTTTCCCTTGATTTCTAGGAACTTCCTCTGCGTGGTTGAACAATTGGTTTTCCAAAACTTTTTGAGCTTTGTCAACCTTAGAGACTTGATCATCAACCTTGATGAGGCGGTTCTCCAACCCTTGAAGCTTTCCCAAGATTGTTTCCAATATGGGATCGGACTTCTCCTTTCCCGTATTGTTTCCTCCATTAGATGATTGCCCCTGGCTTTTCAAAGGAGTAGAGGAAGAGGAAGGTGGAGTTAGCGAATTTGAATTGGAAGGATAGGAGTTACCGGAATTTTGTTGATTGGAGCGCCAATTGTTGTTGTTTGAACCCCGATTGTTGTTCCAATTGTTGTTGTTCCGGTTGTTGTTGTTTCCATTCCAATTGTTACTCCGGTTATTGTTCCGGTTATTGTTGTTGCGGTTGGTGTTATCACCGCCATTGTTGTTGCCCAAATAGCCAACATCCTTCTCTTGTTGCTTTGGGAAGTTGGTCTTGATAGTCTCCTTCAACTCTTTGATCTCATTGTTGAGGGAGAAAATCTGATTTTGAGCTTCATGTGTGAGTTTCGCTCCTTGCTCCACACGATTTCCCTCCGCTTTCCGGTGGGAATACTTCTCTATGACTCTTGCTTGCTTCTCAATGAAGTCCCAAGCGTCATCTTCTCTCATGTCCATGAATGTTCTGCATGAGAGGGATTGGAGGTTAAATTGCGTTCCCGCATCCAGCCCTTTGTAGTAGATTTCCAGCAAGGCAAGCTTGGATATGCCATGATGAGGGCAATCCAAGAGTAAATCCTGAAACCTTTCCCACGATTGAAACAAACTTTCGTTAGGTCTCATGGAAAAAGCATTAATCTTACCTCTAAGTTCCGCCGTTTTGGAGGGCGGAAAGAATTTGGTGAGAAACTCCGCGGAAAGGTCTTCCCACGTGTCTAGCTTCCCATTGGGAAGAGCTTGATACCATGACAACACTTTCCCTTTCAAAGAGAAAAAGAAAGGTTTGAGCTTATAGCTGTTGGTAGTATCGTTCTTCGGTCTCATTGTCTCCATCATACACTCAAAGTTTTGCAAGTGTTGGTGTGGAGATTCAGCACTTGTACCGCCAAATTGACTTTGGCGAACAAGAGTGATAACTTGAGGGTTAAAGCTAAACCCTTGCATATCTTCAGCATCAAAATTCACACCCAAGCGGCGTGGTTGTTGTGTTGGATCCATCCGCTGGCCAAGAGTTCTTGGCACATTATCCACACGTTCGACTCTCGCATTCCTAGGTAGAATGCGGCGATTAGCAGCTCCTTGTGGATGGAAAGGATTCATATTGATCGTGGGATCAATCTCTTCTAACGGTGGCGTGGAAGAGTCACTATCATCAGCGGATGAGTGGCTTTTTCTTCTAGACCTTGATCTCCTTCTTGAGGACTTCTTGCTTACCTTATTCTCAAGGTCGCTCATCTTTATCCTCATTTGGAAGATCATGTCTTGTAGACCGTTAACTTGAGATTGATGACGATCCATCTCATCCTGGCGGAGAGTCTCATTCCATCGGAGTTGAACTTCCTTCTCCGCCAACTCCGTTTGAAGATCACGTTCGTGTTCTTCGGCCATCTTCTTTTCCTTGCGCTTTTGCCTCAAGGTTTTCTCTAGCTCTTGATCAAGAGGTAAGAGATCTGTGGTGTTCCTAGACCTGCGCATGCACTCAAAGAGATATCAAATAACGAGAGCAAGCTCCCAAGCTTGACAACCGGCTACCGGATCGGTCTAAACCAAATCCCCGGCAACGGCGCCAAAAACTTGTTCGCCCCTAGAGGTGTGTGCAAATAAGTTTTAATTTTATAAAACTGGAATCAAGCAGCGAACCCGCAGTGTACGGATCGATATAGTTAAGCAAGAATTCCAGAGTATCGAACACAGGGATTTGGGGAGAACGAACTCGATTGCAGGTTATCAAGCAAGTTAATATAAGAGCTTTGTAAATTATTGGGAAAACAACAATCCTAAAGATCCAAGTATCCAGCTGTGGCAATCGATTCAAGATATACTTAATGATGTAAAGACAGAGTTGAGATATGCAAAGGTATACTAATGTAAGGTAATCGTACGGTGAAGTTCCAAAAACCTTATATAACTCACCTACAAGGCACTCCCTATACAGGTTGTTGAGGCTCAATATAGAAAGATTCTAGAGACGAGAATTAGTGTCAAATACCCAAACTTATAACTCAAGGATCAAGATTAACTTAACCGATTGAGGTTGTGACACTCACAATCGAGGTAGAGGTTGTTGAGGCTTCACTACCACCTAGAAAAGACAAGTCTAAACTAAGCTAAAGCCAATCTTTCACTTTAGATTAAAGTAAAAGCAGGTTCATAGACTTAAGGGAAATCACGGTTAGTTCTTGAGGTTCCACGGCCGTGGACTCAAGAACAGGCCGTAATTTAGGGTTGTCGGCGATATTTCTCTAACTCTCAGGGTCTAATCTGTTTGCGATCGATCTATCATCATCTAAGCCACAACTATCAACCCTTCACCTTAGAATTGTTAAGGGTTTTTAGCCAATAACAGTCATGTTGATATCAATTCAAGAATTAAAAGATAAAAAAGATGAAAACTTTCAAGAACTTTCAATAATCTTCAATTCAATCTCAAGGTCACAAAGAGAACAAGTAATGTCAAAAGATTCAAAGTAAAACAAACAATCACCACCTTAGGAAGGAAGAGAAAACGGGATGTCAAGCCGTTTTCCAAATCAAACCTAAACAAGAAGAGAGATCTTCTTGCAAAATCTTCCAAGAACTACGATATTCCGCAAATCCGGAGATCTCAACAGCGATCTCCACCAAAAGTGCGAGATTAGAGGAATTCCAAACACGAACTTCGATCTCTTCAAAGAGATGTCAATTGCTTCCAAGCAAGCTAAGCGAAACGTCTTCGTGTCTAAGCGGCGATGAATGAGGGTAAACGGAGTAGCAAAGGTGACGGAATCTTGCTTCGTCCGTCTTTTTATAGTGTAGGGCAAATGTCGGCCCGGCCCAATCTTTAAAAGATCGTGGCTTCAAAGTGTGGCGAAAAGATTCGCCAAGATCACGGTCGTGGAAGTGTTCCACGTCCGTAATTTAGAGCGTGGAAACAAATACGGTTTGCAACATATGTTCCACGGCCGTGTAATCCCCTGGAATGAACATGAATTTCTTACTCCAAATCCACGGCCGTAATTCTGAACGTGGAATGTGATACGGTCGTATTTTAGGGCGTGGTTTAGGGCAAGAACGTGATTCTTCCCTAAACTCGTGCATTCCTCAAGCTAAGACTCCAAATTGCTTCCAAAGAATGTCCTCAATCTATGGACATATCAACTCAACTCTCCTTTGCTCGTTTCCGTTCGAAAATAGCTCCAAATCACCTATAGTCAACATAGAACTAGTGTAGACATCCATATCGACAATATAGGTAATACTAGCTCACATATGCACAAAGTTCAATCAAAGACTATTAATATGAATCAAATACGTTTAGAAAACGTGCCTAAAATATCACAATATTTCATGCTAACAGTCTTTCCCTTTTGTTAAGACAGTTAGTCTTTTCCGTTGTTTAAGTACGATAGGCTGTTAGACTTTGTTGCATTCATCCTTTTTCAAATACATTTTATGAATTTCGGTTTTTCTTATTTGTGTCTTGTTGTAAGATCCTAGTAATATTGTTGTCAAACTGAGGTCGGGACCCATTGTGAGGTCCTAACCAGTAGCGCTCCGAGTTCTGAGAATGTGGGGTGTTACAACATGGCATCAGAGCTCTAGGTTGGCAACAATGGCACTTGAAATCTTCTGAAAGACCGAATAAGTTTTAAGCAGAACCCGAAAGGGGGTCTGAGTTTTAAAAAGAGAATTTGGTTTTTAAATGTATGCATAGTCCGGTTGGGAATAGAATAGTACGGCTGACCACCACTACTACCGCGGATCTCAGTATGCTTAGTATGGACTTTAGGTTTTTATGTAGTTGGACTTTTAGCTTGTTTATAAAGATATGTTATATAGATAGGTATATGCCGGAGATTAGCAGAATTGTAGTTATGATTATGTCCTTAATGGAGATAACATAATGAGTTTCCCACCCTTGGACACATCTAAGTAGTTTTGAAGGGTATCAACGTGAGGATTAATATGCACATCTTATGTGCATTAGGGTAGACGAACGTCGGACAACTCCTTCGAGCTTGTTGAGGAACGTCGAGACGGAAAAGTGAAGACTCAAAGACAACACCAATTACGATGACAAGAAGAAAATCCCGAATCAACTCAACGGGATCAAATGAACGATATACAAGAGAGTAGTTCCGGAGAAGCAAGAGATGATCGCCAACTAGGGAATTGAGAAAGACAACGGAGAGGCTCTTTCAAGTTGTGTAAAGTGACTTCACAAACAAAGAGGATGACGTCGAAAATTTCCATAGACATGAAAGTCAAAAGGGAGATATGGTAGCGATCAAGAAAAAGGGACATAAAATTTAAGCTCACTGACAGACTAGGAAGTGAAAGTTGTTGCCAAAAGCAAGGCGATATATGATCACTCTCAACAAGCTAATTGCCACCACAATCCAGATTGATAACCGAGACAGTCAAAAGTATGGAAGTCAACACGAGATACATTATCCATCCAAATAGAAAGAATTAAAGAGCTGCAACTTGGAAGCTTACGCATTGCCAGAAAGGGAAAGGTGGATTTCACCAACGTAGAAGTGGAGTGATCTCGTAGAAATAGGAGAATTCCGACATAGACCGGGATACAACAATAACCATCTTTTGTAAAGGCAGCATTACAAGCAACACCCAAGGAAGAAGAATGATACAACTGGACTCGTAAGAGTATAACAATCTTACCAAAAAGTGTAGATTGTAGGAGGAGCTCAAGAAGAATAAACAGAGAGACTGGAGGAGATATATTTCACCAAGTATATCAAGCCTCAAAAGAGATGGAAGAAAAGTAAGTCTATGATGTTGTAGAAGGTCAACTACATCCTACTTGGACAACTTAAAAGTACATGTGCGGGTTAAGTGGTGATGGTTAGTTAACCGATAAGAAGAATAACCACAAGGTTATAAAAGAATTTTATCGACATCTAGTGAATTTCTTTCGGAGATCCACGACGAAAATGGTGAAGTTAAATCAATACCAGTACTAGTAGCCTGGATGGTAACATTAAATGAGTCCAATATGATAACTCTAATAAAGAAATTTAAGAACAGCTCTTGACGGTCGGTAATGACCCTTGATGATAGTAATGGTAAAAAGGGAATTGTTGGGAGTAGTTACTTACTACTGACTACAAAAGATACATATCGGAGTTAGAATGAAGGGATTCCTGTAAGAAGAACTAGAAGACTAAGAGGAAGCAGATGATTGGAAACATGTCCTATGTCTTAGCATTCCACACAAGTAAGACTGATGGTACTCCTTCGAGAAAAAGTAGGGTCAGACTGTCTAGATTGACAGGGAAAACCCTTGTGATTAAAGATGTGACACACAATAATTAGAAATTCCGAGGCGACACAAACATAAAGAGTATGACGTAAAGTCTTGGTGAAATGTGTGGTCGAGTTGTGAGGTGATTGCAGATAGAATCTACAGGTTGACTAAAACAGACATGAGAAGGAGTAAAAGTGAAAGACTAAAGGTTGTTATATGGATCCGGTATCACACCAATAAGATGGTTACTGAAAGGACTAAAGACTATTATTTAAGGAGAAATGGAGGTACTTCATGGAAAAATTCAGCTGGACTGATGACCTAAGAGTTGATGAAAGTAATAAGACCAACCAACGCAGTTGTAAAGCGTGTACGAGAAAACTCAAAGCGACATGAGTATAAGGAAGACATAAGAAATGCGATGCGAGAAATTTGATTGGTGAGAAAATCATATGCACCTAATGTGTTGTATACAAATGGTACCATTGGATGTTTAATAAAAATCATACCAACGGACTGATAACACTATGATGGATTTAGTGTAAACCAAGTGTATAACTTATCCAGTGAGAAGGAAAGTCAGGTATCAAAATTGCGGGTTGTGATGAATTTTAAATAAAGTTTTGAGAGGAGGATGTCCTTAGGAAATCTATGCAAGAGTACAAAGCAACTGAAGTTCCAACATAGAATGGGTAGTAATGATCAACAGACAGTTAGAGACCGATGTAGAGAAGAAAAATGTATAAGACGAGTCACCTAGTAGAAGAGTTCACAAGACAAGCTTGTGAGGCCAAAAGAGATAAAATGGCGACCCGGATATGAGGGTCTAAGGTGCATGGAAGGGATACCTACAATGGAGTATAGAAGCATAATGTAGACTTTACAAGTGTGGAGAGGTCTTGACCTCCTCAAAGATATAGGAATTTGAAAGAAATCACAATGCCGGTATCAAAGAGTTGAATCCTTATAGCGTAAACAATGGAGTTTCATGAAAGCAATATTGCCGGTAACACCAGCAAAGGAATGTATATATGAGAATGGCCTTGGTGGACTCGAAAGTCCAAGGTAACCCCCAATTATCATGGGATCTAAGTCATCAACACCGACGGTCCATACAAGGGGATGATAACTAAAGTCATCAGAACTATAAAGACATTTACCAGCTATCGTTGAAGACTCGGAATGATTATTTATGTCAAGATGAATGACCCAGTTGGGTTCGAGAAGTAGATTTAGCCTAAGGAAAACAGAAGTGTGGAAGATAAAACGAACTAGCAAAGCATTAAAGGATTAATCGAGCAGATGATGTTCACTAGGAATTTAACGCCAGTATAGTTATGAGAAGAGTAAGTCCGGGATATTGAGATAAGTCAATTATAGGCTGACCGACGTCAACTGAGGACGTGTAATTGTTGGTTGATATTGACGAATAGGTACCGTTAAGAAGAGACATTAGCGACTGTGGATCTAAGAGGTAACCTTACCGATGCCTTGAAGGATTTCCCAAGTAGGCAACAACAACCTTCTGGGATGATCTAAGGATATGGAGAGAATCGGGTTAGAGGTTGCTTACTGGTTGATTAAGAACAGACTACGGTTGAGTAAGAGAGTAAGGGTATGTTTGAAGAGGATCTTGCTAGTATTAGGAGGAAAGTATATGCGGGTGTGGGTAAATCATGTTGACCCTCAAAAAGACGCCATGGTGACTAATGGGTGTTACAACAGAAGCGTGGTAGGCCCATAACCCGCAGATGAAGAAAATCAATGTTAGATTAACTATGGATTCAAGTTAAGGAATTAGAGATCTATATGAACGGGTTTACTTGGGATTGTGATTTGTTTGAGTTATATAATTTTGAAAGCTTGACAAGAAGTAGGTGAAAATCCACTAATTAAGGAACGATCCGATTAGGTCACATTGAGGAAAACGAGCCAATTAGTTTGTATTAAAAAGGGCATTAGGCACTTAGTAAAGTGCCGACAGAAGTTTAAGATCATTATTTCAGAATCGATAGACAAGAACTTTCGGGAAAAAAAAATGCAGGTGCGCCAATGGAAGGAAAAGTGTGGTAGAGTCATCAAATGAGCTGGAAGTAGTTTAGGAAACAAACCGTTGAGAGAGTACCTACCAAACCCGAGACACGTCGTCAGCCATGAGGACCTGATAGTTGAGCCTGACCATACATTTGTAGAGTACCCAGTAGCTGTCTTGTAGCGCAGTACTAGACGTCCGCGGTCTAAGGAGATACCTAGGTTGAGAATCCAGTGGTCTAGACGAGGAGCTGATGAGGCCACTTGGGAGACCGAGGAGAGTATTAGACGTAACTATTCCGAGTCCTTTGCAGGGTTAGATGTTACGCCTGTATTGACGAGTTAGTACTCGGATGTTGTGTTGTTTGACCTTTCAGGGTTTTTTTTATTTGAGTGATTACGTTTTATGGGATACGTGTCTGCTTTCGATGATTGAGTAGTTGCATGATAGCAAACGAAAATGTTTAGAAAACTAAAATATACCAAAGGAAACGTGTGAGTAAAACAATGATTCTAAGTTTCGGGACGAAACTTCTTTTAAGGGGGCACTGATGTAATAACCGAAAATTTTAAAATCCGTTAACCTTGATTTTAAACGAATTCCGATATGTCAATCTTAAATAAATAAATAAATTAAAACGAGTTTTAGGTTCTATCATTTTATGTGACCTTAATTGACATAAAATGATGAGACTATGTGTTTGAAAATAATTTTTACGTACGTTAAAATTTAATAATAATTTATACAATACGGAATATAATTTCGTATTATATAAATTTCCGCACATAAACGGAAAATCCGGGGCGAGTAACGAGTTTCGGATCCGTGTTATAATGCGAGGGCAGGCCGGATGTGGCCCACTACTAGGCCCACCTACTAAGCCCAACAGCCCATTTCCTAAGCTAACCCTAAACCCTAATCCTGCTGCTAAACACGCTTAACCTAATCTTCTATTCTCCTACTTGCCGCTTCCTGCTACTCCGTCTCTCTCTCTGTACAAAGGACAGCCGCAACAACGTACCACACCGAAGCCGCCACCGTGCCACTGCGCCGCCTCCGTCGACCGCCCAGACGACGCCGCCACCACGCCTCGTCCGCCTTCCCTGTCCGCCGGCGACATCAGCCCTAGCAGTGTCTTCCTCGCTTGGTTGTCACTACGACGATGCCTCCCTCGCCCTTGCTGCCGCCGCCTCGAGCCAGTAGCAATAACGACGGGATTGTTCCGCCATGCCGTCAACCGCCAGTGCCGCCGAGCTTCCCTCCGCCGCTGCAGTGGGTGAGACCGCCTCCCTTCTCCCTCCTTTCTTCCCGCCTTCCTTATCTCGACTCTTGAATTGCTACACTGCAGCCTCTCTTCGGCCTGCAGCAGCTCCGCACCGTCGTTTCCGACCACCAGTGAGGATGCCGGACTGCAGCCGGTAAGAGCCTCCTCCGGTCCTTCTTCCTCCTGTCCTACAAATATAACTGTGAATGAAATATGTATAAAATCAAGTTTTAATACATGTATATATGTGAGTTAGAATACGTATATATTAGAGAGTGTATACGTATATATATTTGAGTTGGAAAACATATATAAATTTAATTTGAATACATATATAAACCATAGATTGGAGGTGGTACAGGTATGCAATACGGTAGGTTAGTAAGAGCAGGTGTGAGCTTATATGAGAGTTGTGTATGCCGAGTATATACATATACGTATATATATATATATATAATATGAAATAAAAGTGTACACATAAGTGTTTTAAAGTCTATTCATGTTTATAGAAGCTTGGAATTTAATGGATATATAATCTTTATATAAGAGTATATTTATAAGCATAAATATAGAATATATAAAAATGCGAGTATATATATATAAGTACGAGTTGGGATTTATGAAATTATGTAAAAGAGATATAAATATGTATATAAATAAGTTGGGATTTCAGGATTTGTATATATAAAGAAACATAAGAATATATATATACTCATGACGTAAGTGTACCTAAATCCGTACAAGATGGGAAATAAAATATGTAGATATATATATGAGTACCGAATAATTACACAATTAAATAAGTGAGTTGAGGAGAAAAGTTAAAGTATATAATACGGATAATATATGTAATAGATGGTAACCGGGAAGGAGGAAGAGTGTTATTCTTTTCGAGTGGATTCAAGTTTGAACTGGTGACCTATAAGTAGCTAACCGAGAGACACAAAGTATGGAAACAAGTTTTAAAAGGAATAAGAAAGTTTAAGAATAAATTTGAGAAGCCTTCGGCTGAGGGTAAAATGGTCTTTAACTTGTTCCGTAATTCCTTAGCATGAGGTTGGACATCTAGATGTGATTTTGATGCACATGCCTTATTTGACAGGCGTTTGTGTTACCACGAGTACGGACTGTTTGAGACGTGTTAGAGTGTATTTTGACTCAGGTAAGTCCTTGCGACTTACTTAGCTGGTTTCTGGATGTTAGTTGGATGACGATAGTGGTGTGTGTGTTGTGTGTTTATAATAACAACTTGTTAGGACGACCGTTGTTATATTGTGTTAAGGCCCAAGTGTATGTATAACGGGCCGTGACATCACTGTCCAGCTCTGCCAGGAGACTGGGAGGTTCTCTATACCCAAACCATACAGGTACACGGTGAGATGCATCGAATCCACTCCTGATGGGTACACGGGGACGGAGGCGAGGTTTGGGAATCCCTCGTGTCACAAAATAAGTATCATTAGAGTGAATGACTTAAATGAAGATAATAAATGGATTGTATGAAAGCATGATGAGTGTTTAATATTTTATGTGTGTGTGTGCTATTGTTATTCTCCTAATGTTTAGATAACTAGCTAATGGTTGTTTTGTTGTGTTTTTAGTTTTACTGCAGGTTAGAACAACAGCTGAGTGATCCGGAAGTAGTGGTCAGCCGAGTCTCCGTACTCTTTAGAGTGGGGGTTTGGGTTGTTGTTGTGTTGTCTTTCCCTTTTGTTAAGACAGTTAGTCTTTTCCGTTGTTTAAGTACGATAGGTTGTTAGACTTTGTTGCATTCATTCTTTTTCAAATACATTTTATGAATTTCGGTTTTTCTTATTTGTGTCTTGTTGTAAGATCCTAGTAATATTGTTGTCAAACTGAGGTCGGGACCCATTGTGAGGTCCTAACCAGTAGCGCTCCGAGTTCTGAGAATTTGGGGTGTTACAGATATGACCTAATAAATAAAGATAATAAACCGGACTTGTTTGTTGAGCATGATTATGTGATGTTATGATGTATGAGTGTGTATGTGCCTTAACCATGTCTCTAATGCTTTGAACTGAGCTAACAGTTTTAAACCGCTTGTGTAGATGCCCGGCAGGTTAGGGACGCCGCCGAGTGAGGTGGAGGAGTAGACAACCGAGGGTCGTCGTACATTATAGGACGGGGGTGTTTTTGGGATTATTATTGTTATGTTGGATTATGGATTGATGTATGGATTTTGGAATTACGTTTTGGAGTTTTTGTGTCGTTTTGAGGACTCGGTTTAGTTTCCACATTGTACCCTTTACTTTTCAGTCTCGCTTAAATTACAAACGTTTTGAGTTTTACGTCTTTATTTTATGTCATGTTGGAAAGGTCCGATGAGATTGTTGTCAGGCTAAGGGTCAAGACCCATTGTGAGGTCTCGCCCGTAGCATTCCGATATCCCGCGGATTCGGGGTGTTACACCTTTTACATCCCACATGGACGCTCTCTATCACACTTTACATTATCTCCAAGGCACATTTAGACATGGTATTCTCTTGAAGGGTTGTGATCAACCAAAAGTAAAGGCATACACAGACTCAAATTGAGCGTCTTGCACTCAAACAAGATGAAGTGTCAGCGGGTTTGTCATTTTACGAGGTGAATCACCGGTTAGCTGGAAATCGAAAAAGCAAACCACGGTTTCTCGAAGCTCAGCAGAGGCAGAATATAGGGCTATGGCACAAGCAGCAGCTGATAACTTGGATTGTACGCCTTCTCCAAGAACTAGGGTTACCTCCTCCTCAACCAATTCAGTTATCTTGTAACAATAAATCGGCTATTCAAATCAGCAAAAATCCGGTGTTTAACGAACGTACTAAACACATCGAGATAGATTAACACTTCACACGTGATAAAGTAATGGAAGGATTGCTCCAACTTAGTCATATTTCAACACAAGACCAACTCGCAAATGTGTTCACAAAGACCAAACCTTCTCTACAGCAAGCCAAACTTCTTAGCAAACTAGGCATGTTGTCACCACCTAGTTTGAGGGGGTGAAGAGAGTAATACTGTGTAAATAGTCTAACTGAATTTTGTTACAACATTCTGTATAAATATAGAAGCAAGTCACAATATCAATACACGAGTTTACAATTTGTTACATTTGTCAAACACACTCTCTCTAATTCTCCAAACCTAATAATATGTAATCGTCCTCATCTCTATCATATGCAGTTATACACTATATTATGTTAGACATTACTTAGATAGATTAAAATACATAATAAATAATTTTTGAAACAAGAATACCATATACGTTGTATGCATTTCGATGTTGGCTCTAGATATAGAGTGTTTGCTTCCTGATCCCAATGCTACAAATCAAACGTCTGCTTTTGATTCTACCTCATTTTCAGCGACGTAGATACTAAAAAGCTTGCATGGAGTCCCCTTGATGAAATAAATATATTATTTTATTAAAAAAAATAGTTTCATCAAAAGAAGTAAAACATAAAAGTACATATAAACAAGGAATCAAAATTATCTAACAAATTACACAAAATAGCAACAAAAATGTCCAAAGAAGTCTAAGAAAAATGTGTATGTATACGTTTATACCTCAACACCAGAGCCGCATATAACAATTCCGAATTCTTTATTTTGTTCCCTTAATCCATTCATGTGACATTTAACAAATTCGAAGACCTCCACGACTGATACCTATAAGAAAATCAAATGCATCATTCCCTGTTTTTTATTTTCTTGTAAAGAGTGATAATCAAATATAGGAGATAATATTTTACCATATTTGAACATAAGTTTATCAATACCTTTTCATTCCCGTACAATCAATAGCATTGTCTACCATCACAGCCATGATATGGTCGGATGTAGCATAGACCTTGTCATAATTGTCAATAAACGCACAAAATTGATCATATTAAGTATAAATTTGTGGTAACAGACGGCAACCTATACAATTACCCAAATAGTAAATTTCAATTAGAGTTTAGGAAAAAGAAGAAGATTTTACTACTTAGATCTCCATGAGGTCTGTTTTCAGCTATGGCTTTTTCAATGCCCCTTTCATTTGATTTCTTGGAATCTACGGTGATAAGAAATTCACGTCCGTATTGTATTGCAAATACAGTTGTTCCATGAACGGCACAATAATCCCCTATTTCTGAAGAAGACATGCTACAAATTATGGTGCAAAACAAGTACATGAAAATATGGATTATATAATGCAAATATAACCATATGGATGGTGAAAGTGTAATTATGATAAGAAATAAGAAGTCATCATTCTTACGCGACAATACTAGAATCACCAGGTTGAGTAGGAGCTTCAAATTCCAACTCAAACTCTCACGATTTCACCTAAACAATCAAGCTCCCACATTAATTATCACAACGGCTGATCAATTAAAGCATCAAATGCTTACTAATATCTTGTTACCAACCACACGATCCTAACACAGCATCAAAAGATTAGGTTTTAGCTCTATTAGAATCAACACAACAATATCGGACATTAAATTTAAGGAATCTAGGGTTCATCCCGCGCGACCACTCAATTGAAGGCTTCTATTTTGCCAAAGACTGGGAAAATATGTTTAAAAGAGTTTGAGGAAGCATCCTATCCCCCACCTATAAGCATCCTATCCCCCACCTATAAGCAAATCGTGCGTAGAGTTTCAAGACCAAGGTGCCGTGCAGGCGCAAGCTTTGACCGCTACTCCTACTTAGGTTGATCCTTCTACAAACCAAATAGAAGTAGGATTCAGTTGCTCTCATTAACCCGGAAAAGCAAACTTAAAGCAACAAAGACATGCAACGACGATATTGTTGCTTAGGAGATCAATCTTTCACCAATAAAGATCAAAGAAGCATACGAGCACATCATAAAAACTAGGTATGTAGTACAACGAACTCAACAAATCAAAATCAGATTTTTAGGGTTATCGTTTTTAAAATTCAAATAAGTAACAATGTTGGACGAGAATAGAAGAAGATTAGAAGAGATTTACAAACGAAGAGAGGTAAAATGAAACTTGGAGAAGAAAGCGGAATGCGGCGATTTTCCAAACAAAGTGGCCTCCTGTCTCGTTGGCAGCCTCAAAGCTTGAGAAAGAAGAAAGCGTTGAAGCCTTTTTTTATGCCCGATTTCCAAAGGACGAAAAAACCTCTTTTATGTATTTAAATAAGAGTAACTTACACAAAACCACCCTTTAAGTTTCACTTTTTTAGAATACAACCCACAAACAAACTCTAACTTAGGATATTCACCTTAACATATGTAGGATGAAACAACAAGATTATTCAAAAAGGGAAAATGCCAGATCTCTAAATACAAGATAAAACCCAAAAACCCCTTCCTCCCCAAGAGTATGCTCCGACAACGCGCCGGAAACCCTAATCAAACAAAAGGAAAGCCCGACCCTCTTACCCCCTGCGATTCTTAATTTCAAACCAATTTCAGGAATCCTTTCTATCTAAAACCAAGAAGATGGCCGTTTCTAGCAAAACCCCTTATGATTTCATCAAATCGACTACCATCCCATAAGAAGGAGACAAAAAAAACTTCGAAAATGGCGATACACAAGAACCAAAAGCTGGAGGGGACAAAGACATCTCAAGAGGAGGGATTCGAAGAAGAAATGCAAGCGTCACCAAATATGCTGGAAAAGGATCCTACTAGCCTCCATAGATAGGCTCGAAGGGAGGCTTGACCAAGTCAGATTTGCAAGGGCCGAAGAGAGAAAAGATCGTCTTATCAGAAGTCTCGGCATATTAACAAGCTTAAATCTAAAACAGGTAAAAACTAGACAAAACTCATCTCATACTGCCTATAAAACCCATACTTCATGGTATGCTAGAGCACATCAACTTACCCACCATTTTCTTCCCTCTCTGAAATCTCATTTGCTACACAAAACAATGACGGAGCCATCAAAAATCACCGAGAAGAGCCTATCCTTCAAGGAAGCAATATGCAAAGAAAAGTCTGGTGAGGAAAAGGAGACTGTTAGCATGAAATATTGTGATAATTTAGGCACGTTTTCTACATGTATTTGATTCATATTGATAGTCATTGATTTAGCATTGTTGCATAAGTGAACTAGTTTGCCTATATTGTCGATATAGATGTCTACACAAGCCTTATGTTGATTATAGGTACTTAAGAGCTATTTCCGAACGAAATCGAGCAATGATGAGTTGATTGGATATGTCCATAGATTGAGGACATTCTTAGGAGCAAAAAGGAGTTCAACTTGAGGAGTGCACGAGGCTAGGGAAGAATCACGTTCTTGCCCTAAACCACGCTCTAAAATACGGCCGTACCCCTTTCCACGTTCAATTCCACGGTCGTGGAAGTATGGCAAGAGAGGCGTGATGCATTCCAGTAACTACTACGGTCGTGGAATCATATGTTCAAACCGTGACACTTTCCACGCTCTAAATTACGGTCGTGGAACCTTCCACGACCGTGATCTTGGCGATCTTTTTCGCCACATTTTGAAGCCACGATCTTTTGAAGATTGGGCCGGGCCGATATTTTATCTTGCCCTATAAAAAGACGGACGAAGGGAGATTCCGTCATCCTCGCTTAGACACAATTACACCGCCGCTTAGAGAGACTTTCGCGGCATTCGCTTGGACGCATTTACATCTCATTGGAGATCTACGTTCGCGCTTGGATTTGCCCTAATCTCGCACTTTGGTGGAGATTATCGTTGGGATTTCCAGATTTCCCGGATTGACGAAAGATTCGGAAGATTATTGCAAGAAGACTTCTCTTCTTGTTTAGGTTTGATTTATAAGACGGATTGACATCCCGTTCTTCCTTCTTACCTAAGATTGAGTTTATCTGTTCTATTTTGGAATTAGTGATATTGTTTGTTCTTGATTGTGACTTTGAGATTGGTTTGGAGTTTATTGAAAGTTTTCGGAAATTTTCATCTTTCAATCTTTTAATTCTTAAATTTGATATCAACATGACTGTTATTGGCTAAAAACCCTTAACAATTCTAAGGTGAAGGGTTGATAGTTGTGGCTTAGATGATGATAGATCGATCGTAAACAGATTAGACCCTGAGAGTTAGAGAGAATCGTCGACGAGCCCTAAATCACGGTTTGTTCTTGAGTTCCACGACCGTGGAATCTCAAGATCTGCCCGTAATTTCCCTTAAGTTTACGAGTCTGCTTTTACTTTAATCCAAAGTTAAAGATTTGCTTTAACTTAGTCTTGGCTTGCCTTTTCTAGGTGGTAGTGAAGCCTCAACAACCTCTACCTCGATTATGAGTGTCACAACCTTAATCGGTTAAGTTAGTTTTGACCTTTGGATTATAAGTTTGGGTATTTGACATTAATTCTCGCCTTTAGAACCTTTCTATATTGAAGCCTCAACAACCTGTATAGGGAGTGTCTTGTAGGTGAGTCATATAAGGTTTTTGGAACTTCACCGTACGATTACCTTACATTAGCATACCTTTGCATATCTCAACTCTGTCTTTATATCATTAAGTGAATCTTGAATCGATTGCCACAGCTGGATACTTGGATCTTTAGGATTGTTGTTTTCCCCAATATATTGCAAAGCTCTTATATAAACCGCTTGATAATCAACTATTGAATTCGTACCCCCAAATCCCTGAGTTCGATACTCTGGAATATTTGCTAATCTACGCCGATCCGTACACTGCGGGTTCGCTGCTTTTATTCTAGTTTTATAAATTTAAAGCTTGATTGCACGCACGTTTAGGGGCGAACAAGTTTTTGGCGCCGTTGCCGGGGATTTGGTTTAGACCGAATTCGGTAGCCGGTTGTCAAGCTTGGGAGCTTGCTCTCGTTATTTGATATCCTTTTGAGTGCATGCGCAGGTCTAGGAACACCGGAGATCTCTTACCTCTTGATCAAGAGCTAGAGAAAACTCTAAGGCAAAAGCGCAAGGAAAAGAAGATGGCTGAAGAACACGAACGTGATCTTCAAGCGGAGTTGGCGGAGAAAGAAGCTCAACTCCGATGGAATGAGAACATCCGCCGGGATGAGATGGATCGTCATCAGTCCCAAGTTGATGATCTAAAGGACATGATGTTCCAGATGAGGCTAGAAATAAGCGACCTTAAGAATCCGGGAAGCAAGAAATCCTCAAGAAGGGCATCAAGATCAAGAAGAAGAAGAAGTCACTCATCCGCTGATGATAGTGATTCTTCCATGCCACCGCTGGAGAAAATTGATCCCATGATCAATGTAAATCCTTTCCATCCACAAGGAGCTGCTAATAGCCGTGTTCCACCTAGGAACGGAAGGATCGAACGTGTGGATAATGAGCCAAGAACTCTTGGCCAAAGGATGGATCCAACACAACAACCGCGCCATTTGGGCGTGAATTTTGATGCTGAAGATGTACAAGGGTTTAGCTTCAACCCTCAAGTTATTACTCTTGTTCGCCAAAACCAATTTGGCGGGACAAGCGCTGAATCTCCACACCAACACCTGCAAAACTTTGAGTGTATGATGGAGACGATGAGACCGAAGAATGCTACTACCAACAACTACAAGCTCAAGCCCTTCTTCTTCTCTTTGAAAGGGAAAGCGTTGTCTTGGTACCAAGCTCTTCCTAATGGGAAACTAGATACGTGGGAAAACCTTTCCGCAGAGTTCCTCACCAAATTCTTTCCGCCTTCCAAAACGGCGGAACTTAGAGGTAAGATTAATGCTTTTTCCATGAGACCTAACAAAAGTTTGTTTCAATCTTGGGAAAGTTTTCAGGATTTGCTCTTGGATTGCCCTCATCATGGCATATCCAAACTTGCCTTGTTGGAAATATACTACAAGGGGCAGGATGCGGGAACGCAATTCAACCTCCAATCCCTCTCATGTGGAACATTCATGGACATGAGAGAAGATGACGCTTGGGACTTCATTGAGAAGCAAGCAAGAGTCATAGAGAAGTATTCCCACCGGAAAGTGGAGGGAAATCGTGTGGAGCAAGGAGCAAAGCTCACACATGAAGCTCAAAATCAGATTTTCTCCCTCAACAATGAGATCAAAGAGTTGAAGGAGGCTATCAAGACCAACTTCCCAAAGCAACAAGGGAAGGATGTTGGTTATTTGGGCAACAACAATGGCGGTGATAACACAAACCGCAACAACAACAACAACCGGAACAATAACCGGAGCAATAATTGGAATGGCAACAACAACAATAATAACGGCCGGAACAACAATAGGGGTTCAAGTAACAACAATTGGCGCTCCAATCAACAAAATTCCGGTAACTCTTATCCTTCCAATTCTAATTCACTAACTCCACCTTCCTCTTCCTCTACTCCTTTGAGAAGCCAGGGGCAAACATCAAATGGAGGAAACACTTCGGGAAAGGAGAAGCCCGATCCCATGTTGGAAACGATCTTGGGAAAGCTTCAAGGGTTAGAGAACCGCATCATTAAGGTTGATGATCAAATTTCCAAGGTTGATAAAGCTCAAAAGGTTTTAGAAAACCAAATGTTCAACCATGCGGAGGAAGTTCCTAGGAATCAAGGGAAGCTTCCAGGAAAGACGGAGGACAACCCTAAGGGAAGGGTGATGGCAATTACGACTAGGAGCGGAGTGACTACCACCGATCCGCAGCCTAAGTTCGTTGAAGTCCCCGTAGAGAAAGACAAGGAGAAGGGGAAGGAGAAGGAAGATATCTACGTTCCTCCTCCGGCTTACAAACCTCCCCTACCATTCCCTCAATCTAGAGCGCGAGCGCGCCTAGATAAACAATTCGGTAAGTTCATAGAACTCATGAGCAAGCTGCATATTAACATACCCTTTATCGATGCTATTGTAGGTATGCCGGCTTATGGCAAGTTCTTGAAGGAGCTCCTCTCTAACAAGAGGAAGCTAGAAGATTTCGGCGAGGTCAAGATGAGTTCGGATTCTTCGGATCTCATCAAGACCATGAAGGAGAAAATGCCCCCAAAGTTGAAGGATCCGGGGTCATTTTGCATTCCCATTGGAGTGAGAGATGTCACATATGACGTTTTATGTGACTTAGGAGCAAGTGTGAGCATCATACCACTTGCATTGTGCAGGAAGATCGGTTTAGGCGATCCTAAACCGGTGAAGATGACGTTATACATGGCGGATCGATCCATCACTCGCCCCGTCGGTATTGTAGAAGACGTCCCGGTCAAGCTAGGTAAATTCTTTGTTCCCATTGATTTTGTCGTGCTTGACATTCCTGCAGATAGTCCGGTCCCGATCATACTCGGAAGACCGTTTCTTGCAACTTCCGGCTGCATAGTCGATTGCAAGAATGGGAAACTCGCTTTTGACATAGGAGAAGAGAAAGTAGAGTTCGTTCTTTCCACTCTAGTGAAGGAGCCAATCTTTGATGAGGATATTTTCGATATCCAAGATGAAGAAGGTTTGTCTAGGGAGGAGGTAAGTGCGATTCTCTTTAATGATCCTTTACAAAAAGTCATTACTATGAGTCTAACAGGTGCAGGGGAAGAAGAAGAGTGCAATGAGGCAATTGAAGCCTTAGAAGCACAAGAAGAGATGCATGAAGTGGAGTTTGAGAAACTCCACGATGAGGCTGAAAATGTGAGAATCCACGGTCACACACTGTATTCCACGACCGTGGATTTCACAACCAAAACCGTGTCCCACTCCAGGGAGTTATACGGTCGTGGAAAAGATGTGACAACCGTATTTCCCTTCCACGCCCTAAATCACGGCCGTGGAGAACATAAGACACCCGTAATTTTGGCCGTGGAAAGGGGTGATCGAGACACTTCTTCAACTCCTTCTGATTCTTCTCCCACACACTCAATACCCTTAGAAACTTCTAAGGAGACATCGGATGCTCCTCAAGGATCTTTGGAAGCTCCGAAAGTGATGGAACTAAAACCACTTCCTACTCATCTAAGGTACGCTTTTCTAGGATCTAATTCTACCTTTCCGGTTATCGTTAGTTCCGAACTAAGCATAGATGAACATAATCAGCTCATGATTGTCCTAAGGAAACACAGGAAAGCCTTAGGCTACACTATAGAGGACTTAGTAGGAATTAAACCCTCCCTATGCATGCATAAGATACTAATGGAGGAGGACTTTAGAACTTCAAGACAACCTCAAAGGCGGTTGAATCCGACCATGAAGGAGGTTGTCAAGAAGGAAATTCTTAAACTTCTTGATGCAGGTATCATCTACCCTATCTCCGATAGTAAGTGGGTGAGTCCAGTTCAAGTAGTTCCAAAGAAGGGAGGAATGACGGTCATCACCAAAAAAAACAACGAACTCATTCCTACCCGAACCGTGACTGGATGGTGGATGTGCATAGACTACCGCAAGCTCAACAATGCAACGCGGAAGGATCATTTCCCATTGCCATTCATTGATCAAATGCTTGAAAGGTTAGCATAACATTCACATTTTTGCTACCTTGACGGTTATAGTGGTTTCTTTCAGATTCCGATACACCCGGATGATCAAGAGAAGACCACATTTACGTGCCCATGGGGTACGTTCGCCTATAGGAGAATGCCGTTCGGGCTTTGCAACGCCCCAGCCACCTTTCAACGGTGCATGATGGCCATCTTCTCCGAATACATAGAGGAAATCATGGAGGTCTTCATGGACGACTTCTCCGTATACGGTTCCTCTTTTAACGATTGCCTTTCTAACCTTTCCCTTGTTTTGCAAAGGTGTGAAGACACTAACCTAGTTCTTAATTGGGAAAAGTGTCAATTTATGGTTAAGGAAGGAATCGTATTAGGTCACTTAATCTCTAGTAGAGGGATAGAGGTGGATAAAGCTAAGATAGAGACCATAGAGAAACTTCCTCCCCCAACTTCGGTGAAAGGGATAAGAAGTTTCCTAGGACATGCTGGATTCTACAGACGTTTCATTAAGGACTTTTCTAAGATATCAAAACCGCTCACTAATCTATTGATGAAGGATGCAGTTTTTGAGTTTTCGCAGGAATGTTTGGATGCGTTTAACACGATTCGGCAAGCTCTAATTTCAGCACCTATTATCCAACCTCCGGATTGGACTCTTCCCTTTGAGGTTATGTGCAATGCTAGTGACGTAGCTATTGGAGTTGTTCTTGGACAATGAAAGGAAGGGCGAACCCACGCCATATACTATGCTAGCAAGACGCTAGATGAAGCGCAGCTCAACTACGCCACTACCGAGAAAGAGTTTTTAGCCATTGTCTATGCTATTGACAAGTTTCGCTCTTATCTTGTAGGTGCAAAGGTGATTGTCTACACGGATCATGCTGCGACCCGGTACCTCCTTGCGAAGAAAGATGCGAAGCCAAGGCTAATTAGATGGATTCTTCTCCTACAAGAATTTGATCTTGAGATCCGCGACAAGAAAGGTTCAGAAAATTCTGTTGCGGATCATTTGAGTCGCCTAACACATCTAGAGGACGACCATTTACCCATTGATGACTCTTTCCCGGACGAACACCTACACATCATAGAGGAGTGCATCAACGTGATCTCCAAAGGTAACGAACCATGGTTTGCTGATTTTGTTAACTATTTGGTTTGTCAGGAGATACCGCCCGGATTATCCTACGCACAAAGGAAGAAGTTCTTTAAGGATGTCCGGGAATACTATTGGAACGAGCCTCTCCTCTTTAAGAGAGGTCCGGATGGCATCATTCGGCGATGTGTGCCGGAAGATGAGATGCAAAGTGTCATCTGCCATTGTCATTCACTACCTTGTGGAGGACACGCTAGTTCGAACAAGACTAGCGCAAAGGTATTGCAATCTGGATTCTTTTGGCCTACTTTATTTAGAGATGTGCAATCCTTTGTTTCTTGATGCGATGCTTGTCAAAGAACAGGCAATATCTCTAAAAGGAATGAGATGCCCCTCAACAACATCCAAGAGGTGGAGATTTTCGACGTTTGGGGAGTTGATTTCATGGGACCGTTCCCATCCTCTTGTGGAAACCAATACATACTATTGGCGGTGGATTACGTTTCTAGATGGGTGGAAGCAATTGCCTCTCCCACAAATGATGCCATGGTGGTGGTTAAGTTCTTTAACAAGACCATCTTCCCGCGATTTGGGACACCAAGGACTATCATTAGTGATGGAGGTTCTCACTTCATAGCCCGTCGCTTTGAAGCTCTTCTAGCTAAGTATGGGGTTACTCACAAGGTCGCTACCCCTTATCATCCACAAACTAGTGGACAAGTTGAGATCTCAAATAGGGAGATCAAAGGAATTCTGGAGAAGACGGTTTCAAGGACTAGGAAGGATTGGTCCTTGAAGCCTGACGATGTATTGTGGGCATACCGGACTGCGTACAAGACTCCCATAGGAACCACACCATACAACCTTGTGTATGGGAAGTCTTGTCACTTGCCGGTAGAGTTGGAGCACAAAGCGTTTTGGGCTATCAAGTGGCTGAATTTCGGCATGAAGGAAGCGGGAGAGAAGCATCTCCTAGACCTTAATAAGCTGGATGAACTCCGCTTGAACACCTATGAAAAAGCCAAGATCTACAAGGAGAGAGCAAAGCGTTGGCATGATAAGCATATCATTTCAAAGGACTTCAAAGAAGGAGATCAAGTTCTCCTCTTCAATTCAAGGCTCCGTCTCTTTCCAGGTAAGCTTAAATCTCGTTGGACCGGACCTTTTCTAATTAAGCGTATTTTCCCCCATGGTGCAGTTGAAGTATGGGGTGAAGCGAGCGGAAGTTTTAAGATGAACGGCCAACGACTAAAGAAGTATACGCCGGAACTCCAAGCTGAGGAGTTCGCGCCTACCGCACTCGAATAAGTGCGAGATTGGTCTAGCTACGGACCTTAAACAAAGCGCTTCTTGGGAGGCAACCCAAGGTATTGCATTCTTTCTTTTTGTTTTCGATTCATAGTTTAGCTTAGTTTAGACGTTTTTTTGTTTTATTTTGCCTCGATTTCTTCCGGTATGTTCGTGTTTTTGGTTGTAGGAACGATGGAAAAGGAAAAGGGAAGGATAATGTTGAAGAAAAGTGACGAAATTTGGACTTTGGAGCTTTACAGAGAGTTCCACGGCCTAAACCACGATCGTGACAGCTACAGTGCCCGTAATTTCCAAAAGCCTTTGAAAAATCACCAAAACCACGGTTCCGTACAATTCCACGGCCGTGGAACACCCCGACAGACCGTGATTTTCAAAATTTTGCCTATGACTATATAAACCACGTTCTTCACAAAAATCACCCACAAAACCCCTCTTCCACGACCTAATAGCCGAAATCCACGACCCTCTCTCAAATCCTCGTTTCTTAATCGTTTTTAACGATTCTTCTTCCTAAACTAAAGCAAATTCGACCACCAACAAGATCCAAGCGACAAATCGAGCGGAAATTCACCAAGGAACGCGCAATTCGGATTTTTCAATCCGAAAAATAGGTTTTTCCACTCCTCTTGATCTTTGTCGATTTGGTTCGTTTTTGTTAGAGATTTTAGGAAGAACTGATTGAGATTGGAAGAAATTAGATTAGGACTACCTGTTTGTGGAGATTGAGTGTTGATTTGCTGAGATTTGCGAAAGAAACAGACAAACCACGGTCTCTGGAGGAATTACGGCCGTGGAACCTGTAGAACAGCCCGTAATTTCTGACAGAATGGACTTTGTAAGGAGAGTTTCGGGGAGGATAAAAGAGAAGAAGAATGATCAGAACAAGAAGAGGAAGGGTAATCCCTCTTCTTCCTCATTCTCTAGAGCACCACCACCCTCTTCCCCTTCACCTCCATCATCACCTTCATCACCCTCACCTCCTAGCCCTAGAGTCCCGACCATACATGAAGATCACCTCGATGCACTCGAGAGGATCAAGGAGAGGGCTGTGATTGGTCCTAGGTACTTGTTGTTGGAGGATCTAGCTCCTCTCAACATTATAGATGACCTTACTTGGCTCTTGGATAGAGCTGGACTAGTTGTCTTCTCGGCTATCCGAGAAGACGCTTATGAGGAGATTACACGGGAGGTTGTGACGTCTTTTGAGCACAGCCATGTAGACAGGACCGTCTCTTTCCGTCTTATGGAAAGAGACTACCATTTTAGCATCCGTGAGTTTGGGACCTTTTTCGGGTTTCAGGAGACCTTTAACGGTCGATTTCCTAGTGGCATTTACGCCAAGGACTTTTGGGAGGAGGTAGCGATGATTTATGCCGACGAGGACCGTTGGCAACCTGCTGATACCAAGGCTAGGTTGATGTACCACCTAGCCTTGAAGATTGCTCACCGTGTTCTTTCGGAGTGTCTCTTTCCTAGGACGGAGACGCCTCAAAAGATCAAGACGGATGAGCTCTTTTTGTTGTATTATATGTTGTACGGGCGCCGAGCTGACTGCGCCACCCTCTTGGCTGCTACGATGAGCAAGCTCAAGAACAAGAAGAAGGGCAACTTCGGATATGGTGGGATAGTTACCCACATTGCTAGGAGTTTGGGTGTTGATTTCTCTGCGTGCACCCGCATACCGGCCGTTCCCTTAGGACTCCATGCCTTCATGACTAGGGGTCTCATCTTCCCCACACATAGAGGTCCGCCTTATGCGGCCATGCCTTGGGAGAGTAGGACGGGTAGGGGTATAGAGTGGCTACCGGAGTACTCCATTATGGTGGGACGCCATAATTGGAAGGAGACGTTCGTTGCTATGCATGCGAACAGGATTGTAGCTCCCCCATATGTCCCACCACTAGTTGTTGAGGAGGAGGATATGAGAGATCAGTTTGAGGGTGGAGGAGGAGCCGAGCAGGAGTTTGGCATGTTTCCGGACCAGCCGGATGCGGCCCCCGATGTACTTAGACGTTCTCCACGTCCAGCTAGAGCTTCAGGCTCGTCGTCTCGCCGCGCTAACGTGAGTGAGAGACCTACATGGATGACCACACCTCCTGCATGGTATGGAGTTCCACCTCCTTGGTCCACAGAGCAGTCAACAGCACCAGCACCAGCACCATCCGACGCTCCAGCATGGTACAGCCAGGCTCCGGGATGGTACGAGCAGATGCCGGATTGGGCTACCGGACTTTCAGAGAGAGTAGGAGCATTGGAGATCCGAGCCGATGCTAGAGATGGACGCTTAGACGACCTCGACCACATGATGAGGGATGTCTACCGCCAGCAGTTTGGGCGGTTTTATGATCCTAGCTTCTCTCCATTCCCGCCTCCACCAGCGCCGCAGTGATTGATTGCATGACCGTTCGCTTTAGCCATTCCAGCACCACTTTGTGAGTTTCTTTTTCTTTTCTTTCTTTTCTTTCTTTCTTTTGAACATTAGGGACAATGTTCGTCCTTAGTATGGGGTGGGATGTACTAAAAGTTTGTAATAACTCTTACTCACTATGTTGCTTCTATTCAAGACTATCAATGCATGTTCAATATATTGTTGCACGTTTCCTTATTGCATTGCATGAAAAAGAACTTGAAAAAACCATAAAAATTTGAAAAATTTTGAAAAATTATGTGCTTCTATGTTAGAGATGATTTCCATGATAATCGCTACTTGTGAATTGAGTTTGATGACAATTGCATGCTTAAAAGAATAGTGAATTGAAAAGAATTTGAATGAATGAATTTTACCTCTTTTGCAAGTTTCATAATATGAAGAATATTACCTAAATCATGTTGAGAAATTGAAGTTAAAATCACATTATAAGTTCTTATGCTTCTTGTTGAGATGATTAAGGCAATTCGATATTTTCTTTCTTCTTTCTTTGATCATTTAGCTCCTCATTGAAATATTGACCTCCTTTACCTATCCGGGAACTTGGAGAAGTGAATGAAAAAGGCATGTTTGATGTGGGAGGGCCATGAGAGCAATTATTTGCAATCAAAAGAATAGAAAGAAGTTATAGGTTTGGGGAAATCAATCATGACGATGAGTAACTCGGCACCATTCACATAGCCGGGTGTTTGTGTCTTGCCAAAGTCGGATTGAGCGATATTCCTAGCGGATTATGGTATGTGCGCTAAGGGTTTGAGGCATCTCATGAAAATTGAGAAACGCCAATCTCCTAGGCTTCGGTTTTTGTGCACCTCTATCCATAACTCCAAAAGTAAAGTCGAAAAATGAAAAGAAGAGAGTGAAGCTCTAAGTTGAAAGTGCTGCGGAAACCGCAAAAGAAGAAGAAGGAGTAGTTGTCCACTTTCCCGGATTCATGCACCACATTCCTTAAAGTTTTTCCTTCCCTTTCCACATTCTAGACCTTATTTGAAAGTCCTTAAGATCAAAAGAATGCTATATGACTTGGTGATCTAAATTGAAGTTTCTTATGATTGATTTTGATAATGTTTGAAGGTTATAATGCTTGTATTGAAGTTTAATTGATTCATGAAGCTTTCTTTACTCTTTACTCTTTGATTAAGTGTACGAAAGTCTTATAAACGAATGAAGCAAGGTTTGAGAATGATCTATTGTTTAGAAGGCACATTCCTCCAAAACAAGTATTGCTTTGAGAAGGTACACATATTTCATCCTAACTCTTGTTCTAAAAGCTTTTCGAGAGACCTTGCTTAGGGACAAGCAAGTGTTAAGTATGGGGTTATTTGTTAGCATGAAATATTGTGATAATTTAGGCACGTTTTCTACATGTATTTGATTCATATTGATAGTCATTGATTTAGCATTGTTGCATAAGTGAACTAGTTTGCCTATATTGTCGATATAGATGTCTACACAAGCTTTATGTTGATTATAGGTACTTAAGAGCTATTTCCGAACGAAATCGAGCAAAGATGAGTTGATTGGATATGTCCATAGATTGAGGACATTCTTAGGAGCAAAAAGGAGTTCAACTTGAGGAGTGCACGAGGCTAGGGAAGAATCACGTTCTTGCCCTAAACCACGCTCTAAAATACGGCCGTACCCCATTCCACGTTCAATTCCACGGTCGTGGAAGTATGGCAAGAGAGGCGTGATGCATTCCAGTAACTACTACGGTCGTGGAATCATATGTTCAAACCGTGACACTTTCCACGCTCTAAATTACGGTCGTGGAACCTTCCACGACCGTGATCTTGGCGATCTTTTTCGCCTCATTTTGAAGCCACGATCTTTTGAAGATTGGGCCGGGCCGATATTTTATTTTGCCCTATAAAAAGACGGACGAAGGGAGATTCCGTCATCCTCGCTTAGACACAATTACACCGCCGCTTAGAGAGACTTTCGCGGCATTCGCTTGGACGCATTTACATCTCATTGGAGATCTACGTTCGCGCTTGGATTTGCCCTAATCTCGCACTTTGGTGGAGATTATCGTTGGGATTTCCAGATTTCCCGGATTGACGAAAGATTCGGAAGATTATTGCAAGAAGACTTCTCTTCTTGTTTAGGTTTGATTTAGAAGACGGATTGACATCCCGTTCTTCCTTCTTACCTAAGATTGAGTTTATCAGTTCTATTTTGGAATTAGTGATATTGTTTGTTCTTGATTGTGACTTTGAGATTGGTTTGGAGTTTATTGAAAGTTTTCGGAAATTTTCATCTTTCAATCTTTTAATTCTTAAATTTGATATCAACATGACTGTTATTGGCTAAAAACCCTTAACAATTCTAAGGTGAAGGGTTGATAGTTGTGGCTTAGATGATGATAGATCGATCGTAAACAGATTAGACCCTGAGAGTTAGAGAGAATCGTCGACGAGCCCTAAATCACGGTTTGTTCTTGAGTTCCACGACCGTGGAATCTCAAGATCTGCCCGTAATTTCCCTTAAGTTTACGAGTCTGCTTTTACTTTAATCCAAAGTTAAAGATTTGCTTTAACTTAGTCTTGGCTTGCCTTTTCTAGGTGGTAGTGAAGCCTCAACAACCTCTACCTCGATTATGAGTGTCACAACCTTAATCGGTTAAGTTAGTTTTGACCTTTGGATTATAAGTTTGGGTATTTGACATTAATTCTCGCCTTTAGAACCTTTCTATATTGAAGCCTCAACAACCTGTATAGGGAGTGTCTTGTAGGTGAGTCATAAGGTTTTTGGAACTTCACCGTACGATTACCTTACATTAGCATACCTTTGCATATCTCAACTCTGTCTTTATATCATTAAGTGAATCTTGAATCGATTGTCACAGCTGGATACTTGGATCTTTAGGATTGTTGTTTTCCCCAATATATTACAAAGCTCTTATATAAACCGCTTGATAATCAACTATTGAATTCGTACCCCCAAATCCCTGAGTTCGATACTCTGGAATATTTGCTAATCTACGCCGATCCGTACACTGCGGGTTCGCTGCTTTTATTCTAGTTTTATAAATTTAAAGCTTGATTGCGCGCACGTTTAGGGGCGAACAGAGACAAACTAGATAGAAAAAGAAGGATCAACAAAATCCTCTGGAGCAACAACTGAAGCAAAAACTGAAGGTAACACTTATGAAAATCCTAGTCTCAATGGCTATCTAAACAGCTTAGCTAAAGTCGGAAGTGACTTTAGTAAGCAAAAGGATTTATCCCTAATGGGATTTATCCTTGGTGAACCTATCGATATAACTAGAACCAGAGCTCATTTATTGAGTGAATGGAAGAATGCTAAAGGAGAAATTAGAAACTCCGCAAAACCGAACCATTGGTTTGAGATTACCTGCTCAAACCCAATAGATAAGAAACACATTTAGGAAAATAGGTCATATCATGTCCTAGGCCAACTCATCATTCTTAGGAATTGGAAACCAAACTTCAACACCCTTTATGAGGATAGAACCACTGCCGATTTATGGATTAGAATCCCTAGAGTGCTTGTTGAGTATGTCAATACTAAGGCCATGAGAATCATCATAGAAGAAAATGGAGTAGGCAAATTCATTAAACTATATCCCGTTTCAATCAAAGGTCGCGGGGCAAATTTCTCTAGAATTTGTGTGTCCCTTGATGTTGCTGCTGAGATGAAAGGGGACGTACCCATCCCGTGTGAAGATAATGAACTCCAGAGTTTTCTCATCTGGTATGAGGATTTCTCGGAAGGCTGCGGTTTCTGTGCTGATAAAGCACATGGATATGAACAATGCCCTCTAAGGGCACCTAAGGTTACTAACCTGAGAATTAGTATCAAACAAGCTAAGGCTACAAACCAATCCTCCACCTCCGTACCCCCAACTAACCTAGAGAGGAGTAATGAGAATGAGCTGGGTGGAGAATGGATAAAGGTTGATAAGGAAGCTAGAAAGAAGGGTAAAGCTAAAGCCAACAACGGTTCCGTACATATGTCACCTCTTACAAGGGTGTCACTATATCAATAGTGGAAACCTCAGCTGAGAGTACTGAAGATACCATAGCTAAGGAGCCTACTGTGGAGAATGCAAAGCATGCTGAAACCTCTGAGAATGTTAATACAGAAACCCATAACCAGATGGCAGAAAATGAAAATAATTCTAACAATGTAGAAACATATGTCTCTGATGAGGAGCTTGAGGATCTTTCAACTCTCCCCGACATAGGGGATGAAGAAATTGAAGACAAGTCGGATGAACTAGCTCTTCTCATTAGCGAGGACTATGTACAAGATGAAGCTGACTCTAAGGAGCTCACTGTGAAGGAATTTACAGCCTTACTGTTCAAGGACGGGAAAATGCCGGAGAAAGAGGATACTTTGATGTCAGAGAACTCCTTTCATTCAGTCAAGTCCAACAACACCGTTACCAAGCTTATGGGTGAGATGGAGGTCACAAGTGAGCAACCAAAGTCCAACTCCAGTACGGGGAAAAGACAAGGAGGGTTGAAGGACACTGCGTCCTCTAAGCCAAATGGAACTAAGAAGCAAAAAGTCTAGGATTAAATGAGTGTTAGGCCTTCCAATGATTCTAGCAATGTGCTAGTGTGTAGTGTGTGTAATTTTCTGAATCAAGTGGTGAGGTCAAACTCCCCATTCTCCCACTCCTCTCAAGTAGTTTCCAAGTGGTATACCTTTCTCTACCTTACCTGTTCTGATAGCAGGAAGGTTGGGAAGGTCACAAATTCTAGGTTTAAAATATGTAACCATGTAACCCCCTCAATCAATGGAAGGCCTATGTTTTTTATTCAATGTTGTGATTGGTATTTTTGTGTGCTGATCTTTGTGATAGACACATGTTGGAATGCCCATATCTATCAATACTTAAATCTTGCACATTTGTGGTTGTAGCTAAATCAGTCAGCCCTTGAGCTTAACCGAGCCCTGAGGTATATAAATTACATTATCCCCAAACTGCTCATAAATATAATATACTGTGTGTTAATTCGGTACATTGATGGCATCCTATCTAGTGCTGATTGCTTCTTTAACAGTTTGGAAACTGGGCTCCAGTTACTGCTGTTTAGCATAGCACCTACTAGAGAACAAAGGCACAAGATAACTAATCAATCAAAAGGGTTAATCATGCCTAGTACAGCCCCTTGTGTAAGTCCTTTTTATATTTGCACTAACTATGATCAATTACTTATAGTAGAGTTATTGGTGATTGCTAGACATGATAGCAGTGGAACGCTTTACCTCTGGTATAATATTCAAACACATGTATATCTCACCACAATTACCTGTAATCCATTAAATGATGTTCCATATCATGATTTTGTCAGATTATGGGCCGAATTTTTTATGAGAAAGTGGGTCTCATGGCTGACACAAGACCATTGCCCAACCTATTCGACTAGCATGATGTACAAAAGCAAGTTCAAAATGCTGAGCTGGCTGGATAGTCGTGTAGCTTGCCAATAGTGGATATCAATAAAGGCTCAGGAATTCGGGCAAACAATAACAAGGATCGAAGGGACATGGTTGCTATCAGATTTTATACCAACTATTATACCTATAAAGCAGTTTTGTAGGTGGTGCAGAGAGATCAAAATAGTGCAGATGAACATGTCTAACGAAATGCCCTCTCTATTAGAGTGTGAATGGCCAAAACTAGTTCTAGGCCAAAGTGGAAGGACTAATATTGTCATGCGTATAGAACTGGGTAAAGAAAGTGCTTTTTGGTTAATAACTAATGCAGGCAACAAACAGGACGAGGACCTCCAAAGAAAATACGGGAGAAAATCAATAATACAGCAGAATGCAGGACCCCTATCTAAACAAAAAAAAAAGAAAAGGGGAATAATTTAAATTTCAGGCAGTTATGCGAGTGTAGTAAGTGGATTAGGAGACTCAAACACTCCGAAAATCAAATCTATGTTTCGAATAATAAGCAAGAAAAGCCCCAAAGAAAAGTGATGAGTCACACAATAAAAGGTTTCCGACTCATATATCCAATAGGTGTAGGTAATAACCATGGGTACCGACCATCAAACCCCAATATATTGTATATATGAAGATATCTTTCTGGAATTGCCGAGGTATTAGGAAAAAAAATTTCTGGACTGATGTCAAAATCACAACCCAAAACGAGCATATTGATATGTTTATGCTGGCAGAGTTAAAAACAAATATCGAACCTCCTGAGATGTGTTGGAGGAGTGCGGGGTTTGATAAAATATGCTTTATGCCATCGGAGGGCCTAGCAGGCGGGTTATGTCTCCTATGGAAAGATAACCTCCTCATTAATGAAACAATAAAACTACGTCATAAGGACTCAAGATTCGTAATCATGGATCATTCTAATCTTGAATCCAATTTCAGTATAGCAATCTACCTAATCTACGCATGTAACACCCCAAATTTTACAACTCGGGGAGTTACTGGTTAGGACCGCACAGTGGGTCCCGACCTTAGTTTGACAACAACTTAACAAGATCTTGCAGCAAGGCACAGATAAGGAAAACCAGAAATTATAAAATAAATCTTAACAATGTATGAATGTGACCAGAACAACTGACAGCCGGAAAACATAAGATAACAAAGTACAGAAAGAAAGGAAAGAACCAAGGTCCAACTGGAAATCCCATAAATAAAGAAACTGCAACACGTCCTAAAAGTACGACACCTCGGCTGACCACTACCATCCGGATCACTCGGCATCTGCTCCAACCTGTGGTAAGTCTACACAACATATCAACTATTAGCTAACTATCCAAATATAAGTAGAACAACAACAGCACAAACACACGCAGAAAAATTATAAACAAACATCATGCTAGCACTCAACCGTTTATTATCTATTATTTAGGTGATTCATCTTATTCAATTTTACAGTTGTGGCACGAGAGCTATTAACAGCTCTCGCCTCCGTTCCTTATCCAACTGGGTGTAGGTCTAGCTGACCTCCGCCGGTAGCATCACTACAAACCGAGTATGGACTAGTCCCTAAAGAAACCACCAGCGCCCGCAAGCTAACTGAGCAGAATGCCACCGCCCGTTACTCTTAGGCCAAGTATAGGTCGGTAATTATCTATCACAACCTATAACTCTAGACATCTCAATCACACACCACTATCATCATTCATGCTCATATTTAGAAGTCATCTAAGTAAGCCCAAAGGACTTACCTGTTAAAATTCTCGATTCTCTGTAACTCAAACTCGTTCTGTAACTGTAGCAACTCAGTTGCCTGTCAAAGGAGATAAGTGCATTAGCACACTCCCAAAGTAATTAGAAGTCTAAGACTTCTAAGATAGAAGATCGTAATAGGACATAACTAATTACAGTACTAATTTAGGGTAAAATGACTATTTTACCCTTGGTCCCGAAACTTCCAAATTTTCCGAAAATCATATCTAAACTCCTATTTGAGACTCTAAAGTCATATTCCAACTCCTAAAGTTTAGTTTGGTAACAAACTGTCACTTTTCTTATTTCCCTATTTTCCAAAAGGTCGTAAAGGTCTAACTTCGGTTTCAAATATAAAATTCGTAAAAGCTTATAAACATTCCGAAATAATTTCCTAGATTATCTATGATGTTCCATCTAACCTTAGGAGAAAGAATTTCTCAAAACTGTTCATCCATCATTTTTATAAAAATTTTCAAAGTTGGCTATTACTCTTAAAATTTCTATACTTAACCAAAAATCCAAAGTTTACAAAACTGCTTAACTACCCAACTTCGGAAGCTTATAACTTTTAATCCGATCGTTCATTTCTTTTCAAATTTTAATATGCTAAACTACATATATCCATCTATCATCTATTAAAATTTCAACGGTGGATCTTCATTCAAACTCTCAAATATTGGTCTCCAAGATTGCCCGTTTCTAACTTCAAAACTGAAGCAAACAAGATTATATATTCAGCAGTTCCTTGTTTCTCTCCTTCCTAACAGCATAATCCTCACTCTACCTAAACTCCCTGGACTCATACTCATAGGCAGCTCCTAGAGCTATGCATCCTAACTAATCACTTCTACCATTCAAGGTCTAAGATGAATACAACCTCTCTTCTACATAAAATAACAACAGGTGGGAAAGAACAAAACAAAGATAACTTACAAGCTGCTAGGATGTGCTATCTCTGGGATGGTCTGAGATGCAAACGAGGCAGTTCGGCTTCCTACTTGTAGAACTTGACTAACCCGCTCCTGCGTGACAGATCAAAAGGAGGAAGTCAGGACTCGGTTTGGCTCTACAACTGCAGTGATTGGAAGACTCTTTCCAGCCTCACTGCTGTCATGGATTGGCCGAGATGGGGGTTGTCCGGGCACAAAAAAAAATAGTTGCGTGAGTCCTTATGGTGGTACAAGAAGGAGGCGAAGATAGGAAGGTAGATAGGCTCTTACCGGATGGACAGAACACGGCTGAGTTCGATCTGTGAGCGGAGGATGAATGGATCAGCGGAACCAAATCTCACCCCAACTAGTGCAGCAGGAGACGTCTAGGACGAGATCTCCGGCTATGAGGTTCGCTGGCCTCTTCACTGGTGCGTTTTCTGGGTCTGCTGCGGATTGGAAAGGGGTTGCTTGCTGTTGCGTTGAGGTACTCAATACAGACGAAGGAATGGCGTGAATCTGGACAGAATAATGGATTTAATTTCGTAAGGAAAGAAGATCTGGAAGGGCTTGAATGCCTGCGAGATTCCAGGGCAGTTACTTCTGCGTAACGTTCTTCAGCGGCGTGAGGGATCTTCATGGGCTGCAACAGAGCTGGCCAGCCTCTCTTCCTTCCTGTTGGGCTGGACGTAAGCTGCTCTCGGATCTTCTCCAACAGCTGGGCCGGCACAATCCTGGGCTGAAGCAAGGCAGTTCCGCTGGGCTGGAGCTGAGCATATTGGCTGAAGTTGTGCTGGGTTGGACTGGGCAAGTTTCTGAGTCGCTGGGCAAGCTGCGCTGGGCTGGAAAGGTAAGGCAGAAGCTGGATCCGCCGGGCTGAAGATGGTGTAATGCTGGGCTGAACGTGTTGCTGGGCGTTGCTGGCGCTGGGCTGTCAACAGCCTGTCTGGGCTTGTCACAGACTCGTCACAGCCTTGTCTGGCCTTGTCACAGCTTCGTCACAGCCTTGTCCGGCCTTGTCACAGCTTCGTCACAGACTTGTCTGGACCTTGTCACAGCTTCGTCACAGACTTGTCCGGACCTTGTCATATTCTAAATTAGGGCTAAACTTATTATTTTATGTGAAGGTAAGCTACAAAAAATGATAGATTTTATAAAGATCCTATCATTTTATGTGAAGGGGAAGCTACATAAAATGATAAATTTCATAATAATGTGTCTAACTACGTAGACGGATATGGATCAACTGATCGAGATCGGGTTTGTTATAGAAATAAACGGAATAAAAATTCCGGATATTACAACGCACCCCCTAACGAGAGGCTCAAAGACGAGTTTTGGACCAAAGTAAAACAATCCATAAATACGCAAAACAAACCAGTGCTCCTAATGGGAGATTTTAATGATATTTTGAACCCGTCCGATAAATTGGGGGGTGCACCATTAAAAACAAACCGGTTCCAAAGACTTCAAAATGTAATGCAAGAATGCAACCTTGTAGATCTCATTTCTAGAGGGAATGAATTTACATGGAGAAAGAAGAGAGATGGCGATAATAACACGTTTGAAAAACTAGATAGGGCAATGGCGCATTATGAGGTGCTCAACGCTTATAAAATAATCCACGTATGGAACCATGCCTTCACTTTATCTGACCATTGCTTAACCTCAATTGAAATAAATAATAAAATCCAACGATTTAAAAATAAACCATTTCGTTTTGAGCTCATGTGGACCGAAAGAGACGACTGTGAAAGACTCGTCAAATAATGTTGGAGAACACAATTCCCCGGTACGCACATGTTCAACTTGGTCAGGAAACTGAATCTACTCAAAATAAAACTGAAAGTGTGGAGCAAACAAAATTTCGGTAATATAAACAAACAAGTCCGTGAAACGGATGCCTCTATCGAACAACTACAAAAGGTACAATTTAGGAACTACTCTGATCCCCGGAATGATAAACTAAATAGGCTAAACAAGAAAAGAGAATACCTTATAGAATTCCAACAGAGATATTGGATGCAAAGAGCAAAAACTAAAGCACTAGACTGGGGTGATAGAAATACGAAGTATCACCATAGGAAAGCAATAGGAAGGTGTAATAGAAAATCCATAAGCTCAATCCAGAAAGAGAATGGTACTACAGTACATATTGATAATGACATTAGCTCAGAGTTCCTCCTTGATTACAAGGAGCGATTTAGATCTAATCATTTAAATGAGATAAATGTCGCACAATACTTGGATGTTATCACCAAAGAAATTACTGATAGTGAGAATTTGGAACTTACCAAACCCTTTACAAATGAGGACATACGGAAAGCTGTCTTCGATATTGGAAGTGATAAGTCCCCAGGTCCGGATGGTATGCCTGCCGGCTTCTTCCAGAATTACTGGTCGACAATAGGGCCCGATGTAATTAAGGCGACGAAGAGTTTCCACCAATCCGGTAAAATACTAAAACAAATCAACCATACATTCATCACCCTAATACCTAAAACGGATGAACCATCCTTAACTACCCATTACAGACCCATCAGTCTATGTTCAACGATATACAAAATTATTTCTAAAATTCTAGCTAATAGGCTTAAGAAAGTGCTGCCCAAGTTAATCCACCCTCTCCAAAGCGCATTTACTAAGAATAGATCAATCCACGATAACATTCTCATTGCTCATGAAATCTTCCACGGTTTAAAAGGCAAAAAAGGAAAGGAGGGCTATATGGCGATGAAATTAGATATGGAAAAAGCATATGATAGAGTGGAATGGCAATTTATCCTAACTGTATAGAAAAAGTTCGGCTTCGAACAAAAATTTATAAACTGGATTAGGGAGTGCATTTCTACAGTCTCGTACTCTATCCTAGTAAATGATAAACCGTCTGAAGTCATCTACCCTGAGAGGGGGTTACGACAAGGGGATCCACTTTCTCCCTTGTTATTTAACCTTGGTGCAGAAATCCTAGCTAGGAGCATTCAAAAAGAGTGCAATAAAAATCATAAGACCATTGGTTTCCCAATTACTAGAGGGGGAACCGTGATCCCCTTTCTAGCATTTGCTGATGATATAATTATATTCGCCAAAGCATCTCTAGTTGTTAGCTCTAAGATTCTGGAACTTCTACACATCTATTGCCACATCTCGGGGCAAAAAGTCAATTTTCATAAATCTTCTTTCCAAACTACAAAATATGTAGGGGGTGAATTGGTAAAACAAATCCATGAAAAACTCGGAATAACAGCGACAAATGATTTGGATAAATATCTTGGCTGCCCTATTATCAATGGAAGAGTCAATAAATCTGTCTTTGAAGATATCATCACTAAATCGAGGAAGCAACTAACTGCATGAAAAGCATCCACACTATCACAAGAAGGAAGAACTGTGCTAATCAAGGCAAATTTAAATGCTAAACCAAACTTCATAATGCAAAGCTTTATACTACCAGCCTCTATTCATAAGGAATTAGACCAAATCAATTGGACTTTCTTCTCGAATAAAGGAAACAACTATCACCCGCTCATTAGTTGGGACAAAATCTTTAAACCAAAAAAATGTGGGGGAGTGGGCATCAGAAGAGCTGAAGATATGAACAAAGTCCTCCAAATGAAATTATTATGGAAAATTATGGAAGAACCAAACAATATATGGGTCAAAATAGTTAATGAAAAATATCTCAAAGGTTCTCTATTATGAAACTATAAAACCCAAAAGAATACCTCATGGCAATGGAAGATATTAATGAATCTCCTACCGGAATTCGAAACGGGGTTTCGGTGGAGTGTTGGGGATGGCAACACCATCAAATTCTGGAAGAACAAGTGGTTAACAGATCAACCGCTCATCAACCTGCTCAAGGGTAGAGATCATATCGATGAAAATGCGATAGTAAGTAAATATATCATTGAGAATAAATGGAATACCCAAAAGTTGGATATGGAATTAGGCAACTTACTACCTGGAGAGACAATTACCGCCATCAAATCATACCAACTCCCAAAATCATTCATTCAAGATAGCCCATACTAGGCAACAGCGGATAAGGGATCGTACACTACTAAATCAGCTATGGGCCTCATCTACAAGAACAAAGGGATCATAACACACTCAAATGAGTGGATCTGGGAAATGGATATCATGCCCAAAGTGAAAAACTTTATGTGGAAGATGTCTACGAATGGGCTCCCAACTAAGGAAAATCTGGAGAAACAAAGAGTCTTTGTACCCATGCAGTGCGTCTTATGTAATCACCCATATGAATCGGCTAACCATCTGTTTTTCGATTGCCCTTTCCTTTTGGCGAATCTTCCTAATACCAACACTAAGACCGAACTCCAATTGGCAAACAATTCTAATCAAAATGTGCTGAACATGGTAACTCACCTAAGGAAAAAGCTAGAGGATAAGCAATTTGTACAATTAGTCGTCACGTGGTGGAATTTATGGATCGTGAGAAACCAAAACATATTCAATCATAAAAAAAAAACTCACAATATAGAGGGGCAAGTACAAGACCAGATAAAAAGCTGGCAAGAGTCTAACAAGAGAAAGAACCAAACAAAACAGAAAACAAGTAAAAGCAATAGGAAAACAAGAAACATCCATTGGTTAAAACGAGATAATGGATTTACCAAATTGAACTTTGATGGTTCAAAACGCGAATCAGGGGAGTCAGTCTTCGGATTCATTCTTAGAAACCACCATGCATCAACCATTGCCCTAGGCTATGGACAATGTGGAAACATATCGGTCCTCCATGCGGAAGCATGTGCGCTAAGGGAAGGCTTGATCAGAGCTGCAGAGCATGTGATATGGAGATCAAGAATCTTGAAATTGAGGGAGATAATCTTACGATTATCAATTCCATTAAACAAATATGGAAACCCCCATGGGAGATCGACCTAATCATTTCAGATATTTCTAATATTTTGGTCAGTTTTCAACAGGTCAAGATACAACATGTTTTCAGGGAAGTCAATAGTGTTGCCGATAAGCTCGCAGATTTGGGACACGACTACCCGCTTGGATGCTCAGTGATCCCCCAACAGGTGGGGGAAGCCATCCGGAAGGATGTTCTAGGCTGGAAAGTCTCGAGACGATGATCCCACCTAAATGCTTACCGTACAGTATCAATATATATATATATATATATATATATATATATATATATATATATATATATATATATATATATATATATATATAAATTTTAGTTCAAGTGAGGAGAGAGCTTGTAGATAGGAATTAGGAGAGTTGTAAGCCATTGGATGAATTTAAATCAAGGGCTCTCACACGCTCATCATTAATGGCATTTTTGTAAATTAACTTAAAATTTGGAAAAATACCCTTACGTTCAAAATAGTCATCGGTGTTCACACTTTTATATGTCATTGTTCATGTTTTTATACATTGGTGTTCATAGTATTTTTATTCATCAAAGTGTCATGTCCATTTATTCTTTTGTGTTCATTTTATAATGTATAGATGTTCATTTACAATATATAACCACAAAACATAAAAAAAAAAAAACTCATCACACAACGTTAAAAGATGATCATAATATGTTATGTATGTGTCAAAGTTATAGATAAGTCATCAGTGTTCATATTTTTATACGTCATTGTTCATGTTTTTATTCGTCAGTGTTCATACTTTTTATGTCATTGTTCTTGTAAATATTATAAACTTTCTTTCTATAAGGCATTTTGCCGAATAGTTTGCGTGCACACTAAAAGGAGCATATAGATTATTCAATTGGAGCTATCAGACCAACCCAACATATGTATATACATGTATTTTCTCAATCAAACTTATCAAACACAAAATGATTCAAACAAATTTGATTTCGAACACAAACATCAATCATAATGAAATATAAACCTTAAGAATGGAAATCTAAACAGTGAGAGTAGAAATTCGAAAAAACATAACCTGAATCGTCTTGTATTCTCTTTTATTTCACATTTTGTTATGTAATCGATCTCTGAATATTATAAACACAAATTTAAAGAAAATTATAATTTTCAAAAAAAATGAATAGCATATTATAAACACAATAACAGTAAAAAAAAATGAATACATACTTGTAAAACAAATGAACATCATATTTTATTAACATGATTTGAAAGAATAGCATAATTTTCAAAATAAAATCCGAAAAAATGTTTAAGAAAAAATACAAAAATTAACAATTAATGTTAAAAAATGAACAATTAGTGTTGGGAAAATAAACATTTATTGATAAAATATGAACAATGACTCTTTTAAAAATGAACACATACTTATATAAATATGAACACCAATTTTTATTTACAAAAAGAAAATCTAAAGAAAAAAAAATGGTGATGTGGCATGCTACATGTCACCATCCCATCTCTCCTCATTCCTATTTGCAAGGGAGGATGAACCGCTTCTCCTTGTTCGGAAGGAATAGCATTGAGCTGAGAAAAAGGACACTATTGGGCCGTAAGATGAATAATAACGGACTCAAGAGCACAAAAGAACGGTCCAGTAAGATGATCCAACCGAGAAGGCCCGGCCCACTCGCAGGAGTAGATTCCTAACACTCTGATATTCAAGCTGATTATCTCCCAAACCCTAACCATGAGCATGATTGCATCCCCGCGAGCCTCCGATTCTGCAAAACGGCCGGCCGTAGCGATTGAATCAGAAAGGCAAAAGCACCTTGATATGGAAGATTGTTCGCGTTTCGATGGTATCGATCCGGCCAAAGCAACCGAAGATTGTGAAATGAAATCGCTTGATTCTGTTGGGGAAGGTAATCGAATTTGTTTTTTTGTGTGATTGGAATACAGTTTTCAGACACCTCATTATGATTTCACTTTGTCAGATCATCATTCTGTAAAGCCCCCTCAAGTACTTCCCCTCGAAGGCAAGATGCCTATGGATCCTGAAGGTGAGAGACTTTTTATCTTTTGGTTTTAAATTGATTTCCAGTCTTTGACTTGTCTTGTTGAGTCAGGTTCAAGTGAAGAACTACGTAATTATCATAAAGAGGAGGGAAGTATTCAATGTTTCACTGATGCTGATCTTGTGAACTGGAAATACTGGCGTCCACGCTTTAAGCCTCCGCCTCCTCTTTCTGGTTATTGCGGGATATGCAAGGATCTTGTTAATCACATTCCTTTGTTCTGTCCAAATCAAATTCGCCGTCCGGATTATTGCGGGGTGTGCAAAAAAGAAGCTGATCATGACACTTTTCATTGCCCCACCTTCACCCAAGATCAAGTTGAGTTTTTTGCATTTTGTCAGTTCTGTAATGAGAACAGTTATCATATCACTCCTGACTGCCCCCACGCTGAATTTGTATACCTTAATGGGCAAAAAATACCCAACGTATGTTGTGACTGTCACAAGACAGGTCATGTGTTTCTGGATTGCCCTGATGCCGACTCCGAGCACTCTGACGACTACCTCTAGTGTATTTAAGTTGTTCGCTCTCAACTCTATTATAGTTTAATGCAATTAGTAACCACCTTTTATAACTTCAGTCTTATAGAGAAGACAAAGGCGGTACCAAACCAAGATTCGATTATTTTTTTTGGCAACTTGAGAATTTCAATATACCTCAATATTTCATTCCTATTATGGGCCGGTTTATTTTACTTAATAAATTTCTAAACCCGAAAACCCTTTTTTATTTTTAAACAAACTCAGCCATGTGGACCAATAGGAAATTAGGGACAGGGATGGGACAGTATAATTGGACCACTAGAAAATTAGGGACAAGAAAGGGGACAGTATAAGGGCCAGAGGATTTGGATCGGGAACGAACTGACCAAATTGCACTGAATCATCAGATTTGATCGTGACCAAATTGCGTGTGTAAATGCGGTTTTCAATACCGGTAAGTAGCTATTGTGGGATGATGGAACGTGGGTTGAAGGTGAAACAACTTGACATGTAATGAAGTCTAATGTAGTAGCAGTTGTCACTCATATGAGATGAAGTTTAAGCGTCAAACACTGTAGAAGCAGTTGTAGCTCATATGAGATGAAGTTTAAGCGTCAGACACTGTAGTAGCAGTTGTCACTCATATGAGATGAAGTTTAAGCGTCAGACACGTGAATGACTTTCCAGATGATTAAGTAGATGCCAAAAGCAATGTTGTGCTATTCGTACCCACATTTTGTTGCTAAATGTACCACAATTACGCGTACGCATTACGTAAGCGTAGTGAGGAGATGAATTCGTTCGCAAAATTTAAAGGGAAGTGACTACGGCTACGCAATTCGTAGCCGCAGTATTACAGGTTGCTACGCGTACGCGTTGCGTACGCGTAGCATTGTTAATTAGCCGTTATCCAACGGTCATGTATCCTAATAACTAGTATAAATATTATGTATTCGACCGAACTCGTACATAATCATTCCATAAAAACTCATTTCATACCGTTGTTTCGCAAGAAAATCTCATTCGAAGATGAATTCCGACAATGGAGATGCGGAGTATCATTCCGGCGATGGAGAAGAGGAATTTCGCGCCGACGATGAAGATGACGGTGTTGATATCGCTGGTGGTGAGGAGGGATTGTTCAACCCCGCAATGCTTAACAACTATGATCCATATTCGGTTGTTGAGGTTAGTATTTTCATTTTGTTTGGTTTAAGGTATTTTAGTGAATATTTAATGTTTTAATAGACAATTAGTCGTTAATCAAATAAATTAGTTAATGTCATCCTATATGCTTAGTCAATTAGTCGTTAATTAATGATTTAGTAGACAATTAGTCCTTAATTAATTACATTAGTTATTAATTAGTGTTTACTTAGTCAATTATTAATTTAATATGTCTTTAATTGAAGAAATTACTTGTTAATTGGTTAAAAAATAGTAGAAAAATAGTCGTGAATTAGCGGAGAAGTAGTAAACAATTACTCGTTAATTAATGATTTAGTAGACAACTAGTTGTTAATTTATGAAATTAGTTATCAATTAGTCGTTAATTAGTGAATAATTATTGTAGGCTGATGTTATTCCCGATGATTATGACTATACAAGTTTGTTCGTGGACCATCGGATATGGACGTATATGGACTCGTTAATTGCGTGGGTTCTTGAGAGAGTTGGAAGTAGAAATATGGTTCTCATCAAACTAAAGTCATACAAGTCGGATGATCGTCATTTTGGAAAGGTGATATTTGTGTGTGAGCATCACAGAGTCCGCAAGAGTGAGGCAAAGGGCTTGAGGGTATGCAAAACGAAGAAGTTCGATTATAATTTTCGCTTACACGTTGATGAGGTGCAAAGGGGTCTTTGGGGTGTGAGGAATGTTCACGGAATTCACAATCATCCTCTTCCGAAGAAGTTGGTAGGTCATGCTTTTGCTGGACGGTTGACGAAGGCACAAATGAAACGAGTCCAAATATACACCGAAGCAGGAATGCCTCCGAGAGAAATTGTTCGTTTGTTAAAGAGTGATTTTGAAGATCCCGATAAGATGGTCACTTCTAGGAAGCAAGTTTCAAACGCTCGGAATAAAATTAGGTTGGAAGCGATGGGAGATCGAACGGTAATTCAAGAAGCGTTGAAATTTTTGAAAGAGAAGGATTACTCTTGGGATATTAGGATGGAAACCATTGAAGGAGGAGAGGTGGTGAGTGACTTATTCCTAGCCCATCCCGAGTCAAAGCGTTGGGTTGGCGTGTTTCCATACGTTGTCATCATGGATGCTACATACAAGACGAAGAGGTTATTATGTAATTTATATTATTTGTTTATATTAACCTCTTTTTAATTACAAAATCTCATACATTATATTTTGAAGATATGACATGCCGTTATTGGAGATCGTCGGATTGACCAGCACACAACAAACTTTTCCCGTTGCGTTTGTGTTAATGAAAAGGGAGACGACGGGTCATTACGAGTGGGCTTTGGAACGCATTGCCTTGTTATTCAACGGAAAGAAGGCGGAAGTGATAGTGACGGACAAGGAATTAGGTCTCATAAAAGCAATGCCTAGAGTCTTCGCAGATGCCAAACATATTTTGTGTGAGTGGCACGTGTATCGAAACATCGAATCAAATAGTTGGTGGAAGTCACATTCGCCATCCATCCAAGCAAAATTCATGAGAGATTGTCATAAGTTGTTTGAATCGACTACTATTGCGGCTTATGAGGCGAGGTTCTTGCATATGAGGGATAGTTGGATTGACAAGTATCATTTGATGGAGTACCTCGAGAAGACATGGTTGGACAAGTACAAGAAAGCTATTGTTCGTTGTTGGACCGATCACTACCTCCATCTCGGATCAAGGACGACAGGAAGGTTAGACAAATAATCATTACATCTTTTATTGTTAAGTGTACTAATAATGATCTATGTTTAATTTTAAATTATGTTTTAATCTTAGGGCTGAGGGTGCTCATTCGGTGCTAAAGAGAACTCTTAAGTCTACTCGTTGTGGATTCGATACTCTCATCAAGGCCATCCATAGAATGATAGGAGATCAGATTGATGAGATTCAGGGTACCATAGAAAAGTCACGTACTCACGCTATCGTAGGCATCCAAAAAGACCATATGTTTACATTTCTTATACGAAAGGTGTCAAAAAACTACATGCAGTACTTGATCGAGAATTGCAAATTAGCGCGCCAAGGGACATTTGATGCTACATGTGACGACTGGTATTGGAGGCAATCATATGGGATCCCGTGCGTGCATGAGTTTGCAGCAGCTCTCCGGGAAAACAGACCTATGTTTTTTACTGCAATACATCCCTTCTAGAGGCAGGTTGTGTGGCATGAGGTCACCGAAGAAGTGGAAGAACCCAAGGCTATTCCTTTGTCGATGGGGGATATTACTTTGACATCTTTTATGACCATGCACAGGGAGGGCAGGTTGAGCCAAGACATTGTGGACACGTTTGGGGCTTATGCGGCAACTGTGTTGTATCCGACGGAGTCAGTTGCTCGGGAGCCGAGAATTTCACATCCTTCTGAGAAGGGAAACAAGCAACGTCGAGTGCCATCTGGATTTGAGCATGCTCGAGCTGATAAGGAGTCACAGATGAGGAAGTCATCCCAAAGTTCGAGAGGAAAAGTTCGAGGACGAGGCCGAGGACGTGGTCGAGGACGAGCTGACACCATAGGAAAGCCTAGTACCATCCCGGAGTCTGAGACGACCGTTCCAAATGAGCCATCTGAACTTGTGGTCCGAGGATTCAACTAGGGTTATCGGAATATCCCAGCATTTATGTTATCTTACGTTGATCGTGTGATAGATGTTCCGGGTGATGGACATTGCGGATATCGATCACTTGGTGCGTTATTGGGTTACCGTCCAGATGAGTACATTCGTGTCCGGAGAGAGATAGCTTGGGAGTTGAGTAGACACATGCATGTATACTCCGGAATACATGGCGATAATGAGCTCAAAGAAATGATTGACAACGTTAACTACCTTAACCCCGCACCTTGCACATCACAGTTCTGGATGGAGGTTCCTACTTGTGCTCTCGCTTACGCCACTTTGTTTCGGGTGTCCCTTGTCGTCATTTCTAGGTTGGACTCATACACTTGCTTGCCCTTGATTGCCCATTCTGAAGAAGAACAAGAACCTCCAACAGAAGTGCAAGCAATTGCTGTACTTAATGATAATCAGTACGTTCTGGTAAGTCGATTTAATTCTAACGTACTTATTAATACGTTTATAACGCAAAAGATGTTTAACTAACTTGCCCTTGAATTATGAAAACAGGTTTGGTTGCATCAAAACGCTCCATTGCCCCCGATATGTCATGATTGGATGCGAGGTCACGATGCTTCAGTTGACAGCTTCACCCACATATATGACCGGAGAATAGCGAGATACATAAGACTGCTTCAGAGAGAAGTAGAGGCGGATTCCTAGTTAGAAGTTTATTTGGAATTGAAAGTGTAATTGTCCGTTTTTTCATGTAACGAGACTTGTGTTATGGATTGTGATTTCGAATTGTGATTTCGAATTGAGATTATGAATAAACCTTGGAAAAAGAAACATGTGTAAGAAGAACAAAAACTAGCTAAAAGATGAGGTTAGGGATTTAGATCTAACAAAAAGCGAAATCTTGTAAACAAAAATAAAATTACAATAATCCAAGAAGGAGTTTAAACCTACCATTACACAACCATAAACAATTATATCGAAAGGAGTTAAAACAAAACTAAAAGCGATTCAAATATCTAATCTTTAGAAAATCACAAATGGTAAACAAGAAAGAAGACTAAAAACAAATTTTAGAAGGAAAAAAAGATTTGCAAAACAAAAAAATGGAAACACTCTTCCACCTTATATTCTTCACACCTTATGAATTTTTATGGAAACACAAATGAATTAGTGATCATGGTTACTCTCTTGATATATATCACTTTCTTTAAAAATAAAAACATTATTGCATTAGCTATCTTAAGCAAAAGCAATCATAAAATATATATATATATAACTTTCTTTAGAAATCTTTGAGTTTTGTTCTTATTAAATGATAGAGGAAAAAAAAGTGATATTACAAAAAATTGAAAAGTAGGTTAAATTTAAATAAGGAAAATGCATGAATGGTATTGTTTATGGAAATGAGGTTACCTGATGATGAATGTTTAAGAAAGTTGCCCTCCCCGGATTCACTAAAGAAGCGGATTATGATTTGTGATTTCGAATTGAGGTTACCTGATGATGAATGTTTAAGAAAGTTTCCATATATCTTCATAATCTTTTTTTTGAAATGTATAATTGACTTTTAATCTAAGGATCTTGCCAGGATAATTGAGGTTATGATTTGTGATTTCGAATTGAGGTTATGATGTTTTCGAATTGAGGTTATGAATTGTGATTTCGAAATGAGGTTATGAATTGTGATTTCGAATTGAGGTTATGATGTTTTCGAATTGAGGTTATGATGTTTTCAAAACAAATCACACATAATACGTAATAAAATGAAACAAGCAAAGTAATAAACCTTGGGGTTTGCAATAATACAAGTCAAAGTAATAACATAAGTGTCTAATCCTGTCGTTGTGATGCCCTAACAGGAGGTGACACCTCTAGTACCTCGTCTCCTCCTAGAACATCTAGTAGACGGCGAAGAAAAGAAGTCTCATACGGAGGACCATGAGCCAAAGCCTCTCGAACCATACCTACAGCTATATGTACGCGCTGCAGAACAAAAAACACTTTAATTACTAAATTAAACCTTAAAGAAGATGAACTTCAAAGTGACAATTAGTAGACACTTACCCGGTCTGAAAGTACAACTGGTGCAAGTGGAGGTGCAGGCGGTGGTGGTGCACCATCTGGAGGTGGCTGGAGGTATGGGTGAGTACGTGGTAAGAACCAATCCAAGAAGTACTCATCCATGTGCCATGGGTCGACAACTGCTGGGACGCTGTGTATGTCGTATAGATGCTGGTCCCGCGTCGCCCACAAATTCCATGCCTCAGGGGAAAACAACAGCTCATATTTCCCTATCCTCGATGGCCTCTTCATCACGAAGGGGCGAATGACATACCCTGGAGGAACGGTATGAAGAAGCGGAGGGACAACCTGTACACGCCCAAACTGGCGTAGCAGAAACTGGGGGTGATATGGCTCCTCCACCCAACAGAAGCGTATCACCCCCAAATAGGCTGATACGCGCACCTGTCCAGTCTGAAAGCCGTCAAGCGAACCCCACGGCATCCACGTGACCTACAACAAACATAAAAAGTCATTTCACAATTCTAATTCAAAAAGTGTTGCCTAATTGAAAGAGAATTACCTCGTCCATCCTGCACCTCGACAACTGCGCCCTAAATCCTAGAAGGGCCGATATCTCCACATGTCCAGTAGGCGCCCTCTCCGACCTCTGTGCATGTCTCCCCTCTCTCTGCCTAAGAGGGTCAATATGGTCTCTAGGTCGGAAATGATGAAAATAAGCGTGAATCCAAGACTGCACAAAAGATATCACTTTCATATTAATATATTAATTAAAAGATTGTAAACAAAAAAAAATATAATTCATTGCATACCTCTAAAAGAAGGGAACAACCGGCTAATGTATGAACCTCCCTCCTAGAAGACTCGCCGAGCTGTCTGTATAGATATGCCAATATAGCAGTCCCCCAAGCACGGGACGCCATGGTGGTGGGGTCGCGACAGACGCTCAAAAGATAAGACTTCACCCCGTTCGTGGTCTTGTCAATGAACAGGGTGGAGCCAATGAAAAGAGCAAGAAATCCGGTAGCTATATCCTCCTGCCTAGCCTCTGGGGACTTAGCCATAGTCCTCAGCGTAGATATGAGATGAGAAGAAGGCCACCCACCCACCTTCACGGCGGCCTTCACCTCCAACGGCGGGAAGCCGAACATGGAGGTGAAGAGTGTGTCATACCTGGCGCCGACAACCTCGTCTCCGTCAATGCGAAGTCCTAAGAGGTGATATACGTCGTGGAGGGTGATAGAGATCTGTCCCCATGGGAAGTGAAATCCGGAAGTCTCTGGATACCACCTCTCAACAAAGGCAGATGCAAGCCCATGGTCGACACCGCCCCACTGCATCTCTAGAAGGCCGTGTAGTCCACTCCCCCTAACCAGTGTCATCCACTCCGACTTTGGAAATCGATCAGCAAGGCTACGTAAGCCACTGACCGTGGCACCTAGCCGATAGACTCGTAAAACACCTCTATCCTGTTATGAAAATATCATTTAAACTTAAGTAACACGTTTGAATTTAATGAAATATAAAAAGCTAATCGAAATTTAAATCCATACCTGACCAACCCATAGGTCGCGAGCGATGTGACTCTCATAACAGACAAGGAGATCCCGTATAGCGGGACCTCCAGGATAGCCAGCAACGTCATCTACAACCTCAAGAGGAGGAGGTGGTGGTGGTGGTGGTGGTGGTGGTCCACCCTCATGACAGAGTCTCCTACTCCCGGCGGCTGAGCTCTCTGAATGAGCGGGTGTAGCTGGTCGGCGGTCCAACGACTCATGCAACTCCATAACATAAGCATCCACATCTGCCTCGGGTAACATGTGGCCGCCAGATACGTCAGATGAACCAAATTGCATGTCCATCCGCTCCTCTATATGCTCCTCCTCAACTCTCTCCTCCTCATGAGGATCCTCGGGGATGTCATCAGGGTGCGCTACTCCCATCTCAATCATATGCCGCTTACGGTTCGAAACCGTAGCGGCCCATGGATGAGTACTAGTCCCGGCAACCTACATAATTGCATAATAATTAACAAATTAACAAGTAATTGCATTAACTATTGACTAATTATGGAGTAATTGAACTACTAATCGAGTAATCGAAACCTAATTGCATAGTAATCGAGTAATCAGAACCTAATTAGTCAATAATTAACCAATTAACAAGTAATTGCATTAACTGTTGACTAGTTATGGAGTAATTGAACTACTAATCGAGTAATCGGAACCTAATTGCATAGTAATCGAGTAATCGGAACCTAATTAGTAAATAATTAACAAATTAACAAGTAATTGCATTAACTGTTGACTAATTATAGAGTAATTGAACTACTAATCGAGTAATCGGAACCTAATTAGTCAATAATTAACAAATTAACAAGTAATTGCATTAACTGTTGACTAATTATGGAGTAATTGAACTACTAATCGAGTAATCGGAACCTAATTGCTCAATAATTAACCAATTAACAAGTAATTGCATTAACTATTGACTAATTATGGAGTAATTGCATAGTAATCGAGTAATCGGAACCTAATTGCATAGTAATTAACCAATTAACTACTTGTTTACTTACCTATATAACAATTAATTTCAATAATTAACAACTAATTAGCGACTAATCCACTAATCCCTAACTTAATATTAAATTAGTTGCTTACTAATTACCTATTTCGCAATTAATTTCAATAATTAACAACCAATTATCGATAATTAAGTATTAGTCGACTAATTGGTAACAAATTGTCCACTATTTAACCAATATACAACTGACTTCATTAATTACTAAACTATTTTTCGACTAATAACATAATAATCAACTAATCATTAACTAATTGTGTTCTAATTACCAAATTACAAACTAATTTCCTTACTTATTAAACTAATTATCAGCTAATTGTCCACTATTAATTACTTTCCAATAAATTTTATTAATTATCGATTAATAGTACCAAATCAGTAATTAACGAATATCACATTAATTAAATCGAAATTTAATAACTAATTAACAACTAATATAATAAATAAATTAATAAATACGTACCCCAACCTCGCTAGAAGCGCGAGATGTCGGGCAACCTCGGACTACAGCTCGCCCTAAGCGCCCTCCACGTGCGCCCCGTCCTCGCCCAACATCCGTCTCGGAAACGGCACGTCCCGGACCGACCTCGCCGGAAAAGCTGCCGGAGGAGTAACCTCTACCTCCACTGTTACCGGAGCGGCTACCCCGGACTACACCTCCGTCTCTTCCCCTTGTTCTGACCATGGCTGGTGGTGATGTGGTGGTGAGTCGGTTGCAAATAAAATCGCCGGCGAGAGGAAAAGAAAGAAAATTTTGTGGAAATGGGAAGAAGAAGAAGGTGCGCGTTCGCATTATGGAAGCGAAACAAACTACGCGTACGCGTTGCGAACGCGTAGTTACTTTCCTAAATTCAAACGTCAGAAAGTAACTACGCGTACGCGTTGCGAACGCTTAGTTACTTTCTTTCCTTTCTTTTTTTTTCATGCAGAAAATGACCCATTTACTACGCGTACGCAACACGTACGCGTAGTATGGGTACATTTAGCATGAAAATGTGGGTACGAATAGCAATCTCGGTTGTCCAGTAATTAAAAAATCAAGGAGTAAATATAGTGTCCAAGACTCGAGGTGTTCAATTCAGAGAATATTTACGGAGCCTATTCGCTCACCTAGAAAGGAGCTGACTTAAAATCTAATGGTTTAGTAAAGCTATTTCATATTTGTCTAAAATAGTGAGGATATAGCTAAAAGATTCTCAAGTTTGAATAATCAATGATATTAATCTGGAATTAGATTTATTGAATCCACTAAGCAGCAGCCTTATAGCACAATAAAATATGAATTAAATGCTATTCTCATTCCTACCAGTTTATTACTTAAGGAATTTGCAAGTGCAATTTGTTTTATCAAGTCTTCCTCCCTCAACTTTGGATTCTTCAAGACTAGAAAGAGATGCACAATATTGTAGTGAACTATTCAGATTTGGAATGTATTTTGCTTCATTTCAGTGTCAGAAAGGGAAGAAAGAGAAAGGAAGGGGATCTGGATCCTTGCTAAAAATGATTTGCCAAGACTAAAGGAAAAACTGGATTTACTTAGTGTCAAAGCCTTTAGTGGTTTGTTGTTGATATTTTCTTATTGAGATTAATATTGTTTTAATTCTGCTTTATATTAATTTATCAATTAAACTGCCAACTAGATACGGCTCCACATCATCGCTATGCATGAACTGTGTGAATACACCAAAGGAGAGGGGTTTGATGCTCACCTGAATATTGAACAAATGAACAAGACATCTGGACAACTACAGGAAGAAAGGTGTTCATGTTCCAACTGAAAAGGAATTTCGTGGTTATTATGCACTGTAAAAATTGGACAAACACCCTGAATATAAAGTATCTGTACTAGTATTGGTTCCTGCTTTGAGATCGAATTAAAAATATTTTTTTTTCGAAAATAAAAGGTGTTCGGGAAGTACTATTTGCTCGCGATGTAGGAAGGTTTTTTTTCTTCTCCTAAAATCTGAGTGCAAGCCCTTTTTTTCCGGATATAACCTGACATAGAAGAATCCTCATCCAGATCTGGCAATTTTATAGCTTTCTTTCGGCTTGGAGTCAAAGCAAGCTATCTTCAAGCATGCTCACTTCACCAATACTCAGTTGGTCTAGTTGGATGTGGTGCTAGACTCCCTAAGTGGTTAGTCTCGAGATTCGAATTCGAATCTTCCTGGCAACATGTATGAAAAAGTGATATTGGGAGGGTTTATATATATGTTATGTTGCTTAAGATTTTACCATTTTTTTTCTATCGAACAATGATGTCCTTGGGTGTTGCAATTCAAAAAGATCTAGTTAATCTATTATGAATATTCTTTCGTTTAATGCTATGTAATACTTGTCTTGATTGAGTTAAAATATTTCCAAAAAGAAATGTGTTATCCCTGCACAAGCTGACCAAATAAAAGCATGACAATTCTTGTAGCTTAGGTTCTTACTCTGCTCCATGTAATTGGAAGGGGGTATCTTATATTTCTTGATCTAGCTGTGTGGTTAATTGTTACATGGGCTATTTTTCCTAATATAAGTTTGGAAAGGGATCTAGGTCTTGTTTCATAGGTTAGTATATTTTTAATGGTTTTGGCATCTTTCATGAGGTTTCTATTTGCAGTATATCAGGTTTGTAACAGAGGCTCACTTGAGCTTAAGGATGGGAGCTAGGTTGGATTGAGAATGTAAAAAACAGAGAGCTAATAGTACTTGAAATTTTTTATTCATATGAGTGACTCTTGCAAATATAGATGCATCGTTTTCTCAAATATTGTAACTCAACTTAGAATGCATGCAGAAAAAGAAAAAAAAAATGCAAAACAAGTGTATAACTGATAAGTGCTTTTTGTTATGATTTATATTGAGAAAGTAATTGCTACAAATAGATTTTGAACTTGTAATTCAGTTAGGCAACTTTGTGATTAAGGAAATGTCTTCATCTCTCTTTGAGAGATTGAAAAACGGAAGAAAAAAAGACTTAAAACCAGTCAATTAGGGTGTGTTGGGTATATGTGCTAATAATGTCTAATAAGGTGATATTGCGTTCATGTGAAATCATGCAAACTGTGTCATAATGACCTTAACTGTTAAGATTTTATTTCAGAAGCATGTATTGATTGCGGAAGGGATTTGGAAAAATTTGAGAAGGATCAGCGTATTGATAAAGGGGGAACCAAACAAGTCAATTCAGTCAATGACTTTATCGAGATCTTTCCTTTCTTGCAGTTATTGGTTTGTCACTATAGAAGTTAGATGGCCTAGGACTGGACTACCACAAAGTTCCTGCTTGAGGGGCACTACCAAAAAGTTCCTGCTTCACAAGTAGTCATCCGGGCAATGCATCACAATACAATAGGTATTTTTAAGGAAAACTAAAAATACTAGTACCTGAGGTAACTCTTTAGGTTTCTTACAAGGGACACTATATATTGCATGGAATGCTTTTTTCATTTTCCCATATATTCCTAGGGTGATAGGATGAATTGTCGTCAGCATTTTCTTCACGTCTTAAGGGGTCAAAAGCTATATGCATTTGAAGTGTTCCGCACTAAAATATGTAGTTTAAACACTGTTTTATCCACATTGTTCTTCCGGTTGGACATGTGGCCAAATGGCTTGGTCTGGAGGCAATTCTGGTCTCTTAAACCATCTTGAGTCCTTGTACTGTTTTGGCCCATTAATGTCAAATAATTTCGTGTATTTTTGTAACCAGAATGAGGGTGTTGAAAGCCTTCTAGAGTATCACGGATTCTCAATCAAGTAATTCGATGAGTTGTACATGGTGAAAGGCGGCCCATTTCTGAATATTGACAAGGATTTTCCCACTAGATGCTCAGAATTGGTCCATTCGAACAAGTCCAAGCACGTTATTGAATATCTATTATCTCCGGTGAAAACTCCACCTTGTTTATAATGTTTTACCGGTGTTGATGATGGAAGATTTAACACAAATATAGTAGTTGGATATACTAACGATGTATTAATTATATTCTCTAGATGCTTGGTTGGTTTGAATTCAGTACAGGTCTTATCGAATGTCAAGGGCCTTGATATAGACTTCAAGGGCCTTGGAATATCACTCAATGACACAAGGAATATAGCGTTACAAAGGAACGATCTCAAAGGCCTTGGATTTATATAGTTGCACGACAAAACAAGGATTCAAATGCAAAGAAGATTTTTCAGGAACGAATTGCTCAACAGAAAGATTTCAAGGAAGATCTTTTACAACCGAAGATCTCAACCAAAGATTAGAGAATCTTTTCAGAAGATTTTATAAAATAGAAAAGCGTCAAAATATCTTCTCTTTCGGTTCAACAGAGAACGAGAAGATTAAGGAGCTAAGGACTCGACGTGTTCTCAGGAGTTGAAGATTTGCAACGTCTACCTTATCTCGAAACAAGAAGCGATCTTCATGGAGAAGAAGATTCATCTTCAAACGGTCATCTCTCCAACGGCTAGAAGACCTCTCCATAGAAGAGTATAAATGAAGATGATGGTCGAAGAAGAAAGGACACACAAGCATATACGGAAAACATCTTTACGTCTTCAAGCAACCGAAACATCTTCATTTGATTCGTTGTTTTTCTTTCTCCCATTTACGCAAAAGCTTTATCCCCTTAGAGAGAGAAAACACAAGAGCTCCATTGGAAGATCTAAATAGTGTTATACTAGAGTGTGTGTTACTCTGCGTAGTAACTAGGCTATTATAGCTAGGTTGAGAGTTGGAGATAGATCGTAGAATTGACTACAGTGAGAGAAGAAGGGGATTTCTTCTAGTTTGTATCTAGGACTCTTTGAAGCTGGTAATAGATAGTTAGATCCTAAGGCTATACCGTGGGACGGAGAGTAGACTATTTAGAGCCGAACTTCGTAAACATATCCTCGTGTCAATCTTTTACATTCCGCATTATATCTTGCTATTGTGACTAACTTTGTTTTACAGGAGCACGAAGTCAAGACCCTTAAAAGCTATTTCAAAGCCCTTGAAATCAAAGTTACACGAAGAGCACACATCGACATCAAGGCCCTTGAAAGGAGTTTCAAGGCCTTGAGATTTGGTTTGCGAAAATTTCTCATACTCTATTCAACCCCCCCTTCTAGAGTATTTTTTAACTTATTTATTTCACCTACCGGTTCTTCATCCGGATCAAGCGACAACCATTCTACCTCAAGATTCAAAACAAGTTAAACTGGTGAAAGTAAATGTAGAGAAACCTATTATTGTGCAGTCTCTACAATAGGGTAGTTCTCTTCATTTTGCAACTGAATAAGTGAGTGGTTTACAAGCTAGTCCATCACCAAAAGAAGTCATGTCGTTACAACATGACCTTAAAAGAGCTCAAAGACTATTGACTCAGGACAATCATGCAGACGTCCTTGCTAGATCCCCCAAATATAAAATGTGTGTGGAACCTGCACCTGAGGCATTGCAGGATCAACAAAATAAAGAAGAGAAAGAAAAATATATGGAGAAACCGTTTCAACCTTGGAAGTTCTCAATACCAAAAACCTTTTATGAGACTCGGCAGATCCATATTGAAAAGATTCCTCAACAAATCCCTGAGTTGCCTTCTCCATAAGCCCCGCCTAAGAACGATGTGCGTTCTACCCTCCAACATATACCATCGATCACCATGACTAGAACTGTTGCACCCGGACATTCTGCGTCTACTAATCCTAATATTTCAAAATAAGCACACCATGACATGGTTAATGGTAGAGGCGATTGTGATGAGTGTACTGTTTCTCATGACTTTGATGAGGAGGAAAAATTGCCCAATGCTATGATGAAGAAGTTGCGAAGGCAAAAATCAAGTTATGCAATGCAGCTATATTGAAGTTATTTGTTGATGTTATTGTCTTCTCATCTTTGTAACACCCCAAGCTTCAAAACTCGGAGAGCTACTGGTTAGGACCTCACAGTGGGTCCCGACCTTAGTTTGACAACAACTTAACTAGATCTTACAACAAGGCACAAATAAGGAAAAGCCAGAAAACATAAAATATGTTTTTAAATAAAGTCATGAATGTGACCAGAAGTACGAACAGCCGGAAAACACAAAGTATCACAAACTGAGAAAAAGAAAAAGGTCATAATTGAAAGACCAACAATAAAGTAAACTACAACTCGTCCTAAGAAGTACGACACCCCGGTTGACCACTACCATCCGGATCACTCGGCATCTGCTCTAACTTGCGGTACGTCTACACAACAATTACAACTGTTAGCTAACTATCCAAATATAAGCAGAAATAATAATAGCACAAACACACTCAAGATAATATAAACAATCATCATGCTCACACACAACCGGTTATTATCTATTACTTAAGTGATACACTTTATTCTATTTTATAGTTGTGGCACGAGAACTCTTAACAATTCTCGCCTCCGTTCCTTATCCAACTAGGTGTAGGTCTAGCTTACCTCCGCCGGTAGCATCACTACAAACCGAGTGTGGACTAGTCCCTAAAGAAACCCCCAGCGCCCTCAGGCTAACTGAGCAGAATGCCACCGCCCGTTACTCTTAGGCCAATGTATAGGTCGGTAGATAATTTATACTAAGTACAACTATGAACATATCATTCACACACCGCTAATATTATCCACACTCATATCTAGAAGTCAACTAAGTAAGCCCAAAGGACTTACCTGATTCAAGTCTCGATTCTTTGTAAACACCACTCGATTTGTAATTGTAGTAACTCAGTTGCATGTCAAAGGAGGTAAGTGTGTCAGCACACTTCCTAGGAAATTAAGTCTAAGACTTCTAAGGTAGGAGATCAAAAGAACAGAATTTATTGCAATTTCCATTTAAGGAAAAATGACTATTCTACCCTTGATCCCGAAACTCTCAAAAATCCCTAATTTATGCTTAAACTCTTATTTGAGACTAAAAAGCCATATTCTAACTCTCAAGGATGATTTTTGGGTAAAACTAGGGAAACTACACACTTTTCTATTTCCCGAAAAGTCACTAAGGTCCAACTTCGGCTTCAAATATGAAACTCAAGTAAATTTATAAAAATTCCGAAATAATTATCTAGATCATCTAAGATATTTATTCTAAACCTAGGAGCAAGAATCTCTCAAAACTACTCAACCATAACTCTTACATAACTTTCTAAAGTTGGACTAAAAGCTAACATTTCTATACTTAGCCAAATAATTCCCTGCTGGAAAAACATCATAACAGCCCTACTTTGAGACCTCCTAGATTCAAATCCGACCGTTAACCGTTCCCAAATTTTAACACCATAAACTATGTATATCGGTCTACGACATATCAAAAATTCAACGGTGGATGTTCGATTTAAGGTGTCGAAACTAGCTCCTAAAGTCAGCAGGTCAAGGCTGGAAACAAAGCATGTAAAAGGTCTCCACTTCGATTCGTCCTGTCAGCATAAATCACCATTTTATTTGTACAGAGGTCCTTAGTTCAAAACTCACTGAACCCCCAAAAGCTATAAACTCTAAACCACACATCCTGAGTTCGATTCCTGTGGAGGTCACTTATACACACAAACTCAAACTTCATCTAGATCATACACATGAGTAAGGGAGAGTTGATCACTTACCAACTGGGATCAAGACTTGGTTCAACTATCCTGTTGCAGGGATTGGAAGGCTCTAACCTGGCACACTGCTGTCATAACATAGTCGAGAAGGAAGTTTGTCCGGCACAGAAGAAGAGGTATGTGAGTCTTTGTGGTTGGAAAAAACGAAGATGAAGATCAGAGTATAGATAGGTCCTTACCCGTTTGGACATAATAAGATCGACTGAGACTGTAAGAGAGTTAGGCCACTACGCACTTCACGCCTGTTGTAGGTGCGGGAAACGTCCTCTCGTCTGGCTGTCGACAGCAAGGAAGTGAGAAGGGCTGGGAGGTAGGAAACAGATAGGGGAAAAGGGAGAAACCGTTGGACTCACATGTAGCAGGGTTGTTCCGGCTCTGTCTACACAGCATGAGAGAGGTCTAATCTTCTGTAGTGATCTTCTGCACAACCCTTGGGAAAGCTACTGGATGCAAGGAGTGGCGACGTTCGGCCTGGAGTTGCTGTACTTCACTCAAGACAGGGAGTTGGTAGATCTGAAGGCCGAAACGTTGGTGTAGAAAGGCCGCTCAAGGTATCTGGACGCATGCGTGCTAGGGGTATCTGTTGAAGACGGAAGGTATTGATTGAGGGAGATATTGGGAGTAATTAGCGGGATCTCAACCATCTGCACATCTCACATTTACACGAAACTGTTGTGGAGCGACGAGGCAGCCCATGGGTTACGAGTTCCCTCCTTGCTGGACTCAAGTAGCAGCCAGCTTAATAATGAGGACAAGTATCAGACGGCCCAACTAGGAGGAGTACGAGGTTGGCAAACTAGGCTGGGACAAAGAAACATAAAATGGGCTGAATGCAAGGTAAGGAAAGAGTGGGTAGTGTTGTCAATGTTTGTCACAACCTTGTCAAAACGTGTCATGGCTTTGTCAAGCCCATGCATGGTCTTGTCATGCTCTTGTCACGGTCTCATCAAATCTCGTCACGGTCTCGTCTTTGGTCTCGTCAAAAGGACGTCATGACTTTGTCAAGGACAAGTCATGTTATACACTAGGGCTTGATGGATTAGGGTTTGCTATAAAAATATTATCATTTTATGTGAAGCGAGGTTACATAAAATGATAAAATTTCGAGGTATTGTGTCCGACTAAGTAGACCGATAGGGATCAACGGATCAAAACCCAATTTGCTACAGAATTAACCGGAATAAAAATTCCAGATATTACAATCTTTACAGTGTCATTTTGTCTTCTAATTGTATATTATTTTATTCAAGGCTTGAGAGGAGGCGTTGGGCAAGAAAAAGGAAGTTGCATGAGCAGAACAGATTAGCTGCAAGTGCTGCACTAAATTCACTTTCGGTGGGACCACCAATTCAGCGAAAGAATGATGTGAGACATACTTTTTCCTTCTGCTTGATAACCTTCTGTATCATTTGTTCTTCTCCCCCAATTAATATGTCTGCTCCTTGTTTTTCGTCAAAGGCGAAACTCTTACGAGATATTCAATATTGATGAGATGATGAACAAGAGATACAAGAAGCATGACGAATCATAGTCCAAGTTCAGTGTCTCAGACCTCGTAACAGACATGCTTTGTGAATTGAATCCAAGTTTGAGTTGCATATATTGGGAGGTGTCTCTGTGCTATCATACACACAAGACGAGTGGTAGTGGGCTGACTAATCATGCCACGTATTCTTCTACAGACTAATGGTTGCATTCTAAACTTATGCCTTCTAGTAAAGATGAATGCAATGATGATCTGGCGCTTTCATCTCCTGGGTTAGGAATATGGAGGAAGTGGGTCACCAAACAATCTCAAAGTTCCTATTGTTTATCCGTCATCAAGAGTGTAGATTTCAGCAATTTGAATGAAGACGTAGCAGTTTCTAATGGATTGTGTTTCTTTTATCCGAGGGTAGTGGTTTGGATACACAAAAATTGCACTTGTAGAACCTTGTAGCATCTATGCCATACGGATCATGCACACCTCTATTAATTATGAGCGACTCACATGAAGAGAATTCCACTAATCAATCTTTTGTTGTTGTTGATAAATCGAACTCCATGAGCTTGACAAGTCGCGCATCTCTAGCTTTCTTATAATTGACCTTCATGAATGTCAGGACATAGAAAAACATGATGGATATTTTAGTGACAAGCGGTTAAAGGAAGGGCTCATATGGCTGGTAAGAAAATCACGTCAGCAACCTGTTCCGTGGTCCATCAAAACAAAGGAATTGGCGCAATCCCACTTGAATACATCATTGGATGCTCTTGACCATATGGTAGGTCCAAATCAATGTATCTCAACTTTCAATGAAGCATTGGATAAGTCAGCAGAAGATATTGCCATTGCTGCAAGTGTGAACCCTAATTGTTGGCAATGTCCGGAAGTGTCATTGTTGCTTGATGCTATTGAATCTAGTGTGTCAAAATTGTCGCTACCTAATATAGGTTGGAGTTCAGTAGAACCAATCAAACCTTTGTTATTTGCATTACGGCATTGCAAGCTTCCCGTCTTCGTTGATGACACGTCCTTTCTGAGTAGAGGCTCCTTGGCAGGCGATGAGTTAGAAGAGCAAAGACTGCACCTTGAAGATTGCTTGATTAGTTACCTGAACCAATCAAGTAAGATGATGAATCTTACAATGGATGTGAAAGAAGCCAACATTATGCTACATAAAAACGCCAAACTTGAGCTCCACGACTCGAGGTACTATTTGGTTCCCAATTGGGTGCTAAGTTTCCGAAGGGTTTTCAACTTGCGACTTAACATACTAGCCAGCAGAAGTCTCGGCAAGGCGTACATTCTAGAGAGACGAAACCCTCCTTCAGAGAAGCGTGATGATATAAATCTCTTCCATGTTACATCTCACCCTTCTTACATTGATCATCCATCTCTAGATGAAATGATGGAAGTCAGCCTGGCGAGTCCTGGTCCTAGGTGCTCGAGAGTGCATCCAGAAGCTTCTCGAGATTTACCTTCAGCATGCGCAAGTGCTCATTATAAACCAAATGAGGGAACTCAAATTAGTGATATGGACGAAGTACAGAAGCACACATCACAAGCTCAGTCAATGCAAGATTATGATGTTCTTTTGGGTAGTAGTTACATGACGGAATTTAGTCGTGACAACGTTTTGGTTCCAGCAAAAGCTATGGAAGAGGATAGGTTAACTCAGTTGTTAGAGCAATATAACATGGTGCAAAACAAGATTGGAGCGAAGTTGTCCATTTATTTATGATTCTATTGTTATGTCTCTAGAGATGTTTTCTTGCATTTGTGTAATCTTGTACTATTAGTTTTCTTCCAACAATTTTAGAAGGCATAAAGTTCTGAGGTTCTTCCATCTTCTTCTTCTTCAGTTCGAGGTTAATATGTTTACAAAAAGATTTTCATGATAGAGAATTATTCCAGCATCGTGGTCTTTTCTCTGATATTTGTTTTCTATATTTGCATTTTTTATTTGCATTCTTTTAAGGTCATGCCGTTGCAGCATGACCTTAAAAGAGCTCAAAGTCAACTATTGACTCAGGACAATCATGCATACGTCCTTGCTAGCTCCCCCAAAGATAAAATGTGTGTGGAACCTACGCCTGAGGCATTACAGGATCGACAAAATTGAGCATAGAAAGAAAAATATATGGAGAAACCGTTTCAACCTTGGAAGTTCTCAATACCAAAAACCTTTTCTAAGACTCGGCATATCCATATTGAAAAGATTCCTCAACAAATCCCTGAGTTGCCTTCTCCAGAAGCCCCGCCTAAGAACGATGTGTGTTCTAACCTCCAACATATACCATCGATCACCATGACTAGAATTGTTGCACCCGGACATTCTGCTTCTACTGATCCTATTATTTCAAAATCAGCACACCATGATATGGTTAATGACAAAGGCGATTGTGATGAGTGCATTGTTTCCCATGACTTTGATGAGCAGGAAGAAATTGCCCACTGCTATGATGAAGAAGTTGCGAAGGCAAAAATCAAGCTAGTTATGCCTCACGTTGTGCAATGCAGCTATATTGAAGTTAATTGTTGATGTTATTGTCTTCTCATCTTTACAGTGTCATTCTGTTTGCTAATTGTATATTATTTTATTCAAGGTTTTGGAGGAGGCGTTGGGCAAGAAAAAGGAAGTTGCACGAGCAGAACAGATTAGCTACAAATGCTGCACCAAATTCACTTTTCGTGGGACCACCAATTCAGCGAAAGCATGATGTGAGACATACTTTTGCCTTATGCTTGATAACCTTCTATATCATTCGTTTTTCTCCCCCAATTATTATGTCTGCTCCTTGTTTTTCGTCAAAGGCGAAACTCTTACGAGAGATTCATTATTGATGAGATGATGAACAAGAGATACAAGAAGCATGACGAATCATAGTCCAAGTTCAGTGTCTAAGACCTCGTAACAGACATGCTTTGTGAATTGAATCCAAGTTTGAGTTGCATATATTGGGAGGTGTCTCTGTGCTATCATACACACAAGACGAGTGGTAGTGGGCTGACTAATCATGCCACGTATTCTTCTACAGACCAATGGTTGCATTATAAACTTATGCCTTCTAGTAAAGATGAATGCAATGATGATCTGGCGCTTTCATCTCCTGGGTTAGGAATATGGAGGAAGTGGGTCACCAAACAATCTCAAAGTTCCTATTGTTTATCCGTCATCAAGAGTGTAGATTTCAGCAATTTGAATGAAGGTTCTAATGGCATTGTGTTTCTTTTATCCAAGGGTAGTGGTTTGGAGACATAAAAATTGCACCTGCAATACCTTGTAGCATCTATGCCATACGGATCATGCACACCTCTTTTAATTATGAGCGACTCACATGAAGAGGATTCCACTTATCAATCTTCTGTTGTTGCTGATAAACTCGAACTCCATGAGCTTGACAAGTCGCGCATCTCTAACTTTCTTGTATTTCACCTTCATGAATGTCAGGACACAAAAAAGCACGATGGATATTTTAGAGACAAGCGGTTATAGGAAGGGCTCATATGGCTGGTAATCAAATAACGTCAGCAACCTGTTCTGTGGTCCATCAAAACAAAGGAATTGGCGCAATCCCACTTGAATACATCACTGGATGCTCTTGACCATATGGTAGGTCCAAATCAATGTATCTCAACTTTAAATGAAGCATTGGATAAGTCAGCAAAAGATATTGCCATTGCTGCAAGTGCGAACCCTAATTGTTGGCCATGTCCGGAATTGTCATTGTTGCTTGATGCTGATGAATATGGTGTGTCAAAATTGTCGCTACCTAGTATAGGTTGGAGTTCAGCGGAAGCAATCGAACCTTTGTTATCTGCATTACGGCATTGTAAGCTTCCCGTCTTCGTGGATGGTACGTCCTTTCTGAGTAGAGGCTCCTTGGCAGGCGATGAGTTAGAACAGCAAATACTGCACCTTCAAGATTGCTTGATTAGTTATCTGAAACCAATCAAGTAAGATGATAAATCTTACAATGGTTGTGAAAGAAGCCAGCATTATGCTACAAAAAAAATGCCAGACTTGAGCTCCACGAATCGAGGTACTATCTAGTTCCCAATTGGGTGCTAATTTTTCGAATGGTTTTCAACTGGCGACTTAACATACTAGCCAACAGAAGTCTCGGCAAGGTGTACATTCTGGAGAGACGCAACCCTCCTTCAGAGAAGCGTGATGATATAAATCTCGTCCATGTTACATCCCACCCTTCTTACATTGATCATTTATCTCTAGATGAAATGATGGATGTTAGCCTGGCGAGTCTTGGTCCTAGGTGCTCGAGAGTGCAGCCAGAAGCTTCTCGAGATGTACCTTCAGCAGACGCATGTGCTCATTATAAACCAAATGAGGGAACTCAAATTAGTGTTATGGACGAAGTACAGAAGCACACATCATAAGCTCAATCAGTGCAAGATTATGATGTTCCTTTGGGTAGTAGTTACATGACAGAATTTAGCCGTGACAACGTTTTGGTTCCAGCAAAAGCTAAGGAAGCGGATAGGTTAACCCAGTTGTTAGAGCAATGTAACATGGTACAAAACAAGATTGGAGCGAAGTTGTCCATTTATTTCTGATTTTGTTGTTATGTCTCTAGAGATGTTTTCTTGCATTTGTGTAATCTTGTACTATTGGTTTTCTTCCAACAATTTTAGAAGGCAAAAAGTTGTGAGGTTCTTTCCGTCGTCTTCTTCTTCTTCAGTTCGAGGTTAATATATTTACAAAAAGATTTTCAGGATAGAGAATTCTTCCAGTGTCGTGGTCTTTTCTTTGATATTTGTTTTCTATATTTGCATTCTTTATTTAGGAAACTAGCAAGAACGTTTAATGATCGCCTAAATCCTCTAAAAAAAATTTAACTCTTTTTTAAGTGCGTTTTGAAACTGTTATATGCCCTTAGCTTGTAAAATCTTATACCTTGTCAAACAATTTTTATAAACAAGACCCGATTATAGTACTTGGGTCAAGATCGATCACGGAAAGTTGTGAAGTTGTAATTGCTATAAAATATAGGCAAATTTGGCCAAATGGGCCTTCAGAGCCAAAACATTGAATTTTTTTACCCCTCATTTTTTCTTTGTAAAAACTAGAATTTTAGAATATGTTCGTGCTACGCATGAGATGTTTTAATTAAATTTTATTATTTTGAATTTTTATAATTAATTTTTAAGATTTATTATTATCTTATCAAATTTAAACTATAATATTGTTATATTTTGATAAATTTGTTATAATTATTCCGCTTCACAACTTTAATTAAATGATGATATGTTTTTTGATAAACTAGAACGAATGAGCTATTACATTGGAATAAAATATACGTTAGTTCAGTCTGAAGATAAGGATTTTACAATGTCCCTGAAGTCTAGTTAATGGAATTTTAAGAATTTAAAACCCATTGAACATTGTATTGTTCACTGCATTCATGCATTCATACATATAATCAAAAGATCAAAATTTTGATTCCACCATCTATTGGTTTTATCACCATCGATAGATGGATAAGCACCCAAAAGAGATTAGCACTTGGGACATTCAACTGCAGCCCAATCAACGTCCTTTGACATAACATATGATTTGAACATAATTATGTTGCCAAGATAGCCATTAAGGAGCAAATTTTGGTACGCTGAAAGATCTACAAACTTCATTAATTCTTGGTCTTTGGAGAAAGATTCAAATGGGTTGTCACTACAACATTTATCATTTGATGCAACATCGATAGCTGCAGGAAGATGTATGGTGTTTGTTTCTCAGTATGATACCCATTCTGTTCTATAGGTTCTTCACTTGAAGCATTATTTCTACCGTGATTCATCACTGAGCTTAACTTATAGTTGTTATTATGCACCACGTGATCCTCACTAATAACTGAGCTGGTTAGAGGTTGACAATTATCACAACTTGATGTAGTTTCAGATTGGACACTATCATCGTGGTCTCTGATGTAGTGATGATCTGGAGTGTTAAATCTTACAAGATTATATGGGTACAGAAGTTGATCTAGAGTAGTCAGCTTCACTGTAATGGTTCCTGTAAAATACATTAAAGCAAATGGAAAGAGCAACAAACTCATCACAAGCATGGCTTGCTTCAATCTGAGGTTAGATTGTAGTAGTCCAGTAGTTATATTAATTAAAAATCATATGCACAGACAAATTAGGAAAGAAGCAAACACTTACAGTTATTTCTTTTGCATAACTCTAAATAAAATAAAAGACAAGTCAATTAGAATCATAATAGGCACATTTCGTTCCTTGGGACAAAATCAAAAAAAGGTTTGGAAAGAACAATTGCTCTTGATGAATAATTGGAAGTTAAATCAAAAGTAATGCCCTCAAAAGTCAGAAGGCAACAATAAGAAATGCCGGAAGATGATCTTTATAAACTGAGCATGTATCAAAGCACAAAAAACAACTTAATATGCTTACAATACGATCACAATGACAAAGAAACTAACATTGCAGCTAATTTCATTTGAAGTGATAATTCATACAATCTGTTGCTCAATCTACAATTCAAAACTCTTTAATTTCTAAAATTTACTCGCATCTGTCAAATACTGCACTAATAAAGGTCAAATACAACAGAACTTTCAAAACTTGAGAAAAAAAACAAGAGCATAGAAAAATATGAAGCCCTCAGACTACATGCATTTGAAGAATATCATCAAAGTTCAGAAGTCTTCAGTCGTCTACATAAAGATGAATATAAATATCGCATATACCAGCCAGTGAAAGAATATAAAGAAGAAAAATAGGAGAAAGAGAGAACATGTAAAGTAAATAGCATGTAAATTAATTTTGTTCTTCGAGAATTAAAATAGGATAAGGAAAAATATAATTCATCCAAGAAAAGCATGGAAAAAGAAACTAAGTCTCCATAGGAAGAAGAAAAAAGTATGGTTGGCCTCAAACCAGACATGCTATTAACTAAAGTTATATTGACGGTACAAAGTATCATAACATAAATGAACATAATAAACAGAGACGTAGATAAATTAGTAGGACTACCAAAAAGTATCCAACTCTAAATAGTGCAATTGAACTCTGAAGTATGATGCCTAATATATAATTCTGATAGACAATTACTTTCAAGGGTACATGCAACATTTGGAATAATATTCAACAAAGTAAGAAGAATATGACAACTAAGCAAGCTCACCTCTCCTAAACCTTACATGGTGTTTCACCTCAAAAGCAAGGTGCGATATTCCCTGTAAAAAAACACAAAGTTGTAAGAACATTAGCACATACCCATTTGAAACACATCTCTCGAGAAATGTTGATTTCTTCCCAGTGTTAGCAACATAACTCATTTCAGGCAATTCTTTGTGTATAACTGTATATGCTCAAATCGTCCTGATGTAATGAAAATGAATGAATTCATGATCATTCATGCGACATTAAAATAAAGCATTAAGAAGGTCAATCACAAAAGTGTGGCTGGAAATTCCTCCCTTGTATCATCATCCCCATCGATTTCCTTGAACCCAAGAACAAATCTGTAAAAACCAAATGCAAATAAATCAGCTTTGACAAAAATGAGTAGTAAGAAAGAGAAAAGGGGGAGGAAATGTGAAATCCGCCGCCACACGGGAAGGCAGAATCCAACGGCAGTATGGAACACGGAATTCGACAGGTGACTCGACTGATCTTTGGTTCCTTCCAAAAAAAGACTTCCTGCAAATTACCCTTGTTCATCTAACTTGATGACTTCCAAACATGCTTGTGCATAGTTGCAAGGTACTTCTTCTTCCAGGGAAACCAGTTTATACCATAAACAGTAAACTCAAATAACCATATTCAAAGATCAGTGAAAGAATAGATGGAAGAAGGGGAAACTGAAATTACCCGTTGTCAGTTTTGTCATGACAAATTCGAACCAACATAATCCACTTCCAAGGTCCGACAACTTGATCAAATTGATGAAGAGAAACACAAATTGAACTGTACAATCACTCTAGGAACAAGTTCATTAAACGTCAATTCATGGTCAATAAAAGCTCAGGGTAGAGCCTTGGAGATGAGAAGTGTAGAGGAGTCATCCGTACCAGTTACAGTTATGGGACGTTTATGTCTCATCTGTGGCTATCCAGATCATTTGCGCTCTGAGTGTCCCTTGGCACCGATAACTTGCTTCACCTGTGGTGAACTAGGCCATCTGGCCCCTTCTGTCAGCAAGGTGGTGTTTCTTCTCAGCAATACCTTCCTCTTTCCGGTGCAGAAAGAGTGGAAGTGGAGGCTATGGCGATGACCTCAATGATACCTGAGGAGCATAGACCCGAGATTTAGTGATTATATGCAGTGGAGCTTCTGGAGTTAGCTGTACGAGTACCATTCTTGTTAAAGGTTTACATAGTGGAGTTTTGTTTGTTGTGAGTGCTATGCACTTCATGTCTTTCGATGCATGCGTTAATAGTTGACTATGGAAATAGTAGAATATAGACTTTCCTTTACATGATTACTAGTTAGGGGTCTGAGGTACCCGCGAGATTGTGATTGTCCCATTCATTCAGGGACTTGTGTATGGTTTATAGACTTCTTTGTCATGCCTTAGGTGCATGAGGAAGTCACTATGTGTATGGTTTGGATGAATAAATATGATGTCATGTTAGATATCAGTTGGAAGGTTATTACAATCTCTACCGAGACCGATTAGATAGAGGTCTTCCGAGGTTACAACCTTTGAAGAGATGAGTCTTGTCATTAGTGCCGTATGAGCAGCGAAGTTGATAACACAAGGAGGTGATGTTTTCTGATGTTATGATATGAAGAAGATAGTACCACGTTGGAGGATATTCTAGTGGTTTATGAGCTTATAGACGTGTTACTGAACCGTCTAGCTGCCACCTCAGCGGAGTGTGGACATTGTTATCAAGTTGAAGTGTGATACGACACTGATTGGGAAGGCCCATATCATATGGTGCTTGTTGAGATGTTGTAACTGAAGGATTGAAGAGTGGGCCGAGACGAGCTTCTTTGGCCCTAGTGTATCCAATGTCTCGTATAGACGACCTGATGAATCAGCTTCAAGGAGCAATCATGTTTTTCAGGATTTCCTTCTGCTCAGATTACCACCAATTGAGGGTGAGAGAGTGATAGCATGAATTATAGTCTATATTTTGGGATTTGTTTGGACGTTTTATCTTCAATGATCTGCATGTTAGCATGTATAATGTGTGATTATATTACCATTTCATCTATCTTTGTGGGAATCGAGGTCTACACCTAGTTTTGCTGTATTGTAGGTAAAATGGCACGTTTTGCATCAAAAAGGAGCAAAAGGAGTCATGAGTCATTTGGAGCTACATCCAGGGAGCATAGCCATGGATTAAAGATTCACTTTGGACCAGTTTTGAGAGATTTCACATTCAGTTATGACTCACCTCGGTTGACCAGAAATTCATCTCGACCGAGGTGATCCAGAGACGCCGACTCGACCGAGGCGAACACCTAGGACGCGGCGAGAATATTTTATTCTTGGCTGAGATCTTTTATCTTTGGAAGGTGATCTTATATTTTTGGGCTTGGCTCCTGGAAGGAAGAAGATCTTATATTTTACCTATTTTTATGGGAGAAGATCTTTCTAAGATATTTTATCTTTGGAGGGTTATTTTCCTATAAAAAGGGTTGGATTTCCACAAATCCAATATCTCGCTTACATCCCGCTTAGCACGTTATACACCATTGAAGGCTGTGAGATCCAGCATACATCGCTACAACCATACTCCAGTGGGAGTTTCGAAGAACCTTTTTGAAGGTTGAAGGAAGATTGAAGATCATAGCTTTTATAGCTTTTTTGAGGGTTTTGTAAGATTGTCTTTAATTCCCTCACTTGTTGTCTTGTCTTGTTGGATTGCTATCCAAGGAACGCTTTTGTTGTGATATTTGATTCAGTTATCGAAGTCTTTTCCATTGAATTCTTCTTGTTCAAATATTCACCTTCTTCCCATATATTTAATACTTTCATAATGATGATGAGTGGCTAATTTCCTTGTGTGATTCTAGGGTGATTGGCTGAAGGTTGTGGGAAAAACAATGATAGAATAGTCTTAGATTCCAGTAGGACCCTGAAAGTTCGAGTCTTTAACCTTAACCCTAAGCATCTCGCTCAGTCGATGAACATCTCGGCCGGGGTGGAATTCGGCTGACCGAGGTGACTTGTCTTATCCTAAACTGAGAGTTAAGTGTTAGAGTTTGCCAAATCCTATTCTTATTACACATTTTCTGATTCAAAGCAAGCTTAGGATGAGACTTACCCGGTAATTCCTTAGTTTGTGTACCAACGATCATAAGTGTAGGTGATAAAGGTTTATCCTTTATTGGGGTTTAGTGTGCTTTCATCCCATCTTTGTGAGTTAGCGTGAGACTTACCCGGTAAAGGTTGATTCTATTCTCTTAGATGGTGTGTTAGTTTGAGGTTATAGTTCTTTATCTTAATTCCTTGAGACTTACCCGGTAATAGGAGTTACGGTTTAGGATTAGTGAGTAGTGAGACTTACCCGGTGATCTAGTCCACTTTAGTAACACCTTCCCCTTGCAAAAATCTCAGCTTTGTCCACTTATCTTTAGATCTTGAGTTGGAACCACAACTAGACGCTTTAATCCCTAGAATTGCATGTTTGCTTTATTGACTTCTTATTCATCTTTGATTGTGTAAATTGCTCTTGTGGTTAGTATTCACGAAGCTTACCGTTATCGACTTTGTTTCACCGAGTCCCTGTGATCGACCCCTGGAATTTCTTGCTTTTTACTACGATTGACCGTACACTGCGGGTTCGCATCCTTGTTATAAGCTTAAGTCTAGGGTTATAAATTTAAAGCTTGCACACACCATTTGGAGCGAACAAGTTTTTGGCGCCGTTGCCGGGGACTTGGTCTAGACCGAGCCGGTACGGTTTGCTCTTGGGGCACTTGCCCCCGTGTCATCTAACCACTCTACTTGAGTGACTTTTGCAGGTTCTTTCTTAGGTTTATGCGAAGAACCCGCACTGGGAAGGAAATCATTCCTTACGATCCCGAACCAGAAAAGACATACAAGCGACACTTAAGAGAAGCGAAGATGGCCCAACAAGACAACCGCGATCTTGAGGCCGAATTGAAAGAGGCGTTAGAGCTGCTACGCCTCAACAAGGAAGAACTAAGGCGAGAGAAGGAAGAAACTCGCACCAAAACTGAAGCGATCGAAGCAGAAATGGCCGTCATACGAGACCAGATTCTACTTCGACCGAGGGACAACCCAGTTCCCGATGTTGGACCGAGGCAGGTTCTAGTTGCTGACCCTTGACCGAGGCAGGTTCCAGTACCAGACGCCCCGGCCGAGATACATCCACCTCGGATGCCAGTCCGAGATGTTCTTCTTGCAGGAATCCCACAAACCTTAGGTCAAAGGATGGACCCTAATCAACAACTGAGGCGTCCAGGAGTCAACCTAGGAGATCCAGCGGACCATGACTACGAACTTCGACCGCAAGTTCTATCCATGATTCGCCAATGCCAATTCGGAGGGATGGAGAAGGAATCACCACATCAACATCTTCAAAACTACGAGATCTTGATGGAAACCTTGCGACCTTCCAGGATTGAAAATAACAGCTATAAGCTAAGACCTTTTTACTTTTCTTTAAAAGATAGAGCTCTTACTTGATACCAATCTCTTCCTCCAGGAAAAATCAGCACATGGGAGGAGATGACTACGGAATTCTTGACCAAATTCTTTCTCCCTTCAAAGACAGCTGAAATGAGAGGGAAGATCAATGCTTTCATTATGAAAGACAAGGAGAGCTTGTCCAAGTCATGGGAGCGGTTCAAGGACATCCTTTTGGATTGCCCACATCATGGGATTCCAAAAATCGAGTTGTTGGAGATCTACTTCAAAGGACTGGACGGAAGCACTCAGTTCAATCTCCAACTACTCTCCGCCGGTACCTTCATGGACATGGCGATTGACGAGGCTTGGGACTTCATTGAGAAGCAAGCCTTGCACATGGAGAAATATACCCACCAAGGAGCTGAATGTGGAGTTAAAAGAGTCAACTTTCAAGAGACTCAATCCAACAACAATCAACTCACGTCTTTGAAGAATGACGTGAAGCAATTGAAGGAACTCTTGGTTGCTCAAACCAAGAAGGAAGAGCAAGGACAAAGGAACAACAACAATGGATACCGTAACAACAACAACGGTTCCCGGAACAACAACTACAACAACAACAACAATAGAGGGTCCAATAGCAACAATTGGAGGACGAACAATCAAAGCAACCAGAATCCTGGTAACAATTATTCTAACTCCAACTCTAATAATTCCTCTAACCCTTTCCTCTCTTCCCCTTCTTCTTCTTCTACTCCATTAAAGAGCCAGGGGCAAGGATCAAGTTTGTCTCATCCGGAAAAGAAAGACGCAGTTCTGGAGGCTATCTTGATCAAGCTTAGCGCTATGGAGAATTCTATGACTTCATTTTCGAGGGCCCAAAAGTCCTTCGAACAACAACTTGCAAGTAGGGTGAATGAAGCGCCAAGAGATCCAGGGAAGCTTCCAGCAAAGACGGAAAGCAACCCTAAGGGCCAGTGCATGGCCATAACGACAAGGAGTGGACTTAAAACTGCAGATCCAGTACCTCGTTCGACGCAGACCACCTCGGTCCGGATCCAGTCGAAGAACACCTCGACCGAGATGCCAACCGAGGCGGAGCAACAGAAAGCGGAGGGGAAAACTGAAGTTTATGTTCCACCTCCTGCATACAAACCACCGCTTCCATTCCCCCAGTCAAGGGCCAGAGCACATCTAGACAAGCACTTTGGTAAGTTCCTTGACTTGATGAATAAGCTGCATATTAACATTCCTTTCCTTGATGCTATTCTAGGAATGCCCGCCTATGGGAAGTTCTTAAAGGAAATCCTATCAAGGAAAAGGAAATTGGAAGACTTTGGTGAAGTTAGGATGACATCTAAATCCTCGGAGCTTATTAAGATCATGAAGGAGAAGATGCCACCTAAATTAAGAGATCCCGGCTCATTTAGCATTCCCATTCAAGTTGAGGATGTCACTTGTGAAGCCCTTTGTGATCTAGGAGCCAGCGTGAGCATCATCCCGCTGGAGCTATGCATGAAGATCGGATTTGGAGAGCCCAAGCCGGTCAAGATTCGACTTTATATGGCGGATCGCTCCATCACCCATCCCGTGGGCATCTTGGAGGACGTTCCGGTCAAGTTAGGTAACTTCTATCTACCTATAGATTTTGTTGTACTTGACATTCCCGCAGATTATCCTGTTCCTATTATTCTCGGGAGGCCATTTCTAGCAACTTCGGGTTGCAATGTGGATTGCAAGAACGCCAAGTTGAAATTCAACATTGGTGGCGATGAGGTGGAGTTCGCACTACTTGCAGCCATGAAAGGGGAGCAGCTAACTGATGATATCTTCAACATCTACGATGAGGAAGAATCAAGAGAATTGGTGAGCTCTATCCTTATTAACGATCCACTCGAAAGAGTTATAAGTTTTAGTTTAATAGAGGAAGGTATAGATGCTTCTTGTGATGCAGATATACGGAGCTTAAAGGCACTGGAAGAGGATCCAGGAGCTAAAACTGAGAAGCTAATCCAGGAGATGAAGATCTCCAGTTTCGGTTCCAGTTGCAGTACCTCGACCGAGGCACTTCCTGGACTGAGCGAGACGACTGAAGAACATCTCGGTCAACGCCTCTGCGCCTCGACCGAGGTCGATGGCGAGATGATGTCAACTGAGACTACTGAGAATAATAATCTTCTTACTCACTTCTCTGACATTCATCCTCAGTTGGTGGAACATTCCATCCACCAACTTTCTGATAAAAACGGACCTTGGTATGCTGATATTGTGAATTATCTTGTTTGCCAGGAAACACCGCCCGGATTGACGTACTCTCAAAAGAAGAGATTCTTCAAGGAAGTACGACATTATTACTGGGATGAGCCGCTGCTATTCAAGCGCGGACCGGATGGGATGCTTCGAAGATGCATTCCGGAAGATGAGGTTAATAGCGTTATACGGCATTGCCATTCACTTCCTTGTGGAGGACATGCTAGCACCGATAAAACATGCGCTAAGGTATTGCGTTCCGGTTTCTTTTGGCCTACATTATTTAAAGATGTACAAGCTTTTGTTGTCTCTTGTGATGCATGCCAAAGAACAGGAAATTTATCAAGGAGGAACGAGATGCCACTTAATAACATCCAAGAGGTGGAAATCTTCGATGTATGGGGGATTGACTTCATGGGACCTTTCCCATCCTCCGGAGGAAACCTCTATAACCTTCTTGCGGTTGATTACGTCTCTAGATGGGTTGAAGCCATTGCCTCTCTCACTAATGACGCCAAGGTGGTTGTGAAGTTCCTAAACAGGACTATCTTTCCACGGTTTGGAACTCCACGCATCATCATCAGCGATGGAGGAACACATTTCATCAACCAGAAGTTCAAGGCACTTCTATCGAAGTATGGGGTAACCCACAATGCTTATCACCCTCAAACTAGTGGACAGGTCGAGATCTCGAATAGAGAAATCAAAGCAATTTTGGAGAAGACCGTCTCTAGAACGAGGAAGGATTGGTCCATGAAATTGGACGATGCTCTTTGGGCGTACAGGACCGCATTTAAGACTCCCATAGGTACCACCCCTTACAATTTGGTATATGGGAAGTCTTGCCATTTGCCCGTTGAATTGGAACACAAAGCGTATTGGGCGATCAAATGGTTGAATTTCGACATTAAGGAGGCCGGCGAGAAGCGACTATTGGAACTCAACGAGCTGGAGGAGCTGCGTTTGAACGCTTATGAGAATGCCAAAATCTACAAGGAAAGGACGAAGAGATGGCATGACAAGCGTATCGTCCCAAAGAAGCTAAACGAAGGAGACTTAGTTCTACTCTTCAACTCCTGCCTCCGCCTTTTTCCAAGTAAGTTAAAATCCAGATGGACCGGACCTTATGTTGTGAAACATGTTTTTCCTCATGGCGCAGTTGAGATATGGGGCGAAACTAGCGGAAGCTTCAAGGTCAACGGTCATAGACTTAAGAAGTACCAACCGAAGACTCTGGTTGAGGAGGTTGCACCAATATACCTCATTTGAGACACATCATGGTCCAGCTAGCGACCTTAAACCAAGCGCTTCTTGGGAGGCAACCCAAGGTATTGCCTTCTTTTTCCCGTTTTCTAGTCTAGCTTAGATAGTTTGCTTTTGCTTTGTTTTGTTTGTTTTTAGCGTCCTAGACAGATAACAGGAGACATCTATGGAAGGAGCATAACTGGAAGTTCAGAAGTTCGAGAATTCGAGAAGACGAAGTTTGACTGAGACACCTCGGTCCAGTCGAGGCCACCTCGATCGAGTTAATTCTTGAGCAACCGAGGCGACTAGGGTTTCTGCAGAACCACCTCGGTCCGTACCACCTCGGTCCAGTCGAGACCATCTCGACCGAGGTGACAGCAATTCCAGGAACAGTATAAAAGGGGAAAAAAATTCTGTTTTCACTTTTTACCTTCTTCGACTCGACCGCGGCGCCTTCTCACCTCGCTTCCTCAAATCTTGCTCGTTTTCGAAGATTTCCGCTTCCAAACTACGATTGAAGGGTAGAGGATCCCATTGCAAGTACAGATCTGCGAAGAAATCGAACGAATCGACCGAAACGAGGTAAAAACAGTCGAAACCCTAACTCGTTCGTTCATTTCGATTTGGGCTTTGGTTGCCCCTAAATCTGCTGAGAAAAGGCTTAAGTACCCCATAGGAAGCAATTGTAGTGATTTTTGGGGGAAAAGAACTGGATTTCTGAGATTTGAATCGCAAACTGTTACGCCTCGGTCCAGTCGAACTGCATCTCGACCGAGGTGATTCCTGAGGATTGTCAACGACCGAGGTGATCTGACAGTAGCTGAAAAAAAAAAAAAAAAAGAGTTCCGAACGTCGCCTCGCCCTCAAAGATAGATCCTCACCCTCCCCTCCTTCCTCTTCTTCCCGACCTTACCGCCCGGTGATCCACGAGAGATGCCGGGTAGATTATGAGCGTATAGCTAGCCGTCCAGTGATTGCACCACGTTTCCTGGACGTGTCAGCTTTTGATTGCCTAGGGGTAGATGGAGACCTTAGGCGGATGATCACCACAGTTGGGCTGGATCAGTTTACTGAGATCCGAGCCCCAGCTTACTTGGAGCCGACCCTAGAGTTCGTTAGCTCCTTTTCCTACCTTCCCACAAAGCAGTCTGTGAAGTACCGGTTGATGAGCCGGAACTTCATAGTTCCCTTAGAGGTTTGGAGAGAGATTTTCGGCTTTCCTGAGCCCACCGCCACTGACTTCCCTTCCCGATCTGTAGCTAGGGAGTTCTGGGGGCAGATTGCCCATATTACTGAGCATGCAGATAGATGGCGCCCTGAAGATTCCAGGGAGAAGGTCATCTTCCACCTAGCCTTTAGGTTAGCCCATAGGATATTCAGCGAGACACTTCTGGCGCGTACTGAGACGCCCCAGAAGATCCGACAGGGCGAGCTTTTCAGTCTTTACTGTATGGTTACGGGGGTTTTCCGGACTTTGGCTTGATCTTGGCAGAGGACCTGCACAAGATCAAGGCCAAGGCGAAGGGAGACATCTGCTGCGGAGGTCTTGTCACCCACATAGCTGCTTTTCATGGGATGGACCTCAGTGCTTGTACGATGGTGGTGGCTCCGAAGCCGCTTGGATTGCAGGAGATGATCACTCGGAGGATTCTAGTTCCCCGAGGTCTGACCACTCCATATGTTGTTATGCCGTGTGAGCGGACTGCGCCACAGGGGATCCGTTGGTCTGCCCAGTTCACCGTTTACGATCCGCATTATTGGCAGACCGCCTGGGCTCCACTGATGGAGGATCATAGGGAGGTAGCAGCTGCCCCAGCTGAGGATGAGGAGGAGGAGGCTGACGATGACGAGGATACAGTAGATGAGAGAGATGGTGGAGTCCCGATGGATACAGGGACAGATACTGCAGGGACGAGCGCGCCGCCGATCATAGACTTGGATGATGATGATGAGACTGAGCCTGCACCAGCTAAGACTTCTCCGGTTAGACCTGCTAGACGCAGGAGACACAGAGTGAGAGATCCAGCTGCCCACAGACGGATCGATGACCTGACGGATCAGGTTATTGATTCCTATGCTGCATTGTCGCTGGATATCCGCGAGATGCAAGAGAGGCAGCATTATCAGCATATTATGGCCCAGCTTCAGTTCGAGCACGTCATGGGTTATCCATTCGACCCGACTCAGTATCCATACGTGCCACCACCACCACCACCGGATCAGGACTATTGATGAGCTGCAGGATTTTCTTTATTATATTTTTATACAGTTCAGCTATTTATCCGGTGAGTACTCTTGTCTCTAGACTTATATTGACCCACTGGGACAGTGTGTCCCAAGTATGGGGTGTTTGTATTTATGTGATGACTTTGATGTACTTATTTGATTACTTTGATGTATGACGCACATTTTATCGGATATTTTATTTATGCTTCACTTCTGCATTTATATGTTTATGTGATATTACATGCATACCTACAGGTTATTTGATTGAGAAAAACGTCGAAACTGAAAAAAAAACAATGGTTTTAAAAAAAAAATTTTTTGACCTCGACCGAGTCAGTCTTGGCCAAACAAGGCGTTTCACCTCGGTTGAACCAAGAACACCTCGACCGAGGTGGGTTAGCTGAGAGTTTTCGAAAACGATTTTCGTGTTGCTTATCTGGATATGATCTCAGTGAAGATCTTGTTTACTGACTGGTTTTAAATTCTTTATGTGTTTGAAAGGTTTTATAATATGTTTAAGTTGCTAAATGCTTTGTTTGAAATTATTGGCATGTTTAATACTTTGTTTTTATCCAAATTATGTTGAATTTGAAGGTTGACACCACAAGATAAGTTCTCTCACTTTCTTCCTGGAAAGACCAAGGCAATTCATTCTCTTCTTCTTCTTCTTCTTGATCATGCTTAGCCCCTCATATACATTTTGCCTCCCTTTACCTATCCGGGAATTTGGAAGCAAGCGAAGTGGTGAAAGCAAGTGAAGTTAAAGTTGAGAAGTTGGCTGGAAGTGAAAGTGATAGAAAGTAATTTTAGGTTTGGGGAAGTCAATCATGAAGATGAGTAACTCGGCACCATTCACATAGCCGGGTGTTTGTGTCTTGCCAAAGTCGGATTGAGCGATATTCCTAACGGGTCATGGTATGTGCATCAAGGGTTTGATGCATCTCAAGAAATTGATGATTGCGGATTTCCTAGGCTTCGGTTATTGTGCACCTCTGTCCATGCATCCCAAAAAGTAAAGTAAAAAGAAAAAGTGTGAAATAAGCAAAGCTTATTGGTGGAAGATGTTGCAAGTCAAAGTGAAAGTGAAGTTCATCCTTTTCCCGGATTCTAGCACCACATTACCTTACATACATCCCTACCCTACACGTTTCTTGACCTTTCTTTTGAGAAGCCCTTGAGACCTTGAACTAGTTGATTGACTTAGTGGTTTAAACTGGATTATACATGATTAATTTTGATAATTATGACTTATTATGCATTCTATGGTTTTATGCAAAGATGAACAACTTTTCTATATTTATAAAATGTTTTGATCATATTTTGATTTTAAATTCCATGAAGTATTCTCTTAGAGTGATCTATGATTGTAACACACCATAAAAATGTTTTTGAAAGACTTTTCATTGATTTTTATGACTATTAATCCATTCTATCTTGTCTTCTATATGCGGAACTTGCTTGGGGACAAGCAAGGGCTAAGTATGGGGTATTTTGATAGCATGAATTATAGTCTATATTTTGGGATTTGTTTGGACGTTTTATCTTCAATAATCTGCATGTTAGCATGTATAATGTGTGATTATATTACCATTTCATCTACCTTTGCGGGAATCGAGGTCTACACCTAGTTTTGCTGTAATTGTAGGTAAAATGGCACGTTTTGCATCAAAAAGGAGCAAAAGGAGTCATGAGTCATTTGGAGCTACATCCAGGGAGCATAGCCATGGATTAAAGATTCACTTTGGACCAGTTTTGAGAGATTTCACATTCAGTTATGACTCACCTCGGTTGACCAGAGATTCATCTCGACCGAGGTGATCCAGAGACGCCGACTCGACCGAGGCGAACACCTAGGACGCGGCGAGAATATTTTATTCTTGGCTGAGATCTTTTATCTTTGGAAGGTGATCTTATATTTTTGGGCTTGGCTCCTGGAAAGAAGAAGATCTTATATTTTACCTATTTTTATGGGAGAAGATCTTTCTAAGATATTTTATCTTTGGAGGGTTATTTTCCTATAAAAAGGGTTGGATTTCCACAAATCCAATATCTCGCTTACATCCCGCTTAGCACGTTATACACCATTGAAGGCTGTGAGATCCAGCATACATCGCTACAACCATACTCCAGTGGGAGTTTCGAAGAACCTTTTTGAAGGTTGAAGGAAGATTGAAGATCATAGCTTTTATAGCTTTTTTGAGGGTTTTGTAAGATTGTCTTTAATTCCCTCACTTGTTGTCTTGTCTTGTTGGATTGCTATCCAAGGAACGCTTTTGTTGTGATATTTGATTCAGTTATTGAAGTCTTTTCCATTGAATTCTTCTTGTTCAAATATTCACCTTCTTCCCATATATTTAATACTTTCATAATGATGATGAGTGGCTAATTTCCTTGTGTGATTCTAGGGTGATTGGCTGAAGGTTGTGGGAAAAACAATGATAGAATAGTCTTAGATTCCAGTAGGACCCTGAAAGTTCGAGTCTTTAACCTTAACCCTAAGCATCTCGCTCAGTCGATGAACATCTCGGCCGGGGTGGAATTCGGCTGACCGAGGTGACTTGTCTGATCCTAAACTGAGAGTTAAGTGTTAGAGTTTGCCAAATCCTATTCTTATTACACCTTTTCTGATTCAAAGCAAGCTTTGGATGAGACTTACCCGGTAATTCCTTAGTTTGTGTACCAATGATCATAAGTGTAGGTAATAAAGGTTTATCCTTTATTGGGGTTTGAGTGTGCTTCCATCCCATCTTTGTGAGTTAGCGTGAGACTTACCCGGTAAAGGTTGATTCTATTCCCTTAGATGGTGTGTTAGTTTGAGGTTATAGTTCTTTATCTTAATTCCTTGAGACTTACCCGGTAATAGGAGTTACGGTTTAGGATTAGTGAGTAGTGAGACTTACCCGGTGATCTAGTCCACTTTAGTAACACCTTCCCCTTGCAAAAATCTCAGCTTTGTCCACTTATCTTTAGATCTTGAGTTGGAACCACAACTAGACGCTTTAATCCCTAGAATTGCATGTTTGCTTTATTGACTTCTTATTCATCTTTGATTGTGTAAATTGCTCTTGTGGTTAGTATTCACGAAGCTTACCGTTATCGACTTTGTTTCACCGAGTCCCTGTGATCGACCCCTGGAATTTCTTGCTTTTTACTACGATTGACCCGTACATTGCGGGTTCGCATCCTTGTTTTAAGCTTAAGTCTAGGGTTATAAATTTAAAACTTGCACACACCGTTTGGAGCGAACAGAGAGCAGGATGTGCATATGATAGCTGTTCATACCCGTTATGGACACTACGAGTATGTAGTGATGTCATTTAGGTTGACGAATGCCTTAGCAGTCTTTATGGAGTTGATGAATAGTATTTTCGTCGACTTCTTTGAACAGTCGGTGGTGGTCTTCATTGATGACATTTCGGTATACTCTCGTAGTAGAGAGAAGCAAACCGATCATCTGAGGACAGTTTTGCTGATGTTGAGAGATAGAGGGTTGTATACTACGCTCTCTAAGTACGAGTGGGATGCCAGTGGTAGCCTTCTTAGGCCATGTTGTCTCCGCCAGTGGGATCTTGTTGATCTGACGAGGATTGAGTATGTTGCAACATGGATGATACTGATGAACATTAAGGGAATGCGTAGTTTTCTCAGCTTAGCCGATTACTACCCACGCTTGTGGAAGGGTTTTGTGAATATGTATCCCTTTACGAGTCTTTTGAGGAAGACCCTCAGAATTGCATGGTCAAAGCAATATGCCAGAACGTTGAAGAGTGGAGGAGACATTTGACCTCTGCTTCGATTTTATTATAGTCCAAAGGTTCTAGGGATTCTATAATATACGGTGATATATCCCAGCTAAGTTTTAGACGCGTATTAATACAGAGGAGTGGAGTTATGGATATGTGGGTCTACAGTTGAAGACGTGTGAGGAAAACTACCTAATGCCTGATTTAGAGTTAGTAGCGGAGTTGAATAACCACCAGCGTTAAGGACTCGAGTTGATCAAGACTTTAACCCAGAGGTTCCATACTATTCAGAGAAGTTGAACGTTGTCGCCAACAACTTGAACAGAAAGACGCCTCAAGAGAAGATAACTACGAGGCTGACAGTTCAGCCTCAGTTTTGAGAGATCCAACTTGGCTAGAGTTGGACAATCAGTTCCTTGATGAGGATATCCAGTTATGCCTTAAAGGTTCTACCTGGTCTGTTGGATGAGGTCCAACAGAAGCAAGGGACTTGCCCGACCTTGTTGAAGATGGGAGAGAAGATGTCTCGTAATGAGGCACCACATTTCTCCATGAGAGTAGATGGAATGATGAAGAGTCATGACCACTTTTGTGTACCTGCTGATGTAGAGTGAGACAAACAATTTTACAGTGCATTCACCGTATACCTTACTCGGTACATTCAGGTACGAGTAAGAGGTACCACGAGGTGAGACGATTATATTGATGGAGAAGATGGAAACTGATGTAATCAGATTTGTGACACAGTGTGTGACCTTTCAGCAGGCCAAGATAGAACATTTCCGACCTAGAGATGAGCTCCATCCACTACCAGTGCAGTAGTGGAAGTGGTAGGACATCTTTATGGACTTTGTGATGGGATTGAGGCCCAGTGGGAATTTTGATGTATCCGGATTGTTGGTGACAGATTAACGGAGCCGGCACGTTTCGTTCCTATTAGGGAGACGTGGCCAGCAAATGCATTGGTTGAGGAGTACACTAGACAGATAGTGAGACTCCATGGTGTACCGAGAACGATCATCTCTGATCGAGATGGACGTTTTATCTTGAGATTTTGGGCAGCGGATACAGAATGCTTTGAGGGATGAGTTTACACTTTATGATTGCGTTTCACCCCCAAATAGATGGTCAATCAGAGAGGACCATCCAAACCCTTGAGATATGTTATGAGCTTATGTATTGAACTGGAAACATGGATGGTTTGATTACCTCCATTAATGGATTTATTATGTGATAATGATTGACACGCATCTTTTGGGATACCCCCTATGAGGCATTATACATATGTAGACGCCGTATACCTTTATGCTAGAATTGACCTAGCAATACTAGTAGAATAACACCTGATCCGATTCAGGATTTTATACTTCAAGTAACGTTGATTAGAGGAAGAATGTTGGTTGTACAGAGTCGCCATATATCATATGTAGACGAGAGGCGTCGACCTCTAAAGTTCAAGTGAGAGTTCATGGCCGGCTGAGAGTATCTTTGTTGTGAAATGTTAGATGTGTTGCCATAAAAGGGAAACCGAGTTTCCAATATGTCGGTTTACTTGGGATCTTGACCAGAATTGTGAAGGCAGCATGATGTTTAGCTTTGCCTTTGAGATTAGAGGGTGTTTACCCAGTGTTCATATGTCTTAACTGAGGGAGTATATACTAGGTTCGAGACACCTGGTGAGTTATGATGATCTAGTGGCTAAGCCGAACCACATCCTTGTTGAGCATTTGGTTACATTCCTGGAATGAGATATGAGACGCTTGCATTCGAAAGACTTTTCCATTTTAAAGGACGTATTGGTCGAGGTGAGGACCTAAAGAGACCACATGAGAGACTGAGGATAGTATCCTGAGGAACTATCCAGAGTTTATGTCGAGACAGGTCCATCTGTGGGAGCACGAGTAGATCTTAGTTCTATCTTGATGAATGTTGTGCTTATGTGCTTATATGCCTTGATGTGTTTATTCCATGCTAGCTGTGATGTGATTTATGATCTTAGTAGATCTTGTTGTGCTAGCGTAGTGTATGTCATAGCTGGAGATGATTATTTCCTCCACGCTATCTGAGTATGATTTATATTTATAGCTGGAGATGGTTCTTTCCTCCATGCTATTTGAGTGTGATTAGGATTCAGCTGGAGATGGTTCTTTCCTCCATGCTACCTTGATGGACATAGTTTTAGTGGAGATGTGATTCCTCCATACGATATATATGATTATGGTTTGCTAGAGACGTATTTCCTCTATGCCTGTGATATGTTTGGGCTAGAGATGTGCTTCCTCTATGCCTTGTGATGTGGTATGGCGAGAGACGTGATTCCTCTACGCCTTTGGGTAGCGTTATGACCTTGTTTTCTGGAGTTGATGATTCCTCCATGGTGACATTGAGGTTATAGATTGTTATAGGTGATGACCTTCTGAACGGAGATGTGATACCTCCGATAGAGAGAGTGAGAGTTATACCTCGGCTTATGGGTCCGAGATGACTTTGGGATTTTGCAAGTTTCGGGACGAAACTTTTTTTTAGGGGTGTGTGATGTAATAGCTAGGATTTCCGAATTCTAATTAATGTTGATTAACTTAATCGTTTATAGTAATTGACATATAACTCGCGAAGATTTCGCAAGTGATGAGTATGAGTCCCACCGTTATGTTCCTAGCGTAATTTTGGACGTTTGGGGAAATTTTTACTTTTTCCCCGGGTAATTATTTTTACCCTCCGGTGTTATTTGGAGCATTTGGGAGCTCCAATTAATAAAAATGCAGTTGAGAGAAATGATCAGGACATCGGATATGTCCTAGATATGAAATAACATGGAGAGGCAAAACGGTCAAAAGAGTCGCTATTTTGTTTCTTAACGGCTAAAAAAGACGGCTTAGGAATACACATTTTTCGAGGCAGTTGTGGAATAATTATCCCTACAATATTCCAGATTTAATATTCCAATCTCGAGAAGTTTGAAGAAGTAGGTTCGACCCGCTTTTGTATCAGTTAAAAGATAATTATCGACTTTGCGAAAAAATAATTATCGTCTTCACTATAAATAGCGGAAAATCCTTTATTAATTCATTTCCTTTCACATTTCCTCGTAAAAGCTCTAATTTCTCTCAACCTTCAAACTCATATCTACTCTCCGTTTCTAATCCGATTTCAATTCCGTTTGAGTTTCTGTATTCCTCTCTTCATTCTCTTCACATCGGTACCGAGTTTCTGCATTTCCGAGCAGATGAAGGGTTGGTCGAGCATATATGTCACCAGGCAGGTTCCGTCGCTCAGATTCCGGTGAATTTGATGTTGTCCATGCGTAGCCTGCGCGCTGTGATTCCGAATCTTCTTTCAGATCGTCAATCGGGTTTGTAACGAATAAGTTATGAATTTATTCGTTTTCCGTACTGCGATTTGGCCTAAATTGACTTTAGGCTTGTCAAAATGGATAATTAGAAATTCTATTATGGTCGTTATACTATTCTAGTGATTATGGGTTGTTTGTTTGATGAAATCTGATGACAAGTGGTTTAGAAATTGCCTGCGGGCAAAACGTTATTCTGGCGAAATCTAATTAATTAATTAAATGTTAATTAATTAGGATTAGAATTGAGATTGAGGAATGTTGATTAGATACTACCTTAAATTTGAGGAATTGTGAGTTATGCTAAGATATTGAGGTTTAGTTTGTTGAGGCTTATAGATTGAGTATGATCCTCATGAATCCCTTTTGGTCTAGGTGTGACCCCTTTGATGAATAGAGTTTGATATATCTTTATGCCTTGTTATTAGGCAATGCCCTCTCTCAGGATTGGAGGTTGTTGTGATTGAGTTGAGTACGAGGTTGAGGTAAGTCCGTAGGACTTACTTAGCTACCATCCCTATATTGGGTGTTTACATGAGTGGTGTGTGCTTTATATGTTTGCTATGATAGCATGAGTTGTCGTTTTTAGCGACCTATGTTCTATTGACTACCCCACTACGTGGCTGTGATAACCTTTCCCTTTCATCCCGCCGTGGAGTCTGGGAGGTTATCTGATGTCGGGCCAGACTGGTTTACAGGAAGGGTGCAATCCACTCCCATAGGGTACACGGATTGTGTGACCGATACTCGTACAGCTGGACATTGCACTCAGAGGCGGGGATGTATCGGTCCTCGTGTCACATACTTTCATCTATCTATATATATACGATTTGAGTGAATGACTATTATATAAAGATGATAAAATGGGTAAATGTGTGATAGCATGTTGATGTGTTTATCTTTCATGATTGTGCTTGTGCTTATGCATTACCTTATATATGTATGGTTAGCTAACAGTTTCATACCGTGTTGTAGATGTTTGCAGGATAGGCGCTGCTGGGTGATCTGACAGGGTGACAGGCCGAGGACTCTCGTACATTAGGTGGTTGGTTTTGGGGTTCTTTATGTTTTCCCTCCTGCGTGAGGATGATGTCTTATTTTCCCTCCTGTGTGAGGATGTCGTTTCATACTCAGCTATGTTGTTGTTTACCTTTGGTTATACCGTTTATACGATTTTATGTATTTGTTTTTATATCTGTCAGTGTCATGTTGTAAGGTCCAGTGAACTTGCCGAAACCGAAAACCAAAAACCGAAAAACCGAACCGAAACCAAAAACCCGAAAAAACCCGAAACGTAACCGAAACGGAAACCGAAACCGAAACCGATGAGGGTAAAAGTGGAACTCAACTATTCATTTGTAAAACTCTTCCTTTTAATATAGTAATAATAAAGATAAATATATGTTATTATAAAGATAAAAGACTTTAGACCAAATTAAATTTGGATGTACTAAATTAATTATTATTATCGCATGAAGATTGCAGTGAGTTTATTTTAGGCCAATTAATTTTAAAGGTGTTATTTCTTTTCAATTTCATTTTTGAATATGTGAAAATTATCAATTTAAGGGGCCAAATATACTGTAGTTTGAAAAATCAACCATTTAAATTTTTCAGATGTTAATGTCAAACTTATTTTTGAAAATGTTTATACTCTCATCTAATGGAGTCAAATATATTTTAGGCTATGTGGGTATTAAATTCATATTTTGGTGATTAGGATATTGATTTTGCACAAATGCTTATATATTCTCATTAAATGGGCTCAAATATATATTTGGTTATGTGAATGATTTATTTTAATTTATTGATTAGGTAAATAAATTTCTAAGAAAAAACACAATTTTCCTAAAATACCTAGAGGATTTGAAATTTACTCAATTGGTAAAAAAAATGTGATATAACAAATTCAACCATTGAGTTATGTATATAAAGATGTTGTGAATTAGGAAATATATGTCAAAATAATATTAGTGCATTTAAATTTATTAGGTGTAATAAACGCTCTCTTGTACACAACTTCTAATGTATTATATAGATGGCCCCCTAAATCTAATAGGCTAGATTTTATTTTTTTTTAAAAAAAAGAGAAAATAGAGTCTGATGGAGATTTGACCCCTTCATAAGCACTAAGGGCCCGTTTGGTTTGTGAAAAAAGGCCCAATGGAATGGATTGATTCCGATCCAATCCATAAATGTTGTTTGTTTAGTGGGTTGAATGGAATGATTCCATTATGGGCCTTAAATGAATACCCTAATCTGATTCCCTTCCTTATCTAACTCGTTTCATCCAAGGGAAACAGCCGTACACAAGCGCTTTTCTCTCTCCCCGACGTCTTGTCACCCGCATCAAATTAAAGCCTCCATGAGAGTGAAATTCAAGGCTTAAAGGAGCAGCAATTTCGGATCACTTGACAACGGCGAGCCATTCTCGTCGTTGCTTAACATTTCTGTCGCGTTTAGGTAATGTTCGCATCTCTCTTTGTATCGGACATGGTTTGGTGATACTTCTTATATATATGGGGCTGGAACCGGAGTTACTGATGCTTATGATCAAGGTTTGTCAATAAGTTTTCCGTCGAGCTTACCGAGTTATGTTGCTCCGGGTGATGTCTAATGTCAATTTGAATTACAATTTGACGTTGCTGTTTTCTGTTGATTATGGATTTTTCTATATGGTGAGGCTGCATTTCTGTGAGGTGTTTAATAACATCAGTAAGATTGATCAAAGAGTGCTTGATGTTTATCTGAACAATCAAACCACGATTTCCGGCGCCGATGTTGTTGTTTGGGCAATATTTGGACATCTTGATGATCTCAACTAGGTAACTTATACAGCAACTCAGACTTGCTCGGTCAGCTTAGTCGTGTTTCTTAAGCTTAACTGTTCGAGTTGGTTTTGTTGTATGTACGCAGCTGCAATTGCTAGGATTTTTTGTTGGTGTGGAGATGATGGTGAAAGACGGTGTGGAGATGACAGTGAAAGACGTCGGCTATCCTGTGAAGCTAGGGAGTGTTATTGCTGCTGCCTGTGGTTGCCTGCGCCTTCCTCCAAAACACAACTCCGATGATCGCTTCTAGGATCTGATATCCGCAGCTTAGTCATGTTATGTTATGTTCCATTGTAATTACCTTGTGCTTTACTAGCTTTGCCTGATGTGTAAAGTGACATTTCCATGTTTGAGACTTTGAGTTAGTCATAAACTATACATATCAAGCATCAGCTGCTCTGTACTTGTAAGTTTTTGCAATCAAACTTTGGTCCTCTTCTCTATCAGTTGTCTCACCAATTTGAATACCTTTATGCTCTGTAATTGTAAATTCTTTATGCTGTAAGTAAGATTACTGACAATGATCATACAAACTACAATAGCTTAAAACAGTAGTTTAGAAACATTCAATTGTGTTTGTTTCCATTCCGAAAAGAATCCAAACAACACAAATGTTATTATTAAGTGAATGACTCCATTCCGGAAACAAACCAAACATAAACAAGCGATAATCCTTTCCCATTCCTTTCCTTCCTCTTATCCGTTTCCATTCCATTTCCATTCCACACTCCTAACCAAACGGGCCCTAAGTTTGTTAGGCTTAGGTCTTGTCAAACAAAATTTATAAATGAGATCCGATTATAGTAGTCGGGTCAGGATCAATCACGGGGTGTTGAGAAGTACTAACCGTCTTATAACTTCGTCTAGTGGGGTTTAGAAAGGAAGAAAGATTGTTTGTTTTGGTTTATAAACTAAACTAAGTTATTAAACTAAAGTAAACTAGAAAGCAATTAAATGTGTTGATTTCTTGTGGGACAAGCGATTCTAAGGCAAAGGATACCATAACATAGCCAATGTGACATTACTAACACTTGAACTCGGTTTCTATGCTTAGTCCGGATAGCTATCTATTAAGTCAAACCAATTGATGAATGCATCCTCCCGACATCAACCAATTCAACTTAACTTGGCACTAGTTCTTCCAAAACCAATTCAATCAACTATTATCCTTATAGGTTTTCATTGACCAAACCAATTCCGAAACGTCTAGTGATAGTCTAAACTCGCAACGACTTGTGTAGAGACGTTATCACGACCTACCAATCATTGTCAATCCTAGAGATCCGTTTTAACTTGAAGTACTCAAACTAGGCAAACCTAATAGGCAAATATCAATACTTTCGCAAGAAGTACCTAAAAGGATTCCAATCGACGACAATCAATACTTTCGCAAGAAGTACCTCACGCATGATAATGGTTTCACAAGACATTAGAGAAGAATAAAACTTACTTGAACACAATAATCTATATACATATATTAAAGCCAAATCATTTCCTTCAACGTGGTTCATCCTAGCTTATCGTGTCATTTTTTTAGAATTTTAATTTTTTTTAAAAATTATATATATATTTACCATATTTAAATTAGTCAATAATGTAATAGTATAATTATCCTATAATAGAAGAACTATTTATCTACTTACCATACATGTCTTTTTATATATCTACACATATACATAAACATAGTTTAAATTATACTAATAGATTTATTATTCTATGATAAAAATTATACAAAATAACTTTATATATGTAGTTATACATATATTTATTTATACTAAACATACTTTTTTATTTTATGTATAGATGCTAATGTATTTTAATTTTATTAAAAAATTGAAGAGATTATTTTTATTAAACTTCTATCAATTAATATATTTTTTTAAATAAAAAAGGTGTAAATAATAGATTTTATTTCCTTATTTTTTAAATATAATACTTTAGTCTATATCTATATATTATATTAAAGCCAAATCATTTTATTAAAAACCGTATCTATATTTAAACATACTTTTTTTATTATACTTATTTCAATATAACTTTATATATATATAGTTATACATATATTTATCTATATTTAAACATACTTTTTTTAATATACGTATGTATGTTAACGTACTTTAATTTTATTAAAAACCGTATCTATATCTATTTGCTTATATTAAAGCGAAAGACATTCACACCACATGTCATTCATATATTAACTTTGTGATACATGTCATTTTTTTAAAAATTTTATTTTATAATTTTACTATTTAACTAATAAATACAAAATTACTTATATAGATAGTAAATATATTATTTCCATTTTTTAATCTTATCACAAAATTTAAAGATATCTTTAAAATCTTTTCAATTTTATTTATAAAATGATTAGATAAATTCCTATTCTAACTTTACCTTATAAATATATTAGTGTTTTTTTCATTAATAGTAAGTACTCACTAAATCAACAAATATATACATTACAATAATATTAGTGTTACATATTCGTTGTTCTTTATAGATCATATTTAAAATAACCTGAGAAATTTTTTATTCTTGAACTATTAAAAATTTCCTAATTTAACATTTACATTTCAATTTAAATTTCCAAATTTAACATTTATATTTCAATTTTGTCATCTTTCGAAATAGTTAATTGATATTAACTTATTTTCAGATTTTTATATTTTATAAGAGATAAAAAATAGGATATATAATATCACATAACTTAGTCTATTTTTTCGTTTATCTAACATTATAATTAGTTTGATAGTAAAAATTTTATTTTATTTTATTTTCGGGATAATTAAATAAAATCATTACCATACATCGAAAGTGTTTTATAAATTATAAATTATATATTTTTATCTATTAAAATTTAAAATTATAACCGTGTCTTGGCACGGGTACTATACTAGTCTCAACTAAAAACCAAACCCCACCCTAAATTAGGGTTGGCGAAAATATGGCTGCTGAAAATCGAGTCTTAACGTGACAATCGAGAGAGAGGGAGTAAAAGAAGACCTAGAATTATGTCTAACTAGGTATTTATAATAATCTAACTAATTCTATCTAAAATTCTATCTAATCTATAATTTTCCTTTTAGGGAAAATAATAAATAAAAAGTCAACCATTTAAAATCACCCAAAATATAGATAATATCCGGAATTAAATAAAAGCGGAATATATCCCGAAAATAATCCAAGGCGGGACCACACGAAAACGAGGCAAGGTGGCCGCACGAATTGTCGTTGGCGTGCCCAGGTGAGTGCTCGACCGGTTGGTGTGGGGTGCTCGATTGATCGCTGGCAACATTGCCAAATCGATTGATCGATCGATGAGCCTCGCTCGATCGGTCATCTGGGTCTTCGTGGTGTGGCTTGGCATGCTTCTAGGTGATCGATCAACCGGCCATGATGCTTGATCGATTGGTCACCGGCCATGCATGCGTGCGTGGCCTTGGTTCTTTCCGTCATTTCGACTTCGTTTCTCGTCCGTTTTGCTCCATTCTCATCCGTAGTTCCTCGTATCTCGATTTCGCTCCTTTTGGACGTAAAATATGCCTGAAATGACCAAAGTACGTATGTAGACATCCATATCGAAATAATACGAATAATACACTTATTCTAAGCGAAACCTAAATTATTATGTGTAACGCCTCCGAATCCGCGGGACTCGGGATGCTACGGGTTAGGACCTCACAGTGGGTCCCGACCCTTAGCTTGACAACAATTTCACCGGATCTTGCAACAAGACACAAATAAAGGCCAAAACCGAAATACATTTTTATGCAATGAAAAGAAAAACCCGAAAGAATACAACCCCAAAGACTAAACGCCATACAACATACAATAAACGAAGAATAAAACACAACCCGACTCCAATCAAAACCCACTCCTAAAATGTACGGAACCCCGGCTGCCCACTCTACCGGATCTCTCGGCCGCATTCCTAACCTACAAGGTAATCTACAACAAACGGTATAAAACCGTTAGCTAATATTCGCAATATTAGAAGCAAGGTGAAGGCACATACACACATACATCAACATAACACATAACATGCTCAAAACACACAAGTCCGGTTATTATCTTTTTATTATTAGGTCATATCCCGTTCTAATTCAACTTCTTTTGTGACACGAGAATCTCCCGAAACTCGCCTCGGTCCCCACTTACCGCATGGAACGGTACGGATGCCAGGGGCTGCTCCAGAGAAGAAGTGGGAAAGATGAAGCTGCTTGTGGAGGGCGAAGGAAATCAGGTATGAGATGCGTGAGGGAGAGAAATGGGTTGCACCGGTGAGGGATCGAGCTACCAAGTGTTGATGAGACCAGAGGGAACGAGGGGTCAGGTGTGTGCAGGTTGTAGGCTGGAGAACGAGGGGTCGAGGGAGGGTCGAGGAGTCACTGCAGAGCGGCTCACCAGATAGGATAGAGCTGGAAAGGAAAGAAAGAATAAAAAGAAGAAAAGATGAAAAACAAAAAGAACTAATAAAATATACCCGATTGAAAATAATCGGAACGAGAATTTCACATCGAAAAACTTTTCCGAGCTTTTCCAAAAATAAAGATGCGGGAATATACGTGGATCGAATATATAAATAAACTCGGAAAAAATATATTTTGTAATACAAAAACCCTTCTCGTAAATTATTTATGAGATTATATAATACTTTAAATACGGATAATAAAATATATCGATATATACTCGTAGAATTTAATTTACGACGTAAAGTACTCGTAAAAATATTTAATCCATTTAAAATATCGATAAAAGTATATAAAAAAATATCGCAAATGCACCCAATAAACGGGTATTACATTATGCATGCAAACTAACCTAAAATCGACTCTAAAATCATGCAATATGTGGATACATCACCCCTCACCTATTCCCCTTTTCATGGTTTTCTCTTTCCATCGGCTCCCATACCAAGTTACCCAAAAATTGTCCACCAAAAATGTCTATTCAAAAACGCCTACCCAACACAAGTTACCTAACTTGACATATCCAATATAAGTATACACAGTATGCGTTTACCCAAAAATTGCATTCTGTCATGCCCAACTCGTATATAAATTATACCCAATAAATCAACATACTTAATTTTAATTATCAATCATCCTCATAATCGTTCATACTCAATAATGATATCAATATTAAAATCATACCCAATTTAATTTAAAATCATACCCCAATAGAATTTTGATACTCAATTTGTACTAATTAATGTATTGTTTTACACGTACCTATTAATTCGTACCTAACTCGTTCGTAAAAAAGCATACCTCAATTCAAGTTTGAGTAAGCAAAATATCATACTCAAGTATTAACAATATACACAAACCATGAATGTTGGTTAACTGCCAATGTTGGATAACAAAATACATATATCCAATAATCTGAAAAATAAAGCATTCATACCAACATAATCAACAATATACACGATACCCAAATAAACAAATAAGTACAACAAGCTCTTTCGTATTGAGTATCACACAAGGGGAGTGAGAAATCGCTTGGGGAAGCTTTGGGGAATGAGAAATCACTCGTTCTCTCTCTCTTTTCAAACTGTTTTGAAAAAATTGTTGAAATGATGTAACCGGCCTCTCGCTAAGGTCATCTCAAAGCAATAGATTTTCAATTTTATCCCTGTACCAACAACATTTTAAAATGGTTTAATTGAGCCTATTTCTATTTCAGTGAAACCTAGTAATAAGCTAAACTCATAGAACCCCACTTTGCAAAGGGAATAAAAGAGGAGTCTCATTTCACCAATTTTTTTAAAATTATATGTCTGGGGAGATTAAGAAAGGGGGAAATCGGTTTTTATGATTTTTATCTAAACTAAACTAATTAACTAAAATTAATTTGGAAAACGATAAAAGTGTTGATTTCAATTGAGACAAGTGATTCTAAGGAAAAAGATTTCCACAACAAAACACATGAACATGCTACATTGCACTCTAACTTGGTTTCTATGTTTAGTCAGTTTAAACTACCTCAACATCAAGTCTATTCAATTGATAATTTCTTGCACTAATTATCAACTAATTTCAACTCTTCTCACGGTACTTGTAAACCAATTCAATCAACTAATTGCCTTATATGCGTTCTCCCAAAACGTCTATGATAACCTAAATTCCGCAAAAGGTTGTGTAGAGATGCTTCCGCACAACTAACACCAATTGTCGTTGTTGGTCGTGTATTAGGTATCAAAATAGTGGTTGTTTGAGTCTAACCAAGTGGTAGAATGAAAGATAACTTAAGCTAGAGAATACCCTTAGATATTTGTATTATTCCTAAATTCTATCTAGTAAATATATCTAAAAAATAAATCTAATATGATCTATGGAGAATATATCTAATAACTACCTAAAATAACTCCTAATATCTAATATATTTCGTGCTAAAAAGATAAGATTTTATCCTATGAAAACCGAACAAACAAACATGCGTAATAAGGGTTGGGCAGTCGATCGATTGATCGGTTGGACCGATCAATCGATCGATCTCTGAAGAAGGTCATCAGTCGAACGATCTGTGCAATCGATTGATCGGATTTTCCAAGTCGATTTTCGACCCCTTCCCTTATGAATATGGACTTGATGTAAACATATGAAACGTAGCTCGTCGAGTTAGCTTTCAAATGCCATTGGAATCACCTCAATCGGAGTTACATAGCCTCTTTACCGTTTGTTGCAAGAAAGTGTCAAAGTTCTTAAAAACTGGTCGACCGGTTTCGTGTCCTTGCTCAATCGATCACATACTTGGCTCGATCATTTGATCTCTCACTATGTTCTCACATGTCCTTGCTCGTCCTTTGTTCTCCTCTAGTCCTCTTCCATGCTCTCGTTTTCGTTTTTGTTTCAACTCCTATACGCTCCATTTCTTGCTCGAAAGTACTTGAAATGCAAAAAAAGACTCGTGTAGGCATCCATATCGAAAGTAATACTAAAGTCACACAATATATACAATTCTAACCTAAAATGCATGCAAAACTATACCTAAAACTATATAAATATCGTGCAATATATGACACTATCAGTATGTTATAGGTGTAATATACTTTTTGGAATCAAAAGGGCATATTCTAGAACAAATATGAAAAAATAGATATTTTTTAAATTTTTGAAGAAAAACATTTTCTGGGGATTTTTTCGATAAAACAAAACTTCTTAAAAAAAATCAGATTTTTTCTTTAAGAAAAAAAATGATTAACCTTGTATCAAATATATAAATCACGAAGGTTTTGTTTGTATGAACGTTTGAACTAGTTTATGGATATTTTTTATGGGAATTTAAACATAAATTAGTTAAATTATCCGTACAAACACAATCGAGACTATGAGCCCGTTTGGTTTTAACTCCGGAATCGGAAACGGAATGAAAACGAATATAGTCCATATGTATATTCTTGAGAAGATTAAGGTAGTAGGGTAAGTTTTTTTTCTAAAAAACAAATAGGCCCCTAATATTAACAATTAAAATAAAAAAGATAAATAAGATGTGAAAAGAATCTTAATTATGTATTTCAGGTAACAGTTAAAAGATAATTAATATTTTCAAATATTAATTAGGCTAAAAATAAGGAAATTGTTATTCCTGTTTACGATTCTTTTCACCTCTTTATCTCTCTACATCATCACCTCCGTCTTCCTCCATTTCCTCCTTCTCATCTTCCTCCGTCGCCGTCCCATCCCTCTCGGTCCTCTCCCTGCGATCCATTCTCTCCTAGTATCGATCATCTCCGCAACCATATTCGCCGGAATCCTCCTCTCCGCTGCTTCCGAGATTCGCGAAACCCGCTGGTTCTGGCGCCGTTCCAAAACCCCTTTCCGATAGCTCCTCTGCTTTCCTCTCGGAACTCGACTCTCCGGCCGAATCTTCTTCTGGTCATACACATTCTACCTTTCCCGATTCCTCCTCTTCCAAACCTTCTTCTCAATCCTCATTCGCCAGAAACTCTCCTCATTGCACCTCTTCAATCGATCAATCGTCATCTTCATGTCCTTTCTCTGGCTCGAATTCTCCCAATCATTTCAAGTCCTCCACAGGTATAAGTTACCAATTTCTTCAAAGGCTTATGTACATATGTAGTTTGTGTACATTTGATATATGGATTGTGTTGAAATACAAACATATTTTGTGTGTACATATAACATGCTGTCGATTAGAATATGTATTGTAGAACAAAATATGTTGTAATACAAACTTTTGTTGTGTTTGCATGTACATATATTTGCAGTCTCTGTGATTATGTACACATTTTAATGCAAAAATGTTTCTAACTACCTGTATATGTACATATGTTTCCAGTCTCAAGCGATTATGTACACATGTTGCTGTGGAAATCTCAATATCGTCGCCATGGATGAACGCAAGTTGGGAAGGACGAAGATTTCAGAAAATATTTTGATTTCATTAATAAATGTAGATATTCTGATTCCCTTTATAAATGGAGAGAAAGATATTTACTTTTCCATTTTGTAATAATTAGTTGCTTAATAAATGGAGAGAGAAAGATATTCTGATTTCCTTAATATCTTTATTTATTTTAATAAATCTTTTTTATATAATCTGGAGGGGCCTAGTTTGAACACATTATTAACTTGGGGCCCTTTATATGCTCATGGTTACAAAAACTACCTACTCTCCAATTTTACCCTATATTCTTCTACATGAAAGTTTTTGGAATTATTCCTTATGGTTTGAAGTAATTGGAGTTGAATTCGATTACTTTTGATACCCTATAGGAAAACAAAATGTTGAGAGACAAGTGCATTTTGTATGAAATCACAAAAAATTATTTCATAAAATATGATATACATATGGACTAAATTCGTTTCCATTCCATTTACGTTTCCGTAGTTGGAACCAAACGGGCCCTATTTCTTAAGGGGTGTGTGATGTAATAGCTAGGATTTCCGAATTCTAATTAATTTTGATTAACTTAACCAATGATAGTAATTGACATATAACTCGCGAAGATTGAGTAAGTGTTGAGTATAAGTCCCACCGTTATGTTCTTGGCGTAATTTTGGGCTTATGGTGAAATTTTCACTTTTTTCCCCGGGTAATTATTTTTAACCTATGGTATTATTTGGAGCATTTGGGAGCTCCAATTAATAAAAATGCAGTTGAGAGAAATGATTAGGATATCGGACATGTCCTAGATATGAAATAACATGGAAAGACAAAACGGCCAAAAGAGTCATTATTTCGTTTCTTAACGGCTAAGAAAAGACGGATTAGGAATACACGTTTTTTGAGACAATTGTAGAATAAATATCCCTACAATATTCAAGATTATTGTTCTAATTTCGAGAAGTTTGGAGAAGGGGGTTCAACCCGCCTTTGGATCGGTTAAAGGATAATTATCGACTTCACTAAAGGATAATTATCGTCTTCACTATAAATAGCGGAAAATCATTTATTAATTCATTTTCCTTTCACTTTTCCTCGTAAAAGCTCTGATTTCTCTCAAACTTCAAACTCATATCTAACCTCCGTTTCTAATCCGATTTCAATTCCGTTTGAGTTTCTGGATTCCTCTCTTCATTCTCTTCATATCGATACCGAGTTTCTGCATTTCCGAGCAGATGAAGACCTGGTCGAGCATATGTGTCACCAAGACGGTTCCGTCGCTCAGATTCCGGTGAATTTGATGTTGTACATGCGTAGCCTGCGTCGTTGTGATTCCGAATCTTCTTTCAGATCGTCAATCGGGTTAGTAACGAATAAGTTATGAATTTATTCGTTTTCCGTACTGCGATTTGGCCTAAATTGACCTTAGGCTTTTCAAAATGGATAATTAGATATTCCATTATGATCATTATATTATTCTGGTGTTATGGGTTGTTTGTTTGATGAAATCTGGTGACAGGTGGGTTTAGAAATGGTCTGCGGGCAAAATGTTAATCTGGCAAAATTTAATTAATTAATTAAAGGTTAATTAATTAAATTAGGGTTAAATTTGAGATTGAGGAATACTGATTAGATGCATGCTAGGTGTCAGAATGAGTTGAGGATCATGATGATGTTATAGATATCGGTTATGGCTTTAAGGTTTAGTATGTGTCCGAGTATAATGATATGTTATGTTGAGGATATGCCTTAGGCATTTATGAATGTGTTGAGGATCTAAGGTTTAGATTTGAGATATAGATTGGTTGTGGTTAGTGAGACGAGTTTTCTAACCTTTGCAGTATGTTATTGTGTGTGCCTTGCTATTGCAGGCGTTGATTACTTCCCGAAGGGGAAGCTGTGACGTGGTACAGATTACGAGTATATTAGGTAAGTCCATAGGACTTACTTAGTGTGCAGTTGTGGATTGTATGATTGTCATGGTTGTGTGTGTTCATATGATTCTGCATTTATAACCTAAACCGGACTAGGATGACCATTTATTACATTTATTTGCCCCAAGTGTATTATAACGGGCGGTAACCACCGGTCTTTGCCTGCTGGTTAGGAGGAGGTTCCTGGAAGCCAGTAACACCTGGGGGGGCAAGTGACGATCACCCCCAATGCAAACCCCTGTGTTAACAGGGAAAGGGACGAGGTTCTTTAGGTTCCTCGTGTTACAAAAGAAGTTAAATTAGTAATGGAATAATGTAATGAAAGATAATAAATGAATGTGTGCGGCATTGCATGTATGAGATGTTGATGTGTGGTTGTGCTATTACCTTCATGCTTTTCATTGCTGTAGCTAACGGTTTCATACCGTGTTGTAGATGATCTGCAAGTTAGGAAGACTGTAGGGTGAGACAGATGGTGTGGCCAGCCGAGGACTTCTGTACATTAGGATGCGTGGGATGGAGTATCTTTTGTGGTTATGGTTTATGATGTTGCTTTGTAATCGGCTTGGAGTTTGTAAACTCTTTTGATGTATCATATACAGCTTTTATGTATTTGGTTTTAATCTACCTGTGTCTTATTGTAAGATCTAGTGAACTAGTTGTCAGGCTAGGGTCAGGATCCATTGTGAGATCCTAGCCCAGTGTGACACTCCAAGTCCTGTGGATTTGGGGTGTTACAGAGTTAGTATCAGATTCTTAGGTTGACAACAATGGCACTTGCTATCTTCAATAAAGGTAGAGTGGATAAATAAACAAAACCCACATGGGGTCTGGCTTTTTAAAGGATTTTGGTTTTAAAGCGAGTATAGATGTTTTGGGATAGTATGTACAGAAGTCGTCACCCATTTGAGGATCTCGACAGTGTAGATATATATATAGATATCTTTTATGTGCTGATGTGTATGCATGTAATAATGAGTATCATATATATATATATATCGATACATATGGCATATATATAGTCCTATAAGTTTAGGGTGCGTATATTCTACAGATGGCTCAGACTAGAGCAGTATCTGTAGTGGGACGAGATAGGGGTACACCCCCTCTTCCTCCAGTAGCATTAAGTCATGGACCAGTATCTGCTACTGTGTTGCCTATGGCAGAGAACGAGTTTGAAGAGGCTGATCGTGTCTCCATGAGTATATTCGAGTTTCAAGAGTATATGCAGCAAGTATATGAGGTGGTGATAGCGGGTAGATCTACACCGTATTTACCAACATCTGTGAGATCGAATGAAGTTTCTAGATTAGAGAAGAAACAACGGGTCGAATCAGTGAAAGACGAGGTTGGATATCCGGGTTGCAAACCGAGCCCGACTTGTGGACGTTTGAGTACTTCTCGTTTCACACGGACTTCTGGTGAAACGAGGACCTGTTACAACTGTGGGAAGCCTGGACATTTACGACCACAATGTCCAAGATCGTAATGACTTGCTTTACCTGTGGTAGACAGGGTCATAGAGCTGTTTTTTGTAAGCAAACTGGAGTAACATCACGACAGGGTTTTATTTCTACTAGTGTGACGGGAGGTGGTCAAAAGACATCTCAGCAGCAGATGCGGGGAAACAGAGAGTCCCAGATCATCCTTTTACTCAGGGATCCGTTCCCAGGCTGAGTAGAAGTAAGGGTCGTGGTAGGAGTACCACGGACACTAGAAGAGCTCAGAGTAGAGCCTTTGAGCTGGGCAATACAGAGGAGTCACCCGTACTAGTGGCAGGGATGGGACGTATATGTCTCAACTGTGGTTATCCAGATCATTTGCGCTCTGAGTGCCCCATGGCACCGACAGCTTGCTTTACTTGTGGTGAACTAGGCCATCTGGCCCCTTTCTGTCAGCAAGATAGTGTTTCTTCTCATCAAGACCTTCCTCTTTCCAATGTAGAAAGAGTGGAAGTGGAGGCTATGACGATGACCTCAGTGATACCTGAGGAGCATAGGTTTGAGATTGAGTAATGATATGCAGTAGAGCTTTGGACGTTAGCTGTTACAGGTACCATTCTTGTTAATGGTTTACCTAGTGGAGTTTTGTTTGTTGTGAGTGCTATGCACCTCTTGTCTTTCGATGCATGTGTTAATAGTTAACTGTGGATACAGTAGAAGATAGATCTTCCTTTATTGGATTACGAGTTACGGGTCTTAGGTATCCGCGAGATATGTGGTTGTTCCCTTGGTTCAGGGACTTGTGTATGGCTTGAAGACTTCTTTGTCATGCCTTAGGTGCATGAGAAGGTCTTTATGTGTGTGGTGGACGAATAGATATCATGTTGGTTTAGATAGCAGTAGGAGGACTATTATAGTCTCTACTGAGATCGACTAAGTAGAGGTTTTCCGAGGTTATGACCTTTGAGGAGGTGTTGTCTTTAGTGCCGTATGAGCAGCGAGGTTGATAACACCAGAGGATGATGTTTTTTTTTAAAATTTTGTGCCATGAAGGAAAGAGATAGTTCCATGCTGAAGAGTATTCCAATGGTATGTGATCTTATAGATGTGTTACTGAACCGTCTAATCTATCGCCTCAGCGGAATGAGGACTTTGATATTGCGTTAAAGTATGGTACGAGACTGGTTGAGAGAAGGCATATGAGGTATATGGCTTGTTGAGTTGTTAGAAATTGAAGAAGCAATTTGAAGAGTGGTTTGAGACGGGCTTCGTTCGCCCTAGCACGTTCATTGCTACATATGGATGACTTGTTGGATCAACTAAGTGAAGCAATTGTGTTTTTAAGATTTCCGTATGCTTAGGATATCATCAGCTAAGGATGAGAGAGCAGCGTGGGCATAGGACAACATTCCATACCCGTTATGGACACTACGAGTTGTAGTGATGCCATATGAGTTGAGGAACATCCTAGTAATCGTTATAGGAGTTGATGAACAGTGTCTTCATCTACTTCCTTAATCAGTTGGTGGTAGACCTTATTGATGACGTTTGGTGTACTCTCACAACAGAGAGGAACGTACCGGTTATTTGAGGACGGTTTTGCAGAATCCGAGGGATAGAAGCTAGTGTGCTATGCTCCCTAAATGCGAATTGAGGTACCCGAAGCAGCCTTCAAGATCATGTTGTTTTGCCTGTAGGATTATGGTTGATGTGGCGAGGAATGGGTATGAAGTCTTATGGATGATACTAATGAACGTTAAGGGAATGCGTGGTTTTCTCGGCCCATCCGATTGTTACCAATGCTTTGATGGAAAGATTTTATGTGATTGCGTATATAATTACGAGTCTTTAGAGGAAGACTACCATAATTGCGTGGTTGAAGTAGTATGTCGAGGTTCTGAAAAGTAGAAGAAGCACTTGACCTCTACTTCTATCCGGTGATAATCAGAAGATTTTGGGAATTATGGGATTACAGTGGTACATTCCAGTTAAGTTTAAGACGTGTATATATACAGTGGAGTAGATAATATGTGTGTTATAGCTGAGAACGTATGAAGAGAACTGTCCGACTCATGATTTCGAGTTAGTGGTGGTAGTTCAAGTTTCAAGACTAGAAGACAATACCTGTGTAACATTTCATGTCAGATTTCCACCGATCATAGAGGTTGAAGTATATTTTTATACAATAGAAATTTAATAATCGCCAGCGTCGATGGTTTGAATTAATCAAGGATGCTGACCTTGAGTTTTGTACCATTCTGGCAAGAAGAATGTGGTCACTGATGCCTTGAATAAGAAGACGCCTCGAGAGGAAGCGATTATTGGAATTGCTATACAATCTCGGTTTCAAAATGATCTAGCTTGGTTAGAGTTGGACCTACAACTGCTAATAAGGACGTTATTTTCATGTTTAGGGATTTTACCTGGTTTGTTGGATGAGGTCCAACAAAAACAGGGGATTTGCCTGACCCTGAGGGAACTTGATGGAAGGATGCCTCATGGCGAGGCACCACAGTTCTTTAATGGAACAGAAAGAGTATGAGGCGCCGCAACTGCGTTAGTATAACCGCTTATGCGGAGTCGAGTGGAGAAGATTACAGTACAATCATAGTACACCTTCTTTAGTACATCCATGTACGAATAAGAGGTACCACGAAGTAGTAAATTAGGTTAAAGTGTTATTGACCTGGAGATGAGCTCATCCACTACCAATGCTGTAGTGGAAGTGAGAGGACTTTTCTGTGGACTTGTGATGGGATTGAGACCTAGTAAAAGTTTTGGTGTTATCCGGATTATTAGTAACAGATTTACGAAGGCGACACGTTCCATCTCTACAAAGAGACGTGACCAATGAATGAAGTAACAAAGGAGTACACTAGACAGATGGTGGGACTCCATAAGTGTACCGAGGACGATCGACTATGATTGTAGTAGACGATTTACTTTGAGGTTTTGATAACAAATTCAGACTACTTGGGGAACGCGTCCACATATCATGATTGAGTTTTACCTCATACAGACGGTCAGTCTGAGAGAACCCTCCAGACCGTAGAGGACATGATGTGAGCTTGTGGGATGGATTGGGAACAGGGACGATCTGTTTATCTCCCACTCGTTGAGTTCTTATACCACCACCGTTGGTATGCATCTATAGGGATGGCCCCTATGAGGCGTTGTGTAGACATAGGTGTCATACACCTTTATGCTGAGAGGAGCCTAGCAGTACTAGTGGGATAGCGCCAAAACAGATTCAAGATGATATAGCTCGAGTAACGCTGATCAGAGAGAGGATGCTGGCTGCACAAAGTCGCCAGAAGTTGTATGCAGATGGGAGGCGTCGACCTCTAAAGTTCAAGGTAGGAGCTCATGTCTGGTTGAGAGTAACTCTGACGCGAGGTGTCAGACGTTATGACATAAAGGGGAAGTTGAGTCTCCGATATGTCAGTCCTTTCGAGATACTGGATAGAGTTGGGAGAGCAGTCCACAGATTGGCTTTGCCACCGAAGTTAGAGGGTGTTCACCCTATGTTTCATGTGTCTCAGTTGAGGGAGTACATACCAGACCTGAGGCACATTGTGAGTTATGATGATCTAGTGGTTGAGCCGGACCACACTTTTGCAGAATAACCTTTTGTAGTCCTAGAGCGAGGTGTGAGACGCCTGCGTTCGAAGGACATTCCTATGATGAGGATACAGTGGTCGAGAAGAGGACTGGATGAGGCTACCTGGGAGACAGAGGATAGTATCTAGAAGAACTATCCAGAGTTCTATGCGGAGTTAGAGGCACCCATAGGATCCACGAGTAGATCTTAGTGCCTTTTTGGTGAGTGCTTGTATGCTATGTGCTTATGTGATATGATGTGTTTTCGTCCTAACTTTGATATGTGCATCCGATTTGTTAGATCTTATTTGCTAACACGATATAGGTATAGCTGGAGATGTTTCTTTCCTCCATGCTATTGTAATATGTTTAGGATTAGCTGGAGATGGTTCTTTCCTCCATGCTATTATGGATGGACATAGTGTGAGTGGAGACGGCTTTCCTCCACATAGTTGTGTTACGAGTACGATTAGCTGGAGACGGCTTTCCTTCATGCCTTGTGACGTCGTTAGTAGTTGGTTAGAGATGATTTTTCCTCTATGCCTTTGGATAGCGTTATGATTTTGTTGCTGGAGTTGGTGATTCCTCCATGTTGTGTTTTGAGGTTATAGAGTGTTATAGGTTGATACGTTTGAACGGAGATGTGATACCTCCGATAGAGAGAGTGTCTATACCTCGGCGTATGGGTCTGAGAGGATTTGAGAATTGTTCAAGTTTCGGGACGAAATATTTTCTTAAGGGGTGTGTGATGTAATAACTAGGATTTCCGAATTCTAATTAATATTGATTAACTTAACCAGTGATAGTAATTGACATATAACTCGCGAAGATTGCGTAAGTGTTGAGTATAAGTCCCACCACTATGTTCCTGGCGTAATTTTGGGCTTATGGTGAAATTTTCACTTTTTTCCCCGGGTAATTATTTTTACCCTCCGGTATTATTTGGAGCATTTGGGAGCTCCAATTAATAAAAATGCAGTTGAGAGAAATGATCAGGACATCGGACATGTCCTAGATATGAAATAACATGGAAAGACAAAACGGCCAAAAGAGTCGCTATTTCGTTTTTCTTAACAGGTAAGAAAGACGGCTTAGGAATACACGTTTTCCGAGGCAATTGTGGAATAATTGTCCCCACAATATTCAAGATTTATTTTTCAAATTTCGAGAAGTTTGGAGGAGGGGGTTCAACCCGCCTTTGGATCGGTTAAAGGATAATTATCGACTTTGCTAAAGGATAATTATCGTCTTCACTATAAATAGCAAAAAATCGTTCATTAATTCATTTTCCTTTCACGTTTCCTCATAAAAGCTCTGATTTCTCTCAAACTTCAAACTCAGATCTACTCTCCGTTTCTAATCCGATTTCAATTCCGTTTGAGTTTCTGGATTCCTCTCTTCATTCTCTTCATATCGGTACCGAGTTTCTGCATTTCCGAGCAGATGAAGACCTGGTCAAGCATATGTGTCACCAGGACGGTTCCGTCGCTCAGAATCCGGTGAATTTGATGTTGTACATGCGTAGCCTGCGTCGTTGTGATTCCGAATCTTCTTTCAGATCGTCAATCGGGTTAGTAACGAATAAGTTATGAATTTATTTGTTTTCCGTACTACGATTTGGCCTAAATTGACCTTAGGCTTTTCAAAATGGATAATTAGAAATTCCATTATGACCATTATATTATTCTGTTGTTATGGGTTGTTTGTTTGATGAAATCTGATGACAAGTGGGTTTAAAAATGACCTGCGGCCAAAATGTTATTCTGACAAAATTTAATTAATTAATTAAAGGTTAATTAATTAAATTAGGGTTAAATTTGAGATTGAGGAATGCTGATTAGATGCATGCTAGGTGTCAGAATGAGTTGAGGATCATGATGATGTTATAGATATCGGTTATGGCTTTAAGGTTTAGTATGTGTCCGAGTATTATGAGATGTTATGTTGAGGATATGCCTTAGGCATTTATAAATGTGTTGAGGATGTGAGGTTTAGATTTGAGATATAGGTTGGTTGTGGTTAGTGGGACGAGTCTCCTAACCTTTACAGCATGTGATTGTGTGTGCCTTGTTATTGCAGGCGTTGATTACTTCCCCAAGGGGAAGCTGTGACGTGGTACAGATTACGAGTATATCAGGTAAGTCCATAGGACTTACTTAGCGTGCAGTTGTGGATTGTATGATTGTGATGGTTGTGTGTGTTCATATGATTGTGCATTTATAACCTAAGCCAAACTAGGATGACCATTTATTACATTTATTTGGCCCAAATGTATTATAACGGGCGGTAACCACCGGTCTCCGCCTGTTGGTTAGGAGGAGGTGCTTGGAAGCCAGTAACACAGGGGGGACGAGTGACGATCACCCCCAATGCAAACCCCTGTGTTAACGGGGAAAGGGACGAGGTTCTTTAGGTTCCTCGTGTTACAAAAGAATTTGAATTAGTAATGGAATAACGTAATAAAATATAATAAATGAATGTGTGTGGCATTGCATGTATGAGATGTTGATGTGTGGTTGTGCTATTACATTCATGCTTTTCATTGTTGTAGCTAACGGTTTCATACCGTGTTGTAGATGATCTGCAGGTTAGGAAGATGTTCGCCCCTAGAGGTGTGTGCAAATAAGTTTTAAATTTATAAAACTAGAATCAAGCAAGCGAACCCGCAGTGTACGGATCGACGTAGTTAAGCAAGAATTCCAGAGTATCGAACACAGGGATTTGGGTGGGAACAAATTCAATTGCAGATTATCAAGCGAGTAAATATGAGAGTTTTGCAAATATTGAGAAAATAACAATCCTAAAGATCCAGGTGTCCAGCTGTGGCAATCGATTCAAGATATACTAATGATATAAAGACAGAGTTGAGATATGCAAAGGTATGCTAATGTAAGGTAATCGTACGGTGAAGTTCCAAAAACCTTATATGACTCACCTACAAGACACTCCCTATACAGGTTGTTGAGGCTCAATATAGAAAGGTTCTAAAGGCAAGAATTAATGTCAAATACCCAAACTTGTAATCCAAGGATCAAGACTAACTTAGCCGATTACGGTTATGACACTCACAATCGAGGTAGAGGTTGTTGAGGCTTCACTACCACCTAGAAAAGACAAGTCTAAACTAAGTTAAAGCAAATCTTTAACTTTGGATTAAAGTAAAAGCAGGTTCATAAACTTAAAGGAAATTACGGTTAGATCTTGAGACTCCACGGCCGTGGAACTCAAGAACAGCCCGTAATTTAGGGTTCGTCGACGATTCTCTCTAACTCTCAGGGTCTAATCTGTTTACGATCAATCTATCATCATCTAAGCCACAACTATCAGCCCTTCACCTTAGAATTGTTAAGGGTTTTTAGCCAATAACCGTCATGTTGATATCAATTCAAGGATTAAAAGATAGAAAGATGAAAACTTCCGAAAACTTTCAATAATCTTCAAACCAATCCCAAAGTCACAATCGAGAACAAATATTGTCAATGGATTCGGAATAAAGCAAACAATCGCAATCTTAGGAAAGAAGGGAGAACGGGATGTCAATCCGTTTTCCAAATCAAACCTGAACAAGAAGAGAGATCTTCTTGCAACAATCTTCCAAAAGCTTCGATCTTCCGCCAATTCGGAGATCTCAACAGCAATCTCCACCAAAAGTGCGAGATTAGGGCAAATCCCAGATGCGAACTTCGATCTCCTATGAGAAGTCGATGATTCCAAGCAAGGGCTCAAACGGCGTTGAAATTCTCTAAGCGGAGATGAAGCGTGGATTGCCAAAATTCCCTTAAGCAAACCTAAACGAGGTGTAGGCGTCGATGACGGAATTTCTCTTCGTCCGTCTTTTTATAGGGCAGGATAAAATATCGGCCCGGCCCAATCTTCAAAAGATCGTGGCTTCAAAATGTGGCGAAAAAGATCGCCAAGATCACGGTCGTGGAAGATTCCACGACCGTAATTTAGAGCGTGGATTATGTCACGGTTTGAACCATATGTTCCACGGCCGTAATAGTTACTGGAATGCATCACGCCTCTCTTTGCAGTGTTCCACAGCCGTGGAACTAAACGTGGTTTGTAGTACGGCCGTATTTTAGAACGTGGTTTAGGGCAAGAACGTGATTCTTCCCTAGCCTCGTGCATTCCACAAGTTGAACTCCAATTTGCTCCTAATAATGCCCTCAATCCATGGACATATTCAATCAACTCTTCTTTGCTCGATTCCGTTCGGAAATGACTCTCAATCACCTATATTTCAACATAAAGCTAATGTAGATATCTATATCGACAATATAGGCAATACTAGCTCACATATGCAACGATGCTCAATCAAAGACTATCAATATGAATCAGATAAGTTTAGAAAACGTGCTTAAAATATCACAATATTTCATGCTAACAAATAACCCCATACTTAACATTTGCTTATCCCTAAGCAAGGTCTTTCAAAAAGCTTTAAACAAGAGTTAGGATGAAATATGTGTACCTTCTTTTGGATGAACGTGCCTTCTAAAGAATAGATCATTCTCAAACTTTGCCTCAATCGTTTATCAAACTTTCACACACTCAATCAAAAAAGTAAAAAGCAAAGAAAATTCATGAATCAATTCAACTTCTAAACAAGCATCATAACCTTTAAACATTATCAAAATCAATCATAAGAAACTTCAATTTAGATCACCAAGTCATATAACATTCTTTTGATCTTAAGGACTTCCAAAGAAAAGGTCTAGAATATGGAAGGGAAGGGAAAACTTTAAGGGAAAGTGGTGCATAAATCCGGGAAAGTGGACAACTACCTTTTTCTTCTTTTGCGGTTCCCGCAATACTTCAACTTAGAGCTTCGCTCTCTTCTTTTCATTTTTCGACTTTACTTTTGGAGTTATGGACAGAGGTGCACAAAAACCGAAGTCTAGGAAATTGGCGTTTCTCAATTTTTGAGAGATGCCTCAAACCCTTAGCGCACATACCATTCTCCGCTAGGAATATCGCTCAATCTGACTTTGGCAAGACACAAACACCCGGCTATGTGAATGGTGCCGAGTTACTCATCATCATGATTGACTTCCCCAAACCTAGAATTTCTTTCTATTCTTTTGATTGCAAAAATTTGCTCTCATGGCCCTCCCACATCAAACATGCCTTTTTCATTCACTTCTCCAAATTCCCGGACAGGTAAAGGAGGCTAATATTTCAATGAGGAGCTAAAATGGTCAAAAGAAAGAAGAAAGAAAATTCGAATTGCCTTAATCATTTCAACAAGAAGTATAAGAACTTATAGTGTGATTTCAACTTCAATTTCTCAACATGATTTAGGTAACATTTATCACATTATGAAACTTGCAAAAGAGGTAAAATTCAGTCATTCAAATTCTTTTCAATTCACAATTCTTTTAAGCATGCAATTGTCATCAAACTCAATTCACAAGTAGTGATTATCATTGAAATCATCTCAATTCATTAGAAGCACATAATTTTTCAAAATTTTTCAATTTTTATGGGTTTTTCAAGTTCTTTTTCATGCAATGCGATAATGAAACGTGAAACAAATAATGAACATGCAATGATAGTCTCGAATGAAAGCAAGCATAGTAAGTAGAGTTATTACAAACTTTTAGTACATCCCACCCCATACTTAGGACGAACATTGTCCCTAATGTTCAAAAGAAAGAGAGAAAAGAAAGAAAAGAAAAAGAAACTCACAAAGTGGTGGCGGGAATGTCTAAAACGAACGGTCATGCATCAGATCACTGCGGTGCTGGCGGCGGCGGGAATGGAGAGAAGCTCGGATCGTAGAACCGCCCAAACTGCTGGCGGTAGACGTCCCTCATCATGTGGTCAAGGTCGTCTAAACGTCCGTCTCTAGCATCCGCCCGGATCTCCAGCGCTCCTACTCTCTCTGAAAGTCCGGTAGCCCAATCCGGCATCTGCTCGTACCATCCCGGGGCCTGACTGTACCATGCTGGGGCGTCGGATGGTGCTGGTTCTGGTGGAGGTGCTGCTGGCTGCTCGGTGGACCAAGGAGGGGGAACGCCATACCATGCGGGAGGTGTGGTCATCCACGTGGGCCTCTCACTCACGCTAGCGTGGCGAGATGACAAGCCTGAGGCTCTAGCTGGACGTGGAGAGCGTCTAGGTACATCTGGGGCCGCCTCCGGCTGGTCCGGAAACGTGCCAAACTCCTGCTCGGCTCCTCCTCCACTCTCAAACTGATCTCCCATATCCTCCTCCTCGACAACCGGTGGTGGGACATAAGGGGGAGCTAATATCCTGTTCGCATGCATCGCAACGAACGTCTCCTTCCAATTATGGCGTCCCGCCATAATGGAGTACTCTGGCAGCCACTCTATACCCCTGCCCGTCCTACTCTCCCAGGGCATGCCCGCATAAGGCGGACCTCTATGTGTGGGGAAGATGAGACCCCTAACCATGAAAGCATGCAGCCCTAAAGGAACGGCCGGTATGCGGGTGCAAGCAGAAAAATCAACACCAAAACTCCGAGCAATGTGGGTGACTATCCCACCATATCCGATATTCCCCTTCTTCTTGTTCTTGAGCTTGCTCATCGTAGCAGCCAAGAGAGTAGCACAATCTGCACGGCGTCCATAAAGCATGCAATAAAGCAAGAACAGCTCATCCGTCTTGATCTTTTGGGGCGTCTCCGTCCTAGGAAAGAGACACTCCGAAAGAACACGGTGAGCTATCTTCAAGGCTAGATGGTACATCAATCTAGCCTTGGTATCAGCGGGTTGCCAACGGTCCTCGTCGGCGTAAATCATTGCAACCTCCTCCCAAAAGTCCTTGGGGTAGACACCACTCGGAAATCGACCATTGAAGGTCTCATGGAACCCAAAAATCGTCCCAAACTCACGGATACTCAACTGATAATCTCCCTCCATAAGGCGGAAAGAGACGGTCCTATCGACGTGGCTGTGCTCAAAGGACGTCACAACCTCCCGTGTAATCTCCTCATATGCATCTTCTCGGATAGCCGAGAAGACAACTAATCCGGCTCTATCCAAGAGCCAAGTGAGGTCATCAACAATGTTGAGAGGAACTAGATCCTCCAACAACAAATATCTAGGGCCAATCACTGGCCTCTCCTTGATCTTATCAAGTGCAGCAAGATGGTCATCGTGTATGGTCGGGACTCTAGGGTGAGGGGGTGAAGATGGAGGTGAAGGTGAGGATGGAGGTAAAGGTGAAGAGGGTGGTGGTGCCCTAGAGGATGAGGAGGAGGAGGGATTACCCTTCCTCTTCTTATTCTGCTCATTCTTCTTCTCTTTTATCCTCCCTGAAACTCTTCTCACAAAATCCATTCTGCTCAAAATTACGGTCTGTTCTTCAGCAAACCACGGCCGTAATTTACCCAGAGACCGTGATTCGTCTCAGAAAATCACAAATCTCAGCAAATTCACAATCAATCTCCACAATAGGCTGTCCTAGTCTAATTTCCTCAATTCTCAATCAATTCTTCCTAAAAATCTCTAACAAAAACAACCGAATCAGCAAGAATCAAGAAGGGAAAAGAAAACCTCTTTTTCGGATTGAAAAATCCGAAATGCGCGTTTGTTGGCGAATTTCCGTTCGATTCGTCGCTTGGATCTTGTTTGTGGTTGGATTTGCTGCAGTTTGGGAAGAAGAATCGTTGAAAACGATTAGGAAACGAAGATTTGAGAGGGGGTCGTGGTGTTTCGGCACTTAGGTCGTGGAAAGAGGGATTTTTGGGATGAAATTGTGAAGAATGTGGCTTATATAGTTGCAGGCAAAATTTTGAAAATCACGGTCTGTCGGGGTGTTCCACGGCCGTGGAAGTGTACGGAACCGTGGTTTTGGTGATTTTTCAAAGGCTTTTGGAAATTACGGCCACTGTAGCTATGACGACCGTAATTTAGACCGTGAAACCCTCTGTAAAGCTCCAAAGTCCAAATTTCGTCACTCTTCTTCAACATTATCCTTCCCTTTTCCTTTTCCATCGTTCCTACATCCAAAAACACGAACATACCGGAAGGAATCGAAGGCAAAACAAAGCAAAAAACGTCTAAACTAAGCTAAACTATGAATTGAAAACAAAAACAAAAATGCAATACCTTGGGTTGCCTCCCAAGAAGCGCTTTGTTTAAGGTCCGTAGCTAGACCAATCTCGCACTTATTCGAGTGCGGTAGGCGCGAACTCTTCAGCTTGGAGTTCCGGCGTATACTTCTTGAGTCGTTGGCCGTTCACCTTAAAGCTTCCGCCCGCTTCACCCCATACTTCAACTGCACCATGGGGGAAAATACGCTTAATTAGAAAAGGTCCGGTCCAATGAGATTTAAGCTTACCTGGAAAGAGACGAAGCCTTGAATTGAAGAGGAGAACTTGATCTCCTTCTTTGAAGTCCTTTGGAATGATATGCTTATCATGCCAACGCTTTGCTCTTTCCTTGTAGATCTTAGCGTTTTCATAAGCATTCAAGCGGAGTTCATCCAGCTCATTGATGTCGAGGAGACGCTACTCTCCCGCTTCCTTCATGCCGAAATTCAGCCACTTGATAGCCCAAAATGCTTTATGTTCCAACTCTACCGGCAGATGACAAGACTTCAATTACACAAGGTTGTATGGTGTGGTTCCTATGGGAGTCTTGTACGCAATCCGGTATGCCCATAATGCATCATCAAGCTTCAAGGACCAATCCTTCCTAGTCCTTGAAACCGTCTTCTCTAAAATTCCTTTGATCTCCCTATTTGAGATCTCAACTTGTCCACTTGTTTGTGGATGGTAAGGGGTAGCGATCTTGTGAGTAACCCCATACTTAGCTAGAAGAGCTTCAAAGCGACGGGCTATGAAGTGAGAACCTCCATCACTAATGATCGTCCTTGGCGTCCCAAATCGCGGAAAAATGGTCTTGTTGAAGAACTTAACCACCACCATGGCATCATTTGTGGGAGAGGCGATCGCTTCCACCCATCTAGAAATGTAGTCTACCGCCAATAGTATGTATTGGTTTCCACAAGAAGATGGGAATGGTCCCATGAAATCGACTCCCCAAACGTCGAAAATCTTCACCTCTTGGATGTTGTTGAGGGGCATCTCGTTCCTTCTAGAAATATTGCCTGTTCTTTGACAAGCATCGCAGCAAGAAACAAAGGATTGCACATCTCTAAACAAAGTAGGCCAAAAGAATCTAGATTGCAATACCTTTGTGCTAGTCTTGTTCGAACTAGCGTGTCCTCCACAAGGTAGTGAATGACAATGACGGATGACACTTTGCATCTCATCTTCCGGCACTCATCGCCGAATGATGCCATCCGGACCTCTCTTAAAGAGGAGAGGCTCGTTCCAATAGTATTCCCGGACGTCCTTGAAGAATTTCTTCCTTTGTGCGTAGGATAGTCCGGGTGGTATCTCCTGGCAAACCAAATAGTTAACAAAATCAGCAAACCATGGTTCGTTACCTTTGGAGATCACGTTGATGCACTCCTCTATGATATGTAGGTGTTCGTCCGGAAAGGAGTCATCAATGGGTAGATGGTCGTCCTCTAGATGTGTTAGACGACTCAAATGATCCGCAACAGAATTTTCTGAACCTTTCTTGTCGCGGATCTCAAGATCGAATTCTTGTAGGAGAAGAATCCATCTAATCAGCCTTGGTTTCGCATCTTTCTTCGCAAGGAGGTACCGGATCGCAGCATGATCCGTGTAGACAATCACCTTTGCACCTACAAGATAAGAGCGAAACTTGTCAATAGCATAGACAATGGCTAAAAACTCTTTCTCGGTAGTGGCGTAGTTGAGCTGCACTTCATCTAGCGTCTTGCTAGCATAGTATATGACATGGGTTCGCCCTTCCTTTCGTTGTCCAAGAACAGCTCCAATAGCTACGTCACTAGCGTCGCACATAATCTCAAAGGGTAGAGTCCAGTCCGGAGGTTGGATAATAGGTGCTGAGATTAGAGCTTGCCGAATGGTGTTGAACGCATCTAAACATTCCTGCGAAAACTCGAAAACCGCATCCTTCATTAATAGATTAGTGAGAGGTTTTGATATCTTAGAAAAGTCCTTGATGAAACGTCTATAAAATCCAGCATGTCCTAGGAAACTTCTTATCCCTTTCACCGAAATTAGAGGAGGAAGTTTCTCTATGGTCTCTATCTTAGCTTTGTCTACTTCTATCCCTCTACTAGAGACTAAGTGACCTAATACGATTCCTTCCTTAACCATGAATTGACACTTCTCCCAATTAAGAACTAGATTAGTGTCTTCACACCTTTGCAAAACAAGAGAAAGGTTAGAAAGGCAATCGTTAAAAGAGGAACCGTATACGGAGAAGTCGTCCATGAAGACTTCCATGATTTCCTCTACGTATTCGGAGAAGATGGCCATCATGCACCGTTGAAAGGTGGCTGGGGCGTTGCAAAGCCCGAATGGCATTCTCCTATAAGCAAACGTACCCCACGGGCACGTGAATGTGGTCTTCTCCTGATCGTCCGGATGTATCAAAATCTAAAAGAAACCACTATAGCCGTCAAGGTAGCAAAAATGTGAATGTTGCGCTAACCTTTCAAGCATTTGATCAATGAATGGCAGTGGAAAATGATCCTTCCGCGTTGCGTTGTTGAGCTTGCGGTAGTCTATGCACATCCGCCATCCAGTCACGGTTCGGGTAGGAATGAGTTCGTTGTTCTTGTTGGTGATGACCGTCATTCCTCCCTTCTTCGGAACTACTTGAACTGGACTCACCCACTTACTATCGGAGATAGGATAGATGATACCTGCATCAAGAAGTTTAAGAATTTCCTTCTTGACAACCTCCTTCATGGTCGGATTCAACCGCCTTTGAGGTTGTCTCGAAGTTCTAAAGTCTTCCTCCATTAGTATCTTATACATGCATAGGGAGGGTTTAATTCCTACTAAGTCCTCGATAGTATAGCCTATAGCCTTCCTATGTTTCCTAAGGACAATCATGAGCTGTTCATGTTCATCTATGCTTAGATCGGAACTAACAATAACCGGGAAGGTAGAATTAGATCCTAGAAAAGCATACCTTAGATGAGTAGGAAGTGGTTTGAGTTCCATTGCTTTCGGAGCTTCCAACGATCCTTGAGAAGCATCCGATGTTTCCTTAGAAGTTTCTAAGGGTGATGAGTGTGTTGGAGAAGAATCGGAAGAAGTCGAAGAGATGTCTCGATCACTCTCTTCCACGGCCAGAATTACGGGTGGATCTTGTCCTCCACGGCCGTGGTTTAGGGCGTGGAAGGGAAATACGGTTGTCACATCTTCTCCATGGCCGTGTAATCCCCTGGAATGAGGTATGATTTTGGTTGTGGAATCCACGGTCGTGGAATACAGAGTATGACCGTGGATTCTGACATTCTCAGCCTCATCGTAGAGTTTCTCAAACTCCTCTTCATGCATCTCTTCTTGTGCTTCTAAGGCTTCAATTGCCTCATTACACTCTTCATCTTCCCCTACATTGGTTAGACTCATAGTAATAACTTTTTGTAAAGGATCGTTAAAGAGAATCGCACTTACCTCCTCTCTAGACAACCCTTCTTCATCTTGGATATCGTAAATATCCTCATCAAAGATTGGCTCCTTCACTAGAGTGGAAAGAACGAACTCTACTTTCTCTTCTCCTATGTCAAAAGCGAGTCTACCATTCTTGCAATCGACTATGCAGCCGGAAGTTGCAAGAAACGGTCTTCCGAGTATGATCGGGACCGGACTATCTACAGGAATGTCAAGCACGACGAAATCAATGGGAACAAAGAATTTACCTAGCTTGACCGGGACGTCTTCTACAATACCGACGAGGCGAGTGATGGATCGATCCACCATGTATAACGTCATCTTCACCGGTTTAGGGTCACCTAAACCGATCTTCCTACATAATGCAAGTGGTATGATGCTCACACTTGCTCCTAAGTCACATAAAGCGTCATATGTGACATCTCCCACTCCAATGGGAATGCAAAATGACCCCGGATCCTTCAGCTTTGGGGGCATTTTCTCCTTCATGTTTTTGATGAGATCCGAAGAATCCGAACTCATCTTGACCTCACCGAAGTCTTCTAGCTTCCTCTTGTTAGAGAGGAGTTCCTTCAAGAACTTGCCATAAGCCGGCATACCTACAATAGCATCAATAAATGGTATGTTAATATGCAGCTTGCTCATGAGTTCTATGAACTTACTGAATTGTTTGTCTAGGCGCGCTCGCGCTCTAGATTGAGGGAATGGAAGGGGAGGTTTGTAAGCTGGAGGAGGAATGTAGACGTCTTCCTTCTCCTTCCCCTTCTCCTTGCCCTTCTCTACGGGGACTTCAACGAACGTAGGCTGCGGATCGGTGGTTGTCACTCCGCTCCTAGTTGTAATCGCCATCACCCTTCCCTTAGGGTTGTCCTCCGTCTTTCCTGGAAGCTTCCCTTGATTTCTAAGAACTTCCTCCGCATGGTTGAACATTTGGTTTTCTAAAACCTTTTGAGATTTGTCAACCTTAGAAACTTGATCATCAACCTTGATGAGGCGGTTCTCCAACCCTTGAAGCTTTCCCAAAATCGTTTCCAATATGGGATCGGGCTTCTCCTTCCCCGAAGTGTTTCCTCCATTAGATGATTGCCCCTGGCTTTTCAAAGGAGTAGAGGAAGAGGAAGGTGGAGTTAGTGAATTTGAGTTGGAAGGATAAGAGTTACCGGAATTTTGTTGATTGGAGCGCCAATTGTTGTTGTTTGAACCCTTATTGTTGTTCCAATCGTTGTTCCGGTTGTTGTTGTTTCCATTCCAGTTATTGTTCCGGTTATTGTTGTTGCCGCCATTGTTGTTGCCCAAATAACCAACATCCTTCCCTTGTTGCTTTGGGAAGTTGGTCTTGATAGCCTCCTTCAACTCTTTGATCTCATTGTTGAGGGAGAAAATCTGATTTTGAGCTTCGTGTGTGAGCTTTGCTCCTTGCTCCACACGATTTCCCTCCACTTTCCGGTGGGAATACTTCTCTATGACTCTTGCTTGCTTCTCAATGAAGTCCCAAGCGTCATCTTCTCTCATGTCCATGAACGTTCCACATGAGAGGGATTGGAGGTTGAATTGCGTTCCCGCATCCAGCCCCTTGTAGTAAATCTCCAGCAAGGCAAGTTTGGATATGCCATGATGAGGGCAATCCAAGAGCAAATCCTGAAACCTTTCCCAAGATTGAAACAAACTTTCGTTAGGTCTCATGGAAAAAGCATTAATCTTACCTCTAAGTTCCGCCGTTTTGGATGGCGGAAAGAATTTGGTGAGGAACTCCGCGGAAAGGTCTTCCCACGTATTTAGTTTCCCACTAGGAAGAGCTTGATACCAAGATAACGCTTTCCCCTTCAAGGAGAAGAAGAAAGGCTTGATCTTATAGCTGTTGGTAGTAGCGCTCTTTGGTCTCATTGTCTCCATCATACACTCAAAGTTCTGCAAGTGTTGGTGTGGAGATTCAGCGCTTGTCCCGCCAAATTGGTTTTGGCGAACAAGAGTAATGACTTGAGGGTTGAAGCTAAACCCTTGCACATCTTCAGCATCGAAATTCACGCCCAAGCGGCGTGGTTGTTGTGTTGGATCCATCCGCTGGCCAAGAGTTCTTGGCTCATTATCTACACGTTTGATCCTCACATTCCTAGGCGGAATGCGGCGATTAGCAGCTCCTTGTGGATGGAAAGGATTTACATTGATCGTGGGATCAATCTCCTATAGCGGTGGCATGGAAGAATCACTATCATCAGCGGATGAGTGACTTTTTCTTCTAGACCTTGATGCTTTCCTTGAGGATTTCTTGCTTCCATTATTCTTAAGGTCGCTCATCTCTACCCTCATCTGGAAGATCATGTCTTGTAGATTGTTAACTTGAGATTGATGACGATCCATCTCATCCTGGCGGAGAGTCTCATTCCATTGGAGTTGAGCTTCCTTCTCTGCCAATTCCGCTTGAAGATCACGTTCGTGTCCTTCAGCCATCTTCTTTTCCTTGCGCTTTTGCCTTAAAGTTTTCTCTAGCTCTTGATCAAGAGGCAAGAGATCTTCGGTGTTCCTAGACCTGCGCATGCACTCAAAGTAATATCAAATAACGAGAGCAAGCTCCCAAGCTTGACAACCGGCTACCGAATTCGGCCGAAACCAAATCCCCGGCAACGGCGCCAAAAACTTGTTCGCCCCTAGAGGTGTGTGCAAATAAGTTTTAAATTTATAAAACTAGAATCAAGCAAGCGAACCCGCAGTGTACGGATCGACGTAGTTAAGCAAGAATTCCAGAGTATCGAACACAGGGATTTGGGTGGGAACAAATTCAATTGCAGATTATCAAGCGAGTAAATATGAGAGTTTTGCAAATATTAGGAAAACAACAATCCTAAAGATCCAGGTGTCCAGCTGTGGCAATCGATTCAAGATATACTAATGATATAAAGACGGAGTTGAGATATGCAAAGGTATGCTAATGTAAGGTAATCGTACGGTGAAGTTCCAAAAACCTTATATGACTCACCTACAAGACACTCCCTATACAGGTTGTTGAGGCTCAATATAGAAAGGTTCTAAAGGCAAGAATTAATGTCAAATACCCAAACTTGTAATCCAATGATCAAGACTAACTTAGCCGATTACGGTTATGACACTCACAGTCGAGGTAGAGGTTGTTGAGGCTTCACTACCACCTAGAAAAGACAAGTCTAAACTAAGTTAAAGCAAATCTTTAACTTTGGATTAAAGTAAAAGCACGTTCATAAACTTAAAGGAAATTACGGTTAGATCTTGAGACTCCACGGCCGTGGAACTCAAGAACAGCCCGTAATTTAGGGTTCGTCGACGATTCTCTCTAACTCTCAGGGTCTAATCTGTTTACGATCAATCTATCATCATCTAAGCCACAACTATCAGCCCTTCACCTTAGAATTGTTAAGGGTTTTTAGCCAATAACCGTCATGTTGATATCAATTCAAGGATTAAAAGATAGAAAGATGAAAACTTCCGAAAACTTTCAATAATCTTCAAACCAATCCCAAAGTCACAATCGAGAACAAATATTGTCAATGGATTCGGAATAAAGCAAACAATCGCAATCTTAGGAAAGAAGGGAGAACGGGATGTCAATCCGTTTTCCAAATCAAACCTGAACAAGAAGAGAGATCTTCTTGCAACAATCTTCCAAAAGCTTCGATCTTCCGCCAATTCGGAGATCTCAACAGCAATCTCCACCAAAAGTGCGAGATTAGGGCAAATCCCAGATGCGAACTTCGATCTCCAATGAGAAGTCGATGATTCCAAGCAAGGGCTCAAACGGCGTTGAAATTCTCTAAGTGGAGATGAAGCGTGGATTGCCAAAATTCCCTTAAGCAAACCTAAACAAGGTGTAGGCGTCGATGACGGAATTTCTCTTCGTCCGTCTTTTTATAGGGCAGGATAAAATATCGGCCCGGCCCAATCTTCAAAAGATCGTGGCTTCAAAATGTGGCGAAAAAGATCGCCAAGATCACGGTCGTGGAAGATTCCACGACCGTAATTTAGAGCGTGGATTATGTCACGGTTTGAACCATATGTTCCACGGCCGTAATAGTTACTGGAATGCATCACGCCTCTCTTTGCAGTGTTCCACGGCCGTGGAACTAAACGTGGTTTGTAGTACGGCCGTATTTTAGAACGTGGTTTAGGGCAAGAACGTGATTCTTCCCTAGCCTCGTGCATTCCTCAAGTTGAACTCCAATTTGCTCCTAATAATGCCCTCAATCCATGGACATATTCAATCAACTCTTCTTTGCTCGATTCCGTTCGGAAATGACTCTCAATCACCTATATTTCAACATAATGCTAATGTAGATATCCATATCGACAATATAGGCAATACTAGCTCACATATGCAACGATGCTCAATCAAAGACTATCAATATGAATCAGATACATTTAGAAAACGTGCTTAAAATATCACAATATTTCATGCTAACAGAAGACTGCAGGGTGAGACACATGGTGTGGCCAGCCGAGGACTTCTTTACATTAGCATATGTGGGATGGAGTATCTTTTGTGGTTATGGTTTATGATGTTGTTTTGTACTCGGCTTGGAGTTTGTAAACTCTTTTGATGTATCATTGACCGGAGGTATTTCTATGGTCGTCTATACCCAATCAAAAGTAAATCCCGACTTAGCACTAAGAATAAGAATAGTGAATAAGTAAGGGTCTAACCCAAGAGAGTTAAGGTGTTTTAGATGTAATTATCGATTATAATGACAAGTGACATAAAGGGGGGGGGGGTTTGGTTGAATTGATGCACAAAAGCTTATGAAAACGATTAATGCGACAAGTAAGACAATAATGGATGAATCTACACTAGGTTGATTATAAGCATGCAATTGCTACTTTGGTGAGTTCCTTTTACAAGTTTCCAAGTAACCTCCCGTCTCGATCGTATATATGTGTTGAGCCAAGCGGCATCAACACAACTTAACCGATTAAAGTTCCGTAAACCTACAAGAACAAATAATAGGTTAGCTTTCAAACAAAGACTAAGGGATATAAAGAGAAGATTAAAACCGTTAAACTTATCTTTATATTTGTGTTCCTTTTCTTTAAGTAATCACAACCCGTTATTACTTAAAGTTGCTATTGGATTAAAGACCCGAACCCGGAACCTATTATTCCTAGTTGTTTGCATGCACTTTAGAACCTAAGGTGATCAATCTCAAGCAATAGTAAACATGCAATTAGACAATGGAGATCAAGGAAACACAAAGCATTACTGAATGAAAACTTATATTAAAGGTACTTACAACCAAAGCAACAAAGCAGCTTCAAACCAACCCAATGTAGCAAGGGAGTTAGCAACTCATTACAATGGAAAACTCAAGTCTAAAATGGATTTTGTGAGGAAAAGCATGGATGATTCTAGCAATTAGCCATGGACTACTTATACTACAAAAGACACTTAATTAGGAGTAAATAGCCGGCCTAAAACAGCCACCTTAAATGCCATAAAGGTGGTGTAAACAGCCGGAGTAAAGCTTCTGGCGTTAAACCGCAGGGGTGGCCTTCAGGAGCCGCAAGGGCAGTTTAGGCAGAATCGGTTGATCTTCTTCGGGGCCGCTGGGGCGGCTACACAACTCCGCTGGGGCGGATCTTTAATGCACTTCAACGTCTGACCTTTCGCCTTTCTGACGTTTTTGATGTCAAGCCGCCGGGGCGTCCCTATGTCGACGCAGGGGCTTCGACATAGCCTCTTCGTCTTCCAGCTCCCTGGTTGGGGCGCAGGGGAGCTGATCTTCATTTCTTAAGGGCAGGTCACCGCAGGGGCGCCAAGGAGTGGCGCAGGGGCGCCAAGGAGTGGCGCAGGGGCGGTGACACACTTCATGGCCGGCGCTGGTGAAGGCGCAGGGAGCGTTCCAGTGGAAACGTCATCCCCAGGGGCGGCTGCAAGGACCCGCAGGGGCGGTGAGGCAACTAAAGCTTTGCTTCATGATCGATCTTCACTCCTAAGTGCTTATAACTCCTTCTTTAGCTTCTTTTGATCTTCTTCTTCTGGACCAAGGAGTTAATAGCATAAACTGACTCTAATGCAATAAAATGACTCTAAAAACTACCCTAAATGATAGTGATTCCATCACCTATCAAACTCCCCCATACTTAGACCTCTTACTCGTCCCGAGTAAAAACAAATGACATCAACTAGACTCAAAGGCCTCAGGAAGCATGAGTAAGTAGAAAGATAATGGAAAATAAGAGAAAAGTCAAGAAAGAAAGAAGGAAAAGAGAGGAAATATGAGAAAATGAGATACTACCATCCTTATCGCTCCAAGAGTGGCCTGCCCGGACAACCTCCTTATGACTCCCCTTCTTATGTCGCCAAAACGCCGGAAGGGAAACCTACACTCGGTGTTTCTCATCTTGCCAAGGCGCCCTTTCGGGTTTTCATCTTGCCACTCTTCTTCTTTTATCACTTAAACTCACATCCCTCAAGTCAATTTTGCACCAACCTAAGGTTGGTCGGACTACCTTCTTTTTACCTAAACCGCCCTTTCGGGTTTTCAGTTTATCCAAGGATTTTCATGCCTTTTTTCACTTCTTTGGCTTTTTCTTTTCTTTTTTTTTTTTTTTTATTGAGACTGAATTCAACAATGCAAAACAAAAGCTAAAAACAACTCAATAACTGTACAAGCAATGATATATCCCTCCCCCATACTTGAAGTACACTTTGCCCTCAAGTGGAAATGAGTCAAAGATAAATGTGGGAGAAGGGAAAGAAATGTACCCATCAGTGGGGTGGTCCGGATGGACCACCCGGACCTTCCTCTGGTGGGTAAGGGAAGTGGCGGAAGAAATGCTCCTAGCGCTGGTAGATGTCATCAATGCGGTCCTGCTGGGCAGACATCCGACGACCAAAAGAGGTCTCAAAACTGGCCTGCCAAGCCAGCTGCTGAGCCTCCAGCTGCTGCTGCTGGGCTGCCTGCCAGGCCTCCTGCCTCTGATCGAAGTGTGAGGTCATGGAGGTGGCAAAAGTGTCCTGCTAGCTCTGCTGCTGCTCCAACATAGTCCACTGGTAATCGGACTGCCATGCCCGGTGCTGGGTTGTCATAGCCGCCATCTGAGCCTGAAGCCTCGCAAGGGCCGAGTCCTTCTCTGGTGCAGCTGTGGGCATCTCCTCGTCATCTGGGATAGGCAGGTGCTCCTCCTGATGGGCCCGGCTGGAGCCGGCGGCATGCCTCTCCACAATGGCCACTAGTGGCCTCCTCGGCACGAAATGATCTGCCGGTATGTAGAGCTCGGAGAGCTCACCTCCTAGTGGTAAAGATCGGGGGAGGTAGGTGAGGTGGCTCCCATCTGCAAGGGATATCCAAAATAGGCTCTCCCCGTCCCACCGGAGGAGCTTGTACCTCCTAAGCATCCCCTCAGTATAGAGAGAAGCCGCCATCCCATCCTCTAACTCAGACAGGTCCATCACTTGTGAGGCGATCAAAGAGATCACCCCACTGCCGACAATATCCCTCGGCTCATTCCTCCTGATCCGCTTCAAAGCGGCGAGGAAGAGAGAGGGCCAATCCATCAGCTTCTCGCTCTGTGAAAGACAGGAGTAGAGTAGTGGGAGGTCCTTGAGAGCGACCTTGTTTTCCTCTTTGTGTCCACAGAAGACACTCATGAGGATCTTGGAAATCAACCTCAAACTGGGGTGAGTGAGTTTGTTGGAGTACTCACCCCCAGAATGGAACTCCGACCCGGTAGCTGCTTGCCAAAACTCACATAGTTCCGGGGCCGGGACTGGATCCCACCAGTTCTCAGAGGGGTTTAGAGTCACCCCAAAAGCCTCCCGTAAATCGTTGTAGTCAAGAGTGTACTTCACCTTGTTGAACTTGAAGGTGAGGCCGGTACACACGTGGTCTTCCTTCTGCATTGTGAAGGTGGCGATAAACTGTCTGCTGAGCTCCGGATATGTCGGAGCACTCTTCTGGAGGAAGTCTCCGAGCCCAGCATTCTCCAAAAATGCTTGCATGCTCTCTAGCATGCCCAGTTTCTCCAAAGTCGGGATATGCAGAAATCGAGTTGCATACACAACTCGATCCTGCACAATCCTATAACGGTCCTTCTCTGTTTCAGCCATCTTGTATTTCCTTGGGGCTTCCATTCTTGAAAGTATTTGAAGCAAAGGATTAGCAAATGTTGAAATGAGGAAAAGAAAATGACCTTTCTGTTGTGATTTCCGCAGGGGCGGCTATGCAGGCGCAGGGGCGGTGAGGCGCAGGGGCGTATGCTTGCAACTGCAGGTGCGGAAGAAGTACATAGCCGATTTCTAAGGCGCAATGGAGAGAGTCTTGCTGAGGTTGCTCCGGTGACGTCCTTGGTGGTGTAGCCTCGCCGGTGATGTAGCTGGAGTGGAATGTATGAAGCGGGTGAGGAGGAAGGCCGTAGGGTTGTGAGAGAGCACGAGGGTAGCGGGAGAAGGTGGCGCAGGGATGTCGACTGGTGGCTAGCTGTCGGAGGTGGCGCAGGGGCGTCGGCGAGATTGGTTTTAGGAAAAGGGCGCATGGGCGTTAAGGGTTTGCTGAACGAAGGGAGTTTGGAGGGTTTGTGTTTGGTGAAAAAGGTTGGTGAGTGGTGCGTGGTAGGTGTAGGCATTTTTCGAGATCCTATTTTTTTTCTTTTCTGGGTAAACTCGCAGGGGCGGGGGTTTGACACCGCAGGGGCGGCGACAAGGGAGAGTGGCACGCAGGCCCAGCGCCGGGGGAGGCGCTGGGAATTTGTGTCAAGGATGGCCGCCGTAGGGGCATGGGGATGTCACCGCGGGGGCGGTGACAGGCGTGTTGAAGGCGCGGGCCTAGCGCCGGGGGCGGCGCTGGCCTGAGTGTCACCGCAGGGGCGGGTTCCTTGACAGAAGCTCCTCTTTTTATTCCTTCGGGTTGCCTCCCGAGAAGCGCCTTTGTTTTACGTCGTTGGCTCGATGTAAGATCTCTACTTCTCTGACTGTGCCTCCTCTAGTACCATCTCGTCAATCGGATCGTTCTTGATTCCTTCAAGGTAAAGCTTTAGCCTTTGTCCGTTCACCTTAAACACCTTGTGCGTTTGGGGGTCATAGAGATCCACAGCCCCGTGAGGGTATACTTCGGCTACTATGAACGGCCCTGTCAATCTTGAACGCAACTTACCTGCAAAGATTTTTAAACGGGATTGAAAGAGAAGTACCTTATTACCTACCTTGAAGTCCTTCCGGAGGATGTTCCGGTCATGCCATGCTTTGGTCTTTTCTTTGTATGTGGTAGCATGGTCATATGCATCTAGCCTTAGTTCCTCCAACTCTTGCAATTGGAGCTTCCGAAATTCTCCCACTTCTTCTATTTTCATGTTTCACTTCTTTACCGTCCACCAAGCTTTGTGCTCTAACTCCACCGGTGGGTGGCAAGCTTTCCCAAACACGAGCCTAAAAGGGGACATTCCGATGGGAGTTTTGTAGGTTGTCCGATATGCCCATAGGGCGTCATTTGGCCTTGCACTCCAATCCTTCCGCCCGGGAGAAACCGTCTTTTCAAGGATGGTCTTTATTTCCCGGTTGGACACCTCAGCTTGGCCGTTTGTTTGCGGATGATAAGTTGTTGACACTCTTTGGTGAACATGGTACTTCTTAAGGAGAGTTGTGATCGTCTTGTTGCAAAAAGGGGTACCCCTATCACTGATTAAGGCTTTTGGAATTCCAAATCTTGCAAAGATATTTTCCTTCAGAAAAGCTGCAACTACTTTTGAATCATCAGTTTTGGTGGCCTTTGCTTCCACCCACTTGGAAACATAGTCCACCGCAAGCAAAATATATGTGTTCCCGAATGAAGTAGGAAACGGACCCATGAAATCAATTCCCCAAACATCGAATATTTCACAAAATATAAGAGAGGATTGGGGCATTTCATGTCTCCTTGAACGATTTCCTACCCTTTGGCATCTATCACACACTTTACAAAACGCAAAAGCGTCTCGAAAAATGTGTGGCCAAAAGAAACCGGCATCCAAAACTTTTCTTGCAGTTTTGTTTGCTCCAAAGTGCCCCCCACATGCTTCAGAATGATAGAAAGTTAGGACGGATTGTACCTCATTGTCCGGAATGCAACGCCGGATCACTTGGTCACTACAATGCTTCCAAAGGAAAGGATCGTCCCAAACGTAGTGTCGATCTTCAGCTTTAAATTTCTCTCGTTGTGCCTTGGTGAAGTCTGGAGGATACTCCTTCCTGACAATGAAGTTCACAATGTCAGCAAACCAAGGCTTAAAAGATTGAAGCTTAAGACAAACCTCTGTCGACAATTCCGCAGGGGCGCCTAGAGGGAGCCGCAGGGGCGGCTGGTGTGAGGCACGGGGGCGGTTACACAACAGAGAGTTGTGTAGAATGTATCGTGTGGAAAACTTCCGGCTATCTCTCTTCTTCTTGGATCTTCCTCCTCTTACACTAGTCTGCTCAAATGATCGGCCACCAGGTTCTCAGCTCCCTTCTTGTCCCTTATCTCTAGGTTAAACTTGCTTAGAAGAAGCACCCAACGGATCAATCGTGGCTTTGCCTCCTTCTTTGCCATGAGGTACCTAAGAGTTGCATGGTCTGTGAAGATAATTACCTTTACCCCAAGTAGGGACTGCCGAAATTTCTCAAGGGCAAAAACTACCATTAACATCTCCTTCTCGGTGGTAGAGTAATTCCTTTGTGCTCCATTGAGTGTCATAGACGCATAATGGATCACATGGGAGGCCCGTCCGTCTTTTTGTCCTAAGATAGCTCCGACAGCGTAGTCATTGGCGTCACACATGATTTCAAAAGGTTTCTCCCAATCCGGAGAACGGATGATCGGTGCGGTGGTGAGACATGCCTTCAAAGTATCGAAAGCCTTCTTGCAATCCTCATCCACTAGGAAGGTGACATCTTTCTTCAGCAATTCACACAGGGGTGCTGAGATCTTTGAGAAATCATTGATGAACCGTCGGTAGAAACCTGCATGACCAAGAAAAGATCGGATTTCCCGAACATTAGTAGGATAAGGTAAATTTGAATAACATCAACCTTTGCCTTATCTACCTCTATCCCTTTTGAGGATATTACATGTCCTAGCACAATTCCTTGTTCCACCATGAAATGACATTTTTCCGAATTAAGAACTAAATTGGTTTCAACACATTTTTCAAGAACAAGTTTTAAATGCCCTAAACATGCGTCAAAACTGTCCCCATGGACGGTAAAATCATCCATGAAGACTTCAATGAAATTTTCTATGTATTCGCAGAAAATACTTATCATGCACCGTTGGAAAGTGCCCGGTGTGTTGCAAAGTCCAAAGGGCATTCTGCGATATGCAAAAGTGCCAAATGGGCAAGTGAACATCATCTTCTCTTGATCTTCTGGTGCGGTGGCTATTTGGAAATGGCCCGAATATCCATCCAGGATACAGTAGTATTGATGACCTGCAAGACGTTCCAACATTTGATCAATAAAAGGTAATGGGAAATGGTCTTTTCGTGTTACCTTATTGAGCTTGCGGTAGTCAATGCAAACTCTCCATCCGGTTTGTGTTTTGCTTGGGACCATCTCTCCATGTTGATTTTCCACCAAGGTGATGCCTCCCTTCTTTGGAACTACTTGGGTTGGACTAATTCAAGTGCTATCCGAGATAGGAAAGATCATATCCGCTTGGAGGAGCTTCAACACTTCCTTTTTGACCACATCCATCATTGGTGGGTTCAACCTCCTTTGAGATTGCCTAGAGGGCTTGGCTTCGTCCTCAAGTAAAATCCTATGCATTCAAGTGGAGGGACTTATCCCTTTTATGTCCGCAATAGTCCATCCAAGGGCCGTCTTGTGCTCCTTTAGTACGTTCACCAACTTATCTTCTTGTCCGGTGGTCAACTTATTGGAGATAATTACCGGCAAGGTATTGTGTGCTCCAAGGAAAACATACTTGAGGTGTGACGGAAGGTCCTTCAATTCTATTTCCAGTGCCTGCACTATGGACGGAACAAGCTTCTCGCTTGGGGTTAGTAAAGTGGGCCCAATGGCCAAATTGGAGATAGGTAGCCTTTTATGCCCATCTAATTGGGTTAGGACCACTTTCATGCTAGATGTTAACACATAATCTGATTTGAAACCATCAATGTCATGCTCAATCACATTTCTTAATTCATCCACATCAGAGTTATCAAAAACATCTTGCATAAAAGGTTCAACAATGTCAATGGCACATAGAGAATGTTCATCGCTAGGAAATTTCATTGCATCGTAGATGTCAAATTCCACTACTCCTCCATCAAACTCCATGGTCAATTTACCACTAACATAATCAATTTTAGTCCTAGCCGTTTTCAGAAATGGCCTACCTAACAGAATGGGTGCAGCATGCGAGTCATTTTCCATATCCATTACAAAGAAATCAGCAGAAAAAATTAGGTTATCTACCATCACTAATACATCTTCAATTATCCCTTTCGGGTACACATTAGATCTATCAGCAAGTTGTACTACAATCCTAGTTTCCATTAGTGGCCCAAGGCCAAGTGATTTGTAAATCGAATATGGCAAGACATTAATAGAAGCACCGAGATCAAGCATTGCTTTGTCAAAGAGGGTTTCCCCTATAACACAAGGAATGTTTACCATGCCCGGATCGCTGCACTTCTTGGGCATTCTCCCTTGGAAAACTGCCGACACATGTTCACTCACTTGCACTTTCTGTTTCCCCTTTAGCTTTTGATTCCTCTTGATAATGCAAAGTTCCTTCAAAAAACGAGCATACTTAGGGATACTTTTCACCAACTTAAGGAGGGGAATGTTTACCTCGCATTTAGAGAAAGTCTCAAAGAGATCCTTGTCCTCTATGATTCTTCGCTCCTTCAATGCTTTAGGAAAAGGAGCCGGTGGTTTCTCGGAGTACAGTGGCGGAAAGTTAGGCCGGACGTAAGTATCCTTTTCAGCAGGACCTTCTGTTGTGTTTTCCGCAGGGGCGCCAGTTTGAAGGCACAGGGGCGGCTCGGGGGTTGTCACCGCAGGGGCGGGGGAAGCCAGCCACAGGGGCGTCGTTCCTTCTGTGTTGGGCGCAGCTGCAGCCGCAGGGGCGGTTGTGGGTGCGGAAGAGACGACAAAAGGTTTGCTTTGTGATTCTTTTGCTGGTTCTTGTTGGATTTTCTTCCCGCTCCTTAATGTTAGGGCACTAACATTCTCCTTGGGGTTTATAAACGCCTGGGAAGGCAATCCTCCGGAGAGCCTTGATTCGGTCCGTGAAATAGCTTCCGTCATTTGACTAACCTGTTTCTCAAGGTTCTTGATGCTAGATTCCGTTGTTTGGACATGAGTAGCAAAGTGTTTAGTCAAAACCTGCAACATATCTTCAGTTGAGTGATACTTACCTTGGCGGGGCTGCTGTTGTTGGTTTTGTTGATCCCTCCAACGAGAATTCTATTGGTCATGCCAATTTGGCATGAAATCCTGTGCATAGGGATCGTTCCTAGGTCTTTGCTGATGTGGTTGTTCATAACCCATTGCGTTTACTTCAGCATCGTCATCTTGAACTTGTGGACACATGTCTGTTGGATGATACGGGTCAACACAAACTCCACAAGCTTTGAGTTGTTGCGGTGTTCCCATAAGTGTTAGCCTTTTCACCATTTCCTTCAATTTCGCTAGCTCGGTGGAAATCTCACTCTTCCCGGAACTCACAACATGAAATCCTTTCTTAGCCGGGGTCCTTCCAAAGTTCCGAGTTCCTTCCGCTAGCTCCTATATCTTTTCCAAAGCAAGGTCAAGAGTAGAGTTAAGAATATTACCTCCACAAGCCGCATCGACGATCCTTCTTTCATTGTCTAGCAAGCCATTGTACAAGTACATGACTAGATCTTGAGTTGAATATCCGTGGAAAGGATAGCTGGATCGGAGGCGTGCAAACCTGTCGAAGTACTCGTAGAGAGTTTCGGTTGCCTCTTGCTCGATGTTGCTTATAGCTTTCTTCAAGCTATTGGCCTTTTTAACTGGAAAGTATTTCTCCAAGAACGCTTTGTGAAGGTTCTCCCAAGTGTCAATACTCCCGGATGGAAGGTGGTAATACCAATCATCCGCCGAATCTTTGAGTGTGAAGCCGAATGCCCTCATCTTGATCTGTTCTTTGGTAATGTTGTCGGATTCATGCTCATACAAACGGTATGGAACTTCCCAAGGTGCTTGATGGGGTCTTCACCACTTAGCCCATGGAAGGATGTAAGCAAGTGAATGAGGCCTGGCTTGAGTTCAAAGTTGACTCCTTCCCCTAGTGCCGGTATAGCGACCGCAAGAGGGTTTTGAGCCAAGGTGGGCTGCGTAAGTTGACGAAGGGTACGGTCATCCATCTCTTGTTGAAGTTGTTGTTGTCTTCGTTTCCGGATGTGCGTCCTCTCAATTTCTGGATCAAAAGAAGCAAAGCCGGAATTAGTAGCACGGGTTTGAACAATAAAAATGGTTCAAACCAATATCAATAATAACAATAAAACACAAAAACTCCCCGGCAACAGCGCCAAAATTTGACCAAAGGTATTTCTAGGGTCGTCTATACCCAATCAAAAGTAAATCCCGACTTAGCACTAAGAACAAGTATAGTGATTAAGTAAGGGTCGAACCCAAGAGAGTTAAGGTGTTTTAGATGTAATTATCGATTATAATGACAAGTGACACAAGGGGGGGTTGGTTGAATTGATGCACAAAAGCTTATGAAAATGATTAATGCGACAAGTAAGACAATAATGGATGAATCTACACTAGGTTGATTCTAAGCATGCAATTGCTACTTTGGTGAGTTCCTTTTACAAGCTTCCAAGTAACCTCCCGTCTCGATCGTATATATGTGTTGAGACAACCGGCATCAACACAACTTAACCTATTAAAGTTTCGTAAACCTACAAGAACAAATAACAGGTTAGCTTTCAAACAAAGACTAAGAGATATAAAGAGAATATTAAAACCGTTAAACTTATCTTTATATTTGAGTTCCTTTTCTTTAAGTAATCACAACCCATTATTACTTAAAGTTGCTACTAGATAAAAGACCCGAACCCGGAACCTATTAATCCTAGTTGTTTGCATGCACTTTAGAACCTAAGGTGATCAATCTCAAGCAATAGTAAACATGCAATTAGACAATGGAGATCAAGGAAACACAAACCATTACTGAATGAAAACTTATATTAAAAGTACTTAGAACCAAAGCAACAAAGCAGTTTCAAACCAACCCAATGTAGCAAGGGAGTTAGCAACTCATTACAATGGAAAACTCAAGTCTAAAATGGATTTTGTGAGGAAAAGCATGGATGATTCTAGCAATCAGCCATGAACTATTTATACTACAAAAGACACTTAATTAGGAGTAAATAGCCAGCCTAAAACAACCACCTTAAATGCCATAAAGGTGGTGTAAACATCCGGAGTAAAGCTTCTGGCGTTAAACCGCAGGGGCGGCCTTCAGGAGCCGCAGGGGCGGTTTAGGCAGAATCGGTTGATCTTCTTCAGAGCCGCTGGGGCGGCTACACAACTCCGTTGGGGCGGATCTTTAATGCACTTCGATGTCTGACCTTTCGCCTTCTTGACGTTTCTTATGTGAAGCCGCCGGGATGTTCCTATGTCGACGCAGGGGTGTCGACATAGCCTCTTCGTCTTCCAGCTCCCTGGTTGGGGCGTAGGCAGGGGCGCAGTGGGAGGTGCAGGGGAGCTGATCTTCATTTCTTCAGGGCAGGTCACCGCAGGGGTGCCAAGGAGTGGCGCAGGGGCGGTGACACACTTCATGGCCGGCGCTGGTGAAGGCGCAGGGAGCGTTCCAGTGGAAACGTCATCCACAGGGACGGTGAGGCAACAGAAGCTTTGCTTCTTGATCGATCTTCACTCCTAAGTGCTTATAACTCCTTTAGCTTTTTTTGATCTTCTTCTTCTGGACCAAGGAGCTAGTAACATAAACTGACTCTAATGCAATAAAAAGACTCTAAAAACTACCCTAAATGATAGTGATTCCATCACCTATCAATCATATACAGCTTTTATGTATTTGGTTTTTATCTACCTGTGCCTTGTTGTAAGATCCAGTGAACTTGTTGTTAGGCTAGGGTCAGGATCCATTGTGAGATCAAATCCCAATGTGACACTCCAAGTCCCGTGGATTTGGGGTGTTACAAGTTGAGAATTACTAAATAAGTTGCAAGTTCATTAATCCATTCGACAAGCAAAATGACAAATATCATCCATGATAAAGAAAAAACTAACAACTAAAAAAATCCAGAACATCTTTGTAACTCAAAACTAAAACAATTCAATTGTAAAAACAAAAACGAAATGATAAAGAACATTCTTCAAGCGAGATCGTGTTATACTATTCAGATCCATTTTTAACAAATATCATCACCATGTCTTTCTTCATATCCAATGGAACTTCTTTCACCATAAGAAATTGTTTCTCATTCTCTATAAACCATGTGCATGCCTTAATCTGTACATCTCTAGGAAGTTCTGGTATTGCCATGATCTCTGTGTATACCTCTTTTGGAGTAAGACTAGTTGTAGTAGCACGTATAAGGGCTTCAAAAGATGACGCCATTCTATCAACTGAAGTCCCCAAGACGTCTGTAGCCATACATTTTCTCTTTGGAGGGGGTACATTACAAGAACTTGTTTCTTCGTTTCTCCTCTTTACAAAACTTGCATGGCTTGGTGAGATTTCTTCAACAATATCGTCTAATGTTTTATCATCACCATCCAAATAAAACATAATTTCTTGCATTGTTGAGAGGAGTCATAAACTCAGCGGCGTCATCACATGTTTCAGCACCCGCTCCATTGGCTCTATCTTTCCCACACAAATCAACTATATCCTCCCAGTTTTGGATTCTCTTATATCGAAAACTAGCAGCTTCGTCATGAGACTATAGCAAAAGTATATAATTTGTATAAGAAAAGGTTGTCAACCAATTGAAAGAAAACTTATATATAATAATAAAATAACTTACCTTCACATATTCTTCCCACACATTGGTTTCATCAACACTAATCATTTGAGTTGATGAATCCCAACTAAATCCGCTTTGACCCAAGATATCACTCACAATGCCATAATACTTTTTCTATAGTTTCACACGGTTTTTCACGTTGTCAGCAGTTACTTGAATGCCAAATTGTGCGGATAATATTGAAGCAGCTGCATTATATGCTATAGATTTCCAGCCGTTGTCTCCTTTGTGACCAAGACCTCGTTCCTCGCGAAGTGTATCAACTAAAACACGCTCCATGTTCAAATTCCATTGCATGTAGCTCTTGCTTTCTAATTTACTTTCATCTTTCCTCCATTTTTTGCTTTTGTCTTTTCTTGCATGACCTCATTCACTCCGTGCGTATCCATTTCTGAATGTAGAACAAAAAAATACTTCAACTATTAAGATAATAATTAACATAACCAGTAATAGATATAATTAAGACATGAAACACACAAGTGATTATAATTATAAAATATTACTACCATTTAGTTTTATAAAGTTGCATTACAAATAGACTCCACAAAAAGCAAGCAACACAAAGCAACAAGAACCATTAACCCTAAAGTTACTATTCGCTGAAAGCATAGTTGAAAAAAAAATTCATGGTTGTTTATTCAGTCGTGCACAATAATCTTCGAACATCCTCTTTGCAAGTGTATCACGAAAATTTGTCCATTGATCAATAGCTTGAACATTTGTAATCCTATCTTCATTATTCACCGGAGTTGGAAGCTCGTTTGCTGAAATTGGATGATTTAGTAAATCTGAATCAACATCTGACAGAAATTGTGTATCGGCGGCTTGGAGAATAGGATCGATAGCTTGTTGAATTCGTATAAAGTTATGTAGAACACAACAAGCATTTATGATCCTTACTTGGGTTTTGATGCTAAAAAATGATGGAGTACGCATTATGCTCCATCGTTTTTTTAACAAACCGAATGCTCGCTCAACTACATTCCTTGCAACGGAATGACGAAGATTGAACAACTCTTTGTAGGTATTTGGTCGATTTCCGGTCCACTCATTTAAATGGTATCTAGTCCCTCGGTATGGTGCTAAAAATCCCGGACCATTGGTATAGCCAACATCCACTAAATAGTATTTATCTACACATACGCATTTCGAAAGATAAGTTCTATATTTAAAATACCTACGTTTTAAATTTTTTATAAAGTAGTTTGGAAATTACCGCTCGGCACATGAAACAGATTGTTTCGACGAAGAGCATCTCGTAAAACACGAGCATCTGAAGCAGACCCCTCTCAACCAGGCAACACATAGTATAATTTCAAATCAGGTTCACAAACTCCTAGGACATTAGTCGATATATCACCCTTCCTATTACGATATCTCGGTCTATCCTCAGCCGGCACAGTCAATAGAATGTGTGTACCATCAAGGGCTCCTAGACAATTCTAAATTAAGAAGGAAAATTATCAAGGATATAATTTTAAATGAGTACACAAATTTTTATATTGGTAAAGAATTACCTCAAACCACTTCCATTTCTCTCTTTCTGAGTTCACAATGATAGGTGGTTGTATCTTCAAGTATTCTTTACTTATCCTCATCATTGCACACAAGATATTATGGAATTGTCTGCTAACTGTTTCCTTAGAGCGATAATATATAAAACCAATTTTTTGGTATTTGACGTTGTGTGCAAGTATGTCTAGGAACATAGCTACCGATTCTTCTATAGGAACATTTCTAGTACGAACTAAGCCTCTTAATCCACTTTGAATTTCACACAAACGCCTAAAAGCAGTCTTACTGACCCGTAGTTGTTCAATACAATCTACCTCTCTTCCATCATACAAACGATTTAAATAAGACTTTCTCTCATGACCCCAATCACGTGATGACTCCTTAACGAAAAATGTTGTATGATACCACTCTACTACTAAAGCAATCATAAATATAGTTGCACCTAACACAATTTTCATTCTTTTTCGTGATTCTTCCGCTTCATCGACACGCTTTCGTTATAATCTCATTACAATGTTAGTCGCACTCATATTAGCCAAGTCTGTTCAAACAAAACAAGAATGCAACTCAAATCTCTTCAAATAAGTTTGGCCCTCTTTTTAAGACATATATTATCATGCAAAACACTCCATAAGAAAAGGACAAAAATAAATAAAAAAGAATCGGATGTTATACTTAGAAGATTACGCCAGTAGTTCATTCAATCTAAATGTCCACGCCAATGTCTATAATGATTACCAAACAGCCTTAATAACAAATAACAATTGCAATGTGTGGTAATATGTCTCAATCATCTCAATATTGCTGAATTAAAACAGCTTAGGACAACAAAGAAAATTCTATCTTGATATGCATAGAAATACAAACACAAAACAGAGGGTGGGAAGGATATACAAGAAAAGGAGTGGAACCAAGATCAGATATCATGGATTAGAGTACTCCAAGTGACGTTAAAAATGCTAACAAACACGAGTAAAATAATACACCAAACTCAACAAAAGAGAGAAATGGAACAAAAAAAGCAAGCCAGAATGACAAAGAAGAAGCCAGAATAAACCAGGACATGACAACAGAAAAAAGCATAATAACAAAGCCAAGCCATCTCCATAAAATTTTGTTCAGTTCGATTTAAATTTTGTTCAGTTCGATTTTGCTGCACAGATCAGACAAAAACAACGAGATGAATGACCGATCATTTTCGTTCTCTCTTAGCACCAAATATGACAGAACAAACAAAAATTGAATTTAAAACATGAAGTGATTCATAAATCAACGAGATCAATCATAAAAGATGAAGCTAGAAAATCAAAATTAGAAGGGAAAAGGTTAACCTAGGTCGACATATTCACACAAATCAGGGGCAACGGAAGAGTGTTTGCTCAATTGGAAATCAGAAGAAAAAAAGGAACCGAGATTACCCGGAAGTGACGCGAGAAGGAAGAGCTGAGAAATTGGGGAGCTGCAATGGCGAACTAAATGGAAGAATGTTTGGCGTTTAGGATTTCCCTAATTCCTGCTTGCGAAGGATTTTTAAAATAACGGGAGTATTTTGGGCTTTCCAAATCCCTTCGTATTTTTTCATGGAATTCCAAAATTTGATATCCAAACCGGAAAATTTACGAACAGAATTTTGGAAATTCTGATTTGAATTAAAATCCTGGGATTTTAATTACTATCCAAACTCACGCACTGTAATAGAGTTTACAGACCTTATCAAAGGTTATCACAAGCAACATAGTCTTCTTTATTATTAGAAAACATCACTTAAATACACTAGAGGTAGTCGTCAGAGTGCTCGGAGTCGGCATCAGGGCAATCCAGAAACACATGACCTGTCTTATGACAGTCCCAACATACGTTGGGTATTTTTTGCCCATTGAGGTATACAAATTCAGCGTGGGGGCATTCAGTAGTGGAATGATAACTGTTCTCATTACAGAACTGACAAAATGCAAAAAACTCAACTTGATCTTGGGTGAAGGTGGGGCAATGAAAAGTGTCATGATCAGCTTCTTTTTTGCACACCCCGCAATAATCAGGACGGCGAATTTGATTTGGACAGAACAAGGGAATGTGATTAACAAGATCCTTGCATATCCCGCAATAACCAGAAAGAGGAGGCGGAGGCTTAAAGCGTAAGCGTGGACGCCAGTATTTCCAGTTCACAAGATCAGCATCAGTGAAACATTGAATACTTCCCTCCTCTTTATGATAATTACGTAATTCTTCACTTGAACCTGACTCAACAACACAAGTCAAAGACTGGAAATCAATTCAAAACCAAAAGATAAAAAGTCTCTCACCTTCAGGATCAGCTTCAGGATCCATAGGCATCTTGCCTTCGAGGGGAAGTACTTGAGGGGGCTTTACAGGATGATGATCTGACAAAGTGAAATGTCTGAAAACTGTATTCCAATCACAAAAAATAAAAAAAAAACAAATTCGATTACCTTCCCCAACAGAATCAAGCGATTTCATTTCACGATCTTCGGTTGCTTTGGCCGGATCCAAAGCCTTAGAGCGCAACCAATCGGCCGGATCGATACCATCGAAACGCGAACAATCTTCCATATCGGACATCAATATAAGGTGCTTTTGCCTTTCTGATTCCATCGCTTCGGCCGGCCGTTTTGCAGAATCAGAGGCTCGTGGGAATGCAATCATGCTCATGGTTAGGGTTTGGGAGATAATCAGCTTGAATATCGAAATTGTGTCGAGTCATATCCTTTTATCGACGTTATGATTTACCAAGTTTGGAGTGTTAGGAATCTACTCCTGCGAGTGGGCCGGGTCTTCTCTGTCGGATCATCTTACTTGACCCTTCTTTTGTGTCCATTATTATTCATCTTACAGCCCAATAGTGGCCCACAAGTGAAGAATTGGACCCACACAAAACAATCTTATCATTTGTATTGGGTCTTACCAAACAAGTTGAAAATATTTAAATTGCATCAATTTTAAACTAATTTAAAGTGGAGTGTCAGGTACTCTTTTAACTAGTTCATATTAAGCATGTTCACGGATCACTAGTGATCCAGCGGGTTCTGATCCGGCGGGTACGGGTTCCCCCGAGTTGCGGGTACGGGTAAGGGTCATGAGATCCTTACCCGTCGACCCGGGTAGCGGTCAAATTTTAAATTGAAAAAAAAATCTCAACGGCTATATAGCCGTTGGGTTAGCCGTTGTAACGGCTATATTATAAATAAAAAGTAATAAACTATAATAAATCTAACCCAAAAATATTTCTATAAATACCCCAAACCCAATTTATTTCATCTCACACCAATTCTCATTCAATCATCTATTCACTCTCTCAATCTCTCCATAATTTTCAACTCTTACATTCAATTACTCTCCTAATCTCATATTCTCATTCTCTTATTTTGTTATTAATTATTCATTTTACTACTCTTACTACTACATTCTATTATTAAAAAAAATGGCTAGCCGAGGAAGACGTTCCGTTAGCGGTCCTTCATCCGGCGGAGGTTTTAGCCGAGGACGTCATTCCGTTAGCGGTCCTCCAACTGGTTCGGATTTAAGGCGGGGCTTATTAAGTGGAGATCAAGAGATCCTCGAGAAGGAGGATATCAACATGGAATCACCTCCTTTCTCCAACAATCCAAGAATCCGAGACCCAATTCTCGGAGGAGCCGCCGTTGAACAACACTCAACTATCGGCGGCGGTCTTCCCATTTTGGTTCACAAAAGGTGTTCCCGATGCCAACTGGATTTACTATGCCAAATGCAATTTTTGTTTGGCACAACAAGCACAAAAAGGGAGAATGCTACGGGAACTATAAGAGACATATTCAGAACAAGCATCCCGAAAAAATGGGATTGGCACGAAGGCAAACACAACTAACCGGGTAAGCATCTACCTCTAACCAACCTCCTTCTTTATTTACATATGATCATGCTTCTTCTATGGATGCATTTTCGAAAATGTTATCCGTAGATTCTTTGACATTTAGTTTTGCACAAAATGTTGGTTTTAATGATTGGATGCAACATCATGCTCAACCCGCATATAACCCGATTTCTCGCCAAACCGTTAAAAGAAAAATGATGCATAAATATAAAATGTGTAAAGAAAAATTGATTAAATTTTTTATGGAAAATGGTGATATTCAAGTTTCTATTTGTAGTGATATTTGGACCGACGGTTTTCAAAAAAAGTTCATATATGAGTATTACTTGTCATTTTGTTGATAAATTTTGGATTTTAAACAAAATAGTTTTAGCATTACGAGTTTTCAACGAACAACACACTGCCCAAAACATTGCCCGTTTGATTGCAAATGTTTTGGAAGAATATAGATTACTTTCACGAGTTTTTTCAATCGGTTTTTGACAACGCCTCCACTAACACGGCTTCCATTAGAGATTTAACCAAATATTGTAAGCCGGCGATTGGAGGTAAATTTTTTCACATTAGGTGTGCCGCTCATATTTTAAACTTGTGTGTTCAAGAAGGTTTAGCATACGTTGGAGATTTAGTACAACCTATTCGGAAAATTCTTAATGAACTTTGGTCTAAAAAAGTATACGTACTAAATGGTATGCATATTGTTAATAAAATGGCGTTTATCCTAAAAAATTTCCAAAAGATGTTTGTACAAGATGGAACTCTACTTATAAAATGATTTCCGAATCATATGAATATCGAGATCTTTTAAGTGGTTTTGCTGCACAAAATATTGACGGTGATTTTGTTTTCGGTGAATCTTGGGTTTTAGCAAAAGATAAAATGGAGGTTTTTAAATATTTTTATGATACTACTAATACTTTTAGTTATGTTTATACACCAACTTCAAACATATTTTGTTATGTAGCAATTAATATTGCAATTGCACTTCAACAAGGTCTTTTAATTGATAATATTTCACAAGCTATTTATACAATGCGAACTAAATGGTTAGATTATAATACAACTATTCCCGATTTTTTTCTTGTTGCATTTGTGTTAGATCCTAGACGTAAAATGGATGGTTTAAAACAATTTTTAGAAAGTTATTATGAATTTTTAGAATTACAACAAAATCCCGATTGTCATGTTTCTACCATAATTGCTAGAGTTAGAAAATTATTTGATGAATTATTGGTTCAATATCGTGTTTCTGATCAAGGTCAATCTTCTCAACCCCCTCCTCGTCCTTCATCTTCAACTTCATTTAAATTTAAATCAATTGTTAGAGATTTGTTTTGCCCGAAAAGGGCAAAAACCACGTCGAGTTCCCATACGGAACTCGACGAATATCTAACCATTTCTTTTGAGTTTTCCAATGATGAAGAAGAAGAAGAGGATTTCAACATATTAGAATGGTGAAGCCGACCGGAGAGAATGAAGTTCCCTACCCTCTCAAGGACCGCGGCACAAATTCTCGCCATTCCCGCCTCAAAGGTAGCGGTGGAGCAAACCTTTAGCCGGAGTGGAAGGGTGCTCGATCCAACGAGATCAAACATGTTGCCCGAGATGTTGGAGGCACAAGTCCTACTAGCCGATTGGAGGAAAGAGGTAATGCGAGCACAAAAAAACAACCTCTCGGCGGAGGAAGGCGACGAAGATGACGACGAGCGACAACAAACGCCATCGGATGTATCGGCGGGACAGTCCGACGACTAAGGTAAGGGTCAATCGGGGATATAAACAAAGGTAAGAGAACTACGTGGGCTTTGATTCCTCCTCCCCGAGAGGATACGTAAGCAACCGGGATTTCAGTTCAAGCCCAATTCTTCCCTTTTTTTTTTGAAGTTCAAGCACAATGACAATTCTCCTCTTTTTATTTTCTTTTTTTTTTAAGTTCAAGTCCAATTGTTTTTATTTTATTTTATTTTATTTTTTTAAGCTGAGTTGGCCAACCCGCCGGGTCTTACCCGTGACCCGGCGGGTCGCCAACCCGGCGGGTTGGCCATTTATACGGGTCCGGGTCCGGGTCACCCTTCCTGGACCCTTGACCCGGCGGGTCGGACCCGTCGACCCAGTGGGTCCGACCCGTGGACATTCTTAGTTCATATCCCGCACCTTGTGCGGGTACATTATATATTTGATGTTTTTTAATCGAATGTCATCAACTTGTGTACGTGAAAACTAATGATACAATAATAATTAAAATTAAATAATTTTGTTTTTAATTTATCACTAACAAAAGTTTTGTAAAGAAAAAGAAAAAAAGAGAATATAATTTTTAACTTACAAAATCTTACATTTAGATCTTTTAGTATTGTGAAAAATATTTGTAAAAAAATCAAAATTATTAAAAAACGGTTTTTAAACTCATTCTTTATTAAAAAATGAATCAATTTTTTTTAAAAATAATAAATATATTTGAAAACACAATTAAATCCGAGAAAAATTGTGGGGGCGCCACGTCTGCATTAGTGTGGTGTACTTTAGTTAAAAAAAAGATTTTTTTAGATGTTGTTTTAGTAAAAAAAGATTTATTGGCTTAATTTGTGATTTAGTAAAAGATTTAATCCGAGAAAAATTGTGGGGGTCACGTCAGCATTAGTATAGTGTACTTTAGTAGTATATATAGAATATAGATAGATGTAACACCCCAAGTTCTAGGAACTCGAAGCGCTACGGGCAAGAACCGCACAATGAGTCTCGACCCTCAGAGTAGAAACAACAAACGGATCTTACAACAAGGCATAGACGAATGAAAAGCAAAACTCAATATAAAACCAAAGGTTTAAACAAAAGAAAGTGTGAAAGACTCGCAGCCGAGTTCAAAACAAAAGGGAAAGCAACAACAAAACAAAAACTCGATCCCATCCTATAATGTACGGGAACCCCGGGTGACCACACCATCCAGATCACTCAGCAGCATCTTGAACCTGCGGAACATCTACAACGACGGTATAAACCGTTAGCTAACATTCTAGGTATAAGCAAGAGCGTAAAGCACAAACACACATAAGGTAAGATAAACATATAGCATGCTTGCACACAACCGGTTATTATCTTTCATTAAGGTTATCCATTACTAATTCAACTTCTTTCGTCATACGAGAATCTCCCGAAACTCGCCTCCGCTTCCGTCTACCAATAGGAATAGATCAGTACTATCCGTTACCTACGGGTCTGGGTTGCAGTAGCACATTCTAGTCTCTTGAAGAACTAGACAAGTGGTCACCGCCCGGTTATCATACACTTGGGCCAATTAAAGGTAATAAAGGGTGAATCCTATTGCGGTTATCCATTATAAACATGATAAACAACACAAGCAAGCCAATTCAAAGAACACTTAAAGATCAGCGAACAACTCAGAGAACATTCAGTTTCCCTGAGGAAAGGAGTAAGGAAATCCTGTTCACACAAGCATCACAAATCAGGAACGAAACGGCTGCTAGAAGTCTATAACTTCTAGTCTCAAAGATCTCTAAGAGATCCATACATGCTAAGGGCTCAACCCTAGTCTTACAGCACTCACAAGAGGTGAACAACATCCAAAAGATGTAAGGAAAGGAACGAGGAGAGCAAGGAAGGAAGTAACTCACAAGTACGGAAGTTACTGCAGAGGAAACCGCAGGGGCGGCTGAACAAGGCACGGGGGCGGGCAGGTGCAGGCGCGGGGGCGGCTGCGTGACAGAAGCGTTGTCGGGCTTGTCTTCGACAGAACTCACAACAAGGGCATCCCAAAGCTCGAACCTTTGGTTCCAACACATCAAGACTGTAATGCACCGTTTGCTCGGGTGTGTTCCGACTTTGCTTTTCTCCCTTCCATCGATTGGTTACAGCTCGAGTTCTTATTTAAAGTAAATTTTTATTGATTTAAAAATAAGTTTTCCGGGTATTATATTATTTTGGGGATACATGTATGTATTCCCGTATTTTATTAATTTAATTTTGTCGGAAATCGAGATTTACTGATCCGGAAAATCCAATTCCGAATGTTAATTGCGTTGATTATTTTTTTTAAACCACTCCTTTTTACTCTTTTATTTCTTTTTCCTTTATTTCTTTCCTTCTCTCTTTTATTTTTTTCTTTCTTCCTTGTGCTGCTTTCTGTCGTGTGGCGCTTCAACAGAGGAAGGCCAAAAGCGACCTCTCGCTTCACGCCACAGCCAGCCCCTCGACCTCCGGCCCTAGCCTGCAGCCTACCCTAGCCTGCATCGGACCTCTCGAGCCCGCCTCCCTGTGATGACTACCCCAGAATTCACCCTCCCTCATTCACCCTCACTCCTTCTCTCAATCTCTCCCTTACCCTTCTCTCATTCCCCTCTCTCTATTGGACCTCCCTATTGCACCTTTGTCCACCGGGTCTGTGCAAGGGCCGCTCGCCGCCGCCAAGCGACTCGTCGGGAAGAGCCGCAGCCGCCGTTCCTCCGCCCTAGCCACTTGTGCCGCCGGCAATGAGTAGTCTCTCTCCCTCCTTTCTATATTTCCTCCCCTCTATGTGACAGCTCGGTGCCCTAATTGTGTGTAGCAACCGCCGGAATCTGGACCACCGCCGACTGTTGCCGGAGTCGCCGCCTGCACGCTGGCCACCTCCTTTCCTCCGCCTGGGCAGCCGCAGGATTCCCATGCCCTTCTCCTTCTGGTCGCGATAACATGAGGTTGAAGAAGAGTGGATTAATTACAATTTTTGCCCTTTTTTTAATTAATTTGGTTTTGTCCCAAGTTTATTGATAATTACAGTTTCTACCCAGATTTTTGAAATGAAACAATTATGCCCTGCTGATATATATATTTATTTGCAAGTTTGGCCCTATGTTTTGGAAATGTGCAGATTAATCCTTGTGAATAAATGACAGATTTGGCCCAAAGTTATTTTCGGAAATTGGCCTAAGTTTCTTGAATTCCATATTTATGGCCCGGAAATTTAATTGCGGATTTTGACCTATGTTTGTATAATTTTATAAATGCCCGAAAATGTTTTTACAAGTGTTAACCTTGGTTTTGAAAGCGGATTTTTCTTAGATTTATATACTTAGAATCCTCCGTTCAAATTTAGCATATATGCTAAATTTCCTTAGCTTTGGTTTTAGGTTCGGAAGCAGCAATTATAGACCAACGAATCCAATCTCGGCGTCCGTAGATCGTCTTCAATCTTGGATCGTGTGTGAGTACCTTCTTCCTGGATCTAGTTATGTTTAGTGGTAGAATCATGCTAGGTTGGACCTAGCATAACTTAGGGCAATTGCCAAGTAGTGGCTTTGAACTTTAGGTGAGGATTTTGATGATGGTTTGAACGTTTGAAAGATTGAGGTGTGTATGTTATCATGTGAGCTTTGTTGATATTGTGAGTATGTGTTTGTTGAGATTGTGGAGTTAGAATGGATGTATCCTAGCATGTGGTTATAGATGAGATCTTGTGGGTTTTTGAGGGCTATGAGTGTATCCTAAATTATGAGAGTGTACGACCTAATAAGATCATATAGGACTAATAGTTTAAGGAATCCTAGTTTGTGTGAGTGGTTGTTGATTACCGTGCCTTGTCTTGAAAGGCTTTGATTATATTCCTTCGGAGAGTGATATCGGTTTTGATTAGCTTTGAGACGAGGTAAGTCCTCGGACTTACTTAGCCGCTTTTATGCCTTATTTGGATATATTATGGTGGTGTGTGTTTATCGCTTTTGAGCATGAAAACGGATTAGGATCTACTTGACTATATATATTATTTGGCCCATTGTTACTATTATTATCGGGCGGTGACATCACCGCTCAGTTTCCCGAGGGAGACTGGGGGGATCTCTGCGACCAGGCCATACACGGTGTACGGTCGGGCTTCTTCATCACTCCCTCAGGGTATACGGGTTGGGCGCCGCCACACTCCTGTTGGTTACACGGGGACAGCGGCAAGAGTTATAAGACTCTCGTGTCACACTTGAACGAATGGATTAGATATGGAATAACCTAAAAAGATAATTAGTAACGGATGTATATGTTTATGAGCATGTTGTGTGTTTGTGTTCCTATGTGTGTTTGTGCCATATTATTCTTATAATGCCTAGAATGTGAGCTAACGGTTTTATACCGATTGTTGTAGTTGATGTGCAGGTTAGGATGTGGTCGAGTGATCCGGAGGAGTGGGCAGCCGGGGTCCCGTACATCTTAGATTGTTTTGGGTTTTGGAGTCCTTGTTTTGTTGTTATTGTATATTATGTTGATGTTGTTGTAAGGACGGCTGAAGTCTTTTCTTTCTTTTATTTTCGGATTTCATAACATTGCATAAAAATGTATTTTGGTTTTGGCCTTTATTTGTGTCTTGTTGCAAGATCCGGTGAAATTGTTGTCAGGCTAAGGGTCGGGACCCATTGTGAGGTCCCAACCCGTAGCATCACGAGTCCCGCGGATTCGGGGTGTTACAAAGTGGTATCAGAGCCCTAGGTTGACAACAATGGCACTCGCAATCTTCTATAGGCCGAATAAAAATAAACAGAGCCCTCAAGGGTTCTGAGTTTTAAAGAAATGAATTTCGTTTTCAAATCATGTGCATGAGTCAGTTGGGGTAGAATGTACGGTGTTCGCTCCAAACGGTGTGTGCAAGCTTTAAATTTATAACCCTAGACTTAAGCTTAAAACAAGGATGCGAACCCGCAGTGTACGGGTCAATCGTAGTAAAAGCAAGAAAATTCCAGGGGTCGATCACAGGGACTCGGTGAAACAAAGTCAATACGGTGTGCTTATGTCAATACTAACCACAAGAGCGATTAACACAATCAAAGATGAATAAGAAGTCAATAAAGCAAACATGCAATTCTAGGGATTAAAGCATCTAGTTGTGGTTCCAACTCAAGATCTATAGATAAGCGGACAAAGCTGAGATTTTTGCGTGGGGAAGGTGTTTCTAAAGTGGAGTAGATCACCGGGTAGGTCTCACTACACACTAATCCTAAACCGTAACTCCTATTACCGGGTAAGTCTCAAGGAATCAAGACAAAGAACTATAACCTCAAACTAACATACCATCTAAGGGAATAGAATCAACCTTTACCGGGTAAGTCTCAGGCTAACTCACAAAGATGGGATGAAAGCACACTCAAACCCCAATAAAGGATAAACCTTTATTACCTACACTTATGATCGTTGGTACACAAACTAAGGAATTACCGGGTAAGTTTCATCCTAAGCTTGCTTTGAACCAGGAAAGGTGTAATAAGAATAGGATTTGGCAAACTCTAACACTTAACTCTCAGTTATGGATCAGATAAGTCACCTCGGTCAGCCAGTTTCCACCCCGGCCGAGGTGTTCATCGACTGAACGAGATGCTTAGGGTTAAGTTTAAAGACTCGTACTTTCAGGATCCTACTGGAATCTAAGATTATTCTATCATTGTTTTTCCCACAACCTTCAGCCAATCACCCTAGAATCACACAAAGAAATTAGCCACTCATCATCATTATGAAAGTATTAAAATATATGGGAAGAAGGTGAATATTTGAACAAAGAAGAATTTAATGAAAAGACTTCAATAACTGAATCAAATATCACAACAAAAGCGTTCCTTGGATAACAATCCAACAAGACAAGACAACAAGGAAGGGGAATTGAAGACAATCTTACAAAACCCTTCAAAAGCTATAAAAGCTATGATCTTCAATCTTCCTTCAACCTTCAAAAAGGTTCTTCAAAACTCCCAACTGGAGTATGGCTGCTGCGTGCTATAAACCCTGATCGACGGTATAGCGTGATGTCGGAATTGTGGAAATCCAACCCTTTTTATAGGAAAATAACCCTCCAAAGATAATAAATCTTAGAAAGATATTTTCCCATAAATATAGGTAAAATATATGATTCTGCATATCTCCTTCCTTCCAGGAGCCAAGCCCAAAAATATAAGATCACTTTCCAAATTTAAAAGATCTCATCCAAGAATAAAATATTCTCGCCGCGTCCTAGGTATTCGCCTCGGTCGAGTCGGCGTCTCTGGATCGCCTCGGTCGAGGTGAATCTCTGGTCAACCGAGGTGAGTCAGAACTGAATGTGAAATCTCTCAAAACTGGTCCAAAGTAAATCTTTAATCCATGGCTATGCTTCCTGGATGTAGCTCTAAATGACTCATGACTCCTTTTGCTCCTTTTTGATGCAAAGCGTACCAAATTACCTGCAATTACAACAAAACTAGGTGTAGACCTCGATTCTCGCAATGGTAGATGAAATGGTAGTATAATCACATAATGTACATACAAACATGCAGATTATGAAAGATAAAACGTCCAAACAAACCCCAAAATATAGACTATAATTCATGCTATCATACGGGACCACCACTTCCTCCGCAGATCTCGGCGACGTAGTTATTGATTATTATATTATGTATATATATGTGTATATATGTAGATATGTATATGTGGACTTAAGATGTTTTGGACTATACTTGTATGTTGAATTGTAAATTGTTCATGGATTGATTATGTTTATAGTAGTAGCTTGACAATTATATCTTTATATCTTTATATTTATATATTTATATATAAACAAATGGTATGTTAATATCATATTAGTGATAGAGGACCTTATAGCTAAGATGATAGAAAGCTATCATCGGCCCATGGGCAACGCCTTTTGGCTTAAGATAGTATACATACGAAGATAAGTACGCTCAAGTTATCAAGTTGGGCATCAAGTTTTCGCAAGCACCGCGGTGATTTCCCGGACTCCTTTAAGAGGAAGTCGAAGAAGAAGACCAAAGATGACGTAACCAAATGACAAACAAATAAAAAGAAAACCTCGTGTCAACTTAAGCGAAGCCAAGATGGAGACTATACCAATATAAAAGCAACATGAAGGTATGGAGTGATACGAACTTATGAAGAAGCCGTGATGGAGCATCAATGAAGCAACTAGAGACAACGAACTTAAAGTTTTTCCAAATATGGTGCCGATGAACTGAAGGTGCGAATCAAGTAGAGAGGACTACATTCTCGCTCAAGGATAAAAGTGGCATTCTAAGTAAGACGAGTTTTCAATAGGTTCTCCTAAGTATGGGAGTCAAGATGAAAAGAGTGGTCCAAGAATTTGGAAAGATTTATGAGAACTGTAAGTTAAGCTTACGGAGATACCATAGGGTGAAATGACGATCTTTGCAAGATCCTAAGCGGGTGACTTATTCAGAAATACGAGAGTTACAAGGAGATCACATGGTGAAAATTCACATAGTGGAATTACCGTGAGAGTTAATCGATTTCCGTCATTGTGATGAGACTAATCAATACTAAGAAGGAGGAAGTGTGTGAGGATGATGATCTTCAGAAGATGAAAGATGAAACAAGGGGCATGATCGAAAAACTTAAGTTATCAACCAAGAAGGATGCGAGTGGAGGCTAATTAATGTCAGAATATTCGAGGAGTGCATTTGCCAAACATCATGAAGAGCGGTTAAGCCATGAAAGTGGGTCATATGACACAAAAGAGCCGTGAAGGTATGATTATCTTATAGAACGGAAGTAAGAGAGAAGCGTAGAAAGAGCTATGGAGTTGAAGCAGAGTAAAATGAGTTAGTGAAGTTAAAACAAAGTACCCCGAGAGGGTATCCTTTCAGGAGTATGGATGTATGGTAGGAGGATAAGACTATGGGAATAGGATCGGGAACAAGAGCTTGGAGTATTCGCGGTGGATCAATGTCAATAGTAAGGAGGAGATCGTAGCGATCTTACACGACCTTCTTAGGTCATGGGATTGACATATGGAGGAGCGCCACGGGTTACAACTTTTAAGGTTTGATCATGGTAAGGAGAGATAGTGGATCAACCATAAGATGAGGCTTCCATTGTAGTTGTACCTAGAATACCGAGAAATGCATAAGGTGACCAACGATAGTAAGGGAAGTCTGAAGTTTTGAAGTTTGAAGTCGATGTGAGATGTACAAGAAGAACATGAAAGATTTAGGATAGAACCTCTACGGTCGATTGGACGTTACATAAGGAAAAGGAGTAAGTTCTACACTTACTCGAAGGAATGATGCAAGCTTTGGTAGAATACGAAGAAGGTAATATTAATATATTATAAGGCATGATTAAGTCCTACAGTTAGAACCTTCATGACTTCACATAAGTGTGAAACCTTAAAAAGATTGTTATTGCAAGTCTCCAGAGTTCTTGAGATGAGGGATCTTTGAAAAAGGACGGTGAACATTGCAGCTAAAGAAGTATTAAACCACGTGTTCGATGGACGTTACCTCAATAGATCGGGGTGGACCACTTCACCAATGTTAAGACAAGATTGTGCCGACATCTTACGATATGTGGTGGAAAAAAACAAAAAAAAAAACGGGTACTTGAGATAGAACGGATTTCAATGCATTGGAAGGTGTATTTACCATTAAGATGATTTGAAGTTCACGTTGGAAGTGTATCGTGAACTCTTGATTTGAAGTTCAAATTGGAAGATATCTTGAACTCTTGAATTTGAATTGAAGTTCACGTTGAGATATATCTTGAATTCTTGAATTGAAGTTATTATAGAGGGCACCACTCTGCGAAGAGAGGGACGACTATCTCCGTTTGTACATTGATTACTATAGGTTGAGCCAGATAACAATGAAGGAAAAGTATCCCTTACAATGAATGAGAGATATACTCAATCAATTGCAAGGGTCGGTAGTCTCTTATGAGAATAATTTAAGGTCTGATTGTCACCAATTGAGAATTCGAGTCTGAGATATTGCAAGTACAGCATTTTGGACCAACCAATGTCACTACGAGTTTTAGTGATCCCACATGGGCTTACTAATACCTGGATAAGATATTTGGTCTACTCTTGAAAAAGAGAGAAGATATTAGACAAGTCGTCACGGATGGCAAACCCCGAAAGATGTGAAAGAGGCTACAAGTTTTCTTAGATGTGTCGAGCTTTACCCGATCTGTGAAGGGAGGAGTTGTATAACGCCAACTATGGTAACCTACTACGGATGGCGATGAAGTATTGAGTGAGCTAGACGAAGATTTGATAATAGAGTTTTGATAGTTAAAGAGGAGATTGATTGGTACAACTGTTTTGATTTGCTTTGAGGAATGATGTGTTTGAAGTGTACAAGTGATTCTTCAAGATAGGGTCTTGATCAAGTTTTGCAGAGCGATGTAAAATTAATAGCATACGTGTCTCATTAATAGAAGCAGTGTGAAGTAAAGTACTTCTTTCATTACTTAGAACTTGCAACAAGCATTGAGGAAATGTAACATCAAAGTTCGGTTTGACAAGAACCAAGGCCAACGGTGTAAATTGGAAGTTCGACAGTCTCTGTTAGAGACAAGGAAAGAAGAAACATGATGGAATTTATGTATTGAGAAAGACCCGAGAATGAAGCTGAGTTCCGATATATCAAATCTTTTTGAGATCTTAATGCGAGTTGGAGAAGTGACTTACAAGTGGCCGTTACCACCAAGAGCAGAGGGTGTTCACCCGGTGTTTCATGTGTATCCATTGAGAGAGTACATACATGACTCGAGACATGTAGTCCGTTGTGATGATCTAGTCGAGACTAGGAGCCGATGAGGCTAACTAGTAGACATAGGATAGTATCTTTAGTCGAGTTTTACGAAGGTTTAGCGACATCTATAGGATCGTCGGGTTAGTCCCGAGATCTTTCCTTGGTTTTGATTATTTGATTTGCGACATGATATGTTACGTGTGATCCATATGTGTATATCTTGCGAGTCTAGATCTGTTTATGCGAGTAGACTTTGGATTAGAAGGCCATAATTACCATGTTAAAGGGTTCCGAGAGGTTATCGAGACACGTTTGTTTCAGAGTTCCGGGTTTAGCAAGTTTCGGGACGAAACTTTTCTTTAGGAGGACCTGATGTAATGCCCCGTTTGCTCGGGTGTGTTCCGACTTTGCTTTTCTCCCTTCCATCGATTGGTTACAGCTCGAGTTCTTATTTAAAGTATATTTTTATTGATTTAAAAATAAGTTTTCCGGGTATTATATTATTTTGGGGATACATGTATGTATTCCCGTATTTTATTAATTTAATTTTGTCGGAAATCGAGATTTACCGATCCGGAAAATCCAGTTCCGAATGTTAATCGAGTTGATTATTTTTTTTAAACCACTCCTTTTTACTCTTTTATTTCTTTTTCCTTTATTTCTTTCCTTCTCTCTTTTAGTTTTTACTTTCTTCCTTGTGCTGCTTTCTGTCGTGTGGCGCTTCAGCAGAGGAAGGCCAAAAGCGACCTCTCGCTTCACGCCACAGCCAGCCCCTCGACCTCCGGCCCTAGCCTGCAGCCTACCCTAGCCTGCGTCGGACCTCTCGAGCCCGCCTCCCTGTAACGCCCCAAATTTTTTAGGCGCGTTAGCGACTTTTTCTTTTCCGACTTTAAACGATATGTTAATAGCTTAAATATTTGTACAAGTATTTTTACGTTGTATTAAAATTCTACGAGTATATATATACATCGATATATTTTATTACCCGTGTTTAAATTATTATATAATCTCGTAAAATAAATTACGAGAATGGTTTTTGTATTTTAAAGTATATTTTTGTGGGTATATTAATATGATTGATCCATATTGTATTTTATGGAAAAAGTCGGGAAGTTTTTCCGCTTTGAAAATCCCGTTCCTAATGTGTTGATCGAGTTTATAGATTTTCTATTTCCTATTTTAATATTATTACTATTATTCTAATTATTTTATTATTTTATATTTCTTTTTTTTCCCACCTCCTCACCTTTCTCTCTTCTTCGACCTATTGATGTTATGAACTGCCCTCTCCCTCTAGCACTAGCCTGGCCATAGCTTTCTACAGCCCTAGCGGCCGACCCATCGCTCACCTACCCGACCCCCTCACTCCGACCCCTGGTTTCGCCTGCCCCTATCACCTCACCAGAATCGCTCCCTGTCCTCATTTCCCTCATCCTTGCTTCTCCTTTGGATACCTCTCTGCAACAGCACCAACACACCTTCATTTCCCTTGATCTCTTGTGCAGTAATCAGCAGTGACAACCACCGGGTAGAATCGGGGAGTCCCGTACTTGCCTTTGCTAACCGAAACTAGCCGCCGCTCTAGCTTTGCCCAACACCACCGGATGACCCTCTGCGCAACCCCTTGCAGCCCCGCCAGCCCTTGCCGCCCCTTCCTGCCATGGAAACGCAGAGATTGAAGAAACCCCTCCTTCCTTCTCCCACCTTCTGTCGCACCGGAGCATATCGGGCTCCTCCTTCGCCCTGCACCGGCCCTTGCCTCCGCCTTGATGGAGCAGCAACCAGTCCCACCGCCTGCACCCCTGCCAATCTCGCCGGCTTTCGAACACCTCCGGGCAGGGACAACGCCGCCGCCTGTGCTCACCGGCCGCCATCTCCAGACCTCTGTAAACCCTATTTTCCTAATTCAATTCGGGGCCCCCAAGTTTAGGTGTAATTGCAAATGAAAACCCCTTATTTTGTAATTATAGATTTGACTCACTCTTTTGGAATTGTTAGATTGTGCCCTACTGGTTTGAATTAATTACAGATTTGGCCCAGATTTTATTTTCAGAATATATCCCAAAGTTTATGGAACTTCATGAGTTGCCCAGAAAATGTTTTTACGAGTTTTAACCTTGGATTTTATATACGAGTTGATCTTATATTTATGTGTATTACGTATTGTGTCCTTGTTGGTTTATTTATGGAATTTGGCCCAATATTTAATTACGTATTATGACCCATATTTTTGGAATTGTATTATTTGTCCCGGAAAGCGTTTTTGTGAGTTTTATCCTTGTTTTAAAAGCGGGACTTTCCTTATATTTTATACCCTCGTTGGATTAATTTCGAGATTATGACTCAAGGGTTTAGTTACAGGTTTTTAGCGTTTTCTTTTGAAAATGAGTTACCTTAGAATAATATATCTTATATATTACGATCAAATTTAGCTAATACGCTAAATTTGTGTAGCTTTGGTTTTAGGTCCGAAAACGCCCCGATAAAGGTCTAACGAGTCTAAGTTCGCCTTCCGTCTTTTGACGTCATGTGAGTACCCTCTCCCCCGAGCTTATGATCTTACTCGATTTAGTTATGTAAGTATTAGTATCATGTTAGGTTGGATCTAGCATAACTTAGAGTTAATACCAAGTAGTGGCTTTGGACCTTAGGTGAGTTTTGAGGATTTATGATCGTTATAAGGTTTGAGGTGTTGATGGTATCTTGTGAGGATTGTAGGGCGTTGAGTGTTTGGGTTGATCTTGCGAGCTTATGAGGATTGAGATTATGGTTGTATGATCTTGTTGAAATTGTGGAGACTAGGACGAGAGTATCCTTGCATGTGTTGTGATGGTTATGACCTTGTGAGATCATGAGGATTAGGAGTCGTTATCCTATCATGATTATGGCTTATGATCTTGCGAGATCATTGGGACTAGAAGTCTAAGGACTTCTAGCAGGTGAGAGAGATGTTGATTGTGTGCCTTGTTTTGACCAGGCGTTGAGTGTCTTCCTATGGGAAGTTGAGAGCGGTGATTAGTGGGATTATCTTTGGGATGAGGTAAGTCTCCAGACTTACTCAACTCGTATTCCTTGTATTAGCATTGATGTGTGTTTGGTGGTGTGTGTTTATTCCTTATCGTTTATAACAACTAAACCGGTAATAGGACCACCGACCTTATATTGTTTTGGCCCAAGTGTATGATAACGGGTGGTGACATCATCTGCCTAGCTCTTGCAAGAGTCTAGGAGGTTCTCGGCGACTAGCCCGTGTTGGTTAAACGGTCGGAGGCATCCGCACCGTTCCATGCCGGTAAGTAGGGACCGAGGCGGGACCACGGTGGTCTCGTGTCACAAAACTAAGATGAATTAGAACAGGATATGACTTAATAATAAAAAGATAATAAACCGGAATTGTGTGCTTTGAGAATGTCGTGTGTTTATGATGATTTACTTGTGTTTGTGCCTTTCCCATTGATTCTAATGCTTCGAATATGAGCTAACGGTTTATACCGACTGTTGTAGATTGCCTTGCAGGTTAGGATTGCGGCCGAGAGATCCGGAAGAGTGGGCAGCCGGGGTTTCGTACATTTTAGGATTGGGTTTTAGGTGGAGTCGAGTTTAAGTATTGTATTTATTGTATGTCGTATGGCGTTTAGTCTTTGGGGTTGTATTTTTGGCTGAAGTCCTTTGTTGTATTCTTTTGGGTTTTTCTTTTCATTGCATAAAAATGTATTTCGGTTTTGGCCTTTATTTGTGCCTTGTTGCAAGATCCAGTGAAATTGTTGTCAAGCTAAGGGTCGGGACCCATTGTGAGGTCCCAACCCGTAGCGCTCCGAGTCCCGCGGATTCGGGGTGTTACACTCCCTGTGATGACTACCCCAGCAATTCACCCTCCCCCATTCACCCTCACTCCTTCTCTCAATCTCTCCCTTACCCTTCTCTTATTCCCCTCTCCCTATTGGACCTCCCTGTTGCACCTTTGTCCACCGGGTATGTGCAAGGGCCGCTCGCCGCCGCCAAGGGACTCGTCGGGAAGAGCCGCAGCCGCCGTTCCTCCGCCCTAGCCACTTGTGCCGCCGGCAGTGAGTAGTCTCTCTCCCTCCTTTCTTTATTTCCTCCCCTCTATGTGACAGCTCGGTGCCCTAATTGTGTGTAGCAACCGCCGGAATCTGGACCACCGCCGACTGTTGCCGAAGTCGCCGCCTGCACGCCAGCCACCTCCTTTCCTCTGCCTGGGCAGCCGCAGGATTCCCATGCCCTTCTCCTTCTGGTCACGATAACAGGAGGTTGAAGAAGAGTGGATTAATTACAATTTTTGCCCTCTTTTTAATTAATTCGGTTTTATCCCCAGTTTATAGATAATTACAGTTTCTACCTAGATTTTTGAAATGAAACAATTATGCCCCGCTGATATATATATATATATATTTGCAAGTTTGGCCCTATGTTTTGGAAATGTGCAGATTAATCCTTGTGAAGAAATGACAGATTTGGCCCAAAGTTATTTTTGGAAATTGGCCTAAGTTTCTTGAGTTCCATATTTATGGCCCGGAAATTTAATTGCGGATTTTGACCTATGTTTGTATAATTTTATAAATCCCCGAAAATGGTTTTACGAGTGTTAACCTTGGTTTTGAAAGCAGATTTTTCTTAGATTTATATACTTAGAATCCCCCGTTCAAATTTAGCATATATGCTAAATTTCCTTAGCTTTGGTTTTAGGTTCGGAAGCGGCAATTATAGACCAACGAATCCAATCTCGGCGTCCGTAGATCGTCTTCAACCTTGGATCGTGTGTGAGTACCTTCTTCCTCGATCTAGTTATGTTTAGTGGTAGAATCATGCTAGGTTGGACCTAGCATAACTTAGGGCAAATGCCAAGTAGTGGCTTTGAACTTTAGGTGAGGATTTTGATGATGGTTTGAACGTTTGAAGGATTGAGGTGTGTATGTTATCATGTGAGCTTTGTTGAGATTGTGAGTATGTGTTTGTTGAGATTGTGGAGTTAGGATGGAAGTATCCTAGCATGTGGTTATAGATGAGATCTTGTGGGTTTTTGAGGGCTATGAGTGTATCCTAAATTATGAGAGTGTACGACCTAATAAGATCATATAGGACTAATAGTTTAAGGACTCCTAGTTTGTGTGAGTGGTTGTTGATACCGTGCCTTGTCTTTGTCTTGAACAGGCTTTGATTATATTCCTTCGGAGAGTGATATCGGTTTTGGTTAGCTTTGAGACGAGGTAAGTCCTCGGACTTACTTAGCCGCTTTTATGCCTTATTTGGATATATTATGGTGGTGTGTGTTTATCGCTTTTGAGCATGAAAATGGATTAGGATCTACTTGACTATATATATTATTTGGCCCATTGTTACTATTATTATCGGACGGTGACATCACCGCTCAGTTTCCCGAGGGAGACTGGGGGGATCTCTGCGACCAAGCCATACACAGTATACGGGCGGGCTTCTTCATCACTCCCTCAGGGTATACGGGTTGGGCGCCGCCACACTCCTGTTGGTTACACGGGGACAGAGGCGAGAGTTATAAGACTCTCGTGTCACACTTGAACGAATGGATTAGATATGGAATAACCTAAAAAGATAATAAGTAACGGATGTGTATGTTTATGAGCATGTTGTGTGTTTGTGTTCCTATGTGTGTTTGTTCCATATTATTCTTATAATGCCTAGATGTGAGCTAACGGTTTTATATCGATTGTTGTAGTTGATGTGCAGGTTAGGATGTGGTCGAGTGATCCGGAGGAGTGGGCGGCCGGGGTCCCATACATCTTAGATTGTTTTGGGTTTTGGAGTCCTTGTTTTCTTGTTATTGTATATTATGTTGATGTTGTTGTAAGGACGGCTGAAGTCTTTCCTTTCTTTTATTTTCGGGTTTCATAACATTGCATAAAAATGTATTTTGGTTTTGGCCTTTATTTGTGTCTTGTTGCAAGATCCGGTGAAATTGTTGTCAGGCTAAGGGTCGGGACCCATTGTGAGGTCCCAACCCGTAGCATCCCGAGTCCCGCGGATTCGGGGTGTTACAAAGACTCAACTCCAAAGAGCTTGAGAACAACGATATATCAACAACGAGAAGCCAACAAGAATCAAGGTTCAACACTTGATTCTTGGAGAAGAAGAAAAGGAGAGAAGGAGAAGAAGAAGAAGAAAACGAAAAGAAAGAAGGAAGCATGTTGCAGTACAAGAACGTAAGGAAGAAAAAAGGAATGGTGAACTTACACGTTCAGCAAGGTCGCAAGAAGCAAGGGAACGGTCGCAAGAAGGAAGCATTTTGCGATTTTTTATTATTTTTGTTGTGACTTTTATCGACATTTTTTTAATAGATTAAATACATATTTCTTTTATTTTCATTAGTTATTTTAAAGTATTTTTACGACGTAAAATATTTATTCCCGAGTATATTCATTGATTTGATACGTACATATTTCCGTATTTGGTTTCGGAAAGTTGGAAAAAGTTTTCAGATCCAAAAGTCCCGTTTAGTTTGTTTCGAATTTAGTTTGCGTTATTATTTTTCTTCCTATTTCTTTCTATTTAATTTTCTTTCTTTTTTTTCTTCCCCTGCCTTGTCTCACTCAAAGCCCTGCTGTGATGCATTGCCGCCTATCTCCTACCTCTGCTCTATTCCTCTATCACGCAACACACCCCATGGGGGCAGTGACTTTCTCAACCTTGCTTCCTCTCTGTGCAAGCCTCCCATTTCAAGCAATATCTCCCTCTGTGTCTCACCTGTATCCCCTCCTCGAACTTGCGCTTGACCGTCCCCCGCAGCCTTCTCTATATCCGCCAGAGCTCTGTACTCTCATCAATCGGCCCTCATGCCTTGTCTAGCCTACACACCCGCGCTGGTGACACTGCCCTTGCTGCTCTCAACCCTCTCTACTCTCAGTGGAACTCACCTCAAGAAGCAGCCCCGCCTGGAAAACTCGCAGCCTCTTCTCTGCATCGACCACCTCCCTCTTCTCCCTCCTCGCACCACCGGAGATCAGGGCTACCCACCGCATGGAAGAGACGCCGTCCTCCCCGCCTCTCCACGCCGCCGGAACCCAAGGGGAAACACTTCGCAACCCCACTACTGCTCGTTTTCCGGATCTCGCCACTTCTCCCCAACAGCTGTCGCGCCGGAGTCTGGTGCCGTTGCCAAGGGACGATGCTAGAGACGCCGGGAGAGGGAACCCTGACGCTTGCGACACCGGGAGAGGGAACCACATCTCTGCAAATGCTGCCGCTCTTCTTGCTACCACAGGAGAAGGAAGCCGCCGCCAAGGCTCCCTGTCTCCGCCTGCCCTAGCGCCTCACCAGTGGTCGCCCACGCTGCTCCACTCCGCTGAAAGAAGCCCTAGCGCCGATGCGTTCTTACATCTCTCGAAAGGGGATGACAGAGGGACTTTGGGTATAATTACAAACATCACCCATATTTTATAATTGCAGATTTAACCCAACTTTTGTGCATTTAACAAAAGTGCCCTCTGCATGTATAATTACAGAAATGGCTCAAGGTTTGATTTGCAGAAAATGTCCCAAGTTTCTAGAATCGTATAAATTGCCCCGGAAAACGTGTTAACGGTTTTTAACCTTGGATTTTAACTACGGGGATATTATTATATTTATATATACTACATATTATGCCTTGTTGGATTAATCTAGGTTTATGACAAAGATTTTATTGTGGGTATTAACCTTGGCTTTGAAAATGAATTTTACCTTGAGTTTATGATGTTATACAATTTGTCCGGAATATTATAATTACGGTTTTTAACTTGGGTTTTAGAAGTGGGGTTTTCCTTAGATTATATATGTTCATTATTCCGTTCAAATTTAGCTTATACGCTAAATTTGTTTAGTTTGGTGCTAGGTTCGGAAGCGTCCCGATAAAGCCCTAATGAGTCCAAGTCGACATCCGTTGAACGACTTTTGTCTTTTGACGTCGTGTGAGTATTCTTTTCCCTCGATCTAGTTATGTTTAGAAGTATCATGCTAGGTTGGATCTAGCATAACTTAGTGTGAATACCAAGTAGTGGTTTGGACCTTAGGTGAGTGTTTGAGGATTGTGAATGGTTTTAAGACTTGAGGTGTTGATGTTATCTTGTGAGGTTGTTTATGACTTTAAGTTATATGGTTGATCTTGTGAGCGTTCTGAGGCTCGAGGTTGGGGTTGTATGACCTTGTGAGATCGTGAAGACTAGGAGTTTGTTACCCTAGCATGGCTATGGCTTATGATCTTGCGAGATCATTGAGACTAGAAGTCTAAGGACTTCTAATATGTGAGAGAGATGTTGATTGTGTGCCTTATTTTGACTAGACGTTGAGTGCCTTCCTACGGGAAGTTGAGAGCGGTGGTTAGCGGGATTATCTTTGGGACGAGGTAAGTCTCCGGACTTACTTAGCTCGTATTCTTTGTATTAGCATTGATGTGTGTTGGGTGGTGTGTGTTTATTATTTATTGTTTATAACAACTAAACCGGAATTACGATTACCGACCTTTATATTATTTTGGCCCAAGTGTATGATAACGGGCGGTGACATCATCTGCCTAGCTCTTGCGAGAGTCTAGGAGGTTCTCGGCGTAGCCGTGCTGGTTAGACGGTCGGAGGCATCCGTACCGTTCCATGCCGTAAATAGGGACCAAGGCGGGACCACGGTGGTCTCGTGTCACAAACCTAAGTTGAATTAGAACGGGATATGACTTAATAATAACAAAGATAATATACCGGATTGGTGTGCTTTTGAGTATGTTGTGTGCTATGTTGATTTACGTGTGTTTGTGCCTTTCCCATTAGTTCTAATCCCTCGGATGTGAGCTAACGGTTTTAAGCCGAATGTTGTAGTTTGCCTTACAGGTTAGGCTTGCTCCGAGAGATCCGGAAGGGTGGGCAGCCGGGGTCCGTACATTTTAGGAAGGGTTTTGAGTTGGAGTTGTCTTGTGTTTTCTCTTTCGGTTATTACGTTTCCTGTGCCGCTTGTTTGGCGTTTGGTTTGAGTTGTACCTCGGATGAAGTTTGTTGTTGCATTCTTTCGGGTTTCTCATCATTTGCATTAAAAATGATTTACGTTTTTGCCTTTATTTGTGCCATGTTGGAAAGGTCCGGTGAAATTGTTGTCAAGCTCAGGGTCGGGACCCATTGTGAGGTCTCGCCCGTAGCATCCCGATATCCCGCGGATTTGGGGTGTTATATTGATATTTTCTTTTATAAAACGTACAAGAGAAGTATATAACGTGATATACTCAACTTATTTTGGATTAATTTTTTAAAAGATTAGTTAAAAAAGGTTTTTTTTTATATTTTGTTTGGATAAAACGTATTGGAGAAGCCTAGAACGTGATATACTTAACTTATTTTGGATTAATTTTTTAAAAGATTAGTTAAAAAAAGATTTTTTTAGATTTTGTTTTAGTAAAAAAAAATTATTGACTTAATTTGTGATTTCGTAAAAGATTAAATCCGAGAAAAATTGTGGGTGCGCCACGTTAGCATTAGTGTAGTGTATTTTAGTAGTATACTAGTTTAGTGCCCGTGTCTTGCGCAATATAATTATTGACCTAGTTCGTCATATAAATATGACTACATCTGGGAGCATACCAAACCAAAAGGGTTCACTATATCTATATTATAAAAATCATAATATTAATAAATGTGAAAAAATAGATATGTGATTTTAATAAATGTCAAATAATAAACGACATTTATGCAATGTAAAAATATATTCAAAATAAATTAATTCAAAAAATAAATAAAAAAAGATAAAATTTGTCGTGAAACCTCGAAAACATTCGCGACAGTCTGATTCTGGAAAAGAAGAAGATAAACTTGATATAAGTGTAAACTCAAAGTTATGATCGTTTGATATTATTGATTGAAAACGAAATAATTGTAAACTCAAAAGATAACATTAATCTTCAAACTTTTTGTGTTTATTTATACAACTTCTCAAAGGGTCATGTTTTCTTGATAATCGATGTGGGATAGCAAATTTTATATTTTACAAAATAATTATGGTCTAATAAAAAAAATTATTGGCTTAATTTGTAATTTGATAAAAGATTTAATCGGGAAAAAAATGTGGAGGCGGCGTTAACATTATTCAGATATGAATAGTAATTATACTCTTAACCAAAACACCAAGAAATGTATTATTTGTATACTCTTTAGACTCTCTATTTATATAAGTTCTAAAACCATCAAGCTTAGTAGCTAATCGACGAGGGACAAAAATAACCCTCAAAAAATTTAACTAAATAGATCATTTTTATATTCATTTAAAAAAAAATCTTCCCTAAAAATAAAACTTTAGGGGGACGGTTAATTATATAAAAGTAACGTAATAATTGTAGGTTAACGATCCCAAAAATAAAATATTATTCCGATATGAATAATAATTATACTTGAACTTAACCAATAGACCAAGAAATGCATTATTCGTATAATTCTTAGACTCCCCATTTATACAAGTTCTAAAACCATCAACCTTAGTAGGTACTCAATATGGGATGATAAAATCTCTCAAAAAAGTTTAACGTAAATAGATCAGCCTAATAATCATTTGAAAAAAGATAAAATCTTCCCTAAAAAATAAACTTTAGGGGTACGATTACTAAACCAAAATAACGTGAAAATATTTCTAACAGAAAAAATCGAAGTACGTTTATTTTTATTTAAAAAATATCTCAAAAATAAATTGGTTCCAATACAAAAAGGTAACGTGAAATAGTCCACTAACATATTGTTAATTTATTAAGAAAAGATTATGTGACTTAAAAAATAGTTTAAAAATAAAGATTTATTAGCCAAAAATGTGTTATTTGTATACTCAAAATCTTGAAAATATTTTACATAAATAGATAAGGTTGCCTAAAAAAACTCGAGGGACACAATTACTACCCATATAATTGTAGGTTAACGATCCAAAAAATAAAACATTATTCAAACACCCAAAAAATGTATTATTTGTATACTCTTTAGACTCCCTATTTATACAAGTTCTAAAACCATCAAGCTTAGTAGCTAATCGATGTGGGATAACAAAAACTCTAAAAAAATTTAACTAAATAGATCATTTTGATATTCATTTGAAAAAAAGAAAAAAAAGCTTCCCTAAAAATAAAACTTTTAGGGGTACGCTTACTTATATAAAAGTAACGTGAAAATATTTAACGTAAATAGAAATCGAACTTAAAAAAAACAAGATTACTTTTGGGAAGAACATTATGATCTACATAATTGTCGGTTAACGATCCCAAAAATAAAATCTTCTCTAAAAATAAAACTTTAGGGGTACGATTACTTTAGAAAAGCACGTTACGCCCACATAAATGTAAGTTAACGATCCCAAAAATAAAATATTATTCCGATATGAATAATAATTATACTTGAACTTAAACAAAAGACCAAGAAATGTATTATTCGTATAATCTTTAGACTCCCTATTTATACAAGTTCTAAAACCATCAACCTTAGTTGCGAATCGATATGGGATAACAAAATCCCTCAAAAAGTTTAATGTAAATAGATCAGCATAATAATCATTTGTAAAAAATAAAAATCTTCCAAAAAATAAAAACTAACAGAAAAATCGGAGTACATTTATTTTTATTTAAAAAATTATCACAAAAATAGATCGGTTCCAATAATAAAAAGTAACGTGAAATAGTTCCACTAACATATTGTGAATTTGTTAACAAAAGATTCTCTAGTTTAAAAAATAAAGATTTATTGGCCAAAAATGTATTATTTGTGTTAACTCCACCTTGATAAATAAGACATTACTTATGTTTGATGAAAGCCAAAACCTTGGTTTCCAAGTTTTTGTAAGACCTTACAAGTTTTGGTAAAGTCATTACAGTGTCTAGTAAGGCCTTACCATATTACAGAAAACCTTGGTTTCCAGGTTTCAGTAAGGCCTTACATAAACTGATAAGACCTTACCAAAACTGGACAAAAACTACAAGTGAGTTACGTACGTCCAAATAGCTTTTCCTTCTTGTTGAGTTAATTAAGGGATTTGATTTTAACAAATCTTTGATTTGTTTTAATTAAATCTTCTTGAGATAAAATTGGAAGATTTCCTCCAACTCAACAAAACCGTGCTTGAATTTGACTGCTTGACTTCAACAAACAAAATCTCAACAACCCAAGATCAAATCTCAACAACCCAAGATCTCCGAGGATCACGAAGGAAAGATCGTTCTGGATCACGAAGGCAAGATCGTTCTCAAACGTTAAACAATGCTGATACGCTTGCCTATTTAAAGAGATAAAGAACAAGAGACAAAATACACGTTCATTGCCTACTTCGGAAACAAAAGTGACAATTCGACTTATCTCACAAAGTGTTGTTCTCACATTCGAAGCTTCATCATTCTACTTCCCTGAGAGTGTGAGATCTTTTTCGAGCTGATAGTACAATTCAACTAGGATCATACAAACCGTTATCACTTCTAGACACGTTGGATACGAGTGTTGTATCTGGAGTACTTTAGTTTTCCTTTTCGAGTGTGTGAGTTGCTAGATAGGAAGTGTAAGACTTCTAAGTTTAGAAGAGGGAAGGTCTTCTGAAGATTGTATCTGGAACTCATCAAGAAGAAGGAAAATAAAGCTACTTGGAATCCTAGGGTTGAATCAATCCTAGGCGGGGACTAGGTCGTGTTGGTGATCGAACCTCGTTAACATATCGTGTGTCCTTTACTGCTCTTTATATTCCTGGTTTGTCTAAACCTTTACACTTAATTCCAATCTTAGAGAAACGTGTAAGGTCTTATAATTACGAGTAAGACTTTATCTCATTTGATAAGATCTTATCTCTTTCGATAAGGTCTTACCTATCCTAAGATTGCGAAAAGTTTCCATACTCTATTCATCCCCTCCTTCTAGAGTATTGGATAAACTATTTTATCTGCCTATTCCGCATTTCAATTGGTATCAGAGCCTAACTCACGTCTTCTTAGATATTATTATCTGTGAGGCTAACTAATGGCAGGTGAAGGTCAAGGCGGATTTGGTCAAGGAAGATCAATTTCTCGACCACCTCTTTTTGTAGGAAACAATTTTATGCACTGGAAATCCTTGATGCAGATGTTTATCATTGATCAAGATTTAGAGCTTTGACATATTATCAAAAACGGACCTCTCACTCCTACCAAGGATGGTCCCGACAATACAACAGTAAACAAGACAGAAGCTGAATTCAATCAGAAAGATCTTGAGAGCGTGGCGAAAAACTACAAGGCTATTAATCTATTATATTGTGGTTTAAGTACTGATGAATTTAATCGTATATCTTCATGCAGATCCGCTAAAGAAATATGGGATAAATTAGTGGTCACCTATGAAGGAACCAGCCAGGTCAAAGAAACCAAAATAAGTATCTTTCTGAGGCAATATGAATTGTTTAAAATGATCCCAGATTGTAACGTCCGAGATTTTTGGCGCGTTTTCGAGATTTATTTGTTCCGACTTCTTTCGATATTTTTTTTAGGTTAAATATATTTTCGAGTATACTATTATTTTGGATATGTTTGCATACATCCATATCATTTTTTTTTTTGAAAAGTCGAAAGTTCTCTCGGTTCGGAAATTTCCGTTCCGAACACGTTTGGATCGGATTGACTTTATACCCCTCTCTTTATTCTTTCTTTTTCTTTTATTTGTTTCCTCGCTCTCCTATGCTTGATGGGTTGCAATACTGCAGCCTGCAGTGAGTTAGTGACCCCTCGACCTCCCTCCTTTATTCCTAGCAGCAAGCAACATATCTTCACAGTCCCTTCCACCTGACTTCCATCTTTGATGCTCTGCAGACACCTCCTTTCCTCTCTGTATTTTGCGACGCAACCCCCTATCTCTCTTTTATCTCCCTTTCTTCCCCAACAGATGTGTCCCTTTCCCCATCCTCACTTCTCTCTGTCCACGCCGGAGAAGGAAGCTAGCCTTCCACCTGTCTGCACCCACCAAAGGAGGACGTCACCTGGGCTGCCGCCTCCCCTCGCCTCGGTACAGATTGCCAGGCCGTCGAACCATCGCCACTGCCGGAGCTACCTCGCCGTCGTTGTTGGTGCCACACTATCTCGCTTTCTCTATCTATCTCCTTCCCCTATCTCTTCAGCCTTCTTCTGTGGAGCTTGAGCCACACCTGAGAAGCCTCCTTTCGGCACCTCCTTTGCAACCAGAATTGACGCCGGAGAAGCCCCCCAGTGCCTTCGCCCCGCCGCCGGAGCCTCTGCGCAGCCCTCCTCTGCTCTTGTGTACTCGCCGGACTGCAACCTGCATCCCCACTGTCGCGCCGGAGTGGCCCCACCCTGCCTTCGCCGCCTCGTCGTAGCCGGATATGGAATGGCCGCCAGTGTCACTGCCAGCCTTGCCTTCCTTTTCGCGTGACAGCTCCCTCAAATGGTGAAATGAAACCCTCATTCTTATCCAGCGGGCCTCCCTCTTATTTTGGTTAATTACAAAACTGGCCCATATTGTGTTTTTGCATAATCTATCCATATTTTTGGAATGTATCAAATATGCCCGGTTGTTTTATATAATTATAGTTTTGGCCCTATGTTTTGGAAATGTGCTGATTTGCCCTTGCAAATAAATTAGAGATTTGGCCTAAAGTTTATTTTCGGAAAATGGCCTAAGTTTCTTGAGTTCCATATTAATGGCCTGGAGATTTAATTGCGGATTTTGACCTATGTTTATATAATTGTATTTGTTCCCGGAAAATGTTTTTACGAGTTTTAACCTTGGTTTTGAAAACGAGTTTTCATTAGAATATTTTATGCGTTAAATATTCCTTTCAAATTTAGCGTTTAGCTAAATTTATTTAGCTTTGGTTTTAGGTTCGGAAGCGTCCCGATAAAGACCTTACAAGTCCAAGTCGACATCCTTAGATCGGTTCGGTATTTTGACGTCATGTGAGTACCCTCTTCCCCCGAGCTTATGATCTTACTCGATCTTGTTATGTTAGAATTAGTATCATGCTAGGTTGGATAATCTAGCATAACCTAGAGTGAATACCAAGTAGTGGTTTGGACCTTAGGTGAGCTTTTAGGATTGTTGATTGTTGTAAGACGTTGAGTGTTTGGTTGATCTTGTGAGTATATGAGGCTTGAGGTTGTGGTTATATGGTTGTTGAGATTATGAGCTATTATATGCTTACCCTAGCATGGTGTTGTTACCATTGAGTTTGTTTGGACTAGGCATGTTATCCTAGTAGTGTTGTGAGTTATGATCTTGCGAGATCCGAGGGTTTAGAAGTCCTAGGACTTCTAGCTTCTGTTGAGTGTGATCTGAGCATGAGGGATTCTAGGATGCGGTCCTAGAATTGAGAGTCAAATGGTCTTGCATAGATCATTTGTATAGAAGTCTAAGACTTCTATTGTGAGTGGGTTGTTATTTATGTAGTTATCTTCTTGTGAGCAGGTTATGGGCTTCCCCCCATAAGGAAGCGAGAGTGTTGTGAGTTGAGTGTGGTGACGAGGTAAGTCTTCGGACTTACTTAGCTCGTATTCCTTGTATTAGCATTGATGTGTGTTTGGTGGTGTGTGTTTATTCTTTATTGTTTATAACAACTAAACCGGAAATAGGACCACCGACTTTTATATTATTTTGGCCCAAGTGTATGACAACGGGCGGTGACATCATTTGCCTAGCTCTTGCGAGAGTCTAGGAGGTTCTTGGCGACTAGCCCGTGCTGGTTAGACGGTCGGAGGCATCCGTACCGTTCCACGCCGGTAAGTAGGGACCGAGGCGGGACCACGGTGGTCTCGTGTCACAAACCTAAGTTGAATTAGAACGGGATACGACCTAATAATAACAAAGATAATAAACCGGATTGATGTGCTTTTATGTACGTTGTATGTTTGTGATGAGATTACTTGTGTTTGTGCCTTTCACCTTGATTCTAATGCTTCGAATATTAGCTAACGGTTTTATACCGATTGTTGTAGATTGCCTTGCAGGTTAGGAATGCGGCCGAGAGATCCGGAAGAGTGGACAGCCGGGGTTCCGTACATTTTAGGATGGGTTGGTTAGAGTCGAGTTTGAGTATTGTTTTTATTGTATGTTGGATGGCGTTTAGTCTTTGGGGTTGTATTTTCGGCTGAAGTCCTTTGTTGTATTCTTTCGGGTTTTTTTTTCATTGCATAAAAATGTATTTCGGTTTTGACCTTTATTTGTGCCTTGTTGAAAGATCCGGTGAAATTGTTGTCAGGCTAAGGGTCGGGACCCATTGTGAGGTCCCAACCCGTAGCGCCCCGAGTCCCGCGGATTCGGGGTGTTACAAAAGTGGTATCAGAGCCCTAGGTTGACAACAATGGCACTCGCAATCTTCTAAAGGCCGAATAAGGAATAAACAGAACCCCGCGGGTTCTGAGTTTTCGTTTTCAAAATCACATGCATGAGTCGGGTTAGAATGTACGGGACCACCACTCCTTCCGCGGATCTCGGCAGTATAATTATTGGATTTTTAGTATATATATAGATATGTGTGTATGTATATGTAAATATGTATCGTGGACCTAGGATGTGTTTGGACTATTATTATATGTTGATTATAGTTATGCATGATGGACTTGTTATATTGTTATGGTGGCATGACGTTTATATTGATATAAGTTGTACATGTGGCATGGTAATATTATATTAGTGCTTGGAACTCGTTTTATGAGAATGGTTTCCTTGGATGTGTTATGCTGATATCATGTGGACATAGGACTTATATAGTTATATACGTATACTAGGATATATAGTGACATATGGATGCTAGACCTTATAGTCGAGATGATAGAAAGCTATCATCACCCCTTGGATGACGCCGTTTGGCTTAGGATAGTTTGCATCTGAGGATGAGTTTGCTCAAGTATCAAGTTATGTATCACGTTTTAGACAAACACCTTGGTGTTTCTCGGACTCCTTTAATAGGATGTCGATGCGGAGGATTACAGATGACGTAAACGAAGGACAAACAAGTGGAAGAGAACCTCGAGCTAGTTTAAGCAAAATTGAGAAGGAAGTCATATGAGTAAGGAAGTGACATGATGACGTGAGAGTGGTTGCAAAGAAGGAACGATTGAATCACAACGAAACTAACTAGAGATGGTGAACTTATGATTCTTCAAGACGATGCATGGACAACTAAAGACGCGAAGCGAGAAGAAAGGAGTGCATACTAGCTAGGGTAGAAGTGGTATTTCCTTGAGACGTGAAGTTTTTCCTAGATGCTCCTAAGCATGGGAGTCAGGGTGTGAAATGTTGTCGAACTAATACGAAGATTCATGAGATGCGTAAGTTAAGTTTACAGAAGAACTAGAAAGTGAAGTGACGGTTTTTGCGAGAGCTTAAGCGAAAGACTTCTTCATAAATACGAGAGTTACGAGGAGGATTACATGGTAAAATTTCACATAGTGGAATTACAGTAGGGAGTCAATCGTTTTCCGTCATTATGGTGAGATTGAGCAACACTAAGGAGGAGAAAGGGTGTGTGTGCGATGATCTTCAGAAGATGAAAGATGAAACAAGGGGCGCGAATCGAAAGACTTAAGTTACCAACCAAAAGAAGAGAGAGTGGCTATTAACGATAGAGATATGGGGAAGATACACTTACAACACATTATGAAGGACGGTTAAGCCTATGAAGTTGGATCGTTTGACACAAAAGAGCTGAGAAGGTGTAGTTATCTTACAGATGTGGAAGGAAGAGGGGAGTGTAGGAAAAGCTAACGGAGTTGGAAGTAGAGTAAAATGAGCTAGTGAATTTAAGACAAAGTACCCCGAGAGGGTATCCTTTCAATAGTATGGAAGTATGGTAGGAGGGTAAGTCGTTAACTTCGGAGAAGGTCACATACAAGTTAATCGGTGACAACTGAGAACGCACACGTGCGGGTTGTCTATTGATGTGTGTAGATGGGAAGAACAAACAAGACTATGAGAACATATAGGATCGGGAACAAGAGTTGGATTATTTGCGGTGGATCAATGTCAATAGTAAGGAGGTACATCGATGGACGCACAATTGTCTTAAATCAAATGATGTTGAACGAGTTCAAGCAAGTAGTTATAACAAGACCTCCGAGGAGGATATTGTAACGATCTTACGCGACCCTATTAGGTCATGAGAATGTCATATGGAGAAATGACACGGATCAGAGTAAAGGGAATTGGAAGGATGAAGAGAAATGTGAGTCTTATATGGCTATTGCGCGTAAATGGGGAATATATAAGGGGATGTATGGTATGTTTTTCTAAGGTAATGAATGTCATGTTTGCACGATCAAAAGCTAAGTCAAGTGTTGTGACTCGCATGGAAAAGCCATAGTGGCTATGACGTGAAAAGAGGACTTAGATTAGAGCAACGTGACAAGCTTAGAGTTGTGATGTTATTGCTTGGTGGAGTAATGAGTGTTTCTTTTAGTAATTGTGGTTGGGAAATTTCGCCTAAAGGCATACCGGTACAGTTGTGAAGTTGTTCATGGAATACCGAGAGATGCATAAGGTGACCAACAAGGGTAAGAGAAGATCAAAGTTTTGAAGTTTGATGTCGACAAGAGATGTACAAAAAGTATATGGAAGATTGAGGTTAGAACCTCTACTGTCGGGTTGACTTTACAAAAGGAAAGTGAAGTATAAATTCTACACCTACTTGAAGAAAGAATGTATATGGTGAAAGCTTATGTAGAATACGAAGAGCTCCTCCCATATGTTGGGATGTCGCGGAAAGTGAAGAAGATAAGGTCAATTGTTTTGAAGCACTATTAAGTCATGTAGTTTGGATCCTTATGGTAGCACATAAGTGAGAAATCTTAGAAGATTTTTAGAATCATGTCATCAAAGAAGGGAAATGAGATTAAGTTAAAGGAATACTTAAATAAGGCCTCAGGAGTCGGAAGACTCGGGCAAGTCTCTCGAGATCAAGAGATGAAGGATATTTGAAAGGGGAAGTTCAAATTGTAGCTACCGATGAAGCAATGCACATGTTTAGAGGATGTCACCCCAACAAATCGAGGTAGATCATTAGTACCATGACCACCTGTGAAGTTTTCAGACAAGGTTGTGACGGTCTTATTTTATGTGTCGGGAGAAGAAAAGACGGAATCGAGATATCACGGATTCTAATACGTCATAATGTGGATTTTTCCACTAAGGTCAAGCTGACTCAATTCCGACATCTAAGGTGCCGCATGGAATGACACTTGTGAAGAGACATGAGTTGTGGAAGCAAGTGAAGGAGCAATTGCAAGAACTTATTGAAAAGAGTTCATTAGAATTAGTGAAATGCTATGAAGAACTTCAAATGTTATCTTGAACTCTTGATTTGAAGTTCATATTGGAATATATCTTAAAACTCTTGATTTTAAATTGTTATGGAGAACACCAGTTTGCGAAAATAGAGACGGTTATCTCCATTTGTACATCGGTTACCATGAGCCGAACAAGATAACAACGAAGAGCAAGTATCCCTTACCACGGATAGATGATCTACTCGACCGATTGCAAGGGCCGGTAGTCTCTTCTAAGAATGTTTTATGGTCTGATTGCCACCAATTGAGAATTTGAGATTGAATATTGTAAGTACGGCATTCTGGACAGACCATGGCCACTACAAGTTGTAATGATTCCATATGGGCTTACTAATGCCCCGGATAAGATATTTTGTTCTACTCTCGAATAAGAGAGAAGTTGTATGACAAGTTGTCTCGGGATGGTAACCCCGAAGGATGGGAAAGAAGTTGCAGGCTTTCTTGGATGTGCCGGTCATTCCCGGATTTGCGGAGAGATCCTCCAAAGTAATAGCATTAATGGATAACCTACTTTGGAAGACAAAGGAGTTTTGAAAATGGACAAGGGTCATAAGAGTTGTTAAGAGTTAATAAAAGAGTCGTTGGACAATTGTTTTGACATTGCCTCGAGGTATGATATGTTTGGTGTTTTACAAGTGATTCTTCAAGACAAGGTTTGGGTTATGTACTGATGTAAAAGTGAGAAGTAACAACATACATGTCTTGTTAGTTAAAGCAGTGGGAAGTAGAGTACTGCTCCCTTACTTGGAGCGTGCAACAATTAATGAGGAAACGTAACATCAAAGTTGGTGTGACAAGAACCAAAGCCCAAGGTGTTGATGGGAAGATTCAATCCTTGTTAGAGACGATCCAGGAGAAACATAATGTACATGTTGCATTGAGAAAGACCCGAGAAGGGGTTGAGTTTTCGATATATCGGACCTTTTTGAGATTTTAGCGCGAGTTGAGAAAGTGGTTTACCAATTGTCTTGGCCATTGAGAGTTGAGGATGTTCACCCGGTGTTCCATGTGTATCAATCGAGAGAGTATATTCATGACTCGAGACATACCGCCAATCATGAAGATCTAGTGGAAGACGAGAACCGATGAGGCTAATTGGAAGACAAAGGATAATATCTTTAGTTGAGTTTTATGCTGAGCTAGTAGCATCAATAAAATCGACGGGTTAGACCTAGTTCTTCTCTTAGTTGAGTGGTGTGCATGTGTGATATTATGTGTAGTAGTGTCCGGTGAGGGAATGTGCTATAGGACGTGATATATCTTGTGGTGGTAGTTTGACTAGTATGTGCATATAGATTAAAAAGTTTAAGTCTTCTTAGTTTGAGAGTTCATACCTCGGCCTTAGATACCGAGAAGTTCGACGCATAGCCAGTTTCGGGACGAAACTTGTTTTTAGAGGGATCTGATGTAACGTCCGAGATTTTTGGCGCGTTTTCGAGATTTATTTGTTCCGACTTCTTTCGATATTTTTTTAGGTTAAATATATTTTCGAGTATACTATTATTTTGGATATGTTTGCATACATCCATATCATTTTTTTTTTTGAAAAGTCGAAAGTTCTCTCGGTTCGGAAATTTCCGTTCCGAATACGTTTGGATCGGATTGACTTTATACCCCTCTCTTTATTCTTTCTTTTTCTTTTATTTGTTTCCTCGCTCTCCTATGCTTGATGGGTTGCAATACTGCAGCCTGCAGTGAGTTAGTGACCCCTCGACCTCCCTCCTTTATTCCTAGCAGCAAGCAACATATCTTCACAGTCCCTTCCACCTGACTTCCATCTTTGATGCTCTGCAGACACCTCCTTTCCTCTCTGTATTTTGCGACGCAGCCCCCTATCTCTCTTTTATCTCCCTTTCTTCCCCAACAGATGTGTCCCTTTCCCCATCCTCACTTCTCTCTGTCCTCGCCGGAGAAGGAAGCTAGCCTTCCACCTGTCTGCACCCACCAAAGGAGGACGTCACCTGGGCTGCCGCCTCCCCTCGCCTCGGTACAGATTGCCAGGCCGTCGAACCATCGCCACTGCCGGAGCTACCTCGCCGTCGTTGTTGGTGCCACACTATCTCGCTTTCTCTATCTATCTCCTTCCCCTATCTCTTCAGCCTTCTTCTGTGGAGCTTGAGCCACACCTGAGAAGCCTCCTTTCGGCACCTCCTTTGCAACCAGAATTGACGCCGGAGAAGCCCCCCAGTGCCTTCGCCCCGCCGCCGGAGCCTCTGCGCAGCCCTCCTCTGCTCTTGTGTACTCGCCGGACTGCAACCTGCATCCCCACTGTCGCGCCGGAGTGGCCCCACCCTGCCTTCGCCGCCTCGTCGTAGCCGGATATGGAATGGCCGCCAGTGTCACTGCCAGCCTTGCCTTCCTTTTCGCGTGACAGCTCCCTCAAATGGTGAAATGAAACCCTCATTCTTATCCAGCGGGCCTCCCTCTTATTTTGGTTAATTACAAAACTGGCCCATATTGTGTTTTTGCATAATCTATCCATATTTTTGGAATGTATCAAATATGCCCGGTTGTTTTATATAATTATAGTTTTGGCCCTATGTTTTGGAAATGTGCTGATTTGCCCTTGCAAATAAATTAGAGATTTGGCCTAAAGTTTATTTTCGGAAAATGGCCTAAGTTTCTTGAGTTCCATATTAATGGCCTGGAGATTTAATTGCGGATTTTGACCTATGTTTATATAATTGTATTTGTTCCCGGAAAATGTTTTTACGAGTTTTAACCTTGGTTTTGAAAACGAGTTTTCATTAGAATATTTTATGCGTTAAATATTCCTTTCAAATTTAGCGTTTAGCTAAATTTATTTAGCTTTGGTTTTAGGTTCGGAAGCGTCCCGATAAAGACCTTACAAGTCCAAGTCGACATCCTTAGATCGGTTCGGTATTTTGACGTCATGTGAGTACCCTCTTCCCCCGAGCTTATGATCTTACTCGATCTTGTTATGTTAGAATTAGTATCATGCTAGGTTGGATAATCTAGCATAACCTAGAGTGAATACCAAGTAGTGGTTTGGACCTTAGGTGAGCTTTTAGGATTGTTGATTGTTGTAAGACGTTGAGTGTTTGGTTGATCTTGTGAGTATATGAGGCTTGAGGTTGTGGTTATATGGTTGTTGAGATTATGAGCTATTATATGCTTACCCTAGCATGGTGTTGTTACCATTGAGTTTGTTTGGACTAGGCATGTTATCCTAGTAGTGTTGTGAGTTATGATCTTGCGAGATCCGAGGGTTTAGAAGTCCTAGGACTTCTAGCTTCTGTTGAGTGTGATCTGAGCATGAGGGATTCTAGGATGCGGTCCTAGAATTGAGAGTCAAATGGTCTTGCATAGATCATTTGTATAGAAGTCTAAGACTTCTATTGTGAGTGGGTTGTTATTTATGTAGTTATCTTCTTGTGAGCAGGTTATGGGCTTCCCCCCATAAGGAAGCGAGAGTGTTGTGAGTTGAGTGTGGTGACGAGGTAAGTCTTCGGACTTACTTAGCTCGTATTCCTTGTATTAGCATTGATGTGTGTTTGGTGGTGTGTGTTTATTCTTTATTGTTTATAACAACTAAACCGGAAATAGGACCACCGACTTTTATATTATTTTGGCCCAAGTGTATGACAACGGGCGGTGACATCATTTGCCTAGCTCTTGCGAGAGTCTAGGAGGTTCTTGGCGACTAGCCCGTGCTGGTTAGACGGTCGGAGGCATCCGTACCGTTCCACGCCGGTAAGTAGGGACCGAGGCGGGACCACGGTGGTCTCGTGTCACAAACCTAAGTTGAATTAGAACGGGATACGACCTAATAATAACAAAGATAATAAACCGGATTGATGTGCTTTTATGTACGTTGTATGTTTGTGATGAGATTACTTGTGTTTGTGCCTTTCACCTTGATTCTAATGCTTCGAATATTAGCTAACGGTTTTATACCGATTGTTGTAGATTGCCTTGCAGGTTAGGAATGCGGCCGAGAGATCCGGAAGAGTGGACAGCCGGGGTTCCGTACATTTTAGGATGGGTTGGTTAGAGTCGAGTTTGAGTATTGTTTTTATTGTATGTTGGATGGCGTTTAGTCTTTGGGGTTGTATTTTCGGCTGAAGTCCTTTGTTGTATTCTTTCGGGTTTTTTTTTTCATTGCATAAAAATGTATTTCGGTTTTGACCTTTATTTGTGCCTTGTTGAAAGATCCGGTGAAATTGTTGTCAGGCTAAGGGTCGGGACCCATTGTGAGGTCCCAACCCGTAGCGCCCCGAGTCCCGGGGATTCGGGGTGTTACACAGATGAATCAGTCAAAACAATGTTCACCCGTTTTACGGAGATCATTAATAATCTTGACTCACTGGGAAAGACTTTCAACAATGAAGAAAAAGTCAGAAAGATACTTAGATGCTTGCCTAAAGCAAAATGGGGTCCCAAGGTAACCGCTATAGAAGAAGCACAAAACCTCAATACACTTGCTCTTGATGATTTGCTAGGCAAATTAATCACCCATGAATTGATCCTCAATGAGGACGATGGGGATGTGCCAACAAACATTAAGAATTTAGCACTTAAGGCAAAGAAAGAGGAACCACTGGAAGATTCTGAAAGCGATGATGAAGATCCTTTTGCTCTTATCACAAGAGGATTAGCTAGAATATTAAAAATGAAAAAGCAATTTTCAAACAAAGAAAATGCTGGATCTTCTAAATACAGAGGTAAGTCTTCTAACCCCTTGAAGAAGAATCGTGTTCTAAATTGCTATGAATGTGGTGAAACAGATCATCTTGTTAAAGAATGTCCTCAAAAGAAGAAGAACAAATTCAACAAAAAGGAATTTGGCAAGAAAGCCATGGTAGCAGCTTGGAGCGATTCAGACCCCTCGAGTGATTCAGATTCTGAAGATGATCATGCAAACTTATGTCTTATGGCAAAATCCGACAAAAATCAAGATCAACATTTGGATGGAATGGTAAGAGACCTTATATCTAGTCCTATCGATGTTTTATCAGAAGTACTGAAAAACATGATTTCTAATGAAGAAATTTACAGCAAAGAAATCAACATTCTACAAGAAAAGCTTAATGATCAGGAAATTTGCATAAGAATGCTTTCGCTGAAAGTTCAAGATCTTGACAGCATACAATCAGATCTTGACACTGAGGTTAAGGCCTTACGATTGGAAAATTCCGATCTAAAGGCAAACCTCTCATCTATTAAGACAAGTAATACTGACTTAGAGATTGAAAAAGTGAAACTTTCTGAAAAATGTCAAGAACAGCAAATAGCTCTTGTGCAATTTACTAAATCTAAAGCTACTCTTGATAAAATGCTTGGAGAACAACAATTATCCTTAAATCGAAGTGGAATAGGATATAACAGGAATTTTCCTGCTAAACCCACTACCACGTTCGTTAAGGCAAAAGGAAATTGGAGATCTCCTACGTGTTTCTTTTGTTGTAGAAAGGGTCATGTAAAGGAAACCTGTTCGTATAGGAGAACGGATCCATACATTATTAGAAATACCTTTCCTGTACGTCTTAATGAACGGGTAAAACATATATGGGTTCCCAAAGGGACTAGGCCATCTAACATGGTCTACCCCCATAATGGATCTAACTCTGTTTATTGGTCAAGCCGGAAAGGATGATTTTCTGTTTTGCAGGATATCACCAAGACTCAAAAATGGATAATGGACAGTGGTTGTTCAAGACATATGAGTGGGAAAGAATCTCTTTTCGACACTCTAAAGAAGAAAATCACTGGCACTATAACTCTTGGTGACAAAGGAAAATGTGACATTCTTGGTATCGGTAACGTTGGTCTTAATTCAAATAATAATATTAAAGATGTTTATTTGGTGGATGACTTAAAATATAACCTTCTCAGTGTTTCCCAGCTTTGTGATAAAGGAAATTGTGTTAGCTTTGACAAGAGGAAGTGTGAAGTTCGAGATGAGATGACAGAAAATTTAGTGCTAACAGCTCACAGGGATAATAATATATATGCTGTTAATACTAACCAAATTGCAGGGACAAATAAAAAAAATGTCTCAAGGTCTTATCAGATGACTCAAGACTATGGCACAGACAACTTGGTCACATCAGTCTACATTCTCTTAACAAACTCAAATCAAAAGATCTTGTAAGAGGTCTTCCTGACCTAAAATTCAAGGTAGATGAATTATGCAATGCTTGCTCAAGAGGTAAACATACTCGTAGTTCTTTCAAAAAGAAGCAAGTGGTAAGTACTACTAGACCTCTTGAACTTCTCCACATGGATCTTTGTGGACCTATGCGCGTCAAATCTCCCAAAGGCAAGCAATACATTCTTGTTATTGTTGATGATTATTCTCGATTTACTTGGGTTTTCTTTCTAAGAATGAAATCTGAAGCACTTTTATACTTCTCAAAACTTTGTAAGGAGTTACAGACTTTGAAAAACCTACCAATCGTTTCTATTAAAAGTGATCATGGTAGAGAATTTGATCAATCAGACTTTGATGCATTTTGTGAGAAATATGGTATTTCTCATAATTTTTCAGCTCCTAGAACACCTCAACAAAATGGGGTTGTGGAACGAAAGAACCGCACCTTAGAGGAAATGTCTAGGACAATGCTATTAGAGAATGATCTGCCTAAGTCATACTGGGCAGAAGCTGTTAATACAGCAAATTACATTCTTAATAGATGTTTGATTCGATCAATGTTAAAGAAAACTCCTTATGAGCTTTTTAAAGGAAGAAAACCAAGCATATCTTACTTTAAACCATTTGGATGTACGTGTTACGTGCATAATAATGGGAAGGATAATCTTGGAAAATTTGATGCTCGTAGCGACGAAGGTATATTTCTCGGATACTGTTCGCCCCTAGAGGTATGTGCAAATAAGCTTTATATTTATAAAACTAGAATCAAGCAAGCGAACCCGCAGTGTACGGATCGATATAGTTAAGCAAGAATTCCAGAGTATCGAACACAGGGATTTGGGTGGAACGAACTCGATTGCAGGTTATCAAGCGGTTAATATGAGAGTTTTGCAGATATTGGGAAAACAACAATCCTAAAGATCCAGGTATCCAGCTGTGGCAATCGATTCAAGATATACTAATGATGTAAAGACAGAGTTAAGATATGCAAAGGTATACTAATGTAAGGTAATCGTACGGTTGAGGTTCCAAAAACCTTATATAACTCACCCAAAAGACTCTTCCTATACAGGTTGATGAGGCTCAATATAGAAAGGTTCTAAGGACAAGGATTAACATCAAATACCCAAACCTATGATCTAAAGATAAAGACTAACTTATCCGATTGAGGTTGTTGAGGCTCACAATCGAGGTAGAGGTTGTTGAGGCTTCACTACCACCTAGAAAAGACAAGTCTAAACTAAGCTAAAGCAAATCTTTAACTTTGGATCAAGATAAAAGCAGGCTCGTAAACTTTAAGAGAATTACGGTTGGATCTTGAGATTCCACGGTCGTGGAACTCAAGAACAGCCCGTAATTTAGGGTTTTCGGCGACAATTCTCTAACTCTCAGGGTCTAATCAATTTACAATCGATCTATCATTATCTAAGCCACAACTATCAACCCTTCACCTTAGAATTGTTAAGGGTTTTTAGCCAATAACAGTCATATTGATATTAATTCAAGATTAAAAAGGCAAAAGATGGGAACTTTCAAGAACTATCAATAATCTTCAATTGAATCTTAGAATCACAATCAAGAATAAGTGTTTGTCAAAAGATTCAAAACGGGATAAACAATCACAATCTTAGGAAAGAAAAGAAACGGGATGTCAATCCGATCCTAAAGCAAACCTAAGCAAGAAGAGGAATCTTCTTGCAAAAATCCTCCAAGAACTTCGATCTTCCACACGAAGATCACAAACAGCAACTCTCCAATACGAACTTTGGAACTTCAATGAGATCTTCAAAATCACCTCCAAGAATGAGGGTTTGTGTTGCTAAGCGTGCGTTTTTGCCGCTAAACTTTAGGGTTGAAAGGTCGTAAGCGAGGTAGCGAGGTAGCGAGGTAGCGAGGTAGCGAGGTAGCGAGGTATCAAGGTAGCGAGGTGACGGAATCTTGCTTCATCCGTCCTTTTTATAATGCAGGGCAAAACGTCGGCCCGGCCCGATCTTCAAGAGATCATGGCTTCGAAACGTGGCGAAAGGATTCGCCAAGATCACGGTCGTGGAAGTTTCCACGACCGTAATTTTGAGGCGTGGAAATAAACACGGATATCTTCCACGGCCGTAATATCCCCTGGAATGAACATCGAATTCTGCTTCACAATCCACGGCCGTAATTTAGGGTAAAACCGTGATTCTTGCCTTCATTCGTGCATTCCTCAATCTAATACTCCAAATTGCTTCCAAAAGGTGTCCTTGATCTAGAGACACATCGACTCAACTCTCCTTTGCTCGATTCCGTTCGGAAATAGCTCCAAATCACCTATAATCAACATAGAACTCGTGTAGACATCTATATCGACAATATAGGCAATACTAGCTCATATATGCATAAAGCTCAATCAAAGACTATCAATATGAATCAATTACGACTAGAAAACGTGCCTAAAATATCACAATATTTCATGCTAACAAATAACCCCATACTTAACACTTGCTTGTCCCTAAGCAAGGTCTTTCAAAAAGCTTTAAAACAAGAGTTAGGATGAAATATGTGTACCTTCTTTTGGATGAATGTGACTTCTAAAGAATAGATCATTCTCAACCCTTGCTTCAATCGTTTTCAAACTTTCACACACTTAATTAGAGAGTAAGAGGCAAAGAAAAATCATGAATCAATTTAGCTTCCAAACAAGCATTATAACCTTCAAACATTATCAAAATCAATCATAAGAATTTCAATTTAGATCACCAAGCCATATAACATTCTTTTGATCATAAGGACTTTCAAAGAAAAGGTCTAGAGCATGGAAGGGTAGGGAAAACTTTAAGGGAAAGTGGTGCATAAATCCGGGAAAGTGGACAACTACCTTCTTCTTCTTTTGCGGTTTCCGCAATCACTTCACTTAGAGCTTCGCTCTTTCCTTTTTATTTTCCGACTTTACTTTTGGAGTTATGGATAGAGGTGCACAAAAACCGAAGCCTAGGAGATTGGCGTTTCTCATTTTTGCGAGATGCCTCAAACCCTTAGCGCACATACCATAATCCGCTAGGAATATCGCTCAATTCGACTTTGGCAAGACACAAACACCCGGCTATGTGAATGGTGCCGAGTTACTCATCGTCATGATTGACTTCCCCAAACCTACAATTTCTTTCTATTCAATTGATTGCAAATATTTGCTCTCATGGCCCTCCCACATCAAACATGCCTTTTTCTCATTCACTTTCCAAATTCCCGGATAGGTAAGGGAGGCTAATATTTCAATGAGGAGTTAGATGATCAAAGAAAGAAGAAAGAGAATATCGAATTGCCTTAATCATTTCAACAAGAAGTATAGGAGCTTATAATGTGATTTCAACTTCAATTTCTTATATGATTTAGGTAACATTCTCACATTATACAACTTGCAAAAGAGGTAAAATTCATTCATTCAAATCCTTTTCGAATTACCATCCTTTCAAGCATGCAATTGTTATCAACTCAATTCGCAAGTAATGATTATCATGGAAATCATATCGATTCGTTAGAAGCATCAAATTTTTCAAAATTTTTCAATTTTTATGGGTTTTTAAAGTTCTTTTTCATGCAATGCAAGAATGAAACGTGTAACATACAATGAACATGCAATGATAGTCTCGGAATAGAAGCAACATATAGAGTAGAGTTATTACAAACATTTAGTACATCCCACCCCATACTTAGGACGAACATTGTCCCTAATGTTCACAAGAAAGAACAAAAGAAAGAAAAGAAAAAGAAAACTCACAAATGGTGGTTGGGATGTCTAGAAACGAGCTGTCCGGTCATCTATCACTGCGGTGCCGGTGGAGGTGGGAATGGAGAGAAACTCGGATCATAGTACCGCCCAAACTGCTGGCGGTAGACGTCCCTCATCATGTGGTCAAGGTCGTCGAAACGTCTGTCTCTATCATCCGCCCGGATCTCTAGTGCTCCGACTCTCTCTGAAAGTCCGGTAGCCCAATCCGGCATCCTCTCATACCACCCAGGGGGGTGATCATACCATCCGGGAGCATCGGCTGGTGCTGATGGTGGCGGTGGTGGTGCTGCTGGTGCTGCTGACTGCGTAGTGGACCAAGGAGGGGGTGTCTCGTACCAGGTGGGAGGTGTAGTCATCCACGTGGGCCTCTCGCTCACGCTAGCGCGGCGAGATGACGAGCCTGAGGCTCTAGCCGGACGCGGAGAGCGTCTAGGTACATCCTGGGCCGCATCCGGCTGATCCGGAAACGTGCCGAACTCCTGCTCTGCTCCTCCCCCACTCTCATACTGCTCTCCCATATCCTCCTCATCTACTACCGGCGGTGGAACGTAAGGGGGAGCTACAAGCCTGTTCGCATGCATCGCAGCGAACGTCTCCTTCCAGTTGTGGCGTCCCGCCACAATGGAATACTCCGGCAGCCACTCAATACCCCTGCCGGTCCTACTCTCCCAGGGCATGCCCGCATAAGGCGGACCTCTATGTGTGGGGAAGATGAGTCCCCTAACCATGAAAGCGTGTAGCCCTAATGGAACTGCCGGTATACGTGTGCAAGCCGAGAAGTCCACTCCAAAAGTCCTAGCTATGTGGGTCACTATCCCACCATATCCAATGTTCCCTCTCGATTTGTTCTTTAGCTTACTCATCGTCGCCGCCAAAAGGGTAGCACAATCGGCGCGGCATCCATGAAGCATAGCGTAGAGGAGGAATAGCTCGTCCGTCTTGATCTTTTGGGGCGTCTCCGTCCTAGGAAAGAGACACTCCGAGAGAACACGGTGAGCTATCTTCAAGGCCAAATGGTACATCAATTTGGCCTTGGTATCAGCTGGATGCCAACGGTCCTCGTCGGCATAGATCATCGCCACATCCTCCCAAAAATCCTTAGCGGAAACGTTCCTAGGGAGGCGACCGTTGTAGGTCTCATGGAACCCAAAGATGGTCCCGAACTCAACAATGCTAAGGTGGTAGTCTCTATTCATGAGACGGAAGGAGACAGTCCTATCAACATGGCTGTGCTTAAAAGACGTCACAACCTCTCGGGTGATCTCCTCATAAGCGTCCTCACGAATGTTCGTGAAGACAAGCAAACCGGCTCTATCCAAGAGCCATGTAAGGTCATCTACTATGTTGAGAGGATGTAGATCCTCCAACAACAAGTACCTAGGGCCAATCACTGCCCTCTTCTCTATCCTCTCAAATGCAGCTTGGTGGTTTTCGTGTATGATCGGGATGCTAGGGTGAGGTGGTGAGGATGGAGGTGAAGATGGAGGTGAAGGTGAGGGGGATGAGGGTGGCGGTGCCCTAGATGTGGAAGGGTTGCCCTTTCTCTTCTTGTTCTGTTCCCCTCTCTTTTCCTTAATCCTTCCCGAAACTCTCCTCACAAAATCCATTCTGTTGAAAATTACGGTCTGTTCTTCCCAAAACCACGGCCGTGGAACGTCTGTAGACCGTGATTCGACACAGTAATTCTCAATTCTCAGCAAATCAGCAATCAAACTCCACAACAAGCAGTCCTAATCTAATTTCTTCCAATCTCAATCAGTTCTTCCTAAAAATTTCTAACAAAAACGAACAAAAACGACTAGAATCAAGAAGAGAGCAAAAACCTCTTTTTCGGATTGAGAAATCCAAAATGCGGGTTTGTTGATCGTTTTCCACGCGATTTGTTGCTTGGATCTTGTTCTTGGTTGGATTTGCTTCAGTTTAGGAAGAAGAATCGTTAAAAACGATTAGAGAACGAAGATTTGGGAGGAGCTGCGGGTTTTCGGTATTTAGGGCGTGGAAATTGGGGGTTTTGTGGTGTTTTTGTGGTGAAGTGTGGCTTTTATACTTGCAGGCAAAATTTCAAAAATCACGGTCTATCGGGGCATTCCACGGCCGTGGAAATGTACGGACCCGTAATTTTTGTGATTTTTCACAGGCCTTTGAGAATTACGGCCACTGTAGCTATGGCGACCGTAATTTAGACCGTGGAACTCTCTGTAAAGCTTCAAAGTCCAAATTTCGTCACTTCTCTTCGACATTATCCCCTTTTTCTTCTTTTCCATCGATCCTACAACCAAAAACACGAACATACCGGGAGAAATCGAGGCAAAAATAAAGCAAAAACTTCTATTCTAAGCTAAACTATGAATTGAAAGAAAAAACGAAAATGCAATACCTTGGGTTGCCTCCCAAGAAGCGCTTTGTTTAAGGTCCGTAGCTAGACCATTCTCACACTTATTCGAGTGCGGTAGGTGCAAACTCCTCAGCTTGGAGTTCCGGTGAGTACTTTTTGAGTCGTTGACCGTTCACCTTAAAACTTCCGCTAGCTTCACCCCATACTTCAACTGCACCATGGGGGAAAATATGCTTAATTAGAAAAGATCCAGTCCAACGAGATTTTAACTTACCTGGAAAGAGGCGAAGTCTCGAATTGAAGAGGAGAACTTGATCTCCTTCTTGGAAATCCTTTGGGATGATATGCTTATCATGCCAACGCTTTGCTCTTTCCTTGTAGATCTTAGCGTTTTCATAGGCGTTCAAACGGAGTTCATCCAGCTCGTTGATGTCTAGGAGACGCTTCTCTCCCGCTTCCTTCATGCCGAAATTCAGCCATTTGATAGCCCAAAACGCTTTGTGCTCTAGCTCTACCGGCAAATGACAAGACTTCCCATACACGAGGTTGTATGGTGTGGTTCCTATGGGAGTCTTGTATGCAGTCCGGTATGCCCACAATGCATCATCTAGTTTCAAGGACCAATCCTTCCTAGTCCTTGAAACCGTCTTCTCTAGAATTCCCTTGATCTCCCTATTTGAGATCTCGACTTGTCCACTCGTTTGTGGATGGTAAGGGGTAGCGATCTTGTGAGTAACCCCATACTTTGCTAGAAGAGCTTCAAAGCGACGGGCTATGAAGTGAGAACCTCCATCACTAATGATCGTCCTTGGTGTCCCGAATCGCGGAAAAATGGTCTTGTTGAAGAACTTGACCACCACCATGGCATCATTTGTGGGAGAGGCAATCGCTTCGACCCATCTAGAGACATAATCTACCGCCAATAGTATGTATTGGTTTCCACAAGAAGAAGGGAATGGTCCCATGAAGTCGACTCCCCAAACGTCGAAAATCTCCACCTCTTGGATGTTGTTGAGGGGCATCTCGTTCCTCCTAGAGATATTGCCTGTTCTTTGACAAGCATCGCAACAAGAAACAAAGGATTGCACATCTTTAAATAAAGTAGGCCAATAAAATCCAGATTGCAATACCTTTGCGCTAGTTTTGTTCGAACTAGCGTGTCCTCCACAAGGTAGTGAATGACAATGACGGATGACACTTTGCATCTCATCTTCCGGCACGCATCGCCGGATGATGCCATCCGGACCTCTCTTAAAGAGGAGAGGTTCGTTCCAATGGTATTCCCGGACGTCCTTGAAGAACTTCTTCCTTTGTGCGTATGATAGTCCGGGTGGTATCTCCTGGCAAACCAAATAGTTAACAAAATCAGCAAACCATGGTTCGTTACCTTTGGAGATTACCTTGATGCACTCCTCTATGATGTGTAGGTGTTCGTCCGGAAAGGAGTCATCAATAGGTAAATGATCGTCCTCTAGATGTGTTAGACGACTCAAATGATCCGCAACAGAATTTTCCGAGCCTTTCTTGTCGCGGATCTCAAGATCGAATTCTTGTAGGAGAAGAATCCATCTAATCAGCCTTGGCTTCGCATCCTTCTTTGCAAGGAGGTATCGGATCGCAGCATGATCCGTGTAGACAATCACCTTTGCACCTACAAGATAAGAGCGAAACTTGTCAATAGCATAGACAATGGCTAGAAACTCCTTTTCCGTAGTGGCGTAGTTGAGCTGGGCTTCGTCTAGCGTCTTGCTAGCGTAGTATATGGCGTGGGTTCGTCCTTCCTTTCGTTGCCCAAGAACAGCTCCAATGGCTACGTCACTAGCATCACACATAATCTCGAAGGGGAGAGTCCAATCCGGAGGTTGGATAATGGGTGCTGAAATTAGAGCTTGCCGAATAGTGTTGAACGCATCTAGACATTCCTGTGAAAACTCAAAAACCGCATCCTTCATCAATAGATTAGTGAGAGGTTTTGATATCTTAGAAAAGTCTTGAATGAAACGTCTATAAAATCCAGCATGTCCTAGGAAACTTCTTATTCCCTTCACCGAAATTGGGGGAGGAAGTTTCTCTATGGTCTCTATCTTAGCTTTGTCTACCTCTATCCCTCTACTAGAGACTAAGTGACCTAAGACGATTCCTTCCTTAACCATGAATTGACATTTCTCCCAATTAAGAACTAGGTTAGTGTCTTCACATCTTTGCAAAACAAGAGAAAGGTTAGAAAGACAATCGTTAAAAGAGGAACCGTAAACGGAGAAGTCGTCCATGAAGACTTCCATGATTTCCTCTACATATTCGGAGAAGATGGCCATCATGCACCGTTGAAAGGTGGCTGGGGCGTTGCAAAGCCCGAATGGCATTCTCCTATAGGCGAACGTACCCCAAGGGCACGTGAATGTGGTCTTCTCTTGATCATCCGGATGTATCGGGATCTGAAAGAAGCCACTATAACCGTCAAGGTAGCAAAAGTATGAATGTTGTGCTAACCTTTCAAGCATTTGATCGATGAATGGCAATGGAAAGTGATCCTTCCGCGTTGCATTGTTGAGCTTGCGGTAGTCTATGCACATTCGCCATCCAGTCACGGTTCGGGTAGGAATGAGTTCGTTGTTCTTATTGGTGATGACCGTCATTCCTCCCTTCTTTGGAACTACTTGAACCGGGCTCACCCACTTGCTATCGGAGATAGGATAGATGATACCTGCATCAAGAAGTTTAAGAATTTCCTTCTTGACAACCTCCTTCATGGTCGGATTCAACCGCCGTTGAGGTTGTCTTGAAGTTCTAAAGTCCTCCTCCATTAGTATTTTGTGCATGCATAGGGAGGGTTTAATTCCTACTAAGTCCTCAATAGTATAGCCTATGGCTTTTCTATGTTTCCTAAGGACAATCATGAGCTGTTCATGTTCATCTATGCTTAATTCGGAACTAACGATAACCGGGAAGGTAGAATTAGATCCAAGAAAAGCGTACCTTAGATGAGTAGGAAGTGGTTTGAGTTCCATTGCTTTTGGAGCTTCCGATGTTTCCTTAGAAGCTTCTAAGGATGTTGAATGGTTTGGAGAAGGATTTGAGGAAGTTGAAGAAGTGTGTCGATCGTCCTTTTCCACGGTCAAAATCACGGTTTCCTCTGGTTTTCCACGGCCGTAATATCCTCTGGAATGGAGGTCGAATTTGGTCATGGAATCCACGGCCGTGGAATACAGAGTATGACCGTGGATTCGAGTATTTTCTGCCTCATCGTGGAGTTTCTCAAACTCCACTTCATGCATCTCTTCTTGTGCCTCTAAGGCTTCAATTTCCTCTTTGCACTCTTCTTCTCCTCCTACATCGGTTAGACTCATAGTAATAACCTTTTGCAAAGGATCGTTAAAGAGAATCGCACTTACCTCCTCCCTAGTTAAACCTTCTTCGTCTTGGACATTGTAAATATCCTCATCAAAGATTGGCTCCTTCACTAGAGTGGAAAGAACGAACTCTACTTTCTCTTCCCCAACGTCAAAGGCGAGTCTCCCATTCTTGCAATCGACCATGCAGCCGGAAGTTGCAAGAAACGGTCTTCCGAGTATGATCGGGACCGGACTATCCGCAGGAATGTCAAGCACGACAAAATCAATGGGGACAAAGAACTTGCCTAGCTTGACCGGGACGTCTTCTACAATGCCGACGGGACGAGTAATGGATCGATCCGCCATGTATAACGTCATCTTCACTGGTTTAGGGTCGCCTAAACCGATCTTCCTGCACAATGCAAGTGGTATGATGCTCACACTTGCTCCCAAGTCACATAAAGCGTCATATGTGACCTCTCCCACTCCAATGGGAATGCAAAATGACCCCGGATCTTTCAGCTTTGGGGGCATTTTCTCCTTCATAGTCTTGATGAGGTCCGAAGAATCCGAACTCATCTTGACTTCTCCAAAATCTTCTAGCTTCCTCTTGTTAGAGAGGAGCTCCTTCAAGAACTTGCCATAGGCCGGCATACCTACAATGGCATCAATGAAAGGTATATTAATATGTAGTTTGCTCATGAGGTCTATGAACTTACCGAATTGCTTGTCTAGGCGTGCTCGCGCTCTGGATTGAGGGAATGGTAGGGGAGGTTTGAAAGCTGGAGGAGGAACATAGACATCTTCCTTCTCCTTCCCCTTTTCTTTGGTTTTCTCTACGGGGACTTCAACAAACGTAGGCTGCGGATCGGTGGTAGTCACTCCGCTCCTAGTTGTAATCGCCATTACCCTTCCCTTAGGGTTGTCCTCCGTCTTTCCTGGAAGTTTCCCTTGATTTCTAGGAACTTCCTCCGCATGGTTGAACATTTGATTTTCCAAAACCTTTTGAGCTTTGTCAACCTTAGAAATTTGATCATCAACCTTGATGATGCGGTTCTCCAACCCTTGAAGCTTTCCCAAGATCGTTTCCAGCATGGGATCCGGCTTCTCCTTTCCCGTATTGTTTCCTCCATTTGATGATTGCCCCTGGCTTTTCAAAGGAGTAGAGGAAGAGGAGGGTGGAGTTAGTGAATTGGAATTGGAAGGATAGGAGTTACCGGAATTTTGTTGATTGGAGCGCCAATTGTTGTTGTTCGAACCCCGATTGTTGTTCCAATTGTTGTTGTTCCGGTTGTTGTTGTTCCCATTCCAATTGTTGTTCCGGTTATTGTTCCGGTTATTGTTGTTGCGGTTGGTGTTATCACCGCCGTTGTTGTTGCCCAAATAGCCAACATCCTTCTCTTGTTGCTTTGGGAAGTTGGTCTTGATAGTCTCCTTCAACTCTTTGATCTCATTGTTGAGGGAGAAAATCTGATTTTGAGCTTCATGTGTGAGCTTTGCTCCTTGCTCCACACGATTTCCCTCCACTTTCCGGTGGGAATACTTCTCTATGACTCTTGCTTGCTTCTCAATGAAGTCCCAGGCGTCATCTTCTCTCATGTCCATGAACGTTCCACATGAGAGGGATTGAAGGTTGAATTGCGTTCCCGCATCCAGCCCCTTGTAGTAAATTTCCAGCAAGGCAAGTTTGGATATGCCATGATGAGGGCAATCCAAGAGCAAATCCTGAAACCTTTCCCAAGATTGAAACAAACTTTCGTTAGGTCTCATAGAAAAAGCATTAATCTTACCTCTAAGTTCCGCCGTTTTGGAGGGCGGAAAGAACTTGGTGAGAAACTCTGCGGAGAGGTCTTCCCACGTCTCTAGCTTTCCACTAGGAAGAGCTTGGTACCAAGATAGCGCTTTCCCTTTCAAAGAGAAAAAGAAAGGTTTGAGCTTATAGCTGTTGGTAGTGGCGCTCTTTGGCCTCATCGTCTCCATCATACACTCAAAGTTTTGCAAGTGTTGGTGTGGAGATTCGGTGCTTGTACCGCCAAACTGGCTTTGGCGAACAAGAGTGATAACTTGAGGGTTGAAGCTAAACCCTTGTACATCTTCAGCATCAAAGTTCACACCTAAACGGCGTGGTTGTTGTGTTGGATCCATCCGTTGGCCAAGAGTTTTTGGCTCATTATCCACACGTTCGACCTTCGCATTTCTAGGTGGAATGCGACGGTTAGTAGCTCCTTGTTGATTGAAAGGATTTATATTGATCGTGGGATCAATCTCTTCTAAAGGAGGCATGGAAGAATCACTATCATCGGTGGGTGAGTGGTTTCTTCTTCTAGACTTTGTCCTCCTTCTCGAGGACTTCTTGCCCACCTTGTCCTCAAGATCGCTCATCTTTATCTTCATTTGAACGATCATGTCTTGTAGACCATTAACTTGAGTTTGATGGCGATCCATCTCATCCTGGAGGAGAGTCTCATTCCATCGGAGCTGAGCTTCTTTCTCCGCCAACTTATTTTGAAGATCGTGCTCGTTTTCTTCAGCCATCTTCCTTTCCTTGCGCTTTTGCCTCAAGGTTTTCTCTAGCTCTTGATCAAGAGGTAAGAGATCTTCTGTGTTCCTAGACCTGCGCATACACTCAAAGAAAAATCAAATAACGAGAGCAAGCTCCCAAGCTTGACAACCGGCACCCGGGTTCGATCGAAGCCAAATCCCCGGCAACGGCGCCAAAAAACTTGTTCGCCCCTAGAGGTATGTGCAAATAAGCTTTATATTTATAAAACTAGAATCAAGCAAGCGAACCCGCAGTGTACGGATCGATATAGTTAAGCAAGAATTCCAGAGTATCGAACACAGGGATTTGGGTGGAACGAACTCGATTGCAGGTTATCAAGCGGTTAATATGAGAGTTTTGCAGATATTGGGAAAACAACAATCCTAAAGATCCAGGTATCCAGCTGTGGCAATCGATTCAAGATATACTAATGATGTAAAGACAGAGTTAAGATATGCAAAGGTATACTAATGTAAGGTAATCGTACGGTTGAGGTTCCAAAAACCTTATATAACTCACCCAAAAGACTCTTCCTATACAGGTTGATGAGGCTCAATATAGAAAGGTTCTAAGGACAAGGATTAACATCAAATACCCAAACCTATGATCTAAAGATCAAGACTAACTTATCCGATTGAGGTTGTTGAGGCTCACAATCGAGGTAGAGGTTGTTGAGGCTTCACTACCACCTAGAAAAGACAAGTCTAAACTAAGCTAAAGCAAATCTTTAACTTTGGATCAAGATAAAAGCAGGCTCGTAAACTTTAAGAGAATTACGGTTGGATCTTGAGATTCCACGGTCGTGGAACTCAAGAACAGCCCGTAATTTAGGGTTTTCGGCGACAATTCTCTAACTCTCAGGGTCTAATCAATTTACAATCGATCTATCATTATCTAAGCCACAACTATCAACCCTTCACCTTAGAATTGTTAAGGGTTTTTAGCCAATAACAGTCATATTGATATTAATTCAAGATTAAAAAGGCAAAAGATGGGAACTTTCAAGAACTATCAATAATCTTCAATTGAATCTTAGAATCACAATCAAGAATAAGTGTTTGTCAAAAGATTCAAAACGGGATAAACAATCACAATCTTAGGAAAGAAAAGAAACGGGATGTCAATCCGATCCTAAAGCAAACCTAAGCAAGAAGAGGAATCTTCTTGCAAAAATCCTCCAAGAACTTCGATCTTCCACACGAAGATCACAAACAGCAACTCTCCAATACGAACTTTGGAACTTCAATGAGATCTTCAAAATCACCTCCAAGAATGAGGGTTTGTGTTGCTAAGCGTGCGTTTTTGCCGCTAAACTTTAGGGTTGAAAGGTCGTAAGCGAGGTAGCGAGGTAGCGAGGTAGCGAGGTAGCGAGGTAGCGAGGTATCAAGGTAGCGAGGTGACGGAATCTTGCTTCATCCGTCCTTTTTATAATGCAGGGCAAAACGTCGGCCCGGCCCGATCTTCAAGAGATCATGGCTTCGAAACGTGGCGAAAGGATTCGCCAAGATCACGGTCGTGGAAGTTTCCACGACCGTAATTTTGAGGCGTGGAAATAAACACGGATATCTTCCACGGCCGTAATATCCCCTGGAATGAACATCGAATTCTGCTTCACAATCCACGGCCGTAATTTAGGGTAAAACCGTGATTCTTGCATTCATTCGTGCATTCCTCAATCTAATACTCCAAATTGCTTCCAAAAGGTGTCCTGATCTAGAGACACATCGACTCAACTCTCCTTTGCTCGATTCCGTTCGGAAATAGCTCCAAATCACCTATAATCAACATAGAACTCGTGTAGACATCTATATCGACAATATAGGCAATACTAGCTCATATATGCATAAAGCTCAATCAAAGACTATCAATATGAATCAATTACGACTAGAAAACGTGCCTAAAATATCACAATATTTCATGCTAACAGATACTCGACTCAAAGCAAGGCTTATCGAGTATACAATAAACGTACCAAAGTAGTCGAAGAAAGTATCCATGTTTTGTTTGATGAAAACGATAATGGTATCTTGAGTGAGAGCTTTGCAGATCTTGATCTAAATAAACATGAGGAAGAGAAAGAAGAAGTTGATAAGAACGTCAGAAATATGCAAGAGCTATTTCAAGATCTTAGAGACGTATCTCAAGATCTTACAGATGGCTCTCAAGACCTTGAAGCACCTCCTCAAGATCTTACAAATGAAACCAGTCTTGAAGATACATCACCACCTGAGCAACAAGAGCCGTCTTCCCCACTTCCTATTAATTCTGAACCCGATGCTTATAATCAGAGAAATGTCCGGAGGAAATTCAAACATGCATCATCCCATTCAACTCAGGATATTATTTCTGATCCCTCATCTGGAATACAAACTCGCTCTAAATTAAAAGACCTATGTGCTTTTCATGCGTTTGTTTCTCTTGTAGAACCTAAGAAATATACCGAAGCTCTTCAAGAACCCGACTGGATTATCGCTATGCAAGATGAGCTAAACGAGTTCGAGCGAAACAAAGTATGGACACTTACTGCAAGACCCAAAGGTAAATCAGTTATCGGGACAAGATGGGTCTTTCGAAACAAGCTGGATGAAAGTGGTAATGTCATTCGGAATAAAGCTCGTCTTGTAGCTCAAGGTTACAATCAGGAGGAAGGTATTGACTACGAGGAGACTTTTGCTCCCGTAGCCAGGCTTGAAGCCATTCGCATACTTCTTGCTTTTGCATCTTACATGAGTATCAAACTTTTTCAAATGGACGTAAAGTGTGCCTTTTTGAATGGTTATCTAGATGAAGAAGTTTATGTTGCTCAACCTCCTGGCTTTGAAAGTAATGAATTTCCAGATCATGTTTTTAAGCTTGACAAAGCTCTTTACGGCTTAAAGCAAGCCTCAAGAGCTTGGTACGAGCGACTTTCAAAATATCTTCTGGAAAATAACTTCAAAAGAGGGTTGATCGACAAAACTTTATTCATTAAAACTCATGGAAAGAATATTCTTGTTGTTCAAATTTATGTGGATGATATCTTGTTTGGAGCAACTAATGAATCTCTTTGCAAGGAATTTTCTGACATCATGTGCAAGGAATTTGAGATGAGTATGATGAGAGAATTAAATTTCTTTCTTGGACTACAAGTACATCAAAGCAAAAAGGGTATATTCCTCAATCAAGGAAAGTACACAAGAGACCTTCTGAAGAAGTTTAAGATGAATGAATCAAAAATAGCCAAAATACCAATGAGCTCAACTCTCTCTTTGGATCAAGACCTTACCGGCAAACAAGTAAATCAAAAAGAATTTCGAGGTATGATTGGATCTTTACTATATCTTACTGCTAGTAGACCTGACATTATGTTTAGTGTTTGCATGTGTGCTAGATTTCAAGCTAACCCAAAGGAATCACATCTCATTGCGGTAAAAAAGATATTAAGATATCTTAATGGTACAAAAGATATAGGTCTATGGTATCCCACACAAAGTAGTTTCGGTCTTATCGGATATTCCGATGCTGATTTTGCAGGATATAAAGTGGATAGAAAAAGCACCTTAGGGTGTTGTCAATTTCTTGGTACATCTTTAATAAGTTGGCATTCCAAGAAGCAAAATTCAGTGGCTCTCTCAACAGCCGAAGCTGAATATATTGCTGCTGGAGCTTGTTGTTCGCAAATCTTATGGATTGTGCAACAACTCCAAGATCTTGGATTCAACTTTAAGGACATACCAATAAAATGTGACAATATCAGTGATATTTCTATCTCGAAAAATCCTGTACAGCATTCAAGAACGAAACATATAGATGTGAGACACCATTTTATACGTGATCATGTAGAAAAAGGTGATGTGTCTTTGACATTCATTTCTACTGATCTACAACTAGCCGATATCTTTACAAAACCTTTACCCGAAGAGAGATTCAACTTCATAAGGTTAGAACTTGGTATGCTTAACAGGGAGGCACAAATGTAGGGGGAGCAATTATTGTTTTACAATATTGATCTTATTCCCTACATTAAGACCTTAACATGCATTTCAAGGTCTTACTAAAATCGTGTTACAATCACTGATCTTATTCTTTATATTAAGATCTTAAAATACATTTCAAGGCCTTACTAAATAATAGTATGTTCTTGATTTTTATTTTTAAAAAGATTAATTTGGATCAAATCTTTTAGTTATTATCTTAATAGATAACTAACTAAGAGATTATTTTATTTGGAAATCTTTCGGTTTTAATTTTGATCTTTTTAAAATTTCCTAAAATTTTACAAAGATTTTAAAAAAAGATTTTCCTCTCTCTCCATCTTATATCAAATCTTCAAAGATCTCGTTTTATGATTCCCTTCTGCGCTTCATAAATTCTCCGACTTCTCGTCTCTCTCACCTTCAAACCCTAATCGGCGATGGCTCCCAAACGTTCTTCAACTGCGTCCACTGCTCAAGCATCCAAGAAGCAACGATCATCCGCTAGAAAGGGCAAAGCCATTCTGAAAGAATATAATCCCGATTCTGATTCTTCGATGTCTACACCCTCTCCTTCTCGGCAAATTACTCAAGCCATTTATCCCCCAGCCGCAAAGGATATACCTCAACATCGTCTTCGATCACCACCTTCTGGGTTTGAGGTTAGTAGTGAAGCACCGTTTTCTTGGTTCTTAAACTATACTAAAGCGGGGATGTGGAAAGATGGTTTTGCCAATCGCCCCTTAAGTTTCTGTGAAAATGTTGATGTGAGCTTTCTTGAGTCTATGAATCTGCCGTGTGTTAATCCGCTGAAATGTTCTAATGTATGGAGCTTGTTTAATCTGGGTGATTTTGCATTTCCACGTCTTACCCGCCTCTTCTTTGTCAACCTCACTGCTCACCGAGAAAAGGGGATTCTGACTCTACATTCTCAAATAAAAGGGCGACAAATTACCCTTTCTGCTTCTTCCTTAGCAATCATTTTAGGGGTCCCTGAGGAAATTGACACCAAAACTCACCCTTCGAAAAATGTATGTCTTGCCCATGCCCAGAAAACATTTTTTGAGAAACAAATCCCTTCTGTTGCTACTTCCTCAAAGCCAAAGCAAAAACAAACACATAATGTTTTAACTTTAGAGGCCAAGATTGTGTTTACTTTGCTTGCTAGGTGTGCTTTACCACGAAAGCACTCCAGAGAGATTGTCACTGACAACCTTTTGGAAATTCTGGATTTGATTCTTATTGGGTATGCGATTGATGTCCCTAACCTCATTTTATCCTACATGTTACACACTGTAAATACCCCTTTGACAGCCCCTCTTCCTTATGCCAACTTATTTCCAAAGATCTTCGAGTTCTTTGAAATTGATACTACAGATGAGGATAAGGTTTATCATAAGGGACAGATTGATGAGGACTGTTGGGGAAGGCTTGGAGTTGAGAAAACTTTATCTGGAGAATGGATTCTAAAGAAACATCAACCAACTGCTCAACTTTCTTCTGAACAGAGAATTCAAGATTTAGAGGCCGAAGTGGATGCCTTGAGAAAAGATTTGAATACTGCCCGAGCTGATATTGTGGATAGACAAGATGATACACATGAGAAGCTTTTAATGGTCAATGAGAAGCTTAATCAGTTACTTTTTCTAACTTCTCTATCTCATAGGGCAACTACTACAATCATGCCTTTGGATGAGGATGCTGTGGCACATATTCAAGAAGTGTGTCAAAATGTGGTAATTAATTATGAGCGCAAGGTGCTAAAAAGAGGCATTCTTCGACCCATAGTACCTGAGCCATCTATCTTGACAGTGGAGGAATATGGTTTAGTTAAGAAGTATAGAAATGAGCAGGAAAAACATTTAGCAAAATTGATGGCTTGGACCACAACTGGTGAGGCACAGGATCGATGGAGGGAAAAGGTGCGTGCTCGTTTTCGTGGACAACGAGCTGGTTCTTCTTCAAATTATGGGCAATGGTTTGATGAAGTGGTTGAAGTCTCAGATGATGAAGATTGATCCTTTCACATTCTCAATTTTTCTTGCTGAAAGACAAAAAGGGGGAGAATATTTCTGTCTTTTGAATGTTTTGAAAACCTTTGGTTTGTGTTGGTTTGGTTGTTTTTGGTTTTGAAAAACTTGCATGATTCGGTCGTTTTCAAAAATTTGATCCTACATGTGATTATGCTATATTGTTTGTTATTGTGTTGTTGTGTTGTTCAAATGCAGGAAATAGATCATAAGTTTTGTCTTTCATCAAGGGGGAGATTGTTAACTCCACCTTGATAAATAAGACATTAATTATGGTTGATGAAAGCCAAAACCTTGGTTTCCAGGTTTTTGTAAGACCTTACAAGTTTTGGTAAAGTCATTACAGTGTCTAGTAAGGCCTTACCATATTACAGAAAACCTTGGTTTCCAGGTTTCAGTAAGGCCTTACATAAACTGGTAAGACCTTACCAAAACTGGACAAAAACTACAAGTGAGTTACGTACGTCCAAATAGCTTTTCCTTCTTGTTGAGTTAATTAAGGGATTTGATTTTAACAAATCTTTGATTTGTTTTAATTAAATCTTCTTGAGATAAAATTGGAAGATTTCCTCCAACTCAACAAAACCGTGCTTGACTTTGACTGCTTGACTTCAACAAACAAAATCTCAACAACCCAAGATCAAATCTCAACAACCCAAGATCTCCGAGGATCACGAAGGAAAGATCGTTCTGGATCACGAAGGCAAGATCGTTCTCAAACGTTAAACAATGCTGATACGCTTGCCTATTTAAAGAGACAAAGAACAAGAGACAAAATACACGTTCATTGCCTACTTCGGAAACACAAGTGACAATTCGACTTATCTCACAAAGTGTTGTTCTCACATTCGAAGCTTCATCATTCTACTTCCCTGAGAGTGTGAGATCTTTTTCGAGTTGATAGTACAATTCAACTAGGATCATACAAACCGTTATCACTTCTAGACACGTTGGATACGAGTGTTGTATCTGGAGTACTTTAGTTTTCCTTTTCGAGTGTGTGAGTTGCTAGATAGGAAGTGTAAGACTTCTAAGTTTAGAAGAGGGAAGGTCTTCTGAAGATTGTATCTGGAACTCATCAAGAAGAAGGAAAATAAAGCTACTTGGAATCCTAGGGTTGAATCAATCCTAGGCGGGGACTAGGTCGTGTTGGTGACCGAACCTCGTTAACATATCGTGTGTCCTTTACTGCTCTTTATATTCCTGGTTTGTCTAAACCTTTACACTTAATTCCAATCTTAGAGAAACGTGTAAGGTCTTATAATTACGAGTAAGACTTTATCTCATTTGATAAGATCTTATCTCTTTCGATAAGGTCTTACCTATCCTAAGATTGCGAAAAGTTTCCATACTCTATTCATCCCCCCTTCTAGAGTATTGGATAAACTATTTTATCTGCCTATTCCGCATTTCAATTTGTATAGTCAAAATCCTAAAAATATTTAACGTAAATAGATAAGGTTGCCTAAAAAAACTCGAGGTCCACAATTACGACCTACATAATTGTAGATTAACGATCAAAAAATTAAAATATTGTTCATATATGAATAGTAATTATACTTGAACTAACCAAAACGTCAAGAAATGTATTATTTGTATACTCTTTAGTCTCTCCATTTATGCAAGTTCTAAAACCATCAACCTTAGTATCTAATCGATGTGGGACAACAAAAATCCTCAAAAAACTTAACTAAATAAATCATTTTGATATTCATTTGAAAAAAAGAAAAAAAAAATCTTCCCTAAAAACAAAACTTTAGCGGTACGGTTACTTATATAAAAGTAACGTGAAAATATTTAACGTAAATAGAAATCGAACTTAACAAAAAACCAAGATTACTTTAGGAAATAACATTATGACCCACATAATTGTAGGTTAACAATATCAAAAATAAAATATTTCCTAAAAATAAAACTTTAGGGGTACAATTACTTTTGAAAAGAACGTTATGCACACATAAATGTAAGTTAACGATTACAAAAATAAAATATTATTCCGATATGAATAATAATTATAGTTGAACTTAACCAAAAGACCAAAAAATGTATTATTCATATAATCCTTAGACTCTCTATTTATACAAGTTCTAAAACCATCAACCTTAGTAGCTAACCGGTGTGAGATAACAAAATCCCTAAAAAGTTTAACGTAAATAAATCAACATAATAATCATTTGTAAAAAAGAAAAAATCTTCCAAAAAATAGGGGTACGATTACTTAGCAAAATAACGTGAAAATATTTAATGTAAATAGAAATAAAAAACTAACAGAAAAAATCGGAGTATATTTATTTTTATTTTTACCAAAAATATATTGGTTCCAACAATAAAAAGTAACATAAAATAATTCCACTAACATATTGTTAATTTGTTAACAAAAGATTCTTTGGTTTAAAAAATAGTTTAAAAAATAAAGATTTATTGGTCAAAAATGTATTATTTGTATAGTCAAAATCTTCAAAATATTTAACGTAAATAGATAAAGCTGCATAAAAATACTCGAGGGACACAATTACGACCCACATAATTGTAAGTTAACGATCCAAAAAATAAAACATTATTCAAACGCCAAGAAATGCATTATTATTTGTATACTCTTTAGACTCTCCATTTATACAAGTTCTAAAACCATCAAGCTTAGTAGCTAATCGATGTGGAACAAAAAAAACTCTCAAAAAATTTAACTAAATAGATCATTTTGATATTCATTCGAAAAAAAGAAAAAATCACGTAATAACCAAATGCCAAGATTACTTTTGGGAAGAACATTATGACCCACATAATTGTAGGTTAATGTTCCAAAAATAAAATTTTCCCTAAAAATAAAACTTTAGGTACGATTACTCTTCCTAAATACGATTACTTTAGGGAAGAACATTATTACCCACATAATTGTAGGTTAACGATCCCAAAAATAAAATATTATTCCGATATGAATAATAATTATAGTTGAATTAACCAAAAGGCTAAGAAATGTATTATTTGTATACTCTTTATAATCCCTATTTATACAAGTTCTAAATCCATCAACTTTAGTAGCTAATCGATGTGGGATAACAAAATCCTTCAAAAAATTTAACGTAAATAGATGATGCTCATAATAAAAGATTCTCTAGCTTAAAAAATAGTTTAAAAATAAAGAATTTTTTGTTCCAAAAAATAGGTTGGTTGAAAAAAAAAAAGTTACGTGAAATTTTCTAATAACAGTTAGTTTAATAAAACAGTTAGTTTAGTAAATAAAGATTCTCTGGCTTAAAAAAATAAAAATTTATTTGCCAAAAAATTGTGGGAGTTCCATTTGATTACTGCTTCCACAGCGCGCGCTATGACATCCCAATATGTACTCTCTTTTACTATGTATAATACATAATAGATATAGATAGATATCAATTGTTGAAATTTGGTGTGATTTCGATTTTAAAATTTTCCAAATAAAAATTCTAAATAAAAATTCTATTTAAAAAATTATGTTTAATAAAAAAAATTTTAAAAAAAAAATTTCAACTAAAATTTTAGGAAGTTTTTTTTTTTGATGAAAAAGAGCCTTTAGCTCCCTGCCAGCCGGCATTTATTGAAAAAAGACATTATTACAATCGTGTGAGACGAGGAAAAGGAACCCCTCTCAAATCATCCAAAAGTAAAGATCTAATACTAGAAGTAGGGGTTACAAGTTTATGAACACCGTAAGCAAAGTCGAAAGCCAAGTTTGCTAAAGAATCTGCCACACGATTACCTTCCCGGAACACATGTTTGAAACTGACAATCCAGTCTCTAATAATGAAGCCTTGACAACGAGCTATCAGGCTTGAAAGAGGATGAGAGCTACTAACCCCTTTCGTAATAAAGTCGATAACAACCTGTGAGTCGACTTCCACTTCCACTCTTCTGTACCCCAGTTCCCATGTCAATTGGAGCCCATGAATAACACCCCAAAGTTCTGCAGCCGGGACAGATGTAGCTCCTAAATTCGCAATGATCCCATGAATCCATTCTCCTAATTCATCTCTTAACACAGCTCCTGCAGTAGCAAAGCTCAAAGCACCCCTTGCAGCCCCATCAGAGTTTAACTTCACCCAACCCTCCTTCGGGACGTGCCATTGGACCTGTACTACTGTTCGACTTGCCTGTTGTCTGTTGTTCGCTTTTTCCTCAGCCAGTAGATATTCTTCACAATAATGCCTGATGAATTCTGTTTTATTAGCCACTATATGACCTTCTTCAAAAGTCCTCATGTTCCGCCAGCGCCATATCCACCACACAACAGTGGCAAACAAGCTGTTCCATGCCCTTGTGTGTGGAGTAGCTTTGGAAATACAGATGTTATTGAACATCCAATCATCCCATGCTAACAAGAAGAATTCAGTTTGCAGATCAATGGGAACAAAATGGGACCAGATCTCCCTAGCCCATACACAGTCCCGAAGTACATGTAGTATATCTTCGGCAATCATCGGGCAGGAAGGACAGTCCTCCGAGTCTGATAAGTGTCTGCGTGCCCTCTCAGCATTTGTAAGCGGAATCTTCCAAGCCATCTGCCATAAAAAGAATTTAATCCGCTCCGTAGTTTTAACTCTCCAAATCTGTGAGAATAAACTACCTCTAACATGTGTACGTGGTCTCGCCTCTCTAACCCTCTGATATGCTGATGCAACTGAAAAAATACCATCCTTGGACGGCACCCATCTGATGGAATCCGGACCACTACCATCCCACAAGCCCGTCCCAAGAAGACGGAGTAAGCTAGAGTTATTAAGTCTGCATGAGAGATAGTTGATGTCCCAACTATGATCATTAATCCAGAAATCCCTCACTTTAAGCTCCTTCTCAGTCTCCGACAGCATCATTTGGCAGGAGAGCTCCAGTGGTTCTGAAGTAAGCCAAGTATCGGTCCAAAAGCGAGCTGATCGCCCGTCCTTAATGCACCATCCAAGGTTTGGAGCTATAACTGCATTGTAGGCCTTCACAATACCCCTCCAACCAAATGAGGCTCCAGCTCTACAGGTAATGAAGCGAGGCCAATCCGGATCACCCACAAGGTATTTTCTCTTTAGTATTTTTACCCAAGCCTGATCTCTATGGTAAAACAACCTCCACCCCAGTTTACTCAAGAGAGCTATGTTCATTTCCGCAGCCATTCTTAAACCCAGTCCACCTAGTTCCTTCGGTTGGCAAACTTTCTTCCAATCCAATAAATGCATTCGTTTCTTTCTTTCACTGCTTCCCCACAAGAACTCTCTGCACAGCTTATCCAGCTTACATGTGACACTGGACGGAAGGAGGAGAGTATTCATAAAATACATAGGCATAGAAGAGAGAACTGACTTTACCAAAATAGTTCGTCCAGCCAAAGAGAGTCTACTAGATTTCCACCCTGTGAGCCTTGCTGAGACCCTCTCAATGAGTGGATTAAAAATTGACGATGACACTGTTGCATTAATAAGTGGAATGCCGAGGTATGCACCAAGGTTCCTAGTAGAAGGAATACCCCCCAGCAAGCTAAGTTGTTCCTCAATTTCCCCTCTCATATTATGTGATACGTATAGTCTTGATTTTGCGAGACTCACTTTTTGTCCCGAAGCCCCACAAAAATCTTCCAGTATCTTTCTCATAACCCGGATTTGAGAAGCCGAAGCTTCGGCAAAGAGTAAAATATCATCTGCAAAGAAAAGGTGAGAAAGAGTAGGACCTCCTCTCGAAAGCTGCATCGGAATCCACAACCCTTCATTTACTGCATTATCTATCATATGACTAAGTCGCTCAAGGCAAAGAACAAAGAGATACGGAGACAAAGGATCACCCTGCCTTAACCCTCTAGTCATGGGAAATTCGTCCGTCTTTTCCCCATTCCAAAGGACTCTCATAGAGCTTGTACTAATGCAATACTTCACTCTATCGATCCATTCTGTTGGTAACTGTAAATCCTGGAGAGTTTCAACCACAAACTCCCATCTCACTCTATCATAGGCCTTCTCAAGATCTAACTTGAGAACCATCCATCCTTTTCGTCCTTTCTTATATCTCATTGAGTGAATGGCTTCCTGGGCAATGACTATATTATCTGATATCAGTCTTCCTGGAATGAAACTTGATTGGAGAGGGCTCACCACAAGGTTCATGATCGGCTTAATACGGTTTGCCAACAGCTTCGTAATAACCTTATAGGAAACATTACATAGACTTATAGGACGGAACTTGAGAACCATCCATCCTTTTAGGAAGTACGTTTAAAAGAAAACTGGCTATTTTATGGTTTGACTTATGAGAAGGTGTGGTGCATATATATGTCAAATTTTTAGTGAAGTGTACGTAAGAAATTGTTGTATGGTATAGGAGAAGTTTAATTTGTGATTGTTTCGTTTAGTCGCCTAATTTAATAAAGTATATAAGGGATAATTAATTTGGCTCTTCCGTGGCTTCTAATGATGCTTTACTACCAAACCAACTTTTGCACAAAGTAAGAACTTGCTAGAAATTTTATTTTTCATGATTCTCCCCCATCATCTACAAACTGTTTAATCTTCAATTTTGCTGATCCTGTTGTGGAAGAAGCAAAGCTTATAAAAGCCTAAACATCCAATTCAACAGAAACTAAATAACAAAAGAGGTAACTAATGAAGCAACAAAAATAACAATCATACCGATATTCAGTTGATCTAGAGGTAAAGTGGTGCTAGACTCTGAAGACATGTATGCAAAAATTGGTATTGGAAGGATATCCCAAATAGGTCTGCCACTCGAACCGGAAGCGTAACCTTTAAAAAAAGTGAACAACAATTCAAAAAGAATGTTGATCAACTGATGAATTACTGTTTTCATTTCTACAAATATAGGATTTACCACACATCTATATGGCTACATACTCTTTCCAACTGCAAGTTGCCCGGTTCGCTTCCGAAAGCTATTTTCAATCTGAGGCACGAGGTTAATCATTAAATTTGCTTTCTCAAACTTTTCTGCAAATGATGGGTACATTTGTGTCTACTTCTCCTCCATATGTTGCAAATGATCCTTCAATTTCTTACCTTCCGATTCGATAATCTTATGCTCCTCCTTGCCTTGCCTTTGTAAGGCATTAAAAAGTAAGCCAAAATTCACGTTGAAGCCTATCTAATTGCTCCTCATATCCTTGCCTTTTCAATTCCGTTAGTTGGTGTTCCCTTGCACATGAACATTTTTAATGGAGTGGCTGTGAACAGGCTTACGCCTGTGAATATTCTTGAGGAGTTCTGGTTGAGCTCTGATGAAATCGTCATCTACGAACTCCCATTGCTCTGGATCGGTCTTCCTGAAACCTAATTCCATCATCCAATTAAAAGAAATCAATCAAACACAAGAAAGGATCATATGCGCTGTGATATACGAACGAATCACTTACATAAGTACGTGTTGAGTTGTTTGATAAAACTCGAAAAGTTGTTGTGATATACGATTGAATCCATTAGATGTCTAAATCCCACCAGGCAAGCTAATTTTTGCAAATGAATTCCGGTCAACAACCTCACGATTAAAATCAGTAATCTTATTTGACTAAAACTCTCTAGGATTAAGTATATATAGCAATGAGGAAGGAATCTGATGAAGCTTAGTGAATAAGCTTAATAAATAAATCACATAGAATTTGGGATAAAGTTATCCGACAAAATCTTGTACGATATATTTTTAAAAACTGATTTGATTTATTGGAGGAATTTTAAATTTTACGTTAAGATATGATTTGCTAGAACAATTTTAAATATTAAGTTAAAATATAATTTGTTGGAGGAATTTTAAACAGTATAGATATGATTTAATTTAGATTTTTTATATATTGTTTTTGTAAAAAAAAGATTTTTTTTTGACTTAATTTATGATTTAGTAAAAGATTTAATACAAGAAAAAACGTGGGGGCGCCACATCAACTTTATGTCGTCTGTTTTAGTAAAGTATATGGATACATATATTTTAAATGTTTACTCTTAACTGAGTGCAATTTTAAAAATGCATATTCGGAATGTATTTAATGTGTCAAGCAGCATTACTAAAAGTTGTAACCTTGGTAGTGATAGCGATTCAAACTAATTTAAGTGTGTTTGAAAATGATTAAACTTTGGAAAAGTAGTATCATCATCTCTAATACAATAACACCAAATCTCTAATAAATCCGGATTTCAAAATTTACATTGAGCTAGAAGGAAGACGGGCAACAAGTTGTGCCGCCAATCCTTTCTAGATAGCGAATCCGATCCTCCTAAAAACAACATCAGAAGACCTAGGAGACATCACGTTGTCATGCAAGACCCGTTGCACCCTCTTGAGAATTTCAATAGCATCGGGCGCAAGGAAACCAAAGGTGTCGAAAGCGAACAGAAGAAACACATGTTGATTTTCAATACAAGCTTTCTCATGTTTGGCCACCTTAGCAGAATCCGCATTAAGCGCCGCCTTACCCACCGCAAAAGACCCACTACCCAAACAAACAAGTGGGGAAACTCCAGTCAAATCGATGCAAGCATGTTTTCCACCCGCCCATCCAAACACCAAGACATCTGCCGGCCTCAAGGTGGACCTCCCCTCTCGTGGCTCCGTCAAGAAGAACACAGGCGCCTCCTTCTTAACCGATACCCCGCCCTCCTAAACACATCACACAACACATCCCGGACCAAATCACGCCTATATTTGAAGCCTGTAACCTCTTTACAATGAACCGCATGCTCCCCACAAAGAATCTAAAATTCTCCGACAATTGGGCATAGGACAAATCTCATCAACCGGGTATAGAGGAATCATAAGGCGATACATAAAGACCGAACGATACTCAATCGGGGACATGCATTGCCCAAGTCCATCAATGGGTATGACAAGAAGGAAATCTTAGCAATGTGTGGATTGAAGACATTTGAAAACTGCCTTTTGTCTTAGGGTCAAATCAAAAGAAACTTCCATCTCCTCCACGGTCTTACCGTAAAGAGCACTCGCCAAAGCGTGTTGGGCTTTAGAGAGGACGGTGTTCTTGACAATAAAGACAGAAAGATCGAAACCAGGAATATAAGTCTGAAGATTGTCCAAAGCTCCATAAAACTCAGAGCTCATTTCTACAACTCCACTATCCCGCAAAATGTGGTCTTGGAGCTCCCAAGACTGGGCCCTAGAGGCAACAAAAGCAAAGGAAGACTTCTCAATAGCAGAGTATAGACCAAGTCCCCCAAATCGAATAGGCAAAGAAGCAAGTCACCACTGAAGATCTCCAAAAAACGGGCCCCCACAAACCACAATACCCTCGACTGATCTACGGAGCCCAACATCAAAATAAGCCGTTGCACTCTCCCAATGCTCCGGACGACAAGTCATCAAGCCAAAATACATCTTAGCAACACCCATACAAGAATGAAGTAGGAGAAGCTCACTCTGCGGGTCCCTCAACTGTGGAAGAAGATGCATCAACTCGACTGCCTTAACAGCTCTTTTCATGACAAGCTCTCTAACAAACTCCTCATCTTTACTCACTGCCCCACCTAGCAACTTAACACCCAATACTGGCCTTACAATGTCATGGGGAAATAGTCCATCTCTAAGTTTAGACCCATCACATGAAGGCCAGAAGAGCTCAGTTTTGCGAACATTCAACATGAGGCCTAAACTCGGACCAAACTCACGAATGATATCAAGAGCTCTAGCCACCTCCTCAGTGTAAGATCCTAGATTATTGCCTTCACCGCCCCTGCGGTGAAGAGGGCCGCCCCCGCGGCCAGCCGCCCCTGCGGCTGTGAGATCCGCCCCTGCGGATCGTGCGACAGATCGCGTCGATCTGTTTTCGTCGTTTTATCTTTCTTCCATAGATAAAATACCCGATATTCTATCTTATGGGCCGGTTTCCTTGTTTTCTTTCTAATCCTAAACACTCTTCCGTTTAGCGTTCCAGCCCTCCCTATATATTCTTTTCCTTCTCTCCTTTTTCCCGTTCCTTGCTATCGTCCTCAAACCCTAGAGAGCTGCAACCGTCCTTGCTTCCTACAATCCCACTGAACGTGTAAGTGCATCTTTACTGGTTCTTCCTCACGTTCCTTTAACGCTGCATGCCTTCTCCTTCTGTTTGGTTTCTTCCTTGCGTTATTCTCTTTTCTTCTTCTCAAGGATTAAGCTTGAGCCTTGATTCTTGTGGAGTGTTCCGTTTTTGACCCTTCGTTGTTCTCAGGCTCTCTGGAGTTGAGTCTTGACGTGTTGGAACCAAAGGTTCGAGCTTTGGTTGCCCCTGTTGTGAGATCTGTCGAAGAGAAGCCTGACAGTAGCTTCTGACGAAGATCCGCCCCTGTGCCTGCATAGAGCCGCCCTTGCATCTCTGTCACAGCCGCCCCTGCGCCTGCACAGAGACGCCCTTGCGCCTCTGTTCAGCCACCCCTGTGCATTTGTCTAACCGTCCCTGCGGTTTCTCTGCAGTAACTCCCGTCTTTGGTGAGTTGCTTCCTTCCTTTCTTTCCTCGTTCCTTTCTTGGTTCCTTATGTTGTTCCTTGTTCCCCTGAGTTGTTGTAAGACTAAGGTTGAGACCTTAGCATGTGTTGATCTCTTAGAGATCGTTGAGACTAGAAGTCATAGACTTCTAGCAACCGTTTCGTTCCTGATTCGTGTTGCTTGTTCGTACAGGCTTTCCTTGCTCCTTTCCTGAGGGAAACTGAGCTTCCTTGTGTGTTTCTTAGTTGTTCGCTGATCTTTTGGGTTACCTTCATGTGAGGTAAGTCCCTTGGACTTACTTAGCTTCATTCCGCGTATTAGTTGGATTGTTTTGGTTTGTTTGTGTTGCTATCATGTTTATAACGAATAATTGGAAATAGGATTCACCCTTTATTAACCTTAACTAGCCCAAATGTATTATAATCGGGCGGTGACCACTTGTCTAGTTCTACAGGAGACTAGAATGTGATCTTGCAACCCCAACCCGTAGGTAACCGATAGTACTGATCTATTCCTATTGGTAGACGGAAGCGGAGGCGAGTTTCGGGAGATTCTCGTGTGACAAAAGAAGTTGAATTAGTAATGGATAACCTTAATGAAAGATAATAACCGATTGATGTGTAAGCATGCTATGTGTTTTCCTTACCTTATGTGTGTTTGTGCCTTTACACTCTTGCTTATACCTAGAATGTTAGCTAACGGTTTATAACATCGTTGTAGATGTTCTGCACGTTCAGGATGCTGTTGAGTGATCCGGATGGTGTGGTCAGCCGGGGTTCCCGTACATTATAGGACGGGATTGAGTTTTTATTTCGTTTGTTGCTTCCCTTTTGTTTTGAACCCGGCTGTGGAGCTTTTGTGTTTTCTTTTGGTTTGAACCTTTGGTTTTATATTAAGTTTTGGTTTTCATTCGTCTGTGCCTTGTTGTAAGATCCATTTGTTGTTTCTACTATGAGGGTCGGGACCCATTGTGCGATCCTAGCCCGTAGCGTTTCAAGTTCCCAAAACTTGGGGTGTTACAATATGGTATCAAAGGCAGGTTGGCAAAAATGGCACTCGAACTCTTCTACAGGTCGGATGGATAAATAAATTGAACCCGCAAGGGGTCTAACGTTTTCAAAAGGGGTTTTTGTTTTAACCTTTCGGTCTGGGATAGATGTACAGGCGACCACCACTACCTCCGCGGATCTCAGCAGTGTAGTTTCTTTTGTGTTGGCCTTTATATGTGCTTTTTCTGGACTTTCGCTTTAGCTGTAGCGTGGCCTTATATCTATATATGTAGTCTTATATATTTATCCTTATAGCAGATGACGCGTACTAGAGCTACATCTGCTATGGGGCGAGGAAGGGGTCGACCACCACTTCCACCTACTGTCCGTGGACGAGGACGTGCAGGAAGACCTCCACTAGCTAGAGGTCGGGGCCAAGCCCTAGTTGTTAATCCACCTATCGCTGAGGCGTTTGCTGAAGAAGTTGGTGAGATCATTGTTCCTGAGGCTGGAAATAGGACCGCAGCTAGGTCTGGAGTACAAAGAGCACCATCAACAGAGTCCGCACGAGTGTCTATCGGAGCTTCTGCATTTCGTGACTATGTGCAGAGGGTTGAGGAGGCTATTAGGACTGGAGGACCAGCGCCAGTGCCGACAGTTCCTGCGAGATCAGCTGAGGTTTCACAGAGAGTTACACAAGATGTTGCCCCGCCTATTGGAGTTGTTGAGGTTGTTAGAGCGCCGGCTGAGGGAAAAGAGCCAAAGCCTGACAGTTGGTTGAAGGCTTTCGACCAGCTGAAGGTTCCCGTCTTCGTGGGAAGAACTGGCTTGGAGGTGGAGCAGTGGCTAGGACAGGTGGATTCTGCTATGGAGGATATCGGTTGCCCTGAGGGACGTCGAGTCAACATAACACAGACATTGCTGAAGTGTCAGGCTCATTCTTGGTGGAGGACCATTCGTAGTAAGGTCACCAGTTATGAGCAGATGAAGACAGTGATCAAGGATCGCTATTGCCCTACATCCATGAGGAGAGACCGTCTTCAAGATTTCCTTGAGGCTGGATTCGAGGATTTGCCTATTGTTGAGATCATCCTCAAGTTTCAGGACGAGTTGGCGTTGCTAGATCCGTCCGCACCACCGGAGGATCAACATATTTACCTTTTCTCTCGGAGGCTGAGAGAGTCGACACGCTCTTATCTTACTGGTGTCCGTTGTGAGTCTTTGACAAACTATCAGGATAAAGCTTCTTCCTATGAGAGAGACCGACCGGGTCAGAGGAGAGCTTCTCAGACAGGAGGTCCTGAGAAGAGACAAAAGACTGGATCCGCCAGTGCTGGAGCTGGAGCAGGTGGTTTTGGGCGTAGTTAGACGCCTGGACGTTCTAGTTTCCAACAGAGTTCTGATAGAGGACGGCAATGTCATAACTGCGGAGTAGCTGGACACATCCGAGCTGACTACAAGAAGCCAGCAGTGACTTGCTTTTCTTGTGGCAAGCCCGGACACAAAGCTACGTTTTTCCGTCAAGGCAAAGCGCTATCTCAACAGGGTTCTTTGCCTGCCAGTGTTGCTGGATGAGGACAGAGATCTCAGTACCAGCAGTAGCAGAGAGTTCCAGGTTCTGCCACTCCTCAGGGTTCTACTCCGGGACAAGGGAGAGGTAGAGGACGTGTTGGTGGATCTGTAGACACCAGAAATGCACCAGCCCGAGTTTATGAGTTGAGGAGTGCGGTAGAGCCGACAGCGCCAGCAGCTACAGGTACCATTCATATTAATTGTTTTCCTGTCAGAGTTCTTTACGATACTGGTGCCACGCATTCTTTTATATCTGATGCATGTGTAGAAAGATTGGCCTTAGTTACTGTAGAGGGTAGACCCTTCTTTATAGGATTACCCGATGGGGGTAAGATACGAGGTACGCGAGAGGTTCGCGATTGCCCTATTAGATTGGGAGGTCGCGATTGGCCAGCTAACTTCTTCGTCATGTACTTAGTACATGAAGAAGTTATTCTGGGCATGGATCGGATGGATCGACATCGAGCAGTTTTGGAAATCGGCAAGAGGACAGTGACAGTAACTACAGATGCAGGCCATGTTCAGATCTTCCGAGGATAGGATCTCGGGAAGATTGGTACAATCATCAGTGCAGTACGAGCTGCGAGACTTATCAGTCAGGGATGCGAGGCTTTTTGGTGCTATGCCATGAAGGATAGTACTAGTCCAGCTTTGGAGGAGATTCCAGCAGCTTGCGAGTTTGCTGACTGTTACGACTAGGATGTGTGCACGCAAAAGCTTTAAATTTATAACTCGTTATATTTCTCCTAACTCCTAGCGAACCCGCAGTGTACGAGACGTTTTGTAGTAGGGATAGTATTCCGAGGTCAAACACAAAGACTGAGGTGAGATTAAATCGATAAGTGATTAAGTTTAGTGAAGATCTAGGCTAAGAAAGGAGAAAGAAATGAAGAAATGAAAATCTCAATGTTTTTGGTTTGGTTTTTAGGGTGATCAATCAAAGATCTTAAATCATATAGAGTAAACAATCAACTAAGCTAACATATCAACACAAGCAAACGAGCTAAACACGAGATATGAGATCAAAGGATAAGAGTGGATTCTAGGGGTTGGAAATTCCGGTTTTGGCATTGGACTCAAGCTATCTAATCATTCCTTGGATCAACTATAGTGTGTTGGGAGTGAGTGTTTCTAGATTGGAATCAATCACCGGGTAGGTCTCATGGTCCGCTAGTCCGTTCCTAAGATCTCATCACCGGGTAAGTCTCAAAGAGTCTAAGGAATGGAATTCTACACAAACCGGATGGTATTCTAGGGATCTAACCTCTCTTTACCGGGTAAGTCTCGGAAAGGCAAGTTTAGAACACCTATCCTAGCACACTCAGTCCAATAGCGGCTTATGAGGCTCACTACTACCTAAGGTTTGTCATCTTCGGTATCTAAGAGCAAGAATTACCGGGTAGGTCTCTTCTAACACTTAGTTGCTAACACTAGGTCACCCTAGGAAAGATTTAACTCAACAAACACTAGGATTTCAACATTCTAACATTCTGGAACTTCGATTCATCAAATCAAACGAACCAGGCAAACCACGGGTTGTTCATGGATTTCCACGGCCGTGGACTGGAAAGAACAAACCGTGGACTTCAATAGTGGGTTTGTCCAAGTAAACGAATCATCCAAAGGCAAATCTAAGTCCATCCTATCATAGTCCTAGCCATAACCCTCTTTTCCTTACCCTAGAATCACATCTATCTAGCCAACAACATACATCATCACAATCGAAATCATCAAGCATAAAATCATAGCATCCATTTGCAAGATAATGAAGGGAATGAGATAAACAAGTGAAACAAGTAAAACCAAGCTGAAAATGAGATTAGGAAGACTCACAACCCTTCAAAAGAAGGTTTAATCGATTCTTACAACCCTAGAAAACGATTCCGATAATCTTCACTCTAAAATCTATCAAAGACTAGCAATGGTGTGTTCTTCTCTTCTTCTCCAATGGAGCTTTTCTCCTCCTCCAATGGTAGCTTTCCTCCAAGCTTCCTCTTGAGAGAATCTTCTTGTTGAGAGTGTGTGAGAGAATGGGAGTGATGGGAGATGAAAGATGCCTTCTCTCAGCCTTGCAGGACCACTTTTATACTACAACTTTGCTAGAGTCGGCCATGAGATCGTGACACAGCTGTCACAACCGTCTGGCAGAAACCACGGTCCATTTCCACGGCCGTGGAAGTGCCAGTGACCGTGGTTTTGGTGCCTCAGCTTGCTTTGGATCATTGAGTCACGATTTGGTGCATGGCTTGCACCAACAAGGTCCCATGGGTCTTCCTTAGCCTCTAGCTTGCATCCCAATGAGTCCGAGGGTGTGTCATCTTGATGAACGATCCTCAAATGTATTGATTGAGCTCCTAAATCTCCTAAAATACCTACAAAGCAATGCAAAAGTCCATGTAGACGTCTATCTCGACAAAATACGTGAATTGAGTGCAAACGTCGTGAACTAGTGCTAAACCATGCATGAATGAGTGCAAAATCTATCTAAATGACTACCTAAACTTAAGTCATAAATCGTGTTATCAAAAATACCCCATACTTAAGGTTTGCTCGTCCCCGAGCAAGTCCCAACTATAGACTAAGAGATGACATGATTTATGCATGCAGAAAAACGATAAAATCTTTTTGGATTTGTGCTTCTAATATTGGATCACCTTCATAGTCATGTTTTATGGCAATGGACAAGCAATTATGCATCAAATAAATAAAGGCACGGAAAGACAATTGTACTTAACTCGAAGGCATGCATGAAATGTAAAAAATGAAGAAGTCAAGATGATCAAGAGCATATCCAATCTAGATTACTAAGTCTTACACACATGCAAATAGGTCACAAGGGCTTGTGAGGTGAAAGGCCGAGAAACGTTGTGATTAGATGGGGATTTTTCTAGGCTATGTGATGCTAATCCGGGAACGGAACTAACTCCGCAATTTTGTCCTTGATCAACTTCCCACAAGTGTATATTTTCTCCATCTTTTCTTCCTTTTCTTTTCTTTCACTTATTTTTGAGACAATGGCATTGGTGTACAAAATCCGAAACCTTGGTAATTAGCCGTCCTCGGGCTTTTTCTATTTTTCGAGGTGCATCCACACCGGGCACACATACCAAAGCTCGTTAGGACTATTGGTTTATTTGACTTTGGCAAGGCACAAACACCCGATTATGTGAATGGTGCCGAGTTACTCGTCATTTAAACCAACGTCCCCAAACCTATATTTTTGTCTACACTTTCACAACAAATTCAGCACTTCATTCATAGCATTCTTTCATCAACATCTTCACCCCACACTTGCTTTTCACACACTCAACACACTAGCATGCTCCTATTCCCGGATGGGTCAAAAGAGGTCAAATTTATATCAATTGAGGTGCTCAAACAACATGATCAAGATGAGAAGTAGAGAAAGATGAATTGCCTTAATCACTCCTAGATGATGTGCAAGAACTAGCATGTAATTTCGACTTTCAGTCCTCAATCCAATCAAGACAAACATCATAATCACAAATCATTCATGGGATTCAAGATAAGTACTTCAAGTCCACATATGCATTCGTCAATTTAACACATAAGGTCATCCATAGCCAATTCACATAACAATTTCATCACAAGGGTCATTCCCAAGTTTAGAAGCACTAAAATTTTTATAAAATTTTCTGATTTTTTGGAAATTTCGAAATATCTATGTACAATGCAAGACATGATGAAGCATGTGACAATATTAAACTATCCTAGATGCTAATCATGCAAGACATGATGGAAACCCCACCCCATACTTAGAAACACATTGTCCCCAATGTGGCATTCAAGTAAAGAAGAGTGAAAGAGGATTCTCACAATGTAAAAATGGTTTGCTTCGGTATTTGGGATTACTCAAGTGGATTGATGGTGGATGGTCCTATCAACAATGGTAGAGAGCTCTAAATGTTCATCATCACGTCGGGACCCGCGCTAGGCACCGTTAGCCGTCCAAGTTCCGCGTCCGCTCCACCCATAATTGATGAGGGATTCATCATCACCATTCACATGCCATGCAAGGCTTCCATGCTACCAAGACTCTAGCACACACACAAAGCACACCAAACACACAAAAACAGAAAAATCAAGACAAAAGCAAAGACGAAAAAGGAAAAATGATTACCAATGGGTTGCCTCCCATCAAGTGCTTCTTTAAGGTCATTAGCTTGACCAAAATCGGGGGCGTCTCATTCTAGGTGAAGTGGGGCAATCATGTCCACCGGAGCTCCCGGGATATACTTCTTCAACCGGTGTCCATTCACCTTAAAGTCTCCACAATGCTCCCCTCCTATCTCAACCGCTCCATGGGGAAAGATCTTCTTCACCACATAAGGACCGGTCCACCTCGACTTTAGCTTTCCGGGGAAGAGCCGCAGCCTCGAGTTGAAGAGAAGGACAAGGTCGCCTTCTCTCAACTCCTTCGGGATGAGCCGCTTGTCATGCTAACGTTTGGTCCTCTCCTTGTAGATCCGGGCATTTTCATAAGCATCCAACCGGATCTCCTCAAGAGCATTCATGTCTAGCAACCTCTTCTCTCCGGCCTCCTTGAGGTCAAAATTTAGCCACTTAATGACCCAATATGCTCTATGCTCCATCTCTACCGGAAGGTGGCAAGACTTGCCATAGACTAGCTTGTAGGGAGTGGTGCCAATTGGTGTCTTGAAAGCGGTTCTATATGCCCACAAGGCATCATCGAGCTTCATAGCCCAATCTTTTCTCGTCCTAGAGACCGTCTTCTCAAGAATTCCTTTTATCTCCCGGTTGGAGATCTCCACTTGGCCACTAGTTTGGGGATGGTAAGGTGTTGCCACCTTATGAGTCACCCCATACTTAGCCAAAAGTGCTCCAAAGTTCCTATTAGTGAAATGCTTCCCTCCATCACTTATGATCACCCTTGGTGTTCCAAACCTAGGGAAGATCACTCGGTTGAAGAACCGCACCACCACCTTGGCATCATTTGTGGGAGAGGCGATTGCCTCCACCCATCTCGAAACATAGTCCACCGCCAATAGGATGTAGAGGTTGCCACATGAAGAAGGGAATGGTCCCATGAAGTCCACACCCCACACATCAAATATCTCCACTTCTTGTATGTTGTTCAAGGGCATCTCATTCCTCCTTGAGATGTTGCCCGTCCTTTGGCAAGCATCACAAGCTACCACAAAGCTTTGCACATCCTTGAACAAACTTGGCCAAAAGAAGCCCGATTGCAACACCTTAGCACATGTCTTGCGTGAGCTAGCATGCCCTCCACATGGCAAGGAATGACAATGGCGGATCACACTCTTCACTTCATCTTCCGGTATGCATCTTCTAAACACTCCATCCGGCCCTCTCTTGAACAAAAGTGGTTCACTCCAATAGTAGTGCCTCACGTCTTTGAAGAACTTCTTCCTTTGGGCATATGACAAACCTGGAGGCACTTCCTCACACACAAGATAGTTCACAATGTCGGCATACCATGGCTCACTTCCTCTAGACACTTGGAACAAGCACTCTTCCACCATTTGCAATTGCTCATCCCGGAACGAGTCATCAATCGGGATGTCATCTCTTTCAAGCTCTAACAGTGGAAGTCTACTTAGGTGATCCGCCACAGAGTTTTCGGACCCCTTCTTGTCCCGGATTTCCAAATCGAACTCTTGAAGAAGAAGGATCCACCGAATCAACCTAGGTTTGACATCCTTCTTTGTAAGGAGATAACGGATCGCAGCATGATCCGTATAAACAATGACCTTCGCTCCAACAAGATATGAGCGGAACTTCTCAAATGCATACACAACCGCTAGCAACTCCTTCTCGGTGGTAGCATAATTGAGTTGGGCATCATCTAGCGTCTTGCTAGCATAATAAATGGCATGTGTGCGCCCATCTTTCCTTTGCCCCAAAAAAGCCCCAACGGCTACATCACTTGCATCACACATGATCTCAAATGGTAGACTCTAATCCGGAGGTTGCATGATAGGTGCGGAGATCAAAGCGTTCTTCAACCTACAAAAAGCTTCAAGGCAATCCTTGGAGAAAACAAACTCAACATCTTTCATTAGTAGGTTAGTAAGGGGCTTAGAAATTTTAGAGAAATCTTTAATAAACTTCCGGTAAAAACCGGCATGCCTTAGAAAACTCCTTACCCCTTTCACCGAGGTAGGTGGTGGCAACTTCTCTATCGTTTCAATCTTGGCCCTATCAACCTCAATGCCACGGTTGGACACCAAGTGTCCCAACACAATACCTTCACTTACCATGAAGTGGCATTTTTCCCAATGCAAGACTAGATTAGTTTCCTCACATCTTTTAAGCACTAAAGACAAGTTAGCCAAGCAATTATCAAAGGAAGATCCATAAACAGAAAAATCATCCATAAATACTTCCATGATATTCTCAATGTACTCCGAAAATATGGCCATCATACACATTTGAAAGGTGGCGGGTGCATTACACAACCCAAATGGCATTCTCCTATATGAAAAAGTACCCCATGGACATGTAAATGTGGTTTTCTCTTGGTCATCGGGGTGGATAGGGATTTGGAAGAATCCACTATAGCCATCTAAGTAGCAAAAGTGAGAATGTTGAGCTAACCTCTCTAGCATTTGGTCAATGAAAGGAAGGGGGAAGTGATCTTTCCTAGAGGCCATGTTCAATTTCCTATAGTCAATACACATCCTCCATCCCGTAACCGTTCTAGTTGGGATTAGTTCATTGTTCTCATTAGTCACTACGGTTATCCCACCCTTCTTAGGAACCACATGCACGGGACTAACCCACTTACTATCCGAAATAGGGTAGATGATTCCCGCATCTAGCAACTTAATGATCTCTTTCTTGACTACCTCTTTCATTATAGGGTTCAATCTTCTTTGATGTTCAATAGAGGGTTTATGGTCATCTTCCATCAATATCTTATGCATGCACAAAGAGGGCTTAATGCCAACAAGGTCATCAATAGTATAGCCAATGGCTTTCCTATGCAGTCTTAGCTCATGCAACAACCTGGCAAGTTCATCATCATTCAAGCATGCATTCACAATCACCGGATATGCAGAATTATCACCAAGAAAAGCATACTTCAAATGAGAGGGGAGGGGTTTGAGTTCAATTTTAGAAGGACCTTTATCGAGTGGAGACAATCCAAATAACGTTGGTTGAGATGAATCCAAAGCAAATGAAGGCTCTCCAAGGCTCCTTGAAGCTTGATCAACAACAAGGGCTGCTTCTGGGGAAACCACGGGCAACTCCACGGATCCTGGCATATCCACGGCCGTGGACCTTGCAAAGTTTGCTCGTCGGAGCATTCCAGAGAGTTCCACGGCCGTGGAACTCCCTCCACGACCGTGGTTCCTACAGGAACTCAGCATACTCTCGTGGACTTCAAATTCAGCTCTTGTCTCCTTTTCTAATGCTTCCAAGGCCTTGATCTCTTCATTGCAAGCCTCCTTAACACCTTCCTCCATCAAACTTAAGCTAAGAACCTTCTCCAAGGGATCCTTGATCAAGATCGAGCTCACAACTTCCCTAGACTCCTCTTGCTCGACTATGTTGAACACATCTTCATCAAGGGTTGGCCCTTTCATCATTGTGGAAAGTTTGAACTTGATATTCTCCTCTCCAATGTTGAAGGAGAGAATTCCATTTTTACAATCCACCAAGCATCCGGATGTAGCCAAGAAAGGTCTCCCTAAGATGATGGGAACCGGATAGTCCGCCGGGATGTCCAAGACAACAAAATCAATCGGCACATAGAACTTCCCGAGTTGCACCGGTATGTCTTCCAATATCCCAACCGGATGAGTGATAGAACGGTCCGCCATATAGAGGGTCATCTTAACCGGTTTTGGCTCTCCTAGCCCAACCTTGTTGCAAAGTGCAAGCGGTATGATGCTTACGCTTGCTCCAAGATCACAAAGGGCTTCATACTTCACTTCTCCCACTCCGATTGGCACACAAAAAGATCACGGATCTCTTAGCTTAGGAGGCATCTCCTCCTTCATTATTTGGATCAATTCCGAGGATCTCTTCGTCATCCTTACTTCTCCATACTCCTCCAACTTCCTTTTGTTGGAGAGTATTTCCTTCAAGAACTTGCCATATGCCGGCATACCAAAAATAGCATCCATGAACGGAATGTTAATATGCAATGTAGACATAAGTTCAAGGAATTTACCAAAGTGTTTGTCCAAGCGAGCTCTTGCTCGTGATTGAGGGAACGGTAGTGGTGGCTTGTATGGAGGTGGTGCCACATAAGTTGGCTCATCATCCTTGCTCTTGCCTCCATCTTCTTGCAAGGCTTCTTCCTCTACCACCACTTGCTTTCCCTTAGTATTCTCCTTGGGCAAGGGATCCTTCATGCTCAGCCCACTCCTTGTAGTGATGGCCAACACTTGGCCTCTCGGGTTGTCTTCGGTTCTTCCGGGAAGCTTTCCCGGATCTCTATGCGCTTCACCCGCCTTTTGGAACACTTGTGCTTCCAAAACCTTTTGAGCCTTGGAAATAGAAGTCACCGTGCTCTCAAGACCACTCAACCTTCCAAGCAATTGCTCAAACATCATCTCGGTTCTATCCTTTCGAGGTTGGGTGAATCCGGGTGGAGGTTCTTGTGAAGCCTTTGGCGGTGGAGTTGTGCTTGTGGAAGCGGGAGGGTTCAAGGCTCCATCCGGGTTAGAATAGGAAAACCCGGGATGGTTATGGTTAGGCCGGTAATTGTTGAATTGCCGGTTGTTGTTGAAGTTCCTTGGGCCTTGATAATTGTTGTAGTTGCCCCTTCCCATGTAGTTCACATCTTCCTCCTTGGAAGACAAGTTTGCTTGCACTTGCACTTGAGGGGTTGCTTGGTTCTTCAAAGTTGTAGCACACAACTCCCTCAAAGACTTTAGCTCGTTGTTGATGGCGTCAAGCTTGAAATTGCTCATGGTGACTTCACTCACCTCATATGCTCCCGCCTTCCTCCCTTCACTCTTCCTATGGGAGTACTTCTCAATCACTAAAGCTTGTTTCTCTACAAACTCCCAAGCTTCATCCACATCCTTTTCCATGAAAGTCCCACCGGAAAGAGATTAGAGCTTGAATTGGCTATCTTCATCAAGTCCTTTGAAGTAGATCTCCAATAGCTCAATTTTCGGTATACCATGGTGTGGACAATCTAGGAGAAGGTCTTTGAACCTCTCCCAAGACTTGAATAAACTCTCTCTATCCTTCATCACGAAGGCATTGATCTTCCCTCTTAACTCGGTAGTCTTGGAAGGTGGGAAGAACTTAGTCAAAAACTCGGTTGTCATCTCCTCCCAAGTACTCACTCGCCCTTGTGGAATAGATTGATACCAAGCCAAGGCCTTATCCTTAAGTGAGAAGGAGAAAGCCCTAAGCTTATGGTTGTTGCTCTCCAATCTAGGCGGTCTAAGAGTCTCCATCAAGATCTCATAGTTCATCAAGTGTTGATGAGGAGACTCTCCCTCCATCCCTCCAAATTGATTATGCCGGATCATTTGTAGAACTTGAGGGCGGAGCTCGTAATCATGGGCTGCGGGATCTCCTAAGTTCACACCCGGACGGTGTGCTCTTTGTGCCGGATCCATACGTTGCCCCAACGTTTGTGGCTCTTCAATAGCAATGGGCACAACCCGAATATTAACCGCCGGCTGCGGTTGTGGTGGAGGTGGAGGAGGTTGTTGACGGTTAAGCTCTCTTTGCACAAGAGCTTGCCTAATCTCCTCAATCTCCCTCCTAGTTGCCTCTTGCCTCTCATTGGAAAGTCTCCTTTCATTCTCCAAAGCTTCATCCCTTATCCTAATTTGCTCTAAAGCCTCATCCAACTCAGCTTGGAGATCTCTTCCGGCCATCTCTTTTCTCTTTTTAATGCTCTTGGATCTAGATCTAAGGGTTTTCTCCGGTTCGGGATCGAATGGAGCTAAATCCTTGCCACGAGATCTTCGCATACACCTAAAGAGTGAGAGATGTCCTGAAAAGCAAAGACACAAACCAAAAGAGATCAAAAGCAACAAGAAAGACCTACACTATAAACAATCACGAAAATGACTCAATCTTAACCTAGTCCCCGGCAACGACGCCAAAAACTTGTTACGACTAGGATGTGTGCACGCAAAAACTTTAAATTTATAACTCGTTATATTTCTCCTAACTCCTAGTGAATCCGCAGTGTACGGGACGTTTTGTAGTAGGGATAGTATTTTGAGGTCGAACACAAAGACTGAGGTGAGATTGAATCGATAAGTGATTAAGTTTAGTGAAGATCTAGGCTAAGAAAGGAGAAAGAAATAAAGAAATGAAAATCTCAATGTTTTTGGTTTGGTTTTTAGGGTGATCAATCAAAGATCTTAAATCATATAGAGTAAACAATCAACTAAGCTAACAAATCAACACAAGCAAACGAGCTAAACACGAGATATGAGATCAAAGGATAAGAGCGGATTCTAGGGGTTGGAAATTCCGGTTATGGCATTGGACTCAAGCTATCTAATCATTCCTTGGATCAACTATAGTGTGTTGGGAGTGAGTGTTTCTAGATTGGGATCAATCACCGGGTAGGTCTCATGGTCCGCTAGTCCGTTCCTAAGATCTCATCACCGGATAAGTCTCAAAGAGTCTAAGAAATGGAATTCTACACAAACCGGATGGTATTCTAGGGATCTAACCTCTCTTTACCGGGTAAGTCTCGGAAAGGCAAGTTTAGAACACCTATCCTAGCACACTCAGTCCAATAGCGGCTTATGAGGCTCACTACTACCTAAGGTTTGTCATCTTCGGTATCTAAGAGCAAGAATTACCGGGTAGGTCTCTTCTAACACTTAGTTGCTAACACTAGGTCACCCTAGGATAGATTTAACTCAACAAACACTAGGATTTCAACATTCTAACATTCTGGAACTTAGATTCATCAAATCAAACGAACCAGGCAAACCACGGGTTGTTCATGGATTTCCACGGCCGTGGACTGGCAAGAACAAACCGTGGACTTCAACAGTGGGTTTGTCCAAGTAAACGAATCATCCAAAGGCAAATCTAAGTCCATCCTATCATAGTCCTAGCCATAACCCTCTTTTCCTTACCCTAGAATCACATCTATCTAGCCAACAACATACATCATCACAATCAAAATCATCAAGCATAAAATCATAGCATCCATTTGCAAGATAATGAAGGGAAAGAGATAAACAAGTGAAACAAGTAAAACCAAGCTCAAAATGAGATTAGGAAGACTCACAACCCTTCAAAAGAAGGTTTAATCGATTCTTACAACCCTAGAAAACGATTCCGATAATCTTCACTCTAAAATCTATCAAAGACTAGCAATGGTGTGTTCTTCTCTTCTTCTCCAATGGAGCTTTTCACCTCCTCCAATGGTAGCTTTCCTCCAAGCTTCCTCTTCAGAGAATCTTCTTGTTGAGAGTGTGTGAGAGAATGGGAGTGATGGGAGATGAAAGATGCCTTCACTCGGCCTTGCAGGACCACTTTTATACTACAACTTTGCTAGAGTCGGCCATGAGATCGTGGGACAACTGTCACAACCGTCTAGCAGAAACCACGGTCCATTTCCACGGCCGTGGAAGTGCCAGTGACCGTGGTTTTGGTGTCTCAGCTTGCTTTGGATCATTGAGTCACGATTTGGTGCATGGCTTGCATCAACAAGGTCCCATGGGTCTTTCTTAGCCTCTAGCTTGCATCCCAATGAGTCCGAGGGTGTGTCATCTTGATGAACGATCCTCAAACGTATTGATTGAGCTCATAAGTCTCCTAAAATACCTACAAAGCAATGCAAAAGTCCGTGTAGATGTCTATCTCGACAAAATACGTGAATTGAGTGCAAACGTCGTGAACTAGTGCTAAACCATGCATGAATGAGTGCAAAATCTATCTAAATGACTACCTAAACTTATATCATAAATCGTGTTATCACTGACATCTTTGGAGAGCCATCAAGTTTACCTCCACAAAGGAGTGTAGATTTTGGCATTGATCTAAAGCCCGGTACGAGACCGATCTCTAAGACTCCTTATCGTATGACGCCTATCGAGATGCTTGAGTTGAAGAAGCAGCTTGAGGAGTTAGCAGAGAAGGGCTTCATCCGCCCAAGTGTATCTCCTTGGGGTGCACCCGTTCTCTTCATCAGGAAGAAAGATGGGTCAATGAGGTTATGTATCGACTACCGAGAGTTGAACAAGGTGACGATTAAGAACAAGTACCCATTGCCCCGTATCGATGATCTTTTGGATCAGCTACATGGAGCTTCAGTGTTTTCAAGGATCGATCTGAGATCAGGATATCACCAGCTGAGGGTGAGAGAGCAGGACGTAGCCAAGACAACGTTTTGGACCAGATATAGACACTACGAGTTTGTAGTGATGCCATTTGGGCTTACGAATGTGCCCGCAGTCTTCATGGAATTGATGAACAACATCTTCATCGACTTTATAGACCAGTTTGTAGTTGTCTTCTTCGACAACATTCTGGTTTACTCCCGCAGTAGAGAGGAGCATGTAGGACACTTGAGGATTGTTCTTCAGGTCTTACAGGATAGAGAGCTCTACGCCAAGCTCTCTAAGTGCGAGTTTTTGATGTCCGAGGTAGCATTCCTTGGTCACATAGTTTTAGCTGAAGGGATCAAGGTAGATCCGGCAAAGATTGAGTCAATAGCTTCTTGGCTGCCACCTAAGAACGTTAAGGAGGTTCGCAGCTTCTTAGGATCGGCAGGCTACTACAGGCGTTTTGTTGAGGGCTTTTCAGTTATCGCCCGACCACTCACTTCCTTGCTGCGGAAGTCTACGAGGTTCGTATGGTCCGAGTCGTGCCTGCGGAGCTTCGAGGAGCTGAAGAAGAGGTTGACCTCTGCTCCTATCCTAGCTCAGCCAGAGGGCATTGAGGATTTTGTGGTTTACAGCGATGCATCCAAGCTGGGCTTAGGATGTGTTTTGATGTAGAGAGGAAAGGTGATTGCTTATGCGTCTCGACAGTTGAAGACTTACGAGGAGAATTACCCTACCCACGATCTTGAGTTAGCTGCTGTTGTTCATGCTTTGAAGATTTGGAGACATTATCTGTACGGAGCCACGTGTCAGATTTTCACAGACCATAAGAGTCTGAAGTACATATTCACGCAGCGGGAGTTGAATAACCGCCAGCGCAGATGGTTAGAGTTGATCAAGGATTTTGATCTTGAGATCTTATACCACCCGGGAAAGGCTAATGTGGTAGCAGATGCCCTCAGTAGGAAGACCTCCCGGGAGATGGCGATCGCTAGGCTGACAGCTCAGCCACAGTTACAGCGAGATTTGGCAAGGCTAGAGATGGATATCTACTTCCCAGATTCCGATAGCAAGTTGTCCACCTTGAAGGTAGTACTTTTTTTTTTTTGGCCGAAATCTGACAAAAGCAGGAGAGTTGCCCAACTTTGACACAGATTCGAGACCGGATGTCTCGAGGAGAGGCACCACAGTTTACAGTTGGTGCTGACGGAGTTTTGAGACACCAAAAGCGTGTTTGTTTGCCGTCAGATCGAGAGTTGAGACAGAGGATCCTTCAGGAGGCTCACTCTTCACCTTACTCAGTACACCCTGGTAAGAGTAAGATGTATCAGGATTTCAGACGCTCTTTTTGGTGGGGAGGTCCGAAGCCAGATGCGACGAGATATGTAGCTTAGTGTGCGACCTGTCAGTAGGTCAAGATCGAGCATCATAGACCAGGAGGCGATTTACACCCACTTCCCGTCCCTCAGTGGAAGTGGGAAGACATCTCTATGGGTTTTGTGACTGGTTTGAGACCGAGTCGTGGTTTTGATGATATCTGGGTCATTGTAGATCGACTGACGAAGACCGCACATTTCATTCCGATTAAGGAAACGTGGCCTGTGAGTCGATTAGCAGAGGAGTTCACGAGACAGATAGTGAGACTTCATGGAGTACCTAGGACTATAGTCTCTGATAGAGACGGATGGTTCACTTCGAGGTTCTGGCAGCAAGTTCATGCCGCCCTAGGTACGAGTCTACAGTTCACGACAGCTTATCATCCTCAGACCGATGGTCAGTCTGAGCGGACCATCTAGACTTTGGAGGAAATGTTACGAGCTTGTGTGTTAGACTGGGAATAGGTGTGGCCAGATCATCTTCCCTTAGTGGAGTTTTCGTACAACAACAGTTGGCACACATCGATCAGGATGGCTCCTTATGAGGCTTTATATGGACAGATATGTCGTACACCGCTGTGTTGGGAGGAGCCTAGTAGTGCCAACGGAGTAGCACCCGAGCAAATTTAGGATGACACAGCTCGAGTAGCAGTGATCCGAGAGCGGATGTTAGCAGCACAAAGCCGACAGAAGTTTTATGTAGATAAGAGGCGCAGACCTCTAGAGTTCAGAGTTGGAGCTCAGGTTTGGTTGAGAGTATCCCCGACACGAAGCGTCAGACATTTCGGTGTAAAAGGGAAGTTGAGTCCCAGATATGTTGGACCGTTCGAGATTCTTGAGCGAGTTGGAGAGGCAACTTACAGACTTGCGTTGCCACCGAGACTCGAGGGTGTTCACCCAGTTTTCCATGTGTCTCAACTACGGGAGTACATACCTGACCCGAGACACATCGTCAGTCATGAGAATCTAATGATCGAGCCAGACCACACGTTCGTAGAGCACCCAGTGGCAGTCTTAGAGCGTAGTACGAGACGCTTGCGTTCGAAGGACATACCGATGATGAAGATACAGTGGTCGAGACGAGGAGCTGATGAGGCGACTTGGGAGACAGAGGATAATATCCAGAGAAACTATCCGGAGTTTTACGTTGAGCTTGTTGCACCTTAAGCTTAGTCGGTTGTTTGGGTTTTCCTTTGTTGCGTTGTGAACGCTTTTGTGTGACGTTTTGTGCTACGTGCCCTGAGTGGGAATATATGAGCTCAGTTCTGTTTTTGTGTATTGTTGTGATCTTTTGGCTTTTGCAAGTTTCGGGACAAAACTTCTTTTTAGGGAGATCTGATGTAAGATCCTAGGTTTTTGCCTTCACCGCCCCTGCGGTGAAGAGGACCGCCCCCGCGGCCAGCCGCCCCTGCAGCTGTGAGATCCGCCCCTGCGGATCGGGCGACAGATCACGTCGATCTATTTTCTTCGTTTTATCTTTCTTCCATAGATAAAATACCCGATATTCTATCTTATGGGCCAATTTTCTTGTTTTCTTTCTAACCCTAGACGCTCTTCCGTCTAGCGTTCCAACCCTCCTTATATATTCTCTTCCTTCTCGCCTTTTTCCCGTTCCTTGCTATCGTCCTCAAACCCTAGAGAGTTGCAGTCATCCTTGCTTCCTACAATCCCGCTGAACGTGTAAGTGTATCTTTACTGGTTCTTCCTCACGTTCCTTTAGCGCTGCATGCCTTCTCCTTCTGTTTGGTTTCTTCCTTGCGTTCTTCTCTTTTCTTCTTCTCAAGGATCAAGCTTGAGCCTCGATTCTTGTGGAGTGTTCCGTTTTTGACCCTTCGTTGTTCTCAGGCTCTCTGGAGTTGAGTCTTGACGTGTTGGAACCAAAGGTTCGAGCTTTGGTTGCTCCTACTGTGAGATCTGTCGAAGAGAAGCCCGACAGTAGCTTCTAACGAAGATCCGCCACTGCGCCTGCACAGAGCCGCCCCTGCGTCTCTGTCACAGCCGCCCCTACGTCTCTATCACAGCCGCCCCTGCGCCTGCACAGAGACGCCCTTGCGCCTCTGTTCAGCCGCCCCTGCGCATCTGTCTAACCGCCCTTGCGGTTTCTCTGCAGTAACTCCCGTCTTTGGTGAGTTGCTTCCTTCCTTCCTTTCCTCGTTCCTTCCGTGGTTCCATATGTTATTTCTTGTTCTCCTGAGTTGTTGTAAGACTAAGGTTGAGCCCTTAGCATATGTTGATCTCTTAGAGATTGTTGAGACCAGAAGTCATAGACTTCTAGCAACCGTTTCGTTCCTGATTCGTGTTGCTTGTTCGTACAGGCTTTCCTTGCTCCTTTCCTGAGGGAAACTGAGCTTCCTTGTGTGTGTTAGCATGAAATATTGTGATATTTTAGGCACGTTTTCTAAACGTATTTGATTCATATTGATGGTCTTTGATTTAACTTTGTGCATATGTGAGCTAGTATTACCTATATTGTCGATATGGATGTCTACACTAGTTCTATGTTGATTATAGGTGATTTGGAGCTATTTCCGAATGGAATCGAGCAAAGGAGAGTTGAGTTGATATGTCCATAGATTGAGGACACTCTTTGGAAGCAAATTGGAGTTTTAGCTTGAGGAATGCACGAGGTTAGGGAAGAATCACGTTCTTGCCCTAAACCACGCTCTAAAATACGACCGTATCACGTTCCACGTTCAATTCCACGACCGTGGATTTGGAGTCAGAAATTGAAGTTCATTCCAGAAGATTACACGGCCGTGGAACATATGGTGCAAACCGTATTTATATCCACGCTCTAAATTACGGTCGTGGAACACTTCCACGACCGTGATCTTGGCGAATCTTTTCGCTACACTTTGAAGCCACGATCTTTTAAAGATTGGGCCGGGCCGATATTTTGCCCTGCACTATAAAAAGACGGACGAAGCAAGAATCCGGGGGCTCGCTTAGAGGAATCGCTTATCACCACTTACCCACATTTAGGCACGCATTGGAGATTGAAGTTCGTGTTTGGGAATTGCCCTAATCTCGCACTTTTGGTGGAGATTGCTGTTGAGATCTCCAGATTGGCGGAGGATCGAAGTTTTTGGAAGATTTTGCAAGAAGATCTCTCTTCTTGTTTAGGTTTGATTCGGAAAACGGATTGACATCCCGTTTTTCCTTTCTTTCCTAGGATTACGATTGCTTGTTCTATTGTGAATCTTTTGACAACATTCGTTCTTGATTGTGACTTTGAGATTGATTTGAAGATTATTGAAAGTTCTTGAAAGTTTTCATCTTTTTATCTTTTAATTCTTGAATTGATATCAACATGACTGTTATTGGCTAAAAACCCTTAACAATTCTAAGGTGAAGGGTTGATAGTTGTGGCTTAGATAATGATAGATCGATTGCAAACAGATTAGACCCTGAGAGTTAGAGAGAATCGCCGACAACCCTAAATTACGGTCTGTTCTTGAGTCCACGGCCGTGGAACCTCAAGAACTAACCGTAATTTCCCTTAAGTCTACGAACTTGCTTTTACTTTAATCTAAAGTTAAAGATTTGCTTTAGCTTAGTTTAGACTTGTCTTTTCTAGGTGGTAGTGAAGCCTCAACAACCTCTACCTCGATTGTGAGTGTCACAACCTCAATCGGTTAAGTTAGTCTTGATCCTTGGGTTACAAGTTTGGGTATTTGACACTAATTCCCATCTTTAGAATCTTTCTATATTGAGCCTCAACAACCTGTATAGAGAGTGCCTTGTAGGTGAGTTATATAAGGTTTTTGGAACTTCACCGTACGATTACCTTACATTAGTATACCTTTGCATATCTCAACTCTGTCTTTACATCATTAAGTATATCTTGAATCGATTGCCACAGCTGGATACTTGGATCTTTAGGATTGTTGTTTTCCCAATATTTGCAAAACTCCCATATTTACTTGCTTGATAATCTGCAATCGAGTTCGTTCCCACCCAAATCCCTGTGTTCGATACTCTGGAATTCTTGCTTAGCTACATCGATCCGTACACTGCGGGTTCACTGCTTGATTCTAGTTTTATAAATTTAAAGCTTATTTGCACACACCTTTAGGGGCGAACAAGTTTTTGGCGCCGTTGCCGGGGATTTGGTTTCGGCCGAATCCGGTTGCCGGTTGTCAAGGCTTGGGAGCTTGCTCTCGTTGTTTGATATTGCTTTGAGTGCATGCGCAGGTCTAGGAACACCGAAGATCTCTTACCTCTTGATCAAGAGCTAGAGAAAACCTTGAGGCAAAAGCGCAAGGAAAAGAAGATGGCTGAAGAACACTAACGTGATCTTCAAACGGAGTTGGCGGAGAAGGAAGCTCAACTCCGATGGAATGAGACTCTCCGCCAGGATGAGATGGATCGTCATCAATCTCAAGTTAACAGTCTACAAGACATGATCTTCCAGATGAGGGTAGAGATGAGCGACCTTAAGAATAAGGGAAGCAAGAAATCCTCAAGAAGGAGATCAAGGTCTAGAAGGAAAAGTCATTCATCCGCCGATGATAGTGACTCTTCCATGCCACCGTTAGAAGAGATTGATCCCACGATCAATATGAATCCTTTCCATCCACAAGGAGCTGCTAATCGCCGCATTCCACCTAGGAATGCGAGAGTCGAACGTGTGGATAATGAGCCAAGAACTCTTGGCCAGCGGATGGATCCAACACAACAACCACGCCGCTTGGGCGTGAAATTTGATGCTGAAGATGTGCAAGGGTTTAGCTTTAACCCTCAAGTTATCACTCTTGTTCGCCAAAGCCAATTTGGCGGTACAAGCGCTGAATCTCCACACCAACACTTGCAAAACTTTGAGTGTATGATGGAGACGATGAGACCGAAGAACGCTACTACCAACAGCTATAAGCTCAAACCTTTCTTTTTCTCTTTGAAAGGGAAAGCGTTATCTTGGTACCAAGCTCTTCCTAATGGGAAACTAGACACGTGGGAAGACCTTTCCGCGGAGTTTCTCACCAAATTCTTTCTGCCCTCCAAAACGGCGGAACTTAGAGGTAAGATTAATGCTTTTTCCATGAGACCTAACGAAAGTTTGTTTCAATCTTGGGAAAGGTTGATAACAAGATTTATGACTTAGGATTAGGCAATCATTTAGATATATTTCTCACTCATTCATGCACGTTTTGGCATTGGTTCATGACGTCTTCGCTCAATTCATGCACATTTCTAGAAAAGACGTCTACACTACCTTTTATCGGTTTTGTAGGTAATTCGGGGATCTATTGGACGTTAATCGATACATATGAGGGCCAAGCCTCATGATGGTCCACATCCAAAGCTTTGGAGGAGCATAATTGGAGCAACAAAGAACACAAAGACCACTATTGGTGCAAGCAATGGATCAACTCATGGCTAAACGAGCATAGCATGTTTCTGCTGATGAAAATCGGACCAGCTAGCAGCTAAATCGGACGATTTTTGTCCTCTGGGTCGATTTTTGGGCCTTTGACAGCTTAAGCCACGTGTCCCACGATCTCTTGTCCGTCCTTGCTCTTGGTGGAGAATATAAGTGGTCCTGCAGGTGGTTGCTGAGGATCTCTCCTCTCCCACACTCTCATTGACAGCTCATTTTGATCTTGGAAAAAGATTAGAGGAGAAGAAAAGCTCTCAAAGATTTGAAGGAAGAAGAAGAACACCATTCTAAGAGATTAGAGGGATTTTGAGTGATTTTGCAATCTTGGATTGAAGAACTAATTACAAGGATTGTTAAGAACGTTTTGAATCTTCATTTTAGAGTTTGTAAGTCTTGCTACAACTTGGATTTGGCTGAGATTTATTGATTTTGCTTACTCATCTTCCATTACTCATCTATGAACACCATGTATGCTTGTTTGATGATTTCGGATCTTGATATGCATATTATAGGCTAGTTTCTTGTGATTTTAGAGTGATGGATTGATGGTTATGGCTTGGGTGTTGATAGGATGGACTTATATGTTAGTTTAGGATGATTTATATGCACGAAACCCACCCCAGGAAGAAAAATCGACCTGTTCATCAGATAAATCGGCAGATTTATCTGTAGAACAGCCCGATTTATTCTCCTGTTGCTCTTTAAATGATAAATCTGCATGTTGGGGTCCTTGGTTGTTTAAATCCTAGTGTTTATTAAGCCTAATTTAGCTTAGAATCACCTAATGCTACCAACCTAAGTGAGGGAAGAGATCTACCCGATGATTTCCGATCTTAGATACCTAAGATGATGAATGCTAAGTAGTAGTGAGCCTCATAAGCCGCTATTGGATTGAGTGTGCTAGGATTATTGCTTGAGATTTCCCTATTCCGATACTTACCCGGTAAGGAGAGGGTTACCCTTAAGTAGTATCTAGTTTGTGTGGAATTCCTTACTCTAACCCCTAGAGACTTACCCGGTAATAGGAGTTTGATGCGGGATTAGTGAAGTGAGAGACTTACCCGGTAATCGCTTCCATTAGTGAACATTCTTTCCCAACACCACAGCTTGTCCTTAAAATCCTTAGAACCTTGAGTCCAATGCCATAACCGGAAATCTTGACCTCTAGAATCTACTTTTCTCTCTTGATCATACACTTGTGCTTTGTGTTACTTACTCGTTTGCTAGCTTAATTTGTTAGTTGTTTTATTACTTTGCTTGACTTGTGATCTTTGTTTGATCACCACAAAAACCAACAAAAACATTGCGTTTTCCATTTTCTTTGTTCCTTATCTTATCTTAGTCTACATTCACACTATCTTTGATCATTGCTTGACTCGATCTCACCTTAGTCTTTGTGTTCGACCTCGGAATACTTACCTTTCTACAAACGTCCCGTACACTGCGGGTTCGCTAGGAGTTAGGATAAATATAACGAGTATAAATTTAAGACTTATTGCGTGCACATCACATCTATTCCTAGACGTAACAAGTTTTTGGCGCCGTTGCCGGGGACTAGGTCTAGATTGAGTCATTTCGTGATTGTTTATAGTGTAGATCTTTCTTGTTGCTTTTGATCTCTCTTTGGTGTGTGTCTTTGCTTTTCAGGACATCTATTACTCTTTAGGTGTATGCGAAGATCTCGTGGTAAGGATTTAGCTCCATTCGATCCCGAACCGGAGAAAACCCTTCGATCTAGATCCAAGAACATCCGAAAAGAGAAAGAGATGGCCGGAAGGAACCTCCAAGCTGAGTTGGATGAAGCCTTAGAGCAAATAAGGCTAAGAGATGAGCTCTTGGAGGAAAAAAGGAGACTTGCCAATGAGAGGCAAGAGGAAACTAGGAGGGAGATTGAGGAGATTAGGCAAGCCCTTGTTCAAGGAGAGCTAAATCGCCGACAACCTCCACCTCCTCCACCACCGGTGGAACAACCGCAGCCGGCGGCTAATGTTAGGGTTGTGCCCATTGCCATTGAAGAGCCACAAACCCTAGGGAGACGTATGGATCCGGCACAAAGAGCACACCGTCCGGGTGTGAACTTAGGAGATCCCGCAGCCCACAACTACGAGCTCCGCCCTCAAGTTCTACAAATGATCCGGCATAATCAATTTGGAGGGATGGAAGGAGAGTCTCCTCACCAACATTTGATGAACTACGAGATTTTGATGGAGACTCTTAGACCGCCAAGATTGGAGAGCAACAACCATAAGCTTAGGGCTTTCTCCTTCTCTCTTAAGGATAAAGCCTTAGCTTGGTATCAATCTATTCCACAAGGGCGAGTTGGTACTTGGGAGGAGATGACAACCGAGTTTTTGACTAAGTTCTTCCCACCTTCCAAGACTACCGAATTAAGAGGGAAGATCAATGCCTTCGTGATGAAGGATAGAGAGAGTTTGTTCAAGTCTTGGGAGAGATTCAAAGACCTTCTCCTAGATTGTCCACACCATGGCATACCGAAAATTGAGCTATTGGAGATCTACTTCAAGGGACTTGATGAAGATAGCCAATTCAAGCTTCAATCCCTTTCCGGTGGGACTTTCATGGAGAAGCATGTGGATGATGCTTGGGAGTTTGTGGAGAAGCAAGCTCTTGTGATTGAGAAATACTCCCATAGAAAGAGTGAAGGGAGAAAGGCGGGAGCATATGAGGTGAGTGAGGTCACCATGAGCAATTTCAAGCTTGACGCCATCAACAACGAGCTAAAGTCCTTGAGGGAGTTGTGTGCTACAACCTTGAAGAACCAAGCAACCCCTCAAGTGCTTCCACAAGCTAACTTGTCTTCCAAGGAGGAGGATGTGAATTACATGGGAAGGGGCAACTACAACAACTACCAAGGCCCAAGGAACTTCAACAACAACCGGCAATTCAACAATTACCGGCCCAACCATAACCATCCCGGGTTTTCTTATTCTAACCCGGATGGAGCCTTGAACCCTCCCGCTTCTACAAGCACAACCCCACCACCAAGAGCTTCACAAGAACCTCCACCCGGATTCACTCAACCTCCAAAGGATAGAACCGAAATGATGTTTGAGCAATTGCTTGGAAGGTTGAGTAGTCTTGAGAGCACGGTGACTTCTATCTCAAAGGCTCAAAAGGTTTTGGAAGCACAAGTGTTCCAAAAGGCGGGTGAGGCACATAGAGATCCGGGAAAGCTTCCCGGAAGAACCGAAGAAAACCTAAGAGGCCAAGTGTTGGCTATTACAACAAGAAGTGGGTTAAGCATGAAGGATCCTTTGCCCAAGGAGAATGCTAAAGGGAAGCAAGTGGTGATAGAGGAAGAGACTTTGCAAGGAGATGGAGGCAAGAGCAAGGAAGTAGAGCCAACCTATGTGGCACCGCCTCCATACAAGCCACCACTACCGTTCCCTCAATCACGAGCAAGAGCTCGCTTGGACAATCATTTTGGTAAGTTCCTTGAACTAATGTCTAAATTGCATATTAACATTCCGTTCATGGATGCTATTTTAGGGATGCCGGCATATGGCAAGTTCTTGAAGGAAATACTCTCCAACAAAAGGAAGTTGGAGGAGTATGGTGAAATAAGGATGACTAAGAGATCATCGGAGTTGATTCAAACGATGAAGGAGGAGATGCCTCCCAAGCTAAGGGATCCGGGATCTTTTTGTGTGCCAATCGGAGTAGGAGAAGTGAAGTATGATGCCCTATGTGATCTTGGGGCAAGTGTAAGCATCATCCCGCTTGCACTTTGCAACAAGGTTGGGCTAGGAGAGCCAAAGCCGGTCAAGATGACTCTTTACATGGCGGACCGCTCAATCACTCATCCGGTTGGAATCTTGGAGGACATTCCGGTGCAATTAGGGAAGTTCTATGTGCCCATAGACTTTGTTGTTTTGGACATCCCGGTGGACTATCCGGTTCCTATCATTTTGGGGAGACCTTTCCTAGCTACTTCCGGATGTCTAGTAGATTGCAAGAATGGAACCCTCTCCTTCAACATTGGAGAGGAAAACATCAAGTTCAAGCTATCAACAATGATGAAAGGGCCAACCCTTGATGAGGATATATTCAATATAGTTGAAGAAGAGGAGTCTAGAGAGGTTGTGAGCTCAATCTTGCTCAAGGATCCGCTTGAGAGAGTTCTTAGCTCAAGCTTGATGGAAGAAGGGATTGAGGAGAGTAGCAATGAAGTAATCAAGGCCTTGAATGCATTGGACGAGCTACCAAGTGTTGGGTTTGAAGTGCTAGAAGAAGAGGAAAACTGCCAGAAAAATCGGACTGAAGGGCAAAAATCGGCCGATTTTTGTACTTGTGCTGAAATTTCAGCCAGTTTTGCCAAAACAGAAACTCAGATCGACCCACCCTCAGAAAAATCGTCCGATTTTTCTTCCTGGGTCGATTTTCCTGAGTCTTTTCAGCACCAACCACTTGAGTGTGAGCAATCATCAAGGGACTTCAAGGAGGCTTCCATGGCTTTGCAATCATCTCAACCTACATTGTATGGATCGTCTCCAACCGAAAAAGGTCCTCCTCAACTTGATCTCAAACCTCTTCCTTCTCATTTAAAGTATGCTTTCCTTGGTTCAAATTCTACTTATCCGGTGATTGTGAATGCATCTTTGAATGATAATGAACTTGATAGATTGTTGAATGAATTGAAACTGCATAGAAAGGCAATAGGATACACCATTGATGATCTTGTTGGCATCAAGCCCTCTTTGTGCATGCATAGGATAATGATGGAAGATAATCATAAACCCTCTATTGAACATCAAAGAAGATTGAATCCCATAATGAAAGAGGTAGTTAAGAAGGAGATCATAAAGTTGCTAGATGCAGGAATTATCTACCCTATCTCGGATAGTAAGTGGGTTAGTCTCGTTCATGTAGTACCTAAGAAGGGTGGGATGACCGTAGTGACTAATGAGAACAATGAACTAATCCCCACTAGAACGGTTACGGGATGGAGGATGTGTATTGATTATAGAAAGCTTAACATGGCCTCTAGGAAAGATCACTTCCCTCTCCCTTTCATTGACCAAATGCTAGAGAGGTTAGCTCAACATTCCCATTTTTGTTACCTAGATGGCTATAGTGGATTCTTCCAAATCCCTATCCACCCCGATGACCAAGAGAAAACAACCTTTACATGTCCATGGGGTACTTTTGCATATAGGAGGATGCCATTTGGGTTGTGTAATGCACCCGCCACCTTCCAAAGGTGTATGATGGCCATCTTTTCGGAATACATAGAAAATATCATGGAAGTGTTCATGGATGATTTCTCTGTTTATGGTTCTTCTTTCGATGATTGCTTGGATAATTTGTCCTTAGTATTGCAAAGATGTGAGGAGACAAATCTCGTCTTAAATTGGGAAAAATGCCACTTCATGGTAAGTGAAGGTATTGTGTTAGGACACTTGGTGTCTAACCATGGCATTGAGGTTGATAGGGCCAAGATTGAAACTATAGAGAAGTTGCCACCACCTACCTCGGTAAAAGGGGTAAGGAGTTTCTTAGGGCATGCCGGTTTTTACCGGAGGTTTATTCTAGACTTCTCTAAAATTTCTAAGCCCCTTACTAACCTACTAATGAAGGATGTTGAATTTGTTTTCTCCAAAGATTGCCTTGAGGCTTTTTGTAGGTTGAAGAACGCTTTGATCTCCGCACCTATCATGCAACCTCCGGATTGGAGCCTACCGTTTGAGATCATGTGTGATGCAAGCGATGTAGCCGTTGGGGCTGTCTTGGGGCAAAGGAAAGATGGGCACACTCATGCCATTTATTATGCTAGCAAGACGCTAGATGATGCCCAACTTAACTATGCCACAACCGAGAAAGAGTTGCTAGCGGTGGTGTATGCTTTTGAGAAGTTCCGCTCATATCTTGTTGGAGCGAAGGTCATAGTCTATACGGATCATGCCGCGATCCGTTATCTACTTACCAAGAAGGATGCCAAGCCTAGGTTGATTCGGTGGATCCTTCTTCTTCAAGAATTTGATTTGGAAATCCGGGACAAGAAGGGATCCGAGAACTCCGTGGCGGATCACCTTAGTAGACTACCTCCCTTAGAGATTGAGAGAGATGACATCCCGATTGATGACTCATTCCGGGATGAGCAATTGCAAATGGTGGAGGAGTGCTTGTTCCAAGTGTCTAGAGGAAGTGAACCATGGTATGCGGACATTGTGAACTACTTGGTGTGTGAGGAAGTGCCTCCCGGATTAACATATGCCCAAAGGAAGAAGTTCTTCAAGGATGTGAGGCACTACTATTGGAGTGAGCCACTTTTGTTCAAAAGAGGGCCGGATGGAATGTTTAGGAGATGCATACCGGAAGATGAGGTGGAGAGTGTGATCCGCCATTGTCATTCCTTGCCATGTGGAGGGCATGCTAGCTCACACAAGACATGTGCTAAAGTGTTGCAATCGGGTTTCTTTTGGCCAAGTTTGTTCAAAGACGTGCAAGGCTTTGTGGTAGCTTGTGATGCTTGCCAAAGGACGGGCAACATCTCAAGGAGGAATGAGATGCCCTTGAACAACATCCAAGAGGTAGAAATATTTGATGTATGGGGTGTGGACTTCATGGGACCTTTCCCCTCTTCATGTGGCAACCTCTACATCCTATTGGCGGTTGACTATGTTTCAAGATGGGTGGAGACAATCGCCTCTCCTACAAATGATGCCAAGGTTGTGGTGCGGTTCTTCAACCGAGTGATCTTTCCTAGGTTTGGAACACCTAGGGTGATCATAAGCGATGGAGGGAAGCACTTCACCAATAGGAATTTTGGAGCACTTTTGGCTAAGTATGGGGTGACTCATAAGGTGGCAACACCTTACCATCCCCAAACTAGTGGCCAAGTGGAGATCTCCAACCGGGAGATCAAGGCCATTCTTGAGAAGACGGTATCAAGGACGAGAAAAGATTGGGCTATGAAGCTCGATGATGCCTTGTGGGCATATAGGACCGCCTTCAAAACACCAATTGGCACCACTCCTTATAAGCTAGTCTATGGCAAATCTTGCCACCTTCCGGTAGAGATGGAGCATCGAGCACATTGGGCTATAAGGTGGCTAAACTTTGATCTCAAGGAGGCCGGAGAAAAGCGGTTGCTAGACATGAACGCCCTTGAGGAAATCCGGTTGGATGCATATGAGAATGCTCGGATCTACAAGGAGCGGACCAAAAGGTGGCATGACAAGCGCCTCCTTCCAAAGGAGTTGAATGAAGGCGACTTGGTGCTTCTCTTCAACTCGCGGCTGCGGCTCTTCCCCGGAAAGCTCAAATCAAGATGGACCGGGCCATATGTGGTGAAGAAGATCTTTCCTCATGGAGCGGTAGAGATAGGAGGAGATCATTGTGGTGACTTCAAAGTGAATGGGCATAGATTGAAGAAGTACATCCCGGAAGCCCCGGTGGAAGTGATTGCCCCACTTCACCTTGATTGAAACGCTCTTGAATTTGGTCAAGCTAATGACCTTAAAGAAGCGCTTAATGGGAGGCAACCCATTGGCACATATTTTTCCCTTTCTTTTTCTTGCTTTTGTTTAATCTCACTCTTGGTGTGCTTTGTTTTTCTTTTGTGTTTTTGGGTGCTAGATCTTGTTGATTGTCATGAGTTATGAGATGTTGGAGGTCATGTGAAGGCCTCATGGAATGGTTGAAGAAGCAAGATCCGAGCACATGGACAAGGAAGAAAGCACCCAGGAAATCAGACTGTTCATGCACAAAATCGGCCGATTTTCCTGGGCTATGGGGCGATTTTTCCTCTGTATAAAGGAAAGTGATGATCTCCAATCAAGCATGGGTGGAGCGGACGAGGAACTTGGACGGCTTGCGGTGCCAAGCGCGGGTTCCGACACCATAACGAACATCAAGAGCTCTCTACCATCCTTGATCGGTCATCCACCATCATCATCCAATGAGAACCGAAATACCAAAGCATCACCAATCTTACATTGTGAGGACTCTCTTTCACTTCTTTATTTAGTTTACACATTAGGGACAATGTGTTTCTAAGTATGGGGTGGGGTTTTCATGATCGCTTGCATGATTAGCATCTAGGATAGTTTAATTTTGTCACATGTTTCATTATGTCTTGCATTGTACATACATATTTCGAAAAATCAAAAAAAAAATTCAGAAAATTTTAAAAATTTTAGTGCTTCTAGGCTTGGATATGACCCTAATGATGAACCTTGTCTTGTGGATTGGCTATGGATGGCCTTATGTGTTAAATTGATGAATGTATATGTGGACTTGAAGTACTTCTCTTGAAACCATGAATGATTTGTGATCATGAATGTTTGCCTTGATTGAATTGAGTATTGAAAGTCGAAATTGCATGCTAGTTCTTGCACATCATTTAGGAATGAATAAGGCAATTCATCTTTCTCTACTTCTCATCTTGATCATGTTGCTTGAGCACCTCAATTGAGATAAATTTGACCTCTTTTGACCCATCCGGGAATAGGAGCATGCTAGTGTGTTGATGTGTGTGAAAAGCAAGTGTGGGGTGAAGTTGTTGATGAAAGAATGATGTAAATGAAATGCTGAAATTGTTGTGAAAGTGTAGACAAAAATATAGGTTTGGGGACATTGGTTTAAATGACAAGTAACTCGGTACACTTCACATAATCGGGTGTTGGTGCCTTGCCAAAGTCAAATAAACCGATAGTCCTAACGAGCTTTGGTATGTGTGCCCGGTGTGGATGCATCTCGAAAAATTAGAAAAAGCCCGAGAATGGCTAATCACCAAGGTTTCGGCTTTTGCACACCAATGCCATTGTCTCAAAAAGAAAAGAAAGAAAAGAAAATGAAGAAAAATATACACTTGAGGGAAGTTGATAAGAAGTATGAAGTTGTGGTTGTTTAGTTCCTTTCCCGGATTAGCATCACATAGCCTAGAAAATTCCCACCTAATCACAACGTTTCTTGGCCTTATATTTCACAAGTCCTTTTGACCTACTTGCATGTGTGTAAGACTAAGTGATTTAGATTGGATATACTCATGATCATCTTGACTTCTTCATCTTTACATTTCATTGCATGCTATCAAGTTAAGTGTAATAGTCTTTCCATGCTTTCATTTATTTGATGCGTAATTGCTTGTCCATTACCATGAAACATGACTATGAAGGTGATCCAATGTTAGAAGCACAACTCCAAAAAGATTTTGCCATTTTTTCTGCATACATAAATCATGTCATCTCTTAGTCTATAGTTGGGAATTTGCTCGGGGACGAGCAAACCTTAAGTATGGGGTATTTTTGATAACAAGATTTATGACTTAGGATTAGGCAATCATTTAGATATATTTCTCACTCATTCATGCACGTTTTGGCATTGGTTCATGACGTCTTCGCTCAATTCATGCACATTTCTAGAAAAGACGTCTACACTACCTTTTATCGGTTTTGTAGGTAATTCGGGGATCTATTGGACGTTAATCGATACATATGAGGGTCAAGCCTCATGATGGTCCACATCCAAAGCTTTGGAGGAGCATAATTGGAGCAACAAAGAACACAAAGACCACTATTGGTGCAAGCAATGGATCAACTCATGGCTAAACGAGCATAGCATGTTTCTACTGAAGAAAATCGGACCAGCTAGTAGCTAAATCGGACGATTATTGTCCTCTGGGTCGATTTTTGGGCCTTTGACAGCTTAAGCCACGTGTCCCACGATCTCTTGTCCGTCCTTGCTCTTGGTGGAGAATATAAGTGGTCCTGCAGGTGGTTGCTGAGGATCTCTCCTCTCCCACACTCTCATTGACAGCTCATTTTGATCTTGGAAAAAGATTAGAGGAGAAGAAAATCTCTCAAAGATTTGAAGGAAGAAGAAGAACACCATTCTAAGAGATTAGAGGGATTTTGAGTGATTTTGCAATCTTGGATTGAAGAACTAATTACAAGGATTGTTAAGAACGTTTTGAATCTTCATTTTAGAGTTTGTAAGTCTTGCTACAACTTGGATTTGGCTGAGATTTATTGATTTTGCTTACTCATCTTCCATTACTCATCTATGAACACCATGTATGCTTGTTTGATGATTTCGGATCTTGATATGCATATTATAGGCTAGTTTCTTGTGATTTTAGAGTGATGGATTGATGGTTATGGCTTGGGTGATGATAGGATGGACTTATATGTTAGTTTAGGATGATTTGTATGCACGAAACCCACCCCAGGAAGAAAAATCGACCTGTTCATCAGATAAATCGGCCGATTTATCTGTAGAACAGCCCGATTTATTCTCTTGTTGCTCTTTAAATGATAAATCTGCATGTTGGGGTCCTTGGTTGTTTAAATCCTAGTGTTTATTAAGCCTAATTTAGCTTAGAATCACCTAATGCTACCAACCTAAGTGAGGGAAGAGATCTACCCGATGATTTCCGATCTTAGATACCTAAGATGATGAATGTTAAGTAGTAGTGAGCCTCATAAGCCGCTATTGGATTGAGTGTGCTAGGATTATTGCTTGAGATTTCCCTATTCCGAGACTTACCCGGTAAGGAGAGGGTTACCCTTAAGTAGTATCTAGTTTGTGTGGAATTCCTTACTCTAACCCCTAGAGACTTACCCGGTAATAGGAGTTTGATGCGGGATTAGTGAAGTGAGAGACTTACCCGGTAATCGCTTCCATTAGTGAACATTCTTTCCCAACACCACAGTTTGTCCTTAAAATCCTTAGAACCTTGAGTCCAATGCCATAACCGGAAATCTTGACCTCTAGAATCTACTTTTCTCTCTTGATCATACACTTGTGCTTTGTGTTACTTACTCGTTTGCTAGCTTAATTTGTTAGTTGTTTTATTACTTTGCTTGACTTGTGATCTTTGTTTGATCACCACAAAAACCAACAAAAACATTGCGTTTTCCATTTTCTTTGTTCCTCATCTTATCTTAGTCTAGATTCACACTATCTTTGATCATTGCTTGACTCGATCTCACCTTAGTCTTTGTGTTCGACCTCGGAATACTTACCTTTCTACAAACGTCCCGTACACTGCGGGTTCGCTAGGAGTTAGGATAAATATAACGAGTATAAATTTAAGACTTATTGCGTGCACATCACATCTATTCCTAGACGTAACAAAGGTTTCAGGATTTACTCTTGGATTGCCCTCATCATGGCATATCCAAGCTTGCCTTGCTGGAGATTTACTACAAGGGGCTAGATGCGAGAACGCAATTCAACCTCCAATCCCTCTCATGTGGAACGTTCATGGACATGAGAGAAGATGACGCTTGGGACTTCATCGAGAAGCAAGCAAGAGTCATAGAGAAGTATTCCCACCGGAAAGCGGAGGGAAATCGTGTGGAGCAAGGAGCGAAGCTCACACATGAAGCTCAAAATCAGATTTTCTCCCTCAACAATGAGATCAAAGAGTTGAAGGAGACTATCAAGACCAACTTCCCAAATCAACAAGAGAAGGATGTTGGCTATTTGGGCAACAACAATGGCGGTGATAACACCAACCGCAACAACAATAACCGGAACAATAACCGGAATAACAATTGGAATGGAAACAACAACAACCGGAACAACAATTGGAACAACAATAGGGGTTCAAACAAGAACAATTGGCGCTCCAATCAACAAAATTCCGGTAACTCCTATCCTTCCAATTCTAATTCACTAACTCCACCTTCCTCTTCCTCTACTCCTTTGAAAAGCCAGGGGCAATCATCTAATGGAGGAAACAATACGGGAAAGGAGAAGCCCGATCCCATGTTGGAAACGATCTTGGGAAAGCTTCAAGGGTTGGAGAACCGCCTCATCAAGGTTGACGATCAAGTCTCTAAGGTTGACAAAGCTCAAAAAGTTTTGGAAAACCAATTGTTCAACCACGCGGAGGAAGTTCCTAGAAATCAAGGGAAACTTCCAAGAAAGATGGAGGACAACCCTAAGGGAAGGGTGATGGCGATTACAACTAGGAGCGGAGTGACTACCACCGAACCGCAGCCTACGTTCGTTGAAGTCCCCGTAGAGAAGGACAAAGAAAAGGGGAAGGAGAAGGAAGATGTCTATGTTCCTCCTCCAACTTACAAACCTCCCCTACCATTCCCTCAATCTAGAGTGCGAGCGCGCCTAGACAAACAATTCGGTAAGTTCATAGAACTCATGAGTAAGCTGCATATTAATATACCCTTCATTGATGCTATTGTAGGTATGCCGGCTTATGGCAAGTTCTTGAAAGAGCTTCTCTCTAACAAGAGAAAGCTAGAAGATTTCGGAGAGGTCAAGATGAGTTCGGATTCTTCGGATCTCATCAAGACCATGAAGGAGAAAATACCCCCAAAGTTGAAGGATCCGGGGTCATTTTGCATTCCTATTGGAGTGGGAGATGTCACATATGACGCTTTATGTGACTTAGGAGCAAGTGTGAGCATCATACCACTTGCATTATGTAGGAAGATCGGTTTAGGCGATCCTAAACCGGTAAAGATGACGTTATACATGGCGGATCGATCCATCACTCGCCCCGTCGGTATTGTAGAAGACGTCCCGGTCAAGCTAGGTAAATTCTTCGTTCCCATTGATTTTGTCGTGCTTGACATTCCTGCAGATAGTCCGGTCCCGATCATACTCGGAAGACCGTTTCTTGCAACTTCCGGCTGCATGGTCGATTGCAAGAATGGAAGACTCGCTTTTGATATTGGAGAAGAGAAAGTAGAGTTCGTTCTTTCCACACTAGTGAAGGAGCCAATCTTTGACGAGGATATTTACGATATCCAAGACGAAGAAGGTTTGTCTAGGGAGGAGGTAAGTGCGATTCTCTTTAACGATCCTTTACAAAAGGTTATCACTATGAGTCTAACCAATGTAGGGGAAGAAGAAGAGTGCAAAGAGGAAATTGAAGCCTTAGAAGTACAAGAAGAGATGTATGAATTGGAGTTTGAGAAACTCCACGATGAGGCTGAGAATGTAAGAATCCACGGTCATACCCTGTATTCCACGACCGTGGATTTCACAACCAAAATCGACCTCCATTCCAGGGGATTACACGGCCGTGGAACATCTGGAGGGCCCGTAATTCTGACCGTCGAAGAGGGTGATCGGCATACTTCTTCAACTTCTTTTGATTCTTCTCCAACTCACTCAACACCCTTAGAAACTTCTAAGGAAACGTCGGATGCTCCCCAAGGACCATTGGAAGCTCCGAAAATGATGGAACTCAAACCACTTCCTACTCATCTAAGGTACGCTTTTCTTGGATCTAATTCTACCTTTCCGGTCATTGTTAGCTCCGAACTAAGCATAGATGAACATGAACAGCTCATGATTGTCCTTAGGAAACATAGAAAAGCCATAGGCTACACTATCGAGGACTTAGTAGGAATTAAACCCTCCCTATGTATGCATAAGATACTAATGGAGGAGGATTTTAGAACTTCAAGACAACCTCAAAGGCGGTTGAATCCGACCATGAAGGAGGTTGTCAAGAAGGAAATCCTTAAACTTCTTGATGCAGGTATCATCTATCCTATCTCCGATAGCAAGTGGGTGAGTCCAGTTCAAGTAGTTCCGAAGAAGGGAGGAATGACGGTCATCACTAACAAGAACAACGAACTCATTCCTACCCGAACCGTGACTGGATGGCGAATGTGCATAGACTACCGCAAGCTCAACAACGCAACGCGGAAGGATCACTTTCCATTGCCATTCATCGATCAAATGCTTGAAAGGTTAGCACAACATTCACATTTTTGCTACCTTGACGGTTATAGTGGTTTCTTTCAGATTCCGATACATCCGGATGATCAAGAGAAGACCACATTCACGTGCCCTTGGGGTACGTTCGCCTATGGGAGAATGCCGTTCGGGCTTTGCAACGCCCCAGCCACCTTTCAACGGTGCATGATGGCCATCTTCTCCGAATACGTAGAGGAAATCATGGAAGTCTTCATGGACGACTTCTCCGTATACGGTTCCTCTTTTAACGATTGCCTTTCTAACCTTTCTCTTGTTTTACAACGTTGTAAAGACACTAACCTAGTTGTTAATTGGGAGAAGTGTCAATTCATGGTTAAGGAAGGAATCGTATTAGGTCACTTAGTCTCTAGTAGAGGGATAGAGGTAGACAAGGCTAAGATAGAGACCATAGAGAAACTTCCTCCCCCAATTTCGGTGAAAGGGATAAGAAGTTTCCTAGGACATACTGGATTTTATAGACGTTTCATTAAGGACTTTTCTAAGATATCAAAACCTCTCACTAATCTATTGATGAAGGATGCGGTTTTTGAGTTTTCGCAGGAATGTTTGGATGCGTTTAACACCATTCGGCAAGCTCTAATTTCAGCACCTATTATCCAACCTCCGGATTGGACTCTCCCCTTCGAGATTATGTGCGATGCTAGTGACGTAGCTATTGGAGATGTTCTTGGACAACGAAAGGAAGGGCGAACCCATGCCATATACTACGCTAGCAAAACGCTAGACGAAGTGCAGCTCAACTACGCCACTACAGAGAAGGAATTTCTAGCCATTGTCTACGCTATTGACAAGTTTCGCTCTTATCTTGTAGGTGCAAAGGTGATTGTCTACACGGATCATGCTGCGATCCGGTACCTCCTTGCGAAGAAAGACGCGAAACCAAGGCTGATTAGATGGATTCTTCTCCTACAAGAATTCGATCTTGAGATCCGCAACAAGAAAGGTTCAGAAAATTCTGTCGCGGATCATTTGAGTCGTCTAACACATCTAGAGGACGACCATCTACCCATTGATGACTCCTTTCCGGACGAACACCTACACATCATAGAGGAGTGCATCAACGTGATCTCCAAAGGTAACAAACCATGGTTTGCTGATTTTGTTAACTATTTGGTTTGTCAGGAGACACCGCCCGGACTATCCTACGCACAAAGGAAAAATTTCTTTAAGGACGTCCGGGAATACTATTAGAACGAGCCTCTCCTCTTTAAGAGAGGTCCGGATGGCATCATCCGGCGATGTGTGCCGGAAGATGAGCTGCAAAGTGTCATCCGCCACTGTCATTCACTACCTTGTGGAGGACACGCTAGTTCGAACAAGACTAGCGCAAAGGTATTGCAATCTGGATTCTATTGGCCTACTTTATTTAGAGATGTGCAATCCTTTGTTTCTTGCTGCGATGCTTGTCAAAGAACAAGCAATATTTCTAGAAGGAACGAGATGCCTCTCAACAACATCCAAGAGGTGGAAATTTTCGACGTTTGGGGAGTCGACTTCATGGGACCATTCCCATCTTCTTGTGGAAACCAATACATACTATTAGCGGTAGACTACGTTTCTAGATGGGTGGAAGCAATTGCCTCTCCCACAAATGACGCCATGGTGGTGGTTAAGTTCTTCAACAAGACCATCTTTCCGCGATTTGGAACACCAAGGACGATCATTAGTGATGGAGGTTCTAACTTCATAGCCCGTCGCTTTGAAGCTCTTCTAGCTAAGTATGGGGTTACTCACAAGATCGCTACCCCTTACCATCCACAAACGAGTGGACAAGTTGAGATCTCAAATAGGGAGATCAAGGGAATTCTAGAGAAAACGGTTTCAAGGACTAGGAAGGATTGGTCCTTGAAGCTAGATGATGCATTATGGGCGTACCGGACTGCGTACAAGACTCCCATAGGAACCACACCATACAACCTTGTGTATGGGAAGTCTTGTCATTTGCCGGTGGAGCTGGAGCACAAAGCGTTTTGGGCTATCAAGTGGCTGAATTTCGGCATGAAGGAAGCGGGAGAGAAGCGTCTCCTAGACATCAACAAGCTGGATGAACTTCGCTTGAACGCCTATGAAAACGCTAAGATCTACAAGGAAAGGGCAAAGCGTTGGCATGATAAGCATATCATTCCAAAGGACTTCAAAGAAGGAGATCAAGTTATCCTCTTCAATTCAAGACTTCGCCTCTTTCCAGGTAAGCTTAAATCCCGTTGGACCGGACCTTTTCTAATTAAGAGTATTTTCCCTCATGGTGCAGTTGAAGTATGGGGTGAAGCTAGCGGAAGTTTTAAGGTGAACGGCCAACGACTCAAGAAGTATACGCCGGAACTCCAAGCTAAGGAGTTTGCGCCTACCGCACTCGAATAAGTGCGAGATTGGTCTAGCTACGGACCTTAAACAAAGCGCTTCTTGGGAGGCAACCCAAGGTAATGCATCATTTTCGTTTTTATTTTCGATTCATAGTTTAGCTTAGAATAGACGTTTTCGCTTTATTTTGCCTCGATTTCTTCCGGTATGTTCGTGTTTTTGGTTGTAGGATCAATGGAAAAGGAAAAAGGGAGAATAATGTCGAAGAAGAGTGACGAAATTTGGACTTTGAAGCTTTACAGAAGGTTCCACGGTCTAAATTACGGTCGTCATAGCTACAGTAGCCGTAATTCTCAAAAGCCTTTGAAAAATCACAAAAACCACGGGTCTGTACACTTCCACGGCCGTGGAACACCCCGACAGACCGTGATTTTCAAAATTTTGCCTGCGACTATATAAGCCACATTCTTCACAAATTTGCCCCAAAAATTCCCTTTCCACGACCTAAACGCCGAAACCCCACGACCTCCTCCAAATCTTCGTTTTCTAATCGTTTTCAACGATTCTTCATCCTAAACTATAGCAAATCAAACCACGAACAAGATCCAAGTGACAAACCGAGCGGAAATCCATCAACAAACGCGCATTTCGGGTTTTTCAATCCGAAAAAGAGGTTTATTCTTTCTTCTTGATTTTCGCGGATTTGGTTCGTTTTTGCTATAGATTTTTAGGAAGAACTGACAAAGACTGGAAGGAATTAGATTAGGACTGCTTGTTGTGGTGATTGCTGGTGAAATTGCTGAGATTCGTGAAATTCTGAGACGAATCACGGTCTCTGGGTAAACCACGGCCGTAATTTCCAAGAACAGACCGTAATTTTTGGTGAAAAATGGATTTCGTAAGGAGAGTGTCGGGAAGGATAAAAGAGAAGAAGGGAGAGCAGAATAAGAAAAGAAAGGGCAATCCCTCCACCTCTAGGGCACCACCACCCTCATCTCCCTCACTACCATCTTCACCTTCACCTCCATCTTCACCTCCTCACCCTAGCATCCCGACCATACATGAGAACCACCTTACTGCATTTGAGAGGATCACGGAGAGGACAGTGATTGGTCCTAGGTATTTGTTGTTGGAGGATCTACATCCTCTCAACATAGTTGATGATCTTACATGGCTCTTGGATAGAGCCGGATTGCTTGTCTTCACGAACATTCGTGAAGACGCCTACGAGGAGATCACCCGGGAGGTTGTGACGTCTTTTGAGCACAGCCACGTAGATAGGACCGTCTCTTTCTGTCTCATGGAAAGAGACTACCATTTGAGCATAGTTGAGTTCGGGACTATCTTTGGGTTTCATGAGACCTATAACGGTCGATTTCCGAGTGGAGTTTACCCCAAGAACTTTTGGGAGGAAGTAGCTATGGTTTACGCCGACGAGGACCGTTGGCAACCCGCCGATACCAAGGCTAGATTGATGTACCATCTAGCCTTGAAGATAGCTCACCGTGTTCTTTCGGAGTGTCTCTTTCCTAGGACGGAGACGCCCCAAAAGATCAAGACGGATGAGCTATTCTTGCTCTATTGCATGCTATACGGACGCCGTGCTGATTGTGCTACTCTTTTGGCGGCTACGATGAGCAAACTCAAGAATAAGAAGAAGGGGAACATTGGATATGGTGGGACAGTTACCCACATTGCTAGGAGTTTCGGCGTGGATTTTTCTGCTTGCACCCGCATACCGGCCGTTCCTTTAGGGCTACATGCATTCATGGTTAGGGGTCTCATTTTCCCCACACATGGAGGTCCGCCTTATGCGGGCATGCCTTGGGAGACTAGGACGGGTAGGGGTATAGAGTGGCTGCCGGAGTACTCCATTATGGCGGGACGCCATAATTGGAAGGAGACGTTCGCTGCGATGCATGCGAACAGGATAGTAGCTCCCCCTTACGTCCCACCGCCGGTTGTAGAGGAGGAGGATATGGGAGATCAGTTCGAGAGTGGAGGAGGAGCGGAGCAGGAGTTTGGCACGTTTCCGGATCAGCCGGAGGCGGCCCCAGATGTACCTAGACGCTCTCCACGTCCAGCTAGAGCCTCAGGCTCGTCATCTCGCCGCGCTAGCGTGAGTGAGAGGCCCACGTGGATGACCACTCCTCCCACATGGTATTCCACCCCACCTCCTTGGTCCACGGAGCAGCCACCAGCACCATCCGACGCCCCCGCATGGTACAGTCACGCCCCGGGATGGTACGAGCAGATGCCGGATTGGGCTACCGGACTTTCAGAGAGAGTTGGAGCATTGGAGATCCGGGCGGACGCTAGAGACGGACGCTTAGACGACCTTGACCACATGATGAGGGACGTCTACCGCCAGCAGTTTGGGCGGTTCTATGATCCGAGTTTCTCCCCATTCCCACCTCCGCCGGCGCCACAGTGATTGATGCATGATCGTTCGTTTTAGACATTCCCGCCACCACTTTGTGAGTTTCTTTTTTCTTTTCTTTCTTTTCTTTCTTTCTTTTGAACATTAGGGACAATGTTCGTCCTAAGTATGAGGTGGGATGTACTAAAAAGTTTGTAATAACTCTACTTACTATGTTCGCTTTCATTTGAGACTATCGTTACATGTTCATTATGTGTTACACGTTTCCTTATTGCATTGCATGAAAAATAACTTGAAAAACCTATAAAAAATTGAAAAATTTTGAAAATTTTGTGATTTTAATGAATTGAGATGATTTCCATGATAATCACTACTTGTGAATTGAGTTTGATAACAATTGCATGCTTAAAAGGATTGTGAATTGAAAAGAACTTGAATGAATGAATTTTACCTCTTTTGCAAGTTTTATAATGTGGAAATGTTACCTAAATCATGCTAGGAAATTGAAGTTGAAATCACGTTATAAGTTCCTATACTTCTTGTTGAAATGATTAAGGTAATTCGATACTTTCTTTCTTCTTTCTTTGATCATCTAGCTCCTCATTGAAATATTAGCCTCCTTTACCTATCTGGGAATTTGGAGAAGTGAACGAGAAAAAGGCATGTTTGATGTGGGAGGGCCATGAGAGCAATTATTTGCAATCAATTGAATAGAAAGAAATTATAGGTTTGGGGAAGTCAATCATGACGATAAGTAACTCGGCACCATTCACATAGCCGGGTGTTTGTGTCTTGCCAAAGTCGGATTGAGCGATATTCCTAGCGGATTATGGTATGTGCGCTAAGGGTTTGAGGCATCTCTTGAAAATTTGAGAAACGCCGATCTCCTAGGCTTCGGTTTTTGTGCACCTCTGTCCATAACTCCAAAAGTAAAGTCGAAAAATGAAAAGAAGAGAGCGAAGCTCTAAGTTGAAGTGTTGCGGGAACCGCATAAGAAGAAGAAGGTAGTTGTCCACTTTCCCGGATTTATGCACCACTTTCCCTTAAAGTTTTCCCTTCCCTTCCATATTCTAGACCTTTTCTTTGAAAGTCCTTAAGATCAAAAAAATATTATATGACTTGGTGATCTAAATTGAAGTTTCTTGTGATTGATTTTGATAATGTTTGAAGGTTATAATGCTTGTTTAGAAGTTAAGTTGGTTCATGAATTTTCTTTGCTTTTTACTCTTTGATTGAGTGTGTGAAAGTTTGAAGAACGATTGAAGCAAGGTTTGAGAATGATCTATTCTTTAGAAGTCACATTCACCCAAAAGAAGGTACACATATTTCATCCTAACTCTTGTTTAAAGCTTTTTGAAAGACCTTGCTTAGGGACAAGCAAGTGTTAAGTATGGGGTTATTTGTTAGCATGAAATATTGTGATATTTTAGGCACATTTTCTAAATGTATTTGATTCATATTGATGGTCTTTGATTGAACTTTATGCATATGTGAGCTAGTATTACCTATATTGTCGATATGGATGTCTACACTAGTTCTATGTTGATTATAGGTGATTTGGAGCTATTTCCGAACGGAATCAAGCAAAGGAGAGTTGAGTTGATATGTCCATAGATTGAGGACACTCTTTGGAAGCAAATTGGAGTTTTAGCTTGAGGAATGCACGAGGTTAGGGAAGAATCACGTTCTTGCCCTAAACCACGCTCTAAAATACGACCGTATCACGTTCCACGTTCAATTCCACGACCGTGGATTTGGAGTCAGAAATTGAAGTTCATTCCAGAAGATTACACGGCCGTGGAACATATGGTGCAAACCGTATTTATATCCACGCTCTAAATTACGGTCGTGGAACACTTCCACGACCGTGATCTTGGCGAATCTTTTCGCTACACTTTGAAGCCACGATCTTTTAAAGATTGGGCCGGGCCGACATTTTGCCCTGTACTATAAAAAGACGGACGAAGCAAGAATCCGGGGGCTCGCTTAGAGGAATCGCTTATCACCACTTACCCTCATTTAGGCACGCTTACATCCGTCATCCGCGGGAAGGATCGTTTTAGCCCTTGCTTGGAAGCATTGACATCTCGTTGGAGATTGAAGTTCGTGTTTGGGAATTGCCCTAATCTCGCACTTTTGGTGGAGATTGCTGTTGAGATCTCCAGATTGGCGGAGGATCGAAGTTTTTGGAAGATTTTGCAAGAAGATCTCTCTTCTTGTTTAGGTTTGATTCGGAAAACGGATTGACATCCCGTTTTTCCTTTCTTTCCTAGGATTACGATTGCTTGTTCTATTGTGAATCTTTTGACAACATTCGTTCTTGATTGTGACTTTGAGATTGATTTGAAGATTATTGAAAGTTCTTGAAAGTTTTCATCTTTTTATCTTTTAATTCTTGAATTGATATCAACATGACTGTTATTGGCTAAAAACCCTTAACAATTCTAAGGTGAAGGGTTGATAGTTGTGGCTTAGATAATGATAGATCGATTGCAAACAGATTAGACCCTGAGAGTTAGAGAGAATCGCCGACAACCCTAAATTACGGTCTGTTCTTGAGTCCACGGCCGTGGAACCTCAAGAACTAACCGTAATTTCCCTTAAGTCTACGAACTTGCTTTTACTTTAATCTAAAGTTAAAGATTTGCTTTAGCTTAGTTTAGACTTGTCTTTTCTAGGTGGTAGTGAAGCCTCAACAACCTCTACCTCGATTGTGAGTGTCACAACCTCAATCGGTTAAGTTAGTCTTGATCCTTGGGTTACAAGTTTGGGTATTTGACACTAATTCCCATCTTTAGAATCTTTCTATATTGAGCCTCAACAACCTGTATAGAGAGTGCCTTGTAGGTGAGTTATATAAGGTTTTTGGAACTTCACCGTACGATTACCTTACATTAGTATACCTTTGCATATCTCAACTCTGTCTTTACATCATTAAGTATATCTTGAATCGATTGCCACAGCTGGATACTTGGATCTTTAGGATTGTTGTTTTCCCAATATTTACAAAACTCCCATATTTACTTGCTTGATAATCTGCAATCGAGTTCGTTCCCACCCAAATCCTTGTGTTCGATACTCTGGAATTCTTGCTTAGCTACGTCGATCCGTACACTGCGGGTTCGCTGCTTGATTCTAGTTTTATAAATTTAAAGCTTATTTGCACACACCTTTAGGGGCGAACAGTGTGTTTCTGAGTTGTTCGCTGATCTTTTGGGTTACCTTCGTGTGAGGTAAGTCCCTTGGACTTACTTAGCTTCATTCCGCGTATTAGTTGGATTGTTTTGGTTTGTTTGTGTTGCTATCATGTTTATAACGAATAATTGGAAATAGGATTCACCCTTTGTTAACCTTAACTGGCCCAAATGTATTATAACCGGGCGGTGACCACTTGTCTAGTTCTACAAGAGACTAGAATGTGCTCTTGCAACCCAAACCCGTAGGTAACGGATAGTACTGATCTATTCCTATTGGTAGACGGAAGCGGAGGCGAGTTTCAGGAGATTCTCGTGTGACAAAAGAAGTTGAATTAATAATGGATAACCATAATGAAAGATAATAACCGGTTGATGTGTAAGCATGTTATGTGTTTTCCTTACCTTATGTGTGTTTGTGCCTTTACACTCTTGCTTATACCTAGAATGTTAGCTAATGGTTTATACCGTCGTTGTAGATGTTCTGCAGGTTCAGGATGCTGCTGAGTGATCCGGATGGTGTGGTCAGCCGGGGTTCCCATACATTATAGGACGGGATTGAGTTTTTGTTTCGTTTGTTGCTTCCCTTTTGTTTTGAACCCGGCTGTGGAGCTTTTGTGTTTTCTTTTGGTTTGAACCTTGGGTTTTATATTAAGTTTTGGTTTTCATTCATCTGTGCCTTGTTGCAAGATCTGTTTGTTGTTGCTACTTTGAGGGTCGGGACCCATTGTGTGGTCCTAGCCCGTAGCGCTTCAAGTTCCCAGAACTTGGGGTGTTACACTTAGATCGACCAATAATGGTCTCATCATCAAGATACCAAGCATGTAGAATAGGCTTACAACTGTCTTTGATCTTATGCAGAAGTGGGTGCAAGACAAGAGAGAAGAGGAGAGGCCCCAAAGGGTCTCCTTGTTGCACACCAGTAGCCGACCAAATAAACATGTCTCCAATGTACAACCGAGCGGCGTGATCATACAAGAAATCAACCCATAAGGAGATAGACGGACATCTCTCTCTAACCTTCCTGAGCAAAATGGTCCTGCCAACCAAGTTTAAGGCATTGGAAAAATCCACTGACAACATGGCTAGAGAACCATCGGTATAACGATCATTCAGAACTCTATTAACACTATGTAGAATAGCCTCTGCACCACCTGAAACACCCACTCCAAACTGGAAATCTCCCAAATATCCTCTCATATCCTTACACACACTCTTCATAGCAACTTTAGACACCAACCGTCTCCATATAGTACCAACTGCAATGGGTCGAATCCCATTGTCAAGCTTCAACAGCGGCATAAGAGGAGCCGAAGCCACAAACTCGGCCAAACTCAGGGGACACCTACCTCCCAACCACAGATTAACCACTGAGGTGATCGCTCTCAAAAGACTTGTGGCAACAGAGGAACCCTCACCACACATAGCGTCTAAGATGTGTTGTGCCCTCAAGCCATCTCTACCGTAAGAAGTACCTTTGGGAAAGGACTTGATGCATTTAAATACCAAATCAATGTCAACAATGAGGGGTGGTTCATGAAAGGTAGTGCAAGACTTAGAAGGTGGAGGTTTCTGAGGATGTTTAGCCTCTAACACCTTCAAAGTCTCCTCACTGTAAGAAGCAACACCAGAAGAGCACAAAACCTTAACAGCGGCCGTAAAATGTCCATCCGAAACCTTGCGGAGGTATTTCTTGATATTAGGATTTCTCTCTAAATCCCCTCTATCACTAGAGCCACCATCCACCATCTCAAAAGGCCTATGCTCCGAAGGGTCCAACAAGGCTTCCACTAGACTCGAAACACCCTCAACCTCTCCCCAAATAGACAATGCCTTCAAAATCCGTTGTTTTTGTATCGACTTTCTACTTCCTAATCTTCTGTCTCGCCTTCTCATAGGCCTGAACACCTGCAAAGTGCACCGAGGAAGTAAAAACAACATAACCCAAGCAGCTTCACACTCGGGCTCAGCTACCACCTTCAAGAGAGCACTCAACAACGCTTGAGAGAACCTAAGACGATAACTATGAGGGATGCTTTTCACGGTAGAAATAGGAACTCGCATAACCCTCTCCAATAGATCTGCATCAAAACACATACTCACATCGTCCATCCCAACTTGATCTCCAGCAACCGGCCTCAAAATACCCACAACCGGCCTCAAGATACCCACAATGTATCCATCCTCATCACCAAAAGAAGAAACAAAGTCATTTGGGTGACGGCATTCACGACTCAGAGCATGAAGACTCATACACCGGCCACACAACCACATCCTGAGAGCAACCAACACCTCTACAAACGCCGTAAAAACATCAAGATCACACTCAAGTAAGCCCCGAACTTCATTCTTGCGTTCAACCGCAAAGAGATGTTGCCTTTTCAAATGACTTACTAGGCAAGAGAAACCTCTACTTCCCTCCCTACCATCACCACACCCATGAAATGATCTAAGCGGACAATGACGGAAAGCATTGCCCTCTGACGTCATAGAAAAATCCAGCTCACCAAAGTAAATTTTCTTTGAGACATAAAAACAAACACTTGGTGGGCATCTTCCTTGTTCCTAGAATGTTTTCCCCACTCTTCGATCTGGATTTAGGCGGTTTCTTCATCACTGAACTTGAGCACAGTTCCTTCCCCTCGCTCCAACTCGACCGATTTTATACATGTAACTCCAACTAAATTCTAGGTTTTGATCAACTGCAAATCATCCAAATTCGAGCGGGGGATATATAGAGATGTTTTGGAGAGAACGAGACAGAGATATCAGAGGCCAAAATGTTGGCGGTGGCCCACCGATTGGTCAGGTTCGGGTCCTAGTCATCGGTGATTCATGTGACCATTTCATACTAATTCCGCTCCTCCTATTTCTTATCAGCTTTATCCAATTCGTTCAATGATGCATGGTGAGTTCACCTCTAAGAAGAAGTCCACCGGTTGCATTTTATCTAATCGTCAACTTGTTGAAAATTGGCATTCCATATGTTGATTTTTGACCGGCTAAATTTTAACATTTTGTGACTTAATCCAAAAATATATCAATTTTTGGATATATTTTTTTATCTTTGGTTAACTAGTCAAGTAAATTGTCACATGGGTAAGTGGCGCCACATAGTCAATTTGTGGTTATCCATTCTTCATAAATATTACTCTCTTTGTTCACAAATAATTGTCATATAAGTTTTTTTTTTAATTTTTTTAAGGAGAGTGTCAAATATACAACCTTATTTAATGCCTTACTTTTTCACTATCTTGAAAACTATTGACGATCTATTAATAATTACAATGACAAATATGTAAATTAAATGCCAAAATAACTGAAATAACAATTGTTTTTGAATAAAGAGAGTATCTATTAATGATAATATTTATACAAAATAAAATTATTATAAATTAAAAAGAAATTAAATAATAATAATAATAATATTAATAATAATAATAATAATAATAATAATAATAATAATAATAATAATAATAATAAAGTATGTGATAATTATATGAGGATAGAATTTTATATAATATTTATCTTTTTGTTTTTTTAATTTTGTACAGAAATTATATCTTTATAGTTGTATTATATTAATATGGATAGGGTTTACATAACTTTAATCTAAATAATTATTATTTTACAATTATAATATTTATATAATAATATTATTAGGAATAAATTTTGAATTTACAACATAATAATAAAAATAATGAGTATATGTTATGATTTTTATGTGGATAAAACTTTACTTGAATTTTAATATAATTTTATAATTTAATATGAAAAACATATCTATAAAGATATATTTTTGGATAAATTTTATTATAATCAATGAATAGTAGCTAAATGATTATGAAAAAATGGGTGGAAAAACATGTCCAGGGATTAGTGAATGTGAAGAGTATTTGACCCAGTAATATTTTACCCTGATAACCTTTGATATTTTGACCGAACGGATGAACTTGCTCAAAGCCACCATTCTTCTTATCTTCATCGACCTCTAGCTCATGGCTCCTTCCAAACACCCCCTTACCCTGACATTTATGTAAGTTCCATTTGATTCTTTCTCGAGATTAATCTTGGCGTTACTAGTACTCTTACTAGTAATCGTTTGACTGCACATTTAAGCATTGTAGAATGTGCTGTACGAGTGAGCTATGACACTTGAGTAGATGAAATCTCAAATTTGTATGACCTAGAGAAGGCCAAAAAATAATTTATTTACTTATTTTAACCCACCAAACCAAGAGTCCTATTTTTACATATGGGAAGAATGATGAACACACTTAAATGACCGTATGAAGTCTTAAGAAAATTAATTGTACTAATGGTGGGCACCTAAGAAGCCCGTATGAAGTCTAAGACAATTACCCTTCTGCTTCAAGTATGAACTAAAATCTCAGAATAGCCAGCTGAAAAACATGTTGTAAACTAAGGCTTCTTTATCTTGTCATTCTTCTACTTCCATCTTATGATCTACCTGATCTATGTTACTACTACTCCTCTAGGATATGACAAGTTCTTACAAACTCATTTGAATAGTTCACGTATTTCGTCCAAAATGGCCGTAGATGCTCAAAGCCGATGGGCAACCATGGTTTTGATTGTCCGTTGTAATGGATGACTGCAGCCTTTTCAACATCTCGATATTTGTCATGTTTTGATAGCCCAAACCGAGCATATGCCAAGACGGATCAATCAGGTGCAAATGACCTTTAAATGCAATCAAAGCAAGAGGTAGGGTTCCAAGCTTCCAAAGAGTTAAACCTAACCTCAAGTTCTGCAAACAAAAAAGTCAGCAACCCAATTTAGCTACAACCAGAAAGCTCGACACCAGAAGCTCGTTACCAAGATAGAAGATTTTAGCAACTTCTAGTAAAATGTACAAAGGAATAAAAAAACAACATTAAGTTTTTTCAATAATGAGGTGCGAGAAATATCTTTTTTTCACTAAATTTTAAAAAGAACAAGTCAATATTCAAAATGGCAACAAGTCCAAGTTGGAGTTGAACTTTTGTCTAGTGAAGATAGAGAAAAGCAAGGACGCATAGATAGAACATATTAGTTCCGAATTCAGATAAAGAGTAATTACCTCCTTTATCCATAAATGATATGTATGTGTGATGTGTAAGATCCTAGGTTTTTGCCTTCACCGCCCCTGTGGTGAAGAGGGCCGCCCCCGCAGCCAGCCGCCCCTGCGGCATATGAGATCCGCCTCTGCGGATTTTTGCGACAGGTCGCGCCGATCTATTTTCGTCGTTTTATCTTTCTTCCATAGATAGAGTACCAATATTTTATCTTATGGGCCGGTTTCCTTGTTTCTATCTAACCCTAGACGCCCTTTCCGTCTAGCGTTCCAGCCTCCATACATATTCTCTTCCTTCTCTCTTTTTTCCAGCTCCTTGCTATCGTCTTCAAACCCTAGAGAGCTGCAGCCGTCCTTTGCTTCCTGCAACTTCGCTGAACGTGTAAGTGCATCTTTTCTGGTTCTTCCTCACGTTCCTTTAAGCGCTGCATGCATTCCCTTCTGTTTTGGTTTCTTCCTTTTGTTATTTTCTTTCCTTCTTCTCCAAAGATCAAGCATGAGCCTTGATTCTTGTGGAGTGTTCCGTTGTTGACCCTTCGTTGTTCTCAGGCTCTCTGGAGTTGAGTCTTGACGTGTTGGAACCAAAGGTTCGAGCTTTGGTTGCCCCTGCTGTGAGATCTATCGAAGAGAAGCCCGACAGTAGCTTTTGACGAAGATCCGCCCCTGCGCCTGCACAGAGCCGCCCCTGCGCCTTTGTCACAGCCGCCCTGCGCCGGCACAGAGACGCCCCTGCGCCTCTATTCAGCCGCCCCTGCGCATCTGTCTAACCGCCCCTGCGGTTTCTCTGCAGTAACTCCCGTCTTTGGTGAGTTGCTTCCTTCCTTCCTTTCCTCGTTCCTTCCTTGGTTCCTTTTGGTTGTTCCTTGTTCCCCTGAGTTGTTGTAAGACTAAGGTTGAGCCCTTAACATGTGTTGATCTCTTAGAGATCTTTGAGACTAGAAGTCATAGACTTCTAGCAACCGTTTCGTTCCTGATCCGTGTTGCTTGTTCGTACAGGCTTTCCTTGCTCCTTTACTAAGGGAAACTGAGCTTCCTTGTGTGTTTCCGAGTTGTTCACTGATCTCTTGTGTTACCTTCGTGTGAGGTAAGTCCCTTGGACTTACTTAGCTTCATTCCGCGTATTAGTTGGATTGTTTTGGCTTGTGTGTGTTGCTATCATGTTTATAACGGATAATTGGAAATAGGATTCACCCTTTGTTACCTTAACTTGCCCAAGTGTATTATAACCGGGAGGTGACCACTTGTCTAGTTCTACAGGAGACTAGAATGTGCTCTTGTAACCCAGACCCGTAGGTAACGGATAGTATTGATCTATTCCTATTGGTAGACGGAAGCGGAGGCGAGTTTCGGGAGATTCTCGTGTGACAAAAGAAGTTGAATTAGTAATGGATAACCTTAATGAAAGATAATAACCGGTTGATGTGTAAGCATGCTATGTGTTTTCTTTACCTTACGTGTGTTTGTGCCTTTACACTCTTACTTGTACCTAGAATATTAGCTAACTGTTTATACCGTCGTTGTAGATGTTCCGCAGGTTCAGGATGCTGCTGAGTGATCCGGATGGTGTGGTCAGTCGGGGTTCCCGTACATTATAGGACGGGATTGGGGTTTTTATTTTATTTGTTGTTTCCCTTTTGTTTTAATCCGGCTGTGAAGTTTTTGTGTTTTCTTTTGTTTGAACCTTTGGTTTTATATTAAGTTTTGATTTTTCAATCGTCTGTGCCTTGTTGTAAGATCCGTTTGCTGTTGCTACTCTGAGGGTCGGGACCCATTGTGCGGTCCTAGCCCATAGCGCTTCAAGTTCCCAAAACTTGGGTGTTACATGATGTTTGTCTTCCTCCATGCACGTAAATCAAATATATTCATCCCTCAAGCCCATGCACACTCATCAGGATTCAATTTTTGTACGACGTGAGGATGGGAGAAGTTGAAATAGTTTCTAAACCGCTTAGACATGACCCAATCATTTTCACCTCTGCATGTTTCTACGGCTCCATTTAACTTCCCCTCAAGGTCTATCTCCAAAGGAGGGTAAGATCACGATGAATTACCACATCATCATCCAAAAATACCACTTTGTTAAGGCTTGGAAACAAGAGAATCTTCAATCTCATCATCAGAGATGCCCAAAATATTCAAAAAGGATGATCACAAAGCAAAACATAGCCCCTTTCAAATATATAGAAAACCACATTTAGGATTTATTTGGATTTAATGCATTATAATGCAGTTATTTAGTATCGGGATTTAGGATTAAACTATGTAATGCATTCGGACAACACTACAATGCAATGCATCCGGACAACACTTAGAGCCCGTTTGGTTTTAACTCCGGAATCGGAAACGGAATGGAAACGAATTGTTACGCTAAGAAAGTGTGCACGCAATAAGCCTTAAATTTATACTCGTTATATTTCTCCTAACTCCTAGCACACCCGCAGTGTACGGGACGTTCGTAGTATGGATAGTATTCCGAGGTCGAACACAAAGACTAAGGTGAGATTGATTCGGTTTATGATTGAGTTTAGTGACAATCTAGGTTAAGAAAAGAGAGAAATAAAGAAACGAAAATCTCAATTGTTTTTGGTTGGTTTTTAGTGACCAATCAAAGATCACAATTCATGCAAAGTAATCAATCAACTAAACTATGAATCAACACAAATAAACAAGCTAAACAAGATATAGATCAAAGAAAGAAAAGACGGATTCTAGGGGTTGGAAGTTCCGGTTATGGCATAGGACTCAAGCTATCTATTCATTCCTTGGATTAACTATGTTGGGGTTAAGTGTTTCTAGATTGGGATCAATCACCGGGTAGGTCTCATGATCCACTAGTCCATTCCCTAGGTCTCATCACCGGGTAAGTCTTTAAGAACCTAAGGATAGGAATTCTACACAAACCGGATTGTTACTTAGGGGTCTAACCTATCCTTACCGGGTAAGTCTTGGAAAGAGAAGTCCTAAACAACTATCTAGCACACTTAATCCAATGACGGCTTATTAGGCTCACCAATACCTAAGGTTTGTTATCTTTGGAATCTAAGAGTAAGGATTACCGGGTAAGTCTCTCCTAACACTTAGTTGCTAACTCTAGGTCACCCTAGGATAGATTTAACTCAACAAACACTTAGGATTTCAACATTCTAACAATCTAAGACAAGATTCATCGAACCAGGGAAAATCACGGTTTGTTCTACCTAAACCACGGCCGTGGTTAGGCAAGAACTACCCGTGATTTCTAACAGCAGCTACGTTCATGCACACAAGTCATCTAAAGATAAATCTAAGTCCGTCCTATCATATCCCTAGCCATAACCATCCTTTCCTCACCCTAGAACCACATCTATTTAGCCTACAACGTTCATGATAGAAATCGAAACAAACAAACATAAAATCATGACATCCATTTGCAAGATGATGAAGGAAGAGATATGAACAAGTGAACTAAAACAAAACCAAGCTGAAAATAGAATTAGAGTAACTTACAATCCTTCCAAAAGAAGGTTCAAATGATTCATACAACTCTAGAAATAGAATCCGGAATTCTTCACTACAAAAACTATCAAGGTGTGGCAATGGTGTGTGTTCTTCTTCTCCTCTTCAATGGAGCTTTTCTTCTTCCTCTTTGACACTTTCCTTCCTAGAAAGACTTCTTGTTGAGAGAATATTTTTGTTAGAGGATAATGGATAATGGAGAGCTGCTCCAAGGCCAATGAAGGACCACTTTTATAACAAATTTTGCATGAGCTGGCCATGAGAGTCGTGGCACAGCTGTCACAAGAATCTGGCAAAATCCACGGGTGATTCCACGGCCGTGGAGTGTCAGAGAACCGTGATTTGCTCCAGAAACTTCGCTTTGGATCATTAAGCTGTGATTTGGTGCATGGTTTGTGTTGGCAAGGTTCCATGAGTTCTCCTTAGCCTTTAGCTTGTGTCCTAATGAGTCCGAGGGTGTGTCATCTAGATGAACGATCCTCAAACGTATCGTTTTAGCTCCTAAATCTCCCGAAATACCTACAAAACACGCACAAGTCCGTGTAGACGTCTATCTCGACAAAATACATGAATTGAGTGCAAAACGTCGTGAACTAGTGCTAAACCATGCATGAATGAGTGAGAAATCTATCTAAATGATTACCTAAAACTAAGTCATAAATCGTGTTATCACGAATCTAGTCCATATGTATACCATTGTTCATAAAAGTTTGTGGAATCATTCCTTGTGGTTTGAAGGAATTGGAGTAGAGTTTGATTACTTTTGATACCCTATAGGGTAACAAAATGTGGGGAAGCAAGTGCATTTTACATTAATCCACAAGGAATGATTCCACAAAATTTCATGAATAAGGATATACATATGGACTAAATTCGTTTCCATTCCGTTTCCGTTTCCGTTTCCGTTTCCGGAGTTGAAACCAAACGGGCCCTTAAGCTTAAACATATTATAGGCCATAAACAAATTGTAGTTGAAACTTGCATTATGCATCCAAACAAGCCATTATACCAATAAGTGTTCTTCTGCCTAATAAGATAGACTAACCCGTATCAAGTGCAGACAAAGTGAGATATATTTACTTCAAGGAGATATATACGTAGATGATTCAGTACTAAAATGTACTTGGGACTTCTCGATTGAAGTTTTGAAGCAAAGGTTCGAGGAGTAGTCTCATTGAGATTGACCACTGCTATGTGATTGCTATGGTAATAACTCCGAACTACAATGTTGCTTTCTATAGCATCGATTACAGGGTTATTTTCTCTTGTTAAACGATCAAACTGGTGAGCACCTTTCACTTCAACTATAGCAGGGGACACAGGATTTAGAGCAAACCATGAATGCATGCCGGCGTATGTTTTCTTGTCAGTCAGGCTTTGAAGATGACCAGATAGTAGAAGTAACCACAACCGAGGTAGCCAATATATTATCAGTTTACAGGACAAAATGATGATATGAATTATCATAAATAAACGGGAGGAACTGTGGAGCAGGCAACTGTTTACGAGCATGAGCATTTGAAGTGTAAGATCCTAGGTTTTGTCTTCACCGCCCCTGCGGTGAAGAGGGCCGCCCCCGTGGCCAGCCGCCCCTGCGGCTGTGAGATCCGCGCCTGCGGATTTATGACAGATCATGCCGATCTTTTCTTTCGTTCTTTTATCTTCCTTCCATAGATAGAATATCCTATATTTTATCTTATGGGCCGGTTTCCTTATCTTCTTTCTAAACCCTAAACGCCCTTCCTTCTTTTCTTTCCAACCGTCCCTATATATTCTCTTCTTTCTCCCCTTTTTCCCGTTCCTTGCTATCATCTTCAACCCTAGAGAGTTGCAGCTGTCTTTTGCTTCCCGCGACTTTGTTGAACGTGTAAGTGCATCTTTTATGATTCCTCCTCACGTTCCTTTAGCGTTGCATGCCTTCCCTTCTGTTTTGGTTTCTTCCTTTCGTTCTTCTCTTTTCTTTTTCTCCAAGGATCAAGCTTGAACCTTGATTCTTGTGGAGTGTTCCGTTGTTGACCCTTCATTGTTCTCAGGCTCTTTGGAGTTGAGCCTTGACGTGTTGAAGCCAAAGGTTCGAGCTTTGGTTGCCTTGCTACGAGTTCTGTCGAAGAAGAAAGCCGACAGCGCTTTCTGTCACGCCGCCGCCCCTGCGCCTGCACAGAGCCGCACCTGCGCCTCTGTTCAGCCGCCCCTACGCATCTGCCTAACCGCCCCTGCGGTTTCTCTGCAGTAACTCCCGTCTTTGGTGAGTTGCTTCCTTCCTTCCTTTCCTCGTTCCTTCCTTGGTTCCTTATGGTTGTTCCTTGTTTCCCTGAGTTGTTGTAAGACGGAAGCGGAGGCGAGTTTTGGGAGATTCTCGTGTGACAAAAGAAGTTGAATTAGTAATGGATAACCTTAATGAAAGATAATAACCAGTTGATGTGTAAGCATGCTATGTGTTTTCTTTACCTTATGTGTGTTTGTGCCTTTACACTCTTGCTTATACCTAGAATGTTAGCTAACGGTTTATACCGTCGTTGTAGATGTTCCGCAGGTTCAGGATGCTGCTGAGTGATCCGGATGGTGTGGTCAGTCGGGGTTCCCGTACATTATTGGACGGGATTGGGTTTTGTTTCGTTTGTTGTTTCCCTTTTGTTTTGACCCGGCTGTGGAGCTTTTGTATTTTCTTCTGTTTGAACTTTTGGTTTTATATTAAGTTTTGGTTTTCATTCGTCTGTGCCTTGTTGTAAGATCCGTTTGATGTTGGTACTCTGAGGGTCGGGACCCATTATGCGGTCCTAGGCCGTAGCGCTTCAAGTTCTCAGAATTTGGGGTGTTACAATATGGTATCAGAGCCAGGTTGGCAACAATGGCACTCGAAATCTTCTAAAGGTCAGATGGATAAATAGAACCCGCAAGGGGTCTAACGTTTTCAAAAGGGGGTTTTGTTTTTAACCTTTCGGTCTGGGATAGATGTACGGGCGACCACCACTACCTCCGCGAATCTCAACAGTGTAGTTTCTTTTGTGTTGGCCTTTATGTGTGCTTTTTTTGGAGTTTTGCTTTAACTGTAGCGTGGCCTTATATATATATAGTCTTATATATCTACCCTTATAGCAGATGGCGCGTACTAGAGCTACATCTGCTATGGGGCGAGGAAGGGGTCGACCACCACTTCCACCTGCCGTCCGTGGACGAGGACGTGCAGGAAGACCTCCACTAGCTAGAGGTCGGGGCCAAGCCCTAGTTGCTGATCCGCCTATCGCTGAGGCGTTTGCTGAAGAGGTTGCTGAGAGCATTGTTCTTGAGGCTGGAAATGGGACCGCTGCTAGGTCTGGAGCACAAAGAGCACCATCAACAGAGTCCGCACAAGTATCCATCGGAGCTTCTGCATTTCGCGACTATGTGCAGAGGGTTGAGGAGGCTATCAGGACTGGAGGACCAGCACCAGTGCCGCCAGTTCCTGCAAGATCAACTGAGGTTTCGCAGAGAGTTACACAAGTTGTTGCCCCGCCTGTTAGAGTTGCTGAGGTTGTTAGAGCGCCCGCAGAGGCAAATGAGCCAAAGCCCGACAGCTGGTTGAAGGCTTTTGATCAGCTGAAGGTTCCCGTCTTCGTGGAAAGGACTGGCTTGGAGGTCGAGTGATGGCTAGGACAGGTTGATTCTGCTATGGAGGCTATCGGTTGCCCTGAGGGACGTCGAGTTAACATAGCACAGACGTTGCTGAAAGATCAGGCTCATTCCTGGTGGAGGAAAATTCGCGGCAAGGTCACCAGTTATGAGCAGATGAAGACAGTGATCAGGGATCACTATTGCCCTGCAGCCATGAGGAGAGACCGTCTTCAGGATTTCCTTGAGGTTGGATTCGAGGGTTTGCCTATTGCTGAGATCATCCTCAAGTTTCAGGATGAGTTGGCATTGGTGGGTCCGTCCGCACCACCGGAGGATCAGCATGTTTACCTTTTCTCTCGGAGGTTGAGAGAATCAACACGCTCTTATCTTACTGGATTCCGTTGTGAGTCTTTGACGGACTATCAAGATAGAGCTTCTGCCTATGAGAGAGACCGACCGGGTCAGAGGAGAGCTTCTCAGACAGGAGGTCCTGAGAAGAGACAAAAGACTGGATCAGCCAGTGCTGGAGCTGGAGCAACTGGTTTTGGGCGTAGTCAGATGCCAGGACGTTCTAGTTTCCAGCAGAGTTCTGATCGAGGACGACAGTGTTATAACTACGGAGTAGCTGGACACATCTGAGCTGACTGCAAGAAGCCAGCAGTAACTTGCTGTACTTGTGGCAAGCCCGGACACAAAGCTGCGTTTTGCCGTCAGGGTAAGGCGCTATCTCAGCAGGGTTCTTCACCTGCTAGTGTTATTAGAGGAGTACAGAGATCTCAGTACCAGCAACAGCAACAGAGAGTTTCAGGTTCTGCCACTCCCCAGGGTTCCACTCCGGGACAAGAGAGAGGTAGAGGACGTGTTGGTGGATCTGTAGACACCCGAGATGCACCAGCCCGAGTTTATGAGTTGAAGAGTGTTGTAGAGCCGACAACGCTAGCAGCTATAGGTACCATTCACGTTAATGGTTTTCCTGTCAGAGTTATTTACGATACTGGTGCTACGCATTCTTTTATATCTGATGCATGTGTAGATAGATTGGCCTTAGTTATTGTAGAGGGTAGACCCTTCTTTATAGGATTACTCGATGGGGGTAAGATACGAGGTACGCGAGAGGTTCACGATTGCCCTATTAGATTGGGAGGTTGCGATTGGCCAACTAACTTCTTCATCATGTACTTAGTACATGAAGAAGTTATTCTGGGCATGGATTGGATGGATCGACATCGAGCAGTTCTAAACATTGGCAAGAGGACAGTGATAGTAACTACAGATGCAGGCCATGTTGAGATCTTCCGAGGATGGGATCTCGGGAAGACTGGTACAGTCATCAGTGCAGTACGAGCTGCAAGACTTATTATTCAGGGAGGCAAGGCTTTTTGGTGCTATGTCATGAAGGATAGTACTAGTCCAGCTTTGGAGAAAATTCCAGTAGCTTGCGAGTTTATGGACGTCTTTGGAGAGCTATCAAGTTTACCTCCACAACGGAGTGTAGACTTTGGCATTGATCTAGAGCCCGGTACGAGACCGATCTATAAGGCTCCATACCGTATGGCGCCTATCGAGATGCTTGAGTTGAAGAAGCAGCTTGAGGAATTAGCAGAGAAGGGCTTCATCCGCCCTAGTGTATCTCCTTGGGATGCACCAGTTCTCTTCGTCAGGAAGAAGGATGGGTCAATGAGGTTATGTATCGACTACCGGGAGCTGAACAAGGTGATGATCAAGAACAAGTACCCATTGCCCCGTATCGACGATCTTTTGGATCAGCTGCATGAAGCTTTAGTGTTTTCGAGGATCGATCTGAGATCTGGATAACACCAGCTGAGGGTGAGAGAGAAGGACGTAGCTAAGACAGCATTTCGGACTAGATATGGACACTACGAGTTTGTAGTGATGCCGTTTGGGCTTACGAACGCGCCCGCATCTTCATTGAGTTGATGAACATCATCTTCATTGACTTCTTAGACCAGTTTGTAGTTGTCTTCATCGACGACATTCTGGTTTACTCCCGTAGTAGAGAGGAGCATGTTGGACACTTGAGGATCGTTCTTCAGGTCTTACAGGGTAGAGAGCTCTACGCCAAGCTCTCTAAGTGCGAGTTTTGGATGTCCGAGGTAGCATTCCTTGGTCACATTATTTCAGCTGAAGGGATCAAGGTAGATCCGGCGAAGATTGAGTCAGTAGCTTCTTGGCCGCCACCTAAGAACATTAAGGAGGTTCGCAGCTTCTTAGGATTGGCAGGCTACTACAGATGTTTTGTTGAGGGCTTTTCAGTTATCGCCCGACCGCTCACTTCCTTGCTGTGGAAGTCTACGAGGTTTGTATGGTCCGAGTCGTGCCTGCAGAGCTTCGCGGAGCTGAAGAAGAGGTTGATCTCTGCTCCTATCTTAGCTCAGACAGAGGGCATTGAGGATTTTGTGGTTTACAGCGACGCATCCAAGTTGGGCTTGGGATGTGTTTTGATGCAGAGGGGAAAGGTAATTGCTTATGCATCTCAACAGCTGAAGACGTACGAGGAGATTACCCTACCCATGATCTTGAGTTAGTTGTTGTTGTTCATGCTTTGAAGATTTGGAGACAATATCTGTACGGAGCCACGTGTCAGATTTTGACAGACCATAAGAGTCTGAAGTACATATTAACTCAGCGGGAGTTGAATAATCGCCAGCGCAGATGGTTAGAGTTGATCAAGGATTTTGGTCTTGAGATCTTATACCACCCGGTAAAGGCTAATGTGGTAGCAGATGCCCTTAGTAGGAAGACTTCCTGGGAGATGGCTATCGCTAGACTGACAACTCAGCCACAGTTACAGCGAGATTTGGCATGGCTAGAGATGGATATCTACTTCCCAGATTCCGACGGCCAGTTGTCCACCTTGGAGATAGTACCTGATCTGTTGGCCGAAATCCAACAAAAGCAGAAGAGTTGCCCAGCTTTGACACAAATCCGAGACCGGATATCTCGAGGAGAGGCACCACAGTTTACAGTTGGTGCTGACGGAGTTTTGAGACGCTAGGAGCGTGTTTGTGTGCCGTCAGATCGGGAGTTGAGACAGAGGATCCTTCAGGAGGCTCACTCTTCACCTTACTCAGTACACCCTGGTGTGAGTAAGATGTATCAAGATATCAGACGCTCTTTCTGGTGGGGAGGTCTGAAGCCAGATGTGACGAGATATGTAGCTCAGTGTGCGACTTGTCAATAGGTCAAGATCGAGCATCATAGACCCGGATGCAAGCTACACCCACTCCCCGTTCCTTAGTGGAAGTGGGAAGACATCTCTATGGATTTTGTGACTGGTTTGAGACCGAGTCGTGGTTTTGATGCTATCTGGGTCATAGTAGATCGACTGACGAAGACCGCACGTTTCATTCCGAGGTTCTGGAAGCAAGTTCATGCCGCCCTAGGTACGAGTCTACAGTTCACGGCTGCTTATCATCCTCAGACCGATGGTCAGTCTGAGCGGACCATCCAGACTTTGGAGGATATGTTGCGAGCCTGTGTGTTAGACTGGGGACAGGTGTTGCCAGATCACCTTCCCTTAGTGGAGTTTTCGTACAACAACAGTTGGCACGCATCGATCAGGATGGCTCCTTATGAGGCTTTATATGGACAAAGATGCCGTACACCGCTATGTTGGGATGAGTCTAGTAGTGCTAGCGGGGTAGCACCTGAGCAGATATAGGATGACATGGCTCGTGTAGCAGTGATTTGCGAGCGGATGTTAGCAGCGCAGAGTCGCCACAAATCCTATGCAGATAAGAGGCACAGACCTCTGGAGTTCAGAGTTGGAGCTTAGGTTTGGTTGAGAGTGTCTCCGACACGAGGCGTCAGACGTTTCGGTGTCAAGGGGAAGTTGAGTCCCAAATATGTTGGACCATTCGAGATTCTTGAGCGACTGGGTAAGTTAGCATATAGACTTGCGTTGCCACCGAGACTCGAGGGTGTTCACCCAGTTTTCTATGTGTCTCACCTATGGGAGTACATACCTGACCCGAGACACATTGTTAGTCATGAGGATCTAGTGATCGAGTCAGACCACACGTTCGTAGAGCACCCGGTGGCTGTCTTAGAGCGTAGTACGAGACGCTTGCGTTCGAAGGACATACCGATGATGAAGATACAGTGGTCGAGACGAGGAGCTGATGAGGAAACTTAGGAGACAAAGGATAGTATCCAGAGGAACTATCCGGAGTTTTACGCTGAGCTTGTTGCACCGTTAGCTTAGTATGTTGTTTGGTTTTTCCTTTGTTGCGTTGTGAATGCTTTTCTGTGACGTTTTGTGTTACGTGCCCCGAGTGGGAATATATGAGCTCAGTTTTGTTTCTATGTGTTGTTGTGATCGTTTGGCTTTTACAAGTTTCGGGACGAAACTTCTTTTTAGGGGGATCTGATGTAAGATCCTAGGTTTTGTCTTCACCGCCCCTACAGTGAAGAGGGCCGCCCCCGCGGCCAGCCGCCCCTGTGGCTGTGAGATCCGCCCCTGCGGATTTACGACTGATCATGCCGATCTTTTCTTTCGTTCTTTTATCTTCCTTCCATAGATAGAATATTCTATATTTTATCTTATGGGCCGGTTTCCTTATCTTCTTTCTAAACCCTAAACGCCCTTCCTTCTTTTCTTTCCAGCCGTCCCTATATATTCTCTTCTTTCTCCCCTTTTTCCCGTTCCTTGCTATCATCTTCAACCCTAGAGAGCTGCAGCCGTCCTTTGCTTCCCGCGACTTCGTTGAACGTGTAAGTGCATCTTTTATGATTCCTCCTCAGGTTCCTTTAGCGTTGCATGCCTTCCCTTCTGTTTTGGTTTCTTCCTTTCGTTCTTCTCTTTTCTTTTTCTCCAAGGATCAAGCATGAACCTTGATTCTTGTGGAGTGTTCTGTTGTTGACCCTTCGTTGTTCTCAGGCTCTTTGGAGTTGAGCCTTGACGTGTTGAAGCCAAAGGTTCGAGCTTTGGTTGCCTTGCTACGAGTTCTGTCAAAGAAGAAAGCCGACAGCGCTTTCTGTCACGCCGCCGCCCCTGCGCCTCTGTTCAGCCGCCCCTGCGCATATGTCTAACCTCCCCTGCGGTTTCTCTGCAGTAGCTCCCGTCTTTGGTGAGTTGCTTCCTTCCTTCCTTTCCTCGTTCCTTCCTTGGTTCCTTATGGTTGTTCCTTGTTTCCCTGAGTTGTTGTAAGACTAAGGTTGAGCCCTTAGCATGTGTTGATCTCTTAGAGATCGTTGAGACTAGAAGTCATAGACTTCTAGCAACCGTTTCATTCCTGATCCGTGTTGCTTGTTCGTACAGGCTTTCCTTGCTCCTTTCCTGAGGGAAACTGAGCTTCCTTGAGTGTTTTCTGAGTTGTTCGTTGATCTCTTGTGTTACCTTCGTGTGAAGTAAGTCCCTTGGACTTACTTAACTTCATTCCGCGTATTAGTTGGATTGTTTTAGCTTGTTTGTATTGCTATCATGTTTATAACAGATAATTGGAAATAGGATTCACCCTTTGTTACCCTTAATTGGCCCAAGTGTATTATAACCGGGCGGTGACCACTTGTCCAGTTCTACAAGAGACTAGAATGTGCTCTTATAATCCAGACTCGTAGGTAACGGATAGTACTGATCTATTCCTATTGGTAGACGGAAGCGGAGGCGAGTTTTGGGAGATTCTCGTGTGACAACAGAAGTTGAATTAGTAATGGATAACCTTAATGAAAGATAATAACCGGTTGATGTGTAAGCATGCTATGTGTTTTCTTTACCTTATATGTGTTTGTGTCTTTACACTCTTGCTTATACCTAGAATGTTAGCTAACGGTTTATACCGTCGCTGTAGATGTTCTGCAGGTTCAGGATGTTGCTGAGTGATCCGGATGGTGTGGTCAGCCGGGGTTCCCGTACATTATAGGACGGGATTGGGTATTGTTTCGTTTGTTGTTTCCTTTTTGTTTTGACCCGGCTGTGGAGCTTTTGTGTTTTCTTCTGTTTGAACTTTTGGTTTTATATTAAGTTTTGATTTTCATTCGTTTGTGCCTTGTTGTAAGATCCGTTTGTTATTGCTACTCTGAGGGTCGGGACCCATTGTGCAGTCCTAGCCCGTAGCGCTTCAAGTTCCTAGAACTTGGGGTGTTACATGAAGAATATTCATCAGTCAAAATCTGCATGATAAGAAATTTTGAGCATTATCCTAATCATCAAAAGTTATACTTCCTATCTCTAGGAACTAGCACCTTACTCTCACTCAAAACTTAGGAATGCTTTGTCCAGTTGAACAAACTCCTCTTCTGCCTCTTTTACATGTTCTCCATTTATATGGTATTCCTTATTTCCAGGTGTATATTCAAAATGCTCAAGGAAATAAGACTAGAGGACCAACAAGCCAAAAAAGTTTAAAAAATGAAATGCTACAACTTTCAGTACATTTTAATCTTTTTTATTAAAACCAATGACGATTCATCTATATTCTAATTCAGTGAACTAGTGTAATTTTGCATGTACCCTACTATACAAAGCACTATATTTGAGAGTTCAAATTCTGATAACACACATACACACTTACATGTCTGATTTACATCCACAAATTCCTGCTGCACCATCATGCAGGAGGGAGCTCTCTCACTTTGCAATTTTATTCTAGTTGGTGAAACCTTTACGAAGCCTCTAGCTTTTTGTGTGTTTGGGGTCAAATTTCATGATTCATTATTTCATGTTAAACCACTCGGAATTTTTAATTACATTTTATACATGTGATTAATTTCTCTAAACTTAGCACAATTATTTTTTTCCTTTTTGAAAAAAATAGGATCTCTAAATTATAAGCATCATGTTTGTTGACATGATTTAATTTATTTATTTAGATCCAAGTCTAATAAATGTTAGACAAATTCAATCGGACCTCTTGTTATATGGAACCATAAAATGGAGAAGCCCAAAATGCCAATTGCTGCAAGCTTGGAATGATTATTTCCAAAAGAAAAAAAAACAAAGAAATAAATTAGTCCAAAGAAGTGTACAGTAGTGGGCGGTTCCTCTAAAAATAAATAAAAAAGAGAGACGAAGGAAAAGGAGTAAAATAAGGAGGCGGGGGAAGATGATGAAAGTTGCAGGGAGTTACTTTATTAACTTCACCTTTTTTGGCTATAAATAAAAGACATAGAAATAGCCTTTTTTTAAAAAAAGATAGGAAACTTTTGCTACAAAACTAATCTTCAAAAGATAAGCAACAGTTTCACAAAGAGAGAAACAAAAGAGGGACTGCAATCTACATACGGAAGCACAAGATAGAAGATCAAACATCATCTTCTATATTCGATCCAACCTTGTGGTAGGACTTGATTTCATGGTGTGCTTGAGTATTTGCTTTCTGTTACTTCTTTTGGTTTGCAGTATTTCCTTATCTCAACTACAAAAGCAATTCAAACTTACCTTGTGCCCATTTTGTTCTTTAAAAGAAAGCTTGAAATTATCTTTTCTTTTAAAATCAAAGATAATGTTGTATATGCTTTTCAAATTGGTTTTTGGCTCTCAACAAATGCATTAGAAATTGTAGTAAAGTATCGTTTCATCTTAAGAAATCATTAATAATTTTTTTTATATATTTAATGATCCCAAAAGTTAAAGGGGTTGTTGGAAAGTGATACAACCAAACATCATTTTTTATTTTATGCTATAAGGCTAATATGTTTACTTACGAAAGCATGCAGTTCAAGGAACTATAAACGTGAACGTATTACTGGGCTTCATCGCTCGAAAGCGCCACATGCTACTAAGCCAGGACCGATACTCTTACTTTCACGTGAAGGAATCGAAATGAAGTCCTATCCATAATCGTTGACCATCGTAATTGGATCGAAAGTATATATTTTCGACCACTACAATAAACCCGTAGCGGATCCGAAAGTAGTTAATTTCGACCACTACAATAAACCCGTAGCGACTTTCGACCACTACAATAAACCCGTGACCGCTACATCAGACTCAGATGGTTTGAAAGTAATTTACTTTTGACCACTACACTAAACCCATTTTGGACCAAAATGTATTTTGTATGGGTAAATGATGTGGGTTGATGCTCTAAATTCAAAAATATATGGGTGTTGGCCTATCTCGTTCCAAAATCATCATGGAAACGGCAGTTTTGACCATAATCATAACCAAATCATCATTAGTGAGCTAAATTAATTTTGTTGAGGTTAAAGGCTCATCATAATTATGGGTAAAAGTGGATTTAATTTCATGTCATTATATCCAACTAGAAATAGTTATGAAACTAAAGAAAAGGGAATAAAAGATTGCCCTTGATACGAGAAGTTTATGAAAAGTTTGATTAAATAAAAAATAGACAATAAACTAAATGAAGTAACTTTTTATGTCAAAATGAGTTTGATTAAACAAAACAATCATTCTCTGCATGAGGCTTTATTCTCCAAATATACATAAAAGTGGGTTGTAAATGTTTGAATCGTAGTCGTTTATATGCTACAAGGGAAAGTGATTGCAAAAGGTGTATATGATGGCAATTACAGTCTACGACCTACATAACGTGTGTTTTAAGAATTTCATCTCAATAAGCCTTAATTGGTTTGCTTTGAGTACATATGGTGATTTGAATACTAACCTATTTCATTCACTATAAACTAATTAAGACTATTAAAAAATGAAAAGGGCTTAAAAATATGATTTTGCTAAGTCTTACAACCACCAATACAAAAGTATATACCTACGCATGTCATTCACAATTGCACAACATACATGTTCATAATACATGCAGCAGACATGTATTACAAGTGTCCAAGATAAGTACAAATTTGTCCAACATAACGTAAAGTGGTCTACTAGTAAGCATACTTGAGTTTACTTCTATATAAAGTAAACCAATGTTATCACGTTGTGTTTAATGTACTTAACGAACTATGGGTGGTTTGATCTCTTTCATAAGAGTACGTAGGAAACTCGACTAATAAATTGTCGAGTTCAACCCCAAAAATTAAATTGACTTTTATGTAAATGTAAAAGTCAGTAATGAACTACGAGTGATTTGATGTCTTAAAAATAAAAAGACTACGTAGGAAACTCGACTTATAAATTATCGAGTCCAATCGCACAAATTAAATTGACTTTTTAAAATAAAAAGTCAAACAAATACTCAAATAAAATTTAACTTGGTTTGTAGAACTACGTCATGACTTGATGCTCGTTCTGAGCTACGTAGAAAATCCGAAATTAAGTTATATTGGATTCAGTCGACCTGCCCGAGTAAAATAAATTTTGAATTAAATCTTGGACATAAAATCAAAAGACACACAATTTTTTATGAACTCGATATAAAGCATCCGCTCGTCGAGTTTAACCACAAAAGTCCAAACAATAAAGAACTACGTATTGATTTGATTCCGTATTTACGGATACGTAGAAAATTTGCTGCGAAATAAAAAAATGTATCGAATTCAATCGCCAAATTTAAATTAAAATTTAAGAACTACGTACGACTTGATTCCTAATAAAGGATACGTAGGAAATTTAGTACAAATAAATTTTGAATCAGATTCAGTCACGGGTTTTAAAATAAAATAATAAAATAAATAACGTAATACTTTTTCTTGATCATGCGCGTGATAGCGGGATAAATTAAGCAAACCTTCTTAGAAGGTGGGTTTAATTTAATCTTATGATGCATGGCCGAGATATGAATGTCATGCAAATGATAGTTGGATTATCGTCTAGGCAACCCTTCCTAGAAGGTGGGTTTGGACTTTGATTCTCTGATGCATGAAAACACTGCACTGAACTACGTGAGGCTTGATCCTCTTTAACGAGGTACGTAGACAACCCGTCTAAAAACGGGTGCAGCCCAAATCACCAAAACCAAACCAAACATCGGTATTTATATAACTTAGAATCAAAAGGTCAAAAAGAAAGGGTTGAACTCAAATTAAAAAAAAAAATGTGTTTTGTAAATTTGTGTACATTTTTACTCAACATTGTGTTTACCTAGTAAAAGATGCATAACATTACTTTCAAGGTGATAGCAAACGTTTTTGCATCATAACGATTGTTCTCCAAACTAGAAACAAATTCATCAAAACTCAAGAAGCTTTAGGCCAGGCGGTAGTTCTTCCGTCTCGACTTGATTGAGAATCTCGTGAAAATCTCTAACTAGACTCACCTACAACATACGAAAGGATAACAAGATGAATTTGACCATCATCTAATCCATGAAAAATTATGTTAGCAGGAAATTTACAATTACCCCGGAATCATCATGTCCAAGGAGTTTTGGTCCAAATCGTCTACCCTAAGCAATCTGAAATACGAAAAGAACAGCAGATCTTGCATGAGAAGCTTGTAGTATTCATAACTCATCAAATAAAAATAAAGGAACTGATAAACAACCCAAATACATGGCATATCAGTTATAAAAGCAATATCAGATATGTTCACTTGTTAAAAAACAAACAGACAGGCCAATGTTCAGTCTACTATAAGTCACAACCATACATATAGAGAAAGATCTTCGAAGCAGTCACAGGATATATGAACAAATACGTTCACTGGTTAAAAAGAGAAAGATATTCGTGCATCCGAGAGATGACCTCCTAATAGATCATGACCCGCCCAAAAAAATGGATCCTAACAGATTAAGCAAGGAAAAATATCAGATTAAAGCAATTCATATCTATCATGTCCATTCGTCTTTTATGGTCGTCAAGATGCCTAGAGACCAACATTCATGCCCATTTCTATTATTCAATAGAGATTAAATTAAATCTACGATGCCAAGCTCCTGATGGATACAGCAAGGATCTCATGATTTGGCATCTATATATATTAATAGTATGACTAATATAGTAATATAATATCCATGAATCAAAATCAACCACCACAAACCAAAAATAAACTAAAAAGAAAGAACTGATAAGGTGTTTTACACAAAACCAATCGTAATTCAATTTATTTTGTACAAAACCATCATCCTCAAGAAAATTGCTTTTAATCACTCCTTCCTATTCGGTTAACAATTTCACTCCAGCGCCAAATGTCATTCTCGTTACAATTATGGGGGTATTTTGATCATTATAAACATTTTTGTTAGCATAATTGATTGTGTTGAAAAAGTTTATATAATGACTAAAGAATAATATAAAGGAGTACCGAAGGAGGAGCCGGATTCAACGATAATGACTGCAACGATTTCCAATCGGCCAAGGTTAAAGGAGATTAATTTTTAATTATCAATTAAAATTTAAAGTACCTACCTTTTGTTTTCTATATAAATTTAATTATTTTCTTAATTAATGTTTTAAACATATATTATGAAATGTTAAAATAGAAAAGAATAACAAAATATTCCTAGAATCTCTCATCATTTTCTCTCTCCTCTTATTATAATAAATAATGAGTTGGCTCTCCCCCACCCTTGTACCAGTTGGACTAATTAAACTTTGTGTATTTTTTTGATGATACACAATATTAATACATAGTTTAATTACACGATATTAATACATAATTTCAAATATGCAATGTTAATAAATAAAAGACTTGCGTAACCAAAAAGCTTGTGTACGAAATACTTTTCACTGAATTTCTTTCCTGAATAATATGTATGTGCAGTAATCAAGACTTGTTGAGTATGAAATATGTATACATATGTACATATTAATGTGTCGAGTTTTGTTTGTGATTGCGTGATAAGTACATATTAAATGGAAATGTGTACATAACGGTTAAATTTTATAAATAAAGTGTATTCTTTGTCCATATCACATGTCAGTATGTACATTATGTATGCTCGAGTCATTTACACAAGTCTTTTATTTATGGGAGAATTTGACATACTAGGCTTTTTTTAGTTTTTGTTTAAGAAAATATACCCCAAATTTTTTTACCACTTTCATTTAATAGTAGGTAAAAATTATTAACCCTTCTATTAGAAAGAAAGAATAAATGATGTTTGTTATTAGTTATATAAGTATAATTTTTATTTTTTAATTACTGAATTTGTTTTCTTTTATTATTTTTCTTGCCTTTTTTTATTTATTTTTTATTTTCTTTTTTATTTTCTGGACTGAATTTCTCATACCGAAAATTCTCATACCAAAAATTTCATACCAGAATTTTTTTCATACCAGAATTTTTTTCATACTAGAATTTTTTCATACCAGAATTTTTCATACCAGAAATTTCATACGAAAAGTTCATACCAGAAATTTCATTCCAGAAATTTCTGAATTAAAACTAGCGGCACAATCAGCACTTGATCCTTGTGCTTTCCGTCCGCTATTTATTTTTGTTTACATAATACTTTTATTTTGAGACAATTTTAACATATAATTCTCCACTCAAATAATGCTCAACTTCTCCACGTCTTGTCAATTTGTCATTGTCAACTGGAAAAAAGAACAAGTCTTTTGGAAACCAAAAGAGACGGTGATGGACCCATTTTTATAAACCGTCATCATATACGCAAATTACAATAAAAAAAAATTGCAAAATTACAACGAGCCCCCTAAAATTTGCAAAATTAAATATTAGACAATTAAAAATTCATTCCGGTATGTAAATTTTGGTATGTAAATGTCCGGTATGTGAAATTCCGGTATGTGAAAATTCGGTATGTGATAATTCCGGTATGTGAAAGTCCGGTATGTGAAAGTCCGGTATGTGAAATTCCGGTATGTGAAAATTATGGTATGTGAAAATTCCGGTATGTGAAAATCCGGTATGTGATAATTCCGGTATGTGAAAATTCCGGTCCGGTATGTGAAATTCCGGTATGTGGAAATTCCGGTATGTGATAATTCCGGTATGTGATAATTTTGGTGTGTGAAAAAATTCTTCATTCTAGAAAATAAATAAAAAATAAAGAAAATAAAAAAGACAAAAAAACTAATAAAAGAAAATAAAAAAAGAAATTCAGTTTTTAAAAAGCATTCGGAAGAAAGAAGAAAATAAGAGGATGGAGAAGGTTTGATGGTAAAAAAAAATAAGAGGGGTATATTTACTTAATTGAAAAACAAAAAAGCCTACTTACTATCACTATTTCTCTAGATAGCCTACTAACCAAATTTGCCCATTTTCTTTTGTATGTTTTTAATGGAATTTAAAAAAGTGTAATGAATTTGGGCAAAATTCGAAAAACTACATAAACTTGAGGGTACCATCCGGACTTGGAAAAACTGTTGGGCAAAATCCGGAATACCCCAAACCACGAGGGTACCATCCGAAATTTCCCATTAATTAATAATTTACACGTACATATATGAATAATGCATTTAGCAAATTTAACGTTAGAGTTAATGAAGTGATAGACTAATTGTCACATGTCACTCTCTAAGCCCTTCAATGTTACATGTAATTTTTACATGTAATTTTTATATCAACTTCTCAAATCTAACTTTTCTTATTACCATTAAAAAACACAATTACGACATGTAATTTTTCCACCACTCTACAACTATTTATGATTTATTCAAAAAATAATATGCTACTGATTACCTTCTTTACAAATCATAATTGTTTATGTTAACCCGTACAAACATACGGGGTTTACACTAGTATTGCTTAAAGATATAGCGCTAGTTGTTTTTATCTAAATGTTGAGCCATATTTTGAAATTTTATTTATTTCGAAGACAATATTATGTTATGAATATAATTTTATTTATTTTGAAGACTATATAATATTTACCTATCGAACATTGTTGGTGTCATTTATTGAACAGTTGTTGAGGCCACATATGAGTAGGATTTGTACCAAAGGCTTTCGACCACTTTTTCTCATAGCCAAACAACACATATTATCTTCTTCTTATAATAATTTTGTATTATTTAACACTTTAATTTTTTTCTGAACCTTTGAACTTTATATTAATAATTATTTTTGAAATATTAATATTTCCAAAACATATATTAAATTTTTTTTGAAGAAGTTTGAAAAACAAAACTCACCCACCCCTAGCTAAATAATTTATTTTTTAAAATAAAATGAAAATCTTATATTTATTTACTTACAAGTAATTCAAATTCAAAGAAAATTTTCTATTATATGATGAATGATGAAATATTCAATCATTTAATAAATAGAAGATTTTCCTTTTTTAAAAAAACTAAGTTATTTAGCTAGGTGGGTGAGTTTTCTTTTTCAAATCTTCAAAAAAAGAAGGAAAGTTAATCACATTATGTTTTTGGAAGTATTAAATTTCGAAATAAAAATTAATTTATAGTTTAAAAAGGTCTAGTAAAAAAATTAAAGTGTTAAATGATACAAAATAAAAAAAAAGGAAATAATATGTGTTGTTTGGCTATGAAAAAAATGGTTGAAATCCTCATGGCTACAAAAAGAATTTGATAAAATATTTGGATACCGAAAGAAATTCATCAAATCTCATGACTACCAAGGGAAATATCTCATAAATTTAATTAACCCTGTTTAAAACAATAAGCGGAAAAGCGGAAAACGTAAATTTTTAAAACTTTATCTTACAACCATATTCACAACATATATACATACTAACATACGTCATAAACTCCGTTTAACCAAAACACAACTGTTTTAAAACCATGCAAAACATCCTAGGCGGTAGCATCCCATAACAGCCCACTTGATATGATCTCAAATCCAGGTGTTGGGTCCAACGTCCTTGCCTTGATCAGGCCGAGTCTGAGTAGCTGAAAAATATGTGGATATAACAACAATTAGCCACACGCTCAGTAAGGGTATACAAATCGCACTCTCCCAATATATATAAGTATCTAATATCACGTCTTCAAAGGACACTCTATACCCTTCCTCACATTTCAAAGCACACATACATATCCACATTCACATATAATTCCACAACCATTCATATCACATTTCACATAAACATTCAAGCATGTTATCACACATCACATATAAACATATCATCTCATCACATAAACATAATCATAACATAACATATAACATGCTAGACTCGATCGCATCGATGCATAGGTGATAATTAACTAACTAGCCCCAACTGATCGTACGATATATTTTCTCACGTGCTTTCGTATTTCTTTTCTTTCTTTCTTTTTTTTTTCTTTCGGTTGGCCAACCCGATAGCGTCATAGGCCCCCTGTAGATCAGGTAGCAACCTCGGCCATCTTGTCCTAAGACCCCCTGTAGATCAGGTTGCGATCTTGGACTATTTTTCTTATCTTGAGGCCCCCTGTAGATCAGGTAGCGACCCCTGGCTGTTTTTCTTATCTTGAGGCCCCCTGTAGATCAGGTAGCGACCTCTGAGGCCCCCTGTAGATCAGGTAGCGACCTCGTCCCCCGGAAACCCGTGCGGGACCCAGTTGGGCTAATTAATCAATTACCATCCTATATTATCACTTTCATATCATAACTCAATTTCATGCTTTCATCATATTCTTTCATCACATTCTTTCCACTATCATCTCATGTACCTCATGCATGCTTTCATAAGGAATATCAAGTCATTATCATCGTCTCACTCATATACATATAAGCATGCATACAATCATAACAAATATATATATATATACACTCAAGCATGCATAAAATCATAGCATATTAAATACATAACATATATTAAGCAAGTGTAATTCATATACACTTACCTCGCAGGTAAGAACAATAAAACCTCGCAAACCAACTATTGAGTCCGTTTCCCACTTGGACTATCCTCTTTTATCGTGCTTGAATACGCTCACAAAGCAACTACGTTATAGTTAGACCGAAACCTTCAAGAACACCTGTTGAGAATATCATATTCTTCGTATTAAACTTCTCGCTTCAAACACCAGTTAAATTCATTCCTTTGAATTTAATTAGCTTGTAGCATTTTCTAAAATTCCAAATTTAATTAATTAACCTTTAATTAATTAATTAAATTTCGCCAGAACAACGTTTTGCCCACATGCAATTTCTGAACCCACCTGTCATCAAATCTCATCAAACAAACAACCCATAATCACCAGAATAAAGTAACGAGCATAATGGAATTTCCAATTATCCATTTTGGCAAGCCTAAGGTCAATTTAGGCAAAATCGCAATACGGAAAACGAATAAATTCATAACTTATTCGTTACTAACCCGATTGACGATCCGAAAGAAGATTCGGAATCACAACGACGCAGGCTACGCTCGGACACCATCAAATTCACCGGAATCTGAGCGACGGAACCTCCCTAGTATCATATATGCTCGACCAGACCTTCCCTTGCTCGGAAATGTAGAAACTCGGTACCAAAATGAAGAGAATGAAGAGAGGAATCCAAAAACTCAAGCGGATTTGAAATCGGATTAGAAACAAAGAGTAGATCTGAGTTTGAAGGTTGAGAGAAATCAGAGCTTTTACGAGGAAACATGAAAGAAAATGAATTAATAAACGTTATTTCCGCTATTTATAGCGAAGACGATAATTATCCTTTAGCGGAGTCGATAATTATCCTTTCACCGATCCGAAAGCGGTTCAAGGCCCCTTCTCCAAACTTCTCGAAATTGGAATAATAAATATGAAATATTGTATGGATAATTATTCCGCAATTGTCTCGAGAAACGCGTATTCCTAAGCCGTCTTTCTTAGCCGCTAAGAAACGAAATAGCGACTCTTTTGGCCGTTTTGCCTTTTCATGTTTTTTCATATCTAGGACATGTCCGATGTCCTGATCATTTCTCTCAACTGCATTTTTATTAATTGAAGCTCCCAAATGCTCCAAATAACACTGGGGTGTAATATCATCTAGGAGTTGGTTACCTCGAGAGGTATCTCGTGTTAAAACGGATTCAATTTCCTAAAATACTCGATTAGGTCATCTTCGATTTTTGACTGTTACACGTATCATATACTCCAACAGATATTCATATAATCTAAATAAGTGAACATTATCATACCCAAAAAGTAACTACGTATGCATACAATTGGGTAACCCTAGTTTCAGCGGAAACCCTAGCTTCATCCGCCATCGAAGTCTCGCCGGCCATCCTACGCTCCTCTGCTTCAATAACAGCCCGCGTAAACCCTAGACTGTAAGAGGGCGCCGGAATCTGAGCAGAAAAGGAAGGGAGATCCGCCATTAAAACAACGTTCCCAAGCGGTTTCAGGGGAGGAAGAAGAGGGCAAAGAAAGGAGAAGTGGGCGCGGTTTGGGTAAGGTTGAAGAATAGGGCGCAAATGAAGGGGAAGTGGGCGCCGCCTTTAGCGGACGAAGAAGGAGTGCGCCGGCTTCAGAAGAAGTACATCGGCTTCACCGGAGGGAGAGGGTAAAGAAAGGAGAAGTGGGCGCCGGCTTTGTGGTACCAGTGGCGTAGCCCCTCCTCGTGTCAACCTTGACGGCGAAACCCTAGATCTCTCGCTTGCCCTTCTCCCGCTCGAAGGAAACCCTAGATCTCTCGCTCATCCTTCGGTGTCGGCTTGGTGGCCAAATGTCCTGGCGGCGAAACAGTGTTCTCTGTCGTTGAAACTCCGGCGGATCTCCGTTTCATCCTCTATTTCTCCTTCTTCTCTTTCGTTCCTTTCTAGATCTGTTTTCTCTCTCTTTACAAAGAGAATGAATGTTTTCTCTTTCTTCTCTGCAAATAATACCAACAGTCATTTAATATTTAATTTTTTTGACAGCCCATCCATCCATCCATCTTTTCTTGGGAGGCCCACAAATACAACTATTAATTTTTTTGCAGGCCTAAATTATACTAGGAGCCCACTTTGCAAAAGTAAAATTTTAGGAGCCCTATTTCCCTCATTTATTCTCAAAGAAATTAGTGAGAAGAAGTGGATACCAAAAGAAAAATATATAACCTTGTGCATGTCAAAGGAAATTTTCCTAAACATATTTAGTAAATCAAATTCATATACTTTTTTAAACCAAAACGAATTCAAGATTAGAATATTTGATTATCTATATCTATATATCTACATCTATATCTATACTATATTAAAAGATGGAGTTTTCCAAATGAAGAGTCATTTTTCTATTTTACCCTTTTAGTTTTTAAATTTTTTTTTTACGCGCGTCATTATATCATTCTTCTGCTCTAACGTGTCATATTCGGTACTGCTCTCAACCAGCTTTCCTTCTTTGACACTCAGCCAAAGCCTCACCGCTTCTTGCTCCGTGAATATGAAATCGACATTGCTTTCAATTCTAGGTTTCTTCTTCTTATTTGTACCTCACGTTCCTCATCGGTTCTCTCTCTTGGTGTTTGTACCGGCGGCAAAGACCATTCGAATCGTTCGTTTGTTCCCAGCCGTGGATATAAAGACCGCCGACTACTTCTTCTTGATTCAGGTTTGAATCGACTAAAATCATCGTTCATTTTAACTCCAACATCTCTTGATTCTTTATTTGTGTATATAACAACTATGAGTTATTCTTCTAGGGTTAACACAACCATCAAATGTCTGGTATCAGAGGTATGCCTTAAGCATCTGAGTTATTGAGTGGTGGTTGGTGGCACAAACCACATTTCCTGGGCGTGGGGTTCTTAACTCCATAAGAGTGTTTGCAGAAAGGGAAGAGGCCTATAATCAAAGAAGAGCAAATATAATAAGAAACCTAGTCTTCATTCATTCAAAATTTGAGAGAAAAAAATATACTATGAGCCTCATTAAACTAAGAAGAATCACAATGAAGAGCCAAACATGACAGTTTTTCATGAAGCCTTACATCAAAGTATACCTGATGTACCCCAACCAAGGAAGATTTTAAAATTAGTAAAATGATCTTGTGGTCAAGAACTTATAGCTTCTACCAAGGATATGTTGAATTTCAAAGCTCATATCCATCATTTCATCTTGCAAGTTGTGCAGACAATATATCAAGTAACATAATATAGTATTTTCCTAGAGTAGTTTCCCTAGCCTTAATAACTTCACCCAAATATGTGATGCAACAAAATATAGAATTTTACTTCAAATATTGATGATATTAAAAATCGAGATTAGCCACTAAAGCTAAAAACAGAGATCAACCACCAAAGTTAAAATTTGTTGTCAGAAAAATCGAATGTTTTGAGTGGTTCAAGAATTGAACAAAAAACTATAATTCGCATTTCTCGCTGTAAACGATATAATTTGTAATCGTATCTCTATTACTGAGCCATGAAATGGATATATAGAAAACTGAGCTACAAGTATGGAGGAGATTAAGGAGAGAGTGGCAACATGTGAGAGTATTAAGGAGAAGGTTATGAGAGTTAGTTTTGACCTATTATCACCTATACTAATTACGGCATACATAATATAATACACATACAATTATTGCATATTATGATCCTTAATATGCCCCTGCAAGATGGATGTCGGTTGAGAGAGGCCAATCTTGGAAAGAAGAAGTTGATGACGTGACCGGTGAAGAGGCTTGGTTAAACAATCTGCAAGTTGATCCGACGTAGGAACATAGGCAACACGAACCTCTCCGGACTGAACCTTTTCTCGGATGAAATGATAGGCTAGTGCAACGTGCTTCATCCGTGAGTGAATACGGGATTTGCACTAAGATGCTTTGCTCCAAGGTTATCGCAATAGATCACTAGATGAGGAGTAGACGCTACACCAAGTTCCTTGAGTAGGGCTGAAATCCACGACAATTCTGAGACCGAGTCCGCAAGAGCTTTGTACTCTGATTCAGTCGATGATCTGGCAACGGTTTTCTGCTTTCTGGAAGACCATGAAATGGGAGATTTGCCAAGGAAGAAGACATACCCAGTTGTGGAGGTGTAGTCGTCGCGATTGCCCGCCCAATCAGCATCCGAATAACCATGAAGAGCATTATTTCCGTACTTGTGAAGAGTAATCCCATGATCAATGGTACCTTTGAGGTAACGAAGGAGTGTTTGAGAGCGGTCCAGTGTAACGAAGTGGGAGCTTGCATGAACTGTGAGAGCTTGTTGACCGAGTAAGAGACGTCTGGGCGTGTGAGTGAGAGATATTGTAGGCTTCCAACCACAATTCTATAATTCGTGGGTGAGTCAAAGAGGGTGCTTGATGACTTGGTGAGGACAACAATAGCATCCATGGGTGTAGACATGGGTTTGGCTTCAGACATGGAAGTTTTATCAAGAAGATCATGCATGTATTTTCTCTGATTCAAAAACTACCCATGAGGAAGAAACTGGACTTCAACACCGAGAAAGTAGGACAAATGACCAAGGTCTTTGAGAGAGAAGCGTTTGGAGAGGGAAGAGATGAAAGATTCGATGTGGGGGGTTGACTGCTAGTGATTATAATATCATCCGCATAGACTAGGAGAAAAATGGTGGTAGCGTGGTTATTGAGAATGATGAGGGATGAGTCAGCTATGGAGTTTACAAAGCCGGATGAGATGAGAAATGTACGGAGTTCTTTGTACCAGGCTCAATGAGCTTGTTTAAGGCCATAGATTGCTTTGTGAAGCTTGCACACTTCGTTAGGATGTAGTTTGTCAATGAAGCCCGGGGGTTGATCCATATAGACATCCTCATCAAGAGTGCCTTGTAAGAAGGCGTTGTTAATGTCCACTTGACGGAGAGGCCAATTGGATTGCACGGCGAGGGTGAGGACTGTTCGAACGGTGATGGGCTTGACCACAAGGCTGAAGGTCTCAGTGAAGTCGCAACCAAGGCATTGGTGAAATCCCTTAGCAACCAGTCGAGCCTTGTATTTCTCAAGAGAGCCATCCGGATTGGTTCTAATTCGGAAGACCCACTTACATCCTACGATATTGGTGGCCGAGTGGCGTGGAACAAGGGACCAGATAGTGTTAAAGCGTAGTGCATCAAACACCGTGGTCATGGTAAGGCACCAATCTAGATCCTTTAGGGTTTGAGAGATGGTCTTGGGTTCGGTGGACCAGGTGGTTTGGACGTGAAGATTGAGTTTATTAATGGGTTTGGAGATATTATTCATGGAGCGGGTGATGATTTGGCCAGTCGGTGAAATGAGAGGTGAAGTTGGGGTGGTAGGGAGAGAGGAAGTGGTGGATGACGAAGGAGTGGTGGGTGTCGACAGTATGGGTCAGGAGAGTGTAGGTGTAACGCCCCGTTTATTTGGGTGCGTTCCGGCTTCGTTTTTCTCCCTTCTATCGATTCGTTAGTAGCTCGAGTTATTATTTAAAGAATTTTTATTGCTAAAAAAATATATCTTTCCGGGTATTTTATTATTTTGGGATACATGTATGTATTTCCGTATTTTTATTAATTTGATTTTTGTCGGAAAGTTGAAATTTACCAATCCGGAAATCCCGTTCCGATCGTTTTATCGAGTTTTGCCTAGTCCCTTTTTCTTTATTCTTTTCTTTCTATTTCTTCTTTACTCTCCTTCCTCTTTTTGCTTTTCTCTGTCGCTTACGTGCTGAGGAGCCGCCCAGAGCACAGCGCCTCCTCGTTTCCTCTGCTGCAGCTGCGCGCCCTACCCACCTAGCCTGTCGGCCTTCTCGCTCCCCTCCCTCCTGATGACTACCCCAAGCCCACCCTTCCCCTTCTCTGTCATTCACTTCTCTCCCACTCTTCTCTCAACCTCACCTTCTCTCCCACTTCTCTCCTCCCCATTTTGTTTTGTTTCCTCTGCAGTTGAATCTGTACCATTGGAGAAGAGCTTGAAGAGGGCTGCACCGCCAGGGACCGCCACCGGACATCGCTCTCTGCGCCACGCTGCCACCTTGGTGGATCGGAGCCGCCAGCAGGACGGCGCACAGGCCGCGCCCGGACCCGCCTTCTCCCCCCTTCACTCGCTATTCTCCTGTCCGCTCATGCCGCTGGAGGCCGCCGTCGCGAGATCTTCACCGGCGCCGACCGTCGCTCTTCCTCTGCCAGCACCGACGCCGCCTTCGCGCCTCCTCTGCCTGTGCAAGCCGCCGGATTCCCTTTCCCCAATTGTTTTTGCTGCCTCTGTCGCGTTCAAGTTGTTCAACAGGAAACGAAGGAGGAGTTGTTGGGGTTAATTGTATATTTGCCTCTTGTACCCAATTGTTAGATAATTGCTGTTGTGAACCCCGATTGTTTTGAAATGAGCTTTTGTACCCCTTGCTGAAACATATTACATATTTTGGCCATAACTTCTTATTGCAATTTATGAACCAACTCTTTTGCAAGTTATCTATGTTGCCTTGTAGGATTAATTTCGGTTGATGACTCAAGTTTTAACATCGGTTTTAAGACCAAATTTCCGTATTGTGTATTTTTCCCGGAAATATGTTTTAACGAGTTTTTTAACCTTAATTTTGAAAGGCGGGTTTTCATTAAAATATTTTTATAGCGTTTAAGCTAATTTTGCTTAGATTTGGCCTTAGGTCCGGAAGCACCCCGATAAAGGCCATCGAACCCGTTCTCGAAGTCCGTGGACCGTCTTCCACCTTGGACCGTGTGTGAGTATCTACTCCCTTGTTAGTTATGTTGATGGTAGTATATCATGCTAGGTGAAATTAGCCTAACTTAGAGCAAATGCATGTAGTGGCCTCGAACCATAGGTATTAGTGTTTGGATATTGAACTTGTCGAATTATCTCCTTTACGATCTTAGGATGATCTTCGAGATTATAGATTGGACCTAGCATGCTAGAGTTAGGACCTCATATATATATATATATATATATATATATATATATATATATATATATATATATATATATATATATATATATATATATATATATATATATATATATGTTGGAGACTAGAAGTCCGAGAACTTCTAGCTTTTTAGTTGGTTATTGATAGTGCCTCGTTTGACCAGGCTTTGGGTGTTTTCCTACGGAAAGTTGAGAGTGGTTTATTCGAGTTACCTTGAGAGAGGTAAGTCTCCGGACTTACTTTGTTTGTATTTTTCGTATTAGCATCAGTGTGTGTGAGGTGGTGTGCGTGTGTTATTGTTTATTATTTATAAACAACTAAACCGGTAATATGACCACCGACTTTATATTATTTGGCCCAAGTGTATGATAACGGGCGGTGACATCACTGCCTACCTCTTGCGAGAGCTAGGGGGTTCTCGGCGACTAGCCCGTGCTGGTTAGACGGTCGGAGGCATCCGTACCGTTCCATGCCGGTAAGTGGGGACCGAGGCAAGATTCGGGAGATTCTCGTGTCACAAAAGAAGTTGAATTAGAACGGGATATGACTTAATAATAATAAAGATAATAAACCGGATTTGTATGCTTTGAAGTATGATGTGTGTTTATGATGATTGATTGTGATTGTGCTTCTCACCCCGTTTCTAATGCTTAGAATATGAGCTAACGGTTTTAAACCGTTTGTGTAGACGCCTTGCAGGTTAGGGACGCCGCCGAGTGAGGTGGATGAGTGAATAGCCGAGGATCACCGTACGTTATAGGACGGGGGCGTTTTTGAGATTATTTTGTTTATGTTTTTTTAATGGTTTTGGATGTATGGATTTGGATTTATGTTTTGAGGTTTGTGTCATTTTGAGGACTCGGCTGAGTTTCCACCTTGTATCTTTACTTTTTAGTTTCCCCCATACATTATAAACGATTTGAGTTTTTACCTTTATTTGTTCCATATTGGAAAGGTCCGGTAAAATTGTTGTCAAGCTAAGGGTCGGGACCCATTGTGAGGTCTCGCCCGTAGCATCTCGATATCCCACGGATTTGAGGTGTTATAGTAGGGTTAGGATGTGGATAATGTGGAGAATCTGTGTTGTGTTGTAGAAGGGGAGTAGGCCGGATAGAGGGATTGGGCCGGTGTGGTGGGTTAATAGGGTTATCATGGGGCTGAAGTGTTGAAGTAGGGTGGGAGGTGGTCCTGAGGTGAGGGTGTGGTGACGTGGATGTAGGGTTTGGGGGAGTAATGGAAGCGGAGAAGTGGGATTGGGAAAGGGGTGCTGAGGTGGAGGGTGTGGTGTTGTGGGGTTAGGGTTTGGGGAGAGTAGTGGAGTGGTGGGCCCTATTAAAGGGGGATCAATATTAGAAGGGGGGAGTGGACGTGGGTGGAGGGTATGAGGGTTTGAAATAGGTAGTGAGATTCAACGAAAGTTACATGTCGAGAGGTGTAAATTTTGTTGGTTTGTTGGTTGAGACAATAATATGTGCTTTGTGTGAGGGATATCCGACGAATACACAAGGGGTGGATTTCGGATCCATTTTGTTGGAGTTGTAGGGCGTTAGTAGGGGGAAACAAAGGCAACCAAAACACTTTAGTTTATCATAATTTGAAAAGCCTAAGGTCAATTTAGGCCAAATCGCAGTACGGAAGACGAATAAATTCATAACTTATTTGTTACTAACCCGATTGACGATCTAAAAGAAGATTCGGAATCACAACGACGCAGGCTACGCGTGTACAACATCAAATTCACCGAAATCTGAGCAACGGAACCGTCCCGGTGACATATATGCTCGACCAGGTCTTCATCTGTTCGGAAATGCATAAACTCGGTACCGATATGAAGAGAATGAAAAGAGGAATCCAGAAACTTAAACGGAATTGAAATCGGATTAGAAACGGACATTAGATTTGAGTTTGAAGTTTGAGAGAAATCAAATCTTTTACGAGGAAACGTGAAAGGAAATGAATTAATATATGATTTTCCGCTATTTATAGTGAAGATGATAATTATCCTTTAGCGAACTCGATAATTATCCTTTAACCGATCCAAAGGCAGGTTGAACCCCCTTCTCCAAACTTCTCGAAATTGGAATAGTAGATCTTGAATATTGTAGGGATAATTATTTCACAATTGCCTCGGAAAACGTGTATTCCTAAGCCGTCTTTCTTAGCCGTTAAGAAACGAAATAGCGACTCTTTTGGCCGTTTTGTCTTTCCATGTTATTTCACATCTAGGAAATGTCCGATGTCCTGATCATTTCTCTCAACTGCATTTTTATTAATTGGAGCTCCCAAATGCTCCAAATAAACCGGAGGGTAAAAATAATTACCTGGGGGAAAAAGTGAAAATTTCCCCATAAGCCCAAAATTATGCCAGAAACATAACGGTGGGACTTATACTCATCACTTGCGCAATCTTCGCGAGTTATATGTCAATTACTATCAATGATTAAGTTAATCAACATTAATTAGAATTAAGAAATTCTAGCTATTACATCACACACTCCTTAAGAAAAAGTTTTGTCCCGAAACATGAACAATTCCCAAATCTTTTCGGACCCATATGCCGATGTATAAACACTCTCTCTATCGAAGGTATTACATCTCTGTTCAAAGGTATCAACCTATAACACTCTATAATCTCAAAACACAACATGGAGGAATCACCAACTCCAACAACACCATCACAACTCTAAACAAGGTCTAGAGGAAGATCATCTCTAGCGAAACACTAACTACATCACACTAGCATGGAGGAAGACCATCTCCAGCCAAAACGTACACATAATATACTACGTGGAGGAAAGTCATCTCCACTCAAACTATGTCCATCAATGGTAGCATGGAGGAAAGAACCATCTCCAGCTAATCCTAAACACATGTACAATAGCATGGAGGAAAGAACCATCTCCAGCTATACCTATCTCGCGCTAGCAAACACGATCTAACATATCATATGCACATATCACAGCTAGCATGAAAAGCACATCAGATCACATAAACACTTAGCATAACATGCACTTACCAAGATGACACTAAGTTCTACTCGTGGTTCCTACAGGTGCATCTATCTTAGCATAAAACTCTGGATATTATCCTCAATCTCCTATGTAGCCTCCTCTGGTCCTCGTCTAGACCACTATATCCTCGGTATGGGAATGTCCTTCGAACACAGGCGTCTCAAACCTCGTTCTAGGACTGCAATCTGCTGCTCAACAAAAGTGTGGTCCGGCTCAACTACTAAATCATCATAGCTGACGATGTGACTCCGATTTGGTATGTACTCCCTCAGTTGAGACACATGAAACATAGGGTGAACACCCTATAACCTCGGTGGCAAATCCAATATGTGCGCTGCTCTCCCAACTCTATCCAGTATCTCAAAAGGACCGACATATCGGACTCTTAGATTCCTCTTTATGCCAAAACGTCTGACACGTTGCGTCGGGGATACTCTCAACCATACATGAGCTCCTACCTTGAACTCAAGAGGTCGACGCCTCTTGTCTGCATATGACTTTTGGCGACTTTGTGCAGCCAGCATCCTCTCTCTAATCAATGCCACTCGAGCCATATCATCATGAATCTGCTCGGGTGCTATACCACTAATACTGCTGGACTCATCTCAACATAAAGGTGTACGACATCTATGTCCATACAGGGCCTCATAAGGAGCCATCCCAATGGATACATGCCAGTTGTATGAGAACTAAACGAGTGGGAGGTAATATGACCATCCCTGTCCCAATCTAACACACAAGCTCGCAGCATGTCCTCTAGCGTCTGAATGGTCCTCTCTGACTGACCATCTGTCTGGGGGTGAAATGCAGTCGTGAAGTGTAGATTCGTTCCCAAAGCAGTCTGAATCTGCTGCCAAAATCTTGAGGTAAACCGTCCATCTCGATCAGAGACGATCGTCCTCGGAACACCATGGAGTCTCACTATCTGTCTAGTGTACTCTACCGCTAATCGACTCACCAGCCACGTCTCTCTAATAGGAAGGAAACGTGCCGTCTTCGTCAATCTATCAAAAATCACCCAGATAGCATCAAAGCTTTTGCTGGTCCTCAATCCAGTCACAAAATCCATGGAGACATCCTCCCACTTTCACTGCGGTACTGGCAGTGGATGAAGCTCACCTCTAGGTCTGAAATGCTCTATCTTGACCTGTTGACAGGTCACACACTAGGCCACAAATCTGGCCACGTCGGGCTTCAGCCCTCCCTACCAATATGAGCATCTCACATCATGAAACATCTTACTCGTACTAGGATGTACTGAGTAAGGTGTACAGTGATCCTCTTGTAAAATCCTCTGCCTCAACTCTGCATCTGCAGGAACACAAATACGATCCCAACGTCTCATCACTCCGCCTGCTGCAATGGAGAACTGTGGTGCCTCACCACGAGACATCCTCTCTCTGATCCTCGTCAATGTCGGGAAGGTCCCCTGCATCTGTTGGATCTCATCCAACAGACCAGGTAGAACCTCTAGAGCAAACATCTAGGCATCCTCATCAAGGAACTGGATGTCCATCTCTAGCTAGGCTAGATCCCTCTGAAGCTGGGGTTGTACAGTAAGTCTGGCAATCTCCTTCTCTCGAGGCGTCTTCCTGCTCAAGGCGTCTGCTACCACATTCGCCTTGCCAAGATGATACAAAATCTAAAGGTCAAAGTCCTTTGATAACACGATTTATTGCTTAGTTTTAGGTAATCATTTAGATAGATTTCTCACTCATTCATGTATAGTTTAGCACTAGTTCACGACGTTTTGCACTCAATTCATATACTTTGTCGAGATAGACGTCTACACGGACTTGTGCGTGTTTTATAGGTATTTCGGGAGATTTAGGAGCTAAAACGATACGTTTGAGGATCGTTTATCTAGATGACACACCCTCGGACTCATTGGGACACAAGCTAAGGGCTAAAGAGGACTCATGGAACCTTGCCAACACTAGCCATGCACCAAATCACAATTTAATGATCCAAGGCGAAGTTTCTGCACATAATCACGGTTCTCTGACACTCCACGGCCGTGGAATCACCCGTGGATTTTGCCAGATTCTTGTGACAGCTGTGCCACGACTCTCATGGCCAGCTCATGCAAGTTTGTTATAAAAGTGGTCCTTCATTGGCTGTGAGAAGCATCTTGGAGCAGCTCTCCATTATCCATTATCCTCTAACAAAAATATTCTCTCAACAAGAAGTTTTTCTAGGAAGGAAAGTGTCAAAGAGGAAGAAGAAGAGCTCCATTGAAGAGGAGAAGAAGAACACACACCATTGCCACACCTTGATAGTTTTTGTAGTGAAGAATTCCGGATTCTATTTCTAGAGTTGTATGAACCCTTTGAACCTTCTTTTGGAAGGATTGTGAGTTGCTCTAATTCTATTTTCAGCTTGGTTTGTTTTAAGTTCACTTGCTCATCTCTTTTCCTTCATCATCTTACAAATGGATGTCATGATTTTGTGTTTGCTTGTTTCGATTTCTATTATGAGTGTTGTAGGCTAAATAGATGTGGTTCTAGGGTGAGGAAAGGATGGTTATGGCTAGGGCTATGATAGGACGGACTTAGATTTATCTTTGGATGACTTGTGTGGATGAACGTAGCTGTTGTTAGAAATCACGGGTAGTTCTTGTATAACCACGGCCGTGGTCTGGTAGAACAAACCGTGATTCTCTCTGGTTCAATGGATCTTGTCTTAGATTGTTAGAATGTTGAAATCCTAAGTGTTTGTTGAGTTAAGTCTATCCTAGGGTGACCTAGTGTTAGCAACTAAGTGTTAGGAGAGACTTACCCGGTAATCCTTACTCTTAGATTCCAAAGATAACAAACCTTAGGTAGTGGTGAGCCTAATAAGCCGCCATTGGATTAAGTGTGCTAGGATAGTTGTTTAGGACTTCCCTTTCTAAGAGTTACCCGGTAAGGATAGGTAAGATCTCTAGACAACAATCCGGTTTGAGTAGAATTCCGTCCCTTAGGTTCTTAGAGACTTACCCGGTAATGAGACCTAGGGAATGGTCTAGTTGATCATGAGACCTACCCGGTGATTGATCCCAATCTAGAAACACTTAACCCCAACATAGTTAATCCAAGGAATGAATAGATAGCTTGAGTCCTATGCCATAACCGGAACTTCCAACCCCTAGAATCCGTCTTTTCTTTCTTTGATCTATATCTTGTTTAGCTTATTTATTTGTGTTGATTCATAGTTTAGTTGATTGTTTTACCTTGCATGAATTGTGATCTCTGATTGATCACCAAAAACCAACCAAAAACATTTGAGATTTTCATTTCTTTATTTCTTTCTTTTCTTTCAACCTAGGTCTTTACTAAACTCAATCACAAATCGAATCAATTTCACCTTAGTCTTTGTGTTCGACCTCGGAATACTATCCCTACTACAAACGTCCCGTACACTGCGGGTTTCGCTAGGTAGTTTAGGATTTAGTTCTAGTTATAAATTTAAAACCGATTTGCGCATCACGATCTTAGCATAACAAGTTTTTGGCGCCGTTGCCGGGGACTAGGTCTAGATTGAGTCTATTTTGTGATTGATTATTAGTGTAGATCTTTCTTGTTGCTTTTGATCTCTTTTTGGTTTGTGTCTTTGCTTTTCAGGACATCTCTTACTCTTTAGGTGTATGCGAAGATCTCGTGGCAAGGATTTAGCTCCATTCGATCCCGAACCGGAGAAAACCCTTAGATCTAGATCCAAGAGCATTAAAAAGGGAAAAGAGATGGCCGGAAGAGATCTCCAAGCTGAGTTGGATGAAGCCTTAGAGCAAATTAGGATAAGGGACGAAGCTTTGGAGAATGAGAGGAGACTTGCCAATGAGAGGCAAGAGGCAACTAGGAGGGAGATAGAGGAGATTAGGCAAGCTCTTGTGCAAAGAGAACTTAACCGTCAACCACCTCCTCCACCTCCACCACAACCGCAGCCGGCGGTCAACATTAGGGTTGTGCCCATTGCTATGGATGAGTCACAAACGTTGGGGCAACGTATGGATCCGGCACAAAGAGCACACCGTCCGGGTGTGAACTTAGGAGATCCCGCAGCCCATGATTACGAGCTCCGCCCCTCAAGTTCTACAAATGATCCGGCATAATCAATTTGGAGGGATGGAAGGAGAGTCTCCTCATCAACACTTGATGAATTATGAGATCTTGATGGAGACTCTTAGACCGCCAAGATTGAAGAGCAACAACCATAAGCTTAGGGCTTTTTCCTTCTCTCTTAAGGATAAAGCCTTGGCTTGGTATCAATCTATTCCACAAGGGCGAGTTGATACTTGGGAGGAGATGACAACCGAGTTTTTGACTAAGTTTTTCCCACCTTCCAAGACTACCGAATTAAGAGGGAAGATCAATGCCTTCGTAATGAAGGATAGAGAAAGTTTATTCAAGTCTTGGGAGAGGTTCAAAGATCTTCTCCTTGATTGTCCACACCATGGCATACCAAAAATTGAGCTATTGGAGATCTACTTCAAAGGACTTGACGAAGATAGCCAATTCAAGCTCCAATCTCTTTCCGGTGGGACTTTTATGGAGAAGCATGTTGATGAAGCTTGGGAGTTTGTGGAGAAGCAAACTCTAGTGATTGAGAAATACTCCCATAGGAAGAGTGAAGGAAGAAAGGCGGGAGCATATGAGGTGAGTGAGGTCACCATGAGCAATTTCAAGCTTGACGCCATCAACAACGAGTTGAAGTCCTTGAGGGAGTTGTGTGCTACAACTTTGAAGAACCAAGCAACTCCTCAAGTGCTTCCACAAGCCAACTTGTCTTCCAAGGAGGAGGATGTGAATTATATGGGAAGGGGCAACTTCAACAATTACCAAGGTCCAAGGAGTTTCAACAACAACCGGCAATTCAACAATTACCGGCCCAACCACAACCATCCCGGATTTTCTTACTCTAACCCGGATGGAGCCTTGAACCCTCCCGCTTCCTCAAGCACAACTCCACCACAAAGAGCTTCACAAGAACCTCCACCCGGATTTACTCAACCTCCAAAGGATAGAACCGAAATAATGTTTGAGCAATTGCTTGGAAGGTTGAGTGGTCTTGAGAGCACGGTGACTTCAATCTCTAAAACCCAAAAGGTTTTGGAAGCACAAGTGTTCCAAAAGGCGGGTGAAGCCCATAGAGATCCGGGAAAGCTTCCCGGAAGAACCGAAGACAACCCAAGAGGCCAAGTGTTGGCTATCACCACGAGGAGTGGGTTGAGCATGAAGGACCCTTTGCCCAAGGACAATGCTAAAGGAAAGCAAGTAGTGGTAGAAGAGGGAAAATTGCAAGAAGATGGAGGCAAAAGCAAGGATGTAGAGCCAACCTATGTGGCACCGCCTCCATACAAGCCACCACTACCGTTCCCACAATCAAGAGCAAGAGCTCGTTTGGACAATCACTTTGGTAAGTTCCTTGAACTAATGTCCAAATTACATATTAACATTCCGTTCATGGATGCCATTTTAGGAATGCCGGCATATGGCAAGTTTTTGAAAGAAATACTCTCCAACAAGAGGAAGTTGGAGGAGTATGGGGAGATAAGAATGACCAAGAGATCCTCGGAATTGATCCAAACAATGAAGGAGGAGATGCCTCCCAAGCTAAGAGATCCGGGCTCTTTTTGTGTCCCAATTGGAGTGGGAGATGTGAAGTACGAGGCCCTTTGTGATCTTGGAGCGAGTGTAAGCATCATACCGCTTGCACTTTGCAACAAAGTCGGGCTAGGAGAGCCAAAGCCGGTCAAGATGACTCTCTATATGACGGACCGTTCTATCACTCATCTGGTTGGGATTTTAGAAGACATCCCGGTGCAACTAGGAGGATTCTATGTGCCAATTGACTTTGTCGTCTTGGACATCTTGGCGGATTATCCGGTTCCCATCATCTTAGGAAGACCCTTCCTCGCCACTTCCGGATGCCTAGTGGATTGCAAGAATGGGACTCTCTCCTTCAACATTAGAGAAGAGAACATCAAGTTCAAGTTGTCCACAATGACGAAAGGGCCAGCCCTTGATGAGGATGTCTTCAACATAGTCGAGCAAGAGGAATCTAGGGAAGTGGTGAGCTCGATCTTGATCAAGGATCCCTTGGAGAAGGTTCTTACCTTAAGTATGATGGAAGAAGGTGTTGAGGAGGCTTGCAATGAAGAGATCAAGGCCTTGGAAGCCTTGGAAGAGGAACCAAGAGTTGGATTTGAAGGCCACGAAGAGGTCTTGAACAGCTGCAAGTTCCACGGTCGAGATTCATGTTCCACGGCCGTAAAACTCTCTGGACAACTCCGGGAAGCAAGCTTGGCGAGAACCACGGCCGTGGAAGTTAAGCAACCCGTGATTCCAGCCGTGATTTTCCCTGGATCAGCTCTTAATGATGATCAAGCTTCTAGGAGCCATGGAGAGTCTTCATTTGCTTTGGACTCATCTCATCCAACCTTATTTGGATCGTCTTCAACCGATAAAGGTCCTCCTTCACTTGAACTTAAACCCCTCCCCTCTCATTTGAAGTATGCATTTCTTGGTGAAAACTCTACATATCCTGTGATTGTTAATGCATGCTTGAGTGATGATGAACTTGCTAAGTTGTTGCATGAACTAAGATTGCATAGGAAAGCCATTGGTTATACTATTGATGATTTGGTTGGCATAAAACCTTCTTTGTGCATGCATAAGATAATGATGGAAGATAATCATAAACCCTCTATTGAACATCAAAGGAGATTGAATCCTATAATGAAAGAGGGAGTCAAAAAGGAAATCATTAAGTTGCTAGATGCGGGAATTATCTACCCTATCTCGGATAGTAAGTGGGTTAATCCCGTTCATGTAGTTCCTAAGAAGGGTGGGATGACCGTAGTGACTAATGAGAACAATGAACTAATCCCGACTAGGACGGTTACGGGGTGGAGAATGTGCATCGATTATAGGAAGTTAAACATGGCCTCTAGGAAAGATCACTTCCCTCTCCCCTTCATTGACCAAATGCTAGAGAGGTTAGCTCAACATTCTCATTTTTGCTACCTAGATGGCTATAGTGGATTCTTCCAAATCCCTATCCACCCCGATGACCAAGAGAAAACAACCTTTACATGTCCATGGGGTACTTTTGCATATAGGAGAATGCCATTTGGGTTGTGTAATGCACCCGCCACCTTCCAAAGGTGTATGATGGCTATCTTTTCGGAATACATAGAAAATATCATGGAAGTGTTTATGGATGATTTCTCTGTTTATGGTTCTTCCTTCGATAATTGCTTGGCTAACTTGTCATTAGTATTGCAAAGATGTGAGGAGACAAATCTTGTCTTAAATTGGGAAAAATGCCACTTCATGGTAAGTGAAGGGATTGTGTTAGGACACTTGGTGTCTAACCGTGGCATTGAGGTTGATAGGGCCAAGATTGAAACAATAGAGAAGTTGCCACCACCTACCTCGGTGAAAGGGGTAAGGAGTTTCTTAGGGCATGCCGGTTTCTACCGGAGGTTTATTCAAGACTTCTCTAAAATTTCTAAGCCCCTCACTAACCTACTAATGAAAGATGTTGATTTTGTCTTTTCCAAAGATTGTCTTGAGGCTTTTTGTAGGTTGAAGAACGCCTTGATCTCCGCACCTATCATGCAACCTCCGGATTGGAGTCTACCATTTGAGATCATGTGTGATGCAAGCGATGTAGCCGTTGGGGCCGTTCTAGGGCAAAGGAAAGAAGGGCGCACTCATGCCATTTATTATGCTAGCAAGACGCTAGATGATGCCCAACTCAATTATGCTACCACCGAGAAAGAGTTGTTAGCGGTGGTGTATGCATTTGAGAAGTTCCGCTCATACCTTGTTGGAGTGAAGGTCATAGTTTATACGGATCATGTTGCGATCCGTTATCTACTTACAAAGAAGGATGCCAAACCAAGGTTGATTCGGTGGATCCTTCTTCTTCAAGAGTTTGATTTGGAAATACGGGATAAGAAGGGATCCGAGAACTCCGTGGCGGATCACCTTAGTAGATTGCCTCCATTAGAGCTTGAAAGAGATGAATCCCAATTGATGACTCATTCCGGGATGAGCAATTACAAATGGTGGAGGAATGCTTGTTCCAAGTGTCTAGAGGAAGTGAACCATGGTTTGCCGACATCGTGAACTACTTGGTGTGTGAGGAAGTGCCTCCCGGATTAACATATGCACAAAGGAAGAAGTTCTTCAACGATGTGAGGCACTACTATTGGAGTGAACCACTTTTATTCAAGAGAGGGCCGGATGGAATGTTTAGAAGATGCATACCGGAAGATGAAGTGGAGAGTGTGATCCGGCATTGTCACTCCTTACCATGTGGAGGCCATGCTAGCTCACACAAGACGTGTGCAAAGGTATTGCAATCCGGTTTTTATTGGCCTAACTTGTTTAGAGATGTGCAAGGTTTTGTAGCGGCGTGTGATGCTTGCCAAAGGACGGGCAACATCTCAAGGAGGAATGAAATGCCCTTGAACAACATCCAAGAAGTCGAAATATTTGATGTGTGGGGTGTGGACTTCATGGGACCATTCCCTTCTTCGTGTGGAAATCTCTACATCCTATTGGCGGTGGACTATGTGTCAAGATGGGTGGAGGCAATCGCCTCTCCTACAAATGATGCCAAGGTGGTGGTGCAGTTCTTCAACCGTGTGATCTTCCCTAGGTTTGGAACACCAAGGGTGATCATTAGTGATGGAGGAAAGCACTTCACCAATAGGAATTTTGGGGCGCTTTTGGCCAAGTATGGGGTGACTCATAAGGTGGCAACACCTTACCATCCCCAAACTAGTGGCCAAGTGGAGATATCCAACCGGGAGATCAAGGCCATCCTTGAGAAGACGGTGTCTAGGACTAGAAAGGATTGGGCTATGAAGCTCAATGACGCATTGTGGGCATATAGGACCGCCTTCAAGACACCGATTGGAACCACTCCTTACAAGTTGGTCTATGGAAAGTCTTGCCATCTTCCGGTGGAAATGGAGCATAGAGCTTATTGGGCCATTAAGTGGCTAAATTTTGACCTCAAAGAGGCGGGAGAGAAGAGGTTGCTTGATATAAACGCCCTTGAGGAGATCCGGTTGGAAGCTTATGAGAATGCCCGGATTTACAAGGAGAGAACCAAAAGATGGCATGACAAGAGGATCATCCCCAAGGAGTTGAGTGAAGGAGACCTTGTCCTTCTCTTCAACTCAAGGCTAAGGCTCTTTCCCAGAAAGCCCAAATCAAGATGGACCGGGCCATATGTGGTGAAGAAGATCTTTCCCCATGGAGCTATTGAGATAGGAGGGGAGCATTGTGGGAACTTCAAGGTGAATGGGCACCGCTTGAAGAAGTATATCCCGGGAGCCCCGGTGGACATGATTGCCCCACTTCACCTTGAATAGACACCCCCGAGTTTGGTCAAGCTAATGACCTTAAAGAAGCGCTTGGTGGGAGGCAACCCATTGGTAACATTTTTCCTTTTTCGTTTTGTTTTCATTTTTAGATTTTTCTATCTTTGTGTGTGTTTTGTCTACCTTTTGTGTGTGCTAGAACATTAGTGGCATTGGAAGCCTTGCATGGCAAGTGAAGGATGATGATGAACCCCTCACCAATTATGGGTGGAGCGGACGCGGAACTTGGACGGCTAGCGGTGCCTAGCATGGGTCCCGAAGCTTTGATGGATGCTTAGAGCTCTCTACCATGGTTGATAGGATCATCAAACATCAATTCACTATTGAGCAATCCCAAATACCATAGCAAACCACTTTTACATTGTGAGAACCTTCTTTCACTCTCTTTACTTGTATACCACATTGGGGACAATGTGTTTCTAAGTATGGGGTGGGGTTTGGATGATCCTTTGCATGATGAGCATCTAGGATAGTTTAAAATCTTCACATGTCTTGCATTGTACATACTTAAATCGAAAATACCATAAAAATCAGAAAATTTAAAATTTTTTTGTGCTTTCTAGGCTTGGATATGATCCTAATGATGAATCTTGTCTTGTGAATTGGCTAATGATGGCCTCATGTGTTATGATTGATGAACGCATATGTGGACTTGAAGTACTTCTCTTGAAATTCTATGAATGATTTGTGATCATGATGTTTGCCTAGAAATGATTGAGTATTGAAGATCGAAATTACATGATAGTTCTTGCATACCATCTAGGAATGAATGAGACAATTCATTTTTTCTCTACTTCTCATCTTAATCATGATTGCTTGAGCACCTCAATTGAGATAAAATTGACCTCTTTTAACCCATCCGGGAATAGGAGCATGCTAGTGTGTTGATGTGTGCGAAAAGCAAGTGTGGGGTGAAGTTGTTGATGAAAAGAATATCATGCATAAAATGCTGAATTTGTTGTGAAAGTGTAGCCAAAAAAATATAGGCTTGAGGGCATTGGCTTAAATGACAAGTAACTCGGTACACTTCACATAATCGGGTGTTGGTGCCTTGCCAAAGTCAAATAAACCAATATTCCTAAACGAGCTTTGGTATGTGTGCCCGGTGTGGATGCACCTCGAAAACTAAGAAAAAGCCCGAGGACGGCTAATCACCAAGGTTTCGGCTTTTGTACACCAATGCCATTGTCTCAAAAATAAGTCAAAGAAAAAGAAAAGAAAGAAAAGATAGAGGAAAATATACACTTGAGGGAAGTTGATCGAGGACAAGATTGTGGAGTTAGTTCCGTTCCCGGATTAGCATCACATAGCCTAGAAATCCCCACCCAATCACTACATTTCTTGACCCTTTTATTTCACAAGACCTTATGACCTATTTGCATGTTTGTAAGACTTAGTGATTTAGATTGGATGTACTCTTGATCTTCTTGACTTCTTCATCCTTACATTCTATGCATACTTTTGAGTTAAGTACAATTGTCTTTCCATGTCTTCATTTGTTTGATGCATGACTTGCTTATCCTTTGCCATGAAACATGACTTTGAAGGTGATCCAATAATAGAAGCACAAACCCAAAAAGATTTTGCCATTTTTCTGCATGCATAAATCATGTCATCTCTTAGTCTATAGTTGGGAATTTGCTCGGGAACGAGCAAACCTTAAGTATGGGGTATTTTGATAACACGATTTATTGCTTAGTTTTAGGTAATCATTTAGATAGATTTCTCACTCATTCATGCATAGTTTAGCACTAGTTCACGACGTTTTGCACTCAATTCATGTACTTTGTCGAGATAGACGTCTACACGGACTTGTGCGTGTTTTATAGGTATTTTGGGAGATTTAGGAGCTAAAACGATACGTTTGAGGATCGTTCATCTAGATGACACAACCTCGGACTCATTGGGACACAAGCTAAGGGCTAAAGAGGACTCATGGAACCTTGCCAACACTAGCCATGCACCAAATCACAGCTTAATGATCCAAGGCGAAGTTTCTGCACAGAATCACGGTTCTCTGACACTCCACGGCCGTGGAATCACCCGTGGATTTTGCCAGATTCTTGTGACAGCTGTGCAACGACTCTCATGGCCAGCTCATGCAAGTTTGTTATAAAAGTGGTCCTTCATTGGCTGTGAGAAGCATCTTGGAGCAGCTCTCCATTATCCATTATCCTCTAACAAAAATATTCTCTCAACAAGAAGTTTTTCTAGGAAGGAAAGTGTCAAAGAGGAAGAAGAAGAGCTCCATTGAAGAGGAGAAGAAGAACACACACCATTGCCACACCTTGATAGTTTTTGTAGTGAAGAATTCCGGATTCTATTTCTAGAGTTGTATGAACCCTTTGAACCTTCTTTTGGAAGGATTGTGAGTTGCTCTAATTCTATTTTCAGCTTGGTTTGTTTTAAGTTCACTTGCTCATCTCTTTTCCTTCATCATCTTGCAAATGGATGTCATGATTTTGTGTTTGCTTGTTTCGATTTCTATTATGAGTGTTGTAGGCTAAATAGATGTGGTTCTAGGGTGAGGAAAGGATGGTTATGGCTAGGGCTATGATAGGACGGACTTAGATTTATCTTTGGATGACTTGTGTGCATGAACGTAGCTGCTGTTAGAAATCACGGGTAGTTCTTGTATAACCACGGCCGTGGTTTAGGTAGAACAAACCGTGATTCTCTCTGGTTCAATGGATCTTGTCTTCGATTGTTAGAATGTTGAAATCCTAAGTGTTTGTTGAGTTAAGTCTATCCTAGGGTGACCTAGTGTTAGCAACTAAGTGTTAGGAGAGACTTACCCGGTAATCCTTACTCTTAGATTCCAAAGATAACAAACCTTAGGTAGTGGTGAGCCTAATAAGCCGCCATTGGATTAAGTGTGCTAGGATAGTTGTTTAGGACTTCCCTTTCCAAGACTTACCCGGTAAGGATAGGTAAGATCTCTAGACAACAATCCGGTTTGAGTAGAATTCCGTCCCTTAGGTTCTTAGAGACTTACCCGGTAATGAGACCTAGGGAATGGTCTAGTTGATCATGAGACCTACCCGGTGATTGATCCCAATCTAGAAACACTTAACCCCAACATAGTTAATCAAAGGAATGAATAGATAGCTTGAGTCCTATGCCATAACCGGAACTTCCAACCCCTAGAATCCGTCTTTTCTTTCTTTGATCTATATCTTGTTTAGCTTATTTATTTGTGTTGATTCATAGTTTAGTTGATTGTTTACCTTGCATGAATTGTGATCTCTGATTGATCACCAAAAACCAACCAAAAACATTTGAGATTTTCATTTCTTTATTTCTTTCTTTTCTTTCAACCTAGGTCTTTACTAAACTCAATCACAAATCGAATCAATTTCACCTTAGTCTTTGTGTTCGACCTCGGAATACTATCCCTACTACAAACGTCCCGTACACTGCGGGTTTCGCTAGGTAGTTTAGGATTTAGTTCGAGTTATAATTTTAAAACCGATTTGCGCATCACGATCTTAGCGTAACATCCTTGATCAACTCAAGCCATCGGCGCTGGCGGTTATTCAATTCCCACTGCGTGAAAATGTACTTTAGACTATTATGGTATGTGAAGATCTGACATGTAGCACCATACAGGTAATGTCTCTAGATCTTCAATGCATGAACTACCGCTGCCAACTCCAGATCATGAGTCAGGTAGTTCTCTTCATACGTCTTTAGCTGTCGAGATGCATATGCAATCACTCTATCTCTCTACATCAATACACATCTCAAGCCTAGCTTTGATGCATCACTGTAAACCACAAAATCATCAGAACCCTCTGGCTGTGCCAAAACAGAAGTAAAATTCAAACGCTTCTTCAACTCCTCAAACTCTGAGCACACTGGTCGGTCCATACGAATCTGGTAGTTGTTGCGCTCAGGATGCGATACGCAATGGGTTTTAAATTTATACTCGTTATATTTCTCCTAACTCCTAGCGCACCTGTAGTGTACGGGACGTTTGTAGTATGGATAGTATTCCGAGGTCGAACACAAAGACTAAGGTGAGATTGATTCGGTTTATGGTTAAGTTTAGTGAAGATCTAGGTTATAGAAAAAGAAAGAAATAAAGAAATGAAAACCTCAATGTTTTTGGTTGGTTTTTAGGTGATCAATCAAGGATCACAAATGATGCAAAGTAAACAATCAACTAAGCTAACGAATCAACACAAACAAACAAGCTAAACACGAGATATGAATCAAGAGAGAGAAGCGGATTCTAGGGGTTGGAAGTTCCGGTTATGGCATAGGACTCAAGCTATCTAATCATCCTTGGATTAACTATGATATGTTGGGAGTGAGTGTTTCTAGGTTGGGAACCAATCACCGGGTAGGTCTCATGGTCCACTAGTCCGTCCTTAAGGTCTCATCACCGGGTAAGTCTCTAAGAACCTAAGGGATGGAATTCTACACAAACCGGATTGTTACCTAGGGATCTAACCTATCCTTACCGGGTAAGTCTCGAAAGGGTTAGTCCTAAACAACTATCCTAGCACACTTAATCCAATGGCGGCTTATGAGGCTCACCACTACTTAAGGTTTGTCATCTTTGGAATCTAAGAGTAAGGATCACCGGGTAAGTCTCTCCTAACACTTAGTTGCTACACTAGGTCACCCTAGAGTAGATTTAACTCAACAAACACTAGGATTTCAACATTCTACCAATCTAAACTAGATTCATCGAACCAGGGAGAATCACGGGGTGTTCTACCAAGTCCACGGCCGTGGTTTGGCAAGAACAAACCGTGGACTCTAACAGAGGTTACGTCCAAGTAAGTGACTCATCCAAGGGCAAATCTAAGTCCATCCTATCATAGTCCTAGCCATAACCATCCTTTCCTTACCCTAGAATCACATCTATTTAGCCTACAACATTTATCATAACAATCGAAATCATCAAACATAAAATCATGGCTTCCATTTGCAAGATAATGAAGAGAAAGAGATGAACAAGTGAAGTAAACAAAACCAAGCTGAAAGTAAGATTAAAATGACTCACAACCCTTCCAAAAGAAGGTTTAGATGGTTCATACAACTCTAGAAATCGATTCCGAAATTCTTCACTACAAAAGCTATCAAGGTCTAACAATAGTGTGTTCTTCTCCTTCCTCTCCAATGGAGCTCTTCTTCCTCCTCCAATGGTAGCTTCCCTCCTTAGAGAATCTTCTTGTTGTGAGAGTGAATGTGGAATTGGATGGTGGAATGGAAGATGAAAAGATACCCCTCTCAGCCAATGCAGGACCACTTTTATACTACAACTTTGCAAGAGGTGGCCAAGAGATCGTGGCACAGCAGTCACAACCGCCTGGCAAGAACCACGGGTGGTTCCACGGCCGTGGAGTGTCAGTGAACCGTGGTTTGGTGCTTCAGCTTTGCCTTTGATCATTAAGCTTCGATTTGGGGCATGGCTTGTGTTGATAAGGTTGCATGAGTCCTTCTTAGCCCTTAGCTTGCATCCTAATGAGTCTGAGGGTGTGTCATCTTGATGAACGATCCTCGAACGTATCGATTTAGCTCCTAAATCTCCCAAAATACCTACAAAGCAATGCACAAGTCTGTGTAGACGTCTATCTCGACAAAATACGTGAATTGGGTGCAAACGTCGTGAACTAGCGCTAAACCATGCATGAATGAGTGAGAAATCTATCTAAATGACTACCTAAACCTAAGTCATAAATCGTGTTATCAGTAGTCTTCCTTAGAAGACTCGTCAGTGGATGGGCAATCATAGAAAATCCCTCCACAAAACGTCTGTAATAACCGGCTAGGCCAAGAAAGCTACGCACTTCCTTGACGTTCGTTGGTGTCGTCCATGCAGCAACATACTCAATCTTCACCGACTCAACCATAATCCCATCGGCGGAGACGATGTGTCCAAAAAAAGCAACCTCAGACATCCAGAACCCATACTTAGAGAGCTTGCAATACAGCTCTCTATCCCTCAAAATCTACAACATTGTCCTCAGATGACCGACATCCTCCTCTCTACTACCAGAGTATACCAGAATGTCATAAATAAAGACCAATACAAAGTGATCCGGGAAGTCGATGAAGATATTGTTCATAAACTCCATGAAAACTGTTGGGGCACTCGTCAGCCCGAATGACATCACTACAAACTCGAAGTGTCCATAACGAGTATGAAATGCCGTCTTGTGCACATCCTGCTCTCTCACCCTCAGTTGGTGATAACTCGAGCGTAAGTCAATCTTGGAGAACACAGTCACTCCTTGAACTTGATCTAAATGGATACTTGTTCTTGACCATCACCTTGTTCATCTCTCTATAATCGATGCACAACCTCAACGATCCGTCCTTACGAAGAGATCAGGTGCTCCCCACAGGGATACGCTAGGGCGAATAAAGTTCTTCTCTGCCAATTCCTTGAGTGGCTTCTTCAGTTCTAACAATTTGACAAGCTCCATAGGATATGGAGCCTTCGAGTTCGGATTCGTACCAAGCTCTAACTCTACGCCGAAATCCACGTTCCTCTTGGGCGGAAAACTGGATGGCTCAACGAACACATCCACAAACTCACGAACTGCTGGGATGTCCTCCAACATTGGACTTTCGCTCTCCTTCATGGCATAACACTAGAAGGCATCTCAACCTTGTGCTATCAACGTCGCTAGTTGTACTACACTAATAACCATACCCGTCTTCCCAAGGTCCCGACCTCAAGAAATCTCTATCTGACCTAACTCGGTAGAAACCATCACGGTCCTACTACCAACGTCTAACACAACACGATATCTATCCATCCAATTCCTACACAGAATGACTTCCTCATGCACCATCGGCATGGAAAGAGTCAACAAACAGATCCCAAATCCCAAATGTATATGACAACTATGTACCTCTTACCTGACCCTCATATGTTAACCCTACCAAGAGAGGTCTATCCTCTACTATATCTAAGGTCAGTCTATCAACACATGCATCAGAAAGCAAAGAGTGTGTAGCAACAATATCAAACAAAACGCCAACGGCTCCACTGCATATTATTACTCGAAACTCCAACCTATGCTCCTCAAGTATCACTGAGGTCATCGCCATAGTCTTTGCCTCTACTCATTCTGCACCGGAAGGCGGAGAGTTTCTCCGAGAAGAAATACTACCTTGCTGACAAAAGGGATCCAAATGACCTACTTCACCACATGTAAAGCATGTCACTAAAGATCTCTTACACTCTGGTCGCAGGTGTCCAAACTCTCCACAGTTAAAAACGGATCTCATCCCATCAGAAGTCCGTGTGGACAAGAGATCACTCGAACGTCCATGTGTCAGACTTTGTCTAACACTTGAAGGGCTTGCTTCATCACTCACTAGTTTAGTCCGTTGTTTCTTCTTTGATCCGGAAGCTTCAGTTGGTCCCACAAATGTTGGTAAACTCGGTGTAGGTCTACCCTCTCTTGCAGCCTCTTGTACTTAACGTATATATTCTCGAAACTCGGGACCACTCATCGAGAGGTAGTCAGACTCCTAAGGTCTCTACTACAGGCGGAACAACAGCGGAAACCGGTCCCTGACCTAACTCTATTGGAGGAAGAGAGGGGTATATCCCTACCTCGTCCTACTGCAGATGTCGCTCTAATTTGAGCCATCTGTAGGGTATGCGCACTTAATCCTATAAGGCTATATATATGCCATATGTATATGTATGTGTGTATATATATATATATATATATATATATATATATATATATATATATATTCTTATAATATACTTAATATTACATGCATACACATCAGCACATAGAAGATAGCTACATATATATATATATATATATATATATATATATATATATATATATATATACTGTCGAGATCCTCAGAAGGGTGACGGCTTCTGTACATACTATCCCAAAACATTTGTACTCACTTTAAAACCAAAACCTTTTCAAAAGTGAGACCCCTTTCGGGTTCTATTTATTTATCCACTCTACCATTATTGCAGATAACAAGTGCAATTGTTGTCAACCTAAGGCTCTGATACCAACTCTGTAACGCACCAAATCCATAAGACTTGGAGTGCTACATTGGGCTAGGATCTCACAATGGATCCTGACCCTAGCTTGACAACAAGTTCACTGGATCTTACAACAAGGCACATGTATATTAAAACCAAATTCTTAAAAGTTGTATATGATACATCAAAAGAGTTTACAAACTCCAAGCCGAGTACAAAACAACATCATAAACCATAACGACAAAAGATATCCCATCCCACGCATCCTAATGTACAGAAGTCCTCGGCTGGTCATGTAACACCCCAAATTCTGAGAACTCGGGGAGCTACTGGTTAGGACCTCATAATGGGTCCCGACCTTAGTTTGACAACAATTTAACTTGGATCTTAGAACAAGGCACAAAAGTATTTAAAACATTTGAAAACTTTAAACAATATATACATGAAGAATATGTATCAGCCTTACAAAGCAAAGGTACCAAAACGACACATAAGAAGAACAGAAGACATCCCGTCCCCAACTAAATAAGTACGTGGACCCGGCTGACCATTCCCTTCGGATCTTTCTACAACTGTTTTAACCTGCAAGGCATCTACAAGCGGTATAAAACCGTTAGCTAACATTCTATGTATAAGTATAAAGGTAAAAACACAAACACACAACATACACAATCAACATGCAACACTCAATCCTTTTATTTTCTTTAATTATGTGATAGGTTATTACGAATGATACTTATTTTGTGACACGAGGGATTCCCAAACCTCGCCCCTGTCCCCGTTTACCAACGCGGAATGGTACTAATGCATTTGACCGTCTACCGGACTGGGCTGGTCGCAGGGAACCTCCTAGACTCTCGCAAGAGCTAGGCAGATGATGTCACGACCCGTTATCATACACTTGGGTCAATTACGTAAATAATAAAGTCGGCCTAATCCGGTTTCGTTGTTTATCATAACTAACAAACACCACTCATACACATTACACTCATACAAGAAGCCAGCTAAGTAAGTCCGTGGACTTACCTGAATCAGATCTCGACTTTCTAATTCTCAAATCGATCTATACAGTAGGAATTCAGTGGCCTGTCAAAGGAGGCAAGTGTGTAAGCACACTTTCTAGGTGATTAGAAGCCTAAGACTTCTAAGATAGTAGGTCTTAATAGAACGGAATTGATTACAGTATTAATTTATGGTAAAATGACTATTTTACCCTTGGTCTCAAAACTTACAAAAATTCCCTAATTCATGCCTAAACTCTTATTTGAGACTAAAGAGTCATATTCTAACTCCTAAAGATGAGTTTGGTTACAAACTGACAATTTGCCCATTTCCTTATTTTCGTAAAGATCGTTAAGGTCCAACTTCGGCTTCAAATATAAAATTCGAATAATCTTATAAAAATTCCGAAATAACTCCCTAGATCATCTATGATATCTCATCTACTCCTAGGAGCAAGAATTTTTTAAAACTGTTAAAGCATCACTTCTACAAAAATTTCTAAAGTTGGTTCAACACTTAACAAACAACACACCGTCTTAACTTTGAAAAATCATAACTCCTAAACTACTCGCTGGATTTATCCCAAATTATAATATGTTCTGCAACAATATGTCAACTATATCATATCCAACATTCAAGCCCAACAGAGATCAAAAAGTTATTCAAAACCATCTCACAAAACAGCATCACTTGCTGTTTTCCCCAACACTCAGCACATATATAAAAACTGCATGAGGAGTCCACTTTGCAACATCATAACTCTCAAACCGTAACTCCGATTCATCCCAAATTTTAGTATGATATACTATATACTACTGACTACAACATATACAAAATTTAGCAACAAAGGGGGGGTATAACTTACTCAAATATTGACCCGAAGTTGACTGTTTTTTCACTTCCGAAAATTCAGAAAACTGAGAGATGTAACAGCTCTTTGAAGTTGCTCCCTTGGGCTGAAATGTATGGGTTTAAATGTGGTTTAGAGGCACCCATTGACACATAAACATGGAGGGGAAGTAAGGGGGTAGATGTGGGTCTTACCCGACTCCAAAACTCGAAGGGATGCTTGTCCACTGTTCGCAGGAGGTGAGGGGAAGGTACAATCCAGGAGACGGCTTCTGTTGCGAGATCGAAGGGCTGGAGAAGGGTGCGGCTTTTGTCGAGTCTGCAGGAGGCGACGGAGAGGACAGAGTGAGGATGGCCGCCTGCAGCCCAGCGCTGCTGTCGTTGGTGTGCAGAAGACGAAGAGGAGGGAGGACCCTAGTACGTTGGCTGAAGCGGCGTGCAGAAGACAGAGAGGAGGGAGGACGCTGGTACGTTGGCTGAAGCGGCGTGCAGAAGACGGAGAGGAGGGAGGTAGTTTGCAGTAGCGGAATTTCAGGGAGCGTTAGGGTACGTTCAGCTGCTCTCCAACTCAGCATACACACGTTTTAGGGCTGCTCCTTTGTTGGGCAGGTTGGCTTCTGTGCTGAAGGGCTGAAGCTGATGGGCTGGAGTAATGTAAGGAAGGTGGGCTGAGGCTGTTTCAAACCCGCCAGCAAGAGTTAAGGTAAGGGCTGTAAAAATAAATCCGATTAAGAAACAATGGGCTGAAACAAGGCAAGAATTAAGTGGGCTGAAAGTTTGTCAAGACTTGTCGAAAACTCGTCATGGCTTTGTCAGGCCCATGCATGACTTCGTCATAGAGTTGTCTGGCTTCATCATGACCTCGTCTCAGCTCTGTCATGGTCTCGTCGCAGCTTTGTCACAGTCTCGTCTCAGCTTTGTCACAGTCTCGTCTCAACTTAGTCATGATCTCGTCACAGCTTGTCATGATCTCGTCTAAAGTCATCGATAAGAATGAATTATAATAACTAGGGTTTGATATAAATCTATCATTTTATGTGAATTAAATTCTACATAAAATGATAAATAATTATAAGAATTAGAGCTTGATATAATTTTATCATTTTATGTGAATTAAATTCTACATAAAATGATAAAATTTCGTGAAGAAAGAAATACTAGATAGAATGGAAAAACCGTCAACGGCTCGAAGTCCGATTTGCTTCGGAATTAAACGGAACGAAAATTCCGGATATTACATCAGTACCCCCTTAAAATAAGTTTCGTCCCGAAACTTAGAACAAGGTATTTAATCAGACGACTTCCATACATAAACTTGTTTATCCTAGTTTCACTAATTTTTAATTTCGTTTTCTAAACTCATGTGACCCTATCAAAACGTAACGAAAAATTCGGTCGTTATATCAGATCCCCCTCAAAATAAGTTTCGTCCCGAAACTTAGGGTAAGACAATCCTGATCGGCCTTTAAGGCACCAAATGGGTGTGTTTGATCGCTATACAAAAGTCTCGTCATTTCCACATCTACGTATCCCGCACATCACGGTTACCAAAAGAACACATCACTAACTAAACACTCAATCATGAATTAAACAAGCAGTCAAACAATATCACACATACAAGGTCAAACCCTAACTCGTCACTCTTGAGGTTACAACTATCGCTACATATGTCTTTGAAAGGTTACGTCTCTTACTATCCCCCATATCTTAGGTAGCCTTATCAACTTTTCATGAAACCACTGAATCTGAGATCTTTTCAGGTACTTAGATCACAAGCGTTTGCTACCACGTTCTAGAGTGGTTACCGGATATCTCACCGGTAACATCCGGCTCAATTGTATGATCCTCTAATCTGAAGACCTAACTCGTGTCTGGTATGTATGACTCCAACTAAAATTCTCAACTTAGTTCCCCAAATTTAGTCTCTGTGGAAAACTGAAGCAGCACTCTCCAATAAGGTGAGGAATATTAGTCCATCAGTCACTTTTAAACTGCTTTAAAACTTCTCATGGTTGCCTTACACAACTCACTTTTAGATCCTTTGATGACCCTACGGAAAATGATCTATTCACCTTTCTTCCCTTCGTTATTACCACCTGCTTCCGGCCTTCTGAAAAGGTTCTGACTACCCACTCAGGCCAAAGGCCTTTGACATCCACCAACACTTAACAAGTGCCCAATGCTCTTCGTATCACGGCCCACTTGGTCTTGTCTTTTTAATATTCCTCAGTCATCATTTTCCTCAGATACGGAATCGTCACCGTTACCCTTTTCAGGTCTAACACTCGAAACAACTAAAAATCAAACCTGGTGGTCATCCTCTTTGTTCACCTGACATTATTATATCATTTATAATTCTCCAATATATCGTTTGCTCAAACTTAGGTTTATCACGCATTTTCCAAGATCTTAAGTGACCTAGAATATGTCTGGAACGACCGTATTAGACACAAAGTGATCTCCTATCACCGTTATTTGATCATAACTACTCAATAATTGTTAACATACCATCAATAGTGCACTCTTTTATCCACCACTTTTATCGGACTAATAATATCCCTTTAACTCAAAATGCAACTAGGCTTTGTTCCAACATAACATTACACATAAAATCTACTCTGAGATTATGATTTCTGTAAGCACAGTTTCTAGGTTGCAAGTATGCTCCTGTCGCTTCTCTTTCTTATGTATCTTCGACTCAAGATGGTAGTTACTCACTTTGAGCTTTCTAGTGCAGGCCATGCACAATACTTTTATTACATCGTTAATTCCTTCCTCAATCCATCAAGAAAACTGACTCTAGAATACTCCGTTACGTAGTGGATTTCGAACTAGTTATTTGACAACATGTGACAAGCCGTCATTATTCACTTGAATCCATAATAAGGTACTAATCTCATTCTATTACCTCTTACGTGCACATACTTTCCCGACTACCTTGATGGTGATACAGCTCCCGTACAATATTTTCAATCACTCTGCGTAGCCTATCTCATGTTCCTTCCAAGGGAAATGCATTTCACCAACTCTTACATGTTCCTTCCTGTGCCATTGCTTAAAGCTCTGTGGGTTAGGACCCACCACGCTTCCGCTGCGCTACTCTGATAATTCTGTTGTCACTCAATAATCATAGGGACATTATATGTGGGTCCCACGTGATTAACCTCAAACTCTTTTTTTTTCCAATCATATCGTCAGTCCTAACCGGATGAAGTACCAAGTACCTTCCTTAATTGCCTTAATGAAACAAAATGACGATTGGAGAACAACTTCTTCCGTTTACTTTCTTAATTCTCTTAGCACCGATCCAAACCCCTTGACTCGACCGGAGTTTGATCTTAACTAGCCAAGAAGTAACCCTTAAAACGTTTCTCTTTATATCTTTAATTCATCCAAGAAGGTTGTCGTTGCCTACTTGAGGAAATCCTCTAAGGCGTCGGTAAAGCTACTCCATAGATCCACAGTCACAAATATCTCTTCTTAACGGGACAAAACTCATCAATACCAAACGATACTTGCACGTCTTTGGTTGACATCGGTCAGTCTATAATTGACTTATCTCAATTTCATACCTCCACTAGTATTAAACTTTTGGTGCACATCACTTACTAGATTAATCCTCTTATCCTTCTTTATTTCATCTTATCTTTCACTCTTCTGCTTCCTTTGGGACAACCCTCTTTCTCAAGTTCACCGTGCCATTTGCTTGACGTCACAAGTCGTTCCTAACACTCCACGATAGATGGTAAGCGTCTTGTAGTTCCGATGACTTTTAATTACCTCCCAATTGTAGTCCCTGTACAAGGACCGTCTGTGTTGATGACCTATGTTTTGTTATATATGGGGTTACCCTGGACTCTTGAGTCCGCCACACGATTCTCACAAGCACAAGTTCCTTCATCGGCATTGTTTGTAATATTTCCTTCCAAATATCTGTTGACTATGTTACAGGGCTTCGATCCTTTCGATACTGGCGTTGTGATTCTTCTTAGAATTTTTATCTTGAAAGAAGACAAAATGTCTCCAAGCTTGTGAAGTCTACCTTTCGCTCTTACATTTAGTTGTAAGTCTTCATTCCGTGTTAATTGTGATCTGTCAAAATTTCCTTAGCTAGTAGGTAAACAGTTGCACACTACCATCCGTTTATACTTCTTTAGTTCGTTCTAGCTTCCACCCTTCCGCTTCTTACGGGCCAACTCCATTTCTCTAGTCCGATTGTGTCATTCATCTGGCATAAATAGTCGTTTCAAGTTTCCACGATAGCTTGCAAGCGTCTTTGAAATTCTCATGGCCGTAATGATCATCCACTTGCAGTTCCTTTTGCATAGACCATCTATGTTGATGGCTTAGGTCCCATGATAATTCGGGTTACTCTGGACTCTCGAGTCTAGCAAGGCCGTTCTCCCATACAGATTTCTTCACTGAAGTTAGTGGGAATATCGCCTTCATGAACTCCGTTGAACCTGCTACAGGCTTCCATTCTTTGGATATTGGCGTCGTGGTTTCTTTCAAACTACTTATATCTCTGAAGAGGGTCAAAACCTCTCCCCATTTGTGGGGTCTGACTTTTCGCTTTTACACTCAATTGTAGGTCTTCATTCCGTAAACCTTAGATTATCACACCCAGATTGACACTCTGTCTCTTCTGGTTTCTAATGCCACTAATGGTCTATGGGGCATCCGCCTCGATGGTAATGTCCTTGATTCCACAATCTTGGTTGTACTCAATTCTACTTGTCTCGTTCCAATATTGTTATCTCTACTCCGCACTCTTGTAGTCTCTTGCATGGTTCTTATAATTCATCTCTCGGCTTCGTACAACCAAGTCCCTTGTATGACCTTCTATTTCTTCTATCTGAGTTGACTCGGGAATTCTTCCTCATTTGATTATACTTATGGTCAAAATTATCTCCACATCTTTACTTCTTCGTCTATTAGTTCTTTGGATGGTTAACAAGGGTTACTAGGACGCCCACTCGAGGATAATACTTGATCCAAGGTCCGAGTCCTTTGTCTCGTGTTGAAAACTCTTCAAGTCTGCTACCGATTTATCATGAGGCGATAATCGCTTCATGATATCACAACTAAAGGATATAATATATCCTTTAGGATACTAACATACTACACATACACATATATATATATATATATATATATATATATATATATATATATATATATATATATATATATATATATATATATAACATACATTAATACTCATCATAATAAGTCCATATGCTAACTCATATCGATCTAAGTTGTAGAGATCCACGGAGAGCGATGGTGGTCCAACGTACTACTAACACAACAACCCGACTATGCGCGCGTGTGAAAACATAAATCCGTTTTGAAAATTTTAGACCCCTTTCGGGTTCTAGTTATTTTATACATTTGGTCTTTCAGAAGATTTCAAGTGCCATTGTTGCCAACCCAGAGCTCTGATACCATATTGTAACACTTCAAATTCTGAGAACTCGGGGAGCTACTGGTTAGGACCTCACAATGGGTCCCGACCTTAGTTTGACAACAATTTAACTTGGATCTTACAACAAGGCACAAAAGTATTTAAAACATTTGAAAACTTTAAATAATATATACATGAAGAATATGTATCAGCCTTACAAAGCAAAGGTACCAAAACGACACATAAGAAGAACAGAAGACATCCCGTCCCCAACTAAATAAGTACGTGGACCCGGCTGACCATTCCCTTCGGATCTTTCTACAACTGTTTTAACCTGCAAGGCATCTACAAGCGGTATAAAACCGTTAGCTAACATTCTATGCATAAGTATAAAGGTAAAAGCACAAACACACAACATACACAATCAACATGCAACACTCAATCCTTTTATTATCTTTAATTAGGTGATAGGTTATTACCAATGATACTTATTTTGTGACACGAGGGATTCCCAAACCTCGCCCCTGTCCCCGTTTACCAACGCGGAATGGTACTAATGCATTTGACCGTCTACCGGACTGGGCTGGTCGCAGGGAACCTCCTAGACTCTCGCAAGAGCTAGGCAGATGATGTCACGACCCGTTATCATACACTTGGGTCAATTACGTAAATAATAAAGTCAGCCTAATCCGGTTTCGTTGTTTATCATAACTAACAAACACCACTCATACACATTACACTCATACAAGAAGCCAACTAAGTAAGTCCGTGGACTTACCTGAATCAAATCTCGACTTTCTAATTCGCAAATCGATCTGTACAGTAAGAATTCAGTGGCCTGTCAAAGGAGGCAAGTGTGTAAGCACACTTTCTAGGTGATTAGAAGCCTAAGACTTCTAAGATAGTAGGTCTTAATAGAACGGAATTGATTACAGTATTAATTTATGGTAAAATGACTATTTTACCCTTGGTCTCAAAACTTCCAAAAATTCCCTACTTCATGCCTAAAATCTTATTTGAGACTAAAGAGTCATATTCTAACTCCTAAAGATGAGTTTGGTTACAAACTGACAATTTACCCATTTCCTTATTTTCGTAAAGATCGTTAAGGTCCAACTTCGGCTTCAAATATAAAATTTGAATAATCTTATAAAAATTTCAAAATAATTCCCTAGATCATCTATGATATCTCATCTACTCCTAGCAGCAAGAATTTCTTAAAACTGTTAAAGCATCACTTCTACAAAAATTTCTTAAGTTGGTTACAACACTTAACAAACAACACACTGTCTTAACTTTGAAAAATCATAACTCCTAAACTACTCGCTGGATTTATCCCAAATTTTAATATGTTCTACAACAATATGTAAACTATATCATATCCAAAATTCAAGCCCAACAGAGATCAAAAACCTATTCAAAATGATCTCACAAAACATCATCACTTGCTGTTTTCCCCAACACTCAGCTCATATATAAAAACTGCATGAGGAGTCCACTTTGCAACATCATAACTCTCAAGCCGTAACTCCGATTCTTCCCAAATTTTAGTATGATATACTATATAATACTGACTACAACATATCCAAAATTCAGCAACAAAGGAGGCGTATAACTTACTCAAATCTTGACCCGAAGTTGACTGTTTTTTCACTTCCGAAAATTCAGAAAACTGAGAGATGTAACAACTCTTTGAAGTTGCTCCGTTGGGCTGAAATGTATGGGTTTAAATGTGGTTTAGAGGCACCCATTGACACATAAACATGGAGGGGAAGTAAGGGGGTAGATGTGGGTCTTACCCGACTCCAAAACTCGAAGGGATGCTTGTCCACTGTTCGCAGGAGGTGAGGGGAAGGTACAGTCCAGGAGACGGCTTCTGTTGCGAGATCGAAGGGCTGGAGAAGGGTGTGGCTTTTGTCGAGTCTACAGGAGGCGACGGAGAGGACGGAGTGAGGATAGCCGCCTGCAGCCCAGCGCTGCTGTCGTTGGTGTGCAGAAGACGGAGAGGAGGGAGGACGCTAGTACGTTGGCTGAAGCGGCGTGCAGAAGACAGAGAGGAGGGAGGATGCTGGTACGTTGGCTGAAGCGGCGTGCAGAAGACGGAGAGGAGGGAGGTAGTTTGCAGCAGCGGAATTTCAGGGAGCGTTAGGGTACGTTCAGCTCCTCTCCAACTCAGCATACACACGTTTTAGGGCTGCTCCTTTGTTGGGCAGGTTGGCTTCTGTGCTGAAGGGCTGGAGCTGATGGGCTGGAGTAATGTAAGGAAGGTGGGCTGAGGCTGTTTCAAACCCGCCAGCAAGAGTTAAGGTAAGGGCTGTAAAAAAAAATCCGATTAAGAAACAAGGCAAGAATTAAGTGGGCTGAAAGTTTGTCAAGACTTGTCGAAAACTCGTCATGGCTTTGTCAGGCCCATGCATGACTTCGTCACAGAGTTGTCTGGCTTCATCATGACCTCGTCTCAGCTCTGTCATGGTCTCGTCGCAGCTTTGTCACAGTCTCGTCTCAGCTTTGTCACAGTCTCGTCTCAACTTAGTCATGATCTCGTCACACCTTGTCATGATCTCGTCTAAAGTCATCGATAAGAATGAATTATAATAACTAGGGTTTGATATAAATCTATCATTATATGTGAATTAAATTCTACATAAAATGATAAATAATTATAAGAATTAGAGCTTGATATAATTTTATCATTTTATGTGAATTAAATTCTACATAAAATGATAAAATTTCGTGAAGAAAGAAATACTAGATAGAATGGAAAACCGTCAACGGCTCGAAGTCCGATTTGTTTTGGAATTAAACGGAACGAAAATTCCGGATATTATAGGTCACACCATCTGGCTCACCCTGTAGTCTTCCTAACCTGCAGATCATCTACAACACGGTATGAAACCGTTAACTACAACATTGAAAAGCATGAAGGTAATAGCACAACCACACATCAACATCTCATACATGCAATGCCACACACATTCATTTATTATCTTTCATTACGTTATTCCATTACTAATTCAACTTCTTTTGTAACACGAGGAACCTAAAGAACCTCGTCCCTTTCCTCGTTAACACAACGGTTTGCATGGAGGTGATCATCACTCATCCCACCCTGTGTTACTGGCTTCCAGGCACCTCCTCCTAACCCACAAGCAGAGACCGGTGGTTACCGCCCGTTATAATACACTTGGGCCAAATAAATGTAATAAATGGTCATCCTAGTCCGGTTTAAGGTTATAAATGCACAATCATATGAGCACACACAACCATCACAATAATACAATCCACAACCGTACGCTAAGTAAGTCCTATGGACTTACCTGATATACTCGTAACCTGTACCACGTCACAGCTTCCCCTTGGGGAAAAAATCAACGCCTACAATAGCAAGGCACACACAATCACATACTACAAAGGTTAGGAGACTCGTCTCACTAACCACAACTGTTAGCATGAAATATTGTGATATTTTAGGCACGTTTTCTAAGTGTATTTGATTCATATTGGTAGTCATTGATTGAGCATTGTTGCATTTGTGAGCTAGTTTGCCTATATTGTCGATATAGATGTCTACACAAGCTTTATGTTGATTATAGGTGATTGAGAGCCATTTCCGAACGGAATTGAGCAAGGATGAGTTGATTGAGTATGTCCATGGATTGAGGGCATCCTTAGGAGAAAAAAGGAGTTCAACTTAAGGAATACATGAGGCTAGGGAAGAATCACGTTCTTGCCCTAAACCACGCTCTAAAATACGGCCGTATTACATTCCACGTTCAGTTCCACGGCCGTGCAATCATGCAGGAGAAGCGTGGTTCATTCCAGAAGCTTTTACGGTCGTGGAATCATATGTTCAAACCGTGTTGATTTCCACGCTCTAAATTACGGTCGTGGAACCTTCCACGACCGTGATCTTGGCGATCTTTTTCGCCACACTTTAAGCCACGATCTTTTAAAAGATTGGGCCGGGCCGCTACTTCATCATACACTATAAAAGGACGGACGAAGAGAGATTCCGTCATCTCGCTTTACACGTGTTTTTACACCTTGGCTTACGCATAGACGCATCCTACGTTCACGCTTGGAATTGCCCTAATCTCGCACTTTTGGTGGAGATTGTGATTGAGATTTCCAGATTTACGGAAGAACGAAGATTCGGAAGATTGTTCGCAAGAAGATTCCTCTTCTTGCTTAGGTTTGATTTAGAAGATGGATTGACATCCCATTCTTCCTTCTTATCTAAGATTGTGTTTGTTTGTTCTATTCCGAATCTAGTGACGATATTTGTTCTTGATTGTGACATTGAGATTGGTTTGAAGTTTATTGAAGGTTTTCGGAAGTTTTCATCTTTCAATCTTTTAAATCTTGAATTTGATATCAATATGACTATTGTTGGCTAAAAACCCTTAACAATTCTAAGGTGAAGGGTTGATAGTTGTGGTTTAGGTGATGATAGATCGATCGTAAACAGATTGGACCCTGAGAGTTAGAGAGAATCGCCGACGAACCCTAAATTACGGCCCGTTCTTGAGTCCACGGCCGCGGAACCTCAAGAACTAACCGTGATTTCCCTTAAGTCTACGAACTTGCTTTTACTTTAATCCAAAGTTAAAGATTTACTTTAACTTAGTTTAGGCTTGCCTTTTCTAGGTGGTAGTGAAGCCTCAACAACCTCTACCTCGATTGTGAGTGTCACAACCTTAATCGATTTAGTTAGTCTTGATCCTTGGATTACAAGTTTGGGTATTTGACATTAATTCTTACTTTTAGATCCTTTCTATATTGAAGCCTCAACAACCTTTATAGAGAGTGTCTTGTAGGTGAGTCATATAAGGTTTTTGGAACTTCACCGTACGATTACCTTACATTAGCATACCTTTGCATATCTTAACTCTGTCCTTATATCATTAGTATATCTTGAATCGATAGTCACAGCTGGATACTTGGATCTTTAGGATTGTTGTTTTCCCAATAATTTGCAAAGCTCTTACATCTACTTGCTTGATAATCTGCAATTGAATTTGTTCCCCCCAATCCCTGTGTTCGATACTCTGGAATTCTTGCTTAACTACGTCGATCCGTACACTGCGGGTTCGCTTGCTTGATTCTAGTTTTATAAATTTAAAGCTTATTTGCACGCACGCTAAGTGGCGAACAAGTTTTTGGTGCCGTTGCCGGGGATTTGGTCTAGGCCGAATTCGGTAGCCGGTTGTCAAGCTTGGGAGCTTGCTCTCGTTATTTGATATCTTTTCAAGTGCATGCGCAGGTCTAGGAACACCGGAGATCTCTTGCCTCTTGATCAAGAGCTTGAGAAGACTTTAAGACACAAGCGAAAGGAAAAGAAGATGGCTGAAGAACACGAACGTGATCTTCAAGCGGAGTTAGCGGAGAAAGAAGCTCAACTCCAATGGAATGAGAATATGCGCCGGGATGAGATGGATCGTCATCAATCCCAAGTCAATGATCTGAAGGACATGATGTTCCAGATGAGGATAGAAATAAGCAACCTCAAGAATAAAGGAAGCAAGAAATCCTCAAGGAGATCGATGAGATCGAATAGGGGTCAATCATCCGCTGATGATAGCGACTCTTCCATGCCACCGTTAGAGGAGATTGATCCAAGGATCAATATGAATCCATTCGCTCCATGGACAACCACAAACCGATGCATTCCACCTAGAAATGTAAGGGTGAAGCGTGTAGATGATGAGCCAAGGACTCTTGGCCAAAGGATGGATCCAACGCAGTAACCACGCCGGCTAGGTGTGAACTTTGATGCTGATGATGTGCAAGGGTTTAGCTTCAACCCTCAAGTTATTACTCTTGTTCGCCAAAATCAATTTGGCGGGACAAGCGCTGAATCTCCACACCAACACTTGCAAAACTTTGAGTGTATGATGGAGACAATGAGACCGAAGAACGCTACTACCAACAACTATAAGCTCAAGCCTTTCTTTTTCTCCTTGAAGGGGAAAGCGTTGTCTTGGTACCAAGCTCTTCCTAGTGGGAAACTAGACACGTGGGAAGACCTTTCCGCGGAGTTCCTCACCAAATTCTTTCCGCCATCCAAAACGGCGGAACTTAGAGGTAAGATCAATGCATTTTCCATGAGGTCTAACGAAAGTTTGTTTCAATCATGGGAAAGGTTTCAGGACTTGTTATTGGATTGCCCTCATCACGGCATATCCAAGCTTGCATTGCTGGAGATTTACTACAAGGGGCTGGATGCGGGGACGCAATTCAACCTCCAATCCCTCTCATGTGGTACATTCATGGACATGAGAGAAGATGATGCTTGGGACTTCATTGAGAAGCAACCAAGAGTCATAGAGAAGTATTCCCACCGGAAAGTGGAGGAAAATCGTGTGGAGCAAGGAGCAAAACTCACACATGAACCTCAAAATCAGATTTTCTCTCTCAACAATGAGATCAAAGAGTTGAAGGAGGCTATCAAGACCAACTTTCCAAAGCAACAAGGAATGGATGTTGGATATTTGGGCAACAACAACAATGGCGGTGATAACACAAACCGCAACAACAACAACAATAACCGGAACAACAACCGGAATAACAATTGGAATGGCAATAACAACAACCGGAACAATAATTGGAACAATAATAGGGGTTCAAACAACAACAATTGGCGCTCCAATCAACAAAATTCCGGTAACTCTTATCCTTCCAATTCTAATTCACTAACTCCACCTTCCTCTTCCTCTACTCCTTTGAAAAGCCAGGGGCAATCATCTAATGGAGGAAACAATTCGGGGAAGGAGAAGCCCGATCCCATTTTGGAAACAATTTTGGGAAAGCTACAAGGGTTGGAGAACCGCATCATTAAGGTTGATGATCAAATTTCTAAGGTTGATAAAGCTCAAAAGGTTTTAGAAAACCAAATGTTCAGCCATGCGGAGGAAGTTCCTAGGAATCAAGGGAAACTTCCAAGAAAGACGGAGGACAACCCTAAGGGAAGGGTAATGACAATCACAACTAGGAGCGGAGTGACTACCACCGATCCGCAGCCTAAGTTTGTTGAAGTCCCCGTAGAGAAAGACAAAGAGAAGGGGAAGGAGAAGGAAGATGTTTACGTTCCTCCTCCAGCTTACAAACCTCCCCTACCATTCCCTCAATCTAGAACGAGAGCGCGCCTAGACAAACAGTTCGGTAAGTTTATAGAACTCATGAGCAAGCTGCATATTAATATACCCTTTATTGATGCTATTGTAGGTATGCCGGCTTATGGCAAGTTCTTGAAGAAGCTCCTCTCTAACAAGAGGAAGCTAGAAGATTTCGGTGAGGTTAAGATGAGTTCGGATTCTTCGGATCTCATCAAGACCATGAAGGAGAAAATGCCCCCAAAGCTAAAGGATCCGGGGTCATTTTGCATTCCCATAGGAGTGGGAGATGTCACATACGATACGTTATGTGATTTAGGAGCAAGTGTGAGCATCATACCACTTGCATTATGTAGGCAGATCGGTTTAGGCGACCCTAAACCGGTGAAGATGACGTTGTACATGGCGGATCGATCCATTACTCGCCCCGTCGGTATTGTAGAAGATGTCCCGGTCAAGCTAGGTAAATTCTTTGTTCCCATTGATTTTGTCGTGCTTGACATTCCTGCAGATAGTCCGGTCCCGATCATACTCGGAAGACCGTTTCTTGCAACTTCTGGCTGGATAGTCGATTGCAAGAATGGTAGACTCGCTTTTGATATAGGAGAAGAGAAAGTAGAGTTCGTTCTTTCCACTCTATTAAAGGAGCCCATCTTTGATGAGGATATATTCGATATCCAAGATGAAGAAGGGTTGTCTAGGGAAGAGGTAAGTGCTATTCTCTTCAACGATCCTTTACAAAAGGTTATCACTATGAGTCTAACAAATGTAGGGGAAGAAGAGGAGTGCAATGATGCAATTGAAGCCTTAGAAGCACAAGAAGAGATGCATGAAGTGGAGTTTGAAAAACTCCACGATGAGGCAGAAAACGTGAGAATCCACGGCCACACACTATATTCCACGGCCGTGGATCTCACAACCAAAACCGTGTCCCACTCCAGAGAGTTATACGGTAGTGGAGAAATTGGAACAACCGTATTTCCCTTCCACGCCCTAAACCACGGCCGTGGAGGACATAGGGAAACCATAATTTTGGGCGTGGAAAGGGGTGATCGAGACACTTCTTCAACTTCTCCCGATTCTTCTCCCACACATTCAACACCCTTAGAAACTTCTAAGGAGACATCGGATGCTTCTCAAGGATCATTGGAAGCTCCGAAAGCAATGGAACTCAAACCACTTCCTACTCATCTAAGGTACGCTTTTCTAGGATCTAATTCTACCTTTCCGGTTATTGTTAGTTCCGATCTAAGCATAGATGAACATAATCAGCTCATGATTGTCCTTAGGAAACATAGGAAAGCTTTAGGCTATACTATTGAGGACTTAGTAGGAATTAAACCCTCCCTATGCATGCATAAGATACTAATGGAGGAAGATTTTAGAACTTCAAGACAACCTCAAAGGCGGTTAAATCCGACCATGAAGGAGGTTGTTAAAAAGGAAATTCTTAAACTTCTTGATGCAGGTATCATCTACCCTATCTCCGATAGTAAGTGGGTGAGTCCGGTTCAAGTAGTTCCAAAGAAGGGAGGAATGACGGTCATCACCAACAAGAACAACGAACTCATTCCTACCCGAACCGTAACAGGATGACGGATGTGCATAAACTACCGCAAGCTCAACAATGCAACGAGGAAGGATCACTTCCCATTGCCATTCATCGATCAAATGCTTGAAAGGTTAGCACAACATTCACATTTTTGCTACCTTAACGGTTATAGTGGTTTCTTTCAGATTCCGATACACCCGGACGATCAGGAAAAGACCACATTCACGTGCCCGTGGGGTACGTTCGCCTATAGGAGAATGCCGTTCGGGCTTTGCAACGCCCCAGCCACCTTTCAACGGTGCATGATGGCCATCTTCTCCGAATACATAGAGGAAATCATGGAGGTCTTCATGGACGACTTCTCCGTATACGGTTCCTCTTTTAACGATTGCCTTTCTAACCTTTCTCTTGTTTTGCAAAGGTGTGAAGACACCAACCTAGTTCTTAATTGGGAGAAGTGTCAATTTATGGTTAAGGAAGGAATTGCACTAGGACACTTAGTCTCTAGTAGAGGGATAGAGGTAGATAAAGCTAAGATAGAGACCATAGAGAAGCTTCCTCCCCCAACTTCGGTGAAAGGGATAAGAAGTTTCTTAGGACATGCTGGATTTTATAGACGTTTCATTAAAGACTTCTCTAAGATATCAAAACCGCTCACTAATCTATTGATGAAGGATGCAGTTTTTGAGTTTTCGCAGGAATGTTTGGATGCGTTTAACACAATTCGGCAAACTCTAATTTCAACACCTATTATCCAACCTCCGGATTGGACTCTTCCCTTTGAGGTTATGTGCGATGCTAGTGACGTAGCTATAGGAGCTGTTCTTGGACAACGAAAGGAAGGACGAACCCATGCCATATACTATGCTAGCAAGACGCTAGATGAAGCGCATCTCAACTACGCCACTACCGAGAAAGAGTTTTTAGCCATTGTCTATGCTATTGACAAGTTTCGTTCTTATCTTGTAGGTGCAAAGGTGATTGTCTACACGGATCATGCTGTGATCCGGTACCTCCTTGCGAAGAAAGATGCGAAGCCAAGGCTAATTAGATGGATTCTTCTCCTACAAGAATTCGATCTTGAGATCCGCGACAAGAAAAGTTCAGAAAATTTTGTTGCGGATCACTTGAGTCGCCTAACACATCTAGAGGACGACCATTTAGCCATCGACGACTCCTTCCCGGACGAACACCTACACCTTATTGAGGAGTGCATCGATGTGATCTCCAAAGGTAACGAACCATGGTTTGCTGATTTTGTTAACTATTTGGTTTGTCAGGAGATACCGCCCGGACTATCCTACGCACAAAGAAAGAAGTTCTTTAAGGATGTCCGGGAATACTTTTGGAACGAGCCTCTCCTCTTTAAGAGAGGTCCGGATGGCATCATTCGGCGATGTGTGCCGGAAGATGAGATGCAAAGTGTCATCCGCCATTGTCATTCACTACCTTGTGGAGGAAACGCTAGTTCAAACAAGACTAGCGCAAAGGTATTGCAATCTGGATTCTTTTGGCCTACTTTGTTTAGAGATGTGCAATCCTTTGTTTCTTGCTGCGATGCTTGTCAAAGAACAGGTAATATCTCTAGGAGGAATGAGATGCCCCTCAACAACATCCAAGAGGTGGAGATTTTCGACGTTTGGGGAGTTGACTTCATGGGACCGTTCCCATCCTCTTGTGGAAACCAATACATACTATTGGCGGTATATTACGTTTCTAGATGGGTGGAAGCAATTGCCTCTCCCACCAATGATGCCATGGTGGTGGTTAAGTTCTTTAACAAGACCATCTTCCCGCGATTTGGGACGCCAAGGACTATCATTAGTGATGGAGGTTCTCACTTCATTGCCCGGCGCTTTGAAGCTCTTCTAGCTAAGTATGGGGTTACTCACAAGGTCGCTACCCCTTATCATCCACAAACTAGTGGACAAGTTGAGATCTCAAATAGGGAGATCAAAGGAATTCTAGAGAAGACGGTTTCGAGGACTAGGAAGGATTGGTCCTTGAAGCTTGACGATGCATTGTGGGCATACCGGACTGCATACAAGACTCCCATAGGAACCACACCATACAACCTTGTGTATAGGAAGTCTTGTCACTTGCCGGTAGAGTTGGAGCACAAAGCGTTTTGGGCTATCAAGTGGTTGAATTTCAACATGAAGGAAGCGGGAGAGAAGCGTCTCCTAGACCTTAATGAGCTAGACGAACTCCGCTTGAATGCTTATGAAAACGCTAAGATCTATAAGGAGAGAGCAAAGCGTTGGCATGATAAGCATATCATTCTAAAGGACTTCAAAGAAGGAGATCAAGTTCTCCTCTTCAATTCAAGGCTTCGTCTCTTTCCAGGTAAGCTTAAATCTCATTGGACCGGACCTTTTCTAATTAAGCGTATTTTCCCCCATGGTGCAGTTGAAGTATGGGGTGAAGCGGGCGGAAGCTTTAAGGTGAACGGCCAACGACTCAAGAAGTATACGCCGGAACTCCAAGCTGAAGAGTTCGCGCCTACCGCACTCGAATAAGTGCGAGATTGGTCTAGCTACGGACCTTAAACAAAGCGCTTCTTGGGAGGCAACCCAAGGTATTGCATTTTTGTATTTGTTTTCGATTCATAGTTTAGCTTAGTTTAGACGTTTTTTGCTTTGTTTTGCCTTCGATTCCTTCCGGTATGTTCGTGTTTTTGGATGTAGGAACGATGGAAAAGGAAAAGGGAAGGATAATGTTGAAGAAAAGTGACAAAACTTGGACTTTGGAGCTTTACAGAGAGTTCCACGGCCTAAACCACGGTCGTGACAGCTACAGTGACCGTAATTTCCAAAAGCCTTTGAAAAATCACCAAAACCACGGTTCCGTACAATTCCATGGCCGTGGAACACCCCGACAGACCGTGATTTTCAAAATTTTGCCTGTGACTATATAAACCACGTTCTTCACAAAAATCACTCCACAATACCCTCTTCCACGACCACAGCGCCGAATCCACGACCTCCTCCCAAATCCTCGTTCCTTAATCGTTTTCAACGATTCTTCTTCCCAAATTGAAGCAAATTCAACCACCAACAAGATCCAAGCGACGAATCGAGCGGCAATTCACCAAGGGACGCGCAATTCGGATTTTAAAATCCGAAACCTAGGTTTTTCCACTCTTCTTGATCTTTGTCGATTTGGTTCATTTTTGTTAGAAATTTTAGGAAGAACTGATTGAAATTGGAAGGAATTAGACTAGGGCTGCCTGATTGTTGAGTTTGAGAGTTGTTTGATGAGATTTGTGAAAGAAACAAACAAACCACGGTTCCTGAAAGAACCACGGCCGTGGAAAGGCAAGAACAACCCGTAATTTTGAACAGTGATGGATTTCGTGAGGAGAGTTTCAGGGAGGATTAAGGAGAAAAAGAATGACCAGAACAAGAAGAGGAAGGGTAATCCCTCTTCTTCTTCATCCTCTAGAGCACCACCACCCTCTTCCCCTTCACCTCCATCATCACCTTCATCACCCTCACCTCCTAGCCCTAGAGTACCGACCATTCATGAGGATCACCTCGATGCATTCGAGAGGATCCAGGAGAGGGCTGTGATTGGACCTAGGTATTTGTTGTTAGAGGATCTAGCTCCTCTTAACATCATAGAGGACCTTACTTGGCTCTTGGATAGAGCCGGACTAGTTGTCTTCCCGGCTATCCGAGAAGACGCTTATGAGGAGATTACGAGGGAGGTTGTGACGTCTTTTCAGCACAGCCATGTGGATAGGACCGTTTCTTTCCGTATTATGGAAAGAAACTATGATTTTTCCATTCGTGAGTTCGGGACCTTCTTTGGGTTCCATGAGACCTTTAACGGTCGTTTTCCTAGTGGCGTTTACGCCAAGGACTTTTGGGAGGAGGCAGTGATGATCTACGCCAGCGAGGACCGCTGGCAACCTGCTGACACCAAGGCTAAGTTGATGTACCACTTAGCCTTGAAGATTACTCATCGTGTTCTTTCGGAGTGTCTCTTCCCTCGGACGGAGACGCCCCAAAAGATCAAGACGGATGAGCTATTTCTGTTGTATTCTATGCTGTATGGGCGCCGAGTTGACTGTGCCACCCTCTTAGCTGCTACTATGAGCAAGCTTAAGAACAAGAGGAAGGGCAACATTGGATATGGTGGGATAGTTACCCACCTTGCTAGGAGTTTGGGAGTTGACTTTTCTGTGTGCACCCGCATACCAGCCGTACCTTTAGGACTTCATGCCTTCATGACTTGAGGTCTCATCTTCCCCACACATAGAGGTCCGCCTTATACGGCCATGCCTTGGGAGAGCAGGACGGGTAGGGGTATTGAGTGGCTACAGGAGTATTCCATTATGGCGGGACGCCATAATTGGAAGGAGACGTTCGCTGCCATGCATGTGAACAGGATTGCAGCTCCCCCGTATGTCCCACCACCACCAGTAGTTGAGGAGGAGGAGATGAGAGATCAGTTTGAGGGTGGAGGAGGAGCAGAGCAGGAGTTTGGCACGTTTCCGGATCAGCCGGATGCGGCCCCCGATGTGCCTAGACGTTCTCCACGTCCAGCCAGAGCTTCAGGCTCGTCTTCTCGCCGCGCCAGCGTGAGTGAGAGACCCACATGGGCTGACACACCTCCTGCATGGTATGGAGCTCCACCTCCATGGTCTACACAGGTACCATCTGCATCAGCACCAGCACCAGCACCATCCGACGCTCCAGAGTGGTACAGTCATGCTCCGGGATGGTATGAGCAGATGCCGGATTGGGCTACTGGTCTTTCGGAGAGAGTAGGAGCATTGGAGATTAGAGCCGATGCTAGAGATGGACACTTGGACGACCTCGATCACATGATGAGAGACGTCTACCGCCAGCAGTTTGGGCGGTTTTATGATCCTAGCTTCTCTCCATTCCCGCCTCCACCAGCGCCGCAGTGATTGATTGCATGACCGTTTAGCTTTAGCCGCTTCACCGCCACTTTGTGAGTTTCTTTTTCTTTTCTTCTTTTCTTTCTTTCTTTTGAACATTAGGGACAATGTTCGTCCCAAGTATGGGGTGGGGTGTGACTAAAAGTTTGTAATAACTCTTACTCACTGTGTTTGCTTCTATTCGAGACTATCTTGCATGTTCATTATATTGTTGCACGTTTCATTATTGCATTGCTTGAAAAAGAACTTGAAAAACCCATAAAAATTGAAAGGCTTTTGAAAATTTTGTGCTTCTAATGAATTGAGATGATTTCTTTGATAATTACTACTTGTGAATTGAGTTTGATGACAATTGCATGCTTAAAAGAATAGTGAATTGAAAAGGAATGGAATGAGTTGATTATACCTCTTTTGCAAGTTTCATAATGTGATAAATATTACCTAAATCATGTTGAGAAATTGAAGTTGAAATCACACTATAAGTTCTTATACTTCTTGTTGAGATGATTAAGGCAATTCGATATTTTCTTTCTTCTTTCTTTGATCATTTAGCTCCTCATTGGAATATTGACCTCCTTTACCTATCCGGGAATTTGGAGGAGTTGATTGAAAAAGGCATGTTTGATGTGGGAGGGCCATGAGAGCAATTATTTGCAATCAAAAGAATAGAAAGAAATTGTAGGTTTGGGGAAGTCAATCATGACGATGAGTAACTCGGCACCATTCACATAGCCGGGTGTTTGTGTCTTCCCAAAGTCGAATTGAGCGATATTCCTAGCGGATTATGGTATGTGCGCTAAGGGTTTGAGGCATCTCATAAAAATTGAGAAACGCCAATCTCCTAGGCTTCGGTTTTTGTGCACCTCTGTCCATAACTCCAAAAGTAAAGTCGAAAAATGAAAGGAAGAGAGCGAAGCTCTAAGTTGAAGTTGTTGCGGAAACCGCAAGAGGAGAAGAAGGAGTAGTTGTCCACTTTCCCGGATTCATGCACCACATTCCTTAAAGTTTCCTTCCCTTTCCACATTCTAGACCTTTTTCTTTGAAAGTCCTTAAGATAAAAAGAATGTAATATGACTTGGTGATCTAAAGTGAAGTTTCTTATGATTGATTTTGATAATGTTTAAGGGTTATGATGTTTGTATAGAAGTTTGATTGATTCATGAGCTTTCTTTGCTTTTTACACTTTGATTAAGTATATGAAAGTCTTATAAACGATTGAAGCAAGATTTGAGAATGATCTATTCTTTAGAAGGCACATTCATCCAAAAGAAGTATTGCTTTGAGAAGGTACACATATTTCATCCTAACTCTTGTTTTAAAGCTTTTGAAAGACCTTGCTTAGGGACAAGCAAGTTGCAAGTATGGGGTTATTTGTTAGCATGAAATATTGTGATATTTGAGGCATGTTTTCTAAGTGTATTTGATTCATATTGGTAGTCATTGATTGAGCATTGTTGCATTTGTGAGCTAGTTTGCCTATATTGTCGATATAGATGTCTACACAAGCTTTATGTTGATTATAGGTGATTGAGAGCCATTTCCGAACGGAATTGAGCAAGGATGAGTTGATTGAGTATGTCCATGGATTGAGGGCATCCTTAGGAGCAAAAAGGAGTTCAACTTAAGGAATACACGAGGCTAGGGAAGAATCACGTTCTTGCCCTAAACCACGCTCTAAAATACGGCCGTATTACATTCCACGTTCAGTTCCACGGCCGTGGAATCATGCAGAAGAAGCGTGGTTCATTCCAGAAGCTTTTACGGTCGTGGAATCATATGTTCAAACCGTGTTGATTTCCACGCTCTAAATTACGGTCGTGGAACCTTCCACGACCGTGATCTTGGCGATCTTTTTCGCCACACTTTAAGCCACGATCTTTTAAAAGATTGGGCCGGGCCGCTACTTCATCATACACTATAAAAGGACGGACGAAGAGAGATTCCGTCATCTCGCTTTACACATGTTTTTACACCTTGGCTTACGCATAGACGCATCCTACGTTCACGCTTGGAATTTCCCTAACTCGCACTTTTGGTGGAGATTGTGATTGAGATTTCCAGATTTACGGAAGAACGAAGATTCGGAAGATTGTTCGCAAGAAGATTCCTCTTCTTGCTTAGGTTTGATTTAGAAGACGGATTGACATCCCGTTCTTCCTTCTTATCTAAGATTGTGTTTGTTTGTTCTATTCCGAATCTAGTGACGATATTTGTTCTTGATTGTGACATTGAGATTGGTTTGAAGTTTATTGAAGGTTTTCGGAAGTTTTCATCTTTCAATCTTTTAAATCTTGAATTTGATATCAATATGACTATTGTTGGCTAAAAACCCTTAACAATTCTAAGGTGAAGGGTTGATAGTTGTGGTTTAGGTGATGATAGATCGATCGTAAACAGATTGGACCCTGAGAGTTAGAGAGAATCGCCGACGAACCCTAAATTACGGCCTGTTCTTGAGTCCACGGCCGCGGAACCTCAAGAACTAACCGTGATTTCCCTTAAGTCTACGAACTTGCTTTTACTTTAATCCAAAGTTAAAGATTTACTTTAACTTAGTTTAGGCTTGCCTTTTCTAGGTGGTAGTGAAGCCTCAACAACCTCTACCTCGATTGTGAGTGTCACAACCTTAATCGATTTAGTTAGTCTTGATCCTTGGATTACAAGTTTGGGTATTTGACATTAATTCTTACTTTTAGATCCTTTCTATATTGAAGCCTCAACAACCTTTATAGAGAGTGTCTTGTAGGTGAGTCATATAAGGTTTTTGGAACTTCACCGTACGATTACCTTACATTAGCATACCTTTGCATATCTTAACTCTGTCCTTATATCATTAGTATATCTTGAATCGATAGCCACAGCTGGATACTTGGATCTTTAGGATTGTTGTTTTCCCAATAATTTGCAAAGCTCTTACATCTACTTGCTTGATAATCTGCAATTGAATTTGTTCCCCCAAATCCCTGTGTTCGATACTCTGGAATTCTTGCTTAACTACGTCGATCCGTACACTGCGGGTTCGCTTGCTTGATTCTAGTTTTATAAATTTAAAGCTTATTTGCACGCACGCTAAGTGGCGAACAACAACCAACCTATATCTCAAATCTAAACCTCAGATCCTAAACACATTCATAAATGCCTAAGGCATATCCTCAACATAACATCTCATCATACTCGTACACATACTAAACCTTAAAGCCGTAACCGATATCCATAACATCATCATGATCCTCAACTTATTCTTACACCTAGCATGCATCTAATCAGTATTCCACAATCTCAACTTTAATCCTAATTTAATTAACTAATCTTTAATTAATTATATTTCGCCAGAATAACGTTTTGCCCGCAGGACATTTCTAAACCCACCTGTCATCAGATTTCATCAAACAAACAACCCATAAACACCAAAATAATATACTGACAATAATGGAATTTCTAATTATCCATTTTGAAAAGTCTAAGGTCAATTTAGGCCAAATCGCAGTACGGAAAACAAATAAATTGATAACTTATTCGTTACTAACCCGATTGACGATTTGAAAGAAGACTCGGAATCACAACGACGCAGGCTATGCGTGTACAACATCAAATTCACCGGAATCTGAGTGACGGAACCGTCCTGGTGACATATATGCTCGACCAGGTCTTCATCTGCTCGAAAATGCAAAAACTCGGTACCGATATGAAGAGAATGATGAGAGGAATCCAGAAACTCAAACGGAATTGAAATCGGATTAGAAACGGAGAGTAGATCTGAGTTTGAAGTTTGAGAGAAATCAGAGCTTTTACGAGGAAACGTGAAAGGAAATGAATTAATAAACAATTTTCCGCTATTTATAGTGAAGACGATAATTATCTTTTAGCGAACTCGATAATTATCCTTTAACCGATCCAAAGGCGGGTTGAACCCCCTTCTCCAAACTTCTCGAAATTGGAATAGTAGATCTTGAATATTGTAGGGATAATTATTTCACAATTGCCTCGGAAAACGTGTATTCCTAAGCCGTCTTTCTTAGCCGTTAAGAAACGAAATAACGACTCTTTTGGCCGTTTTGCCTTTCCATGTTATTTCACATCTAGAACATGTCCGATGTCCTGATCATTTCTCTCAACTGCATTTTTATTAATTGGAGCTCCCAAATGCTCCAAATAAACCGGAGGGTAAAAATAATTACCCAGGGGAAAAAGTGAAAATTTCCCCATAAGCCCAAAATTACGCCAGAAACATAACGGTGGGACTTATACTCATCACTTGCACAATCTTCCCGAGTTATATGTTAATTACTATCAATGTTTAAGGTAAACAACATTAATTAGAATTCAGAAATTTTAGCTATTACACATGGCTCCGTCTCCGGCTCATCTTCCTATGTCGGTTGACTGCCGGTCGTGTTGTCGCACCTCCAGGGAGGACGGCCACCTCATTGTTCTCCTTTAAGCGTGCGTGCAAATAAGTTTAATATTTATAAAACTGAAATAAAAGTAAGCGAACCCGCAGTGTACGAATCGGCGTAGATAAGCAAGTATTCTAGAGTATCGAACTTAGGAATTTGATGAAACAAAATTCAGTTTCAAATGATCGAGCAAGTAAAAGTATAAAGCTTTGCAAATATTGGGGAAAATAGCAACCCTAAGGATCTAGGTATCCAATTGTGTCAATCGATTCAAGATATACTATAGAAATAAGGACAAAATTGAGACATGCAAAGGTAAACTAATGTAAGGTTGAGTACGGTAAAGTTCCAAAACCCTATATGTCTCACCCAAGGACTCTCTCTATAAAGGTTGTTGAGGCTGCAGTATAGAAAGGATCAAATGGTAAGATTTAATCTCAAGTACCCATGCCCAAACCCAAGGAATCAAAGAAGATTTAAAACGGTTAAGGTTGTGACACTCGAAACCGAAATAGAGGATGTTGAGTATCACTACTACCTAACAAAGGCAAGCCAGGGCTAGGTTAAAGCAAATTTTTAACTTTGGATTAAAGCAAAAGCAAAAGTCATAAAATAGGGAAAATCACGGTTAGTTCTTGAGAAACCACGGCCGTGGAACTCAAGAATTGGCCGTGATTTAGGGTGTCGACGAAGTTTCTCACGCTCTCAGGGTCCAATCTGTTTATGATCGATCTATAATCACCTAAGCCACAATTATCAACCCTTTACCTTAGAATTGCTAAAGGGTTTTAGCCAACAATCATTGTCATTGAATCAATATTCAAATATGAAAGAGAGAAAGATGAAAACCCTCGAAAACACAATAACAAATCAAAGTCAATATCAAATCCACAAGACAAAGTAGTATGTTCAATGAATTCGGAATATAGAACAAGAATCCTCACAGTAATCTCAGGAAACGACGAAGAACGGGTGTCAATCCGTCTCCGAAAGCAAAACCCTAAGAAGATCTCCAAAGTACGCAATCTTCAATATCGCGTCCTTCACAAGCCGCACTTCGAAAATCTCTCAATCCCGAGCACAAGCAAAGTCCAAATGAAACCCTAAGCGACCGTCCTAGGTTTGTCACCGTCCTAGGTCTCCAAGTTGGAGATTTCTGCTATCCCAAGTCTCGGGGCTGTCACCGTCCCAAGTCGGACGGTGACAGCCTCGAGACTTTGGCACGTCAGACGGTATCAGAGAATACTTTGGCGCGTCAGACGATATCAGAAAATACTTTGGCGCATCAGACGGTATCAGAAAATACTTTGGGCGCTTCCTAGCTTCCTTTTATGCTTATTTTTTTTCCCGCTTCAAGGCTTAATCCTTAAATGTGTCATTTCGCTCTATAATTCGTCAAATTACCTACAAATGCAATAAAACTCTATGTAGACCTCTATTCTTGCAAAGTAGGTGAATATAGCCATAAATGTCATGAATGTATGTCTATGCATGCAAAATAAAGGGAAAATCTATATAAATACATGCCTAAAAATAGGTCATAATTCGTGTCATCAAAATACCCCATACTTGCCTCTTGCTTGTCCCCAAGCAAGGTTCAAACTTAAAATAAAAGATGATATGGATTATGAATATGCAAAAATAAAGAAAAACCACAATATTTTGGTTGTGCTTCTATTCATAGATCATCCTCAAAGAGTTGCTTCATAGCTAATGAAAATCACCATATGATCGAAAGGAATTACATCATGAAAAGGATAATCACACTTTGTAAGAAAATTATAACATGCATCATAACTTGCAATATATCAAAATCAATCATGAGGAATCCAATTTAGACCACAAAGCCAAACAACATACTCAAAGATCTTAAGGACTTTCAAGCAAAGGTCAAGAAACGTGAATAGGTGGGATATTATAAGGGAATGTGGTGTATAAATCCGGGAAGAATGAACAACACAAACTCTTTTCTTTTACCATTTGCACTATACCCAACAACTTAGAGCTTTGCTCTTTTCTTTTGCACATAATTTTTCGACTTTACTTTTGGAAATATGGACAGCGGTGCACAATAACCGAAGCCTAGGAGATTGGAGTTTCTCAATTTTGAGATGCCTCAAACCTTTGATGCACATACCATAATCCGTTAGGAATATCGCTCAATCCGACTTTGGCAAGATACAAACACCCGGCTATGTGAATGGTGCCGAGTTACTCATCATAAAGATTGACTTCCCCAAACCTATTTTCTATACTTTGAATGCACAATCTTTTTTTTTCATGGCCCTCCCACATCAAACATGCCAAAATTTAACTCTTCCTAATTCCCGGATAGGTAGAGGAGGCAAATATTTTCATTGAGGGGCTAAATGAACAAGGAAAGAAGCAAAAAATCGAGGTGCCTTAATCATTTCAATAAGAAGTGTAAGAACTTATATGCGGTTTCAACCTTCAACACTCAACGTGATTTAGAATGAAAGCAAATTATCAAACATGCATGAAATTCTAACAAAGTATTCAAATCCCACATATGTCATAAATCAATTCAAACACATAAGAATCATCATAGCTATTCCACTAAACAAATGTTATCATAGAGATCATATCCATCCTAGAAGCACAAAACTTTTAAAATTTTTCAAAATTTTCAAAATCATATGATGCAAGACATAAAACATGCAAATGGTATTGCAAATACCTCCACCTCATACTTAAAACTCACATTGTCCCCAATGTGAAGAAAAGAAAAGATGGAAAAGGATACTCACAATGTAAGATGGCGAATCAGACAAGACGAATCATCAACCGGGCGATGGTGGTGGAAATCTTTAGAAGCTCAATAGGGAATTCTGAATATTCCAATCAGTGTCGAAGAATGAAGAAAAAGAACGTCTTTCGGCCGAAAATTATTTTCGAAAAAAAAAAAAATTTCCTAGCCTATCGGGAATTTCCACGGCCGTGGTTTTGACCGTGGATCTTTCTGCTGCTCTCGACATATCATTCCACGGCCGTGGAACTGTACGGACACCGTTGGAATCCTCTGATTTTCGCCAAAAATCCAAGTTTCGTCAATCTTTCAGGTTTTCCTCCCTAATTTGCTCATTCCTTATTCCTGGCATCCAAAAACACAAACATACCGGAAGGTATCGAAGAAAAACAAACAAAAACATCTACTCTAATCTAAGAAAAAGAAAAGAAAAAAAGCAAGAATGCATTACCTTGGGTTGCCTCCCAAGAAGCGCTTGGTTTAACGTCGCTAGCTGGACCTATCTCTATAGATGACTCAATGCACCTTGAACATCTTGGATTGCTCTTCAAATCCATCATTAAACTCCTCCAAGAAATCTCCGGTTCCTAATTTCACCGAAAAATGGTAAGATCTCCAACGTACAAGCTTGTACGGTTTGATTCTCACCGGAATCCTCCTAGCTTTCCTATGCTTTAATTTGACATAATTCAGCCTTGCATCCCATCCTTTCCTGAATCAAGAAATCAGTTTCTCGAGAATCCACTTAGCTTCCCCTTCTCCAACTTGGGGATGATGTATGGTCTTCGTCATGTGAATGACCCCATATTTAAACAAAAAGCACTTATTGGTATTGGCGTTGAAGCGCTTGCCAAATTTACTCCTTGTAGTCCAAGGAGCATCTACTTCCAGCAGTTTTAATGGAGGTTTCATCTTCATCTTAGGAGGTTCTTTTGGAAGAGACCTCCAACTCTCCGGTGCATTCCTGAAAAAATCAAAAATTTTAATAGGAATTTCAAAGGAAGTAAGAGAATGTACCTTGTAAATTTCTTCAAGGCTTGGAACAAGTTTCATGTTGGGATGATGATCCACACATGAAATATTTCCCAACACAGTTGGATCCTCTTCAACCTTGGCCACAATTTCAGTAATTTGGCTAAGGTTCTCCATTTTCTCCTCTTCTCCAATGAGGACTTCAAGAGGGGTTTCAGGATCAATATGAGGAATGCTTAAAACTGGTAGTTCTTCCTTGTACACCTCTTCTAGTCGAGCAAATTCAGCAAGGATCAATTTTCCTTCAACGTCATCGAGATCCTTTATTGATTTCTTGATCTTGGATTCAAGTTGATCTTCAGGAGGTTGTTCATATACCTCGCGAGCGGTATAGAGCTCCTCCCAAATTACAAGCTCCTCCTTAATAGCTTCCTCTATTTCATTTTGTTGACTGAAAATAAAATGAAAAATAATCCAACAAATATCTATACTCCTTCCATTTAGCTACCTCTTTCTTTCCCCATCTCTCTCTTTCCAAGGATTTGTTCCTAAGTCTATGTTGCAACAAAGATTCGTTAAGTTCAGCTCTGAGGCTCCATATTTCGTTCCTCGCCATTACGAAGCTCCTTCCATCCATTGGAAAATCTGAAAACTCAAAAACTCATACCAAAAGATTATAAAAAAAGGAACAACAACCCAAGCCCAACAACCGAAAACCGAATTTGGCCTAAACCAAATCCCCGGCAACGGCGCCAAAAACTTGTTCTTTGGCGAAACTCTGTTCCGTTGCCGGAATGAGAACTTCGTATGTACCTAAGAACACAAACCTGCAAGAACACTCAAGCAGAAAGATCAGTAGAAAAAGCAAGAACAGTCCCCGGCAACGGCGCCAAAAACTTGTTCGCCTCTAAGCGTGCGTGCAAATAAGTTTTATATTTATAAAACTGAAATAAAAGCAAGCGAACCCGTAGTGTACGGATCGGCGTAGATAAGCAAGTATTCCCGAGTATCGAACACAGGAATTTGGTGAAACAAAATTCATTTTCAAATGATCGAGCAAGTAAAAGTATAAAGCTTTGCAAATATTGGGGAAAACAGGAACCCTAAGGATCTAGGTATCCAATTTGGCAATCGATTCAAGATATACTATAGAAATAAGGATAGAGTTGAGACTTGCAAAGGTAAATTAATGTAAGGTTGAGTACGGTGAAGTTCCAAAACCCTATATTTCTCACCCAAGGACTCTCTCTATAAAGGTTGTTGAGGCAGCAATATAGAAAGGATCAAAAGGTAAGAATTAATCTCATGTACCCATGCCCAAACCCAAGGAATCAAAGAAGAACTAAAACGGTTAAGGTTGTGACACTCAAAACCGAAATAGAGGATGTTGAGTCTCACTACTACCTAAAAAAGGCAAGGCATGGCTAGGTTAAAGCAAATCTTTAACTTTGGGTTAAAGCAAAAGCAAAAGTCGTAAAACAGGGAAATCACGGTTAGTTCTTGAGAAACCACGGCCATGGAACTCAAGAACAGGCCGTGATTTAGTGTGTCGACAAAGTTTCTCACACTCTTAGGGTCCAATCTGTTTATGCTCGATCTATCATCACCTAAGCCACAATTATCAACCCTTCACCTTACAATTGCTAAATGGTTTTAGCCAACAATCATTGTCATTGAATCAATATTCAAATATGAAAGAGAGAAAGATGAAAACCCTCGAAAACTCAATAACAAATCAAAGTCAATCTCAAATACACAAGACAAAATAGTATGTTCAATGAATTCAGAATATAGAACAAGAATCCTCACAGTAATCTCAAGGAACGACGAAGAACGGGTGTCAATCCGTATCCGAAAGCAAAACCCTAAGAAGATCTCCAAAGTACGCAATCTTCAATATCGCGTCCTTCACAAGCCACACTTCGAAAATCTCTCAATCCCGATTACAAGCAAAGTCCAAATGAAACCCTAAGCGACCGTCCTAGGTTTGTCACCGTCCTAGGTCTCCAAGTTGGAGATTTCTGCTCTCTCAAGTCTCGGGGCTATCACCGTCCCTAGTCTTTTGGAGATTTTGGCTCCCCTTCAATGTTGAAGGCTCTCGATTATTTGTAGGGATAATAATAGGGTTTAAAGATGAAACCCTAAATATTTGGGCTGAAAAGAAGTGTAGCCTGCTGATATCAGAAAATACTCTGGGCCGCGTCAGAAGGTATCAAAGAATACTTTGGCATGTCAGACGGTATCAGAGAATACTTTGGCACGTCAGACGATATTAGAAAATACTTTGTCGCGTCAGACGGTATCATAAAATACTTCGGGCGCGTCCTAGCTTCCTTTTATGCTCCTTTTTGTCCCGCTTCAAGGCTTAATCCTTAAATGTGTGATTTCGCTCCATAATTCGCCAAATTACCTACAAATGCAATAAAAGTCTATGTAGACCTCCATTCTTGCAAAGTAGGTGAATATAGCCATAAATGCCATGAATGTATGTCTATGCATGCAAAATGAAGGGAAAATCTATATAAATACATGCCTAAAAATAGGTCATAGATCATGTCATCACTCACCTCCTTGTGTGCACTGCTGCTGAATAAGGAGCCGCTCACCACCAGTGGCGACTGCGGATCTCGATCCGCACTTGGGAGAACAACCATCTTCCCTCCGCTTCTTTTTGCATGTGATTGAATCAAATTAAGTGAGTTCATGGAACTGCATATATATTAAAAACTGAAGAACCAGTAGGTGAATAAAAAAGATAAAAGATACTCTAGAAGGGGGGTTGAATGGAGTATGGAAACTTTTTGCAAAACCAATCTCAAGGTCTTGAAACCAATTTTAAGGGCCTTGATGTCGATCTGAGCTCTTTGTGATACGCTTTGATTTCAAGGGCTTTGAAAAAACTTTCAAGGGCGTTGACTTTGTACTCCTGCAAAACAAGGTTAGTCACAATAAATCAAGATAAAATGCGGAATGTACAAGATTGACACGAGGATATGTTTACTAAGTTCGGCTCAAATAGCCTACTCTCCGTCCCAAGGTATAGCCTTAGGATCTAATTATCTATTATTAGCTTCAAAGAGTTCTAGATACAAACTAGAAGAAACCCCCTTCTTCTCTCATTGTAACCAATGCTACGATCTAGCTCCAACTCTTCACCTTGCTATAATAGCCTAGTTACTTCACAGAGCAACACACACTCGAGTATAACACTCTTTAGATATACCAATGGAGCTCTCGAGTTTTATCTCTCTCTAGGGGATAAAGCTTTTTAGAGAAAGAGAGAAAGAAAAACTATTTGATCGAATGAAGATGTTTTGGATCGCTTGAAGACTATCGATGTTTCCGTGTAAGCTTCTGTACTTTGTTCTTCAATCGCCATCTTCATTTATAGCCTTCTATGGAGAGGTCTTCTAGCCGTTGGAAATACGACCGTTTGAAGATCATTCTTCTTCTCCATGAAGATCGCTTCTTGATTGAGATGAGATAGACGTTGTGGATCTTCATCTCCTGAAAACACGTTGATCTCTCGGTTCCTTAATCTTCTCGTTTTTATTGTGATGATATCATATTCCAGAGGAGAGAATCTTCGTGCTTTCGGTTGAGGATCTTTTGTAAGATCTTTATTGGCCAGTTAAGATCTTCGTTTAATCATATCTTCTTGTTGAGCAAATCTTTCCTAGAAGATCTCCTTTAGTGATTTGAATTCCTTTAGCGTGCAGCCTTGCCTTCTTTGTTCCCTTGAAATGAATTTCAAGGCCTCCGTCTTTTAAACACTCTAAACTCCTTTTCTTTCCTTGCATCCGATTTCAAGGTCTTCCAAGGTCCTTTGAAGTGTCTTTCAAACCTGCATTAATTCAATACAAACCACCAAACCAAACCAAGCAACTCGATATATAATCAAATAAATTGTAAGTGTATAAAACTACTTTATTTGTGTTTAAGTCTTCCATCATCATCACTTATACAACTTTATAATCAAGGTGGAGTTTTCAAAAAACGAATAGTATGACGGTAATAGATGAATGCTTCTTGGCTAACTATGAGGACGATTTGATAGTAGAGATCAAGAACATGGATAAGTTCTCTAAACTTTAATAATAACTTATGTGAAGAAATTATTTTGGTAGACGTTTTGTCATAACTAGAGTTTGGTAGTGAGTAGTTAGACTAAGTGTTCCTTTTCTTTGTTTTTAACCGTGTAGGTGGTTATGATTAAATATATATACCGACCTGTCTTAGTGACAGGTATTTTGGACTTTTAGTCATCCTAACTAGGAGTAGATAGGGTTTGATACGTTAGGTGTTCCTCGGAATTTTTGGGATTTGGTTGAAGAATCTTGTTTAAGGCCAAAGTTGGATCGATGTGAGTTTAGATAGGAAGTTTGGAAGGTAGAATCTTTCAAACTCTTTAACCCTTTCCGTTTTAGAGTTGAGACTTTATGTCTTTAGTTCTAGTGGAAGTATTGGAGCCGTCCTAGACTTCTAAGATTTTCCGGATCCAGAGATAAAATGGTTTTTCTTTCATAAGGGTCGGTTTAGTATGCTTTTCGGATATTTGTGGTAACCTAGAAGTTGAAAACTTTTAGACAATGGATAAGTTATATTGATCCAAGTTTCATGTTGTGATCAGGCAAGTGAGGTTATACTCCATTTAAGTCGAGTGTTATTGTTGACTAGATTGGACTTGGTGCAGGTAAGTCTCCGGACATACTTAGCTTGTATTCTCTGTATTAGTTTCGATGCGTGTTTGGTGGTGTGTGTTTATTGTTTATGTGTGTGTTTACTGTTTACGTTATAACATCTAAACCGGTAATAGGACCACCAACTTTATATGTTTATATTTGGCCCAAGTGTATGATAACGGGCGGTGACCGCTTGTACAATCCAAAATGGGGATGACTGGGAGGTGCCTTGCGACCAGTCCAACGGGAGATGTTGATCCGCATCATGTACAAACCCGTATGGTGAAAGGGGTGTTCGCTCCAAACGGTGTGTGCAAGCTTTAAATTTATAACCCTAGATGTAAGCTTAAAACAAGGATGCGAACCCGCTGGGTACGGGTCAATCGTAGTAAAAAGCAAGAAATTCCAGGAGTCGATCACAGGGACTTAGTGAAACAAAGTAGGTGTAGGTAGTCTATGTAATTACTAACCACAAAAGTGATTAAAACAATCAAAGATGATAAAAAGTCAATTAAGGAAATATGCAATTCTAGGGATTAAAGCATCTAGTTGTGGTTCCAACTCAAGATCTAAAGATAAGCGGACAAAGTTGAGATTTTTGCAAAGGAAGGTGTTACTAAAGTGGAATAGATCACCGGGTAAGTCTCACTACTCACTAATCCCAAACCGTAACTCCTATTACCGGGTAAGTCTCAAGGAATTAAGGAAAAGAACTATAACCTCACACCAACACACCACCTAAGGGAATAGAATCAACCTTTACCGGGTAAGTCTCAGGCTAACTCACAAAGATGGAATGAAAGCACACTCAAACCCTAATAAAGGATAAACCTTTATTACCTATACTTATGATCTTAGGTAAACAAACAAAGGAATTACCGGGTAAGTCTCATCCTAGGCTTGCATTGAACCAGGAAAGGTGTAATAAGAATAGGATTTGGCAAACTCTAACACTTAACTCTTAGTTTCGGAACAGATCAGTCACCTCGGTCAGACGAATTCCACCCCGGCCGAGATGTTCATCGACTGAACGAGATGCTCTAGGGTTAAGGATAAAAACTCGAACTTTCAGGGTCCTACCGTGATTAAGATTATTCTATCATTGTTTTTCCCACAACCTTCAGCCAATCACCCTAGAATAACACAAAGAAATTAGCCAATCATCATCATGAAAGCAATAATCAAATATAAGGGAAGAAAGTGAATAATTGAACACAAAAACCTTAAGAGAAAGACTTCAATAACTGAATCAATTATGAAACAAACAAGCGTTCTGTTCGCTCAAAAGGTGTGTGCGTCAAAGTCTTAAATTTATATCTAGAACTCAAAGCAAAGCGAACCCGCAGTGTACGGATCAACTGTAGTAAGGTAAGAATTCCAGAGTCGAACTCAGGGATTTGGTGAGAATAAATTCCGATTTCAATTATCTAGCAAAAAGTGTGAAAAGCTTTTGTGATCAAATAAGAGGGAAATGATTCCAAGGATTCAAGTATCCGATTTCGGCTTTCGATTCATGACACTTCTATAGATATAGGACAGAGTTTATATTGCCTAGATCAATTGTTCAAAGGTAGGATTCGTACGGTGAAGTTCCGAAACCTATATGACTAATCTAAAGGTTCTCTCTATAAGGGTTGTTGAGGCTGCAATATAGAAAGATCTAGAGACAAGAATTATGTTCAAACTAACTATCTAAAACTCCAGGATATGACTCTCCAAAGTAAAGAATAGCAAGCACAATTAAAATCTTAATAAAGGATGTTGAGTCTCCTTATTACCCAAATCTTGAAATCTTAATCTATTAAATGTAGAATCAGGTTTGAAGTGTCTTCATACATTCAATTAGAGGTTAAAAAGGTTAATCAAGGTTGAGATTTAGGCAAGGATTAGTTTTGGTTAAAGGTTGATTCAATTAAGGTTCGTCAGAGGAATAAATCGGGCTGTTCATAAGAAAATCGGCCGATTTGCTCAAGAACAGTCCGATTTTCCTGTTATCGCAAAACTAAAATTTAAACTCTCAGGGTCCTAATGTTTGAATGAGTTCAGTCTATCATCATCTAAGCCTTAATCATCAACTATTCTCCCCAGAATCACAAAGGCTTTAGCCAACCATTTTCAAAATCGAATCAAATTAAATATTGAGAAAAATATCGCAAAGAAACCGAATCTTGAATAAAAATTCCAATAACCTTCAAATCTGTAATCGACCGTCACAACAAATCAATGCATCTCTTAAGCAACTCAGATTCATGTTCAAAAACAATAATCACTTCAATGGACAAAGAAAATCTCACAAACTAGAATCAAGATTAGCTTCCCGGCAAAGAGTCCTTCAATCTTCCTCCAAGAATCTCCGAATTCTCTTAAACGTGTAAAGATTTCCCGCTGCGGCCTCCTCATTTTCGTTCGTAGGGTTCTCCTTTATAGTTTCTTGCAAATGGGTTGTTTGGCAAATCCCTCTTCTAGCCCAAAATAATTGGGCTTTGTGTCGTCTTTTCATTTGGCCGAAAAACGGAAGAAATCAACCCAGTCGATTTATACACAAAACCGTTCAATTTCTAGGGAAGAAAATCGTCCGATTTATATGTATCTTGGCACGATTTTCTTCAACAGAAAGTGCTCTTCTCTTGGCTCGTCTTCTATGCTTCTCCTTTGCAATTCCTTAGCTCTTTATGACTCATCTAAGGCTCCTTTAGCTTCCTTAACATCCTTAGATGCTCCTTGCTTTGCTTTTGCTTCCAATTCCACTCCATTTACCTATAATTCATCAAAAACTCGTGTAGATCTCTATTTCCGACAAATGATTGAATAGAACATGAAAGGTACACAAAATCTCTCTAAATGCAGGGTAAACTGAGATAATCTTCTACAATATGCATGAATATGATGGTACATAATTCATGTCATCGAAATACCCCATACTTGCCCCTTGCTTGTCCCTAAGCAAGACTCAAATTTAGAATACAAGATGTCATGGATTATGTATGTATGAAAACTCAAAAACTTTTCTTTTGGTAGTGCTTCTTCTTATTGGATCACCCTCAAAGTGATATTTCAAGGCATAAAAAGGCAAAGTATGTATCAATGATAACTATAAGATGAACTAACTTCCTTTTCTTTCTTGAAAACACAAATAAAGGACATGATAAAGGTGTAGAGGTAATCAAAGTCAAACAAATCTAAGCCATGAAGCCTTAAACACATGCATAAAAGTTTCAAGGTCTTCTAATCAAAGAAAAGGTTCAAGAAACGTATTAAGGGGAGGAATTCTTTTTGGCCATTGTGGTGTTAATCCGGGAAAGAGGAACACATAATACCTTCAAGATTTTTCTTCACCGTACATGCTTCGCATGTAGAAAGCTTTGCTTTCATTATACTTTACTTTTTGAGAGTATGGACAGCGGTGCACAAAAACCGAAGCCTAGGAGATCGGCGTTTCTCAATTTCGAGATGCCTCAAACCCTTGATGCACATACCATATCCCGTTAGGACTTGTCGTTCAATCGGACTTTGGCAAGACACAAACACCCGGCTATGTGAATGGTGCCGAGTTACTCATCCTCATGTTCAGCGTCCCCAAATTTATGAATTTATGCACTTTCTTAATACATTTTTCTTGGCCCTCCCACATCAAACATGCCTTTTTCTGTCACTTATCCTAATTCCCGGATGGTAGAAGGAGGGTTACATATTTCATTGAGGGGCTAGCATGATCAAGATATGAGAAAAGAAAAGAAGTGAATTGCCTTAGTAATCCTTATATGATGTAAAAGAACTTGCAATATAGCTTCGACTATTATTTCATTCTCTTATCAAAACAACTAAATCATATAACTTATTCATGCTTTCAAGTAACAAAAGTGAACTCATTCATGCTATGATCAACATCTCAACACCACTAAGCATCTTTTTGCCTATCCACATACACATTTCTCATCATAGAGGTCATTTCCATCATAAGAAGCACAAAATTTTTTGAAAATTCATAGGATTTGAAAAAAAGAGCATGCGAATGCAAGTGTCATAGTGGAAAGTGAGTAGTGCAAGAGTTATTACAAGCCAAATCATCAAGAGTAGTGCAAAGTTCATAAAGTGCTAAGATGAAAACAAAAGGTATTGTAAGTACCCCCACCCCATACTTGACATCCACATTGTCCCCAATGTGGAAATCAAGCGTGAGATGAAGAAAAATACTTACAATGTAAAAGAAGTGGCAGCTTAATCCTTTGTCGGTGGTGGTGGTGGATAAGGGTACATCGGTGCACTAGGATCGTAGAAGTGGCCGAACTGGTGATAGTATAAATCTCTCATCTGGCCATCGTAGGATGAATGCCTAGCGTCCATCTCCTGCCTGTAGTTCCTGAACTGTGTGTTCAGGGTCTCGTAGTCGGTGTGAAGAGCATGATAGTCGGTGCTGAGGCTCTGGAAGCTAGTGACTAGCTCCCTAAAGTGACGCGGAGGGCGACGTCCTCGTCCATGTCCTGGAGCACGTGCAAACGAGCGGCGAGGTGGCTGCATGTCATCATCCGTCTCCTCATCGCTTCTGCTAGTCCGGCTAGGTCCTGCACCATGGGTGTCGGTGTCCATGGCATCCGTAGCATGACCGCTATGAGTGTCACTCTCAAACTCAAGTATGGTCCCCTGTCCTCCATCATCATCCTCCTCCTCAAAGTCACCTGCATCATCATCATAGTAAGTAGGAGGAGAGAACTCCTCAAGCAACGACTCCAACGTCTCCTTCCAGTTTCTCTTGTTCCGAATAGTGTATTCGGACTTCCATATGATCTCGGATGGCTTCTTCTTCGGATCCCTGTGCCATGGCATGGGCACATGAAGTGTTCCTCTCCCTCGAGGAATCAAGACCTATCGAACAACCAACCGCTGGGAGCCTAATGGAAGGGCACTCTCAGCTAGAGTGCATCCGGAGAAGTCTAATCCCATTGTCTTAGCCACATGAGTGACAAGACCTCCTGCACAAATATCGCCCTTAGCTTTGTTGGCTATCTTTCCTAGATAGTCAGCAAGCATGGTAGAGATGTCGGGAATGGTGGTGGATGTCATGCAGTAGAGAATGAAAAGCTCGTCAGCCTTGAGCTTCTGTGGAGTGTCTGTCCGTGCAAATAAACTCTCGCTAAGAATCCGATGTACTACCTTGAAGGAGAGGTTGTACATACTAGTCTCCTTGGAATTTCCGGGTCTCCATTTGTCTCCTCCGTATTCACCTACGGAAATAGCCTCCCAAAAGTCACTAGCACTTACACCTCTAGCAAATGTGCCGGCATCTGAATAAGAGAAGCCAAACAAGTCTCCAAAAGTGTCAATGGACATAGTGTGATTTTGGCTCATAAGGCGGAAGGTGACCATCCTTTCCCTAGGATCATGCTCAAAGGTACTAAGGAACTCTAGGGTGATTTCGGTATAAGCATCCTCCCTAATCGTAGCAAACTGTCTCAGCCCAGCTTTGTCAAGCATCATATCAACATCCTCGCGAACAAACAATGAATCTAAGTCATCAAGCACTATGTAGCGAGGAGGGGTGAATGGGCGATCTACGATGCGTTCATAACGTTTCTTGTGCTTGGATAGGGGAGGGGGAAGCTTAGGGATGTTTTGAGGTGGTGGTGGAGGTGGGGGAGGGGCTTTGGAAGAAGATCCCTTCTTCTTCCCCGTGTTTCTAGTTATCCTCTTAACAAGATCCATTCTGAGTCAAAAAATCGGCCTGTTCTTCACAAAAATCGTCCGATTTTTCTGGGCTGGGTCGATTTTTCTATCGATTTCAACGATTCTCACAATTCTGTAAAGTTCTGTTCAAGCAATCACCACATACAGTCTCCTATAATGATTCCTAAGCAGATTCCTCAATCAATTCCAGCAAACAAACACTTCCTAAGCAAACTTCAATTTCGAATTAGAAACTTAGGTTTTGGAAAGAAAAACCTGAATTCCTTATGGAGGAGTCGATTGCCGTGCTTGTTGTTGCTAGATCCTTGTTCCTTGTTGAAAATGCTTCAGTTTGGAGCCAAGAATCACTCAAAATGATTAAGGAATGAGGATTGTAGGGTGTGGGCGATTTTCGGCGTTCTTGAGAAGGGGAAATCGAGAGTGGTAGGTTGTGGAATGAGAAAGATCGAGTGTTTGAGTCTTTATATAGGGTCGAGAAACTGTGAAGAAAATCGGCCGATTTATAAGATCGATTTAATCGTCGGGGCGATTTTTCTCTGGATTCAAAGAAAATCGGACGATTTACTTTGACAGGTCGATCTCCAGGTCGATTTTTCTTCCTGTTGCCAAAAATCGTCTTGCTCTGCTTCTGAATCGGACGATTTACTTTGGGTAACTCGATTATTCTCTGAAGACATGGAAAATCGGACGATTTAGTTTGGCAGGTCGATCTCCAGGTCGATTTTTCTTCCTGTTGTCAAAAATCGACTTGTTCTGCTCCTGAATCGGACGATTAACTTAGTGTAGCTCGATTTCCTTCCTTATTCGTCATCGATTTTGAAGATTTAACTGATTTATGCTCCCTTTTTCCATGGATCTCCCAGATTGAACCTAATTTCCTGCGATTAATGACACGACAAACCAAGAGTGCATCGAGGAACAAATAAAAACGAAAACAAAGAAACAAAACAACTAACCTACTCTAACTAAGTGGTGAAAGGAGGAAAAACTATACTATCATGGGTTGCCTCCCAAGAAGCGCTTAATTTATCGTCTTTAGCTAGACGGTGTATGGTTCGTGTTCAACGGAGGAGGATAGGAGCTATCTCCTCGACCGGAGCTTCCGGTGTGTATTTCTTCAACCGTTGGCCATTAACCTTGAAACTTCCGCTTTGTTCACCCCATACTTCAACTGCACCATGGGGGAAAACTCGTTTAATTACATAAGGTCCTGTCCAACGGGATTTAAGCTTACCTGGAAATAGACGAAGCCTTGAGTTGAATAGAAGGACTTTGTCTCCCTCCTTCAATTCCTTTGGAATGATGTGCTAATCATGCCAACGCTTTGTCCGTTCCTTATAGATCTTTGCGTTCTCATACGCATTTAGCCGGATCTCATCTAGCTCATTGATGTCTAAGAGCCGCTTCTCTCCGGATTCTTTCATGTCAAAATTGTGCCACTTGATAGCCCAATAGGCTTTATGCTCTAGCTCTACAGGAAGATGACAGGATTTACCATAGACAAGGTTATAGGGAGTCGTACCTATTGGTGTCTTGAAGGCCGTCCTGTACGCCCATAGTGCATCGTCAAGCTTCATTGACCAATCTTTTCTTGTTTTAGAGACGGTTTTCTCTAAAATTCCCTTGATCTCTCTATTGGATATCTCGACTTGTCCGCTGGTTTGCGGATGGTAAGGTGTAGCTATCTTATGGGTCACCCTATACTTGGCCAATAGAGTCTCAAATCGACGGGCTGTGAAATGCGTTCCTCCGTCACTAATGATGGTTCGGGGAGTTCCGAACCTTGGGAAGATCGTTCTATTGAAGAACTTCACCACTACCATTGCATCATTAGTAGGAGAAGTGATTGCCTCTACCCATCTTGAGACATAGTCTACGGCAAGAAGTATATATTGGTTACCGCATGAAGATGGGAAAGGTCCCATAAAATCGATGCCCCATACATCAAAGATCTCTACTTCTTGTATGTTGTTGAGAGGCATCTCATTCCTCCTTGATATATTACCTGTCCTTTGACAAGCATCACAAGCAACAACAAACTTTTGCACATCTTTGAAAAGTGTAGGCCAATAGAAGCCGGAACGAAGTACCTTAGCACAAGTCTTGTGGGAACTGGCATGTCCGCCACATGGTAAAGAATGGAAATGGCGGATGACGCTATCTACCTCATCTTCGGGAATACATCTCCTGTAAATGCCATCGGGACCTCTTTTGAACAGAAGAGGTTCGTTCCAATAGAATTGCCGGACGTCACTAAAGAATTTCTTCTTTTGAGCATATGAAAGTCCGGGTGGGATCTCCTGACAAACAAGGTAATTCACAATGTCAGCAAACCATGGATCATTACCTTGTGAGATGTGTTGAAGACACTCTTCAATCTCGTGTAGCTGCTCGTCAGGGAATGAGTCGTCTATAGGAAGTTCATCCGTCTCGCCGGTGAGTTGCGGAAGACGACTAAGATGATCGGCAACGGAGTTCTCCGATCCTTTCTTATCACGAATCTCTAAATCGAACTCTTGTAAGAGTAAGATCCATCTTAGAAGCCTTGGCTTCGCATCCTTCTTCGTGAATAAGTAACGAATTGTGGAGTGGTCCGTATAGACTATCACCTTCGCACCTACAAGATAGGAACGAAATTTCTCAAAAGCGTATACTACGGCTAAAAGTTCCTTTTCTGTAGTTGCATAATTATATTGAGCCTCATCTAGCGTTTTGCTAGCATAGTAGATGGCATGAGTGCGACCATCTTTCTTCTGTCCAAGAATGGCTCCTATAGCGACATCGCTTGCGTCGCACATGACCTCGAAAGGAAGAGTCCAATCGGGTGGTTGAATGATTGGTGCTGAAATCAAAGCTTCCTTGATCCTGCAAAAAGCATCTAAACAATCTTTCGAAAATTCGAAAGTTGCGTCTTTCATCAAAAGATTAGTTAAGGGTTTTGAAATCTTAGAAAAATCCTTTATGAATCTCCTATAGAAGCCTGCATGCCCTAAGAAACTTCTAATTCCTTTCACCGAAGAAGGGGGAGGTAACTTTTCAATGGTTTCTATGTTTGCTCTATCTACTTCTATTCCCCTTTGTGATACTAGATGACCTAACACAATCCCTTCGGTGACCATGAAATGACACTTTTCCCAGTTTAAGACTAAGTTAGTGTCCTCACATCTATTAAGAACTAGTGAAAGGTTATAGAGACAGTTATCAAAGGAAGAACCATATACCGAAAAATCGTCCATGAAGACTTCCATGATATTCTCTACGTACTCGGAGAAGATTGCCATCATACACCTTTGGAAGGTGGCTGGAGCGTTGCATAGGCCGAATGGCATCCTTCTATAAGCAAACGTACCCCATGGGCACGTAAAAGTCGTCTTCTCTTGATCATCCGGATGAATTGGAATCTGAAAGAAACCGCTATATCCATCTAGATAACAAAAGTAAGAATGTTGGGCTAACCTTTCCAACATTTGATCGATAAAAGGAAGGGGGAAGTGGTCCTTCCTTGTGGCCACGTTCAGTTTGTGGTAGTCGATGCACATTCGCCACCTTGTAACCGTCCGTGTGGGGATAAGTTCGTTGTTCTTGTTGGCAACAACGGTAATGCCTCCTTTCTTGGGTACTACTTGTACTGGACTCACCCATTTGCTATCGGAAATAGGGAAGATGATACCTGCATCAAGTAGCTTAAGGATTTCTTTCTTCACGACCTCTTTCATTGCCGGATTTAACCGTCTTTGAGGTTGGCGTGAAGGTTTGTAATCCTCTTCCATTAGAATTTTGTGCATAATGCCCTTCTATGTTGTTTCAAAACATGCATCAGTTTCTCTAATTCAACATCATTCAAATTCGCATTGACAATGACCGGATCTGTGGAATTAGTGCCAAGAAAAGCGTACCTTAAATGCATGGGGAGTGGCTTCAATTCTAATGATGGGGGTACCTTGATTGATAATGAATCTTGGCCTTAGAGTGTTGTGGGAGAGGCCTCTAGAGGTGGGGGTATTGCATCATTAGAGTCGAGAACAGCTGCGGTGAATTTGAAGAATCCAGAAAATTTCCCACTGGATCGACCTCCCCTGAAGTAAATCGGTCGATTTGAGGTACGGTTTTTCTTTCTGTCGGAAAAATCGGGTTGCCTCTTCACAAATCGGACGATTTAGTTTAGTCGGGTCGATTTTTGTTTCTGTTGACAAAAATCGGATTGCCTTTTCACAAATCGGGCGATTTATTTCAAGCAGGTCGATTTTCTTCACAGTTTCCGGAGTTAATTCTAGTTCTTCAATTCTTGTTCCTAGTTCTTCCTCCACATCATTTAATGCCTTCACATCCTCGTTGCAATCATGTTCCACTCCTTCCTCCATGATGCTCATACTAATAACTTTTTGAAGAGGGTCTTTCATCAAGATTGAACTTACTACCTCTCTAGACTCTTCTTCATCAAAAATTTCAAAAGCCTCGTCTTTCAAGGCTGGCTCTTTGATTAAGGAAGAGAGTATGAATTCTATCTTTTCTTCGCTAATATGGAATGACAGCTGGTCATTCTTGCAATCTACCATGCATCCGGATGTTGCAAGGAATGGTCTCCCAAGGATGATGGGAACCGGATAATCTGCAGGGATGTCAAGAACGACAAAATCTATTGGGATGTAAAACTTACCGAGCTTTACTGGAATGTCTTCTAATATCCCCATCGGTTTAGTGGTGGAGCGATCAGCCATTTAGAGTGTGATCTTCACCGGTCTAGGCTCTCCTAGACCAACTGCTTTGCATAGAGCAAGAGGTATGATACTCACACTCGCTCCAAGGTCACAAAGTGCATCATAGGTAGCTTCTCCCAAAGTGATGGGTATGCAAAAGGATCCTGGATCACGGAGCTTGGGTGGCATGTTCTCCGTCATAGTCTTGATGAGTTTGGATGACACCATACTCATCTTGACTTCTCCTATGTCTTCCAATTTCCTCTTGTTAGAGAGGATCTCCTTGAGGAATTTCCCGTAAGCCGGCATACCTAAAATTGCATCCATAAAAGGTATGTGAATATGCAGCTTACTCATAAGTTCAACAAACTTACCAAAATGTTTATCTAGGCGTGCACGCGCTCTAGATTGAGGGAAAGGTAGAGGTGGTTTGTAAGCGGGAGGAGGAACATAGACTTCTTCCTTCTCTTTTGCCTCTCCTTCTTTTGTGGTGGTATCGACTACTTTAGGTTGAGGATCGGTAGTCGTTTTGCCACTCCTAGTAGTTATTGCCATAACCCTTCCCTTTGGGTTATCTTCCGTCTTTCCGGGAAGTTTCCCCTGATCTCTTGGAACTTCTCCGGCCTTGTTGAATACTTGGTTTTCTAAAGCTTTGTGAGCTTTGTCAACCGAAGTTATATAACTCTCTAGCCCTTGTAGCTTGCCTAGGATCGTCTCTAGCATGGGATCGGGTTTGCTTGATCCGCTTGATTGTCCCTGGCTTGTTAAAGGAGTAGAAGAAGATGGAGGTGTTAGAGCCTTTTCAGCATGAGAGTGAGAATTACCTGGATTTTGCTGATTTGACCTCCAATTGTTGTTATTTGAGTTCCTATTGTTGTTGTTCCAATTGGAGTTTCGGTTGTTATTGTTGTTGTTCCAATTGGAATTCCGGTTATCATTCCTTTGATTATTGTCCCTCCCCATGTAGTTGGCTTCTTGCTCCTTAGTCTTTTGAAGACTCGTTTTGAGCACTTCCTTCAACTCTTTGATCTCATTGTTGAGGGAGAATATTTGTGTTTGAGCAGCTTGGTTCAACTTGGCTCCCGAATCACCTTGATTCCTGCTAGTTGAATCCACCTTCCGGTGGGAATACTTCTCAATCACTTGGGCTTGCTTCTCAATGAAGTCCCAAGCATCATCCTCTCTCATGTCCATGAATGTGCCACAAGAGAGAGATTGGAGGTTGAATTATGTTTCCACATCCAATCCTTTGTAGTAGATCTCCAATAATTCCAACTTGGAAATGCCATGGTGTGGGCAATCCAACAAGAGATCTTGAAACCTTTCCCAAGATTGAAACAAGCTTTCATTAGGTTTCATAGAAAAAGCATTTATTTTACCTCTCAATTCCGCCGTTTTGGAAGGCGGAAAGAACTTGGTGAGGAATTCCGAAGATAATTCCTCCCATGTAGCTAGCTTTGCAGCTGGAAGTGTTTGGTACCAAGCTAGAGCTTTGTCCTTCAAAGAAAAGAAGAACGGTTTGATCTTGTAGTTGCTTGTAGTAGCCTTCTTCGGCTTCATAGTCTCCATGAGAATCTCAAAATTCTGCAAGTGTTGGTGTGGAGATTCAGTACTTGCTCCGCCATATTGACTTTGGCGAACCATGGTGATGACTTGTGGTGACAAGCTAAACTGTTGGATGTCTTCAGCTCCGAAATCCACACCTAGTCGGCGTGGTTGCTGAATTGGGTCCATCCGTTGCCCCAAAGTTCGGGGTCTATCACCGTCATTAACAGCTCTTACGTCCCTAGTTGGAAGGCGAGGAACAACCCGTGGTTTTGGGGTGTTCCGAATAGGACGAAGTAGTGGATCGATCTCCTCAAGTTCCGGCATGTCCGGATCTATCTCTTCATCATCGGATGAGTCATTTCGAATGGATTTAGTTGGCGTCTTGGCTTTCTTCTTCTTCCTGGATTCGTTCAACTCCAACTTCATGTCCAGCATCATAGCTCTTAGTTCATCAATCTGAAATTGATGAGTCGTTTCAGCATCTTTTCGTGCTTTTTCACTCAACTGGAGTTGGCGTTGAGCTTCATTCAGTTCAGCCTGGTAGTTTCTCTCCTCGTTTTTAGCCATTTTCTTTTCCTTCAACTTTTTCCTCAAAGTTCTCTCCAATTCGGGATCGAAAGGAACTAGATCTTTAGTGGATCTAGTCTTTCGCATATACCTAAAGAACCTGCAAAGATCACTCAAGTAGACAAATCAAATCACAAGAGCAAGAGCTCTCAAGCTAGACAACCGAAAACCGAATTTGGTCTAGACCAAATCCCCGGCAACGGCGCCAAAAACTTGTTCGCTCAAAAGGTGTGTGCGTCAAAGTCTTAAATTTATATCTAGAACTCAAAGCAAAGCGAACCCGCAGTGTACGGATCAGCTGTAGTAAGGTAAGAATTCCAGAGTCGAACTAAGGGATTTGGTGAGAATAAATTCCGATTTCAATTATCTAGCAAAAAGTGTGAAAAGCTTTTGTGATCAAATAAGGGGGAAATGATTCCAAGGATTCAAGTATCCGATTTCGGCTTTCTATTCAAGACACTTCTATAGATATAGGACAGAGTTTATATTGCCTAGATCAATTGTTCAAAGGTAGGATTCGTACGGTGAAGTTCCGAAACCTATATGACTAATCTAAAGGTTCTCTCTATAAGGGTTGTTGAGGCTGCAATATAGAAAGATCTAGAGACAAGAATTATGTTCAAACTAACTATCTAAAACTCCAGGATATGACTCTCCAAAGTAAAGAATAGCAAGCACAATTAAAATCTTAATAAAGGATGTTGAGTCTCTTTATTACCCAAATCTTTAAATCTTAATCTATTAAATGTAGAATCAGGTTTGAAGTGTCTTCATACATTCAATTAGAGGTTAAAAAGGTTAATCAAGGTTGGGATTTAGGCAAGGATTAGTTTTGGTTAAAGGTTGATTCAATTAAGGTTCGTCAGAGGAATAAATCGGGCTGTTCATAAGAAAATCGGCCGATTTGCTCAAGAACAGTCCGATTTTGCTGTTATCGCAAAACTAAAATTTAAACTCTCAGGGTCCTAATGTTTGAATGAGTTCAGTCTATCATCATCTAAGCCTTAATCATCAACTATTCTCCCCAGAATCACAAAGGTTTTAGCCAACCATTTTCAAAATCGAATCAAATTAAATATTGAGAAAAATATCGCAAAGAAACCGAATCTTGAATAAAAATTCCAATAACCTTCAAATCTGTAAACGACCGTCACAACAAATCAATGTATCTCTTAAGCAACTCAGATTCGTGTTCAAAAACAATAATCACTTCAATGGACAAAGAAATCTCACAAACTAGAATCAAGATTATTTTCCCGGCAAAGAGTCCTTCAATCTTCCTCCAAGAATCTCCGAATTCTCTTAAACGTGTAAAGATTTCCCGCTGCGGCCTCCTCGTTTTCGTTCGTAGGGTTCTCCTTTATAGTTTCTTGCAAATGGGCTGTTTGGCAAATCCCTCTTCTAGCCCAAAATAATTGGGCTTTGTGTCGTCTTTTCATTTGGCCGAAAAACGGAAGAAATCGACCCAGTCGATTTATACACAAAACCGTTCGATTTCTAGGGAAGAAAATCGTCCGATTTATATGTATCTTGGCACGATTTTCTTCAACAGAAAGTGCTCTTCTCTTGGCTCGTCTTCTATGCTTCTCCTTTGCAATTCCTTAGCTCTTTATGACTCCTCTAAGGCTCCTTTAGCTTCCTTAACATCCTTAGATGCTCCTTGCTCCGCTTTTGCTTCCAATTCCACTCCATTTACCTATAATTCATCAAAAACTCGTGTAGATCTCTATTTCCGACAAATGATTGAATATAACATGAAAGGTACACAAAATCTCTCTAAATGCAGGGTAAACTGAGATAATCTTCTACAATATGCATGAATATGATGGTACATAATTCATGTCATCACGTTCCTTGGATCACAATCCAATAAGACAATCAACAAGAAGGAAATCTAAGAAAGTCTTACAAAACCCTTCACAAAAGCTATAAAAGCTATCAACTTCCTTCCTTCAATCTTCCTTCAACCTTCCAAAAAGGTTCTTCAAATCTCCCCGCTGTAGTGGATGTTTTCCAACTGTAAGCGGATGCCGTATTTGTGGAAAATCCAACCCTTTTTATAGGAAAATTACCTCCCAAAGATAAAAGATATTTTCCCATAAAATAGGTAAAATATATGAGCCGAATTATCTTCTTCCTTCCACGAATCCAGCCTAAAAATATAAGATCCTCTTTCCAAAATTAAAAGATCTCAGCCAAGAATAAAATATATCTCGCCGCGTCCAAGGTGTTCGCCTCGGTCGAGCAGCTCCTCTGGATCACCTCGGTCGAGATGGTACTGTAGCTGACCGAGGTGACTCTAAACTGAATGTGAAATCTCTCAAATCTGGTCCAAAGTGAATCTTCAATCCATTTCCATGATTCCTGGATTCTTCCTTAAGCTCCTAAATGTAGCTCCAATGACTCCTTAGCTCCTTTAGCTCCATTTTGATGCAAAACGTGTCATTTTACCTACGATTACAACGAAACTTGGTGTAGACCTCGATTCCCGCAAAGGTAGATGAAACGACAATATAATCACATAATATACATCCAAACATGCAGATTATTGAAGATAAAACGTCTAAACAAGTCCCAAAATATAGACTATAATTCATGCTATTAAAATACCTCATACTTAGCCCTTGCTTGTCCCCAAGCAAGTTCCAAATCTTAGATACAAGATAGAATGGATTATTAGTCATAAAGATCAATGAAAAGTATTTCAAAACATTTTAATGGTGTGCTACAATCATAGATCACTCTATGAGATTGCTTCATGGAATTTAAAATCAAAATATGATCAAAACATTTTATAAATATAAGAAAGTTGTTCATCTTTGCATAAAATCATAGAATGCATAATAAATCATAATTATCAAAATTAATCATGTATAATCCAGTTTAAACCACTAAGTCAATCAACAAGCTCGAGGTCTCAAGGGCTTCCCAAAAGAAAGGTCAAGAAACGTGTGAGGGTGGGATGTATATAGGGAATGTGGTGCTAGAATCCGGGAAAAGGGATCTTTACTTCACTTCCTTTGAACTTCAACATCTTCCACCAATAAGCTTTGCTTATTTACTTTTTACTTTACTTTTTGGGATGCATGGACAGAGGTGCAAAATAACCGAAGCCTAGGAAATCAGCAATCATCAATTTCTCGAGATGCCTCAAACCCTTGATGCACATACCATGACCCGTTAGGAATATCGCTCAATCCGACTTTGGCAAGACACAAACACCCGGCTATGTGAATGGTGCCGAGTTACTCATCATCATGATTGACTTCCCCAAACCTATTTGTTTCTTTCTAACTTTCAGCCAATATCTCAACTTTTCCTTCACTTGTTTTTCACTTTGCTTGCTTCCAAATTCCCGGATAGGTAAAGGGAGGCAAATATGTATATCAGGGGCTAAGCATGATCAAGAAGAAGAAGAAGAGAAGTGAATGAATTGCCTTGGTCTTCCCAGGAAGAAAGTGAGAGAACTCATCATGTGGTGTCAACCTTCAAATTCAACATAATTTTGATAAAAACAAAGTATTAAACATGCCAAAATTTCAAACAAAGCATTTAGCAACTTAAACATATCATAAAACCTTTCAAACATAAAAAGATTTCAAAACCTGTCAGCAAACAAAATCATCATTGAGGTCATATCCAGATAAGAAGCACAAAAATCGTTTCGAAAACTGTTCCAGTTAAACCACCTCGGTCGAGATGTTCTAAGTCAACCGAGGTGAAGTACCTCGATTGGTCAGAATCACTTCGGTCGAGGTCAAAAAAAAAAAATTTTCTTAAACCAGTTTTTGACTTTTTTCTCAATCAAATAACATGTATGCATGCATGTATACTCACATAAACACACAGAGCAAAATAAAACATAAATATCCATCGAGTCAAGTCATACATCCACATAAGTCAAATAATATATCCAAATACCCCATACTTGGGACACATTATCCCAATGGGTCAAAATAAGTCTAAAGAAACAAAGTACTCACTGGATAAAGCTGAGCTGCATAATAAATAAATAAAGAAAATCCTGCAAGCTCTCAATAATCCCGATCAGGTGGTGGTGGTGGCACGTACGGGTACTGAGATGGGTCGAAAGGATAGCCCATGATATGCTGAAACTGAATCTCAGCCATCGTGTGCTTGTAGTGTAGTCTCTCCTGCATCTCTCTGATATCCAGGGACAGGGCAGCGTATGAATCTATCATCTGATCTGTCAGATCATCGATCCGACGGTGAGCAACTGGATCCCTCTGCCTGCGTACCCTACGGCTAGCGGGACGTGCTGGTGCTGCAGCTGGCTCCTCCTCAGTCTCGTCGTCATCTAAATCAGTAACCGGCACACTAGTCCCAACTGTATCTGTGCCCGTATCCATGGCAGCACCACCATCCTCATCATCATCATCATCCTCATCCTCCTCAGCCTCATCCTCCTCATCCGGCCCCTGAGTTGCTGTTGTTGCTGCCTCTCTGGCGTCCTCCATCAGCGGAATCCCTACAGTCTGCCAGTAATGCGGATCATACACGGAGAACTGAGCTGACCATCTAATACCCTGGGGTGTAGTCTGCTCCCAGGGCATCGCCACATGCGGCGTAGTAAGACCGCGAGGAACCAGTATCCTCCGAGTGATCATCTCTTGAAGCCCGAGCGGCTTGGGAGCCGCCACCATAGTGCATGCACTCAGATCCAAGTCCATATAACTCGCAATGTGAGTCACTATCCCTCCACAACAGATATCTCCCTTTTCCTTCGCCTTTATCCTGTGGAGATTCTCATCTAGCATAACTCCAAAATCTGGGACTCCTCCGGTCACCATGTAGTAAAGACTCAGCACCTCACCTTGTCTGATCTTTTGGGGCGTCTCAGTACGCGCCAAAAGAGTCTCGCTAAAGATCCTGTGAGCAAGTCTAAAAGCCAGATGGAATATAATCCGCTCCTTGGAATCTCCAGGTCTCCATCTGTCAGCGTGCTCAACCACGTGAGCTATCTGGCCCCAGAACTCTCGAGCTACAGCTCGAGAAGGAAAATCAGCAACAGTAGGGGCCGGGAAGCCAAAGATATCCCGCCAGTGGTCCATGAGAACTAAATAGTTCCGGTTCATCAACCGGTACTTTATGGCGCGCTCGGTGGGCAAGTAGGTAACGGAGCTAACAAACTCCAGGGTTGGCTCAAGGTAGGACGGAGCTCTAATCTCAGTGAACTGCTCCAAGCCCACCATAGAGATCATCCGCCTCAGATCATCATCAACATAGAGGCAGTCGAAAGCAGATATGTCCAGGAAACATGGTGCAATATGGTGCAACCACTGGATGGGCTGCTATGCGGTCGTAGTCGACCTGGTGACGCTCATGGATCACCGGTCTAGAGCGGCGTGAAGAGGAAGAAGGAGAAGGAGAAGATCTGTCTCTCAACACTAACTGCCTGTTAGAACTCATTTTAGCAGAATATAGGGGCAACCAAAGCCCAATCTGATAACTCTCTGGAACACCTCGGCCGAGGCGCAGGCCGACTAGACCGAGGTGAAGCGCTGTTCGATCGATTCTCTCAAAAATCCAGTTCTTTTCCCCCAATATCACTACCAAAGGTTCCTATGGGGTACTTAATCCTTTTTTAGCAGAATGTAGGGGCAACCAAAGCCCAATTTGATCAAAAATAGTGAAGGAGAGAGTTTTAGGATTTTCTCGAATTTACCCCAGATTCGGTTATTTTGGTGCGTTTTCTCTGCAGATTTGGCGCTTGCAATTTGATCCTCTACCCTTTCCTTGCAGTTTGGAAGCGAGAATCGTTGAAAATGAGCAAAGAACGAAGAAGGGAGGCGAGGAGTGCGCCGCGGTCGAGAAGGAGGTAGAGGGAGGAGAGAGAAATCTCAGCCCCCTTTTATACCCTTTTCTGGAACTGCTGTCACCTCGGTCGAGATGGTCTCAACTGGAACGAGGTGTACGGACCGAGGTGGATCTTCAGTGACCCTAGTCGCCTCGGTTGCTCAAGAATCATCTCGGTCGAGGTGCTGTGATAGCAACCGAGATGTGTCTCAGTCAAACTCCGTCTTCTCAAATTCTCGAACTTCTGTCCTTCTAGTTTTGCTCCTGGGTTGTATTCCTTCCTTAGGTGTCACCTGTTGTCTGTCTAGGATGCCAAAAACAATGCAAAGCAAAGCAAAAGCAAACTATCTAAAGCTAGACTAGAAAACGGGAAAAGAAAGCAATACCTTGGGTTGCCTCCCAATAAGCGCTTGATTTAAGGTCGCTAGTTGGACCGTACGGTGTCCCTAAATGTGATGGGAGGTATTCTCACCCCATACTTCACCTTCATCATGGGGTGAGATAAGGAAGTCTATCAACCGCTCCAACAAGTGCAAGTGCTCATCAGGGAATGAAATGTCTATGGGTGGGTCGTCCTTCTCGCGTGAAGAGGAAGGTAGCCGGCTGAGGTGATCCGCAACGGAATTTTCGGATCCCTTCTTATCGCGGATCTCTAGGTCAAACTCTTAAAGCAAGAGAATCCATCGATTAAGGCGTGGCTTGGCATCCTTCTTAGCAAGTAAGTAACGAATAGCTGCATGGTCGGTGTAGACAATGAATTTCGCCCCTACTAAGTAAGAACGAAACTTCTCGAAAACATATACAACCGCCAATAGCTCCTTTTCGGTGGTGGCGTAGTTACGTTGGGCTTCATCTAGCGTCTTGCTAGCGTAGTAAATGGCGGTGGTCCGCCCATCCTTCTTTTGTCCAAGCACCGCTCCTACCGCCACATCACTCGCATCAGACATGATCTCAAAGGGCAAGGTTGATAGCATGAATTGTAGTCTATATTTTGGGGTTTGTTTGGAAGTTTTATCTTCAATAATCTGCATGTTTGTATGTATAATATGTGATTATATTACCATTTCATCTACCTTTGCAGGAATCGAGGTCTACACCTAGTTTTGTTGTAATCATAGGTAAAATGGCACGTTTTGCATCAAAAAGGAGCAAAAGGAGCTAAGGAGTCATTGGAGCTACATTCAGGAACATAAGGAAAGATCCAGGAAGCATAGCCATGGATTAAAGATTCACTTTGGACCAGATTTGAGAGATTACAAATTCAGTTGTGACTCACCTCGGTTGACTACAGAGTCACCTCGACCGAGGTGATATAGAGGAGGCGACTCGACCGAGGCGAGCACCTGGGACGCGGCGAGAATATTTTATTCTTGGCTGAGATCTTTTATCTTTGGAAAGAGATCTTATATTTTTGGGCTTGGCTCCTGGAAGGAAGAAGATATGCTAGATCATATATTTTACCTATTTTTATGGGAATAGATCTTTCTAAGATATCTTATCTTTGGAGAGTAACTAGTATAATACCCGCACCTTGTGCGGGTTTTGAAAAAAATGAGAAATAATATTGTGAAATAGGTTTTTTTTACGTGCTTTTGTTTTGTATACTTCTCTAATCTAATCCTGCGTCCACAACGCGCCACGTCATCAACCCGTGCTCTGTTTTAGTAAGTATAATAGATTTGGTTTCTATAAAATTATTATTTTAATAATAAAAGATTTTATGGTTTAAAAAATAGTGTAAAAAATAAAGATTTATTGGCTTTAATTGTGGGAGCTCAATTTCAAAAATCTTGCGTCCACAGCGCGTCACGTCATCAACCCGTGCTCTGTTTTAGTAAGTATAATAGATTTGGTTTCTATAAAATTATTATTTTAATAATAAACGATTTTATGGTTTAAAAAATAGTGTAAAAAATAAAGATTTATTGGCTTTAATTGTGGGAGCTCAATTTCAAAAATCCTGCGTCCACAGCGCGCCACGTCATCAACCCATGCTTTGTTTTAGTAAGTATAATAGATTTGGTTTCTATAAAATTATTATTTTAATAATAAAAGATTTTATGGTTTAAAAAATAGTGTAAAAAATAAAGATTTATTGGCTTTAATTGTGGGAGCTCAATTTCAAAAATCCTGCGTCCACAGCGCGCCACGTTATCAACCCGTGCTCTGTTTTAGTAAGTATAATAGATTTGATTTCTATAAAATTATTATTTTAATAATAAAAGATTTTATGGTTTAAAAAATAGTGTAAAAAATAAAGATTTATTGGCTTTAATTGTGGAAGCTCAATTTCAAAAATCCTGCGTCCACAGCGCGCTACGTCATCAACCCGTGCTCTGTTTTAGTAAGTATAATAGATTTGGTTTCTATAAAATTATTATTTTAATAATAAAAGATTTTATGGTTTAAAAGATAGTGTAAAAAATAAAGATTTATTGGCTTTAATTGTGGGAGCTCAATTTCAAAAATCCTGCGTCCATAGCACGCCACGTCATCAACTCGTGCTCTGTTTTAGTAAGTATAATAGATTTGGTTTCTATAAAATTAATATTTTAATAATAAAAGATTTTATGGTTTAAAAAATAGTGTAAAAAATAAAGATTTATTGGCTTTAATTGTGGGAGCTCAATTTCAAAAATCCTGCGTCCACAGCGCGCCACGTCATCAACCCGTGCTCTGTTTTAGTAAGTATAATAGATTTGGTTTCTATAAAATTATTATTTTAATAATAAAAGATTTTATGGTTTAAAAAATAGTGTAAAAAATAAAGATTTATTGGCTTTAATTGTGGGAGCTCAATTTCAAAAATCCTGCGTCCACAGCGCGCCACGTCATCAACCCGTGCTCTGTTTTAGTAAGTATAATAGATTTGGTTTCTATAAAATTATTATTTTAATAATAAAAGATTTTATGGTTTAAAAAATAGTGTAAAAAATAAAGATTTATTAGCTTTAATTGTGGGAGCTCAATTCCAAAAATCATGCATCCACAGCGCGCCACGTCATCAACCCGTGCTCTGTTTTAGTAAGTATAATAGATTTGGTTTCTATAAAATTATTATTTTAATAATAAAAGATTTTATGGTTTAAAAAATAGTGTAAAAAATAAAGATTTATTGGCTTTAATTGTGGGAGCTCAATTCCAAAAATCCTGCGTCCACAACGCGCCACGTCATCAACCCGTGCTCTGTTTTAGTAAGTATAATAGATTTTCCTATAAAAAGGGTCGGATTTCCCACAAATCCGACACGCTGCATACATCCTGCATATATCTGCTATACCACCGATTGTGTTTTATACACCGCTGCAGCCATACTCCAGTTGGGAGATTTGAAGAACCTTTTTTGAAGGTTGAAGGAAGAAAGTCTATAGCTTTTATAGCTATTGAAGGTTTTTGTAAGATCATCTTAGATTCCCTTCCTTGTTGTTTTGTCTTGTTGGATTTCTATCCAAGGAACGCTTGTGTTATATAATTGATTCAGTTATTGAAGCCTTTCTCTTAAGGTTATCTTGTTCAATTATTCTCTTTCTTCCCATATATTTGATTAATACTTTCATGATGATGAGTGGCTAATCTCTTTGTGTGATTCTAGGGTGATTGGCTGAAGGTTGTGGGAAAAACAATGATAGAATGATCTTAATCATAGTAGGACCCTGAAAGCTCGAGTCTTTAACCTTAACCCTAAGCATCTCGCTCAGTCGATGAACATCTCGGCCGGGGTGGAATTCTTCTGACCGAGGTGACATATCTGATCCGAAACTGAGAGTTAAGTGTTAGAGTTTGCCAAATCCTATTCTTATTACACCTTTCCTGGTTCAATGCAAGCCTAGGATGAGACTTACCCGGTAATTCCTTAGTTTGTTTTCCTAAGATCATAAGTATAGGTAATAAAGGTTTATCCTTTATTGGGGTTTGAGTGTGCTTTCATCCCATCTTCGTGAGTTAGCCTGAGACTTACCCGGTAAAGGTTGATTCTATTCCCTTAGGTGGTGTGTTGGTTTGAGGTTATAGTTCTTTATCTTAATTCCTTGAGACTTACCCGGTAATAGGAGTTACGGTTTGGGATTAGTGAGTAGTGAGACTTACCCGGTGATCTATTCCACTTTAGTAACACCTTCCCGATGCAAAAACCTCAGTTTTGTCCGCTTATCTTTAGATCTTGAGTTGGAACCACAACTAGATGCTTTAATCCCTAGAATTGCATATTTCCTTTATTGATTTTTATCATCTTTGATTGTTTTAATTGCTTTGTGGTTAGTGATTGCTAAAGCTTACCGTAATTGGACTTTGTTTCACTAAGTCCCTGTGATCGAGCCCTGGAATTCCTTGCTTTTTACTACGATTGACCCGTACACTGCGGGTTCGCATCCTTGTTTTAAGCTTACATCTAGGGTTATAAATTTAAAGCTTGCACACACCTTTTGGAGCGAACAAGTTTTTGGCGCCGTTGCCGGGGACTTGGTCTAGACCGAGCCGGTTACGGTTTGCTTTTGGGGCACTTGCCCCCGTGTCTACTAACCACTCTACTTGAGTGACTTTTGGAGGTTCTCTCTTAGGTTTATGCGAAGAACCCGCACTGGGAAGGAAATCGTTCCTTACGATCCCGAACCAGATTAGACATACAAACGACGCTTAAGAGAAGCGAAGATGGCCAACCAAGACAATCGCGATCTTGAGGCCGAGTTGAAAGAGGCGCTAGAACAGCTACGCCTCATCAGGGAAGAACTAAGGCAAGAGAAAGAGGAAACTCGCACCAGGACTGAGGCAATCGAAGCAGATATGGTAGCCTTACGAGACCAATATCAACTTCGACCGAGGGAAGATCCAGTTCCCGATGCTGGACCGATGCAGGTCCCAGTTGCTGACCCTCGACCGAGGCAGGTCCCAGTACCTGACGCCCTGGCTGAGGTACTTCCACCTCGGATGCCAGTCCGAGGTGCTCTTTTTGCAGGAATGCCGCAAACCCTAGGTCAAAGGATGGACCCCAATCAACAACTGAGGCGTCCAGGAGTTTACCTAGGAGATCCAGCGAACCATGACTACGAACTTCGACCGCAAGTTCTGTCCATGATTCGTCAATGCCAGTTCGGAGGGCTAGAGAAGGAATCACCACATCAACATCTTCAAAACTATGAGATCTTGATGGAGACCTTGAGACCCTCAAGGATTGAAAATAACAACTACAAGCTAAGACCTTTTTACTTTTCTTTAAAAGATAGAGCTCTTACTTGGTATCAATCTCTTCCTCCAGGAAAAATTAGCACTTGGGAGGAGATGACTACGGAATTCTTGACTAAATTCTTTCCCCCGTCTAAGACCGCTGAAATGAGAGGGAAGATCAATGCATTCATTATGAAGGACAAGGAGAGCTTGTCCAAGTCATGGGAGAGGTTTAAGGACATTCTTTTGGATTGCCCACATCATGGGATTCCAAAGATAGAGTTATTGGAGATATACTTCAAGGGAGTGGACGGAAGCACCCAGTTCAACCTCCAACTACTCTCCGCCGGTACCTTTATGGACATGGCGATTGACGAAGCTTGGGACTTCATCGAGAAGCAAGCTTTGCATATGGAGAAGTACACCCACCAAGGAGCTGAAGGTGGAGTTAAAAGAGTTAACTTCCAAGAAACTCAGCCAAACAACAATCAACTCACGTCTTTGAAGAATGACGTGAAGCAATTGAAGGAACTCTTGGTTGCTCAAACCAAGAAGGAAGATCAAGGACAAAGGAACAACAACAATGGATACCGTAACAACAACAACGGTTCCCGGAACAACAACTACAACAACAACAATAGAGGATCCAATAGCAATAATTGGAGGGCGAACAACCAAAATTCTGGTAACAATCATTCTAACTCCAATTCTAACGATTCCTCTAATCCTTTCCTCTCTTCCCCTTCTTCTTCTTCTACTCCATTAAAGAGCCAAGGGCAAGGATCAAGTTCGTCTCAGCCGGAAAAGAAAGACGCAGTGCTGGAAGCTATCTTGATCAAGCTTAGTGCTATGGTGACTTCTATGACTTCATTTTCGAAGGCCCAAAAGGCCTTTGAACAACAACTTGCAAGTAGGGCGAATGAAGCGCCAAGAGATCCAGGGAAGCTTCCAGCAAGGACGGAAAGCAACCCTAAGGGCTAGATCATGGCCATAACTACGAGGAGTGGACTGAAAACTGCAGATCTAGTGCCTCGGTCAGTGCCAGTACCGACGAAGACCACCTCGGTCCAAGTGCAGTCGAAGAACACTTCGGCCGAGATGCCAACCGAGGTGGAGGCACAGAAAGCGGAGGGGAAAACTGAAGTTTATGTTCCACCTCCTGCATACAAACCACCACTTCCATTCCCCCAGTCATGAGCCAGAGCACATCTAGACAAGCACTTTGGTAAGTTCCTTGACTTGATGAATAAACTGCACATTAACATTCCTTTCCTTAATGCTATTCTAGGAATGCCCGCCTATGGGAAGTTCTTGAAGGAGATCCTGTCAAGGAAGAGGAAACTGGAAGACTTTGGTGAAGTAAGGATGACATCTAAATCCTCGGAGCTTATTCAAATCATGAAGGAGAAGATGTCACCTAAATTGAGAGATCTTGGCTCATTTTGCATTCCTATTCAAGTTGGGGATGTCACTTGTGAAGCCTTATGTGATCTAGGACCCAGCGTGAGCATCATTCTGCTGGAGCTATGTGTGAAGATCGGACTTGGAGAGCCCAAGCCGGTCAAGATTCGGCTATACATGGCAGATCGCTCCATCACCCATCCCGTGGGAATTTTTGAAGACGTTCCGGTCAAGTTAGGTAACTTCTATTTACCAATAGACTTTGTTGTACTTGACATTCCCGCAGATTATCCTGTCCCTATTATTCTCGGGAGGCCATTTCTAGCAACTTCGGGTTGCAACGTGGATTGAAATTCAACATTGGTGGCGATGAAGTGGAGTTTGCATTACTTGCAGCCATGAAGGGAGAGCAGCTTAGTGATGATATCTTCAACATCTACGATAAAGAAGAATCAAGGGAATTGGTGAGCTCTATCCTTATTAACGATCCACTCGAAAGAGTTATTAGTTTCAGTTTAATGGAGGAAGATATAGATGCTTCTTGTGATGCAGATATACGGAGCTTAAAAGCACTGGAAGAAGATCCAGGAGCTAAAACTGAGAAGCTAATCCAAGAGACGAAGATCTCCAGTTTCGGTTCCAGTTGTATTACCTCGACCGAGGCACTTCCTGGATTGAGCGAGGCGACTGAAGAACAATTCGGTCAACGCCTTTGCGCCTCGACCGAGGTCGATGGCGAGATGATGTCAACTGAGACTACTGAGAATAACAAACTTCTTACTCCCTTCTCTGACATTCATCCTCAGTTGGTGGAACATTCTATCCACCAACTTTCTGATAATAAAGGACCTTGGTATGCTGATATTGTGAATTATCTTGTTTGCTAGGAAATACCATCCGGATTGACATACTCACAAAAGAAAAGATTCTTCAAAGAGGTACGCCATTACTACTGGGACGAGCCGCTGCTATTCAAGCGCGGGCCAGATGGGATGCTTCGAAGATGCATTCCGGAAGACGAAGTTAATAGCGTCATACGACATTGTCATTCACTTCCTTGTGGAGGACATGCTAGCACCGATAAGACATGCGCTAAGGTATTACGTTCCGGTTTCTTTTGGCCTACATTATTTAAGGATGTGCAATCGTTTGTTGTCTCTTGTGATGCATGCCAAAGAACAGGAAATTTATCAAGGAGGAACGAAATGCCACTTAATAACATTCAAGAGGTGGAAATCTTTGATGTATGGGGATAGACTTCATGGGACCTTTCCCATCCTCCGGAGGAAACCTCTATATTCTTCTTGTAGTTGATTACGTCTCTAGATGGGTTGAAGCCATCGCTTCTCCCACTAACGACGCCAAGGTGGTTGTAAAGTTCCTAAACAGAACTATCTTTCCACGTTTTGGAACTCCACGCATCATCATCAGCGATGGAGGAACGCATTTCATCAACCGGAAGTTCAAGGCACTTCTATCGAAGTATGGGGTAACCCACAAGGTAGAAACCCCTTATCACCCTCAAACTAGCGGACATGTCAAGATCTCGAATAGAGAAATCAATGCAATTTTGGAGAAGACCGTCTCTAGGACGAGGAAGGATTGGTCCATGAAATTGGATGACGCTCTTTGGGCCTACAGGACCGCATTTAAGACTCCCATAGGTACCACCCCTTATAATTTGGTAAATGGGAAGTCTTGCCATTTGCCCGTGGAGTTAGAACACAAAGCATATTGGGCGATCAAATGGTTGAACTTCGACATTAAGGAGGCCGGCGAGAAGCGACTATTGGATATCAACGAGCTGGAGGAGCTGCGTTTGAACGCTTATGAGAATGCCAAAATCTATAAGGAGAGGACGAAGCATTGGCATGACAAGCGTATCATCCCTAAGGAGCTTAACGAAGGAGACTTAGTTCTACTCTTCAACTCCCGTCTCCGCCTCTTTCTAGGTAAGTTGAAATCTAGATGGACCGGACCTTATGTTGTGAAACATGTTTTTCCTCATGGTGCAGTTGAGATATGGGGCGAAACGAGCGGAAGCTTCAAGGTCAATGGTCATAGACTCAAGAAATACAAACCGGAAATTCCGGTTGAGGAGGTTGCACCAATATACCTCGTTTGAGAGACGCACCATGGTCCAGCTAGCGACCTTAAACTAAGCGCTTCTTGGGAGGCTACCCAAGGTATTGCTTTCTTTTCCCTTTTTCTAGTCTAGCTTAGATAGTTTTGCTTTTGCTTTGCTTTGTTTTGTTTTTGGCGTCCTAGACAGATAACAGGTGACATCTAAGGAAGGAGTATAAACCAGGAGCATAACTGGAAGGACAGAAGTTCGAGAATTTGAGAAGACGGAGTTTGACTGAGGCACATCTCGGTTGCTGTCAGAGCACCTCGACCGAGATGATTCTTGAGCAAACCGAGGCGACTAGGGTTTCTGAAGAGCCACCTCGGTCCGCACCACCTCGGTCCAGTCGAGACCACCTCGACCGAGGTGACAGCAGTTCTAGAAAGGGTATAAAAAGGGAAAAAATTCTCTTTCTTCTTTGTTACCTACCCCCTCGACCGAGGCACTCCCTTTCACCTCGCTCTTCGATTCTTGCTCGTTTTCGAAGATTTTCGCTTCCAAACTGCGATTAAAGCGTAGAGGATCCCAGTGCAAGCGTCGATCTCCGAAGAAATCAAACCGAAACGATCGAACAAGGTAAAACAGAACAAAACCCTAACCTCGCTGTTTTTGCTTCGATTCGGGCTTGGATTGCCTTGCATTTGCTGAGAAACAAATTAAGTACCCCATAGGAACCAGTTGTAGTGATTTTTGGGGAAAAGAACTGGATGTTTGAGAGATTCGATCGCGCAGTTCTTCGCCTCGGTCCAGTCGTGCTGTGCCTCGGCCGAGGTGTTCTTTAGTTGTGTCAGACCGACCGAGGTGACCTGACAGAGTTTGCTGAAAATGAGTTCTGAGAGACAGCTTGTCCTTAGGGATAGATCCTCCCCTTCTCCTTCTTCCTCTTCTTCCAGACCTTATCGACCAGTGGTCCACGAGCGACACAGGATCGATTATGACCGTATAGCAGCCCGTCCAGTGATAGCACCTCGCTTCCTGGACGTGTCAGCCTTTGATTGTCTCCATGTGGATGAAGACCTTAGACGGATGATATCGACGGTAGGGCTAGATTAGTTTACTGAGATCCGTGCACCTACCTACCTAGAGCCCACCTTAGAGTTAGTTAGCTCATTCACCTACCTCCCCACAGAGCGTTCTGTGAAGTACCGGTTGATGAACCGGAACTTCATAGTTCCATTAGAGTATTGGAGAAATATTTTCGGTTTCCCAGCCCCGACCGCCGTTGATTTCCCTTCCCGGACTGTAGCTAGGGAGTTTTGGGGTCAGATTGCTCACGTGGTTGAGCACGCAGACAGGTGACGCCTTGGAGACTCCAGGGAGCGCATTATTTTCCACCTAGCCTTTAGGTTAGCTTACCGCATTTTCAGCGAGACGCTTCTGGCGTGTACTGAGACGCCCTAGAAGGTCCGACAGGGGGAGCTTTTCAACCTTTACTGCATGGTGACTGGAGGGATCCCCGACTTTGGCTTGATGCTGGCAGAGGATCTGCACAGGATCAAGGCAAAAGCGAAGGGGGATATCTGCTGTCGAGGACTTGTGACCCACATCGCCAGCTATCAGGATATGGATCTCATCTCTTGCACTATGGTGGCGGCTGCCAAGCCGCTAGGGCTGCAGGAGATGATTACCCGGCGGATTTCAGTTCCCCGTGGACTGACTACGCCATGTGTGGCGATGCCATGGGAGCTGACTACACCACAGGGGATCAGGTGGTCAGCCTAGTTTACAGTCTATGACCCTCATTTCTGGCAGACCGCTTGGGCCCCACTGATGGAGGATGCGAGAGAGGTAGCAGCTGCACCAGCTAAGGAGGATGAGGAGGAGACTACTGATGTTGATGATGACAGGGATGAGGGAGTTCCGATGGATACAAGGACAGATACTGTCGGGACGAGTGCACCGGTTATTGATATTGATGATGATGATACTGAGCCTGCACCAGCTGCATCACCAGTCAGACCTGCTAGGCATAGGGCACGCCGACACAGAGATCCAGAGGCTCACCGTCGGATCGATGATCTGACGGATCAGATGATTGATTCTTATGCCGCTCTATCACTGGATATCCGTGAGATGCAGGAGAGGCAGCATTACCAGCATATGATGGCTCAGATTCAGTTTGAGCACATCATGGGCTACCCGTTCGACCCATCTCAGTATCCGTATGTGTCACCACCACCACCACCGGATCGTGACTATTGAGAGCTGCAGGATTTTCTTTCTTATTTATTATGCAGCTCAGCTTTATGTCCGGTGAGTATTTTATTTCCTTAGACTTATTTTGACCCACTGGGACAGTGTGTCCCAAGTATGGGGTGTTTATGTATTTGATTGACTTATGTGATGTATGACACGATATTATCGGATATTTATGCTTATTTTGCTTCCATGGATTTTATTTGAGATTGCATGCATATATACAGGTTATTTGATTGAGAAAACGTAAAAAAAACTGGTTTTAAAAAAAAAATTTGACCTCGACCGGGGCAGTTCTGGCCGAACGAGGTGCTTCACCTCGGTTGCCCATAGAACGCCTCGACCGAGGTGGGTTAACTGAGAGTTTTCGAAACGAGTTTTTTGTGCTTCTTATCTGGATATGATCTCAGTGAAGATCTTGCTTACTGAGTGGTTTTAAAATCTTTATGTGTTTGAAAAGTTTTATAATATGTTTAAGTTGCTAAATGCTTTGTTTGAAATTTTTGGCATGTTTAATACTTTGTTTTTATCCAAATTATGTTGAATTTGAAGGTTGACACCACGTTATGAGTTCTCTCACTTTCTTCCTGGAAAGACCAAGGCAATTCATTCTTCTCTCTTCTTCTTCTTGATCATGCTTAGCCCCTCATATACATTTTTGCCTCCCTTTACCTATCCGGGAATTTGGAAGCAAGCGAAGTGGTGAAAGCAAGTGAAGTTAAAGTTGAGAAGATGGCTGGAAGTGAAAGTGTTAGAAAGAAATAAATAGGTTTGGGGAAGTCAATCATGATGATGAGTAACTCGGCACCATTCACATAGCCGGGTGTTTGTGTCTTGGCAAAGTCGGATTGAGCGATGTTCCTAACGGGTCATGGTATGTGCATCAAGGGTTTGATGCATCTCAAGAAATTGATGATTGCTGATTTCCTAGGCTTCGGTTATTATGCACCTCTGTCCATGCATCCCAAAAAGTAAAGTAAAAAGAAAAAGTGTGAAATAAGCAAAGCTTATTGGTGGAAGATGTTGCAAGTCAAAGTGAAAGTGAAGTATATCCTTTTCCCGGATTCTAGCACCACATTACCTTACATACATCCCTACCCTACACGTTTCTTGACCTTTCTTTTGGGAAGCCCTTGAGACCTCGAGCTTGTTGATTGACTTAGTGGTTTAAACTGGATTATACATGATTAATTTCGATAATTATGACTTATTATGCATTCTATGATTTTATGCAAAGATGAACCACTTTCTTATATTTATAAAATGTTTTGATCATATTTTGATTTTAAATTCCATGAAGTATTCTTTTAGAGTGATCTATGATTGTTGCACACCATAAAAATGTTTTGAAAGACTTTTCATTGATTTTTCTTGACTTATAATCCATTCTATCTTGCCTTTTATATGCGGAACTTGCTTGGGGACAAGAAAGGGCTAAGTATGGGGTATTTTGATAGCATGAATTATAGTCTATATTTTGGGGTTTGTTTGGACGTTTTATCTTCAATAATCTGCATGTTTGTATGTATAATATGTGATTATAATACCATTTCATCTACCTTTGCGGGAATCGAGGTCTACACCTAGTTTTGTTGTAATCGTAGGTAAAATGGCAGTTTTGCATCAAAAAGGAGCAAAAGGAGCTATGGAGTCATTGGAGCTACATTCAGGAACATAAGGAAACATCCAGGAAGCATAGCCATGGATTAAAGATTCACTTTGGACCAGATTTGAGAGATTTCACATTCATTTGTGACATACCTCGGTTGACTACAGAGTCACCTCGACCGAGGTGATCCAGAGGAGTCGACTCGACCGAGGCGAGCACATGGGACACGGCGAGAATATTTTATTCTTGACTGAGATCTTTTATCTTTGGAAAGAGATCTTATATTTTTGGGCTTGGCTCCTAGAAGGAAAGAAGATATGCTAGATCATATATTTTACCTATTTTTATGGGAAGAGATCTTTCTAAGATATCTTATCTTTGGAGAGTAATTTTCCTATAAAAAGGGTCAGATTTCCCCAAATCCGACACGCTGCATACATCCTGCATACATCTGCTATACCACCGATTGTGTTTTATACACCGCTGCAGCCATACTCCAGTTGGGAGATTTGAAGAACCTTTTTTGAAGGTTGAAGGAAGAAAGTCTATAGCTTTTATAGCTTTTGAAGGGTTTTTGTAAGATCATCTTAGATTCCCTTCCTTGTTGTTTTGTCTTGTTGAATTTCTATCCAAGGAACGCTTGTGTTATATAATTGATTCAGTTATTGAAGCCTTTCTTTTAAGGTTTTCTTGTTCAATTATTCTCTTTCTTCTCATATATTTGATTAATACTTTCATGATGATGAGTGGCTAATCTATTTGTGTGATTCTAGGGTGATTGGCTGAAGGTTATGGGAAAAACAATGATAGAATGATCTTAATCACAGTAGGACCCTGAAAGCTCGAGTCTTTAACCTTAACCCTAAGCATCTCGCTCAGTCGATGAACATCTCGGCCGGGGTGGAATTCTTCTGACCGAGGTGACTTATCTGATCCGAAACTGAGAGTTAAGTGTTAGAGTTTGCCAAATCCTATTCTTATTACACCTTTCCTGGTTCAGTGCAAGCCTAGGATGAGACTTACCCGGTAATTCCTTAGTTTGTTTTCCTAAGATCATAAGTATAGGTAATAAAGGTTTATCCTTTATTGGGGTTTGAGTGTGCTTTCATCCCATCTTCGTGAGTTAGCATGAGACTTACCCGGTAAAGGTGGATTCTATTCCCTTAGGTGGTGTGTTGGTTTGAGGTTATAGTTCTTTATCTTAATTCCTTGAGACTTACCCGGTAATAGGAGTTACGGTTTGGGATTAGTGAGTAGTGAGACTTACCCGGTGATCTATTCCACTTTAGTAACACCTTCCCCATGCAAAAACCTCAACTTTGTCCGCTTATCTTTAGATCTTGAGTTGGAACCACAACTAGATGCTTTAATCCCTAGAATTGCATATTTCATTTATTGATTTTTATCATCTTTGATTGTTTTAATTGCTTTGTGGTTAGTGATTGCTAAAGCTTACCGTAATTGGACTTTGTTTCACTAAGTCCCTGTGATCGACCCCTGGAATTCCTTGCTTTTTACTACGATTGACCCGTACACTACGGGTTCGCATCCTTGTTTTAAGCTTACATCTAGGGTTATAAATTCAAAGCTTGCACACACCGTTTGGAGCGAACAAAGGTCCAATCCGGAGGCTGGATAATGGGAGCGGAGATCAACGCTTCCTTAATCCTTTAAAAGGCATCAAGACACTCCTACGAAAACTCAAAAACAACATCTTTATTCAAGAGGTTAGTTAGTGGTTTATAAATCTTCGAGAAGTCCTTGATGAATCTCCTATAGAAACCTGCATGCCCGAGAAAACTCCTCACACCCTTAACAGAACAAGGGGGAGGGAGTTTCTCAATAATCTCGATCTTAGCGCGATCGACCTCAATACCTCGATTAGAAACGAGGTGTCCTAGCACAATGCCTTCATTAACCATATAGTAACACTTCTCCCAATTCAAAACAAGATTAGTGTCTTCACATCTTTGTAGCACTAGAGAAAGGTTAGATAGGCAATCATCAAAAGAGGAACCATATACTGAAAAATCATCCATAAATACCTCCATGATCTCCTCTATGTACTCGGAAAAGATAGCCATCATGCATCGTTGGAAGGTAGCGGGTGCATTGCATAATCCAAATGGCATCCTTCTATAAGCAAATGTCCCCCATGGACAAGTGAAAGTGGTCTTCTCTTGATCATCTGGATGGATATGAATCTGGAAGAAACCACTATAGCCATCTAAATAGCAGAAGTGTGAATGATGGGCCAACCGTTCAAGCATTTGATCAATGAAGGGAAGTGGAAAATGGTCCTTCCGAGTGGCCACGTTCAGCTTCCTATAGTCGATGCAAACCCTCCAGCCCGTGACGGTCCTAGTCGGGATTAACTCGTTGTTCTTATTCGTCACAACGGTCATCCCTCCTTTTTTCGGAACTACATGTACTGGGCTCACCCACTTGCTGTCCGAGATAGGAAATATGATACCTGCATCCAACAACTTAAGAATTTCTTTCTTCACAACCTCTTTCATGATCGGATTTAACCGTCGTTGAGGTTCCCGTGAAGTCTTATGATCGTCCTCCATTAGTATTCTATGCATGCAGAAAGAAGGCTTAATGCCAATAAGATCATCAATAGTATAACCCAAAGCCTTTTGATGCTTCCTCAGGACATGCATTAGTTTAGATAATTCAGATTTGGAGAGGGAAGCACTAACAATGACGGGATAAGTAGAATTCGGTCCAAAAGACATACCTCAAGTGACTTGGGAGTTGTTTAAGCTCCACAACTGGGGGTGCTTTCTGAGGGGGATCCTTGCTTCCTCCTTCCACTGGAGTAGATCGAAGAACTGGACTTTCAGAAGTCTCAGTTGACATCACCTCGCTTACGACCTCGGTCGAGGTCCAGAGAGGTTGACCGAGATGTTCTTCAGTCACCTCGCTTGGTCCAGAAAGTGCCTCGGTCGAGGTACTGCAACTGGAACCGAAACTGGAGATCTTCTTATCCTGGATTAGTCTTTCAGTTTTAGCTCCTGGATCTTCTTCCAGCGCCTTTAAGCTCCGTACATCTGCATCACAAGAAGCATCTATACCTTCCTCCATTAAGCTAAAGCTAATAACTTTTTTAAGTGGATCTTTAATAAGGATAGAGCTCACCAATTCTCTTGATTCTTCTTCATCATAGATGTTGAAGATATCATCTCCTAGCTGCTCTCCCTTCATCGCCGCAAGTAATGCAAACTCCACTTTATCTCTGCCAATGTTGAACTTTAGCTTGGCGTTCTTACAATCCACATTGCAACCCAAAGTTGCTAGAAATGGTCTCCCAAGAATGATAGGAACGGGATAATCTGCGGGAATGTCAAGCACAACAAAGTCTATGGGTAAATACAAGTTACCTAACTTGACCGGCACGTCTTCCAAAATGCCCACGGGATGGGTAATGGAGCGTTCCGCCATGTATAACCGTATCTTCACCGGCTTGGGCTCTCCAAGTCCGATCTTAACACATAGCTCCTGCGGGATGATGCTCACACTGGCTCCTAGATCACATAAGGCTTCACAAGTGACATCCCCAACTTGAATGGGAATGCAAAATGAGCCGGGATCTCTCAACTTGGATGGCATCTTCTCTTTCATGATTTGAATAAGCTCCGAGGATTTAGATGTCATCCTCACTTCACCAAAGTCTTCCAACTTTCTCTTCCTTGATAGAATCTCTTTCAAGAACTTCCCATAGGTGGGCATCCATAGAATAGCATCAAGGAAAAGGATATTAATGTGTAGTTTATTCATCAAGTCAAGGAACTTACCAAAATGCTTGTCTAGATGTGCTCTGGCCCTTGACTGGGGGAATGGAAGTGGTGGTTTATATGCAGGAGCTGGAATATAAATTCAGTTTTCTCCTCCGCTTTTTGTGGATCCACCTCGGTTGGCATCTCGGTCGAAGTGTTCTTTGACTGTACCTGGACCGAGGTGGTCTTCGTCTGTACTGGCATCGACCGAGGCATTGGATCTGCAGTCTTCAGTCCGCTTCTCGTCGTTATTGCCATGATCTGTCCCTTAGGGTTGCTTTCCGTCCTTGCTGGAAGCTTCCCTGGATCTCTTGGCGCTTCATTCACCTTGTTAAAGAATTGTTGTTCTAAGGCTTTTTGTGCCTTCGAAAATGAAGTCATGGATGTCTCCATAGAGCTGAGCTTGATCAAGATGGCCTCCAGCACCACATCTTTCTTTTCCGGCTGGGACAAACTCGATCGTTGCTCCTGGCTCTTCAATGGAGTAGAAGAAGAAGAAAAAGAGAGGAAAGGATTAGAGGAGTCATTCGAATTGGAGTTAGAGTAAGGGTTACCCGAATTTTGGTTGTTTGCCCTCCAATTATTGATGTTGGATCCTCTATTGTTGTTGTAGTTGTTATTCCGGGAACCGTTGTTGTTACGGTATCCATTGTTGTTCCTTGATCCTTGATCTTCCTTCTTGGTTTGAGCAACTAAAAGTTTCTTCAATTGTTTCACAACATTCTTCAAAGAAGTGAGTTGATCATTGTTAGGTGGAACATCTTGAAAGTTGACTCTTTTAACTCCACCTTCAGCTCCTTGGTGGGAGTATTTCTCCATGTGCAAAGCTTGCTTCTCTATGAACTCCCAAGCTTCGTCAATCGGCATGTCCATGAACGTGCCGGCGGATAGTAGTTGAAGGTTGAACTAGGTGTTTCCGTCCAGTCCCTTGAAGTATATCTCCAACAACTCTATCTTTGGAATCCCATGATGTGGGCAATCCAAAAGAATGTCTTTAAATCTCTCCCATGACTTGGACAAGCTCTCCTTGTCCTTCATGATGAATGCATTAATCTTACCTCTCATTTCAGTAGTTTTAGAGGGGGGAAAGAATTAAGTTAAGAACTCCGTCGTCATCTCCTCCCAAGTGTTGATTTTTCCTGGAGGAAGAGATTGATACCAAGTAAGTGCTCTATCTTTCAAAGAGAAGTAGAAAGGCCTTAGCTTGTAGTTGTTGTTTTCTATTCTTGAAGGTCTCAAGGTCTCCATCAAGATCTCATAGTTTTGTAGATGTTGATGTGGAGATTCCCTCTCTAGCCCTCCAAACTGGCATTGGCGAATAATGGAAAGAACTTGCGGTCGAAGCTCATAATCATGGTCCGCTGGATCACCTAGGTTGACTCCTAGACGCCTCAGTTGCTGAATGGAGTCCATCCTTTGCCCTAGGGTTTGTGGAATACTTGCAAAAAGAGCATCTCGGACTGGCATCCGAGGTGGAAGTATCTCGGCCGGGGCAGCAGGTACTGGATTCTGCCTCGGTCGAGGATCTGGAGCAGGGTCTTGCCTCGGTCGAGGATCTGGGTTCGGTCGAGGTAGATATTGGTCTCGTAAAGCCGCCATATATGCTTCGATCGCCTCAGTCCTTGTGCGAGTTTCTTCCCTTTCCAGTCTCAGCTCTTCCTTGCTGAGGCGTAGTTGCTCTAACACCTCCTTCAATTCGGCCTCAAGATCGCGATTATCCTTATTGGCCATCTTCGCTTCTTTCAAGCGTCTTTTGTATGTCTTTTCTAGTTCGGGATCGTAAGGAACGATTTCCTACCCAGTGCGGGTTCTTCGCATAAACCTAAGAAAAAGAAACTGCGAAAGTCACTCAAGTAGAGTGGTTAGTAGAAACAGGGGCAAGCGCCCCAAAAGCCAACCGCAGTGTAATCTTAAACCAAGTCCCCGGCAACGGCGCCAAAAACTTGTTCGCTCCAAACGGTGTGTGCAAGCTTTAAATTTATAACCCTAGATGTAATCTTAAAACAAGGATGCAAACCCGCAGTGTACGGGTCAATCGTAGTAAAAAGCAAGAAATTCCAGGGATCGATCACAAGGACTTAGTGAAACAAAGCAGGTGTAGGTAGTCTATATAATTACTAACCACAAAAGCAATTAAAACAATCAAAGATGATAAAAAGTCAATTAAGGAAATATGCAATTCTAGGGATTAAAGCATCTAGTTGTGGTTCCAACTCAAGATCTAAAGATAAGCGGACAAAGCTGAGATTTTTGCAAAGGAAGGTGTTACTAAAGTGGAATAGATCACCGGGTAAGTCTCACTATTCACTAATCCCAAACCGTAACTCCTATTACCGGGTAAGTCTCAAGGAATTGAGGAAAAGAACTATAACCTCAAACCAACACACCACCTAAGGGAATAGAATCAACCTTTATCGGGTAAGTCTCAGGCTAACTCACAAAGATGGAATGGAAGCACACTCAAACCCTAATAAAGGATAAACCTTTATTACCTATACTTATGATCTTAGGTAAACAAAAAAAGGAATTACCGGGTAAGTCTCATCCTAGGCTTGCATTGAACCAGGAAAGGTGTAATAAGAATAGGATTTGGCAAACTCTAACACTTAACTCTCAGTTTCGGAACAGATAAGTCACCTCGGTCAGACGAATTCCACCCCGACCGAGATGTTCATCGACTGAACGATATGCTCTAGGGTTAAGGATAAAGACTCGAACTTTCAGGGTCCTACTGTGATTAAGATTATTCTATCGTTGTTTTTCCCACAACCTTCAGCCAATCACCCTAGAATCACACAAAGAAATTAGCCAATCATCATCATGAAAGCAATAATCAAATATAAGGGAAGAAAGTGAATAATTGAACACAAAAATCTTAAGAGAAAGGCTTCAATAACTGAATCAATTATCAAACAAAAAAGCGTTCCTTGGATCACAATCCAATAAGACAATCAACAAGAAGGGAATCTAAGAAAGTCTTACAAAACCCTTCACAAAAGCTATAAAAGCTATCAACTTCCTTCCTTCAATCTTCCTTCAACCTTCCAAAAAGGTTCTTCAAATCTCCCCGCTGTAGTGGATGTTTTCCAACTGTAAGCGGATGCCGGATTTGTGGAAAATCCAACCCTTTTTATAGGAAAATTACCTCCCAAAGATAAAAGATCTTAGAAAGATATTTTCCCATAAAATAGGTAAAATATATGAGCTGAATTATCTTCTTCCTTCCAGGAATCCAGCCTAAAAATATAAAATCCTCTTTTCAAAAATAAAAGATCTCTGCCAAGAATAAAATATATCTCGCCGCATCCAAGGTGTTCGCCTCGGTCGAGCAGCTCCTCTGGATCACCTCGGTCGAGATGGTATTGTAGCTGACCGAGGTGACTCTAAACTGAATGTAAATCTCTCAAATCTGGTCCAAAGTGAATCTTCAATCCATTTCCATGATTCCTGGATTCTTCCTTAAGCTCCTGAATGTAGCTCCAATGACTTCTTAGCTCCTTTAGCTCCATTTTGATGCAAAACGTGCCATTTTACCTACAGTTACAACGAAACTTGGTGTAGACCTTGATTCCCGCAAAGGTAGATGAAACGACAATATAATCACATAATATACATCCAAACATGCAGATTATTGAAGATAAAACGTCTAAACAAGTCCCAAAATATAGACTATAATTCATGCTATCAAGGGGACAAGGGAGAGGGATTCTCGCATCACACCATAAATGGAATAGTAAGGGTTATGACTTAAAAAAATAAAAAGATAATGAACCGGACTTGTGTGTCAAATCATGTTGGGCGTTATGATCCCGTATGTGTGCGTGCGCCAATACTATAATGCTAATGCTTTGAATGCTAGCTAACGGTTTTATACCGATATTGTTGTTGATGCCTTGAAGGATAAGGATGCCACCGAGTAAGGTGGAGGAGTGGATAGTCGGGGTCTTCGTACATTATAGGACGGGGATGGTTATTTGTTTAGGTCGTTTTTGGTTTATGTTGTACCTTATGGATTTATGTTTGGAGTTGTGTCGTTTTGAGGGCTCGGCTGAGTTTCCAAGTTGTATCTTTTTTTGAGATTATTTGCATTGCATAAAAATGATTTCGGTATTTGCTTTTATTTGTGCCATGTTGGAAAGATCCGGTATAATTGTTGTCACGCTAAGGGTTGGGACCCATTGTGAGGTCCTAACATGTAGCATCCCGAGTCCCGCGGATTCGGGGTGTTACAAAAGTGGTATCAGAGCCAGGTTGACAACAATGGCGCTCACAATCTTCTAAAGGCCGAATGAGGAATAAACAAAACCCACACGGGTTCTAACTTTGTCGTTTTCAAAATTCTTATGCATGAGTCGGGTTTGGGTTAGAATGGACGGACAACCACTCCTTCCACAGATCTCGGCAGCATAGTTATTGGATTTTTAGTATATATATAGAGAGAGATATGTGTATATATGTAGTTACGTATCTTGGACCTAGGATATTTTTGGATTATTATTATATGTTAATTATAGTTATGCATGATGGAATTATTATGTTGTTATGGTGGCATGACATTTATATTGATATGAGTTGTACATGTGGCATGATAGTATTATATTAGTGCTTGGATTTTTTAAGATAATGGTTTCCTTGGATTTGTTATGTTGATATCATCTGGACATAGGACTTATATAGTTATATACGTATATTAGGATATATAGTGACATGTGGATGTTAGACCTTATAGTCGAGATGTCGAAGCGGAGGATCAGAGATGACGTAAAGGAAGGGCAAACAAGTGGAAGAGAACCTCGAGTTATTTTAAGCAAAACTGAGAAGGAAGTCATACGAGTAAGGAAGCGACATGAAGACATGAGAGTGGTTGCAAAGAAGCAATGATTGAATCACAACGAAACCAACTAGATATGGTGAACTTATGATTCTTCAAGACGACGCACGGATAACTAAAGACGGGAAGCGGGAAGGAAAGGAGTGCATACTAGCAAGGGGAGAAGTGGTATTTACTTGAGACATGAAGTTTTTCTTGGATTCTCCTAAGCATGGGAGTCATTGTGTAAAGTGTGGTCGAACTAATACGAGGATTCATGAGATGCGTAAGTTAAGCTTACAAAAGTACTAGAAACTGAAGCGACAGTCTTTGCGAGAACTTAAGCGGGAGACTTCTTCAGAAATATGAGAGTTACGAGGAGGATTACATGGTGAAAGTTCACATAGTAGAATTACCTTGTGGAGCCAATCGTTTTCCGTCATGGTGATGAGACTGAGCAATGCTAAGAAGGAGAAAGTGTGTGTGGGTGATGATCTTCGGAAGATGAAAGATGAAACACGGCACGCGGATCGAAAAACTTAATTTACCAACCAAAAGAAGAGAGAGTGGTTATTAATGATAGAGATGTGGGGAGATACACTTACAACACATTATGAAGGACGGTTAAGCCTATGAAGTTGGGTCATTTGACACAAAAGAGCCGAGAAGGTGTAGTTATCTTACAGAAGTGGAAGGAAGAGGGGAGCGTAGAAAAGCTAATGGAGTATGAAGTAAAGTAAATGAGCTAGTGAATTTTAAGGTGGAATACACCGATAGGGTATCCTTCAGAAGTATGGTAACATGGAAGTGTGGTAGGAGGGTAAGTCGTTGATCTTGGAAAGGGTCATTAATGAGCTAATCGGTGACCATTGAGAATGCATAAGTGCGGGTTGATACTGGTGACTATAGGTGGGGGGAGTAACCCAAGAGATTGGATCATGAAGAGGGGTAACAAGAACGTGGAATATTCGTGGTGGTTGAATGTCGGCAACAAAAAGGTATATCAAGGGAAGTGTGAATATCTTAATCAGGTAACAAATTATCGATTCTAGCAAGTGATAGTAATGTACCGTGTGGGGAGGGATTGTAACGATCTGGTACGATCTTCTTAGGTCATGGGTTTGTCATATGGGGAAGGACACAAATCAGGGTAAGGGTGACTGAAAAGACAAAGAGGTATATCAAGGGAAGTGTGAATATCTTAATCAGGTAACAAATTATCAATTCCAGCAAGTGATAGTAACGTACCGTGTGGGGAGGGATTGTAACGATCTGGTGCGACCTTCTTAGGTCATGGGTTTGTCATATGGGGAAGGACACGGATCAGGGTAAGGGGGACTGAAAAGACAAAGAGGAAGGTGAGTCTTCTATATTTATTGTGCGTAAAGGGAGAATATATAAGGGGATGTATGGTATGTTTGTTCTAAGGTAATGGATGTCATGTTTGCACGAACAAAATCTAAGTCAAGTGTTGTGACTTGCATGGCGAAGTGATAGGTGATGGAATCACTATCATTTAGGCTAGTTTTTAGAGTCTTTTTATTACATTTGTGTCGGTTTATACTACTAACTCCTTGGTCCAGAAGAAGAAGACTAAAAGAAGCTAAGGAAGGAGTTATAAGCACTTAGGAGTGAAGACCGTTCACGAAGCAAGGCTTTTGTTGCCTCACCGCCCCCGCGGAGAAGTGTCACCTCCCCAACGGGTGACAGCACACTCCGGAGCGCTCCCTGCGCCTTCGCCAGCGCCAGCCACGAAGAGAGTCACCGCCCCTACACCACTCCTTGGTGCCCCTACGGTGACCTGCCCCGAAGAAGCGAAGCAAATGCCTTGGCACCTCTGCCTACGCCTCGCCATACGACGCTCAAAAGGTGAAGAGTCAGTGTCACCGACCCTGCGCCTCGGCATCAGAAATAGCAGGAAGTTGAAGAGTCAGACGTTTGAAGAGCATTAATGATCCGCCCCTGCGGAATGGCCTGGCCGCCCCTGCGGCCATGAAGAAGTTCAAGTGATTCTGCCCAAACCGCCCCTGCGGTTCTGATGGCCGCTGACTGGACGGTATTTCTATGGTCGTCTATACCCAATCAAAAGTAAATCCCGACTTAGCACTAAGAACAAGTATAGTAGAGAAGTAAGGGTCGAACCCAAGAGAGTTTTGAGGTTTTAGATGCAATTATCGATTCAAGTAACAAGTAACAGAAAGGGGGGGGGTTTTGATTGAAATAAGTACACACAAAAGCTTTAAGAGAAACAATTTACGCAACAAGTAAGACAATGATGGGTGAATCTACACTAGGTTGATTCTAGGCATGCAATTGCTACTTTGGTGTGTTCCTTTTACAAGTTTATAAGTAATCTCCCATCTCGATCATACATATGTGTTGAGCCAACCGGCATCAACACAACTTAACAGGTTAGTGTTCCGTAAACCTACAAGAACAAATAACAAGTTAGCATTCAGACAAAGACTAAGGGATATAAAGAGAAGATTAAAACCGTTAAACTTATCTTTATATTTGTGTTCCTTTTCTTTAAGTAATCACAACCCGTTATTACTTAAAGTTTCTACTAGATTAAAGACCCGAACCCGGAACCTATTAATTCTACTTGTTTATATGCACTTTAGAACCTAAGGTGATCAATCTCAAGCAATAGTAAACATGCAATTTAGACAATGGAGATCAAGGAAACACAACACATTACTGAATAAAAACTTATATTAAAAAGAACTTACAACCAAAGTAACAATGCAGCTTCAAACCAACCCAATGTAGCAAGGGAGTTAGCAACTCATTACAATGGAAAACTCAAGTCTGAAATGGATTTTGTGAGGAAAAGCATGGATCATTCTAGCAATCAGTCATGGACTATTTATACGACAAAAGACACTTAATTAGGAGTAAATAGCCGGCCTAAAACAGCCACCTTTAATGCCATAAAGGTGGTGTAAACAGCCGGAGTAAAGCTTCTGGCGTTAAACCGCAGGGGCGGCCTTCAGGAACCGCAGGGGCGGTTTAGGCAGAATCGGTTGATCTTCTACCTGACCGCAGGGGCGGCTAGGCAATTCCGTTGGGGTGGATCTTTAATGCTTCTTCAACGTCTGACTCTTCAACTACTTGCCGTTACTGATGTCAAGGCGCAGGGGCGCCTTAGGGCCAACGCAGGGGCGGTGACACAGACTCTTCGTCATCCAGCTCCCAGGGTGAGGCACAGGCAGGGCGCAGTGGGAGGCGCAAGGGAGCTGGTCTTCGTCTCTTCAAGGCAAGTCACCGCAGGGGCGCCGATGGGTGGCGCAGGGGCGGTGACCTCCTTCTAGGCCAGCGCTGGTGAAGGCGGAGGGAGCGCTCCAGTGAGAAGTGTCACCCGCTGGGGCGGCTGCAAGGACCCGCTGGGGCGGTGAAGTAGCAGAAGCTTTGCTTCGTGATTTCTCTCCACTCCTAAGTGCTTATAACTCCTTCCTTAGCTTCTTTTAGTCTTCTCCTTCTGGACCAAGGAGGTAGTAGCATAAACTGACACTAATGCAATAAAAAGACTCTAAAAACTACCCTAAATGATAGTGATTCCATCACCTATCAAACTCCCCCATACTTAGACCTTTTACTCGTCCCGAGTAAAACAAATGACAGCAATTAGTCTCAAGGTCTCAGGAAGCAAGGGAAAGAAAGAAAAGATAATGAAAACAAAAGAAAAACCAAGAAAAATAAAAAGAGAGGAAATATGAGAGAAAGAAAGACTACCATCCTTATCGCTCCAAGAGTGACCTACCAGGACAACCTCCTTATGTCTCCCCTTCTTATGTCACCAAATGCCGGAAGGGAATCCTACATTCGGTGTCGCTCATTTTGCCAAGGCGCCCTTTCGGGTTTTCACCTTGCCACTCTTCTTCTTTTCTCACTTGAACTCACATCCCTCAAGTCCAATTTTGCACCAACCTAAGGTTGGTCGGACTACCTTCTTTTTACCTAAACCACCCTTTCGGGTTTTTCGGTTTATCCAAGGATTTCCATGCCTTTTTTCACTTCTTTGGCTTTTCTCTTTTTTTTATATATATCAAACTGAATTTAACAATGCAAACACAAATTCTAAAACAACTCAATGAACTGTACAAGCAATGATATATCCCTCCCCATACTTGAAGTACACTTTGTCCTCAAAGTGGAAATGAGTCAAAGATAATTGCGGGAGAAGGGAAATAAATGTACCCCTCACTGGGGTGCTCCGGATGGACCACCCGTACCCTCCTCCGGTGGGTAAGGGAAGTGGCGGAAGAAGTGCTCCTGCTGGCGGTAAAGGGTGTCGATATGGCCCTCCTAAGCCTCCATCCTCTCTCTAAATGAAGTCTCATAGCTAGCTTGCCAAGCCAGCTGCTGAATCTCCAACTGCTGCTGATGAGCCGCCTGCCAAGCATCTTGACGACGGTCAAAGTGAGTGGTCATAGAGGAGGCAAAGCTGGACTGCCATGCCTGCTGCTGCTCAAGCATGGACCGCTGGTACTCGGTCTGCCATGCCTAGTGTTGTGTAGTCGAAGCTACCATCTGAGCCTGTAGACTCTCCATGGTCTGACTGTCGTGTCTTGCCGTCGGCATCTCCTCATCAGCGGTGTGGGCCCTGCTAGAGCCGGCTACGTACCTCCCAACTATATCAACCTGAGGCCATCTCTGAGGGACTGGGTCAGCCGGTACATAAAGATCGGAGAGCTCGTCTCCTAATGGAAGTCTTCGGGGGAGGTATGTGATGTGACTCCCGTCTGCTAAAGAGAGCCAAAAACGATGATCCCCGTCTCTCCTGAGGAGCCTACATCTCCTCAATAACCCTTCAGTGTATAAGGGTGCCTCCAAACCCTCTTCCAATAGAGGAAGATCCATCACCCGTGTAGCTAATAATGAAATGATCCCCCCTCTAACGATGTCACGAGGCTCATTCTTCCTAATCCGCTTAAGAGCGGTAAGGAAGAGATATGCCCAATCCGGCACCCAATCATTTGTGGAGAGGCAAGCATATATCAATGGAAGGTCCTTGAGAGCGAACTTATTCTCCTCCTTGTGTCCATAGAAGACACTCATGAAGACCTTTGAGATGAGCGTCAAATAGGGGTGAGTGAATTTGTTGGAGTACTCACCTCCCGCATGAAACTCCGACCTAGTGGCGGCCTACCAAAATTCCAACAAATCAGGCGTCGGAATGGGTTCCATCTAGTCATCAGAAGCTGCTATGGTCACCCCTAATGCCTCCTATATTTGGGTGTAATCCAATGTGTACTTCTTCTTGTTGTACTTGAATGAAAGCCCAACACACAATTGGTCTTCCATCTCCATTTTAAATGTGGCTATAAACTGTTTGTTGAGGTCGGGGTGTGTTGGAGCGATCTTTATCAGAAAATCACCCAACCCGGCATTGTTTAGGAATTCCTGCATACTTTCCAGCATCTCCAGATTTTCCAAGGTGGAAACATCAAGGAACCGGGTTACATGCACCTCCCGGCTTTGAGCAATCCTATACCGATCCTTCTCACCTTCCGTCAACTTGTATTTCCTTTGTGATTCCATCTCTTGCAATTGATCAAGTAAAAGAGTTAGAAAGTTCAGCAATTTGATCAAGAGACGAACCTTCTGTCGTAATATCCGCAGGGGCGGCTGAAAGAGGCGCAGGTGCGGCACGACGCAGGGGCGGCAGTTTCCAGGCGCAGGGGCGGGTGAAGAGAAGAGGGCGATTTCTGGAGATTAGCGCAGGTGGTGGTGATGGGGATTTTCCGGTGTTTTCTTCTGTTATTGCAGTTGTCGCCGGAGGTGGAGCAGTCGAGCAAGAATAGAAGGGTTGTGTGGGGTGGAGATGGTTCGTGTTGGAAAGGGGGTGGCGACATTAGGTTTCCGGAGGTGGCGCAGGGGCGCGACGAGGTGGTTGGCGAGAGGTCCAGGAGGGCGCGAGGGCGTGGGGGGTGAGCGGCTAGGTTTTTCAGAAGTAAGGATGAGGAAGAGAGGAAGGCGGTAGATGTAGGTTATTTTAGGAAAGTGTATTTTTTTCTTTCGTTAACTGAACCGCATGGGCGGTAACTGTCGCCGCGGGGGCGGTGACAATGGGGAGATGAGGATGTGTGTAAAGGGTAGCCGCCGCAGGGGCGTAATTATGTCGCCGCGGGGCGGTGATCGGCGTGAGTAGACGTTGGTCAAGCGCTGTCACCGCAGAGGCGGGGACTCAGAGCCGCAGGGGCGGTTTTCTTGACAGAACCTCTTCTTCTTATTCCTTCGGGTTGCCTCCCGAATTAGCGCCTTTGTTTTACGTCGTTGGCTCGACGTAAGTACTCTTCCTCTATGTTTGAACTTCTTCCTGTATGCCTTTTGGGTTTATAACCGTTTGCGACGGTAATCCTCCGGAGGCCCTAGTTTCAATTCTTGTAATGGCTTCCGCCATTTGACCAACCTGCTTCTCAAGGTTCTTGATGCTTGATTCTATTGTTTGGACATGAGTGGCAAAGTGTTTAGTCAAAACCTGCAACATATCTTCTGTTGAGTGATACTTACCTTGGCGGGGCTGCTGTTGTTGGTTTTGTTGACCCCTCCAGCGAAAATTTTTGTTGGTCACGCCAATTTGGCATGAAATTCTGCGCATAGGGGTCGTTCCTAGGTCTTTGCTGTTGTGGTTGTCCATAACCCATTGCGTTTACTTCAGCATCGTCATCCTGAACTTGTGGACACATGTCTGTTGGATGATACGGGTCAACACAAACTCCACAAGCTTTGAGCTGTTGCGGTGTTCCTATAAGTGTTAGTCTCTTCACAATTTCCTTCAATTCCGCGAGCTCGGTGGAAATCTCACTCTTCCCGGAGCTCACAACATGAACTCCTTTCTTAGCCGGGGTTCTTCCAAAGTTCCGAGTCCCTTCCGCTAGTTCCTGTATCTTTTCCAAAGCAAGGTCAGGAGTAGAGTTAAGAATATTACCTCCGCAAGCCGCATCGACGATCCTCCTTTTATTGTCTAGCAAGCCATTGTACAAGTACAAGACTAGATCTTGAGTTGAATATCCGTGAAAAGGACAGCTGGATCGGAGGCGTGCAAACCTTTCGAAGTACTTGTAGAGAGTTTCGGTTGCCTCTTGCTCGATGTTGCTTATAGCTTTCTTCAAGCTATTAGCTTTCTTAGCTGGAAAGTATTTCTCCAAGAATGCTTTGTGAAGGTTCTCCCAAGTGTCGATACTCCCGGATGGAATGTGGTAATACCAATCATCTGCGGAATCTTTGAGTGTGAAGCCAAATGCCCTCATCTTGATTTGTTCTTCGGTAATGTTGGCCGGCTTCATGCTCATACACACAGTATGGAACTTCCCAAGGTGCTTGATGGGATCCTCACCACTTAGCCCATGGAAGGATGGAAGCAAGAGAATGGGGCCCGGCTTGAGCTCAAAGTTGACACCTTCCCCTAATGCCGGTATAGTGACCGCTAGAGGGTTTTGAGCCAAGGTGGGTTGCGTAAGTTGACGAAGAGTATGGTCAGCCAGCTCTTGTTGAAGTTGTTGTTGTCTTCGTTGCCGGATGTGCGTCCTTTCCATTTATGGATCAAAAGTAGCAAGATTTGGGTTAGTAGCACGGGTTTGAACCATAAAAAATGGTTCAAACCAAAGAAATCAATAATAACAATAAAACACTAAAACTCCCCGGCAACGGCACCAAAATTTTGACTGGACGGTATTTTTATGGTCGTCTGTACCCAATCAAAAGTAAATCCCGACTTAGCACTAAGAACAAGTATAGTAGATAAGTAAGGGTTGAACCCAAGAGAGTTTTGAGTTTTAGATGCAATTATCGATTCAAGTAACAAGTAACAGAAAGGGGGGGGGTTTGTTTGAAATAAGTACACACAAAAGCTTTAAGAGAAACAATTTACGCAACAAGTAAGACAATGATGGGTGAATTTTACACCAGGTTGATTCTAGGCATGTAATTGCTACTTTGGTGCGTTCCTTTTACAAGTATTTAAGTAATCTCCCGTCTCGATCATACATATGTGTTGAGCCAACCGGCATCAACACAACTTAACAGGTTAGTTTTCCGTAAACCTACAAGAACAAATAACAAGTTAGCATTCAAACAAAGACTAAGGGATATAAAGAGAAGATTAAAACCATTAAACTTATCTTTATATTTTGTTCCTTTTCTTTAAGTAATCACAACCCGTTATTACTTAAAGTTGCTATTTGATTAAAGACCCGAACCCGAAACCTATTAATCGTAGTTGTTTAAATGGACTTTAGAACCTAAGGTGATCAATCTCAAGCAATAGTAAACATGCAATTTAGACAATGGACATCAAGGAAACACAAAACATTACTGAATAAAAACTTATATTAAAAAGAACTTACAACCAAAGTAACAATGCAGCTTCTGAACAACCCAATGTAGCAAGGGAGTTAGCAACTCATTATAATGGAAAACTCAAATCTAAAATGGATTTTGTGAGGATAAGCATGGATCATTCTAGCAATCAGCCATGGACTATTTATACTACAAAAGACACTTAATTAGGAGTAAATAGCCGGCCTAAAACACCCACCTTTAATGCCATAAAGGTGGTGTAAACAGCCGGAGTAAAGCTTCTAGCGTTAAACCGCAGGGGCGGCCTTCAGGAACCGCAGGGGCGGTTTAGGCAGAATCGGTTGATCTTCTTTCTGACCACAAGTCTGGCTAGGCAATTCCGCTGGGGCGGATCTTTAATGCTTCTTCAACGTCTGACTCTTCAACTATTTTCCATTTGATGTCAAGGCGCAGGGGCGCCTTAGGGCCAGCGCAGGGGCGGTGACACAAACTCTTCGTCTTCCAGCTCCCAGGGCGAGGCGCAAGCAGGGCGCAAGGGAGCTGGTCTTCGTCTCTTCAAGGCAAGTCACCACAGGGGCGCCGATGGGTGTCGTTGGGGCGGTGACCTACTTCTAAGCCGGCGCTGGTGAAGGCGCAGGGAGCGCTCCAGTGAGAAGTGTCACCCGTTGGGGCGGCTGCAAGGACCCGCGGGGCGGTGAAGTAGCAGAAGCTTTGCTTCGTGATTTCTCTCCACTCCTAAGTGCTTATAACTCCTTCCTTAGCTTCTTTTAGTCTTCTCCTTCTGGACCAAGGAGTTAGTAGCATAAACTGACACTAATGCAATAAAAAGACTCTAAAAACTACCCTAAATGATAGTGATTCCATCACCTATCAGCCGCCCCTGCGGTTCAACGACAGAAGCTTTACTCCGGCTGTTTACACAACCTTTATGGGATTAAAGGTGGTTGTTTTGGGCCGGTCATTTACTCCTATTTAGTGTCATTTGTAATATAAATAGTCCTTGGCTGATTGCTAGAATCATCCATCATTATCCACTTATAATCCAATTTTCTCATCATTTCCATTGTAATGAGTTGATAACTCCCTTGCTATATTGGGTTGGTTTGAAGCTGCATTGTTACTTTGGTTGTAAGTTATCTTTAATATAAGTTTTCATTCAGTAATGCTTTGTGTTTCCTTGATATTTATTGTCTAAATGCATGTTTGATTAACACTTAAGATTGATCACCTTAGGTTCTAAAGTGCATGCAAAGAGCTAGGATTAATAGATTCCGTGTTCGGGTCTTTATTCTAGTAGTAAACTTTAAGTAATAACGGGTTGTAATTACTTAAAGAAAAGGAACACAAATATAAATATAAGGTTAACGGTTTTAATCTATGCTTTATATCCCTTAGTCTTTATTTGAAAGCTAACTTGTTAATTGTTCTTGTAGGTTTACGGAACACTAACCTGTTAAGTTGTGTTGATGTCGGTTGGCTCAACACATATATATTATCGAGACGGGAGATTACTTAAAACTTGTAAAAGAAACTCACCAAAGTAGCATATGCATGCTAAGAATCAACCTAGTGTAGATTCATCCATGATTGTCTTACTTGCTGCGTTATTTGTTTTCATAAGTTTTGTGTGCGTCAATTCAACCAACCCCCCTCCCCCCCCCCCCCGCCGCCCCTTGTTACTTGTTCTTGTAATCAATAATCAAATTTAATAAAAATACTTTAACTCTCTTGGGTTCGACCCTTACTTAACCACTATACTTGTTTTAGTGCTAAGTCGGGATTTATTTTTGATAGGGTATAGACGACTATAGAAATACTCTTAGTCACGAAGCCATAGTGGCTATGACGTGAAACGAGGAATCTAGATTAGGGCAACGCGGCAAGCTTAGAGTTATGATGTTAGTGCTTGGTGGAGTAATGAGTGGATATTTCAGTGATTGTGGTTGGGGAATTTCGCCTAAAGGCATACTAGTACGGTTGTGAAGTTGTTCGTGGATACCAAGAGAAACATAAGGTGGCCAATAAGAGTAAGAGAAGACTGGGGTTTTGGAAGTTTGATGTCGATATGGGATTTACAAGAAGTACATGAAAGATTGAGGGCAGAGCCTCTGTGGTCGTCTAACTCTACGCCTACTTGAAGAAAGGATGTATATGGTGAAAGCTGATCAATGATACGGAGAGCTCCTCCCATAGGTTGGGATGTCGGAGAAAGCGAAGAAGATTATATCGGTTTGTTATCAGGCATAATTAATTCTTTGTGGTTAGGACCCTTGTGACGGAACATATTTGCGAGATTAAGAGATGTTATATTGCCTTTTCTTTGAAGTGAGAAGAGGGATTAAGCTGAATTATTGTTTAATCAAGGCTTCAAGAGTCGGAAGACTCGAGCAAGTTCTTTGAGTTTTGGAGATGAAGGATCTTTGAAAGAGGACAGTGAACATAGTAGCTACAGAAGGAACAATACACGTGTTGAAGGACGTCGCCCCAACCCGGTCGGGGTGGACCACTTGTCAAGCGTTAGGACCAGGTGGTGTCGGTTATTACGATATGTGATGGGTAGAGAAAAGATAGAATCCGAGATAGAACAGATTTCAATGCATAGGAATGTGAATTTTACCGCTAAGATTGATTTGGGCTCAACTCCCATTTCTAAGGCGATGTACAAATGACATCATTAAATGATACCCGTAAGGATACTCGAATTGAGGTTGCAATCAAAGGAGCAATTGCAAGGACTTGTTGATAAAGGTTCACTAGAACCAATGCGCTGCCATAGAGAGCACCAGAAGTTATCTTGAACTCTTGATTTAAAGTTCATGTTGGAAGTATATCTTGAACTCTTGATTTGAAGTTCACATTAGAATATATCTTGAACTCTAGATTTGAAGTTCAAGATGGGATATATCTTGAACTCTTGATTGGAAGTTGTTATAGAGGACACCAGTTTGCTAAGAGAGGAATGGTTATCTTTGTTTGTACATCGATTACTATAAGTTATATTGATCCAAGTTTCATGTTGTGATCAGGCAAGTGAGGTTATACTCCATTTGAGTCGAGTGTTATTGTTGACTGGATTGGACTTGGTGCAGGTAAGTCTCCGGACTTACTTAGCTTGTATTATTTGTATTAGTTTCGATGCCTGTTTGGTGGTTTGTGTTTCTTATTTATGTGTGTGTTTACGGTTTATGTTATAACATCTAAAACGGTAATAGGACCACCGACTTTATATGTTTATATTTGGCCCAAGTGTATGATAACGGGTGGTGACCGCTTGTCCAATCCAAAATGGGGATGACTGGGAGGTGCCTTGCGACTAGTCCAACGGGAGATGCTAATCCGCATCATGTACAAACCCGTATGGTGAAAGGGGACAAGGGCGAGGGATTCTCGTGTCACACCATAAGTGGAATAGTAAAGGTTATGACTTAATAAAAATAAAAATATAATGAACCGGACTTGTGTGTCAAATCATGTTTGGTGTTATGATCCCGATGTGTGTGTGCGCCAATACCATCATTCTAATGCTTAGAATGCTAGCTAACGGTTTTATACCGATATTGTTGTAGATACCTTGTAGGATAAGGATGCTACCGAGTGAGGTGGAGGAGTAGACAGTCGGGGTCTCCGTACATTATAGGACGGGGATGGTTATGTGTTTAGGTCGTTTTTGGATTATATTGTACCTTATGGATTTATGTTTCGAGTTGTGTCGTTTTGAGTGCTCGGCTGAGTTTTGTTAGCATGAAATATTGCGATATTCTAGGCACTTATTTTGGTCACTTTTCCCTCATTATTGTGTACATGGATGAAGTTTGGAAGCAATTGTTAGCTTGTTAGTTTATTTTGTCGATATGGATGTCTACACTAGCTTTGTGTTCATTGTAGGTGAAAAGGAGCAATTGAGAGGGAAAAGGGAGTAATCGATCATATTCAAGGATTAGGAACACATCAAGGAAGCTAAGGAATGAGCTAGGATGAAGAATGTCACGACACAAAGGAAACCACAAGTGTTTTACACTTCCACGCCCTGAATTACGGCCGTAGAAGAGTCCACACTCTAAACCACGGTCGTGGAACTTGGCGTCACGAACGTGGAGCATTCCAGTAAGTTACACGGCCTAAAGTATGGTTGTGGAAGTCACAAGAGACTGTAATCCATTTCCACGCCCTAAACCACGGTCGTGGAAACCCTTGAGACCGTGATTTAGGCGATCTTTTGACGAGTCTTCATTTGCCACGTTATTTATGTGATGGGCCTGGACGGTTATTTCTTTCCCGACTTATAAAAAGGTCAGAAAATGGAGTTTTGGGGATCCGCGCTTACGCCCGCTTAATCTCGCAATACTCGCGTTTGATCCCGTTAAGACGCCGACGGACGTGAACGGCCGCTTACCTTGCTTGGAGCATCCTCGCCTAGGGTTGATTGGAGATCGCCAAGGTTTAGCCTTTTTCTTAGGGTTTGATATTGAAGACGGATTGACATCCCGTTCTTCGTTCTTGCCTAAGATTATTGTGAGGTTTTGTGTTATACATTCTGAATCCATTAAACATTGATTCTTGTGTTTCGGATTCAAGAATTGGTTTTGAAGTTCTATTGAGTATTCGAGGGTTTTCATCTTTTATTCTCTTTAATTTGAATATTGATATCATGACAATGATTGTTGGCTAAAACCCTTTAGCAATTCTAAGGTGAAGGGTTGAAAGTTGTGGCTTAGATAATGATAGATCGATCGTAAATTGATTGGACCCTGAGAGTTAGAGAGATCTCGTCGACGAACCTAAATCACGGCCTGTTCTTGGTTGTCCACGGCCGTGGTTCTCAAGATCTAACCGTGATTCATCCCAATTTACGAACTTTGCTTTTATTTTGATCCAAGGTTAAAGATTAGCTTTAATCTAGTCTTGGCTTGCCCTTTTCTAGGTAGTATGGAGACTCATCATCCTCTATTTCGGTTCCGAGTGTCACAACCTTAACCGTTTGAGTTTGTCTTGATCCTTGGGTTACAAGTTTGGGTATTTGAGATCAATTCTAGTCCTTAGATCCTTTCTATACTTAAGTCTCAACAACCTTTATAGAGAGTGTCTTGGGTTAGACATATAGGGTTTTGGAACTTCAACGTACATTACCTTACTTTAGTATACCTTTGCAATTCTTAACTATGTCCTTTATATATATAGTGTATCTTGAATCGACTTCCACAATTGGATACCTGGATCTTTAGGATTGTTGTTTTTCCAATATTTGCAAAGCTTTACATCTTATTTGCTCGATAATCCAAAATTGGATTTAGTTTTACCAAATTCCTGTGATCGATACTCTGGAATACTTGCTAATCTACGTTGATCCGTACACTGCGGGTTCGCTTGCTTTTATTCTAGTTTTATAAATTTAAGACTTGATTGCACGCACATTTTAGGGCGAACAAGTTTTTGGCGCCATTGCCGGGGATTTGGTCCAAACCAAACTTCGATTTTCGGTTGTCGAGCTTGGGAGCTTTGCTCTTATTATTTGATATCTTTTGTGAGTGTTATTTGCAGGTTCTTTTAGGTATATGCGCAGGACTAGATCCAATAAAGACTTCGTACCTTTCAATCCGGAACTTGAGAAAACTCTTAGGAAGAAAGCCAAGGAAAGGAAGATGGCTGAAAATAAAGAGAAGGATTTACAAGCGGAGTTGGATGAATCTCAACGTCAACTTAAGTTGAGTGAAAAAGCTCGTAGAGATGCGGAAATAAGTCATCAATTCCAAATTGATGAACTCAGGGCTATGATGTTGGACATGAAGTTGGAGCTGAATGATTCTAAGAAGAAGAAGAGGGTCAAGAAACCAACTAAGTCTATTATATTGGAATCATCCGACGATGAGGAATTCGATCTGATATGCCAGCACTAGAGGAGATTGATCCAACGATTAATCCAGTCCGGATTAATCCAATACCAGCCGCCATTCCTCGTGTCCCAGCTGGGAATGCGAGAGCCGCTCGTGTAGAAGAAGAGCCAAGAACTCTTACCAAAGGATGGATCCGATTCAGCAACCACGCCGTCTAGGTGTGAACTTTGATGCTGACGATATTCAAGGGTTTAGCTTCAACCCACAAGTTATTACCATTGTTCGCCAAAGCCAGTTTGGAGGAACGAGAGTTGAATATCCACATCAACATTTACAGAATTTTGAGATTTTGATGGAGACAATGAAGCCGAAGAATGCAACCACCGACAATCATAAGATCAAGCCCTTCTTCTTCTCCTTGAAAGGGAAGGATTTATCTTGGTACCAAGCTCTTCCAAATGGAAGACTCAATACATGGGAGGATCTATCTTCGGAGTTCCTAACCAAGTTCTTTCCGCCATCCAAGACAGCGGAGTTGAGAGGTAAAATCAATGCCTTTTCTATGAGATCTAATGAAAGTTTGTTTCAGTCTTGGGAAAGATTTCAGGATTTATTATTGGATTGCCCACACCATGGCATTTCCAAATTGGAGTTGTTGGAGATATACTATAAGGGGTTGGATGTGGAAACACAATTCAAGCTCCAATCCCTTTCATGTGGTTCATTCATGGATATGAGAGAAGATGATGCTTGGCACTTCATTGAGAAGGAAGCCCGAGTCATTGAGAAGCACTCTCACCGGAAGACGGAAGCTAACCGAGTAGAGCAAGGGACGAAGCTAACAGAAGCTGCGCAAACTCAGATTTTTTTCTCTCAACACCGAAATTAAGGAGTTGAAGGAAGTCATTAGAGCTGGCCTTCAAAAGCCTAAGGAGCAAGATGTTGGTTATTTAGGAAAAAACAATAACCATAAAGGGAATGAGAACACCAATCGTAACATCCGGAACAACAACCGGAATAATTGGAACAACAACAACCGGAATAACAATTGGAACAAAAATAGGAGTTCAAACAACAACAATTGGCGTTCCAACCAACAACAAAATTCCGGTAATTCTTATCCCAATTCAGAAAATTCACTAACTCCACCATCTTCTTCTTCCATTCCTTTGAGAAGCCAGGAGCAAACATCTAATAGTGGAAGTACTTCGGGGAAAGAGAAGCCCGATCCCATGCTGGAAACGATCTTGGGAAAGCTTCAAGGGCTGGAGAATCACATCACTAAGGTTGACAAAGCACAAAAGGTTTTAGAAAACCAAATGTTTAGCAATGCTGAGGAAGTTCCTAGAAATCAAGGAAAACTTCCAGGAAAGACGGAGGATAACCCGAAAGGAAGGGTGATGGCTATCACAACTAGGAGCGGAGCGACAACTACCGACCCACAGCCTAAGTTTGTTGAGGTTCCCGTCGACACGGAAAAGGAGAAGGGGAAGGAGAAGGAGAACATCTACATTCCTCCTCCAGCTTACAAACCACCCCTACGATTTCCGCAATCTAGAGCAAGAGCGCGTCTAGACAAGCAATTCGGTAAGTTCATTGAACTCATGAGCAAACTACACATTAATATACCTTTCATTGATGTGATTGTAGGTATGCCTGCTTATGGGAAGTTCTTAAAGGCGATCCTCTCTAATAAGAGAAAACTGGAAGACATTGGAGAAGTCAAGATGAGTTCGGAATCATCGGATCTCATCAAAACAATGAAGGAAAAGATGCCCCCAAAGATGAATGATCCGGGGTCATTTTGTGTCCCAATTGGAGTGGGAGATGCCACATATTATGCATTATGTGACTTAGGAGCAAGCGTTAGCATCATACCGCTTGCCTTATGCAAGAAATCGGTTTAGGTGAACCTAAACCGGTGAAGATGACGCTATACATGGCGGATCGATCCATAACTCGCCCCGTCGGTATCATTGAGGACGTCCCGGTCAAGCTTGGTAAGTTCTTTGTTCCAATAGATTTTGTTGTGCTTGACATTCCTGTAGATAGTCTGGTCCCGATCATACTCGGAAGACCATTTCTTGCAACTTCCGGTTGTATGGTAGATTGCAAGAATGCTAGACTTGCCTTCAAAATAGGAGAGGAGAAAGTAGAGTTTGTTCTTTCTACTTTGGTGAAAGACCCAACTCTCGATGAGGATATGTTTAACATCCATGATGAAGAGGCATCTAGAGAGGAAGTAAGCTCGATTCTATTCAAGGATCCATTGCAAAAGGTAATTACTATGAGCATTATAGAGAAAGGAGAGGAAGAGGAATTTAATGAGGAAATTGAAGCTTTGGAGGAGCTAAAGGAAGTGCATGAAGAAGAGTTTGAAAAGCTCTACGATGGGTCAGAAGATGTGAGGAATCACGGTCAGTCGTGCTATTCCACGGCCGTGGTTTCCACCAACATGACCGTAATCACCTATTCAGAGGACTTCAGTAAGTTACACGGCCAAAACCACGGCCGTGGAACTATCAGAGGTGCCGTAATTGACTTCCACGCCCAAAACCACGGACGTGGAAGTAACAGTGGTGCCGTAATTTTGGGAGATTCCGAGAAAAATTACGTCCTCTCCACCAATGCTCTTGAGCCTTCTTACACAACTTCTATACCCTTAGAAACTTCTAAGGAAGCATTGGGGACTCCAATAGTGATGGAATTAAAGCCACTTCCCACGCATCTAAGGTACGCATTTCTAGGAACTAATTCAACTTTTCCGGTAATTGTTAGTTCCGATCTAAGCAAAGATGAACATAGTAAGCTTATGGTTGTTCTAAGGAAATATAGGAAAGCCTTAGTTACACTATAGAGGATCTAGTAGGATTAAGCCTTCATTGTGCATGCATAAAATCCTAATGGAAGAAGACTTTAGACCTTCGCGATAACCTCAAAGGCGGTTAAATCCGACCATGAAGGAGGTTGTCAAGAAAGAAATTCTTAAACTACTTGATGCAGGTATCATCTACCCTATCTCCGATAGCAAGTGGGTGAGTCCCGTACAGGTTGTTCCAAAGAAGGGAGGGATGACGGTTATCACCAACAAGAACAATGAGCTCATTCCTACAAGAACCGTGACTAGATGGAGAATGTGCATTGATTACCGGAAGCTAAACAATGCAACTAGAAAGGATCACTTCCCATTACCTTTCATCGATCAAATTCTTGAAAGGTTAGCACAACACTCTCATTTATGCTATCTTGACGGCTATAGTGGCTTCTTTCAGATTCTGATTCACCCGGACGATCAAGAGAAGACCACGTTCACGTGCCCATGGGGTATGTTCGCTTATAGGAGAATGTCGTTCGGGCTTTGCAACGCCCCAGCCACCTTCCAAAGGTGCATGATGGCCATCTTCTCGGAGTACATAGAGGAGATCATGGAGGTTTTCATGGATGACTTTTGCTGTTTATGGTTCCTCTTTCGATAATTGTCTCTCTAACCTTTATCTTGTGCTACAAAGGTGTGAAGACACTAACCTAGTTCTTAATTGGGAGAAGTGACAATTTATGGTGAAGGAAGGCATTGTACTCGGACACTTGATCTCTAGTAGAGGGATTGAGGTGGATAAGGCAAAGGTAGAAACCATAGAAAAGCCCCCTCCTCCATCTTCGGTGAAGGGGATAAGAAGCTTTCTAGGACATGCTGGATTTTATAGACGTTTTATGAAGGATTTCTCTAAGATATCAAAACCTCTTACTAATCTATTGATGAAGGATGCAGTTTTTGATTTCTCGCAGAATTGTTTAGATGCGTTTCATAATATTCAGGAAGCTCTAATCTCAGCCCCGATTATCCAACCTCCGGGCTGGAATCTTCCATTCGAGGTTATGTGTGATGCAAGTGACGTAGCTATAGGAGCTGTGCTTGGGCAAAAGAAGGAAGGCCGAACCAATGCAATCTATTACGCTAGCAAGATGCTAGATGAAGCGCAGCTTAACTACGCCACCACTGAAAAGGAATTTCTAGCTATCGTCCATGCCTTTGAAAAGTTTCGTTCTTATCTTGTAGGTGCAAAGGTGATTGTATACACGGATCATGTTGCGATCCGATATCTACTTGCAAAGAAGGATGCGAAACCAAGGCTGATTAGATGGATTCTTCTCCTACAAGAGTTCGATCTAGAGATCCGTGACAAGAAGGGTTCGGAAAATTCTGTTGCGGATCATTTGAGTCGTCTACCACATCTAGAGGACGACGATCTACCTATAGATGACTCCTTTCCGGACGAGCATTTACACATCATAGAGGAGTGCATCGATAAGATAACTAATGGTAACGAACCATGGTTTGCTGATTTTGTTAACTATTTGGTTTGTCACAAAATACCACCCGGAATATCCTATGCACAAAGGAAGAAGTTCTTTAAGGACGTCCGGGAATACTTTTGGAATGAACCTCTAGTCTTCAAGAGAGGTCCTGACGGCATCATTCGAAGATGTGTGCCGGAAGACGAGATGCAAAGCGTCATCCGTCATTGTCATTCACTACCTTGTGGAGGACACGCTAGCTCGAACAAGACTAGCGCTAAGGTATTGCAATCTGGATTTTTTTGGCCTACTTTATTTAAAGATGTGCAAACCTTTGTTTCCTGATGCGATGCTTGTCAAAGAACAGGTAACATATCTATAAGGAACGAAATGCCTCTTAACAACATTCAGGAGGTAGAGATCTTCGACGTTTGGGGAGTAGACTTCATGGGACCTTTCCCATTGTCTTGTGGAAACCAATACATACTTCTAGCCATGGATTATGTTTCGAGATGGGTTGTAGCAATTGCCTCTCCAACTAATGATGCCATGGTTGTGGTTAAGTTCTTTAACAAGACTATATTCCCAAGGTTTGGACACCACGGACTATCATTAGTGATGGAGGCTCTCACTTCATTGCCCGACCATTCGAAGCACTACTAGCTAAGTATGGGCTGACTCACAAGATCGCCACCCCTTATCATCCACAAACAAGTAGACAAGTGGAGATTTCGAATCGGGAGATTAAAGGAATCCTAGAGAAAACAGCTTTGAAGACAAGGAAAGATTGGTCTTTGAAGCTAGATGATGCATTATGGGCATACCGGATTGCATACAAGACTCCCATAGGAACGACACCATACAACCTTGTGTATGGGAAGTCTTGTCACTTACCGATAGAGCTGGAACATAAGGCGTATTGGGCGGTAAAGTGGTTGAACTTCAGCATGAAGGAAGCAGGCAAAAAGCGCCTCTTGGACCTTAACGAGCTTGAAGAACTTCGCTTAAACGCCTACGAGAACGCCAAAATATATAAGGAGAGAGCGAACGTTGGCATGATAAGCATATCATTCCAAAGGACCTCAAGGAAGGAGATCAAGTTCTCCTCTTCAATTCGAGACTTCGGCTTTTTCCAACTAAGCTTAAATCTCGTTGGACCGGACCTTATCTAATCAAACACGTTTTTCCCCATGGCGCAGTTGAACTATGGGGTGAGAAAGGCGGAAGTTTTAAGGTGAACGGTCAACGACTCAAGAAGTACTCACCGGAGCTCCAAGCTGAGGAGTTCGCGCCTACCACACTCGAATAGACGTAGGTACGGTCTAGCTATAAACCTTAAACAAGCGCTACTTGGGAGGCAACCCAAGCTATTGCACTTTCGTTTTTCATTCTTAGATTAGACTAGTTTAGACATTTTTGTTTTGTTTTGCCCTCGATACCTTCCGGTATGTTGTGTTTTTAGATGTAGGAGCAATGGAATAGGAAATGGAAGGAGGAAAAGCTAGAAGGAATTGACGAAACATGGGTTTTGACACAATACAGAGAGTTCCACGCCCTAAACCACGGTCGTGGAAGCTACATTGACCGTAATTCTTCAAAATCTGAGAAAATTCACCAAAAACCACGGGTTCGTACAGTTCAACGGCCGTGGAACACCCCGAGTGACCGTGATTTTCAAGGATTTTTATGGCCATTATATAAACCACCTTCCTTTACAAAAACACCTCATTCCCCAATTCCACGCCCCTTTTCCACGACCTAAAGGCCGAAAATCCTCCCCATCCCGCATTTCTTCGTTCGGAAACCGTTTCGAGCGATTCTTGGTGCTAAAGTGAAGCATTTCCGATCATCTACAAGATCCAATCAACAAATCAAGTGGACAATCCCTACAGAAGGCGGAATTTGGATTCAAATATCCAAAAACCTAGGTTTTTCTTCTATTTCTCTACTTTGTCAATTCGGGTCTATTTCTCGCAAGAACTTAGAGGAATTGCATAGAATTGAGATTAAAATTAGTCTAGAATAGGCTTTGTTGAGTTTGGTGATTGATTTGTTGAGATTTGAGCAAAACAGTGCCGAACCACGGTCCCTGGAGGTTCCACGGCCGTGGTTTATGTAGAACAGACTGTGATTTCTTCTCTGAAATGGATTTAATAAGGAGAATGTCTACTAGAAGCAAGAAGAGGAAAGGTGATACTTCTTCCTCCTCCCAAGCACCCCCTAGTGAGCCACCATCTCCCCCATCTTCTAGAATTCCAACCATCCATAAGGATTACCTCGATTCCTTAGAAAGGATCGAGAAGAGGGCGGTTATAGGACCGCTTTACTTAGTGCTTGAGGAGCTAGAGCCGCTGAATGTAGTGAATGACCTGACATGGCTTCTAGATAGAGCCAATTTGATCGTCTTCTCCGCTATTAGGGAAGATGCATATGAGGAGATCACTAGGGAGTTTGTGATTTCTTTTGAGCATAGTGCTATGGACAGGACAATTTCCTTTAGGCTGATGGAGGAGAACTACGAGTTCTCGATCTTGGAGTTCGGAGCCTTCTTTGGGTTCCAAGAGACCTTCAATGGTCGTTTTCCAAGGGGTGTATGCGCTAAGGACTTTTGGGAGGACATAGCCATGATCTATGCCAGCGAGGACCGCTGGCAGCCGGCTGACACCAAGGCTAAGCTCATCTATCACTTAGCCTTGAAGATAGCCCATAGAGTCCTTTCTGAGTGTGTTTTTCCTAGGACCGAGACCCCTCGGAAGATTAAGACAGATGAAATGTTCCTTCTTTACTCTATGTTGCACGGTAGACCTGCTGATTGTGCTACCCTCTTAGCCTCCACCATGAGTAATCTCAAGAATAAGAGAGCCGGCAACATTGGATATGGTGGTATGGTTACCCACATTGCTAGGCAACTAGGGATAGATTTTTCTGCTTGTACTAGGATTGCAGCGAGACCTTTGGGTCTCAATAGTTTGATAACGAGGGGTATCATCTTCCCTAGGCACCACGGTCCACCTACCGCCGGTATGCCATGGGAGGAGAGAGGAGGTAGAGGCATCCCGTGGCTCCCTAAGTATTCCATTATGGCTGGACGCCATAATTGGAAGCAGACATTCGCTGCTATGCATACGAATAGACTAGTGGCACCTCCATACGTACCGGCTGCAGATATTGAGGAGGAGATAGAAGGAGGTGATAGTTTTGAGGGAGGAGGTGAGGATCAGGACTTTGGCACTTTCCTGGATCAGCCGGCACACTTCCCTGACCCTCCTAGGCGTTCACCACGACCTGCTGGACCTTCAGGAGCCTCTTCCTCTCTCCGTGCTAGCGTGAGTGAGAGGCCGACATGGATGGATACTCCTCTCGCTTGGTACGGAGCACAGCCGGAGTGGATGGGAGCTCCACCACCTTGGTACAGTCAGGCACCAACAGCACCAGCGGCACCGACTCCACATGACGCACTGGCATGGTACGGCCAGCCGCCGGCTTGGTATGAGCAGCTACCGGGTTGGGCTACCGACCTTTCTAGGCGAGTTGGTGACTTGGAGATTCATAGAGACACACAGGAGACTAGGAGCCGGGAGCATGATCAGATGATGAGTCATATTTACCGCCAGCAGTTTGGGCGGTACTACAACCTTGACTTCTCCCCGTTTCCACCACCGCCACCTCCACAGTGATGCGCCATGAGGATTACCAGTTTTAGCCGCCCCACCACCGTTCTAGTGAGTTCATTTTTCTTTCCTTATTTTCTTTATTTCTTTTTCGAACATTGAGGACAATGTATGTTCTAAGTATGGGGTGGGGTGTGACTATGTGTTGTAATAACTCTACTAAATTTGCTTGCTTCTATCCATAACACTTTTCATGTTTCATTTTCATAGTCACACGTTTCATTATTGCATTGCATGAAAAAGTTTGAAAAACCCATAAAAATTTGCAAATTTTGAAAGAGTTCTTGTGTTTCTAATATTAGAGATGACTTCTATGATAGCTCTTACTTGTGGAATGAGTTTTTGATGACAATTATATGCTTAAACGGAATAATGAATTGAAAAGGAATTGAATGTATTGATTATCCTTTCTTGCAAGTTTCATAATGCGAAAGTTCTATCTAAATCATATTGAGAAATTGAAGTTGAAATCACATGATGAGTTCTTATACTTCTTTATGAAATGATTAAGGCAATTCGATTTTCTTCTTTCTTTCTTTGATCACTTAGCCCCACAATAAAAGTAATTACCTCCCTTACCTATCCGGGAATTTGGAGGAGTTGATAATTGGCATGTTTGATGTGGGAGGGCCATGAAAGCAAAATTTTGCATTCAAAGAATAGAAAAAAAATAGGTTTGGGGAAGTCAATCATGATGATGAGTAACTCGGCACCATTCACATAGCCGGGTGTTTGTGTCTTCCCAAATTCGAATTGAGCGATATTCCTAACGGATTATGGTATGTGCATCAAGGGTTTGAGGCATCTCGAAATTGAGAAATGCCAATCTCGTAGGCTTCGGTTTTTGTGCACCTCTATCCATAATTCCAAAAGTAAAGTCGAAAAATAATGTGAAAAAGAAGAGAGCAAAGCTCAAAGTTAATGGTGTTGCAATTCAAAATAAAAAAAAAAGGAGTTGGGTTATCCATTTTCCCGAATTCATGCACCACATCCCTTATAAGTTTCCCTCCCTTCCGCATTCTAGACCTTACTTGAAAGTCCTTAAGATCAAAAGAATGTTATTTGACTTGGTGATCTAAATTGAAGTTCTTATGCTTGATTTTGAAAATACTTGAAGGTTATGATGTTTGTCTTAAAGTTTAAGCAATTCATGATGTTTCTTTGCTTTACATTCTTTGGTTTATGTATATAGGCGTTTCAAGGATGAATGAAGCAAGGTTTGAGAATGATCTATTGACTAGAAACACATTTACCTAAAGGATGTTTTTGTTTTTGAAATTGCATGCATATTTCATTCAAACTCGTATTCTAAGCTTTTAAAAGACTTTGCTTGGGGACAAGCAAGTGACAAGTATTGGGTATTTTGTTAGCATGAAATATTGTGATATTCTAGGCACTTATTTTGGTCACTTTTCCCTTATTATTGTGTACATGGATGAAGTTTGGAAGCAATTATTAGCTTGTTAGTTTATTTTGTCGATATGGATGTCTACACTAGCTTTGTGTTGATTGTAGGTAAAAAGGAGCAATTGAGAGGGAAAAGGGAGTAATCGATCATATTAAAGGATTAGGAACACATCAAGGAAGCTAAGGAAGGAGCTAGGATGAAGAATGTCACGACACAAAGGAAACCACAAGTATTTTACACTTCCACGCCCTGAATTACGGCCGTAGAAGAGTCCACGCTCTAAACCATGGCCGTGGAACTTGGCGTCACGAATGTGGAGCATTCCAGTAAGTTACACGGCCTAAAGTACGGTCGTGGAAGTCACAAGAGACCGTAATCCATTTACACGCCCTAAACCACGGTCGTGGAAACCCTTGAGACCGTGATTTAGGCGATCTTTTGACAAGTCTTCATTTGCCACATTATTTACGTGATGGGCCTGGACGGTTATTTCTTTCCCGACTTATAAAAAGGTCAGAAAAGGGAGTTTTGGGGATCCCCGCTTACGCCCGCTTAATCTCGCAATACTCGCGTTTGATCCCGTTAAGACGCCGACGGACGTGAACGGCCGCTTACCTTGCTTGGAGCATCCTCGCCTAGGGTTGATTGAAGATCGCCAAGGTTTAGCCTTTTTCTTAGGGTTTGATATTGAAGACGGATTGACATCCCATTCTTCGTTCTTGCCTAAGATTATTGTGAGGTTTTGTGTTATAAATTTTGAATCCATTACACATTGATTCTTGTGTTTCGGATTCGAGAATTGTTTTGAAGTTCTATTGAGTATTCGAGGGTTTTTATCTTTTATTCTCTTTAATTTGAATATTGATATCATGACAATGATTGTTGGCTAAAATCCTTTAGCAATTCTAAGGTGAAGGGTTGATAGTTGTGGCTTAGATAATGATAGATCGATCGTAAATTGATTGGACCTTGAGAGTTAGAGAGATCTCGTCGACGAATCTAAATCACGGCCTGTTCTTGGGTGTCCACGGCCGTGGTTCTCAAGATCTGACCGTTATTCATCCCAGTTTACGAACTTTGCTTTTATTTTGATCCAAGGTTAAAGATTAGCTTTAATCTAGTCTTGGCTTGCCCTTTTCTAGGTAGTAGGGAGACTCATCATCCTCTATTTCGGTTCCGAGTGTCACAACCTTAACCGTTTGAGTTTGTCTTGATCCTTGGGTTACAAGTTTGGGTATTTGAGATCAATTCTAGTCCTTAGATCCTTTCTATACTGAAGCCTCAAAAACCTTTATAGAGAGTGTCCTTGGGTTAGACATATAGGGTTTTGGAACTTCATCGTACATTACCTCACTTTAGTATACCTTTACAATTCTTAACTTTGTCCTTTATATATAGTGTATCTTGAATCGACTGCCACAATTGGATACATGGATCTTTAGGGTTGTTGTTTTCCCAATATTTGCAAAGCTTTACATCTTATTTGCTCGATAATCTGAAATTGGATATCGTTTCACCAAATCCCTGTGATCGACACTCTGGAATACTTGCTAATCTATGCCGATCCGTACACTGTGGGTTCGCTTGCTTTTATTCTAGTTTTACAAATTTAAGACTTGATTGCACGCACGTTTTAGGGCGAACAAGTTTCCAAGTTGTATCTTTCTTTTTGAGATTATTTGCGTTGCATAAAAATGATTTCGGTATTTGCCTTTATTTCTGCCATGTTGGAAAGACCCGGTGAAATTATTGTCAGGCTAACCGTCGGGACCCATTGTGAGGTCCTAACCCGTAACATCCCGAGTCCCGCGGATTCGGAGTGTTACAGGAAGTTCACACCCCTCATTCTACTCGCACAACACAAGCAGCGCGACGTTGTTTTCATTTCCAATAAAATGACAACAAATTTGAATCAACAAGTATTGGTGTTGGGAGCTTTGCTTTTCCTAGCCATGGCGGTCGATTACTCAAGTAAGCTATTGTTTTCAATTCTTCATCCATCAAAATCATTCTTTTTTCTTCTTCTTTTTTTTCTGATGTTGTGTGTTGGCGATGCAGGTGCGCTATGGTGTGTTTGCAAAGATGGGCTAAGTGATTCAGTGTTACAGAAGACACTAGACTACGCCTGTGGAGCGGGAGCAGATTGCAGCCCAATAAGGCCGAGTGGAGCATGTTATAACCATAACTCATTAAAAGCACACTATTCATATGTAGTAAATAGTTATTTTCAGAAAAAGATACAAAAATCACTGTCAGTCGTTTATATTTAAGTTTATGATTGATCAGTGGGTGAAGGTCAAAAACAAACAAAGTGCCCCTCCAAGCTGCAGGGTCTTCCTTCTCGAGATAATGAGAAACACCTCCTTTCAAAATGTATAATTGCCCCTCCACTGTAAAAAAAGAGATTGGGGTACAATTACTAAACTATTAAATGATTTAGCCTAGTTACTAGTTATAAATTAAAAAAAAAGTCTACTTAACTAATTAGCCGAAATAATATTAGTGCATTTAAATTTATTAGGTATAATAAATGCTCTCTTGTACACAACTTCTAATGTATTATATAGATGGCCCCTAATAGCCTAGATTTTATTTTTAAAAAAAAAAGAGAAAAATAGAGGTTGATGGAGATTTGACCCGTTTGACTTGACCCCTTGATAATACACTTATTCTAAGCGAAACCTAAGCTATTATGCATGCAAACTAACCTAAAATCTACTCTAAAATCATGCAATATGTGGACACATCACCCCTCACCTATTCCCCTTTTCATGGTTATCTGTTTCCATCGGGCCCCATAACAAGTTACCCAAAAATTGTCCACCAAAAATGTCTATTCAAAAGCGCCTACCCAACACAAGTTACCTAACTTGACATCCAATATAAGTATACACAGTATGCGTTCATCCAAAAATTGCATTTTGTCATACCCAACTCGTACATAAACCATACCCAATAAATCAAACATACTTAATCATCAATCACCCTCATAATCGCTCATACTCAATAATGATATCAATATTAAAATCATACCCAAATTTAATTTTAAAATCATACCCCAATAGAATTTAAATACCCAATTTGTACTAATTGATGTATTGTTTTACGCGTACCTATTAAATCGTACCTAACTCGTACATAAAAAAGCATATCTCAATTCAAGTTTAAGCAAAATATCATACTCAACTATTAACAATATACACAAACCATTTTTTTTTTAAAGAAGGTAAAGGGTTTAGACATGGTCAATATCGATCTATTGACCATCCTATGGCGTCTTTATGGACGAATGATATGACTTCATTTGGGATCTCCGGGACGTCAGCAGGATTATCATGGCCACTAGTTGCAAGGCAATTAGCAACACCATTGATTTCCCTGAAAATGTGATTAACCTGAACACTAAGGAACTTCGTTAGTAATATTGAGATATTAGTGATAGCAATGTCCATTTGTCATGGTGGTTTCCAGATTTTTTTTTTACCAGCGTTGATGATCGCCAGATTGTCACCTTCAATGTCCATATTATTTATTCTTAGGTCAATCACTTTTAGTAGGCCAATTTTGAGTGCATACGCTTTTGCCCCTAGTATCGATGTTTTTCCACACTTTCCCTAGCCAAAGGCTATCACATCAGCATTATGGTTCCTTAAAACGTATCCATAGGCACAATTTCCATCATTTCTCTTTGATCGATCAAAATTAATTTTAATCTCTCCTTCCTTTGGCGGTCTTCATCTTAGTTTCCTAGTTTTTTTTGTGCCAAATTAATTTTTTGGTTTTTATTCTTGCATTGTGATCGTTCAATTCCTTGATTTGATTATCTACAATATGTGAGATGTTTGTGGCTTTCATGTTTTCGAAAACAATCATTTTTCTCATGTGCCAGATATTCCACCAGGTGAGAATAAGTTTAACAATGGAGCCATCGTCGAGCTTAGCTCTAGTCTGGTACATAATTTCTAGGATTTTCTTGTGTGTTATACTCAGGTTTTGTATGCAGCTTTGTATTTTAGTGTTGTTTATGTTATGCATAGTTTATGGGTAGTTGAAAAATATGTGCTCAGCAGTTTCATAAGGGTGTTGACAAAGTACACAGCACATAGGCACTAGGACTCTTTGTCTTTCCAGATTTTCCTTGGTTGGTAGTCTATCTAGCGATAGTTTCCTGGCAAAGTTCTTAATCTTTGGCATGATGTTCAGATCCAAGATCCACTTGTTAGCATATGTATCCATTTTGTTTGTTTTAATTATCAGTTGCATCGCATCTCTAGTGGTGAACCATCCATCTTTGCTAGGTGCCCAATAGACTCTATAACGGATCTGGAAGGAAGGAAGGTAGCGAGATGTTTTGAATTATTTCACCCATGTCCTCTGATGTTATGGGTTCAATCATATTTTTGATCTTATCTTGATCCCATGAGTCATTCTTGATGAGGTTATTAACTGTTTCGTCTTTGTTGATGATGAGCTCTTTATTTTCAACCTCTTTTTCTAGTATCTGATCCCCTATCCAGATGTCTTTCCAGATTCTGATTGTTTGCCCATCACCAACGCTCCATTTCAATCCTCCTTCAAATTCTAATCGGAGTTTCATAAGTTTCTTCCATTGCCACGAGGTATTTTTCCCCGTCGTATAATGCCAAAGACGTTTTCCTTTCAGGTATTTTTCCTCAATCACTTTGACCCAAATATTATCAGGTTCAGCCATAATTTTTCAAAGGAGTTTCTTTTGAAGTGCTTTATTCATGTCCTCGATTTTCCTTATTCCAACACCACCAAATTCTTTTGGTTTACAAATTTTATCCTAGCTAATAAGTGGATGATAGTTAGCATCTTTATTCTAGAAGAATTGTCTATTAATTTGGTCCAGTTCTTTATTTATCGTTGTCGGAAGCATGAAGCTTTGCATAATAAAGCTAGGTTTAGCATTCAGATTTGCTTTAATTAAGATAGTTCTCCCCTCCTAAGAAAGGGTGGAAGCCTTCCATCTAGAAAGTTGTTGTTTAGATTTAGTAATTACATCCTCAAACAAAGATTTATTCACACGCCCATTAATGATAGGACAACCTAGATATTTTTCAAAGCTTGTACTTGGCGAAATATTTGTGCTTTGTTGGATCATTCTTTTCGTTCCATTATCGACATTTCGGGACGTTTGAAATGTCGATTTATGGTAGTTAACTTTTTTACCCGAGACATGGCAATAGTCACCTGCGGTATCAAGAACTTTTTTGCACGCCAAGTTACTAGCTTTTGCAAAAATGATTATATCATCAGCAAAGGCAAGGAACGGTATGATGGTTCCCGCCCTAGAAATGGGAAATCCAATGATCTTCCTGTTTTCATAGCTTGCTTTCTAGATATTTCTTGCCAGCACTTCTGTAACAAGATTGAAGAGAAGAGTGGACAAGGGGTCCCCTTGACGCAGTCCCCGTTGTGGATAAAAGATCTTGGTCGGTTTGTCATTAATCAAAATTGAGAAGGAGGTTGTAGAAATACATTCATTGATCCAATTTGTAAATTTATATGATAATCCAAATTTTCTTAAGACAATGAGAACAACCGGTCATTCCACTTTGTCGTAAGCTTTTTCCATGTCCAGTTTGATTGTCAAATATCCTTCTTTTTCTTTTTTCGATCTAAATACGTGGAAGATTTCATGGGCTATCAGAATGTTATCATGAATTGATCTATTTTTGGTGAAAATCCCTTGTAGAGGATGTATTAGCTTTGGGATTACTTCTCTTAATCTGTTCGTCAAGATTTTTGCAATAATTTTGTATATAGTGGAACATAGACTGATTAGTCTATAGTGTGTTATTGCCGATGGGTTATCCGTTTTCGGGATTAGTGCAATGAATGTGTGATTGATTTATTTGAGAATTTTTCCGGAGTAGTAAAAACTTTTAACTGCTCGATTAATAATAGGTCATATAATGTGTCAATACTTTTGGAAGAAACCAGTTGGGATCCCATCTAGTCTTGGGGATTTGTCAAAACCAATTTTTGACACAGCGTTTTTTATTTCCATATTGGTGAAAGGGCTGGTTAATTTATTATTCTCCAGTTCTGTAACTTCATGATGGATGTTCTCAAGTTGCTTCTGGATTTCTGTCGTATTAATGGTTGAGGCTTTGAATCTAGCCTCATTATCTGAAATGAATTCATTTTCAATATCTTCTTCCAAAACTAATACGTTTCCGTTATTCTTAACAATTGCTGAAATATTTTTGTGGATCCTTCTTCTTGTTGCTTTCCGATGGTGAAACTTTGTATTACGATCACCTAATTTCATTGCTCTAGTTTTGACTCGTTGCATCCAATATTTTTGTTGGCACTCGATTAGGCATTCTCTTTTCCTACCTAATATAATAAGTTTATCGTCAATTTGTGTCGAAAAATTCTAATACAGTTGGACCTGTAGATTTTGAATGTTTGTGTTGACCTCTCTTTTTTGTCTATTAATATTTCCAAATTTTTCTCTACTCCAGATTTTCAGTTTAGCTTTTAAAAGTTTAATTTTTGTGACAAGATTAAACATGTGATTTCCATGAAATTGAGTTCTCCATGTTTGTTTGATCAGGTTCTCACAATCCTCACTTTGTGTCCACATCATTTCAAATCGGAAGGGTTTATTCTTCAGCCGGTTGTTAGGGTTGACTAGGTCAATAGATATGCGACAGTGATCCGAAGTGGTAAATGCGTGGTTCAATGTAAATATTTGCGGGTAGGCTTGCAGTATATCCGATTGTGCCATTGCTTTATCTAATTTTTTCAGAATATTATTCTCGCCTTCTTTACGTTTTCTCCAGGTAAATTCGTTTCCCTTAGTTGCAGGATCCATCATATTACAATTTTGTGAGAACATGTATAATCTTTTGAGCTTACTGCTTATGACCGGCGCACCCCCCCCCCCCCATTTTGTTCAACGCATTAAGTAGGTCGTTGAAGTCCCCCATGACGATTTTAGGGAGGGTGTTCGAGTTAATATGGTTTTCCAGCTTGTTCCAAAACATGTCTTTATGGAGCTCGTTGGGTGGGGCATATATAAATGTGATGCAAATTTTCACATTGGTTAAGAGATTGGAATGCATCACAGTTATAAATCTTTTTTCTTTCGTTATTACCTCAATTTTTTCGTCTGTCAGTTGGTAGCTTTTTCATAGGAGGTAGAGTCCCCCAGATAAGCCGTAAGCTGGGACAAAGAAGAGGTTATCAAAACCCGCTTTTTTCCAGCATGACTCATCAGGTTCAGTGCTAGTTTTTAGCTCCGCAAGCATGATCATATTAATATGATCGATCATTCTTACAAGTCATGTTCAGATCAATCCAAAAATTCTTTTTTCTCATACCACGACAGTTCCAGAATGCAAATTTAATTTAATATTGTAGTACGATATAGAGTGGAGATACCCTCCGTTCCTTTCCCTTCCAGTTAGTTTGTTAATTTGTCGTAAGAGCTTGCGTATTACTATGTTAGTATTATTCCATTTTTCACATATATTCAAATACATGCATTTTATTTTCAATTCTGCTTTATCTATTTTTCGATATTGGCAATGCCCTTCGACAATTGTGTGTATAGAATTTTCCATAACCTCAACATCCAATTTGTCCCTACGGTGAACACATAATTCCCTCTGGTAATTTAGTTTTCTACATATGGGATAAGGGAGCAGTTGCCTTTGCTGGCGATATATTTCCATAAATTGACCAATGTTATAGTAGTTAATAGAGTCAACCCCAGAAGAGTGTGAAACACAAAAGAACAAGGTAGGGAGAAGGATGAACTTTGCGGAATACAAGGGGACAACCCTTACAAAATTGAGAAGATAGATTTGCATGACAGTTATGCATATATTATACATGAGATTATTACTACTATCAGATCGATTACTTGAGTATAGGTTTTGTCTTTTGTTTTCTTGATAGTTTCCTTTATAATGCTTCTTGATTTCCACCATGATTTGTTCCTTATGTCGCCATCCTGGTTCCTTGTTAATGTTTGGTCCATACAAATGACATTTTGAGTTCCCTATAGTTCCGCTTTTTATGATTTTCCCATGATCCTGTAAATCTAGGTCTTCAAATTTCAATGATCCCTAGTTCTCATTAGTCTAGTTAATCCTGCAACATGAGATCATACTCGAGCCAAACCATAAATTTAGGATAAGAGGATAATTCAAATGAAGAGGTAGATTCATACAGTGGGGAAAAAATAAACAAGAAAATAACAATTTATCATAACAGAGGGAGTCATAAGCAGCTCCCACATCATTAAGCATACATCAAGTTCTATCTACGCTAACAATCAACTTTGGAGATTGACTTGAGCCAAGGCTTTTGTTCACATAAACATTTATTCTAACATAGACATTCAAACCAAATCTAATAGAGGGAAGTAAATCCTCTCTAGGCAAAAAACAGCATTTATTTAGCATAATCATAAGAGATCGGATAGTCTAGGTTCTAATCTTTTTTGCTCCCTTCAGAGAAGAGGTGGCAGTATCGTTAGTGCCTCTAGTCTCCTTACTCTTTCTTGAAGTTGACTTAGACCCTTCATTATTCATCTCCATTTCCTCCATTTGTCTATGCATGGTGTTATCGGTTGGGAAGGAATGCAAAGATCTTTAAGATATGACCATACCTTCGTCTACAAGGATTGGACGTTGGTGTAGTAAGTAAGCTAAAGCTTTTCCATCTTCATTGTAATTTGGGTTGACTCTATTTTCAAATTCATTGATCATGCTTATGGCAAAAATCTCATCTTCAGGAAGGGTCTTATCAACAACTTGCTCGAGGAAGGTGGGTTGCACAGACTCTTTCCCAAACATCTCATCTTTCTCATCCAGTCCCTCAACTTTTTCCTCATTGGGATCATGAGTTACCATATGTTCTTTGTCTTCGTTAGAGCACATGGAACTACTCTTAGAACTTTGGGAGGAGAGGTCATTGAAGAAAACAGTAACTCCATTGGTTCCCGACAAATAGGGTTTCACTCCACTGACATACACTACTTGGGATATTTTTTTCTTTTTATGGTTCATGACTGGAGTCCGATCCGAGTCCTTCCCCTCTGCAGTCCCTTTCTTGCTCGATCCCGCCACCCACTTCTTTCCATTCTTGAAAGAGAAGTTAATCTTTCTTGCCCTATTCATTCTCATAGGACAAATTTCAAAACCATGATCTCTCTTGGAACAAAAGCCACACCCTTTAGAGAAATCCTCAAACCAAATCTTGAACAATTTGGTTTGAACATTCTCATCAGGGATAGGGACCTCTATATTAGGATAGAGCTCAAGGTCAAAGTTGATGCAGATTCTTGCATAATTCACTCCAACGCCTTTCTCAGAGAAGGGGTTCAATCTAATAAAGTGACCAACTTTGTTCACTTCAATAATGGCTCTTAGGGCTTCTCCATTAATGTATCCGGGTGGGATCATGGGGATTCTAACCCAGACATCCACATATGTTATGTTCTCAATGAACACATTAAAATTTGGCTTTCAAGGCCTAAGGATAAGAATGTGACCAAAGATGTGGTAAAGTCTCTTTTCCTAGATCATGATTTTGTCATTAGGATTGGAGAAGATAATTTCAAACCAATGGTTGAGTTTAGGAACAATTTGGACTTCCCCTTTGATGATTCTCCACTCAGAGAGAATCTTAGTTCTTACCTTGCTAAACTCCATTGGGTTTCCGAATATTCTGCCCATAAGAGAGGATTCTCTCATTTTAGTGAAATCAGATTTAACCTTCGATATAATGTTCAAGTACTCCTCAAGCTTAGCATCATCATTCAGTACCTCCTTGCCTTTCCTGGTTTTGGCCTTCTTAGCATCCTGTTCTTCGGTCTTGGGATCAACAAAAGCTTTAGGCTTGTCTTGGGTATTAGAGTTCTTAACTTCTCTAGCATTTTTTGGGGGGATTTTACACACTTTTTATTTATAGGAGGGATTAGTTTCACTCATCTTAACTCTCTCAATATACTTAGCAATCAAGATGTGCTTGTTTCGGGATTTTGATGTGGGATTGTTGTTCAATTTATACAGGAGAGAGTTCATCTTCCCATGAATGGGATATTTCAAAGTAGTTTTCCTCTTATCATTCTTAGAATTCATAGGTTTGTGCATACAAATATCATATAATTTCATAGACTCAGAAATAGACTTGGGATCATGCGTACTGAAAATTTTACCATAGAAGACAAAGAGTCAAACAAGGAAAAAATAAAGGTAAGGAAAGGTTAGAAAACACCTGGAACCAAGGGGATTTTCTTTGAATCCTAATTTTGTCGCCTGTTCACTCTTGATTCTGGTTCCTTTTTTGTTCAATTCGGTTTTCCACTTCAAATTGGGGCACAAATCACCCTGTTGTTCCACAATCATCCGCCAACAGGTACCAACCCCTAAGATCTTAAACGAATCAAGATATTGAACAACCTTTGGCTGGGGGATCGTCCATATACTGCTACGCCGCCCTGCCTATCTCTGTTGAGATCTGTAGCCGTATTTTTCGTCAGGAGAAGAGTTGGAAGCACCGGATCTGGTCCATAGTAAATCCCTCTTTTTTCATCCATTGTTTCGCCATTTTAGGGAAAAGCCCCCTCCCCTGTCGGAACACTAGATCCCCATATTTGTTTTGTTGGTTTTCATGCCCGTTTGAGATCGCATTGAGGACAAAGGAAGCAGTGGCTTGATTTTTTGTGGCGATACTGTCGCTTGAAAGCTTTCCATGGTTATCGATCGAGTGGGACAACAGATTGCATGGGATTACAGGGATTTTACATTGGGGGTTTTCTTTCCTTTGGCTTATTTTGATGAAAGGGGGTGGCGCGTGCGGCGCGTTCTTGAGGAGGTTTTTTTGGGTTTTCATTTTTTTCAACCAAAGGTGGTGTTATACACAAACTATGAATGTTGGTTAACTACCAATGTTGGATAAATACATATATTCAATAATCTGAAAAATAAAGCATTCATACCTACATAATCAACAATATACACGATACCCAAATAAACAAATAAGTACAACAAGCTCTTTCGTATTGAGTATCACACAAGATATTTTGGGGAATGAGAAATCTCTTGGGGAAGCTTTAGGGAATGAGAAATCACTCGTTCTCGCTCTCCTTTCAAACTGTTTTGAAAAAATTGGTGAAATGATGTAACCGTCCTCTAGCTAAGGTCATGTTAAAGCAATAGATTTCCAATTTTATCCTTGTACCAACTACATTTTAAAATGGTTTAATTGAGCCTATTTCTTTCAGTGAAACCTAATAATAGGGCTAAACCCATAGAACCTCACTTTGTAAGGGGATAAAAGAGGAGCCTCATTTCACCAATTTTTTTCTAAAGTATATGTCTAGTGAGATTCAAAAAGGGAGAAACCGATTTTATGATTTTTATCTAAACTAAACTAATTAACTAAAATAAATTTAGGAAACGATAAAAGTGTTGATTTCAATTGAGACAAAGTGATTCTAAGGCAAAATATTTCCACAACAAAACACATGAACATGTTACATGCACCCTAACTCGGTTTCTATGTTTAGTCAGTTTAAACTATCTCAACATCAAGTCTATTCAATTGATAATTGCTTGCACTAATTATCAACTAATTTCAACTCTTCTCACAGTACTTCTAAAACCAATTCAATCAACTAATTGCCTTATATGCGTTCATCGATCAAACCAATCCCAAAACGTCTATGATAACCTAAATTCCGCAAAAAGGTTGTGTAGAGATGCTTCCGCACAACTAACGTCTATGATAACCTAAATTCCGTATTGTGTGTGTTTGTGTGTGTATATATATATATATATTAAGAGTAAGAGTTTGATATACTTGAAACAAGCTACAAAATAAATGGAGTTTCATCAAATACTAAATCCAAAAAAGAGTACATCAAGAGTTGAGAATGCAACTTCATATGTATGTTTTACAACGTAACTAACAAGTTCACTAATCGCGGGATTCACATTAACCCACATAAAAAATACCAACAAAAAAAGAACTGCATATAATTCAACACCCCAATTGATCATCGAATATTACTACATAAACATGCTTCATTCAATGAACTCCTCTTCTTCACCTTCGTGCAAAATTGATATACACTCAAATTATAATCCAAGGAAAAAATTGTTCAACTTTACCAAACAAAAAACATAAAGTTCATTCAACATAGTTGTATGAATCAATGAAAATCGAAGCTCAAGTTGTAAGTTCAGGTAATTATTTTATCTACAGTTTATGACATTATTTTTTTTTCACAAACACATGCATGTGCAGACCTTCTCAAATATCAAAGTGAGACAAATATGAATGGTAAGAAATGGTAATCATCCAGCCTCAAATACCATGTGAACAAGAATGCTCAAGACAATAGGCCAGCTGCAGTTTTCTCATTAATTCCAAACACTTGACGAAAATCCTAGTCACTACAACCTGATAATCCTCTTCTTTAATCAACCCTAACCTCGCCAAGCAGTACCACCAGGTAAATAAATTCATCTCATGTCCAGTACCATAATCAATCTTGCTCGAATTCCCGAAACTATGAAAATAAACTCTAAAAACATCCAGCTAAAGGAGTTCCATCAAATACTAGGTATTTTCATCACTAAACCTGTCAAATACAGTCAAAAACAATAAATGCTAAATCCAAAGTGGACACTACCCTAAATCTATCAAATACAGCCAACAATAGTAATGAGAAAAAAAATTATTTACCTTGTTTAATGTTTCATTACTTTGTCCATGAGATTGACCAGAGTTGGCACTAGCAATAGTATTCCTTATTGAAACCAAAAATTTAGGTATTTTCAAGTGCACTCCAGGATTTGCAGCTTCTATTTGAGATACAACAGTAGCTGCTAAGTCTGGAGCAACCTCCCGGATCAAATCTGCCTTGATGCTTTGTAAGAATTCAGTGAGAAATATGTAACTATGTGTGTTATCTTTCCCCTTGTCCTCAAGCTTAGATTTTGTCACACCTCTTCCATAAAGACGCAACTAACCATTATGATTCCCCTTTGCTACCACTTCACAGTAAGGATCCTTGGGAATACTGCCCTCTCCATTTTCATCAGGGTGGGATTCCATTGCATTCATTTTTTTCTATTGTTGAGATAATAATAGAAAAAGAAAAAACATTCAAATTCAACTAATGTCTATCTCATACAGCTTACAAATTAAAATAAAAAAATTTTAAACTCACAATGTTTTCTAATATTTTCTCATTGTTAGTTTTGTATGTGTGTCCTGTGATTCTTTTTCTAGACTCTTTATAAACTCTCGCTTGAGATGGAGGTTGCTTATTTGGATCCTTCTGTTGCTGAAAAAGATGAAAAGATCAACAAAAAAATATGATCACAAACTACTTATGATAATAATAATATTTAAGTGTGCACTTGTTTAGTAAAATACACGAACCAAATCGTGACGTAGTAACACATATGAGGAAGGACCCATGGTGTGTACATGAGCTTGTAGTCCACGTCTCCTTTTATTGTTGCTACTAATTTCCTAGATAAATCATCACAAATTCACTTTTTGTTATATGGTATTAATTACAAAGGTAAAATTCAAACACAATATAATCGAATACCTTAACCAAATCAGAATTCCAATATTCTAAAAGCTGTTCAAATTGATTTATCGGAATGTTCCCAGGACGATTCATCAATCTTTCTTCATCGGTGTCATAAGCTTCATAGTGCTTTCCTTTCAACCTCGACTTGTAAACACGCCATAAGGCATTTATAGTATCCATTACATATTGTTTCCCCTCTTCGGGAACAATATATCTCTCCTGTATAAAGAATATATATTGTAATGATCAATAAGAATTTAAGTAACTCTGAAAAGGATAATAAAACTAGTTAAAACCATACATACCATCACATAATCCCATATCTTCTCTTTCATAGGCACATATTTCCAGCTCACATAATTAAGAGGAGTTAGATGGGGAGATCTAGCTACCGTTCCCAAAAATCGACTAAACTTTGCCACAACAGCTGAAGTAGGTCCAATGGGTTGACCACTTGCATTTAAGATAATTGTCTCACGCTCATCCAGTTTACGTCGATGCACCTCGAACATGGTTGTTGGCCCTCTATGCTTCTTCATTTTTGGTACTATATTTATAACAATCAAATAGAGTACTAAACAAAACAGAAACTTTTTTGATTGATTATTAAAATCCAAACCATAATATTAGAGTGATTACCTCCAAGGTTGGTTGTTTCATTGGTTGTTGTTTGATGTTGTGGCATGATAGCATGAATTATAGTCTATATTTTGGGACCTGTTTAGACGTTTTATCTTCAATAATCTGCATGTTTGGATGTATATTATGTGATTATATTGCCGTTTCATCTACCTTTATGGGAATCGTAGGTAAAATGGCATATTTTGGACTAAAATGGAGCAAAGGAGCTAAAGAGTCATAGGAGCTACATTTTGGAGCTTAAGGAGGAACTCAGGAAGCAAGAAATTAATAGAGAAGATTTACTTTGGACCAGATTTGAGAGATTTCACATTCAGCTGAGATTCACCTCGGTCAGCTACAGTACCATCTCGACCGAGGTGATCATGAGGAGCACCCCGACCGAGGCGAATATCCTGACGCGGCGAGATATATTTTATTTGGCTGAAATCTTTTTTTTGGAAGGAGAAATCTTATATTTTTGGGTTGGATTTCTGGAAGGAAGATCATATATTTTGGAGATCTATTTTAGAGATATGGATATATTTTTATTAGGATATGATCTTTTCAAGATATTTTATCTTTGAAAGATAATTCTCCTATAAAAAGGGCTTGATTTTCCACAATTCAGCATCGGCGCATCACCGAAAAATCCCGCTATCATTGTAGTATTTGAAGGAAGGAAGGAAGATTGAAGATCAATCAAGGAAGGATTGATAGCTTGTCATAGCTTTTGAGAGGATTTGTAAGACTTTCTTAGATTCCCTTTGATTGATTGTCTTGTTGGATTTGTGATCCAAGGAACGCATATTTGTGTGATATTTGATTCAGTTATTGAAGCCTTGTTCTTAAGGTTTTTGTGTTCAAATATTCATTCCCTTCCTATATATTTGATTATTGCTTTCATGATGATGAGTGGCTAATTTCTTTCTGTGATTCTAGGGTGATTGGCTGAAAGTTGTGGGAAAGACGATGATAGAATGATCTTAATCCCAGTAGGACCCTGAAAGCTCGAGTCTTTATCCTTAACCCTAGAACATCTTGCTCAGTCGATGAACATCTCGGCCGGGGTGGGATTTGTCTGACCGAGGTGACCTTTTGATCCGAAACTGAGAGTTAAGTGTTAGAGTTTGCCAAATCCTATTCTTATTACACCTTTCCTGGTTCAATGCAAGCCTAGGATGAGACTTACACGGTGATTCCTTAGTTTGTTTACCCAAGATCATTAGTGTAGGTAATAAAGGTTTATCCTTTATTGGGGTTTGAGTGTGCCTTCATCCCATCTATGTGAGTTGGCCTGAGACTTACCCGGTAAAGGTTGATTCTATACCCTTAGTTGGTGTATTGGTTTGAGATTATAGTTCCTTTCTTTAGTGCTTTGAGACTTACCCGGTAATAGGAGCTTCGGTTTGGAATTGTGAGTAGTGAGACTTACCCGGTGATCTATTCCACTTTAGAAGCACCTTCTCTTTGCAAAATCTCAGCTTTGTCCGCTTATCTTTAGATCTTGAGTTGGAACCACAACTAGATGCTTTAATCCCTAGAATTGCATATTCCTTTAATTGACTTTTTATCCTCTTTGATTGTTTTAATTGCTTTTGTGCTTAGTAACTACATTGACTACTTATACTTGCTTAGGTTTCACCTAAGTCCCTGTGATCGACCCCTGGAATTCTTGCTTTTTACTATAATTGACCCGTACACTGCGGGTTCGCATCCTTGTTTTAAGCATATTTCATCAGTTATAAATTTAAAACATGCACACACCATTTGGAGCGAACAAGTTTTTGGCGCCGTTGCGGGGACTTGGTCTAGACCAAGCCGGTTGCGGTAGTCTTTCGGGCACTTGCCCCTGTTGCTACTAACCACTCTATTTGAGTGAATTTCGCAGGTTCTTTCTCTTAGGTTTATGCGAAGAACCCGCGTTGGGAAGGAAATCGTTCCCTACGATCCCGAACCAGAAAAGACATACAAAAGACGCTTGAAAGAAGCGAAGATGGCCAATCAGGAGAATCGCGATCTTGAGGCCGAATTGAAGGAGGCATTGGAACAGCTACGCCTCAGTAAAGAAGAACTGCAAGTGGAAAAGGAAGAAACTCGCGCAAGGACGGAGGCGATCGAAGCAGATATGGCGACTTTATGGGACCAATATCTACCTCGACCAGATCCAGCTCCTCGACCGAGGCAAGACCTAGTTCCAGACCCTCGCCCGAGGCAGGACCCAGCTCTAGCTGCCCCGGTCGAGATACTTCCACCTCGGATGCTAGTCCGAGATGCTCTTTTTGTAGGTATTCCATAGACCCTAGGGCAGAGGATGGACCCTAACCAGCAACTAAGGCGTCCAGGAGTCAACCTAGGTGATCCAGCGGAGCATGATTATGAACTTTGACCGCAAGTTCTTTCCATGATTCGCCAATGCCAGTTTGGAGGGCTAGAGAGGGAATCTCTGCATCAACATCTGCAAAATTATGAGATCTTGATGGAGACCTTGAGACCTTCAAGGCTGGAAAACAACAATTACAAGGTAAGGCCTTTCTACTTCTCTTTTAAAGATAGGGTGCTTACTTGGTATCAATCTCTTCCTCCCGAAAAAATCAACACTTGGGAGGAGATGACGACGGAGTTCTTGACTAAATTCTTTCTCCCCTAAGACCGCCGAAATGAGAGGGAAGATCAATGCATTCATCATGAAGGACAAGGAGAGTTTGTCCAAGTCATGGGAGAGATTCAAAGACATCCTTTTGGATTGCCCACATCATAGGATTCCAAAGATAGAGTTGTTGGAGATATACTTCAAAGGATTGGATGGAAATACCCAATTCAACCTTCAACTACTATCCGCCGGCACATTCATGGACATGCCGATCGACGAAGCTTGGGAGTTCATAGAGAAACAAGCTTTGCACATGGAGAAATAATCCCACCAAGGAGCTGAAGGTGGAGTTAAGAGGGTAAACTTCCAAGAAGCTCCATCAAACAATGATTAACTCACCTCTCTAAAGAATGATGTGAAGCAATTGAAAGACCTTTTGGTTGCTCAAACCAAAAAGGAAGAGGGAGGATATCAAGGGTCAAGGAACAACAATCAAGGTTCCCGAAACAACAACTACAATAAAAATAGAGGATCCAACAACAACAATTGGAGATCCAACAATCAAAAATCAGGTAACTCTTACTCTAACTCCAATTCAAATAATTCTTCTAATCCTTTCCTCTCTTCTTCCTCTTCTACTCCATTGAAGAGCCAAGAACAAGGATCGAGTTCATCCCAACCAGAAAAGAAGGATGCAGTGTTGGAGGCCATCTTGATCAAACTAAACGCGATGGAGACATCCATGACTTCATTTTCGAAGGCACAAAAAGCCTTAGAACAACAATTCTTTAACAAGGCAAATGAAGCGTCAAGAGATCCAGGGAAGCTCCCAGCAAGGACAGAGAGCAACCCCAAGGGACAAATCATGGCAATAACGACGAGAAGTGGACTGAAAACCGCAGATCCAGTGCCTCGATCGATGCCAGTACAGATGAAAAACACCTCGGTCCAGGTACAGTCGAAGAACACTTCGGTCGAGGTACCAACCGAGGTGGAGCCTCAGAAAGCGGAGGAGAAATCTGAAGTTTATGTTCCACCTCCTGCTTATAAACCACCACTTCCATTCCCCCAGTCAAGGGCTAGAGCACATCTAGACAAACACTTTGGTAAGTTCCTTGATTTGATGAATAAACTACATATTAACATCCCTTTCCTTGATTCTATTCTAGAGATGCCCGCATATGGGAAGTTCTTGAAGGAGATATATCAAGGAAAAGGAAGTTGGAAGACTTTGGTGAAGTTAGGATGACATCTAAATCTTCGGAACTTATTCAAATCATGAAGGAGAAGATGCCACCCAAATTAAGGGATCCCGGCGCGTTTTGCATCCCCATATAAGTTGGGGGTGTGACTTGTGAAGCCTTGTGTGATCTAGGAGCCAGCGTGAGCATCATCCCGCTGGAGCTATGCGTGAAGATCGGACTTGGAGAGTCCAAGCCGGTGAAGATAAGGCTATACATGGCGGATCGCTCCATTACCCATCCCGTGGGCATTTTGGAAGATGTTCCGGTTAAGTTAGGTAATTTATATTTACCTATTAACTTTGTTGTGCTTGATATTTCCGCAGACTATCCCGTTCCTATCATTCTCGGGAGACCATTTCTAGCAACTTCGGGTTGCAATGTGGATTGTAAGAACGCCAAGTTAAAATTCAACATTGGTGGAGATGAAGTGGAGTTTGCATTGCTTGCTGTAATGAAGGGGGAGCAGCTGGAGGATGATATCTTCAACATCTATGATGAAGAAGAATCAAGAGAATTGGTGAGCTCTATCCTTATTACTGATCCACTTGAAAAAGTTATTAGCTTTAGCTTAATGGAGGAAGGTATAGATGCTTCTTGTGACGCAGATATACGGAGCTTAAAGGCACTGGAAGAAGATCCAGGAGCTAAATTTGAAAGACTAATCCAGGAGAAGAAGATCTCCAGTTTCGGTCCCAGTTGTAGTACCTCGACCGAGGCACTTTCTGGACCAAGCTAGGTGTTCTTAGCTGAAGAACATCTCGGTCACCCACTCTGCACCTCGACCGAGGTCGCAAGCGAGATGATGTCAACTGAGACTTCTGAAAGTCTAGTTCCTCGATCTGAGTCTACTCCACTGGAAGGAGGAAGCAAGGATCCCCCTCAGAAAGCACCCCCAGTTGTGGAACTTAAACAACTCCCAAATCACTTGAGGTATGCTTTTCTTGGATCGGATTCTACTTATCCCGTCATTGTTAGTGCTTCCCTTTCCGAAATTGAATTATCTAAACTAATGCATGTCTTGAGAAAGCATCAAAAGGCTTTCGGTTATACTATTGATGATCTTATTGGCATTAAGCCCTCTTTCTGCATGCATAGAATACTAATGGAGGACGATCATAAGACTTCACGGGAACCTCAAAGAGGTTAAATCCGATCATGAAAGAAGTTGTGAAGAAAGAAATTCTTAAGTTGTTGGATGCAGGTATCATATTTCCTATCTCGGATAGCAAGTGGGTGAGCCCAGTGCATGTTGTTCCGAAGAAAGGAGGGATGACCGTTGTGACGAATAAGAACAATGAGTTGATCCCAACTAGGACCGTCACGGGCTGGAGGGTGTGCATCGACTATAGGAAGCTGAATGTGGCCACTCGGAAGGACCATTTTCCGCTTCCCTTCATCGATCAAATGCTCGAACGGTTAGCCCAGCATTCCCATTTTTTCTATTTAGATGGTTATAGTGGCTTCTTTCAGATTCCTATCCATCCGGATGATCAAGAGAAGACCACTTTCACTTGTCCATGGGGGACATTCGCTTATAGGAGGATGCCATTTGGATTATGCAATGCACCCGCTACCTTCCAACGATGCATGATGGATATCTTTTCCGAATATATAAAGGAGATCATGGAGGTATTTATGGATGATTTTTCAGTATATGGTTCCTCTTTTGATAATTGCCTATCTAACCTTTCTCTAGTTCTTAAAAGATGTGAAGACACTAATCTCGTTTTAAATTGGGAGAAATGTCAGTTTATGGTTAATGAAGGCATTGTGCTAGGACACCTCGTTTCCAACCGAGGTATTGAAGTCGATGGAACCAAGATCGAGACTATTAAGAAACTTCCTCCCCCTTGTTCTGTTAAGGGTGTGCGAAGTTTTCTCGGGCATGCAGGATTTTATAGGAGATTCATCAAGGACTTCTCGAAAATTTCTAAACCACTAACTAAACTCTTGAATAAAGATGTTGTCTTTGAGTTTTCGCAGGAGTGTCTTGATGCATTTTACAGGATTAAGGAAGCGTTGATCTCCGCTCCCATTATTCAACCTCCGGATTGGACTTTGCCCTTTGAGATAATGTGTGATGCGAGTGATGTGGCGGTAGGAGCGGTGCTTGAACAAAAGAAGTATGGTCGGACCACCGCCATTTACTATGCTAGCAAGACGCTGGACGAAGCCCAGCGTAACTACGACACCACCGAAAAGGAGCTATTGGCGGTTGTATATGCCTTTGAAAAATTTCGTTCTTACTTAGTGGGAGCGAAAGTTGTTGTTGTTTACACCGACCATGTAGCTATTAGTTACCTACTTGCTAAGAAGGATGCTAAGCCACGTCTTATTCGATGGATTCTCTTGCTTCAAGAGTTTGACCTAGAGATCCGCGATAAGAAGGGATCCGAAAATTCTGTTGTGGATCACCTCATCCGGCTACCCCCTTCTTCACGCAAAAAGGACGAGCCACCCATAGACGATTCATTCCCGGATGAGCACTTGCATTTTCTGGAACGTTTGATAGACTTCCTTATCTCACCCCACGGTGGATGTGAAGTATGGGGTGAGGATACTCTCCAGCATGTTTAAGGATGCCGTACGGTCCAACTAGCGACCTTAAATCAAGCGCTTATTGGGAGGCAACCCAAGGTATTGCTTTCCTTTCCCTTTTCTAGTCTAGCTTTAGATAGTTTGCTTTTTCTTTGCTTTGCTTGTTTTTGGCGTCCTAGACAAAAACCAGGTACTCTCTAAGGAAGGAATACAACTCAGGAGCAACACTGGAATGACAGATGATAACACGATTTCTGACTTAGTTTTAGACACTCTTTAGATAGATTTTCCGCTCATTCATGCATGGTCTAGCATTATTTCACGACGTTTTCATTCAATTCACGTATTTTGTCGAGATAGGCATCTACGCGTACTTTTGTTTAATTTGTAGGTATTTTGGGAGGTTTTAAAGCTTAATCGATACATCCAAGAGTCGTTCCTCGAGATGACACGCCTTCGGACTCATTGGAGTGCAAGCCAAGGGCTAAGGAAGACTCATGGAACCTTGTTAACACAAGCCATGTACCAAATCATAGCCTAATGATCCAAAACGAGCTGAGATGTCAAAACCACGGTTGCTGGGACAATCACGGCCGTGGAACAAACCGTGGATTTTGCCAAACGGTTGTGACATCTGTGCAACGATTCTCATGGCCGACCCTTGCAAAATCTTGTATAAATAGTGGTCCTGCAAGGCTGAGAAGGGAATCCAATCCACATCCAAAATTCCACACTCACTAGGACACTCTCTCAACAAGAAGATTCTTTGAAGAGGAAGAAGGATTGGAGCAACTCTTGGAGGAGAAGAAAAGCTCCATTGGAGAAGAAGAGAAGAGCACACACCCTAGCTTTTGATAGATTTCTAGAAGTGAAGATTGTCGGAATTGTTTTTAGGGTTGTAAGAATCAATTAAACCTTCTTTTGAAGGATTGTGAGTCATTCTAATCTCGATTTCAGCTTCGCTTTCTTTGATTCACTTGTTCATCTCTTTCTCTTCATTACCTTGCAATGGATGCTATGATTTTATATTTGATGATTTCTATTGTGATGATGAGTGTTGTTGGCTAGATATATGCGATTCTAGGGTAAGGAAAAGAGGGTTATGGCTAGGACTATGATAGGATGGACTTAGATTTACCCTTGGATGGTTCGTCTAGTTGAGCAGAGCCACTGTTAGATTCCACGGTTTGTTCTTGCAAGTCCACGGCCGTGGAAGGTGATGAACATACCGTGGTTCTCCCTGATCCGATTGTTTTGATGAGTTTAGGTTCTGGAATGTTACATTGTTGAAATCCTAGTGTTTGTTAAGCTAAATCTATCCTAGGGTGACCTAGTGTTAGCAACTAAGTGTTAGAAGAGACCTAACCGGAGATTCTTACCCTTAGATATCAAAGATGAACAAACTCTAGGTAGTGGTGAGCCTCGCAAGCCGCCATTGGACTAAGTGTGCTAGGATAGTTGTTTAGGACTAGCTTTTCCGAGACTTACCCGGTAAGGATAGGTTAGATCCCTAGGTGACAATCCGGTTTGTGTAGAATTCCTTTCCTTAGTGTCTTTGAGACTTACCCGGTGATGAGATCTTAGGAATGGACTAGTGGACCATGAGACCTACCCGGTGATTGATCCCGATCTAGAAATACTTACTCCCAACATACCTTAGTAATCCAAGGAATGATTAGATAGCTTGAGTCCTATGCCATAACCGGATTTTCCAACCCCTAGAATCCACTTTTCTCTCTTGATTATCAACCTCTTGTTTGCTTGTTTGCTTGAGTTGACTTGTTAGATTGTTAGTTTGTTTTGCCATCTCATATGATTTGTGATCTTTGATTGATCACCTAAAAACCAAACCAAAAATATTGAGATTTTCATTTGTTTGTTCTTTTCTTCTTTTCTTAGTCTAGACCGTCACTATTTTTAATCAACTAATTGAATCAATCTCACCTCAGTCTTTGTGTTCGACCTCGGAATACTATCCCTACTACAAACGTCCCGTACACTGCGGGTTCTCTAGGAGTTAGGATAAATATAACGAGATTATAAATTTAAAGCTTTTTGCGTGCACACATCCTTAGCGTAACAAAGTTTTTGGCGCCGTTGCCGGGGACTAGGTTAAGATTGAGTCGTTATTTGTGATTGTTTATAGTGTAGGTCTTTCTTGTTGCTTTTGATCTCTTTTTGGTTTGTGTCTTTGCTTTTCAGGACATCTCTTACTCTTTAGGTGTATGCGAAGATCTCGTGGCAAGGATTTAGCTCCATTCGATCCCGAACCGGAGAAAACCCTTAGATCTAGATCCAAGAGCATTAGAAAGGGAAAAGAGATGGCCGGAAGAGATATCCAAGCTGAGTTGGATGAGGCTTTAGAGCAAATTAGGCTAAGAGATGAGCTCTTGGAGGAAGAAAGGAGACTTGCCAATGAGAGGCAAGAAGCAACTAGGAGGGAGATTGAAGAGATTAGGCAAGCTCTTGTCCAAGTTGAGCTTAATCGTCAACAACCTCCACCTCCTCCACCACAACCGCAGCCGGCGGTGAATGTTCGGGTTGTGCCCATTGCTATGGAAGAGCCACAAACATTAGGGAGACGTATGGATCCGGCACAAAGAGCACACCGTCCGGGTGTGAACTTAGGAGATCCCGCAACCCACAACTACGAGCTCCGCCCTCAAGTTCTACAAATGATCCGGCATAATCAATTTGGAGGGATGGAAGGAGAGTCTCATCATCAACATTTGATGAACTACGAGATTTTGATGGAGACTCTAAGACCGCCAAGATTGGAGAGAAACAACCATAAGCTTAGGGCTTTTTCCTTCTCACTTAAGGATAAAGCCTTGGCTTGGTATCAATCTATTCCACAAGGGCGAGTTAGTACTTGGGAGGAGATGACAACCGAGTTTTTGACTAAGTTCTTCCCACCTTCCAAGACTACCGAGTTAAGAGGGAAGATCAATGCCTTCGTGATGAAAGATAGAGAAAGCTTGTTCAAGTCTTGGGAGAGATTCAAAGACCTTCTCCTAGATTGTCCACACCATGATATACCAAAAATTGAGCTATTGGAGATCTACTTCAAAGGACTTGATGAAGATAGCCAATTCAAGCTCCAATCCCTTTCCGGTGGGACTTTCATGGAGAAGCATGTAGATGAGGCTTGGGAGTTTATAGAGAAACAAGCTTTGGTAATTGAGAAGTACTCCCATAGGAAGAGTGGTGGGAGGAAAGCGGGAGCATATGAGGTGAGTGAAGTCACCATGAGCAACTTCAAGCTAGATGCCATCAACAATGAGTTGAAATCTTTGAGGGAGTTGTGTGCTACAACTTTGAAGAATCAAGCAACTCCTCAAGTGCAAGTGCAAGCTAATTTGTCTTCCAAGGAGGAAGATGTGAATTACATGGGAAGGGGCAACTACAATAACTATCAAGGCCCAAGGAACTTCAACAACAACCGGCAATTCAACAATTACCGGCCAAACCACAACCATCCCGGATTTTCTTACTCTAACCCGGATGGTGCCTTGAACCCTCCCGCTTCCACTAGCACGACTCCACCACCAAAAGCTTCACAAGAACCTCCACCCGGATTCACTCAACCTCCAAAGGATAGAACCGAGATGATGTTTGAGCAATTGCTAGGAAGGTTGAGTGGTCTTGAGAGCACGGTGACTTCAATTTCTAAAGCTCAAAAGGTTTTGGAAGCACAAGTGTTCCAAAAGGCGGGTGAAGCCCATAGAGATCCGGGAAAGCTTCCCGGAAGAACCGAAGACAACCCAAGAGGCCAAGTGTTGGCCATTACAACGAGGAGTGGGTTGAGCATGAAGGATCCCTTGCCTAAGGGAAGTGACAAGGGGAAGCAAGTAGTGGTTGAGGAAGAAACCTTGCAAGAAGATGGAGGAAAGAGCAAGGATGTTGAGCCAACATATGTGGCACCGCCTCCTTACAAGCCACCACTACCATTCCCACAATCACGAGCAAGAGCTCGTTTGGACAAACACTTTGGTAAATTCCTCGAACTCATGTCTAAATTGCATATTAACATTCCGTTCATGGATGCTATTTTAGGAATGCCGGCATATGGCAAGTTTTTGAAGGAGATACTCTCCAACAAGAGGAAGTTGGAGGAGTATGGAGAAGTGAGGATGACAAAAAGGTCCTCGGAGTTGATTCAAACGATGAAGGAGGAGATGCCTCCTAAGCTAAGAGATCCGGGTTCCTTTTGTGTGCCGATCGGAGTGGGGGAAGTAAAGTATGAAGCCTTATGTGATCTTGGGGCAAGTGTAAGCATCATTCCGCTTGCACTTTGCAACAAGGTTGGGCTTGGAGAGCCGAAACCGGTCAAGATGACTCTCTACATGGCGGACCGTTCTATCACTCACCCGGTTGGGATATTGGAAGACATACCGGTACAACTCGGGAAGTTCTACGTGCCTATTGATTTTGTAGTTTTGGACATCCCGGCGGACTATCCGGTTCCCATCATCTTAGGAAGACCTTTCCTAGCCACTTCCGGATGCTTGGTGGATTGTAAGAATGGAATTCTCTCCTTCAACATTGGAGAAGAGAATATAAAGTTCAAGCTATCCACTATGATGAAGGGGCCAAGCCTTGATGAAGACATATTCAACATTGTTGAGCAAGAGGAGTCTAGGGAAGTTGTGAGCTTAATTTTGATCAAGGATCCCTTGGAGAAGGTTCTTAGCTTGATTTTGATGGAGGAAGGTATTGAGGAAGCTTGCAATGAGGAAATCAAAGCTTTGGAAGCATTAGAAAAGGAGACAAGAGTGGGGTTTGAAGTCCACGAGAGTGTGCTAAACTACTGTGAGAACCACGGTCGTGATCCAAGGTCCACGGCCGTGGAACTCTCTGGAAAGCTCCGAAGAGCAAGCTCTGCAAGGTCCACGGCCGTGGATGTGCCAGAGTCCGTGGACTTGCCCGTGATTTCCCCAGGAACAGCCCTTGTTGTTGATCGAGCTTCAAGAAGCCTTGAAGAGCCTTCATTTGCTTTGGATTCATCTCAACCAACGTTATTTGGATCGTCTCCACTCGAAAAAGGTCCTCCTAAACTAGAACTCAAACCCCTCCCTTCTCATTTAAAGTATGCTTTCCTTGGTTCAAATTCTACTTATCCGGTGATTGTGAATGCATCTTTGAATGATGATGAGCTAAATAGATTGTTAAATGAATTGAAATTGCATAGAAAGGCAATAGGGTACACCATTGATGATCTTGTTGGCATTAACCCTTCTTTGTGCATGCATAAGATATTGATGGAAGATGACCATAAACCCTCTATTGAACATCAAAGAAGATTGAATCCTATAATGAAAGAGGTAGTCAAAAAGGAAATCATTAAGTTGCTAGATGCGGGAATAATCTACCCTATCTCGGATAGTAAGTGGGTTAGTCCCGTTCATGTAGTTCCTAAGAAGGGTGGGATGACCGTAGTAACCAATGAGAACAATGAGTTAATCCCAACTAGAACGGTTACGGGGTGGAGAATGTGCATTGACTATAGGAAGTTGAACATGGCCTCTAGGAAAGATCACTTCCCTCTTCCCTTTATTGACCAAATGCTAGAAAGGTATGCTCAACATTCTCACTTTTGCTACTTAGATGGCTATAGCGGATTCTTCCTAATCCCTATCCACCCCGATGATCAAGAGAAAACCACATTTACATGTCCGTGGGGTACTTTTGCATATAGGAGAATGCCATTTGGGTTGTGTAATGCACCCGCCACCTTCCAAAGGTGCATGATGGCCATCTTTTCTGAGTATATTGAGAATATCATGGAAGTATTTATGGATGACTTTTCTGTTTATGGTTCTTCCTTTGATAATTGCCTAGCTAACTTGTCTCTAGTTTTGAAAAGATGTGAGGAGACAAATCTTGTCTTGAATTGGAAAAAATGCCACTTCATGGTAAGTGAAGGTATTGTGTTGGGACACTTGGTGTCCAACCGTGGCATTGAGGTTGATAGGGCCAAGATTGAAACCATAGAGAAGTTGCCACCACCTACCTCGGTGAAGGGGGTAAGGAGTTTTCTAGGGCATGCCGGTTTTTACCGGAGGTTTATTAAAGATTTCTCTAAGATTTCTAAGCCTCTTACTAACCTACTAATGAAGGATGTTGAGTTTGTTTTCTCCAAGGATTGCCTTGAGGCTTTTTGTAGGTTGAAGAATGCATTGATCTCCGCACCTATCATGCAACCTCCGGATTGGAGTCTACCATTTGAGATCATGTGTGATGCAAGTGATGTAGCCGTTGGGGCTGTTTTGGGACAAAAGAAGGATGGGCGCACACATGCCATTTATTATGCTACAAGACGCTAGATGATGCCCAACTTAATTATGCCATAACCGAGAAAGAGTTGCTAGCGGTGGTGTATGCCTTTGAGAAGTTCCGGTCATACCTTGTTGGAGCAAAAGTCATAGTGTATACGGATCATGCTGCGATCCGTTATCTCCTTACAAAGAAGGATGCTAAACCTAGGTTGATTCGGTGGATCCTTCTTTTTCAAGAGTTTGACTTGGAAATCCGGGATAAGAAGGGATCCGAGAATTCCGTGGCGGATCACCTTAGTAGACTCCCACCATTGGAGCTTGAGAAAGATGACATCCCGATTGATGACTCATTCCGGGATGAGCAATTGCAAATGGTGGAAGAGTGCTTGTTTCAAGTGGCTAGGGGTAATGAGCCATGGTATGCCGACATTGTGAACTATCTTGTGTGTGAGGAAGTGCCTTCCGGTTTGTCATATGCCCAAAGGAAGAAGTTCTTCAATGATGTGAGGCATTACTATTGGAGCGAACCGATTTTGTTCAAAAGAGGGCCGGATGGAATGTTTAGGAGATGTATACCGGAAGATGAGGTAGAGAGTGTGATCCGACATTGCCATTCCTTGACATGTGGAGGCCATGCTAGCTCACACAAGACATGTACTAAGGTGTTGCAATCGGGTTTCTTTTGGCCAAGTTTGTTCAAGGATGTGCAAAGCTTTGTGGTAGCTTGTGATGCTTGCCAAAGGACGGGCAACATCTCAAGAAGGAATGAGATGCCCTTGAACAACATACAAGAGGTGGAGATATTTGATGTTTGGGGTGTGGACTTCATGGGACCATTCCCTTCTTCTTGTGGCAACCTCTACATCCTATTGGCGGTGGATTATGTTTCAAGATGGGTGGAGGCAATCGCCTCTCCCACAAATGATGCCAAGGTGGTGGTGCGGTTCTTCAACCGAGTGATCTTCCCTAGGTTTGGGACACCAAGGGTGATCATTAGTGATGGAGGGAAGCACTTCACAAATAGGAACTTTGGAGCACTTTTGGCTAAGTATGGGGTGACTCATAAGGTGGCAACACCTTACCATCCCCAAACTAGTGGCCAAGTGGAGATCTCCAACCGGGAGATAAAGGCCATTCTTGAGAAGACGGTCTCTAGGACAAGAAAGGATTGGGCTATGAAGCTCGATGATGCCTTGTGGGCATATAGAACCGCTTTCAAGACACCGATTGGCACCACTCCTTACAAGCTAGTTTATGGCAAGTCTTGCCATCTTCCGGTAGAGATGGAGCATAGAGCGCATTGGGCCATTAAGTGGCTAAATTTTGACCTCAATGAGGCCGGAGAGAAGAGGTTGCTTGATTTGAATGCACTTGAGGAGAGCCGGTTGGATGCGTATGAAAACGCCCGGATCTACAAGGAGAGGACCAAACGTTGGCATGACAAGCGGCTCATCCCGAAGGAGTTGAGTGAAGGCGACCTTGTCCTTCTCTTCAACTCAAGACTACGGCTCTTCCCCGGAAAGCTAAAGTCAAGATGGACCGGGCCATATGTGGTGAAGAAGATCTTTCCACATGGAGCTATTGAGATAGGAGGGGAGCATTGTGGAAACTTTAAGGTGAATGGGCACCGGTTGAAAAAGTATATCCCGGGAGCTCCGGTGGACATGATTGCCCCACTTCACCTTGAGTAGACACCCCGAGTTTGGTCAAGTTAATGACCTTAAAGAAGCGCTTGGTGGGAGGCAACCCATTGGTAACGCTTTCCCTTTTCGTTTTCATTTTTCCGTTTTGATTTTTCTGTTTTTGTGTGCTTTTGTGTGTTTGGTGTGCTATGTATATGTGATAGAATCTTGGTAGCATGGAAACCTTGCTTGGAATATGGATGATGATGATGAGTCCCTCATCAATTATGGGTGGAGTGGACGCGGAACTTGGACGGCTAGCGGTGCCTAGCGCGGGTCCTGACGCCATGATGAACACTTTGAGCTCTCTACCATTGTTGATAGGATCATCCTCCATCAATCCATTTGAGTCATCCCAAATACCGAAGCAAAACCATTTTTACATTGTGAGAACCCTCTTTCACTCTTCTTTACTTGAATGCCACATTGGGGAGAATGTGTTTCTAAGTATGGGGTGGGGTTTGCATGATCCTTTGCATGACTAGCATCTAGGGTAGTTTCTTTTAGTCACATGTTGCATTGTACATAGACATAGACATTTTCGAAAATTCCAAACAAAATTCAGAAAATTTAAAAATTTTTGTGTTTTCTAGACTTGGATATGACCCTAATGATGAATCTTGTCTTGTGAATTGGCTATGGATAGCCTTATGTGTTGAATTGATGAATGCATATGTGGACTTGAAGTACTTATCTTGAATCCCATGAGTGATTTGTGATCATGATGCTTGCCTTGATAGGAGTGAGTATTGAAAGTCGAAATTGCATGCTAGTTCTTGCACATCATTAGGAGTGATTAAGGCAATTCATCTTTCTCTACTTCTCATCTTGATCATGTTGCTTGAGCACCTCAACTTATATAAATTTGACCTCTTTTGACCCATCCGGGAATAGGAGCATGCTAGTGTGTTGATGTGTGTAAAAAGCAAGTGTGGGGTGAAGTTGTTGGTAAAAAATGTTATGAATGAAGTGCTGAATTTGTTGTGAAAGTGTAGCCAAAAATATAGGTTTGGGGACGTCGGTTTAAATGGCGAGTAACTCGGCACCATTCACATAATCGGGTGTTTGTGCCTTGCCAAAGTCAAATAAACCGATAGTCCTAACGAGCTTTGGTATGTGTGCCCGGTGTGGATGCACCTCGAAAAATAAAAGAGCCCGAGGACGGCTAATCACCAAGGTTTCGGCTTTTGTACACCAATGTCATCGTCTCAAAAATAAAAGAAAAGAAAGGAAAAATGAAGAAAAATATACACTTGTGGGGAGTTGATAAGAAATGCGAAGTTGTGGTTGTTTAGTTCCTTTTCCGGATTAGCATCACATAACCTAGAAAAATTCCCACCTAATCACAACGTTTCTTGGCCCTTTATTTCACAAGCCCTTATGACCTACTTGCATGTGTGTAAGACTTAGTAATCGAGATTGGATATGCTCATGTTCATCTTGATTTCTTCATCTTTACGATTCATTGCATGCTTTCAAGTTAAGTATAATCGTCTTTCCGTGTTTTCATTCATTCATGCATGATCGCTTATCCATTGCCATGAAACAAGACTATGAAGGTGATCCAATATTAGAAGCACAACTCCAAAAAGATTTTGATATTTTTCCGTATGCATAAATCATGTTATCTCTTAGTCTATAGTTTGGGAGTTGCTCGGGGACGAGCAAACCTTAAGTATGGGGTATTTTTGATAACACGATTTATGACTTAGTTTTAGACACTCATTTAGATAGATTTTCCGCTCATTCATGCATGGTCTAGCATTATTTCACGACGTTTTCATTCAATTCACGTATTTTGTCGAGATAGGCGTCTACGCGTACTTTTGTTTAATTTGTAGGTATTTTGGGAGGTTTGAGAGCTTAATCGATACTTCCAAGAGTCGTTCCTCGAGATGACACACCTTCGGACTCATTGGAGTGCAAGCCAAGGGCTAAGGAAGACTCATGGAACCTTGTTAACACAAGCCATGTACCAAATCATAGCCTAATGATCCAAAACGAGCTGAGATGTCAAAACCACGGTTGCTGGGACAATCACGGCCGTGGAACAAACCGTTGATTTTGCCAAACGGTTGTGACATCTGTGCCACGATTCTCATGGCCGACCCTTGCAAAATCTTGTATAAATAGTGGTCCTGCAAGGCTGAGAAGGGAATCCAATCCACATCCAAAATTCCACTCTCACTAGGACACTCTCTCAACAAGAAGATTCTTTGAAGAGGAAGAAGGATTGGAGCAACTCTTGGAAGAGAAGAAAAGCTCCATTGGAGAAGAAGAGAAGAGCACACACCCTAGGTTTTGATAGATTTCTAGAAGTGAAGATTGTCGGAATTGTTTTTAGGGTTGTAAGAATCAATTAAACCTTCTTTTGAAGGATTGTGAGTCATTCTAATCTCGATTTCAGCTTCGCTTTCTTTGATTCACTTGTTCATCTCTTTCTCTTCATTACCTTGCAATGGATGCTATGATTTTATGTTTGATGATTTCTATTGTGATGATGAGTGTTGTTGGCTAGATATATGCGATTCTAGGGTAAGGAAAAGAGGGTTATGGCTAGGACTATGATAGGATGGACTTAGATTTACCCTTGGATGGTTCGTCTAGTTGAGCAGAGCCACTGTTAGATTCCACGGTTTGTTCTTGCAAGTCCACGGCCGTGGAAGGTGATGAACATACCGTGGTTCTCCCTGATCCGATTGATTTGATGAGTTTAGGTTCTGGAATGTTACATTGTTGAAATCCTAGTGTTTGTTAAGCTAAATCTATCCTAGGGTGACCTAGTGTTAGCAACTAAGTGTTAGAAGAGACCTAACCGGAGATTCTTACCCTTAGATATCAAAGATGAACAAACTCTAGGTAGTGGTGAGCCTCGCAAGCCGCCATTGGACTAAGTGTGCTAGGATAGTTGTTTAGGACTAGCTTTTCCGAGACTTACCCGGTAAGGATAGGTTAGATCCCTAGGTGACAATCCGGTTTGTGTAGAATTCCTTTCCTTAGTGTCTTTGAGACTTACCCGGTGATGAGATCTTAGGAATGGACTAGTGGACCATGAGACCTACCCGGTGATTGATCCCGATCTAGAAACACTTACTCCCAACATACCTTAGTAATCCAAGGAATGATTAGATAGCTTGAGTCCTATGCCATAACCGGATTTTCCAACCCCTAGAATCCACTTTTCTCTCTTGATTATCAACCTCTTGTTTGCTTGTTGCTTGAGTTGACTTGTTAGATTGTTAGTTTGTTTTGCCATCTCATATGATTTGTGATCTTTGATTGATCACCTAAAAACCAAACCAAAAATATTGAGATTTTCATTTGTTTGTTCTTTTCTTCTTTTCTTAGTCTAGACCGTCACTATTTTTAATCAACTAATTGAATCAATCTCACCTCAGTCTTTGTGTTCGACCTCGGAATACTATCCCTACTACAAACGTCCCGTACACTGCGGGTTCTCTAGGAGTTAGGATAAATATAACGAGATTATAAATTTAAAGCTTTTTGCGTGCACACATCCTTAGCGTAACAAAGTTTTTGGCGCCGTTGCCGGGGACTAGGTTAAGATTGAGTCGTTATTTGTGATTGTTTATAGTGTAGGTCTTTCTTGTTGCTTTTGATCTCTTTTTGGTTTGTGTCTTTGCTTTTCAGGACATCTCTTACTCTTTAGGTGTATGCGAAGATCTCGTGGCAAGGATTTAGCTCCATTCGATCCCGAACCGGAGAAAACCCTTAGATCTAGATCCAAGAGCATTAGAAAGGGAAAAGAGATGGCCGGAAGAGATATCCAAGCTGAGTTGGATGAGGCTTTAGAGCAAATTAGGCTAAGAGATGAGCTCTTGGAGGAAGAAAGGAGACTTGCCATTGAGAGGCAAGAAGCAACTAGGAGGGAGATTGAAGAGATTAGGCAAGCTCTTGTCCAAGTTGAGCTTAATCGTCAACAACCTCCACCTCCTCCACCACAACCGCAGCCGGCGGTGAATGTTCGGGTTGTGCCCATTGCTATGGAAGAGCCACAAACATTAGGGAGACGTATGGATCCGGCACAAAGAGCACACCGTCCGGGTGTGAACTTAGGAGATCCCGCAACCCACAACTACGAGCTCCGCCCTCAAGTTCTACAAATGATCCGGCATAATCAATTTGGAGGGATGGAAGGAGAGTCTCATCATCAACATTTGATGAACTACGAGATTTTGATGGAGACTCTAAGACCGCCAAGATTGGAGAGCAACAACCATAAGCTTAGGGCTTTTTCCTTCTCACTTAAGGATAAAGCCTTGGCTTGGTATCAATCTATTCCACAAGGGCGAGTTAGTACTTGGGAGGAGATGACAACCGAGTTTTTGACTAAGTTCTTCCCACCTTCCAAGACTACCGAGTTAAGAGGGAAGATCAATGCCTTCGTGATGAAAGATAGAGAAAGCTTGTTCAAGTCTTGGGAGAGATTCAAAGACCTTCTCCTAGATTGTCCACACCATGATATACCAAAAATTGAGCTATTGGAGATCTACTTCAAAGGACTTGATGAAGATAGCCAATTCAAGCTCCAATCCCTTTCCGGTGGGACTTTCATGGAGAAGCATGTAGATGAGGCTTGGGAGTTTATAGAGAAACAAGCTTTGGTAATTGAGAAGTACTCCCATAGGAAGAGTGGTGGGAGGAAAGCGGGAGCATATGAGGTGAGTGAAGTCACCATGAGCAACTTCAAGCTAGATGCCATCAACAATGAGTTGAAATCTTTGAGGGAGTTGTGTGCTACAACTTTGAAGAATCAAGCAACTCCTCAAGTGCAAGTGCAAGCTAATTTGTCTTCCAAGGAGGAAGATGTGAATTACATGGGAAGGGGCAACTACAATAACTATCAAGGCCCAAGGAACTTCAACAACAACTGGCAATTCAACAATTACCGGCCAAACCACAACCATCCCGGATTTTCTTACTCTAACCCGGATGGTGCCTTGAACCCTCCCGCTTCCACTAGCACGACTCCACCACCAAAAGCTTCACAAGAACCTCCACCCGGATTCACTCAACCTCCAAAGGATAGAACCGAGATGATGTTTGAGCAATTGCTAGGAAGGTTGAGTGGTCTTGAGAGCACGGTGACTTCAATTTCTAAAGCTCAAAAGGTTTTGGAAGCACAAGTGTTCCAAAAGGCGGGTGAAGCCCATAGAGATCCGGGAAAGCTTCCCGGAAGAACCGAAGACAACCCAAGAGGCCAAGTGTTGGCCATTACAACGAGGAGTGGGTTGAGCATGAAGGATCCCTTGCCTAAGGGAAGTGACAAGGGGAAGCAAGTAGTGGTTGAGGAAGAAACCTTGCAAGAAGATGGAGGAAAGAGCAAGGATGTTGAGCCAACATATGTGGCACCGCCTCCTTACAAGCCACCACTACCATTCCCACAATCACGAGCAAGAGCTCGTTTGGACAAACACTTTGGTAAATTCCTCGAACTCATGTCTAAATTGCATATTAACATTCCGTTCATGGATGCTATTTTAGGAATGCCGGCATATGGCAAGTTTTTGAAGGAGATACTCTCCAACAAGAGGAAGTTGGAGGAGTATGGAGAAGTGAGGATGACAAAAAGGTCCTCGGAGTTGATTCAAACGATGAAGGAGGAGATGCCTCCTAAGCTAAGAGATCCGGGTTCCTTTTGTGTGCCGATCGGAGTGGGGGAAGTAAAGTATGAAGCCTTATGTGATCTTGGGGCAAGTGTAAGCATCATTCCGCTTGCACTTTGCAACAAGGTTGGGCTTGGAGAGCCGAAACCGGTCAAGATGACTCTCTACATGGCGGACCGTTCTATCACTCACCCGGTTGGGATATTGGAAGACATACCGGTACAACTCGGGAAGTTCTACGTGCCTATTGATTTTGTAGTTTTGGACATCCCGGCGGACTATCCGGTTCCCATCATCTTAGGAAGACCTTTCCTAGCCACTTCCGGATGCTTGGTGGATTGTAAGAATGGAATTCTCTCCTTCAACATTGGAGAAGAGAATATAAAGTTCAAGCTATCCACTATGATGAAGGGGCCAAGCCTTGATGAAGACATATTCAACATTGTTGAGCAAGAGGAGTCTAGGGAAGTTGTGAGCTTAATTTTGATCAAGGATCCCTTGGAGAAGGTTCTTAGCTTGATTTTGATGGAGGAAGGTATTGAGGAAGCTTGCAATGAGGAAATCAAAGCTTTGGAAGCATTAGAAAAGGAGACAAGAGTGGGGTTTGAAGTCCACGAGAGTGTGCTAAACTACTGTGAGAACCACGGTCGTGATCCAAGGTCCACGGCCGTGGAACTCTCTGGAAAGCTCCGAAGAGCAAGCTCTGCAAGGTCCACGGCCGTGGATGTGCCAGAGTCCGTGGACTTGCCCGTGATTTCCCCAGGAACAGCCCTTGTTGTTGATCGAGCTTCAAGAAGCCTTGAAGAGCCTTCATTTGCTTTGGATTCATCTCAACCAACGTTATTTGGATCGTCTCCACTCGAAAAAGGTCCTCCTAAACTAGAACTCAAACCCCTCCCTTCTCATTTAAAGTATGCTTTCCTTGGTTCAAATTCTACTTATCCGGTGATTGTGAATGCATCTTTGAATGATGATGAGCTAAATAGATTGTTAAATGAATTGAAATTGCATAGAAAGGCAATAGGGTACACCATTGATGATCTTGTTGGCATTAACCCTTCTTTGTGCATGCATAAGATATTGATGGAAGATGACCATAAACCCTCTATTGAACATCAAAGAAGATTGAATCCTATAATGAAAGAGGTAGTCAAAAAGGAAATCATTAAGTTGCTAGATGCGGGAATAATCTACCCTATCGCGGATAGTAAGTGGGTTAGTCCCGTTCATGTAGTTCCTAAGAAGGGTGGGATGACCGTAGTAACCAATGAGAACAATGAGTTAATCCCAACTAGAACGGTTACGGGGTGGAGAATGTGCATTGACTATAGGAAGTTGAACATGGCCTCTAGGAAAGATCACTTCCCTCTTCCCTTTATTGACCAAATGCTAGAAAGGTATGCTTAACATTCTCACTTTTGCTACTTAGATGGCTATAGCGGATTCTTCCTAATCCCTATCCACCCCGATGATCAAGAGAAAACCACATTTTCATGTCCGTGGGGTACTTTTGCATATAGGAGAATGCCATTTGGGTTGTGTAATGCACCCACCACCTTCCAAAGGTGCATGATGGCCATCTTTTCTGAGTATATTGAGAATATCATGGAAGTATTTATGGATGACTTTTCTGTTTATGGTTCTTCCTTTGATAATTGCCTAGCTAACTTGTCTCTAGTTTTGAAAAGATGTGAGGAGACAAATCTTGTCTTGGATTGGAAAAAATGCCACTTCATGGTAAGTGAAGGTATTGTGTTGGGACACTTGGTGTCCAACCGTGGCATTGAGGTTGATAGGGCCAAGATTGAAACCATAGAGAAGTTGCCACCACCTACCTCGGTGAAGGGGGTAAGGAGTTTTCTAGGGCATGCCGGTTTTTACCGGAGGTTTATTAAAGATTTCTCTAAGATTTCTAAGCCTCTTACTAACCTACTAATGAAGGATGTTGAGTTTGTTTTCTCCAAGAATTGCCTTGAGGCTTTTTGTAGGTTGAAGAATGCATTGATCTCCGCACCTATCATGCAACCTCCGGATTGGAGTCTACCATTTGAGATCATGTGTGATGCAAGTGATGTAGCCGTTGGGGCTGTTTTGGGACAAAAGAAGGATGGGCGCACACATGCCATTTATTATGCTACAAGACGCTAGATGATGCCCAACTTAATTATGCCATAACCGAGAAAGAGTTGCTAGCGGTGGTGTATGCCTTTGAGAAGTTCCGGTCATACCTTGTTGGAGCAAAAGTCATAGTGTATACGGATCATGCTGCGATCCGTTATCTCCTTACAAAGAAGGATGCTAAGCCTAGGTTGATTCGGTGGATCCTTCTTTTTCAAGAGTTTGACTTGGAAATCCGGGATAAGAAGGGATCCGAGAATTCCGTGGCGGATCACCTTAGTAGACTCCCACCATTGGAGCTTGAGAAAGATGACATCCCGATTGATGACTCATTCCGGGATGAGCAATTGCAAATGGTGGAAGAGTGCTTGTTTCAAGTGGCTAGGGGTAATGAGCCATGGTATGCCGACATTGTGAACTATCTTGTGTGTGAGGAAGTGCCTCCCGGTTTGTCATATGCCCAAAGGAAGAAGTTCTTCAATGATGTGAGGCATTACTATTGGAGCGAACCGATTTTGTTCAAAAGAGGGCCGGATGGAATGTTTAGGAGATGTATACCGGAAGATGAGGTAGAGAGTGTGATCCGACATTGCCATTCCTTGACATGTGGAGGCCATGCTAGCTCACACAAGACATGTACTAAGGTGTTGCAATCGGGTTTCTTTTGGCCAAGTTTGTTCAAGGATGTGCAAAGCTTTGTGGTAGCTTGTGATGCTTGCCAAAGGACGGGCAACATCTCAAGAAGGAATGAGATGCCCTTGAACAACATACAAGAGGTGGAGATATTTGATGTTTGGGGTGTGGACTTCATGGGACCATTCCCTTCTTCTTGTGGCAACCTCTACATCCTATTGGCGGTGGATTATGTTTCAAGATGGGTGGAGGCAATCGCCTCTCCCACAAATGATGCCAAGGTGGTGGTGCGGTTCTTCAACCGAGTGATCTTCCCTAGGTTTGGGACACCAAGGGTGATCATTAGTGATGGAGGGAAGCACTTCACAAATAGGAACTTTGGAGCACTTTTGGCTAAGTATGGGGTGACTCATAAGGTGGCAACACCTTACCATCCCCAAACTAGTGGCCAAGTGGAGATCTCCAACCGGGAGATAAAGGCCATTCTTGAGAAGACGGTCTCTAGGACAAGAAAGGATTGGGCTATGAAGCTCGATGATGCCTTGTGGGCATATAGAACCGCTTTCAAGACACCGATTGGCACCACTCCTTACAAGCTAGTTTATGGCAAGTCTTGCCATCTTCCGGTAGAGATGGAGCATAGAGCGCATTGGGCCATTAAGTGGCTAAATTTTGACCTCAATGAGGCCGGAGAGAAGAGGTTGCTTGATTTGAATGCACTTGAGGAGAGCCGGTTGGATGCGTATGAAAACGCCCGGATCTACAAGGAGAGGACCAAACGTTGGCATGACAAGCGGCTCATCCCGAAGGAGTTGAGTGAAGGCGACCTTGTCCTTCTCTTCAACTCAAGACTACGGCTCTTCCCCGGAAAGCTAAAGTCAAGATGGACCGGGCCATATGTGGTGAAGAAGATCTTTCCACATGGAGCTATTGAGATAGGAGGGGAGCATTGTGGAAACTTTAAGGTGAATGGGCACCGGTTGAAAAAGTATATCCCGGGAGCTCCGGTGGACATGATTGCCCCACTTCACCTTGAGTAGACACCCCGAGTTTGGTCAAGCTAATGACCTTAAAGAAGCGCTTGGTGGGAGGCAACCCATTGGTAACGCTTTCCCTTTTCGTTTTCATTTTTCCGTTTTGATTTTTCTGTTTTTGTGTGCTTTTGTGTGTTTGGTGTGCTATGTATATGTGATAGAATCTTGGTAGCATGAAAACCTTGCTTGGAATATGGATGATGATGATGAGTCCCTCATCAATTATGGGTGGAGTGGACGCGGAACTTGGACGGCTAGCGGTGCCTAGCGCGGGTCCTGACGCCATGATGAACACTTTGAGCTCTCTACCATTGTTGATAGGATCATCCTCCATCAATCCATTTGAGTCATCCCAAATACCGAAGCAAAACCATTTTTACATTGTGAGAACCCTCTTTCACTCTTCTTTACTTGAATGCCACATTGGGGAGAATGTGTTTCTAAGTATGGGGTGGGGTTTGCATGATCCTTTGCATGACTAGCATCTAGGGTAGTTTCTTTTAGTCACATGTTGCATTGTACATAGACATAGACATTTTCGAAAATTCCAAACAAAATTCAGAAAATTTAAAAATTTTTGTGTTTTCTAGACTTGGATATGACCCTAATGATGAATCTTGTCTTGTGAATTGGCTATGGATAGCCTTATGTGTTGAATTGATGAATGCATATGTGGACTTGAAGTACTTATCTTGAATCCCATGAGTGATTTGTGATCATGATGCTTGCCTTGATAGGAGTGAGTATTGAAAGTCGAAATTGCATGCTAGTTCTTGCACACCATTAGGAGTGATTAAGGCAATTCATCTTTCTCTACTTCTCATCTTGATCATGTTGCTTGAGCACCTCAACTTATATAAATTTGACCTCTTTTGACCCATCCGGGAATAGGAGCATGCTAGTGTGTTGATGTGTGTAAAAAGCAAGTGTGGGGTGAAGTTGTTGGTAAAAAATGTTATGAATGAAGTGTTGAATTTGTTGTGAAAGTGTAGCCAAAAATATAGGTTTGGGGACGTCGGTTTAAATGGCGAGTAACTCGGCACCATTCACATAATCGGGTGTTTGTGCCTTGCCAAAGTCAAATAAACCGATAGTCCTAACGAGCTTTGGTATGTGTGCCCGGTGTGGATGCACCTCGAAAAATAAAAGAGCCCGAGGACGGCTAATCACCAAGGTTTCGGCTTTTGTACACCAATGCCATCGTCTCAAAAATAAAAGAAAAGAAAGGAAAAATGAAGAAAAATATACACTTGTGGGGAGTTGATAAGAAATGCGAAGTTGTGGTTGTTTAGTTCCTTTCCCGGATTAGCATCACATAACCTAGAAAAATTCCCACCTAATCACAACGTTTCTTGGCCCTTTATTTCACAAGCCCTTATGACCTACTTGCATGTGTGTAAGACTTAGTAATCGAGATTGGATATGCTCATGATCATCTTGATTTCTTCATCTTTACGATTCATTGCATGCTTTCAAGTTAAGTATAATCGTCTTTCCGTGTTTTCATTCATTCATGCATGATCGCTTATCCATTGCCATGAAACAAGACTATGAAGGTGATCCAATATTAGAAGCACAACTCCAAAAAGATTTTGATATTTTTCCGTATGCATAAATCATGTTATCTCTTAGTCTATAGTTTGGGAGTTGCTCGGGGACGAGCAAACCTTAAGTATGGGGTATTTTTGATAACACGATTTATGACTTAGTTTTAGACACTCATTTAGATAGATTTTCCGCTCATTCATGCATGGTCTAGCATTATTTCACGACGTTTTCATTCAATTCACGTATTTTGTCGAGATAGGCGTCTACGCGTACTTTTGTTTAATTTGTAGGTATTTTGGGAGGTTTGAGAGCTTAATCGATACTTCCAAGAGTCGTTCCTCGAGATGACACACCTTCGGACTCATTGGAGTGCAAGCCAAGGGCTAAGGAAGACTCATGGAACCTTGTTAACACAAGCCATGTACCAAATCATAGCCTAATGATCCAAAACGAGCTGAGATGTCAAAACCACGGTTGCTGGGACAATCACGGCCGTGGAACAAACCGTGGATTTTGCCAAACGGTTGTGACATCTGTGCCACGATTCTCATGGCCGACCCTTGCAAAATCTTGTATAAATAGTGGTCCTGCAAGGCTGAGAAGGGAATCCAATCCACATCCAAAATTCCACACTCACTAGGACACTCTCTCAACAAGAAGATTCTTTGAAGAGGAAGAAGGATTGGAGCAACTCTTGGAAGAGAAGAAAAGCTCCATTGGAGAAGAAGAGAAGAGCACACACCCTAGCTTTTGATAGATTTCTAGAAGTGAAGATTGTCGGAATTGTTTTTAGGGTTGTAAGAATCAATTAAACCTTCTTTTGAAGGATTGTGAGTCATTCTAATCTCGATTTCAGCTTCGCTTTCTTTGATTCACTTGTTCATCTCTTTCTCTTCATTACCTTGCAATGGATGCTATGATTTTATGTTTGATGATTTCTATTGTGATGATGAGTGTTGTTGGCTAGATATATGCGATTCTAGGGTAAGGAAAAGAGGGTTATGGCTAGGACTATGATAGGATGGACTTAGATTTACCCTTGGATGGTTCGTCTAGTTGAGCAGAGCCACTGTTAGATTCCACGGTTTGTTCTTGCAAGTCCACGGCCGTGGAAGGTGATGAACATACCGTGGTTCTCCCTGATCCGATTGATTTGATGAGTTTAGGTTCTGGAATGTTACATTGTTGAAATCCTAGTGTTTGTTAAGCTAAATCTATCCTAGGGTGACCTAGTGTTAGCAACTAAGTGTTAGAAGAGACCTAACCGGAGATTCTTACCCTTAGATATCAAAGATGAACAAACTCTAGGTAGTGGTGAGCCTCGCAAGCCGCCATTGGACTAAGTGTGCTAGGATAGTTGTTTAGGACTAGCTTTTCCGAGACTTACCCGGTAAGGATAGGTTAGATCCCTAGGTGACAATCCGGTTTGTGTAGAATTCCTTTCCTTAGTGTCTTTGAGACTTACCCGGTGATGAGATCTTAGGAATGGACTAGTGGACCATGAGACCTACCCGGTGATTGATCCCGATCTAGAAACACTTACTCCCAACATACCTTAGTAATCCAAGGAATGATTAGATAGCTTGAGTCCTATGCCATAACCGGATTTTCCAACCCCTAGAATCCACTTTTCTCTCTTGATTATCAACCTCTTGTTTGCTTGTTTGCTTGAGTTGACTTGTTAGATTGTTAGTTTGTTTTGCCATCTCATATGATTTGTGATCTTTGATTGATCACCTAAAAACCAAACCAAAAATATTGAGATTTTCATTTGTTTGTTCTTTTCTTCTTTTCTTAGTCTAGACCGTCACTATTTTTAATCAACTAATTGAATCAATCTCACCTCAGTCTTTGTGTTCGACCTCGGAATACTATCCCTACTACAAACGTCCCGTACACTGCGGGTTCTCTAGGAGTTAGGATAAATATAACGAGATTATAAATTTAAAGCTTTTTGCGTGCACACATCCTTAGCGTAACAAAGTTTTTGGCGCCGTTGCCGGGGACTAGGTTAAGATTGAGTCGTTATTTGTGATTGTTTATAGTGTAGGTCTTTCTTGTTGCTTTTGATCTCTTTTTGGTTTGTGTCTTTGCTTTTCAGGACATCTCTTACTCTTTAGGTGTATGCGAAGATCTCGTGGCAAGGATTTAGCTCCATTCGATCCCGAACCGGAGAAAACCCTTAGATCTAGATCCAAGAGCATTAGAAAGGGAAAAGAGATGGCCGGAAGAGATATCCAAGCTGAGTTGGATGAGGCTTTAGAGCAAATTAGGCTAAGAGATGAGCTCTTGGAGGAAGAAAGGAGACTTGCCAATGAGAGGCAAGAAGCAACTAGGAAGGAAATTGAAGAGATTAGGCAAGCTCTTGTCCAAGTTGAGCTTAATCGTCAACAACCTCCACCTCCTCCACCACAACCGCAGCCGGCGGTGAATGTTCGGGTTGTGCCCATTGCTATGGAAGAGCCACAAACATTAGGGAGACGTATGGATCCGGCACAAAGAGCACACCGTCCGGGTGTGAACTTAGGAGATCCCGCAACCCACAACTACGAGCTCCGCCCTCAAGTTCTACAAATGATCCGGCATAATCAATTTGGAGGGATGGAAGGAGAGTCTCATCATCAACATTTGATGAACTACGAGATTTTGATGGAGACTCTAAGACCGCCAAGATTGGAGAGCAACAACCATAAGCTTAGGGCTTTTTCCTTCTCACTTAAGGATAAAGCCTTGGCTTGGTATCAATCTATTCCACAAGGGCGAGTTAGTACTTGGGAGGAGATGACAACCGAGTTTTTGACTAAGTTCTTCCCACCTTCCAAGACTACCGAGTTAAGAGGGAAGATCAATGCCTTCGTGATGAAAGATAGAGAAAGCTTGTTCAAGTCTTGGGAGAGATTCAAAGACCTTCTCCTAGATTGTCCACACCATGATATACCAAAAATTGAGCTATTGGAGATCTACTTCAAAGGACTTGATGAAGATAGCCAATTCAAGCTCAAATCCCTTTCCGGTGGGACTTTCATGGAGAAGCATGTAGATGAGGCTTGGGAGTTTATAGAGAAACAAGCTTTGGTAATTGAGAAGTACTCCCATAGGAAGAGTGGTGGGAGGAAAGCGGGAGCATATGAGGTGAGTGAAGTCACCATGAGCAACTTCAAGCTAGATGCCATCAACAATGAGTTGAAATCTTTGAGGGAGTTGTGTGCTACAACTTTGAAGAATCAAGCAACTCCTCAAGTGCAAGTGCAAGCTAATTTGTCTTCCAAGGAGGAAGATGTGAATTACATGGGAAGGGGCAACTACAATAACTATCAAGGCCCAAGGAACTTCAACAACAACCGGCAATTCAACAATTACCGGCCAAACCACAACCATCCCGGATTTTCTTACTCTAACCCGGATGGTGCCTTGAACCCTCCCGCTTCCACTAGCACGACTCCACCACCAAAAGCTTCACAAGAACCTCCACCCGGATTCACTCAACCTCCAAAGGATAGAACCGAGATGATGTTTGAGCAATTGCTAGGAAGGTTGAGTGGTCTTGAGAGCACGGTGACTTCAATTTCTAAAGCTCAAAAGGTTTTGGAAGCACAAGTGTTCCAAAAGGCGGGTGAAGCCCATAGAGATCCGGGAAAGCTTCCCGGAAGAACCGAAGACAACCCAAGAGGCCAAGTGTTGGCCATTACAACGAGGAGTGGGTTGAGCATGAAGGATCCCTTGCCTAAGGGAAGTGACAAGGGGAAGCAAGTAGTGGTTGAGGAAGAAACCTTGCAAGAAGATGGAGGAAAGAGCAAGGATGTTGAGCCAACATATGTGGCACCGCCTCCTTACAAGCCACCACTACCATTCCCACAATCACGAGCAAGAGCTCGTTTGGACAAACACTTTGGTAAATTCCTCGAACTCATGTCTAAATTGCATATTAACATTCCGTTCATGGATGCTATTTTAGGAATGCCGGCATATGGCAAGTTTTTGAAGGAGATACTCTCCAACAAGAGGAAGTTGGAGGAGTATGGAGAAGTGAGGATGACAAAAAGGTCCTCGGAGTTGATTCAAACGATGAAGGAGGAGATGCCTCCTAAGCTAAGAGATCCGGGTTCCTTTTGTGTGCCGATCGGAGTGGGGGAAGTAAAGTATGAAGCCTTATGTGATCTTGGGGCAAGTGTAAGCATCATTCCGCTTGCACTTTGCAACAAGGTTGGGCTTGGAGAGCCGAAACCGGTCAAGATGACTCTCTACATGGCGGACCGTTCTATCACTCACCCGGTTGGGATATTGGAAGACATACCGGTACAACTCGGGAAGTTCTACGTGCCTATTGATTTTGTAGTTTTGGACATCCCGGCGGACTATCCGGTTCCCATCATCTTAGGAAGACCTTTCCTAGCCACTTCCGGATGCTTGGTGGATTGTAAGAATGGAATTCTCTCCTTCAACATTGGAGAAGAGAATATAAAGTTCAAGCTATCCACTATGATGAAGGGGCCAAGCCTTGATGAAGACATATTCAACATTGTTGAGCAAGAGGAGTCTAGGGAAGTTGTGAGCTTAATTTTGATCAAGGATCCCTTGGAGAAGGTTCTTAGCTTGATTTTGATGGAGGAAGGTATTGAGGAAGCTTGCAATGAGGAAATCAAAGCTTTGGAAGCATTAGAAAAGGAGACAAGAGTGGGGTTTGAAGTCCACGAGAGTGTGCTAAACTACTGTGAGAACCACGGTCGTGATCCAAGGTCCACGGCCGTGGAACTCTCTGGAAAGCTCCGAAGAGCAAGCTCTGCAAGGTCCACGGCCGTGGATGTGCCAGAGTCCGTGGACTTGCCCGTGATTTCCCCAGGAACAGCCCTTGTTGTTGATCGAGCTTCAAGAAGCCTTGAAGAGCCTTCATTTGCTTTGGATTCATCTCAACCAACGTTATTTGGATCGTCTCCACTCGAAAAAGGTCCTCCTAAACTAGAACTCAAACCCCTCCCTTCTCATTTAAAGTATGCTTTCCTTGGTTCAAATTCTACTTATCCGGTGATTGTGAATGCATCTTTGAATGATGATGAGCTAAATAGATTGTTAAATGAATTGAAATTGCATAGAAAGGCAATAGGGTACACCATTGATGATCTTGTTGGCATTAACCCTTCTTTGTGCATGCATAAGATATTGATGGAAGATGACCATAAACCCTCTATTGAACATCAAAGAAGATTGAATCCTATAATGAAAGAGGTAGTCAAAAAGGAAAACATTAAGTTGCTAGATGCGGGAATAATCTACCCTATCTCGGATAGTAAGTGGGTTAGTCCCGTTCATGTAGTTCCTAAGAAGGGTGGGATGACCGTAGTAACCAATGAGAACAATGAGTTAATCCCAACTAGAACGGTTACGGGGTGGAGAATGTGCATTGACTATAGGAAGTTGAACATGGCCTCTAGGAAAGATCACTTCCCTCTTCCCTTTATTGACCAAATGCTAGAAAGGTATGCTCAACATTCTCACTTTTGCTACTTAGATGGCTATAGCGGATTCTTCCTAATCCCTATCCACCCCGATGATCAAGAGAAAACCACATTTACATGTCCGTGGGGTACTTTTGCATATAGGAGAATGCCATTTGGGTTGTGTAATGCACCCGCCACCTTCCAAAGGTGCATGATGGCCATCTTTTCCGAGTATATTGAGAATATCATGGAAGTATTTATGGATGACTTTTCTGTTTATGGTTCTTCCTTTGATAATTGCCTAGCTAACTTGTCTCTAGTTTTGAAAAGATGTGAGGAGACAAATCTTGTCTTGAATTGGAAAAAATGCCACTTCATGGTAAGTGAAGGTATTGTGTTGGGACACTTGGTGTCCAACCGTGGCATTGAGGTTGATAGGGCCAAGATTGAAACCATAGAGAAGTTGCCACCACCTACCTCGGTGAAGGGGGTAAGGAGTTTTCTAGGGCATGCCGGTTTTTACCGGAGGTTTATTAAAGATTTCTCTAAGATTTCTAAGCCTCTTACTAACCTACTAATGAAGGATGTTGAGTTTGTTTTCTCCAAGGATTGCCTTGAGGCTTTTTGTAGGTTGAAGAATGCATTGATCTCCGCACCTATCATGCAACCTCCGGATTGGAGTCTACCATTTGAGATCATGTGTGATGCAAGTGATGTAGCCGTTGGGGCTGTTTTGGGACAAAAGAAGGATGGGCGCACACATGCCATTTATTATGCTACAAGACGCTAGATGATGCCCAACTTAATTATGCCATAACCGAGAAAGAGTTGCTAGCGGTGGTGTATGCCTTTGAGAAGTTCCGGTCATACCTTGTTGGAGCAAAAGTCATAGTGTATACGGATCATGCTGCGATCCGTTATCTCCTTACAAAGAAGGATGCTAAACCTAGGTTGATTCGGTGGATCCTTCTTTTTCAAGAGTTTGACTTGGAAATCCGGGATAAGAAGGGATCCGAGAATTCCGTGGCGGATCACCTTAGTAGACTCCCACCATTGGAGCTTGAGAAAGATGACATCCCGATTGATGACTCATTCCGGGATGAGCAATTGCAAATGGTGGAAGAGTGCTTGTTTCAAGTGGCTAGGGGTAATGAGCCATGGTATGCCGACATTGTGAACTATCTTGTGTGTGAGGAAGTGCCTCCCGGTTTGTCATATGCCCAAAGGAAGAAGTTCTTCAATGATGTGAGGCATTACTATTGGAGCGAACCGATTTTGTTCAAAAGAGGGCCGGATGGAATGTTTAGGAGATGTATACCGGAAGATGAGGTAGAGAGTGTGATCCGACATTGCCATTCCTTGACATGTGGAGGCCATGCTAGCTCACACAAGACATGTACTAAGGTGTTGCAATCGGGTTTCTTTTGGCCAAGTTTGTTCAAGGATGTGCAAAGCTTTGTGGTAGCTTGTGATGCTTGCCAAAGGACGGGCAACATCTCAAGAAGGAATGAGATGCCCTTGAACAACATACAAGAGGTGGAGATATTTGATGTTTGGGGTGTGGACTTCATGGGACCATTCCCTTCTTCTTGTGGCAACCTCTACATCCTATTGGCGGTGGATTATGTTTCAAGATGGGTGGAGGCAATCGCCTCTCCCACAAATGATGCCAAGGTGGTGGTGCGGTTCTTCAACCGAGTGATCTTCCCTAGGTTTGGGACACCAAGGGTGATCATTAGTGATGGAGGGAAGCACTTCACAAATAGGAACTTTGGAGCACTTTTGGCTAAGTATGGGGTGACTCATAAGGTGGCAACACCTTACCATCCCCAAACTAGTGGCCAAGTGGAGATCTCCAACCGGGAGATAAAGGCCATTCTTGAGAAGACGGTCTCTAGGACAAGAAAGGATTGGGCTATGAAGCTCGATGATGCCTTGTGGGCATATAGAACCGCTTTCAAGACACCGATTGGCACCACTCCTTACAAGCTAGTTTATGGCAAGTCTTGCCATCTTCCGGTAGAGATGGAGCATAGAGCGCATTGGGCCATTAAGTGGCTAAATTTTGACCTCAATGAGGCCGGAGAGAAGAGGTTGCTTGATTTGAATGCACTTGAGGAGAGCCGGTTGGATGCGTATGAAAACGCCCGGATCTACAAGGAGAGGACCAAACGTTGGCATGACAAGCGGCTCATCCCGAAGGAGTTGAGTGAAGGCGACCTTGTCCTTCTCTTCAACTCAAGACTACGGCTCTTCCCCGGAAAGCTAAAGTCAAGATGGACCGGGCCATATGTGGTGAAGAAGATCTTTCCACATGGAGCTATTGAGATAGGAGGGGAGCATTGTGGAAACTTTAAGGTGAATGGGCACCGGTTGAAAAAGTATATCCCGGGAGCTCCGGTGGACATGATTGCCCCACTTCACCTTGAGTAGACACCCCGAGTTTGGTCAAGCTAATGACCTTAAAGAAGCGCTTGGTGGGAGGCAACCCATTGGTAACGCTTTCCCTTTTCGTTTTCATTTTTCCGTTTTGATTTTTCTGTTTTTGTGTGCTTTTGTGTGTTTGGTGTGCTATGTATATGTGATAGAATCTTGGTAGCATGGAAACCTTGCTTGGAATATGGATGATGATGATGAGTCCCTCATCAATTATGGGTGGAGTGGACGCGGAACTTGGACGGCTAGCGGTGCCTAGCGCGGGTCCTGACGCCATGATGAACACTTTGAGCTCTCTACCATTGTTGATAGGATCATCCTCCATCAATCCATTTGAGTCATCCCAAATACCGAAGCAAAACCATTTTTACATTGTGAGAACCCTCTTTCACTCTTCTTTACTTGAATGCCACATTGGGGAGAATGTGTTTCTAAGTATGGGGTGGGGTTTGCATGATCCTTTGCATGACTAGCATCTAGGGTAGTTTCTTTTAGTCACATGTTGCATTGTACATAGACATAGACATTTTCGAAAATTCCAAACAAAATTCAGAAAATTTAAAAATTTTTGTGTTTTCTAGACTTGGATATGACCCTAATGATGAATCTTGTCTTGTGAATTGGCTATGGATAGCCTTATGTGTTGAATTGATGAATGCATATGTGGACTTGAAGTACTTATCTTGAATCCCATGAGTGATTTGTGATCATGATGCTTGCCTTGATAGGAGTGAGTATTGAAAGTCGAAATTGCATGCTAGTTCTTGCACATCATTAGGAGTGATTAAGGCAATTCATCTTTCTCTACTTCTCATCTTGATCATGTTGCTTGAGCACCTCAACTTATATAAATTTGACCTCTTTTGACCCATCCGGGAATAGGAGCATGCTAGTGTGTTGATGTGTGTAAAAAGCAAGTGTGGGGTGAAGTTGTTGGTAAAAAATGTTATGAATGAAGTGCTGAATTTGTTGTGAAAGTGTAGCCAAAAATATAGGTTTGGGGACGTCGGTTTAAATGGCGAGTAACTCGGCACCATTCACATAATCGGGTGTTTGTGCCTTGCCAAAGTCAAATAAACCGATAGTCCTAACGAGCTTTGGTATGTGTGCCCGGTGTGGATGCACCTCGAAAAATAAAAGAGCCCGAGGACGGCTAATCACCAAGGTTTCGGCTTTTGTACACCAATGCCATCGTCTCAAAAATAAAAGAAAAGAAAGGAAAAATGAAGAAAAATATACACTTGTGGGGAGTTGATAAGAAATGCGAAGTTGTGGTTGTTTAGTTCCTTTCCCGGATTAGCATCACATAACCTAGAAAAATTCCCACCTAATCACAACGTTTCTTGGCCCTTTATTTCACAAGCCCTTATGACCTACTTGCATGTGTGTAAGACTTAGTAATCGAGATTGGATATGCTCATGATAATCTTGATTTCTTCATCTTTACGATTCATTGCATGCTTTCAAGTTAAGTATAATCGTCTTTCCGTGTTTTCATTCATTCATGCATGATTGCTTATCCATTGCCATGAAACAAGACTATGAAGGTGATCCAATATTAGAAGCACAACTCCAAAAAGATTTTGATATTTTTCCGCATGCATAAATCATGTTATCTCTTAGTCTATAGTTTGGGAGTTGCTCGGGGACGAGCAAACCTTAAGTATGGGGTATTTTTGATAACACGATTTATGACTTAGTTTTAGACACTCATTTAGATAGATTTTCCGCTCATTCATGCATGGTCTAGCATTATTTCACGACGTTTTCATTCAATTCACGTATTTTGTCGAGATAGGCGTCTACGCGTACTTTTGTTTAATTTGTAGGTATTTTGGGAGGTTTGAGAGCTTAATCGATACTTCCAAGAGTCGTTCCTCGAGATGACACACCTTCGGACTCATTGGAGTGCAAGCCAAGGGCTAAGGAAGACTCATGGAACCTTGTTAACACAAGCCATGTACCAAATCATAGCCTAATGATCCAAAACGAGCTGAGATGTCAAAACCACGGTTGCTGGGACAATCACGGCCGTGGAACAAACCGTGGATTTTGCCAAACGGTTGTGACATCTGTGCCACGATTCTCATGGCCGACCCTTGCAAAATCTTGTATAAATAGTGGTCCTGCAAGGCTGAGAAGGGAATCCAATCCACATCCAAAATTCCACACTCACTAGGACACTCTCTCAACAAGAAGATTCTTTGAAGAGGAAGAAGGATTGGAGCAACTCTTGGAGGAGAAGAAAAGCTCCATTGGAGAAGAAGAGAAGAGCACACACCCTAGCTTTTGATAGATTTCTAGAAGTGAAGATTGTCGGAATTGTTTTTAGGGTTGTAAGAATCAATTAAACCTTCTTTTGAAGGATTGTGAGTCATTCTAATCTCGATTTCAGCTTCGCTTTCTTTGATTCACTTGTTCATCTCTTTCTCTTCATTACCTTGCAATGGATGCTATGATTTTATGTTTGATGATTTCTATTGTGATGATGAGTGTTGTTGGCTAGATATATGCGATTCTAGGGTAAGGAAAAGAGGGTTATGGCTAGGACTATGATAGGATGGACTTAGATTTACCCTTGGATGGTTCGTCTAGTTGAGCAGAGCCACTGTTAGATTCCACGGTTTGTTCTTGCAAGTCCACGGCCGTGGAAGGTGATGAACATACCGTGGTTCTCCCTGATCCGATTGATTTGATGAGTTTAGGTTCTGGAATGTTACATTGTTGAAATCCTAGTGTTTGTTAAGCTAAATCTATCCTAGGGTGACCTAGTGTTAGCAACTAAGTGTTAGAAGAGACCTAACCGGAGATTCTTACCCTTAGATATCAAAGATGAACAAACTCTAGGTAGTGGTGAGCCTCGCAAGCCGCCATTGGACTAAGTGTGCTAGGATAGTTGTTTAGGACTAGCTTTTCCGAGACTTACCCGGTAAGGATAGGTTAGATCCCTAGGTGACAATCCGGTTTGTGTAGAATTCCTTTCCTTAGTGTCTTTGAGACTTACCCGGTGATGAGATCTTAGGAATGGACTAGTGGACCATGAGACCTACCCGGTGATTGATCCCGATCTAGAAACACTTACTCCCAACATACCTTAGTAATCCAAGGAATGATTAGATAGCTTGAGTCCTATGCCATAACCGGATTTTCCAACCCCTAGAATCCACTTTTCTCTCTTGATTATCAACCTCTTGTTTGCTTGTTTGCTTGAGTTGACTTGTTAGATTGTTAGTTTGTTTTGCCATCTCATATGATTTGTGATCTTTGATTGATCACCTAAAAACCAAACCAAAAATATTGAGATTTTCATTTGTTTGTTCTTTTCTTCTTTTCTTAGTCTAGACCGTCACTATTTTTAATCAACTAATTGAATCAATCTCACCTCAGTCTTTGTGTTCGACCTCGGAATACTATCCCTACTACAAACATCCCGTACACTGCGGGTTCTCTAGGAGTTAGGATAAATATAACGAGATTATAAATTTAAAGCTTTTTGCGTGCACACATCCTTAGCGTAACAAAGTTTTTGGCGCCGTTGCCGGGGACTAGGTTAAGATTGAGTCGTTATTTGTGATTGTTTATAGTGTAGGTCTTTCTTGTTGCTTTTGATCTCTTTTTGGTTTGTGTCTTTGCTTTTCAGGACATCTCTTACTCTTTAGGTGTATGCGAAGATCTCGTGGCAAGGATTTAGCTCCATTCGATCCCGAACCGGAGAAAACCCTTAGATCTAGATCCAAGAGCATTAGAAAGGGAAAAGAGATGGCCGGAAGAGATATCCAAGCTGAGTTGGATGAGGCTTTAGAGCAAATTAGGCTAAGAGATGAGCTCTTGGAGGAAGAAAGGAGACTTGCCAATGAGAGGCAAGAAGCAACTAGGAAGGAAATTGAAGAGATTAGGCAAGCTCTTGTCCAAGTTGAGCTTAATCGTCAACAACCTCCACCTCCTCCACCACAACCGCAGCCGGCGGTGAATGTTCGGGTTGTGCCCATTGCTATGGAAGAGCCACAAACATTAGGGAGACGTATGGATCCGGCACAAAGAGCACACCGTCCGGGTGTGAACTTAGGAGATCCCGCAACCCACAACTACGAGCTCCGCCCTCAAGTTCTACAAATGATCCGGCATAATCAATTTGGAGGGATGGAAGGAGAGTCTCATCATCAACATTTGATGAACTACGAGATTTTGATGGAGACTCTAAGACCGCCAAGATTGGAGAGCAACAACCATAAGCTTAGGGCTTTTTCCTTCTCACTTAAGGATAAAGCCTTGGCTTGGTATCAATCTATTCCACAAGGGCGAGTTAGTACTTGGGAGGAGATGACAACCGAGTTTTTGACTAAGTTCTTCCCACCTTCCAAGACTACCGAGTTAAGAGGGAAGATCAATGCCTTCGTGATGAAAGATAGAGAAAGCTTGTTCAAGTCTTGGGAGAGATTCAAAGACCTTCTCCTAGATTGTCCACACCATGATATACCAAAAATTGAGCTATTGGAGATCTACTTCAAAGGACTTGATGAAGATAGCCAATTCAAGCTCCAATCCCTTTCCGGTGGGACTTTCATGGAGAAGCATGTAGATGAGGCTTGGGAGTTTATAGAGAAACAAGCTTTGGTAATTGAGAAGTACTCCCATAGGAAGAGTGATGGGAGGAAAGCGGGAGCATATGAGGTGAGTGAAGTCACCATGAGCAACTTCAAGCTAGATGCCATCAACAATGAGTTGAAATCTTTGAGGGAGTTGTGTGCTACAACTTTGAAGAATCAAGCAAATCCTCAAGTGCAAGTGCAAGCTAATTTGTCTTCCAAGGAGGAAGATGTGAATTACATGGGAAGGGGCAACTACAATAACTATCAAGGCCCAAGGAACTTCAACAACAACCGGCAATTCAACAATTACCGGCCAAACCACAACCATCCCGGATTTTCTTACTCTAACCCGGATGGTGCCTTGAACCCTCCCGCTTCCACTAGCACGACTCCACCACCAAAAGCTTCACAAGAACCTCCACCCGGATTCACTCAACCTCCAAAGGATAGAACCGAGATGATGTTTGAGCAATTGCTAGGAAGGTTGAGTGGTCTTGAGAGCACGGTGACTTCAATTTCTAAAGCTCAAAAGGTTTTGGAAGCACAAGTGTTCCAAAAGGCGGGTGAAGCCCATAGAGATCCGGGAAAGCTTCCCGGAAGAACCGAAGACAACCCAAGAGGCCAAGTGTTGGCCATTACAACGAGGAGTGGGTTGAGCATGAAGGATCCCTTGCCTAAGGGAAGTGACAAGGGGAAGCAAGTAGTGGTTGAGGAAGAAACCTTGCAAGAAGATGGAGGAAAGAGCAAGGATGTTGAGCCAACATATGTGGCACCGCCTCCATACAAGCCACCACTACCATTCCCACAATCACGAGCAAGAGCTCGTTTGGACAAACACTTTGGTAAATTCCTCGAACTCATGTCTAAATTGCATATTAACATTCCGTTCATGGATGCTATTTTAGGAATGCCGGCATATGGCAAGTTTTTGAAGGAGATACTCTCCAACAAGAGGAAGTTGGAGGAGTATGGAGAAGTGAGGATGACAAAAAGGTCCTCGGAGTTGATTCAAACGATGAAGGAGGAGATGCCTCCTAAGCTAAGAGATCCGGGTTCCTTTTGTGTGCCGATCGGAGTGGGGGAAGTAAAGTATGAAGCCTTATGTGATCTTGGGGCAAGTGTAAGCATCATTCCGCTTGCACTTTGCAACAAGGTTGGGCTTGGAGAGCCGAAACCGGTCAAGATGACTCTCTACATGGCGGACCGTTCTATCACTCACCCGGTTGGGATATTGGAAGACATACCGGTACAACTCGGGAAGTTCTACGTGCCTATTGATTTTGTAGTTTTGGACATCCCGGCGGACTATCCGGTTCCCATCATCTTAGGAAGACCTTTCCTAGCCACTTCCGGATGCTTGGTGGATTGTAAGAATGGAATTCTCTCCTTCAACATTGGAGAAGAGAATATAAAGTTCAAGCTATCCACTATGATGAAGGGGCCAAGCCTTGATGAAGACATATTCAACATTGTTGAGCAAGAGGAGTCTAGGGAAGTTGTGACCTTAATTTTGATCAAGGATCCCTTGGAGAAGGTTCTTAGCTTGAGTTTGATGGAGGAAGGTATTGAGGAAGCTTGCAATGAGGAAATCAAAGCTTTGGAAGCATTAGAAAAGGAGACAAGAGTGGGGTTTGAAGTCCACGAGAGTGTGCTAAACTACTGTGAGAACCACGGTCGTGATCCAAGGTCCACGGCCGTGGAACTCTCTGGAAAGCTCCGAAGAGCAAGCTCTGCAAGGTCCACGGCCGTGGATGTGCCAGAGTCCGTGGACTTGCCCGTGATTTCCCCAGGAACAGCCCTTGTTGTTGATCGAGCTTCAAGAAGTCTTGAAGAGCCTTCATTTGCTTTGGATTCATCTCAACCAACGTTATTTGGATCGTCTCCACTCGAAAAAGGTCCTCCTAAACTAGAACTCAAACCCCTCCCTTCTCATTTAAAGTATGCTTTCCTTGGTTCAAATTCTACTTATCCGGTGATTGTGAATGCATCTTTGAATGATGATGAGCTAAATAGATTGTTAAATGAATTGAAATTGCATAGAAAGGCAATAGGGTACACCATTGATGATCTTGTTGGCATTAAGCCTTCTTTGTGCATGCATAAGATATTGATGGAAGATGACCATAAACCCTCTATTGAACATCAAAGAAGATTGAATCCTATAATGAAAGAGGTAGTCAAAAAGGAAATCATTAAGTTGCTAGATGCGGGAATAATTTACCCTATCTCGGATAGTAAGTGGGTTAGTCCCGTTCATGTAGTTCCTAAGAAGGGTGGGATGACCGTAGTAACCAATGAGAACAATGAGTTAATCCCAACTAGCGGTTACGGGTTGGAGAATGTGCATTGACTATAGGAAGTTGAACATGGCCTCTAGGAAAGATCACTTCCCTCTTCCCTTTATTGACCAAATGCTAGAAAGGTTAGCTCAACATTCTCACTTTTGCTACTTAGATGGCTATAGCGGATTCTTCTTAATCCCTATCCACCCCGATGATCAAGAGAAAACCACATTTACATGTCCGTGGGGTACTTTTGCATATAGGAGAATGCCATTTGGGTTGTGTAATGCACCCGCCACCTTCCAAAGGTGCATGATGGCCATCTTTTCTGAGTATATTGAGAATATCATGGAAGTATTTATGGATGACTTTTCTGTTTATGGTTCTTCCTTTGATAATTGCCTAGCTAACTTGTCTCTAGTTTTGAAAAGATGTGAGGAGACAAATCTTGTCTTGAATTGGAAAAAATGCCACTTCATGGTAAGTGAAGGTATTGTGTTGGGACACTTGGTGTCCAACCGTGGCATTGAGGTTGATAGGGCCAAGATTGAAACCATAGAGAAGTTGCCACCACCTACCTCGGTGAAGGGGGTAAGGAGTTTTCTAGGGCATGCCGGTTTTTACCGGAGGTTTATTAAAGATTTCTCTAAGATTTCTAAGCCTCTTACTAACCTACTAATGAAGGATGTTGAGTTTGTTTTCTCCAAGGATTGCCTTGAGGCTTTTTGTAGGTTGAAGAATGCATTGATCTCCGCACCTATCATGCAACCTCCGGATTGGAGTCTACCATTTGAGATCATGTGTGATGCAAGTGATGTAGCCGTTGGGGCTGTTTTGGGACAAAAGAAGGATGGGCGCACACATGCCATTTATTATGCTAGCAAGACGCTAGATGATGCCCAACTTAATTATGCCACAACCGAGAAAGAGTTGCTAGCGGTGGTGTATGCCTTTGAGAAGTTCCGGTCATACCTTGTTGGAGCAAAAGTCATAGTGTATACGGATCATGCTGCGATCCGTTATCTCCTTACAAAGAAGGATGCTAAACCTAGGTTGATTCGGTGGATCCTTCTTCTTCAAGAGTTTGACTTGGAAATCCGGGATAAGAAGGGATCCGAGAATTCCGTGGCGGAAATTGGCTTTGGTTGCCAATTATTTCTCGTCTTTTACCAATTTTGAAGGAAATTCGCTTTGGTTGCCAATTATTTCTGTTGAAAAAGGATTAAGTACCCCTTAGGAACAATCTGTAGTGAAATCGGGGGAAAAGAACTGAATTCCAGAGAATTGAAATCGAACAGTGCATCACCTCGGTCCAATCGACCTGTGCCTCGGCCGAGGTGTTCTTGAGGATTGTCAGGACAACCGAGGTAGTCTGACAGAGAGAGAGAATGACAACTAGATCTGATAGGCAGCTTGTTCAGAGGGACAAATCCTCACCTTCTTCTTCTAGACCTTCCATACCGGTGATCCACGAGCGTCACCAGGTAGATTACGACCGTATTTCTACTCGCCCAGTGATTGCGCCACGGTTTTTAGACATTTCCGCCTTCGACTGCCTCTACGTAGTCGATGATCTGAGACGGATGGTCTCGATGGTTGGGCTGGAGCAGTTCATGGAGATTCGATCTCCAGCCTACCTCGAGCCCACATTGGAGTTTGTGAGCTCCGTGACCTACTTGCCCGAGGAGAGGGCCATCATGTACCGGTTGCTGAACTGGAACTACTTAGTCCCGATGGATCAGTGGAGGGACATCTTCGGCTTCCCGACCCCCACAGTTCCCGATTTTCCTTCTCGAGCCATGGCTCGACAATTCTGGGGACAGATAGCTCACGTAGTTGAGCATGCTGATAGGTGTAGACCTGGAGACTCCAGGGAGCGCATCATCTTCCACCTTGCCTTCAGACTCGCTCACCGTATTATTAGCGAGACACTTCTGGTGCGTACTGAGACGCCCCAAAAGATTAGAAAGGGGGAGCTGTTGAGTCTGTTTTATATGGTTACCGGAGGAGTTCCCGACTTCGGAGTGATGTTGGCTGAGGATCTTCAAAGGATCAAGGCGAAGGGGAAGGGAGATATCTGCTGTGGCGGCTTAGTGACTCATCTTGCTACAGTGATGGATCTTGATTTGAGTGCTTGTACTTTAGTGGCGGCTGCCAAGCCGCTTGGTCTGTAGGAGATGATCACGAGGAGGATTCTGGTTCCTCGTGGACTTACTACGCCATATGTGGCGATGCCTTGGGAGCAGACTGCCCCTCAGGGTATTAGATGGTCATCTCAGTTCTCAGTGTTTGACCCTCAGTACTAGTCCACTGCATGGATCCCGTACATTGAGGATGCTAGATCTGCGGCAGCCCCAGTACAGGAGGATGAGGAGGCTGAGGAGGAGGCTGGTGAAGAGGATGATGGCGGTGCTGCCATGGAGACAGGGACGGACACAGCCGGTCCCAGTGTACCAGTCATCGTTCTAGACGACGAGGAGACAAAGGATGAGCCAGCTGCAGCACCAGCACGTCCTGCCAGGCGTAGAGTCCGTAGGCAAAGGGATCCCGTAGCTCACCGCCGGATTGACGATCTGACGGATCAGATGATTGACTCCTACGCAGCCCTGACCGTCAATCTTGGTGGACGTTTGGATGACCACCGCCGAGAGATGGATAGCCGGACTCATCAGATGCGGGAGAGTCAGCACTACCAGTGCCGGATGATGGAGATCCAGTTCTAGCATATGATGGGATATCCATTCGACCCGTCCCAGTATCCGTACGTGCCATATCCACCACCACCACCAGTAGATCAGGACTAGAGCTTGCAGGGATTTCTTTTATTTATTTATTATACAGCTCAGCTTATGTCCGCTGAGTTCTTCCTATTTCCTAGACTTATTTTGACCCATTGGGACAATGTGTCCCGAGTATGGGGTATTTATGTGTATTATTTGACATTATGTATGCTTGTATGACTTGATTCGGATATTTATGATTTTGTTATGCTCTATGTGCTTATCTGAGACTACATGTGTAACACCCCAAATTCTCAAAACTCGGAGCATTACTGGTTAGGACCTCACAATGGGTCCCGACCTCAGTTTGACAACAATATTACTAGGATCTTGCAACAAGACACAAATAAGAAAACCGAAATTCATAAAATATATTTGTAAAAAGATGAATGCAACAAAGTCTAACAGCCTATCGTACTTAAACAACGGAAAAGACAAACTGTCTTAACAAAAGGGAAAGACAACAAATCAACAACCCAAACCCCACTCTAAAGAGTACGGAGACCCGGCTGACCACTACTTCCGGATCACTCAGCTGTTGTTCTAACCTGCAGTAAATCTAAAAACACAACAAAGCAACCATTAACTAGTTATCTAAACATTAGGAGAATAATAATAGCACACACACACATAAAATGATAAACACTCATCATGCTTTCAAACAATCCATTTATTATCTTCATTTAAGTCATTCACTCTAATGATACTTATTTTGTGACACGAGGGATTCCCAAACCTCGCCTCCGCCCCCGTGTACCCATCAGGAGTGGATCCGATGCATCTCACCGTGTACCTGTATGGTCTGGGTATAGAGAACCTCCTAGTCTCCTGGCAGAGCTGGGCAGTGATGTCACGGCCCGTTATACATACACTTGGGCCTTAAAACATAATAACCACGGTCGTCCTAACAAGTTGTTATTTTTATAATAACACACATTGCACACACACAACCATTATCACCCAACTAATATCCAGAAACCAGCTAAGTAAGTCGCAAGGACTTACCTTGATCAAAAATCGCTTTCTCAAATCTCAACTCGGTCCGAACCCGTGGTAACTCAAACGCTTGTCAAATAAGGCATGTGGATCAAAATCACATCCAGATGTCCAACCTCATGCGAAGGAATTACGGAAAAAACTCTCTTATGGTAAAAGACCATTTTACCCTTAGTGCCGAAAATTCTCAAAGTCTATCATTAAAATATAACATTCATTTTTTTGAACTTGTTTCCAAAACTTGGTTCTCACGGATAGCTTACTTAGAGGTTATAAGATCAATTTTAAACACTCGTCAAAGACAACTACATTATCCTTTCTCCGGTTATTCCACTTTAATACTTATGTGTGTGTACCTATATTATAGGTTACTCTTACTCATCTATATATATACTTATGTATATATATATACACTCTACCTATTAATATATAAGCACTTATATATATCTTACACTTATATACTTACATATATATTTATATATACCATACTTATATCTTATATCCGTACATGTGTACACTTATACACGTTTATACTCCTATACGTATATATATACTTATATGTTCAGCACTCTTATTCCCATGTGAAATTTTATATCGATAACTACGTGCACTGCTGCAAATGTATTTATATATATACAGTTTTCACCCTATTCTACATATATATATATATTCTTCTTCCCAATTTCTTCATCTTTAGGTGCAATACATATACACTGCATTCCTCTAACCTATCCCTTACATATAAATATATACATACGTAAACACCTTATACTGAGGAGGGTTAACTCACCATCCCGCGCCTCGTCTCGTCTCTACAGTGAACACGACTGGGCCGAAGTCAATCGAAGCAACTCGGAAGAACCTTGGCGAGCCTTCATAGCACCAGCAACCCGGAGGGTCGAAAATCCCGTTATATCAGTAGGTTAGGACATGTGAAAGGATCGAAACGAAACGAAAGATCAGTTGGTGAGCTTACCGGAGTCGAATGTAAGTATTCGGTTCCGATCCGGTGGTGGCGACTATGGCTGTAGTTGGGAGTGAGTATCGGTCTTGGTGGTGTCTCCGGCGGGCGTTATTTCGGTTCTGTAGGCGTCGGGAGTCCAGTCCTAGTGTTGGTGGTATCGCAGGTGGGGACAGTTCGATTCCGGCGCCGAAGAGTCGCTGGTTGCCGAAGGAGTCGACGGGGAAGACAGTGAGAAGGGAAGCACTGGCACTTCGGTAATTCCGCAGCAACACTCCGACAGTGCTGGTGGTGCAGGAACAAAACAGTGGTGGGAGATTCTTGCGCTGGCGGTCCGGGACGCGGAAGTAGGCTCCGGTGTTAGGCGGTCGTCTTCATCCCTCCCGGCGTGCAGTCCCGGTGGATGCGTTGGTGGTGTTCTGAGGCGTCTCTCCTGGTGTCTTTCTCTCCTACGTATCCTCCAGCGTGCAGCAGCTTGTTTAGGTGGGTTAGGATTAGGTTAAAAAAATTTTGGATTAAGGAGTGGATTAGGGTTTAGAGTAGTGAGGTATGGGCTGGGCCAGCAGGAATTGGGTTGGTCTGTTGGGCCCGAACTGGGCCTGCTCTTCAATTAACACAAGAGGTTTGAAAGGCTACCCGTTAATCGTCCGGAATCGTTAAAGTACGGAAATTAATAATTACGGAATTATTTACGAATTTATTTACTTAATTATGTAAGTTATCATTTTATGTGAATCAAGGTCACATTAAATGATCGAAATTAATATCATTTTATTTTTGTTTACGAGATTTTTGGTTGGCGGATCCGAATCCGATTTGATCCGGTATTTAAACGGATTTAAAAATTTTCGGTTATTACATCAGTGCCCTCTTAAAAGAAGTTTCATCCCGAAACTTAGAATAATGTATCTAATCAAACGACTTTCTTTGTCAATTTGGATGTCATAAAAATTTTCGTTTTCTACCAAGCAACTACTCAATAATCATAATCAGGCACACATCAAAGGGAACACACTTCTCAATCCAACGTAAAAACATGAAAAGTCAAACAACACAGCTTCCGAGTACTAACTCGTCGATACAGAAGTAATATCTATCCTCGCAAAGAACTCAGGGTAACTACGTCTAATACTCTCCTTAGAACGCAAGCGTCTAGTACTGCGCTCCAGAACGGCTAATGGGTACTCCACAAAAGTTTGCTTTGACTCATCTATCCGATTCTTAAAGTTGATGACGTGACTCTTATCCGATAAGTATTCTCTCACTAAGACATGGGGAACGGTGGGCGTACATCCTTAAGTATGGGTAATAGTGTCAACCGATAAAGTGAAGGCTCCAAACAGTTTATATATATCAACGGTTCCCTTTCTAAACTCACCTCTATATCTTTTGGCGACTACCAATATAACAATAAAACTTTCTTCCTTCTATTGAATCCATTTGCTCCCGACTTTTCGGAAGATCCCGTCTATAAGTTCTGAAACAATGAACTGAGACATCTCCCGGTACTTTAGTAGGTGGTTAATGCTCTTTGTAAGACCACTCACTTGGTCTTGTCTCCCTAATATGACTCAGTCGTACCGTTTCTAAAATAATACTCATCACCTATTCCTTGTCAGGCTTTCGGTTTGTTGTAATCCAAGATCACACTTACGTTGGAGATCTTCATATAGTTCTCAAATTCCTTAACTTGAATTCATAGTTAATCTAACATTGATTTTCTTCATCTGTGGGTTATGGGCCTACCACGCTTCTGTTGTAACACCCATTAGTCACCATGGCGTCTTTCTGAGGATCAACATGATTTACCCACTCCCGTATATACTTTCCTTCTAATACTAGCAAGATCCTCTTCAAACATACCCTTACTCTCTTACTAAACCGTAGTCTGTACTTAATCAACCAGTAAGCAACCTCTAACCCGATTCTCTCCATATCCTTAGATCATCCCAGAAGGTTGTTGTTGCCTACTTGGGAAATCCTTCAAGGCATCGGTAAGGTTACCTCGTAGATCCGCATTCGCTAATGTCTCTTCTTAACGGTACCTACTCGTCAATATCAACCAACACTTACACGTCCTCAGTTGACGTCGGTCAGCCTATAATTGACTTATCTCAATATCCCGGACTTACTCTTCTCATACGTATACTGGCGTTAAATTCTTAGTGAACATCATTTGCTCGATTAATCCTTTCATGCTTTGCTAATTCGTTTTATCTTCCACACTTCTTTTTTCTTTAGGCTAAATCTACTTCTCGAACCCCACTGGGTCATTTATCTTGACATAAATAATCATTCCGAGTCTTCAACGATAGCTGGTAAGTGTCTTTGTAGTTCTGACGACTTTAGTTATCATCCCCTTGCATGGACCGTCGGTGTTGATGACTTAGATCCCATTATAATTGGGGTTACCTTGGACTTTCGAGTCCACCAAGACCGTTCTCATATATACATTCTTTTGCTGGTGTTACCGGCAATATTGCGTTCATGAAACTCCGTTGTTTACGCTACGAGGATTCAACTCTTTGATACCGGCATTGTGATTTCTTTCAAATTCCTATATCTTTGATGAGGTCAAAACCTCTCCACACCTGTAAAGTATACATTATGCTTCTATACTCCATTGTAGGTATCCCTTCCATGCACCTTAGACCCTCATATCCGGGTCGACATTTTATCTCTTTTGGTCTCTCAAGCTTGTCTTGTGAACTCTTCCACCGGGTGACTCGTTTTATAACAATTTCCTCCCCTGAATCGGTCTCAACTTTCAATTGATCATTATTGCCCATTTCATGTTGGAACCTCAGTTATGTTGTACTTTGCATAGATTCTACAAAGGCATCCTCATCTCAACACTTTATTCCAATTTAGCAAGACCCGTCATTTGATACATGACTCTTCTTCTTATTGGTTAAGGTATTCTTTTGGTTTACACCTTATCCATCCTAGCGTTATCGGTCCGATGTGTATGACTTTTATCAAACACCTATCAGTACCATTTGTATAAGAAACCTCAGTTGTATATGATTTCCTCAAAAATCAAAGTTCTTGACTCGCGTTGTCCTTATGCTTGTGTCGCTGTACCTTCTATAAATCTTTACCCCCCAGTAGGGTAGTTACCCCTTTGAGTTTTCTCGTACTCGCTTTACGAACCACGTTGGTTGGTCTTATTACTTTATCAACTCTTATGTCATCCGTCGAGCTTGAATTTTCATCGGAGTACCACCATTTCTCATTACTCTTATATAGACACATTTCGGTAATTATCTTATTGGGGTAATACCGGATCTATTTAGCAACCTTTAGTCATTCAACTTTATTCCTTCTCATGTCTATTCTAGCCAACATGCAGATTCCATCTTCAATCACCTCACAACTCGATGAGACATATTATCAAGACACTAAGGTCAAAATCTCTATGTTTGTTGCGTCTCTATAACTGTAGTTATTCTGTGTGACATCTTTAGTCAAAAAGGCTTCCTCTGTAAACCTCGGGAGAGCACCATCAGTCTCATATGTGTGGCATGTTAAGCACCTTCTATCTTGATTGACGTTGGACATGATTAAAATCATCTGCTTCTTCTTACTCCTCTAGTTCTCCTTATGCACTCCATTAGTACTACTGTGAATTGTACCTTTTCTTAGCCAAAAGGTAAGAGATTGCTCACAACCATTTCCTTAATCTCTTTAAAGACCTATGGGGTCATTCCCGGCCGTCAAAATCTTCTCCTTAAATTCTTAATTAGAGATATTGACTCGAACTCATTCCATGTTACTATTAAGGGTACTGGTACTTGTATCGGTTTAACTTTACACTTGTCGTCGTTGATCTTTTGTAGAGATTCCCCATATGTCAGTAACATTCTTTAGTAAATCTGATGTTATTCTTCTTATCTACCAACCGGTCATCACTGGTCAACTCAGACGTGTGAATTCTCCGTTATTACTAGTTAGTTTGTAGTTGGTCTTCTACCAGATCGTAGACTTACTTTTCTTCTATCTCTTTCGATACGGATATACAAGGTGAAAACTTATCCCTTATAGGTTATCCGTTTATACACATTTAGCTCCTTCCACAATTTCCACAATTACACTTATAGGTTATCTGTTTATACACATTAAGATCACTTTATCCGAGCCTAGTTGCATTATTCACCTGCCATCTATGGGTTTATCAAACCTTCCATGATAGCTTACAAACCCATCTTCACGGTTCCTTTTTCCTAAGTTATCGTCTACCTGCAGCTCTTTGTAGTGAACCACTAGTATGGTTAACTTAAGTCTCTTGGTGATTGAGTAGTTATTATGATCCCTCAAGTCCATCATGATCATTCCCGCACATGCTTCTTCCTCGGTGGATGTTGTTTTGTAACATTACCTTCATGGAAATCCATTGTCTCAATTTCAGACTTCTACTATCTTCGATACTTGTTTCGTGCTTTCCTTCAACATTCTCGTGTCTCTAAAGGAGTCAACCCATCTCCATGGTTATAAAATTTATAAATTTTTGTCTTTTAAACTCGATCGTAAATCTCTGTCTTGGTACTCCTTTAATCTTTTACATCTGGGTCAACACTCTATTTTCTCTGTACTCTCATGCTCATACTTGTCTATGGTAGCATCCACCTTGGTTGTAGTGTCCTTCAACCCGCCAAGTATAGTCGTACTATTTTTTTTTTTTTTGAATGGTGTTTTGATGTTGTCCTCTTCAATCCGCGCTCTTATTAGTCCTTACATGCATCTTGAGTTTCACCTCTCGTCGTCATACCACTAAAATCCTTGTACGGTTTTCTATTACTTCTATTTGAATTGCTTGATATTCTTTTCTCGCCCGATTGTTCTTGTTGTTAACATCCTCTAGTAATCCTCAACTCCTTCACCACTCGTTCTTCGGACAATTGTAGAACCCACCAGGGCGTCCGCCATAATGTAATGTTCCAATCTGGGATATGAGTCCACTATCTTCTTACAGATACCCTTTTAAGATCTCCAAACGTTTTATCATGAGGCGATGATCGCATCATGATAACTCAACTAAAGGATATTCCATATCCTCTAGGGTAACAACATGCTACATATATATAGATATTTACATAACATACATAATTGTACAATATTATAAGTCTAAACTAAGCATACTGAGATCCACGGTAGTAGTGGTGGTCAGTCGTACTTTTCTATGCCCAACCAGACTATGCATGCATTTGAAAACCAAAAGTCCTTTTAAAAACTCCGATCCCTTTTCGGGTTCTGCTCAAGTACTTATTCGGTCCTTCAGAAGATTTCAAGTGCCATTGTTGTCAACCTAGAGCTCTGATACCATGTTGTAACACCCCGAATTCTCAAAACTCGGAGCATTACTGGGTAGGACCTCACAATGGGTCCCGACCTCAGTTTGACAACAATATTATTAGGATCTTGCAACAAGACACAAATAAGAAAACCGAAATTCATAAAATATATTTGTAAAAGGATGAATGCAAGAAAGTCTAACAACCTATCGTACTTAAACAACGGAAAAGACAAACTGTCTTAACAAAAGGGAAAGACAACAAATCAACAACCCAAACCCCACTCTAAAGAGTACGGAGACCCGGCTGACCACTACTTCCGGATCACTCAGCTGCTGTTCTAACTTGCAGTAAATCTAAAAACACAACAAAACAACCATTAACTAGTTATCTAAACATTAGGAGAATAATAATAGCACACACACATAAAATGATAAACACTCATCATGCTTTCAAACAATCCATTTATTATCTTCATTTAAGTCATTTACTCTAATGATACTTATTTTGTGACACGAGGGATTCCCAAACCTCGCCTCCGCCCCCGTGTACCCATCAGGAGTGGATCCGATGCATCTCACCGTGTACCTGTATGGTCTGGGTATAGAGAACCTCCTAGTCTCCTGGCAGAGCTGGGCAGTGATGTCACGGCCCGTTATACATACACTTGGGCCTTAAAACATAATAACCACGGTCGTCCTAACAAGTTGTTATTTTTATAATAACACACATTGCACACACACAACCATTATCACCCAACTAATATCCAGAAACCAGCTAAGTAAGTCGCAAGGACTTACCTTGATCAAAAATCGCTTTCTCAAATCTCAACTCGGTCCGAACCCGTGGTAACTCAAACGCTTGTCAAATAAGGCATGTGGATCAAAATCACATCCAGATGTCCAACCTCATGCGAAGGAATTACGGAAAAAACTCTCTTATGGTAAAAGACCATTTTACCCTTAGTGCCGAAAATTCTCAAAGTCTATCATTAAAATATAACATTCATTTTTTTGAACTTGTTTCCAAAACTTGGTTCTCACGGATAGCTTACTTAGAGGTTATAAGATCAATTTTAAACACTCGTCAAAGAGAACTACATTATCCTTTCTCCGGTTATTCCACTTTAATACTTATGTGTGTGTACCTATATTATAGGTTACTCTTACTCATCTATATATATACTTATGTATATATATATATACACTCTACCTATTAATATATAAGCACTTATATATATCTTACACTTATATACTTACATATATATTTATATATACCATACTTATATCTTATATCCGTACATGTGTACACTTATACACGTTTATACTCCTATACGTATATATATACTTATATGTTCAGCACTCTTATTCCCATGTGAAATTTTATATCGATAACTACGTGCACTGCTGCAAATGTATTTATATATATACAGTTTTCACCCTATTCTACATATATATATTCTTCTTCCCAATTTCTTCATCTTTAGGTGCAATACATATACACTGCATTCCTCTAACCTATCCCTTACATATAAATATATACATACGTAAACACCTTATACTGAGGAGGGTTAACTCACCATCCCGCGCCTCGTCTCGTCTCTACAGTGAACACGACTGGGCCGAAGTCAATCGAAGCAACTCGGAAGAACCTTGGCGAGCCTTCATAGCACCAGCAACCCGGAGGGTCGAAAATCCCGTTATATCAGTAGGTTAGGACGTGTGAAAGGATCGAAACGAAACGAAAGATCAGTTGGCGAGCTTACCGGAGTCGAATGTAAGTATTCGGTTCCGATCCGGTGGTGGCGACTATGGCTGTAGTTGGGAGTGAGTATCGGTCTTGGTGGTGTCTCCGGCGGGCGTTATTTCGGTTCTGTAGGCGTCGGGAGTCCAGTCCTAGTGTTGGTGGTATCGCAGGTGGGGACAGTTCGATTCCGGCGCCGAAGAGTCGCTGGTTGCCGAAGGAGTCGACGGGGAAGACAGTGAGAAGGGAAGCACTGGCACTTCGGTAATTCTGCAGCAACACTCCGACAAGGCTGGTGGTGCAGGAACAAAACAGTGGTGGGAGATTCTTGCGCTGGCGGTCCGGGACGCGGAAGTAGGCTCCGGTGTTAGGCGGTCGTCTTCATCCCTCCCGGCGTGCATTCCCGGTGGATGCGTTGGTGGTGTTCTGAGGCGTCTCTCCTGGTGTCTTTCTCTCCTACGTATCCTCCAGCGTGCAGCAGCTTGTTTAGGTGGGTTAGGATTAGGTTAAAAAAATTTTGGATTAAGGAGTGGATTAGGGTTTAGAGTAGTGAGGTATGGGCTGGGCCAGCAGGAATTGGGTTGGTCTTTTGGGCCCGAACTGGGCCTGCTCTTCAATTAACACAAGAGGGTTGAAAGGCTACCCGTTAATCGTCCGGAATCGTTAAAGTACGGAAATTAATAATTACGGAATTATTTACGAATTTATTTACTTAATTATGTAAGTTATCATTTTATGTGAATCAAGGTCACATTAAATGATCGAAATTAATATCATTTTATTTTTGTTTACGAGATTTTTGGTTGGCGGATCCGAATCCGATTTGATCCGGTAGTTAAACGGATTTAAAATTTTTCGGTTATTACAACATGCATGCATACAAGTTATTTGATTGAGAAAAACGTCAAAAACTGGTTTAAGAAGAAAAAAAAAATTTGACCTTGACTGGGATGACTCTTGCCAAACGAGGTACTTCACCTCGGTTGACCTAGAACATCTCGACCGAGGTAGGGTTTATAACTGAGAATTTTCGAAACAATTTTTTGTGCTTCTTATCTAAAAATATGACCTCAGTGAAGATTTTGTTTGCTGATTGGTTTTGAAATCTTTATATGTTTGAAAGGTTTTATGATATGTTTAAGTTGCTAAATGGTTTGTTTGGAATTTTGGCATGTTTAATACTTTGTTTTTATCAAAATTATGTTGAATTTGAAGGTTGACACCACATGATGAGTTCTCTCACTTTCTTCCTAGGATGATTGAGGCAATTCACTCTCTTCTCTTCTTCTTCTTGATCATGCTTAACCCCTCATATACATATTTGCCTTCCTTTACCTATCCGGGAATTTGGAAGCAAGTAAAAGTGAAAAGCAAGTGAAAGAAAAGTTGAGATGTTGACTGGAAGTTAGAAAGAAACAAATAGGTTTGGGGAAGTCAATCATGATGATGAGTAACTCGGCACCATTCACATAGTCGGGTGTTTGTGTCTTGTCAAAGTCGGATTGAGCGATATTCCTAACGGGTCATGGTATGTGCATCAAGGGTTTGAGACATCTCGAGAAATTGATGATTGATAATCTCCTAGGCTTCGGTTATTGTGCACCTCTGACCATGCATCCCAAAAAGTAAAGTAAAAAAGTGAAAATAAGCAAAGCTTATTGGTGGAAAATGTTGAAGTTCAAAACAAGTGAAGTGAAGTGAAGATCCTTTTTCCCGGATTCTAGCACCACATTCCCAATATACATCCCACCCTCACTCGTTTCTTGACCTTCTCTTGAAAAGCCCTTTAGATGTCGAGCTTGTTGATTGATTTGGTGGTTTAAACTGGATTATACATAATTAATTTTGATGATTATGATTTATTATGCATTCTATGATTTTATGCAAAGATGAACAACTTTCTTGTATTTATAAATTGTTTTGTTCATGTTTTGATTTTAAATTTAATGAAGCATTCTCTTAGAGTGATCTATGAGTGGAACACACCACCGAAAATGTTTTGAAATACTTTTTATTGATTTTTATGACTTATAATCCATTCTATCTTGTATTTTAGATTTGGAACTTGCTTGGGGACAAGCAAGGGACAAGTATGGGGTATTTTGATAGCATGAATTATAGTCTATATTTTGGGACCTGTTTAGACGTTTTATCTTCAATAACCTGCTTGTTTGGATGTATATTATGTGATTATATTGTCATTTAATCTACCTTTACGGGAATCGAGATCTACACCAAGTTTCGTTGTAATCGTAGGTAAAATAGCACATTTTGGACTAAAATGGAGCAAAGGAGCTAAAGAGTCATAGGAGCTACATTTTGGAGCTTAAGGAGGAACTCAGGAAGCAAGAAATTAACAGAGAAGATTTACTTTGGACCAGATTTGAGAGATTTCACATTCAACTGAAATTCACCTCGGTCAGCTATAGTACCATCTCGACCGAGGTGATCTTGAGGAGCGCCCCGACCGAGGCGAATATCCTGACGCGTCGAGATATAATTTTATTTGGCTGAGATCTTTTATTTTTGGAAGGAGAGATCTTATATTTTTGGGCTGGATTTCTGGAAGGAAGATCATATATTTTGGAGATCTATTTTAGAGATATGGATATATTTTTATTAGGATATGATCTTTTCAAGATATTTTATCTTTGGAAGATAATTCTCCTATAAAAAGGGCTTGATTTTCCACAACTCAGCATCGGCGCATCACCGAAAAATCCCGCTATCATTGTAGTGTTTGAAGGAAGGAAGATTGAAGATCAATCAAGGAAGGATTGATAGCTTGTCATAGCTTTTGAGGAGATTTGTAAGACTTTCTTAGATTCCCTTTGATTGATTGTCTTGTTGGATTTGTGATCCAAGGAACGCATATTTGTGTGATATTTGATTCAGTTATCGAAGCCTTGTTCTTGAGGTTTTTGTGTTCAAATATTCATTCCCTTCCTATATATTTGATTATTGCTTTCATGATGATGAGTGGCTAATTTATTTGTGTGATTCTAGGGTGATTGGCTGAAAGTTGTGGGAAAAACGATGATAGAATGATCTTAATCCCAGTAGGACCTTGAAAGCTCGAGTCTTTATCCTTAACCCTAGGACATCTCGCTCAGTCGATGAACATCTCGGCCGGGGTGGAATTTGTCTGACCGAGGTGACCTTTTGATCCGAAACTGAGAGTTAAGTGTTAGAGTTTGTCAAATCCTATTCTTATTACATCTTTCCTGGTTCAATGCAAGTCTAGGATGAGACTTACCCGGTGATTCCTTAGTTTGTTTACCCAAGATCATTAGTGTAGGTAATAAAGGTTTATCCTTTATTGGGGTTTGAGTGTGCCTTCATCCCATCTATGTGAGGTAGCCTGAGACTTACCCGGCAAAGGTTGATTCTATACCCTTAGTTGGTGTGTTGGTTTGAGATTATAGTTCCTTTCCTTAGTGCTTTGAGACTTACCCGGTAATAGGAGCTTCGGTTTGGAATTGTGAGTAGTGAGACTTACCCGGTGATCTTTTTAACTTTAGAAACACCTTCCCTTTGCAAAATCTCAGCTTTGTCCGCTTATCTTTAGATCTTGAGTTGGAACCACAACTAGATGCTTTAATCCCTAGAATTGCATATTCCTTTAATTGACTTTTTATCGTCTTTGATTGTTTTAATCGCTTTTGTGGTTAGTAACTACATTGACTACTTATACTTGCTTAGGTTTCACCTAAGTCCCTGTGATCGACCCCTGGAATTCTTGCTTTTTACTATAATTGACCCGTACACTACGGGTTCGCATCCTTGTTTTAAGCATATTTCCTCGGTTATAAATTTAAAGCTTGCACACACCATTTGGAGCGAACATGGCACATCATTTCTGTCTATGTCAGTGCATATAGCATGAACATCATCTTGCAGTATGTCCTCATCTTGTAGTATGTCCTCATCCATATCAAAATTTCTCTCTTGTCTCGTTGATAAAACATCCTCAAGTGGACCCTCCATTTCATTAGCACATGGCTCATTATCCGGACAATCTTCAAGTGATCTTTTTTGTTGTTGTTGTTTTAGTTGTTTTTGTCGCATACTCTTGTACATACTCAAATGTTCTGGAGGGAAAAACTGCACTTGTTCAGATTTCTTCGTTGAGGGAGTTGCAACTGCCATTTTTTTGGTTTTTTGTTGTTGTTGATGAAGCTTTAGCACGGCATGTTGCTTCAGTGGAGGTTGAACATTTAAATTCCCATTTTGTTGTGAGTTTTGTTCCTTTGTTTGTTGTTGTATTAACATATATTGGCGCATTTTCTGAGCTCTTGTTTTGGCAAACTGAACCATGGACAACTTCTGAGGTACTACTTGTTGTTTGACTCTCCTTTGATTATTTTCACTCACTACAGTACAAAGAATTATCATTAAGTATAATAAATCTTATGATGATAATTAACATTGAGTATGTTTATAAAGAGTAAGAATACCAGATCTTCTTCTTCTTCTTGATCATGATCACTAGGTTCATAGTCACTCTCTCCATCTGGCATTTCCTCATCCACAAGTTGTTGTTCATTGCTCCTTGACAACAACACTTTATTGGCTAGACATTTAAAACCAGCAGCTTCCATTCTTTCAACATTGAACTGAAGTCTTTGATTCCTTAACTTTTCATATGGTGTTAAACCTTCAGGCCACTAACTGTTTGATGCGTTTCTTTTCCCCATATGTCAAGATAATCAAGAAGTAAACATATGGATGTTAGTATCGTAAATAAAACCGCCCCATTCAAAAATACATACGTCTAACTAATTACCTATCATAAATATGATATCTATAACTAATAACAAATGATTCAATCTTCTCTTTCATTTTCAATTCCAAAATCCTCTATAAAACCTTCTTCATCTACGATGTGCTCATCCAAATCAATCATTGTTGCAGGAACATCCTCTCGAACACAAGTTATTTCATCTTCCACGCCAATGGTAGTGATCTTATCATAAGTGAAGGAGTTAGCTTTTCTCCAAGACAAGTTGTTTGCTTCATCATTGATGATACCATTATCAACACAATTATCCTTTAGCTGAATTTGAATTGCATAGCGTCATCCCGCACTAGTAGGGTCATCCACGTAGAACACTTGACGTGCTTGAGTTGCTAAGATAAATGGATCTTCTTCACTAACAAGCTTGTTGTAATTAACTCTAGTAAGCCCATAATCATTTTCTTCAGAATAAAACCACAAGCATTTAAACAAAACAACTTTACACTTATCATGGCAGTGTATCTCTATTATTCTTGTATTGAACCATAATAACTTACATCTCCGATGATAGGACGTTGGTCCTTGCTACTAGCAAAACTTTCAGTCAAAGCTGTTAGAGTGACTCCACTATTTTCAGTAAGACAATTTGCATCACGTTTTATAGTGTGAAACCGAAAACCATTAACAAAATAACCTGTGAATCTTCTAGCAACAAGAGATGGAACTGCCGATAACCATTTGATATGATCCAGAATATACTCTCCTTGTTGAAGCTGCCATTCAACTTTCTCCTTAAACCAATCGGTAAAATCTCTACCATGACTTTGAGCACCTTTCCATTTTCTTTTCTCTCGGCCACTAACAATGGCCTTGTGCTCACTACACTCAAATAAATTTAATTAGTTGCAAAGTCTATACTTTTTTAAGAGTTAAGATTTTTAATTTTAAAACAACCTAGTATAAAAAAATATTTACCTAACATATTTTTCAACATCTTTATTTTGACAGTTGAATGCGAAATAACGATGAGCTTGAGCTAAGGTGGCATGTTCAATTTTATATATCCTGTGCTCCTTTTTGTTCTTTTTTTTCTCCCCTTTCCAGGTATAACATGACCCATAGTTGGAAACATTGAAGACTGCTCAGCAAGCTCAGAATTCTCATGAGAACAAGTTTCAAAACTAGCAGATCTCACTTTGAGATCAACACCCAAATATCTAGAACAAAATGTGATACATTCTTCAGCTATGAACCCTCGAGACGACTCTTATTCCGAACATATGACTTCAATATTCGAAGATAACTTTCAATTGGATACATCCAGCTTTCCGAAACAGTTCCGCCATACGTCACCTCTTCTACTAGGTGAATAGGTAGGTGAACCATGATATCAAAAAATGTTGGTGGAAATATCCTTTCGAACTGACAAAGGGTCTCACTAATCTCAATATGTAGACGAGCAAGGTCTTGGGGACCTACCACTTTACTGCATATTCCCTTGAAAAAAGCACTTAATCTCATCAATGAGATTGCTACATCCTTGTGCAATGCTTTTCTGACAGCAACCGAAAGTAAGTATTGCATTATAAAGTGAGCATCATGACTTTTGTAACCAACAATCTTCCGATCATTAACATGTACACATCTTGCAATGTTGGAACCATATCCTTGTGGCAACTTCGCACTCTTAATAACACGACAAAATGTGCTCTTCTCTTCCTTTGTCATCCAAAATTGAGACTTTGCCATTTCAATTTCTTACCATCAGCAGATATCTTTGGATGGAGCTCGGGCATTATATTAAGCTCGGCTAAATCCCATCGTGCATTCATATGATCCTTAGACTTTCCAGGAATGTCTAGCAATGTTCCAATAATATTATCAAATATGTTTTTCTCTATGTGCATCACATCAAGAGAATGCGGAGATGAAATAAACATTCAATATGGGAGATCGAAAATATAGACCTTTTTCGCCATGGATTATATTTTGGATCTTTCTTTTTTTTCCCAAGGCGACTCTTTCCGAATTCATTTTGATAGTTAGCCAGCAATTCAAAATTTTCATGCCCTGTCAAACGAACTGGTGCAGCTACATCCTTATGATCCCAAATAGACTTTCTTCTGTATCTACTATATGGATGGTACCGATCTACAAATCTTTGATGGCCCATGTAACACATCTTTTTACTACGTCTCAGATATAGAGAGCAAGTTTCATAATGACATCCCGGACATGCTAGCTTTTCTTTGGTGCTAAACCCTGACAACATTGCTAAACCTGGAAAGTCACTAATTGTAGACAACAAGGCAACATGCATATTGAACATTTGGTTACTGGCAGAATCATAGGTTTGAACCCCAAACTCATACAACTCATTCAAGTCCTTAATCACTGGTTGCAAGAATATATCAATGTTATTCCCGGGAGACAAAGGACCCGGTATTAAAAGAGCTAACATAATGAATTCTGGCTTCATGCACATCCATGGTGGCAAGTTATAGTTATGGTATGTTTACCTGCGGGTTTATAAACTTTCATTTAGTTTATAAATCCGAGCTTATTTGTTGGAGGGTGTTTATATTTTAATGGGTTTATTTTCGAATGAGTTTATTCGTTTGGGTTTATAAACCTCTAGAAAATAACCTCTTCAATCCAAGGTTATTTTTCATGGATGGGTTTATTTTTCCTGTATACCCGAAACTGCCCTCGTTCTCATCTTTACAAATCTAACCATAACATTCACACCCGTGAAATTCCTTTCTTTCAAAATAACCACATCATTGTCGTCCACAACTATACCTTCTAGATTTGATTTTTCAATTACCATCCAATTCATATATATATTGGATTATTCTTTAATCTTTTTAGGGGTAAAAATGTATTTTGCACTAAAATAAACCCATAAAAAAACCTTAAGTAAATATCCTTATCGAAATAATTTATATAAACTGATCGAGTTTATAAACCCGAAAATAAACCATAAACCCAAAAATAAACCATAAACCCATATAAGCCCATTTAGTTTATAAACTCATAAAACTACAAACTTCTAGTAAACAGGCCCTTAATCAACATAACTGGCCATGTGCTATGAACAATGTTCATGTTGTTGAAAGGGTTAAACCCATCATTTTCCAATGCCAACGTCACGTTTCTAGGTTCTTTCGAGAAGTCAGGAAAGGATAAATCAAAGTCCTTCCAAGCTTTTCCATCAGCAGGATGCCTTAGTAACACATCCTTAATACGTCCATTTGTGTTCCATGTCATATGACGAGCAGTCTTTGGACACATGTACAGTCTTTGCAATCTCTTCTTGATGGGGAAATACCGTAACACCTTTGCAGGAATTTGACGAGGATTTTTTTTTTGTCTCATCCTTATCACTTGACTTCCATCTCGACGATTTACATACATGACAACTTGTTGCTTCTGCATGCTCCTCCCAATACAACATACAATCATTTGGACACGCATCTATCTTGGTATAATCAAGTCCTAATGCCTTTAAAGTATATTTAGCTTCATTAAATAACGACGGTAGATTAGCATCAGGTTGTAAAGCCTTTAGAAGCTCTAACAAGCTAGAAAATGCCATATGGCTTAGCTTGTGATCACACTCGAAAATAAAAAGCCTTATAGTGAAGGAAAGTTTTGAGAAGTTTTTGCACCCTGGATACAATTCTTGTTGACCTTCTTCTACTAACTTATAAAAACTTGTTGTCTCTTCATTAGGACTTTTTCCAAATGTACCATGCAATAAGCCATCCATGTCATCATCAAAATATAATCCAACACCATGCTCAATTGGTTGATCATCCACTCTTGGTTCTGAGTCCGGTTCTAATGTAGGTACAAAACCCTTGGAATCACATGATCTTTCACAATGTTTTCTTCAAACCAATAACGATAGTAACAAATTTTGCAAGGACAACGAATTTCATTTCCATGAGCTTCAATTTCAAAGGCTTTTTCTAAATAGCTATCTAATCCCTTCTCATATTCATCAGTCTATCGATGAAGCATCCACCAATTTACATTTTCTCCATCCATGTTCAGAATTAGAGTAGCTACACAAAATACCCTCAAATTGCATGACTAAATTTCAATATTGCATGTTTCAGCAATAAGAAATTGATTGTAAAAGCAATTATGAATCCATTCACAAAGAAAAAGAAAAGCACACACAAATCAAGTCATGTACTAGAGTAAAATATAAAAACTAAACATGAACCAATTAGAAATATGCATAAACTTATTAAAACTTAGCTATGAAATTACCTCTCTTAACTATAACACAAGTCTTCAATCACATTCAGTAACCCACCAAAAACCAATGGTAAAATCAGCAAAAAAAAAAAAGTTGTATCCTAGTATAACTAAAGACACTGAATTGGTGGGACTAGCTAATCTCTATTAGACAAGTTAACCAAATACCAATTACAGAACTGAACCATTAATCCGTTTTAATCATGATATGAAGACCTATAATTACGTGGTTGTGCAAATTCAAGCATTCATCAACAATAAGATTGGTTTTCATTCAAAGAATCTTAGGGATTTAAATAAGCATACCATTTATCTTTGTTTCCTTAGGACCATATAAAAATCCATACATATCATGACAACATAACATTACAACAACAAAAATTTGAATCCAAGATTAGATGTGCCTTTAGTAATTTTAACAACAAGCACTCACAATATGATGAAGAATACTATGATTGCAAAATCCAAATACTTGACGAAATAACAAGTGAGCATGATTAGGACTAGGAACTTGTTCCCTTCAATTGAAACACTATCAAAATCAGTCCTATTTGTATACTAATCCTTCTAAAACTAAGCACAAGAGGAATCGGGTTTGAGATTGGTTTTGCCTAAACCTTAAATTATGCAATAAACTATAAACTCACCAAATAAACCTGATACATACATATTAGGGCTAAGATAAGGGTCAAAGAGGATGAAGGAAACACAGAAATAGTACCTTGTGGGATAAAGCTTGAGTTGTCTTCAGATTTTTGGTAAAGAAAGAGTTGCGTACATACATACAGAGAAGAAAGAGTTGCGATTCCAAAGGGGAAAAAAAGCAGTCTTTTAATTCCCTTGGCGCGGGGTCCAAAAAATTCTCCCCAAATTTTTGCTAAAATTGTGTTACATTTGACCCTATTTTTTGTTACTATTAAAAAAGAGTTACAAAATTTATAAAAGTATTACCATTGTACATAAAAAAGGAAACAATTTATTACTTCGTTTATAAAATGTTACAAGAAACTATATAGGTAATAATTTTAAAAAATACTGCATGTTTAATGTTACCTTAGGGCAAGAAATGTAGTAGTGAACCTAGATAGAATTCAGGAATAATATAAATATCTAAGGGTATTCTCTAGGTTAATATTATCTATGGAGAATATATCTAATAACTACCTAAAATAACTCTTAATATCTAATATATTTCGTGCTAAAAAGATCCAAAAAAATAAGATTTTATCCCACGAAAACCGAACAAACAAACATGCGTAACAAGGGTTGGGTAGTCGATCGATTGATCGATCGGACCGATCAATCGATGGATCTGTGCAAAAGGTCATCAGCCAACGATATGTGCAGTCGATTGATCGGATTTTCCAAGTCGATTTTTTACCCCTTCCCTTATGATTTTGGACTTGATATGAAGCGTAGCTCGTCGAGTTCGCTTTCAAATGCCATTGGAATCACCTCAATCGGAGTTACGTAGCCTCTTTACCGTTCGTCGCAAGAAAGTGTCAAAGTGCTTAAAAACCGCTCGACCGGTTTTGTGTCCTTGCTCGATCGATCACATACTTGGCTCAATCGTTTGATCTCTCATTGTGTTTTCACATGTCCTTGCTCGTCCTTTGTTCTCCTCTTACATGTTCTCGTTTTCGTTTCAGCTCCTATACGCTCCATTTCTTGCTCGAAAGTACTTGAAATGCAAACAAAGACTCGTGTAGACATCCATATCCAAAGTAATACGATAGTCACACAATATATACAATTCTAACCTAAAATGCATGCAAAACTATACCTAAAACTATATAAATAGCGTGCAATATATGACACTATCAGTATGTTGTAGGTGTAATATACTTTTTGGAATCAAAAAAGCATATTCTAGAACAAATATTAAAAAGTAGATATTTTTTTAATTTTTGAAGAAAAACATTTTTTGGGGATTTTTTTTTTTGATGAAACAAAACTTCTTAAAAAAATTCGGATTTTTTTCTTTGAGGAAAAATAATGATTAACCGTACAAACACAATCGAGACTATTACTTCAAATTATCCGTACACAATCGAGACTATTACTCTATACAATTAGGGCCCGTTTGGTTTTAACTCCAGAATCGGAAACGGAACGGAAACGAATATAGTCCATACGTATAACCTTGTTCATGAAAGTTTTTAAAATCATTCCTTATGGTTTGAAGTAATTGGAGTAGAGTTTGATAATTTTTGATACCTTATAAGGAAACGAAATGTGGGGAAGAAGTGCATTATGTATTAAACCATAAGGAATGATTCCATAAAAATTCATGAATAAGGATATACATATGGACTGAATTTGTTTCCATTTTGTTTCCGTTTCCGGAGTTAGAACCAAACATGCCCTAATACTCTATACAATTAGTCTGCTTGACTGGTTTAGTCTTCTTCAACTTATAAAAGGCCCACTTAGCCAATTTTATTAGAAAAAATGTCAAAGTTATTGTTACAACTTACAATGCTTCTGGTGGGAAAGATTTTCCCAAGTGTTGTCTTTATCAGATACCAACTGTTATGCGAGACAAACAAACCGAGCTTTTGTATCCTCATTCAGAAGCGAGTCAAGCTATGAAAAGTGCGTTTCTTATATCCTCATTCAGAAGCAAGTCAAGCTATGAAAAGTGCATTTCTTAAATAAGTTTAGTTTCGTTCAAGCTTGACTCATTTAGTCAAATGAGCGAGCAAGGTCAAGCTTTTTTTGAGTTACTCGATTCATATGACACCCCTCTCATGCCTAAGTATTACACCTGTTATTCAAGCCCGACGAACCTAACACAAGCTACTCGATTCATATCACACTTTTCTCCTCATTTCTCGATTCATATCACACTTTTCTCCTCATTCCTTAGTACTACGTCTGTTATTCGAGCCCAACAAGTTGAACTATGTTATAGTCATGTTCAACACAAACTATGTTATACTCATGTTCAACACGAACTATGTTACACAACAACCCTAGAAGCCGCAATCAAGTTTGCATCGCTCGATTTTATGATCACTCTTAGCGGCAGCGGGGAAAAACTAGTCAAAATAGCAGCCAGAAAGTGCTAAATCAGCATTAATAGTAAACTCAAAGCTTGTCACAAAACAGACCAGCTGAAAATGCTACAATCAACTGGTTGCTTTAAATCAAGAGGAAAATTTTAGGATATACAAATCTGAACTTGAAGCCAATAATAATTAAGAAGAGAAGATTGCTGGTGTGAATTTTCAGGGTCTGTTTGGTGAGTTTACAGACCTTAAACCCAAACAGCCAAATTTACAGCCACAAAAGTCCCGAATCTCACAACTGATAGATAGCAAATCAAAGCTTATCACAAGCAACATAAAATTGCATTAAACCATAATATACAGACCTTATCAAAGGTTATCACAAGCAACATAGTCTTCTTAATTATTACTTCCTCCGATCGTAAATAAATCACTTCATATGATCTAAATTTTGATCAAATTTAAATGTCGTTTTATGTTTTCAAGGTTATTAATTAAGAGAGAGTTGTGAGAATAGTTCTTGAAAATTGTTTTTATTAAATATTTTCATAATAAAATATTTACTCATTGGTCTAAAAGGTGGTGAACATTTAATAAGTGATAAAATTGAGAATTTTTTTTATAAAATTAAGGTTGTTTAGGAATATTCTTAATAATTGTGTCAATGGCTAAAAAGTCATTTATTTATGATCGGAAGAATATCAACTTAAATACACTAGAGGTAGTCGTCAGAGTCCTCGGAGTCAGCATCAGGGCAATCCCGAAACAGATGACCTGTCTTATGACAGTCACAACATACGTTGGGTATTTTTTGCCCATTGAGGTATACAAATTCAGCGTGGGGGCATTTAGAAGTGGAATGATAACTGTTCTCATTACAGAACTGACAAAATGCAAAAAACTCAACTTGATCTTGGGTGAAAGTGGGGCAATGAAAAGTGTCATGATCAGCTTCTTTTTTGCACACCCCGCAATAATCAGGACGGCGAATTTGATTTGGACAGAACAAAGGAATGTGATTAACATTATCCTTGCATATCCAGCAATAACCAGCAAGAGTAGGAACCGAAGGCCCAAGCTCTGTACGCCAGTGCCAGTTTTTCCAGTTCACAAGATCAGCTTCAGTGAAACATTGAATACTTCCCTCCTCTTTATAATAATTACGTAATTTTTCACCTGAAGAAAACAAGTCAAAGACTGGAAATCAATTTAAAACCAAAAGATAAAAAGTCTCTCACCTTCAGGATCACCTTCAGGATCCATAGGCATCTTGCCTTCGAGGGGAAGTACTTGAGGGAGCTTTCCAGAATGATGATCTGACAAAGTGAAATCATAATATTATCAAGAGGTGTCTGAAAACTGTATTCCAATCACAAAAAAAAAAAACAAATTCATTACCTTCCCCAACAGAATCGAGCGATTTCATTTCACGATCTTCGGTTGCTTTGGTCGGATCCAAAGCCTTAGAGCGCAACCAATCGGCCGGATCGATACCATCGAAACGCGAACAATCTTCCGTATTGGACATCAATATAAGGTGCTTTTGCCTTTCTGATTCCATCGCTTCGGCCGGCCGTTTTGCAGAATCGGAGGCTCGTGGGGATGCAATCATGCTCATGGTTAGGGTTTGGGAGATAATCAGCTTGAATATCGATCCTTTTATCGACGTTATGATTTACCAAGTTTGGAGTGTTAGGAATCTACTCTGCGAGTGGACCAGGCCTTCTCGGTCGGATCATCTTACTGGACCCTTCTTTTGTGTCCATTATTATTCATCTTACAGCCCAATAGTGTCCTTTTTCTCAGCTCACTGCTATTCCTTGATTTTTAAATTCATTTGAATACAAATTTTCTATCATTTTAAAACTCTCATCTTGCCATCCAAGCTTGCCTTCTTTACGGCCCAATAGGAAAATAGAGACTCGTTAAAAAAAAATCCCAAACAAAATATGAGGTTAAGGATCTAATTACTGGTGAGATTTGGGAGACGGCAGGCTTCACCAAGCTCGTCTTCTTTTGGTTCTTGAACTTTTTTGCAGTTCTTCAATGTTTTACGGTCAAAAGAAAAGGGGGAAGAAAATCACGAAAGTGAAGAAGAGAAATTGTGAGGAAGACGAACCTTAAGAGGAGAAGACGAAAACTGCAAGTTTCCAGGTGAAGCACGGATGCCCGATGGAAGCCCTATCTGAACGCATTTAAAGCGAAATCTTTGGAAACTGAACTATGGCATGATGAATCACCCGGCGGTGGCACATCGAGAAGAAAACACGTTACGAAGGCGTGTCGAGGAGCCACCGAAGATGCTTTGAATATGGTCAGCATGAAGACGCGTGCAAGCTGGAAAGGTGGGCAGCCATATCCTAAAGCTCTTAACCGTCTCTCCATTCTTAAATAAATGGGCCACCGAATAAAGTTGTTGTAACAATGGGCTTTCTGTCAGTGATCCATTTTTTAAGTAGTTGAAGCAGGTGTCAGGAGTCCACTAGGCCGGTCTAAGGAATATTTGTCCAGCACTGTAGCAAAGTGCTACTCTTCCTTATATTGTAACAATGGTCTAAGGAATATTTGTCCAGCACTGTAACAATGGGCTTTTTGTCACTGGTCCTTTTTTTTGAAATGCTGAGTTAAATAAATGTATTGATGAAGTTTTTCAACCCAATATAGATGTCTTGACAGCACCAAAAAAAAAATATAGATGTCTTGACTGACAACTTTTGTCAGTTTTTATTTTGTTAAAACTATAAACAGATTTTTGAAAATATAAAACTTTTTGGTTTTCATTTTTCAATTGTTTGTTTTGAAAAATATTATATATATATATATATATATTCCAATATAGAATATTTTTAACTCAACATTTCAAAAGTTATAAGAAAATAAATATTTAAGATTTTAAACTGGTAATTTTAAATTTACCAACATGAATGTATGTTTTACATTTTATAACACGGTTAGTGGTACGACATTCGTTCAACATTTATCAAGTAATAATGATTAAAATTAAAAGTTCATATTTTATAGTTGTATGCAGTTAAAGATTGCGTATGTTTGCACCCGTGTGTAGGGTTGTCATATGAAATGAGTAGTTCGGGCTCAATTCGAAAAAGCTCAGTTTGATCTCATCTATATCTATCTTCTATCTATATATTACAGTACGATGAATCCACATCATTAAATTAATACGTGTCAATTTTTTGTTGATTCTGGTCCCACTATGTTAAACTAAATTATTTTAAATATTTAATTTATGAATTATATTAAATATTTTACTAGCTAATATTTTTTGAGTGTTTAGGGTAAGTAAGTAGTTTATGTATCTTGGTGTATAAAGTAGACACTTTTTATATTCAATTAACAAACTAGACACCCTATTTTATGTAGAAAAAGATAAATTGATAAATATTAATTGATATTGCCATAAATGTTAATATTCTATCTCCTTAAATATGTAACGGATTTGGCAAATTAAAATAATTGATAAACTAAATTATTACGTCAAATTAGGAAAGAAATTATAACAGCTTCTAAAATAACTCCTCACATAAATACAGCAATCTTTCATTATTTTTTTTCGTCTACCTTTCTATTCTCCATTTTTTCGATTTTAAGAAACTCGAATATCGTCAATGGAGGTTTGCTCTTTAATTATTTATTTATTTATCATAATTAAAGAAATATGTTGTTATTAATTTCGTGGTTATGTACATATACTGATACATAATTTTTGCGACTTTCTACATAACGATTACGTTTATGTAGTACAAGTGTATGTCATTTTGACAATGTTTGGTTACACAAATTCGTCATTTACAGAATGTTTGGTTATACAAGTATTTTATGTATTAACATTGTGTAGTTGAAATTGTGTAATTGAAATTATTTACATTGTGTAATTGAAATTGTGTAATAGAATATGTATGTCCAATGCATTTTATGTAACTGATATTTGTGTATTATGTATTAACATTGTGTAATTGAAATTGTGTACGGACGTTGTGTAATTGAAATTATGTATAAAAATTGTGTATTAAATATTGTGTATCGGCAAAAGAATACACGAAATTTGATTAGTCTAACTGGTATAAGGGCGGGGTTGGGGCAACTCGTCCAGAGTTTGATTCCTACCTTTGACACAATCTAATTTTAAAGATATTAATATTTTGTCAATTGATATTTTTTTATTTATAATTAAACTTTATACTTTCTTAAACTTATACACTTTATTTTAAATTAAATTTTGTTTTGTTTACTTATATTTTTCAATTGAACTGATAAACTTTATTTTTTAAAAAAAATTTTTAAAGATCTTAATATATTTTTTTTATATTTTTGATTTCAATTGAACTTCATTTTTTTTCTAGACTTATAAACTATTTTTTTCTAAAATAATTTCTCTAAAGGATTAACAAAAATATTTTTTTCATTTTTTTTAGAATAAAATTTTTTTTATAATTAAAAGAATTCGTATATTTAGAATAAGTGTTTTTCCATTTTCAATTTTATGTTTTTTGAAAACAAATATATGTTATTAGTCTGTATCATTTTCTATAATTTTTTTTATATTAAATATATTTTACTTAATTTATGATTTTTACATATTAATTTTTTTTTAGAAAAAAATCATACAAAAAGTAATTAAAAAATCAGAAAAAAAAAACTCCTGAAATATTAGTATGTATCATTTTCTATAATTTTTAAAGTTTGTATTATTTTGAGTTTAATTGATAGTTGTTATTATTTTGAATTTTTTTTAAAAAAATATATGTTATTAGTCTTATTAATGGTTAGATAATTCACTATTTAAATATAACTATTTGATATTGTAAATTTTGACTTAGACATGCTACTTATATTATATAAACTTCTTTCATTTACATTTTAATATATTATTATTTAATATTGTTAATTTAAATCTAATGATTTGTTTTACCCTTATTTTTTTGTTAGTATATATTTTACACATGACTTCTTATTTATCTTATATAATAAAACCCAAATTTTTTATAGGATTGATACTAACTCGGCATTCGAGTATCTCAAAGAATTTTGTCCTGAAATCCTCTTTCCCGATTGTTATTGTAGGATTTGAATTCTTGCTTGACTTACATTCATAATGTGAAAAATACAATCTTATAACAAGTATAACATAACAATTAAGACAATTCTCAACATAGTGAATTATCATACATTTTTTTGACACACAATTATCGTCTAACCCGTGCAGGGCACGGGTATTAAAACTAGTACTTTACTAAAACAGACGACACTAATGCTAATGTGGCGCTCCCACAATTTTTCTCGAATTAAATCTTTTACTGAAAAATAAATTAAGCCAATAAATATTTTTTACTAAAGCTTATAAATTTTTTAAAATTGGCGATTATAACAAATAAAAAGAAACAACATTAAGATACTTATAAAAACTACAGTGATCACGATCTCGATCCTTGATTTTTTTAATAGTATTATTTTTTTCGATTTTTTCTAACTATATAATCTTTTCAATTGTTTGTTTAAGTTTCAAACTTCTCACATACGATATGGATATGACAACTTCGTTGATACTATACGAAAACTTCTCACATACACTTCTCGCATAATTTGCCTTATAAATATGGAACGCTCCTTCTCCTAAGTCAAACAACATTTTCTTATTTTTCAGAGGTAAATCCACGTCTTTTATTTCGGTTTTGGTGTTTGCAGGATATTAGAATGGAATCAAGTTCTGTATTTGAAGATCACGCCTTGCGGATGAATAAATCAAAAAAGAATTTAAATTGTTCATCGTTAATTTAAACAATTAATGTCCATGGATTCTTCTTTCTTTTGGTGTTTGCAGGATATTAGAAGCACTAATGTGAGCTTTCATCTTTATCTTCAACTTCAAAATGCCGTTTTTTGCTTATAAATCTTGTAAATTCTTACATTTGTAGTGGGTCGTTGAAATTTTGATGGGGTTTTTTCTTGCTTAATTTCAGATGCGGGAAGATATAATAAGTAAGGCAAAATATGGAGGTTTGGATGCTATCGTTACCTATGTGCTTTGAAATGTTCCTGACCCTACTCCTGGCAATGTACTATTTCCAGATCTTTGTACGTTTCTATTAATTCTTTACTTTAATCCGTGTTTTGCTCTCCAAATTTTGCTTACCCTTGAACAAGATTGTGAATTCATTCGAATTGGATTGATTTTTAATCTGCAGTATAATTTCGAAGGAAGTTACAATTTAGTGGAGTTCGTAAAGACACTGCAGAAAGTTGGGGTTTATGTGAATCTTCGGATTGGTCCCTACATTTGTTCAGAATGAAACTTTGGGTAGTAAAGGAACAAAACTCTTGATATCAATTCAATGTAAATTATATGCATTGTGTTCCTTTGCTTTAAGGAACTTGAGTTAACTTATTCATTTCTCTTGTGTAGAGGATTTCCTGTATGGTTAAAGTATAAACATTGCTATCAAAAGGTTCACATAGTTTGGAGGCCCAATCTATGAATGACCTGTTGAAGATATAGCCTTTTCAGTGACTCGCTTCGTTCGAGTTGGTGGTTCATACTTCAACTACTACATGGTCAGTGTTATGCCTCTTTTACACTTGTAATCTCCTTAGAAGTGTAACAAAAAGGATCAGCTTCTGGGTTAATCTCTTCTGGGTCAAACTTCCACCCGAGTAAAGAGGCAATTGTTACATTCAATAACGCACACTATGACTTGCCAACATGGTCCATTAGCATACTCCCGGGCTGTAAAGGTAAGTATTTGAAGAGTTCATAGCTTGGAATGGTTCTACCAGGTCAGTGATGAGGCCAAGTAAAATCACTCATGTTTTCTTCATTTAATGTTTACCCTACAAGATATGAGCTTGAAATCTCCACATAGTACTTCTAATGAGTGGATGCAGGGTCTTTCAGCTCAAAACAGCCAACCTCTAACATGGCATAAGGTACCAAATTACTTTTATTTTCTGGGGTTATGTTTGTGAAAATTAGGCAATCCCACATTGAAAGTATTTTGAAGAGTTTATAGCTTACTATAGTTGATGACTTTTTCGCTGTCAATTGGTGTTGGTTCGGCTAATATCTACAATTAATCTTTTTAGGAGCTTATTAAACATTTCATCTTGTTACCCAAACAAGCCCTTACACATGAAAATGGCGTTGCTATAGTGCTACTTGCTAGAGTTCTATTTCTTTCTCAAGGCAGTCTGAAATGCAAACGTTTGAATTTTTGTAGGCATACTTTGATGCATCGGAAGGAATGCGCCGTTAGCTTTGGACATGCAAAGCATGGGGAAAGGTCAAGTATGTGGGTGAATGGCCACTACACAACTTTCGCCAAAGACGAATGCAACTCTTGCAATTACGCTGGAACTTGTCGGCCTAAAAATCATAAAACAACAATTAAGTTTATAGCACGCCTCAATGTTCCAATCTTCCACCCAAGAAATATTCTTCTGATTTTTTTATATGTTAAATAGAGTCAAGGATAAAAGGAGAAAACTTAGCAACACTAACAGTATTTGATTATTTTAGATTTTTTGTACCGATTTTCAAAATCGATTTTCGTATCAAATTTTATTCTTAAATTATCAGATTCTGAATGTACCGATTTTTTTAATTTATTTCTTATCAAATTTTGTTATTTTTTTAATTATACGGCTTGTTTTTTTTTTTTTACAGATTTAAGTTGATTTATCTAATATATTCCCTTTATTAAACCGATTTTTTTGATCATCTTCCGATTATTATATGATCTTTGATTATTTAGATTTTTGTACCGATTTTTTTAAACGATTTCGTATGAGATTTTGTTTGGCTTTTAGCTATATTGTTTTTTACCGGTTATTTAAAACGATTTATGTTGATTGACAAATTTAAACTTTCAATGCCATTTTATTATGAAACAATTTGGTTTACTAGGCTTTTTCTAGTTTTGTGTTTAGTAAATATACCCCTTGAGAGAAGAATGTGTAGAGTTTGAAAATAAATACAAAAGGTTGGGGTATATATACTTAATTGAAACATTAAAAAGTCTAGTTACTACTATGGTTTTTCAAAAAGGCCTAGTTACCAAAATTGCCCTTTTATTATTTAGTACATGTTTCGTTTCATATTCTTTTTTTTTATAAAAAATTAAACTTTTTAGTTCCATTTAGATAATCACAATATTCAGAAACTGAATCTTCTATTTTGTTATTTGGATACTATGGTACATACTTTATTTATTGTTTACAAAATTAAAGTAATAAATTTGTTTTGTAATATGAATGTTGTCATCTAATTTTTTTTTAATTTACGAAATTTCATATTATGATTTTTAAATCCAAATAATTTATTGAAAATATATATATTTTTAAATAAAAAAGATTAGTTTATGGGTATTCTTTTTATCTAAGTATTTTGTTTCATATTCTATTTGTTTAATCATAACATATGGGTATTCTTTTTATCTAAATATTTCATTTCATATTAAATGGATCGTTATAAAAAATGAACTTTCATATTCCAAATTCCGTTCATCTAATAATTTCATTTTAGTTTTAGTTTTAGTTTTTAAACTTCATTTCAATGTATGTATATTTTTTACAAAACTAAATTTCCATTTCCAATTTATTATTTAGTATATATTTCATTTAAATTTTTTTCACAAAAATAAATTTTCAGGTTCAGTTTAGATAATCACAATATATTAAAGTAATTTATTTATAAGTCTATAACGAAATTGTGTATTGTATGATTTTTTTTAAAAAAAAATTGTGTGTTGTATAAGGATTAAATTTATGAAGTATAGATTAATAAGAAATTCTTAATTGTATCTATTTTATTGTTTCGAGAATAATTAAAGGTGAATTAATATTATAATATTTTATAAATATGTCTTTTGTTCCCCTGACATGACATATTATTCAAAGGATTTAATATATAAATATACCCGCACAAGGTGTGGGCTATGCACTAGTTCATTTAATTGAACGAGTTGAGTTTGAACTCAAAATAAAACTCGTCTAATAATCAGTCTCGACTCGTTTAATTTCTTAACTAGGTGAACATGAACATAGCAAAGTTCAGTTTGTTCAGAGTCAAATAAGATTTATAGAACCGACAGTAGCTTGAGCTCGGCTCGAGCTCGTTCATTAGTAAAATGAGTCAAGCTTGAACTTCATAAAACAAAACTCGTTTTAAAATCAAGCTCGGGTCAAGCTAACACGTCGAATATGAGCATGTCAAAACTTGACTCATTTTTAAACAAGCCGAATATGAGCATACCAAAGCTCAACTCGTTCGGATCGAATAACAACCTACCCGTATGGATTTTATTTTACAACGTACTTTACCTTATTATAAAGAAATAAAAAGTAATTTATATCATACAATCTTCTCAACTATGTTAGTTTAAAATCCCTTTTTAAAAAGATTTTCTCTAAATACATTTATTTTTTTATTTCTTTTGGTAGGTTTTCTTTCTTTAAAAGGGTGTCTACTTTATGTGTCGATCCTCGGATATATGATAGAACAACCGTTAAATCATGAACTACACTTTTTAAGATCATAGAGAATTGCAACAAAACTTTTGAATGATTTTGATCCGTACATTTTTCATACCGGAACCGTAGCCTTCTTTATGGATATAACTATAAGTAATCGTTATTTAATTGAGAATATATAAATGACACACATATAAGACACTATAGGCTATTTCCAATGGCCAAATTGGGGAACTAGCTTTTTTTTAATAGTTCAACCATTTAATTAAGTCCCTTTTTAAATTAAATTATAAAAAATAAATTCTAAACCCAAAATCCAAAATTCTAAACCCTAAACACTAAATAATAAACCCTAGGACTCTAAAACCAAAATTTCAAAAATTCAAAAACCCTAAAACTAACCCTAAACCCTAAATTAAGCCATAAACCCTAAATAATAAATCCTAAAACCCTAAGTCTAAACATGTCAAACCTTAACTCTAAACCCTAAGACCCTAAACCTAAAATCCTAAACCCTAATAATTATTATTAAAAAGTTATTAATTTTTTAGTTGAACATAATTTTTTTTTTTGAAAAATTATGTATTGATCGAGAAGAATATACATTGGGGGATATGGAGGGTATGCAAAGGAGCAGTTACATGAGGTTAATTCCTAGTCTCTTGGCCCAAAAGGTAGAGTTGGGGGATCTGTCCTTCTAGTGCTTGGAGGCATGATTCTTGGTTACTTGGATGATGTTGTGAGTGCAGGAGGTGACAAGGATAGATCTTTGATTGAAAATGGTCTCATTACGAGCCATCCATATATGATAAATAAAGTAGGTGATGGAGGCAATTCTGATATGAGCGAAGAAGTCATGCTTTTTTGGTTTGAGGTTGTTGAGCCAAGTCCAGATGCTCCTGCTATTGGGATACGGAGGCGGGGCATGGGTCCATCTTGAGATTAGGTCAAGCACTAGTCATGCGAAGCTGCAGATGATAACAAGATTTATGACTTAGAATTAGGTAATCATTTAGATAGATTTCTCATTCATTCGTGCAAGTTTTGACATTGGTTCATGACGTCTTCGCTCAATTCATGCACATTTCTAGAAAAGACGTCTACACTACCTTTTATCGGTTTTGTAGGTAATTCGGGGATCTATTGGACGTTAATCGATACATTTGAGGGCCAAACCTCATGATGGTACACATCCAAAGCCTTGGAGGAGCATAATTGGAGCAACAAAGGACACACAGATCACTAATGGTGCAAGCAATGGAGCAACTCATGGCTGGACGATCATAGCATGTTTCTGCTGAAGAAAATCGGACCAACTAGCAGCTAAATCGGCCGATTTTATTCACTGGGTCGATTTTTGGGGCTTTGACAGCTTAAGCCACGTGTCCCACGATCCCTTGTCCGGCCTTGCTCTTGGTGGAGAATATAAGTGGTCCTGCAGGTTGTTGCTGAGCATCTCTCCTCTCACACACTCTCATTCACAGCTCATCAATTTGGGGGAAAGATTGGAGGAGAATAAAAACTCTCAAGGATTGAAGGAAGAAGAAGAACACCATTCTAAGAGTGATAGTGAGACTTTTGAGTGATTTTTGTAATCTTGGATTGAAGAACTTTTGCAAGGATTGTTAGGAACGTTTTGAATCTTTATTTAAGAGTTTGTAAGTCTTGCTACAACTTGGATTTAGCTGAGATTTATTGATTTTACTTGCTTATCTTTCATTATTCATCTATGAGAACCATGTATGCTTGTATGATGATTTTGGATCTTGATATGCATATTATTGGCTAGTTTATTGTGATTATGGAGTGATGGATTGATGGTTATGGCTAGGGTGATGATAGGATGGACTTATATGTTAGTTTAGGATGATTTGTATGCACGAAACTCACAACAGAAGGAAAAATCGGTCTGTTCATCAGAGAAATCGTCCGAATTTTCCCATGATCCACCCGATTTCCTCCTCCGTTGCTCTTTAAATGATGAATATGTATGATTGAGGTGTTAGGTTGTTAAATCCTAGTGTTTATTAAGCCTAATTTAGCTTAGGATCACCTAATTCTATCAACCTAAGTGAGGGAAGAGATCTACCCGATGATTTCCGATCTTAGATACTTTAGAAGATGAATTCTAGGTAGTAGTGAGCCTCATAAGCCGCTATTGGATCGAGTGTGCTAGGATTATTGCTTGAGATTTCCCTATTCCGAGACTTACCCGGTAAGGAGAGGGATACCCCTTAAGTAGTGTCTAGTTTGTGTGGAATTCCTTATTCTCACCCCTTGAGACCTACCCGGTAATAGGAGTTTGATGCGGGATTAGTGAAGTGAGAGACTTACCCGGTAATCGCTTCCATTAGTGAACATTCTTTCCCCAACACCGCAGCTTGTCCTTAGAATCCTTAGAACCTTGAGTCCAATGCCATAACCGGAAATCTTGACCTCTAGAATCCACTTTTCTCTCTTGATCATATACTTGTGTTTTGAGTTACTTGTTGTTTGCTAGTTGAGTTGTTAGATTGTTTTATTGTCTTGTTTGATTTGTGATCCTTGCTTGATCACCACAAAAACCAACCAAAAACATTGTGTTTTCCATTTTCTTTGTTCCTTGACCTTTTCTTTGATTAGATCCACACTATCTATGACCATTGTTTGACTCGATTTCACCTTAGTCTTTGTGTTCGACCTCGGAATACTATCCCTACTACAAACGTCCCGTACACTGCGGGTTCGCTAGGAGTTAGGATAAATATAACGAGTATAAATTTAAAGCTTATTGCGTACACACATCACATATCCTGAGCGTAACAAGTTTTTGGCGCTGTTGCCGGGGACTAGGTCTAGATTGAGTCATTTTGTGATTGTTTATAGTGTAGATCTTTCTTGTTGCTTTTGATCTCTCTTTGGTGTGTGTCTTTGCTTTTCAGGACATCTCTCACTCTTTAGCTGTATGCGAAGATCTCGTGGCAAGGATTTAGCTCCATTCGATCCCGAACCGGCGAAAACCCTTAGATCTAGATCCAAGAGCATTAAAAAGGGAAAAGAGATGGCCGGAAGAGATCTCCAAGCTGAATTGGATGAAGCCTTAGAGCAAATAAGGCTAAGAGATGAGCTCTTAGAGGAAGAAAGGAGACTTACCAATGAGAGGCAAGAAGCAACTAGGAGGGAGATTGATGAGATTAGGCAAGCCCTTGTACAAGGGGAGCTCAATCGTCAACAACCTCCACCTCCTCCACCACCGGTAGTACAACCGTAGCCGGCGGTTAATGATAGGGTTGTGCCCATTGCCATTGAAGAGCCACAAACCCTAGGGAGACGTATGGATCCGGCACAAAGAGCACACCGTCCGGGTGTGAACTTAGGAGATCCCGCAACCCACAACTATGAGCTCCGCCCTCAAGTTCTACAAATGATCCGGCACAATCAATTTGGAGGGATGGAAGGAGAGTCTCCTCATTAACACTTGATGAATTACGAGATTTTGATGGAGACTCTTAGACCGCCAAGATTGGAAAGCAACAACCATAAGCTTAGGGCTTTTTCCTTCTCTCTTAAGGATAAAGCCTTGGCTTGGTATCAATCCATTCCACAAGGGCGAGTGAGTACTTGGGAGGAGATGACAACCGAGTTTTTGACTAAGTTCTTCCCACCTTCCAAGACTACCGAGTTAAGAGGGAAGATCAATGCCTTCATGATGAAGGATAGAGAGAGTTTGTTCAAGTCTTGGGAGAGATTCAAAGATCTTCTCCTAGATTGTCCGCACCATGGCATACCGAAAATTGAGCTATTGGAGATCTACTTCAAAGGACTTGATGAAGATAGCCAATTCAAGCTCCAATCTCTTTCCGGTGGGACTTTCATAGAGAAGCATGTGGATGATGCTTGAGAGTTTGTGGAGAAGCAAGCTCTAGTGATTGAGAAGTACTCCCATAGGAAGAGTGAAGGGAGAAAGGCGGGAGCATATGTGGTGAGTGAAGTCACCATGAGCAATTTCAAGCTTGACGCCATCAACAATGAGTTGAAGTCCTTGAGGGAGTTGTGTGCTACAACTTTGAAGAACCAAGCAACTCCTCAAGTGCTTCCACAAGCTAATCTATCTTCTAAAGAGGAGGATGTGAATTACATGGGAAGGGGCAATTACAACAACTATCAAGGCCCAAGGAACTTCAACAACAACCGGCAATTCAACAATTACCGGCCCAACCACAACCATCCCGGGTTTTCTTACTCTAACCCGGATGGAGCCTTGAACCCTCCCGCTTTCACAAGCACAACTCCACCACCAAAGGCTTCACAAGAACCACCACCCGGATTCACTCAACCTCCAAAGGATAGAACCGAAATGATGTTTGAGCAACTGCTTGGAAGGTTGAGTGGTCTTGAGAGCACGGTGACTTCAATTTCCAAGGCTCAAAAGGTTTTGGAAGCACAAGTGTTCCAAAAGGCGGGCGAAGCACATAAAGATCCGGGAAAGCTTCCCGGGAGAACCGAAGAAAACCCAAGAGGCCAAGTGTTGGCTATTACAACGAGGAGTGGGTTGAGTATGAAAGATCCTTTGCCCAAGGACAATGCTAAAGGGAAGCAAGTGGTGAATGAAGGAGAACCATTGCAAGAAGGTGGAGGCAAGAGCAAGGATGTCGAGCCAACATATGTGGCACCGCCTCCATACAAGCCACCACTACCGTTCCCTCAATCACGAGCAAGAGCTCGCTTGGACAATCACTTTGGTAAATTCCTTGAACTTATGTCTAAATTGCATATTAACATTCCGTTCATGGATGCTATCTTAGGTATGCCGGCATATGGCAAGTTCTTGAAGGAAATACTCTCCAACAAAAGGAAGTTGGAGGAGTATGGGGAGATAAGAATGACAAAGAGATCCTCGGAGTTGATTCAAACAATGAAGGAGGAGATGCCTCCCAAGCTAAGAGACCCGGGATCCTTTTGTGTGCCAATCGGAGTAGGAGAAGTGAAGTATGACGCCCTATGTGATCTTGGGGCAAGTGTAAGCATCATCCCGCTTGCACTTTGCAACAAGGTTGGGCTAGGAGAGCCAAAGCCGGTCAAGATGACCCTTTACATGGCGGACCGCTCAATCACTCATCCGGTTGGGATCTTGGAAGACATTCCGGTGCAACTAGGGAAGTTCTATGTGCCCATAGACTTTGTTGTTTTGGACATCCCGGCGGACTATCCGGTTCCTATCATCTTGGGGAGACCTTTCCTAGCTACTTCCGGGTGTCTAGTAGATTGCAAGAATGGAACCCTCTTCTTCAATATTGGAGAAGAAAACATCAAGTTCAAGCTATCCACAATGATGAAGGGGCCAACACTGGATGAGGATGTATTCAACATAGTTGAAGAAGAGGAGTCTAGGGAGGTTGTGAGCTCAATCTTGCTCAAGGATCCACTTGAGAGAGTTCTTAGCTCAAGCTTGATGGAGGAAGGAGTTGAGGAGAGTAGCAATGAAGTGATCAAGGCCTTGAATGCATTGGACGAGCTACCAAGTGTTGGGTTTGAAGTGCTATAAGAAGAGAAAAACTGCCAGAAAAATCGGCCTGCTTGGGCAAAATCGGCCGATTTTTGTCCTTGTGCTGAAATTTCAGCCAGTTTTGCAAAACCAGAAACTCAGATCGACCCACTGCCAGAAAAATTGTCCGATTTTTCCTCCTGGGCCGATTTTCCTGAGTCTTTTCAGCATCAACCACTTGAGTGTGAGCAATCATCAAGGGACTTCAAGGAGGCTTCCATGGCTTTGCAATCATCTCAACCTACATTGTATGGATCGTCTCCAACCGAAAAAGGTCCTCCTCAACTTGATCTTAAACCTCTTCTTTCTCATTTAAAGTATGCTTTCCTTGGTTCAAATTCTACTTATCCGGTGATTGTGAATGCATCTTTGAATGATGATGAACTTGATAAATTGTTGAATGAATTGAAACTGCATAGAAAGGCAATAGGATACACCATTGATGACCTTGTTGGCATAAAACCCTCTTTGTGCATGCATAAGATAATGATGGAAGATAATCATAAACCCTCTATTGAACATCAAAGAAGGTTAAATCCTATAATGAAAGAGGTAGTTAAGAAGGAGATCATAAAGCTGCTAGATGCGGGAATTATCTACCCTATCTCGGATAGTAAGTGGGTTAGTCTCGTTCATGTAGTTCCTAAGAAGGGTGGAATGACCGTAGTGACTAATGAGAACAATGAACTAATCCCGACTAGGACGGTTACGGGGTGGAGAATGTGCATTGATTATAGGAAGCTTAACATGGCCTCTAGGAAAGATCACTTCCCTCTCCCCTTCATTGACCAAATGCTAGAGAGGTTAGCTCAACACTCTCATTTTTGCTACCTAGACAGCTATAGCGGATTCTTCCAAATCCCTATCCACCCCGATGACCAAGAGAAAACAACCTTTACATGTCCATGGGGTACTTTTGCATATAGGAGAATGCCATTTGGGTTGTGTAATGCATCCGCCACCTTCCAAAGGTGTATGATGGCTATCTTTTCGGAATACATTGAAAATATCATGGAAGTGTTCATGGATGATTTCTCTGTTTATGGTTCTTCCTTTGATAATTGCTTGGCTAACTTGTCATTAGTATTGCAAAGATGTGAGGAGACAAATCTTGTCTTGAATTGGGAAAAATGCCACTTCATGGTAAGTGAAGGTATTGTGTTAGGACACTTGGTATCTAACCGTGGCATTGAGGTTGATAGGGCCAAGATTGAGACGATAGAGAAGTTGCCACCACCTACCTCGGTGAAGGGGGTAAGGAGCTTTCTAGGGCATGCCGGTTTTTACCGGAGGTTTATTCAAGACTTCTCTAAGATTTAAGCCCCTTACTAACCTACTAATGAAGGATGTTGAATTTGTTTTCTCCAAAGATTGCCTTGAGGCTTTTTGTAGGTTGAAGAACGCTTTGATCTCCGCACCAATCATGCAACCCCCGGATTGGAGCTTACCGTTTGAGATCATGTGTGATGCGAGCGATGTAGCCGTTGGGGCTGTTTTGGGGCAAAGGAAAGATGGGCGCACTCATGCTATTTATTATGCTAGCAAGACGCTAGATGATGCCCAACTTAACTATGCCACAACCGAGAAAGAGTTGCTAGCGGTAGTGTATGCCGTTGAGAAGTTTCGGTCATACCTTGTTGGAGCGAAGGTCATTGTTTATACGGATCATGCTGCGATCCGTTACCTCCTTACAAAGAAGGATGCCAAACCTAGGTTGATTCGGTGGATCCTTCTTCTTCAAGAGTTTGACTTAGAAATCCGGGACAAGAAGGGATCCGAGAACTCCGTGGCGGATCACCTTAGTAGACTCCCACCATTGGAGCTTGAAAGAGAGGACATCCCGATTGATGACTCATTCCGGGATGAGCAATTGCAAATGATGGAGGAATGCTTGTTCCAAGTGTCTAGAGGAAGCGAGCCATGGTATGCCGACATTGTGAACTACCTGGTGTATGAGGAAGTGCCTCCCGGATTAACATATGCCCAAAGGAAGAAGTTCTTCAAGGATGTGAGGCACTACTATTGGAGTGAGCCACTTTTGTTCAAAAGAGGGCCGGATGGAATGTTTAGAAGATGCATACCGGAGGATGAGGTGGAGAGTGTGATCCGCCATTGTCATTCCTTGCCATGTGGAGGGCATGCTAGCTCATACAAGATATGTGCTAAAGTGTTGCAATCGGGCTTCTTTTGGCCAAGCTTGTTCAAGGATGTGCAAAGCTTTGTGGTAGCTTGTGATGCTTGCCAAAGGACGGGCAACATCTCAAGGAGAAATGAGATGCCCTTGAACAACATACAAGAGGTAGAGATATTTGATGTGTGGGGTGTGGACTTCATGGGACCATTCCCTTCTTCATGTGGAAACCTCTACATCCTATTGGCGGTTGACTATGTTTCAAAATGGGTGGAGGCAATCGCCTCTCCTACAAATGATGCCAAGGTGGTGGTGCGGTTCTTCAACCGAGTGATCTTCCCTAGGTTTGGAACACCAAGGGTGATCATAAGTGATGGAGGGAAGCACTTCACCAATAGGAACTTTGAGGTACTTTTGACTAAGTATGGGGTGACTCATAAGGTGGCAACACCTTACCATCCTCAAACTAGTGGCCAAGTGGAGATCTCCAACCGGGAGATAAAGGGAATACTTGAGAAGACGGTCTCTAGAACGAGAAAGGATTGGGCTATGAAGCTCGATGATGCCTTGTGGGCATATAGGACCGCTTTCAAGACACCAATTGGCACCACTCCTTACAAGTTGGTCTATTTAAAATCTTGCCACCTTCCGGTAGAGATGGAGCATAGAGCATATTGGGCTATAAGGTGGTTGAATTTTGACCTTAAGAAGGCCGGTGAGAAGCGGTTGCTAGACATGAACGCCCTTGAGGAGATCCGGTTGGATGCTTATGAGAATGCCTGGATCTACAAGGAGAGGACCAAAAGGTGGCATGACAAACGCCTCATCCCGAAGGAGTTGAGTGAAGGTGACCTTGTCCTTCTCTTCAACTCGAGGCTGCGGCTCTTCCCCGGAAAGCTCAAATCAAGATGGACCGGGCCATATGTGGTGAAGAAGATCTTTCCTCATGGAGCGGTAGAGATAGGAGGAGATCATTGTGGTGACTTCAAGGTGAATGGGCACCGTTTGAAGAAGTACATCCCGGAAGCCCCGGTGGAAGTGATTGCCCCACTTCACCTTGATTGAAACGCTCCTGAATTTGGTCAAGCTAATGACCTTAAAGAAGCGCTTAATGGGAGGCAACCCATTGGTACATATTTTTCCCTTTCTTTTTCTTGCTTTTGTTTAATCTCACTCTTGGTGTGCTTTGTTTTCCCTTTGTGTTTTTGGGTGCTAGATCTTGTTGTTGTCACAAGGATGAGATGTTGGAGATCATCTGAAGACCTCATGGAGCTAATTAAGGTACAAGATCCAAGCACATAGACGAGGAGGAAATCACCCAGAAAAATCGGACTGTTCATGCACAAAATCGGCCGATTTTCCTGGGCTATGGGGCGATTTTTCCTCTGTATAAAAGGAAGTGATGATCCCCAATCAATCATGGGTGGAGCGGACGTGGAACTTGGACGTCTTGCGGTGCCAAGCGTGGGTTCCGACATCATAACGAACATCAAGAGCTCTCTACCATCCTTGATCGATCATCCACCATCATCATCCAATGAGAACCGAAATACCAAAGCATCACCAATTTTACATTGTGAGGACTCTCTTTCACTTCTTTATTTAGCTTCCACATTGGGGACAATGTGTTTCTAAGTATGGGGTGGGGTTTTCATGATCACTTGCATGATTAGCATCTAGGATAGTTTAATATTGTCACATGTTTCATTATGTCTTGCATTGTACATACATATTTAGAAAAATCCAAAAAATTCAGAAAATTTTAAAAATTTTTAGTGCTTCTAAGGCTTGGATATGACCCTAATGATGAATCTTGTCTTGTGAATTGGCTATGGATAGCCTCATGTGTTGAATAGATGATGCATATGTGGACTTGAAGTACTTATCTTGAATCCCATGAATGATTTGTGATCATGAATGTTTGCCTTGATTGAATTGAGTATTGAAAGTCGAAATTGCATGCTAGTTCTTGCACATCAATTAGGAGTGATTAAGGCAATTCATTTTCCTCTACTTCTCATCTTGATCATGTTGCTTGAGCACCTCAATTGAGATAAATTTGACCCCTTTTGACCCATCCGGGACTAGGAGCATGCTAGTGTGTTGAAGTATGTGAAAAGCAAGTGTGGGGTGAAATTGTTGATGAAAAGAATGTCATGAATGAAATGCTGAATTTGTTGTGAAAGTGTAGCCAAAAATATAGGCTTGGGGACGTTGGCTTAAATGACAAGTAACTCGGTACACTTCACATAATCGGGTGTTGGTGCCTTGCCAAAGTCAAATAAACCAATAGTCCTAACGAGCTTTGGTATGTGTGCCCGGTGTGGATGCACCTCGAAAAATAGAAAAAGCCCGAGGATGGCTAATCACCAAGGTTTCGGCTTTTGTACACCAATGCCATTGTCTCAAAAATAAAAAAAAAAAGAAAGAAAAGAAAGAAAAGAAAATGAAAAATATACACTTGAGGGAAGTTGATAAGAAATGTGAAGTTGTGGTTGTTTAGTTCCTTTCCCGGATTAGCATCACATAGCCTAGAAAATTCCCACCTAATCACAACGTTTCTTAGCCTTCTATTTTACAAGTCCTTTTGACCTACTTGCATGTGTGTGAGGCTAAGTGATTTAGATTGGATATGCTCATGATCATCTTGACTTCTTCATCTTTACACTTCATTGCATGCTATCAAGTTAAGTGTAATTGTCTTTCCATGCTTTCATTTATTTGATGCATATTTGCTTGTCCATTGCCATGAAACATGACTATGAAGGTGATCCAATATTAGAAGCACAACTCCAAAAGATTTTGCCAATTTTTTTGCATACATAAATCATGTCATCTCTTAGTCAATAGTTGGGAATTTGCTCGGGGACGAGCAAACCTTAAGTATGGGGTATTTTTGATAACAAGATTTATGACTTAGGATTAGGTAATCATTTAGATAGATTTCTCATTCATTCGTGCAAGTTTTGGCATTGGTTCATGACGTCTTCGCTCAATTCATGCACATTTCTAGAAAAGACGTCTACACTACCTTTTATCGGTTTTGTAGGTAATTCGGGGATCTATTGGACGTTAATCGATACATTTGAGGGCCAAACCTCATGATGGTACACATCCAAAGCCTTGGAGGAGCATAATTGGAGCACCAAAGGACACAAAGATCACTAATGGTGCAAGCAATGGAGCAACTCATGGCTAGACGATCATAGCATGTTTCTGCTGAAGAAAATCGGACCAACTAGCAGCTAAATCGGCCGATTTTATTCACTGGGTCGATTTTTGGGGCTTTGACAGCTTAAGCCACGTGTCCCACGATCCCTTGTCCGGCCTTGCTCTTGGTGGAGAATATAAGTGGTCCTGCAGGTTGTTGCTGAGCATCTCTCCTCTCACACACTCTCATTCACAGCTCATCAATTTGGGGGAAAGATTGGAGGAGAAGAAAAACTCTCAAGGATTGAAGGAAGAAGAAGAACACCATTCTAAGAGTGATAGTGAGACTTTTGAGTGATTTTTGTAATCTTGGATTGAAGAACTTTTGCAAGGATTGTTAGGAACGTTTTGAATCTTCATTTAAGAGTTTGTAAGTCTTGCTACAACTTGGATTTAGTTGAGATTTATTGATTTTACTTGCTTATCTTTCATTATTCATCTATGAGAACCATGTATGCTTGTATGATGATTTTGGATCTTGATATGCATATTATTGGCTAGTTTATTGTGATTCTGGAGTGATGGATTGATGGTTATGGCTAGGGTGATGATAGGATGGGCTTATATGTTAGTTTAGGATGATTTGTATGCACGAAACTCACAACAGAAGGAAAAATCGGTTTGTTCATCAGAGAAATCGTCCGATTTTTCCCATGATCCACCCGATTTCCTCCTCTGTTGCTCTTTAAATGATGAATCTGTATGATTGAGGTGTTAGGTTGTTAAATCCTAGTGTTTATTAAGCCTAATTTAGCTTAGGATCACCTAATGCTATCAACCTAAGTGAGGGAAGAGATCTACCCGATGATTTCTGATCTTAGATACTTTAGAAGATGAATTCTAGGTAGTAGTGAGCCTCATAAGCCGCTATTGGATCGAGTGTGCTAGGATTATTGCTTGAGATTTCCCTATTCCGAGACTTACCCGGTAAGGAGAGGGATACCCCTTAAGTAGTGTCTAGTTTGTGTGGAATTCCTTATTCTCACCCCTTGAGACCTACCCGGTAATAGGAGTTTGATGCGGGATTAGTGAAGTGAGAGACTTACCCGGTAATCGCTTCTATTAGTGAACATTCTTTCCCCAACACCGCAGCTTGTCCTTAGAATCCTTAGAACCTTGAGTCCAATGCCATAACCGGAAATCTTGACCTCTAGAATCCACTTTTCTCTCTTGATCATATACTTGTGTTTTGAGTTACTTGTTGTTTGCTAGTTGAGTTGTTAGATTGTTATATTGTCTTGTTTGATTTGTGATCCTTGCTTGATCACCACAAAAACCAACCAAAAACATTGTGTTTTCCATTTTCTTTGTTCCTTGACCTTTTCTTTGATTAGATCCACACTATCTATGACCATTGTTTGACTCGATTTCACCTTAGTCTTTGTGTTTGACCTCGGAATACTATCCCTACTACAAACGTCCCGTACACTGCGGGTTCGCTAGGAGTTAGGATAAATATAACGAGTATAAATTTAAAGCTTATTGCGTACACACATCACATATCCTGAGCGTAACAGCAGAGATGGAAGAGATGTTCTTCATCCTCTTGGTGTGCGTTGCAAAGATGACATATGATATTGGGGGTGATGTTCCATGTATGAAGCTTGGTGAGAGTGGGGAGCTTCTTGTGGCTAGCGGTCTAGGTAATGAAGCTGCATTTGGGAACATTGAGGCCTTTCCAAATGATATGATGAGGGTAGCTGGTAGTGGCCTGGCGATTTTTGAGGAGGTGATATGCAACATCGGTGGAGAAGGTGCCTTTGGTGCTGGTGGTGGAGGTAAGGAAGATTTGGCTATTGGTGGTGGCTAAGATGTCGTTCCTAGCATGGAGAATGGAGTTCCAAGAGGTATTTTGTTTGTAACTGGGGTCAATGGACCAAATAGTTCGATTTTTTAGAATGTTTTTGGTGGTCCAAATAGCCCATAGGTTGTTACTGGCATGGCTAGGTCGAGTTCATACAGCAGCTTAGCAATGCACACACATTTTCAAGAGAGAAGCTCTTTGAAGCCTAATCCCCCATTGGAGAGAGGGGAGCAAACAACCTGCCAAGAGATAAGGGCACGCGCGTTGATCTCCTTGTCGGACCAAAGGAAGGAACGAAGGATGGTGTTTATTTTCTTGATGATGGAGCTGTAAGAGCCTTAGTCTTCGAGAGATCCCGCACCTGCACCTCAGTTGAGACGCAGCTGCCTTTCACCTTTGGAGTTACAGTGGGCCGCCCATGCGCCCCTGTATGGCCACCCTTGCGTGCCTGTGAGCCGCCCTACGGCCAGGCCAGCCGCCCCTGCGGTTTGTGGTGTATTGCAGCCGTCTTTTTTGACCCGAGCCTTGATTTTTGACTCTCCTTCCTTTATAAGCTTCCCCTTTCTTTCCCTTCTGATGAGTGCTTGGTATCTTCAGCCCCATCTCTCTCTCCTTCACGATCTTCTTCTCCTCTTTTCCATCTTTGGATCTCTTCTTGATCCATGTGTGAGTTTTGTGAGTTTTAGGAGCTTGTGCTTGGCCTTGCTTGTGGTTTATGGTTGATGATGCTGTTGTGCCTTGTGGAGCCAGCTTGAGGATGTTTTGGAGTGGTTTTGATCTTTTAGGAATCTCAGCTTGGTTGCTGCTGGAGTGAGGAAGAGTGGAGAATCGAAGAAAGGAGTGAAGCAGAAGCTGAAGTGGTGTGTCCCTGCACACCAACCGCCCTTGCGTCGTCTCTGGACCACCCCTGCGTCAGCAGTGAGCCGCCCCTACGTCATCCCCTAGCCGCCCCTGCGGCCACCTGCACCATCTTGGTGTTGCACTTGGTTCTGCAGGTGTGTGTTGCTTCTAGGCCTTCCTTAGGATGCCTTTGTTCCCTCCTTTTCTAGTATGAGTGTATAGGATCATACTAGATGTGTGAGGATGTGTTTGGTTGAGTTTATGATCGGTTTATGCCTTGTACGACTTTGAGGATTTAGGTTGATGTTGATTGAGGTTGTGAGTTTAAGTATGATCCTCATGGATCCCTTTAGGTCTAGGTGTGACCCTTTTGATGAATAGAGGTTGATATATCTTTATGCCTTGTTATTAGGCAGTGCCCCTCTCTCAGGATTGGAGGATTGTTGTGGTTGAGCTGTGTACGAGGTTGAGGTAAGTCCGTAGGACTTAGCTACCATCCCTATATTGGGTGTTTGCATGAGTGGTGTGTGCTTTATATGTTTGCTATGATAGCATGAGTTGTCGTTTTTATCGATCTATGTTCTATTGACCGCCCCACTGCGTAGCTGTGATAACCTTTCCCTTTCATCCCGCCGTGGAGTTTGGGAGGTTCTCTGATGTCATGCCAGACCTGGTATACGGGGAGGGCACAACCCACTCCCATAGGGTACACGGGTTGTGTGATCGAGGCTACTCCAGATGGCTATCAGGCTTAGAGGCGAGGATGTATCGGTCCTCGTGTCACATACTTTCATATATATATATATATACACACATACGGTTTTTGAGTGAATGATTATTATATAAAGATGATAAAATGGGTAAATGTGTGAGAGCATGCTAATGTGTTTATCTTTCATGATTGTGCTTGTGCTTATGCATTACCTCATATATGTATGGTTAGTTAACGGTTTCATACCGTGTTGTAGATGTTTACAGGTTAGGCACTACTAGGTGATCTGCAAGGTGACAGGCCGAGGACTCTCGTACATTAGGTGGTTGGTTTGGGATGTTTACCCTTCCCCTCCTGCGTGAGGATGATATCTTGTTTTACCTCCTGTGTGAGGATGTCGTTTTATGTACTCGGCTATGTTGTTGTTTACTTTGGGTCGTACAGTTTATACTGTTTTATGTATTTGTTTTATATCTGTTAGTGCCATGTTGTAAGGTCTAGTGAACTTGTTGTCAGGCTACGACTCAATCTAGACCTAGTCCCCGGCAACGGCGCGAAAAACTTGTTACGCTCAGGATGTGTGTGCACGCAATAAGCCTTAAATTTATACTCGTTATATTTCTCCTAACTCCTAGCGAACCCGCAGTGTACGGGACGTTTGTAGTAGGGATAGTATTCCGAGGTCGAACACAAAGACTAAGGTGAGATTGATTCGATTAGTGATTAAGTTTAGTGAAGATCTAGGCTTAAGAAAAGAGAAAGAAATAAAGAAATGAAAATCTCAATGTTTTTGGTTGGTTTTTAGGTGACCAATCAAGGGTCACAAATCATGCAAAGTAAACAATCAACTAAGCTAACAAATCAACACAAACAACCGAACAAGCTATCACGAGATACGAATCAAGGAGAGAAAAGCGGATTCTAGGGGTTGGAAACTCCGGTTATGGCATAGGACTCAAGCTATCTAATCATTCCTTGGATTAACTATGATATGTTGGGAGTGAGTGTTTCTAGATTGGGATCAATCACCGGGTAGGTCTCATGGTCCACTAGTCCGTTCCTAAGGTCTCATCACCGGGTAGGTCTCAAAGAGCCTAAGGGATGGAATTCTACACAAACCGGATTGTCACCTAGGGATCTAACCTATCCTCACCGGGTAAGTCTCGAAAGGGTTAGTCCTAAACAACTATCCTAGCACACTTAGTCCAATGGCGGCTTATGAGGCTCACCACTACCTAGAGTTTGTCATCTTTGAAATCTAAGAGTAAGAATCACCGGGTAGGTCTCTTCTAACACTTAGTTGCTAACACTAGGTCACCCTAGGATAGATTTAACTCAACAAACACTAGGATTTCAACATTCTAACAATCTAGTACTTAGATCCATCGAATCCGGGAAATCACGGATTGTTCTACCACTTCCACGGCCGTGGAAGGGCAAGAACTAACCGTGGACTCCAACAGAGGCTTCGTTCAAGCAAATAAGTCGTCCAAGGGCTAATCTAAGTTCATCCTATCATAGTCTTAGCCATAACCATCCTTTCCTTACCCTAGAATCGCATCTATTTAGCCTACAACATGCATCATAACAATCGAAATCATCAAGCATAAAATCACGGCTTCCATTTGCAAGATAATGAAAAGAAAGAGATGAACAAGTGAAGCAAACAAAACCAAGCTGAAAGTAAGATTAGAAAGACTCACAACCCTTACAAAAGAAGGTTTCAAAAATTCTTACAACCCTAGAAATCGATTCTGAAAATCTTCACTATAAAACTTGTCAAAGTCTAGCTATGGTGTGTTCTTCTCCTCTTCTCCAATGGTAGCTCTTCTCCTCCTCCAATGGAGCTCTCCTCTTGAGAGAATCTTCTTCTTGAGAGAGTGTATTTTGATTCCCAATTTGATTGGATGATAGGGGATGCCTTCTCTCAGCCTTGCAGGACCACTTTTATACTACAACCTTGCTAGAGAGGGCCATGAGATCGTGGCACAACTGTCACAACCGCCTGGCAAAAACCACGGTTGGTTCCACGGCCGTGGTCTTGCCAGTGACCGTGGTTTGGTGCTTCAGCTTCGCCTTGGATCATTAAGCTATGATTTGGTGCATGGCTTGTGTTGACAAGGTTCCATGAGTCCTCCTTAGCCTCTAGCTTGCATCCTAATGAGTCCGAGGGTGTGTCATCTTGATGAACGATCCTCAAACGTATCGATTAAGCTCCTAAATCTCCCAAAATACCTACAAAGCAATGCAAAAGTCCGTGTAGACGTCTATCTCGACAAAATACGTGAATTGAGTGCAAACGTCGTGAACTAGTGCTAAACCATGCATGAATAAGTGAGGAATCTATCTAAATAAGTGTCTAATCCTAAGTCATAAATCGTGTTATCAAAAATACTCCATACTTAAGGTTTGCTCATCCCCGAGCAAATTCTCAATTATAGGCTAAGAGATGACATGATTTATGCATGCAGAAAAATGGCAAAATCTTTTTGTAGTTGTGCTTCTAATATTGGATCACCTTCATAGTCATGTTTCATGGCAATGGATAAGCAATCATGTATCAAATAAATGAAGGCACGAAAAGACAATTGTACTTAACTCGAAAGCATGCATGGAATGTAAAAATGAAGAAGTCAAGATGATCAAGAGCATATCCAATCTAGATTACTAAGTCTTGCAAACATGCAAATAGGTCATAAGGTCTTGTGAAATAAAAGGCCAAGAAACGTTGTGATTAGGTGGGGATTTTTCTAAGCTATGTGACGCTAATCCGGGAATGGAACTAACTCCACAATTTTGTCCTCGATCAACTTCCCACAAGTGTATGTTTTCTCCATCTTTTCTCTTTATTTTCTTTTCTTTTTCACTTATTTTTGAGACAATGGCATTGGTGTACAAAAGCCGAAACCTTGGTGATTAGCCGTCCTCGGGCTTTTTCTATTTTTCGAGGTGCATCCACACCGGGCACACATACCAAAGCTCGTTAGGACTATTGGTTTATTTGACTTTGGCAAGGCATAAACACCCGATTATGTGAATGGTGCTGAGTTACTCGTCATTTAAACCAACGTCCCCAAACCTATATTTTTGTCTACACTTTCACAACAAATTCAGCACTTCATTCATAGCATTCTTTCATCAACATCTTCACCCCACACTTACCTTTCACACACATCAACACACTAACATGATCCTATTCCCGGATGGGTCAAAAGCGGTCAAATTTATATCAATTGAGGTACTCAAACATCATGATCAAGATGAGAAGTAGAGGAAGGTGAATTGCCTCATTCATTCCTAGATGGTGTGCAAGAACTAACATGTAATTTCGACTTTCAATACTCAATCCATTCTAGGCAAACATCATGATCACAAATCATTCATGGGATTCAAGATAAGTACTTCAAGTCCACATATGCAATTCATCAATTCAACACATAAGGCCATCCATAGCTAATCCACATGACAAGATTCATCATTAGGGTCATATCCAAGCCTAGAAAGCACAAAATTTTTTAAATTTTCTGATTTTTTTGGAGTTTTTCGAAATGAGTATATACAATGCAAGACATGTGATGATATTAAACTATCCTAGATGTTAATCATGCAAAGGATCATGCAAACCCCACCTCCATACTTAGAAACACATTGTCCCCAATGTGTAAATGAAGTAAAGATGAGTGAAAGAGGGTTCTCACAATGTAAAAATGGTTTGCTTTGGTATTTGGGATTACTCAAGTGGATTGATGGTGGATGATCCTATCAACAATGGTAGAGAGCTCTAAGTGTCCATCAAGGCGTCGAGACCCGCGCTAGGCACCGCTAGCCGTCCAAGTTCCGCGTCCGCTCCACCCATAATCGATGAGGGGTTCATCATCATCAATCACATGCCATACAAGGCTTCCATGCTACCAAGATTCTAGCACACACACAAAGCACAAAAACACACAAAAACAGAAAAATCAAAAGCAAAAACAAAAACGAAAAGGTAAAGATATCTACCAATGGGTTGCCTCCCATCAAGCGCTTCTTTAAGGTCATTATCTTGACCAAACCCGGGGGTGTCTCATTCTAGGTGAAGTGGGGCAATCATATCCACCGGAGCTCCCAGGATATACTTCTTCAACCGGTTCCCATTCACCTTGAAATCTCCACAATGCTCCCCTCCTATCTCAATTGCTCCATGGGGAAAGATCTTCTTCACCACATAAGGACCGGTCCACCTTGACTTTAGCTTTCCGGGGAAGAGCCGCAGCCTCGAGTTGAAGAGAAGGACAAGGTCGCCTTCACTCAACTCTTTCGGGATGAGGCGCTTGTCATGCCACCGTTTGGTCCTTTCCTTGTAGATCCGGGCATTCTCATAAGCATCCAAACGGATCTCCTCAAGAGCATTCATGTCAAGCAATCTCTTCTCACCGGCCTCCTTGAGGTCAAAATTTAGCCACTTAATGGCCCAATAAGCTCTATGCTCCATCTCTACCGGAAGGTGGCAAGACTTGCCATAGACTAACTTGTAAGGAGTGGTGCCAATCGGTGTCTTGAAGGCGGTTCTATATGCCCACAAGGCATCATCGAGCTTCATAGCCCAATCTTTTCTCGTCCTAGAGACCGTCTTCTCAAGAATTCCCTTTATCTCCCGGTTGGAGATCTCCACTTGACCACTAGTTTGGGGATGGTAAGGTGTTGCTACCTTATGAGTCACCCCATACTTAGCCAAAAGTGCCCCAAAATTTCTATTAGTGAAGTGCTTCCCTCCATCACTTATGATCACCCTTGGTTTTCCAAACCTAGGGAAGATCACTCGGTTGAAGAATCTCACCACAACCTTGGCATCATTTGTAGGAGAAGCTATTGCCTCCACCCATCTCGAAACATAGTCCACCGCCAATAGGATGTAGAGGTTGCCACAAGAAGAAGGGAATGGCCCCATGAAGTCCACGCCCACACATCAAATATTTCCACTTCTTGTATGTTATTCAAGGGCATCTCATTCCTCCTTGAGATGTTGCCCGTCCTTTGGCAAGCATCACAAGCTACCACAAAGCTTTGCATATCCTTGAACAAACTTGGCCAAAAGAAGCCCGATTGCAACACCTTCACACATGTCTTGTGTGAGCTAGCATGCCCTCCACATGGCAAGGAGTGACAATGGCGGATCACACTCTCCACCTCATCCTCCGGTATGCATCTTCTAAATACTCCATCTGGCCCTCTCTTGAACAAAAGTGGTTCACTCCAATAGTAGTGCCTCACATCTTTGAAGAACTTCTTCCTTTGGGCATATGACAAACCGGGAGGCACTTCCTCACACACAAGATAGTTCACAATGTCGGCATACCATGGTTCACTTCCTCTAGACACTTGGAACAAGCATTCCTCCACCATTTGTAATTGCTCATCCCGGAACGAGTCATCAATCGGGATGTCATCTCTTTCAAGCTCTAATGGTGGGAGTCTACTAAGGTGATCCGCCACAGAGTTTTCGGACCCCTTCTTATCCCGGATTTCCAAATCAAACTCTTGAAGAAGAAGGATCCACCGAATCAACCTAGGTTTGGCATCCTTCTTTGTAAGGAGGTAACGGATCGTAGCATGATCCGTATACACTATGATTTTCGCTCCAATAAGATATGAGCGGAACTTCTCAAATGCATACACAACCGCTAGCAACTCCTTCTCGGTGGTAGCATAATTGAGTTGGGAATCATCTAGCGTCTTTCTAGCATAATAAATGGCATGTATGCGCCCATCTTTTTTTTGCCCCAAAACAGCCCCAACGGCTACATCACTTGCGTCACACATGATCTCAAACGGTAAACTCCAATCCGGAGGTTGCATGATAGGTGCGGAGATCAAAGCGTTCTTCAACCTACAAAAAGCTTCAAGGCAATCCTTGGAGAAAACAAACTCAACATCTTTCATTAGTAGGTTAGTGAGAGGCTTAGAAATTTTAGAGAAGTCTTTAATAAACCTCCGGTAAAAACCGGCATGCCCTAGAAAGCTCCTTACCCCCTTCACCGAGGTAAGTGGTGGCAACTTCTCTATTGTTTCAATCTTGGCCCTATCAACCTCAATGCCACGGTTGGTCACCAAGTGCCCCAACACAATACCTTCACTTACCATGAAGTGGCATTTTTCCCAATTCAAGACAAGATTTGTCTCCTCACATCTTTTAAGTACTAATGACAAGTTAGCTAAGCAATTATCAAAGGAAGAACCATAAACAGAAAAATCATCCATAAACACTTCCATGATATTCTCAATGTATTCCGAAAAGATAGTCATCATACACCTTTGGAAGGTGGCGGGTGCATTACACAACCCAATCGGGGTGGATAGGGATTTGGAAGAATCCACTATAGCCATCTAAGTAGCAAAAGTGAGAATGTTGAGCTAACCTTTCTAGCATTTGGTCAATGAAAGGAAGGGGGAAGTGATCTTTCCTAGAGGCCATGTTCAATTTCCTATAGTCAATACACATCCTCCATCCCGTAACCGTCCTAGTTGGGATTAGTTCATTGTTCTCATTAGTCACTACGGTCATCCCACCCTTCTTAGGAACTACATGAACGGGACTAACCCACTTACTATCCGAAATAGGGTAGATAATTCCCGCATCTAGCAACTTAATGATCTCTTTCTTGACTACCTCTTTCATTATAGGATTCAATCTTCTTTGATGTTCAATAGAGGGTTTATGGTTATCTTCCATCAATATCTTATGCATGCACAAAGATGGTTTTATGCCAACAAGGTCATCAATAGTATAGCCAATGGCTTTCCTATGCAATCTTAGCTCATGCAACAACTTAGCAAGTTCATCATCATTCAAGCATGCATTCACAATCACCGGATATGTAGAATTATCACCAAGGAAAGCATACTTCAAATGAGAGGGGAGGGGTTTAAGTTCAAGTTTAGGAGGACCTTTATCGAGTGGAGATGATCCAAATAACGTTGGTTGAGATGAATCCAAAGCAAATGAAGGCTCTCCAAGGCTCCTAGAAGCTTAATCATCAACAAGAGCTGCTTCTGGGGAAACCACGGTTGGCTCCACGGATCCTATCACTTCCACGGCCGTGGACCTTGCCAAGCTTGCTCTTCGGAGCTTTCCAGAGAGTTCTACGGCCGTGGAACACCTTCCACGACCGTGGTTCCTACAGGAACTCAGCACACTCTCGTGAACTTCAAATTCAGCTCTTGTCTCCTTTTCTAATGCTTCCAAGGCCTTGATTTCTTCATTGCAAGCCTCCTCAACACCTTCATCCATCAAACTTAAGCTAAGAACCTTCTCCAAGGGGTCCTTGATCAAGACCGAGCTCACAACTTCTCTAGACTCCTCTTGCTCGACAATGTTGAATACATCTTCATCAAAGGTTGGCCCTTTCATCATTGTGGACAGCTTGAACTTGATGTTTTCTTCTCCAATGTTGAAGGAGAGAATCCCATTCTTGCAATCCACTAGGCATCCGGAAGTGGCTAGGAAAGGTCTCCCCAAGATGATGGGAACCGGATAGTCCGCCGGAATGTCCAAGACAACAAAATCAATCGGCACATAGAACTTCCCTAGTTGCACCGGAATGTCTTCTAAGATCCCAACCGGGTGAGTGATAGAACGGTCCGCCATATAGAGGGTCATCTTGACTGGTTTTGGCTCTCCTAGCCCAACCTTGTTGCAAAGTGCAAGCGGTATGATGCTTACACTTGCCCCAAGATCACAAAGGGCTTCATACTTCACTTCTCCCACTCCGATTGGCACACAAAAGGATCCCGGATCTCTTAGCTTAGGAGGCATCTCCTCCTTCATCGTTTGGATCAATTCCGAGGACCTCTTTGTCATCCTCACTTCCCCATACTCCTCCAACTTCCTTTTGTTGGAGAGTATTTCCTTCAAGAACTTGCCATATGCCGGCATACCTAAGATAGCATCCATGAACGGAATATTAATATGCAATTTAGACATAAGTTCAAGGAATTTACCAAAGTGCTTGTCCAAGCGAGCTCTTGCTCGTGATTGTGGGAACGGTAGTGGTGGTTTGTATGGAGGAGGTGCCACATATGTTGGTTCAACATCCTTGCTCTTGCCTCCATCTTCTTGCAACATCTCTTCTTCTACCACTACTTGCTTTCCCTTAGCATTTTCCTTGGGCAATGGATCCTTCATACTCAATCCACTCCTTGTAGTGATGGCCAACACTTGGCCTCTTGGGTTTTCTTCGGTCCTTCCGGGAAGCTTTCCCGGATCTCTATAAGTTTCACCCGCCTTTTGGAACACTTGTGCTTCCAACACCTTTTGAGCTTTAGAAATAGAAGTCACCGTGCTCTCAAGACCACTCAACCTTCCAAGTAATTGCTCAAACATCATCTCGGTTCTATCCTTCGGAGGTTGAGTAAATCCGGGTGGAGGTTCTTGTCAGGCTTTTGGTGGTGGAGCTGCGCTTGTGGAAGCGGGAGGGTTCAAGGCTCCATCCGGGTTAGAATAGGAAAACCTGGGATGGTTGTGGTTAGGCCGGTAATTGTTGAATTGTCGGTTGTTGTTGAAGTTCCTTGGGCCTTGATAGTTGTTATAATTACCCCTTCCCATATAGTTCACATCTTCCTCTTTGGAAGACAAGTTTGCTTGCATTTGTACTTGAGGAGTTGCTTGGTTCTTCAAAGTTGTAGCACACAACTCCCTCAATGACTTTAGCTCGTTGTTGATGGCGTCAAGCTTGAAATTGCTCATGGTGACTTCACTTACCTCATATGCTCCCGCCTTTCTCCCATCACTCTTCCTATGGGAGTATTTCTCAATCACTAGAGCTTGTTTCTCTACAAACTCCCAAGCTTCATCCACATGCTTTTCCATGAAAGTCCCATCGGAAAGAGATTGGAGCTTGAATTGGCTATCTTCATCAAGTCCTTTGAAGTAGATCTCCAATAGCTCAATTTTCGGTATACCATGGTGTGGACAATCTAGGAGAAGGTCTTTGAACCTCTCCCAAGACTTAAACAAACTCTCTCTATCCTTCATCACGAAGGCATTGATCTTCCCTCTTAATTCGGTAGTCTTGGAAGGTGGGAAGAACTTAGTCAAAAACTCGGTTGTCATTTCCTCCCAAGTACCAACTCGCCCTTGTGGAATAGATTGATACCAAGCTAAGGTTTTGTCCTTAAGAGAGAAGGAAAAATCCCTAAGCTTATGGTTGTTGCTCTCCAATCTAGGCGGTCTAAGAGTCTCCATCAAGATCTCATAATTCATCAAGTGTTGATGAGGAGACTCTCCTTCCATCCCTCCAAATTGATTATGCCGGATCATTTGTAGAACTTGAGGGCGGAGCTCGTAATTATGGGCTGCGGGATCTCCTAAGTTCACACCCGGACGGTGTGCTCTTTGTGCCGGATCCATACGTTGCCCTAACATTTGTGGCTCTTCAATAGCAATGAGCACAACCCGAATATTAACCGCCGCCGGCTGCGGTTGTGGTGGAGGTGGAGGAGGTTGTTGACGGTTAAGCTCTCTCTGCACAAGAGCTTGCCTAATCTCCTCAATCTCCCTCCTAGTTGCCTCTTGCCTCTCATTGGCAAGTCTCCTTTCATTCTCCAAAGCTTCATCTCTTATCCTAATTTGCTCTAAAGCCTCATCCAACTCAGCTTGGAGATCTCTTCCGGCCATCTCTTTTCCCTTTCTAATGCTCTTGGATCTAGATCTAAGGGTTTTCTCCGGTTCGGGATCGAATGGAGCTAAATCCTTGCCACGAGATCTTCGCATACACCTAAAGAGTAAGAGATGTCCTGAAAAGCAAAGACACAAACCAAAAAGAGATCAAAAGCAACAAGAAAGACCTACACTACAAACAATCACAAATAACTTGTTACGCTCAGGATGTGTGTGCTCAGGATGTGTGTGCACGCAATAAGCCTTAAATTTATACTCGTTATATTTCTCCTAACTCCTAGCGAACCCGCAGTGTACAGGACGTTTGTAGTAGGGATAGTATTCCGAGGTCGAACACAAAGACTAAGGTGAGATTGATTCGATTAGTGATTAAGTTTAGTGAAGATCTAGGCTTAAGAAAAGAGAAAGAAATAAAGAAATGAAAATCTCAATGTTTTTGGTTGGTTTTTAGGTGACCAATCAAGGGTCACAAATCATGCAAAGTAAACAATCAACTAAGCTAACAAATCAACACAAACAACCGAACAAGCTATCACGAGATACGAATCAAGGAGAGAAAAGCGGATTCTAGGGGTTGGAAACTCCGGTTATGGCATAGGACTCAAGCTATCTAATCATTCCTTGGATTAACTATGATATGTTGGGAGTGAGTGTTTCTAGATTGGGATCAATCACCGGGTAGGTCTCATGGTCCACTAGTCCATTCCTAAGGTCTCATCACCGGGTAGGTCTCAAAGAGCCTAAGGGATGAAATTCTACACAAACCGGATTGTCACCTAGGGATCTAACCTATCTTCACCGGGTAAGTCTCGAAAGGGTTAGTCCTAAACAACTATCCTAGCACACTTAGTCCAATGGCGGCTTATGAGGCTCACCACTACCTAGAGTTTGTCATCTTTGAAATCTAAGAGTAAGAATCACCGGGTAGGTCTCTTCTAACACTTAGTTGCTAACACTAGGTCACCCTAGGATAGATTTAACTCAACAAATACTAGGATTTCAACATTCTAACAATCTAGTACTTAGATCCATCGAATCCGGGAAATCACGGATTGTTCTACCACTTCCACGGCCGTGGAAGGGCAAGAACTAACCGTGGACTCCAACAGAGGCTTCGTTCAAGCAAACAAGTCGTCCAAGGGCTAATCTAAGTTCATCCTATCATAGTCTTAGCCATAACCATCCTTTCCTTACCCTAGAATCGCATCTATTTAGCCTACAACATGCATCATAACAATCAAAATCATCAAGCATAAAATCATGGCTTCCATTTGCAAGATAATGAAAAGAAAGAGATGAACAAGTGAAGCAAACAAAACCAAGCTGAAAGTAAGATTAGAAAGACTCACAACCCTTACAAAAGAAGGTTTAAACGATTCTTACAACCCTAGAAATCGATTCCGAAAATCTTCACTATAAAACTTGTCAAAGTGTAGCTATGGTGTGTTCTTCTCCTCTTCTCCAATGGTAGCTCTTCTCCTCCTCCAATGGAGCTCTCCTCTTGAGAGAATCTTCTTCTTGAGAGAGTGTATTTTGATTCCCAATTTGATTGGATGATAGGAGATGCCTTCTCTCAGCCTTGCAGGACCACTTTTATACTACAACCTTGCTAGAGAGGGCCATGAGATCGTGGCACAGCTGTCACAACCGCCTGGCAAAAACCACGGTTGGTTCCACGGCCGTGGTCTTGCCAGTGACCGTGGTTTGGTACTTCAGCTTCGCCTTGGATCATTAAGCTATGATTTGGTGCATGGCTTGTGTTGACAAGGTTCCATGAGTCCTCCTTAGCCTCTAGCTTGCATCCTAATGAGTCCGAGGGTGTGTCATCTTGATGAACGATCCTCAAACGTATCGATTAAGCTCCTAAATCTCCCAAAATACCTACAAAGCAATGCAAAAGTCCGTGTAGACGTCTATCTAGACAAAATACGTGAATTGAGTGCAAACGTCATGAACTAGTGCTAAACCATGCATGAATGAGTGAGGAATCTATCTAAATAAGTGTCTAATCCTAAGTCATAAATCGTGTTATCAGCATGCGAGGCAGACTACAAGGTTGTTGCTTTCCTGGGTGGGGATTCCGCCAATGTAGAGGGTATACTTGTTCTTGTTGATGTGAAGACCAGAGTACTTGCCGAAGTGGATGAGGGTCTTCATTAATATGTTAATGGAGCCAAAGTCACCCTTCTAAAACAACAAAATGTTGTCAGCAAAGCAAAGGTGTGTGAGGCGAGGGGAGGAGCATTTGGGGTGTTGGTTGAAGTCGGGATTGGCTGAGTTGGTGTTGATCATGGATGAGAGGACTTCAAGAGCAATGACGAAGAGTGTCGGGGATAGAGGGCATCCTTGTCACAATCTTCTGGAGCCATTGTAGTATCCAGTAAGAGAGCCATTATAATTGATCGAGTATGAGGGGTTCGAGATGCAGGCTTCAATATATCTTATGAATTGGAGTGGGAAGCCCATCCTGTTAAGACAGTTGAGGATGAATTGATGGTTGATCATGTCAAAAGCCTTCGAGATATCTACTTTGAGAGCGTATCTAGGGGAGATGCGTTTTTTATTGTAGCTCTTGAAGAGTTCCTGGCTAATTAGAATGTTGTGCTTTATGGATCTCCCCTTAACAAAAGCCCCTTGGTAGTTTCCGATGAGTGATGACAGGGTGTCATTGAGCCTTGATGCAAGAATCTTGACAATCACCTTGTAAGTGGTATTACAACAAGAAATTGGTATGTAGTCTGATGGTAGGCTGGGGTTGTCATTCTTTGCGATCAAGAGTTGAACATAGTTATAAAAAAGGGTTTTAGTTACTTAATGAAAACTTAAAAGGGTACTTTTCACCCAATTCTTTCATTTCCAATTATTAGACTATTTTGTGTACCCCTAGTTTTTCTAACCAACAAAATGAACCCCTACAAATACCAACACCCAATAATATGCTCATACCACTAAACAAGTAGGGGTCTAGAAAACAAAAAGTCCATAAAAAAGAGCCTACTTCACTCAATTTTTTCAAAAATTAAAGACATCAATCAGATCATTATATAGTCTTAATTTATATATCGACAACTCTGCAACAAACATGACAAATTTGTGGTCGATAAAAAATGCAACTATGCAAGTATATATCAAATCAGCAAGTATGTATATTAGTAGCATTAGTGATGTTACAGTAAAAAGGGCTATAACTATAGAGCCAACGTGAGAGATTAATCAAATTGATACGTAATACAATCAATTAAGTGTATGAAGACAAATGATGATAGGCTAAAGAGCTAGAACTAAGTTGATAGGCTGTCGTTTTAAGTGTTAGCTAGCTGAAAACAATTTGCTTCTAAGTGATGGGCCCCTTGCATGCCCTCAAGGTTTTTCCTTTTCCACACAAGAGGGACACTAGCAATACCCTTTTTTAGTAGTTCACAAGCTTCTTCTTGTGTGTATATAAACTCACAAGTGCACATCCACAAATATATAGCTTATGATTATCGATACGAATTAAGTACACAACATATATAGACGCAATAGCTAACTCGGCGCATCGATCTAGCAACTAGCCACTCCGCTCCTTAAGTTATCAACTCGACAAAAGAGGTGATCGAAGATCCGAGCAATGGGACACCATTCGTGTTGCAATCAACAGGAGGTGAAGAGAGGACTTTGGTCTCCGGAGCAAGACGAGAAGCTCATTAGGTACATTACTACTCATGGCTATGGTTGTTGGAGCGAAGTCCCTAAAAAAGCCGGTAATCGTTCATCACTCTCGGTAGCTAGCTACCTTATGTACATTGTACTACATTCTATGACTTGATCTATCTTTCAATATGATTTCATGTGATCAATATATTGCCTACTATATACTGTATATGTACGTGTGTGTATATATAGCTTGATTAATTTTTGATAAATTTCGGTGGGCCAAATAACGTGAAGGGTTTCACACGTTCATATGTGCGCACACGCACCACAAACCCAACACATAAACCCGGTGAGGTTCCACTCTTAAGCCAATTAACAATAGAGGGTGTAGCTCACGAGACTTATATACTAGGCTTAGTTTTTCCATATATCCGATGTGAGATATTTTTTCTATTTCACGGTTGTACATGATTAATTTTATACTAGTCTAATCTTTTGTTAGTAATTATTTATTATCAAATGATTATGATTTGTGAATGATATTAGGGCTTAAAAGATGCGGAAAAGTTTTAGGCAATAGGTATGCATGTAATTAGTTTTTTTGTTAGGGCTTTGTTTTATTTTCTACCTTCTTAACTAGTATTAAATTAGCAATTCCCAATAATTAATCAAACTTTTTTTAGGGCATAAAACTCATATATTATCATAATCCTCATAAAGCAAGAGGTTCAATTGTTCAGAAAAAACATCAATCTCAATGAAAAACATAGGCCGAACAGGAAGAATGGATGCCATCCAGTGTGCAGGCTTTTTACAAAGCCTAGACGTAGGGTGTGTTTGGTTGAGGATTAAAGGAGGTTATTTTGGATTAAATTTGGGAGATTAATTTTGTGGAGGTGTTTGGATAAAGATGGAGATTGTAAGAGAGGTTATATTAGAGATTAAATGGGATTAAAAATGGTAAAAAAATAACCTCGCATCATCAAGGTTAATAGAGATTAATCTCATTTCAATAATTACGATTCCACTCTTACCCTTGAGGAAAAAAAGTGAGAGAAATATAGAGCAGGTCGATATCTCGTCTATACTTAGCCATCAAGAGTCCTCCATTTTCTCCAGGATAATAGAGAAGGGCGACGATTTCCGACGAGGCCACTGAGGGCGACTCGGCCAGGTATCCTCCTGATAGCATGAATTATAGTCTATATTTTGGGGTTTGTTTGGATGTTTTATCTTCAATAATCTGCATGTTTGTATGTATAATATGTGATTATATTACCATTTCATCTACCTTTGCGAGAATCGAGGTCTACACCTAGTTTTGTTGTAATCGTAGGTAAAATGGCACGTTTTGCATCAAAAAGGAGCAAAAGGAGCTATGGAGTCATTGGAGCTACATTTAGGAACATAAGGAACCATCCAGGAAGCATAACCATGGATTAAAGATTCACTTTGGACCAGATTTGAGAGATTTTACATTCAGTTGTGACTCACCTCGGTTGACCACAGATTCACCTCGACCGAGGTGATCTAGAGAAGTCGACTCGACCGAGGCGAACACCTGGGACGCGGCGGGAATATTTTATTCTTGGCTAAGATCTTTTATCTTTGGAAAGAGATCTTATATTTTTGGGCTTGGCTCCTGGAAGAAAGAAGATATGCTAGATCATATATTTTACCTATTTTTATGGGAAGAGATCTTTCTAAGATATCTTATCTTTGGAGGGTTATTTTCCTATAAAGAGGGTCGGATCTCCCACAAATCCGGCACCCTGTTATACGCGGAACACCCATTATACCACATAGCACGCAACAGCTATACTCCAGTTGGGAGATTTGAAGAACCTTTTTGAAGGTTGAAGGAAGATTGAAGACCATAGCTTTTATAGCTTTTTGAAGGGTTTTTGTAAGATTATCTTAGATTCCCTTCCTTGTTGTCTTGTCTTGTTGGATTGCTATCCACGGAACGTTTTTGTTGTGATATTTGATTCAGTTATTGGAGTCTTTTCATTAAATTCTTCTTGTTCAAATATTCACCTTCTTCCCATATATTTGATTATTACTTTCATGATGATGAGTGGCTAATTTCCTTGTGTGATTCTAGGGTGATTGGCTGAAGGTTGTGGGAAAAACGATGATAGAATAATCTTAGATTCCAGTAGGATCCTGAAAGTTCGAGTCTTTAACCTTAACCCTAAGCATCTCGCTCAGTCAATGAACATCTCGGCCGGGGTGGAATTTGGCTGACCGAGGTGAGTTATCTGATCCGAAACTGAGAGTTAAGTGTTAGAGTTTGCCAAATCCTATTCTTATTACACCTTTCCTGGTTCAATGCAAGCTTAGGATGAGACTTACCCGGTAATTCCTTAGTTTGTGTACCTAAGATCATAAGTGTAGGTAATAAAGGTTTATCCTTTATTGGGGTTTGAGTGTGCTTTCATCCCATCTTTGTGAGTTAGCCTGAGACTTACCCGGTAAAGGTTTATTCTATTCCCTTAGATAGTGTGTTAGTTTGAGGTTATAGTTCTTTATCTTAATTCCTTGAGACTTACCCGGTAATAGGAGTTACGGTTTAGGATTAGCGAGTAGTGAGACTTACCCGGTGATCTATTCCACTTTAGTAACACCTTCCCTATGCAAAAATCTCAGCTTTGTCCGCTTATCTTTAGATCTTGAGTTGGAACCACAACTAGATGCTTTAATCCTTAGAATTGCATGTTTGCTTTATTGACTTCTTATTCATCTTTGATTGTTTTAATTGCTCTTGTGGTTAGTAATTACGAAGCTTACCATTATCGACTTTGTTTCACTAAGTCCCTGTGATCGACCCCTGGAATTCCTTGCTTTTTACTACGATTGACCCGTACACTGCGGGTTCGCATCCTTTTTTATTAAGTTTACGTCTAGGGTTATAAATTTAAAGCTTGCACACACCGTTTGGAGCGAACAAGTTTTTGGCGCCGTTGCCGGGGACTTGGTCTAGACCGAGCCGGTTGCGGTTTGCTTTCGGGGCGCTTGCCCCTGTTGCTACTAACTACTCTTTCTATGAGTTTTGTAGTTTTCAGGATTTCCGATGACTACATGATGACATGAATTATGTACCATCATATTCATGCATATTGTAGAAGATTGTCTCAGTTTACCTTGCATTTAGAGAGATTTTGTATGCGTTTTATGTTCTATTCAATCAATTGTCGGAAATAGAGGTCTACACGAGATTTTGATGAATTGTAGGTAAATGGAGCGGAATTGGAAGCTAAAGGAGTCTTAGAAGGATCACAAAGAGCTAAGGAATTGCAAAGGAGAAGCATAGAAGACGAACCAAAGGAAGAGCACTTTCTGTTGAAGAAAATCGTGCCAATATATATATGAATCGGACGATTTTCATACCTTGAAATCGAACGGTTTTGCACCTAAATCGACTGGGTCGATTTTCTTCACGATTCGGCCAAATGGAAAGACGACACAAAGCCCAATTATTTTGGGCTAGAGGAGAGTTTTGCCAAACGGCCCATCTGCAAGAAAGTATAGAGGAGAACCCTAGGAACGAAGACGGGGGGCCGCAGCGGGAAATCTTTACACGTTTTGGAGAAATCGACGATTCTTGGAGAGAGATTGAAGAGCTTTTGCCGGAAAGTTATTCTTGATCTTTGATTGTGAGATTTCTTTATCCATTGCATTGTTTGTGGTTTGTGAACACGAAATTGAGTTGTTTGAGAGATACATTGAGCAGATTTGACAATTGTTTACAGATTTGAAAGTTATTGATTTTTTCATTCAAGATTTGGTTTCTTTGCGATATCTTTCTCAATAATTAATTTGATTCGATTTTGACAATGGTTGGCTAAAAACCTTGTGATTCTGGGGAGGATAGTTGATGATTAAGGCTTAGATGATGATAGACTGAACTCATTCAAATATTAGGACCCTGAGAGTTTAGATTTTAGTTTTGCGACAAACAGGAAAATCGGACTGTTCTTGAGGAAAATCGGCCGATTTTCTTATGAACAGGGCGATTTATTCTTCTGACGAACTTTAATTGAACTAATCTTTAATCAAAACTAATCCTTGCCTAAATCCAAATCTTGATTAACCTTTCTATCCTGGAGTTTTAGATAGTTAGTTTGAACATAATTCTTGTCTCTAGATCTTTCTATACTGCAGCCTCAACAACCCTTATAGAGAGAATCTATAGATTAGTCATATAGGTTTCGGAACTTCATCGTACGAATCCTACCTTTGAACATTTAATCTTAGCAATATAAATTCTGTCCTATACCTATAGAAGTGTCTTGAATCGAAAGCCTAAATCGGATACTTGAATCCTTGGAATCATTTCTCTCTTTATCAAATCACAAAAGTTTTTATACTTTCGCTAGATAATTGAAATCGGAATTATTCTCACCAAATCCCTGAGTTCGACTCTAGAATTCTTACCTTTCTACAGCTGATCCGTACACTGCGGGTTCGCTTTGCTTTTGAGTTCTAGATATAAATATTAAGACTTTGACGCACACCCTTTTGAGCGAACAAGTTTTTGGCGCCGTTGCCGGGGATTTGGTCTAGATCAAATCCGGTTTTCGGTTGTCTAGCTTGAGAGCTCTTGCTCTTGTGATTTGATTTGTCTACTTGGGTGATCTTTGCAGGTTCTTTAGGTATATGCGAAAGACTAGATCCACTAAAGATCTAATTCCTTTCGATCCCGAATTAGAAAGAACTTTGAGGAGAAAGTTGAAGGAGAAGAAAATGGCTGAAAACGATGAGAGAAACTACAAGGCTGAACTGAACGAAGCTCAACGCCAACTCCAGTTGAGTGAGAAAGCACGAAAAGAAGCTGAAATAAGTCATCAATTTCAGATTGATGAACTAAGAGCTATGATGTTGGACATGAAGTTGGAGTTGAACGAATCCAAGAAGAAGAAGAAAGTCAAGACACCAACTAAATCCATTCAAAATGACTCATCCGATGATGAAGAGATTGATCCGGACATGCCGGAACTTGAAGAGATTGATCCATCACTTCATCCTATTCGAAACACCCCAACACCAAGGGTTGTTCCTCGCATCCCAACTAGGAACGTTAGAGCTGTTCATAACGAAGATAGACCCCGAACTTTGGGGCAACAGATGGATCCAATTCAGCAACCACGCCGTCTAGGTGTGGATTTCGGAGCTGAAGACATCCAAGAATTTAGCTTCTCACCACAAGTCATCACCATGGTTCGCCAAAGTCAATATGGCGGAGCAAGTACTGAATCTCCGCATCAACACTTGCAGAATTTTGAGATTCTCATGGAGACTATGAAGCCAAAGAAGGCTACTACAAGCAACTACAAGATCAAACCGTTCTTCTTTTCTTTGAAGGACAAAGCTCTAGCTTGGTACCAAACACTTCCAGCTGCGAAGTTAGCTACATGGGAGGAATTGTCTTCGGAATTTCTCACCAAGTTCTTTCCGCCATCCAAAACAGCGGAATTGAGAGGTAAAATAAATGCTTTTTCTATGAAACCTAATGAAAGCTTGTTTCAATCTTGGGAAAGGTTTCAAGATCTCTTGTTGGATTGCCCACACCATGGCATTTCCAAGCTGGAATTATTGGAGATCTACTACAAAGGGTTGGATGTGGAGACACAATTCAACCTCCAATCTCTCTCTTGTGGCACATTCATGGATATGAGAGAGGATGATGCTTGGGACTTCATTGAGAAGCAAGCCCAAGTGATTGAGAAGTATTCCCACCGGAAGGTGGACTCAAATAGCCGGAATCAAGGCGATCCGGGAGCCAAGTTGAATCAAGCGGTTCAAACACAAATATTCTCCCTCAAAGATGACATCAAAGAATTGAGGGAAGTGCTCAAAACGAGTCTTCAAAAGACTAAGGAGCAAGAAGCCAACTACATGGGAAGAGACAACAATCAAAGGAGTGACAATAGGAATTCAAATTGGAGCAACAACAATAACAACCGAAACTCCAATTGGAATAACAACAACAATAGGAACTCAAATAACAACAATTGGAGGTCAAATCAGCAAAGTCCAGGTAATCCTTACTCTTATGCTGAAAAGGCTCTAACACCTCCATCTTCTTCTACTCCTTCAACAAGCCAGGGACAATCAAGCGGGTCAAGCAAACCCGATCCCATGCTAGAGACGATCCTAGGCAAGCTACAAGGATTGGAGAGTTACATAACTTCGGTTGACAAAGCTCACAAAGCTTTAGAAAACCAAGTATTCAACAAAGCCGGAGAAGTTCCAAGAGATCAAGGGAAGCTTCCCGGAAAGACAGAAGATAACCCAAAGGGAAGGGTTATGGCAATAACCACTAGGAGCGGCAAAACGACCACCGATCCTCAACCTAAAGTAGTTGATACCGCCACAAAAGAAGGAGAGGCAAAAGAGAAGGAAGAAGTCTATGTTCCTCCTCCCGCTTACAAACCACCTCTACCTTTTCCTCAATCTAGAGCGCGTGCACGCCTAGATAAACATTTTGGTAAGTTGGTTGAACTTATGAGTAAGCTACATATTAACATACCTTTTATGGATGCAATTTTAGGTATGCCGGCTTACGGGAAATTCCTCAAGGAGATCCTCTCTAATAAGAGGAAATTGGAAGACATAGGAGAAGTCAAGATGAGTATGGAGTCATCCGAACTCATCAAGACTATGACGGAGAATATGCCACCCAAGCTCCGTGATCCAGGATCCTTTTGCATACCCATCACTTTGGGAGAAGCTACCTATGATGCTCTTTGTGACCTTGGAGCAAGTGTGAGTATCATACCTCTCGCTCTATGCAAGGCAGTTGGTCTAGGAGAGCCTAGACCGGTGAAGATCACACTCTACATGGCTGATCGTTCCACCACCAAACCGGTGGGGATACTAGAAGACATTCCGGTAAAGCTCGGTAAGTTTTACATTCCTATAGACTTTGTCGTTCTTGACATCCCTGCAGACTATCCGGTTCCCATCATTCTTGGGAGACCATTCCTTGCTACATCCGGATGCATGGTCGATTGCAAGAATGGCCAGATGTCTTTCCATATAGGTGAAGAAAAGGTAGAATTCATTCTCTCTTCCTTAATCAAGGAGCCAGCCTTGAGAGACGATGTTTTTGATATTTTGGATGAAGAAGAGTCTAGAGAGGTAGTAAGTTCAATCTTGATGAAAGACCCTCTCCAAAAGGTTCTTAGTATGAGCATCATGGAAGAAGGAGTAGAGCATGATTGCAATGAGAATGTGAGAGCATTAAATGATGTGGAAGAAGAACTAGGAGTAAAGATTGAAGAATTAGAATTGACTCCGGAAACTGTGAAGAAAATCGACCTGCCAGAAATAAATCGTCCGATTTATGAAGATGCAATCCGATTTTTCTCGACAGAAACAAAAATCGACCTGGCAACATTAAATCGTCCGATTTATGAAGAGGAAACCCGATTTTTTCCGACAGAAAGAAAAATCGTACATCAGATCGACCGATTTATTACAGGGGAGGTCGATTCAATGGGTAATTCTCTGGATTCTCCAAACTTCACCGCAGCCGCTTCCGAATCTAATGATGAAATGCCTCCACCTCTAGAGGCCTCTCCTACAACAATCGAAGGCCAAGATTCATCATCAATCAAGGTACCTCCATCATTAGAATTGAAACCACTTCCCACGCATTTAAGGTACGCATTTCTTGGTACTAATTCCACCTATCCGGTCATTGTCAATGCGAATTTGAATGATGATGAATTAGAGAAACTCATGCATGTTTTGAAGCAACATAGGAGAGCATTAGGCTACACTATTGATGATTTAGTAGGAATAAAGCCCTCTCTATGTATGCACAAAATCTTAATGGAAGAGGATTACAAACCTTCACGCCAACCTCAAAGACGGTTAAACCCGGCAATGAAAGAGGTCGTGAAGAAAGAAATCCTTAAGGTACTTGATGCAGGTATCATCTTCCCTATTTCTGATAGCAAATGGGTGAGCCCAGTACAAGTAGTACCCAAAAAAGGAGGCATTACCGTTGTTGCCAACAAGAACAACGAACTCATCCCTACACGGACAGTTACAGGATGTCGAATGTGCATCGACTACCGCAAACTGAACGTGGCCACAAGGAAGGATCACTTTCCCCTTCCTTTTATCGATCAAATGTTGGAATTGTTAGCCCAACATTCTTACTTCTGTTATCTAGATGGATATAGCGGTTTCTTTCAGATTCCAATTCATCCGGACGACCAAGAGAAGACAACTTTTACGTGCCCATGGGATACGTTCGCTTACAGAAGAATGCCATTCGGCTTATGCAACGCTCCAGCCACCTTCCAAAGGTGTATGATGACAATCTTCTCCGAATATGTAGAGAATATCATGGAAGTCTTCATGGACGACTTTTCGGTATATGGTTCTTCCTTTGATAACTGTCTCTATAACCTTTCACTAGTTCTTAAGAGATGTGAGGACACTAACTTAGTCTTAAACTGGGAAAAGTGTCATTTCATGGTAACCGAAGGAATTGTGTTAGGTCATCTAGTATCACAAAGGGGAATAGAGGTTGATAGAGCGAAAATAGAAACCATTGAGAAGTTACCTCCCCCTTCATCAGTAAAAGGAATTAGAAGTTTCTTAGGACATGCGGGCTTCTATAGGAGATTCATAAAGGATTTTTCTAAGATTTCAAAACCTTTGACTAATCTTTTGATGAAAGATGCGACTTTCGAATTCTCGAAAGATTGCTTAGATGCTTTTTGCAGGATCAAAGAAGCTTTGGTTTCGGCACCAATCATTCAACCACCTGATTGGACTCTTCCTTTCGAGGTCATGTGCGACGCAAGCGACGTCGCTATAGGAGCCGTTCTTGGACAGAAGAAAGATGGTCGCACTCATGCCATCTACTACGCTAGCAAAACGCTAGATGAGGCTCAATACAATTATGCAACTACGGAAAAGGAACTTTTAGCCGTAGTATACGCTTTTGATAAATTTCGTTCCTACCTTGTAGGTGCGAAGGTGATAGTCTATACGGACCATTCTGCAATTCGATACTTATTCACGAAGAAGGATGCGAAGCCAAGGCTTCTAAGATGGATCTTACTCTTGCAAGAGTTCGATTTAGAGATCCGTGATAAGAAAGGATTGGAGAACTCCGTTGCCGATCACCTTAGTCGTCTTCCGCAACTCACCGGCGAGTCGGATGAACTTCCGATAGACGATTCCTTTCCTGACGAGCAGCTGCACGAGATTGAAGAGTGTCTTCAACACATATCACAAGGTAATGATCCATGGTTTGCTGACATTGTAAATTACCTTGTTTGTCAGGAGATTCCACCCGGACTTTCATATGCTCAAAAGAAGAAGTTCTTTAGAGACGTCCGGCAATTCTATTAGAACGAACCTCTTCTATTCAAAAGAGGTCCAGATGGCATTTACAGGAGATGTATCCCGAAGATGAGGTGGATAGTGTCATCCACCATTGCCATTCTTTACCATGTGGCGGACATGCAAGTTCCCACAAGACTTGTGCTAAGGTACTTCGTTCCGGCTTCTATTGGCCTACGCTTTTCAAAGATGTGCAAAAGTTTGTTGTTTCTTGTGATGCTTGTCAAAGGACAGGTAATATATCCAGGAGGAATGAGATGCCTCTCAACAACATACAAGAAGTAGAGATCTTTGACGTATGGGGCATCGACTTTATGGGACCTTTTCCATCTTCATGCGGTAACCAATATATACTTCTTGCCGTAGATTACGTCTCAAGATGGGTAGAGGCAATCGCTTCTCCTACTAATGATGCAATGGTAGTGGTGAAGTTCCTCAATAAAACGATCTTCCCAAGGTTCGGAACTCCCCGAACCATCATTAGTGACGGAGGAACGCGTTTCACAGCCCGTCGATTTGAGACTCTATTGGCTAAGTATGGGGTGACCCATAAGATAGCTACACCTTACCACCCGCAAACCAGCGGACAAGTCGAGATATCCAATAGAGAGATTAAAGGGATTTTAGAGAAAACCGTCTCTAAAACGAGGAAAGATTGGTCAATGAAGCTTGACGATGCACTATGGGCATACAGGACAGCCTTCAAGACACCAATAGGTACGACTCCCTATAATCTTGTTTATGGTAAATCATGTCATCTTCCTGTAGAGCTAGAGCACAAAGCTTATTGGGCCATCAAGTGGCTCAACTTCGACATGAAAGAAGCCGGAGAGAAGCGGCTCTTAGACATTAATGAGCTGGATGAGATCCGACTAAATGCGTACGAGAACGCAAGGATTTACAAGGAACGGACAAAGCGCTGGCATGATAAGCACATCATTCCAAAAGACTTGAAGGAGGGAGACCAAGTCCTACTATTCAACTCAAGGCTGCGTCTATTTCCAGGTAAGCTCAAATCCCGTTGGACAGGACCTTATGTAATTAAACGAGTTTTCCCCCATGATGCAGTTGAAGTATGGGGTGAACAAAGCGGAAGTTTTAAGGTTAATGGCCAACGGTTGAAGAAATACACACCGGGAGCTCCGGTCGAGGAGATAGCTCCTATCCTCCTCCATTGAACACAACATCATACACCGTCCAGCTAAAGACGATAAATAAAGCGCTTCTTGGGAGGCAACCCATGATAGTATAGTTTTCCCTTCTTTCCATCACTTAGAGTAGATTAATTGCTTTGTTTTTTTTCGTTTTTCGTTTTTTTTATTTGTTCCTCGATGCACTCTTGGTTTGTCGTGTCATTAATCGCAGGAAATTAGGTTCAAATGTGAGAGATTCATGGAGAATGGAGCATAAATGAGTTATATCTTCGAGATTCAAGAAAAACAAGGAAGGAAATCGAGTTACCATAAGTAAATCGTCCGATTCAGTAACAGAGCAAGTCGATTTTTTTCAACAGAAACAAAAATCGACCTGGAGATCGACCTGTCAAAATAAATCGGCCGATTTTTTTCGACAGAAACAAAAATCGACCCGACAAATAAATCGACCAGATAAATCGGCCGATTTTCTTCAGAAATTATCGACCCTATATAAGGACATTACACTCGATCTTCTTCATTCCAAAACCCCCAATTCTCGACTTCCCTCTCTCAAGAAAGCCGAAAAATCGCCACACCCTACAATCCTCATTCCTTAACCATTTTGAGTGATTCTTGGCTCCAAACTGCAGCATTTTCAACAAGGGACAAGGATCTAACAACAGCACGCACGGCAATCGACTCCTCCATAAGGAATTCAGGTTTTTCTTTCCAAAACCTAAGTTTCTCATTCGAAATTGAAGTTTGCTTAGGAAGTGTTTGTTTGTTGGAATTGATAGAGGAATCTGCTTAGAAATCATTGTAGGAAACTGTGTGTGGTGATAGATTGAACAGAACTTTACAGAATTGTGAGAATCATTGAAATCGAGAAAAAAATTGACCCAGCCCAGATAAATCGGCCGATTTTTGTGAAGAACAGGTCGATTTTTAGGACTTAGAATGGATCTTGTAAAGAGGATAACTAGAAACACGGGGAAGAAGAAGGGATCTTCTTCCAAAGCCCCTGCCCCACCTCCACCACCACCTACCAACATCCCTAAGCTTCCCCCTCCCCTATCCAAGCACAAGAAACGCTATGAACGCATTGTAGATCGCCCATTCACCCCTCCTCGCTACATAGTGCTTGATGACTTAGATTCGTTGTATGTTCGAGAGGATGTTGATATGATGCTAGATAGAGCTGGGTTGAGACAGTTTGCTACGATTAGGGAGGATGCTTATAGAGAGATCACCCTAGAATTCCTTAGCACGTTTGAGCACGACCCTAGGGAAAGGATGGTCACTTTCCGCCTCATGAGCCAAGACCACACTATGTCCATTGACACTTTTGGCGACTTGTTCGGTTTCTCTTATTCAGATGCAGGCACATTTGCTAGAGGTCTCAGTGCTAGTGATTTTTGGGAGGCTATTTCCGTAGGTGAGTACGGATGGGATAAGTGGAGACCCGGAAACTCCAAGGAGACAAGTATGTACAACCTTTCCTTTAAGGTAGTGCATAGGATACTTAGCGAGAGTTTATTTGCCCGGACAGAGACTCCACAGAAGCTCAAGGCTGATGAGCTCTTCATTCTCTACTGCATGACATCCACCACCATTCCCGACATCGCCACCATGCTTGCTGACTATCTAGGAAAGATAGCCAACAAAGCTAAGGGCGACATTTGTGCAGGAGGTCTTGTCACTCATGTGGCCAAGACCATGGGATTGGACTTCTCCGGATGCACTCTAGCTGAGAGTGCCCTTCCTTTAGGCTCACAGAGGTTAGTGGTTCGACAGGTCTTGATTCCTCGAGGGAGAGGAACTCTTCATGTGCCGATGCCATGGCACAGGGATCCGAAGAAGAAGCCATCCGAGATCATATGGAAATCCGAATACACCATTCGGAACAAGAGGAACTGGAAGGAGACCTTTGAGTCGATGCTTGAGGAGTTCTCACCTCCTACTTATTATGATGATGATGCAGGTGACTCAGAGGAGGAGGATGAGGATGGAGGACAGGAGACCATGCTCGAGTTTGAGAGTGATACTCATAGCGGACATGCTACGGATGCCATGGACACTGATACTCATGGTGCAGGACCGAGCAGGACTAGTAGGCAGGATGAGGAGACGGAGGATGACATACAACCACCTCGACATTCTTATGCACATGCTCCAGGCCCTAGACGAGGACGCCGAGCTCCACGCCACTTCAGGGAGCTAGTCACTAGTTTCTAGAGCCTCAGCACCGACTACCGTACCCTCCGCATCGACTACGAGACCCTGAACACCCAGTTCAGGAATTATAGGGAGGAGATGGACGCTAGGCATTCATCCTATGATGGCCAGATGAGAGACATGTACTACCACCAGTTCGGCCACTTCTACGATCCTAGCGCACCGATGTATCCCTATCCACCACCTCCACCACCGACAGAGGATTGAGCTTCCACTTCTTTTACATTGTAAGTATTTTTCTCCTTTCTATGCTTGATTTTCACATTGGGGACAATGTGGATGTCAAGTATGGGGTGGGGGTACTTACAATACCTTATGTTTCACTTTAGCACTTTATGTACTTTCCACTACTCTTGACAATTTGGCTTGTAATAACTCTTGCACTACTTGCTTTCCATTATGACACTTGCATTTGCATGATCTTTTTCAAATCCTATGAATTTTCAAAAATTTTTAGTGCTTCTTATATGGAAATGACCTCTATGATGAGAATTGTGTATATGGATAGGCAAAAAGATGCTTAGTTGTGTTGAGATTTTGATTATAGCATGAATGAATTTGCTTTTGTTACTTGAACACATGAATAAGTTATATGATTTAGTTGTTTTGATAAGAGAATGAAATAATAGTCGAAGCTATATTGCAAGTTCTTTTACATCATTTAAGGATGACTAAGGCAATTCACTTCTTTTCTTTTCTCATATCTTGATCATGCTAGCTCCTCAATGAAATATGTAACCCTCCTTTTACCATCCGGGAATTAGGATAGGTGATTGAAAAAAGGCATGTTTGATGTGGGAGGGCCAAGGAAAAAGTATTAAAAAGAAAGTGTAGAAATTCATGAGTTTGGGGACGTTGAACATGAGGATGAGTAACTCGGCACCATTCACATAGCCGGGTGTTTGTGTCTTGCCAAAGTCCGATTGAATGACAAGTCCTAACGGGATATGGTATGTGCATCAAGGGTTTGAGGCATCTCGAAATTGAGAAACGCCGATCTCCTAGGCTTCGGTTTTTGTGCACCGCTGTCCATACTCTCAAAAAGTAAAGTATAATGAAAGCAAAGCTTTCCACATGCGAAGCATGTGCGGTGAAGAAAATTCTTGAAGGTGTTATGTGTTCCTCTTTCCCGGATTAGCACCACAATTGCCAAAAAGAACTCCTTCCCTTAATACGTTTCTTGAACCTTTCCTTTGATTAGAAGACCTTGAGACTTTTATGCATGTGTTTAAGACTTAATGGCTTAGATTTGTTTGACTTTGATTACCTCTACACCTTTATCATGTTCTTTATTTATGCTTTCAAGGAAGAAAAGGGAGTTTGTTCATCTTATAGTCATCATTGATACATGCTTTGCCTTTTTATGTCTTGAAACATCACTTTGAGGGTGATCCAATAAGAAGAAGCACTACCAAAAGAAAAGTTTTTGAGTTTTCATACATACATAATCCATGACATCTTATATTCTAAATTTGAGTCTTGCTTGGGGACAAGCAAGGGGCAAGTATGGGGTATTTTGATGACATGAATTATGTACCATCATATTCATTCATATTGTAGAAGATTGTCTCAGTTTACCTTGCATTTAGAGAGATTTTGTATGCTTTTTATGTTCTATTCAATCAATTGTCGGAAATAGAGGTCTACACGAGATTTTGATGAATTGTAGGTAAATGGAGCGGAATTGGAAGCTAAAGGAGTCTTAGAAGGATCACAAAGAGCTAAGGAATTGCAAAGGAGAAGCATAGAAGACGAACCAAAGGAAGAGCACTTTCTGTTGAAGAAAATCGTGCCAATATATATATGAATCGGACGATTTTCATACCTTGAAATCGAACGGTTTTGCACCTAAATCGACTGGGTCGATTTTCTTCACGATTCGGCCAAATGGAAAGACGACACAAAGCCCAATTATTTTGGGCTAGAGGAGAGTTTTGCCAAACGGCCCATCTGCAAGAAAGTATAGAGGAGAACCCTAGGAACGAAGACGGGGGGCCGCAGCGGGAAATCTTTACACGTTTTGGAGAAATCGACGATTCTTGGAGAGAGATTGAAGAGCTTTTGCTGGAAAGTTATTCTTGATCTTTGATTGTGAGATTTCTTTATCCATTGCATTGTTTGTGGTTTGTGAACACGAAATTGAGTTGTTTGAGAGATACATTGAGCAGATTTGACAATTGTTTACAGATTTGAAAGTTATTGATTTTTTCATTCAAGATTTGGTTTCTTTGCGATATCTTTCTCAATAATTAATTTGATTCGATTTTGAAAATGGTTGGCTAAAAACCTTGTGATTCTGGGGAGGATAGTTGATGATTAAGGCTTAGATGATGATAGACTGAACTCATTCAAATATTAGGACCCTGAGAGTTTAGATTTTTGTTTTGCGACAAACAGGAAAATCGGACTGTTCTTGAGGAAAATCGGCTGATTTTCTTATGAACAGGGCGATTTATTCTTCTGACGAACTTTAATTGAACTAATCTTTAATCAAAACTAATCCTTGCCTAAATCCAAATCTTGATTAACCTTTCTACCCTCTAATTGAATGTATGAAGGCACTTCAAACCTGTTTCTACATTTAATAGATTAAGATCGTAAGATTTGGGTAATAAAGAGATTCAACACCCTTTATTAAGATTTTAAGTGTGCTTTCTAATCTTTACTTTGGAGAGTCATATCCTGGAGTTTTAGATAGTTAGTTTGAACATAATTCTTGTCTCTAGATCTTTCTATACTGCAGCCTCAACAACCCTTATAGAGAGAATCTATAGATTAGTCATATAGGTTTCGGAACTTCATCGTACAAATCCTACCTTTGAACATTTAATCTTGGCAATATAAATTTTGTCCTATACCTATAGAAGTGTCTTGAATCGAAAGCCTAAATCGGATACTTGAATCCTTGGAATCATTTCTCTCTTTATCAAATCACAAAAGTTTTTATATTTTCGCTAGATAATTGAAATCGGAATTATTCTCACCAAATCCCTGAGTTCGACTCTGGAATTCTTACCTTTCTACAGCTGATCCGTACACTGCGGGTTCGCTTTGCTTTTGAGTTCTAGATATAAATATTAAGACTTTGACGCACACCCTTTTGAGCGAACACTACATTTGATCCAGCCTGGATAGCAAGACAAAGTGCTAGGGCGGACCATTATGAGTACTTGGAGGAGAAGTACTCATTCTATTGGTTCAACAATGAATGGGAAAGAGAAGAGACCATTCAGCGTGAACTTGCGATATGGGATGAACTGAATGTCCCTAGAAATATTTGTGAGCAACCCCTTGAAGATTCTCTTGAATCAAGATGGGAGAGGTTGATGAAGAAGGTGGAGGAGCTCAATGAAAGCACCCTATCCTATGCTAAGCCGGAAGAGGAGCATAAGGAAGTGCTGCAAGTTCCAAGCACCCCTCCAATCAAACCAGAAGTTTCTCCTGAAGCTTTTGAGGGAGAAGAAGATTTGGAAGATTCTGATCTAACTGTTGAGACCTCGGCCGAGGTGAAAGAGAGATCGGCCGAGGCGGAGGAAAAATCTGTAGAACTACAAGATACGGAGAACCTTGGCCAAATTACTGAGACTGTGGTCAAGGTGGAAGAAAGATCAGCTGAGTTGGGAGGGATTTTGTGTGTGGAATATCAACCCAACATGAAACTTGTCTCAAGCGTTGGAGAACTTTACGAGGTACATTCTCCTACTTCATTTGAAATCCCTATTAAAATTTCTGAATTTTTCAGGAATGCACCGGAGAGTTGGAGGTCTCTTCCGGAAGAATCTCCTAAGATCAAGATGAAACCTCCCTTGAAACTGTTGGAAGAAGATACTCCTTGGATTATAAGGAGTGGAGTTTGCAAGCACTACACCGTTAAGACGATTAAGTGTCTCTTGTTCAAGTATGGGGTCCTCGCATGCTAAGGACCTTGTACCATCCCCATGCTAAAGATGGGGAAGCTACTAGGATTCTCGAGAAGTTGTTTTCTCGATCAAGGAAAGGATGGGACGCAAGGCTAGATTATGTCCCATTGAAGTGCAGGAAGGCTAGAAGGATTCCGGTGAGAATCAAACCGTACAAGCTTGTACGTGGGAGATCTTACCATTTGCCGTTGAAATTAGGAACCAGAACCTTTTTGGAAGAATTTTATGATGGATGTGATGAGCACTCCATGGTGTTCAAGGTACATTGAGTAATTCTATGGAGAAGGGTCCAGCTAGCGACCTTAAACCAAGCGCTTCTTGGGAGGCAACCCAAGGTATTGCTTTCTTCTCCCTTTTCTAGTTTAGTTTAGATAGTTGCTTTGTTTTTGTTTTCCTCTAGACAACAACCCGGTATTCCAAAAGGAAGGATCACAGTTCAGGAGCTACACTGGAAGAACAAAATTTCGAGAAGTTGAGGAAACGAGCTTTATTGATATACATCTCGGGTACTGTCAGAACACCTCGACCAAGATGTGCTTCGCCAACCGAGATTGTCTTATCTAGGAGCTGTTTCTTACTTCTTCATGCAGTTTAGCTGTGATCGGTGAGTATCCTGTCCTAGACTTATTTTGACCCATTGGGACAATGTGTCCCAAGTATTGGGGTATGTGGATGATTTGTATGACTCTTTCGGATATTATTATGCTCTACGTGCTTATGTGAGACTACATACATACTTACAGGTTATTTGATTGAGAAAAACGTCGAAACTGAAAAAAAACTGGTTTTAAAAAATTTTTTGGACCTCGACCAGGGCAGTTCTGGCCGAACGAGGTGTTTTACCTCGGTTGACCTAAGAACACCTCGACCGAGGTGGGTTAACTGAGAGTTTTCGAAACGATTTTTTGTGCTTTTATCTGGATATGATCTCAGTGAAGATTCGGTTTACTGACTGGTTTTAAATTCTTTATGTGTTTGAAAGGTTTTATAATATGTTTAAGTTGCTAAATGCTTTGTTTGAAATTATTGGCATGTTTAATACTTTGTTTTTATTCAAATTATGTTGAATTTGAAGGTTGACACCGCAAGATAAGTTCTCTCACTTTCTTCCTGGAAAGACCAAGGCAATTCATTCTTCTCTCTTCTTCTTCTTAATCATGCTTAGCCCCTCATATACATTTTGTCTCCCTTTACCTATCCGGGAACTTGGAAGCAAGCAAAGTGGTGAAAGCAAGTGAAGTTAAGGTTGAGAAGTGGCTGGAAGTGAAAGTGTTAGAAAGAAATAAATAGGTTTGGGGAAGTCAATCATGAAGATGAGTAACTCGGCACCATTCACATAGCCGGGTGTTTTTGTCTTGCCAAAGTCGGATTGAGCGATATTCCTAACGGGTCATGGTATGTGCATCAAGGGTTTGATGCATCTCAAGAAATTGATGATTGCTAATCTCCTAGGCTTCGGTTATAGTGCACCTCTGTCCATGCATCCCAAAAATTAAAGTAAAAAGAAAAAGTGTGAAATAAGCAAAGCTTATTGGTGGAAGATGTTGCAAGTCAAAGTGAAAGTGAAGTATATCCTTTTCCCGGATTCTAGCACCACATTACCTTACATACATCCCTACCCTACACGTTTCTTGACCTTTCTTTTGGGAAGCCCTTGAGACCTCGAGCTTGTTGATTGACTTAGCGGTTTAAATTGGATTATGCATGATTAATTTCGATAATTATGACTTATTATGCATTCTATGATTTTATGCAAAGATGAACAACTTTCTTATATTTATAAAATGTTTTGATCATATTTTGATTTTAAATTCCATGAAGTACTCTCTTAGAGTGATCTATGATTTTAGCACACCATAAAAATGTTTTGAAAGACTTTTCATTGATTTTCTTGACTATTAATCCATTCTATCTTGTCTTCTATATGCGGAACTTGCTTGGGGACAAGCAAGGGCTAAGTATGGGGTATTTTGATAGCATGAATTATAGTCTATATTTTGGGGTTTGTTTGGACGTTTTATCTTCAATAATCTGCATGTTTGTATGTATAATATGTGATTATATTACCATTTCATCTACCTTTGCGAGAATCGAGGTCTACACCTAGTTTTGTTGTAATCGTAGGTAAAATGGCACGTTTTGCATCAAAAAGGAGCAAAAGGAGCTATGGAGTCATTGGAGCTACATTCAGGAACATAAGGAACCATCCAGGAAGCATAGCCATGGATTAAAGATTCACTTTGGACCAGATTTGAGAGATTTTACATTCAGTTGTGATTCACCTCGGTTGACCACAGATTCACCTCGACCGAGGTGATCCAGAGAAGTCGACTCGACCGAGGCGAACACATGGGACGCGGCGGGAATATTTTATTCTTGGCTGAGATCTTTTATCTTTGGAAAGAGATCTTATATTTTTGGGCTTGGCTCCTGGAAGGAAGAAGATATGCTAGATCATATATTTTACCTATTTTTATGGGAAGAGATCTTTCTAAGATATCTTATCTTTGGAGGGTTATTTTCCTATAAAGAGGGTCGGATTTTCCACAAATCCGGCACCCTGTTATACGCGGAACACCCATTATACCACATAGCACGCATCAGCTATACTCCAGTTGGGAGATTTGAAGAACCTTTTTGAAGGTTGAAGGAAGATTGAAGACCATAGCTTTTATAGCTTTTTGAAGGGTTTTTGTAAGATTATCTTAGATTCCCTTCCTTGTTGTCTTGTCTTGTAGGATTGCTATCCACGGAACGTTTTTGTTGTGATATTTGATTCAGTTATTGAAGTCTTTTCATTAAATTCTTCTTGTTCAAATATTCACCTTCTTCCCATATATTTGATTATTACTTTCATGATGATGAGTGGCTAATTTCCTTGTGTGATTCTAGGGTGATTGGCTGAAGGTTGTGGGAAAAACGATGATAGAATAATCTTAGATTCCAGTAGGATCCTGAAAGTTCGAGTCTTTAACCTTAACCCTAAGCATCTCGCTCAGTCAATGAACATCTCGGCCGGGGTGGAATTTGGCTGACCGAGGTGACTTATCTGATCCGAAACTGAGAGTTAAGTGTTAGAGTTTGCCAAATCCTATTCTTATTACACCTTTCCTGGTTCAATGCAAGCTTAGGATGAGACTTCCCCGGTAATTCCTTAGTTTGTGTACCTAAGATCATAAGTGTAGGTAATAAAGGTTTATCCTTTATTGGGGTTTGAGTGTGCTTTCATCCCATCTTTGTGAGTTAGCTTGAGACTTACCCGGTAAAGGTTGATTCTATTCCCTTAGATGGTGTGTTAGTTTGAGGTTATAGTTCTTTATCTTAATTCCTTGAGACTTACCCGGTAATAGGAGTTACGGTTTAGGATTAGCGAGTAGTGAGACTTACCCGGTGATCTATTCCACTTTAGTAACACCTTCCCAATGCAAAAATCTCAGCTTTGTCCGCTTATCTTTAGATCTTGAGTTGGAACCACAACTAGATGCTTTAATCCTTAGAATTGCATGTTTGCTTTATTGACTTCTTATTCATCTTTGATTGTTTTAATTGCTCTTGTGGTTAGTAATTACGAAGCTTACCGTTATCGACTTTGTTTCACTAAGTCCCTGTGATCGACCCCTGGAATTCCTTGCTTTTTACTACGATTGACCCGTACACTGCGGGTTCGCATCCTTGTTTTAAGCTTACGTCTAGGGTTATAAATTTAAAGCTTGCACACACCGTTTGGAGCGAACACCTCCATCTTTCTCTATTCTTCACATCACGAGTCCTCCAACATTTTGGAAGCCTCGCCATCCTTCCTGCTGGCCGCAACCTCCATTTTTTCAAGGTTTGCTTTCAAATCTTCAAATTGGTCATCCTTCTCCATGTTTGATGATTGCAACCGTTCCAGTGTTTTCAGAAGCTGAGTGGTAAACCTGCTCTCCATTTGCCTATTCTGATTCCAAACAACCTCTTTCTCAAACGAAAGTGCAGATACCAAATAGCTTTTTTTTATGGATAGCTTTTCATATTCATATTTTAGTCTTTTCAATTCTGTCTGCAATGCTCTATAATCAACTTTCTTTCTACTGTCAGCCTTTAAAGAGCCAGCTCTCCAACTCTTTTGTTCCAGCTTTGGAAGAATCTGCATCAATGAATCAACAACAAGTTACATAATAGTTAAATTGAATTAAAAACTTTACTTCATCAGTAAACAAGTTATTAATTGTAATAGGGGACATATGTATATGGAATTCAGTAATTAGTTATTGACATGAAAGCTCATAAAAATGACACCAAGGTCTATCATAGCTGAGTGTGCACCTAGATCAAATGATATAACGGAATTCAAGCATTCCATTTAACATATACATCTCAATCTCTTATAGCTGATAGGACAGTCGTCAAAAAACTTTGGCGATACATCCTGGAATACAAAGTGGAGCGTCATTTTTGCGAGGGATTAATTGTGTCAACAGTAGAAATGCTGGCATTTGAAGACGAGAAGGAATGCGAAAGTCGTTCGAAAACTTTTTTACGACAGTCATTCACAGAAGTCACTGAAAGAGCAACACTGCGGGAGAAGGTAATTAACGTAAATTTAAGCTGCCAGTAGAAAAGAGCAGTGTAATCAAGGGTAGTATTGTAAAATTCTAGTAATTAAGCCCATTAAAACATCTAATACCAAACACCCTAATACAATTAATTTATATAAAATAATTCCTAATAAACTCCCTCCTATAATATAATCCCTAATAATCCGCATCTAGATTAAATTTAAGCTGCCAGTAGAAAAGAGCAATGTAATCAAGGGTAGTATTGTAAAATTCTAGTAATTAAGCCCATTAAAACATCTACTACCAAACACCCTAATACAATTAATTTATATAAAATAATCCCTAATAAACTCCCTCCTATAATATAATCCCTAATAATCCGCATCTAGATTAATCTTATAAATAATCCGCATCTTCTACCAAACACACCCGTATACTGCCACCTACAACTAGCCAAAGCTTGTGCCCTCCGCTTAGTTACCGCAATCAGGTCACCCAGGGTCCCCCGCACCAACGCATTGCAATAATCGAAACGACATTCTGAGCGTCCGATTCACAAATAATTTTTGTCCATCCATGCTCCACAGCAAGCTCAACAACCCAGAGTAACGCATAGCCTTCCGTGATACCTACCGAGCAATGATTCTCTATAGGTTTTGATCCCGCCAGGAGTGTAGTTCCCATAACATTTCTAGCCACTACTCCAATATCACCACTCCCATCTTTCCGGACTGTAGCATCACAATTAATTTTTATCACACCAGCCATGGGTAAACACCACCTCCCCCTACTCAGCTGAGCAGTAGGCCCTCCACATCAAGACCAACCCTCCCAGCAGTACATAACATTCCCTGGATGTCCTCCAATAAATCCTTCTCCGATATCGCCCTCCCTTCAAAAATCCTTGAATTTTGCCTTCTCCATATCCCCCAGGATACCACCATCCAAGACATCAGACCATCCTGGGGCAGCCGATGCTCCACTTCCCATGCCCAATGTCGCATATTTTGTGCATAAAGTCCTGCATTAGCAATGATCGGGAATTCCTTCCATATACGCTTATTACCCCTTTAGTGCTGGAGAAGATGAAGTTGAGACTCTTCCTCGCCACAAACACCACAGAAAGCATTCACGCAGACCCACGGGTTACAAGATTCTTCAAACAAGGGAACACTCCCCTGCATGCCCGCCATGCAAAGTTACGAATAGAAGGTGTTACCTTAGATCTCCAAACCTTCTTCTAGAAGCATTTATATGGACTGGGCATGGAACAAGAACCAGTACTAGCACCCCTCATCCTAACATTATGAGTCCAGTGATACCCCGATTTGAAAGTGTATAATCCGTTGGTATTGTGGAACCAAAAAAACTCATCGTTAACCTCATGTGATATAAGTTTAATTTTCAAGATTTCCTGGGCATCACACAAAGGAAACAAACCATTCACCAATTCTAGACGCCAAGCCCCAGAAGACCAGTCGATGAGATCAATAACTCTCATATCCAAATCCACGCCCTCCGGAATGAGTATCGTTTTAAAGGAGAAAGGGCGAGGAATCTACGCGTCCTTCCAGACCAAGATGTTAGAGCCATTACCAACCGTTCGACATAACCCGGCTTCCAAGTTAACCCGATCCTTCAATAGGCTTCTTGTAACACCCCAAATCCACAGGACTTGGAGTGTTACATTGGGATAGAATCTCACAATGGATCTTGACCCTAGCCTGACAACAAGTTCACTGGATCTTGATAATGTGATTTATGACAATAGTTTAGGCATTCAATTAGATAGTTTTTCCCGTTATTCATGCACGGTTTGGCATTAGCTCATGACGTTTACGTTCATTTCGTGCATATTTTTAGAAAAGACATCTACACGAGCCTTTGTCGGTTTTGTAGGTATTTCGGGGATCTTTTGGACATTAATCAATACATTCGAGGGTCAAGCCTCATGGTGGTACACATCCAAGGCTTTGAAGGAACATAATTGGAGCAATGAAGGACACAAGGACCCTTATTGGTGCAAGCAATGGAGCAACTCATGGCTAGACGATCATAACAAGCCTCTGTTGAAGAAAATCGACCCAACACTCAGGAAAATCGTCCGATTTTTCTATCTGGGTCGATTTTCTAGCCTTTGACAGCTTGAGCCACGTGTCCCACGATCTCTTTGTCCGGCCCTTGCTCTTGGTGGAGAATATAAGTGGTCTTGCAGGCTATGGCTGAGGGATCTCTCCCACATTCTCTCACACACACCTCATTCCAAATTGGAGGATAGACTTGGAGAAGAAGAAAAACTCTCTCATTTTGGGGAAGAAGAAGAACACCAAAAACTTAGAGTGAAAGTGAGTTTTTGAGTGATTTTTAGTGATTTTGGTTGAAGAACCCTTGGAAGGATTGTTAGGAACGTTTTGAAACTTCTTTTGAAGGATTGTAAGTCTTGCTTAAACTTATATTCAGCTTGGATTTCTTGTTTTACTTTCTTATTCTTCATCATCTACTTATGAGAACCATGTATGCTTGTGTGATGATTTTGGATCTTGAAATGCATATTATTGGCTAGTTTATTGTGATTCTGGAGTGCTGGATTGATGGTTATTGGCTTTGGTGATGATAGAATGGACTCGTATGTTAGTTTGGGATGATTCGTATGCACAAAACCTAACCCAGATGAGAAAATCGACCTATTCATAGCCAGATCGTCCGATTTATGATATGATCCACCCGATTTTTCTCTCTGTTGCTCTTTAATTGATGAATCTGTGTGTTAGGATGTTAGGTTGTTGGAATCCTAGTGTTTATTAAGCATAATATAGCTTAGGGTCACCTAATGCTAGCAACCTAAGTGAGGGAAGAGACCTACCCGGTGATTTCCGATCTTAGATACCTAAGATGATGAACTCTAGGTAGTAGTGAGCCTCATAAGCCGCTATTGGATTGAGTGTGCTAGGATTGTTGCTTGAGACTTGCCTTTTCCGAGACCTACCCGGTAAGGAGAGGTTTGCCCCTTTAGTAGAGTCCGGTTTGTGTAAAATTCCCAACTTTAACCCCTAGAGACCGACCCGGTAATAGGAGTTTAATGCGGGATTAGTGAAGCAAGAGACTTACCCGGTAATTGCTTCCACTAGAGAAACACCCTTTTCCAACACCGCAGCGTTGTCCTTAGAATCTTTAGAAGCTTGAGTCCAATGCCATAACCGGAAATCTTGACCTCTAGAATCCACTTATCTTACCTCTTATCTCCTTTCTTGCATTCGTGTGTTTCTTTGCTTGTTTGATTTGAAAGCATTCCGAGGTAGGATGTCACACGCAAAAAGCTTTACATTTATAAACACGATCTAATCTCCTAAACTACCTAGCGAAACCCGCAGTGTACGGATCGTTATGTAGGAAGGAAAGCATTCCGAGGTGGAACACAAGGACTGAGGCAAAATCAAGTCATTTAATAATCAAAGATAGTACAAATCTAAACTAAGATGAGACGAGGAATAAAGAAGGTGCAAAACACAATATTTTTGGTTTGTTTTGGGGCAATCAAACAAGGATCACAAAATATGCAAATCAAACAAGCAAACAAACACACGAATGCAAGAAAGGAGATAAGAGGTAAGATAAGTGGGTTCTAGAGATCAAGATTCCCGGTTATGGCATTGGACTCAAGCTTCTAAAGATTCTAAGGACAAGGTTGCGGTGTTGGGAAAGGGTGTTTCTCTAATGGAAGCAATTACCGGGTAGGTCTCATGCTTCACTAATCCCGCACCAAACTCCTATTACCGGGTAAGTCTCAAGGAGGTAAAGTTAGAAATTCTACACAAACCGGACACTACTTAAGGGGCAAACCTCTCCTTACTAGGTAAGTCTCGGAAAAGGTAAATCTCAAGCAACAATCCTAGCACACTCAGTCCAATAGCGGCTTATGAGGGTCACTACTACCTAGAGTTCATCATCTTTGGTATCTAAGATCGGAAATCACCGGGTAGGTCTCTTTCCTCACTTAGTTTGCTAGCATTAGGTCACCCTAAGCTATATTATGCTCAACAAACACTAGGATTTCAACAATCTAACATCCTAACATATAGATTCATCAATTAAAGAGAAACAGAAGGAAAAATTGGGTAGATCATAGCAAAAATCGGCCGATTTACTCTGAAGAACAGGTCGATTTTTCTCCTCTGGTTTAGGTTTCGGCCACAAAAATCACCCTAAACTAACATACAAGTCCATTCTATCATCACCCAAGCCATAACCATCAATCCATCACTCCAGAATCACAATAAACTAGCCAACAACATGCATTTCAAGATCTAAAATCATCATACAAGCATACATGGAATCCATAGCAAGAAGATGAAGTAAGGAAATGAAAGCAATGAAACTTAGCTGGATTTGAGCTCAAAACAAGTCTTTCAACACACCAAATGTAGCTCCAAGTCAGATCTTACAACCTTCAACAAGTTTCTTCACAGAAATCACTCAAATCTCACTACAAAACTAAAATTAACACTAATCTCTCTCAAGAACATCCACAAGGGTGCCTTGAAGAGAGGCTACAATAGAAGAGTCTTTTGGGATGATGCTAGAGGAGAAGGGTCCAAAAGGAAGGAGAAGGATCCTCAAATCAGCCTGCAGGACCACTTAAATACTCCACCAAGAAGCAAGGGTCGGGCAAAGAGATCGTGGGACACGTGGCAAAAGCTGTCAAAGGCCGGAAAATCGACCCAGACAGAAAAATCGTCTGGTTTTCCTGAGTGTAGGTCGATTTTCTTCAACAGAAACTTGTTATGATCATCTAGCCATGAGTTGCTCCATTGCTTGCACCAATAAGGGTCCTTGTGTCCTTCATTGCTCCAATTATGTTCCTTCAAAGCCTTGGATGTGTACCACCATGAGGCTTGACCCTAGAATGTATCGATTAATGTCCAAAAGATCCCCGAAATACCTACAAAATCGACAAAAGCTCGTGTAGACGTCTTTTCTAGAAATATGCATGAATTAAGCGTAAACGTCATGAACTAATGCCAAACCGTGCATGAATAACGGGAAAAACTATCTAAATGAATGCCTAAACTAACGTCATAAAGCACGTTATCAAAATACCCCATACTTAAGATTTGCTCGTCCCCGAGCAAGACCCAACTATAGACTAAGAGATGACATGATTATTGCACGCAGAAAAACAACAAAATCTTTTTGGAATTGTGCTTCTAACATTGGATCACCTTCATAGTCTTTTTTCATGGCAATGGACAATCAATCATGCATCAAATGAATGAAGGCATGAAAAGACAATTATACTTAACTAGAAAGCATGCATGAGAGGTGAAAATGAAGAAGTCAAGATGAGCATGAGTATATCCAATCTAGATCACTAAGTCTTACACACATGCAATTTAAGTCACAAGGACTTAGAAAAGAAAAAGCTAAGAAACGTTGTGATTAGGTGGGAATTTTTAGGTCATGTAATGCTAATTGATAACACGATTTATGAGTTAGGTTGAAGTAGTCATTTAGATAGATTTCTCACTCATCCATGCATGGTTTAGCATTAGTTCACGACGTTTTGCACTCAATTCATGTATTTTGTCGAGATAGACGTCTACACGGACTTGTGCGTGTTTTATAGGTATTTTGGGAGATTTAGGAGCTTAATTGACGGATTCGAGAATCAATCCTCGAGATGACGCACCTCCGGGCTCATTAGGATGCAAACTAGAGGCTAAGGAGGACTCATGGAGCCTTGCCAACACAAGCCATGCACCAAATCACAGCTTAATGATCCAAGGCGAAGTTTCTGGAGCAAACCACGGTTCACTGGCACATTCCACGCCCGTGATTCTACCCGTGGATTTTGCCAAATTCTTTTGACAGCTGTGCCACGACTCTCATAGCCAGCTCATGCAAAATTTGTTATAAAAGTGGTCCTTCATTGGCTGAGAGAAGCATCTTGGAGCAGCTCTCCATTATCAAAATCTTCCAATCAAAAATACTCTCTCAACAAGAAGTCTTTCTAGGAAGGAAAGTGCCAAAAAGGAAGAAGAAGAACTCCATTGAAGAGGAGAAGAAGAACACACACCATTACCACACCTTGATAGTTTTTGTATTGAAGAATTCCGGATTCTATTTCTAGAGTTGTATGAACCATTTGAACCTTCTTTAAGAAGGATTGTGAGTTACTCTAATTCTATTTTCAGCTTGGTTTTGTTTTAGTTCACTTTTTCATCTCTTTTCTTTCATCATCTTGCAAATGGATGTCATGATTTTATGTTTGCTTGTTTCGATTTCTATTATGAACGTTGTAGGCTAAATAGATGTGGTTCTAGGGTAAGGAAAGGATGGTATGGCTAGGGCTATGATAGGACGGACTTAGATTTATCTTTGGATGACTTGTGTGCATGAACGTAGCCTCTGTTAGGAATCACGGTTGGTTCTTGTCAAACCACGGCCGTGGTTTAGGTAGAACAAACCGTGATTTTCCTTGGTTCGGTGGATCTAGTCTTAGATTGTTAGAATGTTGAAATCCTAAGTGTTTGTTGAGTTAAATCTATCCTAGGGTGACCTAGTGTTAGCAACTAAGTGTTAGGAGAGACTTACCCGGTAATCCTTACTCTTAGATTCCAAAGATAACAAACCTTAGGTAGTGGTGATCCTAATAAGCCGCCATTGGATTAAGTGTGCTGGATGGTAGCTTAGGACTAACCCTTCCGAGACTTACCCGGTGAGGATAGGTTGGATCTTTAGATAACAATCCGGTTTGAGTAAAATTCCGTCCCTTAGGTTCTTAGAGACTTACCCGGTGATGAGACCTCGGGAATGGACTAGCGGACCATGAGACCTACCCGGTGATTGATCCCAATTTAGAAACACTTAACCCCAACATAGTTAATCCAAGGAACGAATAGACAGCTTGAGTCCTATGCCATAACCGGAACTTCCAAACCCTAGAATCCGTCTTTTCTTTCTTTGATCTATATCTCATTTTTAGCTTGTTTGTTCGAGTTGATTTGTTAGTATTAGTTGACTGTTTATTTTGTATGAATTATGATCTTTGATCGATCATCGAAAACCAACCCAAAAGAAAAACAATTGAGATTTTCATTTCTTTATTTCTTTCTCTTTTCTTAATCTAGATCTTCACTAGACTTAATCACAAATTGAATCAATCTCACCTTAGTCTTTGTGTTCGACCTCGGAATACTATCCCTACTACAAACGTCCCGTACACTGCGGGTTTCGCTAGGTAGTTTATGATTTAGTTCGAGTTATAAATGTAAAGCTTTTTTTGTGCTACATCCTAGCGTGAACACTAATCCGGGAAAGGAACTAACTCCACAATTTCGTTTTTGCTCAACTTCCCAACAAGTGTATAATTTTCTCCATCTTTTCTTTGTTTTCTTTTCTTTTCACTTATTTTTGAGACAATGGCATTGGTGTACAAAAGCCGAAACCTTGGTGATTAGCCGTCCTCGGGTTTTTATTTTATTTTTCGAGGTGCATCCACACCGGGCACACATACCAAAGCTCGTTAGGACTATCGGTCTATTTGACTTTGGCAAGGCACAAACACCCGATCATGTGAATGGTGCCGAGTTACTCGTCATTTAAACCAACGTCCCCAAACCTTTTTTTTTTCTTTTTTTTTCCTACACTTTTCACAACAAATTCAGCACTTCATTCACATCATTCATTCATCGACAACTTCACCCCACACTTGCTTTTCACACACATCAACACACTAGCATGCTCCTATTCCCGGATGGGTCAAAAAAGGTCAAATTTTTCATCAATTGAGGTGTTCAAACAACAAGATCAAGATGAGAAGTAGACAAAAATGAATTGCCTTAATCACTCCTAAATGATGCGCAAGAACTAGCATGTAATTTCGACTATCAATCCCCAATCAAATCAAGGCAAGCATTCATGATCACAATTCACTCATGGGATTCAAGATAAGTACTTCAAGTCCACATATGCATACATCAAATCAACACATAAGGCCATCATAGCCAATTCACAAGACAATTTCATCATAAGGGTCATTCCTAAGCTTAGAAGCACTAAAATGTTTTAAAATTTTCTGATTTTTTTGATTTTTCGAAATATGTATGTACAATACAAGACGTAATGAAACATGTGACTAAAAGAAACTATCCTAGATGCTAATCATGCAAGTGATCATGGAAACCCCACCCCATACTTAGAAACACATTGTCCCCAATGTGCAAACTAAATAAAGAAGTGAAAGAGAGTCCTCAAATGTAAAATTGGTGATGCTTTGGTATTTCGGTTCACATCGAATGATGATGGTGGATGATCGATCAAGGATGGTAGAGAGCTCTTGATGTTCATTATGGTGTCGGAACCCGCTCTTGGCATCACAAGCCGTCCAAGTTCCACGTCCGCTCCACCCATGCTTGATTGGAGATCATCACTTTCCTTGTTAGAAGAAAAAATCGGACCATCTACCCAGGAAAATTGGCCGATTTCCATGAAGAACAGTCCGATTTTTCTCTGTGCTTTCTTCCTCGTCAATGTGCTTGGATGTTGTAACTTCTTCTCAACAGTTCCATGAGGTTTTCACATGACCTCCAACATCTCATCACACATGACAACAACAAGATCTAGCACCCAAAAACACAAAAGAAAAACAAAACACACCAAAAACAAAAGCAAAAACAAAGACGAAAGAGAAAAGGGAAAGAGTTGTTACCCTTGGGTTGCCTTCCAAGAAGCGCTTCTTTTAGGTCATTAGCTTGACCAAACTCAGAGGATGTGTCAATCCACCTTGAATACCATGGTTTGCTTGAGGAGTCCAAGCAACCATCGCTTTCCGGCATCCATGATGACAAGCAAGGGCCACTTGATGTCCAAATAAGCTTTAAGTTTTCTCTTCACCGGTGAGTAGTAGACTCCGTCATCACCGCTCCCTTGATGATAGTATAGAGTTGCAACCATAGGTGCCACCCCATACATAGACAATTGGTACTCCGCGGTCACACCGGTGAGATGCTTGCCATCCTCATCCTCTATGATCCGAAGAAAGCCGATTCTTGGAAAGAATTCTTCATTGAAGTGCTTCATAACCATCATGGATCCATCATGCTTGCCTCCTTCATTCAACATGGTAGACTCCTTAGGAAAGGGACTCCAATCTTCGGGTGTACTCCGGGCAAGCAAGGAGGGATTGGAAGGAGTTGAAGTTAACTTAGGGCTCTCCCTCGTGAGCTCTTCAAGTGTGGTTCCGGGGTTGATAGAAAGGATGTACGGGGGTGAGAATACTTCATTGTACTCCTCCAAAGGTGAAGGAGGTGGAGGTAAGCCTTGAAGGATGGTAGGATATCCAAGCATAAGAGCATGCCTAATCTCCTCAATCCCCCTCCTCATTTGTTCTTCTCTCTCGACAATCAATCTTCTTGCATCCTCCAGGGCCAAATCCCTTAGCCACAATTGCTCCCGATCTTCATTCAACTCTTTCTCAAGGTCTCTATTGGTTATGGTTGAATCGGGTAATTCTTGGATCTCCTCATGGTGAACCTCCTCTTGTTGAAATACTTCCGCTTCAAGCACCACGTGTGCACTCGAAATGGAAGAAAGTTTGCTTTCTAGATTATCCATCTTCCTCAACATTTCTTCTAACATTGACTCCAATCGATCATTGTGAGGTTGATGGTGAGGTTCCACATAAGGCAATGTAGTCATGTGAGCTTGATCATGGGACTCATGATAGGCATTAAACTCCTCCCAATACTCAAACTCATCATGGAGAGGTCCTAGATCTTGGCTTTCCATCCACTCCTCATACTCCATGTTGTCAAGGTCGTCTTGGAAGTACAATCCATCCATGGCAAACAAGAAAAGGCAAAGACAAAAACAACACAAGATCAAAAGTAACAAGAAAGATAAACACTAAAAGCAATCAAAATCAAATGACTTAATCTAGACCTAGTCCCCGGCAATGGCGCCAAAAACTTGTTACGCTAGGATGTGACACGCAAAAAGCTTTACATTTATAAACTCGATCTAATCTCCTAAACTACCTAGCGAAACCCGCAGTGTACGGATCGTTATGTAGGAAGGAAAGCATTCCGAGGTCGAAAACAAGGACTGAGGCAAAATCAAGTCATTTAATGATCAAAGATAGTGCAAATCTAAACTAAGATGTGACGAGGAATAAAGAAGGTGCAAAACACAATATTTTTGGTTTGTTTTGGGGCGATCAAACAAGGATCACAAAATATGCAAATCAAACAAGCAAACAAACACACGAATGCAAGAAAGGAGATAAGAGGTAAGATAAGTGGGTTCTAGAGATCAAGATTCCCGGTTATGGCATTGGACTCAAGCTTCTAAAGATTCTAAGGACAAGGTTGCGGTGTTGGGAAAGGGTGTTTCTCTAATGGAAGCAATTACCGGGTAAGTCTCATGCTTCACTAATCCCGCACCAAACTCCTATTACCGGGTAAGTCTCAAGGAGGTAAAGCTGGGAATTCTACACAAACCGGAGACTACTTAAGGGGCAAACTCTCCTTACCGGGTAAGTCTCGGAAAAGGTAAATCTCAAGCAACAATCCTAGCACACTCAGTCCAATAGCGGCTTATGAGGCTCACTACTACCTAGAGTTCATCATCTTTGGTATCTAAGATCGGAAATCAGCGGGTAGGTCTCTTTCCTGACTTAGTTTGCTAGCATTAGGTCACCCTAAGCTATATTATGCTCAACAAACACTAGGATTTCAACAATCTAACATCCTAACATACAGATTCATCAATTAAAGAGCAACAGAAGGAAAAATTGGGTAGATCATAGCAAAAAATCAGCCGATTTACTCTGAAGAACAGGTCGATTTTTCTCCTCTGGTTTAGGTTTCGGCCACAAAAATCATCCTAAACTAACATACAAGTCCATTCTATCATCACCCAAGCCATAATCATCAATCCATCACTCCAGAATCACAATAAACTAGCCAACAACATGCATTTCAAGATCTAAAATCATCATACAAGCATACATGGAATCCATAGCAAGAAGATGAAGTAAGGAAATGAAAGCAATGAAACTTAGCTGGATTTGAGCTTAAAACAAGTCTTTCAACACACCAAATGTAGCTCCAAGTCAGATCTTACAACCTTCAACAAGTTTCTTCACAAAAATCACTCAAATCTCACTACAAAACTAAAATTAACACTAATCTCTCTCAAGAACACCCACAAGGGTTCCTTGAAGAGAGGCTACAATAGAAGAGTCTTTTGGGAAGATGCTAGAGGAGAAGGGTCCAAAAGGAAGGAGAAGGATCCTCAAATCAGCCTGCAGGACCACTTATATACTCCACCAAGAAGCAAGGGCCGGGCAAAGAGATCGTGGGACACGTGGCAAAAGCTGTCAAAGGCCGGAAAATCGACCCAGACAGAAAAATCGTCCGATTTTCCTGAGTGTAGGTCGATTTTCTTGAACAAAAACTTGTTATGATCATCTAGCCATGAGTTGCTCCATTGCTTGCACCAATAAGGGTCCTTGTGTCCTTCATTGCTCCAATTATGTTCCTTCAAAGCCTTGGATGTGTACCACCATGAGGCTTGACCCTAGAATGTATCGATTAATGTCCAAAAGATCCCCGAAATACCTACAAAACCGACAAAAGCTCGTGTAGACGTCTTTTCTAGAAATATGCATGAATTAAGCGTAAACGTCATGAACTAATGCCAAACCGTGCATGAATAACGGGAAAAACTATCTAAATGAATGCCTAAACTAACGTCATAAATCACGTTATCACATATGAGGTGAGTGACGTCACCATGAGTAATTTCAAGCTTGATGCAATCTACAATGAGCTTAAGTCTTTGAGGGAGTTGTGTGCTACAACTTTGAAGAGTCAAGAAAGCCCTCAAGTGCAAGTGCAAGCAAACTTGTCTTCCAAGGAGGAAGATGTGAACTACATGGGAAGGGGCAATTACAACAACTATCAAAGCCCAAGGAACTTCAACAACAACCGGCAATTCAACAATTACCGGCCTAACCATAACCATCACGGGTTTTCCTATTCTAACCCGGATGGAGCCTTGAACCCTCCCGCTTCCACAAGTGCAACTCCACCGCCTAAAGCTTCACAAGAGCCTCCACCCGGATTTACTCAACCTCCAAAGGATAGAACCGAAATGATGTTTGAGCAATTGCTTGGAAGGTTGAGTGGTCTTGAGAGCACGGTGACTTCCATTTCTAAAGCTCAAAAGGTGTTGGAAGCACAAGTATTCCAAAAGGCAGATGAAGCTCATAGAGATCCGGGAAAACTTCCCGGAAGAACCGAAGATAACCCAAGAGGCCAAGTGTTAGCTATTACAACAAGGAGTGGGCTGAGCATGAAGGATACCTTACCTAAGGGAAATGACAAGGGGAAGCAAGTGGTGATAGAAGAAGAGCCATTGCAAGAAGATGGAGGAAAGAGCAAAGATGATGAGCCATCATATGTGGCACCACCTCCATACAAGCCACCACTACCATTCCCACAATCACGAGCAAGAGCTCGTTTGGACAAACACTTCGGTGAATTCCTTGAACTTATGTCTAAATTGCATATTAACATTCCGTTCATGGATGCTATTCTAGGTATGCCGGCATATGGCAAATTCTTGAAGGAAATACTCTCCAACAAAAGGAAGTTGGAGGAGTATGGGGAAGTGAGGATAACAAAGAGGTCCTCGGAGTTGATTCAAACTATGAAGGAGGAGATGCCTCCTAAGCTAAGAGATCCGGGATCTTTTTGTGTGCCAATCGGAGTGGGAGAAGTGAAGTATGACGCCTTATGTGATCTTGGGGCAAGTGTAAGCATCATCCCGCTTGCACTTTGCAACAAGGTTGGGCTAGGAGAGCCAAAGCCGGTCAAGATGACCCTTTACATGGCGGACCGTTCAATCACTCACCCGGTTGGAATCTTGGAAGACATACCGGTGCAACTAGGGAAGTTCTATGTGCCCATAGACTTCGTTATTTTGGACATCCCGGCGGACTATCCGGTTCCTATCATCTTGGGGAGACCTTTCCTAGCTACTTCCGGGTGTTTGGTGGATAGCAAAAATGGAATTCTCTCTTTCAACATTGGAGAAGAGAACATCAAGTTTAATTTGTCCACAATGGTGAAGGGGCCAACCCTAGGTGAATATGTCTTCAACATTGTTGAGGAAGAGGAGTCTAGAGAGGTTGTGAGCTCAATCTTACTCAAGGATCCACTTGAGAAGGTTCTTAGCTCAAGTTTGATGGAGGAAGGAGTTGAGGAGAGTAGCAATGAAGTGATCAAGGCCTTGAATGCATTGGATGAGCTACCAAGTGTTGGATTTGAAGTACTAGAGGAAGAGAGAAATACCTGTAGAAAAATCGGACAGAGGGTGCAAAAATCAGCCGATTTTTGCATAAATCCTGAATTTTCATCCGATTTTGCAAATGCAGAAACTGAAATCGACCCCCAGATCGTCCGATTTTCTTCACAGAGGGTCGATTTTCCTGAGTCTTTTGAGCATCATCCAAGTGTTTGTGAGCAATCATCAAGGGACTTAGGTGAGGCTTCCATGGCTTTGGAATCATCTTGATAACACGATTTATGATCTAGATTTAGACACTCATTTAGATAGATTTCCCGCTCATTCATGCATGGTTTAGCATTAGTTCACGGCGTTTGCACTCAAATCACGTATTTTGTCGAGATAGACGTCTACTCGGACTTTTGCTTGCTTTGTAGGTATTTTGGGAGATTTAAGAGCCAAATCGATACATCCGAGGATCATTCCTCGAGATGACACACTTCCGGACTCATTGGAATGCAAGCTAAGGGCTAAGGAGGACTCATGGAACCTTGCCAACACAAACCATGCACCAAATCATGGCTTAACGAGCCTAGAAGCAACCTCTGGAACAAACCACGGTCTGGACCAAGACCACGGCCTTGGACTTGCCCGTGATTCTTGCCAGGACCACATCGACAGCTGGTCACGATCTCTTCCATTGCTCTTGCATCCTAGTGGGTATTTAAAGATTTTGCAGGCTGTAATTGGGGATCCTTCTCCTCTCTTTTGACCTACCTTTCTTCCCCAAAACATTTGGCCATTGTTGCCTCTCTTCCAAGCACCCATGAGGGGTGTTCTTGGAAGAGATTAGTGTTGATTCTCGTTTTAGAGTGAGATTAGAGTGGATTTGAGTGAAACTTTCATTGTTGTCAAGTTGGATTAGCTCTTGGAGCCTTGTAAGAATTTGGTAATTTCTATTCTATGCTTTTAATGTCTTTTCTTTGGATTGTTCTTCCTCATTTGACCATGACTTGCAAGCATGCTTTATTTGTGGAGATTGATCTTGAAATGAATGTTGTTGGCTAGATAGATTGCGATTCTAGGGTAAGGAAAGAAAGGTTATGGCTAGAACTATGGTAGAGTGGACTTAGTTTTGCCTTTGGATGACTTGATTTCTTGGACGAAGTCTCTGTTGAAGTCCACGGGTTGTTCATGCCATTCCACGGCCGTGGAAGTGGTATAACAATCCAGGATTTACATGGTTCAATGGATCTAAGTTCTAGATTGTTATAATGTTGAAATCCTAGTGTTTGTTGAGCTAATTCTATCCTAGGGTGACCTAGTGTTAGCAACTAAGTGTTTAGAAGAGACTTACCCGGTGATTCTTACTCTTAGATTCAAAAGATGACAAACCCTAGGTAGTGGTGAGCCTCGCAAGCCGCCATTGGACTAAGTGTGCTAGGATAGTTGTTTAGGACTTCCCTTTGCGAGACTTACCCGGTAAGGATAGGTTAGACCCCTAGGTAACAATCCGGTTTGTATAGAATTCCTATCCTTAGGTTCTTAGAGACTTACCCGGTGATGAGACCTTAGGATTGGACTAGTGGACCATGAGACCTACCCGGTAATTGATCCAAATCTAGAAACGCTTAATCCCAACATATCATGGTTAATCCGAGGAATGAATAGTTAGCTTGAGTCTATGCCATGACCGGGACTTCCAAACTCTAGAATCCGCTTTGTTATTCCATTCTCCTATCTTTTGTGTTAGTGTGTGTTTGTGTTGCTTGATTGTGTTCACATACTTGTGATCTTTGTTTGATCACCCAAAACCCTCCAAAAACATTGTGTTTTCCATTTTCTTTATTCCTCATCTTATCTTAGTCTAGATTTACACTATTTTCGATCATTGAATGACTTAGTTTCACCTCAGTCCTTGAGTTCGACCTCGGAATACTTTCCTTTCTACAAAACGACCCGTACACTGCGGGTTTCGCTAGGTAGTTTAGGATTTAGTTCGAGTTATAAATTTAAAACCCATTTGCGCATCACGATCTTAGCGTAACAAGTTTTTGGCGCCGTTGCCGGGGACTAGGTTAAGATTAAGTCATTTGCTTTTGATTGTTTTTAGTGTTTATCTTTCTTGTTACTTTTGATCTTGTGTTGTTTTTGTCTTTGCCTTTTCATGTTTGCCATGGACGGATTGTACCTCCAAGACGACCTTGACAACATGGAGTATGAGGAGTGGATGGAAGGCCAAGATCTAGGACCTCTCCATGATGAGTTTGAGTATTGGGAGAAGTTCAATGTCTATCATGAGTCCCATGATCAAACTCACATGATTACATTACCTCATGAGGAACCTCACCATCAACTTCATGAAGATCGATTGGAATCAATGCTAGAGAAAATGTTGAGGAAGATGGATGATCTAGAAAGCAACCTTACTTCCATTTCTAGTTCCCACATGGAGCTGGAAGCGGAAGTATGTCATCGATAGGAGGTTCACTATGAGGAGATCCATGAATTGCCCGATTCAACCATAACCAATAGAAGCCTTGAGGAAGAGTTGAATGAAGCTCGGGAGCAATTGAGACTAAGGGATTTGGCCCTGAAGGAAGAAAAGAGATTGAATACCGAGAGAGAAGAACAAATGAGGAGGGAGATTGAGGAGATTAGGAATGCTCTTGTGCTAGGAGATCCTACCATTCTTCAAGATTCACCTCCATCTCCTTCACCTTTAGAGGAGTGCAATGAAGTATTCTCATCCCCGGATATCCTTGCCATCAACCCCAGAACCATACATGAAGAGCTCACTTGGAACGGATGCAGCAGAGTGAACCACGGCCGTGGAGGACAAACCACGCCCGTGGAAGACTACAGAGGAAATCACGGCCGTGGAGTACAAATCACGCCCGTGGAAGGTTCTGTCCTAGACGATCCTAAGCTAATTTCAGCTCCCTCCGACCCTTTCTTGCTTGCCCGGAGTACACACGAAGATTGGAGCCCCTTTCCTAAGGATCCTCCATTAATGAATGATGGAGGCAAGCATGATGGATTCATGATGGTTATGAAGTACTTCAATGAAGGATTCTTTCCAAGAATCGGCTTTCCTCGGATCATAGAGGATAAGGATGACAAGCACTTCACCGGAGTGACCGCGGAGTATAAATTGCCTAAGTATGGGGTGGCACCTATGGTTGCAACTCTATACTATCATCAAGGAAGCGGTGATGAAGGAGTCTACTACTCACCGGTGAAGAGAGAACTTAAAGCTTATTTGGGCATCAAGTGGCCCTTGCTTGTCATCATGGATTCCGGGAAGAGATGGTTGCTTGGACTCCTCAAGCAAACCATGGTATTCGAGGTGGATTGACATATCCACGGAGTTTGGTCAAGCTAATGACCTAAAAGAAGCGCTTAGTGGGAGGCAACCCATTGGTACAACTCTTTCCCTTTTCTCTTTTGCCTTTGTTTTTGCTTTTGTGTGTTTTTGTGTTTTGTGTTTGTGGTAGATTTTAGGTAATGAGGAAGCCTTGCAAGGCGAGTTGATGACGATGATTCCGTTTTTAAACATGGGTGGAGCGGACGTGAGGCTTGGACGGCTTGAGGTGTCTTGTTAGATGGAAGAGCTCCCATCTCACATATACCTTGGCGCGGGTCTCGACGCCAGAATGATTATGAAGAGCTCTCTACCATGCTTGATCGATCATCCATCACCACCACTCCACACGAGTTCATCCCAAATACCGAAGCAAACCATTTTACATTGTGAGAACCTTCTTTCACTCTCTTTACTTGAATACCACATTGGGGACAACGTGTTTCTAAGTATGGGGTGGGGTTTGCATGATCCTTTGCATGATGAGCATCTAGGGTAGTTTAATATTTTCACATGTCTTGCATTGTACATACATATTCCGAAAATTCCAAAAAAATCAGAAAATTTTAAATTTTTTTGTGCTTTCTAGGCTTGGATATGACCCTAATGATGAATTTTGTCTTGTGGATTGGCTATGGATGGCCTTGTGTGTTTAATTGATGATGTATATGTGGACTTGAAATACTTATCTTGAATTCCATGAATGACTTGTGATTATGATGCTTGCCTTGATTTAATTGAGAATTGAAAGTCGAAATTGCATGCTAGTTCTTGTACATCAATTAGGTGTGATTAAGGCAATTCATCTTCCTCTACTTCTCATCTTGATCATGTTGCTTGAGCACCTCAATTGAGATAAATTTGACCTCTTTTGACCCATCCGGGAATAGGAGTATGTTAGTGTGTTGATGTGGTGAAAAGCAAGTGTGGGGTGAAGATGTTGATGAAAGAAAATCATGCATAAAATGCTGAAATTGTTGTGAAAGTGTAGCCAAAAATATAGGTTTGGGGACGTTGGTTTAAATGACAAGTAACTCGGTACACTTCACATAATCGGGTGTTGGTGCCTTGCCAAAGTCAAATAAACCAATAGTCCTAACGAGCTTTGGTATGTGTGCCCGGTGTGGATGCACCTCGAAAAATAGAAAAAGCCCGAGGACGGCTAATCACCAAGGTTTCGGCTTTTGTACACCAATGCCATTGTCTCAAAAATAAGCGAAAGAAAAAGAAAAGAAAGAAAAGAAAATGAAGAAAAATATAAACTTGAGGGAAGTTGATAAGAAATGTGAAGTTGTGATTGTTTAGTTCCTTTCCCGGATTAGCATCACATAGCCTAGAAAATTCCCACCTAATCACAACGTTTCTTGGCCTTCTATTTTACAAGTCCTTTTGACCTACTTGCATGTGTGTAAGACTAAGTAATTTAGATTGGATATACTCATGATCATCTTGACTTCTTCATCTTTACATTTCATTGCATGCTATCAAGTTAAGTGTAATTGTCTTTTCACGTTTTCATTTATTTGATACATAATTGCTTGTCCATTGCCATGAAACATGACTATGAAGGTGATCCAATATTAGAAGCACAATCAAAAAGATTTTTGCCATTTTTCTGCATACATAAATCATGTCATCTCTTAGTCTATAGTTGGGAATTTGCTCGGGGACGAGCAAACCTTAAGTATGGGGTATTTTGATAACACGATTTATGATCTAGATTTAGACACTCATTTAGATAGATTTCCCGCTCATTCATGCATGGTTTAGCATTAGTTCACGGCGTTTGCACTCAAATCACGTATTTTGTCGAGATAGACGTCTACTCAGACTTTTGCTTGCTTTGTAGGTATTTTGGGAGATTTAAGAGCCAAATCGATACATCCGAGGATCATTCCTCGAGATGACACACTTCCGGACTCATTGGAATGCAATCTAAGGGCTAAGGAGGACTCATGGAACCTTGCCAACACAAACCATGCACCAAATCATGGCTTAACGAGCCTAGAAGCAACCTCTGGAACAAACCACGGTCTGGACCAAGACCACGGCCGTGGACTTGCCCGTGATTCTTGCCAGGACCACATCGACAGCTGGCCACGATCTCTTCCATTGCTCTTGCATCCTAGTGGGTATTTAAAGGATTTTGCAGGCTGTAATTGGGGATCCTTCTCCTCTCTTTTGACCTACCTTTCTTCCCCAAAACATTTGGCCATTGTTGCCTCTCTTCCAAGCACCCATTAGGGGTGTTCTTGGAAGAGATTATTGTAGATTCTCGTTTTAGAGTGAGATTAGAGTGGATTTGAGTGAAACTTTTATGGTTGTCAAGTTGGATTAGCTCTTGGAGCCTTGTAAGAATTTGGTAATTTCTATTCTATGCTTTTAATGTCTTTTCTTTGGATTGTTCTTCATCATTTGACCATGACTTACAAGCATGATTTATTTGTGGAGATTGATCTTGAAATGAATGTTGTTGGCTAGATAGATTGCGATTCTAGGGTAAGCAAAGAAAGGTTATGGCTAGAACTATGGTAGAGTGGACTTAGTTTTGCCTTTGGATGACTTGATTTCTTGGACGAAGTCTCTGTTGAAGTCCACGGGTTGTTCATGCCATTCCATGGCCGTAGAAGTGGTAGAACAAACCGCGATTTACATGGTTCAATGGATCTAAGTTCTAGATTGTTATAATGTTGAAATCCTAGTGTTTGTTGAGCTAATTCTATCCTAGGGTGACCTAGTGTTAGCAACTAAGTGTTTAGAAGAGACTTACCCGGTGATTCTTACTCTTAGATTCAAAAGATGACAAACCCTAGGTAGTGGTGAGCCTCGCAAGCCGCCATTGGACTAAGTGTGCTAGGATAGTTGTTTAGGACTTCCCTTTCCGAGACTTACCCGGTAAGGATAGGTTTGACCCCTAGGTAACAATCCGGTTTGTATAGAATTCCTATCCTTAGGTTCTTAGAGACTTACCCGGTGATGAGACCTTAGGATTGGACTAGTGGACCATGAGACCTACCCGGTAATTGATCCAAATCTAGAAACGCTTAATCCCAACATATCATGGTTAAATCGAGGAATGAATAGTTAGCTTGAGTCTATGCCATAACCGGGACTTCCAAACTCTAGAATCCGCTTTGTTATTTCCATTCTCCTATCTTTTGTGTTAGTGTGTGTTTGTGTTGCTTGATTGTGTTCACATACTTGTGATCTTTGTTTGATCACCCAAAACCCTCCAAAAACATTGTGTTTTCCATTTTCTTTATTCCTCATCTTATCTTAGTCTAGATTTACACTATTTTCGATCATTGAATGACTTAGTTTCACCTCAGTCCTTGAGTTCGACCTCGGAATACTTTCCTTTCTACAAAACGACCCGTACACTGCGGGTTTCGCTAGGTAGTTTAGGATTTAGTTCGAGTTATAAATTTAAAACCCATTTGCGCATCACGATCTTAGCGTAACACATCTCAACCTACATTGTATGGATCATCTCCAACCGATAAAGGTCCTCCTAAACTTGATCTAAAACCTCTTCCTTCTCATTTAAAGTATGTTTTCCTTGGTTCAAATTCTACTTATCCGGTGATTGTGAATGCATCTTTGAATGATGATGAGCTTACTAGATTGTTGACTGAATTGAAACTGCATAGAAAGGCAATATGATACACCATTGATGACCTTGTTGGCATTAATCCCTCTTTGTGCACGCATTTCAAAGGCACAAAAAACCTTAGAGCAACAATTCTTTAATAAGGCGAATAAAGCGCTAAAAGATCCAGGGAAGCTCCCAGCAAGGACAGAGAGCAACCCCAAAGAACAAATCATGGCAATAACGACTAGAAGTGGACTGAAAACTACAGATCCAGTGCCTCGGTCGATGCCAGTGCAGACGAAGAACACGTCGGTTCAGGTACAGATGAGGAACACTTCGGTCGAGGTGCCACTCGAGGTGGAGTCCCAAAAGACGATGGACAAATCTGAAGTTTATGTCCCACCTCCTGCATATAAACCACCACTTTCTTTCCCTCAGTCAAGAGCTAGAGCACATCTAGACAAGCACTTTGGTAAGTTCTTTGACTTGATGAATAAACTTCATATTAACATCCCTTTTCTTGATGTTATTCTAGGGATGCCCGCCTATGGGAAGTTCTTAAAAGAGATTCTATCAAGGAAGAGGAAACTGGAAGATTTTGGTGAAGTAAAGATTACATCTAAATCCTCATAGCTCATTCAAATCATGAAGGAGAAGATGCCACCTAAGTTGAGAGATCCCGGCTCATTTTGCATTCCCATTCAAGTTGGGGATGTAACTTGTGAGGCATTGTGTGATCTAGGAGCCAACATGAGCATCATCCCGCTGGAGCTATGTGTGAAGATCGGACTTAGAGGGCCCAAACCGGTGAAGATAAGATTATACATGGCGGACCGCTCCATTACCCATCCCGTGGGCATTTTGGAAGACGTTCCGGTTAAGTTAGGTAACTTCTATTTACCTATAGACTTTGTTGTACTTGATATACCCGCAGATTATCCCGCTCCTATCATTCTCGGGAGACCATTTCTAGCAACTTCGGGTTGCAATGTGGATTGTAAGAACGCCAAGTTGAAATTCAACATTGGCGGAGATGAAGTGGAGTTTGCATTGCTTGCTGCAATGAAAGGAGAGCCGCTGGAGGATGATATCTTCAACATCTATGATGAAGAAGAATCAAGGGAATTGGTGAGCTCTATCCTTATTAATGACCCTCTTGAAAGAGTTATTAGTTTTAGCTTATAATCCATTCTATCTTGTACTTAAGATTTGAAACTTGCTTGGGGACAAGCAAGGGACAAGTATGGGATATTTTGATAGCATGTATTATAGTCTATATTTTGGGATTTGTTTAGACGTTTTATCTTCAATAAACTACATGTATGGATGTATATTATGTGATTATATTGTCGTTTCATCTACCTTTATGGAAATCGAGTTCTACACCTAGTTTCGTTGTAATCGTAGGTAAAATGGCACGTTTTAGATCGAAATGGAGCTAAGGAGCAAAGGAGTCATAGGAGCTACATTATGGAGCTTAAAAAGAACTCAGGAAGCAAGGAATTAATGAAGAAGATTTACTTTGGACCAGATTTGAGAGATTTCACATTCAGTTGAGATTCACCTTGACTAAGAACTTTTCCTAAGGTCGTTTATATCTTGTCAAAATAATTTCCGAACTCAACACTAAAGCAAGTATAGTGATTAAGTATGGGTCGAACCCAAGAGAGTTTGTGTTATTTTATTAAATTCAATTATTGATTATGGGACAAAGTAACAAAAAGTGGGGGTTTTGGAATGAATTGATGCACACAAAACTAAAAAGCAATTAAAAGAGATTGGTAAGATGATGATGAGTGAATCTACACTAGGTTGATTCTTAGCATGCAATTACTACTTTGGTGAGTTCCTTTTACAAGTTTCAAGTAATGTTCCCGTCTTGATCATATGTATGTGTTGAGCCAACCGGCATCAACACAACTTACAAGTTAGTGTTCCGTAAACCTACAAGAACAAGTCACAAGTTATCTTTCAAACAAAGACTAAGGGATATAAAGAGAAGATTAAAACCGTTAAACTAATCTTTATAATTGTGTTTCTTTTCCTTCAAGTAATTACAACCCGTTATTACTTAAAGGTTACTACTAGACTAAATACCCGAACCCGGAATCTATTAATCCTAGTTGTTTGCATGCACTTAGAACCTAAGGTGATCAATCTTAAGTGGTAATGAAAACATGCAATTTAGATAAATGAAGCACAAGAAACACAAAACATTACTGAATAAAACTTATATTAAAAAGGGAACTTACAACCAAAGTAATAATGCAGCCTCAAATCAACCCAATGTAGCAAGGAAACTTAGAAGCTACAAGGAAGCAAGAAAGAATAAAAGTGGGAAATGATGGATGATTCTAGCAATCAACCATGGGTCTATTTATACTACAAATGGCACTAAATGGGAGTAAACGGTCGGCCAAAACAGCCACCTTTAATGCCATAAAGGTGGTGTAAACAACCGGAGTAAAGTCTCTGTCGCTGAACCGCAGGGGCGACCTTCAGATCCGTAGGGGCGGTTCAGGCGAAAACGTTTGATCTTCTTCGTGGCCGTAGGGGCGGCCTGGAAGTTCCGCAGGGGCGGATCATTGATGATCTTCAAACGCCTAACTCTTCAACTTTCTATCGCTTCAGATGCCGAGCCGCAGGGGCGGCCCAGTGTCAACGCAGGGGTGGTGACACTGACTCTTCAGCTTCACAGCTCCACAGGGTGAGGCGTAGGTAGAGGCGCAGGGGCGCCGGTCTTCGCTTCTTTAGAATAAGTCATCACAGGGGCGCCAGGGAGTGGCGTAGGGGCGGCGATAGTCTTCGTTCCTGGCGCTAGCGAAGGCGCAAGTTGCGCTCCGGAACGTGATGTCACCCGTAGGGGCGATGACACTGCTCCGCGGGGGCGGTGAGGCAACAAAAGCTTTGCTTCGTGAACGAACTTCACTCCTAAGTGCTTATAACTCCTTCCTTAGCTTCTTTTAGTCTTCTTCTTCTGGACGAAGGAGTTAGTAGCATAAACCGACACAAATGCAGTAAAAAGACTCTAAAAACTATCCTAAATGATAGTGATTCTATCACCTATCAAACTCCCCCATACTTAGACCTTTTACTCGTCCCGAGTAAAACACATGACAACAGTTTATAGACTCAAAGGCCTCAGGAAGCATGGGTAAGAGGCATAAACAATGGATAAGAAAAGCCAAGAAAGAAAGAAGGAAAAAGAGAGAAAATGTGAGAAAAAGGTGAGAAAACTACCATCCTTATTTCTCCAAGAGTGACCTACCCAGACAACCTCCTTATGACTCCCCTTCTTATGCCGCCAAACGCCGGAAAGGGAACCTACACTCGGTGCCGCACATTTTGCCAAGGTACCCTTTCGGGTTTTCACCTTGCCACTCTTCTTCTTTTCTTTGATGATCTCACTTGGAACTCACATCCCTCAAGTCCAATTTTGCACCAACCTAAGGTTGGTCGGACTACCTTCTTTTTGCCTAAACCTCCCTTTCGGGTTTTCGGTTTATCCAACGATTTTCATGCCTTTTTTTCATTTTCTTTGGCCTTTTCTTCTTTTTTTTTTTAAAAAAAATGACTTTCAAACTGAAATTTAAACTACAACTCATAACAAACAAACTAAAAAACAAACTATACATATAATTCCATCCCCCATACTTAAAGCACACTTTGCCCTCAAAGTGGAAACTGAAAGCAAAGACAAATGTGGGAAAGGGAGAAAAGATGGTACCACTAATGGGATGGTCCGACCCGATCATCCGGACCCTCCTCCGGTGGATACGGGAAGTGGCTGAAGAAGTGCTCCTGCCGGCGGTAGAGCGTGTGGATGCGGTCCTCCTGAGCATCCATCCTCTGCCCAAATGAAGTCTCAAAGCTGGCTTGCCAAGCCAGCTGCTGAGCCTCTAGCTGCTGCTGATGAGCCGCCTGCCAAGCATCCTTCCGGCGGTCAAAATGGGTGGTCATAGAGGAAGCGAAGCTGGACTGCCACGCTTGCTGCTGCTCAAGCATGGACCGCTGGTACTCGGTCTGCCATGCCTGATGTTGGGTAGTTAAGGCTGCCATCTAAGCCAGGAGGCTCCCCATGGCCGGACCGTCGTCCGGTGCTGCAGTAGGCATCTCCTCATCATCCGGTAAGGGCATGTGGTCAGCAACAGGAGCCCGGCTGGAGCTCGCAGCATATCTCTCAACAATGGCCCCCTGAGGCCGTCTCGGTACGAAAGGGTCAGCCGGTATATATAGCTCGGAGAGCTCGTCTCCAAGTGGAAGCGGCCGGGGAAGGTATGTAATGTGACTCTCATTTGCCAATGAGAGCCAAAAGAAGTTTTCCCCGTCTCTCTTGAGGAGCTTGAACCTCCTCAACATCCCCTCCGTGTAAAGTGGGGCCTCTAACCCATCCTCCAAGTCGGAGAGATCCATCACCTGTGCAACGATCAAGGAGATCACCCCACCACCCACAATGTCACGTGGCTCATTCTTCCTAATCTGCTTCAAAGCGGTAAGGAAGAGGTATGACCAATCCGGCACCTTGTCGTTCGTGGGGAGGCAGGCGTGCAACAGTGGAAGGTCCTTGAGAGCGACCTTGTTCTCCTCCTTGTGTCCACAGAAGACACTCATGAAGATCATTGACACGATCCTCAAGCAGGGGTGAGTGAGTTTGTTGGAGTACTCACCCCGGCATGAAATTCGGATCCTGTGGCGGCCTGCCAGAACTCGCACAAGTCGGGTGTCAGAACGGGCTCCCACCAATTCTCGAAGGCATAAATAGTTACCCCAAAAGCCTCCTCAGTTGGGTGTAATCCACTGTATACTTCCTCTTGTTGAACTTGAATGAAAGTCCAACACATATGTGGTCCTCCTTTTCCATGGTGAAGGTGGCGATGAATTGGCGGCTGAGCTCAGGGTATGTTGGGGCATTCATGTCCAGAAATTCAACGAGCTCAACATTGGTGAGGAATGCCTGCATGCTCTCCAACATGCCCAATTTTTCCAAGGTAGGAACGTGCAAAAACCGAGTTGCATACACAACCCGATCTTGCACAATCCTATACCACTCCTTCTCAAACTCCGACAACTTGTATGTTTTCCATTTCTTGCAATAGAACAAGTAAAGGAATTAGAAAGTTCAGAAATTGGATTAAGAGACGAACCCTCTATTGCTATTTCCGCAAAGGCATCTGAAGGATGCGCAGGGGCGGCGAGGTGCAGGGGCGGGAGAAGTGCAGAGGGTAATTTCTAACAACTGCGAAGGTGGCGGTGCTGAGGAGCGTTTTGGTGGCTTCTTGTTGGTGGAGATGTCGCCGGCGGTGATGAGAGGTGGAGGGAAGAGTGTGAGAGGGAAGGGGTTGTAAGATTAGGGTTGGGAGAGATTGAGGGAGGTGTTGATGGTAAGCGGGGGTTAATGGCGCAGGGGTGTCGGGCTGGGGGTGGCGGTGCTGACTTGGTGGCGCAGGGGCGTCGGTACTGGTGGTGGTTTTGTGAGAATTCCGGTGAGGGCACAGGGGCGTTTGTGAGAGGGAGAGACTCGGGTAGATGAGGTGATAGAGAGATTGGTGGGATAGTTGTTGGTTATTTTTGAGAAGTGCATTTTTTTTCTTTCCTTGATAAAACCGCACGGGCCGGGACTTGTCACCGCAGGGGCGGTGACAATGAAGAGGGAGGCGCAGGCTCAGTGCCGGGGGTGGTGCTGAGGATGCGTGTCAAGGGTGGCCGCCGCAGGGGCGGGGCTTGTCACCGCGGGGGCGGGCACTTGTTTGTTGCAAGCGCAGGCCCAGCGTCGGGGCGGCGCTGGGCAGTGGTGTCACCGCAGGGGCGGGGACATTAAGCCGCAGGGGTGGTTTTCTTGACAGAGGCTCCTCTTCTTATTCCTTCGGGTTGCCTCCCGAATAGCGCCTTTGTTTTACGTCGTTGGCTCGACTTAATTGTTCTGCCTCTCTAATTGTGCCTCCTCCAGCACCACCTTGGGGTTTATAATAGTCTGTGAAGGCAATCCTCCGGAAAATCTAGTTTCAATCCTTGTTATGGCTTCCGCCATTTGCCCAACCTGTTTTTCAAGGTTCTTGATGCTAGATTCTTTTGTTTGAACATGTGTAGCAAAATGCTTAGTCAAAACCTGCAACATATCCTTAGTTGATTGATACTTACCTTGTCGGGGCTGTTGTTGTTGGTTTTGTTGATCCCTCCAACGATAGTTCTATTGGTCACTCCAGTTTGGCATGAAGTTTTGTGCATAAGGATCGTTCCTAGGCCTTTGTTGCTGTGGGTATCCATAACCTATTGCATTCACCTCTGCATCGTCGTCCTGGACTTGGGGACACATGTCCGTTGGGTGATATGGGTCAGCACACACTCCACAAGCTTTGAGCTGTTGTGGGGTTCCCATAAGTTTTTAGAGTCTTTTAGAGAGGCAACCTAAGGTATTGCTTTCTAAACCAGCCGACTATGGAACTCACGAACTCCATAGTCGGCTCTAGGTAGGCCGGCACTCTAACCTCCATGAACTCCTCCAGTCCTACCATGGAGATCATATTCCTCAAGTCCTCCTCCACATGGAGGCACTCGAAGGCAGCAACATCAAGAAAACGTGGGGCAACGATAGGAAGCCCGCAAATACGGTCATAGTCAGCCTAGTGTCGCTCGTGGATCACCGGGATCAAAAACTGAGATGCAAAAGAAAGAAAGGACTGGTGGGAACTACTAGGTCTATCTCTCAAGACCAACTGTCGATAAGATCTTTTACTCATGATTTCTGACAAGTCACCTCGGTTTCCTGAAGAACACCTCGGCCGAGAAACAGCTGACCGGACCGAGGCGAAGGGCTGTTTGTTCGAAAATCTCAAATTTGTAATTTATTTTCCCCCAAATCACTACCAAAGGCTTCCTAAGGGATACTTATATCCTTTTCAACAAATAACAGTGGCAACCAAAGCGAGATCTTTGCTAAATCAGTAGAAGAAGAAGAGTTAGGGTTTTCGAACGAAATACCTAAATTCTGCAGAATTGAAGCGTTTTCCTTGCTGTTTGATGCTTGGAAACTGATCCTCTCGCTTCCTCTGGTGTAATCGAGCCAAAAATCGTAGAAAACGAGCAAGAAACGAAGAATTGAGGCTAGGGCACCGCCGCGGTCGAGGTTCGCACTTGGGAGGGAAAAGTGAAGAGAGAGAAAACCGTTTTGCCTTTTATACCCCTCGTTGAATTTGATTTCACCTTGGTCGAGGTGGTCCCGACTGGACCGAGGTGTCTGACTGGATGTCAGACCTAGTCACCTCGGTTGCCCCAAGAACATCTCGGTCGAGGTGTTGTGACAACAACCGAGATGTGTCTTCGTCTTCTCAATTTCTCAAACTTTTGTCCTTCTAGTGTAGCTCCTGAGCTGTAATCCTTTCATAGAAAGCATCTGGTTTCTGTCTAGAGGACGCCAAAAACAAAGCAAAGCAAACTATCTAAAACTAAGCTAGAAAAAGAAAAAGAAAGCAATACCTTGGGTTGCCTCCCAAGAAGCGCTTGATTTAAGGTCGCTAGCTGGACCGTACATCATCCTTAAACAAGGTATAGCGGTGCAATCTCCTCAGTTGGGACTTCCGGTCGGTACTTCTTTAGCCTATGACCGTTGACCTTAAAGCTTCCGCTTTTTTCACCCCAAATCTCAACTGCACCATAGGGAAAAACATTTTTCACAACGTAAGGCCCCGTCCATCTAGATTTCAACTTACCTTGAAAGAGTCGGAGGCGGGAGTTGAAGAGTAGAACTAGATCTCCTTCTTTGAACTCCTTAGGAATGATATGCTTGTCATGTCATCTCTTCGTTCTTTCCTTGTAGATCTTGACATTCTCATAAGCGTTTAAGCACAACTCCTCCAGCTCATTAATGTCCAATAGTCTCTTCTCTCCGGCTTCCTTGATGTCGAAATTCAACCACTTGATTGCCCAATATGCCTTGTGCTCCAGCTCAACGGGTAGATGATAAGACTTTCCATGTACCAAATTGTAAGGGGTGGTGCCAATGGGAGTCTTAAATGCGGTCCTATAAGGCCAAAGAGCATCGTTGTAATATCCGGAATTTTTATACCGTTTAATTCTGTAGCAAACCGGATTCCGATCCGTTGATCTTTCCTCGTTCTACACCATGACAAGACCGTGACAACGTCACCGATGGGTATTGTCTTTCGACAAGAAGATGACAAGACCGTGACAACGTCACCGATGGGTTTTGAGAAGAACATAACGAGACTATGACAAGAATTGACGAGACCAAGACGAGATTGTGACAAGCGTTTGACAAGGCCATGCATGAGCTTGGCAAATCCATGACAAGTTTTGACAACTCTTTGCCTCAAAGTGTGCGTGCAAATAAGTTTTACATTTATAAAACTGAAATCAAAGCAAGCGAACCCGCAGTGTACGGATCGGCATAGTAAAACAAGAATTCCAGAGTATCGAACTCAGGGATTTGGGGGATCAAATTCAGTTCACAAATTATCGAGCAAGTAAAGTATATAAGCTTTGCAAATATTGGGAAACCAGCAATCCTAAAGATCCAAGAATCCAATTGTGGCAATCGATTCAAGATATTCTATAGATGTAAGGACAGAGTCGAGATTGCAAAGGTATATCTAATGTAAGGTTGTGTACGGTGAAGTTCCAAAACCCTATATATCTCACCCAAGGACACTCTCTATAAAGGTTGTTGAGGCTGCAGTATAGAAAGGATCTAAGGACAAGCATTACTCTCAAATACACATGTCCAAACTCAAGGAGTCAAAGATAAGCCAAAACGGTTAAGGTTGTGACACTCGAAACCGAAATAGAGGATGTTGAGTCTCACTACTACTAACTAGAGGTATTTATATGGTCGTCTATACCCTTGATAACACGATTTATGACTTAGGTTTAGATACTCATTTAGATAGTTTTTCCGCTCATTCATGCATGGTTTAGCACTAGTTCACGACGTTTGCACTCAATTCATGTATTTTGTCGAGATAGACGTCTACATGGACTTTTGCATGCTTTGTAGGTATTTTGGGAGATTTAGGAGCTTAATCGATACACTCGAGGATCGTTCCTCGAAATGACACACCTTCAGACTCATTGGAATGCAAGCTAGGGGCTAAGGAGGACTCATGGGACCTTGTTGGTGCATGCCATGCACCAAATCGTGATTTATACATCCAAAACAAGCTGAGGCACCAAAACCACGACCACTGGGACTTCCACGGGCGTGGAAATGGGCCGTGGTTTTTGCCAGACGGTTATGACAGTTGTGCCACGATCTTCATGGCCGACTCTTGCAAATTTGTAGGATAAAAGGTGGTCCTGCAAGGCTGAAAAGGATATCTCCCATCACTCCATTCTCTCACACACTCTCAACAACAAAGATTCTCTCATTAGAGGATTGGATTGGAGCTACTCTTGGAGGAGAAGAAAATCTTCCATTGGAGAAGAAGAGAAGAACACACCATTGTTAGTCTATTTCATAGTTTTGAGGGAGTTTTGTGAAGACGTTTTGCAAGGTTTTGTAAGAATCGATTGAACCTTCTTTTGAAGGGTTGTAAGTCTTTCTTAAACTCATATTCAGCTTGGATTTCTTATTCCACTTGTTTCATCTTTCTTTCATTACATCTTCTTGCCATGGATTCTATGATTTTATGCTTGTTGAGTTTGATTATTAAGATGCATGTTGTAGGCTAAATAGATGCGATTCTAGGGTAAGGAAAATATGGTTATGGCTTGGACTATGATAGAATGGACTTAGATGTACCTTTGGATGAATTGGTTGCTCGAACCTAGCCTCTGTTATAAACCACGGTTTGTTCTATACATTCCACGGCCGTGGTTCTTGATGAACAACCCGTGATTTTGACTGACTTGCTTGTTTTGATGAATCTAAGTGCTAGGATGTTAGATTGTTGAAATCCTAGTGTTTGTTTAGCTAAACCTATCCTAGGGTGACCAAGTTTAGCAACTAAGTGTTAGAAGAGACCTACCCGGTGATTCTTGCTCTTAGATACCAAAGATGACGAACTCTAGGTAGTAGTGAGCCTCATAAGCCGCTATTGGACTGAGTGTGCTAGGATAGGTGTTTAGGACTTGCCTTTCCGAGACTTACCCGGTAAGGAGAGGTTAGATCCCTAGACAACCATCCGGTTTGTGTAGAATTCCTATCCTTAGGCTCTTTGAGACTTACCCGGTGATGAGACCTTAGGAACGGACTAGTGGACCATGAGACCTACCCGGTGATTGATCCTAATCTAGAAACGCTCACTTCCAACATACTATAGTCGATCCAAGGAATGATTAGATAGCTTGAGTCCTATGCCATAACCGAAATTTCCAACCCCTAGAATCCGCTTTTCTCCCTTTGATTACATATTTCGTATTTACTTGTTTACTTGTGGTGTTAGCTTAGTTGGTTGTTGATTTCGCATGATTTGTGATCTTTGATTGATCACCTAAGAACCAAACCAAAAACATTGAGATTTTCATTTATTTGTTTCTTTCTCTTTTCTTAGCCTATATCTTCACTATCCTTAGTCATTAATCGATTCAATCTCACCTCAGTCTTTGTGTTCGACCTCGGAATACTATCCCTACTACAAAACGTCTCGTACACTGCGGGTTCGCTAGGAGTTAGGAGAAATATATCGAGTATAAATTTAAGGCTTTTTGCATGCACACATCCTAAGCGTAACAAGTTTTTGGCGCCGTTGCCGGGGAACTAGGTTAAGATTGAGTCATTGTTTGTGATTGTTTATAGTGTAGGTCTTTCTTGTTGCTTTTGATCTCTTTTGGTTTGTGTCTTTGCTTTTCAGGACATCTCTACTCTTAGGTGTATGTAAAGATCTCGTGGCAAGGATTTAGCTCCATTCGATCCCGAACCGGAGAAAACCCTTAGATCTAGATCCAAGAGCATTAGAAAGGGAAAAGAGATGGCCGGAAGAGATCTCCAAACTGAGTTGGATGAGGCTTTAGAGAAAATTAGGATAAGGGATGAAGCTTTGGAGCATGAAAGGAAACTTTCCAATGAGAGGCAAGAAGCAATTAGGAGGGAGATTGAAGAGATTAGGCAAGCTCTTGTGCGAAGAGAACCTAACCCTCAAGAACCTCCACCTCCACCACCACAACCGCAGCCGGCGGCTAATATTCGGGTTGTGCCCATTGCTATTGAAGAGCCACAAACATTAGGGCGACGTATGGATCCGGTACAAAGAGCACACCGTCCGGGTGTGAACTTAGGAGATCCCGCAACCCATAATTACGAGCTCCGCCCTCAAGTTCTACAAATGATCCGGCATAATCAATTTGGAGGGATGGAAGGAGAGTCTCCTCATCAACACTTGATGAACTATGAGATCTTGATGGAGACTCTAAGACCGCCTAGATGGGAGAGCAACAACCATAAGCTTAGGGCTTTTTCCTTCTCTCTTAAGGATAAAGCCTTGGCTTGGTATCAATCTATTCCACAAGGGCAAGTGAGTACTTGGGAAGAGATGACAACCGAGTTTTTGACAAAGTTCTTCCCACCTTCCAAGACTACCGAGTTGAGAGGGAAGATCAATGCCTTCGTGATGAAGGATAGAGAAAGCTTATTCAAGTATTGGGAGAGGTTCAAAGACCTTCTCCTAGATTGTCCACACCATCGTATACCAAAAATTGAGCTATTGGAGATCTACTTCAAGGGACTTGATGAAGATAGCCAATTCAAACTCCAATCTCTTTCCGGTGGGACTTTCATGGAAAAGAATGTAGATGAAGCTTGGGAATTTGTAGAGAAACAAGCTTTGGTGATTGAGAAGTACTCCCATAGGAAGAGTGATGGGAGGAAAGTGGGAGCATATGAGGTGAGTGAAGTCACCATGAATAACTTCAAGCTTGATGCAATCAACAATGAGTTGAAATCTTTGAGGGAGTTGTGCACTACAACTTTGAAGAATCAAGCAACCTCTCAAGTGCAAATGCAAGCAAACTTGTCTTCCAAGGAGGAAGATGTGAACTACATGGGAAGGGGCAATTACAACAACTATCAAGGCCCAAGGAACTTCAACAACAACCGGCAATTCAACAATTAACGGCCTAACCACAACCATCCCGGGTTTTCCTATTCTAACCCGGATGGAGCCTTGAACCCTCCCGCTTCCACAAGCGCAGCTCCTCCACCAAAGGCTTCACAAGAACCTCCACCCGGATTCACTCAACCTCCAAAGGATAGAACCGAGATGATGTTTGAGCAATTGCTTGGAAGGTTGAGTGGTCTTGAGAGCACGGTGACTTCCATTTCTAAGGCTCAAAAGGTGTTGGAAGCACAAGTGTTCCAAAAGGCGGGTGAAGCTAATAGAGATCCGGGAAAGCTTCCCAGAAGAACCGAGGATAACCCAAGAGGCCAAGTGTTGGCCATCACTACAAGGAGTGGGTTGAGCATGAAGGATCCCTTGCCCAAGGAGAATGCTAAGGGAAAGAAAGTGGTGATAGAGGAAGAGATATTGCAAGAAGATGGAGGCAAGAGCAAGGATGATGAGCCAACATATGTGGCACCACCTCCATACAAGCCACCACTACCATTTCCACAATCACGAGCAAGTGCTCGCTTGGACAAACACTTTGGTAAATTCCTTGAACTCATGTCTAAATTGCATATTAACATTCCGTTCATGGATGCTATTCTAGGTATGCCGGCGTATGGCAAGTTCTTGAAGGAAATACTCTCCAACAAGAGGAAGTTGGAGGAGTATGGAGAAGTGAGGATGACAAAGCGGTCCTCAGAATTGATCCAAACGATGAAGGAGGAGATGCCTCCTAAGCTAAGAGATCCGGGATCTTTTTGTGTGCCAATTGGAGTGGGAGAAGTGAAGTATGAAGCCCTATGTGATCTTGGGGCAAGTGTAAGCATCATTCCGCTTGCACTTTGCAACAAGGTTGGGCTAGGAGAGCCAAAGCCGGTCAAGATGACCCTTTACATGGCGGACCGTTCGATCACTCACCCGGTTGGATTATTGGAGGACATACCGGTGCAACTAGGGAAGTTCTATGTGCCAATAGACTTCGTTGTTTTGGACATCCCGGCGGACTATCCGGTTCCCATCATCTTAGGGAGACCTTTCCTAGCCACTTCCGGATGTTTGGTGGATTGCAAAAATGGAATTCTCTCCTTCAACATTGGAGAAGAGAATATCAAGTTCAAATTATCCACAATGATGAAGGGGTCAGCCCTTGATGAGGATGTATTCAACATTGTCGAGCAAGAGGAGTCTAGAGAAGTTGTGAGCTCGATCTTGATCAAGAACCCCTTGGAGAAGGTTCTTAGCTTAAGTTTGATGGAGGAAGGTATTGAGGAGGCTTGCAATGAAGAAATCAAGGCTTTGGAAGCATTACAAAAGGAGACAAAAGCTGAATTTGAAGTCCACGAAAGTGTGCTGAATTCTTGTAGGAACCACGGCCAGGGACCAAGAACCACGCCCGTGGAAAGAACCGTGGAACTCTCTGGAATGCTCCAAAATGTTAGCTTTGCAAGTTCCACGGCCGTGGTTGTGCCAGAGCCCGTAATTTTGCCCGTGGTTTCTCCAAAAACTACCTTAGTTGATGATCAAGCTTCAAGGAGCCTTGAGGAGTCTTCCATGGCTATGGATTCATCTCAACCAACTTTATATGGAGCGTCTCCACTCGATAAAGGTCCTCCTAAACTTGAACTTAAACCCCTCCCCTCTCATCTTAAGTATGCTTTTCTTGGTGATAATTCTACATATCCGGTTATTTTTAATGCATGCTTGAATGATGATGAGTTGAATAGATTATTGCATGAGCTAAGATTGCATAGGAAGGCCATTGGCTATACCATTTATGACTTAGTTGGCATTAAACCTTCTTTATGCATGCATAAAATCTTGATGGAAGATAATCATAAACCTTCAATTGAACCTCAAAGAAGACTAAACCCTATCATGAAAGAAGTAGTCAAGAAAGAGATCCTTAAATTGCTAGATGCGGGAATCATTTTCCCAATTTCGGATAGCAAATGGGTTAGTCCCGTGCATGTGGTTCCTGAGAAGGGTGGGATGACCGTAGTAACCAATGAGAATAATGAACTAATTCTAACTAGAACGGTTACGGGGTGGAGGATGTGTATTGACTATAGGAAACTAAATGTGGCCTCTAGGAAAGATCACTTCCCTCTTCCTTTCATTGACCAAATGTTAGAGAGATTAGCTCAACATTCTCACTTTTGCTACTTAGATGGTTATAGTGGATTCTTCCAAATCCCCACCCACCCCGATGACGAAGAGAAAACTACATTCACATGTCTTTGGGGTACATTTGCATATAGGAGAATGCCGTTTGGGTTGTGTAATGCACCCGCTACCTATCAAAGGTGTATGATGGCCATCTTTTCTGAGTATATTGAAAACATCATGGAAGTGTTTATGGATGACTTTTCTGTTTATGGATCTTCTTTTGATGATTGCTCAGCTAACTTGTCTCTAGTGCTTAAGAGATGTGAGGAGACTAACCTAGTCTTGAATTGGGAGAAATGCCACTTCATGGTAAGTGAAGGCATTGTGTTGGGACACTTGGTGTCCAACCGTGGCATTGAGTTTGATAGGGCTAAGATAGAAACGATAGAGAAGTTGCCACCACCTACCTCGGTGAAGGGGGTAAGGAGTTTTCTAGGGCATGCCGGTTTTTACCGGAGATTTATTAAAGATTTCTCTAAGATTTCTAAGCCTCTTACTAACCTACTAATGAAAGATGTTGAGATTGTTTTCTCCAAGGATTGCCTTGAAGCTTTTTGTAGGTTGAAGAATGCTTTGATCTCCGCACCTATCATGCAACCTCCGGATTGGAGTTTACCGTTTGAGATCATGTGTGACGCGAGTGATGTAGCTGTTGGGGCTGTTTTGGGGCAAAGGAAAGATGGGCGCACACATGCCATTTATTATGCTAGCAAGATGCTAGATGATGCCCAACTCAATTATGCTACCACCGAGAAGGAGTTGCTAGCGGTGGTGTATGCATTTGAGAAGTTCCACTCATATCTTGTTGGAGCGAAGGTCATAGTGTATACGGATCATGCTGCGATCCGTTATCTCCTTACAAAGAAGGATGCCAAGCCTAGGTTGATTCGGTGGATCCTTCTTCTTCAAGAATTTGACTTGGAAATCCGGGATAAGAAAGGGTCCGAAAATTCTGTGGCGGATCACCTTAGTAGACTCCCACCATTGGAGCTTGAGAGAGATGACATCCCGATTGATGACTCATTCCAGGATGAGCAATTGCAAATGGTGGAGGAGTGCTTGTTCCAAGTGTCTAGAGGAAGTGAGCCATGGTATGCCGACATTGTGAACTATCTTGTGTGCGAGGAAGTGCCTCCCGGTTTGTTATATGCCCAGCGGAAAAAGTTCTTCAAGGATGTGAGACACTACTATTGGAGTGAGCCGCTTTTGTTCAAGAGAGGGCCGGATGGAGTTTTTAGAAGATGCATACCGGAGGATGAGGTGGAGGGTGTGATCCGCCATTGTCACTCCTTGCCATGTGGAGGCTGATAGCTTGAATTATAGTCTATATTTTGGGGTTTGTTTGGACGTTTTATCTTCAATAATCTGCATGTTTGTATGTATATTATGTGATTAAATTACCATTTCATCTACCTTTGCGGGAATCGAGGTCTACACCTAGTTTTGTTGTAATCGTAGGTAAAATGGTACGTTTTGCATCAAAAAGGAGCAAAAGGAGCTATGGGGTCATTGGAGCTACATTTAGGAACATAAGGAACCATCCAGGAAGCATAGCCATGGATTAGAGATTCACTTTGGACCAGATTTGAGAGATTTCACATTCCGTTGTGACTCACCTCGGTTGACCACAGATTCACCTCGACCGAGGTGATCTAGAGAAGTCGACTCGACCGAGGGGAACACCTGGGACGCGGCGAGAATATTTTATTCTTGGCTGAGATCTTTTATCTTTGGAAAGATATCTTATATTTTTGGGCTTGGCTCCTGGAAGGAAGAAGATATGCTAGATCATATATTTTACCTATTTTATGGGAAGAGATCTTTCTAAGATATCTTATCTTTGGAGAGTAATTTTCCTACAAAAAGGGTTGGATTTTCCACAAATCCATATCATGCTATACATGCTATACCACCGATCAGAGTTTTTATACCGCTGCAGCCATACTCCAGTTGGGAGATTTGAAAAACCTTTTTGAAGGTTGAAGAAGGAAGATTGTAGCTTTTATAGCTTTTGAAGGGTTTTGTAAGATTATCTTAGATTCCCTTCCTTGTTGTCTTGCCTTGTTGGATTACTATCCAAGGAACGCTTTTGTTGTGATATTTGATTCAGTTATTGAAGTCTTTTCATTAAATTCTTCTTGTTCAAATATTCACCTTCTTCCCATATATTTGATTATTGCTTTCATGATGATGAGTGGCTAATCTCTTTGTGTGATTCTAGGGTGATTGGCTGAAGGTTATGGGAAAATAATGATAGAATAATCTTAGATTCCAGTAGGACCCTGAAAGTTCGAGTCTTTAACCTTAACCCTAAGCATCTCGCTCAGTCCCTGTGATCGACCCCTGGAATTCCTTGCTTTTTACTACGATTGACCCGTACACTGCGGGTTCGCATCCTTGTTTTAAGCTTACGTCTAGGGTTATAAATTTAAAGCTTGCACACACCGTTTGGAGCGAACAAGTTTTTGGCAACATGCTATACCACCGATAAAGCTTGCACACACCGTTTAAAGCTTGCACACACCCGTACACTGCTCTTGGGGTACTTGCCCCCGTGTCTACTAACCACTCTACTTGAGTGACTTTTGCAGGTTCTTTCTTAGGTTTATGCGAAGAACCCGCACTGGGAAGGAAATCGTTCCTTACGATCCCGAACCAGAAAAAAGACATACAAACGACGCTTAAGAGAAGCGAAGATGGCCCACCAAGACAATCGCGATCTTGAGGCCGAGTTGAAAGAGGCGCGATCTTGCCTTAGCTCTTCCCTGCTGCTACGCCTCAGCAGGAAAGAGCTAAGGCAAGAGAAAGAAGAAACTCGCACCAGGACTGAAGCGATCGAAGCAGATATGGCAGCCTTACGAGATCAATATCTACTTCGACCGAGGGAAGATCCAGTTCCAGATCCTCGACCGAGGCAGGTCCCAGTACCTGACGCCCCGGCCGAGGTACTTCCACCTCGGATGCCAGTCCGAGGCGCTCTTTTTGCAGGAATCCCACAAACCCTAGGTCAAAGGATGGACCCTAATCAACAACTGAGGCGTCCAGGAGTTAACCTAGGAGATCCAGCGGACCATGACTATGAACTTCGACCGCAAGTTCTATCCATGATTCGCCAATGCCAGTTCGGAGGGCTAGAGAAGGAATCACCACATCAACATCTTCAAAACTATGAGATCTTGATGGAGACCTTGAGACCTTCAAGGATATAAAATAACAACTACAAGCTAAGACCTTTTTACTTTTTTTTAAAAGATAGAGCTCTTACTTGGTATCAATCTCTTCCTCCAGGAAAAATTAGCACATGGGAGGAGATGACTACGGAGTTCTTGACCAAATTCTTTCCCCCCTCAAAGACAGCTGAAATGAGAGGGAAGATCAACGCTTTCATTATGAAGGACAAGGAGAGCTTGTCTAAGTCATGGGAGCGGTTCAAGGACATTCTTTTGGATTGCCCGCATCATGGGATTCCAAAGTTAGAGTTATTGGAGATATACTTCAAGGGACTGGACGGAAGCACCCAATTCAACTTCCAACTAGTCTCCGCCGGTACCTTTATGGACATGGCGATTGACGAAGCTTGGGACTTCATCGAGAAGCAAGCTTTGCATATGGAGAAGTACACTCATCAAGGAGCTGAAGGTGGAGTTAAAAGAGTTAACTTCCAAGAAACTCAGCCCAACAACAATCAACTCAAGTCTTTGAAGAATGACGTGAAGCAATTGAAGGAACTCTTGGTTGCTCAAACCAAGAAGGAAGAGCAAGGACAAAGGAACAACAACAATGGATACCGTAACAACAACAACGGTTCCCGGAACTACAACAATAGAGGTTCCAATAGCAACAACTGGAGGGCGAACAACCAAAATTCTGGTAACAATCATTCAAACTCCAACTCTAACGATTCCTCTAACCCTTTCCTCTCTTCCCCTTCTTCTTCTTCTACTCCATTAAAAATCCAGGGGCAAGGATCAAGTTCGTCTCAGCCGGAAAAGAAAGACGCAGTTTTGGAGGCTATCTTGATCAAGCTTAATGCTATAGAGACTTCTATGACTTCATTTTTGAAGGCCCAAAAAGCCTTTGAACAACAACTTGCAAATAGGGCGAATGAAGCGCCAAGAGATCCAGGGAAGCTTCCAGCAAGGACGGAAAGCAACCCCAAGGGCCAAATCATGGCCATAAATATGAGGAGTGGACTGAAAACTGCAGATCCAGTGCCTCGGTCGGTGCCAGTACCTACGAAGACCACCTCGGTCCAAATGCAGTCGAAGAACACTTCGACCGAGATGCCAACCGAGGTGGAGCCACAGAAAGCGGAGGGGAAAACTAAAGTTTATGTTCCACCCCCTGCATACAAACCACCACTTCTATTCCCCCAGTCAAGGGCCAAAGTACATCTAGACAAGCACTTTGGTAAGTTCCTTGACTTGATGAATAAACTACATATTAACATTCTTTTCCTTGATGTTATTCTAGGAATGCCCGCCTATGGGAAGTTCTTGAAGGAGATCCTATCAAGGAAGAGGAAACTGGAAGATTTTGGTGAAGTTAGGATGACATCTAAATCCTCGGAGCTCATTCAAATCATGAAGGAGAAGATGGCACCTAAATTGAGAGATCCCGGCTCATTTTGCATTCCCATTCAAGTTGGGGATGTCACTTGTGAAGCCCTTTGTGATCTAGGAGCCAGCGTGAGCATCATCCCGCTGGAGCTATGTATAAAGATCGGACTTGGAGAGCCCAAGCCGGTCAAGATTCGACTATACATGGCGGATCGCTCCATCACCAATCCCGTGGGCATCTTGGAGGACGTTCCGGTCAAGTTATGTAACTTCTATTTACCAATAGATTTTGTTGTACTTGACATTCCCGCAGATTATCCTGTCCCTATTATTCTCGGGAGGCCATTTCTAGCAACTTCGGTTTGCAACGTGGATTGCAAGAACGGCAAGTTGAAGTTCAACATTGGCGGCGATGTGGTGGAGTTCGCATTACTTGCAGCCATGAAAGGGGAGCAGCTGAGCGATGATATCTTCAACATTTACGATGAAGAAGAATCAAGAGAATTGGGGAGCTCTATCCTTATTAACGATCCACTCGAAAGAGTTATTAGTTTCAATTTAATGGAGGAAGGTATAGATGCTTCTTGTGATGCAGATATACGGAGCTTAAAGGCACTGGAAGAAGATCCAGGAGCATAACTGGAAGGACAGAAGATCGAGAATTTGAGAAGACGAAGTTTGACTAAGGCATCTCGGTTGCTATCAGAGCACCTCGACCGAGATGATTCTTGAGCAACCGAGGCGACCAGGGTTTCTGAAGAACCACCTCGGTCCGTACCACCTCGGTCCAGTCGAGACCACCTCGACCGAGGTGACAGCAGTTCCAGCGAGGGTATAAAGGGGGAAAATTTTCTCTTTCCTCACTTTTAACCTCCCTCGACCGCGGCGCTCTTCTTCACCTCACTCCTTCGAATCTCTCTCATTTTCAAAGATTTTCGCTTCCAAACTGCGATTAAGGCATAGAGGATCCCAGTGCATCGTCGATCTACGAAGAAATCGAACCGATTCGGCCGAACGAGGTAAAACAAAACCGAAACCCTAACTCGCTGATTTCGTTTCGATTTGGGCTTTGGTTGCCCTTGCATTTGTTGAGAAAAGGATTAAGTACCCCATAGGAAGCAGTTGTAGTGATTTTGGAGGAAAAGAACTGAATTTTCTGAAGAAATTAGAATCCAGTTTTCCGCCTCGGTCCAGACGAGTTGTGCCTCGGCCGAGGTGATTCTTGAGTGTTGTGAGTCAACCGAGGTGACCTGACAGTGACAGATTTCTGAAAATGAGTTCTGACAGACGCCATGCGCTTAGGGATAGATCCTCCCCTTCCCCTTCTTCCTCTTCTTCCCGACCTTATCGCCCGGTGATCCACGAGCGACACCGGGTAGATTATGAGCGTATTTCCGGCCGTTCAGTGATTGCACCTCGCTTCCTGGACGTGTCTACTTTTGACTGTCTCCAGGTAGACGGAGACCATAGACGGATGATATCTACTGTAGGGCTTGATCAGTTCACTGAGATCCGAGCCCCAGCCTATTTGGAGCCCACCTTAGAGTTTGTTAGCTCCTTCACCTACCTCCCTACAGAGCGATCTGTGAAGTACCGGTTGATGAACCGGAACTTCTTAGTGCCACTGGAGTATTGGAGGGAGATTTTTGGTTTCCCTGACCCGACAGCTGTTGACTTCCCTTCCCGATCTGTATCTAGGGAGTTTTGGGGACAGATTGCCCATATTGCTGAGCACGCAGACAGATGGCGCCCTGGAGATTCCAGGGAGAAGGTCATCTTCCACTTAGCCTTTAGGTTAGCTCACCGGATCTTTAGTGAGACACTTCTGGCGCATACTGAGACGCCCCAAAAGATCCGACAGGGGGAGCTTTTTAGTATGTATTGCATGGTGACTGGAGGTATCCCGGACTTTGGCTTGATGTTGGCAGAGGATTTGAAGAACCTTTTTGAAGGTTGAAGAAGGAAGATTGTAGCTTTTATAGCTTTTGAAGGGTTTTGTAAGATTATCTTAGATTCCCTTTCTTGTTGTCTTGCCTTGTTGGATTTCTATCCAAGAAACGCTTTGTTGTGATATTTGATTCAGTTATTGAAGTCTTTTCATTAAATTCTTCTTGTTCAAATATTCACCTTCTTCCCATATATTTGATTAATACTTTCATGATGATGAGTGGCTAATCTCTTTGTGTGATTCTAGGGTGATTGGCTGAAGGTTGTGGGAAAAACAATGATAGAATAATCTCAGATTCCAGTAGGACCCTGAAAGTTCGAGTCTTTAGCCTTAACCCTAAGCATCTCGTTCAGTCGATGAACATCTTGGCCGGGGTGGAATTCTTCTGACCGAGGTGACTTATCTGACCCGAAACTGATAGTTAAGTGTTAGAGTTTGCCAAATCCTATTCTTATTACACCTTTCCTGGTTCAATGCAAGCCTAGGATGAGACTTACCCGGTAATTCCTTTGTTTGTTTACCTAAGATCATAAGTATAGGTAATAAATGTTTATCCTTTATTGGGGTTTGAGTGTGCTTCCATCCCATCTTTGTGAGTTAGCCTGAGACTTACCCGGTAAAGGTTGATTCTATTCCCTTAGATGGTGTGTTAGTTTGAGGTTATAGTTCTTTATCTTAATTCCTTGAGACTTACCCGGTAATAGGAGTTACGGTTTTGGATTAGTGAGTAGTGAGACTTACCCGGTGATCTATTCCACTTTAGTAACACCTTCCCCATGCAAAAAATCTCAGCTTTGTCCGCTTATCTTTAGATCTTGAGTTGGAACCACAACTAGATGCTTTAATCCCTAGAATTGCATATTTCCTTTATTGACCTTAAACCAAAGTCCAATTACGAAATCAATAACTTGTTCGCTCCAAACGGTGTGTGCAAGCTTTAAATTTATAACCCTAGACGTAAGCTTAAAACAAGGATGCGAACCCGCAGTGTACGGGTCAATCGTAGTAAAAGCAAGGAATTGCAGGGGTCGATCACAGGAATTAGTGAAACAAAGTCCAATTACGGTATGCTTATGTAAATACTAACCACAAAAACAATTAAAACAATCAAAGATGATAAACAGTCAATAAAGGAAACATGTGATTCTAGGGATTAAAGCATCTAGTTGTGGTTCCAACTCAAGATCTAAAGATAAGCGGACAAAGCTGAGATTTTTGCATGAGGAAGGTGTTACTAAAGTGGAATAGATCACCGGGTAAGTCTCACTACTCACTAATCCAAAACCGTAACTCCTACTACCGGGTAAGTCTCAAGGAATTAAGATAAAGAACTATAACCTCAAACTAACACACCATCTAAGGGAATAGAATCAACCTTTACCGGGTAAGTCTCAGGCTAACTCACAAAGATGGGATGAAAGCACACTCAAACCCCAATAAAGGATAAACCTTTATTACCTATACTTATGATCTTAGGTAAACAAACAAAGGAATTACCGGGTAAGTCTCATCCTAGGCTTGCATTGCACCAGGAAAGGTGTAATAAGAATAGGATTTGGCAAACTCTAACACTTAACTCTCAGTTTAGGATCAGATAAGTCGCCTCAGTCAGAAGAATTCCACCCCGGCCGAGATGTTCATCGACTGAGCGAGATGCTTAGGGTTAAGGTTAAAGACTCGAACTTTCAGGGTCCTACTGGAATCTAAGATTATTCTATCATTGTTTTTCCCACAACCTTCAGCCAATCACCCTAGAATCACACAAAGAGATTAGCCACTCATCATCAAGAAAGTATTAATCAAATATATGGGAAGAAGGTGAATATTTGTGTAACACCCCGAATCCGCGGGACTCGGGATGTCACATTGGGCTAGGATCTCACAATGGATCCTGACCCTAGCCTGACAACAAGTTCACTGGACCTTACAACATGGCACTGACAGATATAAAACAAATACATAAAACAGTATAAATTGTACGACCCAAAGTAAACAACAACATAGCCGAGTATATAAAACGACATCCTCACATAGGAGGTACAAAAGATCATCCTTACGCAGGAGGGGAAACACAACAACCCCAAACCAACCACCTAATGTACGAGAGTCCTCGGCCTGTCACCCTGCCAGATCAGCGAGTAGCGCCTAACTTGTAAACATCTACAACACGGTATGAAACCGTTAGCTAACCATACATATATGAGGTAATGCATAAGCACAAGCACAATCATGAAAGATAAACACATCAGCATGCTATCACACATTTACCCATTTATTATCTTTATATAATAACCATTCACTCAAAAACCGTATATATATAGATAGATGAAAGTATGTGACACGAGGACCGATACATCCCCGCCTCTGAGTACAATGTCCAGCTGTACGAGTATCGGTCACACAATCCGTGTACCCTATGGGAGTGGATGGCGCCCTTCCTGTAAACCAGTCTGGCCTGACATCAGAGAACCTCCCAGACTCCACGGCGGGATGAAAGGGAAAGGTTATCACAGCCACGCAGTGGGGCAGTCAATAGAACATAGGTCGATAAAAACGACAACTCATGATATCATAGCAAACATATAAAGCACACACCACTCATGCAAACACCCAATATAGGGATGATAGCTAAGTAAGTCCTACGGACTTACCTCAACCTCGTACAAAATCAACCACGATCACCTCTACACTGGAGGGACAACACGGCCTATAAAAAGGCATAAAGAGATATATCAACCTCTATTCATCAAAGGGGTCACACCTAAACCCAAAGGGATCCATAAGGATCATACTCAATCTATGAGCCTCACAACCAACTAAACCTCAATATCTCAACATAGCTCACAATTCCTCAAATCTCAAGGTAGTATCTAATCAACATTCCTCAATCTCAATTTTAATCCTAATTTAATTAATTAACCTTTAATTAATTAATTAGATTTCGCCAAAATAACGTTTTGCCCGCAGGCAATTTCAAAACCCCCTGTCATCAGATTTCATCAAACAAGAACCCATAATCACCAGAATAATATAACGACCATAATGGAATTTCTAATTGTCCTATTTGACAAGCCTAAAGTCAATTTAGGCCAAATCGCAGTACGGAAAACGAATAAATTCATAACTTATTCGTTACTAACCCGATTGACGATTTGAAAGAAGATTCGGAATCACAACGACGCAGGCTACGCATGGACAACATCAAATTCATCGAAATCTGAGCAACGGAACCGTCCTGGTGACATATATGCTCGACCAGCCCTCCATATACTCGGAAATGCAGAAACTCGGTACCGTTATGAAGAGAATGAAGAGAGGAATCCAGAAACTCAAACGGAATTGAAATCGGATTAGAAACGGAGAGTAGATCTGAGTTTGAAGGTTGAGAGAAATTAGAGCTTTTACGAGAAAACGTGAAAGGAAATGAATTAATAAAGGATTTTCCGCTATTTATAGTGAAGACGATAATTATCCTTTAGTAAAGTCGATAATTATCCTTTAACCGATCCAAAGGCGGGTCGAACCTCTTTCTCCAAACTTCTCGAGATTGGAACATTAAATCTGGAATATTGTTGGGATAATTATTACACAAATGCCTCGGAAAACGTGTATTCCTAAGCCGTCTTTCTTAGCCGTTAAGAAACGAAATAGCGACTCTTTTGGCCGTTTTGCCTCTCCATGTTATTTCATATCTAAGACATATCCGATGTCCTGATCATTTCTCTCAACTGCATTTTTATTAATTGGAGCTCCCAAATTCTCCAAATAACACCGGAGGGTAAAAATAATTATCCGGGAAAAAAAGTAAAAATTTCCCCAAACGTCCAAAATTACGCGAGGAACATAACGGTGGGACCCATACTCATCACTTGAGAAATCTTCGCAAGTTATATGTCAATTACTATCAACGATTAAGTTAATCAACATTAATTAGAATTCAGAAATCCTAGCTATTACAATACACACCCCAAAAAAAAAGTTTCGTCCCGAAACTTGAACAATTCCCAAATTCTCTCGGACCCATATGCCGAGGTATAACTCTCACTCTTTCTATCGGAGGTATCACATCTCCGTTCCAAAGATCACAACCTATAACAATCTATAACCTCAAGTATAAACATGGAGGAATCATCACTCCATGAAACAGGGTCATAACGCTACCCAAAGGCGTAGAGGAATCACGTCTCTCGCCATACCACATCACAAGGCATAGAGGAAGCACATCTCTAGCCAAAACATATCACATGCATAGAGGAAATACGTCTCTAGCCAACCCATAAACATATACATCGCATGGAGGAATCACATCTCCACTGAACTATGTCCATCAAGGTAGCATGGAGGAAAGAACCATCTCCAGCTGAATCCTAATCCCACTCAAATAGCATGGAGGAAAGAACCATCTCTAGCTATAAATATGATCATACTCGGGTAGCGTGGAGGAAGTAATCATCTCCAGCTATTGCATACATCACGCTAGCACATCAAGATCTACTAAGATCATAAATCACATCACAACTAGCATAGAATAACATATCAAGGCATATAAGCACATAAGCACAACATTCATCAAGATATCACTAAGATCTACTCGTGCTCCCACAAATGGGTATGTCCTAACATATACTCTGGATAGTTCCTCAGGACACTATCCTCAGTCTCTCACATAGCCTCTTCAGGTCTTCATCTCGACCATCATATCCTCAATATGAGCATGTCTTTCAAATGCAAGCGTTTCATATCTTATTCCAAGAATGTAATCAGATGCTCAACAACGATGTGGTTCAACTTAACCACTAGATCATTATAACTCACAAAGTGTTTCCAACCTAGTATATACTTTCTCAGTTGAGACACAGGAACACTGGGTGAACATCCCCCAACTTCATAGTGAAAGCTAAACATCATGTTGCCTTCACAAAACTGATCAAGATCTCAAGTAACCGACATATTGGAAATTCAGTTCCCCTTTCCATAATACACAACTAACGTCTCACAGCTGAGATACCTCCAGCCGGACATGAACTTTTGCTTGAACTTTAGAGGTTAACGCCTCTTGTCTACATATAATATCTGGTGACTCTGTACATTCAGCATTCTTCCTTCAATCAACGTTACTTGAACTATAAAATCCTGAGTCTGGTCAGGTGTTATTCCACTATACTGCTAGATCACTTCTAGCATAAGGATATACGACATCTATGTCTATATATTGACTCATAGGGTCATCCCAAAAAGATGCATGCCCTTCATTGTTATATAATAAACTCATTAATGGAAGGTAAAATAACCCTCCACGTTTCCCATTCAACTTACAACTTATAATAGATCTTTAAGATCTAGATGATCCTCTCTAACTAAGCATTTGTCAGGGGGTGAAGTATAGTCATGAGGTACATACTTGTCCCCAAAGCAGTCTGAATCTGCTGCCCACAATCTCAAAGTAAAAACATCCATCTCGATGAGAAATGATCGTTCTCGGTATACCATGGAGTCTCACTATTTATCTAGTGTACTCCTCAACCAATTCATTCACTAGCCACGTCCTTCTGATAGAAATGAAACGTGCCGGTTTCATTATTATGTTACCAACAATCCAAATAAAATCAATCTTTTACAGGGTCACAATCCCATAACAAAGTCCATAAAGATGTCCTCCCAAATTCTACTACTGCACTAGTAGTGGGTGGGGGCTTATCTCTAGATCGGAAATACTCTATGTGGACCTGTTGACATGTCACACACTATATCACAAATCTGGTTATATCGGCTTCATACAATATAATCGTCTCATCTCGTGGTACATCTTACTCGTACCTGAATGTACTGAATAAGGCGTACAATGGGTATACGTAATATTTTGTCTCCATCTGCATCAGCAGGAACACAAAAGCGGTCATGACTCTTCATCAATCCATCTACTCCTATGGAGAACTATGGTGCCTCAGTACGAGACATCCTTTCTCTAAACCTTGTCAAGGCCCGGCAGGTCTCCTGCTTCTATTGGACCTCATCCAACAGACCAGGTAGAACCTCTGAGGTATAAATGGGTATCCTTATCAAGGAACTGATTATCCAACTCTAGCCAAGCTAGATCTCTTTGAAGCTGAGGTTGAACTATCAGTCTCACAATCATCTTCTCTTGGAGCGTCTTTCCATTCAAGTTATCGGCGACAACATTCAACTTCTTTGAATGATATGAAATCTTCAAGTCAAAGTCTTGATCAACTTAAACTCTTAATACTGGCGGTTATTCAACCCATGTTGCATAAAATATACTTCAGATTTCTATAATCTATAGAAATCTGACATGAAGATCACACCGGTACGGTCTTCAAAATTTAAAGGCTTGAACTACCACTACTAACTCTAAATCATGAGTCGAGTAGTTCTCATCATACGTTCTCAGCTGTAAACACACATATCAATAACCCTACTCCTTTGTAGTAATACACATCTCAAACTTAGCTGGGATGTATCACTGTAAATCACGGGATCCCAAAAATCTTCTAACTACAACAGAATGGAAACAGAGGTCAAATGCCTCCTCAACTCTTCAGAACATAGACACATTGCTTTCATCACGTAGTTATGGTGGTCTTCTCAAAAGACTCGCAAATGAATACATAATCATATAAAATCCTTCGTCAAAGCATTGGTAGCAATCGGCTGAGCCGAGAAAACTACGTATTCCTTAATGTTCATTAGTATCTCCCATGTTACAATGTACTTAATTCTCGCCATGTCAACCATGATCCCACTGGTGGAGACAACATGGCCTAAAAAGGCTACCACTGGCATCTCAACTTACACTTAGAGAGCGTAGCATACAACCCTCTATCTCTCGAAATCTATAGAACGGTCCTCAGACGATCGGTCTGCTATTCTCTGCTATGAGAGTATACCGACATGTCATCCATGGAGTCCACCACCAACTAATCAAGGAAGTCGATGAAGATACTATTCATCAACTCCATAAAAACTACTAAAACATTCGTCAACCCAAATGACATCACTACAAACTCGTAGTGTCCATAACGGGTATGGGATGCTATCTCATACACATGCTGCTCTCTCATCCATGACTAGGGATATCTTGAGCATAAAGGAATCCCGAAAACACAATTGCTTCTTGAAGTTAACTCGTCAGGTCGTCAATACGGAATATGGAACCCACTAGTGTAAACCCGTTTCAGTAAACTTTTCAAGTTATCAGTACAATATCTCAACAAGCACCATATAGTGTGGCTTTCCCATTCAATCTTGTATCATACTTCAACTCGATAACAATGTCCACACTCCGTTGAGGTGGCAACTAGACGGTTTAGTAACACGTCTATAAACTCATAAATAACTGGAATACCTTCAATTGTTGGACTATCTCGCTCCTTTATGGTATAAAACTAGAAGGCGTCATATCCCTGTGCTATCAGCTCGCTGCTCGTACAGTCCTGATTACAAACCCGTCTCTTCAAAGGTCTTAACCTCAGAAGACCTCTATTTAACTCAACTCAGTAAAGACTATAATAGTCTTACTATTAAAAGCTAACACCACATGATATCTATTCATCCAAACCATACACATAATGACTTCCTCATGCACCTACGACATGACAAAGAAGTCTACAACCATACACGGGTCCCTGAAATAAGGGAACAAACACGCATCTCACGGGTATCTCAGACCCAAAAAGGTAATCTTCTAAAGGAAAATCCACCTTCTACTATATACAAAAAGTCAATCATTGACGCATGCATCGAAAGACATGAAGTGCATAGCACTCACAACAAGCAAAACTCCACCAAGTAAACCATTAACGAGAATGGTACCTATAACAGCTAACACTCGTAGCTCCACTACATATCATCACTCAATGTCAGATCCATGCTCCTCAGGTATCACTGAGGTCATTACTATAGCCTCCACTTCCACTCTTGCTGGGAAGAAACACCACCGTGCTGACAGAAAGGGCCAGATGGCCTAGCTCACCACAAGTGAAACAAGCTATCAGTGCCAAAGGGCACACAGAACGCAAATAATCTGGATAGTCACAACTGAAACATAATCATCCCATCCTTGCAACCTGTGCAACTCAAGGGTAACTCGACCTTCGTCGTCCACCTGAAATGATCTCACTCTTGAAGGGAACCTGTAAAGGCAATGCCTTGCCCTGTCGACAAAACTTCGCTCTATGCCCTGCTTCACCACACGTAAAGCATATGATGGGAGCCTTTGGGCACACAACTCGCCAGTGTCCCAACTTCCACGCAATTAAAACACTGTAGTTCCTTGCCAGTCATCTTCATGGCCAAAGGATCACTAGTTTGTCCTGATATCGGACTTGGTTCCCCATTCATCATCTTTGCTTCTCCAGTAACTGATTCAGTCCATTGCTTCTTTCCGGATCCAGAAGCTTTAGTTGATCTCACAATTGTTGGTAAATCTGGTGTCGATCTACCTGCTATCACCGCTTCATATACTTGTTACATATATTCTTGAAACTCGGATCTACTCATGGAGACACGATCAGCCTCTTCAAACTCGTTCTCTACCATAGGCGAAACAACAACGGAAACTGGTCCCTAACTTATCACCACTGGAGGAAGAGGGGGGTGTACCCCTACCTCATCCCACTACAGATACTACTCTAGTCTGAGTCATCTGTAGGATATACGCACCTAATCTTATAAGGCTATATATATGCCATAGGTATCGATATGTATATAATAAATCCACATAATCCATAGTACACACAGATATATATACATATCTACGCTGCAAAGATCCATGGCAGAGGTGACGACTTCTCGTACATTCTATCCCGAAACCACACTTAAAACCAAAACCTTTGAAAACGTCAGATCCCATGTGGGCTCTGTTTATTTTACCTATCAAACCTCATTGTAGGTATCAAGTGCCATTGTTGTCAACATGGGCTCTGATACCAACTCTGTAACACCCCGAATCCGCGGGACTCGGGATGTCACATTGGGCTAGGATCTCACAATGGATCCTGACCCTAGCCTGATAACAAGTTCACTGGACCTTACAACATGGCACTGACAGATATAAAACAAATACATAAAACAGTATAAATTGTACGACCCAAAGTAAACAACAACATAGCCGAGTATATAAAACGACATCCTCACATAGGAGGTACAAAAGATCATCCTCACGCAGGAGGGGAAACACAACAACCCCAAACCAACCACCTAATGTACGAGAGTCCTCGGCCTGTCACCCTGCCACATCACCCAGTAGCGCCTAACTTGTAAACATCTACAACACGGTATGAAACCGTTAGCTAACCATACATATATGAGGTAATGCATAAGCACAAGCACAATCATGAAAGATAAACACATCAGCATGCTATCACACATTTACCCATTTATTATCTTTATATAATAACCATTCACTCAAAAACCGTATATATATAGATAGATGAAAGTATGTGACACGAGGACCGATACATCCCCGCCTCTGAGTACAATATCCAGCTGTACGAGTATCGGTTACACAATCCGTGTACCCTATGGGAGTGGATTGCGCCCTTCCTGTAAACTAGTCTGGCCTGACATCAGAGAACCTCCCAGACTCCACGGCGGGATGAAAGGGAAAGGTTATCACAACCACGCAGTGGGGCAGTCAATATAACATAGGTCGATAAAAACGACAACTCATGATATCATAGCAAACATATAAAGCACACACCACTCATGCAAACCCCCAATATAGGGATGATAGCTAAGTAAGTCCTACGGACTTACCTCAACCTCGTACAAAATCAACCACGATCACCTCTACACTAGAGGGACAACACGGCCTATAAAAAGGCATAAAGAGATATATCAACCTCTATTCATCAAAGGGGTCACACCTAAACCCAAAGGGATCCATAAGGATCATACTCAATCTATGAGCCTCACAACCAACTAAACCTCAATATCTCAACATAGCTCACAATTCCTCAAATCTCAAGGTAGTATCTAATCAACATTCCTCAATCTCAATTTTAATCCTAATTTAATTAATTAACCTTTAATTAATTAATTAGATTTCGCCAGAATAACGTTTTGCCCGCAGGCAATTTCTAAACCCCCTGTCATCAGATTTCATCAAACAAGAACCCATAATCACTAGAATAATATAACGACCATAATGGAATTTCTAATTGTCCTATTTGACATGCCTAAAGTCAATTTAGGCCAAATCGCAGTACGGAAAACGAATAAATTCATAACTTATTCGTTACTAACCCGATTGACGATCTGAAAGAAGATTCGGAATCACAACGACGCAGGCTACACATGGACAGCATCAAATTCATCGGAATCTGAGCGACGGAACCGTCCTGGTGACATATATGCTCGACCAGCCCTCCATATACTCGGAAATGCAGAAACTCGGTACCGTTATGAAGAGAATGAAGAGAGGAATCCAGAAACTCAAACGGAATTGAAATCGGATTAGAAACGGAGAGTAGATCTGAGTTTGAAGGTTGAGAGAAATCAGAGCTTTTACGAGAAAACGTGAAAGGAAATGAATTAATAAAGGATTTTCCGCTATTTATAGTGAAGACGATAATTATCGTTTAGTAAAGTCGATAATTATCCTTTAACCGATCCAAAGGCGGGTCGAACCTCTTTCTCCAAACTTCTCGAGATTGGAACATTAAATCTGGAATATTGTAGGGATAATTATTACACAACTGCCTCGGAAAACGTGTATTCCTAAGCCGTCTTTCTTAGCCGTTAAGAAACGAAATAGCGACTCTTTTGGCCGTTTTGTCTCTCCATGTTATTTCATATCTAAGACATATCCGATGTCCTGATCATTTCTCTCAACTGCATTTTTATTAATTGGAGCTCCCAAATGCTCCAAATAACACCGGAGGGTAAAAATAATTACCTGGGAAAAAAAATAACAATTTCCCCAAACGTCCAAAATTACGCGAGGAACATAACGGTGGGACTCATACTCATCACTTGGGAAATCTTCGCAAGTTATATGTCAATTACTATCAACGATTAAGTTAATCAACATTAATTAGAATTTGGAAATCCTAGCTATTACAATTTGAACAAGAAGAATTTAATGAAAAGACTTCAATAACTGAATCAAATATCATAACAAAGCGTTCCTTGGATAGAAATCCAACAAGGCAAGACAACAAGGAAGAGAATCTAAGATAATCTTACAAAACCCTTCAAAAGCTATAAAAGCTACGATCTTCCTTCTTCAACCTTCAAAAAGGTTCTTCAAATCTCCCAACTGGAGTATGGTTGCAGCGGTGTAAAAACCCTGATCGGTGGTATAGCATGTATAGCATGATATGGATTTGTGGAAAATCCAACCCTTTTTATAGGAAAATTACTCTCCAAAGATAAGATATCTTAGAAAGATCTCTTCCCATAAAATAGGTAAAATATATGATCTAGCATATCTTCTTCCTTCCAGGAGCCAAGCCCAAAAATATAAGATCTCTTTCCAAAGATAAAAGATCTCAGCCAAGAATAAAATATTTTCGCCGCGTCCCAGGTGTTCGCCTCGGTCGAGTCGACTTCTCTAAATCACCTCGGTCGAGGTGAATCTGTGGTCAACCGAGGTGAGTCACAACTGAATGTGAAATCTCTCAAATCTGGTCCAAAGTGAATCTCTAATCCATGGCTATGCTTCCTGGATGGTTCCTTATGTTCCTGAATGTAGCTCCAATGACTCCATAGCTCCTTTTGCTCCTTTTTTATGCAAAACGTACCATTTTACCTACGATTACAACAAAACTAGGTGTAGACCTCGATTCCTACAAAGGTAGATGAAATTGTAATTTAATCACATAATATACATACAAACATGCAGATTATTGAAGATAAAACGTCCAAACAAACCCCAAAATATAGACTATAATTCATGCTATCAAAATACCCCATACTTAGTCCTTGCTTGTCCCCAAGCAAGTTCCGCATATAAAAGACAAGATAGAATGGATTATAAGTCAATAAGATCAATGAAAAGTCTTTCAAAAACATTTTTATGGGGTGCTACAATCATAGATCACTCTAAGAGAATACTTTATGGAATTAAAAATCCAAATATGATCAAAACATTTTATAAATATGAGAAAGTTGTTCATCTTTGCATAAAATCATAGAATGCATAATAAGTCATAATTATTGAAATTAATCATGCATAATCCAGTTTAAACCACTAAGTCAATCAACAAGCTCGAGGTCTCAAGGGCTTCCCAAAAGAAAGGTCAAGAAACGTGTAGGGTAGGGATGTATGTAAGGTAATGTGGTGCTAGAATCCGGGAAAAGGATATACTTCACTTTCACTTTGACTTTCAACATCTTCCACCAATAAGCTTTGCTTATTTCACACTTTTTCTTTTTACTTTACTTTTTGGGATGCATGGACAGAGGTGCACAATAACCGAAGCCTAGGAAATCAGCAATCATCAATTTCTTGAGATGCATCAAACCCTTGATGCACATACCAGGACCCGTTAGGAATATCGCTCAATCCGACTTTGGCAAGACACAAACACCCGGCTATGTGAATGGTGCCGAGTTAATCATCTTCATGATTGACTTCCCCAAACCTATTATTACTTTCTAGCACTTTCACTTCCAGCCAACTTCTCAATTTTAACTTCACTTGCTTTCACCACTTCGCTTGCTTCCAAATTCTCGGATAGGTAAAGGGAGGCAAAATGTATATGAGGGGCTAAGCATGATCAAGAAGAAGAAGAGAGAAGAATGAATTGCCTTGGTCTTTCCAGGAAGAAAGTGAGAAAACTTATCTTGCGGTGTCAACCTTCAAATTCAACATAATTTGGATAAAAACAAAGTATTAAACATGCCAATAATTTCAAACAAAGCATTTAGCAACTTAAACATATTATAAAACCTTTTAAACACATAAAGAATTTCAAAACCAGTCAGTAAACTAAATCTTCACTGAGATCATATACAGATAAGAAGCACAAAAAATCGTTTTCGAAAACTGTTAGTTAACCCACCTCGGTCGAGGTTTTCTTAGGTCAACCGAGGTGAATCACCTCGTTTGGCCAGAACTGTCCTGTTCGAGGTCTAAAAATTTTTTTAAAAACCAGTTTTCTTTCAGTTTCGATGTTTTTCCAAATCAAATAACCTGTAAGTATGCATGTAGTCTCAGATAAACACATAGATGCAAAAGTGAAGCATAAATATAAATATCTGGTCAAATAGAGTCATACATCAAATAAATGTCAAGTAATACACAAATACCCCATACTTGGGACACACTGTCCCAGTGGGTCAAAATAAGTCTAAGAGAATAAAATACTCACCGGATAATAAGTTGATCTGCATAAAAATAAGAAAGAAAATCCTCCAGCTCTCAATAATCCTGATCCGGTGGTGGTGGTGGTGGTACATACGGATACTGGGATGGGTCAAATAGATAACCCATAGCCTGCTGGAACTGGATCTCCATCATCCTGCGCTGATAGTGCTGTCCCTCGAGCATCTGATCAGTCCAGCTGTCAATCTGTCGGTGCTGGGCAACAAACCTCTCATGCATGTCCACACTGAGGGCAGCATAAGAGTCTATTATCTGATCCGTCAGATCATCGATCCGACGGTGAGCCTCTAGATCTCTATGTCGGCGTGCTCTATGCCTATCAGGTCTCAATGGTGATGCAGCAGGTGCAGGCTCAGCCTCAGTGTCATCGTCCAGATCATTAACTGGCGCACTCGTCCCTGCAGTATCCGTCTCTGTATCCATCGGGACTCCATCATCCCTGTCATCAGTAGTCTCCTCATCATCTACCTCCTCCTCAGCTGGGGCAGCTGCTGCCCCTCTGTAATCCTCCATCAGTGGGGCCCAGGCGGTTTGCCAATAATGAGGTCATAAATAGTAAACTGTGCTGACCACCTGATCCCCTGCGGTGCAGTCAGCTCCCATGGCATAGCCACGTAGGGTGTAGTCAGTCCTCGGGGAACTAGAATCCGCTGAGTGATCATCTCCTGCAGCCCAAGCGGCTTGGCAGCCGCCACCATCGTGTAAGCGCTGAGATCCATGTCCTAATAGCTGGCGATGTGGGTGACAAGTCCTCCGCAGCAGATGTCTCCCTTCGCCTTGGCCTAGATCTTGTGCAGATCCTTTGCCAACATTAAGCCAAAGTCCGGGATACCTCCAGTCACCATGCAATACAGACTAAAAAGCTCCCCTTGTCGGATCTTCTGGGGCGTCTCAATACGCGCCAGAAGTGTCTCACTGAAGATCCGGTGGGCTAACCTAAAGGCTAAGTGGAAGATGACCTTCTCCCTGGAATCTCCAGGGCGCCACCTGTCTGCGTGCTCAGCAATATGGGCAATCTGTCCCCAAAACTCCCTAGCTACAGATCGGGAAGGGAAGTCAACAGCTGTCGGGTCAGGAAAACCAAAAATCTCCCTCCAATACTCTAGTGGCACTAAGAAGTTCCGGTTCATCAACCGGTACTTCACAGATCGCTCTATGGGGAGGTAGGCGAAGGAGCTAACAAACTCTAGAGTGGGCTCCAAATAGGCAGGGGCTCGGATCTCAGTGAATTGATCTAGCCCTACAGTAGATATCATCCGTCTAAGGTCTCCGTCTACCTGGAGACAGTCAAAAGCAGACACGTCCAGGAAGCGAGGTGCAATCACTGGACGGCCGGAAATACGCTCATAATCTACCCTGTGTCGCTCGTGGATCACCGGGCGATAAGGTCAGGAAGAAGAGGAAGAAGGAGAAGGGGAGGATCTATCCCTAAGGGCAAGGCGTCTATCAGAACTCATTTTCAGAAATCCACTGTCAGGTCACCTCGGTCGACTAACAACACTCAAGAATCACCTCGGCCGAGGCACAACTCGTCTGGACCGAGGCGGAAAACTGGATTCTAATTTCTTTAGAAAATTCAGTTCTTTTCCCCCGAAATCACTACAACTGCTTCCTATGGGGTACTTAATCCTTTTCTCAGCAAATGTAAGGGCAACCAAAGCCCAAATCGAAGCGAAATCAGCGAGTTAGGGTTTCGGTTTTGTTTTACCTCGTTCGGCCGAATCGGTTCGATTTCTTCGTAGATCGACGATGCACTGGGATCCTCTATGCCTTAATCGCAGTTTGGAAGCGAAAATCTTTGAAAATGAGAGAGATTCGAAGGAGCGAGGTGAAGTGTTCGCTCCAAACGGTGTGTGCAAGCTTTAAATTTATTACCCTAGACTTAAGCTTAAAACAAGGATGCGAACCCACAGTGTACGGGTCAATCGTAGTAAAAGCAAGAAATTCTAGGGGTCGATCACAGGGACTCGGTGAAACAAAGTCAATAACGGTAAGCTTTGTGAATACTAACCACAAGAGTAATTAACACAATCAAAGATGAATAAGAAGTCAATAAAGCAAACATGCAATTCTAGGGATTAAAGCGTCTAGTTGTGGTTCCAACTCAAGATCTAAAGATAAGCGGACAAAGCTGAGATTTTTGCAAGGGGAAGGTGTTACTAAAGTGGAGTAGATCACCGGGTAAGTCTCACTACTCACTAATCCTAAACCTTAACTCCTATTACCGGGTAAGTCTCAAGGAATTAAGATAAAGAACTATAACCTCAAACTAACACACCATCTAAGGGAATAGAATCAATCTTTATCGGGTAAGTCTCAGGCTAACTCACAAAGATGGGATGGAAGCACACTCAAACCCCAATAAAGGCTAAACCTTTATTACCTACACTTATGATCGTTGGTACACAAACTAAGGAATTACCGGGTAAGTCTCATCCTAAGCTTGCTTTGAATCAGAAAAGGTGTAATAAGAATAGGATTTGGCAAACTCTAACACTTAACTCTCAGTTTAGGATTAGATAAGTCACCTCGGTCAGCCAGATTCCACCCCGGCCGAGATGTTCATCGATTGAACGAGATGCTTAGGGTTAAGGTTAAAAACTTGAACTTTCAGGATCCTACTGGAATCTAAGACTATTCTATCATTGTTTTTCCCACAACCTTCAGCGAATCACCCTAGAATCACACAAGGAAATTAGCCACTCATCATCATCATGAAAGGATTAAATATATGTGAAGAAGGTGAATATTTGAACAAGAAGAATTTAATGGAAAAGACTTCAATAACTGAATCAAATATCACAACAAAAGCGTTCCTTGGATATAAATCCAACAAGACAAGACAACAAGGAAGGGAATCAAAGACAATCTTACAAAACCCTTCAAAAGCTATAAAAGCTATGATCTTCAATCTTCCTTCAACCTTCAAAAAGGTTCTTCGAAACTCCCAACTGGAGTATGGCTGCTGCTGCGTAATAGGTGATAACGGATCTTTTGGTGTAAGGGGGATGTAAGCGGATGCCGGATTTGTGGAAAATCCAATCCTTTTTATAGGAAAATAACCCTCCAAAGATAAAATATCTTAGAAAGATCTTTTCCCATAAAAATAGGTAAAATATAAGATCTTCTTCCTTCCAGGAGCCAAGCCCAAAAATATAAGATCACCTTCCAAAGATAAAAGATCTCAGCCAAGAATAAAATATTCTCGCCGCGTCCTAGGTGTTCGCTTCAGTCGAGTCGGCGTCTCTGGATCACCTCGGTCGAGATGAATCTCTGGTTAACCGAGGTGAGTCATAACTGAATGTGAAATCTCTCAAAACTGGTCCAAAGTGAATCTTTAATCCATGGCTATGCTCCCTGGATGTAGCTCCAAATGACTCATGACTCCTTTTGCTCCTTTTTGATGCAAAACGTGCCATTTTACCTGCAATTACAGCAAAACTAGGTGTAGACCTCGATTCCCGCAAAGGTAGATGAAATGGTAATATAATCACACATTATACATGCAATCATGCAGATTATTGAAGATAAAACGTCCAAATAAAACCCCAAAATATAGACTATAATTCATGCTATTAAAATACCCCATACTTAGCCCTTGCTTGTCCCCAAGCAAGTTCCGCATATAGAAGACAAGATAGAATGGATTATAAGTCATAAAAATCAATGAAAAGTCTTTCAAAAACATTTTTATGGTGTGTTACAATCATAGATCACTCTAAGAGAATACTTCATGGCATTTAAAATCCAAACATAATCAAAACATTTTATAAATATAGGAAAGTTGTTCATCTTTGCATAAAATCATAGAATGCATAATAAGTCATAATTATCAAAATTAATCATGTATAATCCAGTTTAAACCACTAAGTCAATCAACAAGCTCAAGGTCTCAAGGGCTTCCCAAAAGAAAAGGCCAAGAAACGTGTAGGGTAGGGATGTATGTAAGGTAATGTGGTGCTAGAATCCGGGAAAAGGATGAACTTCACTTTCACTTTGACTTGCAACATCTTCCACCAATAAGCTTTGCTTATTTCACACTTTTTTCTTTTTTACTTTACTTTTTTTGGGATGCATGGACAGAGGTGCACAATAACCGAAGCCTAGGAAATCAGCAATCATCAATTTCTTGAGATGCATCAAACCCTTGATGCACATACCATGACCCGTTAGGAATATCGCTCAATCCGACTTTGGCAAGACACAAACACCCGGCTATGTGAATGGTTCCGAGTTACTCATCTTCATGATTGACTTCCCCAAACCTATTATTGCTTTCTAACACTTTCACTTCCAGCCACGTCTCAACTTTAACTTCACTTGCTTTCACCACTTCGCTTGCTTCCAAATTACCGGATAGGTAAAGGGAGGCAAAGTGTATATGAGGGGCTAAGCATGATCAAGAAGAAGAAGAGAGAAGAATGAATTGCCTTGGTCTTTCCAGGAAGAAAGTGAGAGAACATATCTTGTGGTGTCAACCTTCAAATTCAACATAATTTGGATAAAAACAAAGTATTAAACATGCCAATATATTCAAACAAAGCATTTAGCAACTTAAACATATTATAAAACCTTTCAAACATATAAAGAATTTAAAACCAGTCAGTAAACAAGATCTTCACTGAGATCATATCCAGATAAGTAACACAAAAATCGTTTTCGAAAACTCTCAGTTAACCCACCTCGGTCGAGGTGTTCTTGGTTCAACCGAGGTGAAACGCCTCGTTTGGCCAAGACTGACTTGGTCGAGGTCAAAAAAAAATTTTTAAAACCATTTTTTTTTTTCAGTTTCTACGTTTTTCTCAATCAAATAACCTATAGGTATGCATGTAATATCAGATAAACATATAAAGGCAACTGAAGCATAAATATGAAATATCCGATCAAATAAGTCGTACATCGAAGTCATCAAATAAGTACATCGAAGTCATCACATAAATACAAACACCCCATACTTAGGACACACTGTCCCAGTGGGTCAATATAAGTCTGGAAATAAGAGTACTCACCGGATAAATAGCTGAACTGCATAAAAATATAATAAAGAAAATCCTACAGCTCATCAATAGTCCTGATCCGGTGGTGGTGGTGGTGGCACATACGGATACTGAGTCGGGTCGAACTGATAGCCCATAGTCTGCTGGAACTGTAGCTCCATCATCCTGCGCTGATAGTGCTGCCCCTCTAACATCTGATGAGTCCAGCTGTCAATCTGTCGGTGCTGGGCAGCAAATCTCTCATGCATGTCCACAGTAAGGGCAGCATAAGAATCTATCATCTGATCTGTCAGATCGTCGATCCGACGATGAGCCTCCGAATCTCTATGACGGTGTGTCCGACGCCTAGCAGATCTAGCAGGTGGTGCTGCAGGTGCAGGCTCAGTCTCATCATCAACATCCAAGTCTATGATCGGCGGCGCGCTCGTCCCTGCAGTATCTGTCCCTGTATCCATCGGGACTCCACCATCTCTCTCATCTACTGTCTCCTCGTCATCGTCAGCCTCCTCCTCATCCTCAGTTGGGGCAGCTGCTGCCTCCCTATGATCCTCCATCAGTGGAGCCCAAGCTGTCTGCCAATAATGCGGGTCATAAACGGTGAACTGGGCGGACCAACGGATCCCTTGTGGCGCAGTCCGCTCTCACGGCATAGCAACATATGGAGTGGTCAGACCTCGGGGAACTAGAATCCTCCGAGTGATCATCTCCTGCAATCCAAGCGGCTTCGGAGCCGCCACCATCGTACACGTACTGAGGTCCATCCCATGAAAAGCAGCTATGTGGGTGACTAGACCGCCGTAACAGACTTCGCTTTGGCCTTGATCTTGTGCAGGTCCTCTGCCAAGATCAAGCCAAAGTCTGGGAAACCTCCTGTAACCATACAGTAAAGACTGAAAAGCTCGCCCTGTCGGATCTTCTGGGGCGTCTCAGTATGCGCCAGAAGTGTCTCGCTGAATATCCTATGGGCTAATCTGAAGGAAAGGTGGAAGATGACCTTCTCCCTGGAATCTCCAAGGCGCCATCTATCTACGTGCTCAGTAATATGGGCAATCTGCCCCCAGAACTCCCTAGCTACAGATCGGGAAGGGAAGTCAGTGGCGGTGGGCTCAGGAAAGCCGAAAATCTCTCTCCAAATCTCTAAGGGAACTATGAAGTTCCGGCTCATCAACCGGTACTTCACAGACTGCTTTGTGGGAAGGTAGGAAAAGGAGCTAACGAACTCTAGGGTCGGCTCCAAGTAAGCTGGGGCTCGGATCTCAGTAAACTGATCCAGCCCAACTGTGGTGATCATCCGCATAAGGTCTCCATCTACCCCAAGGCAATCAAAAGCTGACACGTCCAGGAAATGTGGTGCAATCACTGGACGGCTAGCTATACGCTCATAATCTACCCGGCATCTCTCGTGGATCACCGGGCGGTAAGGTCGGGAAGAAGGGGAAGGAGGGGAGGGTGAGGATCTATCTCTGAGGGCAAGGCGACGTTCGGAACTCATTTTTTTTTCAGCTACTGTCAGATCACCTCGGTCGCTGACAATCCTCAAGAATCACCTCGGTCGAGATGCAGTTCGACTGGACCGAGGCGTAACAGTTTGCGATTCAAATCTCAAAAATCCAGTTCTTTTCCCCCAAAAATCACTACAATTGCTTCCTATGGGGTACTTAAGCCTTTTCTCAGCAAATTCAGGGGCAACCAAAGCCCAAATCCAAACGAATGAACGAGTTAGGGTTTCGACTGTTTTTACCTTGTTTCGGTCGATTTGTTCGATTTCTTCGCAGATCTGTACTTGCAATGGGATTCTCTACCCTTCAATCTCAGTTTGGAAGCGGAAATCTTCGAAAACGAGCAAGATTTGAGGAAGCGAGGTCAACCGAGGTGAGTCACAACTAAATGTGAAATCTCTCAAATCTGGTCCAAAGTGAATCTCAGGTTCGCATCCTTGTTTTAAGCTTACGTCTAGGGTTATAAATTTAAAGCTTGCACACACCGTTTGGAGCGAACAAGTTTTTGGCGCCGTTGTCGGGGACTTGGTCTAGACCGAGCCGGTACGGTTTGCTCTTGGGGCACTTGCCCCCGTGTCTACTAACCACTCTACTTGAGTGACTTTTGCAGGTTCTTTCTTAGGTTTATGCGAAGAACCCGCACCGGGAAGGAAATCGTTCCTTACGATCCCGAACCAGAAAAGACATACAAGCGACGCTTAAGAGAAGCGAAGAGGCCCACCAAGACAATCGCGATCTTGAGGCCGAGTTGAAAGAGGAGCTAGAGCTGCTACGCCTCAGTAGGGAAGAATTGAGGCAGGAAAGAGAAGAAACTCGCACCAGGATTGAAGCGATCAAAGCTGATATGGCAGCTTTACGAGACCAGTTTCTACCTCGACCGAGGGAAGATCCTGTTCCAGATCCTCGACCGATACAAGTCCCAGTTGCTGACCCTCGACCGAGGCAGGTCCCAGTACTTGACGCCCTGACCGAAATACTTCCACCTCGGATGCCAGTCCGAGGCGCTCTTCTTGCAGGAATCCCACAAACCCTAGGTCAAAGGATGGACCCTAATCAACAACTGAGGCGTCCAGGAGTTAACCTAGGAGATCCAGCGGACCATGACTATGAACTTCGACCTCAAGTTCTATCCATGATTCGCCAATGCCAGTTCGGAGGGCTAGAGAAGGAATCACCACATCAACATCTTCAAAACTATGAGATCTTGATGGAGACCTTGAGACCTTCAAGGATTGAAAATAACAACTACAAGCTAAGACCTTTTTACTTTTCTTTAAAAGATAGAGCTCTTACTTGGTATCAATCTCTTCCTCCAGGAAAAATTAGCACATGGGAGGAGATGACTACGGAGTTCTTGACCAAATTCTTTCCCCCCTCAAAGACAGCTGAAATGAGAGGGAAGATCAACGCTTTCATTATGAAGGACAAGGAGAGCTTGTCTAAGTCATGGGAGCGGTTCAAGGACATTCTTTTGGATTGCCCGCATCATGGGATTCCAAAGTTAGAGTTATTGGAGATATACTTCAAGGGACTGGACGGAAGCACCCAGTTCAACCTCCAACTACTCTCCGCCGGTACCTTTATGGACATGGCGATTGACGAAGCTTGGGACTTCATCGAGAAGCAAGCTTTGCATATGGAGAAGTACACTCATCACGGAGCTGAAGGTGGAGTTAAAAGAGTTAACTTCCAAGAAACTCAGCCCAACAAAAATCAACTCACGTCTTTGAAGAATGACGTGAAGCAATTGAAGGAACTCTTAGTTGCTCAAACCAAGAAGGAAGAGCAAGGACAAAGGAAAAACAACAATGGATACCGTAACAACATTAACAGTTCCCGAAACAACAACTACAACAACAACAATAGAGGTTCCAATAGCAACAACTGGAGGGCGAACAACCAAAATTCTGGTAACAATCATTCAAACTCCAACTGTAACGATTCCTCTAACCCTTTCTTCTCTTCCCCTTCTTCTTCTTCTTCTTCTCCATTAAAAAGCTAGGGGCAAGGATCAAGTTCGTCTCAGCCGGAAAAGAAAGACACAGTTCTGGAGGCTATCTTGATCAAGCTTAATGCTATGGAGACTTCTATGACTTCATTTTCAAAGGCCCAAAAAGCCTTTGAACAACAACTTGCAAATTGGGTGAATGAAGCGCCAAGAGATCCAGGGAAGCTTCCAGCAAGGACAGAAAGCAACCCCAAGGGCCAGATCATGGCCATAACTACGAGGAGTGGACTGAAAACTGCAGATCCAGTGCCTCGGTCGGTGCCAGTACCGACGAAGACCACCTCGGTTCAGATGCAGTCGAAGAACACTTCGACCGAGATGCCAACCGAGGTGGAGCCACAGAAAGCGGAGGGGAAAACTGAAGTTTATGTTCCACCCCCTGCATACAAACCACCACTTCCATTCCCCCAGTCAAGGGCCAGAGCACATCTAGACAAACACTTTGGTAAGTTCCTTGACTTGATGAATAAACTGCATATTAACATTCCTTTCCTTGATGCTATTCTAGGAATGCCCGCCTATGGGAAGTTCTTGAAGGAGATCCTATCAAGGAAGAGGAAACTCGAAGATTTTGGTGAAGTTAGGATGACATCTAAATCCTCGGAGCTCATTCAAATCATGAAGGAGAAGATGCCACCTAAATTGAGAGATCCCGGCTCATTTTGCATTCCCATTCAAGTTGGGGATGTCACTTGTGAAGCCCTTTGTGATCTAGGAGCCAGCGTGAGCATCATCCCGCTGGAGCTATGTATGAAGATCGGACTTGGAGAGCCCAAGCCGGTCAAGATTCGACTATACATGGCGGAGCGCTCCATCACCCATCCCGTGGGCATCTTGGAGGACGTTCCGGTCAAGTTAGGTAACTTCTATTTACCAATAGATTTTGTTGTACTTGACATTCCCGCAGATTATCTTGTCCCAAGTTGAAGTTCAACATTGGCGGCGATGAGGTGGAGTTCGCATTACTTGCAGCCATGAAAGGGGAGCAACTGAGCGATGATATCTTCAACATTTACGATGAAGAAGAATCAAGAGAATTGGTGAGCTCTATCCTTATTAACGATTCACTCCAAAGAGTTATTAGTTTCAGTTTAATGGAGGAAGGTATAAATGCTTCTTGTGATGCAGATATACGGAGCTTAAAGGCACTGGAAGAAGATCCAGGAGCTAAAACTGAGAAGTTAATCCAGGAGACGAAGATCTCCAGATTCGGTCCCAGTTGTAGTACCTCGACCGAGGCACTTTCTGGACTAAGCGAGGCGACTGAAGAACATCTCGGTCAACGCCTCTGCGCCTCGACCGAGGTCGATGGCGAGACGATTTCAACTGAGACTTCTGAAAGTCCAGTTTCTGGATCTACTCCACTGGAAGGAGGAAGCAAGAATCCCCCTCAAAAAGCACCCCCAGTTGTGGAGCTTAAACAACTCCCGAATCACTTGAGGTATGTCTTTCTTGGACCGGATTCCACTTATCCCGTTATTGTTAGTGCTTCTCTTTCCGAAACTGAATTATCTAAACTAATGCATGTCCTGAGAAAGCATCAAAAGGCTTTGGGTTATACTATAGATGATCTTATTGGCATTAAGCCCTCTTTCTGCATGCATAGAATTTTAATGGAGGATGATCATAAGACTTCATGGGAACCTCAAAGACGGTTAAATCCGATCATGAAAGAGGTTGTGAAGAAAGAAATTCTTAAGTTGTTGGATGCAGGTATCATATACCCTATCTCGGACAGCAAGTGGGTTAGCCCGGTGCATGTAGTTCCGAAGAAAGGAGGGATGACCGTTGTGATAAATAAGAACAACGAGTTGATCCCAACCAGGACCGTTACGGGCTGGAGGGTTTGCATCGATTATAGGAAGCTGAACACGGCCACACGGAAGGACCATTTTCCACTTCCCTTCATTGATCAAATGCTCGAACGGTTGGCCCAACATTCACACTTTTGCTACTTAGACGGATATAGTGGATTCTTCCAGATTCCTATCCATCCGAATGATCAGGAGAAGACCACTTTCACTTGTCCATGGGGGACATTTTCTTATAGGAGGATGCCATTTGGATTGTGCAATGCACCCGCTACCTTCCAGTGATGCATGATGGCTATCTTTTCCGAGTACATAGAGGAGATCATGGAGGTATTTATGGATGATTTTTCTGTATATGGTTCCTCTTTTGATGATTGCCTATCTAACCTTTCTCTAGTGCTTAAAAGATGTGAAGACACTAATCTCGTTCTGAATTGGGAGAAGTGTCATTTTATGGTTAATGAAGGCATTGTGCTAGGACACCTCGTTTCTAATCGAGGCATTGAGGTCGATCGCGCTAAGATCGAGACTATTGAGAAACTCCCTCCCCCTTGTTCTGTCAAAGGTGTGAGGAGTTTTCTCGGGCATGCAGGTTTCTACAGGAGATTCATCAAGGACTTCTCTAAGATTTCTAAACCTCTAACTAACCTCTTGAATAAAGATGTTGTTTTTGAGTTTTCGCAGGAGTGTCTTGATGCTTTTTACGGGATTAAGGAAGCGTTGATCTACGCTCCCATTATCCAACCTCCGGATTGGACCTTGCCCTTTGAGATCATGTACGATACTAGTGATGTAGCCGTAGGAGCGGTGCTTGGACAGAAAAAGGATGGCCGGACCACCGCCATTTACTATGCTAGCAAGACGCTAGATGTAGCACAACGCAACTACGCTACCACCGAGAAAGAATTATTGGCGGTTGTATATACTTTCGAGAAGTTTCGTTGCTATTTAGTAGGGGCAAAAGTCATTGTCTACACCGACCATGCAGTCATCCGTTACTTGTTGGCTAAGAAAGATGCCAAGCCACGCCTTATTCGATGGATTCTCTTGCTTCAAGAGTTTGATCTAGAGATCCGCGACAAGAAGGGATCCGAAAATTCTGTTGCGGATCACCTCAGCCGGCTACCTGCATCTTCACGCGAGAAGGACGACCCACCCATAGACGATTCATTCCCCGATGAGCATTTACACTTATTGGAACGTTTGATAGACTTACTTACTTCACCCCACGATGGAGGTGAAGTATGGGGTGAGGGCACCTCCCACCTCGTTTGAGACGCATCATGATCCAGCTAGCGACCTTAAACCAAGCGCTTCTTGGGAGGCAACCCAAGGTATTTCTTTCTTTTCCCTTTTTCTAGTCTAGCTTAGATAGTTTTTTCTTTTGCTTTGCTTTACTTTGTTTTTGGCGTCCTAGACAGATAACAAGTGACATCTAAGGAAGGAGCATAACTAGAAGGACAGAAGATCGAGAATTTGAGAAGACGAAGTTTGACTGAGGCATCTCGGTTGCTATCAGAGCACCTCGACCGAGATGATTCTTGAGCAACCGAGGCGACTAGGATTTCTGAAGAATCACCTCGGTCCGTACTACCTCGGTCCAGTCGAGACCACCTCGACCGAGGTGACAGCAGTTCCAGCGAGGGTATAAAAGGGGGAAAAATTTCTCTTTCCTCACTTTTAACCTCCCTCGACCGCGGCGCTCTTCTTCACCTCGCTCCTCCGAATCTCTCTCATTTTCAAAGATTTTCGCTTCCAAACTGCGATTAAGGCATAGAGGATCCCAGTGCATCGTCGATCTACGAAGAAATCGAACCGATTCGGCCGAACGAGGTAAAACAAAACCGAAACCCTAACTCGCTGATTTCGCTTCGATTTGGGCTTTGGTTGCCCTTGCATTTGCTGAGAAAAGGATTAAGTACCCCATAGGAAGTAGTTGTAGTGATTTTGGGGGAAAAGAACTGAATTTTCTGAAGAAATTAGAATCCAGTTTTCCGCCTCGGTCCAGACGAGTTGTGACTCAGCCGAGGTGATTCTTGAGTGTTGTCAGTCGACCGAGGTGACCTGACAGTGACAGATTTCTGAAAATGAGTTCTGACAGACGCCTTGCCCTTAGGGATAGATCCTCCCCTTCCCCTTCTTCCTCTTCTTCCCGACCTTATCACCCGGTGATCCACGAGCGACACCGGGTAGATTATGAGCGTATTTCCGGCCGTCCAGTGATTGCACCTCGCTTCCTGGACGTGTCTACTTTTGACTGTCTCCAGGTAGACGGAGACCTTAGACGGATGATATCTACTGTAGGGCTAGATCAGTTCACTGAGATCCGAGCCCTAGCCTATTTGGAGCCCACCCTAAAGTTTGTTAGCTCCTTCACCTACCTCCCCACAAAGCGATCTGTGAAGTACCGGTTGATGAACCGGAACTTCTTAGTGCCACTGGAGTATTGGAGGGAGATTTTTGGTTTCCCTGACCCGACAGCTGTTGACTTCCCTTCCCGATCTGTAGTTAGGGTGTTTTGGGGACAGATTGCCCATATTGCTGAGCACGAAGACAGATGGCGCCCTGGAGATTCCAGGGAGAAGGTCATCTTGCACTTAGCCTTTAGGTTAGCCCACCGGATCTTCAGTGAGACACTTTTGGCGCGTATTGAGACGCCCTAGAAGATCCGACAAGGGGAGCTTTTTAGTCTGTATTGCATGGTGATTGGAGGTATCCCGGACTTTGGCTTGATGTTGGCAGAGGATCTGCACAAGATCAAGGCCAAGGCGAAGGGAGACATCTGCTGCGGAGGACTTGTCACCCACATCGCCAGCTATCAGGACATGGATCTCAGCGCTTGCACGATGGTGGCGGCTGCCAAGCCGCTTGGGCTGCAGGAGATGATCACTCGGCGGATTCTAGTTCCCCGAGGACTGACTACACCCTACGTGGCTATGCCATGGGAGCTGACTGCACCGCAGGGGATCAGATGGTCAGCACAGTTTACTGTTTATGACCCTCATTATTGGCAGACCGCCTGGGCCCCACTGATGGAGGATTACAGAGGGGCAGCAGTTGCCCCAGCTGAGGAGGAGGTAGATGATGAGGAGACTGCTGATTACAGGGATGATGGAGTCCCGATGGATACAGGGACGGATACTGCAAGGACGAGTGCGCTAGTTAATGATCTGGACGATGACACTGAGGCTGAGCCTGCACCTGCTGCATCACCATTGAGACCTGATAGGCATAGAGCACGCCGACATAGAGATCTAGAGGCTCACCGTCGGATCGATGATCTGACGGATCAGATAATAGACTCTTATGCTGCCCTCAGTGTGGACATGCATGAGAGGTTTGCTGCCCAGCACCGACAGATTGACAGCTGGACTGATCAGATGCTCGAGGGACAGCACTATCAGCGCAGGATGATGGAGATCCAATTCCAGCAGGCTGTGGGTTATCCATTTGACCCATCCCAGTATCCGTATGTACCACCACCACCACCACCAGATCAGGATTATTGAGAGCTGGAGGATTTTCTTTCTTATTTTTATGTAGTTCAACTTATTATCCGGTGAGTATTTTATTCTCTTAGACTTATTTTGACCCACTGGGACAGTGTGTCCCAAGTATGGGGTATTTGTGTATTACTTGACATTTATTTGATGTATGACTCTATTTGACCGGATATTTATATTTATGCTTCACTTTTGCATCTATGTGTTTATCTGAGACTACATGCATACTTACAGGTTATTTGATTTGGAAAAACGTCGAAACTGAAAGAAAACTGGTTTTAAAAAAAATTTTTAGACCTCGAACGGGACAGTTCTGGCCAAACGAGGTGATTCACCTCGGTTGACCTAAGAACACCTCGACCGAGGTGGGTTAATTGAGAGTTTTCGAAAACGATTTTTTGTGCTTCTTATCTGTATATGATCTCAGTGAAGATTTTGTTTACTGACTGGTTTTGAAATTCTTTATGTGTTTAAAAGGTTTTATAATATGTTTAAGTTGCTAAATGCTTTGTTTGAAATTATTGGCATGTTTAATACTTTGTTTTTATCCAAATTATGTTGAATTTGAAGGTTGACACCGCAAGATAAGTTTTCTCACTTTCTTCCTAGAAAGACCAAGGCAATTCATTCTTCTCTCTTCTTCTTCTTGATCATGCTTAGCCCCCTCATATACATTTTGCCTCCCTTTACCTATCCGAGAATTTGGAAGCAAGCGAAGTGGTGAAAGCAAGTGAAGTTAAAATTGAGAAGTTGGCTGGAAGTGAAAGTGCTAGAAAGTAATAATAGGTTTGGGGAAGTCAATCATGAAGATGAGTAACTCGGCACCATTCACATAGCCGGGTGTTTGTGTCTTGCCAAAGTCGGATTGAGCGATATTCCTAACGGGTCCTGGTATGTGCATCAAGGGTTTGATGCATCTCAAGAAATTGATGATTGCTGATTTCCTAGGCTTCGGTTATTGTGCACCTCTGTCCATGCATCCCAAAAAGTAAAGTAAAAAGAAAAAGTGTGAAATAAGCAAAGCTTATTGGTGGAAGATGTTGAAAGTCAAAGTGAAAGTGAAGTACATCCTTTTCCCGGATTCTAGCACCACATTACCTTACATACATCCCTACCCTACACGTTTCTTGACCTTTCTTTTGGGAAGCCCTTGAGACCTCGAGCTTGTTGATTGACTTAGTGGTTTAAACTGGATTATGCATGATTAATTTCGATAATTATGACTTATTATGCATTCTATGATTTTATGCAAAGATGAACAACTTTCTCATATTTATAAAATGTTTTGATCATATTTGGATTTTTAATTCCATAAAGTATTCTCTTAGAGTGATCTATGATTGTAGCACACCATAAAAATGTTTTTGAAAGACTTTTCATTGATCTTATTGACTTATAATCCATTCTATCTTGTCTTTTATACGCGGAACTTGCTTGGGGACAAGCAAGGACTAAGTATGGGGTATTTTGATAGCATGAATTATAGTCTATATTTTGGAGTTTGTTTGGACGTTTTATCTTCAATAATCTGCATGTTTGTATGTATATTATGTGATTAAATTACCATTTCATCTACCTTTGCGAGAATCGAGGTCCACACCTAGTTTTGTTGTAATCGTAGGTAAAATGGTACGTTTTGCATCAAAAAGGAGCAAAAGGAGCTATGGAGTCATTGGAGCTACATTCAGGAACATAAGGAACCATCTAGGAAGCATAGCCATGGATTAGAGATTCACTTTGGACCAGATTTGAGAGATTTCACATTCAGTTGTGACTCACCTCGGTTGACCACAGATTCACCTCGACCGAGGTGATCCAGAGAAGTCGACTCGACCGAGGCGAACACCTGGGACGCAGCGAGAATATTTTATTCTTGGCTGAGATCTTTTATCTTTGGAAAGAGATCTTATATTTTTGGGCTTCACTCCTGGAAGGAAGAAGATATGCTAGATCATATATTTTACCTATTTTATGGGAAGAGATCTTTCTAAGATATCTTATCTTTGGAGAATAATTGACCTATAAAAAGGGTTGGATTTTCCACAAATCCATATCATGCTATACATGCTATACCACCGATCAGGGTTTTTACACCGCTGCAGCCATACTCCAGTTGGGAGATTTGAAGAACCTTTTTGAAGGTTGAAGAAGGAAGATTGTAGCTTTTATAGCTTTTGAAGGGTTTTGTAAGATTATCTTAGATTCCCTTCCTTGTTGTCTTGCCTTGTTGGATTACTATCCAAGGAACGCTTTTGTTGTGATATTTGATTCAGTTATTGAAGTCTTTTCATTAAATTATTCTTGTTCAAATATTCACCTTTTTCCCTTATATTTGATTATTGCTTTCATGATAATGAGTGGCTAATCTCTTTGTGTGATTCTAGGGTGATTGACTAAAGGTTGTGGGGAAAACAATGATAGAATAATCTTAGATTCCAGTAGGACCCTGAAAGTTCGAGTCTTTAACCTGAACCCTAAGCATCTCGCTCAGTCGATGAACATCTCGGCCGGGGTGGAATTCTTCTGACCGAGGTGACTTATATGATCCTAAACTGAGAGTTAAGTGTTAGAGTTTGCCAAATCCTATTCTTATTACACCTTTCCTGGTCCAATGCAAGCCTCGGATGAGACTTACCCGGTAATTCCTTTGTTTGTTTACCTAATCATAAGTATAGGTAATAAAGGTTTCTCCATTATTGGGGTTTGAGTGTGCTTTCATCCCATCTTTGTGAGTTAGCCTGAGACTTACCCGGTAAAGGTTGATTCTATTCCCTTAGATGGTGTGTTAGTTTGAGGTTATAGTTCTTTATCTTAATTCCTTGAGACTTACCCGGTAATAGGAGTTACGGTTTTGGATTAGTGAGTAGTGAGACTTACCCGGTGATCTATTCCACTTTAGTAACACCTTCCCCATGCAAAAATCTCAGCTTTGTCCGCTTATCTTTAGATCTTGAGTTGGAACCACAACTAGATGCTTTAATCCCTAGAATCGCATGTTTCCTTTATTGACTATTTATCATCTTTGATTGTTTTAATTGTTTTTGTGGTTAGTATTTACATAAGCATACCGTAATTGGACTTTGTTTCACTAAGTCCCTGTGATCGACCCCTGGAATTCCTTGCTTTTACTACGATTGACCTGTACACTACGGGTTCGCATCCTTATTTTCAGCTTACGTCTAGGGTTATAAATTTAAAGCTTGCACACACCGTTTGGAGCGAACAGAGGCCATGCTAGCTCACATAAGACATGTGCTAAGGTGTTGCAATCGGGTTTCTTTTGGCCGAGTTTGTTCAAGGACGTGTAGAATTTTGTGGTAGCATGTGATGCTTGCCAAAGGACGGGCAACATCTCAAGGAGGAATGAGATGCCCTTGAACAACATACAAGAAGTGGAGATATTTGATGTGTGGGGTGTGGACTTCATGGGACCATTCCCCTCTTCTTGTGGCAACCTCTACATCCTATTGGCGGTGGACTATGTTTCGAGATGGGTGGAGGCAATCGCCTCTCCTACAAATGATGTCAAAGTTGTGGTGCGGTTCTTCAACCGAGTGATTTTTCCTAGGTTTGGAACACCAAGGGTGATCATAAGTGATGGAGGGAAGCACTTCACCAATAGGAACTTTGGGACACTTTTGGCTAAGTATGGGGTGACTCATAAGGTGGCAACACCTTACCACCTCCAAACTAGTGGCCAAGTGGAGATCTCCAACCGGGAGATAAAAGGAATTCTTGAGAAGACGGTTTCTAGGACGAGAAAGGATTGGGCTATGAAGCTCGATGATGCTTTGTGGGCTTATAGAATGGCTTTCAAGACACCGATTGGCACCACTCCTTACAAGCTAGTCTATGGCAAGTCTTGCCACCTTCCGGTAGAGATGGAGCATAGAGCATATTGGGATATAAGGTGGTTGAATTTTGACCTCAAGGAGGCCGGAGAGAAAAGATTGCTTGATATGAACGCTCTTGAGGAGATCCGGTTGGATGCTTATGAAAACGCTCGAATCTACAAGGAAAGGACCAAACGTTGGCATGACAAGCGTCTCATCCCGAAGGAGTTGAGTGAAGGCGACCTTGTCTTTCTATTCAACTCAAGGCTGCGGCTCTTCCCCGGAAAGCTAAAGTCGAGGTGGACGGGTCCTTATATGGTGAAGAAGATCTTTCCCCATGGAGCGGTTGAGATAGGAGGGGAGCATTGTGGAGATTTTAAGGTGAATGGGCACCGTTTGAAGAAGTATATCCCGGAAACTCCGGTGGATATGATTGCCCCACTTCACCTAGAGTGAGACACCCCGAGTTTGGTCAAGCTAATGACCTTAAAGAAGCGCTTGATGGGAGGCAACCCATTGGTAACGTTTTCCCCTTTTCGTTTTTGTTTTTGTTTTTGATTTTTCTGTGTTTGTGTGTTTGGTGTGCTTTGTGTGTGTGCTAGAATCTTGGTAGCATGGAAGCCTTGCATGGCATGTGGATGATGATGATGAGTCCCTCATCAATTATGGGTGGAGCGGACGCGGAACTTGGACGGCTAGCAGTGCCTAGCGCGGGTCCCGACGCCATAACAAACACCTTGAGCTCTCTACCATCGTTGATAGGATCATCCGACATCACTCCACTTGAGTAATCCCAAATACCAAAGCAAACCATTTTTTTTACATTGTGAGAACCTTCTTTCACTCTTCTTTACTTGAATGCCACATTGGGGACAATGTGTTTCTAAGTATGGGGTGGGGTTTGCATGATCTTTTGCATGATTAGCATCTAGGGTAGTTTCTTTTAGTCACATGCTTCATTATGTCTTGCATTGTACATAGATATTTCGAAAAATCCAAAAAATCAGAAAATTTAAAAAAGTTTTAGTGCTTCTAAGCTTGGGAATGACCCTTATGATGAAATTGTCTTGTGATTTGGCTATGGATGGCCTTATGTGTTGAATAGATGAATGCATATGTGGACTTGAAGTACTTATCTTGAATCCCATGAATGGATTATGATCTTGATATTTGTCTTGATTGGATTGAGGGTTGAACGTCGAAATTACATGCTAGTTCTTGCACATCATCTAGGAGTGATTAAGGCAATTCATCTTTCTCTACTTCTAATCTTGATCACGTCGTTTGAGCACCTCAATTGATATAAATTTGACCTCTTTTGACCCATCCGGGAATAGGAGCATGTTAGTGTGTTGAGTGTGTGAAAAGCAAGTGTGGGGTGAAGTTGTTGATGGATAAATGTTATGAATGAAGTGCTGAATTTGTTGTGAAAGAGTAGACAAAAATATAGGTTTGAGGACGTTGGTTTAAATGACGAGTAGCTCGGCACCATTCACATAATCGGGTGTTTGTGCCTTGCCAAAGTCAAATAAACCGATAGTCCTAACGAGCTTTGGTATGTGTGCCCGGTGTGGATGCACCTCGAAAAATAAAAAAATCCGAGGACGGCTAATCACCAAGGTTTCGGCTTTTGTACACCAATGCCATTGTCTCAAAAATAAGTGAAAGAAAAAGAAAAGAAAAGAAAGAAAAGATAAAGAAAACATACACTTGTGGGAAGTTGATCAAAAATGTGAAATTGTGGAGTTAGTTCCATTCCCGGATTAGCATCACATAACCTAGAAAAATTCCCACCTAATCACAACGTTTCTTGGCCTTTTATTTCACAAGCCCTTGTGACCTACTTGCATGTGTGTAAGACTTAGTGATCTAGATTGAATATGCTCATGATCATCTTGACTTCTTCATTTTCGCATTTCATGCATGCTTTCGAGTTAAGTGTAATTGTCTTTCCGTACCTTCATTTATTTGATACATGATTGCTTCTTCATTGCCATGAAACATGACTATGAAGGTGATCCAATATTAGAAGCACAACTCCAAAAAGATTTTGTTGTTTTTCTGCATGCATAAATCATGTCATCTCTTAGTCTATAGTTGGGGACTTGCTCGGGGACGAGCAAACCTTAAGTATGGGGTATTTTTGATAACACGATTTATGACTTAGGTTTAGACACTCATTTAGATAGTTTTTCCGCTCATTCATGCATGGTTTAGCACTAGTTCACGACGTTTGCACTCAATTCCTGTATTTTGTCGAGATAGACGTCTACACGGACTTTTGCATGCTTTGTAGGTATTTTGGGAGATTTAGGAGCTTAATCGATACACTTGAGGATCGTTCCTCGAAATGACACACCTTCGGACTCATTGGAATGCAAGCTAGGGGCTAAGGAGGACTCATGGGACTTTGTTGGTGCATGCCATGCACCAAATCGTGATTTATACATCCACAACAAGCTGAGGCACCAAAACCACGGCCACTGGGACTTCCACGGGCGTAGAAATGGGCCGTGGTTTTTGCCAGACGGTTGTGACAGCTGTGCCACGATCTTCATGGCCGACTCTTGCAAATTTGTAGGATAAAAGGTGGTCCTGCAAGGCTGAAAAGGATATCTCCCATCACTCCATTCTCTCACACACTCTCAACAACAAAGATTCTCTCATTGGAGGATTGGATTGGAGCTACACTTGGAGGAGAAGAAAAGCTTCCATTGGAGAAGAAGAGAAGAACACACCATTGTTAGTCTATTTCATAGTTTTGAGTGAGTTTTGTGAAGACGTTTGCAAGGTTTTGTAAGAATCGATTGAACCTTCTTTTGAAGGGTTGTAAGTCTTTCTTAAACTCATATTCAGCTTGGATTTCTTATTATACTTGTTTCATCTTTCTTTCATTACATCTTCTTGCCATGGATTCTATGATTTTATGCTTGTTGAGTTTGATTATTAAGATGCATGTTGTAGGCTAAATAGATGCAATTCTAGGGTAAGGAAAAGATGGTTATGGCTTGGACTATGATAGAATGGACTTAGATGTACCTTTGGATGAATTGCTTGCTCGAACCTAGCCTCTATTGTAAACCACAGTTTGTTCTATACATTCCACGGCCGTGGTTCTTGATGAACAACCCGTGATTTTGACTGACTTGCTTGTTTTGATGAATCTAAGTGCTAGGATGTTAGATTGTTGAAATCCTAGTGTTTGTTGAGATAAACCTATCCTAGGGTGACCTAGTGTTAGCAACTAAGTGTTAGAAGAGAAATACCCGGTGATTCTTGCTCTTAGATACCGAAGATGACGAACTCTAGGTAGTAGTGAGCCTTATAAGCCGCTATTGGACTGAGTGTGCTAGGATAGGTGTTTAAGACTTGCCTTTCCGAGACTTACCCGGTAAGGAGAGGTTAGATCCCTAGACAACCATCCGGTTTGTGTAGAATTCCTATCCTTAGGCTCTTTGAGACTTACCCGGTGATGAGACCTTAGGAACGGACTAGTGGACCATGAGACCTACCCGGTGATTGATCCCAATCTAGAAACGCTCACTCCCAACATACTATAGTCGATCCAAGGAATGATTAGATAGCTTGAGTCCTATGCCATAACCGGAATTTCCAACCCCTAGAATCCACTTTTCTCCCTTTGTATACATATTTCGTATTTACTTGTTTACTTGTGGTGTTAGCTTAGTTGATTGTTGATTTCGCATGATTTGTGATCTTTGATTGATCACCTAAGAACCAAACCAAAAACATTGAGATTTTCATTTATTTGTTTCTTTCTCTTGTCTTAGCCTAGATCTTCACTATCCTTAGTCATTAATCGATTCAATCTCACCTCAGTCTTTGTGTTCGATCTCGGAATACTATCCCTACTACAAAACGTCCCGTACACTGCGGGTTCGCTAGGAGTTTGGAGAAATATATCGAGTATAAATTTAAGGCTTTTTGCGTGCACACATCCTAAGCGTAACAAGTTTTTGCAAGTTCCACGGCCGTGGTTGTGCCAGAGCCCGTAATTTTGCCCGTGGTTTCTCCAAAAACTGCCTTAGTTGATGATCAAGCTTCAAGGAGCCTTGAGGAGTCTTCCATGGCTATGGATTTATCTCAACCAACTTTGTATGGAGCGTCTCCACTCGATAAAGGTCCTCCTAAAATTGAACTTAAACCCCTCCCCTCTCATCTTAAGTACGCTTTTCTTGGTGATAATTCTACATATCCGGTTATTGTTAATGCATGTTTGAATGATGATGAGTTGGATAGATTATTGCATGAGCTAAGATTGCATAGGAAGGCCATTGGCTATACCATTGAACTTAGCCAATGGTCGTCTATACCCTATCAAAATATAATCCCGACTTAGCACTAAAACAAGTATAGTGGTTAAGTAAGGGTCAAACCCAAGAGAGTTAAGGTATCTTTATTAAATGCGAATATTGATTATAAGAACAAGTAACAAGGGGGGGGGAGGGTTTGGTTGAATTGATGCACACAAAAACTTATGAAAACGAATAACGCAGCAAGTAAGACAATAAGGGATGAATCTACACTAGGTTGATTCTTAGCATGCAAATGATACTTTGGTGAGTTCCTTTTACAAGTTTTAAGTAATCTCCCGTCTTGATCATATATATGTGTTGAGCCAACCGGCATCAACACAACTTAATAGGTTAGTGTTCCGTAAACCTACAAGAACATATAACAAGTTAGCTTTCAAACAAAGACTAAGGGATATAAAGAAAAGATTAAAACAGTTAAACTTATCTTTATATTTGTGTTCCTTTTCTTTACGCAATACCACCCGTTATTACTTAAAGTTTACTACTAGATTAAAGACCCGAACCCGAAACCTATTAATCCTAGTTCTTTGCATGCACTTTAGAACCTAAGGTGATCAATCTTAAGTGTTAATCAAACATGCAATTAGGCAATAAAGATGAAGGAAACACAAAGCATTACTGAATGAAAACTTATATTAAAGATAACTTACAACCAAAGTAACAATGCAGCTTCAAACCAACCCAATGTAGCAAGGGAGTTAGCAACTCATTACAATGGAAATGATGAGAAAACTGTATTCTAAGTGGATAATGTTGGATAATAAGTGGATAATGTTGGATAATAAGTGGATGATTCTAGCAATCAACCAAGGCCTATTTATACTACAAAGGACACTAAATAGGAGTAAATGACCGGCCCAAAACAGCCACCTTTAATGCCATAAAGGTGGTGTAAACAGCCTGAGTAAACCTTATGTCGTTGAAGTGCAGGGGCGGACTTCAGCTACGCAGGGGCGGTGAAGGAAAAAACGCTTGGTCTTCTTCATGGCCGCAGGGGCGGCTAGTCAATTCTGTAGGGGCAGATCTTTAATGCTCTTCAAACGTCTGACTCTTCAACTTCCTGCCGTTTTTGATGCCAAGCCGCCAGGGCGTCCCAGTGTCAACGCAGGGGCGGTGACACAAACTCTTCATCTTCCATCTCCCAGTTTGAGGCGTAGGCAGAGGCGTAGGGGAAGGCGCAGGAGCGTTGGTCTTCGCTTCTTCAGGGCAAGTCACCGCAGGGGCGCCAGGGGTTGACACAGGTGCGGTGACAGTCTTAGTGGCTAGCGCTGACGAAGGCGCAGGGAGGGCTCCGGAGTAAGGTGTCACCCGCAGGGGCGGTGACAAGGCTCCGCAGGGGCGGTGAAGCAATAGAAGCTTTGCTTCGTGAACGAACTTCACTCCTAAGTGCTAATAACTCCTTCCTTAGCTTCTTTTAGTCTTCTTCTTCTGGACCAAGGAGTTAGTAACATAAACCGACACAAATGTAGTAAAAAGACTCTAAAAACTATCCTAAATGATAGTGATTCCATCACCTATCAAACTCCCCCATACTTAGACCTTTTACTCGTCCCGAGTAAAACAAATGACAACAACTAGACTCAAAGGCCTCAGGAAGCATGGGTAAGCAGAAAAGACAATGAAAACAAAAAAAAGCCAAGAAAGAAAGAAGGAAAAGAGATGGAATGTGAGAAAAAGGTGAGAAGACTACCATCCTTATTGCTCCAAGAGTGGCCTACCTTGACAACCTCCTTATGACTCCCCTTCTTATGTCGCCAAACGCCGGAAGGGAAACCTACACTCGGTGTCGCTCATTTTGCCAAGGTGCCCTTTCGGGTTTTCACCTTGCCACTCTTCTTCTTTTCTTTGATGATCTCACTTTAGTCTCACATTCCTCAAGCCCAATTTTGCTCCAACCTAAGGTTGGTTGGACTACCTTCTTTTTGCCTAAACCGACCTTTCGGGTTTTCGGTTTATCCAAGGATTTTCATGCCTTTTTTTATTTTCTTTAGCTTTTTCTTCTTTTTTTATGAATTTCAAATGGGAGTACTATTCATAAGACTCAATGCAAAACAACTCGAAAAAACTCAAAAGAAACTGTACATGCAATGATATGTCCCTCCCCCATACTTGAAGATCACTTTGCCCTCAAAGTGGAAATGAAGCAAAGACAAATGTGGGAAAGGGATGAGAATGATACCACTAGTGGGATGGTCCTGCTGGACCATCCGGACCCTCCTCCGGTGGGTATGGAAAGTGGCGGAAGAAATGCTATTGCCGGCGGTAGAGCGTGTCGATGCGGTCCTCCTGAGCATCCAACCTCTCTCTAAATGAAGTCTCGTAGCTAACTTTCCAAGCGAGCTGCTGAGTCTCTAATTGCTGTTGATGAGCCGCCTGCCAAGCATCCTGCCGGTGGTGAAAATTGGTGGTCATGGAGGAGGCAAAGCTGGACTGCCACGCCTGCTGCTGCTCAAGCATGGACCGTTGGTACTCGGTCTGCCATGCCTGATGCTGGGTGGTCAGGGTGGCCATCTGAGCCTGAAGGCTCTCCATGGCCGGACTTTCGTCCGGTGCTGCAGTAGGCATCTCCTCATCAACAACAAGAACCCAGCTGGAGCCCGCAAGATACCTCACAACAATGCCCCCCTAAGGCCGTCACGGAGTAAAGGGGTCAGCGGGTACGTACAACTCTGAGAGCTCGTCTCCAAGTGGAAGTGGTTGGGGGAGGTATGTGATGTGACTCCCATCTGCCAGCGAGAGCCAAAAGAGGTTCTCCCCGTCTCTCCTGAGGAGCCTGCACCTCCTTAGCATTCCTTCCGTGTACAGTGGGGCCTCTAAACCTTCCTCCAAATCAGGGAGGTCCATCACCTGTGCAGCCAACAAGGTGGTCACCCCACCTCCCACAGTGTCTCGTGGCTCATTCTTCCTAATCTGCTTTGAAGCGGTAAGGAAGAGGTATGGCGAATCTGGTACCCAGTCGTTCGTGGGGAGGCAGGCGTATAACAAGGGAAGGTCTTTGAGGGCGACCTTGTTCTCCTCCTTGTGTCCACAGAAGACACTCGTGAAGATCTTGGAGATGAGCCTTAAACAGGGGTGAGTGAGTTTGTTCGAATACTCACTCCCTGCATGAAATTCGGATCTGGTGGCGCCCTGCCAAAATTCGCATAAGTCAGATGTCGGGATGGGTTCCCAGCAGTCTTCGGAGGCGCAAATTGTCACCATTAATGCCTCCTGCAGTTGGGTGTAGTCCAATGTATACTTTCTCTTGTTGAACTTGAAGGAAAGTCCAACACACATGTGGTCCACCGTTTCCATGTTAAATGTGGGAATGAATTGGCGGCTGAGCTCAAGGTACGTTGGGCATTCATTTTCAAAAAATCGCTGAGCCTAGCATTGTTGAGGAATGCCTGCATGCTCTCCAACTTCCGAGTTGCATACATATCCCGACCTTGCACAATCCTATACCGCTCCTTCTCAACTTCTGATAACTTGTAAATCTTCTATTTTTCCATTTCTTGCAAGTAAACAAGGAGAGGAATTAGAAAGTTCAGAAGTTGGTTTAAGAGACGAACCCTCTGTTGTGTTTTCCGCAGGGGCGGCTGAAGCTTGCGCAGGGCGGCTTGGCGCATGGGCGGCAACTTGCAGGCGCAGGAGAAGAGTAAAGGGCGATTTTGGGAGCCTACGAAGGTGGTGGTGTTGGGGCTGTTCTGGCGACTTCTTTGTTGGTGTAAATGTCGCCGGCGGTGTTGAGCGGTGGAGGGAAGAGTGAGGGTCGAGGGTGTTGGAGAGTGAGAGGTTTGAGTGGATGAGGTTTATGTGTGGTGGTGGAGACGGCCAGTGTCGTAGTGGGCGGTTGTGGCTAGGTCGCCGGAGGTGGCGCGGGAGCGTTGCACAAGGCGGCGTGTGAGAGCTTTTATTAGCATGAAATATTGTGATATTTTAGGCACGTTTTCTAAGTGTATTTCATCCATAATGGTAGTCATTGATAAAGCATTGAAGCATTTGTGAGTTAGTTTATCTATTTTGTCGATATAGAGGTCTACATAAGCTTTGTGTTGATTGTAGGCAATTAAGAGCTAAAACCGAACGGATCAAGGGAGAATGGAGATAGATTGAGCATGTCCAAGGATTGAGAACATCACTAGGAGCTAAGGATGATGATAAGTTGAAGAATAGCACGAGACAAAGGAGAATTACGATCTACATGTGTTCCACGCTCTAATCCACGGCCGTGGAACCTTGGCAAGACAAGCGTGGAGCATTCCAGCAACTTACACGGCCGTGGAGGATTTTGAGGAACCATGATCCAACTCCACGCTCTAAATTACGGGCGTGGAACCCTTCCACGACCGTGATCTTGACGATCTTTTACGCAATATTTTAAGCCACAATCTTCTACGCACATGGGCCGAAGACGCATTTTATTTGGGCCTATATAAGGACGGAAGGAAGGAGATTCCGTCACCTCTGCTTACCCTAGTTTACACCTTCACTTAGACCTCCGTGAGAGCTTGTGCTTTGCCCTATTGACATTTCTGGATTGACGGAAAGTTGGAGAAAGAGTGAAGATTTGGAAGATTGTTCGTAAGAAGATTTCATACCTTGTCCTTAGGTTTGATTAGAAGACGGATTGACATCCCGTTCTTCGTTGTTATCAAGGATTGTGATTATTTGTGTTATTCTGAATCTACTTACATTATTGTTCTTGATTTGTGGATTTGAGATTGATTTGAGATTTATTCAAGGTTTTCGAAGGTTTTCATCTTTCATTCTTTTAAATCTTGAATTTGATATCAATATGACTGTTGTTGGCTAAAACCCTTTAGCAATTCTAAGGTGAAGGGTTGATAGTTGTGGCTTAGATGATGATATATCGATCGTAAACAGATTGGATCCTGAGAGTTAGAGAGAATCGCCGACGAACATAATCCACGGTCTGTTTTTGAGCTTCCACGGCCGTGGAACTCAAGATCTACCCGTAATTTTGCGTCAGTTACGAACCTTGCTTTTACTTTAATCCAAAGTTAAAGATTTGCTTTAACTTAGTCTTGGCTTGCCTTTTCTAGGTGGTAGTGAAGCCTCAACAACCTCTATCCCGATTTCGAGTGTCACAACCTTAATCGGTTAAGTTAGTCTTGATCCTTGGATTACAAGTTTGGGTATTTGACGTTAATATTTACTTTTAGAATCTTTCTATACTGAAGCCTCAACAACCTTTATAGGGAGTGCCTTCGGGTGAATTATATAAGGTCTTGGAACTTCACCGTACATTGCCTTACATTCGTATACCTTTGCATACCTCAACTATGTCCTTATATCTTTAGTATATCTTGAATCGATTGCCGCGACTGGTTTCGTGGATCTTTAGGATTGTTGTTTTCCCAATAATTTACAAAAGCTCATACATTTACTTGCTTGATAATTCTTAACTGGATTTAACCCCCCAAATCCCTGTGTTCGATACTCTGGAATTCTTGCTTAACTATATCGATCCGTACACTGCGGGTTCGCTTGCTTGATTTCTAGTTTTATAATTAAAGCTTATTTGCACGCACGCTAAGTGGCGAACAAGTTTTTGGCGCCGTTGCCGGGGATTTGGTCTAGGCCGAATTCGGTTATCGGTTGTCAAGCTTGGGAGCTTTTCCCTTGTTATTTGATATCTCTTCGAGTGTATGCGCAGGTCTAGAAACAACGAAGATCTCTTACCTCTTGATCAAGAGCTTGAGAGGACTTTGAGAAGAAAGCGTAAGGAAAGAAAAATGGCTGAAGAAAGAGAACGTGATCTCCAATCGGAGTTAGCGGAAAAGGAAGCTCAACTCCAATGAAGTGAGAAGACTCGTAGGGAAGAAACGGATCGTCATCAAATAAAGGTTGATGATCTAACAGACATGATGTTCCAAATGAGGTTGGAAATAAACAACCTCAAGGAGAAAAAGAAAAGGAGGAGACCGGGAAGATTGGTTAGAGCCAACTCATCCAATGAGGATAGCGACTCCTCCATGCCACCACTAGAGGAAATTGATCCCACGATCAATGTGAATACATTCTTCCCACGGCCAGCTGCAAATCGCCGTATTCCACCTAGGAACGCGAGGGTTGAACGTGTGGATGAGGAGCCAAGAACTCTTGGCCAAAGGATGGATCCAACGCAGCAACCACGCCGTTTAGGTGTGAACTTTGATGCTAAGGGTTTAGCTTCAACCCTCAAGTCATTACCATTGTTCGCCAAAATCAATTTGGTGGAACAAGTGTTGAATCTCCACACCAACATCTACAAAATTTTGAGATTATGATGGAGACAATGAAGCCAAAGAACGCAACTACCAACAGCTACAAACTCAAGCCTTTCTTCTTCTCCTAGAAGGGGAAAGCATTGTCTTGGTATCAAGCTCTTCCAAGTGGGAAGCTTGAAACATGGGAGGATCTTTCTTCAGAATTCCTCACTAAGTTCTTTCCGCCATCCAAAACGGCGGAGTTAAGAGGTAAGATTAATGCATTTTCTATGAGATCTAACGAAAGTTTGTTTCAATCTTGGGAAAGATTTCAGGATTTGCTATTGGATTGCCCTCATCATGGCATATCCAAGCTTGCACTATTGGAGATATACTATAAGGGGCTGGATGTGGAGACACAATTCAAGCTCCAATCCCTTTCATGTGGTACATTCATGGACATGAGGGAAGATGACGCTTGAGACTTTATTGAGAAGCAAGCGCGAGTTATAGAGAAATATTCTCATTGGAAAGTGGAGGCGAATCATGTGGATCAAGGAGCAAAGCTATCACAAGCAGCTCAAACTCAAATCTTTTCTCTCAATACGGAGATTAAAGAGTTGAAGGAAGCCATCAAAACCAATTTTCCGAAGCACAAGGAGCAAGATGTGGGTTATTTAGGCAACAACAATAACCACAACGGTAACGAGAATACCAATCGCAACAACCGGAACAACAACCGGAACAATTGGAACAACAACAACAACAACCGGAACAACAATTGGAACAACAATAGGGGTTCAAACAACAACAATTGGCGCTCCAATCAACAAAATTCCGGTAATTCTTATCCTTCCTCTTCAGGAAATTCACTAACTCCACCTTCCTCTTCTTCCACTCCTTTGAAAAGCCAGGGGCAAACATCTAATGGTGGAAGTACTTCGGGGAAAGAGAAGCCCGATCCCATGTTGGAAACGATTTTGGGGAAGCTTCATGGGTTGGAGACTCGCATCATCAAAGTTGATGATCACATTACTAAGGTTGATAAAGCCCAAAAGGTTTTAGAAAACCAAATGTTCAACCATGCGGAGAAAGTTCCTAGGAATCAAGGGAAACTTCCAGGAAAGACGGAGGACAACCCAAAGGGAAGGGTGATGGCAATCACAACTAGGAGCGGAGTAACAACTACCGACCCGCAACCTAAGTTTGTAGAAGTCCCTGTTGAGAAAGAGAAAGAGAAGGGGAAAGAGAAGGAAGATGTCTACGTTCCTCCTCCAGCTTACAAACCTCCCCTACCGTTCCCGCAATCTAGAGCAAGAGCGCGTCTAGACAAGCAATTTGGTAAGTTTATAGAACTCATGAGCAAACTGCATATTAATATACCTTTCATTGATGCTATTGTAGGTATGCCGGCTTATGGTAAGTTCTTAAAGGAGATCCCTCTAACAAGAGAAAACTAGAGGATTTTGGAGAGGTTAAGATGAGTTCGGATTCTTCGGATCTCATCAAGACCATGAAAGAGAAGATGCCTCCAAAGCTAAAGGATCCGGGGTCATTTTGTATTCCCATAGGAGTGGGAGATGTCACATATGATGCATTATGTGATTTGGGAGCAAGTGTGAGCATCATCCCACTTGCATTATGTAGGAAGATCGGTTTAGGCGACCCTAAACCGGTGAAGATGACGTTGTACATGGCGGATCGATCCATAACTCGTCCCGTCGGTATTGTTGAAGACGTCCCAGTCAAGCTAGGTAAATTCTATGTTCCTATAGATTTTGTTGTGCTTGACATTCCTGCAGATAGTCCGGTCCCAATCATTCTCGGAAGACCGTTTCTTGCAACATCCGGCTGCATAGTCGATTGCAAGAATGCTAGACTCGCCTTTGACATAGGAGAAGAGAAGGTAGAGTTCGTTATTTCCACCCTAGTGAAGGAACCAATCTTTGATGAGGATATATTCAATATCCAAGATGAAGAAGGGTTGTCTAGAGAGGAGGTAAGTGCTATTCTCTTCAAAGATCCTTTGCAAAAGGTTATTACTATTAGTCTAATGGATATAGGGGAAGAAGAGGAGTGCAATGAGGCAATTGAAGCCTTAGAAGCACAAGAAGAAGTATGTGAAGAAGAGTTTGAGAAACTCCACGATGAGGCAGAAAACGTACTAATCCACGGTCATACACTCTATTCCACGGCCGTGGATTTCACCAACAAAAGCGTGGAGCACTCCAGAGGGTTACACGGTCGTGGAGAGAACAGAGCAACCGTAAATATTTTCCACGCCCAAAATCACGGCCGTGGAGGATGCAGAGAGGCCGTAATTTTGGGTGATTCCGAAGGCAATTGTGTCTCTTCCTCAACTTCTCTTGATTCTTCTCCAACACCTTCTACTTCCTTAGATGCTTCTAAGGAAGCATCGGATGATCCTCAAGACCCATTGGAGACCCCGATAGTGATGGAACTAAAGCCACTCCCTACACATCTAAGGTACGCATTTCTTGGACCTAATTCTACCTTTCCGGTAATTGTTAGTTCCGATTTAAGCATAGATGAACATAGTAAGCTCATGGTTGTCCTTAAGAAACATAGGAAAGCTTTAGGATATACTATAGAGGACTTAGTTGGAATCAAACCTTCCCTATGCATGCATAAGATCTTAATGGAAGAGGACTTTAGGACTTCGCGACAACCTCAAAGGCGGTTGAATCCGACCATGAAGGAGGTTGTCAAGAAGGAAATTCTTAAACTTCTTGATGCAGGTATCATCTACCCTATCTCCGATAGCAAGTGGGTGAGTCCGGTACAAGTGGTTCCGAAGAAGGGAGGAATGACGGTCATCACCAACAAGAATAACGAACTCATTCTTACCCGAACCGTAACAGGATGGCGGATGTGCATAGACTACCGCAAGCTAAACAACGTGAATAGGAAGGATCACTTCCCACTACCCTTCATCGATCAAATGCTTGAAAGGATAGCACAACATTCGCACTTTTTCTATCTTGACGGTTATAGTGGTTTCTTTCAGATTCCGATTCACCCGGATGATCAAGAGAAGACCACGTTCACGTGCCCGTGGGGTACGTTTGCCTATAGGAGGATGCCATTCGGGCTTTGCAACGCCTTAACCCCCTTTCAAAGGTGCATGATGGCCATCTTCTCGGAATATATAGAGGAAATCATGGAGGTTTTTATGGATGACTTCTCCGTTTATGGTTCCGCTTTTGACAATTGTCTTTCTAACCTTGCTCTTGTGTTACAAAGATGTGAAGACACTAACCTAGTTCTTAATTGGGAAAAGTGTCAATTTATGGTAAAGGAAGGCATTGTACTAGGACACTTAATCTCTAGTAGAGGGATTGAGGTGGATAAAGCTAAAATAGAGACAATAGAAAAGCTTCCTCCCCCAACTTCGGTGAAAGGGATAAGAAGTTTTCTAGGACATGCTGGATTTTATAGACGCTTCATAAAAGACTTCTCTAAAATATCAAAACCGCTTACTAATCTATTGATGAAGGATGTAGGTTTTGAGTTTTCGCAGGAATGTTTAGATGCGTTCAATATGATTCGGGAAGCTCTAATTTCAGCTCCGATTATCCAACCTCCGGATTGGAATCTTCCCTTTGAGGTTATGTGTGATGCAAGTGACGTAGCTATAGGAGCTGTCCTTGGACAAAGAAAGGAAGGGCGAACCCACGCTATCTACTACGCTAGCAAGACGCTAGATGAGGCGTAGCTCAATTACGCCACTACCGAAAAAGAGTTCTTGGCTATTGTATATGCAATTTACAAATTTCGCTCTTATCTTGTAGGAGCAAAGGTGATTGTATACACGGATCATGCTTTGATCCGGTATCTCCTTGCAAAGAAGGATGCAAAGCCAAGGCTAATTAGATGGATTCTTCTCCTACAAGAATTCGATCTAGAGATCCGCGACAAGAAAGGTTCAGAAAATTCTGTTGCAGATCATTTGAGTCGCCTAACACATCTAGAGGACGACCACCTACCTATAGATGACTCCTTTCCGGATGAGCATTTACATATCATAGAGGAGTGCATCGATGTGATCACCAAAGGTAACGAACCATGTTTGTTGATTTTATTAACTATTTGGTTTGTCAGGAATTACCGCCCGGATTATCCTACGCACAAAGAAAGAAGTTCTTTAAGGATGTTCGGGAATACTTTTTGAATGAACCTCTCCTCTTTAAGAGAGGTCCGGATGGCATTATTCGGCGATGTGTGCCAGAAGATGAAATGCAAAGTTGCATCCACCATTGTCATTCACTACCTTGTGGAGGACACGCTAGTTCGAACAAGACTAGCGCTAAGGTATTGCAATCTGGATTCTTTTGGCCTACACTATTTAAAGATATGCAAACCTTTGTTTCCTGCTGCGATGCTTGTCAAAGAACAGGAAATATATCTAGGAGGAATGAGATGCCTCTCAACAACATCCAAGAGGTGGAGATCTTTGACGTTTGGGGAGTAGACTTCATGGGACCATTCCCATCATCTTGTGGTAACCAATACATACTTTTAGCGGTTGATTATGTTTCAAGATGGGTTGAAGCGATTGCCTCCCCCACCAATGATGTCATGGTGGTGGTTAAGTTCTTTAACAAGACCATTTTCCCACGATTTGGGACACCACGGACCATCATTAGTGATGGAGGCTCTCACTTCATTGCCCGGCGCTTTGAAGCTCTTTTAGCTAAGTATGGGGTGACTCACAAGATCGCCACCCCTTATCATCCACAAACTAGTGGACAAGTGGAGATCTCAAACTGGGAGATCAAAGGAATCCTAGAGAAGACGGTTTCAAGGATTAGGAAGGATTGGTCCTTGAAGCTAGTTGACGCATTGTGGGCGTACCGGACTGCGTAGAAGACTCCCATCGGAACCACACCATACAACCTTGTGTATGGGAAGTCTTGTCACTTACCGGTAGAGTTGGAGCACAAGGCGTTTTGGGCAATCAAGTGGCTAAATTTCAGCATGAAGGAAGCGGGAGAGAAGCGTCTCTTGGACCTAAATGAGCTTGAAGAACTCCTCTTGAACGCTTACAAAAATGCCAAGATCAAAAAGAAAGAGCAAAGTGTTGGCATGATAAGCATATCATTCCAAAGGGCTTCAAAGAGGGAGATCAAGTTCTCCTCTTTAATTCAAGGCTTCGTCTCTTTCCAGGTAAGCTTAAATCTCGTTGGAACGGACCTTTTCTAATCAAACGTATTTTCCCCCATGGTGCAGTTGAAGTATGGGGTGAAACGGGCAGAAGCTTTAAGGTGAACGGTCAACGACTCAAGAAGTATACACCGGAACTCCAAGTTGAAGAGTTCGCGCCCACCGCACTCGAATAAGTGCGAATATGGTCTAGCTACGGACCTAAAACAAAGCGCTTCTTGGGAGGCAACCCAAGGTATTGCATTGTCGTTTTTGCTTTTCATTCATAGATTAGTTTAGCATTAGACGTTTTTGCTTTGTTTTGCCTTCGATACCTTCCGTTATGTTCGTGTTTTTGGATGTAGGAACATTGGAAAAGGAAAGGGGAAGAGAAAGTTTGAAGAAAAGTGACAAAACTTGGACTTTGGAGCATTACAGAGAGTTCCACGGCCTAAACCACGGCCGTGACAGCTACAGTGACCATAATTTTCAAAAGCCTGAGAAAAATCACCAAAACCACGGTTCCGTACATTTCCACGGCCGTGGAACCCCCCGACAAACCGTGATTTTCAAAAATTTTTACGGCCACTATATAAACCACGTTCTTCACAAAACACAAACCAAAAACCCATTCCACGCCCAAAAATCGCCGATTCCACGCCCTTTCTCTCAAATCTTTGTTCGTTAATCGTTTTTAACGATTCTTTGACCTAAACTGAAGCAAATCCGATCACCAACAAGATCCAAGCAACGATTCGAGCGACAAATCACCGGAGAAGCCACAATTCGGATTCCAAAATCCGAAAACCTAGTTTTTTGGTTCTTTCTCTATCTTTGTCAATTTGGCTTCGTTTTTGCTAGTATTTTTAGGAGAACTAATTGAAATTGGAAGGAAATTAGCATAGGACTGATTGCTGCTGAGTTTGGTGAATTGTTGCTGAGTTTTGAGAAATCACGTGCCGAACCACAGTCACTGTACGTTCCACGGCCGTGGAAATCCAAGAACAGACCGTGGGTTTTGACAGAGTATGGATTTTGTGAGGAGAGTGTCCGGTAGGAACAAGGACAAGAATAAGGATAAAAACAATGATAAGAACAAAAAGAGGAAGGGCAACCCCTCGTCCTCTTCTAGAGCACCACCCCCTTCATCCCCTTCACCTCCATCATCACCATCACCACCTCGCCCTAGGATCCCTACCATCCATGAAGATCATCTCGATGCATTAGAGAGGATCTATAAGAGAGCGGTCATAGGACCTAGATACCTATTACTTGAGGAGTTAGAGCCTCTACATGTGATAAGAGACATTACTTGGCTTTTAGATAGAGCCGGTCTAGTCATCTTCTCCGCTATTCGGGAAGATGCTTATGAGGAGATCACGAGGGAGTTTGTGGTTTCCTTCGAGCACAGTCATGTGGATAGGACTGTCTCTTTTCGGCTGATGGAAAGAGATTATGAGTTCTCCATCAGGGAGTTTGGAGCCTTCTTCGGGTTCCACGAGACATTCAATGGTCGTTTCCCCAGTGGCGTATACGCCAAGGATTTCTGGGAGGAGATCCCCATGATCTACTCCAGCGAGGACCGCTGGCAGCCAGCTGATACCAAGGCTAGGTTGATGTATCACCTAGCCTTGAAGATTGCTCATAGGGTACTTTCTGAGTGTCTCTTTCCTAGGACGGAGACGCCTCAGAAGATTAAGACAGATGAGCTCTTCCTTCTCTACTGTATGTTATACGGTAGACCTACAGATTGTGCCACCCTCTTAGCTGCTACTATGAGCAAGCTAAAGAACAAGAGGGCTGGTAACATTGGATACGGTGTGATGGTCACCCACCTTGCTAGACAGTTAGGGGTTGATTTCTCGGCTTGTACACGTATTGCTGCTACACCCCTAGGACTACATAGCCTCATGACTAGAGGCATCATCTTCCCCACCCATAGAGGTCCACCATATGCTGCTATGCAATGGGAGAGTAGGACCAGGAGAGGTATAGAGTGGCTCCCCGAGTATTCCATTATGGCTGGACGCCATAACTGGAAGGCGACGTTCGCTGTCATGCATGCGAACAGATTGGTAGCCCCTCCTTACGTTCCACTACCACCAGTTGTAGAGGAGGAGGAGATGAGAGACGGAGATGATTATGAGGGAGGAGGAGGAGCTGATCAGGACTTTGGTACATTCCCGGATCAGCCGGATACAGTTCCCGACATGCCTAGACATTCTCCCCGCCTTGCTAGAGCATTTGGCTCTTCCTCTCGCCGTGCTAGTGTGAGCGAGAGGCCGACTTGGATGGCAGATCCTCCTGCTTGGTATAGGACGCAGCCGGATTGGATGGGAGCTCCACCGCCTTGGCATGCACATCCGCCACCTGCACCAGCACCTTCAGATGCACCGGCATGGTATAGCAAGTCGCCTGGTTGGTACGAGCAACTGCCACAGTGGGCTACTGACCTTTCCGATAGGGTTGGAGCTTTGGAGATTTGTGCTAATGCTAGGGATGCACGAGCTGACGATCTAGACCACATGATGAGAGATGTTTACCGCCAGTAGTTCGGGCGGTACTATGATCCCAACTTCTCCCCGTTTCCACCACCGCCTCCACCGCAGTGAGGACCTTTGATGATCGACGTTTTAGCCGCTCCACCACCATTTTGTGAGTTCTTTTTCTTTCTTTTTTTTCTTCTTTTTCTTTTTTTGAACATTAGGGACAATGTTTGTTCCAAGTATGGGGTGGGGTGTGACTAATAGTTTGTAATAACTCTTACTCACTTTTGTATGCTTCTATCGAGACTATCTTGCATGTTCATTCTATTGTTACACGTTTCATTATTGCATTGCATGAAAAAGCTTTTGAAAAACCCATAAAAATTGAAAAAAATTTTGAAAAATTTTGTGCTTCTAAGGATAGAGATGATTTCTATGATAATCACCACTTGTGAATTGAGTTTTGATGACAATCGCATGCTTAAACAAATAGTGAATTGGAAAAAAATTGAATGAGTTGATTATCCCTCTTTTGCAAATTTCATAATGTGATGAATGTTACTTAAATCATGTTGAGAAATCAAGGTTGAAATCACATGAAAAGTTCTTATGCTTCTTTTTGAGATGATTAAGGCAATTCGATTTTCTTTCTTCTTCCTTTGATCATTTAGCCCCTCATTGAAATAATGGCCTCCTTTACCTATCCGGGAATTTGGAGGAGTTGATAATTGGCATGTTTGATGTGGGAGGGCCATGAAAGCAATACTTTGCATTCAAAAGAATAGAAAGAAATTATAGGTTTGGGGAAGTCAATCATGATGATCAGTAACTCGGCACCATTCACATAGCCGGGTGTTTGTGTCGTGCCAAAGTCGGATTGAGCGATATTCCTAGCGGATTATGGTATGTGCATCAAGGGTTTGAGGCATCTCGAAAAAATGAGAAACGCAAATCTCCTAGGCTTCAGTTTTTGTGCACCTCTATCCATAACTCCAAAAGTGAAGTCGAAAAATGAATTGAAAAGAAGGGAGCGAAGCTCTAAGTTGAAAGTGTTGCAGAAACCGCAAGAGAAAAAGGAAAGAGTAGTCATCCACTTTCCCGGATTCATGCACCACATTCCTTAAAGTTTTCCTTCCCTTTCCGCATTCTAGACCTTGTTTGAAAGTCCTTAAGATCAAAAGAATGATATATGACTTAGTGATCTAAATTGAAGTTTCTTATGATTGATTTTGATAATGTTTGAAGGTTATGATGTTTACATGGAGGTTTGATTAATTCAAGAGCTTTCTTTACTCTTTACTCTTTGATTATGTATATGAAAGTCTTATAAACGAATGAAGCAAGATTTGAGAATGATCTATTGATTAGAAGGCACGTTCATCTAAAAGAAGTTTTGCTTTGAGAAGGTACACGTATTTCATCCTAACTTGAATTTTAAAGCTTTTGAAAGACCTTGCTTAGGGACAAGCAAGTGGCAAGTATGGGGGCTTTTGTTAGCATGAAATATTGTGATATTTTAGGCACGTTTTCTAAGTGTATTTCATCCATAATGGTACTCATTGATAAAGCATTGAAGCATTTGTGAGTTAGTTTATCTATTTTGTCGATATAGAGGTCTACATAAGCTTTGTGTTGATTGTAGGCAATTAAGAGCTAAAACCGAACGAATCAAGGGAGAATGGAGATAGATTGAGCATGTCCAAGGATTGAGGACATCACTAGGAGCTAAGGAAGATGATAAGTTTAAGAATAGCACGAGACAAAGGAGAATTACGATCTACATGTGTTCCATGCTCTAATCCACGGCCGTGGAACCTTGGCAAGACAAGCGTGGAGCATTCCAGCAACTTACACGGCCGTGGAGGATTTTGAGGAACCGTGATCCAACTCCACGCTCTAAATTACGGGCGTGGAACCCTTCCACGACCGTGATCTTGACGATCTTTTACGCAATATTTTAAGCCACAATCTTCTACGCACATGGGCCGAAGACGCATTTTATTTGGGCCTATATAAGGACGGAAGGAAGGAGATTCCGTCACCTCTGCTTACCCTAGTTTACACCTTCACTTAGACCTCCGTGAGAGCTTCGCTTTTCCCTATTGAGATTTCTGGATTGACGGAAAGTTGGAGAAAGAGTGAAGATTTGGAAGATTGTTCGTAAGGAGATTTCATACCTTGTCCTTAGGTTTGATTAGAAGACGGATTGACATCCCGTTCTTCGTTCTTATCAAGGATTGTTATTATTTGTGTTATTCTGAATCTACTTACATCATTGTTCTTGATTTGTGGATTTGAGATTGATTTGAGATTTATTCATGGTTTTCGAAGGTTTTCATCTTTCATTCTTTTAAATCTTGAATTTGATATCAATACGATTGTTGTTGGATAAAACCCTTTAGCAATTCTAAGGTGAAGGGTTGATAGTTGTGGCTTAGATGATGATAGATCGATCGTAAACAGATTGGATCCTGAGAGTTAGAGAGAATCGCCGACGAACATAATCCACGGTTTGTTCTTGAGCTTCCACGGCCGTGGAACTCAAGATCTACCCGTAATTTTGCGTCAGTTACGAACCTTGCTTTTACTTTAATCCAAAGTTAAAGATTTGCTTTAACTTAGTCTTGGCTTGCCTTTTCTAGGTGGTAGTGAAGCCTCAACAACCTCTATCCCGATTTCGAGTGTCACAACCTTAATCGGTTAAGTTAGTCTTGATCCTTGGATTACAAGTTTGGGTATTTGAGGTTAATATTTACTTTTAGAATCTTTCTATACTGAAGCCTCAACAACCTTTATAGGGAGTGCCTTTGGGTGAATTATATAAGGTCTTGGAACTTCACCGTACATTGCCTTACATTCGTATACCTTTGCATACCTCAACTCTCTCCTTATATATTTAGTATATCTTGAATCGATTGCCACGACTGGATTCCTGGATCTTTAGGATTGTTGTTTTCCCAATAATTTACAAAAGCTCATACATTTACTTGCTTGATAATTCTTAACTGGATTTAACCCCCCAAATCCCTGTGTTCGATACTCTGGAATTCTTCCTTAACTATATCGATCCGTACACTGCGGGTTCGCTTGCTTGATTTCTAGTTTTATAATTAAAGCTTATTTGCACGCACGCTAAGTGGCGAACAACTTGCGGAGGGCGCAGGGGCGTGGGAGGCGAGGAGGTATAGGGTTCGAAGAGTGAGTGGAGATTTGAGGGTAGGGGCGGTAATTGTAGGTTAATTTAGGGAAGTGTATTGTTTTCTTTCCTTAATAAGACTGCAGGGGCGGTGGCTTGCCGCCGCAGGGGCGGTGACAAGGAAGAGGAGGCACGCAGCCTCAGCGCCGGGCCGGCGCTGAGATGTGTGTCAAGGGTGGCCGCTGCAGGGGCGTGGGGTGTCATCGCGGGGGCGGGGACATTGAGCCACAAGTGTGGTTTTTTTGACAGAGACTCCTCTTCTTATTCCTTCAGGTTGCCTCCCGAACAGCGCCTTTTTTTTTACGTCGTTGGCTCGACGTAAGGACTCTACCTCTATGATTGAGCCTCCTCCAGCATCACCTTGGGGTTTATAACCGTCTGTGAAGGTAATCCTCCGGAGGACCTCGTTTCAATCCTTGTAATGGCTTCCGCCATTTGACCAACCTGTTTTTCAAGGTTCTTGATGCTGGATTCTGTTGTTTGGACTTGAGTAGCAAAATGTTTAGTCAAAACCTGCAACATATCTTCGGTTGATTGATACTTACCTTGTCGGGACTGCTGTTGTTGGTTTTGTTGATCCCTCCAACAAAAAATTATGTTGATCACACCAATTTGGCATGAAATTCTGTGCATAAGGATCGTTCCTAGGCCTTTGCTATTGTGGTTGTCCATAACCCATTGCGTTCACCTCAGCATAATCATCCTGGACTTGTGGGCACATGTCCGTTGGATGATATGGGTCAACACACACTCCACAAGCTTTGAGCTGTTGTGGGGTTCCCATAAGTGTTAGTCTCTTCACCATTTCCTTCAGCTCCGCGAGCTCAGTGGAGATCTCACTCTTCCCAAAATTCACAGCATGAACACCTCTTTTGGAAGGAGTCCTTCCAAAGTTCCGGGTCCCTTCCGCTAGTTCTTGAATTTTTTTAAAAAGCAAGGTCAGGGGTAGAGTTAAGAATGTTACCTCCACAAGCTGCATTGACGATCCTCCTTTCATTGTCTAGCAATCCATTGTTCAAGTACAAGACTAGATCTTGAGTTGAATATCCATGAAAAGGACAGCTGGATCGGAGGCGTGCGAATCTTTCGAAGTACTCATAGAGAGTTTCGTCCGCCTCTTGCTCGATGTTGCTTATAGCTTTCTTCAAGCTATTTGCCTTCTTGGCTGGGAAGTATTTCTCCAAATACTCCTTGTGGAGGTTCTCCCAAGTGTCGATACTCCCGGATGGAAGGTGGTAATACCAATCATCCGTTGAATCTTTGAGTGTAAAGCCGAATGCCCTCATCTTGATTTGTTCTTTAGTAATGTTGGCCGGGTTCATGCTCATACACACGGTATGGAACTTCCCAAGGTGTTTGATGGGGTCTTCACCACTTAGCCCATGGAAGGATGGAGGCAAGTGGATGAGACCTGGCTTGAGCTCAAAGTTGATTCCTTCCCCTAATGCCGGTATGGTAACCGCAAGAGAGTTTTTAGCCAAAATGGGCTGAGTAAGTTGACGAAGAGTACGATCTGCCATTTCTTGGTGGAGTTGTTGTTGTCTTCGTTGCCGGATGTGCGTCCTCTCAATTCCTGGATCAAAAGAAACAAAGCCGGAGTTAGTAGCACGGGTTTGAACCATAAAAATAGTTCAAACCAATAATCAATAATAACAATAAAAACACTAAAACTCCCCGGCAACGGCGCCAAAATTTGACTAGAGGTATTTCTATGGTCGTCTATAAAATATAATCCCGACTTAGCACTAAAACAAGTATAATGGTTAAGTAAGGGTCGAACCCAAGAGAGTTAAGGTATCTTTTTTAAATGTGATTATTGATTATAAGAACAAGTAACAAGGGGTGGGGGGGTTTGGTTGAATTGATGCACACAAAAACTTATGAAAACGAATAACGCAGCAAGTAAGACAATAAGGGATGAATCTACATTAGGTTGATTCTTAGCATGCAAATGTTACTTTGGTGAGTTCCTTTTAGAAGTTTTAAGTAATCTCCCGTCTCGATCATATATATGTGTTGAGCCAACCGGCATCAACACAACTTAACATGTTAGTGTTCCGTAAACCTACAAGAACAGATAACAAGTTAGCTTTCAAACAAAGACTAAGGGATATAAAGAAAAGATTAAAACCGTTAAACTTATCTTTATATTTGTGTTCCTTTTCTTTAAGCAATTAGAACCCGTTATTACTTAAAGTTTACTACTAGATTAAAGACCCGAACCCGGAACCTATTAATCCTAGTTCTTTCCATGCACTTTAGAACCTTGTTAGCATGAAATATTGTGATATTTTAGGCACGTTTTCTAAACGTATTTGATTCATATTGATAGTCTTTGATTGAACTTTGTGCATATGTGAGCTAGAATTACCTATATTGTCGATATGGATGTCTACACTAGTTCTATGTTGATTATAGGTGATTTGGAGCTATTTTCGAACGGAATCGAGCAAAGGAGAGTTGATTTAATATGTCCAAGGATTGAGGACATTCTTAGGAAGCAAATTGGAGTTTTAGCTTGAGGAATGCACGAGGCTAGGGAAGAATCACGTTCTTGCCCTAAACCACGCTCTAAAATACGGCCGTACTACGAACCACGTTCAGTTCCACGGCCGTGGAACCCTGCAAGAGAGGCGTGATGCATTCCAGTAACTATTACGGCCGTGGAATACATGGTACAAACCGTGATCTAATCCACGCTCTAAATTACGGTCGTGGAAACTTCCACGACCGTGATCTTGGCGAATCTTTTCGCCACACTTTGAAGCCACGATCTTTTGAAGATTGGGCCGGGCCGATATTTTATCTTGCCCTATAAAAAGACGGACGAAGCAAGAATCCGTCATCCTCGCTTACCCTCATTTATCACCGCTTACACCCGTCATCTCCGTTTAGAGAATTTCGACGCCGTTTGGCCTTCGTTTGGAAGGATTGATCATCTCATTGGAGATTGAAGTTCGCATCGGGGAATTACCCTAATCTCGCACTTTTGGTGGAGATTGCTGTTGAGATCTCCGGATTGGCGGAAGATCGAAGTTTTTGGAAGATTTTGCAAGAAGATCTCTCTTCTTGTTTAGGTTTGATTCGGAAAACGGATTGACATCCCGTTTTCCCTTATTTCCTAAGGTTGTGATTGTTTACTTTATTGTGAATCTTTTGACAACATTCGTTATTGATTGTGACTTTGAGATTGGTTTGAAGATTATTGAAAGTTCTTGAAAGTTTTCATCTTTTTATCTTTTAATTCTTGAATTAATATCAACATGACCGTTATTGGCTAAAAACCCTTAACAATTCTAAGGTGAAGGGTTGATAGTTGTGGCTTAGATGATGATAGATCGATCGCAAACAGATTAGACCCTGAGAGTTAGAGAGAATCGCCGACAACCCTAAATTACGGCCTGTTCTTGAGTCCACGGCCGTGGAACCTCAAGAACTAACCGTGATTTCCCTTAAGTCTACGAACTTGTTTTTACTTTAATCCAAAGTTAAAGATTTGCTTTAGCTTAGTTTAGACTTGTCTTTTCTAGGTGGTAGTGAAGCCTCAACAACCTCTACCTCGATTGTGAGTGTCACAACCTCAATCGGTTAAGTTAGTCTTGATCCTTGGGTTACAAGTTTGGGTATTTGACACTAATTCTCACCTTTAGAATCTTTCTATATTGAGCCTCAACAACCTGTATAGAGAGTGCCTTGTAGGTGATTTACATAAGGTTCTTGGAACTTCACCGTACGATTACCTTACATTAGTATACCTTTGCATATCTCAACTTTGTCTTTATTATCATTAAGTATATCTTGAATCGATTGCCACAGCTGGATACTTGGATCTTTAGGATTTTTGTTTTCCCAATATTTGCAAAACTCTCATATTTACTCACTTGATAACCTGCAATCGAATTTGTTCCCACCCAAATCCCTGTGTTCGATACTCTGGAATTCTTGCTTAGCTACGTCGATCCGTACACTGCGGGTTCGCTGCTTGATTCTAGTTTTATAAATTTAAAGCTTATTTGCACACACCTTTAGGGGCGAACAAGTTTTTGGCGCCGTTGCCGGGGATTTGGTTTCTGCCGAATCCGGTTGCCGGTTGTCAAGCTTGGGAGCTTGCTCTCGTTATTTGATATTGCTTTGAGTGCATGCGCAGGTCTAGGAACACCGAAGATCTCTTACCTCTTGATCAAGAGCTAGAGAAAACCTTGAGGCAAAAGTGCAAGGAAAAGAAGATGGCCGAAGAACACGAACGCGATCTTCAAACGGAGTTGGCAGAAAAGAATGCTCAACTCCAGTGGAACGAGAACCTCCGCCAGGATGAAATGGATCGTCATCAATCTGAAGTTAGCAAACTGCAGGATGCGATGTTCCAAATGAGGATGGAGTTGAGCGACCTTAAGAATAAGGGAAGCAAGAAATCCTCAAGGAGGGGATCAAGAACTAGGAGAAGAAGCCACTCGTCCACTGATGATAGTGACTCTTCCATGCCACCGTTAGAGGAGATTGATCCCACGATCAATATGAATCCTTTCCATCCACAAGGAGCTGCTAATCGCCGCATTCCGCCTAGGAATGTGAGGATCGAACGTGTGGATAATGAGCCAAGAACTCTTGGCCAGCGGATGGATCCAACACAACAACCACGCCGCTTGGGCGTGAAATTTGATGCTGAAGATGTGCAAGGGTTTAGCTTTAACCCTCAAGTTATTACTCTTGTTCGTCAAAACCAATTTGGCGGTACAAGCGCTGAATCTCCGCACCAACACTTGCAAAACTTTGAGTGTATGATGGAGACGATGAGACCAAAGAACGCTACTACCAACAGCTATAAGCTCAAGCCTTTCTTTTTCTCTTTGAAAGGGAAAGCGTTGTCTTGGTACCAAGCTCTTCCTAATGGGAAACTAGACACGTGGGAAGACCTTTCCGCGGAGTTTCTCACCAAATTCTTTCCGCCTTCCACAACGGCGGAACTTAGAGGTAAGATTAATGCTTTTTCAATGAGACCTAACGAAAGTTTGTTTCAATCTTGGGAAAGGTTTCGGGATTTGCTCTTGGATTGCCCTCATCATGGCATATCCAAGCTTGCCTTGCTGGAGATCTACTACAAGGGGCTGGATGCGGGAACGCAATTCAACCTCCAATCCCTCTCATGTGGAACGTTCATGGACATGAGAGAAGATGACGCTTGGGACTTCATCGAGAAGCAAGCAAGAGTCATAGAAAAGTATTCCCACCGGAAAGTGGAGGGAAATCGTGTGGAGCAAGGAGCGAAGCTCACACATGAAGCTCAAAATCAGATTTTCTCCCTCAACAATGAGATCAAGGAGTTGAAGGAGGCTATTAAAACCAACTTCTCAAAGCAACAAGAGAAGAATGTTGGCTATTTGGGCAACAACAATGGCGGTGATAACACCAACCGCAACAACAATAACCGGAACAACAACCGGAATAACAATTGGAATGGAAACAACAACAACCGGAACAACAATTGGAACAACAATAGGGGTTCAAACAACAACCATTGGCGCTCCAATCAACAAAATTCCGGTAACTCTTATCCTTCCAATTAATTCACTAACTCCACCTTCCTCTTCCTCTACTCCTTTGAAAAGCCAGGGGCAATCATCTAATGGAGGAAACAATACGGGAAAGGAGAAGCCCGATCCCATGTTGGAAACGATCTTGGGAAAGCTTCAAGGGTTGGAGAACCGCCTCATCAAGGTTGATGATCAAGTTTCTAAGGTCGACAAAGCTCAAAAAGTTTTGGAAAACCAAATGTTCAACCACGCGAAGGAAGTTCCTAGAAATCAAGGGAAACTTCCAGGAAAGACGGAGGACAACCCTAAGGGAAGGGTGATGGCGATTACAACTAGGAGCGGAGTGACTACTACCGATCCGCAGCCTACGTTCGTTGAAGTCCCCGTAGAGAAGGACAAGGAAAAGGGGAAGGAGAAGGAAGATGTCTATGTTCCTCCTCCAGCTTACAAACCTCCCCTACCATTCCCTCAATCTAGAGCGCGAGCGCGCCTAGACAAACAGTTCGGTAAGTTCATAGAACTCATGAGTAAGTTGCATATTAATATACCCTTCATTGATGCTATTGTAGGTATGCCAGCTTATGGTAAGTTCTTGAAGGAGCTTCTCTCTAACAAAAGGAAGCTAGAAGATTTCGGAGAGGTCAAGATGAGTTCGGATTCTTCGGATCTCATCAAGACTATGAAGGAGAAAATGCCCCCAAAGTTGAAGGATCCGGGGTCATTTTGCATTCCCATTGGAGTGGGAGATGTCACATATGACGCTTTATGTGACTTAGGAGCAAGTGTGAGCATCATACCACTTGCATTATGTAGGAAGATCGGTTTAGGCGATCCTAAACCGGTGAAGATGACGTTATACATGGCGGATCGATCCATCACTCGCCCGTCGGTATTGTAGAAGACGTTCCCGTCAAGCTAGGTAAATTCTTTGTTCCCATTGATTTTGTCGTGCTTGACATTCCTGCAGATAGTCCGGTCCCGATCATACTCGGAAGACCGTTTCTTGCAACTTCCGGCTGCATGGTCGATTGCAAGAATGGAAGACTCGCTTTTGACATTGGAGAAGAGAAAGTAGAGTTCGTTCTTTCCACTCTAGTGAAGGAACCGATCTTCGACGAGGATATTTACGATATCCAAGATGAAGAAGGTTTATCTAGGGAAGAGGTAAGTGCGATTCTCTTTAACGATCCTTTACAAAAAGTCATTACCATGAGTCTAACAGATGTAGGGGAAGAAGAAGAGTGCAAAGAGGAAATTGAAGCCTTAGAAGCACAAGAAGAGATGCATGAAGTGGAGTTTGAGAAACTCCACGATGAGGCTGAGAATGTTAGAATCCACGGTCACACCCTATATTCCACGACCGTGGATTTCACAACCAAAATCAACCTCCATTCCAGTGGATTACACGGCCGTGGAACATATGGAGAACCCGTAATTCTGACCGTGGAAGAGGATGATCGGCATACTTCTTCAACTTCTTTTGATTCTTCTCCAACTCACTCAACACCCTTAGAAACTTCTAAGGAAACGTCGGATGCTCCTCAAGGATCATTAGAAGCTCCGAAAGTGATGGAACTCAAACCACTTCCTACTCATCTAAGGTACGCTTTCCTTGGATCTAATTCTACCTTTCCGGTTATTGTTAGCTCCGAATTAAGCATAGATGAACATGAGCAGCTCATGATTGTCCTTAGGAAACATAGAAAAGCCATAGGCTATACTATTGAGGACTTAGTAGGAATTAAACCCTCCCTATGTATGCATAAGATACTAATGGAGGAGGACTTTAGAACTTCAAGACAACCTCAAAGGCGGTTGAATCCGACCATGAAGGAGGTTGTCAAGAAGGAAATTCTTAAACTTCTTGATGCAGGTATCATCTATCCTATCTCCGATAGTAAGTGGGTGAGTCCAGTTCAAGTAGTTCCGAAGAAGGGAGGAATGACGGTCATCACCAACAAGAACAACGAACTCATTCCTACCCGAACCGTGACTGGATGGCGAATGTGCATAGACTACCGCAAGCTCAACAACGCAACGCGGAAGGATCACTTTCCATTGCCATTCATCGATCAAATGCTTGAAAGGTTAGCACAACATTCACATTTTTGCTACCTTGACGGTTATAGTGGTTTCTTTCAGATTCCGATACATCCGGATGATCAAGAGAAGACCACATTCACGTGCCCTTGGGGTACGTTCGCCTATAGGAGAATGCCGTTCGGGCTTTGCAACGCCCCAGCCACCTTTCAACGGTGCATGATGGCCATCTTCTCCGAATACGTAGAGGAAATCATGGAAGTCTTCATGGACGACTTCTCCGTATACGGTTCCTCTTTTAACGATTGCCTTTCTAACCTTTCTCTTGTTTTACAAAGGTGTGAAGACACTAACCTAGTTCTTAATTGGGAGAAGTGTCAATTCATGGTTAAGGAAGGAATTGTATTAGGTCACTTAGTCTCTAGTAGAGGGATAGAGGTAGACAAGGTTAAGATAGAGACCATAGAGAAACTTCCTCCCCCAATTTCGGTGAAACGGATAAGAAGTTTCCTAGGACATGCTGGATTTTATAGACGTTTCATTAAGGACTTTTCTAAGATATCAAAACCTCTCACTAATCTATTGATGAAAGATGCGGTTTTTGAGTTTTCGCAGGAATGTTTGGATGCGTTTAACACCATTCGGCAAGCTCTAATTTCAGCACCTATTATCCAACCTCCGGATTGGACTCTACCCTTTGAGATTATGTGCGACGCTAGTGATGTAGCTATTGGAGCTGTTCTTGGACAACGAAAGGAAGGGCGAACCCATGCCATATACTACGCTAGCAAGACGCTAGACGAAGCGCAGCTCAACTACGCCACTACAGAGAAAGAGTTTCTAGCCATTGTCTACGCTATTGACAAGTTTCGCTCTTATCTCGTAGGTGCAAAGGTGATTGTCTACACGGATCATGTTGCGATCCGGTACCTCCTTGCGAAGAAAGACGCGAAGCCTAGGCTAATTAGATGGATTCTTCTCCTACAAGAATTCGATCTTGAGATCCGCGACAAGAAAGGTTCAGAAAATTCTGTTGCGGATCATTTGAGTCGTCTAACACATCTAGGGGACGACCATCTACCCATTGATGACTCCTTTCCAGACGAACACCTGCACATCATAGAGGAGTGTATCAACGTGATCTCCAAAGGTAACGAACCATGGTTTGCTGATTTTGTTAACTATTTGGTTTGCCAGGAGACACCGCCCGGACTATCCTACGCACAAAGGAAGAAGTTTTTTAAGGACGTCCGGGAATACTATTGGAACGAGCCTCTCCTCTTTAAGAGAGGTCCGGATGGCATCATTCGGTGATGTGTGCCGGAAGATGAGATGCAAAGTGTCATCCGCCATTGTCATTCACTACCTTGTGGAGGACATGCTAGTTCAAACAAGACTAGCGCAAAGGTATTGCAATCTGGATTCTATTGGCCTACTTTATTTAGAGATGTGCAATCCTTTGTTTCTTGCTGCGATGCTTGTCAAAGAACAGGCAATATTTCTAGAAGGAACGAGATGCCCCTCAACAACATCCAAGAGGTGGAGATTTTCGACGTTTGGGGAGTCGATTTCATGGGACCATTCCCATCTTCTTGTGGAAACCAATACATACTATTGGCGGTAGATTACGTTTCTAGATGGGTGGAAGCAATCGCCTCTCCCACAAATGATGCCATGGTGGTGGTTAAGTTCTTCAACAAGACCATCTTTCCGCGATTTGGGACACCAAGGACTATCATTAGTGATGGAGGTTCTCACTTCATAGCCCGTCGCTTTGAAGCTCTTCTAGCTAAGTATGGGGTTACTCACAAGATCGCTACCCCTTACCATCCACAAACGAGTGGACAAGTTGAGATCTCAAATAGGGAGATCAAAGGAATTCTAGAGAAGACGGTTTCAAGGACTAGGAAGGATTGGTCCTTGAAGCTAGATGATGCATTATGGGCGTACCGGACTGCGTACAAGACTCCCATAGGAACCACACCATACAACCTTGTGTATGGGAAGTCTTGTCACTTGCCGGTGGAGCTGGAGCACAAAGCGTTTTGGGCTATCAAGTGGCTGAATTTCGGCATGAAGGAAGCGGGAGAGAAGCATCTCCTAGACATCAACAAGCTGGATGAACTTCGCTTGAACGCCTATGAAAACGCCAAGATCTACAAGGAAAGAGCAAAGCGTTGGCATGATAAGCATATCATTCCAAAGGACTTCAAAGAAGGAGATCAAGTTCTCCTCTTCAATTCGAGACTTTGCCTCTTTCCAGGTAAGCTTAAATCCCGTTGGACCGGACCTTTTCTAATTAAGCGTATTTTCCCCCATGGTGCAGTTGAAGTATGGGGTGAAGCTAGCGGAAGTTTTAAGGTGAACGGCCAACGACTCAAGAAGTATACGCCGGAACTCCAAGCTGAGGAGTTTGCGCCTACCGCACTCGAATAAGTGCGAGATTGGTCTAGTTACGGACCTTAAACAAAGCGCTTCTTGGGAGGCAACCCAAGGTATTACATCTTCGTTTTTGTTTTCGATTCATAGTTTAGCTTAGAATAGACGTTTTCACTTTATTTTGCCTCGATTCCTTCCGGTATGTTCGTGTTTTTGGTTGCAGGATCGATGGAAAAGGAAAAGAGGAGATGAGGTCGAAGAGGAGTGACGAAATTTGGACTTTGAAGCTTTACAGAAGGTTCCACGGTCTAAATTACGGTCGTCATAGCTACAGTGGCCGTAATTCTCAAAAGCCTTTGAAAAATCACCAAAACCACGGTTCCGTACACTTCCACGGCCGTGGAACACCCCGACAGACCGTGCTTTTCAAAATTTTGCCTGCGACTATATAAGCCACATTCTTCACAAACTCATCCAAAAAACCCCTCTTTCCACGACCTAATTGCCGGAAATCCACGACCTCCTCAAAATCTTCGTTTCTTAATCGTTTCTAACGATTCTTCTTCCCAAACTGCAGCAAATTCAACCACAAACAAGATCCAAGCGACAAACCGAGCGAAAATCCATCAACAAACGCGCATTTCGGATTTTTCAATCCGAAAAAGAGGTTTATTCTTTCTTCTTGATTTTCGCCGATTTGGTTCGTTTTTGCTATAGATTTTTAGGAAGAACTCAAAGAGACTTGAAGGAATTAGACTAGTACTGCTTGTTGTGGTGATTGCTGGTGAATTTGCTGAGATTCGTGAAATTCTGAGACGAATCACGGTCTCTGGGTAATCCACGGCCGTAATTCCTGAAGAACAGACCGTAATTTTTGGTGCAGAATGGATTTCGTAAGGAGAGTGTCGGGAAGGATAAAAGAGAAGAAGGGAGAGCAGAATAAGAAAAGGAAAGGCAATCCCTCCACCTCCTCATCCTCTAGGGCACCACCACCCTCATCTCCTTCACCTCCATCTTCACCTTCACCTCCATCCTCACCCCCTCACCCTAGAGTCCCGACCATACACGACGACCATCTTGATGCACTTGACCGGATCAAGGAGAGGCCAATGATTGGCCCTAGATATTTGTTGTTGGAGGATCTACATCCTCTCAACATAGTTGATGATCTTACTTGGCTCTTGGATAGAGCCGGATTAGTTATCTTCTCGGCTATCCGAGAAGACGCCTATGAGGAGATCACCCGGGAGGTTGTGACGTCTTTCGAGCACAGCCACGTCGACAGGACCGTCTCTTTCCGTCTCATGGAACGAGACTATCATTTGAGTATCGTCGAGTTTGGGACTATTTTTGGGTTTCATGAGACCTTCAATGGTCGGTTTCCGAGTGGTGTTTACCCTAAGGATTTTTGGAAGGAAGTTGCGATGATATACGCCGACGAGGACCGTTGGCAACCCGCCGATACCAAGGCTAGATTGATGTACCATCTAGCCTTGAAGATAGCTCACCGTGTTCTTTCGGAGTGTCTCTTTCCTAGGACGGAGACGCCCCAAAAGATCAAGACGGATGAGCTATTCTTGCTCTATTGCATGCTTTATGGACGCCGTGCAGATTGTGCTACTCTCTTGGCTGCTACGATGAGCAAGCTCAAGAACAAGAAGAAGGGGAACATTGGATATGGTGGGATAGTTACCCACATTGCTAGGAGTTTTGGTTTGGATTTTTCTGCTTGCACCCGCATACCGGCCGTTCCCTTAGGGCTACATGCTTTCATGGTTAGGGGTCTCATTTTCCCCACACATAGAGGTCCGACTTATGCGGGCATGCCTTGGGAGAGTAGGACGGGTAGGGGTATAGAGTGGCTGCCGGAGTACTCCATTATGGCGGGACGCCATAATTGGAAGGAGACGTTCGCTGCGATGCATGCGAACAGGATAGTAGCTCCCCCTTACGTCCCACCACCGGTTGTAGAGGAGGAGGATATGGGAGATCAGTTCGAGAGTGGAGGAGGAGCGGAGCAGGAGTTTGGCACGTTTCCGGACCAGCCGGAGGCGGCCCCAGATGTACCTAGACGCTCTCCACGTCCAGCTAGAGCCTCAGGCTCATCATCTCGCCGCGCTAGCGTGAGTGAGAGGCCCACGTGGATGACCACACCTCCCACATGGTATGGCGTTCCCCCTCCTTGGTCCACGGAGCAGCCAGCAGCACCACCACCAGCACCAGCACCATCCGACGCCCCCGCATGGTACAGTCACGCCCCGGGATGGTACGAGCAGATGTCGGATTGGGCTACTGGACATTCAGAGAGAGTTGGAGCGTTAGAGATCCGGGCCGACGCTAGAGACGGACGCCTCGACGACCTCGACCACATGATGAGGGACGTCTACCGCCAGCAGTTTGGGCGGCCCTACGACTCCAGCTTCTCCCCATTTCCACCTCCGCCGGCGCCGCAGTGATTCGATGCATGACCGATCGTTTTAGACATTCCCGCCACCACTTTGTGAGTTTCTTTTTCTTTTCTTTCTTTTCTTTCTTTCTTTTGAACATTAGGGACAATGTTCGTCCTAAGTATGGGGTGGGATGTACTAAAAAGTTTATAATAACTCTACTTACTATGTTCGCTTTCATTTGAGACTATCGTTGCATGTTCATTATGTGTTGCACGTTTCCTTATTGCATTGCATGAAAAATAACTTGAAAAAACCCATAAAAATTTAAAAATTTTGAAAATTTTGTGCTCCTAATGAATTGAGATGATTTCCATGATAATCACTACTTGTGAATTGAGTTTGATGACAATTGCATGCTTAAAAGGATTGTGAATTGAAAAGAATTTGATTGAATGAATTTTACCTCTTTTGCAAGTTTTATAATGTGAAAATGTTACCTAAATCATGCTAGGAAATTGAAGTTGAAATCACATTATAAGTTCCTATACTTCTTGTTGAAATGATTAAGGCAATTCGATACTTTCTTTCTTCTTTCTTTGATCATCTAACTCCTTATTGAAATATTAGCCTCCTTTACCTATCCGGGAATTTGGAGAAGTGAATGAGAAAAAGGCATGTTTGATGTGGGAGGGCCATGAGAGCAATTATTTGCAATCAAATGAATAGAAAGAAATTGTAGGTTTGGGGAAGTCAATCATGACGATGAGTAACTCGGCACCATTCACATAGCCGGGTGTTTGTGTCTTGCCAAAGTCGGATTGAGCGATATTCCTAGCGGATTATGGTATGTGCGCTAAGGGTTTGAGGCATCTCTTGAAAAATTGAGAAACGCCGATCTCCTAGGCTTTGGTTTTTGTGCACCTCTGTCCATAACTCCAAAAGTAAAGTCGAAAAATGAAAAGAAGAGAGCGAAGCTCTAAGTTGAAGTGTTGCGGGAACCGCATAAGAAGAAGAAGGTAGTTGTCCACTTTCCCGGATTTATGCACCACTTTCCCTTAAAGTTTTCCCCTCCCTTCCGTATTCTAGACCTTTTCTTTGGAAGTCCTTATGATCAAAAGAATGTTATATGACTTGGTGGTCTAAATTGAAGTTTCTTGTGATTGATTTTGATAATGTTTGAAGGTTATAATGCTTGTTTAGAAGTTAAGTTGGTTCATGAATTTTCTTTGCTTTTTACTCTTTGATTGAGTGTGTGAAAGTTTGAAGAACGATTGAAGCAAGGTTTGAGAATGATCTATTCTTTAGAAGTCATATTCACCTAAAAGAAGGTACACATATTTCATCCTAACTCTTGTTTAAAGCTTTTTGAAAGACCTTGCTTAGGGACAAGCAAGTGTTAAGTATGGGGTTATTTGTTAGCATGAAATATTGTGATATTTTAGGCACGTTTTCTAAACGTATTTGATTCATATTGATAGTCTTTGATTGAACTTTGTGCATATGTGAGCTAGAATTACCTATATTATTGATGTGGATGTCTACACTAGTTCTATGTTGATTATAGGTGATTTGGAGCTATTTCCGAACAGAATCGAGCAAAGGAGAGTTGATTTGATATGTCCAAGGATTGAGGACATTCTTAGGAAGCAAATTGGAGTTTTAGCTTGAGGAATGCACGAGGCTAGGGAAGAATCACGTTCTTGCCCTAAACCACGCTCTAAAATACGGCCGTACTACGAACCACGTTCAGTTCCACGGCCGTGGAACCCTGCAAGAGAGGCGTGATGCATTCCAGTAACTATTACGGCCGTGGAATACATGGTACAAACCGTGATCTAATCCACGCTCTAAATTACGGTCGTGGAAACTTCCACGACCGTGATCTTGGCGAATCTTTTCGCCACACTTTGAAGCCACGATCTTTTGAAGATTGGGCCGGGCCGATATTTTATCTTGCCCTATAAAAAGACGGACGAAGCAAGAATCCGTCATCCTCGCTTACCCTCATTTATCACCGCTTACACCCGTCATCTCCGTTTAGAGAATTTCGACGCCGTTTGGCCTTCGTTTGGAAGGATTGATCATCTCATTGGAGATTGAAGTTCGCATCGGGGAATTACCCTAATCTCGCACTTTTGGTGGAGATTGCTGTTGAGATCTCCGGATTGGCGGAAGATCGAAGTTTTTGGAAGATTTTGCAAGAAGATCTCTCTTCTTGTTTAGGTTTGATTCGGAAAACGGATTGACATCCCGTTTTCCCTTCTTTCCTAAGGTTGTGATTGTTTACTTTATTGTGAATCTTTTGACAACATTCGTTATTGATTGTGACTTTGAGATTGGTTTGAAGATTATTGAAAGTTCTTGAAAGTTTTCATCTTTTTATCTTTTAATTCTTGAATTAATATCAACATGACCGTTATTGGCTAAAAACCCTTAACAATTCTAAGGTGAAGGGTTGATAGTTGTGGCTTAGATGATGATAGATCGATCGCAAACAGATTAGACCCTGAGAGTTAGAGAGAATCGCCGACAACCCTAAATTACGGCCTGTTCTTGAGTCCACGGCCGTGGAACCTCAAGAACTAACCGTGATTTCCCTTAAGTCTACGAACTTGCTTTTAGTTTAATCCAAAGTTAAAGATTTGCTTTAGCTTAGTTTGGACTTGTCTTTTCTAGGTGGTAGTGAAGCCTCAACAACCTCTACCTCGATTGTGAGTGTCACAACCTCAATCGGTTAAGTTAGTCTTGATCCTTGGGTTACAAGTTTGGGTATTTGACACTAATTCTCACCTTTAGAATCTTTCTATATTGAGCCTCAACAACCTGTATAGAGAGTGCCTTGTAGGTGAGTTACATAAGGTTCTTGGAACTTCACCGTACGATTACCTTACATTAGTATACCTTTGCATATCTCAACTCTGTCTTTATTATCATTAAGTATATCTTGAATCGATTGCCACATCTGGATACTTGGATCTTTAGGATTGTTGTTTTCCCAATATTTGCAAAACTCTCATATTTACTCACTTGATAACCTGCAATCGAATTTGTTCCCACCCAAATCCCTGTGTTCGATACTCTGGAATTCTTGCTTAGCTACGTCGATCCGTACACTGCGGGTTCGCTGCTTGATTCTAGTTTTATAAATTTATAGCTTATTTGCACACACCTTTAGGGGCGAACAAACCTAAGGTGATCAATCTCAAGTGTTAATCAAACATGCAATTAGACAATAAAGATCAAGGAAACACAAAGCATTACTGAATGAAAACTTATATTAAAGATAACTTACAACCAAAGTAACAATGTAGCTTCAAACCAACCCAATGTAGCAAGGGAGTTAGCAACTCATTACAATGGAAATGATGAGAAAATTGGATTCTAAGTGGATAATGTTGGATAATAAGTGGATAATGTTGGATAATAAGTGGATGATTCTAGCAATCAACCAAGGCCTCTTTATACTACAAAGGACACTAAATAGGAGTAAATCATCGGCCCAAAACAGCCACCTTTAATGCCATAAAGGTGGTGTAAACAGCCGGAGAAATGCTTCTGTCGTTGAAGCGCAGGGGCGGCCTTCAGCTCCACAGGGGCGGTGAAGGCAAAAACGCTTGATCTTCTTCATGGCCGCAGGGGCGGCTTGGCAATTCCGCAGGGGCGGATCTTTAATGTTCTTCAAACGTCTGACTCTTCAACTTCTTGTTGTTTCTGATACCAAGTCGCCAGGGCATCCCAGTGTCAACGCAAGGGCGGTGACACAGACTCTTAATCTTCCAGTTCCTAGGTTGAGGCGCAGGTAGAGGTGCAGGGGAAGGCGCAGGGGCACTGGTCTTCGCTTCTTCAAGGCAAGTCACCGCATGGGCGCTAGGGGTTGACGCAGGTGCGGTGACAATCTTAGTGGCTGGCGCTGGCGAAGGCGCAGGGAGTGCTACGGAGTAAGGTGTCACCCGCAGGGGCGGTGACAAGGCTCCGCGGGGCGGTGAAGCAACAGAAGCTTTTCTTCGTGAACGAACTTCACTCCTAAGTGCTTATAACTCCTTCCTTAGCTTCTTTTAGTCTCCTTCTTCTGCACCAAGGAGTTAGTAGCATATACCGACACAAATGCAGTAAAAAGACTCTAAAAACTATCCTAATTGATAGTGATTTCATCACCTATCAACTACCTAGAAAGGGCAAGTCAAGGCTAGGTTAAAGCAAATCTTTAACTTTGGATTAAAGCAAAAGCAAAGGTCGTACAACAGAGGAAGTCACGGCTAGATCTTGAAGAACCACGGCCGTGGTTTTCAAGAATATACCCTGAAAAAGGCTGTCGACGAGGTTTTTCGCACTCTTAGGGTCCAATCGGTTTACGATCGATCTATCATTATGTAAGCCACAACTATCAACCCTTTACCTTAGAATTGCTAAAGGGTTTTAGCCAATAACCATCATCATTGAATCAAATATCAAATATAAAAGAGAAAAAGGTAAAACCCTCGAAAGCTCAATAACAATCGAAATCAATCTCAAATCCGAACAACAAAATATGTGTTTGATGAATGCGGAATAGGGAATAGAAATCCTCACAACAATCTTAAGAAACAATGAAGAACGGGATGTTAATCCGTCTCCAAATGCAAACCCTAAGATAATCTTGAAGTACACAATCTTCAAATCGCGTCCTTCTCGGGATCTTCCCAAGCAATGATCCAAAATCTCTCTCTCCGAGTATAAACCGCCGTAAATGAAAGCGTATGCGAGCTCTAAGCGAAGTCCCCGTTTTCTCCCTTCTTCAACCTTCTTATAGGGAAAAATAGGGTTACGAGAAAGCCCAATAACCGTTGCTGACTTGGCAGTTATGACACATCACATCGTCATGGAAATCACGGTCATGTGCAATAAACCACGGTCGTGGTTTAGGGTGTGGAACTTTCTGTTGCTCTCCAAAATCACCTTCCACGAACTCAATGCATAACCACGGTCGTGGTTTAGGTCGTGGAACTCAAAAGCCTTTGTGAAAGACTTTGTTTCGTAATGTTCTTCAATCATGCTCCTTCCTTAGCTTCTCCAAAGCATCTCCTTGACATCTAGCATGATCAAATACTCCTATCCCTCTCATATATACACCAATTCCAGCCTTTATTCACCTATAAACATAACAAAGCTTGTGTAGATCTCTATATAGACAAAATAGGTGAATGTGCTCATAAATGCTTCAAACTCATATCCATGTACACATCTAAGAGGGAAAAATAATCAAAACAAGTGCCTAAAATATAGTCATATTTCATGCTATCAAAATACCCCATACTTGTCACTTGCTTGTCCCCAAGCAAGGTTTTCAAAAGCTTAGAACTTAAGGTAGAATGAAATATGAATGCAAAAACAAAACAAAAACAATCTTTTTGGTAATGTGCTTCTGATCAATAGATCATCCTCAAATCTTGCTTCATTCATCCTTGAAAACGTTCATACACATAAACCAAAATATGTAAAGCAAGGGAAACATCATAAATTGCATAAACTTCAAGACAAACATCATAACCCTCAAGTATTGTCAAAATCAAACATGTGAAACTTCAATTTAGATCACCAAGTCAAATAACAATCTTATGACCTCAAGGACTTTCAAGTAAGGTCAAGAATATGGAAAGGGTGGGAAACTTGTAAAGGAATGTGGTGTATGAATCCGGGAAGAAGGAACAACACAAACTCTTTTCTTTTCACCATTTGAACTAACCACCAATTTAGAGCTTTGCTCTTTACTTTTTGCACATAATTTTTCGACTTTACTTTTGGAAATATGGACAGTGGTGCACAAAAACCGTAGCCTAGGAGATTGGCGTTTCTCAATTTCGAGATGCCTCAAACCCTTGATGCACATACCATAATCCGTTAGGAATATTGCTCAATCCGACTTTGGCAAGACACAAACACCCGGCTATGTGAATGGTGTCGAGTTACTCGTCATCATGATTGACTTCCCCAAACCTATTTTCCTACACTTTGAATTCAAACAATTGCTTTCCTGTCCCTCCCACATCAAACATGCCAAAATCAACTCTTCCTAAATCCCGGATAGGTAAAGGAGGAAAATATTTTCATTGAGGGGCTAAATGATCAAAGAAAGAAGCAAGAAAATCGAGGTGCCTTAATCATCTCATAAAGAAGTATAAGAACTTATATTGTGATTTCAACCTTCATTCCTCAATATGATTTAGATAAAGCTCTCTCATTATGAAACTTGCAAGAAAGGTTAAACAACATACTCAATTTCTTCACAATTCATAATTTAATTCAAGCATACAAAAGTTATCAAAAACTCATTTCACAAGTAGATTCATCACAGAAATCATCTCTAATCTTAGAAGCACAATAATTTTCAAAATTTTCAAAATTTTTATGGGTTTTTCAAAGCTTTTCAATGCAATGCAATAATGAAACGTGTGACAAATGAAAGAAAGATGAAAGTGTTCATGGAATTAAAAGCAAGCAAGTGTATCGAGTTATTACAAACGAGAGTCACACCCCACCCCATACTTAACATACACATTGTCCTCAATGTTCAAGAAAAATAAAGAAAAGAAAAGAAACAAAGAAAACTCACTAATGGTGGTAGAGTGGATCAAAGCATCCATCAAGATCACTGTGAAGGAGGTGGCGGATATGGGAAGAAGTCGGAGTTAAAGGGACGTCCAAACTGCTGGCGGTATACATCACGTAAGATCCTGACGTTCTCTTGTCACTCCACATCATGCGCCTGCTGGTGGATCTCCAAGTCTCTCACCCTCTTGGAAAGGTTAGTCGCCCATGTTGGCTGTTGGTCATACCATGCGGGAGGCTGCCGTAACCACTCCGGTTGCTGTTGTTGAATAGGTGTCGGTGCAACTAGTGGCTGATCATACCAAGAAGGTGGAGCTCCCATCCAAGATGGTTGCTGTCCATACAGAGCAGGTGGAGCCTCCATCCATGTCGGGCGCTCACTAACACTAGCCCGGCGTGAGGAAGAAGAACCGGAAGGCCTAGACTGGTGGGGGGATTTCCTAGGTGGCTCCGGGAAGTCAGCTGGCTGCTCCGGGAATGAGCCAAAGTCACGCTCATCCCCACTTGCATACGGATGGTCTCCTCCTCCCATCTCCTCATCATCCTCATCTCCAGCCTCAACTGGAACCTCATCAGGCATGTATGGAGGAGCTACTAACCGATTGGCATGCATCGGGACAAAGGTATCCTTCCAATTATGGTGGCCAAGCATGAGGGAGTACTCCGGAAGCCATGGAATGCCTCTACCACATCTTTCCTCCCAAGGCATGGCTGTTGTAGGTGCACCGTAGTGGCGAGGAAAGATAAGACCTCTAGTCATGAGCCTATTGAGACCCAAAGGTCTCGCAACTATCCTAGTGCAAGCGGAATAGTTAATGCCTAGCTGGTTGACAATGTGAGTTACTATACCTCCATATCCTATCTTCCCGGCCGATTTTTTCTTCACCTTACTAAGGGTGGAGGCAAGCAAAGTGGCACAATCCGCGGGATTACCGGTAAGCATGCAATAGAGGATGAAGAGCTCATCGGCTTTGATCTTTTGGGGTGTTTCGGTTCTAGGGAAGAGGCATTCCGATAGGACCCTATGAGCTATCTTGGTGACTAAGTGGTATATGAGCTTGGCCTTAGTATCGTCCGGTTACCAACGGTCCTCGGAAGCATAAATCATGGCTATCTCTTGCCAAAAGTCTTTAGCATTCACTCCCCTAGGAAACCTTCCATTAAAGCTCTCATGAAACCCAAAGAAGGTTCCAAACTGCATGATGGAGAACTCGTAGTTGTGCTCCATCAACCTAAATGACACCGTTCGGCTAACGGCGCTATGCTCGAAGGAAGTTATGAACTCCCTTGTGATCTCTTCATATGCATCCTCCCTAATGGCGGAGAATATGATCAATCCAGCTCTATCTAATAGCCAAGTCAAGTCATTCACAACATTCAGCTCTTCGAGCTCCTCTAAAACAATGTATCTAGGTCCTATCATAGCTCTCTCGGAATTTTTATCCATGGCCCTTTCATAATCCTCATGGATTGTAGGGATTCTAGAGGTAGTGGTGATGGTGGTTCACTAGGAGGGGGTTGGGAAGAAGAGGAAGAACCATCACCCTTTTACTTCTTGTTTCTACTAGACTTCCTCCTAAACATTTTCACTAAAAAAAAAACCCACGGTCTGTTCTTGGCAAAACCACGGTCGTGGAACAGTACGGACCCTTTAAATTCTATGAAATTCCTAAAAAACTCAGCAAATTCACAGCAAACTCAGCAATCTCAGTCCTAAACTACTTCTAATTCCAATTTCGTCCAGTTCTCCTAGAAATTGCAAGAAAAACGAACCAAATCGACCAAGAAGAGAAAGAGAGAAAACCTAGGGTTTGGATTTGAAAAAAATCCAAAATCCTTCCCAATTGTTGATTGCTTGCTCAGTTTGTTGAATGGATCTTGTAGAGGATTCAATTTGCTCCACTTTTGGTTGAAGTATCGTTCGAAACGGTCTCCGGATGATGAATCACGAGATGAGGCAATTTCCGGCGATTTGCACTACAAAAAATAATTAGTTTTGCGACGGAGGTTTGCGTCTGGGTGGGTTTCCCGACGCCAATGAGCAATTTTTGTGACGGCATTGCGACGGCGTTTACTGTGGTCGTTTAGTTTGCGACCGCAGAATCATTCCTGTAGCGAATAGTACATCGATTTGCGTCGGCTCTTGATCCCCGTCGCAAATTCCTAGATTGCAGCTCAAAATTGAGCGCCAAAAAAAATTGTGGTCCGTAAATATAAAAAAAAGAAAAGAAAATAATAATTTATTTACCTTTTCTTTATACAGAAAAATCATATTAGCCCTAAAACAATTGAGGTCCGTAAGCAATTGCCTTCGTCTCTTCCACGATTTTTCAATCTCTTCCACCGTTGTTGCACCTCGACCGAAGGTATGTTGTCTGCCTCTTCTTCTTTCTCTTCCTTGTTTTGTTGGTGATTTTTGTTGTTTATGATACCAATCCTTCTTCTTTTTTTGGAATTTGAGTTTCAGATTAGCCCTAAAATATTTATCCTCTTCATCTCTTCCACGAATCTTCCATAGGTTCTCCTCATTCCCACGGTTTTCAACCCCTTCTACCATTGTTGCTCCTCAATCGAAGGTATCTCGTCCTCGTCACTTCTGTGTCTCTTATTTGTTTGTTTGTGAGTTTTTATTTTTTCCAGCGACTTTGTTTATCCTCCAACTTGTCTTGTTCCTCCATGAACTACCTCTGTGATATGAACAAGATTATGAGCCAAATAATATCATGCTTGATTAGAGTGCTCCAATTTGCGAGAATGGCCGATGTTTGATCTTTATTTGCAGCTCTTAGACACACATAGGTTCGTTAAGCAGGGGCGTCACCGTCGACTGTGTCTATGAGTGATGATATTTGATGTACCGTTTGAAGGGTTTTTTGGTGATCATGTATAGAAATATTTTCCCACTTCTCGTAGTTATAAATAAAATAGAAGAGGGAACATATGATTTGTAGGGTTCAACTCATTGTATTGATAATATCTAATAATAGAGGAGTAGACTTTGGTATCTGTTTGTATAACCATCTGTTCTTCATAGCCCAATTCTTATCATATTTTCCTGCAACACTTGAAATTGTGGTTAATGTGCTTGAATTGCCACTTGGAAGCTCTTATTGATTCAAATCAACTCTCAAAGCTCCATGTGCTTTGATTGATTCTTATAACCATGTGCTCTTATTGATTCTTACATCTATATTGTTTTGTTAGTTGAACATTTTATCGCTTGTTCAGTGGGAAAAATTGTCAAGTTTTTGTACTCAGCTGATAATGATGCATATGTAAGAAAGTACTGGTAATTAGACAAACTACTTTCATACTAAAAATGTGGTAAAAATTCAATTTCGAAACAATACCCATGTGAGATAAACTAACTGTGTCTTGAAACCATTCAAAAGTTAGACTAATATTGATACAGTGCGAGGTCCAACTAACTGGGTCTTGAAACCATTCAAAAGTTGACTAAATGGGTCTTGAAACCATTCTTATAACCATGTGCTCTTACTGATTCTTATGAGTGTATTTAGTTTTGTGAGAGTATTATTTAATTTATTGTGGTTTGTTAATTGTAGTGGATTTAGTGCGAGGTCCAACTACCCAGAGTTAAATCTCATTGACAATGGGCATGCCCCCACACAGAGAAGGTGAAAATTATTGTGGTTTGAAATGAATTGTGTAGCTGTATTAGTGGTCCTTCTTGGATCTTATATTATAGGGACAATCTAAATTAAGCTTAACAAAATTAGTAAAATTAATTGAATAATAATCTAAATATTTTCCCTTTTGTGAGTGTAGATATGTATATAAGTAGGAAAATGAAGTAAGACCATAAATAAATTGGAAGGCAGCTAGCGACTAGTGTGTACAACCAGATTTGCCTGAATAAGATGAAGTAACAAGTGGAAATCATCAACTTTTTTTTTTAATTTATCTAGAAAATCTGCATTCATTGCATGGTATTTTTTTTAAATACTAATTTGATGCAAGGCTAACCACCGTGCTTTTATGGATCCAAAAAAAAAAGTCAAGAGAAGGACAGAAGAAAAATGAACTTTGGAACAAAGGAAATCTTTAGTAATAACTATGAAAACCTCATATCTAAATGACATCCATTACATTTTAAAATAGACAAACTCGAACAGTCAATCAACAAATCTATCAACTACTCAAAATCAAAAGACAAAAGTGTAACAAACAACCTCAAATGATACTAAAGTTTGTTATTTAATTAGCAGTGGCATACTGGCTTATGTTGATTCATTGTTGTTTGGGCACAATTCAGGGTAAATATTCTTTGAATATTAGACCACCTATAGCCTTTCATGGTGTTATCAGTTTGATCATGGGATAAACTTGTGTAGGAATTTCACGTAATTTGACCTTAAAACGAGTTTAAGTTTTGTACAGCAGTGACAACAAAAAGGAGAAATATATACTTTGTTTAATGCATTGATGGGTCAAAACTTTAGTGTCATAATTAGTAAGTCAGCGACTAGTTCAAGTTTCAACTCTTGCACATACTGGTGATTGATTCAACCAACTACGCAACACAAAAGGGTTATGACTCATCTCTTCTCATCTTATATTAGCATCATTAATTTGTATTTTGCTATTAAGAGTATCTAGTCTTGGAAATTATTCATTTTATCCTTTTAAGTTTTAACCTTTCTGATTAAGAGTATCCAGCTTTGGGTTAGTATTTATAGGTGTTCTTGAATTTGCATGTTAAGCATAAGTTATCAAATTTTAGCTATGTGTGATGTGCTCATGTTTCTGTTGCTTGCTTGTATCCAGCTTTACCCACCACATAGGGTAAGGAGATGGCTGTATTTGCTTTCAGGTTAAGTGAATAACGAAAGAAAATTTCTAAAGTGGAGCTGTTAGGAAAATTTCCTGGTGCTATTGGAAATTATAATGTGCACATTGCAGTATATCCTCGTATCAACTAGCCTCAAGTTGCAAGAAGATTATGTGACATCTTTAGGATTAAGCTTTAATCCTTATGTGACCCAGGTATCCCTTTTTATTATCCATCTCATCTAGTCTCTTGAAAAACATTACTTCTATTTCTGTTTAGAATAATGAATTGCTATATATCGTGTCATTATCCTTGATAGGAAGTGGTTGAGAATGTACACGTGAATGATGTAACTGACTAAGTACTGGCTAGTATTCTGGATTGAGTGAATTTGTGGGAGATTAGTAATGCACATATTTCATTTCGGTTTTCTCTTCCGGCTAATACTCCAGACATTATCATTAGAAACTATGCAACTATGCCCTGTACAGCCAGACAACAAACAGCAGAAACTGCAGCTGACAATGCAATTTGCTAGGCTTGAAGAATCTCATAAATCCCTTCAAATCTTGTCTCTTGGGCTTGCAACTTTGGAGTTTAGGACTTCTAAGTTCTAAACAAACAATTACTGTAAAAGAAGCAATTTGTGAAACTCAAAGCGCACATACAACAAACACTGGCATGTGCATTTTTGGTTTCTCCATTTATCCCTTTTCTTCAAAAGTAACACTACACTTTTTACTTTGCTTTGGAATCGGTTTCCCCATTTTTTTTATTATCTTACTATTTGCCGATCTTATCTATGCAGATTGAACCTCATGACTATAAAGTTAGCCTCTTCCATAAACTTACACGGTTCAACAATATATTGATTGGTTTTGATAAGGATATATTGGGTTACATCTCACCGGGTTATTTTAAGCAGGTGAATACTCAAAATTGCTTCACTATGGAGTTCACACTCATTTGTTTTGTTCTTCCATTTTTTTCTGTACAAAGATCTTCCTTATATTATAAAATGTGCAGATAACCAAGGCTGGGAAATTGGATCCTCAACTTTATCCGATAGATTTCGAGAATAGTGAAGGAAATCTTGAAAAAGCTAATGCAAGACTATCTTTCTTAGGAACAAAGCTTCCCATCTCACATTGGCAGGTATAATATTAGCTGTGTGTTTTTTCTAATTTGGACATTTAGTGGCATATTGTCTTTTTTTTCAAAACTTCACCTAATTGTGAAAGTTACATATTTGAACTCAATTGGGTGGTCCATATTGAGCTCACATTCACGCATTTCCAAAGTGAAAATTATGTCACTCCCAAGACATTTATGATCTTCTTGATACATTTTTATCTGCACATTGACTTCCTGCTGGAAAAAGCTGCCGCAACTTGGATCATATAACTTTTTGTTATATGCATTTATCAATTACCATAACTAACTTCTTTATTTTGCTTTTGATGCAGCGTGATTTGACTGATTCAACTGTATTGAGAAATATGGGTGAAGGTTAGGCCATTCACTTCTTGCCTACAAAAGTACATTGCAGGGTATGGGTAAACTTCAGGTGAGATTCATTACAGTGTTGTATTGCCGTGGTTACATTTATGTATATCAAGGTAGATATCATCTACAACTTATTTATTTGAGAATGCATAAATTCATAATCAACGAAATCATTTAGGAATCTCTACACAAGCTTTGTGCTTATGAAAATACCTAGAAGAATCTAGTCAAGTGATCACATTGATCTAAATTTATTTGTTTTGGATATTCAAATTTTGCGTTCTTATCCTCATCAAATTGATGTTGTTGGTTCCACTTGCTTGTAATTCTATGAATGAGTAAGTTTATCCCCTACAATATAGGTAAATGAAGCCCGTTTGAATGAAGACTTGAATTGCACATGGGAAGTGCTCGCAGAACCTATACAAACAGTATGTATTGACATCAATTCACCGATAATATATTAATATATAGTTGCTACTTGTTTGCAGTTACCCTCTATTGTAACAACTACACTCTCTTCATAGGTAATGAAAAGGTATGGGGTTCCAAAGCCATATGAGAAATTGAAGGAGTTAACTAGATGGAGAGCGGTCAACCAAGAAAGCATGAGAGATTTCATTAATGGATTAGAGTTGTCAAAAGAAGGAAAAACCAATCTCTTGAAGTTGACCCCACATATATACGTCGGAGCAGCCACACAGCTGGCTGAGAATATAGACTCCTATGTGAACTCGGTCAACGGTGTCTAGCCTAAGTAAGAACAAACAAGCTGTAAAATTCCAGAAGAAGTCGCTTAAGAAGAAAATTCAAGTAAGAACAAACAAGCTGTAAAATTCCAGAAGAAGTCGCTTAAGAAGAAAATTCAAGTGAAAACATTTAAATATGATTCATTTTGTGTTGTTCACAATGACTTGAAACTAATGTAATATGTTATATTGTACTTTTAATGTGGAATATGCTATATTGTACTTTTATTATTTGATTACTCTTTAATTTATGTGAACTTATTGCATATTAATATAGCATGAAAGGGAGCTTTAGGTTTGTAACGGCTTTAAATCATCGCAATTATGCGACTCTGGTGTAACATTTACGTCGGCAACATAACATCACAGATTTTAAACAATGTAGTCGTTACACTATTTGCGACGGTAGATAGCCGTCACACTGATCAATTTTGTTTGCCTATTTTTTGCGACGGCCAGCGCCGTCGCAAATATTTGAAAAATACACGTCATCGCCTTTTTGCGACGGCTTTATCAGTCGCAATTTTAAATTTGGTGCTGACGGACCCCCTTTGTTTGCGTCGGTTGTTGCCTTTGCGACGGTAAGTTACCGTCGCAAAGACCTGTTGTGACGGCAACTTGGCATCGGCGTTTTTGCTGTCGCAACGCCGTCGCGAAATGGTGGTTGCCATCACAAAAGGGTTTTTTGCCGTCGCAAAGAACAATCGCAAAAATTTTTTCTTTTTTGGTAGTGTTGGGGCGTGGTTTTGGGGAAGAAGAGTGTTTTTGTGAAGGAGAGAGAAATATATAGTGGCAGTAAAATTTTGGAAAACCACGGCCAGTCGGGGTGTTCCACGGCCGTGGTTTTGTACGGACACCCGTGGAACTCTCTGATTTTTGCCAAAAACTAGGAAAATTACGGCCAGTCAGGGTGTTCCACGGCCGTGGTTTTGTACGGACAACCGTGAAACTCTCTTATTTGTGCCAAAAATCCAAGTTTCGTCATTCTTTCCGACTTTTCCTTCCTTCCTTTGCTCATTCCTTATTCTTGACATCCAAAAACACAACATACTGGAAGGTATCGAGGGAAAAACAAACAAAAACGACATCTAACCTAAACTAACCTAAGAAAGAAAGAAAGAAAGAAAACAAAAACGATAATGCAATACCTTGGGTTGCCTCCCAAGAAGCGCTTTGTTTTGGGTCCGTAGCTAGACCGATCCTATGTTCAAATGAGGACAATCGGAATGATTTCCTCAGCTTGGAGCTCCGGTGAGTACTTCTTAAGTCGTTGACCATTCACCTTAAAACTTCCGCACTTCTCACCCCATACTTCAACTGCGCCATGGGGAAAAACACGTTAATCACATTAGGTCCAGTTCAACGAGATTTAAGCTTACATGGAAAGAGTCGAAGTCGAGAATTGAAGAGGAGAACTTGATCTCCTTCTTTAAGGTCTTTTGGAATGATATGCTTATCATGCCAACGCTTCGCCCTTTCCTTGTAAACCTTGGCGTTCTCATAGGCGTTCAACCAGAGTTCTTCTAGCTCGTTAAGGTCTAAGAGGTACTTCTCACTTTCTTCTTTCATGCTGAAGTTCAATCACTTCACAGCCCAATACACCTTGTGTTCTAGATCTACCGAGAGATGACAAGACTTCCCATACACAAGGTTGTATGGTGTTGTACCAATGGGAGTCTTGTATGCTGTCCTATACGCCCATAATGCGTCATCTAGCTTCAAGGACCAATCCTTCCTTGTCTTTGACACCGTCTTCTCAAGGATGCCCTTGATCTCTCTATTTGAAATCTCCACTTGTCCGCTTGTTTGCGGATGGTAGGGAGTGACGATCTTGTGAGTCACCCCATACTTAGCTAGTAGAGCTTCGAATCATCGGGCTATGAAGTGTGAACCTCCGTCACTAATGATGGTTCGTGGTGTCCCAAACCTTGGGAAAATTGTTCTATTAAAGAACTTGACAACCACCATAGCATCGTTATTTGGAGAGGCAATAGCTTCTACCCATCTCAAAACATAATCTATAGCAAGAAGTATGTATTGGTTTTCGCAAGATGATGGGAATGGTCCCATGAAATCAACTCCCCAAACATCAAAGATTTCCACCTCTTGAATGTTGTTGAGAGGCATCTCGTTTCTCCTAGAGATATTTCCTGTTCTTTGACAAGCATCGCAACAAGAAACAAAGGTTTGCACATCCTTAAATAAAGTAGGCCAAAAGAATCCGGATTGCAATACCTTAGTGCTAGTTTTATGGGAACTAGCGTGTCCTCCATAAGGAAGTGAATGACAATGACGAATGACACTTTGCATTTCGTCTTCCGGCACACATCTCCTAATGATACCGTCGGGACTTCTCTTGAAGAGTAGAGGTTCATTCCAATGGTATTGGCGGACATCCTTAAAGAACTTCTTCCTTTGTGCATAGGATAGTCCGGGAGGTATTTCCTAGCAAACCAAGTAATTTACAAAATCAGCAAACCAAGGTTTGTTACCTCTAGAAATCTTGTCGATGCACTCTTCCATGATGTGTAAGTGCTCATCCGGGAAGGAGTCATCAATGGGTAGGTCGTCGCCGTCGGTGTGTGGTAGACGACTTAGATGATTCACAACAGAATTTTCGGAACCTTTCTTGTCCCGAATCTCTAGATCAAATTCTTGAAGAAGAATCCATCTAATCAGCCTTGACTTTGCATCCTTCTTGGCGAGCAAATACCGTATTGCTGAATGGTCCGTGTATATAATAACCTTCGCTCCTACAAGATAAGAACGAAACTTTTCAAAAACATATACAACGGCTAAAAATTCTTTTTCAGTTGTGGCGTAGTTGAGCTGCACTTCGTCTAGCATCTTGCTAGCATAGTAGATGGCACGAGTGCAACCTTCCTTCTTTTGTCCAAGCAACACTTCTACAGCTACGTCACTCACATCACACATAACCTCGAATGGAAGGTTCCAATCTGGAGGTTGGATTATCGCGGCTGAGATGAGAGCTTCTCTAATCTTATAGAAAGCATCTAAACATTCCGCAAAAAATTAAAAGCATCATCCTTCATCAATAGATTAGTTAGCGGTTTCGAAATTTTCGAGAAGTCTTTGATGAATCTCCTATAAAACCCTACATGTCCTAGGAAACTTCTTATCCCCTTCACCGAAGATGGAGGAGGAAGCTTCTCTATCGTCTCTATCTTAGCCTTGTCAACTTCGATCCCTCTATTAGAGATCAAATGTCCTAGCACAATGCCTTCCTTAACCATGAATTGACACTTCTCCCAATTTAAAACAAGGTTAGTGTCTTCACATCTTTGCAAAACAAGAGAAATGTTAGCAAGACAATTGTCAAATGAGGAACCATAAACTGAAAAATCGTCCATAAAAACCTCCATGATTTCCTCAATATGCTCCGAGAAGATGGCCATCATACACCTTTGAAAGGTGGTTGGAGCATTGTAAAGTCCGAATGGCATCCTCCTATAAGCAAATGTACCCCATGGGCATGTGAATGTGGTCTTCTCTTGATCGTCCGGGTGAATCGGGATTTGAAAAAAAAAAAACCACTATAACCGTCAAGGTAACAAAAGTAGGAGTGTTGTGCTAACCTTTCAAGCATTTGATCTATGAATGGTAGTGGGAAGTGATCCTTCCTAGTTGCGTTGTTCAGCTTGCGGTAGTCAATGCACATCCTCCAGCCCGTCACGGTTCTTATTGGAATGAGTTTGTTATTCTTGTTGGTCATAACGGTCATTCCTAAACCGACCTTCCAAGAAATGGTCTCCCGAGTATGATCGGGACCGGACAATCTGTAGGAATGTCAAGCACAACAAAATCTATAGGAATATAGAACTTACCGAGCTTGACTAGGACGTCTTCAATGATACCTAAGGGTCGAGTTATGGATCGATCCGCCATGTACAACGTCATCTTCACCGGTTTAGGTTCACCTAAACCGACCTTCCTACACAAGGCAAGCGGGATGATGCTTACGCTTGCTCCTAAGTCACAAAGAGCATCATATGTGACTTCTCCAACTCCTATTGGAATACAAAATGACCCTGGATCTCTCATCTTTGGGGGCATCTTCTCCGTCATCGTTTTGATGAGCTCCGAAGATTCCGAACTCATCTTGACTTCTTCAAAGTCTTCTAGCTTCCTCTTGTTAGAGAGGATCTCTTTTAAGAACTTCCCGTAAGCGGGCATACCTACAATTGCATCAATAAAAAGTATGTTAATATGCAGTTTTCTCATTAGATCAATGAACTTACCGAATTGCTTGTCTAGATGCGCTCATGCTCTAGATTGCGGGAACGGTAGACGATGTTTGTAAGCTGGAGGAGGAACATAGACATCTTTCTTCTCCTTTTCCTTATCTTTTCCTTTCTCAGCGGGGACTTCTACAAACTTGGGCTGCGGTTCGGTGATTGTTACAGCACTCCTAGTAGTAATCGCCATCACCCTTCCTTTCAGGTTGTCCTCCGCCTTTCCGGGAAGCTTCCCTTGGTCTCTAGAAACTTCTCCGGCCTTGCTGAACACTTGATTTTCTAAGGCTTTTTGTGCTTTATCAACCGAAGTGATGTGATTCTCTAATCCTTGGAGCTTTCCTAAGATTGTCTCCATCATGGCATCATGCTTATCCTTCTCCAGCTTGCCCGAGCCATTCGATATTTGACCCTGACTTTTCAAAGGAGTAGAAGAAGAAGATGGAGGTGTTAGTGAATTGTTATTTTGCGAATAGGAATTACCGGAGTTTTGTTGGTTGGATATCCAATTGTTGTTGTTGGAGTTTCTATTGTTGTTGTTCCAGTTGTTGTTCCGGTTATTGTTCTAGTAGTCGTTCCTATTGCCTTGGTTGTTATCCCTCCCTATATAGCCAACATCTTGCTCCTTTGTCTTTTGAAGGCCAGCTCTTATGATTTCCTTCAACTCCTTGATCTCGGTGTTGTGGGAGAATATTTGAGTTTGTGCAGCTTGAGTCAACTTAGCTCCCGGATCTCCTTGGTTCCGATTGCTAGGATCTACCTTTTGATGGGAATACTTCTCAATCACTTGGGCTTGCTTCTCAATAAAGTCTCAAGCGACATCTTCTCTCATGTCCATAAATGTACCACAAGAAAGAGATTGGAGCTTGAATTGTGTTTCCACATCCAGCCCCTTGTAGTAGATCTCCAATAGTTCCAGCTTTGAAATGCCATGGTGTGGGCAATCCAATAGAAGATCCTGAAATCTTTCCCAAGATTGAAACAAACTTTCGTTAGGTTTCATAGAAAAAGCATTAATCTTACCTCTCAACTCCGCCGTCTTGGATGGCGGAAAGAACTTGGTGAGGAACTCCGAAGATAAATCCTCCCATGTGTTAAGTCTTCCATTTGGAAGAGCTTGATACCAAGACAAAGCCTTGTCCTTCAAAGAGAAGAAGAAGGGTTTGATCTTGTAGTTGTTGTTGACAGCCCTCTTCGGCTTCAATGTCTCCATAAGAATCTCGAAATTTTGTAAGTGTTGGTGTGGAGATTCAGCACTCGTTCCACCAAATTGACTTTGGCGAACCATGGTAATAACTTGCGGGCTAAACCCGAAATCCTGGACGTCTTCACCTCCGAAATTTACACCTAAACGGCGTGGTTGCTGAATTGGATCCATCCTTTGTCCAAGAGTTCGTGGTTCATCCCCTCCATCAGCGACTCTCACATCTCCAGCGGGAATGCGAGGATCAACTTGTGGTCTAGGATTGTCACGAACTGGATGGATTATTGGTGCAATATCCTCTAGGTCCGGCATGTCATCATCGTCGGATGATTCAGCAATGGATTCCTTAATTTTCTTCTTTTTTTTTCTTAGCATCATTCCTCTCTAGTTTCATGTCTAGAATCATTGCTCGAAGCTCATTTATTTGAAACTGATTTCGTTTCTTCTCTTCCAAGCGAGCTTTCTCACTCAAAAGAAGTTGAGTTCGAGCTTCATCCAACTCCTCTTGGATGTTCCTCTCATTATTTTCAACCATATTTTTCTATTTCAACTTTCTTCTCAAAGTTTTCTCAAGTTCGGGATCAAAAGGTACTAGATCTTTGGTAGATCTAGTCTTTCGCATGTACCTAAAAGAATTCCTGCAAAAAATCACTCAAAAAGACTAAGCAAATCACGAGAGCAAAAGCTCCCAAGCTCGACAACCGAGAGTAGAATTGGGTCTAAACCAAATCCCCGACAACGGCGCCAAAAACTTGTTCGCCTCAAAGTGTGCGTGCAAATAAGTTTTAAATTTATAAAATTGAAATCAAAGCAAGTGAACCCGCAGTGTACGGATCGGCGTAGTAAAGCAAGAATTCTAGAGTATCGAACTTAGGGATTTGGGGGATCAAATTCAGTTCACAAATTATCGAGCAAGTAAAGTATATAAGCTTTGCAAATATTGGGAAAACAACAATCCTAAAGATCCAAGTATCCAATTGTGGCAATCGACTCAAGATATTCTATAGATGTAAGGACAAAGTCGAGATTGCAAAGGTATATCTAATGTAAGGTTGTGTACGGTGAAGTTCCAAAACCCTATATATCTCACCCAAGGACACTCTCTATAAAGGTTGTTGAGGCTGCAGTATAGAAAGGATCTAAGGACAAGCATTACTCTCAAATACACATGTCCAAACTCAAGGAGTCAAAGATAAGCCAAAACGGTTAAGGTTGTGACACTCGAAACCGAAATAGAGGATGTTGAGTCTCACTACTACCTAGAAAAGGCAAGCCAAGGCTAGGTTAAAGAAAATCTTTAACTTTGTATTAAAGCAAAAGCAAAGGTCGCACAACAGAGGAAATCACGACTAGATCTTGAAGAACCACGGCCGTGGTTTTCAAGAACAGACCGTGGAAAAGGTTGTCGACGAGGTTTTTCGCACTCTCAGGGTCCAATCGGTTTACGATCGATCTATTATTATCTAAGCCACAACTATCAACCCTTCACCTTAGAATTGCTAAAGAGTTTTAGCCAATAACCATCATCATTGAATCAAATATCAAATATAAAAGAGAAAAAGGTAAAACCCTCGAAAACTCAATAACAATCGAAATCAATCTCAAATCCGAACAACAAAATATGTGTTTGATGAATGCGGAATAGGGAATAGAAATCCTCACAACAATCTTAAGAAACAATGAAGAACGGGATGTCAACCCGTCTCCAAATGCAAACCCTAAGATAATCTCGAAGTACACAATCTTCAAATCGCGTCCTTCTCGGGATCTTCCCAAGCAATGATCCAAAATCTCTCTCTCTCTCCGAGTATAAACCGCCGTAAATGAAAGCGTATGCGAGTTCTAAGCAAAGTCCCCGTTTTCTCCCTTCTTCAGCCTTCTTATAGGGAAAAATAGGGTTACGAGAAAGCCCAATAGCCGTCGCTGAAGTGACAGATATGACACGTCACATCGTCATGGAAATCACGGTCATGTGCAATAGATCACGGTCGTGGTTTAGGGTGTGGAACTTTCTGTTGCTCTCCAAAATCACCTTCCACGAACTAAATGCATAACCATGGTCGTGGTTTAGGTCGTGGAACTCAAAAGCCTTTGTGAAAGTCTTTGTTTCGTAATGTTCTTCATTCATGCTCCTTCCTTAGCTTCTCCAAAGCATCTCCTTGACATCTAGCATGATCAAATACTCCTATCCCTCTCATATATACACCAATTCCAGCCTTTATTCGCCTATAAACATAACAAAGCTTGTGTAGATCTCTATATAGACAAAATAGGTGAATGTGCTCATAAATGCTTCAAACTCATATCCATGTACACATCTAAGAGGGAAAAACAATCAAAACAAGTGCCTAAAATATATTCATATTTCATGCTATCAACAACCTCAACCCACTCTTCTTGACAACCTCAGCCCACATGTTTTTCTTTTGGTTCAGCCCACCTTTCTTTCCTGGCTGGCATATTCAGTCCAGCAGCACCTTGCTTGCGAGTTGGCCCAACAGTGAGAGAGAAACCCCATTGAGCCCAACAAGCGTCATCCCGGCAGTGAAGAAGCCGCTCCAACGTCATGATGTGCTGAGCTGGAGGAGACCCGATCTGCAAGCGTAACAACCCTGAAATCATGCCACAGATCATGTACCGCTTCCTTCTGGAGCCCACATTCCCTTGTTTTCATCTACATTCAATGCCCCTCTCCTTCGTGATTCCTTCAGCAGTGAATTGCCTCCCTCGAGCGATCCTTTCAGTGCAACAACAAACCTGCCCATCACCTATACCACCGACACATAACCCACCTTCTCGTCCCTCTCTCGTGATGTGAGAACCACCGCCTATCCCCTTTCAACCGCACCAGTAGTCACGCCGGAGTTTCCTTCACACACCGTAACAATAAGGAGACAACTCCACTCTCGACAGCCAGGGCAAACGTAGGAACTTTCTCCCCTCATTCACACATTCAGATAGCAGCATTCCCTCTTACTTGAAACCTTTCTCCCGCGCCTTGTGTCGGATGAGGACAATTGCCAGACGTGGAGCCAACCGTTGAGTTCAAGCCGGACACCATTAACCTGCAGAGACGCGCATCAACTAAAAGGCCTGCATCGTTGACACACCGCAAGCCTGGTCTTCTTTGCTCGGGTAAGCCTATGTCCCCCTCACCAATCTCCTTAGTCGAACACAGGACCTAGTGTGAGAGTTTCATTCTGTGCAATGTCTCTGTACAGTCATCCACGTTTCCTTCACTTTCCTTCCGTCACAAGCACTACTGGACTCATATCACAACTACAGGGACTCCTCGTCACTATCGAGATGCAACCAACCAAGATCTACAACCTAACACACATGATTGGGAACCAGGGACGGTCCTCCAACCTCCAAGCCAGCCAGTGCGAGGCACGTTTCCCTGCAATATATAGAACAACCTTGGTAAGAAGCCCTAGTCCTAATTTTGATTCATGGAAGAGGAAGAGTAAATGCTAATTCAGATCTATTGTTTGCCAAGTACAGGGATCGAACTTGAGACATGTAGGCTAGATCCAGAAACCAAACATACTGTTGGTGAGAATCGAACCCATGACCTCTTTCAACTCTTGTTTTTGTTCCGAGAAAACTGTGTTATGCAGCCCTCTTTGAGTCCCTGTTTCATTGCTTTAAAATGATAGTTCACCGTTCAAATTTTGATAGTTTGTAGATAGATATACATAGTTGGATGTATCAAAAGTTTGGGTCGATCCAAAGGTCGGATCTGGAATTACAAGGTTCCAAAGTAGTCTAGTTAGGCAGTTGGTAAAGGTGCAGTTTTTTTTGTCTAAGTATGGAGTTTTTGTGTTGAAGGGTGAACTTGGGATTTTTGTGTGAGACTAGTTTTTGATTCTTTCTGAGATTTAATTCTTCTAGTGAATAGAGTGCTTTGCATATAAGGATTTGAAATTTTATTTGAGATTTTTAGATTTTTATATGAGCGGTGTAAGTTAGGTCAAAGTGAGATCGTTAGTGAATTTTCATAGAAGTTAAGAAGTTGGAAAATATCTTCTAACTTAGCTAGATCGTTCTGGTGAGTGTTAGATTATTGTTTTGGGCTTACTATGAAGTTTTAGAAATATTCTAAGAATACTTCTACGGTTTCGGACACTAGGGGCAAAATAGTCATTTGCCACCACGAGGGTATTTTGGTAATTTATCAAATAATAGAGTTAAATATATTAGAAGTTAGAGACTTCTAATCAAGTGGGATACATTATTGATCCACTTACCTTTTATAACAGACGGTTGAGTTCCTGCGGTTGCGGACCGAGTCGAGATAACGGGATTATGTTTTGATTCAGGTAAGTCGTATGGGCTTACTTAGCTAGCTTTCAGATATGAGTGCGAATAATGATAGTGGTGTTTGAATGATGTGTGTATAAGTGTATTTCATACTAATTATCGACCGACCCACATATCTAGCCTAAGAGTAACGGGCGGTGGCATTCTGCTCAGTTAGCCCGAGGGCGCTGGGGGTTTCTTTCGGGACTAGTCCATACTTGGTTTGCGGGGACGCCACTGGCGGAGGTGTGCCAAACCATCACCAGTTGGATAAGGAACGGAGGCGAGAAATCTTAAGATATCTCGTGCCACAACTTTTAAAACGGAATAAAGTGAATTATCTAAGTTATCAAATAATAATCGGTTTGTGTGCCAGCATGATGCTTGTTTTATTTTGCTTGAGTTGTGTTTGTGCTATTTTTATTCTACTTATATTTGGATTGTTAGCTAATGGTTTATCCGTGTTGTAGACTCTGTAGAGATGGACAGTTGTAGAGAGATCCAAACGGATGGTCAGCCGGGTCCACGTACTCATTAGATGGGGACGGGGAGTCTTCCGTTCAACATGCATGTTATTAATATATCTCTGCTTTGTAAGGCTGTCATGTGTTGAGCATTCATGTAAATACTGTTTGTTATTTTCAAAGAATTTAAATACATTTGTGCCTTGGATCTGCTTCCAACACTTAGCTCGTATTCTAAGACTTCTTGTGTGAGTGGGTTGTTGACATATATCCTCTTGTGAGCAGGTGTGGGCTTCTTCCCAAGGGAAACGAGAGTGTTGTGAGTTGAGTGTGGAGACGAGATAAGTCTCCGGACTTACTTAGCTCGTATTCTTTGTATTAGCATCTATGTGTGTTTGGTGGTGTGTGGTTAGCGTTATGTTTTGTGTGTATTTATTATTTACGTTATAACAACGAAACCGGACATAGGACGACTTTATATTTTGATATTGGCCCAAGTGTATGATAACGGGCGGTGACAACACTGCTTAGCTCTTGCGGAGAGCTAGGGGATTCTCGGTAACTAGCCCGGGCAGGTAGACGGCCAGATGCATCAGTGTCATTCCTTGACGGTGAGTGGGAACCGAGGAAAGATCATGCGGTGATTCTCGTGTCACAAACCTAAGATTGAATTAGTAACGGGATATGACTTAATAATAATAAAAAGATAATGAAGCGGACTTGTGTGTTTTTGAGCAGGTTGCGTGTTTATGTTTATGTGTGTGTGTGTGTGCCATCACCTTGATTCTAATGCTTTGAATTAGCTAACGGTTTTATACCGATTATTGTAGATTGCCTTGCAGGTTAGGAATGCGGCTGAGAGATCCGGAAGTGTGGGTAGCCGGGATTCCGTACATTTTAGGATGGGTTGGTTGGAGTTATGTTTGAGCTTTGTTTATTGTATCTCGTTTTTTTGTAAGCTGTATGTATGGCTTTTGGTCTTTGGATTTGTATCTCGGCTGTTGTCTTTAGTTTGTTTGCTTTGGGTTTCATTCATTACATAAAAATATTTTTCGGTTTTGGCCTTTATTTGTGTCATGTTGCAAGGTCCGGTGAAATTGTTGTCAGGCTAAGGGTCGGGACCCATTGTGAGGGTTCTAAGTTTAAAATGACTTTTCGTTTTCAAAATCACATGCATGAGTCGGGGTGGAATGTACGGACCACCACTCTTTCCGCGGATCTCGGCAGCTTAGTTTATTGGACATGATATATATTATGTATATATGTAGATATGTATAGTATATGTGGACTATAGTTATGCATGATGGCTTTGCAATTGTTATGTATAGTAGTGGCATGGCCTTGTATGGATATATGTTTATATATGTGGTATGATAGGATCTTATTAGCTTTTGGACTTCGTATTGTTGTAATGGAATGTCGGATGCGTGATATTGGTAGTGATATGGACTTAGGACTTATATAGATAGGTATACATATTCTTATTATATATAGCATATAGATACACGAGACCCATAGTTAGGACGACAGTATGTTATCAACGCCCGTAGACGACGTTGATGGCTTGCGATAACATTCATACATGGAGGAATACACTCAAGTATCGAGTTGAGTATCATGCTCTGAAGATCACCTTGGGTTCTCAAATTCCTTATAGAGGATGTCGAGGAGAAAGACTAGAGACGACCTAAACGGCGGAACGAACAAGTGGAAAGAAAATTCCTGATGACTTAAGAAGAATCGAGATGGGGACCATACAAGAAGAGGAGTAACATGAAGGTGTGGAAGCAGTTACAAAGAAGTCACAATTGGAGAGACACGAGATCACTAGAGATAACAAACTTAAGTTCTTTAAGAAGTCGCGTGAACAACTAAAGTTGCGAATCGAGGAGGAGATAGATGCGTTCTAACCAGGTTAAGGGCGGTGTTCCCTTACGAGAAGTGAAGCTTTCTAAAACGCTCCTAAGCTTTGGAGTCAAGATGAGAAGAGTGAAGGAATCATGTGAGAAAGATTAAGACGCCTTAAGTCAAGCTTACGAGGTACGAGCAAGTGAAGTACCACCATTATGAGAGTTATGAGAAGATCGGCATGGTGAGGATTCACGTGGAATTTACCGATTTCTGCTGTAACGATAAGGCTAAGAAAGGCCAAGCAGAAGGAGAAGTGAGTAGATGTGATCCCGGGAAGATAAGAAACGCCAAAAAGGAGGAAGTGTGTATAAGTGATGATCCTAAGAAGATGAGAGAAACACGTGGATGCTAACTAACGTTAGAGATTTTGAGAAGACGCACTTACAAAATATCAAGAAGTGTGGTTAAGCCTATGAAGGTGAGTTATGTGACACAACAACGTCGGAAAGTATATATTTATTTTGCAGAAGGAAAAGGAAGCGTGGAATGAAGAATGAGCTAACGGAGTGTAAGGTAGAGTACCTCGAGAGGGTAACCTTCATGAGAATGGTAACATGGAAGCATAGAAGAATGGCAAGTCATGGACATGGAAGAAGGTCAGTTATCAGCTAAATGGTGACAACCGAGAACGCGCATGTGCGGGTGGTCTATGGATGAGTGTGGGGGAAGAGTAACCAGGTTGTGGGATCATAAAAGGAACAATAACAAGAACTTGAAATATATCTTAAACTCTTGATTTGAAGTTGTTATGGAGAACACTAGTTGCGAAAAGAGAAGCGGTTATCCCCGTTTATATATCGATTACAATGAACCAAATAAGATAACAATGAAGAACAAGTACCCCTTACCACGTATAGATGATCTACTCGACCGGTTGCAAGGGTTGGTGGTCTCTTCTAAAATTGATTTAAGGTTTGATTGTCACCAATTGAGAAGTTGAGACTGAGATATCGCAAACACGGCATTCCGGACAAAGTATGGTCACTACGAGTGTAGTGACTCCATATGGGCTACTCACGCCTGAATATGACATTTTGGTCTACTCTCGAAGAAGAGAGAAGATGTCTAACAAGTTGTCTCGGGATGACAACCCCTGAAAGATATGAAAGAAGTTACAGGTTTTCTTGGATGTGCCGGTCATTCCCGAATTTGTGGAGAGATTCTCCAAAGTAACACCATATACGACTAATCTACTCCGGGAGAGAGGGTTTTGAACGGGACAAGTGTTAGTAGAATTGTAAGAGTTAAGAGGAGAGTCCTTGGGCACGTGTTTTGACATTTGCCTCGCGGTGTGATGGATTTGGAGATTACAATCAGTAATCCAAGACAAGGCCTTGGAAAAGTATTGATGCAAAGGGGAGAAGTAATAACATACGTGCCTGGTCAAGCGGAGTGAAGTATAATACTTCACTCATTACTTAGAACTTGCAACAAGAATTGAGGAAACGTAACATCAAAGTTCGGTTTGACAAGAACCAAAGCCAACGGTGTAAATTGAAGGTTTGATCTTCTTTGTTAGAAACAAGCAAAGAGAAACCTTATGGAAATGTTGCATCGAGGAGGACCAAGAAGAAAGTTGAGTTTCCGATATACCGGGCCTTTTTGAGATCTTAGCGTGAGTTGGAAGAGTAACTTACAAGTTGGCATTGCCACCCAGTATTTCATGCGTATCAACCGAGAGAATACAGACATGACTCAAGACATATTGTCAGTCATGAGGATCTAGTGGCAGACGAGGAAAAAACGAGGCTAACTAGAAGGCGGAGGATAGTATCTTTGGTTGAGTCTTATGCAAAGCTAGTAGCATCGATAGAATCGTCGGGATAGACCTAACTCTTCCCTTGGTTGAGTTATGTGCTTGTGTGATGTTATGTGTAGTTTGTGCTCTGTGCAGGAATGTTATATATGACATGATATATCTTACGGTCGTAGTGAGAGTAGATTGTGTGTATAGATTAGAAGATGAACCTTCTTAGTTTGAGAGTTCATACTCGGCCTTAGGGACCGAGAAGATTGTCGTATAGCAAGTTTCGGGACGAAACTTGTTTTTAATGGGATCTAATATAACGCCCCGTTTATTTGGGTGCGTTTTGACTTTGTTTTTCACCCTTTTATCGATTTGTTAGTAGCTCAAGTTATTATTGAATTTTTTTTTAATTTAATTTTGAAAATATTTTTTCCGGGTATTTTATTATTTTAGGGTACATGTATGTATACCGTATTTTTATTATTTTTAATTTAAGCCGGATAGATAAAAAATTCCCTATTCGGGGATCCCATTCCGGATGTTTAATCGAGTTAATTATTTTAATTCACTCCTCTTTACTCATTTATATCTTTTTCCTTTTTCCCTCTTTCTTTCTGTTTCTTTTCTCCTTATGCGCTGATGTGGCGTCCTCAGCAAGAGGGAGCAGGCCGACTCTTCGTTCTCCTCCATTCATAGCCCTCCAACCTCGTCTGCAACCTACTAGGGCCTAGAGCCGACCGCCCCTTCGCCCTCCCCGTTGTGCTTCACCTAACCCAAACCCTCCCACTCTCCTCTCAATATTACCTTCTCTCCCCATTTTTGTTTTCTCACCCTCTGCGGTTGAATCTGTACTTGGAGAAGAGGTGGAAGAAAGCGGCACCGCTAGGGACCACCACCTGACGTCGTTTCTTGTGCCACACTGCCGCCTTGGTGGATTGGAGCCGCCATCAAGACTTCTTGTGTAAGTGGGTTGTTGACATATATACTCTTGTGAGCAGGTGTGGGCTTCTTCCAAAGGGAAGCGAGAGTGTTGTGAGTTGAGTGTGGAGACGAGGTAAGTCTCCGGACTTACTTAGCTCGTATTCTTTGCATTAGCATCTATGTGTGTTTGGTGGTGTGTGGTTAGCGTTATGTTTGGTGTGTATTTATTATTTACGTTATAACAACGAAACCGGACATAGGACGACTTTATATTTTGATCTTGGCCCAAGTGTATGATAACGGGCAGTGACAACACTGCTTAGCTCTTGCGGAGAGCTAGTGGGTTCTCGGTAACTAGCCCGGGCAGGTAGACGGCCAGATGCATTAGTGTCATTCCTTGACGGTGAGTGAGAACCGAGGCGAGATCATGTGGTGATTCTCGTGTAACAAACCTAAGATTGAATTAGTAACGGGATATTACTTAATAATAATAAAAAGATAATGAACCGGACTTGTGTGTTTTCGAGCATGTTGCGTGTTTATGTTTATTTGTGTGTGTGTGTGTCATCACCTTGTTTCCAATGCTTTGAATTAGCTAACGGTTTTATACCGATTATTGTAGATTGCCTTGCAGGTTAGGAATGCGGCCGAGAGATCCGGAAGGGTGGGCTGCCGGGATTCCGTACATTTTAGGATGGGTTGGTTAGAGTTGTGTTTGAGTTTTGTTTATTGTATCTCGTTTTTTTGTAAGCCGCATGTATGGCTTTTGGTCTTTGGATCTGTATCTCGGCTGTAGTCTTTAGTTTGTTTGCTTTGGGTTTCATTCTTTGCATAAAAATATTTTTCGGTTTTGGCCTTTATTTGTGTCATGTTGCAAGATCCGGTGAAATTGTTGTCAGGATAAGGGTCTGGACCCATTGTGAGGTCCCAACCCATCGCGCCCCGAGTCCAGCGGAGTCGGGGTGTTACAATAATAATCGAAGGTAAAACACATTACATGTTGTTGGATGGGATTCGACTAACAAGTTGGGCTCCTCATCCCTTTTGAATGGTAAACACAATCCTAGTCAAAATAAAACAGGTACTCCTACTATATCCGGGAAGCTCTTTAGCGACCGAGCCCAATCTTTTAAGAAGCTCCACCACGTCGTCACCCAGGTCGCCAAACGTGGAAAAGGAGGGAAGAAAGTGATACCCCATGGCGCTAAAAACCTCCGCATACTTCTTTCTCTTGTTATCAGCAGCTACTCGCATAGCTTTACCCGACATGAAACTAGAAAGACCAAGCAAAGAGAAAGGAGATGTACCAGTGATGTCTACACATGTGTCTTTACCCGTAAACCAATTATAGAAAAGGATGTGGGCCGGACGCAGCTCCCCACCACTACCATCCACCATACCAGTATGGACCTCTTTTCGAACAAAGATCCCAATCTTAAGACACTCATAAAAAATGACATCACGCACCATGTTATGTCGGTGTTTAATACCAACCTGAGCAGCACAAGCCAAAGCATGGTCTCCCCAAGCGTCCAAAATACCCTTCTCATAAGTAGGGCACTTGGAACCCTCCCTAAACATCTCGATGCCCAGGTGGTACTTAACGCCGGACCAAAAGGTAGCCGGGTTCATAACCTGACCAAGACCAGAAATCGGGACCGCTTTGAGCCACTACTGAGCCAGAGGTAATCTCAAGTTCTCAACCAAGGCCTTCTGCCTAGTCGAAAGGTCAAAGTCCCTCAAAAAACCCTTAAACACGATATTGTAATTACATCCAACCAATTTCTTCATTAAATGGGGGGTTGGGCATATCATAGTCATGTTCAAGTTGTAGTCTTTATAAAAGTTGACCCAACAAGCAGCAGCCGTCTCAAAAGTAACTCCATCGCCTGAAACACCATAAAGCCTCAAGATCTGATCCTGCAAGCTACGGGTCTGAGATCTCGAAGCTAGAAAGGCAAAATGCATAGTATCAGCACAAGAAAGAATTCCAAGTCCTCCGTCACTAATCGGCAAAGTAGAGAGACACCATTGAAAGGGGTCAAATCCAGCCTTACCAACAGTGACAATCTACTCAACAGAAGAACGAAGGGCAAGATCAAAGACCCCTATAGCCTCAGAAAAATGAGAAGGGGGAGAAGTCCACATTGCAAAGTAAAGACGGGACACACCGGAACAAGTAGAAGCCCACACTGGGGGCCCTCCAATCTCATAACGGCCTCCATCAAAGACTTGGTTTTCGCAACCCTCATCAAAGCAACCCGAAAAGGCCGGGTCAAGGCTAACAATACCACCCAACAACTTGACCCCATCAAGCGGTCTAGAAATCTTCTCACGAAAAACACCTGGCTCAGAACTATGCGGATCAACCTTCGGCCAAAAGACCTCCGTTTTACCGATATTAAGGTAAAGGCCTAAAGCGGGGTCATCCGCCTTGATGATGTCAAGCGCCTTACTAACCATTGGGGTATCATCAATCAACGTCCCATCATATAGGTACCAAGCATTAAGCTTCAACCGGCAACAATTTGAATTTTTCCGGATAAGGAGATGAAGGACCAGCGAGAAAAGCAACGGGCCAAGAGGGTCCCCCTGTTGAACCCCCTACAAGAATAAAGTACATGCTCTCCATAATATAGACGTGTAGGGCGGGCATAACAGAACTCAACCCAAGAAGAAATTAGTGGGGCAGACCTGCCGGACCTGAGAAATCAAAGAAGTGTGATCAACAAGATTAAAAGCATTCTTGAAATTGACCAGAAGCATGAAAAGACTATCATCTTCGCCCTGAGCCTCCACTAACCGATTGACTTCATGCAAAACCGCTTCCCCACCGCCAGAAACTCCACCCCGAACTGAGCATCCTCAAAATAAGGTCAAATGGACTTATCAATAGCAGATGCCACAACTTTAGATACAAGACGTCGAAAAATAGAGGCAACAGCGATACGGCGGATCCCACCTCCCAGTTTAAGGAGAGGAGTGAGGAGCACTAGCAATATACTCACTAAGGGTGTCCGGACAATGACCCCTAAGGAAGAGGTTGATAACCCCAGAAATCGACTCAATCAACTCATCAGCAATAGCAACAACACCACCACCAAGGGCATCCAACAAGTGTTGGGCCCGCAAACCATCCCTACCACAAGAAGTGCCTTTAGGAAAACTCCTAATCCTATCAAGGGCCAAACTCTTGTTAACCTAAAGATCAACTCCGGATCTGACTGGAGAAGGTAGGGAAGGAGGCGGGGAAGGCGGGTGCATATCCAAAAGCCCACGGAGGGTGTCCTCAGACATGGGAGCAAGACCCGAGGAGGTGAGGAAACGGATGGTAGCCGCAAAATGACCATCACTAACCTTCCTTTTACACTGGTTCAAGTTAGCCTCATCTTGGCTATCATCAGCCTCCTTGGGACGAGAATCAAGCACATAATCCAAAAGTTCCTCAACAAGACATCTATTACCTCCTGGTTCTTTCTACAACCGAGTAGCCCTAGCGATACTTTCAGTCTACAAACCCCGCTTCGCATCCGACCGATTTTCAAAACATGACCTAGGCTTATACCGATGAAGGATCATCGAGGTAAAATAAGGAGACAAACCCACACATACACACAATAGGGATTAGAAAGAACCCGATCAAGGGCATCTTTGAGGACCCTAGTAAAACCCAACATGCACTTCCACGGAACGTTCTTCACAGTAAGAACATCAGCCTTAAAAACCTTCTTCACCAGGGACACATCAAACACACCATCAAGGCCAAGGGCATTCTGGCCCACCACAACATCAACAATATCCAAAGAAGGAGTGACCACAAAAGAAGGCCAAGGAAAACCATGAATAAAGAAAGCAACCGACCCATCGGTAGACAAAGGAGTAGCAACCACACCATCCAGATGAACACAGTTCTTAGACACCGTGTGGGTGACACAACATTCACCACAAAACCAAAGACCGACTTGCCTAAGAACCGCCACAAAATTATCATAAATACCTTGATCAGAACCAATAAGAGACTTAAAACCGGAAAGGACGTCATCACACAAATGGATATCTCGCAAGTGCCTAATGAAGTACGCCGGGGTAAGCCCCTTACCCCACCATTATGACAACCGTCCCGCCCAACGAAGGGACATTGTATCCGCATGGGAGGAGCAGAACCCGAGCCTCTCATCCAAAAAAACCAACACGCAGGAGAAACGCAAGAAGCACCACAAACTCAAGCGAAACCTCAAGCACCGTAATGCACAACAGACTCAAGCAAACACAGGACCTAACAACAACCACACAGCACATAGCAGAACCCCACACAAAAGAGCCAAACACAGCCGAAGGACAGAGAATGCCTGATAGTTTCAGAAGAAGACAACCGAAGGATAGAGAATGCTGGAGGGCAGCCGAAGGGCATCCTAAGGGCAACCGAAGGGCACCCACAAAGAGTGTTGAAGAAGGGCCGAACGAACGCCGAAGGATTCGAGAAGAAGGAAACGCCGCACGGGAGAAGAAAGGCTGAAGGGATCGCCGGCCGAAGGAAATGCCAACGGCCAGAGGGGGAAGCAACCACCGGATCCAGAGGAGGAAACGCCGAAGAGGAGGCCGGAGAACACCATACGGCCGCCAGGGAGGGCCCCTAAAAGATCGCCCTAGGGATAACGTAGACTTTTATTTTTATTATTAAATTAAAGTACTTTTTTATTAACAATGATAATAGATATCATTTATTAAGATTAAAGTTATATAAAATTCTACTCACGTGTAGAACATAATATATACTTCTTATTATCGTTGTCGTTGTTAGTTATTAGTATTACTAAATTTATAACTTATGTTATAAATAAATTTTGGAGAACATAACCCGTTCATGACATGCGTAGGAGACTATTTAAATATATAAAATACAATATTTTTAAACTTATATTACATATATATTATTTCATAAATAACACCGGAATTATAACTAACAATATATAATCCAAATTATATACAATAACGACAAATGAAATGAAAAACCCGTGCATGGCGCGGGTCCAAAGACTAGTCTTAAGATTATATGATTCGATTTTACAATTTGATCCTATACTCATAGTTGACTCATCATATTCTAAGTTATATCATCGAACCACATGCATCAACATAGTTTGGAAGCGAGGCGAACAAACCGAGCCTTTGTATCCTCATTCAGAAGCAAGTCAAGCTATGACGAGTATTTCTTAAATAAGTTTAGTTTTGTTCAAGCTTGACTCGTTTAGTCAAATGAGCGAAAAAAGTCAAGCTTTTTTCGAGTTACTCGATTCATATGACACCTTCTCATGCCTAAGTATTAAGTGTGTTATTCAAGCCCGACGAACCTAACACAAGCTACTCGTAGCATATCACAATTTTCTCCTCATTCCTTAGTACTACGTCTGTTATTCGAGCCCAACAAGTTCGAACTATGTTTTACTCCTGTTAAACACTTTAACAAACAGGCCGAGTTCAGGATGAGCGTATTTTTTAAAGCTTTAGCCCAAGTTTTTTCAAGTTGAACCCAAGTTCGAGCTGCCCGACTTACACAACAATCCTAGAAGCCGCAATCAAGTTTGCATCGCTCAATTTTATAATCACTCTTAGCGGCGGCGGGGAAAAACTACTCAAAATAGCAGCCAGAAAGTGCTAAATCAGGATTAATAGTAAACTCAAAGCTTGTCACAAAATAGCCCAGCTGAAAATGCTACAATCTGTTGCTTTAAATCAAGAGGAAAATTTTAGGAAAATAATTGGTGAAACCATACAAATCTGAACTTGAAGCCAATAATAATTAAGAAGAGAAGATTGCTGGTGTGAATTTTCAGGGTCTGTTTGGTGAGTTTACAGACCTTAAACCCAAACAGCCAAATTTACAGCCACAAAAGTCCCGAATCTCACAACTGATAGATAGCAAATCAAAGCTTATCACAAGCAACATAAAATTGCATTAAACCATAATAGAGTTTACAGACCTTATCAAAGGTTATCACAAGCAACATAGTCTCTTCTTAATTATTAGCGAACATCAACTTAAATACACTAGAGGTAGTCGTCAGAGTCCTCGGAGTCAGCATCAGGGCAATCCAGAAACAGATGACCTGTCTTATGACAGGTCCAACATACGTTGGGTATTTTTTGCCCATTGAGGTATACAAATTCAGCGTGGGGGCATTTAGAAGTGGAATGATAACTGTTCTCATTACAGAACTGACAAAATGCAAAAAACTCAACTTGATCTTGGGTGAAAGTGGGGCAATGAAAAGTGTCATGATCAGCTTCTTTTTTGCACACCCCGCAATAATCAGGACGGCGAATTTGATTTGGACAGAACAAAGGAATGTGATTAACATTATCCTTGCATATCCAGCAATAACCAGCAAGAGTAGGAAGCGAAGGCCTATGGTCTGTACGCCAGTATTTCCAGTTCACAATATCAGCTTCAGTGAAACATTGAATACTTCCCTCCTCTTTATGATAATTACGTAATTCTTCACTTGAACCTGACTCAACAACACAAGTCAAAGACTGGAAATCAATTTAAAACCAAAAGATAAAAAGTCTCTCACCTTCAGGATCACCTTCAGGATCCATAGGCATCTTGCCTTCGAGGGGAAGTACTTGAGGGGGCTTTACAGAAAGATGATCTGACAAAGTGAAATCATAATATTATCAAGAGGTGTCTGAAAACTGTATTCCAATCACAAAAAAAATACATATTCGTTTACCTTCCCCAACAGAATCAAGCGATTTCATTTCACAATCTTCGGTTGCTTTGGCCGGATCCAAAGCCTTAGAGCGCAACCAATCGGCCGGATCGATACCATCGAAACGCGAACAATCTTCCATATCGGACATCAATATAAGGTGCTTTTGCCTTTCTGATTCCATCGCTTCGGCCGGCCGTTTTGCAGACTCGGAGGCTCGTGGGGATGCAATCATGCTCATGGTTAGGGTTTGGGAGATAATCAGCTTGAATATCGATCCTTTTATCGACGTTATGATTTACCAAGTTTGGAGTGTTAGGAATCTACTCTGCGAGTGGACCAGGCCTTCTCGGTCGGATAATCTTTCTGGACCCTTCTTTTGTGTCCATTATTATTCATCTTACGGCCTCCTTTTTTTCTCAGCTCAATGTGTTTGAAAAATCGCCCCATTCCCCTTTCTTCTCCACGTTTCATATTACCTCTCTTCGTCGGTAGATCTTTTCTAATCTTCTTCCATTCTCGTCCAACATTGTTACTTATTTGAATTTTAAAAACGATAACCCTAAAAATCTGATTTCGATTTGTTGAGTTCGTTGTACTACATACCTAGTTTTTTATGATGTGCTCGTATGCTTTTTTAGTCTTTATTGGTGAAAATTGATCTCCTAAGCAAGAATATCATCGTTGCATGTCTTTGCTGCTTTAAGTTTTCTTTTCCGGGTTACTGGAAGCAACTTAACCCTGCTTCTACGTGGTCTGCAAAGGATCAACCTGAGTAGGAGTAGCGGTCAAAGCTTGTGCCTGCACGGCACCTTGGTCTTAAACCTCTGTGCGCGATCTGCTTATAGGTGGGGGCGGGATGCTTCCTTAGGCTCTTTTAAACATATTTTCTCAGTCTATGGCAAAACATAAGCCTTCAATTGAGTGGTCACGCGGGATGAACCCTAGATTCCTTAAATTAATGTCCGATATTGTTGTGTTGATTCTAATAGCTGAGCTAAAACCTAACCTTTTGATGTCGTTTTAAGATCGTGTGGTTGGTAACTAGATATTGGAAAGAATTTGATGCTTTAATTGATCAGTTATTGTGATAATTGATGTGTAAGCTTGATTGCTTAGGTGAAATCGTGAGAGTTTGAGTCGGATAATTTTGAAGCTCCTTCTCAACCTGTTGAATCCAGTATTGTAAGAATGATGACTTCTTATTTTTTTATCATAATTACACTTTCACCCTCCATATGGTTATATTTGCATTATATAATCCATATTTTCATGTACTTGTTTTTTAACTATAATTTGCAGCATGTCTTCTTCATAAACATGGGATTACTGTGCCTTTCATGGAACAACTATATTTGCAATGCAGTACGGACATAAATTTTTTATTACCCTAGATTCCAATAAATCAAATGAAAGGGACATTGAGAAAGCCATAGCTGAAAACATACCTCATAGAGATCTAAGCACTAAAATCTTCTTCCTTTTCCTAAACTCTAATTGAAATTTACTATTTTGCTAATTGTATAGGTGATCGTCTATTACCACAAATTTATACTTAATATGTTAAAGGTCACATGAATGGATTAAGGGACAAAAGAAAGAATTCGGGATTGTTATATACGGCTCTGGTGTTGAGGTATAAACGTATATATACACATTTTCCTTAGACTTGTTTGAACTTTTTTTTGTTGCTATTTTGTGTAGTTTGCTAGATAATTTTGATTTCTATTTTTTATGTACTATTCTGTTTTATTTCTTTTGATAAAACTATTTTTTAATAAAAATATTATTTTTATTTTATCAAGGGGACTCCATGCAAGCTTTTTAGTATCTACGTCGCTGTAAATGAGGTAGAATCAAAAGCAGACGTTCGATTTGTAGCATTGGGATCAGGGAGCAAACACGTTATATCTAGAGCCAACATCGAAATGCAGACAACGTATATGTTATTCTTATTTCAATAATTATTTATTATCTTTTTTAATCTATCTAAATAATGTCTAACATAATATAGTGCATAACTGCTGTAATATCCGAAATTTTTATTCCGTTTAATTCCGAATCAATTCGGACTTCGAGCCGTTGACGGTTCCCATTCTATCTAGTATTTCTTTCTTCACAAATTTTATCATTTTATGTAGAATTTAATTCACATAAAAGGATAGAATTATATCAAACCCTAATACTTATAATTATTTATCATTTTATGTAGAATTTAATTCACATAAAATGATAGAATTATATCAAACCCTAATTCTTATAATTATTTATCATTTTATGTAGAATTTAATTCATATAAAATGATAGAATTATATCAAGCCCTAATTCTTATAATTAATCCTTAATGAAGACTTTAGACGAGATCATGACAAGGCTGAGACGAGACTGTGACAAAGCTGTGACGAGACCATGACAGAGTTGAGACGAGGTCATGACGAAACCCGACAACTCTGTGACGAGGCCATGCATGGGCTTGACAAAACCATGACGAGTTTTGACAAGTTGTGACAACTCAGCCCACTCTTATTTTTTTACCTTGTTTCAGCCCAACCCTTGCCTTTGCTCCAGCCCAGAATTTGTCCTTGCTTGTGTGCTGGCCCAACGGCACTTCGAGCCCAGCAAGAAGAAGAAGAGAAGCGGCCTTCACTCTCCCTTGCATCTCCCTGCTCCAGCCCACATAAATGCTTCTACCCGGCCCATCTGTGAGAGACGCGAGGTGCCCTAGCTTCCTTGTGAACTTCTGCACGCCAAGGAGCAGCGGCCTTCACTCTCGTTGTCTATCTCTCCTTCCTCCTTCGACAAGCATGGCCGCCTCGTTGCCATACCAGGAGCGAACATCTCGCTGCTAACCTAACGCCTCTCCTCACCTCCTGCATACTCGACTGAAGCCGTCTCCTTCTCCCCTTCTGTCCAAGACATCAGGCGGCCTTCCATCCCCTTCGGTTCGTGCACAGTAGCACCAGGAGAACAACAGATGGCGCGTGTTTGCTCTAGCCGCTGGGAAACTGAGAACCAGGCTGTGGGAGCGCTGCACTAGGGCCGCGGGTGCGCCTCCTGGGCCACCGTCGCACCCCTCTCCAGCCCTCCAATCATGCAGCTACAATGACACAACATAGGCAGCCCTAGAGTGCGTGTCCTACTCACTGCAGATGCGCCACAGGGACAGCAACAACAGCCGTCGGGCCATCTTCCTTAATCCCCTCGAGTCGTGGAACCGAGTAAGGCTTGTACCTCTCTCTCCCTTGCATTTCTGTCCACGTATCCCATGCCTAACGAGTGCTTGTCATGCCTGCTAAACCTACACAGATCATTCGTAGATGAGCAGTAAGGATGCACACGTTTTCTGAGTTTTTATGAAGTGATGAGCAGTCACCTTTGAGTCAAATTTTAGGTAAGCTAGGCTCTTCCTTTTTGGCTAGTTTTCGGATATGTTATAGATGATATTGCATAGTAAATCATACTGAAATGTCAGAGCATTCTATATTATGGTTTGAGAGATATGGGGTTTCAAAGTTGATTCCTCATACAGTTTTTATAAATGTGTTGAGTTGATAAAAACACGATGGGATGCTGTTTTGTGAGATAGTTTTGAATAGTCTTTTGATCTCTGTTGGACTTGAAATTTTGATATGATATAGTTGGCATATTGTTGTAGATCATATTAAAATTTGGGATGAATCCAGCGAGTGGTTTAGGATTTAAGATTTTTCAAAGATTGGGTCGTAAGCAGTTTTTCTGTTGTGCTGAAATTTCTAAGTGTTGAGAAAAACTACTTGTGATGCAGTTTTGTGATATAGGATTGAATAGGTTATTGACCTCTATTGGACTTGAATTTTGGATATGTCTTAGTCAGGCTTACATAGTATAGTATATCAAAATTTGAGAGGATTTAATCAAGAGGTTTAGGAGTTATGATTTTTCAAAGTTAAGACAATGTGCTGTTTTGTTAAGTGGTTGCTGAAATTCCAGAAACTGTGTTGATCAGTCAAGTTTGAGCATACTTTTTGATGGCTTAGAGATAAGATCCACCGTTCAGTTCTAGAGATGTTGTTTAGTGCCATGCATAGGTTAATATGTCAAAAGTTGGGATGAATCCAACGGTGAGATTTAGAATTTTAGAGGCTCAAAGTGGACTTGTTGTACAGTTAGAAAAAATACTCAGATTTTGGCTAAGTATAGAATATTTTAAGTGTTGTAACCAACTTTGGAAATTTTTGTAGAAGTGATGGCTGAATAGTTTTAAGAAATTCTTGCTCCTAGGAGTAGATGAGATATCATAAATGATCTAGGAAATTATTTCGGAATTTTTATAGGATTGTTCGAATTTCATATTTGAAGCCGAAGTTGGACCTTAACGATCTTTCCGAAAATAGAAAAATGGGTAAATTGCCAGTTTGTAACCAAACTCATCTTTAGGAGTTAGAATGTGACTCTTTAGTCTCAAATAAGAGTTTAGGCATGAATTATGGAATTTTTGGAAGTTTCGGGACCAACGATAAAATAGTCATTTTACCATAAATTGGTACTGTATTAAATTCTGTTCTAATAGGATCTACTACCTTAGAAGTCTTAGACTTCTAATTACCTAAAAAGTGTGCTGACACACTTGCCTCCTTTGACAGGCAACCGAGTTATACAGTTACAGATTGAGTTGTGATTAAGATAATCGAGATCTAATTCAGGTAAGTCCACGGACTTACTTAGCTAACTTCTTGTATGAGTGTAATGTGTATGAGTGGTGTTTGTTAGTTATAATAAATAATAAAACCGGATTAGGCCGACTTTATTATTTACGTAATTGACCCAAGTGTATGATAACGGGTCGTGACGTCATCTGCCTAGCTCTTGCGAGAGTCTAGGAGGTTCCCTGCGACCAGCCCAGTCAGGTAGACGGTCAGATGCATTAGTACCATTCCGCGTTGGTAAACTGGGACAGGGGCAAGGTTTAGGAATCCCTCGTGTCACAAAATAAGTATCATTAGTAATGACATATCACCTAATTAAAGATAAGAAAAGGATTGATTGTTGCATGTTGATTGTGTATGTTGTGTGTTTGCGCTTTTACCTTTATACTTATGCATAGAATGTCAGCTAACGGTTTTATACCGCTTGTAGATGCCTTGCAGGTTAAGATAGTTGTAGAGAGATCCGGAGGAAATGGTTAGCCGGGTCCACGTACTCATTTAGTTGGGGACGGGGATGTCTTCTGTTCTTCATATGCGTCGTTTTAGTACTTTTCTTGTAAGGCTGATACATATTCTCCATGTATATCTTGTTTACAGTTTTCAAATGTTTTAAATACTTTTGTGCCTTGTTGTAAGATCCAAGTAAAACTGTTGTCAAACTATGGTCGGGACCCATTGTGAGGTCCTAACCATGTCAGTAGCTCCCCGAGTTCTCAGAATTTGGGGTGTTACAATATGGTATCAGAGCCAGGTTGGCAACAATGACACTTGAAATCTTCTGAAAGACCAAATGTATAAAATAACTAGAACACGAAAGGGGTCTAAAATTTTCAAAACGGATTTATGTTTTTACACACACACATAGTCGGGTTATTGGGTTAGTAGTATGTCAAATCACCATCGCTCTCCGTGGATCTCTGCAACTTGGATCGATAGGAGTTAGCTTATACAGTTTTTATGATGTTATTATTATATGCTATACGCATGTGTTTGCTTAGCTTGTTAGTATCCAAAAGGATATTTTATATCCTTTAGTCGTGATATCACGAAGCGATTTCCGCCTCATGATAAATCAGTAGCGCACTTGAAGAGTCTCCAAAACGAGACAATGGAATCAGACCTTGAATTGAGTATTATACTCGGGTGGGCCGCTTGGTGATCCTTACAAATCATCCAAAGAACAAGTGAGCAAGTAAGTAAAGTTGTGAAGATAATTTATACCACGCGCACAATCAGACGAGGAAGAATAGAAGGCCGTACAAGGAACTCGGGCATACGAGGCCGAGAGATGGATATAGAAGAACCATGCAAGAGACTACAAGAGGGCGGAGTAGAGATAACAATATTGGAATGAGACAAGTAGAATTGAGTACAACCAAGATTTCGGAATCAAGGATATTATAATCGAGGCGGATGCCTCATAGACCATTATGGGCATGAGAAGCCAGAAGAGACAGAGTGTCAACCCGGGTGTGAGAATCTAAGGTGCACGGAATTAAGACCTACAATTGAGTGTAAAAGCGAAAAGGCAGACCCCACAAGTGTGGGGAGGTTTTGACCTCGTCAGAGATATAAGAAGTTTGAAAGAAACCGCGACGCCAATATCCAAAGAATGGAAGCCTTTAGTAGGGTCAACGGAGTTTCATGAAGGCGATATTACCACTAACTCCAGTGAAGAAATGTGTATGGGAGAACGGCATTGCTTGACTCGAGAGTCCAGGGTAACCCCAATTGTCACGGGACCTAAGCCATCAACCCAAACGGTCCATGCAAGAGGAACTGCAAGTTGATGATCATTACGACCATAAGAATTGTGAAGACGCTTGCAAGCTATCGTAGAAGACTTGAAACGACTATTTATGTGAGATGAATGACACAATCGGACTAGAGAAATGGAATTAGCCCAAAGGAAACGGAAGGGTGGAAGATAGAACGAACTAAAGTAGTATAAAAAGATTTATGGAGTAGGTGATGCTCACCAAGGAATTATTTTTGCCAATAGAGGTATAAGAAGAGTAAGTCCGCGATTTTGAGATAAGTCAACTATAGATTGACCAACTTTAGTTGAGGATGTGCAAGTGTTGTTTGATATTGACAAGTTAGTATAGATAAGAAGAGATAATGGTGACTGGGGATCTATGAAGTAGCTTTATCGACGCCTTTGGAGGATTTCTCATGTAGGCAACATCATCCTTCTGGGATGAGCAAAAGTTATCGAGAGGATCGCGTTAAAGGTTGTTTCTTGTCTGGTTAAGATCAAACTCTGGTCGAGTCAGGGAGGTTGGATCTGTGTTTGAAGAATTAAAGGAGTAAACAAAAGAGGTTGTTTTCTAATCGTTATTTATTTCAGGAAGGCAAGTAAGGAAAGTACATGTACTTCATCCGGTTAAGGCTTATGGTGTGAGTAGAAGATAGAGTTTTGGGGTCAATCATTTTAGACTTACAGAAACGTCCTTATGATAAATGAGTGACAACAGAATTATCAAAGTAGCGCAGCGGAAGCGTGGTGGGCCCGAACCCAAGGAATAGGAAGCTCAAGGTTACAGAAAATGGCGTGTTGAGTTAAGGTGATGATAGTTAAAGAAATGCGTTTTGTTGGGAACAAACATGGAATAAGCCATGCGGAGCAACTGAAGATTTGGTATGAAAACCGTACCAACTAGTCAAGACATGAAAGTATGTGCATATAGAAGTTATGGAAAGGTACTGGTACCCTATTATGAATCTGAGTGAAACATGACGACTTTGTCACATGTCGACAGACAAGTAATTTTGGAATTTAATACCGAATGGGGGACTCTAGAGTCGTTTTCCCGATGGATTAAGAGAAGATATGACGAAGCAATAAACGTGTTGTACCGGGTCAACACTAGAAAGCTCAAAGTGGGTAACTATCATATCGAGTCGAAATATGCATAAGAAAAGAAGCTACAGGAGTATACTTACAACTCAGTAACCGGGCATAGAGGAAGAAAAATCTCGGAGTTGAGTTACGTGTAATGTTATATCGGAACGGCGCCGGGTTGCGTTTTGAGTCAGAGGGATACTATCGGGCTGGTGACCATGGTGGATAAAAGAGTGCACTGCTGATGGTATGCTAACAATTATTGAGTAGTTATGATCAAATACGGTCATAGGATATCACTTTGTGTTTAATACCATCATTCCGGACATGTTCTTGGTCACTTAAGATCTTGGAAAATGCGTGAGAAGCCTAAGGTTGAGCTAACGATATATTAGAGATCTATAAATAATATAATAATGCCAAGTGAACAAAGAGGATGACCACTACATTGATTTTAGTTGTCTCGAGTGTTAGACCTGAAAAGGGTTAAGGTGACGATTCCTTACCTGAGGAATAAGATGACTGAGTAATATTAAAGACAAGACCAAGTGAGTCGTGATACGAAGAGCATTGAGCACTTGGTAAGTGTTGGTGGATGTCCAAGACCTTGGACCTGATGGTGTAGTCAGAACCTTTTCAGAAGGCCGGAAGCAAGTGGTCATAACAAAGGGAAGAAAGTTGAATAGATCATTTTCCGTAGGGTCATAAAAGGATCTAGAAGTGAGTTGCGTAAGGCAACCATTAGAAGTTTTAAAGCGGTTTAAAAGTGACTGATGGACTAATATTCCTCACCCTATTGGAGAGTGCAGCTTCAGTTTTCCACGGAGACTAAGTCTGGGAACTGAGTTTGAGATTCTCAGTTGGAGAAATACATACCAGACACGAGTTAGGTCATCAGATTAGAGGATCAGACAATTGAGCCGGATGACATCTGTGAGATACCCGGTAACCACTCTAGAACGTGGTAGCAGGCACTTGTTATCTAAATACCAGAAAAGATTTAAGATTCAGCGGTTTTATGAAAAGCCGATAAGGCTACCTAAGATTGGGGATAGTAAGAGACGTAACATTTCAAAGACCTATGTCGCTATAGTTGTAACCTCGGGAGTGACGAGTTAGGGCTTGACCTTGCATGTGTGATATTGTTTGACTGCTTGTTTATTTCATGATTGAGTGTTTAGTCAGTGATGTGTGCTTTTGGTAATCTTGATGTGCGGGAAACTTAGATGTGGAAACAACGAGACTTTTTTGTAGTGATCAAACACACCCATTTGGTGCCTTAAAGGCCGATCAGGATTGTCTTACCCTAAGTTTTGGGACGAAACTTATTTTGAGGGGGATCTGATGTAACGACCAGTTTTTTTTCGTTACGCTTTGATAGGGTTAGAGAAGTTTAGGAAACGAATACAAATTTAGTGAGACAAGGACATACAAGTTTATTTATGGAAGTCGTTTAATTAAGTACCTTGTTCTAAGTTTCGGGATGAAACTTATTTTAAGGGCGTACTGATGTAATATCCGGAATTTTTATTCCGTTTAATTCCGAATCAATTCGGACTTCGAGCCGTTGACGGTTCCCATTCTATCTAGTATTTCTTTCTTCACAAATTTTATCATTTTATGTAGAATTTAATTCACATAAAATGATAGAATTATATCAAACCCTAATTCTTATAATTATTTATTATTTTATGTAGAATTTAATTCACATAAAATGATAGAATTATATCAAACCTTAATTCTTATAATTATTTATCATTTTATGTAGAATTTAATTCACATAAAATGATAGAATTATATCAAACCCTAATTCTTATAATTAATCCTTAACGACGACTTTAGACGAGATCATGACAAGGCTGAGACGAGAATGTGACAAAGCTGTGACGAGACCATGACAGAGCTGAGACGAGGTCATGACAAAGCCCGACAAATCTGTGACGAGGCCATGCATGGGCTTGACAAAGCCATGACGAGTTTTGACAAGTTGTGACAACTCAGCCCACTCTTATTTTTTTACCTTGTTTCAGCCCAACCCTTGCCTTTGCTCCAGCCCAGAATTTGTCCTTGCTTGTGTACTGGCCCAACGGCACTTCGAGCCCAGCAAGAAGAAGAAGAGAAGCGGCCTTCACTCTCCCTTGTATCTCCCTGCTCCAACCCGCATAAATGCTTCTACCCGGCCCATCTGTGAGAGACGCGAGGTGCCCTAGCTTCCTTGTGAACTTCTGCACGCCAAGGAGCAGCGGCCTTCACTCTCGTTGTCTATCTCTCCTTCCTCCTTCGACAAGCATGGCCGCCTCGTTGCCATACCAGGAGCGAACATCTCGCTGCTAACCTAATGCCTCTCCTCGGATGAAGCCGTCTCCTTCTCCCCTTCGGTCCAAGACAGCAGGCGGCCTTCCATCCCCTTCGGTTCGTGCAGTAGCACTAGGAGAACTACAGATGGCGCGTGTTTGCTCTAGCCGCTGGGCAGTTGAGAACCAAGATGTGGGAGCGCCGCACTAGGGTCGCGGGTGCGCCTCCTAGGCCACTGTTGCACCCCTCTCCAGCCCTCCAATCACGTAGCTACAATGAAATAACATAGCCAGCCCTAGAGTGCGTGTCCTACTCACTGCAGATGCGCCACATGGACAGCAGCAGCAGCCTTCGGGCCATCTTCCTTAATCCCCTCGAGTCGTGGAACCGAGTAAGGCTTGTACCTCTCTCTCCCTTGCATTTCTGTCGACGTATCCCATGCCTAACGAGTGCTTGTCATGCCTGCTAAACCTACACAGATCATTCGTAGATGAGCAGTTAGGATGCACACGTTTTCTGAGTTTTTATGAAGTGGTGAGCAGTCACCTTCTAGTCCAATTTTAGGTAAGCTAGGCTCTTCCTTTTTTGCTAGATTTCGGATATGTTATAGATGGTATTGCATAGTAAATCGTACTGAAATTTCAGAGGAATCTATGCTATGGTTTGAGAGATATGAGGTTTCAAAGTTGACTCCTCATACAGTTTTTATAAATGTGTTGAGTTGAGAAAAACACCATAGGATGTTGTTTTGTGAGATAGTTTTGAATAGGCTTTTGATCTCATTTGGGCTTGAATTTTTGATATGATATAGTTTGCATATTGTTGTAGATCATATTAATATTTGGGAGGAATCCAGCGAGTGGTTTAGGATTTACGATTTTTCAAAGATTGGGTCGTAAGCAGTTTTTCTATTGTGCTGAAATTTTTAAGTGTTGAGAAAAACTGCTTGTCATGCAGTTTTGTGATATAGGATTGAATAGGTTATTGACCTCTATTGGACTTGAATTTTGGATATGTCTTAGTTAGGCTTACATAGTATAGTATATCAAAATTTGAGAGGATTTAATCGAGAGGTTTAGGAGTTATGATTTTTCAAAGTTAAGACAATGTGCTGTTTTGTTAAGTGGTTGCTGAAATTCCAGAAACTGTGTTGATCAGTCAAGTTTGAGCATACTTTTTGATGGCTTAGAGATAAGATCCACCGTTCAGTTCTAGAGATGTTGTTTAGTGCCATGCATAGGTTAATATGTCAAAAGTTGGGATGAATCCAATGGTGGGACGTAGAATTTTAGAGGCTCAAAATGGACTTGTTGTACAGTTAGAAAACATACTAAGATTTTGGCTAAGTATAGAGTATTTTAAGTGTTGTAACCAACTTTAAAAATTTTTGTAGAAGTGATGGTTGAACAGTTTTAAGAAATTCTTGCTCCTAGGAGTAGATGAGATATCATAGATGATCTAGGGAATTATTTCCGAATTTTTATAAGATTATTCGATTTTCATATTTGAAGCCGAAGTTGGACCTTAACGATCTTTCCGAAAATAGAAGAATGGGTAAATTGCCAGTAACCAAACTCATCTTTAGGAGTTAGAATATGACTCTTTAGTCTTAAATAAGAGTTTAGGCATGAATTATGGAATTTTTGGAAGTTTCGGGACCAACGGTAAAATAGTCATTTTACCATAAATTGGTAGTGTACTAAATTCTGTTCTAATAGGATCTACTACCTTAGAAGTCTTAGACTTCTAATTACCTAAAAAGTGTGCTGACACTTGCCTCCTTTGACAGACAACCGAGTTATACAGTTACAGATTGAGTTGTGATTAAGAGAATCGATATCTGATTCAGGTAAGTCCACGGACTTACTTAGCTGACTTCTTGTATGAGTGTAATGTGTATGAATGGTGTTTGTTAGTTATAATAAATAACGAAATCGGATTAGGCCGACTTTATTATCTACGTAATTGACCCAAGTGTATGATAACGGGTCGTGACATCATCTGCCTAGCTCTTGCAAGAGTCTAGGAGGTTCCCTGCGACCAGCCCAGTCACGTAAACGGTCAGATGCATTAGTACCATTCCGTTGGTAAACGGGGACAGGGGCGAGGTTTGGGAATCCCTTGTGTCACAAAATAAGTATCATTAGTAATGACATATCACCTAATTAAAGATAATAAAAGGATTGATTGTTGCATGTTGATTGTGTATGTTGTGTGTTTGTGCTTTTACCTTTATACTTATGCATAGAATGTTAGCTAACGGTTTTACACCGCTTGTAGATGCCGTGCAGGTTAAGGCAGTTGTAGAGAGATCCGGAGGAAATGGTCAGCCGGGTCCACGTACTCATTTAGTTGGGGACGGGGATGTCTTCTGTTCTTCATATGCGTCGTTTTAGTACTTTTCTTGTAAGGTTGATACATATTCTCCATGTATATATCGTTTTACAGTTTTCAAATGTTTTAAATGCTTTTGTTCCTTGTTGTAAGATCCAAGTAAAATTATTGTCAAACTATGGTCGGGTCCCATTGTGAGGTCCTAACCAGTAGCTCCCCTAGTTCTCAGAATTTGGGGTGTTACAACTGCCGGATGAATGTCTACATATCTCCACAAGATGTGTCCTTGATTCATACTTGTATGATATATCTACCGGAAGACGTTTGTGTGGTAAGATACTCTTTAATTCTAAGTTTTTATTGCTAGTATATGTGCATTTTGCTTGTAATTCTTCTTTTTATATTCTTAATGTTCCTATCTTTTTTACACTGTATTGTGTGTCCAGCGAACATTGGGAGAATTTGATAAACTTTGAGGCTCTCGACCGTTACTATTATCATTATGTTGAGTTGGATATCAATGAGAGAACATTGTTTCTATTAGTGGACAGTCTTTGCTAGAGTATTGGACTTATGTCTTATCGTTATCGGGCTTCCCTTGTGTGATTAGTTAATTATTTTATCACTTTGTTTTTGCCTATATAAACATTGTTTGATCAAGGAAATACAGTAGCGTTCAATTCACAAATCTCTTCATGATATCAGAGTGTGTTCCTTAAACCTACGCTTCCGCACAAAAATCCTAAACCTATTTTTTTTCTCGTTGCCGCAGTATCAAAGGATACTTTGGTCGCTTTAATTCATCAGCTATTGTGATAATTGATGTGGGAGCTTGATTGTTTAGGTGAAATCGTGAGAGTTTGAATTGGACAAATTTGAAGCTTCTTCTCAACCTGTTAATTCCAATATTGTCGCGTAAGAATGATGACTTTTTATTTCTTATCATAATTACACTTTCACCCTCTATATGGTTATATTTGCATTATATATATATATATATATATATATATATATATATATATATATATATATATATTCATGTACTTGTTTTTGAACCATAATTTGCAGCATGTCTTCTTCAGAAACAGGGGATTATTGTGTCTTTCATGGAACAACTGTACTTGCAATACAATACGGACATAAATTTCTTATTACCGTACATTCCAAGAAATCAAATGAACGGGGCATTGAAAAAGTCATAGCTGAAAACAGACCTCATAGAGATCTAAGTAGTAAAATCTTCTTCCTTTTCCTAAACTCTAATTGAAATTTACTATTTGGGTAATTGAATAGGTGGTCGTCTATTACCACAAATTTATACTTAATATGATCAATTTTGTGTAGTTACTCACAATTATGACAAGATCTATATTATGTCCGACCATATCATGGTTGTGATGGTAGGCAATGCTATTGATTGTATGAAAATGAAAAAGGCATTGATAAACTCATGTTCAAATATGGTAAAATATTATCTCCTATCTTTCATTTTCACTCTTTACAAGAAAAATAAAAAAATAGGAATGATGCATTTGATTTTATTATAGGGATCAGTCGTGGAGGTCTTCAAATTGTTAAAGGTCACATGAATGGATTAAGGGGACAAAAGAAAGAATTCGGGTTTGTTATATGCGGCTCTGGGGTTGAGTTATAAACGTATATATACACATTTTACTTAGACTTGTTTGGACTTTTTTGTTGCTATTTTTTTGTAGTTTGCTACATAATTTTGATTCCTAATTTCTATATACTTTTCGTTTTACTTCTTTCGATGAAACTATTTTTTTAATAAAATAATATTTTTATTTCATTAAGGGGACCCCATGCAAGTTTTTTAGTATCTACGTCGCTGAAAATGAGGTAAAATTAAAAGCAGACGTTAGATTTGTAGCATTGGGATCAGGGAGCAAAGACGTTATATCTAGAACCAACATCGAAATGTAGACAACGTATATGCTATTCTTATTTCAAAAATTATTTATTATATTTTTTAATCTATCTAAGTAATGTCTAACATAATATAGTGCATAACTGCATATGATAGGGATGAGAGCGATTACATACATCCTACATCTTTGGAGAAATGTCTATATATCTCCACAAGATGTGTCCTTGATTCATACTTGTATGATATATCTACTGAAGGACGTATGTGTGGTAAGATACTCTTTAATTCTAAGTTTTTATTGTTAGTATGTGTACATTTTTCTTGTAAATCTTCTTTTTATATTCTTAGTCTTCCTATCTTTTGTACAGTATATCGTGTGTCCAGCGCACATTTGGAGAATTTGATAAACTTTGAGGCTTTCGAGCGTTACTATTATCACTATGTTGAGTTGGATATCAATGAGAGAACGTTGCTTCTATTAGTGGACAATCTTTGCTAGAGTATTGAGCTTATCTCTTATCGGGCTACCCTTGTGTTGTTAGTTTATTATTTTATCTCTTTGTTTTTGCCTATATAAGCATTGTTTGATCAATGAAATATATAAGCTTTCAGTTCACAAATCTCTTCATGGTATCAGAGCGCTTTCCTTAAACCTATGCTTCCGCACAAAAGCCGTAAATCTATTTTTTTCTCTCGTTGCCGCGGTATCAGAGGATACTTTGGCCGCGGTATCGGAGGATACTTTGGCACACAATACTTCATCTTATTCATCATGAGCGACAACAAACAATCACCACCAACACTTTCCCATACTTCGATCTATTACTTGCATCCCTTAGATCATCATGGTTTGCAAATATGCCCTATTCAAGTATATGAAAATAATTATGCCGATGGGTCAATTGCCATGACCCATTCTCTAGCCGCAAAACAAAAACTTACCTTCGTCAACGGAAAAACTACTAAACCAGTGTAAAATCCGGAATTTTTATTCCGTCTATTTACGTTATAAAATAGATCTCGATCAGTTGACCCATATCCGTCTACCTAGTTAGACCTATTATTATAGGATTTATCATTTTATGTAGATTCCTTCACATAAAATGATAGAATCTTTTATATAGTTTATCATTTTATGTAGGTTACTTCCGCATAAAATGATAGAGTTCTGAGCCGATCTTAAATTAAAATAAACTCCCTATCCGCCTAGTCCGTATATTTACATATCGGGATCTTGCCCAGCCAGAAACTCGTTAAATTTAGGAGGCCAGCTGCAGCCTTTTTCAGCCCATCTATTAATCCATAATTCAACCCACGAATCCAGCTTGCTAACCCAGCTCCAGCGCAGCCAGCCCAACAGCCCCAGTTTGCTTGTCCAGCTGCCTTGTCCGCCCAGCCCTATGCGCAGCCCATCTCTTCAGCAGCACAGCCCCAACGCAGTCCATTCCAGCCTAGAAGAACTGCTGCCTTGCGCATCTCAGCCCAGCGGATCCGGCTTGCTCAGCCCAGCAAAGCAGCAACCGCAGTCTTCAGCCCAGCGTCACACTAACTCGCCACCTCCTCCTGCTGAACAGCCGTTACAGCTCTTCCCCTTCTGTAACCGTTCTCTTTCCTATCATATCCCCCGAATCTCGCTCTTCCCTTCTGCGTTTTGTTTCCTTCCGTTTCTGCGTTTCCTTTGCTTCTGCATCGCTCGAACCTTCACCTTGCAGACAGTACAGATCTTTCAAACCAACGCACATCTCGCTCAGCAAGGGACTGAACCAAGACGTCCTCTTCTGCACACGTCCGGTCCGCCCTCTTCTGCACACGTCCAGCCCGTTCCAGCGTAAGAAGCACTCTGGGAGAAGCAACGTACCTCCCGCAGATTCTGTGTATTTCGGTAAGGATTAATCTACCATTCATCTTCACCTCTTTAATTAGTCGTTCATGAATACCTGCGATGACAACTCCATCTCGACCACTCCGTGACAGTAGCAAGGCTGGAAGGAGTTGGCCAATCCGTGTAGTAGTAGAAGACGCCTCAGCCAGTAGAGGTTGAAGAGGTGAGTCATCGTTTCTGCAGTCCCAATCCTTGCCTCTAGAAGTTAGTGTATAATCTTATGTATGTATACTATTTCCGTAATGCTAGAATGATGAACTGCTGTAGTCGGACTTGAACATAGGTTAGGTTGACCTTGTGTAGCTGCTGAGTATATAGACCGAAGGATAGGAACAAAGGACTGCTGTAAGTATGAAAAATAGAAATAAGGGGGCTGCTGTAAATTCATTTTATTTCCTTCAGCTTTTAGGTTACAAACAGCCCATCTTGTCGATCAATTATTAAACGTTTGGATAAAGATCTACCGTTGAATTTTGGATATGTTGTAGATGGATATATGTAGTTTAGCATATTAAAATTTGAGAAGAAATGAACGGTCGGATTGAAAGTTATGAGCTCCCGAAGTTAGGTAGTTGAGCAGTTTTGGTAAACTTGAATTTTGGCTAAGTATAGGAAATTAGAGTGAAGGAACCGACTTTGTGAATTATTATAAAAATATCGGCTGAACAGTTTGGAGAAATTCTTTCTTCTAAGGTTAGATAGAACCTCATAGATGATCTAGAGATTTAATTCGAAAATTTTATAAGCTGTTAAGAATTTTATATTTAGAGCCGAAGTTAAACCTTTACGATTTTTCCGGAAAATAGAAACATAGGAAAAATGTCAGTTTGGAACCAAATAAAATTTTAGGAGTTAGAATATATTTTTAGAACTTCAAATAGGAGTTTAGACATGAATTTTAGGGTTTTCGAGAAAATCGGAACCAAGGGTAAAATGGTCATTTTACCCTAAACTAATACTGTAACTAGTTATGTCTTAATACATCATTGGATCTTAGAAGTTTTAGACTTCTATCTACGTGAGAGTGTGCTAATACACTTATCGCCTTTGACAGGCAACTGAGTGGTGACAACTTACAGAGTGAGTGGTTTATAAAGAGTCGAGCGTTATAACAGGTAAGTCCTTTGTGCTTACTTAGCTGACTACTAAATATGAGTATAAATGATGATGGTGGTGTGTGATTGACATGTTAGAGAGATAAGTTGTGTTATATAATTACCGACCTATATTTTGGCCTAAGAGTAACGGGCGGTGGCATTCTGCTCAGTAGCTCGCGGGGCGCTGGGGGTTTCTTTCGGGACTAGTCCATACATGGTTTGTAGTGACGCTACCAATGGAAGTCAGCTAGACCTACACTAGTTGGATAAGGAACGGAGGCGAGAACTAATAATACTTCTCATGCCACAACTTAAATTGAATAATGTGAATCACTAAAATAATAGATAATAATTGGTTGAGTGCCAGCATGATGTTTGTTTAATTATGTTTCTGCTTGTGTTTGTGCTGTTATCATTTTGCTTATATTTGGATAGTTAGCTAACTGTTGATATGTTGTTTAGACTTGACACAGGTTAGAGTAGATGCCGAGTGATCCAGATGGTAGTGGTTAGCCGGGGTGTCGTACTTTAGGACGTTTTACAGTTTTTGCATTTGTGGGTTTTACAGTTGAACATTGTTTCCTTTCGTACTTTGTTATATTCCGTTTTTCGGCTGTAGTCGATCTGGTCACATTCATGCATTATTAAGAACTATTTTATGATTTCTGATTTTTCCTTATTTGTGCCTTGTTGTAAGATCTCGTTAAGTTGTTGTCAAACTAAGGTCGGGACCCACTGTGCGGTCCTAACCAGTAACTCCCTAAGTTGTAAAATTTGGGGTGTTACAACATGGTATCAGAGCTCTAGGTTGGCAACAATGGCACTTGAATCTTCTAAAAAGGTCATATAAGTAAATAAACAGAACCCGAAAAGGGTCTGAGTTTTCCAAAGAAAATTTTTGGTTTTAAAATGCATACAGAGTCGGGTTGGGATAGAAAGTACGGACGACCACCACTACCTCTGCAGATCTCGGTAATCTTAGAATAATTATGGACTTGTACTGTTATGATAGATTAGCTAGTTTATAACTGTAGTTATTACTATTCGTGCAGATGGCACGTACTAGGGCTGCACAAGTGACTGGCCGAGGTAGGGGTCGTCCCCCCCTTCCCCCAGTCAGACATGATCGAGCTGATAGCACCCCTACTGTTAGAGGGCGTGGTCGTGGGGGTAGACCTCCACTAGGGAGAGGTCGAGGACGAGTTCCTCGAGATGATCCACCTGCAGCAAGCGTACCAGGGGTTGCTGTAGAAGAAGTAGCTGAGAGTGTAGGCCCCGATGTCAGGCCTGAGACCGCCGCTAGGTCCGGAGCGCAAGGAGCTCGTTCTACTGAGTCGGGACGTGTTTCTATTGGAGCGTCTGAGTACAGGGAGTTCAGAGCCTATGTTGAGCGCAGGGAAGAAGCTGCCAGAGTGGAGAGGCTTACTCAGGTACCACCAGTGGTACCGGCTAGGTCAGCTCAGGTGACACAGGGAGTGTCTCAGGTGCCGGCTGTATCTGAGAGGAGGGCTGATGTTGATAGAGCACCTACTGGGGCCAAAGCACCGAGACCGGATGAGTGGTTGAAGGCTTTCAACTCTCAGAAGGTCCCCTCATTCAGCGGAGAGATAGGGCTAGAGGTGGAGCACTGGATAGGGAAGATTGAGACTGCTTTGGAGGCAATACGTTGCCCCGTGGATCGACAGGTAGATTTGATACAGACCTGCTTCACAGATGATGCTCATTCATGGTGGCGTACCATTCGTGGCCGAGTCACCAGCTGGGAGCAGATGAAGAACATTGTTAGAGACAGGTACTGCCCAGTTTCGCTGAGGAGGGAGAGATTCCAGGATTTCATTGAGGCGGGATTTGAGGATATCCCGATTGCTGCAGCCATAAAGAAGTTTCAGAAAGAGTTGACTTTGCTTGGACCATCTGCACCTCCAGAAGAGCAGCATGTTTATCTTTTCTCCAGGAGGTTGAGAGAGAGTACCCGATCCTACCTGGCTGGATTCCGCTGTGAGACCTTGTCTGATTATCAAGATAGGGCCTCTGCTTATGAGAGAGATAGGCCAGCTTCTAGGAAAGCAGCTCAGTCTAGTGGGCCGGATAAGCGGCAGAGGACAGGACATGCTGGTAGCAGTGCAGCAGTAGCAGGTTATGGTAGAGGACAGACTCAGGGGAGGTCCAGCTACCACTCTACAGTTCGGACTCCCAGTGGAGATCGACAGTGCTTTAACTGTGGTGGCCGTGATCACATTAAGACGGACTGCCCGAAACCACCGGTCACTTGCTTCACTTGTGGGAAGCCGGGACACAGGGCTACTTTCTGCCGTCAGGGCAAGGCTTCTTCTCAGCAGGGATCTTCTCCTGCAGGTGCTGAGAAGAGTGTACAAAGACCCCCTCAGTACCGAGCTCCGAGTCAGGAGCAGCAGCAGTATCGGGCTCCAGGACATCCTGCTTCATACAGTACTGCACAGGGATCAGGTCGTGGCAGAGGACGTAGTAGTACCACTGACACCAGAGGAGGACCATCGAGAGTGTTTGAGCTGAGGAACACTGAGCAGCCTGCAGCACCTGCGACCACAGGTACTATTTGGATCCATGACTTACCTGTGCGCGTTTTATTTGATACGGGTGCCACACACTCCTTTATATCAGATGCATGTGTAGATAGGTTGTCCTTAGCTACAGTAGAGGGTGTACCTTTTGTGGTTGGGTTACTAGATGGGGGTAAGGTTAGAGGATCTCGAGAGATTTATGACTGCCCTATTCACCTGGGAGGCCGGATCTGGTTAGTAAATTTTCTAGTCATGCCCTTAGCACATGAGGACGTGATATTAGGGATAAATTGGATGACTAGACATGGAGCCGTCTTGCATATTGGTAGGAGGACTGTGACTGTCGCCACTGAGGAAGGTCACAGAGTTATATTCCGAGGTTGGGACCTCGGAAAGTCCGGCACCGTTATCAGTGCAGTGAGAGCAGCCAGACTGATAGCACAGGGTTGCGAGGCCTTCTAGTGTTATGCCATGAAGGAGCGTAAGAGCCTGACAGTAGAGGAGATACCAGTTGCCTGTGAGTTTGCAGAGGTATTCAGCGACGACTTACCAGGGCTACCTCCACAGAGGAGTGTGGACTTTAGCATCGAGTTAGAGCCGGGCACGAGACCGATCTCGAAGGCCCCGTACCGCATGGCCCCGATAGAGCTGCTTGAGCTGAAGAAGCAGTTAGAGGAGTTAGCAGAGAAGGGCTTCATACGTCCTAGTGTTTCTCCCTGGGGCGCACCAGTTTTATTTGTGAGGAAGAAAGATGGATCGATGAGACTGTGTATCGACTACAAGGAGTTGAACAAGGTCACCATCAAGAATAAGTATCCACTGCCTCGCATAGATGATCTCCTGGACCAGCTGCATGGAGCGTCAGTGTTCTCGAGGATAGATTTGAGGTCGGGTTATCACCAGCTGAGGGTGAGAGATCAGGACATACCTAAGACGGCATTCCGGACTAGGTATGGTCATTATGAGTTTGTAGTGATGCCATTCGGGCTCACTAATGCGCCAGCAGTATTTATGGAGTTGATGAATGGGATTTTCATCGACTTCTTAGACCAGTTTGTAGTGGTCTTCATCGACGACATTCTAGTTTACTCTAGAAGTCGAGAGGAGCATGCCGGGCACTTGAGGACAGTGCTGCAGATTCTACAGGATAGTCAGCTATATGCTAAACTATCCAAGTGTGAGTTCTGGATGTCAGAGGTGGCGTTCCTTGGCCATGTAGTGACTGCTGAGGGGATTAAGGTCGACCCGGCGAAGATTGAGTCAGTGTCTTCTTGGCAGCCTCCAAAGAATGTGAAGGAGGTTCGCAGCTTCCTAGGATTGGCAGGTTATTACCGTCGGTTTGTGGAAGGGTTTTCTCTGATCGCCCGACCACTTACTTCCCTCCTACGGAAGACTACTCGGTTCGTATGGTCTGAGCCGTGTCAGCAGAGTTTTGATGAGCTGAAGAGGAGGTTGACGTCTGCTCCGATCTTAGCACAACCTGAGGGTACAGAGGACTTCGTAGTGTACAGTGACGCATCCAAGCTGGGCTTGGGGTGTGTCTTGATGCAGAGGGGTAAGGTTATAGCATATGCGTCTCGACAGCTGAAGACGTATGAAGAGAACTACCCCACTCATGACCTGGAGTTAGCAGCAGTAGTGCACGCTCTTAAGATCTGGCGTCATTATCTCTATGGAGCGACCTGTCAGATCTTCACAGACCATAAGAGTCTGAAGTACATATTCACTCAGCAGGAGTTGAATAACCGCCAGAGACGGTGGCTAGAGTTGATCAAGGATTTCGACCTTGAGATACTTTACCACCCCGGAAAGGCGAATGTAGTTGCTGACGCTTTGAGTCGGAAGACGCCTCAGGAGAAGGCGATAGCTCGGTTGACAGTACAACCACAGTTACAGAGAGACTTAGCTTGGTTGGAGGTAGAGATCCAGTTCCCCGATACAGCTCATCAGTTAGCCACCTTAGAGTTACTTCCTGACCTGTTGGGTGAGATCCGACAGAAGCAGGAGACCTGTCCGATGTTGACCCGGATCCAAGACCGGATGTCACGAGATGAGGCACCTCAGTTCACTATTGGTGCCGATGGAGTGATGAGACGACAGGACCGTGTCTGTGTGCCATCAGACAGTGAGCTGAGACAGAGGATACTAGGTGAGGCTCATGCTACCCCTTACTCCGTACATCCAGGAGCGAGTAAGATGTATAAGGACGTGAGACGTTCCTTCTGGTGGGGTGGTTTGAAGCCTAATGTGGCCCGATATGTAGCCCAGTGTGCGACCTGTCAGCAGGTCAAGATTGAGCATCGTAGATCCGGAGGAGAGCTACACCCACTTCCAGTACCACATTGGAAGTGGGAAGACATTTCTATGGATTTCGTTACCGGATTGAGGCTCAGCAAAGGTTTTGATGCCATTTGGGTAGTGGTAGACCGCCTGACGAAGACCGCACGTTTCATTCCGATTAAGGAAACGTGGCCGGTAAACCGTCTAGCAGAGGAGTTCATCAGACACATTGTGAGACTCCATGGAGTACCGAGGACTATCGTCTCCGACAGGGATGGACGTTTTACCTCGAGGTTCTGGCAGCAGGTACATACTGCTCTGGGTACGAGTCTTCACTTTACCACTGCCTACCACCCACAGACAGACGGTCAGTCAGAGAGGACCATCCAGACCCTAGAGGACATGTTGAGGGCATGTGTGCTAGATTGGGGACAGGTATGGCCGGATCACCTCCCACTAGTAGAGTTTTCATATAATAACTGCTGGCATGCGTCTATTGGGATGGCACCTTATGAGGCTTTGTACGGGCGGAGATGTCGTACACCACTATGTTGGGATGAGCCTAGCAAGGCTGATGGAGTAGTACCAGATCAGATACAGGACGACATCGCCCGGATTGCCTTAGTCCGGGAGAGGATGTTAGCAGCTCAGAGTCGTCAGAAGTCCTACGCCGACAAAAGGCGTCGACCTTCGGAGTTTAGAGTAGGTACACAGGTGTGGTTGAGAGTGTCACCTACGAGAGGAGTTAGACGTTTCGGCATTAAGGGGAAGCTGAGTCCCCGGTATGTCGGCCCATTTGGGATCGTAGAGAGAGTCGGAGAGGTTGCCTACCGACTAGCACTGCCACCGAGATTAGAGGGAGTACACCCGGTTTTTCATGTATCTCAGCTGCGAGAGTACATACCGGATCCTAGACACGTCATCAGTCACGAGGATCTGATAGTTGAGCCAGACCACACTTTTGTGGAGTATCCAGTAGCCGTCCTAGAGCGTAGCATTAGACGCCTGCGTTCTAAGGAGATACCGATGCTGAGGATTCAATGGTCTAGACGAAGAGTTGATGAGGCTACCTGGGAGACAGAGGAGAGCATTAGACGTAACTACCCTGAGTTCTTTGCGGAGTTAGCCGCTACCTCAGTACCGACGGGTTAGTACTAAGACGAGACCTTATATGACTTCTGTGATTATATGTTTACATAATTGTTTATGTCTATGTGCTTGATGACGTGAGTAGTTGCTTGCTAGAATATATTTCTCGAGGGGAAATGTATGGGGTAGGTATCTTATCCCAAGTTTCGGGACGAAACTTATTTTAAGGGGGTACTGATGTAAAATCCGGAATTTTTATTCCGTCTATTTACGTTATAAAATAGATCTCGATCAGTTGACCCATATCCGTCTACCTAGTTAGACCTATTATTATAGGATTTATCATTTTATGTAGATTCCTTCACATAAAATGATAGAATCTTTTATATAGTTTATCATTTTATGTAGGTTACTTCCGCATAAAATGATAGAGTTCTGAGCCGATCTTAAATTAAAATAAACTCCCTATCCGCCTAGTCCGTATATTTACATATCGGGATCTTGCCCAGCCAGAAACTCGTTAAATTTAGGAGGCCAGCTGCAGCCTTTTTCAGCCCATCTATTAATCCATAATTCAACCCACGGATCCAGCCTGCTAGCCCAGCTCCAGCGCAGCCAGCCCAACAGCCCCAGTTTGCTTGTCTAGCTGCCTTGTCCGCCCAGCCCTATGCGCAACCCATCTCTTCAGCAGCACAGCCCCAGCGCAGTCCATTCCAGCCCAGAAGAACTGCTGCCTTGCGCATCTCAGCCCAGCGGATCCGGCTTGCTCAGCCCAACAAAGCAGCAACCGCAGTCTTCAGCCCAGCGTCACACTAACTCGCCACCTCCTCCTGCTGAACAGCCGTTACAGCTCTTCCCCTTCTGTAACCGTTCTCTTTCCTATCATATCCCCCGAATCTCGCTCTTCCCTTCTGCGTTTTGTTTCCTTCCGTTTCTGCGTTTCCTTTGCTTCTGCATCGCTCGAACCTTCACCTTGCAAACAGTACAGATCTTTCAAACCAACGCACATCTCGCTCAGCAAGGGACTGAACCAAGACGTCCTCTTCTGCACACGTCCGGTCCGCCCTCTTCTGCACACGTCCAGCCCGTTCCAGCGTAAGAAGCACTCTGGGAGAAGCAACGTACCTCCCGCAGATTCTGTGTATTTCGGTAAGGATTAATCTACCATTCATCTTCACCTCTTTAATTAGTCGTTCATGAATACCTGCGATGACAACTCCATCTCGACCACTCCGTGACAGTAGCAAGGCTGGAAGGAGTTGGCCAATCCGTGTAGTAGTAGAAGACGCCTCAGCCAGTAGAGGTTGAAGAGGTGAGTCATCGTTTCTGCAGTCCCAATCCTTGCCTCTAGAAGTTAGTGTATAATCTTATGTATGTATACTATTTCCGTAATGCTAGAATGATGAACTGCTGTAGTCGGACTTGAACATAGGTTAGGTTGACCTTGTGTAGCTGCTGAGTATATAGACCGAAGGATAGGAACAAAGGACTGCTGTAAGTATGAAAAATAGAAATAAGGGGGCTGCTGTAAATTCATTTTATTTCCTTCAGCTTTTAGGTTACAAACAGCCCATCTTGTCGATCAATTATTAAACGTTTGGATAAAGATCCACCGTTGAATTTTGGATATGTTGTAGATGGATATATGTAGTTTAGCATATTAAAATTTGAGAAGAAATGAACGGTCGGATTGAAAGTTATGAGCTCCCGAAGTTAGGTAGTTGAGCAGTTTTGGTAAACTTGAATTTTGGCTAAGTATAGGAAATTAGAGTGAAGGAACCGACTTTGTGAATTATTATAAAAATATCGGCTGAACAGTTTGGAGAAATTCTTTCTTCTAAGGTTAGATAGAACCTCATAGATGATCTAGAGATTTAATTCGGAAATTTTATAAGCTGTTAAGAATTTTATATTTAGAGCCGAAGTTAAACCTTTACGATTTTTCCGGAAAATAGAAACATAGGAAAAATGTCAGTTTGGAACCAAATAAAATTTTAGGAGTTAGAATATATTTTTAGAACTTCAAATAGGAGTTTAGACATGAATTTTAGGGTTTTCGAGAAAATCGGAACCAAGGGTAAAATGGTCATTTTACCCTAAACTAATACTTAACTAGTTATGTCTTAATACATCATTGGATCTTAGAAGTTTTAGACTTCTATCTACGTGAGAGTGTGCTAATACACTTATCGCCTTTGACAGGCAACTGAGTGGTGACAGTTTACAGAGCGAGTGGTTTATAAAGAGTCGAGCGTTATAACAGGTAAGTCCTTTGGGCTTACTTAGCTGACTACTAAATATGAGTATAAATGATGATGGTGGTGTGTGATTGACATGTTAGAGAGATAGGTTGTGTTATATAATTACCGACCTATATTTTGGCCTAAGAGTAACGGGCGGTGGCATTCTGCTCAGTAGCTCGCGGGGCGCTGGGGGTTTCTTTCGGGACTAGTCCATACATGGTTTGTAGTGACGCTACCAATGGAAGTCAGCTAGACCTACACCAGTTGGATAAGGAACGGAGGCGAGAACTAATAATACTTCTCATGCCACAACTTAAATTGAATAATGTGAATCACTAAAATAATAGATAATAATTGGTTGAGTGCCAGCATGATGTTTGTTTAATTATGTTTCTGCTTGTGTTTGTGCTGTTATCATTTTGCTTATATTTGGATAGTTAGCTAACTGTTGATATGTTGTTTAGACTTGACACAGGTTAGAGCAGATGCCGAGTGATCCAGATGGTAGTGGTTAGCCGGGGTGTCGTACTTTAGGACGTTTTACAGTTTTTGCATTTGTGGGTTTTACAGTTGAACATTGTTTCCTTTCGTACTTTGTTATATTCCGTTTTTCGGCTGTAGTCGATCTGGTCACATTCATGCATTATTAAGAACTATTTTATGATTTCTGATTTTTCCTTATTTGTGCCTTGTTGTAAGATCTCGTTAAGTTGTTGTCAAACTAAGGTCGGGACCCACTGTGCGGTCCTAACCAGTAACTCCCTAAGTTGTAAAATTTGGGGTGTTACAACATGGTATCAGAGCTCTAGGTTGGCAACAATGGCACTTGAATCTTCTAAAAAGGTCATATAAGTAAATAAACAGAACCCGAAAAGGGTCTGAGTTTTCCAAAGAAAATTTTTGGTTTTAAAATGCATACAGAGTCGGGTTGGGATAGAAAGTACGGACGACCACCACTACCTCTGCAGATCTCGGTAATCTTAGAATAATTATGGACTTGTACTGTTATGATAGATTAGCTAGTTTATAACTGTAGTTATTACTATTCGTGCAGATGGCACGTACTAGGGCTGCACAAGTGACTGGCCGAGGTAGGGGTCGTCCCCCCTTCCCCCAGTCAGACATGATCGAGCTGATAGCACCCCTACTGTTAGAGGGCGTGGTCGTGGGGGTAGACCTCCACTAGGGAGAGGTCGAGGACGAGTTCCTCGAGATGATCCACCTGCAGCAAGCGTACCAGGGGTTGCTGTAGAAGAAGTAGCTGAGAGTGTAGGCCCCGATGTCAGGCCTGAGACCGCCGCTAGGTCCGGAGCGCAAGGAGCTCGTTCTACTGAGTTGGGACGTGTTTCTATTGGAGCGTCTGAGTACAGGGAGTTCAGAGCCTATGTTGAGCGCAGGGAAGAAGCTGCCAGAGTGGAGAGGCTTACTCAGGTACCACCAGTGGTACCGGCTAGGTCAGCTCAGGTGACACAGGGAGTGTCTCAGGTGCCGGCTGTATCTGAGAGGAGGGCTGATGTTGATAGAGCACCTACTGGGGCCAAAGCACCGAGACCGGATGAGTGGTTGAAGGCTTTCAACTCTCAGAAGGTCCCCTCATTCAGCGGAGAGATAGGGCTAGAGGTGGAGCACTGGATAGGGAAGATTGAGACTGCTTTGGAGGCAATACGTTGCCCCGTGGATCGACAGGTAGATTTGATACAGACCTGCTTCACAGATGATGCTCATTCATGGTGGCGTACCATTCGTGGCCGAGTCACCAGCTGGGAGCAGATGAAGAACATTGTTAGAGACAGGTACTGCCCAGTTTCGCTGAGGAGGGAGAGATTCCAGGATTTCATTGAGGCGGGATTTGAGGATATCCCGATTGCTGCAGCCATAAAGAAGTTTCAGAAAGAGTTGACTTTGCTTGGACCATCTGCACCTCCAGAAGAGCAGCATGTTTATCTTTTCTCCAAGAGGTTGAGAGAGAGTACCCGATCCTACCTGGCTGGATTCCGCTGTGAGACCTTGTCTGATTATCAAGATAGGGCCTCTGCTTATGAGAGAGATAGGCCAGCTTCTAGGAAAGCAGCTCAGTCTAGTGGGCCGGATAAGCGGCAGAGGACAGGACATGCTGGTAGCAGTGCAGCAGTAGCAGGTTATGGTAGAGGACAGACTCAGGGGAGGTCCAGCTACCACTCTACAGTTCGGACTCCCAGTGGAGATCGACAGTGCTTTAACTGTGGTGGCCGTGATCACATTAAGACGGACTGCCCGAAACCACCGGTCACTTGCTTCACTTGTGGGAAGCCGGGACACAGGGCTACTTTCTGCCGTCAGGGCAAGGCTTCTTCTCAGCAGGGATCTTCTCCTGCAGGTGCTGAGAAGAGTGTACAAAGACCCCCTCAGTACCGAGCTCCGAGTCAGGAGCAGCAGCAGTATCGGGCTCCAGGACATCCTGCTTCATACAGTACTGCACAGGGATCAGGTCGTGGCAGAGGACGTAGTAGTACCACTGACACCAGAGGAGGACCATCGAGAGTGTTTGAGCTGAGGAACACTGAGCAGCCTGCAGCACCTGCGACCACAGGTACTATTTGGATCCATGACTTACCTGTGCGCGTTTTATTTGATACGGGTGCCACACACTCCTTTATATCAGATGCATGTGTAGATAGGTTGTCCTTAGCTACAGTAGAGGGTGTACCTTTTGTGGTTGGGTTACTAGATGGGGGTAAGGTTAGAGGATCTCGAGAGATTTATGACTGCCCTATTCACCTGGGAGGCCGGATCTGGTTAGTAAATTTTCTAGTCATGCCCTTAGCACATGAGGACGTGATATTAGGGATAAATTGGATGACTAGACATGGAGCCGTCTTGCATATTGGTAGGAGGACTGTGACTGTCGCCACTGAGGAAGGTCACAGAGTTATATTCCGAGGTTGGGACCTCGGAAAGTCCGGCACCGTTATCAGTGCAGTGAGAGCAGCCAGACTGATAGCACAGGGTTGCGAGGCCTTCTAGTGTTATGCCATGAAGGAGCGTAAGAGCCTGACAGTAGAGGAGATACCAGTTGCCTGTGAGTTTGCAGAGGTATTCAGCGACGACTTACCAGGGCTACCTCCACAGAGGAGTGTGGACTTTAGCATCGAGTTAGAGCCGGGCACGAGACCGATCTCGAAGGCCCCGTACCGCATGGCCCCGATAGAGCTGCTTGAGCTGAAGAAGCAGTTAGAGGAGTTAGCAGAGAAGGGCTTCATACGTCCTAGTGTTTCTCCCTGGGGCGCACCAGTGTTATTTGTGAGGAAGAAAGATGGATCGATGAGACTGTGTATCGACTACAAGGAGTTGAACAAGGTCACCATCAAGAATAAGTATCCACTGCCTCGCATAGATGATCTGCTGGACCAGCTGCATGGAGCGTCAGTGTTCTCGAGGATAGATTTGAGGTCGGGTTATCACCAGCTGAGGGTGAGAGATCAGGACATACCTAAGACGGCATTCCGGACTAGGTATGGTCATTATGAGTTTGTAGTGATGCCATTCGGGCTCACTAATGCGCCAGCAGTATTTATGGAGTTGATGAATGGGATTTTCATCGACTTCTTAGACCAGTTTGTAGTGGTCTTCATCGACGACATTCTAGTTTACTCTAGAAGTCGAGAGGAGCATGCCGGGCACTTGAGGACAGTGCTGCAGATTCTACAGGATAGTCAGCTATATGCTAAACTATCCAAGTGTGAGTTCTGGATGTCAGAGGTGGCGTTCCTTGGCCATGTAGTGACTGCTGAGGGGATTAAGGTCGACCCGGCGAAGATTGAGTCAGTGTCTTCTTGGCAGCCTCCAAAGAATGTGAAGGAGGTTCGCAGCTTCCTAGGATTGGCAGGTTATTACCGTCGGTTTGTGGAAGGGTTTTCTCTGATCGCCCGACCACTTACTTCCCTCCTACGGAAGACTACTCGGTTCGTATGGTCTGAGCCGTGTCAGCAGAGTTTTGATGAGCTGAAGAGGAGGTTGACGTCTGCTCCGATCTTAGCACAACCTGAGGGTACAGAGGACTTCGTAGTGTACAGTGACGCATCCAAGCTGGGCTTGGGGTGTGTCTTGATGCAGAGGGGTAAGGTTATAGCATATGCGTCTCGACAGCTGAAGACGTATGAAGAGAACTACCCCACTCATGACCTGGAGTTAGCAGCAGTAGTGCACGCTCTTAAGATCTGGCGTCATTATCTCTATGGAGCGACCTGTCAGATCTTCACAGACCATAAGAGTCTGAAGTACATATTCACTCAGCAGGAGTTGAATAACCGCCAGAGACGGTGGCTAGAGTTGATCAAGGATTTCGACCTTGAGATACTTTACCACCCCGGAAAGGCGAATGTAGTTGCTGACGCTTTGAGTCGGAAGACGCCTCAGGAGAAGGCGATAGCTCGGTTGACAGTACAACCACAGTTACAGAGAGACTTAGCTTGGTTGGAGGTAGAGATCCAGTTCCCCGATACAGCTCATCAGTTAGCCACCTTAGAGTTACTTCCTGACCTGTTGGGTGAGATCCGACAGAAGCAGGAGACCTGTCCGATGTTGACCCGGATCCAAGACCGGATGTCACGAGATGAGGCACCTCAGTTCACTATTGGTGCCGATGGAGTGATGAGACGACAGGACCGTGTCTGTGTGCCATCAGACAGTGAGCTGAGACAGAGGATACTAGGTGAGGCTCATGCTACCCCTTACTCCGTACATCCAGGAGCGAGTAAGATGTATAAGGACGTGAGACGTTCCTTCTGGTGGGGTGGTTTGAAGCCTAATGTGGCCCGATATGTAGCCCAGTGTGCGACCTGTCAGCAGGTCAAGATTGAGCATCGTAGATCCGGAGGAGAGCTACACCCACTTCCAGTACCACATTGGAAGTGGGAAGACATTTCTATGGATTTCGTTACCGGATTGAGGCTCAGCAAAGGTTTTGATGCCATTTGGGTAGTGGTAGACCGCCTGACGAAGACCGCACGTTTCATTCCGATTAAGGAAACGTGGCCGGTAAACCGTCTAGCAGAGGAGTTCATCAGACACATTGTGAGACTCCATGGAGTACCGAGGACTATCGTCTCCGACAGGGATGGACGTTTTACCTCGAGGTTCTGGCAGCAGGTACATACTGCTCTGGGTACGAGTCTTCACTTTACCACTGCCTACCACCCACAGACAGACGGTCAGTCAGAGAGGACCATCCAGACCCTAGAGGACATGTTGAGGGCATGTGTGCTAGATTGGGGACAGGTATGGCCGGATCACCTCCCACTAGTAGAGTTTTCATATAATAACTGCTGGCATGCGTCTATTGGGATGGCACCTTATGAGGCTTTGTACGGGCGGAGATGTCGTACACCGCTATGTTGGGATGAGCCTAGCAAGGCTGATGGAGTAGTACTAGATCAGATACAGGACGACATCGCCCGGATTGCCTTAGTCCGGGAGAGGATGTTAGCAGCTCAGAGTCGTCAGAAGTCCTACGCCGACAAAAGGCGTCGACCTTCGGAGTTTAGAGTAGGTACACAGGTGTGGTTGAGAGTGTCACCTACGAGAGGAGTTAGACGTTTCGGCATTAAGGGGAAGCTGAGTCCCCGGTATGTCGGCCCATTTGGGATCGTAGAGAGAGTCGGAGAGGTTGCCTACCGACTAGCACTGCCACCGAGATTAGAGGGAGTACACCCGGTTTTTCATGTATCTCAGCTGCGAGAGTACATACCGGATCCTAGACACGTCATCAGTCACGAGGATCTGATAGTTGAGCCAGACCACACTTTTGTGGAGTATCCAGTAGCCGTCCTAGAGCGTAGCATTAGACGCCTGCGTTCTAAGGAGATACCGATGCTGAGGATTCAATGGTCTAGACGAAGAGTTGATGAGGCTACCTGGGAGACAGAGGAGAGCATTAGACGTAACTACCCTGAGTTCTTTGCGGAGTTAGCCGCTACCTCAGTACCGACGGGTTAGTACTAAGACGAGACCTTATATGACTTCTGTGATTATATGTTTACATAATTGTTTATGTCTATGTGCTTGATGACGTGAGTAGTTGCTTGCTAGAATATATTTCTCGAGGGGAAATGTATGGGGTAGGTATCTTATCCCAAGTTTCGGGACGAAACTTATTTTAAGGGGGTACTGATGTAAAATCCGGAATTTTTATTCCGTCTATTTACGTTATAAAATAGATCTCGATCAGTTGACCCATATCCGTCTACCTAGTTAGACCTATTATTATAGGATTTATCATTTTATGTAGATTCCTTCACATAAAATGATAGAATCTTTTATATAGTTTATCATTTTATGTAGGTTACTTCCGCATAAAATGATAGAGTTCTGAGCCGATCTTAAATTAAAATAAACTCCCTATCCGCCTAGTCCGTATATTTACATATCGGGATCTTGCCCAGCCAGAAACTCGTTAAATTTAGGAGGCCAGCTGCAGCCTTTTTCAGCCCATCTATTAATCCATAATTCAACCCACGGATCCAGCCTGCTAGCCCAGCTCCAGCGCAGCCAGCCCAACAGCCCCAGTTTGCTTGTCTAGCTGCCTTGTCCGCCCAGCCCTATGCGCAACCCATCTCTTCAGCAGCACAGCCCCAGCGCAGTCCATTCCAGCCCAGAAGAACTGCTGCCTTGCGCATCTCAGCCCAGCGGATCCGGCTTGCTCAGCCCAACAAAGCAGCAACCGCAGTCTTCAGCCCAGCGTCACACTAACTCGCCACCTCCTCCTGCTGAACAGCCGTTACAGCTCTTCCCCTTCTGTAACCGTTCTCTTTCCTATCATATCCCCCGAATCTCGCTCTTCCCTTCTGCGTTTTGTTTCCTTCCGTTTCTGCGTTTCCTTTGCTTCTGCATCGCTCGAACCTTCACCTTGCAAACAGTACAGATCTTTCAAACCAACGCACATCTCGCTCAGCAAGGGACTGAACCAAGACGTCCTCTTCTGCACACGTCCGGTCCGCCCTCTTCTGCACACGTCCAGCCCGTTCCAGCGTAAGAAGCACTCTGGGAGAAGCAACGTACCTCCCGCAGATTCTGTGTATTTCGGTAAGGATTAATCTACCATTCATCTTCACCTCTTTAATTAGTCGTTCATGAATACCTGCGATGACAACTCCATCTCGACCACTCCGTGACAGTAGCAAGGCTGGAAGGAGTTGGCCAATCCGTGTAGTAGTAGAAGACGCCTCAGCCAGTAGAGGTTGAAGAGGTGAGTCATCGTTTCTGCAGTCCCAATCCTTGCCTCTAGAAGTTAGTGTATAATCTTATGTATGTATACTATTTCCGTAATGCTAGAATGATGAACTGCTGTAGTCGGACTTGAACATAGGTTAGGTTGACCTTGTGTAGCTGCTGAGTATATAGACCGAAGGATAGGAACAAAGGACTGCTGTAAGTATGAAAAATAGAAATAAGGGGGCTGCTGTAAATTCATTTTATTTCCTTCAGCTTTTAGGTTACAAACAGCCCATCTTGTCGATCAATTATTAAACGTTTGGATAAAGATCCACCGTTGAATTTTGGATATGTTGTAGATGGATATATGTAGTTTAGCATATTAAAATTTGAGAAGAAATGAACGGTCGGATTGAAAGTTATGAGCTCCCGAAGTTAGGTAGTTGAGCAGTTTTGGTAAACTTGAATTTTGGCTAAGTATAGGAAATTAGAGTGAAGGAACCGACTTTGTGAATTATTATAAAAATATCGGCTGAACAGTTTGGAGAAATTCTTTCTTCTAAGGTTAGATAGAACCTCATAGATGATCTAGAGATTTAATTCGGAAATTTTATAAGCTGTTAAGAATTTTATATTTAGAGCCGAAGTTAAACCTTTACGATTTTTCCGGAAAATAGAAACATAGGAAAAATGTCAGTTTGGAACCAAATAAAATTTTAGGAGTTAGAATATATTTTTAGAACTTCAAATAGGAGTTTAGACATGAATTTTAGGGTTTTCGAGAAAATCGGAACCAAGGGTAAAATGGTCATTTTACCCTAAACTAATACTTAACTAGTTATGTCTTAATACATCATTGGATCTTAGAAGTTTTAGACTTCTATCTACGTGAGAGTGTGCTAATACACTTATCGCCTTTGACAGGCAACTGAGTGGTGACAGTTTACAGAGCGAGTGGTTTATAAAGAGTCGAGCGTTATAACAGGTAAGTCCTTTGGGCTTACTTAGCTGACTACTAAATATGAGTATAAATGATGATGGTGGTGTGTGATTGACATGTTAGAGAGATAGGTTGTGTTATATAATTACCGACCTATATTTTGGCCTAAGAGTAACGGGCGGTGGCATTCTGCTCAGTAGCTCGCGGGGCGCTGGGGGTTTCTTTCGGGACTAGTCCATACATGGTTTGTAGTGACGCTACCAATGGAAGTCAGCTAGACCTACACCAGTTGGATAAGGAACGGAGGCGAGAACTAATAATACTTCTCATGCCACAACTTAAATTGAATAATGTGAATCACTAAAATAATAGATAATAATTGGTTGAGTGCCAGCATGATGTTTGTTTAATTATGTTTCTGCTTGTGTTTGTGCTGTTATCATTTTCTTATATTTGGATAGTTAGCTAACTGTTGATATGTTGTTTAGACTTGACACAGGTTAGAGTAGATGCCGAGTGATCCAGATGGTAGTGGTCAGCCGGGGTGTCGTACTTTAGGACGTTTTACAGTTTTTGCATTTGTGGGTTTTACAGTTGAACATTGTTTCCTTTCGTACTTTGTTATATTTCGTTTTCCGGCTGTAGTCGATCTGGTCACATTCATGCATTATTAAGAACTATTTTATGATTTCTGATTTTTCCTTATCTGTGCCTTGTTGTAAGATCTCGTTAAGTTGTTGTCAAACTAAGGTCGGGACCCACTGTGCGGTCCTAACCAGTAACTCCCTAAGTTGTAAAATTTGGGGTGTTACAACCAGATACCTCATCGGATGAATATTCCAATTGGGTTTGTGTTAACTCTATGATTCAAAGTTGGATTATCTAATTCATGGATCCATCCCTCCACAAATTGGTGAGTTATTGCACTAATGCTTATCTTCTTTAGGAAGATCTCAAAGAATGTTTTGATGTTGGCAACAGCCCCCTTCTACTTCAACTACGCAGGGATCTTGCTCATTGTACACAAAATGGTCAAACAGTTGGTGCCTACTTCAGCCGCCTTAAAAAGATTTGGGATAAGATGGCATCTCAACATGTACAATGTGCCTGCACATGTGGTAACAAGCCAAAGATGAGGAAGAGGTTCATCAATTTTTCATCAATTTCTCCTTGGATTAGAGGATACTATTTATGGATCTCTCCGATCAAATATTTTTGCTCAAGATCCATTACCTAAGCTCAACAAGGTATATTCCCTCGCAATTCAAGAGAAACGTCTCAAAACTATTGCCTGAGAACGAGACAGCCGTCCTGAAGAAGTAGCTTTTTCGGTAACATCTCAACGCAAAGCTCGTCATTATAAAATACTAAAGGATCAATCTTTTGCAATCATTGCAACATACCAGGTCATAACACGAAGACTTGCTTCAAAATATACGGCTATCCAGATTGGTGGATTGCTCTCAATGGTCCGCCTCCTACTATGAATCGTCCACCATCAAAATCCACCAAACACGCAGCAGTCGCAACAGTTTTTTTACTTGTTGGGCAAGTCAACTCCGCATCTCCTGATCCCTTAACACCTCAAGATCGTAGAGACATTGTCCCTACAATTGATGATACTCATTGGAACACCATTGAAGCTGCCTTGAACTCCTACCGCTCACATTCTTCCCATGATACTTCTTCAGATATTATTTCGCTACCTTGGATACTTGATTCAGGAGCTTCTTTTCATATGACAGGAGACCGCTCTCTCCTCTCCAATATCACACCGGTCAACACATGCCAGATTAAGCTTCCTAACGGAGTTCTAGGCTTCGCCGCACATGCATGGAGTTTGCACATCAATGATTCTCTTCACCTTACCCGAGTATTATTTGTTCCAGGGCTTGATTGTCATATTCTCTCCCTGAATCAGTTAACTACAGATTGGAATTGTGTTTTTATGATAACTAATAAAATTTGTGTTATACAAGACCGTACTTCGAGGACGGTGATTGGAGTAGGTGAAGCCTATGATGGAATCTACTGGCTTCGGTGATGACAAACACTTCTCCGTCTCTTTGACGCCTTACCACTGTTGATACCACCATCCTTCATAACTGCCTTGGTCATCCTTCCATCACCAAAAATGCCTCCCCATGTGACAGTTGTCTCCGGGCAAAGCTACCACGGTCATCTTTTCCTATTAGCACATCTCGTGCCTCCTCTCTATCTGCTTTAGTTCATTTGAATATTTGGGGTTCTTATCGTACCCTTTCTAGCTTTGGTTGTTCTTATTTTTTTCACTATTTTAGATGATCACTCTCGTTGTACTTGGGTTCATTTATAAAACGCAAAGCCGAAGTTATTCCTTGAATCAAACACTTTTGCATTATGGTTGCAACACAATTCATTTCTTGTGTCAAAACCTTTTGCAACGACAATGCTAAGGAATTTATTTCCCTTCGACCTTTTCTTCAAGCAAAGGTATCCGCCTAGAAACCTCTTGTACCTACACACCACAACAAAATGGGAGGGTTGAATGCAAACACCGTCATATCCTTAATGTCGCTAGATACCTAATGTTTCAAGCACACTTACCCACTTCCTTTTGGGGAGAATGTGTCCTTAAGGCTTGCTACCTCATTAATCGTACCCCTACACCCATCCTTCATCACAAAACTCCTTATGAACTCCTTCATGGCTCTCCACCTAACCATCATCATCTTCGAGTTTTGGGTTGTCTCGCTTATTGTTCCCTTATACCTCGGTCTTCGGACAAATTTCAACCTAGAGGTCAAAAATGTATTTTCATAAGTTATCCATCTTCACAAAAGGCTTGTAAAGTGTTTGACCTTGATACGCGGGAAATTGTTACATCATGAGATGCGCGTTTCTACGAAAATATTTTCCCCTTCTCCGAACTTACAAGCCCCCGTACCAATTCTCCCCAAAATCCCCCTCAAAATCCCGCTCCCTGCCTGCTTTGACGAAACACTTCCCGCAGACAACACTCACCTGCTGTGTGGGACCGTCATGTTTCCCCCTGCCACGTGCACCCCACCTGCTTTGTCCCCATCTACTGCACCGTCCGGCCTGTCCCCACTTACAACTTCACCCTTGACACGCCCCATCCTAACTACCCCACTATTACCCATGACATCTTATATCATGTATTATAGTCTATATTTTGGGATTTGTTTGGACGTTTTATCTTCATAAATTTGCATAAATGGATGTATATTCTTTGATCATTATGTTATTTTGTTTACATTTGCTAGAATCAAGGTCTACATCTAGTTTCGTTGTGATTGTAGGGAAAATGGCACGTTTTGGAGCAAAATGGAGCTAAGGAAGCTAAGGAGTCATTGAAGCTACATTATGGAGCATTGAGGAGCTACAAGAAAGGCTCAGGAAATATGGAAATTGGACATAAGCTTGATTAGAGAGATTTACACGTGACTGAGTGTCACCTAGGTCGGCTACAGTGCCACCTAGTTCGACTACAATGTCACCTCGACCGAGGAGATCTTCAGGATGAGCTGGACAAAGGCGTATAATCCACCGGCCACAGAATCTTTATTTTTGGTTGGGATCTTCTATTTTTGGAAAGTGATTTTCTAGATGGAAGCAGGTCTTTTTGGCTGCTTTATTTGGAAGATTGGAAGATACTTTAAGGAATGAAATTGCCTTTGAAGATATTTTATCATAGGAAGGTGATTCTCCTATATAAAGAGGTTTATTTTCTGGAGATTAGATATCTCGGAGCTGCAGATCTCCAGATCAGAAAGCAAGTGGAAGGAAGTTTGGAAGGTTGAAGGAAGTTGAAGGAAGTTAGTTTTGAAGGAAGGTTGAAGGCTTTGAAGGAAGTTCTAAGATTTTCTTAGTTTGTTTTTATTTCATGTCTTTCTGATTATGATTGAGGAATGCAGTTTAATTTGTTTGTTTAGTTGTTTGATTGAGTTATTGAGACCTTTGTGTTAAGGTTTTCTTGTTTCAAACAAGACGATAAAAGAATGAGCCTTTACCCTAGTGGACCCTGAAAGCTTGAGCCTTTATCTTAACCAACGAACACCTCGGTCAGTCATGGAACATCTCGACCGAGATGGTACATAAACTGAGCGAGGCAAGACCTTTCTTGATCATTATTTGAGTTGAGGTTTCAGTTTTCCAAATTCTATCCTCGTTATACCTTTCCTCGTTCAACGCAAGCCTAGGATGAGACTTATCCGGTGATTCCTTTGTTTGTGTACCCAAGATCATGAGTGTTAGGTAATAAAGGTTTATCCTTTATTGGGGTTTGAGTGTGCCTTCATCCCATCTTTGAGAGTTAGCCTGAGACTTACCCGGTAAAGGTTGATTCTATACCCATGGGTGATGTGTTGGTTTGAGATTATAGTTCCTTTCCTTAGTACCTTGAGACTTACCCGGTGAGAGGATCTTTGGTTTGGGATAGTGAGTAGTGAGACTTACCCGGTGATCTATTCCCACCTTAGAAACACCTTCCCTTTGCAAACCTAAGCTTTATCCACGTTATCTTTTGAGATCTTGAGTCGGAACCACAACTGGATGCTTTAATCTCTAGAATCCGCGTTTTCTTTACCTGATTATTACATCATCTTTGATATCTTTTCTTTGTTGCTTGATTTTGATTGAGAACCTGAATTACCGATCTTCGTTTCACCATAGTCCCTGTGTTCGACCCTGGAGTATTTGCCGTTATTACAATTGATCCGTGTTAGCATGAAATATGACTATATTTAGACACTTGTTTTAGTTGTTTTTCCCTCTATATTTTGTTAGTAGATATGAGTTTGAAGCAATTGTGAGCTAGTTCACCCACTTTGTCGATATAGAGATCTACACTAGCTTTGTTCTGTTTTTAGGTGAATGAAGACTTGGATTGGAGCAAAATGTGGAAGGAAAGGAGTGTTTGATCATGCTTGATGGCAAGAAGATGCATTGGAGAGGCTAAGGAAGGAGCATGGATGAAGGATGTCACGAAACAAAGGCAACAACCAAGGATATGAGGAACCACGCCCTGAATTACGGTCGTGGAGAAGTGATTTCAAGAACCTTGCTCTAAACCACGGCCGTGGATTTAGCAACATGATCGTGGACGTGAGTTTGGAGCACAACAGAGAGTTACATGACCTAAACCATGGCCGTGGAAATCATATGGTGTCGTAATTGAGTTCCACGCTCTAAATCACGGTTGTGGAAAGTTGTTCATGACCGTGATTTTGGTGATTTTATGACGTGTCATTATTGCCACATCAGCCACGTCATTGGGCTTTCTCGTAACCCTATTTCGCCCTATAAAAAGGTTTGAGAAAGGAGTTTTCGGGATCCCTGCTGAGCGCCGCTTAGAGTTCTGTTTAGAGTTTGGAGATGGTCTTAGGGTTTCATTTCGACCTTAAGGATTGGAGATTCATGAAGACGTATTTTCGGAGTTTGTGTACTTTTCAAGATATCTTAGGGTTTTCATCGAAGGATGGATTGACATCTCGTTCTTTGTGGTTTCTCTAGATCATTGTGAGGGTTTCTATTCCTATTTTTCTTAATTCATAAACGTACGACTTTGTGTTTGGATTTCGAGATTGACTTGAGTTATTATTGAGTTTTCGAGGGTTTTCATCTTTCATTCTTCTTAATTTGATTATTGATATCATAATGATGATTATTGGCTAAAATCCTTTAGCAATTCTAAGGTGAAGGATTGATACTTGTGGCTTAGATAATGATAGATTGATCGTAACTTAATTGGACCTTGAGAGTGTGAAAAATATCGTCGACACCCTAAATCACGGTTTGTTCTTGAATTCTCAAGATCTAGCCGTGACTTCCCCTGGTTTACAAACTTTGCTTTTGCTTTGATCTAAAGTTAAAGATTAGCTTTAACCTAGCCTTGGCTTGCCTTTCCTAGGTAGTAGTGAGACTCAACATCCTCTATTTTGGTTTTGAGTGTCACAACCTTAACCGTTTTGGCTTATCTTTGATCCCTTGAGTTTGGGCATGGGTATTTGAATGTAATGCTTGTCCTTAGATCCTTTCTATAATGTAGCCTCAACAACCTTTATAGAGAGTGTCCTTGGGTGATATATAGGGTTTTGGAACTTCACTGTACACAACCTTACATTAGATATACCTTTGCAATCTCGATTCTGTCCTTACATCTATAGAATATCTTGAATCGATTGCCACAATTGGATACTTGGATCTTTAGGATTGCTGTTCGCTCAAAAAGTGTGTGCGTCAAAGTCTTAAATTTATATCTAGAACTCAAAACAAAGCGAACCCGTAGTGTACGGATCGGCTGTAGTGAGGTATGAATTCCAGAGTCGAACTCAGGGATTTGGTGAGAATAAATTCAATTCCAATTATCTAGCGAAAATGCAACAAGCTTTTGTGATCAAATAAGAGTAAAATGATTCCAAGGATTCAAGTATCCGATTTCGGCTTTTGATTCAAGACACTTCTATAGATATAGGACAGAGTTTATATTGCCAAGATTAAATGTTCAAAGGTAGATATCGTACGGTGAAGTTCCGAACCTATATAACTAATCTAAAGGTTCTCTCTATAAGGGTTGTTGAGGCTGCAATATAGAAAGATCTAAAGACAAGAATTATGTTCACACTAACTATCTAGAACTCCAGGATATGACTCTCCAAAGTAAAGATTAGAAAGCACACTTAGAATCTTAATAAAGGATGTTGAGTCTCTATATTACCCAAATCTTACAACCTTAATCTATTAAATGTAGAATCAAGTTTGAAATCTCTTCATACACTTTATTAGAGGTTAAAAAGGTTAATCAATGTTGGGATTTAGGCAAGGATTAGTTTTGGTTAAGGATTGATTCAATTAAAGTTCGTCAGAGGAATAAATCGGGCTGTTCATAAGAAAATCGGCCAATTTACTTCAAGAACACACCGATTTTTCTGTTGTCGCAAAACTAAAATCTAAACTCCCAGGGTCCTAATGTTTGAATGAGTTCAGTCTATCATCATCTAAGCCTTAATCATCAACTATTCTCCCCAGAATCACAATGGTTTTAGTCAACCATTTTCAAAATCAAATCAAATTAAAGATTGAGTGAAATATCGCAAAGAAAACCGAATCTTGAATAAAAATTCAATAACCTTCAAATCTGTAAACAATCGTCAAAACAAATCAATGTATCTCTTAAGTAACTCAAATTCGTGTTCTAAAGGCACATTTACTTCAATGGATAAAGAAATCTCACAAACAAGAATCAAGATTGGCTTCCCGGCAAAAAGTCCTTCAATCCTTCTCCAAGAATCTCCAATCTCTCTCAAACGTGTAAAGATTTCCCGTTGCCGCCTCCTCGTTTTTGTTCCTAGGGTTCTCACCTATAGTTTCTTGTAAATGGGCCGTTTGGCAAAACTCTCCTCTAGCCCAAAAGAATTGGGCTTTGAGTCGTCTTTTCATTTGGCCGAAAAACGAAGGAAATCGACCCAGTCGATTTATACACAAAACCGTTCGATTTCTAGGGTAGAAAATCGTCCGATTTATATGCATATTGGCACGATTTTCTTCAACAGAAATTGCTCTTCTTTTGGCTCGTCTTCTATGCTTCTCCTTTGCAATTCCTTAACTCTTTATGATCCCTTTAAGACTCCTTTAGCTTCCTTAACATCCTTAGATGCTCCTTGCCCCGCTTTTGCTTTCAATTCCACTCCATTTACCTATAATTCACCAAAAACTCGTGTAGACCTCTATTTCCGACAATTGATTGAATAGAACATAAAAGGTACACAAAATCTCTCTAATTGCAAGGTAAACTGAGATAATCTTCTACAATATGCATGAATATGATGGTACATAATTCATGTCATCATAACACCAGCGTGCGTGCAAATTTCAGAGTATTGAACACAAGGATTGAAGGACTTTTTGCCGGGAAGCCAATCTTGATTCTTGTTTGTGAGATTTCTTTATCCAATGAAGTAATTGTGCCTTATGAACACGAATTTGAGTTACTTAAGAGATACATTGATTTGTTTTGACGATTGTTTACAAATTTGAAGGTTATTGAATTTTTATTCAAGATTCGGTTTTCTTTGCGATATTTCACTCAATCTTTAATTTGATTCGATTTTGAAAATGGTTGGCTAAAACCCTTGTGATTCTGGGGAGAATAGTTGATGATTAAGGCTTAGATGATGATAGACTGAACTCATTCAAACATGAGGACCCTGAGAGTTTAGATTTTAGTTTTGCGACAACAGGAAAGTCGGTTTGTTCTTGAAGTAAATCGGCCGATTTTCTTATGAACAGCCCGATTTATTCCTTTGACGAACTTTAATTGAATCAATCCTTAACCAAAACTAATCCTTGCCTAAATCCCAACATTGATTAACCTTTTTAACCTCTAATAAAGTGTATGAAGAGATTTCAAACTTGATTCTACATTTAATAGATTAAGGTTGTAAGATTTGGGTAATAAAGAGACTCAACATCCTTTATTAAGATTCTAAGTGTGCTTTCTAATCTTTACTTTGGAGAGTCATATCCTGGAGTTCTAGATAGTTAGTGTGAACATAATTCTTGTCTTTAGATCTTTCTATATTGTAGCCTCAACAACCCTTATAGAGAGAACCTTTAGATTAGTTATATAGGTTTCGGAACTTCACCGTACGATATCTACCTTTGAACATTTAATCTTGGCAATATAAACTCTGTCCTATATCTATAGAAGTGTCTTGAATCAAAAGCCGAAATCAGATACTTGAATCCTTGGAATCATTTTACTCTTATTTGATCACAAAAGCTTGTTGCATTTTCGCTAGATAATTGGAATTGAATTTATTCTCACCAAATCCCTGAGTTCGACTCTGGAATTCTTACCTCACTACAGCCGATCCGTACACTGCGGGTTCGCTTTGCTTTGAGTTCTAGATATAAATTTAAGACTTTGACGCACACACCTTTTGAGCGAACAAGTTTTAAATTTATAAAACTAGAATCAAGCAAGCGAACCCGCAGTGTACGGATTGGCGTAGATTAGCAAGTATTCCAGAGTATCGAACACAGGGATTTGGAGGGAACAAATTAGTTGTAAAGTTGTCAAGCAAGTAAAAGGGTTAAGCTTTGCAAATATATTGGGAAAACAACAACCCTAAAGATCCAGGTATCTAATTGTGGCAATCGATTCAAGATATACTAAAGAACTAAGGACAGAGTTAAGAGTTGCAAATGTATGCTAAGGTAAAGCAATGTAGGGTGAAGTTCCAAGGCTTTATATGACTTATCTAGAAATACTCTATATAAAGGTTGTTGAGGCTTCAGTATAGAAAGGATCTAAAGACAAGAATTCATCTCAAATACCCAAACTTGTGACCCAAGGATCAAGACTAACTAAACCGATTAAGGTTGTGACACTCGAAATCGAAGTAGAGGTTGTTGAGGCTTCACTACTACCTAGAAAAGGCAAGCCAAAACTAAGTTAAAGCTAATATTTAACCTTGGATCAAAGTAATAGCAATATTCGTAAACTGGTGTAAATCACGGGTAGATCTTGAGAATCACGGCCGTGGAAACCTAAGAGCAAGCCGTGATTTAGGGTGTCGACGATATTTCTCTAACTCTCAGGGTCCAATCAATTTACGATCGATCTATCATTATCTAAGCCACAACTATCAACCCTTCACCTTAGAATTGCTAAAGGGTTTTAGCCAATAATCATCATTATGATATCAATAATCAAATATGAAAGGGAGAAAATGTAAAACCTTGAAATCTCAATAATAAACTCAAAACAAATGTCAATCAAACACAATAATCGCAAACCGCGTTCAATGGATGTAGAATCAAAGGAACAGAAAAACCTCACAAAATTTCTAGGGACAATGAAGAACGGGATGTCAATCCGCCTTCAAATGTAAACCCTAAGATCTTCCAACTCCAAAAATAGGAAAGTGCGTCCTTCCTCAAATCTTCCCTGTACGCAATAAAATCTTCAAGCCTCCCTCTCTTTGGGGATCCAAATCCTGGGGTTGTCACCGTCCGCTCTTCAATGTTGAAGGCTATCGAATATTTGTAGGGATAAATCTAGGGTTTAACGATGAAACCCTAAATATTTGGGCTGAAAAGAAGTCGAGACGTTTGTATCAGAAAATACTCTGGGCCGCGTCAGCATGTATCAGAGAATACTTTGGACCGCGTCTGACGGTATCAGAGAATACTTTGGGTCGCGTCATAAGGTATCAACAAATACTTTGGTGCGTCAGAAGGTATCATAAGATACTTTGGGCCGCGTCAGACGGTATCAGAAGATACTTTGGCCGCGTCAGACTTCCTTTTATTGCTCCTTTTTGTCCCACTTCAAGGCTTAATCCTTAAATATGCTATTTCTTCCATAATTCGCTAAATTACCTACAAATGAAATAAAACTCTGTGTAGACCTCTATTCTTGCAAAGTAGGTGAATATAACCATAAATGCCATGAATGTATGTCTATGCATGCAAAATAAAGGAAAATCTATATAAATACATGCCTAAAAGTAGGTCATAATTCATGTCATCAATTGTTGTTTTCCCAATATTTGCAAAACTTCTATATTTTTGATTGCTTGATTACTTGAAACTGATTCTGTTTCACCAAATCCCTGAATTTGATACTCTGGAATACTTGCTTATCTACGCTGATCCGTACACCGCGGGTTTGCTTGCTTTTGTTTTAGTTTTATAATTAAAACTTATTTGCACGCACGCTTTGACGCGAACAAGTTTTTGGTGCCGTTGCCGGGGACTGTTGTTGCTTTTTCTATTGATCTTTCTACTTGAGCGTTCTTGCAGATTTGTGTTTTTAGGTACATTTGAAGTTCTCGTTCCGGCAATGTAACAGAGTTTCGCCAAAGAACAAGTTTTTGGCACTGTTGCCGGGGATTTGGTCTAGACCAATTCTGGTTTTCGGTTGTCGAGCATGGGAGCTTTGCTCTTGTTATTTGATATCTCTTTGTGAGTGATTTTTGCAAATTCTTTAGGTATATGCGAAAGACTAGATCTACAAAAGATCTAGTTCCTTTTGATCCAGAACTTGAGAAAATTTTGAGAAGAAAGTTGAAGGAGAAAAAGATGGCTGAAAACAATGAGAGAAACATCCAAGCTGAATTGGATGAAGCTTAACTTCAACTTAAGTTGAGTTAGAAAGCTTGTTTGGACAAGTTAATGAGTCTTCAATTTCAAATTGATGAACTCAAAGCTATGATGTTGGACATGAAGTTGGAGCTGAATGACGCCAAGAAGAAGAAGGTCAAGAAACCAACTAAGTCCATTAGAGTTGAATCATCCGACCATGAGGATGAGGATATGCCACCACTTGAGGGTATTGATCCGGTGATTCATCCCGTTCATAACAACCCGATACCACCGGTTGTTCCTCGCATTCCCGCTGGAGATGTGAGAGTTGCTAATGGAGGGGATGAACCACGAACTCTAGGGCAAAGGATGGATCCAATTCAGCAACTACGCCATCCAGGTGTGAATTTCGGAGTTGAGGACATCCAGGAATTCAGTTTTAGCCCGCAAGTTATAATTATGGTTCGCCAAAGTCAATTTGGTGGAACTAGCGCTGAATCTCCACACCAACATTTGCAGAATTTTGAGATTCTCATGGAGACATTGAAGCCGAAGAGGGCTACTAACAACAACTACAAGATCAAGCCATTCTTCTTCTCTTTGAAGGACAAGGCTCTATCTTGGTATCAAGCTCTTCCACCTGGAAAGCTTACCACATGGGTGGATCTATCTTCGGAATTCCTCACCAAGTTCTTTCCGCCATCCAAAACGGCGGAGTTGAGAGGTAAGATTAATGCATTTTCTATGAAAGCTAACGAAAGTTTGTTTCAATCATGGGAAAGATTTCAGGACCTCTTATTGGATTGCCCACACCATGGCATTTCAAAGCTGGAGTTATTGGAGATTTACTACAAGGGGTTGGATGTGGACACAATTCAACCTCCAATATCTCTCTTGTGGTACATTCATGGATATGAGAGAGGATGACGCTTGGTGATAGCATGTATTATAGTCTATATTTTGGGACTTTTTTAGACGTTTTATCTTAAATAATCTACAGGTTTGGATGTATATTATGTGATTATGTTGTCGTTTCATCTACCTTTACGGGAATCGAGGTCTACACCAAGTTACGTTATAATCATAGGTAAATTGGCACGTTTTGGACTAAAATGGAGCTAAGGAGTCATAGGAGCTACATTTTGGAGCTTAAAAGAGAACTCAAGAAGCAAGGAATTAATAAAGAAGATTTACTTTGGACCAGATTTGAGAGATTTCACATTCAGGTGAGATTCACCTCGGTCAGCTACAATGTCACCTTGACCGAGGTGATCTTGGGGAGCGTCCCGACCGAGGCGAACACCCTGGCGCGGCGAGATCATATCTTTTGGCTAAGATCTTTTATTTTTGGAAGGAAGAAATCTTATATTTTTGGGCTGGATTTCTGGAAGGAAGATCATATATTTGGGAGATCTATTTTAGAGATATGGATATATTTTATAGGAAATTATGTTTTTAAGATATTATTATCTTTGGAAGATAATTCTCCTATATAAAGGGTTGGATTTTCCACAATTCAACCATCTTTGGATCATTGATGAGGCTGCAGTTAGGAGATTTCCTGGAAGTTTTGAAGGAAGCCTTGAAGATTGAAGGACGGAAGATTGATAGCTTTGAGATAGCTTTTGAGGGAGTTTGTATGATTTTCTTAGATTCCTTTGGTTTTATTGTCTTGTTGGATTTGTGATCCAAGGAACGCTGATTTGTTTGATAGTTGATTCAGTTATTGAAACCTTGTTCTTAAGGTTTTTGTGTTCAAATATTCATTACCTTCTCATATTTTTGATTATTGTTATCATGATGATGAGTGGCTAATTTCTTTGTGCGATTCTAGGGTGATTGGATGAAAGTTGTGGGAAAGACAATGATAGAATGATCTTAATCCCAGTAGGACCTTGAAAGTTCGAGTCTTTAACCTTAACCCTAGAGTACCTCGCTCAGTCGATGAACATCTCGGCCGGGGTGGAACTTGATTGACCGAGGTTACCTTTTCTGATCCGAAACTTAGAGTTAAGTGTTAGAGTTTGCCAAATCCTATTCTTATTATACCCTTTCCTGGTTCAATGCAAGCCTAGGATGAGACTTACCCGGTGATTCCTCAATTTGTTTACCCAAGATCGTAAGTATAGGTAATAAAGGTTTATCCTTTATTGGGGTTTGAGTGTGCCTTCATCCCATCTTTCTGAGTTAGCCTGAGACTTACCCGGTAAAGGTTGATTCGATTACCTTAGTTGATGTGTTGGTTTGAGATTATAGTTCCTTTCCTTAGTACCTTGAGACTTACCTGGTAATAGGAACTTTTGTTTGGGATAGTGAGTAGTGAGTCTTACCCGGTAATCATTCCCATTTTAGAAACATCTTCCCTTTGCAAAACCTCAGCTTTGTCCGCTTTATCTTGAGATCTTGAGTCTGAACCACAACTAGATGCTTTAATCCCTAGAATGTGCATATTCCCCTTATTTGACCTTATTATCATCTTTTGATTGCTTTAATCACTTTTGTGGTTATTAGTTGCATTGACAACCTCTACTTGGTTAGGTTTCACCTAAGTCCTTGAGATCGACACCCTGGAATTCTTGCTTTTTACTATAATTGATCCGTACACTACGGGTTCGCATCCTTGTTTTAAGCATATTTCTTTGGATATAAATTTAAAGCTTGCACACACCATTTGGAGCAAAGAAGTTTTTGGCGCCGTTGCCGGGGACTTGGTCTAGACCGAGCCGGTTGCGGTTGTCTTTCGGGGCAATTGCCCCTGTTGCTACTAACCACTCTACTTGAGTGACTTTCGCAGGTTCTTTCTGTTTAGGTTTATGCGAAGAACCCGTGCTGGGAAGGAAATTGTTCCTTACAATCCTGAACCAGAGAAGACATACAAAAGAAGCTTGAAAGAAGCTAAAATGGCCAACCAAGACAGTCGCGACCTTGAGGCCGAATTGAAGGAGGCGATCGAACAACTGCGCCTCAATAGGGAAGAAGTGCAGCGCGAAAGGGAACAAACTCGCACCAGAATTACAGAGATTGAAGCAGATATGGTTGATCTACGAGCCCAGATTCTGCATCGACCGAGGCAGGACCCAGTCCCAGTTGCCACGGCCGAGATACATCCATCTCGGATGCCTGTCCGAGATGTTCTTTTTGCAGGAATTCCACAAACCCTAGGACAGAGGATGAACCCAAACCAGCAAGTAAGGCGTCCAGGAGTCAACCTAGGTGATCCAGCGGAGCATGATTTTGAACTTCGACCACAAGTTCTTTCCATGATCCGCCAATGCCAATTTGGACGTTTAGAGAGGGAGTCTCCGCATCAACATTTGCAAAACTACGAGATTTTGATGGAGACCTTGAGACCTTCAAGGCTGGAAAATAATAATTACAAGCTAAGGCCTTTTTACTTTTCTTTGAAGGACAGGGCACTTACTTTGTATCAGTCTCTTCCTCCCGAAAAGATCAACACTTGTGAGGAGATGACGACGAAGTTCTTAACAAACGTCTTTCCCCCCTCCAAAACCGCTGAAATGAGAGGGAAGATTAATGCATTCATCATGAAGGACAAGGAGAGTTTGTCCAAGTCATGGGAGAGATTTAAAGATGTTCTCTTGGATTGCCCACATCATGGGATTCCAAAGATAGAATTGTTGGAGATATACTTCAAGGGATTGGATGGAACTATCCAATTCAATCTTCAACTACTCTATGCCGGCACATACATGGACATGCAAATTGATGAAGCTTGGGAGTTCATTGAGAAACAAGCTCTGCACATGGAGAAATACTCCCACCAAGGAGCTGAAAATGGAGTTAAGAGAGTTTATTTCCAAGAAGCTCCATCAAATGATAATCAACTCATTTCCCTTAAGAATGATGTGAAGCAATTGAAGGACCTTTTGGTTGCGCACACAAAGAAGGAAGAAGGAGGATATCAAGGTTCAAGGAACAACAATCAAGGGCCCAGGAACAACAATTACAACAACAATAGAGGCTTCAATAACAACAATTGGAGATCTAACAATCAAAATTCGGGTAACCCTTATTTTAATTCAAATTCTAATAATTCTTCTAACCCTTTCTCTTCTTCTTCTACTCCATTGAAGAGCCAGGAGCCTGGATCAAGTTCGTCCCAGCCAGAAAAGAAAGATGTAGTGTTGGAGGCCATCTTGATCAAACTCAACGCTATGGAGGTTGTGAAGAAAGAAATCCTTAAGCTACTTGATGCAGGTGATAACACGATTTATGACTTAGGTTTAGACACTCATTTAGATAGATTTTCCGCTCGTTCATGCATGGTCTAGCATTAGTTCACGACATTTGCACTCAAATCATGTATTTTGTCGAGATAGACGTCTACGCGGACTTTTGCTTGCTTTATAGGTATTTTGGGAGATTTAGGAGCTTAATCGATGCATTCGAGGGTCGTTCCTCGAGATGACACACTTTCGGACTCATTGGAATGCAAGCTAGGGGGCCAAGGAGGACTCATGGAACCTTGTCAACACAAGCCATGCACCAAATCGTGACTCAATGATCCAATGCAAGCTGAGGCATCAAAACCACGGTCACTGGCACATCCACGGCCGTGGAATCCAACCGTGGTTTTTGCCAGACGGTTGTGACAGCTGTGCCACGATCTCATGGCCGACTCTAGCAAAGTTGTAGTATAAAAGTGGTCATGCAAGGCTGAAAGAGGGCATCTTCCATTCTCCCATCATCCACTCTCACTACCATTCTCTCCCATACTCTCAACAAAAAGATTCTCTCAATAGGAAGCTTGGAGGAGAGCTACCATTGGAGGAGGAGAGAAGAACACACCATTGCTAGTCTTTGATAAGTTTTGTAGTGAAGATTATCGGAATCGTTTTCTAGGGTTGTAAGAATCGATTAAACCGTCTTTAGAAGGGTTGTGAGTCTTTCTAATCTCATTTTCAGCTTGGTTTCACTTGCTTCATTTGTTCATCTCTTTCTCTTCATTATCTTGCAAATGGAAGCCATGATTCTATGTTTGATGATTTCGATTGTTATGATGTATGTTGTAGGCTAAATAGATGCGATTTTAGGGTAAGGAAAAGAGGGTTATGGCTAGGACTATGATAGGATGGACTTAGATTCGCCCTTGGATGATTCGTTCACTTGGATAGAGCCACTGTTGGAGTCCACGGTTTGTTCTTGCCAGTTCACGGCCGTGGAAGTGGTAGAACAGCCCGTGGTTTGCCTGGTTCGTTTGGTTTGATGGATCTAAGTTCTAGAATGTTAGAATGTTGAAATCCTAGTGTTTGTTGAGTTAAATCTATCCTAGGGTGACCTAGTGTTAGCAACTAAGTGTTAGAAGAGACCTACCCGGTGATTCTTACTCTTAGATTTCAAAGATGATAAACTCTAGGTAGTGGTGAGCCTCATAAGCCGCCATTGGACTAAGTGTGCTAGGATAGTTGTTTAGGACTTACCCTTCCGAGACTTACCCGGTGAGGATAGGTTAGATTCCTAGGTGACAATCCGGTTTGTGTAGAATTCCATTCCTTAGGCTCTTTGAGACTTACCCGATGATGAGACCTTAGGTACGGACTAGTGGACCATGAGACCTACCCGGTGATTGATCCCAATCTAGAAACACCCACTCCCAACCTATCATAGTTAATCCAAGGAATGACTAGATAGCTTGAGTCCTATGCCATAACCGGAATTTCCAACCCCTAGAATCCGCTTTTCTCTTTTTAATCTCGTATCTCGTGTTTAGCTTGTTTGTTTGTGTTGATTTGTTAGCTTAGTTGATTGTTTATTTCGCATGATTTGTGATCCTTGACTGATCACCTAAAAACCTCCCAAAAACATTGAGATTTTCATTTCTTTATTTCTTTCTCTTTTCTTAGGCCTAGATCTTCACTAAACTTAATCACTAATCGAATCAATCTCACCTCAGTCTTTGTGTTCGACCTTGGAATACTATCCCTACTACAAAACGTCCCGTACACTGCGGGTTCGCTAGGAGTTAGGAGAAATATAACGAGTATAAATTTAAAGCTTTTGCATGCACACGTTCTTACCGTAACAAGTTTTTGGCGCCGTTGCCGGGGACTAGGTCTAGATTGAGTCCTTTTGTGATTGTTTATAGTGTAGCTCTTTCTTGTTGCTTTTGATCTCTTTTTGGTTTGTGTCTTTGCTTTTCAGAACATCTCTCACTCTTTAGGTGTATGCGAAGATCTCGTGGCAAGGATTTAGCTCCATTCAATCCCGAACCGGAGAAAACCCTTAGATCTAGATCCAAGAGCATTAGAAAGGGAAAAGAGATGGCCGGAAGAGATCTCCAAGCTGAGTTGGATGAGACTTTAGAGCAAATTAGGATAAGAGATGAAGCTTTGGAGAATGAAAGGAGACTTGCCAATGAGAGGCAAGAGGCAACTAGGAGGGAGATTGAGGAGATTAGGCAAGCTCTTGTGCAAAGAGAGCTTAACCGTCAACAACCTCCTCCACCTCCACCACAACCGCAGCCGGCGGTTGATATTCGGGTTGTTCCCATTGCTATTGAAGAGCCACAAACGTTGGGGCAACGTATGGATCCGGCACAAAGAGCACACCGTCCGGGTGTGAACTTAAGAGATCCCGCAGCCCATGATTACGAGCTCCGCCCTCAAGTTGTACAAATGATCCGGCATAATCAATTTGGAGGGATGGAAGGAGAGTCTCCTCATCAACACTTGATGAACTATGAAATCTTGATGGAGACTCTTAGACTGCCTAGATTGGAGAGCAACAACCATAAGCTTAGGGCTTTCTCCTTCTCACTTAAGGATAAGCCCTTGGCTTGGTATCAATCTATTCCACAAGGGCCAGTTGGTACTTGGGAGGAAATGACAACCTAGTTTTTGACTAAGTTCTTCCCACCTTCCAAGACTACCGAGTTAAGAGGGAAGATTAATGCCTTCGTGATGAAGGATAGAGAGAGTTTGTTTAAGTCTTGGGAGAGGTTCAAAGACCATCTCCTAGATTGTCCACACCATGGTATACCGAAAATTGAGCTATTGGAGATCTACTTCAAAGGACATGATGAAGATAGCCAATTCAAGCTCCAATCTCTTTCCGGTGGAACTTTCATGGAAAAACATGTGGATGAAGTTTGGGAGTTTGTAGAGAAACAAGCTCTAGTGATTGAGAAATACTCCCATAGGAAGAGTGAAGGGAGAAAGGCGGGAGCATATGAGGTGAGTGAAGTCACCATGAGCAATTTCAAGCTTGATGCAATCAACAATGAGCTAAAGTCTTTGAGGGAGTTGTGTGCTACAACTTTGAAGAACCAAGCAACCCCTCAAGTGCAAGTGCAAGCAAACTTGTCTTCTAAGGAGGAAGATGTGAACTACATGGGAAGGGGCAACTACAACAATTATCAAGGCCCAAGGAACTTCGACAACAACCGGCAATTCAACAATTACCGGCCTAACCATAACCATCCCAGATTTTCCTATTCTAACCCGGATGGAGCCTTGAACCCTCCCGCTTCCACAAGCACAACTCCACCGCCAAAGGCTTCACAAGAACCTCCACCCGGATTCACCCAACCTCCAAAGGATAGAACCGAGATGATGTTTGAGCAATTGCTTGGAAGGTTGAGTGGTCTTGAGAGCACGGTGACTTCTATTTCTAAGGCTCAAAAGGTTTTGGAAGCACAAGTGTTCCAAAAGGCGGGTGAAGCTCATAGAGATCCGGGAAAGCTTCCCGGAAGAACCAAAGACAACCCAAGAGGCCAAGTGTTGGCCATTACGACAAGGAGTGGGTTAAGTATGAAGGATCCCTTGCCCAAGGAAAATGCTAAGGGAAAGCAAGTAGTGGTAGAAGAAGAGATATTGCAAGAAGATGGAGGCAAGAGCAAAGATAATGAGCCAACTTATGTGGCACCGCCTCCATACAAGCCACCACTACCGTTCCCTCAATCACGAGCAAGAGCTCGCTTGGACAAACACTTTGGTAAATTCCTAGAACTTATGTCTAAATTGCATATTAACATTCCGTTCATGGATGCTATTTTAGGGATGCCGGCGTATGGCAAGTTCTTGAAGGAAATACTCTCCAACAAGAGGAAGTTGGAAGAGTATGGGGAAGTGAGGATGACAAAGAGATCCTCGGATTTAATCCAAACGATGAAGGAGGAGATGCCTCCTAAGCTAAGAGACCCGGGTTCATTTTGTGTGCCAATCGGAGTGAGAGAAGTGAAGTATGAAGCCCTTTGTGATCTTGGGGCAAGTGTAAGCATCATACCGCTTGCACTATGCAACAAGGTTGGGCTAGGAGAGCCAAAACCGGTCAAGATGACCCTCTACATGGCGGACCGTTCTATCACTCGCCCGGTTGGGATCTTAGAAGACATTCCGGTGCAACTAGGGAAGTTCTATGTGCCGATTGATTTTGTTGTCTTGGACATTCGGGCGGACTATCCGGTTCCCATCATCTTAGGGAGACCTTTCCAAGCCACTTCCGGATGCTTGGTGGATTGTAAAAGTGGAATTCTCTCCTCCAACATTGGAGAACAGAATATCAAGTTCAAGCTGTCCACAATGATGAAAGGGCCAACCCTTGATGAGGATTTGTTCAACATAGTCGAGCAAGAGGAGTCTAGAGAAGTTGTGAGCTCGATCTTGATCAAGGACCCCTTGGAGAAGGTTCTTAGCTTATGTTTGATGGAGGAAGGTGTTGAGGAGGCTTGCAATGAAGAAATCAGGGCCTTGGAAGCATTAGAAAAGGAGACAAGAGCTGAATTTGAAGTTCACGAGAGCATGCTAAGTACCTGTAAGAACCACGGTCGTGGAGGCAGTTCCACGGCCGTGGAACACTCTGGAGTGCTCCGAAGAGCAAGCTTAGCAAGGTCCACAGCCGTGGATATGCCAGGATCCGTGGAGTTGCCCGTGGTTTCCCCAGAAGCAGCCCTTGTTGTTGATCAAGATTCAAGGAGCCTTGGAGAGCCTTCATTTGCTTTGGATTCATCTCAACCGACGTTATTTGGATCGTCTCCACTCGATAAAGGTCCTCCTAAACTTGAACTCAAACCCCTCCCCTCTCATTTGAGGTATGCCTTTCTTGGTGATAACTCTACATATCCGGTGATTGTGAATGCATGCTTGAATGATGATGAACTTGCTAAGTTGTTGCATTAGCTAAGATTGCATAGGAAAGCCATTGGCTATACTATTGATGATTTAGTTGGCATAAAACCTTCTTTGTGCATGCATAAGATATTGATGGAAGATAACCATAAACCCTCTATTGAACATCAAAGAAGATTGAATCCTATAATGAAAGAGGTAGTCAAGAAAGAGATCATTAAGTCGCTAGATGCAGGAATTATCTACCCTATTTCGGATAGTAAGTGGGTTAGTCCGGTGCATGTGGTTCCTAAAAAGGGTGGGATGACCGTAGTGACTAATGAGAACAATGAACTAATCCCAACTAGGACAGTTACGGGATGGAGGATGTGTATTGACTATAGGAAATTGAACATGGCCTCTAGGAAAGATCACTTCCCTCTTCCTTTCATTGACCAAATGCTAGAGAGGTTAGTTCAACATTCTCATTTTTGCTATTTAGATGGCTATAGTGGATTCTTCCAAATTCCTATCCACCCCGATGACCAAGAGAAAACCACATTTACATATCCATGGGGAACTTTTGCATATAGGAGAATGCCATTTGGGTTGTGCAATGCACCCTCCATCTTCCAAAGGTGTATGATGGCTATATTTTCTGAGTACATTGAGAATATCATGGAAGTGTTTATGGATGACTTTTCTGTTTATGGTTCTTCCTTTGATGATTGCTTAGCTAACTTGTCGCTAGTGCTTAAGAGATGTGAGGAGACAAACCTTGTCTAAAATTGGGAAAAATGCCACTTCATGGTAAGTGAAGGTATTGTGTTGGGACACTTGGTGTCCAACCGTGGCATTGAGGTTGATAGGGCCAAGATTGAAACGATAGAGAAGTTGTCATCACCTACCTCGGTGAAAGGGGTAAGGAGTTTCTTAGGGCATGCCTGTTTTTACCGAAGGTTTATTAAAGACTTCTCTAAAATTTCTAAGCCTCTTACTAACCTACTAATGAGGATGTTGAGTTTGTTTTCTCCAAGGATTGACTTGATGCTTTTTGTAGGTTGAAGAACGCGTTGATCTCCGCACCTATCATGCAACCTCCGGATTGGAGTTTACCGTTTGAGATCATGTGTGATGCAAGTGATGCAGCCGTTGGGGCTGTTTTGGGGCAAAGGAAAGATGGGCGCACACACGCCATTTATTATGCTAGCAAGACGCTAGGTGATGCCCAACTCAATTATGCTACCACCGAGAAGGAGTTGCTAACAGTTGTGTATGCATTTGAGAAGTTCCGCTCATATCTTGTTGGAGCGAAGGTCATTGTTTATACGGATCATGCTGCGATCCGTTATCTCCTTACAAAGAAGGATGCCAATCCTAGGTTGATTTGGTGGATCCTTCTTCTTCAAGAGTTTGATTTGGAAATCCGGGACAAGAAAGGGTCCGAAAATTCTGTGGCGGATCACCTTAGTAGACTCCCACCATTGGAGTTTGAGAGAGATAACATCCCGATTGATGACTCATTCCGGGATGAGCAATTGCAAATGGTGGAGGAGTGCTTGTTCCAAGTGTCTAGAGGAAGTGAGTCATGGTATGCCGACATTGTGAACTATCTAGTGTGTGAGGAAGTGCCTCCCGGATTGTCATACGCCCAAAGGAAGAAGTTCTTCAAAGATGTGAGGCACTACTATTGGAGTGAACCACTTTTGTTCAAGAGAGCGCCGGATGGATTCTTTAGAAGATGCATACCGGAGGATGAGGTGGAGAGTGTGATCCGCCATTGTCACTCCTTGCCATGTGGAGGGCATGCTAGCTCACACAAGACATGTGCGAAGGTGTTGCAATCGGGCTTCTTTTGGCCAAGTTTGTTCAAGGATGTGCAAAACTTTGTGGTAGCTTGTGATGCTTGCCAAAGGACGGGCAACATCTCAAGAAGGAATGAGATGCCTTTGAACAACATACAAGAAGTGCAAATATTTGATGTGTGGGGTGTGGACTTCATGGGACCATTCCCCTCTTCTTGTGGCAATCTCTATATCCTATTGGCGGTGGATTACGTTTCAAGATGGGTAGAGGCAATAGCTTCTCCTACGAATGATGCCAAGGTTGTGGTGCGGTTCTTCAACCGAGTGATCATTCCTAGGTTTGGAACACCAAGGGTGATCATAAGTGATGGAGGGAAGCACTTCACTAATAGGAACTTTGGGGCACTTTTGGCTATGTATGGGGTGACTCATAAGGTGGCAACACTTTTGGCTATGTATGTTATTATGTCTTGCATTGTACATACATATTTCGAAAAATCAAAAAAAATTCAGAAAATTTTAAAAATTTTTAGTGCTTCTAAAACTTGGATATGACCCTAATGATGAATCTCGTCTTATGGATCGGCCATGGATGGCCTTATGTGTTGAATAGATGATGCATATGTGGACTTGAAGCACTTATCTTGAATCCCATGAATGATTTGTGATCATGAATGTTTGCCTTGATTGAATTGAGTATTGAAAGTCAAAATTGCATGCTAGTTCTTGCACATCAATTAGGAGTGATTAAGGCAATTCATCTTCCTCTACTTCTCATCTTGATCATGTTGCTTGAGCACCTCAATTGAGATAAATTTGACCTCTTTTGACCCATCCGGGAATAGGAGCATGCTAGTGTGTTGATGTGTGTGAAAAGCAAGTGTGGGGTGAAGTTGTTGATGAAAAGAATGTCATGCATAAAATGCTGAATTTGTTGTGAAAGTGTAGCCAAAAATATAGGCTTGGGGACATTGGCTTAAATGACAAGTAACTCGGTACACTTCACATAATCGGGTGTTGGTGCCTTGCCAAAGTCAAATAAACCAATAGTCCTAACGAGCTTTGGTATGTGTGCCCGGTGTGGATGCATCTCGAAAAATAGGAAAAGCCCGAGAATGGCTAATCACCAAGGTTTCTGCTTTTGTACACCAATGCCATTGTCTCAAAAATAAAAGAAAGAAAGAAAAGAAAATGAAGAAAAATATACACTTGAGGGAAGTGGAAAAGAAATGTGAAGTTGTGGTTGTTTAGTTCCTTTCCCGGATTAGCATCACATAGCCTAGAAAATTCCCGCCTAATCACAACGTTTCTTGGCCTTCTATTTTACAAGTCCTTTTGACTTACTTGCATGTGTGTGAGGCTAAGTGATTTAGATTGGATATACTCATGATCATCTTGACTTCTTCATCTTTACATTTCATTGCATGCTATCAAGTTAAGTGCAATTGTCTTTCCATGCTTTCATTTATTTGATACATAATTGCTTGTCCATTGCCATGAAACATGACTATGAAGGTGATCCAATATTAGAAGCACAACTCCAAAAAGATTTTGCCATTTTTCTGCATACATAAATCATGTCATGTCTTAGTCTATAGTTGAGAATTTGCTCGGGGACGAGCAAACCTTAAGTATGGGGTATTTTTGATAACACGATTTATGACTTAGGTTTAGGTAATCATTTAGATAGATTTCTCCCTCATTCATGCACGTTTTGGCATTGGTTCATGACGTCTTCGCTCAATTCATGCATATTTCTAGAAAAGACGTCTACACGAGCTTTTGTCGGTTTTGTAGGTATTTCGGGGATCTTTTGGGCATTAATCGATACATTTGAGGGTCAAGCCTCATGGTGGTACATATCCAACGCCTTTAAGGAGCATAATTGGAGCAATGAAGGACACAAGGACCCTTGTTGGTGCAAGCAATGGAGCAACTCATGGCTAGACGATCATAGCATGTTTCTGTTGAAGAAAATCGACCTACACCCAGGAAAATCGGCCGATTTTTCCTACTGGGTCGATTTTTGGGCCATTGACAGCTTAAGCCACGTGTCCCACGATCTCTTGTCCGGCCTTGCTCTTGGTGGAGAATATAAGTGGTCCTTCAAAGCTGTTGCTGCACCTCCCATTCCATTCTCCTCCTCTCCAACATCCTCTAGCATCTTCCCAAAGAATCTTCCAATTGGGAGCTCTCTTCAAGACACCCTTGTGGGTGTTCTTGAGAGAGATTAGTGTAGATTTCAATTTCATAGTGAGATTTGAGTGATTTTTGTGAAGAAGCTTGTTGAAGGTTGTAAGATCCGACTTGGAGCTACATTTGGTGTGTTGGAAGACTTGTTTTGAGCTCAAATCTAGCTAAGTTTCATTGCTTTCATCTCCTTACTTCATCTTCTTGCTATGGATTCCATGTATGCTTGTATGATGATTTTAGATCTTGAAATGCATGTTATTGGCTAGTTTGTTGTGATTCTGGAGTGATGGATTGATGGTTATTGCTTGGATGATGATAGAATGGACTTATATGTTAGTTTAGGATGATTTGTATGCACGAAACCTAACTCAGATAGAAAAATCGGCCTGTTCTTCAGGTAAATCGGCCGATTTTTACTATGATCCACCCGATTTTTCCATCTGTTGCTCTTTAATTGATGAATCTGTATGTTAGGATGTTAGATTGTTGAAATCCTAGTGTTTGTTGAGCTTAATTTAGCTTAGGATCACCTAATGCTATCAACCTAAGTGAGGGAAGAGATCTACCCGATGATTTTCGATCTTAGATACCTAAGATGATGAATTCTAGGTAGTAGTGAGCCTCATAAGCCGCTATTGGATTGAGTGTGCTAGGATTATTGCTTGAGACTTACCTTTTCCGAGACTTACCCGGTAAGGAGAGGTTTGCCCCTTAAGTAGTGTCCGTTTTGTGTAGAATTCCCAAAATTTACCTCCTTGAGACTTACCCGGTAATAGGAGTTTGGTGCGGGATTAGTGAAGCGAGAGACTTACCCGGTAATTGCTTCCACTTGAGAAACACCCTTTCCCAACATCGCAGTTTGTCCTTAGAATCTTTAGAAGCTTGAGTCTAATGCCATAACCGGAAATCTTGACCTCTAGAATCCATTTCTCTCTTTGATCTCATATCTTGTGTTTGTGTCACTTGTTTGTTTTGCTAGCTTGAGTTGTTAGTTTGTTTTATTACCTTGCTTGATTTGTGACCTTTGCTTGATCACCACAAAAACCCAACCAAAAATATCATCATTTTCATTTCTTTATTTCTTTCTCTTTTCTTAGACTAGATTTGCACTATCTTTGATCATTAAATGACTTGATTACGCCTCAGTCCTTGTGTTCGACCTCGGAATAATTTCCTTCCTACATAACGATCCGTACATTGCGGGTTTCGCTAGGTAGTTTAGGATTTTAGTTCGAGTTTATAAATGTAAAGCTTTTTGTGCTACTTCCCTAGCGTGACAAGTTTTTGGCGCCGTTGCCGGGGACTTGGTCTAGATTAAGTCATTTGATTTTGATTGCTTTTAGTGTTTATCTTTCTTGTTACTTTTGATCTTGTGTTGTTTTTGTCTTTGCCTTTTCATGTTTGCCATGGACGGATTGTACTTCCAAGACGACCTTGACAACATGGAGTATAAGGAGTGGATGGAAAGCCAAGATCTAGGACCTCTCCATGATGAGTTTGAGTATTGGGAGGAGTTTAATGCCTATCACGAGTCCCATGATCAAACTCACATGACTACATTGCCTTATGTGGAACCTCACCATCAACCTCACAATGACCGAGTGGAATCAATGCTAGAAGAAATGTTGAGGAAGATGGATGATCTAGAGAGCAATCTTGCTTCCATTTCGAGTTCCCACATGGTGCTTGAAGAGGAAGTATTTCAACAAGAGGAGGTTCACCATGAGGAGATCCAAGAATTACCCGATTCAACCATAACCAATAGAGACCTTGAGGAAGAGTTGAATGAAGCTCGTAAGCAATTGTGGCTAAGGGATTTGGCCCTGGAGGATGCAAGAAGATTGAATGTCGAAAGAGAAGAACAAATGAGGAGGGAGATTGAGGAGATTAGGCATGCTCTTATGCTAGGAGATCCTACCATCCTTCAAGGCTTACCTCCACCTCCTTCACCTTTGGAGGAGTGCAATGAAGTATTCTCATCCCCGGACATCCTTGCCATCAACCCCGGAACCACACTTGAAGAGCTCACAAGGGAGAGCCCTAAGTCAACTTCAACTCCTTCCAATCCTTTCTTGCTTGCCCGGAGTACACACGAAGATTGGAGTCCCTTTCCTAAGGAGTCTCCAATGTTGAATGATGGAGGCAAGCATGATGGACCCATGATGGTTATGGAGCACCTCAATGAAGAATTGTTTCCAAGGATCGGCTTTCTTCGAATTATGGGGGATGAGTGTGACAAGCATCTCACCGGTGTGACCGCGGAGTACCAATTGTCTAAGTATGGGGTGGCACCTATGGTTGCAACTCCATATTATCATCAAGGGAGCGGTGATGAAGGAGTCTACTACTCACCGGTGAAGAGAGAACTCAAAGCTTATTTGGGCATCAAGTGGCCCTTGCTTGTCATCATGGATGTCGGAAAGCGATGGTTGCTTGGACTCCTCAAGCAAACCATGGTATTCGAGGTGGATTGACACATCCTCGGAGTTTGGTCAAGCTAATGACCTTAAAGAAGCGCTTAATGGGAGGCAACCCATTGGTACATGTCTTTCCCTTTTATTTTTCTTGTTTTTGTTTGATTTTGCTTTTGGTGTGCTTTGTTTTTCTTTTGTGTTTTTGGGTGCTAGATCTTGTTGTTGTCATGTGTGATGAGATGCTGGAGGTCATGTGAAAACCCCATGGAACTGTTGAGAAGAAGGTGCAAGATCCGAGCACATGGACGAGGAGGAAAGCACCCAGAAAAATCGGACTGTTCATGCAAAAAATCGGCCGATTTTCCTGAGCTATGGGGCGATTTTTCCTCTGTAAAAAGGAAAGTGATGATCTCAAATCAAGCATGGGTGGAGCGGACGTGGAACTTGGACGGCTTGCGGTGCCAAGCGCGGGTTCCAACCTCTTAACGAACATCAAGAGCTCTCTGCCATCCTTGATCGATCATCCACCATCATCATTCGATTGGAACCGAAATACCAAAGCATCACCAATTTTACATTGTGAGGACCTTCTTTCACTTCTTTATTTAGTTTACACATTAGGGACAATGTGTTTCTAAGTATGGGGTGGAGTTTTCATGATCACTTGCATGATTAGCATCTAGGATAGTTTAATATTGTCACATGTTTTATTATGTCTTGCATTGTACATACAAATTTCGAAAAATCAAAAAAAATTCAGAAAATTTTAAAAATTTTTAGTGCTTCTAAAGGTTGGATATGACCCTAATGATGAATCTCGTCTTATGGATTGGCCATGGATGGCCTTATGTGTTGAATAGATGATGCATATGTGGACTTGAAGCACTTATCTTGAATCCCATGAATGATTTGTGATCATGAATGTTTGCCTTGATTGAATTGAGTATTGAAAGTCAAAATTGCATGCTAGTTCTTGCACATCAATTAGGAGTGATTAAGGCAATTCATCTTCCTCTACTTCTCATCTTGATCATGTTGCTTGAGCACCTCAATTGAAATAAATTTGACCTCTTTTGACCCATCCGGGAATAGGAGCATGCTAGTGTGTTGGTGTGTGTGAAAAGCAAGTGTGGGGTGAAGTTGTTGATGAAAAGAATGTCATGCATAAAATGCTGAATTTGTTGTGAAAGTGTAGCCTAAAATATAGGCTTGGGGACATTGGCTTAAATGACAAGTAACTCGGTACACTTCACATAATCGGGTGTTGGTGCCTTGCCAAGGTCAAATAAACCAATAGTCCTAACGAGCTTTGGTATGTGTGCCCGGTGTGGATGCATCTCGAAAAAAAATAGGAAAAGCCCGAGAATGGCTAATCACCAAGGTTTCTGCTTTTGTACACCAATGCCATTGTCTCAAAAATAAAAGAAAGAAAGAAAAGAAAATGAAGAAAAATATACACTTGAGGGAAGTGGAAAAGAAATATGAAGTTGTGGTTGTTTAGTTCCTTTCCCGGATTAGCATCACATAGCCTAGAAAATTCCCGCCTAATCACAACGTTTCTTGGCCTTCTATTTTACAAGTCCTTTTGACTTACTTGCATGTGTGTGAGGCTAAGTGATTTAGATTGGATATACTCATGATCATCTTGACTTCTTCATCTTTACATTTCATTGCATGCTATCAAGTTAAGTGCAATTGTCTTTCCATGCTTTCATTTATTTGATACATAATTGCTTGTCCATTGCCATGAAACATGACTATGAAGGTGATCCAATATTAGAAGCACAACTCCAAAAAGATTTTGCCATTTTTCTGCATACATAAATCATGTCATGTCTTAGTCTATAGTTGAGAATTTGCTCGGGGACGAGCAAACCTTAAGTATGGGGTATTTTTGATAACACGATTTATGACTTAGGTTTAGGTAATCATTTAGATAGATTTCTCCCTCATTCATGCACGTTTTGGCATTGGTTCATGACGTCTTCGCTCAATTCATGCATATTTCTAGAAAAGACGTCTACACGAGCTTTTGTCGGTTTTGTAGGTATTTCGGGGATATTTTGGGCATTAATCGATACATTTGAGGGTCAAGCCTCATGGTGGTACATATCCAAGGCCTTTAAGGAGCATAATTGGAGCAATGAAGGACACAAGGACCCTTGTTGGTGCAAGCAATGGAGCAACTCATGGCTAGACGATCATAGCATGTTTCTGTTGAAGAAAATCGACCTACACCCAGGAAAATCGGCCGATTTTTCCTACTGGGTCGATTTTTGGGCCATTGACTGCTTAAGCCACGTGTCCCACGATCTCTTGTCCGGCCTTGCTCTTGGTGGAGAATATAAGTGGTCCTTCAAAGCTGTTGCTGCACCTCCCATTCCATTCTCCTCCTCTCCAACATCCTCTAGCATCTTCCCAAAGAATCTTCCAATTGGGAGCTCTCTTCAAGACACCCTTGTGGGTGTTCTTGAGAGAGATTAGTGTAGATTTCAATTTCATAGTGAGATTTGAGTGATTTTTGTGAAGAAGCTTGTTGAAGGTTGTAAGATCCGACTTGGAGCTACATTTGGTGTGTTGAAAGACTTGTTTTGAGCTCAAATCTAGCTAAGTTTCATTGCTTTCATCTCCTTACTTCATCTTCTTGCTATGGGATCCATGTATGCTTGTATGATGATTTTAGATCTTGAAATGCATGTTATTGGCTAGTTTGTTGTGATTCTGGAGTGATGGATTGATGGTTATTGCTTGGATGATGATAGAATGGACTTATATGTTAGTTTAGGATGATTTGTATGCACGAAACCTAACTCAGATAGAAAAATCGGCCTGTTCTTCAGGTAAATCGGCCGATTTTTACTATGATCCACCCGATTTTTCCTTCTGTTGCTCTTTAATTGATGAATCTGTATGTTAGGATGTTAGATTGTTGAAATCCTAGTGTTTGTTGAGCTTAATTTAGCTTAGGATCACCTAATGCTATCAACCTAAGTGAGGGAAGAGATCTACCCGATGATTTTCGATCTTAGATACCTAAGATGATGAATTCTAGGTAGTAGTGAGCCTCATAAGCCGTTATTGGATTGAGTGTGCTAGGATTATTGCTTGAGACTTACCTTTTCCGAGACTTACCCGGTAAGGAGAGGTTTGCCCCTTAAGTAGTGTCCGTTTTGTGTAGAATTCCCAACTTTACCTCCTTGAGACTTACCCGGTAATAGGAGTTTGGTGCGGGATTAGTGAAGCGAGAGACTTACCCGGTAATTACTTCCACTTGAGAAACACCCTTTCCCAACATCGTAGTTTGTCCTTAGAATCTTTAGAAGCTTGAGTCCAATGCCCTAACCGGAAATCTTGACCTCTAGAATCCATTTCTCTCTTTGATCTCATATCTTGTGTTTGTGTCACTTGTTTGTTTTGCTAGCTTGAGTTGTTAGTTTGTTTTATTACCTTGCTTGATTTGTGACCTTTGCTTGATCACCACAAAAACCCAACCAAAAATATCATCATTTTCATTTCTTTATTTCTTTCTCTTTTCTTAGACTAGATTTGCACTATCTTTGATCATTGAATGACTTGATTTCGCCTCAGTCCTTGTGTTCGACCTCGGAATACTTTCCTTCCTACATAACGATCCGTACATTGCGGGTTTCGCTAGGTAGTTTAGGATTTTAGTTCGAGTTTATAAATGTAAAGCTTTTTGTGCTACTTCCCTAGCGTGACAAGTTTTTGGCGCCGTTGCCGGGGACTAGGTCTAGATTAAGTCATTTGATTTTGATTGCTTTTAGTGTTTATCTTTCTTGTTACTTTTGATCTTGTGTTGTTTTTGTCTTTGCCTTTTCATGTTTGCCATGGACGGATTGTACTTCCAAGACGACCTTGACAACATGGAGTATAAGGAGTGGATGGAAAGCCAAGATCTATGACCTCTCCATGATGAGTTTGAGTATTGGGAGGAGTTTAATGCCTATCACGAGTCCCATGATCAAACTCACATGACTACATTGCCTTATGTGGAACCTCACTATCAACCTCACAATGACCGAGTGGAATCAATGCTAGAAGAAATGTTGAGGAAGATGGATGATCTAGAGAGCAATCTTGCTTCCATTTCGAGTTCCCACATGGTGCTTGAAGAGGAAGTATTTCAACAAGAGGAGGTTCACCATGAGGAGATCCAAGAATTACCCGATTCAACCATAACCAATAGAGACCTTGAGGAAGAGTTGAATGAAGCTCGTAAGCAATTGTGGCTAAGGGATTTGGCCCTGGAGGATGCAAGAAGATTGAATGTCGAAAGAGAAGAACAAATGAGGAGGGAGATTGAGGAGATTAGGCATGCTCTTATGCTAGGAGATCCTACCATCCTTCAAGGCTTACCTCCACCTCCTTCACCTTTGGAGGAGTGCAATGAAGTATTCTCATCCCCGGACATCCTTGCCATCAAGCCCGGAACCACACTTGAAGAGCTCACAAGGGAGAGCCCTAAGTCAACTTCAACTCCTTCCAATCCTTTCTTGCTTGCCCGGAGTACACACGAAGATCGGAGTCCCTTTCCTAAGGAGTCTCCAATGTTGAATGATGGAGGCAAGCATGATGGACCCATGATGGTTATGGAGCACCTCAATGAAGAATTCTTTCCAAGGATCGGCTTTCTTCGAATTATGGGGGATGAGTGTGACAAGCATCTCACCGGTGTGACCGCGGAGTACCAATTGTCTAAGTATGGGGTGGCACCTATGGTTGCAACTCCATATTATCATCAAGGGAGCGGTGATGAAGGAGTCTACTACTCACCGGTGAAGAGAGAACTCAAAGCTTATTTGGGCATCAAGTGGCCCTTGCTTGTCATCATGGATGTCGGAAAGCGATGGTTGCTTGGACTCCTCAAGCAAACCATGGTATTCGAGGTGGATTGACACATCCTCGGAGTTTGGTCAAGCTAATGACCTTAAAGAAGCGCTTAATGGGAGGCAACCCATTGGTACATGTCTTTCCCTTTTATTTTTCTTGTTTTTGTTTGATTTTGCTTTTGGTGTGCTTTGTTTTTCTTTTGTGTTTTTGGGTGCTAGATCTTGTTGTTGTCATGTGTGATGAGATGCTGGAGGTCATGTGAAAACCCCATGGAACTGTTGAGAAGAAGGTGCAAGATCCGAGCACATGGACGAGGAGGAAAGCACCCAGAAAAATCGGACTGTTCATGCAAAAAATCGGCCGATTTTCCTGAGCTATGGGGCGATTTTTCCTCTGTAAAAAGGAAAGTGATGATCTCAAATCAAGCATGGGTGGAGCGGACGTGGAACTTGGACGGCTTGCGGTGCCAAGCGCGGGTTCCAACCTCTTAACGAACATCAAGAGCTCTCTGCCATCCTTGATCGATCATCCACCATCATCATTCGATGTGAACCGAAATACCAAAGCATCACCAATTTTACATTGTGAGGACCTTCTTTCACTTCTTTATTTAGTTTACACATTAGGGACAATGTGTTTCTAAGTATGGGGTGGGGTTTTCATGATCACTTGCATGATTAGCATCTAGGATAGTTTAATATTGTCACATGTTTTATTATGTCTTGCATTGTAGATACATATTTCGAAAAATCAAAAAAAATTCAGAAAATTTTAAAAATTTTTAGTGCTTCTAAAGGTTGGATATGACCCTAATGATGAATCTCGTCTTATGGATTGGCCATGGATGGCCTTATGTGTTGAATAGATGATGCATATGTGGACTTGAAGCACTTATCTTGAATCCCATGAATGATTTGTGATCATGAATGTTTGCCTTGATTGAATTGAGTATTGAAAGTCAAAATTGCATGCTAGTTCTTGCACATCAATTAGGAGTGATTAAGGCAATTCATCTTCCTCTACTTCTCATCTTGATCATGTTGCTTGAGCACCTCAATTGAGATAAATTTGACCTCTTTTGACCCATCCGGGAATAGGAGCATGCTAGTGTGTTGATGTGTGTGAAAAGCAAGTGTGGGGTGAAGTTGTTGATGAAAAGAATGTCATGCATAAAATGCTGAATTTGTTGTGAAAGTGTAGCCAAAAATATAGGCTTGGGGACATTGGCTTAAATGACAAGTAACTCGGTACACTTCACATAATCGGGTGTTGGTGCCTTGCCAAAGTCAAATAAACCAATAGTCCTAACGAGCTTTGGTATGTGTGCCCGGTGTGGATGCATCTCGAAAAATAGAAAAAGCCCGAGAATGGCTAATCACCAAGGTTTCGGCTTTTGTACACCAATGCCATTGTCTCAAAAATAAAAGAAAGAAAGAAAAGAAAATGAAGAAAAATATACACTTGAGGGAAGTGGAAAAGAAATGTGAAGTTGTGGTTGTTTAGTTCCTTTCCCGGATTAGCATCACATAGCCTAGAAAATTCCCGCCTAATCACAACGTTTCTTGGCCTTCTATTTTACAAGTCCTTTTGACTTACTTGCATGTGTGTGAGGCTAAGTGATTTAGATTGGATATACTCATGATCATCTTGACTTCTTCATCTTTACATTTCATTGCATGCTATCAAGTTAAGTGCAATTGTCTTTCCATGCTTTCATTTATTTGATACATAATTGCTTGTCCATTGCCATGAAACATGACTATGAAGGTGATCCAATATTAGAAGCACAACTCCAAAAAGATTTTGCCATTTTTCTGCATACATAAATCATGTCATGTCTTAGTCTATAGTTGAGAATTTGCTCGGGGACGAGCAAACCTTAAGTATATGGGGTATTTTTGATAACACGATTTATGACTTAGGTTTAGGTAATCATTTAGATAGATTTCTCCCTCATTCATGCACGTTTTGGCATTGGTTCATGACGTCTTCGCTCAATTCATGCATATTTCTAGAAAAGACGTCTACACGAGCTTTTGTCGGTTTTGTAGGTATTTCGGGGATCTTTTGGGCATTAATCGATACATTTGAGGGTCAAGCCTCATGGTGGTACATATCCAAGGCCTTTAAGGAGCATAATTGGAGCAATGAAGGACACAAGGACCCTTGTTGGTGCAAGCAATGGAACAACTCATGGCTAGACGATCATAGCATGTTTCTGTTGAAGAAAATCGACCTACACCCAGGAAAATCGGCCGATTTTTCCTACTGGGTCGATTTTTGGGCCATTGACTGCTTAAGCCACGTGTCCCACGATCTCTTGTCCGGCCTTGCTCTTGGTGGAGAATATAAGTGGTCCTTCAAAGCTGTTGCTGCACCTCCCATTCCATTCTCCTCCTCTCCAACATCCTCTAGCATCTTCCCAAAGAATCTTCCAATTGGGAGCTCTCTTCAAGACACCCTTGTGGGTGTTCTTGAGAGAGATTAGTGTAGATTTCAATTTCATAGTGAGATTTGAGTGATTTTTGTGAAGAAGCTTGTTGAAGGTTGTAAGATCCGACTTGGAGCTACATTTGGTGTGTTGGAAGACTTGTTTTGAGCTCAAATCTAGCTAAGTTTCATTGCTTTCATCTCCTTACTTCATCTTCTTGCTATGGATTCCATGTATGCTTGTATGATGATTTTAGATCTTGAAATGCATGTTATTGGCTAGTTTGTTGTGATTCTGGAGTGATGGATTGATGGTTATTGCTTGGATGATGATAGAATGGACTTATATGTTAGTTTAGGATGATTTGTATGCACGAAACCTAACTCAGATAGAAAAATCGGCCTGTTCTTCAGGTAAATCGGCCGATTTTTACTATGATCCACCCGATTTTTCCTTCTGTTGCTCTTTAATTGATGAATCTGTATGTTAGGATGTTAGATTGTTGAAATCCTAGTGTTTGTTGACCTTAATTTAGCTTAGGATCACCTAATGCTATCAACCTAAGTGAGGGAAGAGATTTACCCGATGATTTTCGATCTTAGATACCTAAGATGATGAATTCTAGGTAGTAGTGAGCCTCATAAGCCGCTATTGGATTGAGTGTGCTAGGATTATTGCTTGAGACTTACCTTTTCCGAGACTTACCCGGTAAGGAGAGGTTTGCCCCTTAAGTAGTGTCCGTTTTGTGTAGAATTCCCAACTTTACCTCCTTGAGACTTACCCGGTAATAGGAGTTTGGTGCGGGATTAGTGAAGCGAGAGACTTACCCGGTAATTGCTTCCACTTGAGAAACACCCTTTCCCAACATCGCAGTTTGTCCTTAGAATCTTTAGAAGCTTGAGTCCAATGCCCTAACCGGAAATCTTGACCTCTAGAATCCATTTCTCTCTTTGATCTCATATCTTGTGTTTGTGTCACTTGTTTGTTTTGCTAGCTTGAGTTGTTAGTTTGTTTTATTACCTTGCTTGATTTGTGACCTTTGCTTGATCACCACAAAAACCCAACCAAAAATATCATCATTTTCATTTCTTTATTTCTTTCTCTTTTCTTAGACTAGATTTGCACTATCTTTGATCATTGAATGACTTGATTTCGCCTCAGTCCTTGTGTTCGACCTCGGAATACTTTCCTTCCTACATAACGATCCGTACATTGCGGGTTTCGCTAGGTAGTTTAGGATTTTAGTTCGAGTTTATAAATGTAAAGCTTTTTGTGCTACTTCCCTAGCGTGACAAGTTTTTGGCGCCGTTGCCGGGGACTAGGTCTAGATTAAGTCATTTGATTTTGATTGCTTTTAGTGTTTATCTTTCTTGTTACTTTTGATCTTGTGTTGTTTTTGTCTTTGCCTTTTCATGTTTGCCATGGACGGATTGTACTTCCAAGACGACCTTGACAACATGGAGAATAAGGAGTGGATGGAAAGCCAAGATCTAGGACCTCTCCATGATGAGTTTGAGTATTGGGAGGAGTTTAATGCCTATCACGAGTCCCATGATCAAACTCACATGACTACATTGCCTTATGTGGAACCACACCATCAACCTCACAATGACCGAGTGGAATCAATGCTAGAAGAAATGTTGAGGAAGATGGATGATCTAGAGAGCAATATTGCTTCCATTTCGAGTTCCCACATGGTGCTTGAAAAGGAAGTATTTCAACAAGAGGAGGTTCACCATGAGGAGATCCAAGAATTACCCGATTCAACCATAACCAATAGAGACCTTGAGGAAGAGTTGAATGAAGTTCGTAAGCAATTGTGGCTAAGGGATTTGGCCCTGGAGGATGCAAGAAGATTGAATGTCGAAAGAGAAGAACAAATGAGGAGGGAGATTGAGGAGATTAGGCATGCTCTTATGCTAGGAGATCCTACCATCCTTCAAGGCTTACCTCCACCTCCTTCACCTTTGGAGGAGTGCAATGAAGTATTCTCATCCCCGGACATCCTTGCCATCAACCCCGGAACCACACTTGAAGAGCTCACAAGGGAGAGCCCTAAGTCAACTTCAACTCCTTCCAATCCTTTCTTGCTTGCCCGGAGTACACACGAAGATTGGAGTCCCTTTCCTAAGGAGTCTCCAATGTTGAATGATGGAGGCAAGCATGATGGACCCATGATGGTTATGGAGCACCTCAATAAAGAATTCTTTCCAAGGATCGGCTTTCTTCAAATTATGGGGGATGAGTGTGACAAGCATCTCACCTGTGTGACTGCGGAGTACCAATTGTCTAAGTATGGGGTGGCACCTATGGTTGCAACTCCATATTATCATCAAGGGAGCGGTGATGAAGGAGTCTACTACTCACCGGTGAAGAGAGAACTCAAAGCTTATTTGGGCATCAAGTGGCCCTTGCTTGTCATCATGGATGTCGGAAAGCGATGGTTGCTTGGACTCCTCAAGCAAACCATGGTATTCGAGGTGGATTGACACATCCTCGGAGTTTGGTCAAGCTAATGACCTTAAAGAAGCGCTTAATGGGAGGCAACCCATTGGTACATGTCTTTCCCTTTTATTTTTCTTGTTTTTGTTTGATTTTGCTTTTGGTGTGCTTTGTTTTTCTTTTGTGTTTTTGGGTGCTAGATCTTGTTGTTGTCATGTGTGATGAGATGCTGGAGGTCATGTGAAAACCCCATGGAACTGTTGAGAAGAAGGTGCAAGATCCGAGCACATGGACGAGGAGGAAAGCACCCAGAAAAATCGGACTGTTCATGCAAAAAATCGGCCGATTTTCCTGAGCTATGGGGCGATTTTTCCTCTGTAAAAAGGAAAGTGATGATGTCAAATCAAGCATGGGTCGAGCGGACGTGGAACTTGGACGGCTTGCGGTGCCAAGCGCGGGTTCCAACCTCTTAACGAACATCAAGAGCTCTCTGCCATCCTTGATCGATCATCCACCATCATCATTCGATGTGAACCGAAATACCAAAGCATCACCAATTTTACATTGTGAGGACCTTCTTTCACTTCTTTATTTAGTTTACACATTAGGGACAATGTGTTTCTAAGTATGGGGTGGGGTTTTCATGATCACTTGTATGATTAGCATCTAGGATAGTTTAATATTGTCACATGTTTTATTATGTCTTGCATTGTACATACATATTTCGAAAAATAAAAAAAAATTCAGAAAATTTTAACATTTTTTAGTGCTTCTAAAGCTTGGATATGACCCTAATGATGAATCTCGTCTTATGGATTGGCCATGGATGGCCTTATGTGTTGAATAGATGATGCATATGTGGACTTGAAGCACTTATCTTGAATCCCATGAATGATTTGTGATCATGAATGTTTGCCTTGATTGAATTGAGTATTGAAAGTCAAAATTGCATGCTAGTTCTTGCACATCAATTAGGAGTGATTAAGGCAATTCATCTTCCTCTACTTCTCATCTTGATCATGTTGCTTGAGCACCTCAATTGAGATAAATTTGACCTCTTTTGACCCATCCGGGAATAGGAGCATGCTAGTGTGTTGATGTGTGTGAAAAGCAAGTGTGGGGTGAAGTTGTTGATGAAAAGAATGTCATGCATAAAATGCTGAATTTGTTGTGAAAGTGTAGCCAAAAATATAGGCTTGGGGACATTGGCTTAAATGATAAGTAACTCGGTACACTTCACATAATCGGGTGTTGGTGCCTTGCCAAAGTCAAATAAACCAATAGTCCTAACGAGCTTTGGTATGTGTGCCCGGTGTGGATGCATCTCGAAAAATAGAAAAAGCCCGAGAATGGCTAATCACCAAGGTTTCAGCTTTTGTACACCAATGCCATTATCTCAAAAATAAAAGAAAGAAAGAAAAGAAAATGAAGAAAAATATACACTTGAGGGAAGTGGAAAAGAAATGTGAAGTTGTGGTTGTTTAGTTCCTTTCCCGGATTAGCATCACATAGCCTAGAAAATTCCCGCCTAATCACAACGTTTCTTGGCCTTCTATTTTACAAGTCCTTTTGACTTACTTGCATGTGTGTGAGGCTAAGTGATTTAGATTGGATATACTCATGATCATCTTGACTTCTTCATCTTTACATTTCATTGCATGCTATCAAGTTAAGTGCAATTGTCTTTCCATGCTTTCATTTATTTGATACATAATTGCTTGTCCATTGCCATGAAACATGACTATGAAGGTGATCCAATATTAGAAGCACAACTCCAAAAAGATTTTGCCATTTTTCTGCATACATAAATCATGTCATGTCTTAGTCTATAGTTGAGAATTTGCTCGGGGACGAGCAAACCTTAAGTATGGGGTATTTTTGATAACCCGATTTATGACTTAGTTTAGGTAATCATTTAGATAGATTTCTCCCTCATTCATGCACGTTTTGGCATTGGTTCATGACGTCTTCGCTCAATTCATGCATATTTCTAGAAAAGACGTCTACACGAGCTTTTGTCGGTTTTGTAGGTATTTCGGGGATCTTTTGGGCATTAATCGATACATTTGAGGGTCAAGCCTCATGGTGGTACATATCCAACGCCTTTAAGGAGCATAATTGGAGCAATGAAGGACACAAGGACCCTTGTTGGTGCAAGCAATGGAGCAACTCATGGCTAGACGATCATAGCATGTTTCTGTTGAAGAAAATCGACCTACACCCAGGAAAATCGGCCGATTTTTCCTACTGGGTCGATTTTTGGGCCATTGACAGCTTAAGCCACGTGTCCCACGATCTCTTGTCCGGCCTTGCTCTTGGTGGAGAATATAAGTGGTCCTTCAAAGCTGTTGCTGCACCTCCCATTCCATTCTCCTCCTCTCCAACATCCTCTAGCATCTTCCCAAAGAATCTTCCAATTGGGAGCTCTCTTCAAGACACCCTTGTGGGTGTTCTTGAGAGAGATTAGTGTAGATTTCAATTTCATAGTGAGATTTGAGTGATTTTTGTGAAGAAGCTTGTTGAAGGTTGTAAGATCCGACTTGGAGCTACATTTGGTGTGTTGGAAGACTTGTTTTGAGCTCAAATCTAGCTAATTTTCATTGCTTTCATCTCCTTACTTCATCTTCTTGCTATGGATTCCATGTATGCTTGTATGATGATTTTAGATCTTGAAATGCATGTTATTGGCTAGTTTGTTGTGATTCTGGAGTGATGGATTGATGGTTATTGCTTGGATGATGATAGAATGGACTTATATGTTAGTTTAGGATGATTTGTATGCACGAAACCTAACTCAGATAGAAAAATCGGCCTGTTCTTCAGGTAAATCGGCCGATTTTTACTATGATCCACCCGATTTTTCCTTCTGTTGCTGTTTAATTGATGAATCTGTATGTTAGGATGTTAGATTGTTGAAATCCTAGTGTTTGTTGAGCTTAATTTAGCTTAGGATCACCTAATGCTATCAACCTAAGTGAGGGAAGAGATCTACCCGATGATTTTCGATCTTAGATACCTAAGATGATGAATTCTAGGTAGTAGTGAGCCTCATAAGCCGCTATTGGATTGAGTGTGCTAGGATTATTGCTTGAGACTTACCTTTTCCGAGACTTACCCGGTAAGGAGAGGTTTGCCCCTTAAGTAGTGTCCGTTTTGTGTAGAATTCTCAACTTTACCTCCTTGAGACTTACCCGGTAATAGGAGTTTGGTGCGGGATTAGTGAAGCGAGAGACTTACCCGGTAATTGCTTCCACTTGAGAAACACCCTTTCCCAAAATCGCAGTTTGTCCTTAGAATCTTTAGAAGCTTGAGTCCAATGCCATAACCGGAAATCTTGACCTCTAGAATCCATTTCTCTCTTTGATCTCATATCTTGTGTTTGTGTCACTTGTTTGTTTTGCTAGCTTGAGTTGTTAGTTTGTTTTATTACCTTGCTTGATTTGTGACCTTTGCTTGATCACCACAAAAACCCAACAAAAAATATCATCATTTTCATTTCTTTATTTCTTTCTCTTTTCTTAGACTAGATTTGCACTATCTTTGATCATTGAATGACTTGATTTCGCCTCAGTCCTTGTGTTCGACCTCGGAATACTTTCCTTCCTACATAACGATCCGTACATTGCGGGTTTCGCTAGGTAGTTTAGGATTTTAGTTCGAGTTTATAAATGTAAAGCTTTTTGTGCTACTTCCCTAGCGTGACAAGTTTTTGGCGCCGTTGCCGGGGACTAGGTCTAGATTAAGTCATTTGATTTTGATTGCTTTTAGTGTTTATCTTTCTTGTTACTTTTGATCTTGTGTTGTTTTTGTCTTTGCCTTTTCATGTTTGCCATGGAGGGATTGTACTTCCAAGACGACCTTGACAACATGGAGTATAAGGAGTGGATGGAAAGCCAAGATCTAGGACCTCTCCATGATGAGTTTGAGTATTGGGAGGAGTTTAATGCCTATCACGAGTCCCATGATCAAACTCACATGACTACATTGCCTTATGTGGAACCTCACCATCAACCTCACAATGACCGAGTGGAATCAATGCTAGAAGAAATGTTGAGGAAGATGGATGATCTAGAGAGCAATCTTGCTTCCATTTCGAGTTCCCACATGGTGCTTGAAGAGGAAGTATTTCAACAAGAGGAGGTTCACCATGAGGAGATCCAAGAATTACCCGATTCAACCATAACCAATAGAGACCTTGAGGAAGAGTTGAATGAAGCTCGTAAGCAATTGTGGCTAAGGGATTTGGCCCTGCAGGATGCAAGAAGATTGAATGTCGAAAGAGAAGAACAAATGAGGAGGGAGATTGAGGAGATTAGGCATGCTCTTATGCTAGGAGATCCTACCATCCTTCAAGGCTTACCTCCACCTCCTTCACCTTTGGAGGAGTGCAATGAAGTATTCTCATCCCCGGACATCCTTGCCATCAACCCCGGAACCACACTTGAAGAGCTCACAAGGGAGAGCCCTAAGTCAACTTCAACTCCTTCCAATCCTTTCTTGCTTGCCCGGAGTACACACGAAGATTGGAGTCCCTTTCCTAAGGAGTCTCCAATGTTGAATGATGGAGGCAAGCATGATGGACCCATGATGGTTATGGAGCACCTCAATGAAGAATTCTTTCCAAGGATCGGCTTTCTTCGAATTATGGGGGATGAGTGTGACAAGCATCTCACCGGTGTGACCGCGGAGTACCAATTGTCTAAGTATGGGGTGGCACCTATGGTTGCAACTCCATATTATCATCAAGGGAGCGGTGATGAAGGAGTCTACTACTCACCGGTGAAGAGAGAACTCAAAGCTTATTTGGGCATCAAGTGGCCCTTGCTTGTCATCATGGATGTCGGAAAGCGATGGTTGCTTGGACTCCTCAAGCAAACCATGGTATTCGAGGTGGATTGACACATCCTCGGAGTTTGGTCAAGCTAATGACCTTAAAGAAGCGCTTAATGGGAGGCAACCCATTGGTACATGTCTTTCCCTTTTATTTTTCTTGTTTTTGTTTGATTTTGCTTTTGGTGTGCTTTGTTTTTCTTTTGTGTTTTTGGGTGCTAGATCTTGTTGTTGTCATGTGTGATGAGATGCTGGAGGTCATGTGAAAACCCCATGGAACTGTTGAGAAGAAGGTGCAAGATCCGAGCACATGGACGAGGAGGAAAGCACCCAGAAAAATCGGACTGTTCATGCAAAAAATCGGCCGATTTTCCTGAGCTATGGGGCGATTTTTCCTCTGTAAAAAGGAAAGTGATGATCTCAAATCAAGCATGGGTGGAGCGGACGTGGAACATGGACGGCTTGCGGTGCCAAGCGCGGGTTCCAACCTCTTAACGAACATCAAGAGCTCTCTGCCATCCTTGATCGATCATCCACCATCATCATTCGATGTGAACCGAAATACCAAAGCATCACCAATTTTACATTGTGAGGACCTTCTTTCACTTCTTTATTTAGTTTACACATTCGGGACAATGTGTTTCTAAGTATGGGGTGGGGTTTTCATGATCACTTGCATGATTAGCATCTAGGATAGTTTAATATTGTCACATGTTTTATTATGTCTTGCATTGTACATAAATATTTCGAAAAATCAAAAAAAATTCAGAAAATTTTAAAAATTTTTAGTGCTTCTAAAGCTTGGATATGACCCTAATGATGAATCTCGTCTTATGGATTGGCCATGGATGGCCTTATGTGTTGAATAGATGATGCATATGTGGACTTGAAGCACTTATCTTGAATCCCATGAATGATTTGTGATCATGAATGTTTGCCTTGATTGAATTGAGTATTGAAAGTCAAAATTGCATGCTAGTTCTTGCACATCAATTAGGAGTGATTAAGGCAATTCATCTTCCTCTACTTCTCATCTTGATCATGTTGCTTGAGCACCTCAATTGAGATAAATTTGACCTCTTTTGACCCATCCGGGAATAGGAGCATGCTAGTGTGTTGATGTGTGTGAAAAGCAAGTGTGGGGTGAAGTTGTTGATGAAAAGAATGTCATCCATAAAATGCTGAATTTGTTGTGAAAGTGTAGCCAAAAATATAGGCTTGGGGACATTGGCTTAAATGACAAGTAACTCGGTACACTTCACATAATCGGGTGTTGGTGCCTTGTCAAAGTCAAATAAACCAATAGTCCTAACGAGCTTTGGTATGTGTGCCCGGTGTGGATGCATCTCGAAAAATAGAAAAAGCCCGAGAATGGCTAATCACCAAGGTTTCGGCTTTTGTACACCAATGCCATTGTCTCAAAAATAAAAGAAAGAAAGAAAAGAAAATGAAGAAAAATATACACTTGAGGGAAGTGGAAAAGAAATGTGAAGTTGTGGTTGTTTAGTTCCTTTCCCGGATTAGCATCACATAGCCTAGAAAATTCCCGCCTAATCACAACGTTTCTTGGCCTTCTATTTTACAAGTCCTTTTGACTTACTTGCATGTGTGTGAGGCTAAGTGATTTAGATTGGATATACTCATGATCATCTTGACTTCTTCATCTTTACATTTCATTGCATGCTATCAAGTTAAGTGCAATTGTCTTTCCATGCTTTCATTTATTTGATACATAATTGCTTGTCCATTGCCATGAAACATGACTATGAAGGTGATCCAATATTAGAAGCACAACTCCAAAAAGATTTTGCCATTTTTCTGCATACATAAATCATGTCATGTCTTAGTCTATAGTTGAGAATTTGCTCGGGGACGAGCAAACCTTAAGTATGGGGTATTTTTGATAACACGATTTATGACTTAGGTTTAGGTAATCATTTAGATAGATTTCTCCCTCATTCATGCACGTTTTGGCATTGGTTCATGACGTCTTCGCTCAATTCATGCATATTTCTAGAAAAGACGTCTACACGAGCTTTTGTCGGTTTTGTAGGTATTTCGGGGATCTTTTGGGCATTAATCGATACATTTGAGGGTCAAGCCTCATGGTGGTACATATCCAAGGCCTTTAAGGAGCATAATTGGAGCAATGAAGGACACAAGGACCCTTGTTGGTGCAAGCAATGGAGCAACTCATGGCTAGACGATCATAGCATGTTTCTGTTGAAGAAAATCGACCTACACCCAGGAAAATCGGCCGATTTTTCCTACTGGGTCGATTTTTGGGCCATTGACTGCTTAAGCCACGTGTCCCACGATCTCTTGTCCGGCCTTGCTCTTGGTGGAGAATATAAGTGGTCCTTCAAAGCTGTTGCTGCACCTCCCATTCCATTCTCCTCCTCTCCAACATCCTCTAGCATCTTCCCAAAGAATCTTCCAATCGGGAGCTCTCTTCAAGACACCCTTGTGGGTGTTCTTGAGAGAGATTAGTGTAGATTTCAATTTCATAGTGAGATTTGAGTGATTTTTGTGAAGAAGCTTGTTGAAGGTTGTAAGATCCGACTTGGAGCTACATTTGGTGTGTTGGAAGACTTGTTTTGAGCTCAAATCTAGCTAAGTTTCATTGCTTTCATCTCCTTACTTCATCTTCTTGCTATGGATTCCATGTATGCTTGTATGATGATTTTAGATCTTGAAATGCATGTTATTGGCTAGTTTGTTGTGATTCTGGAGTGATGGATTGATGGTTATTGCTTGGATGATGATAGAATGGACTTATATGTTAGTTTAGGATGATTTGTATGCACGAAACCTAACTCAGATAGAAAAATCGGCCTGTTCTTCAGGTAAATCGGCCGATTTTTACTATGATCCACCCGATTTTTCCTTCTGTTGCTATTTAATTGATGAATCTGTATGTTAGGATCTTAGATTGTTGAAATCCTAGTGTTTGTTGAGCTTAATTTAGCTTAGGATCACCTAATGCTATCAACCTAAGTGAGGGAAGAGATCTACCCGATGATTTTCGATCTTAGATACCTAAGATGATGAATTCTAGGTAGTAGTGAGCCTCATAAGCCGCTATTGGATTGAGTGTGCTAGGATTATTGCTTGAGACTTACCTTTTCCGAGACTTACCCGGTAAGGAGAGGTTTGCCCCTTAAGTAGTGTCCGTTTTGTGTAGAATTCCCAACTTTAGCTCCTTGAGACTTACCCGGTAATAGGAGTTTGGTGCGGGATTAGTGAAGCGAGAGACTTACCCGGTAATTGCTTCCACTTGAGAAACACCCTTTCCCAACATCGCAGTTTGTCCTTAGAATCTTTAGAAGCTTGAGTCCAATGCCATAACCGGAAATCTTGACCTCTAGAATCCATTTCTCTTTGATCTCATATCTTGTGTTTGTGTCACTTGTTTGTTGTGCTAGCTTGAGTTGTTAGTTTGTTTTATTACCTTGCTTGATTTGTGACCTTTGCTTGATCACCACAAAAACCCAACCAAAAATATCATCATTTTCATTTCTTTATTTCTTTCTCTTTTCTTAGACTAGATTTGCACTATCTTTGATCATTGAATGACTTGATTTCGCCTCAGTCCTTGTGTTCGACCTCGGAATACTTTCGGTCCTACATAACGATCCGTACATTGCGGGTTTCGCTAGGTAGTTTAGGATTTTAGTTCGAGTTTATAAATGTAAAGCTTTTTGTGCTACTTCCCTAGCGTGACAAGTTTTTGGCGCCGTTGCCGGGGACTAGGTCTAGATTAAGTCATTTGATTTTGATTGCTTTTAGTGTTTATCTTTCTTGTTACTTTTGATCTTGTGTTGTTTTTGTCTTTGCCTTTTCATGTTTGCCATGGACGGATTGTACTTCCAAGACGACCTTGACAATATGGAGTATAAGGAGTGGATGGAAAGCCAAGATCTAGGACCTCTCCATGATGAGTTTGAGTATTGGGAGGAGTTTAATGCCTATCACGAGTCCCATGATCAAACTCACATGACTACATTGCCTTATGTGGAACCTAACCATCAACCTCACAATGACCGAGTGGTATCAATGCTAGAAGAAATGTTGAGGAAGATGGATGATCTAGAGAGCAATCTTGCTTCCATTTCGAGTTCCCACATGGTGCTTGAAGAGGAAGTATTTCAACAAGAGGAGGTTCACCATGAGGAGATCCAAGAATTACCCGATTCAACCATAACCAATAGAGACCTTGAGGAAGAGTTGAATGAAGCTCGTAAGCAATTGTGGCTAAGGGATTTGGCCCTGGAGGATGCAAGAAGATTGAATGTCGAAAGAGAAGAACAAATGAGGAGGGAGATTGAGGAGATTAGGCATGCTCTTATGCTAGGAGATCCTACCATCCTTCAAGGCTTAACCTCCACCTCCTTCACCTTTGGAGGAGTGCAATGAAGTATTCTCATCCCCGGACATCCTTGCCATCAACCCCGGAACCACACTTGAAGAGCTCACAAGGGAGAGCCCTAAGTCAACTTCAACTCCTTCCAATCCTTTCTTGCTTGCCCGGAGTACACACGAAGATTGGAGTCCCTTTCCTAAGGAGTCTCCAATGTTGAATGATGGAGGCAAGCATGATGGACCCATGATGGTTATGGAGCACCTCAATGAAGAATTCTTTCCAAGGATCGGCTTTCTTCGAATTATGGGGGATGAGTGTGACAAGCATCTCACCGGTGTGACCGCGGAGTACCAATTGTCTAAGTATGGGGTGGCACCTATGGTTGCAACTCCATATTATCATCAAGGGAGCGGTGATGAAGGAGTCTACTACTCACCGGTGAAGAGAGAACTCAAAGCTTATTTGGGCATCAAGTGGCCCTTGCTTGTCATCATGGATGTCGGAAAGCGATGGTTGCTTGGACTCCTCAAGCAAACCATGGTATTCGAGGTGGATTGACACATCCTCGGAGTTTGGTCAAGCTAATGACCTTAAAGAAGCGCTTAATGGGAGGCAACCCATTGGTACATGTCTTTCCCTTTTATTTTTCTTGTTTTTGTTTGATTTTGCTTTTGGTGTGCTTTGTTTTTCTTTTGTGTTTTTGGGTGCTAGATCTTGTTGTTGTCATGTGTGATGAGATGCTGGAGGTCATGTGAAAACCCCATGGAACTGTTGAGAAGAAGGTGCAAGATCCGAGCACATGGACGAGGAGGAAAGCACCCAGAAAAATCGGACTGTTCATGCAAAAAATCGGCCGATTTTCCTGAGCTATGGGGCGATTTTTCCTCTGTAAAAAGGAAAGTGATGATCTCAAATCAAGCATGGGTGGAGCGGACGTGGAACATGGACGGCTTGCGGTGCCAAGCGCGGGTTCCAACCTCTTAACGAACATCAAGAGCTCTCTGCCATCCTTGATCGATCATCCACCATCATCATTCGATGTGAACCGAAATACCAAAGCATCACCAATTTTACATTGTGAGGACCTTCTTTCACTTCTTTATTTAGTTTACACATTCGGGACAATGTGTTTCTAAGTATGGGGTGGGGTTTTCATGATCACTTGCATGATTAGCATCTAGGATAGTTTAATATTGTCACATGTTTTATTATGTCTTGCATTGTACATAAATATTTCGAAAAATCAAAAAAAATTCAGAAAATTTTAAAAATTTTTAGTGCTTCTAAAGCTTGGATATGACCCTAATGATGAATCTCGTCTTATGGATTGGCCATGGATGGCCTTATGTGTTGAATAGATGATGCATATGTGGACTTGAAGCACTTATCTTGAATCCCATGAATGATTTGTGATCATGAATGTTTGCCTTGATTGAATTGAGTATTGAAAGTCAAAATTGCATGCTAGTTCTTGCACATCAATTAGGAGTGATTAAGGCAATTCATCTTCCTCTACTTCTCATCTTGATCATGTTGCTTGAGCACCTCAATTGAGATAAATTTGACCTCTTTTGACCCATCCGGGAATAGGAGCATGCTAGTGTGTTGATGTGTGTGAAAAGCAAGTGTGGGGTGAAGTTGTTGATGAAAAGAATGTCATGCATAAAATGCTGAATTTGTTGTGAAAGTGTAGCCAAAAATATAGGCTTGGGGACATTGGCTTAAATGACAAGTAACTCGGTACACTTCACATAATCGGGTGTTGGTGCCTTGCCAAAGTCAAATAAACCAATAGTCCTAACGAGCTTTGGTATGTGTGCCCGGTGTGGATGCATCTCGAAAAATAGAAAAAGCCCGAGAATGGCTAATCACCAAGGTTTCGGCTTTTGTACACCAATGCCATTGTCTCAAAAATAAAAGAAAGAAAGAAAAGAAAATGAAGAAAAATATACACTTGAGGGAAGTGGAAAAGAAATGTGAAGTTGTGGTTGTTTAGTTCCTTTCCCGGATTAGCATCACATAGCCTAGAAAATTCCCGCCTAATCACAACGTTTCTTGGCCTTCTATTTTACAAGTCCTTTTGACTTACTTGCATGTGTGTGAGGCTAAGTGATTTAGATTGGATATACTCATGATCATCTTGACTTCTTCATCTTTACATTTCATTGCATGCTATCAAGTTAAGTGCAATTGTCTTTCCATGCTTTCATTTATTTGATACATAATTGCTTGTCCATTGCCATGAAACATGACTATGAAGGTGATCCAATATTAGAAGCACAACTCCAAAAAGATTTTGCCATTTTTCTGCATACATAAATCATGTCATGTCTTAGTCTATAGTTGAGAATTTGCTCGGGGACGAGCAAACCTTAAGTATGGGGTATTTTTGATAACACGATTTATGACTTAGGTTTAGGTAATCATTTAGATAGATTTCTCCCTCATTCATGCACGTTTTGGCATTGGTTCATGACGTCTTCGCTCAATTCATGCATATTTCTAGAAAAGACGTCTACACGAGCTTTTGTCGGTTTTGTAGGTATTTCGGGGATCTTTTGGGCATTAATCGATACATTTGAGGGTCAAGCCTCATGGTGGTACATATCCAAGGCCTTTAAGGAGCATAATTGGAGCAATGAAGGACACAAGGACCCTTGTTGGTGCAAGCAATGGAGCAACTCATGGCTAGACGATCATAGCATGTTTCTGTTGAAGAAAATCGACCTACACCCAGGAAAATCGGCCGATTTTTCCTACTGGGTCGATTTTTGGGCCATTGACTGCTTAAGCCACGTGTCCCACGATCTCTTGTCCGGCCTTGCTCTTGGTGGAGAATATAAGTGGTCCTTCAAAGTTGTTGCTGCACCTCCCATTCCATTCTCCTCCTCTCCAACATCCTCTAGCATCTTCCCAAAGAATCTTCCAATTGGGAGCTCTCTTCAAGACACCCTTGTGGGTGTTCTTGAGAGAGATTAGTGTAGATTTCAATTTCATAGTGAGATTTGAGTGATTTTTGTGAAGAAGCTTGTTGAAGGTTGTAAGATCCGACTTGGAGCTACATTTGGTGTGTTGGAAGACTTGTTTTGAGCTCAAATCTAGCTAAGTTTCATTGCTTTCATCTCCTTACTTCATCTTCTTGCTATGGATTCCATGTATGCTTGTATGATGATTTTAGATCTTGAAATGCATGTTATTGGCTAGTTTGTTGTGATTCTGGAGTGATGGATTGATGGTTATTGCTTGGATGATGATAGAATGGACTTATATGTTAGTTTAGGATGATTTGTATGCACGAAACCTAACTCAGATAGAAAAATCGGCCTGTTCTTCAGGTAAATCGGCCGATTTTTACTATGATCCACCCGATTTTTCCTTCTGTTGCTCTTTAATTGATGAATCTGTATGTTAGGATCTTAGATTGTTGAAATCCTAGTGTTTGTTGAGCTTAATTTAGCTTAGGATCACCTAATGCTATCAACCTAAGTGAGGGAAGAGATCTACCCGATGATTTTCGATCTTAGATACCTAAGATGATGAATTCTAGGTAGTAGTGAGCCTCATAAGCCGCTATTGGATCTAGTGTGCTAGGATTATTGCTTGAGACTTACCTTTTCCGAGACTTACCCGGTAAGGAGAGGTTTGCCCCTTAAGTAGTGTCCGTTTTGTGTAGAATTCCCAACTTTAGCTCCTTGAGACTTACCCGGTAATAGGAGTTTGGTGCGGGATTAGTGAAGCGAGAGACTTACCCGGTAATTGCTTCCACTTGAGAAACACCCTTTCCCAACATCGCAGTTTGTCCTTAGAATCTTTAGAAGCTTGAGTCCAATGCCATAACCGGAAATCTTGACCTCTAGAATCCATTTCTCTCTTTGATCTCATATCTTGTGTTTGTGTCACTTGTTTGTTTTGCTAGCTTGAGTTGTTAGTTTGTTTTATTACCTTGCTTGATTTGTGACCTTTGCTTGATCACCACAAAAACCCAACCAAAAATATCATCATTTTCATTTCTTTATTTCTTTCTCTTTTCTTAGACTAGATTTGCACTATCTTTGATCATTGAATGACTTGATTTCGCCTCAGTCCTTGTGTTCGACCTCGGAATACTTTCCGTCCTACATAACGATCCGTACATTGCGGGTTTCGCTAGGTAGTTTAGGATTTTAGTTCGAGTTTATAAATGTAAAGCTTTTTGTGCTACTTCCCTAGCGTGACAAGTTTTTGGCGCCGTTGCCGGGGACTAGGTCTAGATTAAGTCATTTGATTTTGATTGCTTTTAGTGTTTATCTTTCTTGTTACTTTTGATCTTGTGTTGTTTTTGTCTTTGCCTTTTCATGTTTGCCATGGACGGATTGTACTTCCAAGACGACCTTGACAACATGGAGTATAAGGAGTGGATGGAAAGCCAAGATCTAGGACCTCTCCATGATGAGTTTGAGTATTGGGAGGAGTTTAATGCCTATCACGAGTCCCATGATCAAACTCACATGACTACATTGCCTTATGTGGAACCTAACCATCAACCTCACAATGACCGAGTGGTATCAATGCTAGAAGAAATGTTGAGGAAGATGGATGATCTAGAGAGCAATCTTGCTTCCATTTCGAGTTCCCACATGGTGCTTGAAGAGGAAGTATTTCAACAAGAGGAGGTTCACCATGAGGAGATCCAAGAATTACCCGATTCAACCATAACCAATAGAGACCTTGAGGAAGAGTTGAATGAAGCTCGTAAGCAATTGTGGCTAAGGGATTTGGCCCTGGAGGATGCAAGAAGATTGAATGTCGAAAGAGAAGAACAAATGAGGAGGGAGATTGAGGAGATTAGGCATGCTCTTATGCTAGGAGATCCTACCATCCTTCAAGGCTTACCTCCACCTCCTTCACCTTTGGAGGAGTGCAATGAAGTATTCTCATCCCCGGACATCCTTGCCATCAACCCCGGAACCACACTTGAAGAGCTCACAAGGGAGAGCCCTAAGTCAACTTCAACTCCTTCCAATCCTTTCTTGCTTGCCCGGAGTACACACGAAGATTGGAGTCCCTTTCCTAAGGAGTCTCCAATGTTGAATGATGGAGGCAAGCATGATGGACCCATGATGGTTATGGAGCACCTCAATGAAGAATTCTTTCCAAGGATCGGCTTTCTTCGAATTATGGGGGATGAGTGTGACAAGCATCTCACCGGTGTGACCGCGGAGTACCAATTGTCTAAGTATGGGGTGGCACCTATGGTTGCAACTTCATATTATCATCAAGGGAGCGGTGATGAAGGAGTCTACTACTCACCGGTGAAGAGAGAACTCAAAGCTTATTTGGGCATCAAGTGGCCCTTGCTTGTCATCATGGATGTCGGAAAGCGATGGTTGCTTGGACTCCTCAAGCAAACCATGGTATTCGAGGTGGATTGACACATCCTCGGAGTTTGGTCAAGCTAATGACCTTAAAGAAGCGCTTAATGGGAGGCAACCCATTGGTACATGTCTTTCCCTTTTATTTTTCTTGTTTTTGTTTGATTTTACTTTTGGTGTGCTTTGTTTTTCTTTTGTGTTTTTGGGTGCTAGATCTTGTTGTTGTCATGTGTGATGAGATGCTGGAGGTCATGTGAAAACCCCATGGAACTGTTGAGAAGAAGGTGCAAGATCCGAGCACATGGACGAGGAGGAAAGCACCCAGAAAAATCGGACTGTTCATGCAAAAAATCGGCCGATTTTCCTGAGCTATGGGGCGATTTTTCCTCTGTAAAAAGGAAAGTGATGATCTCAAATCAAGCATGGGTGGAGCGGACGTGGAACTTGGACGGCTTGCGGTGCCAAGCGCGGGTTCCAACCTCTTAACGAACATCAAGAGCTCTTTGCCATCCTTGATCGATCATCCACCATCATCATTCGATGTGAACTGAAATACCAAAGCATCACCAATTTTACATTGTGAGGACCTTCTTTCACTTCTTTATTTAGTTTACACATTAGGGACAATGTGTTTCTAAGTATGGGGTGGGGTTTTCATGATCACTTGCATGATTAGCATCTAGGATAGTTTAATATTGTCACATGTTTTATTATGTCTTGCATTGTACATAAATATTTCGAAAAATCAAAAAAAATTCAGAAAATTTTAAAAATTTTTAGTGCTTCTAAAGCTTGGATATGACCCTAATGATGAATCTCGTCTTATGGATTGGCCATGGATGGCCTTATGTGTTGAATAGATGATATATATGTGGACTTGAAGCACTTATCTTGAATCCCATGAATGATTTGTGATCATGAATGTTTGCCTTGATTGAATTGAGTATTGAAAGTCAAAATTGCATGCTAGTTCTTGCACATCAATTAGGAGTGATTAAGGCAATTCATCTTCCTCTACTTCTCATCTTGATCATGTTGCTTGAGCACCTCAATTGAGATAAATTTGACCTCTTTTGACCCATCCGGGAATAGGAGCATGCTAGTGTGTTGATGTGTGTGAAAAGCAAGTGTGGGGTGAAGTTGTTGATGAAAAGAATGTCATGCATAAAATGCTGAATTTGTTGTGAAAGTGTAGCCAAAAATATAGGCTTGGGGTCATTGGCTTAAATGACAAGTAACTCGGTACACTTCACATAATCGGGTGTTGGTGCCTTGCCAAAGTCAAATAAACCAATAGTCCTAACGAGCTTTGGTATGTGTGCCCGGTGTGGATGCATCTCGAAAAATAGAAAAAGCCCGAGAATGGCTAATCACCAAGGTTTCGGCTTTTGTACACCAATGCCATTGTCTCAAAAATAAAAGAAAGAAAGAAAAGAAAATGAAGAAAAATATACACTTGAGGGAAGTGGAAAAGAAATGTGAAGTTGTGGTTGTTTAGTTCCTTTCCCGGATTAGCATCACATAGCCTAGAAAATTCCCGCCTAATCACAACATTTCTTGGCCTTCTATTTTACAAGTCCTTTTGACTTACTTGCATGTGTGTGAGGCTAAGTGATTTAGATTGGATATACTCATGATCATCTTGACTTCTTCATCTTTACATTTCATTGCATGCTATCAAGTTAAGTGCAATTGTCTTTCCATGCTTTCATTTATTTGATACATAATTGCTTGTCCATTGCCATGAAACATGACTATGAAGGTGATCCAATATTAGAAGCACAACTCCAAAAAGATTTTGCCATTTTTCTGCATACATAAATCATGTCATGTCTTAGTCTATAGTTGAGAATTTGCTCGGGGACGAGCAAACCTTAAGTATATGGGGTATTTTTGATAACACGATTTATGACTTAGGTTTAGGTAATCATTTAGATAGATTTCTCCCTCATTCATGCACGTTTTGGCATTGGTTCATGACGTCTTCGCTGAATTCATGCATATTTCTAGAAAAGACGTCTACACGAGCTTTTGTCGGTTTTGTAGGTATTTCGGGGATCTTTTGGGCATTAATCGATACATTTGAGGGTCAAGCCTCATGGTGGTACATATCCAAGGCCTTTAAGGAGCATAATTGGAGCAATGAAGGACACAAGGACCCTTGTTGGTGCAAGCAATGGAGCAACTCATGGCTAGACGATCATAACATGTTTCTGTTGAAGAAAATCGACCTACACCCAGGAAAATCGGCCGATTTTTCCTACTGGGTCGATTTTTGGGCCATTGACTGCTTAAGCCACGTGTCCCACGATCTCTTGTCCGGCCTTGCTCTTGGTGGAGAATATAAGTGGTCCTTCAAAGCTGTTGCTGCACCTCCCATTCCATTCTCCTCCTCTCCAACATCCTCTAGCATCTTCCCAAAGAATCTTCCAATTGGGAGCTCTCTTCAAGACACCCTTGTGGGTGTTCTTGAGAGAGATTAGTGTAGATTTCAATTTCATAGTGAGATTTGAGTGATTTTTGTGAAGAAGCTTGTTGAAGGTTGTAAGATCCGACTTGGAGCTACATTTGGTGTGTTGGAAGACTTGTTTTGAGCTCAAATCTAGCTAAGTTTCATTGCTTTCATCTCCTTACTTCATCTTCTTGCTATGGATTCCATGTATGCTTGTATGATGATTTTAGATCTTGAAATGCATGTTATTGGCTAGTTTGTTGTGATTCTGGAGTGATGGATTGATGGTTATTGCTTGAATGATGATAGAATGGACTTATATGTTAGTTTAGGATGATTTGTATGCACGAAACCTAACTCAGATAGAAAAATCGGCCTGTTCTTCAGGTAAATCGGCCGATTTTTACTATGATCCACCCGATTTTTCCTTCTGTTGCTCTTGAATTGATGAATCTGTATGTTAGGATGTTAGATTGTTGAAATCCTAGTGTTTGTTGAGCTTAATTTAGCTTAGGATCACCTAATGCTATCAACCTAAGTGAGGGAAGAGATCTACCCGATGATTTTCGATCTTAGATACCTAAGATGATGAATTCTAGGTAGTAGTGAGCCTCATAAGCCGCTATTGGATTGAGTGTGCTAGGATTATTGCTTGAGACTTACCTTTTCCGAGACTTACCCGGTAAGGAGAGGTTTGCCCCTTAAGTAGTGTCCGTTTTGTGTAGAATTCCCAACTTTACCTCCTTGAGACTTACCCGGTAATAGGAGTTTGGTGCGGGATTAGTGAAGCGAGAGACTTACCCGGTAATTGCTTCCACTTGAGAAACACCCTTTCCCAACATCGCAGTTTGTCCTTAGAATCTTTAGAAGCTTGAGTCCAATGCCATAACCGGAAATCTTGACCTCTAGAATCCATTTCTCTCTTTGATCTCATATCTTGTGTTTGTATCACTTGTTTGTTTTGCTAGCTTGAGTTGTTAGTTTGTTTTATTACCTTGCTTGATTTGTGACCTTTGCTTGATCACCACAAAAACCCAACCAAAAATATCATCATTTTCATTTCTTTATTTCTTTCTCTTTTCTTAGACTAGATTTGCACTATCTTTGATCATTGAATGACTTGATTTCGCCTCAGTCCTTGTGTTCGACCTCGGAATACTTTCCTTCCTACATAACGATCCGTACATTGCGGGTTTCGCTAGGTAGTTTAGGATTTTAGTTCGAGTTTATAAATGTAAAGCTTTTTGTGCTACTTCCCTAGCGTGACAAGTTTTTGGCGCCATTGCCGGGGACTAGGTCTAGATTAAGTCATTTGATTTTGATTGCTTTTAGTGTTTATCTTTCTTGTTACTTTTGATCTTGTGTTGTTTTTGTCTTTGCCTTTTCATGTTTGCCATGGACGGATTGTACTTCCAAGACGACCTTGACAACATGGAGTATAAGGAGTGGATGGAAAGCCAAGATCTAGGACCTCTCCATGATGAGTTTGAGTATTGGGAGGAGTTTAATGCCTATCACGAGTCCCATGATCAAACTCACATGACTACATTGCCTTATGTGGAACCTCACCATCAACCTCACAATGACCGAGTGGTATCAATGCTAGAAGAAATGTTGAGGAAGATGGATGATCTAGAGAGCAATCTTGCTTCCATTTCGAGTTCCCACATGGTGCTTGAAGAGGAAGTATTTCAACAAGAGGAGGTTCACCATGAGGAGATCCAAGAATTACCCGATTCAACCATAACCAATAGAGACCTTGAGGAAGAGTTGAATGAAGCTCGTAAGCAATTGTGGCTAAGGGATTTGGCCCTGGAGGATGCAAGAAGATTGAATGTCGAAAGAGAAGAACAAATGAGGAGGGAGATTGAGGAGATTAGGCATGCTCTTATGCTAGGAGATCCTACCATCCTTCAAGGCTTACCTCCACCTCCTTCACCTTTGGAGGAGTGCAATGAAGTATTCTCATCCCCGGACATCCTTGCCATCAACCCCGGAACCACACTTGAAGAGCTCACAAGGGAGAGCCCTAAGTCAACTTCAACTCCTTCCAATCCTTTCTTGCTTGCCCGGAGTACACACGAAGATTGGAGTCCCTTTCCTAAGGAGTCTCCAATGTTGAATGATGGAGGCAAGCATGATGGACCCATGATGGTTATGGAGCACCTCAATGAAGAATTCTTTCCAAGGATCGGCTTTCTTCGAATTATGGGGGATGAGTGTGACAAGCATCTCACCGGTGTGACCGCGGAGTACCAATTGTCTAAGTATGGGGTGGCCCCTATGGTTGCAACTCCATATTATCATCAAGGGAGCGGTGATGAAGGAGTCTACTACTCACCGGTGAAGAGAGAACTCAAAGCTTATTTGGGCATCAAGTGGCCCTTGCTTGTCATCATGGATGTCGGAAAGCGATGGTTGCTTGGACTCCTCAAGCAAACCATGGTATTCGAGGTGGATTGACACATCCTCGGAGTTTGGTCAAGCTAATGACCTTAAAGAAGCGCTTAATGGGAGGCAACCCATTGGTACATGTCTTTCCCTTTTATTTTTCTTGTTTTTGTTTGATTTTGCTTCTGGTGTGCTTTGTTTTTCTTTTGTGTTTTTGGGTGCTAGATCTTGTTGTTGTCATGTGTGATGAGATGCTGGAGGTCATGTGAAAACCCCATGGAACTGTTGAGAAGAAGGTGCAAGATCCGAGCACATGGACGAGGAGGAAAGCACCCAGAAAAATCGGACTGTTCATGCAAAAAATCGGCCGATTTTCCTGAGCTATGGGGCGATTTTTCCTCTGTAAAAAGGAAAGTGATGATCTCAAATCAAGCATGGGTGGAGCGGACGTGGAACTTGGACGGCTTGCGGTGCCAAGCGTGGGTTCCAACCTCTTAACGAATATCAAGAGCTCTCTGCCATCCTTGATCGATCATCCACCATCATCATTCGATGTGAACCGAAATACCAAAGCATCACCAATTTTACATTATGAGGACCTTCTTTCACTTCTTTATTTAGTTTACACATTAGGGACAATGTGTTTCTAAGTATGGGGTGGGGTTTTCATGATCACTTGCATGATTAGCATCTAGGATAGTATAATATTGTCACATGTTTTATTATGTCTTGCATTGTACCTACATATTTCGAAAAATCAAAAAAAATTCAGAAAATTTTAAAAATTTTTAGTGCTTCTAAAGCTTGGATATGACCCTAATGATGAATCTCGTCTTATGGATTGGCCATGGATGGCCTTATGTGTTGAATAGATGATGCATATGTGGACTTGAAGCACTTATCTTGAATCCCATGAATGATTTGTGATCATGAATGTTTGCCTTGATTGAATTGAGTATTGAAAGTCAAAATTGCATGCTAGTTCTTGCACATCAATTAGGAGTGATTAAGGCAATTCATCTTCCTCTACTTCTCATCTTGATCATGTTGCTTGAGCACCTCAATTGAGATAAACTTGACCTCTTTTGACCCATCCGGGAATAGGAGCATGCTAGTGTGTTGATGTGTGTGAAAAGCAAGTGTGGGGTGAAGTTGTTGATGAAAAGAATGTCATGCATAAAATGCTGAATTTGTTGTGAAAGTGTAGCCAAAAATATAGGCTTGGGGACATTGGCTTAAATGACAAGTAACTCGGTACACTTCACATAATCGGGTGTTGGTGCCTTGCCAAAGTCAAATAAACCAATAGTCCTAACGAGCTTTGGTATGTGTGCCCGGTGTGGATGCATCTCGAAAAATAGAAAAAGCCCGAAAATGGCTAATCACCAAGGTTTCGGCTTTTGTACACCAATGCCATTGTCTCAAAAATAAAAGAAAGAAAGAAAAGAAAATGAAGAAAAATATACACTTGAGGGAAGTGGAAAAGAAATGTGAAGTTGTGGTTGTTTAGTTCCTTTCCCGGATTAGCATCACATAGCCTAGAAAATTCCCGCCTAATCACAACGTTTCTTGGCCTTCTATTTTACAAGTCCTTTTGACTTACTTGCATGTGTGTGAGGCTAAGTGATTTAGATTGGATATACTCATGATCATCTTGACTTCTTCATCTTTACATTTCATTGCATGCTATCAAGTTAAGTGCAATTGTCTTTCCATGCTTTCATTTATTTGATACATAATTGCTTGTCCATTGCCATGAAACATGACTAGGAAAGTGATCCAATATTAGAAGCACAACTCCAAAAAGATTTTGCCATTTTTCTGAATACATAAATCATGTCATGTCTTAGTCTATAGTTGAGAATTTGCTCGGGGACGAGCAAACCTTAAGTATGGGGTATTTTTGATAACACGATTTATGACTTAGGTTTAGGTAATCATTTAGATAGATTTCTCCCTCATTCATGCACGTTTTGGCATTGGTTCATGACGTCTTCGCTCAATTCATGCATATTTCTAGAAAAGACGTCTACACGAGCTTTTGTCGGTTTTGTAGGTATTTCGGGGATCTTTTGGGCATTAATCGATACATTTGAGGGTCAAGCCTCATGGTGGTACATATCCAAGGCCTTTAAGGAGCATAATTGGAGCAATGAAGGACACAAGGACCCTTGTTGGTGCAAGCAATGGAGCAACTCATGGCTAGACGATCATAGCATGTTTCTGTTGAAGAAAATCGACCTACACCCAGGAAAATCGGCCGATTTTTCCTACTGGGTCGATTTTTGGGCCACTGACTGCTTAAGCCACGTGTCCCACGATCTCTTGTCCGGCCTTGCTCTTGGTGGAGAATATAAGTGGTCCTTCAAAGCTGTTGCTGCACCTCCCATTCCATTCTCCTCCTCTCCAACATCCTCTAGCATCTTCCCAAAGAATCTTCCAATTGGGAGCTCTCTTCAAGACACCCTTGTGGGTGTTCTTGAGAGAGATTAGTGTAGATTTCAGTTTCATAGTGAGATTTGAGTGATTTTTGTGAAGAAGCTTGTTGAAGGTTGTAAGATCCGACTTGGAGCTACATTTGGTGTGTTGGAAGACTTGTTTTGAGCTCAAATCTAGCTAAGTTTCATTGCTTTCATCTCCTTACTTCATCTTCTTGCTATGGATTCCATGTATGCTTGTATGATGATTTTAGATCTTGAAATGCATGTTATTGGCTAGTTTGTTGTGATTCTGGAGTGATGGATTGATGGTTATTGATTGGATGATGATAGAATGGACTTATATGTTAGTTTAGGATGATTTGTATGCACGAAACCTAACTCAGATAGAAAAATCGGCCTGTTCTTCAGGTAAATCGGCCGATTTTTACTATGATCCACCCGATTTTTCCTTCTGTTGCTCTTTAATTGATGAATCTGTATGTTAGGATGTTAGATTGTTGAAATCCTAGTGTTTGTTGAGCTTAATTTAGCTTAGGATCACCTAATGCTATCAACCTAAGTGAGGGAAGAGATCTACCCGATGATTTTCGATCTTAGATACCTAAGATGATGAATTCTAGGTAGTAGTGAGCCTCATAAGCCGCTATTGGATTGAGTGTGCTAGGATTATTGCTTGAGACTTACCTTTTCCGAGACTTACCCGGTAAGGAGAGGTTTGCCCCTTAAGTAGTGTCCGTTTTGTGTAGAATTCCAAACATTACCTCCTTGAGACTTACCCGGTAATAGGAGTTTGGTGCGGGATTAGTGAAGCGAGAGACTTACCCGGTAATTGCTTCCACTTGAGAAACACCCTTTCCCAACATCGCAGTTTGTCCTTAGAATCTTTAGAAGCTTGAGTCCAATGCCATAACCGGAAATCTTGACCTCTAGAATCTATTTCTCTCTTTGATCTCATATCTTGTGTTTGTGTCACTTGTGTGTTTTGCTAGCTTGAGTTGTTAGTTTGTTTTATTACCTTGCTTGATTTGTGACCTTTGCTTGATCACCACAAAAACCCAACCAAAAATATCATCATTTTCATTTCTTTATTTCTTTCTCTTTTCTTAGACTAGATTTGCACTATCTTTGATCATTGAATGACTTGATTTCGCCTCAGTCCTTGTGTTCGACCTCGGAATACTTTCGGTCCTACATAACGATCCGTACATTGCGGGTTTCGCTAGGTAGTTTAGGATTTTAGTTCGAGTTTATAAATGTAAAGCTTTTTGTGCTACTTCCCTAGCGTGACAAGTTTTTGGCGCCGTTGCCGGGGACTAGGTCTAGATTAAGTCATTTGATTTTGATTGCTTTTAGTGTTTATCTTTCTTGTTACTTTTGATCTTGTGTTGTTTTTGTCTTTGCCTTTTCATGTTTGCCATGGACGGATTGTACTTCCAAGACGACCTTGACAACATGGAGTATAAGGAGTGGATGGAAAGCCAAGATCTAGGACCTCTCCATGATGAGTTTGAGTATTGGGAGGAGTTTAATGCCTATCACGAGTCCCATGATCAAACTCACATGACTACATTGCCTTATGTGGAACCTCACCACCAACCTCACAATGACCGAGTGGTATCAATGCTAGAAGAAATGTTGAGGAAGATGGATGATCTAGAGAGCAATCTTGCTTCCATTTCGAGTTCCCACATGGTGCTTGAAGAGGAAGTATTTCAACAAGAGGAGGTTCACCATGAGGAGATCCAAGAATTACCCGATTCAACCATAACCAATAGAGACCTTGAGGAAGAGTTGAATGAAGCTCGTAAGCAATTGTGGCTAAGGGATTTGGCCCTGGAGGATGCAAGAAGATTGAATGTCGAAAGAGAAGAACAAATGAGGAGGGAGATTGAGGAGATTAGGCATGCTCTTATGCTAGGAGATCCTACCATCCTTCAAGGCTTACCTCCACCTCCTTCACCTTTGGAGGAGTGCAATGAAGTATTCTCATCCCCGGACATCCTTGCCATCAACCCCGGAACCACACTTGAAGAGCTCACAAGGGAGAGCCCTAAGTCAACTTTATTAAGGAGTCTCCAATGTTGAATGATGGAGGCAACCATGATGTACCCATGATGGTTATGGAGCACCTCAATGAAGAATTCTTTCCAAGGATCGGCTTTCTTCGAATTATGGGGGATGAGTGTGACAAGCATCTCACCGGTGTGACCGCGGAGTACCAATTGTCTAAGTATGGGGTGGCACCTATGGTTGCAACTCCATATTATCATCAAGGGAGCGGTGATGAAGGAGTCTACTACTCACCGGTGAAGAGAGAACTCAAAGCTTATTTGGGCATCAAGTGGCCCTTGCTTGTCATCATGGATGTCGGAAAGCGATGGTTGCTTGGACTCCTCAAGCAAACCATGGTATTCGAGGTGGATTGACACATCCTCGGAGTTTGGTCAAGCTAATGACCTTAAAGAAGCGCTTAATGGGAGGCAACCCATTGGTACATGTCTTTCCCTTTTATTTTTCTTGTTTTTGTTTGATTTTGCTTTTGGTGTGCTTTGTTTTTCTTTTGTGTTTTTGGGTGCTAGATCTTGTTGTTGTCATGTGTGATGAGATGCTGGAGGTCATGTGAAAACCCCATGGAACTGTTGAGAAGAAGGTGCAAGATCCGAGCACATGGACGAGGAGGAAAGCAACCAGAAAAATCGGACAGTTCATGCAAAAAATCGGCCGATTTTCCTGAGCTATGGGGCGATTTTTCCTCTGTAAAAAGGAAAGTGATGATCTCAAATCAAGCATGGGTGGAGCGGACGTGGAACTTGGACGGCTTGCGGTGCCAAGCGCGGGTTCCAACCTCTTAACGAACATCAAGAGCTCTCTGCCATCCTTGATCGATCATCCACCATCATCATTCGATGTGAACCGAAATACCAAAGCATCACCAATTTTACATTGTGAGGACCTTCTTTCACTTCTTTATTTAGTTTACACATTAGGGACAATGTGTTTCTAAGTATGGGGTGGGTTTTCATGATCACTTGCATGATTAGCATCTAGGATAGTTTAATATTGTCACATGTTTTATTATGTCTTGATTTGTACATACATATTTCGAAAAATCAAAAAAAATTCAGAAAATTTTAAAAAATTTATTGCTTCTAAAGCTTGGATATGACCCTAATGATGAATCTCGTCTTATGGATTAGCCATGGATGGCCTTATGTGTTGAATAGATGATGCATATGTGGACTTGAAGCACTTATCTTGAATCCCATGAATGATTTGTGATCATGAATGTTTGCCTTGATTGAATTGAGTATTGAAAGTCAAAATTGCATGCTAGTTATTGCACATCAATTAGGAGTGATTAAGGCAATTCATCTTCCTCTACTTCTCATCTTGATCATGTTGCTTGAGCACCTCAATTGAGATAAATTTGACCTCTTTTGACCCATCCGGGAATAGGAGCATGCTAGTGTGTTGATGTGTGTGAAAAGCAAGTGTGGGGTGAAGTTGTTGATGAAAAGAATGTCATGCATAAAATGCTGAATTTGTTGTGAAAGTGTAGCCAAAAATATAGGCTTGGGGACATTGGCTTAAATGACAAGTAACTCGGTACACTTCACATAATCGGGTGTTGGTGCCTTGCCAAAGTCAAATAAACCAATAGTCCTAACGAGCTTTGGTATGTATGCCCGGTGTGGATGCATCTCGAAAAATAGAAAAAGCCCGAGAATGGCTAATCACCAAGGTTTCGGCTTTTGTACACCAATGCCATTGTCTCAAAAATAAAAGAAAGAAAGAAAAGAAAATGAAGAAAAATATACACTTGAGGGAAGTGGAAAAGAAATGTGAAGTTGTGGTTGTTTAGTTCCTTTCCCGGATTAGCATCACATAGCCTAGAAAATTCCCGCCTAATCACAACGTTTCTTGGCCTTCTATTTTACAAATCCTTTTGACTTACTTGCATGTGTGTGAGGCTAAGTGATTTAGATTGGATATACTCATGATCATCTTGACTTCTTCATCTTTACATTTCATTGCATGCTATCAAGTTAAGTGCAATTGTCTTTCCATGCTTTCATTTATTTGATACATAATTGCTTGTCCATTGCCATGAAACATGACTATGAAGGTGATCCAATATTAGAAGCACAACTCCAAAAAGATTTTGCCATTTTTCTGCATACATAAATCATGTCATCTCTTAGTCTATAGTTGAGAATTTGCTCGGGGACGAGCAAACCTTAAGTATTGGGTATTTTTGATAACACGATTTATGACTTAGGTTTAGGTAATCATTTAGATAGATTTCTCCCTCATTCATGCACGTTTTGGCATTGGTTCATGACGTCTTCGCTCAATTCATGCATATTTCTAGAAAAGACGTCTACACGAGCTTTTGTCGGTTTTGTAGGTATTTCGGGGATCTTTTGGGCATTAATCGATACATTTGAGGGTCAAGCCTCATGGTGGTACATATCCAAGGCCTTTAAGGAGCATAATTGGAGCAATGAAGGACACAAGGACCCTTGTTGCTGCAAGCAATGGAGCAACTCATGGCTAGACGATCATAGCATGTTTCTGTTGAAGAAAATCGACCTACACCCAGGAAAATCGGCCGATTTTTCCTACTGGGTCGATTTTTGGGCCATTGACTGCTTAAGCCACGTGTCCCACGATCTCTTGTCCGGCCTTGCTCTTGGTGGAGAATATAAGTGGTCCTTCAAAGCTGTTGCTGCACCTCCCATTCCATTCTCCTCCTCTCCAACATCCTCTAGCATCTTCCCAAAGAATCTTCCAATTGGGAGCTCTCTTCAAGACACCCTTGTGGGTGTTCTTGAGAGAGATTAGTGTAGATTTCAATTTCATAGTGAGATTTGAGTGATTTTTGTGAAGAAGCTTGTTGAAGGTTGTAAGATCCGACTTGGAGTTACATTTGGTGTGTTGGAAGACTTGTTTTGAGCTCAAATCTAGCTAAGTTTCATTGCTTTCATCTCCTTACTTCATCTTCTTGCTATGGATTCCATGTATGCTTGTATGATGATTTTAGATCTTGAAATGCATGTTATTGGCTAGTTTGTTGTGATTCTGGAGTGATGGATTGATGGTTATTGCTTGAATGATGATAGAATGGACTTATATGTTAGTTTAGGATGATTTGTATGCACGAAACCTAACTCAGATAGAAAAATCGGCCTGTTCTTCAGGTAAATCGGCCGATTTTTACTATGATCCACCCGATTTTTCCTTCTGTTGCTCTTTAATTGATGAATCTGTATGTTAGGATGTTAGATTGTTGAAATCCTAGTGTTTGTTGAGCTTAATTTAGCTTAGGATCACCTAATGCTATCAACCTAAGTGAGGGAAGAGATCTACCCGATGATTTTCGATCTTAGATACCTAAGATGATGAATTCTAGGTAGTAGTGAGCCTCATAAGCCGCTATTGGATTGAGTGTGCTAGGATTATTGCTTGAGACTTACCTTTTCCGAGACTTACCCGGTAAGGAGAGGTTTGCCCCTTAAGTAGTGTCCGTTTTGTGTAGAATTCCCAACTTTACCTCCTTGAGACTTACCCGGTAATAGGAGTTTGGTGCGGGATTAGTGAAGCGAGAGACTTACCCGGTAATTGCTTCCACTTGAGAAACACCCTTTCCCAACATCGCAGTTTGTCCTTAGAATCTTTAGAAGCTTGAGTCCAATGCCATAACCGGAAATCTTGACCTCTAGAATCCATTTCTCTCTTTGATCTCATATCTTGTGTTTGTGTCACTTGTTTGTTTTGCTAACTTGAGTTGTTAGTTTGTTTTATTACCCTGCTTGATTTGTGACCTTTGCTTGATCACCACAAAAACCCAACCAAAAATATCATCATTTTCATTTCTTTATTTCTTTCTCTTTTCTTAGACTAGATTTGCACTATCTTTGATCATTGAATGACTTGATTTCGCCTCAGTCCTTGTGTTCGACCTCGGAATACTTTCCTTCCTACATAACGATCCGTACATTGCGGGTTTCGCTAGGTAGTTTAGGATTTTAGTTCGAGTTTATAAATGTAAAGCTTTTTGTGCTACTTCCCTAGCGTGACAAGTTTTTGGCGCCGTTGCCGGGGACTAGGTCTAGATTAAGTCATTTGATTTTGATTGCTTTTAGTGTTTATCTTTCTTGTTACTTTTGATCTTGTGTTGTTTTTGTCTTTGCCTTTTCATGTTTGCCATGGACGGATTGTACTTCCAAGACGACCTTGACAACATGGAGTATAAGGAGTGGATGGAAAGCCAAGATCTAGGACCTCTCCATGATGAGTTTGAGTATTGGGAGGAGTTTAATGCCTATCACGAGTCCCATGATCAAACTCACATGACTACATTGCCTTATGTGGAACCTCACCATCAACCTCACAATGACCGAGTGGTATCAATGCTAGAAGAAATGTTGAGGAAGATGGATGATCTAGAGAGCAATCTTGCTTCCATTTCGAGTTCCCACATGGTGCTTGAAGAGGAAGTATTTCAACAAGAGGAGGTTCACCATGAGGAGATCCAAGAATTACCCGATTCGACCATAACCAATAGAGACCTTGAGGAAGAGTTGAATGAAGCTCGTAAGCAATTGTGGCTAAGGGATTTGGCCCTGGAGGATGCAAGAAGATTGAATGTCGAAAGAGAAGAACAAATGAGGAGGGAGATTGAGGAGATTAGGCATGCTCTTATGCTAGGAGATCCTACCATCCTTCAAGGCTTACCTCCACCTCCTTCACCTTTGGAGGAGTGCAATGAAGTATTCTCATCCCCGGACATCCTTGCCATCAACCCCGGAACCACACTTGAAGAGCTCACAAGGGAGAGCCCTAAGTCAACTTCAACTCCTTCCAATCCTTTCTTGCTTGCCCGGAGTACACACGAAGATTGGAGTCCCTTTCCTAAGGAGTCTCCAATGTTGAATGATGGAGGCAAGCATGATGGACCCATGATGGTTATGGAGCACCTCAATGAAGAATTCTTTCCAAGGATCGGCTTTCTTCGAATTATGGGGGATGAGTGTGACAAGCATCTCACCGGTGTGACCGCGGAGTACCAATTGTCTAAGTATGGGGTGGCACCTATGGTTGCAACTCCATATTATCATCAAGGGAGCGGTGATGAAGGAGTCTACTACTCACCGGTGAAGAGAGAACTCAAAGCTTATTTGGGCATCAAGTGGCCCTTGCTTGTCATCATGGATGTCGGAAAGCGATGGTTGCTTGGACTCCTCAAGCAAACCATGGTATTCGAGGTGGATTGACACATCCTCGGAGTTTGGTCAAGCTAATGACCTTAAAGAAGCGCTTAATGGGAGGCAACCCATTGGTACATGTCTTTCCCTTTTATTTTTCTTGTTTTTGTTTGATTTTGCTTTTGGTGTGCTTTGTTTTTCTTTTGTGTTTTTGGGTGCTAGATCTTGTTGTTGTCATGTGTGATGAGATGCTGGAGGTCATGTGAAAACCCCATGGAACTGTTGAGAAGAAGGTGCAAGATCCGAGCACATGGACGAGGAGGAAAGCACCCAGAAAAATCGGACTGTTCATGCAAAAAATCGGCCGATTTTCCTGAGCTATGGGGCGATTTTTCCTCTGTAAAAAGGAAAGTGATGATCTCAAATCAAGCATGGGTGGAGCGGACGTGGAACTTGGACGGCTTGCGGTGCCAAGCGCGGGTTCCAACCTCTTAACGAACATCAAGAGCTCTCTGCCATCCTTGATCGATCATCCACCATCATCATTCGATGTGAACCGAAATACCAAAGCATCACCAATTTTACATTGTGAGGACCTTCTTTCACTTCTTTATTTAGTTTACACATTAGGGACAATGTGTTTCTAAGTATGGGGTGGGGTTTTCATGATCACTTGCATGATTAGCATCTAGGATAGTTTAATATTGTCACATGTTTTATTATGTCTTGCATTGTACATACATATTTCGAAAAATCAAAAAAAATTCAGAAAATTTTAAAAATTTTTAGTGCTTCTAAAGCTTGGATATGACCCTAATGATGAATCTCGTCTTATGGATTGGCCATGGATGGCCTTATGTGTTGAATAGATGATGCATATGTGGACTTGAAGCACTTATCTTGAATCCCATGAATGATTTGTGATCATGAATGTTTGCCTTGATTGAATTGAGTATTGAAAGTCAAAATTGCATGCTAGTTCTTGCACATCAATTAGGAGTGATTAAGGCAATTCATCTTCCTCTACTTCTCATCTTGATCATGTTGCTTGAGCACCTCAATTGAGATAAATTTGACCTCTTTTGACCCATCCGGGAATAGGAGCATGCTAGTGTGTTGATGTGTGTGAAAAGCAAGTGTGGGGTGAAGTTGTTGATGAAAAGAATGTCATGCATAAAATGCTGAATTTGTTGTGAAAGTGTAGCCAAAAATATAGGCTTGGGGACATTGGCTTAAATGACAAGTAACTCGGTACACTTCACATAATCGGGTGTTGGTGCCTTGCCAAAGTCAAATAAACCAATAGTCCTAACGAGCTTTGGTATGTGTGCCCGGTGTGGATGCATCTCGAAAAATAGAAAAAGCCCGAGAATGGCTAATCACCAATTTTTCGGCTTTTGTACACCAATGCCATTGTCTCAAAAATAAAAGAAAGAAAGAAAAGAAAATGAAGAAAAATATACACTTGAGGGAAGTGGAAAAGAAACGTGAAGTTGTGGTTGTTTAGTTCCTTTCCCGGATTAGCATCACATAGCCTAGAAAATTCCCGCCTAATCACAACGTTTCTTGGCCTTCTATTTTACAAGTCCTTTTGACTTACTTGCATGTGTGTGAGGCTAAGTGATTTAGATTGGATATACTCATGATCATCTTGACTTCTTCATCTTTACATTTCATTGCATGCTATCAAGTTAAGTGCAATTGTCTTTCCATGCTTTCATTTATTTGATACATAATTGCTTGTCCATTGCCATGAAACATGACTATGAAGGTGATCCAATATTAGAAGCACAACTCCAAAAAGATTTTGCCATTTTTCTGCATACATAAATCATGTCATCTCTTAGTCTATAGTTGAGAATTTGCTCGGGGACGAGCAAACCTTAAGTATTGGGTATTTTTGATAACACGATTTATGACTTAGGTTTAGGTAATCATTTAGATAGATTTCTCCCTCATTCATGCACGTTTTGGCATTGGTTCATGACGTCTTCGCTCAATTCATGCATATTTCTAGAAAAGACGTCTACACGAGCTTTTGTCGGTTTTGTAGGTATTTCGGGGATCTTTTGGGCATTAATCGATACATTTGAGGGTCAAGCCTCATGGTGGAACATATCCAAGGCCTTTAAGGAGCATAATTGGAGCAATGAAGGACACAAGGACCCTTGTTGCTGCAAGCAATGGAGCAACTCATGGCTAGACGATCATAGCATGTTTCTGTTGAAGAAAATCGACCTACACCCAGGAAAATCGGCCGATTTTTCCTACTGGGTCGATTTTTGGGCCATTGACTGCTTAAGCCACGTGTCCCACGATCTCTTGTCCGGCCTTGCTCTTGGTGGAGAATATAAGTGGTCCTTCAAAGCTGTTGCTGCACCTCCCATTCCATTCTCCTCCTCTCAACATCCTCTAGCATCTTCCCAAAGAATCTTCCAATTGGGAGCTCTCTTCAAGACACCCTTGTGGGTGTTCTTGAGAGAGATTAGTGTAGATTTCAATTTCATAGTGAGATTTGAGTGATTTTTGTGAAGAAGCTTGTTGAAGGTTGTAAGATCCGACTTGGAGCTACATTTGGTGTGTTGGAAGACTTGTTTTGAGCTCAAATCTAGCTAAGTTTCATTGCTTTCATCTCCTTACTTCATCTTCTTGCTATGGATTCCATGTATGCTTGTATGATGATTTTAGATCTTGAAATGCATGTTATTGGCTAGTTTGTTGTGATTCTGGAGTGATGGATTGATGGTTATTGATTGGATGATGATAGAATGGACTTATATGTTAGTTTAGGATGATTTGTATGCACGAAACCTAACTCAGATAGAAAAATCGGCCTGTTCTTCAGGTAAATCGGCCGATTTTTACTATGATCCACCCGATTTTTCCTTCTGTTGCTCTTTAATTGATGAATCTGTATGTTAGGATGTTAGATTGTTGAAATCCTAGTGTTTGTTGAGCTTAATTTAGCTTAGGATCACCTAATGCTATCAACCTAAGTGAGGGAAGAGATCTACCCGATGATTTTCGATCTTAGATACCTAAGATGATGAATTCTAGGTAGTAGTGAGCCTCATAAGCCGCTATTGGATTGAGTGTGCTAGGATTATTGCTTGAGACTTACCTTTTCCGAGACTTACCCGGTAAGGAGAGGTTTGCCCCTTAAGTAGTGTCCGTTTTGTGTAGAATTCCCAACTTTACCTCCTTGAGACTTACCCGGTAATAGGAGTTTGGTGCGGGATTAGTGAAGCGAGAGACTTACCCGGTAATTGCTTCCACTTGAGAAACACCCTTTCCCAACATCGCAGTTTTTCCTTAGAATCTTTAGAAGCTTGAGTCCAATGCCATAACCGGAAATCTTGACCTCTAGAATCCATTTCTCTCTTTGATCTCATATCTTGTGTTTGTGTCACTTGTTTGTTTTGCTAGCTTGAGTTGTTAGTTTGTTTTATTACCTTGCTTGATTTGTGACCTTTGCTTGATCACCACAAAAACCCAACCAAAAATATCATCATTTTCATTTCTTTATTTCTTTCTCTTTTCTTAGACTAGATTTGCACTATCTTTGATCATTGAATGACTTGATTTCGCCTCAGTCCTTGTGTTCGACCTCGGAATACTTTCCTTCCTACATAACGATCCGTACATTGCGGGTTTCGCTAGGTAGTTTAGGATTTTAGTTCGAGTTTATAAATGTAAAGCTTTTTGTGCTACTTCCCTAGCGTGACAAGTTTTTGGCGCCGTTGTCGGGGACTAGGTCTAGATTAAGTCATTTGATTTTGATTGCTTTTAGTGTTTATCTTTCTTGTTACTTTTGATCTTGTGTTGTTTTTGTCTTTGCCTTTTCATGTTTTCCATGGACGGATTGTACTTCCAAGACGACCTTGACAACATGGAGTATAAGGAGTGGATGGAAAGCCAAGATCTAGGACCTCTCCATGATGAGTTTGAGTATTGGGAGGAGTTTAATGCCTATCACGAGTCCCATGATCAAACTCACATGACTACATTGCCTTATGTGGAACCTCACCATCAACCTCACAATGACCGAGTGGTATCAATGCTAGAAGAAATGTTGAGGAAGATGGATGATCTAGAGAGCAATCTTGCTTCCATTTCGAGTTCCCACATGGTGCTTGAAGAGGAAGTATTTCAACAAGAGGAGGTTCACCATGAGGAGATCCAAGAATTACCCGATTCAACCATAACCAATAGAGACCTTGAGGAAGAGTTGAATGAAGCTCGTAAGCAATTGTGGCTAAGGGATTTGGCCCTGGAGGATGCAAGAAGATTGAATGTCGAAAGAGAAGAACAAATGAGGAGGGAGATTGAGGAGATTAGGCATGCTCTTATGCTAGGAGATCCTACCATCCTTCAAGGCTTACCTCCACCTCCTTCACCTTTGGAGGAGTGCAATGAAGTATTCTCATCCCCGGACATCCTTGCCATCAACCCCGGAACCACACTTGAAGAGCTCACAAGGGAGAGCCCTAAGTCAACTTCAACTCCTTCCAATCCTTTCTTGCTTGCCCGGAGTACACACGAAGATTGGAGTCCCTTTCCTAAGGAGTCTCCAATGTTGAATGATGGAGGCAAGCATGATGGACCCATGATGGTTATGGAGCACCTCAATGAAGAATTCTTTCCAAGGATCGGCTTTCTTCGAATTATGAGGGATGAGTGTGACAAGCATCTCACCGGTGTGACCGCGGAGTACCAATTGTCTAAGTATGGGGTGGCACCTATGGTTGCAACTCCATATTATCATCAAGGGAGCGGTGATGAAGGAGTCTACTACTCACCGGTGAAGAGAGAACTCAAAGCTTATTTGGGCATCAAGTGGCCCTTGCTTGTCATCATGGATGTCGGAAAGCGATGGTTGCTTGGACTCCTCAAGCAAACCATGGTATTCGAGGTGGATTGACACATCCTCGGAGTTTGGTCAAGCTAATGACCTTAAAGAAGCGCTTAATGGGAGGCAACCCATTGGTACATGTCTTTCCCTTTTATTTTTCTTGTTTTTGTTTGATTTTGCTTTTGGTGTGCTTTGTTTTTCTTTTGTGTTTTTGGGTGCTAGATCTTGTTGTTGTCATGTGTGATGAGATGCTGGAGGTCATGTGAAAACCTCATGGAACTGTTGAGAAGAAGGTGCAAGATCCGAGCACATGGACGAGGAGGAAAGCACCCAGAAAAATCGGACTGTTCATGCAAAAAATCGGCCGATTTTCCTGAGCTATGGGGCGATTTTTCCTCTGTAAAAAGGAAAGTGATGATCTCAAATCAAGCATGGGTGGAGCGGACGTGGAACTTGGACGGCTTGCGGTGCCAAGCGCGGGTTCCAACCTCTTAACAAACATCAAGAGCTCTCTGCCATCCTTGATCGATCATCCACCATCATCATTCGATGTGAACCGAAATACCAATGCATCACCAATTTTACATTGTGAGGACCTTCTTTCACTTCTTTATTTAGTTTACACATTAGGGACAATGTGTTTCTAAGTATGGGGTGAGGTTTTCATGATCACTTGCATGATTAGCATCTAGGATAGTTTAATATTGTCACATGTTTTATTATGTCTTGCATTGTACATACATATTTCGAAAAATCAAAAAAAACTCAGAAAATTTTAAAAATCTTTAGTGCTTCTAAAGCTTGGATATGACCCTAATGATGAATCTCGTCTTATGGATTGGCCATGGATGGCCTTATGTGTTGAATAGATGATGCATATGTGGACTTGAAGCACTTATCTTGAATCCCATGAATGATTTGTGATCATGAATGTTTGCCTTGATTGAATTGAGTATTGAAAGTCAAAATTGCATGCTAGTTCTTGCACATCAATTAGGAGTGATTAAGGCAATTCATCTTTCTCTACTTCTCATCTTGATCATGTTGCTTGAGCACCTCAATTGAGATAAATTTGACCTCTTTTGACCCATCCGGGAATAGGAGCATGCTAGTGTGTTGATGTGTGTGAAAAGCAAGTGTGGGGTGAAGTTGTTGATGAAAAGAATGTCATGCATAAAATGCTGAATTTGTTGTGAAAGTGTAGCAAAAAATATAGGCTTGGGGACATTGGCTTAAATGACAAGTAACTCGGTACACTTCACATAATCGGGTGTTGGTGCCTTGCCAAAGTCAAATAAACCAATAGTCCTAACGAGCTTTGGTATGTGTGCCCGGTGTGGATGCATCTCGAAAAATAGAAAAAGCCCGAGAATGGCTAATCACCAAGGTTTCGGCTTTTGTACACCAATGCCATTGTCTCAAAAATAAAAGAAAGAAAGAAAAGAAAATGAAGAAAAATATACACTTGAGGGAAGTGGAAAAGAAATGTGAAGTTGTGGTTGTTTAGTTCCTTTCCCGGATTAGCATCACATAGCCTAGAAAATTCCCGCCTAATCACAACGTTTCTTGGCCTTCTATTTTACAAGTCCTTTTGACTTACTTGCATGTGTGTGAGGCTAAGTGATTTAGATTGGATATACTCATGATCATCTTGACTTCTTCATCTTTACATTTCATTGCATGCTATCAAGTTAAGTGCAATTGTCTTTCCATGCTTTCATTTATTTGATACATAATTGCTTGTCCATTGCCATGAAACATGACTATGAAGGTGATCCAATATTAGAAGCACAACTCCAAAAAGATTTTGCCATTTTTCTGCATACATAAATCATGTCATGTCTTAGTCTATAGTTGAGAATTTGCTCGGGGACGAGCAAACCTTAAGTATGGGGTATTTTTGATAACACGATTTATGACTTAGGTTTAGGTAATCATTTAGATAGATTTCTCCCTCATTCATGCACGTTTTGGCATTGGTTCATGACGTCTTCGCTCAATTCATGCATATTTCTAGAAAAGACGTCTACACGAGCTTTTGTCGGTTTTGTAGGTATTTCGGGGATCTTTTGGGCATTAATCGATACATTTGAGGGTCAAGCCTCATGGTGGTACATATCCAAGGCCTTTAAGGAGCATAATTGGAGCAATGAAGGACACAAGGACCCTTGTTGGTGCAAGCAATGGAGCAACTCATGGCTAGACGATCATAGCATGTTTCTGTTGAAGAAAATCGACCTAAACCCAGGAAAATCGGCCGATTTTTCCTACTGGGTCGATTTTTGGGCCATTGACTGCTTAAGCCACGTGTCCCACGATCTCTTGTCCGGCCTTGCTCTTGGTGGAGAATATAAGTGGTCCTTCAAAGTTGTTGCTGCACCTCCCATTCCATTCTCCTCCTCTCAACATCCTCTAGCATCTTCCCAAAGAATCTTCCAATTGGGAGCTCTCTTCAAGACACCCTTGTGGGTGTTCTTGAGAGAGATTAGTGTAGATTTCAATTTCATAGTGAGATTTGAGTGATTTTTGTGAAGAAGCTTGTTGAAGGTTGTAAGATCCGACTTGGAGCTACATTTGGTGTGTTGGAAGACTTGTTTTGAGCTCAAATCTAGCTAAGTTTCATTGCTTTCATCTCCTTACTTCATCTTCTTGCTATGGATTCCATGTATGCTTGTATGATGATTTTAGATCTTGAAATGCATGTTATTGGCTAGTTTGTTGTGATTCTGGAGTGATCGATTGATGGTTATTGCTTGGATGATGATAGAATGGACTTATATGTTAGTTTAGGATGATTTGTATGCACGAAACCTAACTCAGATAGAAAAATCGGCCTGTTCTTCAGGTAAATCGGCCGATTTTTACTATGATCCACCCGATTTTTCCTTCTGTTGCTCTTTAATTGATGAATCTGTATGTTAGGATGTTAGATTGTTGAAATCCTAGTGTTTGTTGAGCTTAATTTAGCTTAGGATCACCTAATGCTATCAACCTAAGTGAGGGAAGAGATCTACCCGATGATTTTCGATCTTAGATACCTAAGATGATGAATTCTAGGTAGTAGTGAGCCTCATAAGCCGCTATTGAATTGAGTGTGCTAGGATTATTGCTTGAGACTTACCTTTTCCGAGACTTACCCGGTAAGGAGAGGTTTGCCCCTTAAGTAGTGTCCGTTTTGTGTAGAATTCCCAACTTTACCTCCTTGAGACTTACCCGGTAATAGGAGTTTGGTGCGGGATTAGTGAAGCGAGAGACTTACCCGGTAATTGCTTCCACTTGAGAAACACCCTTTCCCAACATCGCAGTTTGTCCTTAGAATCTTTAGAAGCTTGAGTCCAATGCCATAACCGGAAATCTTGACCTCTAGAATCCATTTCTCTCTTTGATTTCATATCTTGTGTTTGTGTCACTTGTTTGTTTTGCTAGCTTGAGTTGTTAGTTTGTTTTATTATCTTGCTTGATTTGTGACCTTTGCTTGATCACCACAAAAACCCAACCAAAAATATCATCATTTTCATTTCTTTATTTCTTTCTCTTTTCTTAGACTAGATTTGCACTATCTTTGATCATTGAATGACTTGATTTCGCCTCAGTCCTTGTGTTCGACCTCGGAATACTTTCCTTCCTACATAACGATCCGTACATTGCGGGTTTCGCTAGGTAGTTTAGGATTTTAGTTCGAGTTTATAAATGTAAAGCTTTTTGTGCTACTTCCCTAGCGTGACAAGTTTTTGGCGCCGTTGCCGGGGACTAGGTCTAGATTAAGTCATTTGATTTTGATTGCTTTTAGTGTTTATCTTTCTTGTTACTTTTGATCTTGTGTTGTTTTTGTCTTTGCCTTTTCATGTTTGCCATGGACGGATTGTACTTCCAAGACGACCTTGACAACATGGAGTATAAGGAGTGGATGGAAAGCCAAGATCTAGGACCTCTCCATGATGAGTTTGAGTATTGGGAGGAGTTTAATGCCTATCACGAGTCCCATGATCAAACTCACATGACTACATTGCCTTATGTGGAACCTCACCACCAACCTCACAATGACCGAGTGGTATCAATGCTAGAAGAAATGTTGAGGAAGATGGATGATCTAGAGAGCATTCTTTCTTCCATTTCGAGTTCCCACATGGTGCTTGAAGAGGAAGTATTTCAACAAGAGGAGGTTCACCATGAGGAGATCCAAGAATTACCCGATTCAACCATAACCAATAGAGACCTTGAGGAAGAGTTGAATGAAGCTCGTAAGCAATTGTGGCTAAGGGATTTGGCCCTGGAGGATGCAAGAAGATTGAATGTCGAAAGAGAAGAACAAATGAGGAGGGAGATTGAGGAGATTAGGCATGCTCTTATGCTAGGAGATCCTACCATCCTTCAAGGCTTACCTCCACCTCCTTCACCTTTGGAGGAGTGCAATGAAGTATTCTCATCCCCGGACATCCTTGCCATCAACCCCGGAACCACACTTGAAGAGCTCACAAGGGAGAGCCCTAAGTCAACTTCAACTCCTTCCAATCCTTTCTTGCTTGCCCGGAGTACACACGAAGATTGGAGTCCCTTTCCTAAGGAGTCTCCAATGTTGAATGATGGAGGCAAGCATGATGTACCCATGATGGTTATGGAGCACCTCAATGAAGAATTCTTTCCAAGGATCGGCTTTCTTCGAATTATGGGGGATGAGTGTGACAAGCATCTCACCGGTGTGACCGCGGAGTACCAATTGTCTAAGTATGGGGTGGCACCTATGGTTGCAACTCCATATTATCATCAAGGGAGCGGTGATGAAGGAGTCTACTACTCACCGGTGAAGAGAGAACTCAAAGCTTATTTGGGCATCAAGTGGCCCTTGCTTGTCATCATGGATGTCGGAAAGCGATGGTTGCTTGGACTCCTCAAGCAAACCATGGTATTCGAGGTGGATTGACACATCCTCGGAGTTTGGTCAAGCTAATGACCTTAAAGAAGCGCTTAATGGGAGGCAACCCATTGGTACATGTCTTTCCCTTTTATTTTTCTTGTTTTTGTTTGATTTTGCTTTTGGTGTGCTTTGTTTTTCTTTTGTGTTTTTGGGTGCTAGATCTTGTTGTTGTCATGTGTGATGAGATGCTGGAGGTCATGTGAAAACCCCATGGAACTGTTGAGAAGAAGGTGCAAGATCCGAGCACATGGACGAGGAGGAAAGCACCCAGAAAAATCGGACAGTTCATGCAAAAAATCGGCCGATTTTCCTGAGCTATGGGGCGATTTTTCCTCTGTAAAAAGGAAAGTGATGATCTCAAATCAAGCATGGGTGGAGCGGACGTGGAACTTGGACGGCTTGCGGTGTCAAGCGCGGGTTCCAACCTCTTAACGAACATCAAGAGCTCTCTGCCATCCTTGATCGATCATCCACCATCATCATTCGATGTGAACCGAAATACCAAAGCATCACCAATTTTACATTGTGAGGACCTTCTTTCACTTCTTTATTTAGTTTACACATTAGGGACAATGTGTTTCTAAGTATGGGGTGGGGTTTTCATGATCACTTGCATGATTAGCATCTAGGATAGTTTAATATTGTCACATGTTTTATTATGTCTTGCATTGTACATACATATTTCGAAAAATCAAAAAAAATTCAGAAAATTTTAAAAATTTTTAGTGCTTCTAAAGCTTGGATATGACCCTAATGATGAATCTCGTCTTATGGATTGGCCATGGATGGCCTTATGTGTTGAATAGATGATGCATATGTGGACTTGAAGCACTTATCTTGAATCCCATGAATGATTTGTGATCATGAATGTTTGCCTTGATTGAATTGAGTATTGAAAGTCAAAATTGCATGCTAGTTCTTGCACATCAATTAGGAGTGATTAAGGCAATTCATCTTCCTCTACTTCTCATCTTGATCATGTTGCTTGAGCACCTCAATTGAGATAAATTTGACCTCTTTTGACCCATCCGGGAATAGGAGCATGCTAGTGTGTTGATGTGTGTGAAAAGCAAGTGTGGGGTGAAGTTGTTGATGAAAAGAATGTCATGCATAAAATGCTGAATTTGTTGTGAAAGTGTAGCCAAAAATATAGGCTTGGGGACATTGGCTTAAATGACAAGTAACTCGGTACACTTCACATAATCGGGTGTTGGTGCCTTGCGAAAGTCAAATAAACCAATAGTCCTAACGAGCTTTGGTATGTGTGCCCGGTGTGGATGCATCTCGAAAAATAGAAAAAGCCCGAGAATGGCTAATCACCAAGGTTTCGGCTTTTGTACACCAATGCCATTGTCTCAAAAATAAAAGAAAGAAAGAAAAGAAAATGAAGAAAAATATACACTTGAGGGAAGTGGAAAAGAAATGTGAAGTTGTGGTTGTTTAGTTCCTTTCCCGGATTAGCATCACATAGCCTAGAAAATTCCCGCCGAATCACAACGTTTCTTGGCCTTCTATTTTACAAGTCCTTTTGACTTACTTGCATGTGTGTGAGGCTAAGTGATTTAGATTGGATATACTCATGATCATCTTGACTTCTTCATCTTTACATTTCATTGCATGCTATCAAGTTAAGTGCAATTGTCTTTCCATGCTTTCATTTATTTGATACATAATTGCTTGTCCATTGCCATGAAACATGACTATGAAGGTGATCCAATATTAGAAGCACAACTCCAAAAAGATTTTGCCATTTTTCTGCATACATAAATCATGTCATGTCTTAGTCTATAGTTGAGAATTTGCTCGGGGACGAGCAAACCTTAAGTATGGGGTATTTTTGATAACACGATTTATGACTTAGGTTTAGGTAATCATTTAGATAGATTTCTCCCTCATTCATGCACGTTTTGGCATTGGTTCATGACGTCTTCGCTCAATTCATCCATATTTCTAGAAAAGACGTCTACACGAGCTTTTGTCGGTTTTGTAGGTATTTCGGGGATCTTTTGGGCATTAATCGATACATTTGAGGGTCAAGCCTCATGGTGGTACATATCCAAGGCCTTTAAGGAGCATAATTGGAGCAATGAAGGACACAAGGACCCTTGTTGGTGCAAGCAATGGAGCAACTCATGGCTAGACGATCATAGCATGTTTCTGTTGAAGAAAATCGACCTACACCCAGGAAAATCGGCCGATTTTTCCTACTGGGTCGATTTTTGGGCCATTGACTGCTTAAGCCACGTGTCCCACAATCTCTTGTCCGGCCTTGCTCTTGGTGGAGAATATAAGTGGTCCTTCAAAGCTGTTGCTGCACCTCCCATTCCATTCTCCTCCTCTCAACATCCTCTAGCATCTTCCCAAAGAATCTTCCAATTGGGAGCTCTCTTCAAGACACCCTTGTGGGTGTTCTTGAGAGAGATTAGTGTAGATTTCAATTTCATAGTGAGATTTGAGTGATTTTTGTGAAGAAGCTTGTTGAAGGTTGTAAGATCCGACTTGGAGCTACATTTGGTGTGTTGGAAGACTTGTTTTGAGCTCAAATCTAGCTAAGTTTCATTGCTTTCATCTCCTTACTTCTTCTTCTTGCTATGGATTCCATGTATGCTTGTATGATGATTTTAGATCTTGAAATGCATGTTATTGGCTAGTTTGTTGTGATTCTGGAGTGATGGATTGATGGTTATTGCTTGGATGATGATAGAATGGACTTATATGTTAGTTTAGGATGATTTGTATGCACGAAACCTAACTCAGATAGAAAAATCGGCCTGTTCTTCAGGTAAATCGGCCGATTTTTACTATGATCCACCCGATTTTTCCTTCTGTTGCTCTTTAATTGATGAATCTGTATGTTAGGATGTTAGATTGTTGAAATCCTAGTGTTTGTTGAGCTTAATTTAGCTTAGGATCACCTAATGCTATCAACCTAAGTGAGGGAAGAGATCTACCCGATGATTTTCGATCTTAGATACCTAAGATGATGAATTCTAGGTAGTAGTGAGCCTCATAAGCCGCTATTGGATTGAGTGTGCTAGGATTATTGCTTGAGACTTACCTTTTCCGAGACTTACCCGGTAAGGAGAGGTTTGCCCCTTAAGTAGTGTCCGTTTTGTGTAGAATTCCCAACTTTACCTCCTTGAGACTTACCCGGTAATAGGAGTTTGGTGCGGGATTAGTGAAGCGAGAGACTTACCCGGTAATTGCTTCCACTTGAGAAACACCCTTTCCCAACATCGCAGTTTGTCCTTAGAATCTTTAGAAGCTTGAGTCCAATGCCATAACCGGAAATCTTGACCTCTAAAATCTATTTCTCTCTTTGATCTCATATCTTGTGTTTGTATCACTTGTGTGTTTTGCTAGCTTGAGTTGTTAGTTTGTTTTATTACCTTGCTTGATTTGTGACCTTTGCTTGATCACCACAAAAACCCAACCAAAAATATCATCATTTTCATTTCTTTATTTCTTTCTCTTTTCTTAGACTAGATTTGCACTATCTTTGATCATTGAATGACTTGATTTCGCCTCAGTCCTTGTGTTCGACCTCGGAATACTTTCGGTCCTACATAACGATCCGTACATTGCGGGTTTCGCTAGGTAGTTTAGGATTTTAGTTCGAGTTTATAAATGTAAAGCTTTTTGTGCTACTTCCCTAGCGTGACAAGTTTTTGGCGCCGTTGCCGGGGACTAGGTCTAGATTAAGTCATTTGATTTTGATTGCTTTTAGTGTTTATCTTTCTTGTTACTTTTGATCTTGTGTTGTTTTTGTCTTTGCCTTTTCATGTTTGCCATGGACGGATTGTACTTCCAAGACGACCTTGACAACATGGAGTATAAGGAGTGGATGGAAAGCCAAGATCTAGGACCTCTCCATGATGAGTTTGAGTATTGGGAGGAGTTTAATGCCTATCACGAGTCCCATGATCAAACTCACATGACTACATTGCCTTATGTGGAACCTCACCACCAACCTCACAATGACCGAGTGGTATCAATGCTAGAAGAAATGTTGAGGAAGATGGATGATCTAGAGAGCAATCTTGCTTCCATTTCGAGTTCCCACATGGTGCTTGAAGAGGAAGTATTTCAACAAGAGGAGGTTCACCATGAGGAGATCCAAGAATTACCCGATTCAACCATAACCAATAGAGACCTTGAGGAAGAGTTGAATGAAGCTCGTAAGCAATTGTGGCTAAGGGATTTGGCCCTGGAGGATGCAAGAAGATTGAATGTCGAAAGAGAAGAACAAATGAGGAGGGAGATTGAGGAGATTAGGCATGCTCTTATGCTAGGAGATCCTACCATCCTTCAAGGCTTACCTCCACCTCCTTCACCTTTGGAGGAGTGCAATGAAGTATTCTCATCCCCGGACATCCTTGCCATCAACCCCGGAACCACACTTGAAGAGCTCACAAGGGAGAGCCCTAAGTCAACTTCAACTCCTTCCAATCCTTTCTTGCTTGCCCGGAGTACACACGAAGATTGGAGTCCCTTTATTAAGGAGTCTCCAATGTTGAATGATGGAGGCAAGCATGATGTACCCATGATGGTTATGGAGCACCTCAATGAAGAATTCTTTCCAAGGATCGGCTTTCTTCGAATTATGGGGGATGAGTGTGACAAGCATCTCACCGGTGTGACCGCGGAGTACCAATTGTCTAAGTATGGGGTGGCACCTATGGTTGCAACTCCATATTATCATCAAGGGAGCGGTGATGAAGGAGTCTACTACTCACCGGTGAAGAGAGAACTCAAAGCTTATTTGGGCATCAAGTGGCCCTTGCTTGTCATCATGGATGTCGGAAAGCGATGGTTGCTTGGACTCCTCAAGCAAACCATGGTATTCGAGGTGGATTGACACATCCTCGGAGTTTGGTCAAGCTAATGACCTTAAAGAAGCGCTTAATGGGAGGCAACCCATTGGTACATGTCTTTCCCTTTTATTTTTCTTGTTTTTGTTTGATTTTGCTTTTGGTGTGCTTTGTTTTTCTTTTGTGTTTTTGGGTGCTAGATCTTGTTGTTGTCATGTGTGATGAGATGCTGGAGGTCATGTGAAAACCCCATGGAACTGTTGAGAAGAAGGTGCAAGATCCGAGCACATGGACGAGGAGGAAAGCACCCAGAAAAATCGGACAGTTCATGCAAAAAATCGGCCGATTTTCCTGAGCTATGGGGCGATTTTTCCTCTGTAAAAAGGAAAGTGATGATCTCAAATCAAGCATGGGTGGAGCGGACGTGGAACTTGGACGGCTTGCGGTGCCAAGCGCGGGTTCCAACCTCTTAACGAACATCAAGAGCTCTCTGCCATCCTTGATCGATCATCCACCATCATCATTCGATGTGAACCGAAATACCAAAGCATCACCAATTTTACATTGTGAGGACCTTCATTCACTTCTTTATTTAGTTTACACATTAGGGACAATGTGTTTCTAAGTATGGGGTGGGGTTTTCATGATCACTTGCATGATTAGCATCTAGGATAGTTTAATATTGTCACATGTTTTATTATGTCTTGATTTGTACATACATATTTCGAAAAATCAAAAAAAATTCAGAAAATTTTAAAAAATTTATTGCTTCTAAAGCTTGGATATGACCCTAATGATGAATCTCGTCTTATGGATTAGCCATGGATGGCCTTATGTGTTGAATAGATGATGCATATGTGGACTTGAAGCACTTATCTTGAATCCCATGAATGATTTGTGATCATGAATGTTTGCCTTGATTGAATTGAGTATTGAAAGTCAAAATTGCATGCTAGTTATTGCACATCAATTAGGAGTGATTAAGGCAATTCATCTTCCTCTACTTCTCATCTTGATCATGTTGCTTGAGCACCTCAATTGAGATAAATTTGACCTCTTTTGACCCATCCGGGAATAGGAGCATGCTAGTGTGTTGATGTGTGTGAAAAGCAAGTGTGGGGTGAAGTTGTTGATGAAAAGAATGTCATGCATAAAATGCTGAATTTGTTGTGAAAGTGTAGCCAAAAATATAGGCTTGGGGACATTGGCTTAAATGACAAGTAACTCGGTACACTTCACATAATCGGGTGTTGGTGCCTTGCCAAAGTCAAATAAACCAATAGTCCTAACGAGCTTTGGTATGTATGCCCGGTGTGGATGCATCTCGAAAAATAGAAAAAGCCCGAGAATGGCTAATCACCAAGGTTTCGGCTTTTGTACACCAATGCCATTGTCTCAAAAATAAAAGAAAGAAAGAAAAGAAAATGAAGAAAAATATACACTTGAGGGAAGTGGAAAAGAAATGTGAAGTTGTGGTTGTTTAGTTCCTTTCCCGGATTAGCATCACATAGCCTAGAAAATTCCCGCCTAATCACAACGTTTCTTGGCCTTCTATTTTACAAGTCCTTTTGACTTACTTGCATGTGTGTGAGGCTAAGTGATTTAGATTGGATATACTCATGATCATCTTGACTTCTTCATCTTTACATTTCATTGCATGCTATCAAGTTAAGTGCAATTGTCTTTCCATGCTTTCATTTATTTGATACATAATTGCTTGTCCATTGCCATGAAACATGACTATGAAGGTGATCCAATATTAGAAGCACAACTCCAAAAAGATTTTGCCATTTTTCTGCATACATAAATCATGTCATCTCTTAGTCTATAGTTGAGAATTTGCTCGGGGACGAGCAAACCTTAAGTATTGGGTATTTTTGATAACACGATTTATGACTTAGGTTTAGGTAATCATTTAGATAGATTTCTCCCTCATTCATGCACGTTTTGGCATTGGTTCATGACGTCTTCGCTCAATTCATGCATATTTCTAGAAAAGACGTCTACACGAGCTTTTGTCGGTTTTGTAGGTATTTCGGGGATCTTTTGGGCATTAATCGATACATTTGAGGGTCAAGCCTCATGGTGGTACATATCCAAGGCCTTTAAGGAGCATAATTGGAGCAATGAAGGACACAAGGACCCTTGTTGCTGCAAGCAATGGAGCAACTCATGGCTAGACGATCATAGCATGTTTCTGTTGAAGAAAATCGACCTACACCCAGGAAAATCGGCCGATTTTTCCTACTGGGTCGATTTTTGGGCCATTGACTGCTTAAGCCACGTGTCCCACGATCTCTTGTCCGGCCTTGCTCTTGGTGGAGAATATAAGTGGTCCTTCAAAGCTGTTGCTGCACCTCCCATTCCATTCTCCTCCTCTCCAACATCCTCTAGCATCTTCCCAAAGAATCTTCCAATTGGGAGCTCTCTTCAAGACACCCTTGTGGGTGTTCTTGAGAGAGATTAGTGTAGATTTCAATTTCATAGTGAGATTTGAGTGATTTTTGTGAAGAAGCTTGTTGAAGGTTGTAAGATCCGACTTGGAGTTACATTTGGTGTGTTGGAAGACTTGTTTTGAGCTCAAATCTAGCTAAGTTTCATTGCTTTCATCTCCTTACTTCATCTTCTTGCTATGGATTCCATGTATGCTTGTATGATGATTTTAGATCTTGAAATGCATGTTATTGGCTAGTTTGTTGTGATTCTGGAGTGATGGATTGATGGTTATTGCTTGAATGATGATAGAATGGACTTATATGTTAGTTTAGGATGATTTGTATGCACGAAACCTAACTCAGATAGAAAAATCGGCCTGTTCTTCAGGTAAATCGGCCGATTTTTACTATGATCCACCCGATTTTTCCTTCTGTTGCTCTTTAATTGATGAATCTGTATGTTAGGATGTTAGATTGTTGAAATCCTAGTGTTTGTTGAGCTTAATTTAGCTTAGGATCACCTAATGCTATCAACCTAAGTGAGGGAAGAGATCTACCCGATGATTTTCGATCTTAGATACCTAAGATGATGAATTCTAGGTAGTAGTGAGCCTCATAAGCCGCTATTGGATTGAGTGTGCTAGGATTATTGCTTGAGACTTACCTTTTCCGAGACTTACCCGGTAAGGAGAGGTTTGCCCCTTAAGTAGTGTCCGTTTTGTGTAGAATTCCCAACTTTACCTCCTTGAGACTTACCCGGTAATAGGAGTTTGGTGCGGGATTAGTGAAGCGAGAGACTTACCCGGTAATTGCTTCCACTTGAGAAACACCCTTTCCCAACATCGCAGTTTGTCCTTAGAATCTTTAGAAGCTTGAGTCCAATGCCATAACCGGAAATCTTGACCTCTAGAATCCATTTCTCTCTTTGATCTCATATCTTGTGTTTGTGTCACTTGTTTGTTTTGCTAACTTGAGTTGTTAGTTTGTTTTATTACCTTGCTTGATTTGTGACCTTTGCTTGATCACCGAAAAACCCAACCAAAAATATCATCATTTTCATTTCTTTATTTCTTTCTCTTTTCTTAGACTAGATTTGCACTATCTTTGATCATTGAATGACTTGATTTCGCCTCAGTCCTTGTGTTCGACCTCAGAATACTTTCCTTCCTACATAACGATCCGTACATTGCGGGTTTCGCTAGGTAGTTTAGGATTTTAGTTCGAGTTTATAAATGTAAAGCTTTTTGTGCTACTTCCCTAGCGTGACAAGTTTTTGGCGCCGTTGCCGGGGACTAGGTCTAGATTAAGTCATTTGATTTTGATTGCTTTTAGTGTTTATCTTTCTTGTTACTTTTGATCTTGTGTTGTTTTTGTCTTTGCCTTTTCATGTTTGCCATGGACGGATTGTACTTCCAAGACGACCTTGACAACATGGAGTATAAAGAGTGGATGGAAAGCCAAGATCTAGGACCTCTCCATGATGAGTTTGAGTATTGGGAGGAGTTTAATGCCTATCACGAGTCCCATGATCAAACTCACATGACTACATTGCCTTATGTGGAACCTCACCATCAACCTCACAATGACCGAGTGGAATCAATGCTAGAAGAAATGTTGAGGAAGATGGATGATCTAGAGAGCAATCTTGCTTCCATTTCGAGTTCCCACATGGTGCTTGAAGAGGAAGTATTTCAACAAGAGGAGGTTCACCATGAGGAGATCCAAGAATTACCCGATTCATCCATAACCAATAGAGACCTTGAGGAAGAGTTGAATGAAGCTCGTAAGCAATTGTGGCTAAGGGATTTGGCCCTGGAGGATGCAAGAAGATTGAATGTCGAAAGAGAAGAACAAATGAGGAGGGAGATTGAGGAGATTAGGCATGCTCTTATGCTAGGAGATCCTACCATCCTTCAAGGCTTACCTCCACCTCCTTCACCTTTGGAGGAGTGCAATGAAGTATTCTCATCCCCGGACATCCTTGCCATCAACCCCGGAACCACACTTGAAGAGCTCACAAGGGAGAGCCCTAAGTCAACTTCAACTCCTTCCAATCCTTTCTTGCTTGCCCGGAGTACACACGAAGATTGGAGTCCCTTTCCTAAGGAGTCTCCAATGTTGAATGATGGAGGCAAGCATGATGGACCCATGATGGTTATGGAGCACCTCAATGAAGAATTCTTTCCAAGGATCGGCTTTCTTCGAATTATGGGGGATGAGTGTGACAAGCATCTCACCGGTGTGACCGCGGAGTACCAATTGTCTAAGTATGGGGTGGCACCTATGGTTGCAACTCCATATTATCATCAAGGGAGCGGTGATGAAGGAGTCTACTACTCACCGGTGAAGAGAGAACTCAAAGCTTATTTGGGCATCAAGTGGCCCTTGCTTGTCATCATGGATGTCGGAAAGCGATGGTTGCTTGGACTCCTCAAGCAAACCATGGTATTCGAGGTGGATTGACACATCCTCGGAGTTTGGTCAAGCTAATGACCTTAAAGAAGCGCTTAATGGGAGGCAACCCATTGGTACATGTCTTTCCCTTTTATTTTTCTTGTTTTTGTTTGATTTTGCTTTTGGTGTGCTTTGTTTTTCTTTTGTGTTTTTGGGTGCTATATCTTGTTGTTTTCATGTGTGATGAGATGCTGGAGGTCATGTGAAAACCCCATGGAACTGTTGAGAAGAAGGTGCAAGATCCGAGCACATGGACGAGGAGGAAAGCACCCAGAAAAATCGGACTGTTCATGCAAAAAATCGGCCGATTTTCCTGAGCTATGGGGCGATTTTTCCTCTGTAAAAAGGAAAGTGATGATCTCAAATCAAGCATGGGTGGAGCGGACGTGGAACTTGGACGGCTTGCGGTGCCAAGCGCGGGTTCCAACCTCTTAACGAACATCAAGAGCTCTCTACCATCCTTGATCGATCATCCACCATCATCATTCGATGTGAACCGAAATACCAAAGCATCACCAATTTTACATTGTGAGGACCTTCTTTCACTTCTTTATTTAGTTTACACATTAGGGACAATGTGTTTCTAAGTATGGGGTGGGGTTTTCATGATCACTTGCATGATTAGCATCTAGGATAGTTTAATATTGTCACATGTTTTATTATGTCTTGCATTCTACATACATATTTCGAAAAATAAAAAAAAATTCAGAAAATTTTAAAAATTTTTAGTGCTTCTAAAGCTTGGATATGACCCTAATGATGAATCTCGTCTTATGGATTGGCCATGGATGGCCTTATGTGTTGAATAGATGATGCATATGTGGACTTGAAGCACTTATCTTGAATCCCATGAATGATTTGTGATCATGAATGTTTGCCTTGATTGAATTGAGTATTGAAAGTCAAAATTGCATGCTAGTTCTTGCACATCAATTAGGAGTGATTAAGGCAATTCATCTTCCTCTACTTCTCATCTTGATCATGTTGCTTGAGCACCTCAATTGAGATAAATTTGACCTCTTTTGACCCATCCGGGAATAGGAGCATGCTAGTGTGTTGATGTGTGTGAAAAGCAAGTGTGGGGTGAAGTTGTTGATGAAAAGAATGTCATGCATAAAATGCTGAATTTGTTGTGAAAGTGTAGCCAAAAATATAGGCTTGGGGACATTGGCTTAAATGACAAGTAACTCGGTACACTTCACATAATCGGGTGTTGGTGCCTTGCCAAAGTCAAATAAACCAATAGTCCTAACGAGCTTTGGTATGTATGCCCGGTGTGGATGCATCTCGAAAAATAGAAAAAGCCCGAGAATGGCTAATCACCAAGGTTTCGGCTTTTGTACACCAATGCCATTGTCTCAAAAATAAAAGAAAGAAAGAAAAGAAAATGAAGAAAAATATACACTTGAGGGAAGTGGAAAAGAAATGTGAAGTTGTGGTTGTTTAGTTCCTTTCCCGGATTAGCATCACATAGCCTAGAAAATTCCCGCCTAATCACAACGTTTCTTGGCCTTCTATTTTACAAGTCCTTTTGACTTACTTGCATGTGTGTGAGGCTAAGTGATTTAGATTGGATATACTCATGATCATCTTGACTTCTTCATCTTTACATTTCATTGCATGCTATCAAGTTAAGTGCAATTGTCTTTCCATGCTTTCATTTATTTGATACATAATTGCTTGTCCATTGCCATGAAACATGACTATGAAGGTGATCCAATATTAGAAGCACAACTCCAAAAAGATTTTGCCATTTTTCTGCATACATAAATCATGTCATCTCTTAGTCTATAGTTGAGAATTTGCTCGGGGACGAGCAAACCTTAAGTATGGGGTATTTTTGATAACACGATTTATGACTTAGGTTTAGGTAATCATTTAGATAGATTTCTCCCTCATTCATGCACGTTTTGACATTGGTTCATGACGTCTTCACTCAATTCATGCATATTTCTAGAAAAGACGTCTACACGAGCTTTTGCCGGTTTTGTAGGTATTTTGGGGATCTTTTGGGCATTAATCGATACATTTGAGGGTCAAGCCTCATGGTGGTACATATCCAAGGCCTTTAAGGAGCATAATTGGAGCAATGAAGGACACAAGGACCCTTGTTGGTGCAAGCAATGGAGCAACTCATGGCTAGACGATCATAGCATGTTTTTGTTGAAGAAAATCGACCTACACCCAGGAAAATCGGCCGATTTTTCCTACTGGGTCGATTTTTTGGGCCATTGACAGCTTAAGCCACGTGTCCCACGATCTCTTGTCCGGCCTTGCTCTTGGTGGAGAATATAAGTGGTCCTTCAAAGCTGTTGGTGCACCTCCCATTCCATTCTCCTCCTCTCCAACATCCTCTAGCATCTTCCCAAAGAATCTTCCAATTGGGAGCTCTCTTCAAGACACCCTTGTGGGTGTTCTTGAGAGAGATTAGTGTAGATTTCAATTTCATAGTGAGATTTGAGTGATTTTTGTGAAGAAGCTTGTTGAAGGTTGTAAGATCCGACTTGGAGCTACATTTGGTGTGTTGGAAGACTTGTTTTGAGCTCAAATCTAGCTAAGTTTCATTGCTTTCATCTCCTTACTTCATCTTCTTGCTATGGATTCCATGTATGCTTGTATGATGATTTTAGATCTTGAAATGCATGTTATTGGCTAGTTTGTTGTAATTCTAGAGTGATGGATTGATGGTAATTGCTTGGATGATGATAGAATGGACTTATATGTTAGTTTAGGATGATTTGTATGCACGAAACCTAACTCAAATAGAAAAATCGGCCTGTTTTTCAGGTAAATCGGCCGATTTTTACTATGATCCACCTGATTTTTCCTTCCGTTGCTCTTTAATTGATGAATCTGTATGTTAGGATGTTAGATTGTTGAAATCCTAGTGTTTGTTGAGCTTAATTTAGCTTAGGATCACCTAATGCTATCAACCTAAGTGAGGGAAGAGATCTACCCGATGATTTTCGATCTTAGATACCTAAGATGATGAATTCTAGGTAGTAGTGAGCCTCATAAGCCGCTATTGGATTGAGTGTGCTAGGATTATTGCTTGAGACTTACCTTTTCCGAGACTTACCCGGTAAGGAGAGGTTTCCCCTTAAGTAGTGTCCGTTTTGTGTAGAATTCCCAACTTTACCTCCTTGAGACTTACCCGGTAATAGGAGTTTGGTGCGGGATTAGTGAAGCGAGAGACTTACCCGGTAATTGCTTCCACTTGAGAAACACCCTTTCCCAACATCGCAGTTTGTCCTTAGAATCTGTAGAAGCTTGAGTCCAATGCCATAACCGGAAATCTTGACCTCTAGAATCCATTTCTCTCTTTGATCTCATATCTTGTGTTTGTGTCACTTGTTTGTTTTGCTAGCTTGAGTTGTTAGTTTGTTTTATTACCTTGCTTGATTTGTGACCTTTGCTTGATCACCACAAAAACCCAACCAAAGATATCATCATTTTCATTTCTTTATTTCTTTCTCTCTTCTTAGACTAGATTTGCACTATCTTTGATCATTGAATGACTTGATTTCGCCTCAGTCCTTGTGTTCGACCTCGGAATACTTTCCTTCCTACATAACGATCCGTACACTGCGGGTTTCGCTAGGTAGTTTAGGATTTTAGTTTGAGTTTATAAATGTAAAGCTTTTTGTGCTACTTCCCTAGCGTGACAACGATCTCATGGCCGACTCTAGCAAAGTTGTAGTATAAAAGTGGTCATGCAAGGCTGAGAGAGGGCATCTTCCATTCTCCCATCATCGGCTCTCACTACCATTCTCTCCCATACTCTCAACAAAAAGATTCTCTCAATAGGAAGCTTGGAGGAGAGCTACCATTGGAGGAGGAGAGAAGAACACACCATTGCTAGTCTTTGATAAGTTTTGTAGTGAAGATTATCGAAATCGTTTTCTAGGGTTGTAAGAATCGATTAAACCTTCTTTTGAAGGGTTGTGAGTCTTTCTAATCTCATTTTCAGCTTGGTTTCACTTGCTTCATTTGTTCATCTCTTTCTCTTCATTATCTTGCAAATGGAAGCCATGATTCTATGTTTGATGATTTCGATTGTTATGATGTATGTTGTAGGCTAAATAGATGCGATTCTAGGGTAAGGAAAAGAGGGTTATGGCTAGGACTATGATAGGATGGACTTAGATTCTCCCTTGGATGATTCGTTCACTTGGATAGAGCCACTGTTGGAGTCCACGGTTTGTTCTTGCCAGTCCACGGCCGTGGAAGTGGTAGAACAGCCCGTGGTTTGCCTGGTTCGTTTGGTTTGATGGATCTAAGTTCTAGAATGTTAGAATGTTGAAATCCTAGTGTTTGTTGAGTTAAATCTATCCTAGGGTGACCTAGTGTTAGCAACTAAGTGTTAGAAGAGACCTACCCGGTGATTCTTACTCTTAGATTTCAAAGATGATAAACTCTAGGTAGTGGTGAGCCTCATAAGCCTCCATTGGACTAAGTGTGCTAGGATAGTTGTTTAGGACTTACCCTTCCGAGACTTACCCGGTGAGGATAGGTTAGATTCCTAGGTGACAATCCGGTTTGTGTAGAATTCCATTCCTTAGGCTCTTTGAGACTTACCCGGTGATGAGACCTTAAGTACGGACTAGTGGACCATGAGACCTACCCGGTGATTGATCCCAATCTAGAAACACCCACTCCCAACATATCATAGTTAATCTAAGGAATGACTAGATAGCTTGAGTCCTATGCCATAACCGGAATTTCCAACCCCTAGAATCCGCTTTTCTCTTTTTAATCTCATATCTCGTGTTTAGCTTGTTTGTTTGTGTTGATTTGTTAGCTTAGTTGATTGTTTATTTCGCATGATTTGTGATCCTTGATTGATCACCTAAAAACCTCCCAAAAACATTGAGATTTTCATTTCTTTATTTCTTTCTCTTTTCTTAGGCCTAGATCTTCACTAAACTTAATCACTAATCGAATCAATCTCACCTCAGTCTTTGTGTTCGACCTCGGAATACTATCCCTACTACAAAACGTCCCGTACACTGCGGGTTCGCTAGGAGTTAGGAGAAATATAACGAGTATAAATTTAAAGCTTTTGCGTGCACACGTTCTTAGCGTAACAAGTTTTTGGCGCCGTTGCCGGGGACTAGGTCTAGATTGAGTCTTTTTGTGATTGTTTATAGTGTAGCTCTTTCTTGTTGCTTTTGATCTCTTTTTGGTTTGTGTCTTTGCTTTTCAGGACATCTCTCACTCTTTAGGTGTATGCGAAGATCTCGTTGCAAGGATTTAGCTCCATTTAATCCCGAACCAGAGAAAACCCTTAGATCTAGATCCAAGAGCATTAGAAAGGGAAAAGAGATGGCTGGAAGAGATCTCCAAGCTGAGTTGGATGAGTCTTTAGAGCAAATTAGGATAAGAGATGAAGCTTTGGAGAATGAAAGGAGACTTGCCAATGAGAGGCAAGAGGCAACTAGGAGGGAGATTGAGGAGATTAGGCAAGCTCTTGTGCAAAGAGAGCTTAACCGGCAACAACCTCCTCCACCTCCACCACAACCGCAGCCGGCGGTTAATATTCGGGTTGTGCCCATTGCTATTGAAGAGCCACAAACGTTGGGGCAACGTATGGATCCGGCATAAAGAGCACACCGTCCGGGTGTGAACTTAGGAGATCCCGCAGCCCATGATTACGAGCTCCGCCCTAAAGTTCTACAAATGATCCGGCATAATCAATTTGGAGGGATGGAAGGAGAGTCTCCTCATCAACACTTGATGAACTATGAAATCTTGATGGAGACTCTTAGACCGCCTAGATTGGAGAGCAACAACCATAAGCTTAGGGCTTTCTCCTTCTCACTTAAGGATAAGGCCTTGGCTTGGTATCAATCTATTCCACAAGGGCGAGTTGGTACTTGGGAGGAAATGACAACCGAGTTTTTGACTAAGTTCTTCCCACCTTCCAATACTACCGAGTTAAGAGGGAAGATTAATGCCTTCGTGATGAAGGATAGAGAGAGTTTGTTTAAGTCTTGGGAGAGGTTCAAAGACCTTGTCCTAGATTGTCCACACCATGGTATACCGAAAATTGAGCTATTGGAGATCTACTTCAAAGGACAAGATGAACATAGCCAATTCAAGCTCCAATCTCTTTCCGGTGGAAATTTCATGGAAAAACATGTGGATGAAGCTTGGGAGTTTGTAGAGAAACAAGCTCTAGTGATTGAGAAATACTCCCATAGGAAGAGTGAAGGGAGAAAGGCGGGAGCATATGAGGTGAGTGAAGTCACCATGAGCAATTTCAAGCTTGACGCCATCAACAACGAGCTAAAGTCTTTGAGGGAGTTGTGTGCTACAACTTTGAAGAACCAAGCAACCCCTCGAGTGCAAGTGCAAGTAAACTTGTCTTCCAAGGAGGAAGATGTGAACTACATGGGAAGGGGCAACTATAACAATTATCAAGGCCCAAGGAACTTCAACAACAACCGGCAATTCAACAATTACCGACCTAACCATAACCATCCCGGATTTTCCTATTCTAACCCGGATGGAGCCTTGAACCCTCCCGCTTCCACAAGCACAACTCCACCGCCAAAGGCTTCACAAGAACCTCCACCCGGATTCACCCAACCTCCAAAGGATAGAACCGAGATGATGTTTGAGCAATTTCTTGGAACGTTGAGTGGTCTTGAGAGCACGGTGACTTCTATTTCTAAGGCTCAAAAGGTTTTGGAAGCACAAGTGTTCCAAAAGGCGGGTGAAGCTCATAGAGATCCGGGAAAGCTTCCCGGAAGAACCGAAGACAACCCAAGAGGCCAAGTGTTGGCCATTACAACAAGGAGTGGGTTGAGTATGAAGGATCCCTTGCCCAAGGAAAATGCTAAGGGAAAGCAAGTAGTGGTAGAAGAAGAGATATTGCAAGAAGATGGAGGCAAGAGCAAAGATGATGAGCCAACTTATGTGGCACCGCCTCCATACAAGCCACCACTACCGTTCCCTCAATCACGAGCAAGAGCTCGCTTGGACAAACACTTCGGTAAATTCCTTGAACTTATGTCTAAATTGCATATTAACATTCCGTTCATGGATGCTATTTTAGGGATGCCGGCGTATGGCAAGTTCTTGAAGGAAATACTCTCCAACAAGAGGAAGTTGGAAGAGTATGGGGAAGTGAGGATGACAAAGAGATCCTCGGAATTAATTCAAATGATGAAGGAGGAGATGCCTCCTAAGCTAAGAGACCCGGGTTCAGTTTGTGTGCCAATCGGAGTGGGAGAAGTGAAGTATGAAGCCTTTTGTGATCTTGGGGCAAGTGTAAGCATCATACCGCTTGCACTATGCAACAAGGTTGGGCTAGGAGAGCTAAAACCGGTCAAGATGACCCTATACATGGCGGACCGTTCTATCACTCACCCGGTTGGGATCTTAGAAGACATTCCGGTGCAACTAGGGAAGTTCTATGTGCCGATTGATTTTGTTGTCTTGGACATTCCGGTGGACTATCCGGTTCCCATCATCTTAGGGAGACCTTTCCTAGCCACTTCCGGATGCTTGTTGGATTGTAAAAATGGAATTCTCTCCTTCAACATTGGAGAACAGAATATCAAGTTCAAGCTGTCCACAATGATAAAAGGGCCAACCCTTGATGAGAATTTGTTCAACATAGTCGAGCAAGAGGAGTCTAGAGATGTTGTGAGCTCGATCTTGATCAAGGACCCCTTGGAGAAGGTTCTTAGCTTAAGTTTGATGGAGGAAGGTGTTGAGGAGGCTTGCAATGAAGAAATCAGGGCCTTGGAAGCATTAGAAAAGGAGACAAGAGCTGAATTTGAAGTTCACGAGAGCATGCTAAGTACCTGTAAGAACCACGGTCGTGGAGGTAGTTCCACGGCCGTGGAACTCTCTGGAGTGCTCCGAAGAGCAAGCTTAGCAAGGTCCACGGCCGTGGATATGCCAGGATCCGTGGAGTTGCCCGTGGTTTCCCCAGAAGCAGCCCTTGTTATTTGGATCGTCTCCACTCGATAAAGGTCCTCCTAAACTTGAACTCAAACCCCTCCCCTCTTATTTGAAGTATGCTTTTCTTGGTGATAATTCTACATATCCGGTGATTGTGAATGCATGCTTGAATGATGATGAACTTGCTAAGTTGTTGCATGAGCTAAGATTGCATAGGAAAGCCATTAGCTATACTATTGATGATTTAGTTGGCATAAAACCTTCTTTGTTCATGCATAAGATATTGATGGAAGATAACCATAAACCCTCTATTGAACATCAAAGAAGATTGAATCCTATAATGAAAGAGGTAGTCAAGAAAGAGATCATTAAGTTGCTAGATGCGGGAATTATCTACCCTATTTCGGATAGTAAGTGGGTTAGTCCCGTGCATGTGGTTCCTAAAAAGGGTGGGATGACCGTAGTGACTAATGAGAACAATGAACTAATCCCAACTAGGACAGTTACGGGATGGAGGATGTGTATTGACTATTGGAAATTGAACATGGCCTCAAGGAAAGATCACTTCCCTCTTCCTTTCATTGACCAAATGCTAGAGAGGTTAGCTCAACATTCTCATTTTTTCTATTTAGATGGCTATAGTGGATTCTTCCAAATCCCTATCCACCCTGATGACCAAGAGAAAACCACATTTACATGTCCATGGGGAACTTTTGCATATAGGAGAATGCCATTTGGGTTGTGTAATGCACCCGCCACCTTCCAAAGGTGTATGATGGCTACATTTTTTGAGTACATTGAGAATATCATGGAAGTGTTTATGGATGACTTTTCTATTTATGGTTCTTCCTTTGATGATTGCTTAGCTAACTTGTCGCTAGTGCTTAAGAGATGTGAGGAGACAAACCTTGTCTAAAATTGGGAAAAATGCGACTTCATGGTAAGTGAAGGTATTGTGTTGGGACACTTGGTTCCAACCGTGGCATTGAGGTTGATAGGGCCAAGATTGAAACGATAGAGAAGTTGCCACCACCTACCTCGGTGAAAGGGGTAAGGAGTTTCTTAGGGCATGCCGGTTTTTACCGGAGGTTTATTAAAGACTTCTCTAACATTTCTAAGCCTCTTACTAACCTACTAATGAGGGATGTTGAGTTTGTTTTCTCCAAGGATTGCCTTGAGGCTTTTTGTAGGTTGAAGAACGCTTTGATCTCCGCACCTATCATGCAACCTCCGGATTGGAGTTTACCGTTTGAGATCATGTGTGATGCAAGTGATGCAGCCGTTGGGGCTGTTTTGGGGCAAAGGAAAGATAGGCGCACACACGCAATTTATTATGCTAGCAAGACGCTAGATGATGCCCAACTCAATTATGCTACCACCCGAGAAGGAGTTGCTAGCGGTTGTGTATGCATTTGAGAAGTTCCGCTCATATCTTGTTGGAGCAAAGGTCATTGTTTATACGGATCATGCTGCGATCCGTTATCTCCTTACAAAGAAGGATGCCAAGCCTAGGTTGATTCGGTTGATCCTTCTTCTTCAAGAGTTTGATTTGGAAATCCGGGACAAGAAAGGGTCCGAAAATTCTGTGGCGGATCACCTTAGTAGACTCCCACCATTGGAGTTTGAGAGAGATGACATCCCGATTGATGACTCATTCCGGGATGAGCAATTGCAAATGGTGGAGGAGTGCTTGTTCCAAGTGTCTAGAGGAAGTGAGCCATGGTATGCCGACATTGTGAACTATCTAGTGTGTGAGGAAGTGCCTCCCGGATTGTCATACGCCCAAAGGAAGAAGTTCTTCAAAGATGTGAGGCACTACTATTGGAGTGAACCACTTTTATTCAAGAGAGGGCCGGATGGAGTCTTTAGAAGATGCATACCGGAGGATGAGGTGGAGAGTGTGATCCACCATTGTCACTCCTTGCCATGTGGAGGGCATGCTAGCTCACACAAGACATGTGCGAAGGTGTTGCAATCGGGCTTCTTTTGGCCAAGTTTATTCAAGGATGTGCAAAACTTTGTGGTAGCTTGTGATGCTTGCCAAAGGATGGGCAACATCTCAAGAAGGAATGAGATGCCTTTGTACAACATACAAGAAGTGGAAATATTTGATGTGTGGGGTGTGGACTTCATGGGACCATTCCCCTCTTCTTGTGGCAATCTCTATATCCTATTGGCGGTGGATTACGTTTCAAGATGGGTAGAGGCAATAGCTTCTCCTACGAATGATGCCAAGGTTGTGGTGCGGATCTTCAACCGAGTGATCTTTCCTAGGTTTGGAACACCAAGGGTGATCATAAGTGATAGAGGGAAGCACTTCACTAATAGGAACTTTGGGGATCTTTTGGCTAAGTATGGGGTGACTCATAAGGTGGAAACACCTTACCACCCCCAAACTAGTGGCCAAGTGGAGATCTCCAACCGGGAGATAAAGGGAATTCTTGAGAAGACGGTCTCTAGGACGAGAAAAGATTGGGCTATGAAGCTCGATGATGCGTTATGGGCATATAGAACCGCCTTCAAGACACCGATTGGCACCACTCCTTACAAGTTAGTCTATGGCAAGTCTTGCCACCTTCCGGTAGAGATGGAGCATAGAGCTTATTGGGCCATTAAGTGGATAAATTTTGACCTCAAGGAGGCCGGAGAGAAGAGGTTACTTGATATGAACGCTCTTGAGGAGATCCGGTTGGATGCCTATGAGAATGCCCGGATCTACAAGGAAAGGACCAAACGGTGGCATGATAAGCGCCTCATCCCGAAGGAGTTGAATGAAGGTGACCTTGTCCTTCTCTTCAACTCAAGGCTGCGGCTCTTCCCCGGAAAGCTAAAGTCAAGGTGGACCGGTCCTTATGTGGTGAAGAAGATCTTTCCCCATGGAGCAATTGAGATAGGAGGGGAGCATTGTGGAGATTTCAAGGTGAATGGGCACCGTTTGAAGAAGTATATCCCGGGATCTCCGGTGGATATGATTGCCCCACTTCACCTAGAATGAGACGCCCCCGAGTTTCGTCAAGCTAATGACCTTAAAGAAGCGCTTGATGGGAGGCAACCCATTGGTAACATTTTCCCTTTTTCGTTTTGTTTTTGTTTGTGATTTTTCTGTTTTTGTGTGTTTGGTGTGCTTTGTTGTGTGCTAGAGTCTTGGTAGCAAGGAAGCCTTGCATGGCATGTGAATGAATCCCTCATCAATTATGGATGGAGCGGACGCGGGACTTGGACGGCTAGCGGTGCCTAGCGCGGGTCCCGACGCTTTGATGAACACTTAGAGCTCTCTACCATTGTTGATAGGATCATCCACCATCAACCCACTTGAGTAATCCCAAATACCATAGCAAACCATTTTTACATTGTGAGAACCCTCTTTCACTCTTCTTTACTTCATTACCACATTGGGGACAATGTGTTTCTAAGTATGGGGTGGGGTTTGCATGATCTTTTGCATGACTAGCATCTAGAGTAGTTTCTTTTAGTCACATGTTCTATTATGTCTTGCATTGTACATAAATATTACGAAAAATCCAAAAAAAAAATCAGAAAATTTGAAAATTTTTGTGCTTTCTAAGCTTGGATATGACCCTAATGATGAATCTTGTCTTGTGAATTGGCTATGGATGGCCTTATGTGTTGAATTGTTGAATTGCATATGTGGACTTGAAGTACTTATCTTGAATCCCATGAATGATTTGTGATCATGATGTTTGCCTAGAATGGATTGAGTATTGAAAGTCGAAATTACATGCTAGTTCTTGCACACCATCTAGGAGTGATAAAGGCAATTCATCCTTCTCTACCTCTCATCTTGATCATGTTGTTTGAGCACCTTAATTGATATAAATTTGACCTCTTTTGACCCATCCGGGAATAGGAGCATGCTAGTGTGTTGATGTGTGTGAAAGGCAAGTGTGGGGTGAAGTTGTTGACGAAAAGAATGTTATGAATGAAGTGCTAAATTTGTTGTGAAAGTTTAGACAAAATATAGGTTTGGGGACGTTGGTTTAAATGACGAGTAACTCGGCACCATTCACATAATCGGGTGTTTGTGCCTTGCCAAAGTCAAATAAACCAATAGTCCTAACGAGCTTTGGTATGTGTGCCCGGTGTGGATGCACCTCGAAAAATAGAAAAAGCCCGAGGACGGCTAATCACCAAGGTTTCGGCTTTTGTACACCAATGCCATTGTCTCAAAAATAAGTGAAAAGGAAAAGAAAAGAAAACAAAGAAAATATGGAGAAAACATACACTTGGGGGAAGTTGATAAATATGTAAAATTGTGGAGTTAGTTCCATTCCCGGATTAGCATCACATAGCCTAGAAAAAAAAAATTCCCACCTAATCACAACATTTCTTGGCCTTCTACTTCACAAGTCCTTGTGACCTACTTGCATGTGTGTAAGACTTAGTGATCTAGATTGAATATTCTCATGATCATCTTGACTTCTTCATTTTCGCATTTCATGCATGCTTTCGAGTTAAGTATAATTGTCTTTCCATGCCTTCATTTATTCGATGCATGATTGCTTGCCCATTGCTATGAAACAAGACCTTGAAGGTGATCCAATATTAGAAGCACAACTCCAAAAAGATTTTGCCATTTTTCTGCATACATAAATCATGTCATCTCTTAGTCTATAGTTGGGAATTTGCTCGGGGACGAGCAAACCTTAAGTATGGGGTATTTTTGATAACACGATTTATGACTTAGGTTTAGACACTTATTTAGATAGATTTTCCGCTCGTTCATGCATGGTCTAGCATTAGTTCATGACGTTTGCACTCAAATCATGTATTTTGTCGAGATAGACGTCTACGCAGACTTTTGCTTGCTTTATAGGTATTTTGGGAGATTTAGGAGCTTAATCAATGTATTCGAGGGTCGTTCCTCGAGATGACACACTTTCGGACTCATTGGAATGCAAGCTAGGGGGCCAAGGAGGACTCATGGAACCTTGTCAACACAAGCCATGCACCAAATCGTGACTCAATGATCCAATGCAAGCTGAGGCATCAAAACCACGGTCACTGGCACATCCACGGCCGTGGAATCCAACCGTGGTTTCTGCCAGACGGTTGTGACAGCTGTGCCACGATCTCATGGCCGACTCTAGCAAAGTTGTAGTATAAAAGTGGTCGTGCAAGGCTGAGAGAGGGCATCTTCCATTCTCCCATCATCCACTCTCACTACCATTCTCTCCCATACTCTCAACAAAAAGATTCTCTCAGTAGGAAGCTTGGAGGAGAGCTACCATTGGAGGAGGAGAGAAGAACACACCATTGCTAGTCTTTGATAAGTTTTGTAGTGAAGATTATCGAAATCGTTTTCTAGGGTTGTAAGAATCGATTAAACCTTCTTTTGAAGGATTGTGAGTCTTTCTAATCTCATTTTCAGCTTGGTTTCACTTGCTTCATTTGTTCATCTCTTTCTCTTCATTATCTTGCAAATGGAAGCCATGATTCTATGTTTGATGATTTCGATTGTTATGATGTATGTTGTAGGCTAAATAGATACGATTCTAGGGTAAGGAAAAGAGGGTTATGGCTATGACTATGATAGGATGGACTTAGATTCTCCCTTGGATGATTTGTTCACTTGGATAGAGCCACTGTTGGAGTCCACGGTTTGTTCTTGCCAGTCCACGGCCGTGGAAGTGGTAGAACAGCCCGTGGTTTGCTTGGTTCGTTTGGTTTGATGGATCTAAGTTCTAGAATGTTAGAATGTTGAAATCCTAGTGTTTGTTGAGTTAAATCTATCCTAGGGTGACCTAGTGTTAGCAACTAAGTGTTAGAAGAGACCTACCCGGTGATTCTTACTCTTAGATTTCAAAGATGATAAACTCTAGGTAGTGGTGAGCCTCATAAGCCGCCATTGGACTAAGTGTGCTAGGATAGTTGTTTAGGACTTACCCTTCCGAGACTTACCCGGTGAGGATAGAATAGATTCCTAGGTGACAATCCGGTTTGTGTAGAATTCCATTCCTTAGGCTCTTTGAGACTTACCCGGTGATGAGACCTTAGGTACGGACTAGTGGACCATGAGACCTACCCGGTGATTGATCCCAATCTAGAAACACCCACTCCCAACTTATCATAGTTAATCCAAGGAATGACTAGATAGCTTGAGTCCTATGCCATAACCGGAATTTCCAACCCCTAGAATCCGCTTTTCTCTTTTTAATCTCGTATCTCGTGTTTAGCTTGTTTGTTTGTGTTGATTTGTTAGCTTAGTTGATTGTTTATTTCGCATGACTTGTGATCCTTGATTGATCACCTAAAAACCTCCCAAAAACATTGAGATTTTCATTTCTTTATTTCTTTCTCTTTTCTTAGGCCTAGATCTTCACTAAACTTAATCACTAATCGAATCAATCTCACCGCAGTCTTTGTGTTCGACCTCGGAATACTATCCCTACTACAAAACGTCCCGTACACTGCGGGATCGCTAGGAGTTAGGAGAAATATAACGAGTATAAATTTAAAGCTTTTGCGTGCACACGTTCTTAGCGTAACAAGTTTTTGGCGCCGTTGCCGGGGACTAGGTCTAGATTGAGTCCTTTTGTGATTGTTTATAGTGTAGCTCTTTCTTGTTGCTTTTGATCTCTTTTTGGTTTGTGTCTTTGCTTTTCAGGACATCTCTCACTCTTTAGGTGTATGCGAAGATCTCGTGGCAAGGATTTAGCTCCATTCGATCCCGAACCAGAGAAAACCCTTAGATCTAGATCCAAGAGCATTAGAAAGGGAAAAGAGATGGCTGGAAGAGATCTCCAAGCTGAGTTGGATGACGCTTTAGAGCAAATTAGGATAAGAGATAAAGCTTTGGAGAATGAAAGGAGACTTGCCAATGAGAGGCAAGAGGCAACTAGGAGGGAGATTGAGGAGATTAGGCAAGCTCTTGTGCAAAGAGAGCTTAACCGTCAACAACCTCCTCCACCTCCACCACAACCGCAGCCGGCGGTTAATATTCGGGTTGTGCCCATTGCTATTGAAGAGCCACAAACGTTGGGGCAACGTATGGATCCGGCATAAAGAGCACACCGTCCGGGTGTGAACTTAGGAGATCCCGCAGCCCATGATTACGAGCTCCGCCCTAAAGTTCTACTAATGATCCGGCATAATCAATTTGGAGGGATGGAAGGAGAGTCTCCTCATCAACACTTGATGAACTATGAAATCTTGATGGAGACTCTTAGACCGCCTAGATTAGAGAGCAACAACCATAAGCTTAGGGCTTTCTCCTTCTCACTTAAGGATAAGGCCTTGGCTTGGTATCAATCTATTCCACAAGGGCGAGTTGGTACTTGGGATGAAATGACAACCGAGTTTTTGACTAAGTTCTTCCCACCTTCCAATACTACCGAGTTAAGAGGGAAGATTAATGCCTTCGTGATGAAGGATAGAGAGAGTTTGTTTAAGTCTTGGGAGAGGTTCAAAGACCTTCTCCTAGATTGTCCACACCATGGTATACCGAAATTGAGCTATTGGAGATCTACTTCAAAGGACAAGATGAAGATAGCCAATTCAAGCTCCAATCTCTTTCCGGTGGAACTTTGATGGAAAAACATGTGGATGAAGCTTGGGAGTTTGTAGAGAAACAAGCTCTAGTGATTGAGAAATACTCCCATAGGAAGAGTGAAGGGAGAAAGGCGGGAGCATATGAGGTGAGTGAAGTCACCATGAGCAATTTCAAGCTTGACGCCATCAACAACGAGCTAAAGTCTTTGAGGGAGTTGTGTGCTACAACTTTGAAGAACCAAGCAACCCCTCCAGTGCAAGTGCAAGCAAACTTGTCTTCCAAAGAGGAAGATGTGAACTACATGGGAAGGGGCAACTACAACAATTATCAAGGCCCAAGGAACTTCAACAACAACCGGCAATTCAACAATTACCTGCCTAACCATAACCATCCCGGATTTTCCTATTCTAACCCGGATGGAGCCTTGAACCCTCCCGCTTCCACAAGCACAACTCCACCGCCAAAGGCTTCACAAGAACCTCCACCCGGATTCACCCAACCTCCGAAGGATAGAACCGAGATGATGTTTGAGCAATTGCTTGGAAGGTTGAGTGGTCTTGAGAGCACGGTGACTTCTATTTCTAAGGCTCAAAAGGTTTTGGAAGCACAAGTGTTCCAAAAGGCGGGTGAAGCTCATAGAGATCCGGGAAAGCTTCCCGGAAGAACCGAAGACAACCCAAGAGGCCAAGTCTTGGCCATTACAACAAGGAGTGGGTTTAGTATGAAGGATCCCTTGCCCAAGGAAAATGCTAAGGGAAAGCAAGTAGTGGTAGAAGAAGAGATATTGCAAGAAGATGGAGGCAAGAGCAAAGATGATGAGCCAACTTATGTGGCACCGCCTCCATACAAGCCACCACTACCGTTCCCTCAATCACGAGCAAGAGCTCGCTTGGACAAACACTTTGGTAAATTCCTTGAACTTATGTCTAAATTGCATATTAACATTCCGTTCATGGATGCTATTTTAGGGATGCCGGCGTATGGCAAGTTCTTGAAGGAAATACTCTCCAACAAGAGGAAGTTGGAAGAGTATGGGGAAGTGAGGATGACAAAGAGATCCTCGGAATTAATTCAAATGATGAAGGAGGAGATGCCTCCTAAGCTAAGAGACCCGGGTTCATATTGTGTGCCAATCGGAGTGGGAGAAGTGAAGTATGAAGCCCTTTGTGATCTTGGGGCAAGTGTAAGCATCATACCGCTTGCACTATGCAACAAGGTTGGACTAGGAGAGCCAAAACCGGTCAAGATGACCCTATACATGGCGGATTGTTCTATCACTCACCCGGTTGGGATCTTAGAAGACATTCCGGTGCAACTAGGGAAGTTCTATGTGCCGATTGATTTTGTTATCTTGGACATTCCGGCGGACTATCCGGTTCCCATCATCTTAGGGAGACCTTTCCTAGCCTCTTCCGGATGCTTGGTGGATTGTAAAAATGGAATTCTCTCCTTCAACATTGGAGAAGAGAATATCAAGTTCAAGCTGTCCACAATGATGAAAGGGCCAACCCTTGATGAGGATTTGTTCAACATAGTCGAGCAAGAGGAGTCTAGAGAAGTTGTGAGCTCGATCTTGATCAAGGACCCCTTGGAGAAGGTTCTTAGCTTAAGTTTGATGGAGGAAGATGTTGAGGAGGCTTGCAATAAAGAAATCAGGGCCTTGGAAGCATTAGAAAAGGAGACAAGAGCTGAATTTGAAGTTCACGAGAGCATGCTAAGTACCTGTAAGAACCACGGTCGTGGAGGTAGTTCCACGGCCGTGGAACTCTCTGGAGTGCTCCGAAGAGCAAGCTTAGCAAGGTCCACGGCCGTGGATATGCCAGGATCCGTGGAGTTGCCCGTGGTTTCCCCAGAAGCAGCTCTTGTTGTTGATCAAGATTCAAGGAGCCTTGGAGAGCCTTCATTTGCTTTGGATTCATCTCAACCGACGTTATTTGGATCGTCTCCACTCGATAAAGGTCCTCCTAACCTTGAACTCAAACCCCTCCCCTCTCATTTGAAGTATGCTTTTCTTGATGATAATTCTACATATCCGGTGATTGTGAATGCATGCTTGAATGATGATGAACTTGCTAAGTTGTTGCATGAGCTAAGATTGCATAGGAAAGCCATTGACTATACTATTGATGATTTAGTTGGCATAAAACCTTCTTTGTGCATGCATAAGATATTGATGGAAGATAACCATAAACCCTCTATTGAACATCAAAGAAGATTGAATCCTATAATGAAAGAGGTAGTCAAGAAAGAGATCATTAAGTTGCTAGATGCGGGAATTATCTACCCTATTTCGGATAGTAAGTGGGTTAGTCCCGTGCATGTGGTTCCTAAAAAGGGTGGGATGACCGTAGTGACTAATGAGAACAATGAACTAATCCCAACTAGGACAGTTACGGGATGGAGGATGCGTATTGACTATAGGAAATTGAACATGGCCTCTAGGAAAGATCACTTCCCTCTTCCTTTCATTGACCAAATGCTAGAGAGGTTAGCTCAACATTCTCATTTTTGCTATTTAGATGGCTATAGTGGATTCTTCCAAATCCCTATCCACCCCGATGACCAAGAGAAAACCACATTTACATGTCCATGGGGAACTTTTGCATATAGGAGAATGCCATTTGGGTTGTGTAATGCACCCGCCACCTTCCAAAGGTGTATGATGGCTACATTTTCTGAGTACATTGAGAATATCATGGAAGTGTTTATGGATGACTTTTCTATTTATGGTTCTTCCTTTGATGATTGCTTAGCTAACTTGTCGCTAGTGCTTAAGAGATGTGAGGAGACAAACCTTGTCTAAAATTGGGAAAAATGCGACTTCATGGTAAGTGAAGGTATTGTGTTGGGACACTTGTGCCAACCGTGGCATTGAGGTTGATAGGGCCAAGATTGAAACGATAGAAAAGTTGCCACAACCTACCTCGGTGAAAGGGGTAAGGAGTTTCTTAGGGCATGCCGGTTTTTACCGGAGGTTTATTAAAGACTTCTCTAACATTTCTAAGCCTCTTACTAACCTACTAATGAGGGATGTTGAGTTTGTTTTCTCCAAGGATTGCCTTGAGGCTTTTTGTAGGTTGAAGAACGCTTTGATCTCCGCACCTATCATGCAACCTCCGGATTGGAGTTTACCGTTTGAGATCATGTGTGATGCAAGTGATGCAGCCGTTGGGGCTGTTTTGGGGCAAAGGAAAGATAGGCGCACACACGCAATTTATTATGCTAGCAAGACGCTAGATGATGCCCAACTCAATTATGCTACCAACCGAGAAGGAGTTGCTAGCGGTTGTGTATGCATTTGAGAAGTTCCGCTCATATCTTGTTGGAGCGAAGGTCATTGTTTATACGGATCATGCTGCGATCCATTATCTCCTTACAAAGAAGGATGCCAAGCCTAGGTTGATTCGGTTGATCCTTCTTCTTCAAGAGTTTGATTTGGAAATCCGGGACAAGAAAGGGTCCGAAAATTCTGTGGCGGATCACCTTAGTAGACTCCCACCATTGGAGTTTGAGAGAGATGACATCCCGATTGATGACTCATTCTGGGATGAGCAATTGCAAATGGTGGAGGAGTGCTTGTTCCAAGTGTCTAGAGGAAGTGAGCCATGGTATGCCGACATTGTGAACTATCTAGTGTGTGAGGAAGTGCCTCCCGGATTGTCATACGCCCAAAGGAAGAAGTTCTTCAAAGATGTGAGGCACTACTATTGGAGTGAACCACTTTTGTTCAAGAGAGGGCCGGATGGAGTCTTTAGAAGATGCATACCGGCGGATGAGGTGGAGAGTGTGATCCGCCATTGTCACTCCTTGCCATGTGGAGGGCATGCTAGCTCACACAAGACATGTGCGAAGGTGTTGCAATCGGCCTTCTTTTGGCCAAGTTTGTTCAAGGATGTGCAAAACTTTGTGGTAGCTTGTGATGCTTGCCAAAGGACGGGCAACATCTCAAGAAGGAAGGAGATGCCTTTGAACAACATACAAGAAGTGGAAATATTTGATGTGTGGAGTGTGGACTTCATGGGACCATTCCCCTCTTCTTGTGGCAATCTCTATATCCTATTGGCGGTGGATTACGTTTCAAGATGGGTAGAGGCAATAGCTTCTCCTACGAATGATGCCAAGGTTGTGGTGCGGTTCTTCAACCAAGTGATTTTTCCTAGGTTTGGAACACCAAGGGTGATCATAAGTGATGGAGGGAAGCACTTCACTAATAGGAACTTTGGGGCACTTTTGGCTAAGTATGGGGTGACTCATAAGGTGGCAACACCTTACCACCCCCAAACTAGTGGCCAAGTGGAGATCTCCAACCGGGAGATAAAGGGAATTCTTGAGAAGACGGTCTCTAGGACGAGAAAAGATTGGGCTATGAAGCTCGATGATGCCTTATGGGCATATAGAACCGCCTTCAAGACACTGATTGGCACCACTCCTTACAAGTTAGTCTATGGCAAGTCTTGCCACCTTCCGGTAGAGATGGAGCATAGAGCTTATTGGGCCATTAAGTGGCTAAATTTTGACCTCAAGGAGGCCGGAGAGAAGAGGTTACTTGATATGAACGCTCTTGAGGAGATCCGGTTGGATGCCTATGAGAATGCCAGGATCTACAAGGAAAGGACCAAACGGTGGCATGATAAGCGCCTCATCCCGAAGGAGTTGAATGAAGGCGACCTTGTCCTTCTCTTCAACTCAAGGCTGCGGCTCTTCCCGGAAAGCTAAAGTCAAGGTGGACCGGTCCTTATGTGGTGAAGAAGATCTTTCCCCATGGAGCAATTGAGATAGGAGGGGAGCATTGTGGAGATTTCAAGGTGAATGGGCACCGTTTGAAGAAGTATATCCCGGAATCTCCGATGGATATGATTGCCCCACTTCACCTAGAATGAGACGCCCCCGAGTTTCGTCAAGCTAATGACCTTAAAGAAGCGCTTGATGGGAGGCAACCCATTGGTAACATTTTCCCTTTTTCGTTTTGTTTTTGTTTGTGATTTTTCTGTTTTTGTGTGTTTGGTGTGCTTTGTTGTGTGCTAGAGTCTTGGTAGCAAGGAATCCTTGCATGGCATGTGAATGAATCCCTCATCAATTATAGGTGGAGCGGACGCGGGACTTGGACGGCTAGCGGTGCCTAGCGCGGGTCCCGACGCTTTGATGAACACTTAGAGCTCTCTACCATTGTTGATAGGATCATCCACCATCAACCCACTTGAGTAATCCCAAATACCATAGCAAACCATTTTTACATTGTGAGAACCCTCTTTCACTCTTCTTTACTTCATTACCACATTGGGGACAATGTGTTTCTAAGTATGGGGTGGGGTTTGCATGTTCTTTTGCATGATTAGCATCTAGAGTAGTTTCTTTTAGTCAAATGTTATATTATGTCTTGCATTGTACATATATATTACGAAAAATCAAAAAAAAAAATCATAAAATTTGAAAATTTTTGTGCTTTCTAAGCTTGGATATGACCCTAATGATGAATCTTGTCTTGTGGATTGGCTATGGATGGCCTTATGTGTTGAATTGATGAATTGCATATGTGGACTTGAAGTACTTATCTTGAATTCCATGAATGATTTGTGATCATGATGTTTGCCTAGAATGGATTGAGTATTGGAAGTCGAAATTACATGCTAGTTCTTGCACACCATCTAGGAGTGATAAAGGCAATTCATCCTTCTCTACTTCTCATCTGGATCATGTTGTTTGAGCACCTCAATTGATATAAATTTGACCTCTTTTGACCCATCCGGGAATAGGAGCATGCTAGTGTGTTGATGTGTGTGAAAGGCAAGTGTGGGGTGAAGTTGTTGACGAAGAGAATGTTATGAATGAAGTGCTAAATTTGTTGTGAAAGTGTAGACAAAATATAGGTTTGGGGACGTTGGTTTAAATGACGAGTAACTCGGCACCATTCACATAATCGGGTGTTTGTGCCTTGCCAAAGTCAAATAAACCAATAGTCCTAACGAGCTTTGGTATGTGTGCCCGGTATGGATGCACCTCGAAAAGTAGAAAAAGCCCGAGGACGGCTAATCACCTAGGTTTCGGCTTTTGTACACCAATGCCATTGTGTCAAAAATAAGTGAAAAGGAAAAGAAAAGAAAACAAAGAAAAGATGGAGAAAACATACACTTGGGGGAAGTTGATAAAAATGTAAAATTGTGGAGTTAGTTCCATTCCCGGATTAGCATCACATAGCCTAGAAAAAAAAAATCCCACCTAATCACAACATTTCTTGGCCTTCTACTTCACAAGTCCTTGTGACCTACTTGCATGTGTGTAAGACTTAGTGATCTAGATTGAATATTCTCATGATCATCTTGACTTCTTCATTTTCGCATTTCATGCATGCTTTCGAGTTAAGTATAATTGTCTTTCCATGCCTTCATTTATTCAATGCATGATTGCTTGCCCATTGCTATGAAACAAGACCTTGAAGGTGATCCAATATTAGAAGCACAACTCCAAAAAGATTTTGCCATTTTTCTGTATACATGAATCATGTCATCTCTTAGTCTATAGTTGGGAATTTGCTCAGGGACGAGCAAACTTTAAGTATGGGGTATTTTTGATAACACGATTTATGACTTAAGTTTAGACATTCATTTAGATAGATTTTCCGCTCGTTCATGCATGGTCAAGCATTAGTTCACGACGTTTGCACTCAAATCATGTATTTTGTCGAGATAGACATCTAAGCAGACTTTTACTTGCTTTATAGGTATTTTGGGAGATTTAGGAGCTTAATCGATGCATTCGAGGGTCGTTCCTCGAGATGACACACTTTCGGACTCATTGGAATGCAAGCTAGGGGGCCAAGGAGGACTCATGGAACCTTGTCAACATAAGCCATGCACCAAATCGTGACTCAATGATCCAATGCGAGCTGACGCATCAAAACCACGGTCACTGGCACATCCACGGTCGTGGAATCCAACCGTGGTTTCTACTAGACGGTTGTGACAGCTGTGCCACGATCTCATGGCCGACTCTAGCAAAGTTGTAGTATAAAAGGGGTCCTGCAAGGCTGAGAGAGGGCATCTTCCATTCTCCCATCATCCACTCTCACTACCATTCTCTCCCATACTCTCAACAAAAAGATTCTCTCAATAGGAAGCTTGGAAGAGAGCTACCATTGGAGGAGGAGAGAAGAACACACCATTGCTAGTCTTTGATATGTTTTGTAGTGAAGATTATCGGAATCGTTTTCTAGGGTTGTAAGAATCGATTAAACCTTCTTTTGAAGGGTTGTGAGTCTTTCTAATCTCATTTTCAGCTTGGTTTCACTTGCTTCATTTGTTCATCTCTTTCTCTTCATTATCTTGAAAATGGAAGCCATGATTCTATGTTTGATTATTTCGATTGTTATGATGTATGTTGTAGGCTAAATAGATGTGATTCTAGGGTAAGGAAAAGAGGGTTATGGCTAGGACTATGATAGGATGGACTTAGATTCGCCCTTGGATGATTCGTTCACTTGGATAGAGCCACTGTTGGAGTCCACGGTTTGTTCTTGCCAGTCCACGGCCGTGGAAGTGGTAGAACAGCCCGTGGTTTGCCTGGTTCGTTTGGTTTGATGGATCTAAGTTCTAGAATGTTAGAATGTTGAAATCCTAGTGTTTGTTGTGTTAAATCTATCCTAGGGTGACCTAGTGTTAGCAACTAAGTGTTAGAAGTGACCTACCCGGTGATTCTTACTCTTAGATTTCAAAGATGATAAACTCTAGGTAGTGGTGAGCCTCATAAGCCGCCATTGGACTAAGTGTGCTAGGATAGTTGTTTAGGACTTACCCTTTCGAGACTTACCCGGTGAGGATAGGTTAGATTCCTAGGTGACAATCCGGTTTGTGTAGAATTCCATTCCTTAGGCTCTTTGAGACTTACCCGGTGATGAGACCTTAAGTACGGACTAGTGGACCATGAGACCTACCCGGTGATTGATCCCAATCTAGAAACACCCACTCCCAACATATCATAGTTAATCCAAGAAATGACTAGATAGCTTGAGTCTTATGCCATAACCGGAATTTCCAACCCCTAGAATCCGCTTTTCTCTTTTTAATCTCGTATCTCGTGTTTAGCTTGTTTGTTTGTGTTGATTTGTTAGCTTAGTTGAATGTTTATTTCGCATGATTTGTGATCCTTGATTGATCACCTAAAAACCTCCCAAAAACATTGAGATTTTCATTTCTTTATTTCTTTCTCTTTTCTTAGGCCTAGATCTTCACTAAACTTAATCACTAATCGAATCAATCTCACCTCAGTCTTTGTGTTCGACCTCGGAATACTATCCCTACTACAAAACGTCCCGTACACTGTGGGTTCGCTAGGAGTTAGGAGAAATATAACGAGTATAAATTTAAAGCTTTTGCGTGCACACGTTCTTAGCGTAACAGAGACCATCATTTTCAAAGGCACAAAAAGCCTTAGAGCAACAATTCTCTAATAAGGCGAATGAACCTCCAAGAGATCCAGGGAAGCTCCCAGCAAGGATAGAGAGCAACCCCAAAGGACAAATCATGGCAATAACGATGAGAAGTGGACTGAAAACTGCAGATCTAGTGCCTCGGTCGATGCCAGTATAGACGAGGAACACTTCGGTCGAGGTGCCACGCGAGGTGGAGTCCCAGAAAGCGACGGACAAAACTGAAGTTTATGTCCCACCTCCTGCATATAAAGCACCACTTCCATTTCCCCAGTCAAGGGCTAGAGCACATCTAGACAAACACTTTGGTAAGTTCCTTGACTTGATGAATAAACTACATATTAACATCCCTTTCCTTGATGCTATTCTAGGGATGCCCGCCTATGGGAAGTTCTCAAAAAAGAGATTCTATCAAGGAAGAGGAAACTGGAAGATTTTGGTGAAGTAAGGATGAAATCTAAATCCTCGGAGCTCATTCAAATCATGAAGGAGAAGATGCCAGTGTTAGCATGAAATATTGCGATATTCTAGGCACTTATTTTGGTTGTTTTTCCCTCATTATTGTGTACATGGATAAAGTTTAGAAGAAAATGCTAGCTTGTTCATCTATTTTGTCGATATGGATGTCTACACTAGCTTTGTGTTGATTATAGGTGAATAAGAGCTAAATCGGAGCAATCGAGAGCGAAAAGGGAGTGATCGATCATGTTCGAGGATTAGGAGACACATCAAGGAAGCAAAGGAAGGAGCTAGATGAAGAATGTCACGACACAAAGGAAACTACAAGCAATATACACTTCCACGCCCTGAATTACGGCCGTAGAGAAGTCCACGCTCTAAACCACGGCCGTGGATCTTGGAATCATGAGCGTGGAGCACTTAGTAGGTTACACGGCCTAAATTACGGTCATGGAAGTCACAAGACACCGTAATCTTTTTCCACGCTCTAAACCACGGTCGTGGAATGCTATGAGACCGTAATTTAGGCGATCTTTTGACGTGTCATTAATTGCCACGTCATTTACGTATTGGGCCTGGACGGCTATTCTTTCTCGTCTTATAAAAAGGTCGGAAAAGAGAGTTTCGAGGACGGTTGCTTACGGACGTTGACGGCCGCTTACCCTTGCTTGGAGCATTCCTGCCTAGGGTTGATTCGGATTTTCCGAAGGTTGTGGAAACGCCGGATTTAGAGAGATTGGAGATTGCTCACAGTGAGGTTTAGCCTTTTTCTTCGGTTTGATATTGAAGACGGATTGATATCCCGTTCTTCGTACTTGCCTTAGATTCTTGTGAGGTTTTGCGTTATACATTCTGAATCCATTAACAATGCTTCTTGTGCTTTCGGATTTGAGAATTGGTTTTGAAGTTTTATTGAGTATTCGAGTGTTTTCATCTGTCATTCTCTTTAAATTGAATATTGATATCATGTCAATGATTATTGGCTAAAACCCTTTAGCAATTCTAAGGTGAAGGGTTGATAGTTGTGGCTTAGATGATGATAGATCGATCGCAATTTGATTGGACCCTGAGAGTTAGAGAAATATTGTCGACGAACCTAAATCACGGCCTATTGTAGGGCTTCCACGGTCGTGGTTCTCAAGATCTACTCGTGATTTACTTCAGTTTACGAACCTTGCTTTTACTTTAATCCAAAGTTAAAGATTAGCTTTAACCTAGCCTTGGCTTGTCTTTTCTAGGTAGTAGTGAGACTCAACATCATCTATTTCGGTTTCGAGTGTCACAACCTTAACCGTTTGAGTTTATCTTGATGCTTGGGTTACAAGTTTGGGTATTTGAGATCAATTCTAGTCCTTAGATCCTTTCTATACTGCAGCCTCAACAACCTTTATAGAGAGTTCTTTTGGTTAGACATATAAGGTTTTGGAACTTCAATGTACATTACCTTACCTTAGCATACCTTTGCAACTCTTGACTTTGTCCTTATATCTTTAGTATATCTTGAATCGATTGCCAAAATTGGATACTTGGATCTTTAGGGTTGCTGTTTTCCCCAATATTTGCAAAGCTCTACACTTTACTTGCTCGATTACTTGAAACTGATTTTGTTTCACCATCTCCGTGTGATTGATACTCTGGAATACTTGCTAATCTACGCCGATCCGTACACTGCGATGTAATAGCTAGGACTTTCGGAATTCTAATTAATGTTGATTAACTTAATCGTTGATAGTAATTGACATATAACTCGCGAAGATTTCGCAAGTGATGAGTATGAGTGACACCGTTATGTTCCTCGCGTAATTTTGGACGTTTGGGGAATTTTTACTTTTTCCCCCTGATAATTATTTTTACCCTCCGGTGTTGTTTGGAGCATTTGGGAGCTCCAATTAATAAAAATGCAGTTGAGAGAAATGAACAGGACATTGGATATGTCCTAGATATGAAATAACATGGAGAGGCAAAACGGCCAAAAGAGTCGCTATTTCGTTTCTTAATGGCTAAGAAAGACGGCTTAGGAATACACGTTTTCCGAGGCAGTTGTGGAAGAATTATCCTTACAATATTCCATATTTAATGTTCTAATCTCGAGAAGTTTGGAGAAAGAGGTTCGACTCGCCTTTGGATCGGTTAAAGGATAATTATCGACTTTTTTAAAGGATAATTATTGTCTTCACTATAAATAGCAGAAAATCCTTTATTAATTCATTTCCTTTCACTTTTCCTCGTAAAAGATCTACTCTCCGTTTCTAATCCGATTTCAATTCCGTTTGAGTTTCTGGATTCCTCTCTTCATTCTCTTCATATTGGTACCGAGTTTCTGCTTTTCCGAGTATATGGAGGGCTGGTCGAGCATATATGTCACCAAGACGGTTCCGTCGCTCAAATTCCGATGAATTTGATGTTGTCCATGCGTAGCCTGCGTCGCTGTGATTCCGTATCTTCTTTCAGATCGTCAAGCGGGTTAGTAACGAATTTATTCGTTTTCCGTACTGTGATTTGGCCTAAATTGACTTTAGGCTTGTCAAAATGGATAATTAGAAATTCCATTATGGTGGTTATGTTATTCTGGTGATTATGGCTTGTTTGTTTGATGGATTCTGATGACAGGGGGTTTAGAAATTGCCTGCGGGAAAAACGTTATTTTGGCGAAATCTAATTAATTAATTAAAGGTTAATTAATTAAATTAGGATTAGAATTGAGATTGAGGAATGTTGATTAGATACTACCTTGAGATTTGAGGAATTGTGAGTTATGCTGAGATATTGAGGTTTAGTTGGTTGTGAGGCTTATAGATTGAGTATGATCCTCATGGATCCCTTTGGGTCTAGGTGTGACCCCTTTGATGAATAGAGGTTGATATATCTCTTTATGCCTTGTTTATAGGCCGTGTTGTCCCTCCAGTGTAGAGGTGATCGTGGTTGAGTTTGTACGAGGTTGAGGTAAGTCCGTAGGACTTACTTAGCTACCATCCCTATATTGGGTGTTTGCATGAGTGGTGTGTGCATTATATGTTTGGTATGATAGCATGAGATATCGTTTATACTGACCTATGTTTTATTGACTGCCTCGTTGCGTGGCTGTGATAACCCTTCCCTTTCATCCTGCCATGGAGTCTGGGAGGTTCTCTGACGTCAGGCCAGACTGGTTTACAGGAAGGGCGCAATGGACTCTCATAGGGTACATGGATTATGTGACCGATACTCGTACAACGGGATATAGCACTCAGAGACTGGGATGTATCGGTCCTCGTGTCACATATTTTCACACACACACAAATATATATATATATATATATATATATATATATATATATATATATATATATATATAAAAATATATATACATATGATTTCAGTGAATGACTATTATATGAAGATAATAAAATGGGTAAATGTGTGATATCATGATTATGTGTTTATCTTTCATGACTTATGCTGGTGCTTGTGCATTACCTTATATATGTATGGTCAGCTAACGGTTCCATACCGTGTTGTAGATGTTTGCAGGATAGGTGCTGCTGGGTGATCGGGCAGGGTGACAGGCCGAGGACTCTCGTACATTAGGTGGTTGGTTTTGGGGCTGTTTATGTTTTCCCTCCTGTGTGAGGATGTCGTTTCATACTCGGCTATGTTGTTTACCTTTGGTTATACTGTTTATACGGTTTTATGTATTTGTTTTTATATATGTCAATGCTATGTTGTAAGGTTCAGTGAACTTGTTGTCAGGCTAGGGTCAGGATCCATTGTGAGATCCTAGCCCAATGTGACATCCCGAGTCCCGCGGAATCGGGGTGTTACAGAGTTGGTATCAGAGCCATAAGTTGACAACAATGGCACTTGCTACCTGCAATGAGGTTTGATTGGTACAATAAACAGAACCCAAATGTGGTCTAACGTTTTCAAAAGGATTTTTGGTTTTAAGTGTGGTTTTGGGTTAGAATGTACGAGAAGTCGTCACCTCTGCCATGGATCTCTACAGCATAGATATGTATATATATGTGTATTATGGATTATGTGGATGTGTTATATACATATATACCGATACATATGGCATATATATAGCCTTATAAGATTAGGTGCGTATACTTTGCAAATGGCTCAGACTAGAGCGACATCTGTAGCGAAACGAGGTGGGAATATGCCCCCTCTTCCTCCAATAGTGATAGGTCAGGGACCAGTTTCCGCTGTTGTATCACCTATGAGTGGACTCGAGTTTCGAGAATATATACGCCAAGTATATGACGCTGCAAGAGCGGGTAAACTTACACCGTGCTTACCAACATCTATGGTATCAACCTGAAGCTTCCAGATCAAAGAAGAAACAATGGATCGAGCTAGTGAATGAGGAAGTAGACCCTTCAGGAGGTAGACAACGTCTAGCACATGGACATTTGAGTGATCCCTGTTCTACACGGACTACTGGTGAGATTAGATGTTGTTATAACTATGGGAAGTCTGGACATTTGCGATCAAAGTGTACGAGTCCACCAGTGACTTGCTACACCTGTTGTAGACCTAGTTATAGAGTTGCCTTCTGTAGGCAAGGTAGAGTTGCATCACAGTAGGGATCTTCCCCTTCCAGTGTGGCAGGAGGTGGTCAAATGACACCTTAGCAGCAAACACAGAGACAACAGAGAGCTGTAGATTGTCATTTGATAGCATGAATTATTGTCTATATTTTGGGGCCTGTTTAGACGTTTTATCTTCAATAATCTGCGTGTTTGTATACATATTATGTGATTATATTGTCATTTCATCTACCTTTGCGGGAATCAAGGTCTACACCAAGTTTCGTTGTAATCGTAGGTAAAATGGCACGTTTAGCATCAAAAGGAGCTAAGGAGTCAATGGAGCTACATTCAGGAGCTTAAGGAAGAGTCCAGGAATCATGGAATTGGATTATAGATTCACTTTGGACCAAATTTGAGAGATTTCACATTCAGTTGTGATTCACCTCGGTTGACTACAGAGTCACCTCGACCGAGGTGATCCAGAGGAGCCGACTCGACCGAGGCGAACACCTTGGACGCGGCAAGGATATTTTATTCTTGGCTGAGATCTTTTATTTTTAGAAGGAGGATCTTATCTTTTTAGGTTGGATTTCTGGAAGGAAGAAGATAAGTTAGCCCATATATTTTACCTATCTTTATGGGAAGAGATCTTTCTAAGATATCTTATCTTTGGAGAGTAATTTTCCTATAAACAGGATTGGATTTTCCACAAATCCGATCGTGCTATACCACCAGATCCGCTAACGGCTGGACACCTACTATCACCCGGAAGACATTTACAGCAGCAACACCCCGCATACACTCCAGTTGGGAGATTTGAAGAACCTTTTTGAAGGTTGAAGAAGGAAGTTTATAGCTTTTATAGCTTTGTGAAGGGTTTCGTAAGATTGATAGCATGAATTATTGTCTATATTTTGGGGTTTGTTTGGACGTTTTATCTTCAATAATCTGCATGTTTGTATGTATATTATGTGATTATATTGTCGTTTCATCTACCTTTGCGAGAATCGAGGTCTACACCTAGTTTTGTTGTAATCGTAGGTAAAATGGCACGTTTTGCATCAAAAAGGAGGAAAAGGAGCTATGGAGTCATTGGAGCTACATTCAGGAACTTAAGGAAACATCCAGAAAGCATAGCCATGGATTAGAGATTCACTTTGGACCAAATTTGAGAGATTTCACATTCAGTTGTGATTCACCTCGGTTGACTACTGAGTCACCTCGACCGAGGTGATCCAGAGAAGCCAACTCGACTGAAGCGAACACCTGGGACACGGCGAGAATATTTTATTCTTGGCTGAGATCTTTTATCTTTGGAAAGAGGATCTTATATTTTTGGGCTGGGTTCCTGGAAGGAAGAAGATAAGATAGACCATATATTTTACCTATTTTTATGGGAATAGATCTTTCTAAGATATCTTATCTTTGGAGAGTAATTTTCCTATAAAAGGGTCGGATTTCCCACAAATCCGACATCCTGCATACATCCGCTATCACCCGGAACAGCTCGAATACACCGCTGCAGCCATACTCCAGTTGGGGATTTGAAGAACCTTTTTGAAGGTTGAAGGAAGAAAGTTTATAGCTTTTATAGCTTTTTGTAGGGTTTTTGTAAGATCATCTTAGATTCCCTTCTTTGTTGATTGTCTTGTTGGATTTCTATCCAAGGAACGCTTGTTGGTTTTATAATTGATTCAGTTATTGAAGCCTTTCTCTTAAGGTTTTCTTGTTCAATTATGCTCTTTCTTCCCATATATTTGATTAATACTTTCATGATGATGAGTGGCTAATCTCTTTGTGTGATTCTAGGGTGACTGGCTGAAGGTTGTGGGAAAAACAATGATAGAATAATCTTAAAATACAGTAGGACCCTGAAAGTTCGAGTCTTTACCTTAACCCTAAGCATCTCGCTCAGTCAATGAACATCTCGGCCGGGGTGGAATTTGGCTGACTGAGGTGACTTATCTGATCCGAAACGGAGAGTTAAGTGTTAGAGTTTGACAAATCCTATTCTTATTACACCTTTCCTGGTTAAATGCAAGCCTAGGATGAGACTGACCCGGTAATTCCTTAGTTTGTTTACCTAAGATCATAAGTGTAGGTAATAAAGGTTTATCCTTTATTGGGGTTTGAGTGTGCTTCTATTCCATCTTTGTGAGCTAGCCTGAGACTTACCCGGTAAAGGTTGATTCTATTCCCTTAGATGGTGTGTTAGTTTGAGGTTATAGTTCTTTATCTTAATTCCTTGAGTCTTACCCGGTAATAGGAGTTACGGTTTGGGATTAGTGAGTAGTGAGACTTACCCGGTGATCTATTCCATTTTAGTAACACCTTCCCTATTCAAAAACCTCAGCTTTGTCCGCTTATCTTTAGATCTTGAGTTGGAACCACAACTAGATGCTTTAATCCCTATAATTGCATATTTCCTTTATTGACTTTCTATCATCCTTGATTGTTTTAATTGCTTTGTGGTTAGTAATTGCTAAAGCTTACGTATTCCGACTTTGTTTCACTAAGTCCCTGTGATCGACCCCTGGAATTTCTTGCTTTTTACTACGATTGACCCGTACACTGCGGGTTCGCATCCTTGTTTTAAGCTTACATCTAGGGTTATAAATTTAAAGCTTGCACACACCGTTTGGAGCGAACAAAGATTCCTTTAGATTCCCTTCATTGTTGTTTGTCTTGTTGGATTTTAATTCAAGGAACGCTTGTTGATTGATAATTGATTCAGTTATTGAAGTCTTTCTCTTAAGGTTTTCTTGTTCAATTATTCTCTTTCTTCCCATATATTTGATTATTACTTTCATGATGATGAGTGGCTAATTTCCTTGTGTGATTCTAGGGTGATTGGCTGAAGGTTGTGGGAAAAACAATGATAAAATAATCTTAATCACAGTAGGACCCTGAAAGTTCGAGTCTTTATCCTTAACCCTAAGCATCTCGCTCAGTCGATGAACATCTCGGCCGGGGTGGAATTCTTCTGACCGAGGTGACTTATCTGATCCAAAACTGAGAGTTAAGTGTTAGAGTTTGCCAAATCCTATTCTTATTACACCTTTCGTGGTTCAATGCAAGCCTAGGATGAGACTTACCCGGTGATTCCTTTGTTTGTTTACTTAAGATCATAAGAGTAGGTAATAAAGGTGTATCCTTTATTGGGGTTTGAGTGTGCTTTCATCCCATCTTTGTGAGTTAGCCTGAGACTTACCCGGTAAAGGTTGATTCTATCCCCTTAGGTGGTGTGTCAGTTTGAGGTTATAGTTGTTTTCCTTAATTCCTTGAGACTTACCCGGTAATAGGAGTTACGGTTTGGGATTAGTGTTTAGTGAGACTTACCCGGTGATCTAATTCACTTTAGTAACACCTTTCCTATGCAAAATCTCAACTTTGTCCGCTTATCATTAGATCTTGAGTTGGAACCACAACTAGATGCTTTAATCCCTAGAATTGCATATTTCCTTTATTGACTTTTTATCATCTTTGATTGTTTTAATTGCTTTTGTGGTTAGTAATTACATAGCTTACCTATACCTGCTTTGTTTCACTAAGTCCCTGTGATCGACCCCTGGAATTTCTTGCTTTTTACTACAATTGACCCGTACACTACGGGTTCACATCCTTGTTTTAAGCTTACATCTAGGGTTATAAATTTAAAGCTTGCACACACCGTTTGGAGCGAACAAGTTTTTGGCGCCGTTGCCCGGGACTTGGTCTAGACCGAGCCGGTTGCGGTTGGATTTCGGGGAAGCTTGCCCCTGTTTCTACTAACCACTCTACTTGAGTGACTTTCGCAGGTTCTTTTTCTTAGGTTTATGCGAAGAACCCGTGCTGGGAAGGAAATCGTTCCTTACGATCCCGAACCAGAAAAAACATACAAACGACGCTTGAGAGAAGCGAAGATGGCCGACCAAGACAATCGCGATCTTGAGGCTGAATTGAAGGAGGCGTTAGAACAGTTACGCCTCAGCAAGGAAGAACTGAGACTGGAGAGGGAAGAGACTCGCGCAAGGACTGAAGCGATCGAAGTAGATATGGTAGCTTTACGACACCAGTATCTACCTCGACCGAACCCAGATCCTCGACCGAGGCAAGACCTTGCTCCCGACCCTCGACCGAACCCAGATCCTCGACCGAGGCAGAATCAAGTACCTGTCGCCTCGGCCGAGATACTTCCACCTCGGATGCCAGTCCGAGATGCTCTTTTTGTAGGTATTCCACAAACCCTAGGACAGAGGATGGACCCCAATCAACAACTGAGCGTCCAGGGGTCGACCTAGGTAATCCAGCGGACCATGATTATGAGCTTCGACCGCAAGTTCTTTCCATGATTCACCAATGCCAGTTTGGAGGGCTAGAGAGGAAATCTCCGCATCAACATCTACAAAACTATGAGATCTTGATGGAGACCTTGAGACCTTCAAGGCTAGAAAACAACAACTACAAGCTAAGACCTTTCTACTTCTCCTTGAAAGATAGAGCTCTTACTTGGTATCAATCTCTTCCTCTAGGAAAAATTAGTACTTGGGAGGAGATGACGGCGGAATTCTTGACTAAATTCTTCCCCCCTCTAAAACCGCTGAAATGAGAGGGAAGATTAATGTATTCATTATGAAGGACAAGGAAAGCTTGTCCAAGTCATGGGAGAGGTTTAAGGACATTATTTTGGATTGCCCACATCATGGGATTCCAGAGATAGAGTTGTTGGAGATATACTTCAAGGGACTGGACGGAAGCACCCAGTTCAACCTTCAACTACTATCTGCCGGCAAGTTCATGGACATGCCGATTGACGAAGCTTGGGAGTTCATAGAAAAGCAAGCTTTGCACATGGAAAAATACTCCTACGAAGGTGCTGAAGGTGGAGTTAAAAGAGTCAACTTTCAAGATGCTCCGCCTAACAACAATCAACTCACGTCTTTGAAGAATGACGTGAAGCAATTGAATGAACTCTTAGTTGCTCAAACCAAGAAGGAAGATCAAGGATCAAGGAACAACAATGGATACCGTAACAACAACGGTTCCCGGAACAACAACTACAACAACAATAGAGGATCCAACAGCAATAATTGGAGGGCAAACAATCAAAATTCGGGTAACAATTATTCTAACTCCAATTCGAATGATTCCTCTAATCCTTTCCTCTCTCCCTCTTCTTCTTCTACTCCATTAAAGAGCCAGGAGCAAGGATCGAGTTCGTCCCAGCTAGAAAAGAAAGACGCAGTGCTGGAGGCCATCTTGATCAAGCTTAGCGCTATGGAGACATCTATGACGTTATTTTCGAAGGAACAAAAAGCCTTTGAACAACAACTTGCTAGTAGGGCGAATGAAACGCCAAGAGATCCAGGGAAGCTTCTTGCAAGAACGGAAAGTAACCCTAAGGGCCAGATTATGGCCATAACAACGAGGAGTGGACTGAAGACTGCGGATTCAGTGCCTCGGTCGGTGCTAGTACAAACAAAGACCACCTCGGTCCAGGTGCAATCGAAGAACACTTCGGCCGAGATGCCAACCGAGGTGGAGCCACAGAAAGCGGAGGAGAAAACTGAAGTTTATATTCCACCTCCTGCATATAAACCACCACTTCCATTCCCCCAGTCAAGGGCCAAAGCACATCTAGACAAGCATTTTGGTAAGTTCCTTGACTTGATGAATAAACTACACATTAACATTCCTTTCCTTGATGCTATTCTAGGGATGCCCGCCTATGGGAAGTTCTTGAAAGAGATCCTATCAAGGAAGAGGAGGCTGGAAGACTTTGGTGAAGTAAGGATGATATCTAAATCCTCAGAGCTTATTCAAATCATGAAGGAGAAGATGCCACCCAAGTTAAGAGATCCCGGCTCATTTTGCATTCCCATTCAAGTTGGGGATGTCACTTGTGAAGCCTTATGTGATCTAGGAGCCAGCGTGAGCATCATTCCGCTGGAGCTATGTGTTAAGATCGGACTTGGAGAACCCAAGCTGGTGAAGGTTCGATTATACATGGCGGACCGCTCCATTACCCATCCCGTGGGCATTTTGGAAGACATTCCGGTTAAGTTAGGTAACTTCAATTTACCTATAGACTTTGTTGTGCTTGATATTCCCGCAGATTATCCTGTTCCTATCATTCTCGGGAGGCCATTTCTAGCAACTTCGGGTTGCAATGTGGATTGTAAGAACGCCAAGCTGAAATTCAATATTGGCGGAGATGAAGTGGAATTCGCATTACTTGCGGCCATGAAGGGAGAACAGCTAGGAGATGATATCTTCAACATCTATGATGAAGAAGAATCAAGAGAATTGGTGAGCTCTATCCTTATTAACGATCCACTTGAAAGAGTTATTAGTTTTAGTTTAATGGAGGAAGGTATAAATGCTTCTTGTGATGCAGATATACGGAGCTTAAAGGCGCTGGAAGAAGATCCAGGAGCTAAAACTGAGAAACTAATCCAAGAGACAAAGATCTCCAGTTTCGGTTCCAGTTACAGTACCTCGACCGAGGCACTTTCTGGACCAAGCAAGGCGTCTGAAGAACATCTCGGTCAACGCCTCTACGCCTCGACCGAGGTCGAAGGCGAGATGATTTCAACTGAGACTTCCGAAAGTCCAGTTTCTAGATCTACTCCCTTGGAAGGAAGAAGCAAGGATCCCCCTCAAAAAGCACCCCCTGTCGTGGAGCTTAAACAACTCCCAAATCAATTGAGGTATGTCTTTCTTGGACCGGATTCTACTTATCCCTTTATTGTTAGTGCTTCCCTCTCCGAATCTGAATTGTCTAAACTAATGCATGTTCTAAGAAAGCATCAAAAGGCTTTAGGTTATACTATAGATGATCTAATTGGCATTAAGCCTTCTTTTTGCATGCATAGAATTCTAATGGAGGACGATCATAAGACTTCACGGGAACCTCAAAGACGGTTAAATCTGATCATGAAAGAGGTTGTGAAGAAAGAAATTCTTAAGTTGTTGGATGCAGGTATAATATATCCTATCTCGGACAGCAAATGGGTTAGCTCAGTACATGTAGTTTCGAAGAAAGGAGGGATGACCGTTGTGACGGATAAGACCAACGAGTTAATCCCGACTAGGACCGTCACATGCTGGAGGGTTTGCATCGATTATAGGAATCTGAACACGGCCACTCGGAAGGACCATTTTCCACTTCCCTTCATTGATCAAATGCTCGAACGGTTGGCCCAGCATTCACACTTTTGCTATTTAGACGGCTATAGTGGTTTCTTCCAGATTCCTATCCATCCGGATGATTAGAAGACCACTTTCACTTGTCCATGGGGGACATTCGCTTATAGGAGGATGCCATTTGGATTATGTAATGCACCCGCTACCTTCCAGCGATGCATGATGGCTATCTTTTCCGAGTATATAGAGGAGATCATGGAGGTATTTATGGATGATTTTTCAGTATATGGTTCCTCTTTCGATGATTGCCTATCTAACCTTTCTCTAGTGCTACAAAGATGTGAAGACACTAATCTCGTTCTGAATTGGGAGAAGTGTCACTTTATGGTTAATGAAGGCATTGTGCTAGGACACCTCGTTTCTAATCGAGGTATTGAGGTCGATCGCGCTAAGATCGAGACTATTGAGAAACTCCCTCCCCCTTGTTCTGTTAAATGTGTGAGGAGTTTTCTCGAGCAAGCAGGTTTCTACAGGAGATTCATCAAGGACTTCTCTAAGATTTCTAAACCTCTAACTAACCTCTTGAATAAAGATGTTTTTGAGTTTTCGCAGGATTGTCTTGATGCATTTTACAGGATTAAGGAAGCGTTGATCTCCACTTCCATTATCCAACCTCCGGATTGGACCTTGCCCTTTGAGATCATGTGTGATGCTAGTGATGTAGCAGTAGGAGCGGTGCTTGGACAAAAGAAGGATGGCCGGACCACCGCCATTTACTACGCTAGCAAGACACTAGATGAAGCCCAGCGTAACTACGCCACCACCGAGAAGGAGCTATTGGCGGTTGTATATGCTTTCGAGAAGTTTCGTTCTTACTTAGTAGGAGCGAAAGTCATTGTCTACACCGACCATGCAACCATTCGTTACTTGCTTGCTAAGAAAGATGTCAAGCCACGCCTTATTCGATGGATTCTCTTGCTTCAAGAGTTTGACCTAGAGATCCGCGATAAGAATGGATCCGAAAATTCTGTTGCGGATCACCTCAGCCGGCTACCTCCATCTTCACGCGAGAAGGACGACCCACCCATAGACGATTCATTCCCCGATGAGCACTTGCACTTGTTGGAGCGTTTGATAGACTTACTTATCTCACCCCATGATGAAGGTGAAGTATGGGGTGAGGACACCTCCCATCACGCATAGAGATGCTGTATGGTCCAGCTAGCGACCTTAAATCAAGCGCTTCTTGGGAGGCAACCCAAGGTATTGCTTTCTTTTCCCTTTTTCTAGTCTAGCTTAGATAGTTTGCTTTTGCTTTGTTTTGTTTTGTTTTGACATCCTAGACAGACAATTGGTGACATCTAAGGAAGGAATACAACCCATGAGCACAACTGGAAGGACAGAAGTTCGAGAATTTGAGAAGACGGAGTTTGACTGAGACACATCTCGGTTGCTGTCATAGCACCTCGACCGAGATGATTCTTGAGCAACCGAGGCGATTTGGATTTCTGAAGATCCACCTCGGTCCGTACCACCTCGGTCCAGTCGAGACCATCTCGACCGAGGTGATAGTAGTTCCAAAAAAGGGTATAAAAGGGGGCTGGGATTTCTCTCTCCTTCCTTTACCCTCTTCTCGACCGCGGCGCATATCTCACCTCGCTCCTCCGTTCTTCGCTTGTTTTCGACGATTCTCGCTTCCAAACTGCAAGGAAAGGGTAAAGGATCACGTTGCAAGCACCAATCTGCAGAAAGAACGAATCGAACCGACCGAATCTAGGTAATTATCCAAAAAACCCTAACTTCGTCTTTCTCCACTGATTTATCTCGTTCTGGGCTTTGGTTGCCCCTACATTTATTGAGAAATAGATTAAGTACCCCATAGGAACCTGTGGTAGTGATTTTGGGGGAAAATAACTGGATTTTTGAGAGAATTGATCGAACAACTCTTCGCCTCGGTCCAGTCGGCCTACGCCTCGACCGAGGTGTTCTACAGGGTTGTCAGAGCAACCGAGGTGACCTGACAGATTACAGAAAGATGAGTTCTGACAGGCAGTTGGTCCTGAGGGACAGATCTTCTTCTTCTCCTTCTTCTTCTTCTTCTTCTTCTTCTCGACGTACTAGACCGGTGATCCACGAGAGACACCAGGGCGGTTGTGACCGCATAGCGGCCCGTCTAGTGATTGCACCTCGCTTCTTGGACATCTCAGCTTTTGACTGCCTCGACGTTGATGAAGATTTGAGGCGTATGATTTCTGCTGTTGGGCTGGAGCAGTTCACAGAGATTAGAGCTCCGGCCTATCTAGAGCCTACACTGGAGTTTGTCACCTCCTTTACCTACTTGCCTACCGAGCGGGCCGTGAAGTACCGGTTGATGAACCGGAACTACTTGGTTCCTTTAGATCACTAGCGGGATATCTTTGGCTTCCCGATTCCGACAGTTGTTGATTTTCCCTCCCGAGCTGTAGCTAGGGAGTTTTGGGGATAGATAGCTCACGTGGTTGAGCATGTTGACAGATGGAGACCTGGAGATTCCAGGGAGAGGATTATATTCCATCTTGCATTCAGATTGGCCCACAGGATATTCAGTGAGACTCTTCTGGCGCGAACTGAGACGCCCCAGAAGGTCAGACAGGGGGAGCTTCTAAGCTTGTATTGCATGGTGACGGGAGGAGTCCCAGATTTTGGTTTGATACTAGCAGAGGATTTGCATAGGATAAAGGCGAAGGGGAAGGGCGACATCTGCTGTGGAGGTATTGTGACTCATATAGCGAGTTACATGGATATGGACCTCAGTGCTTGTACCATGGTGGCGGCTGCCAAGCCGCTTGGACTTCAGGAGATGATCACTCGGAGGATACTAGTTCCCCGAGGACTCACTACGCCATATGTGGCGATGCCATGGGAGCCGACTGCACCGCTGGGGATCAGATGGTCAGCTCAGTTCTCCGTATTTGATCCACATTACTGGCAGACTGCGTGGATCCCATTTATGGAGGATGTTAGAGAGGCGGCAGCTGCACCAGCTGAGGAGGATGAGGCTGAGGAGGCTGATGATGATGAGGATGGTGGTGTTCCTATGGATACGGGCACGAATACTGCTAGGACTAGTGTGCCGGTCATCGATTTGGATGATGACGAGACTGAGACCGAGCCGGCTGCAGCACCAGCACGTCCCGCTAGGCGTAGGGTACGCCGGTAGAGGGATCCAGATGCTCACCGTCGGATCGATGACCTCACCGAGCACATGATAGACTCCTATGCTGCCCTGACTGTAGACATCCAGGAGAGATTTGACGACCAGCGCCGAGAGATCGACAGCTGAGCTCATCAGATGCTAGAGGGCCAGCACTATCAGAGACGGATGGCTGAGATTCAGTTTCAGCATGTCATGGGCTATCCATTTGACCCATCCCAGTATCCGTATGTGCCACCACCACCACCACCGGATTGTAATTATTGAGAGCTTGCAGGATTTTCTTTCTTTATATATTATGCAGCTCAGCTATGTCCGGTGAGTACTTTATTTTCTAGACTTATTTTGACCCATTGGGACAATGTGTCCCAAGTATGGGGTATTTTATGTATTACTTGACTATGGATGATTGTATGCTACTTTGATGGATATTTATGATCTTATTTTGCTCTATTTGCTTATATGAGATTACATGCATGCATACAGGTTATTTGATTGAGAAAAACGTAAAAAACTGGACATAATTTTTTTTTTTTATTGACCTCGACCGGGATGGTTCTGGCCAAACGAGGTTGACCACCTCGGTTGACTTAGACCACCTCGACCGAGGTGGGTTTTCCAAACTGAGAATTTTCGAAACGTTTTGTGCTTCTTTTCTGGATGTGATCTTAGTGAAGACTTTGTTTGCTGGCTGGTTTTCAAATCTTAATACGTTTGAAAGGTTTTATGATATGTTTAAGTTGCTAAATGCTTTGTTTGAAATTTTGGCGTGTTTAATACTTTGTTTTTATCATAATTATGTTGAATTTGAAGGTTGACACCACATGATGAGTTCTCTCACTTTCTTCTTGGAAAGACCAAGGTAATTCATTCTTTTCTCTTCTTCTTCTTGATCATGCTTAGCCCCTCATATACATATTTGCCTCCCTTTACCTATCCGGGAATTTGGAAGCAAGAAAGTGAAAAGCAGGTGAATGAAAAGTTGAGAAGTTGGCTGGAAGTGAAAGTGTTAGAAAGTAATAAATAGGTTTGGGGAAGTCAATCATGATGATGAGTAACTCGACACCATTCACATAGTCGGGTGTTTGTGTCTTGCCAAAGTCGGATTGAGCGATATTCCTAACGGGTCATGGTATGTGCATCAAGGGTTTGATGCATCTCAAGAAATTGATGATTGCTGATTTCCTAGGCTTCGGTTATTGTGCACCTCTGTCCATGCATCCCAAAAAGTAAAGTAAAAAAAAAGGAAAAGTGTGAAATAAGCAAAGCTTATTGGTGGATGATGTTGAAAGTCAAGTGAAAGTGAAGTGATATCCTTTTCCCGGATTCTAGCACCACATTACCTTCTATACATCCCTACCCTACACATTTCTTGACCTTTCTTTTGGGAAGCCCTTGAGACCTCGAGCTTGTTGATTGACTTGGTGGTTTAAACTGGATTATACATGCTTAATTTCGATCATTATGATTTATTATGCATTCTATGATTTTATGCAAAAATGAACAACTTTCTTATATTTAAAAAATGTTTTAAGCATGTTTTGATTTTAAATTCCATGAAGTATTCTCTTAGAGTGATCTATGATTGTAGCATATCATTAAAATGTTTTGAAGGACTTTTTCATTGATCTTCAGGACTAATAATCCATTCTATCTTGTATTTTATATTCGGAACTTGCTTGGGGACAAGCAAGGGCTAAGTATGGGATATTTTGATAGCATGAATTATTGTCTATATTTTGGGGCCTATTTAGACGTTTTATCTTCAATAATCTGCATGTTTGTATATATACTATGTGATTATATTGTCATTTCATCTACCTTTGCGGGAATCGAGGTCTACACCAAGTTTCGTTGTAATCGTAGGTAAAATGGCACGTTTTGCATTAAAAGGAGCTAAGGAGTCAATGGAGCTACATTCAGGAGCTTAAGGAAGAGTCCAGGAATCATGGAATTGGATTATAGATTTACTTTGGACCAGATTTGAGAGATTTCACATTCAGTTGTGATTCACCTCGGTTGACAACAGAGTCACCTCGACCGAGGTGATCCAGAGGAGCCGACTCGACCGAGACGAACACCTTGGACGCGGCAAGGATATTTTATTCTTGGTTGAGATCTTTTATTTTTGGAAGGAGGATCTTATCTTTTTAGGCTGGATTTCTGGAAGGAAGAAGATAAGTTAGCCCATATATTTTACCTATCTTTATGGGAAGAGATCTTTCCAAGATATCTTATTGTTACGCTAAGAACGTGACACGCAAAAGCTTTTTATATCTCGATATATTTCTCCTAACTCCTAGCGAACCCACAGTGTACGGGACGTTTAGTAGTAGGGAGAATATTCTGAGGTCGAACACAAAGACTGAGGTGAGATTGAATCAACTAGTGACTAAGAATAGTGTTGATCTAGGCTAAGAAAAGAGAAAGAAACAAATAAATGAAAATCTCAATATTTTTGGGTTTGGTTTTGTGTGGTGATCAATCAAGGATCACAATGATTTAATATAGCAAAACAAACTAAGGATCAAGCTAAAACACAAATAAACAAAGCAAACACGAAATATGTGATCAAAGAGAGAAAAGCGGATTCTAGGGGTTGGAAATTTCGGTTATGGCATAGGACTCAAGCTATCTAATCATTCCTTGGATCAACTATAGTATGTTGGGAGTGAGCGTTTCTAGATTGGGATCAATCACCGGGTAGGTCTCATGGTCCACTAGTCCATTCCTAAGGTCTCATCACTGGGTAAGTCTCAAAGAGCCTAAGGATAGGAATTCTACACTAACCGGATGGTATTCTAGGGATCTAACCTCTCCTTACCGGGTAAGTCTCGGGAAGGTAAGTCCTAAAACACTTATCCTAGCACACTCAGTCCAATAGCGGCTTGTGAGGCTCACTACTACCTAGAGTTCGTCATCTTCTGTATCTAAGAGTAAGAATTACCGGGTAAGTCTCTTCTAACACTTAGTTGCTAACACTAGGTCACCCTAGGATAGCTTTAACTCAACAAACACTAGGATTTCAACAATCTAGCACCCTAGCACTTAGATTCATCAAAACAAGCAAGTCAGTCAAAATCACGGGTTGTTCATCAAGAACCACGACCGTGGAATGTATAGAACAAACCATGGTTTACAATAGAGGCTAGGTTGGAGCAAACAATTCATCCAAAGGTACATCTAAATCCATTCTATCATAGTCCAAGCCATAACCATCTTTTCCTTACCCTAGAATCGCATCTAGTTAGCCTACAACATGCATCTTAACAATCAAACTCAACAAGCATAAAATCATAGAATCCATGGTAAGAAGATGAAATGAAGAATGGACTAAGCAAATGAAATAAGTAAAACAAGCTAAATCAAGGTTCAAGAAGAACTTACAACCCTTCAAAAGAAGGTTCAATCGATTCTTACAAAACCTTGCAAAACATTTCACTCAAAATCACTCAAAAAGACTATGGAACTATGAACTAGTGTGCTTCTTCTTCTTCTCCAATGGAAGCCTTCCTTCTTCTCCAATGGAAGCTCCAATCCAATCTTCCAATGAGAGAATCTTTCTTGTTGAGAGTGTAGGAGAGAATGGGAGTGATGGGTCTGCTCATAACAGCCTTGCAGGACCACCTTTTATCCTCCAAATTTGCAAGAGTCGGCCATGAAGATCGTGGGACAGCTGTCACAAGTGTCTGGCAAAAACCACGGCCCATTTCCACGCCCGTGGAAGTCCCAGTGGCCGTGGTTTTGGGGCCTCAGCTTGTTTTGGATCATTAAGTCACGATTTGGTGCATGTCATGCATCAACAAGGTCCCAAGTGTCCTCCTTAGCCCCTAGCTTGCATCTCAATGAGTCCAAAGGTGTATCATCTCGAGGAACGATCCTCGAATGTATCGATTAAGCTCCTAAATCTCCCAAAATACCTACAAAGCATGCAAAAGTCTGTGTAGACGTCTATCTCGACAAAATACGTGAATTAAGTGCAAACGTCGTGAACTAGTGTTAAACCATGCATGAATGAGCGGAAAAACTATCTAAATGGGTGCCTAAATCTAAGTCATAAATCGTGTTATCAAAAATACCCCATACTTAAGGTTTGCTCGTCCCCGAGCAAGTCCCAACTATAGACTAAGAGATGACATGATTTATGCATGCAGAAAAACGACAAAATTTTTTTGGAGTTGTGCTTCTAATATTGGATCACCTTCAAAGTCATGTTTCATAGCAATGGACAAGCAATCATGTATCAAATAAATGAAGGCATGGAAAGACAATTATACTTAACTCGAAGGCATGCATGAAATGTAAAAATGAAGAAGTCAAGATGATCATGAGCATATTCAATCTAAATCACTAAGTCTTACACACATGCAAATAGGTCATAAGGGCTTAGGAAATAAGAGGTAAAGAAATGTTGTGATTAAGTGGGGATTTTTCTAGGTCATGTGATGCTAATCCGGGAGTGAAACTAACTTCACAACTTCACATTTTTTTATCAACTTCCCACAAGTGTATATTTTCTCCATCTTTTCTTTTTCTTTCACTTATTTTTGAGACAATGGCATTGGTGTACAAAAACCCAAACCTTGGTTATTAGCCGTCCTCGGGCTTTTTTATTTTTCGAGGTGCATCCACACCGGGCACACATACCAAAGCTCGTTAGGACTATCGGTTTATTTGACTTTAGCAAGGCACAAACACCCGATTATGTGAATGGTGCCGAGTTACTCGTCATTTATACCAACGTCCCCAAACCTATATTTTTGTCTACACTTTCACAACAAATTCAGCACTTCATTCATAACATTCGTTCATCAACAACTTCACCCCACACTTGCTTTTCACACACTCAACACACTAAGATGCTCCTATTCCCGGATGGGTCAAAAGAGGTCAAATTTTGTATCAATTGAGGTGCTCAAACAACATGATCAGGATGAGAAGTAGAGAAAGATGAATTGCCTTAATCACTCCTAGATGATGTGCAAGAACTAGCATGTAATTACGACTTTCAATCCCCAATCCAATCAACGCAAGCATCATGATCACAATCCATTCATGGGATTCAAGATAAGTACTTCAAGTCCACATATGCATTCATCAATTCAACACATAAGGCCATCCATAGACGATTCACAAGACAATTTCATCATAAGGGTCATTCCCAAGCTTAGAAGCACTAAAATTTTTTTTAAATTTTCTGATTTTTTTGGATTTTTCGAAATGTGTATGTACAATGCAAGACATAATGAAGCATGTGACTAAAAGAAACTACCCTAGATGCTAATCATGCAAAAGATCATGCAAACCCCACCCCATACTTAGAAACACATTGTCTCCAATGTGTAAATGAAGTAAAGAAGAGTGAAAGAGGGTTCTTACAATGTAAAAATGGTTTGCTTTGGTATTTGGGATTACTCAAGTGGATTGATGGCGGATGATCCTATCAACGATGGTAGAGAGCTCAAAGTGTTCGTTATGGCGTCGGGATCCGCGCTAGGCGCCGCTAGCCGTCCAAGTCCCGCATCCGCTCCACCCATAATTGATGAGGGATTCATCATCATCATCCACATGCCATGCAAGGCTTCCATGCTACCAAGACTCTAGCACACACACAAAGCACACCAAACACACAAAAACAGAATAATCGAAACAAAAACAAAAACGAAAAAGGGAAAAATGTCTACCAATGGGTTGCCTCCCAACAAGCGCTTCTTTAAGGTCATTAGCTTGACCAAACTCGGGGGCGTCTCACTCAAGGTGAAGTGGGGCAATCATATCCACCGGAGCTCCCGGGATATACTTCTTCAAACGGTGCCCATTCACCTTAAAATCTCCACAATGCTCCCCTCCTATCTCAACCGCTCCACGGGGAAAGATCTTCTTCACCACATAAGGACCCGTTCATCTTGACTTTAGCTTTCCGGGGAAGAGCCGCAGCCTTGAGTTGAAGAGAAGGACAAGGTCGCCTTCACTCAACTCTTTTGATGAGACGCTTATCATGCCAACGTTTGGTCCTTTCTTTGTAAATCCGGGCGTTTTCATAGGCATCCAACCGGATCTCCTCAAGGGCGTTCATATCAAGCAACCTCTTCTCTCTGGCCTCCTTGAGGTCAAAATTCAGCCACCATATGGCCCAATATGCTCTATGCTCCATCTCCACCGGAAGGTGGCAAGACTTGCCAAAGACTAGCTTGTAGGGAGTGGTGCCAATCGGTGTCTTAAAAGCGGTTCTATATGCCCACAAGGCATCATCGAGCTTCATAGCCCAATCCTTTCTCGTCCTTGAAACCGTCTTCTCAAGAATTCCCTTTATCTCCCGGTTGGAGATCTCCACTTGGACACTAGTTTGGGGATGGTAAGGTGTTGCCACCTTATGAGTCACCCCATACTTAGCCAAAAGTGTCCCGAAGTTCCTATTAGTGAAGTGCTTCCCTCCATCACTTATGATCACCCTTGGTGTTCCAAACCTAGGGAAGATCACTCGGTTGAAGAACAGCACCACAACCTTGGCATCATTTGTGGGAGAGGCGGTTGCTTCCACCCATCTCGAAACATAGTCTACTGCCAATAGGATGTAGAGGTTGCCACATGAAGAAGGGAATGGTCCCATGAAGTCCACACCCCAAATATCAAATATCTCGACCTCTTGTATGTTGTTCAAGGGCATCTCATTCCTCCTTGAGATGTTGCCCGTCCTTTGGCAAGCATCGCAAGCTACCACAAAATTCTGCACATCCTTGAACAAACATGGCCAAAAGAAACCCGATTGCAACACCTTAGCACATGTCTTATGTGAGCTAGCATGGCCTCCACATGGCAAGGAGTGACAATGGCGGATCACACTCTCCACCTCATCCTCCGGTATGCATCTCCTAAAGACTCCATCCGGCCCTCTCTTGAACAAAAGCGGTTCACTCCAATAGTAATGCCTCACATCTTTGAAGAACTTCTTCCTTTGGGCATAGGATAAACCGGGTGGCACCTCCTCACACACAAGATAGTTCACTATGTCGGTATACCATGGTTCATTACCCCTTGACACTTGAAACAAGCACTCCTCCACCATTTGCAATTGCTCGTCCCGGAATGAGTCATCAATCGGGATGTCATCTCTCTCAAGTTCCAATGGTGGGAGTCTACTAAGGTGATCCGCCACAGAATTTTTGGACCCTTTCTTATCCCGGATTTCCAAATCAAACTCTTGAAGAAGAAGGATCCACCGAATCAACCGAGGTGTGCCATCCTTCTTTGTAAGGAGATAACGGATCGCAGCATGATCCGTATACACAATGGCCTTCGCTCCAACAAGATACGAGCGGAACTTCTCAAATGCATACACAACCGCTAGCAACTCCTTCTCGGTGGTAGGATAATTGAGTTGGGCATCATCTAACGTCTTGCTAGCATAATAGATGGCATGTGTAAGCCCATCTTTCCTTTGTCCCAAAACAGCCCCAACGACCACATCACTCGCGTCACACATGATCTCAAATGGTAGACTCCAATCCGGAGGTTGCATGATAGGTGCGGAGATCAAAGCATTCTTCAACCTACAAAAACCCTCAAGGCAATCCTTGGAGAAAACAAACTCAACATCTTTCATTAGTAGGTTAGTAAGAGGCTTAGAAATCTTAGAGAAATCTTTAATGAATCTCCGGTAAAAACCGGCATGCCCTAGAAAACTCCTTACCCCCTTCTCCGAGGTAGGTGGTGGCAACTTCTCTATCGTCTCTATCTTAGCCCTATCAACCTCAATGTCACGGTTGGATACCAAGTGTCCCAACACAATACCTTCACTTACCATGAAGTGGCATTTTTCCCAATTTAAGACAAGGTTTGTCTCCTCACATCTCTTACAAGGACTAGTTAGCTAAGCAATCATCAAAGGAAGATCCATATACAGAAAAATCATCCATAAATACTTCCATGATATTTTCAATATACTCAGAAAAGATGGCCATGATACACCTTTGAAAGGTGGCGGGTGCATTACACAACCCAAATGGTATTCTCCTATATGCAAATGTACCCCAAGGACATGTGAATGTAGTTTTCTCTTGATCATCGGGGTGAATAGGGATTTGGAAGAATCCACTATACCCATCTAAGTAGCAAAAGTGAGAATGTTGAGCTAATCTCTCTAGCATTTGGTCAGTGAAAGGAAGAGGAAAGTGATCTTTCCTAGAGGCAACATTTAGTTTCCTATAGTCTATGCACATCCTCCATCCCGTAACCGTTCTAGTTGGAATTAGTTCATTATTCTCATTGGTTACTACGGTCATCCCACCCTTCTTAGGAACCACATGTACGGGACTAACCCACTTACTATCCGAAATCGGGAAAATGATTCCCGCATCTAGCAATTTAAGGATCTCTTTCTTCACTACTTCTTTCATGATAGGGTTTAGTCTTCTTTGAGGTTCAGTTGAAGGTTTATGGTTGTCTTCCATCAAGATCTTACGCATGCACAAAGAAGGTTTAATGCCAACTAAATCATCAATGTTATAGCCAATAGCTTTCCTATGCAATCTCAACTCATGCAACAATCTAGCAAGTTCATCATCATTCAAGCATGCATTCACAATAACCGGATATGTAGAATTCTCACCAAGAAAAGCATACTTCAAATGAGAGGGGAGGGGTTTGAGTTCAATTTTAGGAGGACCTTTATCGAGTAGAGACGATCCGTATAATGTTGGTTGAGATGAATCTAAAGCCATGGAAGACTCCTCAAGGCTCCTTGAAGCTTGATCAACAACCAATGCAGTTTCTGGAGAAACCGCGGGCAAAATTACGGGCTCTGGCACAACCACGGCAGTGGAACTTGCAATGCTAGCACTTCGGAGCACTCCAGTAGGTTCCACGGGTAAAACCACGGGCGTGGTTCTTCCCCCAGGCCGTGGTTCCTACAGGAATTCAGCACACTTTCGTGGACTTCAAATTCAGCTCTTGTCTCCTTTTCTAATGCTTCCAAAGCCTTGATTTCTTCATTGCAGGCCTCCTCCACTCCTTACTCCATCAAACTTAAGCTAAGAACCTTCTTCAAGGGGTCCTTGATCAAGATCGAGCTCACAACTTCTCTAGACTCCTCTTGCTCGACAATGTTGAACACATCCTCATCAAGGGGTGGCCCCTTCATCATTGTGGACAGCTTGAACTTGTTATTCTCTTCTCCAATGTTGAAGGAGAGAATTCCATTTTCACAATCCACCAAGCATCCGGATGTAGCCAAGAAAGGTCTCCCTAAGATGATGGGAACCGGATAGTCCCCCGGGATGTCCAAAACAACGAAGTCTATGGGCACATAGAACTTCCTGAGTTGCACCGGTATGTCCTCCAAGATTCCAACGGGGTGAGTGATTGAACGGTCCGCCATGTAAAGGGTCATCTTGACCGGCTTTGGCTCTCCTAGCCCAACCTTTTTACAAAGTGCAAGCGGTATGATGCTTACACTTGCCCCAAGATCACATAGGGCTTCATACTTCACTTCTCCCACTCCAATTGGCACACAAAAAGATCCCGGATCTCTTAGGTTAGGAGGCATCTCCTCCTTCATAGTTTGAATCAATTCCGAGGAGATCTTTGTCATTCTCACTTCCCCATACTCCTCCAACTTCCTTTTGTTGGAGAGTATCTCCTTCAAGAACTTTCCATAGGCCGGCATACCTAGAATAGGATCCATGAACGGAATGTTAATATGCAATTTAGACATAAGTTCAAGGAATTTACCGAAGTGTTTGTCCAAGCGAGATCTTGCTCGTGATTGTGGGAATGGTAGTGGCGGCTTGTATGGAGGTGGTGCCACATATGTTGGCTCATCTTCCTTGTCCTTTCCTCCTTCTTCTTGCAATGGCTCTTCCTCTACCACTACTTGCTTCCCCTTGTCGTTTCCCTTAGGTAAGGGATCCTTCATGCTCAACCCACTTCTTGTTGTAATGGCCAACACTTGGCCTCCGGGTTATCTTCGGTTCTTCTGGGAAGCTTTCCCGGATCTCTATGAGCTTCACCCGCCTTTTGGAACGCTTGTGCTTCCAAAACCTTTTGAGCCTTAGAAATAGAAGTCACCGTGTTCTCAAGACCACTCAACCTTCCAAGCAATTGCTCAAACATCATCTCGGTTCTATCCTTTGGAGGTTGAGTGAATCCGGTTGGAGGTTCTTGTGAAGCCTTTGGTGGTGGAGTTGCGCTTGTGGAAGCGGGAGGTTTCAAGGCTCCATTCGGGTTAGAATAGGAAAACCCGGGATGGTTGTGGTTAGGCCGGTAATTGTTGAATTGCAGGTTGTTGTTGAAGTTCCTTGGGCCTTGATAGTTGTTGTGGTTGCCCCTTCCAATGTAGTTCACATCGTCCTCCTTGGAAGACAAGTTTGCTTGCACTTGTACTTGAGGGCTTGTTTGATTCTTCAAAGTTGTAGCACACAACTCCCTTAATGACTTAAGCTCATTGTTGATTGCATTAAGCTTGAAGTTACTCATGGTGACTTCACTCACCTCATATGCTCCCGCTTTCCTCCCATCACTCTTCCTATGGGAGTACTTCTCAATCACCAAAGCTTGTTTCTCTACAAACTCCCAAGCTTCATCCACATTCTTTTCCATGAAAGTCCCACCGGAAAGTGATTGAAGCTTGAATTGGCTATCTCTATCAAGTCCCTTGAAGTAGATCTCCAAAAGCTCACTCAATTTTTGGTATACCATGGTGTGGACAATCTAGGAGAAGGTCCTTGAACCTCTCCCAAGACTTGAATAAGCTCTCTCTATCCTTCATCACGAAGGCATTGATCTTCCCTCTTAACTCGGTAGTCTTGGAAGGTGGGAAGAACTTTGTCAAAAACTCGGTTGTCATCTCCTCCCAAGTACTCTCTCGCCCTTGTGGAATAGATTGATACCAAGCCAAGGCTTTATCCTTAAGTGAGAAGGAGAAAGCCCTAAGCTTATGGTTGTTGCTCTCCAATCTAGGCGGTCTTAGGGTCTCCATCAAGATCTCATAGTTCATCAAATGTTGATGAGGAGACTCTCCTTCCATCCCTCCAAATTGATTATGCCGGATCATTTGTAGAACTTGTGCGCGGAGCTCGTAATTATGGGTTGCCGGATCTCCTAAGTTCACACCCGGACGGTGTGCTCTTTGAGCCGGATCCATACGTCTCCCTAACGTTTGTGGCTCTTCAATAGCAATGGGCACAACCCGAATATTAACCGCCGCCGGCTGCGGTGGTGGTGGAGGTGGAGGTTGTTGACGATTAAGCTCTCTTTGCACAAGAGCTTGCCTAATCTCTTCAATCTCCCTCCTAGTTGCTTCTTGTCTCTCATTGGCAAGTCTCCTTTCATTCTCCAAGGCTTCATCCCTTAGCCTAATTTGCTCTAAAGCTTCATCCAACTCAGCTTGGAGATCTCTTTCGGCCATCTCTTTTCCCTTTCGAATGCTCTTGGATCTAGATCTAAGGGTTTTCTCCGGTTCCGGATCGAATGGAGCTAAATCCTTGCCACGAGATCTTCGCATACACCTAGAAAGTAAGAGATGTCCTAAAAACAAAGACAGAAACCAAACGAGATCAAAAGCAACAAGAAAGACCTACACTATAAACAATCACAAACAACGACTAAATCTTTACCTAGTCCCCGGCAACTGCGCCAAAAACTTGTTACGCTAAGAACGTGACGCGCAAAAGCTTTAAATTTATAACTCGATATATTTCTCCTAACTCCTAGCGAACCTGCAGTGTACGGGATGTTTTGTAGTAGGGATAGTATTCCGAGGTCGAACACAAAGACTGAGGTGAGATTGAATCAACTAGTGACTAAGAATAGTGTTGATCTAGGCTAAGAAAAGAGAAAGAAACAAATAAATGAAAATCTCAATATTTTTGGGTTTGGTTTTGTGTGGTGATCAATCAAGGATCACAATGATATAATATAGCAAAACAAACTAAGGATCAAGCTAAAACACAAATAAACAAAGCAAACCCGAAATATGTGATCAAAGAGAGCAAACCGGATTCTAGGGGTTGGAAGTTCCGGTTATGGCATAGGACTCAAGCTATCTAATTATTCCTTGGATCAACTATAGTATGTTGGGAGTGAGCGTTTCTAGATTGGGATCAATCACTGGGTAGGTCTCATGGTCCACTAGTCCATTCCTAAGGTCTCATCACCGGGTAAGTCTCAAAGAGCCTAAGGATAGGAATTCTACACAAACCGGATGGTATTCTAGGGATCTAACCTCTCCTTACCGGGTAAGTCTCGGGAAGGTAAGTCCTAAAACACTTATCCTAGGACACTCAGTCCAATAGCGGTTTGTGAGGCTCACTACTACCTAGAGTTCGTCATCTTCGGTATCTAAGAGTAAGAATTACCGGGTAAGTCTCTTCTAACACTTAGTTGCTAACAATAGGTCACCCTAGGATAGGTTTAACTCAACAAACACTAGGATTTCAACAATCTAACATCCTAGCACTTAGATTCATCAAAACAAGCAAGTCAGTCAAAATCACGGGTTGTTCATCAAGAACCACGGCCGTGGAATGTATAGAACAAACCGTGGTTTACAACAAAGGCTAGGTTAGAGCAAACAATTCATCCAAAGGTACATCTAAATCCATTCTATCATAGTCCAAGCCATAACCATCTTTTCCTTACCCTAGAATCGCATCGATTTAGCCTACAACATGCATCTTAACAATCAAACTCAACAAGCATAAAATCATAGAATCCATGGTAAGAAGATGAAATAAAAGATGGATTAAGCAAATGAAATAAGTAAAACAAGCTAAATCAAGGTTCAAGAAGGACTTACAACCCTTAAAAAGAAGGTTCAATCGATTCTTACAAAACCTTGCAAAACGTTTCACTCAAAATCACTCAAAAAGACTATGGAACTATGAACTAGTGTGCTTCTTCTTCTTCTCCAATAGAAGCCTTCCTTCTTCTCCAATGGAAGCTCCAATCCAATCTTCCAATGAGAGAATCTTTCTTGTTGAGAGTATAGGAGAGAATGGGAGTTGATAGCATGAAGTATAGTCTATATTTTGGGGTTTATTTGGACGTTTTATCTTTAATAATCTGCATGTTTGTATGTATATTATGTGATTATATTACCATTTCATCTACCTTTGTGGGAATCGAGGTCTACACCTTGTTTTGTTGTAATCGTAGGTAAAATGGCGCGTTTTGCATCAAAAAGGAGCAAAAGGAGCTATGGAGTCATTAGAGCTACATTCGGGAACATAAGGAAACATCCAAGAAGCATAGCCATGGATTAGAGATTCACTTTGGACCAGATTTAAGAGATTTCACATGCAGTTGTGATTCACCTCGGTTGACTATAGAGTCACCTCGACCGAGGTGATCCAGAGAAGTCGACTCGACCGAGGCGAACACCTGGGATGCGGTGAGAATATTTTATTCTTGGCTGAGATCTTTTATCTTTGGAAAGAGGATCTTATATTTTTGGGCTTGGCTCCTGGAAGGAAGAAGATATGATAGATCATATATTTTACCTATTTTTATGGGAAGAGATCTTTCTAAGATATCTTATCTTTGGAGAGTAATTTTCCTATAAAAAGGGTCGGATTTCCCACAAATCCGGATCATGCTATACCACCGATAGTGTTTTATACACCGCAGCATCCATACTCCGGTTGGGAGATTTGAAGAAACTTTTTGAAGGTTGAAGAAGGAAGTTTATAGCTTTTATAGCTTTTGAAGGGTTTTTGTAAGATCATCTTAGATTCCCTTCTTCTTTGTTGTCTTGTTGGATTTCTATCCAAGGAACGCTTGTTGGTTTTATAATTGATTCAGTTATTGAAGCCTTTCTCTTAAGGTTTTCTTGTTCAATTATTCTTTTTCTTCCCATACATTTGAGTAATACTTTCATGATGATGAGTGGCTAAGTGATTCTAGGGTGATTGGCTGAAGGTTGTGGAAAAAACAATGATAGAATAATCTTAATCACAGTAGGACCCTGAAAGTTCGAGTCTTTAACCTTAACCCTAAGCATCTCGCTCAGTCAATGAACATCTCGGACGGGGTGGAATTTGGCTGACCGAGGTGACTTATCTTATCCGAAACTGAGAGTTTAAGTGTTAGAGTTTGCCAAATCCTATTCTTATTACACCTTTCCTGGTTCAATGCAAGCCTAGGATGAGACTTACCCGGTAATTCCCTTGTTTGTTTACCTAAGATCATAAGTGTAGGTAATAAAGGTTTATCCTTTATTGGGCTTTGAGTGTGCTTTCATCCCATCTTTGTGAGTTAGCCTGAGACTTACCCGGTAAAGGTTGATTCTATTCCCTTAGATGGTGTGTTAGTTTGAGATCATAGTTCTTTATCTTAATTCCTTGAGACTTACCCGGTAATAGGAGTTACGGTTTTGGATTAGTGAGTAGTGAGACTTACCCGGTGATCTATTCCACTTTAGTAACACCTTCCCTATGCAAAATCCTCAGCTTTGTCCGCTTATCTTTAGATCTTGAGTTGGAACCACAACTAGATGCTTTAATCCCTAGAATTGCATATTTCCTTTATTGACTTTTTATCATCCTTGATTGTTTTAATTGTTATTGTGGTTAGTAATTGCTACAGCTTACCTATTCCGACTTTGTTTCACTAAGTCCCTGTGATCGACCCCTGGAATTCCTTGCTTTTTACTACGATTGACCCGTACACTACGGGCTCGCATCCTTGTTTTAAGCTTACATCTAGGGTTATAAATTTAAAGCTTGCACACACCGTTTGGAGCGAACAAGTTTTTGGCTCCGTTGCCGGGGACTTGGTCTAGACAGAGCCGGTTGCGGTTTGCTTTTGGGGCACTTGCCCCCATGTCTACTAACCACTCTACTTGAGTGACTTTTGCAGGTTCTTTCTTAGGTTTATGCGAAGAACCCGCACTGGGAAGGAAATCGTTCCTTACGATCCCGAACCTGAAAAGACATACAAACGACGCTTGAGAGAAGCGAAGATGGCCAACCCAGACAATCGCGATCTTGAGGCTGAGTTGAAAGAGGCATTAGAACAGCTACGCCTCAGCAGGGAAGAACTGAGGCAAGAAAAAGAAGAAACTCGCACCAGGACTGAAGCGATCGAAGCAGATATGGCAGCCCTACGAGACCAGTATCTACTTCGACCGAGGGAAGACCCAGTTCCCGATATTGGACCGATGCAGGTCCCAGTCGTAGACCCTCGACCGAGGCAGGTCCCAGTACCTGACGCCCCGGCCGAGGTACTTCCACCTCGGATGCCAGTCCGAGGCGTTCTTCTTGCAGGAATCCCGCAAACCCTAGGTCAAAGGATGGACCCCAATCAACAACTGAGGCGTCCAGGAGTTAACCTAGGAGATCCAGCAGACCATGACTACGAACTTCGACCACAAGTTCTTTCCATGATCCGCCAATGCCAGTTCGGAGGGCTAGAGAAGGAATCCCCACATCAACATCTTCAAAACTATGAGATCTTGATGGATACCTTGAGACCCTCAAGAATTGAAAATAACAACTACAAGCTAAGACCTTTTTACTTTTCTTTAAAAGATAGAGCTCTTACTTGGTATCAATCTCTTCCTCCAGGAAAAATCAGCACTTGGGAAGAGATGACTACGGAATTCTTGACTAAATTCTTTCCCCCCTCTAAGACCGCTGAAATGAGAGGGAAGATTAATGCATTCATTATGAAGGACAAGGAGAGCTTGTCCAAGTCATAGGAGAGGTTTAAAGACATTCTTTTGGATTGCTCACATCATGGGATTCCAAAGATAGAGTTGTTGGAGATATACTTCAAGGGACTCGATAGAAGCACCCAGTTCAACCTCCAACTACTTTCCGCCGGTACCTTTATGGACATGGCGATTGACGAAGCTTGGGACTTTATCGAGAAGCAAGCTTTGCATATGGAGAAATACACCCATCAAGGAGCTGAAGGTGGAGTTAAAAGAGTTAACTTCCAAGATACTCAGTCAAACAACAATCAACTCACGTCTTTGAAGAATGACGTGAAGCAATTGAAGGAACTCTTGGTTGCTCAAACCAAGAAGGAAGATCAAGGACACAGGAACAACAACAACGGATACCGTAACAACAACAACGGTTCCCGGAACAACACTACAACAACAATAGAGGGTCCAACAGCAATAATTGGAGGGCGAACAACCAAAATTCTGGTAACAATCATTCTAACTCCAATTCTAACGATTCCTCTAATCCTTTCCTCTCTTCCCCTTCTTCTTCTTCTACTCCATTAAAGAGCCAGGGGCAAGGATCAAGTTCGTCTCAACCGGAAAAGAAAGACGCGGTGCTGGAGGCTATCTTGATCAAGCTTAGCGCTATGGAGACTTCTATGACTTCATTTTCGAAGGCCCAAAAGGCCTTTGAACAACAACTTGCTAGTAGGGCGAATGAAGCGCCAAGAGATCCAGGGAAGCTTCCAACAAGGACGGAAAGCAACTCTAAGGGCCAGATTATGGCCATAACTACGAGGAGTGGACTGAAAACTGCAGATCCAGTGCCTCGGTCGGTGCCAGTACCGACGAAGACCACCTCGGTCCAGGTGCAGTCAAAGAACACTTCGGCCGAGATGCCAACCGAGGTGGAGCCACAGAAAGCGGAGGGGAAAACTGAAGTTTATGTTCCACCTCCTGCATACAAACCACCACTTCCATTCCCCCAGTCAAGGGCCAGAGCACATCTAGACAAGCACTTTGGTAAGTTCCTTGACTTGATGAATAAACTGCATATTAACATTCCTTTCATTGATGCTATTCTAGGGATGCCCGCCTATGGGAAGTTCTTGAAGGAGATCCTATCAAGGAAGAGGATACTGGAAGACTTTGGTGAAGTAAGGATGACATCTAAATCCTCGGAGCTTATTCAAATCATGAAGGAGAAGATGCCACCTAAGTTGAGAGATCCCGGCTCATTTTGCATTCCCATTCAAGTTGGGGATGTCACTTGTGAAGCCCTATGTGATCTAGGAGCCAGCGTGAGCATCATTCCGCTGGAGCTATGTGTGAAGATCGGACTTGGAGAGCCCAAGCCGGTCAAGATTCGATTATACATGGCGGATCGCTCCATTACCCATCCCGTGGGAATTTTGGAAGACGTTCCGGTCAAGTTAGGTAACTTCCATTTACCTATAGACTTTGTTGTACTTGACATTCCCGCAGATTATGTTATCCCTATTATTCTTGGGTGGCCATTTCTAGCAACTTCGGGTTGCAACGTGGATTGTAAGAACGCCAAGTTGAAATTCAACATTGGTGGCGATGAAGTGGAGTTCGCATTACTTGCAGCCATGAAGGGAGAGCAGCTAAGCGATGATATCTTCAACATCTATGATGAAGAAGAATCAAGAGAATTGGTGAGCTCTATCCTTATTAACGATCCACTTGAAAGAGTTATTAGTTTCAGTTTAATGGAGGAAGGTATAGATGCTTCTTGTGATGCAGATATACGGAGATTAAAAGCACTAGAAGAAGATCCAGGAGGTAAAACTGAGAAACTAATCCAAGAGACGAGGATCTCCAATTTCGGTTCCAGTTACAGTACCTCGACCGAGGCACTTTCTGGACTGAGCGAGGCGACTGAAGAACATCTCGGTCAACGCCTCTGTGCCTCGACCGAGGTCGAAGGTGAGATGATGTCAACTAGGAATGCTTAAAATAACAAACTTCTTACTCCTTTCCCTGACATTCATCCTCAGTTGGTGGAACATTCAATCCACCAACTTTCTGATAATAAAGGACCTTGGTATGCTGATATTGTGAATTATCTTGTTTGCCAGGAAATACCGCCCGGATTGACGTACTCTCGAAAGAAAAGATTCTTCAAGGACGTACGTCATTACTACTGGGATGAGCCGCTGCTATTCAAGCGCGGGCCGGATGGGATGCTTCGAAGATGCATTCCAGAAGTTGAAGTTAATAGCGTCATACGGCATTGTCATTCACTTCCTTGTGGAGGACATTCTAGCACCGATAAGACATGCGCTAAGGTATTACGTTCCGGTTTCTTTTGGCCTACATTATTTAAGGATGTGCAATCGTTTGTTGTCTCTTGTGATGCATGCCAAAGAACAGGAAATTTATCTAGGAGGAACGAAATGCCACTTAATAACATTCAAGAGGTGGAAATCTTCGATGTATGGGGGACAAACTTCATGGGACCTTTCCCATCCTCCGGAGGAAGCCTCTATATTCTTCTAGTAGTTGATTACGTCTCTAGATGGATTGAAGTTCTTAAATAGGACTATCTTTCCATGTTTTGGAACTCCACGTATCATTATCAGCGATGGCGGAACGCATTTCATCAACCGGAAGTTTAAAGCACTTCTATCGAAGTATGGGTTAACCGACAAGGTAGCAACCCCTTATCACCCTCAAACTAGTGGACAGGTCGAGATCTAGAATAGAGAAATCAAAGCAATTTTGGAGAAGACCGTCTCTAGGACGAGGAAGGATTGGTCCATGAAATTGAACAACGCTCTTTGGGCCTACAGGACCGCATTTAAGACTCCCATTGGTACCACCCCTTATAATTTGGTATATGGGAAGTCCAAACATTTGCCCGTTGAGTTAGAACACAAAGCATATTGGGCGATCAAATGGTTGAACTTCGACATTAAGGAAGCCGGTGAGAAGCGGCTGTTGGATATCAATGAGCTGGAGGAGCTGCGTTTGAATGCTTATGAGAATGCCAAAATCTATAAGGAGAGGACGAAGAAATGGCATGACAAGCGTATCATCCCTAAGGAGCTTAGCGAAGGAGACTTAGTTCTACTCTTCAACTCCCACCTCCGCCTCTTTCCAGGTAAGTTGAAATCTAGATGGACCGGACCATATGTTGTGAAACATGTTTTTCCTCATGGTGCAGTTGAGATATGGGGCGAAACGAGTGGAAGCTTCAAGGTCAATGGTCATAGACTTAAGAAATACAAACCGGAAGTTCCGGTTGAGGAGGTTGCACCACTATACCTCGTTTGAGAGACGCACTATCGTCCAGCTAGTGACCTTAGACCAAGCGCTTCTTGGGAGGCAACCCAAGGTATTGCTTTCTTTTTCCCTTCTTTCTAGTCTAGCTTAGATAGTTTGCTTTTGCTTTGCTTTGTTTTATTTTTGGCGTCCTAGATAGATTACACGTGACATCTAAGGAAGGAGTACATACCAAGAGCATAACTGGAAGGACAGAAGTTCGAGAATTTGAGAAGACGGAGTTTGAGTGAGGCACATATCGGTTGTTGTCAAAGCACCTCGACCGAGATAAGTCTTGAGCAACCGAGGCGACTAGGGTTTCTGAAGAACCACCTCGGTCCGTACCACCTCGGTCCAGTCGAGACCACCTCGACCGGGGTGACAGCAGTTCCAAAAAAGGGTATAAAAGGGGGGCTGAATTTCTCTCTCTTCTTTTACCCTCTCCTCGACCGCGGCATCTTCCTTCCCTCGCTTCGCCATTCTTCGATCGTTTTTGACGATTCTTGCTTCCAAACTACAAAGAAAGGATAGAGGATCCCAGTGCAAGCGTCAATCTGTGAGAAAAACGAACTGAATCGACCGAATCAGGGTAAACATCGAAAAAACCCTAACCTCTCTCCTTTTCACTGTTTTGCTTCGAATTGGGCTTTGGTTGCCCTTGCATTTGCTGGGAAACAAATTAAGTACCCCATAGGAACCAGTTGTAGTGATTTTGGGGGAAAAAAACTGGATTTTTGAGAGATTCGTTCGCGCAGTTATTCGCCTCGGTCTAGTCGTTCTGTGCCTCGGCCGAGGTGTTCTTGAGTTGTGTCAGGCTGACCGAGGTGATCTGACAGAGTTTGTTGAGAGATGAGTTCAAATAGACAGCTTGTCCTGAGGGACAGATCCTCCCCTTCCCCTTCTTCTTCTTCCCCTAGACCTTATAGACCGGTGATCCACAAGAGACACCACGTCGACTATGACCGTATTGCAGCTCGTCCAGTGATTGCACCGCGCTTCCTGGACGTATTAGCTTTTGACTGTCTCCATGTGGATGGAGATCTTAGACGGATGATTTCTATGGTAGGGCTAGATCAGTTTACTGAGATCCGCGCACCTGCCTATTTAGAGCATACTTTAAAGTTCATTAGCTCCTTCACCTACCTCTCCAGAGAGCGTTCTGTGAAGTACCGGTTGATGAACCGGAACTTCTTAGTTCCCTTAGAGTACTGGAGAGTCATCTTTGGTTTCCCGGCTCCGACCGCTGTAGATTTTCCCTCCCGAGCTGTAGCTAGGGAGTTCTGGGGTCAGATTGCTCATGTAGTTGAGCACGCAAACAGATGGTGCCCTGGAGACTCCAGGGAGCGTATTATTTTTCACCTAGCCTTTAGGTTGGCCCACCGTATTTTCAGTGAGACTCTTCTGGCGCGTACTGAGACGCCCCAGAAGGTCCGACAGGGGGAGCTTTTCAGCCTTTACTGCATGGTGACTGGAGGGATCCCAGACTTTGGCTTGATGTTGGCCAAGGACCTGCACAAGATCAAGGCCAAAGCAAAGGGGGATATCTGCTGCGAAGGCCTCGTGACCCACATTGCTAGCTATCAGGATATGGATCTCAGCGCATGTACCATGGTGGCGGCTGCCAAGCCGCTAGGACTTCAGGAGATGATCACTCGGCGGATTCTGGTTCCCCGAGGACTCACTACGCCGTATGTAGCCATGCCATGGGAGCCGACTACACCACAGGGGATCAGATGGTCGCCCCAGTTTTCAATTTATGATCCTCACTACTGGTAGACTGCTTGGATTCCATTGATGGAGGATGCTAGAGAGGTAGCAGCTGCACCAGCTGAGGAGGATGAGGTAGAGGAGGAGACTGCTAATGACGATGACAGGGATGGTGGAGTTCCTATGGATACATGGACTGATACTGCTGGGACGAGTGTGCCGGTTATTGACATAGATGATGATGATACTGAGCCTGCACCAGCCACATCACCAGTACGACCTGCTAGGCGTAGGGTACGCCGACAGAGGGATCCAGAGGCTCACCGTCGGATCGATGATCTGACGGATCAGATGATCGATTCTTATGCTGCCCTATCACTGGATATCCGTGAGATGCAGGAGAGACAGCATTACCAGCACATGATGGCTCAGATTTAGTTTCAGCACATCATGGGCTACCCGTTCGACCCATCTCAGTATCCGTATGTGCCACCACCACCACCACCGGATCGTGACTATTGAGAGCTGCAGGATTTTCTTTCTTATTTATTATGCAGCTCAGCTTTATGTCCGGTGAGTATTTTATTTCTTTAGACTTATTTTGACCCACTAGGACAGTGTGTCCCAAGTATGGGGTGTTTATGTATTTTATTGACTTATGTGATGTATGACTCTATATTATCGGATATTTATGCTTATTTTGCTTCTATGGTTTTATCTAAGATTGCATGCATACATACAGGTTTTTTGATTGAGAAAAACGTCAAAACTGGACAGAAAAAAAAAATTTTGACCTCGACCGGGGCCGTTCTGGCCGAACGAGATACTTCACCTCAGTTGACCTAAGAACACCTCGACCGAGGTGGTTTAACTGAGAGTTTTCGAAAAAAGTTTTGTGCTTCTTAACTGGATATGATCTCAGTGAAGATCTTGTTTGCCGACTGGTTTTGAAATCTTTATATGTTTGAAAGGTTTTATAATATGTTTAAGTTGCTAAATGCTTTGTTTGAAATTTTTTGGCATGTTTAATACTTTGTTTTTATCCAAATTATGTTGAATTTGAAGGTTGACACCACGTTATGAGTTCTCTCACTTTCTTTCTGGAAACACCAAGGCAATTCATTCTTCTCTCTTCTTCTTCTTGATCATGCTTAGCCCCTCATATACATTTTTGCCTCCCTTTACCTATTCGGGAATTTGGAAGCAAGCGAAGTGGTGAAAGCAAGTGAAGTTAAATTGAGAAGTTGGCTGGAAGTGAAAGTGTTAGAAAGCAATAAATAGGTTTGGGGAAGTCAATCATGATGATGAGTAACTCGGCACCATTCACATAGCCGGGTGTTTGTGTCTTGCCAAAGTCGGATTGAGCGATATTCCTAACGGGTCATGGTATGTGCATCAAGGGTTTGATGCATCTCAAGAAATTGAAGATTGCTGATTTACTAGGCTTCGGTTATTATGCACCTCTGTCCATGCATCCCAAAAAGTAAAGTAAAAAAGAAAAAGTGTGAAATAAGCAAAGCTTATTGGTGGAAGATGTTGAAAGTCAAAGTGAAAGTGAAGTTATCCTTTTCCCGGATTCTAGCACCACATTACCTTATATACATCCCTACCCTACACGTTTCTTGACCTTTCTTTTGGGAAGCCCTTGAGACCTCGAGCTTGTTGATTGACTTATTGGTTTAAACTGGATTATGCATGATTAATTTCGATAATTGTGACTTATTATGCATTCTATGATTTTATGCAAAGATGAACAACTTCCTTATATTTATAAAATGTTTTGATCATATTTTGATTTTAAATTCCATGAAGTATTCTCTTAGAGTGATCTATGATTGTAGCACACCATAAAAATGTTTTTGAAAGACTTTCATTGATTTAATTGATTTATAATCCATTCTATCTTGCCTTTTATATGCGGAACTTGCTTGGGGACAAGCAAGGGCTAAGTATGGGGTATTTTGATAGCATGAAGTATAGTCTATATTTTGGGGTTTGTTTGGATGTTTTATCTTCAACAATCTGCATGTTTGTATGTATATTATGTGATTATATTACCATTTCATCTACCTTTGCGGGAATCGAGGTGTACACCTAGTTTTGTTGTAATCGTAGGTAAAATGGCGCATTTTGCATAAAAAAGGACCAAAAGGAGCTATGGAGTCATTAGAGCTACATTCGGGAACATAAGAAAACATCCAGGAAGCATAGCCATGGATTAGAGATTCACTTTGGACCAGATTTGAGAGATTTCACATTCAGTTGTGATTCACCTCGGTTGACTACAGAGTCACCTCGACCGAGGTGATCCAGAGAAGTGGACTCGACCGAGGCGAACACCTGGGACGCGGCGAGAATATTTTATTCTTGGCTGAGATCTTTTATCTTTGGAAAGAGGATCTTATATTTTTGGGCTTGGCTCCTGGAAGGAAGAAGATATGATAGATCATATATTTTACCTATTTTTATGGGAAGAGATCTTTCTAAGATATCTTATTTTTGGAGAGTAATTTTCCTATAAAAAGGGTCGGATTTCCCAAAAATCCGGATCATGTTATACCACCGATAGTGTTTTATACACCGCAGCATCCATACTCCAGTTGGGAGATTTGAAGAACCTTTTTGAAGGTTGAAGAAGGAAGTTTTTAGCTTTTATAGCTTTTGAAGGGTTTTTGTAAGATCATCTTAGATTCCCTTCTTCTTTGTTGTCTTGTTGGATTTCTATCCAAGGAACGCTTATTGGTTTTATAATTGATTCAGTTATTGAAGCCTTTCTCTTAAGGTTTTCTTGTTCAATTATTCTTTTTCTTCCCATACATTTGAGTAATACTTTCATGATGATGAGTGGCTAAGTGATTCTAGGGTGATTGGCTGAAGGTTGTGGGAAAAACAATGATAGAATAATCTTAATCACAGTAGGACCCTGAAAGTTCGAGTCTTTAACCTTAACCCTAAGCATCTCGCTCAGTCGATGAACATCTCGGACGGGGTGGAATTTGGCTGACCGAGGTGACTTATCTGATCCGAAACTGAGAGTTAAGTGTTAGAGTTTGCCAAATACTATTCTTATTACACCTTTCCTGGTTCAATGCAAGCCTAGGATGAGACTTACCCGGTAATTCCCTTGTTTGTTTACCTAAGATCATAAGTGTAGGTAATAAAGGTTTATCCTTTATTGGGCTTTGAGTGTGCTTTCATCCCATCTTTGTGAGTTAGCCTGAGACTTACCCGGTAAAGGTTGATTCTATTCCCTTAGATGGTGTGTTAGTTTGAGATCATAGTTCTTTATCTTAATTCCTTGAGACTTACCCGGTAATAGGAGTTACGGTTTTGGATTAGTGAGTAGTGAGACTTACCCGGTGATCTATTCCACTTTAGTAACACCTTCCTATGCAAAAACCTCAGCTTTGTCCGCTTATCTTTAGATCTTGAGTTAGGAACCACAACTAGATGCTTTAATCCCTAGAATTGCATATTTCCTTTATTGACTTTTTATCATCCTTGATTGTTTTAATTGTTATTGTGGTTAGTAATTGCTACAGCTTACCTATTCCGACTTTGTTTCACTAAGTCCCTGTGATCGACCCTTGGAATTCCTTTCTTTTTACTACGATTGACCCGTACACTGCGGGTTCGCATCCTTGTTTTAAGCTTACATCTAGGGTTATAAATTTAAAGCTTGCACACACCGTTTGGAGCGAACATGAGTGATGGGTCTGCTCATAACAGCCTCGCGGGACCACCTTTTATCCTCCAAATTTGCAAGAGTCGGCCATGAAGATCGTGGGACAGCTGTCACAACTGTCTGGCAAAAACCACGGCCAATTTCCACGCCCGTGGAAGTCCCAGTGGCCGTGGTTTTGGTGCCTCAGCTTGTTTTGGATCATTAAGTCACAATTTGGTGCATGTCATGTATCAACAAGGTCCCAAGTGTCCTCCTTAGCCCCTAGCTTGCATCTCAATGAGTCCGAAGGTGTATCATCTCGAGGAACGATCCTCAAATGTATCGATTAAGCTCCTAAATCTCCCAAAATACCTACAAAACATGCAAAAGTCCGTGTAGACGTCTATCTCGACAAAATACGTGAATTGAGTGCAAACGTCGTGAACTAGTGCTAAACCATGCATGAATGAGCGGGAAAACTATCTAAATTGGTGCCTAAACCTAAGTCATAAATCGTGTTATCACTTATCTTTGGAGAGTAATTTTCCTATAAAAAGGATTGGATTTTCCACAAATCCGATCGTGCTATACCACTAGATCCGCTAACGGCTGAACACTTGCTATCACCCGGAAGACATTTACAGCAGCAACACCCCACATACACTCCAGTTGGGAGATTTGAAGAACCTTTTTGAAGGTTGAAGAAGGAATTTTATAGCTTTTATAGCTTTGTGAAGGGTTTCGTAAGATTCCTTTAGATTCCCTTCATTGTTGTTTGTCTTGTTGGATTTTAATCCAAGGAACGCTTGTTGATTGATAATTGATTCAGTTATTGAAGCCTTTCTCTTAAGGTTTTCTTGTTCAATTATTCTCTTTCTTCCCATATATTTGATTATTACTTTCATGATGATGAGTGGCTAATTTTCTTTGTGTTATTCTAGGGTGATTGGCTGAAGTTTGTGGGAAAAACAATGATAGAATAATCTTAATCACAATAGGACCCTAAAAGTTTGAGTCTTTATCCTTAACCCTAAGCATCTCGCTCAGTCGATGAACATCTCGGCCGGGGTGGAATTCTTCTGACCGAGGTGACTTATCTGATCCGAAACTGAGAGTTAAGTGTTAGAGTTTGCCAAATCCTATTCTTATTACACCTTTCCTGGTTCAATGCAAGCCTAGGATGAGACTTACCCGGTGATTCCTTTGTTTGTTTACCTAAGATCATAAGAGTAGGTAATAAAGGTTTATCTTTTGTTGGGGTTTGAGTGTGCTTTCATCCCATCTTTGTGAGTTAGCCTGAGACTTACCCGGTAAAGGTTGATTCTATCCCCTTAGGTGGTGTGTCAGTTTGAGGTTATAGTTCTTTTCCTTAATTCCTTGAGACTTACCCGGTAATAGGAGTTACGGTTTGGGATTAGTGTTTAGTGAGACTTACCCGGTGATCTAATCCACTTTAGTAACACCTTCCCTATGCAAAATCTCAGCTTTGTCCGCTTATTTTGAGATCTTGAGTTGGAACCACAACTAGATGCTTTAATCCCTAGAATTGCATATTTCCTTTATTGACTTTTAATCATCTTTGATTGTTTTAATTGCTTTTGTGGTTAGTAATTACATAGCTTACCTATACCTACTTTGTTTCACTAAGTCCCTGTGATCGACCCCTGGAATTTCTTGCTTTTTACTACGATTGACCGGTACACTGCGGGTTCGCATCCTTATTTTAAGCTTACATCTAGGGTTATAAATTTAAATCTTGCACACACCTTTTGGAGCGAACATCCTTCTACTTAGGGATCTGTTCCCGGGTCGAGTAGAGGTAGAGTCGTGGTGGAAGTACCACTAACACTAGAGGAGCTCAAGGGGGTAGAGCCTTTGAGCTGAGAAGTGCAGAGGAGTCACCCGTATAGATAGCAAAGATGGGACATTTGTGTCTCTACTGTGGCGATCCAGATCATTTGCGCCCTGAGTGTTCCTTGGCACCGATAGCGTGCTTTACATGTGGTGAACTAGGCCATTTGACCCCTTTTTGTCAGGAAGGTAGTGTTTCTTCTCAGCAAGACCTTCCTCTTTCTGGTGCAGAAAGAGTAGAAGTGGAGGCTATGGTGATGACCTCAGTGATACCTGAGGAGCATAGGTCCGAGGTTTGAGTGATGATATACAATGGAGCTATTGGCGTTAGCTGTTACAGGTACCACTCTCGTTAATGGTTTACCTAGTGGAGTATTGTTTGATATGGGTGTTATGCACTCTTCGCTTTTGATGATGTATAGATGTATTTTAGATACAATAGAGGGTAGACTTTCCTTGATAGGGATACCAATTAGGGGTTTGAGGTACCCGCGAGATATGTGATTGTCCCCTTTATGTAGGGACTTGTGTGTTGCTTGTAGACTTCTTTGTCATGTCATAGGTGCATGAGGAGGTCATTATGTGTATGGATGAGACGGATAGATATCATGTTGTGTTAGATGTCAATTGGAAGACTGTTATAGTCTCTATTGAGATAGATTAGATAGAGGTCTTCCGAGGTTAAGACCTATGAAGAGACGGGTTTGTTATTAGTGCCATACGTGCAACAAGGCTTATAGCATAGGCATGTGATGCCTTTTACTGTTATGCCTTGAAGGAGGAAGAGAGTTCAGCCTTGGAAGATATTCCAGTGGTTTATGAGCTTAGCGACGTGTTACTGAACCGTCTGGTTTGCTGCCTCAGTGGAGTGTGGACTTTGATATTAAGTTGAAGTGTGGTATGAGATTGATTTGAAAGACCCCATATCGTATGGCGCCTGTTGAGATGTTAGAGCTGAAGAGACAACTTGAGGAACGGGTAGAGATGGGCTTCATTCTCCCTAGTGTATTCATTGTGTCGTGTTGACAACTTGTTGTGTCAGCTTCAAGAAGCGATTATGTGTTCCAAGACTTCCTTGCGCTCATAATATCACCAGTTAAGGGGGGAGAGCAGGATGTGCATAGGATGACATTTTGTACCCGTTACGGATACTACGAGTTTGTAGTGATACCATTCGGGCTGACGAATTCCCCGCTACCTCCATGGAGTTGATGAACAATATCTTCCTCAACTTCCTTGATCAGTTTGTGGTAGTATTCATCGATGACATTCTGGTATACTCTCGTAGCAGAGAGGAGCATGCCGGTCATCTGAGAAAAGTTTTACAGATTTTGAAGGATAGAGGGTTGTATGCCAAGCTTTCTAAGTGTGAGTTCTGGATGTCTGAGGATTGCTTTTCTAGGCCACATGGTATCTACCAGTGGGATCAAGATTGATCCGGCTAAGATTGAGTATGTTGCAGCATGGACGATATTGATGACTAGTAAGGAAGTACGTAACTTTCTCGGCTTAGCCGATTATTACCGACACTTTGTGGAAGGATTTTCTATGATCACCGTCCATTTACGAGTCTTCTAAGGAAGACTACCAGATTTGTGTGAATTGATCAATGTGCCCAGAGTTTGAGGATTTGAAGAGGCGTTTGACTTCTGCTCCTGTTCTGGCACAACCAAAGGATTCTAATGATTTCGTGGTCTACAGTGATGCATCCAAGCTAGGTTTGGGATGTGTTTTGATGCAGAAGGGCAGAGTGATTGCATATGCGTCTCGTTAGTTGAAAACGTATGAGGAGAACTACCCGACTCATGATTTGGAGTTAGCAGCGGTAGTGCATGCTTTGAAGATTTGGAGACATTACCTGTATGGTGCTACATGCCAAATCTTCACAAACCATAATAGTCTGAAGTATAGTTTTACGCAGTGGGAATTGAATAACCGCTAGCGTAGATGGTTTGAGCTAACCTAGGATTTTGACCTCGAGATTTTGACAACATATTCAGACTGCTTTGGGGACAAGTCTACACTTGACGACTACGTTTCACCCCCAGACCGATGGTCAGTCAGAGAGAACCATCCAGACCCTTGAAGATATGTTGTGAGCTGATGTGTTGGATTGGGGACAAGGATGGTCAGATTACCTCCCAATAGTTGAGTTCTCGTACAACAACAGCTGACATGCATCTAATGGGATGGCCTCTTATGAGGCATTGTATGGGCGTAGATGCCGTACACTTTATGCTGGGATGAGTCTAGTAGTACCAGTGGGATAGCACCAGAGAAGATTCAGGATGTTATGGCTCGAGTAGGGTTGTTTAGGAAGTGGATGATGTCGGCACAGAGTCGCCAGAAGTCGTATGTAGACAAGAGGCGCCGGCCTCTAGAGTTCAGAATAAAAGCTCATGTCTGGCTGAGAGTATCTCTTATGCGAGGCGTTAGACGTTTTGGCATAAGGGGGAAGTTGAGTCCCCGATATGTCGGTCCTTTCTAGATACTGAATAGAGTTGGGAGGTCAGCATACATAGTAGTTTTGCCTCCGAGGTTAGAGGGTATTCACCTTGTTGTTCACGTATCTCAGCTAAGGGAGTATATACCAGACCCGAGACGCACTGTGAGTCATGATGATTTAGTGGTCGAGGCAGATCACATGTTTGCTGAATATCCTGTTGCAGTCTTAGAATGAGGTTTAGAACGTTTATGCTTGAAGAACATTCTGATGATGAGAGTATAGTGACCAAGACGAGGCCACCTAGGTGATTGAGGATAGTAGTCATAGGAACTAATTCGAGTTTATGCAGAGAAGGCTGCGCCTTAGACTTGCTGAGCAAGTCATGGTTGTATATTATGAGATATATGATTATGTGATTATGTGATATGTGATGTTCTCTTCCATGCTAGATTATTGGTGATCCTAATGGATCTTGTTATGTTATGGCGAGTTATGTTATGGCTGGAGAAGTTTTACCTCGAAGCCCTCAAGCGATGATTTACCATTGGAGGAGTTCTACCTCCATACCATCGTGTATAGGTCAACTGGAGATGGTTCTACCTTCATGCTATAGAACAAGATTAGGTTAGTTGGAGATGATATTACCTCAATGTTTGGGATATAGGTATAGAGAATTTTGGAGATGTTCTTCCTCCATACGGTCATTTGTGTTTTGGAGATGTGTTTCCTCCTTGATGATGAGTTGGTAGTTGGAGATGTTTTTCCTCCATGCCCTTGTGATGTGAGCCAATTGGAGGTGTATTTCCTCCATACTGTAATAGTGATTATAGTTCTTGGAGATGTTTTTCCTCTACGGTGTGATTAAGGATATAGTTGCAAGAGATGTTTTATGTTTGTACCTTTGAGATAAGATTAGACTGCTGGAGATGTTTTATCTCCATGCCTTTGGAATAGCGTTATGATCCTATTTTCTGGAGTAGTTGATTTCTCCATGCTTATGTTTTGAGGTAATAGATTGTTATAGGTTGATACCTTTGAACGGAGATGTGATACCTCCAATAGAGACAGTGTTTATAATTCGGCGTATGGGTCCGAGAGGATTTGAAAATTATTCAAGTTTCGGGATGAAACTTTTTTTAAGGGGTGTGTGATGTAATAGCTAGGAATTTCCAAATTATAATTAATGTTGATTAACTTAATCGTTGATAGTAATTGACATATAACTCGCGAAGATTTCCCAAGTGATGAGTATGAGTCACAACGTTATGTTCCTCGCGTAATTTTTGACGTTTGGAGAAATTTTTACTTTTTCCTCCGGATAATTATTTTTACCCTTCGGTGTTGTTTGGAGCATTTGGGAGCTCAATTAATAAAAATGCAGTTGAGAGAAATGATCAGGACATCGGATATGTCCTAGATATGAAATAACATGGAGAGGCAAAACGGCCAAAAGAGTCGTTATTTCGTTTCTTAACGGCTAAGAAAGACGGCTTAGGAATACACGTTTTCCGAGGCAGTTGTGGAATAATTATCCCTACAATATTCCATATTTAATGTTCCAATCTTGGGAAGTTTGGAGAAAGAGGTTCGACCCGCCTTTGGATCGGTTAAAAGATAATTATCCACTTTGCTAAAGGATAATTATCGTCTTCACTATAAATAGCGGAAAATCCTTTATTAATTCATTTCCTTTCACGTTTCCTCGTAAAAGCTTTGATTTCTCTCAACCTTCAAACTCAGAATTACTCTCCGTTTCTAATCCGATTTCAATTCCGTTTGAGTTTCTGGATTCCTCTGTTCATTCTCTTCATATCGGTACCGAGTTTCTGCATTTCCGAGTATATGGAGGGTTGGTCGAGCATATATGTCACCAGGACGGTTCCGTTGCTTAGATTCCGATGAATTTGATGTTGTCCATGCGTAGCCTGCGTCGCTGTGATTCGGAATTTTCTTTCAGATCCTCAATCGGGTTAGTAACGAATAAGTTACGAAGTTATTCGTTTTCCGTATTGCGATTTGGCCTAAATTGACTTTAGGCTTGTCAGAATGGATAATTAGAAATTCCATTATGTTCGTTATATTATTCTGGTGATTATGGGTTGTTTGTTTGATGAAATCTGATGACAGGGGGTTTAGAAATTGCCGGCGGGAAAAACGTTATTTTGGCGAAATCTAATTAATTAATTAAAGGTTAATTAATTAAATTAGGATTAGAATTGAGATTGAGGAATGTTGATTAGATACTACCTTGAGATTGGAGGAATTGTGAGTTATGCTGAGATATTGAGGTTTAGTTGGTTGTGAGGCTTATAGATTGAGTATGATCCTCATGGATCCCTTTGGGTCTAGGTGTGACCCCTTTGATGAATAGAGGTTGATATATCTCTTTATGCCTTGTTTATAGGCCGTGTTGTCCCTCCAGTGTAGAGGTGATCGTGGTTGAGTTTGTACGAGGTTGAGGTAAGTCCGTAGGACATACTTAGCTACCATCCCTATATTGGGTGTTTGCATGAGTGGTGTCTGCGTTATATGTTTGCCATGATAGCATGAGATATCGTTTATACTGACCTATTTTTTATTGACTACCCCGTTGCGTGGCTGTGATAACCCTTCCATTTCATCCTGCCATGAAGTCTGGGAGGTTCTCTGACGTTAGGCCAGACTGGATTACAAGAAGGGCGCAAGGGACTCCCATAGGGTACACGGATTGTGTGACCGATACTCGTACAGCGGGATATAGCACTCATAGGCAGGGATGTATCGGTCCTCGTGTCATATATTTTCATATATATATATATATATATATATATATATATATATATATATATATATATATATATATATATGTATACGATTTGAGTGAATGACTATTATATGAAGATAATAAAATGGGTAAATGTGTGATATCATGATTATGTGTTTATCTTTCATGACTTGTGCTGGTGCTTATGCATTACCTTATATATGTATGGTTAGCTAACGGTTCCATACCGTGTTGTAGATGTTTGCAGGATAGGTGTTGTTGGGTGACCGGGCAGGGTGACAAGCCGAGGACTCTCGTACATTAGGTGGTTGGTTTTGGGGTTGTTTATATTTTCCCTCCTGTGTGAGGATGTCGTTTCATACTCGGCTATGTTGTTTACCTTTGGTTATACTGTTTATACGGTTTTATGTATTTGTTTTTATATCTGTCAGTGCCATGTTGTAAGGTCCAGTGAACTTGTTGTCAGGCTAGGGTCAGGATCCATTGTGAGATCCTACCCTAATGTGACATCTCGAGTCCCGCGGAATCGGGGTGTTACATACGGGTTCGCTTGCTTTTATTCTAGTTTTATAAATTTAAGACTTGATTGCATGCACGTTTTAGGGCGAACAAGTTTTTGGCGCCGTGGCTGGGGAGTTGGTCTAGACCAATTTCGGTTTTCGGTTTACGAGTTTGGGAGCTTTGCTCTTGTTATTTGATATCTTTTGTGAGTGCTATTTGCAGGTTCTCTTAGGTATATGCGCAGGTCTAGATCCAACAAAGACCTCGTACCTTTTGATCCGGAACTTGAGAAAACTCTTAGGAAGAAAGCTAAGGAAAGAAAGATGGCTGAAAATAGAGAGAAAGATTTCCAAGCGGAGTTAGAGGAGTCTCAAGCTAAATATAGGTTGAGTGAGAAGGCTCATAAGGAAGTAGCGGAGCGTCATCAATTCCAAATTGATGAGCTCAAAGCTATGATATTGGACATGAAGTTGGAACAGGATGGTGCTAAGAAGAAGAAGGTCAAGAAGCCAACTAAGTCCATTAGAGTGGAATCATCCGATGATGAAGAATTCGATCCGGATATGCCACCACTAGAGTAGATTGATCCAATCATCAATCCAGTCCAGAATGATCCAATACCGGCTGCCAATCCTCGTGTTCCAGCTGGGGGTGCGAGAGCCGCTCGTGTAGATGATGAGCCAAGAACTCTTGGCCAAAGGATGGATCCGATTCAGCAACCACGCCGTCTAGGTGTGAACTTCGATGCTGAAGATTTTAAGGGGTTTAGCTTTAACCCACAAGTTATTACCATCGTTCGCCAAAGCCAATTTGGAGGAACGAGTGCTGAATCTCCACATCAACATTTACAGAATTTTGAGATTCTAATGGAGACAATGAAGCCAAAGAATGCAACCACCAACAACTACAAGATCAAGCCATTCTTCTTCTCTTTGAAAGGGAAGGCTTTATCTTGGTATCAAGCTCTTCCAAATGGAAGACTCAACACATGGGAGGATCTATCTTCGGAGTTCCTAACCAAGTTCTTTTCGCCATCCAAGACAACGGAGTTGAGAGGTAAAATCAATGCTTTTTCTATGAAATCTAACGAAAGTTTGTTTCAGTCTTGGGAAAGATTTCAGGATCTATTATTGGATTGCCCACACCATGGCATTTCCAAGTTAGAGTTGTTGGAGATATATTACAAGGGGCTGGATGTGGAAACACAATTGAAGCTCCAATCCCTTTCATGTGGCACATTCATGGACATGAGGGAAGATGACGCTTGAGACTTCATTGAGAAGCAAGCCCGAGTCAATGAGAAGTACTCTCACCGGAAGGCGGAAGCTAACCGAGTAGAGCAAGGAGTGAAGCTAACACAAGTTGCGCAAACTCAAATCTTTTCTCTCAACACCGAGATTAAAAATTTGAAGGAAGTTATTAAAGCTGGCTTTCAAAAGCCTAAGGAGCAAGATGCTGGATATTTAGAAAACAACAATAACCATCATGGGAATGAGAATACCAACCGCAACAACCGGAACAATTGGAACAACAACAACCGGAACAATAATTGGAACAACAATCGGAATTCAAACAACAATTGGCGTTCCAACCAACAACAAAATTCCGGTAATTCTTATCCCAATTCAGGAAATTCACTAACACCACCATCTTCTTCTTCCATTCCTTTGAAAAGCCAGGGGCAAGGATCTAATAACCCAAGCACTTCGGGGAAAGAGAAGCCCGATCCCATGTTGGAAACGATCTTGGAAAAGCTTCAAGGACTGGAGAACCACATCACTAAGGTTGATAAAGCTCAAAAATTTTTAGAAAACCAAATGTTCAGCAATGCTGAGGAAGTTCCTAGAAACCAAGGAAAACTTCCAGGAAAGACGGAGGACAACCCGAAGGGAAGGGTGATGGCTATCACAACTTGGAGCGGAGCAACAACCACCGACCCGCAACCTAAGTTTGTTGAAGTTCCCGTCGAGAAGGAGAAGAAAAAGGGGAGGGAGAAGGAAGACATCTATATTCCTCCTCCAGCTTACAAACCTCCCCTACGATTCCCACAATATAGAGCAAGAGCGCGTCTAGACAAGCAGTTCGGTAAGTTTATTAAAATTATGAGCAAACTGCACATTAATATACCTTTCATTGATGCAATTGTAGGTATGCCCCCTTATGGGAAGTTCTTAAAGGAGATCCTCTCTAACAAGAGGAAGTAGGAAGACTTTGGAGAAGTCAAGATGAGTTCGGAATCATCGGATCCCATCAAAACAATGAAGGAAAAGTTGCCCCCAAAGCTGAAGGATCCGGGTTCATTTTGTGTTCCAATTGGAGAGGGAGAAGCCACATATGATGCATTATGTGACTTAGGAGCAAGCGTTAGCATCATTCCGCTTGCCTTTTGCAGGAAGATCAGTTTAGGTGAACCTAAACCGGTGAAGATGACGTTATACATGGCGGATCGATCCATAACTCGTCCCGTCGGTATCATTGAAGACGTCCCAGTCAAGCTTGGTAAGTTCTATATTCCAATAGATTTTGTTGTGCTTGACATTCCTGTAGATAGTCCGGTCCCGATCATACTCGGAAGACCGTTTCTTGCAACTTCAAGTTGTATGGTAGATTGCAAGAATGCTAGACTTGCCTTCGACATAGGAGAAGAGAAAGTAGAGTTTGTTCTTTCCACTTTGGTGAAAGAGCCAGCTCTTGGAGAACATATATTTAATACCTATGACAAAGAGGCATCTAGAGAGGAAGTAAGCTCAATTCTATTTAAGGGCCCATTGCAAAAGGCTATCACTATGAGCATTATGGAGAAGGGAGAAGAAGTGGATTGCAATGCGGAAATTGAAGCCTTGGAGAAGCTAAAGGAAGTGCATGAAGAAGAGTTTGAAAAACTCTACGATAGGTCGGAAGACGTGAGGAATCACGGCCAGTCGTGCTATTCCACGGCCGTGGTTTCCACCAACATGATCGTAATTAGCTATTCAGAGGACTCCAGTAAGTTACACGGCCAAAACCACGGCCGTGGAACTACCAGAGGTGCCGTAATCGACTTCCACGCCCTAAACCACGGCCGTGGAAGTAACAGTATTTCCGTGATTTTGGGAAATTCTGAGAACAATTACGTTCTTTCCACCGATGCTCTTGAGACTTCTTCAACAACTTCTACACCCTTAGAGACTTCTAAAGAAGCATTGGACACTCTTCAAGAGGCATTAAAGACTCCAATGGTGATGGAATTTAAGCCACTTCCCACACATCTAAGGTACGCATTTCTAGGAACAAATTCTACTTTTCCGGTAATTATTAGTTCCGATCTAAGTGAAGATGAACATAGTAAACTTATGGTTGTTATAAGGAAACATAGGAAAGCCTTAGGAGGATATTGTAGGAATTAAACCTTCATTATGTATGCATAAGATCCTAATGGAAGAAGATTTTAGACCTTCGCGACAACCTCAACGACGGTTAAATCCGATCATGAAGGAGGTTGTCAAGAAGGAGATTCTTAAGCTACTTGATGCAGGTATCATCTACCCTATCTCCGATAGCAAGTGGGTGAGCCCCGTACAGGTTTTCCAAAGAAGGGAGGAATGACGGTTATCACCAATAAGAACAATGAGCTCATTCCTACAAGGACCGTGACTGGATGGAGGATGTGCATTGATTACCGGAAGGTAAACATTGCAATTAGGAAGGATTATTTCCCATTACCCTGCATTGATCAAATGCTTGAAAGGTTAGCACAACATTCTCATTTTTGCTATCTTGACGGTTATAGTGGCTTTTTTCAGATTCCGATCCATCCGGATGATCAAGAGAAGACCACATTCACGTGCCCGTGGGGTACGTTCGCTTTTAGGAGAATGCCGTTTGGGCTTTGCAACGCCCAGCCACCTTCCAAAGGTGCATGATGACTATCTTCTCAAAGTACATAGAGGAAATCATGGAGGTTTTCATGGATGACTTTTCCGTTTATGGTTCCTCTTTTGATAATTGTCTCTCTAACCTTTCTCTTGTGCTACAAATGTGTGAAGACACTAACCTAGTTCTTAATTGGGAGAAGTGTCAATTTATGGTGAAGGTAGGCATTGTACTCGGACACTTGATCTCTAATAGAGGGATTGAGGTGGATAAGGCTAAGATAGAGACCATAGAAAAGCTCTCTCCTCCATCTTCGGTGAAGGGGAAAAGAAGCTTTCTAGGACATGCTGGATTTTATAGACGTTTTATAAAGGACTTCTCTAAGATATCAAAACCGCTTACTAATATACTGATGAAAGATGCAGTTTTTGATTTCTCGCAGGATTGTTTAGACGCCTTTCATAAGATCCGGGAAGTTCTAATCTCAGCCCCGATCATCCAACCTCCGGACTGGAATCTTCCATTCGAGGTTATGTGTGATGCAAGTGACATAACTATAGGATCTGTGCTTGGGCAAAAGAAGGAGAGCCAAACCCACGCTATCTATTACGCTAGCAAGACGCTAGATAAAGCGCAGCTTAACTACGCCACAACTGAAAAAGAATTTCTAGCTATTGTTTATGCCTTTGAAAAGTTTAGCTCTTATCTTGTAGGTGCAAAGGTGATTGTATATACTGATCATGTTGCGATCCGGTATCTACATGCAAAGAAGGATGCGAAACCAAGGCTGATTAGATGGATTCTTCTCCTACAAGAATTCGATCTAGAGATCTGTGACAAGAAAGGCTCGGAAAATTATGTTGCGAATCATTTGAGTCGTCTACCACATCTAGAAGACGACATCTTACCTATAGAAGACTCCTTTCCGGACGAGCATTTACACATCATAGAGGAGTGCATCGACAAAATAACTAAAGGCAACGAACCATGGTTTGCTGATTTTGTTAACTATTTGGTTTGTCAGGAAATACCACCCGGACTATCCTATGCACAAAGAAAGAAGTTCTTTAAGGATGTCCGGGAATACTTTTGGAATGAACCTCTACTATTCAAGAGAGGTCCTGACGGCATCATTCGAAGATGTGTGCCGGAAGACGAGATGCAAAGCGTAATCCGTCATTGTCATTCACTACCTTGTGGAGGACACGCTAGCTCAAACAAGACTAGCGCTAAGGTATTGCAATTTGGATTTTTTTGGCCTACTTTATTTAAAGATGTGCAAACCTTTGTTTCCTGCTGTGATGCTTGTCAAAGAACAGGAAATATATCTAGGAGAAACGAGATGCCTCTTAACAACATTCAGGAGGTAGAGATCTTCGACGTTTGGGGAGTAGACTTCATGGGACCTTTCCCATCATCTTGTGGAAACCAATACATACGTCTAGCTGTAGATTATGTTTCGAGATGGGTTGAAGCAATTACCTCTCCAACTAATGATGCCATGGTTGTGGTTAAGTTCATTAATAGAACTATATTTCCAATGTTTGGGACACCACGGACCATCATTAGTGACTCTCACTTCATTGCCCGACGATTCGAAGCTCTACTAGCTAAGTATGGGGTGACTCACAAGATCGCCACTCCTTATCATCCACAAATGAGTGGACAAGTGGAGATTTCGAATAGGGAGATCAAGGGAATCCTAGAGAAAACAGTTTCAAAGACAAGGAAGGATTGGTCTTTGAAACTAGATGATGCATTGTGGGCGTATAGGACTTCATACAAGACTCCCATAGGAACAACACCATACAACCTTGTGTATGGGAACTTTTGTCACTTACCGGTGGAGCTGGAACATAAAGCGTATTGGGTGGTTAAGTGGATGAACTTCAGTATGAAGGAAGCGGGCGAGAAGCGCCTTTTGGACCTTAATGAGCTTGAAGAACTCCACTTAAACGCTTATGAAAACGCCAAGATCTATAAGGAGAGAGCGAAGCGTTGGCATGATAAGCATATCATTCCAAAAGACCTCAAAGAAGAAGATCAAGTTCTCCTCTTCAATTCGAGACTTCGGCTCTTTCCAGGTAAGCTTAAATCTCATTGGATTGGACCTTATCTAATCAAACATGTTTTTCCCCATGGCGCAGTTGAAGTATGGGGTGAAAAGAGCGGAAGTTTTAAGGTGAACGGTGAACGACTTAATAAGTATACACTGGAGCTCCAAGCTGAGGAGTTTGCACCCACATCGCTCGAATAGATGTAGGTACGGTCTAGCTACGGACCTTAAACAAGCGTTTATTGGGAGGCAACCCAAGGTATTGCACTTATTCTTTTGTTTTTCATTCTTAGAATAGATTAGTTTAGTCGTTTTTGCTTTGTTTTGCCCTCGATACCTCCCGATAAGTCGTGTTTTTGGATGTAGGAACAATGGTTTCGTACAAAACCACGGCTGTGGAAAACCCTGAGTGACCTAGATTTTCAAAAATTTTTACGGTCACTATATAAACCACCTTTATTCACAAAAACACCAAAAAGTTCCCATTCCACGCCCCATTTCCACGACCGGAACGCCGAAACCATCTCTCCTCTCTCAAACTTTGTTTAGAGTCCGATTCGAACGATTCTTGAGCCTAAAGTGAAGCAAATTCAATCATCTACGAGATCCAATCGTCAATTCAAGTGAACAATCCACACAGAAGACGGATTTTAGATTTTAAGAATCCAAAACCTAGGTTTTTCTTCTCTTTCTCTATTTTGTCGATTCGGCTCAATTCTTGCAAGATTTTTTAGGATAACTGATTGAAATTGGATTGGAATAAGTCTAGGGCTATGTCCGCTGAAATTTGGTGTGATTTGGTTGAGATTTGAGCAAAACAGAACCAAACCACGGTCCCTGTAGGTTCCACAGCAGTGGTTTCTGTAGAATAGACCGTGATTTTCCTTCTACAATGGATTTGTTAAGGAGGAAGTCGAATAGGAACAAGAAGAGGAAAGGTGACACTTCCTCTTCCTCTCAAAACCCCCCATAATGAGCCACCATCACCCCCACCTCCTAGGATTCCAACCATCCATGAGGATTACCTCGATGCCTTAGAAAGGATCGAGAAGAAAGCGGTCATAGGACCGCGCTACTTAGTGTTTGAGGAGCTAGAGCCGCTGAATGTAGTGAATGACTTGACATGGCTTTTAGATAGAGTTGGTTTGATAGTCTTCTTTGTTATTAGAGAAGACGCTTATGAGGAGATTACTAGAGAGTTCGTCATCTATTTTGAGCATAACGCCATGGATAGGACGGTTTCTTTTAGGTTGATGGAGGAGAAGTATGAGTTCTCAATCTTGCAGTTCAAAGCCTTCTTTGGGTTCCAAGAGACCTTCAATGGTCGTTTTCCTAGCGGTGTATACGCTAAGGACTTTTGGGAGCAGATAGCTATGATTTATGCTAGTGAGGATCGTTGGCAACCGGCCGACACCAAAGCTAAGCTCATCTACCACTTAGCTTTGAAGATAGCCCATAGGGTCCTTTCCGAATGCCATTTCCCTCGGACCGAAACCCCTCAGAAGATCAAGACTGACAAGCTCTTCCTCCTCTATTTTATGCTTCATGGTAGACCTGTTGATTGTGCTACCCTCCTAGCCTCCACCATAAGCAAGCTCAAGAACATGAGAGCCGGTAACATAGGGTATGGTGGTATGGTTACACACATTGCCACGCAGTTAAGGATAGACTTTTCTGCCTGCACTAGGATAGCAGCTAGACATTTGGGTCTCAATAGCTGAATGACGAGAGGTATCATCTTCCCTAGGCACCGCGGTCCACCTACCGCCGGTATGCCTTAGGAAAAGAGAGTAGGTAGAGGCATCCCCTAGCTCCCCGAGTATTTCATTATGGCCGGACGCCATAATTGGAAGAAGACTTTCGCTGCTATGCATGCGAATAGGCTAGTGGCACCTCCTTATGTACCCGACGAGGTTCCGGATGCAGATGTTGAGGAGGAGGTAGGAAGAGGTGATGGTTTTGAGGGAGGAGGTGATGAGCAGGACTTTGGCACTTTTCCGGATCAGCCGGCACACTTCCCTGACCCTCCTAGACGTTCACCACGACCCACCGGACCCTCTGGAGCCTCTTCCTCTCGCCGTGCTAGCGTGAGTGAGAGGCCGACCTGGATGGACGCTCCTCCCTCTTGGTATGGAGCGCAACCTTCATGGATGGGAGCTCCGCCTCCTTGGTATGATCAGGCACCAGCAGCACCAGCGGCACCGACTCTACAGGATGCACCGGCATGCTACGGTCAACCACCAGCTTGGTACCAGCAGCTACCGGAGTGGGCTACCGACCTTTCTAGGCGAGTTGGTGACTTGGAGATGCACCGGGAGACGCAGGAGACACGGAGCCGGGAGCATGACGAGATGATGAGTGATATCTACCGCCAGCAGTTCAGGCGGTACTATACCCATGACTTTCGTCCATTTCCACCACCGCCTCCTCCGCAGTGATGAGCTTTGTTGATTCACAGTTTCAGCCACCCCACCGTCATCTAGTGAGTTCATTTTTCTTTTTCTTTCTTTTCTTTATTTCTCTTCGAACATTGAGGATAATGTATGTTCTAAGTATGGGGTGGGGTGTGACTATTATGTGTAATAACTCTACTACATTTGCTTGCTTCTATCCATAACACTATGCATGTTTCATTTCCGTAGTCACACGTTTCATTATTGTAGTGCATGAAAAAGTTTGAAATAACCCATACAAATTTGAAACTTTTGAAAATTTTTGATAAAGTTCTTGTGCTTCTAAGATTAGAGATGACTCCTATGATAGCTCTCACTTGTGGAATGAGTTTTTGATGACAATTGTATGCTTAAACGGAATAATGAATTGAAAAGAAATTGAATGTGTTGTTTATCCTCTCTTGCAAGTTTCATAATGTGAAAGTTTGATCTAAATCATATTGAGAAATTAAGGTTGAAATCACATGATGAGTTCTTATACTTCTCTATGAAATGATTAAGGTAATTCGATTTTCTTACTTCTTTCTTTGATCACTTAGCCCCTCAATAAAAGTAATTGCCTCCCTTACCTATCCGGGAATTTGGAGAATTTGATATTTGGCATGTTTGATGTGGGAGGGCCATGAAAGCAAAATTTTGCATTCAAAGAATAGAATTAATAGGTTTGGGGAAGTCAATCATGACGATGAGTAACTCGGCACCATTCACCTAGCCGGGTGTTTGTGTCTTGCCAAAGTCGGATTGAGCGATATTCCTAACAAATTATGGTATGTGCATCAAGGGTTTGAGGCATCTTGAAATTGAGAAACGCCGATCTCCTAGGCTTCGGTTTTTGTGCACCTCTGTCCATCTTTCCAGAAGTAAAGTCGAAAAATAATGTGAAAAAGAAGAGAGCAAAGCTCTAAGTTGATGGTGTTGCAATTCAAAGTAAAAAGAAAAAGAGTTGGGTTATTCATTTTCCCGGATTCATGCACCACATCCCTTATAAGTTTCCCTTCTTTCCGCATTCTAGACCTTACTTGAAAGTCCTTAAGATCAAAAGAATGTTATTTGACTTGGTGATCTAAATTGAAGTTTCACATGCTTGATTTTGACAATACTTGAAGGTTATGATGTTTGTCTTGAAGTTTAAGCGATTTATGATGTTTCTTTACTTTACATTCATTGGTTTATGTATATGAGCGTTTTCAAAGATGAATAAAGCAATGTTTGAGGATGATCTATTGACTAGAAGCACATTTACCAAAGATTGGTTTTGCTTTGAGTTTGCATGCATATTTCATTCTAACTTGTATTCTAAGCTTTTAAAAACCTTGCATAAGGACAATAAAGTGACAAGTATGGGGTATTTTGTTAGCATGATAAATTGCGATATTCTAGGCACTTATTTTGGTTGTTTATCCCTCATTATTGTGTACATGGATAAAGTTTAGAAGCAAATGCTAGCTTGTTCATCTATTTTGTCGATATGGAAGTCTACACTAGCTTTGTGTTGATTATAGGTGAATAGGAGCTAAATCGGAGCAATCGAGAGAGAAAAGGGAGTAATCGATCATGCTCAAGGATTAGGAGACACATCAAGGAAGCTAAGGAAGGAGCTAGGATGAAGAATGTCACGACACAAAGGAAACTACAAGCAATAGACACTTCCACGCCCTGAATTACGGCCATAGAGAAGTCCACGCTCTAAACCACGGCCATGGATCTTGGCATCATGAGCGTGGAGCACTCCAGTAGGTTACACGGCCAAAATTACGGTCATGGAAGTCACAAGACACCGTAATCCTTTTCCACGCTCTAAACCACGGTCGTGGAATGCTATGAGACCGTGATTTAGGCGATCTTTTGACGTGTCATTAATTGCCACGTCATTTACGTATTGGGCCTGGACGGATATTCTTTCTCGTCTTATAAAAAGGTCGGAAAAGTGAATTTCGAGGACGGTTGCTTACGGACGTTGACGGCCGCTTACCCTTGCTTGGAGCATTCCTGCCTAGGGTTGATTGGGATTCGCTGAAGGTTGCGGAAATGCCGTATTTAGAGAGATTGGAGATTGCTCACAACGAGGTTTAGCCTTTTTCTTCGGTTTGATATTGAAGTCGGATTGACATATCGTTCTTCGTACTTTCCTTAGATTCTTGTGAGGTTTTGTGTTATACATTCTGAATCCATTAACATTGGTTCTTGTGTTTTCGGATTTGAGAATTGGTTTTGAAGTTTAATTGAGTATTCGAGGGTTTTCATCTTTCATTCTCTTTAAATTGAATATTGATATCATGACAATGATTATTGGCAAAAACCCTTTAGCAATAGTTGTGGCTTAGATGATGATAGATCGATCGTAATTTGATTGGACCCTGAGAGTTAGAGAAATATTGTCGACGAACCTAAATCACGGCCTGTTCTAGGGCTTCCACGGCCGTGGTTCTCAAGATCTACTCGTGATTTACTTCAGTTTACGAACCTTGCTTTTACTTTAATCCAAAGTTAAAGATTAGCTTTAACCTAGCCTTGGCTTGTCTTTTCTAGGTAGTAGTGAGACTCAACATCCTCTATTTCGGTTTCGAGTGTCACAACCTTAACTGTTTGAGTTTATCTTGATCCTTGGGTTACAAGTTTGGGTATTTGAGATCGATTCTAGTCCTTAGATCCTTTCTATACTGCAGCCTCAACAACCTTTATAGAGAGTTCTTTTGGTTAGACATATAAGGTTTTGGAACTTCACCGTACATTACCTTACCTTAGCATACCTTCGCAACTCTGGACTCTGTCCTTATATCTTTAGTATATCTTGAATCGATTGCCACAATTGGATACCTGGATCTTTAGGGTTGCTGTTTTCCTCAATATTTGCAAAGCTCTACACTTTACTTGCTCGATTACTTGAAACTGATTTTGTTTCACCATCTCCCAATGATCGATACTCTGAAATACTTGCTAATCTACGCCGATCCGTACACTGCGGGTTCGCTTGCTTTTATTCTAGTTTTATAAATTTAAGACTTGATTGCACGCAGTTTTAGGGCGAACAACCACCCATATCGAGAGATACCGGCTCATTTTGAATTCCCATTCAAGTTGGGGATGTGACTTGTGAGGCATTATGTGATCTAGGAGCCAGCGTGAGCATCATTCCGCTGGAGCTATGTGTGAAGATCGGACTTGGAGAGCCCAAGCCGGTAAAGATAAGGCTATACATGGTGGACCGCTCCATTACCCATCCCGTGGGCATTTTGGAAGATGTTCCGGTTAAGTTAGGTAACTTCTACTTACCTATAGACTTTGTTGTGCTTGATATATCCGCAGATTATCCCGTTCCTATCATTCTCGGGAGACCATTTCTAGCAACTTCGGGTTGCAATGTGGATTGTAAGAACGCCAAATTGAAATTCAACATTGGCGGAGATCAAGTGGAGTTTTCATTGCTTGCTGCATTGAAAGGTGAGACGGTGGAGGATGATATCTTCAACATCTATGATGAAGAAGAATCAAGAGAAATGGTGAGCTCTATCCTTATTAATGACCATCTTGAAAGAGTTATTAGTTTTAGCTTAATGAAGGAAGGTATAGATGCTTCTTGTGATGCAGATATACGGAGCTTAAAGGCATTGGAAGCAGATCCAAGAGCTAAGATTGAGAAACTGATCCAGGAGAGAAGAATCTTCAGTTTCGGTTCCAGTTCAAGTACCTCGACCGAGGCACTTTCTGGACCAAGCGAGGTGTTCTTATCTGAAGAACATCTCGGTCACCCACTCTGGACCTTGACCGAGGTCGCAAGCGAGATGATGTCAACTGAGACTTCTGAAAGTCCAGTTCTTTGATCCAAATGACTGAAAGGAGGAAGCAAGGATCCCCCTCAGAAAGAACCCCCATTTGTGGAGCTTAAACCGCTTCCGAGTCACTTGAGGTATGTTTTCCTTGGACCAGATTCTACATATCCCGTTATTGTAAGCGCTTCCCTTTCCGAAACTGAATTATCTAAACTGATGCATGTCTTGAGAAAACATCAAAAGGCTTTGGGTTATACTATTGATGATCTTATTGGTATTAAGCCTTCTTTCTGCATGCATAGAATACTAATGGAGGATGATCATAAGACTTCACGGGAACCTCAAAGACGGTTAAATCCGATCATGAAAGAGATTATGAAGAAGGAGATTCTTTAATTGTTGGATGCAGATATCATATTTCCTATCTCGGACAGCAAGTGGGTGAGCCTAGTGCATGTAGTTCCGAAGAAAGGAGGGATGACCTTTGTGACGAATAAGAACGAGTTGATCCCAACTAGGACCGTTACGGGCTTGAGGGTGTGTATTGAATACAGGAAGCTGAACGTGGCCACTCGGAAGGATCATTTTCCACTTCCCTTCATCGATTAAATGCTCGAACGGTTAACCCGGCATTTACATTCTTGCTATTTAGATGGTTATAGTGGCTTCTTTCAAATTCCTATCCATCCGGATGATCAAGAGAAGACCATTTTCACTTGTCCCTGGGGGACATTCGCTTATAGGAGGATGCCATTTGGATTATGTAACGCACCCGCAACCTTCCAGCGCTGCATGATGGCTATCTTTTCCGAGTATATAGAGGAGATCATGGAGGTATTTATGGATGATTTTTCAGTATACGGTTCCTCTTTTGATGATTGTTTATCTAACCTATCTCTAGTGCTACAACGATGTGAAGACACTAATCTCTTTTTGAATTGGGAGAAGTGTCATTTTATGGTTAATGAAGGAATTGTGCTAGGACACCTCGTTTCTAACCGAGGTATTAAGGTCGATCGAGCTATGATCGAGACTATAGAGAAACTCCCTCCCCCTTGTTCGGTTAAGGGTGTGAGGAGTTTTCTCGGGCATGCAGGTTTCTATACGAGGTTCATCAAGGATTTCTCGAAGATTTCTAAACCACTCACTAAACTCTTGAATAAGGATGTAGTTTTTGAGTTTTCGCAGGTTTCTATGCGAGTGATGTGGCGGTAGGAGCGGTGCTTGGACAAAAGAAGGATGGCCGGACCAACGCCATTTACTATGCTAGCAAGACGCTAGATGAAGCCCAACTAAACTACGCCACCACCAAAAAGGAGCTTTTGGCGGTTGTATATGCTTTTGAGAGATTTCGTTCTTACTTAGTAGGATCGAAAGTTATTGTTTACACTGACCATGCAGCTATTTGTTACTTGCTTGCTAAGAAGGATGCAAAGCCGCCTCTTATTCGATGGATTTTCTTGCTTCAAGAGTTTGACCTAGAGATTTGCGATAAGAAGGGATCCGAAAATTCTGTTGCGGATCACCTCAGCCGACTACCTCCCTCTTCGCGTGAGAAGGACGACCCACCCATAGACAATTCATTCCCCGATGAACACTTGCATTTGCTGGAACGTTTGATAGACTTCTTTATCTCACCCCATGATGAAGATGAAGTATGGGGTGAGGATACCTTCCAACATGTTTAGGGATGCCGTACGGTCCAGCTAGTGACCTTAAATCAAGCGCTTCTTGGGAGGCAACCTAAGGTATTGCTTTCTTTTCCCTTTTCCTAGTTTAGCTTTAGATAGTTTGCTTTTGCTTTGCTTTGTTTTGTTTTTGGCATCCTAGACAGAAACCATGTACTTTCTAAGGAACGATTACAACTCAAGAGCAACACTAGAAAGACAGAAGTTCGACAAATCGAGAAGATGGATGATTTCTATGGTAGGGCTATATCAGTTTACTGAGATCCGCGCACCTGCCTATTTAGAGCCTACTTTAGAGTTCATTAGCTCCTTCACCTACCTCCCCACAGAGCGTTCTGTGAAGTACCGGTTGATGAACCGGAACTTCTTAGTTCCCTTAGAGTACTAGAGAGACATATTTGGTTTCCCGGCTCCGACCGCTGTAGATTTTCCCTCCCGAGGTGTAGCTAGGGAGTTCTGGGGTCAGATTGCTCATGTAGTTGAGCACGCAGACAGATGGCGCCTTGGAAACTCCACGGAGCATATTATTTTTCACCTAGCCTTTAGGTTGGCCCACCGTATTTTCAGTGAGACTCTTCTGGCGCGTACTGAGACGCCCCACAAGGTCCGACAGGGGGAGCTTTTCAGCCTTTACTGCATGGTGACTGGAGGAATCCCAGACTTTGGCTTGATGTTGGCAGAGGACCTGCACAAGATCAAGGCCAAGACGAAGGGGGATATCTGTTGCGGAGGCCTCGTGACCCACATTGCTAGCTATCAGGATATGGATCTCAACGCATGTACCATGGTGGCGGCTGCCAAGCCGCTAGGACTTCAAGAGATGATCACTCGGCGGATTTTGGTTCCCCGAGGACTCACTATGCCGTATGTAGCCATGCCATGGGAGCTGACTACACCACAGGGGATCAGATGGTCGCCCCAGTTTTCAGTTTATGATCCACACTATTGGCAGATTGCTTGGATTCCATTGATAGAGGATGCTAGAGAGGCAGCAGCTGCACCAGCTGAGGAGGATGAGGTAGAGGAGGAGACTGCTAATGACGATGACAGGGATGGTGGAGTTCCTATGGATACAGGGACTGATACTGCTGGGACGAGTGCGCCGGTTATTGACATAGATGATGATGATACTGAGCCTGCACCAGCCACATCACCAGTACGACCTACTAGGCGTAGGGTATGCTGATAGAGGAATCTAGAGGCTCACCGTCGGATCGATGATCTGACGGATCAGATGATCGATTCTTATGTTGTCCTATCACTGGATATCCGTGAGATGCAGGAGAGACAGCATTACCAGCATATGATGGCTCATATTCAGTTTCAGCACATCAGGGGCTACCCGTTCGACCCATCTCAGTATCCGTATGTGCCACCACCACCACCACCACCGGATCGTGACTATTGAGAGTTGCAGGATTTTCTTTCTTATTTATTATGCAGCTCAGCTTTATGTCCGGTGAGTATTTTATTTCTTTAGACTTATTTTGACCCATTGGGACAGTGTGTCCCAAGTATGGGGTGTTTATGTATTTGATTGACTTATGTGATGTATGACTCTATATTAACGGATATTTATGCTTTAGTTTGCTTCTATGGTTTTATCTGAGATTGCATGCATACATACAGGTTTTTTGATTGAGAAAAACGTCAAAACTGGACAGAAAAAAAAATTTTGACCTCGACCGGGGCAGTTCTGGCCGAACGAGGTACTTCACCTCGGTTGACCTAAGAACACCTCGACCGAGGTGGTTTAATTGAGAGTTTTCGAAAAATGTTTTGTGCTTCTTATCTAGATATGATCTCAGTGAAGATCTTGTTTACTGACTGGTTTTTGAAATCTTTATGTGTTTGAAAGGTTTTATGATATGTTTAAGTTGCTAAATGCTTTGTTTGAAATTTTTGGCATGTTTAATACTTTGTTTTTATCCAAATTATGTTGAATTTGAAGATTGACACTGCATTATGAGTTCTCTCACTTTCTTCCTGAAAAGACCAAGGCAATTCATTCTTCTCTCTACTTCTTCTTGATCATGCTTAGCCCCTCATATACATTTTTCATCCCTTTACCTATCCGGGAATTTGGAAGCAAGCAAAGTGGTGAAAGCAAGTGAAGTTAAAGTTGAGAAGTTGGATGGAAGTGAAAGTGTTAGAAAGCAATAAATAGGTTTGGGGAAGTCAATCATGATGATGAGTAACTCGGCACCATTCACATAGCCGGGTGTTTGTGTCTTGCCAAAGTCGGATTGAGCGATATACCTAACGGGTCATGGTATGTGCATCAAGGGTTTGATGCATCTCAAGAAATTGATGATTGCTGATTTCCTAGGCTTCGGTTATTGTGCACCTCTGTCCATGCATCCCAAAAAGTAAAGTAAAAAAAAGAAAAAGTGTGAAATAAGCAAAGCTTATTGGTGGAAGATGTTGAAAGTCAAAGTGAAAGTGAAGTATATCCTTTTACTGGATTCTAGCACCTCATTACCTTACATACATCCCTACATTACACGTTTCTTGACCTTTCTTTTGGGAAGCCCTTGAAACCTCGAGCTTGTTGATTGACTTAGTGGTTTAAACTGGATTATGCATGATTAATTTCGATAATTATGACTTATTATGCATTCTATGATTTTATGCAAAGATGAACAACTTTCTTATATTTATAAAATCTTTTGATGATATTTTGATTTTGAATTCCATGAAGTATTCTCTTACAGTGATCTATGATTGTAGCACACCATAAAAATGTTTTTGAAAGACTTTCATTGATTTTCTTGATTTATAATCCATTCTATCTTGCCTTTATATGCGGAACTTGCTTGGGGACAAGCAAGGGCTAAGTATGGGGTATTTTGATAGCATGAATTATAGTCTATATTTTGAGGTTTGTTTGGACATTTTATCTTCAATAATCTGCATTTTTGTATATATATTATGTGATTATATTACCATTTCATCTACCTTTGCGGGAATCGAGGTCTACACCTAGTTTTGTTGTAATCATAGGTAAAATGGCGCGTTTTGCATAAAAAAGGAGCAAAAGGAGCTATGGAGTTATTGGAGCTACATTCAGGAAACATCCAGGAAGCATAGCCATGGATTAAAGATTCACTTTGAACCAGATTTGAGAGATTTCACATTCAGTTGTGATTCACCTCGGTTGACTACAGAGTCACCTCGACCGAGGTGATCCAGAGGAGTCGACTCGACCGAGGCGAACACTTGGAACGCGGCGAGAATATTTTATTCTTGGCTGAGATCTTTTATCTTTGGAAAGAGGATCTTATATTTTTGGGCTTGGTTCCTGGAAGGAAGAAGATATGATAGATCATATATTTTACCTATTTTTATGGGAAGAGATCTTTCTAAGATATCTTATCTTTAGAGAGTAATTTTCCTATAAAAAGGGTAGGATTTCCCACAAATCCGACAACCCGCATAAATCCGCTATCACCTCGCTTACACCTAATATACCGCAGCAGCCATACTCCAGTTGGGAGATTTGAAGAACCTTTTTGAAGGTTGAAGAAGGAAGTTTATAGCTTTTATAACTTTTGAAGGGTTTTTGTAAGATCATCTTAGATTCCCTTCTTCTTTGTTGTCTTGTTGGACTTCTATCCAAGGAACGCTTGTTGGTTTTATAATTGATTCAGTTATTGAAGCCTTTCTCTTATGGTTTTCTTGTTCAATTATTCTCTTTCTTCCCATACATTTGATTAATACTTTCATGATGATGAGTGGCTAATCTCTTTGTGTGATTCTAGGGTGATTGGCTGAAGGTTGTGGGAAAAACAATGATAGAATAATATTAATCACAGTAGGACCCTGAAAGTTCGAGTCTTTAACCTTAACCCTAAGCATCTCACTCAGTCGATGAACATCTCGGCCGGGGTGGAATTCTTCTGACCGAGGTGACTTATCTGATCCGAAACTGAGAGTTAAGTGTTAGAGTTTGCCAAATACTATTCTTATTATACCTTTCCTGGTTCAATGCAAGCCTAGGATGAGACTTACCCGGTGATTCCTTTGTTTGTTTACCTAAGATCATAAGTGTAGGTAATAAAGTTTTATCCTTTATTGGGGTTCGAGTGTGCTTTCATCCCATCTTTGTGAGTTAGCCTGAGACTTACCCGGTAAAGGTTGATTCTATTCCCTTAGATGGTGTGTTAGTTTGAGATCATAGTTCTTTATCTTAATTCCTTGAAACTTACCCGGTCATAGGAGTTACGGTTTTGGATTAGTGAGTAGTGAGACTTACCCGGTGATCTATTCCACTTTAGTAACACCTTCCCTATGCAAAAACCTCAGCTTTGTCCGCTTCTCTTTAAATCTTGAGTTGGAACCACAACTAGATGCTTTAATCCCTAGAATTGCATATTTCCTTTATTGACTTGTTATCATCCTTGATTGTTTTAATTGCTATTGTGGTTAGTATTTACATAAGCATACCGTAATTAGACTTTGTTTCACTAAGTCCCTGTGATCGACCCCTGTAATTCCTTGCTTTTTACTACGATTGACCCGTACACTGCGGGTTCGCATCCTTGTTTTAAGCTTACATCTAGGGTTATAAATTTAAAGCTTGGACACACCGTTTGGAGCGAACAGTTCTTAATTCGAAAAAATGTCATTTCATGGTCGAACATGGAATTGTTTTAGGACATGTAATATCCTCAAAAGGGATAGAGGTAGATAGGGCAAAGGTTGATGTAATTCAAAATTTACCTTATCCTACTAATGTTCGGAAAATCCGATCTTTTCTTGGTCATGTAGGTTTCTACCGACGTTTCATCAAAGACTTTTCGAAGATCCGGGCACCCCTATGCGAATTGCTCAAGAAAGACGGCACCTTCATAGTTGATGAGAGTTGCAAGAAAGCTTTCGACACTTTGAAGGCATGTCTCACTAGCGCACCGATCATCCGTTCTCTGAATTGGGAGAAACCTTTCGAAATCATGTGTGACGCCAGTGATTATGCCGTTGGAGCAGTCTTAGGGAAAAAAGACGGACGGGCTTCACATGTGATCCATTATGCGTCTATGACACTCAATGGAGCGCAAAGAAATTACTCTACCACCGAGAAGGAAATGTTAGCGGTGGTTTTTGCTCTTGAGAAATTCAGGCAGTACCTTCTTGGGGTAAAGGTAATTATCTTCACTGACCATGCCGCTCTTAGGTACCTCATGGCGAAGAAGGAAGCAAAGCTACAATTTATTTCGATGGGTGCTCCTTTTAAGTGAGTTTAACCTAAAGATACGGGACAAGAAGGGGGCTGAGAACCTGGTGGCCGATCATTTTAGCAGGCTAGTGAAAGAAGAGGAGGATCTAGAAAAAGAAAGAGAGGTAGTTGGAAGCTTTCCGGACGATACATTTTACACAACTCTCTGTTGCGTAACCGCCCCCGCACCTGACACCAGCTGCCCCTGCGGCCAGCCGCCCCTGCGGAATTGTCGACCGAGGTTAGTCTTAAGCTCCAGTCTTTTAAGCCTTGGTTTGCTGACATCGTGAACTTCATTGTCAGGAAGGATACCCTCCAGATTTAACTAAGGCACAACGAGAGAAGGTAAAGGCTGAAGCTCGACACTACTTTTGGGACGATCCTTACCTTTGGAAGCATTGTAGTGACCAAGTGATCTGACGTTGCATTCCGGACAATGAGGTACAATCCGTCCTAACTTTCTGTCATTCTGAAGCATGTGGGGGGCACTTTGGGGCAAACAAAACGGCAAGAAAAGTTTTGGATGCCGGTTTCTTTTGGCCACACATTTTTCGAGACGCTTTTGCGTTTTGCAAAGTGTGTGATAGATGCCAAAGGGTAGGAAATCTTTCAAGGAGACATGAAATGCCCCAATCCTCTCTTATATTTTGCGAAATATTTGACGTTTGGGGAATTGATTTCATGGGGCCGTTTCGTACCTCATTCGGGCACACATATATTTTGCTTGTAGTGGACTATGTTTCCAAGTGGGTGGAAGCAAATGCCACCAAAACTGATGATTCAAAAGTGGTTGCAGCGTTTCTTAAGGAAAACATTTTTGCACGATTTGGAATTCTGAAAGCCTTGATCAGCGATAGGGGTACCCATTTCTACAACAAGACGATCACACCTCTCCTTAAGAAGTATCACGTCTACCAACGAGTGTCAACAGCTTATCATCCACAAACAAACGGCCAAGCTGAGGTATCTAACCGGGAAATAAAAACCATCCTTGAAAAGACGGTCTCTCCCGGACGGAAGGATTGGAGTGCAAGGCTAAATGACGCCCTATGGGCATATCGGACAACCTACAAAACTCCTATCGGGATGTCTCCTTTTAGCTCGTGTTTGGGAAAACTTTCCACCTACCGGTGGAGCTTGAGCACAAAGCATGGTGGGCGCTAAAGAAGTGCAACATGAACATAGAGGAAGTGGGAGAATTCTGGAAGCTCCAATTACAAGAGTTTGAGGAATTGATGTTAGATGCATATGACCATGCAACCGCATACAAAGAAAAGACTAAAGCATGGCATGACCGAAACATTCTCCGGAAGGACTTCAAGGTAAGTAATAAGGTACTTCTCTTTCAATCACATTTGGAACTCTTTGTTGGTAAGCTGCGTTCGAGATGGACATGGCCGTTCGTGGTAGCCGAAGTATACCCTCACGGAGCTGTGGATCTTTATGATCCCCAAACGCACAAGGTGTTCAAGGTAAACGGACGAAGGCTAAAGCCCTACCTTGAAGGAGTCAAGAAAGATCCGATTGATGAGATGGTGCTGGAGGAAGCACAGTCACAGAAGTAAAGGCCTTACGTCGAGCCAACGACATAAAACAAAGGCGCTGCTCGGGAGGCAACCCGAAGGAATAAGAAGAGGAGCCTCTATCAAGAAAACCGCCCCTGTGGCTCAATGTCACCGCCCCCACGGTGACACCCATGCCCAGCACCGCCCCCGGCACTGGGACAACGTCTACAACATACAGGTCACCACCCCCGCGGTGACTCCCCTATGCCCCAGCGGCGGCCGTCCTTGACACACATCCTCAGCGCCGCCCCCGGCGCTGAGCCTGCGTGGTCCCTCTCCCTTGTCACCGCCCCCGCGGTGACAAGCCCCCACCCCCGCGGTGACAAGCCCCCACCCCTGCGGGTTTACCCAGAAAGGAAAAAATAGAAATTGCAAAAACATTCCCCTACACCTACCCCACCCACCCAGTCTTTATCTCCTTACCAACCACAACCACATCTCCCACGCCTTTACCCCTCTCAAACTGCAACGCCCCTGCGCCACCTCCGACGACAGCCAACCCCTTGCGACACCCCTATGCCACCCTCACCAGCTCCACCTTCCGCCCTCCAAACTCTCTCACCTTACTACACTCTTCATCACCACCCACCACAAAACTCCACTCCTGCTCCACCTCCGGTGCAGCCTACACAAACAAAGAAGTCACCTGAACGGCCTCAGCATCACCACCTTCGCCGCTCCCCAAAAATCGCCCTCTGCACTTCTCCCGCCCCCGCGCCTGCAAGTTCCCGCACCTGCGCCTTGCCTCCCCTGCGCCTGCTTCAGCCGCCCCTACGGAAAACACGACAAAGGGTTCGTTTTCTCTCCTTGTTTTTGAAAGTTTCTAATTCCTTTGCTAAATCAAATACCAGAATGGATCCACAAAGGAAATACAAGATGTTTGAAGCTGAGAAGGAGAGGTATAGGATCGTACAAGATCGAGTTGTGTACGCAACTCGGTTTTTGCACATTCCTACATTGGAGAAGCTAGGCATTGTGGAGAGCATGCAGTCCTTTCTGACCAATGCTGGGCTCAGAGACTTCCTACGAAATAGTGCTCCAACGTATCCTGAGCTCAACAGACAGTTCATCTCCACCTTCACCATGGAGAAGGAGGATCATGTGTGTATTGGACTCACTTTCAAGTTCAACAAGGTGAAGTACACACTTGATTACCATCAGCAACAGGAGGGTTTCGGGGTGACTCTCAACCCCTTCGAAAACTGGTGGGAGCTAGTCTCGACCCCGGACTTATGTAAGTTTTGGCAAGCAGCTACCGGGTTAGAGTTCCATGCAGGGGGTGAGTACTCCAACAACCTCACTCACCCTTGCTTGAGGCTCCTCTCCAAGAACCTCATGAGTGTCTTGTGTGGACACAAAGAGGAGAACAAGGACGCCTTTAAGGACCTCCCACTACTATACTCCTGCCTTCCAATGAGCGAGAAGGTGATGGATTGGCCGTCCTCCTTCCTTGCCGCTTTGAAGAGGATTAGGAGGAACAAGCCGAGGGACATTGTTGGCGGTGGGGTAATCTCCTTGATCGCCTCACAGGTGATGGACCTGTCCGAGCTAGAGGATGGGCTAGAGGCTCCCCTTTACACTGAGGGGATGCTTAGGAGGTGCAAGCTCCTCCGACGAGACGGGGAGAACCTATTTTGGATCTCCCTTGCAGATGGGAGCCACCTTACTTACGTCCCTCGGCCTTTACCATTCAGGGATGAGCTCTCCGAGCTCTACATTTCGGCAAATCCATTCGTACCGAGCAGGCCGCTAGTGGCCATTGTTGAGAGGCATGCTGCGAGCTCCAGCCGGGCTCATCAGGAGGAGCACATGCCCATCCCCGACAACAAGGAGATGCCCACTACGGCATCAGAGGAGGATCCGGCCCTTGCGAGCCTTCAGGCTCACATGGCGGCTATGACCACCCAGCAACGGACATGGCAGTCCGACTACCAAAGGACCATGCTGGAGCAGCAGCAGAGCCGGCAGACGAGCTTTGCCGCCTTCATGACCTCCCACTTCGACCAGAGGCAGGAGGCTTGGCAAGTGGTGCAGCAGTAGCCGTTGGCTTGGCAAACCAGCTTTGAGACCTCTTTTGGCCGTCGGATGGAGGCTCAGCAGACCCGCATTGATGACATCTACCGCTGGCAGGAGCATTTCTTCTGCCACTTTCCATACCTACCGGAGGAGGGTCCGGATGGTCCAGCTGAACCATCCCATTAGGGGTATCTTTTCTTTTCCCTTTCCCACATTTATCTTTGCTTCATTTTCACTTTGAGGGCAAAGTGTACTTGAAGTATGGGGGAGGGACATATCATTGCATGCACAGTTTCTTTTGAGTTGTTTTGCATTGAATCTTATGAAGTTTGAAATTCATAAAAAAAAAAAAAAAGAAAAAGCCAAAGAAAATGAAAAAATGCATGAAAAATTCTTGGATAAACCGAAAACCCGAAAGGGCGGTTTAGGAAAAAAGAAGGTAGTCCGATCAACCTTAGGTTGGTGAAAAATTGGGCTTGAGGGATGTGAGACTAAAGTGAGATCATCAAAGAAAAGAAGAAGAGTGGCAAGCTAAAAACCCGAAAGGGAACCTTGGCAAAATGAGCGACAACGAGTGTAGGTTTCCCTTCCAGCGTTTGGCGACATAAGAAGGGGAGTCATAAGGAGGTTGTCCGGGTAGGCCACTCTTGGAGCAATAAGGATGGTAGTCTTCTCACCTTTTTCTCACATTCTCTCTCTTTTCCTTCTTTCTTTCTTGGCTTTTCTTTTGTTTACATTGTCTTTTCTACTTACCCATGCTGCTTGAGGCCTTTTCGTCTAGTTGTTGTCATTTTGTTTTATTCGGGACGAGTAAAAGGTCTAAGTATGGGGGAGTTTGATAGGTGATGGAATCACTATCATTTAGAATAGTTTTTAGAGTCTTTTTATTGCAATTGTGTCGGTTTATGCTACTAACTCCTTGGTCCAGAAGAAGAAGACTAAAAGAAGCTAAGGAAGGAGTTATAAGCACTTAGGAGTGAAGTTCGTTCACGAAGCAAAGCTTATGTTGCTTCACCGCCCCCGTGGAGCCTTATCACCGCCCCTGCGGGTGACACCTTACTCCGGAGCACTCCCTACGCATTTGCCAACGCCAGCCACTAAGACTGTAACCGCACCTGCGTCAACCCCTGGCGCCCCTGTGGTGACTTGCCCTGAAGAAGCAAAGACCAGCGCCCCTGCGCCTCAACCTGGGAGTTGGAAGATGAAGAGTCTGTGTCACCGCCCCTGCGTTGACACTGTGACGCCCCGGCGGCTTGGCATAAAAAACGGCAGGAAGTTGAAGAGTCAGACGTTTGAAGAGCATTAAAGATCCGCCCCTTCGGAATTGCCTAGCCGCCCCTGCGGCCATGAAGAAGATCAAGCGTTTTTGCCTTCACCGCCCCTACGGAGCTGAAGGCCGCCCCTGCGGTTCAACGACAAAAGCTTTACGCCGGTTGTTTACACCACCTTTATGGCATTAAAGGTGGTTGTTTTGGGCCGGTCATTTACTCTTATTTAGTGTCTTTTGTAGTATAAATAGGCCTTGGTTGATTGCTAGAAGCATCAAACTATTTTCCATCATTTTCCACTTAGAATCCAATTTTTTCATCATTTCCATTGTAATGAGTTGCTAACTCCCTTGCTACATTGGGTTGGTTTGAAGTTGCATTGTTTCTTTGGTTGTAAGTTATATTTAATATAAGTTTTCATTCAGTAATGCTTTGTGTTTCCTTGATCTTTATTGTCTAATTGCATGTTTGATTAACACTTAAGATTGATCACCTTAGGTTCTAAAGTGCATGCAAAGAACTAGGATTAATAGGTTCCGGGTTCGGGTCTTTAATCTAGTAGTAAACTTTAAGTAATAACGGGTTGTAATTACTTAAAGAAAAGGAACACAAATATAAAGATAAGGTTAACGGTTTTAATCTATTCTTTATATCCCTTAGTCTTTACTTGAAAGCTAACGTGTTAATTGTTCTTGTAGGTTTACGGAACACTAACCTGTTAAGTTGTGTTGATATTGGTTGGCTCAACACATATATATGATCGAGACGGGAGATTACTTGAAAGCTTGTAAAAGGAACTCACCAAAGTAGCAATCGCATGCTTAGAATCAACCTAGTGTAGATTCATCCATTATTGTCTTACTTGCAGCGTTATTCGTTTTCATAAGTTTTTGTGTGCATCATTTCAAACAAACCCCCCCCCCCTTGTTACTTGTTCTTATAATCAATAATCGCATTTAATATAGATACCTTAACTCTCTTGGGTTCGACCCTTACTTAACCACTATACTTGTTTTAGTGCTAAGTCGGGATTATATTTTGATAGGGTATAGACGACCATAGAAATACATCTAGTCAAAGTCCCAGCTGAGAAGGGAAAAGATAAGGAGAAGGAGAAGGAAGATTTCTACGTTCCTCCTCCAACTTACAAACCTCCTTTACCATTCCCGCAGTCTAGAGCAAGAGCGCGTCTAGACAAGCAATTTGGTAAGTTCATTGAACTCATGAGCAAACTGCATATTAATATACCTTTCATTGATGCTATTGTAGGTATGCCCGCTTATGGGAAGTTCTTGAAAGAGCTCCTCTCTAACAAGAGGAAACTAGAAGACTTTGGAGAAGTCAAAATAAGTTCGGAATCTTCGGAGCTTATCAAAACAATGTCTGAAAAGATGCCCCCAAAGCTGAGAGATCCGGGGTCCTTTTGCTTTCCAATTGGAGTAGGAGAAGTCACATGTGATGCCCTTTCTGACTTGGGAGGAAGCGTAAGCATTATTCCGCTTGCTTTGTGTAGGAAGATCGGGTTTAGGTGAACCTAAACCAGTGATGATGACGTTATACATGGCGGATCGATCCATAACTGGTCCCGTCGGTATCATTGAAGACGTCCCAGTCAAGCTCGGTATGTTTTACATTACAATTGATTTTGTTGTGCTTCACATTCCTGTAGATTGTCCGGTTCCGATCATACTCGGAAGACCGTTTCTTGCAACATCCGGTTATATAGTGGATTGCAAGAATGCTAGATTGTGAAAGCATATGAGAAGAGAAGGTTGAGTTTGTTCTCTCAACTTTGGTGAAAGAGCCACCTCTTGGAGAGGACATGTTCAATATCTATGACTGAAAAGATGTCCCAGTCAAGCTCGGTATGTTTTACATTCCAATTGATTTTGTTGTGCTTCACATTCCTGTAGATTGTCCGGTACCGATCATACTCGGAAGACCGTTTCTTGCAACATCCGGTTGTATAGTGGATTGCAAGAATGCTAGATTGTGAAAGCATAGGAGAAGAGAAGGTTGAGTTTGTTCTCTCAACTTTGGTGAAAGAGCCAGCTCTTGGAGAGGACATGTTCAATATCTATGACGAGGAAGCGTCTAGAGAGGAAGTGAGCTCGATTATATTCAAAGTTCCATTGCAAAAGATCATTACCATGAGCATCATGGAAAAAGGAGAGGAAGAAGATTGCAATGAGGAGATTGAAGCCTTGGAGGAGCTAAAAGAAGTACAAGAGGAAGACTTTGAAAAACTCTACGATGGCTCAGAAAACATGAGAAACCATGGTCAGTCATGCTATTCCACGGCCGTAGTTTCCCCCAAGATGACTGTAACCAGCTATTCGGAGAGCACCACTAAGTTTCACAGCCAAAACCATGGCCGTGGAACCACCAGTGGTGCCGTAATTTAAGGAATCAAGGGTTCATCCCACGCGACCACACACTCCTAAAATGACATCAAAAGGTTAGGTTTTAGCTCAGCTATTAGAATTAACACAACAATATCGGACATTAATTTAAGGAATCAAGGGTTCATCCCGCGCGACCACTCAATTGAAGGCTTCTGTTTGCCATAGACTGAGAAAATATGTTTAAAAGAGTCTGAGGAAGCATCTTGCCCCCACCTATAAGATAATCGCGCACAGAGGTTCAACACCAAGGTGCCGTGTAGGCGCAAGCTTTGACCGCTACTCCTACTCAGGTTGATCCTTCTGCAGACCAAGTAAAAGCAAGGTTCAGTAGCTCCCATTAACCCGAAAAAGAAAACTTAAAGCAACAAAGACATGCAACGACGATATAGTTGCTTAGGAGATCAATCTTTCACCAATAAATACCAAAGAAGCATACGAGCACATCATAAAAAACTAGGTATGTAGTACGACGAACTCAACAAATCGAAATCAAATTTTTAGGATTATCGTTTTTAAAATTCAAATAAGTAACAATGTTGGACGAGAATAGAAGAAGATTGGAAGAGATTTACATACGAAGAGAAATAAAATGAGACCTGGACAAGAAAGCGGAATGGGACGATTTTGCAGCCACATTGAGCTCAGAAAAAAGATACTATTGGGCCGTAAGATGAATAATAATGGACACAAAAGAACGGTCCAGTAAGATGATCCGCCCGAGAAGGCCCGGCCCACTCGCAGGAGTAGATTCCTAACACTCCAAACTTGGTAAATCATAACGTCGATACAAGGATAAGACTCGACACAATTTCGATATTCAAGCTGATTATCTCCCAAACCCTAACCATGAGCATGATTGCATCCCCACGAGCCTCCGATTCTGCAAAACGGCCGGCCGAAGCGATGGAATCAGAAAGGCAAAAGCACCTTGATATGGAAGATTGTTCGCGTTTCGATGGTATCGATCCGGCCGATTGGTTGCGCTCTAAGGCTTTGGATCCGGCCAAAGCAACCGAAGATTGTGAAATGAAATCGCTTGATTCTGTTGGGGAAGGTAATCAAATATGTATTTTTTTGTGATTGGAATACAGTTTGCAGACACCTCTTGATAATATTATGATTTCACTTTGTCAGATCATCATCTTGTAAAGCCCCCTCAAGTACTTCCCCTCGAAGGCAAGATGCCTATGGATCCTGAAGGTGATCCTGAAGGTGAGAGACTTTTTATCTTTTGGTTTTAAATTGAGTTCCAGTCTTTGACTTGTGTCAGGTTCAAGTGAAGAATTACATAATTATCATAAAGAGGAGGGAAGTATTCAATGTTTCACCGAAGCTGATATTGTGAACTGGAAATACTGGCGTCCAGACCTTGCGCCTCCGCTTCCTACTTTTGCTGGTTATTGCGGGATATGCAAGGATCTTGTTAATCACATTCCTTTGTTCTGTCCAAATCAAATTCGCCGTCCTGATTATTGCGGGGTGTGCAAAAAAGAAGCTGATCATGACACTTTTCATTGTCCCACCTTCACCCAAGATCAAGTTAAGTTTTTTGCATTTTGTCAGTTCTGTAATGAGAACAGTTATCATTCAACTTCTAAATGCCCCCATGCTGAGTTTGTATACCTCAATGGGCAAAAAATACCCAACGTATGTTGTGACTGTCATAAGACAGGTCATCTTTTTCTGGATTGCCCTGATGCCGACTCCGAGCACTCTGACGACTACCTCTAGTGTATTTAATCTATTATAGTTTAATACAATGCAATTAGTAACCACCTTTTATGTTGCTTGTGATAAGCTTTGATTTGTTAACAGACCCTGAAAAGTCACACCAGCAATCTTCTCTTCTTTATATAAATTCGTCTTCATAATTACTATTGATTTGTACAGTTTCACCAATTTTTTTCCTAAAGTTTTCCTCTTGATTTAAAGCAACCACATTTGTAACACCCAAGTTTCACAACTGGGGGACTTACCGGATTGGACCTCACATTGGGTCCCGACTTGACAAAGATAAGGAAATTCATAATGTTTTTTTTAACAAAACAATGTATGTGACCTGAAACTGACAGCCGGAACAACAAAGTTTCATAAACTGAGAATAATATAATCATAACTCAAAGACCAAAACAACAAAGTTTCATAAACTGAGAATAATATAATCATAACTCAAAGACCAAAAAGAAACTGCACCCCATCCTAAGTACCCCATCCTAAGTAGTATGACACCCCGACTGTACACTACCATTTGGATCACTCGGCATCTGCTCTAACATGTGGCAAGTTTAAACAACGATAAATAGTTAGCTAACTAATCAAATATAAGAAGGATAAATAGCACAAACACACAGAAGACGAATATAAACACTCAACATGCTGGCACACAATCAGGTTATTACGTGATTCACTTTATCCGATTTTAAAAGTTGTAGCACGATTACGTGATTCACTTTATCCGATTTTAAAAGTTGTAGCACGAGAAATCTTAAGATTCTCGCCTCCGTTCCTTATCCAACTGGTGATGGTTTTGCACACCTCCGCCGGTGGCGTCCCCGCAAACCAAGTATGGACTAGTCCCGAAAGAAACCCCAGCAGATATGTAAGTCGGTCGATGATTATTATAAAATACACTAGGGCACACATCATTCACACACCACTATCATCATTCACACTTATATCTGACAGGTAGCTAAGTAAGCCCAAAGGACTTACTGAAATAGATATCGACTCTCGAATTTGCAATTCGATCTGTAACAGTAGAAATTCAATGGCCTGTCAAAGTAGGCAAGTGTGTCAGCACACTTCCTAGGTAATTAGAAGTCTAAGACTTCTAAGATAGAAGATCTTGTTAGAACAAAACTAATTACAATACTAATTTATGGTAAAATGACTATTTTATCCTTGGTTCCGAAACTTCCAAAAATTCCACAATTCATGCCTAAACTCTTATTTGAGAGTACAAAGTCATAATCTAACTCCTAAAACTGAGTTTGGTTACAAACTGGCAATTTACCCATTTTCCTACTTTTCGAAAGATCATTAAGGTCCAACTTCGGCTTCAAATATGAAATTCGTGTAAACTTATAAAAATTCTGAAATAATTCCTGATAACACGATTTATGACTTAGGTTTAGGTAATCATTTAGATAGATTTCTCACTCATTCATGCAAGTTTTGGCATTGGTTCATGACGTCTTCGCTCAATTCATGCACATTTCTAGAAAAGACGTCTACACTACCTTTTATCGGTTTTGTAGGTAATTCGGGGATCTTTTGGACATTAACCGATACATTAGAGGGTCAAGCCTCATGATGGTACACATCCAAGGCTAAGGAGGAGCATAAATGGAGAAACAAGGGACACAAAGACCACTATTGGTGCAAGCAATGGATCAACTCATGGCTAAACGATCATGGCATGTTTCTGCTGAAGAAAATCGGACCAACTAGCAGCTAAATCGGCCGATTTAATCCTACTGGGTCGATTTTTGGGGCTTTGACAGCTTAAGCCACGTGTCCCACGATCTCTTGTCCGTTCTTGCTCTTGGTGGAGAATATAAGTGGTCCTGCAGGTGGTTGCTGAGCATCTCTCCTCACACACACTCTCATTCACAGCTCACCAATTTGGAGAAAAGATTGGAGGAGAAGAAAAGCTCTCAAAGATTGAAGGAAGAAGAAGAACACCATTGTAGGAGGATAGTGAGGTTTTGAGTGATTTTGAGTGATTTTTGTAATCTTGGATTGAAGAACTATTGCAAGGGTTGTTAGGAACGTTTTGAATCTTCATTTAAGAGTTTGTAAGTCTTGCTACAACTTGGATTTGGCTGAGATTTATTGATTTTGCTTGTTTATCTTTCATTATCCATCTATGAACACCATGTATACTTGTTTGATGATTTTGGATCTAGGTATGCATACTATTGGCTAGTTTATTGTGATTCTAGAGTGATGGATTGATGGTTATGGCAAGGGTGATGATAGAATGGACTTATATGTTAGTTTTGGATGATTTGTATGCACGAAACCCAAACCAGTTAGAAAAATCGCCCTGTTCTTCATGATAGATCGGCCGATTTAGTGTAGAACAGCCCGATTTATTCTTCTGTTGCTCTTTAATTGATAAATCTGTATGATTGGGGTGTTAGGTTGTTAAATCCTAGTGTTTATTAAGCCTAATTTAGCTTAGTATCACCTAATGCTACCAATCTAAGTGAGGGAAGAGATCTACCCGATGATTTCCGACCTTAGATACCTAAGATGATGAATGCTAGGTAGTAGTGAGCCTCATAAGCCGCTATTGGATCGAGTGTGCTAGGATTATTGCTTGAGATTTCCCTATTCCGAGACTTACCCGGTAAGGAGAGGGTTACCCTTAAGTAGTATCTAGTTTGTGCGGAATTCCTTACTCTAACCCCTTGAGACCTACCCGGTAATAGGAGTTTGATGCGGGATTAGTGAAGTGAGAGACCTACCCGGTAATTGCTTCCATTAGTGAAACATTCTTTCCCAAACACCACAGCTTGTCCTTAGAATCCTTAGAACCTTGAGTCCAAAGCCATAACCGGAAATCTTGACCTCTAGAATCTACTTTTCTCTCTTGATCATATACTTGTGCTTTGTGTTACTTGTTCGCTTGTTAGCTTGAGTTGTTAATTGTTTTATTATCTTGCTTGACTTGTGATCTTTGTTTGATCACCACAAAAACCAACCAAAAACATTTTGTTTTCCATTTTCTTTGTTCCTCATCTTATCTTAGTCTAGATTCACACTATCTTTGATCATTGTTTGACTCGATTTCACCTTAGTCTTCGTGTTCGACCTCAGAATACTTACCTTTCCACAAACGTCCCGTACACTGCGGGTTCACTAGGAGTTAGGATAAATATAACGAGTATAAATTTAAGACTTATTGCATGCACATCACACGATCTTAGCGTAACAAGTTTTTGGCGCCGTTGCTGGGGACTAGGTCTAGATTGAGTCATTTTGTGATTGTTTATAGTGTAGATCTTTCTTGTTGTTTTTGATCTCTCTTTGGTTTGTGTCTTTGCTTTTCAGGACATCTCTTACTCTTTAGGTGTATGCGAAGATCTCGTGGCAAGGATTTAGCTCCATTCGATCCCGAACCAGAGAAAACCCTTAGATCTAGATCCAAGAGCATTAGAAAGGGAAAAGAGATGGCCGGAAGAGACCTCCAAGCTGAATTGGATGAAGCCTTAGAGCAAATAAGGCTAAGAGATGAGCTCTTGGAGGAAGAAAGGAGACTTGCCAATGAGAGGCAAGAAGCAACTAGGAGGGAGATTGATGAGATTAGGCAAGCCCTTGTACAAGGAGAGCTTAATCGTCAAAAACCTCCACCTCCACCACCACAACCGCAGCCGGCGGCGAATGTTAGGGTTGTACCCATTGCTATTGAAGAACCACAAACTTTGGGGAGACGTATGGATCCGGCACAAAGAGCACACCATCCGGGTGTGAACTTAGGAGATCCCGCAGCCCACAACTACGAGCTCCGCCCTCAAGTTCTACAAATGGTCCGGCATAATCAATTTGGAGGGATGGAAGGAGAGTCTCCTCACCAACATTTGATGAACTACGAGATTTTGATGGAGACTCTTAGACCGCCAAGACTGGAAAGCAACAACCATAAGCTTAGGGCTTTTTCCTTCTCTCTTAAGGATAAAGCCTTAGCTTGGTATCAATCTATTCCACAAGGGCGAGTTGGTACTTGGGAGGAGATGACAACCGAGTTTTTGACTAAGTTCTTCCCACCTTCCAAGACTACCGAATTAAGAGGGAAGATCAATGCCTTCGTGATGAAGGATAGAGAGAGTTTGTTCAAGTCTTGGGAGAGATTCAAAGACCTTCTCCTAGATTGTCCACACCATGGCATACCGAAAATTGAGCTATTGGAGATCTACTTCAAGGGACTTGATGAAGATAACCAATTCAAGCTTCAATCCCTTTCCGGTGGGACTTTCATGGAGAAGCATGTAGATGATGCTTGGGAGTTTGTGGAGAAGCAAGCTCTAGTAATTGAGAAGTATTCCCATAGGAAGAGTGAAGGGAGAAAGGCGGGAGCATATGAGGTGAGTGAGGTCACCATGAGCAACTTCAAGCTCGACGCCATCAACAACGAGCTAAAGTCCTTGAGGGAGTTGCGTGCTACAACCTTGAAGAACCAAGCAACCCCTCAAGTGCTTCCACAAGCTAATTTGTCTTCCAAGGAGGAAGATGTGAATTACATGGGAAGGGGCAATTACAACAACTATCAAGGCCCAAGGAACTTCAACAACAACCGGCAATTCAACAATTACCGGCCCAACCACAACCATCCCGGGTTTTCTTACTCTAACCCGGATGGAGCCTTGAACCCTCCCGCTTCTACAAGCACAACTCCACTATCAAAAGCTTCACAAGAACCTCCACCCGGATTTACTCAACCTCCAAAGGATAGAACCGAGATGATGTTTGAGCAATTGCTTGGAAGTTTGAGTGGTCTTGAGAGCACGGTGACTTCTATCTCAAAGGCTCAAAAGGTTTTGGAAGCACAAGTTTTCCAAAAGGCGGGTGAAGCACATAGAGATCCGGAAAAGCTTTCCGGAAGAACCGAAGAAAACCCAAGAGGCCAAGTGTTGGCTATTACAACAAGAAGTGGGTTGAGCATGAAGGATCCTTTGCCCAAGGAGAATGCTAAAGGGAAGCAAGTGGTGAATGAAGAAGAGACTTTGCAAGGAGATGGAGGCAAGAGCAAAGATGTAGAGCCAACCTATGTGGCACCGCCTCCATACAAGCCACCACTACCGTTCCCTCAATCACGAGCAAGAGCTCGCTTGGACAATCATTTTAGTAAGTTCCTTGAACTAATGTCTAAATTGCACATTAACATTCCGTTTATGGATGCTATCTTAGGGATGCCGGCATATGGCAAGTTCTTGAAGGAAATACTCTCCAACAAAAGGAAGTTGGAGGAGTATGGTGAGATAAGGATGACTAAGAGATCCTCGGAGTTGATTCAAACGATGAAGGAGGAGATGCCTCCCAAGCTAAGGGATCCGGGATCCTTTTGTGTGCCAATCGGAGTAGGAGAAGTGAAGTATGACGCCCTATGTGATCTTGGGGCAAGTGTAAGCATCATCCCGCTCGCACTTTGCAACAAGGTTGGGCTAGGAGAGCCAAAGCCGGTCAAGATGACCCTTTACATGGCGGACCGCTCAATCACTCATCCGGTTGGGATCTTGGAAGACATTCCGGTGCAACTAGGGAAGTTCTATGTGCCCATAGACTTTGTTGTTTTGGACATCCCGGCGGACTATCCGGTTCCTATCATCTTGGGGAGACCTTTCCTAGCTACTTCCGGATGTCTAGTAGATTGCAAGAATGGAACCCTCTCCTTCAACATTGGAGAAGAAAACATCAAATTCAAGCTATCCACAATGATGAAGGGGCCAACACTTGATGAAGATGTATTCAACATAGTTGAAGAAGAGGAGTCTAGAGAGGTTGTGAGCTCAATCTTGCTCAAGGATCCGCTTGAGAGAGTTCTTAGCTCAAGCTTGATGGAAGAAGGAGTTGAGGAGAGTAGCAATGTAGTAATCAAGGCCTTGAATGCATTGGACGAGCTACCAAGTGTTGGATTTGAAGTGCTAGAAGAAGAGAAAAACTGCCAGAAAAATCGGCCTGCCTAGGCAAAATCGGCCGATTTTTGTCCTTGTGCTGAAATTTCAGCCAGTTTTGCAAAAACAGAAACTCATATCGACCCACTGCCAGAAAAATCGTCCGATTTTTCCTCCTGGGCCGATTTTCTTGAGTCTTTTCAGCATCAACGACTTGAGTGTGAGCAATCATCAAGGGACTTCAAGGAGGCTTCCATGGCTTTGCAATCATCTCAACCTACATTGTATGGATCGTCTCCAACCGAAAAAGGTCCTCCTCAACTTGATCTTAAACCTCTTCCTTCTCATTTAAAGTATGCTTTCCTTGGTTCAAATTCTACTTATCCGGTGATTGTGAATGCATCCTTGAATGATGATGAGCTTAATAGATTGTTGAATGAATTGAAACTGCATAGAAAGGCAATAGGATACACCATTGATAATCTTGTTGGCATCAAGCCCTCTTTGTGCATGCATAGGATAATGATGGAAGATAATCATAAACTCTCTATTGAACATCAAAGAAGATTGAATCCCATAATGAAAGAGGTAGTCAAAAAGGAAATCATTAAGTTGCTAGATGCGGGAATTATCTACCCTATCTTGGATAGTAAGTGGGTTAGTCCCGTTCATGTAGTACCTAAGAAGGGTGGGATGACCGTAGTAACCAATGAGAACAATGAACTAATCCCGACTAGGACGGTTACGGGATGGAGGATGTGTATTGATTATAGAAAGCTTAACATGGCCTCTAGGAAAGATCACTTCCCTCTTCCTTTCATTGACCAAATGCTAGAAAGGTTAGCTCAACATTCTCATTTTTGCTACCTAGATGGCTATAGTGGATTCTTCCAAATCCCTATCCACCCCGATGACCAAGAGAAAACAACCTTTACATGTCCATGGGGTACTTTTGCATATAGGAGAATTCCATTTGGGTTGTGTAATGCACCCGCCACCTTCCAAAGGTGTATGATGGCTATTTTTTCGGAATACATTGAAAATATCATGGAAGTGTTCATGGATGATTTCTCTGTTTATGGTTCTTCCTTTGATAATTGCTTGGCTAACTTGTCATTAGTATTGCAAAGATGTGAGGAGACAAATCTTGTCTTAAATTGGGAAAAATGCCACTTCATGGTAAGTGAAGGTATCGTGTTAGGACACTTGGTGTCTAACCGTGGCATTGAGGTTGATAGGGCCAAGATTGAAACGATAGAGAAGTTGCCACAACCTACCTCGGTGAAAGGGGTAAGGAGTTTCTTAGGGCATGCCGGTTTTTACCGGAGGTTCATTCAAGACTTCTCTAAAATTTCTAAGCCCCTTAATAACCTACTAATGAAGGATGTTGAATTTGTTTTCTCCAAAGACTGCCTTGAGGCTTTTTGTAGGTTGAAGAACGCTTTGATCTCCGTACCCATCATGCAACCTCCGGATTGGAGCCTACCGTTTGAGACCATGTGTGACGCAAGCGATGTAGCCGTTGGGGCCGTCTTGGGGCAAAGGAAAGATGGGCGCACTCATGCCATTTATTATGCTAGCAAGACGCTAGATGATGCCCAACTTAACTATGCCACAACCGAGAAGGAGTTGCTAGCGGTGGTGTATGCTTTTGAGAAGTTTCGGTCATACCTTGTTGGAGCGAAGGTCATTGTTTATACGGATCATGCTGCGATCCGTTACCTCCTTACAAAGAAAGATGCCAAGCCTAGGTTGATTCGGTGGATCCTTCTTCTTCAAGAGTTCGATTTGGAAATCCGGGACAAGAAGGGATCCGAGAACTCCGTGGCAGATCACCTTAGTAGACTACCTCCTTTAGAGATTGAGAGAGATGACATCCCGATTGATGACTCATTCCGGGATGAGCAATTGAAAATGGTGGAGGAGTGCTTGTTCCAAGTGTCTAGGGGAAGTGAGCCATGGTATGCCGACATTGTGAACTACTTAGTGTGTGAGGAAATGCCTCCCGGTTTGACATATGCCCAAAGGAAGAAGTTCTTCAAAGATGTGAGGCATTACTATTGGAGCGAAGCACTTTTATTCAAAAGAGGGCCGGATGGAATGTTTAGGAGATGCATACCGGAGGATGAGGTGGAGAGTGTGATCCGCCATTGTCATTCCTTGCCATGTGGAGGGCATGCTAGCTCACACAAGACATGTGCTAAAGTGTTGCAATCGGGTTTCTTTTGGCCAAGTTTGTTCAAGGATGTGCAAAGCTTTGTGGTAGCTTGTGATGCTTGCCAAAGGACGGGCAACATCTCAAGGAGAAATGAGATGCCCTTGAACAACATACAAGAGGTAGAGATATTTGATGTGTGGGGTGTGGACTTCATGGGACCATTCCCTTCTTCATGTGGCAACCTCTACATCCTATTGGCGGTTGACTATGTTTCAAGCAATTGCCTCTCCTACAAATAATGCCAAGGTTGTGGTGCGGTTCTTCAACCGAGTGATCTTCCCTAGGTTTGGAACACCAAGGGTGATCATAAGTGATGGCGGGAAGCACTTCACCAATAGGAACTTTGGGGCACTTTTGGCTAAGTATGGGGTGACTCATAAGGTGGCAACACCTTACCATCCCCAAACTAGTGGCCAAGTGGAGATCTCCAACCGGGAGATAAAGGGAATTCTTGAGAAGACGGTCTCTAGGACAAGAAAGGATTGGGCTATGAAGCTCGATGATGCCTTGTGGGCATATAGGACCGCTTTCAAGACACCAATTGGCACCACTCCTTACAAGTTGGTCTATGGCAAGTCTTGCCACCTCCCGGTAGAGATGGAGCATAGAGCTTATTGAACCATTAAGTGGCTAAATTTTGACCTCAAGGAAGCGGGAGAGAAGAGGTTGCTTGACATAAACGCTCTTGAAGAGATCCGGTTGGATGCTTATGAGAATGCCCGGATCTACAAGGAGCGGACCAAAAGGTGGCATGACAAGCGCCTCCTTCCAAAGGAGTTGAATGAAGGCGACTTGGTGCTTCTCTTCAACTCGAGGTTGCGGCTTTTTCCCGGAAAACTCAAATCAAGATGGACCGGGCCATATGTAGTGAATAAGATCTTTCCTCATGGAGCGGTGGAGATAGGAGGAGATCATTGTGGTGACTTCAAGGTGAATGGGCATCGTTTGAAGAAGTACATCCCGGAAGCCCCGGTGGAAGTGATTGCCCCGCTTCATCTTGATTGAAACGCTCCTGAATTTGGTCAAGCTAATGACCTTAAAGAAGCGCTTAATGGGAGGCAACCCATTGGTACATATTTTTCCCTTTCTTTTTCTTGCTTTTGTTTAATCTCACTCTTGGTGTGCTTTGTTTTTGTTTTGTGTTTTTGGGTGCTAGATCTTGTTGTTGTCGTGTGTGACGAGATGTTGGAGGTCATGTGAAGACCTTATGGAGCTAATTAAGGTACAAGATCCAAGCACATAGACGAGGAGGAAATCACCCAGAAAAATCGGACTGTTCATGCACAAAATCGGCCGATTTTCCTGGGCTATGGGGCTATGGGTGGAGCAGACGAGGAACTTGGATGGCTTGCGGTGCCAAGCGCGGGTTCCGACATCATAACGAACATCAAGAGCTCTCTACCATCCTTGATCGATTATCCACCATCATCATTCAATGTGAACCGAAATACCAAAGCATCACCAATTTTACATTGTGAGGACTCTCTTTCACTTCTTTATTTAGTTTACACATTAGGGACAATGTGTTTCTAAGTATGGGGTGGGGTTTTCATGATCACTTGCATGATTAGCATCTAGGATAGTTTAATATTGTCACATGTTTCATTATGTCTTGCATTGTACATACATATCTCGAAAATTCCAAAAAAAATCAGAAAATTTTAGACTAAGATAATTAGTGCTTCTAAAGCTTGGATATGACCCTAATGATGAATCTCGTCTTATGGATTGGCCATGTATGGCCTTATGTGTTGAATAGATGATGCATATATGGACTTGAAGTACTTATCTTGAATCCCATGAATGATTTGTGATCATGAATGTTTGCCTTGATTGAATTGAGTATTGAAAGTCGAAATTGCATGCTAGTTCTTGCACATCAATTAGGAGTGGTTAAGGCAATTCATCTTCCTCTACTTCTCATCTTGATCATGTTGCTTGAGCACCTCAATTGAGATAAATTTGACCTCTTTTGACCCACATCCGGGAATAGGAGCATGTTAGTGTGTTGATGTGTGTAAAAAGCAAGTGTGGGTGAAGATGGTAATGAAAGAATATCATGCATAAAATGCTGAATTTGTTGTGAAAAGTGTAGACAAAAACATATGTTTGGGGACATTGGCTTAAATGACAAGTAACTCGGTACACTTCACATAATCGGGTGTTGGTGCCTTGCCAAAGTCAAATAAACCAATAGTCCTAATGAGCTTTGGTATGTGTGCCCGGTGTGGATGCACCTCGAAAACTAAGAAAAAGCCCGAGGACGGCTAATCACCAAGGTTTCAGCTTTTGTACACCAATGCCATTGTCTCAAAAATAAAAGAAAGAAAAGAAAAAAAAGAAAATGAAAAAAAAAATATACACTTGAGGGAAGTTGATAAGAAATGTGAAGTTGTGGTTGTTTAGTTCCTTTCCCGGATTAGCATCACATAGCCTAGAAAATTTCCACCTAATCACAACGTTTCTTGGCCTTCTATTTTACAAGTCCTTTTGACCTACTTGCATGTGTGTAAGACAAAGTGATTTAGATTGGATATACTCATGATCATCTTGACTTCTTCATCTTTACATTTCATTGCATGCTATCAAGTTAAGTGTAATTGTCTTTCCATGCTTTCATTTATTTGATGCATAATTGCTTGTCTATTGCCATGAAACATGACTATGAAGGTGATCCAATATTAGAAGCACAACTCCAAAAGATTTTGCCATTTTTCTGCATACATAAATCATGTCATCTCTTAGTCTATAGTTGGGAATTTGCTCGGGGACGAGCAAACCTTAAGTATGGGGTATTTTGATAACACGATTTATGACTTAGGTTTAGGTAATCATTTAGATAGATTTCTCACTCATTCATGCAAGTTTTGGCATTGGTTCATGACGTCTTCGCTCAATTCATGCACATTTCTAGAAAAGACGTCTACACTACCTTTTATCGGTTTTGTAGGTAATTCGGGGATCTTTTGGACATTAACCGATACATTAGAGGGCCAAGCCTCATGATGGTACACATCCAAGGCTAAGGAGGAGCATAAATGGAGCAACAAGGGACACAAAGACCACTATTGGTGCAAGCAATGGATCAACTCATGGCTAAACGATCATGGCATGTTTCTGCTGAAGAAAATCGGACCAACTAGCAGCTAAATCGGCCGATTTAATCCTACTGGGTCGATTTTTGGGGCTTTGATAGCTTAAGCCACGTGTCCCACGATCTCTTGTCCGTCCTTGCTCTTGGTGGAGAATATAAGTGGTCCTGCAGGTGGTTGCTGAGCATCTCTCCTCACACACACTCTCATTCACAGCTCACCAATTTGGAGAAAAGATTGGAGGAGAAGAAAAGCTCTCAAAGATTGAAGGAAGAAGAAGAACACCATTGTAGGAGGATAGTGAGGTTTTGAGTGATTTTGAGTGATTTTTGTAATCTTGGATTGAAGAACTATTGCAAGGGTTGTTAGGAACGTTTTGAATCTTCATTTAAGAGTTTGTAAGTCTTGCTACAACTTGGATTTGGCTGAGATTTATTGATTTTGCTTGTTTATCTTTCATTATCCATCTATGAACACCATGTATACTTATTTGATGATTTTGGATCTAGGTATGCATACTATTGGCTAGTTTATTGTGATTCTAGAGTGATGGATTGATGGTTATGGCAAGGGTGATGATAGAATGGACTTATATGTTAGTTTTGGATGATTTGTATGCACGAAACCCAAACCAGTTAGAAAAATCGCCCTGTTCTTCATGATAGATCGGCTGATTTAGTGTAGAACAGCCCGATTTATTCTGTTGCTCTTTAATTGATAAATCTGTATGATTGGGGTGTTAGGTTGTTAAATCCTAGTGTTTATTAAGCCTAATTTAGCTTAGTATCACCTAATGCTACCAATCTAAGTGAGGGAAGAGATCTACCCGATGATTTCCGACCTTAGATACCTAAGATGATGAATGCTAGGTAGTAGTGAGCCTCATAAGCCGCTATTGGATCGAGTGTGCTAGGATTATTGCTTGAGATTTCCCTATTCCGAGACTTACCCGGTAAGGAGAGGGTTACCCTTAAGTAGTATCTAGTTTGTGCGGAATTCCTTACTCTAACCCCTTGAGACCTACCCGGTAATAGGAGTTTGATGCGGGATTAGTGAAGTGAGAGACCTACCCGGTAATTGCTTCCATTAGTGAAACATTCTTTCCCAAACACCACAGCTTGTCCTTAGAATCCTTAGAACCTTGAGTCCAAAGCCATAACCGGAAATCTTGACCTCTAGAATCTACTTTTCTCTCTTGATCATATACTTGTGCTTTGTGTTACTTGTTCGCTTGTTAGCTTGAGTTGTTAATTGTTTTATTATCTTGCTTGACTTGTGATCTTTGTTTGATCACCACAAAAACCAACCAAAAACATTGTGTTTTCCATTTTCTTTGTTCCTCATCTTATCTTAGTCTAGATTCACACTATCTTTGATCATTGTTTGACTCGATTTCACCTTAGTCTTCGTGTTCGACCTCGGAATACTTACCTTTCTACAAACGTCCCGTACACTGCGGGTTCGCTAGGAGTTAGGATAAATATAACGAGTATAAATTTAAGACTTATTGCGTGCACATCACACGATCTTAGCGTAACAATTCCCTAGGTCATCTATGATATCTCATCTACTCCTAGGGCCCAGAATTTCTCCAAACTGTTCAACCATCGTTTCTAGAAAAATTCTCAAAGTTGGATACAACACTTACATTTCCTATACTTAGCCAAAATTTCATTGTTGGAAAAACAACTTAACTACCCTACTTTGGGAGCTTATAACTTCTAATCCGACCGTTAATTTCTTCTCAAATTTTAACACATTAAACTACATATATCTACCTATCATCTATTAAAATTTCAACGGTGGTCTTCTACCTAACTCTTTAACATTGGTCTACAACAGTGCTCGTATCCAACTTACAAACTGAGATTAAAACAAAGGTTTTTCACTTCTATTTCCACAGCTCACTTACAGCAATCGTAGCATACCTATAGGTCTCCATTTCGAACCATACAGAACCCACAAATGCTTGTACCTATTAACCCATTTTATGTTGATTCTCTTTTCCTCCATTGTCTTTAATTCCGTCTTCATTTTCTCATCTACCTAGCCTCTATCTTACTCAGTAACTTATTGCATAAACTCTACAGAACTATGTTACTACGGTGGAAGGTCGTAGACACGCACCTACAACAGCGGAGACTCGTCTAGCGTTAATCTCTTAAAGAGATTCCCAATTGGAACAACAGCAGGTGTTGTACACCAAGGAAGACTACACAGATTAGGGGAAGGGTTGGTTAAGGTTAGAAGCAGAAGGCGGAAGGGTGAATCAAGAAGGCTGCTTACCCAGAGGGAGATCTGTAGTAGATGGAAGTCTAGCCTTTTGAGGAGACGTGTAGCTGGTTGACGTCCAGACGACTGTGTGGTGTTGAGTGCCTGGCGCTGGGTCGGTTGTGCAACAGAAAGTCGTTACGGCAATTAAACGCTTCAGGGAGGAGGGAGGACAAGGACTGTACTCACCTGACCGATGTATACGAGGCAACTCCGGTGCAGGGAAGACTAAAACGGTGTCTTGTACAGAAGGGGAGGGAGGTCGCTGCAGAGCATCACTTGAGCGTGTTTCTGTAGACGGATGGAAGCGTATGTGATCCTGGAGCAGTTAAGGTAGGCAGGCCTTCAACAACGCTCAGCAGATCGTGGGAAGTCGACGTTACAGGCGGGATTCGGTGTAGTTAATAGGGGAGAGATTCTCTCATGCTCGTTACAGAATATAGGAGAGAGGAGGTAGTTCGAGAGTTGATTGGGCCTTCTCCAGCTGTTGGGCTCCTCACCAGGGATGAGTTGGAACGAGGTTGCTGCTGGGCTGGAGTAAGGTGAACGCTGGGCTGGAGTGAACACTGGGCTGGAGTAAACACTAGGCTGGAGTAAGGTTGGCGCTGTGTGGGAACAGAAGATGTATAATGGGCTGGGTTGTCAAGACATGTCACAACTCGTCTTGGCTTTGTCAAAATGTTGTCGGGCTTCGTCGTAACCTCGTCTCAGCTTTGTCATGGTCTCGTCAAAAGTCGTCGTTAAATAGTTAATTATAAGAACTAGGGTTGGTATAATTCTATCATTTTATATGAATTATATTCTACATAAAATGATAGAATTTACGGAAGGAAGAGATACTAGATCGAATGGAAAACAGTGACGGATCGCAACCCGATTTGACTCGGAAATAACCGGGATAAAAATTACGGATATTACATCAGTGACCCCTTAAAATAAGTTTCATCCAGAAACTTAGAATAAGGTATCTAATTAAACTATTTTTTTTTCAACAAGATTATTATTAATTGGTCTCGATAATAGTTAAATTTCGTTTCTTAACATGCAATCATGATTAGACAATAAATAAAAGAAACACCATCACACAATCCAATATAACTCATAAAGGTCAAACAAAACAACATCACAGTACTAACTCGTCGGTACAGAAGTAGCGGCTAACTCCGCAAAGAACTCGGGATAGCTACGTCTAATACTCTCCTTTGTCTCCCATGTAGCCTCATCGGCTCCACGTCTAGACCACTGGATCCTCCACATTGGTATCTCCTTAGAACACAGACGTCTAGTACTGCGCTCTAGGACGGCTACTAGGTACTCCACAAAAGTGTGGTCTGGCTCAACTATCAAATCCTCATGGCTGATGACATGTCTGGGATCCGGTATGTACTCTCTCAGCTAAGATACTTGAAAGACCGGATGGACCCCCTCCAATGTCGGTGGCAGTGCTAATCTGTAGGCAACCTCCCCGACTCTCTCCAAGATCTCAAATGGGCCGACATATCGGGGACTCAACTTTCCCTTAATGCCGAAACGCCGGACGCTTCTCGTCGGGACACTCTCAACCACACCTGTGCACCTACTCTAAACTCTAGTGGTCGACGCCTCTTGTCGGCGTAGGATTTTTGACGACTCTGAGCTGCCAACATCCGCTCTCGGACTAAGGCAATCCGGGCGATGTCATCCTGTATCTGATCTGGAGCTACTCCATCAGCTCTGCTAGGCTCGTCCCAGCACAACGGTGTGCGGCATCTCCGCCCGTACAAAGCCTCATAAGGTGTCATCCCAATAGACGCGTGCCAACTGTTATTATATGAAAACTCTACAAGGGGAAGGTGATCAGGCCATACCTGCCCCCAATCCACTACACAAGGTCGCAACATGTCCTCTAATGTCTGGATGGTCCTCTCAGACTGACCGTCGGTCTGTCGGTGATAGGCAGTGGTAAAGTGGAGACTCTTCCCCAAAGTAGTATGTACCTACTGCCAAAATCTCGAGGTGAAGTGTACATCCCTGTTGGAGACAATAGTCCTCGGTACTCCATGGAGTCTCACAATATGTCTGGTAAACTCCTCAGCTTGACGACTTACCGGCCACGTTTCCTTAATCGGAATGAAACGTGCGGTCTTCGTCAGACGGTCTACTACCACCCAAATAGCATCAAAACCTCTGTTGTGTCACAGTCCCGTGACAAAGTCCATAGATATATCCTCCCACTTCCACTATGGTAGGGTAGTGGGTGGAGTTCTCCTCCGGACCTGCGATGCTCAATCTTGACCTGCTGACAGGTCGCACACTGAGCTACATACCGAGCCACGTCGGGCTTCAAACCACCCCACCAGAAGGAGCATCTCACGTCCTTGTACATCTTACTCACTCCAAGATGTACTGAGTATGGGGTAGCATGAGCCTCACCTAAAATCCTCTGTCTCAACTCACTGTCTGATGGCACACAGATGCGGTCCTGACGTCTCATCACTCCATCCGCCCCAATAGTGAAATGAGGTGCCTCATCCCAAGACATCCTGTCTCGAATCCGGGTCAAAGTCGGACAGGTCTCCTACTTTTGTCGGATCTCATCCAACAAATCAAGAAGTAACTCCAAGGTAGGCAACTGATGAGCTGTATCGGGGAACTGGATCTCTACCTCTAACCAAGCTAAATCTCTCTGCAACTGTGGTTGTACTGTCAACCGGGATATCGCCTTCTCCCGAGGCATCTTCCGACTCAAAGCGTTAGCAACTACATTCGCCTTCCCGGGGTGGTAGAGAATCTCAAGGTAGAAATCCTTGATCAACTCTAACCACCGCCTCTGGCGGTTATTCAACTCCCGCTGAGTGAATATGTACTTCACACTCTTATGGTCTGTGAAGGTCTGACATGTCGCCCCATAGAGATAGTGATGCCAGATCTTAAGAGCATGGACTACATCCGCTAACTCTAGGTCATGTGTGGGGTAGTTCTCCTCATACGTCTTCAGCTGAAGAGACGCATATGATATGACCTTACCCCTCCGCATCAAGACACACCCCAAGCCCATCTTGGATGCGTCACTGTATACTATAAAGTCCTCTATACCCTCAGGCTGTGCTAAAATCGGAGCAGACGTCAATCTCCTTTTCAGCTCCTCAAAACTCCGCTGGCATGACTCAAACCAAACGAACCGAGTAGTCTTCCTCAGAAGACAGGTAAGTGGTTGGGCAATAAGGGAAAACCCTTCCACAAACCGGCGGTAATAACCTGTCAATCCCAGAAAGCTGCGAACCTCCTTGACATTCTTTGGAGCTTGCCAAGAAAGCACTGACTCAATCTTTGCCGTATCAACCTTAATCCCCTCAACAGTCACTACATGCCTAGGAAAGCCATCTCTGACATCCAAAACTCGCACTTGGATAGCTTAGCATAAAGTTGGCTATCCTGTAGTATCTATAATATTGTCCTCAAGTGCCCGGCATGCTCCTCTTGACTCCTAGAGTAAACTAGTATGTCGTCAATGAAAACCACTACAAACTGGTCTAGAAACTCGATGAAAATCCCGTTCATCAACTCCATGAACACTTCAGGTGCATTAGTGAGCCCGAATGGCATCACTACAAACTCATAGTGGCCATACCTAGTCCGGAAAGCAGTCTTAGGTATGTCTTGATCACTCACCCTCAGCTGGTGATAACCCGATCTCAAGTCTATCCTTGAGAACACCGACGCCCCATGCAACTGGTCCACCAGATCATCTATGCGAGGCAGTGGATACTTGTTCTTGATGGTGACTTCGTTCAGCTCCCTGTAATCAATGCATAGCCTCATCGATCCATCCTTCTTCCTTACAAACAACAGTGGTGCTCCCCAGGGAGAAACATTAGGACGTATGAAGCCCTTCTCTGCTAAATCCTCTAACTGCTTCTTCAGCTCAAGCAGCTCTATCGGTACCATACGGTACGGGGCCTTTGAGATCGGTCTCGTGCCCGGCTCTAACTCAATGCTGAAATCAACACTCCTCTGTGGGGGTAGCCCTGGCAGGTCATCACTGAATACCTCTGCAAACTCGCATGCAACCGGTATCTCCTCTACGGTCAGGCTCTTGCGTTCCTTCATGGCATAGCACCAGAAGGTCTCGCAACCCTGTGCTATCAGTCTCGCTGCTCTCACTACACTGATAACGGTGCCGGACTTTCCGAGGTCCCAACCTCGAAATATCACTCTGTGACCCTCCTCCGTGGCTACAATCACCGTCCTCCTACCAATGTCTAAGACTGCTCCGTGTCTCGTCATCCAATCTATCCCCAAAATCAAGTCCTCATGTGCTAAGGGCATGACTAGAAAATTTATCAGCCAATCCCGGCCTCCTAGATGAATAGGGCGGTCAAAAATCTCTCGGGATCCTCTAATCTTACTCCCATCAATTAAACCAACCACAAAAGGTACACCCTTTACTGTAGCTAAGAACAACCTATCTACACATGCATCTGATATAAAGGAGTGCGTAGCACCCGTATCAAACAAAACTCGCACGGGTAAATCATGAATCCAGATAATAACTGTGGTCGCCAGTGCCGCTGGCTGATCAACACTCCTAAACTCAAACACTCTAGCTGGGGCTCCTCTGGTATCAGTAGTACCACCACGTCCCCCTGCCACGGCCTGATTCCTCTGCAGTACTGTGTGAAGTAGGATGTCTTGGAGCCCGATACTGCTGCTGTTGTTGCTGACTCGGTGCTCAGTACTGAGGAGGCCTTTGTCCACTCCTCTCAGCACCTGCAGGCGAAGAACCCTGCTGTGATGGAGCTCTGCCCTGATGGCAGAAAGTCGACCTGTGTCCCAACTTCCCACAAGTGAAGCAGGTAGTAGGTGGCCTCTTACAGTCTGGCCTGAGATGATCCCGACTTCCGCAGTTAAAACACTGCTGCTCTCTACCCGAAGCTGGGATTGTAGTGTGGTAGCTCGACCTCCCTTGACTCTGCCCTCGTCCAAACCCGCATACCGTTGTACCACAACTAGCATAACCTGTCTTCTATCGCTTATCCGGCCTACCGGACTGAACTACTCTCCTCAGGACTGATATATCCCTCTCATATGTAGAAGCCCTATCTTGATAATCTGACAGAGACTCACAACGAAATCCTGCCAGATAAGAACGAGTGCTCTCTCTCAATCTCCGAGAGAAGAGGTACACATGCTGCTCTTCAAGAGGTGTAGCTGGACCAAGTAAGGTCAACTCCTTCTGAAACTTCTTGACTTCCTCGGAAATCGGAATATCCTCGAATCCTGCCTCAATGAAGTCCTGAAACCTCTCTCTCCTTAACGAGGCAGGGCAATACCTCTTTCTAACAATGCTCCTCATCTGCTCCCAACTGGTGACTCGGCTACGAATGGTCCGCCACCAGGAATGAGCATCCTCCGCGAACAAGGTCTTCACTAACTCTACCTGTCGATCCTCGGGGCAGCGTATTGCCTCTAATGCAGTCTCCACGTGCCCTATCCAATGCTCCACCTCTAACCCTATCTTCCCATTGAATGAGGGAACCTTTTGGGAGTTGAAAGATTTCAACCACTCATCCGGCCTCAGGGCTCTAGACCCGGCAGGAGCTTTGTCACCCTCAACTCTCCTCTCGGGCACTATCGGCGCCTGAGTTACTCTCTGTGTTACCTGAGCTGACCTAGCCGGTACTGGTGAAACCTGGGAAAGCCTTTCTGCCCTGGAAGCCTCCTACATACGCTGGACGTATGCCTGGTACTCTTGGTACTCGGATGCCCCAATAGAAACGCGTCCTGACTCAGTCGAACGTGCTCCAGACCTAACAGCGGTCTCATTCCCGACCTCGGGAACCATACTCTCAGTTACCTCTTCAACAGCAGCATCTGGCATGCTCGATGTGGGTGGATCCTCTCAAGGAACTCGTCCTTGACCTCTTCCCTGTGGAGGTCTACCTCCCCGACCACGACCTCTAACAGCAGGAGTCCTATCAGCTCTATCCTGTCTAGCTGGAGGAAAAGGTGGACGACCTCTACCTCGACCAGTCGCTGGTGTAGCCCTAATATGTGTCATCTGCACGAGCGATAACAACTACAGTTATAATCTACCTAATCTATCATAAGTAGTGAAAATCCAAAGTGATAATACTAAGAATACCGAGATCCTCGGAGGTAGTGGTGGTCGTCCGTACTTTCTATCCCATTCCGACTATGCATGCATTTTAAAACCAAAAATTCCTTTGGAAAACTCAGACCCCTTTCGGGTTCTGCTTATTTACTTATTTGACCTTTTAGAAGATTTCAAGTGCCATTGTTGCCAACCTAGAGCTCTGATACAATGTTGTAACACCCCAAGTTTCACAAATCGGGGAGTAACTAGTTAGGACCTCATAGTGGGTCCCGACCTTACTTTGACAACAACTTAACAAGATCTTACAATAAGACACAAATAAGGAAATTCATAATTCATAATGTAGGTTTTAACAAAACAATGTATGTGACCTGAAATTGACAGCCGGAACAACAAAGTCTCATAAACTGAGAATAATATAATCATAATTGAAAGACCAAAAAGAAACTGCACCCCATCCTAATGAGTACGACACCCGGTTGTCCACTACCATCCGGATCACTCGACATCTGCTCTAACCTGTGGCAAATCTAAACAACGATAAACAGTTAGCTAACTAATCAAATATAAGCAGAAGGATAAATAGCACAAACACACAGATGACGAATATAAACACTCAACATGTTGGCACACAATTTGGTTATTATCTAATAACTTACGTGATTCAATTTATCCGATTTTAAAAGTTGTAGCACCAGAAATCTTAAGATTCTCGCCTCCGTTCCTTATCCAACTGGTGATGGTTTGGCACACCTCCGCCGGTGGCGTCACCGCAAACCAAGTATGGACTAGTCCCGAAAGAAACCCCCAGCGCCCTCGGGCTAACTGAGCAGAATGCTACCACCCGTTACTCTTAGGCCAGATATGTAAGTCGGTCGATGATTATTATAAAATACACTAGGGCACACATCATTCACACACCACTATCATCATTCACACTCATATCTGATAGCTAGCCAAGTAAGCCCAAAGGACTTACTTGAAATAGATCTCGACTCTCGAATTTGCAATTCGATCTATAACAGTAGGAATTCAGTGGCCTGTCAAAGGAGGTAAGAGTGTCAGCACACTTCCTAGGTAATTAGAAGTCTAAGACTTCTAAGATAGAAGATCTTATTAGCACAGAATTGTTTACAGTATTAATTTATGGTAAAATGACTATTTTACCCTTGGTCCCGAAACTTCAAAAAATTCCCCAATTCATGCCTAAAGTCTTATTTGAGATTAAAAAGTCATAATCTAACTCCTAAAACTGAGTTTGGTTACAAACTGACAATTTACCCATTTTCCTATTTTCCGAAAGATCATTAAGGTCCAACTTCGGCTTCAAATATGAAATTCGTATAAACTTATAAAAATTCTGAAATAATTCCCTAGGTCATCTATGATATCTCATCTACTCCTACGAGCAAGAATTTCTCCAAACTGTTCAACCATCGTTTCTAGAAAAATTCCCAAAGTTGGTTACAACACTTACATTTCCTATACTTAGCCAAAATTTCATTGTTGGAAAAACAACTTAACTATCCTACTTTGGGAGCTTATAACTTCTAATCCGACCGTTCATTTCTTCTTAAATTTTAACACATTAAACTACATACATTTACCTATCATTTATTAAAATTTCAACGGTGGATCTTCTACCTAACTCTTTAACATTGATCTACAACAGTGCTTGTTTCCAACTTACAAACTGAGATTAAAACAAAGGTTTTTCACTTCTATTTCCACAGTTCACTTACAGCAATCATAGCATACCTATAGGTCTCCAGTTCGAACCATACAAAACCCACAAATGCTTGTACCTATTAACCCATTTTATGTTGATTCTCTTTTCCTCCATTGTTTTTTAATTGCTTCTTCGTTTTCTCATCTACCTAGCCTCTATCTTACTCATTAACTTATTGCATAAACTCTACACAGCTATGGTACTACGGTGGAAGGTCATATACATGCACCTACAGCAGCGGAGACTTGTCTGACGTTAATCTCTTAAAGACAGTCCCAATTGGAACAACAGTAGGTGTAGTACATAATATAGGAGAGAGGAGGTAGTTCGAGAGTTGATTGGGCCTTCTCCAGCTGCTGGGCTCCTCACCAGGGATGAGTTGGAACGAGGTTGCTGCTGGGCTGGAGTAAGGTGAAAGCTGGGCTGGAGTGAACACTGGGCTGAAGTAAACACTGGGTTGGAGTAAGGCTGGCGCTGGCTGGGAACAGAAGAGGTATAATGGGCTGGGTTGTCAAGACATGTCACAACTCGTCTTGGCTTTGTCAAATTGTTGTCGGGCTTCGTCGTAACCTCGGCTCAGCTTTGTCATAGTCTCCTCAAAAGTCGTCGTTAAATAATTAATTAAAGGAACTAGGGTTTAGTATAATTCTATCATTTTATGTGAATTATATTCTACATAAAATGATAGAATTTGCGGGAGGAAAAGATACTAGATCGAATGGAAAACAGTGACGGATCGCAATCCGATTTGACTCAGAAATAACCGGGATAAAAATTACGGATATTACAACATTTTTAGCTGCGCTGTTTTGTGACAAGCTTTGAGTTTACTATTAATCCTGATTTAGCACTTTCTGGCTGGTATTTTAAGTAGTTTTTCCCCGCCGCCGCTAAGAGTGATTATAAAATTATGCGTTGCAAACTTGATTGCGGCTTCTAGAGTTGTTGTGTAAGCCGGGCAGCTCAAACTAGGGTTCAACTTGAAAAAACTTCGGGTAAAGTTTTAAAAAAAATACGCTCATCCTAAACTCGGCCTATTTGTTAACGTGTTTAACATGAGTATAACATAGTTCAAACTTGTTGGGCTCGAATAACAGACGTAGTACTAAGGAATGAGGAGAAAAGGCGATATGCTACGAGTAGCTCGTGTTAGGTTTGTCGGGCTTGAATAACACGTGTAATGCATGAGAAGGGTGTCATATGAATCAGAGTAACTCAAAAAAAGCTTGATCTTGTTCGCTTATTTGACTAAACGAGTCAAGCTTGAACAAAACTAAACTTATTTAAGAAACACTCGTCATAGCTTGACTTGCTTCTGAATGAGGAAATAAAAGCTCGGTTTGTTTGCCTCGAATAACAATTGTTAGCGCTTCCAAACTATGTTGATGCATGTGGTTCGATGATATAACTTAGAATATGATGAGTCAACTATGAGTATATGATCAAATTGTAAAATCGAATCATATAATCTTAAGACTGGTCTTTGGACCCGCGCCATGCACGGGTTTTTCATTTCAATTGTCGTTATTGTATATAATTTGGATTATATATTGTTAGTTATAATTCCGGTGTTATTTATGAAATAATTTATAAGTAATATAAGTTTAAAAATATTGTATTTTATATATTTAAACATTCTCCTACACATGTCATGAACGGGTTATGTTCTCCAAAATTTATTTATAACATAAGTTATAAATTAGGTAATACTAATAATTAACAACGACAACGATAATAAGAAGTATATATATTATGGTCTACACGTGAGTAGAATTTTATATAACTTTAATCTTAATAAATGATATCTATTATCATTGTTAATATAAAAAAATACTTTAATTTAATAATAAAAATAATAAGTCTACGTTACCCCTAGGGCGATCGTTTGGGGGCCCTCCTTGGTGGCCGTATGGTGTTCTCCGGCCTCCTCTTCGGCGTTTCTTCCTCTGGATCCAGTGGTTGCTTCCCCTTTTGACCTTCGGCCCCGTGCGGCGTTTCTTTCGGCGTTCCCTTCTTCTCGGATCCTTCAGCGTTCGTTCGGCCCTTCTTCAGCGCTCTCTATGGGTGCCCTCCGGCTGCCCTCCAGCATTCTCTGTCCTTCAGCTGTCTTCTTCTGATATCAAGATTTTTTTCTATCATTTATGTCTTTAAACATGAGAGAAAACAAGTACAAATGATGAATAATAGCGAATATTCATGCGAGATTAGGTCCGTCATATTCCGTGCCGTCCCACGTGGGACATGACCCACGCAGGACGAAGAAAAAATGTTGTAAATTCCGTCCCGTCCCGCTTATAATATGCGGGATGGGACGCGGAACGACCTCAATCCCGTCTTGTCTAGTCCCATGCCCAGCCCTAAAAAAATCTACTTAGCGGGTGATTTTGTGAAAGTTTATATTTAATGGTTGTTTGTGAAAACTAGCCAACTTAAAAGGTGTTTTTATGAAAGTTTACATTTCATGGGTGGTTTATGAAAACTAGCCAACTTAAAGGGTATTTTTTGTGTAATTTACTCTTCTAATTAAAAAAAAAGTAAAGTAAAAAAAATACAAATTAGTAAAAACTATATTGTGCACGTTTTGTTCGTGTATCGATGTATTTGGTCTTGATCTATGATGCACGGATACTTCTAGAAGGTGGCGTGTCCCGTGTCCTGCCGTGTCGGAAACGGGGAAACACAAGGACACGGCTCGGACACGGTCAAATATGACCGGACACGGTCAAGACACGTTTCAGAGGTAGGACACGGCAAGGACGCGGATTGTGTCCGGTCAAGACACGGTCAACTAAAGTTTATCTTATTTTGTAAGGCTAGAAAAAAACAAACATTTTTTAAAAAATGTTACGCTAAGAACGTATGCACGCAAAAGTTTTACAATTTATAACTCGTTATATTTCTCCTAACTCCTAGCGAACCCGCAGTGTACGGGACGTTTTGTAGTAGGGATAGTATTCCGAGGTCGAACACAAAGACTGAGGTGAGATTAAATCGATAAGTGATTAAGTTTAGTGAAGATCTAGGCTAAGAAAGGAGAAAGGAATAAAGAAATGAAAACCTCAATGTTCTTGGTTTGGTTTTTAGGTGATCCATCAAGGATCACAAATCATGCAAAGTGGGCAATTAACTAAGCTAAATCAACACAAACAAGCTAAACACGAAATATGAGATCAATAAAGAAAAGCAGATTCTAGGGGTTGGAAATTCCGGTTATGGCATTGGACTCAAGCTATCTAATCATTCCTTGGATCAACTATAGTATGTTGGGAGTGAGTGTTTCTAGATTGGGATCAATCACCGGCTAGGTCTCATGGTCCACTAGTCCGTTCCTAAGGTCTCATCACCGGGTAAGTCTCAAAGAGCCTAAGGAATGGAATTCTACACAAACCGGATGGTATTCTAGGGATCTCACCTCTCTTTACCGGGTAAATCTCGGAAAGGCAAGTCTAAAACACCTATCCTAGCACACTCGGTCCAATAGCGGCTTATGAGGCTCACTATTACCTAGAGTTTGTCATCTTCGATATCTAAGGGCAAGAATCACCGGGTAAGTCTCTTCTAACTCTTAGTTGCTAACACTAGGTCACCCTAGGATAGATTTAACTCAACAAACACTAGGATTTCAACATTCTAACATTCTAGAACTGAGACTCATCAAATCAAACAGATCAGGCAAACCACGGGTTGTTCTACCACTTCCACGGCCGTGGACTGGCAAGAACAAACCGTGGACTCCAACAGTGGCTCGGTTCAAGTAGATAAATCGTCCAAAGGCAAATCTAAGTCCATCCTATCATAGTCCAGCCATAACCCTCCTTTCCTTATCCTAGAATCGCATCTATTTAGCCAACAACATACATCATCACAATCGAAATCATCAAACATAAAATCATGGCTTCCATTTGCAAGATAATGAAGAGAAAAAGATGAACAAGTGAAGCAAGTAAAACCAAGCTGAAAATGAGATTAGAAAGACTCACAACCCTTCAAAGAAGGTTTAATTGATTCTTACAACTCTAGAAAACGATTCCGATAATCTTTGCTACAAAACCTATCAAAGTTTAGCAATGGTGTGTTCTTCTCTTCTTCTCCAATGGTGGTTTTCTTCTCCTCCAATGGTAGCTCTCCTCCAAAATTCCCCTTGAGAGAATCTTCTCGTTGAGAGTATGGGAGAGAATATGGATTTTGATTCTGAAACTTGATACCCTTCTCAGCCTTGCAGGACCACTTTTTATACACAACTTTGCAAGATTCGGCCATGAGAATCGTGGCACATCTGTCACAACTGTTTGGCAAAAACCACGGTCCATTTCCACGGCCGTGAAAGTGCCAGTGACCGTGGTTTTGGTGCCTCAGCTTGCTTGGATCATTGAGTCACGATTTGGTGCATGGCTTGCACCAACAAGGTCCCATGGGTCTTCCTTAGCTTCTAGCTTGCATCCCAATGAGTCCGAGGGTGTGTCATCTTGATGAACGATCCTCAAACGTATCGATTGAGCTCCTAAATCTCCCAAAATACCTACAAAGCAATGCAAAAGTCCGTGTAGACGTCTATCTCGACAAAATACGTGAATTGAGTGCAAACGTCGTGAACTAGTGCTAAACCATGCATGAATGAGTGCAAAATTTATCTAAATGATTACCTAAACCTAAGTCATAAATCGTGTTATCAAAAATACCCCATACTTAAGGGTTGCTCGTCCCCGAGCAAGTCCCAACTATAGACTAAGAGATGACATGATTTATGCATGCAGAAAAACGACAAAATTTTTTTGGAGTTGTGCTTCTAATATTGGATCACCTTCATAGTCATGTTTCATGGCAATGGACAAGCAATCATGTATCAAATAAATGAAGGCACGGAAAGACAATTGTACTTAACTCGAAAGCATGTATGAAATGTAAAAATGAAGAAGTCAAGATGATCATGAGCATATTCAATCTAGATCACTAAGTCTTACACACATGCAAATAGGTCACAAGGACTTGTGAAATAAAAGGCCAAGAAACGTCGTGATTAGGTAGGGATTTTTCTAGGCTATGTGATGCTAATCCGGGAATGGAACTAACTCCACAATTTTGTCCTTGATCAACTTCCCACAAGTGTATATTTTTCTCCATCTTTCCTTCGTTTTCTTTTCTTTTTCACTTATTTTTGAGACAATGACATTGGTGTACAAAAGCCGAAACCTTGGTGATTAGCCGTCCTCGGGCTTTTTCTATTTTTCGAGGTGCATCCACACCGGGCACACATACCAAAGCTCGTTAGGACTATTGGTTTATTTGACTTTGGCAAGGCACAAACACCCGATTATGTGAATGGTGCCGAGTTACTCGTCATTTAAACCAACGTCCCCAAACCTATATTTTTGTCTACACTTTCACAACAAATTCAGCTCTTTATTCATAGCATTCTTTCATCAACATCTTCACCCCACACTTGCTTTTCACATACTCAACACACTAACATGCTCCTATTCCCGGATGGGTCAAAAGAGGTCAAATTTATATCAATTGAGGTGCTCAAACATCATGATCAAGATGAGAAGTAGAGAAAGATGAATTGCCTCATTCATTCCTAGATGATGTGTAAGAACTAGCATGTAATTTCGATTTTCAATACTCAATCCAATCAAGACAAACATCATGATCACAATCCATTCATGGGATTCAAGATAAGTACTTCAAGTCCACATATGCATTCATCTATTCAACACACAAGGCCATCCATAGCCAATCCACAAAACAAGATTCATCATTAGGGTCATATCCAAGCTTAGAAAGCACAAAATTTTTTAAATTTTCTGATTTTTGGATTTTTCGAAATATTTATGTACAATGCAAGACATGTGACGATAAGAAAATACTCCAGATTCTAATCATGCAAAAGATCATGCAAACCCCACCCAATACTTAGAAACACATTGTCCCCAATGTGGTATTCAAGTAAAAGAATTGAAGAGTAAAAGAGGGTTCTCACAATGTAAAAATGGTTTGCTTCGGTATTTGGGATTACTCAAGTGGATTGATGGTGGATGATCCTATCAACAATGGTAGAGAGCTCTAAGTGTTTGTCAAGGCGTCGGGACCCGCACTAGGCACCGCTAGCCGTCCAAGTTCCGCGTCCGCTCCACCCATAATTGATGAGGGGTTCATCGTCATCATTCACATGCCATGCAAGGCTTCCATGCTACCAAGTCTCTAGCACACACACAAAACACACCAAACACACACAAAAACAGAAAAATCAAAAACAAAAACAAAAACGAAAAGGGAAAACGTTACCAATGGGTTGCCTCCCATCAAGTGCTCCTTTAAGGTCATTAGCTTGACCAAACTCGGGGGCGTCTACTCAAGGTGAAGTGGGGCAATCATGTCCACCGGAGCTCCCGGGATATACTTCTTCAACCGGTGCCCATTCACCTTAAAATCTCCACAATGCTCCCCTCCTATCTCAATTGCTCCATGGGGAAAGATCTTCTTCACCACATAGGGACCGGTCCACCTTGACTTTAGCTTTCCGGGGAAGAGCCGCAGCCTTGATTTGAAGAGAAGGACAAGGTCGCCTTCACTCAACTCCTTCGGGATGAGGCGCTTATCATGCCAACGTTTGGTCCTCTCCTTGTAGATTCGAGCGTTCTCATAGGCGTCCAGCCGGATCTCCTCAAGGGCGTTCATATCAAGCAACCTCTTCTCTCCGGCCTCCTTGAGGTCAAAAAGCAGCCACCTTATGGCCCAGTACGCTCTATGCTCCATCTCTACCGGAAGGTGGCAAGACTTGCCATAGACTAGCTTGTAAGGAGTGGTGCCAATTGGTGTCTTGAAAGCGGTTCTATAAGCCCACAAAGTATCATCGAGCTTCATAGCCCAATCCTTTCTCGTCCTAGAAACCGTCTTCTCAAGAATTCCCTTTATCTCCCGGTTTGAGATCTCCACTTGGCCACTAGTTTGGGGATGGTAAGGTGTTGCCACCTTATGAGTCACCCCATACTTAGCCAAAAGTGTCCCGAAGTTCCTATTGGTGAAGTGCTTCCCTCCATCACTTATGATCACCCTTGGTGTTCCAAACCTAGGGAAGATGATAGCATGAATTATAGTCTATATTTTGAGGTTTGTTTGGACGTTTTATCTTCGATAATCTACATGTTTGTATGTATTATATGTGATTATATTACCATTTCATCTACCTTTGCGGGAATCGAGGTCTACACCTAGTTTTGTTGTAATCCTAGGTAAAATGGCACGTTTTACATCAAAAAGGAGCTATGGAGTCATTGGAGCTACATTTAGGAAAATAAGGAACCATCCAGGAAGCATGACCATGGATTAGAGATTCACTTTGGACCAGATTTGAGAGATTTCACATTCAGTTGTGATTCACCTCGGTTGACCACAGATTCACCTCGACCGAGGTGATCCAGAGAAGTCGAGTCGACCGAGGCGAACACCTGGGACGCGACGAGAATATTTTATTCTTGGCTGAGATCTTTTATCTTTGGAAAAAGATCTTATATTTTTGGGCTTGGCTCCTGGAAGGAAGAAGATATGCTAGATCATATATTTTACCTATTTTTATGGGAAGAGATCTTTCTAAGATATCTTATCTTTGGAGGGTAATTTTCCTATAAAAAGGGTCGGATTTCCCACAAATCCGACACCCCGTTATACCGGTGATAGCCGCTAATATCCTGCATACACGCAGCAGCCATCTCGGCCGGGGTGGAATTTGGCTGACCGAGGTGGCTTATCTGATCCGAAACTGAGAGTTAAGTGTTAGAGTTTGCCAAATCCTATTCTTATTATACCTTTCCTGGTTCAATGCAAGCCTAGGATGAGACTTACCCGGTAATTCCTTTGTTTGTTTACCTAAGATCATAAGTGTAGGTAGTAAAGGTTTATCCTTTATTGGGGTTTGAGTGTGCTTTCATCCCATCTTTGTGAGTTAGCCTGAGACTTACCCGGTAAAGGTTGATTCTATTCCCTTAGATGGTGTGTTAGTTTGAGGTTATAGTACTTTATCTTAATTCCTTGAGACTTACCCGGTAATAGGAGTTACGGTTTGGGATTAGTGAGTAGTGAGACTTACCCGGTGATCTATTCCACTTTAGAAACACCTTTCCAATGCAAAAATCTCAGCTTTGTCCGCTTATCTATAGATCTTGAGTTGGAACCACAACTAGATGCTTTAATCCCTAGAATTGCATATTTCCTTTATTGACTTTATATCATCTTTGATTGTTTTAATCGCTTTTTGTGGTTAGTATTTACGAAGCTTACCTATTCCGACTTTGTTTCACTAAGTCCCTGTGATCGACCCCTGGAATTCCTTGCTTTTACTACGATTGACCCGTACACTGCGGGTTCGCATCCTTGTTTTAAGCTTACGTCTAGGGTTATAAATTTAAAGCTTGCACACACCGTTTGGAGCGAACAAGTTTTTGGCGCCGTTGCCGGGGACTTGGTCTAGACCGAGCCATGTTCGCTCCAAACGGTGTGTGCAAGCTTTAAATTTATAACCCTAGACGTAAGCTTAAAACAAGGATGCGAACCCGCAGTGTACAGGTCAATCGTAGTAAAAAGCAAGGAATTCCAGGGGTCGATCACAGGGACTTAGTGAAACAAAGTCTAATTACGGTATGCTTATGTAAATACTAACCACAAGAGCAATTAAAACAATCAAAGATGATAAACAGTCAATAAAGCAAACATGCAATTCTAGGGATTAAAGCATCTAATTGTGGTTCCAACTCAAGATCTAAAAATAAGCGGACAAAGCTGAGGTTTTTGAATTGGGGAAGGTGTTTCTAAAGTGGAATAGATCACCGGGTAAGTCTCACTACTCACTAACCCTAAACCGTAACTCCTATTACCGGGTAAGTCTCAAGGAATTAAGATAAAGAACTATAACCTCAAACTAACACACCATCTAAGGGAATAGAATCAACCTTTACCGGGTAAGTCTCAGGCTAACTCACAAAGATGGGATGGAAGCACACTCAAACCCCAATAAAGGATAAACCTTTATTACCTACACTTATGATCTTAGGTAAACAAACTAAGGAATTACCGGGTAAGTCTCATCCTAAGCTTGCATTGAACCAGGAAAGGTGTAATAAGAATAGGTTTTGGCAAACTCTAACACTTAACTCTCAGTTATGGATCAGATAAGTCACCTCGGTCAAATGAATTCCACCCCGGCCGAGATGTTCATCGACTGAGCGAGATGCTTAGGGTTAAGTTTAAAGACTCGAACTTTCAGGGTCCTACTGGAATCTAAAATTATTCTATCATCGTTTTTCCCACAACCTTCAGCCAATCACCCTAGAATCACACAAGGAAATTAGCCACTCATCATCATGAAAGCAATAATCAAATATATGGGAAGAAGGTGAATATTTGAACAAGAAGAATTTAATGAAAAGACTGCAATAACTGAATCAAATATCACAACAAAAGCGTTCCTTAGATAGAAATCCAACAAGGCAAGACAACAAGGAAGGGAATCTAAGATAATCTTACAAAACCCTTTAAAAGCTATAAAAGCTATGATCTTCAATCTTCCTTCAACCTTAAAAAAGGTTCTTCAAATCTCCCAACTGGAGTATGGCTGTTGTGGTCTAAGCACGGTACAACCGGTATTCCGCGTATAACAGGGTGCCGGATTTGTGGGAAATCCGACCCTTTTTATAGGAAAATAACCCTCCAAAGATAAGATATCTTAGAAAGATCTTTTCCCATAAAAATAGGTAAAATATATGATCTATCATATCTTCTTCCTTCTAGGAGCTAAGCCCAAAAATATAAGATCTCTTTCTAAAGATAAAAGATCTCAGCCAAGAATAAAATATTCTCGCCGCGTCCCAGGTGTTCGCCTCGGTCGAGTCGGCTTCTCTGGATCACCTCGGTCGAGGTGAATCCGTGGTCAACCGAGGTGAGTCACAACTGAATGTGAAATCTCTCAAATCTGGTCCAAAGTGAATCTCTAATCCACGGCTATGCTTCTTGGATGTTTCCTTATGTTCCTGAATGTAGCTCCAATGACTCCATAGCTCCTTTTGCTCCTTTTTGATGCAGAACGTGCCATTTTACCTACAATTACAACAAAACTAGGTGTAGACCTCGATTCCCGCAAAGGTAGATGAAATGGTAATATAATCACATATTATACATATAAATATGCAGATTATTGAAGATAAAACGTCCAAACAAACCCCAAAATATAGACTATAATTCATGCTATCAAAATACCCCATACTTAGCCCTTGCTTGTCCCCAAGCAAGTTCCGCATATAGAAGACAAGATAGAATGGATTAATAGTCAAGAAAATCAATGAAAAGTCTTTCAAAAACGTTTTTATGGTGTGCTACAATCATAGATCACTCTAAGAGAATAATTCATGGAATTTAAAAATCAAAATATGCTCAAAAAATTTTATAAATATAAGAAAGTTGTTCATCTTTGCATAAAATCATAGAATGCATAATAAGTCATAATTATCGAAATTAATCATGCATAATCCAGTTTAAACCGCTAAGTCAATCAACAAGCTCGAGGTCTCAAGGGCTTCCCAAAAGAAAGGTCAAGAAACGTGTAGGGTAGGGATGTATGTAAGGTAATATGGTGCTAGAATCCGGGAAAAGGATGTACTTCACTTTCACTTTGACTTTCAACATCTTCCACCAATAAGCTTTGCTTATTTCACACTTTTTCTTTTACTTTACTTTTTGGGATGCATGGACAGAGGTGCACAATAACCGAAGCCCAGGAAATCAGCAATCATCAATTTCTTGAGATGCATCAAACCCTTGATGCACATACCATGACCCGTTAGGAATATTGCTCAATCCGACTTTGGCAAGACACAAACACCCGGCTATGTGAATGGTGCCGAGTTACTCATCTTCATGATTGACTTCCCCAAACCTATTATTAATTTCTAACACTTTCACTTCCAGCCCACTTCTCAACTTTAACTTCACTTGCTTCCAAATTCCCGGATAGGTAAAGGGAGGCAAAATGTATATGAGGAGTTAAGCATGATCAAGAAGAAGAAGAGAGAAGAATGAATTGCCTTGGTCTTTCCAGGAAGAAAGTGAGAAAACTTATCTTGCGGTGTCAACCTTCAAATTCAACATAATTTGGATAAAAACAAAGTATTAAAAATGCCAAAAATTTCAAACAAAGCATTTAACAACTTAAACATATTATAAAACCTTTCGAACATATAAAGAATTTAAAACCAGTCGGTAAACCAAATCTTCAATGAGATCATATCCAAATAAGAAGCACAAAAATCGTTTAGAAAACTCACAGTTAACCCACCTCGGTCGAGGTGTTCTTAGGTCAACCGAGGTGAATCACCTCGTTCGGCCAGAACTGTCCCGGTCGAGGTCAAAAATTTTTTTTTTTTTTTAAACCAGTTTTCTTTTAGTTTCGACGTTTTTTCTCAATCAAATAACCTGTAAGTATGCATGTAGTCTCAGATAACATATAGATGCAAAAGTGAAGCATAAATATAGATATCCGGTCAAATAGAGTCATACATCACATAAGTCAATCAAATACATAAACACCCTATACTTGGGACACACTGTCCCAGTTGGTCAAAATAAGTCTAAGAAATAAAGTACTCACCGGATAAATAGCTGAGCTGCATAAAAATAAGAAAGAAAATCCTGCAGCTCCCAATAGTCACGATCCGGTGGTGGTGGTGGTGGCACGTACGGATACTGGGACGGGTCGAACGGATAGCCCATGACGTGCTCAAACTGAATCTAGGCCATCATGTGCTGATAATGCTGCCTCTCCTGCATCTCGCGGATATCCAGTGACAAGGCGGCATATGAATCAATAACCTGATCCGTCAAATCGTCGATCCGACTGTGAGCCTCTGGATCTCTGTGTCGGCGTCTCCTACGCCTAGCAGGTCGCACTGGAGAAGTAGCAGGTGCTGGCTCAGTATCATCGTCATCAAGATCTATAACCGGCGCGCTCGTCCCTGCAGTATCTGTCCCTGTTTCCATCAGGACTCCACCATCCCTATCATCAGTTGTCTCCTCATCTTCCTCCTCCTCCTCAGCTGGTGGTGCAGCTGTTGCAGCTGTTGTTGCTGCTGCAGCCTCTCTCGCATCCTCTATCAGTGGAATCCAGGCGGTCTGCCAATAGTGAGGGTCATAAACAGTAAACTAGGCAGACCACCTAATCCCCTGTGGTGCAGTCAGCTCCCACAACATAGCCACGTACGGTGTAGTCAGACCTCGGGGAACCAGAATCCGCCGAGTGATCATCTCCTGTAGCCCAAGCGGCTTGGCAGCCGCCACCATCGTGCAAGCGCTGAGATCCATGTCCTGATAACTAGCTATGTGGGTGACAAGCCCGCCGCAGCAGATGTCTCCCTTCCCCTTGGCCTTGATCCTGTGCAGATCCTTTGTCAGAATCAAGCCAAAGTCCGGGAAACCCCCAGTAACCATGCAGTATAAACTGAAAAGCTCTCCCTGTCGGATCTTCTGGGGCGTCTCAGTACGCGCCAGAAGTGTCTCGCTGAATATCCGGTGGGCTAACCTAAAGGCTAAATGGAAGATGACCTTCTCCTTGGAATCTCCAGGGCACCATCTGTCTGCGTGCTTAGTAATATGGGCAATCTGCCCCCAAAACTCCCTAGCTACAGATCGGGAAGGGAAGTCAACAGCAGTGGGCTCAGGAAAGCCAAAAATCTCTCTCCAGTACTCAAGTGGCACTAAGAAGTTCCGGTTCATCAACCGGTACTTCACAGATCTCTCTGTGGGGAGGTAGTTGAAGGAGCTAACGAACTCTAAGGTGGGCTCCAAATAGGATGGGGCTCGGATCTCAGTAAACTGATCCAGCCCTACAGTGGATATCATCCTCCTAAGGTCTCCGTCTACCTGGAGGCAATCAAAAGCCGACACGTCCAGGAAGCGTGGTGCAATCACTGGACGGCCAAAAATATGCTCATAATCCACCCGGTGTCGCTCATGGATCACCGGGCGGTAAGGTCGGGAAGAAGAGGAAGAAGGGGAAGGCGAGGATCTATCCCTAAGGGCAAGGCGTCAGTCAAAACTCATTTTCAATTCAGTCACTGTCAGGTCACCTCGGTCAACTAACAACACTCAAGAATCACCTCGGCCGAGGCACAACTCGACTGGACCGAGGCGAAAAACTGGATCTTAATTTCTTCAGAAAATTCAGTTCTTTTCCCCCAAATTCACTACAACTGCTTCCTAAGGGGTACTTAAGCCGTTTCTCAGCAAATGCAAGGGCAACCAAAGCCCAAATCGAAGCGAAATCGGAGAGGTAGGGTTTCGGTTTTGTTTTACCTCGTTTCGGCCGAATCGGTTCGATTTTCTGCAGATCTGTACTTGCAACATGATCCTCTATCCTTCAATCGTAGTTTGGAGACAGAAATTTTCGAAAACGAGCAAAAATCAGAGAAGCGAGGTGAACTATCGCCGCGGTCGAGGGAGAAGAGTAAAGTGAGGAGAGAGAAATCTTCGCCCCTTTTATACCCTTTTTTGGAACTGTTGTCACCTCGGTCGAGATGGTCTCGACTGGACCGAGGTGGTACGGACCGAGGTGGTTCTTCAGAAAACACTAGTCGCCTCGGTTGCTCAAGAATCATCTCGGTCGAGGTGCTCTGACAGCAACCGAGATGCTTCAGTCAAACTTCGTCTTCTCAAATTCTCGATCATCTGTCCTTCCAGTTATGCTCCTTCCTTAGATACCTCCTGTTATCTGTCTAGAACGCCAAAAACAAAACAAAGCAAAGCAAAAGCAAAAACTATCTAAACTAGACTAGAAAACGGGAAAAGAAAGCAATACATTGGGTTGCCTCCCAAGAAGCGCTTGGTTTAAGGTTGCTAGCTGGACCATAATGCGTCTCAAACGAGGTATATTGGTGCAATCTCCTCAACCGGAACTTCCGGTTTGTACTTATTAAGTCTATGACCGTTGACCTTGAAGCTTCCGCTCGTTTCGCCCCATATCTCAACTGCACCATGAGGGAAAACATGTTTCACAACATAGGGTCCGGTCCATCTAGATTTTAACTTACCTGGAAAAAGGCGGAGGCGGGAGTTGAAGAGTAGAACTAAGTCTCCTTCGTTAAGCTCCTTTGGGACAATACGCTTGTCATGCCATCTCTTCGTCCTCTCCTTATAGATCTTGGCATTCTCATAAGCGTTCAAACGCAGCTCCTCCAGCTCGTTGATCTCCAATAGCCGCTTCTCGCCGGCCTCCTTAATGTTGAAGTTCAACCATTTGATCGCCCAATATGCTTTGTGTTCTAATTCAACGGGCAAATGGCAAGACTTCCCATATACCAAATTATAAGGGGTGGTACCTATGGGAGTCTTAAATACGGTCCTGTACGCCCAAAGAGCATCGTCCAATTTCATGAACCAGTCCTTCCTCGTCCTAGAGACGGTCTTCTCCAAAATTGCTTTGATTTCTCTATTTGAGATCTTGACCTGTCCACTAGTTTGAGGGTGATAAGGGGTTGATACCTTGTGGGTTACCCCATACTTCGATAGAAGTGCCTTGAACTTCCGGTTGATGAAATGCGTTCCTCCATCGCTGATGATGATGCGTGAAGTTCCAAAACGTGGAAAGATAGTTCTATTCAAGAACTTCACAACCACCTTAGCGTCGTTAGTGGGAGAGGCGATGGCTTCAACCCATCTAGAGACGTAATCAACTGCAAGAAGGATATAGAGGTTTCCTCCGGAGGATGGGAAAGGTCCCATGAAGTCAATCCCCCACACATCAAAGATTTCCACTTCTTGAATGTTATTAAGTGGCATCTCATTCCTCCTTGATAAATTTCCTGTTCTTTGGCATGCATCACAAGAGACAACAAAAGATTGCACATCTTTAAATAATGTAGGCCAAAAGAAACCAGAACGTAATACCTTAGCGCATGTTTTATCGGTGCTGGCATGTCCTCCACAAGGAAGTGAATGACAATGTCGTATTACGCTATTAACTTCATCTTCCGGAATGCATCTTCGAAGCATCCCATCCGGCCCGCGCTTGAATAGCAGCGGCTCGTCCTGGTAGTAATGGCGTACCTCCTTGAAGAATCTCTTCTTTTGAGAGTACGTCAATCCGGGCGGTACTTCCTGGCAAACAAGATAATTCACAATATCAGCATACCAAGGTCCTTTATTATCAGAAAGCTGGTGGATAGAATGTTCCACCAGCTGAGGATGAATGTCAGAGAAGGGAGTAAGAAGTTTATTATTCTTAGCAGTCTCAGTTGACATCATCTCGCCATCGACCTCGGTCGAGGCGCAGAGGCGTTGAACGAGGTGTTCTTCAGTCGCCTCGCTCAGTCCAGAAAGTGCCTCGGTCGAGGTACTGCAACTGGAACCGAAACTGGAGATCTTCGTCTCCTAGATTAGCTTCTCAGTTTTAGCTCGTGGATCCTCTTCCAGTGCTTTTAAGCTCCGTATATCTGCATCACAAGAAGCATCTATACCTTCCTCCGTTAAACTGAAGCTAATAACTCTTTCGAGTGGATCGTTAGTAAGGATGGAGCTCACCAATTCTCTTGATTCTTCTTCATCGTAGATGTTGAAGATATCATCGCTCAGCTGCTCCCCTTTCATGGCTGCAAGTAATGCGAACTCCACCTCATCGCCGCCAATGTTGAACTTCAACTTGGCGTTCTTGCAATCCACTTTGCAACCCGAAGTTGCTAGAAATGGCCTCCCGAGAATGATAGGTACAGGATAATCTGCGGGAATGTCAAGTACAACAAAATCTATTGGTAAATAGAAATTACCTAACTTGACCGGAACGTCCTCCAAAATGCCCACGGGATGGGTGATGGAGCGATCCGCCATATAAAGTCAAATCTTGACCGGCTTGGGCTCTCCAAGTCAGATCTTCACACATAGTTCCAGCGGGATGATGCTCACGCTGGCTCCTAGATCACAAAGGGCTTCACAAGTGACATCTCCAACTTGAATGGGAATGCAAAATGAGCCGGGATCTCTCAATTTAGGTGTCATTTTCGCCTTCATGATTTGAATAAGCTCCGAGGATTTAGATGTCATCCTAACTTCACCAAAATCTTCCAGTTTTCTCTTCCTTGATAGGATCTCCTTCAAGAACTTCCCATAGGCGGGCATTCCTAGAATAGCATCAAGGAAAGGAATGTTAATATGCAGTTTATTCATCAAGTCAAGGAACTTACCAAAGTGCTTGTCTAGATGTGCTCTGGCCCTTGACTGGGGAAATGGAAGTGGTGGTTTGTATGCAGGAGGTGGAACATAAGCTTCAGTTTTCCCTTCCGCTTTCTGTGGCTCCACCTCGGTTGGCATCTCGGTCGAAGTGTTCTTCGACTGCATCTGGACCGAGGTGGTCTTCGTCGGTACTGGCACCGACCGAGGCACTGGATCTGCAGTTTTCAGTCCACTCCTCGTAGTTATGGCCATGATCTGGCCCTTAGGGTTGCTTTCCGTCCTTGCTGGAAGCTTCCCTGGATCTCTTGGCGCTTCATTCGCCCTACTTGCTAGTTGTTGTTCAAAGGCTTTTTGGGCCTTCGAAAATGAAGTCATAGAAGTCTCCATAGCACTAAGCTTGATCAAGATAGCCTCCAGAACTGCGTCTTTCTTTTCCGGCTGAGACGAACTTGATCCTTGCCCCTGGCTCTTTAATGGAGTAGAAGAAGAAGAAGGGGAAGAGAGGAAAGGATTAGAGGAATCGTTAGAGTTGGAGTTTGAATGATTGTTACCGTTATTTTGGTTGTTCGCCATCCAATTATTGCTATTGGATCCTCTATTGTTGTTGTTGTAATTGTTGTTCCGGGAACCGTTGTTGTTGTTACGGTATCCATTGTTGTTGTTCCTTTGCCCTTGCTCTTCCTTCTTGGTTTGAGTAACCAAGAGTTCCTTCAATTGCTTCACGTCATTCTTCAAAGACGTGAGTTGATTGTTGTTGGGCTAAGTTTCTTGGAAGTTAACTCTTTTAACTCCACCTTCAGCTCCTTGGTGGGTGTACTTCTCCATATGCAAAGCTTGCTTCTCGATGAAGTCTCAAGCTTCGTCAATCGCCATGTCCATGAAGGTACCGGCGGAGAGTAGTTGGAGATTGAACTGGGTGCTTCCGTCCAGTCCCTTGAAGTATATCTCCAATAATTCTAACTTTGGAATCTCATGATGTGGGCAATCCAAAAGAATGTCCTTAAACCGCTCCCATGACTTGGACAAGCTCTCCTTGTCCTTCATAATGAAAGCATTGATCTTCCCTCTCATTTCAGCGGTCTTTGAGGGGGGAAAGAATTTCGTCAAGAATTCCGTAGTCATCTCCTCCCATGTGCTAATTTTTCCTGGAGGAAGAGATTGATACAAAGTAAGAGCTCTATCTTTTAAAGAAAAGTAAAAAGGTCTTAGCTTGTAGTTGTTATTTTCAATTCTTGGAGGTCTCAAAGTCTCCATCAAGATCTCATAGTTCTGAAGATGTTGATGTGGTGATTCCTTTTCTAACCCTCCGAACTGGCATTGGCGAATCATGGATAGAACTTGCGGTCGAAGTTCGTAGTCATGGTCCGCTGGATCTCCTAGTTTAACTCCTGGACGCCTCAGTTGTTGATTTCGGTCCATCCTTTGACCTAGGGTTTGTGGGATTCCTGCAAGAAGAACATCTCGGACTGGCCTCCGAGGTGGAAGTACATCGGCCGGGGCGTCAGGTACTGGAACCTGCCTCGGTCGAGGGTCAGCAACTAGATCCTGCATCGGTCGAGGATCAGCAACTGGATCCTCCCTCGGTCGAAGTAGAATTTGGTCTCGTATGACTGCCATATCTGCTTCGATTGCTTCAGTCCTGGTGCGACTTTCTTCCTTCTCTCACCTTAGTTCTTCCCTGCTGTGCGTAGCAGCTCTAGCGCCTCTTTCAACTCGGCCTCAAGATCGCGATTGTCTTGGTGGGCCATCTTCGCTTCTCTTAAGCGTCGCTTGTATGTCTTTTCTGGTTCGGGATCGTAAGGAACGATTTCCTTCCCAGTGCCGGTTCTTCGCATAAACCTAAGAGAGAACCTGCAAGAGTCACTCAAGTAGAGTGGTTAGTAGACACGGGGGCAAGTGCCCCAAGGGCAAACCGTAACCGGCTTAGTCTAGACCAAGTCCCCGGCAACGGCGCCAAGAACTTGTTCGCTCCAAACGGTGTGTGCAACCTTTAAATTTATAACCCTAGACGTAAGCTTAAAACAAGGATGCGAACCCGCAGTGTACGGGTCAATCGTAGTAAAAAGCAAGGAATTCCAGGGGTCGATCACAGGGACTTAGTGAAACAAAGTCTAATTACGGTATGCTTATGTAAATACTAACCACAAGAGCAATTAAAATAATAAAAGATGATAAACAGTCAATAAAGCAAACATGCAATTCTAGGGATTAAAGCATCTAGTTGTGGTTCCAACTCAAGATCTAAAGATAAGCGGACAAAGCTGAGGTTTTTGCATGGGGAAGGTGTTTCTAAAGTGGAATAGATCACCGGGTAAGTCTCACTACTCACTAACCCTAAACCGTAACTCCTATTACCGGGTAAGTCTCAAGGAATTAAGATAAAGAACTATAACCTCAAACTAACACACCATCTAAGGGAATAGAATCAACCTTTACCGGGTAAGTCTCAGGCTAACTCACAAAGATGGGATGGAAGCACACTCAAACCCCAATAAAGGATAAACCTTTATTACCTACACTTATGATCTTAGGTAAACAAACTAAGGAATTACCGGGTCATTCTAAGCTTGCAATGAACCAGGAAAGGTGTAATAAGAATAGGATTTGGCAAACTCTAACACTTAACTCTCAGTTATGGATGAGATAAGTCACCTCGGTCAAACGAATTCCACCCCGGCCGAGATGTTCATCGACTGAGCGAGATGCTTAGGTTTAAGGTTAAAGACACGAACTTTCAGGGTCCTACTGGAATCTAAAATTATTCTATCATCGTTTTTCCCATAACCTTCAGCCAATCACCCTAGAATCACACAAAGAAATTAGCCACTCATCATCATGAAAGCAATAATCAAATATATGGGAAGAAGGTGAATATTTGAACAAGAAGAATTTAATGAAAAGACTTCAATAACTGAATCAAATATCACAACAAAAGCGTTCCTTGTATAGAAATCCAACAAGGCAAGACAACAAGGAAGGGAATCTAAGATAATCTTACAAAACCCTTCAAAAGCTATAAAAGCTATGATCTTCAATCTTCCTTCAACCTTAAAAAAGGTTCTTCAAATCTCCCAACTGGAGTATGGCTGCTGTGGTGTAAGCACGGTACAACCGGTATTCCGCGTATAACAGGGTGCCGGATTTGTGGGAAATCCAACCCTTTTTATAGGAAAATAACCCTCCAAAGATAAGATATCTTAGAAAGATCTTTTCCCATAAAAATAGGTAAAATATATGATCTAGCATATCTTCTTCCTTCTAGGAGCCAAGCCCAAAAATATAAGATCTCTTTCCAAAGATAAAAGATCTCAGCCAAGAATAAAATATTCTCGCCGCGTCCCAGGTGTTCGCCTCGGTCGAGTCGGCTTCTCTTGATCACCTCGGTCGAGGTGAATCCGTGGTCAACCGAGGTGAGTCACAACTGAATGTGAAATCTCTCAAATCTGGTCCAAAGTGAATCTCTAATCCACGGCTATGCTTCCTGGATGTTTCTTTATGTTCCTGAATGTAGCTCCAATGACTCCATAGCTCCTTTTGCTCCTTTTTGATGCAAAACGTGCCATTTTACCTACGATTACAACAAAACTAGGTGTAGACCTCGATTCCCGCAAAGGTAGATGAAATGGTAATATAATCACATATTATACATACAAACATGTAGATTATTGAAGATAAAACGTCCAAACAAAACCCAAAATATAGACTATAATTCATGCTATCAAGCCGGTTACGGTTTGCTCTTGGGGCACTTGCCCCCGTGTCTACTAACCACTCTACTTGAGTGACTTTTGCAGGTTCTTTCTTAGGTTTATGCGAAGAACCCGCACTGGGAAGGAAATCGTTCCTTACGATCCCGAACCAGAAAAGACATACAAGCGACGCTTAAGAGAAACGAAGATGGCCCACCAAGACAATCGCGATCTTGAGGCCGAGTTGAAAGAGGCGCTAGAGCTGCTACGCCTCAGTAGGGAAGAGCTAAGGTAAGAGAAGGAAGAAACTCGCACTAGGACTGAAGCAATCGAAGCAGATATGGCAGCCATACGAGACCAAATTCTACTTCGACCGAGGGAGGATCCAGTTGCTGATCCTCGACCGAGGCAGGTTCCAGTACCTGACGCCCCGGCCGAGATACTTCCATCTCGGATGCCAGTCCGAGACGCTCTTCTTGCAGGAATCCCACAAACCCTAGGTCAAAGGATGGACCCTAATCAACAACTGAGGCGTCCAGGAGTTAACCTAGGAGATCCAGCGGACCATGACTATGAACTTCGACCGCAAGTTCTATCCATGATTCGCCAATGCCAGTTCGGAGGGCTAGAGAAGGAATCACCACATCAACATCTTCAAAACTATGAGATCTTGATGGAGACCTTGAGACCTCCGAGGATTGAAAATAACAACTACAAGCTAAGACCTTTTTACTTTTCTTTAAAAGATAGAGCTCTTACTTGGTATCAATCTCTTCCTCCAGGAAAAATTAGCACATGGGAGGAGATGACTACGGAATTCTTGACGAAATTCTTTCCCCCCTCAAAGACAGCTGAAATGAGAGGGAAGATCAACGCTTTCATTATGAAAGACAAGGAGAGCTTGTCCAAGTCATGGGAGCGGTTTAAGGACATTCTTTTGGATTGCCCATATCATGGGATTCCAAAGTTAGAGTTATTGGAGATATACTTCAAAGGACTGGACGGAAGCACCCAGTTCAACCTCCAACTACTCTCCGCCGGTACCTTCATGGACATGGTGATTGACGAAGCTTGGGACTTCATCGAGAAGCAAGCTTTGTACATGGAAAAGTACACCCACCAAGGAGCTGAAGGTGGAGTTAAAAGAGTTAACTTCCAAGAAACTCAGCCCAACAACAATCAACTCACGTCTTTGAAGAATGACGTGAATCAATTGAAGGAACTCTTGGTTGCTCAAACCAAGAAGGAAGAGCAAGGGCAAAGGAACAACAACAATGGATACCGTAACAACAACAACGGTTTCCGGAACAACAACTACAACAATAACAATAGAGGATCCAACAGCAACAACTGAAGGGCGAACAACCAAAATTCTAGTAACAATCATTCAAACTCCAACTCTAACGATTCCTCTAACCCTTTCCTCTCTTCCCCTTCTTCTTCTTCTACTCCATTAAAAAGCCAGGGGCAAGGATCAAGTTCGTCTCAGCCGGAAAAGAAAGACGCAGTTCTGGAGGCTATCTTGATCAAGCTTAGTGCTATGGAGACTTCTATGACTTTATTTTCGAAGACCCAAAAGGCCTTTGAACAACAACTTGCAAGTAGGGCGAATGAAGCGCCAAGAGATCCAGGGAAGCTTCCAGCAAGGACGGAAAGCAACCCTAAGGGCCAGATCATGGCCATAACTACGAGGAGTGGACTGAAAACTGCAGATCCAGTGCCTCGGTCGGTGCTAGTACCGACGAAGACCACCTCGGTCCAGATGCAGTCGAAGAATACTTCGACCGAGATGCCAACCGAGGTGGAGCCACAGAAAGTGGAGGGGAAAGCTGAAGTTTATGTTCCACCTCTTGCATACAAACCACCACTTCCATTCCCCCAGTCAAGGGCCAGAGCACATCTAGACAAGCACTTTGGTAAGTTCCTTGACTTGATGAATAAACTGCATATTAACATTCCTTTCCTTGATACTATTCTAGGAATGCCCGCCTATGGGAAGTTCTTGAAGGAGATCCTATCAAGGAAGAGGAAACTGGAAGATTTTGGTGAAGTTAGGATGACATCTAAATCCTCGGAGCTCATTCAAATCATGAAGGAGAAGATGCCACCTAAATTGAGAGATCCCGGCTCATTTTGCATTCCCATTCAAGTTGGGGATGTCACTTGTGAAGCCCTTTGTGATCTAGGAGCCAGCGTGAGCATCATCCCGCTGGAGCTATGCGCGAAGATCGGTCTTGGAGAGCCCAAGCCGGTCAAGATTCGACTATACATGGCGGATCGCTCCATCACCCATCCCGTGGGCATCTTGGAGGACGTTCCGGTCAAGTTAGGTAACTTTTATTTACCAATAGATTTTGTTGTACTTGACATTCCCGCAGATTATCCTATTCCTATTATTCTCGGGAGGCCATTTCTAGCAACTTCGGGTTGCAACGTGGATTACAAGAACGCCAAGTTGAAGTTCAACATTGGCGGCGATGAGGTGGAGTTCGCATTACTTGCAGCCATGAAAGGGGAGCAGTTGAGCGATGATATCTTCAACATCTACGATGAAGAAGAATCAAGAGAATTGGTGAGCTCTATCCTTATTAATGATCCACTCGAAAGAGTTATTAGCTTCAGTTTAATGGAGGAAGGTATAGATGCTTCTTGTGATGCAGATATACGGAGCTTAAAAGCACTGGAAGAAGATCCAGGAGCTAAAACTGAGAAGCTAATCCAGGAGACGAAGATCTCCAGTTTCGGTCCCAGTTGCAGTACCTCGACCGAGGCATCTTCTGGACTGAGCGAGGCGACTGAAGAACATCTCGGTCAACGCTTCTGCGCCTCGACCGAGGTCGATGGCAAGACGACTTCAACTGAGACTTCCGAAAGTCCAGTTTCTGGATCTACTCCACTGGAAGGAGGAAGCAAGAACTCCCCTCAGAAAGCACCCCCAGTTGTGGAGCTTAAACAACTCCCTAATCACTTGAGGTATGTCTTTCTTGGACCGGATTCCACTTATCCCGTTATTGTTAGTGCTTCCCTTTCCGAAACTGAATTATCTAAACTAATGCATGTCCTGAGAAAGCATCAAAAAGCTTTGGGTTATACTATAGATGATCTTATTGGCATTAAACCCTCTTTCTGCATGCATAGAATTCTAATGGAGGATGATCATAAGACTTCACGGGAACCTCAAAGACGGTTAAATCCGATCATGAAAGAGGTTGTGAAGAAAGAAATTCTTAAGTTGTTGGATGCAGGTATCATATACCCTATCTCGGACAGCAAGTGGGTTAGCCCGGTGCATGTAGTTCCGAAGAAAGGAGGGATTACCGTTGTGACAAATAAGAACAACGAGTTGATCCCAACCAGGACCGTTACGGGCTGGAGGGTTTGCATCGATTATAGGAAGCTGAACACGGCCACACGGAAGGACCATTTTCCACTTCCCTTCATCGATCAAATGCTCGAGCGGTTGGCCCAGCATTCACACTTTTGCTACTTAGATGGTTATAGTGGATTCGTCCAGATTCCTATTCATCCGGATGATCAGGAGAAGACCACTTTCACTTGTCCATGGGGGACATTTGCTTATAGGAGGATGCCATTTGGATTGTGTAATGCACCCGCTACCTTCCAGCGATGCATGATGGCTATCTTTTCTGAGTACATAGAGGAGATCATGGAGGAGTGTCTTGATGCTTTTTACAGGATTAAGGAAGCGTTGATCTCCGCTCCCATTATCCAACCTCCGGATTGGACCTTGCCCTTTGAGATCATGTGTGATGCTAGTGATGTAGCCGTAGGAGCGGTGCTTGGACAGAAGAAGGATGGCCGGACCACCGCCATTTATTACGCTAGCAAGATGCTAGATGTAGCACAACGCAACTACGCTACCACCGAGAAAGAATTATTGGCGGTTGTATATGCTTTCGAGAAGTTTCGTTCCTATTTAGTAGGGGCGAAAGTCATTGTCTACACCGACCATGCAGCCATCCGTTACTTGTTGGCTAAGAAAGATGCCAAGCCACGCCTTATTCGATGGATTCTCTTGCTTCAAGAGTTTGATCTAGAGATCCGCGATAAGAAGGGATCCGAAAATTCTGTTGCGGATCACCTCAGCCGGCTACCTGCATCTTCACGCGAAACGGACGACCCGCCCATAGACGATTCATTCCCCGATGAGCACTTAGACTTGTTGGAGCGATTGATAGACTTACTTACTTTACCCCACGATGGAGGTGAAGTATGGGGTGAGGGTACCTCCCATCACGTTTGAGAGACGCATCTTGGTCCAGCTAGCGACCTTAAACCAAGCGCTTCTTGGGAGGCAACCCAAGGTATTGCTTTCTTTTCCCGTTTTCTAGTCTAGTTTAGATAGTTTTTGCTTTTGCTTTGCTTTGTTTTGTTTTTGGCGTTCTGGACAGATAACAGGAGGCATCTAAGGAAGGAGCATAACTGGAAGGACAGAAGATCGAGAATTTGAGAAGACGAAGTTTGACTGAGGCATCTCGGTTGCTGTTAGAGCACCTCGACCGAGATGATTCTTGAGCAACCGAGACGACTAGGGTTTCTAAAGAACCACCTCGGTCCGTACCACCTCGGTCCAGTCGAGACCATCTCGACCGAGGTGACAACAGTTCAGAAAAGGGTATAAAAGGGCTGAAGATTTCTCTCTCCTCACTTTACTCTTCTCCCTCGACCGCGGCGACAGTTTCACCTCGCTTCTCTGATTTTTGCTCGTTTTCGAAGATTTCTATCTCCAAACTACGATTGAAGCATAGAGGATCGTGTTGCAAGTACAGATCTGCAGAAAGTCGAACTGATTCGGCCGAACGAGGTAAAAATAAAACCGAAACCCTACCTCGTTTTTTCGCTTCGATTTGGGCTTTGGTTGCCCTTGCATTTGCTGAGAAAAGGCTTAAGTACCCCTTAGGAAGCAGTTGTAGTGATTTTGGGGGAAAAGAACTGAATTTTCTGAGGAAATTAGAATCCAGTTTTTCGCCTCGGTCCAGTCGAGCTGTGCCTCGGCCGAGGTGATTCTTGAGTGTTGTTAGTCGACCGAGGTGACCTGACAGTGACATATTGTTGAAAGATGAGTTCTGACAGGCAGATTGTACTGAGAGATAGATCCTCCCCTTCCCCTTCTTCCTCTTCTTCCCGACCTATTCGCCCGGTGATCCACGAGCGACACTGGGTGGACTATGAGCGTATTTCTGGCCGTCCAGTGATTGCACCACGCTTCCTGGACGTGTCTGCTTTTGATTGTCTCCAGGTGGATGGAGACCTTAGACGTATGATATCTACTGTCGGGCTGGATTAGTTTACTGAGATCCGAGCCCCAGCCTATTTGGAGCCTACCTTAGAGTTTGTTAGCTCCTTCACCTACCTCCCCATAGAGCGATCTGTGAAGTACCGGTTGATGAACCGGAACTTCTTAGTGCCACTAGAGTACTGGAGAGATATTTTTGGTTTTCTTGAGCCGACAGCTGTTGACTTCCCTTCCCGATCTGTAGCTAGGGAGTTTTGGGGACAGATTGCCTATATTGCTGAGCACGCAGACCAGATGGCGCCCTGGAGATTCCAGGGAGAAGGTCATCTTCCATTTAGCCTTTAGGTTAGCCCACCGGATCTTCAGTGAGACACTTTTGGCGCGTACTGAGACGCCCCAAAAGATCCGACAGGGAGAGCTTTTTAGTCTGTATTGTATGGTGACCGGAGGTATCCCGGACTTTGGCTTGATGTTGGCAGAGGATCTTCACAAGATCAAGGCCAAGGCGAAGGGAGACATCTGTTGCGGAGGACTTGTCACCCACATAGCCAGTTATCAGAACATGGATCTCAGCGCTTGTACGATGGTGGCTGCTGCCAAGCCGCTTGGGCTGCAGGAGATGATCACTCGGCGGATTCTGGTTCCCCGAGGTCTGACTACACCGTACGTGGCTATGCCGTGGGAGCTGACTGCACCACAGGGGATTAGGTGGTCTGCCCAGTTTACTGTTTATGACCCTCACTATTGGCAGACCGCCTGGGTTCCCTTGATGGAGGATACTAGAGAGGTTGCAGCCGCAGCAGCTGCAGGAGCTGCCCCAGCAGAGGAGGAGGAGGATGATGAGGAGACGGCTGATGACAGGGATGGTGGAGTCCCGATGGATACAGGGACAGATACTGCAGGGACGAGCGCGCCGGTTATAGATCTAGATGATGATGACACTGAGCCCGCACCTGCTGCTTCTCCAGTGAGACCTGCTAGGCGTAGGAGACACCGACATAGAGATCCAGAGGCTCGCAGTCGGATCGACGATCTGACGGATCAGATGATAGACTCTTATGCTGCCCTCACTATGGACATGCATGAGAGGTTTGCTGCCCAGCACCGACAGATTGACAGCTGGACTCATCAGGTGCTCGAGGGACAGCACTATCAGCGTAGGATGATGGAGATCCAGTTCCAGCAGGCTATGGGTTATCCGTTCGACCCGTCCCAGTATCCGTATGTGCCACCACCACCACCACCGGATCAGGATTCTTGAGAGCTGTAGGATTTTCTTTCTTATTTTTATACAGTTCAGCTTATTATCCGGTGAGTACTTTATTCCTTAGACTTATTTTGACCCACTGGGACAGTGTGTCCCAAGTATGGGGTGTTTATTGATGTATTTGACACTTATGTGATGTATGACTTTATTTGACCGGATATTTATCTACATTTATGCTTCATTTTGCATCTATGTGTTTATCTGAGACTGCATGCATACTTACAGGTTATTTGATTGAGAAAAACGTCGAAACTGAAAGAAAACTGGTTTTTCAAAAAAATTTTGGACCTCGACCGGGACAGTTCTGGCCGAACGAGGTGTTTCACCGCGGTTGACCTAAGAACACCTCGACCGAGGTGGGTTAACTGAGAGTTTTTGAAACGATTTTTGTGCTTCTTATCTGGACATGATCTCAGTGAAGATCATGCTTACTGACTGGGTTTGAAATCTTTATATGTTTGAAAGGTTTTATAATATGTTTAAGTTGCTAAATGCTTTGTCTGAAATTATTGGCATGTTTAATACTTTGTTTTTATCCAAATTATGTTGAATTTGAAGGTTGACACCGCAAGATAAGTTTTCTCACTTTCTTCCCGGAAAGACCAAGGCAATTCATTCTTCTCTCTTCTTCTTCTTGATCATGCTTAACCCCTCATATACATTTTGCCTCCCTTTACCTATCCGGGAATTTGGAAGCAAGCGAAGTGGTGAAAGCAAGTGATGTTAAAGTTGAGAAGATGGCTGGAAGTGAAAGTGTTAGAAAGTAATAATAGGTTTGGGGAAGTCAATCATGAAGATGAGTAACTCGGCACCATTCACATAGCCGGGTGTTTGTGTCTTGCCAAAGTCGGATTGAGCGATATTCCTAACGGGTCATGGTATGTGCATCAAGGGTTTGATGCATCTCAAGAAATTGATGATTGCTGATTTCCTAGGCTTCGGTTATTGTGCACCTCTGTCCATGCATCCCAAAAAGTAAAGTAAAAAGAAAAAGTGTGAAATAAGCAAAGCTTATTGGTGGAAGATGTTGAAAGTCAAAAGTGAAAGTGAAGTATATCCTTTTCCCGGATTCTAGCACCACATTACCTTACATACATCCCTACCCTACACGTTTCTTGACCTTTCTTTTGGGAAGCCCTTGAGACCTCGAGCTTGTTGATTGACTTAGCGGTTTAAACTAGATTATGCATGATTAATTTCGATAATTATGACTTATTATGCATTCTATGATTTTATGCAAAGATGAACAACTTTCTTATATTTATAAAATGTTTTGATCATATTTGATTTTAAATTCCATGAAGTATTCTCTTAGAGTGATCTATGATTGTTGCACACCATAAAAATGTTTTGAAATACTTTTCATTGATTTTCTTGACTATTAATCCATTCTATCTTGTCCCTTATATGCGGAACTTGCTTGGGGACAAGCAAGGGCTAAGTATGGGGTATTTTGATAGCATGAATTATAGTCTATATTTTGAGGTTTGTTTGGACGTTTTATCTTCGATAATCTGCATGTTTGTATGTATTATATGTGATTATAATACCATTTCATCTACCTTTGCAGGAATCGAGGTCTACACCTAGTTTTGTTGTAATCGTAGGTAAAATGGCACGTTTTACATCAAAAAGGAGCAAAAGGAGCTATGGAGTCATTGGAGCTACATTTAGGAAAATAAGGAACCATCCAGGAAGCATGACCATGGATTAGAGATTCACTTTGGACCAGATTTGATAGATTTCACATTCAGTTGTGATTCACCTCGGTTGACCACAGATTCACCTCGACCGAGGTGATCCAGAGAAGTCGACTCGACCGAGGCGAACACCTGGGACGCGGCGAGAATATTTTATTCTTGGCTGAGATCTTTTATCTTTGGAAAGAGATCTTATATTTTTGGGCTTGGCTCATGGAAGGAAGAAGATATGCTAGATCATATATTTTACCTATTTTTATGGGAAGAGATCTTTCTAAGATATCTTATCTTTGGAGGGTAATTTTCCTATAAAAAGGGTCGGATTTCCCACAAATCCGACACCCCGTTATACCGGTGATAGCCGCTAATATCCTGCATACACGCAGCAGCCATACTCCTGTTGGGAGATTTGAAGAACCTTTTTGAAGGTTGAAGGAAGATTATAGCTTTTATAGCTTTTGAAGGGTTTTTGTAAGATTATCTTAGATTCCCTTCCTTGTTGTCTTGCCTTGTTGGATTACTATCCAAGGAACGCTTTGTTGTGATATTTGATTCAGTTATTGAAGTCTTTTCATTAAATTCTTCTTGTTCAAATATTCACCTTCTTCCCATATATTTGATTAACACTTTCATGATGATGAGTGGCTAATTTCCTTGTGTGATTCTAGGGTGATTGGCTGAAGGTTGTGGGAAAAACAATGATAGAATAATCTTAAATCACAGTAGGACCCTAAAAGTACGAGTCTTTACCTTAACCCTAAGCATCTCGCTCAGTCGATGAACATCTCGGCTGGGTGGAATTTGGCTGACCGAGGTGGCTTATCTGATCCGAAACTGAGAGTTAAGTGTTAGAGTTTGCCAAATCATATTCTTATTATACCTTTCATGGTTCAATGCAAGCCTAGGATGAGACTTACCCGGTAATTCCTTTGTATGTTTACCTAAGATCATAAGTGTAGGTAGTAAAGGTTTATCCTTTATTGGGGTTTGAGTGTGCTTTCATCCCATCTTTGTGAGTTAGCCTGAGACTTACCCGGTAAAGGTTGATTCTATTCCCTTAGATGGTGTGTTAGTTTGAGGTTATAGTTCTTTATCTTAATTCCTTGAGACTTACCCGGTAATAGTAGTTACGGTTTGGGATTAGTGAGTAGTGAGACTTACCCGGTGATCTATTCCACTTTAGAAACACCTTTCCAATGCAAAAATCTCAGCTTTGTCCGCTTATCTATAGATCTTGAGTTGGAACCACAACTAGATGCTTTAATCCCTAGAATTGCATATTTCTTTTATTGACTTTATAACATCTTTGATTGTTTTAATCGCTTTTTGTGGTTAGTATTTACGAAGCTTACCTATTCCGACTTTGTTTCACTAAGTCCCTGTGATCGACCCCTGGAATTCCTTGCTTTAACTACGATTGACCCGTACACTGCGGGTTCGCATCCTTGTTTTAAGCTTACGTCTAGGGTTATAAATTTAAAGCTTGCACACACCGTTTGGAGCGAACAGAAGATCACTCGGTTGAAGAACCGCACCACAACCTTGGCATCATTTGTAGGAGAGGCGATTGCCTCCACCCATCTCGAAACATAGTCAACCGCCAATAGGATGTAGAGGTTGCCACATGAAGAGGGGAATGCCATGAAGTCCACACCCCACACATCAAATATCTCCACTTCTTGTATGTTGTTCAAGGGCATCTCATTCATCCTTGAGATGTTGCCCGTCCTTTGGCAAGCATCACAAGCTACTACAAAATTCTGCACATCCTTGAACAAACTTGGCCAAAATAAGCCCGATTGCAACACCTTCGCACATGTCTTGTGTGAGCTAGCATGTCCTCCACATGGCAAGGAATGACAATGGCGAATCACACTCTCCACCTCATCCTCCGGTATGCACCTTCTAAAGACTCCATCCGGCCCTCTCTTGAACAAAAGTGGTTCACTCCAATAGTAGTGCCTCACATCCTTGAAGAACTTCTTCCTTTGGGCATATGACAAACCGGGAGGCACTTCCTCACACACAAGATAGTTCACAATGTCGGCATACCATGGCTCACTTCCTCTAGACACTTGGAACAAGCACTCTTCCATCATTTGCAATTGCTCATCCCGGAATGAGTCATCAATCGGGATGTCATCTCTCTCAAGTTCCAATGGAGGTAGTCTACTAAGGTGGTCCGCCACAGAGTTTTCGGACCCCTTCTTGTCCCGGATTTCCAAATCAAACTCTTGAAGAAGAAGGATCTACCGAATCAACCTAGGCTTGGCATCCTTCTTTGTAAGGAGATAACGGATCACATCATGATCCGTATAAACAATGACCTTCGCTCCAACAAGATATGAGTGGAACTTTTCAAATGCATACACAACCGCTAGCAATTCTTTCTCGGTGGTAGCATAATTGAGTTGGGCATCATCTAGCGTCTTGCTAGCATAATAAATGGCATGTGTGCGCCCATCTTTCCTTTACCCCAAAACAGCCCCAACGGCTACATCACTCGCATCACACATGATCTCAAACGGTAGACTCCAATCCGGAGGTTGCATGATAGGTGCGGAGATCAAAGCATTCTTCAACCTACAAAAAGCTCCAAGGTAATCCTTGGAGAAAACAAACTCAACATCTTTCATTAGTAGGTTAGTAAGAGGCTTAGAAATTTTAGAGAAGTCCTTAATAAATCTCCGGTAGAAACCGGCATGCCCTAGAAAGCTCCTTACCCCCTTCACCAAGGTAGATGGTGGCAACTTCTCTATCGTTTCAATCTTGTCCCTATCAACCTCAATGCCACGGTTGGACACCAAGTGTCCCAACACAATACCTTCACTTACCATGAAGTGGCATTTTTCCCAATTCAAGACTAGATTAGTCTCCTCACATCTTTTCAAAACCAAAGACAAATTAGCTAGGAAATCATCAAAGGAAGATCCATAAACAGAAAAATCATCCATAAACACTTCCATGATGTTCTCAATGTACTCAGAAAAGATAGCCATCAAACACCTTTGAAAGGTGGCGGGTGCATTACACAACCGAAATGGCATTCTCCTATATGCAAAAGTACCCCATGGACATGTAAATGTGGTTTTCTCCTGGTCATTGGGGTGGATAGAGATTTGGAAGAATCCACTATAGCCATCTAAGTAGCAAAAGTGAGAATGTTGAGCTAACCTCTCTAGCATTTGGTCAATGAAAGGAAGAGGGAAGTGATCTTTCCTAGAGGCCATGTTAAGCTTCCTATAGTCTATACACATCCTCCATCCCGTAACCGTTCTAGTTGGGATTAGTTCATTGTTCTTATTAGTCACTACGGTTATCCCACCCTTCTTAGAAACCACATGCACGGGACTAACCCATTTACTATCCGAAATAGGGTAGATGATTCCCGCATCTAGCAACTTAATGATCTCTTTCTTGACTACCTCTTTCATTATATGATTCAATCTTCTTTGATGTTCAATAGAGGGCTTATGGTCATCTTCCATAAATATTTTATGCATGCACAAAGAGGGCTTAATGCCAACAAGGTCATCAATAGTATAACCAATGGCTTTCCTATGCAATCTTAGCTCATGCAACAACCTAGGAAGTTCATCATCATTCAAGCATGCATTCACAATCACCGGATATGTAGAATTATCACCAAGGAAAGCATACTTCAAATGAGAGGGGAGGAGTTTGAGTTCAAGTTTAGGAGGACCTTTATCGAGTGAAGACGATCCAAATAACGTTGGTTGAGATGAATCCAAAGCAAATGAAGGCTCTCCAAGGCTCCTTGAAGCTTGATCAACAACAAGGGCTGCTTCTGGGGAAACCACGGGCAAATCCACGGATCCTGGCACATCCACGGCCGTGGACTTTGCAAGCCTTGCTCTTCGGAGCACTCCAGAGAGTTCCACGGCCGTGGAACTCCCTTCACAACTGTGGTTTCTACAGGAACTCAGCATACTCTCATGGACTTCAAATTCAGCTCTTATTTCAGCTCTTGTTTCCTTTTCTAATGCTTCCAAGGCCTTGATTTCTTCATTGCAAGCCTCCTCAACACCTTCCTCCATCAAACTTAAGCTAAGAACCTTCTCCAAGGGGTCCTTGATCAAGATCGAGCTAATAACTTCTCTAGACTCCTCTTGCTCGACAATGTTGAATACATCTTCATCAAGGGTTGGCCCTTTCATCATTGTGGACAGCTTGAACTTGATATTCTCTTCTCCAATGTTGAAGGAGAGAATTCCGTTTTTACAATCCACCAAGCATCCGGAAGTGGCTAGGAAAGGTCTCCCTAAGATGATGGGAACCGGATAGTCCGCCGGGATGTCCAAGACAACAAAATCAATCGGCACATAGAACTTCCCTAGTTGCACCGGAATGTCTTCCAATATCCCAACCGGGTGGGTGATTGAACGGTCTGCCATGTAAAGGGTCATCTTGACCGGTTTGGGCTCTCCTAGCCCAACCTTGTTGCAAAGTTCAAGCGGTATGATGCTTACACTTGCTCCAAGATCACAAAGGGCTTCATACTTTACTTCTCCCACTCCAATTGGCACACAAAAGGATCCCGGATCTCTTAGCTTAGAAGGCATCTCCTCCTTCATTGTTTGGATCAATTCCGAGGACCTCTTCGTCATCCTCACTTCTCCATACTCCTCCAACTTCCTTTTGTTGGAGAGTATTTCCTTCAAGAACTTGCCATATGCCGGCATACCTAAGATAGCATCCATGAACGGAATGTTAATATGCAGTTTAGACATAAGTTCAAGGAATTTACCAAAGTGTTTGTCCAAGCGAGCTCTTGCTCGTGATTGAGGGAATGGTAGTGGTGGCTTGTATGGAGGTGGTGCCACATAAGTTGGCTCATCATCCTTGCTCTTGCCTCCATCTTCTTGCAAGGTCTCTTCCTCTACCACTACTTGCTTCCCTTTGTCATTTCCCTTAGGTAAGGGATCCTTCATGCTCAACCCACTTCTTGTTGTGATGGCCAACACTTGGCCTCTTGGGTTATCCTCGGTTCTTCCGGGAAGCTTTCCCGGATCTCTATGAGCTTCACCCGCCTTTTGGAACACTTGTGCTTCCAAAACCTTTTGAGCTTTAGAAATGGAAGTCACCGTGCTCTCAAGACCACTCAACCTTCCAAGCAATTGCTCAAACATCATCTCGGTTCTATCCTTTGGAGGTTGAGTAAATCCGGGTGGAGGTTCTTGTGAAGCCTTTGGTGGTGGAGCTACGCTTGTGGAAGCGGGAGGGTTCAAGGCTCCATCCGGGTTAGAATAGGAAAACCCGGGATGGTTGTGGTTAGACCGGTAATTGTTGAATTGCCGGTTGTTGTTGAAGTTCCTTGGGCCTTGATAGTTGTTGTAGTTGCCCCTTCCCATGTAGTTCACGTCTTCCTCCTTGGAAGACAAGTTTGCTTGCACTTGCACTTGAGGGCTTGCTTGGTTCTTCAAAGTTGTAGCACACAACTCCCTCAAAGACTTTAGCTCGTTGTTGATGGCGTCAAGCTTGAAATTGCTCATGGTGACTTCACTCACCTCATATGCTCCCGCCTTTCTCCCATCACTCTTCCTATGGGAGTACTTCTCAATCACTAAAGCTTGTTTCTCTACAAACTCCCAAGCTTCATCCACATGCTTTTCCATGAAAGTCCCACCGGAAAGAGATTGGAGCTTAAATTTGCTATCTTTATCAAGTCCTTTGAAGTAGATCTCCAATAGCTCAAATTTCGGTATACCATGGTGTGGACAATCTAGGAGAAGGTCTTTGAATCTCTCCCAAGACTTGAACAAGCTTTCTCTATCCTTCATCACGAAGGCATTGATCTTCCCTCTTAACTCGGTAGTCTTGGAAGGCAGGAAGAACTTAGTCAAGAACTCGGTTGTCATCTCCTCCCAAGTACTCACTCGCCCTTGTGGAATGGATTGATACCAAGCCAAGGCTTTGTCCTTAAGAGAGAAGGAGAAAGCCCTAAGCTTATGGTTGTTGCTCTCCAATCTAGGCGCTCTAAGAGTCTCCATCAAGATCTCATAGTTCATCAAGTGTTGATGAGGAGACTCTCCTTCCATCCCTCCAAATTAATTATGCCGGATCATTTGTAGAACTTGAGGGCGGAGCTCGTAATCATGGGTTGTGGGATCTCCTAAGTTCACACCCGGACGGTGTGCTCTTTGTGCCGGATCCATACGTTGCCCCAACATTTGTGGCTCTTCAGTAGCAATGGGCACAACCCGAATATCAACCGCCGGCTGCGGTTGTGGTGGAGGTGGAGGAGGTTGTTGACGATTAAGCTCTCTTTGCACAAGAGCTTGCCTAATCTCTTCAATCTCCCTCCTAGTTGCCTCTTGCCTCTCATTTGCAAGTCTCCTTTCATTCTCCAAAGCTTCATCCTTTATCCTAATTTGTTCTAAAGCTTCATCCAACTCAGCTTGGAGATCTCTTCTGGCCATCTCTTTTCCTTTTCTAATGCTCTTGGATCTAGATCTAAGGGTTTTCTCCGGTTCGGGATCGAATGGAGCTAAATCCTTGCCACGAGATCTTCGCATACACCTAAAGAGTGAGAGATGTCCTGGAAAGCAAAGACACAAACCAAACGAGATCAAAAGCAACAAGAAAGATCTACACTATAAACAATCACAAACAACGACTCGATCTTAACCTAGTCCCCGGCAATGGCGCCAAAAACTTGTTACGCTAAGAACGTATGCACGCAAAAGTTTTACAATTTATAACTCGTTATATTTCTCCTAACTCCTAGCGAACCCGCAGTGTACGGGACGTTTTGTAGTAGGGATAGTATTCCGAGGTCGAACACAAAGACTGAGGTGAGATTAAATCGATAAGTGATTAAGTTTAGTGAAGATCTAGGCTAAGAAAGGAGAAAGGAATAAAGAAATGAAAACCTCAATGTTCTTGGTTTGGTTTTTAGGTGATCCATCAAGGATCACAAATCATGCAAAGTGGGCAATTAACTAAGCTAAATCAACACAAACAAGCTAAACACAAAATATGAGAACAATAAAGAAAAGCGGATTCTAGGGGTTGGAAATTCCGGTTATGGCATTGGACTCAATCTATCTAATCATTCCTTGGATCAACTATAGTATGTTGGGAGTGAGTGTTTCTAGATTGGGATCAATCACCAGCTAGGTCTCATGGTCCACTAGTCCGTTCCTAAGGTCTCATCACCGGGTAAGTCTCAAAGAGCCTAAGGAATGGAATTCTACACAAACCGGATGGTATTCTAGGGATCTAACCTCTCTTTACCGGGTAAGTCTCGGAAAGGCAAGTCTAAAACACCTATCCTAGCACACTCGGTCCAATAGCGGCTTATGAGGCTCACTATTACCTAGAGTTTGTCATCTTCGATATCTAAGGGCAAGAATCACCGGGTAAGTCTCTTCTAACTCTTAGTTGCTAACACTAGGTCACCCTAGGATAGATTTAACTCAACAAACACTAGGATTTCAACATTCTAACATTCTAGAACTTAGACTCATCAAATCAAACAGATCAGGCAAACCACGGGTTGTTCTACCACTTCCACGGCCGTGGACTGGCAAGAACAAACCGTGGACTCCAACAGTGACCCGGTTCAAGTAGATAAATCGTCCAAAGGCAAATCTAAGTCCATCCTATCATAGTCCAGCCATAACCCTCCTTTCCTTACCCTAGAATCGCATCTATTTAGCCAACAACATACATCATCACAATCGAAATCATCAAACATAAAATCATGGCTTCCATTTGCAAGATAATGAAGAGAAAGAGATGAACAAGTGAAGCAAGTAAAACCAAGCTGAAAATGAGATTAGAAAGACTCACAACCCTTCAAAGAAGGTTTAATTGATTCTTACAACTCTAGAAAACGATTCCGATAATCTTCGCTACAAAACCTATCAAAGTCTAGCAATGGTGTGTTCTTCTCTTCTTCTCCAATGGTGGTTTTCTTCTCCTCCAATGGTAGCTCTCCTCCAAACTTCCCCTTGAGAGATTCTTCTTGTTGAGAGTATGGGAGAGAATGTGGATTTTGATTCTGAAATTTGATACCCTTCTCAGCCTTGCAGGACCACTTATTATACACAACTTTGCAAGAGTCGGCCATGAGAATCGTGGCACAGCTGTCACAACTGTTTGGCAAAAACCACGGTCCATTTCCACGGCCATGGAAGTGCCAGTGACCGTGGTTTTGGTGCCTCAGCTTGCTTTGGATCATTGAGTCACGATTTGGTGCATGGCTTGCACTAACAAGGTCCCATGGGTCTTCCTTAGCTTCTAGCTTGCATCCCCATGAGTCCGAGGGTGTGTCATCTTGATGAACGATCCTCAAACGTATCGATTGAGCTCCTAAATCTCCCAAAATACCTACAAAGCAATGCAAAAGTCCGTGTAGACGTCTATCTCGACAAAATACGTGAATTGAGTGCAAACGTCGTGAACTAGTGCTAAACCATGCATGAAGAAGTGCAAAATTTATCTAAATGATTACCTAAACCTAAGTCATAAATCGTGTTATCAAAAAACATAAAGAAAAATTGATTTACCGTGATATATTTTCTTCTCTCCCCTTTTTTCCGACTAAACCTAGCCCTATGTAATAATCGAAAAAAAATCAAACTCCGTTTAATACCGGATCAAACCGGATTCCAATCCGCCAACCGTTATTCCCTTAAATAAAAAAACGATATTAAATTCTATTATTTTATGTGACCTTGATTCACATAAAATGATAAAATTTATGTAACCCGTAAAAAATTCTGCACATTTTAAAAACCGAACAGCGGTTCCGTGCGAAACGATTTATTCTTTCAGCTCATATTTTAACTAGAGGAACATGCCCAATAGATCCGGCCCAATGACCTTTTAGCCCAGCCCAATCTTAACCTAATCTTCCTGCAATTAACGCTAAACCTAATCCTTCCTAACCTAAGCCGCTGCTCTCCCTCTCCCTCACCATTACAACCGCACTCCACCTTCCCTGCGAGACCACGCACAGCAGTGTATCTCTCCGGCAGAGCCGCGAGGCGTTCGAACACCCATCAACACGAGTGCTGCAGCAACGCCGCCACCCCTTAAGACTCACCACCGGCAATGATACCGAAACAAACCTCCGGCACCTTCTCGTGCGGCTACTCCCCTCGTCCTCGCGTGCGACCCGGTTCTGCCAACTCCAGGTAAACAACCCTCTCTTCCAGCCGTTCTGCTTCCTCTCAACCCTCGAGCAGACCAACCTGACCGTTTGTTTTACGAGCAGCAACCCTGGGACTAGTAGGCGCTGCAGTGGACCGATCGACTGCGACGAGGCTTCGACGTCGACGAGATCCAGAACCATTAGACGCCGGATCTTCCACTGTAGACTCCTCCGGATCGGCGCCGCCCTCCCAAGTGACAAGGTATTCAGTACAACCGGACTGCAGCGCAGGGACCCGAACCTTGCAGCCCATGCGATCGAGTCACACCGGTGAGTCCCCAGCCTCGACATCTCGATGCGTTTGTGTTCCTCTATTCTGTTGACTTCGAGTTTCATACAAAAATAAGAAGTGCCATTAGCTGTAGATATGGATGTATATTTAGATACAAATGGAGAATAGGGTAAAAACTGTATATATAAATACATTTGCAGCAGTGCACGTAGTTGTCGATATATAGATTCACATGGGTATAAGAGTGTTGAACATATAAGTATATATATACACGTATAAGAGTATAAAAGTATATAAGTATATACATGTACGGATATAAGATATAAGTATGGTCATGTAAGAGTGTAGTGTGTATATTTAGGTATATATAGATGTAGGAGTCGAAAGATAAATAAATATATAGGTAACAATAATGTGTTTATAGATGTATAAGAAGGGATATGTGTAGGTTTATATATAAGCGCTAGAGTGGTATACATATGTAAGTTTATATCAGTAGGTAAGTTAAGTATGTATATATATATATATATATGTAAGAATATATATATATATATATATATATATATATATATATATATATATGTAGAGAGAGAGAGATAAGTGTAGGATATAAATATAAATAGACATACAGGTGAATTAACCAGAACCTTGTTCGTAAATGGTAGGAGCTTGCGGTATAGTGATAACCGGGAAGAGTTAAAATGTTCGTTAGTCCGGCCAGAGTAATGTACTCTAATTTGAGAGTTTCGGGATCAGGAGCAAAATGGTCTTTTTAACTTAAGAGAAACTTTTTCGTAAATTCTCTTCGTGGGATTTTACAATTTAGAAGTTTATAACTTCTAAGAGTATGGCATGTAATTTTGATACACATGCCTTGTTTTACAGGCGTTTGAGTTACCATGGGTACGGACCGAGTTGAGATTTGATAAAGTGATCTTTGATTGAGGTAAGTCCTTGCGACTTACTTAGTGAGTTTCTGGATATTAGTTGGGTGATAATGGTTGTGTGTGTGCAATGTGTGTTATAATAATAATAATAACTTGTTAGGACGACCGTTGTTATTATGTTTTAAGGCCCAAGTGTATGTATAACGGGCCGTGACATCACTGCCCAGCTCTGACAGGAGACTGGGAGGTTCTCTATACCCAGACCAGGCAGGTACAAGGTGAGATGCATCGGATCCATTCTTGATGGTTACACGGGAGCGGAGGCGAGGTTTGGCAATCCCTCGTGTAACCATTAGCTGTAGATATGGATGTATATTTAGATACAAATGGAGAATAGGGTGAAAAATGTATATATAAATACATTTGTAGCAGTGCACGTAGTTGCCGATATATAGATTCACATGTGTATAAGAGTGTTGAACATATAAGTATATATATATACACGTATAAGAGTATAAACGTATATAAGTATATACATGTACGGATATAAGATATAAGTATGGTCATGTAAGAGTGTAGTGTGTATATTTAGGTATATATAGATGTAGGAGTCGAAAGATAAATAAATATATAGGTAACAGTAATGTGTTTATAGATGTATAAGAAGGGATATGTATAGGTTTATATTAAGCGCTAGAGTGGTATACATATGTAAGTTTATATATCAGTAGGTAAGTTAAGTATGTATATATATATATATATAGAGAGAGAGAGAGATAAGTGTAGGATATAAATATAAATAGACATACAGGTGAATTAACCATAACCTTGTTCGTAAATGGTAGGAGCTTGCAGTATAGTGATAACCGGTAAGAGTTAAAATGTTCGTTAGTACGGCTAGAGTATTGTACTCTAATTTGAGAGTATCGGGATCAGGGACAAAATGGTCTTTTTAACTTAAGAGAAACTTTTTCGTAAATTCTCTTCTTGAGATTTTACAATTTAGAAGTTTATAACTTCTAAGAGTATGGGATGTAATTTTGATACACATGCCTTGTTTAACAGGCGTTTGAGTTACCACGGGTACGGACCGAGTTGAGATTTGAGAAAGTAATCTTTGATTGAGGTAAGTTCTTGCGACTTGCTTAGCGAGTTTCTGGATAATAGTTGGGTGATAATGGTTGTGTGTGTGCAATGTTTGTTATAATAATAATAACTTGTTAGGACGACCGTTATTATTATGTTTTAAGGCCCAAGTGTATGTATAACGGGCCGTGACATCACTGCCCAGCTCTGACAGGAGACTGGGAGGTTCTCTATACCCAGACCAGGCAGGTACAAGGTGAGATGCATCGGATCCATTCTTGATGGTTACACGGGAGCGGAGGCGAGGTTTGGCAATCCCTCGTGTAACCATTAGCTGTAGATATGGATGTATATTTAGATACAAATGGAGAATAGGGTGAAAAATGTATATATAAATACATTTGTAGCAGTGCACGTAGTTGCCGATATATAGATTCACATGTGTATAAGAGTGTTGAACATATAAGTATATATATATACACGTATAAGAGTATAAACGTATATAAGTATATACATGTACGGATATAAGATATAAGTATGGTCATGTAAGAGTGTAGTGTGTATATTTAGGTATATATAGATGTAGGAGTCGAAAGATAAATACATATATAGGTAACAGTAATGTGTTTATAGATGTATAAGAAGGGATATGTCTAGGTTGGCAACATGGTATCAGAGCTCTAGGTTAGCAACACTGGCACTTGAAATCTTCTAAATGACCAAATAAGTATTTGAGCAGAACCCGAAAGGGATCTGAGTTTGAAAAGGAAATTTTTGGTTTTCAAATACATGCATAGTCTGGTTGGGAATAGAAAAGTATGGCTGGCTACCACTACTACCGCGGATCTCAGTATGCTTAGTATGAACTTTAGATTTTACTTTAGTTGGACTTATTAGCTAGTTTACAACTATAGTTGTTATCCCTCGCACGGATGGCACGTACTAGAGCTACGCTAGCTACTGGTCGAGGTAGAGGTCGTCCACCTCTCCCACCAGCTGGACAGGGTAGGGGTGATAGGACTCCTATAGTTAGAGGACGCGACCGTGGAGGTAGACCTCCAGTAGCACGAGGTCAAGGTCGAGCTCCTCGAGAGGATCCACCAGCAGTGATCATGCCAGATGCTGGAGTAGAGGAGGTGGCTGAGAGTGTAGGTCCCGAGGTCAGGAATGAGACTGTATCTAGGTCTGTTGCGCAGAGAGCACGTTCGACTGAGTCAAGTCGTGTTTCCATTGGAGAATCTGAATACAGAGAGTACCGAGCATACGTCGAGCGTATGGAGGAGGCTGCTAGAACAAAGAGACTTACCCAGGTACCACCAGTACCGGCTAGGTCCGTTCAGGTGACACAAGGAGTGCCTCAGGTGCTGGCTGTACCTGAGAGGAGAGTTGAGGCTGATAGAGCTCCTACTAGGTCTAGAGCACCGAGACCGGATGAGTGGTTGAAGGCTTTCAACTCTCAGAAAGTCCCCTCATTCAGTGGAAAGATAGGGTTAGAGGTGGAGCACTGGATTGGACACGTAGAGACTACACTAGAGGCGATACGTTGCCCAGAGGATCGACAGGTGGATTTGGTGCAGATATGTTTCATGGAGGATGCTCATTCCTGGTGGCGGACTATTCGTAGCCGAGTCAACAGCTGGGAGCAGATGAGGCGCATTCTTAGAGAGAGATATTGCCCCGTCTCGTTGAGGAGAGAGAGGTTTCAGGACTTCATTGAGGCGGGATTTGAGGATATTCCGATTGTTGATGCCATCAAGAAGTTCCAGAAGGAACTGACTCTACTTGGACCTGTTGCACCTCCTGAGGAGCAGCATGTGTACCTCTTTTCACGGAGATTGAGAGAGAGTACTCGTTCCTATCTGGCAGGATTTCGCTGCGAGACTCTGTCAGACTATCAGGATAGGGCGTCTGCATATGAGAGAGATAGACCAGTCAAGAGGAGAGCTGCTCAGTCAAATAGGCCGGATAAGCAACAGAGGACAGGATATGCTAGTGGCAGTACAAGAGTAGCTGTTTTTGGACAGGGATAGACTTAGGGGCGACATAGCCATACCGCTACAGTTCAGGCTCCAACTGGGGGTTCACAGTACCACAACTGTAAAGGCTATGGACACATCCGATCGAACTGCACGAAGCCGTTAGTAACCTGCTTCCAGTGCGGCAAGGTTGGACATAGAGCTGTATTTTTCCGCTACGGCAAGGCTCTATCTCAGCAGGGTTCTTCCCCTGCAGGTCTATCAGGGAGTGTACAGAGGCAGCCACAATACCGAGCTCCGAGTCAGCAGCAGCAATACCGAGCCCCAAGTCAGCAGCAGTCTTACAGGGCTCCAGGACACACATCTTCATAGAGCTCTATGAAGGGATCCGGTCGGGGCAGAGGACGTGGCAGTGTAGCTGATACTAGAGGAGCTTAGGCACGGGTGTTTGAGCTGAGGAGTGTTGATGAGCCAGAGGCACCGACTGCAACAGGTATGATCCAGATCCATGACTTACCCGTACGTGTTTTGTTTGATACGGGTGCTACGCACTCCTTCATATCTGATGCATGTGTAGATAGGTTGTCCTTAGCTACTGTAGAGGGGATACCTTTCATGATAGGCTTACCTGACGGGAGTAAGGTAAGAGGGAATCGAGAGATCTATGGATGTCTCGTTCGCATGGGAGATCGAGACTGGCTAGTAAATTTTCTAGTCATGCCCTTAGCTCATGAGGATGTGATTTTAGGGATAGATTGAATGAAGAGACATGGGGCTGTCTTAGACATTGGTAAGAGGACAGTGACCGTTGCCATTGAGGAGGGTCATAGAGTGATATTCCGAGGTTAAGACCTCGGAAATTCCGGCACAATTATCAGCACAGTGAGAGCAGCGAGACTGATAGCACAGGGTTGCGAGGCCTTCTGGTGTTATGCCATGGAGGAACGCAAGAGCTTGACAGTAGAGGAGATACCAGTTGCATGCGAGTTTGCAGAGGTGTTCAGTGATGACCTGCCAAGACTACCCCCACAGAGGAGCGTTGACTTCAGCATTGAGTTAGAGCCGGGCACGAGACCGATCTCGAACGCCCCGTACCGTATGGCACCGATAGAGCTGCTTGAGTTGAAGAAGCAGTTAGAGGAGTTAGCAGAGAAGGGCTTCATACGCCCTAGTGTGTCTCCTTGGGGCGCGCCAGTATTATTTGTGAAGAAGAAGGACGAATCGATGAGGTTGTGCATAGACTACAGAGAGTTGAACAAAGTCACCATCAAGAATAAATACCCACTGCCGCGCATAGATGATCTGTTGGACCACTTCCATGGAGCGTCCGTGTTCTCGAGGATAGACTTGAGGTCAGGTTATCATCAGCTGAGGGTGAGAGATCAGGACATACCTAAGACGGCATTCCGGACTAGGTATGGTCATTATGAGTTCGTAGTGATGCCATTTGGGCTCACTAATGCACCAGCAGTGCTCATGGAGTTGATGAATGGGATATTCATCGACTTGTTAGACCATTTTGTAGTGGTCTTCATTGACGACATCCTAGTTTACTCTAGGAGTCGAGAGGAGCATGCCGGACACTTGAGGACAGTATTGCAGATTCTGCAGGATAGCCAGCTGTATGCTAAGCTATCCAAGTGTGAGTTTTTGGACGTCAGAGGTGGCTTTCCTAGGCCACGTGGTGACTGCTGAGGGTATTAAAGTCGATCCGACGAAGATCGAGTCAGTGTCTTCTTGGCAACCTCCTAAGAATGTTAAGGAGGTTCGCAACTTTCTAGGTTTGGCAGGTTATTACCGCCGGTTTGTTGAAGGGTTCTCCCTGATTACCCGACCACTTACTTGCCTTCTGAGGAAGACTACTCGGTTTGTCTGGTATGAGCCGTGTCAGCAGAGTTTTGAGGAGCTGAAGAGGAGATTGACATCTGCTCTGATTTTAGCACAGCTTGAGGGTACAAATGACTTTGTGGTATACAGTGACGCATCCAAGCTAGGCTTGGGGTGTGTTCTGATGCAGAGGGGTAAGGTCATAGCCTATGCGTCTCGACAATTGAAGACGTATGAGGAGAACTACCCCACACATGATCTAGAGTTGGCTGTAGTAGTCCATGCTCTTAAAATCTGGCGTCACTATCTCTATGGGGCGACATGTCAGATCTTCACATACCATAAGAGTCTGAAGTATATATTCACTCAGCGGGAGTTGAATAACCGCCAGAGGCGGTGGTTAGAATTGATCAAGGACTTCGACCTTGAGATTCTCTACCACCTCGGAAAGGCGAACGTGGTAGTTGACGCTTTGAGCCGGAATACGCCTCGGGAGAAGGCGATAGCCCGATTGATAGTACAGTCACAGTTGTAGAGAGACATGGCTTGGTTAGATATAGAGATTCAATTTCCCGATACAGATAGGCAGTTGGCTACTTTGGACTTACTTCTTGATCTGTTGGATGAGATCCGACAGAAACAGGAGACTTGCCCGACTTTGACCAGGATCCGAGACAGGATGTCTCGAGATGAGGCACCACAATTCACTATTGGAGCTGATGGAGTGATGAGACGTTAGGACCGCGTGTGTGTTGTCCATCAGACAGTGAGTTGAGACAAAGGATACTAGGTGAGGCTCATGCTACCCCATACTCAGTACATCCTGGACCGAGTAAGATCTACAAGGATGTGAGACGGTCCGTCTGGTGGGGTGGTTTGAAGCCCGATGTGGCTCGGTATGTAGCTCAGTGTGCGACCTGTCAGCAGGTCAAGATTGAGCATCGCAGATTCGGAGGAGAGCTCCACCTACTCCTAGTACCACAATGGAAGTGGGAGGATATATCTATGGATTTTGTCATAGGGTTGAGGCTCAACAGAGGTTTTGATGCTATTTGGGTAGTGGTAGACCGTCTGACAAAGACCGCACGTTTCATTCCGATTAAGGAAATGTGGCCGGTAAGTCGTCTAGCTGAGGAGTTCACCAGACACATTATGAGACTCCATGGAGTACCGAGGACTATCGTCTCCGACAGAGATGGACATTTTACCTCGAGATTTTGGCAGCATGTACATACTACTTTGGGGATGAGTCTCCACTTTACCACCGCCTACCACCCATAGACCAACGGTCAGTCTGAGAGGACCATCCAGACATTAGAGGACACGCTGCGGGCGTGTGTACTAGATTGGGGACAGGTATGGACCTGCCACTGTAGAGTTTTCGTATAATAACAGTTGGCACGCGTCTATTGGGATGGCCCCTTATGAGGCTTTGTACGGGCGGAGATGTCGCACGCTATTATGCTGGGATGAGCCTAGCAGAGCTGATGGTGTAGCTCCAGATCAGATACAGGATGACATCGCTCGGATTGCCCTGGTCCGGGAGTGGATATTAGTAGCTCAGAGTCGTCAGAAGTCATACGCCGACAAAAGGCGTTTACCCTTGGAGTTTAGGGTGGGTGCTCAGGTGTGGTTGAGAGTGTTCGCTCCAAACGGTGTGTGCAAACTTTAAATTTATAACCCTAGACGTAAGCTTAAAACAAGGATGCGAACCCGCAGTGTACGGGTCAATCGTAGTAAAAAGCAAGGAATTCCAGGGGTCGATCAAAAGGACTTAGTGAAACAAAATCCAATCACGGTATGCTTATGTAAATACTAACCACAAAAGCAATTAAAACAATCAAAGATAATAAACAGTCAATAAAGGAAATATGCAATTCTAGGGATTAAAGCATCTAGTTGTGGTTCCAACTCAAGATCTAAAGATAAGTGGACAAAGCTGAGATCTTTGCAAGGGGAAGGTGTTACTAAAGTGGAATAGATCACCGGGTAAGTCTCACTACTCACTAATCCTAAACCGTAACTTCTATTACCGGGTAAGTCTCAAGGAATTAAGATAAAGAACTATAACCTCAAACTAACACACCATCTAAGGGAATAGAATCAACCTTTACCGGGTAAGTCTCAGGCTAACTCACAAAGATGGGATGAAAGCACACTCAAACCCCAATAAAGGATAAACCTTTATTACCTACACTTATGATCTTAGGTAAACAAACTAAGGAATTACCGGGTAAGTCTCATCCTAAGCTTGCATTAAACCAGGAAAGGTGTAATAAGAATAGGATTTGGCAAACTCTAACACTTAACTCTCAGTTTCGGATCAGATAAGTCACCTCGGTCAGCCAAATTCCACCCCGTCCGAGATGTTCATCGACTGAGCGAGATGCTTAGGGTTAAGATTAAAGACTCGAACTTTCAGGGTCCTACTGCGATTAAGATCATTCTATCATTGTTTTTCCCACAACCTTCAGCCAATCACCCTAGAATCACACAAGGATATTAGCCACTCATCATCATGAAAGCAATAATCAAATATATGGGAAGAAGGTGAATATTTGAACAAGAAGAATTTAATGAAAAGACTTCAATAACTGAATCAAATATCACAACAAAGCGTTCCTTGGATAAAAATCCAACAAGGCAAGACAACAAGGAAGGGAATCTAAGATAATCTTACAAAAACCCTTCAAAAGCTATAAAAGCTATAATCTTCAATCTTCCTTCAACCTTCAAAAAGGTTCTTCAAATCTCCCAACTGGAGTATGGCTGCTGCGTGCTATGCGGGATCTCCAACTGTATGCGGATGTCGGATTTGTGGGAAATCCAACCCTTTTTATAGGAAAATTACTCTCCAAAGATAAGATATCTTAGAAAGATCTCTTCCCATAAAAATAGGTAAAATATATGATCTAGTATATCTTCTTCCTTCCAGGAGCCAAGCCCAAAAATATAAGATCTCTTTCCAAAGATAAAAGATCTCAGCCAAGAATAAAATATTCTCGCCGCGTCCCAGGTGTTCGCCTCGGTCGAGTCGACTTCTCTGGATCACCTCGGTCAAGGTGAATCTGTGGTCAACCGAGGTGAGTCACAACTGAATGTGAAATCTCTCAAATCTGGTCCAAAGTGAATCTCTAATCCATGGCTACGCTTCCTGGATGGTTCCTTATGTTCCTGAATGTAGCTCCAATGACTCCATAGCTCCTTTTGCTCCTTTTTGATGCAAAACGTGCCATTTTACCTACGATTACAACAAAACTAGGTGTAGACCTCGATTCCCGCAAAGGTAGATGAAATGGTAATATAATCACATATTATACATACAAACATGCAGATTATTGAAGATAAACCGTCCAAACAAACCCCAAAATATGGACTATAATCCATGCTATCAAAGAGTGTCACCTACGAGAGGAGTCCGGCGTTTCGGCATTAAGGGGAAGCTGAGTCCCCGATATGTCGGACCTTTTGAGATCTTGGAGAGAGTTGGAGAGGTGGCCTACAGATTAGCACTACCGTCGAGACTAGAGGGTGTCCATCCAGTCTTCCATGTATCTCAATTGAGAGAGTACATCCCGGATCCGAGACACGTTATCAGTCACGAGGACCTGATAGTTGAGCCCAACCATACATTTGTAGAGTACCTAGTAGTTGTCCTGGAGCGCAGTACTAGACATCTGCAGTCCAAGGAGATACCGATGTTGAGGATTCAGTGGTGTAGACGAGGAGCTGATGAGGCCACTTGGGAGACAGAGGAGAGTATTAGACGTAATTATCCCGAGTTCTCTGCGGGGTTAGATGTTACTTCTGTATTGACGAGTTAGTACTCGGATGTGTGTTGTTTGACCGTTCTTGTTTTATATTGGATTGAGTGATTATGTTTTATGTGATGTGTGTCTGAGCATGATGATTGAGTAGTTGCATGATAGAAAACAAAAATGTTAAGAAACTAAGATTTACAAAGAAAGTCGAATAATTAGTTATATTATTCTAAGTTTCGGGACGAAACTTCTTTTAAGAGGACACTAATGTAATAACCGAAAAAAATCAAACTCCGTTTAATACCGGATCAAACCGGATTCCGATCCGCCAACCGTTATTCCCTTCAATAAAATAAAACGATATTAAATTCTATTATTGTATGTGACCTTGATTCACATAAAATGATAAAATTTATGTAACCCGTAAATAATTCCGCACATTTAAAAAACCGAAGAGCGGTTCCGTGCGAAACGATTTATTCTTTGAGCTCATATTTTAACTAGAGGAACAAGCCCAATAGGTCCGGCCCAATGACCTTTCAGCCCAGCCCAATCTTAACCTAATCTTCCTGTAATTATAATTAACGCTAAACTTAATCCTTCTTAACCTAAGCCGCTGCTCTCCCTCTCCCTCACCATTACAACCGCAGTCCACCTTCCTTGCGAGACCACGCACAGCAGTGCATCTCTCCGGAAGAGCCGCGAGGAGTTCGAACACCCATCAACACGAGTGCTGCAGCAACACCGCCGCCCCTTCGGACTCACCACCGGCAACGATACCGAAGCAAACCTCCGGCGCCTTCTCGTGCGGCTACTCCCGTGTCCTCGCGTGCGACCTGGTTCTGCCGACTCCAGGTAAACAACCCTCTCTTCCAGCCGTTCTCCTTCCTCTCAACCCTCGAGCACACAAACTTGACCGTTTGTTTTACGAGCAGCAACCCTGGGACTAGTAGGCGCTGTAGTGGACCGATCGACTGCGACGAGGCTTCGACGTCGACGAGATCCAGAACCACTAGACACCGGGTCTTCCACTGCAGAGCCCTCCGGATCGGCACCGCTCTCCCAAGTGACAAGGTATCCAATACAACCGGACCGCAACGCAGGGACCCGAACCTTGCAGCCTAGTCGATCGAGTCACACTGGTGAGTCCTCAGCGTCAACATCTCGATGCGTTTGTGTTCCTCTATTCTGCAAACTTCGAGTTTCATATAAAAATAAGAAGTGCCATTAGTTGTAGATATGGATGTATATTTAGATACAAATGGAGAATAGGGTGAAAACTGTATATATAAATACATTTGCAGCAGTGCACGTAGTTGTCGATATATAGATTCACATAGGTATAAGAGTGCTGAACATATAAGTATATATATACACGTATAAGAGTATAAACGTATATAAGTATATACATGTACGGATATAAGATATAAGTATGGTCATGTAAGAGTGTAGTGTGTATATTTAGGTATATATAGATGTAGGAGTCGAAAGATAAATAAATATATAGGTAACAGTAATGTGTTTATAGATGTACAAGAAGGGATATGTGTAGGTTTATATATAAGCGCTAGAGTGGTATACATATGTAAGTTTATATCAGTAGGTAAGTTAAGTATGTATATATATATATATGTAAGTATATACATATATATATATAGAGAGAGAGAGGTAAGTGTAGGATATAAATACAAATAGACATACAAGTGAATAGCTGTCCTTAACCAGAACCTTGTTCGTAAATGGTAGGAGCTTGCGTTATAGTGATAACCGGGAAGAGTTAAAATGTTCGTTAGTACGGCCAAAGTAATGTATTCTAATTTGAGAGTTTCGGGATCAGGGGCAAAATGGTCTTTTTAACCTAAGAGAAACTTTTTCGTAAATTCTCTTCTTGGGATTTTACAATTTAAAAGTTCATAACTTCTAAGAGTATAGGATGTAATTTTGATACACATGCCTTGTTTAACAGGCGTTTGAGTTACCACGGGTACGGACCGAGTTGAGATTTGAGAAAGTGATCTTTGATTGAGGTAAGTCCTTGCGACTTACTTAGCGAGTTTCTGGATATTAGTTGGGTAATAATGGTTTTGTGTGTGAAATGTGTGTTATAATAATAATAACAGCTTGTTAGGACGGTCATTGTTATTATGTTTTTAAGGCCCAAGTGTTTGTATAACGGGCCGTGACATCACTGCCCAGCTCTGACAGGAGACTGAGAGGTTCTCTATACCCAGACCAGGCAGGTACAAGGTGAGATGCATCGGATCTATTCCTGATGGTTACACGGGGGCGGAGGCGAGGTTTGGGAATCTCTCGTGTCACAAAATAAGTATCATTAGTAAGAGTGAACGACTTAAATGAAGATAATATATGGATTTGTTTGAAAGCATGATGAGTGTTTATTATTGCTATGTGTGCGTGTGCTATTATTATTCTTCTAATGTTTAGATAGCTAGCTAATGGTTGTTTTGTTGTGTTTTTAGATTTACCGCAGGTTAGAGCAGCAGCTGAGTGAGCCGGAAGTAGTGGTCAGTCGGGTCTTCGTACTCCTTAGAGTGAGGGTTGGGTTGTTGCTTTGTCGTTCTTTTCTTTTGTTAAGACAATTAGTCTTTTCCTTTTTTTAAGTACTATAGGTTGCTAGACCTTGTTGCATTCATTCCTTTAAAAATACTATTTCACGAATTTCGGTTTTTCTTATTTGTGTCTTGTTGCAAGATCCTAGTAATATTGTTGTCAAACTGAGATCGGGACCCATTGTGAGGTCCTAACCAGTAACGTCCCGAGTTATGAAGATTCGGGGTGTTACACCCCACATGCCCACATGCGAGATTGCGATTGCCAAAGTAGGACACCGATCTTCTTCTTCGGCTCTAATGTTGAAATGTTGTTCCGCTGACCAACTCTTCTCTCCATTTTATTATGGTTTTATAAATTAATTTTGAACCTTTGATTACTAGTTTATCGTGTAAGCTTTCATTGTTGAATGTTGAGTGTGTTATTCTAATTCTTTCACCTTTTATACTTTACAAATATTTATTATTGTTTTCCTTGGTTGATTATGTTGTTCGGTTATTGTTGATTTGCAAAATGAATGGTTCATTCTTCAATTTTGATACTAAGTATGTTTATTTCAGATTATATGACTAATATGTTTATTTCTATGTTAGGTAAGACTGAAAAAGTTTTTTTTAAGCTTTTGATACTAAGTATGTTTATTCCAATATCATTAATATGATATATTATTTATTTTACTCGCCGTATTCCCGTTTCCAATACTTTTAAGGATTGTCGCTTCCCCGTTTCTCGCCGTGTCCGTTTCCGTTTCCGTGCATCATAGGTCTTGATACGTCACATATGATATATGGTGTTATTAAAACAATATCACTTTCTCAAGCCTCAAAGCTTGAGAAAGAAGAAAACGCCTTTTTATGTCCTATTTCCAAAGGACGAAAGAACAGAGTAACTTACACAAAACCACCCTTTGAGTTTTACTTTTTTATAAGAGAAAATTGGTGGAATAGGGCCCTTTTTGTTTAGCTTAGATTAACTAGGCCCCTAATAATATCTAACAAAAATATAAAGATAAATAAAAGTATTAAGGAGATAAATTAGGGAGATGGTTGTGAAGTTTAATAAATCCACAATAATAAACTACCTTAAATATTGAAACAGATTTGAATAAAAAGTAAACTCAATGGGAGATATTCTCGCATCTATATATGAGTGGTTACATCCGTCAATCACAAACACAATCACCGGTGCTTTACTCTCATTTTCATTTCCATTGAAGGAAGATTCAAGGTCTCATCTTTCTCCCTTCTAGGTATTATCTTTCTCCCTTCCATTTCGTCTCTATCTTATTCTCCATTGAAATCGATGCAAGTTATCGTATCTATCCTGCTCGATTGAAGGTTATTGAAGATCGGTTGTATCCATCTTCATTGAAGGCCGCTCGAAACCTCTTCACAAGTTATCGTCTTCTCCGACTACAAAACATGTACATTTTTTAACTCAGATTTAAGTTTCTTGCAACATATTACATGATTATGTACCCGATTTTGCCAAATCAAACATTATGTATAACATGTAGTTGCTAATAAATATTATGTACTAGTTATGCATCACACATAGTTGCAAATAAATATTTGCTGATAAACATTATGTACGATAAAACAAATAATGTAGTTGATTGCCACCGTATTATGTAACAACAAGGAAGGACCAGCGGAAGAATTGACGTTCAAACTTTTATATGTAGTTGATTGCCACCGTATTATGTAACAGATCGATCTATATCAACGAATTTCAAAGGACACAAGAGCAGAAACAATGACGTCCAATTTTTACGATTAATGGCTCTTCAGATGATATCCCCAATTAAAGGAGATTGTTATCATTTATTTCCTTCTTTAACGGTATTCTAATATAATTACGATCTTTAATTACGTTAATTGATAAAGTTAAATTGAATAAAGAAAATTTTTGAGTATGTGCGAAATCTTTAATATTATGTATGATAAATCTTTTTAGTAAAATATATAAGAACCTAATTTGTCAATATAAACTGCATAATTAGTCAACTCATCGTTTTTATAATACAACCCACAAACAAACTCTAACTTAGAATATTCACGTTAACCGCTTCTCCTTGTTCGTAAGGAATAACAGTGAGCTCAGAAAAAAGATACTATTGGGCCGTAAGATGAATAATAATGTAAACAAAAGATGGGACCAGTAAGATGATCTGACCGAGAAGGCCCGGCCCACTCGCAGGAGTAGATTCCTAACACTCCAAACTTGGTAAATCATAACGTCGATAAAAGGATAAGGGGGGTGTATTCAATTAAGAGTGTATAGGAATTTTTTGGAGTTTAAAAGTCTATGGGTATTGAATATAGATTTTTAAAAGTTCATATAAATCTTTAGGTATTCAATTAGGATTTAAAATTTTCCATAAAATTCCTATGGTATTTAAAAGTTTGTGGATTTTAAAAGAATCTATTATTTCATTGATTTTGTAGGATTCTTCTTTACTTTTATACCTACCTAAAATCCATAGAAATCTTCCCCCAACGCATAAGATTTACACACAATCTGTATTGACTCTATATAGAATTAAAATTTTCCACAGAATTTACAAATCCTATTATTATTAATAATCCGTCAAAATCTTTAAAAGTTTCGATTGAATACACCCCCCTAAGACTCGACACAATTTCGATATTCAAGCTGATTATCTCCCAAACCCTAACCATGAGCATGATTGCATCCCCACGAGCCTCCGATTCTGCAAAGCGGCCAGCCGAAGCGATGGAATCAGAAAGGCAAAAGCACCTTATATTGATGTCCAATACGGAAGATTGTTCGCGTTTCGATGGTATCGATCCGGCCGATTGGTTGCGCTCTAAGGCTTTGGATCCGACCAAAGCAACCGAAGATCGTGAAATGAAATCGCTCGATTCTGTTGGGGAAGGTAATCGAATTTGTTTTTTTTTTTTTTTTTTGTGATTGGAATACAGTTTTCAGACACCTCTTGATAATATTATGATTTCACTTTGTCAGATCATCATTCTGGAAAGCCCCCTCAAGTACTTCCCCTCGAAGGCAAGATGCCTATGGATCCTGAAGGTGATCCTGAAGGTGAGAGACTTTTTATCTTTTGGTTTTAAATTGATTTCCAGTCTTTGACTTGTTTTCTTCAGGTGAAAAATTACGTAATTATCATAAAGAGGAGGGAAGTATTCAATGTTTCACTGAAGCTGATCTTGTGAACTGGAAATACTGGCGTACAGACCATGGGCCTTCGCTTCCTACTCTTGCTGGTTATTGCTGGATATGCAAGGATAATGTTAATCACATTCCTTTGTTCTGTCCAAATCAAATTCGCCGTCCTGATTTTTGCGGGGTGTGCAAAAAAGAAGCTGATCATGACACTTTTCATTGCCCCACTTTCACCCAAGATCAAGTTGAGTTTTTTGCATTTTGTCAGTTCTGTAATGAGAACAGTTATCATATCACTCCTGACTGCCCCCACGCTGAATTTGTATACCTTAATGGGCAAAAAATACCCAACGTATGTTGTGACTGTCATAAGACAGGTCATCTGTTTCTGGATTGCCCTGATGCTGACTCCGAGCACTCTGACGACTACCTCTAGTGTATTTAATGCAATTAGTAACCCCTTTTATGTTGCTTGTGATAAGCTATGCTGATGCGGTTCCAAACTATGTTGATGCGCGTGGATCGATGATATAACTTAGAATATGATGACTCAACTATGAGTATAGGATCAAATTGTAAAATCAAATCATATAATGTTAAGATTAGTCTTTGGACCCTGCCATGAACGGGTTTTTCATTTCAATTATCGTTGTTGTATATAATTTGAATTTTATATTGGTAGTTATAATTTCAGTATTATTTATGAAATAATTTATAAGCAATATAAGTTTAAGAATATTGTGTTTTATATATTTAAATATTCTCCTACACATGTCTTGAACGGTTATGTTCTTTAAAATTTATTTATAACATAAGTTATAAATTTAGTAATACTAATAATTCACAAGGATAACGATAATAAGAAGTATATATATTATGGTCTACACATGAGTAGAATTTTATATAACTTTAGTCTTAATAAATGATATCTATTATCATTGTTAATATAAAAAATAAGTCTACGTTATCTTTATATGTGGATAAAATTTTGCATAATTCTAATCCTTTTTTCTAATTTTTTTAGGAAAGTAATAATAATTAATAGTAATAATAATAATAATAATAATAATAATAATAATATACTATCAATATAAAAACGAAAATTTCTATTTAAATATAAAAATAATTATTATTTATATGTGGATATAATTTTACAATCATTTTTTATTTTTATATGTAAAATATACCCATATACATGTATTTATGGATATATTGGTTTATATACAGATAGAATCTATATAGATTCTATCATATGTTTCGTATATTAGAAAATTATAAACTATAATATTCAATGGAATTAAAAAAAAAAATTGAGAAAAAAGAATTTACTGACATTTAAGGAGCGGTTCAGTCAGTTTGCTTTATTAATATAATAGATTTCAAAAACTCAAATATTTTTATGAAAATTTTCTTTGAAAAATAATAGCTAATTGAAAATGATTTACACTAAAGTGTTTTCCATAATTTTCACTTAGTGATTAAAGAGGAGATTGCATTCATTGTGATCAATCAAATGAAATGCAAATCACTTGCTTTTTCATTTTTTTTCGCTGAAGATCACTTGCTTTTGCTTGTTTACTCTTTAGTGTATTAATGAATTTCAGAATTTATTTTGGTATCAACATTGATAACACGATTTATGACGTTAGTTTAGGCATCCATTTAGATAGTTTTCCTGTTATTCATGCATAGTTTGGCATTAGTTCATAACGTTTACGTTTAAATCATGCAAATTGTCAAGATAGACGTCTACACGAACTATTGTCGGTTTTGTAGGTATTTTGGGGAACTTTTGGAGCTTAATCGATACATCCGAGGATCATTCCTCATGATGACACACTTCCGGACTCATTAAGGAGCAAGCTAGGAGCTAAGGAGAACACATAGGACCTTGTTGGTGCATGCCTTGCACCAACTCATGGCTTAACGATCAAAAGAGAGCTGTTTTACCAAAACCACGGCCCATAGGCCATTTCCACGCCCGTGGTTCTCTCTGGACAACTGTGACAGCTGTCTTATGATCTCCATAACCGACTCTTGTCCTTGATGGAGGATAAAAGGTGGTCGTGTAGGCTGTTGCAAGGGGATTCACACATACATCATCTCCCACACTCTCTCATTACACATCACTCCATTGGAGTCTACTCTTGGAGGGGAAGAAAACACTCCCATTTGGAGAAGAAGAAGAACAACACTAGTTTTAGAGTTTTCATAGTTTTTGAGTGGTCTTTGAGTGAGTTTGTTGAAGACATTTGCAAGGATTTGTAAGGAACGATTTGGACCTTCTTTTGAAGGGTTGTAAATCTTTCTTAAACATATATTCAGCTTGGTTTATTTGTGTTTACTTGTTTCTCTTCTATTTCATTTCATTTTCTTGCTATGGAAGCCATGAATGTTTGCTTGTTGAGTTTGAATGTTAAAATGCTTGTTGTTGGCTAAATAGTTGTGATTCTAGGGTAAAGGAATGAGGGTTATGACTTGGACTATGATAGAATAGACTTAAATGTATCTTTGGATGAATTGCTTGCTCGAACCTAACCACTATTGAGAATCACGATCTGTTCTTGCCCAACAACGACCGTGGTTTTGGATTATTTGCCCGTAATTTTCTCTGTTGTGCTTGTATTGATAAATCTGAACGTTAGGATGTTAGATTGTTGAAATCCTAGTGTTTTTTTAAGCATAATCTATCCTAGGGTGACCTAATGCTAGCAAACTAAGTGAGAGGAGAGACCTACCCGGTGATTCTTGATCTTAGGTACCAAAGATAATAAACTCTAGGTAGTAGTGAGCCTCACAAGCCGCTATTGGATTGAATGTGCTACGATTGATGTTTAGGACTTGCCTTCCCAAGACTTACCCGGTAAGGAGAGGTTAGACCCCTACATAGCAATCCGGTTTGTGTAGATTTCCTAACCTTAGGCTCCTAGAGACTTACCCGGTGATAAGATGATAGCATGAATTATTGTCTATATTTTGGGGTTTGTTTAGACGTTTTATCTGCAATAATCTGCATGTTTGTATGTATATTATGTGATTATATGGTCGTTTCATCTACCTTTGCGGGAATCGAGGTCTACACCTAGTTTTGTTGTAATCGTAGGTAAAATGGCACGTTTTGCATCAAAAAAGAGCAAAAGGAGCTAAGGAGTCATTGGAGCTACATTCAGGAGCTTAAGGAATAATCCAGGAATCATGGAATTGGATTAAAGATTCACTTTGGACCAGATTTGATAGATTTCACATTCAATTGTGATTCACCTCGGTTGACTACAGAGTCACCTCGACCGAGGTGATCCAAAGGAGCCGACTCGACCGAGGCGAACACCTGGGACGCGGCGAGAATATTTTATTCTTGGCTGAGATCTTTTATCTTTGGAAAGAGGATCTTATATTTTTGGGTTGGGTTCCTGGAAGGAAGAAGATAAGTTTGCCCATATATTTTAACTATTTTTATGGGAAAAGATCTTTCTAAGATATCTTATCTTTGGAGAGTAATTTTTCTATAAAAAGGGTCGGATTTCCCACAAATCTGACATCCGTTATCACCCGGAACAACCTGCATACATCCGAATACACCGTTGCAGCCATACTCCAGTTGGGAGATTTGAAGAACCTTTTTGAAGGTTGAAGGAAGAAAGTCTATAGCTTTTTGAAGGGTTTTTGTAAGATCATCTTAGATTCCCTTCTTTGTTGATTGTCTTGTTGGATTTCTATCCAAGGAACGCTTGTTGGTTTTATAATTGATTCAGTTATTGAAGCCTTTCTCTTAAGGTTTTCTTGTTCAATTAATCTCTTTCTTCCCATATATTTGATTAATACTTTCATGATGATGAGTGGCTAATCTCTTTGTGTGATTCTAGGGTGATTGGCTAAAGGTTGTGGGAAAAACAATGATAGAATAATCTTAATCACAGTAGGACCCTGAAAGCTCGAGTCTTTACCTTAACCCTAAGCATCTCGCTCAGTCGATGAACATCTCAGCCGGGGTGGAATTCTTCTGACCGAGGTGACTTATCTGATCCGAAACTGAGAGTTAAGTGTTAGAGTTTGCCAAATCCTATTCTTATTACACCTTTCCTGGTTCAATGCAAGCCTAAGATGAGACTTACCCGGTGATTCCTTTGTTTGTTTACCTAAGATCATAAGTGTAGGTAATAAAGGTTTATCCTTTATTGGGGTTTGAGTGTGCTTTCATCCCATCTTTGTGAGTTAGCCTGAGACTTACCCGATAAAGGTTGATTCTATTCCCTTAGGTGGTGTGTTAGTTTGAGGATATAGTTCTTTATCTTAATTCCTTGAGACTTACCCGGTAATAGGAGTTACGGTTTGGGATTAGTGTTTAGTGAGACTTACCCGGTGATCTAATCCACTTTAGTAACACCTTCCCTTTGCAAAAACCTCAGCTTTGTCCGCTTATCTTTAGATCTTGCGTTGGAACCACAACTAGATGCTTTAATCCCTTGAATTACATATTTCCTTTATTGACTTTTTATCATCCTTGATTGTTTTAATTGCTTTTGTGGTTAGTAATTGCAAAAGCTTACCTATTCCGACTTTGTTTCATTAAGTCCCTGTGATCGACCCCTGGAATTCTTTGCTTTTTACTACGATTGACCCGTACACTGCGGGTTCGCATCCTTGTTTTAAGCTTACATCTAGGGTTATAAATTTAAAGCTTGCACACACCGTTTGGAGCGAACAAGTTTTTGGCGCCGTTGCCAGGGACTTGGTCTAGACCGAGCCGGTTGCGGTACGCTTTTGGGGCACTTGCCCGTGTCTACTAACCACTCTACTTAAGTGACTTTCGCAGGTTCTTTTCTTAGGTTTATGCGAAGAACCCGCGCTGGGAAGGAAATTGTTCCTTACGATCCCGATCCAGAAAAGACATATAAACGACGCTTAAGAGAAGCGAAGATGGCCAACCAAGACAATCGCGATCTTGAGGCCGAATTGAAGGAGACGTTAGAACAGCTACGCCTCAACAGGGAAGAATTGAGGCTAGAGAAAGAAGAAACTCGCACCAGGACTAAAGCGATCGAAGCAGATATGGCAGCCTTACGAGACCAGTATTTACTTCGACCGAGGGAAGATCCAGTTCCCGATCCTCGACCGATGCAGGATCCAGTTCCAGATCCTCGACCGAGGCAGGTCCCAGCACCTGTTGCCCCGGCCGATGTACTTCCACCTCGGATGCCAGTCGGAGGCGCTCTTTTTGCAGGAATCCCGCAAACCCTAGGGCAAAGGATGAACCCCAATCAACAACTGAGGCGTCCTGGAGTTGACCTAGGAGATCCAGCGGACCATGACTACGAACTTCGACCGCAAGTTGTTTCCATGATTCGCCAATGCCAGTTTGGAGGGCTAGAGGAATCTCCGCATCAACATCTACAAAACTATGAGATCTTGATGGAGACCTTGAGACCGTCAAGAATAGAAAACAACCACTACAAGCTAAGACCTTTTTACTTTTCTTTAAAAGATAGAGCTCTTACTTGGTATCAATCTCTTCCTCCAGGAAAAATCAGTACTTGGGAGGAGATGACTACGGAATTCTTGACTAAATTCTTTTCCCCCTCTAAGACCGCTGAAATGAGAGGGAAGATTAATGCATTCATTATGAAGGACAAGGAGAGCTTGTCCAAGTCATGGGAGAGGTTTAAAGACATTCTCTTGGATTGCCCACATCATGGGATTCCAAAGATAGAGTTGTTGGAGATATACTTCAAGGGACTGGACGGAAGCACCCAGTTCAACCTCCAACTACTATCCGCCGGTACATTTATGGACATGGCGATTGACGAAGCTTGGGACTTTATAGAGAAGCAAGCTTTGCATATGGAGAAATACTCCCACCAAGGAGCTGAAGGTGGAGTTAAAAGAGTTAACTTTCAAGATGCTCCGCCTAACAACAATCAACTCACGTCTTTGAAGAATGACGTGAAGCAATTGAACTCTTGGTTGCTCAAACCAATAAGCAAGATCAAGGAACAACAACAATGGATACCGTAACAACAACAACGGTTCCCGAAACAACAACTACAACAACAATAGAGGATCCAATAACAATAATTGGAGGGCGAACAACCAAAATTCGGGTAACAATCATTCTAACTTCAATTATAACGATTCCTCTAATCCTTTCCTCTCTTCCCCTTCTTCTTCTTCTTCTACTCCATTAAAGAGCCAGGGGCAAGGATCAAGCTCGTCCCAGCCGGAAAAGAAAGACGCGGTGCTGGAGGCCATCTTGATCAAGCTTAGTGCTATGGAGACATCCATGACTTCATTTTCGAAGGCCCAAAAAGCCTTTGAACAACAACTTGCTAGTAGGGCGAACGAAACGCCAAGAGATCCAGGGAAGCTTCCAGCAAGAACGGAAAGCAACCCTAAGGGCCAGATCATGGCCATAACGACGAGGAGTGGACTGAAGACTGCAGATCCAGTGCCTCGGTCGGTGCTAGTACCGATGAAGACCACCTCGGTTCAGGTGCAGTCGAAGAACACTTCGGCCGAGATGCCAACCGAGGTGGAGCCACAGAAATCGGAGGGGAAAACTGAAGTTTATATTCCACCTCCTGCATATAAACCACCACTTCCATTCCCCCAGTCAAGGGCCAGAGCACATCTAGACAAGTACTTTGGTAAGTTCCTTGACTTGATGAATAAACTACACATTAACATTCCTTTCCTTGATGCTATTCTAGGAATGCCCGCCTATGGGAAGTTCTTGAAAGAGATCCTATCAAGGAAGAGGAAGCTGGAGGACTTTGGTGAAGTAAGGATGACATCTAAATCCTCGGAGCTTATTCAAATCATGAAGGAGAAGATGCCACCTAAGTTGAGAGATCCCGGCTCATTTTGCATTCCCATTCAAGTTGGGGATGTCACTTGTGAAGCCTTATGTGATCTAGGAGCCAGCGTGAGCATCATTCCGCTGGAGCTATGTGTGAAGATTGGACTTGGAGAGCCCAAGCCGGTTAAGATAAGGTTATACATGGCGGACCGCTCCATTACCCATCCCGTGGGCATTTTGGAAGACGTTCCGGTTAAGTTAGGTAACTTCTATTTACCTATAGACTTTGTTGTACTTGATATTCCCGCAGATTATCCTGTTCCTATCATTCTCGGGAGACCATTTCTAGCAACTTCGGGTTGCAATGTGGATTGTAAGAACGCCAAGTTGAAATTCAATATTGGCGGAGATGAAGTGGAGTTCGCATTACTTGCGGCCATGAAGGGAGAGCAGCTAGGAGATGATATCTTCAACATCTATGATGAAGAAGAATCAAGTGAATTGGTGAGCTCTATCCTTATTAACGATCCACTTGAAAGAGTTATTAGTTTTAGTTTAATGGAGGAAGGTATAGATGCCTCTTGTGATGCAAATATACGGAGCTTAAAGGCACTGGAAGAAGATCCAGGAGCTAAAACTGAGAAACTAATCCAGGAGACGAAGATCTCCAGTTTCGGTTCCAGTTACAGTACCTCGACCGAGGCACTTTCTGGACCAAGCGAGGCGACCGAAGAACATCTCGGTCAACGCCTCTGCGCCTCGACCGAGGTCGAAGGTGAGATGATTTCAACTGAGACTTCCGAAAGTCTAGTTTCTGGATCTACTCCATTGGAAGGAGGAAGCAAGGATCCCCCTCAGAAAGCACCCCCAATTGTGGAGCTTAAACAACTCCCAAATCACTTGAGAATTCTAAAGAAGGACGATCATAAGACTTCACGGGAACCTCAAAGATGGTTGAATCCAATCATGAAAGAGGTTGTGAAGAAAGAAATTCTTAAGCTGTTGGATGCAGGTATCATATATCCTATCTCGGACAGCAAATGGGTTAGCCCGGTGCATGTAGTTCCGAAGAAAGGAGGGATGACCGTTGTGACGAATAAGAACAACGAGTTAATCCCAACTAGGACCGTCACGGGCTGGAGGGTTTGCATTGATTATAGGAAGTTGAACACGGCCACTCGGAAGGACCATTTTCCACTTCCCTTCATCGATCAAATGCTCGAACGGTTGGCCCAACATTCACACTTCTGCTATTTAGACGGCTATAGTGGTTTCTTCCATATTCCTATCCATTCGGATGATCAGAAGAAGACCACTTTCACTTGTCCGTGGGGGACATTTGCTTATAGGAGGATGCCATTTGGATGCAATGCACCCGCTACCTTCCAGCGATGCATGATGGCTATCTTTTCCGAGTATATAGAGGAGATCATGGAAGTATTTATGGATGATTTTTCAGTATATGGTTCCTATTTTGATGATTGCCTATCTAACCTTTCTCTAGTGCTACAAAGATGTGAGGACACTAACCTTGTCTTGAATTGGGAGAAGTGTCATTTTATGGTTAATGAAGGCATTGTGCAGGACACCTCGTTTCTAATCGAGGTATTGAGGTCGATCGCGCTAAGATCGAGACTATTGAGAAACTCCCTCCCCCTTGTTCTATTAAAGGTGTGAGGAGTTTTCTCGGGCATGTAGGTTTCTACAGGAGATTCATCAAGGACTTCTCTAAGATTTCTAAACCTCTAACTAACCTCTTGAATAAAGATGTTGTTTTTGAGTTTTCGCAGGAGTGTCTTGATGCATTTTACAAGATTAAGGAAGCGTTGATCTCCGCTCCCATTATCCAACCTCCGGATTGGACCTTGCCCTTTGAGATCATGTGTGATGCTAGTGATATGGCCGTAGGAGCGGTGCTTGGACAAAAGAAGGATGGCCGGACCACCGCCATTTATTATGCTAGCAAGACGCTAGATGAAGCCCAACGCAACTACGCCACCACCGAGAAGGAGCTATTGGCGGTTGTATATGCTTTCGAGAAGTTTTGTTCTTACTTAGTAGGGGCGAAAGTCATTGTCTACACCGACCATGCAGCCATCCGTTACTTGCTTGCTAAGAAAGATGCCAAGTCACGCCTTATTCGATGGATTCTCTTGCTTCAAGAGTTTGACCTAGAGATCCGCGATAAGAAGGGATCCGAAAATTCTGTTGCGGATCACCTCAGCCGGCTACCTCCATCTTCATGCGAGAAGGACAACCCACCCATAGACGATTCGTTCCCCGATGAGCACATGCACTTGTTGGAGCGTTTGATAGACTTACTTACTTCACCCCATGATGGAGGTGAAGTATGGGGTGAAGGCACCTCCCATCACGCATAGGGACGTCATACGGTCCAGCTAGCGACCTTAAATCAAGCGCTTCTTGGGAGGCAACCCAAGGTATTGCTTTCTTTTCCCTTTTTCTAGTCTAGCTTAGATAGTTTGCTTTTGCTTTGCTTTGTTTTGTTTTTGTCGTCCTAGACAGACAACAGGTGACATCTAAGGAAGGAATACATCCCAGGAGCACAACTGGAAGGACAGAAGTTCGAGAATTTGAGAAGACGGAGTTTGACTGAGGCACATCTCGGTTGCTGTCACAGCACCTTGACCGAGATGATTCTTGAGCAACCGAGGCGACTAGGGTTTCTGAAGATCCACCTCGGTCCGTACCACCTCGGTCCAGTCGAGACCACCTCGACCGAGGTGACAGCAGTTCCAGAAAAGGGTACAAAAAGGGGCTGAGATTTCTCTGTCCTCCTTTACCTTCTCCTCGACCGCGGCACGCCCTTCGCCTCGCTTCGCCAATCTTCTCTCATTTTCGACGATTCTTGCTTCCAAACCGCTAAGAAAGGGTAGAGGATCACAGTGCAAGTCCTAATCTGCAAGAAAAATGAGCCAATCGACCGAATCGGGGTAAATATCGAAAAAACCCTAACCTCGCTCTTCTCCACTGTTTTCCTTCAATTTGGGCTTTGGTTGCCCCTGCATTTGCTGAGAAACAGATTAAGTACCCCATAGGAACCTATTGTAGTGATTTTGGGGGAAAAGAACTGGATTTTTGAGGAAATCAGTCGCGCAGTTATTCGCCTCGGTCTAGTCGGCCTATTCCTCGGCCGAGGTGTTCTACAGAGTTGTCAGGCCGACCGAGGTGGTATGACAGGTTTCAGAAAAGATGACTTTAGATAGACAGCTGGTCCTGAGGGACATATCCTCTCCTTCCCCTTCTTCTTCCTCTAGACGTACTAGACCGGTGATCCACGAGAGACACCGGGTTGATTTTGACCGCATAGCGGCCCGTCCAGTGATTGCACCGTGCTTCCTGGACATATCTGCATTTGATTGTCTCCATGTGGATGGAGATTTGAGACGGATGATTTCTATGGTGGGGTTAGATCAGTTCACTGAGATCCGAGCACCTGCCTACTTAGAGCCGACTATGGGGTTTATCAGCTCCTTCACCTACCTTCCCACAAAGCGTTCTGTGAAGTACCGATTGATGAACCGGAACTTCTTAGTTCCTTTAGAGTACTGGCGGGACATCTTTGGTTTCCCGGCCCCGACTGCTGTTAATTTTCCCTCCCGAGCTGTAGCTAGGGAGTTCTAGGGACAAATTGCTCATGTAGTTGAGCATGCAGACAGATGGCGCCCTGGAGACTCCAGGGAGCGTATTATATTTCACCTAGCTTTTAGGTTAGCTCACAGGATATTCAGTAAGACTCTTCTAGCGCGTACTGAGACGCCCCAGAAGGTCAGAAAGGGGGAGTTGTTCGGCCTATACTGCATGGTGACTGGAGGGATTCCAGACTTTGGCTTGATGCTAGCAGAGGATCTGCATAAGATCAAGGCCAAGGCAAAGGGCGATATCTGCTGCGGAGGCATTGTGACTCACATAGCGAGTTACCAGGATATGGATCTCAGCGCATGTACCATGGTGGCGGCTGCCAAGCTGCTAGGACTTCAGGAGATGATTACTCGGAGGATACTGGTTCCCCGAGGACTCACTACGCCGTACATAGCTATGCCAGGGGAGCCGACCACACCACAGGGGATAAGATGGTCACCCTAGTTCTCAGTGTATGATCCGCACTATTGGCAGACTACTTGGATCCCATTGATGGAGGATGCTAGAGAGGCAGCAGCTGCACTAGCTGAGGAGGATGAGGTTGAGGAGACTGCTGATGATGATGATGATGATAGGGATGGTGGAGTTCCTATGGATACAGGGATTGATACTGCTGAGACTAGTGCGCCGGTCATCGATTTGGATGATGACGAGATTGAGGCTGAGCCGGTTGCACCACCAGTACGCCCTGCTAGGCGTAGGGTACGCCGACAGAGAGATCCAGATGCTCACCGTCGGATTGATGATCTGACGGATCAGATGATAGACTCCTATGCTGCCCTGACTGTAGACATCCAAGAGAGGTTTGATGCCCAACACCGAGAGATCGACCGCTGGACTCATCAGATGCTAGAGGGCTAGCACTATCAGCGCCGGATGATGGAGATCCATTTTCAGCAGACTATGGGTTATCCATTTGACCCATCCCAGTACCCGTACGTGCACCACCACCACCGGATCGTGATTATTGAAAGCCTGCAGAATTTTCTTTCTTATTTATTATGCAGCTCAGCTTTGTCCGGTGAGTACTTTATTTCTTTAGACTTATTTTGACCCACTGGGACAGTGTGTCCCAAGTATAGGGTGTGTATGTATTATTTGACTTATGTGATGTATGACTCGACTTTATCGGATATTTATGCTTTATTTTGCTTCTATGGTTTTATCTGAGATTACATGCTTGCATACAGGTTATTTGATTGAGAAAAACGTCGAAAAATTGGTTTAGAAAAATGATTTTTGACCTCGACCGGGGCAGTTCTGGCCAAACGAGGTACTTCACCTCGGTTGACCTAGAACACCTCGACCGAGGTGGTTTAACTGAGAGTTTTCGAAACGTTTTGTGCTTCTTATCTGGATATGATCTCAGTGAAGATCTTGTTTACTGACTGGTTTTGAAATCTTTATATGTTTGAAAGGTTCTATAATATGTTTAAGTTGCTAAATGCTTTGTTTGAAATTTTTGGCATGTTTAATACTTTGTTTTTATCCAAATTATGTTGAATTTGAAGGCTGACACCACGTTATGAGTTCTCTCACTTTCTTCCTGGAAAGACCAAGGCAATTCATTCTTCTCTCTTCTTCTTCTTGATCATGCTTAGCCCCTCATATACATTCTTGCCTCCCTTTACCTATCCGGGAATTTGGAAGCAAGCAAAGTGGTGAAAGCAAGTGAAGTAAAAGTTGAGAAGTTGGCTGGAAGTGAAAGTGTTAGAAAGTAATAATCAGGTTTGGGGGAGTCAATCATGATGATGAGTAATTCGGCACCATTCACATAGCCGGGTGTTTGTGTCTTGCCAAAGTCAGATTGAGCGATATTCCTAACGGGTCATGGTATGTGCATCAAGGGCTTGATGCATCTCAAGAAATTGATAATTACTAATTTCCTAGGCTTCGGTTATTGTGCACCTCTGTCCATGCATCCCAAAAAGTAAAGTAAAAAAGGAAAAAGTGTGAAATAAGCAAAGCTTATTGGTGGATGATGTTGAAAGTGAGGTGAAAGTGAAAGTGAAGTGATATCATATTCCCGGATTCTAGCACCACATTACCTTATATACATCTCTACCCTACACGTTTCTTGACCTTTCTTTTAGGAAGCCCTTGAGACCTCGAGCTTGTTGATTAACTTAGTGGTTTAAACTGGATTACGCATGATTAATTTCGATAAATATGATTTATTATGCATTCTATAATTTTATGCAAAGATAAACAACTTTCTCATATCTATAAAATGTTTTAAACATGTTTTGATTTTAATTTCCATGAAGTATTCTCTTAGAGTGATCTATGATTTTAGCACACCATCAAAATGTTTTAAAAGACTTTTTCATTGATCTTTATGACTTATAATCCATTCTATCTTGTATTTTATATGCGGAACTTGCTTAGGGACAAGCAAGGGCTAAGTATGGGGTATTTTGATAGCATGAATTATTGTCTATATTTTAGGGTTTGTTTAGACGTTTTATCTTCAATAATCTGCATGTTTGTATGTATATTATGTGATTATATGGTCGTTTCATCTACCTTTGCGGGAATCGAGGTCTTCACCTAGTTTTGTTGTAATCGTAGGTAAAATGGCACGTTTTGCATCAAAAAGGAGCAAAAGTAGCTAAGGAGCAAAAGGAGCTAAGGAGTCATTGGAGCTACATTCAGGAGCTTAAGGAATAATCCAGGAATCATGGAATTGGATTAAAGATTCACTTTGGACCATATTTGAGAGATTTCACATTCAGTTGTGATTCACCTCGGTTGACTAGAGAGTCACCTCGACCGAGGTGATCCAAAGGAGCCGACCCAACCGAGGCGAACACCTGGGACGCGGCGAGAATATTTTATTCTTGGCTGAGATCTTTTATCTTTGGAAAGAGGATCTTTTATTTTTGGGCTGGGTTCCTCGAAGGAAGAAGATAAGTTTGCCCATATATTTTACCTATTTTTATGGGAAGAGATCTTTCTAAGATATCTTATCTTTGGAGAGTAATTTTCCTATAAAAAGGGTCGGATTTCCCACAAATCCGACATCCGCTATCACCCGGAACAACCTGCATATATCCGAATACACCGCTGCAGCCATACTCCAGTTGGGAGATTTGAAGAACCTTTTTGAAGGTTGAAGGAAGAAAGTCTATAGCTTTTTGAAGGGTTTTTGTAAGATCATCTTAGATTCCCTTCTTTGTTGATTGTCTTGTTGGATTTCTATCCAAGGAACGCTTGTTGGTTTTATAATTGATTCAGTTATTGAAGCCTTTCTCTTAAGGTTTTCTTGTTCAATTATTCTCTTTCTTCCCATATATTTGATTAATACTTTCATGATGATGAGTGGCTAATCTCTTTGTGTGATTCTAGGGTGATTGGCTGAAGGTTGTGGGAAAAACAATGTTAGAATAATCTTAATCACAGTAGGACCCTGAAAGCTCGAGTCTTTACCTTAACCCTAAGCATCTCGCTCAGTCGATGAACATCTCGGCCGGGGAGGAATTCTTCTGACCGAGGTGACTTATCTGATCCGAAACTGAGAGTTAAGTGTTAGAGTTTGCCAAATCCTATTCTTATTACACCTTTCCTGGTTCAATGCAAGCCTAGGATGAGACTTACCCGGTGATTCCTTTGTTTGTTTACCTAAGATCATAAGTGTAGGTAATAAAGGTTTATCCTTTATTGGGGTTTGAGTGTGCTTTCATCCCATCTTTGTGAGTTAGCCTGAGACTTACCCGGTAAAGGTTTGATAACGTGATTTATGACGTTAGTATAGGCATACATTCACATAGTTTTTCCCATTATTCATGCACGGTTTGGCATTAGTTCACGACGTTTACACTCATTTCATGCATATTTCTAGAAAAGACATCTACACGAGCTTTTGTCGGTTTCGTAGGTATTTTGGGGATCTTTTGGACATTAATCGATACATTCGAGGGTCAAGCCTCATGGTGGTACACATCCAAGGCTTTGAAGGAACATAATTGGAGCAATGAAGGACACAAGGACCCTTATTGGTACAAGCAATGGAGCAACTCATGGCTAGATGATCATAACAAGTCTCTGATGAAGAAAATCGGACCAACACTCAGGAAAATCGGCCGATTTATTTGTCTGGGTCGATTTTTGGCCTTTGACAGCTTAAGCCACGTGTCCCACGATCTCTTTGTCCGGCCTTGCTCTTGGTGGAGAATATAAGTGGGCCTGCAAGCTGTTGCTGATCATCTCCTCTTCCACATTCTCTCATACACAGCTCATTCCATTGGGGAGGATAGACTTGGAAAAGAAGAAAAACTCTCTCAATCTTGGGGAAGAAGAAGAACACAAAAACTTAGAGTGAAAGTGAGATTTTGAGGGATTTTTGGAGTCTTTGATTGGAAAACTGATAACACGATTTATGACTTAGATTTAGGTAATCATTTAGATAGATTTGTCACTCATGCATGCATGGTTTAGCACTAAGTCCACAACGTTTGCACTCAATTCACCTATTTTGTCGAGATAGACGTCTACACGGACTTGTGCATTGCTTTGTAGGTATTTTGGGAGATTTAGGGGCTAAATCGATACGTTTGAGGATCGTTCATCAAGATGACACACCCTCGGACTCATTAGGATGCAAGCTAGAGGCTAATGAGGACTCATGGAACCTTGCCAACACAAGCCAAGCACCAAATCGAAGCTTAATGATCAAAGGCAACGCTGAAGGTCCAAACCACGGTTCACTGGAAGTCCACGGCAGTGGAACCATCCGTGGATTTTGCCAGGTTTTTGTGACAGTTGTGCCACGATCTCTTGGCCAGCTCTTGCAAAGTTGTAGTATAAAAGTGGTCCTGCATTGGCTGAGAAGAGCATCTTTCAATTGGGGATTCTCCCATCACTCTACACACCACAACAATACTCTCAACCAGAAGATTCTTTTGGAGGAGGAGGTAGAAGGAAGCTACCATTGGAGAAGAGCTTCATTGGAGAGAAAGAAGAGCACACCATTGATAGACTTGATAGCTTTTGTAGTGAAGAATTTCGGAATCGATTTCTAGAGTTGTATGAACCATTTAAACCTTCTTTAAGAAGGGTTGTGAGTCATTCTAATTCCATTTTCAGCTTGGTTTTGTTTACTTCACTTGTTCATCTCTTTCCCTTCATTATCTTGCAAATGGAAGTTATGATTTTATGCTTGATGATTTCGATTGTTATGATAAATGTTGTAGGCTAAATAGATGTGATTCTAGGGTAAGGAAAGAATGGTTATGGCTAGGACTAGGATAGGATGGACTTAGATTAGCCCTTGGATGACTCACTTGCTTGGACGTAGCCTCTGTTGAAGTTCACGGATTGTTCTTAACAAACCACGGCCGTGGACTAGATAGAACAAACTGTGATTCTCCCTTGTTCGATAGATCTAGCTTAGATTGTTAGAATGTTGAAATCCTAAGTGTTTGTTGAGTTAAATCTACCCTAGGGTGACCTAGTGTTAGCAACTAAGTGTTAGAAGAGACTTACCCGATGATTCTACTCTTAGATTTCGAAGATGACAAACCATAGGTAGTGGTGAGCCTCATAAGCCGCCATTGGACTAAGTGTGCTAGGATGGTTGTTTAGGACTAACCCTTTCGAGACTTACCCGGTAAGGATAGGTTAGATCCCTAGGCAACAAATCCGGTTTGTGTAGAATTCCGTCCCTTAGGTTCTTAGAGACTTACCCGGTGATAAGACCTTAGGAACGGATTAGTGGACCATGAGACCTACCCGATGATTGATCCCAATCTAGAAACACTCATTCCCAGCACACCATAGTTAATCCAAGGAATGATTAGATGACTTGAGTCCTATGCCATAACCGGAATTTCAAACCCCTAGAATCCGCTATTCTCTCTTGATTCATATCTTGTGCTTAGTTTGTTTGTTTGTGTTGATTTGCTAGTTTAGTTGATTGATTACCTTGCATCATTTGTGATCCTTGATTGATCACCTAAAAACCAACCAAAAACGTTTAGATTTTCATTTCTTTATTTCCTTTCTCTTTACTTAGATCTTCACTAAACTTAATCATAAACCGAATCAATCTCACCTTAGTCTTTGTGTTCGACCTCGGAATACTATCCCTACTACAAACGTCCCGTACACTGCGGGTTCGCTAGGAGTTAGGATAAATAAAACGAGTATATAAATTTTAAAACCCATTGCGTATCACATCCTGAGCGTAACAAGTTTTTGGCGCCGTTGCCGGGGACTAGGTCTAGATTGAGTCTATTTTGTGATTGTTTATAGTGTAGATCTTTCTTGTTGCTTTTGATCTCTCTTTGGTTTGTGTCTTTGCTTTTCAGGACATCTCTTACTCTTTAGGTGTATGCGAAGATCTCGTGGCAAAGATTTAGCTCCATTCGATCCCGAACCGGATAAAACCCTTAGATCTAGATCCAAGAGAATTAGAAAGGGAAAAGAGATGGCCGGAAGAGATCTCCAAGATGAGTTGGATGAGGCTTTAGAGCAAATTAGGCTAAGAGATGAGCTCTTGGAGGAAGAAAGGAGACTTGCCAATGAGAGGCAAGAAGCAACTAGGAGGGAGATTAAAGAGATTAGGCAAGCTCTTGTGCAAGGAGAGCTTAATCGCCAACAACCTCCACCTCCTCCTCCCCCACAACCGCAGCCGGCGGCGAATATTCGGGTTGTGCCCATTGCAATTGAAGAGCCACAAACATTAGGGAGACGTATGGATCCGGCACAAAGAGCACACCGTCCGGGTGTGAACTTAGGAGATCCCGCAGCCCACAACTACGAGCTCCGCCCTCAAGTTCTACAAACGATCCGGCATAATCAATTTGGAGGGATCGAAGGAGAGTCTCCTCATCAACACTTGATGAACTATGAGATTTTGATGGAGACTCTTAGACCGCCAAGATTGGAGAACAACCACCATAAACTTAGGGCTTTTTCCTTCTCTCTTAAGGATAAAGCCTTGGCTTGGTATCAATCTATTCCACAAGGGCGAGTTGGTACTTGGGAGGAGATGACAACCGAGTTTTTGACTAAGTTCTTCCCACCTTCCAAGACTACCGAGGTAAGAGGGAAGATAAATGCCTTCGTGATGAAGGATAGAGAGAGTTTGTTCAAGTCTTAGGAGAGGTTCAAAGACCTTCTCCTAGATTGTCCACACCATGGTATACCAAAAATTGAGCTATTGGAGATCTACTTCAAGGAACTTGATGAAGATAGCCAATTCAAGCTCCAATCTCTTTCCGGTGGGACTTTCATGGAGAAGCATGTAGACGAAGCTTGGGAGTTTGTAGAGAAACAAGCTCTAGTTATTGAGAAATACTCCCATAAGAAGAGTGAAGGGAGAAAGGCGGGAGCATATGAGGTGAGTGAAGTCACCATGAGCAACTTCAAGCTTGATGCCATCAATAATGAATTGAAGTCTTTGAGAGAGTTGTGTGCTACAACTTTGAAGAACCAAGCAACCACTCAAGTGTTTCCTCAAGCTAACTTGTCTTCCAAGGAGGAGGATGTGAATTACATGGGAAGGAGCAATTACAACTACTATCAAGGCCCAAGGAACTTCAACAACAACCGGCAATTCAACAATTACCGGCCCAACCATAACCATCCCGGGTTCTCTTATTCTAACCCGGATGGAGCCTTGAACCCTCCCGCCTCAACAAGCACAACTCCACCACCAAAAGCTTCATAAGAACCTCCACCCGGATTCACTCAACCTCCAAAGGATAGAACCGAAATGATGTTTGAGCAATTGCTTGGAAGGTTGAGTGGTCTTGAGAGCACGGTGACTTCAATTTCTAAAGCTCAAAAGGTTTTGGAAGCACAAGTGTTCCAAAATGCGGGTGAAGCTCATAGAGATCCGGGAAAGCTTCCCGGAAGAACCGAAGACAACCCAAGAAGACAAGTGTTGGCCATTACAACGAGGAGTGGGTTGAGTATGAAGGATCCTTCTCCCAAGGAAAATGCTAAAGGGAAACAAGTGGTGATAGAGGAAGAGACTTTGCAAGGAGATGGAGGCAAGAGCAAGGATGTTGAGCCAACATATGTGGCACCGCCTCCATACAAGCCACCACTACCATTCCCTCAATCACGAGCAAGAGCTCGCTTGGACAATCACTTTGGTAAATTCCTTGAACTAATGTCTAAATTGCATATTAACATTCCGTTCATGGATGCTATTTTAGGAATGCCGGCATATGGCAAGTTCTTGAAAGAGATACTCTCCAACAAAACGAAGTTGGAGGAGTATGGGGAGATAAGAATGACCAAGAGATCTTCGGAATTAATTCAAACAATGAAGGAGGAGATGCCTCCCAAGCTAAGAGATCCGGGTTCCTTTTGTGTCCCAATTGGAGTGGGAGATGTGAAGTATGAGGCCCTTTGTGATCTTGGAGCAAGTGTAAGCATCATACCGCTTGCACTTTGCAACAAGGTTGGGCTAGGAGAGCCGAAACCGGTCAAGATGACCCTCTATATGGCGGACCGTTCTATCACTCATCCGGTTGGGATCTTAGAAGACATCCCGGTGCAACTAGGAGGATTCTATGTGCCAATTGATTTTGTTGTCTTGGATATTCCGGCGGACTATCCGGTTCCCATCATCTTAGGAAGACCTTTCCTAGCCACCTCCGGATGCCTAGTGGATTGCAAGAATGGGACTCTCTCCTTCAACATTGGAGAGGAGAACATCAAGTTCAAGTTGTCCACAATGATGAAAGGGCCAACCCTTGATGAAGATGTGTTCAACATTGTCGAGCAAGAAGAGTCTAGAGAGGTTGTGAGCTCGATCTTGATCAAGGACCCCTTGGAGAAGGTTCTTACCTTAAGTTTGATGGAGGAAGGTGTTAAGGAAGCTTGCAATGAAGAGATCAAGGCCTTGGAAGCACTAGAAAACGAGACAAGAGTTGAAATTGAAGATCACAAAGGCATGCTGAACAACTGTAGGTTCCACGGGCGTGGAATGTGTTCCACGGCCGTAGAACTCTCTGGAAAGCTCCAACGTGCAAGCTTGGCAACTTCCACGGCCGTGGATGTGGAGCCAACCGTGGAGTTGGCCGTGGTTTCCCCTAAATCAGCCCTCATTGATGATCAAACTTCAAGGAGCCTTGAAGGGTCTTCATTTGCTTTGGATTCATCTCATCCAACGTTATTTGGATCGTCTCCAATCGATAAAGGTCCTCCTAAACTTGAACTCAAACCCCTCCCTTCTCATTTTAAGTATGCTTTTCTTGGTCATAATTCAACATATCCGGTGATTGTTAATGCATGCTTGAGTGATGATGAACTTGCTAAGTTGTTGCATGAACTAAGATTGCATAGGAAAGCCATTGGCTATACTATTGATGATTTGGTTGGCATAAAACCTTCTTTATGCATGCATAAGATATTGATGGAAGATAACCATAAACCCTCCATTGAACATCAAAGGAGATTGAATCCTATAATGAAAGAGGTAGTCAAAAAGGAGATCATTAAGTTGCTAGATGCGGGAATAATCTACCCTATCTCGGATAGTAAGTGGGTTAGTCCTGTTCATGTAGTTCCTAAGAAGGGTGGGATGACCGTAGTGACTAATGAGAACAATGAACTAATCCCAACTAGGACGGTTACGGGGTGGAGGATGTGCATTGATTATAGGAAGCTTAACATGGCCTCTAGGAAAGATCACTTCCCTCTTCCTTTCATTGACCAAATGCTAGAGAGGTTAGCTCAACATTCTCATTTTTGCTACTTAGATGGCTATAGTGGATTCTTCCAAATCCCTATCCACCCCGATGACCAAGAGAAAACCACCTTTACATGTCCATGGGGTACTTTTGCATATAGGAGAATGCCATTTGGGTTGTGTAATGCACCCGCCACCTTCCAAAGGTGTATGATGGCTATCTTTTCGGAATACATTGAGAATATCATGGAAGTGTTCATGGATGATTTCTCTGTTTATGGTTCTTCCTTTGATAATTGCTTGGCTAACTTGATATTAGTATTGAAAAGATGTGAGGAGACAAATCTTGTCTTGAATTGGGAAAAATGTCACTTCATGGTAAGTGAAGGTATTGTGTTGGGACACTTGGTGTCCAACCGTGGCATTGAGGTTGATAGGGCCAAGATTGAAACAATAGAGAAGTTGCCACCACCTACCTCGGTGAAAGGGGTAAGGAGTTTCTTAGGGCATGCCGGTTTTTACCGGAGGTTTATTCAAGACTTCTCTAAAATTTCTAAGCCTCTCACTAACCTACTAATGAAGGATGTTGAATTTGTTTTCTCCAAAGATTGCCTTGAGGCTTTTTGTAGGTTGAAGAACGCCTTGATCTCCGCACCGATCATGCAACCTCCGGATTGGAGTTTACCGTTTGAGATCATGTGTGATGCAAGTGATGTAGCCGTTGGGGCTGTTTTGGGGCAAAGGAAAGATGGGCGCACACATGCCATTTATTATGCTAGCAAGACGCTAGATGATGCCCAACTCAATTATGCTACCACCGAGAAGGAGTTGCTAGCGGTGGTGTATGCATTTGAGAAGTTCCGCTCATATCTTGTTGGAGCGAAGGTCATTGTTTATACGGATCATGCTGCGATCCGTTACCTCCTTACAAAGAAGGATGCCAAACCAAGGTTGATTAGGTGGATCCTTCTTCTTCAAGAATTTGATTTGGAAATCCGGGATAAGAAGGGATCCGAGAACTCCGTGGCGGATCACCTTAGTAGACTCCCACCATTGGAGCTTGAAAGAGATGACATCCCGATTGATGATTCATTCCGGGATGAGCAATTGCAAATGGTGGAAGAATGCTTGTTCCAAGTATCTAGAGGAAGCGAGCCATGGTTTGCCGACATTGTGAACTACTTAGTGTGTGAGGAAGTGCCTCCCGGTTTGACATATGCCCAAAGGAAGAAGTTCTTCAAGGATGTGAGGCACTACTATTGGAGTGAACCACTTTTGTTCAAGAGAGGGCCGGATGGAATGTTTAGAAGGTGCATAGCGGAGGATGAAGTGGAGAGTGTGATCCGCCATTGTCATTCCTTGCCATGTGGAGGGCATGCTAGCTCGCACAAGACATGCGCGAAAGTGTTGCAATCGGGCTTCTTTTGGCCAAGTTTGTTCAAGGATGTGCAAAGCTTTGTGGTAGCTTGTGATGCTTGCCAAAGGACGGGCAACATCTCAAGGAGGAATGAGATGCCCTTGAACAACATACAAGAAGTGGAAATATTTGATGTGTGGGGTGTGGACTTCATGGGACCATTCCCTTCTTCATGTGGCAACCTCTACATCCTATTGGCGGTTGACTATGTTTCGAGATGGGTGGAGGCAATCGCCTCTCCTACAAATGACGCCAAGGTTGTGGTGCGGTTCTTCAACCGAGTGATCTTCCCTAGGTTTAGAACACCAAGGGTGATCATAAGTGATGGAGGGAAGCACTTCACCAATAGGAACTTTGGGGCACTTTTGGCTAAGTATGGGGTGACTCATAAGGTGGCAACACCTTACCATCCCCAAAATAGTGGCCAAGTAGAGATCTCCAACCGGGAGATAAAGGGAATTCTTGAGAAGATGGTCTCTAGGAGAAGAAAGGATTGGGCTATGAAGCTCAATGATGCCTTGTGGGCATATAGGACCGCCTTCAAGACACCAATTGGCACCACTCCTTACAAGTTGGTCTACGGCAAGTCTTGCCACCTTCCGGTAGAGATGGAGCATAGAGCTTATTGGGCCATTAAGTGGCTAAATTTTGACCTCAAGGAGGCGGGAGAGAAGAGGTTGCTTGACATAAACGCTCTTGAAGAGATCCGGTTGGACGCTTATGAGAATGCCCGGATTTACAAGGAGAGAACCAAACGGTGGCATGACAAGCTCCTCATCCCGAAGGAGTTGAGTGAAGGTGACCTTGTCCTTCTCTTCAACTCAAGGTTGCGGCTCTTCCCCGGAAAGCTAAAATCAAGATGGACCGGGCCATATGTGGTGAAGAAGATCTTTCCCCATGGAGCTATTGAGATAGGAGGGGAGCATTGTGGAAACTTTAAGGTGAATGGGCACCGTTTGAAAAAGTATATCCCGGGAGCTCCGGTGGATATGATTGCCCCACATCACCTTGAGTAGACGCCCCGAGTTTGGTCAAGCTAATGACCTTAAAGAAGCGCTTGGTGGGAGGCAACCCATTGGTAACGTTTTCCTTTTCTCGTTTTGTTTTTGTTTTAGATTTTTCTGTTTTTGTGTGTGTTTTGTGTGCCTTGTGTGTGTTAGAGTCTTGGTAGCATTGGAAGCCTTGCTTGGCATGTGAATGATGATGATGAACCCCTCATCAATTATGGGTGGAGCGAACGCGGAACTTGGACGGCTAGCGGTGCCTAGCGCGGGTCCCGACGCCTTGATGAATACTTAGAGCTCTCTACCATGGTTGATAGGACCATCCAACATCACTTCCACTTGAGAATCCCAAATACCATAGCAAACCATTTTTACATTGTGAGAACCTTCTTTCACTCCTCTTTACTTCAATTACACATTGGGGACAATGTATTTCTAAGTATGGGGTGGGGTTTGCATAATCCTTTGCATGATGAGCATCTAGGATAGTTTAACACTCTCACATGTCTTGCATTGTATATATTCATTTCGAAAATCCCATAAAAATTAGAAAATTAAAAATTTTTTTTGTGCTTTCTAGGCTTGGATATAACCCTAATGATGAATCTTGTCTTGTGGATTGGCTATGGATGGCCTTATGTGTTAAATTGATGAATGCATATGTGGACTTGAAGTACTTCTCTTGAATCCCATGAATGATTTGTGATCATGATGTTTGCCTAGAATGGATTGAGTATTGAAAGTCAAAATTACATGCTAGTTCTTGCACACCATCTAGGAATGAATGAGGCAATTCATCTTCCTCTGATTCTCATCTTGATCATGATTGTTTGAGCACCTCAATTGATATAATTTGACCTCTTTTGACCCACCCGGGAATAGGAGCATGTTAGTGTGTTGATGTGTGTGAAAAGCAAGTGTGGGGTGAAGATGTTGATGAAAGAATGTCATGAATAAAATGCTGAATTTGTTGTGAAAGTGTAGACAAAAATATAGGTTTGGGGACGTTGGTTTAAATGACGAGTAACTCGGTACACTTCACATAATCGGGTGTTGGTGCCTTGTCAAAGTCAAATAAACCAATAGTCCTAACGAGCTTTGGTATGTGTGCCCGGTGTGGATGCACCTCGAAAAATAGAAAAAGCCCGAGGATGGCTAATCACCAAGGTTTCGGCTTTTGTACACCAATGCCATTGTCTCAAAAATAAGTAAAGGAAAAAGAAAAGAAAGAAAAGATAGAGAAAATATACACTTGAGGGAAGTTGATCGAGGACAAAATTGTGGAGTTAGTTCCATTCCCGGATTAGCATCACATGGCCTAGAAAAATCCCCACCTAATCACAACGTTTCTTGGCCTTTCATTTTATAAGACCTTATGACCTATTTGCATGTTTGTAAGACTTAGTAATCTAGATTGGATATGCTCTTGATCATCTTGACTTCTTCATCTTTACATTTCATGCATGCTTTCGAGTTAAGTATAATTGTCTTTCCCTGCTTTCATTTATTTGATACATAATTGTTGTCTGTTGCCATGAAACATGACTTTGAAGGTGATCCAATAGTAGAAGCACAAACCCAAAAAGATTTTTCGCCATTTTTCTGCATACATAAATCATGTCATCTCTAATCTCCAGTTGAGAATTTGCTCGGGGACGAGCAAACCTTAAGTATGGGGTATTATTGATAACACGATTTATGACTTAGATTTAGGTAATCATTTAGATAGATTTGTCACTCATTCATGCATGGTTGAGCACTAAGTCCACAACGTTTGCACTCAATTCACGTATTTTGTCGAGATAGACGTCTACACGGACTTGTGCATTGCTTTGTAGGTATTTTGGGAGATTTAGAGGCTAAATCGATACGTTTGAGGATCGTTCATCAAGATGACACACCCTCGGACTCATTAGGATGCAAGCTAGAGGCTAATGAGGACTCATGGAACCTTGCCAACACAAGCCAAGCACCAAATCGAAGCTTAATGATCAAAGGCAACGCTGAAGGTCCAAACCACGGTTCACTGGAAGTCCACAGCCGTGGAACCATCCGTGGATTTTGTCAGGTTTTCGTGACAGCTGTGCCACGATCTCTTGGCCAGCTCTTGCAAAGTTGTAGTATAAAAGTGGTCCTGCATTGGCTGAGAAGAGCATCTTTCAATTGGGGATTCTCCCATCACTCTACACACCACAACAATACTCTCAACAAGAAGATTCTTTTGGAGGAGGAGGTAGAAAGAAGCTACCATTGGAGAAGAGCTATATTGGAGAAGAAGAAGAGCACACCATTGATAGACTTGATAGCTTTTGTAGTGAAGAATTTCGGAATCGATATCTAGAGTTGTATGAACCGTTTAAACCTTCTTTAAGAAGGGTTGTGAGTCATTCTAATTCCATTTTCAGCTTGGTTTTGTTTACTTCACTTGTTCATCTCTTTCCCTTCATTATCTTGCAAATGGAAGTTATGATTTTATGCTTGATGATTTCGATTGTTATGATGAATGTTATAGGCTAAATAGATGTGATTCTAGGGTAAGGAAAGAATGGTTATGGCTAGGACTAGGATAGGATGGACTTAGATTAGCCCTTGGATGACTCACTTGCTTGGACGTAGCCTCTGTTGAAGTTCACGGATTGTTCTTAACAAACCACGGCCGTGGACTAGATAGAACAAACCGTGATTCTCCCTGGTTCGATGGATCTAGCTTAGATTGTTAGAATGTTGAAATCCTAAGTGTTTGTTGAGTTAAATCTACCCTAGGGTGACCTAGTGTTAGCAACTAAGTGTTAGAAGAGACTTACCCGGTGATTCTACTCTTAGATTTCGAAGATGACAAACCATAGGTAGTGGTGAGCCTCATAAGCCGCCATTGGACTAAGTGTGCTAGGATGGTTGTTTAGGACTAACCCTTTCGAGACTTACCCGGTAAGGATAGGTTAGATCCCTAGGCAACAAATCCGGTTTGTGTAGAATTCCGTCCCTTAGGTTCTTAGAGACTTACCCGGTGATAAGACCTTAGGAACGGATTAGTGGACCATGAGACCTACCCGGTGATTTATCCCAATCTAGAAACACTCATTCCCAACACACCATAGTTAATCCAAGGAATGATTAGATGACTTGAGTCCTATGCCATAACCGGAATTTCCAACCCCTAGAATCCGCTATTCTCTCTTGATTCATATCTTGTGCTTAGTTGGCTTGTTTGTGTTGATTTGCTAGTTTAGTTGATTGATTACCTTGCATCATTTGTGATCCTTGATTGATCACCTAAAAACCAACCAAAAACGTTTAGATTTTCATTTCTTTGTTTCCTTTCTCTTCACTTAGATCTTCACTAAACTTAATCATAAACCGAATCAATCTCACCTTAGTCTTTGTGTTCGACCTCGGAATACTATCCCTACTACAAACGTCCTGTACACTGTGGGTTTGCTAGGAGTTAGGATAAATATAACGAGTATATAAATTTTAAAACCCATTGCGTATCACATCCTGAGGGTAACAAGAACTATTGGAAGGATTGTTAGGAACGTTTTGAAACTTCTTTTGAAGGGTTGTAAGTCTTGCTTAAACTTAGATTCAGCTGAGATTCATTGTTTTTACTTGCTTATCTTTCATCATCCATCTATGAAAACCATGTATGCTTGTGTGATGATTTTGGATCTTGAAATGCATATTATTGGCTAGTTTATTGTGATTCTTGAGTGATGGATTGGTGGTTATGGCTTGGGTGATGATAGAATGGACTTATATGTTAGTTTAGGATGATTTGTATGCACAAAACCTAACCCAGGAAGAAAAATCGTCCTGTTCTTCAGGTAGATCGGCCGATTTAACTATGATCCACCCGATTTTTCCTCTTTGTTTCTCTTTAATTCATGAATCTGTAGGTTAGGATGTTAGGTTGTTGGAATCCTAGTGTTTATTAAACATAATTTAGCTTAGGATCACCTAATGCTAGCAACCTAAGTGAGGGAAGAGACCTACCCGGTGATTTCCGACCTTAGATACCTAAGATGATGAACTCTAGGTAGTAGTGAGCCTCATAAGCCGCTATTGGATTGAGTGTGCTAGGATTATTGCTTGAGACTTCCCTTTTCCGAGACTTACCCGCTAAGGAGAGGGTTGCCCCTTAAGTAGAGTCCGGTTTGAGTAGAATTCCCTACTTTAACCCCTTGAGACCTACCCGGTAATAGGAGTTTGATGTGGGATTAGTGAAGCGAGAGACTTACCCGGTAATCGCTTCCATTAGTGAAACATCCTCTCCCAACACCGCAGCTTTGTCCTTAGAATCTTTAGAACCTTGAGTCCAATGCCATAACCGGAAATCTTGACCTCTAGAATCCACTCTTCTCCCTTTGATCACATATTTTGTGCTTGTGTTACTTGATTGTTTTGCTAGCTTGAGTTGTTAGTTTGATTTATTATCTTGTTGATTTGTGATCTTTGCTTGATCACCACAAAAACCAAACCAAAAATATCATGATTTTCATTTCTTTGTTCCTTTCTCTTTTCTTAGACTAGATTCACACTATCTATGACCATTTGTTTGACTTGATTTCACCTTAGTCTTCGTGTTCGACCTCGGAATACTATTCCCACTACAAAACGTCCCGTACACTGCGGGTTCGCTAGGAGTTCGGAGAAATATATCGAGTATAAATTGTAAGACTTTTGTGCTACACAATCTTAGCGTAACAAGTTTTTGGCGCCGTTGCCGGGGACTAGGTCTAGATTGAGTCATATTTGTGATTGTTTATAGTGTAGATCTTTCTTGTTGCTTTTGATCTCTTTTGGTTTGTGTCTTTGCTTTTCAGGACATCTCTCACTCTTTAGGTGTATGCGAAGATCTCGTGGCAAGGATTTAGCTCCATTCGATCCCGAACCGGAGAAAACCATTAGATCTAGATCCAAGAGCATTAGAAAGGGAAAAGAGATGGCCGGAAGAGATCTCCAAGCTGAGTTGGATGAGGCTTTAGAGCAAATTAGGCTAAGAGATGAGCTCTTGGAGGAAGAAAGGAGACTTGCCAATGAGAGGCAAGAAGCAACTAGGAGGGAGATTGAAGAGATTAGGCAAGCTCTTGTGCAAGGAGAGCTTAATCGCCAACAACCTCCACCTCCTCCTCCCCCACAACCGCAGCCGGCGGCGAATATTCGGGTTGTGCCCATTGCAATTGAAGAGCCACAAACATTAGGGAGACGTATGGATCCGGCTCAAAGAGCACACCGTCCGGGTGTGAACTTAGGAGATCCCGCAACCAATAACTACGAGCTCCGCCCTCAAGTTCTACAAATGATCCGGCATAATCAATTTGGAGGGATGGAAGGAGAGTCTCCTCATCAACACTTGATGAACTATGAGATCTTGATGGAGACTCTAAGACCGTCTAGATTGGAGAGCAACAACCATAAGCTTAGGGCTTTCTCCTTCTCACTTAAGGATAAAGCCTTGGCTTGGTATCAATCTATTCCACAAGGGCGAGTGAGTACTTGGGAGGAGATGACAACCGAGTTTTTGACTAAGTTCTTCCCACTTTCCAAGACTACCGAGTTAAGAGAGAAGATCAATGCCTTCGTGATGAAGGATAGAGAAAGCTTGTTCAAGTCTTGGGAGAGGTTCAAAGACCTTCTCCTTGATTGTCCACACCATGGTATACCAAAAATTGAGCTATTGGAGATCTACTTCAAAGGACTTGATGAGGATAGCCAATTCAAGCTCCAATCTCTTTCCGGTGGGACTTTCATGGAGAAGAATATGGATGAAGCTTGGGAGTTTGTAGAGAAACAAGCTTTAGTGATTGAGAAGTACTCCCATAGGAAGAGTGATGGGAGGAAAGCGGGAGCATATGAGGTGAGTGAAGTCACCATGTGTAACTTCAAGCTTGATGCAATCAACAATGAATTGAAATCTTTGAGGGAGTTGTGTGCTACAACTTTGAAGAGTCAAGCAAGCCCTCAAGTGCAAGTGCAAGCAAACTTGTCTTCCAAGGAGGAAGATGTGAACTACATGGGAAGGGGCAATTACAACAACTATCAAGGCCCAAGGAACTTCAACAACAACCGGCAATTCAACAATTACCGGCCTAACCACAACCATCCCGGGTTTTCCTATTCTAATCCGGATAGAGCCTTGAACCCTCCCGCTTCCACAAGCACAACTCCACCACCAAAGGCTTCACAAGAACCTCCACCCGGATTTACTCAACCTCCAAAGGATAGAACCGAAATGATGTTTGAGCAATTGCTTGGAAGGTTGAGTGGTCTTGAGAGCACGGTGACTTCAATTTTTAAGGCTCAAAAAGTTTTGGAAGCACAAGTGTTCCAAAAGGCGGGTGAAGCTCATAGAGATCCGAGAAAGCTTCCCGGAAGAACCAAAGATAACCCAAGAGGCCAAGTGTTGGCTATTACAATAAGGAGTGGGCTGAGCATGAAGGATCCCTTACCTAAGGGAAATGACAAGGGGAAGCAAGTGGTGATAGAAGAAGAGCCATTGTAAGAAGATGGAGGAAAGAGCAAGGATGATGAGCCAACATATGTGGCACCACCTCCATACAAGCCACCACTACCATTCCCTCAATCACGAGCAAGACCTCGCTTGGACAAACACTTTGGTAAATTCCTTGAACTTATGTCTAAATTGCATATTAACATTCCGTTCATGGATGCTATTCTAGGTATGCCGGCATATGGCAAATTCTTGAAGGAAATACTCTCCAACAAGAGAAAGTTGGAGGAGTATGGAGAAGTGAGGATGACAAAGAGGTCCTCGGAATTGATTCAAACTATGAAGGAGGAGATGCCTCCTAAACTAAGAGATCCGGGATCCTTTTGTGTGCCAATCGGAGTGGGAGAAGTGAAGTATGACGCCCTATGTGATCTTGGGGCAAGTGTAAGCATCATCCCGCTTGCACTTTGCAACAAGGTTGGGTTAGGGGAGCCGAAGCCGGTCAAGATGACCCTTTACATGGCAGACCATTCAATCACCCACCCGGTTGGAATCTTGGAAGACATACCGGTGCAACTAGGAAAGTTCTATGTGCCCATAGACTTCGTTGTTTTGGATATCCTAGCGGACTATCCGGTTCCTATCATCTTAGGGAGACCTTTCCTAGCTACTTCCGGATGTTTGGTGGATTGCAAGAATGGAATTCTCTCTTTCAACATTGGAGAAGAGAACATCAAGTTTAATTTGTCCACAATGGTGAAGGGGTCAGCCCTAGGTGAAGATGTCTTCAACATTGTTGAGGAAGAGGAGTCTAGAGAGGTTGTGAGCTCAATCTTGCTTAAGGTTCCACTTGAGAAGGTTCTGAGCTCAAGTTTGATGGAGGAAGGAGTTGAGGAGAGTAGAAATGAAGTAATCAAGGCCTTGAATGCATTGGACGAGCTACCAAGTGTTGGATTTGAAGTACTAGAGGAAGAGAGAAATACCTGTTGAAAAATCGGACCGAGGGGGGCCAAATCGGCCGATTTTTGCACTTATCCTGAATTTCCATCCAATTTTGCAAATGCAGAAACTGAGATCGACCCCCAAATCGGCCGATTTTTCTTACAGAGGGTCGATTTTCCTGAGTCTTTTGAGCATCATCCAAGTGTTTGTGAGCAATCATCAAGGGACTTAGGTGAGGCTTCCATGGCTTTGGAATCATCTCAACCTACATTGTATGGATCATCTCCAACCGATAAAGGTCCTCCTAAACTTGATCTAAAACCTCTTCCTTCTCATTTAAAGTATGCTTTCCTTGGTTCAAATTCTACTTATCCGGTGATTGTGAATGCATCTTTGAATGGTGATGAGCTTAATAGATTGTTGAATGAATTGAAACTGCATATAAAGGCAATAGGATACACCATTGATGACCTTGTTGGCATTACGCCCTCTTTGTGCATGCATAAGATATTGATGGAAGATGACCATAAACCCTCTATTGAACCTCAAAGAAGATTGAATCCTATAATGAAAGAGGTAGTTAAGAAAGAGATCATTAAGTTGCTAGATGCGGGAATCATCTACCCTATTTCGGATAGTAAATGGGTTAGTCCAGTACATGTGGTTCCTAAGAAGGGTGGGATGACCGTAGTAACTAATGAGAACAATGAACTAATCCCAACTAGGACGGTTACGGGATAGAGGATGTGTATTGACTATAGGAAACTAAATGTGGCCTCTAGGAAAGATCATTTCCCTCTTCCTTTCATTGACCAAATGCTAGAGAGATTAGCTCAACACTCTCATTTTTGTTACCTAGATGGCTATAGTGGATTCTTCCAAATCCCTACCCACCCCGATGACCAAGAGAAAACCACATTCACATGTCTTTGGGGTACATTTGCATATAGGAGAATGCCATTTGGGCTGTGTAATGCACCCGCCACCTTTCAAAGGTGTATGATGGCCATATTTTCTGAATATATTGAGAACATCATGGAAGTGTTTATGGATGATTTTTCCGTTTATGGATCTTCTTTTGATGATTGCCTAGCTAACTTGTCTTTGGTGCTTAAGAGATGTGAGGAGACAAATCTTGTCTTAAATTGGGAAAAATGCCACTTCATGGTAAGTGAAGGTATTGTGTTGGGACACTTGGTGTCCAACCGCGGCATTGAGGTTGATAGGGCCAAGATTGAAACGATAGAGAAGTTACCACCACCTACCTCGGTGAAGGGGGTAAGGAGCTTTCTAGGGCATGCCGGTTTTTACCGGAGATTTATTAAAGATTTCTCTAAGATTTCTAAGCCTCTTACTAACCTACTAATGAAAGATGTTGAGTTTGTTTTCTCCAAGGATTGCCTTGAAGCTTTTTGTAGGTTGAAGAATGCTTTGATCTCCGCACCTATCATGCAACCTCCGGATTGGAGTCTACCGTTTGAGATCATGTGCGATGAGAGTGATGTAGCCGTTGGGGCTGTTTTAGGGAAAAGGAAAGATGGGCTAACACATGCCATCTATTATGCTAGCAAGACGCTAGATGATGCCCAACTCAATTATGCTACCACCGAGAAGGAGTTGCTAGCGGTTGTGTACGCATTTGAGAAGTTTCGCTCATATCTTGTTGGAGCGAAGGTCATTATTTATACGGATCATGCTGCAATCCGTTATCTCCTTACAAAGAAGGATGCCAAGCCTAGGTTGATTCGGTGGATCCTTCTTCTTCAAGAGTTTGATTTGGAAATCCGGGATAAGAAGCGGTCCGAAAATTCTGTGGCGGACCATCTTATTAGACTACCTCCATTAGAGATTGAGAGAGATGACATCCCGATTGATGACTCATTCCGGGATGAGCAATTGCAAATGTTGGAGGAGTGTCTATTTCAAGTGTCTAGAGGAAGTGAGCCATGGTATGCCGACATTGTGAACTACCTTGTGTGTGAGGAAGTGCCTCCCGGTTTGTCATATGCCCAAAGGAAGAAGTTCTTCAAGGATGTGAGGTACTACTATTGGAGTGAACCGCTTTTGTTCAAGAGAGGACCGGATGGAGTCTTTAGGAGGTGCATACCGGAGGATGAGGTGGAGATTGTGATCCGGCATTGTCACTCTTTGCCATGTGGAGGCCATGCTAGCTCACACAAGATGTGTGCAAAGGTATTGCAATCCGGTTTTTATTGGCCTAACTTATTTAGAGATGTGCAGAATTTTGTAGTGGCATGTGATGCTTGCCAAAGGACAGGCAACATCTCAAGGAGGAATGAGATGCCCTTGAACAACATACAAGAGGTGTAGATATTTGATGTGTGGGGTGTGGACTTCATGGGACCATTCCCTTCTTCATGTGGCAACCTCTACATCCTATTGGCGGTGGACTATGTGTCGAGATGGGTGGAAGAAATCGCTTCTCCCACAAATGATGCCAAGGTTGTGGTGCGGTTCTTCAACCGAGTGATCTTTCCTAGGTTTGGGACACCAAGGGTGATCATAAGTGATGGAGGAAAGCACTTCACTAATAGGAACTTTGGGGCACTTTTGGCTAAGTATGGGGTGACTCATAAGGTGGCAACACCTTACCATCCCCAAACTAGTGGCCAAGTGGAGATCTCCAACCGGGAGATAAAAGGAATCCTTGAGAAGACGGTATCTAGAACAAGAAAGGATTGGGCTATGAAGCTCGATGATGCTTTGTGGGCTTATAGAACCGCTTTCAAGACACCAATTGGCACCACTCCCAACAAGCTAGTTTATGGCAAGTCTTGCCACCTTCCGGTGGAAATGGAGCATAGAGCATATTGGGCCATAAGATGGCTGAATTTTGACCTCAAGAAGGCCGGTGAGAAGCGGTTGCTAGACATGAACGCCCTTGAGGAGATCCGGTTGGATGCTTATGAAAATGCCCGGATCTACAAGGAAAGGACCAAGCGTTGGCATGACAAGCGCCTCATCCCAAAGGAGTTGAATCAGGGTGACTTAGTACTTCTCTTCAACTCGAGGCTGTGGCTCTTCCCCAGAAAGCTCAAGTCAAGATGGACGGGTCCTTATGTTGTGAAGAAGGTCTTTCCTCATGGAGCGGTGGAGATAGGAGGAGATCATTGTGGTAACTTCAAGGTGAATAGGCACCGTTTGAAGAAGTACATTCCGGAAGCCCCGGTGGAAGTGATTGCCCCACTTCACCTTCAGTGAAACGCTCCTGAATTTGGTCAAGCTAATGACCTTAAAGAAGCGCTTAATGGGAGGCAACCCATTGGTACATATTTTTCCCTTTTGTTTTTCTTGTTTTTGTTTGATCTTACTCTTGGTGTGCTTTGTTTTTCTTTTGTGTTTTTGGGTGCTAGATCTTGTTGATTGTCATGTGTGATGAGATGCTGGAGGTCATGTGAAAACCTCATGGAACTGTTGAGAAGAAGGTGCAAGATCCGAGCACATGGACAAGGAAGAAAGCACCCAGGAAAATCGGATTGATCTTGCACAAAATCGGCCGATTTTCCTGGGTAGTTGGTCCGATTTTTCCTTCTGTCAACGAAAGTGATGATCTCCAATCAAGCATGGGTGGAGCGGACGTGGAACTTGGACGGCTTGCGGTGCCAAGCGCGGGTTCCGACACCATAATGAACATCGAAAGCTCTCTACCATCCTTGATCGATCATCCACCATCATCATTCGATGTGAACCGAAATACCAAAGCATCACCAATTTTACATTGTGAGAACTCTCTTTCACTTCTTTATTTAGTTTCCACATTGGGGACAATGTGTTTCTAAGTATGGGGTGGGGTTTTCATGATCATTCGCATGATTAGCATCTAGGATAGTTTCTTTTAGTCACATGTTTCATTATGTCTTGCATTGTACATACATATTTCGAAAAATCCAAAAAAAAAATCAGAAAATTTTAAAAATTTTAGTGCTTCTAAGCTTGAGAATAACCCTTATGATGAGATTGTCTTGTGAATTAACTATGGATGGCCTTATGTGTTGAATAGATGAATGCATATGTGGACTTGAAGTACTTATCTTGAATCCCATGAATGATTTATGATCATGAATGTTTGCCTTGATTGAATTGAGGATTGAAAGTCGAAATTACATGATAGTTCTTGCACATCATTTAGAGTAATTAAGGCAATTCATCTTTCTCTACTTCTCGTCTTGATCATGTTGTTTGAGCACCTCAATTGATGAAAAATTTGACCTCTCTTGACCCATCCAGGAATAGGAGCATGCTAGTGTGTTGATGTGTGTGAAAAGCAAGTGTGGGGTGAAGTTGTTGATGAATGAATGATGTGAATGAAGTGCTGAATTTGTTGTGAAAAGTGTAGAAAAAAATAGGTTTGGGGACGTTGGTTTAAATGACGAGTAACTCGGCACCATTCACATAATCGGGTGTTTGTGCCTTGCCAAAGTCAAATAAACCGATAGTCCTAACGAGCTTTGGTATGTGTGCCCGGTGTGGATGCACCTCGAAAAATAAAAAAGCCCGAGGACGGCTAATCACCAAGGTTTCGGCTTTTGTACACCAATGCCATTGTCTCAAAAATAAGTGAAAAAGAAAAGAAAACAAAGAAAAGACGGAGAAAATTATACACTTGTTGGGAAGTTGAGCAAAAACGAGATTGTGGAGTTAGTTCCTTTCCCGGATTAGCATCACATGACCTAAAAATTCCCACCTAATCACAACGCTTCTTAGCCCCTTCTTTCCTAAGTCCTATTGACCTAAATGCATGTGTGTAAGACTTAGTGATCTAGATTGGACATACTCATGATCATCTTGACTTCTTCATTTTCACCTCTCATGCATGCTTTCTAGTTAAGTATAATTGTCTTTCCATGCCTTCATTCATTTTATGCATGATTGCTTGTCCATTGCTAAGAAACATGACTTTGAAGGTGATCCAATGTTAGAAGCACAATTCCAAAAAGATTTTGTTGTTTTTCTGCATGCATAAATCATGTCATCTCTTGGTCTATAGGTGGATCTTGCTCAGGGACGAGCAAATCTTAAGTATGAGGTATTTTGATAACGTGATTTATGATGTTAGTATAGGCATACATTCAGATAGTTTTTCCCATTATTCATGCACGGTTTGGCATTAGTTCACGACGTTTACACTCATTTCATGCATATTTCTAGAAAAGACGTCTGCACGAGCTTTTGTCGGTTTTGTAGGTATTTCGGGGATCTTTTGGACATTAATCGATACATTCGAGGGTCAAGCCTCATGGTGGTACACATCCAAGGCTTTGAAGGAACATAATTGGAGCAATGAAGGACACAAGGACCCTTATTGGTGCAAGCAATGGAGCAACTCATGGCTAGATGATCATAACAAGTCTCTGATGAAGAAAATCGGACCAACACTCAAGAAAATCGGCCGATTTATTTGACTGGGTCGATTTTTGGCCTTTGACAGCTTAAGCCACGTGTCCCACGATCTCTTTGTCCGGCCTTGCTCTTGGTGGAGAATATAAGTGGGCCTGCAAGCTGTTGCTGATCATCTCCTCTTCCACATTCTCTCATACACAGCTCATTCCATTGGGGAGGATAGACTTGGAGAAGAAGAAAAACTCTCTCAACCTTGGGGAAGAAGAACACAAAAACTTAGAGTAAAAGTGAGATTTTGAGGGTTTTTGGAGTCTTTGATTGGAGAACTATTGGAAGGATTGTTAGGAACGTTTTGGAACTTCTTTTGAAGGGTTGTAAGTCTTGTTTAAACTTAGATTCAGCTGAGATTCATTGTTTTTACTTGCTTATCTTTCATCATCCATCTATGAAAACCATGTATGCTTGTATGATGATTTTGGATCTTGAAATGCATATTATTGGCTAGTTTATTGTGATTCTGGAGTGATGGATTGATGGTTATGGCTTGGGTGATGATAGAATGGACTTATATGTTAGTTTAGGATGATTTGTATGCACAAAACCTAACCCAGGAAGAAAAATCGTCCTGTTCTTCAGGTAGATCGGCCGATTTAACTATGATCCACCCGATTTTTCTCTCTGTTGCTCTTTAATTGATGAATCTGTAGGTTAGGATGTTAGGTTGTTGGAATCCTAGTGTTTATTAAGCATAATTTAGCTTAGGATCACCTAATGCTAGCAACCTAAGTGAGGGAAGAGACCTACCCGGTGATTTCCGACCTTAGATACCTAAGATGATGAACTCTAGGTAGTAGTGAGCCTCATAAGCCGCTATTGGATTGAGTGTGCTAGGATTATTGCTTGAGACTTCCCTTTTCCGAGACTTACCCGGTAAGGAGAGGGTTGCCCCTTAAGTAGAGTCCGGTTTGAGTAGAATTCCCTACTTTAACCCCTTGAGACCTACCCGGTAATAGGAGTTTGATGCGGGATTAGTGAAGCGAGAGACTTACCCGGTAATCGCTTCCATTAGTGAAACATCCTCTCCCAACACTGCAACTTTATCCTTAGAATCTTTAGAACCTTGAGTCCAATGCCATAACCGGAAATCTTGACCTCTAGAATCCACTCTTCTCCCTTTGATCACATATTTTGTGCTTGTGTTACTTGATTGTTTTGCTAGCTTGAGTTGTTAGTTTGATTTATTATCTTGTTGATTTGTGATCTTTGCTTGATCACCACAAAAACCAAACCAAAAATATCATGATTTTCATTTCTTTGTTCCTTTCTCTTTTCTTAGACTAGATTCACACTATCTATGACCATTTGTTTGACTTGATTTCACCTTAGTCTTCGTGTTCGACCTCGGAATACTATCCCCACTACAAAACGTCCCGTACACTGCGGGTTCGCTAGGAGTTAGGAGTAATATATCGAGTATAAATTGTAAGACTTTTGTGCTACACAATCTTAGCGTAACAAGGTTGATTCTTTTCCCTTAGGTGGTGTGTTAGTTTGAGGATATAGTTCTTTATCTTAATTCCCTGAGACTTACCCGGTAATAGGAGTTACGGTTTGGGATTAGTGTTTAGTGAGACTTACCCGGTGATCTAATCCACTTTAGTAACACCTTCCTTTTGCAAAAACCCCACCTTTGTCCTCTTATCTTTAGATATTGAGTTGGAACCACAACTAGATGTTTTAATCCCTAGAATTGCATATTTCCTTTATTGACTTTTTATCATCCTTGATTGTTTTAATTGCTTTTGTGGTTAGTAATTGCTAAAGCTTACCTATTCCGACTTTGTTTTACTAAGTCCCTGTGATCGACCCTTGGAATTCTTTGCTTTTTACTACGATTGACCCGTACACTGCGGGTTCGCATCCTTGTTTTAAGTTTACATCTAGGGTTATAAATTTAAAGCTTGCACACACCGTTTGGAGCGAACATAGGACCTTAGGAGCGGGATTACTGGACCATGAGACCTACCCGGTTATTGATCCCAATTGAGAAACATTCCTTCCCAACATACCATAGCTAGTCCAAGGTTGGTTAGAAGCTTCAGTCCAATTCCATAACCGGAATTCCTAACCCCTAGAATCCGCTTTTCTCTCTTTGATCACATATCTCGTGTTTGTGTTGCTAGCTAGATTTGTTAGTTTGTTTTATAATCTTGCATCAATTGTGATCTTGTTTGATCACCACAAAACCAACCCAAAAACATTATGATTTTTATTTCTTTATTCCTTTCTCTTTTCTTAGACTAGATTTGCACTATCCATAATCATTTATTTGATTCGATTTCACCTTAGTCTTTGTGTTCGACCTCGGAATACTATCCTTGCTACAAAACGACCCATACACTGTGGGTTCGCTAGGAGTTAGGAAAATATATCGAGTTATAAATTTAAGACTTTTGTGCTACACGTTATTAGCGTAACAAGTTTTTGGTGCCGTTGCCGGGGACTAGGTCTAGATTGAATCATTATTTGTGATTGTTTATAGTGTAGGTCTTTCTTGTTGCTTTTGATCTTGTTTGGTTTGTGTCTTTGCATTTTCAGGACATCTCTCATTCTTTAGGTTCATGCGATGATCTCGTGGCAAGGATTTAGCTCCATTCGATCCCGAAACGGAGAAAACCCTTAAAGCTAGATCTAAGAGCATTAAGAAGAAGAAGAAGAAGATGACCGCAAGAGATCTTCAAGCTGAGTTGGATGATGCGTCAGAGCAAATTAGGTTAAGAGATGAACTCTTAGAGAATGAGAGGAGACTTGCCAATGAGAGGCAAGAAGCAACGAGGAGGGAAATTGAAGAGATTAGGCAAGCTCTTGTACAAAGAGAGCTTAATCGCCAACAACCTCCACAACCACCACCACCACCACCACCACCACAGCCGGCGGTTAATGTTCGGTTCGAGCGGATCATGATTGAGGAGCCACAAACGTTAGGGCAACGTATGGATCCAGCCCAAAGAGTGCACCGTCCGGGTGTAAACTTAGGAGATCCCGCAGCCCATGATTACGAGCTCCGCCCTCAAGTGCTACAAATAATCCGGCACAATCAGTTTGGAGGGATGGAAGGAGAGTCCCCTCATCAACACTTGATGAACTACGAGATCTTGATGGAGACTCTAAGGCCGCCTAGATTGGAGAACAACAACCATAAGCTTAGGGCTTTTTCCTTCTCACTTAAGGATAAAGCCTTGGCTTGGTATCAATCCATTCCACTAGGGCATGTGAGTACTTAGGAGGAGATGACAACCGAGTTCTTGACTAAGTTCTTCCCACCTTCCAAGACAACCCAGCTAAGAGGGAAGATCAATGCCTTCGTGATGAAGGATAGAGAGAGCCTATTCAAGTCTTGGGAGAGGTTCAAAGACCTCCTCCTAGATTGTCCACACCATGGTATACCGAAGATAGAGCTATTAGAGATCTACTTCAAGGGGCTTGATGAGGATAGTCAATTCAAGCTCCAATCACTTTCTGGTGGAACATTCATGGAGAAGAATGTGGATGAGGCTTGGGAGTTTGTAGAGAAGCAAGCCTTGGTGATAGAGAAGTACTCCCATAGGAAGAGTGATGGGAGGAAACCGGGAGCATATGAAGTGAGTGAAGTCACCATGAGCAACTTCAAACTCGATGCAATCAACAATGAGCTTAAGTCTTTGAGGGAGTTGTGTGCCACAACCTTGAAGAATCAAGCTAGTCCTCAAGTGCAAGTGCAAGCCAACTTGGCTTCCAAAGAGGAGGACATTAACTACATGGGAAGGGGTAACTTCAACAATTATCAAGGCCCTAGGAACTTCAACAACAACAGCCGGCTATACAACAATTACCGGCCTAATCACAACCATCCCGGATTCTCCTATTCTAACCCGGATGGTGCCTTGAACCCTCCTGCTTCCACAAGCGCAACACCACTACCTAAGGCTTCACAAGAGCCTCCACCCGGTTTTGCTCAACCTCCAAAGGATAGAACCGAAATGATGTTTGAACAATTGCTTGGAAGGTTGAGTGGACTTGAGAGCACGGTGACTTCCATTTCGAAAGCTCAAAAGGTACTAGAAGCACAAGTGTTCCAAAAGGCGGGTGAAGCACAAAGGGATCCGGGAAAGCTTTCCGAAAGGACCGAGGACAATCCAAGAGGCCAAGTGTTGGCCATTACTACAAGGAGTGGGTTGAGCATGAAGGATCCCTTACCCAAGGGGAATGACAAGGGAAAGCAAGTAGTGGTGGAAGAAGAGCCATTGCAAGAAGGAGGCAAGAGCAAAGAGGATGAGCCAACATATGTGGCACCACCTCCATACAAGCCACCTCTACCATTCCAACAATCACAAGCAAGAGCTCGCTTGGACAAACATTTTGGTAAATTCCTTGAACTTATGTCTAAATTGCATATTAACATTCCGTTCATGGATGCTATTCTAGGTATGCCGGCCTATGGAAAGTTTTTGAAGGAGATACTCTCCAACAAAAGGAAGTTGGAGGAGTATGGAGAAGTGAGGATGACAAAGAGATCTTCCGAGTTGATTCAAACCATGAGAGAGGAGATGCTCCTAAGCTAAGAGATCCGGGATCTTTTTGTGTGCCGATTGGAGTTGGAGAAGTGCAATATGAAGCCCTATGTGACCTTGGAGCAAGTGTAAGCATTATCCCGCTTGCACTTTGCAACAAGGTTGGGCTAGGAGAGCCAAAGCCGGTCAAGATGACCATCTACATGGCGGACCGTTCAATCACTCACCCCGTAGGAATCCTAGAGGACATACCGGTTCAGCTTGGGAAGTTCTATGTGCCAATAGACTTCGTTGTTTTGGACATCCCGGCGGATTACCTGGTTCCTATCATTTTGGGAAGGCCATTCTTAGCCACATCCGGATGCCTAGTGGATTGCAAAAAAGGAATCCTCTCCTTCAACATAGGAGAAGAGAATATCAAGTTCAAGCTGTTCACAATGATGAAGGGGCCAACCCTTGGTGAAGATGTCTTCAACATTGTCGAGCAAGAGGAATGTAGAGAAGTTGTGAGCTACATTTTGATCAAGGACCCTCTTGAGAAGGTTCTTAGCTTGAGTTCGATGGAGGAAGGAGTTGAAGATGATTGCAATGAAGAAATCAAGGTTTTGGATGCATTGGAAAAGGAGACAAGTGCTGAATTTGAAGTGCACGAAGTTATGCTGAACCACTATATGAACCACGGCCAGGGAGGGAGAACCACGGCCGTAGTTTTACCCGTGGAACTCTCTGGAATGCTCAAATGTGCCAGCTTCTCAGATTCCAGGGCCGTGGTTGTGCTAGAGGTCGTGGTTTTGCCCGTGGTTTCTCCAGAAAGTGCCTTAGTTGTTGATCAAGTTTCAAGGAGTCCTGGGGAGTCTTCCATGGCTTTGAAATCATCTCAACCTAAATTGTATGGATCATCTCCAACCGATAAAGGTCCACCTAAACTTGAACTGAAGCCCCTCCCCTCTCATTTAAAGTATTCTTTTCTTGGTGAAAATTCTACTTATCCGGTGATTGTGAATGCATCTTTGAATGATGATGAGCTTGATAGATTGTTGCATGAGGGTAGATTGCATAGGAAAGCTATTGGTTATACCATTGATGACTTAGTTGGCATTAAACCTTCCTTGTGAATGCATAAAATTTTGATGGAAGATAACCATAAACCTTCAATTGAACCTCAAAGGAGATTGAACCCTATAATGAAAGAGGTAGTCAAGAAAGAGATCCTTAAATTGCTAGATGCGGGAATCATTTTCCCGATTTCGGATAGTAAGTGGATTAGTCCCGTACATGTTTTTCCTAAGAAGGGTGGTATGACCGTAGTAACTAATGAGAACAATGAACTAATCCCTACTAGGACGGTTACAGGGTGGAGAATGTGTATTGACTATAGGAAGCTAAATGTTGCCTCTAGGAAAGATCACTTCCCTCTTCCCTTTATTGACCAAATGCTAGAGAGATTAGCTCAAAATTCACACTTTTGTTACTTAGATGGCTATAGTGGGTTCTTCCAAATCCCTATTCACCCGGATGACCAAGAGAAAACAACATTTACATGTCCTTGGAGAACATTTGCATATAGGAGAATGCCATTTGGGTTGTGTAATACACCCGCCACTTTTCAAAGGTGTATGATGGCTATTTTTTCTGATTATATTGATAATATTATGGAAGTGTTTATGGATGATTCCTCGGTGTATGGGTTTTAATTTGATGATTGCTTAGCTAACTTGTCTTTGGTATCGAAGAGATGTGAGGAAACTAACCTTGTGTTGAATTGGGAGAAATGCCACTTCATGGTGAGTGAAGGCATAGTGTTGGGACACTTGGTTTCCCAACGAGGCATTGAAGTTGATAGAGCAAAGATAGAAACGATAGAGAAGTTTCCACCACCTACCTCGGTGAAAGAGGCAAGGAGTTTCTTAGGGCATGCCGGTTTCTGCCGGAGGTTTATAAAAGATTTCTCTAAAAATTCTAAGCCACTCACTAACCTACTAATGAAGGATGTTGAGTTTGTTTTCTCCAAGGATTGCCTTGAAGCATTTTGTAGGTTGAAAAATGCCTTGATCTCCGCCCCTATCATGCAACCACCGGATTGGAGCTTACCATTTGAGATAATGTGTGATGCAAGTGATGTGGCCGTTGGGGCTGTTTTAGGACAAAAGAAAGATGGGCTTACACATGTCATTTACTACGCTAGCAAGACGCTAGATGATGCCCAACTCAACTATGCCACCACCGAGAAAGAGTTGCTTGCAGTAGTGTATGCCTTTGAGAAGTTCCGGTCGTATCTTGTTGGAGCGAAGGTCATTGTGTACACGGATCATGCTGCGAACCGTTATCTCCTCACAAAGAAGGATGCCAAGCCTCGCCTCATTCGGTGGATCCTTCTTCTCCAAGAGTTTGACTTGGAAATTCGGGACAAGAAGGGCTCCGAAATTAAGTAGCGGACCATCTTAGTAGGCTACCACCATTGGAGATTGAAAGAGATGACATCCCGATTGATGACTCATTCCGGGATGAGCAATTGCAAATAATGGAGGAGTGCTTACTTCAAGTGTCTAGAGGGAATGAGCCATGGTATGCGGATATAGTGAACTACCTTGTGTGTGAAGAAGTGCCACCCGGTTTGTCATATGCCCAAAGGAAAAAGATCTTCAAGGATGTGAGGCATTACTATTGGAGCGAGCCTCTCTTGTTCAAGAGATGACCGGATGGAGTCTTTAGCAGGTGCATACCGGAGGATGAGGTGGAGAGTGTGATCCGCCATTATCACTCCTTACCATGTGGAGGCCATGCTAGCTCACACAAGACGTGTGCAAAAGTATTGCAATCCGGTTTTTATTGGCCTAACTTGTTTAGGGATGTGCAGAATTTTGTAGTGGCTTGTGATGCTTGCCAAAGGAAGGGCAACATCTCAAGGAGGAATGAGATGCCCTTGAACAACATACAAGAGGTTGAGATATTTGATGTGTGGGGTGTGGACTTCATGGGGCCATTCCCCTCTTCATGTGGCAACCTCTACATTCTCTTGGCGGTAGACTATGTGTCGAGATGGGTGGAGGCAATCACCTCTCCCACAAATGATGTCAAAGTTGTGGTGCGGTTCTTCAACCGAGTTATCTTCCCTAGGTTTGGAACACCAAGGGTGATCATAAGTGATGGAGGGAAGCATTTCACCAATAAGTATGGGGTGACTCATAAGGTGGCCACACCTTACCATCCCCAAACTAGTGGCCAAGTGGAGATCTCCAACCGGGAGATAAAAGGAATACTTGAGAATACGGTTTCTAGAACAAGAAAAGATTGGGCTATGAAGCTTGATGATGCTTTGTGGGCATATAGAACCGCCTTCAAGATACCGATTGGCACCACTCCCTACAAGCTAGTTTATGGCAAGTCTTGCCACCTTCCGGTGGAGATGGAGCATAGGGCGTATTGGGCCATAAGGTGGCTGAATTTTGACCTCAAGGAAGCCGGTGAAAAGAGGTTGCTAGATATTAATGCTCTTGAGGAGATCCGGTTGGATGCCTATGAAAACGCCCGGATTTACAAAGAAAGGACCAAGCGTTGGCATGACAAACGTCTCATCCCAAAGGAGTTGAGTGAAGGTGACTTAGTCCTTCTCTTCAATTCAAGGTTGCGGCTCTTCCCCGGAAAGCTAAAGTCAAGATGGACGGGCCCTTATGTGGTGAGGAAGGTCTTTCCGCATGGAGTAGTTGAGATAGGTGGGGAGCATTGTGGAGATTTTAAGGTGAATAGGCACCGTTTGAAGAAGTATATCCCGGAAGCTCCGGTGGATATGATTGCCCCACTTCACCTTGAGTGAAACGCCCCCGAATTTGGTCAAGCCAATGACCTTAAACAAGCGCTTAATGGGAGGCAACCCATTGGTACATATATTTCCCTTTTCGTTTTTTTTTTCATTTTCGATTTTTGTTTTTGTTTTTGCTTTGGTGTGTTTGTGTGTTTGGTTGTTTGTGTGCTAGAGTCTAAGTAGGATGGAAGTCTTGCAAGGCATGAGGATGATGATGATGATCCCGCATCAAACGTGGGTGGAGCGGACGTGGGACTTGGACGGCTAGCGGTGCTTAGCGCGGGTCCCGACGCCATAATGAATATCTAGAGCTCTCTACCACCTTTGATTGATCATCCACCATCACTCCACATGAGTGAACCAAAATACCAAATCAACACCATTTTTACATTGTGAGGACTCTCTTTCACTCTTCTTTACTTGATTTGCACATCGGGGACAATGTGTTTCTAAGTATGGGGTGGGGTTTTCATGATCATTTGCATGATTAGCATCTAAGATAGTTTCTTTTTGTCACATGTTTCATTATGTTTTGCATTGTACATATATATTTCGAAAATTCCAAAAAAATCAGAAATTTTAAAATTTTTTTAGTGCTTCCGAAGTTTGGATGTGACCCTTATGATGAGATTGTTTTGTGAATTGGCTATGGATGGCCTTATATGTTGAATGGATTTATGCATATGTGGACTTGAATTACTTATCTTGAATCCCATGTATGATTTGCGATTATGATGTTTGCCTTGATTGGATTGAGGATTGATGGTCGAAATTACATGCTAGTTCTTGCACATTATCTAAGAATGACTAAAACAATTCATCTTTCTCTACTTCTCATCTTGATCATGTTGTTTGAGCACCTCAATTGATATAAAAATTTGACCTCTTTTGAACCATCCGAGAATAGGAGCATGTTAGTGTGTTGAGTGTGTGAAAAGCAAGTGTGGGGTGAAGTTGTTGATGAATGAATGTTGTGAATGAAGTGCTGAATTTGTTGTGAAAAGTGTAGAAAAAATATAGGTTTGGGGACTTTGGTTTTGATGACGAGTAACTCGGCACCATTCACATAATCGGGTGTTTGTGCCTTGCCAAAGTCCGATAAACCGAATATCCTAACGAGCCTTGGTATGTGCGCGCGGTATGAGGCACCTCGGAAAAATCCCGAGGTCCGCTAATCACCAAGGTTTCGGCTTTTGTACACCAATGCCATTGTCTCAAAAATAAGTGAAAGAAAAAGAAAATGAAAAAGAAAAGAAAAGAAAGAAAAGATGGAGAAAATTACACTTGTGGGAAGTTGATTCAAAAATGAAATTATGGAGTTAGTTCCTTTCCCGGATCAGCATCACACGACCTAGAAAAACTCCCACCTTATCACAACGTTTCTTGGCCTCTTCTTTCCTAAGTCCTTGTGACCTATTTGCATGTGTGTAAGACTTAGTGATCTAGATTGGATATGCTCATGATCATCTTGACTTCTTCATTTTTACATTTCATGCATGCTTTTGAGTTAAGTATAATTGTCTTTCCACGCCTTCATTCATTTGATGCATGATTGCTTGTCCATTGCCATGAAACATGACTATGAAGGTGATCCAATTTTAGAAGCACAATTCCAAAAGATTTTCTGTTTTTCTACATTCATAAATCATGTCATCGCTTAGCCTATAGTTGGATCTTGCTCGGGGACGAGCAAATCTTAAGTATGGGGTATTTTGATAACACGATTTATGACGTTAGATTAGGCATCTATTTAGATAGTTTTCCCGTTATTCATGCATAGTTTGACATTAGTTCATGACGTTTACGTTTAAATCATGCATATTGTCGAGATAGACGTCTACACAAACTATTGTCGATTTTGTAGGTATTTTGGGGAACTTTTGGAGCTTAATCGATACATCCGAGGATCATTCCTCGTGATGACACACTTTCGGACTCATTAAGGAGAAAGCTAGGAGCTAAGGAGAACACATAGGACCTTGTTGGTGCATGCCTTGCACCAACTCATGGCTTAACGATCAAAAGAGAGCTGTTTTACCAAAACCACGGCCCAGAGGCCATTTCCACGCCCGTGGTTTTGGCCGTGGTTCTCTCTGGACAGCTGTGACAGCTGTCCCACGATCTCCATAACCGACTCTTACCCTTGATGGAGGATAAAAGGTGGTCCTGCAAGCTGTTGCAAGGGGATTCACACACACATCCTCTCCCACACTCTCTCATTACACATAACTCCATTGGAGTCTACTCTTGGAGGGGAAGAAAACACTCCTATTTGGAGAAGAAGAAGAACAACACTAGTTTTAGAGTTTTCATAGTTTTTGAGTGGTCTTTGAGTGAGTTTGTTGAAGACATTTGCAAGGATTTGTAAGGAACGATTTGGAACTTTTTTTGAAGGGTTGGAAGTCTTTCTTAAACATATATTCAGCTTGGTTTATTTGTGTTTACTTCTTTCTCTTCTATTTCATTTCATTTTCTTGCTATGGAAGCCATGAATGTTTGCTTGTTGAGTTTGAATGTTAAAATGCTTGTTGTTGGCTAAATAGTTGTGATTCTAGGGTAAAGGAATGAGGGTTATAGCTTGGACTATGATAGAATAGACTTAAATGTAACTTTGGATGAATTGCTTGCTCGAACCTAACCACTGTTGAGAATCACGGCCTGTTCTTGCCCAACCACGGCCGTGGTTTTGGATTATCAGCCCGTAATTTTCTCTGTTGTGCTTGTATTGATAAATCTGAACGTTAGGATGTTAGATTGTTGAAATCCTAGTGTTTGTTAAGCATTATCTAGCCTAGGGTGACCTAATGCTAGCAAACTAAGTGAGAGGAGAGACCTACCCGGTGATTCTTGATCTTAGGTACCAAAGATGATGAACTCTAGGTAGTAGTGAGCCTCACAAGCCGCTATTGGACTAAATGTGCTAGGATTGATGTTTTGGACTTGCCTTCCCGAGACTTACCTGGTAAGGAGAGGTTAGACTCCTACATAGCAATCCGGTTTGTGTAGATTTCCCAACCTTAGGCTCCTAGAGATTTACCCGGTGATAGGACCTTAGGAGCGGGATTAGTGGATCATGAGACCTACCCGATGATTGATCCCAATTGAGAAACATTCCTTCCCAACATACCATAGCTAGTCCAAGGTTGATTAGAAGCTTGAGTCCAATGCCACAACCGGAATTCCTAACCCCTAGAATCCGCTTTTCTCTCTTTGATCACATATCTCGTGTTTGTGTTGCTTGTTTGTGTTGCTAGCTACATTTGTTAGTTTGTTTTATAATCTTGCATCAATTGTGATCTTGTTTGATCACCACAAAACCAACCCAAAAACATTATGATTTTCATTTCTTTATTCCTTTCTCTTTTCTTAGACTAGATTTTCACTATCCATAATCATTTATTTGATTCGATTTCACCTTAGTCTTTGTGTTCGACCTCGGAATACTATCCTTGCTACAAAATGACCCATACACTGTGGGTTCGCTTGGAGTTAGGAAAATATATCGAGTTATAAATTTAAGACTTTTTTGCTACACGTTCTTAGCGTAACAAACATGCATCTCAATGATGATAAAGACAACACTTGGGAAAATCTTTCCCACTAGAACCATTGTAAGTTGTAACAATAACTTTGACATTTTTGTTAATAATATCGGCTTCTCCATTTTAGAATATTTGGAGAATTTTAAAGACTTTTTGGTCCAACAGCTTCTCCATTTCATTCTCCAAAATGAAGAATAATGAAAAAAATGAGGACTCCTCCCTAAATTTGAAGACATTTTCCAATTAAATGGAGAATTCTCCAAGATAGGGAATCTGTTGGATTTGATAAAAATATAAAGGGTAGATTTTTGCTTTTGATTCTCGATTTTGGAGAAGAGTTTAGGGAATTTGTTGGGAATGCTCTAAATAAATTGTATAGAGTAATAGTCTTGATTCTGTTAGTATGGATAATTTGAACTAATTTATGTTTAAATTCCCATACAAAAATATCTATAAACTAGTTCAAACATTCATACAAACACAACCTTCATGATTTATATAATTGATACAAGGTTAATAATTTTTTTTTCTCGAAGAAAAAAATCTGAATTTTTTTTAAGAAGTTTTGTTTTATCAAAAAAAATCCCCTGAAAATGTTTTTCTTCAAAAATTAAAAAAAATCTATTTTTTCATATTTGTTCTAGAATATTCTTTTTTGATTCCAAAAAGTATATTACACCTATAACATACTGATAGTGTCATATATTGCACGATATTTAACTAGTTTTAGGTATAGTTTTGCATGCATTTTAGGTTAGAATTGTATATATTCTGTGACTTTCGTATTACTTTCGATATGGATGTCTACACAAGTCTTTGTTTGCATTTCAAGTACTTTCGAGCGAGAAATGGAGCGTATAGGAGCTGAAACGAAAACGAAAACGAGAGCATGGAAGAGGAGAACAAAGGACGAGCAAGGACAAGCGAAAACATAGTGAGAGATCAAATGATCGAGCCAAGGACACAAAACTGGTCGAGCAGTTTTTAAGCACTTTGACACTTTCTTGCGACGAACGGTAAAGAGGCTACGCAACTCCAATTGAGGTGATTCCAATGGCATTTGAAAGCTAACTCGACGAGCCACGTTTAATACATTTCATATGTTTTTCATACCTAATACATGACCATCAACCTTCTCTTAGGAGGTTTGTGAGGCTCGGTTTCCCGTTGAGACTAGATTGACAAGTAAATACTTTTTCTCTAGGGTCGAGGTGATCCTGACATAGCAATGAATGTTGTTATGCTTGAATGATGATGGAATATATATATATATATATATATATATATATAGGTTATATTCTAGTTTGCCTATGTTATTCAACTTGTTTGATTAGAATCCTCTCGTGCGCAAGCTTTTTTTTTTTGAAAATTTACTTGTATTAGAGAGAAGAGAATGTACATCGGGATAACAAACACAAGATCAAAGGGAGAAAACAAAAGGTCCTATCTTAGATGGATTCCTAGCATACGTGCAGTAGCGAAGGAGTCTGTAGATCTATCCTTCCAATGATAAGCCAAATGAAGTTTAGTTGCATGAATTGCCTCAACCGCACAGTCAATAGCTCTTGTAAAGGTGTTATTGTAGATTAGATTGTTCCTGGCCTTCTAAGAGTAGTAAATGTGGGCAGTGATGGAGGCGATACGGGTGCAGTCAAGGAACGTCTTCTTGGGGGTCTGGTTGAAGCCAAGCCAGTCCCAAAGATTGGGAATATATGGCGCAGGGTAAGGGGTTCTCGTCCATCTGGAAATGATGTCAAGCGTGACGGAGGTGTAGGCACAATGGGTCCAGAGGTACTCATCATCTTCATGATTTGAATTGCAAAGTCTGTAGATATCCGAGGGTATGATATTCCATTGGTGGAGTTTAGAAAGGGTGATGAGCTTCTTCAGATCGGCCATCCAGGAAGTGAATCAGCACTTGGGGATGTTGTAGTGGCACCAGATGATCTTGCAGATAGGAGCAGGAGGTGGAAGTGTGGTGGATCGGAAAAAGGAGGATGCCTTCTTGTAGAAGAAAGATCCATCAGGGTTGGTGATGGGGCTAAAAGGTCCACTGCCAGGGAGATGAGGTGTTAAGTCATCTCTGATGTTTAAGATGCAGTTCCAAGCGTGGTTGTAGTTGCTACTGGTACGGAGGTTCCATATAGTATGACGCTTGAGTATGTTACGCTTGACCCAGGAGCTCCAGAGGGTGTTATCGTTGCTGTCAAGATCATAGATGAGCCGAGCAAGGCATGCTTTATTTCTGGCATTGAGGTCAAGTAATCCTAGGCCACCATGATCTTTAGAGGAACAAACGTTATTCCTGGCCACAAGTGCACGCCTCCTAGATTCCTTCCCAGACCAAAGAAAGGAGCGGAGGAGGGATTGAATCTTGGTAAAGATTGTGGTGGGTATTTGGAAAATAGAGCATCAGTGGTGGTTCATAACAACAAGGATGGAGGAGATCAATTGGGTTCTGCCGGCATAGGATAGGAGCTTGGCGCTCCAAGTTTGGATTCTTTTTGTGATCTTATTGATTAGTGGTGTGAAGTCAGAGGTCAAGAGCCATTTTCTCCCCACAGGTATGCGAAGGTAATGGAAGGGCAGAGATCCAAGAGTGAAGTTGGTGGCTTGAATTATATGGGCCTTGGTAGTGTTAGGAACTCCACCCAAGAAGAGTGAAGATTTAGTGAGGTTAATTTTCAAGTCCAAGATCTCACCGACGGTATCAAGGGTGGTTTTGAGGGTGAGTATGGAAGAAAGGTCGGCTCGGCTAAACAACATGAGGTCGTCAGCAAAGCAAAGATGGGTGATGCGAGGGTTATGACATTTAGGGTGGATTTTGAAGGTTGGGTTTGATGTATTGGTGTGAATCATGGTGGATAGGTATTCCATTGCGATGATGAAGAGTGGTGGGGTGATAGGGCATCCTGCCTTAAGCCTCTTGAGCCTTTAAAGTTCCCGACCAAGGAACCATTAATGTTGATGGAATAAGATGCAGTGGTAATGCACTCTCGGATTAGATGAATAGTGTGGTCAGGGAACCCGACTTTGTGGAGGCAGTGAAGGATGAAACCATGATCAATGGTATCGAAGGCCTTAGTAATGTCTATCTTCATAGCTGCACGTGGAGAGATGTTCTTCCTGGTATACTTATTTAGCAGTTCTTGACAGATCAAGATGTTTTGCTTGATAGACCTTCCTTTGACGAAAGCACTTTGGTAAGGTCCAGTGATATGGGGAAGAATGGTGTTGATGCGAGAGACAAGGATCTTGGCAATAGTTTTGTATGTGGTGTTGCAGCAAGATATTGGCCTATAGTTTGATGGGAGGTAGAGTTATCCTTCTTGGCAATGAGGGAGATGGAGGCCTGGTTGATTTGTCGAAGCATTCACCCATTGGTGAAGAAGTCCAGAATTGCACTGTTAAAAGTCCTCTTTGATTATGTTCCAAGCTTTTTTGTAGAAGAAGGCATTGTAGCCATCAGACCCAAGAGCCTTATTGTCACCAATGGTGAAGAGCACTCTTTATCTCGTCGGTGGTAACCTACATAGAAAGGTAGTCAGAATCATTAAAGTTGAGGGTTGGGAGAGGGAGGTCAGGGTAGGGGTTTTGTTTGATGGGTGTAACGCCCGGTTTCGATATTCCCCCTCTTGTGTAATCCTATCGATATTTTTATTAGCAAATTATATTTATATTTTCTTTTAAATAGTGTAAGATGTAAAATGTAATACCCGGAAAATTTTTTAATTTCCGTTTAATACCGATCGAATCGGATTCCGATCCGCCAACCTTTATTCTTTTTTTAAATAAATAAAACAAATTGTAAATTCTATCATTTTATGTGACCTTAATACACATAAAATGATAAATTATGTAACCTGTATAATAATTCCGTTTTTATTAAAAACCGAAGAACGGTTCCGTGCGAGTAACGAATTATTCTTTCAGCATTTTTTCTTCTTCTTATTTTGGTGAGCAGATCCATTAGTTTAAGCCCAATTTTTCAGCCCACCCCATAACTACCTTAACCCTAATTATCTAACCTAATCCTCCACTAATTAATTTAAACCTAAACCTAATTTCTAACCTATTGCTACGTGAGAACGCTTAATCGATCTCCTCTACCGCAACAGCTTCAACTGCCTCTGGAGAATCGACACCACCGCCACCCAGCCTTGCCCGTCACCATCAACGCCTCGCCGGAGACGTAGCTTGGGACGCCACTGCATCCTCACCGGGAGCCAGGGAAGCATGCCACCCGCTTTTCTGCAATCGACAACCCCCAGGATGGCACCCCGACTCTGCTTGTAACTTTGGACCTTCACCTCGGCGCTCCAGACGCTGCACCAGACCGGAGGAAGGCGGTGGCTCGGCCTGCTGCAGACGGTGCCTCCGGTAAGCTCTGACTTGGCTGCCTCCTCTCCTCTCCTCTCCTTCTTCCCTAGCCTTCTGTACATCCTAACCGCTAGCCTCGCAACACTGCAGTGACTCATAGACAGTGACGGTGCTTCTTGTCTTCACTCTCGCTAGCACGCCATCAGCCTGGGTAGCCTGGTATACCTACAACAGGTGTTGGACCCGACGCTACCCTCGAACAAACCAGCCCGCCTCTGCGCTCAAGGGACTGCACGCCTCCAAGGACAGAGACAACCACACCTTGATCCCTGCAGACGAACCGGAACCAGGGTTTACTTATGGGAGTGCAGGAGTAGTTGTGTCCGAGCCGGCTTAGAACCTCTGCTACGATCACCTGTAAGCCAGGCCAGCTGTAGCCTACTGGTGAGCCTCCTTTATACCCTCTTGATAGTACCATATCAGTGCTGAATAGATTAGAGTGTTGTTTTTCAATTCTTGAGCAAGTAAGCAGTTAATTTCAAAGGGAGTGTACAAGTTAGGAAATTCAGAAATGGATGTGTATAGCTGCCACTTAGTTTCGAACCTGAGTTGTGTGAGCACAAATTTAAATTCCCAGAATAGCTGACAGTGAGATTTGAACCCAAGACCTCATAAACTCTTGTGCCCATAATTTTGTCTAGAGTCCATAAACTGTCAAGTTGGGGAATAAATTTCGATACCTTAGGATGAGGATCCACCGTTGAATTTTTAATATATTGTAGATAGAAATATGAAGTTTACTGTATTAAAATTTGGGAGAAAGTTAACGGTCGGATTAGAACTTATAAGGACTCAAAGTAGGACAGTTGGGTTGTTTTTATAGCAGAAGAAAATTTGGCTAAGTATAGAAATTCTAGCTTTTATTCCAACTTTAGAGAATTATGTAGGAGTTATGGTTGAATATTTTTGAGAGATCTTTGCCCCTATGTTTAGTATGCATATCATAGAGGATCTAGAGATTTATTTCAAAATTTAATACTTTTACCCGAGCCTCTTATCTTAAGCCAAAGTTGGACCTTAGCAACTTTTTATGAAAGTCAAGAATGTGTTTAACTCTTCTAAAACTTAACAAACTTCCTTTCTAGAGTGAGAGTGTGTTTTTGAGTTCTAAAGAATAGTTTGGAACCTTGTTATAGAATTTTATAGAGTTCGTGACCAGGGGTAAAATGGTCATTTACCCGTATAAGGGTATTTTGGTAATTTATTTATGATCGATTATATATCTTAGAAGTTGGAGACTTATAAGAAAGTGGGATGCATTATTGATCCACTTGCCTTGTATAACAGGCGATTGAGTTTCTACGGCTACGGGCCGAGTCGAGATAACGGGATTTGAGTTTTGACCCAGGTAAGTCCTCGCGACTTACTTAGCTGGTTTTCGGATCTTAGTTGAGTGATAATAGTTGTGTGTATGCAATGTGTGTTATAATAAAAATAACAACTTGTTAGGACGACCGTTGTTATTATGTGTTAAGGCCCAAGTGTATGTATAACGGGCCGTGACATCACTGCTCAGCTCTGTCAGGAGACTGGGAGGTTCTCTATACCCAGACCATACAGGTACACGGTGAGATGCATCGGATCCACTCCTGATGGGTACACGGGGGCGGAGGCGAGGTTTGGGAATCCCTCGTGTCACAAAATAAGTATCATTAGAGTGAATGACTTAAATGAAGATAATAAATGGATTGTTTGAAAGCATGATGAGTGTTTATTATTTTATGTGTGTGTGTTCTATTATTATTCTCCTAATGTTTAGATAACTAGCTAATGGTTGTTTTGTTGTGTTTTTAGATTTACCGCAGGTTAGAACAGCAGCTGAGTGATCCGGAAGTAGTGGTCAGCCGGGTCTCCGTACTCCTTAGAGTGGGGGTTGGGTTGTTGCTTTGTTGTCCTTTCCTTTTGTCAAGACAATTAGTCCTTTCCCTTTGTTTAAGTTTTATAGGCTGTTAGACCTTGTTGCATTCATCCGTTAAAAACACATCTTTATGAATTTCGGTTTTATTATTTGTGTCTTGTTGCAAGATCCTAGTAATATTGTTGTCAAACTGAGGTCGGGACCCATTGTGAGGTCCTAACCAGTAATATCCCGGGTTCCGAGAATCCGGGGTGTTACATAAAAACTAATTCCCGAGTATATTTATATTTTGGTTTAATTTCGAAAAAGGTCGGAAAGGCATTCCGACTTGAAAATCCCGTTCCGAGCGTAGCTTCATTTTATCTTATTTATTTATTTATTTATTACTTCTCTTTATTTTTTCCTTTCCCTTTTTCTTTTTTTCTCTATCTTCTTTCTCTTTTGGCTGGTGAGGAGCCTCACGCCCCGACATCTGGCTCACCCGACCGATCGGTCTCACTCCCGACCCCTTGACCCTCCCATTCTTTCTGTCCCTATGACACACAACCAGCTTATCTCTTCACGTCAAGTCCTCCCCCCCACACCTCCCCGTCTTCTGCATCACCTTGAGGCCTACTGGGAAGCAGCTCTGTCATTGGAGAAGGAGTTGCAGCTTCGTCTGAACCACCGGAGAACCCTCCTCCCTCTGTTGCGAGAAGACACCTAGGTTGAAGAAGGTGTTTTCACAATTTATTAAATCGGCCCCTTAATTTGTGTGTAATTACAGTTTGTACCCACTTTCTTATTTATTTTGGTTTGAACCCCCATCTTTTGGATTTTGCTATGACTGCCCCTGCTGAATGGATTATTGCATTTTTACCCTATTTTTAGGAAATGTGCAGTTTTTGCCCTTGAGTATAAATCATAGTTTTGACCCCAAAGTTATTTTGGGAATTTGCCGAGTTTCGAGAATTTCTTAGTTGCCCGAAAAGTTGGTTTTAGTTTTGAACCGTGTTTATAAATTGTGTAATCGCCCGGGAAATGTTTTGCGAGCTTTAACCTTGTTTTAAAAGCGGGTTTCTCCTTAGATTTGTATTTGATAAACTTTCCGTTCAAATTTAGCGTTTGGGCTAAATTTGCTTAGCTTTGGTTTTAGGTCCGGAAGCGCCCGTTAAAGGACAACGAATCCGTTCTTCACTCCGTAGACCGTGCTTCACCTTGGATCTCGTGTGAGTACCTCCTCCTTCGTTAGTTCGGTAATAGTAGAATAACATGCTAGGCGAATTTAGCATAACTTAGAGAAAATGCCATGTAGTGGCCTTGAACCATAGGTACTAGTGATTGGATTATGAGCTTGTTGAGTTATTTTCTTTACGATCTTAGGAGGATCTTTGAGACTAGAATTAGGACCTCATATAGGTGTTGGAGAATAGAAGTCCGAGACTTATAGCATATCGGTTAGTTATTGATAGTGTGCCTCGTTTGGTCAAGTGTTGAGCGTTTTCTTGCGGAAAGCTGAGAGTGGTTTTATTCGAGTTACTAGGAGTGAGGTAAGTCCTCGGACTTACTTAGCTAGCTTTTGCATATTAGTTGATACGTATGGGTGGTGTGTGTTTATAATTGTTGTGATAACTATTAACCGGATTAGGATGTGGACTTGTATATTATTTTTAAATCTGGCCCAAGTGTATGATAACGGGCGGTGACCGCTTGTCCAGTCCAAAATGGGGCGACTGGGAGGCGCCTTGCGACCAGTCCAGCGGGTGATGCTGATAGGCGTCAAGTACAAACCCGACAAGGTGAAAGGGGACAAGGGCGAGGGAATCTCGTGTGACACCATAAGTGAATTAGTAAGGGAATAACGTTAAATAAAGATAATAACCCGACTTGGTGTGTTTGAGCATGTTTGTGTGTTTTTACTTGGTTATATGTGTTTGTGCCTTATCGTTCTTCTAATATTCGAATAGCTTGCTAACGGTTTTAAACCGGTTGTTGTAGATGTCTTACAGGATAGGGATGCCGCCAAGTGAGGCGGAGGAGTGGACAACCGGGGTCTCCGTACATTATAGGACGGGGATGGTTAGGTGTTGATGTCGTTTTTGGATTATGTTGTACCTTGGATTTATGTTTTAGGAGTTGTGCCGTTTTGAGGACTCGACTGAGTTTCCAAGTTGTATCGTTCTTTTCAAAGATTTTTTTGCATTACATTAAAACGATTTCGGTATTTGTCTTTATTTGTGCCATGTTGGAAAGATCCGGTGAAATTGTTATCAAGCTAAGGGTCGGAACCCATTGTGAGGTCTCCGCCCGTAGCATCCCGAGTCCCGCGGATTCGGAGGTAGAGTTGTTTGAGTCACTGATGGAGGTTATTTTGTTGCCACATCTCTTGGATTTGATGCATCTGAAAAAGTGTGAGTCACACTGATCACCATACTTGGCCCAGTTGATCTTGGATAATTGAGCCAAAGTGGTACGGAGAGAGTCAAGATTTTCATTTAGCTTTGATGTGGTATCTTTCTCGAACTCTTGGAGATCGGATGCATGGAGGTTTGTCTGCAGATTTTTCTGGGCATTACGGAGCAGTGACCTTTGATCTTGGATGGCCATGTGGATCTCTTCCAGCTTGGAAGCGGAGTGTTCAAGGGTAAGGAAAGCTAGTGAGTGGTCTGAGACATTAGGGAGATCAAAGTGGGCGGATGTGTTAGGGAAGGAGGAAGCCCATATGGGGTTGATGAGGATACGATCGACATGCACCAAACCCTAGAACCAATTTGCTTTTTATTCCACGTATACTTGCATCCCGAGTAGAGATGATCGGAAAGATGATTATGGATGAAGCAAGAGATTAGTTCAGTAGAGGTTTGTGAGAGAGAGGGTGAGTTATTGGTTGATTTCTTATCCGGAGATAGGGTAGTGTTGAAGTCCCCAAGTAAGGCCCAGAGGGTGTTATTATTGAGGAGGTTTAAGGTTGAGATGGTGTCCCTAAGGCTAGCTCGATTAACCTGGGAATTATGGCCGTATATGAAGGTGCAATCGAACCTACTAGTAGGGAGAGAATGGTTTGGGTGTGATGATATTTGGCAATGGATGGCTTGGTCAGTGATGATGGTAGGGGTGAGTTGAAGTCGGCTAGGGTTCCACTCGTGCGCAAGCTTTGATTTGTCTATTTACTGTGTTCGTTTAAGAACCTCAACCTGAACGGAATTCTACGATTAACAATTGTTGTTAGTTGTGCGGAAGCATCTCTACACAACCTAGAGAGAAAACATGCCAAGTTCAGCATCATGACTATTATGCTATTGACTATTCTCCAAGGGTAGAATGTCATGATGTAGTAACATTAAGTTATTGTGGGCATTCTCTACACAACCCGTTTATTGTGAAATTGACATAATTGTCTTAATTCTATATAGCAAAAATCCAGGTAAACATCTTCGAGAATGGTTGAACCTAGAGAGAAAACCGAATTCAACGATAACTGTACTGTAATAACTCAATTAAGTGAACAATCGTTACCATAGTAAACACAAACGTTAGTTCAAACTTATTAGTGACGTTCCTACTTAACCTAAAATGTTTGCTAGTGCTAACGGCCGTGTTTAACATATAGAAGACACAAACGTTAGTTCAAAGTTAACGTTTGTTAGCACAACTGTTACATATTATTTATTATTTTTGCTAATGGTCGTTAGGCTATTTGATGTAACTAACGATTATTATTAATATTTTATTGACCGTAATTAACGATCGCTACTAATCTAGCCAACGAACGTCAATTTTATAATACCAAGGGTATTGTAATTGTGATGGTATCTTCAATATTTTGTTAGATAAATTAAGATCCCGGATAGATCGTAAGGGATAAGATAAGAAATTATTATAAAATGATATGGTATTAAATAATAAATAAAATAAATCAATTAGGCAAAGTAAGATGCTGTTACGTGTGACTTTTGAATAATCTAGTTGTTGCAGAATTTTAATCTTCTACTTTAAGGGGATATTGGGCCATCGGTGGAAGAGTTTTGGTATTTCTGTTACGTACAAGAAATAATATAATTAAGTTTGTAGTATTAATTTGATTTTATTTTATCAACAATGGTGCTCATACACCATAATAAGTAAAATTATCCGATCCATAAATAATCTGACAATCATATTCGTGAATATCCGAGTTTTAACTGATTGGACGGAAATCTGCTTAAAATTATGGATATGCGGATCGGATACGGATAGAGTTTTTTTAACTCAAATATCCGATATCCGGTAATATATTATATGTTTCCAAATTTTAAAATCATGTTGCAATACCCGAGTTTGCAGGAATTTGATCGTTTTTAATAGCTTACACCTAAAAAGTCTTGGGTTCGAACTTTCAAACCCTCAAATAATTTGAATACTTTTTGTTTAGAAATGAAACCTTAAATGCACTCAACTATAACCTATAGGTGAGAGAGTGGTGTCGCTTCTCAGTTCTCATTTTCTTGCCGCTTCTCACTTTTCTTCTTCTCTTAGATCGACTACAAGGCGACGAGACTAGCAATTTGGTGAGAACACTCCGGTTACCCTGCTACAAGTTAGTGGTTCCTCCGGCAAAACACTTTCTCTTCACGAATCTCAATCTCCCTTTGTCTTCTCCCAAAGTCCCTACATTATTGCTCAGATCTCCCACGTTTGTTGACCCCCACAAAACTACTCTCTTCTTGAATCTCGATCTCCATTTGCCTTCTCCCGACGTCCCTATACAATTGCATTAACCCCCTCTGTTTTCGTCATTCAAGATCTACAAGAAACTCAAATCTCTCATCATCATCCTGCAACTGTTAGTTTACAAATACATTTTCTTCTTGTTTGTAAGACTCATTTTTCTTCCTTTTGGAACACCCTGTTTAGGACCTCAAAATAGGTTCCGACCATAGTTTGACAACTACAATAATGTACAAATGTAAGTAAAACACTTTAAAAACTATAAAATATATTTGCATACATGTATAACATGTCACAACCTTACAAGACGGAAATATCATAATAATGTACATGCAGAAACTGAAGGACTTTCCCGTTCCCATCTAAATGAGTACGTGGACCTGGCTGACCATCCACTTTGGATCTCTTTGCAACTTCCTATAACTACAAAGCATCTACAACGTCAAATAAACTGTAGGCTAAGAACCTACATATTAGAAGAATCACACAAACACAAACACACACAATGCGGAAATAAAACACATAGCATGCTCACACACAATTCAATTATTATCTTAGTAACGCCATTCACTTCTAATTCCAATTTACCACCATGAGTGGTTTAGCGTACCTCCCCGTATACCATCATGGAGTGGTTCAGTGTCCTCCCCATATACCATATATGGGCTAGTCACGGAGAACCTCCCAATCTTCCTCAGGAGCTAGGCAGATGATGTCACCGTCCGTTACACTTGGGTCAATAATACATAAGTCATCTTAATCCAATTATCATTAATACACAAGTAATAACACACACCATTGATGTCATTCAACCAATATATAGATGCAACTAAGTTAGGCGCCCAAAGGACTTACTTGTATCAGGTCAAGCCCCGTCAACAATATCACTCGATCTCGATTGAGTATGATCTCAACTGCCTGATCACAATAGAAAACTTGAATCAATAACACTTATCCGACATCTAGAAGTTCCAACTTTAAGGTTGACGACGAATATTTGAGAAACGTACTAAACAAAATCTTTTTTGAAAAAATACGATTTTACCCCTGAGATTTGGGAAACTCCAAAAGCTCTATGAAGTCTCATGAACTTCTACTAGAAACTAAAAACATGATGTCCAACTCTAAGATGGAAGGATCTAGTTATTTATTGAGTTTAAAATGATGTCCCACTTTCAAACTCTTTATCTACATTAGCTAAGGTCCAAATAGCACGCTATTACTAAATCCAAACATTCTGAGAATACCTACTCACATGCAAAGCCATGTCTACTCCTATAATATAAATCCATAAAGTCACACAAATCCCACAACCATCTCCAAGAACACAATCCTAAACCTAGCCAAAATCTCCTCTATATACGAACTATGCTTATACCTAACTTTGGGACATCACACATCCGAATCTAATCGTTAGCTCGCTCTCCAAACTTGATACATTATACTACGCATATCCATATACAACATATAAAAAAATTCAAGTCCATCAGAGGTATCTAACCCATTCAAATATGCATCACAAAATTGCTTCAACATGTAGTTTCCTTAACACTTCAAATAAATCAGCACAACCTAAAAAACTACACGAGGTCTCTACTTTGGAAAACTATAACTCCTAAACCACTCCTTGGATTCCTCTCATATTTCAGTATGTTTTACTATGCAATTTGTCTTTTTTAAGTTGTTGCAAATTGTTCGCTATAATATTGTTAGATTATGAGTCTAATATGTTGGACCAAATATATTGGGTTATATGTTTGGCTTTTCCTTTATTTGTTACTTTTTTTTCATTTTATGATTTGTTAGTTTATTTTTTTTTATCTTTTTATATTTATCTATACAAACAATATTTGATCAATGAAATAAATTAACTTCCAGTTCACAAATCTCTACAAGTATTCTCAATGGTGCATGGTGGAAATCATTGGCTTAGATTTTAATGTTTTGAGTTTATTTCATAAATTTATTTGTTGTCATTTTTCCGTTCTCTATGTTTGATGAGTAGTTTCTAGTTGTCAAGTTCTGCAAAATAGTTTAATTGAGTTGATATTTCACATCCATTTTACTTTATTTATCAGGTATTTTAAGTTGATGCAAAAACAAAAATTGTTAGCAGATCTTGTCTATCTTCTTTCAATTGCAGAAGTAATCACTGAATTAGTAGGGACCAACATGAAAGTATAAACTAAATTTAAAATTTCCAATGTTAAATTTGTAGTTTTTGAAGTAATTTATACTTGCCCGTATATATCTGTATATCCTTACTATACTAAATGTGTGAGTTCACCAAATGAATAGGGCATTTCCATTTTTGCCCTTACAGTTTATATTTTCCAGATTTGCCCTCATTGATCTTCACATATTACGTTCCAGTCGGTGCATATTTTTAGGCCTCATATTACAGCCCATAGAAACAGGAGTACTGGGCTTGTCCCCACGCGTGGCCCGTTGGACTAGTTGCTGGATTTTGTGGGTTGATCACGAGATGGCTTCTTTCACACGCACATATACGAGACACTCTATTTTACATATGTCAAGACGTTGAACCCTTGGGGTTCGTTGCCTCTTCTCTGCTACTTCCACGCGCCCCCTTTCTGTAAATCCGCTGCACCTTCGATGGTACTACGCCATGTGTTGGAAGCGTGTTCTCTTCTCGATGTGCCACCGTTGGGTCATTAATTGTGGCCGTAGTTAACTTTTCAATGCTTTGCTTTAAATGCTTTCAAATAGGGCTTCCAACGGGCATGAATTGGCCGATTTATTTTTCTTCCCCTTTTCGGTAGCTTCTTTCCTTCGATCTGTTCGTTCTTGGATAAATTCATATTTGAGGTATCCTGATTTCCATTTACTAGACTAGGTAATGAGCCCAAGGCTAACAGCGCAGCATAGAAAGCCCAAAGCCTGTAAAATGTCTCTATATATGCTGTACTGATGTTCACAAAAATGAATGAGACAAAATGGAAAGCATTTAACAAAACATCCATTATGGTATCAAAGCTGATCGGCCAACGCCATCACTCCTAAAACAATCCTCTAACAGAATTTTTCAGAGCCATCAATGGCTGAAAATCGAAATCAAACTTTTTCCCTTTCTTCTATCCAAACTTTCATCTGAGAATTTTCTTTTATGGAAGGCTCAAATCAGCCCCATTCTACGAGCTCAAAACCTGTATGAATTTGTGGATGGCTCAAGACCATGTCCAGAGAAGTCTCTTCTTCCTCCACAGTCCAAAGAATACTTAGACTGGATCTCCAAAGACCAGTTTGTGCTTGCCATACTCACCTACTCCCTCACAGAACTATTTTAGTCCAGCACCTGGACTGTAAAACTTCAACTGAAATGTGGAATCATCTTCATTCACTTTTTGCCTCTGTATCAAGTGCCAATGTTGTCCAAACCCGTCTCCAGCTTGCGTCTCTGCGCAAGGGAGATCTTTCCATAACTGAGTTTTACAGCAAAGCGAAAAACCTTGTAGCTTGCCTTACCACAGCCGGTCAGGCTATCTCCGATACAGAGTTCATGAGCTTTCTTCTTGTTGGACTTGGCCCTGATTATGATTCTATTGTCACCAGCCTATCCACTCAAGTGTCACTACCATCTCCTTCTCAAATTTTGTCCCATCTTCTCATCCATGAGTCCCATATCTCTCGACAGAAAACAGCTCTTCTCCCTTCACCCCCTACTGTCAACAATACCAACTCCTCTATGGAAGCCAACAATACTCAGAATCAGGGTCGTGGCTCTTCCTCTCGCTCCAATGGCACTCAGAATCAGAATCAGGGTCGCTCAAACAGAGGACACGGACGAGGTCGTGGCAGGAGCCCTTCTCCACAGAATTTCTCAAGGAGCCCTGATACACGACCCATCTGTCAGGTATGTTTCAAACCAGGTCACGTTGCTCTCTCTTGTTGGCACAAATTTGATCACAACTATGCTGCTCCACCATCACCTTCATACCAAGCACACAATACCTCCACCAATTGGTACCCTGACACAGCCGCTACCCACCACTACACCCCAGATCTCTCTAACTTGAGAATCGATTCATATCCATATCCATGAACGGACACTGTTTCTCTTGCTGATGGCTCCAGCATTCCAATCCAACATCAGGGTTCTTCACTTCTTCATTCAAATTCTCGAAATCTCTTACTATTGAATCTATTGCATACTCCTCTACTAAATAAAAACTTGCTCTCTGTAAATCAATTTTGCATTGATAATTCGGTTTACTTTGAGTTTCACTCCACTTGTTTCTTTTTGAAGGACACCAAGACCCACACGCTTCTTCTTCAAGGAACCGTTGAGAACGGCTTGTACGTGCTTCCCTCTGCCAATGGTTCATCGCTGCCTCAACTTCACCTCACCGTCAACCAACAAGCCATCCTCTGGCATCAACGATTAGGGCATGTTACTAAGCCTACTGTTGCCTCCATTCTCACAAATGAAACTGGCCCAGTCCGTGGCCCACTTTTCCCTCCAGAAGGATGTACCTCTTATTCTTGGGCCAAGGCCCATGCCCTTCCCCACCCCCCAAGTTCTTCCAGGAGCACAAAACTCTTACAACTTTTATTCATTGATGTATGGGGACCAAGTCACACATTATCTTTCAAAGGACACAAATATTATGTCTCTATTGTTGATGATTATTCCAAGTTTGTTTGGCTTTTTCCCCTACCAACCAAGTCTTCGGTCACTCCCGTTATTACATAATTCGTTACCCTCGTTACAAATCTTTTGTCCACCAACATTGTGTCCATACAAACGGATGGTGGTACCGAGTTCAAACCACTTATTCCCCTTTTTCAAAAGTTAGGGATTTCACATCGCCTAACATGTCCATATTCCCACCAACAAAACGGCTCCGTCGAAACTCGACATCGTCGAATCGTTGATATGGGGTTGACACTTCTTAAACATTCTTCCCTACCCCTTCGGTTTTGGGATTTTGCCTTTGAAGCGGCCACATATTTAATCAATCGAATTCCCACTCCCATCCTCAATCACAAAACACCCTTTGAACTAGTTTTCAATGAAACACCAAACTACAAATTCTTGAAAGTATTCGGATGTCTCGCATTTCCGAACCTACGGCCATACAATAAACACAAACTAAATTTCCGTTCCCAACCCACTATTTTCCTTGGATATTCACCAAATCATCTTGGTTACATTTGTTTAGATTGGATACAACACAAATTCTATGTCTCTCGAGATGTTTTGTTCCATGAAAATACTTTTCCATATCAAAACAAACCCACAAAAGAGCCAAACACAACTTGGGCCTCAATTCCCTTCCAGTTTCCAACTCTGGCCCATCTGTCACCACCTTCCTCTACTGCCAATCCTTCCTTATCCAGCCCACTAAGTGAATCATCCCATGATTCACCAAGCCCACTACCACATAACTCCCCTCAGCCCATATCTGTTTCGGATGAAGCTCCTTCACAAATAAATCTTCCAAGCCCAACCCGTACCCGTGCTTCTAACCGAATCTTCACACCCCTAGTCCGCCAAGATGGAACAATTCCCTGGCCGTCTCCTTCTTGCTCAACCATAGTTGCTGCTATTCCAGATGAGCCTTCCAATTTCACCATTGCTTCTAAGTTCCCAGAATGGCGAAATGCAATGGAAAGTGAAATCAAATCTCTTCTATCAACCAAAACCTGGATCTTGGTCCCTCCTTCACCCTCTCAAAATGTTCTTGGAGTAAAATGGGTGTTCAAAACAAAACATTTCTCCAATGGAACAATTGAATGCCGGAAAGCCCGCTTGGTCGCCAAGGGGTATCATCAACTACATGGCCTCGATTACCATGATACATTTAGCCTTGTTGCAAAGCCCTCCACCATACGCCTCCTACTTTCCTTGGCAGCAATGAACCATTGGACAGTGAGACAGCTCGACATACAAAACGCTTTCTTACACGGGGATTTGACTGAAGAGGTATACATTTCTCAACCCCCAGGATTCATTCATCCACACTATCCTAATCACGTCTGTCGTTTGCAAAAATCCTTGTACGGCCTCAAACAGTCACCAAGAGCCTGGTTTGCTCGCCTTGGTGACACTCTGATATCCATGGGGTTTTCAGCTTCACAATCTGACACATCAATGTTTCTCTTTCAATCTCCAACTGAATTTGCCTGTATCCTTGTGTATGTTGATGATCTGCTCGTCATTACTTCATCCCCTTCTCTTGCCTCCAAATTCACAGATAGACTATCCTCCATTTTCCCGGTCAAGGACCTTGGACCAGTGAGTTACTTTCTAGGCATTGAAGTACAACGTACAACAAAAGGCTTCTACCTATCCCAAACACGATACATTATTGACCTGGTTACCAAAGCCAAAATGCAAAATTCCAAACCTGTTTCCACACCTTTAGCCACCACTTTTCAGGACACATTTATGTCTTCCCAGCCCTTTGATGATCCATCCTTATATCGGAGTATACTGGGCAGTCTGCAATACTTAGCATTCACTCGCCCAAACATTTACTTTGCAGTCAATAAATTGGCACAATTTATGCATTCACCAACTCGGCACAATGGCAATCTGTCAAACGAGTACTCCGCTACTTAAATTGTGCATCATCACTCCAGTTTCATATTTAATCTACAAAAGGCTCTTTACTCTCCGCCTATTCAGATGCTGACTGGGGCAGCGACACTACCGACAGACGATCCACAAGTGCTTATTGCGTTTACTTAGGGCACAATTTGATCTCCTGGACTTCAAAAAAACAAAGCACAGTAGCTCGATCCTCCACTGAAGCAGAGTACAGAGCAATGGCAAATGCTACATCTGAAATCCTGTGGATACAGTCCCTCCTCAGGGAATTAGGTATTGCTCTTCATCAACCCCCAACCTTATGGTGTGACAACCTGGGAGCAACATACCTCGCTGTCAACCCTGTTATGCACAACCGGATCAAACACTTGGCTCTTGATTACCATTTTGTTCGCCAGCGTGTCCAGAACAAGAGTTTGATTGTGGCCTTCGTCTCATCCAAAGATCAAGTGGCAGATCTCCTCACCAAAGTTGTGTCCTCTCCTCGCGTGGCTACTCTACGCTCCCATCTCCGCCTTACTGAGTTAGGATCGACGGGGGATACTAGACTAGGTAATGAGCCCAAGGCTAACAGCCCAGCATAGAAAGCCCAAAGCCTGTAAAATGTCTCTATATATGATGTACTGATGTTCACAGAAATGAATGAGACAAAATGGAAAGCATTTAACAAAACATCCATTCCCGTTTCTTCAATCCACTAATTGTTTGCTTCAATTGATAATTAATTGATGTTTGTATTCTGATTTAGTTGAATGCACTGTAATCTCTTCCTGTTTTTCATGTTATTACTTTTCATATTATTTTTTGTTGTTGGATTTAGTTCAGATGGTTGATTTTTCTTGCCGATTTAATTACATTACAAGATTTGGGGTTCGCTGTTGCAGCTTTGTTCCTAAGCTTCCTGGTAATTAACAGTTACTCAAAAAATTTCATGTTAATTAGGAGTTGTTTTGATTCATTTAATAAAAAATAAAAAGTATAGGTTTGTAGAGTTGTGGAAAAAGTTAGGAGATTGAAATGGATAAATTATTTAAGACCAGATCTCAAGAGATGAATCCTCATCCAAGAAGAAGAGGATCTCATTGTTGATCTTCACAAAATTCTAGGAAACAGGTTCGCACATTTACCTAATCTAAATCAAATTATCACAAAATCATGATTAAGGAGTGATTATTTTTAATTGAAAATATTGCAGGTTGACAAAGATAGCAACACAATTACCAAGAAGAACCAACAATGAGATCAAGAACTTATGTAATTCAAGCCTTCAAAAGAAACTGATGAAGTAGGAGATTGATCCCACCACTCACCAACCCTTCAAAAATCATTCTTCACATTTCTCACAGTCACTCCCATTGCCATTTGGTTTTGTTTGAGCAAGAGATATATCAAGAACTGCATCCACATGCAAAAGCAGACATTATGTTCCCTTCATTTTTGAATTCTTCTCTTTCATCGCAAAGTATCATCTCTCTCCCTTTCTCTTTCTACCTCTTTTTATTTTGGATGATCCATGTTGGATCCCTTTTTCATCTGTCTTGATCGATTGTTCTAATGGTCATAGCCATTGAAAGTAAACGAATACAAATAAGAAGACACAATGTTTTAGTGTGTTGTGTGTTGATTAGTGAGTCTAGAATGATCTAACAGTGGGGTTTGTTTCATCTCGGTTAATTCTGATTTCATTGTCTTATTGTCCTAATTTGCTTTTTCTTGAGTATTTTGTTGATTGTTCAATGGGTTCTTGCCAATGCGAAAGACCCATGTGTTTGAAGTGATGTTGTTTGAGGTTCTGATCTGCAACTGTGAAACTATGTGCATTTCCAAATGTAGAGCTTTCAATATGTAGCTGTCTTTGTCCGGGTGCCATGGTAGGAGTGCATGTGATTTTGAATTTGAGGGCAAAGACTTGAAATGTAGAATTATAACTGAGGTCAAAGTCATCTTTATGAAGAAATAAAGACAAAAAGTATTTCATTGAGGCCTCTACAATGTTTATTAGGTTAGGCATGCATGTGATCAAAGTTTGAGGTCCAAAAAATTTTGTCATGCAATAAGTAATGGATTTTAAGTGGTTGTGCAGTATCCGACGAGCAGCGTGATGCAGCAAAGTAGGGGACTGTACATCCAGCATCAGCAGGCTCAGGCTATGATTCCGCAAGCCGTGATAGTGGCTCCATCCTCCGTGCTCTACATCAGCCAACAACCTTACGGCTCCATCCTTCGTGCTCTACAGCAGCCAACAACCTTACGCAACAGTCAACAACCTTACGCAGCTGTTGCAGCAACAACAAAGTCTGCACTCTCAGATGGGTGAATGAGCTCCATGAGCGGGAGTGGATGAGGCCCACCATTCTCCAAGGGGATCCCAACAACAGCTTGGGCGGGTTTTCGGATTTTGAGCGAGGCAGCGTGAGTAAGAAAGAGATGGGTGGCGACAGGGATGGAAGTGAGAGCATATACTTAAGTCTTTTGATGATGGCAACTAAGGAGTAATGAGCTTAGTTAGGACTAGGATTTGGTGGCCTGGAATATGGAGATAATGTGTTCTTATAGGGCAAAATATGTAAATAAAGGATATATTAGGGACATTGTTAGAATATATCCTAAGACATATAAATACATACAGTTGTAACATAATTCAGTTTGATGCATAATATACTACTTTTCATATCTTCTTCTTAAAATGGTATCAGAGCTTCGGAAAAATTTTTCTGCAAATCTTCCAATCTAGATCTAGTTCTTTTCTTTTGATTAATCATCTATGGATGATCGTAATGATGCTCGGGATAAGGATCCTCTCGATCCGAATCCTATTTCATCAAGTAGTAGAGTTACAAAGTCCACTGGAGCTGGAATCATTTTACCTAGAAATTCAACTGATCCTCTTTACCTTGCTCCCTCAGATAATCCAGGGATGCAACTCGTATCTACACTATTTGATGGATCCAATTTATTTTCATGGAAAAGAGGGATTCATATGGCACTTGGTGCAAAATTGAAAGTAGGTTTCATCACAGGCTCTTGCGTAAGACACTGTTGATACAAAGAAGGCAGCACGATGGATTCGCGCCGACTATATGATCCGGTGTTGGCTGATTCATTCGATGAAACGGGAAGTTGCTGAGCAATTTTCGTATGTGGAATCAGCTAAGGAACTATGGGATGAAGTTCTAGAGAGGTATCAGATCTCTAACGCACCTTTGATTTATCAAATTCACAAAAACCTAAACTCTATGAAACAAGAGAATGCTACAGTTTCAGTTTATTATGGTCGTCTTAAGCGTCTATGGGATGAGCTGCAAGCGCACGATGTGCTACCTGTTTGTTGTTGTGCTGGAATTATACATTGCAAATGTGAGATTCCTAAGCTTTTAATTGAGAGAGAAGTCAAAACACGCTTGATTCAGTTCCTTATGGGGCTCAATGATCAATTTGATCATGTTAGATCTACTATCCTATCTCTTGAGACCTTGCCATCTTTAAATCGTGCTTTCCATATGGTTTTACAAGTTGAAAAGCAGAGAGAAGTTACCTCTACACTAACTATACCTCATGAAGCATTAGCAACAGATAGACAGATTCCCTATCGTCAGGCAGGAGGAAGTAGGCAAGATTTTCGCAAGGATAAATGGGATAGGAAGTGTGACCATTGCAAAGAAAAAGGTCATTTGAAGGAGCAGTGTTTCAAGCTGTATGGTTTTCCAGATTGGTACAAAGGTTCCAAGAACTTTTCTAATGATAGATCTCCAAACCATTCAAGAACTGGTCATTCTCTGAATGCATTCAATTCTGACGGTTCTATCATCAATTCTCCTCATGATGATGTCCCTGTCAAAGGAGTTGATACTAATACTATGTCCATGATGTTTCAAGAGATGTTCAAGTTCATGAATAATCAGTCTGTCAGTTCTGGACCTTCCAGTTCTGTAAACTTCGCAGGTATTCTGAAGTCTTTTTTAGCTCATGCTTCTTCTTCACCAAATATTTGGATTGTTGATTCAGGAGCGACATATCACATCTGTTATTGTCGAGAATTATTCTCCAATCTTGTTGCCTTGACCAAGCCTATTCAAATTGGCCTTCCTGATGGTACTTTAAAATTGGTGACTCATTCAGGAAGTGTTCCAATTTCTCCATCTCTCACTTTGGACAATGTTTTGTTTCTGCCAGGGTTTAAGCATAATCTTCTCTCTGTACATCGACTTATCATTCAGTCTTCTTGCAAGGCTATTTTTGATTCTGGTCATTGCTTATTTCAGGACCATATTACTAATGCTGTTATAGCTCAAGGCTCCTTGGATGGTGGTCTTTACAAGCTCATTAGTCATGTCACAGTTTCTACTAATGATGCTCTTTCTGTCTGTAATAATGTTGACAAGATATCTTTGCAAACCTTTCATGCACATTTAGGCCATTCATCTTTGCTTAAATTGCAGCATACCACTGCCTGTCCTTCTACAACTTTGTCATCCTTGACATGTGATATTTGTATAATGGCAAAACAGCACAAATTACCTTTTCCTCGTAGCAACTCATATGCTGCTCATGCATTTGCTATTTTGCACATGGATATTTGGGGCCCTTACCATACTAGATCTAAATGTGGTGCTCGATATTTTCTCACAATTTTGGATGATTTTACTCGATGCACATGGACTTTTCTTATGAATGATAAATTGCAGGTGCATCGATTGGTATCTAAATTTCTAGTATATGTGCAGACTCAGTTTACTGGTGTGGTTAAAATCATTCGAACTAACAACGGATCTGAATTCATTCAGCATTCTCTTCAAGATTTATTCAAATCTAAAGGGATTCTGTACCACAAGTCGTGTCCTTACACACCTCAACAGAATGGTCGAGTTCAGAGGAAACATGGTCATTTATTGGCTACAACTCGAGCTATACGCCTTCAAGGACATCTACCTTTACATTTTTGGGGTGAATGCATTCTTTCAGCAACCTATTTGATTAATCTTATGCCATCTTCTGTATTAGGTTGGAAAATTCCTTTTGAAGTTCTTCATCAACGCCCAGTTTCATATGATCATCTCAGGATCATTGGATGTCTTTGCTATTGTCTGAATACTGTGAAAGACAAGGTGGAGGCTGTCTCCAAGCCATGTGTTTTTCTAGGCTACCCCCCAGGCCAGAAGGGCTATAAAGTTCTTGATTTGCAAACTGACAAGATTATAGTCACAAGGAATGTATCTTTTCGAGAAGATATATTTCCTTTCAAATCACCTTCTTCTACTTTGTCATCTTTTACTCCACATTTTCCATTGGTCTCTCCAGCCTGTGATTTCCCAGACACTTGCACTCCTAATTTATGTCCTGTCTCTTCACCATTACCAATTTCTTCAGCCTCTCCTGACAATGCTCCACAAAATCTATCTCCTTCTTTTTCCAATCCAAGGGCCTGTTTGGTATCAGCTGGATGGAGATTCATTTAGATTCTTTTCCAGTGTATTCTTCGAGATAGAAAAATTGTAAGCGTTTGGTATCGGTTTGAGCTTTTGTATTGTATTCTTTTACGAGATTTTTTTGCTAAAAGAATCCCAAAAAAAGAAGCTTGGCCCCCCAAGCTTCTTCGAGATTCTTTAGGTTAGATTGTTATTATTTCCCTCATACCCTCATTCTCTCTCCTTTCACAGTCTCAATCTCTCGTTCTTCCAGTCTCATTCTTCTTCCGATCTCATCTCTCGTTCTTCTTCCGGTCTCATCTCTCTCCTCCTTCTCTTCAGATCTTCTCCATCGGGTTCGCCGTGCCATGCCGCAATGGACGACCGCCGATTGCCCAGCCAACCAAGTGGGAGCAGCCCTGGGTCGCCCTAGCCTGCTGAAGATCCAACGCAGCCTTGGGTCGCCCTAGCTTGCCAAAGATCCAGCGCAGCCCCACCGGATGAGCTCCTCCGCTGCAGAACCAAAGCCGCGCGCCTTGCCCTGCTTCTCCGGGCCGGATCCATGCCTGCAAGCCCAAAATTTACAACGCAGCCCCCACGAGAAATGGAGAGTGCCGACGACGAAGGAGAAGAGACGGTGGAGTCACAATTGTCGATTAGAGGTTAGGGTTGCAGGAAGACAAAAATTTGGGGTTAAATTTTGAGGGTATTTTGGTAATCTTATCTATATGAAGCTATAACAATAATCTGATACCAAACAGAAAAATTTTACGTAAAAAACAATCTCTAACAATACCCATCTCCAACAATCCCCAAGAATCTCAAGAATCTCCATCCCCAAGAATCTAAAAAAAGAATACACATACGATACCAAACAGGCCCCAATACCTGTCCCTTTCCAGTCTTCCTCAGATACTTCTTCTCCTCCCATTATCATTCCTTATACATCTTCTCGACCTCATAGAACCATACATAAACCTGCTCATCTTCAGGATTATGTTTGTTCTTCTATTACTTCATCACCTAATCCTATTCTCTCTCAGTTGCAAGGTCTTGTTATGGATCCTGAATATTTGAGTTCTCTTTGTAATGTCATTACAACTTTTGAACCGACCACCTATTCTCAGGCTAAAAATCATGATGTTTGGCTTCGTGCCATGGAATCTGAACTTCATGCCCTATAAGCTAACAATACCTGGGAACTGACTACATTACCACCTGGTTCCAAGGCCATAGGTTCCAAGTGGGTTTACAAGGTTAAATATAATCAAGATGGCTCGGTTGAAAGGCACAAAGCTCGATTAGTTGCCAAGGGTTATACACAGGTCAAGGACAAAGATTACAAGCATACATTTTCCCCAGTTGCTAAGTTCACTATTGTACGAGTGCTATTAGCTATTGCTTCTGCCAAATCTTGGCCATTGCACCAGCTTGATATCAACAACGCCTTTCTTCATGGTTATCTTAATGAAGAGGTGTATATGCATCCCCCACAAGGTTACCACAAGGCTTCTGCTGGTCAAGTATGTCGCCTGAAAAGGTCTTTATATGGCCTTAAACAAGCTAGTCGTCAATGGAATGTGGAACTCACTAAATTATTGCTTCATCTTGGTTTTTCTCAGTCCAAACAAGATTATTCTCTCTTCATTAAGCTGGACAATTCAGGTATCACTATTGTATTAGTGTATGTTGATGATCTTATCATCACATGCAGTTCTCCTTCAATGATCATTACTACTAAAGCTGCTCTTCATCATGCTTTTACTGTTAAAGACATGGGTCTTGCCAGATTTTTTTTAGGCATGGAGATTTCTCGTAATTCTGAAGGCTTATACTTGAATCAAAGAAAGTATACACTGGATATCCTTACTTCATCCAATATGCTTCATTGCAAATCCAGTCCTTTTCCTATGCAACGCAACTTGAAACTTACCCCAGATGATGGTGAGTTATTTGATGATCCTGAATCATACAGACGCCTGGTTGGTCGTCTCTTATATCTCACTCTTACACGCCCAGATATCACCTTCATTGTCCATCATCTTAGTCAGTTTTTAGCTACTCCTCGTGTTCCACACTGGCAGGCTGCTATTCATCTTCTTCGGTATCTTCAAGGCACACTACATCTTGCTTTATTTTATCCAGCTTCCTCTAATTTAAACCTTACAGCATACAGTGATGCTGATTGGGGTTCTTGTGCATTTAGTTGCAAGTCTATTACAGGCTATTGCTTATTTTTGGGTTCTTCTTTGGTTTCTTGGAAGAGTAAGAAACAGAAGACTATTTCCAAGTCATCTGCAGAGAGTGAATATAGGGCTATGTCAGCCACTGCTTCTGAAATAGTTTGGCTTGAAGGTTTGCTTTCTGATTTGCAATTAAAGTGTCATTGCCTATTCCTATGCATTGTGACAACAAAGCTGCTCAACATCTTGCTGCTGATCCCGTTTTTCATGAACGAACCAAACATCTTCGTTTGGATTGCCATTATGTACGAGATGAAGTTCAGAAGGGATTCATCTCTACTCCACATATTCAGTCATCTCTTCAGCTTGCTGATATTTTTACTAAAGCTTTAGGAGAACAGCAACATCATTTTCTTTCTGTCAAGCTTGGCCTTGTTTCACCATGTCAAGCTTGAGGGGGGCGTATGGAGATAATGTGTTCTTATAGGGCACAATATGTAAATAAAGGATATATTAGGGACACTGTTAGAATATATCCTAAGGCATATAAATACATACAGTTGTAACAGAATTCAGTTTGATGCAGAATATACTACTTTTCATATCTTCTTCTTAAAATGGAAGTTCAGCCTTATCTGTTCATGTTGTTTGTTGTGTTTTTATGTAGAATAATGTTGGGTCTTGAGATAAGACCATGCAATCCTCTCTCAAGGAAAGGTAGTTGTCACCTTGAAGCTTATCATGTAAAATGAAGTATAGGGCTATAATTAGATAATGCAGTTTCATAAGCTTGTCATTTGCAAATAGTCAAGGAAAACCATTAGACAGAATCAAAGTCGCTACAAAAAATAACAAAACCCCTTCAGAAGTTAGCTTTCTTATTATTTTCTTCTATTTTTTTTAAATTTTTTTAAAGCAGTCTTAATAACCTTTGTAGACAATTTCATGTCAGCTACAATCTAGGAAAGCATTTTGGCAAATGGGCATAATTTAGATCAAAAGCCTGACAATTTAAGTACTAACTTCAGAAGGAATATGCAAATCAAATCATTAAATTTGCAAAAGATTAGGCTTACATTTGTTTCTGCTCACTATGAAGATTAGACTTAGAATATTCAACAGCGGAATAATTTGGTCTTTGTGTTTGTATATGTAGGATTTTTTTATCTGTTTGCATAAGTTGTCAGGTTCCACGGGTCTCTCTTGCAAATTGATCATCTTTAACTAATATACTATTTTTCCTTCAAAATATTAACTAGTGCTATAAACTTCTGGTTTCTTTCATGTAGTCCCATTTCATTGGTTCCAATACAAATAAGAGGCTTCATTATGAGCATTAGTGCCTCGTCATCCACTTCAATTTTGTATAGGGTGGTGATATGGGTGCTATACCATTTTGGTTGTTGTTTGTGCCTAGATGGTGAATTTGATCAATTTGAATGAATTTGATTCAGTTCATGATTTTTATAGACTAATCTTGTCATTTGAAATGAGAGGGTGTATTGCTTTTCAATTTTCATACCATTTTATGTTGTTGTTGGTTCAAAGATCAAAACTATGAAGCTTTTGAATCTGCCACACTCTTCTTATTTGGTTAGAAATTTAAAAAACTCTCTTATCCATTTGTTTTTTTAGTTTTATGTTTCTAGAGTTTGATTCACTTGGGTTTGTTATGTTTGATTGATTTGAAGAGGAGAAAGTGAAAAAAGATGAATTTGATACACTGTCATTGTTTCATGAGTACAAATTGGATCAGTTAAGAACGGCTGCTTTTGGGTTTTCACTTGAGAATATTGTATCTGAATATGGAGAGAAAGCTCCCAATGTTGTGTATAGTGGGGCAACTCAGGAGCGAGCGATTGGCCAATTTGATCGGGTTTTGTCATGAAGATGATGAAAGGTTGTTGGTTGCTTAGTTTATGCATAATGATAATCTTTCAAAACACCTCTTCCACTGTAAGTATTTATCCAAGAGTATCATGATGTTAATCTTGTTTTTGTGCTTTGTGTTAATCGATGTGCGCATATTGTAGTTTTGATAGGAACTGAAATGGAATACCATGAGTTCAACTCACTTGTGGATTTGGTACCACTTTCATGATATGTTTAGAGAGCTTCATATTCTAGCGTACCCTAACTTGATGCCTTTGCACCTCACATCACCGCATCTAAAAGGAATAGAGATTATAAGTTTCAATGGGCTATTGAGCTTTTGGGTTGAAGCACTTCTAGCCCTCCTGTCTCCAAATTTTTGTTTAGATGATGGATTCAAGCTAACATACCTCGGTTACTATTTCCTTGCAATTAAAACTTGTAGTTTAAGATATATGTTTTACTTGAACTAACATATATTCTACCAACTTTTCAGATACTTTATCTTTGTTGCAGGAACATGTTTTAAGAACATCCTAAACACCAGCTAAGCGGGAATAATTTGGTGAAAGACCAATTCCTACCACACCCTTATTGTACAAAGGATTATTGTAGTTTAGCATATTCATTTCAATGTAATAATTTTTTTTCTTTCGATTGCTTGCCAATGTATTGTACGTATACAAGTAACGGCGTGCGTGCGTAGCACGCGCGTCCAGCTAGTACAAATAAAAAACAGGAATCGTAGTTTGTCTTATGGCCCTCAATTTGGAGAAGAAGTATTAGGGAGGAAACCTGAAGTACATGGGCTAGTCTTATAATGGCTTTTAATGACCGACTAAATCCGCACTGACTTGTATCCAGATATGAAATAAATTGATAACTTGTTGTTTATGAATGATCCTTTAATGAAGATTTACATTTAGTTAATAGAGCCGCTTCACTTTTGGAGAATATTTTTCATCCTTTGACTCGGGGAACACTCTTGTCATATTAAGTTTAAGATTTACACGATAATTTGATAGAGACGGTGGCTTAAATAAATTTATGTGTTTGTGTCCGAATATTGGGTAAGTAAAAATCGGTAAGTAATATCGGATAAGTAAAATTGGGTAACTAACATTGAGTAAGTAAAACCGAGTTAGTAAAACCGAGTAAGAATTATCGGGTAACTAACATTGAGTGATTGGAATTGGGTAAGTGAGATCGGGTAAGTGGAATCGGATAACTAAAGTTAAGTAATCGAATTGGGAAATTGAAATTTAGGTAATTGAAATTTGGTAATTGAATTGGATAATTAAAATCGGTAACTAACATTGGGTAAGTAAAAGTTAGTAATTGAATTGGGTAAGTAAAATCGGGTAACTAACATCGGGTAACTGAAATTGGGTAATTGGAGTTGGGTAAGTGAAATCGGGTAACTGAAATTGAGTAATCGAATTGGGTAATTGAAATTTAGGTAATTGAAATTTGGTAAATAAAACTGAGTAATCGAATTGGATGATTAAAATTGGGTATGTAAAATCGGGTAACTAACTTTGGGTGATTAAAAGTTGGTAACTGAATTGGGTAAGGAAAATCGGGTAACTAACATCGGGTAAATGGAATTGGGTAAGTGAAATTGGGTTACTGAAACTGAGTAATCGAATTGGGTAATTGAAATTTAGGTAATTGAAACTAGGTAATCGAAGTTGCTAACCGAAGTTGAGTAATCGAAGTTGGGTACGTGAGTGAAGTTGAGTAGGTGAAAGTTGAATATGTAAAGTGTAACACCCCAAATTCTGAGAACTCGGGGAGCTACTGGTTAGGACCTCACAATGGGTCCCGACCTTAGTTTGACAACAATTTAACTTGTATCTTACAACAAGGCACAAAAGTATTTAAAACATTTGAAAACTTTAAACAATATATACATGAAGAATATGTATCAGCCTTACAAAGCAAAGGTACCAAAACGACACATAAGAAGGACAGAAGACATCCCGTCCCCAACTAAATAAGTACGTGGACCCGGCTGACTATTCTCTTCGGATCTCTCTACAACTGTTTTAACCTGCAAGGCATCTACAAGCGGTATAAAACCGTTAGCTAACATTCTATGCATAAGTATAAAGGTAAAAGCACAAACACACAACATACACAATCAACATGCAACACTCAATCCTTTTATTATCTTTAATTAGGTAATAGGTTATTACTAATGATACTATTTTGTGACACGAGGGATTCCCAAACCTCGCCCCTGTCCCCGTTTACCAACGCGGAATGGTACTAATGCATCTGACCGTCTACCGGACTGGGCTGGTCGCAGGGAACCTCCTAGACTCTCGCAAGAGCTAGGCGGATGATGTCACGACCCGTTATCATACACTTGGGTCAATTACGTAAATAATAAAGTCGGCCTAATCCGGTTTCGTTGTTTATTATAACTAGCAAACACCACTCATACACATTACACTCATACAAGAAAGCCAGCTAAGTAAGTCCGTGGACTTACTTAGCTGTTGTTGAGCCAGTTGTTGTCACGACATAATGGGCATTCATTAGACATGAAAGGTGTGCATGGAAGTGCAAGGAAGCAAAGGGAATCTCCCTTACCCAATTCCAAACTCGAAGGGAAGTAAGGAGGTGAGCCAAGGTTGTTGTTGAGCCAGTTGTTGCACAGAAGAGGAGAGACTAGGAGTCTCTGTGTCACTCCAGATTGTGTGCACTGCGAAGGAGAAGCACAACCTTCGTCTTCAGGAGGCGCACTCGCAGCAGGGATGTGCACACCTGTGGCGTGAATGAGGCGCAAGGCTGGGAGCGTCTGTCTGCTTGAAAGCCGCTGCACCGCCAGGCTGGACGGCTCGACGCTGCTGCAGAGGGCTGGAAGGCGTGACGCTGCTGCAGAGGGCTGGAAGGCGGCTAGAGAGAAGGGTCGAGGCTGGTTCGACTGGGGAGGAGGGCACGCCTGCACTGCTGGTGTCGACAATGGCTAGAGAACGCGAGGCTGGAGGTGCTGCGAGGAGCCGTTCTGCGTGCTGCACCAGGAGGAGATGCCAAGGTTGCGTTGTTGTTGCTGCTGTGTACAGAAGAAGAGCAGAAGATCGAGAGGAAGGAGAAGAGAGACGTTCTTGGGAAGGATAGGGTTCACGTGAAAGCAGCGGCTGGGAAGGAGAACAATTGTTAGAAGATTTGCAACTCCTTATTGGGCTTAACTGGCTTGTTCCTGACAGGCCCGGATGGCCTTTTCATAACTTAGTCATGGGTTTGTCAAATGGGTCAATTATTATAAGGCTTGCAAGAGTGTTTTAGGAATGATTTTATATGATTATGTTTCACATAAAATCATAGAAGTTTGGAAAGGAATATTTTATGTGAAAAACTCTTCGCATAAAATGGCAAGATTTTAGTTGACTCACGATTTACCGGAAATTAAATTTCCGGGTATTACATTACTACCCGCTTAAAATAAGTTTCGTCCCGAAACTTAAAAGAAGACAACATAATGTCGGAATTCATACTAAAGAACTAAAGCGCCGAAAAAGTCATAATCGGTCAACTTCTCTTTTGTTTCGGAAATAGTTGGAAGAAAATTTTCAGGTATTACATCAATCCCCCCTTAACAATAAGTTTCGTCCCGAAACTTAGGGTAAGACAATCCTGATCGGCCTTTAAGGCACTAAACAGCTGTATCTGATCACTACACAAAAGTCTCCATGTTCCCACATCTAAGTATCCCGCACATCAGTTACCAAAAGCACACATCACTGACTAAGCACACAATCATATAATAAACAAGTAGTCAAACAATATCACACATACAAGGTCAAGCCCTAACTCGTCACTCCCGAGGTCACAACTATCGCTACATTGGTCTTTGAAAGGTTACGTCATTTACTATCTCGATATCTTAGGTAGCCTTATCAGCTTTTCCTAAAACCACTGACTCTTAAATCTTTTCAAGTACTTACATCACAAGCGTCTGCCACCACGTTCTAGAGTGGTTACCGGATATCTCACCGGTATCATCCGGCTCAACTGTCTGTTCCTCTAATCTGATCACCTAACTCACTTTGAGATTATACTCCGAGATTATGCTTTCTTTAAGCACGGTTACTAGGTTGCAAGTATGCTCTTGTCGCTTCTCTTTCTTATGTATCTTCGACTCAGGACGGTAGTTACTCACTTTGAGCTTTCTAGTGCAGGCCATGCGCAATACTTTTATTGCATCATTAATTCTTTCCTAATCCATCCGGAAAACTCACTCTAGAGTATTCCATTAGTATAGAATTCCAAAACTACCTATCTGGAAACATGTAACAAAGCCATCACTCTTCACTCGGATCCATAATAGGATACTAGTCTACTTCTATTACCTCTACATGCACATAAGTTCCCGTACAACATTTCCAGTCACTCACATAGCCTAACTCACGTTTCTTCCAACTAGAATGCATTTCACCAACTATCACCATCTTAAACTCGACATGACATCCAGCAGTACCATTGAGCTTCTTGCTTTGTGGGTTAGGACCCACCACGCTTCCGCTGCGCTACTCTGATTATTTTGTTGTCACCCCTTAATCATAAGGACGTGTTCTGTGAGTCCAAAATGATTAACCGGATGAAGTACCAAGTACTTTCCTTACTTGTTTTCCTGAAATAAAATCATTATTGGAAAGCAACCATCTTCCGTTTACTTCCTTAATTCTTGCAACACCGATCCAAACTCCCTGACTCGACCAGAGTTTGGTCTTAACCAGACAAGAAATAACCTTTAACGCAATCCTCTCGATATCTTTTGCTCATCCCAGACGGTTGACGTTGCCTACTTGAGGAAATCCTCCAAGGCGTCGGTAAAGCTACCCCATAGATCCACCGTCACAATTATCTCTTCTTAACGGCACATAGCTCGTCAATACTAAACAATACTTGCACGTCCTTGGTTGACATCGGACAGTCTATAATTGACTTATCACCATTTCATACCTCTACTGATATTAAAATTTTGGTGCATACCACCTACTAGATTAATCCTTTTATCCTTCTTTAGTTCGTCTTATCTTTCCCTCTTCTGCTTCCTTTGGGACACTATCTTTCTCAAGTCTCATTGTGCCATTCGCCTGACGTTAAAAGTCGTTTCTAACACTCCACGATAGATGGTAAGCGTCTTTGAAATTCTTATGGCCGTAATGATCATCCACTTACAGTTCCTTTTGCATGGACCATCTGTGTTGATGGCTTAGGTCCCATGATAATTCGGGTTACTCTGGACTCTCAAGTCTAGCAAGGCCGTTCTCCCATACAGATTTCTTCACTGGAGTTAGTGGTAATATCGCCTTCATGAACTCCGTTGCCTGCTACCGGCTTCCATTCTTTGGATATTGGCGTCGCGGTTTCTTTCCAACTTCTTATATCTCTGAGGAGGTCAAAACCCTCCACGCTTGTGGGGTCTGTCTTTTCGCTTTTACACTTAATTGTAATTCTTCATTCCGTGCACCTTAGATTCTCACACCCGGATTGACACTTTGTCTCTTCTGGTTTCTCATGCCCACAATGGTCTATGCGGTATCCGCCTCGATTATAATGTCCTTGATTCCGCAATCTTGGTTGTACTCAATTCTACTTGTTCCGTTCCAATATTGTTATCTCTACTCCGCACTATTGTAGTCTCTTGCATGGTTCTTCTAATTCCATCTCTCGGCCTCGTATGCCCGAGTTCCATGTGCAACCTTCTATTCCTTCTAACTGAACTGGCCCAGCGATTTCTTCCTCATCTGATTGTGCTTGTGGTAAAAATTATCTTCACAACTTTACTTCCTTGCTCACTTGTTCTCTGGATGATTTGTACGGATCACCAAGCGGCCCACCCGAGTATAATACTCAATTCAAGGTCTGATTCCATTGCCTCGTGTTGAAAACTCTTCAAGTTTGCTACCGATTTATCATGAGGCGATAATCGCTTCATGATATCACAACTAAAGGATATAATATATCCTTTAGGATACTAACATACTACACTTATACATATATATAACATACATTAATACTCATCATAGTAAGTCTATATGCTAACTCATATCGATCTAAGTTGTAGAGATCCACGGAGAGCGATGGTGGTCCAACGTATTACTAGCCCAACAACCCGACTATGCGTGTGGGTAAAAACAGAAATCCGTTTTGAAAATTTTAGACCCCTTTCGGGTTCTAGTTATTTTATACATTTGGTCTTTCAGAAGATTTCAAGTGCCATTGTTGCCAACCCAGAGCTCTGATACCATATTGTAACACCCCAAATTCTGAGAACTCAGGGAGCTACTGGTTAGGACCTCACAATAGGTCCCGACCTTAGTTTGACAACAATTTAACTTGGATCTTACAACAAGGCACAAAAGTATTTAGAACATTTGAAAACTTTAAACAATATATACATGAAGCATATGTATCAGCCTTACAAAGAAAAGGTACCAAAACGAAACATAAGAAGGACAGAAGACATCCCGTCCCCAACTAAATAAGTATGTGGACCCGGCTGACTATTCCCTTCGGATCTCTCTACAATTGTTTTAACCTGCAAGGCATCTACAAGCGGTATAAAACCGTTAGCTAACATTCTATGCATAAGTATAAAGGTAAAAGCACAAACACACAACATACACAATCAACATGCAACACTCAATCCTTTTATTATCTTTAATTAGGTAATAGGTTATTACTAATGATACTATTTTGTGACACGAGGGATTCCCAAACCTCGCCCCTGTCCCCGTTTACCAACGCGGAATGGTACTAATGCATCTGACCGTCTACCGGACTGGGCTGGTCGCAGGGAACCTCCTAGACTCTCGCAAGAGCTAGGCAGATGATGTCACGACCCGTTATCATAAACTTGAGTCAATTACGTAAATAATAAAGTCGGCCTAATCCGGTTTCGTTGTTTATTATAACTAGCAAACACCACTCATACACATTACACTCATACAAGAAAGCCAGCTAAGTAAGTCCGTGGACTTACTAGAATCAAATCTCGACTCTCTTAATCACCACTCATCGGTAACTGTAGGAATTCAGTAGCCTGTCAAAGGAGGCAAGTGTGTCAGCACACTTTCTAGGTAATTAGAAGTCTAAGACTTCTAAGATAGTAGGTCTTAATAGAACAGAATTGATTACAGTGTTAATTTATGGTAAAATGACTATTTTACCCTTGGTCCAGAAACTTCTAAAAATTTCATAATTTATGTTTAAACTCTTATTTGAGACTAACTAACCATATTCTACTCCCTAAGATGATTTTTGGTAACAACTAGAAAAACTACCCATTTTCTATTTCCCGAAAATTCACTAAAGTCCAACTACAGCTTCAAATATAAAATTCGAATAATCTTATAAAGATTATGAAATAATTTCCTAGATCATCTATGATATCCCATCTACTCATAGGAGAAAGAATTTTTTAAAACTGTTAAAGCATTGCTTCTACAAAAATTTCTAAAGTTGGTTACAACACTTAACACACAACACACTGTCTTAACTTTGAAAAATCATAACTACTAAACTACTCGCTGGATTTATCCCAAATTTTGATATGTTCTACTATAAAATCTTTTCTATAATATATCCAAAATTCAGCTGCAAAGGAGATCAAAATCCTGTTTAAAACTATCTCACAAAACCGAATTTCAGCACAACAGAAAAACTGCTTACGACTCAATCTTTGAAAATTCATAATTCCCAAACCACTCGTTGGATGCCTCCCAAATTTTAATATGTTCTACAACAATATATCGACTATATCATATCCAAAATTCAAGCCCAACGGAGATCAAGAGCTTATTCAAAATCATCTCACAAAACAGCATCACTTGTTGTTTACCCCAACACTTAGCAAATATATAAAAACTACATGAGGAGTCCAATTCGGAACACCATAACTCTCAAACCATAACTCCGTTTGTTCCCAAATTTTAGTATGATCTACTATGTACTACTGACTACAACATATCCAAAATTCAGCAATAGAGGAGGTGTCAAACATACCAAAAATTGGACTCGAAAATGCCTGCTTGTCACTTCCTGAAAACTCGGAAAATAACATGAATCTTTACTGCTCCTCTATGGCTGTTCTGGGTAGAATTAGGAGACATAATGGGCATTCATTAGACATGAAAGGTGTGGATGGAAGTGCAAGGAAGAAAAGGGAATCTCCCTTACCCGATTCCAAACTCGAAGGGAAGTAAGGAGGTGAGCCAAGGTTGTTGTTGAGCCAGTTGTTGCACAGAAGAGGAGAGACTAGGAGTCTCTGTGTCACTCCAGATTGTGTGCACTGCGAAGGAGAAGCACAACCTTCGTCTCTAGGAGGCGCACTTGCAGCAGGGATGAGCACACCTGTGGCGTGAATGAGGCGCAAGGCTGGGAGCGTCTTTCTGCTTGAAAGCCGCTGCACCGCCAGGCTAGAAGGCTCGACGCTGCTGTAGAGGGCTGGAAGGCGTGACGCTGTTGCAGAGGGCTGGAAGGCGGCTGGAGAGAAGGGTCGAGGCTGGTTCGACTGGGGAGGAGGGCACGCCTGCACTGCTGGTGTCGACAGTGGCTGGAGAACGCGAGGCTGGAGGTGCTGCACCCGGAGGAGATGTCAAGGCTGCGTTGTTGTTGTTGCTGTGTACAGAAGAAGAGCAGAAGATCGAGAGGAAGGAGAAGAGAGACATGCTTGGGAGGGCTAGAGTTCACGTGAAAGCAGCAGCTGGGAAGGAGAACAATTGTCAGAAGATTTTCAACTCCTTATTGGGCTTAACTGGCTTGTTCCTGACAGGCCCGGATGGTAGGGTTTCAAAGGCCAAACTCAGCTTCGTAATGGGCCCGGATGGACTTTTCATAACTTAGTCATGGGTTTGTCAAATTGGTCAATTATTATAAGGCTTGCAAGAGTGTTTTAGGAATGATTTTATATGATTATGTTTCACATAAAATCATAGAAGTTGGGAAAGGAATATTTTATGTGAAAAACTCTTCGCATAAAATGGCAAGATTTTAGTTGACTCAGGATTTACGGGAAATTAAATTTCCGGGTATTACATAAAGTTAGGTAGCCATTTTTTTCTTTCTTGCTAGAATTATTAGAAAAGTCATTTAACCTAACTAATTTTTTTCTTTTTCTTTTTTTTTCTTTTTTCTTTTTTCTTTTTTCTTTTTTTTTTACTTTTTCCTTTTCCATAGGCTTATTAAAAACATAAACCATTTACAAATGTGTGCATATTTGGTACACATTATTAAAAAAGTACATACTTCGATTTTTTTATTGCAGATTCAAGCCGAAGGACTGAAACTTAAATTTTTGAGCAAAAGTCTACCACAAAAAAAGCATGCAAGTTGTGTTTATCAATGAGAAAAAGATGGATCTTGAGCATCTTTTAAGTTACTTTTGTAATATTGTTTAGTTCGGAATTCAAAAATCTCCAACCCGTATCATGTTTGTTCTAGAAACACGTCTTCCTATTCTACCTTTTCTCGAATCGCCTTTAACCTAAAATGCTCCACGAAGACCCCACTACTACAAAAACCACATTTAATCCCGGACGGTTTTATGATTTTATCCCAGATATGTAGTGATATAGCTCCGGGCTTCAGAGTGGTGTGATATTAGGTCAAATATCCCGGACCTATAAAACACGCCCGGGATATTAGGTTGTGTCAAGAGTTAAGATTTTACCAGTCAAATATATCGGATATGCAATACGCCCGGGATATTAGAGATTCAAATATCCAGGATATTTTTAAAAACAAGCCCGGGATATTAGATATTTGTATCCGGAATATTAGATTTTCAAATATCCGGGATATTAGATAATCATATCCGGGATGTTAGATGGACGACGAAAACAAATCTGATTTTCTTATATCCCATATTAAGTATGTCCGGTATGTTAGAGAATCATATTCCGGATATTAAATTAAGAAACAACTCATTTTAAATCCCAGGTTATAGGTCCGGGATATTTGCTTTCTATTGTTTTTAATCCAATAATACAATTTTCCAATAAACTCCCTGTACAATTTGCAGAAACATTCATCAAACAGATATTATCCCATAACATCAACTTGCATTAAGTTCAAGATCAAGTTTGACATAGCTAAGTGAAACACAATGAAAAAGTACAACAACATGCACATGTACTACAAGTGTTTGATAATAGTACCATATGCAGCATTTAACCAAGCTAACTTACTATCATTCATTAGTAACATTTAACAAACTTAGCATTCAGCAAAGCCTAGAACTAGGGAAAATGTTGAGCCTCCATCACCAACCGCAGCAATCATCGACCCTCCATCACCAAAGTACAACAACATGCAAAATGTCGAGCCTCCATCACCTAAGTAGCAATTCCTAGACATCATTGAAGTTACGAAATTAGCGCCTCAACGGTCACAAAGCAAACTACCAACTATCAAATAATCATCCAAGTAAATTCCAAGGACAACTTGACATAATTAAGCTGTCAAACAGATTCATCCAACTAAATTCCAAGATCAAGTAAATGATGGCAAGATCAAGTAACCAAAGTTTCCAAATAGCTCTATTAGTTTAGCTTTTGTGGGTCAGAAGTTATATTGAGCTATTTTTCACCTTCCATAGATCAAGTAACATATTCAAGCAGTGGATGATTTTATTTAACCATTCTTTTCTGCAGCAGGCACTGTTAGCATTCAGATTTCCACATTTATGACTTGAAATATTCTTTTGCAGCAAGCACTGTCAACACACATTCTTTTCTTTCACATTTAACCATTCTTTTCTACAGCAGGCACTATCAACATATCTGATGTCAAACAGAGTTTCCAACTAGTTCCAAGGACAACTTAACATTTTAAGCCATAAAAAGAAAAATAGCTCAATATAACTTCATATCAGCATAATTCACAAGAAGAATAAGTGAAAACAAAGCTAAACAATAAGAGGACCTGCAACTTTGCTTCCTTCATATATGCATGACTTCAATGGTAATAAAATTTTGAAGTTTAACAGTAAGAGGACCTGCAACTTTACCTTCTTTTATGATAGTACAAATAGAAGAGACTCAACAAACTCATCTAAAAACTAGGAAGAGATAATGAAGCTTTTACATACCTATATAAAGGAAATCTTACTTTGTTCTCTAGAGGGTCAAAGGCAATAAAAAGCTCGAAGTATGCCCGCTGACACCCAACAACGTAGAACTATCATAATGAAAGAGAAGAGATGTAAGAAAAGTTGCATAATCATCCATCATAAGAGAAGAGATGTAATTAAGAAAAGTTGTCAAAAATTTCTGACTGCTATAAATAATCAACAAAGGGTGCATACAAATTTACAGATTTGTCAAGTACGTTTAATTATGGTTGTTGTAAATAATTCTAGCTGCTGTAAATAATAAAAAAAAACAATTACAGATTTTGGCTGTTGTAAATAATCAAAAAGGGTGCATAGAGATTTATAGATTTGTCAAGTATGTTAAATTATGGCTACTGTAAATAATTCTAGCTGTTGTAAATAAATAAAAAAACAATTACAGATTCTGGCTGCTGTAAATAATCAAAAAAAACAATTACAAATTTACAGATTTTTCAAGTATGTTTAATATAAACCCTACATAACAAAACAAAAGCTAAAGTAAAATAGATTGCATATTTTTACCTCTGTTTAATATTTCTATTTTACCTCTGTTTAATGGTGATTTGAGATTTGACAATCCATTTTCAGGTCTCTTGAGTTTGAAGTTTTGACAAATTCTGCATTCTTTATATTCCAACTGAAATTTATATCTTTGCATACGAAGTGAATGAATGCTAAAATGGTCTCAAAGCTTCATCTTTTTATCATTTATGTGCTGATTTTAACGTAAATTTTGGGGTTTGATGATTTTGCAACAGCATGTACATAAGAGAAGAGGTAAACAAAGTGATGGAATCAGCAAAGGCGGTACAAAAACAATGGGCAAAGACTCCTCTTTGGTTTTGGGCAAAATTGCTTCATAAAGCAAAACCCCAAAAACATAATTCACATAGAAGGGTAAGAGATATTATTTTCAAATCTCATACATGTATGCTTAGTGACTTCTCACTTGTACCTATAGATGAAAAATAACACAAATACATAATTCAGATAGAAACCAAACTTCAGCAAAAAAAATATGCAAGTTAGAGATATATGCAAGTTAAACATCTCTTGTAGAGTTGACATTCAAGTAAGAACATTATATCGCTATATTAGTCTAGGAGGAACAAAAATGGTAGCATCTTAGCAAACAGAACTGAATAAACATACATTCAAACAATTCAGTTACATTCAATAATTGCTCTATATTCAGACATCAACCGTATAATCACTGATAAATGATTTTTACTTAACCAAAGGGATTTCCAAGAGAGGTTTGACCTTATGCAAACTCATCCTAAACTTCTCAACCCTATCTGACTTGACCATTGTCATCTTTGCCTGTCAAGCTACAACCCTATCTATAAAAACTACATTTAACAGCTTGATATTAAACATGAAATGAGGTAAAATTGGCACTTGTACAGATCTATGAAAGTAAATGAGACTTGAGTCACCAACTAAAAGCATACCAAACTCCATTGTTAACAAACACAAATGCAAGATAAGGAATACCTTTACCAATCTATGGCAAACAAATACATACAGCAACAAAGAATTGCAAAATTTGTGAAAATTGAGTTGCAGAGGAACCTACCATGGGAAGAGTCGAAGAGAGAACTGGTGGCGAACGGCGATGACGAGGAGGAAATGGGTGGACTAGAAGACGGCGAAGAGAAGAGACGCTCGAAGGGATTTGTGGTTGGTTCCGATTCGACAAGGGTAGAATGCATGGTCGCAAGATCTAGGGTTCAATTTTGGGATGAAAATGTTGAATTGGGGGAGGGAAAAGCTCAAAGGGAGTTGTGGTTGGTTCCGATTCGACAAGGTTTCAATTTTGGGATGAAATTAGGGGAGGGAAAAGCGGCCGCCTAAATTTGGGTTGATCCAAATATCCCGGATATGATAAATCCGGGATTTAATATTACGGAATATATCTCGGGCGTTTTTTGAGTTTATATGTCCGGGATATTAGACAACCAAATATCCCGGTTTCTTACGTCCGGGATATTGACAAATGCGTTTGGAATTATAATACGACCAAATATCCCGGGCGTTTTGTTCATATCCGGGATCTTTTCTTCTTTTTTTTTTCACCTAAAACAAAAAAGGTTATATAATTTTCAGTGATTTTGATCTATAATATACCGGATATTTTAATTCCGAGATATTATCTAATGGGATAACATGTATTTTGTGTAGTAGTGCCCTATTTTGAGGCATCTTAGGATATTCACACATATCATATTATTTATAATCATAATTTACGGAATTACATATAATTATAATAATCTATATACTTTACTAAAGTAGACTACACTAATGCTGACGTGGCGCCCCCACGTTTTTTCTCGGATTAAATCTTTTACTAACACAAATTAAGCCATTAAATCTTTTTTACTAAAACAATATCTAAAATATTAAACTAACCAATGATTTATTCGCTTAATCTATTGAATCACGATTTTTTTAATAATTTTTTTTATAAATCGTAACAACATAGATCAGTTACAACCAACAAATCAAATTAGTTTTAAACAAATATTTAATCAGTTTAATTATTTAAAATCAAAAATATCTACTTGGTTGCAACTAACAATATAAATTATATCTTTTTTTACAAAAACAAAATCTAAATAATAAATGTTAAATTTTCTAAAGATATGATAAACTGATTGTTAAACTTATTGTGTACATTACGATGTTAACTTACAAGGGAAGCAATATTTTGATTTCAGATATGCTTAACGTAAACTTCTCAAGTACACTTCTCACATTATTTTCACTATATATATGGAACACAACCTTCTCATAAGCCAATAAACTTTTCTTATTTATTATGTTAATCTACAAATTTCTACTATCTTCCAATTTCAGTTTTATTGTTTATTGATCATGTTTCCTCGTCTTTTTCAGGTTCCGACGATTTGAAGATATTTCTCAAGTTATAATTTTATTGCTTAGTCATATTTTTTCCAGGTAAATCTCGCACCATCTAATAAGCAAAAATTCGTATATTGATATGTTTTTTTGAAAATTGGGTCAATTAGGTAACTAGGCTTTTTTATATTTATATCTACTAACTAGGCTTTTTAAGTTTTACAATTAAGTAAATGTATCCCAATTTTTATTTAACCGTGAAACCCTAGCCGCCTCATTCCCTTCTCTAAAACTCTCGCTTCTACTTTCCTTTCCTCAATATCTCGTTCTGCCGCCTCATTCCTTTCTATCTCTCGCTTCTACTTCCCTTTTCTTAATCTCTCGTTCTCCTTCTGGTAGCAATGGTGGCCATTGAAGATTAGGCTTAATCGGTTAAATCTTTTAGTTGCAGGGTTGTTGTCCAAGGTTTGCGTCATCAACCGCACATCTGTACCTCGCTAGATTTGTCGGAGCCCGGCTTCCCTGCGGCGTCGAATTTTGCCTGCCCAGGTTGGGTTTCCTTCTCCTGTCTGAAGTGAATTTTGAAGTTCTGTGTTGAGGGTCCAACTATTGAATGTTGATTGATGAAATTCTAGAAATTGATTCATGATTTCCGTTCTCCTTTCCGAGCAATGATGTTCAAAGTTCACTTCAGACTGGCTTACTTTCTGAAATAAGTCAATGTGTTAACGCTTTTAGTTCAGTAAAATAAGAAGGGTTTCAATCACCCAATTCAAGTCTTTGTCACGTGAAGTCGCCGTAGTCACTGCCTCCAGTGGGTGTTTGCAATCGCTATTGGATTGAAACTATGAACGTTGAGAATGCTCCTTTGGTTGATCTGTCTCTTGGACTCGCAGACTACGTTCCCTTTTGTGACCTGTGGGTATGCGTCAAGGCAGACAAATCCCTTTTGAATCTTTATTTTTATACGTTTATTGTTCTTGTTTCTTTTTGAATCTTTGATTACTGTGGAATGCAGCGTTTGTCTGAACAGGTTCGAAGAGGAAGAGGAAGTGAGTGAGCTTTCTTGCAAGCATTTCTTCCACAGGGGTTGTTTGGATAAGTGGTTTGATAATCACCACTCCACTTGCCCACTTTGCATGTCAATCTACTGAAGTATTCTCAAGACAAACAAAACACATCTCCCATCATAGCAGCATAGTCTTAGCATACGTGTTGAGCATAGAGTAATGTCAAAACTGTGTTTGATTCTCTTCTAGTATGATATTTGTGACCAATGGTGTCATAAAAGACCAAAAGAAGCAAAGAAGAAGACAAGAACAAGAAGGAAGACAGTAGTACCAATGGTGTAATGTTGAATTTTCTATTTTATATTTTTTTAAACTTTTGGTATGTGAATCCGGTATGTGAATCCGGTATGTGAATTTCCGGTATGTGAATTATAAAAAAAAATAAAAAAAAAAAAAAAAAAGAAAAAAAGAAAACAAAAAAAAATTGGTATGAGTTTTTGGTATGAATTTCAAACCAGAAACTCATACCAAAAAATTATAAAAAAGAAAAAAAGAAAAAAAAAACTTATGGTATGAAAAAATTTCTGGTATGATAAAATTTCTGGTATGAAAAATTTTCTGGTATGATAACTTTCTGTTATGATAAAATTTCTGGTATGATAATGTAACACCCCAAGTTCTGGGAACTCGAAGCGCTACGGGCTAGGACCACACAATGGGTCCCGACCCTCAGAGTAGCAACAACACAACGGATCTTACAACAAGGAACTGACGAATGAAAACCAAAAACCGATATAAAACCAAAGGTTTAAACAAAGAAAGATGTAAAAAGACTCGCAGCCGAGTTCAAAACAAAAGGGAAACAACAAAAGAAACAGAAACCCGATCTCGTCCTATAATGTACGGGAACCCCGGCTGACCACACCATCCGGATCACTCAGTAGCATCCTGAACCTGTGGAACATCTACAACGATGGTATAAACCGTTAGCTAAGATTCTAGATACTAGCAAGAGCGTAAAGGCACAAACACACATAAGGTAAAAGAAACACATAGCATGCTTGCACACAACCGGTTATCATCTTTCACTAAGTTTATCCATTACTAATTCAGCTTCTTTTGTCACACGAGAATCTCCCAAAACTCGTCTTCGCTTCCGTCTACCAATAGGAATAGATCAGTACTATCCGTTACCTACGGGTCTGGGTTGCAAGAGCACATTTTAGTCTCCTGAAGAACTAGGCAAGTGGTCACCGCCCAGTTATCATACACTTGGGCGAGTTAAGGTTATAAAGGGTGAATCCAATTCCGGTTATCCGTTATAAACATGATAAACAACACAAACAAGCCAAAACACTCAAACTAATACGCGGAATAACGCTAAGTAAGTCCAAGGGACTTACCTCACACGAAGGTAACTCAAAGCTCAACAACAACTCAGGAATAACTCAGGAACAACTCTGTTTCCCTCAAGAAATGAGCAAGGAAAAGCCTGTTCACACAAGCATCACGAATCAGGAACGAAACGGTTGCTAGTAGTCTATAACTTCTAGTCTCAATGATCTCTAAGAGATCTCCACAAGCTAAGGGCTCAAGCCTAGTCTTACAACATACTCAGGAAACAAGGAACATCCATAAGGATCAAGGAATGGAACGAGGAAAGCAAGGAAGGAAGCAACTCAACAAGAACGGGAGTTACTACAAAGAAAACCGCAGGGGCGGCTGGATAAGGCGCAGGGGCGGGGATGTGCAGGCGCGGGGGCGGCTGCATGACAGAAAGCGCTGTCGGCTTTCTCTTCGACAGAACTCACAACAAGGGCAGCTAAAGCTCGAACATTTGGCTCACACACGTCCAGACTCAACTCCAAAGAGCCTGAGAACAACGATACATCAACAACGAGAAGCCAACAAGAATCAAGGTTCAAACTTGATTCTTGAAGAAGAAGAGAAGAAGAACACGAAAAGAAAGAAGGAAACATGTTGTAGTACATGAACGTAAGGGAGAACAAAGAATGATGAACTTACACGTTCAACAAGGTCGTAGGAAGCACGGTGACGGTTGCAGGTCTCAAGGGTTTGAAGCAACGATAGCAAGAAACGGGAAAAGGAGAAAAAGGCGGGAATATATAGAGAAGGGCTGGAAGGATAGAAGGAAGGACGTCTAGGGTTAGAAAGAAGATAAGGAAATCGGGCCATAAAATAGAATATCGGATATTCTATCTATGGAACGAATATAAAACGAACAAAAACAGATCGAGCGCGATCTGTCGCAAATCCTCAAGGGCGGACCATCTCAACCGCAAGGGCGGCCTTCTTCACCGCGGGGGCGGTGAAGACAAATGGGGTCTTACATCAGATCCCCTAAAAAGAAGTTTCATCCCGAAACTTGCAAAATCCGAACGATCACATAACAACACACAAAACAAAACAGAACTCATATATTCCCACTTGGGGCATGTAACTCAAAACGTCACACAAAAGCGTACTCAACGCAACAAAGGAGAAACCAAACAACTGACTATGCTAACACAAAAGCGTACTCAACGCAACAAAGGAAAAACCAAACAGAACTCATATATTCCCACTTGGGGCACGTAACTCGCTCAAGAATCTCGAAAGGTCCGACATATCTAGGGCTCAGCTTCCCCTTGACACCAAAACGTCTGACGCCTCGTGTCGGGGATACTCTCAACCAAACCTGAGCTCCAACTTTGAACTCTAGAGGTCTGCGCCTCTTATCTGCATAAGACTTCTGTCAACTCTGTGTTGCTAACATCCGCTCTCGGATCACTGCTACACAAGCCATGTCATCCTGTATCTGTTCAGGTGCTACTCCACTAGCACTACTCGGCTCATCCCAACCCAACGGTGTACGACATCTCTGTCCATATAAGGCCTCATAAGGAGCCATCCTGATCGATGCGTGCCAACTGTTATTGTACGAAAACTCCACTAAGGAAAGGTGATCTGGCCACACCTGTCCCCAGTCTAGCACGCAGGCTCTCAACATGTCCTCTAGAGTCTGGATGGTCCGTTCGGACTGACCATCAGTCTGAGGATGATAAGCAGTCGTGAACTGCAGACTCGTACCTAGGGCGGAATGAACCTGCTGCCAGAATCTGGATGTGAACCGTCCGTCTCTATCAGAGACAACAGTCCTAGGTACTCCATAAAGTCTCACTATCTGTCTAGTGAACTCCTATGCCAATCGACTCACCGGCCACGTTTCCTTGATCGGAATGAAATGCGCGGTCTTCGTCAATCGATCCACTATCACCCAGATGGTATCAAAGCCTCGACTCGGTCTCAAAACCGGTAACAAAATCCATAGAGATATCCTCGCACTTCCACTGAGGAACGGGAAGTGGGTGTAGCTCACCTCCTGGTCTATGATGCTCGATCTTGACTTGGACAGGTCGCACACTGAGCTACATATCTCGCGACATCTGGCTTCAGACCTCCCCACCAGAAAAAGCGTCTGATGTCCTGATACATCTTACTCGCACCGGGGTGCACTGAGTAAGGTTAAGAATGAGCCTTTTGAAGGATCCTCTGTCTCAACTCTCGATCTAAAGGCACACAAACACGCTCTTGACGTCTCAAAACTGCATCAACACCAATTGCAAACTGTGGCGCCTCTCCACGAGACATCCGGTCTCAGATCTGTGTCAAAGTTGGACAACTCTCCTGCTTTTGTCGGATTTTGGCCAACATATCAGGTACTATCTCCAAGGTTGATAACTAGCTGTCGGAATGCGGAAAGTGGATATCCATCTCTAGCCATGCAAGGTCTCGCTGTAATTGTGGCTGAGCTGTCAGCCTAGCGATCGCCATCTCCCGGGGAGTCTTCCTACTGAGGGCGTCTGCTACCACGTTAGCTTTCCCAAGTTGGTATAAGATCTCAAGATCAAAATCCTTGATCAACTCTAACCATCTGCACAGCGGTTATTCAACTCCTGCGCAACGGTTATCTGACACGTAGCTCCGTACAGATAATGTCTCCAAATCTTCAAAGCTTGAACGACAGCAGCCAACTCCAGGTCATGGGTTGGGTAATTCTCCTCGTACGTCTTCAGCTGTCTAGACGCGTAAGCAATCACCTTACCCCTTTGCATCAAAACACATCCTAAGCCCAACTCGGATGCGTCGCTGTAAACAATGAAATCTTCAATGCCCTCTGGCTGGGCTAGGATAGGAGCGGAGGTCAACCTCTTCTTCAGCTCCTCGAAGCTCTGCAGGCTCAACTTGTTGGATTTCGGTGTCCGGTTTTGTGTCATAGTTGTTGTAATCTCCAAGGAGTAGACTAACAACTTACAAGTTGTTATAATCTTCAAGAAGAAGTAGACTAACAACTTACAAGTTGTTGTAATCTTCAAGAAGAAGTAGACTAACAACTTACAAGTTGTTGTAATCTCCAATAGGAGTAGACAAACAACTTAATTAGGTAAAGACTCTGTAATCTCACAAGTGAGTAGACAAGCGACTTACAAGTTGTTGTAATCTCCATTAAGGAGTAGACTAACAACTTAGTGTTGTAATCTCCCAAGTGAGTAGACAAGTAGTCTTAAATTAGCAAAACAAAATCATATATATTCTTTAATTGAATATCCAGAATTAAATCCAAGGAGTTGTAGTCTACAAAAGGAGTAGACAAACGTCCTTATATAGTTACATTCAATTGCATGCAAAACCGGTTATTAGGATATTGTATATACTTGACTTGGATAATTGTTCGCCTCAAAGCGTGCATGCAAATAAGTTTTAATTATAAAACTGAAACAAAATCAAGCGAACCCGCAGTGTATGGATCGGCGTAGTTAAGCAAGTTTTCCAGAGTATCGAACTCAGGGATTTGGTGAGTCAAATTCAGTTTTGAATAATCGAGCAAGTAAAAGTATAAAAACTTTGCAAATATTGGGAAAAACAGCAATTCTAACGATCCAGGTATCCAATTGTGGCAATCGATTCAAGATATTCTATAGATATAAGGACAGAGTTGAGGTTGTAAAGGTATAACTAAAGTAAGGTAATGTACGGTGAAGTTCCAAAACCCTATACATCTAACCCAAAGACTCTCTATAAAGGTTGTTGAGGCTGCAATATAGAAAGGATATAAAGATAAGAATTAATCTCAAATACCCATGCTCAAACATAAGTAATCAAAGATAAACTAAAACGGTTAAGGTTGTGACACTCGAAACCGAAATAGAGGATGTTGAGTCTCACTACTACCTAGAAAAGGCAAACCAAGGCTAGGTTAAAGCAAATCTTTAACTTTGGATTAAAGCAAAAGCAAAAGTCGTAAAAAAGAGGAAATCACGGCTAGATCTTGAGATTCCACGACCGTGAAACTCAAGAACAGACCATGATTTAGGGTGTCGACGAGGTTTCTCACAGTCTTAGGGTCCAATCAAGTTACGATCGATCTATCATTATCTAAGCCACAACTATCAACCCTTCACCTTAAAATTGCTAAAGGGTTTTAGCCAATAACCATCATCATAATATCAAAAATCAATTTAAGAAGAAAGAAAGATGAAAACCCTCAAAAACTCAATAACCAAGCAAAGTCGATCTCAAATCCGAATAACAAAAGTAGTATGTTTATGAATTCAGAAAAGAAGGAATGGAAATCCTCATAATATTCTAGAGAAACAACGAAGAACGGGATGTCAATCCGTTCTCCAATGTAAACCCTAAAATATCCCGAAAGTACACAATCTCCTAAAATCACGTCTTCTCCAAGCTAGATCCGAAATCTCCTGCCTTCGTCTCAAATCCGGAATTAAAATGAACCCTAAAGTAGCCGTCTCCGAAGCTCTAAGCGTAGATCCTCGAAACTCCCTTCTCAAGCCTTCTTATAGGGCGAAATAGGGTTACGAGAAAGCCCACTAACCGTCACTGACGTGGAAAATATGACACGTCACCTTCGTCATGGAAATCACGGTCTTATAACTTTCCACGGCCATGGTTTAGACCGTGTAACTTTCTGAAGTGCTCCAAACTCACTTTCAACGATCCAATTGCCAAGTCCACGGCCGTAATTTAGGGCGTGGAAATCTAAATTCTTTGTTTTTGCCTTTGTTTCGTGATGTTCTTCACTCATGCTCTCTCCTTAGCTTCTCCAAAGCATCTCTTTGCCATCAAGCATGATCAAATACTCCTTTCCTTCCACATTTTGCTCCAATCCAAGCCTTTATTCACATATAAATAAAACAAAGCTAGTGTAGATCTTTATACCGACAAAGTGGGTGAATGAGCTCACAAATGCTTCAAACTCATATCTTTGTGCACATAAAAGAGAGAAAAACAACTAAAACAAGTGCCTAAAATATAGTCATATTTCATGCTAACAAAATACCCCATACTTGTCACTTGATTGTCCCCAAGCAAGGTTTTCAAAAGCTTAGAACATAAGGTAGAATGAAATATGAATGCAAAACAAAACAAACAATCTTTTTGGTTATGTGCTTCTAATCAATAGATCATCCTCAAATCTTGCTTTATTCATCCTTGAAAACGTTCATACACATAAACCAAAATATGCAAAGTAAAGGAACTTCATAAATTGCCTAAACTTCAAGACAAACATCATAACCTTCAAGCATTGTCAAAATCAAGCATGTGAAACTTCAATTTAGATCACCAAGTCAAATAACACTCTTATGATCTCAAGGACTTTCAAGCAAGGCCAAGAATACGGAAAAGGTGGGAAACTTGTAAAGGAATGTGGTTTATGAATCCGGGAAGAAGGAACAACACAAACTCTTTTCTTTTCACCAATTGAACTAACCACCAACTTAGAGCTTTGCTCTAGACTTTTTGCACATAATTTTTCGACTTTACTTTTGTAGTTATGGACAGCGGTGCACAAAAACTGAAGCCTAGGAGATTGATGTTTCTCAATTTCGAGATGCCTCAAACCCTTGATGCACATACCATAATCCGTTAGGAATATTGCTCAATCCGAATTTGGCAAGACACAAACACCCGGCTATGTGAATGGTGCCGAGTTACTCATCGTCATGATTGACTTCCCCAAACCTACACTTTCCTACACTTTGAATTCAAACAATTGCTTTCATGGCCCTCCCACATCAAACATGCCAAAATCAACTCTTCCAAAATCCCGGATAGGTAAAGAAGGCAAATATTTTCATTGAGGGGATAAATGATCAAAGAAAGAAGTAAGAAAATCGAGGTGCCTTAATCATCTCATAAAGAAGTATAAGAACTTACATTGTGATTTCAACCTTCGTTTCTCAATATGATTTAGATAAAAACTTTCACTTTATGAAACTTGCAAGAAAGGATAAACAACATACTCAATCTCTTCACAATTTATAATCCAATTCAAGCATACAATTGTTATCAAAAATTCATTCCACAAGTAGTTTTCATCATAGAAATCATCTCTAATCTTAGAAGCACAAAATCTTTTCAAATTTTTATGGGTTTTTCAAAGCCTTTTTCATGCAACGCAATAATGAAACGTGTGACAATGAAGGAAACATGCAAGTGTTCATAGACATAAGCAAAGCAAAGTGAGTAGAGTTATTACAAACGATAGTCACACCCCACCCCATACTTGAAATACACATTGTCCTCAATGTTCAAAAGAAATAAAGAAAGAAAAGAAACAAAGGAAACTCACTAATGGAGGTGGAGTGGCTCTAACCGGCGGATCATCTCATCATCATCACTAGGAAGGCGGCGGCGGGAATGGATGAAGTTCCGCCTAAACTGCTGGCGGTAGACATCCCTTAAGATACGGGCATTCTCCTGGCGCTCTACGTCATGGATCTGCTGATGGATCTCTAGATCTCCCACTCTCCTCGAAAGATCGGTCGCCCATTCCGGTAACAGTGAATACCAACCTGGCGGCTGGCCATACCATGCAGGAGCGTCTTGAGGAAGGGTCGGTGCCACTAGTGGATGATCATACCATGGAGGAGGAGCTCCCATCCATGACGGCTGCTCTCCATACCAAGTGGGTGGAGTCTCCATCCACGTCGGCCTCTCACTCACGTTAGCCCTACGTGAAGAAGAGGAACCAGAAGGTCTAGAAGAGCGGGGAGATCGCCTAGGAGGCTCCAGGAAGTCGGCCGGCTGATCCGGGAATGTACCAAAGTCATGCTCAGCACCTCTTGCATCATGGTCATCTCCTCCTCCCATCTCCTCATCATCATCCTCAGCTGGGACCTCATCCGGCACATATGGAGGAGCTACAAGTCTATTGGCATGCATGGGCACAAAGGTCTCCTTCCAATTGTGGCGGCCGAGCATGATGGAGTACTCGGGAAGCCATGGGATACCTCTACCACCTCTCTCCTCCCGATGCATGGCTGTGATGGGTGAAGCACGGTGGCGAGGAAAGATGATACCTCTAGTCATAAGCCCACTGAGACCCAAAGGTCTCGCCGCTATCCTAGTACAAGCGGAGTAGTCTATCCCTAGCTGGTTAGCTATGTGAGTCACCATACCCCCATAACCTATGATCCCGGCCTTTTTGTTCTTCAACTTGCTAATGGTGGAGGCAAGTAGGGTGGCACAATCGGCGGATCTACCGGTAAGCATGCAATAGAGGAGGAAAAGCTCATCGGTCTTGATCTTTTGTGGGGTCTCGGTCCTAGGAAAAAGGCACTCCGAAAGGACTCTATGAGATATCTTCAAGGCTAAGTGGTAGATGAACTTAGCCTTGGTGTCAGCCGGTTGCCAACGATCCTCACTAGCATATATCATAGCAATGTCCTCCCAAGAATCCTTAGCATACACTCCCCCGGGAAACCTACCATTCAAGCTCTCTTGGAACCCAAATAAGGTTCCAAACTGAATGATGGAGAACTCATAGTTTTGCTCCATTAGCCTAAAGGAGACGTTCGGTTTACATTCCTATGCTCAAAGGAAGTTACAAACTCCCTTGTTATCTCCTCATAAGCATCTTCTCTAATGGCAGAGGAGATGATCAATCCGGCTCTATCCAAGAGCCAAGTCAAATCGTTCACCACATTGAGCTCCTCAAGCTCCTCTAGGACAAGGTATCTAGGTCCTATGATTGGCCTCTTTTCAATCCTCTTCAATGCTCCTACATAATCCTCATGGATTCTAGGGATTCTAGGAGGTGGTAGTGATGGTGATTCACTAAGAGGGGGTTGGGAAGAGGAGGAACTATCACCCTTTTTCTTTTTGTTCATACTAGACTTCCTTCTAAACATTTTCACTCGACAACAGAAAAAACCACGGTCTGTTCTTGATTTTCCACGGCCGTGGAAATGTACGGAACCGTGGTTTCGGTCTGTTTCTCTCAAATCTCAGCAAATGCACACCAAAATCAACAATCACAGCCCTAGACTAATTCCAATTCCAATTTCGTCCAGTTCTCCTAAAATCTTGCAAAGAAATTGAACCAAATTGACAAAGAAGAGAAAAGGGAGTAAAAACCTATGTTTGGATTTTTCAAATCCAAATTCCTTCTCCAATGTGGATTGTTCACTCAGTTTGTTACTTGGATCTTGTAGATGGTTGAAAATGCTCCACTTTAGGTTGAAGAATCGATCGAATCGGACTCCGGACGAAGAATTACGGGATGAGGAAGGGTGGCGGCGATTTGGGCGTGGAAGGTAAGAATAGTTGTGTTTTTGTGAAGGAAGGTGATTATATAGTGGCCGTAAAAATTTTGAAAAACACAGTCACTCGAGGCATTCCACGGCCGTGGAAATGTACGGACCCGTGGTCTTTCTCTGATTTGTGTCAAATTTTGGGAAATTACGGCCACCTGTTACTTCCACGACCGTGGTTTTTGGGCGTGGAAGTCTATGTTGTGTGCAAAAATCCAAGTTTCGTCAATTCCTTCCAACTTTTGCTTCCTTCCTTTGCCCATTCCTTATTCCTACATCCAAAAACATAACATACCGGGAGGTATCGAGGGGAAAACAAAACAAAAACAACTAAACTAAACTAATCTAAGAAAGAAAAACAAAAACGTAAGTGCAATACCTTGGGTTACCTCCCAAGAAGCGCTTGTTTTGGGTCCGTAGCTAGACCGTTCCTGAGTTTATTCGAGGGCAATCGGAGCGATTTCCTCAACTGGGAGCTCTGGTGAATACTTCTTAAGTCATTGGCCATTCACCTTGAAACTTCCACTCTTTTCACCCCATACTTCAACTGCGCCATGGGGAAAAACATGTTTAATTAGATAAGGTCCACTTCAACGAGATTTAAGCTTACCTGGGAAGAGCCGAAGTCTCGAATTGAAGAGGAGAACTTGATCTCCTTCTTTGAGGTCCTTTGGAATGATATGCTTATCATGCCAACGCTTCGCCCTTTCTTTGTAAATCTTTGCATTCTCATAGGCGTTCAAGCGGAGTTCTTCAAGCTTGTTAAGGTCCACGAGGCGCTTCTCGCCCGCTTCCTTTATGCCGAAGTTCAACCACTTCACAGCCCAGTACGCTTTGTGTTCTAGCTCCACCGGGAGATGACAAGACTTTCCATACACAAGGTTGTATGATATTGTACCTATGGGAGTCTTGTATGCAGTCCTATACGCCCATAACGCATCATATAATTTCAAAGACCAATCCTTCCTTGTCTTTGACACCGTCTTCTCAAGGATGCTCTTGATCTCTCTATTCGAAATTTCCACTTGCCCACTTGTTTGTGGGTGGTAGGGAGTGGCGATCTTGTGAGTCACCCTATACTTAGCTAGTAGAGATTCGAATCGTCGGGCAATGAAGTGTGAACCTCCGTCACTAATGATGGTCCGTGGTGTCCCAAACCTTGGGGAAATAGTTCTATTAAAAAACTTGACAACAACCATGGCATCATTAGTTGGAGAGGCAATAATTTCAACCCATCTTGAAACATAATCTACAGCTAGAAGTATGTATTGGTTTCCACAAGATGATGGGAAAGGTCCCATAAAGTTGACTCCCCAAACGTCAAAGATTTCCACCTCCTGAATGTTATTGAGAGGCATCTCGTTTCTCCTAGAGATATTTCCTGTACGTTGACAAGCATTGCAGCAAGAAACAAAGGTTTGCACATCCTTAAATAAAGTAGGCCAAAAGAATCCGGATTGCAATACCTTAGCGCTAGTTTTATTTGAACTAGCGTGTCCTCCACAAGGTAGTGAATGACAATGATGAATGACGCTTTGCATTTCGTCTTCCGGCACACATCTCCTAATGATGTCGTCGGGACCTCTCTTGAAGAGTATAGGTTCATTCCAAAAGTATTGCCGGACATCCCTAAAGAACTTCTTCTTTTGTGCATAGGATAATCCGGGAGGTATTTCCTGAGAAACCAAGTAATTTACAAAATCAGCAAACCAAGGTTCGTTACCTCTAGAAATCTTGTCGATGCACTCTTTCATAATGTGTAAGTGTTCATCCGGGAAGGAGTCATCAATGGGTAAGTACCGGATCTCTAGATCCGGTACTTACCCATTGATGACTCCTTCCCGGATGAACAGAATTTTTTGATCAAATGATCCTAGATCGAATTTTTTGAGTCATCAAGAAGTCATCAAATGATCCGCAACAGAATTTTTTGAGCCTTTCTTGTCACGGATCTCTAGATCGAATTCTTGTAGGAGAAGAATCCATCTAATCAGCCTCGGTTTCGCATCCTTCTTGGCGAGTAAGTACCGGATCGCTGAATGGTCCGTGTATACAATCACCTTCGCTCCTTCAAGATAAGAACAAAACTTTTCAAATGCATATACAATGGCAAAAAATTCTTTCTCCGTTGTGGTGTAGTTGAGTTGCGCTTCATCTAGCGTCTTGCTAGCATAATAGATAGAATGGGTCCGGCCTTCCTTCTTTTGCCCCAACACCGATCCAACAGCTACGTCACTTGCGTCACACATAATATATAGCATCGGGGCTGAGATGAGAGCTTCCCGGATCTTATAGAAAGCATCTAAATAATCTTGCGAAAAATCATAAATTGCATCCTTCATCAATAGATTAGTTAGCGGTTTTGAAATCTTAGAAAAGTCTTTGATAAATCTCCTATAAAATCCAGCATGTCCTAGAAAACTTCTTATCCCCTTCACCGAAGATGGAGGAGGAAGTTTCTCTATAGTCTCTATCTTCGCCTTATCAACTTCGATCCCTCTACTAGAGATCAAATGTCCTAGCACAATGCCTTCCTTAACCATGAATTGACACTTCTCCCAATTAAGAACTAGGTTAGTGTCTTCACACCTTTGCAACACAAGAGAAAGGTTAGAAAGACAATTATCGAATGAGGAACCATAAACAGAAAAATCGTCCATAAAAACCTCCATGATTTCCTCAATATACTCAGAGAAGATGGCCATCATACACCTTTGAAAGGTGACTGGGGCGTTGCAAAGCCCGAATGGCATCCTCCTATAAGCAAACGTACCCCACGGGCACGTGAATGTGGTCTTCTCTTGATCGTCCGGATGGATCGGAATCTGGAAGAAACCACTATAACCGTCAAGATAACAAAAATAGGAGTGTTGTGCTAACCTCTCAAGCATTTGATCTATGAATGGTAGCGGGAAGTGATCCTTCCTAGTTGTACTATTTAGCTTGCGGTAATCAATGCACATCCTCCATCCCGTCACGGTTCTTGTAGGAATGAGCTCATTGTTCTTGTTGGTAATAACTGTCATTCCTCCTTTCTTCGGGACAACTTGAACGGGGCTCACCCACTTACTATCGGAGATAGGATAGATGATACCTGCGTCAAGTAACTTAAGAATTTCCTTCTTGACAACCTCCTTCATGATCGGATTTAACCGTGTTTGAGGTTATCGTGAAGGCTTAAAATCTTCCTCCATTAGAATCTTGTGCATACATAAAGATGGTTTAATTCCTACAAGATCCTCTATGGTATAACCTAAGGCTTTCTTATGTTTTCTTAGAACAGCCATTAGTTTCTCATGTTCATCTTCACTTAAATCGGAACTAACAATTACGGAAAAAGTAGAATTAGTTTCAAGAAATGCATACCGAAGATGTGTGGGAAGTGGCTTCAATTCCATAGTTATTGATGCCTTTGATGAGTCTTGAGGTGTGTCCGACGCATCCTTAGAAGTTTCTAAAGGTGTAGGAGTGATTGAAGAAGACTCAAGAGTAGTGTTCGCTCCAAACGGTGTGTGTGCAAGCTTTAAATTTATAACCCTAGACTTAAGCTTAAAACAAGGATGCGAACCCGCAGTGTACGGGTCAATCGTAGTAAAAGCAAGAAAATTCCAGGGGTCGATCACAGGGACTCGATGAAACAAAGTCAATACGGTATGCTATGTCAATGCTAACCACAAGAGCAATTAACACAATCAAAGATGAATAAGGAGTCAATAAAGCAAATATGCAATTCTAGGGATTAAAGCGTCTAGTTGTGGTTCCAACTCAAGATCTATAGATAAGCGGAAAAAGCTGAGATTTTTGCGTGGGGAAGGTGTTTCTAAAGTGGAGTAGATCACCAGGTAAGTCTCACTACACACTAATCCAAAACCGTAACTCCTATTACCGGGTAAGTCTCAAGGAATTAAGATAAAGAACTATAGCCTCAAACTAACACACCATCTAAGGGAATAGAATCAACCTTTACCGGGTAAGTCTCAAGCTAACTCACGAAGATGGGATGGAAGCACACTCAAACCCAAATAAAGGATAAACCTTTATTACCTACACTTATGATCGTTAGTACACAAACTAAGGAATTACCGGGTAAGTCTCATCCTAAGCTTGCTTTGAACCAGGAAAGGTGTAATAAGAATAGGATTTGGCAAACTCTAACACTTAACTCTCAGTTATGGACCAGATAAGTCACCTCGGTCAGAAGAATTCCACCCCGGCCGAGATGTTCATCAACCGAACGAGATGCTTAGGGTTAAGGTTAAAGACTCGAACTTTCAGGATCCTACTGGAATCTAAGATTATTCTATCATTGTTTTTCCCACAACCTTCAGCCAATCACCCTAGAATCACACAAGGAAATTAGTCACTCATCATCATTATGAAAGTATTAAATATAAGGGAAGAAGGTGAATATTTGAACAAAGAAGAATTTAATGAAAAGACTTCAATAACTGAATCAAATATCACAAACAAGCGTTCCTTGGATAGCAATCCAAAAGACAAGACAACAATTGAGGGGATTGAAGACAATCTTACAAAACCCTTCAATAAAGCTATAAAAGCTATGGACTTCAATCTTCCTTCAACCTTCAAAAAGGTTCTTCAACTCTCTCCCAAATTGGAGTATGCTGCTGTTGCGTTGTAAACTGCGTATTTCCGGTGCAAGCGGGTATATCGGAATTGTGGAAATCCAACCCTTTTTATAGGAAAATAACCCTCCAAAGATAATAAATCTTAGAAAGATATTCTCCCATAAATATAGGTAAAATATATACTCTGCATATCTCCTTCCATCCAGGAGCCAAGCCCAAAAATATAAGATCACTTTCCAAATTTAAAAGATCTCTTCCAAGAATAAAATATTCTCGCCGCGTCCTAGGTGTTCGCCTCGGTCGAGTCGGCGTCTCTGGATCACCTCGGTCGAGGTGAATCTGTGGTTAACCGAGGTGACTCACAACTGAATGTGAAATCTCTCAAAACTGGTCCAAAGTGAATCTTTAATCCATGGCTATGCTTTCTGGATGTAGCCCCAAATGACTCATGACTCCTTTTGCTCCTTTTTGATGCAAAACGTACCATATTACCTGCAATTACAACGAAACTAGGTGTAGACCTCGATTCTCGCAAAGGTAGATGAAATGGTAATAGAATCACATATTATACATACAAACATGCAGATTATTGAAGATAAAACGTCCAAACAAACCCCAAAATATAGACTATAATTCATGCTATCAAAATACCCCATACTTAGCCCTTGCTTGTCCCCAAGCAAGTTCCTCATATAGAAGACAAGATAGAATGGATTATAAGTCAATAAAATCAATGAAAAAGTCTTTCTAAAACATTTTATGGTGTGCAACTATCATAGATCACTCTAAGAGAATACTTCCTGGAATTTAGAAACTCAATATGCTCAAAACATTTTATAAATATAGGAAAGTTGTTCATCTTTGCATAAAATCATAGAATGCATAATAAATCATTAATTATCAAAATTAATCATGTATAATCCAGTTTAAACCGCTAAGTCAATCAACAAGCTCAAGGTCTCAAGGGCTTCCCAAAAGAAAAGGTCAAGAAACGTGTAGGGTAGGGATGTATGTAGGGTAATGTGGTGCTAGAATCCGGAAAAAGGATGAACTTCACTTTCACTTTGACTTTCAACATCTTCCACCAATAAGCTTCGCTTATCTCACACTTTTTCTTTTTTTTTTACTTTACTTTTTGGGATGCATGGACAGAGGTGCACAATAACCGAAGCCTAGGAAATCTGTAATCATCAATTTCTCGAGATGCATCAAACCCTTGATGCACATACCATGACCCGTTAGGAATATCGCTCAATCTGACTTTGGCAAGACACAAACACCCGGCTATGTGAATGGTGCCGAGTTACTCATCTTCATGATTGACTTCCCCAAACCTATAATTGCTTTCTAACACTTTCACTTCCAGCCACTTCTCAACTTTAACTTGCTTTCACCACTTCGCTTGCTTCCAAATTCCCGGATAGGTAAAGGAGGCAAAATGTATATGAGGGGCTAAGCATGATCAAGAAGAAGAAGAGAGAAGAGAATGAATTGCCTTGGTCTTTCCAAGAAGAATGTGAGAGAACTTAACCTGCGGTGTCAACCTTCAAATTCAACATAATTTGGATAAAGACAAAGTATTAAACATGGCAATAATTTCAAACAAAGCATTTAGCAACTTAAACATATTATAAAACCTTTCAAACACATAAAGAATTTAAAACCAGTAAGTAAACAAGATCTTCACTGAGATCATATCCAGATAAGTAATACAAAATCGTTTTCGAAAACTCTCAGTTAACACACCTCGGTCGAGGTGTTCTTGGTTCAACCGAGGTGAAACGCCTCGTTTGGCCAATACTGACTCGGTCGAGGTCGAAATTTTTTTTTTTTTTTTAAAACCATTTTTCTTTCAGTTTCGACGTTTTTCTCAATCAAATAACCTGTAGGTATGCATGTAATATCAGATAATCATATAAAGGCAATGAAGCATAAATACGAAAATATCCGATAAATATAATACATCAAAGGTGTCTAATGCATCACGTAGTCACGTAGTCAAATAACACAAACACCCCATACTTGAGACACACTGTCCCAGTGGGTATAATAAAAGTCTAAACAGGAGAAAACTCACCGGATAAAAGCCGAACTGCATAAAAAAATATAATAATAAAATCCTGCAGCTCCTCAGTAGTCTCGATCCGGTGGTGGTGGTGGTATGTAGGGATACTGAGTCGGATCATAAGGATGTCCCATGATATGCTCAAACTGCAGCTGAGCCATCATGTGCTGATGATGCTGCCGCTCCTGCATCTCGCGGATATCCAGCGAAAGTGCAGCATATGAGTCGATAACCTGATCCGTCAGGTCATCAATCCGTTGGTGAGCAGCTCTATCTCTCACTCCCCGCCTCCTGCGTCTAGCAGGTCTGACCGGAGAAGTCTCAGCTGGTGCCGGCTCAGTGTCCTCCTCGTCATCCAGATCTATAATAGGTGGCGCGCTCGTCCCAGCTGTATCTGTCCCTGTGTCCATCGGGACGCCACCTCCTCTCTCATCGACTGTATCATCATCATCGTCCTCATCCTCAGCCTCCTCCTCCTCAGCCTCAGCAGGGGCAGCTGCTCCCTCTCTGTAATCCTCCATAAGTGGACCCCAAGCGGTCTGCCAGAAATGTGGATCAAAGACAGAGAACTGTGCAGACCATCTGATACCCTGAGGTGCAGTCAGCTCCCATGGCATAGCAACGTAGGGTGTAGTCAGTCCACGGGGAACTAGAATCCTCCGTGTAATCATCTCCTGAAGTCCGAGCGGCTTGGCAGCCGCCACCATGGTACACCTACTCAGATCCATATCCTGATACCTAGCGATATGGGTCACTATCCCTCCGCAGCATATATCTCCCTTCCCTTTGGCCTTGATCCTGTGCAGATCCTCTGCCAGCATCAAGCCAAAGTCAGGGTATCCTCCTGTGACCATGCAGTACAAAGCAAAGAGCTCCCCCTGTCGGACCTTCTGGGGCGTCTCAATACGCGCCAGAAGCGTCTCGCTGAAGATCCTGTGTACCAATCGAAAGGCTAGATGATAAATAAGCTTCGCCCTGGAATCACAAGGGCGCCACCTATCTGCGTGCTCTGTAATGTGGGCGATCTGACCCCAGAACTCTCTAGCTACAGCTCGGGTCGGGAAATCTACAGCAGTGGGGGCAGGGAAGCCAAAAATGTCTCTCCAGTGGTCTAGAGGTACTAAGTAGTTCCGGTTCATCAACCGGTACTTCACAGCCCTCTCTGTGGGGAGGTAAGTGAAGGAATTGACAAACTCGAGGGACGACTCTAGGTAGGCTGGGGCTCGGATCTCAGTAAACTGATCCAGCCCGACGGTGGTGATCATCCTCCTAAGATCTCCATCTACGTGGAGACAGTCGAAGGCAGAAATGTCCAGGAATCTAGGGGCGATAACTGGACGACTAGCAATACGATCATAATCTACCCGGTGTCTCTCGTGGATCACTGGGATAGAAGGTCGGGATGAGGAAGAAGAAGGGGAAGGAGAGGATCTATCTCTAAGGGCTAACAATCTGTCAGAACTCATCTTCAAACAACCTGTCAGACTACCTCGGTCGACTGACAAACTCCAAGAATCACCTCGACCGAGGTGCAGGTCGACTGGACCGAGGCGAAGACAGTGCGATTTCAACTTTCTGATTTTCAGTTCTTTTCCCCCAAAAATCACTACCGATGCTTCCTAAGGGGTACTTAAGGTTTTCCTCAACAGAATCAAGGGCAACCAAAGCCCAAATTGCAGTGAACGAACGAGTTTAGGGTTTAGATCGTTTTTACCTCGTTCCGGCCGAGTTGCTTGAATTTCTTGCAAATCTGTAGTTGCAATCGACTGCTCTATCCTTCAATCTCGGTTTGGAAGCAGAAAACGTCGAAAACGAGCAAGAATCGGGAGTGAGCGAAATGGATCTGTCGCCGCGGTCGAGGTAGGTAAAAAAAATGTGAAAAGTAATTTTCCCCCTTTTATACTGTTACTGGATCTGCTGTCACCTCGGTCGAGATGGTCTCGACTGGACCGAGGTGGTATGGACCGAGGCGGTTCTGCAGAAACCCTAGTCGCCTCGGTTGCTCAAGAATCAACTCGGTCGAGATGCTCTGACAGTAACCGAGGTGTTTTTGTCTTCTCAGAATCTCGAACTTCTGTCCTTCCAGATGTGCTCCTTCCTGTTGTCTTGTCCAGAACGCCAAAAACAAAGCAAAGCAAAGGAAAAACAAAGACTATCTAAGCTAGACTAGAAAACGGGAAAAGAAAGCAATACCTTGGGTTGCCTCCCAAGAAGCGCTTGATTTAAGGTCGCTAGCTGGACCATGATGCGTCTCATACGAGGTGGGAGGTGCCCTCACCCCATACTTCACCTCCATCGTGGGGTGAAGTAAGTAGATCCATCAAACGCTCCAAAACGTGTAAGTGCTCGTCGGGGAATGAATCGTCTATGGGTGGGCTATCCGTCTCGCGGGAGGATTCCGGTAGCCGGCTGAGGTGATCCGCAACTGAATTCTCGGATCCCTTCTTATCGCGGATCTCTAGGTCAAACTCTTGAAGTAAGAGAATCCATCGAATAAGGCGCGGCTTTGCATCTTTCTTAGCCAACAAGTAACGAATGGCTGCATGGTCGGTGTAGACAATGACTTTCGCCCCTACTAGATAGGAACGAAACTTCTCGAAAGCATATACAACCGCCAATAACTCTTTCTCGGTGGTAGCGTAGTTGCGTTGTGCTTCATCTAGCGTCTTGCTAGCATAATAAATGGCGGTGGTCCGTCCATCTTTCTTCTGTCCGAGCACCGCTCCTACGGCTACATCACTAGCGTCACACATGACCTCAAAGGGCAAGGTCCAATCAGGAGGCTGGATAATGGGAGCGGAGATCAACGCTTCCTTAATCCTGTAAAAAGCATCAAGACACTCCTGCGAAAACTCAAAAATAACATCTTTATTCAAGAGGTTAGTTAGAGGTTTAGAAATCTTAGAGAAGTCCTTGATGAATCTCCTGTAGAAACCTGCATGCCCGAGAAAACTCCTCACACCTTTAACAGAACAAGGAGGAGGGAGTTTCTCAATAGTCTCGATCTTAGCTCGATCGACTTCAATACCTCGATTAGAAACGAGGTGTCCTAGCACAATGCCTTCATTAACCATAAAATGACACTTCTCCCAATTCAAAACAAGGTTAGTGTCTTCACATCTTTTAAGTACTAGAGAAAGGTTAGATAGGCAATTATCAAAAGAGGAACCATATACGGAAAAATCATCCATAAATACCTCCATGATCTCCTCTATGTACTCGGAAAAGATAGCCATCATGCATCGCTGGAAGGTAGCGGGTGCATTGCACAATCCAAATGGCATCCTCCGATAGGCAAACGTCCCCCAAGGACAAGTGAAAGTGGTCTTCTCCTGATCATCCGGATGGATAGGAATCTGGAAGAATCCACTATAGCCGTCCAAGTAGCAAAAGTGTGAATGCTGGGCCAACCGTTCGAGCATTTGATCAATGAAAGGAAGCGGAAAATGATCTTTCCGAGTCGCCGTGTTCAGCTTCCTATAATCGATGCAAACTCTCCAACCCATAACGGTCCTTGTTGGGATCAACTCGTTGTTCTTATTCGTCACAACGGTCATCCCTCCTTTCTTCGGAACGACATGCACCGGGCTAACCCACTTGCTGTCCGAGATAGGATAAATAATACCTGCATCCAACAACTTAAGAACTTCCTTCTTCACAACCTCTTTCATGATCGGATTTAACCGTCTTTGAGGTTCCCGTGAAGTCTTATGATTATCTTCCATTAGAATTCTATGCATGCAGAAAGAAGGTTTAATGCCAATAAGATCATCCGTGGTGTAACCTATGGCTTTTCGATGCTTTCTCAGGACATGCATTAACTTAGATAATTCAGAATCGGAGAGGGACGCACTAGCAATAACGGGATAAGTAGAATCCGGTCCAAGAAAGATATACCTCAAGTGACTAGGGAGTTGCTTAAGCTCCACTACTGGGGGTGCTCTCTGGGGGGAATCCGTGCTTCCTCTTTCCAGTGGAGTGGTATCAGAAACTGGACTTGATGAAGTCTCAGTTTGAATCATCTCGCCATCGACCTCGGTCGAGGTGCATAGGTGTTGACCGAGATATTCTTCAGTCGCCTCGCTCAGTCCAGAAAGTGCCTCGGTCGAGGTACTGCTACTGGATCCGAGACTGGAGATCTTCGTCTCCTGGATTAGCTTCTCAGTTTTAGCTCCTGGATTCTCTTCCAGTGCCTTTAGGCTCCGTATATCTGCATCACATGAAGCATCTATACCTTCCTCCATTAAACTGAAACTTATAACTCTTTCGAGTGGATCGTTAATAAGGATAGAGCTCACCAATTCTCTTGATTCTTCTTCATCGTAGATGTTGAAGATATCATCGGTCAGTTGCTCCCCTTTCATGGCTGCAAGTAGTGCGAACTCCACCTCATCGCCACCAACGTTGAATTTCAACTTGGCGTTCTTGCAATCAACGTTGCAACCCGAAGTTGCTAGAAATGGCCTCCCGAGAATAATAGGAACAGGATAATCTGCGGGAATGTCAAGTACGACAAAATCTATTGGTAGATAGAAGTTACCTAACTTGACCGGAACGTCCTCCAAAATGCCCACGGGATGGGTAATGGAGCGATCCGCCATGTAGAGTCGAATCTTGACCGGTTTGGGCTCTCCAAGACCGATCTTAGTGCACAACTCCAGCGGGATGATGCTCACGCTGGCTCCTAGATCACAAAGGGCTTCACAAGTTACATCCCCGACTTGAATGGGAATGCAAAATGAGCCGGGATCTCTCAACTTGGGTGGCATCTTTTCCTTCATGATCTTGATAAGCTCCGAAGATTTAGATGTCATCCTAACTTCACCAACATCCTCCAGCTTCCTTTTCCTTGATAAGATCTCTTTTAAGAACTTCCCATATGCGGGCATACCTAAAATAGCATCAAGGAAAGGAATATTAATATGTAGCTTATTCATCAAGTCAAGAAACTTACCGAAGTGCTTGTCTAGATGTGCTCTGGCTCTGGACTGAGGGAATGGAAGTGGTGGCTTATATGCAGGAGGTGGAACATAAGTTTCTGTCGTTCCTCCTGCTTTCTGTTGCTCCGCCTCGGTTGGCATCTCGGTCGAGGTGTTCTTCGACTGGATCTGGACCGAGGTGGTCTGCGTCGAGCGAGGTACTGGATCTGCAGTTTTGAGTCCACTCCTCGTCGTTATGGCCATACACTGGCCCTTAGGGTTAGTTTCCGTCTTCGCTGGAAGCTTCCCTGGGTCTCTTGGCGCTTCATTCGCCCTATTCGCAAGTTGTTGTTCGAAGGACTTTTGGGCCCTTGAAAACGAAGTCATAGAATTCTCCATAGCGCTAAGCTTGATCAAGATTGCCTCCAGAACTGCGTCTTTCTTTTCTGGCTGAGACGAACTTGATCCTTGCCCTTGGCTTTTCAATGGAGTAGAAGAAGAAGAAGAAGGGGGAGAGAGGAAAGGGTTAGAGGAATCATTAGAATTGGAGTTTGAATGATTGTTACCGTGATTTTGGTTATTCGCCCTCCAGTTGTTGCTATTGGATCCTCTATTATTGTTGTAGTTGTTATTTCGGGAACCGTTGTTGTTGTTGTTACGGTACCCGTTATTGTTGTTGTTCCTTTGCCCTTGCTCTTCCTTCTTAGTTTGAGCCATCAAGAGCTCCTTCAATTGCTTCACGTCGTTCTTCAAAGACGTGAGTTGATTGTTGTTGGGTTGAGTCTCTTGAAAGTTGACTCTTTTAATTCCACCTTCAGCTCCTTGGTGGGTATACTTCTCCATGTGCAAGGCTTGCTTCTCAATGAAGTCCCAAGCCTCATCTATCGCCATGTCCATGAAGGTACCGGCGGAGAGTAGTTGGAGATTGAACTGGGTGCTTCCGTCCAGCCCTTTGAAGTAGATCTCCAACAACTCGATCTTTGGAATCCCGTGATGTGGGCAATCCAAAAGGATATCCTTGAACCGCTCCCAAGATTTGGACAAGCTCTCCTTATCCTTCATGATGAAAGCATTGATCTTCCCTCTCATTTCAGCGGTCTTTGAGGGGGGAAAGAATTTGGTCAAGAATTCCGTGGTCATCTCCTCCCATGTGCTGATTTTTCCTGGAGGGAGAGATTGATACCAAGTAAGAGCTCTATCTTTTAAAGAAAAGTAAAAAGGTCTTAGCTTGTAATTGTTATTTTCAATTCTGGGAGGTCGCAAGGTCTCCATCAAGATCTCGTAGTTTTGAAGATGTTGATGTGGCGACTCCTTCTCTAGCCCTCCGAATTGGCATTGGCGAATCATGGTTAGAACTTGCGGTCGAAGTTCGTAGTCATGATCTGCTGGATCTCCTAGGTTCACTCCTGGACGCCTCAGTTGTTGATTAGGGTCCATCCTTTGACCTAGGGTTTGTGGAATTCCTGCAAGAAGAACATCTCGGACTGGTATCCGAGGTGGAAGTACCTCGGCCGGGGCGTCGGGTACTGGAATCTGTCTCGGTCGAGGATCAACTACTAGATCCTCCCTCGGTCGAAGTAAAATCTGGTTCCGAATGACAGCAATCTCAGCTTCGATTGCTGCAGTCCTGGTGCGATTCTCTTCTTTTTCTTGCATGAGTTCTTCCTTGCTGAGGCGCAGCAGCTCCTGCGTCTCTCTCAATTGGGCCGCAAGATCGCGATCGTCTTGTTGGGCCATCTTCGCTTCTCTTAAGCGTCTCTTGTATGTCTTTTCTGGTTCGGGATCGTAAGGAACGATTTCCTTCCCAGTGCGGGTTCTTCGCATATACCTAAGAAAGAACCTGCAAAGGTCACTCAAGTAGAGTGGTTAGACAAAACGGGGCAAATGCCCCAAGAGCAAACCGTACCGGCTCGGTCTAGACCAAGTCCCCGGCAACGGCGCCAAAAACTTGTTCGCTCCAAACGGTGTGTGTGCAAGCTTTAAATTTATAACCCTAGACTTAAGCTTAAAACAAGGATGCGAACCCGCAGTGTACGGATCAATCGTAGTAAAAGCAAGAAAATTCCAGGGGTCGATCACAGGGACTCGATGAAACAAAGTCAATACGGTATGCTATGTCAATGCTAACCACAAGAGCAATTAACACAATCAAAGATGAATAAGGAGTCAATAAAGCAAATATGCAATTCTAGGGATTAAAGCGTCTAGTTGTGGTTCCAACTCAAGATCTATAGATAAGCGGACAAAGCTGAGATTTTTGCGTGGGGAAGGTGTTTCTAAAGTGGAGTAGATCACCGGGTAAGTCTCACTACACACTAATCCAAAACCGTAACTCCTATTACCGGGTAAGTCTCAAGGAATTAAGATAAAGAACTATAGCCTCAAACTAACACACCATCTAAGGGAATAGAATCAACCTTTACCGGGTAAGTCTCAGGCTAACTCACGAAGATGGGATGGAAGCACACTCAAACCCAAATAAAGGATAAACCTTTATTACCTACACTTATGATCGTTAGTACACAAACTAAGGAATTACCGGGTAAGTCTCATCCTAAGCTTGCTTTGAACCAGGAAAGGTGTAATAAGAATAGGATTTGGCAAACTCTAACACTTAACTCTCAGTTATGGACCAGATAAGTCACCTCGGTCAGAAGAATTCCACCCCGGCCGAGATGTTCATCAACCGAACGAGATGCTTAGGGTTAAGGTTAAAGACTCGAACTTTCAGGATCCTACTGGAATCTAAGATTATTCTATCATTGTTTTTCCCACAACCTTCAGCCAATCACCCTAGAATCACACAAGGAAATTAGCCACTCATCATCATTATGAAAGTATTAAATATAAGGGAAGAAGGTGAATATTTGAACAAAGAAGAATTTAATGAAAAGACTTCAATAACTGAATCAAATATCACAAACAAGCGTTCCTTGGATAGCAATCCAAAAGACAAGACAACAATTGAGGGGATTGAAGACAATCTTACAAAACCCTTCAATAAAGCTATAAAAGCTATGGACTTCAATCTTCCTTCAACCTTCAAAAAGGTTCTTCAACTCTCTCCCAAATTGGAGTATGCTGCTGTTGCGTTGTAAACTGCGTATTTCCGGTGCAAGCGGGTATATCGGAATTGTGGAAATCCAACCCTTTTTATAGGAAAATAACCCTCCAAAGATAATAAATCTTAGAAAGATATTCTCCCATAAATATAGGTAAAATATATACTCTGCATATCTCCTTCCATCCAGGAGCCAAGCCCAAAAATATAAGATCACTTTCCAAATTTAAAAGATCTCTTCCAAGAATAAAATATTCTCGCCGCGTCCTAGGTGTTCGCCTCGGTCGAGTCGGCGTCTTTGGATCACCTCGGTCGAGGTGAATCTGTGGTTAACCGAGGTGACTCACAACTGAATGTGAAATCTCTCAAAACTGGTCCAAAGTGAATCTTTAATCCATGGCTATGCTTTCTGGATGTAGCCCCAAATGACTCATGACTCCTTTTGCTCCTTTTTGATGCAAAACGTACCATATTACCTGCAATTACAACGAAACTAGGTGTAGACCTCGATTCTCGCAAAGGTAGATGAAATGGTAATAGAATCACATATTATACATACAAACATGCAGATTATTGAAGATAAAACGTCCAAACAAACCCCAAAATATAGACTATAATTCATGCTATCAAGTAGTCGTTGAAAGAACGAAGTTGTTCTCAGAATTTCCCAAAATTACAGCACCACTGTTACTTCCACGGTCGTGGTTTTGGGCGTGAAACTTAATTACGGCACCACTGTTACTTCGACGGCCGTGGTTTTGGGCGTGGAACTTATTGTTGCTCTCAAAATAGCAGTTTATGGTCAGTTTGGGTGAAACCACGGCCGTGGAATAGCACGATTGACCGTGGTTTCTCACGTTTTCTTAGCCATCGTAAAGTTTTTCAAACTCTTCCTCTTTTACTTCCTTTAGCTCTCCCAAGGCTTCAATCTCATCATTGCAATCCTCTTCCTCTCCCTTTTCCATGATGCTCATGGTTATGACCTTTTGCAATGGATCCTTGAATAGAATCGGGCTCACTTCTTCTCTAGACGCTTCCTCGTTATAGATATTGAACATATCCTCTCCAAGAGCTGGCTCTTTCACCAAAGTTGAGAGAACAAACTCAACCTTCTCTTCTCCTATGTCGAAGCCTAGTCAAGCATTCTTGCAATCCACCATACAACCGGATATTGCAAGAAACGGTCTTCCGAGTTTGATCGTAACCGGACAATCTGCAGGAATGTCAAGCACAACAAAGTCTATTGGAATATAAAACTTACCGAGCTTGATTGGGACGTCTTCAATGATACCGACGGGACGAGTTATGGATCGTTCCGCCATGTACAACGTCATCTTCACCGGTTTAGGTTCACCTAAACCGACCTTCCTACACAAAGCAAGCGGGATGATGCTAACGCTTGCTCCCAAATCACACAAAGCGTCATATGTGACTTCTCCTACTCCAATTGGAATGCAAAATGACCCCGGATCTCTCAGCTTTGGGGGCATCTTTTCCGTTATCGTTTTGATGAGCTCCGAAGATTCCGAACTCATCTTGACTTCTTCAAAGTCTTCTAACTTCCTCTTGTTAGAGAGGAGCTCTTTCAAAAACTTCCCATAAGCGGGCATACCTACAATAGCATCAATGAAAGGTATATTAATGTGCAGTTTGCTCATTATTTCAATGAACTTACCGAATTGATTGTCTAGACGCGCTCTTGCTCTAGATTGCGGGAATGGTAGAGGAGGTTTATAAGCTAGAGGAGGAACATATACATCTTCCTTCTCCTTCCCCTTTTCTTTCTCCTTCTCGGCTGGAACTTCTACAAACTTAGGTTGCGGGTTGGTAGTTGTCACACCGCTCCTAGTTGTGATAGCCATCACCCTTCCTTTAGGGTTATCCTCCGTCTTTCCGGGAAGCTTCCCTTGATCTCTAGGAACTTCTCCGGCCTTGCTGAATACTTGGTTTTCTAAAGCTTTGTGAGCTTTATCAACCGAAGTTATGTATCTCTCCAAACCTTGTAGCTTTCCTAAGATAGTCTCCAAAATAGGATCGGACTTCTCCTTCTCCTTATTGTTTGAACCATTTGATGTTTGCCCTTGGCTTTTCAAAGGAGTAGAAGAAGATGGAGATGTTAGTGAATTTCCAGAATTTGGATAGGAATTACCGGAATTTTGTTGTTGGTTGGACCGCTAGTTGTTGTTGGAATTTCTGTTGTTGTTGTTATTCCAATTGTTGGTCGAATTATTGTTTCGGTTATTGTTCCTATTCCCTTGGTTGTTGTTGTTGTTTCCTAAGTAGCCAACATCTTGTTCCTTTGGCTTTTGAAGGCCAGCTCTAATGATTTCCTTCAACTCCTTGATTTCGGTATTGAGGGAGAATATTTGAGTTTGTGCAGCTTGTGTTAGCTTAGCTCCCGGACCCCTTGATTCCGGCTATTAGGATACACCTTCCGGTGGGAATACTTCTCAATTACTTGGGCTTGCTTCTCAATGAAATCACAAGCGTCATCTTCTCTCATGTCCATAAATGTACCACAAGAGAGAGATTGGAGATTAAATTGTGTTTCCACATCCAACCCCTTGTAGTAGATCTCCAATAATTCTAGCTTTGAAATGCCATGGTGTGGGCAATCCAATAAGAGATCCTGAAATATTTCCCATGATTGAAACAAACTTTCGTTAGCTTTCATAGAAAATGCATTAATCTTACCTCTCAACTCCGCCGTCTTGGATGGCGGAAAGAACTTGGTGAGGAACTCCGAAGATAGATCCTCCCATGTGTTAAGCCTTCCAGCTGGAAGAGCTTGATACCAAGACAAAGCCTTGTCCTTCAAAGAGAAGAAGAACGGTTTGATCTTGTAATTGTTGTTGGTATCCCTCTTCGGCTTCAATGTCTCCATGAGAATCTCAAAATTCTGCAAATGTTGGTGTGGAGATTCAGCACTCGTTCCACCAAATTGAATTTGGTGAACCATGATGATAACTTGCGGGCAAAAACTGAATTCCTGGATATTCTCAGCTCCGAAATTCACACCTAGACGGCGCGGTTGCTGAATTGGATCCATCTTTGCCCAAGAGTATGTGGTTCATCCCCTTCATGAGCAACTCTCACATCTCTAGTGGGAATACGAGGAACAACCGATGGTCTAGGGTTGTTACGAACAGCATGGATCACCGGATCAATGTCCTCTTGATAGCATGTATTATGGCACATTTTGGATCGAAATGGAGCTAAGGAGCAAAGGAATCATAGGAGCTACATTCTGGAGCTTAAAAGAGACTCATGAAGCATGGAATAAATTAAGAAGATTTACATTGGACCAGATTTGAGAGAATTCACATTCAGCTGAGATTCACCTCGATCAGCTATAGTGTCACCTCGACCGAGGTGATCTTGAGGAGCGTCCCGACCGAGGCGAGCACCCTGGCGCCGGCGAGATCATATCTTTTGGCTGAGATCTTTTATTTTTGGAAGGAAGATATCTTATATTTTTGGGTTGGATTTTTGGAAGGAAGATAATTCTCCTATAAAAAGGGCTGGATTTTCCATAATTCAGCATCACCGCATGCTTGGAGATTGAAGAAGCTGCAGTTAGGGATATTTTTTGGAAGTTTGAAGGAAGTTTTGGAGATTGAAGGAAGGAAGTTTTGGAGATTGAAGGAAGGAAGTTTCACAGATTAGAGATAGCCTTTGAAGGAGTTTGTAAGATTCTCTTACATTCCTTTTGGTTTATTTGTCTTGTGTGATTTGCGATTCAAAGAACGCTGATTTGTGATTATTTGATTCAGTTATTAAAGTCTTGTTCTTAAGGTTTTTGTGTTCAAATATTCATTCCCTTCTCATATTTTTTTATTATTGTTATCATGGTGATGAGTGGCTAAATTCCTTGTGCGATTCTAGGGTGATTGGCTGAAAGTTGTGAGAAAGACGATGATAGAATGATCTTAATCCCAGTAGGACCCTGAAAGCTCGAGTCTTTAACCTTAACCCTAGAGTACCTCCCTCAGTCAATGAACATCTCGGCCGGGGTGGAACTTGACTGACCGAGGTGGCCTTTTCTGATCCGAAACTGAGAGTTAAGTGTTAGAGTTTGCCAAATCCTATTCTTATTACACCTTTCCTGGTTCAATGCAAGCCTAGGATGAGACTTACCCGGTTAGTTTGTTTACCCAAGATCATAAGTGTAGGTAATAAAGGTTTATCCTTTATTGGGGTTTGAGTGTGCCTTCATCCCATCTTTGTGAGTTAGCCTAAGACTTACCCGGTAAAGGTTGATTCTATTCCCTTAGTTGTTATGTTGGTTTGAGATTATAGTTCCTTTCCTTAGTACCTTGAGACTTACCAAGTAATAGGAGCTTTGGTTTGGGATAGTGAGTAGTGAGACTTACCCGGTAATCTATTCCACTTTAGAAACACCTTCCCTTTGCAAAATCTCAACTTTGTCCACTTTATCTTGAGATCTTGAGTCGGAACCACAACTAGATGCCTTAATCCCTAGAATTTGCATATTCCCCTTATTTGACCTTATTATCATCTTTGATTTCTTTAATCGCTTTTTTGATAGGTGATGGAATCACTATCAATTAGGGTAGTTTTTAGAGTCTTTTTATTGCATTAGTGTCGGTTTATGCTACTAACTCCTTGGTCCAGAAGAAGAAGATCAAAAGAAGCTAAAGAAGGAGTCATAAGTACTTAGGAGTGAAGATCGATCACGAAGCAAAGCTTTTGTTGCCTCACCGCCCCTGCGGATCCTTGCAGCCGCCCCTGCGGATGACATTTTCACTAGAACGCTCCTTGCGCCTTCACCAGCGCCGGCCATGAAGTGTGTCACCGCCCCTGCGCCACTCCTTGGCGCCACTGCGGTGACCTGCCCTGAAGATATGAAGACCAGCTCCCCTGTGTCTCCCACTGCACCCTTGCTTGCGCCCCAACCTGGGAGCTGGAAGACGAAGAGGCTATGTCGACGCCCCTGCGTCGACATAGGGATGCCCCGGCGGCTTGACATTAGAAATGTCAGGAAGGCGAAAGGTCAGACGTTGAAGTGCATTAAAGATCCGCCCCAGCGGAATTGTGTAGCCGCCCCAGCGGCTCTGAAGAAGATCAACCGATTCTGCCTAAACCACCCCTGCGGTTCCTGAAGGCCGCCCCTGCAGTTTAACGCCAGAAGCTTTACTCCGGCTGTTTACACCACCTTTATGGCATTTAAGGTGGTTGTTTTATGCCGGGTATTTACTCCTAATTAAGTGTCTTTTGTAGTATAAATAATCCATGGCTGATTGCTAGAATCATCCATGCTTTTCCTCACAAAATCCATTTTAGACTTGAGTTTTCCATTGTAATGAGTTGCTAACTCCCTTGCTACATTGGGTTGGTTTGAAGCTGCTTTGTTGCTTTGGTTGTAAGCGCTTTATAATATAAGTTTTCATTCAGTAATGCTTTGTGTTTCCTTGATCTCCATTGTCTAATTGCATGTGTTCTATTGCTTGAGATTGATCACCTTAGGTTCTAAAGTGTATGCAAACAACTAGGATTAATAGGTTCCGGGCTCGGGTCTTTAATCTAGTAGCAACTTTAAGTAATAACGGGTTGTGATTACTTAAAGAAAAGGAACACAAATATAAAGATAAGTTTAACGGTTTTAATCTTCTCTTTATATCCCTTAGTCTTTGCTTGAAAGCTAACCTGTTATTTGTTCTTGTAGGTTTACGGAACTTTAATAGGTTAAGTTGTGTTGATGCCGGTTGGCTCAACACATATATACAATCGAGACGGGAGATTACTTGAAAACTTGTAAAAGGAACTCACCAAAGTAGCAATTGCATGCTTAGAATCAACCTAGTGTAGATTCATCCATCATCGTCTTACTTGTCGCATTAATCGTTTTTCATAAGTTTTTGTGCATCAATTCAACCAACCCCCACCCCCCTTGTGTCACTTGTCATTATAATCGATAATTGAATCTAAAACACCTTAACTCTCTTGGGTTCGACCCTTACTTAATCACTATACTTGTTCTTAGTGCTAAGTCGGGATTTACTTTTGATTGGGTATAGACGACCATAGAAATACCTTCGGTCAAATTTTGGCGCCGTTGTCGGGGAGTTTTAGTGTTTTATTGTTATTATTGATTATTGGTTTGAACCATTTTTATGGTTCAAACCCGTGCTACTAATTTCGGCTTTGCTTCTTTTGATCCAGAAATTGAGAGGACGCACATCCGGCAACGAAGACAACAACAACTTCAACAAGAGATGACTGACCGTACTCTTCGTCAACTTACGCAGCCCACCTTGGCTCAAAACCCTCTTGTGGTCGCTATACCGGCACTAGGGGAAGGAGTCAACTTTGAGCTCAAGCCGGGCCTCATTCACTTGCTCCCATCCTTCCATGGGCTAAGTGGTGAAGACCCCATCAAGCACCTTGGGAAGTTCCATACTATGTGTATGAGCATGAAGCCGGCCAACATTACCGAAGAACGGATCAAGATGAGGGCATTCGGCTTCACACTCAAAGATTCGGCGGATGATTGGTATTACCACCTTCCATCCGGGAGTATTGACACTTGGGAGAACCTTCACAAAGCGTTCTTGGAGAAATACTTTCCAGCTAAAAAGGCCAATAGCTTGAAGAAAGCTATAAGCAACATCGAGCAAGAGGCAACCGAAACTTTCTACGAGTACTTCGAAAGGTTTGCACGCCTCCGATCAAGCTGTCCTTTCACGGATATTCAACTCAAGATCTAGTCTTGTACTTGTACAATGGCTTGCTAGACAATGAAAGGAGGATCGTCGATGCGGCTTGCGGAGGTAATATTCTTAACTCTACTCCTGACCTTGCTTTGGAAAAGATACAGGAACTAGCGGAAGGAACTCGGAACTTTGGAAGGACCCCGGCTAAGAAAGGAGTTCATGCTATGAGTTCCGGGAAGAATGAGATTTCCACCGAGCTAGCGGAATTGAAGGAAATGGTGAAGAGGCTAACACTTATGGGAACACCGCAACAGCTCAAAGCTTGTAGAGTTTGTGTTGACCCGTATCATCCAACGGACATGTGTCCACAAGTTCAAGATGACGATACTGAAGTAAACGCAATGGGTTATGGACAACCGCAGCAGAAAAGACCTAGGAACGATCCCTATGCACAGAATTTCATGCCAAATTGCCGTGAACAATAGAATTTTCGTTGGAAGGATCAACAAAACCAACAACAGCAGCCCCACCAAGGTAAGTATCACTCAACTGAAGATATGTTGCAGGTTTTGACTAAACACTTTGCTACTCATGTCCAAACAACAGAATCCAACATCAAGAACCTTGAGAAACAGGTTGCTCAAATGGCGGAAGCCATTACAAAAATTGAAACCAGGACCTCCGGCGGATTACCTTCTCAAACGGTTATAAACCCAAAGGTGATGTTGGAAGAGGCTCAATCATAGAGGAACAATCCCTACGTCGAGCCAACGACGTAAAACAAAGGCGCTGCTCGGGAGGCAACCCGAAGAAATAAAAAGAGGAGGTTCTGTCAAGAAAACCGCCCCTGCGGCTCTAAGCCCCGCCCATGCGGTGACACCCCTGGCCAGCGCTGCGCCCGGCGCTGGGCCTGCGTCTGCTCACGTAGGTCACCGCCCCCGCGGTGACAACCCTACGCCCCTACGGCGGCCACCCATGACACGCACCCTCAGCTCCGCCCCCGCGCTGAGGCTGTGTACCCCCTCTCTCTTGTCACCGCCCCGCGGCGACAAACACCGCCCCTGCGGTTCAGTTAAGGAAAGAAAAAAATACACTTCCCAAAAATAACCTACATCTACCGCCCTCTCCACTCCCTCTCCATTCACTCTTCGAAACCTAGCCGCCTCACCTCCCATGCCCTTGCGCCCTCCGAAAACTCTCGCCACCACGTCGCGCCCCTGTGCCACCTCCGGCAACCTAGTGTCGCCACCCCCTTACCAACACGAACCATCTCCACCACACACAACCCTTCCATTCTCGCTCGACTGCTCCACCTCCGGCGACAACTGCAGCAACAGAAGAAAACACCGGAAAAGCCCCATCCCCACCACCTTTGTCGAACAACCAAATCGTCTTCTGCTCTTCGCCCGCACCTGCGCCTGCAAGCTCCCGCCCCTGCGTCAAGCCGCTCTTGCGCCTGTTGCAGCCGCCCCTGCGTAAATCACGACAGAAGGTTCGTCTCTTTATCAGATTGCTGAACTTTCTAACCCTTTTACTTGATCAATTGCAAGAAATGGAATCACAAAGGAAATACAAGTTGACGGAAGGTGAGAATGATCAGTATAGGATTGCTCAAATCCGGGAGGTGCATGCAACCCGGTTCCTTGATGTTTCCACCTTGGAAAATCTGGGGATGTTGGAAACTATGTAGGAATTCCTAAACAATGCCGGGTTGGGTGATTTTCTGATAAAGAGCGCTCCAACACACCCCGACCTCAGCAAACAGTTTATAGCCACATTCAAAATGGAGACGGAAGACCAATTGTGTGTTGGGCTTTCATTCAAGAACAACAAGAAGAAGTACACATTGGATTACACCCAAATATAGGAGGCATTAGGGGTGACCACTGCAGCTTCTGATGACTGGATGGATCCCAATCCGACACCTGATTTGCTGGAATTTTGGCAGGCCGCCACTAGGTCAGAGTTTCATGTAGGAGGTGAGTACTCCAACAAATTCACTCACCCTTGTTTGAGGCTCATCTCAAAGGTCTTCATGAGTGTCTTCTATGGACATAAGGAGGAGAATAAGGTCGCTCTCAAGGACCTTCCATTGATATATGCTTGCCTCTCCACGAATGATTGGGTGCCGGATTGGGCATATCTCTTCCTTACCGCTCTTAAGCGGATTAGGAAGAATGAGCCTCGTGACATCGTTGGAGGTGGAATCATTTGACTATTAGCTGCACAGGTGATGGATCTTCCTCCATTGGAAGAGGGTTTGGAGGCACCCTTATACACTAAAGGGTTATTGAGGAGGTTCAGGCTCCTCAGGAGAGACGGGGAGCATCGTTTTTGGCTCTCTTTAGCAGATGGGAGTCGCATCACATACCTCCCTCGACGACTTTCATTGGGAGATGAGCTCGCGAATCTATATGTACCGGCTGACCCAGTCCCTCCGAGACGGCCTCAGGTTGATATTGTTGGGAGGTACGCAGCCAGCTCTAGCAGGGCCCACACCACTGATGAGGAGATGCCGACGGCGGGACACGACAGTCGGACCATGGAGAGTCTGCAGGCTCAGACGGTAGCTTTGACTACACAGCACCAGGCATGGCAGACCGAGTACCAGTGGTCCATACTTGAGCAGCAGTAGGCGTGGCAGTCCAGCTTCGCCTCCTCCATGACCACTTACTTTGACCGCCATCAGGATGCTTGGCAGGCGGCTCATCAACAGCAGTTGGAGACTCTGTAGCTGGCTTGGCAAGCTAGCTATGAGACCTCATTTAGAGAGAGGATGGAGGCTCAGGAGGGCCGTATCGACACCCTTCACCGCCGGCAGGAGCATTTCTTCCGCCACTTCCCTTACCCACCGGATGAGGGTCCTGGTGGATCATCCGGACCACCCCAGTGAGGGGTACATTTCTTTCCCTTCTCTCACATTTATCTTTGACTCATTTCTACTTTGAGGACAAAGTGTACTTCAAGTTTGGGGGAGGGATATATCATTGATTGTATAGTTCATTGAGTTGTTTTTGGCATATGTTTTTGCATTGTTGAATTCAGTTTCATTCAAAAAAAAAAAGAAGACGAAAAAAGCCAAAGAATTGAAAAAAGGCATGAAAATCCTTGGATAAACCGAAAACCCGAAAGGGCGGTTTAGGTAAAAAGAAGGTAGTCCGACCAACCTTAGGTTGATGCAAAAACTGGACTTGCGGGATGTGAGTTAAAGTAAGAAAAGAAGAAGAGTGGCAAGGTGAAAACCCGAAAGGGCGCCTTGGCAAAATGAGCGACACCGAGTGTAGGTTTCCCTTCCGGCGTTTTGGCGACATAAGAAGGGGAGTCATAAGGAGGTTGTCCGGGTAGGCCACTCTTGGAGCGATAAGGATGGTAGTATTTCTTTTTCTCACATTTCCTCTCTTTTCCTTCTTTCTTTCTTGGCTTTTCTCTTGTTTTCCATTATCTTTCTGCTTACTCATGCTTCCTGAGGCCTTTGAGTCTAGTTGATGACATTTGTTTTTACTTGGGACGAGTAAAAGGTCTAAGTATGGGGGAGTTTGATAGGTGATGGAATCACTATCAATTAGGGTAGTTTTAGAGTCTTTTTATTGCATTAGTGTCGGTTTATGCTACTAACTCCTTGGTCCAAAAGAAGAAGATCAAAAGAAGCTAAAGAAGGAGTCATAAGCACTTAGGAGTGAAGATCGATCACGAAGCAAAGCTTCTGTGGCCTCACCACCCCTGCGGATCCTTGTAGCCGCCCCTACGGATGACATTTTCACTAGAACGCTCCCTGCGCCTTCACTTGTGCCGGCCATGAAGTGTGTCACCGCCCCTGCGCCACTCCTTGGCGCCTCTGCGGTGACCTGCCCTGAAGATATGAAGACCAGCTCCCCTGCATCTCCCACTGCGCCCCTGTTTGCGCCCCAACCTGGGAGTTGGAAGACGAAGAGGCTATGTCGACGCCCCTACGTCGACATAGGGACGCCCCGGCGGCTTGGCATCAGAAATGTCAGGAAGGCGAAAGATCAGACGTTCAAGTGCATTAAAGATCCGCCCCAGCGGAATTATGTAGCCGCCCCAGCGGCTCTGAAGAAGATCAACCGATTCTGCCTAAACCGCCCCTACGGTTCCTGAAGGCCGCCCCTGCAGTTTAACGCCAGAAGCTTTACTCCAGCTGTTTACACCACCTTTATGGCATTTAAGGTGGCTGTTTTATGCCGGCTATTTACTCCTAATTAAGTGTCTTTTGTAGTATAAATAATTCATGGCTGATTGCTAGAATCATCCATGCTTTCCTTCACAAAATCCATTTTAGACTTGAGTTTTCCATTGTAATGAGTTGCTAACTCCCTTGCTACATTGGGTTGGTTTGAAGCTTCTTTGTTGCTTTGGTTGTAAGTGCTTCATAATATAAGTTTTCATTCAGTAATGCTTTGTGTTTCCTTGATCTCTATTGTCTAATTGCATGTTTTCTATTGCTTGAGATTGATCACCTTAGGTTCTAAACATGCAAACAACTAGGATTAATAGGTTCCGGGTTCGGGTCTTTAATCTAGTAGCAACTTTAAGTAATAACGGGTTGTGATTACTTAAAGAAAAGGAACACAAATATAAAGATAAGTTTAACGGTTTTAATCTTCTCTTTATATCCCTTAGTCTTTGTTTGAAAGCTAACCTGTTATTTGTTCTTGTAGGTTTACGGAACTTTAATAGGTTAAGTTGTGTTGATGTCGGTTGGCTCAACACATATATACGATCGAGACGGGAGATTACTTGAAAACTTGTAAAAGGAACTCACCAAAGTAGCAATTGCATGCTTAGAATCAACCTAGTGTAGATTCATCCATCATTGTCTTACTTGTCGCATTAATCGTTTTTCATAAGTTTTTGTGCATCAATTCAACCAACCCCCCCCCCCTTTGTGTCACTTGTCATTATAATCGATAATTGCATCTAAAACACCTTAACTCTCTTGGGTACGACCCTTACTTAATCACTATACTTGTTCTTAGTGCTAAGTCGGGATTTACTTTTGATTGGGTATAGACGATCATAGAAATACCTTCGGTCACTTTTGTGGTTATTAGTTGCATTGACAACCTCTACTTGCTTAGTTTCACCTAAGTCCCTGAGATCGACACCCCGGAATTCTTGCTTTTTACAATAGTTGATCCGTACACTGCGGGTTCGCATCCTTGTCTTAAGCATATTTCTTGGGATATAAATTTAAAGCTTGCACACACCATTTGGAGCGAACACGTTTTTGGCGCCGTTGCCGGGGACTTGGTCTAGACAAGCCGGTTGCGATTGTCTTTCGGGGCAATTGCCCTTGTTGCTACTAACCACTCTACTTGAGTGCTTTCGCAGGATCTTTTCTTAGGTTTATGCGAAGACCCCGTGCTGGGAAGGAAATCGTTCCTCACGATCCCGAACCAGAAAAGACAAACAAATGACGCTTGAAAGAAGCAAAAATGGCCAACCAAGACAATCGCGATCTTGAGGTAGAACTGAAGGAGGCGCTGGAATAGCTTGCAGCGAGAAAGAGATCAGAATCGCACCAGAACTGCAGAAATTGAAGCAGATATGGCTGATCTACGAGCCCAGATTCCGCATCGACCGAGGCAGGACCTAGTCCTAGTTGCCGCGGCCGAGATACATCCACCTCGGATGCCTGTACGAGATGTTCTTTTTGTAGGTATTCCAAAAACCCTAGGACAGAGGATGGACCCGAACCAGCAAGTGAGGCGTCCAGGAGTCAACGTAGGTGATCCAGCAGAGCATGATTACGAACTTCGACAGCAAGTTCTATCCATGATCCGCCAATGCCAGTTTGGAGGTTTAGAGAGGGAATCTCCGCATCAACACTTGCAAAACTACGAGATTTTGATGGAGACCTTGAGACCTTCAAGGCTGGAAAACAATAATTACAAGCTAAGACCTTTTTACTTTTCTTTGAAGGACAGGGCGCTTACTTGGTATCAATCTCTTCCTCCCGGAAAAATCAACACATGGGAGGAGATGACGACGGAGTTCCTAACAAAGTTCTTTCCCCCCTCCAAAACCGCTGAAATGAGAGGGAAGATTAATGCATTCATCATGAAGGACAAAGAGAGTTTGTCCAACTCATGGGCAAGATTAAAAGATGTTCTATTGGATTGCCTACACCATGGGATTACAAAGATAGAGTTGTTGGAGATATACTTCAAGGGATTGGATGGAGCTACCCAATTCAATCTTCAACTACTCTCCTCCGGCACATTCATGGACATGCCGATTGTTGAAGCTTGGGAATTCATTGAGAAACAAGCTTTGCACATGGAGAAATACTCCCACCAAGGAGCCGAAAATGGAGTTAAGAGAGTTAATCTAGGAAGCTCCATCAAATGATAATCAACTCATCTCCCTCAAGAATGATGTGAAGCAATTGAAGGACCTTTTGGTTGCTCACACAAAGAAGGAAGAAAGAGGATATCAAGGCTCAAGGAACAACAATCAAGGGCCAAGGAACAACAATTACAACAACAATAGAGGCTCCAACAACAACAATTGGAGATCTAACAATCAAAATTTGGGTAACACTTATTCTAATTCCAATTCTAATAATTCTTTTAACCCCTCTTCTTCTTCTTCTACTCCATTGAAGAGCCAGGAGCCTGGATCAAGTTCGTCCCAGCCAGAGAAGAAAGATGCAGTGCTGGAGGCCATCTTGATCAAGTTCAACGCTATGAAGACGTCCATGACTTCATTTTCGAAGACACAAGAAACCTTAGAGCAACAATTCTTCAATAAGGCGAATGAAGCGCCAAGAGATCCAGGGAAGCTCCCAGCAAGGACAGAGAGCACCCCCAATGGACAAATCATGGCAATAACGACGAGAAGTAGACTGAAAACTGCAGATCCAGTGCCTCGGTCGATGCCAGTGCAAACGAAGAACACCTCAGTCCAGGTACAGACGAGGAACACTTCGGTCGAGGTGCCACCCGAGGTGGAGTCCCAGAAAGCGACGGACAAATCTGAAGTTTATGTCCCACCTCTTGCATATAAACCACCACTTACATTCCCCCAGTCAAGGGCTAGAGCACATCTAGACAAGCACTTTGGTAAGTTCCTTGACTTGATGAATAAACTTACTATTAACATCCCTTTCCTTGATGCTATTCTAGGGATGCCCGCCTATGAGAAGTTCTTAAAAGAGACTCTATCAAGGAAGAGGAAACTGGAAGACTTTGGTGAAGTTAGGATGACATCTAAATCCTCGGAACTCATTCAAATCATGAAGGAGAAGATGCCACCCAAGTTAAGAGATCCCGGCTCATTTTGCATTCCCATTCAAGTTGGGGATGTAACTTGTGCGGCGTTGTGTGATCTAGGAGCCAGCGTGAGCATCATCCAGCTGGAGCTATGTGTGAATATCGGACTTGGAGAGCCCAAGCCGGTGAAGATAAGATTATACATGGTGGACCGCTCCATTACCCATCCCGTGGGCATTTTGGAAGATGTTCCGGTTAAGTTAGATAACTTCTATTTACCTATACACATTGTTGTACTTGATATACCCGCAGATTATCCCGTTCCTATCATTCTCGGGAGACCATTTCTAGCAACTTCGGGTTGCAATGTGGATTGTAAGAACGCCAAGTTGAAATTCAACATTGGCGGAGATCAAGTGGAGTTTGCATTTTTTGCTGCAATAAAAGGAGAGCCGTTGGAGGATGACATCTTCAACATCTATGAAGAAGAAGAATCAAGAGAATTGGTGAGCTCTATCCTTATTAATGACCCTCTTGAAAGAGTTATTGGTTTTAGCTTAATGATGAAGGTATAGATGCTTCTTGTGATGTAGATATACGGAGCTTAAAGGCACTGGAAGAAGATCCAGGAGCTAAGATTGAGAAACTAATCTAGGAGAGGAGAAATTTCAATTTCGGTCCCAGTTCCAGTACCGCGACCGAGGCACTTTCTGGACCAAGCGAGGTGTTCTTATCTGAAGAACATCTCGGTCACTCACCTCGGGCGTCGACCAAGACAGCAAGCGAGACACCTTCAACTGAGAACAACAAAATTCTTACACCCTTTTCTGAAACTCATTTACAGTTGGTGGAGCACTGGCTCCACCAAGCTTCTGATAATAAAGAACCTTGGTATGTTGACCTTGTTAATTATCTTGTTTGCCATGAAATACCACCCGGATTAACGTACGCGCAAAGGAAGAAATTCTTTAATGATGGACGCCACTACTACTAGGATGAACCTCTACTGTTTAAGAGAGGTCCGGATGGGATGCTTCGAAGATGCATTCCGAAAGATGAAGTTACTAGTGTTATACGGCATTGCCACTCGCTTCCTTGTGGAGGACATGCTAGCGCTCACAAAACGTGTGCTAAGGTATTACGTTCCGGTTTCTTTTGGCCTACATTATTTAAGGATGTGCAAACGTTTGTTGTTTCTTGTGATGCATGCCAAAGAACATGGAACTTATCTAGAAGGAACGAGATGCCACTCAACAACATCCAGGAGGTTGAGATTTTTTATGTATGGGGGGTTGATTTCATGGGACCTTTCCCATCATCCACAGGGAACATCTACATTCTCCTAGCTGTCGATTACGTCTCTAGATGGGTGGAAGCCATTGCCTCCCCCACTAATGACGCCATGGTGGTTATGAATTTCTTCAATCGGACTATCTTTCCACGTTTTGGGACACCACGTATCATCATCAGCGATGGAGGGACACATTTCATCAACCGGAAGTTTAAGGCACTTCTATCGAAGTATGGGGTAACTCACAAGGTAGCAAATCCTTATCACCCTCAAACTAGTGGACAGGTCGAGATATTAAATAGGGAAATCAAGGCAATCTTGGAGAACACCGTCTCTAGGACGAGGAAGGATTGGTCCATGAAGTTGGACGACGCTCTTTGGGCTTACAAGACCGCATTCAAGACTCTCACTGGTACTACCCCTTATAATTTGGTATATGGAAAGTCTTGCCAACTACCCGTTGAGTTAGAACACAAGGTGTATTGGGCAATCAAATGGTTGAATTTCGATATCAAAGAAGCCGGTGAGAAGCGGCTATTGGACATCAATGAGCTGGAAGATTTGCGCTTGAATGCTTATGAGAATGCCAAGATCTACAAGGAAAGAACAAAGAAATGGCATGACAAGCGTATCATTCCTAAGGAGTTCAAAGAAGGAGATTTAGTTCTACTCTTCAACTCCCGCCTTCGCCTCTTTCCAGGTAAGTTGAAATCTAGATGGACAGGACCTTACATTGTGAAACATGTTTCCCCTTACGGTGCAGTTGAGATTTGGGGAGAAACAAGCGGAAGCTTCAAGGTCAATGATCATAGGCTTAAGAAATACCAACATGAAGTCCAGGTTGAGGAGATTGCACCACTATATCTTGTTTAGGAATGTCGTACTGTCCAGCTAGCGACCTTAAATCAAGCGCTTCTTGGGAGGCAACCCAAGGTATTGCTTTATTTTCTCTTTTTCCTAGTTTAGTTTTAGATAGTTTGCTTTTGCTTTGCTTTGTTTTGTTTTTGGCGTCCTAGACATAAACCAAGTACTCTCTAAGGAAGGATTACAACTCAGGAGCAACACTAGAAGCTCGAGAAATTGAGAAGACGGAATTTGACTGAGACACATCTCGGTTGTTGTCACAGCACCTCGACCGAGATGACTCTTGAGCAACCGAGGCGACTAGGTCTGACAATCCAGTCAGCCACCTCGGTCTAGTCGGGACCACTTCGACCGAGGTGATGTCAGATTCAGCGAGGGGTATAAAAGGGGAACGATTTCTCTCTCTTCCCTCCCAACCCCCTTCTCGACTGCGGCGCTTTCCTCACCTCGATCTCTCGTCTTTCACTCGTTTTCGACGATTCTTGCTCCGATCTCGCAATGAAAAGCAAGAGGATCAGATTGCAAGCAAGAAACTGCAGCAAAAACGCCTCGAATCTGCGTAATTTGGGTAAACCGTTCGAAAACCCTAACTTTCCTATTTTCATTGATTTCAGTCGAATTTGGCTTTGGTTGCCATCCATTGTTGTTGGAAAAAGTATAAGTACCCCATAGGAACAATTGGTAGGGATTTTGGGGGAAAAGAACTGAAAATCAGAGAAGAGAATTCGAACAGCGTTTCGCCTCGGTCCAGTCGAGTTGTGTCTCGGCCGAGGTGTTCTTGAGTCTGTCAGACCGACCGAGGTGCCTTGTCAGCAGTTATGAGTTCCAAATATGATCACCAGCTTGTTCTGAGGGATGCTCCCAGGGGTTCCTCACCTTCTTCTGCTTCCCGATCTTCCATTCCGGTGATTCACGAGCGTCACCAGGCAGATTATGACCGTATTTGCGGGAGAACCATAGTTGCCCCGCGTTTCTTGGATGTAGCTGCATTTGAGTGCCTCCATGTAGCATAGGATCTGCGGAGGATGATTTCTATGGTAGGGATGGAGAGCTTTATGGAGATTCGAGCTCCAGCCTACCACGAGCCTACTATGGAGTTCATGAGCTCCGTGACTCACGTTCCTGAGACAAGGAGCATCAAGTTCCGGTTGATGAACCGGAACTACATCATACCATTGGACCCCTTCAGGGACATCTTCAGCTTCCCGACTCCTACAGTGACCGATTTTCCTTCCCGAGCAGTGGCTCGACAGTTCTGGGGGTAGATTGCCCATGTGGTATAGCATGCAGACAGATGGAGACCTGGAGACTCCAGGGAGCGCATCATTTTCCACCTTGCTTTCCGTCTCGCTGATAGCATGAATTATAGTCTATATTTTGGGGTTTGTTTGGACGTTTTATCTTCAATAATCTGCATGTTTGTATGTATAATATGTGATTATATTACCATTTCATCTACCTTTGCGGGAATCGAGGTCTACACCTAGTTTTGTTGTAATCGTAGGTAAAATGGCATGTTTTGCATCAAAAAGGAGCAAAAGAAGCTATGGAGTCATTGGAGCTACATTCGGGAACATAAGGAACCATCCAGGAAGCATAGCCATGGATTTAAGATTCACTTTGGACCATATTTGAGAGATTTCACATTCAGTTGTGACTCACCTCGGTTGACCACAGACTCACCTCGACCGAGGTGATCCAGAGAAGTCGACTCGACCGAGGCGAACACCTGGGACGCGGCGGGAATATTTTATTCTTGGCTGAGATCTTTTATTTTTGGAAAGAGATCTTATATTTTTGGGCTTGGCTCCTGGAAGGAAGAAGATATGCTAGATCATATATTTCACCTATTTTTATGGGAAGAGATCTTTCTAAGATATCTTATCTTTGGAGAGTAATTTTCCTATAAAAAGGGTTGGATTTTCCACAAATTCGATCGTGCTGAGACATCTGCTAATATCCTGCATACACCGCACTTACACCACAGCATCCATACTCTAGTTGGGAGATTTGAAGAACCTTTTTGAAGGTTGAAGAAGGAACATTGTAGCTTTTATAGCTTTTGAAGGGTTTTGTAAGATTATCTTAGATTCCCTTCCTTGTTGTCTTGCCTTGTTGAATTACTATCCAAGGAACGCTTTTGTTGTGATATTTGATTCAGTTATTGAAGTCTTTTCATTAAATTCTTTTTGTTCAAATATTCACCTTCTTCCCATATATTTGATTAATACTTTCATGATGATGAGTGGCTAATTTCCTTGTGTGATTCTAGGGTGATTGGCTGAAGGTTGTGGGAAAAACAATGATAGAATAATCTTAAATCACAGTAGGACCCTGAAAGTTCGAGTCTTTAACCTTAACCCTAAGCATCTCGCTCAGTTGATGAACATCTCGGCCGGGGTGGAATTCTTTTGACCGAGGTGACTTATCTGATCCATAACTGAGAGTTAAGTGTTAGAAGTTTGCCAAATCCTATTCTTATTACACCTTTCCTGGTTCAATGCAAGCTTAGGATGAGACTTACCCGGTAATTCCTTAGTTTGTGTATCTAAGATCATAAGTGTAGGTAATAAAGGTTTATCCTTTATTGGGGTTTGAGTGTGCTTCCATCCCATCTTTGTGAGTTAGCCTAAGACTTACCCGGTAAAGGTTGATTCTATTCCCTTAGATGGTGTGTTAGTTTGAGGTTATAGTTCTTTATCTTAATTCCTTGAGACTTACCCGGTAATAGGAGTTACGGTTTTGGATTAGTGAGTAGTGAGACTTACCCGGTGATCTATTCCACTTTAGTAACACCTTCCCTATGCAAAATCCTCAACTTTGTCCGCTTATCTTTAGATCTTGAGTTGGAACCACAACTAGATGCTTTAATCCCTAGAATTGCATGTTTCCTTTATTGATTGTTTATCATCTTTGATTGTTTTAATTGTTTTTGTGGTTAGTATTTACATAAGCATACCGTAATTGGACTTTGTTTTACTAATTACCTGTGATCGACCCCTGGAATTCCTTGCTTTTACTACGATTGACCCGTACACTGCGGGTTCGCATCCTTGTTTTAAGCTTACGTCTAGGGTTATAAATTTAAAGCTTGCACACACCGTTTGGAGCGAACACTCGCTCACCGGATCTTCAGCGAGACTCTTCTGGCGCGTACTGAGACGCCCCAGAAGGTTAGACAGGGAGAGCTGCTCAATTTATTTTGTATGGTGACAGGTGGAGTGCCTGATTTTGGAGGCATGCTAGCTGAGGACTTGTACCGGATCAAGGGCAAGTCCAAGGGAGACATCTGCTGTGGAGGACTTGTGACTCATATAGCGAGTTACATCGGTTTGGATCTGAGTGCTTGTACAAAGGTGGCGGCTGCAAAGCCGCTAGGACTTCAGGAGATGATCACGAAGAGGATTCTGGTTCCTTGTGGCCTTACTACACCGTACGTGGCAATGCATTGGAAGCAGACTGCCCCTCAGGGTATTCCATAGTCAGATCAGTTTACAGTCTTCGATCCACAGTACTGGTCATCCGCCTGGCTTCTATACATTCAGGACACTAGAGATGCTGCACCAGCTCAGGTGGAGGAGGAGTATGATGATGGCGGTGCTGCCATGGAGATAGGTATAGATACAGCCGGCCCCAGTGTGCTAGTTATCGACTTAGACGACGAGGCGACAGAGGAAGAGGTTGCTGCAGCACCATCACGTCTTGCCAGGCGTAGAGTCCGCAAACAAAGAGATCCCGTAGCTCACCGACGGATTGACGACCTGACGGACCAGATGATCGACTCTTACGCCGCCTTGTCACTAGAGATGATGGAGATGAGGGGGAGCCAGCACTACGAGCGCCAGATGATGGAGATACAGTTCCAGCATACCATGGGTTATCCGCATCTCAACATGACTAGATGATCGACTCTTTTCTTTATTTATTATGCAACTCAGCATGTCCGGTGAGTTATCCTATTTTTAGACTTATTTTGACCCATTGGGACAATGTGTCCTAAGTATGGGGTATTTATGTGTATTATTCGACATTATGTATGCTTGTATGACTAGACTTGTTATTTATGATCTTTCTTTATGCTCTATGTGCTTATCTGAGATTACATGCATGCATACAGGTTATTTGATTGAGAAAAACGTCAAAAACTGGTTAAGAAAAAAAAATTATGACCTCAACCGGGATGATTCTGGCCAAACGAGGTCAAGTACCTCGGTTGACTTAGAACACCTCGACCAAGGCAGTTTAACTGAGAGAGTTTTCGAAACGATTTTTGTGCTTCTTTTCTGGATATGACCTCACTGATGATTTTGTTTGCATATTGGTTTTAGAATCTTTATATGTTTGAAAGGTTTTATAATATGTTTAAGTTGCTAAATGCTTTGTTTAAAGTTTTGGCATGTTTAATATTTTATTTTTATCCAGATTATGTTGAATTTGAAGGTTGACATCACATGATGAGTTCTCTCACTTTCTTCCTGGGATGACTAAGGCAATTCATTCTCTTCTTCTTCTTGATCGTGCTTATCCCCTCATATACATATTTGCCTCCCTTTACCTATCCGGGAATTTGGAAGCAAGCAAGTGAAAGTGAAGTTGAGATGTTGGCTGAAAGTTTTAGAAAGAAACAAATAGGTTTGGGGAAGTCAATCATGATGATGAGTAACTCGACATCATTCACATAGCCGGGTGTTTGTGTCTTGCCAAAGTCGGATTGAGCGATATTCCTAACGGATCATGGTATGTGCATCAAGGGTTTGAGGCATCTCGAGAAATTGATGATTGCTGATCTCCTAGGCTTCGGTTATTGTGCACCTCTGTCCATGTATCCCAAAAAGTAAAAAAGTAAAATAAGCAAAGCTTATTGGTGGAAGATGTTGAAGTTCAAAGCAAGTGAAGTGAAGATCCTTTTCCCGGATTCTAGCACCATATTCCCTATATACATCCCACCCTCACACGTTTCTTGACCTTCTTTTGAAAAGCCCTTGAGACCTCGAGCTTGTTGATTGACTTGGTGGTTTATACTGAATTATACATGATTAATTTCGATAATTATGATTTATTATGCATTCTATGAATTTATGCAAAGATGAACAATTTTCTTATATTTATAAAATGTTTTGATCATATCTTGATTTTATTCCATGAAGCATTCTCTTAGAGTGATCTATGAGTGGGGAACACCACCAAAAATGTCTTGAAATACTTTTCATTGATCTTTATGACTTATAATCCTTTCTAACTTGTACTTAAGATTTGAAACTTGCTTGGGGACAAGCAAGGGACAAGTATGGGGTATTTTGATAGCATGTATTATAGTCTATATTTTTGGACTTGTTTAGACGTTTTATCTTCGATAATCTGCATGTATAGATGTATATTATGTGATTATATTGTTGTTTCATCTACCTTTACGGGAATCGAGGTCTACACCAAGTTTTGTTGTAATCGTAGGTAAAATGGCACATTTTGGATCGAAATGGAGCTAAGGAGCAAAGGAATCATAGGAGCTACATTCTGGAGCTTAAAAGAGAACTCGGGAAGCATGTAATTAATAAAGAAGATTTATTTTGGACCAGATTTGAGAGATTTCACATTCAGCTGAGATTCACCTCGATCAGCTACAGTGTCACCTCGACCGAAGTGATCTTGAGGAGTGTACCGACCGAGGCGAACACTTTGGCGCCGGCGAGATCATATCTTTTGGCTGAGATCTTTTATTTTTGGAAGGAAGATATCTTATATTTCTGGGTTGGATTTCTGGAAGGAAGATAATTCTCCTATAAAAAGGGCTGGATTTTCCATAATTCAGCATCACCTCATGCTTGGAGATTGAAGAAGTTGCAGTTAGGGATATTTTCTGGAAGTTTGAAGGAATTTTTCAAGATTGAAGGAAGGAAGTTTCATAGCTTTGAGATAGCTTTTGAAAGGGATATTTTCAAGATTGAAGGAACGCTGATTTGTGATTATTTGATCCAGTTATTGAAGCCTTGTTCTTAAGGTTTTTGTGTTCAAATATTCATTCCCTTCTCAAATTTTTGATTATTGTTATCATGATGATGAGTGGATAAATTCCTTGTGCGATTCTAGGGTGATTGGCTGAAAGTTGTGGAAAAGACGATGATAGAATGATCTTAATCCCAGTAGGACCCTGAAAGCTCGAGTCTTTAACCTTAACCCTAGAGTACCTCGCTCAATCGATGAACATCTCGGCCGGGGTGGAACTTGACTGACCGAGGTGGCCTTTTCTGATCCGAAAATGAGAGTTAAGTGTTAGAGTTTGCCAAATCCTATTCTTATTACACCTTTCATGGTTCAATGCAAGCCTAGGATGAGACTTACCCGGTGATTCCTTAGTTTGTTTACCCAAGATCATAAGTGTAGGTAATAAAGGTTTATCCTTTATTAGGGTTTGAGTGTGCCTTCATCCCATCTTTGTGAGTTAGCCTAAGACTTACCCAGTAAAGGTTGATTCTATTCCCTTAGTTGGTATGTTGGTTTGAGATTATAGTTCCTTTCCTTAGTACCTTGAAACTTACCCGGTAATAGGAGCTTTGGTTTGGGATAGTGAGTAGTGAGACTTACCCGGTAATCTATTCCACTTTAGAAACACCTTCCCTTTGCAAAATCTCAGCTTTGTCCACTTTATCTTGAGATCTTGAGTCGGAACCACAACTAGATGCCTTAATCCCTAGAATTTGCATATTCCCCTTATTTGACCTTATTATCATATTTGATTGCTTTAATTGCTTTTGTGGTTATTAGTTGCATTGACAACCTCTACTTGCTTAGTTTCACCTAAGTCCCTGAGATCGACACCCCGGAATTCTTGCTTTTTACTATAATTGATCCGTACACTGCGGGTTCGCATCCTTATCTTAAGCATATTTCTTGGGATATAAATTTAAAGCTTGCACACACCATTTGGAGCGAACACCTCTAGTGGCGGCATATCCTCATCCTCATCGCCGGATGATTCAACTCTAATGGACTTTGGTTTCTTGACCTTCTTCTTCTTAGCATCATTCATCTCCAACTTCATGTCCAGCATCATAGCCTTGAGCTCATCCATTTGGAATTGATGACGCTCCAATTCTTCCATACGAGCCTTCTCACTCAAATTAAGTTGAAGTTGAACTTCATCCAACTCCGCTTGGATGTTTCTCTCATTGTTTTCAACCATCTTTTTCTCTTTCAACTTTCTTCTCAAAATTTGCTCAAGTTCTGGATCGAAAGGAACTATATCTTTGGTAGATCTAGTCTTTCGTATATACCTAAAGAATCTGCAAAAATCACTCAAAAAGAGATATTAAATAACAAGAGCAAAGCTCCCAAGCTCGACAACCGAGAACCGAAGTTTGGTCTAGACCAAATCCCCGGTAACGGCGCCAAAAACTTGTTTGCCTCAAAGCATGCGTGCAAATAAGTTTTAATTATAAAACTGAAACAAAAGCAAGCGAACCCGTAGTGTACGGATCGGCGTAGTTAAGCAAGTATTCCAGAGTATCGAACTTAAGATTTTTGGTGAGTCAAATTCAGTTTCGAATAATCGAGCAAGTAAAAGTATAAAAGCTTTGCAAATATTGGGGAAAACAACAATCCTAAAGATCCAGGTATCATATTGTGGCAATCGATTCAAGATATTCTATAGATATAAGGACAGAGTTGAGGTTGCAAAGGTATAACTAAAGTAAGGTAATGTACGGTGAAGTTCCAAAACCCTATATATCTAACCCAAAGACTCTCTCTATAAAGGTTGTTCAGGCTGCAATATAGAAAGGATCTAAAGGTAAGAATTAATCTCAAATACTCATACCCAAACCCAAGGAATCAAAGATAAACTAAAACGGTTAAGGTTGTGACACTCGAAACAGAAATAGAGGATGTTGAGTCTCACTACTACCTAGAAAAGGCAAACCAAGGCTAGATTAAAGTTAATCTTTAACTTTAGATTAAAGCAAAAGCAAAAGTCGTAAATCAGAGGAAATCACGGCTAGATCTTGAGATTCCACGACCGTGGAACTCAAGAACAGACTGTGATTTAGGGTGTCGATGAGGTTTCTCACACTCTGAGGGTTCAATCAAGTTACGATCGATCTATCATTATCTAAGCCACAACTATCAACCCTTCACCTTAGAATTGCTAAAGGGTTTTAGCCAATAACCATCATCATAATATCAAAAATCAATTTAAGAAGAAAGAAAGATGAAAACCCTCGAAAACTCAATAACCAATCAAAGTCGATCTCAAATCCGAATAACAAAAGTAGTATGTTTATGAATTCAGAAAAGAAGGAATAGAAATCCTCACAATAATCTAGAGAAACAACGAAGAACGGGATGTCAATCCGTTCTCCAATGTAAACCCTAAAATATCCCGAAAGTACACAATCTCCTAAAATCATGTCTTCTCCAAGCTAGATCCGAAATCTCCTGCCTTCGTCTCAAATCCGGAAGTAAAATGAACCCTAAAGTAGCCGTCTCCGAAGCTCTAAGCGAAGATCCTCGAAACTCCCTTCTCAAGCCTTCTTATAGGGCGAAATAGGGTTACGAGAAAGCCCACTAACCGCCGCTGACGTGGCAAATATGACACGTCACCTTCGTCATGGAAATCATGGTCTCATAACTTTCCACGGTCGTGGTTTAGACCGTGTAACTTTCTGTTGTGCTCCAAACTCACTTTCCACGATCCAATTGCCAAGTCCACGGCCGTAATTTAGGGTGTGAAAATCTAAATTCTTTGTTTTTGCCTTTGTTTCGTGATGTTCTTCACTCATGCTCTCTCCTTAGCTTCTCCAAAGCATCTCTTTGCCATCAAGCATGATCAAATACTCCTTTCCTTCCACATTGTGCTCCAATCCAAGCCTTTATTCACCTATAAACAAAACAAAGCTAGTGTAGATCTCTATATCGACAAAGTGGGTGAATGAGCTCACAAATGCTTCAAACTCATATCTATGTGCACATAAAAGAGGGAAAAACAACTAAAACAAGTGCCTAAAATATAGTCATATTTCATGCTAACAATAATGTTAAAATCACTCAAATATAGAGTTTTCCTTCTAAGTGTATTTTCCCTATACCGGGATCCAAATACCTTAGTGGGAAAAGACCAACAAGTCACAAAGACTAAAGTATAGAAACATACCTTGTCTTACGTTTGTAAAAGGAGTTCTTTCAAATCTTGTTGAAACTTGATCCTTCTAATGGATGTCTATCTTTCTTCAATATTAATGAAGTATGTTGGTCTTCCAAGTTGCACAAATCAGCCAAAGAGAGATTTCCTATCCCTTGTCAAAACTTGGGAACTAATGGCTTAATTATTTTATGCAAAAATGGATTCTATTTCAAGTGCAAATGACTCTCCCTTTTATAGGCAAAGGGGGAAACGGTTTTGGGGAGAATAACCGCCACCAAAGCGGTAGAGAACGGTTACAAACGGTTACTGGCGGTTGAGAGAAGTTAGGGTTTCATAACCACTTTTTGGCCCAAGCCCAAGGCCCAAGGCCCAAACCCAACTCAATTGGACCATCAAAAAGCCCAAATTTCAGCTAGCTTTTCCGGCCTGACTTTTTTCTCATCAATGAGCTTTGACTAACTCATTATAGCTAGGTGAAGCTCCAAGGTTAACAAATACACATGAACTTAGCTCAAACTAGCTTAGCTCATCAAGCAGCTTACTAAGCAGCTCACTAGCTAGCTTCTAGCTAGCTTCTTGGAGCTCACTGGACATTTGTGCTTGGATTTCTCTCAAAATTTGTAACAACTTTCTTGAGCTAATATAATGAGGAATGCCCGAAAGAACGCTCACATAATGTGTCCCAAAAACACAAAGCGTCGGGCTCTCAATTTCTGCCGCATAATGGTCTAGGCGTTAGCAAGGCCAATAACGCTCTTCTCAAGTCATGGCATTGTCATGACAGAGTCAAGACAATGTCCCATGACAGTATGAGGCTCAACTAAACCAACTTTCAATATAGCCGTGATAGTCTTGTCCTTTTGTTTAGTTCAATTTAATTAGCTTCCATACTTTTACCCCGTAATCACTAATTACTCTAAGTGCCGGTCACTTGGCTTGCCTCCTGCAACCCATACCATCGTGACACACATGTGAGTAACTTATTGCAGCTTGTCTCGACAACAAACTCAATGGTTCCGTTGAGACTTAGCACAAATCTCCAACACAACTCGGACCATACGAACCTCGTAGACTTCCTCAGCAAGGAAGTGAGCGGTCGGGCGATAACTGAAAAGCCCTCAACAAAATGCTGGTAGTAGCCTGCCAATCCTAATAAGCTGCGAACCTGCTTGACGTTCTTAGGTGGCGGCCAAGATGCTATTGACTCGATCTTCGTCGGATCTACCTTGATCCCTTCAGCTGAGACTATGTGACCAAGGAATGCTACCTCGGACATCCAAACTCACACTTAGAGAGATTCACGTAAAGCTTTGGATCCTGTAAGACCTGAAGAACGATCCTCAAGTGTCCAGCATGCTCCTCTCTACTGCGAGAGTAAACCAGAATGTCGTCGATGAAGCAACTACAAACTGGTCTAGGAAGTCGATGAAGATGTTGTTCATCAACTCCATGAAGACTGCGAGCGCGTTCGTAAGCCCGAATGGCATCACTACAAACTCTTAGTGTCCATATCTGGTCCGAAATGTCGTCTTGGCTATATCCTGCTCTCTCACCCTCAGTTGGTGATATCCAAATCTTAAATCGATCCTCGAAAACACTGAAGCTCCATGCAGCTGATCCAAACGATCATCGATATGGGGCAATGGGTACTTGTTCTTGATTGTCACCTTGTTCAGCTCTCGTTAGTCGATACATAACCTCATTGACCCGTCTTTCTTTCTGACCAAGAGATTTAGTGCGCCCCAAGGAGATACACTAGGGTGGATGAAGCCCTTCTCTGCTAACTCCTTGAGCTGCTTCTTCAACTCAAGCATCTCGATAGGCGCCATATATACAATAAGGAGCCTTCGAGATCGGTCTCGTACCGGGCTCTAGCTCAATGCCAAAGTCTACACTCCTCTGTGGAGGTAAACTTGATGGCTCTCCAAAGACGTCAACAAACTCGCAGGCTACTGGAATCTCTAACAAAGCCAGACTCATACTATCCTTCATGGCATAACACCAAAAAGTCTCGCAACCCTGACTGATAAGTCTCGCAGCTCGCACTGCACTGATGACTGTACCAGTCTTTCCGAGGTCCCATCCTCGGAAGATCTCAACATGGCTTGCATCTGTAGTTACTGTCAATGTTCTCTTGCCGATGTCCAGAACTACTCGATGTCGATTCATCCAATCCATACCCAGAATAACTTCTTCATGTACTAAGTACATGACGAAGAAGTTAGTTGGCCAATCGCGACCTCCCAATCTAATAGGGCAATCGCGAACCTCTCGTGTACCTCAAATCTTACCCCCATCGGGTAATCCTATAAAGAAGGGTCTACCTTCTATAGTAACTAAGGCCAATCCATCTACACATGCATCAGATATAAAAGAATGCATAGCACCGGTATCGAAAAGAACTCTGACAGGAAAACCATTAATATGAATGGTACCTGTGGCTGCTGGCGTTGTCGGCTCTACAACACTCCTCAACTCATACACTCTGCCTGATGCATCTTTGGTGTCTACAGATCCACCAATACGTCCTCTACCTCTCCCCTGTCCCGGAGTGGAACCTTGAGGAGCAGTAGAACCAGAAACTCTTTGTTGTTGCTGCTGATATTGCGATATTTGTCCTCCTCCTACAACACTAGTAGGTGAAGAACCCTGCTGAGATAGCTCCTTGCCCTGATGGCAAAACGCAACTCTATGTCCGGGCTTGCCACAAGAAAAGCAAGTCACTGCTGGCTTCTTGCAATCAGCTCGTATGTGTCCAGCTACTCCGTAGTTATGACACTGCCGTCCTCTATCAGAACCCTGTTGGAAACCAGAATGTCCCGGCGTCTCACTACGCCCAAAACCAGCTGCTCCAGCTCCAGCACTGGCTGATCCAGTCTTCTGTCTCTTCTCAAGACCTCTTGTCTTAGAAGCTCTCCTCTGACTTTGTCAGTCTCTCTCATACGCAGAAGCTCTATCTTGATAGTTCGTCAAGGAATCGCAATGGAAACCGTCAAGATAAGAGAGTGTTGACTCTCTCAGCCTCCGAGAGAAAAGGTAAACATGCTGATCCTCAGGTGGTGCAGACGGACATAGCAGCGACAACTCATCTTGAAACTTGATGATGATCTCAGCAATAGGAAAATCCTCGAATCCAGCCTCAAGGAACTCCTGAAGACGATCTCTCCTCATAGTTGCAGGGCAACAGCGCTCTCTGATCACCGTTTTCATCTGCTCATAACTGGTGACCTTATTGCGAATGGTCCTCCACCAAGAATGAGCTTGAGCCTTCAGCAACGTCTGTGCTATGTTGACTCGACGTCCCTCTGGGCAACTGATAGCCTCCACAGCAGAATCCAACTGCCCTAGTTACTGCTCCACCTCCAATCCAGTCTTTCCCATGAAAATGGAAACCTTCAGCTGGTCAAAAGCCTTCAACCAATTGTCGGGCTTTGGCTCCTTTGCCTCAGTCGGCGCTCTAACAACCTCAGCAACTCTAGCAGGCGGGGCAACAACTTGTGTAACTCTCTGCAAAACCTCAACTGATCTCGCAGGAACTGGCGGCACTAGTGCTGGTCCTCCAGTCCTGATAGCCTCCTCAACTCTCTGCACATAGTCGAGATATGCAAAAGCTCCTATAGACACTCGTGTGGACTCCGTCAATGGCGCCCTCTGTGCTCCGGACCTAGCAACGGTCTCATTCCCAGCCTCAAGAACAACGCTCTCAGCAACCTCTTCAGCAAGCGTCTTAGCAATAGGCGGATCGACAACTAGGGCCTGGCCCCGACCTCTGTCTAGTGGAGGTCTTCCTGCACGTCCTCGTCCACGGACGGCAAGTGGAAGTGGTGGTCGACCCCTTCCTCGCCCTATAGCAGCGGTAGCTCTAGTGCATGTCATCTGCTATAAGGATAGATATATAAGACTATATATAGATATAAGGCCACGCTACAGCTAAAGCAGAAAACCAAAAAAAAGCACATATAAAGACCAACATATAAGAAACTACATTGTTGAGATCCGCGGAGATAGTGGTCCTCACACCCGTACATCTATTCCAGACCGATTGTTTAAAAACAAAACAAGAGTTTACAAGATCCAACACATGAGAGTTATATAAATCCAAAACTATTTTTCCTCCCCTTGGCTCTCTGGCTTTCTGGGTCCATAAAACATCAATTTGATTTTCAAAACCAGAACAAGTGATATATATATATATATAAGGATTTGTAAATCGTTTTTTTTCATAAAAGAGATTCGTTTTTTTCATAAAAGATATTCGTTTTTATCTTTAATATTTGCTATTTTGTCAACAAAAAAAATTTTCAACAAAATTTTGATCAAAGTTATTTTCTTTTAAATGATGATTTAAAAAAAATTGATGAGATTTCGATTGGACTAAACACCATCTCATAAGCAACATAATGTTTTAAAAAAGTTTGATTAGATTTTTTTTTAAATTAGAATTTTTTTTCAAACATTTTTCCGAAAGATCAAAATTATATTCTCTTTTTTTTCTTTTTCTTTACAAAATTTTTGTTAGTGATAAATTAAAATAAATACTTAATTTGATTATTTTTTTCATAAATATATCATTAGGTTCCCATACACATATTTAAAAAAAATATCAAATATATAAATATGAACTAGTATTACACTATAATTCATAACTATATTTTTATCTTTCTATGGATATTCATATTGAATATATTTAGTCGATCTTTTAAAATGTGTATTTTGGAGTTAACTAATGAAAAAAATATTGATTAAAAAAAAGATGTTTTTGCTCTTAAATCAAACTTACAAGAGGCTATTATATTACAAATAAAAAAAAAAGATTTAAAATCGAGGGTGTGTTACTTCAAGACTCGTGAAACGTAGAATTGTCCTTAGGAAGTCGAGATTATTTTTTTCGATTCAACTATATGGAAATATCTCCCCAAAAACCAATTTTTCTGGACGTGCTTAAAAATTAATAATAAAATCACTTTATACGAATCAACAGTACAAATATACTTTATTGTTCCTTTTTGAGGCATTATAAAGGATTTGCACAGCTGACAGATAGCGGTGAAGTGGAAGGAACTCAAGTAAGTGTAGAAAGAACTCTAGCATATTAATAGCGATGGCGGACGACAGAATAAAGCACCGAACCATCAAAGGCAATGGCATCAACATGAACATCGTCGAGAAAGGCGAAGGTCCATTTGTACTCTTCGTTCACGACTTCCCGGAGATGCAAATGTGGAGGTGGTCGAGCCTATCAATAAAATTAATCGAGTCAACTGTGTTTGTCGATATAATTTCTTTTGAAAAAGACTAGAAGAAATGGTACAACTCTAAAAATAAACATAAATGCGGAATGTGAGAACACCCCAAATTTAAATCATACATTGTCCTCAATATATATAAAAAGTAAAGAGGTGTGATAGATACTCACAAAGTGGAGGATTTCATTATTTCCAAGTACTTCTTTAGGACTTTTAGTTGAATCTAACTCCTTCATTGGGTGAGAGTGGTTTGTCCTTATTCTAGTTAATGTCGTAGATTGAAACAGGAGCTTCAAATCTAGTAATAATATACAAAGCCCTTTGTAGGATAAGGGTCAAGATCGAACATAGGAAGTTTGAGTAATGATTCGAATAAGTGACTATAAAGCCTAAAATAATAATAAAAAAAAAAATATAAGGTGACTATCGAGTTAACAAAAAAGGAGATATAGAGTAAGTGGGAGTGGGCTGACCGGACAACTGGGCTACGATCTACAAGGGCCAACACCACATGAGCAGTCCAAGGCGATAACTCAAGTAACAAATCCGGCCATTAAAGCCGTTATCTGCGAACTAAACCAAACCCGGTTCTTGTCAAAACCAAAACAAGAGTTTACAAGATCCAACACATGAGAATTATATAAATCCAAAACTATTTTTCCTCCCCTCAGCTCTCTGGCTTTCTGGGTCCATAAAACATCAATTTGATTTTCAACTCTCTCGCTTTTTGAGGAATGTATGATTTAAGTATTTTTAAAAAAATTATTTCAACAAAGACAGTTGACTCGATTAGTTTTTTTTTTTAAACTCTTTCGTGCAAAGCACAGGAGTTATACTACTCTATATACTATATTAAAGCCAAAACATTTACTTCAACATGGTTCATCCTTAACTATAATATGTCACATGTCATTTTCTTAGAATTTTAGTTTTTGTAAAAAAAATTATATATATAGTTGTCATATTTCGAATTAGAGTAATAAAATTGATAGAATAATTATCCTATTATAGAACTTAAAGTTATCTACTTACCAAACGTATCTTTATATATACATATATACATATACTAAACATATTTCAAATTATACTAATCTATATACTATATTAAAGGCAAAACATTTAGGGCCCGTTTGGTTATGGAAGGAGAAACGGAAACGGAAACGGAATGAAGAAACGAAGGAAAGGAAACGGAAATGGTTACTTTTTTTTATGTTTAGTTATATTTAGGAATGGATTCATTGAGGTCAATGATACTTTTTCTTGTTTGGTTTGAATGGAATTATTGAAGGGAATTATTAATCTCATTCAATAAAAATAAAAGTTTATTAATAAATTTGTTTTTGATGCCCTATTCTTTGTACGTGTATAGTTTTGGTGGAAATTATTCTGAGGACCCAACCAAATGTGAAGAAACTGTAACATGAAGTGGCTGACATGACAATAAAAATTAAAATAAAATTTTATTATTTTTTATTGCTTATCGACCACACCATTTTATCTTCATTCCCACCAGCAAACAACCTTACTCAGTCATAGCAATATCTTAATTTCAACATGTTTCCACCACCAAACAGCAAACAACATCCCTACTATTTCCAACAGACAATCCAGTCATAGCAACATATTGTTTCAAGACTTCAACAGACAATTCAACACAATTCAAACAACATCCCTACTATTTTCAAGGCTTACATAAACTATAGCCTATAGCCATATAATCAAGCAAACATTACTCAGTCAAAACATAAAATTGAAACAACATAATCTCGCATCTTCATCTCTCACTTCTTCCTCAATAAATCAGCAACATACTGTTTCTTAAACGTGGGGGTGCTTGATAGAATAAACGGAGCTTGTGTTCCTCCGCCATTAAAATTGAAGCCACCTGTCATATTCAAACAAGAATTTAGAGGACAATAAATTATATTATGAATAATTTAAAATCTCATAAATTTTACCTCTAAAGCATCTGATGGAGAAAGAAAATCCAATTTTAGCACTTCTTCTAAAACTTGGTTGGTCTCATTGTCAAGTTTTTTCTTCCTTTCTTCTTCACTGCTCCACACTTGAGCCATTGCACTCAGATTAGCATTCATGTCTTGAAAAACTTTTCCAAACTCAACCGATATTGACTGGAGAGAGGTAGCCAGATCCCCAACATTGTCCATTCTCTTCATTGGCGCTTTGTGTTTCTTTGCACTCTTCACAGTAGATGAATATTTCCTCTTCCTTGAGCTACTTCCAGATTGCATGGACTCGGTTTCAGTCTCAGCTTCAAAATAAAATTCTTCATCACTATCAAGTGCAGTAGACTCATGTCTCATATCAGATTCTATATTTTGAACCGCTTGCACGAAAGACTCGCTTGCTTGTCCTGTTGCTTTATCTTTGCCATAAATTTCAGCGAGTATATCAAAATATGGGAATGGAACTCCATATAACCCCTTTGCCTTCTTATGAGTCTGTTTATAATACAAATATAAAATTAAAAGAAGCATAAGAATTGATTAGATTACAAAATTAAGTGAAGTAAATTACCTTGACCCATTCCTCATACACATTTCGATCTACTAGTAATAGCTTCTTCTCATGATCCCAACTAAATCCAGAAATGCCAAGCATCTCAGCCATCGCACAATACTTCTCAGACCAGTGTTTTAGCCTTGACTCGATATGTGGTTCAGCCTTTAATCCAGAATCTGGGTGTTTTGCTGAAATCATGTCTTCTAACTAGTTCATGTATCCACACTTGAACCCGTTTTCACATTTCCATCTGGGGTTACGAGACAACTCCAATAATGATTGGAGTAGTGTCTCATCCTCTTGTGCTGCCCAAAATCTCTTATTTTTACCTCTTCCTCGTATAGGACGTCCTTCCATCTAGCAACAATTCACAACAGATTCTATCAGTAAGCCAGACAAAGTTTCAATCATTCATCTTTTACAAGCAAGCTAAAGAGGAAGTAAAGCAAAAATATGGACTAGAAGCTGGGGCCAAACAACAATGAAAAGAATAACTAATCTAATTTCCAATTCAAAAATAACTTATGTACAGATTAATAACTATTGTTACTTGTGACCTAAAGCCTCTGAGACCTATGTAGAGAGCTGATGTGTTACCCAATTCAACAATGATTACTATGTAAAATTGACTTTCAAGAACAAAGCTGGGGCCAAACAACAGTGGAAGGAACAACTAATCTAATTTCCAACCCTTTGGTATTGATTCCTAACCCTCCCAAGGAAGATCACCGAATATAGCAGAATCAATTTGACGCCTTAGCATTTCTTAACACAACTGTAATGCAGTGTCACTAAATCTTCTTATATTAAGGAACAACTGTAATGCACATTATAGAGCTATGGACAAAATTTCTTCAGAGTAATATCATAATAAAAATCAGCTAAAGAGAGATATTATGTGAACAGCTTAATTATCAAATAACTATGAGCTGAATAGTTCATTTCACACTACAGCAAAACCATTTAAACATTCATTATCACAAAGTAGCTAATTAAAAATCAGCTAATGATAATCAATGAAGAAATCACTAACACTCCAGGAAAATGATCATAATAATCATATCAAACACCAATCAACAGAAACTTGACAAGCATATAGCAAATGAAAATAATTTTATTTATAATAGAACTTCTAAAAGTCACTTTAATCATATATATATATATATATATATATATATATATATGCCCACCATCTCTGAACTCATTCTAAATGGAAATTCTTGACAAACGCTTGGCTTTCACACTTGATTTATGCAATACTTTGACATTAAATTATATAAGAATATGGTGATAATATAACATTGATTTCAGCTTTTATGGTGATAATATAATTTATGCATCACTAACCAACAGAAACTTGACAAGAATGTTGAACAAATAACAATTGGAGGAGCTGAAGTCACACTTGATGTATGCAACACTAACCAACAGAAACGCTTGGCATTCACACTTCTAAAACTTGACAACAGTGGAAGGAACAACTACTCCATATCTTTCTCCTCTTCTGTTGTGTATTAGTGATTACAACAGCAGTAGGATTATCGTGTGCTCTAAACCTAGGCATCACCACTGTGCGGCAGCAAATCAGGGCAAATAGTATCGAAAATCAAAGATCAATTATAAACCTTAATGACTCAGTAAACACATAAAAATAGATAGAAACACACAATAAGCACTTCAATTAACTGTAAATGTGTCATTCATACTAGCTTCTCAAAATAGAAGTCAGAAAATATATATTACAAGAAAGCAAACTACAAATTGTCATCATCTATCTAATCTATCTAGATCTCCAAGCATTAAACATTTCTTGTGCTAATGTATTTCTATAACTAGTCCAACCATCTGAAGGCTCAGTGTGTGTGATGTATTCTACACGTTGTTGTCTTCCTCTTTGTATATTATCATTGTCCTCGTCATCATCATCATCGGAATCAGATTCAAAATCAGAATCAGAATTGAATTCCTCGATCTCCTCCAAAGGTTCATTAGGCATGAGTTTTTCTGATGAGATTGTGCAACAAACAACAAGCTAAGACAATGCGACCTTGGGTTTTGATTGGAAAAAATGAAGGGCTTCTAAGTATTCCCCATCTTCCTTTAAGGACCCCAAACAGTCTCTCAATCACATTTCTACCTCTAGCATGCTTCATGTTGTAAAATGTAACACCCCAAATTTTACAACTTAGGGAGTTACTGGTTAGGACCGCACAGTGGGTCCCGACCTTAGTTTGACAACAACTTAACAAGATCTTACAACAAGGCACAGATAAGGAAAAACCAGAAATCATAAAATAGTTCTTAATAATGCATGAATGTGACCAGATCAACTACAGCCGGAAAACGTAATATAACAAAGTACGAAAGGAAACAAGGTTCAACTGTAAAACCCACAAATGTAGAAACTGTAACACGTCTTAAAGTACGCCACCCCGGCTGACCACTACCGTCTGGATCACTCGGCATCTGCTCTAACCTGTGTCAAATCTAAACAACATATCAACAGTTAGCTAACTATCCAAATATAAGCAAAATGATAACAACACAAACACACGCAGAAACAAAAATAAACAAACATCATGCTGACACTCAACCGTTTATTATCTATTCTTTAAATGATTCACATTATTCAATTTAAGTTGTGGCACGAGAATTATTATTAGTTCTCGCCTCCGTTCCTTATCCAACTGGTGTAGGTCTAGCTGACTTCCACTGGTAGCATCACTACAAACCACGTATGGACTAGTCCCGAAAGAAACCCCCAGCGCCCGCAAGCTACTGAGCAGAATGCCACCGCCCGTTACTCTTAGGCCAAAATATAGGTCGGTAATTATATATCACAACCTATCTCCATAAACATTTCAATCACACACCACCATCATCATTTATACTCATATTTAGAAGTCAGCTAAGTAAGCCCAAAGGACTTACCTGTTATCACGCTCGACTCTTTATAAACCACTCGCTCTGTAAACTGTAGCAACTCAGTTGCCTGTCAAAGGCGATAAGTGTATTAGCACACTCTCACGTAGTTAGAAGTCTAAAACTTCTAAGATCGAATGATGTATTAAGACATAACTAGTTACAGTGTTAATTTAGGGTAAAATGACCATTTTACCCTTGGTCCCGAAATTCCCGAAAAATCTAGAATTCATGTCTACTCTCCTATTTGAGGTTCTAACATCATATTCTAACTCCTAAAATTTCATTTGGTTCCAAACTGACATTTTTCCTATGTTTCTATTTTCCGGAAGAAACGTAAAGGTCTAACTTCGGTTCTAAATATAAAATTCTTAACAGCTTATAATAATTCCGAATTAAATCTCTAGATCATCTAAGAGGTTCTATCTAACCTTAGGAGAAAGAATTTCTCCAAACTGTTCAGCCAATATTCCTATAAAAATTCACAAAGTTGGCTACTTCACTCAAAATTCCTATACTTAGCCAAAAACTTAAGTTTACCAAAACTGCTCAACTACCTAACTTCGGGAGCTCATAACTTTCAATCCGACCGTTCATTTATTCTCAAATTTTAATATGCTAAACTACATATATCCCTCTGTCATCTATCAAAATTTCAACGGTGGATCTTCATCCAAACGCTCAAACATTGGTCGGCAAGGTGGCAGTTTCTAACTTAAAAGCTGAGGGAAAAATGAATTTACAGCAGCCCCTTATCTATTGTTCATAATTACAGCAGGCCTTTGTTTCTACCATTTCAATTCCCTCTGTCAGCAGCAACCACTAATAAATTGGTGTATAGGTTATGCGTTCGACTTACTATACTCATATGCTAAACTCACAAAAATAAATGTATACTTTTATATCACTAATCAGGAGAGACGTATTACTCTACTACTGACATGCTCAAGCACTTGCCCTTGGTGTAAACATAGATCAACCTAAGGTACTACACTAAACAGAGGAGGGACAGGAATTGCGATCAGAAGACTCACAGATTAGGGAGAACTCGATTGACAACTTGTTGCACACTTGACAGAGAGATAGGCTGGTGGGAGGGCTTGGCTCACGACGGAGATGATGAGGGTCCAGTTGCTGTAACGTCGCTGAGGAGGCGAAGGAGGGCAATAGATCCCGCTTCTGGCTTCGGCTTCAACAGGTGTGCAGGACGGCGCCCACTGTTGGTACAATGGCTGGCTTGGATTCGTCGCTGCTGCTTCTTCTTCTCACGTTATTGCTTCTGCAGGTTCTTGTCACAACCGGCTTGTCCAGTGATTGCAGCGAGTTGAGACGTCCAGATGGAGATCGAAGGAAGCAGTCACAGGGAGGGAGAGGGAAACGTACTGCAGATCGGGATAAACGAGATTTGGGGAGGCTATAGGAAAGGCAACGGTTACAGAAGGAAGAGAGAGGAGTAATTTGCGTGAATCTGGACAATACGGTCGGCTGAAGAAGGAAGGAATCAACCGGCTGTTTCTATCTTCTGTAACGTCCAGCAGGCCCACGAAATCTGCAATTTCTAAGATCTTCCTGGGCTGCGAGAGCTGGGCTGTACGCTGGGCTGGAGCTGCGTCCAAGGTGCTGAAGTTGACTGCGGACAAGCTACTGAAGCTGGGCGCTGGCATACGGGCTGGGCTGGACGTGCTGCTGGCGTTGGGCTGTCAACAGCCTGTCTGGGCTTGTCACAGACTTGTCACAGCCTTGTCTGGCCTTGTCACAGACTTGTCACAGCCTTGTTTGGCCTTGTCACAGCTTCGTCACAGCCTTGTCTGGCCTTGTCACAGCTTCGTCACAGACTCGTCTGGACCTTGTCACAGCTTCGTCACAGACTTGTCCGGGCCTTGTCATATTCTAAATTAGGGCTAAACTTATTATTTTATGTGAAGGTAAGCTACCTAAAATGATACATTTTATAAAGATCCTATCATTTTATGTGAAGGTAAGTTACATAAAATGATAAACTTATAAAAGGTTCTATCATTTTATGTGAAGGAGGTCTACATAAAATGATAAATTTCATCTTAATATGTCTAACTAAGTAGACGGACATGAATCGATGGATCGAGATCGGGTTTATATCCGAAATAGACGGAATAAAAATTCCGGATATTACATAAAATTCCTCTGCACTAGAGGGTTGCCGGTTACCCCATTCCCTAAGGTGATATCTTTGTCCCCTATATGGTGCAAGAAATCCTTCAGAATTTGCATATCCCCCGTCTACTAAATAATAACAACCTACGAGAATTAAAAAAAAAAAAGGGTTATTTATAGGTTAAAATAAGTTGAGAGTAAAGGTAGGCATTCTATTTGATATTACATCAGTACCCCCTTAAAAATAAGTTTCGTCCCGAAACTTAGAATAAGGTATCTACCCCAAAATATTTCTCCTCAAGAGTTATATTCTAGCACGCAAACTACTCATGTCATCAAGCACATAAACATAAGCAATCATTTAAACATATAATCACAAAAGTCATATAAGGTATCGTCTCAGTACTAACCCGTCGGTACTGAGGTAGCGGCTAACTCCACAAAGAACTCAGGGTAGTTACGTCTAATACTCTCCTCTGTCTCCCAGGTAGCCTCGTCAGCTCCTCGTCTAGACCACTGGATCCTCAGCATCGGTATCTCCTTAGAACGCAGGCGTCTAATACTACGCTCTAGGACGGCTACTGGATACTCCACAAAAGTGTGGTCTAGCTCGACTATCAGATCCTCATGACTGATGACGTGTCTAGGATCTGGTATGTACTCTCTCAGCTGAGATACATGAAAAACTAGGTGTACTCCCTCTAATCTCGATGGCAGTGCTAATCGGTAGGCAACCTCTCCGACTCTCTCTACGATCTCGAATGGGCCGACATATCGGGGACTCAGCTTCCCCTTAATGCCGAAACGTCTAACTCCTCTCGTAGGTGACACTCTCAACCACACCTGTGCACCTACTCTAAACTCCAAAGGTCGACGCCTTTTGTCGGCGTGGGACTTCTGACGACTCTGAGCTGCTAACATCCTCTCCCGGACTAAGGCAATCCGGGCGGTGTCATCCTGTATCTGGTCTGGTACTACCCCTTCAGCCTTGCTAGGCTCATCCCAACACCACGGCGTATGACATCTCCGCCCATACAGAGCCTCATAAGGTGCCATCCCAATAGACGCATGCCAGCTGTTATTATATGAAAACTCTACCAGTGGGAGATGATCTGACCATACCTGTCCCCAATCTAGTACACATACCCGCAACATGTCCTCTAAGGTCTGAATGGTCCTCTCGGACTGACCGTCCGTCTGTGGGTGGTAGGCAGTGGTAAAGTGCAGACTCGTCCCCAGAGAAGTATGTACCTGCTGCCAAAACCTCGAGGTAAAACGTCCATCCCTGTCGGAGACAATAGTCCTCGGTACTCCATGGAGTCTCACAATGTGTCTGGTGGACTCCTCTGCTAGACGACTCACCGGCCACGTTTCTTTGATCGGAATGAAACGTGCGGTCTTCGTCAGCCGGTCTACCACCACCCAAATGGCATCAAAACCTCTGCTGGGCCTCAATCCGGTAACAAAATCCATAGATATATCTTCCCACTTCCAATGTGGTACTGGAAGTGGGTGGAGCTCTCCTCCGGATCTACGATGCTCAATCTTGACCTGCTGATAGGTCGCACACTGGGCTACATAACGGGCCACATCGGGCTTCAAACCACCCCACCAGAAGGGACGTCTCACGTCCTTATACATCTTACTCGCTCCTGGATGTACGGAGTAAGGGGTAGCGTGAGCCTCACCTAGTATCCTCTGTCTCAACTCAATGTCTGATGGCACACAGATACGATCCTGCCGTCTCATCACTCCATCGGCACCCATAGTGAACCGAGGTGCCTCCTCTCGTGACATCCGGTCTCGGATCCGGGTCAACATCGGACAGGTCTCCTGCTTCTGTCGGATCTCACCCAACAGGTCAGGAAGTAACTCTAAGGTGGCTAACTGATGAGCTGTATCGGGGAACTGGATCTCTACCTCCAACCAAGCTAAGTCTCTCTGTAACTGTGGCTGTACTGTCAACCGAGCTATCGCCTCCTCCCGAGGCGTCTTCCGACTCAAAGCGTCAGCAACTACATTCGCCTTTCCGGGGTGGTAGAGAATCTCAAGGTCAAAATCCTTGATCAACTCTAGCCACCGCCTCTGGCGGTTATTCAACTCCCATTGAGTGAATATGTACTTCAGACTCTTATGGTCTGTGAAGATCTGACAGGTCGCTCCATAGAGATAATGACGCCAGATCTTAAGAGCATGTACTACAGCAGCTAACTCTAGGTCATGAGTGGGGTAGTTCTCCTCATACGTCTTCAGCTGTCGAGACGCATACGCTATGACCTTACCCCTCTGCATCAAGACACACCCCAAGCCCAGCTTGGATGCGTCACTGTACACTACAAAGTCCTCTGTACCCTCAGGCTGTGCTAAGATCGGAGCAGACGTCAATCTCCTCTTCAGCTCCTCAAAACTCTGCTGACACGGCTCAGACCAGACGAACCGAGTATTCTTCCTTAGGAGAGAAGTGAGTGGTCGGGCGATCAGGGAAAACCCTTCCACAAACCGACGGTAATACCCTGCCAATCCAAGGAAGCTTCGAACCTCCTTAACATTCTTCGGAGGTTGCCAAGAGGACACTGACTCAATCTTCGCTGGGTCGACCTTAATCCCCTCAGCAGTCACTACATGGCCTAGGAAAGGCACCTCTGACATCCAGAACTCACATTTGGATAGCTTAGCATATAGCTGGCTATCTTGTAGAGTCTATAACACTGTCCTCGAGTGTCCGACATGCTCCTCTCGACTTCTAGAGTAAACTAGAATGTCGTCAATGAAGACCACTACAAACTAGTCTAAGAAGTCGATGAAAATCCCATTCATCAACTCCATAAATACTGCTGGCGTATTAGTGAGCCCGAATGGCATCACTACAACTCATAGTGGCCATACCTAGTCCGGAATGCCGTCTTAGGTATGTCCTTGTCTCTCACTCTCAGCTGGTGATAACCCGATCTCAAATCTATCCTCGAGAACACTGACGCCCCATGCAGCTGGTCCAGCAGATCATCTATGCGAGGCAGTGGGTACTTATTCTTGTTCAACTCCCGGTAGTCAATACACAACCTCATCGATCCATCCTTCTTCCTCACAAATAACACTGGTGCGCCCCAGGGAGAAACACTAGGGCGTATAAAGCCCTTCTCTGCTGACTCCTCTAACTGCTTCTTCAACTCAAGCAGCTCTATTTGTGTGGAATGCTAAGTAACCTCCATCTGGTCCGACGTAGGATCTGATCAAAATTATCTACTTCTTCTTACTCCTCTCGTGCTTCTAATACGACTTCATATGTACTAACTATGATTTGTACCCTTCCTTAGCCTGTAAGTGAACAACTGCTCGCCACCATTCTCTTATATCATTAATGATATAAGGGGTCATTTTTTTGACCGTCAATTCTTCCTTTACCATTTTAATTAGATTTACTGACTTGACTTATTCGGTGTTACTTGTACTTGTATCGATTTGACTACCATTGTCGTATTTGATCTCCTTAAGGACTTCTCCACATGTCGATAAAATTCATTTGTAACCATGTGGTCATTCTCCTTATATGCCAACACGTCACTACTAATTAACCCGCACATGTAAAGGCTCCGTTGTTACCATTTAGTCTATAGTTGACCTTCTACAATATCATAGACTTACTTTTCTTCTATCTCTTTGCAGTTTGATTTACTTGGTGGAATCTACCTCCTCCAGTTTCTACATTTATACTCCTTTAGCTTCTTCCATAATCTACACTTCTATTTCTCACTATAAGGCCACTATACTCTTTCCTAGTTTAGCTGCATCATTCATCTGTCGTCAATGGACTCATCAGATTTTCCATGATAGCTCGTAATTACATCTTCGCGATTCCTTTTACCTCGGTCATCAGCTGCTTGCGAGGTTCCGGTGTGAATTGTTGGTGTTGGTAACTTAAGTCCCTTTGAGGGAGGGAAGTTATTACGGCCCTTGGGTACGCCAAGATCGTTTTCACACACTCTTGTTCCTTAGTTGGTGTTAAATTATAATGTTGTCTTTATAGTGATCCTTTGACTCCGCTTTCAGGACTATATCATTTGGATATCTATATCACCATCTTTCTTGTAGCTCACTTGTCTTATAGAAAGTCACTCTGCCTCCATGCTTATGAAATCCACCCTCCACTTTCTGGCTAACCATAAGCTTCAGTTGTGTGGCTCTTTAAGTCTTCATAGTTGGTTCGACGACATATCTCTTCTTAATTCTTAGGTTATGAGTGTCTAGGTGGGACCCGCTTGATTAGGATGCCGACTCACTTTGCCAATAGTGGCCATATTCCGCCCTGCTTCTAACCACAACCTTCATATTTTGGTCCGTCGGTAAGCGTAAATTTAATGTCTTTTGTCTGGATTGGTTCCATATCTTACTTTGACTTTCATTACTATGACTGTTTCTGACGGGATCCACGTTGTTCATATCGTCACTACACTTGAAAGAATCTATGTGATGTTGCTCCCCACTTGCATAATTGTCGATCATCCAATGCTTTTCCGGAACTACTCTCATGTATAATCTTCATTTGATCCTGTTAACTTGACTCGGGATCCCCTTCTTGCCATGCTCGTTGGTGTTATCCTTCAGTCTTCGCTTTCCGTCTTGACGCTTTTCAACACGCTCAAAGGAGTTGTCCGTCGTTTGCCTACCCTAATGCACATAAGATGTGCATCCTAATCCTCATGTTGACACCCTTCAAAATCTACTTAGATGTGTCAACGGAGTGAGAACCTCATTATGTTATCTCCGTTAAGGACATAATATAATTATTATGCTACTAACCTTCGGCATAAACTTATTTATTGTACATATCTTTATAAGCAGCTTCTAAGTCAACATAACATTTCTAAAAGTACTAAGCTGCCGAGATCTGCGGAGGTAGTGGTGGTCATCCGTACTTTCTATCCTAACCCGACTATGTATGCATTTTAAAACCAAAATCTCCATTGGAAAACTCAGACCCTTTTCGGGTTCTGTTTATTTACTTATATGACCTTTTAGAAGATTTCAAGTGCCATTGTTGTCAACCTAGACCTCTGATACCATGTTGTAACACCCCAAATTTTACAACTTAGGGAGTTACTGGTTAGGACCGCACAGTGGGTCCCGACCTTAGTTTGACAACAACTTAACAAGATCTTACAACAAGGCACAGATAAGGAAAAACCAGAAATCATAAAATAGTTCTTAATAATGCATGAATGTGACCAGATCAACTACAGCCGGAAAACGTAATATAACAAAGTACGAAAGGAAACAAGGTTCAACTGTAAAACCCACAAATGCAGAAACTGTAACACGTCCTAAAGTACGACACCCCGGCTGACCACTACCGTCTGGATCACTCGGCATCTGCTCTAACCTGTGTCAAATCTAAACAACATATCAACAGTTAGCTAACTATCCAAATATAAGCAAAATGATAACAACACAAACACACGCAGAAACAAAAATAAACAAACATCATGCTGGCACTCAACCGTTTATTATCTATTCTTTAAATGATTCACATTATTCAATTTAAGTTGTGGCACGAGAATTATTATTAGTTCTCGCCTCCGTTCCTTATCCAACTGGTGTAGGTCTAGCTGACTTCCACTGGTAGCATCACTACAAACCACGTATGGACTAGTCCCGAAAGAAACCCCCAGCGCCCGCAAGCTACTGAGCAGAATGCCACCGCCCGTTACTCTTAGGCCAAAATATAGGTCGGTAATTATATATCACAACCTATCTCCATAAACATTTCAATCACACACCACCATCATCATTTATACTCATATTTAGAAGTCAGCTAAGTAAGCCCAAAGGACTTACCTGTTATCACGCTCGACTCTTTATAAACCACTCGCTCTGTAAACTGTAGCAACTCAGTTGCCTGTCAAAGGCGATAAGTGTATTAGCACACTCTCACGTAGTTAGAAGTCTAAAACTTCTAAGATCGAATGATGTATTAAGACATAACTAGTTACAGTGTTAATTTAGGGTAAAATGACCATTTTACCCTTGGTCCCGAAATTCCCGAAAAATCTAGAATTCATGTCTAATCTCCTATTTGAGGTTCTAACATCATATTCTAACTCCTAAAATTTCATTTGGTTCCAAACTGACATTTTTCCTATGTTTCTATTTTCCGGAAGAAACGTAAAGGTCTAACTTCGGTTCTAAATATAAAATTCTTAACAGCTTATAATAATTCCGAATTAAATCTCTAGATCATCTATGAGGTTCTATCTAACCTTAGGAGAAAGAATTTCTCCAAACTGTTCAGCCAATATTCCTATAAAAATTCACAAAGTTGGCTACGTCACTCAAAATTCCTATACTTAGCCAAAAACTTAAGTTTACCAAAACTGCTCAACTACCTAACTTCGGGAGCTCATAACTTTCAATCCGACCGTTACTTTCTTCTCAAATTTTAATATGCTAAACTACATAAATCTCTCTGTCATCTATCAAAATTTCAACGGTGGATCTTCATCCAAACGCTCAAACATTGGTCGGCAAGGTGGCAGTTTCTAACTTTAAAACTGAGGGAAAAATGAATTTACAGCAGCCCCTTATCTATTGTTCATAATTACAGCAGGCCTTTGTTTCTACCATTTCAATTCCCTCTGTCAGCAGCAACCACTAATAAATTGGTGTATAGGTTATGCGTTCGACTTACTGTACTCATATGCTAAACTCACAAAAATAAATGTATACTTTTATATCACTAATCAGGAGAGACGTATTACTCTACTACTGACATGCTCAAGCACTTGCCCTTGGTGTAAACATAGATCAACCTAAGGTACTACACTAAACAGAGGAGGGACAGGAATTGCGATCAGAAGACTCACAGATTAGGGAGAACTCGATTGACAATTTGTTGCACACTTGACAGAGAGATAGGCTGGTGGGAGGGCTTGGCTCACGACGGAGATGATGAGGGTCCAGTTGCTGTAACGTCGCTGAGGAGGCGAAGGAGGGCAATAGATCCCGCTTCTGGCTTCGGCTTCAACAGGTGTGCAGGACGGCGCCCACTGTTGGTACAATGGCTGGCTTGGATTCGTCGCTGCTGCTTCTTCTTCTCACTTTATTGCTTCTGCAGGTTCTTGTCACAACCGGCTTGTCCAGTGATTGCAGCGAGTTGAGACGTCCAGATGGAGATCGAAGGAAGCAGTCACAGGGAGGGAGAGGGAAACGTACTGCAGATCGGGATAAACGAGATTCGGGGAGACTATAGGAAAGGCAACGGTTACAGAAGGAAGAGAGAGGAGTAATTTGCGTGAATCTGGACAATACGGTCGGCTGAAGAAGGAAGGAATCAACCGGCTGTTTCTATCTTCTGTAACGTCCAGCAGGCCCACGAAATCTGCAATTTCTAAGATCTTCCTGGGCTGCGAGAGCTGGGCTGTACGCTGGGCTGGAGCTGCGTCCAAGGTGCTGAAGTTGACTGCGGACAAGCTACTGAAGCTGGGCGCTGGCATACGGGCTGGGCTGGACGTGCTGCTGGCGTTGGGCTGTCAACAGCCTGTCTGGGCTTGTCACAGACTTGTCACAGCCTTGTCTGGCCTTGTCACAGACTTGTCACAGCCTTGTTTGGCCTTGTCACAGCTTCGTCACAGCCTTGTCTGGCCTTGTCACAGCTTCGTCACAGACTCGTCTGGACCTTGTCACAGCTTCGTCACAGACTTGTCCGGGCCTTGTCATATTCTAAATTAGGGCTAAACTTATTATTTTATGTGAAGGTAAGCTACCTAAAATGATACATTTTATAAAGATCCTATCATTTTATGTGAAGGTAAGTTACATAAAATGATAAACTTATAAAAGGTTCTATCATTTTATGTGAAGGAGGTCTACATAAAATGATAAATTTCATCTTAATATGTCTAACTAAGTAGACGGACATGAATCGATGGATCGAGATCGGGTTTATATCCGAAATAGACGGAATAAAAATTCCGGATATTACATAAAATTCCTCTGCACTAGAGGGTTGCCGGTTACCCCATTCCCTAAGGTGATATCTTTGTCCCCTATATGGTGCAAGAAATCCTTCAGAATTTGCATATCCCCCGTCTACTAAATAATAACAACCTACGAGAATTAAAAAAAAAAAAAGGGTTATTTATAGGTTAAAATAAGTTGAGAGTAAAGGTAGGCATTCTATTTGAATTTACCTCTAGGAACTCTTAACCCATCTGGCCTAGTGAGTGCATTTCGAAGAACTCGACCATCATGTGCTGAGCCTTCCCATCCCGCCAATACATAAGTAAATTCCATGTTAGGAGTGCAAGCTCCTAAGACATTCATGGAGATTGTGCCTTTCCTTGTTCGGTACTTTGCCTTTTCACCAAAAGGTACCGTCACATTAATATATGTCCCATCTAATGCTCCTAAGCAATTCTACATGACATATGTAATGAAAAATGTTATCTAATTAGTTAAAAAAAGATATATATATATATATATATATATATATATATATATATATATATATATATATATATATATATATATATATATATATATATATATATATATATATATATATATATATATATATATATATTAGACTTAGTCCTAAAATACAATTGGATAGACTAATACCTTGAAGCATTTCCACCTTTCATCTTCACAATCATCAGAAATAGGTGTTGGCTCTTTCAATAGATGCTCGTGAAGTTTCAAGACGGCCATTAAACAATGGTTAAAGTGTCTACTTACACTTTCTCCGCTTCGAATAAAATAGTGTGCAGCTGACCTATTTTTCTTGTGATGAGCCAAAGTGTACAAAAAAATAGCCACTATCTCCTCAATTGACATATTTTTTGTCCCACTCAATCCCCCTATATCTCTAAGCATCTCACATAACACATTAAACACATTTCTGTTCATACGAAGTTCATTATGACAATACACATCACTTTCTTTTATCAATCTACTCATTATAACAACTCTTAGCCGTCTCCTAAACCTTTTCCCCCCTGTAGTTGAATACTTCTCATAACCGAGATACTCATCATGTACCACATCAAGTACAAGACCATCGACACCCTAACTATCACAAAAATTACATGGAGTTGTTTTAACCTTCTCATCCTTGATGACCGATCAAGGCGAACCATTTCTGACAAAATAAGTAAAGTATCATCCAATTAGATTGCCTAACAACGTTTAATAGAATATAGAACAACGAGATGAGAGTTGTGTAACATGAAATGGCTGACATGACAAGTTTAGTGTAAGAATAGGGTTTAACAAAGCTGATTGCATCTTTAGATAACCAGAATTTTTTATATTCTTCTTGGCTACCTTTTGCTATACATAATCAGAACTTTTACAATAAAATTCGTGTAACACCCCGAATCCGCGGGACTCGGGATGCTACGGGTTGGGACCTCACAATGGGTCCCGACCCTTAGCTTGACAACAATTTCACCGGATCTTGCAACAAGGCACAAATAAAGGCCAAAACCAAATACATTTTATGCAATGCAAAGAAACCCAAAACCATACAAACCAAAGACTTCAGCCGAGATACAACCGAAAGACCAAATGCCATACACACGGCATACAATATATAATGAATACAAAACTCAAACACGACTCCAACCAAAACCCAATCCTAAAATGTACGGAACCCCGGCTGCCCACTCTTCCGGATCTCTCGGCCGCATTCCTAACCTGCAAGGAAATCTACAACAAACGGTATAAAACCGTTAGCTCATATTTGAAGCATTAGAATCATGGTGAAAGGCACAAACACAAGTCAATCATCATAAACACCCAATACACTCCAAAGCACAAAAGTCCGGTTTATTATCTTATTATTATTAAGTCATATCCCGTTCTAATTCAATTAGGTTATGACACAAGAGTCACCAAAACTCGCCTCGGTCCCTACTTACCGACATGGAATGGTACTGATGCATCTGACCGTCTACCAGCACGGGATAGTCGCCGAGAACCTCCTAGCTCTCGCGGGAGCCAGGCAAGTTGTCACCGCCCGTTATCATACACTTGGGCCAAAATAGTATAAAGGTCGGTAATCCTAATTCCGGTTTAGTTGTTATAAACAATAAACAATAAACACACACCACCAAACACACATCAATGCTAATACAAGGAATACGAGCTAAGTAAGTCCGGAGACTTACCTCATCAGCACTCTCAACTCACAACACTCTCGCTTCCTTAGGGGAGGAAGCCCATAACCTGCTCACAAGAGATAACTATATCAACAACAACCCACTCACAATAAAGGTCTTAGACTTTTATACAAATGATCTACGCAAGACCATTTGGCTCTCAATTCTAGGACCGCATCCTAGAATCCCTCGTGCTCACATCACACTCCACAGAAGCTAGAAGTCCTAAGACTTCTAAACCTTCGGATCTCGCAAGATCATAACTCACAACACCACTAGGATACTCTCTTTCTAGTCTCCACAATCTCAACAATCATACAACCTCAACTGGTAGATTCTCACGAGCTCAACAGGCAACTTAAAGCCATAAACAACCTCACAAGACCCCAATACCACCTCAAGCTTAGAATCAACATCAATCCATCAAACAATATCAAATCCTCGAAACTCACCTAAGGTTCAAAGTCACTATTTGACATTAACTCTAAGTTATGCTAGATTATCCAACCTAGTATGATACTAAAACTTAACATGACTAGATCGAGGGAAAAGAATACTCACACGACGTCAAAAGACGGAATTCGTTCAACGGATGTCGATATTGGAATCGTTGGCCTTTATCGGGGCGCTTCCGGTCCTACACCAAAGCTAAACAAATTTAGCTTATATGCTAAATTTGAACGGAATATATAACTTATGTAAAATATAAGGTAAAACTCGTTTTGAAAACCAAGGTTAAACCGCTTAAATACTTTCTGGGATAATTTATATAATTTTAGAAACTTGGTCATAATCCGCCAATAAAACCTTGGGCCATAAACCGAACATAATCCAACAAGGGCATAATATATAGCATAAATAAATATAAGAATATCCCCGCGATTAAAAATCCAAGGTTAAAAATCGCTAACGCATTTTCTGGGGCAATTCATACAATTCCAAAATATGGGTTATACTCCATAATTAAATATTTGGGTCATATTCCGTAAATAAAACTGTAGGGGTATATATTCAAGTTTCCAACAACTGGGGTCAGATATGAAAATGTAAAACACTGGGTACAAATTGTAATAAAGCATAAAGAAGGGGGCCCGGACTTAATAAACAAGAGTTTGGCGGAGGAAGGAGGGTTGCACTGGCGGCGTGGCTCCGGGGAAGAGAGGCGGCGCTCCAGGTCTCCGGTGGCTTCAAGTGGGCGGATTAGGCGGCGGCTTCCTGGTGTGTGGAGGCGTTTCAATTGGTGGTGACAGAAACTCTGAGGGGCGATAGAGACAATCAGGGCGGCGGCGTTGCAGAGGCAAGGGCACGGCGATTTTGGCCACCGGCAATGGCGAGGCGACAACGGCAACTTCTCCGGCGAGACATAGCTACGAGAGAGATAAGTTGCCGGCTCCTTGGTAGCTGGATTGAGTAACTCCTTGTTTTGGTCAATAAGATGATAGTATCAGGTAAGGCAAATAGATTAATAACTCCTGAGTCAATCACCCATTATGAAGGAGACAAATCAAAGGGGATACATGATTTTGAGGTTAAATTGAAGAGGTCCCCAGATGAAAAAGTGCAGTGGGTATTCGGGTTGCAAAAGGAATCAAAGGGAAGGAAGAGTAGAGGAGGGTTGTTGCATGAGGGTGTTCTCGGAGAGGGTGATGAAAGGGATGTGCAGACCGGTTGGTTGCAAGTGAGGAAAGGAGTGAGAGGCTGGAGAGTGCAGAACAGAGGGTTGCAGCTTGTGTGTCCACTGTCCAAGAGGTGAAAAGAGAGGTAGTGATAGCCGAGAAGGAGAGGTCGGGTAGGGAGCTCGAGTAGGTGTAGCCTCAGTCTAGCCTGGGCTGGGGCTGGGCAGAGTAGACACGCAAGAGGCTAGCCAACAGGCAAAAGAACGGGAGCGTCATCCTTGGCGTAGAGGAAAAGAAGAAAAGAAATAACATAACTCGATCGAAAGTTATCGGAATAGGATTTTTGAAACCGAAAACTTTTCCGTAAAAAAAAGTATACCAAAAAAAATATCTACAAAATATATACCCGTAAAATATAGTTTTTCATATAGAAATTATTCCCATTACATATTTTTGACGTGGATATAATCATTTAAATACGGATAATATGTGTGTATAATATATACACATATATAATCTCGTAAAATTTAATTTACAACGTAAAATGCCCGAAAATAAAATCGAAAATGCGCCTAAAATTTGGGGTGTTACAATTCGGCTATTTTTATGTGGCAGTTTTTATAGCCTATTTGGACACAGTTTACTTATGTTACTTAAATTTTGGTTTGTATGATTGAATCTAGTAGCCTATTTGGACAACCTATTCGGGTACTCAAAAATTTTGGTTATGTATGATTGAATCTAGTATACATAATCAACAGGCAAAGCTACCATCTGATTCTATTTTTATATTTTTATAGCCTATTGATTCTGCTATATTCGGCTACCTTATGCTATATTTAAGTAATCAACCAAAGCTACCATCTGACAACTCCATTGCTTCAATGGCTATCCAATCTCTTTATATCACCTCTTTCTTGAGAGATTATAATTGTTGGGTTCTACAAATTTGCTTTTGCCATATAACTTAAAATATAAAATATCTGCAGTATGACTTAAAATATAAATTTGAAAATTGAACAGGGATGATAATATGGATAAGTAAATCAAGCTTGCAGAAGACTTGCTACCAACTAGACTTGCTACCAACTAGAAAGCATACATGGAAATTCACAAAATTGGTCAATAAAAGAACCTAGAAGAAGAATTTGTACTCACCAAATCCAAAGAGAGTTGCAATTTGCGCTCAACAAATTCAGCACACAAGTCAGCAATCCCCCCCTATACACGAAGGATTAGAAAACGAAGCAGAACGAGAGTGTAGAAAATAGAGGTGTGAAGAAAATGCGTATAGTTACCTGTGCTAATGACTCATATGCAGGATTCCAATCCCAGATAACAAATCGGAGAAAAATGGAGAAGGGAAGAGTGAAAGATGCAATAGATTAGGGCGTAGAAACTATCGGGGGGGAGAGAAATCAAAAGTGTGAGGGTTTTTTGCCTGGAATTGGGCTTTTTTTAGTCCGGAAACAAGTAACGGATATGGATGAGGCCCAGAAATGGATTCATTCATTATAAATGCTCAACCAAACAGCCATTTTTAATTTGGGCCGGAATCAATCCAATCCGGACCCATTTTACTACTAACCAAACGGGTCCTTACTTCAATGTGGTTCATCCTAAACTATAATAATGTCACATGTCATTTTCTTAAAATTTTAGTTTTTTTAATTTATATATAGTTGTTATACTATAGTTATCCTAGGTAAATGTTCAGGTACGGCCCTTTTATTGCGGTACGGTCGTACGGCCGTACGTAAGGGTGACACGTCTCCCGAAATTTTTTTTTTTTTTTCTCTTTTCTGAAACGATTTTTTTTTTCCGAAAACTAATGAAAATTTATTTGAACTACCATGTTATAATTTATGCACTATTATCCTATAAACTTTGAACTATTCTCATATAATCCATGAACTATTACTTTTTAATATAATCCATGAACTATTCTATTATAATTCATGAACTATCCCATCATAAGTTTTGAACTATTACTTTCACTCCTTTATAAATTTTTGCACTTTAAACTATTCTATTATAATTCATGAACTATTCTATTATAATTCATGAACTATCCCATAATAAGTTTTGAACTATTACTTTCACTCCTTTATAAATTTTGCACTATGAACTATTCTATTATAATTCATGAACTATCCTTTTAGAAGTTATGAACTATTACTTAATAAGTTTTGAACTATTACTTTCAATCCTTTATAAATTTTACACTATGAACTATTCTATTATAATTTATGAACTATCCTTTTATAAGTTATGAACTATTCCATAATAAGTTTTGAACTATTACTTTTACTCGTTTTAAAAAAAAAAAAAAAAAAAAATTTTCGGGACACGTGTCGGCCGTATAGACGGCCGCATGGCCTTACCGGAATAATGGGCCTTACTTGAACACTATAGAACTTATATTAATCTACTTACCAAACATGTCTTTAATGTATTATAGAACTTCTATGATAAAACTTATACCACAATAACTTTATATATATAGTTATACATATATTTATTTATATTTATCTATATTAAACATACTTTTTTTAATATACATATATATATTAATTTATTTAAATTTTATTAAAAAATGAAGACATATTTTTATTAAATTTTATCAATTAATGTATTTTTTATAATAAAAATAGTGCAGATGATAGATTTTGTTCCCTTATTTTTTTTTAATTTATTGTTTTATTGATATATTAAAATTATACATCTTAATAGTGAGTATATCTATATTCTATATTAAAAAGAGAAAATATAGTTAATAAGGCACTTTTTGTTTCTCATATACAAACTAGGCCCCTCTATTTTTTGCCTAAAATTTTAAATGTAAAATAAATTAATTTAAGGGGCATAAGGGGGAAAATGTAAAATACGAATCCTATAAAATTATCGCCAGTTAGGGTTTATTGCAGGATTTGCAGCCATTCCATATTTTAGATCTGATTTCGCTCAAGATGAATCTTCTTGATCAATAGCGGTTTCCTGCGTCTTCAGACTCTGCAAACCGCCTGGAGAAGCCTCCGCCTCGCCTGCCTGTAGGATTCGCCCATTCGCACGTCTGGAGAAGGTGTGAAGAAACCGCCGAAGCAACCGCCCACTCGCACGCCTGTATGACAAAGTGCCGCTAACTTGTAAGTTAACATTCTTCTTCATTATACATAATTAATTAAGGGACAAAATCTCTTTTCTCTGTCCGCTAATCAACAGAAGACCCCAAACTAGCCCAAAATGGCTAGGAAAAGGGCTCGAAAGGCTACGTCTATGGTGGTCCCCCGCACATTTTATTTTCTCTTTCTAATTTATTATGAAGCACTCCAAAAGCTAATGAACTTTAGTCTAAACATGAAATAAATTTCCGTCATTCAGAAAATTGCGAAAAGTATAGCCCTTAAAGATACTTTAGAAAATATTATCCAACAATGGATGAGATGTGAGATCTATTGCCTTTAGGGACATCAACGATGGCATCTGTTGACTGTCCTCAACTTCATTAGTTGTTGATTAATCCCATGTTGGTTCTACTTCTGCAGAAATTGGCAGACTACATTGGGTTGTCGAATAGTTCGAGGTTTCCTGCGTTTTCTTGCGTTTTATAATTGCAGGAAAGGCTCGGAGTTTTGGGAGTTCACAAAATGTTCCAATTTGATTAATTATAGAATTTTACTCAACTTTATAAATACAAAATATAGTCTTTTTCATAATTATAAATGTGCTTGTGTAACTTGATGGACTCGACGGGCTTGAACTTGTGTAACTCGACGGGCTTGAACTTGTGTAACTCGACGGGCTTGAACTTGTATAACTCGATGAGCTTGGACTTGTGTAACTCGACGGGCTTGGACTTGTGTAACTCGACGGGCTTGAACTTGTGTAACTCGACGGGCTTGAACTTGTGTAACTAGATGGGTTTGGACTTGTGTAACTCGATGAGCTTGAACTTGTGTAACTCGACCTTGGGTAAATGACGGACGTACTTTTGGGTTTGTGCAACTCATTTGAGATTGTGTAACTCAACCTTGTATAAACAATCGGACTTCTGTAACTCAACCTTGTGTAAACATTGTGTATAAACAACTCATTTGAGATTGTGTAACTCAACCTTGTGTAAACATTGTGTAACTCAACCTTGTGTAAACATTGTGTATAAACAACCGGACTTGTGTAATTTCCCATACATTATATTGTGTAAATGACGGAATTGTGTAAATGACGGGATTGTGAACTTGCGCCAACTCATTTGAGCTTGTGTAACTAAACCTTATGGAAACAAAGGATAAACAAAGGACCGAACTTGTGTAATGAAAAAATGACGAAATTGTATCGGCTAGACAAATACACAAGGACGCATTACATATATCGGCTAGACAAATACACAAGGACGCAATACATATATTTTGCTTAATATTGTGTAATTGGAAATTGTGTATTCACATTGTGTAAGTGAAATTATGCATCAATATCGTGTAACGAAAAACTGTGTATTAATACTATGTATCGACTAGACAATACACAAGTTCAATTAGCTCAGTTGGTATATGGGTGGTAGGGAGGGCTTGTTGTTCAGAGTTCGATACTCACTAGCTACAACATTTCCATTTTGGATTGGACATGGGCTTATGTAAATTGTGTGGGCCTACTAGGCCTGAACTGAACTTGGGCTTAATTAAATGGATTGGGCTTGGACTCAATTAAAATTATCAATTAAGCCTTTCAATTAATTTTTATTAATAAATAAGAGGGGCCTAGTTTATTAACTAAAACACAAAACTACCTACTTTGTACACAATGATGCAAAAAGTGTCTACTTAACCATTTTACCCTATTAAAAATAGTGTAAATGATAGATTTTGTATGGCTATCAATTGAGTTACGCCATGTTTTATTTTTTTGTACTTGCAAAAACAAAATGAAGAACCGAAGATGAAGAGCTATCTCCAAACTATTGAAACATGTACTCTAATGTGAGATTGCTTATTGTATACATTTATCTTCAATAACACTACTTTTATTTTATTTTTTTTTGTAATATCCGGAATTTTTATTCCGTTTAATTCCATAGCGAACCGGATTTCGATCCGTTGATCTTTCTCTGTCTACCTAGTCGTATACACTATCTCAAAATTTATCATTTTATGTAATCTCACTTCACATAAAATGATAGAATTTTTATTTCAAACCCTAATCCTTTAAACCCTAATTTATATCATGACATGTCCTTGACAAAGTCATGACGTTCTTGTGACAAGACCAAGACGAGACCATGACAAGGCCATGCATGAGCTTGACAATGCCGTGACACGTTTTGACAAGGCTGTGACAAGCCTTGACAACATCAGCCATTCCTTCTTGGCCTATGTTCTTCAGCCCATTTTTATTGCTTTTGGTTTCAGCCCATCCCCTTGCTTGCTGGCCCAACTACCTATAACTCTCCCAAGCCAACCAGCCTTGCTTCAGCCCATATCCTTGGTCGTGGTAGCCCAGCTACGTGAAGCCCATGAAGAAGCTTGGTGTAGCCGGATCTGTCCCTCCATTTCTCACGTAACATCGGCTGCATTAGGAAGGAGGATCTTCTGTAACCGCTCCTGAATTCACGCAGAAGGGAGAGCAGATTCAGCAGTGCCCATGTTTTCATCTCCCGTCTAGCTTCAACGCACCTCTCGTCCCTACCTTTCCTTCTGCAGAAGAACCTCTCGCCTTCCTTCCTCTTCGCGTCTAGAGTCAAAACGCCTCCCAATCTCTCCTTCTGCAGTCTCGCTCACCTTTTGTGTACAGTCGACAACGAGAGAGTCGATCCCTCTCATTCCGGCACTCTTCCCTCCCCTGGTCGCTGCACGCCTTACCGATTGTCTCTGAAAACCCTCGTTTCTATACGTGTTGCCTTCATCACAGGTAAACCTCAGTCGCTCTTCTTCTCTTACTATCTCCCCTCCCTTGATTAAATCTCTTCCTAACCGGTCACACAGCTACACAGGAGCCATTTCTCTGGACAAACATCAATGGGGACACTGTCTCACCCCTACTAGGTCGATTACAGCATACCCCTTAGCGTCCTCTACCCAGTGCAACGAGGACTAGCAGATCGAGTGAGCTAACCATCGTCTCAAGACCCACACTTAAGTTGCAACTAAGGACCTTTAATCAATGTAACTCAATCTCGTCCCTTCCTCTCTAGTCTATCTTGTCCTTGTGAGTAGAGCCACGAGTTACCCCTTCCTTGTACTCCCGTGATAACAGTGGTTGAGGACGAGTTACTGGACAACTTACTCGTTGGGAGAAGAAGAACGAGCCGGGGCGTCGGACTACATGGCTACACCTTGTTCTACATCCTAGGTAAGCAAGCTCTTACCTCGTCCCTTGTATCATCGATATGTAAGGTTGATTCTTGGTGTGAGAGTAGGTTAGACTGAGTGTTGTTGTTGCTGGTAAGTTTAGAATCCTTGGACCAATAGACATGTCTTAGTGAGGAAAGAAGGCTGTCTAGGAAAAAAATCAAAGTAGAGACTTAGTGTAAATCTGATTCTTGCAAAATTCATGGTGTGAAACTGCTGACTTTGAGCCTCGATTTCTATACCTTAGAAACATAATCCACCGTTCAATTTTTAGTATGATATAGAGGGATATGCATAGTATGACGTATTAAACGTTTAGGTCGATCCAACGGTCGGATCTAGATCTATGAAGTTCCAAAGTAGGCTAGTTGTGCAGTTTGGTAAAATACAGATTTTTGGCTAAGTATGGGAGAACTTATGTTGAGGAGTCAAGTTGAGGTTTTTGTGTAGGATTAACTAATGATGCTTTCTGAGTTCTGTTTCTTCCAATGAGTAGAATGCATTGCATAGAGAGAGTAAATATTTTTTTTGGGGATTTTTTAGATTTCGGTACGAGTGTTTTAAGTGAGGTCAAAGTGAGACCCTTAGTGAGTTTTTATGGAAGTTAAGAAGTTGGAAAATTTTCCAACTTAACTGGATCTTTATTGTGAATGTTAAATGGTGTTTTTGGACTTCATAGAAAATTTTAGAAATTTTCTAAGAATATTTATGTGGTTTTGAGACCTAGGGGTAAAATAGTCTTTATACCCTTATGAGGGTATTTCGGTAATCTCCTTATAATCCATTGAATATCTTAGAAGTTGGAGACTTCTAAGAAAGTAAACTACTTTATTAATCCACTTGCCTTGTATAACAGGCGGTTGAGTTTCTACAGTTACGGACCGAGTCGAGATAACGAGATTTGAGATTTGATTCAGGTAAGTCCTTTGGGCTTACTTAGCTGACTTCTAGATATGAGTGTGGATAATGATGGTGGTGTGTGAATGAGATGTTTATAGTTATATTTTCGCAGTAATTATCTACCGACATATACTTTGGCCTAAGAGTAACGGGCGGTGGCATTCTGCTCAGTTAGCCTGAGGGCGCTGGGGGTTTCTTTAGGGACTAGTCCACACTCGGTTTGTAGTGATGCTACCGGCGGAGGTAAGCTAGAGCTACACCCAGTTGGGTAAGGAATGGAGGCGAGAACCCTTAAGATTCTCGTGCCACAACTTTAAAACGAAATAAAAATAACCGAATTTGTGTGCCAGCATGATGGGTGTTTATGTTACCTTGTTTGTGTCTGTGCTATCTTTTTTCCGCTTATATTTGGATTGTTAGCTAACGGTTTATCCGTGTTGTAGATTTGTAGAGATAGACAGTTGCAGAGAGATCCGGAACGGATGGTCAGCCGGGTCTACGTATTCATTAGATGGGGACGGGGGAAGTCTTCCATACGACATGCATGTTATGTATCTATATATATGTTTTATTAGGGTGTCCCATGTGTACATTCATACATTAAAAATATTATGTTTTGAAATTGTTTTGAATTGGTTTTAAATACATTTGTGCCTTGTTGTAAGATCCTAGTAAAGTTGTTGTTAAACCAAGGTCGGGACCCATTATGAGGTCCTAACCAGTAGCTTCCCGAGTTCCGAGAACTTGGGGTGTTACAACATGGTATCAGAGCAGGTTGGCAACAATGGCACTTGCAATCTTCTGAAAGACCGAATGTAGAAATAACTAGAACCCGAAAGGGATCTACAATTTTCAAAATGAAGTTTTATTTTTAAAATCATGTGCATAGTCGGGTTGTTGGTATAGCAGTACGTTGGACCACCATCGCTCTCCGTGGATCTCTGCAGCTTAGTATGATAGTAAATTGTATATATGGACTTATATAATTGTATGTGTATGTAGGTTGTATAAATTTATATATATATATATACATATATATATACATATATATATACATATATATATATACATATATATATATATATATATATATATGTATATATGTAGCATGTTAATAACCTAAAGGATAGGACATCCTTTAGTTGAGTTATCATGATGTGAGTACCGCCGCATGATAAAACGTTAGTAGATCTTATAGGGTATCTATCTAAAGATAGTGTACACAAACCCGGATTTAAACATTTCGTTCTCGAGGGTACCCTGGTGATTCATGCAATTTTCCGAAGAATGAGCGGACAGAAGGTGAAGACTATGAGATGATTCTTAGGAACAAGAACAATCGGATGAGGAAGAATATCAAATCCACTTAGATAGAAGAAATAGAAAGTCATACAAGGAACGTAGCAGTATGAAGACGAGAGATGAAACTCAAGGATGCATATAAGGGCTGAAAAGAGCATATATTGAAAAAGACCATATCAGAACACAAATCGAGCAGGAAAAAAATACAATTACACTTGGCGGGTTGAATGACACTACAACCAAGGTGGATGCCGCCATAGGCAAGTATGGGCATGAGATCCCAGAAAAGATAAGGTGATGACCCAAATATGAAGGGCTAAAGGTGTACAAAGACATACATTTACAATTAAATTTCAAGATTTAAAGTAAATTTCATAACCATGGAGACATGTGGACTTCTTCATAGATATGGAAATTTTGAAAGAAATCAAGACGCAAGTAGCAAATAGAGTAGAAGTCTATAATTTAGACAACGGATTTCCATAAGGGCAATGTTACAAAACAACGCTAACGAAGGGAGAATAATGAAGAATTAATTAGGGAAATAGGACCCCTTAAAATTATCTTTTGTAAACTAGGCCTCTATATAAAAGAAAGAAAAAGTAGGTATGGAAACTAGAAAATAGGGCAATAATTTCTTTAGTTGAAATTTCCAACTAAAGAAATTATTTTCTTAGATGTTTACTTTTGGTTTAAGTATCTTTTTTACATGTTTATCTTTTATTTTTGGTTAATGTAGCTAGTTTGATGAAATTTCCAAGCCCATAAATGTTTAATTTTTTTGGGTGACATTGTTTTCGTTACCCAAATATAAATTATAGTATTTTTCTCATTATTGGGTATATGTTTATTGTTTTTGTGGTATGTTTCTTATTGTTGAGTATGCTTAAAGTGATATTTTTGGGTATGTTTTATGGTTACCCAAACTGTGTTACAAGGACCAAATGTCATTTGGTATTGATGTTTGTGTACAATATCGATTTGTGTAAATTTTGGTTATGACAAATTCAACTTGGGTATGCTTTTATACGTGTATTGGCTTTGTAGTATATTTCTTATTATTAAGTATATTTAAAGTGATGTCGTGGGTATGTTTTATGGTTACCCAAAATGTGTTATAATGATCAAATGTCAAGCGAATTTTTGGGTAATGACCAAATGTCATTTGATATTGATGTTTGTGTATAATATCGAGTTTTGAAAATTTTAGGTATGACAAATTTAAATTGGGTATGAATTTTGTATTAAGTGATGTTTAAATTGGGTATAAATATAAAATATTATCCAATTTATGGATATTGTTTTATTTTGATATTTGATTTATTGGGTATGTTGTTTTCGAGTATGTTTTTGTACTTTGAGAAATTTATTTTTGGGTATGATTGTGGCATTAATTGGGTAAGCGGATTTTTGGGTAAGCGGATTTTTGAGTAAGCGGATTTTTTCTGGGTAGAGGACTGCGTTTTTTTGGCCCCAAATTTCCTCCAAATGTCAATCAAAAGGTCACAGTCAACACTCACATCAACCATCACTCATTAGTCATCACTTTTGTCAACTTTTTGTCTTATTTATGAATTAGTCTAGTAAAGTAGGATCCCTATTTCTCAATTTATAATTGGTAGGGTCCTAAATTTCAACTCTATAGTGTAAAAGGCCCTAAGTGCCAATTCAACCAATAATGAATGAGTATGACTTAGGTAGACTTAAGTGTCCACCATGACCTCTCACCCAACCGGAATTTAAGTTACCAACATTAACGGTCATATCAGAGAACCACGAACAAATGATGAACAAAGTAAGAAGAATTGTGAAGACAAGCTTACAAGTTATCGTGGTAGACTTAATAAACTCATTAACGACAGATGAATGTTTGGACTAGACGCAGAAGAGTATAGTGATCCCATAAGAGAACAAGAGAAGTGCAGACTTGGAAGGAGCTGAAGGAGTATTAACCAAGAAATTGGAGGAGATAGATTTCACCAAGTGTATTAAACTTCAAAAGAGATAGAAGAGCAATAATTATGTGATCTTGTAGAAGGTCAACTACACACTAGTTGGTAATAACTGAGACATAACACGTGCAGGTCAACTAGTAGTAACTGGTTGGTAGATAAAGAGGATAACCATAGACTTATGAAAGAATTTTATAGACATCTGGAGGACCCTTCAAGAGATCAACGGCGACAAATGTGAAGTTAAATCGGTGCACGTGCTAGTAACCTTAATAGTAACATGCAGTGAGTCGAGTCAGTAACTCTAATGAAGAACTTAAGAAGACAGACTAGACGGCCATGAATGACCCCTTATGTTATTTGGGACAAAGGGAATTGTGTAAGTGATTTACTACCTACTGGCTGGAAAAAAAAATAATAATAATACATATCACAACTAGTATAGATGGATTATAAAAGGGGAATTAGAGGAGTAAGAAGTATACACTTATGATAAGGTTCTATGTCAGTAAAGACCGAGTGTGCGTAGCATTTCATACAAGGGAGAATGATGATTCTCCTATGATATTGGCGGAAGAGACCCTTGTGACTAAGAGATCCACAGAATGAAGACCTACAATTGAGTGTAAGAGCGAAGATAGAACCCACAAGTGTAGAGAAGTTTTGACCGGGTTAGAGAGATAAGAAGTGGTGAGGAATCACGACGCCAATATCAAAAAGAGTAGGAGGCCGGTAGCAGAGTTAATGGAGTTTAAAAGAGCAATATTATAAACAACGCTAATGAAGGAACATGTGAGAATGACCTAGGAGACTCTAGAAAGAGAGTTGGCCTAAGGAAATGGAAGTGGGGAGGATAGAACGAACTAACAAAGGGGAAAAGGATTAACCGAGTAGCTGATTCTTACCAGGAATTTTATGCCAGTAGAAGTATGATAAGAGTGAGTACGGGATATTGAGGTAAGTCAACTATATACTAACCAATGTCAACGGAGGACGTGCAAGTGTTGCTGGTATTGGTGAGTTATGTGCCGGTAAAGAGAGATAGTTGTGAATGTGGATTTACGAGGTAGCTTTACCGATGCCTTGGAGGATTTCCTTCAGTAGGGAACGACAACCCTCTTGGATGCACTAAAGGTATAAAGAAAACCATGTTAGAGATTTTGTGAGGGGTGGTTCAGATCAAACTCCGGTCGAGTCAAAGAGTTTGGATCCGTGTTAGAAGAATTCAAAAAGTGAACGGAAGAGGTTGTCTTCTAATCGTTATCTTATTTCCTAAAGTTAAGTAAGGAAGGTTCTTGATACTTCATCCATATAGGACTTATGGTGTAATTGGGGAAAAGAATTTCGGGGGGAACAATCACTTTGGACTCACAGAAAATGTCCTTATGACTGATGGATGACAGCAGAACAATCAGAATAGTGCAGCGGAGCGTAGTGAGTCCTAACCCACAAAGTAGGAAGCTCAATGGTACAAAAAAAAAAAAAACGACGGGTTGAGTTTAAAATAAGGATAGTGGGTGAAAGGCATTTTGGTTGGAAAGAACGTGAGATAGGCTACGCGGAGTGACTGAAAATACTGTAAGGGAATAAAGAGGTTATAGAAAAAGAGTGTTACCCTATTATGGATTCGAGTGAAGAATGAAGGCTTTGTTATATGCTGCTAGACAAGTGGTTTTGAATCATATACTAATGGAGTACTCTGGAGTGAGTTTTCTTGATAGATTAAGAGAAGAATTAACGACGTAATAAAAGTATGGTGCAAGGCTTACACTAGGGAGCTCAGGGTGAGTAACTATCAAACTGAAGCGAAAGACATACAAGAAAAAGAAGTTACGGGAGTATACTTACGACCTAGTAACCGTCAATAGAAGAAGCATAATCTCGGAATAGAGTATACGTGGAATTTTATATTGGAACAGAGCTGAGTTGCGTTTGGAGTCAGAGGGATATTTTTAGTCCGGTAAACGTGGTGGATGTAAGAGTGCAATGTTGGTGGTGTGTTAGCATTTATCGATTAGTTATGAGCAAACGACGGGATGTGAGATCACCTTGTGTGTGGGTTGTCATTGCGAACACATTCTATGTCACCTAAGATCTTGGATACCGCGTAAGAAGTTAAGTTGAGTTAGAGGTCTATAAAATAATACGACGACGTCGATAGAGCATAGAGAGTGACCACCGGATTTTGATGATTCTTTAATGGAGGAACCATATGACTGAGTTATATTAGGAGACAAGACCAAGTGAGTTGTGATACAGCTAACATTAAGCACTTAGTAAAGTTTGTCATAATATATTAATTTTATTTTATGTTGTCATATTATATTAGTTTTTATTTTACGAATAATATATCTCATCAAAATATAATTTCAAACAATACTAAGTGAAATAAATGTTGTCATAATATATTAGTTTTTATTTTATGTTAATATAATAATATAGAAATAGAGTGATTAAAAAAAAGTAACTAGAAAATTTTGTTTAATAAATTTATTAAAATACCCAATAATATCTTTTTAGTAATATAAATTAATTTTTGTAAATAAATTTTTTTTCTCAACCGAAACCTTTTTCTAATTAAGTAATATCTCTTCAATAACATAAATAAAAATAAAATATTAAAACAAATTTTTTTCAAAAAATTGTTTAAATATCCCACAAAAACTAATCAGAAATATAAATTAAATTATTTAAAAATTGAAAATTTTTAAATACTTTTGTTAAAATATTCAACAAAGTAGTCTACCAAATTATTTAAAATAATTTTATTAAAATATCAGATTTTAAATTTTGTACGTGTTTTATTTTGTCAAAATATCTAAAAATTTGTTCGAATAATCAGATTTTTAATTTAAGTATTTAAATTATTATTTTTCGTAATTTATTCTTATCTCATCTTATCTTATATCTATATTAAAACGAATTTTTTTTACTTTATTAATTATTTATACTAAATTTAACTATTAGCATCTTATTATGTGATCTAATCAAAATTATTTTATTCAATTTTAAACGATTTTTAATATATTAAAATGTAATTTGTTTATAATTTATAGTGTTGAAATTTTTAGTTAACAATTTTTAAAAATTAAAAGACCATATTTTTTAATCATTTTTTTATAAATTTAATTAAAACTCAACCCGTAATACACTAGTGTGTTACCAAATCTTGTGAATAGTAGAGTTATCTTTAAGAGGTCGAGATTATTATTTATGATTCTAACTATCTGAAAATATGGATCCCAATACTAATTTTTAGGAACATTGTACGCTCTTACAAATTAAAAAAAATACTTTATAAGAATCAACAGTACAAATATACTTTACGGTTGGCTTTATAAAGGATTTGCGCAGATCGATAGTGGTGAAGTGGAAGAAGTTCGTTGCAGAAAGAACTCTAGCATACCAATAGCGATGGCGGACGATGGAATAAAGCACCGAACCATCAAAGTCAATGGCATCAACATGCACATCGCCGAGAAAGGTGAAGGTCCAGTCGTGCTCTTCGTTCACGGCTTCCCTGAGCTCTGGTACTCCTGGCGCCACCAGATCCTCGCCCTTTCTGCTCTTGGCTACCGGGCGGTGGCTCCGGACATGCGAGGATACGGAGACACCGATTCCCCGCCCGATTCCTCCAAATACACTTACTTCCACATCGTTGCCGATCTGGTGGCACTAATCGACGCTCTCGGCGAAGACAAGGTGTTCGTCGTCGGCCACGATTTTGGAGCGGCGGTAAGCTGGCATCTGTGCTTGTTCAGGCCGGATAAGGTTAGGGCTTTGGTGAATCTCAGCGTCGCGTTTTTGCGGCGGAATCCGAATTGCCCGCCGACGGTTGCTCTCAAGGCTATTTACGGCGACGACTACTACATAAACAGATTCCAGGTCAGTGTTTCTGCTTCACTTTTATGCTTTTACGAAACTGAGGTAAAATCATCATGAAATTTATTTGTGGTTATTCATTTAATCTACTGATTACTGATCCCTCAATCATCTTAGTGATAGATGTGTACAATGAACAAGATGAATAATGATTGTTGGCTTGCTGCTTTAACGAGGGAATGGACCTAGAAGAAGGTACGGACTGTAGCCTTTATTTGGACAAGGGGGAGTGGCAATGACAAACAGTGGAAATGAAATGATTGCAACATGGATAGGTTGCTTTCAGTTTTGAATTTTAAGATCTGTAGTTTTGGTTAGAACTTAGAAGTGAATCGGTTCGGATTAGGATTTTTTTATGCTGTTTAATTGCTAATCTTTGTGTTTAAAGTGGAAATGTAACGCATTCACAATGATTTTTCTTATTAATCTTGGTCAATCTGGATTTGGATATTTGAAGGCCCTGGGAGAGATGGAAGCAGAGATAGCTGAGGCTGGTGGTGCTGAGAAGCTTCTTGCGAAAATCTTCCCATACCGGACACCGGGTCCGTTTCACTTGCCCAAGGGAAACTGGTTCCACGACATTCCTCCTCGCCCCACGTGGATGTCAGAAGAAGAATTTACCTACTACATCACCAAATTCAACGAGAAAGGCTTCACTGGAGGACTCAATTATTACCGTGCAATGAATCTGTATCTCTCTCATTTCAAACTTGCCTTCTTATAGGTAGAGACGCGGAAGTGTAAGTGATGTGTTCTGATGTGCATTGTTGTTACAGGAACTGGGAGTTGTTAGCGGCATGGGCAGGAGTGAAGGTTCTGGTACCCACCAAGTTTATAGTAGGAGATTTGGATCTGTCTTTCCATATGCCAGGGGTTCAAGATTATGTGCGCAAGGGCCGGATGAAGGAGGATGTGCCGCTGTTGAAGGAAGTGGTTGTGCTGGAAGGAGTCGGTCACTTTCTGCAGCAAGAGAAGCCGGATGAGATCAGTAAGCATATCTATGACTTCTTCAAGCAGTTCTGAGAAACTGGTTAATGAATAAAGCAGATCAGTAAGCTGTAGTTGGTGTGAAAATGAATAGTAAGAAAGCTGTCTTGTTGTATGTTGAAGTAAAGTCTGGATGTGCCATTTGCTTCTATTGTGTGTAGTTGTGAGAATCATTGATATGAAATGCTGGGTTGTTGTGTTTTAAGTAACTTGAAGTGTCAATGTCAAGCCAGAATAATGGGAAGGAGCTATTCGAATATGAACCACACAACTTCTATTTAGGATACAAGTTCAAGCAACATTCATCCACAACAACGATCATCAAAGTCTCCAATGGTTTTCAGGAACAATCTAAACCGGTTCATCTGGCTTCTTTTCTGTAGTCAATGGCCTGATGCCTTCTTCACGAGCTTCTAAACCATCGTCCCCACTTGATGAAGAATAGCTGCACAATTTCTCATTAGAATTTCCATCTCTTGACCGATGCTTTGGCCTGAATGTATACAAATCTACCATCATTCTTATCTAGTAAAGGAATTTTTATTGTTTCAAGTTCTTACCGTTGACGAGAAGAAGACGGTCCCTCGCAACATCCAGCTAAACAAGTAGGATTATCCATCTTAACGCCACTCTGAGGAAAAAAAGAGAAGAAAAAGAGGGAAGTGTGATATACTCCCTCCGTATAAAAATGATTGTCATTTGGCCGTACCTTGTTTGTCTTCGCGGTTCCTTGTCTATCAATCAAAGACATCACACATCTGCATGTAAAAGATAGAAGTACAGCTCCAAGAGCGAGCACCATTACAAGTTCAAGGATGATTGCAGCTCCCAGTGCTGCACCATACATACAAAGAGATATTAACTTGGCAAATACAGAGAAGCCATATTTAGTATCAAGAAGTCAAAATCTGTTGCATACCATAAGCTGTTAACGAATCAATCGGTTGTCTATTAAGAAGGTTGATATTAGCCTCTACAAAGAGAGGTCTTGACATATTCTCAGCACAATCTGCATGACAACCATAGTTCCCCATATCATTTACTGATAATGTTAACACAGCGCCATCTTCTTCGCCCTATAACAAAACGCAAAGCCGGCTTTCAAAAGATAGTTTGTTGTGTAATTACTTTAACTCTGCATTTTCTCAAGCAATGACCAACTTACATGGAACTTTAGAAGTTGAATAACATTGTTGCATTGATCTATTCTTGCGTGAAATCTCAAGCCCTTCGTCTTCACCATAAAATGCTTCGATATGGAAACATATGTCTGAAGTGGCTGCCAGTGATAATTCTTCTTTAGCTTCAATTCCGTTGTGTTGATAAGTTCAGCAGGAAGGGTCACCTCCAATGTTCCAGTGTCAACCTCAATGGATAGCATAAGTAGGAACTCAGACTTGTCTCCTAAGCATTATAAAAATAATCAACTGCTTAAGATCCCTCCAAGTACAAGGGCTGAAGTTACTATCTCCAGAAATCTTCACAGGTAGCCTTATGGTATTTCATTCATGTTCTTGTTGTTCAATCTAATTCGACCGGTAAACCTGCATAATATTGATTCTTCATAAAAAGACATTCATATACCTGGGAAACTAGAAAGGTCGGGATCACCAATCATGAACTCAAATTCGTCCTTCTCCTTGTTATATATCGGAGAGCCTTTCGCCTCGGCATTGTGTTCCAACACAATATATTCAGGGGTGCGAATAAATGGAGGATCATTGACAGGATCCACAGATACAGTAATATTTACATCATTTGCCCCATTTTCATTCCTGATAGACATTGTGATTATGTCCTCACCGAAGAAGTTTTCATTCCTGATCAAATTATATAAAAAAGTAAAGAAGAATATGTGAAACATCTTCATCTTCCCCAAAAGAAGTGAAAATATGTTATCTTATTGATATAATAGGATAAATGAAAATTACCCAAGATATTGAATTGACTTGAGGACAGTGTTGATCACTTCTAGACAGCCAATGATCTTCAAACCCCCAGCGTCTCCAACCTCTGTGCTCACAAAAAATCCATTCCAAGAAGGTTTCCAGAAACTCACTAGCATAGGATAAAGAGAAACCGACCCAAAACTTGCATTCATGATTACAGATATGTTCTCCTGTGGATCTGGATAAGTTATCTCAAAACCATGAAACCCACTGTCACACAACAAATTTGAAATAGTTTTCTCAAAAGAAAAGATAAAAAAAATGTTGACCCACGTTGGAAGGGATGAAACGAACCTAAATCTGGGGCTGATAGAATCCTCCATTGCCTGCAGTTGAGTTGAAAATGAAACAAACTGAGGTGGGATACTCATGATGGATATGGAGACAGAAGCAGCCGCTGCATTTCCATTCACGTCAGATATTGTATATGTGAAAGTGTCATTTCCATAAAATTCTTTGTGAGGTGTGTATATGAAATTCTGCCCATCTTGCAAAATCGAACCATGTCTTGGCTGCCAAAACATACCGGTGAGTATGGAGACTGTATTAACTTATATAAGCAGATTGTAATCAATCCTTAACTATTTGAACTGATGACAACATATAAGGAAGAAAAGAAGGCACTAGAACTAAAGATATACTGGCTTCTGAATATAACTTACAAGTGAAAATTCAACAATTGTGGCATTGCCACCAGCAAAGTAGTCATTTCCAAGAACACTAAAACCAACAGATTCATCCTCCCAAACGGATACTGAATCATCACAAGCTTTTGGAAAATATTCACCTGGAAGACAACTTGATAGATGAGTGCAGTGCAGTTTCTAAAATTGGTCCTATATTTTAGTACTCCAAAAGCTAACACCGATCAATTAAATCCGAAGAAATAATGATCAGCCCCAGTGATAATAAAATACTCACCACTGTAGGCATTGGCCCCAAACGGACATGGTATAAAGCGGTTTCCATCAAATGATACACATAGTTCATAAGTGCCGATTTCTTCAACAAGATAGTAACCGGTATATGACCCATTCTTATTGTCTACAAAGTTCCATGTTGACAAAGCCGAGCGATTTATGGAGCCAATCTCAAGCTTCAGTTTTGACTCCTGAGAAAGTACAGGATTTGAAAATGAATCCACAAGTGAGACAACAATTTCATTTTTCACCTTCTTCTGAACCTTGGGTGCATATCTCACAACAGAAGACATGTTTATATTAACGTCCCCTGCAAGATAGTAGATGAGAAAATTATAAAGCCACTTTGTTGAATACCAAGAGATTTATAATCATAATTGTATAACGAATGCACATTATTTGCCATCATCCATTATTTGGTAATTATTAAGGAAGCAATATATGAGACTGGAGAAAAGAGACTAGAAGTCATTCAATACCAGCTCTAACTTCCTTCTTAAGCAAATGTCCACCATTCAGCATGATATTTCCACATAGAACACGTATGTCGTAAATTCCATCCTTTTCAGGTGTATATGACACGTGATATGCATAATTGTAAACTGTTGAGTTTCCTGCAGACTGACTTGCAGTTGAAAAACTTAGAAGTAATTATACACAATCTATACCAATGTATATTTATCAATGAAAAAAGATAGAAACTCCTTACTGTGTTACTACCCCCGAAAGATGGCTGGGGAGAAACTTCCTGATAACCAATGGACCCGCGAGTTAACCAAGGACTCCCACTCCCTGTATTGCAGCAATATGGCACACAATAAATTCAAAATGTGATACATGCCTGCAGAATCACTGCAACACAGGCTTTTTACCTATGCTGGTCTCAATAGGAGAGATGATTGGAGCCACAAAATAGGAATTATTTTCCTGAGAAATTTGTACTTGAAGCCTTTGCATTGCTAAAGGAGAGGGATATTCATATTTATCACGTAGATAAACAGAAAATCTTGCTTCTTGCCCAGCAAAAGAAGTATTTAAGCCAGATCCATTGATGATGCTTTTGAACTCGTCACAGTAACCTATTAATGGATTCATAAATTCCAATTTTTATATGTACATGAAACTGAAATAAAACAATTAAGCAATATGTATGTTGAGGATGATGATGGTGATGATAAGTTATAATTCTAACATATACCTACAAAAACAATGAAATTATAAGGCACATTGGCTATGCTTTTGTTGCTCTTAGCCTCATATATCAACAGTAGGAAGTTTCCAGGTTCAAAAGCACTAAAAGTAAGCAACTGAATCCCATGCGAAAATTCTTCAAACCGAAGATCCGTTACAGGAATGGATAATTTAGTACTCTCCTCCATAACCTCTGCATCCAGTGGATACAACCCAGGAACTAGGTTCCCGAAAACGTCTAGCTGATGGATAAATATCTCCGTCATCGAATACAACTGCATTACATTAGATCCATATCTCCAGTTTGCGACACATTTAGAAACTTCCACTGTTCCTGTTAAAAATTGGCACATCAAAACACAGTATGTATATATACATGATATATTAATTATAATGACATGAATATAAAATTACCTGGATGAACGTTAAATGGTAGAGGTGATCCTTGAAAAGTTTGATCAGCTCCTTGTTTTATATGAAGGAGAAGGCTACCAGCTGTTGCAGCAATGAACTCGATTCTGAGATAGCCATAGTGATTCCATCCCAAGGAGGTGACACTAAGAACACTAGCAACTGAACCGTTATCATAGGTTGCAGAAACATTAAACACATTAGAGTTCAGTTCAACTACTGTTGATGGAAGTTTGTTTCCAAACGCGTCCTTGGGACGTATCAGAGTCATTCCCCTTGTTCCTGCTACAAATTCATTCACTGAATCTGACCACGATGCAGCCGACATGGCAGGATGCATAGGCCCTAATTCAGTAGTAAAATAATGATGGTATCAACTAATTTCAATTAGTTTCATGTGACAGAATAAAACAACTTCAAGTAATTGAAACACAAAACTTAAAATAAGCACGCTATATATGGAGACCTGGATTAACAAAGAAATGGAGCGATGAATCCAGAACTCCAAAATGATCTTCGGTGATGAGGACGTTACAAACTCCAACAGAGATCGGAACAAAGGAAATAGACCAAGAATTGGGATCATCCACAATATTGAACAATAATCGAGAAATGTAAGTGCTGTTTCCAGGCTTATCATTCACCGAAATTGAAGGGACAAATGCGTACTTCTGAGAACTAGAGTTAAAGTTTCCAAGCACTTTGATCTTAATTGTGGCTGTGTCGCCGGAAATGAACGTGTTCTTGTCGTCTGACCAGCTGAAGGCGAAACTAGGCCCGGGCGAAACATCATCTGGTAATAAAAAAGAGACAAAAGTTCAAATGAAAGAGATACACACATACAGACGGAAATAATATTGTTTAGATTGAATTACCAGGGATTGCGAGTACGCACACAACGTTTAGGAAGATGATGAGGATGCAATGTAAGATAGTTAATTGAACCGCCATGGCAATGGAAAGCAGCAACGGAGACAGTTTTGGGAAAGTGAAGATTGAAGATGAAGATTGGGAAATGGAAAAGGCGGGAGTAGTTACGTCAAAACGTTTAATCAATCTTTCTTTCTTTCTAATATTACCATTAAATCCCGGGGTATAATATATACGGTCAGGTACGACCCTTTTATTGCGGTACGGTCGTACGGTCGTACGACAGGACGACACGTGTCCCGAAAAAAAAAAAAAAAAAAAAAAAATTTTATTTTTTTCTCTTTTCTGAAACGATTTTTTTATTTTTCCGGAAACTAATAAAAATTTATTTGAACTACCATGTTATAGTTTATGCACTATTACCGTATAAACTTTGAACTATTCTCATATAATCCATGAACTATTACTTTTTAATATAATCCATGAACTATTCTATTATAATTCATGAACTATCCCATAATAAGTTTTGAACTATTACTTTCACTTCTTTATAAATTTTTGCACTTTAAACTATTCTATTATAATTCATGAACTATTCTATTATAATTCATGAACTATCCCATAATAAGTTTTGAACTATTACTTTCACTCCTTTATAAATTTTGCACTATGAACTATTCTATTATAATTCATGAACTATCCTTTTAGAAGTTATGAACTATTACTTAATAAGTTTTGACCTATTACTTTCAATCCTTTATAAATTTTACACTATGAACTATTCTATTATAATTCATGAACTATCCTTTTATAAGTTATGAACTATTCCATAATAATTTTTGAACTATTACTTTTACTCGTTTTAAAAAAAAAAAAAAACTCGTTTAAAAAAAAAAAAAAAAAATTTCCCGGGACACGTGTCGGCCGTACAGACGGCCGCACGGCCTTACCGGAATAATGGGCCTTACTTGAACACTTCCCTAATATATACACCCAATTTCTAAAATATAAAAGAATGATTAGATAATTATTGGTTCCTTTTTAATTTTTGCTTTTATCCTTACTTTTTTTGCCAAATTACAGTTTTTAGCCAAATTTTATATATTGCACACTTTCTACCAAACAAATACACTTGATTAATTTTTTGGACTTTACGTGGTACTTGCTACCATAATCTACTAACTATATTATGAATAATAAATTTTGTATGATCACATGCCCACCATGCTCCGTAATTAAGAAATTTTAATGAGAGAGTTTTGACCGATACCTGGACGTAGTATCACTGGACCACCGGCGTTCTAGTAGCTTCCGGCTTTCTAGGGATGACTAATCCTCAACCAAGACTACCTTAGCCCAAGCACAGCACAAATCTATTTCGTTTCCTACCTCAGACCGTAGTCTCTCACTCAAATCTCTCTTTCATGAGGATGAAGGGAATGTAATCAAGAAAATAGATTATTCAAAACATAGCTTTCAATTAAGTAGCTTTCCCTTACTTAAAAACAAACTTTTATTGAATTTGAAAGATGATTACAAGCAGTTAAACACATTGAAAAGGCTCAACTTACTTCAAACACTTCATGCTAGAAAGATCCATCGAAGTGTTTTGATCTTAGAGAGAGGAGGATTCACTACTCTGTAAGCTCAAAATCGATTGCTCTTTCTCTTTCTAGTTTTTGGTGTTTCTCACTCTTAGACTCTATGGCTTTCGATGCCTTACAATGACTCACAAGGGGTCTATTTATAGAGCTGAAGAGACATTGGATGCCCTTGCTCTATTACCATTTTACCCCCAACATTATTATGGACTCTGACTCTGTTCACATGGCCAACAATGCCAACGTTCAATAATTCAAAAAGCAAAAGAAAAAGTTAAAAGAAAGAGATAGACTCTGACACAACACTCACGAGATTCCTTCAGGCTTGTGATGATGATGTTTCTGACTAATCCATGCAGTGATCGATGTTGTACATCCCCTCTTCTCCGATATTATCTTCATAATCTTCATCAACATCCTCATTAAGGACTTCATAAATGTTTTTTGCGTATTCATCATCCCAACTTAAGAGAGTGTCATAGAAAAAATCTTGGCATTCTGAAGACATGAATTTTCCCAATTCTAAGTCCCTTATATAGTCTGGAATTGAATCTGAGAACTCGATTGCTTCTGAGAAGTATGGTCTTAAGATTTCAGGGATTATGACCGTAGTAAATCCAACCTTGAAGATAATATTGTTCTTGTCTTTCTGATGTTGCTTGATATACTCATAAATGTAGAAAAATCCATTTGCCCTGGCTTGAATATGATTCTGGATGCTGGGTTGGTTTACTGTAATTGGATCTTGGGAGAACTGATCTGTTATTGTTCGAAATATGATCAAATAATGTGGCGCTCTAGATCTTCCTGCTTCAACCTCCATATTTGCTGGATGAATATAATACAATAGTTTTTCAGCTCCTTCCCACTTCTTGACCCTGTTAAATACATAATTTTGAAACTTCGTGAAATGCTTCCTGATCGGACTCCATGGTGTTGGAAGACCTCCGAATAGCCCTTGACACATTTCATAATCCCATGCATATAAAAGGTCACTTTCTCCAAATGGGTTTGCTGGTAAACTTACTGCTTTCAATCTAGATTTGTTGAATTGGTTCACCAAGTGACTCCATTCATGATAGATATCATAATATGGACACTTTATTCCACTCATCACATATGAATACCAATTAGGAAACTCTTTGTACTTCCATTAGCCTTTCATCTTCTCTTGGACATCAAAAGGAAGGCAAAACATAAACTGAACTAACTCCAACTCCAAAATTCTTTGAGTCATTCTGTCGTAGGAAAGGATTAAACCATTTCTTGATCTTTTTTCTGAAAATTTTTGCAAAAGATTAACATAGTAGTAACTAAGAGGTGTTACCCATCTTAGATGATATTCGGTTTCTTCTTTATATTTTTGTTTGTCTACCTCCTCTACTTGCATGTAGAGGGCAGACTGCACCATCTCGTCCAACTCTTCTTTCTCTACCGTCATCATTGAGGAGTGATATAGCTTTCCTATTTCTTTTTTCAATTTTGGTCTGCTGGAAGATGTCATCGATTGCTTGGGAATGCTCGTGTAACAGTCAAAAATCGAAGATGACCTAATCGAGAATTTTAAGGAATTAAATCCGTTTTAATACGAGATACCTCTCGAGTAACCTGCTCCTAGATGATATTACACCCCGGTGTTATTTGGAGCATTTGGGAGCTTCAATTAATAAAAATGTAGTTGAGAGAAATGATCAGGACATCGGACATGTCCTAGATATGAAAAAACATGGAAAGGCAAAACGGCCAAAATAGTCGCTATTTCGTTTCTTAGCGGCTAAGAAAGACGGCTTAGGAATACGCGTTTTTCGAGACAATTGCGGAATAATTATCCATACAATATTTCAGATTTATTATTCCAATTCCGAGAAGTTTGGAGAAGGGGTCTTAAACCGCTTTCAGATCGGTGAAAGGATAATTACCGACTCCGCTAAAGGATAATTATCGATTCCGCTAAAGGATAATTATCATCTTCGCTATAAATAGCAGAAATATCGTTTATTAATTCATTTACTTTCACGTTTCCTCGTAAAAGCTCTAATTTCTCTCAACCTTCAAACTCAGATCTACTCTTCGTTTCTAATCCGATTTCAAATCCGTTTGAGTTTTTAGATTTCTCTCTTCATTCTCTTCATTTTGGTACCAAGTTTCTACATTTCCGAGCAAGGGAAGGTCTGGTCGAGCATATATGATACTAGGGAGGTTCCGTCGCTCATATTCCGGTGAATTTGATGGTGTCCGAGCGTAACCTGCGTCGTTGTGATTCCGAATCTTCTTTCGGATCGTCAATCGGGTTAGTAACGAATAAGTTATGAATTTATTCGTTTTTTGTGTTGCGATTTGGCCTAAATTGACCTTAGGCTTGTCAAAATGGATAATTGAAAATTCTATTATGCTCGTTACATTATTCTGGTGATTATGGGTTGTTTGTTTGATAAGATTTGATGATAGGTGGGTTCAGAAATTGCCTACGGGCAAAACGTTGTTCTGGCGAAATTTAATTAATTAATTAAAGGTTAATTAATTAAATTGGGATTATAGAGAGGATATAATTTAATTAAATTCAAAGGAATGAATTTAACTGGTGTTTGAAGCGAGAAGTTTAATACGAAGAATATGATATTCTCAACAGGTGTTGTTGAAGGTTTCGTTCTAACTATAACGTAGTTGCTTTGTGAGCGTATCCAAGCACGATAAAAGAGGATAGTCCGAGTGGGAAACGGACTCAGTAGTTGGTTTGCGAGGTTTTATTGTTCTTACCTGCGAGGTAAGTGTATATGAATTACACTTGCTTAATATATGTTATGTATTTAATATGCCATGATTTTATGCATGCTTGAGTGTATATATATGTTTGTTATGGTTGTATGCATGCTTATATCTATATGAGTGAGACGACGACGATGATGACTTGATATTCTTTATGAAAGCATGCATGAGGTACATGAGATGATAGTGGAAAGAATGTAATGAAAGAATATGATGAAAGCATGAAATTGAGTTATGATATGAAAGTGATAATATAGGATGGTAATTGATTAATTAGCCCAATTGGGTCCCGCACGGGTTTCCGGGGGACGAGGTCGCTACCTGATCTACAGGGGGCCTCAGAGGTCGCTACCTGATCTACAGGGGGCCTCAAGATAAGAAAAACAGCCAAAGGTCGCTACCTGATCTACAAGGGGCCTCAAGATAAGAAAAATAGTCCAAGATCGCAACTTGATCTACAGGGGTCTTAGGACAAGATGGCCGAGGTCGCTACCTGATCTACAGGGGGCCTAGGACGCTATCGGGTTGGCCAACCGAAAGCAAAAAAAAGAAAGAAAGAAAAGAAATACGAAAGCACGTGAGAAAATATATCGTACGATCAGTTGGGGCTAGTTAGTTAATTATCACCTATGCATCGATGCGATCGAGTCTAGCATGTTATATGTTATGTTATGATGTGATGAGATGATATGTTTATATGTGATGTGTGATAACATGCTTGAATGTTTATGTGAAATGTGATATGAATGGTTGTGGAATTATATGTGAATGTGGATATGTATGTGTGCTTTGAAATGTGAGGAAGGGTATAGTGTGTCCTTTGGGGACGGGATATTAGATACTTATATATATTGGGAGAGTGCGATTTGTATACCCTTACTGAGCGTGTGGTTCATTGTTGTTATATCCACATTTTTCAACTACTCAGACTCGGCCTGATCAAGGCAAGGACGTTGGACCCAACACCTGAATTTGAGATCATATCAGGTGGGCTGTTATGGGATGCTACCGCCTAGGATGTTTTTGTTGTTTTAAACAGCTGTGTTTTGTTAAACAAAGTTTATGACGTATGTTAGTATGTATATATGTTGTGAATATGGTTGTAAGGGTTTTAAAAATTTACGTTTTCCGCTTTTCCGCTTATTGCTTTAAACAGGATTAATGAACTGGTAATCAACTAGAAATGAAATAGGTGTCACAGCTCGTACGCCTAATATTCCTTTGCAATCAGTTCTGATAGTGAAATGTTTTGGAGCAAGAAAAATTATAAATTTATCTATCCCTTTTAGGATAGCAATTATTTCTTTCTCCATAGTAGTGTAATTGCATTCGGCTTTATTGAAACTTCCACTACTATACCAGCAAAGCTTATTATCTTTTTTGATTTTTAAGATAGCTCCCCAATGGTAGTTACTTGCATCAGTTTCAAGTACTAGATCATCATCCACATTTGGTAAAGTTAAGACTGGTAACTTCATACAACGTTTCTTAAGATCTTGAACTATCTGAGTATCCAGATTGTTCCAAGTCCAAGTTTGTTCCTTCTTCAGCTTGACTTGTAAAGGCTGTAATAGCTAGGTTTTCCGAATTCTAATTAATGTTGATTAACTTAATCGTTGATAGTAATTGACATATAACTTGCGAAGATTTCCCAAGTGATGAGTATCAGTCTCACCGTTATGTTCCTCGCGTAATTTTGGACATTTGGGGAAATTTTTACTTTTTCCCCCGGGTAATTATTTTTACCCTCCGGTGTTATTTGGAGCATTTGGGAGCTCCAATTAATAAAAATGCAGTTGAGAGAAATGATCAGGACATCGGATATGTCTTAGATATGAAATAACATGGAGAGGCAAAATGGCCAAAAGAGTCGCTATTTCGTTTCTTAACGGCTAAGAAAGACGGCTTAGGAATACACGTTTTCCGAGACAGTTGTGTAATAATTATCCCTACAATATTCCAGATTTAATGTTCCAATCTCGAGAAGTTTGGAGAAAGAGGTTCGACTCGCCTTTGGATCGGTTAAAGGATAATTATCGACTTTACTAAAGGATAATTATCGTCTTCACTATAAATAGCGGAAAATCCTTTATTAATTCATTTCTTTTCACGTTTTCTCGTAAAAGCTCTGATTTCTCTCAACCTTCAAACTCAGATCTACTCTCCGTTTCTAATCCGATTTCAATTCCGTTTGAGTTTCTGGATTCCTCTCTTCATTCTCTTCATAACGGTACCGAGTTTCTGCATTTCCGGGTATATGGAGGGCTGGTCGAGCATATATGTCACCAGGACGGTTCCATCACTCAGATTCCGATGAATTTGATGTTGTCCATGCGTAGCCTGCGTCGTTGTGATTCCGAATCTTCTTTCAGATCGTCAATCGGGTTAGTAACGAATAAGTTATGAATTTATTCGTTTTCCGTACTGCGATTTGGCCTAAATTGACTTTAGGCTTGTCAAATAGGACAATTAGAAATTCCATTATGGTCGTTATATTATTCTGGTGATTATGGGTTCTTGTTTGATGAAATCTGATGACAGGGGGTTTAGAAATTGCCTGCGGGCAAAACGTTATTATGGAGAAATCTAATTAATTAATTAAAGGTTAATTAATTAAATTAGGATTAAAATTGAGATTGAGGAATGTTGATTAGATACTACCTTGAGATTTGAGGAATTGTGAGCTATGTTGAGATATTGAGGTTTAGTTGGTTGTGAGGCTCATAGATTGAGTATGATCCTTATGGATCTCTTTGGGTCTAGGTGTGACCCCTTTGATGAATAGAGGTTGATATATCTCTGTATGCCTTTTTATAGGTCGTGTTGTCCCTCCAGTGTAGAGGTGATCGTGGTTGATTTTGTACGAGGTTGAGGTAAGTCCGTAGGACTTACTTAGCTACCAACCCTATATTGGGTGTTTGCATGAGTGGTGTGTGCTTTATATGTTTGCTATGATAGCATGAGTTGTCGTTTTTATCGACCTATGTTCTATTGACTGCCCCACTGCGTGGCTGTGATAACCTTTCCCTTTCATCCCGCCGTGGAGTCTGGGAGGTTCTCTGATGTCAGGCCAGACTGGTTTACAGGAAGGGCGCAATCCACTCCCATAGGGTACACGGATTGTGTGACCGATACTCGTACAGCTGGACATTGTACTCAGAGGCGGGGATGTATCGGTCCTCGTGTCACATACTTTCATCTATCTATATACATATATGGTTTTTGAGTGAATGGTCATTATATAAAGATAATAAATGGGTAAATGTGTGATAGCATGCTGATGTGTTTATCTTTCATGATTGTGCTTGTGCTTATGCATTACCTCATATATGTATGGTTAGCTAACGGTTTCATACCGTGTTGTAGATGTTTACAGGTTAGGCGCTACTGGGTGATCTGGCAGGGTGACAGGCCGAGGACTCTCGTACATTAGGTGGTTGGTTTGGGGTTGTTGTGTTTCCCCTCCTGCGTGAGGATGATCTTTTGTACCTCTTATGTGAGGATGTCGTTTTATATACTCGGCTATGTTGTTGTTTACTTTGGGTCGTACAGTTTATACTTTTTTATGTATTTGTTTTATATCTGTCAGTGCCATGTTGTAAGGTCCAGTGAACTTGTTGTCAGGCTAGGGTCAGGATCCATTGTGAGATCCTAGCCCAATGTGGCATCCCGAGTCCTGCGGATTCGGGGTGTTACAGAGTTGGTATCAGAGCCCAGGTTGACAACAATGGCACTTGCTACCTGCAATGAGGTTTGATAGGTAAAATAAACAGAGCCCACATGGGATCTGACGTTTTCAAAGGTTTTGGTTTTAAGTGTGGTTTTGGGATAGAATGTACGAGAAGTCGTCACCTCTGCCATGGATCTCTACAGCGTAGATATGTATATATATCTGTGTGTACTATGGATTATGTGGATGTATTATATATATATCGATAGCTATGACATATATATAGCCTTATAAGATTAGGTGCGTATATCCTACAGATGACTCAGACTAGAGTAGTATCTGTAGTGGGATGAGGTAGGGGTACACCCCCCCTCTTCCTCCAGTGGTGATAAGTTAGGGACCAGTTTCAGCTGTTGTTTCGCCTATGGCAGAGAACGAGTTTGAAGAGGCTGATCGTGTCTCCATGAGTAGATCCGAGTTTCAAGAATATATGTAACAAGTATATGAAGCGGTGATAGCGGGTAGATCCACACCGGATTTACCAACAATTGTGAGATCAACTGAAGCTTCTGGATCCGGAAAGAAGCAATGGACTGAATTAATTATTAGAGAAGCAATGATGATGAATGGGGAACCAAGTCCGATATGAGGACAATCTAGTGATCCTTTGGCCATGAAGATGACTAGCAAGGAACTACAGTGTTTTAATTGCGTGAAAGTTGGGACACTGGCGAGCTGTGTGCCCAAAGGCTCCCATTATATGCTTTACGTGTGGTAAAGCAGGGCATAGAGCGAAGTTTTGTCGACAGGGCAAGACATTGCCTTTACAAGTTCCCTTCAAGAGTGAGATCATTGTAGGTGGACGACGAAGGTCGAGTTACCCTTCAGTTGCACAGGTTGCAAGGATGGGATGATTATGTTTCAGTTGTGGCTATCCAGATCATTTGCGTTCTGTGTGCCCTTTGGCACTGATAGCTTGTTTCACTTGTGGTGAGCTAGGCCATCTGGCCCTTTCTGTCAGCACGGTGGTGTTTCTTCCTAGCAAGACCTTCCTCTTTTCGGTGCAGAAAGAGTGGAAGTGGAGGCTATAGTAATGACCTCAGTGATACCTGAGGAGCATGGATCTGACATTGAGTGATGATATGTAGTGGAGCTACGAGTGTTAGCTGTTATAGGTACCATTCTCGTTAATGGTTTACCTGGTGGAGTTTTGCTTGTTGTGAGTGCTATGCACTTCATGTCTTTCGATGCATGCGTTAATGATTGACTTTTTGTATATAGTAGAAGGTGGATTTTCCTTTACAAGATTACCTTTTTGGGTCTGAGATACCCGTGAGATGCGTGTTTATTCCCTTATTTCAGGGACCCGTGTATGGTTGTAGACTTCTTTGCCATGTCGTAGGTGCATGAGGAAGTCATTATGTGTATGGTTTGGATGAATAGATATCATGTGGTGTTAGCTTTTAATAGTAAGACTATTATAGTCTTTAATGAGTTGAGTTAAATAGAGGTCTTCTGAGGTTAAGACCTTTGAAGAGACGGGTTTGTCATCAGGACTGTACGAGCAGCGAGCCGATAGGACAGGGATGTGACGCCTTCTAGTTTTATACCATAAAGGAGCGAGATAATCCAACAATTGAAGGTATTCTAGTTGTTTATGAGTTTATAGACGTGTTACTGAACCGTCTAGTTGCCACCTCAGCGGAGTGTGGACATTGTTATCGAGTTGAAGTATGATACAAGATTGAATAGGAAAGCCACACTATATGGTGCTTGTTGAGATATTGTACTGATAACTTGAAAAGTTTACTGAAACGGGTTTACCCTAGTGGGTTCCATGTTCCGTATTGACGACCTGACGAGTTAACTTCAAGAAGCAATTGTGTTTTCGGGATTCCTTTATGCTCAAGATATCCCTAGTCATGGATGAGAGAGCAACATGTGTATGAGATAACATCCCATACCCGTTATGGACACTACGAGTTTGTAGTGATGTCATTTGGGTTGACGAATGTTTTAGTAGTTTTTATGGAGTTGATGAATAGTATCTTCATCGACTTCCTTGATTAGTTGGTGGTGGAATCCATGGATGACATGTCGGTATACTCTCATAGCAGAGAATAGTAGACCGATCGTCTGAGGACCGTTCTACAGATTTCGAGAGATAGAGGGTTGTATGTTACGCTCTCTAACTGTAAGTTGAGAACCAGTGGTAGCCTTTTTAGGCCATGTTGTCTCCACCAGTGGGATCATGGTTGACCTGGCGAGAATTAAGTATGTTGTAACATGGGAGATACTGATGAACATTAAGGAATACATAGTTTTCTCGGTTCAGCCGATTGCTACCAATGCTTTGACGAAGGATTTTATATGATTATGTATTCATTTGTGAGTCTTTTGAGAAGACCACCATAACTACGTGATGAAAGCAGTGTGTCTATGTTCTGAAGAGTTGAGGAGGCATATGACCTCTACTTCCATTTGGTTGTAGTTAGAAGATTTTTGGGATTCCGTGATTTACAGTGATACATCCCAGCTAAGTCTGAGATGTGTATTACTACAGAGGAGTAGGGTTATTGATATGTGTGTTTACAACTGAGAACGTATGATGAGAACTACCCGACTCATGATTTAGAGTTAGTAGTGGTAGTTCAAGCCTTTAAGTTTTGAATACCGTACCGGTGTGATCTTCATGTCAGATTTCTATAGATCATAGAAATCTGAAGTATATTTTATGCAACAGGGGTTAAATAACCGCTAGTGTTAAGAGCTTAAGTTGATCAAGACTTTGACTTGAAGATTCCATATCATTCAGAGAAGTTGAATGTTGTCGCCGATAACTTGAATGGAAAGGAGAAGATGATTGTGAGACTGATAGTTCGGCTTCAACTTCAGAGAGATCTAGCTTAGCTAGAGTTGAAGAATCAGTTTCTTGATGAGGATACCCAATTATACCTCAAAGGTTCTACCTGGTGTGTTGGATGAGGTCCAACAGAAGCAGGAGACCTTCCCGGCCTTAACAAGGCTTAGAGAAAGGATGTCTCGTACTGAGGCACCATAGTTCTCCATGGGAGTAGATGGACTGATGAAGAGTCATGACCGCTTTTGTGTACCTGCTGATGCAGATGGAGACAAAGAATATTACGGTATACCCATTGTACGCCTTATTCAGTACATTCAGGTACGAGTAAGATGTACCACGAGATGAGACGATTATATTCTATGAAGCCGATATAACCAGATTTGTGATACAGTGTGTGACTTGTCAGCAGGTCCAGATAAGTATTTCCGATCTAGAGATAAGCCCCACCCACTACCAGTGCAGTAGTAGAATTTGGGAGGACATCTTTATGGACTTTGTTATGGGATTGTGACCTAGTAGAAGATTGATGTTATCTGGATTGTTGGTAGCAAATTAATGAAACTGACACGTTTCATTTCTATCAGAAGGACGTGGCTAGTGAATGAATTGGCTGAGGAGTACACTAGACAGATAGTGAGACTCCATGGTATACCGAGAAGATCATTTCTGATCGAGATGGATGTTTTTACTTTGAGATTTGAGGCAGCAGATTCAGATTGCTTTGGGGATGAGTCTGTACCTCATGACTACAATTCACCCCGTGACAGATGGTCATTTAGAGAGGATCATCTAGATCTTAAAGATCTATTATAAGTTGTAAGTTGAATGGGAAACGTGGATGGTTATATTACCTTCCATTAATGAGTTTATTATATAAAAATGAAGGGCGTGCATCTTTTTGGGATGACCCTATGAGTAAATATATAGACATAAATGTCGTATATCCTTATGCTAGAAGTGATCTAGCAATAGAAGTGGAATAACAACTGACTAGACTCAGAATTTTATAGTTCAAGTAACGTTGATTGAACGAAGAATGTTGGATATACAGAGTCGCCACATATTATATGTAGACAAGAGGCGTTAACCTCTAAAGTTCAAGCGAAAGTTCATATCCGGCTGTAAGTATCTCAACTGCGAGACGTTACACGTGTTAATATGGAAAGGGAAATGAGTTTCCAATATGATGGTTTATTTGAGATCGACCAGTACGGAGAAGGCAGCATGATGTTTAGTTTTGCCTCTGAAGTTGGTGGATGTTCACCCAGTGTTCTTGTGTATCAATTGAGGAAGTATATACCAGGTTGGAAACACTTTGTGAGTTATAATGATCTAGTGGTTAAGTTGAACCACATCGTTGTTGAGCATCTGATTACATTCTTGGAATAAGATATGAAACGCTTGCATTCGAAAGACATTTCCATATTGAGGATATGATGGTCGAGATGAAGACCTGAAGAGGCCATGTGAGAGACTGAGGATAGTGTCCTGAGGAACTATCCAGAGTATATGTTAGGACATACCCATTTGTGGGAGCACGAGTATATCTTAGTGTTATCTTGATGAATGTTGTTCTTATGTGCTTATGTGCTTATATGCCTTGATGTGTTATTCTATGCTAGTTGTGATGTGATTTATGATCTTAGTAGATCTTGATGTGCTAGCGTGATGTATGCTATAGCTGGAGATGATTACTTCCTCCATGCTACCCGAGTATGATCATATTTATAGCTGGAGATGGTTCTTTCCTCCATGCTATTTGAGTGGGATTAGGATTCAGCTAGAGATGGTTCTTTCCTCCATGCTACCTTGATGGACATAGTTCAGTGGAGATGTGATTCCTCCATGCGATATATATGTTTATGGGTTGGCTAGAGACGTATTTCCTCTATGCATGTGATATGTTTTGGCTAGAGATGTGCTTCCTCTATGCCTTGTGATGTGGTATGGCGAGAGACGTGATTCCTCTACGCCTTTGGGTAGCGTTATGGCCCTGTTTCCCGGAGTGATGATTCCTCCATGTTTATACTTGAGGTTATAGATTGTTATAGGTTGTGATCTTTTGAACGGAGATGTGATACCTCCGATAGAAAGAGTGAGAGTTATACCTCGGCGTATGGGTCCGAGAGGATTTGGGAATTGTTCAAGTTTCGGGACGAAACTTTTTTTTTAGGGGTGTGTGATGTAATAGCTAGGTTTTCCGAATTCTAATTAATGTTGATTAACTTAATCGTTGATAGTAATTGACATATAACTTGCGAAGATTTCCCAAGTGATGAGTATCAGTCTCACCGTTATGTTCCTCGCGTAATTTTGGACATTTGGGGAAATTTTTACTTTTTCCCCCGGGTAATTATTTTTACCCTCCGGTGTTATTTGGAGCATTTGGGAGCTCCAATTAATAAAAATGCAGTTGAGAGAAATGATCAGGACATCGGATATGTCTTAGATATGAAATAACATGGAGAGGCAAAATGGCCAAAAGAGTCGCTATTTCGTTTCTTAACGGCTAAGAAAGACGGCTTAGGAATACACGTTTTCCGAGACAGTTGTGTAATAATTATCCCTACAATATTCCAGATTTAATGTTCCAATCTCGAGAAGTTTGGAGAAAGAGGTTCGACTCGCCTTTGGATCGGTTAAAGGATAATTATCGACTTTACTAAAGGATAATTATCGTCTTCACTATAAATAGCGGAAAATCCTTTATTAATTCATTTCTTTTCACGTTTTCTCGTAAAAGCTCTGATTTCTCTCAACCTTCAAACTCAGATCTACTCTCCGTTTCTAATCCGATTTCAATTCCGTTTGAGTTTCTGGATTCCTCTCTTCATTCTCTTCATAACGGTACCGAGTTTCTGCATTTCCGGGTATATGGAGGGCTGGTCGAGCATATATGTCACCAGGACGGTTCCATCACTCAGATTCCGATGAATTTGATGTTGTCCATGCGTAGCCTGCGTCGTTGTGATTCCGAATCTTCTTTCAGATCGTCAATCGGGTTAGTAACGAATAAGTTATGAATTTATTCGTTTTCCGTACTGCGATTTGGCCTAAATTGACTTTAGGCTTGTCAAATAGGACAATTAGAAATTCCATTATGGTCGTTATATTATTCTGGTGATTATGGGTTCTTGTTTGATGAAATCTGATGACAGGGGGTTTAGAAATTGCCTGCGGGCAAAACGTTATTCTGGAGAAATCTAATTAATTAATTAAAGGTTAATTAATTAAATTAGGATTAAAATTGAGATTGAGGAATGTTGATTAGATACTACCTTGAGATTTGAGGAATTGTGAGCTATGTTGAGATATTGAGGTTTAGTTGGTTGTGAGGCTCATAGATTGAGTATGATCCTTATGGATCTCTTTGGGTCTAGGTGTGACCCCTTTGATGAATAGAGGTTGATATATCTCTGTATGCCTTTTTATAGGTCGTGTTGTCCCTCCAGTGTAGAGGTGATCGTGGTTGATTTTGTACGAGGTTGAGGTAAGTCCGTAGGACTTACTTAGCTACCAACCCTATATTGGGTGTTTGCATGAGTGGTGTGTGCTTTATATGTTTGCTATGATAGCATGAGTTGTCGTTTTTATCGACCTATGTTCTATTGACTGCCCCACTGCGTGGCTGTGATAACCTTTCCCTTTCATCCCGCCGTGGAGTCTGGGAGGTTCTCTGATGTCAGGCCAGACTGGTTTACAGGAAGGGCGCAATCCACTCCCATAGGGTACACGGATTGTGTGACCGATACTCGTACAGCTGGACATTGTACTCAGAGGCGGGGATGTATCGGTCCTCGTGTCACATACTTTCATCTATCTATATACATATATGGTTTTTGAGTGAATGGTCATTATATAAAGATAATAAATGGGTAAATGTGTGATAGCATGCTGATGTGTTTATCTTTCATGATTGTGCTTGTGCTTATGCATTACCTCATATATGTATGGTTAGCTAACGGTTTCATACCGTGTTGTAGATGTTTACAGGTTAGGCGCTACTGGGTGATCTGGCAGGGTGACAGGCCGAGGACTCTCGTACATTAGGTGGTTGGTTTGGGGTTGTTGTGTTTCCCCTCCTGCGTGAGGATGATCTTTTGTACCTCTTATGTGAGGATGTCGTTTTATATACTCGGCTATGTTGTTGTTTACTTTGGGTCGTACAATTTATACTTTTTTATGTATTTGTTTTATATCTGTCAGTGCCATGTTGTAAGGTCCAGTGAACTTGTTGTCAGGCTAGGGTCAGGATCCATTGTGAGATCCTAGCCCAATGTGGCATCCCGAGTCCTGCGGATTCGGGGTGTTACAAAGGCTTTCTAAGTGTAACACCCCAAATTTTCGGAACTCGGGGAGCTACTGGTTAGGACCTCACAATGGGTCCCGACCTTGGTTTAACAACAACATTACTTGGATCTTACAACAAGGCACAACTGTATTTAAAACAATTTCTAAAACATAATATTTTTAATGGTATAAACGTACACATGTGACAACCTTACAAACATATATAAAGATACATAACATGCATGACGTATGGAAGACTCCCCCGTCCCCATCTAATGAGTACGTGGACCCGGCTGACCATCCGTTCCGGATCTCTCTGCAACTGTCTATCTCTACAGATCTACAACACGGATAAACCGTTAGCTAACTATCCAAATATAAGCAAAAATGATAACAGCACAAACACAAGCAGAAACAAAATAAACAAACATCATGCTGGCACTCAACCTTTTATTATCTATTATTTAAGTGATTCACATTATTCAATTTAAGTTGTGGCACGAGAATTATTATTAGTTCTCGCCTCCGTTCCTTATCCAACTGGTGTAGGTCTAGCTGACTTCCACTGGTAGCATCACTACAAACCACGTATGGACTAGTCCCGAAAGAAACCCCCAGTGCCCGCAAGCTACTGAGCAGAATGCCACCGCCCGTTACTCTTAGGCCAAAATATAGGTCGGTAATTATATATCACAACCTATCTCCATAAACATTTCAATCACACACCACCATCATCATTTATACTCATATTTAGAAGTCAGCTAAGTAAGCCCAAAGGACTTACCTGATATAACGCTCGACTCTCTGTAAACCAACTCGCTCTGTAAACTGTAGCAACTCAGTTGCCTGTCAAAGGAGATAAGTGCATTAGCACACTCCTACGTAGTTAGAAGTCTAAGACTTCTAAAATAGAATAATATATTAAGACATAACTAGTTGCAGTATTAATTTAGGGTAAAATGACTATTTTACCCTTGATCCCGAAGTTCCCGAAATTCTAAAATTCATGTCTAAACTCCTATTTGAGATTCTAAAATCATATTCTAACTCCCAAAGTTTCGTTGGATTCCAAGCTGACATTTTTCCTATGTTACTATTTTCCGGGAAGTCGTACAGGTCTAACTTCGATTCCAAATATAAAATTCGTAACCGCTTATAAAAATTCCGACGTAAATCCCTAGATTATCTATGATGTCCTATCTAACTTTAGGAGAAAGAATTTCTCCAAACTGTTCAATCAACAGTTTTATAAAAATTCCTAAAGTTGACTACTCCCTTTACAAATTCTATACCTAGCCAAAATCTGAGTACACTTCGAAAAATCATAACTCCTAAACCACTCACTGGATTTATCCCAAATTTTGATATGTTCTACTATAAAATCTTACCTATAATATATCCAAAATTCAGCCGGAAAGGATATCAAGAGCTTATTCAAAATCATCTCACAAAACAGCATCACTTGCTGTTTTCCCCCAACACTCAGCACATATATAAAAACGTCAACTTTGAAACACAATATCTCTCAAACCGTAATTCCAATTCTTCCCAAATTTTAGTATGATCTACTATGAACTACTGACTACAACATATCCGAAAATCAGCCACAAAGGAGGAGTCTAACTTATCCAAAACTGGATTACAAAACTGTGTCAACATGCAGTTTTCCCAACACTTAGAATATTTCAGCACAACAGAAAAAAAAATTGCTTACGACCCAAACTTCGAAAAATCATATCTCCTAAACTATAACTCAGAATAGGCTCAAATTTCAGTATGTTCTACACTGCAATACCGACAACAACATATCCAAAAACCAGGAGCAAAGGAAGAGTCTAGCTTACCCAAATCTGACCTCAAAGTTGACTGTTCATCACCTTACAACCCAGAAAAACGCAGCAGCTCTTCAAGCCATCTTCTAGGGCTTCTATGGAGGGTCTAAAGACATAATTTTGTACTCTCATCAACACATACACAAAGAGGGTAACACATAGAAGAGGGTTGCGATCCTTACCCAACTAGACGGACAAAGCATGCTTGTGTGAATGAAGGAAAAGAAGGGTCATGACTTGCTGTTGTTAGGGTTCCTTGGTTAGAGATCTGGCATCAGAAGGTAAGGGTCGGCTGTTGCAAGCGGCTGGATGTGTGCAGACGTAGGCTGGATAGGCAGCCGACTGGTGTTGCGAGAAGGGAAGCGGGAGATGGCGATCTGCTGCTGTGATGAGTGTTCGACCAGCAGGAGGGGACGAAGGTTTACGCTGTTGCTGTTGCAGCCCGTAGACAGAAAGGAAGGAGCCGGAGGATCTGCTGCGTGCAAGGGATGAGTAAGCAATGAAAGCGTTTCTTCTGTGGATGTATCTGGACGGAATGCAAGCAACAGAATGGAAGTGAATCTGCGAAGATCTCGGCTATTACTTTCCTAGTAACGTTCAGCAAGAGAACGTGGTATTGCAGTTGGGCTGGCGCTGGACTGGAGCTGGCAACGCCGGGCTGAAAGGCAAAGCAGCAGATGGGCTGAAGCGAACTGGGCTGGACGCTGCTGGGCAAGTTTCTGAGTTGCTGGGCAAGCTGCGCTGGGCTGGAAAAGGGTAAGGCAGAAGCTGGATCCGCTGGGCTGAAGATGGGCTAGAGCTGGCGCAAGGGTGAAGGAAGCAGCAGCCCGGTGCTAACTGCAGTCCGGAATCGAGATCCCAACAATTGAATGCACGGAATAAACGGATACGGATTATGTTACAGTTTAGGATTAGTTATAAGAATCCTATCATTTTATGTGAAGGTAAGCTACATAAAATGATAAACTATTAAAAGATTTTATCATTTTATGTGAAGGGAATCTACATAAAATGATAAATTTTATAATAATGTGTCTAACTAAGTAGACGGATATGGATCAACTGATCGAGATCGGGTTTGTTACAGAAATAAACGGAATAAAAATTCCGGATATTACATCAGTACCTCCTTAAAATAAGTTTCGTCCCGAAACTTAAAGATAACGACATATAGTCGGAGTTATTCCGGATATTACATCTGAAGCATATGTGAGACATCCTAGAAACCTTTCTAGTTGCTTTCTATCTTCTATTTTATCTGGAAAATTTTCTATCTTTTCTAGGACATGCTCTTGTAATACTATTTTTCCAGCTTTTATTTTTAACCCAAGAAACTCTATTTCTTGTTCTGCATAGATGCATTTCTTCTGTCCTAAGATGATGCCATGATTTATGCATTTTTGTGTTATAGCTTTAAGATCATGCATATGTTGTTCTAGGGTTTTTGAGAAGATTAAGATATCATCAATGTAAACTAGACAACAATGTTTCAAGTTTTAAAATATCTTATCCATTCTTCTTTGAAATATCTGAGGTGCATTTTTTAATCCAAATGACATAACTAACCATTCGTAATGTCCTTGTGGTGCACTAAAAGCTGTTAACGGAATACTATATTTATCCATCTTAACTTGCCAATATCCACTTTTGTAGTCCATTTTAGAGAACCAAGTGGCTCCTTGGATTCTATTAAATAAGACTGTTTTATTAGGGATATAATAGCCATCAAAGACAGTATTATCGTTTAGCTTTTTATAGTTAATCACCATTCTAGCTTTACCTCTTTTTTCTTCAGCATGATTTATAACCATAAATGCAGGACTAGAATGAAGACTCTTACTTTCTCTAATTAGATTCTTTTTAAGTAACTCATCTATTTGTTCCTTGAATTCTTGTTGATCTTTATAAGTGTAAACCATCTGCTTAACTCTAATAACCAATTTAGGTTCTTTTAGCTCTATTGTAGCAAATGATTTATCCTTATCCCAAAATTTTAATGGGTTTTCAGAATATAACTCTTTGCACAACTCTTTTTGTTGATCTATTATACCTTCCTTGAGAGTTACTTCATTTATAACAAGTGCAAATTCTTTTTGAGTAGGACCAATATATTCCTCACCACGCTTACTGCGCGTGAATTCAATAGTCTGATACCAAATGACAGGATCATACAAAATTACAAAAATACGACTTAAAGTTTTAAACAAGGATATAAATGCAACTTATTATAAACTAGGTACCCTAAATATAAAAACTAGAAAATTATGGGTAAAAAGAAAAAGTAGAAAGTAAGATTGATTTGATTGATGGGATAATTTAGGGGTGTATATATAAAGGATGTAAATCCCCTAATCTCATGTTGGTCCCAGATTAATAATAATTCTGTCTTATCTGGATTTGGGTTTGGGCCTAAGCCCAGGTCTGGACAAGTGTTCAGGGTTTGACAAGGACTATCCAAAAGTTGTTGCGATCAGGAGATGAGAAAAATCAATAATAAATGATTAGTTAATTTATATATAAACTAGTATATAAGCCGCACAAGGTGCGGGGTTTGAGCTATAATAAATTGTTACCATCATGTTTCTAAATTTTCTTTCAATCTTATACGGGGTTCAATTATAATAAATTGTTACCATCATATTTATAAATATCTTTCACCGTCATATTTTATTTTTTTTTCCAACTATTTCCCTCTTAAAATAGTTTTATTGTAAGTTTGTAATGGGACATAATGACTAATTGAGTACGAATTAAATTGCATTATCGCATTAGCTTTCTTCTTTTTGTAAACTTTTTTCTTTACACAAATCTAAATACTTTAAAAACATAAAATTAAGGAAAATTTCGGATGGTACCCTAGTGGTTTGGGGTTTTCTGGATTTTGTCCAACAGTTTTTTTGAGTTCGGATGGTACCATTAAGTTTTCGTTGTTTTCCGGATTTTGTCCAAATTCATTAAAAAATTTCAAATTCAATCAAAAAATATTAAAAAAAATAAATAAAATTGAAAAATAAATATAAAATAGAAAGAATAATTTATTTATTTTACATATAAAGTAAACAGTCAATTTTTTTTAAAAAATCAGTATTTTATATCAATTTAAAAATAAATAAATCAGATAATTTTTACAAAATAAAAAAAAAAAATCAGTATTTTATTTTATTTTAAAAATAAATAATTGGATTAGCATTTTTTAACAAAATCTAAAAACATAAGTCTTATACTCTATTTAAAATATAAATAAAATAAGGATTCTTTTAAAAAAAAATTAAAAAATATTTTTTTTTATTTATAATTAAAATAAATAAATCAGTCTTTAAATTTTTTTATTTTTCAATTTTAATTTATTTTCTTTTATATTTTTTAATGGAATTTTAAAATTTTTAATGAATTTGGGCAAAATCCGGAAAATAACGTAAACTTAAGGGTACCATCCGAACTTGAAAAAACTGTTGGGCAAAATCCGGAAAATCCCAAACCATGAGGGTACCATCCGGAATTTCCCTAAAATTAAAATTTAACTAAATTTTTGGTTTAAAAAAACATATTTGTATATTTACATATGTAGCTTTATTAAAAATAGGTGGTTTGTGTAATTTTTTTGGTTTAATATCACCTTACAAAAATAATCCAAATGAGTATCATAAAAACTTAAGTTATTCCAAACGAACAAATTATTATTGGAGAACTATATCGTGTATTGTTTTTCTCATTCCAATATTATTAATATTGAAGTACAAAAATATATATTTTGGAGGAAAATAATTTTTTTGTAGTGTTTCTAAATTTCCGATTTCAATGTAGTACTAATATTATAATTTTTAATTTCTTTTCGGATGTGGTTCAATGATTTGAAGATTTTTTTTAATTTAAAGTTCCAATTACAAAATATTTGAAAGGTTAGTTATTGTTTTTCGTTATATTTGAAATTGGTTAAATGATAAATATTTAAATTTTAAATTTTCGGTTGTAGATTCTTTTATTTAAAAAAAAGAAGCTTTGGTTTTGGAATATATATATATATATTTAAATTGCTTTCTTAGATTTGGTTACAGGATTTGAATAATTAAAAAAAAAAATTGTTGAAGCAGTTAATTATAATTATAATTTATTAATTAATATAGAAGATATACTTAGTTAAAGTTGTTATGATTTGATGATTTGATTTTTTTTCTGATGAGTAGGATGGTGACATGTAAAATATTTTGTTATGATTTAAATTGGAAAATTTCGGATGGTACCCTCATGGTTTGAGGTTTTCCGGAGTTTGCCCAACAATTTTTTCGAGTTCGGATGGTACCCTTAAGTTTACGTTATTTTCCGGATTTTGCCCAAATTCATTAAAAATTTTCAAATTCCATTAAAAAATATAAAATAAAATAAATTAAAATTTAAAAATAAATAAAATACAAAGACCGATTTATTTATTTTAATAATAAATTAAAAAAATGATTTTAAAATTTTTTTTAAAAGAATCCTTATTTTATTTATATTTTAAATAGAGTATAACACTTATGTTTTTATATTTTGTTAAAAAATGATAATCCAATTATTTATTTTTAAAATAAAATAAAATACTTATTTTTTTTAATTTTGTAAAAATTATCTGATTTATTTATTTTTAAATTAATATAAAATACTGATTTTAAAAAAAAATTGACTGTTTACTTTATTTGTAAAATATATAAATTATTCTTTCTATTTTATATTTATTTTTCAAATTTATTTATTTTTTTAAATATTTTTTTGATGGAATTTGAAATTTTTTAATGAATTTGGGCAAAATTTGGAAAACAACGAAAACTTAAGGGTACTATCCGAACTCAAAAAAACTGTTGGACAAAAGCCGGAAAATCCCAAACCACGAGGGTACCATCCGAAATTTTCCATTTAAATTTATTAGAATTTAATGGCAATGTTGTAATTTTTATGTGGCAAAAATGTAAATATTTTCCAAAAAATCCTAGGTGGCATGCTTCATTGATTGACAAGTGGCATTAGTGGGTTGTGTAACGTTTTAGTAGTATATATAGATAGTTTAGTGTCCGCTCCTTGTACGGTTTTGTCTTAATAAAAAAGTGTTATATTTTAAATTTATACAATATGTATTGGATATTAACCTATAAAAAAATATTTAAGACGTATAAATATTATTTCATCTAAACTAAGTCATTTTTTATTAACTAATACGACTAATATCATGTTGTGAGGATTAAATTAAAAAAAATTATAAAATAAAAGGACATAATTAAAAATATATTAAAAATATTATTATTAAAGTATTATATTTATACCTCAATATAATTTTTAAAACTTAGTTATTTATTATAGAAAAAAATTATCTATTAAAGATTAAATAGATTTTAAAAATAACATATAAATTTTTAAAAACTGAAAAGATGATAAAATTTAACTTTATTTTGATGTCAAATTAACTATAAACTATTTTATTAAGCAAGAAACAAACTAATTGTATGGATAATTATCAACATTAAAAATTTGATATTGTTATAAATAAATAATTAAGTGAAAATAATTACTTATGATATATATTTGTTAAAAATTATAAATGTATGTTGAAAAATTCGTAACATGTGGGATGTATTAGCAATTTGCATAGTCTTCTGATCATATTTCTTCATCTTTTTCAAGGTTATCATAATTTGAAGATCGGATATTTCAAAGTTGCTTCGTCTGAATTTCAGATTATTTAATAGCCAGATAGCGAGCGATCACTCAACAATGAACACTAACTGAAAGTGGCCGAGAATGAGTACCTATCCCTTACGGGAATCGAACCCGTGTCTTCGACATGAAAAGACGATGTCCTAACCACTGGACGAAAGGGTTTATCGTTCATGTAACACCCCGAATTCTCAGAACTCGGGACATTACTGGTTAGGACCTCACAATGGGTCCCGACCTCAGTTTGACAACAATATTACTAGGATCTTGCAACAAGACACAAATAAGAAAAACCGAAATTCATGTAACACCCCGAATCCGCGGGACTCGGGGCGCTACGGGTTGAGACCTCACAATGGGTCCCGACCCTTAGCCTGACAACAATTTCACCAGATCTTGCAACAAGGCACAAATAAAGGCCAAAACCGAAATACATTTTTATGCAATGTTATGAAACCCGACAATAAAAGAAAGGAAAGACTTCAGCCGTCCTTACAACAACATCAACATAATATATAATAAGAACAACACAAGGACTCCAAAACCCAACTCAACCTAAGATGTACGGAACCCCGGCTGCCCACTCCTCCGGATCACTTAGCCACTTCCTATCCTGCACATCAACTACAACAATCGGTATAAAACCGTTAGCTCACATTCTAGGCATTATAAGAATAATATGGCACAAACACACATAGGAACACAAACACACAACATGATTATAAACATACACATCCGTTACTTATTATCTTTTTATGTTATTCCATATCTAATTCATTCGTTCAAGTGTGACACGAGAGTCTTATAACTCTCGCCTCTGTCCCCGTGTAACCAACAGGAGTGTGGCGGCGCCCAACCCGTATACCCTGAGGGAGTGATGAAGAAGCCCGCCCGTATACCGTGTATGGCCTGGTCGCAGAGATCCCCCCAGTCTCCCTCGGGAAACTGAGCGGTGATGTCACCGCCCGATAATAATAATAGTAGTAACGATGGGCCAATAAATAAGGTCAAGTAAATCCTAATCCATTTTCATGCTTAAAAGCGGTAAACACACACCACCATATATATCCAAATAAGGCATAAAAGCGGCTAAGTAAGTCCGAGGACTTACCTCGTCTCAAAGCTAAACGAAACCAATATCACTCTCCGAAGAAATATAACAAAAGCCTGTTCAAGACAAGGCACGATAATCAATAAGTAACCGATAAGCTAGAAGCCTCGGGCTTCTAGTCTCCCAAAACCTATATGAGGTCACACCCTAGCATGCTAGGTCCAACTCCTAATCTTGAAGGTCGTCCGAAGCTCATACCAAACATAACTCGACAAAATCTCATAAACTATCCAACAACCATACACGATTCAAGGCCACTACTTGGCATTCCCTCTAAGTTATGCTAGATTCACCTAGCATGATATACTACTACTATCATAACTATGTCGAGGGAGAAGTTACTCACACGAGGTCAAAGGCGGAAGACGAACTACGGATGTCGAGTATGGATTCTTTGGGCCTTCTTTGGGGCGCTTCCGAACCTAATACAAAACTAATCCAATTTAGCTTATATGCTAAATTTGAACGGAATATATAATATGTATAAGTCTAAGAAAAACTCGTTTTCAAACGCCAATGTTAAACTCGTTAAAACCCTTCCCGGGCAAAAATATGAAAGCAAGCCACTTGGTCGTAAACCCAAAATTACAACTTGAACCATAAACCGAATTTAAAATCCGTAATTATATTTTTCGGGCAATGTAAACAACATCATAAACTCAATGGTAAAACTCGTTCTCCAAGCCAAGGATAAACAAAACCGTTCAACCATTTTCCGGGCAAAATATAAAATCTTGTAAATGCGGGCCATAAACCGTAAATAAAACCTTGGCCATAATCTGTAAATATTTCCAGAAGGGTATAAAAGTTAATTTCAGAAATGTGGGTCAAATATGTAATTACAAAATACTGGGTTACATTTGCAATTATACCAAAAGGTTGGGATACCCGATTTAAAAAGGGAAATTAGGGTTTCTGTGTAAACCCAAACCAATTGCTGCGAGAGGAATCAGAGGAGGTGACGGCGCTCTTCGCGGGGCTCCGGGTAGGGCAAAGCGAGGGGGAGAAGCGGCGGCGGAGGAAGGGGAAACGCGGGCAGCCGAGTCGGCCTTCTGTCTCCGGCGCAGGCGAGAGCGAGGCGGCAAGGGCCGCTCTCCGGCGAGACGGCGACTTCATCCCTTCGACACAAAGAGAAAAATGAGATTGGGGAAAAACAGGAGAAGCAGGCGGCGACGCAGCCTCCGACTTCGGCAACGCTAGGGCAGGCGAGGCGAGGCGAGGCATCAGGGCGGCCCAATCTCCGGCGAAGTTCACTAGAGCGGGTTGTTGTTCTTCCAGATGGGAGGCCGAGAAATGGAGGCTGATGACAACCAGGGCTCGAAGTTGAGCGTTGCACAGGAGCGAGGGCTGCAGACGAGAGTGAAGAAACAGAGAGGAGGGAGATCGTGAGCACGGGAGACACATTTCCTGTCCGGCAGGTCACCGCTGGTTTGCTTGATGTTTGCAAACGAGAGAGGGAAAGATGAGAGATTGAGGGGCTGCTAAAACAGAGGGTACGAGGGTAGAAGAGAGGAGGCAGAGGGAGATGGTGAAGGGTGCTTGCGTGAAAGAGTGTTCCAAGAGGGAGAGATGGAGCTGCTGCATCAGTCCAGGGGCAAAGGTTGCGTAAAGCAGAGAAGGTGATGAGGGGTTGTGAGGACGAGGGGTCGGGGTGCAGGGCTGCTCATCAGCCAGCAAGGTAAACGATGGGACACATCAGTCGGTGAAAGAATAATATAACTCGATCAAAAAGAGTCGGAACGGGACTTTCGAATCGGGAAAAATTTTTGATTATTCCGACAAAAGAAACGGTTAAACGTACACGGAACCAAAAAAAAAAAAAAAATAAATAAATAAATATAATATCCGGAACCTTTCCGCCCCTTTTCCGAAATAAAATAAGTATACGGAAATTATTATGAGGATCGAGTATATACTTAGACTTCGCAAAAATATACTTTGCAACGTATAAATCGATCTCGTAACTAAATTACGAGATTTAAATTATAATAAAAAAAATACCGTTAACATATTAAAATAACATATCGCCGAAACTTAAAATTTATGACTCAAAATACTTTAAAAAGAAACTTACTATTAAAAATATCGATAGAAGTACGCAAGAAAGGAACAATCAAAACCGGGCGTTACATCAAATCCCCCTAAAAACAAGTTTCGTCCCGAAACTTTCTAAACGCAAAACCCTCGATCAAACACGTCTCGCTAAACGCTCGGAACACATAAACGTGGCAACTACGGCCCTCTAATCTAAAGTCTAGTCGCATAAATACATCAAGACCCCGCAAGGTACACACACAAAACAAATCACGTCACAAATCACATAAACACACTACTCAACCAAGGAAAGAACTAGGTCTAACCGTTGATCCTATCGATGCCACTAGCTCAGCGTAAAAATCTAGATACTATCCTCTAACTTCCTATTAGTCACATTGGTTCCTCGTCCGCTATTAAATCCTCATGATTGGAAGCACATGAAACACCGGGTGCACACCCTTTACTCTCAATGGCCACGCCAACCGGTAACCCACTTTCCCAACTCGCACTAACATCTCACAAAGGTCCGATATATCGGAACTCAACTTCCTTCTCGGGTCTTTCTCAATGTAGCATTTTGTTTATGTTTCTTCTTTGGTTGTCTCTAACAAGAAGATCGAACTTCCAATTTACACCGTTGGCTTTGGTTCTTTGTCAAACCAAACTTTGGTGTTACGTTTCCTCAATTCTTGTCGTAAGGTACTAGTAATAACGGAAGTACTTGACTTCACACTGCTTCGACTAACGAGACACGTATGCTAGAACTTTTACATCATTCCTCGATAATCAATCAAGACCTTGTCTTAGAGAATCACTAGTACAACTTCAAACCCATAATACCTCCAGTTAAATCAAAACAGTCGCACCAACGAGTCCCCTCTTAACTCTCAACAACTCTATTGTCAATTCTTCGTCTCATTCGATACTTCATCGTCATCCGTAGGAGGTTATGACAATTGGTGTTATAACACTTCTCTCTTCACAGATTTGGTAACACTCAACACACCTAAGGAAACTTGTAACTTCTTTCACATCTTTAGGGGTTTGCCATCCCGAGGCCACTTGTCATACAACTTCTCTCTTCTTTGAGAGTAGACCGAAATATCTTATCCGTGACATTAGAAAGCCTATACAACTCGTGGTCACCATGGTTTGCCCGAAATGCCGTATTTATCAATATCCTAGTCTCTAATTCTAAATTGGTGACAATCAAACCATTAATCATTCTAGAAGAGACTACCGCCCCTTTCAACCGGTCGAGTAGATCATCTATCTCTGGTAATGGATACTTGTTCTTCATTGTTATCTTGTTCAACTTATGGTAATCAATGTACAAACAGAGATAACCGTCTCTCTTTTCGCAAACTGGTGTTCTCCATAGCAACTTCAAATCAAGAGTTTAAGATATGTTCCATTATGAACTTCAAATCAAGAGTTCAAGATACACTTCCAACATCAACTTCAAACCATCTTAATGGTAAATCCACCTCCCGATGCATAGAAATCCGTTCTACCTCGGGTTCCAGTTTTTCTTCTCTCATCACATATCGTAAGATATCGACACAATCTTGTCTTAGCATTTGTCAATTGGTCCACCCCGATATGTTGGGGTGACGTCCTTCAACCCGCGTATTGTTCCTTCCATAGCTACTATGTTCACCGTCCTCTTTCAAGGATCCTTCATCTCCAGAAACTCGGGAGACTTGCACTAATAATCTTTTTCAGGTTTCACACTTATGTGAAGTCATGAAGGTCCTAACGGCAGGACTTAATCATGCCTTATAATATATTAGTATTACCTTCTTCGTATTCTACAAAGCTTGCATCATTCCTTCGAGTAGGTGTAGAACTTACTCCCTTTTCTTATGTAAAGTCCAATCGACCATAGAGTTTCTAACCTCAATCTTTCATGTATTTCTTGTACCTCTCACATCGACTTCAAACTTCAAACTTCAGTCTTCCCTTACTATTGTCTTGATCCACCGCGGATACTCCACACTCTTGTTCCTGATCCTATATGTCCCCATAGTCTTGTTTACTCTTCCCGTCTACACACACCAATAGACAACCCGCACTTGTGCGTTCTCAGTTGTCACCGATTAACTTGTATCTGACCTTCTCCGAAGTTAATGACTTACCCTCCTACCATACTTCCATGCTACCATACTCCTGAAAGGATACCCTCTCGGGGTACTTTGTCTTTACTAGCTCATTTCACTATGCTTCAACTCCGTTAGCTCTTTCTACGCTCCTCTCTTCCTTCCGCTTCTGTAAGATAACCATACCTACCCAACTCTCTCGTCTCATATGTCCCACCTTTATAACCGCTCTTCATAATGTTTTGCAACTGCACTCCTCAATTATTCTTACATTTATTAGCCTCCACTCGCATCCTTCTTGGTTGATAACTTAAGTTCTTCCATCCAGCTCCTTGTTTCCTCTTTCATCTTCTGAAGATCATCCTCCTCTCACACTTCCTCCTTCTTAGCGTTGATTAGTCTCATCACAATGGCGAAAATCGATTGACTCTCACGGTAATTCCATTATGTGAATTTTCACCATGTGATCCTCCTCGTAACTCTCAAACTTCTGAATAAATCACCCACTTAGGATCTTGTAAAGATCGTCACTTCACCCTATGGTATCTCCGTAAGCTTAACTTATGGTTCTTATAAATCTTTCCCAATGTCTTTTCATCTTGACTCCCATGCTTAGGGGAGCCTATTGAAAGCTCGTCTTACTTAGAACGCCACCTTTATCCTCGAGCAGGAATGTAGTCCTCTCTACTTGTTTTGCACCTTCAGTTCATCGGCACCGTACTTGGAGAAACTTTAAGTTCGTTGTCTCTAGCTGCCTCATTGATGCTCCTTCATTGTTTCCTTGATACCACTCTCATGTCTTCATGTCACTTTTATTTGGTATGGTCTCCATCTTGGTTTCGCTTAAGTTGACTCGAGGTTCTTTTCCACTTGTTTGTCCTTTGGCTACGTCATCTCTAGTCTTCTTCTTCGATGTCCTCTTAAAGGAGTCCGGGAAATCACCAGGGTGCTTGTGAAAACTCGATGCTCAACTTGATAACTTGAGCATACTCATCTTCGTATGTATACTATCCTAAGCCAAAAGGCATTGTCCGAGGGGGCGATGATAGCTTTCTATCATCTTAGCTATAAGGTCCACTATCACTAATATGATATTAGTATACCATATGTTTATAAATATATATATATATAAAGATATAAACTTCATGCTACTACTATAAACGTAATCAGTCCATAAACAATTTACAATTCAACATACAAGTATAGTCCAAAACATCCTAAGTCCACATATACATATCTACATATATACACTTATATATACCTAATATAATAATCAATAACTACGTCGCCGAGATTCGCGGAGGAAGTGGTGGTCCCGTACATTCTACCCCAACTAACTCATGCACATGATTTGAAAACGAAATTCATTTCTTTAAAACTCAGAACCCTTGAGGGTTCTGTTTATTTTTATTCGGCCTTTAGAAGATTGCGAGTGCCATTGTTGTCAACCTAGGGCTCTGATACCACTTTTTGTAACACCCCGAATCCGCGGGACTCGGGGCGCTACGGGTTGAGACCTCACAATGGGTCCCGACCCTTAGCCTGACAACAATTTCACCAGATCTTGCAACAAGGCACAAATAAAGGCCAAAACCGAAATACATTTTTATGCAATGTTATGAAACCCGACAATAAAAGAAAGGAAAGACTTCAGCCGTCCTTACAACAACATCAACATAATATATAATAACAACAACACAAGGACTCCAAAACCCAACTCAACCTAAGATGTACGGAACCCCGGCTGCCCACTCCTCCGGATCACTCAGCCACTTCCTATCCTGCACATCAACTACAACAATCGGTATAAAACCGTTAGCTCACATTCTAGGCATTATAAGAATAATATGGCACAAACACACATAGGAACACAAACACACAACATGATTATAAACATACACATCCGTTACTTATTATCTTTTTATGTTATTCCATATCTAATTCATTCGTTCAAGTGTGACACGAGAGTCTTATAACTCTCGCCTCTGTCCCCGTGTAACCAACAGGAGTGTGGCGGCGCCCAACCCGTATACCCTGAGGGAGTGATGAAGAAGCCCGCCCGTATACCGTGTATGGCCTGGTCGCAGAGATCCCCCCAGTCTCCCTCGGGAAACTGAGCGGTGATGTCACCGCCCGATAATAATAATAGTAGTAACGATGGGCCAATAAATAAGGTCAAGTAAATCCTAATCCATTTTCATGCTTAAAAGCGGTAAACACACACCACCATATATATCCAAATAAGGCATAAAAGCGGCTAAGTAAGTCCGAGGACTTACCTCGTCTCAAAGCTAAACGAAACCAATATCACTCTCCGAAGAAATATAACAAAAGCCTGTTCAAGACAAGGCACGATAATCAATAAGTAACCGATAAGCTAGAAGCCTCGGGCTTCTAGTCTCCCAAAACCTATATGAGGTCACACCCTAGCATGCTAGGTCCAACTCCTAATCTTGAAGGTCGTCCGAAGCTCATACCAAACATAACTCGACAAAATCTCATAAACTATCCAACAACCATACACGATTCAAGGCCACTACTTGGCATTCCCTCTAAGTTATGCTAGATTCACCTAGCATGATATACTACTACTATCATAACTATGTCGAGGGAGAAGTTACTCACACGAGGTCAAAGGCGGAAGACGAACTACGGATGTCGAGTATGGATTCTTTGGGCCTTCTTTGGGGCGCTTCCGAACCTAATACAAAACTAATCCAATTTAGCTTATATGCTAAATTTGAACGGAATATATAATATGTATAAGTCTAAGAAAAACTCGTTTTCAAACGCCAATGTTAAACTCGTTAAAACCCTTCCCGGGCAAAAATATGAAAGCAAGCCACTTGGTCGTAAACCCAAAATTACAACTTGAACCATAAACCGAATTTAAAATCCGTAATTATATTTTTCGGGCAATGTAAACAACATCATAAACTCAATGGTAAAACTCGTTCTCCAAGCCAAGGATAAACAAAACCGTTCAACCATTTTCCGGGCAAAATATAAAATCTTGTAAATGCGGGCCATAAACCGTAAATAAAACCTTGGCCATAATCTGTAAATATTTCCAGAAGGGTATAAAAGTTAATTTCAGAAATGTGGGTCAAATATGTAATTACAAAATACTGGGTTACATTTGCAATTATACCAAAAGGTTGGGATACCCGATTTAAAAAGGGAAATTAGGGTTTCTGTGTAAACCCAAACCAATTGCTGCGAGAGGAATCAGAGGAGGTGACGGCGCTCTTCGCGGGGCTCCGGGTAGGGCAAAGCGAGGGGGAGAAGCGGCGGCGGAGGAAGGGGAAACGCGGGCAGCCGAGTCGGCCTTCTGTCTCCGGCGCAGGCGAGAGCGAGGCGGCAAGGGCCGCTCTCCGGCGAGACGGCGACTTCATCCCTTCGACACAAAGAGAAAAATGAGATTGGGGAAAAACAGGAGAAGCAGGCGGCGACGCAGCCTCCGACTTCGGCAACGCTAGGGCAGGCGAGGCGAGGCGAGGCATCAGGGCGGCCCAATCTCCGGCGAAGTTCACTAGAGCGGGTTGTTGTTCTTCCAGATGGGAGGCCGAGAAATGGAGGCTGATGACAGCCAGGGCTCGAAGTTGAGCGTTGCACAGGAGCGAGGGCTGCAGACGAGAGTGAAGAAACAGAGAGGAGGGAGATCGTGAGCACGGGAGACACATTTCCTGTCCGGCAGGTCACCGCTGGTTTGCTTGATGTTTGCAAACGAGAGAGGGAAAGATGAGAGATTGAGGGGCTGCTAAAACAGAGGGTACGAGGGTAGAAGAGAGGAGGCAGAGGGAGATGGTGAAGGGTGCTTGCGTGAAAGAGTGTTCCAAGAGGGAGAGATGGAGCTGCTGCATCAGTCCAGGGGCAAAGGTTGCGTAAAGCAGAGAAGGTGATGAGGGGTTGTGAGGACGAGGGGTCGGGGTGCAGGGCTGCTCATCAGCCAGCAAGGTAAACGATGGGACACATCAGTCGGTGAAAGAATAATATAACTCGATCAAAAAGAGTCGGAACGGGACTTTCGAATCGGGAAAAATTTTTGATTATTCCGACAAAAGAAACGGTTAAACGTACACGGAACCAAAAAAAATAAATAAATAAATAAATAAATATAATATCCGGAACCTTTCCGCCCCTTTTCCGAAATAAAATAAGTATACGGAAATTATTATGAGGATCGAGTATATACTTAGACTTCGCAAAAATATACTTTGCAACGTATAAATCGATCTCGTAACTAAATTACGAGATTTAAATTATAATAAAAAAAATACCGTTAACATATTAAAATAACATATCGCCGAAACTTAAAATTTATGACTCAAAATACTTTAAAAAGAAACTTACTATTAAAAATATCGATAGAAGTACGCAAGAAAGGAACAATCAAAACCGGGCGTTACAATTCATAAAATTTATTTGTAAAAGGATGAATGCAACAAAGTCTAACAGCCTATCGTACTTAAACAACGGAAAAGACTAACTGTCTTAACAAAAGGGAAAGACAACAAAGCAACAACCCAAAGCCCCCACTCTAAAGAGTACGGAGACCCGGCTGACCACTACTTCCGGATCACTCAGCTGCTGTTCTAACCTGCGGTAAATCTAAAAACACAACAAAATAACCATTAGCTAGTTATCTAAACATTAGGAGAATAATAATATCACACACACATAAAATAATAAACACTCATCATGCTTTCAAACAATCCATTTATTATCTTCATTTAAGTCATTCACTCTAATGATACTTATTTTGTGACACGAGGGATTCCCAAACCTCGCCTCCGCCCCCGTGTACCCATCAGGAGTGGATCCGATGCATCTCACCGTGTACCTGTATGGTCTGGGTATAGAGAACCTTCCAGTCTCCTGGCAGAGCTGGGCAGTGATGTCACGGCCCGTTATACATACACTTGAGCCTTAAAACATAATAACCACGGTCGTCCTAACAAGTTGTTATGTATTATAACACACATTGCACACACAACCATTATCACCCAACTAATATCCAGAAACCAACTAAGTAAGTCGCAAGGACTTACCTGAATCAAAAATCGGTTTCTCAAATCTCAACTCGGTTCGAACCCGTGGTAACTCAAACGCCTGTCAAATAAGGCATGTGGATCGAAATCACATCCAAATGTCCAACCTCATGCGAAGGAATTACGGAAAAAGCTCTCTTACGGTAAAAGACCATTTTACCCTTAGTGCCGAAATTCTCAAAGTCTATCATTTAGTTCTAATATTTTCTTTTAGAACCTATGTCCATAATCTAGTTCTCATTGAAAAGTTTGGTAAGGATTTAGTAAGGTTTTATAAGAGTTATCCAACATTCTTAATTTATACCATAGTCGTTAAAGCCTGTTTTTGGATTCATAAACGCCGCTTGGATAAGGTTATAAAAATTCCAAAATAAACTCTTAGATCCTCTATGATATGCATACTAATGTAACGCCCCGTTAATTGGGCACGTTATCGATATTTATTTTTTCCTACTTTTATCGATATTTTATTAGCTTGAGTTTCTTTTTATATTTTTAAAAGGTTTTTACGTCGTAAAATAGCCTTCTCGAGTATTTTTATTTTTATTTTTGGTTATTTTCAAAAAAATAAAATAAAGAAAATAATAATAATATAATTAAAAATCGGAAAAATGTTCTGATTCGAAATCCCGTTCCGAATGTTAAAACGAGTCTATCCTTATATTGTCTATTTTCCTTTTTTTCTTTATTCTTCTTTTGCCTCTCTCTTACTGCTGGTGAGGTCACTGAGTGACTGAGGTGCTGACTCCTCACCTTTTCCCCAGACCTGCTCCGACCCTTCGTTCTCACCGTCGCCCCTCTTTCTGCCTTGTCTCAACAGCCTAATGATACTCTATCTGCTCATCTCTTCCTATGCTCTCACCTATTCCTGTCTCCCTCTGTTTTCCTTCATCTCCCTCTTCCTCAGCGGCACACATGCTCCAGCCTTCGTCTCCCATACAAGCTTTTCGATCTCCTCTCTATTTGCAACCACCGAGGAGAACCTTGCCGGAGAAGCACCTGTCGACAACACCGGGCGAAGCCATCATTGTCTCCCTCTTTCCTTTTTCTGCGGCCACCGCCTCCTGTGGATGCCGCCGTCGACCTTGCCGGACAGATTCTCCACCATCAACCGCCGTCTGCCTTGCCTCGCTTGGTCATTGAAGCGCCGCTAACACTCCCTCCTCAACCGGCGCCGTCTGGAGCAATTTCCCCCGCCATTCTCCTCCAAGCACGTTGGCAACCAGCATCTTACCCCTTCTCTCTGTTTCCGTCATCATTTGGTGCGAACGCCGGAGAAGTAAGCCGCCGCCGCCAACGAGGAAGAAGGTTGTTGTGCTGTGCTGGATCCCTGCCGAAGCCGGCGCCGCCCCTGTGGAATACCCTTCCCAACTGGATCCCCGCCGAAGCTGCCGCCCTGTGGAATGCCCTCTTGCCCTTGCGTGCCTTCAATATCAGTAAAGAAGTATCCCTTTTTAGGGTTTTTATTTCAGCCCCTACTTTGGTATAATTACAAAATGGACCCATATTGTTGTAATTGCAGTTTTGACCCACATTTTCGGAAGTTTGCATTTACGCCATCTGCAGAAAATTAATTACATATATTGAACCAGTTTAACAAATTATTAGTTATGCCCTTGTTGGATTAATTTTGGGTTATGGCTCAAAGAGTTAATTGCGGGTTTTGACCGATGTTTATAAAAGTGTATATTGGCCCAGAAAATGTTTAATTACGGGATTTTAACGTTGACTTTGAAAACAAGCTTTACCTTGGGGTTTTGATGTTATACAATTTGCCCGAAATATATATTTACGGTTTTTAACTTGAGATTTAAAAGTGGAGTTTTCCTTAGATTTATATATGTTAATTATTCCGCTCAAATTTAGCTTATAAGCTAAATTTGTTTAGTTTGATGCTAGGTTCGGAAGCGTCCCGATAAAGGCCATCAAATCTGCATTCGACATTCGTCGATCGACTTCCACCTTTGACCCTGAGTGAGTACCTCTCTCAATCAAGTTATATTTAGTAGTCGTAGTAGTATCATGCTAGGATGGATCTAGCATAACTTAGAGTTAATGCCAAGTAGTGACTTTGAACCTTAGGTGAGTTTCGAGGATTTGGTATTGTCTGATGGATTGATGTTGATTCCAAGCTTGAGGTGTTGGTTGATCTTGTGAGCGTTTTGAGGCTCGAGGTGGGGTTGTATGATCTTGTGGGATTTTTGAGTTTAGGTTTGGCTTATCCTAGTTGCGTTGTGAGTTATGATCTTGCGAGATCCGAGGGTTTAGAAGTCTTAGGACTTCTAGCTTGTGTTGAGTGTGATGTGAGCATGAGGGATTCTAGGATGCGGTCCTAGAATTGAGAGTCAAATGGTCTTGCATAGATCATTTGTATAGAAGTCTAAGTCTCTAAGACTTCTATTGTGAGTGGGTTGTTGTTGATATAGTTATCTTCTTGTGAGCAGGTTACGGGCTTCCTCCCTGAGGAACCGAGAGTGTTGTGACTTGAGTGTGGAGACGAGGTAAGTCTCCGGACTTACTTAGCTCGTATTCCTTGTATTAGCATTGATGTGTGTTTGGTGGTGTGTGTTTATTCTTTATTGTTTATAACAACTAAACCGGTAATAGGACCACCGACCTTATATTATTTTGGCCCAAGTGTATGATAACGGGCGGTGACATCATCTGCCTAGCTCTTGCGAGAGTCTAGGAGGTTCTTGGCGACTAGCCCGTGCTGGTTAGACGGTCGGAGGCATCCGTACCGTTCCACACCGGTAAGTAGGGACCGAGGCGGGACCACGGTGGTCTCGTGTCACAAACCTAAGTTGAATTAGAACGGGATACGACCTAATAATAACAAAGATAATAAACCGGATTGGTGTGCTTTTATGTATGTTGTATGCTTGTGATGAGATTACTTGTGTTTGTGCCTTTCACCTTGATTCTAATGCCTCGAATATTAGCTAACGGTTTTATACCGATTGTTGTAGATTGTCTTGCAGGTTAGGAATGCGGTCGACAGATCCGGAAGAGTGGGCAGCCGGGGTTCCGTACATTTTAGGAGGGGTTTTGGTTAGAGTCGGGTTGTGTTTTATTCTTCAGTTATTGTGTTTTGTATGCCAAGTGTATGGCATTTAGTCTTTGTTTTGTATCTCGGCTGAAATCTTTTGGTTGTTCGGTTTCGGGTTTCATTGCATTGCATAAAAATGTATTTCATTTTGGCCTTTATTTGTGCCTTGTTGCAAGATCCGGTGAAATTGTTGTCAAGCTAAGGGTCGGGACCCATTGTGAGGTCCCAACCCGTAGCGTCCCGATTCTCGCGGATTTGGGGTGTTACAACTAAATATAGGGTAACTGTCTCTCACAAATACTCAATCATAACTCTCCCATAAATCTCCAAAGTTGGAAAGAAAGCTAGAAAATTTCATACTTAGTCAATTTTCTTCTGTTGTAAAAACAGCCCAACTGTCCTAATTTGAGTCCTTATAAGTTCTAATCCGACCGTTAACTTTATCCCAAAGTTTAACACAGTAAACTACATGTATCCATATAGGACATATCAAAAATTCAACGGTGGATTCTCGAATTAAGGCATAAAACTGCAGCCTTACATTCAACAGTTCTTACCCCAAACATTATGAAATTAACCCAACAAGGTTCTACTTCAATGCACCCAACCAGCAGCCCTAGATTACAACCTATGCAGAGGACACACACAAAAAGCAGCCTTCCTACACACTCCACCCTCACCCCATTACTCTCTCTATTGTCCCTACCGTAACATTTTCATACAATAATTAAGGAGGCAGAAGATCTAAACTGTTGACTCACAGGAGAGGGAACACTCGCAACTGGCTAGTGTTGTGTGCGGCGTGACTCGGGACTGGCTGCAGATGAGCGTGCTTGGCGGGTCTGGTTTGGCTGCAGATAGGCGTGCTTGGCGGTTCCGGTTTCTGGCTGTAGAGGGTGACGGTCTTGTGCTTCTGCAGATCCAAACAAATCAGACATCCCTCCTTTCCTACATTCCAACAAGTCTCCTGGTGTGGGTTAACTGAATCGGACTCACCTGTCTGTAACAGCGGCAACGGCGTCGAGGGTGCGGTGCGACAACGGCACCGTGCGGTCTGTCGGGCTGGATGACGAAGGCTCAGCAACTCCCGGCGTCGAGAATGAGGCAGCGGTGTCGGCGGTACTGTTGTCCGTCCGTCCGGCCGGTTGCAATCACGTGTGGGAAGCCCGGTGGTGGTTTTGAGCAGCCGGCCGACGATGAAGCTCTTCCTGGTGCGAGGCGGCTGCGAAAGGTGGTGAGAGGTTGACCAGGCTGCTGCTACAGACGGGATGCGAGGCTGCTGTTACGGACGGGATGCGAGGCTGCTATTACGGACGGAAATTAGGGTAACGTAAATTAGATTAGGGGAAGGAATTAGGTTTAGGCTTAAGCATGATTAAGGAAGGTGATTAGGGTTTAGGTTAATTAGATTATGGGCTGGGGTGACATATATTTGGGCCTGCTCATCTAGGTGATTAGGGTTTAGGTTAATTAGGGTTTAGGGTTTAGGTTAATTTTCGGTTTTAAATTAAATGTACGGAATTATTTACGGTTACATAGCTTATCATTTTATGTGAATTAAGGTCACATAAAATGATAGAAATTAATATCGTTTTTATTTTATTTAAAAGAATAAAAGCATGCGGATCGGAATCCGGTTTGGTCCTGTATTAAACGGAGTTTAAAATTTTCAGTTATTACATCAGTGCCCTCTTAAAAGAAGTTTTGTCCCGAAACTTAGAATAATATTCCTAATCACACGACTTTCTTGGTATCTTGGTATCATTAAAATTTCGTTTTCTACCATGCAACTACTCAAACATGATGCTCGGCACACATGAAAAGAAACACGATCACTCAGTCTAAGGTAAAACATGAAAGTCAAACAACACAGCATCCGAGTGCTAACTCGCTGATATAGAAGTAATATCTATCCTCGCAAAGAACTCAGGGTAACTACGTCTAATACTCTCCTCTATCTCCCAGGTATCCTCATCCGCTCCACGTCTAAACCACTGGAACTCTACAAAAGCATCAACCGGCTAAATTTTCTGATCTTCATAGTTGATGACGTATCTCGAATTCGGTAGGTACTCTCTCAACGGTTTGGTTTTCTAAACTTACTTCCAGCTCTTTTGATGACTCTACCAAACCATAAAAACTTTTTCCTTCCACTGGCCCACTTGCTTTTTCCTTTCGAAAGTTCCCGACTATCGATTCTGAAATAGTGATCTTAAACTTCTGTCGGCACCTTACTAAGTGCCTAATGCTCTTTGTAATACAACCCGCTTGGACGGGTTTCCTCAATGTGACCTTATCAGATCGTTCCTTAATTAATGGTTTTCACCTACTTCTTGTCAAGCTTTCCCATTTATATAACTCAAAATAAATCACACACCCAAGTGGACTTTTTCATATAGATCTCTAATTTCTTAACTTGAAATCATAGTTAACCTAACATTGATTTTCTTCATATGTGGTTTATGGCCTACCACACTTCTGGTGTAACACCCATTAGTCACAATGGCGTCTTTCTAAGGGTCAACAAGATTTACCCAACTCCCGCCTATACTTCCCTTCTAATACTAGCAAGATCCTCTTCAAACGGACCCTTACTCTCTTACTCAACCGTAGTTTGTTCTTAACCAACCAGTAAGCAACCTCTAACCCGGTTCTCTCCATATTCTTAGATCATCCCAGAAGGTTGTTGTTGCCCACTTGGGGAATCTCCAAAGCATCGGTAAAGTTACCTCTTAAATTTGCAGTCACTAATGTCTCTTCTTAACGGTACCTACTCGTCAATACCAATCAACACTTACACATCCTCAGCTGACGTCGGTCCGTCTATAATTGACTTACCTCAATATCCCGGACTTACTCTTTTCATACCTATATTGGCGTTAAATTCTTGGTGAGCATCATCTGCCCGATTAATCCTTTCATGCTTCGCTAATTCGTTTTATCTTCCACACTTCTGTTTCTTTAGGCTAACTCTACTTCTCGAGCCCAACTGGGTCATTCATCCTGACATAAATAGTCATTCCAAGTCTTCAACGATGGCTGGTAAGTGTCTTTGTAGTTCTGGTGACTTTAATTATCATCAGCTTGCAGTTCCCCTTGCATGGACCGTCGGTGTTGTTAGGTCCCGTGATAATTGGGGTTACCTTGGATTTTCGAGTCCACCAAGGCCGTTATCATATATACATTCCTTCGCTGGTGTTACCGGCAATATCGCCTTCATACAACTCCGTTGTCTCCGCTACAAGGTTTCAACTCTTTGGTACCGGCATTGCGATTTCTTTCAAATTCCTATATCTTTGAGGAGGTCAAAACCCCTTCACACTTGTATAGTCTACATCTTGCTCCTACACTCCTTTGTAGGTATCCATTCCATATACCTTAGATCCTCATATCCGGGTCGACATTTTATCTCTTTTGGTCTCTCAAGTTCGTCTTGTGAATTCTTCTACTAGGTAACTCATCTTATACGTTTTTCTTCTCTGCATTGGTCTCTAACTGTCTGTTGATCATTACTACCCATGATGTGTTGGAACTTCCGTTACTTTGTACTCTTGCATAGATTTCCTAAGGACATCCTCATCTCAAGACTTGATTTAAATTTAGCATGACCCGCATTTTGATACATGACTTTCCTTCTCACTGGTTAAGTTATACGCTTGGTTTACACTTAATCCATCATAGTGTCCTCAGTCCGATAGTATAATTTTTATTAAACATCTATTGGTACCATTTGTATACGATACATCATATGCATATGATTTTCTCACCAATCCAACTTTTCGCATTGCACTTATTATGTTTCCCTTATACTCATGTCGCTTTACCTTCTTTAAATCTTTACCCCCGTAAGATAGTTAAATCCCTTTGAGTTTCCTCGTTTACGCCTTACGTGTAATATCCGGAATTTTTATTCCGTTTATTTCTGTAACAAACCCGATCTCGATCAGTTGACCCATATCTGTCTACTTAGTTAGACACATTATTATAAAATTTATCATTTTATGTAGCTTCCCTTCACATAAAATGATAGGATCTTTATAAAAATTTTTATCATTTTATGTAGCTTACCTTCACATAAAATGATAGGATTATTATAACCAATCCTAAACTATAACATGATCCGTATCCGTCTATTCCGTAGCCTACCAGTTCCGATCCCTTGACTTCACATAAAATAATAAGTTTAGCCCCAAACCCTAATTTAGAATATGACTCGTCGTTGACAAGTCTGTGACGAAGCTGTGACAAGGTCTGGACAAGTCTGTGACGAAGCTGTGACAAGGTCTGGACAAGTCTGTGACGAAGCTGTGACAAGGCCAGACAAGTCTGTGACGAGTCTGTGACGAGTCTGTGACAAGGCCAGACAAGTCTGTGACGAGTCTGTGATAAGCCCAGCCGGCCACTGCTTGCCTTGTACAGCCCAGTCCGTGATCTCCTTTCAGCTTGCCAGCTTCAGCCCTCTGCAGCCCAGCTGCTGCAGCCCAGTAACGTTAATGCCTCCGCCAGCCCAACAAGAAGAGCCCGCTGCAGCATCCTTGGGAGCTTCCTCTTGCCTACGTGGAGCTGAGCTGGACTAGGGGTACGTTGAATGAAACGACTCCTGAAATCACGCTTCCCTCTTGATCTTCCTTCCTTAATGAAACCGTAGCCTTAACCGCCCCTAATTTCACGCTAGTGACCTTCCTTCTGCGCTTCCGGAGTTCACGCCAGCCAGGATGCTCCAGGATTTGCAGATCTCGCTTGCCTCCGTCTCCTTGTTCCGGTTGAGAGCCAAACACAACGCTGGACGCCCGCCTTCGTGCACACAAAAGACATCGTCTCTTCATTGGCGTTGTACATGGCCGATGTCTCCAGTCCTATCTGCTTCCCCTATGAACACACCATCAGAAGAGAACACCTCTAGCACACACGCAGTAACCACAAGATCTTGTTGGACACAGAAGACAACTACACCCTCCTGCAACGAAGGACTCCTCCTTCTGTCATAAGATCGGCAACACCGATGGTTACCAAGACGCCCTCAACCCAGCGTGGTAAGTCTTCTAGTCTTCTTCCCTCATTCCTTCACTCGCTTTGATCTCTGATCTGAGAAGCAAAGGACAGCAACCAAAGGCCTCGGGTTGATAGCTTGCATCAGATCCAGTCGTCACTGCCTCTTGTTTCACGAAGACCCCAACCCAGCGAACACAACCCTTCATCGGACTCCATCGTGACACTAGTATCGGGGTGAGTCTATCTCGACTTTACTCCTTCTCCTTGCCTTCCTTGATATATCCTAGGGCTGATGGATACTTGCAAACCTTGTACAAAAACACAGCAGTAGCAAGAAGGATTCCGGGCTGTTGAATATGCATGAAGTTACAAGCAAGCATTTTCGAATCCAGATTTGGGTATGTTAGACACCTCCTTTCTTGCTGAATTTCGGATATGTTGTAGTCAGTATTGCATAGTAGGTCATACTAAAATTTGGGAATAATCGGAGTTATCGTTTGAGAGTTATGGTGTCTCAAAGTTGGCTATTCATGCAGTTTTCTAAGTGTGCTGAGTTTGAGAAAAACAGCATGGGATGCTGTTTTGTGAGATAGTTTTGAATAGGCTTTTGATCTCTGTTAGGCTTGAATTTTTGATATGATATAGTTGACATCTTGTTGTAGATCATATTAAAATTTGGGAAGAATCGGAGTTACGGTTCGAGAGTTATTGTGTTTCAAAGTTGACGTTTTTATATATGTGCTGAGTGTTGGGGGAAAACAGCAAGTGATGTTGTTTTGTGAGATGATTTTGAATAAGCTCTGATACCATGTTGTAACACCCCAAATTCTCGGAACTCGGGGAGCTACTGGTTAGGACCTCACAATGGGTCCCGACCTTTGTTTAACAACAACACTACTTGGATCTTACAACAAGGCACAAATGTATTTAAAACAATTTCTAAAACATAATATTTTTAATGGTATAAACGTACACAGGTGACAGCCTTACAAACACATATAAAGATACATAACATGCATGACGTATGGAAGACTCCCCCGTCCCCATCTAATGAGTACGTGGACCCGGCTGACCATCCGTTCCGGATCTCTCTGCAACTGTCTATCTCTACAGATCTACAACACGGATAAACCGTTAGCTAACTATCCAAATATAAGCAAAAAGGATAACAGCACAAACACAAGAAGAAACAAAATAAACAAACATCATGCTGGCACTCAACCGTTTATTATCTATTATTTAAGTGATTCACATTATTCAATTTAAGTTGTGGCACGAGAATTATTATTAGTTCTCGCCTCCGTTCCTTATCCAACTGGTGTAGGTCTAGCTGACTTCCACTGGTAGCATCACTACAAACCACGTATGGACTAGTCCCGAAAGAAACCCCCAGCGCCCGCAAGCTACTGAGCAGAATGCCACCGCCCGTTACTCTTAGGCCAAAATATAGGTCGGTAATTATATATCACAACCTATCTCCATAAACATTTCAATCACACACCACCATCATCATTTATACTCATTTTTAGAAGTCAGCTAAAATAACTAGAACCCAAAAGGGGTCTAACCATCGTTCTCCGTGGATTTCTGTTTTTACACACGCCACCATCATCAAAACGGATTTCTGTTTTTACACACGTGCATAGTCGGGTTGTTGGGTTAGTAGTACGTCGGACCACCATCGTTCTCCGTGGATCTCTGCAGCTTGGAACGATAGGTGAGTTAGTATATAGACTTATATCGATAGGTTTTAGTGTAAATTATATATCTGTGTGTGTGTAGTATGCTAGTATCCTAAACGATATCTTGTATTCTTTAGTTGTGATATCATGAAGCGATTAGCGCCTCATGATAAATCGGTAACGAGTTTGAAGAGTTTTCCACACGAGATAAGGGATTCAGACCAAGATTTAGTATGATACTCTGATGGACGTCCTGGTAACTTATAAATCATCCGAAGGACGGGTGGGCAAAGCAGTAAAGATGTTTAGAAAATTTTTACCGCCAGTACAACCAAGAATTACGGTGTAAAGGACGTTACTATCAAGACGGACGCCGCCATAAGCAAGCATGAACATGAGAGTACAAAGAAGATAGAGTGTCGACCCAGTTGTGAGAAGTTAAAAGGTACAAAGATAAAGAGTGAGTTTGATGACGAGAAATAAATTCTGTAACCATGGAAAAATGTGGAGTCCTTCAAGGATATGAGAGTTTTGAATGAAAGTCCTACATAAGTATCCAAGAAACTAGAAGTCTAAAATTGAGACAACGAATTTTTATAAAGGCGACATGATCAAAACAAAACTAAACAAGGGGAAGAATGTGGAAAAGTGATTTGGTGGACTCAAGGGTCCGCAATAATTTCTCATTTACAAAGAGATTTAAGTTACCAACACTAACGGTTCATACCAAAGAACCGCAAACAGATGATGACTAAAGTAAGGAGAATCGCAAAGACACGCTTACAAGCTAATGTGGAAGACTTGATGAACTCATTGGCGACAGATGAATGCTAGGACTAGACTCAGAAGAGTATAGTGACCTCATAAGAGAACAAGAGAAGTGCAGACTGTGGAAGAAACTAAAAGAGTATTAACAAAGAAACTAGAGGAGATAGATTTTGACCAAGTCTATCAAACTTCAAAAGAGATAGAAGAACAATAAGTCTGTGATCTTATGGAAGGTCAACTACATACCAGTCAGTAATAATTGAGACATAACACGTGCGGGTCAACCAGTGGTAACTGGTTATCAGATAAGGAGGATAACCATAGAATGATGTAAGAATTTTATAGACGTCTAGAGGACCCTTCAAGAGATCAACAACGACAAATGGGAAGCTAAATCGATCCACGTGCTAGTACCTTAATAATAACATGGAGTGAGTTTGAGCAAGGAACCCTAATTAAGAACTTCAGAAGAAAGACTAGACGGTCAGAAAGGACCCCCTTTATGTCATTGAAGACCAAGGGAAGCGTGTGAGGGATTTACTACCTACTGGCTAGGAAAAGGGTGCATATCACAGTTAGTACAGATGGATTATAAAAGAAGAACTAGAGGAGTAAGGAGTATATGATTTTGATAAGGTTCTATGTCAATCAAGACAAAGTGTGTGTAGCATTCCCTACTAGATAAACCGCAAGTAGAGGGAAGTTAAGGTCATGAGAGTCGCGTGTAACACCCCGAATTCGCAGAACTCGGGACGTTACTGGTTAGGACCTCACAATGGGTCCCGACCTCAGTTTGACAACAATATTACTAGGATCTTGCAACAAGACACAAATAAGAAAAACCGAAATTTATGAAATAGTATTTTTAAAGGAATGAATGCAGCAAGGTCTAGCAGCCTATAGTCCTTAAACAAAGGAAAAGACCAACTGTCTTAACAAAAGGAAAGAACGACCAGATAACAACCCAAACCCCCACTCTAAGGAGTACGGAGACCCGGCTGACCACTACTTCCGGTTCACTCAACTGATGCTCTAACCTGCAGTAAATCTAAAAACATAACAAAACAACCATTAGCTAGTTATCTAGACATTAGAAGAATAATAACAGCACACACACACATAAAAAGAGAAACACTCATCATGCTTTCAAACAATCCATTTATTATCTTCATTTAAGTCATTCACTCTAATGATACTTATTTTGTGACACGAGGGATTCCCAAACCTCGCCTCCGCCCCCCTGTACCCATCAGGAGTGGATCCGATGCATCTCACCGTGTACCTGTATGGTCTGGGTATAGAGAACCTCCCAGTCTCCTGGCAGAGCTGGGCAGTGATGTCACGGCCCGTTATACATACACTTGGGCCTTAAAACATAATAACCACGGTCGTCCTAACAAGTTGTTATTTATTATAACACACATTGTACACACACAACCATCATCACCCAACTAATATTCAGAAACCAGCTAAGTAAGTCGCAAGGACTTACCTGAATCAATTCACAACTCTCAAAAGTCTCAACTCGGTCTGCAACCGTAGTAACTCAATCGCCTGTCAAACAAGGCATGTGGATCAAAATTACATCTCACACTCTTAGAAGTTATAACTTCTAAGTTTTACAATCTCGTGGAAGGAATTTACGAAAAAAGTTTTTCTTAGGTTAAAACGCCCACTTTGCCCCTGATCTCGAATTTTCCGAAAAAGTCCATTATTTAGTTCTCATATTTTCTTTTTGAACTCGTTTTCTCTAATTTGGTTCTCAAGGTTAGCTTACTAAAGGTTATGAGATTAAATCTCAAACACTCGTCAAGAAAACGAAAACCTTCCCTCCCGGTTATTATTCTATTCTTATACTTATGTGTATAAGTATATATATATGTTACCTTTCTTCATTGGTGTATATACTTATGTATACACACTCTATTTATTCATTTTTATACACTTGTATCTCTCATCTCATACCTACATATGTACGTAAATATATACACGGCATTGCTACTTATATAATTATTTATCTTCCAACTCTTACTTCTACATATACCCCTCTATGTATTGTATTCCTACATAAGCACGTTTATATCTACTGCTCCAAACATGTATACACTATATTCATTCAGTATGTCTACACCTATATATATATATATATATACATTATCCTTATACATGTATATATACTTTTATATATGTACGTAATCCCTCTACATATGTTTATACTTATATATATATATATATATATATATATATATATATATTCTACTATTATACAACTGTATATACATATATACATACACAACACTGATACACATATATATACTTATATATCTTCCCCTCTTATATAGCTATATATACAAACATACGCACACTACACTGAGGAGGAACACTCACCCGTCCAATACACTCAATCCCGCACCCGGAGAGAAACAACAGCCGGGACTACTCCGAATGGACCCACACGTCCTCCTGCGATGACGAGTCGAAGATGGCGGTACTCCGGCTGGTGGAAGGAAACAATAGGTTGAAGCGGAGCTCCGTCTGCAGTGGCTGGTACTCACGCCTTTGTCTCGTTCCTACTGGGTATGCAACCGTCGGGAGTGCAACAACGCAGGCTCGGCATTATTGCAGCAGTTCGATTGGTTCCCGATGCTGACTATGCAAGGGCCGATCTGGAGCAGTGGTGCGTGACGTCGGCTGTGCAACAGGGAAGTCTTCAGCAGTTGTTTGCCTCAGAAAGGGAGGGAGAGAGATCGGCACTCACCTGACTGTGAAGACGAAATCGAAGTCGCTCGGAGACGTTGCTGGTCATTGCCGCCACCGTCGATCTCGCAAAGGAAGGCAGCGACTCACCCACTGCAGCGGAGAAGGACGGCGTCTGTCGCGGCGTCGATCGGTCTTCAACAGCCCTTCACCGGCGTCCCGTATCGCGGCTGTGCGACGCTACAGGTTACGATCCGGTTGGTGAGATTCGCGACAGAGAGGGGACGAAGAAGCAGCAAGAACGGAGCTCACCTGGTGGTCGGTATGTTCGGCGGAAGGAAGGCCCGGTGGCTGCGTGGTTGCTGTCGGCTCTCGGTTGGCTTTGGGTTCGGGCGTCGGAAGTTGCAGAAGGGGATGAAGCGGCGGTATCGTATAGAGATGAAGAGGCAGCGTATAGGTGTTAATTAGATTAGGGTAATCTGATTAAGTTAGAGTTAGGTTAGAGTTAGGTTAACTTAATGGGCCGGTCTTTTAATTGTTTTTGGGCCGGGTTTTGGGCCAACTAGCTTGCTCTTTTTATTAAACAAACGGCTGAAGGAATGCTTAACCTTCGCCCGGAATTGCTAATATTACGGAATTATTTACGGAATTGTTTACGAGTTACCAGTTATCATTTTATGTGGAATAAAGTCAATTAAATTGATAAAATTTAATTTCGTTTCTTTTATTTAAAGGAAAACAAGGTCGGCGGGTCGAAGTCCGATTTAAATTCGTTATTAAACGGAGATTAAATTTTTCCGGGTATTACATCAGTACCCCCTTAAAAGAAGTTTCGTCCCGAAACTTAAAATAATCTTCTTAGTCACATGGTTTCTTTGGTATCTTTTAGTTTCTTCACAATTTTCGTTTTCTACCATGCAACTACTCAATCATCAGAATCAGACATGCATCACATAAACGTAATCACCCAATCCAATATAAAAACCTGAAAGGTCAAACAACATAACATCCGAGTACTAACTCGTCGATACAGAAGTAACCTCTAACCCCGCAAAGAACTCGGGATAGTTACACCTAATACTCTCCTCGGTCTCCCAAGTGGCCTCATCAGCTCCTCGTCTAAATCACTGGAACTCTATAAAAGCATGAACCAGCTAAATTTTCTGATCTTCATAGCTGATGACGTGTCTCGGATTCGGTAGGTACCCTCTCAACGGTTTGTTTTTTTTTTTTTTTAAAACTTACCTGCCCACTTGTTTTTTTTTTTTTTCGAAAGTTCCCGACTATCGATTATGAAATAATGGTCTTAAACTTCTGTCGGCACTTTACTAAGTGTCTAATGCTCTTTTTAATACAAACCGCTTGGCCCGGTTTCCTCAATGTGACCTAATCGGATCATTCCTTAATTAATGGGTTTTCACCTACTTCTTGTCAAGCTTTCAAATTTATACAACTCAAAACAAATCACACACCCAAGTGGACCTTTTCATATAGATCTCTAATTCCTTAACTTGAAATCATAGTTCACCTAACATTGATTTTCTTCATCTGTGGGTTATGGGCCTACCACGTTTCTGGTATAACACCCATTAGTCACAATGGCGTCTTTCTGAGGGTCAACATGATTTACCCAAATCCCGCCTATATTTCCCTCCTACTACTAGCAAGATCCTCTTCAAACAGACCCTTAGTCTCTTACTCAACCGTAGTCTGTTCTTAACCACCCAGAAAGCAACCTCTGACCCGATCCTCTCCATATCCTTAGATCATCCCAGAAGGTTGTCGTTGCCTACTTGGGGAATCCTCCAAGGCATCGGTAAAGTTACCTCTTAAATCCACAATCACTAATGTCTCTTCTTAACGGTACCTACTCGTCAATACCAACCAACCCTTACACGTCCTCAGTTGACGTCGGTCAGTCTATAATTGCCTTATCTCAATATCCCGGACTTACTTTTCTCATACCTATACTGGAGTTAAATTCTTCGTGAGCATCATTTGCTCGATTAATCCTTTTATACTTCGCTAATTCGTTTTATCTTCCACACTTCTGTTTCCTTAGGCTAACTCTACTTCTCGAGCCCAACTGGGTCATTCATCTTGACATAAATAGTCATTCAAAGTCTTCAACGATAGCTGGTAAGTGTCTTTGTAGTTCTGATGACTTTAGTTATCATCCCCTTGCAGTTCCCTTTGCATGGACCATCGGTGTTGATGACTTGGGTTCCGATGATAATTGGGATTACCTTGAACTTTCCAGTCCACCAAGGCCGCTCTCATATTTACATTCCTTCGGTGATGTTACCGGCAATATTGCCTTCATGAAACTCCGTTGTTTCCGCTACCGGGCTTCCGCTCTTTGATGCCAGCATTGCGATTTCTTTCAAATTCCTATATCTTTGAGGAGGTCAAAACCTCTTCACACTTGTAGAGTCTACATTCTGCTTCTACACTCCATTGTAGGTATCCATTCCATGCACCTTAGACCCTCATATCCGGGTCGACATTTTATCTCCCTTGGTCTCTCAAGCTTGTCTTGAGAATTCTTCTACTAGGTGACTCATCTTATACATCTTTCTTCTCCGCATCGGTCTCTAACTGTCTGATGATCATTACTACCCATTTCATTTTGGAACCTTAGTGACATTGTACTCTTGTATAGATTCTACAAAGTCATCATCATCTCAACACTTCATCCCAATTTAGCAAGACCCGCCTTTCGATACATGACTTTCTTTCTTACTGGTCAAGTTATTCTTTTGGTTTACACTTCATCCAACCTAGCATTATTGGTCTGATATGTATGACTTTTATTACACACCTATTGGTGCCATGTGCATAAGAACCTCAGTTGTATATGATTTTCTCAAAAATCAAAGTTCTTGACTCGCATTTATTATGTTGTCCTTATGCTCGTGTCGCTTTACCTTCTTTAAAGTTTTTACCCCCCAGTAGGATAGTTAAATCCCTTTGTGTTTCCTCGTTTACGCCTTACGGACCACGTTGGTTGGTCTTATTACTTTTATCAACTCTTATGCCATTAGTCGAGCTTGAATTTTCATCAGAGTACCACCATTTCTCATTACTCTTATATAGACACCTTTCGGTAATTATCTTATTGGGGAAATATCGGGTCTATTTAGAAACCTTTAGTCATTCAACTCTACTACTTCTCATGTCTGCTAGCCAACATGCAGATTCCATCTGCAATCACCTCACAACTCGATCATACATTTCACCAAGACTGTAAGTCATACTCTCTATGTTTGTGCCGCCTCTACAATTTCAATTATTCTGTGCCACAACTTTAATCACAAGGGCTTCCTCTGTCAATCTAGACAGTTTGACCTCACTTTTTCTCGGAGGAGCACCATCAGTCCATCTTGTGTGGAATGCCAAGACCTAGGACATGTCCACAATCATCTGTTTCTTCTTACTCTTCTAGTTCTTCTTACAAGGATCCCTACATACTAGCTTTGATATGTATATTTCCTTAGTTAGTAGTAAGCAACTACTCACAACATCCTCTTTACACCATTACTATCATCAATGGTCCTTACCGTCCGTCAAGAGCTTCTCATTAATTTCTTTATTAGAGTTGTCATATTGGACTCATTCAATGTTACCATCAAGGCTACTAGTACTTGTATTGATTTAACTTCACCATTGTCGTCGTTGATCCCTGGAATAAATTCACCACATGTCAGTAAATTTCCTTTATAACCTTGTGGTTATTCTTCTTATCTGTCAACCAACCATCACTAGTTAGCCAGCATGTGTAAATTCTCTGTTGTTACCAACTAATCTAGAGTTGACCTTCTATAAGATCGTAGACTTACTTTTCCTCTATCTCTTTTGAGGTTTGATATACAAGGTGGAAATATATCTCTTCCTTTTATTTTCCTTTAGCTCCTTCTACAAATTACACTCCTATAAGAGAACTATACTCTTACGAGTCTAGTTGTATCTTCGTCTCCCGTCAACGGACTTATCAATTCTTCTACGATAATTTGTACGCATTTCTCCATGATTCATTTTACCCGAGTTATTGTCCACTTGCGGTTCCCAGTTATGACCCGCCAGTGTTATTAATTTAAATCCTTCGTGAGTGAGAAGTTATCAGAGACCCTCCTTTTCCCTAAGACTAATCTCCTACACTCTTCTTGCTTGGGGTGCTGCTTATACTTCTGCCTTTATAGAAATCCGGTCTTTATTGTATCCCGATCCTTGTTGTAATTCTTGTATGTTCTAGGAGGTCACACCACTTCTATGTTGGTGAAATCGACCTTCCCCTTTCTAGCAACCTGTAAGCTTTCTTTTTGCGGCGCTTTAATTCTTCGTATTGGGATGGAAAATGTATCTTATCTTGACTCCTACGCTTATGATTGTCTCGGTTTCCCATCTTGATTGTGGTGGCAAGTAGCTTGTCGAGAGTGATCATATTCCGCTCTGCTTCTAGCCTCAAACTTTTACCTTCTGGTCCGTCAGTAAGTTTAGATTCAATGTCTCTTTTCTGGATCGCTACTATATTTCACCTTGACCTTCATGCCTATTTGTGTTTCTGAAGGCATCCCCTTTGTTTGTAATGTTGCTTTACACCATCTTGAAAGAACCTATGGTTGTCTCTTCCACTTTGTATACTTGTCGGTCATCCAATGCATTGCTGGAACTATTCTCATGTATACTCTTCATTTGATCCTATTGAGTTGACTCGGGATTCCCTTCTTGTCATTGTAGTTGGGGTTGTCTTTTAGTCTTCACTTTTCCGTCTCGACGTTACTCAACAAGCTCTAAGGGGTTGTCCGCTGCTCGTCTACCCTAATGCACGTAAGATGTGCATACTAATCCTCACGTTGACACCCTTCAAAATCTACTTAGAGGTGTCAATGGGGTGAGAAACTCATTATGTTATCTTCGTTAAGAGCATAACATAACTATAATTTCTACTAATCTCCGGCATATACTTATTTATATCATATCTCTTTATGATCAAGCTAATAAGTCCAACTAAAGTAAAACCTAAAGTCCATACTAAGCATACTGAGATCCGCGGTAGTAGTGGTGGTCAGCCGTACTTTTCTATCCCCAACCAGACTATGCATGCATTTGAAAACTAAAAGTCATTTTTAAAACTCAGATCCCTTTTCGGGTTCTGCTTAATTACTTATTCGGTCTTTCAGAAGATTTCAAGTGCCATTGTTGCCAACCTAGAGCTCTGATACCATGTTGTAACACCCCGAATTCGTAGAACTCGGGACGTTACTGGTTAGGACCTCACAATGGGTCCCTACCTCAGTTTGACAACAATATTACTAGGATCTTGCAACAAGACACAAATAAGAAAAACCGAAATTTATGAAATAGTATTTTTAAAGGAATGAATACAGTAAGGTCTAGCAGCCTATAGTCCTTAAACAAAGGAAAAGACCAACTGTCTTAACAAAAGGAAAGAACGACCAGATAACAACCCAAACCCCCACTCTAAGGAGTACGGAGACCCGGCTGACCACTACTTTCGGATCACTCAACTGATGCTCTAACCTGCAGTAAATCTAAAAACATAACAAAACAACCATTAGCTAGTTATCTAGACATTAGAAGAATAATAACAGCACACACACACATAAAAAGAGAAACACTCATCATGCTTTCAAACAATCCATTTATTATCTTCATTTAAGTCATTCACTCTAATGATACTTATTTTGTGACACGAGGGATTCCCAAACCTCGCCTCCGCCCCCCTGTACCCATCAGGAGTGGATCCGATGCATCTCACCGTGTACCTGTATGGTCTGGGTATAGAGAACCTCCCAGTCTCCTGGCAGAGCTGGGCAGTGATGTCACGGCCCATTATACATACACTTGGGCCTTAAAACATAATAACCACGGTCGTCCTAACAAGTTGTTATTTATTATAACACACATTGTACACACACAACCATCATCACCCAACTAATATCCAGAAACCAGCTAAGTAAGTCGCAAGGACTTACCTGAATCAATTCACAACTCTCAAAAGTCTCAACTCGGTCTGCAACCGTAGTAACTCAATCGCCTGTCAAACAAGGCATGTGGATCAAAATTACATCTCACACTCTTAGAAGTTATAACTTCTAAGTTTTACAATCTCGTGGAAGGAATTTACGAAAAAAGTTTTTCTTAGGTTAAAACGCCCACTTTGCCCCTGATCTCGAATTTTCCGAAAAAGTCCATTATTTAGTTCTCATATTTTCTTTTTGAACTCGTTTTCTCTAATTTGGTTCTCAAGGTTAGCCTACTAAAGGTTAAGAGATTAAATCTCAAACACTCGTCAAGAAAACGAAAACCTTCCCTCCCGGTTATTATTCTATTCTTATACTTATGTGTATAAGTATATATATATATGTTACCTTTCTTCATTGGTGTATATACTTATGTATACACACTCTATTTATTCATTTTTATACACTTGTATCTCTCATCTCATACCTACATATGTACGTAAATATATACACGGCATTGCTACTTATATAATTATTTATCTTCCAACTCTTACTTCTACATATACCCCTCTATGTATTGTATTCCTACATAAGCACATTTATATCTACTACTCCAAACATGTATACACTATATTCATTCAGTATGTCTACACCTATATATATATATACATTATCCTTATACATGTATATATACTTTTATATATGTACGTAATCCCTCTACATATGTTTATACTTATATATATATATATTCTACTATTATACAACTGTATATACATATATACATACACAACACTGATACACATATATATACTTATATATCTTCCCCTCTTATATAGCTATATATACAAACATACGCACACTACACTGAGGAGGAACACTCACCCGTCCAATACACTCAATCCCGCACCCGGAGAGAAACAGCAGCCGGGACTACTCCGAATGGACCCACACGTCCTCCTGCGATGACGAGTCGAAAATGGCGGTACTCCGGCTGGTGGAAGGAAACAATAGGTTGTAGCGGAGCTCCGTCTGTAGTGGCTGGTACTCACGCCTTTGTCTCGTTCCTACTGGGTATGCAACCGTCGGGAGTGCAGCAACGCAGGCTCGGCATTATTGCAGCAGTTCGATTGGTTCCCGATGCTGACTATGCAAGGGCCGATCTGGAGTAGTGGTGCGTGACGTCGGCTGTGCAACAGGGAAGTCTTCAGCAGTTGTTTGCCTCAGAAAGGGAGGGAGAGAGATCGGCACTCACCTGACTGTGAAGACGAAATCGAAGTCGCTCGGAGACGTTGCTGGTCATTGCCGCCACCGTCGATCTCGCAAAGGAAGGCAGCGACTCACCCACTGCAGCGGAGAAGGACGGCGTCTGTCGCGGCGTCGATCGGTCTTCAACAGCCCTTCACCGGCGTCCCGTATCGCGGCTGTGCGACGCTACAGGTTACGATCCGGTTGGTGAGATTCGCGACAGAGAGGGGACGAAGAAGCAGCAAGAACGGAGCTCACCTGGTGGTCGGTATGTTCGGCGGAAGGAAGGCCCGGTGGCTGCGTGGTTGCTGTCGGCTCTCGGTTGGCTTTGGGTTCGGGCGTCGGAAGTTGCAGAAGGGGATGAAGAGGCGGTATCGTATAGAGATGAAGAGGCAGCGTATAGGTGTTAATTAGATTAGGGTAATCTGATTAAGTTAGAGTTAGGTTAGAGTTAGGTTAACTTAATGGGCCGGTCTTTTAATTGTTTTTGGGCCGGGTTTTGGGCCAACTAGCTTGCTCTTTTTATTAAACAAACGGCTGAAGGAATGCTTAACCTTCGCCCGGAATTGCTAACATTACGGAATTATTTACGGAATTGTTTACGAGTTACCAGTTATCATTTTATGTGGAATAAAGTCAATTAAATTGATAAAATTTAATTTCTTTTCTTTTATTTAAAGGAAAACAAGGTCGGCGGGTCGAAGTCCGATTTAAATTCGTTATTAAACGGAGATTAAAATTTTCCGGGTATTACATCGCGTAGACGTGCTTACAAGCTATAGTAGAAGATCTAGAAAGGACCATTGATATCAGATGGATGACACAGTTGGACTCGAGAAATGGAGTTAGTTCACGTGGAAACTGGAAGTTTGTAATGTAGAATGAGCTAAAGGAGTATAAATTGATGAACTCGAGTAAGTAGTGCCCGCCAGGAAATTCAACGGCAAAAGAGGTATGAGAAAAGTAAGTCCCGGAAATGGAGATAAGTCAACTATTGACTGACCGACACCAACTGAGGACATGCAAGAGTTGTTTGGGGATTGACGAGCTATGTACAGTTAAGAAGAGATATCTGTGATTGAGGATTATTGAAGTAACTCTACCGATGCTTTGGAGGAGTTCCTCCAGTAGACAACGAAAATCTACTTAGACAACTAAAGGTATAGAGAGAATCGTGTTAGAGGTTACTTCTCGGTTGGTTAAGATCAAAAAATTCAGTCGAGTCAGGAAGTTTGGATCCGTGTTAGAAGAATTCCAAAAGTAAACGGAAGAGGTTGTCTTCCAACCGTTATCTTAGTCCCTTAAGGCAAGTAAGGAAGGTACTTGGTATTTTATCCGGGTAGGACTTATGGTGTAATTGAGAGGGAGAATTTTGGGTCCATCAATTTGGACTCACGGAAAATGTCCTTACGATTAGCGGGTGACAACATAATTATCAAAGTAGCGCAGCAAAAGCGTGATGAGTCCTAACCCACAGAACCGGAAACTCGAGAGTACAACAAATGACGTGTCGAGTTTAAGACGATGATAATTGGTGAAATGCGTTTCGTTTAGAAGGAACGTGAAATAGGCTACATGGAGTGACATGAAATTTTGTAGAGGAACTGTATCACCATCTAGGTAGATGAGAAAGTATGTGCACATAGAAGTATAGAAAGAGAGTGGTACCCCATTATAGATACAAGTGAAGCATGCCGACCTCGTCACATGTCGGTAGACAAATAAATTTGGAACTTAATACTTAGCAGGGTACTTTACAATGAGTTTCTTGATGGAATGAAAAAGGAAGTAAACGATGTAATAAAGGTATTGTGTAGGGCCTGCACTAACAAGCTCAAGGGAGTAACTATCAAGTTGAATCGGAAGACAGATAAGAAAAAGAAGCTATGGGAGTGTACTTACAGACCAGTACTCGTACATATAGAAAACAGAATCTCAAGAGTAGAGTATAAGAAAAATTTTTATCTCGGAACGGAGTCGAGTTGTGTTTTGAGTAAGAGGGATATTATAGGACACAATGCAATGTTAACAACTATTGAGTAGTGTGAGCAAATGACGGTGATGTGAGATCACCTTGTAACTAATACCGTCATTCCAGACATATTGTATATCACTCAAGACCTTTGGCCTGAGTGTGTAGTCAAGTAAACACAACGAAGGGAAGAAAGTTGACTAGGTTATTTTCTGTACGGTCATCAAAGGACCTGGAGGCGAGTTGCAAAATGTGACCACTTGAGGCTGTAAAGTAGTTTATAAGTGTTTGAGCGACTAGTAACCCTCACCCGATTGGAGGGTGTGACCCTAGTTTTATACGGATTCAGTTTGAGGGATACTTACCAGACAAAGGTTAGGACATCGACTTAGAGAATCGGGCAATGAAGCCGGATGATACCGGTGAGATATCTAGTTACCACACTAGAACGTGTAGTAGGCACTTGTGAGGTCTGTACTTGAAAAGATTTCAGAGTGAGTGGTTTATAAAAAGCCGACGAGGCTACCAAGAATACCATGGATAGTATGAGACATAACCTTTCAGAGACCTTTGTGGAGATAGTTGTAATCTAGGGAACGACGAGCTAGGGCTTGACCCTATATCTGTGTTATGTTGTCTGACTGCTTGTTTAATTCATGCTTGAGTGCTTAGTCAGGATGTGTGTTATTGATGACCTTGATATGTGGGATACTTATATGTAGAAACGATGACTCTTGTGCGATAACAAGTTGATACATTAGATTCGTACCTTGAGAGTTGACCTTCTGACTGGCGTACTTTAAGTTTCGGGGCGAAACTTATTCTAAGGGGGGATTGATGTAATACCCGGGAATATTTCTTCCGGCTATTTCAAAAACAAATCAGAACTCGACCGTTGTGACCTCTTTCCGGCGCTCTAGTTCTTTTGCATGGACTCCGACATTACGAGTCTTCTTTTAAGTTTCGGGACGAAACTTATTTTAAGGGGGTACTGATGTAATATCCGGAATTTTTATTCCGTTTATTTCTGTAACAAACCCGATCTCGATCAGTTGACCCATATCTGTCTACTTAGTTAGACACATTATTATAAAATTTATCATTTTATGTAGCTTCCCTTCACATAAAATGATAGGATCTTTATAAAAAATTTTATCATTTTATGTAGCTTACCTTCACATAAAATGATAGGATTATTATAACCAATCCTAAACTATAACATGATCCGTATCCGTCTATTCCGTAGCCTACCAGTTCCGATCCCTTGACTTCACATAAAATAATAAGTTTAGCCCCAAACCCTAATTTAGAATATGACTCGTCGTTGACAAGTCTGTGACGAAGCTGTGACAAGGCCAGACAAGTCTATGACGAGTCTGTGACGAGTCTGTGACGAGTCTGTGACAAGGCCAGACAAGTCTATGACGAGTCTGTGATAAGCCCAGCCGGCCACTGCTTGCCTTGTACAGCCCAGTCCGTGATCTCCTTTCAGCTTGCCAGCTTCAGCCCTCTGCAGCCCAGCTGCTGCAGCCCAGTAGCGTTAATGCCTCCGCTAGCCCAACAAGAAGAGCCCGCTGCAGCATCCTTGGGAGCTTCCTCTTGCCTACGTGGAGCTGAGCTGGACTAGGGGTACGTTGAATGAAACGACTCCTGAAATCACGCTTCCCTCTTGATCTTCCTTCCTTAATGAAACCGTAGCCTTAACCGCCCCTAATTTCACGCCAGTGACCTTCCTTCTGCGCTTCCGGAGTTCACGCCAGCCAGGATGCTCCAGGATCTGCAGATCTCGCTTGCCTCCGTCTCCTTATTCCGGTTGAGAGCCAAACACAACGCTGGACGCCCGCCTTCGTGCACACAAAAGACATCGTCTCTTCATTGGCGTTGTACATGGCCGATGTCTCCAGTCCTATCTGCTTCCCCTATGAACACACCATCAGAAGAGAACACCTCTAGCACACACGCAGTAACCACAAGATCTTGTTGGACACAGAAGACAACTACACCCTCCTGCAACGAAGGACTCCTCCTTCTGTCATAAGATCGGCAACACCGATGGTTACCAAGACGCCCTCAACCCAGCGTGGTAAGTCTTCTAGTCTTCTTCCCTCATTCCTTCACTCGCTTTGATCTCTGATCTGAGAAGCAAAGGACAGCAACCAAAGGCCTCGGGTTGATAGCTTGCATCAGATCCAGTCGTCACTGCCTCTTGTTTCACGAAGACCCCAACCCAGCGAACACAACCCTTCATCGGACTCCATCGTGACACTAGTATCGGGGTGAGTCTATCTCGACTTTACTCCTTCTCCTTGCCTTCCTTGATATATCCTAGGGCTGATGGATACTTGCAAACCTTGTACAAAAACACAGCAGTAGCAAGAAGGATTCCGGGCTGTTGAATATGCATGAAGTTACAAGCAAGCATTTTCGAATCCAGATTTGGGTATGTTAGACACCTCCTTTCTTGCTGAATTTCGGATATGTTGTAGTCAGTATTGCATAGTAGGTCATACTAAAATTTGGGAATAATCGGAGTTATCGTTTGAGAGTTATGGTGTCTCAAAGTTGGCTATTCATGCAGTTTTCTAAGTGTGCTGAGTTTGAGAAAAACAGCATGGGATGCTGTTTTGTGAGATAGTTTTGAATAGGCTTTTGATCTCTGCTAGGCTTGAATTTTTGATATGATATAGTTGACATCTTGTTGTAGATCATATTAAAATTTGGGAAGAATCGGAGTTACGGTTCGAGAGTTATTGTGTTTCAAAGTTGACGTTTTTATATATGTGCTGAGTGTTGGGGGAAAACAGCAAGTGATGCTGGTTTGTGAGATGATTTTGAATAAGCTCTGATACCATGTTGTAACACCCCAAATTCTCGGAACTCGGGGAGCTACTGGTTAGGACCTCACAATGGGTCCCGACCTTGGTTTAACAACAACATTACTTGGATCTTACAACAAGGCACACATGTATTTAAAACAATTTCTAAAACATAATATTTTTAATGGTATAAACGTACACAGGTGACAGCCTTACAAACACATATAAAGATACATAACATCCATGACGTATGGAAGACTCCCCCGTCCCCATCTAATGAGTACGTGGACCCGGCTGACCATCCGTTCCGGATCTCTCTGCAACTGTCTATCTCTACAGATCTACAACACGGATAAACCGTTACATAACATGCATGACGTATGGAAGACTCCCCCGTCCCCATCTAATGAGTACGTGGACCCGGCTGACCATCCGTTCCGGATCTCTCTGCAACTGTAGAGATAGACAGTTGCAGAGAGATCCGGAACGGATGGTCAGCCGGGTCCACGTACTCATTAGATGGGGACGGGGGAGTCTTCCATACGTCATGCATGTTATGTATCTTTATATATGTTTGTAAGGCTGTCACCTGTGTACGTTTATACCATTAAAAATATTATGTTTTAGAAATTGTTTTAAATACATTTGTGCCTTGTTGTAAGATCCAAGTAATGTTGTTGTTAAACCAAGGTCGGGACCCATTGTGAGGTCCTAACCAATAGCTCCCCGAGTTCCGAGAATTTGGGGTGTTACATTACGGACCACGTTGGTTGGTCTTATTACTTTCCTCAACTCATTTGTGATCAATCGGGAATGGACTTCTAGTACACCATTTGTATGCAATCTCACTACTACTCCTCCATCTACATATTATTGGTTATCAGGGTTAACTTAGATTTTCATTGGAGTACCACCATTTCACTTTAAATTCTTTCTGATGTCTGTTCCAACAAAGATGTAGGTTCTATTTACAATCACCTCAAAACTCTATAAGACTTTTCACCACAACATTAAATTATATTCTCTATGTTTGTGCCGCATCTATAATTCCAATTATTATGTGTCACATCTTTAGTCATAAGGGCTCCTTTGTAAATCTTGAAAATTGACCCCAGCTTTTTCTCGGAAGTATACTATCAGTCTCATTTGAGTGGTATACTACGAGCATACCCTTTTGTCCGGACTGACGTATGACTTGGTCAAAATCATCTGCTTCTTCTTACCCCTCTGGTTCTCCTTATAAGAATCCATCCATACTATCCGTGATTTGTAACATTTTCCTTAGTCAGTAGACAAGCAACTGCTCACATTAATTCTTTTTATATCATTACTGATATAAGGGGTCATTTCGGACCATCAATTCTCTTTAGAGTTACTGACTTGAACTTATTCAGTATTACTAGCACTCGTATTGATTGACTTCACAGTTGCCGCAATTGGTCGCTTTAAGGATTCCTCCTCATGTCAATACAGTTCTTTTGTAACTGTGTGGTTATTCTTATTACTTGGCAACCAGTCACCACCTGTTAACCCGCACGTGTAAAGTCCCATTTGTTGCCAAGTAGTCTACAGTTGACCTTCTACAAGATCATAGACTTACGTTTCTTCTATCTCTTTGAAATTTGATAAACCTGGTGAAAATCTATCTTCTCTAGTTTCTCCGCTTGTACTTCTTTAACTCTTCTATATTCTACACTTCTCTTTCACACTATAAGGGCGTTATACTCTTTCCGAGTTTAGAATTATCAATCATCTACCGTGAACGGACTCGTCAATTCTCTCACGATAGCTCGTATATGCATCTTCGCGATTACTTTTATCTCAGCCATCAGCTGTTCGTGGTTCCCCGGGGTAAATCGTTGGTGTTGAATTTTTTTTTTGTCCACTTGTGCGAGGGAGATTATTGTGGCCATTCGGGTACGCCAAGATCCTTCTCACAAACTCCCTTATTTGATTGGTATTATAATGCTGCCTTTTGTAGTGATCCCTTTGACTCTGCTTTCAGGATTCTATGATTTTGATATTTGTATCACGGCCCTTGTTGTCACTCACTTGTCTTCTAGAAAGTCACTCCGCTTCCATGTTGGTGAAATTTGTCTTTCACTTGTTGGCAACGCGTATGCTTCCATTTTACAGCTCTTTAATTCTTCATATTTGGATGGACAATGTATTTCGTGTAGACTTCTATGCTTTTGACTGTCTTGGTTATCCATTTTAATTGTGGTGTCGAGTAGACTGTCGAGGTGATAACATTTTGTTCTGTTTCTGGCATCAACTTTTACCTTCTGGTCCGTCAGTGAGCTTGAATTCTATATCTCTTGTCTGAGTCCTACCACCTCTCTTTGACTTTCACACCTATGCTTGTTTCTGTCGTCATCTTCTTTGTTTGTAACGTTGCTTTCCACCACACTTGAAAGAATTTATGGGTTATCTCTCCTAATTTGTATAATTACCGGTCAGCCAACGCTTTTCCGGAACCTCTCTCATGGATTTTCTTCATTTGACCCTGTGGAGTTGGCTGTATCTCCTTCTTGTTATTGTCGTTAGCGTTGTCTTTTGGTCTTCACTTTTCCGTCTCAACGTTCCTCCACAAGCTCGAAGGAGTTGTCCGCCGTTCGTCTACCCTAATGCACATATGATGTGCATACTAATCCTCACGTTGACACCCTTCAAAATCTACTTAGATGTGTCAAAGGGGTGAGAAACTCATTATGTTATCTCCGTTAAGGACATAACATAACTACCATTTCTACTAATCTTCGTCATATACTTATCTATATCACATATCTTTATAATCAAGCTAAAACGTCCAACTAAAGTAAAACCTAAAGTCCATACTAAGCATACTGAGATCCGCGGTAGTAGTGGTGGTCAGCCGTACTTTTCTATTCCCAACCAGACTATGCATGTATTTGAAAACCAAAAGTTCCCTTTTTAAAACTTAGATCCCTTTCGGGTTCTGCTTAATACTTATTCGGTCTTTCAGAAGATTTCAAGTGCCATTGTTGCCAACCTAGAACTCTGATACCATATTGTAACACCCCGAATTCTCAAAACTCGGGACATTACTGGTTAGGACCTCACAATGGGTCCCGACCTCAGTTTGACAACAATATTACTAGGATCTTGCAACAAGACACAAATAAGAAAAATCGAAATTCATAAAATTTATTTGTAAAAGGATGAATGCAACAAAGTCTAACAGCCTATCGTACTTAAACAACGGAAAAGACTAACTGTCTTAACAAAAGGGAAAGACAACAAAGCAACAACCCAAACCCCCCACTCTAAAGAGTACGGAGACCCAGCTGACCACTACTTCCGGATCACTCAGCTGCTGTTCTAACCTACGGTAAATCTAAAAACACAACAAAACAACCATTAGCTAGTTATCTAAACATTAGGAGAATAATAATAGCACACACACACATAAAATAATAAATACTCATCATGCTTTCAAACAATCCATTTATTATCTTCATTTAAGTCATTCACTTTAATGATACTTATTTTGTGACACGAGGGATTCCCAAACCTCGCCTCCGCTCCCGTGTACCCATCAGGAGTGGATCCGATGCATCTCACCGTGTACCTGTATGGTCTGGGTATAGAGAACCTCCCAGTCTCCTGGCAGAGCTGGGCAGTGATGTCACGGTCCGTTATACATACACTTGGGCCTTAAAACATAATAACCACGGTCGTCCTAACAAGTTGTTATTTATTATAACACACATTGCACACACACAACCATTATCACCCAACTAATATCCAGAAACCAACTAAGTAAGTCGCAAGGACTTACCTGAATAAAAAATCGCTTTCTCAAATTTCAACTCGGTTCGAACCCGTGGTAACTCAAACGCCTGTCAAATAAGGCATGTGGATCAAAATCACATCCAGATGTCCAACCTCATGCAAAGGAATTACGGAAAAAGCTCTTTTACGGTAAAAGACCATTTTACCCTTAGTGCCAAAATTCTCAAAGTCTATCATTTAGTTCTAATATTTTCTTTTGGAACCTATGTCCATAATCTAGTTCTCATTGAAAAGTTTGGTAAGGATTTAGTAAGGTTTTATAAGAGTTATCCAACATTCTTAATTTATACCATAGTCGTTAAAGCCTGTTTTTGGATTCATAAACGCCGCTTGGATAAGGTTATAAAAATTCCAAAATAAACTCTTAGATCCTCTATGATATGCATACTAAATATAGGGTAACAGTCTCTCACAAATACTCAATCATAACTCTCCCATAAATCTCCAAAGTTGGAAAGAAAGCTAGAAAATTTCATACTAAGTCAATTTTCTTCTATTGTAAAAACAGCCCAACTGTCCTACTTTGAGTCCTTATAAGTTCTAATCCGACCGTTAACTTCCTCCCAAATTTTAACACAGTAAACTACATGTATCCATCTACGACATATAAAAAATTCAACGGTGGATTCTCGAATTAAGGCATAAAACTGCAGCCTTACATTCAACAGTTCTTACCCCAAACATTATGAAATTAACCCAACAAGGTTCTACTTCAAAGCACCCAACCAGCAGCCCTAGATTACAACCTATGCAAAGGACACACACAAAAAGCAGCCTTCCTACACACTCCACCCTCACCCCATTACTCTCTCTATTGTCCCTACCGTAACATTTTCATACAATAATTAAGGAGGCAGAAGATCTAAACTGTGGACTCACAGGAGAGGGAACACTCGCAACTGGCTGGTGCTATGTGCGGCGTGACTCGGGACTGGCTGCAGATGAGCGTGCTTGGCGGGTCTGGTTTGGCTGCAGATAGGCGTGCTTGGCGGTTCCGGTTTCTGGCTGCAGAGGGTGGCGGTCTTGTGCTTCTGCAGATCCAAACAAATCAGACATCCCTCCTTTCCTACATTCCAACAAGTCTCATGGTGTGGGTTAACTGAATCAGACTCACCTGTCTGTAACAGCGGCAACGGAGTCGAGGGTGCGGGGCGACAACAGCACCGTGCGGTCTGTCGGGCTGGATGACGAAGGCTTAGCAACTCCCGGCATCGAGGATGAGGCAGCGGTGTCGGCGGTATTGTTGTCCGTCCGTCCGGCCGGTTGCAATCACGTGTGGGAAGCCCGGTGGTGGTTCTGAGCAGCCGGCCGACGATGAAGCTCTTCCTGGTGCGAGGCGGCTGCAAAAGGTGGTGAGAGGTTGACGAGGCTGCTGCTACAGACGGGATGCGAGGCTGCTGTTACGGACGGGATGCGAGGCTGCTGTTACGGACGGAAATTAGGGTAACGTAAATTAGATTAGGGGAAGGAATTAGGTTTAGACTTAAGCATGATTAAGGAAGGTGATTAGGGTTTAGGTTAATTAGATTATGGGTTGGGCTGACATATATTTGGGCCTGCTCATCTAATTAAAATAAGCTGATAATTAAATCGTTACCCGCACGGAACCGCTTTTCGGTTTTAAATTAAATGTACGGAATTATTTACGGTTACATAGCTTATCATTTTATGTGAATTAAGGTCACATAAAATGATAGAAATTAATATCGTTTTTATTTTATTTAAAAGAATAAAAGCATGCGGATCGGAATCCGGTTTGGTCCTGTATTAAACGGAGTTTAAAATTTTCAGTTATTACAGTTCATTCATTCATTGATTTGTTCTCATATTTGTTAGACTGATTTTAGTTTTATTTTCCACCTTCTCTACTCTCAATCTATCTGGATATTCTTCTTATTTCCCTTTCCAGTCTTCGTTTTCCTTATTAAGATAAACTATACCGCTGCTTACGATCGTTTTGATTTATTCTTAACGTAGCTACTGTTTGATTGGTCAACTGTATGACTTCTAAACAAAAATTCTGATCTGTCATAAATATTGAACTTTTGATATAACAAGTTTGTATTGTAAAAATTTTGTGGCAGATTTGTAACGCCCCAAATTTTTAGGCGCGTTTGCGATTTTTATCTTTCCGGCTTTTATTAATTTTTTTAGTAGCGTAAATATTTTTACGGGTATTTTCTTTTATATATATATATTCTATTGAGATTTTTTTTTCCGTATATTATTTTACGAAAAAGTCAGATAATTTTTCCGAATCCAAAATACCATTCTGAGCATTCCGATCGTGTTTATTTTCCATTGTTCAATTTTTTATTTCATTTTATTTCTTTCTCTTTACTTTCCTTCTGTATGATGTGAAAGAGCAGACCTTTTCCATCTTCTTCACGTAACCTCCCCAGCCTGTACCCTTGGACTCTTGTGCAGCCTAATGACCCAGACCAGTAGCGGATCCAAGGGGGGTAACGGGTGGTACGGTGCCCCTGCTTGCGACGTCGTTTTGGCTTAGGAAGGAAAAAAAAGAAGGACAAAACCCTTCTTAAAACGAATTATATTACATACTGTTCTACTAGCTCATCTGGTAGAGGAAGGGAAGGAGGTACATGAAGTCGTGGGTTTGAGTTATGGGAGTAGCAAAAAGTTCCTTTTTATTTATGGATTTATTTTAAACAAATTACAATATGTTTAGATGGAGAGATTAAATGATATTTATTAATTATTTCTTTGATTCCTAACTAATACAATAAAATTAATATAATTTTTAATACAATAATTCATCAACAACTATCTAATTTATATGACAATATATTTATAAAAGAAACTAAATATATAAAATAATTTTAAATTTTATCTAAGTAAAAAAATAAATTTAATACAATAAATTTAATAAAATTTTATCTAAGTAAAAAAAATAAATTTAATAAAATTCATATAATTTTTAATACAATAATTCATCAACAACTATCTAATTTATATAACAATATATTTATAAAAGAAACTAAATATATAAAATAATTTTAAATTTTATCTAAGTAAAAAAATAAATTTAAAGCTCAAATTTATAGTACAAAATTTAAATAAAATTTTTTTTATTTATTTGATTTATATATTTTATTGTCTAATTTTAAGCTTAATACTCGACTTTCCTTATAAAAATTTTTTTTTGTGCCCCTTCAACCAAAAATTTCTGCCTCCGCCACTGACCTAGACCCTATCCCTTCCCCTACACTCCCTACCTTAGACCTCTCTCCAAGCAGCAAGCAACCCTCCCTCTCTCACCGATTCTTTATCTACAACTCATTCGTTTGTTCTCTTCCAGTCGAGTCACCGGAACCATCGCCACCGAAGAACGCACGCCACAACGCCGAGAGAAGAGTCTCCTTGCCCTAGGCCGTCGAGAGCTCCAGCGCTGCCCTTGTAACCGCCGGAGTGCCCTCTTGATCCTGCAGCAACCCTTCCCTGTTATCTCTTCATCTCCCGTCTGCACCCTTTGTTTCGTACCCTGTCTCACTCCCAGACTCGCGCAGGTCGATCTTCGGCCACCACCGGGGTCTCCAAACCTTAGCAACCCCTCTCCGGTGCCGCCTCTACGATCTTCTTCCTTCCATCTGCTTGAGGTCGCCGCCGAAATCGTTGCTACAACCACCGCCCCAGCGACCGAGCTCCACAAGCTCCGCCCATGTTCCACCACGCCAGCCCTCGCCGGTCCAATCCATCGGTAAAGGCGCTCCAGTCCGCCGGAAAGGGAGCCTCCATCTCCGGCATTGGGGGTTCTACAGAAACCTATCGGGGTATAATGATTTTGTTAATAATTACAAAAAGTCCCCCTAACTTTGGTTTAATTGCAATGGATGGCCATGGATTGTATTCATATTCTATTAATGGTCCAGCAGTTAGTTTTCTACAATTGTGCCCCTTTTTGATATTTTCAGAATATGCCCCGAAGTTTTATTTACGGTTAATGACCCATATTTCTAAAAATATCTAAATTTCCCGGAAAATGTTTTTTACGGATTGTCATCCAAAGTTTTATTACGGATTTTATTCTTATAGTTTATATTTGTTATATATTATGCCCAAATTTAGCATATAAGCTAAATTTGCTTAGCTTGGTTTTTGGTCCGGAAGCGCCCCGATAAAGGCCTAACGAGATCATGTTCGTCATCCGTCTTATGACGTCGTGTGAGTATCTTCTTCCTCGATTTAGTTATGTTTAGTATTAATATCATGCTAGGTTGGATAATCTTGCATAACTTAGAATGAATGCCAAGTAGTGGCTTTTCACCTTAGTTGAGTTTTGAGGATTTATGATCGTTATATGGCTTAAGGTGTTGATGTTATCTTGTGAGGATTGTAGGGCGTTGAGTGTTTGGGTTGTTCTTGTGAGCTTTTGAGGATTGAGATTATGGTTGTATGATCTTGTTGAAATTGTGGAGACTAGGACGAGAGTATCCTAGCATGTGTTGTGATGGTTATGACCTTGTGCGATCGTGAGGATTAGGAGTCGTTATCCTATCATGGTTATGGTTTATGATCTTGCGAGATCATTGGGACTAGAAGTCTAAGGACTTCTAGCATGTGAGAGAGATGTTGATCGTGTGCCTTTTGACAGGCGTTGAGTGTCTTCCTGCGGGAAGCTGAGAGCGGGATATAGCGGGATTATCTTTGGGACGAGGTAAGTCTCCGGACTTACTTAGCTCATATTCTATGTATTAGATTCTATGCGTGTTTGGTGGTGTGTGTTTTATTGCTTTTATTATAACTTATAAAACCGGAAATAGGATCACCGACCTTTATATATTATTTGGCTCAAGTGTATGATAACGGGCGGTGACAACTTGTCTAGCTTTTGCGTAGAGTTAGGAGGTTCTTGGCGACTAGCCCGTGTGGTTAGACGGTCGGATGCATCCGTACCATTCCATGCGGTAAGTGGGGACCGAGGCGAGTTTCGGGAGATTCTCGTGTCACAAAAGAAGTTGAATTAGAATGGGATATGACCTAATAATAAAAAGATAACAACCGGACTTGTGTGTTTTGAACATGTTATTTGTTATGATGATGTATGTGTGTATGTGTCTTCACCTTGTTTCTAATGCTGCGAATATTAGCTAACGGTGTTTGGGGTAAATTTTATGAATACTTATTTATCATCCTCTTACATAAAATCTCAGGAAATTAATCATATTTTAAACATTTGATTAATTTCTTAAAAATTTAGCGTAGAGCTAATTTGAAATTGGGATTCCAAAAATATAACAATCATGTTTGTTAATATGATTCTCATTAATCTAATAATATTAGATAAATCCAAGATTGTTTGGGCTTCTACCCATAACATATTTTAGTCCAAATGCTAATTAGTTATATAAATTAGCTAAAAAGACTACATTTAAATAAATAAAACAATTATAAAGGAGTGTATTTGAAAACACGTTCAATCCTCAAATCTGCAACAAATGAGAGAAATAAATTTCTCTAAAACTAAATAAATTTCTCTAAAATTAATAAAAAAAAATAATAATACAAGTGGTGAGTTAGTGGGGAGTTAACAAAATAACCCCTTTAAACCTCCATGAATCTCTCCACTCTTCTGTATAAAAAGGGAACATCTCCTTAATGGTGAGCTTTTAACGTGAATCTGTAATTAGCAAATAACTAGCGCTTAAGGAATTACAGAAAGAGAAGGAAAGAAGAGGTAGAAACCGAAAACACATTTTTGTAAATGATTTTACAGAAATCATTCTTCCTTCTTCTTCATTTCTTTCAACCATCTGCATAGCCGCAAATCTGGTATCTATCAAAATAGATAGGTGTAGCCACGTTACAATGCCGGAACTTTCGATCTCTACACTAAACTCGTAGTTGTTCGGAAGTACACACTTTCGATCACTACACGCAAACACTCACAATTGGTTGAAATCGATTGATTTCCCGCTGCAAATTTGTAGTCATTTAGAATCGATTGATTCCGATGCTACAACTGAACCATTTGGCTGTTAAACACATAAAGTTGAGAGATAAATATGGAGAAGAGAAATTGTATCCTGCAAAATGTTCTGAAAATTGAGATTATAAAAACGAATCTGCAACAAGAGACGTGAGTAGCTTGTATGTCTTCTTCGGTTCTTGCCTTCGAAGTCATAAATCGAGTTATAATCGAATTCCGATTTCTCTTGATCTTCATGCCTCAAAATTGTGCACCCATCCTGTGAATCTCTCAGCCGGACTAACTTCCAATTCTGCTTTAACAACGACGACTCTTCTCACGTTATTTTCGATTTCATCGAAACCTGGAGCGTATGCACCATGGATCTCCATGGCTTTTGCTTGCTTCTCCCGTAAAAGTAAAGAAAGTCCAAAAGGACAAAGAAGAGAAAGCAATAGAAAAAAAAAGAAAATAAGAAAGAAAACACTAAAAAAAAAAGGTTGCAAATAAAGTTGCTGTTGTTGGTAGCTTCTTAAAACTCATTTCAAAAAAAAAAAATAATAAAGTTAAAAGGATTTAAGAAAAGAGAAAACAAAACTAACATTCACATCTAACAATGATGACAAAATATTAAAAAAATAATAAAAGATCAAAGAAACTCAATTGTATTCTGCATTTTGCAGTGCTACATTGAAAGAGGTTCCGACTTTTAAAATCAAATTTTGTTTATTTATAAAATGAACCCACAAAAATAAGCTTTCTTAAAAGTGACCCATTTAAGACAATGTCTTATACATATGATCCCAAAGTTACGATTATGTATCGTAATTAAATATTTATTGGTAGAACTACGTTATGACTTGATACTCGTTCTGAGTTACGTAGGAAATCCGATCTCAAATTAAATTGGATTCAGTCGACCCGTCCGAGTAAAATAAATTTTGAATTAATTCTTGGACGTAAAATAAAAAGACGCCAAATTTTCTAAACTCGATATAAAGCATCCGTTCGTCGAGTTTAACCACAAATCAAAAATCCAAACTTTATATATTTTTATCCAGAACTACGTCATGACTTGATGCTCTTTCCGAGCTACGTAGGAAATCCAATATTGGATTCAGTCGCTGTAACGCCCCGTTTATTGAGCGTTTCGATATTTATTTTTTCCAACATTTATCGATATTTTATTATCTCAAGTATTTAATTTAAAATTATTTTCAAGGCGTAAAATACCTTTCCCGAGGATAATTATTATTTTGTTATATACGTTCATGTCTATCCGTCTTTTTATTCTCGAAAAAGTCGGAAAGTTTTTCAATCCGAAAATCCCGTTCCGAATATTTTATCAGATTTACTTCATTCCATCTTTTCTCCATTTTACTTAATTTATTTATTTATTCTTTCTTCTTTTCTACCTTCTCCCCTTTTTCTTCTTTGCGTAATGAAGAGGGTATATCCTGCCCCTCGTTGCACTGCTGACCCACCAGACCCCTGCTATAGCCCGTCGCTTCCTTGCAGACCAGTGACGGACCTCTCGCCACCTGCAGCCTATGGTCGACCCTTCGCTCACTGTGTTGACCCTCCGGCCTCCTCTTCACTCTGCCCCTACCCTCTCACAGTCCCAACCTCTCCGCTCCTTCCCAGTGAAGAGCCCTTCCATCTCCCTTTTTCCCTTGTGACAAACGAACAACTTCTCAGTTTGTAAACCCACATCTCTATCCCTCTTAACCTTCTTCTACAAGCCCTGCACCAAGAGCACTCTCCCCTCTCGAGCATGAAACCGAGCAACACCTGGATCCGGAAGCATCTCCTCTACACCCCCTCTCGAAGCCCTGTTGTCGGGAATGCTCACGGCCAACCCCGTTTCTCTATTTCTGGCAGCAACCACGGGAGCCTCACTGCTGGTCGCTGCATCCTCGAGCAAGCAACTCCATCTCTGTTCGTCTCTCCCTCAAACAAGCAACTCCTTGCATTCTGGAAGATGCACACCGCCTCGATTTTCATCTCCCGGGCTCTCGTCAAGGAAGTCGACAGCAGCACCCTCTCCGTCTCTTTTCCTTCTTCACGTCGAAATCAACAGCTACCTCGCCGGCCACTGTCGCCCTCGAAGCAAGCCGGAGAAGCCTTGCCCGCCGCCTGCCCTGCCTCCTTTGCCTGCCGGAGCGCCTCTCCTGCTCAAGCCGGCTGCCGTGCAACTGCTCCTTCTTCCCAGCCAATTTGAGGATCTGCTGTAATTAGGGTTATTCAAATCGGGCTCCCCCAATTTTGGTATAATTGCAGATTTTGCCCTATGTTTTGTATTTACAGTTTTGGCCCTAGTTTCTGGAAGTTTCATATATGCCCTGTTGGTGTTTAATTACAGAAATAGCCCAAAGTTTGATTTACAGAAAATATCCCAAGTTTCTAGAATTGTATATATTGTCCGGAAAAATGTTTTTACGATTTTAAATTTGGGCTTTACTTCGAGTTATATTCTTATATTTATATATACTATATATTATGCATTTGGTGGATTAAATTCCGAGTTATGACTCAAAGATTAAATTACGGGATTTTAACGTTGGCTTTGAATAAGAGTTTTACCTTGAGTTTATGATGTTATACAATTTGCCCAGAATATATATTTACGGTTTTAACTTGGGTTTTAAAAGTGGGGTTTTCCTTAGATTTATATATGTTAATTATTCCGTTCAAATTTAGCGTATAAGTTAAATTTGATTAGTTTGGTGCTAGGTTCGGAAGCGCCCCGATAAAGACCTAACAAGTCCAAGTCGACATCCTTAGATCGTCTTCCGTCTTTTGACGTCATGTGAGTACCCTCTTCCCCGAGCTTATGATATTACCTCGTTTTAGTTATGTTTAGTAGTAGTAGTAGTATCATGCTAGGATGAATCTAGCATAACTTAGAGTGAATACCAAGTAGTGGTTATGGACCTTAGGTGAGTTTTGTTGATTGTGAAATGCTGTAAGACTTGAGGAGTTGCACTTGTGAGGTTGTTTATGGCTTTAAGTTGTATGTTGAGCTTGTGAGAATTTAAGGGTTGAGGTTGTATGATGTTGAGGTTGTGGACTAGAACGAGAGTATCCTAGTTGCGTTGTGACTTATGATCTTGCGAGGTCCGAGGGTTTAGAAGTCTTAGGACTTCTAGCTTGTGTTGAGTGTGATGTGAGCATGAGGGATACTAGGATGCGGTCCTAGAATTGAGTGTCAAATGGTCTTGCGTAGATCATTTGTATAGAAGTCTTAAACTTCAATTGTGAGGGGTTGTTGTTGATATAGTTATCTTCTTGTGAGCAGGTTATGTGCTTCCTCCCCTAAGGAAGCGAGAGTGTTGTGAGTTGAGTGTGGTGACGAGGTAAGTCTCCAGACTTACTTAGCTCGTATTCTTTGTATTAGCATTATTGTGTGTTGGGTGGTGTGTGTTTATTATTTTACTGTTTATAACAACTAAACCGGAAATAGGATTACCGACCTTTATATTATTTGGCCCAAGTGTATGATAACGGGCGGTGACATCACTGCCTGGCTCCCCGTGAGAGCTAGGGGGATCTCGGCGACTGGCCCGTGCTGGTTAGACGGTCGGAGGCATCCGACCGTTCCATTGCCGGAAGAAGGGACCGACGCGAGTTTCGGAGGATTCTCGTGTCACAAAAGAAGTTGAACTAGAACGGGATATGACTTAATAAATAAAGATAATAAACCGGATTTGTGTGCTTTGAGTATGTTGTGTGACTATGTTGAATTAATTGTGTTTGTGCCTTTCCCTTTAATTCTAATGCTTCGAATGTGAGCTAACGGTTTTATACCGAATGTTGTAGTTTGTCTTGCAGGTTAGGAAGGCGGCCGAGAGATCTGGAAGGGTGGGCAGCTGGGGTCCGTACATTTTAGGAAGGGTTTTCTTTGGAGTCATGTTTGGAGTTTTGTATATTGTATGCCGCATGTATGGCGTTTGGTCTTTGTAGTTGTTTTCGGCTGAAGTCCGTTGTTTGTTTTCTTTTGGGTTTTCGTACATTGCATAAAATGTATTTTGGTTTTGGCCTATATTTGTGCCTTGTTGCAAGATCCGGTGAAATTGTTGTCAAGCTAAGGGTCGGGACCCATTGTGAGGTCCCAACCCGTAGCATCCCGAGTCCCGTGGATTCGGGGTGTTACAATAGTGGTATCAGAGCCCTAGGTTGACAACAATGGCACTCGCAATCTTCTAAAGGTCGAATAAGGAATAAACAGAACCCCGCGGGTTCTGAGTTTTCGTTTTCAAAATCACATGCATGAGTCGGGGTAGAATGTACGGACCACCACTCTTTCCTCGGATCTCGGCAGCGTAGTTTATTGGATTTTTAGTATATATATGTATATATGTAGATATGTATCGTGAACTTAGGATGTTTTTGGACTATTATTATATGTGGATTGTAGTTGCATGATGGATATGATTTATGTGTATAGTTGTCTATGTGAACGATTATATGTTTTAATCCTTGCATTGTTGTAATGGAATGCCGAATGCGTGATATTAATAGTAACATGGACTTAGGACTTATATAGTTATGTATAAGTATTCTTATACATATAGTAGCATATAAAGTTATGGGACCTTTTAGCTAAGATGATAGTATGATATCATCATCCTTGGACGACGTCGTTTGACTTAGGATAGTGTACAGACGAGGATGAAAATGCTCAAGTATCGAGTTGAGTATCATGCTCTGAAGATCACCTTAAGTTCTCGGAATCCTTTAAAAGGATGTCGAAGAGGAGAAGTAGAGATGACATGACAAGGGACGAACAAGTGGAAGGAAAAATCCAGGACGACTTAAGAGAAATCACAATGGGAGCAATACAAGAAAAGGGAGCAACATTAAAGTGTAAAAGCGGTTCTAAAGAGGCCATAATCGAACAACGACAAGACCAAGGAAGAGAACGAACTTAAGTTTTTCAAGAAGACGCATGGACAACTAAAGATGTGAATCGAGGAGGAGATGGGTTCATCTTAGCAAGGTTAAAGGTGGTATTCCATTAAGATGTGGAAGTTCCCTTAGGCGTTCCTAAGCATTAGAGTCGAGATGAGAAAGTGATTGAACCATTTGCAGAAAATTTAAGATACCGTAAATTAAGCTTACAAGGTACCAATAAGTGAAGCGTCAACATTACAAGAGTTATGAGAAGAAGGGCATGATAGGGATTCACGTGGAGTTGACCAGTTACCGTTATGATGATTAGGCTAACAAACGCTAAGAAGGAGGAGGTGTGTGTTGATTATGATCTCCAGCAGATGAAAGATCAAACAAGGAGATATGATCGAAAGACTAATAATACCAAACAAGAGGAACGCGAGTGGATGCTAGCTAGGGCTATAATATTTGGGAAGGTGCACTTGAAAGACATCAAGGAAGAATGGTTAAGCCTATGAAAGGGAGATATATGGAACAACAAGGCAAAGAAGATATAGTTATCTTATAAAGAAGAGGAAGCATGGAGTGAAGAAGGAACTAACGGAGTTTAAGGTAGAGTACCTCAAGAAGGGTAGCTTTCATGAGAATGGTAACATGGAAGTAAGAAGAATGTAAGTCATTGACAATGGAGAAGGTCAGTTATAAGCTAATTGGTGACAACCAAGAACGCGCATGTGCGGGTGGTCTATGAATGAGTGTGGAAGGGAAGAGTAACCAGGTTGTGGGATCATAAAGGAACAGTAGCGAGAACTTGGAACATTCCCGGTGGTTAAATGTCATCAATAAGGAGTTGTATCAACGGAAGTGCAAGTGTTTTAATCAAGTAGTATGAATTGAGGTCAAAACAAGTAACTATAATAGACCTCCTAGGGAGGGATTGTAACGAACCTATGCGACCTTCTTAGGTCATGGGATTAGAATATGGGGGAAGGACACGGATCAAAACTTTTAAAGTTTGATTAAGGTGAAGAGAACTAAAGGAAATAAGAGGAAAGTGAGGCTTCTATTGTTGTTGTGCGTAAAGGGGATGTTTGGTATGTTTGTTCTAATAAAACAAATGGTATGTTTTCGCAAGCAAAAGTTGAGTCAGATGTTTCAGACTCACACGGAAGATTTATGGTGGCTATGGCGTGAAAAGGAGGACCTAGATTAGGGCAACGTTGCAAGCTTAGAGTTATGATGCTAGTCCTAGGTGGAGTTATGAGCTAGATACTTCAGTGATGCTGGTAGGGGGGATATTATCCTAGCGTTCTTCGCAAGGCATACCGGTATGGTTGTGAAGTTGTTTTGGGAATACCCAGAGATGTATAAGGTGACCAACAAGAGTAGAAGAAGATTGAAGTTTTGAAGTTTGACGTTGATATGATATGTGCAAGAAGTACATGAAAAATCGAGGTTAGAGCATCTGTTGTCTTTCGACGTTACATTAAGAAATGAAGTGGGAATTTCTTACGCCTACTTGAAGAAAGTTTGTCTATGGTGAAAGTTTATGTAGAATACGAAGAGATCCTCCCATATGTTGGGATGTCATAAAAAGCAAAGAAGATTGTATCAAGTTGTTATAAGCTATGATCGAGTCTTGTAGTTAAGACCTTTGGGACTGAACACATGCGCGAGATCAAAAGATGTTACTATCGTCATTCCTTTGAAGTGAGAAGAGGGATTAAGCTAAAGTATTGCTTAACCAAGGCTTTAAGAGTCGGAAGACTCGAGCAAGTTCCTTGAGTTCAAGAGATGAAGAATCTCGGAAAGAGAACGGTAAACATTGTAGCTAAAGATGGAACGTAACACATATTGCATGACACCACCCTAACAGATCGGGGTGGACCACTTGGCAAGCGTTGGGACCAGGTTGTGCCGGTCATTACGATATAAGATGGGTAGAGAAAAGATGGAACCCGGAATAAATCGGATTCCAATGCATCGGAAGGTGGAGTTTACCATTAAGCTTGATTTGAAGTTCATATTGGAACATATCTTAAACTCTTGATTTGAAGTTGTTATGAAGAACACCAGATTGCGAGAAGAGAGACAATTCTCTCCATTTGAACATCTGTTACCTTAAGTCGAACAAGATGATGGTGAAAGACAAATATTCTTTACAACGAATGGATGATCTACGCGATAGGTTACAAGGGTCAGGAGTCTCTTATGAGAATGACTTAAGGTTTAGTTGTCACCAATTAAGAATTCGAGTCTAGATATTGCAAATACGGCATTCCGGACAAATCATAGTTACTACAAGTTGTAGTGATTCCATATGGGCTTACTAATGCCCCGGATAAGATGTTTTGGTCTACTCTCAAAGAAGAGAGAAGTTGTATGACAAATTGTCTCAGGATGACAACCCCCGAAGGATGTGAAAGAAGTTACAAGTTATCTCAGATGTGCTGAGTATTACCAGATATGTGAAGAGATTCTCCAAAAGGTAATACCATTTATGGTAGCCTACTCCGGATGTCAACGAAGTATTGAATGGGACAAAGAATTGACAATAGAGTTGTTGAAAGTTAAGAGGAGATTCATCGGTGCAATTGTTTTTACATTGCCTCGAGGTATTATGGGTTTGACTTGTACGAGTTATCCTTCAAGACAAGGTCTTGATCGAGTATTGAGGAACGATGTAAAAGTAATAGCATACGTGTCTGGTTAGTAAATCAGTGGGAAGTGAAGTACTTCCTCCATTATTGGGGACTTACTTCAAGAATTGAAGAAAACATAACATTAAAGTTTGGTTTGACAAGAATCCAAGCCGACGGTGTAAATTGGGAGTTCGATCTTCTTTGTTAGAGAAATCCAAAAGAAAATAATGGAAATGTTGCATTTAGAAAGACCCGAGAAGGAAGTTAAATTTTCGATATATCGGAACCATTGCGAGATCTTAGCGTGAGTTGGGATAGTGGGTTACCGGTTGGTGTGGCCGTCAAGAGTAGAGGGTGATCACACGGTGTTTCAAGTTTATCAATTGAGAGAGTACATACATGGCCCGAGGCATGTTATTAGTCAGGATGACCTAGAGGCATAGGCAGAACCGATGAGGCAAACTAGAGGACGGAGGTTAGTATCTTTGGTTGAGTTTTGCGCGGAGCTAGTAGCATTGTTAGAATCGACGGGTTAGACCTAGTCTCCCTTGGTTGAGTTATGTGCATGTGTGATGTTGTGTATAGTTTGTGCCTTGTGCAGGATTGTGCTATATGACCTGGTTTATCTTGCGGTGGTAGTTTGAGTAGATTGTGTGTGTAGATTAGAAGTTTTAAGCCCTCTTAGTTTGAGAGTTCTTACCTCGGCCTTAGGGACCGAGAAATTCGACACATAGCAAGTTTCGGGACGAAACTTGTTTTTAGGGGGATCTAATGTAACGCCCCGTTTATTGAGCGTTTCGATATTTATTTTTTCCTACATTTATCGATATTTTATTATCTCAAGTATTTAATTTAAAATTATTTTCAAGGCGTAAAATACCTTTCCCGAGGATAATTATTATTTTGTTATATACGTTCATGTCTATCCGTCTTTTTATTCTCGAAAAAGTCGGAAAGTTTTTCAATCCGAAAATCCCGTTCCGAATATTTTATCAAATTTACTTCATTCCATCTTTTCTCCATTTTACTTATTTTATTTATTTATTCTTTCTTCTTTTCTACCTTCTCCCCTTTTTCTTCTTTGCGTAATGAAGAGGGTATATCCTGCCCCTCGTTGCACTACTGACCCACCAGACCCCTGCTATAGCCCGTCGCTTCCTTGTAGACCAGTGACGGACCTCTCGCCACCTGCAGCCTATGGTCGACCCTTCGCTCACTGTGTTGACCCTCCGGCCTCCTCTTCACTCTGCCCCTACCCTCTCACAGTCCCAACCTCTCCGCTCCTTCCCAGTGAAGAGCCCTTCCATCTCCCTTTTTCCCTTGTGACAAACGAACAACTTCTCAGTCTGTAAACCCACATCTCTATCCCTCTTAACCTTCTTCTACAAGCCCTGCACCAAGAGCACTCTCCCCTCTCGAGCATGAAACCGAGCAACACCTGGATCCGGAAGCATCTCCTCTACACCCTCTCTCGAAGCCCTGTTGTCGGGAATGCTCACGGCCAACCCCGTTTCTCTATTTCTGACAGCAACCATGGGAGCCTCACTGCTGGTCGCTGCATCCTCGAGCAAGCAACTCCATCTCTGTTCGTCTCTCCCTCAAACAAGCAACTCCTTGCATTCTGGAAGATGCACACCGCCTCGATTTTCATCTCCCGGGCTCTCGTCAGGGAAGTCGACAGCAGCACCCTCTCCGTCTCTTTTCCTTCTGTCACGCCGAAATCAGCAGCTACCTCGCCGGCCACTGTCGCCCTCGAAGCAAGCCGGAGAAGCCTTGCCCGCCGCCTGCCCTGCCTCCTTTGCCTGCCGGAGCGCCTCTCCTGCCCAAGCCGGCTGCCGTGCAACTGCTCCTTCTTCCCAGCCAATTTGAGGATCTGCTGTAATTAGGGTTATTCAAATCGGGCTCCCCCAATTTTGGTATAATTGCAGATTTTGCCCTATGTTTTGTATTTACAGTTTTGGCCCTAGTTTCTGGAAGTTGCATATATGCCCTGTTGGTGTTTAATTACAGAAATAGCCCAAAGTTTGATTTACAGAAAATATCCCAAGTTTCTAGAATTGTATATATTGTCCGGAAAAATGTTTTTACGATTTTAAATTTGGGCTTTACTTCGAGTTATATTCTTATATTTATATATACTATATATTATGCATTTGGTGGATTAAATTCCGAGTTATGACTCAAAGATTAAATTACGGGATTTTAACGTTGGCTTTGAATAAGAGTTTTACCTTGAGTTTATGATGTTATACAATTTGCCCGGAATATATATTTACGGTTTTAACTTGGGTTTTAAAAGTGGGGTTTTCCTTAGATTTATATATGTTAATTATTCCGTTCAAATTTAGCGTATAAGCTAAATTTGATTAGTTTGGTGCTAGGTTCGGAAGCGCCCCGATAAAGACCTAACAAGTCCAAGTCGACATCCTTAGATCGTCTTCCGTCTTTTGACGTCATGTGAGTACCCTCTTCCCCGAGCTTATGATATTACCTCGTTTTAGTTATGTTTAGTAGTAGTAGTAGTAGTATCATGCTAGGATGAATCTAGCATAACTTAGAGTGAATAGCAAGTAGTGGTTATGGACCTTAGGTGAGTTTTGTTGATTGTGAAATGCTGTAAGACTTGAGGAGTTGCACTTGTGAGGTTGTTTATGGCTTTGAGTTGTATGTTGAGCTTGTGAGAATTTAAGGGTTGAGGTTGTATGATGTTGAGGTTGTGGACTAGAACGAGAGTATCCTAGTTGCGTTGTGAGTTATGATCTTGCGAGGTCCGAGGGTTTAGAAGTCTTAGGACTTCTAGCTTGTGTTGAGTGTGATGTGAGCATGAGGGATTCTAGGATGCGGTCCTAGAATTGAGTGTCAAATGGTCTTGCGTAGATCATTTGTATAGAAGTCTTAAACTTCTATTGTGAGTGGGTTGTTGTTGATATAGTTATCTTCTTGTGAGCAGGTTATGTGCTTCCTCCCCTAAGGAAGCGAGAGTGTTGTGAGTTGATTGTGGTGACGAGGTAAGTCTCCGGACTTACTTAGCTCGTATTCTTTGTATTAGCATTATTGTGTGTTGGGTGGTGTGTGTTTATTATTTTACTGTTTATAACAACTAAACCGGAAATAGGATTACCGACCTTTATATTATTTGGCCCAAGTGTATGATAACGGGCGGTGACATCACTGCCTGGCTCCCCGTGAGAGCTAGGGGGATCTCGGCGACTGGCCCGTGCTGGTTAGACGGTCGGAGGCATCCGACCGTTCCATTGCCGGAAGAAGGGACCGAGGCGAGTTTCGGAGGATTCTCGTGTCACAAAAGAAGTTGAACTAGAACGGGATATGACTTAATAAATAAAGATAATAAACCGGATTTGTGTGCTTTGAGTATGTTGTGTGACTATGTTGAATTAATTGTGTTTGTGCCTTTCCCTTTAATTCTAATGCTTCGAATGTGAGCTAACGGTTTTATACCGAATGTTGTAGTTTGCCGTGCAGGTTAGGAAGGCGGCCGAGAGATCTGGAAGGGTGGGCAGCCGGGGTCTGTACATTTTAGGAATGGTTTTCTTTGGAGTCATGTTTGGAGTTTTGTATATTGTATGCCGCATGTATGGCGTTTGGTCTTTGTAGTTGTTTTCGGCTGAAGTCCGTTGTTTGTTTTCTTTTGGGTTTTCGTACATTGCATAAAATGTATTTCGGTTTTGGCCTATATTTGTGCCTTGTTGTAAGATCCGGTGAAATTGTTGTCAAGATAAGGGTCGGGACCCATTGTGAGGTCCCAACCCGTAGCATCCCGAGTCCCGTGGATTCGGGGTGTTACAGTCGCACCATTTAAATAAAACCAACTCTAAAATAAATCTTAGAGTTAAACCAAAATTCCCAAATATTCATGAACTCGATATAAAGCATCCGCTCGTCGAGTTTAACCACAAAAGTCCAAACAAATAAGAACTACGTACGACTTGATTCCTAATAAAGGATACGTAGGAAATTTGGTAATTTATGAACCAGATTCAGTCACGGGTCATAAAAATAAAATAATAAAACAAATAACCCAACACTTTTCTTGATCATGCGCGTGATAGCGGGATAAATTAAGCAACCCTTCCTAGAAGGTGGGTTTAGTTTAATCCTTTGATGCACGGTCGAGATATAAAAACCATGCAAATGATAGTTGAATCATTGTCTAGGCAACCCTTCCTAGAAGGTGGGTTTGGACTTTGATTCTCTGATGCATGAAAACACCGCACGGAACTACGTGAGGCTTGATCCTCTTTAACGAGGTACGTAGGCAACCCGTCAAAAAACGGGTGCAGCCCAAATCACCAAAACCAAACCAAACATCGATATTTATATAACTTAGAATCAAAAGGTCAAAAAGAGAGGGTCGTACTCAAATAAAAAATAAATAAATAAAATGTGTTTTGTAAATTTGTATTCCTATAAAACATAAAATGTGTTTTGTAAATTTGTGTACATTTTTACTCAACATATTTTTGGCACGCCCAGTGGGAACTTTTCTTTCTTTTCATCTCTAAGTTATACATATACTAATGTTTGATCTTATTTGATTGCAAGAAAATGGCGTCAAGGGCAATTGTGAACTTCAATGAACTCCCGGCTACCTTCATCATCCAAGGAGGACGATGGCTCCGCCATAAGTCGTTTGAAGTTGTCTTGGACATTGCTCCTAATACGATCTATGCTGAAATCCCTTTGAAGAACTCTTTCAGGAGTCTTCAAGGTTTGGAGGAACATGCAACTCCGAAGTCGTCCATGGCTCTTTCGGGACATGGGGGCATGAAGCCCAGCAACAAGTTCAACAATAAGAAACCTACTTATGTCAAAGTTGGACGTGACATTTCTCCTAGTTTTAATGGCACAAAACCTTCTTCTAGGGTTGTCCCAAGGCCAATCATTCGTATCATCAAGAAGAATGTTGCGCCTGTTGGTATTCCTGCTGAAAATACTGTTAAGAAGGTGAACAAGTCTCGAAGAAGGAGGGGACGCAAGAATGGTTCTTGTCGTAACACTGGACCGCTTTGTAAACTAGCTTCCTCACCGGCTCTAAAACAAGCCAACACAATCCTTTGTGAAGCTGCAAAAGAGCTTTTAAACTCAAAGCATGCAATGGATAATTTTTCAATGACTACCGCAAGACAAATTCTTGTAGGGTCAATTCCTATTACATTGGACAATTTTGAGCAAGTCTACATGACTTCCTATTCCGAGGAGGGTAATCAACCAAAAGCTCCAAAGCTTAAAATCAACAAACCCTCACGGGCCAAGAAAAATTCAAATGAGAATGAAGTGATTAAAGAAACTTCTAAAACTCAAAAGAGAGAAAGAAGTCTTCGTATTTCTAAAAGCTCAGTCTCGCAAGAGGCTCAAGTTGTTTCTTGTGGTGGTCCAGTTACAAGATCAAAAGCTAAGTCAACGACTTATGCTCAAGTAACTTCACAACCACCAAGTCCACAACGAGAATCGGAAGAAAGCTCAAGTTCTCCTTTGTATGGAGATTTATCTTCTCTATTCTGTTAGCATGAAATATTGTGATATTTTAGGCACGTTTTCTAAACGTATTTGATTCATATTGATAGTCTTTGATTGAACTCCGTTGCATATGTGAGCTAGTATTACCTATATTGTCGATATGGATGTCTACACTATTTCTATGTTGATTATAGGTGATTTGGAGCTATTTCCGAACGGAATCGAGCAAAAGAGGAGTTGATTGAGTGTGTCCATAGATTGAGGACATTCTTAGGAAGCAAATTGGAGTTTAGCTTGAGGAATGCATGAGGCTAGAGAAGAATCACGTTCTTGCCCTAAACCACGCTCTAAAATACGGCCGTATTACAAACCACGTTTAGTTCCACGGCCGTGGAACCTTGCGAAGAGAGGCGTGATGCATTCCAGTAACTATTACGGCCGTGGAACATATGATGCAAACCGTGACAATTTCCACACCTAGAATTACGGTCGTGGAAACTTCCACGACCGTGATCTTGGCGAATCTTTTTCGCCACACTTTGAAGCCACGATCTTTTGAAGATTGGGCCGGGCCGACATTTTGCCCTACAACTATAAAAAGACGGACGAAAGGAGATTCCGTCATCGACGCTTAGGATCGTTTACGCCCGCTACCTCATTCTACACCATCGCTTGGAAGCATTGATCATCTCATTGGAGATCGAAGTTCGTATCTGGGAATTGCCCTAATCTCGCACTTTTGGTGGAGATTGCTGTTGAGATCTTCGGATTGGCGGAAGATCGAAGCTTTTGGAAGATTTTGCAAGAAGACCTCTCTTCTTGTTTAGGTTTGATTAGGAAAACGGATTGACATCCCGTTTTTCCCTTCTTTCCTAAGGTTGTGATTGTTTACTTTATTTTGAATCCTTTGAAAACATTCGTTCTTGATTGTGACCTTGAGATCGGTTTGAAGATTATTGAGAGTTCTTGGAAATTTTCAACTTTTTATCTTTTAATTCTTGAATTGATATCAACATGACTGTTATTGGCTAAAAACCCTTAACAATTCTAAGGTGAAGGGTTGATAGTTGTGGCTTAGATGATGATAGATCGATCGCAAACAGATTAGACCCTGAGAGTTAGAGAAGATCGTCGACAAACCCTAAATTACGGCCTGTTCTTGAGTTCCACGACCGTGGAATACCAAGAACTAACCGTAATTTCTCCTAAATCTACGAGCCTGCTTTTACTTTAATCCAAAGTTAAAGATTTGCTTTAACTTAGTTTAGACTTGTCTTTTTCTAGGTGGTAGTGAAGCCTCAACAACCTCTACCTCGATTGTGAGTGTCACAACCTCAATCGGTTAAGTTAGTCTTGATCCTTGGGTTACAAGTTTGGGTATTTGACACTAATTCTCACCTTTAGAATCTTTCTATATTGAGCCTCAACAACCTGTATAAAGAGTGCCTTGTAGGTGAGTTACATAAGGTTTTTGGAACTTCACCGTACGATTACCTTACATTAGTATACCTTTGCATATCTCAACTCTGTCTTTATATCATTAAGTATATCTTGAATCGATTGCCACAGCTGGATACTTGGATCTTTAGGATTGTTGTTTTCCCAATATTTGCAAAACTCTCATATTTACTCGCTTGATAATCTGCAATCGAATTTGTTCCCACCCAAATCCCTGTGTTCGATACCCTGGAATTCTTGCTTACCTACGTCGATCCGTACACTGCGGGTTCGCTGCTTGATTCTAGTTTTATAAATTTAAAGCTTATTTGCACACACCTTTAGGGGCGAACATATTCCAAGAGGAGGAATTTCCATATGTTATTACAAAAGAAGGAGCAACGAGAGTTGTAACCCAAGATGAATCTGAGAACATGCAAGTGTTCATGACCGGAACAACAAGTGTTGAAGAACAACTTCAAGACTTGCAAAGGTCTTTAGCCGCAAGAGAAGCTCAAATAGCTACACTTATGGCTCAAATTGAAAACCAAGCTAATGTTAGTCGACATGAGCCAGTAAGGACGAATGATGAAAGTCCTGGCGGTAGCTCATCTGTTTCCCCACAAGAGATTAGGGAGATGATCGCTCAAGGAATCCGAGAATTCCAAGTGTCACAAAATCCTCCAGTACTCGGGTATAGAAAGCCATATCCGATCCAATATGATTCAGTACCATTCCCTCCCGGTTATCAAAGACCAAATTTTGATAAGTTTGATGGAATGCATGGATCACCACACGAGCATTTGGCTCATTTTTACTCAGCATGTGGTGAGACCGCATTGAGTGATGCTTTGTTGATCGACAATTTGTCCAATCTTTAAAGGGATCGGCATTTACTTGGTACACTCAACTTCAACCGGGATCAATCCACACATGAGATGATTTACAAAGAGCATTTCTAGCTCAATTTGTGAGCTCTAAGGCAAAGGTATCCATTATGGATCTTGCTAATACCTTTCAAAGGTCAAATGAGCTTGCAAATGATTTTATCGCCAGATGGCGAAGCTTGAGACTTCAATGCCTAGAAAAGCTAAGTGAAGAGGCATGTGTCCAAATGTGTACTAATAACTTAATTCCTGAGTTAGCAGTGCATGTTGGTAGTGTTGAGCCTCGTTCTTTTGATGCCTTAGTTTCAAAGGCTTGCAATGTTGAACGACAATTGGCTCGGCGTGATGCAAAAACCTATCGTCCTCAGGCAAATGAACTTAAAAGAGATGATGGAAAAAGACCTTTTAAAAAGGGAGAGTCTATGGCAACCTTTATTAAATCCGGAAATAAAATCTTCACAGGAAATAATTCCCAAAATCAAGATATAGGAAAAGGTAAAGATGCCATTAAAAGACTCACTCTTGAGGAAAGGAAGCAAAAGAAATATCCTTTTGACGATGATGATGTCCAAGGGATTTTTGATGAGTTGATGTCGTCTAAGCTTCTTACACTTCCAAAGTCAAAAAGGCGAAATGAAGTTGGAAGGACAAATGATCCAAAGTATTGTCCTTATCACCAAATTATTAGTCACCCTATCAAAGATTGCTATGTCTTCAAAGATATAGTTGAGAGGATGATTAACAAAGGAGAGATCGAGATTGAAGGTGAAGACTCGGTAGCTCCAAAGGCTTCATCAAATACTACATCCTTAGTGGATGCGGATAATTTGGTGACTCCAAATACACTCGAAGAACCATCTAGGTCAAATGAAGATGAGGGTATTCCCACGGTTTCCTTGCCTCTGATGGCGATACCTGTACAATTTTCAATAGATGGTGGAAAAGATATCCGCATTGTTTGGGCATACCCTGATATGCCAAGAGATGGTCCTGGGGTCCCAACTCTATATGAGATTATGACATGCTCAGATATCGAAGATCTGTTTTCAGATGACGATGATCTTGACATTGATAGTGATTTTGAGTGGAAAACTTGTGTAACTCGAAAGACCCGGCCAGAAGCCACTCACAAATCGAGTTCTCCTGGGTTTAGAATGATCGGAAGAAAACCCGAGAAAAAGAAAAACAAGAAAAACAAAAAAAAAGAAAAACAAGAAGGAAAAGAAGCCAAATTCTGACTCTGAGGAAGAATACGTTCAACCTGAGAGGGTATCGGTTACCTTACAAGATTTTGTCCCAAATAAATTTTATGGCGATGAAGAACCTTCGGAAGATGAGACATTTTGGGGCAATGAAGTTGCTCAATGTTGCATGGCCACATGGGCCGATATATGTGAAGAGGAGGAACCAGAAGTTGATGCAGTTTCTCTTCGTTCCGGACGTCAACTTCTATCTCCGAAACCCAATGAAAAAAGAAAGGAGAAAGAATTGATTTCTAATGAACATTCAAAAGTGACAAATTTTGATGAACGTTTTGATAAAGAAACTTCTCAATTACCTCATAAAAATATGGAGGACATTGAGGTGCTACAAAAAGAATCCACTTCTCGCGTACCGGTTTCGCTTCATAAAGCTCCGTACAAAGAAAAAGTAAAATATGACGTCATCAGTCACTTGAAGCGCATTCCCGCACGTTTGAGTGTTTATGATGCCCTACAAATGTCAAATGAATTGAGGAAAGCCCTAATTCAGGCTCTTATGGATCCCGGTGATTATAAAGATCAAGTTGAAATGGTGGAGGTTAATGATGTTTCATTATCCCCGCCAACTCAATGTGCCTCATGCATGACTTGTATAACATTCTCGGATGAAGATCTTCATTTGGGGAATGAATATCATAATCGGCCATTATATGTTACGGACACTATTGGAGATACAAAGGTCAATCGAATCCTTTTGGATTGTGGATCCGCAGTAAATCTGCTTCCATTAAGGATACTAAGGACAATGGGGTTGACGACCACACATTTATCTCCTACTTTGCTAACCATTCAAGGTTTCAATCAAGTAGGACAAAAAGCCATGGGTACCATTGCATTACAGATTGTTCTTGACGATCTTTATAAAGATGCTTTGTTCCATGTCATAGATGCAGATACCTCTTATAATGCCTTACTTGGTCGACCATGACTTCATGCTAGTAAATCTATAGTTTCTACTCTTCATCAATGCTTGAAATACACTGATGATAATGGAAATGAAAGGATTATTCGAGGTGACCCAAACCCTTTTCACGGAGAAAGTGTTAATTATGCCGATGCCAAGTTTTATAAGGCGGTTAGTTTCAACTCAAACATGCCCATGAAGGTTGTCAATGGTAAAAATACTAATAATGTTCACCAAGCACCAAAAGTTTCTCTGAACGGGAAGAATGAGAAAGGTGATCCATGTTCTAAGGTGTTGTTTAAGTACACACCAAAAGATAGACGGAAAGCCGGGCAAAAACCCTTGAACTCGGTAGAGAAGGTTATGAACTCTCTCATGACAAGTTACACCTTTTCTCTACGGAAAATTGACCAGTCTATTCCAAAAACGACTTTGGTCATTAAAAGGTCCTTCGGGGTTAAAACAAGTGATAACAGAAGGGTAGTGTCAAGAGTTGAAGCCAATAATCCTCCTTCCAAATCACTTTCAAAGAAGCTGAACAAGAAGTTCAAAGTTAAAGTGAAAAATTCAAATTTGTTATCAAAAAACAAAGCTCCATATATCCCCTACAATGAGGATGATATTGAAAAGTTAAAGGTTTCTCATGAAGGGGGTATATTGACAGCGAGTTTTGAAGAGCCTATGACATTGACTCCGGAGGAGCAAAGCTTGTTTCTCGATGATAAAGCATCAACATCTCGGATTACAGTATTTGATAGGCTTGAAACCGGTTCAACGAGTGGAGAAACAAGAGCTTCTGTGTTTCAAAGGCTTGAATATGTCGATAGGACTAAAAACAAATCAAAACAAATCAAAAAATGGAGGATCAGTAAGAAAAAGAAGAAAGCAAGGTTGCTTGTGCAAAAGCCAAATGAAGATTTCATGAATGCCGAAGTAGAAGAGGTGAACATGGTGTCTGTTGATATAGAGGAGGATTCACAAGATTTCATCAATACAGTTCAACCAGCACCGACAGAAATGGAAGACGGTGGGCAAGCTACAGTTGATGATCTTCAAGAAATCAATTTAGGCACTCTTGAATGTCCTAAACCCGTCCTTGTTAGTGCATTGTTGACTAATCAAGAAAAAACAACATATGAAGAACTTCTCAATGAGTACAAAGATGTGTTTGCCTGGGGTTATCAGGATATGCCTGGTTTAGACTCGAAGGTGGCAATGCATAAACTAGCAATCTCTGAAGAGAAAAAGCCAGTAAAACAAGCACAACGCCGCTTTCATCCCGAGTTGATTGTCCAAATAAATATTGAGGTTAAGAAGCTTATTGAAGTGGGTTTCATTCGTGAGGTCCAATATCCGATTTGGCTAGCCAACATTGTCCCTGTGAGGAAGAAAAATGGACAACTCCGTATTTGTGTGGACTTTAGGGATTTGAATGAAGCATGCCCTAAAGATGAATTTCCATTACCTATAACCGAGTTATTGGTTGATGCCACCACTGGATTCAAGGCTTTGTCTTTCATGGATGGATTCTCGGGATACAATCAAATTAAAATGGATCCTCATGACGAAGAGCTAACTGCTTTCCGAACACCTCAAGGCACCTATTGTTATACAGTAATGCCTTTTGGTCTTAAAAATGCGGGGGCAACTTATCAAAGAGCCATGACAATTATCTTTCGGGATTTGCTTCATAACACAGTTGAGTGTTATATGGATGATTTAGTTGTCAAAACAAAAGAAAGAGAAGATCACCCAAATGATCTGCGAAGGGTTTTTGAAAGGCTACACAAGCACCAACTGAAGATGAATCCCCTCAAATGTGCTTTCGGTGTGACATCCGGAAAATTTCTTGGTTTTATCGTTCGCAGTCGGGGAATTGAAATTGATCCTGATAAAATTAAGGCCGTCATGAATATGCCTCCTCCAAGGAATGTCCGCGAGCTTCGGGGCTTACAAGGGAAACTTGCTTACATCCGACGTTTCATTTCGAATTTGACCAGAAGATGTCAGCCATTTCTAAGGTTAATGAAGAAAGATACTCCATTTATACGGGATCAATCATGCCAAAATGCCTTGGATAACATCAAGAGGTATATGATGAATCCACCAATTTTGATGGCACCAATATCAAGAAGGCCTCTAATCTTGTACACCGCGGCTCTTGAACGGTCATTAGGGGCTATGTTGGCTCAAAACAATGATGAGGGAAAAGAAAATGCCTTATACTATATCAGCCGAACCTTGGTAGGGGCATAACACAATTATTCTGCTATGGAAAAGATATGTCTTGCTTTGGTGTTTGCCGTTCAAAAGCTACGACATTATCTTTTAACCCATCAAATCACCTTGATCTCAAAGGCTGATCCACTAAGATATATTTTATCAAAAGCAGTGTTGTCTGGGAGATTAGCCAAGTGGGCAATGCTATTAGCTCCTTTTGACATCAAGTTTGTGTCACAAAAGGCAATAAAAGGACAAATCATAGCTGATTTTTTAGCTGCTCATCCAACCCCTGACAATGAAGAATTGGTATATGATCTACCAGATGAAGAAGTTCTAATGGTTGAGGAAACATCATGGCAATTATATTTTGACGGAGCGGCGAAAAAACAAGCATCTGGAGTTGGTATTGTGTTTATCACTCCTTATGGCGGCTTGGTTCCATATTCTTTCTCTCTTTTAGAGACTTGCACAAACAATGTGGCGGAATATGAGACACTAATCATCGGTCTTGAAATAGCTCTTGAGTTGCATATTGATCCATTAAAAGTGTTTGGTGATTCTCAATTGATCATTAGACAAATAAATGGACAATATGAAGTAAAGCATCCAAATTTAGTTCCTTTACATGAAAAAGCAAAATGCCTCATGCAACAATTTCAACAAATAGAGGTAATGCATGTGTCAAGATCCGGAAATGATAAGGCTGATGCTCTAGCCAAATTAGCGGCATCCCTAACACTACCTTATGAAAGAGAGATACAAATCACAATTGGGGAGCGTCATTTGCTTTCATCGGCTTTAGACCGATTCAATTCAACCGAAGAAGTGCATGTTGCCTCGGTATATGAGATTGATGAAGACCCTGATTGGTGACAATCAATCATTGAATATCTTCAACATGGGATTTTACCTGATGATGCCAAAAAGAAAGTGGATATCAAACGGCGGGCACCGCGTTTCTTGTTGAAAAATGATACCTTGTATCGTAGAGCCTTTGATGGTATACTGCTTCGGTGTTTATCAAAAGAAGAAGCAAAATATATTCTCACAGAAACTCATGCCGGAGTATGTGGGGCACATCAAGGTGGTCCTAAGTTAGCCGATCAAGTTAAACGGCTAGGCTATTATTGGCCGACCATGGTGAAAGACGCAATGAATTTTGCTAAGACGTGTCATGCGTGTCAATATCATGGTGATTTCATTCATCAACCTCCTCAACTCCTTCATCCGACAATCTTGTCTTGGCCCTTCAATGCATGGGGTCTTGATGTTGTAGGGCCTATAAATCCGTCATCATCACGGGGTCATCAATACATTTTGGCCGCAACTGATTATTTCTCCAAATGGGCCGAAGCTTTACCATTGAAAGTAGTGGGGGCAAAAGAAGTTGCCAACTTTATCAGAATCCATTTGATATACCGATATGGAGTTCCTTTGAAGATAATATCGGACAATGCCCTCTATTTCAAAAATCAAGTAATGGTGAAACTGGCTGAAAAATTCGGTTTCAAACACAGTTTTTCATCAAGCTACAATCCATCCTCGAATGGTCAAGCTGAAGCATTTAATAAGGTCCTATGCAAAATTCTCAAGAAGATTGTGTCAAAATTAAGAAGAGATTGGCATGAAAGATTGCATGAAGCATTATGGGCATACCAGACAACAATTCGAACATCTACCGGATGTACGCCATACAATTTGGTATTTGGATCTGAAGCCGTCTTACCTTTGGAGGTACAATTACCTTCCCTTAGGGTTATGGTACAACTCACCGATCCCGAGGAAAATGTCAAAGTCCGTCTAGCTGAACTCGAAGCATTAGACGAGTGTAGGTTGGCGACACAACAAAGACTCGAAATTTACCAAGCTCAAGTAGCTGGTGCATTTAATAAACGAGTCAAGTTCCGATCCTTTTCGGTGGGTGACTTGGTTCTTACAGTAAGACGACCAATTGTCATTAACCGAAAATCAAAAGGAAAATTTGAGCCAAAATGGGAAGGCCCGTATGTTATCACCAAGATTTTCCCTAAGGGAGCATACGAGCTTTCAAACAATGAAGGCAAGATATTATATTCTTGTGTAAATGGGAAGTTTATAAGGAAGTTCTTTACTTGATGTAAAAAAAAAAAAGGAAAAAAAGCCATTGTACACAAATGATAGTGAAATAACTTGAAAAACCCTTCATAGAAGGTGGGTTCGAGTTGTTTTGGTGATGTGTATAGGAAAAAGGGCTAAAAAAAAAAGAGTTCCCAAACGAACTACGGACGGCTTGATCCCTCACAAAGAGGGTACGTAGGCAGTCTAGCTAGTCAAATGCTAGGTGCAGCCACCCAAAAAAAAAAATCACCACTTCCCAAAAGAACTACCCGTAAGTTCCAAAAAGAACTACGAGAAAGGCTTGATCCCTCACAAAGAGGGTACGTAGGCAGTCTAGCTAATCCAAATGCTAGGTGCAGCCACAAAAACCAACAAAACATTTTTTTTTTCTTTATAAAAAAGAAAAGAAGAGTAAGCAAAATACGTCTACGAAAGATGATAAATTGAAGGCTTCTATGCCTAAATTGCTATACCTTAAACAACATTCTCAAACTTGATGGTTAATCCAAATTTCTTCAAAACAAAATTTCCTTTCAAGGAATAAATTTATATATCTCCCCAAAAATTTGATCAAATTTACAATTGCATCACAATGTGAATTTTCTCATACCCTTAAACAAAAAATGATATCCTTCCAAACTCCTTTATTTTATCTCAAGCCAAGAGAGATAAAATCATGTTGACTAACATCATCAAACTACTTGATCAAAGAAGCCCCAAAACTAAAAAGAGATATCTACAAAGTCTCTAAACCAATGGCACAAAGCTCTCAAAATTAAACACTTGTCCACCACAAAAAGGTCTCAAGCCAAATATCAAATATTAAAAACAAATTCCCAAGAAAAAATATTTATAAAGTTCAAAGTTTTTATACTCATAAATCATATTCTTGACCAAGTGACTATGGGTAAATTTCATATCCAGACAAATTTCCATTGGAACTATTCACATATATACAATATGTTCCTCTTTCATGCATGCATAAATGAAACCAAATGGTTTCAAATGCGAAGCATCTTAAAAGCAAAAAAAAATAATTTCGAACTTTCTACGCGTTCAATTTCTCACACGCATAAAGTTCGGGGGCAACTGTTTGGGGTAAAATTTTATGAATACTTATTATTCATCCTCTTACATAAAATCTCAGGAAATTAATCATATTTTAAACATTTGATTAATTTCTTAAAAATTTAGCGTAGAGCTAATTTGAAATTGGGATTCCAAAAATATAACAATCATGTTTGTTAATATGATTCTCATTAATCTAATAATATTAGATAAATCCAAGATTATTTGGGCTTCTACCCATAACATATTTTAGTCCAAATGCTAATTAGTTATATAAATTAGCTAAAAAGACTACATTTAAATAAATAAAACAATTATAAAGGAGTGTATTTGAAAACACGTTCAATCCTCAAATCTGTAACAAATGAGAGAAATAAATTTCTCTAAAATTAAATAAATTTCTCTAAAATTAATTAAAAAAAAATAATAATACAAGTGGTGTAAAATCCGGAAAATTTTATTCCGTCTATTTCTGTTATAAACCCGATCTCGATCAGTTGATTCATATCCGTCTACTTAGTCAGACATATTATTATAGAATCTATCATTTTATGTAGATTCCTTCACATAAAATGATAGAATCTTTTAAATAGTTTATCATTTTATGTAACTTACTTCCGCATAAAATGATAGAATTCTTAACCGATCCTAAACTATAACAAACTCCGTATCCGTCTAGTCCGTATATTCATGGGTCGGGATCTTGTCCAACTCAGAAACTCGTCAGTTTAAGGAGCTTGTCCACAGCCAGTTTCAGCCCATCTATTACTCCATATTTCAGCCAACGGATCCAGCCCTGCTAGCCCAGCTCGAGCAGCCCACAGCTCGCCTCTGCAGCGCCAGCTAGCCCAGCTCCAGCAGCCCACTGTTTGCCTTGTCCAGCCTTGTCCGTGATCTACTCCAGCTTGCCCTCAGCCTTACAGCAATTCCAGCCCGCTGCCTTGACTGCTTCAGCCCAGCGCCAGCCCAGCTGCTGGAGGAGATAACGAAGCAGCCTGCTTCAGCCCAGCGCCAGCCCAGCTGTTGGAGGAGATAACGAAGCAGCCTGCTTCAGCCCAGCGCTAGCCCAGCTGCTGGAGGAGATAACGAAGCAGCCTGCTTCAGCCCAGCGCAAGCCCACGCCTGCTCCAGCCCAGGAAGAAGCCGTTTCACCTCACCATACATCTGGGCTACCCTTTCCTACTTCAGCAGAAACAACCGTTACAGATTCTTCCCTTCTGTAACCGCCTCTCCTTCCTAACGTATCCCCTGAATATCGCTCTTCCCTTATCTGAGAATTTATTCCTCTCTCCTATCTTCACACGTTCGAGTTCGAATTGGAAGACGAAAGCACACTGTCGACTGCGTATCCAACCTCCGTCTGTATACGTCTAGCCGCTCCAGGCACCTACGATCACCTCCTGATCTTCTGACCGAACCAAGGTTAGTGCAGCGATCTTATTCTTCCGCCTTCACCTTATTCTCTCTACCGACCCATCTGCGTACAGCACTCACCATTCTTCTCTCCTTGTTTCTTGGACCGACGCTGCTGTCCATCGAATTACAGCCACCTACGGAACCAAAGAGCTGCATCCATCGAATTACAACCACCTTAGCCAGCCTCAACTTGCTTAAGACGGAACAGAACCTTGCGAGACTTTCTGTATATACCTACGGTAGGCCCTTCGTCATTCTTCTTACCTCACCCTTACCAATTCAGAATAATGATCTCCTCCTATTTTTGCTTCAGCGACATAGTCCAGCCCTCTCGGTTACGAGTCCGGAACCAAGGAACTCAGAGCACCCTCTACTGAAGCGGGTAAGTCACTGTTGTATGTTGTTCTGTTGCTGAGTAAAGGATGTAGCTTAGGGTAGAAGATACATGGGTTATAGGAAAAGTTTGGTGTGTTTTACAATCTGGAGTGAATTGGAGTTTAGAGAGGATCAGTAAGTTCGAACCTGGGGTATAAGGGACTAGAAAGTTGGACCAGAATAAAGGGCTGCTGTAAATTCCATTTTGTTTCCTTTCAGCTTTTAAGTTAGAAGCTGACTACATTGCCGACCAATGTTTGAGCGTTTGGATAAAGATCCACCGTTGAATTTTGGATATGTTGTAGACGGTTATACGTAGTATAGGGTATTAAAATTTGGGAAGAAATGAACGGTCGGATTAGAAGTTATAAGCTTTCGAAGTTGAGTAGTTGAGCAGTTTTTGTAAACTTAAGATTTTTGACTAAGTATGGAATTTGTAAAGGGAGTAATCAACTTTGGAAATTTTTATAAAACTGTTGAATGAACAGTTGGGAGAAATTCTTTCTCCTAAAGTTAGATAGGACATCAGAGATAATCTAAGGATTTAAGTCGCAATTTTTATAAGCGGTTACGAATTTTATATTTGAAACCGAAAGTAGACCTATACGATCTTTTGAAAAATATGAAAATAAGAAAGATACCGGTTTGTATCCAAACTAAACCTTAGGAGTTAGAATATGATTCTAGAATCTCAAATAGGAGTTTAGACACGAATTTTGGAAAATTTGGAGTTTCGGGACCAAGGGTAAAATGGTCATTTTACCCTAAATTAGTACTGTAACTAGTTATGTCTTACTACGTTCTTCTATCTTAGAAGTCTTAGACTTCTAATTACTTGGGAGTGTGCTAGTGCACTTATCCCCTTTGACAGGCAACTGAGTTGCTACAGTTTACAGAGCGAGTTTGGTTTACAGAGAGTCGAGCTTTATACCAGGTAAGTCCTTTGGGCTTACTTAGCTGACTTCTAAATATGAGCATGAATGATGATAGTGGTGTGTGATTGAAATGTTTAGAGAGATAGGTTGTGATATATAATTACCGACCTATACTTGGCCTAAGAGTAACGGGCGGTGGCATTCTGCTCAGTTAGCTTGCGAGCGCTGGGGGTTTCTTTAGGGACTAGTCCATACTCGGTTTGTAGTGATGCTACCGACGGAGGTCAGCTAGACCTACACCCAGTTGGATAAGGAACGGAGGCGTGAGCTGTTAATAGCTCTCGTGCCACAACTTAAATTGAATAATGTGAATCACTTAAATAATAGATAATAAACGGTTGAGTGCCAGCATGATGTTTGTTTATTTTTTTTTCTGCTTGTGGTTGTGATGTTATCATTCTACTTATATTTGGATAGTTAGCTAACGGTTGATATGTTGTGTAGATTTGCCACAGGTTAGAGCAGATGCCGAGTGATCCAGACGGTAGTGGTCAGCCGGGGTGTCGTACTTTAGGACGTTTTACAGTTTCTTCATTTGTGGGTTTTCAGTTGAACTTTGTTTCTTGTCGTTCTTTCCGTACTTGGTTATATTACGTTTTCCGGCTGTTAGTTGTTCTGGTCACATTCATACATTGTTAAGAATTATTTTATGATTTCTGGTTTTCCTTATCTGTGCCTTGTTGTAAGATCATGTTAAGTTGTTGTCAAACTAAGGTCGGGACCCACTGTGCGGTCCTAACCAGTAACTCTCTGAGTTGTAAAATTTGGGGTGTTACAACATGGTATCAGAGCTCTAGGTTGGCAACAATGGCACTTGAAATCTTCTAAAAAGGTCATATAAGTAAATAAACAGAACCCGAAAGGGGTCTGAGTTTTCCAAAGAAGATTTTGGTTTTAAAATGCATACAGAGTCGGGTTGGGATAGAAAGTACGGATGACCACCACTACCTCCGCGGATCTCGGCAGCTTAGTACTTTTAGAAATGTTATGTTAACTTAGTATCTGCTTATAAAGATATGTGCAATAGATAAGTTTATGCCGAAGGTTAGTAGCATAATAGTTACACTATGTCCTTAACGGAGATAACATAGTGAGTTTCTCACTCCGTGGACACATCTAAGTAGATTTTGAAGGGTGTCAACGTGAGGATTAGTATGCACATCTTATGTGCATTAGGGTAGACGAAAGGTGGACAACTCCTTCGACTTTGTTGAGGAGTGTCGAGGGGGGAAAGTGAAGACTGAAGGACAACACCAACGAGCAGGGTAAGAAGGGGATCCTGAGTCAACTTAACAGGATCAAATGAAGATTATACATGAGAGTAGTACCGGAAAAGTATTGGATGATCGACAATTATGCAAATTGGGAGGGACATCACATAAATTTTGTCAAGTGTGGTGTGACGATATGAACAATGTGGATGCCGTCAGAAATAGTCATAGTAATGAAAGTCAAAGTAAGATATAGAACCAATCCAGACAAAAGACATTAAATTTACGCTTACCGACGGACCAAAATATGAAGGTTGTTGTTAGAAGCAGGGCGGAATATGGCCACTATTGGCAAAGTAAGTCGGCATCCTAATCAAGCGGGTCCCACCTAGACACTCATAACCTAAGAATTAAGAAGAGATATGTCGTCGAACCAACTATGAAGACTTAAAGAGCCACACAACTGAAGCTTATGGTTAGCCAGAAAGTGGAGGGTGGATTTCATAAGCATGGAGGCAGAGTGACTTTCTATAAGACAAGTGAGATACAAGAAAGATGGTGATACAGATATCCAAATGATATAATCCTGAAAGCGGAGTCAAAGGATCACTATAAAGACAACATTATAATTTAACACCAACTAAGGAACAAGAGTGTGTGAAAATGATCTTGGCGTACCCAAGGGCCGTGATAACTTCCCTCTCTCAAAGGGACTTAAGTTACCAACACCAACAATTCACACCGGAACCTCGCAAGCAGCTGATGACCGAGGAAAAAAAAAATCGCGAAGATGTAATTACGAGCTATCATGGAAAATCTGATGAGTCCATTGACGACAGATGAATAATGCAGCTAAACTAGGAAAGAGTATAGTGGCCTTATAGTGAGAAATAGAAGTGTAGATTATAGAAGAAGTTAAAGGAGTATAAACGTAGAAACTGGAGGAGATAGATTCCACCAAGTAAATCAAACTTCAAAGAGATAGAAGAAAAGTAAGTCTATGATATTGCAGAAGGTCAACTATAGACTAAATGGTAACAACGGAGCATTACATGTGCGGGTTAATTAGTAGTGACGGGTTGGCATATAAGAAGAATGACCACATGGTCACAAATGAATTTTATCGACATGTGGAGAAGTCCTTAAAGAGATCAAATACGACAATTGTAAAGTCAAATCGATACAAGTACAAGTAACACCGAATAAGTCAAGTCAGTAAATCTAATTAAAATGGTAAAGGAAGAATTGACGGTCAAAAATGACCCCTTATATCATTGATGATATAAAGAGAATGGTTACGAGCAGTGTTCACTTACCGGCTAAGGAAAGGGTACAAATCATAGTTAGTACATATGAAGTCGTATTAGAAGCACGAGAGGAGTAAGAAGAAGTAGATAATTTTGATCAGATCCTACGTCAGACCAGATAGAAGTTACTTAGCATTCCACACAAATAGAGCTGCTTGAGTTGGAGAAGCAGTTAGAGGAGTTAGCAGAAAAGGGCTTTATACGTCATGGTGTTTCTCTCTGGGGCGCACCAGTATTATTTGTGAGGAAGAAGGATGGATCGATGAGGCTGTGTATTGATTACCGGGAGTTGAACAAGGTCACCATCAAGAATAAGTATCCACTGCCTCGCATACATGATCTGCTGGACCAGCTGCATGGAGCGTCAGTGTTCTCGAGGATAGATTTGAGATCGGGTTATCACCAGCTGAGAGTGAGAGACCAGGACATACCTAAGACGGCATTCCGGACTAGGTATGTCCACTATGAGTTTGTAATGATGCCATTCGGGCTCACTAATGTGCCATCAGTATTTATGGAGTTGATGAATAGGATTTTCATCGACTTCTTAGACCAGTTTGTAGTGGTCTTCATTGACGACATTCTAGTTTACTCTAGAAGTCGAGAGGAGCATGCCGGACACTTGAGGACAGTGTTACAAATTCTATAGGATAGCCAGCTATATGCTAAACTATCCAAGTGTGAGTTCTGGATGTCAGAGGTGGCTTTCCTAGGCCATGTAGTGACTGCTGAGGGGATTAAGGTCGACCCGGCAAAGATTGAGTCAGTATCCTCTTGGCAACCTCCGAAGAATGTTAAGGAGGTTCGCAGCTTCCTTGGATTGGCAGGTTATTACCGTCGGTTTGTGGAAGGGTTTCCTTGATCGCCCGACCACTTACTTCTCTCCTAAGGAAGACTACTCGGTTCGTCTGGTCTGAGCCGTGTCAGCAGATTTTTGAGGAGCTGAAGAGGAGATTGACGTCTGCTCCGATCTTAGCACAGCCTGAGGGTACAGAGGACTTTGTAGTGTACAGTGACGCATCCAAGCTGGGCTTAGGGTGTGTCTTGATGCAGAGGGGTAAGGTCATAGCGTATGCATCTCGACAGCTGAAGACGTATGAGGAGAACTACCCCACCCATGACCTGGAGTTAGCTGCGGTAGTACATGCTCTTAAGATCTGGCGTCATTATCTCTATGGAGCGACCTGTCAGATCTTCACATAACATAAGAGTCTGAAGTACATATTCACTCAGCGGGAGTTGAATAACCGCCAGAGGCGGTGGCTAGAGTTGGTCAAGGATTTTGACCTTGAGATTCTCTACCACCCCGGAAAGGCGAACGTAGTTGCTGACGCTTTGAGTCGGAAGACGCCTCGGGAGAAGGCGATAGCTCGTTTGACAGTACAGCCACAGTTACAGAGAGACTTAGCTTGGTTGGAGGTAGAGATCCAGTTCCCCGATACAGCTCATCAGTTAGCCACCTTAGAGTTACTTCCTGACCTGTTGGGTGAGATCCGACAGAAGAAGGAGACATGTCCGACTTTGACCCAGATCCGAGACCGGATGTCATGAGATGAGGCACCTCAGTTCACTATCGGTGCCGATGGAGTGATGAGACGGCAGGACCGTATATGTGTGCCATCAGACAGTGAGCTGAGATAGAGGATACTAGGTGAGGCTCATGCTACCCCTTACTCCGTAGATCCAGGAGCGAGTAAGATGTATAAGGACGTGAGACGTTCCTTCTGGTGGGGTGGTTTGAAGCCTGATGTGGCCCGATATGTAGGCCAGTGTGTGACCTGTCAGCAGGTCAAGATTGAGCATCGTAGATCCGGAGGAGAGCTTCACCCACTTCCAGTATCACATTGGAAGTGGGAAGATATTTCTATGGATTTTGTTACCGGATTGAGGCTCAGCAGAGGCTTTGATGCCATTTGGGTAGTGGTAGACCGGCTGACGAAGACCGCACGTTTCATTCCGATCAAGGAAACATGGCCGGTAAGTCGTCTAGCAGAGGAGTTCACCAGACACATTGTGAGACTCCATGGAGTACCGAGGACTATCGTCTCCGACAGGGATGGACGTTTTACCTCTAGATTTTGGCAGCAGGTACATACTGCTCTGGGGACGAGTCTCCACTTTACCACTGCCTATCACCCACAGACAGACGGTCAGTCCGAGAGGACCATTCAGACCTTAGAGGATATGTTGCGGGCATGTGTGCTAGATTGGGGACAGGTATGGCCAGATCATCTCCCACTAGTAGAGTTTTCATATAATAACAGCTGGCATGCGTCTATTGGGATGGCACCTTATGAGGCTTTGTACGGACGGAGATGTCGTACGCCATTGTGTTGGGATGAGCCTAGCAAGGCTGAAGGGGTAGTACCAGACCATATACAGGATGACATCGCCCGGATTGCCTTAGTCCGGTTGAGGATGTTAGCAGCTCAGAGTCGTCAGAAGTCCTACGTCGACAAAAGGCGTCGACCTTTGGAGTTTAGAGTAGGTGCATAGGTGTGGTTGAGAGTGTGACCTACGAGAGGAGTTAGACGTTTCGGCATTAAGGGGAAGCTGAGTCCCTGATATGTCGGTCCATTTGAGATCTTAGAGAGAGTCGGAGAGGTTGCCTACCGACTAGCACTGCCACCGAGACTAGAAGGAGTCCACCCAGTTTTTCATGTATCTCAGCTGAGAGAGTACATACCGGATCCTAAACACGTCATCAGTCATGAGGATCTGATAGTCGAGCCAGACCACACTTTTGTGGAGTATCCAGTGGCCATCCTAGAGCGTAGTATTAGGCGTCTGCGTTCTAAGGAGATACCGATGCTGAGGATTCAGTGGTCTAGACGAGGAGCCGATGAGGCTACCTGGGAGACAGAGGAGAGTATTAGACGTAACTACCCTGAGTTCTTTGCGGAGTTAGCCGCTACCTCAGTACCGATGGGTTAGTACTGAGATGATACCTTATATGACTTCTGTGATTATATGTTTAAATGATTGCTTATGTTTATGTGTGTGATGACGTGAGTAGTTGCATGCTAGAATATAACTCTTGAAGGGAAAGGTATGGGGTAGGTACCTTATTCTAAGTTTCGGGACGAAACTTATTTTAAGGGGGTACTGATGTAAAATCCGGAAAATTTTATTCCGTCTATTTCTGTTATAAACCCGATCTCGATCAGTTGATTCATATCCGTCTACTTAGTCAGACATATTATTATAGAATCTATCATTTTATGTAGATTCCTTCACATAAAATGATAGAATCTTTTAAATAGTTTATCATTTTATGTAACTTACTTCCGCATAAAATGATAGAATTCTTAACCGATCCTAAACTATAACAAACTCCGTATCCGTCTAGTCCGTATATTCATGGGTCGGGATCTTGTCCAACTCAGAAACTCGTCAGTTTAAGGAGCTTGTCCACAGCCAGTTTCAGCCCATCTATTACTCCATATTTCAGCCAACGGATCCAGCCCTGCTAGCCCAGCTCGAGCAGCCCACAGCTCGCCTCTGCAGCGCCAGCTAGCCCAGCACCAGCAGCCCACTATTTGCCTTGTCCAGCCCAGTCCGTGATCTACTCCAGCTTGCCCTCAGCCTTACAGCAATTCCAGCCCGCTGCCTTGACTGCTTCAGCCCAGCGCCAGCCCAGCTGCTGGAGGAGATAACGAAGCAGCCTGCTTCAGCCCAGCACCAGCCCAGCTGCTGGAGGAGATAACGAAGCAGCCTGCTTCAGCCCAGCGCAAGCCCAGGCCTGCTCCAGCCCAGGAAGAAGCCGTTTCACCTCACCATACATCTGGGCTACCCTTTCCTACTTCAGCAGAAACAACCGTTACAGATTCTTCCCTTCTGTAACCGCCTCTCCTTCCTAACGTATCCCCTGAATATCGCTCTTCCCTTATCTGAGAATTTATTCCTCTCTCCTATCTTCACACGTTCGAGTTCGAATTGGAAGACGAAAGCACACTGTCGACTGCGTATCCAACCTCCGTCTGTATACGTCTAGCCGCTCCAGGCACCTACGATCACCTCCTGATCTTCTGACCGAACCAAGGTTAGTGCAGCGATCTTATTCTTCCGCCTTCACCTTATTCTCTCTACCGACCCATCTGCGTACAGCACTCACCATTCTTCTCTCCTTGTTTCTTGGACCGACGCTGCTGTCCATCGAATTACAGCCACCTACGGAACCAAAGAGCTGCATCCATCGAATTACAGCCACCTTAGCCAGCCTCAAGTTGCTTAAGACGGAACAGAACCTTGCGAGACTTTCTGTATATACCTACGGTAGGCCCTTCGTCATTCTTCTTACGTCACCCTTACCAATTCAGAATAATGATCTCCTCCTATTTTTGCTTCAGCGACATAGTCCAGCCCTCTCGGTTACGAGTCCGGAACCAAGGAACTCAGAGCACCCTCTACTGAAGCGGGTAAGTCACTGCTGTATGTTGTTCTGTTGCTGAGTAAAGGATGTAGCTTAGGGTAGAACATACATGGGTTATAGGAAAAGTTTGGTGTGTTTTACAGTCTGGAGTGAATTGGAGTTTAGAGAGGGTCAGTAAGTTTGAACCTGGGGTATAAGGGACTAGAAAGTTGGACCAGAATAAAGGGCTGCTGTAAATTCCATTTTGTTTCCTTTCAGCTTTTAAGTTAGAAACTGACTACATTGCCGACCAATGTTTGAGCGTTTGGATAAAGATCCACCGTTTAATTTTGGATATGTTGTAGACGATTATACGTAGTATAGGGTATTAAAATTTGAGAAGAAATGAACGGTCGGATTAGAAGTTATAAGCTTTCGAAGTTGAGTAGTTGAGTAGTTTTTGTAAACTTAAGATTTTTTACTAAGTATGGAATTTGTAAAGGGAGTAATCAACTTTGGGAATTTTTATAAAACTGTTGAATGAACAATTGGGAGAAATTCTTTCTCCTAAAGTTAGATAGGACATCAAAGATAAACTAAGGATTTAAGTCGGAATTTTTATAAGCGGTTACGAATTTTATATTTGAAACCGAAAGTAGACCTATACGATCTTTTGAAAAATATGAAAATAAGAAAGATACCGGTTTGTATCCAAACTAAACCTTAGGAGTTAGAATATGATTCTAGAATCTCAAATAGGAGTTTAGACACGAATTTTGGAAAATTTGGGAGTTTCGGGACCAAGGGTAAAATGGTCATTTTACCCTAAATTAGTACTGTAACTAGTTATGTCTTACTACGTTCTTCTATCTTAGAAGTCTTAGACTTTTAATTACTTGGGAGTGTGCTAATGCACTTATCCCCTTTGACAGGCAACTGAGTTGCTACAGTTTACAGAGCGAGTTTGGTTTACAGAGAGTCGAGCTTTATACCAGGTAAGTCCTTTGGGCTTACTTAGCTGACTTCTAAATATGAGCATGAATGATGATAGTGGTGTGTGATTGAAATGTTTAGAGAGATAGGTTGTGATATATAATTACCGACCTATACTTGGCCTAAGAGTAACGGGCGGTGGCATTCTGCTCAGTTAGCTTGCGAGCGCTGGGGGTTTCTTTAGGGACTAGTCCATACTCGGTTTGTAGTGATGCTACCGGCGGAGGTCAGCTAGACCTACACCCAGTTGGATAAGGAACGGAGGCGAGAGCTGTTAATAGCTCTCGTGCCATAACTTAAATTGAATAATGTGAATCACTTAAATAATAGATAATAAACGGTTGAGTGCCAGCATGATGTTTGTTTATTTTTGTTTCTGCTTGTGGTTGTGCTGTTATCATTCTACTTATATTTGGATAATTAGCTAACGGTTGATATGTTGTGTAGATTTGCCACAGGTTAGAGCAGATGCCGAGTGATCCAGACGGTAGTGGTCAGTCGGGGTGTCGTACTTTAGGACGTTTTACAGTTTCTTCATTTGTGGGTTTTCAGTTGAACTTTGTTTCTTGTCGTTCTTTCCGTACTTGGTTATATTACGTTTTCCGGCTGTTAGTTGTTCTGGTCACATTCATACATTGTTAAGAATTATTTTGTGATTTCTGGTTTTCCTTATCTGTGCCTTGTTGTAAGATCATGTTAAGTTGTTGTCAAACTAAGGTCGGGACCCACTGTGCGGTCCTAACCAGTAACTCTCCGAGTTGTAAAATTTGGGGTGTTACAAGTGGTGGGTTAGTGGGGAGTTAACAAAATAACCCCTTTAAACCTCCATGAATCTCTCCACTCTTCTGTATAAAAAGGGAACATCTCCTTAATGGTGAGCTTTTAACGTGAATCTGCAATCAGCAAATAACTAGCGCTTAAGGAATTACAGAAAGAGAAGGAAAGAAGAGGTAGAAACCGAAAACACATTTTTGTAAATGATTTTACAGAAATCATTCTTCCTTCTTCTTCATTTCTTTCAACCATCTGCATAGCCGCAAATCTGGTATCTATCAAAATAGATAGGTGTAGCCACGTTACAATGCCGGAACTTTCGATCTCTACACTAAACTCGTAGTTGTTCGGAAGTACACACTTTCGATCACTACACGCAAACACTCACAATTGGTTGAAATCGATTGATTTCCCGCTGCAAATTTGTAGTCATTTAGAATCGATTGATTCCGATGCTACAACTGAACCATTTGGCTGTTAAACACATAAAGTTGAGAGATAAATATGGAGAAGAGAAATTGTATCCTGCAAAATGTTCTGAAAATTGAGATTATAAAAACGAATCTGCAACAGGAGACGTGAGTAGCTTGTATGTCTTCTTCGGTTCTTGCCTTCGAAGTCATAAATCGAGTTATAATCGAATTCCGATTTCTCTTGATCTTCATGCCTCAAAATTGTGCACCCATCTTGTGAATCTCTCAGCCGGACTAACTTCCAATTCTGCTTTAACAACGACGACTCTTCTCACGTTATTTTCGATTTCATCGAAACCTGGAGCGTATGCACCATGGATCTCCATGGCTTTTGCTTGCTTCTCCCGTAAAAGTAAAGAAAGTCCAAAAGGACAAAGAAGAGAAAGCAATAGAAAAAAAAAAGAAAATAAGAAAGAAAACACTAAAAAAAAAAAGGTTGCAAATAAAGTTGCTGTTGTTGGTAGCTTCTTAAAACTCATTTCAAAAAAAAATAATAATAAAGTTAAAAGGATTTAAGAAAAGGGAAAACAAAACTAACATTCACATCTAACAATGATGACAAAATATTAAAAAATAATAAAAGATCAAAGAAAGTCAATTGTATTCAGCATTTTGCAGTGCTACAATGAAAGAGGTTCCGACTTTTAAAATCAAATTTTGTTTATTTATAAAATGAACCCACAAAAATAAGCTTTCTTAAAAGTGACCCATTTAAGACAATGTCTTATACATATGAACCCAAAGTTACGATTATGTATCGTAATTAAATATTTATTGGTAGAACTACGTTATGACTTGATACTCGTTCTGAGTTACGTAGGAAATCCGATCTCAAATTAAATTGGATTCAGTCGACCCGTCCGAGTAAAATAAATTTTGAATTAATTCTTGGACGTAAAATAAAAAGACGCCAAATTTTCTAAACTCGATATAAAGCATCCGCTCGTCGAGTTTAACCACAAATCAAAAATCCAAACTTTATATATTTTTATCCAGAACTACGTCATGACTTGATGCTCTTTCCGAGCTACGTAGGAAATCCAATATTGGATTCAGTCGCACCATTTAAATAAAACCAACTCTAAAATAAATCTTAGAGTTAAACCAAAATTCCCAAATATTCATGAACTCGATATAAAGCATCCGCTCGTCGAGTTTAACCACAAAAGTCCAAACAAATAAGAACTACGTAGGACTTGATTCCTAATAAAGGATACGTAGGAAATTTGGTAATTTATGAACCAGATTCAGTCACGGGTCTTAAAAATAAAATAATAAAACAAATAACCCAACACTTTTCTTGATCATGCGCGTGATAGCAGGATAAATTAAGCAACTCTTCCTAGAAGGTGGGTTTAGTTTAATCCTTTGATGCACGGTCGAGATATAAAAACCATGCAAATGATAGTTGAATCATTGTCTAGGCAACCCTTCCTAGAAGGTGGGTTTGGACTTTGATTCTCTGATGCATGAAAACACCGCACGGAACTACGTGAGGCTTGATCCTCTTTAACGAGGTACGTAGGCAACCCGTCCAAAAACGGGTGCAGCCCAAATCACCAAAATCAAACCAAACATCGGTATTTATATAACTTAGAATCAAAAGGTCAAAAAGAGAGGGTCGAACTCAAATAAAAAATAAATAAATAAAATGTGTTTTGTAAATTTGTATTCGAATAAAACATAAAATGTGTTTTGTAATTTTGTGTACATTTTTACTCAACAAACGGTTTTATACCGATTGTTGTAGATTGCCTTGCAGGTTAGGAATGCGGCCGAGAGATCCGGAAGAGTGGGCAATCGGGGTTCCGTACATTTTAGGAGTGGGTTTTGATTGGATTCGGTGTAACACCCCGAATCCGGGGGACTCGGGGCGCTACGGGTTAGGACCTCACAATGGGTCCCGACCCTTAGCTTGACAACAATTTCACCGGATCTTGCAACAAGACACAAATAAAGGCCAAAACCAAATACATTTTATGCAATGCAAAGAAACCCAAAACAAAACAAAACAAAGACTTCAGCCGAGATACAACCGAAAGACCAAATGTCATACACGCGGCATACAATATATAAGGAATACAAAACTCAAACACGACTCCAACCAAAGCCCAATCCTATAATGTACGGAACCCCGGCTGCCCACTCTTCCGGATCTCTCGGCCACATTCCTAACCTGCAAGGCAATCTACAACAATATCGGTATAAAACCGTTAGCTAGCATTCAAGGCATTAGAATCATGGTATTGGCACACACACACACATAAGACATCATAAACACACAACATGATCCAAAACACACAAGTCGGTTTATTATCTTTTATTATTAGGTCATATCCTGTTCTAATTCAACTTCTTTTGTGACACGAGAATCTTAACGATCTCGCCCTTGTCCCCTTTCACCATACGGGTTTGTACTTGATGCAGATCAGCATCACCCGTTGGACTGGTCGCAAGGCACCTCCCAGTCATCCCCATTTTGGACTGGACAAGTGGTCACCGCCCGTTATCATACATTTGGGCCAAATATAAACATATAAAGTCGGTGGTCCTATTATCGGTTTAGATGTTATAACATAAACAATAAACACACACATAAACCATAAACACACACCACCAACACACATAGATGCTAATACAGAGAATACGAGCTAAGTAAGTTCGGAGACTTACCTCGTCTCGAAGCTAACCGAAACCGATATCACTCTCCAAAGGAAAAATAACCAAAGCATGTTCAAGACAAGGCACAATAATCAACAACCACTCACACCAGCTAGAAGTCCTTAGACTTCTAGTCCTATAAGATCTTATTAGGGCATACACTATCATAATCTAGGATACACTCCTAGCCCTCATAAACTCACAAGATCTCAACTATAACCACGTGCTAGGATACTTCCATCCTAACTCCACAATCTCAAGAAACACATACTCACAACCTTAACAAAGCTCACATGATAACATACACACCTCAATACTTAGAACGTTCAAACAATCCTCAAATCCTCACCTAAAGTTTAAAGCCACCACTTGGCATTTACTCTAAGTTATGCTAGATTCAACCTATCATGATACTAAAACTTAACATAACTAGATCGAGGAAAATGGTAACTCACATGACGTCAAAAGACGGAAGTCGATCAATGGATGTCGACTTTGGACTTGTTAGGCCTTTATCGGGACGATTCCGAACCTAACACCAAAATTAAGCAATTTAGCTCATATGCTAAATTTGAACGGAATATATATATATATATATATATATATATATATATATATATATATATATATATATATATATATATATATATAACTCTAACGAAAAACTCGTTTTCAAAAGTCAACATTAAAACCCGGGATTACAATCTTTGAGCCATAACCGAATTAATCCAACAAAGACATAATGTACCGTGTATAAAAACATAAGAATATCCCGTAATTGAAATCCGAGTTTAAAATCGACAAATACATTTTTAGGGCAAAAATGAGCAATTTCATAAACTTGGGTCATATTCCGTAAATAAAACCTTGGGCATTTTCTGTAAATAATTCCAGCAGGGGTCAAATTGCAATGATCCAAAACCGTGGGTTAAAACCTGTAATTAATCCCAATGGCATACTCAAAAATTCCAGAAAACATGGGCCATATATTGTATATGCAAACTAGGCTTATAATATGTAATTATACTAATTAATAAGGCCCGAAAAGAAACAAAGAAGAACCCCTTCTTCAACCTTGCAGCACGCGCAGAGGGAAGGGAGGCGCAACTCCGGCAGACGGCGAGGCAAGGCGACCCAGGTGAGGCTCCGGCAGGCGGCGGCCGTGGCAGATCTAGCACCAACATTGGTGGACCTGGGTGGTGGTTTCCGGCTCAGCGGTGGGGCGTTGTAATAGATCTGGCGCCGAAGATGCTCGCTACTGGTGGGGGCGTTCCGGTAGCGGCTGCGTTGGAGTTCGGCGACGGCTGCTCCAATCCGGTGGCGTTAGGGCAGGCATCCGGCGAGGCTCAAAGACGGTTCCACATAAGAGATGAGACAGGGAAGGGATTCGCAGGTTTGGCCGAGGCTTCCTTGGCGGCGGCAAGGTCTCCGGTCGACTCCAGCATGCACTAGGGCACGCCAAAGCAGGGGTTTCCGGCGACGAATCTGGCGGTTCCTGGTGGATCGAAGACACAATAGAGGAAGAGAAAGTCAGGAGGCGAGGTAGAGGGTGCGAGTGTGCTTCCTGAGTTGCGAGAGGTGGGAATCAGAGGGATGAGGAGTTGAGTGAATAGGGGTAGCGTAAGGGGTAGTGCAAAACATACTATAGAGGGGCTAGAGGGCCGGCTAGGTGCAGAACCAAAGGCTAGGGATGGCTAGCTGGGCTGCAAGACAAGGCTAAGGAGAAGGACACGTCATCAGCCCGGAAGGATAAACAAATAAATAAAAAGAAGAAAGAAAATACGAGACCGGGAATTAAAAATAAACGCGATCAAAACAACCAGAATGGGATACTCGGATTAAAAACTTTTCCGAACTTTCCGCAAAAATAAAATATTGAAAATATAACAAAATATATACTCGTAAAAATATAGTTTGAAATACAAAACCATCATCGCAATTGATTTTACGACATAATATCATAATTGAAACACGGCTAATAAAGTATATTGATAAAATCCGGAAAACAAAATATCGTAAACGCGCCTAAAAATTGGGGCGTTACATTAGATCCCCCTAAAAACAAGTTTCGTCCCGAAACTTGCGATACACCGACCTTCTCGGTCCCTAAGGCCGAGGTAAAACTCTAAAACGAAGAAGGTTTAGACCTTCTAGTCTATTCACACAATATTCTCAAACTACCACCGCAAGATATATCAGGTCATATAAAACAAACCCACACACGACATAACTTCAAATAACGTCACACATGCACATAACTCAACAAAAGAAAGAACTAGGTCTAACCCGTCAAATCTATCGATGCTATTAGCTCAGCGTAAAACTCAATCAAACTACTATTCTACGTCTTCAAGTTACCCTCATCGGTTCCTCGTTTACCACTAGATCCACATGACTGACCACATGTCTCGAGTCATGTATGTACTCTCTTGATTGATATGCGTAAAACACCGGGTGACAACACCAACTTGTAAGCAACTTCTCCAACTTGCGCTAAGATTTCAAAAAGGTCCGATATATCGGAAACTCAACTCTCTTCTCGGTGCTTTCTCAATACAACATTTCCATTAGGTTTCTCTATCAAAGAAGATCGAACTTCCAAATAACACCATTAGTTTTGGTTCTTGTCAAACCAAACTTTGATGTTACATTTCCTCAATTCTTGTGGCACTTCCAAGTAGTGAAGTACTTTACCTCACACTGCTTCTACTAACGAGACACGTATGATATTACTTTTACTTCGTTTCCCAATACTCAATCAAGACCCTGCCTTGGAGAATCACTTGTACACTTCAAATCCATCATACCTCGAGGCAATTTCAAAATAGCTACACCAATGAATCTCCTCTTAACTCTCAACAACTCCATTGTCAATATTCTTCCCACTCTAACTTCTTTGTCTTTCGAAGTAGGTTATCCATAGGTGGTGTTACTCGGAGAATCTCTCCCCAAATCCGGTAATGACCAACACGTCTAAGAAAACTTCTTATTCGAGAGTAGACCAAAATATCTTGTCTGGGGCATCAGTAAGTCCATGTGGAGTAACTACCACTTGTAGTGACCTTGGCTGGTCCCAAGGTGCCGTGTTGGCAATGTCCAGTCTCGAATTCTCAAACGGTGACAATCCAATCTTACTTAATCTTAGAAGAGACTACCGACCCTTGCAACCGGTTGAGTAGATCCGCTATCTGTGGTGAGGGATACATGGTTCTTCATTGTTATCTTGTTAGGCTAACGGTAATTGATGTACAAGCGGAGATAATCGTCTCTCTATTCGCAAACTAGTGTTCTCCATAACAACTTCAAATCAAGAGTTTAAGATATTTTCCAATATGAACTTCAAATCAAGAGTTCAAGATAACGTCTAGCGTTTTCTATGGCAGTGCATTGGTTCAAATGAACCTTTATCCACAAGTCCTTGCAACTGGTTGTTCAAATGCTTCTTCCACTCACGTATCTTCACAGGTGTCATATCTAGAGTGTCTTGGATATCGGAGTCAAGCCAAACTCAACCTTAGCGGCAACACATTCCAATGTATTGGAATCCGTGATATCTTAGATTTCATCTTTTCTCTTCCCGTCACATATCATAATAACCGGCACAATCTTGTCTTATCACTTCACAAGTGGTCACGACACAATTGATCTACCTCGATCTATTGAGGGGTGACGTCCTTTAAACATGTGTATTGTTCCATCATTAGCTACAAGGTTTACCGTCCTCTTTCAAAGATCCTTCATCTCTTGAACTCAAGAGACTTGCTCGAGTCTTCTGACTCTTGTATCCTTATTTAAGTATTCCTTTATCTTAATCTCATTTCCCCCCTTTGATGACACGATTGTAAAAATCTTCTATGGTTTCTCACTTATGTGCAACCATAAGGGTCCAAACTGCAGGACTCAACCGTGCTTCGAAACACTTGATCTTATCTTCTTCACTTTCCATGACATTCCAACGTATGGAAGGAGCTCTTCGTCTTCTACATAAGCTTTCACCATAGACATCCTTTCTTGAAGTATCTCGCAAGATCATAACTCACAACGCAACTAGGATAAGCCAAACCCAAACTCCAAAATCCCACAAGATCATACAACCCCACCTCGAGCCTCAAAACGCTCACAAGATCAACCATATAACTTAAAGCCTTATAACAACCTCACAATATAACCAACACCTCAAGCTTAGAATCAACATCAATCCATCAAACAATATCAAATCCTCGAAACTCACCTAAGGTCCATAACCACTACTTGGTATTAACTCTATGTTATGCTAGATCCATCCTAGCATGATACTAAAACTTAACATAACTAGATCGAGGGGAAAGAATACTCACACGACGTCAAAAGACGGAAGTCGACTTGGACTCGTTAGGCCTTTATCGGGCGCTTCCGAACCTAGCACCAAACTAAACAAATTTAGCTTATAAGCTAAATTTGAACGAAATAAAGAACATATATAATCTAAGGAAAACCCCACTTTTAAAACCCAAGTTAAAACCGTAAATATATATATTCCGAGCAAATTGTATAACACCATAAACCCAAGGTAAAACTCGTTTTCAAAGCCAACGTTAAAATCCCGTAATTTAATCTTTGAGTCATAACCCGAAATTAGTCTAACATGAGCATAACATATATGATATATATAAATAAGAATATAATTCAAGTAAATCCCAATTTTAAAACCCATAAATACATATTCCGTAAATAAAACCTTGGGCATTTTCTGTAAATAATTCCAGCAGGGGTCAAATTGCAATGATCCAAAACTATGGGTTAAAACCTGTAATTAATCCCAATGGCATACTCAAAAATTCCAGAAAACATGGGTCATATATTGTATATGCAAACTGGGCTTATAATATGTAATTATACTAATTAATAAGGCCCGAAAAGAAACAAAGAAGAACCCTTCTTCAACCTTGCAGCACGCGCAGAGGGAAGGGAGGCGCAGCTCCGGCAGACGGCGAGGCAAGGCGACCCAGGTGAGGCTTCGGCAGGCGGCGGCCGTGGTAGATCTAGCACCAACATTGGCGGACCTGGGTGGTGGTTTCCGGCTCAACGGTGGGGCGTTGTAATAGCTCTGGCGCCGAAGATGCTCGCTACTGGTGGGGGCGTTCCGGTAGCGGTTGCGTTGGAGCTCGGCGACGGCTGCTCCAATCCGGTGGCGTTAGGGCAGGCATCCGGCGAGGCTCAAAGACGGTTCCACATAAGAGATGAGACAGGGAATGGATTCGCAGGTTTGGCCGAGGCTTCCTTGGCGGCGGCAAGGTCTCCGGTCGACTCCAGCATGCACTAGGGCAGGCCAAAGCAGGGGTTTCCGGCGACGAATCTGGCGGTTCCTAGTGGTCTGAAGACAGAATAGAGGAAGAGAAAGTCAGGAGGCGAGGCAGAGGGTGCGAGTGTGCTTCCTGAGGTGCGAGAGGTGGGAATCAGAGGGATGAGGAGTTGAGTGAATAGGGGTAGCGTGAGGGGTAGTGCAAAACAGACTATAGAGGGGCTAGAGGGCCGGCTAGGTGCAGAACCAAAGGCTAGGGATGGCTAGCTGGGCTGCAAGACAAGGCTAAGGAGAAGGGCACATCATCAGCCCGGATGGATAAACAAATAAATAAAAAGAAGAAAGAAACTACGAGACCGGGATTCAAAATAAACCCGATCAAAACAACCGGAATGGGATACTCGGATTGAAAACTTTTTCGAACTTTCCGCAAAAATAAAATATTGAAAATATAACAAAATATATACTCGTAAAAATATAGTTTGAAATACAAAACCATCATCGCAATTGATTTTACGACATAATATCATAATTGAAACACGGCTAATAAAGTATATTGATAAAATCCGGAAAACAAAATATCGTAGACGCGCCTAAAAATTGGGGCGTTACAGTCGGGTTGTGTTTCATCATTCGGTTACAGTCGGGTTGTGTTTCATCATTCGTTTAGTGTGTTTGTATGCCGTTTGGTATTGTATATCGGCTGAAGTGTTTGTATTGTTGAAAGATCCGTGAAGTATCCTTTTAATTCAAAAATCGATTTTAACAGTTTTGTTCGGGACTGTGTTCAACATTCTCAAACTCGTCATCTTTGATTTTTCAGAACTGCTACCAATCAATCTGGATCTTCTTCTCCTTTCCCTTCCCACCGGTCTGAGAAAGTTTGTATGAGACCTTGATCTTCATTAGTGTTCCTTTGGCGATCGAGTTCTTCAACTGGAGGCTAAGATTCTTTTTGAAATTCGCAGGAAGTACGGATTTGTGTTTTGCTTCGATGTGCTTCGCGATTGCGTAAGGACTCTATCCCTTCTTCTCATTCAAAGTTGTGATCGCAGACTCAGTTTCTTAAGATTCTCAGACTTTTTCGGAACTGCTACCAATCTATCTCGATCTTTTTCTTCTTTCCCTTCTCATACGTACGAAGACTAGGAATCGTGTTATTTATAATTCAAAATTGAAAGAGACTCAATTTTTTCGGAACTGTTTTAACAATGTCCTTAATTTTTCGAAATTGCAACCAATCTGGATCTTCTTTTTTTCAAAATCATATCTGGAAATGAGTGAGTTGTTCCGGAAAAGTAGTTTTGGTTTAGATTAATTATTTCTTTACCCTTAATTATCACAATAGTACTTCTACCAATCTGAATCTGCTACCAATCTGGATCTTCTTTTTTTCATGGAGAAGCTTAACATCCCAACTCTCATGTCCTATTTGCTGTGAGGATTTTGACTCAACAGATTCAAGCTTGCTTCCATGTCCGTGTGTTTTTCGGCTTTGCCTTTTCTGCCACAAAAGGATTCTCGAGGATGATGGTCGTTGTCCTGGCTGCAGAAGACAGTATAAATCTATTTCTAATGATGCAGCCCTTGATGCTCATGAATGTCATCCCACTGTTGCTTCTATCATAAAAATAAGCTTTTGAAACAAACATTATATTGTGTTCTTATCTATTTTCTTCCTTTTATCTTGTATATGGAGGCCTAATATTGTTTTGGATTGTCAAAATTAGGAGATTTTTAAAAAATACCAGGTAAAAGAGTTGTAGCAACTAGCTTACAAACTTGACCCGATTGACCTGATTCATATGGCTATTCATTGTTCGTCTTTGTGATGGGATTTACAGTAGAATATTTGAGTTTCTGATGATTTCAATCTCCTAATGTTTTCTTAATCTACCGGTTTTATTTTTTTAAATGTGACCAATTATTTTCCTATAATTGGATTCAACTAGAAAATTTGTGGTTATCCTATATAGTTGTAACTTTTAATTTTAATTTTTTATATTTTCACTAATATTCCAATATATTTGAACAGTATATTTTCTGTTTCATGATCTGTTTGTTAATAAATACTTATTTTTAAAATTACTATCTATATATATATATATATATATATATATACTACTAAATTAGATTACACTCGTGACACCCTACGTTTTTTCTTGGATGAAATATTTTATTAAATCACGAATTAGATCAATAAATTTTTTTGTACTAAAGCAAAATCTAAAAAAAAAAAATCTTTTTTAACTAATTCTAATAAAACAATATCTAATTATTTAATTTAAAACAATATTTAAATAGTTAGTTTAAAAACGAATCCAAACAATAAAACACTATCTAATTAGTTAATTTTCTTTTCTAACCTAATTTTATTTTAAATTATATTTATAAAAATACTATCAGTATAACCATTAACATATCTTTTTTCAAATTATTTCCTTTTCAAACTTAAATTTTTATTTTTAATATTAGTTTCTATAGCCTCTATAGGAAGTTTAAACCCTTTTTTATAAATTGTGATTCAGCCCTCACAAGTTTGTTTGTTCACGTACATTTCGTTTGAAGCCTTGATTATCATTTCTTATTGTCTACTTAATGTTTGTAAAGTTCTTATCTCTATTTCAATTTATCGTCCTTAGTGTGCATACAATTCGATATCATTTTAAACTACTTATAAGTGAATGTTGGTTCTTGGATGTGCAGCGGATGCACATATTCGTGTACTGATTGTTTGTACGAGTGTGTTTACTTTACTTGCATAACATGTTCAATTCCTAACGCTGAAGTTCTCGCTGAATTGTTATAAGTGCATGTAGTTACACTTTTGCAGGTACCCTTTTATGATTTAAATAATTCTTTCAGAACACGAGTGAGAACAATGCCAAGTATACCCTCAACAGCTTCCTCCTTGAAAATGATGATAATAATGAAGATATTGGTGAAAAATAGAGTTAAGAAGTTGCCAATGAGAATGAACAAACTAAGGAGTAGGTGTCAGCCATTGAACGGTCGCGAAGGAGTTGGAGGAGCAAGATACGCGCTTATGGAGCATAGTGAGGACGATCGGGTAGCGGAAGCCAATAATCCAAGGAGGTACTTATTGAGGAGAAGGATGTCAACGTTGTATGTGTAATAAACGACGATTGTTGCTTGGGTAAAATGGGGGAGTAAGTATGTTTTGTAACCATGGGCAATAAATGACTCCAAGTTAGTAATGGGTACAAAATAGACAATTTCAGATTATATAAAAAAGATTTATTAAAATAGAAAGAGGATATTAAGGAAATCAGAATATCTTTGTCTCTCCATTTATTAAGCAACTAATTATTACAAAACGGGAAAATAAATATATTTTGCTGTCCATTTATTAAGGGAAATCAAAATATCTCCATTTATTAAGGAAATCAAAATACTTTTCGGAATGTTCGTCCTGTCCAACTTGCGTTCATCCATAGCGACGATATATAATCAATCATTGTAAGATTTCCGCAACAACATATGTACATAATCGCAAAGACTGCAAACATATGTACATATATAGTTAGTCAGTGACATTTTTGTAGCAAATACGTACATAATCATTAGAGACTACAAACATATGTACATGCAAACACAAAACTGTACATATTCTAATCGACATCATGTTATATGTACACACAAAATATGTTTGTGTATCATCAAGCCCCTATCCAAATGTACACAAACTACATATTTGATACATATATAGTTAGTTAGTAATATTTTCGTAGCAATATATGCACATAACCAGTAACATATGCATATAATCAACCTCTATCCGAATATATCATACCTGCCTATGGCGATTGAAGTTAGTCGATTCGAGATTTCGATAATCCTTTGAAGAAATTGTAACTTATACGTGTTGAAGACGACCGTTTAATAGGCGCTTGAAGGAAAATGTTGAGGATGAAGAATGGGATAAAGACGAGATCTCGAAAGCACTGACTATGGCGAAACTGAATTTATTCGATTCGAGATTTGGATAATCCTTTGAATCAATTGGTAACTTAAACCTGTTGAAGACAACCGTTTAATCTGCGATTGAATGAGAATGTTGAGGATGAAGAATAGGTGGAAGACGAGAGCTCGAGAGGAATGCTAGGGCGCAACTGATATGACAAAAGATTTCTCGTCTCTGTAATACCCGGAAAATTTTTTTTTTTAACTCCGTTTAATACCGGATAAAACCGGATTCCGATCCGCCGACCTTTATTCTTTTCAATAAAAGAAAAACGATATTAAATTCTATCATTTTATGTAACATTGATTCACATAAAATGATAATTTATGTAACCCATAAATAATTCCCTAAATAATTCCGTACTTAAAATGATAATTCCTTCAGCCCATTCCTTTTTTTTCTTATTTTAGTGGGCAGACCCATTATTTAACCTAGTTTTTCCATCCCAGCCCATAACTACCTTAAACCTAATCCTAATCTTAAGTTTATAGGATGACCTAAACCTAATTAACCACACACTAATCGTCCGCTACCTTCTACACAAACGCTGCATTCCTTCGGCACTCTCGGACCACCGCAACAGTTGGAAGCGCCGCTCATCAGCCACCCCGACGACCTTCCTCCGCTGGGACACTACGCCGTCGTCGACCGGAGGAGTGGAGGCCTTCCCTTCTCTCGCTGCAACTGCTCGACGAACCCTCTTTGAAAGCCGGTAAACGCAGCAAAGGACGGAAGAGCTTCAATCACCGGCAAGGACTCCGTCAGGATCGTCGCTCTTAGCACCGAGACATACTATCCTCTCGTCGATCGATCGATCGAGCCTCCGGATCCCTTCTATAGCCACGGGTAGGGGAGACCGATTTGAGTCGAGTTCAATCACGAGTCCTGTAGAGATCCATCTTCTCACTGCGGTAGACTGGACTAGACCCTGAGCCATCTCTCGTTTGGTCCATCTCTCGTCTCGTCAAGAAGGCTATCGTTGAGCCGGATCGAAGCAAGCTGTTGGTGAGTCTTACGTACTACCTTCTCCTGCGTTTTCTTCAGTTAATAATGAACAACAGATTACTGCCGTAGAAGAGTATATATATTAAGGTTGAAAGAGTTAAATATATTTAGATAGGATTAAGAATCTCAGTGGACATGTGTATATATATAAACAGTAGATAAGTTGAATGTGTATAAGTATACCAAGGTTATGAATGTATATAAATACACGTATGTACCTTTTGCAGAGTAGTATTCATATATACATACGATTAGATATATATTAGGATTGGTATAGTTATATATATATATGCGCACTACAGAGTGTTAGATGTGAGGGTATAAATATACTTATATTTGAATAAATTGGAGTTTTGGGACATATATATATATAGGTATATATATATAAGGGGTATACATAGTTATATATATATATATATATATATATATATATATATATATATATATATATATATATATATATATATATATATATATATATCCGTGCGAGATAAAAATATATATATAGGTTTACCGAGGAGTTACATAATTTATACGAGTTGAAGGAAAGGTTAAGGTATGTACGTAAGTATATATACATGTATAAGAATAGAGTAGTAATCGGGAAGGAGGAGGAGTGTTATTCCTTCGACGAGTGGATTCGGGATTTGAACTTATAACCCTAAGTAAGTTATCCGAGAGAAACAAAAGTTGGAAAACAAGTTCTAAAAGTGAATGCTAGATTTTAATGATAGACGTGGGAGAGTTCCGGGAATAAGGGTAAAAATGGTCTTTTTTTTACCTAAGAGAAACTTTTCTTAACTTTTCTTCGTGAGATTTCACAGCTTAGAAGTTTATAACTTCTAAGAGTTTAGGGATGTGTTTTGATCCCCATGCCTTATTTGACAGGCGTTTGAGTTACCACAACTACAGACCGATTTGAGACTTGTTAGAGTGTGATTTGACTCAGGTAAGTCCTTGCGACTTACTTAGCTGGTTTCTGAATATTGGTGGGTGATAATGGTTGTGTGTGTGCAATGTGTATTATAACAATAACTTGTTAGGACGACCGTTGTTGTTATGTTTTAAGGCCCAAGTGTATGTATAACGGGTCGTGACATCATTGCCCAGCTCTGCCAGGAGACTGGGTGTAATAGATAGAATTTCGAATTCTAATTAATGTTGATTAACTTAATCGTTGATAGTAATTGACATATAACTCGCGTAGATTTCGCAAGTGATGAGTAAGAGTCCCACCGTTATGTTCCTGGCGCAATTTTGGACATTTGGGGAAATTTTTACTTTTCCCCCGGGTAATTATTTTTACCCTCCGGTGTTATTTGGAGCATTTGGGAGCTCCAATTAATAAAAATGCAGTTGAAAGAAATGATCAGGACATCGGATATGTCTTAGATATGAAATAACATGGAGAGGCAAAACGGCCAAAAGAGTCGCTATTTCGTTTCTTAACGGCTAAGAAAGACGGCTTAGGAATACACGTTTTCCGAGGCAGTTGTGTAATAATTATCCCTACAATATTCCAGATTTAATGTTCCAATCTCGAGAAGTTTGGAGAAAGAGGTTCGACCCGCCTTTGGATCGGTTAAAGGATAATTATCGACTTTACTAAAGGATAATTATCGTCTTCACAATAAATAGCGGAAAATCCTTTATTAATTCATTTCCTTTCACGTTTTCTCGTAAAAGCTCTGATTTCTCTCAACCTTCAAACTCAGATCTACTCTCCGTTTCTAATCCGATTTCAATTCCGTTTGAGTTTCTGGATTCCTCTCTTCATTCTCTTCATAACGGTACCGAGTTTCTGCAATTCCGAGTATATGGAGGGCTGGTCGAGCATATATGCCACCATGACGGTTCCGTCGCTCAGATTCCGATGAATTTGATGCTGTTCATGCGTAGCCTACGTCGTTGTGATTCCGAATCTTCTTTCAGATCGTCAATCGGGTTAGTAACGAATAAGTTATGAATTTATTCGTTTTCCGTACTGCGATTTGGCCTAAATTGACTTTAGGCTTGTCAAATAGGACAATTAGAAATTCCATTATGGTCGTTATATTATTCTGGTGATTATGAGTTCTTGTTTGATGAAATCTGATGACAGGGGGTTTAGAAATTGCCTGCGGGCAAAACGTTATTCTGGCGAAATCTAATTAATTAATTAAAGGTTAATTAATTAAATTAGGATTAAAATTGAGATTGAGGAATGTTGATTAGATACTACCTTGAGATTTGAGGAATTGTGAGCTATGTTGAGATATTGAGGTTTAGTTGGTTGTGAGGCTCATAGATTGAGTATGATTCTTATGGATCCCTTTGGGTCTAGGTGTGACCCCTTTGATGAATAGAGGTTGATATATCTCTTTATGCCTTTTTATAGGCCGTGTTGTCCCTCCAGTGTAGAGGTGATCGTGGTTGATTTTGTACGAGGTTGAGGTAAGTCCGTAGGACTTACTTAGCTACCATCCCTATATTGGGTGTTTGCATGAGTGGTGTGTGCTTTATATGTTTGCTATGATATCATGAGTTGTCGTTTTTATTGACCTATGTTCTATTGACTGCCCCACTGCGTGGCTGTGATAACCTTTCCCTTTCATCCCGCCGTGGAGTCTGGGAGGTTCTCTGATGTCAGGCCAGACTGGTTTACAGGAAGGGCGCAATCCACTCCCATAGGGTACACGGATTGTGTGACCGATACTCGTACAGCTGGACATTGTACTCAGAGGCGGGGATGTATCGGTCCTCGTGTCACATACTTTCATCTATCTATATATATACGGTTTTTGAGTGAATGGTTATTATATAAAGATAATAAATGGGTAAATGTGTGATAGCATGCTGATGTGTTTATCTTTCATGATTGTGCTTGTGCTTATGCATTACCTCATATATGTATGGTTAGCTAACGATTTCATACCGTGTTGTAGATGTTTATAGGTTAGGCGCTACTGGGTGATCTGGCAGGGTGACAGGCCGAGGACTCTCGTACATTAGGTGGTTGGTTTGGGGTTGTTGTGTTTCCCCTCTGCGTGAGGATGATCTTTTGTACCTCCTGTGTGAGGATGTCGTTTTATATACTCGGCTATGTTGTTGTTTACTTTGGGTCGTACAGTTTATACTGTTTTATGTATTTGTTTTATATCTGTCAGTGCCATGTTGTAAGGTCCAGTGAACTTGTTGTCAGGCTAGGGTCAGGATCCATTGTGAGATCCTAGCCCAATGTGACATCCCGAGTCCCGCGGATTCGGGGTGTTACACTGGGAGGTTCTCTATACCTAGACCATACAGGTACACGGTGAGATGCATCGGATCCACTCCTGATGGGTACACGGGGGCGGAGGCGAGGTTTGGGAATCCCTCGTGTCACAAAATAAGTATGATTAGTAAGAGTGAATGACTTAAATGAAGATAATAAATGGATTTGTGTGAAAGCATGATGGGTGTTTATTATTTTATGTGTGTGTGTGCTATTATTATTCTTCTAATGTTTAGATAACTAGCTAATGGTTGTTCTGTTGTGTTTTTAGATTTACCGCAGGTTAAGCAGCAGCTGAGTGATCCGGAAGTAGTGGTCTGCCGGGTCTCCGTACTCCTTAGAGTGGGGTTGGGTGTTTGTTTGTCGTTTCTTTCTTTGTATTATGACAGTTAGACTTTTAAGTTGTTTAAGTATTGTGGGTTGTTAGATGTTGTTGCATTCATCTCTTTAATATACTATTTTATAAATTTCAGTTTTCTTATCTATGTCTTGTTGCAAGATCCTAGTAAAATTGTTGTCAAACCAAGGTCGGTACGCATTGTGAGGTCCTAACCAGTAGCGCTCCGAGTTCTGAGAATTTGGGGTGTTACAACATGGTATCAGAGCTCTAGGTTGGCAACAATGACACTTGAAATCTTATGAAAGACCGTATAAATACTTAAGCAGAACCCGAAAAGGGATCTGAGTTTTAAAAAGACTTTTGGTTTTCAAATGCATGCATAGTCTGGTTGGGAATAGAAAGTACGGCTGACCACCACTACTACCACGGATCTCAGTATGCTTAGTATGGACTTTAGGTTGTTACTCTCTTTGGACTTATTAGCTTGATTACAATGATAGGTGATGTAGATAAGCATATGCCGAAGATTAGTAGAATTTATAGTCATAGTATGCCCTTCACGGAGATAACATTATGAGATCCTCGTTCAGTTGACACACCTAAGTATAATTAAAGGGTTTCAACGTAAGGATAAGTACGCTCAGCTTATGAGCATTAGGGTAGGCTAACGGCGGACAACTCCTTCGAGCTTGTTGAGGAACATCGAGACGGAAAAGTGAAGACTAAAAGACAACACCAACTACGATGACAAGACGAGAATTTCGAGTCAACTCAATAGGATCAAATGAAGAATATACATGAGGGTGGTTCCGACAACGCGTTGGATGACCTGCAAGCATACAAATTGGAAGAGACAACCCATAGGTTCTTTCAAGATGGTGTAAAGCAACGTTACAATAATGGGGATGCCTTCAAAAACACAAATAGGCATGAAGGTCAAGGTAAAATATAGTAGCGATCCAAACAAGAGGCATTGAATCTAAGCTTACTGACGGACCAGAAGGTAAAAGTTGGAGGCTAGAAGCAGAGCGGAATATGATCACTCTTGACAAGCTACTTGTCACAACAATTAAGATGGGAAACCGAAACAATCATAAGCGTAAGAGTCAAGATAAGATACATTGTCCATCCCGATACGAAGAACTAAAGAGCCGAAAAAATGAAAGTTTACAAGATGCTAGAAAGGGGAAGGCCGATTTCACCGGCATGGAAGTAGTGTCACCTCCTAGAACACACAGGAGTTTCAACAAGGATCGGGATATAACAAAGACCGGATTTCAATAGAGGCGGTAGTACAAGCAGCACCCCAAGGGAGGAAACTCACGAAGGGATTTAAGTTAATAACACTAGCGGGTCATAACAGAGAACCGCAAGTGAACAATAACTCGGGTAAAAAGAATCATGGAGAAATGCCTACAAGTTATAGTAGAAGAAATGATAATTCCGTTGACGGGAGACGGAATTACGACTAGACTCATAAGAGTTTAGTACTCTTATAAGAGTGTAATTTGTAGAAAGAGCTAAAGGAAAATAAATGGAAGAGATATATTTTCACCTTTTATAACAAACCTCAAAAAAAAAGATAGAAGGAAGGTAAGTCTACGATCTTATAGAAGGTCAACTACAGACTAATTGGTAACAATAGAGAATTTACACGTCCTGGCTAACTACTGATGGTTGGTTGACAGATAAGAAGAATAAGCACAAGGTTATAAAGGAAATTTACCGACATGTGGTGAATTTCTTCCAGAAATCAACGACGACAATGGTGAAGTTAAATCAATACCAGTACTAGTAGCCTTGATGATAACACTGAAAAAGTCCAATATGATAACTCTAATAAAGAAATTAAAGAGAAGCTCTTGACAGTCGACAATGACCATTGATGATAGTAATGGTGTAAAGGGAGTTGTTGTGAGTAGTTACTTACTACTAACTAAGGAAAGATACATATCAAAGTTAGTATGAAGGGATCCATGTAAGAAGAACTAGAAGAGTAAGAAGAAACGGATGATTGTGAACATGTTCTATGTCTTAACATTCCACACAAGTAGGATTGAGAGTGCTCCTCCGAGAAAAGGAGGGGTCAAACTATCCAGATTGACAGGGGAAACCTGTTCGCCACTTAGCGTGCGTGCAAATAAGCTTTAAATTTATAAAACTAGAATCAAGCAAGCGAACCCGCAGTGTACGGATCGACGTAGTTAAGCAAGAATTCCAGAGTATCGAACACAAGGATTTGGGGGGAACAAATTCAGTTTGTAAATTGTCAAGCAAGTAAAAGTATGAAGCTTTGCAAATATTGGGAAAACAGCAACCCTAAAGATCCAGGTGTCTAATTGTGGCAATCGATTCAAGATATACTAAAGAACTAGGGACAGAGTTAAGATTTGCAAAGGTATACTAAGGTAAAGCAATGTACGGTGAAGTTCCAAGGCTTTATATGACTTATCTAAAGACACTCTCTATAAAGGTTGTTGAGGCTTCAGTATAGAAAGGATCTAAAGACAAGAATTAATATCAAATACCCAAACTTGTAACTCAAGGATCAAGATTAACTAAACCGATTAAGGTTGTGACACTCGAAATCGAAGTAGAGGTTGTTGAGGCTTCACTACTACCTAGAAAAGGCAAGCCAAGACTAAGTTAAAGCAAATCTTTAACTTTGGATCAAAGTAAAAGCAAGGTTCGTAAACTGACACAAATTACGGGCAGATCTTGAGTTCCACGGCCGTGGAACCTCAAGAACAGACCGTGGTTTGGGGCGTCGGCAAAATCTCTCTAACTCTCAGGGTCCAATCTGTTTACGATCGATCTATCATCATCTAAGCCACAACTATCAACCCTTCACCTTAGAATTGCTAAAGGGTTTTAGCCAACAACAGTCATTATGATATCAAATTCAAGATTAGGAAGAATGAAAGATGAAAACCTTCGAAAACCTTCAATAACTTCAAATCAATCTCAAATCCACAAACAAGGGTAATAATGTAACAGATTTGGAATAACACAAACCAAAATCAATCATTGATAAGAACGAAGAGAGGGATGTTAATCCGTCTTCTAATCGAACCTAGGAACAAAAGCGCAACTTCCAAATCTTCAAGCCTTCGTAAATCTCCGTTGCAAGAATGCAATTCTTCGTAGACCTCTATATCGACAATATAGACAAACTAGCTAACAATTGCTTCAATGCCTTATCAATGAACACTATAATGGATGAAAAACATCTAGAAAACGTGTCTAAAATATCACAATATTTCATGCTAACAAAATACCCCATACTTGCCACTTGCTTGTCCCCAAGCAAGGTCTTTCAAAAGCTTTAGTACTCAAGTTAGGATGAAATATGTATGCAATCTCAAAAACAAAACATCTTTTAGGTAAATGTGCTTCTAGTCAATAGATCATTCTCAAACCTTGCTTCATTCATTCATGAGACTCTCATATACACAAGCAAAGAATAAAGAGAAAGGAAACATCGTGAATTGATCAAACTTCAATGTAAGCATCATAACCTTCAAACATTATCAAAATCAATCATAAGAAACTTCAATTTAGATCATTAAGTCATATAACATTCTCTTGATCTTAAGGACTTTCAAATAAGGTCTAGAATGCGGAAAGGGAAAGGAAACTATAAGGAATGTGGTGCATGAATCCGGAAAAGTGGATAACTAACTCTTTTCTTTTTCTCTTGCGGTTTCACAACACTTTCAACTTAGAGCTTTGCTCTCTTCTTTTCACATTATTTTTCGACTTTACTTTTGGAGTTATGGACAGAGGTGCACAAAAACCGAAGCCTAGGAGATTGGCGGTTCTCAATTTTGCGAGATGCCTCAAACCCTTGATGCACATACCATAATCCGTTAGTAATATCACTCAATCCGACTTTGGCAAGACACAAACACCCGGCTATGTGAATGGTGCCGCGTTACTCATCGTCATGATTGACTTCCCCAAACCTATAAGTTCTTTATATTCTTTGAATGCAAAATTTTGCTTTCATGACCCTCCCACATCATACATGCCAAATATCAACTCCTCCAAATTCCCGGATAGGTAAGGGAGGCCATTATTTCATTGAGGGGCTAAATGATCAAAGAAAGAAGAAAGAAAATCGAATTGCCTTAATCATTTCAACAAGAAGTATAAGAACTTATCATGTGATTTCAACCTTGATTTCTCAATATGATTTAGATAAAACTCTTCACATTATGAAACTTGCAAAAGAGGAATAATTAACTCATTCAGTTTCTTTTCAATTTACTATTTGTTTAAGCATACAATTGTCATCAAAAACTCAATTCACAAGTAGTGATTATCATAGAAATCATCTCAATTCTTAGAAGCACAAAATTTTCAAAAATTTTCGATTTTTATGGGTTTTTCAAAAGCTTTTTCATGCAATGCGATAATAAAACGTGTAACAATGGAATGAAACATGCAAAGTGTTCTCGATCAAAGCAAGCAAAAGTGAGTAGAGTTATTACAAACGAATAGTCACACCCCACCCCATACTTGAGACAAACATTGTCCCTAATGTTCAAGAAGAAATAAAGAAAAGAAAGAAAGAAAATGAATGAACTCACAAGACGGTGGTGGAGTGGATAATGCGGTAGATCATCATCATCCTCACTGGGGCGCCGGTGGTGGTGGAAACGGGAAGAAACCGGGGTCGTAGTTCCGCCCAAACTGTTGGCGGTAGATGTCTCTCATCATCTGATCATGTGCATCGGCTCGTGCATCTCTAACATCTGCCCGGATCTCCAAAGCTCCGACTCTCCTGGAAAGGTCGGTGGCCCACTCTGGCAGCTGCTCGTACCACTCCGGCGCCTGGCTATACCAAGCTGGTGCATCTGATGGTGCTGGTGCAGGTGGTGGCTGTGCATGCCAAGTCAGTGGAGCTCCCATCCAATCTGGCTGCGTGCTATACCAATCAGGAAGGGTCGCCATCCATGTCGGCCTCTCACTCACGTTGGCGCAGCGAGAGGAAGAACCGGAAGCTCTAGCAGGGCGGGGAGAGTGTCTAGGGAGGTCGGGAAATGTATCCGGCTGATCCGGAAAAGTACCAAAGTCGTGCTCCTCACCTCCTCCCTCAAACTCATCATCTCCTCTCATCTCCTCTTCATCTACAACAGGTGCCTCACGGGGAACGTAAGGAGGTGCTACTAATCTATTCGCATGCATGGCAGTGAATGTCTCCTTCCAGTTATGGCGTCCGTTCATAATGGAGTACTCGAGAAGCCATGCTACACCTCTCCATCCTCTATCCTCCCAAGGCATGGCGGCGGTGGGTGGACCTCTATGTCTAGGGAAAATCAACCCTCTAGTCATGAGACTCTGAAGTCCTAACGGCCTCGCTGCTATCCTAGTGCAGGCGGAGAAGTCTACTCCTAACTGTCTAGCAAGGTGGGTGACTATCCCACCATATCCAATATTTCCGGCCCTCTTGTTCTTTAGCTTACTCATGGTAGAAGCTAAGAGGGTGGCACAATCAGCAGGCCTCCCATGCAGCATCGAATACAATAAAAATAGCTCATCTGTCTTGATTTTCTGAGGAGTCTCCGTCCTAGGGAAGAGACACTCAGAAAGCACTCGGTGGGCAATCTTCAAGGCTAAGTGATAGATCAACTTAGCCTTGGTATCAGCAGGTTGCCAGCGGTCCTCGCTGGCGTATACCATGGCGATATCCTCCCAAAAATCTTTGGCGTACACGCCACTAGGAAATCGACCACTGAAGGTCTCATGAAACCCAAAGAAGGCTCCAAACTCTCGGATCGAAAACTTATAGTTCCTCTCCATCAGTCGGAAAGAAAATGTCCTATCCACATGGCTATGCTCAAATGAAATCACAAACTCTCTAGTGATCTCCTCATATGCATCCTCCCGAATAGCGGAGAAGATGATCAACCCAGCTCTATCAAGTAACCAAGTAAGGTCACCTACCACATTCAATGGCTCTAACTCCTCAAGCAACAAATATCGAGGTCCTATGACCGGTCTCTTCTCGATTCTCTCTAAAGCATCTAGATAGTCCTCATGAATCTTAGGAATTCTAGAGGGTGGGGGTGATGGTGGTGATGGTTGATAGCATGAATTATAGTCTATATTTTGGGGTTTGTTTGGACGTTTTATCTTTCATAATCTGCATGTTTGTATGTACATTATGTGATTTTACTACCATTTCATCTACCTTTGCGAGAATCGAGGTCTACACCTAGTTTCGTTGTAATTGCAGGTAATATGGTACGTTTTGCATCAAAAAGGAGCAAAAAGGAGTCATTAGTCATTTGGAGCTACATCCAGGGAGCATAGCCATGGATTAAAGATGCACTTTGGACCAGTTTTGAGAGATTTCACATTCAGTTGTGAGTCACCTCGGTTGACCACAGATTCACCTCGACCGAGGTGATCCAGAGACGCCGACTCGACCGAGGCGAACACCTAGGACGCGGCGAGGATATTTTATTCTTGGAAGAGATCTTTTAAAATTGGAAAGTGATCTTATATTTTTGGGCTTGGCTCCTGGAAGGAAGGAGATATGCAGAATCATATATCTTACCTATATTTATGGGAAAATATCTTTCTAAGATTTATTATCTTTGGAGGGTTATTTTCCTATAAAAAGGGTTGGATTTCCACAATTCCAACATCACGCTATACCGTCGATCAGGGTTTATAGCACGCAGCAGCAGCATACTCCAATTTGGGAGAGAGTTGAAGAACCTTTTTGAAGGTTGAAGGAAGATTGAAGTTCATAGCTTTTATAGCTTTATTGAAGGGTTTTGTAAGATTGTCTTCAATTCCCTCAATTGTTGTCTTGTCTTGTTGGATTATTATCCAAGGAACGCTTTGTTGTGATATTTGATTCAGTTATTGAAGTCTTTTTATTAAATTCTTCTTTGTTCAAATATTCACCTTCTTCCCTTATATTTAATACTTTCATTATGATGATGAGTGGCTAATTTCCTTGTGTGATTCTAGGGTGATTGGCTGAAGGTTGTGGGAAAAACAATGATAGAATAATCTTAGATTCCAGTAGGATCCTGAAAGTTCGAGTCTTTAACCTTAACCCTAAGCATCTCGCTCAGTCGATGAACATCTCGGCCGGGGTGGAATTCTTCTGTCCGAGGTGACTTATTCGACCTAAACTGAGAGTTAAGTGTTAGAGTTTGCCAAATCCTATTCTTATTACACCTTTCCTGGTTCAAAGCAAGCTTAGGATGAGACTTACCCGGTAATTCCTTAGTTTGTGTACCAACGATCATAAGTATAGGTAATAAAGGTTTATCCTTTATTGGGGTTTGAGTGTGCTTCCATCCCATCTTCGTGAGTTAGCCTGAGACTTACCCGGTAAAGGTTGATTCTATTCCCTTAGATGGTGTGTTAGTTTGAGGTTATAATTCTTTATCTTAATTCCCTGAGACTTACCCGGTAATAGGAGTTACGGTTCAGGATTAGTGTGTAGTGAGACTTACCCGGTGATCTACTCCACTTAGTAACACCTTCCCCACGCTAAAATCTCAGCTTTGTCCGCTTATCTATAGATCTTGAGTTGGAACCACAACTAGATGCTTTAATCCCTAGAATTGCATGTTTGCTTTATTGACTTCTTATTCATCTTTGATTGTGTTAACTGCTCTTGTGGTTAGAATTGACATAGCATACCGTATTGACTTTGTTTCATCGAGTCCCTGTGATCGACCCCTGGAATTTTCTTGCTTTTACTACGATTGACCCGTACACTGCGGGTTCGCATCCTTGTTTTAAGCTTAAGTCTAGGGTTATAAATTTAAAACTTGCACACACCGTTTGGAGCGAACAAGTTTTTGGCGCCGTTGCTGGGGACTTGGTCTAGACCGAGCCGGTACTGTTTGCTCTTGGGGCATTTGCCCCGTTTTGTCTAACCACTCTACTTGAGTGACTTTCGCAGGTTCTTTCTTAGGTATATGCGAAGAACCCGCGCTGGAAAGGAAATCGTTCCTTACGATCCCGAACCAGAAAAGACATACAAGAGACGCTTAAGAGAAGCGAAGATGGCCCAACAAGACGATCGCGATCTTGCGGCCCAATTGAGAGAGACGCAGGAGCTGCTGCGCCTCAGCAAGGAAGAACTCATGCAAGAGAAAGAGGAGAATCGCACTAGGACTGCAGCAATCGAAGCTGAGATTGCTGTCATTCGGGACCAGATTCTACTTCGACCGAGGGAGGATCCAGTAGTTGATCCTCGACCGAGGCAGATTCCAGTACCCGACGCCCCGGCCGAGGTACTTCCACCTCGGATACCAGTCCGAGATGTTCTTCTTGCAGGAATTCCACAAACCCTAGGTCAAAGGATGGACCCTAATCAACAACTGAGGCGTCCAGGAGTGAACCTAGGAGATCCAGCAGATCATGACTACGAACTTCGACCGCAAGTTCTAGCCATGATTCGCCAATGCCAATTCGGAGGGCTAGAGAAGGAGTCGCCGCATCAACATCTTCAAAACTACGAGATCTTGATGGAGACCTTGCGACCTCCCAAAATTGAGAATAACAACTACAAGCTAAGACCTTTTTACTTTTCTTTAAAAGATAGAGCTCTTACTTGGTATCAATCTCTTCCTCCAGGAAAAATCAGCACATGGGAGGAGATGACCACGGAATTCTTGACCAAATTCTTTCCCCCCTCAAAGACCGCTGAAATGAGAGGTAAGATCAATGCTTTCATCATGAAGGATAAAGAGAGCTTGTCCAAATCTTGGGAGCGGTTCAAGGATATCCTTTTGGATTGCCCACATCACGGGATTCCAAAGATCGAGTTGTTGGAGATCTACTTCAAAGGGCTGGACGGAAGCACCCAGTTCAATCTCCAACTACTCTCCGCCGGTACCTTCATGGACATGGCAATTGATGAGGCTTGGGACTTCATTGAGAAGCAAGCCCTGCACATGGAGAAGTATACCCACCAAGGAGATGAAGGTGGAATTAAAAGAGTCAACTTTCAAGAGACTCAACCCAACAACAATCAACTCACGTCTTTGAAGAACGACGTGAAGCAATTGAAGGAGCTCTTGATGGCTCAAACTAAGAAGGAAGAGCAAGGGCAAAGGAGCAACAACAATAACGGGTACCGTAACAACAACAACAACGGTTCCCGAAACAACAACTACAACAATAATAGAGGATCCAATAGCAACAAGTGGAGGGCGAATAACCAAAATCACGGTAACAATCATTCAAACTCCAATTCTAATGATTCCTCTAACCCTTTCCTCTCTCCCCCTTCTTCTTCTTCTTCTACTCCATTGAAAAGCCAAGGGCAAGGATCAAGTTCGTCTCAGCCAGAAAAGAAAGACGCAGTTCTGGAGGCAATCTTGATCAAGCTTAGCGCTATGGAGAATTCTATGACTTCGTTTTCAAGGGCCCAAAAGTCCTTCGAACAACAACTTGCGAATAGGGCGAATGAAGCGCCAAGAGATCCAGGGAAGCTTCCAGCGAAGACGGAAACTAACCCTAAGGGCCAGTGCATGGCCATAACGACGAGGAGTGGACTCAAAACTGCAGATCCAGTACCTCGCTCGACGCAGACCACCTCGGTCCAGATCCAGTCGAAGAACACCTCGACCGAGATGCCAACCGAGGCGGAGCAACAGAAAGCAGGAGGAACGACAGAAACTTATGTTCCACCTCCTGCATATAAACCACCACTTCCATTCCCTCAGTCCAGAGCCAGAGCACATCTAGACAAGCACTTTGGTAAGTTTCTTGACTTGATGAATAAGCTACATATTAATATTCCTTTCCTTGATGCTATTCTAGGTATGCCCACCTATGGGAAGTTCTTAAAAGAGATCTTATCAAGGAAGAGGAAGCTGGAGGATGTTGGTGAAGTTAGGATGACATCTAAATCTTCGGAGCTTATCAAGATCATGAAGGAAAAGATGCCACCTAAGTTGAGAGATCCCGGCTCATTTTGCATTCCCATTCAAGTTGGGGATGTAACTTGTGAAGCCCTTTGTGATCTAGGAGCCAGCGTGAGCATCATCCCGCTGGAGTTGTGCACTAAGATCGGTCTTGGAGAGCCCAAGCCGGTCAAGATTCGACTCTACATGGCGGATCGCTCCATTACCCATCCCGTGGGCATCTTGGAAGACGTTCCGGTCAAGTTAGGTAACTTCTATCTACCCATAGATTTTGTCGTACTTGACATTCCCGCAGATTATCCTGTTCCTATTATTCTCGGGAGGCCATTTCTAGCAACTTCGGGTTGCAACGTTGATTGCAAGAACGCCAAGTTGAAATTCAACGTTGGTGGCGATGAGGTGGAGTTCGCACTACTTCCAGCCATGAAAGGGGAGCAACTAACTGATGATATCTTCAACATCTACGATGAAGAAGAATCAAGAGAATTGGTGAGCTCTATCCTTATTAACGATCCACTCGAAAGAGTTATTAGCTTCAGTTTAATGGAGGAAGGTATAGATGCTTCTTGTGATGCAAATATACGGAATTTGAAAGCACTGGAAGAAGATCCAGGAGCTAAAACTGAGAAGCTGATCCAGGAGACGAAGATCTCCAGCCTCGGACCCAGTGGCAGTACCTCGACCGAGGCACTTTCTGGACAGAGCGAGGCGACTGAAGAACACATCGGTCAACGCCTAAGCGCCTCGACCGAGGTCGATGGCGAAATGATGTCAACTGAGATTGCTGAGAATAACAATTTTCTTACTCCCTTCTCTGACATTCACCCACTGTTGGCGAACCATTCCCTCCACCAACTTTCTGATAATAAAGGTCCTTGGTATGCTGATATTGTGAATTATCTTGTTTGCCAGGAAACGCCGCCCGGATTGACGTACTCTCAAAAGAAGAGATTCTTCAAGGAAGTACGACATTACTACTGGGATGAACCGCTGCTATTCAAGCGCGGACCGGATGGGATGCTTCGAAGGTGCATTCCGGAAGATGAAGTCAATAGCGTCATAAGGCATTGTCATTCACTTCCTTGTGGAGGGCACGCTAGCACCGATAAAACATGCGCTAAAATATTGCGTTCCGGTTTCTTTTGGCCTACATTATTTAAGGACGTGCAATCTTTTGTTGTCTCTTGTGATGCATGTCAAAGAACAGGGAACTTATCAAGGAGCAACGAGATGCCACTTAATAACATCCAAGAAGTGGAAATCTTTGATGTATGGGGGATTGACTTCATGGGACCTTTCCCATCCTCCGGAGGAAACCTCTACATTCTCCTTGCAGTTGATTACGTCTCTAGATGGGTTGAAGCCATCGCTTCTCCCACTAACGACGCCAAGGTGGTTGTGAAGTTCTTGAATAGAACTATCTTTCCACGATTTGGAACTCCACGCATCATCATTAGCGATGGAGGAACGCATTTCATCAACCGGAAGTTTAAAGCACTTCTATCGAAGTATGGGGTAACCCACAAGGTATCAACCGCTTATCATCCTCAAACTAGTGGACAGATCGAGATCTCGAATAGAGAAATCAAGGCAATTTTGGAGAAGACCGTCTCTAGAACGAGGAAGGATTGGTCCATGAAGTTGGACGATGCTCTTTGGGCGTATAGGACCGCATTCAAGACTCCCATAGGTACCACCCCTTATAATTTGGTATATGGGAAGTCTTGTCATTTGCCCGTTGAATTGGAGCACAAGGCGTATTGGGCTATCAAATGGTTGAACTTTGACATCAAGGAGGCTGGTGAGAAGCGACTATTGGAACTTAACGAGCTGGAAGAGCTGCGGTTGAACGCCTATGAGAATGCCAAAATCTACAAGGAAAGGACGAAGAGATGGCATGACAAGCGTATCATTCCAAAGGAGCTTAACGAAGGAGACTTAGTTCTACTCTTCAAATCCCGCCTCCGTCTTTTTCCAGGTAAGTTGAAATCTAGATGGACCGGACCTTACGTTGTGAAACATGTTTTCCCTCATGGTGCAGTTGAGATATGGGGAGAAACTAGCGGAAGCTTCAAGGTCAACGGTCATAGACTTAAGAAGTACCAACCGGAAACGCCGGTTGAGGAGGTTGCAACGATATACCTCGTTTGAGACGCATCATGGTCCAGCTAGCGACCTTAAATCAAGCGCTTCTTGGGAGGCAACCCAAGGTATTGCTTTCTTTTCCCGTTTTCTAGTCTAGATTAGATAGTTCTTGTTTTTGCTTTGCTTTGCTTTGTTTTTGGCGTTCTGGACAGACAACAGGGAATATCTAAGGAGGAGCACAACTGGAAGGACAGAAGTTCGAGATTCTGAGAAGACAGAAGGACCTCGGTCACTGTCAGAGCACCTCGACCGAGTTGATTCTTGAGCAACCGAGGCGACTAGGGTTTCTGCAGAACCGCCTCGGTCCGTACCACCTCGGTCCAGTCGAGACCATCTCGACCGAGGTGACAGCAGATCCAGTAACAGTATAAAAGGGGGAAAAATTACTTTTTCACATTTTTTACCTACCTCGACCGCGGCGACAGATCCATTTCGCTCACTCTCGATTCTTGCTCGTTTTCGACATTTTCTGCTTCCAAACCGAGATTGAAGGATAGAGGAATCGATTGCAACTACAGATCTGCAAGAAATTCGAGCAACTCGGCCGGAACGAGGTAAAAACGATCGAAACCCTAAACTCGTTCGTTTACTGCAATTTGGGCTTTGGTTGCCCTTGAATCTGTTGAAGAAAGACTTAAGTACCCCTTAGGAAGCATCGGTAGTGATTTTTGGGGGAAAAGAACTGAAATTCAGAGAGTTGAAATCGCGACTGTCTTCGCCTCGGTCCAGTCGACCTGCACCTCGGTCGAGGTGATTCTTGGAGTTTGTTAGTCGACCGAGGTAGTCTGACAGTATTGTTTGAAGATGAGTTCTGACAAATTGTTAGCCCTTAGAGATAGATCTTCTCCTTCCCCTTCTTCTTCCTCATCCCGACCTTCTATACCGGTGATCCACGAGAGACACCTTGTAGATTACGAGCGCATTGCTAGCCGTCCAGTGATAGCACCTAGATTCCTGGACATTTCTGCCTTTGACTGTCTCCACGTAGATGGAGATCTTAGGAGGATGATCACCACCGTCAGGCTGGATCAGTTTACTGAGATCCGAGCCCCAGCCTACTTAGAGCCGACCCTCGAGTTTGTCAGCTCCTTCACTTACCTCCCCACAGAGAGGGCTGTGAAGTACCGGTTGATGAACCGGAACTACCTAGTACCTCTAGACCATTGGAGAGACATTTTTGGCTTCCCTGCCCCCACTGCTGTAGACTTCCCGACCCGAGCTGTAGCTAGAGAGTTCTGGGGTCAGATCGCCCACATTACAGAGCATGCAGATAGGTGGCGCCCTGGTGATTCCAGGGCGAAGCTTATTTTTCATCTAGCCTTTCGATTGGTACACAGGATCTTCAGCGAGACGCTTCTGGCGCGTACTGAGACGCCCCAGAAGGTCCGACAGGGGGAGCTCTTTGCTTTGTATTGCATGGTCACAGGTGGATACCCTGACTTTGGATTGATGCTGGCAGAGGATCTGCACAAGATCAAGGCCAAAGGGAAGGGAGATATATGTTGCGGAGGGATAGTGACCCATATCGCTAGGTATCAGGATATGGATCTGAGTAGGTGTACTATGGTGGCGGCTGCCAAGCCGCTCGGACTTCAGGAGATGATCACACGGAGGATCCTAGTTCCCCGTGGTTTGACTACACCTTACGTCGCTATGCCATGGGAGCTGACTGCACCTCAGGGCATCAAATGGTCTGCACAGTTCTCTGTCTTTGATCCACATTTTTGGCAGACCGCTTGGGGTCCACTTATGGAGGATTACAGAGAGGGAGCAGCTGCCCCTGCTGCAGCTGAGGAGGAGGAGGAGGCTGAGGATGAGGACGACGATGAGGACACAGTAGATGAGAGAGGAGGTGGCGTCCCGATGGACACAGGGACAGATATAGCTGGGACGAGCGCACCACCTATTATAGATCTGGATGACGAGGAGGACACTGAGCCGGCACCAGCTGAGACTTCTCCGGTCAGACCTGCTAGACGCAGGAGGCGGAGAGTGAGAGATAGAGCTGCTCACCGACGGATTGATGACCTGACGGATCAGGTTATCGACTCATATGCTGCACTTTCGCTGGATATCCGCGAGATGCAACAGCGGCAGCATCATCAGCACATGATGGCTCAGCTGCAGTTTGAGCATATCATGGGACATCCTTATGATCCAACTCAGTATCCCTACATACCACCACCACCACCGGATCGAGACTACTGAGGAGCTGCAGGATTTTATTATTATATTTTTTATGCAGTTCGGCTTTTATCCGGTGAGTTCTCTCTTGTTTAGACTTTTATTATACCCACTGGGACAGTGTGTCTCAAGTATGGGGTGTTTGTGTTATTTGACTACGTGACTACGTGATGTATTTGACACCTTTGATGTATTATATTTATCGGATATTTTCGTATTTATGCTTCATTGCCTTTATATGATTATCTGATATTACATACATACCTACAGGTTATTTGATTGAGAAAAACGTCGAAACTGAAAGAAAAATGGTTTTAAAAAAAAAAATTTTTGACCTCGACCGGGGAGATTCTGGCCGAACAAGGTGTTTCACCTCGGTCGAATCAAGAACACCTCGACCGAGGTGTGTTAACTGAGAGTTTTCGAAAACAAATTTTTGTTACTTATCTGGATATGACCTCAGTGAAGATCTTGTTTACTGACTGGTTTTAAATTCTTTATGTGTTCGAAAGGTTTTATAATATGTTTAAGTTGCTAAATGCTTTGCTTGAAATTAATGGCATGTTTAATACTTTGTTTTTATCCAAATTATGTTGAATTTGAAGGTTGACACCGCAGGTTAAGTTCTCTCACGTTCTTCTTGGAAAGACCAAGACAATTCATTCTCTTCTCTCTTCTTCTTCTTGGTCATGCTTAGCCCCTCATATACATTTTGCCTCCCTTACCGATCCGGGAATTTGGAAGCAAGCAAAGTGGTGAAAGCAAGTTAAAGTTGAGAAGTGGGCTGGAAGTGGAAGTGTTAGAAAGCAATTATAGGTTTGGGGAAGTCAATCATGAAGATGAGTAACTCGGCACCATTCACATAGCCGGGTGTTTGTGTCTTGCCAAAGTCGGATTGAGCGATATTCCTAACGGGTCATGGTATGTGCATCAAGGGTTTGATGCATCTCGAGAAATTGATGATTGCAGATTTCCTAGGCTTCGGTTATTGTGCACCTCTGTCCATGCATCCCAAAAAGTAAAGTAAAAAAGGAAAAAGTGTGAGATAAGCGAAGCTTATTGGTGGAAGAGGTTGAAAGTCAAAGTGAAAGTGAAGTTCATCCTTTTCCCGGATTCTAGCACCACATTACCTTAGATACATCCCTACCCTACACGTTTCTTGACCTTTTCTTTTGGGAAGCCCTTGAGACCTTGAGCTTGTTGATTGACTTAGCGGTTTAAACTGGATTATACATGATTAATTTTGATAATTATGATTTATTATGCATTCTATGATTTTATGCAAAGATGAACAACTTTCCTATATTTATAAAATGTTTTGAGCATATTGAGTTTCTAAATTCCAGGAAGTATTCTCTTAGAGTGATCTATGATAGTTGCACACCATAAAATGTTTTTGAAAGACTTTTTCATTGATTTTATTGACTTATAATCCATTCTATCTTGTCTTCTATATGAGGAACTTGCTTGGGGACAAACAAGGGCTAAGTATGGGGTATTTTGATAGCATGAATTATAGTCTATATTTTGGGGTTTGTTTGGACGTTTTATCTTTCATAATCTGCATGTTTGTATGTACATTATGTGATTTTACTACCATTTCATCTACCTTTGCGAGAATCGAGGTCTACACCTAGTTTCGTTGTAATTGCAGGTAATATGGTACGTTTTGCATCAAAAAGGAGCAAAAAGGAGTCATTAGTCATTTGGAGCTACATCCAGGGAGCATAGCCATGGATTAAAGATGCACTTTGGACCAGTTTTGAGAGATTTCACATTCAGTTGTGAGTCACCTCGGTTGACCACAGATTCACCTCGACCGAGGTGATCCAGAGACGCCGACTCGACCGAGGCGAACACCTAGGACGCGGCGAGGATATTTTATTCTTGGAAGAGATCTTTTAAAATTGGAAAGTGATCTTATATTTTTGGGCTTGGCTCCTGGAAGGAAGGAGATATGCAGAATCATATATCTTACCTATATTTATGGGAAAATATCTTTCTAAGATTTATTATCTTTGGAGGGTTATTTTCCTATAAAAAGGGTTGGATTTCCACAATTCCAACATCACGCTATACCGTCGATCAGGGTTTATAGCACGCAGCAGCAGCATACTCCAATTTGGAAGAGAGTTGAAGAACCTTTTTGAAGGTTGAAGGAAGATTGAAGTTCATAGCTTTTATAGCTTTATTGAAGGGTTTTGTAAGATTGTCTTCAATTCCCTCAATTGTTGTCTTGTCTTGTTGGATTATTATCCAAGGAACGCTTTGTTGTGATATTTGATTCAGTTATTGAAGTCTTTTTATTAAATTCTTCTTTGTTCAAATATTCACCTTCTTCCCTTATATTTAATACTTTCATTATGATGATGAGTGGCTAATTTCCTTGTGTGATTCTAGGGTGATTGGCTGAAGGTTGTGGGAAAAACAATGATAGAATAATCTTAGATTCCAGTAGGATCCTGAAAGTTCGAGTCTTTAACCTTAACCCTAAGCATCTCGCTCAGTCGATGAACATCTCGGCCGGGGTGGAATTCTTCTGTCCGAGGTGACTTATTCGACCTAAACTGAGAGTTAAGTGTTAGAGTTTGCCAAATCCTATTCTTATTACACCTTTCCTGGTTCAAAGCAAGCTTAGGATGAGACTTACCCGGTAATTCCTTAGTTTGTGTACCAACGATCATAAGTATAGGTAATAAAGGTTTATCCTTTATTGGGGTTTGAGTGTGCTTCCATCCCATCTTCGTGAGTTAGCCTGAGACTTACCCGGTAAAGGTTGATTCTATTCCCTTAGATGGTGTGTTAGTTTGAGGTTATAATTCTTTATCTTAATTCCCTGAGACTTACCCGGTAATAGGAGTTACGGTTCAGGATTAGTGTGTAGTGAGACTTACCCGGTGATCTACTCCACTTAGTAACACCTTCCCCACGCTAAAATCTCAGCTTTGTCCGCTTATCTATAGATCTTGAGTTGAAACCACAACTAGATGCTTTAATCCCTAGAATTGCATGTTTGCTTTATTGACTTCTTATTCATCTTTGATTGTGTTAACTACTCTTGTGGTTAGAATTGACATAGCATACCGTATTGACTTTGTTTCATCGAGTCCCTGTGATCGACCCCTGGAATTTTCTTGCTTTTACTACGATTGACCCGTACACTGCGGGTTCGCATCCTTGTTTTAAGCTTAAGTCTAGGGTTATAAATTTAAAGCTTGCACACACCGTTTGGAGCGAACAATGGTGGTTCACTAGGGGGTGCCTGAGAGGAGGAGGAAGCATTGCCTTTCCTCTTCTTGGTCCTATTAGACATTCTCCTAACAAAGTCCATGTTCTGTTCAAAACCACGGTCTGTTCTTGAATTTCCACGGCCGTGGAATGCCCAGGAACCGTGGTTCGGTTCGTAAATCCTCAAGAATCACTCAATCAACACCACAATCAGCAGATAGCAGCCCTAGACTAATTTCAATCCAGTTCCAATCAGTTTTCCTAATATATCTTGCAAAAACTGAATCGAATCGACAAAGTGAAAGAAGAGAAGAAAAACCTAGGTTTTTGGATTTTAAAATCCAAATTCCGTCTTCTCCGGCGATTGTTCACTCGAATCGTTGCTTGGATCTTGTAGATTATCGAATTTGCTCCAGTTTGGGTTAAAGAATCGTTCGAAACGATTAACGAATGGAGATTTGAGAGAGGGGGATCAATTCGGCGTTTTTGGTCGTGGAAGATGGTGTTTTGGTGTGTTGTATGAAGAAACGTGGTCTTTATAGTGGCCGTAAATTTTTTCGAAAATTACGGTCACTCGAGGGTTTCCGCGGCCGTGGAAATGTACGGAATCGTGGTTTTGGTGATTTTTCTCAGGCTTTTGCAAATTACGGTCACTGTAGCTGTCACGGCCGTGGATTTGGCCGTGTATCTCTGTGTAATGTGCCAAAGTCCAAGTTTCGTCAATTTCTTCTAAGTTTCTCTTCTTTCTTCTCTCTTCCACTGATCCTACATCCAAAAATACGAACATACCGGAAGGTATCGAAGGCAAAACAAAACAAAAACGTCTAAACTATTCTAATCTATGAATCAAAAACAAAAACGTAAGTGCAATACCTTGGGTTGCCTCCCAAGAAGCGCTTGTTTAAGGTCCGTAGCTAGACCATATTCGCACTTATTCGAGTGCGGTAGGCGCGAACTCTTCAGCTTGGAGTTCCGGTGAATACTTCTTGAGTCGTTGACCGTTCACCTTAAAGCTTCCGCCCTTTTCACCTCATACTTCAACTGCACCATGGGGAAAAACACGTTTGATTAGATAAGGTCCAGTCCAACAAGATTTAAGCTTACCTGGAAAGAGACGAAGCCTTGAATTGAAGAGGAGAACTTGATCTCCTTCTTTGAGGTCCTTTGGAATGATATGCTTATCATGCCAACGCTTCACTCTTTCTTTATAGATCTTGGCGTTTTCGTAGGCGTTCAAGCGAAGTTCTTCAAGCTCGTTAAGGTCCAAGAGACGCTTCTCTCCCGCTTCCTTCATGCTGAAGTTCAACCACTTTATTGCCCAATACGCCTTATGCTCCAATTCTACCGGCAAGTGACAAGACATCCCATACACAAGGTTGTATGGTGTTGTTTCGATGGGAGTCTTATATGCAGTCCGGTATGCCCATAATGCGTCATCTAGCTTCAAAGACCAATCCTTCCTTGTCCTTGAAACCGTCTTCTCTAGGATTCCTTTTATCTCCCGGTTTGAGATCTCCACTTGTCCACTAGTTTGTGGATGATAAGGGGTGACGATCTTGTGAGTCACCCCATACTTAGCTAATAGAGCTTCGAATCGTCGGACAATGAAGTGAGAGCCTCCATCACTAATGATAGTCCGTGGTGTCCCAAATCGTGGGAAAATGGTCTTGTTAAAGAACTTGACCACAACCATAACATCATTAGTGGGAGAGGCAATTGCTTCAACCCATCTCGAAACGTAATCTACGGCTAAAAGTATGTTTTGGTTTCCACAAGATAATGGGAAAGGTCCCATGAAGTCTATTCCCCAAACGTCAAAGATCTCCACTTCTTGAATGTTGTTAAAAGGCATCTTGTTTCTCCTAGATATGTTCCCTGTTCTTTGACAAGCATCGCAGCAGGAAACAAAGGTTGGCACATCTTTAAATAAAGTAGGCCAAAAGAATCCAGATTGCAATACCTTAGCGCTAGTCTTGTTCGAACTAGCGTGTCCTCCACAAGGTAGCGAATGACAATGACGGATGACACTTTGCATTTCATCTTCCGGTACACATCGCCGAATGATGCCATCCGGACCTCTCTTAAAAAGGAGAGGTTCGTTCCAAAAGTATTCCTGAACATCCTTAAAGAACTTCTTTCTTTGTGCGTAGGATAATCCGGGTGGTAATTCCTGGCAAACCAAATAGTTAACAAAATCAGCAAACCATGGTTCGTTACCTTTGGTGATCACATCGATGCACTCCTCTATGATATGTAAATGCTCGTCCGGAAAGGAGTCATCTATAGGTAGATTGTCGTCCTCTAGATGTGGTAGACAACTCAAATGATCCGCAACAGAATTTTTCGAACCCTTCTTGTCACGGATCTCTAGATCGAATTCTTGTAGGAGAAGAATCCATCTAATCAGCCTTGGTTTCGCATCTTTCTTCGCAAGCAAATACCGGATCGCAGCATGATCCGTGTACACAATCACCTTAGCACCTACAAGATAAGACCGAAACTTTTCAAATGCATATACAATTGCTAAAAATTCCTTCTCGGTAGTGGCGTAGTTGAGATGCGCTTCATCTAGCGTCTTGCTAGCGTAGTAGATAGCGTGGGTTCGTCCTTCCTTTCTTTGCCCAAGCACAGCTCCTATAGCTACGTCACTTGCGTCACACATAACCTCAAATGGAAGATTCCAATCCGGAGGTTGAATAATCGGGGCTAAGATTAGAGCTTCCCGAATCATATTAAACGCATCTAAGCATTCCTGCGAGAAATCAAAAACTGCATCCTTCATCAATAAACTAGTAAGCGGTTTTGATATCTTAGAGAAATCCTTTATAAAACGTCTATAGAATCCAACATGTCCTAGAAAACTTCTTATCCCTTTCACCGAAGTTGGGGGAGGAAGCTTTTCTATAGTCTCTATCTTAGCCTTATCCACTTCAATCCCTCTACTAGAGATTAAGTGTCCTAATACAATGCCTTCTTTCACCATAAATTGACACTTCTCCCAATTAAGAACTAGGTTAGTGTCTTTACACCTTTGTAACACAAGAGCAAGGTTAGAAAGACAATTATCAAAAGAGGAACCATAAACGGAGAAATCATCCATAAAGACCTCCATGATCTCCTCTATGTACTCCGAGAAGATAGCCATCATGCACCTTTGAAAGGTGGCTGGGGCGTTGCAAATCCCAAACAGCATCCTCCTATAAGCGAACGTTCCCCATGGGCACGTGAATGTGGTATTCTCTTGATCGTCCGGATGTATCGGGATCTGAAAGAAACCACTATAACCGTCAAGATAGCAAAAGTGTGAGTGTTGTGCTAACCTCTCAAGCATTTGGTCGATGAAGGGTAGTGGGAAGTGATCCTTCCTCGTTGTGTTGTTTAGCTTGCGGTAGTCTATGCACATCCTCCATCCTGTAACGGTTCGTGTGGGAATGAGTTCATTGTTTTTATTGGTGATGACCGTCATTCCTCCCTTCTTTGGAACCACCTGTACGGGACTCACCCACTTGCTATCGGAGATAGGGTACATGATGCCTGCATCAAGTAGTTTAAGAATTTCCTTCTTGACAACCTCCTTCATGGTCGGATTTAACCGCCTTTGAGGTTGTCGCGAAGTTCTAAAGTCTTCTTCCATTAGGATATTATGCATGCATAGTGAAGGTTTGATTCCTACTAGATCCTCTATAGTATACCCTAAGTCTTTCCTATGTTTCTTAAGAACAACCATAAGCTTACTATGTTCATCTATACTCAAATCGGAACTAACAATTACCGGAAAGGTAGAATTAGGTCCTAGAAATGCGTACCTTAGATGTGTAGGAAGTGGCTTCAAGTCCATCACTATAGGAGTCTCTAATGGCTCTTGAGGAGTATCCAATGCTTCCTTAGAAGTGTCTATAGATGTAGAAGATGTTGGAGAAGAATCAAAAGAAGTGGCGGAGAAGATACAATCTCCTTCAAATTCACCCAAAATTACGGCTCCCTTGTTTCCTCCACAGCCGTGGTTTTGGGCGTGGAAATCAATTACGGTGCCTCTGTTTGTTCCACGGATGTGGTTTTGGCCGTGTAACTTACTGGAGTCCTCTGAATAGCTGATTACGGTCATGTTGGTAGATTCCACGGTCGTGGAAAAGCACGACTGGCCGTGGTTTCTTACGTTTTCTGACCCATCGTAGAGTTTCTCAAATTCTTCTTCATACACTTCTTTTTGCTTCTCTAAAGCTTCAATTTCCTCATTGCATTCCTCTTCTTCCCCTATATCCATAATGCTCATAGAGATAACCTTTTGCAAGGGATCTTTGAAGAGAATCGAACTTACCTCCTCTCTAGATAGCTCTTCGTCGTGGATGTTGAATATGTCTTCATCGAAAGTTGGTTCCTTCACCAAAGTGGAGAGAACGAACTCTATCTTTTCTTCTCCTATGTCGAAGGCGAGTCTAGCATTCTTGCAATCAACTATACAACCGGATGTTGCAAGAATCGGTCTTCCGAGTATGATCGGGACCGGACTATCTGCAGGAATGTCAAGCACAACAAAATCTATAGGAACATAGAACTTACCAAGCTTGACCTGGACGTTTTCAACTATGCCGACGGGACGAGTTATGGATCGATCCGCCATGTACAATGTTATCTTCACCGGTTTAGGTTCGCCTAAACCGATCTTCCTGCATAAGGCAAGCGGAATGATACTCACGCTTGCTCCTAAATCACATAATGCATCATATGTGACATCTCCCACTCCTATGGGAATACAAAATGACCCCGGATCCTTCAGCTTTGGGGGCATCTTTTCCTTCATTGTCTTGATGAGATCCGATGAATCCGAACTCATCTTAACCTCTCCAAAATCCTCTAATTTTCTTTTATTAGAGGGGATCTCCTTTAGGAACTTTCCATAAGCTGGCATACCTACAATTGCATCAATGAAAGGTATATTAATATGCAGTTTGCTCATGAGTTCAATAAACTTACCGAATTGCTTGTCTAGACGCGCTCTTTCTCTAGACTGCGGGAATGGTAGGGAAGGTTTGAAAGCTGGAGGAGGAACGTAGATGTCTTCCTTCTCCTTTCTCTTCTCTTTCTCCTTCTCGATGGGAACTTCTACAAACTTAGGCTGTGGGTTGGTAGTTGTTGCTCCACTCCTAGTTGTGATTGCCATCACCCTTCCTTTTGGGTTATCCTCCATCTTTCCTGGAAGTTTTCCTTGATTCCTAGGAACTTCCTCAACATGGCTAAACATTTGGTTTTCTAAAACCTTTTGGGCTTTATCAACCTTATTAATGTGATCATCGACCTTAATGATGTGACTCTCCAATCCTTGAAGCTTTCCCAAGATTGTTTCCAACATGGGATCGGACTTCTCTTTCCCCGAAGTGCTTCCGATATTAGATGCTTGTTCCTGACTTTTCAAGGGAATGGAAGAAGAAGAAGGTGGAGTTAGTGAATTTCCTGAATTTGGATAAGAATTACCGGAATTGTGTTGTTGGTTGGACCGCCATTTGTTGTTGTTTGAACCCCTATTGTTGTTCCAACTGTTATTTCGGTTGTTGTTGTTGTTGTTCCAATTGTTCCGGTTATTGTTCCGGTTGTTGCGGTTTGTATTCTCATTCCCATTGTGGTTATTGTTGTTTCCCAAATAACTCACACCTTGCCCCTTTTGCTTTGGAAAGTTGGTTTTAATAGCTTCCTTCAACTCTTTGATCTCGGTATTGAGAGAAAAGATTTGAGTTTGAGCAGCTTGTGATAACTTTGCTCCTTGCCCCACTTGATTTGCTTCTACTTTCCGGTGAGAATACTTTTCTATGACTCGGGCTTGCTTCTCAATGAAGTCCCAAGCATCATCTTCCCTCATGTCCATGAATGTACCACATGAAAGGGATTGGAGCTTGAATTGTGTTTCCACATCCAGCCCCTTATAGTATATCTCCAATAAACCCAGTTTGGAAATGTCATGATGTGGGCAATCCAATAGTAAGTCCTGAAATCTTTCCCAAGATTGAAACAAACTTTCGTTAGATCTCATAGAAAATGCATTAATCTTACCTCTCAACTCCGCCGTCTTGGATGGCGGAAAGAACTTAGTGAGGAATTCTGTAGAAAGATCCTCCCATGTGTTAAGTCTTCCATTTGGAAGAGCTTGATACCAAGATAAAGCTTTCCCTTTCAAGGAGAAGAAGAATGGCTTGATCTTGTAGTTGTTAGTGGTTGCATTCTTTGGCTTCATTGTCTCCATCATGATCTCGAAATTTTGTAAATGTTGATGTGGAGATTCAACACTCGTTCCTCCAAACTGATTTTGGTGCACGATGGTAATAACTTGTGGGTTGAAGCTAAACCCTTGCATATCATCAGCATCAAAGTTCACACCTAAACGGCGTGGTTGCTGAATTGGATCCATCCTTTGGCCAAGAGTTCTTGGCTCTCCATCTATACGAGCAGTTCTCGCATCCCCAGCTGGAACACGACGATTTGCAGCCGGTCTTGGAGCAAATGGGTTCACATTGATCGTCGGATCTATGTCCTCTAGTGGTGGCATGGAAGAGTCGCTATCCTCGTCGGATGAATTGGTTCTAACCAATCTTGACGATTTCCTGCTCTTCTTCTTCTTAAGGTCGCTCAATTCCATCCTTATTTGAAATATCATATCCGTTAGATCATCAACTTTCGATTGATGACGCTCCGATTCCTCCTTGCGAGTCTTCTCGCTCCATCTAAGTTGAGCTTCGGGCTCCGCTAACTCCGTTTGGTAATCTCGTTCTCTTTCTTCAGCCATCTTTCTTTCCTTGAGCTTCTTCCTCAAAGTCTTCTCAAGTTCTTGATCAAGAGGTAAGAGGTCCTTGTTGTTCCTAGACCTGCGCATAAACCTAAAGTAACCTGCAAATATCACTCACAAAAGATATCAAATAACAAGAGCTAAGCTCCCAAGCTTGACAACCGGTAACCGAATTCGGCCTAGACCAAATCCCCGGCAACGGCGCCAAAAACTTGTTCGCCACTTAGCGTGCGTGCAAATAAGCTTTAAATTTATAAAACTAGAATCAAGCAAGCGAACCCGTAGTGTACGGATCGACGTAGTTAAGCAAGAATTTCAGAGTATCGAACACAGGAATTTGGGGGGAACAAATTCAGTTTGTAAATTGTCAAGCAAGTAAAAGTATGAAGCTTTGCAAATATTGGGAAAACAGCAACCCTAAAGATCCAGGTGTCTAATTGTGGCAATCGATTCAAGATATACTAAAGAACTAAGGACAGAGTTAAGAGTTGCAAATGTATACTAAGGTAAAGCAATGTACGGTGAAGTTCCAAGGCTTTATATGACTTATCTAAAGACACTCTCTATAAAGGTTGTTGAGGCTTCAGTATAGAAAGGATATAAAGACAAAAATTAATATCAATTACCCAAACTTGTAACCCAAGGATCAAGATTAACTAAACCGAATAAGGTTGTGATACTCGAAATCGAAGTAGAGGTCGTTGAGGCTTCACTACTACCTAGAAAAGGCAAGCCAAGACTAAGTTAAAGTAAATCTTTAACTTTGGATCAAAGTAAAAGCAAGGTTCGTAAACTGACACAAATTACGGGCAGATCTTGAGTTCCACGGCCGTGGAACCTCAAGAACAGACCGTGGTTTGGGGCGTCGGCGAAATCTCTCTAACTCTTAGGGTCCAATCTGTTTACGATCGATCTATCATCATCTAAGCCATAACTATCAACCCTTCACCTTAGAATTGCTAAAGGGTTTTAGCCAACAACAGTCATTATGATATCAAATTCAAGATTAGGAAGAATGAAAGATGAAAACCTTCGAAAACCTTCAATAACTTCAAATCAATCTCAAATCCACAAACAAGGGTAATAATGTAACAAATTTGGAATAACACAAACCAAAATCAATCCTTGATAAGAACGAAGAGCAGGATGTCAATCCGTCTTCTAATCGAACCTAGGAACAAAAGCGCAACTTCCAAATCTTCAAGCCTTCGTAAATCTCCGTTGCAAGAATGCAATTCTCCGCACGTCAAATGAAACCCTAGGCACGTGTAAGCGAGCGTAAGCGAAGGTCCCGAATTCTCCCTCCTTCAGTCCTTTTATAAGGAAGGATAGAATAACCGTCCGGCCCATATGCGTAAACAATGTGTCCATATTTTATTCGTCAAAAGATTGCCTAAATCACGGTTTCATGGAATTCCACGGCCGTGGTTTAGAGCGTGGAAGTGGGTTACGGTTCTTCACAACTTCCACGACCGTACTTTATACCGTGTAACTCTCTGGAATGCTCCACGTTCATGTTGCCAAGTTCCACGGCCGTGGTTTTGGGCGTGGACTTCTCTACGGCCGTATTTTAGAGCGTGGAAGCGTAGATTGCTCGTAGTTTCCTTTGTGTTGTGCCATTCCTCCTCCTAGCATCTCCCTTGGTTTCCTTGGTGTGTCCTCAATCCTTGGATGTGCTCAATTCATCTCCATCCTCTCTTAATTGGTTCGGTTTTAGCTCTTATTCACCTATAATCAACACAAAGCTTATGTAGACCTCTATATCGACAATATAGACAAACTAGCTAACAATTGCTTCAATGCCTTATCAATGAACACTATAATGGATGAAAAACATCTAGAAAACGTGCCTAAAATATCACAATATTTCATGCTAACAAAACCCTTGTGATTAAAGAAGTGATATAGAATAATTGGAATTACAGAGGAGGCACAAATATAGAGTATATAATTTAAAGCCTTGGTGAAATGTCTAATCGAGTTGGGAGGTGATTGCAGATGGAATCTACATGTTGACTAAAACGGACATGGGAAAGAGTAAAGTTCAAAGACTAAAGGTTGTTATATGGATCCGGTATTACACCAATAAGATGAATACCGAAAGGACTAAAGGTTGTTATTTAAGGAGAATTAGAGGTACTCCATTGAAAATTTCAGCTGGACTGATGACCTAAGAGTTGATGAAAGTAATAAGACCAACCAACGCGGTTCGTAAAGCAAGTACGAGAAAACTCAAAGGGGTAACTATCCTACTGGGGGGTAAAGATTTAAAGAAGGTAAAGCGACACGAACATAAGGACAACATAATAAATGCGAGTCAAGAACTTTGATTTTGAAAAAATCATATACAACTGAGGTTCTTATGCAAATGGCACCAATAGGTGTTTAATAAAATTCATACATATCGGACCGACAACGCTAGGATGGATAAAGTGTAAACCAAAAGAATAACTTGACTAGTAAGAAGGAAAGTCATGTATCAAAAGGCGGGTCTTGCTAAATTGGATTAAAGTGTTGAGATGAGGATGCCTTTGTAGAATCTAGGCAAAAGTACAATGTAATTGAAATTCTAACATGAAATGGGCGGTAATGATCAACTGAAATTTCAGACCGAATCAGGGGAAGAAATTGTTATAAGACGAGTCACCTAGTAGAAGAGTGATAGCATGAATTATAGTCTATATTTTGGGGTTTGTTTGAACGTTTTATCTTCAATAATCTGCATGTTTGTATATACATTATGTGATTTTACTGCCATTTCATCTACCTTTGCGAGAATCGAGGTCTACACCTAGTTTCGTTGTAATTGCAGGTAATATGGTACGTTTTGCATCAAAAAGGAGCAAAAGAAGTCAAGAGTCATTTGGAGCTACATCCAGGAAGCATAGCCATGGATTAAGGATTTACTTTGGGCCAGTTTTGAGAGACTTCACATTCAGTTGTGACTCACCTCGGTTGACCAGAGATTCATCTCGACCGAGGTGATCCAGAGACGCCGACTCGACCGAGGCGAAAACTTAGGACGCGGCGAGAATATTTTATTCTTGAAGGAGATCTTTTAAACTTGGAAAGTAATCTTATATTTTTGGGCTGGGCTCTTGGAAGGAAGGAGATATGCAGAATCATATATTTTACCTATATTTATGGGAGAATATCTTTCTAAGATTTATTATCTTTGGAGGGTTATTTTCCTATAAAAAGGGTTGGATTTTCCACAAATCCGATGGTGCTTAGACCCCGCTTACACCGAAAAATACGCAGCAGCAGCCTACTCCAAGTTGGGAGATTTGAAGAACCTTTTTGAAGGTTGAAGGAAGATTGAAGTTCATAGCTTTTATAGCTTTATTGAAGGGTTTTGTAAGATTATCTTCAATTCCCTCAATTGTTGTCTTGTCTTGTTGGATTATTATCCAAAGAACGCTTTGTCGTGATATTTGATTCAGTTATTGAAGTCTTTTCATTAAATTCTTCTTTGTTCAAATATTCACCTTCTTCCTATATATTTTAATACTTTCATTATGATGATGAGTGGCTAATTTCCTTGTGTAATTCTAGGGTGATTGGCTGAAGGTTGTGGGAAAAACAATGATAGAATAATCTTAGATTCCAGTAGGATCCTGAAAGTTCGAGTCTTTAATCTTAACCCTAAGCATCTCGTTCGGTTGATGAACATCTCGGCCGGGGTGGAATTCTTCTGACCGAGGTGACTTATTTGATCCGTAACTGAGAGTTAAGTGTTAGAGTTTGCCAAATCCTATTCTTATTACACCTTCCTGGTTCAAAGCAAGCTTAGGATGAGACTTACCCGGTAATTCCTTAGTTTGTGTATCAACGATCATAAGTGTAGGTAATAAAGGTTTATCCTTTATTGGGGTTTGAGTGTGCTTCCATCCCATCTTCGTGAGTTAGCCTGAGACTTACCCGGTAAAGGTTGATTCTATTCCCTTAGATGATGTGTTAGTTTGAGGTTATAGTTCTTTATCTTAATTCCTTGAGACTTACCCGGTAATAGGAGTTGCGGTTTAGGATTAGTGTGTAGTGAGACTTACCCGGTGATCTACTCCACTTAGTAACACCTTCCCCACGCAAAAATATCAGCTTTGTCCGCTTATCTATAGATCTTGAGTTGGAACCACAACTAGATGCTTTAATCCCTAGAATTACATGCTTGCTTTATTTGACATCTTATTCATCTTTGATTGTGTTAATCGCTCTTGTGGTTAGAACTAACGTAGCATACTGTGTTGACTTTGTTTCACCGAGTCCCTGTGATCGACCCCTGGAATTTTCTTGCTTTTACTACGATTGACCCGTACACTGCGGGTTCGCATCCTTGTTTTAAGCTTAAGTCTAGGGTTATAAATTTAAAGCTTGCACACACCGTTTGGAGCGAACAAAGAGTTCACAAGAAAAGCTTGAGAGACCAAAAGAGATAAAATGTTGACCCGGATATGAGGGTCTAAGGTGCATGGAAGGGATACATACAATGGAGTGTAGGAGCAATATGTAGACTTTACAAGTGTGGAGAGGTTTTAACCTCCTCAAAGATAGAGGAATTTGAAGGAAATCGCAATGCCGGTATGAAAGAGTCGAAGCCCTGTAGCGGAAACAACGGAGTTTCATGAAGGCAATATTGGCAGTAACACCAACGAAGGAATGTATATATGAGAACGGCATTGGTGGACTCGAAAGTCCAAGGTAACCCCAATTATCATGAGACCTAAGTCATCAACACCGACGGTCCATGCAAGGGGAGCTACAAGGGGATGATAACTAGATTCATCAGAACTACAAAGACACTTACCAGCTATCGTTGAACACTTGGAATGACTATTTAGGTCAAGATGAATGACCCAGTTGGGCTCGAGAAGTAGAGTTAGCCTAAGGAAACAAAAGTGTGGAAGATAAAACGAATTAGCGAAGCATGAAAGGATTAATCGAGCAGATGATGCTCACCAAGAAATTTAACGCCAGTATAGGTATGAGAAGAGTAAGTCCGGGATATGGAGATAAGTCAATTATAGACTAATCGACGTCAACTGAGGACGTGTAAGGGTTGGTTGGTATCGACGAGTAGGTACCGTTAAGAAGAGACATTAGTGACTGCGGATTTAAGAGGTAACTTTACCGATGCCTTGGAGGATTCCCCAAGTAGGCAACGACAACCTTCTAGGATGATCTAAGGATATGGAGCGAATCGGGTTAGAGGTTGCTTTCTGGTTGGTTAGGAACAGACTACGGTTGAGTAAGAGAGTAAGGGTTTGTTTGAAGAGGATCTTGCTAGTAGTAGGAGGGAAGTATAGGCGGGAGTTGGGTAAATCATGTTGACCCTCAGAAAGACGCCAATATGACTAATGGGTGTTACACCAGAAGCGTGGTAAGCCCATAACCCACAGATGAAGAAAATCAATGTTAGTTGAACTATGATTTCAAGTTAAGGAATTAGAAATCTATATGAAAAGGTTCACTTGGGTGTGTGATTTGTTTTGAGTTATATAAATTTGAAAGCTTGACAAGAAGTAGGTGAAAACCCATTAATTAATGAACGATCTGATTAGGTCACATTGAGGAAACCGGGTCAAGCGGTTTACATTACAAAGAGCATTAGGCACTTATTAAAGTGCCAACAGAAGTTTAAGATCATTATTTCAGAATCGATAGTCAGGAACTTTCGAAAGGAAAAAGCAAGTGGGCCCAGTGGAAGGAAATTTGGTAGAGTCATCAAAAGAGCTGAAAGTAAGTTTAGAAAACCAAACCATTGAGAGGGTACCTACCGAATCCGAGACACGTCATCAGCTATGAAGATCAGAAAATTTAGCCGGTTCATGCTTTTGTAGAGTTCCAGTGGTTTAGACGAAGAGCTGATGATGCCACTTGGAAGACAGAGGAGAGTATTAGACGTAATTATTCCGAGTTTTATGCGGGGTTAGCTACTACTTTTGTACCGACGAGTTAGTACTCGCATGCTGTGTGGTTTGACTTTTCATGTTTTTACTTTGGATTGAGTAAATGTGTTTTCTTTTATGTGTGCCTGATTATGATGATTGAGTAGTTGCATGGTAGAAAACAAAATTTTTTATGACATCCAAATTTACAAAGAAAGTCGTTTGATTAGATACATTATTCTAAGTTTCGGGACGAAACTTATTTTAAGAAGGCACTTATGTAATACCCAGAAAAAAAAAATTTAAACTCCGTTTAATACCGGATAAAACCGGATTCCGATCCGCCGACCTTTATTCTTTTCAATAAAAGAAAAACGATATTAAATTCTATCATTTTATGTAACATTGATTCACATAAAATGATAATTTATGTAACCCGTAAATAATTCCGTAAATATTTCCGTACTTAAAATGATAATTCCTTCAGCCCATTCCTTTTTTTTCTTATTTTAGTGGGCAGGCCCATTTTTAAGCCCAGTTTTTCCAGCCCATCCCATAACTACCTTAAACCTAATCCTAATCTTAAGTTTATAGGATGACCTAAACCTAATTAACTGTAATATCCGGAATTTTTATTCGGTGTAATTCCGTAACAAACCGGATTTTGATCCGTTGATCTTTTCTCGTTCTACCTAGTCGTATACACTATCTCAAATTTCTATAATTTATGTAACTTCACTTCACATAAACTGATAGAATTTTTACATCAAACCCTAGATTTATTCCACTTCTAGCACATGCCATTTGACAAGAAAATGACGAGGCCATGACAACGTCAGCGACGAGTTTTGACAAGAACATGACGAGACCATGGCAACGTCACCGACGAGTATTGACAAGACCAAGACACAATTTTGACAAGTCTCCTTCACCACTTCAACCAGCTTTTGCCTTTACCTCAGCCCAGTCTTTTGCCTTTACCTCAGCCCAACTCTTGCCCTTGCTTCAGCCCAGATGTTGTCTTGTCTCTAGCCTAGGAATGCCAGCCCAGTAGCGAGTTTTTTTGACTCTCTAGCACCGTCAGCCAGCCCAGACGACGCCAGTCCAGCAGGGAAGCCGCTCTTCTCCTCCGGCGTGTACGTGATGAAAGGGGAAAGCCAATCTCATAACCGTAACGCCCTAGAATCTCGCTGCTGCAAGGTCGCTGCTTTCCCTCTCAGTTTCACGCCCAGGTTCACGCTGCTGATCTCCTCCTCTCCTCCTTCGCTGCATCTATTCGGAATGAGCCAGCCACGTACAAGGATTCGGGACTCTCCTCTTCTGCAAACCCTAGCAGGCGCCTTTAGCCACCCCTCGTTGTCACCACTGTCTCCACTGCGAGGCTCACGGTAAGCCCATACTCCCTCTTCCCTTCCCGTATTGAACGCCCTCTTTACTCCCTCTTCTGTTCCGCCTTCACACGAGACCGTCCCTCTCTGCAGACGCTCATTCCCTAACCCTCAGGTGCAAGAGAAACGCAAGAACGCAGCCAGCAACATCAGCACTTGAAGAGGCCGGCCGGAGCTGCTACTCCCTCGACCCTGACTGCTTCCGGACCAAGGTGAGTCTAGACTTCCTTCTCCTCTCCTACTTCCCTTCTTCCTCAGGTCCTGATCGAGATTTAAACCTCCCTTAACCTGACTTGGAGTTATTATCTGTAGATCTGTGAAGTTTCAGCCTTTTTCTGAATTTTTGAAACTGTGTCGAGGATCGAACTTCTGGGCCAGATTTAGGAATGCTAAGCTCATTATTTTTTGCTGGTTTTCAGATATGTCATAGAAGGTATTGCATAGTAAAGCATACAAAAATTTTAGAGGAATCGGAGTTACGATTTGAGAGTTATTGTGTTCCAAAGTTGACGCCTCATGCAGTTTGTATATATGTGCTGAGTGTTGGGGAAAACAGCAAGTGATGTTGTTTTGTGAGATGGTTTTGAATAAGCTCTTGATCTCCGTTGGGCTTGAATTTTTGATATGATATAGTTGACATATTGTTGTAGAACATATTAAAATTTGAGAGGCATCCAGCGAGTGGTTTGGGATTTATGGTTTTTCAAAGATTGAGTCGTAAGCAGTTTTTCTGTTGTGCTGAAATTCGGTTTTGTGAGATAGTTTTTAATAGGATTTTGATCTCCTGTGCGGCTGAATTTTGGATATATTATAGATAAGATTTTATAGTAGAACGTATCAAAATTTAGGATAAATCCAGCGAGTAGTTTAGGAGTTATGATTTTTCAAAGTTAAGACAATGTGTTGTTTGTTAAGTGTTGTAACCAACTTTGGAAATTTTTGTAGAAGTGATGGTTGAATAGTTTTAAGAAATTCTTGCTCCTAGGAGTATATGAGATATCATAGATGGTCTAGGGAATTATTTCGGAATTTTTATAAGATTATTCGAATTTTATATTTGAAGGCGAAGTTGGACCTTAACGATCTTTCCGAAAATAGGGAAATGGGTAAATTGCCAGTTTGTAACCAAACTCATCTTTAGGAGTTAGAATATGACTCTTTAGTTTCAAATAAGAGTTTAGACATAAATTATGGATTTTCAGAAGTTTCGGGACCAAGGGTAAAAGAGTCATTTTACCATAAATTAATATTGTAATCAATTCCGCTCTATTAAGACCTACTATCTTAGAAGTCTTAGACTTCTAATCACCTAGAAAGTGTGCTGACACACTTGCCTCCTTTGACAAGCCACTGAATCCCTACTGTACAGATCGATTTGCGAATTAGAAAGTCGAGATCTGATTCAGGTATGTCCACGGACTTACTTAGCTGGCTTCTTGTATGAGTGTAATGTGTATGAGTGGTGTTTGTTAGTTATGATAAACAACGAAACCGGATTAGGCCGACTTTATTATTTACGTAATTGACCCAAGTGTATGGTAACGGGTCGTGACATCATCTGCCTAGCTCTTGCGAGAGTCTAGGAGGTTCCCTGCGACCAGCCCAGTCCGGTAGGCGGTCAGATGCATTAGTACCATTCCACGTTGGTAAACGGGGACAGGGGCGAGGTTTGGGAATCCCTCGTGTCACAAAATAAGTATCATTAGTAATGACATATCACCTAATGAAAAGATAATAAAAAGGATTGAGTGTTGCATGTTGTATGTTGTGTGTTTGTGCTTTTACCTTTATACTTTTGCATGGAATGTTAGCTAACGGTTTTATCCGTGTTGTAGATTTGTAGAGATAGACAGTTGCAGAGAGATCCGGAACGGATGGTCAGCCGGGTCCACGTATTCATTAGATGGGGACAGGGGGCTCTCATACGATATGCATGTTATGTATCTATATATATATGTTTTGTAAGGCTGTCACATGTGTACATTCATACATTAAAAATAATATGTTTTGAAATTGTTTTAAATACATTTGTGCCTTGTTGTAAGATCCAAGTAAAATTGTTGTCAAACTAAGGTCGGGACCCATTGTGAGGTCTTAACCAGTAGCTCCCCGAGTTCTCAGAATTTGGGGTGTTACATTAACCACACACTAATCGTCCGCTACCTTCTGCACAAATGCTGCATTCCTTCGGCACTCTCGGACCACCGCAACAGTTGGAAGCGCCGCTCATCAGCCACCCCGATGACCTTCCTCCGCTGGGACACTACGTTGTCGTCGACCGGAGGAGTGGAGGCCTTCCCTTCTCTCGCTGCAATTGCTCGACGAACCCTCTTCGAAAGCCGGTAAACGCAGCAAAGGACGGAAGAGCTTCAATCACCGGCAAGGACTCCGTCAGGATCGTCGCTCTTAGCACCGAGACATACTATCCTCTCGTCGATCGATCGATCGAGCCTCCGGATCCCTTCTATAGCCACTGGTAGGGGAGACCGATTTGAGCCGAGTTCAATCACGAGTCCTGTAGAGATCCATCTTCTCACTGCGGTAGCCTGGACTAGACGTTGAGCCATCTCTCGTTTGGTCCATCTCTCGTCTCGTCAAGAAGGCTATCGTTGAGCCGGATCGAAGCAAGCTGTTGGTGAGTCTTACGTACTACCTTCTCCTGTGTTTTCTTCGGTTAATAATGAACAACATATTGATGCAGTAGAAGAGTATATATATTAAGGTTGAAAGAGTTAAATATATTTAGATAGGATTAAGAATCTCAGTGGACATGTGTATACATATAAACAGTAGATAAGTTGAATGTGTATAAGTATACCAAGGTTATGAATGTATATAAATACACGTATGTACCTTTTGCAGAGTAGTATTCATATATACATACGATTAGATATTGATTAGGATTGGTATAGTTATATATATATATATATATATATATATATATATATATATATATATATATATATATATATATATATATCCGTGCGAGATAAAAATATATATATAGGTTTACCGAGGAGTTACATAATTTATACGAGTTGAAGGAAAGGTTAAGGTATGTACGTAAGTATATATACATGTATAAGAATAGAGTAGTAACCGGGAAGGAGGAGGAGTGTTATTCCTTCGACGAGTGGATTCGGGATTTGAACTTATAACCCTAAGTAAGTTATCCGAGAGAAACAAAAGTTGAAAAACAAGTTCTAAAAGTGAATGCTAGATTTTAATGATAGACGTGGGAGAGTTCCGGGAACAAGGGTAAAAATGGTCTTTTTTTTACCTAAGAGAAACTTTTCTTAATTTTTCTTCGTGAGATTTCACAGCTTAGTAGTTTATAACTTCTAAGAGTTTAGGGATGTGTTTTGATCCCCATGCCTTATTTGACAGGCTTTGAGTTACCACGACTACGGACCGATTTGAGACTTGTTAGAGTGTGATTTGACTCAGGTAAGTCCTTGCGACTTACTTAGCTGGTTTCTGGATATTGGTTGGGTGATAATGGTTGTGTGTGTGCAATGTGTATTATAACAATAACTTGTTAGGACGACCGTTGTTATTATGTTTTAAGGCCCAAGTGTATGTATAACGGGCCGTGACATCACTGCCCAGCTCTGCCAGGAGACTGGGAGGTTCTCTATACCCAGACCATACAGGTACACGGTGAGATGCATCGGATCCACTCCTGATGGGTACACGGGGCGGAGGCAAGGTTTGGGAATCCCTCGTGTCACAAAATAAGTATCATTAGTAAGAGTGAATGACTTAAATGAAGATAATAAATGGATTTGTGTGAAAGCATGATGGGTGTTTATTATTTTATGTGTGTGTGCTATTATTATTCTTCTAATGTTTAGATAACTAGCTAATGGTTGTTCTGTTGTGTTTTTAGATTTACCGCAGGTTAGAGCAGCAACTGAGTGATCCGGAAGTAGTGTTCAGTCGGGTCTCCGTACTCCTTAGAGTGGGGTTGGGTGTTTGTTTGTCGTTTTCTTTCTTCGTATTATGACAGTTAGACTTTTAAGTTGTTTAAGTATTGTGGGTTGTTAGATGTTGTTGCATTCATCTCGTTAAAATACTATTTTATAAATTTCGGTTTTCTTATTTGTGTCTTGTTGCAAGATCCTAGTAATATTGTTGTCAAACCAAGGTCGGGACCCATTGTGAGGTCCTAACCAGTAGCGCTCCGAGTTTTGAGAATTCGGGTGTTACAGTCTCATTAGTTGAATTGCGAAAATTGTGGATATTTGATATTGAAAATCTTAGTTACCTTGTTTAACTTGTTTCCTTATTTTACGGTTAATTAATATATTTTACAGAAAAAATATATTCCATTAAGTGCTTATTAAAGATTCACTTATTATTAATTTATCTTTTCTTAAAATATGTAAAATACTAGGGGGCCTTGTTTGAATTCTTGAAAAATAAGTTACCCTACTAGCTTAAACTTCTCTTGTTGTTTCGACAAAAGTTCTGAAGATTGGCGTTTGGAGACGAGAGAGATGAATTAGGAATAAAGCATATGGTGGATTAGGTGGCTTAGGAGAGAGTGTGGTATATTCACATCATTTGGATAAGGAGTATGATATACGGATTAACACTTATTTTTTTTGTTTTTTTAAAAATAAATTAGTTTTTTCTTTAGTAAAATTATTAAAATAGTTCGCTTAGGTTTCTGGTAATTACACAACATCGACCTAAAAATATATAACATTTATAACATCACCCAAATAATTTCAAATTACACAAACTAGCCATAAATTATGTTGTATATTACAAATGTTATAACTTTTTTTATCGTAAAAGACAACCATAATTTTCTTAACAATATATCAAATAATTGATTAATTTTTTAAAATTATTTTTAAAGTAAAAAAACGTAGCATTGATTTTGTTAAAATTTTAAATTTTAACTTTAAATCCAATCAAACTTCTTTTATCAATGAAGTAGTGATCTTTTTTTATCGTCATTTATCTTTTTTTGATAATTTATTAAAACAAAAATATCTCAATTTTAATTAGTTTTAATAAAAAAAAGTTTTCATTGTTTTTTCTTTACTTTTAATCAAAATATTTTTGGTCAACGATATTTTAGCAACATTTTTTTTAATCGAATTTTTTTATTATAACAGCAAGCTTTTAATCAAAATATTGTCGGTTAGGATTTTTTTATTTGATTTAAACAAAATCTAAAGATTATATTTTTAATCAATATATTTTCGGTTATGATTTTTTTGGCAAGCAGATTTTAATTTTTTTTAATCAAATTGTTTTCTATTAGAATTTTTTTCAAAATTTAATCGAAATTATTATTTTCATGGTTTTTAACGTTACTTTTAATCAAAATTTATTCGGTTAGGATTTTTTAGCAACATATTTTTTTTAGTTTTAATCAAATTGATTTCTATTAGGATTTTTTTAGTTTTAATCGAATATTATTATAACATCAGATTTTTAATCAAAATATTGTCGGTTAGGATTTTTTTATTTGATTTTAACAAAAAAATTTATTATGCTTTTAATCAAAATAGTAATACCGTTTAAATAAACAAAAAAAAAAGTTCCTGTTAAAAAAATATATATATTGTCGATTAGGATTTTTTTATTTGATTTTAACAAAAAAATTTATTATACTTTTAATCAAAATATTTTCAGTTCGGAATTTTGAGCGGTTAGGATTATATCGTAACTTTTGTTCAAAATTTTTTAGGAAAAGTATATTATAGCATAAGATTTTGTATTTGGTTTTAATCAAATTGTTTTCGATTATGATTGTCGTATTTCACAATTCAATCAGAATTATTATATGTTTTTAAACATTATAAAATTTATAAAACTGTTTGTAACATGTTTATGTTTTGATTTTAACAAAAACTTTTGAAAAGACTTTTAATCAAAATATTATAGGTCAACGAAATTTTTGCAACATATTTTTTTATTTAATCGATTTTTCTTATTGTAGCAACATATTTATTTTAAAATATTGTCGGTTAAGATTTTATTATCTATATTATTTTTAAAAAAAAGTTGATTATACTTTTAATCAAAATATTTTCGGAAAACTATAATTTACATCACATTTTGTATTTAGTTTTAATCAGATTGTTTTCGATCATGATTTTCTTATTTCAAAATTCAATCGGAATTATTATATGTTTTCGAACATTATAAAATTTATAAAATTGTTTGTTACGTGTTTTTGTATTTGTTTTGATTTTAACAAAAGAAAAAAATTGATTATACTTTTAATCAAAATATTTTAGGCCAACGGAATTTTTGCAACATATTTTTTTAATCGAATTTTTTATCAGAATTTTCTTTTTCAAAATTCAATCGAATTTATTATTTTTTTATTTGATTTTAAAAAAAATGATTATACTTTTAATCTAAATAGATAAATATAGTCTGAATTTTACGATTGAGATTTGTTTTTCTTAAATATCTAGATTTATTTATTAATAGCTTGATCTTTTTACGATTCAAATTTCTTTAAATATATAATTTTTAGAATTTATTTTACATAAATATATTTTATAACAGTTTTTTTTTCAGATTTGTTTAATGGTATAAATTTTTTATAATTAGATTTTATAAATTTTTTTACATAAATAGATTTTATAATTTTTTTTTTAAATTCGACTATTGTTACATTATTTTTACATAAATATATTTTTAATATATGTTATAATGCGTTTGTATTAAATTAATATTACTTAGTTCACACGACTCATGTCATGTTACATAAAAGATTCAAGGATTTTTCCGTTTGGTACCTGATGTGTAACACCCCGAATCTGCGGGACTCGGGATGCTACGGGTTGGGACCTTACAATGGGTCCCGACCCTTAGCTTGACAACAATTTCACCGAATCTTGCAACAAGGCACAAATAAAGGTCAAAACCAAATACATTTTATGCAATGCAAAGAAACCCAAAACCAAACAAACCAAAGACTTCAGCCGAGATACAACCGAAAGACCAAATGCCATACACGCGGCATACAATATATAATGAATACAAAACTCAAGCACGACTCCAACCAAAACTCAATCCTAAAATGTACGGAACCCCGGCTGCCCACTCTTCCGGATCTCTCGGCCGCATTCCTAACCTGCAAGGCAATCTACAACAATCGGTATAAAACCGTTAGCTAATATTCGAAGCATTAGAACCAAGGTGAAAGGCACAAACACAGTAAATCAACATAACACACAATATACACCAAAGCACACAAGTCCGGTTTATTATCTTTTTATTATTAAGTCATATCCCGTTCTTATTCAACTTAGGTTGTGACACGAGAGTCACCGAAACTCGCCCCGGTCCCTACTTACCGGCATGGAATGGTACTGATGCATCTGACCGTCTACCAGCACGGGATAGTCGCCGAGAACCTCCTACCTCTCGTGGGAGCCAGGCAAGTTGTCACCGCCCATTATCATACACTTGGGCCAAAATAATATCAAGGTCGGTAATCCTAATTCCGGTTTAATTATTATAAACAATAAACACACACCACCAAACACACATCAATGCTAATACAAGGAATACGAGCTAAGTAAGTCCGGAGACTTACCTTATCGCCACACTCAACTCACGACACTCTCGCTTCCTTAGGAAGGAAGCCCATAACCTGCTCACAAGAAGATAACCATATCAACAACAACCCGCTCACAATAGAAGTCTTAGACTTCTATACAAATGATCTACGCAAGACCATTTGACTCTCAATTCTAGGACCGCATCCTAGAATCTCTCATGCTCACATCACACTCAACACAACATAAGCTAGAAGTCCTAAGACTTCTAAACCCTATGATCTCTCAAGATCATAACCCACAACACATACTAGGATACTCTCTTTCTAGTCTCCACAATCTCAACAATCACACAACCTCAACTCGTAGATTCTCACAAGCTCAATAGACAACTTAAAGCCATTAACAACCTCACAATACCGCAATACCACCTCAAGCTTAGAATCAACATCAATCCATCAAACAATATCAAATCCTTGAAACTCACCTAAGGTTCGAAGCCACTATTTGGCATTAACTCTAAATTATGCTAAATTATTCAACCTAGCATGATACTAAAGCTTAACATAACTAGATCGAGGGGAAATAATACTCACGCGACGTCAAACGACGTAAGTAGATCAACGGATGTCGACTTGGACTTGTTAGGCCTTTATCGGGGCGCTTCCGGACCTAACACCAAACTAAACAAATTTAGCTTATATGCTAAATTTGAACGGAATATATAACTTATATAAAATCTAAGGTAAAACCTGTTTTCAAAACCAAGATTAAAACCGCTTAAATACTTTCCGGGACAAATTATACAATTATATACACATGGGTCATAATATATAACAAATATAAACTATAAGAATAAAATCCGTTCTAAAACTTTGGTTGAAAGTCCGTAAAAACATTTTCCGGGCAACTCATGAAGTTCCATAAACTTGGGATATTTTCTGTAAATAAAACCTTGGGCAAAAACTGTAATTTCACATGCAGAGGGTAATTTTGCAATTCTATAAAAGTTGGGCCATAAACCGTAAAAGTAGAGTAGGGGTGCTTTCTGTAATTGCATTTAAAATTTGGGTGTCCCGCAGGGAATTAACCCAAAAGGGACTTTAAGCCCTAATTGAACCCGACTGTTGATGGTGGCAAGAAGGGGCAGAGGAGGCAGGGCGCTTCCGTACCTTCCGATGGCTCTTATCGGCGACAACGGAGGCGGGGCAAAGCAGTCAGTGGCGGCTACGGTGGCGAGGCTTCGGCACGGCTCTATCAAGCGACGGCGGTAGTTGTTCCCCGTCAGCACTTGTAACACAAAGGAAGAGGAGGGAGATCGGAGAAGATGAGGAGTTGAAGGAGGTGGTTGCGGCGGGGCTCCATGTCTCCAGCGGTGGCGAGATCCGGAAAGCGAGGGCAGGCGACGGGAAAGCAAGGACGGAAAGGCTCTCGGATCCTGCGACAGGCTCCTCTTGTGGCTCGACATAGGCTCCAGAAGAAGGCTGTAGAGAGCTGCAGATGGGGGTCCTGGTGCGACATCAGCTAAGAGAAGAGACAATAGGCGGCGAGGCTAGCAGCGGTTTCGATTCCCGGTGGAATGCAAGGGTGCGGCCGGGACCCTCTCAGGTGGTGTTGTCCTCTGTTGCTTCCGGTGTGGTGTGTCCTTTGTTGCTTCCGGTGTGGTGGTGAAGGGATTAGTGAGGTGAGGAAAGAGATAGGGTAGAGATGAACTGTTGTTTGAGATGTTGCGTGAAAAACAAAGAAGATAGAGTGGCTTCTGGATGAGGGCTTGCAGATTGGCTTTGGGCAGCTATCTTCAAATGCAAAAAGGACCTAGGTTGGCTATAGCAGCAACACACGCAAGCAACAACCAACGAAGGGTCATGCCCAGTTCTACAGCAACACGCCATCAGGGAGAAAGAGAGAATAAAAAAATAAATAAAAAGAGAAAAGAAAAGGAAATAAAATGGAAAAAGAGTAATCGAATATACTCGGTCAAAAGCATTTGCAACGGGATTTTAAATCGGAAACTTTCCGACATCTTCCAAAAAAATAATACGAATATACGTGAACGTATCCAAAATTATAAATATACTCGAGAAACATATTTTACATTGTAAAATACTTATAATAAAATACTTAATCTAATAGAATATCGATAAAAGCCGAAAAAAAACAAAAACGCAAACGCGCCAAAATTTGGGGCGTTACTTCAGATCTCCCTAAAAACAAGTTTCGCCCGAAACTTGCCACACGCCGAACTTCTCGGTCCCTAAGGCCAAGGTATAAACTCACAACTAAGAAGGCTTAGACCTTCAATCTATATGCCCAAACCGCCCCAACCACCATCGCAATATATATAACCGGACTTATAACACATTCCCGCACGGGGCACAAAACCACATATAACATCACACATATACACAACTCAACTAAGGGGAGACCTATGTCTAACCCGTCAATTTTATTGAAGCTACTAGCTCGACGTAAAACTCATCCAAATGTACTATCCTCCGTCTTCCAGTTAGCCACATTGTTTCCTCGTCTGTCACTAAATCCTCATGACTGACAGTATGTCTCGAGTCAGGTACTTACTCTCTCGATTGATACACATGAAACACCAGGTGAACACTCTCTACTCTTGACGGCAACGCCACTTATAAGACACTTCTCCAACTCGTGCTAAGATCTCAAAAAGGTCGATATATCGGAACTCAACTTCCTTCTCGGGTCTTTCTCATAGCAGCATTCCCATTATTTTCCTTTCGATTTCTCTAACAAAGAAGATCGAACTTCCAATTTACACTGTCGGCTTTGGTTCTTGCCCAAACCAAACTTAGATGTTACATTTTCTCAATTCTTGTTGCAAGTTCCAAGTAAGGAAGGAAATACTTTACTTCACGCTGCTTCTACTAATTAGACACGTGTGTTATTACCTTTACCTCATTCCTCGATACTCAATCAAGACTTGTCTTGGAGAATTACTTGTCCTCTTCAAACCCATCATACCATGAGGCAACTTCAACAGTTCACCAATGAATCTCCTCTCAATGCTCAACAACTCCATTGTCAATTTTCGTCTCACTCAATACTTCATTGTCATCCGGAGTAGGTTAGACATAGATGGTGTTACTTGCAGAATCTCGCCACAAATCCGGTAGTGGCCAGCACATCTACGAAAACTTGTAACTTCTTCCACGACCTTCGGGGGTTGCCATCACGAGACAATTTATCATACAACTACTCTATTCTTCGAGAGTAGACCAAAATACCTTATCCGGCGCATTAGTAAGCCCATATGGAATCACTACAACTCGTAGTGACCATGGTTTGTCCGAAATGCTGTTATTGCAATAACCCAATCTTGAATTCTCAATTGGTGACAATCATTCCATAGCTCAATATTAGAAGAGACTACCGACCCTTGCAACTGATCGAGCGAATCATCTATTCGTTGTAAGGGATACTTGTTCTTCATTGTTATCTTATTCAACTCATTGTTCTTCATTGTGTGTTTCGTTTCTTTGAAACGTTTTGAGCAACACTTTCTTCTTTTTTTTTGTTTTGAACACAAATCCGTATTGATGAAGAATTTTTTTCTTTTCTTGGAATATCAAATGCGAGATATCCGAACTTTTCGTTAACAAAATACCCCAAGAGATTTGGTGAAATTAATTAACAAAATTGTCGGATTGGGTCGGTTTAAGAAAAAGACGTGTTTGATAAATGGTTTGAAGGCAAACCAAATATCTCCTATTTTTGTACTTTTTGTTTTGAATTAAACACGGAAAAGAAAAAAAATTCAAGGAAAATGGATGAACATGATAAAAACATGAAGATCATGAAGAACAAATGAAGAACATCATGAACAAAAAGGCTAAAAAGGTTTAAGATAATAACGCACAAAAAACAAGAGTAAAGAGAACTTAGCTTTGATCTCTTGCTCTGATACCAATTTGATGCGTCCTTGAAGGTAACCAAGAATAACTCCGGATCTAGATCAAGCAAAACTCCAATTACTCATTGATTCTTTGTGCAACGTTGTATCGTTTCGGATCCAAAGGGGCGGAAGCGAAGAAGAAACAAAGGTTACTTCGATCTAGAGAGATCGAATACACCTTTTTGTGTGGATCGAAGGTTGATTCTTAAGAAGAATCCTCGAATATGGATTTCTGGGATCAAAGACGAGATCCAAGGAAGAAATTTGAGAGATAAAAGAGAGGTTTTGATGCCCAAGCTAAGTAGGAGGAAATTCTTCTCAAAACTTAGTAATATTGAACATAGAAAATAAGTGAGGCAAGACATCTCTTATATAGAGAGTCTTGCCTACCTATGGGCCAACGGGCCAAACAAAAATACATGAAGAAAAGCCCAAAAGGGAAAACCCTAAAAGGATAAGTTCAAAAGGAAATATTCTTATACGGAATATCCTTTTATTAGTTAAAAAGAAAAACATGAAAATATAGTCCGAAAATAAGCTAGCTTCATGCCATCGAGTCGGAAAGACGAGACATGCCGCTAACGGAAACGGTAGCCTATGTCATGGTGGTGTAGAGACATGGCATGCCGGTAATGGAACCAAGTGAAGAAGTAATGCGGGTGATGATGGAGCCGGTGGCTCGAGCAATGGCCTTAGCTCGGGATCGGGTGATCGGTCCATCTGAACGAACTCTAAGAGCCTCATCCTCCTCGTCTATGGTCAACGTAAATGGGACATCCAAGGGCGCATCAGTACCCTTGAGTTTTTGGCTTTTCCATATGGTGCCCAAAACTTTTTACGTTTTCGCTTGGTACCCCTGAAGTTTCGGTTTTTCCGTTTGGTACCCTTATTTCTTTTCTTTTTTTTTCCTAAAATAACGTTTTTTATATTAAAATTATTTTAAAAAAAGAAAAAAAAATATACAATAACAATTACATTATAAATTTTGAAGATAAATATATTTTAATTAAAATAAAGTATGCTATTTCTTAAATTATATAAGATTTTTACCTATTGTTTTTATGAATTTTAATATATTTAATACTATTTGATATTTTATCATATTTTGCATCAAAACATGAAAATTTATTATGTTTTATATAAAATATAAAAAATTAATTTATAATTTATATGATATTTTAATCAAAAATTTTAAAAATAAACATAATATGATAAAACATAATATGATAAAACATAATAAATTTTTGATTAAAATTGTAAAAAGTATAACACATTAATATCAAGTATTGTAAAATTTTAGTTTATGCAGAATGGGTGTTGTTCAAGTAAGGCACATTATTCCGGTACGGCCGTGCGGCCGACCGTACGGCCGACACGTATCCCAAAAAAAAAATTTTTTTTTTTAAACGAGTAAAAGTAATAGTTCATAACTTATAAAATGATAGTTCATGAATTATAATAGAATAGTTCATAGTGCAAAATTTATAAAGGAATGAAAGTAATAGTTCAAAACTTATTAAGGAATAGTTCATAACTTCTAAAAGTATAGTTAATGAATTATAATAGAATAGTTCATAGTGCAAAATTTATAAATGAGTTAAAGTAATAGTTCAAAACTTATTATGGGATAATTCATGAATTATAATAGAATAGTTCATGAATTATAATAGAATAGTTTAAAGTGCAAAATTTATAAAGGAGTGAAAGTAATAGTTCAAAACTTATTATGGGATAGTGCATGAATTATAATAGAATAGTTCATGAATTATAATAGAATAGTTCATGGATTATATTAAAAAGCAATAATTCATGGATTATATGGAAATAGTTCAAAGTTTATAGGAGAATAGTGCATAAATTATAACATGGTAGTTCAAACAAATTTTCTTTCGTTTCTGAAAAAAAAAACAGAAAAAAAAAAAATCGTTTCAGAAATTTTTTTTTTCGGGACACGTGTCAGCCTTACGGCATTAATTGAACCGTACTTGAACAAAAGCCTATGCGAAACCTCTAAAACTAAGAATGGATCTTTTTTTTGGTAAGAATGATGCTACATACAATACAATACGTACGTATTAATTTTTGATTAAAATTGTAAAAAATATAACACATTAATATCAAGTATTGTAAAATTTTATTTTATGCAGAACCTATAAAACTAAAAATGATTAAAATTGTAAAAAAAATATTTTGCATGTTATGAATTCTCCGTCATGGAGTATACCAAGAAATATCATATAGTTATAGATTATGTTTAATTTTGAAATTTTTTACTAAAATATCATATAAATATAAATTAAATTTCTTATATTTTATATAAAACATAATAAATTTTCCATGTTTTGATGCAAAATATGATAAAGTATCAAAAGTGATAAATATAATAAAATTTATAAAATAATAGGTAAAAATATTATATAATATAAGAAATATCATAGTTTATTTTAATTAAAATATATTATCTTTGAAATTTATAATATAAAATTGTTATTATATATTTTTTCATTTTTAAAAATAATTTTAATATAAAAAAAGTTATTTTAGGCAAAAAAAAAAAAAAGAAATAAGGGTACTGAACGGAAAAACCGAAATTTCAGGGTTATCAAGCGGAAACGTGAAAAACTTTGGGCACCATCCGAAAAAGCCAAAAACTCAAGGGTACCAAACGAAAAAAATCCAATATTCAATTTATAAATATAACCGCACATATACTAGTTATTTGGAAAAGCACGTACGTAACACGGGTCTAGACACTAGTACTTATATATAAAATTAGCCTCACTGTTTTGGATCATTCACTAGATGAAACTATGAAAAAGAAACGCCTAAATTACTTTAAATGGAATGATTGAATTATAACCTCTCATTAAGTCTGGCCAACTCACATGCTCTTGATACCTAAATGGTACGCACGTAGTTGATGCTAGTGTACGAGATCTTACCATTTTGTGCCTTAAGGGAAGTCCTTGTTCGCTCCATTTATAGCCTAATTAGTATGTTCACTTGGATGAAAAGAACAATCGTGTTTCCTGTGGAAAACGTGCAAAATTAGGAACATTTAGTTAGGAACAATTTGGATATTTGTAAAGTGTTAGGCTAATGTCAAGTTCTCCCACATGCCTATGAGCCTCCTAAGTCCTACCCACATTTTCACATGACATTGTGTCTCCTTTTCCTGACCTTGGACCATGGTCTATATTACTAACTTTCAACATCAACCTGTACATGTTCACCCAATTGTGGTAAGTTGGAAATGCAGCTTCGCTATCCATGGCCATATGCTCGTGTGTGTAGAAAAAATGAACACATCTTTTTCGTCGTTATCAATGCGTACCGATTACCGACTGCAATGTATGGAATGGTTGATCTATATCTATAGCTAGAGCTACCACCACCACAAGTGTTGTCTGAGTAGAAATTCACCAAAGATGTAGTGGACCAGTACCTCCTATAATGGCTTTCTACTCTAATTTTAGCTTTCACATTTTACCTCACAAATTTCACCTTACTTTACAGTAGGTCCAAAGATATCCCTCATAAAAGTCATGCCAAACCTAAAGTTCATGGAGTCTGAGCCCCCGTTTGGTTGTAAACCCGGAAACGGAATGAAATTGAATCTAATACATGTGTACCTTATTCATTAACTTTTTTGGAATCATTCACTGTGGTTTCATGCAAAATACATTTGATTCCCGCATTTAGTTTCCCTATGGGGTATCAAAAGTAATCAAATTCTAATCCAAATTCTCCAATTACTTCAAACAAGGAATGATTCCAAAAAATTTCATGAACAAGGTATACAACTGGACTAGATTCATTTTCATTCCATTTTCGTTCCCAGAGTTACAACCAAACGGGGCTGAGTCTATACAAGTAAAGAGCATATGCATAATTTCACCTAACTCACAATTTGGAGCAACTTGAAATTTAGCGAACAATTAGTCCGAGATGACCTACAAATTTAAGGAAAAGGGAGGTCATGGAGAAGCACATGGGGAAAATGTAGTTGCTTATTTAACCATAAAGCCTACAAATAAAGTAACAACTCAAACAATTACAGTTTTCCATGTGTCTTTGAATGACCAAGTGAAGGATAGAACTTCTTGGTTGATCATACTACTGTTTAGTACCAAAAAAAGATGCACAAAGAATATTTCCTGATTAAAGGATAAAAGCATCTTAATCACAAACGTATCTCCTGATTAATGAGTAATTTGAATGCCCAAATAAAGAATGAAGATTGAGTGATATCACCTGTCAGTAACATAGGATCATTAATGGATAACATTGATTGATCAGAAATTATAAATATTTTGAATATTGCAGACCGTTTCCTTGATCAATAGGATATCCAGTGACTGCAAGAAAGAGACCACACAATGTGGACAATCTAGTGTGAATATATCTTTGTGCACACAGGACAGATCATTAGTCCAAAGAATATATGAGCAACATGTTGACTAACAAAAGGACATGCCTGACAAAAGAGTTCCACAAAGTATCACTGTTCAGTACCACCAAGTTTGTGAAACTATTAACTGACTTATCGTGCAATATCTTTTAATGCATCAAGGGAACATATTTAACAACGGATGATTTACTTGTTAATCCTTTCTGAGGTAAACACAAGTTGCACTAGTGTCCTTTTCAGTTTCCGTGTCACAAGGACACTGCAAAATAAAGTCAGTCAACATGCAAAAAAGTGCATGAATGAATGACAACAAGAATGCATCTAAACGTTTTGTTTACAAAATGGTGTCATAAGAATCCTACAAATTGAATGGTAGCTCCCGTCATAAGTTGAGGCATTGTTTATGGTAATAGTTAATACTAATGCCTAAGCATTACTTTGTGAATAATACACCCATTATCCAACATATAGTATACAGAGAGAGAAAAAAGAAGTTTGACTTTCAAATAATTTGCAAAGAGCAAAGTGAAGCAGCGAATTGCCCTTCTGAAGTAATTAAAGAAAGAACATATGAAGGAATTTATGAATGTATTGAGTGTATTGTCTATATGGACAGAACACAGCTATAATATAGGGCAGAAAGGATAGAGTATTGAATGTCAAATCTGTCGAATGGGATAAGCTGATCAACCTATTAGACCAAGTAACAGGAGTTGTCACCTTAGTGGTGAATGAAATTATTTTTCCCTCCTAAGGAGCACGATTCTCAAATCCTATAAATCTGGTATTTTCAAGTTGCGAGAGCGTGTTTTGTCCCACACCATGGGAACCTGAGCTTTAGTTGCTTGTTATCTGAAGAGAAAGGTCCGTATCATCCACCAAACAATCTCATCAATAGTACAGCAGATAAGACTCTTTGGTACTGTCATTGTTTTTCCACACAGCAATTAGACTTAATGTTCGTCTCATGATATTGTCCAGGGAAGTGCTACAAATCAGAGCAAGTGGCCGAGAAAGAATTTGTCAAGAAACTTAATATAAGTATCTATTAATGAATTAATTGACAAGGATTATCCAATATTAGAAACTGCACATGCTTGGTTTCAAACAGATGTGAATGGCTCAGGATTTCAAAGAGATCGGAGGTGTCTACTGTCCCTACACCAAGAGATCCTTAAAATTCAGCATAATTGATCATAGATGCATAATAGAGCTTTCTTTCACCTGGCATTCATATTGCAATCAAAGCAAAAAATATGCATTTCCACAATGGCAAGATCTCTTTTTCTGCATACAAGATATACAAGTCATACAACATCAGGATGGCGTGTATGATGAACAAATTTACGCATGCATGGGTCGAACAGAGCATATTACGAGAAGAATGATCAGTCTCATAAAAGTACAATGAAAGATATGAGGTGGCGGCATAAGCATGTACAAAAATCGCAAGAAAAGTAGAGAAACAAACCCTGAATCTCTACATACATTGAATGAGATGAAAAAGAAAGGGACTCCGGATGATATATGGACAAAACTGAGACCATAATCTCTAAGAAAATGATCTGGTCCTAGCAAACCTATAAGATTTTACACCCTAGAGTTGTCAATCTTTCATGGAGTTTCTTAATACCATTAGCATTTCTACTAGTTAGCTGTTCATGGGGACACAAAAGAACCAGACTCTTCCAAGTGGCCTTACGTAGCTATTATTAGGTGGTGTTATAGACAGCAAAGGGGAACAAATTTGTGAAAGAATAAAAAACATGTGATTCTCATGCCAATTAACAAATCTAAACTCACATGGAAAACTATAACTTATTTGTCAATTTGACCACATGGTAAAATACTATGAGTATGGTACTTCTATATTTTATTTCATACACTAAACTTTCGTATAATAATATCATATTAATAGTTCTTACATATGAAAAAAAGTAAAATTATATGAAATCTCCAATAATGCAACAAGTTGGAAAAAAACCATACGGATAACAACACAATCATTTTTAATGAATACAGTGAGAAGCACGTACATTACTCTAGCTTATGTAGGCTTATAAGATGAATATGATGTCAGGTGATAGATATGGCCTTGATGTCACTAATATTACTAGTAATATCAGATAAATGATGATTTTAGGATTATAGTGACCACAGTAAAAGGCCAATTCTCAGAGCTATAAAGCTCACCTTGTTCTCAAGTACTCTACAGCTGCTTACTCCCATATAAAATTCCTCTCCCCCTCTCACAGGCACTTGCACAGAAGAAAAAGAAAAGATGGTTGAAGCATATCACACAAAGAAGTACCCTGCAGTAACAGTGTCAGAGGTATGAATTTGAGGATCTTTTCTCCATGTTATATTCCAGCATCCAACCAGTTCATTATCACATACTCTTAGGAACCAAAAATATAGATAAATGTAAAAATTATAATCTCGCATCAGCCAAATTTTGGAGGAATCCTCATTCACAACATCAACTTCAAGTCTCAACAAACTACAAGTTGTAGTTCCTCCTTTTATATTAGACAAACGAAGTAACTCGCTCCTAATATTAATTGAAAGACTTTTAATATAAAAAAAAAAAAAAACAATCAGGGTAATGGGAAATATGGAGAAAGTGGACTGCATGATGGAGATGTACCTAAAAACTAGGAAATTGAGCACTGGGCAATCAAAGAAACAAAAGAATAGATAGAAAATAGGAAAGCTGAACACAAAAAATAAAACTCATAAAATTAATAAGTTGGGTTTGTATCACCGAGACAGAAAATTTATCAAATGTCACTGATATGCAGGTGGTAGAAGAGCTAAAGAGAATTGCAAACATAGGATGTCCGATAGCAGCAATGAGTTTGGTGGGTTACCTAAAAAACATGATTTCAGTTGTGTGCATGGGCAGATTAGGAGGTCTCGAGCTTGCAGGTGGTGCACTAGCCATTGGGTTCGCCAACATCAGTGGCTACTCATTTCTGTCGGGTCTGGCTATGGGAATGGAACCACTATGCAGCCAGGCATTTGGTTCTAATAACAAAACTGTAGTTGATCTCATTATGAAAAGAACAATACTGATGTTATTGTTTGCATCAATACCGATTGGGTTTCTTTGGTTTAATCTTGAGTATATCATGATTAGGCTACACCAAGACCCAGATATAGCACATGCTGCTAGCCTATACTGCCGGTTTGCTATCCCAGATCTAATTGCTAATAGTTTTCTTCACCCCCTTCGTATCTATTTACGCAGTAAAGGGACAACATGGCCATTGCTATGGTCCACTTTGGTTGCTGTTTTGCTAAACATTCCCATCGTCATTTTCTTAACTTTCAAGCTTCAGTTTGGTGTTCAAGGAGTTGCTATCGCCACCTTTATTGCCAACTTTAACACCCTCATTTTTCTCATAGCTTACATGATCTATACTCGACCCAAAAAGGATCCATTAGGCACACCTTTTCTCTTGACGACTCCAGTAGCAGAGGAGTGGAGCACACTTCTTCGATTAGCCATACCGAGTTGCTTAGCAGTCTGCCTAGAATGGTGGTGGTATGAACTAATGACACTACTTGCTGGATATCTGCAAAACCCCCAAGTTACTCTCGCAACATCAGCCATAGTAATACAAACAACCTCCCTCATGTACACATTACCAAGTGCCCTTAGTGCATCAGTTTCATCTAGAGTAGGCAATGAGCTTGGAGCAGGGCGTCCAGATAAAGCTCGCTTGGCTTCAATGGTAGCAATTGGACTTGCACTCATCAGCTCACTTTTTGGCATCGTCTGGACCACTTTAGGGAGAGAATGGTGGGGCAGCATGTTCACTGCTGATGATGAAGTTCTACGTCTCACAACAGTTGTATTGCCCATAATAGGTTTATGTGAGATAGCCAACTGCCCACAAACCACAGGTTGTGGTGTTCTTCGAGGAAGTGCAAGGCCCAGTGTTGGTGCAGCAATTAACTTCTACTCATTTTACATTATCGGAGCTCCAATAGCCGTAGTATTAGCCTTCGTTTTAAAACAGGGATATGTAGGCCTTTGCTACGGGCTCCTAGCTGCACAAATAGCATGTGTAATCTCAATCCTTACAGTGATATGCAAGACTAACTGGGAAAGTGAATCGACAAAGGCCATGGATCTGGTAGGATGTGAACCAACCCGCTGTGTTCAGACTCTGAAATGTGATGAAGGTGGTTTACTTGTTTAATTACCTCGTGTAAAACACATGACTTTAATGAAAAAGGGATGCACATAGTGTGCAGATTCAAAATGAGACGCCTATCAACCTTGTCCATCTGCAGTTATCCCAGACATGAAGCTGTTAAGTGTTAACAGTTGTTCAAACATAATTAAAGAATAATGAGAAAAGAAAGTTTGGGAGCATGAAGGTTTACATATACTACAACCACTTATCATGCTTAAATTGCACTTTAACAAGAACTTTGAGTCCCTCTTCTTAAAACCCATTCTTATTCTTCCATCAAGACAGACAAAACAGAACTTATTGTCCTTATTTACTCTTTCCTAGCTCTACTCACATGTCATGTCAAATGCTAAGACTCCAAATTCAGAAAATATTACTAATCGAGCTGCTCAATGCTAAAACATAAGAAAAGGCAGTAATTGGTTACAACTTCTTGGCTGTGAGGATGCACAAGCCTAAACTGGACATGGACTCGAGGAGATTGTCCTACATTTTTTATGCATACGATACAGGCAGCCAGGTTACATGTCTTACTATCCTCTTAACAACCATGATAGAACAGTATACACATAGGCGTCCGTAGGAAGCCAGGGATTGGGACCAAATTCTAGGAACCCTAAGCAAACTGGATGGACTTTTGTCTAGATATACCTTTCCTTCAATGTGATTATTGTTCAATTAAAGAATACAACCAAGAAAGTAAACAAACACATCACACCGTAACGAAGTTAGTATCCGTTGCAATATGTCAAATCGATCATCGAAACAACTCGCAAATTGGAAATTGACTGAACTGTGCGACAAGATTATCAATGAATCAGTAATCAAGACCATATATAATTCCATATGTATAGAATCGCATCTTCCAAAACAACGAAAAATTGCAAATAGTACCACGGCATAGTAAGAAAAATGGAAGGAGTGATACCCATAGAGAGAAGGTGAAATGGATCTCAAACAGATGCGAAGAACAGATAATCTTCCCCGTCGTATATCCCATCTTGTCTTCGTCGCTTGAAATTGGTGAGATGATAAAATTGAGAAGAAATCAGATCTGAAATTGAAATTACTGAAGAAATATACGAGGGAAGTGCGATGGAGCTTCAATATATCAATATCAATATATCAATACAGTACAACTAATTAGAGTTCACTTATTTTTACCCAAAAAAAAAAAAAAAAAATAGACTTCACTTATAAAAACGTGGCGCTTCTCGAATAAGAATTTTAAAATCTCTCTCATTAAAAGTCATAAAAAAAATTTTAAATTACCTATATAAATTTTTTAAAACTAATCACCTATAATAGTCTTTAATAAATCTAACATATCTCTTTTTATCTTTTTAAGTATCTTGATCTATAGATTTTTATTTATTTTTCAATATATTTCGAATAAAAATATAAATATTTTCAATTAAAAAAATAAAAATAAAAATTTTGAAAAAAACGCGCATAATGATTTTATGCGGTACGACGGAAATTTACTTACGGAACAATGTAATCGGATCGGGGTTACGAATCGGAGGCGAATTATGACAACGTAGCGGGCCCAAAATCGGCATCTCGGGCGAACACAAAATGCGTAACCGGGGCGCAGCCAAAACACGGGCCCGCCTCCCGGGCGCATTGCGCCTGCGCCCCAAGTGAGGCTCGTCGCTAATGTTTACGCCAATCTCTCAACTTCGTCTCTGCCGTTCTTCTTCCAACTTCGTCTCTGCCACTCGCTCGCTCTTTCGCCGTTTCAGTCTTCTTCCAACTTCGTCTCTGCCACTCTCTCTCAACTTCTTGATTTCCTGTTTTTGCAGCCTTTGCTTCAATGGAACCCAACTTCTTCTTCGCCCAACGTAGCCTTCGATGATTTGCAAAATATGCTATTTTGCAGGCTTTGATTTCTTTGTTTTTGCAGGCTTTCATTTCCCAATTTCTATTTCTTGATTTTGTGCTTATATGCAACAACTAGGCAGTAGTGAGTTTTTTTTTTAGGTAATATGTTGCTTCTTGTTTTTTTTCAATGGAACATATCTAACAACAGATTTCTTAATTATCATATTGGGTTTAAATTTCTTGATTACAAACAGTGGTTCCTTGATTTGTGATTGATTTTTCCAACTTCTTCTTCTTAATTTTGTATTTGACTGTAACAAGAAGTTTGATTGAAGGTAATGTGTGCTTCTTGCTTATACTTTAATGAAACCTATCTTTTTACAAAGTGGTTGTTGATCTCTAAATTACCAAATTGATTCATCAAATTTCTTAGATTACCATTGTTGCCAAGAAGACATGATCGGGATCGCGACTCAAATATTGTAGATACACAACTATTGGATGTAAACCCTACCCGAAAATGTCGATTATCGGCAATCGAGGTGATTTTTTCTCGTTTTGTAATTCATACTTAATAGATTAAAAATTGGGTTAAATTAAGAAGAATCAGAATTGAAAGTTGCGGAATTTAGCATTACATTAGATTAGATTTTTTGTGCGTTTTTCGGCATTGGAATTGTCATTTTTTACGGTGTGAAGCTCTCGCTCTAACTTTCAAAAATTTGAATAAAGTTAGAAAACTCCGCGCATATTTATAACTTTTAAAAAATTCTAATAATGTTAGAGAAAATTCGCTTATAATTAAAAAATTCAAATAAAGTTAGAAAAGAAATTGCATATTTTGGAATCGGAACCGCCCCCATTTATTGTTCATATAAATAAAAAAAATCGCATATTTATAACTTTAAAATCGAAATAAATTTAAAATTTGAAATTTACTAGTAAGGACACCGTCCCCCCTAACTCCCAACATATTTTGGCGGATGCTCTTTTTGGTAAAATTGTTCAAGAGATGGTTGAAAGATTTGATATGACTAATAGACAAAAAGCAGTTTTCGGATGTTTGCAACTGCAAGCGCCGCATAGCCAAGATTTTCTTCTTGTCATTCCCATTGATGAACTTGGTCAACGCATCTCCCCAATGGAGTACCGCTCCATTCTTAAGTACCGACTTATGATTCCGTTTTTCTCAGCTGGTGAGGTTTGCCTCATTCCTAATTGTCGGAGGGTGTTGAATGCTTTTGGGGAGCATGATGTACATTGTAAGGAACTTCCTAGCTTCAAGTATAAGCACGCATGATCTGATTCCTGATGTTCTTTGTGATACCTTTAGACGGGCCGGAATTTCTGTAAAGAAAGAAGCACCTGTGAACTTCTTGATTGATCCACGAGATGGAAGGTTGACATTACGGCCGGCGGATGTTTGGTGTTTAGTTGGAGTGGAGGGAAGCATGCATGTATTGATTTGATGGGGGTCTCACCGCTTGTGGGATTAAGGAACGGACCTTTTGTTGTGGGTCAGGCAGCTTGTAGAGCGGCATCAGCTAAGGTGGTCAAGCATGGAAGGGCATGTGCTGAAAAACAACACGTATTTCTTCCACTTGCTTTTGACACGTTTGAATTTTTTGCACCCGATGTTGTTGATATTTCAAGAGGGTGCAAAGAGTTAGCATAGTAATATTATGTCCTCTAAATTAATAGATGTTGTTTTTAAAATGTTAAGTTTTGCCATCCAAAAAGGGGTAGCGGTGCAATTTGTTGCTCGCTTACCTTCTACTTCTACTTCTATCTAAATAGTTATCCAATCAAAAAATTAAGTTTTGAAATTTGAAATTAAAAAAATCGCATATTTGCAACTTAAAAAAACAATAATAATCGCATATTTATAACTTTCAAAAAAAATCTAGATTGCGTTGTTCAGTCGGGCTTAGGATATTTCAAAGTTTAAAAGTTCCAAAAAAGTTAAAAACAAGTAAAAAAAATGTAGATTGTGTTGCTCGCTTACCTTCTACTCCTCCATAGGTACATCAACTTCTTGCCGATGTTGATGTACCTATGAAGGAGCAAGCAACTCTTCCTACTGACGCTGAATTACCCACCGAGGAGCAGTCGTCTCCTGTTTGCGTTGAGATAGATGACGAGGTTGCAGCATGCGATATCACGGTATAGGGGCATTATACGGATATCTGATATCGATGAGCCCTATATGCCAGACCGTGGTATCGCACTCTATCCTGCTAATTCAGGAGTCTCGTCCAGCGAATGCACATCCTTACAAGCTTATATATCACATCATGCATGATCGTTGGACCTCCCGCCATCTAGAGGAGACCAGAGTGTCATTTGATAGGTTGGTCCATGCGTCCCCCCATGGCTTGTCTATGATGCGTACATGACATGGTACATTGCTCAAGAACATCTGTATGTCTTGGCGTCGTCTGCCACAATCGTCTCGAGATTAATCTCGGATAAGGTGCCCAATGGACCCTCCGTTCGTAACTTTCACTCGATCTCGACTCGAACAGGACATGACACTGTGAAGCAAAGACGGCTTGTACTTCCTTACAACGCAAAACGACACCCGCTCTATTTTCAATATTGCTCTTTACTTGGAACATGCACAAAGTATGCTAAACCTCCGGAAAGACTTCACCCAAGGCACCTATAAGACCTACTCTCGATTGGTGGCAATCACTTCCGGTATCTTGTCGTAGCACAAATGACGAAGTCTCCTTAAAGCTCACTTGTAGTGAAATCTGTTCTCATGTGCCATGAATATGAAAGCAATTGCAAAAGTTTTTTTTGAACTTGTGATGCCGACAATCTCCAACAACAGCATATTATATCTATAAATAATACAAAAAAAGATCACTATCCATCTTTTCATCGAACGGAAGATTAACGCTTTCACCGTCGGATTCAACTTCAATCTCTTCGAAAACTGTCGACATATTCTACGAGGCTTTTTGGATTGAGACGTGAGTTCTGATTCGAATTTTACGTAAAATATATAGAGTTGCAATGGGCTAGGTTAAACTCGACGCTCGGCCATTTAAATATCGGGCGCAGTAAAAAGCTGTCAACAGGGCGCAACTAGAGTGTGCCTCTGGCGCAGCCAGAGTATGCCTCTGGCGCATATCCTGAATCCGTCCCAGAGGCGCAGTTAGAATGCGCCCCAGAGGCACACTCTGGTTGCGCCCCAGAGGCGCATTCTGGATGCGCCCCAAATGCAGAATGTGCCCGGGTGACACATTCAGAATTCGCCGTGTTGTCTCCATTGTCTGATCGAATAGCAACCCCGATTTTAAAATCGAACTAAAATTATAACTATTTTCAATTAAATAAAAAAATAAAAAATAAATTTCGAAATAAATTAACTATTTTCACAATTCTATTAACTATTTTACATTACAATTAACTTTTTTTTATATAAATTTTTGAATGTATTTCGATTCTATTATCATAAATAAGACTAAAACTATTGTTTTTTCATTCCAATAAATTTCCTATTATATGAACTTTAATCATCAAAAATTATCATATTTGATGTTTTATTTTTGTATATGTTTTATTTGCATTATATAAGTTTCCTATTTTGACTAAAATTTTTTTAACTTATTTCGATTTTAAATTATAATTACTTATCTTATTTTATTTATTTATATTATAAATTTTAATCATCTTAATATATCATATTTTATAATTTACGCTTGTTTATATATTTTATATGTATAAAAAATAATCATCATAATATATCATATTTTATATTATTTTACCCTTATAAATTTCAACTTATTCCAATTATTTATCACAACTATAATAATTTCAACCGAATTTATACCAAATCATCATTTTTTTTACAAGTATAACAAATCAAAGTGTTTTTTTAGCAAGATTTTTTTTAATTTACTTTTGAAAGATTATAAGATCAAGTTTTCAAAGATTTTGCTATTCCACGTCGATTATCAAGTAAGGTTGATAGTTGATAACTTGTATAAATCGAGGGTTTGAAAATTAAACAAATCACACATTTCTTGACCTTTTGGTTAAGTTGAACTATAATTTTTATTCATAACGGATTAATATATGCTTTGTGGGACGTTGACCTACTACTTTGTGAGTTAATATTTTCAATTCCACGTCGATTATCAAGTAAAACTGCTAGTTTGATAACTTGTATAAATAGAGGGTTTGAAGATTAAAGAAATCATACATCTCTCGACCTTTTGGCTAAGTTGAAGTATAGTTTTTATTCATAACGGATTAATATCTGTTTTGTGGGTCGTTGACCTAATGTTTTGTGGGTTGCTAAATATTTTCAATCTGACATCGATTATCAAGTAAGACTGATAGTTTGATAACGTGTATAAATAATAGGTTTGAAGATTAAACAAATCATACATTTCTTGGCATTTTGGCTAAGTTGAAATACAATTTTTATTCATAACGGATTAGTATCTTCTTTGAGGATTGTTAACCTAATGTTTTGTGGGTAGCTAAGTATTTTCAATCCCAAGTCGATTATCAATTAAGGCTAATAGTTAGATAACCTGTATAAATAGAGGGTTTGAAGATTAAACAAATCATACATTTCTTTGCCTTTTGGCTAAGTTGAAAAATAATTTTTATTCATAACGGATTAATATATGTTTTGTGGGTCGTTAGACTACTGCTTTGTGGGTCGTTGACCTAATGTTTGTGGGTAGCTAAATATTTTCAATCCCACATCAACAATCAAGTAATGATTATAGTTTGATAACTTGTATAAATAGATGGTTTGAAGATTAAACAAATCATACATTTTTAGCCTATTGGTTAAGTTGAAGTATAATTTTTATTCATAACGGATTAATATCTGTTTTGAGGGTCGTTGCCCTAATGCTTTGAGCTAAATATTTTCAATCCTATCACTAGGCTGATAGTTTGATAACTTGTGTAAATGGTTTGAATATGCAACGACGATATTGCTGCTTAGGAGATCAATCTTTCACCAATAAAGACCAAAGAAGCATACCAGCACATTATAAAAACTAGGTATGTAGTACGACGAACTCAACAAATGGAAATCAGATTTTTAGGGTTATCGTTTTTAAAATTCAAATAAGTAACAATATTGGACGAGAATGGAAGAAGATTAGAAGAGAGGTAAAATGACATCTGGAGAAGAAAGCGGAATGCGGCGATTTTCCAGACACAGTGGCCTCCTCTCTCGTTGGCAGCCAGCAGGGGCAGCCTCAAAGCTTGAGAAAGAAGAAAGCGCTGAAGTAGGTCTAGAGTTCAAGTTTTGGGCCTCTTCCTTTCTCTTTTGCTGTCATTTAATTTATTTAATTTTTTCTCATATTTTTATCACTAAATTACTATTAAATATATTATTAAACTACAAAAAAAATTAGATTGTCCAACTTTTTTAGGGCCTAATTGTTAAAATTGAGCGGGGCCTCTAAAATAGTTTAGAGGACCCTGATGTCATTGATACCCATTTTTGGCCTTGCGGCTTGTCAGTGATACCCAACGCCAGCCTTGCGTTGGCCATGGGCGTGTCATTGATACCCAGGGTCGCTCATGGGTGTGTCACAACACTCAGGCCCCGACGCTCGACTAGGCCAGTGATACTCAACATGGGCCGGGTCTGGGTGGCTCGACCGGTGGCTCAACCGGTGCCCTGGTGTGGTGGTCCCTTGGGTTATTTCTCGCGTTTTCGATTCTCGTCTTGACTTTTCCTTGATTCCCGAGACTTGTAATGCGTTCTAAAATTATTTCCCGCGGGATTCTATAATTTCCATAAATTACGGAAATGGCCCGAACTTTGTACAAGGTTATTATGTGACGAACTGGACCTAATGCCATATTCGTTCTACTTCACTATAAAAAGACGGAAATGCCCTCAGATTACTTCCGGGGTATTTCATCATCTCAGGTCAAGATCATCAGTCGACTCATGCTTCATGGGACAATCTCCCACCAATCCACTTTTCTCGAAAAGTGATGATGCATATTTCACCCTCTTGTGGGTAGAACAATCGATCTGATCTAAAAACTTCTCAGTGTTCCTTAACCATTCTTCTGCTATCGTTGGATTTGTAGTATCCTCAAATTGTAAGATTTAATTATAAATATTATTACGTGGGCTTACATATTATGTTACAAGATTATATTATATGACTATTTGTTAGTGGGCTATCTAAAGTGATTCGATTAAGTCAATCCCGTAGACTCTAATTAAGCGGTATGGACTTAATGAGTGGATACCTGATTTTGACCCAAAAAAAAAGAAGTGGACGGAAGGAACAACATCCGTGGATCCTCGCGTTCAACTAACAAAGAGCGCATCAAGTGGTATCAGAGCCCAACAGCGCGAGTTCCTCAAGCTTTGGGGTTTGAACTGTTCGGGAATGTCAAAACGCGATCAAAAAAGAACAATAAATGAAGAATACGCCCGATGGGCTATTCGAGAGTATGACGATGGTTATCTTCGTTTAAGTGAAATGGAAGACGATCTTTACGAGGCCGTCTACGAAGAACTACAAAGACGACGAAATAGAAGAGAAGCCCGTCGCCGTGAAGAGAAAGCTCGTAAACAAGAGGAAGAAGACCGACGTCGCAAACGTCGTCGAGAAAAGGAGGCTAGAAAACAAGAAGAAGAAGATCGGCGCCGTAGGGTGTTCGAAAAATGGATGAAGGACGCGACTCATTTTCAATCAAGTCGAGTTGAGAAAGCGGGAAGCAAGACAAAGTACACATCACCATCTATTCCACCACCGAAGGCGGATACACCAACCCTGCCTCCTCATCCACCAAATCCCGTTCCTCCACCACCATCTACTCCTCCACCGGATCCCGTGTCCCCACCACCATCTACTCTTCCAGCGGATCCCGCCCCTCCATCACCGCCTACTTCTCCACCGAATTCCGATCTTCCACCATCGGATCCCACTCTTTCGCTTATTGCTACACCCTCCCCGCCCATGGATGATTCGGATTCGAGGATGAATCCTTTTGAAGGGAGCGAGAATGATGTGATCCCCGAGAGCCCCAACATGAAGCTGAAAATGCTCACTTCAAGTGTGGTCAAGTTAAGTCATATTTCGTTCGATCCGGCTAAGCTGTCAAATTTATGCACTCTCAGTAAAATGCCTATATCTGGAGCTTCGTTTGGAGTTAGAATAACCACAAGTACAACTTTCGAAGGTATTTTCAAGAGCTACAACTTTGTAGTTTATGAGAAGTCGAGATTCCAAAAGGAAGAGGGTGAAAATGACCCGACAATGCAAGAATGTTTATACTTGTGTGGACTTTTGACCAAGATCATGCATGGAGGCATGAAAGATGGTTATATAAAACATATGCACGTCCAACCAATAGATATTTCATGCAGCATACCAAGCTCATATTATTCATATATTATGCATGAATATATGTATTAATCATGTAAAAGTAGGTGGAAAAAGTAGGTGATGGAATTTAGGCCATTTAGTTGCTTGAAGTAAGTGGTGAAAGTCCCTTTGTTTTTCCTTTGTTTAATTTCAAAACTCTTGAGCTTGTAACCTTTAATTGTTGGGAATTAGGTGCTGAGTTTTCAGCCTATATAAGGCCTCCCCACACCATTTTATAGCAAGACGAATTTGAGTGATTTTCAATCAAAAGTTGTGTTTTTGCTTTGAAAAAAACAAACCTAGAGACTAAGGTGAGAGACCAAAGTTTCGAAACCCACAAGGTGAGAAGCCAAGTGGTGTCCTTATGGTGAGAGGCTAGGAGGACAAAGGAGATCCAATCCCGACGTGAGATTCCGAGGGAAAAGATCTCAAGCCAAGGAGATCCAAAGTGCGAGGCTGGACGATCCTTGCTTGGCATATCCCAATCAAAAAAATAATCAAAAAAAGAAGTGTACAGAAGGAACAACACCAATGGATCCTCGCGTTCAACCAACGAAGAGCGCATCAAGTGGTATCAGATCCTTATTCGATGCAATTCAATAAGAGGCATGAAGATTCGAGGACGAATCTTTTTAAAAGGTGGAGAGGATGATGTGATCCGGGAAACCAATGCAAACGGCTTCACTTAAATTCGACCCTTCAATATTTTGGTCATAACGAATGCTACATTTATCTAATGAAGGTCCATAAATACTTGTTGGAAAGCTGATTTCAAGGGCTACAATATTCAAGAGCAGATTCGTCCAAGAGATGGGTCTTAATTTCAGTTCTTCCAACAGCCGGATTTATGGTCAAGATGTGAAGAGTCCAAAACCAATGCCTCATTATGTGGATCTTTAAGGCCTATATTTTATTATGACTTTTGGCCTTGTTTTTGATCTTTCATCTAGCCTTATTTTCCCTATTTAAAGGCTTGATTGGTTCATAGAAAAAATAAGTGAGATTTGATAATATTTGGAAAACAATTTGGTTACTTGGTTTTTGGTGCGATGCCGAAACCTCCTCCTTGGTGAGATGCCAGGTGGGTTTCCTTTGTGAGATGAGAGGGCGAAGACATTAGTTCTCATAGGTGAGAGGCTTGTGAGAGTTGATGCGAGTATTGTAGAGTGGATGGTGAGATGCTTGAAGCTCTAGCAATACACATCTTGTACTTTGAACAAAAAAATCAAAAAAATAAGTGGACGGAAGGAACAACACCAGTGGATCCTCACGTTCAACCAACGAAGAGCTCATCAAGTGGTATCAGAGCCCAACGGTACGAGTTCCTCAAAGCTTGCAGGGATGAAGATCATCAACGACAATGGAAACGGTGGTAATCGAATCGACCAACGTTTGGATAGGTTTAAAGCCCTAATGGCTGAGATATGGAGAAGGTTTCCTCCCCTTCCCTTGAACCCTCATGACCAAATCCAAGGAGGTAGCAACCATGTAAAGCAGAATGAGCAAATCAACCACCGTCGAGAACAAAATGTGAATAGTCGTGCCCATGGGTCCCCGGATGGTATTCAAGTTTCTCGACATGATGGCATGAAAGTCGAGAGAAGTAGTTACCATGGTAACAAATCCGACAATTAATTTTCCATGGATGGCATGACGGATTCGAGGACAAATCCTTTTCAAGGAAAAGGGGATGATGTGATCCCCACCGAAGAAGAAATCATCGTCAATATGCCGGAACCAATCGTTTTGCCATCAACCGTCCAAGTCAAAACTCAGCCAGAACCTATCAAAATCAATACTTATGTGTTGGAGGTCATGCCTAAAATTGAGCCAAAACCTATTGGAATCAAACCGAAAATGCTTGCTCCGAGTATGCCCAATGCAAGCCAATTTTCACTCTCTCCGGCTAAGCTGTCAGGTTTGCGCACTCTCAGTAAAATGCCTATAACTGAGGCAATTATTAGAATTAAAATACCCATGAATACTACTTTGAAAGATATTTTCAATATTTACAACTTTCTAATATACATAAAGTCAAGATTCCAAGAGGAAGAGGGTGAAAATGATCCTACATTGCAGCAACTACGGTACTTGTATGGATTGTTGGGCAAGATCATGCATGCAGGCGTGAAAGATGGTTATACAAGACATATGCACGTCCAACCAATACATATTTCACGCACCATACCATCCTCATATTATTCATATATTATGCATGAATTTATGTATTAATTATGTGAAAGTAGGTGGAGAAAAGTAGGTGGAAAAGTAGGTGGAGAAAGTAGGTGGTGAAAGTCCTTTGTTTAATTTCAAAACTCTTGATCTTGTAACCTTTAATTGTTGGGAGTTAGGTGCTGAATTTTCAACCTATATAAGGCCTCTCCCACACCATTTTATAGAAAGACGAATTTGAGTGATTTTCAATCAAAAGTTGTGTTTTCACTTTGAGAAAAACAAACCTAGAGACTAAGGTGAGAGACCAAAGTTTCGAAACTCACAAGGTGAGTGGCCGAGTGGTGTCCTTATGGTGAGAGGCTAGGAGGACAAAGGAGATCCAATTTCCAAAGTGAGATTCCGAGGAAAAAAAGATCTCGAGCCAAGGAGATCCAAGGTGCGAGGCTGGACGATCCTTGCTTGACATATCCCAATAAAAAAAAAATAATCAAAAAAAGAAGTGTACGGAAGAAACAACACCGATGAATCCTCGCGTTCAACCAACGAAGAGCGCATCATGGTCCCCAATACGTCAATTTATATCTACCGTTTTCCATTCTCTACCCATCAAAGAGAAAACCTACAGAAACCCTAAGGAGATTTGACTGAGGAAGACGATATACCTGCGGCGCTCATTCGGATTGTAGATTCCGCACTAAAGATTGATCTGATTGTTGCGCTATGGAACCACGTATGTAAATTTCGATTCTTAATAACTCTAGCATAATTTTGATCATCGGAACTTTACGGTTTTATGATTCAGGGAATTTAATTATTCCAACAAGTGGTATCAGAACCTTAATCATGTTAGGTTATTAGGAATGTAATAGTATATATTTGCATGTCTAGTCTTTTGCGCATGGATAGATTTGTATATATTTATACGGATATTCTGTTTTTAAAAAATTTTGTAGTTGTATTCGGGTACATATAATTGTTGAATGCTGCAACACACAATTTTTTTATTTGGAAAACAGTGTTGCTCTTTTAAAATTGTTTTCAATCTACTAGCCCAAAGTTTTGTTTGAACAAGATGCTTTTGTATATTATATTATATATACATATAATTTTGGATCATCATAATTACGTGGATAATTATATGTATATAATAATATTATAGTTTTTTTGGTTGCTTTTGCGTGTAGTTGTTGTTTACATTTTCGTGCTTTTGTGCTGATAGAACGTTCTGGACAATAGTTTTTTTTTTTTGAAAAATTATGTATATATCAAAAGAGGGATTTACAGTGGCTTTTAGCCAGAGAATACAAACATCATAGTAGCAATATAAAGAAAGAAAAGAAGGTTAGTTGAGGTGGATGTAAAGAATCCTAGCCCAGCTTGAAGAAGATTCAGATCGGTCGTCCCAGTGACTAGAGGGGTAGGTTTTGGTGGAGGTTATGATATTGTGTGCGCAGGTAGTGGGATGGGTTTGCTTTTGGTTATACAGAAGGTCATTTTGAGCTTTTCAGATGAAATATATGTAGCTAGTAATTGTGGTGATACGGACTTGGGTGATCAAGTCATGCTTACGAGCATTTGAGCTTTTAAAACTACTCAGCCAGTTCCAGATGCTATTGCGGTAAGGGTAGGGATGAGGCACTCTGATCCATTTTGAAATGAGATCCAAGACTAGCGTAGAGTAGCTGCAGTGCTAAATGAGGTGAGTCTCGTATTCAGCGTGAATGTTGCACATCTTGCAAGTATTGTCGTTCACAATGTGCCAGTCCTGAAGCTTTGAGAGGGTTGAGAGTCGGTAGTGGCTGGCCATCCAGGAGATAAAACTGCATTTTGGCAGGCTAAGGCCGCCCCAAATGATGCCAAAACGGTAGGGAGGAGAGGGCGCAATTTGTTTCCAGTAGAGGATAGGCAACAGTGGTGGAAAAATGGTCATTTGTTTTGGAAGTGTGAGAGATGAAGTGTGTGCTGTTGACAGTAGTGATCTCATCACGGATCTTCAACAGATTGCACCAAATGTTGTTGTATTTGTAGCTGGGGGTACAAGTCCAAATGGAGTTTACTCTCCTGCTCTGCTCCTTTTTGCATGCTATGTAATATATACATATATCATGTGTGGTTTGGACGATCTTTTTGCATGCTATCTATCTATATGTAATATATACATATATATTGTGTGTGGTTTAGTTTTTAAAACGTTTGATATATATATTTATAGATCAAAAGGGTTGTGAACGATTTTACTATTGCTATTATATAATTGCGATATATTGTTTCGGTTGTAGATATATAGGGTGATTGTACATACGAGCGTAAAATTTGGTCTTTTTTCACTATATCTTGTATCAATTAAAGGTTATCAAGTGTAATATTTGGTTTTTATTTACACGAGATATATTTAAGGATCTATATATTTTAAAGTTTATTTATATTAAACTAATTAAAACAATATGTTACCAAAGTAGTCTATGTTGTGTAAATTATTTTAATTTAAATTTATAAGGGTTAGTGTATCATTTGTTTATGAGGATATCAATTGGCCCAAAGAAAGGTTGATATTTGACCAAACATTAAATACACTAGTGATTATATTTGTTCATGCGAATATTGATCAGCACAAAGGAAGATCGATATTTGGCCAAACAAAATCACACGTAAGATGATATGTTGATTAATCAATTGCACTTTCATTAATTACGCGGATGTTGATCGGCCCAAAGGAAGGTCAATGTTTGGCCAAATAGTGAAAGCGCATGCGACAATAAATAACGATAATTGTAAAGGTTATCCATGTGAATGATAGTCGGTCCAAAGAAAGACTATTGTTTGACCGAATTTATTATCAATATTTGATTGTTGCATTGAAGTATTATTTACAACTGATATTTGTTTATGGGGATATTAATCGGCTCAAAGGAAGGTTAATATTTGGCCAAACAATGGATAGACTCATATTTAATATTAATCAATTGTATTTTACTATTTATGCAAATATTGATTGGCCCAAAAGAAGGTCAATATTTGGCCAAATAATAAATACATGTTAGATAATATTAAATAGTTGGTGTTTTCGTTATTTATGCGAATATTGATCGGCCCAAAGGAAGTTCAATGTTTGACCAAATAGCGAGTATACAAGTGATAATAAATATTGATAAATATATGAAGATATCCATGTAAGTAGCAGTCGTTCCAAAGAAAGACTATCATTTGACAAGATTTATTATCAAAATTTGATTATTGCGTTGAGAATACCACTTACAATTAATATTTTGTGCAAACACAAGATGTCAAGTTGTGTTAGATATCTTGTTAAAAATATTTATATGAGGATTTCGTCCATGTGAATGATAGCCGATCCAAAGAAAGACAAAGTTTGACAAGATTTACGTGTCCTCTTGAATTTACTTTAGAAAGAATTTGGCCTACTAGGCCTATTTTAGTTTTGTGTTTAGTAAATGTACCCTATTATTTTTTACTACTTTCATTTAATGGTAGTTAAAAATAATTAACCCCTTTATTTAATAAAAACCCCTATATTTAGAAAAAAAATGAATAATAGGACTTTGAAACATCCGTAAGTTATGAACGTGTTTTTTAATTTGCTTTTGTTTTTTTTTTTATTTTTTATTTATTTTTCTTTTTTATTTATTTTCTGGTATGAATTTCATACGAAAATTTTACATACGAGAATTTTACATACCAGAATTGCATACCAAAATTACTTACCATAATTACGTACTAGAATTATATATAACATAATTTTACATACAAGAACTGCATACCATAATTGAATACCAGATTTTTTTTGTTTTTATATCCTTTTTTATTTTTTATAAATTTCTGGTATGAGTTTCTGGTATGAAATTCATACCAAAAACTCATACCAAAAATTTATATACCCAAACCAAACGCAGGCTAATCCGGAAAAATCAACCAAAATTACATTGGAGATACGGTGAACAGAAAGGGAGACTTCAGCATGTTTCGGACTAAATCTACTCTCAATAAGCAGACATCTTTCCTTCCAATGAAGGAGAGTGATACTAAATTACTAATAATCAACACAGGAATTTCAACTTCAATGACAATGATGGTTCTAATGAGAAGAATGATGACAACACATGTGTTCCTGCTGGTAGATACTTTGCTGCCCTTCGTGGCCCTAAACTCGATGAAGTCAAGGTATAAACTTTGAACCCCTTCATCAACAACAAAAACCAACCTTAAACTATTCAGTATATGATGTAAAAGGTAGTATACATAGTAATTGTATTAGGTTCACAATATTCTTTGACTAATGCACTGTAAATATTTATTTTGAAGGACTATGAGCCATTTCTGTTTAGATAACACTAGTTCAGAGAAACTCGTATTTTAACTATGTTATAGATGATGAACGATTTAGTTGAGGTGCATTTGACGCATCAGAACAAAGATTGATTTAGCTTCTCCTTTAGATAACACTAGCTCAGAGAGTATAAATCATATCTAGTCAGCATGACAGAAAACTTACTCTACCAACCATTAAATAAATTTAGTGAAATATCAAACTGCAAACGTAAATCTATATGAACAGGTTGATTTAGAGTAGTAAATCATATTCTCTTGTACCTAGTATGAAGACGATCATCATCAGACTTCATTGGCTTAGAAGACCAGAGTATTTATTTGTGAATTATGGCTAGTCGTAAAAAATACAATAGAGAACTGTAGATGAATAGAAATTGGACTACCGAAAAAATACCTAGAAGGTGACAATTCCAACAGCAGGTAATCAAATCCTTATAGATCAATTGATTCGGTTAGGAGAAATAGTAGTATATAACAACCTCAACCACGATTCTCATACAACGAAAAGATCATCAGATTCAGTTACAGGAACACATACCCCACAATCAGGTTGTCCAGTTCTTTGTGGCAAATCTCCTCTACCCTGAACATTCTGCGCCAAATAAATCGTTCCATTAATTTTCAAGAAGGTACTTACAGATTCGTAGTGGTATCTGAAGCTAATAACTAAAACGTGACCATATGATATCATATCGATCATATGAAAAAACAACCTTAGCAGCATGGACAGGGTAATTGAAACGACATTTACCGTCGTATCCGCACAAGACCATTCTTAGATAGTATTCGTATGTGTATATCCACAGATAAATACTCTGTCCTTTTTTGTTTTTGATCAGAAGTTTGTACCCGAGGAAACCATTTCTGTTTCGTGCCTTCTGGTATGACATTGAAAGCCATTTCTGTTTCGTGCCTTCTGGTATGAACTTTAGTATATGGATGCCGGACCTCCTCCCCACCTCGGCCATGAACCCATTTTTGGGTGTATGAATTTTAACCTCATATTAAGGATAAAACACACATTCTCCTATAGATTTTGGATCTTTCAAAGAGAAGATAATCTTCAAGATGTGAGAATGTTTTGTTTGTGAAGGTCTTATGATTATTATGAACACCATTTGAGTCTTTCCAATAGGAGATGAGAACTAAGAAAATATTAATGGGTAACTATGAGATGGTATAAGTCTTTGCAAAAGGCAATATAATAAAAGATGTTCTCATTCGGTTACTCCTCGGAAGGATGAGAAAGACAAATGAAGATTTTAAGGGTCTAAAACAAAAGAAGCATGATAAGAAAATATAAAGGTGCTTCTTTTGTGAAAGGTTTAAACAAGTAAGAAAGATTTGCAAATACCACGCTCGGCGTATAAAGAATGCATCTTTTTATTTGACTTACTCTCAAGTAAACATAGCTTCACTATCTAGAACACTTGGTGATTACATTCAAGTATCACTATAAGTATCAGTGTTTTAGGTTGAGTATAAGTTTTATGATTTCATTACCCATCAATTTTAAAATGAGAATTGCAAGATTTCTTGAGGATGTAGAGTTTGGAGGGAAAGGATTGAAGAACATTTGTCTTGATGTAGTTGTCTTTTAAGAAAAGAGTGTAACATCTCTTTCTAAAGTTATTATTGAAAGCGACTCGGATGTATTTTCTAACGCTCTTCAATAAATATATTCAGTTTATGACAACACTAAGGTTCCTCCCATAGAGTAAACTCAACAACCTCAAAAAATGTCATTAAGGAGTGTACTGAGAATTGAGGTATGCAATCTTAGATGATTACATTGTATATCTCGTAGAATAACTGATTCGTGTGGGGTAAATACGATAAAGTTATGTCACGTATCATATCGAACAAGAAGATAAAGTAGGCACATCAATTGATGATCAATTGAATCTTCATGAGGTTATCAAAAGTTCTAATCCTCAACTCTAGAATAATGTTATAGGGTGGGACGAAATCCATAAAGGATAACGACATGTGAGATTCTATCGCGTTGTTAAAAGGGTTTTGAAAGGACTCACTCATAAGGAAGACATTAGCATTGAATGATCGAATATTCATTTAACTTCATTAAATGAATCATTTAGGTAAATAGATATGTGTGGCTCATTTTGATTTAGAGCTACATAGGATGTATGTTTCTACATCTAGTAATGATACACTTATGTGGTTCAACTATAAATTTTGAATCTAACGATTTGAAAATTATGGTCTGAAAATAAGAATTCCATCTACGGTCTATGCAAGTATAAGATAGTGAAATTATAAAATTCATAAGGTTATTACTTCATTCGGATTTGAGGTAAATAAGCTTGAAAATTTTATATTTCACATTTCCGTGGGAGTAAGTAAATATTTATCGATGATATACTATCAGTTTGCAACAATATGGGTTTGTTGGCTGAAACCAAGAGATTTCTCATTAGGAGATTTTTTGAGATGAAAGATCTTGGAGACACTTCTTTTGTTCAGACAAAAGATACAATGAGATAATTCTCAAAGTGTCATTAAGTTGTCACAAAAGAGCTAAATGTTGTCAATTCCGGTCTTAACGTATGTCCTAAGGAATCCTCGAAGTTTCGAGGATATAAGGGATACCCTATACAACTGTCATAGAAAGTATAATGTCTTTTGGATGTGTACACTTCCGGATATAGTGTACATGATTAAAATGTATAGCAGATAATGGAATGCATGAAGTCATGCGGCCTTGCAAAGAATAAAAGATTTCATGTTAGAATACAAAAATCAAGAGTTAAGAATATAGGTTGATTGGAAGAGCTATGTTTTGGAAAAGTGTTAAGCAACACTTGTAGCTACTTCCACTATGGTTGCATATGTTTGTCATTGACTACATGCTTTTAGTAGCTTTAGTAGCCAAATAATGTTATTTTGTGATAACATATATGCAAATTGAATACAACACCTACTAAAGCTCCCTGATGGAGAAACATATTGGCATTATGTTTATGTCAGTAAAAGAAAAAGTTCAGAAAATGTCAAGTTCTATAGAACACTTAAGGACAAACTCAAATTATCGGATCCGTTAATCTAGGGATTGCCTCCTAAAGTATTTCATGAGCATACTGCTTATATGAGGCTTGACAGATTTTGTAATCCCTTAACTTAGTGGGAGTTTGACATGATGTTCTATATTTTTTGGTTTATGCATAATAAAGTTTTATGATTTAATTCATAAATTATATTTCTGAATTGAAGTTTGGTTTTGGATTGATCCCCGAATGAAGTAGGACCAGTTAAAAATAGGCATGTTATGAGATCACATTGCATGTAATTTTCATGCCACTCATCCATACTTGATCTATGTCATTGATCGAATATATTGACATGATGAACACAAAAGGTTTAATTACGATAACTGTGATGAATGCCACCAAGATCTCACATTGATATATGAGATGGACCAAATTGAAATAAAGAAGAAGTCTATAAACTTAGTCAATACGTGCACATAAAGAATTTGGTTAATATAATAGTTTGTTTCATATGTAGCCCAAGTGGGAGATTGTAAGTTTAATTATAAATCTTATTACGTGAGCTTACATATTATGATACAAGATTATATTATATGACTATTTGTTAGTGGGCTATCTAAAGTGATTCGATTAAGTCAAGCCCGTAGACTCTAATTCAGCGGTATAGGTTTAATGAGTGGATATCAGATTTTGGCCCAATAGGCTTAATGAAATTCTATTAGGTCAATATATAAACAATATTAGTTTGTGGTCCCCAATACGGTCAAATCCATCTACCGTTTGTCCATTCTCTACCCATCGGAGAGAAAACCTAAAGAAACCCTGAGGAGATTTGACTAAGGAAGACGATATACCTGTGTCGCTCATTCGGATTGTAATTGATCTGATTGTTACGCTATGGAACCAGGCATGTAAATTTCGATCCTTAATAACTCTAGCATAATTTTAATCATCGAGAGTTTACGGTTTTATGGTTCAAAAAATTTAATTATTCCAACACAAATACCTTCTCTCCTTGCCTTGGCACTTTCTCGTAGAGCTTATCAATATCATCTCCACCTCTTCTAGATTGAGGTTGTTGAGGTATCATATGCGATTCAGCAGCAGTAGTAGCAATGACTTATGCATAAGACACGGGGATTCCATACCTGTGCACAAACTCTGTAGGATCTTGCTCCTCCATCTAAAGACATAATTAACACATTTTAGATTACCGTTTTATCACAATATCATCTCATCTACTTATTTATTATTTCTATCATTACTAAATACATATCATAAATAAATAAGTGTACATACTATACCTCGTCTTGCGGATTTTCCTCCTTTTTCACTCCTAAACAATTCATAAAAATAGCCTTATTTAGTATAAATTTCCAACATAATATTTATTTAACTAAACATACCCCAAACTAGATTATTGGGGTATTTTTAATCAAAATCTCGTATTCTTGTATAAATCTCGGGCCGAGATTTTGCATCTATCAATGGCGATAATTCCATAACTTTGTTTCAATCGATTCTCTTGCTTCAATTCCATGATTTACTTTTTTTAAATATCTTATTAGAGACATGTATACTTCATTACAACTCCTAGAATGCTTGAAATATTAGATTTCGATTATATCGAGAATTTATCGAAAGTTTCGATTCTGAGCTATTTCCTTGCGAGCTTCCCTCCTCCTTGTTGTTATCTCCCTTTCCTTCCTACTGCAGGCTAGCTCCAACTCCTTGACTCCCCTTTCTCGTGGCTCGTTTTTTTGTGTGTGTTTCCGAAAGGATGGAGTTGCTGGACATACGGTGAAGGGAGTTGAGAAAGTAAGGTAAAAGAAGTGGGGAGAGGTCACGTTGGGGCTGTAAAAAGGGAGGTAAGAAAGACTGTTGTGATTTCCTTTCAATTAAACTAACTTCCCTTAATGTAAAAGTAAACATGGTTTCCACTTTAACCCTCAATTTTCTCATAGTCTCTCACTTAATTACACCTTAAACCCTAAATTTCTCTATCGTAAGTTCCTATAATAATACTCTTAGAGAAAAATTACAAAATCCCGCATTTCGAGTATAATATTATTTCTTCATATTAGTGCTTAATTATTGATGTGTTGGTTAAGTAGGTAGTTTATGTATCTTTGTTGCTGAAGAAACGTCGCACATAAAGTAGCAAATTGGCATGTAAACGGTGAATCGGTCATCTTCGATCAGATATAATTGATTTGAAGTTTTTTTTTCCTCTTGTGTTTGAGGTATGTTGTTGACGTTCTTCCAATTTTAATCGTCGTGTATGCAAGAACGTTTGTCTAATCTTCCAATTTTGTTTTTGTAAATAATTTTGAGAAAATATGTAGTGTGATCGACATATGTAGTTAAAACTTGGTGTGTTTGAACAGTTTACTATATCAATTTGTTATGTTGATTTGTGTATTCGTTACCACTACATTTTTTTAAATACTGGCTATATATTACTATTTCATATGTGTATCTCAATTTATGTTTCTGGTTTTGTATGTATTTTTTTTTGTATTTACATTTTGTGAAACGACAGTAGAATATGTATGTCCAATAAGTTTTGTGTATCTGATTTTAATGTTTAGTTTCAGATATGAATTCTGTGTTTGTAACAATTAATTATGGTGGGGAATGGGAATTTCAAAACAACATGTGGAATTTCGTTGGGGAAGTTTCAAGTAAGCCTCTTGTGGTTGAAGCGTCTTGCACTCTCGATGAGATGAAACATAACGTTGCAACACAATTCGGGCTTTGTGTAGAGAATTCTGACATTAAATTGTCTTACAAAAATCCATTAAATCCATCTCTGAAGCCATTTGATGTCAACACAAGGGGGATACATTTATTAATATAAACGGTCTACAACAGTTTATGTGGAGTGTGTCGTTGTGTGTAACGAAAGTTGATGTACACAATGATTCTGAACGGATGTCTGGAGCAACATAATGTAACTAAAGACAATAGTTGTCCCGTTCATTTTGATGAGGAAACGGTGGATAATACGGAACAAAATGTTGTTGTCGGCTCTCAACTTGCTTTAAGTATAACGACGGCTAATGTAGCTGGTTGTGTAGATGAAGAAGTTGCGGGAAAGGAATCTCTTGCTGTTGTCCCTTATTTATCTACTTATGTACCTGTTGGGCATGATTTTCAACTTGTTGTTGGTAAGACGTATCGTTCGAAAGTTGAGTTGAAGAACGCTTTGTGTCTACATTTGATATCAGAATGTTCGCAATATAATATTGTTAAGTAAAAAATGAAGGCAATAGTAGCAAAATGTATTGATGAAGAATGTAAATGGAGGGTTTGTTTCACTAAGCTTGGAGAGTCAAGATATTTTACAACAACAAAGTTTGTCTCCACACATACATGTTCCTATCACCAAAGGAGGTGTGGTAACAGAGGTGCTTCGTACCAAGTTATCGTAGAAAAGTAAAATCTATGTAAGTTTTCGGATAACATTGAAATGATTCTTAGTCATATGTATTGTAGTAAATTAATATGTACGTATGTATGTGTAGTGTTCGCTCAAAAAGTGTGTGCGTCAAAGTCTTAAATTTGTATATAGAATTCAAAGCAAAGCGAACCCGCAGTGTACGGATCGGTTGTAGTGAGGTAAGAATTCCAGAGTCGAACTCAGGGATTTGGTGAGAGTAAATTCAATTTCAATTATCTAGCGAAAAATGCGAAAAGCTTTTGTGATCAAATAAGGGTAAAATGATTCCAAGGATTCAAGTATCCGATTTCGGCTTTTGATTCAAGACACTTCTATAGATATAGGACAGAGTTTATATTGCCAAGATTAAATGTTCAAAAGTAGATATCGTACGGTGAAGTTCCGAAACCTATATAACTAATCTAAAGGTTCTCTCTATAAGGGTTGTTGAGGCTGAAATATAGAAAGATCTAAAGACAAGAATTATGTTCAAACTAACTATCTAAAACTCCAGGATATGACTCTCCAAAGTAAAGATTAGAAAGCACACTTAGAATCTTAATAAAGGAGGTTGAGTCTCTTTATTACCCAAATCTTATAACCTTAATCTATTAAATGTAGAATCAAGTTTGAAATCTCTTCATACACTCTATTAGAGGTTAAAAAGGTTAATCAATGTTAGGATTTAGGCAAGGATTAGTTTTGGTTAAAGGTTGATTCAATTAAAGTTCGTCAGAAGCATAAATCGTGCTTTTCATAAGGAAATCGGCCGATTTACTCAAGAACAGTCCGATTTTCCTATTGTTGCAAAACTAAAATCTAAACTCTCAGGGTTCTAATGTTTGAATGAGTTCAGTCTATCATCATCTAAGCCTTAATCATCAACTATTATCCCCAGAATCACAAGGGTTTTAGCCAACCATTTTCATAATCAAATCAAATCAAGGATTGAGTGAAATATTGCAAATAAACCCGATTCTTGAATAAAAACTCAATAACCTTCAAATCTATAAATAATCGTCAAAACTGATCAATGTATCTCTTAAGTAACTCAATTACGTGTTCAAAAAGCACAATTGCTTCAATGGATAAAGAAATCTCACAAACAAGAATCAAGATTGGTTTCCCGGCAAAAAGTCCTTCAATCCTTCTCCAAGAATCTCCAATCTCTCTCAAACGTGTAAAGATTTCCCGCTGCGGCCTCCTCTAATCTCCCTTTGGAGAATTTGACTCCAAGTTCTGGGGCTGTCACCGTCTGCCCTTCAATGTTGAAGGCTATCGAATATATATAGGGATAAATCTAGGGTTTAAAGGTAAAACCCTAGAAATCTGGGCTGAAAAGAAGTCGAGTGCGCTGGTATCAGAAGATACTCTGGGCCGCGTCATAAGGTATCAGAAAATACTTTGGCGCGTCAGACGGTATCAGAGAATACTTTGGGCTGCGTCCGAAGGTATCAGAAAATACTTTGGGCCGCGTCCGAATGTATCAGAAAATACTTTGGCGCGTCCTAAATTCCTTTTATGCTCCTTTTTGTCCCGCTTCAAGGCTTAATCCTTAAATGTGCCATTTTTGCTCCATAATTCGCCAAATTACCTACAAATGCAATAAAACTCTGTGTAGACCTCTATTCTTGCAAAGTAGGTGAATATAACCATAAATGCCATGAATGTATGTCTATGCATGCAAAATAAAGGGAAAATCTATATAAATACATGCCTAAAAATAGGTCATAATTCATGCCATCATGTAGGTACGGTAACTCGAAAAGGTTGCCTTCCATGAATCAAATAGTCACGGTTATGAAAAGCTTACATTCAATTGATACTAGTTACTGGAAGTGTTGGAAGGCACAAGGAGCAGTAAAGGACATGATTAGAGGAACTTCGGAGGATAATTATAGCTTCATGCCTTCATATTTGTACATGTTAGAGTCAGTAAATAAGAGGCTCCAAGTCTCCGGTGGTGGTAAACGGCGGAGCTCCCCTCTGTTCTCTGCGGTGGTCTCCGATGTCTGCGTTCCCAGTGAAGAACAGGCCAGCGGCGTCGGCTGGCTTCCAAGTATGCCGTCAACCGAGAAGGTCGGAGGGAAGAGAAATAGAGGAAAGAGGCGTGTCCGGCGTCTGCTCGAGGTGAAGAACAGAGGTGGTTGCTGGGAGCCTCATGTCTCCTATTGTTCAATAGACAAGGAAGGAGGAGGGTACGGCTGTGAGCATAACAGATGAGAGGTGAGTGTTGCTGTGAGTTGAAGGATGTGTGTAGAGTGATAGGGAAGAGAGGAGAAGATAAATGGAGTGTAGGGAGAGGGTTGCACAGAGGGAAAAGCATAGGTCGGTTAGGCCTGGGGAAGAGGTGCCACATCAATGACCTCATCAACCAAAGAGAGAGGGAAAAGGAGAATAAAGAAAAAGAGAAAAGAAAAAATATAAGGCTATATTCATTTTCAAACATTCGGAACGTAATTTCTGAATCGAAAAAATTTTCCGACCCTTTTCGAAAATATACCAAAAAAAATAATTATACCCGGGAAAACATTTTACGCCTTAAAATACTTTTAATTAAAATATATAATCGATAGAAGTCGAAAAAATAAATTTTGAAAACACGCCTAAAATTAGGACGTTACGATTTATTATTTATTTCTTTTTTTTCCAGTATTATATTGGAGAACCCTATTTTTTGTGCTAACCCTAAACCCCCCTCTTTTCCTCACCTTAGAACCGGCCGCCTCCTTCCCTCACTTTGGGAGACCAATCTCTCTCTCTTCCTCGCTGGTCAACCAACCTTTCCTCTCGTCTCAACCTCTCACCACCGTATTACCTTCCTTTTCTTCCTCTGTGGCTGCCGAGCACAACCATTCACCAACCCAGGGGCGGCCCCAAGGGGGAGGCGGGGAGGGGCGGCCGCCCCCCCCTCCGAGAAAAAAAAAAAAAAAAAAAAAATTTTTTTTTTTTTTTTGAAAAAAATCGTTTTAAAATGGGTTGTGCTTCTCTCGTTTATAAAAAATTTTTCTACAATTTATTTTTTTTAAATATCACTATTCTTGTGTTATATTTAAATGTTTTTTTTTGGATCTTTCGTCGAAGTGAACGAAACTTCATAAGTATTTCCCGTTTTAGACTCTAGAGTGAAATAATTCACCAAAATGCACGAGATTTGTTGTTTGGATTAGAAGCGCGGTCTTAGACCACACTCTTATTTGTAAAAAGCGTTGTCGAGGACAACGTTTTAATATCTGACCGCGCCTTTTAAGTGTAATGTTTTTATAATTTTTTTTGTATTGTTGTTTATTGTAAGTAGATGACATATTGACTTTGTTTTTATCGCAATTTTATTTTCATAAATATTTTTATCGAAAATAAAATTTCGCCCCCCTTTTAAAATCCTGCGGCCGCCACTGGTTACAACATAAGAGAATGTGGTTGCGGCTCTCCTCCTCTAGTTGATACCATCGAAAAATGAGATCCAATTCAGAAAATACAATTTTTCTTTTTGTACAGAGTCAGTTTTTAACTAAACAGCTTCCATCTGATTAATTGAAGCTTAAAAAATACTGAATTTATGCCTACTAACAGCCAAGCCTGAGATACTTTGAAACACATTCAGACAATGCAGTAGAATTGAAACAGATCCAACATCACCTCTGCAAAACAATGTTACATCATCTACATAAACTAAGTGCGTGATTTTCAACTTTCCACATTTCTGATGATAATTAAAATCAGATTCTGTAGTAGCTTATTTGATTAATCTGTAAAACGTGTTGTCTAGGACAAAGATAATAAAAACACAAATAGAGGTGCGGTTCTAGACCGCGGCTATAGTGTAACGTTTTTGAAAGAAAAAAAAATTTTTTTTAAAAAAATAGTTGCCCTATAGGCGCGTCTATAACCGCGCATCTTTAGTTTTTTTTTTCTTTCAAAAACGTTACACTATAGCCGCGGTCTAGGACCGCACCTCTATTTGTGTTTTTATTATCTTTGTCCTAGACAACGCCTATAGGGCAACTATTTTAAGTGTAATGTTTTTATTTATTTATTTTTGTTTATTGTAAATAGATGACATATTAACTTTGTTTTTATCGCTACTTTATTTTCATAGATATATTTATCGAAAATAAAATTTCGCCCCCCCTCTAAAAATCCTGCGGCCGCCACTGCACCAACCCTTGCCCTGCTCTGCACCACCGGACAAGGAGAAGGCGCTATCGAGGCCGCCAGAACACAGCCGGCACGGACAACCCCCCTCTCTTCTTCTCACCGGAATCCGTCGTTCCTTTCTTCTTCGACTCGATAGCGGATCTGCTCAACCACCGGGCCTGTTTCGGTTCCTCTCCTTCTTCATCCGCCGAGGGACCAACGTTGTTGCCGTCGACTGCCTACTCTTCCACGGCCTGGAGACAACCGTCCGGCAGGAGGCCAAGGAGCTACTACGCACCGGCCGCCGTATTAACTGATAGCTACACATGGAGTCGACGCCGGACATCTTCCTTCATTGCAGAACAACCGCCGGAGAGTCGCTTCGCTGCAGAACAACCACCGTGGACTTGCTTCGTTGCAGACGGCCGCCTTGCCTCCGCCAAGCCTGTTGGCCGCTGGCCACCATCCCTCCTCTCCCGGATGTGATATGGGTCGAGTTTTTTAGGTGAGGTTATGTTTCTTTTAATCTTGATTAAGGATAAATGTATGTGTTTGTGTGTATTTAGTGATGTTGAAGAATATGTCGAGTATTTGTAGACGGGTAGTAATCGAAGTTGATTGGAATATCCGTTTTAAGAAGTATTTGTAGACGGGTAGTAATCGAAGTTGATTGGAATATCCGTTTTAAGAAGTGGAGAGGCTTGTGTATATCAAGTGGTTGTGAAGGATATGTATGTTGTGTATTTGTATGTTAGATGATGTTGTAAAATGGAATGTCAAGATAGTAATAAAAGTATGCTTGTGGACTAGCGATGAGGACGAGTTTTATGTTGGATGAATGACCTAAGTTAGTTTCTTTTGATAGTAATAGATTATAGTCTTGGTTGGTACGTTTAGGGGTTCCTTGGAACTTTTGGAATTTTAGTAGTAGCGTTTAGTTGACCTTAGTTAGTATTGACAAAGGAGCTTGAAAGTCGGAGAAGCTTTCAAGCTTAGTAGAACTTTTCTTTTTATTGTTGGACATCATACTGTTGGTTTTAGAAAAAGTTTAGGAGTCTTTCTAGAATTTTTAGGGTTTTCAGATTTAGGGGTAAAATTGTCTTTTCTCCAAGTAAGGCTAGATTGAGTGTCTTCTCTTAGATGTTCTTGTTAACTTAGAAGTACAAAACTTCTAAGAGTATGAATACGATATTGATCCAAGTCTTCCTATTATAACTAGGTGTTTGAGATCTTATCCTTACGGAATCGAGTAATAGCATTAACGGGATTTTGACTCAATTCATGTAAGTCCTCGGGATTACTTAGCTAACTTCTTTGTATTAGCTTCATTGCGTGATTGGTTGTGTGTGTACCGTTTATGTTATGAAAAGATGATAAACCGGAAATAGGATCACCGACCTTGTGTTATGTGTATATTGGCCCAAGTGTATGATAACGGGTGGTGACTGCTTGTCCTGTCCAAAATGGGGCGACTGAAAGGCGCCTTGCGACCAGTCTAGCGGGTGATGCTGATAGGCATCAAGTACAAACCCGACATGATGAAAGGGGACAGGGCGAGTGTTTCTCGTGTCACACCACAAATGGATGAGTAATGGAATGACATAACATAATAAATAATTAAATGACTTGTGTGTGTTTAGATCATGTGGTGTGTTATGATGATTTATGTGTGTTTATGATTATTATGTGTGTTTGTACCATCACCTCGACTCTAATGCTTTGAATGCTAGCTAACGGTTTTAAACCGGTTGTTGTAGATGCCTTGTAAGATAGGGATGCCGCCGAGTGAGGCGGAGGAGTGGACAGTCGGGGTCTCCGTACATTATAGGACGGGGATGGTTATGTGTTGATGTCATTTTTGGATTATGTGGTACCTTATGAATTTATGTTTGGAGTTGTGTCGTTTTGAGGACTCGACTGATTTTCCAAGTTGTATCTTTCTTTTCGAGATTGTTTGCATTGCATTAAAACGATTTCGGTATTTGCCTTTATTTGTGCCATATTAGAAAGATCCGGTGAAATTGTTGTCAAGCTAAGGGTCGGAACCCATTGTGAGGTCTCCGCCCGTAGCATCCCGAGTCCCGCGGATTCAGGGTGTTACAAAGTTATATCAGAGCCCTAGGTTGACAACAATGGCACTCGCAATCTTCTAAAGGCCAAATAGTTAAATAAACATAACCCGCAAGGGGTCTGACTTTTGAAAAGAATTTCGTTTTCAAAATCTTGTGCATGAGTAAGGCTGGGATAGAATGTATGGGACCACCACTCCTTCCGTGGATCTCGGCAGCCTAGTTTATTGGATTACAGTTCTATATATGGATTTTAGTTGCTTTAGGTGAAACTGATACGTCATAGTAGCGTTAACATAGTTACATGTATATATATATATATATGTGTGTGTGTGTGTGTGTGTGTGTGTGTGTGTGTGTGTGTGTGTGTGTGTGTGTGTGTGTGTGTGTGTGTGTGTGTGTGTAGATATGGACCGTGGACTTAGGATGTTTTTGGACTATTATTGTATGATTGAACTATAGTTATTCATTATGGACTTGTTATGTGATAATGGTGGCATGACCTTTATATTGAGATGAGTTGTAGATGTGGTGTTCGCTCCAAACCGTGTGTGCAAGCTTTAAATTTATAACCCTAGATGTAAGCTTAAAACAAGGATGCGAACCCGCAGTGTACGGGTCAATCGTAGTAAAAAGTAAGAAATTCCAGGGGTCGATCACATGGACTTAGTGAAACAATGTCGGAATAGGTAAGCTTTAGCAATTACTAACCACAAAGCAATTAAAACAATCAAAGATGATAAAAGTCAATAAAGGAAATATGCAATTCCAGGGATTAAAGCATCTAGTTGTGGTTCCAACTCAAGATCTAAGGATAAGCGGACAAAGCTGAGGATTTTGCATAGGGAAGGTGTTACTAAAGTGGGATAGATCACCGGGTAAGTCTCACTACTCACTAATCCCAAACCGTAACTCCTATTACCGGGTAAGTCTCAAGGAATTAAGATAAAGAACTATAACCTCAAACTAACACTCCAACTAAGGGATTAGAATCAACCTTTACCGGGTAAGTCTCAGGCTAACTCACAAAGATGGAATAAAAGCACACTCAAACCCCAATAAAGGATAAACCTTTATTACCTACACTTATGATCTTAGGTAAACAAACTAAGGAATTACCGGGTAAGTCTCATTCTAAGCTTGCATTGAACTAGGAAAGGTGTAATAAGAATAGGATTTGGCAAACTCTAACACTTAACTCTCAGTTTCGGATCAGATAAGTCACCTCGGTCAACCAAATTCCACCCCGGCCGAGATGTTCATCGACTGAGCGAGATGCTTAGGGTTAAGGATAAAGACTCGAACTTTCAGGGTCCTACTGTGATTAAGATTATTCTATCATTGTTTTTCCCACAACCTTCAGCCAATTACCCTAGAATCGCACAAAGAGATTAGCCACTCATCATCATGAAAGTATTAATCAAATATATGGGAAGAAAGAGAATAATTGAACAAGAAAACCTTAAGAGAAAAGCTTTAATAACTGAATCAATTATCAAAACAACAAGCGTTTCTTGGATAGAAATCCAACAAGACAACAAAGAAAGAAGGGAATCTAAGATGATCTTACAAAAACCCTTCAAAAGCTATAAAAGCTATAAACTTCCTTCTTCAACCTTCAAAAAGGTTCTTCAAATCTCCCAACTGGAGTATGGCTGCAGCGGTGTATTCGGATCTATGCGAGATGTATATCATGATGTGGATTTGTGGAAAATCCAACCCCTTTTTATAGGAAAATCACTCTCCAAAGATAAGATATTTTAGAAAGATCTCTTCCCATAAAATTAAGCGGCATTTCGTTCCTCCTAGATAAATTTCCTGTTCTTTGGCATGCATCACAAGAGACAACAAACGATTAAACATCTTTAAATAATGTAGGCCAAAAGAAACCGGAACATAATACCTTAGCGCATGTCTTATCGGTGCTTGCATGTCCTCCACAAGGAAGTGAATGACAATGCCGTATGACGCTATTAACTTCATCTTCCGGAATGCATCTTCGAAGCATCCCATCCGGCCCGCGCTTGAATAGCAGCGGCTCATCCTAGTAGTAATGGCGTACGTCCTTGAAGAATCTCTTCTTTTGAGAGTACGCCAACCCGGGCGGTATTTCCTGGCAAACAAGATAATTCACAATATCAGCATACCAAGGTCCTTTATTATCAAAAAGTTGGTGGATTGAATGTTCCACCAACTAAGGATGAATGTCAGAGAAAGGAGTAAGAAGTTTGTTATTTTCAGCAGTCCTAGTTGACATCATCTCGCCTTCGACCTTGGTCGAGGTGCAGAGGCGTTGACCGAGATGTTCTTCAGTCGCCTCGCTTGGTCCAGAAAGTGCCTCGGTCGAGGTACTGCAGCTGGAACCGAAACTGGAGATCCTCGTCTCATGGATTAGTTTCTCAGTTTTAGCTCCTGGATCTTCTTCCAGTGCCTTTAAGCTCCGTATATCTGCATCGCAAGAAGCATCTATACCTTCCTCCATTAAACTGAAACAAATAACTCTTTCAAGTGGATCGTTAATAAGGATAGAGCTCACCAAGTCTCTTGATTCTTCTTCATCATAGATGTTGAAGATATCATCTCCTAGCTGCTCTCCTTTCATGGCCGCAAGTAATGCGAACTCCACTTCATCTCCGCCAATGTTGAATTTCAACTTGGCGTTCTTACAATCCATGTTGCAACCCGAAGTTGCTAGAAATAGCCTCCCGAGAATGATAGGAACAGGGTAATCTACGGGAATGTCAAGTACGACAAAGTCTATAGGTAAGTAGAAGTTACCTAACTTGACCGGAACGTCTTCCAAGATTCCCACGGGATGGGTAATGGAGCGGTCCGCCATGTATAATCGAATCTTGACCGGCTTGGGCTCTCTATGTCCGATCTTCACACATAGCTCCAGCGGAATGATGCTCACGCTGGCTCCTAGATCACATAAGGCTTCACAAGTGACATCCCCAACTTGAATGGGAATGCAAAATGAGCCGGGATCTCTCAACTTAGGTGACATCTTCTCCTTCATGATTTGAATAAGCTCCGAGGATTTAGATGTCATCCTTACTTCACCAAAGTCTTCCAGTTTCCTCTTCCTTGATAGGATCTCCTTCAAGAACTTCCCATAGGCGGACATCCCTAGAATAACATCAAGGAAAGGAATATTAATGTGCAGTTTATTCATCAAGTCAAGGAACTTACCAAAGTGCTTGTCTAGATGTGCTCTGGCCCTTGACTGGGGGAATGGAAGTGGTGGTTTGTATGCAGGAGGTGGAACATAAACTTCAGTTTTCCCCTCCGCTTTCTATGGCTCCACCTCGGTTGGCATCTCGGTCGAAGTGTTCTTCGACTGTACCTGGACCGAGGTGGTCTTCGTCGGTACTGGCATTGACCGAGGCACTGGATCTGCAGTTTTCAGTCCACTCCTCGTAGTTATGGCCATAATCTGGCCCTTAGGGTTGCTTTCCGTCCTTGCTGGAAGCTTCCCTAGATCCCTTGGCGCTTCATTCGCCCTGCTAGCAAGTTGTTGTTCAAAGTCCTTTTGGGCCTTCGAAAATGAAGTCATTGATGTCTCCATAGCACTAAGCTTGATCAAGATAGCCTCCAACACTACGTCTTTCTTTTCCGGCTAGGACGAACTTGATCCTTGCCCCTGACTCTTTAATGGAGTAGAAGAAGAAGAAGGGGAAGAGAGGAAAGGGTTAGAGGAATCGTTAAAATTGGAGTTAGAATGATTGTTACCAGAATTTTGGTTGTTCGCCCTCCAATTATTGCTATTGGATCCTCTATTGTTGTTGTAGTTATTGTTCCGGGAACCGTTGTTGTTGTTACGGTATCCATTGTTGTTATTCCTTGATCCTTGATCTTCCTTCTTGGTTTGAGCAACCAATAGTTCTTTCAATTGCTTCACGTCATTCTTCAAAGACGTGAGTTGATTGTTGTTTGGCGGAGCTTCTTGGAAGTTAACTCTTTTAACTCCACCTTCTGCTCCTTGGTGGGTATACTTCTCCATATGCAAAGCTTGCTTCTCGATAAAGTCCCAAGCTTCGTCAATCGCCATGTCCATAAAGGTACCGGCGGAGAGTAGTTGGAGGTTGAACTGGGTGCTTCCGTCCAGTCCCTTGAAGTATATCTCCAACAACTCTATCTTTGGAATCCCATGATGTGGGCAATCCAAAAGAATGTCTTTAAACCTCTCCCATGACTTGGACAAGCTCTCCTTGTCCTTCATAATGAATGCATTAATCTCTCCTCTCATTTTAGCGGTCTTAGAGGGGGGAAAGAATTTAGTCAAGAATTCCGTAGTCATCTCCTCCCAAGTGCTAATTTTTCCTAGAGGAAGAGATTGATATCAAGTAAGAGCTCTATCATTTAAACAAAAGTAAAAAGGTCTTAGCTTGTAGTTGTTGTTTTCTATTCTTGAGGGTCTCAAGGTCTCCATCAAGATCTCATAGTTTTGAAGATGTTGATGCGGAGATTCCTTCTCTAGCCCTCCGAACTGGCATTGGCGAATCATGGAAAGAACTTGCGGTCGAAGTTCATAGACATGGTCCGCCGGATCTCCTAGGTTAACTCCCGGACGCCTCAGTTGTTGATTGGGGTCCAACCTTTGACCTAGGGTTTGCGGGATTCCTGCAAAAAGAGCGCCTCGGACTGGCATCCGAGGTGGAAGTACCTCGGCCGGGGCAACAAGTGCTGGGACCTGCCTCGGTCGAGGGTCTGGAACTGGGACCTGCATCGGTCCAGCATCGGGAACTGGGTCTTCCCTCGGTCGAAGTAGATATTGGTCTCGTAAGGCTGCCACATCTGCTTCGATTGCTTCAGTCCTGGTGCGAGTTTCTTCTTTCTCTTGCCTCAGTTCCTCCCTGCTGAGGCGTAGCTGTTCTAACGCCTCCTTCAATTCGGCCTCAAGATCGCGATTGTCTTGATTGGCCATCTTTGCTTCTCTTAAGCGTCGTTTGTATGTCTTTTCTGGTTCGGGATCGTAAGGAACGATTTCCTTCCCAGTGCGGGTTCTCCGCATAAACCTAAGAAAGAACCTGCAAAAGTCACTCAAGTAGAGTGGTTAGTAGACACGGGGGCAAGTGCCCCAAAAGCAAACCGTAACCGGCTCGGTCTAGACCAAGTCCCCGGCAACGGCGCCAAAAACTTGTTCGCTCCAAACGGTGTGTGCAAGCTTTAAATTTATAACCCTAGATGTAAGCTTAAAACAAGGATGCGAACCCGCAGTGTACGGGTCAATCGTAGTAAAAAGCAAGAAATTCCAGGAGTCGATCACAGGGACTTAGTGAAACAAAGTCGGAATAGGTAAGCTTTAGCAATTACTAACCACAAAGCAATTAAAACAATCAAAGATGATAAAAGTCAATAAAGGAAATATGCAATTCCAGGGATTAAAGCATCTAGTTCTGGTTCCAACTCAAGATCTAAGGATAAGCGGACAAAGCTGAGGATTTTGCATAGGGAAGGTATTACTAAAGTGGGATAGATCACCGGGTAAGTCTCACTACTCACTAATCCCAAACCGTAACTCCTATTACCGGGTAAGTCTCAAGGAATTAAGATAAAGAACTATAACCTCAAACTAACACTCCAACTAAGGGAATAGAATCAACCTTTACCGGGTAAGTCTCAGGCTAACTCACAAAGATGGAATGAAAGCACACTTAAACCCCAATAAAGGATAAACCTTTATTACCTACACTTATGATCTTAGGTAAACAAACTAAGGAATTACCGGGCAAGTCTCATCCTAAGCTTGCATTGAACCAGGAAAGGTGTAATAAGAATAGGATTTAGCAAACTCTAACACTTAACTCTCAGTTTCGGAATAGATAAGTCACCTCGGTCAGCCAAATTCCACCCCGGCCGAGATGTTCATCGACTGAGCGAGATGCTTAGGGTTAAGGATAAAGACTCGAACTTTCAGGGTCCTACTGTGATTGAGATTATTCTATCATTGTTTTTCTCACAACCTTCAGCCAATCACCCTAGAATCACACAAAGAGATTAGCCACTCATCATCATGAAAGTATTAATCAAATATATGGGAAGAAAGAGAATAATTGAACAAGAAAACCTTAAGAGAAAGGCTTCAATAACTGAATCAATTATCAAAACAACAAGCGTTCCTTGGATAGAAATCCAACAAGACAACAAAGAAAGAAGGGAATCTAAGATGATCTTACAAAAACCCTTCAAAAGCTATAAAAGCTATAAACTTCCTTCTTCAACCTTCAAAAAGGTTCTTCAAATCTCCCAACTGGAGTATGGCTGCAGCGGTGTATTCGGATCTATGCGAGATGTATAGCATGATGTGGATTTGTGGAAAATCCAACCCTTTTTATAGGAAAATTACTCTCCAAAGATAAGATATCTTAGAAAGATCTCTTCCCATAAAAATAGGTAAATATATGATCTATCATATCTTCTTCCTTCCAGGAGCCAAGCCCAAAAATATAAGATCCTCTTTCCAAAGATAAAAGATCTCAGCCAAGAATAAAATATTCTCGCCGCGTTCCAAGTGTTCGCCTCGGTCGAGTCGACTTCTCTAGATCACCTCGGTCGAGGTGAATCTGTAGTCAACCGAGGTGAATCACAACTGAATGTGAAATCTCTCAAATCTGGTCCAAAGTGAATCTCTAATCTATGGCTATGCTTCCTGGATGTTTCCTTATATTCCTGAATGTAGCTCTAATGACTCCATAACTCATTTTGCTCCTTTTTGATGCAAAACGTGCCATTTTACCTACGATTACAAGAAAACTAGGTGTAGACCTCGATTCCCGCAAAGGTAGATGAAATGGTAATATAATCACATAATATACATACAAACAGGCAGATTATTGAAGATAAAACGTCTAAATAAACCCCAAAATATAGACAATAATTCATGCTATCATGTGGCATGATAGTATCGTATAAGTGTTTGGACCTTGTTTAGTTGTAATGGTTTCCTTGGATGTGTTATGCTGATGGCAATATGGACATAGGACTTATATAGTCATATACGTACACTAGGATATATAGTGGCATATGGATGCGAGACCTTGTAGTTGAGATGATAGGAAACTATCATCGCCGCTTGGATGACGTCGTTTGGCTTAGGATAGTGTGTATATGAGGATGAGTACGCTCAACTACCGAGTTGAGTATCACGTTTTTACAAAAGCCTTGGCGTTTCTCGGACTCCTTTAAGAGGACGTCGACATAGAGGATTAGAGATGACGCAAACGAAGGACAAACAAGTGGAAGAGAACCTCGAGTTAGTTTAAGCAAAAGTGAGAAGAAAGTCAAACAAGTAAGGAAGCAACGTGAAGGCATGGGAGTGGTTGCATAGAAGCAACGTTTGAACGACAACGAGACCAACTAGAGATGATGAACTTATGGTTCTTCAAGAAGACACATGGACAACTAAAGACGCGAAGCGGGAAGGAAATGAGTGCATTCTAGCAAGGGTAGAAGTGGTAGCTCATTAAGACGCGAAGTTCTCCTGGGTGCTCCTAAGCATGAGAGTCAGGATGTGAAGTGTGGTCGAACTATTATGAAGATTTAAGAGATACATAAGGTGACCAAGAAGAGTAGGAGAAGATTGAAGTTTTGAAGTTTGATGTTGATATGAGACGTACAAAAAGTACATGAAAGATCAAGGTTAGATCCTCTGTAGTCATTTGACGTGACATAAGAAAATGAAGTGCAAATTTTGACGCCTACTTGAAGAAAGGATGCCTGTGGTTAGAGCTGATGTAGAATACGAGGAGTTCCTCCCATATGCTGAGATGTGAGAAGAAGCGAAGAAGATTGTATTGATTTGTTATATGGCATGCTTGAGTCTTGTAGTTAAGACCTTTGTGACTGAACACATGCGCGAGATCAAAAGATGTTACTATCGCCATTCTTTTGAAGTGAGAAGAGAGATTAAGCTGAAGTATTGCTTAACCAAGGCTTCAAGAGTCGGAAAATTTGAGCAAGTCTCTCAAGTTATGTAGATGAAGGATCTTTGAAAGAGGACGGTGAACATAGTAGCTACAGAAGGAGCAATACACGGGTTGAAGGATGTCACCCTAACAGATCGGGGTGGACCACTTGTCAATTGTTAGGACCAGGTTGTGTCGGTCATTGCGAGATGAGACGAGTAGAGAAAAAGTGGAACCCGAGATAGAACGGATTCGAATGCGGCAGTAAGTGGGTTTTACCATTAAGCTTGATTTGAAGTTCATGATGAGATATATCTTGAATTCTTGATTTAGAGTTGTTATTGAAAGTATCTGGAACTCTTGATTTGAAGTTCATGTTTGGATATATCTTGAATTATTGATTTGAATTTATTATAGAGGACACTAGTTTGCAAAGAGAGAGACGGTTATCTCCGTTTATACATCGATTTATATAAGTTGAGCAAGATGACAATGAAGGACAAGTACCCCTTACAACGAATGGATGATCTACTCGATCAGTTGCAAGGGCTGATAGTCTCTTATAAGATTAAGTTAAGAACTTGATTGTCACCGTTTGAGAATTCGAGATTGCGATATTGCAAGTACGACATTTGGACCAATCAGAGTCACTAAGAGTTGTAGTTATTCCATATGGGCTTACTGATGTTTGGATGAGATATTTTGGGTCTACTCTTGAAAAAGAGAGAAGATGTATGACATGGTGTCTCGGGATGACAAACCCCGAAAGATGTAAAAGAGGTTACAAGTTTTATTGGATGTGTTGAGCTTTACCAGATCTGTGAAGAGAGAAGTTGTATAGCACCAATTATGGTAACCTACTCCGGATGATAATGAAGTATCGAATGAGACCAAGAATTGACAAAGAGTTGTTGAGAGTTAAGAGGGGATTCATTGGTGCAATTGTTTTGGTTTACCTTGAGGTATTATGAGTTTGAAGTGTACAAGTGATCCTTCAAGACAAGGTCTTGATCGAGTATTGCGGATCGATATAAAAGTAATAGCATACGTGTCTCGTTAGTAGAAGCAGTGTGAAGTAAAGTACTTTCTTCATTACTTGGAACTTGCAACAAGAATTGAGGAAAAGTAGCATCAAAGTTTGGTTTGATTACAACCAAAACCAACGATATAAATTTGAGGTTCGATCTTCTTGGTTAGAGACAAGCAAAGAAGAAACATAATGGAAATGTTGCTTTGAGAAAGACCCGAGAAAGATGTTGAGTTTCCGATATATCGGACCCTTTTGAGATCTTAGCGCGAGTTGGAGAAGTGGCTTACAAGTTGGCATTGTCACCAAGAGTAGAGGGTGTTCACCCGGTGTTTTATGGGTATCAATCGAGAGAGTACACATATGGATCGAGACATGTTGTCAGTCTTGATGATCTAGTGGCAGATGAACGACCGATGAGGCTAACTGGAAGACGTAGGATAGTATCTTTATTTGAGCTTTACTCAGAGCTAGTAGCATCGATAAAATCGACGGGTTAGACCTAGTTTTTCCCTTAGTTGAGTTATGTGCATGTGTGATGTTATGTGTAGTTTGTGCTCTGTGCGAGAATGTGCTTTATGACATGATATATCTCGCGGTGGTAGTTTGGATAGTTTGTGTATATAGATTAGAAGGTTTCATCCTTCTTAGCGTGAGAGTTCATACATCGGCCTTAAGGGACCGAAAAGTTCGGCGTGTGGGAATTTTCGGGACGAAACTTGTTTTTAGGGGGGATCTGATATAACACCCCGTTTATTGGGAGAGTTTTTTATATTTTCTTTCCGGTGTTTATCGATGATATTAATACCTTAAGTATGTTTTACGATTATTTTTTTAAAATCTCGTAATTTAGCTAAGAGACCGATTTATACGTCTGTAATACCCGGGAAATTTTTATTTCAATGTCTTCCGAGTCAAAGGATGACAAACGTTCTAATAACAAGTTCTCCCATTTATTTATTTATTTATTTATTTATTTTCCAATATTATATTGGAGAACCCTATTTTTTGTGGTAGCCCTAAAAAACCCCCTCTTCCCCTCACCTTAGAACCGGCCGCCTCTTCCCCTCACTTTGGGAGACCAATCTCTCTCTCTTCCTCGTTGGTGAACATGCCTTCCCTCTTGTCTCAACCTCTCACCACCGCATTCCCTTCTTTTTCTTCCTCTGTGGCTGCCGAGCCCAACCATTCTCCGACCCTTTCCCTGCTTTGTACCACCGGACAAGGAGAAGGCGCTGTCGAGGCTGCCAGAACGCAGCCGGCACGGACAACCTCCACATCTCTTCTTCTCAATGGAATCCTCCCTTTCTTTCTTCTTCGACTCAACAGCCGGATCTGCTCAACCACAGGCCCTGTTGCGGTTCCTCTCCTTCTTCATCCGCCGAGGGACCAACGTTGTTGCCGTCGACTGCCTACGCACCTGCCGCCGTATTACTTGAGGGATACACATGGAGTCAACGCCGGACATCTTCCTTCATTGCAGAACAACCGCCGGAGAGTCGCTTCACTGCATAACAGCCACCGCGGACTTGCTTCGTTGCAGACGGCTGCCTTGCCTCCGCCAAACCTGTTGGCCGTCGGCCACCATCCCTCCTCTCCCGGTTGTGATATGGGTCGAGTCTTTTAGGTGATGTTTTGCAACTGCAGTAGGCCTAATTAGGGGAGTTAAGGTTATGTTTCTTTTAATCTTGATAAAGGATAAAGGTATGTGTTTGTGTAGTATTTGGTGACGTTGAAGAATATGTCAAGTATTTGTAGGCGGGTAGTAATTGAAGTTGATTGGAATATCCATTTTAAGAAGTGGAGAGGCTTGTGTATATCAAGTGGTTGTGAAGGATATGTAAGTTGTGTATTTGTATGTTAGATGATGTTGTAAAATGGAATGGCATGATGGTAATAGAAGCTTGTGGACTAGCGATGAGAACAAGTTTTACGTTGGATGAATGACCTAAGTTAGCTTCTTTTGATAGTAATAGATTATAGTCTGGGTTGGTACGTTTAGGGGTTCCTTGGAACTTTTGGAATTTTAGTAGTAGCGTTTAGTTAACCTTAGTTAGTATTGACAAAGGAGCTTGGAAGTCGGAGAAGCTTTCAAGCTTAGTAGAACTTTTCTTTTTACCCCATAGGAACAATCTGTAGTGAAATTGGGGAAAAAGAACTGGAATTCAGAGAGTTGGAATCGAACAGCGATCTACCTCGGTCCATTCGACCTGCGCCTCGGCCGAGGTGTTCTTGAGATCTGTCAGAGCAACCGAGGTGATCTGTCAGAAAGAGAAAATGAGTTCCAGGTCCGATCGCTAGCTAGTTTTGAGAGATAGATCCTCACCTTCTTCTTCTTCTTCTTCTTCTTCTTCTTCTTCTTCTTCTTCTTCTTCTTCTTCTTCCCGACCTTCCATTCCGGTGATACATGAACGTCACCAAGCTGACTATGACCGCATCTGCACGCGCCCTATGATTGCGCCGTGGTTTCTTGATATTTCCGCTTTTGATTGCCTCCACGTAGCTGATGATCTTAGGAGGATGATATCTATGGTGGGGCTGGAGCAGTTCATGGAGATTAGAGCTCCAGCCTACCTCGAGCCCACGTTGGAGTTTGTGAGTTCTGTGACTCACTTGCCTGAGGAGAGAGCCGTCAAGTACCGGTTGTTGAACCGGAACTACTTAGTTTCTATGGACTAGTGGAGAGACATCTTCGGCTTCCCGATCCCCACAGTTCCCGACTTCCCTTCTCGAGCCGTAGCTCGACAGTTTTGGGGTCAGATTGCTCATGTTGTTGAGCATGCATACAGATGGAGACTTGGAGACTCCTGGGAGAGGATTATCTTCCACCTTGCTTTCAGATTAGCCCACCGGATTTTCAACGAGACACTTCTGGCGCGTACTGAGATGCCCCAGAAGGTTATACAGGGGGAGCTTCTGAGCCTATTCTGTATGATGACCGGGGGAGTGCATGATTTTGGGGCGATGCTAGCTGAGGATCTATACCGGATCAAGGCTAAGGGGAAGAGAGATATTTGCTGTGGAGGCTTAGTGACTCATATAGCGACAATGATGGAGTTGGATCTGAGCGCTTGTACATTAGTGGCGGCTGCCAAACCGCTAGGTCTGCAGGAGATGATCACTAGGAAGATTCTAGTTCCTTGTGGACTCACTACGCTGTATGTGGCGATACCTTGGGAGCAGACTGCCCCTCAGGGTATCAGGTGGTCAGCTCAGTTCTCAGTCTATGACCCTCAATATTGGTCCACTGCATGGACACCTTGCATTGAGGATGCTAGAGATGCAGCGGCTCAGGTACAGGTGGAGGAAGAGGATGACGATGGCGGTGCTGCCATGGAGATAGGGACAGATACAACCGGTCCCAGCATGCCAGTCGTCGATCTGGACGATGAGGCGACAAAGGAGGAGGCATCAGGACCACCACCACCATCCCAACGTAGATCCCACCGCTGCAAATTCAGAGATCCAGTAGCGCATCAGAGGATTGATGACCTCACCGACCAGATGATCCACTCCTACGCTGCTCTGACAATTGATATTAGTGAGCGTTTTGATGACCAGCGCCGAGGGATGGAGGGTTGGACACATCAGATGCTGGAGATCCAACACTACCAGCGCCGGATGATGGAGAAGCAGTTTCAGCACACGATGGAATATCCTTTTGACCCATCCCAGCATCCGTACGTGCCATATCCATCACCACCACCACCACCAGCAGATCACGACTAGAACTTGCAGGGATTTTCTTTTCTTTATTTATTATGCAGCTCTGCTTATGTCCGGTGAGTACTTGTTACGCTAAGATTGTGACACGCAAAAGTCTTAAATTTATAACTCGATATATTTTTTCTAACTCCTAGCGAACCCACAGTGTATGGGTCGTTTTATAGTAAGGATAGTATTCCGAAGTCGAACACAAAGACTAAGGTGAAATTGAATCAAATAGTGACTAAGGATAGTATAGACCTAGTTTGAGAAAAGAGAAAGAAATAAAGAAATGAAAATCTCAATGTTTTTGGATTGGTTTTGTTGTGATCAATCAAGGATCATAAGTCATGCAAGATTAACAAACAACTAAGCTAGCAACACAAATAAGCAAACACAAACACGAGATAGGTAATCAAAGAGAGAAAAACGGATTCTAGGGGTTAGGAATCCCGGTTATGGCATTGGACTCAAGCTTCTAAGCAATCTTGGACTAGCTATGGTATGTTGGGAAGGAATGTTTCTCAAATGGGATCAATCACCGGGTAGGTATCATGATCCACTAATCCCGCAACTAAGGTCCTATCACTGGGTAAGTCTCTAGGAACCTAAGGTTGGGACATCTACACAAACCGAATTGCTATCTAGGAGTCTAACCTCTCCTCATTGGGTAAGTCTTGGGAAGGCAAGTCCTAAACATCAATCCTAGCACATTCAGTCCAATAGCGGCTTGTGAGGCTCACTACTACCTAGAGTTCATCATCTTCGGTACCTAAGGTCGGAAATCACCGGGTAGGTCTCTTTCCTCACTTAGTTGCTAGCATTAGGTCACTCTAGGCTAGATTAAGCTTAACAAACACTAGGATTTCAACAGTCTAACATCCTAACATTCATATTCATCAATACAAGCACAACAGAAGCAAACCACGGGCAGTTCATCACATTCCACTGCCGTGGTTTGTCTAGAACAAACCGTGAATCTAACAGCACTTAAGTACGAGCAAGCAAATCACCCAAAGATACATTTAAGTCTATTCTATCATAGTCCAAGCCATAACCATCATTCCCTTACCCTAGAATCGCATCTATTTAGCCAAGAACATCCATCATAGCAATCAAGCTCAACAAGCATACATTCATGGCTTCCATAACAAGAGAATGAAATGAAAGAGAAAACGAAACAAGTAGGATAAGAAAAACAAGTTGAATAAAAGTCAAGAAGGACTTACAACCCTTCAAAAGAATGTTCGAATCGTTTCTTACAACCCTAGCAAATGTCTTCAACCAAACTCACTCAAAACCACTCAAAAACTATGAAAACTATGAAAACTAGTGTGCTTCTTCTTCTTCCCCACAATGAGAGTGTTTCTTCTCCTCCAAGAGTAGCTCTAATCCAAAATGTTCCAATGAGAGAATGTGGGAGAGGGTGTGTGTTGAGGTCCCCCTTTAGAATCAGCCTACAAGAGTACTTATAGCCTTCACCATTTGCAATAGTCGGTTATGGAGATTATGGGACAACTGTCCTAGCTGTCCAGAGGGAATCACGGTTCAATTCCACGGTCGTGGAAGTGCCAGGGATAATGGTTTTGGTGTTTCAGCCCTCTTTTGATCGTTGAGCCATGAGTTGGTGCAAGGCATGCACCAACATGGCCCTAGGTGTTCTCCTTAGCTCCTAGCTTGCAAGTTAATGAGTCCGGAAGTGTGTCATTACGAGGAACGATCCTCGAATGTATCGATTAAGCTCCAAAAGCTCCCAAAATACCTACAAAACATGCAAAGGTCCGTGTAGACGTCTATTTCGACAACATACATGAATTAAGCGCAAATCGTCACGAGCTAATGCCAAACTATGCAGGAATAGCAGGAAAAACTATCTAAATGGATGCCTAGACTAACGTCATAAATCGTGTTATCAGTACTCCTGTTCTTAGACTTATTTTGACCAATTGGGACAATGTGTCCCAAGTATGGGGTATTTGGATGTATTTTATGTGACCTTATGTGTATGACTCTTGGATATTTATGATCTTATTATGCTTTACTTGGCTTTATGTGCTTATCTGAGATTACATGCATGCATACAGGTTATTTGATTGAAAAAAACGTCAAAAAATGGTTAAAGAAAAAATTTTTATGACCTCGACCGGAGTGATTCTTGCCAAACGAGGTCAAGTACCTCGGTTGACCTAGAACATCTCGACCGAGGTGGTTTAACTGAAACAGTTTTCAAAACGATTTTGTGCTTCCTTTCTAGATATGACCTCAGTGATGATTTTGTTTGCAGATTGGTTTTGAAATCTTCATATGTTTGAAAGGTTTTATGATATGTTTACATTGCTAAATGCTTTGTTTGAAATTTTGGCATGTTTAATACTTTATTTTTATCCAAATTATGTTGAATTTGAAGGTTGACACCACATGATGAGTTCTATCACTTTCTTCCTGGGATGATTAAGGCAATTCATTCTCTCTTCTTCTTCTTCTTGATCATGCTTAGCCCTTCATATACATATTTGCCTCCCTTTACCTATCCGAGAAATTAGAAGCAAGCAAATGAAAAACAAGTGAAAGTGAAGTTGAGATGATGGCTGAAAGTTAGAAAGAAACAAATAGGTTTGGGGAAGTCAATCATGATGATGAGTAACTCGGCACCATTCACATAGCCGGGTGTTTGTGTCTTGCCAAAATCGGATTGAGCGATATTCCTAACGGGTCATGGTATGTGCATCAAGGGTTTGATGCATCTCGAGAAATTGATGATTGCTGATCTCCTAGGCTTCGGTTATTGTGCACCTCTGTCCATGCATCCCAAAAAGTAAAAAATAAATAAGCAAATCTTATTGGTGGAAGATGTTGAAGTTCAAAGCAAAGTGAAGTGAAGATCCTTTTTCCGGATTCTAGCACCACATTCCCTATATACATCCCACGCTCACACGTTTCTTGACCTTCTTTTGGGAAGCCCTTGAGACCTCGAGCTTGTTGAGTGGCTTAGTGGTTTAAACTAGATTATACATGATTTATTTCGATAATTATGATTTATTATGCATTCTATGATTTTATGCAAAGATGAACAACTTTCCTATATTTATAAAATGTTTTGATCATATTTTGATTTTAAACACCATGATGGATTCTCTTAGAGTGATCTATGAGTGAAGCACACCACCAAAAATGTTTTGAAATACTTTTCATTGATCTTTATGACTTATAATTCATTCTATCTTGTACTTAAGATTTGGAACTTACTTGGGGACAAGCAAGGGACAAGTATGGAGTATTTTGATAGCATGTATTATAGTCTATATTTTGGGACTTGTTTAGACGTTTTATCTTCAATAATTTGCATATTTGAATGTATATTATGTGATTATATTGTTGTTTCATCTACCTTTACGGGAATCGAGGTCTGCACCAAGTTTCGTTGTAATCGTAGGTAAAATGGCACAATTTGCATCGAAATGGATCTAAGGAGCAAATGAGTCATTGAAGCTACATTCAAGAGCTTAAAAGAGAACTCAGGAAGCAAGAAATTAACAAAGAAGATTTACTTTGGACCAAATTTAAGAGATTTCACATTCAACTAAGATTTACCTTAGTCAGCTACAGTGTCACCTCGACCGAGGTGATCTAGAGGAGCGCCCCGACCGAGGCGAATACCCTGACGCGGCAAGATATATTTTATTTGGCTGAGATCTTTTTATTTTTGGAAGGAGAGATCTTATATTTTTGGGCTGGATTTGTGGAAGGAAGATCATATATTTAGGAGATCTATTTTAGAGATAAGATATATTTTATTAGGATATTATCTTTTTAAGATATTATTATCTTTGGAAGATAATTCTCCTATATAAAGGGTTGAATTTTCCACAAGTTCAACCATGCTTGGAGGCTGTAAATAACCAGCAAAGAGAGGAATTTCTGGAAGTTTTGAAGGATGGAAGGAAGATTGAAGATCAATCAAGGAAGGATTGATAGTTCGGATATAGCTTTTGAGGGGATTTGTAAGACTTTCTTAGATTCTCTTTTGTTTGATTGTCTTGTTGGATTTGTGATCCAAGGAACGCTGATTTGTTTGATATTTGATTCATTATTGAAGCCTTGTTCTTAAGGTTTTTGTGTTTAAATATTCATTCTCTTCCCATATATTTGATTATTGCTTTCATGATGGTGAGTGGCTAATTTCTTTGTGCGATTCTAGGGTGATTGACTGAAGGTTGTGGGAAAAATAATGATAGAATAATCTTAATTCCAGTAAGACCTTGAAAGTTCGAGTCTTTATCCTTAACCCTAGAACATCTCGTTCAGTCGATGAACATCTTGGCCGGGGTGGAACTTGACTGACCGAGGTGACCTTTTCTGATCCGTAACTGAGAGTTAAGTGTTAGAGTTTGTCAAATCCTATTCTTATTATACCTTTCCTGGTTCAATGCAAGCTTGGGATGAGACTTACCCGATAATTCCTTAGTTTGTTTATCCATGATCATAAGTGTAGGTAGTAAAGGTTTATCCTTTATTGGGGTTTGAGTGTGCCTTCATTCCATCTTTGTGAGTTAGCCTGAGACTTACCCGGTAAAGGTTGATTCTATTCCCTTAGTTGGTGTGTTGGTTTGAGATTATAATTCCTTTCCTTAGTACCTTGAGACTTACCCGGTAATGGGAGCTTTTGGTTTGGGATTAGTGTGTAGTGAGACTTACCCGGTGATCTATTCACACCTTAGAAACACCTTCCCCTTGCAAAATCTCAGCTTTGTCCACTTATTTTGAGATCTTGAGTTGGAACCACAACTAGATGCTTTAATCCCTAGAATTTGCATATTTTCTTTAATTGACCTTATTATCATCTGTTTGATTGCTTTAATCGCTTTGTGGTTATTAGTACATTGACTACCTATACTTGCTTTGTTTCACCTAAGCATATCATCCCAAAGGACTTGAAAGAAGGAGATCTCGTTCTTCTATTCAACTTAAGGCTTCGACTCTTTCCAGGTAAGCTTAAATCCCGTTGGACAAGACCTTTTGTCAATAAACGTGTTTTCCCTCATGGTGCAGTTGAAGTATGGGGTGAAAAGTGCAGAAATTTCAAAGTGAACGGCCAACGACTAAAGAAGTACACACCAGAAGTCCCGGTTGATGAGATAGCTCCTATTCTCTTCCATTGATCATGAAAAGAGTACGTCCAGCTAGCGACGTTAAATCAAGCGCTTCTTGGGAGGCAACCTATGGTAGTTCTAGTTCTTTTCTTTTTCTTTTCACCTTAGAATAGCTTAGGATAGTTGCTTGTTTGCTTTTGTTTTTTCTTTTTTTTGTTCCTCGATGCGCTCTCGGTTTGTTTGTGTCATAAATTGCAAGAACTAGGTGCAATCTTGAGGAATTGATGGAGAAGGTTGACATGAATTGGATCAAACACACTTTTCAAGGAAAAGAAGGGAATAAATCGACTTACCATAAGTAAATCGATCGATTCAGGCTACAGAGCAAGTTGATTTTTGGCAACAGAAAGAAAAATCGAGAGAAAAATTGACCCATCCGGGAAAAATCAAACGATTTCCCTTATTGAGGTGCAAAAGAGATGAAAAATTGGCCCGATGAAAAAATTGCCCTAAAAAATCGGTCGATTTTCTTCTTATTTTGGCCGGCCTATATAAACCTTCTCCACTCCATTCTTCATTCAACAGTTAGCAAAATTCTCGTCCTCCTTCACTCCAAAGAGCCGAAAATCGCCTACCCTCCCATCTCCTCAATTTGTAACCATTTTGAGTGATTCTTGAGTCTAAACTGAACTTTTTTCAACAAGGAAGAAGGATCTAGCATCAGCAAGCTTGGCAAACTGCTCATTCATCCGGAATTCAAGTTTTTCGATCCAAAACCTAAGCATTTTGTTCAATTTTGAATCTTGCTTAGAAGTTGTTAGATTGTTGAGTTTGATAGAGGGTTTTGCTTAGAAACAACCCTAGGAATCTGTGTGTGGTGTTGAATTGATCAGAACTTTACAGATTTGTGATTTGTGTTGAAATCGTGAGAAAAATCGGTCGATTTTCACCAAGAACAAGTCAATTTTTTTAAAGCAGAATGGAGACCTTAAAGAGAATCACCAGAAATGCAAACAAGAAGAAAGGTTCTTCTTCTAAGGCACCTCCCCCACCACCACCACCTTCCCTAGCTAAACCAAACTTTCCTCCTGCCCTTTCCAAACACAAGAAGAGATATGAACGTCTCTTAGATTGACCTTTTACCCCTCCTCGCTACATTGTATTATATGACTTGGATGCGCTGTTTGTGAGAGAGGACATTGACATGATGTTGGATGGGATAGGGTTGAGTCAGTTTGTGCTCATTCGGGAGGATGCTTACACCGAGATCACTCTTGAGTTCCTTAGTACCTTTGAACACGACCCTAGAGATAGGAGAGTTTCTTTCCGGCTCATGAATGAGGATCATCATATGTCTATTCCTGCCTTTGGAGATTTGTTTGGTTTCCCCTCATCTTGTGCAGGCACATTTCCACGAGGTGTGAGCGCTAGTGCATTCTGGGAGAGTATCTCCGTTGGGGAAGAAGGAGGAGATAAGTGGAGACCGGGTAACTCAAAGGAGAAAAGCATCTACAATCTCTCTTTCAAGATAGCTCACCGGATCTTTAGTAAGTCTTTGTTTGCCAGAACGGAGACACCACAGAAAGTAAAGGCGAATGAGCTCTACCTCCTTCATTGTATGACCACCGGCACTATTCCGGATACCACTACTATGCTTGCTGACTATCTTGGGAAGATAGCCAACAAGTCGAGAGGAGATATTTGTCACTCATGTGGCGAAGGCGTTGGAGCTTGACTTTTCATATTGCAGCTTGGCTGAGGGAGGTCCTCTTGGCTCACAAAGATTGGTCGCTAGGCAGGTATTGATTCCGAGAGGTATGAGAGCTTTGTAGGTGTCCATGCCATGGGAAAAGACGCCATCTTGGAAGCCGGCTGAGATTGAGTGGAAGTCCAAATACACTATTCGGAACAGGAGGAACTGGAAGGAGACTGATAACATGTATTATAGTCTATATTTTGGGACTTGTTTAGACGTTTTATCTTCAATAATCTGCATGGTTGAATGCATATTATGTGATTATGTTGTCGTTTCATCTACCTTTATGGGAATCGAGGTCTACACCAAGTTTCATTGTAATCGTAGGTAAAATGGCACATTTTGGATCGAAATAGAGCTAAGGAGCAAAGGAGCATAGGAGCTACATTCAGGAGCTTAAAAGAGAACTCAGGAAGCAAGGAATTAATAAAGAAGATTTACTTTGGACCAGATTTGAGAAATTTCACATTCAACTGAGATTCACCTCGGTCAGCTACAGTGTCACCTCTACCGAGGTGATCTTGAGGAGCGCCCCGACCGAGGCGAACACCTTGGCGCGGCGAGATATATTTTATTTGGCTGAGATCTTTTATTTTTGGAAGGAGATATCTTATATTTTTATGCTGGATTTCTGGAAGGAAGATCATATATTTAGGAGATCTATTTTAGAGATATGGATATATTTTATTGGAAATTATCTTTTTAAGATATTAGTATTTTTGGAAGAAAATTCTCCTATATAAAGGGCTGGATTTTTCATAATTCAGCATCGTGGCATACTTGGAGATTGAAGAAACTGTGGTTAGGAAGGATTTTCTGGAAGTTTGAAGGAAGATTGAAGGTTGAAGGAAGGAAATTCATAGCTTTGTGATAGCTTTTGAGGGGATTTGTAAGGCTTTCTTAGATTCTCTTTAGTTTCATTGTCTTGTTGGATTTGTGACCAAGGAACGCTAATTTGCTTGATATTTAATTCAGTTATTTAAGCCTTGTTCTTAAGGTTTTTGTGTTCAAATATTCATTCCCTTCTCATATATTTGATTATTTCTTTCATGATGATGAGTGGCTAATTTCTTTGTGCAATTCTAGGGTGGTTGGCTGAAAGTTGTGGGAAAGACTATGATAGAATGATGTTAATTCCAGTAGGACCCTGAAAGCTCGAGTTCTTACCCTTAACCCTAGAACATCTCGTTCAATCGATGAACATCTCGGCCGGGGTGGAACTTGACTGACCTAGGTGACCCTTTCTGATCCGTAATTGAGAGTTAAGTGTTAGAGTTTGCCAAATCCTATTCTTATTACAACTTTCCTGGTTCAATGCAAGCCTAGGATGAGACTTATCCGGTAATTCCTTAATTTGTTTACCCAAGATCATAAGTGTAGGTAATAAAGGTTTATCCTTTATTAGGGTTTGAGTGTTCCTTCATCCCATCTTTGTGAGTTAGCTTGAGACTTACCCGGTAAATGTTGATTCTATTCCCTTAGTTGGTGTGTTGGTTTGAGATTATAATTCCTTTCCTTAGTGCCTTGAGACTTACCCGGTAATAGGAGCTTTTAGTTTGAGATTAGTGAGTAGTGAGACTTACCCGGTAATCTATTCCACTTTAGAAACACCTTCCCTTTGCAAAATCTCAACTTTGTTCGCTTATCTTGAGTTCTTGAGTTGGAACCACAACTAGATGTTTTAATCCCTAGAATATTTCCTTTAATTGACCTTATTATCATCTCATTGATTGCTTTAATCGCTTTTGTGGTTATTAGTACATTGACTACCTATACTTGGTTTGTTTCACCTAAGTCCCTGAGATCGACACCCCGAAATTCTTGCTTTTACTATAATTGATCCGTACACTGCAGGTTCGCATCCTTGTTTTAAGCATATTTCTTGGGATATAAATTAAAGCTTGCACACACCATTTGGAGCGAACAAGTTTTTGGCGCCGTTGCCGGGGACTTGGTCTAGACCAAGCCGGTTGCGGTTGTCTTTCGGGGCAATTGCCCCTTTTGCTACTAACCACTCGACTTGAGTGACTTTCGAAGGTTTTGTTCTTAGGTTTATGCGAAGAACCCGTGCTGGGAAGGAAATCGTTCCTTACGATCCCGAACCAGAAAAGACATATAAAAGACGCTTGAAAGAAGCGAAAATTGCCAACCAAGACAATCGCGATCTTGAGGCCAAATTGAAGGAGGCGATGGAACAACTACGCCTAAATAGGGAAGAACTACAGCGCAAGAGGGATCAAACTCGCACCAGAACTGCAGAGATAGAAGCAGATATGACTGAGCTACGAGTCCAGATTCTGCATCGACCGAGGCAGGACCCCGCTCCAGTTGCCGCGGCCGAGATACATCCACCTCGGATGCCTGTCCGAAATGTTCTTTTTGCAGGCATTCCACAGTCGCTAGGACAGAGGATGGACTCAAACCAGCAAGTGAGGCGTCCAAGAGTCAACCTAGGTGATCCAGTGGAGCATGATTTGAACTTCGACCGCAAGTTCTATCCATGATCCGCCAATGCCAGTTTGGAGGTTTAGAGAGGGAGTCTCCGCATCAACATTTACAGAACTATGAGATTTTGATGGAGACCTTGAGACCTTCAAGGCTGGAAAATAATAATTACAAGCTAAGGCCTTTTTACTTTTCTTTGAAGGACATGGCGCTTACTTGATATCAATCTCTTCCTCCCGGAAAGATCAACACTTGGGAGGAGATGACGACGGAATTTTTAACAAAATTATTTCCCCCCTCCAAAACCGCTGAAATAAAAGGGAAGATCAATGCATTCATCATGAAGGAAAAGGAGAGTTTGTCCAAATCATGGGAGAGATTTAAGGATGTTCTATTGGATTGCCCACGTCATGGGATTCCAAAGATAGAGTTGATGGAAATATATTTCAAGGGATTGGATGGAGCTAACCAATTCAACCTTCAACTACTATCCACGGCACATTCATGGACATGCCGATTCATGAAGCTTGGGAGTTCATTGAGAAACAAGCTTTGGACATGGAGAAATACTTCCACCAAGGAGCTGAAAATGGAGTTAAGAGAGTTAATTTCCAAGAAGCTCCATCAAATGAGAATCAACTCATCTCCCTCAAAAATGATATAAAGCAATTGAAGGACCTTTTGGTTGCTCACACCAAAAAGGAAGAGGGAGGATATCAAGGCCCAAGGAACAACAATCATGGTTCCCGGAACAACAACTACAACAACAATAGAGGCTCCAACAACAATAATTGGAGATCCAACAACCAAAATCCAGGTAACCATTATTCTAATTCCAATTCTAATAATTCATTTAATCCCTCTTCTTCTTCTTCTACTCCATTGAAGAGCCAGGAGCCTGGATCAAATTCGTCCCAGCCAGAGAAGAAAGATGCAGTGATAGAGGCCATCTTGATCAAGCTCAACGCTATGGAGACGTCCATGACTTCGTTTTTGAAGGCACAAAAAGCCTTAGAGGAACAATTATTTAATAAGGCGAATGAAGCGCTAAGAGATTCAGGGAAGCTCCCAGCAAGGACAGAGAGCAACCCAAAAGGACAGATCATGGCAATAACGACGAGAAGTGGACTGAAAAATGCAGATCTAGTGCCTTGGTCGATGCTAGTATAGACGAAGAACACCTCGGTCCATGTACAGACGAGGAACACTTCGGTCGAGGTGCCACCCGAGGTGGAGTCCCAGAAAGCGATGGACAAAACTGAAGTTTATGTCCCACCTCCTGCATATAAATCACCACTTCCATTCCCCCAGTCAAGGGCTAAAGCACATCTAGACAAGTACTTTGGTAATTTCCTTGACTTGATGAATAAACTACATATTAACATCCCTTTCCTTGATGCTATTCTAGGGATGCCCGCCTATGGGAAGTTCTTAAAAGAGATTCTACAAGCAAGAGGAAGCTGGAAGATTTTGGTGAAGTAAGGAGGACATCTAAATCCTCGGAGCTCATTCAAATCATGAAGGAGAAGATGCCACCTAAGTTGAGAGATCCCGGCTCATTTTGCATTCCGATTCAAGTTGGGGATGTAACTTGTGAGGCGTTGTGTGATCTAGGAGCCAGCGTGAGCATCATCCCGCTGGAGCTATGTGTGAAGATCGGAATTGGAGAGCCCAAGCCGGTAAAGATAAGGTTATACATGGCGGACCGCTCCATTACCCATCCCGTGGGAATTTTGGAAGATGTTCCGGTTAAGTTAGGTAACTTCTACTTACCTATAGACTTTGTTGTACTTGATATACCCACTAATTATCCTGTTCCTATCATTCTCGGGAGACCATTTCTAGCAACTTCGGGTTGCGATGTGGATTGTAAGAGCGCCAAGTTGAAATTCAACATTGGCGGAGATCAAGTGGAGTTTGCATTGCTTGCTGCAATGAAAGGAGAGCCGATGGAGGATGATATCTTCAACATCTATGATGAAGAACAAGAGAATTGGGAGCTCTATCCTTATTAATAATCCTCTTGAAATAGTTATTAGTTTTAGCTTAATGGAGGAAGATATAGATGCTTCTTGTGATGCTGATATACAGAGCTTAAGGGCACTGGAAGAAGATCCAGGAGCTAAGATTGAAAGACTAATCCAGGAGAAGAGAATCTCCAGTTTCGGTTCCAGTTCCAGTACCTCAACCGAGGCACTCTCTAGACCAAGCGAGGTGTTCTTATCTGAAGAACATCCGGGTCACCCACTCTGGACCTCGACCGAGGTCGCAAGCGAGATGATGTCAACTGAGACTTTTGAAAATCCAGTTCTTCGATCAAAGTTTACTCCACTGGAAAGAGTATGCAAGGATCCCCCTCACAAGGCACCCCCGGTTGTGGAGCTTAAACCGCTTCCAAGTCACTTGAGGTATGTTTTCCTTGGATCGGATTCTACTTATCTCGTCATTGTTAGTGCTTCCCTTTTCGAAACTGAATTGTCTAAACTGATGCATGTCCTGAGAAAACATCAAAAGGCTTTGGGTTATACTATTGATGATCTTATTAGTATTAAGCCTTCTTTTTGCATACATAGAATACTAATGGAGGATGATCATAAGACTTAACAGGAAACTCAAAGACGGTTAAATCCGATCATGAAAGAGGTTGTGAAGAAAGAAATTCTTAAGTTGTTGGATGAAGGTATTATATTTCCTATCTCGGATAGCAAGTGGGTGAGCCCAGTGCATGTAGTTCTGAAGAAAGGAGGGATGACCGTTGTAACAAATAAGAACAACGAGTTGATCCCAACTAGGACCGTTACGGGCTGGAGGGTGTGCATCGATTATAGGAAGCTGAACGTGGCCACTCGGAAGGACCATTTTCCACTTCCCTTCATCGATCAAATGCTCACACGGTTAGCCCAACATTCACATTTTTGCAATTTAGATGGTTATAGTGGCTTCTTTCAGATTTCTATCCATCCGGATGATCAAGAGAAGACCACTTTCACTTGTCCATGGGGGACATTTGCTTATAGGAGGATGCCATTTGGATTATGTAATGCACCCGCTACCTTCCAGCGATGCATGATGGATATCTTTTCCGAGTATATAAAGGAGATCATGGAGGTATTTATGGATGATTTTTCAGTGTATGGTTCCTCTTTTGATAATTGCCTATTTAACCTTTCTCTAGTTCTACAAAGATGTGAAGACACTAATTTCGTTTGGAATTGGGAGAAGTGTCATTTTATGGTTAATGAAGGCATTGTGCTAGGACACCTCGTTTCCAACCGAGGTAATGAGGTCGATCGAGCTAAGATCGAGACTATAGAGAAACTTCCTCCCCCTTATTCAGTCAAGGGTGTGCGGTGTTTTCTCAAGCATGCAGGTTTCTATAGGAGGTTAAGGATTTCTCGAAGATTTCTAAACCACTTACTAAACTCTTGAATAAGGATGTTATTTTTGAGTTTTCGCAGGAATGTCTTGATGCATTTTTCAGGATAAAGGAAGCGTTGATCTCCGCTCCCATTATCCAACCTCCGGATTGGACCTTGCCCTTTGAGATCATGTGTGATGCGAGTGATGTGGCGGTAGGAGCGGTGCTTAAAGAAGGATGGTCGGACCAACGCCATTTACTACGGTAGCAAGACGCTAGATGAAGCCCAACTAAACTACGCCACCACCGAAAAGGAGTTCTTGGCAGTTGTATATGCTTTTGAGAAATTTCGCTCTTACTTAGTGGGAGCGAAAGTTATTGTTTACACTGATCATGCAGCTATTCGTTACTTACTTGCTAAGAAGGATGTAAAGCCGCGTCTTATTCGATGGATTCTCTTGCTTCAAGAGTTTGACCTAGAGATTCGCGATAAGAAGGGATCCTAAAATTCTGTTGCGGATGACCTCAGCCGGCTACCTCCCTCTTCACGCGAGAAGGACGACCAACCCATCGATGATTCATTCCCCGATGAACACTTGCATTTGTTGGAACGTTTGATAGACTTCTTTATCTCACCCCATGATCAAGGTGAAGTATGGGGTGAGGACACCTTCCAGCATGTTTAGGGATGCCGTATGGTTTACCTAGCGACCTTAAATCAAGCGCTTCTTGGGAGGCAACCCAAGGTATTGCTTTCTTTTCCCTTTTTCTAGTCTAGCTTTAGATAGTTTGCTTTTGCTTTGCTTTGCTTTGTTTTTGGCGTCCTAGACAGAAACCAGGTACTTTCTAAGGAAGGATTACAACTCAGGAGCAACAATTGAAGGATAAAAGTTCGAGAAATTGAGAAGACGGAGTTTGACTGAGACACATCTCGATTGCTGTCACAATACCTCGACCGAGATGATTCTTGAGCAACCGAGGCGACTAGGGCTTACAAAGATCCACCTCGGTCTAGACACCTCGGTCCAGTCGGGACCACCTCGACCGAGGTGTCAGCAGAATCGGCGAGGGGTATAAAAGAGGAACAGTTTCTCTCACTTTCCCTCCCATCTCTCCCTCGACTGCGGCGCATCCCCATCTCGTTTTCTTCGTTTCTCGATCATTTTCTACGATTCTTGCTCAAATCTCCCGGTGATCCACGAGCGTCACCAGGTTGACTTTGACCGCATATACGCGCGCCCTGTGATTGCGCCGTGTTTTCTGGATATTTTTGCTTTTGAGTGCCTCCATGTAGCTGATGATTTGAGGACGATGGTTTCCATGGTAGGGCTAGAGCAGTTCATGGAGATTAGAGCTCCAGCCTACCTCGAGCCCACATTAGATTTTGTGAGTTCTGTTACTCACCTGCCTGAGGAGAGAGCTATCAAGTTCCGGTTGCTGAACCAGAACTACATCGTTCCCATGGACCAATGGAGAGATATCTTTGGCTTCCCGACCCCTACAGTTCCCGACTTTCCTTCTCGAGCCGTGGCTCGACAGTTTTGGGGGCATATTGCCCATGTTGTAGAGCATGCTGATAGGTGGAGACCTGGAGACACCAGGGAACGCATCATCTTCCACCTTGCTTTCCGACTAGCCCACCGGATCTTCAGTGAGACCCTTCTAGCGCGTACTGAGATACCCCAGAAGATTAGACAGGGAGAGCTTCTAAGTCTATTCTGTATGGTGACTGGGGGAGTGCCTGATTTTGGGGCGATGCTAGTTGAGGATCTGCATTGGATCAAGGCTAAGGGGAAGGGAGATATCTGCTGTGGCGGCCTAGTGACTCATATAGCGACGGTTATGGATCTAGATCTGAGTGCTTGTACATTGGTGGCGGTTGCAAAGCCGTTAGGACTTCAGGAGATGATCACGAGGAGAATTTTGGTTCCTCGTGGACTCACTACACCATACGTGGCGATGCCTTGGGAGCAGACTGATAGCATGAATTATAGTCTATATTTTGGGGTTTGTTTGGACGTTTTATCTTCAATAATCTGCATGTTAGCATGTATAATGTGTGATTATATTACCATTTCATCTACCTTTGCGGGAATCGAGGTCTACACCTAGTTTTGCTGTAATTGTAGGTAAAATGGCACGTTTTGCATCAAAAATGAACAAAAGGAGTCATGAGTCATTGGAGCTACATTGAGGAGCATAAGGAACCATCCAGGAAGCATAACCATGGATTAAAGATTCACTTTGGACCAGTTTTGAGAGATTTCACATTCAGTTATGACTCACCTCGGTTGACCAGAGATTCATCTCGACCGAGGTGATTCAGAGACGCCGACTCGACCGAGGCGAACACCTAGGACGCGGCGAGTCCCTGTGATCGACCCCTGGAATTTCTTGCTTTTTACTACGATTGACCCGTACACTGCGGGTTCGCATCCTTGTTTTAAGCTTAAGTCTAGGGTTATAAATTTAAAGCTTGCACACACCGTTTGGAGCGAACAAGTTTTTGGCACCGTTGCCGGGGACTTGGTCTAGACCGAGCCGGTATGGTTTGCTCTTGGGGCACTTGCCCCCGTGATATCTAACCACTCTACTTGAGTGACTTTTGCAGGTTCTTTCTTAGGTATATGCGAAGAACCCGCACTGGGAAGGAAATCGTTCCTTACGATCCCGAACCAGAGAAGACATACAAGCGACGCTTAAGAGAAGCGAAGATGGCCCAACAAGACAACCGCGATCTTGAGGTCGAATTAAAGGAGGCGTTAGAGCTGCTACGCCTCAGCCAGGAAGAACTACAGCGAGAGAAGGAAGAAACTCGCACCAAAACTGAAGCAATCGAAGCAGAGATGGCCGTCATACGAGACCAGATTCTACTTCAACCGAGGGACGACCCAGTTCCCGATGCTAGACCGAGGCAGGTTCCAGTTGCTGACCCTCGACCGAGGCAGGTCCCAGTACCAGACGCCCCGGCCGAGATACATCCACCTCGGATGCCAGTCCGAGATGTTCTTCTTGCAGGAATCCCACAAACCCTAGGTCAAAGGATGGACCCTAATCAACAACTGAGGTGTCCAGGAGTCAACCTAGGAGATCCAGCGGACCATGACTATGAACTTCGACCGCAAGTTCTATCCATGATTCGTCAATGCCAATTCGGAGGGATGGAGAAGGAATCACCACATCAACATCTTCAAAACTACGAGATCTTGATGGAAACCTTGCGACCTTCCAGAATTGAAAATAACAACTACAAGCTAAGACCTTTTTACTTTTCTTTAAAAGATAGAGCTCTTACTTGGTATCAATCTCTTCCTCCAGGAAAAATCAGCACATGGGAGGAGATGACTACGGAATTCTTGACCAAATTCTTTCCCCCCTCAAAGACCACTGAAATGAGAGGGAAGATCAATGCTTTCATTATGAAGGACAAGGAGAGCTTGTCCAAGTCATGGGAGCGGTTCAAGGACATCCTTTTTGATTGCCCACATCATGGGATTCCAAAGATCGAGTTGTTGGAGATCTACTTCAAAGGACTGGACGGAAGCACCCAGTTCAATCTCCAACTACTCTCCGCCGGTACCTTCATGGACATGGCGGTTGACGAGGCTTGGGACTTCATTGAGAAGCAAGCCTTGCAGATGGAGAAATATACCCACCAAGGAGCTGAAGGTGGAGTTAAAAGAGTCAACTTTTAAGAGACTCAATCCAACAACAATCAACTCACGTCTTTGAAGAATGACGTGAAGCAATTGAAGGAACTCTTGGTTGCTCAAACCAAGAAGGAAGAGCAAGGACAAAGGAATAACAACAATGGATACCGTAACAACAACAACAGTTCCCGGAACAACAACTACAACAACAACAACAATAGAGGCTCCAATAGCAACAATTGGAGGACGAACAATCAAAACAACCAGAATCCTGGTAACAATTATTCTAACTCCAACTCTAATAATTCCTCTAACCCTTTCCTCTCTTCCCCTTCTTCTTCTTCTACTCCATTAAAGAGCCAGGGGCAAGGATCGAGTTCGTCTCAGCCGGAAAAGAAAGACGCAGTTTTGGAGGCTATCTTGATCAAGCTTAATGCTATGGAGAATTCTATGACTGCATTTTCGAGGGCCCAAAAGTCCTTCGAACAACAACTTGCGAGTAGGGCGAATGAAGCACCAAGAGATCCAAGGAAACTTCCAACAAAGACGGAAAGCAACCCTAAGGGCCAGTGCATGGCCATAACGACGAGGAGTGGACTCAAAACTGCAGATCCAGTACCTCGTTCGACGCAGACCACCTCGGTCCAGATCCAGTCGAAGAACACCTCGACCAAGATGCCAACCGAGGCGGAGCAACAGAACGCGGAGGGGAAAACTGAAACTTATGTTCCACCTCCTGCATACAAACCACCACTTCCATTCCCCCAGTCAAGGACCAGAGCACATCTAGACAAGCACTTTGGTAAGTTCCTTGACTTGATGAATAAGCTGCATATTAACATTCCTTTCCTTGATGCTATTCTAGGTATGCCCGCTTATGGGAAGTTCTTAAAGGAGATCCTATCAAGGAAAAGGAAATTGGAAGACTTTGGTGAAGTGAGGATGACATCTAAATCCTCGGAGCTTATTAAGATCATGAAGGAGAAGATGCCACCTAAATTAAGAGATCCCAGCTCATTTAGCATTCCCATTCAAGTTGGGGATGTCACTTGTGAAGCCCTTTGTGACCTAGGAGCCAGCGTGAGCATCATCCCGCTGGAGCTATGCATGAAGATCGGACTTGGAGAGCCCAAGCCGGTCAACGCCTCTGCGCCTCGACCGAGGTCGATGGCGAGATGATGTCAACTGAGACTTCCGAAAGTCCAGTTTCTGAATCCACTCCACTGGAAGGAGGAAGCAAATATCCCCCTCAGAGGACACCCCCAGTTGTGGAGCTTAAATAACTCCCTAGTCACTTGAGGTATGTCTTTCTTGGGCCGGATTCCACTTATCCCGTTATTGTTAGTGCTTCCCTTTCCGAATCTGAATTGTCTAAGTTAATGCATGTCCTGAGAAAGCATCGAAAGGCTATAGGTTATACCACGGACGATCTTATTGGCATTAAGCCTTCTTTCTGCATGCATAGAATTCTAATGGAAGATAATCATAAGACTTCACGGGAACCTCAAAGACGGTTAAATCCGATCATGAAAGAGGTTGTGAAGAAGGAAGTTCTTAAGTTGTTGGATGCAGGTATTATTTATCCTATCTCGGACAGCAAGTGGGTTAGCCCGGTGCATGTCGTTCCGAAGAAAGGAGGGATGACCGTTGTGACGAATAAGAACAACGAGTTGATCCCAACCAGGACCGTTACGGGCTGGAGGGTTTGCATCGATTACAGGAAGCTGAACACGGCCACACGGAAGGACCATTTTCCACTTCCCTTCATCGATCAGATGCTCGAGCGGTTGGCCCAGCATTCACACTTTTGCTACTTGGACGGCTATAGTGGATTCTTCCAGATTCCTATCCATCTGGATGATCAGGAGAAGACCACTTTCACTTGTCCATGGGGGACATTCGCCTATCGGAGGATGCCATTTGGATTGTGCAATGCACCCACTACCTTCCAGCGATGCATGATGGCTATCTTTTCCGAGTACATAGAGGAGATCATGGAGGTATTTATGGATGATTTTTCTGTATATGGTTCCTCTTTTGATGATTGCCTATCTAACCTTTCTCTAGTGCTTAAAAGATGTGAAGACACTAACCTTGTTCTGAATTGGGAAAAGTGTCATTTTATGGTTAATGAAGGCATTGTACTAGGACACCTCGTTTCTAATCGAGGTATTGAGGTCGATCGAGCTAAGATCGACCTCTAAGATTTCTAAACCTCTAACTAACCTCTTGAATAAAGATGTTGTTTTTGAGTTTTCGCAGGAGTGTCTTGATGCTTTTTACAGGATTAAGGAAGCGTTGATCTCCGCTCCCATTATCCAACCTCCTGATTGGACCTTGCCCTTTGAGGTCATGTGTGACGCTAGTGATGTAGCCGTAGGAGCGGTGCTTGGACAGAAGAAGGATGGCCGGACCACAGCCATTTACTATGCTAGCAAGACACTGGATGTAGCCCAACGCAACTACGCTACCACTGAGAAGGAATTGCTGGCGGTTGTATACGCTTTCGAGAAGTTTCGTTCCTACTTAGTTGGGGCGAAAGTCATTGTCTACACTGACCATGCAGCCATTCGTTACTTGTTGGCTAAAAAAGATGCCAAGCCACGCCTTATTCGATGGATTCTCTTGCTTCAAGAGTTTGACCTAGAGATCCGCGATAAGAAGGGATCCGAGAACTCCGTTGCGGATCACCTCAGCCGACTACCGGAATCTTCCCGCGAAACGGATGACCCACCCATAGACGATTCATTCCCCGATGAGCACTTACACTTGTTGGAGCGTTTGATGGATTTACTTACTTCACCCCACAACGGAGGTGAAGTATGGGGTGAGGGCACCTCCCATCACATATAGAGACGCATGATGGTCCAGCTAGCGACCTTAAACCAAGCGCTTCTTGGGAGGCAACCCAATGTATTGCTTTCTTTTTCCCGTTTTCTAGTCTAGCTTAGATAGTTTGCTTTTGCTTTGTTTTGTTTGTTTTTGGCGTCCTAGACAGATAACATGAGACATCTAAGGAAGGAGCATAACTGGAAGTTCAGAAGTTCGAGAATTCGAGAAGACAAAGTTTGACTGAGACACCTCGGTTCAGTCGAGGCCACCTCGACCGAGTTGATTCTTGAGCAACCGAGGCGACTAGGGTTTCTGCAGAACCACCTCGGTCCGTACCACCTCGGTCCAGTCGAGACCATCTCGACCGAGGTGACAGCAGTTCCAGGAACGGTATAAAAGGGAAAAAAATTTCTGTTTTCACTTTTTACCTTCTTCGACTCGACCGCGGCGCCTTCTCACCTCGCTTCCTCAAATCTTGCTCGTTTTCGAAGATTTCCGCTTCCAAACTGCGATTGAAGGGTAGAGAATCCCATTGCAAGTACAGATCTGCGAAGAAATTGAACAAATCGACCGAAACGAGGTAAAAACAGTCGAAACCCTAACTCGTTCATTCGCTTCGATTTGGGCTTTGGTTGCCCTCGCATCTGCTGAGAAAAGGCTTAAGTACCCCATAGGAAGCAATTGTAGTGATTTTTGGGGGAAAAGAACTGGATTTCTGAGATTTGAATCGCAAGCTGTTACGCCTCGGTCCAGTCGAACTGCATCTCGACCGAGGTGATTCTTGAGGATTGTCAGCGACCGAGGTAATCTGACAGTAGCTGAAAAAAAAAAATGAGTTCCGAACGTCACCTTGCCCTCAGAGATAGATCCTCACCCTCCCCTCCTTCCTCTTCTTCCCGACCTTACCGCCCGGTGATCCACGAGAGATGCCGGGTAGATTATGAGCGTATAGCTAGCCGTCCAGTGATTGCACCACGTTTCCTGGACGTGTCAGCTTTTGATTGCCTAGGGGTAGATGGAGACCTTAGGCGGATGATCACCACAGTTGGGCTGGATCAGTTTACTGAGATCCGAGCCCCAGCTTACTTGGAGCCGACCCTAGAGTTCGTTAGCTCCTTCACCTACCTTCCCACAGAGCAGTCTGTGAAGTACCTGTTGATGAACCGGAACTTCATAGTTCCCTTAGAGGTTTGGAGAGAGATTTTCGGCTTTCCTGAGCCCACCGCCACTGACTTCCCTTCCCGATCTGTAGCTAGGGAGTTTTGGGGGCAGATTGCCCATATTACTGAGCATGCAGATAGATGGCGCCCTGGAGATTCCAGGGAGAAGGTCATCTTCCACCTAGCCTTCAGATTAGCCCATAGGATATTCAGTGAGACACTTCTGGCGCGTACTGAGACGCCCCAGAAGATCCGACAGGGCGAGCTTTTCAGTCTTTACTGTATGGTTACGGGGGGTTTCTCGGACTTTGGCTTGATCTTGGCAGAGGACCTGCACAAGATCAAGGCCAAAGCGAAGGGAGATATCTGCTGCGGAGGTCTAGTCACCCACATAGCTGCTTTTCATGGGATGGACCTCAATGCATGTACGATGGTGGCGGCTCCGAAGCCGCTTGGATTGCAGGAGATGATCACTCGGAGGATTCTAGTTCCCCGAGGTCTGACCACTCCATATGTTGCTATGCCGTGGGAGCGGACTGCGCCACAGGGGATCCGCTGGTCTGCCCAGTTCACAGTTTTCGATCCGCATTATTGGCAGACAGCTTGGGCTCCACTAATGGAGGATCATAGGGAGGCAGCAGCTGCCCCAGCTGAGGATGAGGAGGAGGAGGCTGACGACGACGAGGATACAGTAGATGAGAGAGATGGTGGAGTCCCGATGGATACAGGGACAGATACTGCAAGGACGAGCGCACCGCCGATCATAGACTTGGATGATGAGGAGGATACCGAGCCTGCACCTGCTGCACCACCTGCTAGATCTGCTAGGCGTCGGACACGCCGTCATAGAGATTCAAAGGCTCATCGTCGGATCGACGATCTGACAGATCAGATGATAGATTCTTATGTTGCCCTTACTGTGGACATGCATGAGAGGTTTGCTGCCCAGCACCGACAGATTGACAGCTGGACTCATCAGATGTTAGAGGGGCAGCACTATCAGCGCAGGATGATGGAGCTACAGTTCCAGCAGACTATGGGCTATCCGTTCGACCCGACTCAGTATCCGTACGCGCCACCACCACCACCACCACCGGATCAGGACTATTGATGAGCTGCAGGATTTTCTTTATTATATTTTTTATGCAGTTCAGCTATTTATCCGGTGAGTACTCTTGTCTCTAGACTTATATTGACCCACTGGGACAGTGTGTCCCAAGTATGAGGTGTTTGTATTTATGTGATGACTTTGATGTACTTATTTGATGACTTCGATGTACGACTTATTTGATCGGATATTTCATATTTATGCTTCAGTTGCCTTTATATGTTTATCTGATATTACATGCAAATTTACAGGTTATTTGATTGAGAAAAACGTCGAAACTGAAAAAAAAATGGTTTTAAAAAATTTTTTTGACCTCGACCGAGTCAGTCTTGGCCAAACGAGGCATTTCACCTCGGTTGAACCAAGAACACCTCGACCGAGGTGGGTTAACTGAGAGTTTTCGAAAACGATTTTCGTGTTACTTATCTGGATATGACCTCAGTGAAGATCATGTTTACTGACTGGATTTAAATTATTTATGTGTTTGAAAGGTTTTATAATATGTTTAAGTTGCTAAATGCTTTGTTTGAAATTATTGGCATGTTTAATACTTTGTTTTTATCCAAATTATGTTGAATTTGAAGGTTGACACCACAAGATAAGTTCTCTCACTTTCTTCTTGGAAAGACCAAGGCAATTCATTCTTCTCTCTTCTTCTTCTTGATCATGCTTAGCCCCTCATATACATTTTGCCTCCCTTTACCTATCCGGGAATTTGGAAGCAAGCGAAGTGTTGAAAGCAAGTGAAGTTAAAATTGAGAAGTGGCTGGAAGTGAAAGTGTTAGAAAGCAATAATAGGTTTGGGGAAGTCAATCATGAAGATGAGTAACTCGGCACCATTCACATAGCCGGGTGTTTGTGTCTTGCCAAAGTCGGATTGAGCGATATTCCTAACGGGTCATGGTATGTGCATCAAGGGTTTGATGCATCTCAAGAAATTGATGATTGCTAATTTCCTAGGCTTCGGTTATTGTGCACCTCTGTCCATGCTTCCCAAAAAGTAAAGTAAAAAGAAAAAAAAGTGTGAAATAAGCAAAGCTTATTGGTGGAAGATGTTGCAAGTCAAAGTGAAAGTGAAGTTCATCCTTTTCCCGGATTCTAGCACCACATTACCTTACATACATCCCTACCCTACACGTTTCTTAACCTTTCTTTTTGGAAGCTCTTGAGACCTTGAGCTTGTTGATTGACTTAATGGTTTAAACTGGATTATACATGATTAATTTTGATAATTATGATTTATTATGCATTCTATGATTTTATGCAAAGATGAACAACTTTCCTATATTTATAAAATGTTTTGAGCATATTGAGTTTTTAATTCCATGAAGTATTCTCTTAGAGTGATCTATGATTGTAACACACCATAAAAATGTTTTTGAAAGACTTTTCATTGATTTTTATGACTATTAATCCATTCTATCTTGTCTTCTATATGCGGAACTTGCTTGGGGACAAGCAAGGGCTAAGTATGGGGTATTTTGATAGCATGAATTATAGTCTATATTTTGGGGTTTGTTTGGACGTTTTATCTTCAATAATCTGCATGTTAGCATGTATAATGTGTGATTATATTACCATTTCATCTACCTTTGCGGGAATCGAGGTCTACACCTAGTTTTGCTGTAATTGTAGGTAAAATGGCACGTTTTGCATCAAAAAGGAACAAAAGGAGTCATAAGTCATTGGAGCTACATTGAGGAGCATAAGGAACCATCCAGGAAGCATAACCATGGATTAAAGATTCACTTTGGACCAGTTTTGAGAGATTTCACATTCAGTTATGACTCACCTCGGTTGACCAGAGATTCATCTCGACCGAGGTGATCCAGAGACGCCGACTCGACCGAGGCGAACACCTAGGACGCGGCGAGAATATTTTATTCTTGGCTGAGATCTTTTATCTTTGGAAGGTGATCTTATATTTTTGGGCTTGGCTCCTGGAAGGAAGAAGATCATATATTTTACCTATATTTATGGGAAAATATCTTTCTAAGATTTATTATCTTTGGAGGGTTATTTTCCTATAAAAAGGGTTGGATTTCCACAAATCCAACATCTCGCTAACATCTCGCTTACATCCCGCTTAGCACGTTATACACCATTGAAGGCTGCGAGATCCAGCATACATCGCTGCAACCATACTCCAATTGGGAGTTTCGAAGAACCTTTTTGAAGGTTGAAGGAAGATTGAAGATCATAGCTTTTATAGCTTTTGAAGGGTTTTGTAAGATTGTCTTTGATTCCCTTCCTTGTTGTCTTGTCTTGTTGGATTTATATCCAAGGAACGCTTTTGTTGTGATATTTGATTCAGTTATTGAAGTCTTTTTCATTGAATTCTTCTTGTTCAAATATTCACCTTCTTCCCATATATTTAATACTTTCATAATGATGATGAGTGGCTAATTTCCTTGTGTGATTCTAGGGTGATTGGCTGAAGGTTGTGGGGAAAACAATGATAGAATAATCTTAGATTCCAGCAGGATCCTGAAAGTTCGAGTCTTTAACCTTAACCCTAAGCATCTCGTTCAGTCGATGAACATCTCGGCCGGGGTGGAATCTGGCTGACCGAGGTGACTTATCTGATCCTAAACTGAGAGTTAAGTGTTAGAGTTTGCCAAATCCTATTCTTATTACACCTTTTCTGGTTCAAAGCAAGCTTAGGATGAGACTTACCCGGTAATTCCTTAGTTTGTGTACCAACGATCATAAGTGTAGGTAATAAAGGTTTATCCTTTATTGGGGTTTGAGTGTGCTTCCATCCCATCTTTGTGAGTTAGCCTGAGACTTACCCGGTAAAGGTTGATTCTATTCCCTTAGATGGTGTGTTAGTTTGAGGTTATAGTTCTTTATCTTAATTCCTTGAGACTTACCCGGTAATAGGAGTTACGGTTTAGGATTAGTGAGTAGTGAGACTTACCCGGTGATCTAGTCCACTTTAGTAACACCTTTCCCTTGCGAAAATCTCAGCTTTGTCCGCTTATCTTTAGATCTTGAGTTGGAACCACAACTAGACGCTTTAATCCCTAGAATTGCATGTTTGCTTTATTGACTTCTTATTCATCTTTGATTGTGTTAATTGCTCTTGTGGTTAGTATTCACGAAGCTTACCGTTATTGACTTTGTTTCACCGAGTCCCTGTGATCGACCCCTGGAATTTCTTGCTTTTTACTACGATTGACCCGTACACTGCGGGTTCGCATCCTTGTTTTAAGCTTAAGTCTAGGGTTATAAATTTAAAGCTTGCACACACCGTTTGGAGCGAACACAGACTGCCCCTCAGGGTATCATGTGGCGGCTCAGTTCTCAGTCTACGATCCTCAGTATTGGTCCACCGCATAGATACCTTACATAGAGGATGCTAGAGATGCGGCAGCAACTCAGGTGCAGGAGGAGGATGAGGACGATGATGGCGATGCTGCAATGAGACAGGGACAGATACATCCAACCCCAGTGTGCCAGTTGTCGACTTAGACGACGAGGCCACAAAGGAGGAGGCAGCTGCAGCACCATCACGTCCTTCTAGGCGTAGAGTCCGCATGCAGAGGGTTCCCATAGCTCATCGACGGATTAACGAGCTGACATATAAGATGATTGACTCTTACGCTGCCTTGTCAGTGGATATCTTGGAGATGAGGGAGAGCCAGCACTACCAGCGACGGATGACGGAGATACAGTTCCAGCATACCATGGGCTACCCTTTTGATCCATCCCAGCATCCTTTTGTCCCGTATCCACCACCACCACTAGCGGATCAAGATTAGAGCTAGTAGCGATTTCTTTTCTTTATTCATTATGCAGCTCAGCTTATGTCCGGTGAGTACTTTGTTTTTAGACTTATTTTGACCCATTGGGACAATGTGCCCCAAGTATGGGGTATTGATGTATCTTATTTGACATTATGCATGCTTGTATGACTATGACTTTCTATTTATGATTTTCTTTATGCTCTATTTGTTTATTTGAGACTACATGCATGCATATAGGTTATTTGATTGAAAAACGTCAAAAACTGGTTAAGAAAAAAATTATATGACCTCGACCGGGATGACTATTGCCAAACGAGGTCAAGTACCTCGGTTGACCTAGAACATCTCGACCGAGGTGGTTTAACTGAAACAGTTTTCGAAACGATTTTTGTGTTTCCTTTCTGGATATGACCTTAGTGATGATTTTGTTTGCAGATTGGTTTTGAAATCTTTATATGTTTTGAAAGTTTTATGATATGTTTAAGTTGCTAAATGCTTTGTTTGAAATTTTTGACATGTTTAATACTTTATTTTTATCAAAATTATGTTGAATTTGACGGTTGACACCACATGATGAGTTCTATCACATTCTTCCTGGAATGATTAAGGCAATTCATTTTCTTCTCTCCTTCTTGATCATGCTTAGCCCCTCATATATATATTTGCCTGCCTCTACCTATCCGGGAATTTGGAAGCAAGCAAGTGAAAGAAAAGTTGAGATGTTGGCTGGAAGTTTAGAAAGAAACAAATAGGTTTGGGGAAGTCAATCATGATGATGAGTAACTCGGCACCATTCACATAGCCGGGTGTTTGTGTCTTGCCAAAGTCGGATTGAGCGATATTCCTAACGGGTCATGGTATGTTGTTCGCCCCTAGAGGTGTGTGCAAATAAGTTTTAAATTTATAAAACTAGAATCAAGCAAGCGAACCCGCAGTGTACGGATCGACGTAGTTAAGCAAGAATTCCAGAGTATTGAACACAGGGATTTGGGTGGAACGAACTCGATTGCAGGTTATCAAGCAAATAAATATGGGAGTTTTGCCGATATTGGGAAAACAACAATCCTAAAGTTCCGGGTATCCAGTTGCGGCAATAGATTCAAGATATACTAATGATGTAAAGACAGAGTGGAGATATGCAAAGGTATACTAATGTAAGGTAATCGTACGGTTGAGGTTCCAAAAACCTTATGTAACTCACCTAAAAGACACTCCCTATACAGGTTGTTGAGGCTCAATATAGAAAGATTCTAAAGACGAGGATTAGTATCAAATACCCAAACTTATAATCTAAAGATCAAGACTAACTTAACCGATTGAGGTTGTCGAGGCTCACAATCGAGGTAGAGGTTGTTGAGGCTTCACTACCACCTAGAAAAGACAAGTCTAAACTAAGTTAAAGCAAATCTTTAACTTTGGATTAAAGTAAAAGCAGGCTCGTAAACTAGAGGGAAATTACGGTTGGATCTTGAGATTCCACGGTCGTGGAACTCAAGAACAGCCCGTAATTTAGGGTTGTCGACGATTCTCTCTAACTCTCAGGGTCTAATCTGTTTGCGATCGATCTATCATCACCTATGCCACAACTATCAACCCTTCACCTTAGAATTGTTTAAGGGTTTTTAGCCAATAACAGTCATATTGATATCAATTCAAGAATTAAAGGATAAAAGATGGGAACTTTCAAGAACTATCAATAATCTTCAAATAAATCTCAAGATCGCAGTCAAGAACAAGTGTTTATCAAAAGATTCAAAACAAAGTAAACAATCACAACCTTAGGAAAGAAGAGAAACGGGATGTCAATCCGTTTCCAAATCGAACCTAAACAAGAAGAGAGATCTTCTTGCAAAATCTTCCAAGAACTTCGATCTTCCACCAATCTGAAGGTCACAACAGCAATCTCCACTAAAAGTGCGAGTTTTGAGCAACTCTCCAATACGAACTTTGATCTCCAATGAGATCTCCCAAATACCTCTAAGATGAGGGTTTGTGTGTTGCTAAGCGTTGCTCCTAAGCGGCTTGCATTAATGTGTAAGCGATGATTGTAAGCGAGCATGACGGAATCTCCTTTCTTCCGTCTTTTTATAATGCAGGGCAAAGTGTCGGCCCGGCCCAATATTCAAAAGATCATGGCTTCGAAGTGTGGCGAAAAGATTCGCCAAGATCACGGTCGTGGAAGATTCCACGACCGTAATTCTAGGGCGTGGAAACAATTACGGTTAGTTCCACGGCCGTAGAATCCCCTGGAATGAACATCGAATTCTGACTCTGAATCCACGGCCGTAATTCTGAACGTGGTTTGTGATACGGCCGTATTTTAGGGCGTAATTTAGGGCAAGAACGTGATTCTTCCCTAAACTCGTGCATTCCTCAATCTAAGACTCCAAATTGCTTCCAAAAAGTGTCCTCGATCTATGGACATATCAACTCAACTCATCCTTTGCTCGATTCCGTTCGGAAATAGCTCCAAATCACCTATAATCAACATAGAACTAGTGTAGACATCCATATCGACAATATAGGCAATACTATCTCACATATGCATAAAGATCAATCAAAGACTATCAATATGAATCAAATACGATTAGAAAACGTGCCTAAAATATCACAATATTTCATGCTAACATATGTGCATCAAGGGTTTGAGGCATCTCGAGAAATTGATGATTGGTGATCTCCTAGGCTTCGGTTATTGTGCACCTCTTTCCATGCATCCCAAAAAGTAAAAAGTAAATAAGAAAAGCTTATTGGTGGAAGATGTTGAAGTTCAAAAGCAAGTAAAATGAAGATCCTTTTCCCGGATTCTAGCACCACATTCCCTATATACATCCCACCCTCACACGTTTCTTGACCTCTTTCGGAAGCCCTTGAGACCTCGAGCTTGTTGATTGACTTGGTGGTTTAAACTGGGTTATACATAATTAATTTCGATAATTATGATTTATTATGCATTCTACGATTTTATGCAAAGATGAAAAACTTTCCTATATTTATAAAATGTTTTGATCATGTTTTGATTTTGAACACCATGAAGCATTCCCGTAGAGTGATCTATGAGTGGAGCACACCACCAAAAAATGTTTTGAAATACTTTTCATTGATCTTTATGACTTATAATCCATTCTATCTTGTACTTAAGATTTGGAACTTGCTTGGGGACAAGCAAGGGACAAGTATGGGGTATTTTGATAGCATGTATTATAGTCTATATTTTGGGACTTGTTTAGACGTTTTATCTTCAATAATCTGCATGTTTGAATGTATATTATGTGATTATATTGTTGTTTCATCTACCTTTACGGGAATCGAGGTCTACACCAAGTTTCATTATAATCGTAGGTAAAATGGAACATTTTGGATCGAAATAGAGCTAAGGAGCAAAAGAGTCATAGGAGCTACATTCAGGAGCTTAAAAGAGAACTCAAGGAGCAAGGAATTAATAAAGAAGATTTACTTTGGACCAGATTTGAGAGATTTCACATTCAGCTGAGATTCACCTCGGTCAGCTACAGTGTCACCTCGACCGAGGTGATATTGAGGAACTCTTTTATTTTTGGAAGGAGATATCTTATATTTTTAGGCTGGATTTCTGGAAGGAAGATCATATATTTAGGAGATCTATTTTAGAGATATGGATATATTTTATAGAAAATTATTTTTGTAAGATATTATTATCTTTGGAAGAAAATTCTCCTATATAAAGGGCTGTATTTTCCATAATTCAGCATCGTGGCATAATTGGAGATTGAAGAAGCTGCAGTTAGGAAGGATTTTTTGGAAGTTTGAAGGAAGATTGAAGATTGAAGGAAGGAAATTCATAGCTTTGTGATAGCTTTTGAGGGGATTTGTAAGGCTTTCTTAGATTCCCTTTAGTTTCATTGTCTTGTTGGATTTGTGATCCAAGGAACGCTGATTTGCTTGATATTTGATTCATTATTGAAGCCTTGTTCTTAAGGTTTTTGTGTTCAAATATTCATTCCCTTCTCATATATTTGATTATTGCTTTCATGATGATGAGTGGCTAATTTCTTTGTGCGATTCTAGGGTGATTGGCTGAAAGTTGTGGGAAAGACGATGATAGAATGATCTTAATCCCAGTAGGACCCTAAAAGCTCGAGTCTTTACCCTTAACCCTAGAACATCTCGTTCAGTCGATGAACATCTCGGCCGGGGTGGAACTTGACTGACCGAGGTGACCCTTTCTGATCCGTAACTGAGAGTTAAGTGTTAGAGTTTGCCAAATCCTATTCTTATTACACCTTTCCTGGTTCAATGCAAGCCTAGGATGAGACTTACCCGGTAATTCCTTAGTTTTTTTTACCCAAGATCATAAGTGTAGGTAATAAAGGTTTATCCTTTATTAGGGTTTGAGTGTGCCTTCATCCCATCTTTGTGAGTTAGCCTGAGACTTATCCGGTAAAGGTTGATTCTATTCCCTTAGTTGGTGTGTTGTTTTGAGATTATAATTCCTTTCCTTAGTGCCTTGAGACTTACCCGGTAATAGGAGCTTTTGATTTGGGATTAGTGAGTAGTGAGACTTATCCGGTAATCTATTCCACTTTAGAAACACCTTCCCTTTGCAAAATCTCAGCTTTGTCCACTTATCTTGAAATCATGAGTTGGAACCACAACTAGATGTTTTATCCCTAGAATTTGCATATTTCCTTTAATTGACCTTATTATCATCTCTTTGATTGCTTTAATCGCTTTTGTGGTTATTAGTACATTGACTACCTATACTTGCTTTGTTTCAACTAAGTCCCTGAGATCGACACCCCAGAATTCTTGCTTTTACTATAATTGATCCGTACACTATGGGTTCGCATCCTTATTTTAAGCATATTTCTTGGGATATAAATTTAAAGCTTGCACACACCGTTTGGACCGAACAAAGACCTTTGAGAATTTATTTGATGAGATGGCCCCTCCAACCACTTATTATAATGATTAGGATAGAGAGGATGATGATGATGGGGAGGACTATGAGGACGGATCTACAACTTACCAGGGATCCATGTTAGAGTTCGAGAGTGACACTTACAGCGGCCATGCTACGGACGCTATGGATACTAGCACACACGGCGCTGGACCTTGCAGGACGAGTAGAGGTACAGAGGAGACTGAGGATGAGATGCAGGCTCCCCGTCATTCCTTTGCTCATGCACCTAGCCGTGGGAGAGGACGTGGGCGCGGATCTAGACTCCATCGACACATTGGAGCATTGATTTTGGCATTCAGAGTTTATACACTGACTATCGGGGTCTTCGTTCCGATTATCAGGCCCTTCACACCGACTACACAGCCCTGGACACTCAGTTCAAGGAGTACCGTCAAGTGACAAAGGCGCGGCACTCTTCCTACGATGGACAAATGAGGGACATGTACTATCATACATTAGGCACCTTCTATGATCACGGAGCTTTAAGGTACCCATATCCACCACCACCGCCGGTTGAGGATTGAGATTCCACTTCATTTTACATTGTAAGTATTTTTCTCCATCTTATGCTTGACTTCTCACATTCGGGACAATGTGAAGGTTAAGTATGGGGTGGTGGTACTTACAATCTCTTTCATATTTTCGCACTTTATGTACTTTGTGTTGCACTTGATGACTTGGTTTGTAATAACTCTTGCACTATTCGCTTTCCACTATGACAATCTCATTGCATGCTTTCATTCGAAAATTTGTGAGTTTTTCAAAAAAGTTAGTGCTTGTTATGATGGAAATGACCTCTATGATGATGATTGTGATGTGGAAAAGGAAAAAAGATGACTTAACTATGTTGAGATTTTAATAGTAGCATGAATGAATTTAATTATCTTTCTTGAATACATGAATGATTCATATGATCTTGATGTCTTGATAGGAGAATGAAATAATGATCGAAGCCATATTATAAGTTCTTATACATCATATAGGAATGACCAAGACAATTCGCTTCTTTTCTTGTTCACATCTTGTTCATGCTAGCTCCTCAATGAAATATTTGACCTCCTTTTGACCATCCGGGAATTAGGATAAGTGATTATGTAAGGCATGTTTGATGTGAGAGGGCTATTGTTAAGGTGTTAAGTGAAAGTTTAGCAAATATTAGGTTTGGGGACGTTGAACATGAGGATGAGTAACTCGACACCATTCACATATCTGGGTGTTTGTGTCTTGCCAAAGTCCGAATGAACGACAAGTCCTAACGGGATATGGTATGTGCATCAAGGGTTTGAGGCATCTCGAAATTGAGAAACGCCGATCTCCTAGGCTTCGGTTTTTGTGCACCTCTGTCCATACTCTCAAAAAGTAAAGTAAAAGAAAAGCAAAATTTTACATGCAAAGCATGTGTGGTGAAGTTGTGTTCTTAAAGCTCTTATTGTGTTGTTCCTCTTTCCCGGATTAGCATCACATTACCTTATAAGATTTCCCACCTTCTATGATCACGGAGCTTTAAGTATGGGGTGGTGGTACTTACAATCTCTTTCATATTTTCGCACTTTATGTACTTTGTGTTGCACTTGATGACTTGGTTTGTAATAACTCTTGCACTATTCGCTTTCCACTATGACAATCTCATTGCATGCTTTCATTCGAAAATTTGTGAGTTTTTCAAAAAATTTAGTGCTTGTTATGATGGAAATGACCTCTATGATGATGATTGTGATGTGGAAAAGGAAAAAAGATGACTTAACTATGTTGAGATTTTAATAGTAGCATGAATGAATTTAATTATCTTTCTTGAATACATGAATGATTCATATGATCTTGATGTCTTGATAGGAGAATGAAATAATGATCGAAGCCATATTATAAGTTCTTATACATCATATAGGAATGACCAAGACAATTCGCTTCTTTTCTTGTTCACATCTTGTTCATGCTAGCTCCTCAATGAAATATTTGACCTCCTTTTGACCATCCGGGAATTAGGATAAGTGATTATGTAAGGCATGTTTGATGTGAGAGGGCTATTGTTAAGGTGTTAAGTGAAAGTTTAGCAAATATTAGGTTTGGGGACGTTGAACATGAGGATGAGTAACTCGACACCATTCACATATCTGGGTGTTTGTGTCTTGCCAAAGTCCGAATGAACGACAAGTCCTAACGGGATATGGTATGTGCATCAAGGGTTTGAGGCAATTCGAAATTGAGAAACGCCGATCTCCTAGGCTTCGGTTTTTGTGCACCTCTGTCCATACTCTCAAAAAGTAAAGTAAAAGAAAAGCAAAATTTTACATGCAAAGCATGTGTGGTGAAGTTGTGTTCTTAAAGCTCTTATTGTGTTGTTCCTCTTTCCCGGATTAGCATCACATTACCTTATAAGATTTCCCACCTTTAACACGTTTCTTTGACTTTTTTTTCTTGATTGGAAGACCTTGAGACATTTGTGCACATGTTTAAGGCTTCATGGCTTAGATTTGTTTGACTTTGATTATCTTTACATCTTTATCATGTCTTTTATTTGTGTCTTTGAGCAAGAATTGATGGTTTGTTCATGATATGGTTATTATTGATGCATATTTTGTCTTCCTATATCTTGAAGCATTACTTTGAGGGTGATCCAATAAGAAGAAGCACTTTTCAGAAAGTTTTTGAGTTTTCACATCATATAATCCATGACATCTTGTATTCTAGGTTTGAACCTTGCTTGGGGACAAACAAGAGGCAAGTATGGGGTATTTTGATGACATGAAATATATGCCATTATAATCATGCATATTGTGGAGGTTTTATCTCAATTTCCCTTGTATTTGGAGAAATTTGTGTACCTTTAAGTTTATTTCATTTATATTCCGGAAATAGAGATCTACACAAGTTTTGGTTGAATTATAGGTGAATTCGATGGAATTGGAAGCAAAAGTGGAGCAAGGAGTAGCTAAGGTCAATGAGGAAGCTTAAGGAACCTTTGAGGAGTCATGAAGAGAAAATAAAGTGCGTAAAAGGGTCACAAAAGGAAGGAAGGAAACAAGTCAAGAGACGAGCACTTTCTGTTGACAAAAATCGGGTCATTTATACTAAAAATCGGACGGTTTTCCTGTGCAAAAATCTGATGGTTTCTATTGTATTTAATCGAACGATTTTCTTCATAAATCGTTTAAAAATATTACGATCAAAAGCCCATCACTTGTGGGCTTGAGAAGTGATATGCCAAGCAACCCATTAGTGAGAAAGTATACACTGGAACCCTAGGAACGAAAATCGGGGGTTCGCAGCGTGGAAGATTTACAAGATTTTGCAGAATCGAAGGTTCTTGGAGAGAGGATTGAAGGAAAGAAACAAGAAGTCAAGATTCAAGGAAGTTCGTGAGATCTTTTGTTTTCTTTCTGATTCTTGTGATTTGTGAACACATTGTTGAGTGCTTTGAGAGATTCTTTGAAAGATTTTAAGGTTTGATTATAAATTTGGAGATTCTTCGGTTTTTATGCAAAGTTTGAGTTTTAATTGGTTTTCTTCATTCAATCTTGATTTTGATTTGAATATGAAAATGGTTGGCTAAAAACCTTGTGATTTTGGGGAGAATAGTTGATAACTGAGGCTTAGATGATGATAGACTGAACTCATTTAACCATTTAGACCCTGAGAGTTGAGATTTAACTTTGCGATACTAGAAAATCGACATGTTCTTGAATAAATCGACCGATTTTATCAAGGACAACCCGATTTATCCTTCTGACGTTCTTTAATTGCTTTATCCTTTGACCAAAGTTAAACCCTGCATAAATCCTACCCTTGTCTAACCTTTCTAACCCCTATTCAAGTGTAAGAAGAGACTTCATCATTGATTCTACACTTGGTAGCCAAAGTTTGCAAGATTCGGGTAATAGAGAGACTCAACATCCTCTATTAAGGTTTGAGTGTGCTTTCCATCTTTACATTCGAGAGTCATATCCTTGGGTTTTGGTGGTTAGTTTGAGTGTTAATCCTTCCTTTGAGTATTTTTCTTGATGAGACTCAACAACCTTCGGGTTGAGAGCTTTTAAGTTGGGATAAGTGAGTGTTGGAACTTCACCGTACAATTTCTCCTTTCTTCGAAACATATAACCTTGGCAACGGCAACTCTGTCCTTTGATCTTTTGAAGTGTCTTGAATCGAAAGCTGCAGTCGGATACTTGAATCCTTGGAATCATTTGTCTCCTTTATAATTATAAAAGCTTTTACATCCTACCAGATATTTTGAAATTGATTTTATTCTCACCAAATCCCTGAGTTCGACTCTGGAATTTCTTGCCTTACTACAGCTGATCCGTACACTACGGGTTCGCTTTGGCATAAGTTCTAGATATAAATTTAAGACTTTGACGCACACACTTTTGAGCGAACACTTGTCTTGGCACAACTAGAGGGTTTCGATGATTTTGTGGTCTACAGTTATGCATCCAAGATAGGCTTGAGATGTGTATTGATGCAAAGAGGCAGCGTGATTGCTTATGCGTCTAGACAACTGAAGACGTATGAGGAGAACTACCCGACTCATGATTTGGAGTTGGTAGCGGTAGTTCATGCTTTGAAGATCTGGAGACATTACCTGTATGGTGCTACATGTCAAATCTTCACACACCATAAGAGTCTAAAGTATATTTTCATGCAGCGGGAGTTGAATAAATGCCAGCGTCGATGGCTTGAGTTGATCATGGACTTTGACCTTGAGAATTTGTATCATCCTGGAAAGGCGAATGTTGTAGCTGACGCCTTGAGCGGGAAGACGCCTCGAGAGAAGGCGATTGCCTAATTGACAGTACAACCTCAACTTTAGAGAGATCTAGCGTGGCTAGAGTTGGACATCTAGTTTCCTGATGAGGATGCCCAGTTATATGCTTTAGAGGTTTTACCTGGTCTGTTGGATGAGATCCAGCAAAAGCAAGGGACCTGCCCGACCTTGACGAGGATCAGAGAGAGGATGTCTTGTGGAGAGGCACCACAGTTCTCTATTGGAGCAAATGGAGTGATGAGGCGTCATGAACGTATCTATGTACTTGCAGATGCAGAGTTGAGACAAAGGATCTCATAGGAGGCTCACTGTACACCTTACTCTGTACATCCAGGTATGAGTAAGATGTACCACGATGTGAGACGTTCATATTGTCGGGACGGCTGAAGCCCGATGTAGCCAGATTTGTGGCTTAGTGTGCGACTTGTCAGCAGGTCAAGATAGAGCATTGCCGACCTGAAGGTGAGCTCCATCCACTGCCAGTACCACAGTGGAAGTGGGAGGACGTCTCCATGGACTTTGTGACGGGATTGAGGCCTAGTAGGAGTTTTGATACTATTTGGGTTGTGTTTGACAGACTAACAAAGACGGCACGTTTCATTCTTATCAGAAAGACATGGCCACTGAGCAGATTAGCTGAGGAGTACACTAGACAGATAGTGAGACTCCATGGTGTACCGAGGACGATCGTCTCTGATCGTGATGGACGGTTTACCTCGAGATTTTGGCAGCAGATTCAGACTGCTTTGGGGACGAGTCTACACTTCACGACTACGTTTCACCCCCAGACAGATGGTTAGTCTGAGAGGACCATCCAGACCCTGGAGGATATGCTGCGAGCTTGTGTGTTGGATTGGGGATAGGGATGGTCTGACTACCTCCCACTTGTTGAGTTCTCATACAACAACAACTGACATGCATCTATTAGGATGACTCCTTATGAGGCACCGTATGGACGTAGGTGCCGTACACCTTTATGTTGGGATGAGCCTAGAAGTATCAGTGGGATAATGCCAAAGCAGATTCAGGATGATATGGCTCGAGTAGCTTTGATCAGAGAGAGGATGCTAGCTGCACAAAGTCGCCAGAAGTCATATGTAGACAAGAGGCGTCGACTTCTAGATTTCGGGGTAGGAGCTCATGCCTGGTTGAGAGTATCTCCGATACGTGGCGTCAGACATTTTGGCATAAAGGGGAATCTGAATCCCCGATATGCCGGTCCTTTCGAGATACTGTATAGAGTTGGGAGGACGGCCTACAGATTAGCTTTGCCTCCGAGATTAGAGGGTGTTCACCCTGTGTTCCATGTGTCTCAGTTGAGGGAGTATATACCCAATCCGAGGCACATTGTGAGTTATGATGATTTGGTGGTTGAGCCGGACCATACCTTTGTTGAGCATCCAATTGCAGTTTTAGAACGAGGTGTGAGACGCCTGTGTTCGAAGGACATTCCTATGCTGAGGATATAGTGGTCTAGACGTGGGCCTGAGCAGGTTACATAGGAGACTGAGGATAGTATCCAGAGGAACTATCTAGAGTTTTATGCTAAGATAGATGCACCTAGGGTCGATGAGTAGATCTTAGTGCTATCTTGGTGAGTATGTAATTATGTCCTTATGTGCTTATGTGCCTTGATGTGTTTATTCCATGCTAGTTGTGATGTGTTTTATGATCTTAATAGATCTTGTAATGCTAGCGTAGTGCATGATTACAGCTGGAGATGATTCTTTCCTCCATGCTATTTGAGTGTGATTAGGATTCAGCTGGAGATGGTTTTTTGCTCCATGCTACTTTGATGGACATAGTTACAGTGCAGATGTTATTCCTCCGTGCGATGTATACGTTTATAGTTTGGCTAGAGATGTACTTCCTTTATGCCTTGTGATGTGGTGTGGAGAGAATTGTGATTCCTCTACACCTTTGGGTAGCGTTATGACCCTGTTTTCTGGAGTTGATGATTCCTCCATGTTCATGTTTGAGGTTATAGATTTATATAGGTTATGACCTTCTGAGCGGAGATGTGATACCTCCGATAGAGAGAGAGAGAGTTATACCTCGGCTTATGGGTCTGAGAGGATTTGAGATTTTGCAAGTTTTGGGACGAAACTTGTTTTTAGGGGGGTGAGATGTAAGAGCCTAGTTGCTGAGTTGCTGAGAGAGTGAGCTGAGGGCCAGGATTTAGCCTGGACCGCCCCTGCGTGACCTAGTAGTCGCCCCTGCGGTTTGCCTGGGCCGCCCCTGCGGTTCACAGAGTCCGCCCCTATGGCTTTGTGTGTATGTAGCCGTCTTCTTTGACCCTTTGACCCGTGCTTTACCTTTTTACTCCTTTATAACCTTCGTCTCTTTCCTTATGATGAGGGTTCTGTATCTTCAGCTCCATCTCTCTCTCTCCCTACATACATCTTTTTCTCCTCTCTTCTCCTTTGGATCTTTGCATGATCTTCTATTGAGTTTTGGTTGAGTTTGTGAGAGTTGTGCTTAGCTTTGATGATGTTTATGGTTATTGAACCTTGTAAGCCAGCTTGAGGATGTTTGTAATGTGTGTTTGATCTTCTGGAGAGCTCAGCTGGTAAGCTTCCATGGCTTCGTTCCTTTCTTTCTTCTTTTCTTCATCTTTTCCTTCCTCTCCTTAGTCTAGCTTAGGTTCCTTAGGTTTGGATCTTGTTCCAGCCTTGATTGGCTTGTGTTGATGTATATATATGTATGTTCTGTATGTATGTTGATGTTGGAGTGAAGAAAAGGTAAAAGGATCGAGTGAATAAGTGAATAAAGGGCTAAAGGGGTGCCTCTGCTGTCCAGCCGCCCCTGCGCCACCTGGGATCCGCCCATGCGGCCACCTGCATCAGCAAGGTCCTACACTTGTTTCTGTAGGTGTGTGTTACACCAAGGCTTGCTTTAGGGTGTCTTTGTTCCCTCCTTTCCTAGTGTGAGTGTATAGGATCATGCTAGATGTGTGAGGATGAGTTTTGATGAGGTTATGATCGAGTTATGCCTTGTACGGCGTTAAGGACTTAGGTTGATGTTGGTTGAGGTTTTGAGGTTGAGTATGGATTCCTTTGTGTCTAGGTGTGACCCAATGATGAATAGAGGTTGATATCTTTTTATGCCTTGTTATTAGGCAGTGCCCCTCTCTCAGGATTGGAGGTTGCTTCTGGTTGATCTTTGTACGAGGTTGAGGTAAGTCCGTAGGACTTACTTAGCTACCATCGTTATATTGGTTATTTGCATGAGTGGTGTGTGCTTTATATGTTGCTATGATAGCATGAGTTATCATTTATACGGACTTATGTTTTATTGACTGCCCCATTGCGTGGTTGTGATAACCTTTCCCTTTCATCCCGCCATGGAGTCTGGGAGGTTCTCTATTGTCAGGCCAGACTGGTTTACAAGAAGGGCGCAATCCACTCCCATAGGGTACACGGATTGTGTGGCCGATACTCGTACAGCTGGCTATAAGGCTCAGAGGTGAGGATGTATTGGTCCTCGTGACACATACTTTCATCTATCTATATATATATACGCGATTTGAATGAATGACTATTATATTAAGATGATAAATTGGGTAAATGTGTGATATCATGTTGAGGTATTTATCTTTACATGATTGTGATTGTGCTTATGCATTACTCTATATATGTATGGATAACTAATGGTTTATTACCATGTTGTAGATGCCCCACAAGATAGCCGTGCTGCTGGGTGATCTAGTAGAGTGACAGGCCGAGGACCTCTCGTACATAGGATGTTATGGGCTTTTGGGGTTGTTTACTTTCCCCTCTTGTGTGCGGATGATCTTTTGTTACCTCCTGTGTGAGGACGTTGTGGTTTATACTCGGCTATGTTGTTTTACCTTTTGGTTGTACAGTTTATACAGTTTTATGCATTTGTTTTTATACCTGTCAGTGCCATGTTTTAAGGTCCAGTGAACTTGTTGTCAGGCTAGGGTCAGGATCCATTGTGAGATCCTAGCCCAACGTGACATGATAGCTTGAATTATAGTCTATATTTTGGGACCTGTTTATACGTTTTATCTTCAATAATCTGCATGTTTGGATGTATATTATGTGATTATATTGTCATTTAATCTACCTTTGCGGGAATCGAGGTCTACACCAAGTTTCGTTGTAAATGTAGGTAAAATGGCACGTTTTGCATCAAAATGGAGCTAAAGGAGCGAAGGAGTCATTGGAGCTACATTCAGGAGCTTAAGGAGGAACTCAGGAAGCAAAGAATTAACAAAAAAGATTCACTTTGGACCAGATTTAAGAGATTTCACATCCAGTTCAGAGTCACCTCGGTCAGCTACAGTACCACCTCGACCGAGGTGATTTAGAGGAGCGTCTCGATCGAGGCGAACACCCTGGACGCGGCGAGATATATTTTATTTGGCCGAGATCTTTTATTTTTGGAAGGAGAGATCTTATAGTTTTGGGCTGGATTTCTGGAAGGAAGATCATATATTTTGGAGATCTATTTATGAGATATGGATATATTTTATTAGGAAATTATCTTTTTAAGATATTTTATCTTTGGAAGATAATTCTCCTATATAAAGGGTTGGATTTTCCACAAGTTCAACCATGCTTAGAGGCTGAGAGCATCCAGCAATTAAAGGATTTTTCTGGAGAATTGAAGGAAGGAAGTTCATAGCTTGTGATAGCTTTTTAAAGGGATTTTGTAATATCCGGAATTTTTATTCCTTTTAATTCCGAATCAATTCGGACTTCGAGCCGTTAACGGTTCCCATTCTATCTAGTATTTCTTTATTCACAAATTTTATCATTTTATGTAGAATTTAATTCACATAAAATGATTGAATTATATCAAACCCTAATTCTTATAATTATTTATCATTTTATGTAGAATTTAATTCACATCAAATGATAGAATTATATCAAACCCTAATTCTTATAATTAATCCTCAACGACGACTTTAGACGAGATCATGACAAGGCTGAGGCGAGACTGTGACAAAGCTGTGGCGAGACCATGACAGAGCTGTGACGAGTTATGACGAGGCCATGACAAATGCGTGACAAGACCATGCATGGGCTTGACGAAGTCATGACGAGTTTTTACAAGTTGTGACAACTCAGCCCACCTTTGTTTTTAATACCACTTCAGCCCACTTTCTCTCTTATTGAGCCCAACCTTTACATTGTTTTTCAGCCTACCCTTTCCCTATTTCAGCCCGCCTGTTCTGTGGGTGTTCTGGCCCAGTAGCTGTCCAGCCCAGTAAATCGAAAAGAAGAGCCAACCATTGCCTCCAGCCAGCCCAGGATGCAGCAGCCGTCGTGATCCAGTAGCCAAGATCCGTGCCAGCCCGCACGCTGCTCTCCTTCCTCGCCAGCCCAAGAAGCCCATCTCTCTTCTCCTTAGCAGCCGAGTCACGTATCTCTCCCCAAAACAACCCGGGCTGCTTTAGCAAGACGGATCTGCTGAACTTCCCAAAACCTTCAGTCGTTACGTTCAGCACCTCCCTATCTTCAAGCCTTACTCAATTCCGTAGAAACCGGTAACCCCCTTCCACATTGAAGATCTTGTGCCAAACCAGAACAAGACAGTAGTGGCAACACCACTGCATACCGAGGCTTCACCACAACAACAACAACCAGAACAGGAGCTCCTAGTGCGTCGACAGTGAAGGACAACCGGTCTCCCCAAGACCTTGTACATCACGGCAGTTGCAGCAAGGTGAGTCCTTCCTTCTCCTCTCCTACTTCCCTTCTTCCTCAGGTCCTGATTGAGATTTAAACCTCCCTTAACCTGACTTGGAGTTACTATATGTAGATCTATGAAGTTTAAGCCTTTTTCTGAATTTTCAAAACTGTGTCGAGGATCCAACTTCTGGGCTAGATTTAGGTATGCTAAACTCATTCTTTTTGACTGATTTTCGGATATGTCATAGACGGTATTGCATAGTAAAGCATACTAAAATTTTAGAGGAATCGAAGTTGGGGTTGGAGAGTTATGATGTTACAAAGTTGATTCCTCATGCAGTTTTTATAACTGTGTTGAGTGTTGGGAACAACAGCATGCGATGCTATTTTGTGAGATGGTTTTGAATAAGCTGTTGATCTCCGTTGGGATTGAATTTTGGATATGATATAGTTGACATGGTTGTAGAACATATTAAAATTTGGGAATAATCCAGCGAGTGATTTGGGATTTATGATTTTTCAAAGATTGGGTCGTAAACAGTTTTTCTATTGTGTTGAAATTTTTAAGTGTTGAGGAAAGGTGCTTGGGATGCAGTTTTCTGAGATAGTTTTAAATAGGCTTTTGATCTCCATTGCTGATGAATTTTGGATATATTATAGATAAGATTTCATAGTAGAACATACTGAAATTTGAGAGGAATTCGAGTTGCAGTTTAAGAGTTTTTTCCAGCATTGATTTTGACTAAGTATAGGACCATTGTAGTGTAGTAGCCAACTTTAAGGAGTTTTGTAGAAGAGATGGTTGAACAGTTTTAGGAAATTCTTGCTCCTATGAGTAGATTAGATATCATAGATAATTTAGAGATTTATTTTAGAATTTTAATAAATTTATTTTAATTTCATATTTGAAGCTGTAGTTGGACCTTAGTGACTTTTCGGGAAATAGAAAAGTGGGTAGTTTCTCTAGTTGTTACCTAAAATCATCCTAGGGAGTACAATATGATTAGTTAGCATCAAATAAGAATTTAAGTACGTAATCCGGATTTTGGAAGTTCCGGAACCAAGGGTAAAATAGTCATTTTACCATAAATTGGTACTGTATTAAATTCTGTTCTAATAGGATCTACTACCTTAGAAGTCTTAGACTTCTAATTACCTAGAAAGTGTGCTGACACAGTTGCCTCCTTTGACAGGCAACCGAGTTATACAGTTACAAATTGAGTTGTGATTAAGAGAGTCGAGATCTGATTCAGGTAAGTCCATGGACTTACTTAGCTGGCTTCTTGTATGAGTGTAAGGTGTATGAGTGGTGTTTATTAGTTATGATAAACAACGAAACCGGATTAGGACGACTTTATTATTTACGTAATTGACCCAAGTGTATGATAACGGGTCGTGACATCATCTGCCTAGCTCTTGCGAGAGTCTAGGAGGTTCCCTGCGACCAGCCCAGTCCGGTAGACGGTCAGATGCATTAGTACCATTCCGCGTTGGTAAACGGTGACAGGGGCGAGGTTTGGTAATCTCTCGTGTCACAAAATAAGTATCATTAGTAATAACCTATCACCTAATTAAAGATAATAAAAGGATTGAGTGTTGCATGTTGATTGTGTATGTTGTGTGTTTGTGCTTTTACCTTTATCCTTATGCATAGAATGTTAGCTAACGGTTTTATACCGCTTGTAGATGCCTTGCAGGTTAAGGCAGTTGTAGAGTGATCCGGAGCAAATGGTCAGTCGGGTCCACGTACTCATTTAGTTGGGGACGGGAATGTCTTTTGTTCTTCATATGCGTCGTTTTAGTATCTTTTCTTGTAAGGCTGATACATATTCTCCATGTATATATTGTTTAAAGTTTTCAAATGTTTTAAATACTTTTGTGCCTTGTTGTAAGATCCAAGTAAAATTATTGTCAAACTAAGGTCGGGACCCATTGTGAGGTCCTAACCAGTAGCTCCCCGAGTTCTCAGAATTTTGGGTGTTACAGATTTTCCCTGAGATTGACATCCCGGAATTCTTGCTTTTACTATAATTGATCCGTACACTGCGGGTTCGCATTCTTATTTAAGCGTATTTCTTCGGTTATAAATTTAAAGCTTGGACACACCATTTGGAGTGAACAAGTTTTTGGCGCCGTTGCCGGGGATCGTTCTTGCTTTTTCTATTAAATTTTCTGCTTGAGTGTTCTTGCAGTTTGTGTTCTTTGGTACATACGAAGTTCTCGTTCTGGCAACGAAAGAGAGTTTCGCTAAAGAACAAGTTTTTGACGCCGTTGCCGGGGACTTGGACTAGACCGAGCCGGTTGCGGTTGTCTTTCGGGGCTATTGCCCCTGTTTCTACTAACCACTCTACTTGAGTGACTTTCGCAGGTTCTTCTTTTTAGGTTTATATGAAGAACCCGTGCTGGGAAGGAAATCGTTCCTTATGATCCCGAACTAGAAAAGACATATAAGAGACGCTTGAAAGAAGCGAAAATGGCCAACCAAGACGGTCGCGATCTTGAGGCCGAATTGAAGGAGGCGATGGAACAGTTGCGCCTCAATAAGGAAAAACTGCAGCGCGAAAGGGAGGAAAATCGCACCCGAGCTGCAGAGATTGAAGCATATATGGCTGAGTTACGAGCTCAGATTCTGCATCGACCAGACCCTCGACCAAGGCAGGACCCCGCTCCAGTTGCCGCGGCCGAGATACTTCCACCTCGGATGCCAGTCTGAGATGTTCTTTTTGCAGGTATTCCACAGACCCTAGGGTAGAGGATGAACCCAAACCAGCAAGTGAGGCGTCCAGGAGTCAACCTAGGAGATCCAGCGGAGCATGATTATGAACTTCGACCGCAAGTTCTTTCCATGATCCGCCAATGCCAGTTTGGAGATTTAGAAAGGGAGTCTCCGTATCAACATCTACAAAACTATGAGATCTTGATGGAGACCTTGAAACCTTCAAGAGTGGAAAATAATAATTACAAGTTAAGGCCTTTTTACTTTTCTTTGAAGGACAGGGCGCTTACTTGGTACCAGTCTCTTCCTCCCGGAAAGATCAACACTTGGGAGGAGATGACGACGGAGTTCTTAACAAAATTCTTTCTCCCCTCCAAAACTGCTGAAATGAGAGGGAAGATCAATGCATTCATCATGAAAGACAAGGAGAGTTTGTCCAAGTCATGGGAGAGATTTAAAGATGTTCTTTTGGATTGCCCACATCATGGGATTCCAAATATAGAGTTGTTGGAGATTTACTTCAAGGGATTGGATGGAGTTACCCAATTCAGCCTTCAACTACTATCCGCCGGCACATTCATGGACATGTCGATTGATGAAGCTTGGGAATTCATTGAAAAACAAGCTTTGCACATGGAGAAGTACTCGCACCAAGGAGCTGAAAATGGAGTTAAGAGAGTTAATTTCCAAGAAACTCCATCAAATGATAATCAACTCACCTCCCTCAAGAATGATGTGAAGCAATTGAAGGAACTTTTGGTTGCTCACACCAAGAAAGAAGAGGAAGGATATCAAGGCTCAAGGAATAACAATGGTTACCGGAACAACAACAACGGTTCTCGGAACAACAACTACAACAACAATAGAGGATCCAACAGAAATAATTGGAGGCCAAACAATAAAAATTCAGGTAACTCTTACTCAAACTCAAATTCGAACAACTCTTCTAATCCTTTCCTCTCTTCTTCTTCTTCTTCTTCTTCTTCTTCTTCTTCTTCTTCTACTCCATTGAAGAGCCAAGAGCCTGGATCAAGTTCATCCCAGCCAGAAAAGAAAGATGCAGTGTTGGAGGCTATCTTGATCAAGCTCAATGCTATGGAGACGTCCATGACTTCATTTTTGAAGGCACAAAAAGCCTTAGAACAACAATTCTTTAATAAGGCGAATGAAGCTCCAAGAGACCCAGGGAAGCTCCCAGCAAGGACAGAGAGCAACCAAAGGGACAGATCATGGCGATAACGACGAGAAGTGGACTGAAAACTGCAGATCCAGTGCCTCGGTCGATGCCAGTGAAGAACACCTCGGTCCAGGTACAGACGAAGAACACTTCGGCCGAGGTACCAACCGAGGTGGAGCCTCAGAGAGCGTTGGACAAAACTGAAGTTTATGTCCCACCTCCTGCATATAAACCACCACTTCCATTCCTCCAGTCAAGAGCCAGAGCACATCTAGACAAGCACTTTGGTAAGTTCCTTGACTTGATGAATAAACTACATATTAGTATCCCTTTCCTTGATGCTATTCTAGGGATGCCCGCCTATGGGAAGTTTTTGAAAGAAATTATATCAAGGAAGAGGAAGCTGGAAGACTTTGGTGAAGTAAGGATGACATCTAAATCCTCGGAGCTCATTCAAATCATGAAAGAAAAGTTGCCACCCAAGTTAAGAGATCCCGGCTCATTTTGCATTCCCATCCAAGTTGGGGATGTCACTTGTGAAGCGTTGTGTGATCTGTGAGCCAGCGTGAGGATCATTCCGCTGGAGCTATGTGTGAAGATCAGACTTGGAGAACCCAAGCCGGTGAAGATAAGGTTATACATGGCGGACCGATCCATTATCCATCCCGTGGGCATTTTGGAAGACGTCCCGGTTAAGTTAGGTAACTTCAATTTACCTATAGACTTTGTTGTGCTTGACATTCCCGTAAATTATCCCGTTCCTATCATTCTCGGGAGACCATTTCAAGCAACTTCGGGTTGCAATGTGGATTGTATGAACGCCAAGTTGCAATTCAACATTGGCGGTGATCAAGTTGAATTTGCATTGCTTGCGGCAATGAAAGGAGAGCCGCTGGGAGATGATATCTTCAACATCTATGATGAAGAAGAATCAAGAGAATTGGTGAGCTCTATCCTTATTAACGATCCACTTGAGAGAGTTATTAGTTTTAGCTTAATGGAGGAAGGTATAGATGCTTCTTGTGATGCAAATATACGGAGCTTAAAGGCACTGGAAGAAGATTCAGGAGCTAAGATTGAGAGACTAATCCAGGAGAAGAAGATCTCCAGTTTCGGTCCCAGTTGCAGTACCTCGACCGAGGCACTTTCTGGACCAAGAGAGGTGTTCTTGAATGAAGAACATCTCGGTCACCCACTCTGGACCTCGACCGAGGTCGAAAGCGAGACAATGTCAACTTAGACTTCTGAAAGTCTGGTTCTCTGATCTAAATCTTCTCCACTAGAAGAAGGAAGCAAGAATCCCCCTCAGAAAGCACCCCCAATTGTGGAGCTTAAACCGCTTCCTAGTCACTGAGGTATGTTTTCCTTGGACCGGATTCTACTTATCCCGTCATCGTTAGTGCTTCCCTCTCCGAATCTGAATTGTCTAAACTGATGCATGTCATGAGAAAGCATCGAAAGGCTTTGGGTTATACTATTGATGATCTTATTGGCATTAAGCCTTCTTTCTGCATGCATAGAATTCTAATGGAGGATGATCATAAGACTTCACGGGAACCTCAAAGACGGTTAAATCCGATCATGAAAGAGGTTGTGAAGAAAGAAATTCTCAAGTTGTTGGATACAGGTATCATATTTCCTATCTCGGACAACAAATGGGTGAGCCCAGTGCATGTAGTTCCGAAGAAAGGAGGGATGACTGTTGTGACAAATAAGAACAACGAGTTAATCCCAACTACGACTGTCACAGGCTGGAGGGTCTGCATCGATTATAGGAAGCTGAACGTGGCCACTCGGAAGGACCATTTTCCACTTCCCTTCATCGATCAAATGCTCGAACGGTTAGCCCAACATTCACATTTTTGCTATTTAGATGGTTATAGTGGCTTCTTTCAGATTCCTATCCATCCGGATGATCAAAGAAGACCACTTTCACTTGTCCATGGAAGACATTTGCTTATAGGAGGATGTCATTTGGATTGTGTAATGCACCCGCTACCTTCCAGCGATGTATGATGGCTATCTTTTCCGAGTACATAGAGGAGATCATGGAGGTATTTATGGATGATTTTTCAGTATATGGTTCCTCTTTTGATGATTGCCTATCTAACCTTTCTCTAGTGCTACAAAGATGTGAAGACACTAATCTCGTCTTGAATTGGGCGAAGTGTCACTTTATGGTTAATGAAGGCATCGTACTAAGACACCTCGTTTCCAATCAAGGTATTGAGGTTGATCGAGCTAAGATCGAGACTATTTAGAAACTTCCTCCCCCTTGTTTTGTTAAGGGTGTGCGGAGTTTTTTTGGGCATGCAGGTTTCTATAGGAGATTCATCAAGGACTTCTCGAAGATTTCTAAACCACTAACTAGACTCTTGAACAAGGATGTTGTTTTTGAGTTTTTGCAGGAAAGTCTTGATGCCTTTTATAGGATTAAGGAAGCGTTGATCTCCGCTCCCATTATCCAGCCTCCAGATTGGACCTTGCCCTTTGAGATCATGTGTGATGCTAGTGATGTGGCGGTAGGAGCGGTGCTTGCACAAAAGAAAGATGGCCGGACCAACGCCATTTACTATGCTAGCAACACGCTAGATGACGCCCAGCTGAACTACGCTACCACCGAAAAGGAGCTATTGGCGGTCATGCAGCTATTCGTTACTTGCTTGCTAAGAAGGATGCCAAGCCACGTCTTATTCGATGGATTCTCTTGCTTCCAGAGTTTGACCTAGAGATCCGCGATAAGAAGGGATCCGAAAATTCTGTTGCGGATCACCTCAGCCGGCTACCTCCCTCTTCACGCGAGAAGGACGAACCACCCATAGACGATTCATTCCCGATGAGCACTTGCACTTGCTGGAACGTTTGATAGACTTCTTTATCTCACCCCACGATGAAGATGAAGTATGGGGTGAGGACACCTTCCAACATGTTTAGAGATGCCGTACGGTCCAGCTAGCGACCTTAAACCAAGCTTCTTGGGAGGCAACCCAAGGTATTGCTTTCTTTTCCCTTTTCTAGTCTAGCTTAGATAGTTTTCTTTTGCTTTGCTTTGTTTGTTTTTGGCATCCTAGACAGGAAACAGGTAATTTCTAAGGAATGAATACAACCCTGGAGCAACACTGGAAGGACAGAAGTTCGAGAAATTGAGAAGACTGAGTTTGACTGAGACACATCTCGGTTGTTGTCACAGCACCTCGACCGAGATGATTCTGGAGCAACCGAGGCGACTAGGGTTGACAGCAATCCACCTCGGTCCAGTCGGGACCACCTCGAACGAGGTGACAACAGAATCGGCGAGGGGTATAAAAGGGGAACAGTTTTTCCCTCTTTTCCTCCCAACTTCTCTCTAGACCATGGCGTTGATCTTACCTCGCTTCTTCGATACTCACTCGTTTGCAACGATTTTTGCTTCGGTTCTGGGAGGAAAGGCTAGAGGAACGGATTGCAAGCAAGAAACTGCAACAAAAACACCTCGAAAACCCTAACTTCTCGTCTTTTACTGATTTTGGAAGAAATTGGCTTTGGTTGCCAATTATTTTTGTTGGAAAAGGCTTAAGTAACCCATAGGAACAATTGGTAGTGATATTGGGGGAAAAGAACTGAATTCTAGAGAGTTGAAATCGAACAGCTTCGCACCTCGGTCTAGTCGACCTGCACCTCGGCCGAGGTGATTCTTGAGAATTGTCAGGGCAACCGAGGTGATCTGACAGAGAGAAAAAAATGAGTTCTAGATCTGATAGACAGCTTGTCTTGAGGGATGGATCTTCCCCTTCTCCTTCTTCTTCTCGGCCTTCTATACCGGTGATCCACGAGCGTCACCAGGCCGACTACGACGGCATCTGTACGCGCCCTGTGGTTGCGCCGTGGTTTTTGGACATCTCCGCTTTTGATTGCTTATATGTTGCGGAGGATTTGAGACGGATAGTCTCGATGGTAGGGCTGGAGCAGTTTATGGAGATCAGAGCTCCAGCCTACCTCGAGCCTACACTGGAGTTTGTGAGCTCTGTGACTCACCTGCCTGCAGAGCAGGCCATCAAGTACCGGTTGCTGAACCGGAATTATCTAATACCGATGGATCAGTGGAGAGAGGTCTTCGGCTTCCCGACCCCGACAGTTACTGATTTCCTTTCTCGAGCTGTAGCTCGACAGTTCTGGGGACAGATAGCTCATGTAGTTGAGCATGCTGATAGGTGGAGACCTGGAGACTCCAAGGAGCGGATCATCTTCCACATCGCTTTCATACTCGCCCACATGATATTCAGTGAGACACTTCTGGTGCGTACTGAGACGCCCCAGAAGGTTAGAAAGGGGGAGCTTTTGAGTTTATTTTGCATGGTGACTGGAGGCGTGCCTGATTTCGGTGCCTTGCTAGCTGAGGATCTGCACCGAATCAAGAAAAAGGGGAGAGGAGACATCTGCTGCGGAGGTTTAGTGACCCACATAGCTACAATGATGGGGTTGGATCTGAGTGCTTGTACACTAGTGGCGGCTGCCAAGCTGCTAGGGCTGCAGGAGATGATCACTAGGTGGTCATCCCCTCAGGGTATTAGGTGGTCATCCTTGTTTTCTGTCTATGACCCTCAGTACTGGTCCACTGCATGGACTCCGTACATTGAGGACGCTAGAGATGCAGCAGCGTAGGCATAAGAGGAGGCTGAGGAGGATGATGACGGTGCTGCCATGGAGACAGGGACGGATACAACAAGTCCCACCATACCAATCGTCGATCTAGACAACGAGGAGACTGAGGAGGAGGCAGCTGCACCACCATCACGTCCTGCTAGGCGCAGAGTCTGCAGACAGCAGGATCCCGTAGCTCACATACGGATAGACGAGCTGACGGATCAGATGATCGACTCTTACGCCGCTCTATCCTTAGATATGTTGGAGATGAGGGAGAGCCAACACTACCAGCGCCGGATGTTGGAGATACAGTTCCAGCACACTATGGGCTACCCTTTTGACCCATTCCAGTATCCGTACGTGCCATACCCACCACCACCAGCAGATCAGGACTAGAGCTTGCAGGGATTTCTTTTATTTATTTATTATGCAACTCAGCTTATGTCCGGTGAGTACTTTATTTCTAGACTTATTTTGACCCATTGGGACAATGTGTCCCAAGTATGGGGTATTTGGATGTATTTATATGACTTATGTGTATGCATGATGACTTTACCGGATATTATTGTTTTATCTTGCTCTATGTGTTTATGTGAGACTACATGCATGCATATAGGTTATTTGAATGAGAAAAACGTCAAAAAATGGTTAAAGAAAAAAAATTTTATGACCTTGACCGAAGTGATTCTGACCAATCGAGGTGCAGTACCTCGGTTGACTTAGAACATCTCGACCGAGGCGGTAAAACTGAGAAATTTTTCGAAATGATTTTGTGCTTCCTTTCTGGATATGACCTCAATGATGATTTTGTTTGCGGATTGGTTTTGAAATCTTTATATATTTGAAATGTTTTATGATATGTTTAAGTTGCTAAATGCTTTATTTGAAATTTTGGCATGTTTAATACTTTGTTTTTATCCAAATTATATTGAATTTGAAGGTTGACACAACATGATAAGTTCTCTCACTTTCTTTCTGGGAAGATTAAGGCAATTCATTCTCTTCTCTTCTTCTTCTTGATCATGCTTAGCCCCTCATATATATATTTGCCTCCCTTTACCTATCCGGGAATTTGGAAGCAAGCAAGTGAAAAGAAAGTGAAAGAAAAGTTGAGATATTGGCTGGAAGTTAGAAGGAAACAAATAGGTTTGGGGAATTCAATCATGATGATAAGTAACTCGACACCATTCACATACCCGGATGTTTGTGTCTTGCCAAAGTCGGATTGAGCGATATTCCTAACGGGTCATGGTATGTGCATCAAGGGTTTGAGGCATCTTGAGAAATTGATGATTGCTGATTTCCTAGGCTTCGGTTATTGTGCACCTCTGTCCATGCATCCCAAAAAGTAAAAAGTAAAATAAGCAAAGCTTATTGGTGGAAGATGTTGAAGTTCAAAGCAAAGTGAAGTGAATATCCTTTTCCCGGATCCTAGCACTACATTTCCTATATACATCCCACCCTCACACGTTTCTTGACCTTCTTTTTGAAAAGACCTTGAGACCTCGAGCTTGTTGATTGACTTGGTGGTTTAAACTGGATTATACATGATTAATTTCAATAATTATGATTTATTATGCATTCTATGATTTTATGCAAAGATGAACAACTTTCTTATATTTATAAAATGTTTTGATCATATTTTGATTTTAAACACCATGAAGCATTCTCTTAGAGTGATATATGAGTGGAGCACACCACCAAAAATGTTTTGAAATACTTTTCATTGATCTTTATGACTTATAATCCATTCTATCTTGTACTTAAGATTTGGAACTTGCTTGGGGACAAGCAAGGGACAAGTATGGGGTATTTTGATAGCATGAATTATAGTCTATATTTTGGGACCTGTTTAGACGTTTTATCTTCAATAATCTGCATGTTTGGATGTATATTATGTGATTATATTGTCGTTTCATCTACATTTGCGGGAATCGAGGTCTACACCAAGTTTTGTTGTAAATGTAGGTAAAATAGCACGTTTTGCATCAAAATGGAGCTAAAGGAGCGAAGGAGTCATTGGAGCTACATTCAGGAGCTTAAGGAGGAACTCAGGAAGCAAAGAATTAACAAAGAAGATTCACTTTGAACCAGATTTGAGAGATTTTACATCCAGTTCAGAGTCACCTCGGTCAGCTACAGTACCACCTCGACCGAGGTGATTTAGAGGAGCGTCTCGACTGAGGCAAACACCCTGGACGCAGCGAGATATATTTTATTTGGCCGAGATCTTTTATTTTTGGAAGGATAGATCTTATATTTTTGGGTTGGAAGGAAGATCATATATTTTGGAGATCTATTTATGAGATATGGATATATTTTATTAGGAAATTATCTTTTTAAGATATTTTATCTTTGGAAGATAATTCTCCTATATAAAGGGTTGGATTTTCCACAAGTTCAACCATGGTTAGAGGCTGAGAGCATCCAGCAATTAAGGGATTTTTCTGGAGAATTGAAGGAAGATTGAAGGAAGGAAGTTCCTAGCTTGTGATAGCTTTTTAAAGGGTTTTTCCCTGAGATCGACACCCCGGAATTCTTGCTTTTACTATAATTGATCCGTACACTACGGGTTCGCATCCTTTTTTAAGCATATTTCCTCGGTTATAAATTTAAAACTTGCACACACCATTTGGAGCGAACATGACACTCCGAGTTCCGCGGATTTGGGGTGTTACAATCTCTTTGTTATTATTAAGTCATATCCCTTACCATTCCACTTATGGTGTGACACGAGAATCTTAACGATCTCGCCCTTGTCCCGTTTCACCATACGGGTTTGTACTTGATGCGGATCAACATCACCCGTTGGACTGGTCGCAAGGCACCTCCCAGTCATCCCCATTTTGAACTGGACAAGCGGTCACTGCCCATTATCATACACTTGGGCCAAATACAAAAACATATAAAGTCGGTGGTCCTATTACCGGTTTAGATGTTATAACATAAACAATAAACACACCACCAAACACGCATCAAAACTAATAGAGAGAATACGAGCTAAATAAGTCCGGAGACTTACCTCGTCACAAAGCTAAACCGATCAACAATATCTCTCAACTTCCCGCAGGAAGATACTCAACTCTTGCCAAAACAAGGCACACGATATATATCTATCTCTCATGCTAGAAGTCCTTAGACTTCTAGCCCAAATGACCTCTATAAGGTCCTACAACTCACATGTTAGGATAACACGTTCCTAGTCCCGATGCTCTCACAACAACATGTAATCCCAAACCTCAAGCCTAATGATTCTCACAAGATCAAACCATATACTCGAATCCTTATAACAACCTCACTAGACCGCAATACCACCTCAAGCTTAGAGTCAACATCAATCCATCAAACAATATCAAATCCTCAAAACTCACCTAAGGTTCAAACCACTACTAGGTATTCACTTTAAGTTATGCTAGATCCAACCTAGCATGATACTACAACTAATCGTTACTAGATCAAGGTAAGATCATAAGCTCGGGGGAGAGGTACTCACGTAACGTCAAAAGACGGAAGATGATCTATGGAAGCTGACTTGGACTCGTTAGGCCTTTATCGGGACGCTTCCGAACCTAACACCAAAATTAAGCAAATTTAGCTCATATGCTAAATTTGAACGGAATATATAATATGTATAACACTAAGGAAAACTCGGTTTTCAAAGCCAATGTTAAAACTCTATAAACCCTTTTCCGGGCAATTATCCAATAAGGGAATTTGGTCAAAAGCCGCAATTAAATCTTTGGGGTCATAACCCGAAATTAAATCAACAATGCATAATATGTAGTATACATATATATTAGAATATCCCCATAAGTAAATCCAAGGTTAAAATCTACTAACTCATTTTCCGGGGCGAATATACAATTGAAGAAATATGGGTATTTTTCCGTAATTAATAGTACGGCCAAATCTGTAATTATATGAATCAACAGGGCATAATCATACATTTCAAAATTCTGGGGAAAGTATGCAAATACAAAACAAGGGTCATCAATGCAATAACCAAGAAAAGAGGGCGCCCGCTGTAAATATAGAGAATAGGGTTCCCTTCCTTAATTTTGAAATCAGAAGGCGCGAAGAAGGGGAATTCAGCAAGGCGGCGGCAGCTTAGGTTGAAGCCTCTCCGGCGTGGGGTCGATTTGCATCGGCGACGGCAGCAACACCAGATCCGCCAGGAGGCGAAGGCGGGTTCCAGGTCCTTGGTGGTGTGGCGGCAGTAGCAGGTGATTGTTTTCCCGTTGTTTGCAGATCCAGGCGAGGGAGAAAGCAGAGAGGCTAGGGAGGCGTTACTGGTTGCTCGCTTGGAAAGGGACCCGAGGGGAGTGACGGGGAGACGGAGGGGACGAAGACGGTGGTGATCTCCGGTTTGTAAGGAATGGTGAGGGAGAGGAACAGAGGGAGGAGAGGGGGCTGAGAGAGATAGAGAGAGAGGAGAGAGTTCGATCCAGAGAAGGATGAGGCTGCGCAGGCGGCGAAGGCAAGGCTCGCTGCTCCTATTCCGACTCCGGCACGTGCACAGAAACCCTCCGACGATGGCAACAGCAGGGCAGGGAGGAGACTGGCTTCGTTCGAATCCCTGGTGATCTGCTGCAGCTCTAGATTTCAAGGTGGAGGGGTTGGGCGTGGAAGACTACATAGGAAAGGAAAGGGAAGAGGGAGATAAGGCAACAGAGGGGGAGAGGGGCGGTTCCAAATCTGAGGTGCTAGACTAAGCAAGAGCTAGGGCGGCTGTAGCGGGACAGGGCAACGCAGAGACTGTTGCAGCTCCAGGAGCGAGGATACGGCTGATGACAGGTCGGGGAAAATCTCATCCGTGCCAGGAGAAAGAAAAGAAAGAATAGAAAATAAAGAAATAAACAAACCAAAGAGAACTAAAAAAAAAATATTCGATCCAAAAAGCTCTCCGAACGGGATTCTCGAATCGGAAATTTTCCGACTATTTTTTTCACAAAAAGAATAAACATACGGGAAAAGAATATGTTGATCAAGTATATAATTAAACTCACAAAAATACTTCGTGACGTATAAAATCAATCTCGTAATTTAGTTACGAGATTCTAATAATAATTCAAAATATTGTTAACATATTAATATGAACATGTATTCCTAAAATAAAATTTTACTTTTATTTTACGACGTAAAATAATCGTAAAACATACTCAAGATACTAAAATATCGATAATGGCCGAAAAATAAATATCGCATACGCGCCTAAAAACTGGGGCGTTACATCATATTCCCCTAAAAACAAGTTTCGTCCTGAAACTTGCCACACGTCGAACTTCTCGGCCCCTAAGGCCGAGGTATAAACTCACAACTAGGAATATTTAGACCCTCAAATCTATATGCAGAAGCTGCACTAACCACCATCGCAATGTATATAGGTTGGTCATAAACACATTCCCGTACGGGCACATACAACATATAACATCACACATCTACACAACTAAGGGAACAACTATGTCTAACCCGTCGATTATATCGTTGCAACTAGCTCAACGTTAAACTCAACTAAAGATACTATCCTCCGTCTTCCTATTAGCCTCATAGGTTCTTCGTCTGCCACTAAATCATGAGGACCGCCAATACATCTCGAGTCATGCATGTACTTCCTAGACTGATACATATAGAACCCCGGGTGAATCCCCACTAATCTCGGCGGCTACGCCAACCGGTAAACCACCATCCTTAGTTACGCTATGATCTCACAAAGGTCCAATATATCGGAACTCAACTTCCTTCTCGGGTCTTCTCAATGCAGCATTCCCACTATGTTTCTCTCTGATTGTATCTAACAAAGAAGATTAAATCTTCCCATTTACACGGTTGACTTTGGTTCTTGTCAACTCAAACTGTAATGTTAAGTTTCTTCAATTCTTGTTGTAAGTCCCAAATAATGAAGGAAATACTTTAGCTCTCACCGCTTCTACTAATGAGACACGTATGCTATTACTTTTACATTGTTCCTCAATAATCGATCAATACTTTATCTTGCAAAATCACTTGCACACTTCAAACCCATCATACCTAAAGGAAAATCAAAACAACTGGACCAATGAATCTCCTTTTTACTCTCAACAACTCTATTATAAATTCTTCGTCTCATTCAATACTTCATTGTCGTCCGGATTAGGTTACCATAATTGGTGTTATACAACTTCTCTCTTCACGTATCTGGTAAAGCTCAGCACTTCTAATAAAGCTTTTAACTTCCTTCCATATCTTTTGGGGTTTGCCATCCCGAGACAACGTGTCATACGACTTCTCTCTTTTTTAAGAGTAGACCCAAAAATATCTTATCCGGGGCATCAGTAAGCCCATATGAAATAACTAAAACTCGTAGTAGCCATGGTTTGTTTGGAAGGCCGTATTTCCAATATCCCAATCTTGAATTCTCAATCGGTGACAATCAGACCTTAGCTCAATTTTAGAAGAGACTACCGACCCTTGCAACTGATCGAGTAGATCATCCATTCTTTGTATGAAATACTTGTCCTTCGTTGTCATCTTGCTCAACTTATAGTAATCGAGGTACAAACGGAGATAACCGTCTCTCCTTTCGCAAACTGGTGTCCTCCATAACAATTTCAAATCAAGAATTCAAGATATATCCCAACATGAACTTCAAATCAAGAGTTCAAGATATATTTCAACGTGAACTTCAAATCAACTTAATGGTAAATCCTCCTCCCGATGTATTCGAATCCATTCTATCTCGTGTTTCAACTTTTCTTCTCCCATCACATATCGTAAGATATCGACACAATCTTGTCTTAACATTTGTCAAGTGGTCCACCCCGATCTATTGAGGTGATTTCCATCGAACACGTGGTTTAATACTTCTTTAGCTGCAATGTTCACCGTCCTCTTTCAAAGATCCTTCATCTCCGGAACTCGGAGGCTTGCTCTAATAATCTTCTTAAGGTTTCACACTTATGTGAAGTCATGAAGGTCCTAAATGTTGGACTTAATACACCTTATAATATATTTGTAACACCCCAAATTCTGAGAACTCGGGGAACTACTGGTTAGGACCTCACAATGGGTCCCGACCTTAGTTTGACAACAATTTCACTAGGATCTTACAACAAGGCACAAAAGTATTTAAAAACATTTGAAAACTTTAAACAATATATACATGAAGAATATGTATCAGCCTTACAAATAAAGATACTAAACCGATGCATATGAAGAACGAAAGACATCCCGTCCCCAACTAAAATGAGTATGTGGACCCGGCTAGCCATTCACTCTGGATCTCTCTACAACTGTCTTAACCTGCAAGGCATCTACAAGCGGTATAAAACCGTTAGCTAACATTCTATGCATAAACATAAAGGTAAAAGCACAAACACACAACATACACAATCAACATGCAACACTCAATCCTTTTATTATCTTTAATTAGGTGATATGTCATTACTAATTAATGATACTTATTTTGTGACACGAGGGATTCCCAAACCTCGCCCCTGTCCCCGTTTACCAACGCGGAATGGTACTAATGCATCTGACCGTCTACCTGACTGGGCTGGTTGCAGGGAATCTCCTAGACTCTCGCAAGAGCTAGGCAGACGATGTCACGACCCGTTATCATACACTTGGGTAAATTACGTAGATAATAAAGTTGGCCTAATCCGGTTTCATTATTTATCATAACTAACAAACACCACTCATACACATTACACTCATACAAGAAGGCAACTAAGTAAGTTCGTGGACTTACCAGTCTCCAAGAGCAACCGATCAACACACTCTCAAGTTCCCCTCGGGAAAACGCATAACGCCTGTTCAAGACAAGGCACACGAATCAAACAACGCTCTAGTCAACTAGAAGTCCTTAGACTTCTAGGCTCAACATCCTCGCAAGAACATAAACGCATAAGATGGATCGACACTTAAAACCTAACACAACTCTTTTAAACTAAACTATACTTAAACCCAACTTCAGAACATCCTAAATCTGGATTAACCCAACGGATTGCTCTCAACTTTTACTACATGCTCCTATACATATCCATCAACAACATATCCAAAGATCTCGTCCAACAGAGGTCGATAACCCCTCCAAATCTATTTCACAAAACTGCATCACAAGCAGTTTTTCTCATACTTAGAATATATCAGCATAACCTAAAAACTGCATGAGGAACCAACTTTGGAGAATCATATCTCCTTAACTATAACTCGGGATATTCTCAAATTTCAGTATGTTATACTATATAATACCAACTACAACATATCCAAAAATCATCACTAAAGGAGGAGTCTAACTTATCCAAATCTAGATCACAAAACCTGTATCGACATGCAGTTTTCCACACTTAGGAAATTCAGCAAACACTTAACAAACAACACACTATCTTAACTTTGAAAAAAAAAATCATAACTCCTAAACCGTTCGCTGGATTTATCCCAAATTTTGATATGTTCTACTATAAAAACTTATCTATAATATATCAAAAATTCAGTAGCAAAGGAGATCAAAAGCCTATTCAAAACCATCTCACAAAACTGCATCACATGCTGTTTTTCTCAACACTCAGCACACTTATATAAACTGCATGAGGAGTCAACTTTGCAACAACATAACTCTCAACCCGTAACTCCGATTCTTCCCAAATTTTAGTATGATCTACTATGTACTACTGAATACAACATATCCAAAATTCAGCAACAAAGAATGATTTTAGCATACCTAAATCTGGCCCCGAAGTTGGATACTCGACACATTTTTGAAAATTCAGAAAAAGGGTGGATCTTCACAGATCTACAGATAGTAACTCCAAGTCAGTTTAAGGAAGATTTAAATCTCGATTAGGACCTGAGGAAGAAGGGAAGAAGAGGCTCACCAATTCTACAGGATGTCCGGTACTTGCCTAACCACACAACTGGATTAGATTAGTCTATCTTCTTCCCACTGTTTAAACTTAGAGTGAGGTATACTTACTCACTTCGATGGTTGCAGGATGGTGTCCTTGGTACTGCACGTGAAGAGACGAGGTGCGCAGTTGGATGTAGGGATCGATACTAGAGTAAGAATGTATCCAACTGAAGAGAAGTGAAGAGAATGACTGAGGAGACTCACCTAGTTACAAGAAGCTCTTCCTTCTGTCAACACTGGATGAGGGCATTCAGCTTCTCCAATCTGTACCAACTGCAGCGTGATACATTGCAGGGAAGGTTGGTATGCGTTTTTGCTCCGGGGCATCCGAGTGCACAAGGAAGGAGGGAGATGGTCTTTTGTGCTTGTTGGGGAAGGCGAAGAGGAAAGTGAGGGAGACGGTTCTTCTGTAGAAAGCAAGACGAGGAAGAGTGGAGCGTTGAATGTAGACGGAAGATGGGAAACGTGGTCACTTGTTGGACTTGCTCCCTGTGCTGCGTGATTTCAGTAGCCATTACAAAAGATCTTCACTCTTAACTCAACAGATGTTACATGGGCAACAGGGGGACAGAAGGCCGGCTGAACATATGCTTCTCCATGGGCTTCAACGTGTAGCTGGGCTAACACGAGCAAGGAGATGGGCTGAAGCGAAGGTTTGTTGGCTTGGGAGAGTTACGTGTAGCTGGGCCAGCACAAGCAAGGAGAATTCTGGGCTGGAGCAAAGGCAAGCGCTGGGCTGAGGCTGTTTCAAACCCGCCAGCAAGAGTTAAGGTAAGGGCTGGAAAAATAAATCCAATTAAGAAACAATGGGCTGAAACAAGACAAGAATTAAGTGGGCTGAAAGTTTGTCAAAACTTGTCAAAAACTTGTCATGGCTTTGTCAGGCCCATGCATGACTTCGTCACAGAGTTGTCGGGCTTTGTCATGACCTCGTCTCAGTTCTGTCATGGTCTCGTCACAGCTTTGTCACAGTCTCGTCTCAGTCTTGTCATGATCTCGTCTAAAGTCGTCGTTAAGGATTAATTATAAGAATTAGGGTTTGATATAATTCTATCATTTTATGTGAATTAAATTCTACATAAAATGATAAATAATTATAAGAATTAGGGTTTGATATAATTCTATTATTTTATGTGAATTAAATTCTACATAAAATGATAAAATTTGTGAAGAAAGAAATACTAGATAGAATGGGAACCGTCAACTGCTCGAAGTCCGAATTGATTCGGAATTAAACGGGATAAAAATTACGAATATTACAATATTAGTATCACCTTCTTCGTATTCTACCAAAGCTTGCATCATTCCTTTGAGTAGGTGTAGAACTTACCCCCTTTTCTTACGTAACGTCCAATCGACCGTAGAGGTTCTAACCTCAATCTTTCATGTACTTCTTGTACATCTCACATCGACTTTAAACTTCAAAACTTCAGTCTTCCCTTACTATTGTTGGTCACCTTATGTATTTCTCGGTATTCCATGATCAACTTTGCGGCCATATTAGTATGTCCCATGGAGAATACTAGGCAGAATTCCCCAACCACCATCACTGTAAGATCCACCCATTACTTTACCAAGCATTAACATCATAATCTCTAATCTTGAAGCATTGCCCTAATCCAGGATCTCCCGTTCACGCCATAGCCACCATGTCTCTTCCATGTGAGTTATAAAACTTGACTTAGCTTTTGCTCTTGAAAACATACACTCCATTACTTTAGACAACATACCATACATCCTCAAACCTACCATGCATCCTCTTTATGCATTCCCCATTTCGTACATCAACTATTGAAGACTCACCTTCGTCATTGTCTTTTCAGTCCCCCTTACCCTAATCTGTGTCCTTTCCCATATGACAAACCCATGACCTAAGAAGGTCGCAACATATCGGTACAATCTCTCTCAACAAGGTACGTTACCATCACTTGTTGGAGTCGATAAATTGTTACTTGATTAAGATATTTGCGCTTCCCACGATATACCTCTTTGTTGCCGACATTCAACCACCACGAATATTCCACGTTCTTGTTACCCCTCTTCATGATCCAATCTCCTGGGTTACTCTCCCCACCTACATTCACCAGTATTAATCCGCACATGTGCATTCTCAGTGGTCACCGATTAGCTCATTAATGACCTTTTCTAAGATCAACGACTTACCCTCCTACCATACTTCCATGTTACCATACTCTTGAAGGACACCCTCTCACGGTACTTTGCCTTAAACTTCACTTGCTCATTTTACTCTTCACACCCTTCCTTAACTCTTTCTACGTTCCACGCTTCCTTCCACTTCTCTAAGATAACTATACCTTCCCAACTCTTTCACGTCATATGACCCAGTTCATAGGCTTAACCGCTCTTCATGATATTTTGCAAAAGCTCCTCTCAAATCTTCTAACATTAAATAGCACCCACTCGCGTTCCTCTTGTTGGTATCTTAAGACTTTCAATCCAAGCTCCTTGTTTCATCCTTCATATTTTAGAGATCATTATCAACACACACTTCCTCCTCCTTAGTGTTGTTCAATCTCACCATAATGACGGAAAAGGATTGACTCCACAAGGTAATTCTACTATGTGAACTTTCGCCATGTAATACTCCTTGTAACTTTCGTATTTCTGAAGAAGTCTCCCGCTTAAGCTCTCGCAAAAACCGTCACTTACCCTTTCTGGTTCTTCTGTAAGCTTAACTTACGCATCTCATGAATCTTCGTATTAGTTTGACAACACCTCACACTCTGACTCCCATGCTTAGGAGCATCTAGGAAAAACTTCATGTCTCAAGGAAATACCACTTCTACCCTTGCTAGTATGCACTCCTTTCCTTCCCGCTTCGCGTCTTTAGTTATCCATGTGTCGTCTTGAAAAATCATAAGTTCACCATCTCTAGTTGGTTTCGTTGTGATTCAATCGTTGCTTCTTTGCAACCACTCTCATGTCTTCATGTCGCTTCCTTACTCGTATCACTTCCTTCTCAGTTTTGCTTAAAATAACTCGAGGTTCTCTTCCACTTGTTTGTCCTTCATTTACGTCATCTCTAATCCTTGTTCGCTCGAAAAGTGTGTGCGTCAAAGTCTTAAATTTATATCTAGAATTCAAAGCAAAGCGAACCCGCAGTGTACGGATCAGCTGTAGTGAGGTAAGAATTCCAGAGTCGAACTCAGGGATTTGGTGAGAATAAATTCAATTTCAATTATCTAGCGAAAAATGCAAAAAGCTTTTGTGATCAAATAAGGATAAAATGATTCCAAGGATTCAAGTATCTGATTTCGGCTTTAGATTCAAGACACTTCTATAGATATAGGACAGAGTTTATATTGCCAAGATTAAATGTTCAAAAGTAGATATCGTACGGTGAAGTTCCGAAACCTATATAACTAATCTAAAGGTTCTCTCTATAAGGGTTGTTGAGGCTGCAATATAGAAAGATCTTAAGACAAGAATTATGTTCAAACTAACTATCTAAAACTCCAGGATATGACTCTCCAAAACAAGAATAGAAAGCACACTTAGAATCTTAATAAAGGATGTTGAGTCTCTTTACTACCCAAATCTTGAAATCTTAATCTATTAAATGTAGAATCAGGTTTAAAGTGTCTTCATACATTCAATTAGAGGGTAAAAAGGTTAATCAAGGTTGGGATTTAGGCAAGGATTAGTTTTGATTAAAGATTGATTCAATTAAGGTTCGTCAGAAGAATAAATCGGGTTGTTCATAAGAAAATCGGCCGATTTACTCAAGAACAGTCCGATTTTCCTGTTGTCGCAAAACTAAAATCTAAACTCTCAGGGTCCTAATGTTTGAATGAGTTCAGTCTATCATCATCTAAGCCTTAATCATCAACTATTCTCCCCAGAATCACAAGGGTTTTAGCCAACCATTTTCAAAATCGAATCAAATTAAAGATTGAGTGAAATATCGCAAAGAAACCGAATCTTGAATAAAAATTCAATAACTTTCAAATCTGTAAACAATCGTCAAAACTGATCAATGTATCTCTTTAGTAACTCAATTACGTGTTCAAAAAGCACAATTGCTTTGATGGATAAAGAAATCTCACAAACAAGAATCAAGATTGGCTTCCCGGCAAAAAGTCCTTCAATCCTTCTCCAAGAATCTCCAATCTCTCTCAAACGTGTAAAGATTTCCCGCTGCGGCCTCCTCGTTTTCGTTCCTAGGGTTCTCATCTATAGTTTCTTTCAGATGGGCCGTTTGGCAAAACTCTCCTCTAGCCCAAAAGAATTGGGCTTTGTGTCGTCTTTTCATTTGGCCGAAAAACAAAGGAAATCGACCCAGTCGATTTATACACAAAACCGTTCGATTTCTAGGATAGAAAATCGTCCGATTTTTATGCATATTGGCACGATCTTCTTCAACAGAAAGTGTTCTTCTTTTGGCCCGTCTTCTATGCTTCTCCTTTGCAATTCCTTAGCTCTTTGTGATCCCTCTAAGACTCCTTTAGCTTCCTTAACATCCTTAGATGCTCCTTGCTCCGCTTTTGCTTTCAATTCCACTCCATTTACCTATAATTCATCAAAAACTCGTGTAAACCTCTATTTCCGACAAATGATTGAATAGAACATAAAAGGTACACAAAATCTCTTCTAAATGCAAGGTAAACTGAGACAATCTTCTACAATATGCATGAATATGATGGTACATAATTCATGTCATCAAAATACCCTATACTTGCCCCTTGCTTATCCCTAAGCAAGACTCAAATTTAGAATACAAGATGTCATGGATTATATATGTATGAAAACTCAAAAACTTTTCTTTTGGTAGTGCTTCTTCTTATTGGATCACCCTCAAAGTGATATTTCAAGGCATAAAAAGGCAAAGTGTGTATCAATGATAACTATAGGATGAACTAACTTCCATTTCTTTCTTGAAAACACAAATAAAGGACATGATAAAGGTGTAGAGGTAATCAAAGTCAAACAAATCTAAGGCATGAAGCCTTAAACACATGCATAAAAGTCTCAAGGTCTTCTAATCAAAGGAAAGGTCAAAGAAACGTATTAAGGGAAGGAATTCTTTTTGGCAATTGTGGTGCTAATCCGGGAAAGAGGAACACATAATACCTTCAAAAATTTTCTTCACCGCACATGCTTCGCATGTAGAAAGTTTTGCTTCCATTATACTTTACTTTTTGAGAGTATGGACAGCGGTGCACAAAAACCGAAGCCTAGGAGATCGACGTTTCTCAATTTCGAGATGCCTCAAACCCTTGATGCACATACCATATCCCGTTAGGACTTGTCGTTCAATTGGACTTTGGCAAGACACAAACACCCGGCTATGTGAATGGTGCCGAGTTACTCATCCTCATGTTCAACGTCCCCAAACTTATGAATTTCTACACTTTCATTTAATACATTTTCCTTGGCCCTCCCACATCAAACATGCCTTTTTCTATCACTTATCCTAATTCCCGGATGGTAAAAGGAGGGTTACATATTTCATTGAGGGGCTAGCATGATCAAGATATGAGAAAAGAAAAGAAGTGAATTGCCTTAGTCATCCTTATATGATGTAAAAGAGCTTGCAATATAGCTTCGACTATTATTTCATTCTCATATCAAAACAACTAAATCATATAACTTATTCATGCGTTCAAGTAACAAAAGTAAACTCATTCATGCTATGATTAACATCTCAACACAACTAAGCATCTTTTTGCCTATCCACATACACATTTCTCATCATAGAGGTCATTTCCATCATAAGAAGCATAAAAAAAAATTTTTTTGAAAAAGAACATGCAAATGCAAATGTCATAGTGGAAAGCAAGTAGTGCAAGAGTTATTACAAGCTAAATCATCAAGAGTAGTGCAAAGTTCATAAAGTGCTAAGATGAAATAAAAGGTATTGTAAGTACCCCTACCCCATACTTAACATCCACATTGTTCCCAATGTGAAAATCAAGCATGAGATGAAGAAAAATACTTACAATGTAAAAGAAGTGGAAGCTCAATCCTCTGTCGGTGGTGGAGGTGGTGGATAAGGATACATCGGTGCACTAGGATCGTAGAAGTGGCCAAACTGGTGGTAGTATAAATCTCTCATCTGGCCATTGTAGGATGAATCCCTAGCGTCCGTCTCCTGCTTGTAGTTCCTGAACTGAGTGTTCAGGGTGTCGTAGTCGGAGTGGAGAGCGTGATAGTCGGTGTTGAGGCTCTGGAAGCTAGAGACTAGCTCCCTAAAGTGACGGGGAAGGCGACGTCCTCGTCCATGTCCTGGGGCACGTGCAAATGAGCGGCGAGGTGGCTGCATGTCATCCTCCGTCTCTTCATCGCCTCTACTAGTCCGGCTAGGTCCTGCACCATGAGTGTCGGTGTCCATGGCATCTGTAGCATGACCGCTATGAGTGTCACTCTCGAACTCGAGCATGGTCCCCTATCCGCCATCCTCATCCTCCTCCTCAGAGTCACCTGCATCATCATCATAGTAAGTAGGAGGAGAGAACTCCTCAAGCATCGACTCGAACGTCTCCTTCCAGTTCCTCTTGTTCCGAATAGTGTATTCGGACTTCCATATGATCTCGGATGGTTTCTTCTTCGGATCCCTGTGTCATGGCATGGGCACATGAAGTGTTCCTCTCCCTCGAGGAATCAAGACCTGGCGAACAACCAACCGCTGTGAGCCTAATGGAAGGGCACTCTCAGCTAGAGTGCATCCGGAGAAGTCTAATCCCATTGTCTTAGCCACATGAGTGACAAGACCTCCTGCACAAATATCGCCCTTAGCTTTGTTGGCTATCTTTCCTAGATAGTCAGCAAGCATGGTAGAGATGTCGGGAATGGTGGTGGATGTCATGCAATAGAGAATGAAAAGCTCATCAGCCTTGAGCTTCTGTGGAGTCTCTGTCCGTGCAAATAGGCTCTCACTAAGAATCCTATGTACTACTTTGAAGGAGAGGTTGTACATACTAGTCTCCTAGAGTTTCCGGGTCTCCACTTGTCTCCTCCGTATTCACCCACTGAAATAGCCTCCCAGAAGTCACTAGCACTAACACCTCTAGCAAATGTGCCTGCATCTGAATAAGAAAAACCGAACAAGTCTCCAAAAGTATCAATGGACATAGTGTGGTCTTGGCTCATAAGGCAGAATGTGACCATCCTTTCCCTAGGATCATGCTCGAATGTACTAAGGAACTCTAGGGTGATCTCGGTATAAGCATCCTCCCTAATCGTAGCAAACTGTCTCAGCCCAGCCCTGTCAAGCATCATATCTACATCCTTTCGAACAAGCAAGGAATCTAGATCATCTAACACAATGTAGCGAGGAGGGGTGAATGGGCGATCTAAGATGCGTTCATAGCGTTTCTTGTGCTTGGATAGGGGAGGGGGAAGCTTAGGAATGTTTTGAGGTGGTGGTGGAGGTGGGGGAGGGGCTTTGGAAGAGGATCCCTTCTTCTTCCCCGTATTCCTAGTTATTCTCTTCACAATATCCATTCTGCAGCAAAAAATCGCCCTGTTCTTCACAAAAATCGGACGATTTTTCTGGGCTAGGTCGATTGTTCTGTCGATTTCTACGATTCTCACAATTCTGTAAAGTTCTATTCCAACAATCACCACATACAGTTTCCTATAGTGATTTCTAAGCAGATTCTTCAATCAATTTCAGCAAACAAACACTTCCTAAGCAAACTTCAATTTCGAACAAGAAACTTAGGTTTTGGAAAGAAAAACCTGAATTCCGTACGGAGGAGTCGATTGCCGTGCTTGTTGTTGGTAGATCCTCGTTCCTTGTTGAAAATGCTTCAGTTTGGAGCCAAGAATCACTCAAAATGATTAAGGAATGAGGATTGTAGGGTGTGGGCGATTTTCGGAGTTCTTGAGAGAGGGAAATCGAGAGTGGAAGGTTGCGGAATGAGGAAGATCGAGTGTTTGAGTGTTTATATAGGGTCGAGAAACTGTGAAGGAAATCGGCCGATTTATAAGGTCGATTTAATCGTCGGGGCGATTTTTCTCTGAACTCAAAGAAAATCGGACGATTTACTTTGGTGGGTCGATCTCCAGGTCGATTTTTCTTCCTGTTGTCAAAAATCGCCTTTCTCTGTTACTGAATCGGACGATTTACTTTAGGTAACTCGATTTTTTCTCTGAACACTTGGAAATCGGACGATTTACTTTGGCAGGTCGATCTCCAGGTCGATTTTTCTTCCTGTTGTCAAAAATTGCCTTGCTCTGCTCCTGAATCGGACGATTAACTTAGTGTAGCTCGATTTCCTTCCTTATTCTTCATGGATATTGAAGATTAAACTTATTCATGCTCCCTTTCTCCATGGATCTCTCAATATGGACCTAATTTCCTGCAATTAATGACACGACAAACCAAGAGTGCATCGAGGAACAAATAAAAAGCAAAAACAAAGAAACAAAACAACTAATCTATTCTAACTAAGTGATGAAAGGAGGGAAAGACTATACTATCATGGGTTGCCTCCCAAGAAGCGCTTGATTTATCGTCTTTAGCTGGATGGTGTATGGTTTTGTGTTCAATGGAGGAGGATAGGAGCTATCTCCTCGACCGGAGCTTCCGGTGTGTATTTCTTCAACCGTTGGCCATTAACCTTGAAATTTCCGCTTTGTTCACCCCATACTTCAACTACACCATGGGGGAAAATTCGTTTAATTACATAAGGTCCTGTCCAACGGGATTTAAGCTTACTTGGAAATAGACGCAGTCTTGAGTTGAATAGAAGGACTTGGTCTCCCTCCTTCAAGTCTTTTGGAATGATGTGCTTATCATGCCAACGTTTTGTCCGTTCCTTGTAGATCTTTGCGTTCTCATACGCATTTAGCCGGATCTCATCTAGCTCATTGATGTCTAAGAGCCACTTCTCTCCGGCTTCTTTCATGTCAAAATTGAGCCACTTGATAGCCCAATAGGCTTTATGCTCTAGCTCTATAGGAAGATGACAGGATTTACCATAGACAAGATTATAGGGAGTCGTAACTATTGGTGTCTTGAAGGCCGTCCGGTACGCCCATAGTGCATCGTCAAGCTTCATTGACCAATCTTTTCTCGTTTTAGAGACAGTTTTCTCTAAAATTCCCTTAATCTCTCTATTGGATATTTCGACTTGTCCGCTGGTTTGCGGATGGTAAGGTGTAGCTATCTTATGGGTCACCCCATACTTAGCCAATAGAGTCTCAAATCTACGGGCTGTGAAATACGTTCCTCCGTCGCTAATGATGGTTCGGGGAGTTCCGAACCTTGGGCAGATCGTTCTATTGAAGAACTTCACCACTACCATTGTATCATTAGTAGGAGAAGTGATTGCCTCTACCCATCTGGAGACATAGTCTACGGCAAGAAGTATATATTGGTTACCGCATGAAGATGGGAAAGGTCCCATAAAATCGATGCCCCATACATCAAAGATCTCTACTTCTTGTATTTTGTTGAGAGGCATCTCATTCCTTCTTGATATATTACCTGTCCTTTGACAAGCATCACAAGCAACAACAAACTTTTGCACATCTTTGAAAAGTGTAGGCCAATAGAAGCCGGAACGAAGTACCTTAGCACAAGTCTTGTGGGAACTAGCATGTCCGCCACATGGTAGAGAATGGCAATGGCGGATGACACTATCCACCTCATCTTCGGGGATACATCTCCTGTAAATGCCATCGGGACCTCTTTTGAATAGAAGAGGTTCGTTCCAATAGAATTGCCGGACGTCTCTAAAGAACTTCTTCTTTTGAGCATATGAATGTCCGGGTGGAATCTCTTGACAAACAAGGTAATTCACAATGTCAGCAAACCATGGATCATTACCTTTTGAGATGTGTTGAAGACACTTTTCAATCTCGTGTAGCTGTTCGTCAGGGAATGAGTCGTCTATAGGAAGTTCATCTGTTTCGACGGTAAGTTGCGGAAGACGACTAAGATGATCGGCAACGGAGTTTTCCGATCCTTTCTTATCACGAATCTCCAAATCGAACTCTTGTAGAAGTAAGATCCATCTTAGAAGTCTTGGCTTCGCATCCTTCTTCGTGAATAGGTATCGAATTGCGGAATGGTCCGTATAGACGATCACCTTCGCACCTACAAGATAGGAACAAAATTTCTCAAAAGCGTATACTACGGCTAAAAGTTCCTTTTCTGTGGTTGCATAATTATATTGGGCCTCATCTAGCGTTTTGCTAGCATAGTAGATGGCATGAGTGCGACCATCTTTCTTCTGTCCAAGAACGGCTCCTATAGCGACGTCGCTTGCGTTGCACATGACTTCGACAGGAAGAGTCCAATCGGGTGGTTGAATGATTGGCGCTGAAATCAAGGCTTCCTTGATCCTGCAAAAAGCATCTAAACAATCTTTCGAAAATTTAAAAGTTGCGTCTTTCATCAAAAGATTAGTCAAAGGTTTTGAGATCTTAGAAAAATCCTTTATGAATCTCCTATAGAAGCCTGCATGCCCTAAGAAGCTTCTAATTCCTTTCACCGAAGAAGGGGGAGGTAACTTCTCAATGGTTTCTATCTTTGCTCTATCAACCTCTATTCCCCTTTGTGATACTAGATGACCTAACACAATCCCTTCGGTGACCATGAAATGATACTTTTCCCTTTTTAAGACTAAGTTAGTGTCCTCACATCTCTTAAGAACTAGTGAAAGGTTATAGAGACAGTTATCAAAGGAAGAACCATATACCGAAAAATCGTCCATCAAGACTTCCATGATATTCTCTACATATTCGGAGAAGATTGCCATCATGCACCTTTGGAAGGTGGCTGGAGCGTTGCATAGACCGAATGACATCCTTCTATAAGCGAACGTACCCCATGGGCACGTAAAAGTCGTCTTCTCTTGATCATCCGGATGAATTGAAATCTGAAAGAAACCGCTATATCCATCTACATAACAAAAGTAAGAATGTTGGGCTAACCTTTCCAACATTTGATCGATAAAAGGAAGGGGGAAGTGGTCCTTCCTAGTGGCCACGTTCAGTTTGCGGTAGTCGATGCACATTCGCCACCCTGTAACTGTCCGTGTGGGGATAAGTTCGTTGTTCTTGTTGGCAACAACGGTAATGCCTCCTTTCTTGGGTACTACTTGTACTGGACTCACCCATTTGCTATCAGAAATAGGGAAGATGATACCTGCATCAAGTAGCTTAAGGATTTCTTTCTTCACGACCTCTTTCATTGCCGGATTTAACCGTCTTTAAGGTTGGCGTGAAGGTTTGTAATCCTCTTCCATTAGAATTTTGTGCATGCATAGGGAAGGCTTTATTCCTACTAGATCATCAATAGTATAGCCTAATGCTCTCCTATGTTGCTTCAAAACATGCATAAGTTTCTCTAATTCAACATCATTCAAATTTGCATTGACTATGACCGGATATGTGAAATTAGTGCCAAGGAATGCGTACCTTAAATGCGTGGGGAGTGGCTTCAATTCTAATGATGGAGGTACCTTGACTGATGATGAATCGTGGCCTTCGGATGTTGTAGGAGAGGCCTCTAGAGGTGGGGGTACTACATCATTAGAGTTGAGAACAGCTGCGGTGAAGTTTGGAGAATCCAGAAAATTTCCCACTGGATCGACCTCCCCTGAAGTAAATCGGTCGATCTGAGGCACGATTTTTCTTTCTGTCGAAAAAAATCGGGTTGCCTCTTCACAAATCGGACGATTTAGTTTAGTCAGGTCGATTTTTCTTTCTGTTGACAAAAATCGGGTTGCCTTTTCACAAATCGGACAATTTGGTTCATGCAGGTCGATTTTCTTCACAGTTTCCGGAGTTAATTCTAGTTCTTCAATTCTTGTTCCTAGTTCTTCCTCCACATCATTTAATGCTTTCACATCCTCATTGCAATCATGTTCCACTCCTTCCTCCATGATGCTCATACTAATAACCTTTTGAAGAGGGTCTTTCATCAAGATTGAACTTACCACCTCTCTAGACTCCTCTTCATCAAAAATTTCAAAAACATTGTCTCTCAAGGCTGGCTCCTTGATTAAGGAAGAGAGTATGAATTCTATCTTTTCTTCACCTATATGGAAGGACAGCTGGTCATTCTTGCAATCGACCATGCATCCGGATGTTGCAAGGAATGGTCTCCCAAGAATGATGGGAACTGGATAATCTGCAGGGATGTCAAGAACGACAAAATCTATAGGGATGTAAAACTTACCGAGCTTTACGGGAATGTCTTCTAATATCCCCACCGGCTTAGTGGTGGAACGATCAGCCATGTAGAGTGTGATCTTCACCTGTCTAGGCCCTCCTAGACCAACTGCTTTGCATAGAGCAAGGGGTATGATACTCACACTCGCTCCAAGGTCACAAAGTGCATCATAGGTAGATTCTCCCAAAGTGATGGGTATGCAAAAGGATCCTGGATCACGGAGCTTAGGTGGCATATTCTCCGTCATAGTCTTGATGAGTTCGGATGACTCCATACTCATCTTAACTTCTCCTATGTCTTCCAATTTCCTCTTGTTAGAGAGGATCTCCTTGAGAAACTTCCCATAAGCTGGCATACCTAAAATTGCATCCATAAAAGGTATATTAATATGCAGCTTATTCATAAGTTCAACAAACTTACCAAAGTGTTTATCTAGGCGTGCACGCGATCTAGATTGAGGGAAAGGTAGAGGTGGTTTGTAAGCGGGAGGAGGAACATAAACTTCTTCCTTCTCTTTTGCCTCTCCTTCTTTAGTGGTGGTCTCGACTACTTTAGGTTGAGGGTCGGTAGTTGTCTTGCCACTCCTAGTAGTTATTGCCATAACCCTTCCCTTTGGGTTATCTTCCGTCTTCCCGGGAAGTTTCCCTTGGTCTCTTGGAACTTCTCCGGCCTTGTTAAATACTTGGTTTTCTAAAGCTTTGTGAGCTTTGTCAACCGAAGTTATATAACTCTCCAACCCTTGTAGCTTGCCTAGGATCGTCTCTAGCATGGGATCGGGTTTGCTTGATCCGCTTGATTGTCCCTGGCTTGTTAAAGGAGTAGAAGAAGATGGAGGTGTTAGAGCCTTTTCAGCATGAGAGTAAGGATTACCTGGATTTTGCTGATTTGACCTCCAATTGATGTTATTTGAGTTCCTATTGTTGTTGTTCCAATTGGAGTTCCGGTTGTTATTGTTGTTGTTGTTCCAATTGGAGTTCCGGTTATCATTCCTTTGGTTGTTGTCCCTCCCCATGTAGTTGGCTTCTTGCTCCTTAGTCTTTTGAAGACTCGTTTTGAGCACTTCCTTCAACTCTTTGATCTCATTGTTGAGGGAGAATATTTGTGTTTGAGCAACTTGGTTCAACTTGGCTCCCGAATCGCTTTGATTCCGGCTATTTGAGTCCACCTTCCGGTGGGAATACTTCTCAATGACTTGGGCTTGCTTCTCAATGAAGTCCCAAACATCATCCTCTCTCATGTCCATGAATGTACCACAAGAGAGAGATTGGAGGTTGAATTGTGTTTCCACATCCAATCCTTTGTAGTAGATCTCCAATAATTCCAGCTTGGAAATGTCATGGTGTGGGCAATCCAACAAGAGATCTTGAAACCTTTCCCAAGATTGAAACAAGCTTTCATTAGGTTTCATAGAAAAAGCATTTATTTTACCTCTCAATTCCGCCGTTTTGGATGGCGGAAAGAATTTGGTGAGGAATTCCGAAGACAATTCCTCCCATGTAGCTAGCTTTGCAGCTGGAAGTGTTTGGTACCAAGCTAAAGCCTTGTACTTCAAAGAAAAGAAGAACGGTTTGATCTTGTAATTGCTCGTAGTAGCCTTCTTCGTCTTCATAGTCTCCATGAGAATCTCAAAATTTTGCAAGTGTTGGTGTGGAGATTCAGTACTTGCTCCGCCATATTGACTTTGGCGAACCATGGTGATGACTTGTGGTGAGAAGCTAAACTCTTGGATGTCTTCAGCTCCGAAATCCACACCTAGACGGCGTGGTTGCTGAATTGGGTCCAACCGTTGCCCTAAAGTTCGGGGTCTATCACCGTCATTAGCAACTCTCATGTCCCTAGTTGGGAAGCGAGGAACAACCCGTGGTTTTGGGGTGTTTCGAATAGGACGAAGTAGTGGATCGATCTCCTCAAGTTCCGGCATGTCCGGATCTATCTCTTCATCATCGGATGAGTCATTTCGAATGGATTTAGTTGGTGTCTTGACTTTCTTCTTCTTCCTGGATTCGTTCAATTCCAACTTCATGTCCAACATCATAGCTCTTAGTTCATCAATTTGAAATTGATGACTCGTTTCAGCATCTTTTTCGTGCTTTCTCACTCAACTGAAGTTGGCGTTGAGCTTCATTCAGTTCAGCCTGGTAGTTTCTCTCGTCGTTCTCAGCTATTTTCTTTTCCTTCAACTTTCTTCTCAAAGTTCTCCCAATTCGGGATCGAAAGGCACTAGATCTTTAGTGGATCTAGTCTTTCGCATATACCTAAAGAACCTGCAAAGATCACTCAAGTAGACAAATCAAATCACAAGAGCAAGAGCTCTCAAGCTAGACAACCGAAAACCGAATTTGGTCTAGACCAAATCCCCGGCAACGGCGCCAAAAACTCGTTCACTCGAAAAGTGTGTGCGTCAAAGTCTTAAATTTATATCTAGAATTCAAAGCAAAGCGAACCCGCAGTGTACGGAACAGCTGTAGTGAGGTAAGAATTCCAGAGTCGAGCTCAGGGATTTGGTGAGAATAAATTCAATTTCAATTATCTAGCGAAAAATGCAAAAAGCTTTTGTGATCAAATAAGGATAAAATGATTCCAAGGATTCAAGTATCTGATTTCGGCTTTAGATTCAAGACACTTCTATAGATATAGGACAGAGTTTATATTGCCAAGATTAAATGTTCAAAAGTAGATATCGTACGGTGAAGTTCCGAAACCTATATAACTAATCTAAAGGTTCTCTCTATAAGGGTTGTTGAGGCTGCAATATAGAAAGATCTTAAGACAAGAATTATGTTCAAACTAACTATCTAAAACTCCAGGATATGATTCTCCAAAGCAAGAATAGAAAGCACACTTAGAATCTTAATAAAGGATGTTGAGTCTCTTTACTACCCAAATCTTGAAATCTTAATCTATTAAATATAGAATCAGGTTTGAAGTGTCTTCATACATTCAATTAGAGGGTAAAAAGGTTAATCAAGGTTGGGATTTAGGTAAGGATTAGTTTTGATTAAAGATTGATTCAATTAAGGTTCGTCAGAAGAATAAATCGGGCTGTTCATAAGAAAATCGGCCGATTTACTCAAGAACAGTCCGATTTTCCTGTTGTCGCAAAACTAAAATCTAAACTCTCAGGGTCCTAATGTTTGAATGAGTTCAGTCTATCATCATCTAAGCCTTAATCATCAACTATTCTCCCCAGAATCACAAGGGTTTTAGCCAACCATTTTCAAAATCGAATCAAATTAAAGATTGAGTGAAATATCGCAAAGAAACCGAATCTTGAATAAAAATTCAATAACTTTCAAATCTGTAAACAATCGTCAAAACTGATCAATGTATCTCTTTAGTAACTCAATTACGTGTTCAAAAAGCACAATTGCTTTGATGGATAAAGAAATCTCACAAACAAGAATCAAGATTGGCTTCCCGGCAAAAAGTCCTTCAATCTTTCTCCAAGAATCTCCAATCTCTCTCAAACGTGTAAAGATTTCCCGCTGCGGCCTCCTCGTTTTCGTTCCTAGGGTTCTCATCTATAGTTTCTTTCAGATGGGCCGTTTGGCAAAACTCTCCTCTAGCCCAAAAGAATTGGGCTTTGTGTCGTCTTTTCATTTGGCCGAAAAACAAAGGAAATCGACCCAGTCGATTTATACACAAAACCGTTCGATTTCTAGGATAGAAAATCGTCCGATTTTTATGCATATTGGCACGATCTTCTTCAACAGAAAGTGTTCTTCTTTTGGCTCCTCTTCTATGCTTCTCCTTTGCAATTCCTTAGCTCTTTGTGATCCCTCTAAGACTCCTTTAGCTTCCTTAACATCCTTAGATGCTCCTTGCTCCGCTTTTGCTTTCAATTCCACTCCATTTACCTATAATTCATCAAAAACTCGTGTAGACCTCTATTTCCGACAAATGATTGAATAGAACATAAAAGGTACACAAAATCTCTTCTAAATGCAAGGTAAACTGAGACAATCTTCTACAATATGCATGAATATGATGGTACATAATTCATGTCATCAATCCTCCGCTTCGACATCCTCTTAAAGGAGTCCGAGAAACACCAAGGTATTTGTCCAAAACATGATACACAACTTGGTACTTGAGCATACTCACCCTCAGATGTAAATTATCCTAAGCCAAACGGCGTCATCCAAGGGGTGATGATAGCTTTCTATCATCTCGACTATAAGGTCTAGCATTCGTATGTCACTATATATCCTAGTATACATATATAACTATATAAGTTCTATGTCCACATGCTATCAGCATAACACATCCAAGGAAACCATTCTCATAAAACGAGTTCCAAGCACTAATATAATATTATCATGTCAGATGTACAACTCATATCAATATAAAGGTCATGCCACCATAACAACATAACAAGTCCATTATGCATAACTATCATTAACATATAGTAATAGTCTAAAAACATCCTAGGTCCACGATACATATCTACACATATACACATATCTATATATATATACTAAAAATCCAATAACTATGCTGCCGAGATCCGCGGAAGGAGTGGTGGTCCGTACATTCTAACCCAAACCCGACTCATGCATATGATTTTGAATACAAAAAGTCAGAACCCGTGTGGGTTCTGTTTATTCCTCATTCGGCTTTTAGAAGATTGCGAGTACCATTGTTGTCAACCTAAGGCTTTGATACCACTTTTGTAAAACCCCGATTCCGCGGGATTCGGGATGCTACGGGCGGAGACCTCACAATGAGTCCCGACCCTTAGCTTGACAACAATTTTACCGGATCTTTCCAACATGGAACAAATAAAGGCAAATACCAAAATCGTTTTAATATACAACTTGGAAATTCAGTCGAGTCCTCAAAACGACACAACTCCAAAACTTAAATAGATATAAGATACTTAATTCATATAAATTTAAAATCATACCAAAATTTTAAAGATTCACTAAAAGCATACCCAATAATCAATAACATACACACATCAAGGGTACCAAATTGCACATACCCAATTATATGTTTTGAGTTTCATTGATGTATAACCAAAATTGTGTAAAACAAAATCATACCCCAATGTTTACTACAAACAAAATACAGTCAATTAAACATAATTGGGTGACTAACCATTCAAACCCACTTAATCAAACCCAAAACATCATACTATTATAGGCATAATCAACCACATACTCGAACCATATGAATTTGGGTAGCAGAGACATCATCTCTATTTATCAAGAACAAACAAAACAAACATATACCCAGTAATGTACCATGCATTTTTACAAACAATTTTACGTACACCTTAAATTTTATACCCAAAAACCAAACAACATACCCAATAAATTTGACTTTCATACCTACACTTTTATTCGACCAATCAAGCAAATCAAGAACATACTCAATACACATTCAACAATCAAGCAAATCAAAACAAACCTAAAAAAGTACCAGAGAGTATTAAAAAACCCGCGCCCCTGCAAATCTTCCAGAGCACCGAGAGCAAACCCTTAACATTTTGCTATTTCTCTATCAACCACACAAATTTCAATACCTAGTTCTTCATCTACGCCTTGGATTGCTCGAAATCCTGCTCGATTCTTAATTGAAGATCTAATTTGAAATACTAGAATAATTGAAAAGAGAGAGAAATATCGGAGTGAAGATGACCGGCATAAGGAGAAAAGGGATCGAAGACTTAAAAGGAACTTTGCGCGTTAAAAAAGGGTTTTTTCAACTCTATGTCTTGCCTAAGAAGGGGATTGACGGTGTCCATGGCCAGCGTAATCGATTGCGCCCATGGAAAATCGACACCGGGGAATCTCAATGGTCTAATCTAAATCCTTGCCCTGCAAAGCTTCTTCATCTGTGAGCATGGAGGTGTGAGAGAGAAAAGGGGCGAGAGAGCCAAAGAGGGAGACGAGATTTAGGAGAGAGAAAAGACATGTGAATCTTCTCTCAGACCTTCCACAATGGAGGTATCTAACAATTATTTATATTAAGTATCTAACCAAAACAGCTTAAAACTCTCCCTGGAGTTTTCAAATAGGATACTAAGAGAGAGAAATTTCTATTGTGTTTGATTGGTCCATGTGTCAAGTACACATTGATCTTCATTTTTTGTTTTTAAATAGGTTTGGTTTGTAGTTAATTAGTTATTATGAATAATATAAATATATTTTGATAAATTTTTTATTTTTAATATTTATAATTTATTTTTCTCTATCCATAGAGTCTAATATTGGATATGTTTAAAAAAAAATTTATATTAAAAAATAAGTAATATAAAACTAATACATTAAAGTCATACATGAAAAAAAATAGTTATATTTAAAATATATAGTTATTTTAACTAAAAGTAATTAGTATAAGTAATGTATTAATTAATGATGATATTTGGTATTTATTATAAATATGATAACTTTGACACATGAAATTAGTATATTACAATATATTACACGTAAAATTAATGTATTGATGTATTTGTATTTTTATATTTTTCATCTTAATTTTTTAGTTATTATTTTAACGTATTGGTATGCTTTTAATTTGTAATAAAGTTTTATTAAAAATTTCATTTTTATTAACCGTTTATAGTTTTATTATATAACTTTTACAATGAAATTAATAGTATCAATATTTTAAAAAGTATATAAGTATGTTTGTGTAAATAAATATGAAGTTAAGAAATGAGAGTTAAGAGACCATGAATGTGGAGAAAAAGTAGATAGAGTTTTATATGCTGATGTGGCGGAAAGAGAGTGTTAAGAAATGAGATTTAAGAAATCACCATTGTGGATGGTCTGAGACCATCCACAATGCACTTCATTTTCAATTTTATTTTCCTTTTTTTTTATCCTATTAATTTACCAAATAATCAAGGAGTCCATTTTCAAAACAATAAAACTAAGGGCCTTATTCTACCAATTTATTCTTTATATTTTATACTATCTACATATATATGGATATAGTTTTATTCTTTATATGATATTTTTGGAAAGTTTTAAGTTATGGATTCGAATTATATTTTTATCTTAATTTAATATCTATGTGGGACTGATAAGCTCTAAGGTGTTTAGGCTTAGGTCTTGTCAAACAATATGTATAAACAAGACCCGATTGTAGTAGTTGGGTTAGGATCGATCACGGGGAGTTGAGAAGTACTAACCGTCTTATAACTTTGTTTAGTGGGATTCAGAAAGGAAGAAAAGACTGTTTGTTTTGGTTTCTAAACTAAACTAAACTAATAAAAGAAAAAAAGGGTGTTGATTTCTTGTGTGACAAGCTATTCTAAGACAAAGGATCACCACAACATAGCCAATGTGACATTACTTAACACTTGAACTCGGTTTCTATGCTTAGTCGAGAGAGCTATCGATCAAGTCAAACCAATTGATGAATGCATCCACCCAACATCAACCAATTCAAATTTAACTTGGCGCTAGTTCTTCCAAAACCAATTCAATCAACTATTAACCTTATAGGTTTTCATTGACCAAGCCAATCCCGAAACATCTAGTGATAGTCTAAACTCGCAACGACTTGTGTAGGGACGCTATCGTGCCCTACCAATCGTTTTCTATCCTAGAGATCGGTTTAAGTTGAAGTTATCAAACTAGGCAAACCGAATAGACAAATATCAATACTTTCGCAAGAAGTACCTGATAACACGATTTATGACTTAGGTTTAGACACTCATTTAGATAGATTTTCCGCTCATTCATGCATGGTTTAGCACTAGTTCACGACGTTTGCACTCAATTCATGTATTTTGTCGAGATAGACGTCTACACGAACTTTTGCATGCTTTGTAGGTATTTTGGGAGATTTAGGAGCTTAATCGATACACTCGAGGATCGTTCCTCGAGATAACACACCTTCGGACTCATTGGAATGCAAGCTAGGGGCTAAGGAGGACTCATGGGACCTTGTTGGTGCATGCCATGCACCAAATTGTGACTTATACATCCAAAACAAGCTGAGGCACCAAAACCACGGCCACTGGGACTTCCACGGGCGTGGAAATGGGCCGTGGTTCTTGCTAGACGGTTGTGACAGCTGTGCCACGATCTTCATGGCCGACTCTTGCAAATTTGTAGGATAAATAGCTGGTCCTGCAAGGCTGTTAGGGGTAGACAATCCACACCCACTACCATTCTCTCCCACACTATCAACAAGAACATTCTCTCAATTGGAAGATTGGAAGGGAGCTATCATTGGAGGAGAAGAAAAGTTCCATTGGAGAAGAAGAGAAGAACACACCATTGTTAGTCCTTGATAGATTTTAGAGTGAAGATTATCGGAATCGTTTTCCAAGGTTGTAAGAATCGATTGAACCTTCTTTTGAAGGGTTGTGAGTCTTTCTAAATCTCATATTCAGCTTGGTATTCTTTGTTCAACTTGTTTTTCTCTTTCTCTTCATTTTCTTGCAAATGGATGCCATGATTTTATGCTTGATGATTTCGATTGTGATGATGTATGTTGTTGGCTAAATAGATGTGATTCTAGGGTAAGGAAAGGATGGTTATGGCTTGGACTATGATAAAATAGACTTAAATGTATGCTTGGATGATTCGTTTGATTGAACCTAGTCACTGTTAGAAACCACGATTTGTTCTAGACAAACCACGGCCGTGGACCTTGATGAACACCCCGTGATTTTGATTAACTTGCTTGTAATGATAAATCCAAGTGCTAGGTTGTTAGATTGTTGAAATCCTAGTGTTTGTCGAGTTAAATCTATCCTAGGGTGACCTAGTATTAGCAACTAAGTGTTAGAAGAGACCTATCCGGTGATTCTTGCTCTTAGATACCGAAGATGACAAACTCTAGGTAGTAGTGAGCCTCACAAGCCGCTATTGGACTGAGTGTGCTAGGATAGGTGTTTAGGACTTGCCTTTCCGAGACTTACCCGGTAAAGAGAGGTTAGATCCCTAGAATATCATCCGGTTTGTGTAGAATTCCTATCCTTAGGCTCTTTGAGACTTACCCGGTGATGAGACCTTAGGAACGGACTAGTGGACCATGAGACCTACCCGGTGATTGATCCCAATCTAGAAACACTCACTCCCAACATACTATAGTTAATCCAAGGAATGATTAGATAGCTTGAGTCCTATGCCATAACCGGAAATTCCGACCCCTAGAATCCGTTTTTCTCCTTTTGATTACATATTTCGTATTTGCTTGTTTGTTTGCGGTGTTAGCTTGGTTGATTGTTTATTTTGCATGATTTTTGGTCTTTGATTGATCACCTAAAAACCAAACCAAAAACATTGAGATTTTCATTCCTTTATTCCTTTCTCTTTTCTTACCCTAGATCTTCACTATACTTAGTCACTAATCGATTCAATCTCAACTCAGTCTTTGTGTTCGACCTCGGAATACTATCCCTACTACAAAACGTCCCGTACACTGCGGGTTCACTAGGAGTTAGGAGAAATATAACGAGTATAAATTTAAGGCTTTTTGCGCATCTATTCCTAGACGTAACAAGTTTTTGGCGCCGTTGCCGGGGACTAGGTCTAGATTGAGTCTTTTTGTGATTGTTTATAGTGTAGGTCTTTCTTGTTGCTTTTGATCTCTTTTGGTTTGTGTCTTTGCTTTTCAGGACATCTCTCACTCTTTAGGTGTATGCGAAGATCTCGTGGCAAGGATTTAGCTCCATTCGATCCCGAACCGGAGAAAACCCTTAGATCTACATCCAAGAGCATTAGAAAGGGAAAAAAGATGGCAGGAAGAGATCTTCAAGCTGAGTTGGATGAGGCCTTAGAGCAAATTAGGATAAGGGATGAAGCTTTGGAGAATGAAAGGAGACTTGCCAATGAAAGGCAAGAAGAAATTATGAGGGAGATTGAAGAGATTAGGCAAGCTCTTGTGCGAAGAGAACCTAACCCTCAAGAACCTCCACCTCCACCACCACAACCGCAGCCGGCGGTTAATATTCGGGTTGTGCCCATTGTTATTGAAGAGCCACAAACATTAGGGCGACGTATGGATCCAGCACAAAGAGCACACCGTCCGGGTGTGAACTTAGGAGATCCCGCAACCCATAATTACGAGCTCCGCCCTCAAGTTCTACAAATGATCCGGCATAATCAATTTGGAGGGATGGAAGGAGAGTCTCCTCATCAACACTTGATGAACTATGAGATCTTGATGGAGACTCTAAGGCCGCCTAGATTGGAGAGCAACAACCATAAGCTTAGGGCTTTCTCCTTCTCACTTAAGGATAAAGCCTTGGCTTGGTATCAATCTATTCCACAAGGGCAAGTGAGTACTTGGGAGGAGATGACAACCGAGTTCTTGACTAAGTTCTTCCCACCTTCCAAGACTACCGAGCTAAGAGGGAAGATCAATGCCTTCGTGATGAAGGATAGAGAAAGCCTATTCAAGTCTTGGGAGAGGTTCAAAGACCTTCTCCTAGATTGTCCACACCATGGTATACCAAAAATAGAGCTATTGGAGATCTATTTCAAAGGACTTGATGAAGATAGCCAATTCAAGCTTCAATCTCTTTCCGGTGGGACTTTCATGGAAAAGAATATAGATGAAGCTTGGGAGTTTGTAGAGAAGCAAGCTTTAGTGATTGAGAAGTACTCCCATAGGAAGAGTGATGGAAGGAAAGCGGGAGCATATGAGGTGAGTGAAGTCACCATGAGTAATTTCAAGCTTGATGCATTCAACAATGAGCTTAAGTCTTTGAGGGAGTTGTGTGCTACAACTTTGAAGAGTCAAGCAAGCCCTCAAGTGCAAGTGCAAGCAAAATTGTCTTCTAAGGAGGAAGATGTGAACTACATGGGAAGGGGCAATTACAACAACTATCAAGACCCAAGGAACTTCAACAACAACCGGCAATTCAACAATTACCGGCCTAACCACAACCATCCCGATTTTTCCTATTCTAACCCGGATGGAGCCTTGAACCCTCCCGCTTCCACAAGCGCAGCTCCACCACCAAAGGCTTCACAAGAACCTCCACCCGGATTTACTCAACCTCCAAAGGATAGAACCGAGATGATGTTTGAGCAATTGCTTGGAAGATTGAGTGGTCTTGAGAACACAATGACTTCCATTTCTAAGGCTCAAAAGGTGTTGGAAGCACAAGTGTTCCAAAAGGCGGGTGAAGCTCATAGGGATCCGGGAAAGCTTCCCGGAAGGACCGAAGACAACCCAAGAGGCCAAGTGTTGGCCATCACAACAAGGAGCGGGTTGAGTATGAAGGATCCCTTACCTAAGGGAAGTGACAAGGGGAAGCAAGTAGTGGTAGAGGAAGAGCCATTGCAAGAAGATGGAGGAAAGAACAAGGAAGATGAGCCAACATATGTGGCACCACCTCCATACAAGCCACCACTACCGTTCCCACAATCACGAGCAAGAGCTCGCTTGGACAAGCACTTCGGTAAATTCCTTGAACTTATGTCTAAATTGCATATTAACATTCCGTTCATGGATGCTATTTTAGGAATGCCGGCATATGGCAAGTTCTTGAAGGAAATACTCTCCAACAAAAGGAAGTTGGAGGAGTATGGGGAAGTTAAGATGACAAAGAGGTCCTCGGAATTGATTCAAACTATGAAGGAGGAGATGCCTCCTAAGCTAAGAGATCCGGGATCCTTTTGTGTGCCAATTGGAATGGGAGAAGTGAAGTATGAAGCCCTATGTGATCTTGGGGCAAGTGTAAGCATCATACCGCTTGCACTTTGCAACAAGGTTGGGCTAGGAGAGCCAAAGCCGGTCAAGATGACCCTTTACATGGCGGACCGTTCAATCACTCACCCCGTTGGAATCTTGGAGGACATACCGGTGTAACTCGGGAAGTTCTATGTGCCGATTGATTTTGTTGTCTTGGACATCCCGGCGGACTATCCGGTTCCCATCATCTTAGGGAGACCTTTCCTAGCCACATCCGGATGCTTGGTGGATTGTAAAAATGGAATTCTCTCCTTCAACATTGGAGAAGAGAATATCAAGTTCAAGCTGTCCATAATGATGAAGGGGCCAACCCTTGATGAGGATGTATTCAACATTGTCGAGCAAGAGGAGTCTAGAGAAGTTGTGAGCTCGATCTTGATCAAGGACCCCTTGGAGAAGGTTCTTAGATTGATTTTGATGGAGGAAGGCGTTGAGGAGGCTTGCAATGAAGAAATTAAGGCTTTGGAAGCATTAGAAAAAGAGACAAAAGCTGAATTTGAAGCACACGAGAGTGTGCTGAATTCCTGTAGGAATCACGGCCAGGGACCAAGAACCACGGCCGTGGAAAGACCCGTGGAACTCTCTGGAATGCTCCGAAATGCAAGCTTTGCAAGAACCACGGCCGTGGTTATGCCAGATCCCGTGTTTCTGCCCGTGGTTTCTCCAGAAACTGCCTTAGTTGATGATCAAGCTTCAAGGAATCTTGAGGAGTCTTCCATGGCTTTGGATTCATCTCAACCAACATTATACGGATCATCTCCACTCGATAAAGGTCCTTCTAAACTTGAACTCAAACCCCTTCCCTCTCATTTGAAGTATGCTTTTCTTGGTGAGAATTCTACATATCCGGTTATTGTGAATGCATGCTTAAATGATGATGAGTTGAATAGATTGTTGCATGAGTTGAGATTGCATAGGAAAGCCATTGGCTATACCATTGATGATTTAGTTGGCATTAAACCTTCTTTGTACATGCATAAGATCTTAATGGAAGATAATCATAAACCTTCAATTGAACCTCAAAGAAGACTAAACCCTATCATGAAAGAAGTAGTCAAGAAAGAGATCCTTAAATTGCTAGATGCGGGAATCATTTTCCCGATTTCGGATAGTAAGTGGGTTAGTCCCGTGCATGTGGTTTCTAAGAAGGGTGGGATGACCGTAGTAACCAATGAGAATAATGAACTAATCCCAACTAGAACGGTTACGGGATGGAGGATGTGTATTGACTATAGGAAACTAAATGTGGCCTCTAGGAAAGACCATTTCCCTCTTCCTTTTATTGACCAAATGTTAGAGAGATTAGCTCAACATTCTCACTTTTGCTACTTAGATGGTTATAGTGGATTCTTCGAAATCCCCATCCACCCCGATGACCAAGAGAAAACTACATTCACATGTCCATGGGGTACATTTGCATATAGGAGAATGCCATTTGGGTTGTGTAATTCACCCGCCACCTTTCAAAGGTGTATGATGGCCATATTTTCTGAGTATATTGAAAACATCATGGAAGTATTTATGGATGATTTTTCTATTTATGGATCTTCCTTTAATGATTGTTTAGCTAACTTGTCTCTAGTTTTGAAAAGATGTGAGGAGACTAATCTAGTCTTGAATTGGGAGAAATGCCACTTCATGGTAAGTGAAGGTATTGTGTTGGGACATTTGGTGTCCAACCGTGGCATTGAGGTTGATAGGGCTAATATAGAGACAATAGAGAAGTTGCCACGACCTACCTCGGTGAAGGGGGTAAGGAGTTTTCTAGGGCATGCCGGTTTTTACCGGAGATTCATTAAGGATTTCTCTAAGATTTCTAAGCCTTTTACTAACCTACTAATGAAAGATGTTGAGTTTGTTTTCTCCAAGGATTGCCTTGAGGTTTTTTGTAGGTTGAAGAATGCTTTGATCTCCGCACCCATCATGCAACCTCCGGATTGGAGTTTACCGTTTGAGATCATGTGTGACGCGAGCGATGTAGCCGTTGGGGCTGTTTTGGGGAAAAGGAAAGAGGGGCACACACATGCCATTTATTATGCTAGCAAGACGCTAGATGAAGCCCAACTCAATTACGCTACCACCGAGAAGGAGTTGCTAGCGGTTGTGTACGCATTTGAGAAATTCCGCTCATATCTTGTTGGAGCGAAGGTCATAGTGTATACGGATCATGTTGCGATCCGTTATCTCCTTACAAAGAAGGATGCCAAGCCTAGATTGATTCGGTGGATCCTTCTTCTTTAAGAGTTTGATTTGGAAATCCGGGACAAGAAGGGGTCCGAAAATTCTGTGGCGGATCACCTTAGTAGACTCTCCCACCATTGGAGCTTGAGAAAGATGACATCCCGATTGATGACTCATTCCGGGATGAGCAATTGCAAATGGTAGAGTGTCTATTTCAAGTGTCTAGAGGAAGTGAGCCATGGTATGCCGACATTGTGAACTACCTTGTGTGTGAGGAGGTGCCGCCCGGTCTTTCTTATTCCCAAAGGAAGAAGTTCTTCAAAGATGTAAGACATTACTATTGGAGTGAGCCGCTTTTGTTCAAAAGAGGGCCGGATGGAGTCTTTAGGAGATGCATACCGGAAGATGAGGTGGAGAGTGTGATCCGCCATTGTCACTCCTTGCCATGTGGAGGCCATGCTAGCTCACACAAGATATGTGCTAAGGTGTTGCAATCGGGTTTCTTTTGGCCGAGTTTGTTCAAGGATGTGCAGAATTTTGTGGTAGCTTGTGATGCTTGCCAAAGGACGGGCAACATCTCAAGGAGGAATGAGATGCCCTTGAACAACATACAAGAGGTGGAGATATTCGATGTATGGGGTGTGGACTTCATGGGGCCATTCCCCTCTTCTTGCGGCAACCTCTACATCCTATTGGCGGTGGACTATGTTTCGAGATGGGTGAAGGCAATCGCCTCTCCCACAAATGATGCCAAGGTTATGGTGCGGTTCTTCAACCGAGTGATCTTCCCTAGGTTTGGAACACCAAGGGTGATCATAAGTGATGGAGGGAAGCACTTCACTAATAGGAACTTTGGGGCACTTTTGGCTAAGTATGGGGTGACCCATAAGGTGGCAACACCTTACCATCCCCAAACTAGTGGCCAAGGGAGATCTTCAACCGGGAGATAAAGGGAATTCTTGAGAAGATGGTCTCTAGGACAAGAAAGGATTGGGCTATGAAGCTCGATGATGCTTTGTGGGCTTATAGAACCGCGTTCAAGACACCGATTGGCACCACTCCTTACAAGCTAGTCTATGGCAAGTCTTGCCACCTTCCGGTAGAGATGGAGCATAGAGCGTATTGGGCCATTAGATGGCTAAATTTTGACCTCAAGGAGGCCGGAGAGAAGAGGTTGCTAGACATGAATGCTCTTGAGGAGATCCGGTTGGATGCTTATGAAAACGCCCGGATCTACAAAGAAAGGACCAAACGTTGGCATGACAAGCGTCTCATCCCAAATGAGTTGAGTGAAGGCGACCTTGTCCTTCTCTTCAACTCAAGGTTGCGGCTCTTCCCCGGAAAGCTAAAGTCAAGATGGACGGGTCCTTATGTGGTGAAGAAGATCTTTCCCCATGGAGCGGTTGAGATAGGAGGGGAGCATTGCGGAAATTTTAAGGTGAATGGGCACCGGTTGAAGAGGTATATCCCGGGAGCTCCGGTGGATATGATTGCCCCACTTCACCTTGAGTGAGACGCCCCCGAGTTTGGTCAAGCTAATGACCTTAAAGAAGCGCTTAATGGGAGGCAACCCATTGGTAATCGTTTTTCCCTTTTCGTTTTTATTTTTGTTTTGATTTTTCTGTTTTTGTGTGTGTGGTGTGCTTTGTGTGTATGCTAGAGTCTTGGTAACATGGAAGTCTTGCATGGCATGTGGAGGATGATGATGAGTCCCTCATCAATTGTGGGTGGAGCGGACGAGGGATTTGGACGGCTAGCGGCGCCTAGCGCGGATCCCGACGCCATGATGAATATTTAGAGCTCTCTACCATTGTTGATAGGATCATCCAACATCAATCCATTTGAGTAATCCCAAACACCAAAGCAAACCATTTTTACATTGTGAGAATCCTCTTTCACTCTTCTTTACTTCATTTACACATTAGGGACAATGTGTTTCTAAGTATAGGGTGGGGTTTGCATGATCTTTTGCATGATTAGCATCTAGGGTAGTCTCTTTTAGTCACATGCTTCATTATGTCTTACATTGTGCATACACATTTCGAAAAATCCAAAAAATCAGAAAATTTAAAAAAATTTTAGTGCTTCTAAGCTTGTGAATGACCCTTATGATGAAATTGTTGTGTGAATTGGCTATGGATGGCCTTATGTGTTGAATTGATGAATGCATATGTGGACTTGAAGTACTTATCTTGAATCCCATGAATGGATTGTGATCATGATGTTTGTCTTGATTATATTGAGTATTGAAAATCGAAATTACATGCTAGTTCTTGCATATCATCTAGGAATGATTAAGGCAATTCATTTTTCTCTACTTCTCATCTTGATCATGTTGCTTGAGCACCTCAATTGATATAAATTTGACCCCTTTTGACCCATCCGGGAATAGGAGCATGCTAGTGCGTTGAGTGTGTGAAAAGTAAGTGTGGAGTGAAGTTGTTGATGAAAGAATGTTATGAATGAAGTGCTGAATTTGTTATGAAAGTGTAGACAAAAATATAGGTTTGAGGACGTTGGTTTAAATGACGAGTAACTCGGCACCATTCACATGATCGGGTTTTTGTGCCTTGCCAAAGTCAAATAAACCGATAGTCCTAACGAGCTTTGGTATGTGTGCCCGGTGTGGATGCACCTCGAAAAATAAAAAAACCCGAGGACGGCTAATCACCAAGGTTTCGGCTTTTGTATACCAATGCCATTGTCTCAAAAATAAGTGAAAGAAAAAGAAAGAAAAGATGGAGAAAATATACACTTGTTGGAAGTTGATAAAAATGTGAAGTTGTGAAGTTAGTTCCATTCCCGGATTAGCATCACATAGCCTAGAAAAATTCCCACCTAATCACAACGTTTCTTGGCCTTTCATTTCACAAGCCCTTGTGACCTATTTGCATGTGTGTAAGACTTAGTGATCTAGATTGAATATGCTCATGATCATCTTGACATCTTCATTTTTACATTTCATGCATGCTTTCGAGTTAAGTATAATTGTCTTTCCGTGCCTTCACCTATTTGATACATGATTGCTTGTCCATTGCCATGAAACATGACTATGAAGGTGATCCAATATTAGAAGCACAACTCCAAAAGATTTTGTTATTTTTCTGCATGCATAAATCATGTCATCTTTTAGTCTATAGTTGGGGACTTGCTCGGGGACGAGCAAACCTTAAGTATGGGGTATTTTTGATAACACGATTTATGACTTAGGTTTAGTCACTTATTTAGATAGATTTTCCGCTCATTCATGCATGGTTTAGCACTAGTTCACGACGTTTGCACTCAATTCATGTATTTTGTCGAGATAGACGTCTACACGAACTTTTGCATGCTTTGTAGGTATTTTGGGAGATTTAGGAGCTTAATCGATACACTCGAGGATCGTTCCTCGAGATGACACACCTTCGGACTCATTGGAATGCAAGCTAGGGGCTAAGGAGGACTCATGGGACCTTGTTGGTGCATGCCATGCACCAAATCGTGACTTATACATCCAAAACAAGCTGAGGCACCAAAACCACGGCCACTGGGACTTCCACGGGCGTGGAAATGGGCCGTGGTTCTTGCCAGACGGTTGTGACAGCTGTGCCACGATCTTCATGACCGACTCTTGCAAATTTGTAGGATAAATAGCTGGTCCTGCAAGGCTGTTAGGGGTAGACAATCCACACCCACTACCATTCTCTCCCACACTATCAACAAGAACATTCTCTCAATTGGAAGATTGGAAGGGAGCTACCATTGGAGGAGAAGAAAAGTTCCATTGGAGAAGAAGAGAAGAACACACCATTGTTAGTCCTTGATAGATTTTAGAGTGAAGATTATCGGAATCGTTTTCTAAGGTTGTAAGAATCGATTGAACCTTCTTTTGAAGGGTTGTGAGTCTTTCTAAATCTCATATTCAGCTTGGTATTCTTTGTTCAACTTGTTTTTCTCTTTCTCTTCATTTTCTTGCAAATGGATGCCATGATTTTATGCTTGATGATTTCGATTGTGATGATGTATATTGTTGGCTAAATAGATGCGATTCTAGGGTAAGGAAAGGATGGTTATGGCTTGGACTATGATAAAATAGACTTAAATGTATGCTTGGATGATTCGTTTGATTGAACATAGTCACTGTTAGAAACCACGGTTTGTTCTAGACAAACCACGGCCGTGGACCTTGATGAACACCCCGTGATTTTGATTAACTTGCTTGTAATGATAAATCCAAGTGCTAGGTTGTTAGATTGTTGAAATCCTAGTGTTTGTCGAGTTAAATCTATCCTAGGGTGACCTAGTGTTAGCAACTAAGTGTTATAAGAGACCTATCCGGTGATTCTTGCTCTTAGATACCGAAGATGACAAACTCTAGGTAGTAGTGAGCCTCACAAGCCGCTATTGGACTGAGTGTGCTAGGATAGGTGTTTAGGACTTGCCTTTTCGAGACTTACCCGGTAAAGAGAGGTTAGATCCCTAGAATACCATCCGGTTTGTGTAGAATTCCTATCCTTAGGCTCTTTGAGACTTACCCGGTGATGAGACCTTAGGAACGGACTAGTGGACCATGAGACCTACCCGGTGATTGATCTCAATCTAGAAACACTCACTCCCAACATACTATAGTTAATCCAAGGAATGATTAGATAGCTTGAGTCCTATGCCATAACCGGAAATTCCGACCCCTAGAATCCGTTTTTCTCCTTTTGATTACATATTTCGTATTTGCTTGTTTGTTTGCGGTGTTAGCTTGGTTGATTGTTTATTTTGCATGATTTGTGGTCTTTGATTGATCACCTAAAAACCAAACCAAAAACATTGAGATTTTCATTCCTTTATTCCTTTCTCTTTTCTTACCCTAGATCTTCACTATACTTAGTCACTAATCGATTCAATCTCACCTCAGTCTTTGTGTTCGACCTCGGAATACTATCCCTACTACAAAACGTCCCGTACACTGCGGGTTCGCTAGGAGTTAGGAGAAATATAACAAGTATAAATTTAAGGCTTTTTGCGCATCTATTCCTAGACGTAACAGTACCTAAAAGGATTCCAATCGACGACAATCGATTGGCATGGGCATACTAGGATTCTAACCTAAACACATAGTCAATTCATCATTCAAGCATAATATCCATGGCTATGTCGGGATCATATGTGTTTAATGAAATATTTTCATGATTTTTATATAAAATTAAATTTTCAGAATTAACAACAGCATGACACGTGTTATTGATTTCTTCAAACTTAATTACATGAATTAAAATATTCATTTAACATTAATTTAAATATGATAATAATTAAATCTTATTACTTTTACATAACCGAAAAACAGATTCGGATATCTACAAATCTTTTAATCAAATGTTTTTGGATTTTATGATTTGCCGATTTACCTAACAATTAGAGAATTACGGAATTAAGCTACGGAATTTAGGGTTATTAGTATACATTATTTGAATCTTTTCTTAGGTTATATTAAGTACACTAAACCTGGAATTAACAACAGCTTGCCACGTGGCAAGTAGCTCCAGGTTTAGTATGTAGAGATAGATAATGGAAGAAACTTCATGGCCTAGCCTGAGTTTGTTTTATTTCTATAATTTGCAATTTTAAATATATAGTAAGTTGAAACTAAAATATATACTAGATTATGCTTTCCTAGCTTTTGTTGCAAATCATATGCGGCATCCATTGCACCTCATGCAAAGTATTTGGTCACAAGTGCAAAGACTCCAAAAACCCTTCAACTTCCCAACAAAGAGCCCCTTTTTCTCCTCGTAACTCTCACCCCAAACTTTCTTCTACCAAACCGTTACTACCTACCCTTGAAAACGCCTTTCTCATAACCCCTTTACATCTTTCTTACCCCCCTCCTCTAACCTCTTTACCTCCCTCTCATAACCCTACCTCTGACGCTTCTACAATACCATGTTCCCACACAAATCATGCAACCTCGCAGGCTTCAAATCCCTCGCCTGGTTCTGATCCCTACATTGCACCCCCAAGAACTCTAAAACAACATTGCTCCTCCCCCAATCTTCATCCCACGTCACCCTAGCTATCATCCCTTCACCAAACCCACAAGATTCTAGCCCTTATTTCCCACCCCTTCTACCCCCAGATTCACCCTCAACCCCAACCTTCCTCCTTTCTTATTTCCCCATCGGACACCAAGGGCTGCCCGAACCAACCTCAAACTCCTTTATGTATTTAAACATATGCTCTTGGAATGTTAGGAGATTGAATCACCCCAACAAGCACAAAGATATCCATGATATTTTCAAGAGACATAAGCTGGATGTCATGGACATCCTTGAAACAAGGCTTATGAAACAAAGATTGGACAAGATCGCAAACAACCTCCTCCCTAACCGGTCTCACATATCTAACTACTCCTCAGCCCACAACTACAAGATCTAGATATGGTGGAACCCGAACGTCATCCATTTATCACCCTCCCTCACAACCGATCAAATTATGCACTACCACCTTCACACTCCTCATACCCTCTCCCCATTCCCCTCCCTTTCAACCACTATCCTCGAGTGCTCTTTCATCTATGCCCACAATCGCCCCTAGGACCGCCTCTACCTTTGGAACTCCATCGCCACCATCAGGCTCCTCAACAGTTCCAATCCTTGGGCCTTGCTTGGTGACCTAAATGTCACTCTCACCCCTGATGAGGAAGGTTACCAAAGATTCCCCTTCCATCACTCAACCATCCACCGAGCTATCATCTTGTTTCACCCTCAACAGCCTTTCCGATCATGTTTTTCTGGATGTAAGTACACTTGGAACAAGAAGCAGCCTAAGAAAAGTACCTGGTGTAAACTGGACCGTATCATTACCAATAGTTGTTGGGACTCCTACTACCTTAACTCATCTGCGTTCTTTGACTGCCCTCTCATCTCCGACCACTCGCTTGGCATCCTTGCTCTTCACAGGAAGAAACCCACCCTTCATGCCCCTTTCAGGTTCAATAATGTTTGGGCTTCTCATGAAGAATTCATGCCAAACATCTCCAAGATCTGGGAGAGACCGATAAATGGACATCTCATGTAGCAGCTTTACACCAAACTCAAGCTTATCAAGGCCAATCTTAAAAGATTCCCAAACAAGAAAATGGAAGAACTTGTTATTTTGGTGGATGATCTCAAAAACCAACTTGCCATGGCCCAATGTGATCTCCAACAAGATCCTCTCAACCCTCACCTTATCTCTCGTGACAACTCTGTGAGGCTTCCGAGTACCACCATGCAACCCTAGCCCAACTTTCAAATATTAACTGGATCCGCCATGGTGACCAATGCTCTTTCTACTTCTTCAAGTGCATCAAGTCCAGAAGAGCTTTTTTTTTTTAAGAGGTGGTCCAAAAGAGCTTGCAACAACATTAACTTCATTGTTGATCAATCCAATGATCCTATCCATGACCCTGATGCCATTGCTGCTACTTTCACCCAACACTTTTCCTCAATCCTTAACCCAACAACCATTCCCACCCCCTCACCGATCCAACAACTTACCTACCCTACCATCCCTCACTCGGACTTACCTTCCATATCTCGTCCCATCACCCCTAAGATCATCAAAAGCACTCTCTTTAACATGAGGGCACCAAGGCCTGATGGCTTTAACGCTTTCTTTTTCAAAGCTTCCTGGAGTATCATGGCCTTGATTTCACCATGCCATTCTTAACTTCTTCAATTCTGGTCATCTTCTTAAGCAACTAAACCATACGGCCATCTCCCTCATCACCAAGAAAGCTAACCCGACTTGACCCTCTGACTACCGTCCCATTTCCTGTTGCAATGTCATCTACAAAACCATAGCAAAAATATTGGCTTCCAAGATAAACGACACCCTTCCTCACATCATCAGCTCATCCCATAGTGCCTTTGTCAAAGGCCGCTCCATCAAACACAACATCATCCTCTGCCAAGAGCTCTTCAAGAAATTACGACCATACCCATATCTCACCTAAATGTGCTATCAAAGTCGATATTTCCAAAGCTTTTGATTCCATTGACCACTCCTTCATCTTCCAATGCTTAGGCAATTTTGGCTTCCCTGATGACTTCATTCGTCTAATCAGAGCCTGCATTAGCCAACCTTCCTTCTCTATCAATGTTAATGGTGCCTTACATGGCTTCTTTCAAGGTTCCAGAGGACTTCGCCAAGGCTGCCCTCTATCTCCCCCCCTTTTCATCCTTGCCATGGAAACACTATCCTTGATGATCAATTCCAACACCCTTGACCCAAACTTCAACTTCCATCCCAAGTGCAATAACCCACCCCTAAGCCACCTTTGTTTTTCTGACGATATTATTCTTTTTTGTAGGGATGATATTCATTCTATCTCAATCCTCAAAAACACCTTGGAGGCTTTTGGTGCTAGTTCAGGTATGCACATTAATAGAGACAAATCCTCCCTCAACCTTGGCGGTACTAGCTCTCAAGACGCCAACTCTTTCTCCTCTATCATTGGAATCTCCCTCGGGCTCCTTCCCTTCCACTACCTTGGAGTCCCGATCGGAAGCAAGCGACTCCTCATCCCTAAATACCAACCCCTCATCAACAAAATCACTTCAAAAATCAACTCCTAACACGCTAAGAACCTCTCCTATGTTGCTAGGAAGCAAGTTATCTCTTCCATCATCCTCGCCATGCACCACTACTGGTGCAATGTCTTCCACCTTCCCACCAAAGTTATCCTCACCATCCAAAGCCTCCTTCGCTCCTTTCTCTGGTCTGGTACCTCCTCTAGCAACCAGGCTCTTGTGGCTTGGTCCTTAGTTTGCATGCTTGTCGACCAAGGAGGACTGGGGCTCAAGGAAATCTTATCTTGGAACAAAGCATGTCTCCATAAGCTCATCTTTGAACTCTCAAACAACCATGTCAACTGCTCGAGCTCCTGGGTTCACAACAATATTCTCAAACGTAACACCATTTGGAACATCGAGCCGAGAAGCTCTCACAATCACACATGGAATATAGTTCTCAAAGTTAGAGATGAGATCTCCGCTAGACCAACTTCCCTCTCCTCTCACCCGGTTACTTGTAACACTCCGAGTCCGTGGGACTCGGGATGCTATGGGTTGGGACCTCACAATGGGTCCCGACCCTTATCTTGACAACAATTTCACCGGACCTTTCAATAATGGCACAAATAAAGGCAAAAACGAAATTCCTTTTAATGTATATGATAAGAAACCCGAAGGAAAACAACAAAAGACTTCAGCCGAGATACAAAACAAAACCGAACGCGAAATACACGGCATACAAAACACAACAATCGAAGGACAAAACACAACTCAACTCCATCCAAAAACCCTTCCTAAAATATACGGACCCCGGCTGCCCACTCTTCCGGATCTCTCGGCCGCATTCCTAACCTCCAAGGCAATCTACAACAATCGGTATAAAACCATTAGCTCATATTCAAAGCATTAGAATTAATGGGAAAGGCACATACACAAGTCGAACACCGCAAGCACACAACATACTTAAAAACACACCAATCCGGTTTATTATCTTTATTATTGTTAAGTCGTATCCCGTTCTAATTCAACTTAGGTTGTGACACGAGAGTCACTGAAACTCGCCTCGGTCCCTACTTACCGGCATGGAATGGCACTGATGCATCCGACCGTCTACCAACACGGGATAGTCGTCGAAAACCTTCTAGCTCTCGCGGGAGTTAGGCAAGTTGTCACCGCCCGTTATAATACACTTGGGCCAAAATAATATAAAGGTCGGTAATCCTAATTCCGGTTGAGTTGTTATAAACAATAAACAATAAACACACACCACCAAACACAAATCAGTACTAATAAAAGGAATACGAGCTAAGTAAGTCCGGAGACTTACCTTATTGCCACACTCAACTCACAACACTCTCGCTTCCCTTGGGAAGGAGCCCACAACCTACTCACAAGAAGATAACTATATCAACAACTCGGTCAACTCAAGAAGTCTAAGACTTCTACACAAATGATCTACACGAGATCATTTGACTCACATCCTAGGATCGCATCCTAGAATCTCTCATGCTCACATCACACTCAACACAAGCAAGAAGTCCTTAGACTTCTAGACCCTATGATCTCGCAAGATCATAACCCATAACCCAAACTAGGATAAACAAACTCTTAGCCCTCATGATATCACAAGGTCATAACCATCACAACACATACTAGGATACTCTCGTCCTAGTCACCACAATCTCAACAAACATAGAGCCATAATTTCAATCCTCATAAGCTCACAAGATCAACTAAACACTCAACGCCTTACAATCCTCACAAGACAATAACACCTCAAGCTTTATAATGATCATAAATCCTCAAAACTCACCTAAGGTTCATGGCCACTAATTGGCATTCTCACTAGGTTATGCTAGATGCAACCTAGCATGATACTAAAACTTAACATAACTAGATCGAGGGAAGAGATACTCATACTACGTCAAAAGACGGAAATCGATCAACGGATGTCGACTTGAACTCGTTCGGCCTTTACGGGGTCGTTCACGAACTTAGCACCAAAACTAAACAAATTTAGCTCGTACACTAAATTTGGTCGGAATATATATATATAATACATATAAATTTAAGGAACTTGTTTAAAAACCGAGGTTAAAATCCCACTAAAATATTTTCCGAGGCAAAATACCCAACGTCACAACATGCGTCATAAATCCGCAATTAAATCCTTGGGCCATAATCCGAAATTAATTCAACAAGGGCATAATAGTTAAATCACCAAATTTGGGTCATAAACCAAAAATAATATATGGGTCCATTTATGTAAATAATTTCTGTAGGAGGGTATATTGTTAACATTCCAAAATTTGGGTTCAAAACTGCAATATTAAAATATTGGGCACATTCTGTAACTAATTCCAACACGGGCATATATGCAACTTCTAAAAAATAGGGCCAAAACAGTAAATATGAAATATGGGTATTTTTCTGCAATTATACCAAAAGTGGGGCCCACTTGAAAATACCCTAAAAGGGCTTCCTCCTAATCGACACACAAGTATGATGGGAAAGACAATACAGGGCGGCGACAGCCTGCATGGCTCCAGCGGCGAGGTTCCATGGGCGGGGCTCTCCAATGGAGCTCGTCGACGGATCTAGGGCGGCAATAGTGGGACTGGTTTCTCCGGTGGCAAGATTCAACAGAGGCGGCAACCAAATTGAAGGAGATGAGAGCCCATCTCCTTGCTTCTCCTTCCCAGGGTATATCCTTAGGATGTAACTATCTATTATCAGCTTCAAAGATTCCTAGATACAAACTAGAAGAAATCCCCTTCTTCTCTCACTGTAGCCAACGCTATGATCTAGCTCCAACTCTTCACCTTGCTATTATAGCATAGTTACTTTGCAGAGTAACACACATTCTAGTATAACACTCTTTAGATATGCCAGTGGAGCTCTCGAGTTTTTTCCTCACTCTAGAATGTAGACGTTGTGAGTATAAAAAGAGGAAAACTTTTGGAAATAATAAAGATGGTGATATCTTGAAGACGTATATGTTTCCTTGATCGCTCTCCGTATCTTGTGTCTTCAAACTTCATCTCCATTTATAGTCTTCTATGAGGAGTCTTGTAGCCGTTGAAAAGGTTGTTGTAACGTTCTAATTCCTCCATAGAAAACGTGAGTTGTTGAAGGTGAAGTAGCCGTTGTTGTAGTCGTCGTTCTTCTCTTGCTTCCCTTCATTGCCGCTTGTTGTAGATTCTCTAAGATCTTCTCTCTTTTTCTTCTTCTTCTTTTTGACGCTCGTTGAATATCTTCATCATCGTAATCTTTTCTTTGGAAATCAGCCGTTGAAGATATTCTCATAAGATCCGTGATCTTCTTGTTGTAGATCCGCTGGAGATCTTGTGTCGAGATCTTCTTGTTATCTTCGGTTGTTAAGATCTTTATGAGATCTTTTTGTGGGAGATCTTGGGCTAAGATTTTCTTGCTATCTTTCGTTGTTAAGATCTTTATGAGATCTTGTTGTTGAATATCTTGTTTATTGAAGATCTTGTTTGTTGAAATCCTAGATCTTTTCCTTAGGATATGCCGTTGAAGATCTTTGTTGGTTGAAGCCGTAGATCCTATCTTCCTTGATCGCTGTTTTTGAAGATCTCTATTGTTGGACATCTTCTATCTTGTTTGTTGAGATCTACATCTTCACTCTCTCTTGTAACCGCTTGAAGAAAATCTTTTGGTTGAAAGAAGATCTTGTTTGTTGAGTCTCTAGATCTTCTCTCTCTCACTTGAATAATCGTTGGAGATTTCCTTCTTGATGTTGAGATCTTTGTTCGCCCAAAAACGTTCGTGCAAATAAGCTTTATATTTATAAAACTGAAATAAAAACAAGCGAACCCGCAGTGTACGGATCGGCGTAGATTAGCAAGTATTCCAGAGTATCGAACTCAGGGATTTGGTGAGTCAAATTTCAGTCTCAAGTAATCAAGCAAGTAAAAGTGTAAAGCTTTGCAAATATTGGGGAAAACAACAACCCTAAAGATCCGGATATCAAATTGTGGCAATCGATTCAAGATATTCTATAAGTATAAGGACAGAGTTGAGAATTGCAAAGGTATACTAAAGCAAGGTAATGTACGGTGAAGTTCCAAAACCTTATATGTCTAACCCAAAGAACACTCTCAATAAAGGTTATTGAGGCTGCAGTATAGAAAGGATCTAAGGACAAGAATTAAACTCAAATACCCCAACCCAAACCCAAAGGATCAAGATAAACTCAAACGGTTAAGGTTGTGACACTCGAAACCGAAATAGAGGATGTTGAGTCTCACTACTACCTAGGAAAGGCAAGCCAAAGCTAGGTTAAAGCAAATCTTTAACTTTGGATTAAAAGAAAAGCAAAGGTCGTAGATCAGGTAAAATTACGGGTAGTTCTTGAGAATCACGGCCGTGGAAACCAAGAACAACCCGTGATTTAGGTTCGTCGACGAGTTTCTCACACTCTCAGGGTCCAATTTGTTTATGATCGACTTATCATCATCTAGGCCACAACTATCAACCCTTCACCTTAGAATTGCTAAAGGGTTTTAGCCAACAATCATTGTCATTGATTCAATATTCAATTTAGAAAGAAAGAAATATGAAAACCCTCGAAAACTCAATAAAAACTTAAGATCAATGTCAAATCCAAATAACAAAGCAATATGTTCAATGGATTCAGAATATGGAATAAGAATCCTTACTATAATCTCAGGTTAACAACGGAAAACGGTTGTCAATCGTTTCTGGAATCAAAACCTAAGAAATCACCAAACTTCCGCCTCAAGTAAGCTTTGATCTTCAATCCTGGCCGTCGGCTTCAAAACTCTAAGCGGCGTCCAAAACAACCCTAAGCAAGGATAAGCACGAGATAAGCGCGGATCCGAAAACTCCTCTCTTTACTCCTTTTATAGAGCGAGGAAGGGTTACGATAAAAGCCCATTAACTTTGATGGTGTGGCAAGTATGATACGTCATAATATTTGCCAAGATCACGGTTATGTAGAACTTTCCACGGCCGTAATTTAGAGCCTGGAACCAGGTTACGGTGCCATATAATTTCCACGGCCGTGGTTTAGACCGTGTAACTCTCTGGAGTGCTTCAAACTTTCTTCCACGTTCATGATGCCAAGTCCACGGCCGTGGATTAGAGCGTGGACTTTAATTTCCTTCTCCACGGCCGTAATTCAGGGCGTGGACTTGCATAACCTCTTTCTTTTCCTTTGTTTCGTACAATCCTTCATCCATGCTCCTTCCTTAGCCTCACTAATGCATCTCCTTGTCCTCGAACATGATCAAATACTCCTCTTCCATCATTTGCTCCAATTCAAGCTTTTATTCACCTATAAACAAAACAAAGCTGGTGTAGATCTCTATATCGACAAAATAGGTGAACAAGCTCATAATTGCTTCAAAACTATATCCATGTACATAATAATGAGGGAAAAATAACTAAAACAAGTGCCTAAATTATCGTCATATTTCATGCTAACAAAATACCCCATACTTGTCACTTGCTTGTCCCCAAGCAAGGTTTTCAAAAGCTTAGAATACAAGTTAGAATGAAATATGGATGTAATTTCAAAACAAAACAATTTCTTTGACGAATGTTCTTCTAATCAATTGATCATCATCATAACTTGCTTCATTCAATCTTGAAAACGTTCATACACATAAACCAAAGAATGTAGAGCAAAGAAACATCATAAATTGCTTAAACTTTAAGACAAACATCATAACCTTCAAGCATTGTCAAAATCAAGCATGTGAAACTTCAATTTAGATCACGAAGTCAAATAACACTCTTTTGATCTTAAGGACTTTCAAGTAAGGTCAAGAATGCGGAAATGAGTAAAACTTGTAAGGGATGTGATGCATGAATCCGGGAAAAGGAATACCGTAACTCTTTTTCTTTTTGTTTTACTTACAACACCCATCAACTTAGAGCTTTGCTCTTTCCTTTTTCACATTACTTTTCGACTTTACTTTTTGGAAATATGGACAGCGGTGCACAAAAACCGAAGCCTAGGAGATTGGCGTTTCTCAATTTCGAAATGCCTCAAACCCTTGATGCACATACCATAATCCGTTAGAAATATCGCTCAATCCGACTTTGGCAAGACACAAACACCCGGCTATGTGAATGGTGCCGAGTTACTCATCGTCATGATTGACTTCCCCAAACCTATAATTTCTATTCTTTGAATGCAAACAATTGCTTTCATGGCCCTCCCACATCAAACATGCCAAAACTCAACTCCTCCTAGTTCCCGGATAGGTAAGGGAGGCAATTATTTCATTGAGGGGCTAAATGATCAAAGAAAGAAGTAAGAAAATCGAAGTGCCTTAATCATTTCATAAAGAGGTATAAGAACTTATATTGTGATTTCAACCTTCGTTTCTCAATATGATTTAGATAAAACTCTTCACATTATGAAACTTGCAAGAAAGGATAAACAACGCACTTAATTTCTTTTCAATTCATTGTTCAATTTAAGCATACAATTGTCATCAAAAACTCATTCCGCAAGTCAGAATTATCATAGGAATCATCCCTAATCTTAGAAGCACAAAAAACTTTTCAAAATTTTTCAAATTTTTATGGGTTTTTCAAAGCTTTTTCATGCAATGCAATAATGGAAACGTGTGACTATAAAATGAAACATGCAAGTTTTCATGGATTAAGTAAGCAAACATATTAGAGTTATTACAAACATAGTCACACCCTACCCCATACTTGAAACATACATTGTCCTCAATGTTCAAAAGAAAAATAAAGACAAGAAAAGAAAACAAAGAAACTCACTAGATGGTGATGGGGCGGCTCGAACCGGCAATCATCTCATGTCATCATTGGGAAGGCGGTGGGGGAAATGGACGGAATTCGGAGCTGTAGTTCCACCCAAACTACTGGCGGTAAATGTCTCTCATCATATCATCATGCTCCTGGCTCCGTGTGTCCTGAGTCTCCTAGCGGATCTCTAGGTCTCCCACTCTCCTGGATAGATCGGTGGCCCACGCCGGTAGCTGCTCATACCAAGCTGGAGGAGCTCCGTACCATGCTGGTGCGTCATGAGGAGTCGGGGCCGCCGGTGCCTGCTCGTACCATGGAGGAGGAGCTCCCATCCATGATGGCTGCTCTCCATACCAAGCTGGAGGGGCATCCATCCAAGTCGGCCTCTCACTCACGCTAGCTGTTAGCATGAAATATTGTGATATTTTAGGCACGTTTTCTAAGTGTATTTGATTCATATTGATAGTCTTTGATTTAGCAATGTTGCATTTGTGAGATAGTTTGCCTATATTGTCGATATGGATGTCTACACTAGCTTTATGTTGATTATAGGTGATTGAGAGTCATTTCCGAACGAAATCGAGCAAAGAAGAGTTGATTGAGTATGTCCATGGATTAAGGGCATTCTTAGGAGCAAATTGGAGTTCAACTTGAGGAATGCACGAGGCTAGGGAAGAATCACGTTCTTGCCCTAAACCACGCTCTAAAATACGGCCGTACTACAAACCACGTTTAGTTCCACGGCCGTGGAACCCTGCAAAGAGAGGCGTGATGCATTCCAGTAACTATTACGGTCGTGGAATCCATGGTTCAAACCGTGACACTTTCCATGCTCTAAATTACGGTCGTGGAACCTTCCACGACCGTGATCTTGGCGATCTTTTTCGCCACATTTTGAAGCCATGATCTTTTGAAGATTGGGCCGGGCCGATATTTTATCTTGCCCTATAAAAAGACGGACGAAGCAAGATTCCGTCATCCACGCTTACGCCCGCTTAATCCCCGCTTACGCCCGCTTAACCCTCGCTTAGAAGCATTTACATCTCGTTGGAGATCGAAGTTCGTGTTTGGGAATTGCCCTAATCTCGCACTTTTGGTGGAGATTGCTGTTGAGATTTCCGGATCGACGGAAGATCGAAGTTTTTGAAGATTGTTGCAAGAAGACTTCTCTTCTTGTTTAGGTTTGATTTAGAAGACGGATTGACATCCCGTTCTTCCTTCTTTCCTAAGATTGTGTTTGTTTGGCTTATTCTGAATCTATTGACAATATTCGTTCTTGATTGTGATTTTGAGATTGGTTTGAAGTTTATTGGAAGTTTTCGGAAGTTTTCATCTTTCAATCTTTTAATCCTTAAATTTGATATCAACATGACTGTTATTGGCTAAAAACCCTTAACAATTCTAAAGTAAAGGGTTGATAGTTGTGGCTTAGATGATGATAGATTGATCGTAAACAAATTAGACCCTGAGAGTTAGAGAGAATCGTCGACGAACCCTAAATCACGGTTTGATCTTGAGTTCCACGGCCGTGGAGTCTCAAGATCTACCCGTAATTTCTTTTAAGTTTACGAACCTGCTTTTACTTTAATCCAAAGTTAAAGATTTGCTTTAACTTAGTTTAGGCTTGCCTTTTCTAGGTGGTAGTGAAGCCTCAACAACCTCTACCTCGATTGTGAGTGTCATAACCGTAATCGGCTAAGTTAGTCTTGATCCTTGGATTACAAGTTTGGGTATTTGTGTAACACCCCAAATCCGCGGGACTCGGGATGCTACGGGTTGGGACCTCACAATGGGTCCCGACCCTTAGCCTGACAACAATTTCACCGGATCTTACAACAAGACACAAATAAAGGCAAAACCGAAATACATTTTTATGCAAATGATATGATCCCCAAAACAAGAAAAAGACAAACTTCAGCCGAGTTCTCAACTCCAAAGACTCGAACATCAAATACATAACAAAATACAAGAAACAATACCCAAACACGACTCCAACCAAACTCCTCCTAAAATGTACGGAACCCCGGCTGCCCACTCTTCCAGATCTCCCGGCCGCATTCCTAACCTGCAAGGCAAACTACAATAATCGGTATAAAACCGTTAGCTAATATTCGAGGCATTAGAATCAAGGTGAAAGGCACAAACACAAGTCAATCATCATAAACACCCAATACACTCCAAAGCACACAAGTCCGGTTTATTATCTTATTATTATTAAGTCATATCCCGTTCTAATTCAACTTAGGTTGTGACACGAGAGTCACCGAAACTCGCCTCGGTCCCTACTTACCGGCATGGAATGGTACTGATGCATCTGACCGTCTACCAGCACGGGATAGTCGCCGAGAACCTCCTAGCTCTCGCGGGAGCCAGGCAAGTTGTCACCGCCCGTTATCATACACTTGGGCCAAAATAATATAAAGGTCGGTAATCCTAATTCCGGTTTAGTTGTTATAAACAATAAACAATAAACACACACCACCAAACACACATCAATGCTAATACAAGGAATACGAGCTAAGTAAGTCCGGAGACTTACCTCGTCACCACACTCAACTCACAACACTCTCGCTTCCTTAGGGGAGGAAGCTCATAACCTGCTCACAAGAAGATAACTATATCAACAACAACCCACTCACAATAGAAGTCTTAGACTTCTATACAAATGATCTACGCAAGACCATTTGACTCTCAATTCTAGGACCGCATCCTAGAATTCCTCATGCTCACATCACACTCAACAGAAGCTAGAAGTCCTAAGACTTCTAAACCATCGACTCGCAAGATCATAACTCACAACACCACTAGAATAACATGCCTAGTCCAAACAAACTCAACGGTAACAACACCATGCTAGGATAAGTCAATCATAAGATTCAAAATCCCACAAGATCATACAACCCCAACCTCGAACCTCAAAACGCTCACAAGATCAAACATACACTCAAAGCCTTATAACCTCTCCAAATTAAATACACCTCAAGCTTTAGAACAATCATAAATCCTCAAAACTCACTAAGGTCCAAACCACTACTTGGTATTCTCACTAGGTTATGCTAGATCCAACCTAGCATGATACTATCACTAAACATAACTAAGTTAAGGGGAAAGAATACTCACACGACATCAAAAGACGGAAGTCGTTCAATGGATGTCGACTTGGACTCGTTAGGCCTTTATCGGGGCGCTTCCGAACCTAGCACCAAACTAAACAAATTTAGCTTATAAGCTAAATTTGAACGGAATAATGAACATATATAATCTAAGGAAAACCCCAATTCTAAAATCCAAGTTAAAAAAACCGTAATTGTAATATTCCGGACAAATTGTATAACATCATAAACTCAAGGTAAAATTCGTTTTCAAAGCCAAGGTTAATACCCACAATAAAATCTTTGCCATAAACCGAGATTAATCCAACAAAGGCATAATATGTAGTATATACAAATATAAGAATATCTCCCTTATTGAAACCCGAGTTTAAAATTGACAAATAGATTTTTAGGGCAAAGATGAACAATTTATAAACTGGGGTCATGTTTTGAAATTTTCCAGCAAAGGATATAAATGCAAGATTCCTAAAGTGTGGGTCTAAAGCTGCAGTTATAAAAAAATGTGGGTACATTCTGTTATTATACCAAAATAAGGGGTCACGATTATAATTAGGAAGGAAGGGTTTCTTCAATCTCTGCGTTTCCATGGCAGCAAGGGGCGGCAAGGGGTGGCGGGGCTGCAAGGGCTGGCGGCACACAGGCAGTCACCGGCATCGCTCCTGGCGGCGCTAGCTTCGGTCTCCAGTGAGTGAGACGAGGCGACTGTGGCGTGGATCTGTCTCCGGGGTGTGAGCGTCGTCTATTCCTGGTGCGGCGTGAAGAGAGACGACAGAGAAGTAGAGGGAGAGAGAGGCGACGACGGCTTTCGGCGACAGCGGAGGCACAGGCGAAGCTTCTCCGGCGGCTGGTGTGCAGGGCAAAACTAGAGCGGCGGCTAGGGCTTCCTGGTGGATCTCCGGTTGGAAAAAGCAAGCACGGGACTCACCGATTCTAGCCGGTGGTTGTCACTGCTGAAAACTGCACAAGAGATAAAGGGAAAATGAAGGTGCGTTGGTGCTGTTGCAGAGAGGTATCCAAGGGAGAAGCAAGGATGAGGGAAATGAGGACAGGGAACGAGTCTGGTGAGGTGATAGGGGGTAGGCGAAACCAGGGGTCGGAATGAGGGGGTCGGGTAGGTGAGCGATGGGTCGGCCGCTAGGGCTGCAGAAAGCTATGGTCAGGCTACTGCTAGAGGCAGAGGGCAGTTCATCACAACCACAGTTCCAAGAAGAGCGAATAGTGAGGAGGTGGAAAAAATAATAATAATAAATATAATAAAATAATTAGAATAATAGTAATAATATTAAAATAGGAAATAGAGAATCTATAAACTCGATCAAAACATTAGGAAGGAGATTTTCGAACCGGAAAACTGCCCGACTTTTTCCAAAAAGTATAATATGGATCAATCATATTAATAAACCCGCAAAAATATACTTTGAAATACAAAAACCATTCTCGTAATTTATTTTACGAGATTATATAATAATTTAAACACAAGTAATAAAATATATCGATGTATATATATACTTGTAGAATTTAATACGCCGTAAAAATACTTGTACAAGTATTTAATCTATTAACATATCGTTAAAAGCCGGAAAAGAAAAAGTCGCAAACGCGCCTACAAATTTGGGGCGTTACAATTTGACATTAATTCTTTCCTTTAGAACCTTTCTATATTGAAGCCTCAACAACCTGTATAGAGAGTGTCTTGTAGGTGAGTCATATAAGGTTTTTGGAACTTCACCGTACGATTACCTTACATTAGCATACCTTTGCATATCTCAACTCTGTCTTTATATCATTAGTATATCTTGAATCGATTGCCACAGCTTGATACTTGGATCTTTAGGATTGTTGTTTTCCCAATATTTGCAAAACTCTCATATTTACTCGCTTGATAATCTGCAATTGAATTTGTTCCCACCCAAATCCCTGTGTTCGATACTCTGGAATTCTTGCTTAACTACGTCGATCCGTACACTGCGGGTTCGCTTGCTTGATTCTAGTTTTATAAATTTAAAGCTTATTTGCATACACCTTTAGGGGCGAACAAGTTTTTGGCGCCGTTGCCGGGGATTTGGTTTCGGCCGAATTCGGTAGCCGGTTGTCAAGCTTGGGAGCTTGCTCTCGTTATTTGATATTACTTTGAGTGCATGCGCAGGTCTAGGAACACCGAAGATCTCTTACCTCTTGATCAAGAGCTAGAGAAAACTTTAAGGCAAAAGCGCAAGGAAAAGAAGATGGTTGAAGGACACAAACGTGATCTTCAAGCGGAGTTGGCGGAGAAGGAAGCTCAACTCCAATGGAATGAGACCCTCCGCCAGGATGAAATGGATCCTCATCAATCTCAAGTTAACAATCTACAAGACATGATCTTCCAAATAAGGATAGAACTAAGCGACCTTAAGAATAAGGGAAGCAAGAAATCCTCAAGAAGGGCATCAAGGTCTAGAAGAAAAGGTCACTCATCCGCTGATGATAGTGATTCTTCCATGCCATAGTTAGAGGAGATTGATCCCACGATCAATGTGAATCCTTTCCATCCACGGGGAGCTGCCAATCGTCGTGTTCCACCTAGGAATGCAAGGATCGAACGTGTAGATGAAGAGCCAAGAACTCTTGGCCAGCGGATGGATCCAACACAACAACCACGCCGTTTGGGCGTGAACTTTGATGCTGATGATGTGCAAGGGTTTAGCTTCAACCCTCAAGTCATTACTCTTGTTCGCCAAAACCAATTTGGCGGGACAAGCGCTGAATCTCCACACCAACACTTGCAGAACTTTGAGTGTATGATGGAGACAATGAGGCCAAAGAGCGCTACTACCAACAACTATAAGCTCAAGCCTTTCTTCTTCTCCTTGAAGGGGAAAGCGTTGTCTTGGTATCAAGCTCTTCCTAGTGGGAAACTAGACACGTGGGAAGACCTTTCCGCGGAGTTCCTCACCAAATTCTTTCCGCCATTCAAAACGGCGGAACTTAGAGGTAAGATTAATGCTTTTTCCATGAGATCTAACGAAAGTTTGTTTCAATCTTGGGAAAGGTTTCAGGACTTGTTATTGGATTGCCCTCATCATGGCATATCCAAGCTTGCATTGTTGGAGATTTACTACAAGGGGTTAGATGCGGGAACGCAATTCAACCTCCAATCCCTCTCATGTGGAACATTCATGGACATGAGAGAAGATGACGCTTGGGACTTCATTGAGAAGCAAGCAAGAGTCATAGAGAAGTATTCCCACCGGAAAGTGGAGGGAAATCGTGTGGAGCAAGGAGCAAAGCTCACACATGAAGCTCAAAATCATATTTTCTCCCTCAACAATGAGATCAAAGAGTTGAAGGAGGCTATCAAGACCAACTTCCCAAAGCAACAAGGAAAGGATGTTGGTTATTTGGGCAACAAGAATGGCGGCGATAACAATAACCGGAACAACAACCGGAATAACAATTGGAATGGAAACAACAACAACCGGAACAACAATTGGAACAACAATAGGAGTTCAAACAACAACAATTGGCGCTCCAATCAACAAAATTCCGGTAACTCTTATCCTTCCAACTCTAATTCACTAACTCCACCTTCCTCTTCCTCTACTCCTTTGAAAAGCCAGGGGCAATCATCTAATGGAGGAAACACTTCGGGGAAGGAGAAGCCCGATCCCATGTTGGAAACGATTTTGGGAAAACTACAAGGGTTGGAGAACCGCATCATTAAGGTTGATGATCAAATTTCTAAGGTTGACAAAGCTCAAAAGGTTTTGGAAAACCAAATGTTCAACCATGCGGAGGAGGTTCCTAGGAATCAAGGGAAACTTCCAGGAAAGACGGAGGACAACCCTAAAGGAAGGGTTATGACAATCACAACTAGAAGCGGAGTGACTACCACCGATCCGTAGCCTAAGTTCGTGGAAGTCTCCGTAGAAAAGGACAAGGAGAAAGAAAAGGGGAAGGAGAAGGAAGATGTCTACGTTCCTCCTCCAGCTTATAAACCTCCCCTACCATTCCCTCAATCTAGAGCGAGAGCACGCCTAGATAAACAATTTGGTAAGTTCATAGAACTCATGAGCAAGCTGCATATTAATATACCATTTATTGATGTTATTGTAGGTATGCCGGCTTATGGCAAGTTCTTGAAGGAGCTCCTCTCTAACAAGAGGAAGCTAGAAGACTTCGGAGAGGTTAAGATGAGTTCGGATTCTTCGGATCTTATCAAAACCATCAAGGAGAAAATGCCCCCAAAGCTAAAGGATCCGGGGTCATTTTGCATTCCCATAGGAGTGGGAGATGTCACATACGATGCGTTATGTGACTTAGGAGCAAGTGTGAGCATTATACCACTTGCATTGTGTAGGAAGATCAGTTTAGGCGACCCTAAACCGGTGAAGATGACGTTGTACATGGCGGATCGATCCATCACTCGCCCCGTCGGTATTGTAGAAGATGTCCCGGTCAAGCTAGGTAAATTCTTTGTTCCCATTGATTTTGTCGTGCTTGACATTCCTGCAGATAGTCCGGTCCCGATCATACTCGGAAGACCGTTTCTTGCAACTTCCGGCTGCATAGTCAATTGCAAGAATGGTAGACTCGCTTTTGATATAGGCGAGGAGAAAGTAGAGTTCGTTCTTTCTACTCTAGTGAAGGAGCCAATCTTTGATGAGGATATTTTCGATATCCAAGATGAAGAGGGTTTGTCTAGGGAGGAGGTAAGTGCGATTCTCTTTAACGATCCTTTACAAAAGGTTATCACTATGAGTCTAACCAATGTAGGGGAAGAAGAAGAGTGCAATGAGGCAATTGAAGCCTTAGAAGCACAAGAAGAGATAGGTGAAGTGGAGTTTGAAAAACTCCACGATGAGGCAGAAAACGTGAGAATCCACGGTTATACCCTGTATTCCACGGCCGTGGATTTCACAACCAAAACCATGCCTCACTCCAGGGAGTTATACGGTCATGGAGAAGATGTGACAACCGTATTTCCCTTCCACGCCCTAAACCACGGCCGTGGAGGCCATGAGGAACCCGTAATTTTGGGCGTGGAAAGGAGTGATCGAGACACTTCTTCAACTTCTTCTGATTCTTCCCCCACACACTCATCACCCTTAGAAACTTCTAAGGAGACATCGGACGCTTCTCAAGGATCATTGGAAGCTCCGAAAGAAATGGAACTCAAACCACTTCCTACTCATCTAAGGTACGCTTTTCTAAGATCTAATTCTACCTTTCCGGTTATTGTTAGTTCCGATCTAAGCATAGATGAACATAATCAGCTCATGATTGTCCTTAGGAAACATAGGAAAGCTATAGGCTATACTATTGAGGACTTAGTAGGAATTAAACCCTCCCTAGGCATGCATAAGATACTAATGGAGGAAGATTTTAGAACTTCAAGACAACCTCAAAGGCGGTTGAATCCGACCATGAAGTAGGTTGTCAAGAAGGAAATTCTTAAGCTTCTTGATGCAGGTATCATCTACCCTATCTCCGATAGTAAGTGGGTGAGTCCGGTTCAAGTAGTTCCGAAGAAGGGAGGAATGACGGTCATCACCAACAAAAACAACGAACTCATTCCTACCCGAACTGTGACGGGATGGCGGATGTGCATAGACTACCGCAAGCTCAACAATGCAACGCGGAAGGATCATTTCCCATTGCCATTCATTGATCAAATGCTTGAAAGGTTAGCACAACATTCACATTTTTGCTACCTTGACGGTTATAGTGGTTTCTTTCAGATTCCGATACACCCGGATGATCAAGAGAAGACTACATTCACGTGCCCATGGGGTACGTTTGCTTATAGGAGAATGCCGTTCGGGCTTTGCAACGCCCCAGCCACCTTCCAACGGTGCATGATGGCCATCTTCTCCGAATACGTAGAGGAAATCATGGAAGTCTTCATGGACGACTTCTCCGTATACGGTTCCTCTTTTAACGATTGCCTTTCTAACCTTTCTCTTGTTTTGCAAAGGTGTGAAGACACTAACCTAGTTCTTAATTGGGAGAAGTGTCAATTTATGGTTAAGGAAGGAATTGCATTAGGCCACTTAGTCTCTAGTAGAGGGATAGAGGTGGACAAGGCTAAGATAGAGACCATAGAGAAGCTTCCTCCCCCAATTTCGGTGAAAGGGATAAGAAGTTTCCTAGGACATGCTGGATTTTATAGACGTTTCATCAAGGACTTTTCTAGGATATCAAAACCTCTCACTAATCTATTGATGAAGGATGCGGTGTTTGAGTTTTCGCAGGAATGTTTGGATGCGTTTAACACCATTCGGCAAGCTCTAATTTCAGCACCTATTATCCAACCCCCGGATTGGACTCTTCCCTTTGAGATTATGTGCGATGCTAGTGACGTAGCTATTGGAGCTGTTCTTGGACAACGAAAGGAAGGGCGAACCCATGCCATATACTATGCTAGCAAGACGCTAGATGAAGCACAGCTCAACTACGCCACTACCGAAAAAGAGTTTCTAGCCATTGTCTATGCTATTGACAAGTTTCGCTCTTATCTTGTAGGTGCGAAGGTAATTGTCTACACGGATCATGCTGCGATCCGGTACCTCCTTGCGAAGAAAGATGCGAAGCCAAGGCTAATTAGATGGATTCTTCTCCTACAAGAATTCGATCTTGAGATCCGCGACAAGAAAGGTTCAGAAAATTCTGTTGCGGATCATTTGAGTCGCCTAACACATCTAGAGGACGACCATTTACCCATCGACGACTCCTTCCCGGACGAACACCTACACCTTATTGAGGAGTGTATCGATGTGATCTCCAAAGGTAATGAACCATGGTTTGCTGATTTTGTTAACTATTTGGTTTGTCAGGAGATACCGCCCGGACTATCCTACGGACAAAGGAAGAAGTTCTTTAAGGACGTCCGGGAATACTATTGGAACGAGCCTCTCCTCTTCAAGAGAGGTCCGGATGGCATCATTCGGCGATGTGTGCCGGAAGATGAGATGCAAAGTGTCATCCGTAATTGTCATTCACTACCTTGTGGAGGACACGCTAGTTCGAACAAGACTAGCGCAAAGGTATTGCAATCTGGATTCTTTTGGCCTACCTTGTTTAGAGATGTGCAATCCTTTGCTTCTTGCTACGATGCTTGTCAAAGAACAGGCAATATCTCTAGGAGGAATGAGATGCCCCTCAATAACATCCATGAGGTGGAGATTTTCGACGTTTGGGGAGTCGATTTCATGGGACCATTCCCATCCTCTTGTGGAAACCAATACATACTATTGGTAGTGGATTACGTTTCTAGATGGGTGGAAGCAATTGCCTCTCCCACCAATGATGCCATGGTGGTGGTTAAGTTCTTCAACAAAACCATTTTCCCGCGATTTGGGACACCAAGGACGATCATTAGTGATGGAGGTTCTCACTTCATTGCCCGGCGCTTTGAAGCTCTTCTAGCTAAGTATGGGGTTACTCACAAGATCGCTACCCCTTACCATCCACAAACAAGTGGACAAGTTGAGATCTCAAATAGGGAGATCAAAGGAATTCTAGAGAAGACGGTTTCAAAGACTAGGAAGGATTGGTCTTTGAAGCTTGACGATGCATTGTGGGCATACCGGACTACATATAAGACTCCCATAGGAACCACACCATACAACCTTGTGTATGGGAAGTCTTGTCACTTGCCGGTAGAGTTGGAGCACAAAGCGTTTTGGGCCATCAAGTGGTTGAACTTCAGCATGAAAGAAGCGGGAGAGAAGCGTCTCCTAGACATCAATGAGCTGGATGAACTCCGCTTGAACGCTTATGAAAACGCTAAGATCTATAAGGAGAGAGCAAAGCGTTGGCATGATAAGCATATCATTCCAAAGAACTTCAAAGAAGGAGATCAAGTTCTCCTCTTCAATTCAAGGCTTCGTCTCTTTCCAGGTAAGCTTAAATCTCGTTGGACCAGACCTTTTCTAATTAAGCGTATTTTCCCCCATGGTGCAGTTGAAGTATGGGGTGAAGCGAGCGGAACTTTTAAGGTGAACGGCCAACGACTCAAGAAGTATACGCCGGAACTCCAAGCTGAGGAGTTCGCGCCTACCGTACTCGAATAAGTGAGAGATTGGTCTAGCTACGGACCTTAAACAAAGCGCTTCTTGGGAGGCAACCCAAGGTATTGCATTTTTGTTTTTGTTTTCGATTCATAGATTAGCTTAGTATAGACGTTTTTGCTTTGTTTTTGCCTCGATTTCTTCCGGTATGTTCGTGTTTTTGGATGTAGGAACGATGGAAAAGGAAAAGAGGAGGATGATGTTGAAGAAAAGTGACGAAATTTGGACTTTGGAGCTTTACAGAGAGTTCCACGGCCTAAACCACAGTCGTGACAGCTACAGTACCCGTAATTTCCAAAAGCCTTTGAAAAATCACCAAAACCACGGTTCCGTACACTTCCACGGCCGTGGAACACCCCGATAGACCGTGATTTTCAAAAATTTTGCCTGCGACTATATAAGCCACATTCTTCACAAAAATCATCCCAAAACCCCTCTTCCACGCCCTAATTGCCGAAATCCACGACCCTCTCTCAAATCCTCGTTTCCTAATCGTTTTCAACGATTCTTCTTCCTAAACTGAAGCAAATTCAACCAAAAACAAGATCCAAGCGACGAATCGAGCGGAAATTCACCAACGAACGCACAATTCGGATTTTTCAATCCGAAAAATAGGTTTTTTCTCTCTTCTTGATTCTTGCCAATTTGGTTCGTTTTTGTTAGAGATTTTTAGGAAGAACTGATTGAGATTGGAAGAAATTAGATTAGGACTGCCTGTTGTGGAGATTGATTGCTGATTTGCTGAGATTTGTGATTTTCTGAGACGAATCACGGTCTCTGGAGGAATTACAGCCGTGGTTTCCATAGAACAGCCCGTAATTTTCAACAGAATGGACTTTGTAAGGAGAGTTTCGGGGAGGATCAAAGAGAAGAAGAATGATCAGAATAAGAAAAGGAAGGGTAATCCCTCCTCCTCCTCATCCTCTAGGGCACCACCACCCTCTTCCCCTTCACCTCCATCCTCACCTTCACCTCCATCCTCACCTCCTCACCCTAGAATCCCGACCATACACGACGATCATCTCGATGCACTCGAGAGGATCAAGGAGAGGCCAGTGATTGGCCCTAGATACTTGTTGTTGGAGGATCTAGCTCCTCTCAACATTGTTGATGATCTTACTTGGCTCTTGGATAGAGCCGGACTTATTATCTTCTCGGCTATCCGAGAAGACGCTTATGAGGAGATTACACGGGAGGTTGTGACATTTTTTGAGCACAGCCATGTAGACAGGACCGTCTCTTTCCGTCTCATGGAAAGAGACTACCATTTGAGCATCCGTGAGTTTGGGACCATTTTTGGGTTTCAGGAGACCTTTAACGGTCGCTTTCCTAGTGGCGTTTACGCCAAGGATTTTTGGGAGGAGGTGGCGATGATTTACGCTAGCGAGGACCGCTAGCAGCCCGCTGACACCAAGGCTAGGTTGATGTACCACCTAGCCTTGAAGATTGCTCATCGTGTTCTTTCGGAGTGTCTCTTCCCTAGGACGGAGACACCCCAAAAGATCAAGACGGATGAGCTCTTTTTACTCTACTCCATGTTGTATGGACGCCGTGCTGATTGTGCTACTCTCTTGGCTGGTACTATGAGCAAGCTCAAGAATAAGAAGAAGGGCAACATAGGATATGGTGGGATAGTTACCCACATTGCTAGGAGCTTTGGTGTTGATTTTTCTGCTTGCACCCGTATACCGGCCGTACCTTTAGGGCTACATGCTTTCATGACTAGGGGTCTCATTTTCCCCACACATAGAGGTCCGCCTTATGCGGGCATGCCATGGGAGAGCAGGATGGGTAGGGGTATAGAGTGGCTACCGGAGTACTCCATTATGGCGGGACGCCATAATTGGAAGGAGACGTTCGCTGCTATGCATGCGAACAGGATAGCAGCTCCCCCATATGTCCCACCACCAGTTGTTGAGGAGGAGGAGATGGGAGATCAGTTTGAGGGTGGAGGAGCACCCGAGAAGGATTTTGGCACGTTTCCGGATCAGCCGGAGGCGGCCCCCGATGCACCTAGACGTTCTCCACGTCCAGCTAGAGCTTCAGGCTCGTCTTCTCCCCGCGCTAGCGTGAGTGAGAGGCCTACGTGGATGACCACACCTCCTACATGGTATGGCATTCCCCCTCCTTGGTCTACAGAGCAGACAGCAGCACCAGCACCACCACCAGCACCATCTGACGCTCCAGCATGGTACAGTCAGGCTCCGGGATGGTACGAGCAGATGCCGGACTGGGCTACCGGACTTTCAGAGAGAGTGGGAGCATTGGAGATCCGAGCCGATGCTAGAGACGGACGCCTAGACGACCTCGACCACATGATGAGGGATGTCTACCGCCAGCAGTTTGGGCGGTTCTATGATCCTAGCTTCTCTCCATTCCCGCCTCCACCAGCGCCGCAGTGATGAGAGTTTGATGATTGACCGTTCGCTTTAGACATTCCGCCACCACTTTGTGAGTTTCTTTTTCTTTTCTTCTTTTCTTTCTTTCTTTTGAACATTAGGGACAATGTTCGTCCTAAGTATGGGGTGGGATGTACTAAAAGTTTGTAATAACTCTTACTCACTATGCTTGCTTCTATTCGAGACTATTTGCATGTTCATTATATTGTTGCACGTTTCATTATCGCATTGCATGAAAAAGAACTTGAAAAACCCATAAAAATTGAAAAATTTTGAAAATTTTGTGCTTCTAATGAATTGAGATGATTTCTATGATAATCACTACTTACGAATTGAGTTTGATGACAATTGCATGCTTAAAAGAATAGTGAATTGAAAAGAATTTGAATGAATGAATTTTACCTCTTTTGCAAGTTTCATAATGTGATGAATGTTACCTAAATCATGTTGAGAAATTGAAGTTGAAATCACACTATAAGTTCTTATACTTCTTGTTGAGATGATTAAGGCAATTCGATTTTTCTTTCTTCTTTCTTTGATCATTTTAGCTCCTCATTGAAATATTGACCTCCTTTACCTATCCGGGAATTTGGAGAAGTGAATGAAAAAGGCATGTTTGATGTGGGAGGGCCATGAGAGCAATTATTTGCAATCAAAAGAATAGAAAGAAATTCTAATTTTGGGGAAGTCAATCATGATGATGAGTAACTCGGCACCATTCACATAGCCGGATGTTTGTGTCTTGCCAAAGTCGGATTGAGCGATATTCCTAGCGGATTATGGTATGTGCGCTAAGGGTTTGAGGCATCTCATAAAAATTGAGAAACGGCAATCTCCTAGGCTTCGGTTTTTGTGCACCTCTGTCCATAACTCCAAAAGTAAAGTCGAAAAATGAAAAGAAGAGAGCGAAGCTCTAAGTTGAAGTGTTGCGGAAACCGCAAAAGAAGAAGAAGGGTAGTTGTCCACTTTCCCGGATTCATGCACCACATTCCTTAAAAGTTTCCTTCCCTTTCCACATTCTAGACCTTTTCTTTGAAAGTCCTTAAGATCAAAAGAATGTTATATGACTTGGTGATCTAAATTGAAGTTTCTTATGATTGATTTTGAAAATGTTTGAAGGTTATGATGCTTGTTTAGAAGTTTAATTGATTCATGAGTTTTCTTTCCTTTTTACTCTTTGATTAAGTGTATGAAAGTCTAATAAACGATTGAAGCAAGATTTGAGAATGATCTATTCTTTAGAAGGCACATTCCTCCAAAAGAAGTATTGCTTTGAGAAGGTACACATATTTCATCCTAACTTTTGTTTAAAGCTTTTTGAAAGACCTTGCTTAGGGACAAGCAAGTGTTAAGTATGGGGTTATTTGTTAGCATGAAATATTGTGATATTTTAGGCACGTTTTCTAAGTGTATTTGATTCATATTGATAGTCTTTGATTTAGCAATGTTGCATTTGTGAGCTAGTTTGCCTATATTGTCGATATGGATGTCTACACTAGCTTTATGTTGATTATAGGTGATTGAGAGTCATTTCCGAACGAAATCGAGCAAAGAAGAGTTGATTGAGTATGTCCATGGATTAAGGGCATTCTTAGGAGCAAATTGGAGTTCAACTTGAGGAATGCACGAGGCTAGGGAAGAATCACGTTCTTGCCCTAAACCACGCTCTAAAATACGGCCGTACTACAAACCACGTTTAGTTCCACGGCCGTGGAACCCTGCAAAGAGAGGCGTGATGCATTCCAGTAACTATTACGGTCGTGGAATCCATGGTTCAAACCGTGACACTTTCCACGCTCTAAATTACGGTCGTGGAACCTTCCACGACCGTGATCTTGGCGATCTTTTTCGCCACATTTTGAAGCCACGATCTTTTGAAGATTGGGCCGGGCCGATATTTTATCTTGCCCTATAAAAAGACGGACGAAGCAAGATTCCGTCATCCACGCTTACGCCCGCTTAATCCCCGCTTACGCCCGCTTAACCCTCGCTTAGAAGCATTTACATCTCGTTGGAGATCGAAGTTCGTGTTTGGGAATTTCCCTAATCTCGCACTTTTGGTGGAGATTGCTGTTGAGATTTCCGGATCGACGGAAGATCGAAGTTTTTGAAGATTGTTGCAAGAAGACTTCTCTTCTTGTTTAGGTTTGATTTAGAAGACGGATTGACATCCCGTTCTTCCTTCTTTCCTAAGATTGTGTTTGTTTGGCTTATTCTGAATCTATTGACAATATTCGTTCTTGATTGTGATTTTGAGATTGGTTTGAAGTTTATTGGAAGTTTTCGGAAGTTTTCATCTTTCAATCTTTTAATCCTTAAATTTGATATCAACATGACTGTTATTGGCTAAAAACCCTTAACAATTCTACGGTGAAGGGTTGATAGTTGTGGCTTAGATGATTATAGATTGATCGTAAACAGATTAGACCCTAAGAGTTAGAGAGAATCGTCGACGAACCCTAAATCACGGTTTGATCTTGAGTTCCACGGCCGTGGAGTCTCAAGATCTACCCGTAATTTCTTTTAAGTTTACGAACCTGCTTTTACTTTAATCCAAAGTTAAAGATTTGCTTTAACTTAGTTTAGGCTTGCCTTTTCTAGGTGGTAGTGAAGCCTCAACAACCTCTACCTCGATTGTGAGTGTCATAACCGTAATCGGCTAAGTTAGTCTTGATCCTTGGATTACAAGTTTGGGTATTTGACATTAATTCTTGCCTTTAGAACCTTTCTATATTGAAGCCTTAACAACCTGTATAGAGAGTGTCTTGTAGGTGAGTCATATAAGGTTTTTGGAACTTCACCGTACGATTACCTTACATTAGCATACCTTTTCATATCTCAACTCTGTCTTTATACCATTAGCATATCTTGAATCGATTGCCACAGCTTGATACTTGGATCTTTAGGATTGTTGTTTTCCCAATATTTGCAAAACTCTCATATTTACTCGCTTGATAATCTGCAATTGAATTTGTTCCCACCCAAATCCCTGTGTTCGATACTCTAGAATTCTTGCTTAACTACGTCGATCCGTACACTGCGGGTTCGCTTGCTTGATTCTAGTTTTATAAATTTAAAGCTTATTTGCATACACCTTTAGGGGTGAACACTAGCCCGACAAGAGGAAGATAAACATGAAGGTCTAGAAGGACGGGGAGAACGTCTAGGTGGGTCCGGGAAGGCGTCCGGCTGATCCCGAAATGTACCAAAGTCGTGCTCATCACCTCCTCCCTCATGATCATCACCTCCTCCCATCTCCTCATCAACACCTGCAGCTGGACCTCATCCGGCACATAAGGAGGGGCTACTAGTCTATTCACATGCATAGTTGCGAATGTCGCCTTCCAGTTATGGAGTCCGGCCATAATGGAGTACTCGGGAAGCCATGGGATACCTCTACCACCTCTCTCCTCCCATGGCATGGTTGCGGTAGGTGGAGCTTGGTGGCGGGAAAAGATACGACCTCTAGTCATGAGACTATTGAGACCCAAGGGTCTCGCCGCTATCCTAGTGCAAGCGGAATAGTCTATCCCGAGCTGTGTGGCTATGTGGGTAACTATGCCTCCATATCCTATGTTCCCGGCCCTCTTATTTTTCAGTTTGCTAATGGTGGAGGCTAAGAGAGTGGCACAATCGGCGGATCTACCGGTAAGCATGCAATAGAGGAGGAAAAGCTCATTGGTCTTGATCTTTTGTGGGGTCTCGGTCCTAGGGAAGAGACACTCGGAAAGAACCCTATGAGCTATCTTCAAGGCTAGATGGTAAATGAGCTTAGCCTTGGTGTCGGCCGGTTGCCAACAATCCTCACTAGCATATATCATAGCAATATCCTCCCAAAAGTCCTTAGCATACACTCCGCTAGGAAACCGACCATTGAAACTCTCATGGAACCCAAAGAAGGCTCCAAACGCAATAATCGAGAACTCATAATCTTGCTCCATTAACCTAAAAGAGACGGTTCGGTTCATGTGACTATGCTCGAAGGAGGTGACAAACTCCCTAGTTATCTCCTCATAGGCATCCGCTCTAATAGCGGAGAAAACAATTAGTCCGGCTCTATCCAAGAGCCAAGTCAAATCATTCACAACGTTTAGAGGATTAAGCTCCTCTAAGAGAAGGTATCGAGGACCTATGACCGGCCTCTTCTCGATTCTCTCTAAGGCATCAAGGTAATCCTCATGAATGGTTGGGATTCTAGGAGGTGGTGGTGATGGTGGTTGGTTAGGAGGGGGTTGGGAAGAGGAGGAACTATCATCCTTTTCTTCTTATTCCTACTAGACTTTCTTCTAAACATTTTTTTCTCTCGACAGTAAGAATCACGACCTGTTCTTGCTTTTCCACGGCCGTGGAACCTACAGGGACCGTGGTTTTTCTCTGTTTGACTCAAATCTCAACAAAACTCAGCAATCTCAGTTCTAGACTAATTCCAATTCCAATTCCAATCAGTTCTCCTAAATTCTTGCGAAGAAATTGAACCGAATTGACAAAGTAAAGAAAAGGGAGAAAAACCTAGGTTTTGGATCTTTCAAATCCAAATTCCTTCTGCTAAGTGGATTGTTCACTTGATTCGTTGCTTGGATCTTGTAGAGGATTGTAAATGCTTCACTTTAGGCTAAAGAGTCGCTTGAAACGGACTTCAAACGAAGAATTACGAGTTGGGGAAAATTTTCGGCGTTTTTGGGCGTGGAATTGGGGTTTTGTGGTGTTTTTGTGAAGGAAGGTGGTTTATATAGTGCCCGTAATTTTTGGAAAATCACGGTCACTCGGGGGTTTCCACGGCCGTGGAAATGTACGGACCCGTGGTTTTGCTTGATTTTTCTCAGCTTTTGGGAAATTTCGGTCACTGTAGCCTCGACGGCCGTGGTTTAGGGCGTGGAACTCTCTGTTTTGTACCAAAATCCAAGTTTCGTCAATTTCTTCCAACTTTTTCTTCCTTCCCTTGCCCATTCCTTATTCCTACATCCAAAAACATGACATACCGGGAGGTATCGAGGGGGAAACAAAAGAAAAAACAACTAAACTAAGCTAAACTAAGAAACAAAAACACAAAGAAAGTGCAATGCCTTGTGTTGTCTCCCAAGAAGCGCTTGTTTTAAGTCCGTAGCTAGACCGTACCTGAGTATATTCAAGTGTAGTCGGCGCGAATTCCTCAGCTTTGAGCTCCAGTGAATACTTCTTAAGTCGTTGACCGTTTACCTTGAAACTTCCGCTCTTTTCACCCCATACTTCAACTGCGCCATGGGGAAAACACGTTTGATTAGATAAGGTCCAGTCCAACGAGATTTAAGCTTACCTGGAAAGAGTCGAAGTCTTGAATTGAAGAGGAGAACTTGATCTCCTTCTTTGAGGTCCTTTGGAATGATATGCTTATCATGCCAACGCTTTGCCCATTCCTTGTAGATCTTGGCATTTTCATAAGCGTTCAAGCGGAGTTCTTCAAGCTCATTGAGGTCTAAGAGGCGCTTCTTGCCTGCTTCTTTCATGTTGAAGTTCAACCACTTTACAACCCAATACGCCTTGTGTTCTAGCTCCACCGGTAAGTGACAAGACTTCCCATACACAAAGTTGTATGGTGTTGTTCCTATGGGAGTCTTGTACGCAGTCCTATATGCCCATAATGCATCGTCTAGCTTCAAAGACCAATCCTTCCTTGTCTTCGAAACTGTTTTCTCTAAGATGCCCTTAATATCTCTATTTGAAATCTCCAGTTGTCCACTCGTTTGTGGATGGTAGGGAGTGACGATCTTGTGAGTCACCCCATACTTAGCTAGTAGAACCTCGAATTATCGGGCAATGAAGTGTGAACCTCGGTCACTAATGATAGTCCGTGGTGTCCCAAACCTTGGGAAAATAGTTTTATTAAAGAACTTTACAACAACCATGACATCATTAGTTGGAGAGGCAATGGCTTCAATCCATCTCGAAACATAATCTACAGCTAGAAGTATGTATTGGTTTCCACAAGATGATGGGAAAGGTCCCATGAATTCTACTCCCCAAACGTCGAAGATCTCTACCTCCTGAATGTTGTTGAGAGGCATTTCGTTTCTCCTAGATATGTTCCCTGTTCTTTGACAAGCATCGCAGCAGGAAACAAAGGTTTGTACATCCTTAAATAAAGTAGGCCAAAAGAAACCGGATTGCAATACCTTAGCGCTAGTTTTATTGGAACTAGCGTGTCCTCCACAAGGTAGTGAATGACAATGACGGATGACGCTTTGCATCTCGTCTTCCGGCACACATTTCCTAATGATGCCGTCGGGACCTCTCTTGAAGAGTAGAGGTTCATTCCAATAGTATTGCCGGATTTCCTTAAAGAACTTCTTCCTTTGTGCGTAGGATAGTCCGGGAGGTATTTCCAAACAAACCAAATAGTTAACAAAATCAGGAAACCATGGTTCATTACCTCTTGATATCTTGTCGATGCACTCCTCAATGATGTGTAAATGCTCGCCCGGAAAGGAGTCATCTATAGGTAGATCGTCGTCTTCTATGTGTGGTAGACGACTCGAATGATCCGCAACATAATTTTCCGAACCTTTCTTGTCGCGGATCTCTAGATCGAATTATTGTCGGAGAAGAATCCATCTAATCAACCTTGGTTTCACATCCTTCTTGGCAAGTAGATACCGGATCACAGAATGATCCGTGTATACAATCACCTTTGCACCTACAAGATAAGAACGAAACTTTTCAAAGGCATATACAATAGCTAAGAATTCTTTTTCAGTTGTGGTGTAGTTGAGCTGCGCTTCGTCTAGCGTCTTGCTAGCATAGTAGATAGCATGGGTTCGGCCTTCCTTCTTTTTTTCTAGCACAGCTCCGACAGCTACGTCACTTGTGTCACACATAACCTCAAACGGGAGATTCCAGTCCGGAGGTTGGATAATCGGGGCTGAGATTAGAGCTTCTCGGATCTTGTGGAAAGCATCTAGGCAATCCTGCGAAAATTCAAAAATTGCATCCTTCATCAAGAGATTAGTTAGCGGTTTTGAAATCTTAGAAAAGTCTTTGATAAATCTCCTATAAAATCCAGCATGTCCTAGAAAACTTCGTATCCCCTTCACCAAAGATGGAGGAGGAAGCTTTTCTATAGTCTCTATCTTCGCCTTATCAACTTCGATCCCTCTATTAGAGATCAAGTGTCCTAATACAATGCCTTCTCTAACCATGAATTGACACTTCTCCCAATTAAGAACTAGGTTAGTGTCTTCACACCTTTGCAACACAAGAGATAGGTTAGAAAGACAATTATCGCAAGAGGAACCATAAATAGAAAAATCGTCCATAAAAACCTCCATGATTTCCTCAACGTACTCCGAGAAGATGGCCATCATACACCTTTGAAAGGTGGTAGGGGCGTTGCAAAGCCCAAATGGCATCCTTCTATATGCGAACGTACCCCATGGGCACGTGAATGTGGTCTTCTCTTGATCGTCCGGATGGATCGGAATCTGGAAGAAACCACTATAATCGTCAAGATAACAAAAGTAGGAGTGTTGTTCTAACCTCTCAAGCATCTGGTCTATGAATGTTACTGGGAAATGATCCTTCCTCGTTGCATTGTTTAGATTGCGGTAATCAATGCACATCCTCCATCCAGTCACGGTTCGTGTAGGCATGAGTTCATTGTTCTTGTTAGTGATAATCGTCATTCCTCCTTTCTTTGGAACTACTTGAACGGGACTCACTCATTTGCTATCGGAGATAGGATAGATGATACCTGCGTCAAGTAACTTAAGAATCTCCTTCTTGACAACCTCCTTCATGATCGGATTTAACCGTCGTTGAGGTTGTCGCGAAGGCTTAAAATCTTCCTCCATTAGGATCTTATGCATGCATAATGATGGTTTAATTCCTACAAGATCCTCTATGGTGTATCCTAAAGCCTTTTTATGCTTCCTTAGAACAGCCATTAGTTTATAATGCTCATCTTCACTTAAATCGGATCTAACAATTACGGGAAAAGTAGAATTAGTTCCAAGAAACGCATACCGAAGATGTGTGGGAAGTGGCTTTAATTCCATTGCTATTGGTTCCTTTGATGACTCTTGAGGAGTGTCCAATGCTTCCTTAGAAGTTTCTAAGGGTGTAGGAGTGGTTGAAGAAGACTCAAGAGTATTTGTGGAAAGAACGTAATTATTCTCAGAAATTCCTTGAATTACGGCACCACTGTTACTTCCACGGCTGTGGTTTAGGGCGTAGAGGTCAATGACGGCATCACTGGTAGTTCCACAGCCGTGGTTTTGGCCGTGTAACTTACTAGAGCTCTCAAAATAACTGGTTACGGTCATCATGGGTGAAACCACGGCCGTGGAATAGCATGATTGGCCGTGGTTCCTCACGTTTTCTGACCCATCGTAGAGTTTTTCAAACCCTTCTTCTTGCACTTCCTTTCGCTCCTTCAAGGCTTCAATCTCCTCATTGCAATCCTCTTCCTCTCATTTTTCCATGATGCTCATGGTTATAACCTTTTGCAACGGGTCCTTGAATAGAATCGAGCTCACTTCCTCCCTAGATGTTTCTTCGCCATATGTATTGAACATATCGTCTCCAAGAGCTGGTTCTTTCACCAATGTTGAAAGAACAAACTCAACCTTCTCTTCTCCTATGCCGAAGGCAAGTCTAGCATTCTTGCAATCCACCATACATCCGGATGTTGCAAGAAACGGTCTTCCGAGTATGATCAGGACCGGACAATCTGCAGGAATGTCAAGCACAACAAAATATATTAGAATGTAAAACTTACCGAGCTTGACTGGGACGTCTTCAATGATACCGACGGGACGAGTTATGGATTGATCCGCCATGTATAACGTCATCTTCACCGGTTTAGGTTCACCTAAACCGACCTTCCTACATAAAGCGAGTGGGATAATGCTAACGCTTGCTCCCAAGTCACATAAAGCGTCATAAGTGACTTCTCCTACTCCAATTGGAATGCAAAATGACCCCGGATCCTTTAGCTTTTGGGGCATCTTATCCTTCATATTTTTTATGAGCTCCGATGATTCCGAACTTATCTTGACTTCTTCAAAGTCTTCCATCTTCCTCTTGTTAGATAGGATCTCCTTTAAGAACTTCCCGTAAGAGGGTATACCTACAATCGCATCAATGAAAGGTATATTAATGTGCAGTTTACTCATGAGTTCAATGAACTTACCGAACTGCTTGTCTAGATGCGCTCTCGCTCTAGATTGCGGGAATGGTAGGGGAGGTTTATAAACTGGAGGAGGAATGTAGATGTCTTCCTTCTTCTTCCCCTTTTCCTTCTCCTTTTCAGCTGGAACCTCAACAAACTTAGGCTGTGGATCGGTGGTTGTCACTCCGCTCCTAATAGTGATAGCCATCACCCTTCCCTTTGGGTTATCCTCCGTCTTTCCGGGAAGCTTTCCTTGATCTCTAGGAACTTCCTCGGCCTTGCTGAACATTTGGTTTTCAAAAGCTTTTTGAGCTTTATCAACCTTAGTAACGTAGCTCTCCAGTCCTTGAAGCTTTCCCAAGATTGTTTCCAACATGGGATCGAGCTTCTCTTTTCCTGAGTTGCTTGCGCCATTTGATGATTGTCCCTAACTTTTTAAAGGAGTAGAAAAAGAAGATGGTGGTGTTAGTGAATTTCCTGAATTGGAATAATGATTACCGGAATTTTGTTGTTGGTTGGAACGCCAATTGTTGTTTGAATTCCGATTGTTGTTCCAATTGTTGTTCCGGTTGTTGTTGTTGTTCCAATTATTCCGATTGTTATTCCGGTTGTTCCTGTTGGTATTCTCATTCCCTTGATAGTTGTTGTTGTTTCCTAAGTATCCAACATCTTGCTCCTTTGGCTTTTGAAAGCCAGCTCTAATGACTTCCTTCAACTCCTTGATTTCGGTATTGAGGGAAAAGATTTGAGTTTGCGCAGCTTGGGTCAACTTAGCTCCCGGATCTCCTCTAATTTGATGGCTAGGATCCACCTTCCGGTGAGAATACTTCTCAATCACTTGGGCTTGCTTCTCAATGAAGTCCCAAGCATCATCTTCCCTCATGTCCATGAATGTACCACATGAAAGGGATTGGAGCTTGAATTGTGTTTCCACATCCAGCCCCTTGTAGTATATCTCCAAAAATTCTAGCTTTGAAATGCCATGGTGTGGGCAATCCAACAATAAATCCTGAAACCTTTCCCAAGACTGAAACAAACTTTCGTTAGGCTTCATAATGAATGCATTAATCTTACCTCTTAACTCCGCAGTCTTGGATGGCGGAAATAACTTGGTTAAGAACTCCGAGATAGATCCTCCCATGTGTTAAGTCTTCCATTTGGAAGAGCTTGATACCAAGACAAGGCTTTGTCCTTCAAAGAGAATAAGAATGGCTTGATCTTGTAGTTGTTGGTGGTGGTCTTCTTCGGCTTCATTGTCTCCATTAGAATCTCAAAATTTTGTAAATGTTGATGTGGAGAATCAGCAATCGTTCCACCAAATTGATTTTGGCGAACCATGGTGATCACTTGTGGACTAAAGCTGAATTCCTGGATATCTTCAGCTTCATAATTCACACCTAGGCGGCGTGGTTGCTGAAACGGATCCATCATTTGTCCAAGAGTTCGTGGCTCCTCATCGACACGAGCGGCTCTAGCACCCCCAGATGGGATACGAGGATTTACGGACGGTCTTGGACCATTCCAGATTGGATTGATTAATGAATCGATTTCCTCTAGCGGTGGCATATCATCATCATCCTCATCCTCGTATGATTCAGCTCTAACGGATCTAGTTGGTTTGGCTTTCTTCTTCTTCTTGGAGTTATTCATCTCCAACTTCATGTCCAGCACCATAGCTTTGAGCTCATCAATTTGAAATTGATGACGCTCCGCTTCTTCCATACGAACCTTTTCACTCAACCTAAATTGAGCTTGAGATTCCTCCAACTCCGCTTGGAGATTTATTTCCTTGTTTTCGGCCATCTTTCTTTCTTTAGCCAATTTCCTTAAAGTCTTTTCAAGTTCTGGATCAAAAGGTACGAGGTCTTTGATGGATCTAGACCTGCACATATACCTAAAAGAACATGCGAAGAACACTCAAAAGAGATATCAAATAACAAGAGCAAAGCTCCCAAGCTCGACAACCGAGAACCGAAGTTCGGTCTTGACCAAATCCCCGGCAACGGTGCCAAAAACTTGTTCTCCCGAAAACGTGCGTGCAAATAAGCTTTATATTTATAAAACTGAAATAAAAGCAAGTGAACCCGCAGTGTACGGATCGGCGTAGATTAGCAAGTATTCCAGAGTATCGAACTCAGGGATTTGGTGAGTCAAATTTCAGTCTCAAGTAATCAAGCAAGTAAAAGTGTAAAGCTTTGCAAATATTGGGAAAAACAGCAACCCTAAAGATCCGGATATCAAATTGTGGCAATCGATTCAAGATATTCTATAAGTATAAGCACGGAGTTGAGAATTGCAAAGGTATACTAACGCAAGGTAATGTACGGTGAAGTTCCAAAACCTTATATGTCTAACCCAAAGAACACTCTCAATAAAGGTTATTGAGGCTGCATTATAGAAAGGATCTAAGGACAAGAATTAAACTCAAATACCCCAGCCCGAACCCAAAGGATCAAGATAAACTCAAACGGTTAAGGTTGTGACACTCGAAACCGAAATAGAGGATGTTGAGTCTCACTACTACCTAGGAAAGGCAAGCCAAGACTAGGTTAAAGCAAATCTCTAACTTTTGATTAAAGCAAAAGAAAAGGTCGTAGATCAGGTAAAATTACAAGTAGTTCTTGAGAATCACGGCCGTGGAAACCAAGAACAACCCGTGATTTAGGTTCGTCGACGAGTTTCTCACACTCTTAGAGTCCAATCTGTTTACGATCGATCTATCATCATCTAGGCCAAAACTATCAACTCTTAACCTTAGAATTCCTAAAGGGTTTTAGCCAACAAACATTGTCATTGATTCAATATTCAATTTAGAAAGAAAGAAATATGAAAACCCTCAAAAACTCAATAAAAACATAAGATCGATGTCAAATCCAAATAACAAAGCAATATGTTCAATGGATTCAAAATATGGAATAAGAATCCTCACTATAATCTCAGGTAAACAACGGAAAACGGTTGTTAATCGTTTCCGGAATCAAAACCTAAGAAATCACCAAACTTCCGCCGCAAGTAAGCTTCGATCTTCAATCTTGGCCGTCGGCTTCGAAACTCTAAGTGGCATCCAAAATAGCCCTAAACGAGGATACGCACGGGATAAGCGCGGATCCGAAAACTCCTCTCTCTACTCCTTTTATAGAGCGAGGAAGGGTTACGATAAAAGCCCATTAACTTTGATAACGTGGCAAGTATGATACGTCATAATATTTGCCAAGATCACGGTTATGTAGAACTTTCCACGGCCGTAATTTAGAGCGTGGAACCAGATTACGGTGACATATAATTTCCATGGCTGTGGTTTAGACCGTGTAACTCGTTGGAGTGCTTCAAACTTTCTTCCACGTTCATGATGCCAAGTCCACGGCCGTGGATTAGAGCGTGGACTTCAATTTCCTTCTCCACGGCCGTAATTTAGGGTGTGGACTTGCATAACCTCTTTCTTTTCCTTTGTTTCGTACAATCCTTCATCCATGCTCCTTCCTTAGCCTCACTAATGCATCTCCTTGTCCTCGAACATGAACAAATACTCCTTCTCTTCCATCATTTTCTCCAATTCAAGCTCTTATTCACCTATAAATAAAACAAAACTATTGTAGATCTCTATATCAACAAAATAGGTGAACAAGCTCATAATTGCTTCAAAACTATATCCATGTACACAATAATGAGGGAAAAACAACTAAAACAAGTGCCTAAAATATCGTCATATTTCATGCTAACAATCTTCTAGCTTGAAAATCCTTATCCTCTTGTTCGTCGCCTTTATGTTGGCCGGGATCTTCTCCTTTCATTGATGAATCTTCTTCTCCTTGCATCATTGAATCTTCTTCTCCTTGCATCGTTGAAGAATTCTTCTTGTTGGATAAGATCTTGTGCCTTTTGAGGATCTTCATTGTCGAGCCAAAATCTTCTTTGACGTTGTTCACCTTTACTTGGCCGAGATCCTTTGTGTAGAAGTATTGTTGAGATCTTCATCATCGTGAGCCATTCAATCCATTCAATCGTTCTTGTTGTTGTTGGCCCAAATCTTCTTGTTGAATCTTGAATATCTTCTTGTAATCCATGGTAGTAAAGCTTGATTTAGTTTATATCTTCGTTGGTTGAAAATTCTTTGTCATTGAAAAATGCTCCAGCCGAATCTTCCTTTGTATTGTGTTTCAAGGTCCTTGAAATCCATTTCAAATTTTACTTGTCCCTTGATATCCATTCCAAGGCCCCTTGAAATGCTTTTCAAAAACCCTTGGAACTCCGTTCAAATTCTTTGCGTGTTGAAATGTCATCATCCGAGCTTGCCCTTGTATCCCTTTTCAAAGTCCTTGAAACTCCGTTCAAAGTCCTTTGCACGTTGAAACAGCTTCAACCGAATTCTCCTTGTATTGATTTTCAAGGCCCTTGAAACTCCTTTCAAGGTCTTTTCCCGTTTAAACCGCTTCAGCCGAATTCTCCTTGTATTGCTTTTCAAGGTTGAAACTCCTTTCAAGGCTGCAGCTTAGTCACTTGCTTGTCTCTTGTAATCCATTTCAAGGCCCCTTAAAATGCTTTCCAAAGCATCCACACATTTAACAAACACAAACCAAATAATCTAGAAATATGATCGATATTTGTTAGTTCATAAAACCACTAGGTACATGTTTAAGTCTTCCATCATAAATATAACCAACTCATAATCAATGTGGAGTTATCATAAAATGTATCTTGGCCTATTGGATACATCTCATGTGGTAACCAAAACACTTGCAAATATATTTTGGAGATCGATTGGAATGTTTCTAATCTTCTATTGAGGGTGAAAATCAGATTTAGTTGTGTTGGATGTACAAGTTGAGGGTTTATTTACAAGATTTCACTATGTGTCCTATCAAAAAAATCACATATCATATCCGATTCGGATCACCATTTAATGGATCAAATCATATTACATTCTTTTGGATCGGATATTATCGATTTAGATTGATCGGATTACCTAAATTATTTTGCTCACCCCTAAGACCATCCACAATGGTGGGTATATAAACCAAAGTCTCTAAACCCTCTCTCTCTCTCCGCCACATTAGCTTATAAAACTCCATCTACTTTTTATCTACATTCATAGTTTTTAACTCTCAATCTCTTAACACTTAATTTATTCACCCACCATATTTATATTCTTTTTAAAATGTTGATATTATTAATTTTATTTATAACTAAATTTATTTCAAAAAAATAAATAATAAATATATAAACAATTAATAAAAATTAGATTTCTAAAAAACACTTCATTAATAATTAAAAGCATACAAATACATTAAAATAATAATCGCAAAGTTAAGATGCAAAACATGAAAATACAAACACACCAATACATACGAAATCATATATAAAACTACTAATTTCCAACATGAGTATTGCCAAACTTTTCCCATATGTGTTGAGCCAAATCATGTTTCAATTGTCCGTGTGTAGTGTTACTCCGAAGTTGGACACGGTTGGTTATGTAATCCGCCATAGAATTTGGTATCCCAGGCACATACGTATTGTCAATATCGTTCGATTGCTCAAACTGAGACGGATCCCAATATAACGTGTACGTGTCTTGTTCATCTTCCACAATCATTTTGTGTAGAACTATGCAAGCTCTCATGATCTTTTCAATGAAACCAATGTCCCAAGCAAGTGTCGGGTTCTTCACAATAGCAAATCGTGCTTGTAGAACTCCAAAGGCTCGTTCCATATCCTTTCGACATGACTCTTGTAGTTTAGCAAACAATGCATCCTTCTCACCTCGTGCAAGTCTTATTGACGGTATAAATATTGTCCACCGTGGATAGATACCGTCGGTTAGATAATAACTCATGGTATATGAATGACCATTGACGGTAAAATTCACAGGTGGCGATATACCTCGCAAAACATCATCAAACACAAGAGAACGATCGTGAACATTGATGTCATTGCACGTACCTGGTGTTCCAAAGAATACATGCCAAATCCATAGATCATAAGATGTAACAGCTTCTAAGATGATTGTTGGCTTCCCATGACCGCGTGTGAACTGACTTTTCCATGTAGTTGGACAATTCTTCCACTCCCAATGCATACAATCAATTGAACCTATCATGTCAGGGAACCCACGTATCTCTCCAACATGAAGAAGTCGTTGCATGTCTTCAATTTTGGTCTTCGTAGATACATGTCTCCAAATGAAGAAACGATTCCTTCCACGAAGTTGGTCAAACATTCTCGTGCAGTTGATGCGCCCATACGAAGATACTCATCCACCGCATTTGCACTTATACCATAAGCCAACATGCGTATCGTAGCCATGCACTTTTGTAAAGGGGATAGGCCAAACCTACCGGTTGCATCTCGTCTATGATGAAAATATTCATATGTGGTTGACAAATGGTTCACAATGCGTAAGAACAACGGTCTACGCATTCTAAACCGCCTTCGAAATTGCTCTTCAGAATAAAGTGGTGGTGGAACTTCACTGAAATAGTCTTTAACTAGGTGTTCATGACCCTTCTCGCGCTCTCTATCAATGTATTGTCGACGTTGTTGTGATTGAGAGTTTTCACCTTCGGATCGACGTTGTCTTGATCGAGCTTGTATTCTTGCAATAAAATGATCCTCCATTGCAGCAAACTCGGGATCTGCCAAACCACCAATATTAATAAAATCTTCTACGGGGTTGGAACCCATTTTTATGTGGGCAATGAAAATTAAGTAATTTGCAAAAATATTGGAGGGTGATGTGAATTTTTGATCGTTTTTGAGAAATTGAAGGAATGTCTATGTTAGAAGAGTGAGACGATATTTCTAATGTACAAACATAGAGTTTAAATTGGGAGAACCAAATGTTAAAAAGCATTGGATTCAAATTCAAATCCTTCATAATTGAGAGCCACTTGTTAGATGAGTGGTCACTCGAATCAACATAAAGTCAACACTTTAATGATTCACCAACATTGGGAAGAGTAAAGTACAATAATTTGGATTCAAATTCAAATCTGTCATAATTGAGGGTCACTTGTTAGATGAATGGTCATTCAAATCAGCATAAAGCCAACACATTAATGATTCACCAACATTGGGTAGAATAAGGTAAAATAGTTTGGATTCAAATTCAAATCCGTCATAATTGAGAGCCACTTGTCTGATGAGTGTTCATTCAAATTAACATAAAGCCAACACTTTAATGATTCACCAACATTGGGAAGAGTAAGGTAAAATAATTTGAATTCAAATTCAAAATCGTCATAATTGAGAGCCACTTGTCTGATGAGTGGTCATTCAAATCAACATAAAGCCAACACTTTAATGATACACTAACATTGGGAAGAGTAAGGTAAAATAATTTGGATTCAAATTCAAATCCGTCATAATTAAGAGTCACTTGTTTGATGAGTGGTCATTCAAATCAACATAAAGCCAACACTTTAATGATTCACCAACATTGGGAAGAGTAAGGTAAAATAATTTAGATTCAAATTCAAATCCGTCATAATTGAGAGCCACTTGTCTGATGAGTGGTCATTCAAATCAACACAAAGCCAACACTTTAACGATTTACCAACATTGGGAAGAGTAAGGTAAAATAATTTGGATTCAAATTCAAATCCGTCATAATTGAGAGTCACTTGTGTGATGAAATGTCATTCAAATCAACATAAAGTCAACACTTTAATGATTCACCAACATTGGGAAGATTAAGGTAAAATAATTTGGATTCGAATTCAAATCCGTCATAATTGAGGGCCACTTGTCTGATGAGTGGTCATTCAAATCAACATAAAGCCAACATTTTAATGATTCACCAAAATTGGGAAGACGAAGGTAAAATAATTTAGATTCAAATTCAAATCCGTCATAATTGAGGGTCACTTGGCTGGTGAGTGGTCATTCAAATCAACATAAAGCCAACACTTTAATGATTCACCAACATTGGGAAGAGTAAGGTAAAATAAATTAGATTCAAATTCAAATCCGTCATAATTGAAGCATTTATATATAGGTTGTGTTTGTAATCAAATTCTCCACACTTTTCAACTCATCTTCTCTAAAATTCATCTTCTCTAAAACTCATCTTTATCACCGTTATGAAACCAAATCAACCCCACAACTATCAAAATTCCCTCAACTTTTCTTCTAATTTTGTAGATTTGACTCAAGATCAAACGAATGGGTCATATCACTCCTTCAATTCAGGTTACCCATTTGGTCCTCATGGAAACATTCCAACGAATCAATATCGTCAATATGGAAGTGTTCCAATGAACCAATATGGTCAATATGGAAGCATCTTGGCGAGTCATTATGGTGCATATGGAAGCGTTTCAACAAACCAATATGGTCCATATGGAAGCACTCCAATGAGCTCATACCAACAGGTGGCGATTCTGGAAGAAATAAACCCTATCTTAACCCCTCCCACGAGTGGTCAACAATAAGCCCCTCGTCAAAGTATTGCTCGTCAAAGCGGTCTACAACGAGTAAAATGGAACCAAGGAGAAGATTTGTTAGTTGTCAGTGCATGGATCAACACCAGCATGGACAATGTTATCGGAAATGATTAAAATGGCACAACGTTTTGGGACCAGGTCACGGAATACTACAACACTAGAAGAGTGGAGGATGATGACACTTGGGTTGAAAGGGGTTCAAGCTCTATAAAACAAAGGTGGCACAAAATATCTATAGAGACTTCAAGTTTTGTTGGATGTTATAAACAAGCATCTAATTGAAGATTAAGTGGTCAAAGTGAGGCAAATGTACTCGAAATGGCACATGTTATTTACCTTACCGGCACAAGTTCAAACTTTAGATGTGAACATTGTTGGCGTGAGCTTCAAAGCGTACTAAAGTAGTTCACGATGGTTGAAAAACTTGCTGAGAAAAGTGAAGGAAGCTCAAAACGTTCCAAGGTGAATGAAGTTGGAGCCTACTCTTCAAGTTCCAACCCATCTACTCCCAATAGTGCCGCTACACCCGATAATACGACATTTATCGGACAAACAACTAATCTAACTCGTCCCTCCGGAAGGAATGCTGCAAAGGCTGGAAAAAGGAAGGGAAAAAGAGCCGTCGAGAGCTTAATTAATCATGGGGACGAGGCGGACAATAAGTACTTAGAGTTACAAGCTGATAAAAATAAACTTATGAATGATTACATGGTTACTCAAAAGCTTCAAATGCTAACCACACTTCTTACACAAGAGGGTGAGTTAACTCCTTATCAGAAGGACGTAGTGGAAAGGCTAAGACATGAACTAAATATGTTGTATCCGTCGATGTGAAATCTATTTGTATTTTCATGTATTTCGTAAAACCTAAGTGAAGAATAGCTTCACAATTATGTTAGGATTTCTCTAAATTTTTGGGTCTTTTTAAGTGTGGTGTTTTAGTTATGTATTGTAATATATTCAATTTTATGTGTAATGTCTTGTAATATATTAAATTTTATGTGAAAAAATCTCTTGTAATATATTCTATGTATAATGTCCCGTAATATATTAAATGTCATGTGAACAAAATCTCTTGTAATATATTGATTTTAATGTGCAATATTTGTAATAATAATCTAATAAATAATTAAATAGATATTTTATTCTAAATATATGCAATACTTTACTGTCTATGGGTAGAGAAAAATAAAATATGAATATTAAAAATATATTTATTAAGATATAATTATTTTAGCTAGAAAATTGATTAATCTTTACTTATATTACTTTTGTACTTACATTATACTTATTTAAAAAACATATTTATAATGAATATTAGTATCATCATTAATTTAATTTTTTACTTATATTACTTATGTTTTATGAAAAAATAATCATTCTAAACATATTTAATATTAGATTCTATGGATAAAGAAAAATAAATTATGAATATTAAAGATATTAATTCATCAAAATAATTTTATTTTAACAAGATAGATAATTAAATTATGAACAAAAATGATTTACAAATCAAGAAAACATGAGAATGGCAAAATCTGTTGTTCATGCCACCTAGACAAAGATTTGTTTGAAAAGCATATGAATAGGAAAGACAAATGCGCTACTTTTTGTGTGTTATTTAATTGCAGATTTTTTATAACCAAGCATACCCTTATTTTATTTTTCTCTCTTCCTCTCTTATTTCAACTCTTACTTTCAAATGTCAGAATTGTATCTAACTCACTTTAACACTATTTGCAAGAGATTTAATATATTATAGTGTTTAAAAACTGCCATTGTAGATGGTCTAAGGCCCTAACTAAAAGTAGATAAGAACGAAATAGGTATAAACATGAACGAATAAAAACTGTATTATTTTATGAACATAAAGTATATAGGATATCAATTAAGTAACTAGATCCATCTTTTATTAGTAAATTCAAATAAAAAGTTAAAATTATCTCTAATAAATAATTATCAGGGTTTAAGATTTTAAGTTTAGGATTTTAGGGTTTAGAGTTAAGGTTTAGCATTTAAGATTTAGGGATTTAGGGTTTATTATTTAGGGTTTAATTTAGGTTTTATGGTTAATTTTAGGGTTTTTGGATTTTGAATTTAGGGTTTAGAGTCTTAGTGGTTAATACTTAGTGTTTAGAGTTTAGAATTTAGGGTTTTGGGGTTTAAAATTTTGGATTTTAGATTTTTTTATAAATAAATTGAAAGAGAAGCTTAATTGAATTGTTAAACTATAAAAAAACCTAGTATCCTAATTTGTCTTAAAATATACAAAAAATCTATTTAACACCGGACTATTTTTTTTTTAAAGCTTACTGTATTAACTGAAGAGAATGTACATATAGTTCATACTAGAACAGATAGATAGCAGGAACAAAAGAGAGGAAGATTACAAGAGGTGAATGCCTAAGATCTTGGCTCTGGAGATGGAATTAGGAGAGCGATCATGCTATTTACTTGCAGCGAAGTTCTTTGTGTTGGTGATGACGTTGTGAGCACATGAGGAGGGGTGAGTGAACTTGTGGTTGAAGACCAGATCATTTTTGGAATCCACACATAATAGATATAGCTGGGATATGAGGTCGTTCTTACGAATTTTGAGAGAGTTGAGCCAACTCCAGAAGTTAGTCCTGAGATGGGTAGGAATCGGGATCCGGAGCCATTGGAAGATAAGGTCAAGAACCGAAGAGGAGTAATTGTAGTGCTGAAAGAGATGATCTTCGTTTTCAGGTTGGAGACCACAAAGCTTGCAGATGTCAGATTGAACAATGTTCCACGAGAGAGGTTTAGTGAGTGTGGGAAGCCGTTTATGACAGGCAAGCCAAGAGATGAAGTTGGACTTAGGGATGTTTAAACCTTTCCAAATGGAGCCATGAATGAAGGGAGGGTCAGGTGGTTGAGGATCCCAGATGAAGTTGTGAGAAGTGGTGGAGTAAGTTCCATTAGGCCTTTCAGTGGAGTATGTGAAGGTGGTAGCGTGCCCAGCGTCATAGATCTCATTACACACCTTTAGAATAGAGCACCAAGTATGGTTGTGTTTGTAGTTGATGCGTACACCGGACTATGTTCCTATTAAACACTTGGTTTACTAGTAGGTTTATATGTGAATTTTTTACGGCTAAAAAAGTCAACAAAACCTTCCCGTAAATAAATCACGATCCAATTTTTTTTTCTTCTTTCCGAAAAAAGGAAAAAAAAACTGACCGTGAATATTTTACGGGAAGGTCTTTAAAAACCCTAATTTAGAAACATATACGGGGGTGTACTCAATTAAGAGTAGACCTGTTCAAGTCCGGGCCAGCCCGCCCGGCCCGGACCGCCCGCCCGCAAAAACGGGCGGGTATGAACATCGACAAAGGCCCGACCGGGCCGCTAGGCCCGGACCGCCAGTCCCGGCGGGCCGGGTACGAACAAGGTACCAGGCCCGGTCGGGCCGCTCGGCCCGGCCCGGAGCCCGGCAAAAAAAAAAAAAAACTTTAGTTTAGGTTTAGTTTAGCCGTTAGGGTTGGAGTTCTAAATTCTGATTTCTGAAGTCCTGCAGCCGACAACTCGACCCTCGACAAGCGACGCCGACAACCCTTGCGACCCCTCGTCTCTCTTCCCTCTTCTCTTCCGGCCGTTGCGGCGCTGCCGAGTGCCGGCCCTCGTCCAGACTCCCTCGCGAGTCGCGACCCCTCTGTGACTCTGTCCCTCGCGACCCCTTTGTGACTCTGTCCCTCGCGACCCCTTTGTGACTCTGTCCGTCGCGAGTCGCGACCCCTCTGTCCCTCGCGAGTCGCGACCCCTCTGGCCTCTACCGAGTGCCGGCCCTCTTCCTCGACTCGTCTTGTCCACCGGAGCCTCCTCTACCTCCGTCTTCTGGTAAGTTTCTTCTCCTTTCTTAGACATGTTGACTAGTGTAATCATCTCCATTCTCCAACAATATAAGAAGCTAATGCGAAATTTATGCAATTTGCCAATTACAAACGTCTAGTGTGTCTACTGCTGCAGTGTTATGGTCTGATTTTGTGTCATTTGTATTTGTAGACGATGGCTGATCCTGACTCGACAACTAATGATGATGTTGAGGTTTCAAGCGGAGGTGCAAGAACACAATGCACTGCAAGTGGAAAAAAGCTTACTTCAAATGTATGGGCTGACATGACCAGATCGGTGAATGATAATGGTTCAGTTACAGCTACCTGCAACCACTGTAAGAAAGTTTTAAATGGTCATCCAAATAGTGGTACATCGCATCTTAAAAGACATATTTCTTCATGCTCTGCTCGTCGTGTCCGTGATGTTAAAAGTTATTGCATTTCTGGTGCTGGTTCTAGTAGTAATGCTATTAATGTGAATCAAGTGTCATTGAGAAGTCATGTTCCTGGTTTTGATGAAATCCGTGATGCTTTGTGTCAGTTTGTCGTAGCAGGGGGTCATTCTTTTAGTATTGTGGAGGAACCTGGTTTCAAAAATCTGATGAGAACTCTTGCACCTGATTTTCAACTTGTTGGTAGACTTACAATTAAGAGAGATGCAATATCTCGTTATACAGAAGCAAAAAAACTGGTTTGTGTTGAGTTACAAGATGCTCCTGGTAGGATTAGTTTTACAACCGATAATTGGAGAAGTGAGAACAGTTCTGAAGAGTTTATGTGCTTGACAAGTCATTGGATTGATCGTGATTGGAAATTACAAAAGCGTATGATTAAGTTTTCAGCTTTAACTCCCCCATTTGATGGTGTTTCACTTGCAGAAGAGGTTTTGTTGTGTTTGGGTGAATGGAAAATTGCGGATAAAGTTTTTACCATCACACTTGATAATGCATCATATAATGATACTATGATTGGATCTCTAAGGAATCATCTCATTAGGAAACACTCTTTGTTATTTAATGGACAATTTTTTCACATGCGGTGTTGTTGTCATATCATTAACTTGGTGGTGCAAGCCGGTTTGAAGCTGTTAGATGTAGTAGTTGTGAAAATCCGTAGGATTATTATTCATTTAAGGCATTCAATTCCGAAGAAGAAAAAGTTTTATGAAATTGCTTGCACGAACTTTGGTTTGAGTCCTACCAAGAAGTTGCGTTTGGACATGCCTATTAGGTGGAATTCTACTTTCACCATGCTTGATCGTTTTCTATACTTTCGAGATCCAATTTATAGTTTTGTTACCAAAGATTCTGATTTGAAAGCACACCGTTTGACAGTTGAGGATTGGGACAAAGTTGATGAGATTCAACAGTTTCTGCATGTTTTTTATGACGTAACAAATCAATTTTCTGCATCAAAGACACCTACTGCCAATGTTTATTTCCATGGAGTGTGGAGTATTCATATGCATTTGCTATCTGTTATGGAAGGTCCTCATTGTGTTGTGTCTGACATGGTTGCTCAAATGCAATTGAAATTTGCAAAGTATTGGGGTGATTACAATTTGCTTTTATCTTGTGCTGTTGTTTTGGACCCTCGTATGAAGCTAGAAGGGGTTCGTTTTTGTTATGAAAAGTTGTTTGGTTCTGAAAAGGCTAAAGAGATGATGAATAAGGTTAAAGAAACATTGTTGGAACTATTAGAGGACTACAAAGACCGTGGAGTGAACACAAATAGTGCAGAAAATAGCGAGGCTGAGGCACCGAATGTGATGCTTGATTCTGATGTGAGTGTTAGGAGGAGGTTTGCTTCATCTCCTTATGAGAGTTTGTTTGACCATTTGTCCAAGAAAATAAAGACTAGTAATAAACCAGAGTTGGAGCAATATCTTGATGAAAAGAATTATGATTTTAGGAAGGAGTTTGATATTCTTGAGTTTTGGAAGTCTAATGTTGATAGTTTTCCAACCCTTTCTTATTTGGCCCGGGATATTCTATCCGTCCCTATTTCAAGTGTTCCATCTGAATCGGCTTTTAGCTTAGGAAAGAAGATGATAACTTCAACTAGAAGCTCTCTTGCGGCGGATACTGTTGAAGCACTTGCATGCTATGAAGATTGGTTACGTGTGAAGGGTTTACTTGAAGGTAATTTATATCTTTATATTTTATTTTCTACTATAATAGTGTTATATTTCAATTTGAAGTTCATTATTTAAGACTTTGCTTTTAACATTTCAAGGTTCATCTAAAATCCTTCGAATTGGAGTACCGGTTGAAGAGGGTGAAGACGAAGAGGAGTCGTGCATTATCTCAAATAGAGAATGAATAATTGAAGATGTTGTGTGGGATAATTATTGTTCTATGTTGTTACTTGTTACTTGGTATTTTGTTATCTTGATTGTTGAGACTTTTGGTTGTTACTTGTTGAGTTGTTGCCTTGTTGCCTTTGTTGGATATGTTGTTATTTGTTACTTGATACTTTGGTACTTGGTAGGTATTATTGCTCTATCTTGATTCTTGAGTTTTTTATTGTGAATTTGTGTTTTCGTTGAATCTTTTGATTATGTTTGTATGATATTTTTCGAGTTTTACAGGTACACTACAAATTATACAGGTATATACTGCTGAAGTACTGAGTTTTACAGGCACACTGCGTCAAAAAAAAAAAAAAAAAAAAAAACGGGTACCCGCCGGCCCGCCCGGCCGGGCGGGTACGGCAGCCATGACAGGCCCGTGAGCCGGGCTTAGCCCGGCCCGGGTCCGCCAAAACGGGCTTTTTTTTTGAAAATGCCCGGCCCGAGTCCGGCCCGAGCCCGGACTTGAACAGGTCTAATTAAGAGTTTATATGAATTTTTTGGAGTTTAAAAGTATATGGGTATTGAATATAGATTTTTAAAAGTCCATATAAATCTTTAGGTATTCAATTAGGACTTAAAATTTTCCACAAAATCTATATAACTTACTAAAACAAAGGACGCTAATGCCACGTGTCAAGCAACGAGATATGCCACATCAGCTTATTTGTAAAAAAAATTACTAAACTGCCATTTATAATAATCGAATAAATTAAAATTATATAGCCTGATTCTCCTTTAACAAATCCTCTATATCTTAACTGGTTTATTTACTGCTTTTTAAATCCGATTTTACTAAACAAAATAAATAAAAATTTAAAATTCGTTAGAAGATATTCGTATAACTTTTACCATAATATTCGATTAATCAATTCCTTACCCAAATTGATTATTAATGCTGAAAAAATCCAAATGGATCTCACAACTTTGGGTTTTAAATTAAAAAATCCGTAAGAAACTATAATTGCAATTCAATTTAAAGAAAAAATTAAAAAAATATATCTTTTCTTAAAATTTAAAGTTCTTTTGTAAGTTTTAAAATTAAAAAGATTAGATTGTTAACCGTAAGTTTTAATTGCAATCTTAATCTATTATACATACTAAAATAGAGTACATGATTTGATGACGTGGCGCGCTGTGGAAGCAGCAATCAAATGGAGCTCCCATAATTTTTTGGCCAATAAATCTTTATTTTTTAAGCCATAAAATCTTTTTTTCCTAAACTAACACACTGCTATTCCAAAATTATACGTAACTTTTTTTTGTTGGAGATTCTCCAAGATTTTATAGGTTATAGTCAAATCTCCTTTTTTATTTTTATTATTTATAATAGACTATTAATCAATATAAAAAATCTAATCAGATCTATTTTTTTACGTTCTTATTTGTTCCAAGAAAATTCCACAACACACTTCCTACGATTTCTATTCTATAAATACTCTACTCCATAACGTAAAATTGTATACGCTGCTTTCTTATTCTTCTCTTAACCTATTATCGGCTGCTTTGCTATTCTTCTCTTGACCTATTATCGGCTGCATTGCTATTCTTCTCTTGACCTATTATCGGCTCCTTTGCTATTCTTCTCTTGACCTATTATCATCCTTATTGATTCGTTCAAATAGAGGTATGTGCTTGATTTACTTTATTTATATATAAATAGTTTAATTCTCAGCTTATTATAATTGTTTGTTTGTAAATTAAATATTTGAATTTATAAGTCACAAAAATTCCAAATATAATTCGGATTTTTTATTCTTTTCCAAAAATAAAATTTAAAATGTTTTCAAAATAATTGATTGTATCTTCAATCTTTTGATATGTTACAATGTATAAATTGTATTTTGTCAAAATATTTTTAAAAAAGGTGTATGTCGTTAAAGATTTTAAACCGAACGGAGTTTTATTCTCAAAAGATTTTAAACTATTTTAAATATGTATATTTTCTCAAAAATATTTTACATATTATTTTGTTAAAGATACACTGCTTTTGGGCTAAAATAGTGTATCTTAAATATGTATATTTCAGCAAAAGATTTTAAACTATTTTAATGATTACAATTGATTTCGTTAACAAAAAATATCCGTAACAAATATTTTTAAAAACAGTGTATTTCGGGATATTATTTACAAATAACTTTCAGAACAAAATAGTTTGTTACGTCAAAATATTTTGAAAACTAATCAGATTTGATTTCTTTTCTAACCGAGTAAATTATTGAAAATTTTCAATATCAGATATTAAACATATATTTATATACGATTTTTTCTAATTATATATTATATTGATTCCTTCTGTTATTGTTTTCAAAATATCCCTCAACAAACTTTTTTAAAATTTTGTTGTTGTAAGCCCCAAAATTATTTTTAAAAATGTTCAATATATTGATTTCAAAAACTGAACTGAATTTTTTTCTTATTCAAAAAATTAGAAAATTTTTTTCTTGAAAATCGGATCTTGAATTTCGAATTTTATGTATTAAAATTTATTTTTGATTTTTTTACTATATTATTTATTACTGTTTTCAATTTTGGTTTATATTATTTTTTTCCGAAATTTTAAATTGATAAACAGATTTTGATTTTGTAACACCTCAAATCCGCGGGACTCGGGGCGCTACAGGTTGGGACCTCACAATGGGTCCCGGCCCTTAGCCTGACAACAATTTCACCGGATCTTTCAACATGGCACAAATAAAGGCAAAACCGAAATTCCTTTTAATGCAAATGATAAGAAACCCGAAGGAAAATAACAAAAGACTTCAGCCGATAAACAACGCCAAAGACCAAACGCCATACACGCGGCATACTAACATAATAAACGAAGAATAAAACACAACCCGACTCCAACCAAAACCCACTCCTAAAATGTACGGAACCCCGGCTGCCCACTCTTCCAGATCTCTCGGCCGCATTCCTAACCTGCAAGGCAATCTACAACAATCGGTATAAAACCGTTAGCTAATATTCGAAGCATTAGAATCAAGGTGAAAGGCACAAACACAAGTAATCTCATCACAAACATACAACGTACATAAAAGCACATCAATCCGGTTTATTATCTTTGTTATTATTAGGTCGTATCCCGTTCTAATTCAACTTAGGTTTGTGACACGAGACCACCGTGGTCCCGCCTCGGTCCCTACTTACCGGCGTGGAACGGTACGGATGCCTCCGACCGTCTAACCAGCACGGGCTAGTCGCCAAGAACCTCCTAGACTCTCGCAAGAGCTAGGCAGATGATGTCACCGCCCGTTGTCATACACTTGGGCCAAAATAATATAAAGGTCGGTGGTCCTATTTCCGGTTTAGTTGTTATAAACAATAAAGAATAAACACACACCACCAAACACACATCAATGCTAATACAAGGAATACGAGCTAAGTAAGTCCGGAGACTTACCTCGTCACCACACTCAACTCACAACACTCTTGCTTCCTTAGGGAGGAAACCCATAACCTGCTCACAAGAAGATAATTATATCACCAACAACCCACTCACAATAGAAGTCTTAGACTTCTATACAAATGATCTACGCAAGACCATTTGACTCTCAATTCTAGGACCGCAGCCTAGAATGCCTACACTCACCTCTCACTCAACGCATGATGAGATCTACCAAAAACCACTATCTCAAACACATGCTAGAACTCATAACAACATATACCTCACAAGATCATAAACCACAACCTAAGAAAGACCATCTAGCCTAGAAGGTCCAACACGCTCGGCCAACTCGCCTAAGGTCCAAAGCCACTAATTGGCATTTACTCTAAGTTATGATAGGTCCATCCTAGCATGATACTAATACTAAACATAACTAGGTCGAGGAAGAGAATACTCACACGACGTCAAAAGGCGAAAGTCGATCTACGGATGTCGAGTTTGGAATCGTTGGCCTTTATCGGGGCGCTTCCGGACCTAACACCAAAGCTATACAAATTTAGCATAACACTAAATTTGGACATACTACATAGTATATATAAACTATAAGGATAACCCCCGTAATTCAAATCCGAGTTTAAAAACCGCTAACGCATTTTCCGGGGCAAATAAATATCATTCCAAAAAATATGGGTTATAATACGGAATTAAATATTTGGGCCAAATTCCATAAATAAACCAACAATACACAAAACGTAATATATATAAATATAAGATCAAACTCGTATATAAAATCCAAGGTTAAAACTCATAAAAACATTTATGGGCAAATATGACAATATCATAAAGCTTGAGTTATTTTCCATATTAAAACATTGGTCCTTTTTTTTTGTAATTATTTCAGCAGAGGGCATATTTGCAACTTTCAGAAATTATGGCCAAATCTGCAAATACAAAACACTGGTTACAAATTGTAATTACACATAAATTGGGGGTGGCCGATTTAAATAATGAAATAGGGTTTCTTTGAGTCTTTACAGGGGAAGACGGCGGCAAGGAGAGGACGCAGGGGACCTCTTGGCGGGGGCGGTTTGACAGAGGTTGGGCTCGTCCAGCGCTGCCCGGAGACGGCTCCAGTGGTCTCCATAGTCACGCCAGCGTGTCCCTGGTGGCACAACATGGGGGTGGCGAATCTCTCAACTCGGCGGGGCTCATTTGAGCAAAAGGGGTCGCGTAGGTAACACAGACGAAAAGGGGAAGGAGGAGGTGGCGGGAGTGCTGCATTGGTGCCTCCGGTGGCCCGATGCGGAAGGTGAGGGAGCAATTCCTTCCTCCTGGCGGATCCCTGGTGGTGCAGCCTCACCGGCGGTTGCACAGAGGTGAGAAGAAAAATAAAATTAGGGAGGGAGTTGCTTGCACAGGGGAAGCAGGGAGAGACTTTGCAAGCTACCGGTCCGGGGTGGCGATGGCGGTGTCGAGTGATGAGGTCCATTCTTCTTTCTCTCCAGCAATGGCGATCCAGAGGGGAAGAACGAGGGAGACGAAGGCGGCGGCTAGGCAAGGATTGAAGGGCGTTGCCGGTTCGACAGGGAAGATTTGGAAAAGGTTGCAGAGGTGGGTGAGTTGCATCGACGAGGGCTCCTCCTTCAGGGTTCCGGCAGCGTCGCTATCCAAGGAAGGTGAGGGAAGAAGAGCTCGGATCTTCTGGTTGTTGTTGCAGAGAAATGGGTTGCGTGAGAGAGATAGGAGAAGGTTGAGTGTAAGGATAGTTGTGAGAGTTGATGGGTCTGGGTAGCCTACTACTGCAGAGGCTAGGAAGAGTAGCAAGGCTAGATGGGCGGCAATCACACAAAATCAAAAGCCAAACCACAAGAAACTTAAAAAAAAAGATAAACTAAAATAAAATAACTCGAGCGGAAAAACTCGGATCGGGATTTTCAAATCGGAAAATTTTCTCGACTTTTCTGAGAATAATAACGCGAGTATACTCGAACGTATCCAAAATAATAATATTCTCCGGAAAGATATTTCGCGTCGTAAAATACTTTTAATCAATAATAAAAAAAAAAAAATATATATATATATATATATATAAGCCATTAAATGTAGATAAAGGCCGCAAGAATAAAAACGCAAATGCGCCTACAATTGGGGCGTTACATTAGATCCCCCTAAAACAAGTTTCGTCCCGAAACTTGCTATGCGACAAACTTACGGTCCCTGAGACCGAGGTATGAACTCTCACTCTAAGAAGGTTGAAACCTTCTAATCTACATACACAAACTACTCAAACTACAACCACAAGATATATCAAGATCATATAGCACAATTACACATAACATCACACGTGCACATAACTCAACCAAGGAAAGAACTAGGTCTAACCCGTTGATTCTATCACTGCAACTAGCTCAGTGTAAAACTCAACCCAAGATACTATCCCTCGTATTCCAGTCAGCCTCATTGGTTCCTCGACTGCCACTCGATCATCATGATTGATAACAGTTCTCGAGTCATGTATGTACTCTATCAACTGATACACATGAAACACCGGATGAACACCCTCTACTCTTGGCGGCCACGCAAGCGGTAACATCTTCCCAACTCGCGCTAAGATCTCAAGAAGGTCCGGTATATCGGAAACTCAACTTCCTTCTCGGGTCCTTCTCAATGCAATATTTCTATTATGTTTCTCTTTGGTTTCTCTATCAAAGAAGGTTGAACTTCCAATTTACACTGTTGGCTTTGGTTCTTGTCAAACCAAACTTTAATGTTATGTTTTCTTCAATTCTTGTTGCAAGTTCTGTGTAATGAAGGAAGTAGTTTACTTCACACCGTTCCTACTAGCGCGACATGTATGCTATTATTTTTACATCGTTCCTCAATACTCAATCAATACCTTGTCTTGGAGAATCACTTGTACACTTCAACCTATCATACCTCGAGGAAACTTCAACATAGTTGCACCAATGAATCTCCTCTTAACTCTAAACAACTCCATTGTCGATCCTTCGTCCCATTCAATACTTCGTTGTCATCCGGAGTAGGTTACCATAATGGTGTTACTTGGAGAATCTCTTCACAAATTCGGTAATGACTAGCATATCCAAGAAAACTTGTAACTTCTTCCACGTCCTTCGAGGGTTGTCATTCTGAGACAATTTGTCATACAACTTCTCTCTTCTTTCAAGGTAGATCAAAATATCTTATCTGGGCATTAGTAAGCCCATATGAAATCACTAAAACTCGTAGTGACCATGGTTGTCTGGAATGCCGTATTTGCAATATCCGAGTCTCGAATTCTCAATTGGTGGGATCTAGACCTTAAATTATTCTTAGAAAAGACTACTGACCCTTGCGACCGATCGAGTAGATCATCCATTCGTTGTAAGAAATATTTGTCTCTCACCATTATCTTGTTCGAATCACGGTAATCGATGTTCAAATGGAGAGAATTGTCTGTGTTTATCACAACAATTCCGGTGTTCTCATAATAACTTCAATCAAAAGCTCAAGATATAATAAAACATGAGATTCTAATCAAGAGCTCAAGATTACATTGGGAGTTCCCCATATCATTTCACAAATTTCTAGTGAAATCTTATCAATAAGTTCTTCCAATTGCTCCTTCACTTGTTTCCACAACACATGTCTATGCACAAGTGTCATTCCATACGGCACCTTAGATATCGGGATTGAATCAAGCTCGACCTAGTGGAAAAATCCACATTCTGACGTATTAGAATCCATGATATCTCGGTTTTCGTCTTTTCCTCTTTCGTCCCATAACGTAGGACCTACACAACCTTCTCTTAAAACTTTACAAGTGGTCATGACACAATTGATCTTCCTCGATCTATTGAGGTGACGTCTTTAAGACTCGTGTATTGTTCCATCTTCATCCAGGACCGTGTATGTTCTCTTTCAAGGGTCCTTTTCTTGATTCCGTCATGTTCCATCATTTTTCACCTTGAAGGTCTGGTCGTAATAACCTTTTAAGAACTCATACTTATGTGTTGCCATAAGCTTTTTATTTGTAGGGCATAACCACGTCTTATAACAAATCGATCTTATCTTCTTCGCTCTCCCGGTCATCCCAACATGTTGGGGGAGTTCTTCGTATTCCACCTAAGCTTGCATCATTTCTTCGAGTTGTAGAACTACTTCATTTCCTTACGTAACGGCAATCCGACCGTAGAGGTTCTAACCTCAATCTTTCATATACTTCTCGTACATCTCATGTCGACATCCTACTTCAAGACTTCGGTCTTCTCTTACTCTGGTTGGTCACCTTATACATCTCTCGGTATCCCATAAACAACTCCACAACCGTACTAGTATGCCCTGTGAAAAACGCTAGAGCAAATTCCCCATCCAACAACACTGAAATATCCAACTCATTACTTCTCAAGTGCTAACGTCATAAGCTCCAAGCTTGCGGTGTTACTCTAATCCAGGTTCCCCGTCTCACTCCATCACTACCATGGCGCGCTTATCCGTAGGAGTCAAGAAAACTTTGACTCAGCTTTTGCTCGCGAAGACATATCATCCTTATCATTAGTACCAACATACCATGCATTATCTTTATGTATGCCCCTTCTTCGTACAACAACCATAAAAGCCTCACTTTCCTTGATATACATCTTTATTGCCGACATTCAACCACCACGAATATTCCACGTCCTTGTTACCCCTCTTCATGATCCCATAATCTTGTTTACTCTTCCCTCCCACCCCCGTTCATAGACCACCCGCACATGCGCATTCTTGGTTGTCACCAATTAGCTTATAAGTTACCTTTTCCAATGTCAATGACTTACCATTCTTCTATACTTCCATGTCACCATTCTCATGAAAGCTACCCTCCTTGAGGTACTCTACTTAAACTCTGTTAGTTCCTTCTTCATTCCATGCTTCCTTTTCTTATAAGGTAACCATATCTTCTTGGCCTTGTTGTTTCTTATAACCCCCTTTCATAGGCTTAACCATTATTCCATGTTGTCCTTCAAGTACACCTTCACCAAAATTCTAGCCTCATATATCGGCCGTTCATGTTTCTCTTGATTGATATCTCAAGTCTCTCCATCAATATAAGCTTCTTGGTGCGTCTCTCATCCTCTCGGGATCAACATATACTCACACTTCTTTCTTCTTGGCATCACTTAGCCTTATCGTCACAACAAAAAACCGGTCAACTCTTCTAGGGGAATTCTACCATGTGAAACTCCACCACGCCTTCTTCTCGTAACTCACATAACGTTTGACATTTTTGGTTGGTACCTCGTAAGCTTAACTTGCAGTATCTTAAATCTTTAGCAAATGGTTCGATCACTCTTCTCGTCTTGACTCTAGTGCTTAGGAGCGCCAAAAGAAAACTCCACATCTTAATGGAATACCACCTTTAACCTTGCTAGAATGTACCAATCTCCTCCTCGATTAGCATCTTTAGTTGTCCACGCGTCTTCTTGAAAAACTTAAGTTCGTTCTCCCTTGGTCTCGTCGTCGTTCGATCATGGCCTCTTTAGGACCGCTTCTACACTTTAATGTTGCTCCCATCTCTTGTATTGCTTCCATCTTGATTCCTCTTAAGTTGTCTCAAGTTTTTCTTTTACTTGTTTGTCCTTCATTTACATCATCTCTACTCCTCCTCTTCGACGTTCTCTTAAAGTAATCCGAGAAACACCAAGGTGTTTGTCAGAACGTGATACTCAACTCAGTACTTGAGCATACTCATCTTCGTATAAACGTTATCCCAAGTCACATCGTCGTCTTCAAGGTAATGATATCATACTTTGATCTTAGCTAAAAGGTACCGTAACTTTATTTGCTACTATATATAATAGGAATACGTATACATAACTATATAAGTCCTATGTTCATATTACTACTAATATCACGCATTCGGCATTTCCATTACAACAATACAAGGTCCAAAACATATAATTGTTCACATATACAACTATGCACATAAATCATGTCCATCATGCAACTACAATCCACATATCAATATCTATATATACATATATATACATATCAAAATCCAATAAACTAAGCTGCCGAGATCCGCGGAAGGAGTGGTGGTCCGTACATTCTACCCCGACTCATGCATGTGATTTTGAAAACGAAAACTCAGAACCCGTGGGGTTCTGTTTATTCCTTATTCGGCCTTTAGAAGATTGCGAGTGCCATTGTTGTCAACCTAGGGCTCTGATACCACTTTTGTAACACCCCAAATCCGCGGGACTCGGGGCGCTACAGGTTGGGACCTCACAATGGGTCCCGGCCCTTAGCCTGACAACAATTTCACCGGATCTTTCAACATGGCACAAATAAAGGCAAAACCGAAATTCCTTTTAATGCAAATGATAAGAAACCCGAAGGAAAATGACAAAAGACTTCAGCCGATAAACAACGCCAAAGACCAAACGCCATACACGCGGCATACTAACATAATAAACGAAGAATAAAACACAACCTGACTCCAACCAAAACCCACTCCTAAAATGTACGGAACCCCGGCTGCCCACTCTTCCAGATCTCTCGGCCGCATTCCTAACCTGCAAGGCAATCTACAACAATCGGTATAAAACCGTTAGCTAATATTCGAAGCATTAGAATCAAGGTGAAAGGCACAAACACAAGTAATCTCATCACAAACATACAACGTACATAAAAGCACATCAATCCGGTTTATTATCTTTGTTATTATTAGGTCGTATCCCGTTCTAATTCAACTTAGGTTTGTGACACGAGACCACCGTGGTCCCGCCTCGGTCCCTACTTACCGGCGTGGAACGGTACGGATGCCTCCGATCGTCTAACCAGCACGGGCTAGTCGCCAAGAACCTCCTAGACTCTCGCAAGAGCTAGGCAGATGATGTCACCGCCCGTTGTCATACACTTGGGCCAAAATAATATAAAGGTCGGTGGTCCTATTTCCGGTTTAGTTGTTATAAACAATAAAGAATAAACACACACCACCAAACACACATCAATGCTAATACAAGGAATACGAGCTAAGTAAGTCCGGAGACTTACCTCATCACCACACTCAACTCACAACACTCTCGCTTCCTTAGGGAGGAAGCCCATAACCTGCTCACAAGAAGATAATTATATCACCAACAACCCACTCACAATAGAAGTCTTAGACTTCTATACAAATGATCTACGCAAGACCATTTGACTCTCAATTCTAGGACCGCAGCCTAGAATTCCTACACTCACCTCTCACTCAATGCATGATGAGATCTACCAAAAACCACTATCTCAAACACATGCTAGAACTCATAACAACATATACCTCACAAGATCATAAACCACAACCTAAGAAAGACCATCTAGCCTAGAAGGTCCAACACGCTCGGCCAACTCGCCTAAGGTCCAAAGCCACTAATTGGCATTTACTCTAAGTTATGATAGGTCCATCCTAGCATGATACTAATACTAAACATAACTAGGTCGAGGAAGAGAATACTCACACGACGTCAAAAGGCGAAAGTCGATCTACGGATGTCGAGTTTGGAATCGTTGGCCTTTATCGGGGCGCTTCCGGACCTAACACCAAAGCTATACAAATTTAGCATAACACTAAATTTGGACATACTACATAGTATATATAAACTATAAGGATAACCCCCGTAATTCAAATCCGAGTTTAAAAACCGCTAACGCATTTTCCGGGGCAAATAAATATCATTCCAAAAAATATGGGTTATAATACGGAATTAAATATTTGGGCCAAATTCCATAAATAAACCAACAATACACAAAACGTAATATATATAAATATAAGATCAAACTCGTATATAAAATCCAAGGTTAAAACTCATAAAAACATTTATGGGCAAATATGACAATATCATAAAGCTTGAGTTATTTTCCATATTAAAACATTGGTCCTTTTTTTGTAATTATTTCAGCAGAGGGCATATTTGCAACTTTCAGAAATTAGGGCCAAATCTGCTAATACAAAACACTGGTTACAAATTGTAATTACACATAAATTGGGGGTGGCCGATTTAAATAATGAAATAGGGTTTCTTTGAGTCTTTACAGGGGAAGACGGCGGCAAGGAGAGGACGCAGGGGACCTCTTGGCGGGGGCGGTTTGACAGAGGTTGGGCTCGTCCAGCGCTGCCCGGAGACGGCTCTAGTGGTCTCCATAGTCACGCCAGCGTGTCCCTGGTGGCACAACATGGGGGTGGCGAATCTCTCAACTCGGCGGGGCTCATTTGAGCAAAAGGGGTCGCGTAGGTAACACAGACGAAAAGGGGAAGGAGGAGGTGGCGGGAGTGCTGCATTGGTGCCTCCGGTGGCCCGATGCGGAAGGTGAGGGAGCAATTCCTTCCTCCTGGCGGATCCCTGGTGGTGCAGCCTCACCGGCGGTTGCACAGAGGTGAGAAGAAAAATAAAATTAGGGAGGGAGTTGCTTGCACAGGGGAAGCAGGGAGAGACTTTGCAAGCTACCGGTCCGGGGTGGCGATGGCGGTGTCGAGTGATGAGGTCCATTCTTCTTTCTCTCCAGCAATGGCGATCCAGAGGGAAAGAACGAGGGAGACGAAGGCGGCGGCTAGGCAAGGATTGAAGGGCGTTGCCGGTTCGACAGGGAAGATTTGGAAAAGGTTGCAGAGGTGGGTGAGTTGCATCGACGAGGGCTCCTCCTTCAGGGTTCCGGCAGCATCGCTATCCAAGGAAGGTGAGGGAAGAAGAGCTCGGATCTTCTGGTTGTTGTTGCAGAGAAATGGGTTGCGTGAGAGAGATAGGAGAAGGTTGAGTGTAAGGAGAGCTGTGAGAGTTGATGGGTCTGGGTAGCCTACTACTGCAGAGGCTAGGAAGAGTAGCAAGGCTAGATGGGCGGCAATCACACAAAATCAAAAGCCAAACCACAAGAAACTTAAAAAAAAAAAAGATAAACTAAAATAAAATAACTCGAGCGGAAAAACTCGGATCGGGATTTTCAAATCGGAAAATTTTCTCGACTTTTCTGAGAATAATAACGCGGGTATACTCGAACGTATCCAAAATAATAATATTCTCCGGAAAGATATTTCGCGTCGTAAAATACTTTTAATCAATAATAAAAAAAATATATATAAGCCATTAAATGTAGATAAAGACCGCAAGAATAAAAACGCAAACGCGCCTACAATTGGGGCGTTACAGATTTCGTTTCCAAAACTGATCGATTTTGATTTTCAAAATTGATCGGATATTGATTTCGTTTTCAAAAATTTCAAAAAAAAAACCCCGAAATCCTAATTAAAATTTGTTTCTGATTTTTTACTATTTTTTCTATTACAGTTTTTTAGAAATTGTTTTATATTATTGATTCCAACGCTCATGGGAGTACCACGAAGGACATCAACCTCAGATCGATCCTCCTCAGTCTTCTCCTCCCGAGGCTTCAAAATCTCCTGGTTAGTGACAAACTACTCCTCCATAAGAAGAAAATCCTTGACGCGCTCAAGTTTGAGGAGACGAAGCTTACATTTGGTAAGAGGCGTTACGCATGGTATGCGAGCAGCGGCTTCGGAACCTTTCTGCTTGCGCTGTTTCCGGCCGACGCGTGATGGTGGAGCAGCAGGCTCGAACTTCTTCTCCTTCTTGTCCTCTTGCTTACGCTCGCCGGAGTTTGGTGGCGGGCTAGATTGCCCCATACTCCGATGGATGCTGAATTCGCCGATCCAACAAGGAAACTTACAGAGAAGGAAGGATACGTTTCGGATTCGGGTCTGTGGAGAAGATTAATTTATTTGGGCCTTTATTTGGGCCGTTGTAATCGGCCGCCAAGATGACTGTTGGACTATTATTTGGGCCTTTCTTTGAGTATATTGGGCTGAAAAAGCCCACAATCAAGCATCATAAGCTTAACGCAAATGGGTATGACTGTACATACACCAAACTGAGCTGGGCCCATGAAACGGATATGGTGTTTTTTTTCAAACCATAATTTTAAAAAAAAGTTTTATCAATATAACAGATCAGATAAAATTAATAAAATATTAATACTCACGTATTATATAAATAACAATGGGATATATTTATATAATATAAAATAATAATAAAATATTTAGATATACGATTTTACTGAATAAAAGTAAAAATATTAGTAGGATATGTAGGATGATCAACCGACTATTTTATGATAAAATACTCTTTATTTAATTCAAAAAATACTGATTCCGACCAAATTTATTTTAATTAAAAAAAAAGTTTGAAATAATAGGTTATGGTCCTCATGTATATGTAACCACCAAGAAGAATCTATCCGCCTGAAAGAAATATATAACAATTTGAGTTCATAATCACCAGCTATTTGGAAAATGACAAGAATATATAAATATGTTAAGTTTAAAAAATAAGATGCATTATATATTAATATAAACAAAAAAATACAATATAAAAATCTATTATCTATTATACATACTAAAAGAAAATACATGATTTGATGACGTGACACGCTGTGGGGGCATCAATTAAATGGAGCTTCCATAATTTTTTGGGTCAATAAATTTTTATTTTTTTAAGCCAAAAAATCTTTTATGTTTTTAAAAGATTTGTTTAAAAGATATCCAGAATCTTTGATTATTTTGTAAAATAAAAATTAAGACTCCATATTTTTATCGGATTAAATTTTTTACTAAATCTCGAATTAAGTCAATAACTTTTTTTTATTAAACCTTAATTATTTTGTAAAATATGAATTTTGTTATCCCACATCGGTTATCAGAGAAGGATGACACTTTGACAACATGTATAAATAGACCTCAAATGTTTGAAGATTATACAAATCATACATTTTCGGACCTTTTGGTCAGAATCAAGTATAATACTTATTATACCGGATTAGCATTTGTATGTGGAGTGGATTGTTGTGACCTACTAATTTGTAGGTCCTTTTGATCTAATGATTTTTGGATCGTTTTGATCTAATGATTTTTGGATCGTTTTGACCTACAGATTTTTGGATCGTTTTGACCTATAGATTTTTGGGTCGATTTGACCTAATAATTTGTGGGTCGTTGTGACCCAATATGTTGTGGGTCGTTATGACCCACTGATTTGTGGGTCGTTATGACCCACTGATTTGTGGGTCGTTATGACCCATTGATTTGTGTGTCATTGTGACCTATTGATTCGTGGGTCGTTGTGACCTACTAATTTGTGGATTGTTGTGACCTACTGATTTGTGGGTCGTTGTAACCTACTGATTTGTGAGTCGTTGTGACCTAATAATTTATGGGTTCTTGTGACCTACTAATTTGTGGGTCCTTAAAATCTACTGATTTGTGGGTTGTTTGTGACCTACTAATTTGTGGACCGTTGAACTATTAAATTCGTAATTCTTATTTTATCAATATAATAAATATACATCTATATACTTTATTAAAACAAAAAACACTAATTCTTGACGTGTCACCCCACGTTTTTTCTCTAATTAAACTTTTTATTAAATCACAAATTAAGCTAATAAATCCTTTTTTTACTAAACCATAATTAGCCTAAATCTTTTTTAATTAGTTCCAATTTTAAAGTATTTTATTTGGATTACTAACTAATTCCGATTACAATAACATTTCCTCTTTTATTTTTTTTTCCAAATATTTAAAATTAAAAGATATTGTTCATAAGTCTATCTCATACCCGTAAGCTTAACTTCCTTTCTATCTATATACTTTACTAAAACAAAATATACTAATGCTGATGTGGCGCTCCACATTTTTATCGGATTAAATCTTTTACTAAATCACGAATTAAGCCAATAACTTTTTTTTTACTAAACCTTAATTATTTTGTATAATATGAATTTTGTTATCCCACATCGGTTATCACAGAAGAATGACACTTTGACAACATGTATAAATAGACCTACAAGGTTTGAAGATTATATAAATCATACATTTTTAGACCTTTTGAGTCGTTGTAACCTACTGATTTTTGGATCGTTGTAACCTACTAATTTATAGTTCGTCTTGACCTAATGATTTGTGGGTCGATTTGATCTAATAATTTGTGGGTCGTTGTGACGCACAGATTTGTGGGTCGTTGTGACCTATTGATTCGTGGGTTGTTGTGACCTATTGATTTGTGGGTAGTTGTGACCTACTGATTCGTGGTGACCTACTGATTCATGGATCGTTGTAACCTACTGATTTGTGGTCGTTTGTGACATACTGATTTGTGGATCGTTGAACTATTAAATTCGTAATTCTTATTTTATCAATATATACTAAATATACATCAATATAATTTATTAAAACAAAAGACAATAATTCTGACGTGGCGCCCCACGTTTTTTCTCGGATTAAAATTTTTACTAAATCACAAATTAAGCTAATAAATCCTTTTTTTTACTAAACCATAATTATTTTGTAAAATATAAATTTTGTTATCCCACATCGGTTATTAGAGAAATATGATAGTTTGACAACATTTATAAATAGACCTATAAGGTTTGAAGATTATACAAAGGATACATTTCTGGACCTTTTGGTCAGAATCAAGTATAATACTTATTCATACCGGATTAGTATTTGAATGTGGATTGTTGTTACCTACTTAATTCGTAGGTCATTTTAACCTAATGATTTGTGGGTCGTTTTAATGTAATACCTTGTGGGTCGTTGTGACCTATTGATGCTTGTGTCCTTGTGACCTAATGATTTGTCGGTCCTTGTGATCTAATGATTTGTGGGTCCTTGTTACCTATTAATTTGTGAGTTGTTGTAACCTATTAATTTGTGTGTCGTTTGTGACCTATTGATATATGGGTCGTTTGTGACCTACTAAGCTACTGATTTTTGAATCATTGTGACCTACTTATTTGTGGGTCGTTGTGACCTACTGATTTGTAAGTCGTTGTGAGTTGTGATCTACTAATTTGTGGGGGTCATTGTGATCTACTAATTTTCGTTGTGACCTACTGATTTGTGCGTCGTTTGTGACCTACTGATTTGTGGGTCGTTTGTGACCTACTGATTTGTGGGTCGTTTGTGACCTACTAATTTGTGGACCGTTGAACTATTAAATTCGTAATTTTTATTTTATCAATATACTAATTATACATATATATATTCTATATACTTTACTAAAACAAAAGACATTAATTCTGACGTGGCGCCCTCACGTTTTTTCTTGGATTAAACTTTTTACTAAATCACGAATTAAGCTAATAAATCTTTTTTTTTAATTAAACCATAGTTATTTTGTAAAATATGATTTTTGTTCTTCCACATCGATTATGAGGAAAGGATGACACTTCGAAAACATGTATAAATAGATGTAGAGTGTTTGAGGCTTATAAAATTCATACATTTCTGAACCTTTTGGTCAGAATCAAATATAATACTTAATCATATCGGATTAGTATTTGTATGTAATCATTGTGACCTACTAATTTTTTGGTCGTTTTGACCTAATGATTTTTGGGTCGTTGTGACCTAATGATTTGTGGGTCGTTGTGCTCTTGTGGGTCCTTGTGATTTACTAATTTGTGGGTCCTTGTAACCTACTGATTCCTGGACCGTTGAACTATTAAATTCGTAATTCTTATTTTATCAATATACTAAATATACATCTATATTCTGCATATTTTACTAAAACATACGAAACTAATGCTGACGTGGCGCTCCTATGTTTTTTCTCGGATTAAATTTTTTTACTAAATCACAAATTAAGCCAATTAATCTTTTTTTACTAATTGAATTCGTATCAGATTATGGTATTTTTAAATTATATGATTATTCTTTTTCTTTAAATTATTATTTATTAAATAATAAATTAGATTTTTTAAAAAAATTTATTAGTATAAAACTTATTAATGATCAACACATGGGTTACGTGGTCTCATTTACTATGTAACACTTGACGCGTTATTTATACGAGCTCATAACATATAACTAATAAAGTTAACAACATATAATATAGTAAAAAAATGTAATATGATAAGCTATTTTATTAACAAACCCGCACAAGGTGCGGGATATACACTAGGGAGGATATACCACGTTGCACTTGGGTCTGGAGAGAGGTACTACTTGAGGGTTTTGCTGAATCATATTAAGGGTCCTATATGCTACAAGGAAATTCGGACAATCAACGGTACACTATATGCCACATTTAGGGAAGCATGTTATGCTATGGGGTTGTTGGATGATGACCGGGAATACATTGACAGTATAAAAGAAGCAAGTTTTTGGGGAACTGCTGGTTATCTTCGGAATTTATTCGTCATGTTGTATCTCTCAGGTAGCATGTCGTCGCCTCATCTGGTTTGGGCCGAAGTATGGAAGTACTTATCTGATGATATTCTTGTACGACAGAGAAGGGTGTTGCGTAATAATGGTATGCTTTCTTTCATGTATATGAATTTAATTCGAGTTTTGCATTATTTTTTCAATTTGTTTAGTATATTTTGTACTAGGTAAGTAAACATGTTTAACTTGATTTATTTGTACGTAGATTTGCAATTAGATGATGCCGTGCTGTAAAATTACGCCTTGGTTGAGATAGAGAAACTTTTACAGAGGAACGGCGGCAGTTTGAAGACGAATAAGTCTATGCCTTATCCTGACGAAGCCTTGATTATGAAGCAACATAATAGACTAATTCAAGATGAACTAAACTATGATCGATCCCAGTTATCTTTGGACCATGACAGATCGGTTTCTAGTTTCACCGACGAGCAGAGGGGATTGTATGATCAGATTATGTGTGTTGTGTCCGCTGATAAGGGGGGGGGTGTTTTTTCTTTATGGATACGGTGGAACAGGAAAGACTTTTATATGGAGATCCCTTTCGGCTGGTTTGAGGAGTAAAGGTGAGATCGTTCTAACAGTTGCTTCGAGTGGTAATGCAGCTCTCTTGCTTCCAGGCGGTAGAACCGCTCATTCGAGGTTTGGCATCCCAATAAATGTTGACGAAAGTTCAACATGCAACATTTGTGCAGGTATAAACCTTATTATTTAATTATTAAAACTTCTTTTTTAATATATTGTTCATATTACACTGAACAATATATTAATGTTTTAATCTTATATGTTTAGGTACGGATCTGGCTGAGTTAGTGTCAAAGACAAAGCTGATAATATGGGATGAAGCACCCATGGTTAACAAATGTTGTTTTGAAGCGCTCGACAGAAGTTTAAGGGACGTAATGCGATCTTATAATCCAGACTGCTCACTTCTCCTGTTTGGTGGTAAGGTTGTCGTTTTTGGTGGTGATTTTAGACAAATATTGCCTGTTGTAAGTCATGGAAGTAGACATGATATTGTCTTTGCTGCAATCAATGCGTCATATTTGTGGGATCACTGCACGGTGCTTAGATTAACTAAAAAATGAGGGTTATACGTGGAGTTACTGAATTAGAAGCTCGAAAGGCTAAGGAGTTTTCAGATTGGATATTGGGCATTGGAGATGGCACGGAAGGTGAAAGTGTTAATGGAGAAGCTCAGATTACCATCCCCGAAGATCTCCTACTTGCATCTACAGGTGACCCGATTGCAACTATTGTTGACCATGTATATCCTTTGAGTTACAATATTCAGGATCCACCGACCTACTTTCAAGAAAGAGCTATTCTCGCCCCTACCAATGAGATTGTTGAGAAGGTTAATGACTATATTCTATCACTGATACCTGGAGACGTGACAGAGTACTTGAGTTCGGATAGTATATGTCCAAGCGAAGGTTCTCTTGATGATGATTTCTACTCGAGGGAGTTCTTGAACTGCATCAAGTGTTCTGGGTTTCCGAACCATGTCTTGAGACTGAAAGTTGGAATTCCAATTATGTTGATGAGAAATATTGATCAGTCTGCAGGGTTGTGTAACGGAACCAGACTGATAGTTAGGAGACATGGAAAACAAATCATCGAGGCAAAAATAATATCTGGGAACAATATAGGTCATAAGGTCTTCATTCCGCGAACAGTTCTTACACCCACAGACTTGAAAATTCCTGTTAAATTTCGAAGGAGACAGTTTCCAGTTATGGTATGTTTTGCTATGACTATAAATAAAAGTCAAGGTCAGTCCCTTGCACAGGTTGAAATATATTTGCCTAGACCGGTCTTCAGTCACGGCCAATTATATGTCGCTATCTCAAGAGTGACGAGCAGGGATGGATTAAGGATTATGATATGTGACCCTAAGGGCAAGGTTCAAGATACTACAATTAATGTTGTATTCGACGAAGTTTTTCGCAATATAATTTAAGGTACGTTAGAATTTCTTCTTCATTTTATTTCGTTTTCAATCAATAATATCAAGCGATCATAACCCGTCCTTGAGCTTACACTTATATAAAGTTTACCTTCTTCTCTTTTTCAGGATCGGACTGTCGCGCATGTGCTCGAGGTTTCACGTCAAAGGTTATCATCGTGATTTCTATTATATTAAATGTACACAATTTTAACTGTTTTTTTGACATTATTAATATTGTAATTTTTATAATACAGAGATAGTGGACACTCCTGACTTGGTATGCCCCGAACTGGGTCGACAACTATGTTGTTATTATTTTTCTTATATGCGTATACTATTTAACATAAACATTCGTAATCAAATCAACAAAATATAATAAGAAAAATAAATCTATAAAAAATTACTCATACAAAAAAAAAACTGTAAGAAATATATTTTCAAATACCCGTGCACGGCACGGGCGCTAAACTAGTTTACATAATAGATTTAAAAACGTAAATGAATCTGTTGAATAGTGAGTAGTTGATTTTAGTTCTAAATTAATCGGTATTAAATATTTTCTAAACCAAAATTCGTCTACGATTTCCAAAACAAAACTAAAAAAAATTAAAGGATATTATCAAAAGTTAAACTTCTCATATACGATTCTGTAGAAACTTTCTGGAGAAGCATTACGTACTTTCACTATATATATCGAACACCTTCTCAGAAAAAATATTTACCAGTTGTGATGGCTTTCATTTTTTACTATTGGTTTTGAACCTTTCTTCTGATCTTCTCAAGGTATTTACAAATTTCGGGTCTCATCTTCTTTCACGGTCTATCGTTTTTAATTTCTGAACAAATTTTCTATTTTACGTGTCTATCGTTTTTAATTTCTGAACAAATTTAATATTGATTTTGTACCGATATTTTAAACGGATTGTTTGACCATCTTCAAGTTAATAGGTGATTTTGCTTTCATTTTCAATTTGTGAACGATTTTTGAAATTTACGTGTTTCATGGTATATTATATGGTTTTTCATTGATCATATTCCAATTGTATACCGATTTTTTGACGGATTGTTTGAACATCTTCAAATTAATACGTGATTTTGCTTCCATTTTCAATTTTTGAACGTTTGTTTAATGATCTTCAAATTAATACGTGATTTTGCTTCTTAGTATTCCCGATTTTAATCGATTTTTAATTATCATCTAATTTTTCCAACCAATTCTTCATTGATCATATTCGAGTTGTTATATCAATTTGTTAATTCAAATTGTTTAATCATCTTCAAATTAATACGTGATTTTGATTTTTGTTCCTTGATTTTTTCAATGAATTTTTTAATTTTATTTATTTAATATATTCCCATTTAGTAGGTTTTTTTGTTTTCATTTTCAATTTCTGGATGAATATTCCAATTTTACGTGATTTTGTTTCTTTTTTTTTCCCAATTTTTTCAACCGATTTTTGTAATTTTTCCTTCTTTTTTATCTAATATATTCCATTTTAAATATAGCAAATATATGCTTTTCATTATTGTGAATTATAAAATTTGTTATCTTTCCATATTAAATATTATCCTATTTTTTAAGTTCCCCTTAATTATATATTATTTTTCTTTTCTACTATATTCCGATAAGTAAAAAATTTAGATATTGGTTTTTTGGTTTGTAAAAGTAGTATGCTTTTTTAAATTTTACGTAAATTTATCTTCCAATTTGTAATGATAATTTTATTTTCCAAATTCCTTTTTCTATAAAGTATTTTAACAAATTGAGGACCTTTTGATATTAAATATTATCCGATTTTTAGTAAATATATTGCCATTTTTAAAAAATTCGGATTTGTTACAAAAAATTGCTAAACCTAAATATTTTGATTTCTGTTATCTTACAATTCGTTAACATATTTTGATATTTAAAATTCTATTTTGTTGATATTCTTCATATATTTATCCTCATAAATCTTCAATTTTGTTCAAACCTTTTTATATTGGGCAAATTTGGTTAGTAGGCTATTTAGAGAAATAGTGATAGTAAATAGGCTTTTTTGTTTTTAAATTAAGTAAATATACCCCTCTTATTTTTTTTACCGTCAAACCTTCTCCATCCTCTTGTTTTCTTCTTTCTTCCAAATGCTTTTTAAAAACTGAATTTCTTTTTTTATTTTCTTTTATTAATTTTTTTTTGTCTTTTTTATTTTCTTTATTTTTTTTATATATTTTCTAGAATGAAGAATTTTTTCACACACCGGAATTATCACATACCGGAATTTTCACATACCGGAATTTCACATACCGGAATTTCACATACCGGAATTTTCACATACCGGACCGGAATTTTACATACCGGAATTATCACATACCGGATTTTCACATACCGGAATTTTCACATACCATAATTTTCACATACCGGAATTTCACATATTGGATTTTCACATACCGGATTTTCACATACCGGAATTATCACATACCGGATTTTCACATACCGGAATTTCACATACCAAAATTTCACATACCGGACATTTACATACCGAAATTTACATACCGGAATGAATTTTTAATTGTCTAATATTTAATTTTGCAAATTTTAGGGGGCTCGTTGTAAATTTGCAATTTTTTTTATTGTAATTTGCGTATATGATGACGGTTTGCAAAAATGGGTCCATCACCGTCTCTTTTGGTTTCCAAATGACTTGTTCTTTTTCCCACTTGACAATGACAAATTGACAAGAAGTGGAGGAGTTGAGCATTATTTGAGTGGAGAATTATATGTTAAAATTGTCTCAAAATAAAAGTATTATGTAAACAAAAATAAATAGCGGACAAAAAGCACAAGGATCAAGTGTTGATTGTGCCGCTAGTTTTAATTCAGAAATTTCTGAAATGAAATTTCTGGTATGAACTTTTCGTATGAAATTTTTGGTATGAAAAATTCTGGTATGAAAAAATTATAGTATGAAAAAAATTCTGGTATGAAATTTCTGGTATGAACTTTTCGTATGATAATTTCTGGTATGAAATTTCTGGTATGAAAATTCTGATATGAGAATTTCCGGTATGAGAAATTCAGTCCAGAAAATAAAAAAGAAAATAAAAAAATAAATAAAAAAAGGAAAAAAAAATAATAAAAGAAAACAAATTCAGTAATTAAAAATTATACTTATATAACAAATAGCAAACATCATTTATTCTTTCTTTCTAATAGAAGTGTTAATAATTTTTACATGAAAGTGATAAAAAATTTGGGGTACATTTTTTTAAACAAAAACTAAAAAAAGCCTAGTATGTCAAATTCTCCCTTTTATATTCATCTTCCACTATTTTATAATTTTGCTTCTTTTTTTAATAAAAAAATGCTATTTAAATTTATGTTTATGTTATCTTTCAAATCTATTATACTTACTAAAACAGAGCACAAGTTGATGACGTGGCGCGCTGTGGACGCAGGATTTTTGAAATTGAGCTCCCATAATTAAAGCCAATAAATCTTGATTTTTAAATAATTTTGTAGGCCAAAAAATCTTTTATTATTAAATTAACAATTTTATAGGAACAAATTCACGTTAATCGAATGAATCTTTTCTTTGAACAATTATTTTATAATAAAAAAAAGTAATCGAATTAGCTTAACAATCAAATCAGCTTAACAACCAAATCATTTTTTTAATAAATCAATATTTATAAAAATATATTAAAAGATATTGCGATTTTGATTTCCCTTTTAATTATATTTTCGGTTAGAATTTTTATTCGACGGATTTTTTTCGAACGTTCCATCAGATTTTTCCATGGTTCGCTTAGAACTTTTACGTTTTACAAATTTGTCGAACAAAATTTATTTTTTTGGAACTACAACTTTACTTTATGTGCGAGTTTTAATTAAATTGATTTCGAATTGAATTTTATTTTCGAAACGTTCCATCTTAAGCGAACAGTTATTTTTTTGATAAAATCCATCAAAATTTACGTTGTTTTTTTTTTTTTGAAAAATACCTATAAATATATAATAAATTTTTACATGATTTCATTGGATTTTTTTGATAGTTTTTTAAATAAAAAACTTTCATTTAATCAACAAAATTGATTTCCATTTTGACGGTAAATTGATTTCCATTGTTGTTATATCTTTTTATTATGGCTTTTAATTAAATTGGTTTCGATTTCATTTCCATTTTAGTTATATTTTCTGTTAGGATTTTTATTCGAAGGGATTTTTTTTCGAACGTTCCATGTGATTTTTTTCATGGTTCCATTAGAACTTTTTACGTTTTACAAATTTGTCAAACAAAATTTATTTTTTTGGAACTAAAAAATTTACGTTATGGGCGAGTCTATATCTACTACTAGGGCAGTATACATGACAGTTTACGTGGTGCGTTGCGAGAGTAGTATTTCAAAATGGAGCTCCCACAATTTTTTTTTGAAATTGTATAATTAACAATCGTTTTTCTATTGTTTCATCAGGGATTTGATTTTTAACCGTAACCCCGTGTATCTGATCTATTTTCAAGTTATTAAAAAAAATTGACGTCTACACCTTTTTTTTTATGTTAATTTATTTATTTATTGATTTTCTTCCACTCATTAGCAATAGGTTATTTTTAGATAATAGTTATCGGACTTTGAAGTTAATTTTGAATTAAATTAAATTTTTGTTAATTTTTTTATCTTGTAGATATAGACCACGTTATATTAATTAAATTTTTGTTTAATTATTTTAAGTTTATTAGCTTGTAGATCACATAAATCTTTTGAAATTTTAATAATTAAAAATAAAATTAACTAATTAACTAATAGATTTATAGTCCAAAAATAATTAATTAAAATAAAATTTGTAATACACCAATAAGCATTATAATCCCAAAAAAAACAAAAGAGTTGTTAAATAAAAAAAATTGTAAAATCAAATTGTTAGCCATTAACCAAAAAAAAATCCCTAAACTCATTACATAATCGGAAAAAAAAAGAAAAATTGTTATATATATATAATAATATTATTATTCTATTAAGTATGTCCATATTATAATCTCATTTATTAAATTTATCGTTAATAAAGTAATATTGGTAAGTCGATTAGATTAGAGAAGTATACAAAACAAAAGCACGTAAAAAAAAACCTATTTCACAATATTCTTTCTTATTTTTTTCAAAACCCGCACAAGGTGCGGGTATTATACTAGTTGATTAAAAAAAATTTTAAAGAATATTTCGATTTTGTTTTTTTTTTTTTTTTGGCTTATGATATCTTTATGTTTGTTATATGATTTTACGGTATTAGAATTCGATATCTTTCAAATTTTAGATTATCCGATTTTTAAACTTTCCGGTTAAATCTGATTTATTTTTCGTTTATGTTATATTTCCATTTGTTTACCCAACTTATTTGTTTGTGTAAATTTTGAGGGAAATAAATCAATATGGGAGTGACATTGGGCATACTTAGGGTCATATACTCTATCTATAAACCTAAAACGAAGTTGTGTCTTGTAGAATAATTGAATTAAATTCAACCATAATTAGAATCATATCATTAATGTTTCATAAATATGTTTCACATATATATACTTGATAATGAAATTTTACTAATAAATATTAAATATATATACCCGTACTTTGCCGTGATAATAACATTTTATCAATATACTAAATATACATCTATATACTTTATTAAAAATACGAAATTAATGCTGACGTGACGCTCCTACGTTTTTTCTCGGATTAAATATTTTACTAAATCACAAATTAAGCCAATTAATCTTTTTTACTAATTGATTTCATATCAGATTATGGTATTTTTAAATTATATGATTATGTTTTTTTTATTTAAATTATTATTTATTAAATAATAAATTAGATTTTTAAAAAAATATTATGATAAAACTAATCAATGATCAACACATGGGCTACGTGATCTCATTTACTTTGTAACACTTGACGCGTTATTTATACGAGCTCGTAACATATAACTAATAAAGTTAACAACATATAATATAGTAAAAAATGTAATATGGTAAGCTATTTTATTAACAAACCCGCACAAGGTGCGGGGTATAAACTAGTTCCTATGATATTTAAAAGTTTGTGGATTTTAAAAGAATCTATTATTTCATTGATTTTGTAGGATTCTTCGTTACTTTTATACATACCTAAACTCCATATAAATATTCCCCCAACATATAAGATTTCCACAAAATCTGTATTGACTCTATATAGAATTAAAATATCCCACAAAATTTGCAAATCCTATAATTATTAGGAATCAGTCAAAATCTTTAAAAGTCTGGATTGAATACACCCCTATATTATATAAGAAATTGGATTTTGAATGATAATGTGTTTGTGTGGATGTTTAATTTGAACTAGTTTATTGACATTTTTATACGAGATTTTAAACATAAACTTATTTCAAATCGTTCATACAAACACAACCATAACCATAAAACGTTGTTGTTTAGGGTTGATTTGGTACGTGAGTTATATTTTTCATTTTTTACAAAATTATTAGATTTTTGAAAGAACATTTTTTATTTTATTTTTGAATTGTCTGCTGACATATAACTTTCTTATTATTCCAGTATAGAATATTTTAAAGTTTTTAATTAGTAATTATAAACAACCCAAAAAAAACTATGCCAAAATTGACAAATTTTATCAAACATACTATTAACTTTTTTTTAAAACTTTTTACAACCAAAAAAAATATATGTATCTTCATTAATTCGACCAAAAAAAATCTATATATATCTTCAAAATGAGCTTGGTGCAGTGGCGCTTACTGTTACACAAACATATATACTCCATATTCTCTAATATATAGCTATATAGATCGATCTATATGTAGGATTGTAGGGGAATCGAACGTTTCTTTAATGCTTCATCCAATTCGTCTAAGAGAGTAATCAAAGTCTCATGTCGACTTTTGTTGCTGAAAATCAAAAGAAAGAATTGGGTGAAAAGTACCCTTTTATATTTCCATTAAGTAAGAAGACCCCTTTTGTAGTACTACGTTCAAATAAAAACTTAATAACTCTTTAATAAATAATTATTAGGGTTTAGAATTTTAGGTTTAGGGTCTTAGGGTTTAGAGTTAAGGTTTGACGAGTTTAGATTTAGGGTTTTAAGGTTTTAGGATTTATTATTCATGGTTTAATTTAGGGTTTAGGGTTAGTTTTAGGGTTTTTAAATTTTGAATTTTGGGTTTTAGAGTCCTAGGGTTTATTATTTAGTGTTTAGGCCCTTTAGAGTTTAGAATTTAGGGTTTTGGGTTTAGAATTTATTTTTCATAACTTAAACTAAATTTTGGCGAAAGAATCACTCAATTTGGATAAGAGGATCGAGAGATATCAATCTCAAAGTTCAGCCTAATCTGAGACAGTGCCAGAAAACGTGTTTAATCGACCTTATCTTCTAAAAAACGTATCTCTTAGCTCGTTAATCCAAATCAGGCCCATGACCCACGGTTACAAAGCTAAGATCCTAAATTAAATTTTTGCGAAAGAAACACTCTATTTGGATAAGCTTTTGGTGAGATATGAGGGTTTAAAGTTCAGCCTAATCTGAAATTCTATCTTTAAGATAAAACCAAATTCAGAACACACCCGTGACCCTGACGCTTTTTCTGTATACCTTTTCTTTTGTCTGATCTGTTACAAATTCTGTGAATGTAAATCTAACAATCTATATTCCTTAGTCGTAGAATCGACCAAAGATACACAAACATAAGCACACAAGCAATTTGTTGACGCAGTTCGGTAGTATATAAAATACTCCTACTCTGCGAGACCTCAAGAGGGGAGATCCGATCCCAGGTTTCACTAGGTTTCCAAGAACACAGATTACAAACACTGGACAAGAGATATACTAGCACCTTTCTATAGAACTAGCAAAGAAAACAACAAAGACAGAACTCAGGAGATACAAAGAAGCAATAGTGAAGAAAAGCCCCCTCAAAGGCACCTTGACGAAGATCTGAGTTCGATCTTCGTCTACACTGCAAGCCAACGAAGCAGATGCGAGAGATAACATATCTCTCTTATTCTTCTCCGGATCCTTCTCACTTCAGAGCGAGATTTGGAAGATCCGACCTTCTTCTTCCCTTTTCCTCTCTTTTTCGCTCTCTCTTTTCCTCTGTGACGAGCACTCAAGCTCTCAGATCTAGGGTTTGGGAAGCTGCTTCTGAAGCTTAAGTACCAAAGCTCATCAAGGTCAAACGCTTCGTTTTGCATCAAAAAACCCTTAAGCAAGCTGGTGAGCCGAACCAATCTGCCGGCCTACAACTCACAAGCAGGTCCTTTCAATCATGGATCAAGGAGATGGGCCAGCTTCATTTTTGGGCCGGCAAGTCCAAGTCTTCAATTCAGCCGGACAATTAAACCAACACACATAATACACATTACATACACATTACAACATTTGTACCTCCTAATATCATATAATAGCCTACACATGTATAAGAACATTGTCACCATATATATCACCAAGCTACATCACTTAATCTAAGTGGCAACATTGGATCAAGATAGGCATCAATGTCAAATACATAGCAAGCTTATCATATGAGTCTTATAACTCTCTACTTAGACTATAGTATAAGGTGCTAGTTTATATCTAAGTCCTAATGCTATACAAGGTTACAAGAATCAATTAACATAACAAATGCCCTCCTGATTCTTGTATCATGTCAATATGGTTCTGTTCCCCAATAGTGTGCCTTAGATCATCCTTCCTGTCCGTCATCAGTCTAGGACCTACACAATCACTCAAGGAGCATCAAAGATCTGTAGAAAATTTCTACAGAAGACAAACTTATCAGCAGTTACAATTTTTGTCCCAAAGTCAGCAGGATTCAAATCACCCTTAATTTTCTTAACTAAGAAGTGTTTCTTTTTAACCCTATCTCGAATGAAATGATTTCTAACATCAATATGTTTAGATCTTTCATGATAAACAGGATCTTTACACAAATACAAGGCACTTTGACTATCCATATGAATTACTGGAATGCATGGTTTATGAGATATTTCACTAACTAAACCCTTAAGCCAGATAGCTTCTTTAGAAGCTTCAACAGCAGCAATATATTCAGCTTCAGTAGAAGATAAAGCAACCACAGATTGTTGTTGAGATTTCCATGAAACACAATTACCAGTCCAAGTGTAAAAATATGCAGTAGTAGATTTTCTATTATCCTTATTGCTAGCATAATCAGAATCTACATAACCAAACACTTCACCAATATTATCATGCTCAGAAAACATCAAACACAAGTCTTTAGTTCCACTTATGTATCTAAGAATATATTTCATAGCAGTCCAATGCAATTCACCAGGATTAGACATGTATCTACTCAACACACTTATGCCAAAAGCAAGATCAGGTCTAGTGCATAACATAGCATACATGATAGAACCAACAGCCACATCATAGGGAATTTTAGCCATTTTTTCAATTTCTGCTTGATTACTAGGACAGTGTTGCTTAGTTAAATCCAGGTGCCCTCCTAAGGGTATAGAAGTAGATTTAGAATTTTTCATATTGAATTTTTCTAAAACCTTTTCAATATAGTCAACTTGAGACAACCACATCTTTTTATGTTTTCTATCCCTTATGATTTTAACACCTAAAATTTTCTGTGCAGGACCCATATCTTTCATGTCAAAGTTTAACTTTAAATCTCTTTTTGTACCAGCTATTAATACAGCAGATTTACTAATAAGCAGAATGTCATCAACATATAATAGTACAAACAAGGGATTCATGGAAGATATGCCTTTAAAATACAAACAGTAATCATAATTGCTTCTTAAAAACCCTAAGTTTTTCATGCATTCATCAAACTTAAGATTCCACTGTCTAGGTGACTGTTTTAAGCCATAGATAGATTTTTTAAGTAAGCAAACATGATCAGGTTTAGATTTATCTACAAAACCCTCAAGTTGTTTCATATAGATAGTTTCATCCAAGGTACCATGTAAAAAGGCAGTTTTTACATCCATTTGTTCTATATTCCAATCATGCACAGTAGCAAAAGCAAGCAACAGTCTCAATGTTTTATATTTGACAACAGGAGCAAATATATCAGTGTAATCAATTCCCTCTCTTTGGGTAAAACCCTTAGCAACTAACCTAGCCTTGTATCTAGGTGGTTCACTTAGTTTAGTAGCTTCTTTTAGTTTATAAATCCATTTACAGGGCACAATTTTTGCATTTTCAGGTTTAGCTATTAACACCCAAGTTTTGTTAACAATCATGGAATCTATTTCATCTTGCATGGCTAGTTTCCAATTTTTAGATTGAGAACAGTTTATAGCTTGCCTATATGTGTCAGGAGTATATGGATTATCAACAACATCACCAGTCAAGAAAGCATACTCAACCATATTAAAATCATGTGTAAACAGAACATATTCAGAATCATTATATCTCCTATTAGGTATTCTAACCCTAGGATTTCTATCTCTTGTTAATTGATAGTTATTATCATCATTGTCATGCAAGTAATCATGTTGATCATGCATAGAATCACCAATGTCATGCAGTGAATCATTATTATTATCATGCAATGCAACATCAGAGAGATATGAAGGAGAAGTAGAGATATCACCTATATTTTCTACCCCCCTTGATTCTGACCTATGGTTCTCACTGCCTACAGCAGTGTTTTCATCAACATTTTCATCATTGTTAGGAAGATTATCAACATCATAGTTCTCTTCACTAGTACTAGGTGTTTGATAATATCCTATGTCAAACTCTTCATCTATGAATTGATCTTCCCTATTATGGTCATTTGTGTAGAATTGAGAACTTCTAGTTAACTCAGTATCAGTTTCAGTGTTCCTGTTATTATCCACAGTGTTATTATCTCTAATTTTAAAATAGAATTCTTTTTCATTAAAGGTCACATTTCTAGATGTTATTACTTTATATCCATGTGATTGTATGAGTAACAATTTATAGCCTTTAACACCTTCAGGATAGCCTAGCATTACACACTTTTGTGCTCTTGGGTGCAACTTTCCTTGTGTTATATGGGAATATGCAGTACACCCAAAGGGCCTTAAGTGGGTAATATTAGGTTTCCTTCCAGTCCACAATTCATATGGTGTCCTAAAATCTATTACAGATGAGGGAGACCTATTAATGAGGTAAGCTGCTGTAGTAACAGCTTCACCCCATAGACTATGTTTCATACCAGCACTTATTAACATACATCTAGCCTTTTCTAAGAGAGTTCTATTCATCCTTTCAGCTGTACCATTTTGTTGAGGAGTGTAAGGGACTGTTAGATGTCTTTTAATGCCATTTGTTTTACAAAATTCATTAAAGCTAGCATTACAGAACTCTAGGCCATTATCAGTTTTAAGGCATTTAACTTTTAAATCTGTTTCATTTTCAACAGCTATTTTCCAGTTTTTAAAGCTTTCAAAAGCTTCATCTTTAGTTCTCAACAAATATATCCAAACTTTTCTAGAATAATGGTCAATGAAAGAAATAAAATATTTCTTTCCACCTACAGTTTCTACATGAGAAGGACCCCATAAGTCTGAATGTATGTATTCTAGAGGTTTATTGGCTTTATATAAAGATTTGTTGAAACTATTTTTATTTGCTTTACCAAACACACAGTTTTCACAAAAACTAAGGTTTGTTAGTTTATTTGTTAAGATACCTTGTTTATGTAACTGATTTAGTCCATTATTTCCTATATGACCTAATCTGCTATGCCATAGAGTTGTTTGTTCTAGGTTGTTTTTATTAATATCAGTAGTGGAGAGATTTAATTCAGGTGATTGTTCTACAAAGTACAGACCACCCTTTTTAAAACTCCTAATAAGAGTAAGACCATTCTTGACAACTTCTCTTATACCATTACTAGTATTTATAGTACACCCTAAGTCGTCAAACATAGACTCAGATAGCAAGTTTCTCCTAAGGCCAGGAACCCATCTAACATTTTGAATAACCCTAATCTTTCCATCATACATGCACATAGGTATGTTCCCTATCCCTTTTATTTTTAAAGCAGTATTATCCCCTAACATGACATCACCAACATTAAAAATTTCTAAAGAACAAAACAAAGTTCTATCAGGGCAAGCATGCATGGTACATCCAGAATCTAATATCCACTCATCAGATTTGCATTTAAAAGGAATAGTACACATCAACAGTTCACTAGAGTACTGAGCATGGAGATCTTCAAATAAAGAAACATTATTTTCAGTATTTTCTTTATTAGATTCATCCTTCTTTTTCTTTCTACAGTCATTAATAAAGTGACCAAGTTTTTGACAGTAAAAACAGTTTTTATTTTTCTTGTCATTTTCACTACTAGGGCTCTTATCATAGGGATCATCTTTCTTATCCTTTTTATTTGACTTATAATTCTTTTTAGATTTTCCTTTAGTAACTAAAACTTCAGACTTAACTTCAGATTTCTTATCACTGGGTTTAGTCTTAAAAATTTTCATAGATTCATTCTTATCAACAATGGATTCAATTATTTTTGTTTTAGTTAAAGTTTCAGTACTGTACTGTATAACATCTCTAAAGGTGTCAAATTGTGAAGGCAAAGATCCTAGTAAGATAACAGCTAGGTGAGTATCTTTAATAGTGTCATCACATCTTTCTAAGTCCATTTCCATTTTCAGAAATCTATCTAGGTTATCATTTAAGGTCACATTCACATCCATCTTAAATGTAAACAACCTATGTAAAGTAGATATCCTAGAGGGCAAAGATTTTTTATTATACTGCTTATCTAAGGTATCCCATAAAATTTTAGCAGATGAGATACTTACAAACTGACGAGCCACGTCGTCAGTCAGTCTTATCATTATTTCAGCATGAGCCTGCTCATCCATTTCCATTTTCCTGGCTGCAGAAGTTTCTGCCAGATAATCCCCAGTGATGGCCCTCCAGCACTTTTCTTTGGTCAGGATTGCCTTCATTTTGACCTGCCACATGATGAAGTCAGAGACTCCATCATATGGCTTGAGTCTGATGCTAGCTTCTGTCATGTTTATTACCTGCAAACAAGAATCAAAAGGTTAGCAAGCAGACAAGAAAAGTAATTGCAGATGGGAGGTGAGATAAGAGAGTAAAGATAAACACAGTAATAAGAACAGTCAAGATGAACACTATTAGAACTAATCAGATTAAGTCCAACCACACAAGGCAGAACAATAAGCGGAAGCAAAAACAGAAAGCAAGATATACACAGATATCATGGAAAGCAACGAAAAAACCCCAAAAATTAGGGTTTCTGACAGATTCGAAAGACAAAGACACAGAATGCTCTGATACCACTTTGTGAATGTAAATCTAACAATCTATATTCCTTAGTCGTAGAATCGACCAAAGATACACAAACATAAGCACACAAGCAATTTGTTGACGCAGTTCGGTAGTATATAAAATACTCCTACTCTGCGAGACCTCAAGAGGGGAGATCCGATCCCAGGTTTCACTAGGTTTCCAAGAACACAGATTACAAACACTGGACAAGAGATATACTAGCACCTTTCTATAGAACTAGCAAAGAAAACAACAAAGACAGAACTCAGGAGATACAAAGAAGCAATAGTGAAGAAAAGCCCCCTCAAAGGCACCTTGACGAAGATCTGAGTTCGATCTTCGTCTACACTGCAAGCCAACGAAGCAGATGCGAGAGATAACAGATCTCTCTTATTCTTCTCCGGATCCTTCTCACTTCAGAGCGAGATTTGGAAGATCCGACCTTCTTCTTCCCTTTTCCTCTCTTTTTCGCTCTCTCTTTTCCTCTGTGACGAGCACTCAAGCTCTCAGATCTAGGGTTTGGGAAGCTGCTTCTGAAGCTTAAGTACCAAAGCTCATCAAGGTCAAACGCTTCGTTTTGCATCAAAAAACCCTTAAGCAAGCTGGTGAGCCGAACCAATCTGCCGGCCTACAACTCACAAGCAGGTCCTTTCAATCATGGATCAAGGAGATGGGCCAGCTTCATTTTTGGGCCGGCAAGTCCAAGTCTTCAATTCAGCCGGACAATTAAACCAACACACATAATACACATTACATACACATTACAACATTTGTACCTCCTAATATCATATAATAGCCTACACATGTATAAGAACATTGTCACCATATATATCACCAAGCTACATCACTTAATCTAAGTGGCAACATTGGATCAAGATAGGCATCAATGTCAAATACATAGCAAGCTTATCATATGAGTCTTATAACTCTCTACTTAGACTATAGTATAAGGTGCTAGTTTATATCTAAGTCCTAATGCTATACAAGGTTACAAGAATCAATTAACATAACAAATTCAAAACACACCCGTGACCCTGACGTTTTTTCTGTATACCTTTTCTTTTGTCTGATCTGTTACAAATTCAAAACACACCCGTGACATACAAATCCAAAATCTTACCCTTACACACATACATATTATATCAATCAAGTGAGAGCAATAGACAGAAGAAGAATCTTATAAGCTCGTCCAATCTGGTTTCCCGCCGGCGACACCTGCATCGGAGCAAATGGTGTCGGAGATCAAAGCTATTCCACTTCTCTCACTATCAGGTCCATTTTCTCTCCTTTACTTCGTAGAATCATACTAACACTACAAACTTAATTATATTATTTCTTATACGTAACAGAAATCCCAAAGCTCTTCCACCGATGGCCCAATATCCCCTTATACTAGAAGATTAAAATTCAATTCCGCAACAACTAGATTATTCAAAATTACAGGTAACAACATCTTACTTTGCCTAATTCATTTATTTTATTATTATTTAATACCATATCGTTTTATAATAATTTCTTATCTTATCCCTTACGATCTGTCCGGGATCTTAATTTATCTAACAAAATATTGAAGATACCATCATAATTACAAAACAAGGGTATCATAAAATTGACGTTCGTTGGCTAGATTAGTAACGATAGTTAATTACGGTCAATAAAATATTAATAATACTTGTTAGTTACATCAAATAGCCTAACGACCGTTAGCAAAAATAACAAATAACAATTGTGCTAACGAACGTTAACTTTGAACTAACGTTTGTGTCTTCTATGGGTTAAACACGACCGTTAGCACTAGCAAACATTTTAGGTTAAATAGGAACGTCACTAATAAGTTTGAACTAACGTTTGTGTTTACTATGGCAATGATCGTTCACTTGATTGAGTTATTACGGTACATTTATCGCTGAATTCGGTTTTCTCTCTAGGTTCAACCATTCGGTTTTCTCTAGCAAACAATTTAGTTTAAAAAGGAATGTCAATAATAATCGTAAGTTTGAACTAACGTTTGTGAACTCATTAGATTCTTCACGTAATAATCAAGACCTATAATATTATTAGTTACCTATTAAATAATTGAATAACCTTTTGATACTATGAACAATACAAGTGGAGAGGTATTACATGCTCATCAAGTCTACGAGAATCACATGGAAGATAGAAAGGGTTTTCATTTCCACCGACTGATATGCAAAGATTCAAAGGTTGCATTCAATATCCTTCAACATGCGAACACTTTGGAAAGTCAAGCCTTTAAAGATGATGAAATTCTCAATGAAAAATTCCCATATCGGGTAATAATAAGAGAAGAGACTGACGAGAAGCCTAGTGTGGTTGGTTTTTTAAACAACAGCTCGAAGGATTTACTAGGATTTCTTCATAATGACTGCAATTAATGTGAGTTTCCTTATAAGAGTTAATTATCATCTTTATAATTGTTCATTCTTCCTTTTCGTACAACTACTTGCAAGAAAAAAGAGGGGCATACTTGATAGCTTAAACATAGGCAAGAAGTGCTGAGATTTTTTATAGCATTTAATATTTGTACGGTTAGTCTTTTTGTTATGTTAATAGTGTTGTACATAACTGTTATTTGTAAATTGCATATTTTCTATCATTAAAATTCAAGTTATTGCTAATTGAGTACATGATTATGCTTCAGCTAATTCTGTTATTGCCAATTCAGTACAACATATATGGTATGACCATTGACAGAGCCAATAGAGATGACTAGCAAACCTTTATCCTTTGGTCAGACATTCTACAACATATTTTATCATGAGTGGAGAGCAAGAAATATTCGAAGATTACAAGGCAATCAAATTTCTAGTATCTTCCTTGTGCTGGCACATAGTATCAAAGTTGAAGTACGTTTATAGAAATTTGTACATAAGTTTTCCTCTTAGAGAGGGTGATATGTCCTTTTAAACAGTTCCTCTCAGACCTTGTAGCGGGCATGTTTTTGTGAACAAGATCCACATGAGCTGCATGTGTTCGAAAGGTGGTTAAGATGAGTGGCAGTGGGTTGAGTAATTATGCCACGTGTTCATGTTCAGACCAATGTCTTACATTCTAAATTTATGTCTTCTAGCAGTGGCGGCCTTTGGGTGGGGCAGGGTGGGGCAACTGCCCCACTCTCTGGCACGGATTAATAAAAAAATTGAAGAAGTATCACAAAAAATATGGTGACATAGTGGTCTTTGGATTTGAGCAAGAAATGGAACTTTCACTTGGTCATAGGTTCAAATCCTATTACTAACCATTGAGTTTATTTTTTCACCTTTTCCTTTTTTTTCCAAAAGACCTTATTGTTTCGAATTTAAATTACATATTTCATAATATATTTTGTTTTTATTTTTCCAAACTCTTAGTATAAAAGTTATTCACTTTTTTCTCTTCTTATGGATTCTACTTGAAAGCAATTTATTGAATAGTTCAAATACAAAATTAATACTCTATCAAAAATATGTTATAATTTATGACAAAAATAACATTATTTCAGTTAAGATTTTTTAAAAACTAATTTCATCCTTTATATAACTCCCTAAATATATGTAATGATAATCAATATATATATATTTTATATGAATTTATTTTGATATCTAAATAACATATTACTCTATAGGTAATTTTAGTCAATATATATACTCTATTTTTTCTTCTTATGGATTACACCCTTTGTTGTCAGATTGACAATTTATTTGTAACATTGACTATTTATTTGTGGTAGACTTATAGTCAAAATTGCGCAAGTAAATGACATATTAATTTTATTTTTATCGCAATTTTATTTTCATAAATATTTTTATCGATAGATTTTATTTTTTCCTCACCCCTTAGAAATCTTGCTGCCGCCACTGTCTTCTAGTGAATATGAATGTTGTTATGGAATTCAGCAGAAGCAATTGAATCTTTGCTATCTGCATTATGACAATTCTGAACAAAGACCCCATAGCTTTGCAAGCTATGGAATCAAAAAGGCGTGTAGAAATTTAGTAATGGTGTGATACATATTTTTCAGTTAGTAATATTGCGATACCTATTTTTTAGTTCCTGCTCGTTGAATAATTTTAAGAATATGAGCTCAAGAACCTTAAGGACTACATATCATAAAGGATAATGCTCAAATTTTCTTCTCATGTAGATGGAAAATTTTGAGAGGGGTATTAGGGAAGCAAGACTTGTAGAGCTGATGAATAAACACTTTGATGCAAGTTCAATACCAAAGGGAATCGATTGTCTTTCTTTGCGTTTGAGTGATGAATATTCTTCAAATGCTCATGCTCGTTGATCCACAGTTCCTCCCGTTTATTTTTGATAATTCATATCATCATTTTGTCTTGTCAATTGATAATATATTGGTTGCCTCGGTTGTGGTTACTTCCACTGTCCGGTCATCTTCAAAGCCTAAGTGACAAGAAAACATATGCCGGCATGCATTCATGGTTTGCTCTAAATCATGTGTCCCCTTCTATAGTTGAAGTGAAAGGCAGAGAAAATAACTCTGTAATCGATGCTATAGAAAGTCACATTGGAGTTTGGAGTTATTACCATGACAATCACGTAGCAAGGGCCAATCTCAGTGAGCTTTGCTTCAAAACTTTAATCGACAAGTCCCAAGTACATTTCAGTACTAAATCATCTACGTATATATCTCCCTGAGGTAAATATATCTCATTTCAGTACTAAAAGATTCTAAATATTTGAAAGGGGCTATGTTTTGCTTTGTGATCATCCTATTGAATATTTTGAGCATCTCTAATGATGAGTTTGAAGATTACGTTTTATCTGACAATTGTTTCCAAGCCTTAACAAAGTGGTATTTTTGGATGATGATGTGGTAATTCAACGTGATCTTACCCTCCTTTGGAAAATAGACCTTGAGGGGAAGGTGAAGATGATTGGGTCATGTCTAAGCGGCTGAGAAACTATTTCAACTTCTCCCATCCTCACGTCGTACAGAAATTGAATCCTGATGAGTGTGCATGGGCTTATGGGATGTGATAACACGATTTATGACTTAGGTTTAGGTAATCATTTAGATAGATTTCTCACTCATTCATGCATGGTTTAGCACTAATTCACGACGTTTGCATTCAACTCACGTAATTTGTCGAGATAGACGTCTACACGGACTTGTGCATTGCTTTGTAGGTATTTCGGGGGTCTTTTGGACATTAACCGATATATTCGAGGGCCAAGCCTCATGGTGGTACACATCCAAAGCTTTGGAGGAGCATAATTGGAGCAACAAAGGACACAAAGACCACTATTGGTGCAAGCAATGGAGCAACTCATGGCTAGACGATCATAACATGCTTCTGCTGAAGAAAATCGGACCAACGAACAGATAAATCGGCCGATTTTTTTTATCTCTGGGTCGATTTTCCTGCCTTCAACAGCTTAAGCCACGTGTCCCACGATCTCTTGATCCGGCCTTGCTCTTGGTGGAGAATATAAGTGCTCCTGTAAGCTGTTGCTGAGCATCTAGTCCTCTCCCACATTCTCATTGACAGCTCATTCCAATGGAGGAGACTTGGAGGAGAAGAAAAAAACTCTCAAGAATTAAAGGAAGAAGAAGAACACAAAACATAGAGTGATAGTGAGGATTTTGAGTAATTTTTGGAATCTTGGATTGAAGAACTATTGCAAGGATTGTTAGGAACGTTTTGGAACTTCGTTTTAAGGGTTGTAAGTCTTGCTAAACTTAGATTCAGCTGAGATTTATTGATTTAACTTGCTCATCTTTCATCATCCATTTATGAAAACCATGTGTGCTTGTGTGATGATTTTGGATCTTAATATGCATACTATTGGCTAGTTTATTGTGATTCTGGAGTGATGGATTGATGGTTATGGCTAGGGTGATGATAGAATGGACTTATATGTTAGTTTAGGATGATTTGTATGCATGAAACCCAACCCAGAAGGAAAAATCGCCCTGATCATCAGCCAGATCGGTCAATTTAGCTGTAGAACAGCCCGATTTATTCTCCAGTTGCTCCTTAAATGATAAATCTGAATGTTAGGGTGTTTGGTTGTTTAAATCCTAGTGTTTATTAAGCCTAATTTAGCTTAGGATCACCTAATGCTATCAATCTAAGTGAGGGAAGAGATCTACCCGATGATTTCCGACCTTAGATACCTAAGATGATGAATACTAGGTAGTAGTGAGCCTCATAAGCCGCTATTGGATCGAGTGTGCTAGGATTATTGCTTGAGACTTCCCTATTCCAAGACTTACCCGGTAAGGAGAGGGTTACCCCTTAAGTAGTATCCGGTTTGTGTAGAATTCCTTACCTTAACCCCTTGAGACCTACCCGGTAATAGGAGTTTGATGCGGGACTAGTGAAGTGAGAGACCTACCCGGTAATTACTTCCATTAGTGAAACATTCTTTCTCAACATCGCAGCTTGTCCTTAGAATCCTTAGAACCTTGAATCCAATGCCATAACCAGAAATCTTGACCTCTAGAATCCACTTTTCTCTCTTGATCATATACTTGTGTTTTGAGTTACTTGTTTGTTTGCTAGTTGAGTTGTTAGATTGTTTTATTGTCTTGCTTAATTTGTGATCCTTGCTTGGTCACCACAAAAACCAACCAAAAAATTATCGAGATTTTCATTTCTTTGTTCCTTGACCTTTTCTTTGATTAGATCCACACTATCTATGACCATTGTTTGACTTGATCTCACCTTAGTCTTTGTGTTCGACCTCGGAATACTATCCCTACTACAAACGTCCCGTACACTGCGGGTTCGCTAGGAGTTAAGATAAATATAACGAGTATAAATTTAAAGCTTATTGCGTACACACATTACACATCCTGAGCGTAACAAGTTTTTGGCGCCGTTGCCGGGGACTAGGTCTAGATTGAGTCGTTTTGTGATTGTTTATAGTGTAGATCTTTCTTGTTGCTTTTGATCTCTCTTTGGTTTGTGTCTTTGCTTTTCAGGACATCTCTTACTCTTTAGGTGTATGCGAAGATCTCGTGGCAAGGATTTAGCTCCATTCGATCCCGAACCGGAGAAAACCCTTAGATCTAGATCCAAGAGCATTAAAAAGGGAAAGGAGATGGCCGAAAGAGATCTCCAAGCTGAGTTGGATGAAGCCTTAGAGCAAATAAGGCTAAGAGATGAGCTCTTGGAGGAAGAAAGGAGACTTGCCAATGAGAGGCAAGAAGCAACTAGGAGGGAGATTGATGAGATTAGGCAAGCCCTTGTACAAGGAGAGCTTAATCGTCAACAACCTCCACCTCCTCCACCACCACAACCGCAGCCGGCGGCAAATGTTAGGGTTGTACCCATTGCTATTGAAGAGCCACAAACCTTGGGGAGACGTATGGATCCGGCACAAAGAGCACACCGTCCGGGTGTGAACTTAGGAGATCCCGCAGCCCACAACTACGAACTCCGCCCTCAAGTTCTACAAATGATCCGGCATAATCAATTTGGAGGGATGGAAGGAGAGTCTCCTCATCAACACTTGATGAACTACGAGATTTTGATGGATACTCTTAGACCGCCTAGACTAGAGAGCAACAACCATAAGCTTAGGGCTTTCTCCTTCTCTCTTAAGGACAAAGCCTTAGCTTGGTATCAATCTATCCCACAAGGGCGAGTTGGTACTTGGGAGGAGATGACAACCGAGTTTTTGACTAAGTTCTTCCCACCTTCCAAGACTACCGAATTAAGAGGGAAGATCAATGCCTTTGTGATGAAGGATAGAGAGAGTTTGTTCAAGTCTTCGGAGAGATTCAAAGACCTTCTCCTAGATTGTCCACACCATGGCATACCGAAAATTGAGCTATTGGAGATCTACTTCAAGAGACTTGATGAAGATAGCCAATTCAAGCTTCAATCTCTTTCCGGTGGGACTTTCATGGAGAAGCATGTGGATGATGCTTGGGAGTTTGTAGAGAAACAAGCTCTTGTGATTGAGAAATACTCCCATAGGAAGAGTGAAGGGAGAAAGGCGGGAGCATATGAGGTGAGTGAGGTCACCATGAGCAATTTCAAGCTTGACGCCATCAACAACGAGCTAAAGTCCTTGAGGGAGTTGTGTGCTACAACTTTGAAGAACCAAGCAACTCCTCAAGTGCTTCCACAAGCTAACTTATCTTCCAAGGAGGAGGATGTGAATTACATGGGAAGGGGCAATTACAACAACTATCAAGGCCCAAGGAACTTCAACAACAACCGGCAGTTCAACAATTACCGGCCCAACCACAACCATCCCGGGTTTTCTTACTCTAACCCGGATGGAGCCTTGAACCCTCCCGCTTCCACAAGCACAACTCCACCACCAAAAGCTTCACAAGAACCTCCACCCGGATTTACTCAACCTCCAAAGGATAGAACCGAAATGATGTTTGAGCAATTGCTTGGAAGGTTGAGTGGTCTTGAGAGCACGGTGACTTCCATTTCTAAAGCTCAAAAAGTGTTGGAAGCACAAGTGTTCCAAAAAGCGGGTGAAGCCCATAAAGATCCGGGAAAGCTTCCCGGAAGGACCGAAGACAACCCAAGAGGCCAAGTGTTGGCCATTACAACGAGGAGTGGGTTGAGCATGAAGGATCCTCTGCCCAAGGAGAATGCTAAAGGGAAGCAAGTGGTGAATGAAGAAGAGCCATTGCAAGAAGATGGAGGCAAGAGTAAGGATGTTGAGCCAACATATGTGGCACCGCCTCCATACAAGCCACCACTATCGTTCCCACAATCACGAGCAAGAGCTCGCTTGGACAATCATTTTAGTAAATTCCTTGAACTTATGTCTAAATTGCATATTAACATTCCGTTCATGGATGCTATTTTAGGTATGCCGGCATATGACAAGTTCTTGAAGGAGATACTCTCCAACAAAAGAAAGTTGGAGGAGTATGGGGAGATAAGGATGACAAAGAGATCCTCGGAGTTGATTCAAACGATGAAGGAGGAGATGCCTCCTAAGCTAAGAGATCCGGGATCCTTTTGTGTGCCAATCGGAGTAGGAGAAGTGAAGTATGACGCCCTATGTGATCTTGGGGCAAGTGTGAGCATCATTCCGCTTGCACTTTGCAACAAGGTTGGGCTAGGAGAGCCAAAGCCGGTCAAGATGACCCGTTACATGGCGGACCGCTCAATCACTCATCCGGTTGGAATCTTGGAAGACCTTCCGGTGCAACTAGGGAAGTTCTATGTGCCCATAGACTTCGTTGTTTTAGACATCCCGGCGGACTATCCGGTTCCTATCATCTTGGGGAGACCTTTCCTAGCTACCTCCGGATGTCTAGTAGATTGCAAGAATGGGACTCTCTCCTTCAACATTGGAGAAGAAAACATCAAGTTCAAGCTGTCCACAATGATGAAAGGGCCAACCCTTGATGAAGATGTATTCAACATAGTTGAGGAAGAGGAGTCTAGAGAGGTTGTGAGCTCAATCTTGCTCAAGGATCCACTTGAGAAGGTTCTTAGCTCAAGCTTGATGGAGGAAGGAGTTGAGGAGAGTAGCAATGAAGTAATCAAGGCCTTAAAAGCATTGGACGAGCTACCAAGTGTTGGATTTGAAGTGCTAGAAGAAGAGAGAAACAGGCAGAAAAATCGGACTGGAAGGACCAGATCGGCCGATTTTTTGCCTTGTGCTGAAGCTTCGTCCAGTTCTGCAAAAACAGAAACTCAGATCGACCTACCCTCAGGAAAATCGGCCGATTTTCCTGGCTGGGCCGATTTTCCTGAGTCTTTTCAGCATCAACCAAGTGTTCATAAGCAATCATCAAGGGACTTCAAGGAGGCTTCCATGGCTTTGCAATCATCTCAACCTACATTGTATGGATCGTCTTCAACCGAAAATGGTCCTCCTCAACTTGATCTTAAACCTCTTCCTTCTCATTTAAAGTATGCTTTCCTTGGTTCAAATTCTACTTATCCGGTGATTGTGAATGCATCTTTGAATGATGATGAGCTTAATAGATTGTTGAATGAATTGAAAATGCATAGAAAGGCAATAGGATACACCATTGATGACCTTGGTGGCATAAAACCCTCTTTGTGCATGCATAAGATATTGATGGAAGATAACCATAAACCCTCTATTGAACATCAACGAAGACTAAATCCTATAATGAAAGAGGTAGTCAAAAAGGAGATCATTAAGTTGCTAGATGCGGGAATTATCTACCCTATCTCAGATAGTAAGTGGGTTAGTCCCGTTCATGTAGTTCCCAAGAAGGGTGGAATGACCGTAGTGACCAATGAGAACAATGAACTAATCCCGACTAGGACGGTTACGGGGTGGAGAATGTGTATTGACTATAGAAAGCTTAACATGACCCCTAGGAAAGATCACTTCCCTCTCCCTTTCATTGACCAATTGCTAGAGAGGTTAGCTCAACATTCTCATTTTATCTATTTAGATGGCTATAGTGGATTTTTCCAAATCCCTATCCACCCCGATGACCAAGAGAAAACCACATTTACATGTCCATGGGGAACTTTTGCATATAGGAGAATGCCATTTGGGTTGTGTAATGCACCCGCCACCTTCCAAAGGTGTATGATGGCTATCTTTTCGGAATACATTGAAAATATCATGGAAGTGTTTATGGAAGATTTTTCTGTTTATGGTTCTTCCTTCGATAATTGCTTGGATAACTTGTCATTAGTATTGCAAAGATGTGAGGAGACAAATCTTGTCTTGAATTGGGAAAAATGCCACTTCATGGTAAGTGAAGGTATTGTGTTAGGACACTTGGTGTCTAACCGTGGCATTGAGGTTGATAGGGCCAAGATTGAAACTATAGAGAAGTTGCCACCACCTACCTCAGTGAAAGGGGTAAGGAGTTTCTTAGGGCATGCCGGTTTTTACCGGAGGTTTATTCAAGACTTCTCTAAAATTTCTAAGCCTCTTACTAACCTACTAATGAAGGATGTTGAATTTGTTTTCTCCAAAGATTGCCTTGAGGCTTTTTGTAGGTTGAAGAACGCTTTGATCTCCGCACCTATCATGCAACCTCCGGATTGGAGCCTACCGTTTGAGATCATGTGTGATGCAAGCGATGTAGCCGTTGGGGCTGTTTTGGGGCAAAGGAAAGATGGGCGCACTCACGCCATTTATTATGCTAGCAAGATGCTAGATGATGCCCAACTCAATTATGCTACCACCGAGAAAGAGTTGCTAGCGGTGGTGTATGCTTTTGAAAAGTTCCGCTCATATCTTGTTGAAGCAAAGGTCATAGTGTATACGGATCATGTTGCGATCCGATATCTCCTTACCAAGAAGGATGCAAAGCCTAGGTTGATTCGGTGGATCCTTCTTCTTCAGGAGTTTGATTTGGAAATCCGGGACAAGAAGGGATCCGAGAACTCCGTGGCGGATCACCTTAGTAGACTCCCACCGATGGAGCTTGAAAGAGATGACATCCCGATTGATGACTCATTCCGGGATGAGCAATTGCAAATGGTGGAAGAGTGCTTATTCCAAGTGTCTAGAGGAAGTGAGCCATGGTATGCCGACATTGTAAACTATCTTGTGTGTGAGGAAGTTCCTCCCGGATTGACATATGCCCAAAGAAAGAAGTTCTTCAAAGATGTGAGGCACTACTATTGGAGTGAACCACTTTTGTTCAAGAGAGGGCCGGATGGCATGTTTAGAAGATGCATACCGGAGGATGAGGTGGAGAGTGTGATCCGCCATTGCCATTCCTTGCCATGTGGAGGCCATGCTAGCTCACACAAGACATGTGCTAAAGTATTGCAATCTAGTTTCTTTTGGCCAAGCTTGTTCAAGGATGTGCAAAGCTTTGTGGTAGCTTGTGATGCTTGCCAAAGGACGGGCAACATCTCAAGGAGGAATGAGATGCCCTTGAATAACATACAAGAGGTAGAGATATTTGATGTGTGGGGTGTGGACTTCATGGGACCATTCCTTTCTTCATGTGGCAACCTCTACATCCTATTGGCGGTAGATTATGTTTCGAGATGGGTGGAGGCAATCGCCTCTCCCACAAATGATGCCAAGGTGGTGGTGCGGTTCTTCAACCGATTTATCTTCCCTAGGTTTGGAACACCAAGGGTGATCATAAGTGATGGAGGGAAGAACTTCACTAATAGGAACTTTGGGGCACTTTTGGCTAAGTATGGGGTGACCCATAAGGTGGCAACACCTTACCATCCCCAAACTAGTGGCCAAGTGGAGATCTCCAACCGGGAGATAAAAGGGATACTTGAGAAGACGGTCTCTAGGACGAGAAAAGATTGGGCTATGAAGCTCGATGATGCCTTGTGGGCTTATAGAACCGCCTTCAAGACACCAATTGGCACCACTCCCTACAAGATCGTTTATGGCAAGTCTTGCCACCTTCCGGTAGAGATGGAGCATAGAGCATATTGGGCTATAAGGTGGTTGAATTTTGACCTCAAGGAGGCCAGTGAGAAGAGGTTGCTAGACTTGAACGCCCTTGAGGAGATCCGGTTGGATGCTTATAAGAATGCCCGGATTTACAAGGAGAGGACCAGGAGTTGGCATGACAAGCGCCTCATCCCAAAAGAGTTGAATGAGGGCGACTTAGTGCTTCTCTTCAACTCGAGGCTGCGGCTTTTCCCCGGAAAACTCAAGTCAAGATGGACGGGTCCCTATGTTGTGAAGAAGGTCTTTCCTCATGGAGCGGTAGAGATAGGAGGAGATCAATGTGGTAACTTCAAGGTGAATGGGCACCGTTTGAAGAAATACATCCCGGAAGCCCCTATGGAAGTGATTGCCCCACTTCACCTTGATTGAAACGCTCCTGAATTTGGTCAAGCTAATGACCTTAAAGAAGCGCTTAATGGGAGGCAACCCATTGGTACATACTTTTCCCTTTCTTTTTCTTGCTTTTGTTTGATCTCACTCTTGGTGTGCTTTGTTTTTCTTTTGTGTTTTTGGGTGCTAGATCTTGTTGATTGTCGTGTGTGACGAGATGTCGGAGGTCATGTGAAAACCTCATGGAACTGTTGAAGGTACAAGATCCAAGCACATAGACGAGGAGGAAATCACCCAGAAAAATTGGCCTGTTCTTCAGTAAATCGGCCGATTTCCTGGGTTGTTGGGCCGATTTTTCCTTCTGTAAGGGAAAGTGGTGATCTCCAATCGAGCATGAGTGGAGCGGACGTGGAACTTGGACGGCTTGCGGTGCCAAGCGCGGGTTCCGACACCATAATGAACATCAAGAGTTCTCTACCATCCTTGATCGATCAACCACCATCATCATTCAATGTGAACCGAAATACCAAAGCATCACCAATTTTACATTGTGAGCACTCTCTTTCACTTCTTTATTTAGTTTCCACATTGGGGACAATGTGTTTCTAAGTATGGGGTGGGGTTTTCATGATCACTTGCATGATTAGCATCTAGGATAGTTTAGTTTTGTCACATGTTTCATTATGTCTTGCATTGTACATACATATTTCGAAAAACTCAAAAAAATCAGAAAATTTAAAATTTTTTTAGTGCTTCTAAAGCTTGGATATGACCCTAATGATGAATCTTGTCTTGTGGATTGGCTATGGATGGCCTTATGTGTTAAATTGATGAATGCATATGTGGACTTGAAGTACTTCTCTTGAATTCCATGAATGATTGTGATCATGATGTTTGCCTAGAATGGATTGAGTATTGAAGGTCGAAATTACATGATTGTTCTTGCACACCATCTAGGAATGAATGAGGCAAATCATCTTTCTCTAATTCTCATCTTGATCATGTTGTTTGAGCACCTCAATTGATATAAATTGACCTCTTTTGACCCATCCGGGAATAGGAACATGTTAGTGTGTTGATGTGTATGAAAAGCAAGTGTGGGGTGAAGATGTTGATGAAGGAATGTCATGAATAAAATGCTGAATTTGTTGTGAAAGTGTAGACAAAAATATAGGTTTGGGGACGTTGGTTTAAATGACAAGTAACTCGGCACACTTCACATAATCGGGTGTTGGTGCCTTGCCAAAGTCAAATAAACCGATAGTCCTAACGAGTTTTGGTATGTGTGCCCGGTGTGGATGCACCTCGAAAAATAGAAAAAGCCCGAGGATGGCTAATCACCAAGGTTTCGGCTTTTGTACACCAATGCCATTGTCTCAAAAATAAGTGAAGGAAAAAGAAAAAAAAAGAAGAAAAGATAGAGAAAATATACACTTGAGGGAAGTTGATCGAGGACAAAATTGTGAAGTTAGTTCCATTCCCGGATTAGCATCACATAGCCTAGAAAAATCCCCACCTAATCATAACGTTTCTTGGCCTTTTACTTCATAAGACCTTATGACCTATTTGCATGTTTGTAAGACTTAGTAATTTAGACTGAATATGCTCTTGATCATCTTGACTTCTTCATTTTTACATTTCATGCATGCTTTCGAGTTAAGTACAATTGTCTTTTCATGCCTTCACTTGTTTGATGCATGATTGCTTGTCCATTGCCATGAAACATGACTATGAAGGTGATCCAATTAGAAGCACAAACCCAAAAAGATTTTGCCATTTTTCTGCATACATAAATCATGTTATCTTGTAGTCTTGAGAATTTGCTCGGGGACGAGCAAAACTTAAGTATGGGGTATTTTTGATAACACGATTTATGACTTAGGTTTAGGTAATCATTTAGATAGATTTCTCACTCATTCATGCATGGTTTAGCACTAATTCACGACGTTTACATTCAATTCACGTAATTTATCGAGATAGACGCCTACACGGACTTGTGCATTGCTTTGTAGGTATTTCGGGGGTCTTTTGGACATTAACAATTACATTCGAGGGCCAAGCCTCATGGTGGTACACATCCAAAGCTTTGGAGGAGCATAATTGGAGCAACAAAGGACACAAAGACCACTATTGGTGCAAGCAATGGAGCAACTCATGGCTAGACGATCATAACATGCTTCTGCTGAAGAAAATCGGACCAACTAACAGATAAATCGGCCGATTTTTATCTCTGGGTCGATTTTCCTGCCTTCAACAGCTTAAGCCACGTGTCCCACGATCTCTTGTTCCGGCCTTGCTCTTGGTGGAGAATATAAGTGGTCCTGCAAGCTGTTGCTGAGCATCTAGTCCTCTCCCACATTCTCATTGACAGCTCATTCCATTGGAGGAGACTTGGAGGAGAAGAAAAAAAACTCTCAAGAATTGAAGGAAGAAGAAGAAAACAAAACATAGAGTGATAGTGAGGATTTTGAGTGATTTTTGGAGTCTTGGATTGAAGAACTATTGCAAGGATTGTTAGGAATGTTTTGGAACTTCGTTTTAAGGGTTGTAAGTCTTGCTAAACTTAGATTCAGCTGAGATTTATTGATTTAACTTGCTCATCTTTCATCATCCATTTATGAAAACCATGTGTGCTTGTGTGACGATTTTGGATCTTAATATGCATACTATTGGCTAGTTTATTGTGATTCTAGAGTGATGGATTGATGGTTATGGCTAGGGTGATGATAGAATGGACTTATATGTTAGTTTAGGATGATTTGTATGCACGAAACCCAACCCAGAAGGAAAAATCGCCCTGATCATCAATCAGATCGGCCGATTTAGCTGTAGAACAGCCCGATTTATTCTCCTGTTGCTCCTTAAATGATAAATCTGAATGTTAGGGTGTTTGGTTGTTTAAATCCTAGTGTTTATTAAGCCTAATTTAGCTTAGGATCACCTAAAGCTATCAATCTAAGTGAGGGAAGAGATCTACCCGATGATTTCTGACCTTAGATACCTAAGATGATGAATACTAGGTAGTAGTAAGCCTCATAAGCCGCTATTGGATCGAGTGTGCTAGGATTATTGCTTGAGACTTCCCTATTCCGAGACTTACCCGGTAAGGAGAGGGTTACCCCTTAAGTAGTATCCGGTTTGTGTAGAATTCCCTACCTTAACCCCTTGAGACCTACCTGGTAATAGGAGTTTGATACGGGACTAGTAATGTGAGAGACCTACCCGGTAATTACTTCCATTAGTGAAACATTCTTTCCCAACACCGCAGCTTGTCCTTAGAATCCTTAGAACCTTGAATCCAATGCCATAACCAGAAATCTTGACCTCTAGAATCCACTTTTCTCTCTTGATCATATACTTGTGTTTTGAGTTACTTGTTTGTTTGCTAGTTGAGTTGTTAGATTGTTTTATTGTCTTGCTTGATTTGTGATCCTTGCTTGGTCACCACAAAAACCAACCAAAAAATTATCGAGATTTTCATTTCTTTGTTCCTTGACCTTTTCTTTGATTAGATCCACACTATCTATGACCATTGTTTGACTTGATCTCACCTTAGTCTTTGTGTTCGACCTCGGAATACTATCCCAACTACAAACATCCTCATCTCATCTTAGACTAGATTTGCACTATCTTTGATCATTGAATGACTTGATTTCGCCTCAGTCCTTGGGTTCGACCTCAGAATACTTTCCTTCCTATCTTGCATTCGTGTTTTTGTTTGCTTGTTTGATTTGCATATTTTGTGATCCTTGTTTGATCACCCTAAAACCAACCAAAAATATTTTGTTTTGCATCTTCTTTATTCCTCATCTCATCTTAGACTAGATTTGCACTATCTTTGATCATTGAATGACTTGATATCGCCTCAGTCCTTGTGTTCGACCTCGGAATACTATCCCTACTACAAACATCCCGTACACTGCGAGTTCGCTAGGAGTTAGGAGAAATATATCGAGTTTATAAATTGTAAGACTTTTGCGCATCTATTCCTAGACGTGACAAGTTTTTGGCGCCGTTGCCGGGGACTAGGTCTAGATCGAGTTTATTTATGATTGTTTATAGTGTAGATCTTTCTTGTTGCTTTTGATCTCTCTTTGGTTTGTGTCTTTGCTTTTCAGGACATCTCTTACAAGGGCTTGTCTAGATCGAGTTTATTTGTGATTGTTTATAGTGTAGACTTGCGAATGAGAGACAAGAAGCAACTAGGAGGGAGATTGATGAGATTAGGCAAGCCCTTGTACAAGGAGAGCTTAATCGTCAACAACCTCCACCTCCTCCACCACCACAACCGCAGCCGGCGGCAAATGTTAGGGTTGTACCCATTGCTATTGAAGAGCCACAAACCTTGGGGAGACGTATGGATCCGGCACAAAGAGCACACCGTCCGGGTGTGAACTTAGGAGATCCCGCAGCCGATAACTACGAACTCCGCCCTCAAGTTCTACAAATGATCCGGCATAATCAATTTGGAGGGATGGAAGGAGAGTCTCCTCATCAACACTTGATGAACTATGAGATTTTGATGGACACTCTTAGACCGCCTAGACTAGAGAGCAACAACCATAAGCTTAGGGCTTTCTCCTTCTCTCTTAAGGACAAAGCCTTAGCTTGGTATCAATCTATTCCACAAGGGCGAGTTGGTACTTGGGAGGAGATGACAACCGAGTTTTTGACTAAGTTCTTCCCCCCTTCCAGGACTACCGAATTAAGAGGGAAGATCAATGCCTTCGTGATGAAGGATAGAGAGAGTTTGTTCAAGTCTTGGGAGAGATTCAAAGACCTTCTCCTAGATTGTCCACACCATGGCATACCGAAAATTGAGCTATTGGAGATCTACTTCAAGGGACTTGATGAAGATAGCTAATTCAAGCTTCAATCTCTTTCCGGTGGGACTTTCATGGAGAAGCATGTGGATGATGCTTGGGAGTTAGTAGAGAAACAAGCTCTAATGATTGAGAAATACTCCCATAGGAAGAGTGAAGGGAGAAAGGCGGGAGCATATGAGGTGAGTGAGGTCACCATGAGCAATTTCAAGCTTGACGCCATCAACAACGAGCTAAAGTCCTTGAGGGAGTTGTGTGCTACAACTTTGAAGAACCAAGCAACTCCTCAAGTGCTTCCACAAGCTAACTTATCTTCCAAGGAGGAGGATGTGAATTACATGGGAAGGGGCAATTACAACAACTATCAAGGCCCAAGAAACTTCAACAACAACCGGCAATTCAACAATTACCGGCCCAACCACAACCATCCCGGGTTTTCTTACTCTAACCCGGATGGAGCCTTGAACCCTCCCGCTTCCGCAAGCACAACTCCACCACCAAAAGCTTCACAAGAACCTCCACCCGGATTTACTCAACCTCCAAAGGATAGAACCGAAATGATGTTTGAGCAATTGCTTGGAAGGTTGAGTGGTCTTGAGAGCACGGTGACTTCCATTTCCAAAGCTCAAAAAGTGTTGGAAGCACAAGTGTTCCAAAAAGCGGGTGAAGCCCATAGAGATCCGAGAAAGCTTCCCGGAAGGACCGAAGACAACCCAAGAGGCCAAGTGTTGGCCATTACAACGAGGAGTGGGTTGAGCATGAAGGATCCTTTGCCCAAGGAGAATGCTAAAGGGAAGCAAGTGGTGAATGAAGAAGAGCCATTGCAAGAAGATGGAGGCAAGAGCAAGGATGTTGAGCCAACATATGTGGCACCGCCTCCATACAAGCCACCACTACCGTTCCCACAATCACGAGCAAGAGCTCGCTTGGACAATCATTTTAGTAAATTCCTTGAACTTATGTCTAAATTGCATATTAATATTCCGTTCATGGATGCTATTTTAGGTATGCCGGCATATGGCAAGTTCTTGAAGGAGATACTCTCCAACAAAAGGAAGTTGGAGGAGTATGGGGAGATTAGAATGACAAAGAGATCCTCGGAGTTGATTCAAACAATGAAGGAGGAGATGCCTCCTAAGCTAAGGGATCCGGAATCCTTTTGTGTGCCAATCGGGGTAGGAGAAGTGAAGTACGACGCCCTATGTGATCTTGGGGCAAGTGTAAGCATCATCCCGCTTGCACTATGCAACAAGGTTGGGCTAGGAGAGCCGAAGCCGGTCAAGATGACCCTTTACATGGCGGACCGCTCAATCACTCATCCGGTTGGAATCTTGGAAGACATTCCGGTGCAACTAGGGAAGTTCTATGTGCCCATAGACTTCGTTGTTTTGGATATCCCGGCGGACTATCCGGTTCCTATCATCTTGGGGAGACCCTTCCTAGCTATTTCCGGATGTCTAGTAGATTGCAAGAATGGGACTCTCTCCTTCAACATTGGAGAAGAGAACATCAAGTTCAAGCTGTCCACAATGATGAAAGGGCCAACCCTTGATGAAGATGTATTCAACATAGTTGAGGAAGAGGAGTCTAGAGAGGTTGTGAGCTCAATCTTGCTCAAGGATCCACTTGAGAAGGTTCTTAGCTCAAGCTTGATGGAGGAAGGAGTTGAGGAGAGTAGCAATGAAGTAATCAAGGCCTTGAATGCATTGGACGAGCTACCAAGTGTTGGATTTGAAGTGCTAGAAGAAGAGAGAAACAGGTAGAAAAATCGGACTGGAGGGACCAAATCGGCCGATTTTTGGCCTTGTGCTGAAATTTCGTCCAGTTCTGCAAAAACAGAAACTCAGATCGACCTACCCTCAGGAAAATCGGCCGATTTTTCTGACTGGGCCGATTTTCCTGAGTCTTTTTAGCATCAACCACTTGAGTATGAGCAATCATCAAGGGACTTCAAGGAGGCTTCCATGGCTTTGCAATCATCTCAACCTACATTGTATGGTGATAGCATGAATTATAGTCTATATTTTAGGGTTTGTTTGGACGTTTTATCTTTCATAATCTGCATGTTTGTATGTATAATATGTGATTCTACTACCATTTCATCTACCTTTGCGAGAATCGAGGTCTACACCTAGTTTCGTTGTAATTGCAGGTAATATGGTACATTTTGCATCAAAAAGGAGCAAAAGGAGTCATGAGTCATTTGGAGCTACATCCAGGGAGCATAGCCATGGATTAAAGATTTACTTTGGACCAGTTTTGAGAGATTTCACATTCAGTTGTGAGTCACCTCGGTTGACCATAGATTCACCTCGACCGAGGTGATCCAGAGACGCCGACTCGACCGAGGCGAACACCTAGGACGCGGCGAGAATATTTTATTCTTGGAGGAGATCTTTTAAAATTGGAAAGTGATCTTATATTTTTGGGCTTGGCTCCTGGAAGGAAGGAGATATGCAGAATCATATATTTTACCTATATTTATGGGAGAATATCTTTCTAAGATTTATTATCTTTGGAGGGTTATTTTCCTATAAAAAGGGTTGGATTTTCCACAAATCCGATCATGCTTAGATCCCGCTTACAGTCGGAAATCACGCAGCAGCAGCAGCCTTCCCCAAGTTGGAAGATTTGAAGAACCTTTTTGAAGGTTGAAGGAAGATTGAAGTCCATAGCTTTCATAGCTTTATTGAAGGGTTTTGTAAGATTGTCTTCAATTCCCTCAATTGTTGTCTTGTCTTTTTGGATTGTTATGCAAGGAACGCTTTGTTGTGATATTTGATTCAGTTATTGAAGTCTTTTCATTAAATTCTTCTTTGTTCAAATATTCACCTTCTTCCCATATATTTTAATACTTTCATAATGATGATGAGTGGCTAATTTCCTTGTGTGATTCTAGGGTGATTAGCTGAAGGTTGTGGTAAAAACAATGATAGAATAATCTTAGATTCCAGTAGGATCCTGAAAGTTCGAGTCTTTAACCTTAACCCTAAGCATCTCGTTCAGTCGATGAACACCTCGGCCGGGGTGGAAACTGGCTGACCGAGGTGACTTATCTGATCCGTAGCTGAGAGTTAAGTGTTAGAGTTTGCCAAATCCTATTCTTATTACACCTTTCCTGGTTCAAAGCAAGCTTAGGATGAGACTTACCCGGTGATTCCTTAGTTTGTGTATTAACGATCATAAGTGTAGGTAATAAAGGTTTGTCCTTTATTGGGGTTTGAGTGTGCTTCCATCCCATCTTTGTGAGTTAGCCTGAGACTTACCCGGTAAAGGTTGATTCTATTCCCTTAGATGGTGTGTTAGTTTGAGGTTATAGTTCTTTATCTTGATTCCTTGAGACTTACACGGTAATAGGAGTTACGGTTTAGGATTAGTGTGTAGTGAGACTTACCCGGTGATCTACTCCACTTTAGAAACACCTTCCCCACGCAAAAATCTCAGCTTTGTCCGCTTATCTATAGATCTTGAGTCGGAACCACAACTAGATGCTTTAATCCCTAGAATTGCATGTTTGCTTTATTGACTTCTTATTCATCTTTGATTGTGTTAATTGCTCTTGTGGTTAGAATCGACATAGCACACCGTATTGACTTTGTTTCACCGAGTCCCTGTGATCGACCCCTGGAATTTTCTTGCTTTTACTACGATTGACCCGTACACTGCGGGTTCGCATCCTTGTTTTAAGCTTAAGTCTAGGGTTATAAATTTAAAGCTTGCACACACCGTTTGGAGCGAACAAGTTTTTGGCGCCGTTGCCGGGGACTTGGTCTAGACCGAGCCGGTACGGTTTGCTCTTGGGGCATTTGCCCCGTTTTGTCTAACCACTCTACTTGAGTGACTTTCGCAGGTTCTTTCTTAGGTATATGCGAAGAACCCGTGCTGGGAAGGAAATCGTTCCTTACGATCCCGAACCAGAAAAGACATACAAGCGACGCTTAAGAGAAGCGAAGATGGCCCAACAAGACGATCGCGATCTTGCGGCCCAATTGAGAGAGACGCAGGAGCTGCTGCGCCTCAGCAAGGAAGAACTCATGCAAGAGAAAGAGGAAAATCGCGCCAGGACTGCAGCAATCGAAGCTGAGATTGCAGTCATCCGAGATCAGATTCTACTTCGACCGAGGGAAGATCCTCCTGTTGATCCTCGACCGATGCAGGATCCAGTAGCTGATCCTCGACCGAGGCAGGTTCCAGTACCAGACGCCCCGGCCGATGTACTTCCACCTCGGATGCTAGTCCGAGATGTTCTTCTTGCAGGAATTCCACAAACCCTAGGTCAAAGGATGGACCCTAATCAACAACTGAGGCGTCCAGGAGTGAACCTAGGAGATCCAGCAGATCATGACTACGAACTTCGACCGCAAGTTTTAGCCATGATTCGCCAATGCCAATTCGGAGGGCTAGAGAAAGAGTCGCCGCATCAACATCTTCAAAACTACGAGATCTTGATGGAAACCTTGCGACCTCCCAGAATTGAGAATAACAACTACAAGCTAAGACCTTTTCACTTTTCTTTAAAAGATAGAGCTCTTACTTGGTATCAATCTCTTCCTCCAGGAAAAATCAGCACATGGGAGGAGATGACCACGGAATTCTTGACCAAATTCTTTCCCCCCTCAAAGACCGCTGAAATGAGAGGGAAGATCAATGCTTTCATCATGAAGGATAAGGAGAGCTTGTCCAAATCTTGGGAGCGGTTCAAGGATATCCTTTTGGATTGCCCACATCATGGGATTCCAAAGATCGAGTTGTTGGAGATCTACTTCAAAGGGCTGGACGGAAGCACCCAGTTCAATCTCCAACTACTCTCCGCCGGTACCTTCATGGACATGGCGATTGATGAGGCTTGGGACTTCATTGAGAAGCAAGCCTTGCACATGGAGAAATATACCCACCAAGGAGCTGAAGGTGGAATTAAAAGAGTCAACTTTCAAGAGACTCAACCCAACAACAATCAACTCACGTCTTTGAAGAACGACGTGAAACAATTGAAGGAGCTCTTGATGGCTCAAACTAAGAAGGAAGAGCAAGGGCAAAGGAACAACAACAATAACGGGTACCGTAACAACAACAACAACGGTTCCCGAAACAACAACTACAACAACAACAATAGAGGATCCAATAGCAACAACTGGAGGGCGAATAACCAAAATCACGGTAACAATCATTCAAACTCCAACTCTAATGATTCCTCTAACCCTTTCCTCTCTCCCCCTTCTTCTTCTTCTTCTTCTACTCCATTGAAAAGCCAAGGGCAAGGATCAAGTTCGTCTCAGCCAGAAAAGAAAGACGCAGTTCTGGAGGCAATCTTGATCAAGCTTAACGCTATGGAGAATTCTATGACTTCATTTTCGAGGGCCCAAAAGTCCTTCGAACAACAACTTGCTAATAGGGCGAATGAAGCGCCAAGAGACCCAGGGAAGCTTCCAGCGAAGACGGAAACTAACCCTAAGGGTCAGTGCATGGCCATAACGATGAGGAGTGGACTCAAAACTGCAGATCCAGTACCTCGCTCGACGCAGACCACCTCGGTCCAGATCCAGTCGAAGAACACCTCGACCGAGATGCCAACCGAGGCGGAGCAACAGAAAGCAGGAGGAACGACAGAAACTTATGTTCCACCTCCTGCATATAGACCACCACTTCCATTCCCTCAGTCCAGAGCCAGAGCACATCTAGACAAGCACTTTGGTAAGTTTCTTGACTTGATGAATAAGCTACATATTAATATCCCTTTCCTTGATGCTATTTTAGGTATGCCCGCCTATGGGAAGTTCTTAAAAGAAATCTTATCAAGGAAGAGGAAGCTGGAGGATGTTGGTGAAGTTAGGATGACATCTAAATCTTTGGAGCTTATCAAGATCATGAAGGAAAAGATGCCGCCTAAGTTGAGAGATCCCGGCTCATTTTGCATTCCCATTCAAGTTGGGGATGTCACTTGTGAAGCCCTTTGTGATCTAGGAGCCAGCGTGAGCATCATCCCGCTGGAGTTGTGCACTAAGATCGGTCTTGGAGAGCCCAAACCGGTCAAGATTCGACTTTACATGGCGGATCGCTCCATTACCCATCCCGTGGGCATCTTGGAAGACGTTCCGGTCAAGTTAGGTAACTTCTATCTACCCATAGATTTTGTCGTACTTGACATTCCCGCAGATTATCCTGTTCCTATTATTCTCGGGAGGCCATTTCTAGCAACTTCGGGTTGCAACGTGGATTGCAAGAATGCCAAGTTGAAATTCAACGTTGGTGGCGATGAGGTGGAGTTTGCACTACTTGCAGCCATGAAAGGGGAGCAACTAACTGATGATATCTTCAACATCTACGATGAAGAAGAATCAAGAGAATTGGTGAGCTCCATCCTTATTAACGATCAACTCAAAAGAGTTATTAGCTTCAGTTTAATGGAGGAAGGTATAGACGCTATTTGTGATGCAGATATAAGGAGCTTGAAAGCACTGGAAGAGGATCCAGGAGCTATAACTGAGAAGCTAATCCAGGAGACGAAGATCTCCAGTCTCGGATCCAGTAGCAGTACCTCGACCGAGGCTCTTTCTGGACTGAGCGAGACGACCGAAGAACATCTCGGTCAACGCCTATGCGCCTCGACCGAGGTCGATGGCGGAATGATTCAAACTGAGATTTCCAAAAATAGCAAACTTCTTACTCCCTCCTCTGATATTCATCCATTGTTGGTGGATCATTCCATCCACCAACTTTCTGATAATAAAGGTCCTTGGTATGCTGATATTGTGAATTATCTTGTTTGCCAGGAAACACCACCCGGATTGACGTACTCTCAAAAGAAAAGATTCTTCAAGGAAGTACGACATTATTACTGGGATGAGCCGCTGCTATTCAAGCGCGGACCGGATGGGATGCTTCGAAGATGCATTCCGGAAGATGAAGTTAATAGCGTCATAAGGCATTGTCATTCACTTCCTTGTGGGGGGCATGCTAGCACCGATAAAACATGCGCTAAGATATTGCGTTCCGGTTTCTTTTGGCCTACATTATTTAAGGACGTTCAATCTTTTGTTGTCTCTTGTGATGCATGTCAAAGAACAGGGAACTTATCAAGGAGGAACGAGATGCCACTTAATAACATCCAAGAAGTGGAAATCTTTGATGTATGGGGATTGACTTCATGGGACCTTTCCCATCCTCCGGAGGAAACCTCTACATTCTCCTTGCAGTTGATTACGTCTCTAGATGGGTTGAAGCCATCGCTTCTCCCACTAACGACGCCAAGGTGGTTGTGAAGTTCTTGAATAGAACTATCTTTCCACGATTTGGAACTCCACGCATCATCATTAGCAATGGAGGAACGCATTTCATCAACCGGAAGTTTAAAGCACTTCTATCGAAGTATGGGGTAACCCACAAGGTATCAACTGCCTATCACCCTCAAACTAGTGGACAAGTCGAGATCTCGAATAGAGAAATCAAGGCAATTTTGGAGAAGACCGTCTCTAGAACGAGGAAGGATTGGTCCATGAAGTTGGACGATGCTCTTTGGGCGTACAGGACCGCATTCAAGACTCCCATATGTACCACTCCTTATAATTTGGTATATGGGAAGTCTTGCCATTTGCCCGTTGAATTGGAGCACAAGGCGTATTGGGCTATCAAATGGTTGAACTTTGACATCAAGGAGGCTGGTGAGAAGCGACTATTGGAACTTAACGAGCTGGAAGAGCTGCGGTTGAACGCCTATGAGAATGCCAAAATCTACAAGGAAAGGACGAAGAGATGGCATGACAAGCGTATCATTCCAAAGGAGCTTAACGAAGGAGACTTAGTTCTACTCTTCAACTCCCGCCTCCGTCTTTTTCCAGGTAAGTTGAAATCTAGATGGACCGGACCTTACGTTGTGAAACATGTTTTCCCTCATGGTGTAGTTGAGATATGGGGAGAAACTAGCGGAAGTTTCAAGGTCAACGGTCATAGACTTAAGAAGTACCAACCGGAAACGCCGGTTGAGGAGGTTGCAACGATATACCTCCTTTGAAACGCATCATGGTCCAGCTAGCGACCTTAAATCAAGCGCTTCTTGGGAGGCAACCCAAGGTATTGCTCTCTTTTCCCGTTTTCTAGTCTAGCTTAGATAGTTTTTGTTTTTGCTTTGCTTTGCTTTGTTTTTGGTGTTCTGGACAGACAACAAGGAATATCTAAGGAGGAGCACAACTGGAAGGACAGAAGTTCGAGATTCTGAGAAGACAGAAACACCTCGGTTACTGTCAGAGCACCTCGACCGAGTTGATTCTTGAGCAACCGAGGCGACTAGGGTTTCTGCAGAACCGCCTCGGTCCGTACCACCTCGGTCCAGTCGAGACCATCTCGACCGAGGTGACAGCAGATCCAGTAACAGTATAAAAAGGAATTTTTTTTTACTTTTCACCTTTTTATCCTCCTCGACCGCGGCGAACAGACGCACCTCGCTCATCTCAGATCTTGCTTGTTTTCGACATTTTCTGCTTCCAAATCGAGATTGAAGGGTAGAGGAGTCGATTGCAACAACGAATCTGCAAGAAAATCGAGTGCATTGGCCGGAACGAGGTAAAAACGACCGAAACCCTAACTCGCTCGTTTACTGAAATTTGGGCTTTGGTTGCCCTTGAATCTGTTGAGGAAAAGCTTAAGTACCCCTTAGGAAGCATCTGTAGTGATTTTAGGGGGAAAAGAACTGAATTTCTGAGAGTGGAATCGCGACTGTCTTCGCCTCGGTCCAGTCGACCTGCACCTCGGTCGAGGTGATTCTTGGAGTTTGTCAGTCGACCGAGGTAGTCTGACAGTATTGATTGAAGATGAGTTCTGACAGATTGTTAGCCCTTAGAGATAGATCCTCTCCTTCCCCTTCTTCTTCCTCATCCCGACCTTCTATACCGGTGATCCACGAGAGTCACCTTGTAGATTACGAGAGCATTGCTAGCCGTCCAGTGATCGCACCTAGATTCCTGGACATTTCTGCCTTTGACTGTCTCCACGTTGATGGAGATCTTAGGAGGATGATCACCACCGTCGGGCTGTATTAGTTTACTGAGATCCGAGCCCCAGCTTACTTAGAGCCGACCCTCGAGTTTGTCAGCTCCTTCACTTACCTCCCCACAGAGAGGGCGGTGAAGTACCGGAACTACTTAGTACCTCTAGACCATTGGAGAGACATCTTTGGCTTCCCTACCCCCACTGCCGTAGACTTCCCGACCCGAGCCGTAGCTAGAGAGTTCTGGGGGTCAGATTGCCCACATTACAGAGCATGCAGATAGGTGGCGCCCTGGTGATTCCAGGGAGAAGCTTATCTTCCATCTTGCTTTTCGTTTAGCTCACAGGATCTTCAGCGAGACGCTTCTGGCGCGTACTGAGACGCCCCAGAAGGTCCGACAGGGGGAGCTCTTTGCTTTGTACTGCATGGTCACAGGTGGATACCCTGACTTTGGATTGATGCTGGCAGAGGATCTGCACAGGATCAAGGCCAAAGGGAAGGGAGATATATGCTGTGGAGGGATAGTGACCCATATCGCTACTTATCAGGATATGGATCTGAGTAGGTGTACTATGGTGGCGGCTGCCAAGCCGCTCGGACTTCAGGAGATGATCACACGGAGGATTCTAGTTCCCCGTGGTTTGACTACACCTTACGTCGCTATGCCATGGGAGCTGACTGCACCTCAAGGCATCAGATGGTCTGCACAGTTCTCTGTCTTTGATCCACATTTTTGGCAGACCGCTTGGGGTCCACTTATGGAGGATTACAGAGAGGGAGCAGCTGCCCCTGCTGCAGCTGAGGAGGAGGAGGAGGCTGAGGATGAGGACGACGATGATGACACAGTAGATGAGAGAGGAGGTGGCGTCCCGATGGACACGGGGACAGATACAGCTGGGACGAGCGCGCCACCTATTATAGATCTGGACGACGAGGAGGACACTGAGCCGGCGCCAGCTGAGACTTCTCCAGTCAGACCTGCTAGACGCAGGAGGCGGGGAGCGAGGGATAGAGCTGCTCACCGACGGATTGATGACCTGACGGATCAGGTTATCGACTCATATGCTGCACTTTCGCTGGATATCCGCGAGATGCAGGAGCGACAGCATCATCAGCACATCATGGCTCAGCTGCAGTTCGAGCGGATCATGGGCCATCCTTACGATCCTACTCAGTATCCCTACATACCACCACCATCACCGGATCGAGACTACTGAGGAGCTGCAGGATTTTATTATTATATTTTTATGCAGTTCGGCTTTTATCCGGTGAGTTCTCTCTTGTTTAGACTTTTATTATACCCACTGGGACAGTGTCTCTCAAGTATGGGGTGTTTGTTATTTGACTACGTGACTACGTGATGTATTTGACACCTTTGATGTATTATATTTATCGGATATTTTCGTATTTATGCTTCATTGCTTTTATATGATTATCTGATATTGCATGCATACCTACAGGTTATTTGATTGAGAAAAACGTCGAAACTGAAAAAAATTTGGCATTGAAAAATTTTTTTTCGACCTCGACCGAGTCAGTATTGGCCAAACGAGGCGTTTCACCTCGGTTGAACCAAGAACACCTCGACCGAGGTGTGTTAACTGAGAGTTTTCGAAAACGAATTTTTGTTACTTATCTGGATATGACCTCAGTGAAGATCTTGTTTACCTACTGGTTTTAAATTCTTTATGTGTTTGAAAGGTTTTATAATATGTTTAAGTTGCTAAATGCTTTGTTTGAAATTATTAGCATGTTTAATACTTTGTTTTTATCCAAATTATGTTGAATTTGAAGGTTGACACCGCAGGTTAAGTTCTCTCACTTTCTTCTTGGAAAGACCAAGGCAATTCATTCTCTTCTCTCTTCTTCTTCTTGATCATGCTTAGCCCCTCATATACATTTTGCCTCCCTTTACCTATCCGGGAATTTGGAAGCAAGCAAAGTGGTGAAAGTGGAGTTAAAGTTGAGAAGTGGCTGGAAGTGAAGTGTTAGAAAGCAATAATAGGTTTGGGGAAGTCAATCATGAAGATGAGTAACTCGGAACCATTCACATAGCCGGGTGTTTGTGTCTTGCCAAAGTCGGATTGAGCGATATTCCTATCGGGTCATGGTATGTGCATCAAGGGTTTGATGCATCTCGAGAAATTGATGATTGCAGATTTCCTAGGCTTCGGTTATTGTGCACCTCTGTCCATGTATCCCAAAAAGTAAAGTAAAAAAAGAAAAAGTGTGAGATAAGCGAAGCTTATTGGTGGAAGATGTTGAAAGTCAAAGTGAAAGTGAAGTTCATCCTTTTCCCGGATTCTAGCACCACATTACCTTACATACATCCCTACCCTACACGTTTCTTGACCTTTTCTTTTGGGAAGCCCTTTAGACCTTGAGCTTGTTGATTGACTTAGCGGTTTAAACTGGATTATACATGATTAATTTTGATAATTATGATTTATTATGCATTCTATGATTTTATGCAAAAATGAACAACTTTTCTATATTTATAAAATGTTTTGAGCATATTGAGTTTTTAATTTCCAGGAAGTACTCTCTTAGAGTGATCTATGATAGTTGCACACCATAAAATGTTTTTGAAAGACTTTTTCATTGATTTTATTGACTTATAATCCATTCTATCTTGTCTTCTATATGCGGAACTTGCTTGGGGACAAGCAAGGGCTAAGTATGGGGTATTTTGATAGCATGAATTATAGTCTATATTTTAGGGTTTGTTTGGACGTTTTATCTTTCATAATCTGCATGTTTGTATGTATAATATGTGATTCTACTACCATTTCATCTACCTTTGCGAGAATCGAGGTCTACACCTAGTTTCGTTGTAATTGCAGGTAATATGGTACGTTTTGCATCAAAAAGGAGCAAAAGGAGTCATGAGTCATTTGGAGCTACATCCAGGGAGCATAGCCATGGATTAAAGATTTACTTTGGACCAGTTTTGAGAGATTTCACATTCAGTTGTGAGTCACCTCGGTTGACCACAGATTCACCTCGACCGAGGTGATCCAGAGACGCCGACTCGACCGAGGCGAACACCTAGGACGCGGCGAGAATATTTTATTCTTGGAGGAGATCTTTTAAAATTGGAAAGTGATCTTATATTTTTGGGCTTGGCTCCTGGAAGGAAGGAGATATGCAGAATCATATATTTTACCTATATTTATGGGAGAATATCTTTCTAAGATTTATTATCTTTGGAGGGTTATTTTCCTATAAAAAGGGTTGGATTTTCCACAAATCCGATCATGCTTAGATCCCGCTTACAGTCGGAAATCACGCAGCAGCAGCAGCCTTCCCCAAGTTGGAAGATTTGAAGAACCTTTTTGAAGGTTGAAGGAAGATTGAAGTCCATAGCTTTCATAGCTTTATTGAAGGGTTTTGTAAGATTGTCTTCAATTCCCTCAATTGTTGTCTTGTCTTTTTGGATTGTTATCCAAGGAACGCTTTGTTGTGATATTTGATTCAGTTATTGAAGTCTTTTCATTAAATTCTTCTTTGTTCAAATATTCACCTTCTTCCCATATATTTTAATACTTTCATAATGATGATGAATGGCTAATTTCCTTGTGTGATTCTAGGGTGATTAGCTGAAGGTTGTGGGAAAAACAATGATAGAATAATCTTAGATTCCAGTAGGATCCTGAAAGTTCGAGTCTTTAACCTTAACCCTAAGCATCTCGTTCAGTCGATGAACACCTCGGCCGGGGTGGAAACTGGCTGACCGAGGTGACTTATCTGATCCGTAGCTGAGAGTTAAGTGTTAGAGTTTGCCAAATCCTATTCTTATTACACCTTTCCTGGTTCAAAGCAAGCTTAGGATGAGACTTACCCGGTGATTCCTTAGTTTGTGTATTAACGATCATAAGTGTAGGTAATAAAGGTTTGTCCTTTATTGGGGTTTGAGTGTGCTTCCATCCCATCTTTGTGAGTTAGCCTGAGACTTACCCGGTAAAGGTTGATTCTATTTAGATGGTGTGTTAGTTTGAGGTTATAGTTCTTTATCTTGATTCCTTGAGACTTACCCGGTAATAGGAGTTACGGTTTAGGATTAGTGTGTAGTGAGACTTACCCGGTGATCTACTCCACTTTAGAAACACCTTCCCCACGCAAAAATCTCAGCTTTGTCCGCTTATCTATAGATCTTGAGTCGGAACCACAACTAGATGCTTTAATCCCTAGAATTGCATGTTTGCTTTATTGACTTCTTATTCATCTTTGATTGTGTTAATTGCTCTTGTGGTTAGAATCGACATAGCACACCGTATTGACTTTGTTTCACCGAGTCCCTGTGATCGACCCCTGGAATTTTCTTGCTTTTACTACGATTGACCCGTACACTGCGGGTTCGCATCCTTGTTTTAAGCTTAAGTCTAGGGTTATAAATTTAAAGCTTGCGCACACCGTTTGGAGCGAACATATGGATCGTCTCCAACCGAAAAAGGTCCTCCTCAACTTGATCTTAAACCTCTTCCTTCTCATTTAAAGTATGCTTTCCTTGGTTCAAATTCTATTTATCCGGTGATTGTGAATGCATCTTTGAATGATGATGAGCTTAATAGATTGTTGAATGAATTGAAACTGCATAGAAAGGCAATAGGATACACCATTGATGACCTTGTTGGCATTAAGCCCTCTTTGTGCATGCATAAGATAATGATGGAAGATAACCATAAACCCTCTATTGAAAATCAAAGAAGATTGAATCCTATAATGAAAGAGGTAGTCAAAAAGGAGATCATTAAGTTGCTAGATGCGGGAATTATCTACCCTATCTCGGATAGTAAGTGGGTTAGTCCCGTACATGTAGTTCCGAAGAAGGGTGGGATGACCGTAGTGACCAATGAGAACAATGAACTAATCCCGACTAGGACGGTTACGGGGTGGAGGATATGTATTGATTATAGGAAGCTTAACATGGCCTCTAGGAAAGATCACTTCCCTCTCCCTTTCATTGACCAAATGCTAGAGAGGTTAGCTCAACATTCTCATTTTTGCTATTTAGATGGCTATAGTGGATTCTTCCAAATCCCTATCCACCCCGATGACCAAGAGAAAACCACATTTACATGTCCATGGGGAACTTTTGCATATAGGAGAATGCCATTTGGGTTGTGTAATGCACCCGCCACCTTCCAAAGGTGTATGATGGCTATCTTTTCGGAATACATTGAAGATATCATGGAAGTGTTCATGGATGATTTCTCTGTTTATGGTTCTTCCTTTGATAATTGCTTGGCTAACTTGTCATTAGTATTGCAAAGATGTGAGGAGACAAATCTTGTCTTAAATTGGGAAAAATGCCACTTCATGGTAAGTGAAGGTATTGTGTTAGGACACTTGGTGTCTAACCGTGGCATTGAGGTTGATAGGGCCAAGATTGAAACGATAGAGAAGTTGCCACCACCTACGTCGGTGAAAGGGGTAAGGAGTTTGTTAGGGCATGCCGGTTTTTACCGGAGGTTTATTCAAGACTTCTCTAAAATTTTTAAGCCTCTTACTAACCTACTAATGAAAGACGTTGAATTTGTTTTCTCCAAAGATTGCCTTGAGGCTTTTTGTAGGTTGAAGAACGCTTTGATCTCCGCACCTATCATGCAAGCGATGTAGGTTAGTAAGATGGGCGCACTCATGCCATTTATTATGCTAGCAAGACGCTAGATGATGCCCAACTTAACTATGCCACAACCGAGAAAGAGTTGCTAGCGGTAGTGTATGCCTTTGAGAAGTTTCTCTCATACCTTGTTGGAGCGAAGGTCATAGTGTATACGTATCATGCTGCGATCCGTTACCTCCTTACAAAGAAGGATGCCAAACCTAGGTTGATTCGGTGGATCCTTCTTCTTCAAGAGTTTGATTTGGAAATCCGGGACAAGAAGGGATCCGAGAACTCCATGGCGGATCACCTTAGTAGACTCCCACCATTGGAGGTTGACAAAGATGACATCCCGATTGATGATTCATTCCGGGATAAGCAATTGCAAATGGTGGAGGAGTGCTTGTTCCAAGTGTCTAGAGGGAGTGAGCCATGGTATGCCGACATTGTGAACTACCTAGTGTGTGAGGAAGTGCCTCCCGGATTGACATATGCCCAAAGAAAGAAGTTCTTCAAAGATGTGAGGCACTACTATTGGAGTGATCCACTTTTGTTCAAGAGAGGGCCGGATGGAGTGTTTAGAAGATGCATACCGGAGGATGAGGTGGAGAGTGTGATCCGCCATTGTCATTCCTTGCCATGTGGAGGACATGCTAGCTCACACAAGACATGTGCTAAGGTGTTGCAATCGGGCTTCTTTTGGCCAAGTTTGTTCAAGGATGTACAAGGCTTTGTGGTAGCTTGTGATGCTTGCCAAAGGACGGGCAACATCTCAAGGAGAAATGAGATGCCCTTGAACAACATACAAGAGGTAGAGATATTTGATGTGTGGGGTGTGGACTTCATGGGACCATTCCCTTCTTCATGTGGCAACCTCTACATCCTATTGGCGGTTGATTATGTTTCAAGATGGGTGGAGGCAATCGCCTCTCCTACAAATGATGCCAAGGAAGTGGTGCGATTCTTCAACCGAGTGATCTTCCCTAGGTTTGGGACACCAAGGGTAATCATAAGTGATGGAGGGAAGCACTTCAACAATAGGAACTTCGGGGCACTTTTGGCTAAGTATGGGGTGACTCATAAGGTGGCGACACCTTACCATCCCCAAACTAGTGGCCAAGTGGAGATCTCCAACCGGGAGATAAAAGGGATACTTGAGAAGACGGTCTCTAGAACAAGAAAGGATTGGGCTATGAAGCTCGATGATGCCTTGTTGGCTTATAGAACCGCTTTCAAGACACCAATTGGCACCACTCCTTACAAGTTAGTCTATGGCAAGTCTTGCCACCTTCCGGTAGAGATGGAGCATAGAGCATATTGGGCCATAAGGTGGTTGAATTTTGACCTCAAGGAGGCCGGTGAGAAGCGGTTGCTAGACATGAACGCCCTTGAGGAGATCCGGTTGGATGCTTATGAGAATGCCCAGATCTACAAGGAGAGGACCAAGCGTTGGCATGCCAAGCGCCTCATCCCAAAAGAGTTGAATGAGGGTGACTTAGTGCTTCTCTTCAACTCAAGAATGCGGCTTTTCCCCGGAAAGCTCAAATCAAGATGGACGGGTCCCTATGTTGTGAAGAAGGTCTTTCCTCATGGAGCGGTAGAGATAGGAGGAGATCATTGTGGTAACTTCAAGGTGAATGTGCATCGTTTGAAGAAGTACATCCCGGAAGCCCCGGTGGAAGTGATTGCCTCACTTCACCTTGATTGAAACGCTCCTGAAATTGGTCAAGCTAATGACCTTAAAGAAGCGCTTAATGGGAGGCAACCCATTGGTACATATTTTTACCTTTTCTTTTTCTTGTTTTTGTTTGATCTTACTCTTGGTGTGCTTTGTTTTTTTTCTTTCGTGTTTTTGAGTGCTAGGTCTTGTTGATTGTCTTGTGTAATGAGATATTGGAGTTCATGTGAAAACCTCATGGAACTGTTGAAGGTACAAGATCCAAGCACATGGACGAGGAGGAAATCACCCACAAAAATCGGCCTGTTCTTCAGCCAAATCGGCCGATTTTTCTGGGCAACAGGGGCGATTTTTCCTTCTGTAAAGGAAAGTAATGATCTCCAATTAAGCATGGGTGGAGTGGACGTGGAACTTGGACGGCTTGCGGTGCCAAGCGCGGGTTCCGACACCATAATGGACATCAAGAGCTCCCTACCATCCTTGATCGATCATCCACCATCATCATTCAATGTGAACCAAAATACCAAAGCATCGCCAATTTTGCATTGTGAGGACTCTCTTTCACTTCTTTATTTAGTTTACACATTAGGGACAATGTGTTTCTAAGTATGGGGTGGAGTTTTCATGATCACTTGCATGATTAGCATCTAGGATAGTTTAGTTTTGTCACATGTTTCATTATGTCTTGCATTGTACATACACATTTCGAAAAATCCAAAAAAAAATCAGAAAATTTTAAAAAAAATTTTAGTGCTTCTAAGCTTGGGAATGACCCTTATGATGAAATTGTCTTGTGAATTAGCTATGGATGGTCTTATGTGTTGAATAGATAAATGCATATGTGGACTTGAAGTACTTATCTTGAATCCCATGAATGATTTGTGATCATGAATGTTTGCCTTGATTGAATTGAGTATTGAAAATCGAAATTGCATGCTAGTTCTTGCACATCATTTAGGAGTGATTGAGGCAATTCATCTTTCTCCACTTCTCATCTTGATCATGTTGTTTGAGCACCTCAATTGATGAAAATTTTTACCTCTTTTGACCCATCCGGGACTAGGAGCATGCTAGTGTGTTGATGTGTGTGAAAAGCAAGTGTGGGGTGAAATGGTTGATGAAAGAATGATGTGAATGAAGTGCTGAATTTGTTGTGAAAGTGTAGACAAAAATATAGGTTTGGGGACGTTGGTTTAAATGACAAGTAACTCGGCGCACTTCACATAATCGGGTGTTGGTGCCTTGCCAAAGTCAAATAAACTGATAGTCCTAACGGGCTTTGGTATGTGTGCCCGGTGTGGATGCACCTCGAAAAATAGAAAAAGCCCGAGGACGGCTAATCACCAAGGTTTCGGCTTTTGTACACCAATGCCATTGTCTCAAAAATAAGTGAAAAAGAAAAAGAAAACAAAGAAAAGATGGAGAAAATTATACACTTGTTGGGAAGTTGAGCAAAAACAAAATTGTGGAGTTAGTTCCTTTCCCGGATTAGCATCACATGACTTAAAAATTCCCACCTAATCACAACGTTTCTTAGCATCACAAAATTGCGTACACACATTACCTAAAAAACTTGTTACGCTAGGATGTGTAGCACAAAAAGCTTTACATTTATAAACTCGATCTAATCTCCTAAACTACCTAGCGAAACCCGCAGTGTACGGATCGTTATGTAGGAAGAAAAGTATTCCGAGGTCGAACACAAGGACTGAGGCGAAATCAAGTCATTCAATGATCAAAGATAGTGCAAATCTAGTCTAAGATGAGATGAGGAATAAAGAAGATGCAAAACAAAATATTTTTGGTTGGTTTTAGGGTGATCAAACAAGGATCAAAAAATATGCAAATCGAACAAGCAAACAAAAACACGAATGCAAGATAGGAGATAAGAGGTAAGATAAATGGATTCTAGAGATCAAGATTTCCGGTTATGGCATTGGACTCAAGCTTCTAAAGATTCTAAGGACAAGACTGCGGTGTTGGGAAAGGGTGTTTCTCCAATGGAAGCAATTACCGGGTAAGTCTCATGCTTCACTAATCCCGCACCTAACTCCTATTACCGGGTAAGTCTCAAGGAGGTAAAGTTGGGAATTCTACACAAACCGGACACTACTTAAGGGGGCAAACCTCTCCTTACCGGGTAAGTCTCGGAAAAAGTAAGTCTCAAGCAACAATCCTAGCACACTCAGTCCAATAGCGGCTTATGAGGCTCACTACTACCTAGAGTTCATCATCTTTGGTATCTAAGATCGGAAATCACCGGGTAGGTCTCTTTCCTCACTTAGGTTACTAGCATTAGGTCACCCTAAGCTATATTATCCTCAATAAACACTAGGATTTCAACAATCTAACATCCTAACATACAAATTCATCAATTAAAGAGCAACAGAAGGAAAAATCGGGTGGATCATAGCAAAAATCGGCCGATTTATTATGAAGAACAGGTCGATTTTTGTGTCTGAGTTAGGTTTTGTGCATACGAATCATCCTAAACTAACATATAAGTCCATTCTATCATCACCCAAGCAATAACCATCAATCCATCACTCCAGAATCACAACAAACTAGCCAACAACATGCATTTCAAGATCTAAAATCATCATACAAGCATACATGGAATCCATAGCAAGAAGATGAAGTAAGGAAATGAAAGCAATGAAACTTAGCTGGATTTGAGCTCAAAACAAGTCTTTCAGCACACCAATTGTAGCTCCAAGTCAGATCTTACAACCTTCAACAAGATTCTTCACAATAATCTCTCAAATCTCACTACGAAATTGAAATCTACACTAATCTCCTTCAAGAACACCCACAAGGGTGTCTTGAAGAGAGCTCCCAATTGGAAGAGTCTTTGGGAAGATGCTAGAGGATGTGGGAGAGGAGATTGCTCAACAACAGCTTGCAGGCCCACTTATATTCTCCACCAAGAGCAAGGCCGGACAAAGAGATCGTGGGGCACGTGGCTTAAGCTGTCAAAGGCCAAAAAATCGACCCAGTCAAATAAATCGGCCGATTTTCCTGAGTGTAGGTCGATTTTCTTCAACAGAGACTTGTTATGATCATCTAGCCATGAGTTGCTCCATTGCTTGCACCAATAAGGGTCCTTGTGTCCTTCATTGCTCCAATTATGTTCCTTCAAAGCCTTGGATGTGTACCACCATGAGGCTTGACCCTCGAATGTATCGATTAATGTCCAAAAGATCCCCGAAACACCTACAAAACTGACAAAAGCTCGTGTAGACGTCTTTTCTAGAAATATGCATGAAATGAGTGTAAACGTCGTGAACTAGTGCCAAAACGTGCATGAATAACGAAGAAAACTATCTAAATGTATGCCTATACTAACGTCATAAATCACGTTATCAGGATGAATATACTTGATTAACGTGCATGGAGGAAGACAAACTTTGAAGGTAGAAGAGAGAGAGTACACAGAGATGAAATGAACTGTGTATATTGCCTTAACCGAATTCTGTTACATTCTAGGGTATATATACCCGTGTACTTTACTCTAACAAACCACCTTCTTATTGTAGTTATTTATATATGTAACCCCTTATTACATGAATATGTATATTCTATCTATATCCCCCCCCTCAAATCTGGACGAGGAGACAAGAGTCCAAGCTTGGTGGTAAGAAATCGGTGTTGTTGTTCCCGTAAGGCCTTAGTAAACACATCAGCCAGCTACAAGGAAGAACTAACATGGGAGGTAGAAATGAATCCTCGTTGAACCTCATCTTTGACGTAGTTACAATCCAAACGAAGGTGTTTGGTACGTTCATGAAAAACTGGATTGGCTGCGAGATGTTGGGCAGCTTTATTATCACAGTGCATAGGAATTGGAAGAGGAACCTTGATTTGGAAATCAGATAATAATCCTTCAAGCCAGACTATTTCAGAAGCAGTAGCAGACATGGCTCGGTATTCACTTTCTGCAGAGGATTTAGAAACGGTCTTCTACTTTTTACTCTTCTAGGAAACCAAAGAAGAACCCAAGAATAAGTAATATCCAGTGTTGGACTTGCATGCAAAGGCACACGAACCCCAATCAGCATCACTATAAGTAGTGAGAGACAAAGTAGAATCAGCAAGGTAGAATAAAGCAAGATGCATTATGCCTTGAAGATATCTTAAGAGATGAATGGCAGCTGATAGCATGAATTATAGTCTATATTTTGGGACCTGTTTAGACGTTTTATCTTCAATATTCTGCACGTTTGAATGTATATTATGTGATTATATTGTCGTTTTATCTACCTTTGCAGGAATCGAGGTCTACACCAAGTTTCGTTGTAATCGTAGGTAAAATGACACGTTTTGCATCAAAATGGAGCTAAAGGAGCTAAGGAATCATTGGAGCTACATTCAAGAGCTTAAGGAAGAATCTAGGAAACATGGAAATGGATTAGAGATTTACTTTGGACCAGATCTGAGAGATTTCACCTTCAGTTGAGGTTTACCTCGGTCAGCTACAGTACCATCTCGACCGAGGTGATTTTGAGGAGTGATAACACGATTTATGACTTAGGTTTAGGTAATCATTTAGATAGATTCCTCACTCATTCATGCACGTTTTGGCATTGATTCATGACGTCTTCGCTCAATTCACGCACATTTCTAGAAAAGACGTCTACACTACCTTTTATCGGTTTTGTAGGTAATTCGGGGATCTATTGGACGTTAATCGATACATTTGAGGGCCAAGCCTCATGATGGTACACATCCAAAGCCTTGGAGGAGCATAATTGGATCAACAAAGGACACAAAGACCATAATTGGTGCAAGCAATGGAGCAACTCATGGCTAGACGATCATAGCATGCTTCTGTTGAAGAAAATCGACCTACACCCAGGAAAATCGGCCGATTTTTTCCTCTGGGTCGATTTTTGGGCCTTTGACAGCTTAAGCCACGTGTCCCACGATCTCTTGTCCAGCCTTGCTCTTGGTGGAGAATATAAGTGGTCCTTCAAAGCTGTTGCTGCATCATTCAATCCTCCTCCTCTCCCACATCCTCTAGCATCTTCCAAAAGAATCTTCCAATTGGGAGCTCTCTTCAAGACACCCTTGTGGGTGTTCTTGAGGGAGATTAGTGTAGATTTCAATTTCATAGTGAGATTTGAGAGATTTTTGTGAAGAAGATTGTTGAAGGTTACAAGATCCGACTTGGAGCTACATTTGGTGTGTTGAAAGACTTGTTTTGAGCTCAAATCTAGCTAAGTTTCATTGCTTTCATTTCCTTACTTCATCTTCTTGCTATGAAAACCATGTTTGCTTGTATGATGATTCTAGATCTTGAAATGCATGTTATTGGCTAGTTTGTTGTGATTTTGGAGTGATGGATTGATGGTTAAGGCTTGGGTGATGATAGAATGGACTTATATGTTAGTTTAGGATGATTCGTATGCACAAAACCTAACTCAGACATAAAAATCGACCTGTTCTTCATAGTAAATCGGCCGATTTTTATTATGATCAGCCCGATTTTTCCTTCTGTTGCTCTTTAATTGATGAATCTGTATGTTAGGATGTTAGATTGTTGAAATCCTAGTGTTTGTTGAGCATGATATAGCTTAGGGTGACCTAATGCTAGCAAACTAAGTGAGGAAAGAGACCTACCCGGTGATTTCCGATCTTAGATACCGAAGATGATGAACTCTAGGTAGTAGTGAGCCTCATAAGCCGCTATTGGACTGAGTGTGCTAGGATTGTTGCTTGAGACTTACCTTTTCCGAGACTTACCCGGTAAGGAGAGGTTTGCCCCTTAAGTAGTGTCCGGTTTGTGTAGAATTCCCAACTTTACCTCCTTGAGACTTACCCGGTAATAGGAGTTTGGTGCGGGATTAGTGAAGTGAGAGACTTACCCGGTAATTGCTTCCATTTGAGAAACACCCTTTCCCAACATCGCAGCCTTGTCCTTAGAATCTTTAGAACCTTGAGTCCAATGCCATAACCGGAAATCTTGACCTCTAGAATCCACTTTTTCTATCTTAGATCTCATATCTTGTGTTTGTGTCAATTGTTTGTTTTGCTAGCTTGAGTTGTTAGTTTGTTTATTACCTTGCTTGATTTGTGATCCTTGCTTGATCACCACAAAAACCCAACCAAAAATATCATCATTTTCATTTCTTTATTCCTTGATCCTTTCTTAGACTAGATTTGCACTATCTTTGATCATTGAATGACTTGATTTCGCCTCAGGCCTTGTGTTCGACCTCGGAATACTTTCCTTCCTACATAACGATCCGTACATTGTGTTTTCCATTTTCTTTGTTCCTCACCTTATCTTAGTCTAGATTTACACTATTTTTGATCATCGCTTGACTCGATTTCACCTTAGTCTTTGTGTTCGACCTCGGAATACTTACCTTTCTACAAAACGACCCGTACACTGCGGGTTCGCTAGGAGTTAGGATAATTATAACGAGTATAAATTTAAGACTTATTGCGTGCACATCTATTCCTAGACGTAACAAGTTTTTGGCGCCGTTGCCGGGGACTAGGTCTAGATTGAGTCATTTGCTTTTGATCGTTTTTAGTGTTTATCTTTCTTGTTACTTTTGATCTTGTGTTGTTTTTGTCTTTGCCTTTTCATGTTTACCATGGACGGATTGTACTTCCAAGACGACCTTGACAACATGAAGTATGAGGAGTGGATGGAAAGACAAGATCTAGGACCTCTCCATGATGAGTTTGAGTATTGGGAGGAGTTTAATGCCTATCATGAGTCCCATGATCAAGCTCACATGACTACATTGCCTTATGTGGAACCTCACCATCAACCTCACAATGACCGAGTGGAATCAATGCTAGAAGAAATGTTGAGGAAGATGGATGATCTAGAGAGCAATCTTGCTTCCATTTCGAGTTCCCACATGGTGCTTGAAGAGGAAGTATATCAACAAGAGGAGGTTCACCCTGAGGAGATCCAAGAATTGCCCGATTTAACCATAACCAATAGAAGCCTTGAGGAAGAGTTGAATGAAGCTCGAGAGCAATTGTGGCTAAGGGATTTGGCCTTGAAGGAAGAAAGGAGATTGAATACCGAGAGAGAAGAACAAATGAGGAGGGAGATTGAGGAGATTAGGAATGCTCTTATGCTAGGAGATCCTACCATCCTTCAAGGCTTACCTCCACCTCCTTCACCTTTGGAGGAGTGCAATGAAGTATTCTCACCCCGGACATCCTTGCCATCAACCCCGGAACCACACTTGAAGAGCTCACGAGGGACAGCCCTAAGCTAACCTCAACTTCTTCCAATCCTTTCTTGCTTGCCCGGAGTACACACGAAGATTGGAGTCCCTTTCCTAAGGAGTTTCCCATGTTGAATGATGGAGGCAAGCATGATGGATCCATGATGGTTATGGAGCACCTTAATGAAGAATTCTTTCCAAAAACCGGCCTTCTTTGGATCATAGAGGATAAGGATGACAAGCATCTCACCGGTATGACCGCGGAGTACCAATTGTCTAAGTATGGGGTGGCACCTATGGTTGCAACTCCATACTATCATCAAAGGATGAAGGAGTCTACTACTCACCGGTGAAGAGAGAACTTAAAGCTTATTTGGGCATCAAGTGGCCCTTGCTTGTCATCATGGATGCCGGAAAGCGATGGTTGCTTGGACTCCTCAAGCAAACCATGGTATTCGAGGTGGATTGACACATCCTCGGAGTTTGGTCAAGCTAATGACCTTAAAGAAGCGCTTAATGGGAGGCAACCCATTGGTATATGTCTTTCCCTTTTATTTTTCTTGTTTTTGTTTGATTTTGCTTTTGGTGTGCTTTGTTTTTCTTTTGTGTTTTTGGGTGCTAGATCTTGTTAATTGTCATGTGTGATGGGATGTTGGAGGTCATGTGAGAACCTCATGGAATGGTTGAAGAAGCAAGATCCGAGCACATGGACAAGGAAGAAAGCACCCAGGAAATCGGACTGTTCATGCACAAAATCGGCCGATTTTCCTGGGTTGCTTGGCCGATTTTTCCTCTGTACAGAAAAGTGATGATCTCCAATCAAGCATGGTGGAGCGGACGTGGAACTTGGACGGCTTGCGGTGCCAAGCGCGGGTTCCGACACCATAATGAACATCAAGAGCTCTCTACCATCCTTGATCGATCATCCACCATCATCATCCAATGTGAACCGAAATACCAAAGCATCACCAATTTTACATTGTGAGGACTCTCTTTCACTTCTTTATTTAGTTTACACATTAGGGACAATGTGTTTCTAAGTATGGGGTGGGGTTTTCATGATCACTTGCATGATTAGCATCTAGGATAGTTTAATATTGTCACATGTTTCATTATGTCTTGCATTGTACATACATATTTCGAAAAATCCAAAAAAAAATCAGAAAATTTTAAAAAAATTTTGTGCTTTCTAGGCTTGGATATGACCCTAATGATGAACCTTGTCTTGTGAATTGGCTATGGATAGCCTTATGTGTTAAATTGATGAATGTATATGTAGACTTGAAGTACTTCTCTTGAAACCATGAATGATTTGTGATCATGAATGTTTGCCTTGATTGAATTGAGTATTGAAAGTCGAAATTGCATGCTAGTTCTTGCACATCAATTAGGAGTGATTAAGGCAATTCATTTTCCTCTACTTCTCATCTTGATCATGTTGTTTGAGCACCTCAATTGATATAAATTGACCTCTATTGACCCATCCGGGAATAGGAGCATGCTAGTGTGTTGATGTGTGTGAAAAGCAAGTGTGGGGTGAAGATGTTGATGAAAGAATGCCATGAATAGAATGCTGAATTTGTTGTGAAAGTGTAGACAAAAATATAGGTTTGGGGGCGTTGGTTTAAATGACAAGTAACTCGGTACACTTCGCATAATCGGGCGTTGGTGCCTTGCCAAAGTCAAATAAACCGATAGTTCTAACGAGCTTTGGTATGTGTGCCCGGTGTGGATGCATCTCGAAAAATAGAAAAAGCCCGAGAATGGCTAATCACCAAGGTTTCGGCTTTTGCACACCAATGCCATTGTCTCAAAAATAAAAGAAAGAAAAGAAAATGAAGAAAAATATACACTTGAGGGAAGTTGATAAGAAAATTTGAAATTGTGGTTGTTTAGTTCCTTTCCCGGATTAGCATCACATAGCCTAGAAAATTCCCGCCTAATCACAACGTTTCTTGGCCTTCTATTTCACAAGTCCTTATGACCTACTTGCATGTGTGTAAGACTAAGTGATTTAGATTGGATATGCTCATGATCATCTTGACTTCTTCATCTTTACACTTCATTGTATGCTATCAAGTTAAGTGTAATTGTCTTTCCATGCTTTCATTTATTTGATGCATAATTGCTTGTCCATTGCCATGAAACATGACTATGAAGGTGATCCAATATTAGAAGCACAACTCCAAAAGATTTTGACAATTTTTCTGCATACATAAATCATGTCATCTCTTAGTTTATAGTTGAGAATTTGCTCGGGGACGAGCAAACCTTAAGTATGGGGTATTTTGATAACACGATTTATGACTTAGGTTTAGGTAATCATTTAGATAGATTCCTCACTCATTCATGCACGTTTTGGCATTGATTCATGACGTCTTCGCTCAATTCACGCACATTTCTAGAAAAGACGTCTACACTACCTTTTATCGGTTTTGTAGGTAATTCGGGGATCTATTGGACGTTAATCGATACATTTGAGGGCCAAGCCTCATGATGGTACACATCCAAAGCCTTGGAGGAGCATAATTGGATCAACAAAGGACACAAAGACCACCATTGGTGCAAGCAATGGAGCAACTCATGGCTAGACGATCGTAGCATGCTTCTGTTGAAGAAAATCGACCTACACCCAGGAAAATCGGCCGATTTTTTCCTCTGGGTCGATTTTTGGGCCTTTGACAGCTTAAGCCACGTGTCCCACGATCTCTTGTCCGGCCTTGCTCTTGGTGGAGAATATAAGTGGTCCTTCAAAGCTGTTGCTGCATCATTCAATCCTCCTCCTCTCCCACATCCTCTAGCATCTTCCAAAAGAATCTTCCAATTGGGAGCTCTCTTCAAGACACCCTTGTGGGTGTTCTTGAGGGAGATTAGTGTAGATTTCAATTTCATAGTGAGATTTGAGAGATTTTTGTGAAGAAGATTGTTGAAGGTTACAAGATCCGACTTGGAGCTACATTTGGTGTGTTGAAAGACTTGTTTTGAGCTCAAATCTAGCTAAGTTTCATTGCTTTCATTTCCTTACTTCATCTTCTTGCTATGAAAACCATGTTTGCTTGTATGATGATTCTAGATCTTGAAATGCATGTTATTGGCTAGTTTGTTGTGATTTTGGAGTGATGGATTGATGGTTAAGGCTTGGGTGATGATAGAATGGACTTATATGTTAGTTTAGGATGATTCGTATGCACAAAACCTAACTCAGACATAAAAATCGACATGTTCTTCATAGTAAATCGGCCGATTTTTATTATGATCAGCCCGATTTTTCCTTCTGTTGCTCTTTAATTGATGAATCTGTATGTTAGGATGTTAGATTGTTGAAATCCTAGTGTTTGTTGAGCATGATATAGCTTAGGGTGACCTAATGCTAGCAAACTAAGTGAGGAAAGAGACCTACCCGGTGATTTCCGATCTTAGATACCGAAGATGATGAACTCTAGGTAGTAGTGAGCCTCATAAGCCGCTATTGGACTGAGTGTGCTAGGATTGTTGCTTGAGACTTACCTTTTCCGAGACTTACCCGGTAAGGAGAGGTTTTCCCCTTAAGTAGTGTCCGGTTTGTGTAGAATTCCCAACTTTACCTCCTTGAGACTTACCCGGTAATAGGAGTTTGGTGCGGGATTAGTGAAGTGAGAGACTTACCCGGTAATTGCTTCCATTTGAGAAACACCCTTTCCCAACATCGCAGCCTTGTCCTTAGAATCTTTAGAACCTTGAGTCCAATGCCATAACCGGAAATCTTGACCTCTAGAATCCACTTTTTCTATCTTAGATCTCATATCTTGTGTTTGTGTCAATTGTTTGTTTTGCTAGCTTGAGTTGTTAGTTTGTTTATTACCTTGCTTGATTTGTGATCCTTGCTTGATCACCACAAAAACCCAACCAAAAATATCATCATTTTCATTTCTTTATTCCTTGATCCTTTCTTAGACTAGATTTGCACTATCTTTGATCATTGAATGACTTGATTTCGCCTCAGTCCTTGTGTTCGACCTCGGAATACTTTCCTTCCTACATAACGATCCGTACATTGTGTTTTCCATTTTCTTTGTTCCTCACCTTATCTTAATCTAGATTTACACTATTTTTGATCATCGCTTGACTCGATTTCACCTTAGTCTTTGTGTTCGACCTCGGAATACTTACCTTTCTATAAAACGACCCGTACACTGCGGGTTCGCTAGGAGTTAGGATAATTATAACGAGTATAAATTTAAGACTTATTGCGTGCACATCTATTCCTAGACGTAACAAGGAGCTTCGCGACCGAGGCGAATACTCTGACGCGGCGAGATATATTTTATTCTTGGCTGAGATCTTTTATTTTTGAAGGAGAGATCTTATATTTTTGGGCTGGATTTCTTGAAGGACAATTATATATTTTGGAGATCTATTTATGAGATATAGATATATTTTATTAGGAAAATATCTTTTCAAGATATTTTATCTTTGGAAGATAGTTTTCATATATAAAGGGTTGGATTTTCCACAAGTTTAACCATGCTTATACATGCTTAGAGGGCTGATAGCATCCAACAATTGAAGGATTTTTGGAAGGTAGAAGGAAGATTGAAGGAAGGAAGTTCATAACTTTTATAGCTTTTGTGAAGGGTTTTGTAAGACTTTCTTAGATTCCCTTCTTGTTGACTTGTCTTGTTGAATTGTGACCCAATGAACGCTCATTTGTTTGATATTTGATTCAGCTTGAAGCCTGTTCTTAAGGTTCTTGTGTTCAAATATTCATTCTCTTCCCATATATTTGATTATTGCTTTCATGATGATGAGTGGCTAATTTCCTTGTGCGATTCTAGGGTGATTGGCTAAAGGTTGTGGGAAAAACAATGATAGAATAATCTTAATTCCAGTGGACCCTGAAAGTTCGAGTCTTTATCCTTAACCCTAGAGTATCTCGTTCAGTCGATGAACATCTCGGCCGGGGTGGAACTTGACTGACCGAGGTGACTTATCTGATCCGTAACTGAGAGTTAAGTGTTAGAGTTTGCCAAATCCTATTCTTATTACACCTTTTCTGGTTCAATGCAAGCCTAGGATGAGACTTACCCGGTGATTCCTTTGTTTGTTTACCAATGATCATAAGTGTAGGTAATAAAGGTTTATCCTTTATTGGGGTTTGAGTGTGCCTTCATTCCATCTTTGTGAATTAGCCTGAGACTTACCCGGTAAAGGTTAATTCTATTCCCTTAGTTGCTCTATTGGTTTGAGACTATAATTTGTTTCCTTAGTACCTTGAGACTTACCCGGTAATAGGTTCTTTGGCTTGGGATTGTGAGTAGTGAGACTTACCCGGTGATCTATTCCACTTTAGAAACACCTTTCCTTTGCAAAAATCTCAGCTTTGCCCGCCTATCTTGAGATCTTGAGTTGGAACCACAACTAGATGCTTTAATCCCTAGAATTTGCATATTTCCTTAATTGACTATATTATCATCTTTGATTGTTTTAATTGCTTTTGTGGTTAGTTGCAATATAAACTACTCATACTGGTTTTGTTTCACCTAAGTCCCTGAGATCGACACCCCAAAATTCTTGATTTTACTACGATTGACCCGTACACTGTGGGTTCGCATCCTTGTTTTAGGCATACATCTAGGGTTATAAATTTAAAGCTTGCACACACCATTTGAAGCGAACAAGTTTTTGGCGCCGTTGCCGGGGACTTGGTCTAGACCGAGCCGGTTGCGGTTTTCTTTCGGGGCACTTGCCCCAGTTGCTACTAACCTCTCTACTTGAGTGACTTTCGCAGGTTCTTTCTTGTAGGTTTATGCGAAGAACCCGCACTGGGAAGGAAATCGTTCCTTACGATCCCGAACCAGAAAAGACATACAAAAGACGCTTGAAAGAAGCTAAGATGGCCAATCAAGAGAATCGCGATGTTGAGGCCGAATAGAAGGAGGCATTGGAACAACTACGCCTCAGTAAAGAAGAATTGCGATTGAAAAAGGAAGAAACTCGTGCAAGGACGGAAGCGATCGAAGCAGATATGGCGACTTTACGGGACCAATACCTACCTCGACCAGATCCACCTCCTCGTCCGAGGCAAGACCCAGTTCCAGACCCTCGACCGAGGCTGGACCCAGTTCCAGCTGCCCCGGCCGAGATACTATCACCTCGGATGCCAGTCTGAGACGCTCTTTTTGTAGGTATTCCACATACCCTAGGGTAGAGGATGGACCCTAACCAGCAACTGAGGCGTCCAGGAGTCAACCTAGGTGATCCAGCGGACCATGATTATGAGCTTCAACCGCAAGTTCTTTCCATGATTCGCCAATGCCAGTTTAGAGGGCTGGAGAGGGAGTCCCCGCATCAACATCTACAAAACTATGAGATCTTGATGGAGACCTTGAGACCTTCAAGGCTGGAAAACAACAATTATAAGCTAAGGCCTTTCTACTTCTCTTTGAAAGATAGAGCGCTTACTTGGTATCAATCTCTTCCTCCAGGAAAAATCAACACCCAGTTCAACCTTGACGGAGTTCTTGACTAAGTTCTTTCCCCCCTCTAAGACCGCTGAAATGAGAGGGAAAATCAATGCATTCATCATGAAGGACAAGGAGAGTTTGTCCAAGTCATGGGAGAGATTTAAAGACATCCTTTTGGATTGCCCACATCATGGGATTCCAAAGATAGAGTTGTTGGAGATATACTTCAAGGGACTGGACGGCAACACCCAGTTCAACCTTCAACTACTATCCGCCGGCACATTCATGGACATGCCGATTGACGAAGCTTGGGAGTTCATAGAGAAGCAAGCTTTGCACATGGAGAAATACTCTCACCAAGGAGTTGAAGGTGGAGTTAAAAGAGTCAACTTTCAAGAAGCTCCACCAAACAATGATCAATTCCCCTCTTTGAAGAATGATGTGAAGCAATTGAAAGACCTTTTGGTTGCTCAAACCAAGAAAGAAGAGGAAGGATATCAAAACTCAAGGAACAACGGTTCCCGGAACAACAACTACAACAACAATAGAGGATCCAACAATAATAATTGGAGGGCAAACAATCAAAATTCGGGTAACTCTTACTCTAACTCCAATTCAAACAACTCTTCTAATCCTTTCCTCTCTTCTTCTTCTTCTTCTTCTTCTTCTTCTTCTTCTTCTTCTTCTTCTTCTTCTACTCCATTGAAGAGCCAGGAGCCTGGATCAAGCTCATCCCAGCCGGAAAAGAAAGATGCAGTGCTAGAGGCTATCTTGATCAAGCTCAATGCTATGGAGACGTCCATGACTTCATTTTCGAAGGCACAAAAAGCCTTAGAACAACAATTCTTTAACAAGGCGAATGAAGCGCCAAAAGATCCAAGGAAGCTTCCAGCAAGGACAGAAAGCAACCCTAAGGGACAGATCATGGCAATAACGACGAGAAGTGGACTGAAAACTGCAGATCCAGTGCCTCGGTCGATGCCAGTACAGACGAAGAACACCTCGGTCCAGGCACAGTCGAAGAACACTTCGGCCGAGGTGCCAACCGAGGTTGAGCCTCAGAGAGCGTCGGACAAAACTGAAGTTTATGTCCCACCTCCTGCATATAAACCACCACTTCCATTCCCCCAGTCAAGGGCCAAAGCACATCTACACAAGCATTTTGGTAAGTTCCTTGACTTGATGAATAAACTACATATTAACATCCCTTTCCTTGATGCTATTCTAGGGATGCCCGCCTATGGGAAGTTCTTGAAAGAAATTCTATCAAGGAAGAGAAAGTTGGAAGATTTTGGTGAAGTAAGGATGACATCTAAATCCTCGGAGCTTATTCAAATCATGAAGGAGAAGATGCCACCCAAATTGAGAGATCCCGACTCATTTTGCATTCCCATTCAAGTTGGGGATGTCACTTGTGAGGCGTTGTGTGATCTAGGAGCCAACGTGAGCATCATCCCGCTGGAGCTATGTGTGAGGATCGGACTTGGAGAGCCGAAGCCGGTGAAGATACTGTTGTACATGGCGGACCGCTCCATTACCCATCCCATGGGTATTTTGGAAGACATTCCGGTCAAGTTAGGTAACTTCTATTTACCTATAGACTTTGTTGTGCTTGACATTCCCGCAGATTATCCCGTTCCTATCATTCTCGGGAGACCATTTCTAGCAACTTCGGGTTGCAATGTGGATTGTAAGAACGCCAAGTTGCAATTCAACATTGGCGGTGATCAAGTTGAGTTTGCATTACTGTTAGCATGAAATATTGTGATATTTTAGGCATGTTTTCTAGATGTATTTCATCCATATTGGTGTTCATTGATAAAGCATTGAAGCAATTGTGAGCTAGTTTGTCTATATTGTCGATATAGAAGTCTACATAAGCTTTGTGTTGATTGTAGGCAAATAAGAGCTAAAACCGAACGGATTAAGAGAGAATGGAGATGGATTGAACATATCCAAGGATTGAGGACACCACAAAGGAGCTAAGGAAGATGCTAGGATGAAGAATGGCACAAAACAAAGTGAATTACGAGCTACTTATGTTTCTACGCTCTAAAATACGGCCGTAATGAAGTCCACGCTCTAAACCACGGCCGTGGAACTTTGGCAACATGAGCGTGGAGCATTCTAGTAAGGTACACGGCTGTGGAAGTTGTGAAGCACCGTAATCAAATTCCACGCTCTAAACCACGGGCGTGGAATCCTCTATGACCGTGATTTAGGCGATCTTTTAACGTACAAATTAAAGCCACGATCTTTTACATATGGGCCAGAGAGAGACATTTTATCTTGCCCTATAAAAGGACTGAAGGAAGGAGAATTCTACACCACCTTCGCTTACGCCCTCGCATAGAGCATCGTCGCTTGCAGATTCGCTTCCGCACATTGAGGGTATTATTGGACGTACGGATATTACGTCTTTTGTCCTTAGGTTTGATTAGAAGACGGATTGACTCCCGTTCTTCGTTCTTATCAAGGATTGTGATTGTTTGTGTTATTCTGAATCTGCTTACATCATTGTTCTTGTTTGTGGATTTGAGATTGATTTGAAGTTATTGAAGGTTTTCGATGGTTTTTGTCTTTCATTCTTTTAAATCTTGAATTTGATATCATAATGACTGTTATTGGCTAAAACCCTTTAGCAATTCTAAGGTGAAGGGTTGATAGTTGTGGCTTAGATGATGATAGATCGATCGCAAACAGATTGGATCCTGAGAGTTAGAGAGAATCGCCGACGAACCAAAATCATGGTGTGTTCTTGAGTTCCACGGCCGTGGAATCTCAAGATCCACCCGTAATTTCCCTTAGTTTACGAACCTTGCTTTTAATTTAATCCAAAGTTAAAGATTTGCTTTAACTTAGTCTTGGCTTGCCTTTTCTAGGTGGTAGTGAAGCCTCAACAACCTCTACCTCGATTCCGAGTGTCACAACCTTAATCGGTTTAGTTAGTCTTGATCCTTGGATTACAAGTTTGGGTATTTGATATTCATTCTTGTCTTTAGATCCTTTCTATACTGAAGCCTCAACAACCTTTATAGAGAGTATTTCTAGATAAGTCATATAAAGCATTGGAACCTCACCGTACATTGCTTTGCATTAGTATACCTTTGCAACTCTTAACTTTGTCCTTATATCTTTAGTATATCTTGAATCGATTGCCACAACTGGATTCCTGGATCTTTAGGATTGTTGTTTTCCCAATATTTACAAAGCTTCATACATTTACTTGCTTGACAATTCTATAACTGAATTTAACCCCCCAAATCCATGTGTTCGATACTCTGGAATTCTTGCTTAACTACATTGATCCGCACACTGCGGGTTCGCTTGCTTGATTTCTAGTTTTATAAATTTAAGACTTATTTGCACGCATGCTAAGTGGCGAACAAGTTTTTGGCGCCGTTACCGGGGATTTGGTTTAGGCCGAATTCGGTTATCGGTTGTCAAGCTTGGGAGCTTTTCCCTTGTTATTTGATATCTCTTCGAGTGTATGCGCAGGTCTAGGAACAACGAAAACCTCTTACCTCTTGATCAAGAGCTTGAGAGGACTTTGAGGAGAAAGCTTAAGGAAAGAAAGATGGCTGAAGAAAGAGAACGTGATTACCAAATGGAGTTGGCGGAAAAAGAAGCTCAACTCCAATGGAGTGAGAAGACTCGCAGGGAGGAAATGGATCGTCATCAAACGAAGGTTGATTATCTAACGGACATGATGTTTCAAATGAGGCTGGAAATAAACAACCTCAAGAAGACAAAGAGAAGAAGGGGGCCATCAAGATCGGTTAGAACCAACTCATCCAATGAGGATAGCGACTCTTCCATGCCACCACTAGAGGAAATTGATCCAACGATCAATGTGAACCCGTTCGTTCCACGGGCAGCTGCCAATCGCCGTGCCCCAGCTAGAGGTGCGAGAGTCGATCGTGTGGATGAGGAGCCAAGAACTCTTGGCCAAAGGATGGATCCAACGCAACAACCACGCCGTTTGGGTGTGAACTTTGATGCTGATGATACACAAGGGTTTAGCTTCAACCCGCAAGTTATTACCATTGTCCGCCAAAATCAATTTGGGGGAACAAGCGTTGAATCTCCACATCAACATCTACAAAATTTTGAGATCATGATGGAGACAATGAAGACAAAGAATGCAACTACCAACACCTATAAACTCAAGCCTTTCTTCTTCTCCTTGAAAGGGAAAGCATTGTTTTGGTATCAAGCTCTTCGAAGTGGGAAACTAGACACATGGGAGGATCTTTCTTCGGAATTCCTCACTAAGTTCTTTCCGCCATCCAAGACAGCAGAGTTGAGAGGTAAGATTAATGCATTTTCTATGAGATCTAACAAAAGTTTGTTTCAATCTTGGGAAAGATTTCAGGATTTGCTATTGGATTGCCCACATCATGGCATATCCAAATTGGCGCTATTGGAGATATACTATAAGGGGCTGGATGTGGAGACACAATTCAAGCTCCAATCCCTCTCATGTGGTACATTCATGGACATGAGGGAAGATGACGCTTGGGACTTCATTGAGAAGCAAGCGCGAGTCATTGAGAAGTATTCTCACCAGAAAGTAGAGGTAAATCAAGTGGAGCAAGGAGCAAAGCTATCACAAGCAGCTCAAACTCAAATCTTTTCTCTCAATACGGAGATTAAAGAGTTGAAGGAAGCCATCAAAACCAACTTTCCAAAACAAAAGGAACAAGATGTAGGTTATTTGGGCAACAACAATAACCACAACAGGAATGAGAATACAAACCGCAACAACCGGAACAACAACCGGAACAATTGGAACAACAACAACAACAACCGGAACAACAATTGGAACAACAATAGGGGTTCAAACAACAACAATTGGCGTCCCAACCAACAAAATTTCGGTAATTCTTATTCCAATTCAGGAAATTCACTAACTCCACCTTCCTCTTCTTCAACTCCTTTGAAAAGCCAGGGGCAAACATCTAATGGTGGAAGTATTTCGGGGAAAGAGAAGTCCGATCCCATGTTGGAAACAATTTTGGGCAAGCTTCAAGGATTGGAGACTCGCATCATCAAGGTTGATGATCACATAACAAAGGTTGATAAAGCCCAAAAGGTTTTAGAAAACCAAATGTTTAGCCATGCGGAGGAAATTCCTAGGAATCAAGGAAAACTTCCAGGAAAGACGGAGGACAACCCAAAAGGAAGGGTGATGGCAATCACAACTAGGAGAGGAGTAACAACTACCGACCCGCAGCCTAAGTTTGTAGAAGTCCCCATTGAGAAGGAGAAAGAAAAGGGGAAGGAGAAGGAAGATGTCTACGTTCCTCCTCCAGCTTACAAACCTCCCCTACCATTCCCGCAATCTAGAGCAAGAGCTCTTCTAGACAAACAATTCGGTAAGTTTATTGAACTCATGAGCAAATTGCATATTAATATACCTTTCATTGATGCAATTGTAGGTATGCCAGCTTATGGAAAGTTCCTAAAGGAGATCCTCTCTAACAAAAGAAAGCTAGAGGATTTTGGAGAAGTTAAGATGAGTTCGGATTCATCGGATCTCATCAAAACCATGAAAGAGAAGATGCCCTCAAAGCTGAAGGATCCGGGGTCATTTTGTATTCCCATAGGAGTGGGGGATGTCACATATGATGCGTTATGTGATTTAGGAGCAAGCGTGAGCATCATTCCGCTTGCCTTGTGCAGGAATATCGGTTTAGGCGATCCTAAACCGGTAAAGATGACGTTGTACATGGCGGATCGATCCATAACTCATCCCGTCGGTATAGTCGAAGACGTCCCGGTCAAGCTTGGTAAGTTCTATGCTCCTATAGACTTTGTTGTGCTTGACATTCCTGCAGATAGTCCGGTCCCAATCATTCTCGGAAGACCGTTTCTTACAACATCCGGCTGTATAGTCGATTGCAAGAATGCTAGACTCGCCTTTGACATAGGAGAAGAGAAGGTAGAGTTCGTCCTTTCCAGTTTAGTGAAGGAACCAGCCTTTGATGAGGATATATTCAATATCCATGACGAAGAGCTATCTAGAGAGGAGGTAAGTTCTATTCTCTTCAAAGATCCCTTGCAAAAAGTTCTTTCTATGAGCATAATGGATATAGGGGAAGAAGAGGAGTGCAATGAGGCAATTGAAGCCTTAGAAAAACAAAAAGAAGTGTGTGAAGAAGAGTTCGAGAAACTCCACGATGAGGCAGAAAACGTACGGATCCACGGCCAGACAGCCTATTCCACGGCCGTGGAATTCACCAACACAAGCGTGGAGCATTCCAGTAAGTTACACGGCCGTGGAGGAAACAGAGGCACCGTAATTACTTTCCACGCCCAAAATCACAGCCGTGGAGAAGGCAGGGGTGCCGTAATTTTGGGTGAATCCGAAGGAAATTGTGTTTCCTCCACAACTTCTCTTGATTCTTCTCCAACACCTTCTACTCCCTTAGACACTTCTAAGGTACCATCGGATATTCCTCAAGAGCCATTGGAGACTCCTATAGTGATGGAATTGAAACCACTTCTTACACATCTAAGGTACGCATTTCTAGGATCTAATGCTACCTTTCCGGTAATTGTTAGTTCAGATTTAAGCATAGATGAACATAGTAAGCTTATGGTTGTCCTTAAAAAACATAGGAAAGCCTTAGGATATACTATAGAGGATTTAGTAGGAATCAAACCTTCCCTATGCATGCATAAGATCTTAATGGAAGAGGACTTTAGAACTTTGCGACAACCTCAAAGGCGGTTAAATCCGACCATGAAGGAGGTTGTCAAGAAGGAAATTCTTAAACTACTTGATGCAGGTATCATCTACCCTATCTCCGATAGCAAGTGGGTGAGTCCGGTTCAAGTGGTTCCGAAGAAGGGAGGAATGACGGTCATCACCAACAAGAATAACGAACTCATTCCTACACGAACCGTAACAGGATGGCGGATGTGTATAGACTACCGCAAGCTAAACAATGCGACGAGGAAGGATCACTTCCCACTACCCTTCATCGATCAAATGCTTGAAAGGTTAGCATAACATTCACACTTTTGCTATCTTGACGGTTATAGTGGTTTCTTTCAGATCCCGATACACCCGGATGATCAAGAGAAGACCACGTTCACGTGCCCGTGGGGTACGTTAGCCTATAGGAGGATGCCGTTCGGGCTTTGCAACGCCCCAGCCACCTTTCAAAGGTGCATGATGGCCATCTTCTCAGAATATATAGAGGAAATCATGGACGTTTTTATGGATGACTTCTCCGTTTATGGTTCCTCTTTTGACAATTGTCTTTCTAACCTTGCTCTTGTGTTACAAAGGTGTGAAGACACTAACCTAGTTCTTAATTGGGAGAAGTGTCAATTTATAGTGAAAGAAGGCATTGTATTAGGACACTTAATCTCTAGTAGAGGGATTGAGGTGGATAAAGCTAAGATAGAGACAATAGAAAAGCTTCCTCCCCCAACTTCGGTGAAAGGGATAAGAAGTTTTCTAGGACATGCTGAATTTTATAGGCGTTTCATAAAGAATTTCTCTAAGATATCAAAGCCGCTCACTAATCTATTGATGAAGGATGCAATTTTTGATTTTTCACAGGAATGTTTAGATGCGTTCAATAAGATTCGGGAAGCTCTAATCTCCGCCCCGATTATCCAACCTCCGGATTGGAATCTTCCCTTTGAGGTTATGTGTGAGGCAAGTGACGTAGCTATAGGAGCTGTTCTTGGGCAAAGAAAGGAAGGACGAACCCACGCTATCTACTACGCTAGCAAGACGCTAGATGAAGCGCAGCTCAACTACGCCACTACCGAAAAGGAATTCTTAGCAATTGTATATGCAATTGACAAATTTCACTCTTATCTTGTAGGTGCAAAGGTGATTGTATACACGGATCATGCTGCGATCCGGTATCTACTTGCAAAGAAGGATGCGAAGCCAAGGCTAATTAGATGGATTCTTCTCCTACAAGAATTCGATCTAGAGATCCGCGACAAGAAAGGTTCGGAAAATTCTGTTGCGGATCATTTGAGTCGTCTAACACATCTAGAGGACGACCACCTACCTATAGATGACTCCTTTCCGGACGAACATTTACATATCATAGAGGAGTGCATCGATGTGATCGCCAAAGGTAACGAACCATGGTTTGCTGATTTTGTTAACTATTTGGTTTGTCAGGAACTACCGCCCGGATTATCCTACGCACAAAGAAAGAAGTTCTTTAAGGATGTTCGGGAATACTTTTGGAATGAACCTCTCCTGTTTAAGAGAGGTCCGGATGGCATTATTCGGCGATGTGTGCCGGAAGATGAGATGCAAAGTGTCATCCGTCATTGTCATTCACTACCTTGTGGAGGACACGCTAGTTCGAACAAGACTAGCGCTAAGGTATTGCAATCTGGATTCTTTTGGCCTACACTATTTAAAGATATACAAACCTTTGTTTCCTGCTGCGATGCTTGTCAAAGAACAGGGAATATATCTAGGAGGAATGAGATGCCTCTCAACAACATCCAAGAGGTGGAGATCTTTGATGTTTGGGGAGTAGACTTCATGGGATCTTTCCCATCATTTTGTGGAAACCAATACATAGTTTTAGCGGTGGATTATGTTTCGAGATGGGTTGAAGCGATTGCCTCTCCCACCAATGATGCCATGGTAGTGGTTAAGTTCTTTAACAAGACCATCTTCCCACGATTTGGGACACCACGGACCATCATTAGTGACGGAGGCTCTCACTTCATTGCCCGGCGCTTTGAAGCTCTTCTAGCTAAGTATGGGGTGACTCACAAGATCGCCACCCCTTATCATCCACAAACTAGTGGACAAGTGGAGATCTCATACCGGGAGATCAAAGGAATCCTAGAGAAGACGGTTTCAAGGACTAGGAAGGATTGGTCTTTGAAGCTAGATGATGCATTGTGGGCGTACCGGACTGCATATAAGACTCCCATCGGAACTACACCATACAACCTTGTGTATGGGAAGTCTTGCCATTTACCGGTAGAGTTGGAGCACAAGGCATTTTGGGCAATCAAGTGGTTGAATTCCAGCATGAAGGAAGCGAGAGAGAAGCGTCTCTTGGACCTAAATGAGCTTGAAGAACTTCGCTTGAACGCTTACAAAAACGCCAAGATCTACAAAGAAAGAGAAAAGCGTTGGCATGATAAGCATACCATTCCAAAGGAACTCAAAGAAGGAGATCAAGTTCTCCTCTTCAATTCAAGGCTTCGTCTCTTTCCAGGTAAGCTTAAATCTCGTTGGACCGGACCTTTTCTAATCAAACGTATTTTTCCCCATGCTGCAATTGAAGTATGGGGTGAAACGGGCGGAAGCTTTAAGGTGAACGGTCAACGACTCAAGAAGTACACATCGGAACTCCAAGCTGAAGAGTTCGCGCCCACCGCACTCGAATAAGTGCGAATTTGGTCTAGCTACATACCTTAAATAAAGCGCTTCTTGGGAGGCAACCCAAGGTATTGCATTTACGTTTTTGTCTTTGATTCATAGATTAGTTTAGTATAGACGTTTTGCTTTGTTTTGCCTTCGATACCTTCCGGTATGTTGGTGTTTTTGGATGTAGGAACAGTGGAAAAGAAAAGGGGAAGGAAAAACTTGAAGAAAATTGACGAAACTTGGACTTTGGAGCATTACAGAGAGTTCCACGGCCTAAACCACGGTCGTGACAGCTACAGTGACCGTAATTTCCAAAAGCCTGAGAAAAATCACCAAAACTACGGTTCTGTACATTTCTACGGCCGTGGAACCCCCCGACAGACCGTGATTTTCAAAAATTTTTACGGCCACTATATAAACCACGTTTCTTCAAAAAACACACCACAAAAACTCAAAACCACGCCCAAATCGCCGATTTCACTCCCCCTTTCTCAAATCCTCATTCGTTAATCGTTTTTGACGATTCCTTGACCAAAACTGAGGCAAATCCAATCACCAACAAGATCCAAGCAACGATTCGAGCGGCAAATCACCGGAGAAGCCACAATTTGGATTCCAAAATCAGAATACCTAGGTTTTTGGTTCTTTCTCTATCTTTGTCGATTTGGCTTCGGTTTTGCTAGTATTTTTAGGAGAACTGATTGGAATTGGACTGGAATTAGTTTAGGACTGCTTGCTGCTGAGTTTGGTGAATTTCTGTTGGATTTTGAGAAATTACGTGCCGAACCACGGTTCCTGGACATTCCACGGCCGTGGAACCCTTAGATCAGACTGTGGTTTTCGACAAAATATGGATTTTGTGAGAAGAGTGTCCGGTAGGAACAAAGTTAAGAACAAAAAGAGGAAGGGCAACCCCTCTTCCTCTTCTAGAGCACCACCCCCTTCATCCCCTTCACCTCCATCATCACCATCACCACCTCCCCCTAGGATCCCTACTATCCACGAGGATCATCTAGATGCCTTAGAGAGGATAGAGGAGAGGACGGTCATTGGACCTAGATACTTACTGCTTGAAGAGTTAGACCCTCTACATGTGATACGGGACCTTACTTGGCTTTTGGATAGAGCCGGTTTAGTCATCTTCTCTGCTATTCGGGAAGATGCTTATGAGGAGATCACTAGGAAGTTTGTGGTTTCCTTCGAGCACAGTCATGTCGACAGGACAGTTTCTTTCTAGCTAATGGAGAGAAACTATGATTTTTCGATTAGAGAGTTTGGAGCCTTCTTTGGGTTCCAGGAGACCTTTAATGGTCGATTCCCCAGTGGCGTGTATGCCAAGGATTTATGGGAGGAGATTGCTATGATTTACGCCAGCGAGGACCGCTGGCAGCCTGCTGATACCAAGGCTAGATTAATCTACCATCTAGCCTTGAAGATAGCTCATAGAGTGCTTTCTGAGTGTCTCTTCCCTAGGACGGAGACACCTTAGAAGATCAAGACGGATGAGTTATTCCTGCTCTACAATATGTTATATGGCAGGCCAGCCGACTGCGCCACCCTCTTAGCTGCTACCATGGGCAAGCTAAAGAATAAGAGGGCTGGCAATATTGGATACGGTGGGATGGTCACCCATCTTGCTAGACAGTTAGGGGTAAACTTCTCAGCTTGCACACGCATTGCAGCTAGACCCCTAGGACATCAGGCCCTCATGACTAGAGGCATCATTTTTCCCACACATAGAGGTCCACCCTATGCTACTATGCCTTGGGAGAGTAGGACAGGGAGAGGGATAGAGTGGCTCCCCGAGTATTCCATTATGGCTGGACGCCATAACTGGAAGGCGACGTTCGCTGCCATGCATGCGAACTGATTGGTAGCCCCTCCCTATGTTCCACCACCACCAGTTGTAGAGGAGGAGATGAGAGGAGATGATTATGAGGGAGGAGGAGGAGATGATCATGACTCTTGTACATTCCCAGATCAGCCGGATGTAGTTCCCGACATGCCTAGACGTTTTCCCCGCCCCGCTAGAGCTTCAGGATCATCCTCTCGCCGTGCTAGTGTGAGCGAGAGGCCTACTTGAATGGCAGATCCTCCTTCATGGTACAACACTCTGCCGGATTGGATGGGAGATCCACCGCCTTGGCAAGCACAGCCGCCACCTGCACGAGCACCTTCAGATGCACCGGCGTGGTACAGCCAGCCGCTTGGTCGGTACGAGCAGTTGCCATAGTGGGCTACCGACCTTTCCGATAGGGTTGGAGCTTTGGAGATTTGTGCTGATGCTAGGGATGCACGAGCCGACGATCTTGACCACATGATGAGAGATGTTTACCGCCAGCAGTTCGGGCGGTACTATGATCCCAGCTTCTTCCCGTTTCCACCACCGCCTCCACCGCAGTGAGGACCTTTGATGATCGACGTCTTAGTCGCTCCACCACCATTTTGTGAGTTCTTTTTCTTTCTTTCTTTCTTTTCTTCTTTTTCTTTTTGAATAGGGACAATGTTTGTTCCAAGAATGGGGTGGGGTGTGACTAATAGTTTGTAATAACTCTTACTCACTTTTGTATGCTTTTATCGAGACTACCTTGCATGTTCATTCTATTGTTACACGTTTCATTATTACATTGCATGAAAAAGCTTTTGAAAAAAAAACCCATAAAAATTGAAAAATTTTAAAAATTTTGTGCTTCTAAGGATAGAGATGATTTCTATGATAATCACTACTTGTGAATTGAGTTTTGATGACAATCGCATGCTTAAACAAATAGTGAATTGGAAAGAAATTGAATGAGTTGATTATTCCTCTTTTACAAATTTCATAATGTGATGAATGTTACTTAAATCATGTTGAGAAATCAAGGTTGAAATCACATGATAAGTTCTTATGCTTCTTTTTGAGATGATTAAGGCAATTCGATTTTCTTTCTTCTTCCTTTGTTCATTTAGCCCCTCATTGAAATAATGGCCTCCTTTACTTATCCGGGAATTTGGAGGAGTTGATAATGGCATGTTTGATGTGGGAGGGCCATGAAAGCAATACTTTGCATTCAAAAGAATGGAAAGAAATTATAGGTTTGGGGAAGTCAATCATGATGATGAGTAACTCGGCACCATTCACATAGCCGGGTGTTTGTGTCTTGCCAAAGTCGGATTGAGCAATATTCCTAGCGGATTATGGTATGTGCATCAAGGGTTTGAGGCATCTCGTAAAAATGAGAAACGCCAATCTCCTAGGCTTCGGTTTTTGTGCACCTCTATCCATAACTCCAAAAGTAAAGTCGAAAAATGAATTGAAAAGAACAGAGCGAAGCTCTAAAGTGAAAGTGCTGCGGAAACCGCAAGAGAAGAAGAAAAGAGTAGTTGTCCACTTTCCCGGATTCATGCACCATATTCCTTAAAGTTTTCCTTCCCTTTCCGCATTCTAGACCTTGTTGAAAGTCCTTAAGATCAAAAGAATGTTATATGACTTGGTGATCTAAATTGAAGTTTCTTATGATTGATTTTGATAATGTTTGAAGGTTATGATGTTTACATGGAAGTTTGATTAATTTATGAGTTTTCTTTACTCTTTACTCTTTGATTATGGGTATGAAAGTCTTATAAACGAATGAAGCAAGATTTGAGAATGATCTATTGATTAGAAAGCACGTTCATCTAAAAGAAGTTTTGCTTTGAGAATGTACACATATTTCATCCTAACTTGAAGTTTTAAAGCTTTTGAAAGACCTTGCTTAGGGACAAGCAAGTGGCAAGTATGGGGTTATTTGTAAGCATGAAATATTGTGATATTTTAGGCACGTTTTCTAAGTGTATTTCATCTATATTGGTATTCATTGATAAAGCATTGAAGCATTTGTGAGTTAGTTTATCTATTTTGTCGATATAGAGGTCTACATAAGCTTTGTGTTGATTGTAGACAAATAAGAGCTAAAACCGGATGAATCAAGGGAGAATGGAGATGGATTGAGCATGTCCAAGGATTTAGGACATCACTAGGAGCTAAGGAAGATGCTAGGATGAAGAATGACACAAGACTAAGGAGAATTACGAGCCACTTGTGTTCCACGCTCTAAAATACGGCCGTACTAGAGTCCACGCTCTAAGCCACGGCCGTGGAACTTTGGCAAGACAAGCGTGGAGCATTCCAGCAAGTTACACGGTCGTGGAAGTTGTGACAAACCATGATGAGTTTCCACGCTCTAAACCACGCTCTAAACCACGTGCGTGGAATCTTAGGAAACCGTGATTCTGGCGATCTTTTAACGTACAATTTGAAGCCACGATCTTTTGCACATTGGGCTGGGCTCATATTTTATCTTGCCCTATAAAAGGACGGAAAGAGAGATATTCCATCACCTTCGCTTAGACATCCGCATAGAGAGCTTTGCTTACACTTGGGCTTGAAGATTTGCTTCCGCGCATTGAGGGTTTCATTGGACGTACGGAGATTACGCCTTTTGTCCTTAGGTTTGATTAGAAGACGGATTGACATCCCGTTCTTCGTTCTTATCAAGGATTGTGATTATTTGTGTTATTCTCAATCTACTTACATCATTGTTCTTGTTTGTGGATTTGAGATTGGTTTGAGATTTATTCAAGGTTTTCAAAGGTTTTCATCTTTCATTCCTTTAAATCTTGAATTTGATATTAATATGACTGTTGTTGGCTAAAACCCTTTAACAATTCTAAGGTGAAGGGTTGATAGTTGTGGCTTAGATGATGATAGATCAATCGTAAACAGATTGGACCCTAAGAGTTAGAGAGAATCGTCAACGAACCTAATCCACGGTCTGTACTTGAGCTTCCACGGCCGTGGAACTCAAGAACTACCCGTAATTTTGTGTCAGTTACGAACCTTGCTTTTACTTTAATCTAAAGTTAAAGATTTGCTTTAACTTAGTCTTGGCTTGCTTTTTCTAGGTGGTAGTGAAGCCTCAACAACCTCTACCCCGATTCCGAGTGTCACAACCTTAGTCGGTTTAGTTAGTCTTGATCCTTGGATTACAAGTTTGGGTATTTGACGTTAATATTTACCTTTAGAACCTTTCTATACTGAAGCCTCAACAACCTTTATAGAGAGTGCCTTTGGGTGAATCATATAAGGTCTTGGAACTTCACCGTACATTGCCTTACATTCGTATACCTTTGCATACCTCAACTCTGTCCTTATATCTTTAGTATATCTTGAATCGATTGCCACAGCTGGATACCTGGATCTTTAGGATTGTTGCTTTCCCAATAATTACAAAAGCTTCATACATTTACTTGCTTGACAATTCTATAACTGGATTTAACCCACCAAATCCCTGTGTTCGATACTCTGGAATTCTTGCTCAACTATATCGATCCGTGCACTGCGGGTTCGCTTGCTTGATTCTAGTTTTATAAATTTAAGACTTATTTGCACGCACGCTAAGTGGCGAACAATGACAGGATAAAGAAGCCTCAGTTTACAACATGTTTTTCAACTGCCTTTTCTGAGATTTTAGTTCATACTTGAAGCAGAAGGGTAATTGTCTTAGACTTCATACCGGCTTCTTAGGGGCCCACCATTACTACAATTAATTTTGAAATAATTTGGCCTTACTAGGTTTTTTTTAGTTTTGTGTTTAGTAAATGTACCCCATATTTTTTTAACACTTAATTCATTTAATGGTAGGTAAAAACAAGTAAACCCTCTATTTAAAAAAAAATAATTGATGTTTGTTATTTGTTATATAAGTGTAAGTTTTAATTCTTAATCACTGAATTTTTTTTTTCTTTTATTTATTTTTTCCTTTTTTATTTTTTTATTATTTTCTTTTTTATTTTTCATACCAGAAAGTTTTAATACCGGAAGTTCATACAAAATTTATTTTTCATACCACAATTTTTTCATACCAGAAGTTTTTTTTTTGTTTTTTGGTGCTTTTTTAGTTTTTATAATTTTCTAGTATGAATTTTATACTAGAAACTCGTACCGTTTTTTTTTGTTTTGTTTTTGTCCTTTTTTATTTTTTATAATTTACATACTGGAATTTAAATACCAGAATTTACATACCGGAAATTACATGCCGGAATTTTCAACCCAACATCTTGACACGAACAAAAAATAAAACCGACGGTGATGGCTCTGGGCATAATCGAAGCTAAGAGGTTGTTGACAAACCAAGACTGAATCTTTTGAACCCACAATTACATATCCAACCGGAGCTCCAATACCCTTGGATAGGCAAACCGAGACTAAATCTGCAGCTTGCACAAGCCTATCAACTGAGACTCCAAGTGCCTAAGCAGAATCATTCAAAAATTCAACAACTTTGAATCAGAGATCGACGCTTGGTCCAATTTAAATCGTTCTTACCGCTGCAACATTGAAAATGCGAGCCCCGTCGATGTGAAGCTGCAGACCATACATGTTGGCAAGCTCTCCGACTTTTTCAGTGTACTCTACTATAACGCATCTACCACCGGAGCTGGATAACACCAAAATTTTGCAATTCATACAATTTGCTAATTTTTACAAAACTGAAATTGACTCAACCAAGAACGTTACTTTGCATGGGAATTCTCAAGGCAGATGAGCTTTGTTGTGGGGTAAAGAAGCTCATAATTTAACCCTCTAATGGAATCCTCAATGGCGTCGAAATCCATTGTACCGTCCTCCTGGTTCTTGACTGTCCTAGGGTGAACACATCCGAGAGTCAAAATCCCACCATTTTCATACACAAAAGTATGACAATTATCTCCCAAAATCTCCTCACTGCCCCTCATCTCACAACACACAAGGACACTGATGAGATTCACCACGGTAACCAAAGGCACGAATAGGCCTTCCTCCTTCCCCATCATCTTGGTCACCTCATTTTCAAGTCGCAGCACATAACCCTCTTTTCATTAACTCCTTAATACCTTTTGCCGAAGCTGATCTATCCTCCTCAAGGACTTTACTCGAGCTTGAAGTTTCTCTCAACTATACAGGCTCATCCTTGGGTTTTGTATCTGTAACACCCCAAGTTCTGGGACCTTGAAGCGTTACGGGCTAGGACCGCACAATGGGTCCCGACCCTCAGAGTAGCAACATCAAACGGATCTTACAACAAGGCATAGACGAATGAAAACCAAAACTCAAAATAAAATCAAAGGTTTAAACCAAAAGAAAACACAAAATTCCACAGCCGGGTTCAAAACAAAAGGGAGACAACAACGAAACAAAAACCCCGAACCCGTCCTATAATGTACGGGAACCCCGGTTGACCACACCATCCGGATCACTCAGCAGCATCCTGAACCTGCGGAAAGTATACAACGACGGTATAAACCGTTAGCTAACATTCTAGGTATAAGCAAGAGCGTAAAGGCACAAACACACATTAGGTAAAATAAACATATAGCATGCTTGCACTCAACCGGTTATTATATTTCATTAAGTCATTCATTACTAATTCAACTTCTTTTTTCACACGAGAATCCTTTCGAAACTCGCCTTGGTCCCCTCTTCCGGCAATGGAACGGTGCGGTTGCCTCCGACCGTCTAACCAGCATTGGCCTGTCGCCGAGAACCTCCTAGCTCCCGCAAGAGCTAAGCAGATGATGTGACCGCCCATTATCATACACTTGGGCCAATTAAGGTTATAAGGGTGAATCCTAGTCCGGTTATCCGTTATAACATGAATAAACAACACAAACAAGCCAATACAATCCAACTAATACGCGGAATGAAGCTAAGTAAGTCCAAGAGACTTACCTCACACGAAGGTAACCCAAAAGATCAGCGAATAACTCAGAAGCACACAAGGAAGCTCACTTTTCCTCAAGAAAGGAGGAAGGAAAGCCTATATGAACAAGCAACACGAAACAGGGACGAAAAGGTTGCTGGAAGTCTATAACTTCTAGTCTCAAAGATCTCTAAGAGATCTACGCATCCTAAGGGCTCAACCCTAGTCTTACAACACTCACAAGAGATCAACAACACCCAAAAGATGTAAGGAAAGAAACGAGGAAAGCAAGGAAGGAAGTAACTCACAAGAACGGGAGTTACTGCAGAGGAAATCGCAGGGGTGGCTGGATAGAGGCGCAGGAGCGGCTGGACAGAGGCGCAGGGGCGGCTCTGTGTAGGCGCAGGGGCGGCGGTGTGACAGAAAGCGTTGTCGGCTTTCTTCTTCGACAAAATTCACAACAAGGGCAACCAAAGCTCGAACCTTTGGCTCCAACACGTCAAGACTCAACTCCAAAGAGCCTGAGAGCAACGATACGTCAACAACGAGAAGCCAACAAGAATCAAGGTTTAAACTTGATTATTGGAGAAGAAGAAGAAGAAAACGAAAGGAAGGAAGCATGCTGTAGTACAAGAACGTAAGAAGAAACAAAGGATGAAGAACTTACACGTTCAACAAGGTCGTAGGAGGCAAAGGACGGCTGCAACTCTCTAGGGTTTGAAGACGATAGCAAGAAAGGGGAGAAAAAAGGAAAAAAAAGGGAATATATAGAGAAGGGTTGGAAGGATAGAAGAAAAGGACGTCTAGGGTTAGGAGAATAGAAGGAGGATGGGCCAAAAGCCCAAGGATGGAAAAAGATATGAAAAGACGAAGATAAAACAGCCCGTAGACGGGCTGGGCCTAGCCGCACCTGTGGCTGGGCCGTGCCGCGACCGCGGCAAAGAGGTTGAACTGCGCCTGTGGCTCCCCTTCACCGCGTGGGCGGTGAAGGCAAAAACCTAGGACCCTTACATCAGATCCTCCTAAAAAGAAGTTTCGTCCCAAAACTTGCAAAAGCCTAACGATCACAACAACACACAGAAAAAGAACTGAACTCATATATTCCCACTCGGGGCACGTAACTCAAAACGTCACACAAAAGCATATGCCACACAACAAGAGAAAAACCAACCAACTGACTATGTTAAAGGTGCATCCATCCCAGCGCAAAAATCCGGATAGTTCCTTGCATCGACCATTGAATCTTCATCATCGGTATCTCCTTCGAATGCAAGCATCTCGTACAACGCTCTAAAACAGCCACCGGGTGCTCGACAAACGTGTGGTCCGGCTCGATCACTAAATCCTCGTGACTGCTGGTGTGTCTCGGGTCCGGTATGTACTCCCATAACTGAGACACATGGAAGACGGGGTGAACACCCTCGAGTCTAGGTGGCAAAGCCAGACGGTATCCTGACTCTCCAACTTGCTCAAGAATCTCGAACGATCCGATGTATCTGGCTCAACTTCCCCTTGACACCAAAACATATGACGCCTCGTGTCGGGAATACTCTCACCCAAACCTGAGCTTCAACCCTGAACTTTAGAGGTCTACGCTTCTTATCTGCATAAGACTTCTGTCGACTCTGCACTGCTAACATCCACTCGCGAATTACTGCTACATGAGCCATGTCATCCTATATCTGCTCTGGTGCTACTCCGCTAGCACTACTCGGCTCATCCCAACATAACGGTGTACGAAATCTCTGTCCGTATAAAGCCTCATAAGGAGCCATCCTGATCGATGCGTGCCAACTGTTGTTGTATGAAAACTTCACTAAGGGAAGGTGATCTGATCACACATGTCCCCAATCTAACATGCAGGCTCTGAACATGTTCTCCAGAGTCTGGATGGTTCGTTCGGACTGACTATCGGTCTGAGGATGATAAGCAGTCGTGAACTGTAGACTCGTACCTAGGGCGGCATGAACTTGCTGCCAAAACCTCGAAGTGAACCGTCCATCTTTGTCCGAGATAATAGTCCTAGGTACCCTGTGAAGTCTCACTATCTGTCTTGTGAACTCCTTTACCAATCGACTCACCGGCCACGTTTCCTTGATCGAAATGAAACGTGCGGTCTTCGTCAGTCGATCTACTATCACCCGGATAGCGTCAAAGCCTCAACTCTATTTCAAACCGGTAACGAAATCCATAGAGATCTCCTCCCACTTCTATTGAGGAACGGGAAATTGGTGTAGCTCGCCTCCTGGTCTATGATGCTCGATCTTGACCTGTTGACAGGTCGCACACTGAGCTACATATCTCGTGATGTCTGGTTTCAGACCTTCCCACCAGAAAGAGCGTCTGATATCCTGATACATCTTACTCGCACCAGGGTGCACTGAGTAAGGTGAAGAATGAGCCTCTTGAAGGATCCTCTGTCTCAACTCTCGATTTGACGGCACACAACCACGCTTCTGGTATCTCAAAACTCCGTCAACACCAACTGCAAATTGTGGTGCCTCTCCTCGAGACATCCGGTCTCGGATCTGTGTCAAAGCTGGGCAACTCTCCTGCTTCTGTCGGATTTCAGCCAACAGATTAGTTACTAACTCCAAGGTGGACAACTGGCTGTCGGAATCTGGGAAGTAGATATCCATATCTAGACATGCTAAATCTCGCTGTAATTGTGGATGAGTTGTCAGTCTAGTGATAGCCATCTCCCGGGAAGTCTTCGTACTGAGGGCATCTGCTACCACATTAGCCTTTCCCGGGTGGTATAAGATCTCAAGATCAAAGTCCATCATCAATTTCAACCATCTTCGCTGGCGGTTATTCAACTCCCGCTGAGTGAATATGTACTTCAGATTCTTATGGTGTGTGAAAACCTGACACGTGGCTCCGTACTGATAGTGTCTCTAAATCTTCAAAGCATGAACCACAACATCCAACTCTAGATCATGGGTAGGGTTATTCTCCTCATACGTCTTCAACTGTCGAGACGCATAAGCGATCACCTTTCCCTTCTGCATCAAAACACATCCCAAGCCCAGCTTGGATGCGTGTTAGCATGAAAATTGTGATATTTTAGGCACGTTTTCTAAGTGTATTTGATCCATATTGATAGTCATTGATTGAGCATTGATGCATTTGTGAGCTAGTTTGTCTATAATGTCGATATAGAGATCTACACAAGCTTTATGTTGATTATAGGTGATTGAGAGCTATTTCCGAACATAATTGAGCAAGGATGAGTTTAATTGAGTATGCCCAGGGATTGAGGACATTCCTAGGAGCTAAGGGAGTGCCAACTTTAGGAATGCACGAGGCTAGGGAAGAATCACGTTCTTGCCCTAAACCACGCTCTAAAATACGGCCGTACCACTTTCCACGTTCAAGTCCACGGCCGTGGAACCTTGGCTAGGGAAGCGTGGTTCATTCCAGTAACTTCTACGGCCGTGGAGAAGATGGTTCAAACCGTGTTGATTTCCACGCTCTAAATTACGGCCGTGGAACCCTTCCACGACCGTGATCTTGGCGATCTTTCTCGCCATACTTTAAGCCACGATCTCCTACGCAATTGAGCCGGGCCGATATTTTATCTTACACTATAAAAGGACGGACGAAGAGAGATTCCGTCACCTCGCTTTAGACGTACACTTGCGCTTGGAATTGCCCTAATTTCGCATTTTGGCGGAGATTGTGTTTTGGAGATTTTGGCGCATTGCTATTGCGATTTCCGGATTGACGGAAGATCGAAGATTCGGAAGATTGTTTGCAAGGAGGATTCGCTTCTTGTTTATGTTTGATTTAGAAGACGGATTGACATCCCGTTCTTCCTTCTTATCTAAGATTTGTGATTGTTTGTTTCATTCCGAATCTAGTGACCATTATTGTTCTTGATTGTGACTTTGAGATTGATTTGAAGTTTATTGAAGGTTTTCGGAAGTTTTCATCTTTCAATCTTTTAATTCTTGAATTTGATATCAATATGACTATTGTTGGCTAAAAACCTTTAACAATTCTAAGGTGAAGGGTTGATAGTTGTGGCTTAGATGATGATAGATCATTCGTAAACAGATTGGATCCGGAGAGTTAGAGAGAATCGCCGACGAACCCTAATCCACGGTCTGTTCTTGAGCTTCCACGGCCGTGGAACTCAAGAACTAGCCGTAATTTTCGTGTTAAAACTTGCTTTTACTTTAATCCAAAGTTAAATATTTGCTTTAACTTAGTTTAGGCTTGCCTTTTCTAGGTGGTAGTGAAGCCTCAACAACCTCTACCTCGATTGTGAGTGTCATAACCTTAATCGGTTTCGTTAGTCTTGATCCTTGGATTACAAGTTTGGGTATTTGACATTAATTCTTGCCTTTAGAATCTTTCTATATTGAAGCCTCAACAACCTTTATAGAGAGTGTCTTGTAGGTGAGTCATATAAGGTTTTTGGAACTTCACCGTACGATTACCTTACATTAGCATACCTTTGCATATCTCAACTCTGTCCTTATATCATTAGTATATCTTGAATCGATGGCCACAGCTGGATACTTGGATCTTTAGGATTGTTGTTTTCCCAATACTTGAAAAGCTTCTTACATTTACTCGCTTGATAATCTAAAATTGAATTTGTTCCCCCCAAATCCATGTGTTCGATACTCTGGAATTCTTGCTTAACTACGTCGATTCGTACACTGCGGGTTCGCTTGCTTGATTTCTAGTTTTATAAATTTAAAGCTTATTTGCACGCACGCTAAGTGGCGACCAATGCGTCGTTGTAAACCACAAAATCCTCAATGTCCTCTGGCTCAGCTATGATAGGAGTAGAGGTCAACCTCTTCTTCAACTCCTTGAAACTCTGCAGGCACGACTCGGACCATACGAACCTCGTACACTTCTGCATCAAGGAAGTGAGCGGTCGGGCGATAACTGAAAAGCCCTCAACAAAACTCCTGTAGTAGCCTGCCAATCCTAAGAAACTGCGAACTCCTTAACTTTCTTAGGTGGCGGCCAAGAAGCTACTGACTCAATCTTTGCCGGATCTACCTTGATCCCTTCAGCTGAAACTATGTGACCAAGGAATGCTACCTTGGACATCCAAAACTCGCACTTAGAAAGCTTGGCGTAGAGCTCTCTATCCTGTAAGACCTGAAGAACAATCCTCAAGTGCCCTGCACGCTCCTCTCTACTGCGGGAGTAAACCATAATGTCGTCGATGAAGAAAACTACAAACTGGTCTAGAAAGTCGATGAAGATGCTGTTCATCAACTCCATGAAGACTGCGGGCGCATTTGTAAGCCCAAATGGCATCACTACAAACTCGTAGTGTCCATATCTGGTCTGAAATGCCGTCTTGGCTACGTCCTGCTCTCTCACCCTCAGCTGGTGATATCCAGATCTCAAATCAATCCTCGAAAATACTAAAGCTCCATGCAGCTGATCCAAAAGATCATGGATACGGGGCAATGGGTACTTGTTCTTGATCGTCACCTTGTTCAGCTCTCGGTATTCGATACATAACCTCATTGACCCGTCTTTCTTCCTGACGAAGAGAACTGGTGCACCCCAAGGAGATACACCTGGGCGGATGAAGCCCTTCTCTGCTAACTCCTCGAGCTGCTTCTTCAACTCAAGCACCTTGATAGGCGTCGTACGATAAGGAGCCTTAGAGATCGGTCTCGTACCGGGCTCTAGATCAATGCCAAAGTCTACGCTCCTTTGTGGAGGTAAACCTGATGGCTCTCCAAAGACGTCGGCAAACTCGCAAGCTACTGGAATCTCCTCCAAAGCCGGACTCGTACTATCCTTCATGGCATAGCACCAAAAAGCCTCACAACCCTGACTGATAAGTCTCGCAACTCTCACTGCACTGATGACAGTACCAGTCTTTGCGAGATCTCATCCTCGGAAGATCTCAACATGGCTTGCATCTATAGTTACCGTCATTGTTCTCTTGCCGATGTCCAAAACTGCTCGATGTCGATCCATCCAATCCATGCCCAGAATAACTGCTTCATGTACTAAGTACATGACGAAGAAGTTAGCTGGCCAATCGCGGCTTCCCAATCTAATAAGGCAATCGCGAACCTCTCGCGTACCTCGTATCTTACCCCATCGGGTAATTCTATATAGAAGGGTCTACCCTCTATAGTAACCAAGGCCAATCTATCTACACATGCATCAAATATAAAAGAATGCGTAGCACCGATATCGAAAAGAACTTTGACTGGAAAACCATTATTGTGAATGGTACTTGTAGATGATGGCGTTGTCGGCTCTACAACACTTCTCAACTCATAAACTATGGCTAGTGAATCTCTGGTGTCTACAAATCCTCCAACACGTCCTCTATCTCTCCCCTGGCCTGGTGTGGAACCCTGAGGAGCGGCATAACCTAGAACTCTTTGTTGCTGCTGTTGGTTCTGAGATCTCTGTCCTCCTCCAGCAACACTGGCAGGTGAAGAACCCTACTGAGATAGCGCCTTGCCCTGACGGTAAAACGCATCTCTATATCCGGGCTTACCATAAGAAAAACAAGTTACTACAGGCTTCTCACAATCTGCTCGGATGTGTCCTACACCTCCGCAGTTATGACATTGTCGTCCTTTGTTGGAACTCCGTATCGTTTGCTGGATCCCAGAGTGACCTATCGTCTGAACATGCTCGAATCCTGATGCTCCAACTCCAATACTGGCTGATCCAGTCTTCTGTCTCTTCGTAAGGCCTTCTGCCTGAAGATCTCTCTTGAAATCCGGTCGCTTCCTGAGCATGCTTCTTATTGACTCCAACGCTGAATCCATGTGATCTAGCCAAAGCTCAACTTCCGAACTTGCTCCCTCTTGAGCTCTAACGTTCTCAACTACTCTCACGGCTATTGGCGGTGCTGGTGCAGGTCCTCCAGTCTTGATAGCTTCTTCAACTCTTTGCACGTAATCGCGATATGCATATACTTCGATGGTCACTTGACTGGACTCGATCGTTCGTGCTCTCGGTGCTCCGGACTTCTTGATTGTCATGTTCCCTGCTTTTGGAACACCTCTGTCAGCTACTTCTTCAACGAACGCCTCAGCGATAGGCGGATTAGCAATTGGGGCTTGGCCCCGACCTCTAGCTATTAAAGGTCCTTCTGCACGTTCTCGTCCACGAACGGCAGGTGGAAGAGGTGGTCGACCCCTTCCTTTCCCCATAGGAGATGTAGCTCTAGTACGCGCCATCTGCTATAAGGATAAATATAAGTCTATATATATATATGGCCACGCTACAACTAAAGAAAAACTCCAGAAAAAGCACACATAAAGGCCAACACAAAAGAAATTACACTACTGAGATCTGCGGAGGTAGTGGTGGTCGCCCGTACATCTATCCCCGACCAACGGCTTAAAAACAAAAACCCCCTTTTGAAAACGTTAGACCCCTTGCGGGTTCTATTTATTTATCCATCCGACCTATAGAAGATTTCGAGTGCCATTGTTGTCAACCTAGAGCTCTGATACCATATTGTAACACCCCAAGTTCTGGGAACTTGAAGCGCTACGGGTTAGGACCGCACAATGGGTCCCGACCCTCAGAGTAGCAACAACAAACGGATCTTACAACAAGGCAGAGACAAATGAAAACCAAAACTCAAAATAAAACCAAAGGTTTAAACCAAAAGAAAACACAAAACTCCACAGCCGGGTTCAAAACAAAAGGGAGACAACAACGAAACAAAAATCCCGAACCCGTCCTATAATGTACGGGAACCCCGGCTGACCACACCATCTGGAACACTCAACAACATCCTGAACCTGCGGAAAGTCTACAACAACGGTATAAACCGTTAGCTAACATTCTAGGTTTAAGCAAGAGCGTAAAGGCACAAACACACATTAGGTAAGATAAACATATAGCATGCTTGCACTCAACCGGTTATTATATTTCATTAAGTCATTCATTACTAATTCAACTTCTTTTGTCACACGTGAATCCTTTCGAAACTCGCCTCGGTCCCCTCTTCCGGCAATGGAACAGTGTGGATGCCTCCGACCATCTAACCAGCACGGGCCAGTTGCCGAGAACCTCCTAGCTCCCGCAAGAGCTAAGCAGATGATGTGACCGCCCGTTATCATACACTTGGGCCAATTAAGGTTATAAGGGTGAATCCTAGTCTAGTTATCCATTATAACATGAATAAACAACACACACAAGCCAATGCAATCCAACTAATACGCGGAATGAAGCTAAGTAAGTCCAAGAGACTTACCTCACACGAAGGTAACCCAAAAGATCAGCGAACAACTTAGAAACACACAAGGAAGCTCACTTTCCCTCAGGAAAGGAGCAAGGAAAGCCTGTACGAACAAGCAACACGAATCAGGAACGAAACGGTTGCTAGAAGTCTATAACTTCTAGTCTCAAAGATCTCTAAGAGATCTACGCATGCTAAGGGCTCAACCCTAGTCTTACAGCAGTCACAAGAGATCAACAACACCCAAAAGATGTAAGGAAAGAAACGAGGAAAGCAAGGAAGAAAGTAACTCACAAGAACGGGAGTTACTGCACAGGAAACCGCAGGGGGGTCTGGATAGAGGCGCAGGGGCGGCTGGACAGAGGTGCAGGGCGGCTCTGTGCAGGCGCAGGGGCGGCAGCATGACAGAAAGCGTTGTCGGCTTTCTTCTTCGACAAAACTCACAACAAGGGAACCAAAGCTCGCACCTTTGGCTCCAACACGTCAAGACTCAACTTCAAAGAGCCTGAGAGCAACGATACGTCAACAACGGAAGCCAACAAGAACCAAGGTTTAAACTTGATTATTGGAGAAGAAGAAGAATAAAACGAAAGGAAGGAAGCATGCTGCAGTACAAGAACGTAAGAAGGAACAAAGGATGAAGAACTTACACGTTCAACAAGATCGTAGGAGGCATAGGACGACTGCAGCTCTCTAGGGTTTGAAGACGATATCAAGAAAGGGGAAAAAGGAGGAAAAAGAGGGAATATATAGCGAAGGGTTGGAAGGATAGAAGGAATGGACGTCTAGGGTTAGGAGAATAGAAGTAGGACCGGCCAAAAGCCCAAGGATGGAAAAAGATTCGAAAAGGCAAAGATAAAACAGCCCGTAGACGGGTTGGGCCGAGCCGCACCAGCGGCTGGGCAGTGCCGCGACCGTGGCAGCGAGGTTGAACCGTGCCTACGGCTCCCCTTCACCGCGGGGGCGGTGAAGGCAAAAACCTAGGATCTTACAACATCATTGGAAGAGGTTTCAGATGTTTGCTCAGGCTGTGATTCAGGCAACACTACTGATGATGTTGTATGTGTAACACCCCAAATCCGCGGAACTCGGGATGCTACGAGTTGGGACCTCACAATGGGTCCCGACCCTTAGCCTGACAACAATTTCACCGGATCTTGCAACAAGACACAAATAAAGGCCAAAACCGAAATACATTTTTATGCAATGTAATGAAACCCGAAAGCATACAAACAAAGACTTCAGCTGATATACAATACCAAAGACCAAAGACCAAACGCCAAACACACACCACCTTACACGCATCGATTCTAATACATACAATAAGAGCTAAGTAAGTTCGGAGACTTACCTCGTCCCAAACTCTAACTCACAAAGCGCTCTCGCTTCCCCTGGGAAGAAGCACACAACCTGCTCACAACAAGATAACTATCAAAACCCGCTCGACTCAAGAAGTCTTAGACTTCTACACAAATGATCTACGCAAGATCATTTGACTCTCATTCTAGGATCGCATCCTAGAATCCCTCATGCTCACACCACACTCAACACAAGCTAGAAGTCCTAGGACTTCTAAAACCTCGGATCTCGCAAGATCATAGCTCACAATGCAAGTAGGATAACATGTCTAGTCCAAACAAACTCAACGGTAACAACACCATGCTAGGCCAAGCATATCCTAGCCCATAAACTCAACAACCATATACTCCAATTCTCAAACCTCACAAGATAACATCAACACCATAAGTCCTAAAACATTTCACAATCCTCAAACACTCACCTAAGGTCCATAACCACTACTTGGTATTTCCACTAAGTTATGTTAGATCCATCCTAGCATGATACTAATACTAATCATAACTAGATCGAGGAATAACGTAACTCACATGACGTCAAAAGACGGAAGTCGATCGACAGATGTCGAACTTCGACTTGTTTGGCCATACGGGGTCATCCGAACCTATCACCAAACTAAATAAACTTAGCTATCATGCTAAATTTGAACGGAATAAATAAAATATGTAGTTTTATGAAAACTCATTTTCCAAAAGCCAACGTTAAATCCCGTGAAAAAGCTTTCCGGCACAATATGAAATTTTAAAACTTGGTCATCAAACCGCAATTAAAACCTTGAGTCATAAACCGAATTTAATCCAATAAGGGCGTAACACATAGAGTAAGTAAACACAAGACTATAACTTGATGTAAAACCCAAGTACCCGTAATTATATTTTCCGAGCAACCTATACAACATCATAACCCAAGGTGAAACTTGTTTTCAAAGTCAAGGACACAACAAAACCGCTCATCTATTTTCCGGCCAAAATAGACTTATATGAACATGATCATAAATCCGCATTTAAATCCTTGGGAAATATTCCATAAATAAATCTGAACGGGTATATATTGCATAAAACACAAATCTGGACAATTAATGTAAATACAAAAGATGGGTTAAAATGTGTAAACACTAGTACAAAGAGGGGTTGTGGACCCCGTTTTTTTGTACATGAGACCCCGGTTTTCAAAGCGTAGTTAACGGGAGTGAGGTAAATCTACTCGGACCTCGCTAATTGTCACCGAGGTAAAAAAAAATCGGGCCACGGTTATTTTAAATAACCGTGGTCCCAATTCTATTTTTTTAAAAACAATTACAAGATTCGGACCACGATTATTTAAAATAACCGTGGTCCCAATTCTATTTTTTAAATATTTTTTTTCTAGTATTCGGACCACGGTCATTTAAAATTACCATGGTCCCAGTTCAAAATTTTGTTAAAAAAAACACCACGGTTCTTTAAAGAACCGTGGTGTTTAAAAAAAACTATCAGTCCACTCTACTACACCAATTCTGATTCTAAAAAGACTTCCATCATATTATCAAGGTCATCCGAGCAAGAAACAGAAACAAGAGCATCAAGATCCTCATCTGGTCATCTGATATTTCATAACAAAAAGGAAACGGAAGTGAACCATCAAAAGAGTTGGGTTACTGACAAAACCGGCTACAATAGCAAAATGCATAGCGGCGTCTATATTTCTTTCAAGTGACACAAAAGCATCAAGCTTCTGATGTTTAACAATTGAGGGAACATTACTCCTACATATATAAAAAGGAAAAGGTGCCATTCAAATACCGCTATAACTTTTCACATTCTTCAAGGCTTCTTCTTCCATTTGAACTAGTTGCCTGTAGAATGATCCGCATCGCGAGCTTCTTCCAGGAATGTGAATCTCAATTCTTTCCATTGGGATCCGCCTCCGAAACTTGCAACTTTTGCCAACACTTCAAACCCTTTCCTACGTGAACAAGCCACATAACTCGTTATTCTGAGATTGAGTTTCGTTTGTAACTCCATTGCTCAATTTTGAACATACAGAAAGGCCAAGTGTGATGCTACATATTTCAATTGATAGAAAGAGTCAGATTTGTTCATCAATCAAATTAGACCAATTTTTTCTACTAATGTATCCTCATTAGACAACAGCAAGATAAAAATTAGGATGAACCACTCACCTTTGCGTAAATGTTCATGTGTATGAAATATAATAACACCAGAGCCCTACGCCTCACCTCACTTTGATTGATACCATCAATTAGTTTTATTGCAAATGATGTTGCAAGAACTTATGCAATTATAACCTGTGACTTCACATAGACCAAATAAATATTGATCGGAAGAATATAGTAGAGGGGAGTGGTTACCAAATAATAATGCACCAAGAGCAATTCAAAATCACATCTGATTAAAAGGATCTGTTACTTCCAAGTTGGAAGAGGGGAGTGGTTACCAAATAATATTGCACCAAGAGCAATTCAAAATCACATCTGATTACCACATGTTGCCCACAAGCATCAACCATTTTCTGAACCAAGTAAGTGAAACTCACATCTCTCCTTACAGTTATAATCCGTGTTTGCCCTCCAACATATCTTAGCATCCCATCACTACGCCTTGGCAGTATCTTACGAACGCCATTGAAGGTTACTTCATCTCCATCTTCTGGAAATGTCTGTTCTTGCCATTCAATGATAGTGTGTGTTGCCCATTCTCAGTCAGCTCAGCCAAGCATCCCCAAGAATCTAGGGTCCTGTCAAGTTTGAAAGATGCATACAAACACATACATGAGCATTTGCCTTGAAATTGCAAGGGGTTGGAAAAATTTAGAAGAGCATTTACCATGCTCACCTTGGACGAACAATGTCAGTTCCAAAGACGACAACTGACGAAAACGACCATGATAAGCAAAGGGTTGGGAAAGGCTACAATACAGCAGCCAAATTATTTCTTTTGTAGATAACAATCTCAACCAAAAATTTACTTATTTCCTGAAATATCAGTGATTGTTTCTAGAATTCGATTATGTTGATCTTCCAAAATCTGATAATTACAAATCAAGGCAATAAAGATTTTGCTAATCATACAATCTCAACAATATATGAAAGCAGTTTATGTTACTATGAGACAACACCTTGACTGAAGAAATGTAAGGCGGCCACTGAGGCATGGACTCTCGGTCTGAGTAGCATTCATAGGCAACTGAAGGTGGCACATCAATTTCAAACTTCACCCTGCATTGAGTAACAGTCAGGAATCATGTTGATTTCAATCCAATTCTCAATCAGAGTAGACTAAAGGAATGACATGACGACTTGATACATTAAGAGAAAATGCTATAAAAACTCACTTGGCACTTGGGTCTTCATCTCACATTCATCAAATGTCAGAGTAGACTAAAGGAACTCACTCCGGCTTTCATCACCAAAACTCATAAAGAATCACATTTCTTGATGCATAAAGAGAAAATTGGCTAAAAAATCCTATAAATTGAACTCACTTGGAAGGTGGATCTTCTTCTCTATACGATGCTTCAAGGGAGAGATCATTGTAAGAAAAAAGACAAATTCTCATAAATAATGAAACTTGAGAAAATTAAGTAACAATTTATGAAATATCCTAGACTCCAGGTAGTTAAATTAGTATGCATATGTCAATTGTCAAGTTAAAGATAAGCGGATATAAAAGCATTTGAGAGATGGCCATGACAACAATACTAGCTTAGCACATTAGTTCTGAGAAGAAAAGAGTTTACCTTTGCAACGGTAGTAGCACATTACACTTTAGGAGAGCTACATTGGCCGCCAATGCAGTGAGGCTACACAAAATCCAACCCGTACGCCGTCTCCAGTCATTCTGTGTTCGATGAAGTAGGCAATGGAACAATAACGGGTAAAGATTAGAAGAAACAGACAGAGTAGAGAGCGAGAGAGATTGTGAAGAAACCAATCGATTAATGAATGGAGCAGGCAATGGAACTGGGTCGTGAGTTTCCTGAATTGCCACTTGTATCGCCTAGGGTTTTTTTGTTGACCGGTAAAGAGGATTTAGGGATAACAACACCAGCGACCGTCTCAAGAACCGGATAAGAAGATGAAATGTTGAAGGCCGTCTCGAGGAAAACAAAAATGAGTTGTGGTCGGCGAAATTAGGGTTTTACAAAATCGTAAAAAGAGAAATATCAGAGCACAAAGTCTTGAAGAAGAATGCTAGATCTAAACATACGATTAGAAATCGAGGTAGAGTAGGATGAAGTCTCAATTGGATTGCACCTTATCGCAGAGGAATGAATATAGGAGAGGAAGAGGGACGAGATGTTGATGAAATAGTAGCAGCAGTAGATGGCCAAAGCGAAGAGAATGCCATAAGCGAGAATCCATCACCACAGTTGGATTGCACCTAATGTACTACGGTTATTCAAACAACCGGGTTACGAGAATTTGTATCACCACGGTTTTTCTGAATATTTGTGATATTATCCGAAAAATTGATATTATATCCCAGTTAATTTATATAACCGGGGTCCGAATTTTTTTTTTTCAAATTTGATTGTCCACGGTTATACATATATCCGTGGTCCGAAAATACTCTTTTATCTCGGTTCTTCCAAACCGCTCCAACGTAAGCGAGGTCTAGAAGGGGTCTTTTGTACTAGTGAAATATTCTAAAACCAAGGGGGCCCGTTTGAATTACCCTAAAAGGCTTCTTCGCTGGGCACAAGAACAAGGCTGGGGAAGGAGTTGCAGAGCCGACAGCCGGCGGCGGTGCAGGCGACGGGAGGAGCGACGCTGTCGGCGGCATAGAGGCGGCCCAATCGCTAGCGACGGGGGTTGCCTGCCTGCGACAGAAGGGAACAAAGAAGAAGGGGGAAAGAGATCAGGGCGGCGCGCAAGTGGTCCCGGTGAAGGCGAAGCAGAGGCGGTGAAGGACCATCTGTTGGGGCGGGGTTAAGGGCGTGGTTGCTCCTTGTCTCCGGCCGGCGAAGGCAGCTCTGCAAGCTTCCTCCGGATGAAGAGTTGCAGAGGTTGGGGAATGGTGTATCAAATGCTATAGGTTCTTTCTCTGGCGAGGTTGATGACCGGTGCTTGCTCCAATCCAATTCTGGGGTAAGTGAAGCCTCAAATCGGGGAATAAAGAAGAGGGGAGAACCGGAGGTGGTTGTTGTTGGTGATTGCAATGGTGGGGTGAAGGTGGAGAGGAGAGTAGAGGAGAGAGAGAGAGGCTTCTGATGGTTGCTCTAGTGAGCGAGGGTATAGCGTGAGAGAGGGAGAAGGACAAAGACAGAAAGTTGCTCACATGCAGGCCCTAGTTGGGTTGGAGAAGGCCAAAGGCTAAATTCAGCAGTTGGTACGGGAAAAAAATTAAAGAAGGAAATTCAAATAATCTCGATAAAAAATCCCCAGAACAGGATTTTCAGAACGGAAAATTTCCCGGCATTTTCCAAAATAATAATACGGAAATACGGAAACGTATCCAAAATATAAATACACTCGGGAATAATTACTTCACGTCGTAAAATAATTTTAATAAATAGAAATAAAAACATTTAAGCTAGTAAAATATCGATAAAAGTCGGAAAATAAATATCGAAGCGCACCGAAGAAGCGGGGCGTTACATTAGATACCCCTAAAAATAAGTTTCGTCCCGAAACTTGCTATACGTCGAACTTCTCGGTCCCTAAGGCCGAGGTATGAACTCTCAAACTAAGAAGGCTTAAACCTTCTAATCTATACAAACAATCTACTCAAACTACCATCACAAGATATATCAGGTTATTTAGCACATTCCCGTACAAGACACAACTACACATAACATCATACATGCAGATAATTCAACTAGGGGAAGAACTAGGTCTAACCCGTCGATTCTATCTATGCTACTAAATGCGCGTAAAACTCCACTAAAGATACTATCCTCCATCTTCCAGGTAGTCTCATTGGCTCCTTGTCTCAACTAGATCATCACGACGGACCGTTCATCTCGAGTCATGAATGTACTCCCTCGACTGATACACGTGAACACCGGGTGAACACTCTCTACTCTTGGTGGCTACACCAACCAGTAAACCACTTTCCCAACTCGCGCTAACATCTCACAAAGGTCCGATATATCGGAACTCAACTTCCTTCTCGGGTCTTTCTTAATGCAACATTTCCATTAGGTTTCTCTTTGATGTCTCTATCAAAGAAGATCTAACTTCCAATTTACACCATTAGCTTTGGTTATTGTCAAACAAAACTTTGATGTTACATTTCCTCAATTCTTGTGGCAATTCCAAGTAACGAAGGAAGTACCTTGCTTCGCACCGCTTCTACTAATGATATCAGTATGTTATTACTTTTACATCGCTCCTCAATACCCAATCAAGACCTTGTCTTGGAGAATCACTTGTCCACTTCAAACCTATAATACCTCAAGGTAAATCGAAACAGTTGCACCAATAAATACCCTCATAACTCTCAGCAACTCTATTGTCAATTCTTCGTCCCATTCAATACTTCATTATCATCTGTAGTAGGTTACCATAAAAGGTGTTACACAATTTCTCCCTTCACATATATGGTAAAGCTCAGCACTTCTAACATAACTTGTAACTCCTTCCATATCTCTCTTGGTTTGCCGTCCCGAGACAACTTGTCATACGACTTTTCTCTCGTAGTGACTTTGGTTGGTCCAAAATGCCGTATTTGCAATATCTGGGTCTCTAATTCTGAAACGGTGACAATCAAATCTTAACTTAATCTTAGACGAGACTACCGACCCTTGCAGCTGATTGAGTAGATCTCCCATTCGTTGTAAGGGATGCATGTCCTTTATTGTCATCTTGCTCAACTTATAGACATCGATGTATAAACGGAGATAGTCGTCTCTCTCTTCGCAAACTGGTGTTCTCCATAACAATTTGAAATCAAGAGTTTAAGATATATTCCAATATGAACTTTAAATCAAGAGTTCAAGATAACATTTGAAGTTCTTCATAGCATTTCACTAATTCTAATGAAATCTTATCACTAAGTTCTTGCAATTCCTCCTTCACTTGCTTCCACAACTCATGTCTCTGCACAAGTGTTATTTCATACGGTGCCTTAGACATCGGAATTAAATCAAGCTCGACCTTAGTGGAAAATTCCACATTCTGACGTATTGGAATCCGTGATATCTCAGGTTTCATCTTTTCTCTTCCGTCACATATCGTAATAACCGACACAATCTTGTCTTATCACTTTAAAAGTGGTCATGATACTAATGGTCTACCTCGATCTGTTGGGGTGACGTCCTTTAAACATGTGTATTGTTCCATCTTTAGCTACAATGTTTACTGCCTTCTTTCCGAGATCCTTCATCTCTTGAACTCGAGAGACTTGCTCGAGTCTTCTGACTCTTGTAGCCTTATTTAAGTATTCCTTCATCTTAATTTCATTCTCCATTCTCGATGACATGATTGTAAAAATCTTCTATGGTTTCTCACATATGTACAGCCATAAGGTCCAAACTGCATGACTTAACCGTGCTTCAAAACAATTGATCTTATCTTCTTTGCTTTCCATGACATCCCAACATATGGAAGAAGCTCTTCGTCTTCTACACAAGCTTTCAGCATAGACATCCTTTCTTCAAGTAGGCGTAGAAATTTATACTTCATTTTCTTATATAGGTCAAACCGACTGTAGAGACTCTAGTTTCAATCTTTCATGTACTTGTTGTACATCTCAAATCAACATCGAACTTCAAAACTTTAGTTTTCTCTTTCTTTTATTGGTCAGCTCGAGCATCTCTTGGTATTCCATGAATAATCTTCACAACCGTACTAGTATGTCCTTAGGCTAAATTCCCAACTATAATCACAAAAAGATCCACTCATTACTCCACCAAGCACTAACATCGTAATTCCAAGCTTAAAGTGTTGCCCTAATCTAGGTCATCCCCTTCACGCCATAGCCACCATGTTTCTCCCATGTGATGAGTTTGATGCCTCTATCTCATCTTTTGCTCGTGAAAACATGCCCTCTATTTCATTTGCACAAACATACCATGCATCCTCAATATACCACGCATCCTCTTTATGTATTCTCCTTTACGTACATCAACTATAGAAGCCTCATTTTCCTCCCGCTCCTCTATCCTCTTCCATTCTCGTTAAACTTTAATAGTTATTATATGTGTCATTTCCCCATATGCCAATCCCATGACCTAAGAAGGTCGCACCGGGTCGTTACAATCCCTCCCTAGGGGGTCTGTTACATTCACTTGCTTTGATCCCATGCAATATTACTTGATTAAGACAATTGTACTTAGTTGATATACTTCCTTACTACTTACACCGAACCACCGGAGATCCTCCAAACTCTCGTTACCGATCCTTCATGCTATTGTCTTGCCTACTCTTATCATCTACGCTCATCATGTAATATCCGAAAATTTTTATTTCCGATGAGTCCGAGTCAAAGCGATCCCTTTCGATCCGTTGACTTTCCTAACCCTACTTAAGGGTTACTAAAACAAATTCTGTCATTTTATGTACTCTTTTAGTCACATAAAATGATAGATTTCAAAACCCTAATCTAGTAAACCCTAATTTATAACATAATTTGTCTTTGACAAGGTCATGACGTCCTATGACGAGTTATGACGAGACCATGACAAATTCGTGACGAGATCATGCATAGGTTGGGCAACGACATGACGAGTTTTTGACAAGCTTTGAAAACAGCCCAACCTTGTTGCCTTACCTCAGCTCAAACTCTACTTCAGCCCGGCCGAAGAGTTGGACAAGCAGCTAGTGAGACGCCCACACCATGGAGTGGCCAGCTTCGCTCCGGCCCATGACAGCAGCAAGGGGAGAGTGTGAGCTTGCTCGCTGAGTCCGGAACTCCAGCCCACCCTTTACCCTCGTTTTTGGCCCAGTAATACAACAACTCACAACCTTTCTTCGGCCCAGCTACATGAGAAGACCAGAAGCAGCCATTACCGATTTCTTTCTTTCTTTTGTAAATGTCTCTCTCCTATCGTGTTTACTCCCCAAATCTCGCCCTCTCCTTATCCGCGTTTATTCTTTCCTCTAACCGTTCGAAACACTTACCCTACAAGCTGTACTGATTCCTCCTCCGACTCTCTCTTCAGATCAACACAGATCTCTTGCCTCTCACGGTGTTGTACAGAAATAGCCTCAAAATCGATCACCATTGCACCACATACGACTTACATCTTCAACCGGAGGCTGGCGACGAGACCAAACAATAGAACAAGGCGAGTCCCAACCTGATCCACTTACCTTCTGTTGTGAGTCTTCCTATTTGAACACGCTTATTACATAGCCATCGGAGGCCTCAGAAGGATGCTGGGTTAACCACTGCAGAAGCTTGACAATCGGTGGAATATAGACTCGATCTTCACTATCACACGTATAGACTCAGACAAGGAAGGTCCCCGACCATCCCTATTTCCGCTGCAAACTGGTGAGTGAGCCGCCTTTTTCCCTAACCTTCTGTAATGTATAATTTTCAGCTTCTGATGGAGTGCTGAATGCACAACAATCACAGAACGTACAACCTCTCAATCAGTCACGAATCAAGCCAGTCTGCTCTCTAATCTCTTAAGGTCGAGTATCACTGTTCGATCAGAATAAAACCAGCAGTGAGTCTTCCTTTCAACCCTACTCGTTTGGTATAGTATTTGTAGTTGTTGTAGCGTGTTGTAGAGTATCGCAGAGATGAGTAACAAGGACTGTTTTAGACTGGTTTAACATAAGTTTAGGATTAATAGACTAGTTAGAGAGGAGTGCAGTTTGGGAATAGAAGAGTGTTGTTAGAAATGATAAAAACAATGGACTACTGTAAATAATTTGTTTCGTTTGCTTCACTTTAAAGTTAGAAACGACCAATCTTGTAGACCAATGTTAGGGAGTTATTTTGAGAATCCACCATTGAAATTTTGATAGATTATTGATGGATATATGTAGGTTGTTGTGTTGAAATTTGAGAATAAATGGACGGTCGGATTAGAAGTTAGAAGGTTCCAAGGTAGGGTAGTTGAGCTGTTTTTCCAGCAGTGAAATTTGACTAAATATAGGAAATTCTAAGTGTTGTAATCAACTTTGAAGATTTTTGTAGAAGTGATAGTTGGACAGTTTACGAAATTCTTGCTCCTATGAACAATCAGGATATCATAGATAATCTAGAGAATTATTTCGGATTTTTTATAAGTTTATTCGAATTTCATATTTGAAGCCGAAGTTGCACCTTAATAATCTTTTTAAAATAGGAAAATGGGTAAATTGCCAGTTTGTTACCAAACTCATCTTTAGGAGTTAGAATATGACTTTTTAGTCTCAAATAAGAGTTTATGCATGAATTATGGAATTTTTGAAAGTTTCGGGACCAAAGGTAAAATAGTCATTTTACCAGAAATTAGTACCTTAATCGATTCTGGAATTTTTGAAAGCGTGCTGGTGCACTTACCTCCTTTGACAGGCAACTGAGTTGCTACATTTACAGAGCGAGTTGTGTGTACAGAGAGTCGAGACTTGTAACTGGTAAGTCCTTTGGGCTTACTTAGCTGACTTTTTAATACGAGTATGAATAATGATAGTGGTGGGTGATTGAGATGATTAGAGTTATATTGTTGCAATAAATACTTACCGACCTATACTTGGCCTAAGAGTAACGGGCAGTGGCATTCTGCTCAGTTAGCCTGAGGGCGTTGGGTAAGCTAGACCTACACCTAGTTGGATAAGGAACAGAGGCGAGAACTGTTAAGATTTCTCGTGCCATAACTGTAAAATTGAATAAGATGAATCACCTAAGTAATAGATAATAATCAGTTGTGTGCCAGCATGATGTTTGTTTATATTATCTTGAGTGTGTTTTTGCTGTTATTATTCCTGCTTATATTTGGATAGTTAGCTAACAGTTGTTCTGTTGTGTAGACGTACCACATGTTAGAGCAGATGCCGAGTGATCCGGATGGTAGTGGTCAGCCGAGGTGTCGTACTCATTAGGCCGTGTTGTAGTTTCCTTTTTGTTGGTTTTCCAGTTAGGACCTTGGTTTCTTTTTATCTGTTGATGATAGCTTGTGTTTTCCGGTTGTTAGTACTTCTGGTCACCTTCATAACGTTGTTAAAACTTAATTTATGATTTCTGGTTATTCCTTATATGTGCCTTGTTATAAGATCTTGTTAAGTTGTTGTCAAACTAAGGTCGGGACCCACTGTTAGGTCCTACCTAGTAACTCCCCGAGTTCTGAAAACTTGGGGTGTTACACATCAATAGCCAACCCGCACACGTGCGTTCTTGGTTGTCGCCGGTCGGCTTATATTTGACCTTCTCCAAGGTCAACAACTTACCATTCTACTACACTTTCCATGTTACCATACTCATGAACGCTACCCTCCTTGGAGTACTCTATCTTAAACTCCGTTAGCTCTTCCCACGTTCCATGCTTCCTTCTTCTTTCATAAGATAACTATACCCTTCTAGGCCCCGCACGCCGTATAACTCACCTTCAAAAGCTTAACCACGCCTCATGCTATCTTTTAAGCGTGTCTTCTCAAATCTCTAACGTTACTCGGCAACTGTTCGCATTTATCTTGGTTGTTGTCATACGTCTTTTCATAACTAAACGCTCCTTGGTTCGTCTTTCATTTTCTTGGGATCATCATTTATACACATTTCCTCTTCTTGGCATTTCTTAGCCTTATCATCATAACACAATCAGGTTAAATCCACGTGAATCTTTAGCAAATGGTTCGATCACTCTTCTCGTCTTGACGCTACAACTTAGGAGCACCTATAAAAAACTTCACGTCTTGAAGGAATATCACCTTTAACCTTGCTAGAGTGAATCCATCTCCTTCTCGGTTCGTATCTTTAGGTGTCCACGCGTCTTCTAGAAGAACTTAAGTTCATTTTCACTATTGGTCTCGTTGTCGTTCAATCATGGCTTCTATGGAACCACTTCCACACATTAATGTTACTCTTGTTTCTTGTATTGTCTCCATCTCACTTTCTCTCTAGTTGTCTCAAGTTTTCCTTTCACTTGTTCTTCCATCATTTATGTCATCTCTAATCCTCCTCTTCGACATCCTTTTACAGGAATCCGAGAACGTCATGGTGTTCGTTAACACGATATGCTCAACTTGATATTTGAGTGTACTCCTCCACGTATGAACGCTATCCCAAGCCAACCACATCGTCTTTAAAGGTGATGATACTATACTTATCATCTTTTTTATTAGGTCTCGTACTAACTACAACTATATATAATAAGAATCTTGATAGCATGAATTATAGTCTATATTTTAGGACCTGTTTAGACGTTTAATCTTCAATAATCTGCATGATTGAATGTATATTATGTGATTATATTGTCATTTCATCTATCTTTGCGGGAATCGAGGTCTACACCAAGTTTCGTTGTAATCGTAGGTAAAATGGCACATTTTGGATCAAAATGGATCTAAGGAATAAAGGAGTCATTGGAACTACATTTAGGAGCTTAAAAGAGAACCAGGAAGCTTGGAATTAACAATGAAAATTTACTTTGGATCAGATTTAACAGATTTCACCTTCAGCTGAGATTCACCTCGGTTGACCATAGAGTCACCTCGACCGAGGTGATCTAGAGGAGCGCCCCGACCGAGGTGAACACCCTGACGTGGCGAGATATATTTTATTTGGCTGAGATCTTTTATTTTTTGTAACACCCCAAATTTTACAACTTAGGGAGTTACTGGTTAGGACCGCACAGTGGGTCCCGACCTTAGTTTGACAACAACTTAACAAGATCTTACAACAAGGCACAGATAAGGAAAACCAGAAATCATATAAATAGTTCTTAACAATGTATGAATGTGACCAGAACAACTAACAGCCGGAAAACATAATATAACAAAGTACGAAAAGAACGAAAGGAAGCAAGGTCCAACTGTAAATCCCACAAATGAAGAAACTGTAAAACGTCCTAAAGTACGACACCCCGGCTGACCACTACCGTCCGGATCACTCGGCATCTGCTCTAACCTGTGGTAAATCTACACAACATATCAACCGTTAGCTAACTATCCAAACATAAGTAGAATGACAATAGCACAAACACAAGCAGAAACAAAAATAAGCAAACATCATGCTGGCACTTAACCGTTTATTATCTATTATTTAAGTGATTCACATTATTCAATTTAAGTTGTGGCACGAGAGCTATTAACAGCTCTCGCCTCCGTTCCTTATCCAACTGGGTGTAGGTCTAGCTGACCTCCGCCGGTAGCATCACTACAAACCGAGTATGGACTAGTCCCTAAAGAAACCCCCAGCGCTCGCAAGCTAACTGAGCAGAATGCCACCGCCCGTTACTCTTAGGCCAAGTATAGGTCGGTAATTATATATCACAACCTATCTCTCTAAACATTTCAATCACACACCACTATCATCATTCATGCTCATATTTAAAAGTCAACTAAGTAAGCCCAAAGGACTTACCTGATATAAAGCTCGACTCTTTGTAAACCAACTCGCTCTGTAAACTGTAGCAACTCAGTTGCCTGCCAAAGGAGATAAGTGCATTAGCACACTCCCACGTAGTTAGAAGTCTAAGACTTCTAAGCTAGAATAATGTAGTAAGACATAACTAGTTACAGTACTAATTTAGGGTAAAATGACCATTTAACCCTTGGTCCCGAAACTCCCAAAATTTCCAAATTCATGTCTAAACTCCTATTTGAGATTCTAAAATCATATTTTAACTCCTAAAGTTTAGTTTTGTTACCAACTGTCACGTTTCTTATTTTTCCTATTTTCCAAAAGCTCGTAAAGGTCTAACTTCGGTTTCAAATATAAAATTCGTAACAGCTTATAAAAATTCCGAATAAATTCTCTAGATCATCTATGATGTTCTATCTATCCTTAGGAGAAAGAATTCCTCAAAACTGTTCAGCCATTATTTTTATAAAAATTCGCAAAGTTGGCTACTACACTTATTATTCCTATACTTAACCAAAAATCCAAGTTTACAAAACTGCTTAACTACTCAACTTCGAAAGCCTATAACTTCTAATCCGACCATTCATTCTTTCTCAAAGTTTAATACCATATACTACGTATAACCGTCTACAACATATCCAAAATTCAACGGTGGATCTTTATCCGAACGCTCAAACTGTAATATCCGGAAATTTTTAAACTCCGTTAATACCGAATTCAACCGGATACCGATCCGCCAACCTAAATTCTTTTAAATAAAATAAAATGATATTTAATTTCTATCACTTTATGTGACCGTGATTCACATAAAATGATAAATTATGTAACCGGGAATAATTCCGTACTTTTAAAATAAGACCGAAGAGCGGTCCCGTACGAATACCGATCTAGTTATCTTTCCACTTCAGTTAAATGAGCAGACCAACCCATTCTCTTTCGGCCCAGTGTTCTCCTGCCGGCCCATTTCCTTAATCTTTCCTAACTCTTTGTTTTAACCTAATGAGATATCTAAACCTAATTAACCTCACAAACTAATCATGTCCGCTACTTTCTGCACAACCGGTGAACCGGCTGCATTCTTTTGGCACTCTCGGACCACCGCTAGCACGCCGCGCCGGAGACCAGCCTAGTACGCCGCTCCGCCTCCACCGAGAACCCAGGGAGATCACGCATGGCCCTCTGCACCCAGCAACGAACCAGGACTGCACCTCTAATGTACGAGTCGCTGAAGATCCCTACTCCCGCCTCTGATCTGGGACGAGTTGCAACCGACAGGAGGCCCGCAACGACACTAGCAGCCACCGGAGCCTTGCGACCTTCCCCGTCGACCACCAGTGACCAGCCAGGAAGAGTAGTGCACCTGCGGTGAGTACAATCGAGCCAGCGTACGAGCCACCGGACCAGGACACCTCTACTACGCCCCAACACTGTGAACCCGGACCAGTTTTAGCCTACTGCATACGGCGCCTCCGCCAACGGTGACATATCCTAGTTGACCCTGCAATCACTCGGAAGGAAGCCAACGCCGGGCCTTCCTCTGTGTCTATTCTCGAGCGCGAAGTAACGTAGTTGAGTCGGAATCGCCATAGGTTAGACCACAGCCGGCAAACAAGGATCAACATTACCACGGCAGTCCAGTACGGAATCTAGCCTCCACCTAATCTGACCGCGGGATACGATCGGAGTTGTCGCCAACCATAACTTCGGTGAGTCCCTCTCCTTCCCTTTCCGGTTTGTTGTGTATCGTAGTTTTGGCCTTGGGGCCGACCTGTTAGGTAGATTAGAGAGGGAACCTGTTGGTTAGACTAATGCAGATTTTTGGAGTAATGAGAGGGCGGTGAGATGGATATAGTAGTATAGTTGGACAAGGGCCGTACTGCAGCCGAAGAGGGAAGTTTGTGAGTTGTGCTTCTTCTCAGTGCAGTGCATTTGGATCCTATATAAACATAAGAATAGGATATATAAGTACGTATATATATATATATAGGTGGCAATACAATTTATAGGTATATATTTTGTATAGATATAGAATGGAGAGTATATATATATATATATATATTTATATATATATATATATATATATATATATATATATTTATATATATATATATATATGTTAAAATAAGTGTAGTATATATATACATAAGTATAAATATAGATGGGAAGGGCTACATTTATGGATAATTGTAGCAGTACAATGTACGTAAATATATGTATATATAGAAGTAGGATTTGAAAGAGATAAGTATACAAACATAGACGTATTAACAGTGTTCATATATACGTATTTATAGTTTTACGAGTTGGAAGAGATGAGTATATATATATATATATGAATAGGTGAAGTGGACGTAAATGTAGATATATAGACGTATAAGAAGAGTATGCACATTTAAGTATATATATAAAAATGTTTCGGTAAGTATAAGTATAGTATATATATATATATATATATATATATATATATATATATATATGTAAATGTAAGTATATATATATATACATATATAAATTTAGATAGTAACCGGGAAGGAGGAGTGTTGTCCTTTTCAGGTTGATTCGAGATTTGAACCTATAACTTAAATAACTTTTTTTTTTAGACATAATTTACGGAAAAAAAGATATGAAAGAAATTAGTAGGATTCAAGAATAAACTTCGAGAATTTACGACATTAAGGGTAAAATGGTCTTTTACCGTAAGAGAGCTTTTTCCGTAATTCCTTCGCATGAGGTTGGACATCGAGACGTGATTTTGATCCACATGCCTTATTTGATAGGCGTTTGAGTTACCACGGGTACGGACTGTTTTGAGACGTGTTAGAGAGTGTTTTGACTCAGGTAAGTCCTTGCGACTTACTTAGCTGGTTTCTGGATATTAGTTGGGTGATAATGGTTTTGTGTGTACAATGTGTGTTATAATAAATAACAATTTGTTAGGACGACCGTGATTATTATGTTTTAAGACCCAAGTGTATGTATAACGGGCCGTGACATCACTGCCCAGCTCTGCCAGGAGACTGGGAGGTTCTCTATACCCAGACCATCCAGGTACACGGTGAGATGCATCGGATCCACTCCTGATGGGTACACGGGGGTGGAGGCGAGGTTTGCGAATTCCTCGTGTCACAAAATAAGTATCATTAGAGTGAATGACTTAAACGAAGATAATAAATGGATTGTTTGAAAGCATGATGAGTGTTTATTATTTTATGTGTGTGTGTGCTATTATTATTCTCCTAATGTTTAGATAACTAGCTAATGGTTTCTCTTGTTGTGTTTTTAGATTTACCACAGGTTAGATCCGCAGCTGAGTGATTCGGAAGTAGTGGTCAGCCGGGTCTCCGTACTCTTTAGAGTGGGGTTGGGTATTTACCTTGTGGTTTCTTCTTCTTGTTAAAGACAGTTAGTCTTTTGTGGTTTAAGTACGATAGCCTGTTAGACTTTGTTGCATTCATCCTTTTTCAAATACATTTTTATGAATTTTGGTTTTTCTTATTTGTGTCTTGTTGCAAGATCCTAGTAATATTGTTGTCAAACTGAGTTCGGGACCCATTGTGAGGTCCTAACCAATAATGTCCCGAGTTCTGAGAATTTGGGGTGTTACAACATGGTATCAGAGCTCTAGGTTGGCAACGACAACACCAATTACGATGACAAGAAGAGAATCCCGAATCAACTCAACGGGATCAAATGACGGATATAAAAGAGAGTAGTTCCGGAGAAGCAAGAGATGATCGCCAACTAGGGAATTTGAGAACGACAACGGAGAGGCTCTTCCAAGTTGTGTAAAGTGACTTCACAAACAAAGAGGATGACGTCGAAAATTTGCCATAGACATGAAAGTCAAAAGGGAGATATGGTAGCGATTAAGAAAAGAGACATAAAATTTAAGCTCACTGACAGACTAGGAAGTGAAAGTTGATGCCAAACGCAAGGCGAAATATGATCACTCTCAACAAGCTAATTGCCACCACAATCCAGATTGATAACCGAGACAGTCAAAAGTATGGAAGTCAACACGAGATACATTATCCATCCAAAGAGAAAGAATTAAAGAGCTGCAACTTGGAAGCTTACGCGTTGCCAGAAAAAGGAAAGGTGGATTTCACCAACGTGGAAGTGGAGTGATCTCGTAGAACACAGGAGAATTTTGACATAGACCGTGATACGACAATAACCAGCTTCTGTAAAGGCAGCATTACACGCAACACCCAAGGAAGAAGAATGTGTGAGAAGAGTATTGGTGAACTCGAGGGACCCCAATAACTTCTCATTCAAAAGGAATTTAAGCTAACAACACTACAAGTTCATAATAGAGAACCGCAAATAGACGATAACTCAGGTAAAAGAATCACGGAGATGTACCTACAAGCTACCCTAGAAGGATTGAAAAGTCTGTTGATGGAAGAAGAATGATACAACTAGACTCGTAAGAGTATAACGATCTTACAAAAGTGTAGATTGTAGGAGGAGCTAAAGAAGAATAAACAAAGAGACTGGAGGAGATATATTTCACCAAGTATATCAAGCCTCAAAAGAGATGGAAGAAAAGTAAGTCTATGATGTTGTAGAAGGTCAACTACATCCTACTTGGACAACTTAAAAAGTTACATGTGCGGGTTAACTAGTGATGGTTAGTTAACCGATAAGAAGAATAACCACAAGGTTATAATAGAATTTTATCGACATCTAGTGAATTTCTTTCGGAGATCCACGACAAAAATGGTGGAGTTAAATCAATACAAGTACTAGTAGCCTGGATGGTAACATTAAATGAGTCCAATATGATAACTCTAATAAAGAAATTTAAGAGCAGCTCTTGACGGTCGGTAATGACCCTCGATGATAGTAATGGTGTAAAGGGAATTGTTGGGAGTAGTTACTTACTACTGACTACGAAAGATACATATCAGAGTTAGATTGAAGGGATCCCTGTAAGAAGAACTAGAAGACTAAGAGGAAGTAGATGATTGGAAACATGTCCTATGTCTTAGCATTCCACACAAGTAAGACTGATGGTGCTCCTTCGAGAAAAAGTAGGGTCAGACTGTCTAGATTGACAGGGAAAACCCTTGTGATTAAAGATGTGACACAGAATAATTGGAAATTCCGAGGCGGCACAAACATAAAGAGTATGATGTAAAGCCTTGGTGAAATGTGTGGTCGAGTTGTGAGGTGATTGCAGATAGAATCTACAGGTTGACTAAAACAGACATGAGAAGGAGTAAAAGTGAAAGACTAAAGGTTGTTATATGGATCTGGTATCACACCAATAAGATGGTTACCGAAAGGACTAAAGACTGTTATTTAAGGAGAAATGGAAGTACACCATTGAAAATTCAGCTGGACTGATGACCTAAGAGTTGATAAAGTAATAAGACCAACCAACGTGGTTCGTAAAGCGAGTACGAGAAAACTCAAAGGGGTAACTATCCTACTGGGGGTTAAAGATTTATAAGGTAAAGCAACACGAGCATAAGGACAACATAATAAATGCGAGTCAAGAACTTTGATCTTTGAGAAAATCATATACAATTGAGATTTCTTATACAAATGCTACCAATAGGTGTTTAATAAAAGTCATACATATCGGACCGATAACGATAGGATGGATAAAGTGTAAACCAAAAGAATAACTTAACCAGTAAGAAGGAAAGTCATGTATCAAGAGGCGGGTCTTGCTAAATGGGAATAAAGTGTTGAGATAAGGATGCCTTTGTAGAATCTATGCAAGAGTACAACATAACTGAGATTCCAAAATAAAATGAGCAGTAATGATCAACTGAAAGTTGAGACCGATTCAGGGGAGGAAATTTTTATAAGACGAGTCACCTAGTAGAAGAGTTCACAAGACAAGCTTGAGAGACCAAAAGAGATTGAATGTCGATCCGGATATGAGGGTCTAAGGTGCATGAAATGGATACCTACAATGGAGTGTAGAAGTAGAATGTAGACTTTACAAGTGTGAAGAGGTTTTGACCTCCTCAAAGATATAGGAATTTGAAAGAAATCACAATGCCGGTATCAAAGAGTAGAAGCCCTATGGCGGAAACAACAAAGTTTCATGAAGGTAATATTGCCGATAACACCAGCGAAGGAATGTATATATGAGAACGGCCATGGTGGACTCGAAAGTTCAAGGTAAACCCAATTATCACGGGACTTAAGTCATCAAAACCGATGGTCCATTAAAGGGGAACTGCAAGGGGATGATAACTAAGGTCATCATAACTACCAAGACACGTACCAACAATCGTTGAAGACTTGGAATGACTATTTATGTCAAGATGAATGACCCATTTGGGCTCGAGAAGTAGAGTTTGCCTAAGGAAACAGAAGTGTGGAAGATAAAATGAATTAGCGAAGCATGAAAGGATTAATCGAGCAGATGATGCTCAACAAGAATTTAACGGCAGTATAGGTATGAGAAGAGTAAGTCCGGGATATTGAGATAAGTCAACTATAGACTACCGACGTCAATTGAGGAAGTGTAAGTGTTGGGTGGTATTGACGAGTAGGTACCATTAAGAAGAGACATTACTAATTGCGGATTTGAGAGGTAACTTTACCGATACCTTGGAGGATTCTCCAAGTAGGCAACGACAACCTTCTGGGATGATCTAAGGATATGGAGAGAATCGGGTTAGAAGTTGCTTGCTAGTTGGTTAAGAACAGACTACGGTTGAGTAAGAGAGTAAGGGTCTGTTTGAAGAGGATCTTGCTAGTATTAGGAGAGAAGTATAGGCGGAAGTTGAGTAAATCATGTAGACCCTCAGGAAGAAGCCATTGTGCCTAATGGGTGTTACAACAGAAGCGTGGTAGGCACACAACCCACAGAGGAAGAAGATCAATGTTAGGTTAACTCTGAGTTCGATTAAAAAATTAGAGATCTATATGAAAAGGCCAACTTGGGTGTGGGTGTTGTTTTGAGTTATATGAATTTGAAAGCTTGATAAGAAATAGGTGAAAACCCATTAATTAAGGAACGATCCGAGTAAGTCACATTGAGGAAATCGGGCCAAGCAGTTTGTATTACAAAGAGCATTAGACACTTAGTAAAGTGCCGACAAAAGTTTAAGATCATTAATTCAGAACCGATAGTCGGGAACTTCCGAAAATTGGTAGAGTCGTCAAAAGAGTTGGAAGTAAGTCTAGAAAACCAAACCATGAAGAGAGTACCTACCGGATCCTAGACACGTCATCAGTCTTGAGGATCTGATAGTGAGCCAAACCATACTTTTGTGGTGTAACCAGTAGTTGTCCTGGAGCGCAATACTAAACGTCTGCGGTCCAAGGAGATACCGTTGTTGAGGATCCACTGGTCTAGACGAGGAGCCGATGAGGCCACTGGGAGACAGAGGAGAGTAGTAGACGTAATTATTCCGAGTCCTCTGCGTGGTTAGATGTTACTTCGGTACCAACGAGTTAGTACTCGGATGTTGTTTTGTTTGACCTTTCATATTAGTTGAGTGATTGTGTTTTGTGTGATGTGTGCCTAAGTTTGCTGATTGAGTAGTTGCATGTTAGAAAATGGGACTTAATGAAACCCGGTCATACAAAGAAAGTCATTTGTTTAGATACATTATTCTAAGTTTCGGGACGAAACTTATTTTAAGGGGGCACTGATGTAATATCCTGAAATTTTAAACTCCGTTAATACCGAATTCAACCGGATACCGATCCGCCAACCTAAATTCTTTTAAATAAAATAAAATGATATTTAATTTCTATCACTTTATGTGACCGTGATTCACATAAAATGATAAATTATGTAACCGGGAATAATTCCGTACTTTTAAAATAAGACCGAAGAGCGGTCCCGTACGAATACCGATCTAGTTATCTTTCCACTTCAGTTAAATGAGCAGACCGGCCCATTCTCTTTCGGCCCAGTGTTCTCCTGCCGGCCCATTTCCTTAATCTTTCCTAACTCTTTGTTTTAACCTAATGAGATATCTAAACCTAATTAACCTCACAAACTAATCATGTCCGCTACTTTCTGCACAACCGGTGAACCGGCAACATTCTTTCGGCACTCTCGGACCACCGCCAGCACGCCGCGCCGGAGACCAGCCTAGTACGCCGCTCCGCCTCCACCGAGAACCCAGGGAGATCACACATGGCCCTCTGCACCCAGCAACGAACCAGGACTGCACCTCCAATGTACGAGTCGCTGAAGATCCCTACTCCCGCCTCTGATCTGGGACGAGTTGCAACCGACAGGAGGCCCGCAACGACACTAGCAGCCACCGGAGCCTTGCGACCTTCCCCGTCGACCACCAGTGACCAGCCAGGAAGAGTAGTGCACCTGCGGTGAGTACAATCGAGCCAGCGTACGAGCCACCGGACCAGGACACCTCTACTACGCCCCAACACTGTGAACCCGGACCAGTTTTAGCCTACTGCATACGGCGCCTCCGCCAACAGTGACAAATCCTAGTTGATCCTGCAATCACTCGGAAGGAAGCCAACGCCGGGCCTTCCTCTATGTCTATTCTCGAGCGCGAAGTAACGTAGTTGAGTCGGAACCGCCATAGGTTAGACCACAGCCGGCAAACAAGGATCAACATTACCACGGCAGTCCAGTACGGAATCTAGCCTCCACCTAATCTGACCGCGGGATACGATCGGAGTTGTCGCCAACCATAACTTCGGTGAGTCCCTCTCCTTCCCTTTCCAGTTTGTTGTGTATCGTAGTTTTGGCCTTGGGGCCGACCTGTTAGGTAGATTAGAGAGGGAACCTGTTGGTTAGACTAGTGCAGATTTTTGGAACAATGAGAGGGCGGTGAGATGGATATAGTAGTATAGTTGGACAAGGGCCGTACTGCAGCCGAAGAGGGAAGTTTGTGAGTTGTGCTTCTTCTCAGTGTAGTGCATTTGGATCCTATATAAACATAAGAATGGGATATATAAGTACGTATATATATATATATATAGGTGGCAATACAATTTATATGTATATATTTTGTATAGATATAGAATGGAGCGTATATATATATATATATGTTAAAATAAGTGTAGTATATATATACATAAGTATAAATATAGATGGGAAGGGCTACATTTATGGATAATTGTGGCAGTACAATGTACGTAAATATATGTATATATAGAAGTAGGATTTGAATGAGATAAGTATACAAACATAGACGTATTAACAGTGTACATATATACGTATTTATAGTTTTACGAGTTGGAAGAGATGAGTATATATATATATATATATATATATGAATAGGTGCAGTGGACGTAAATGTAGATATATAGACGTATAAGAAGAGTATGCACATTTAAGTATATATATAAAAATGTTTCGGTAAGTATAAGTATAGTATATATATATATATATATATGTAAATGTAAGTATATATATATATATATATATACATATATAAATTTAGATAGTAACCGGGAAGGAGGAGTGTTGTCCTCTTCAGGTTGATTCGAGATTTGAACCTGTAACTTAAATAACTTTTTTTTTAGACATAATTTACGGAAAACAAGATATGAAAGAAATTAGTAGGATTCAAGAATAAACTTTGAGAATTTACGACATTAAGGGTAAAATGGTCTTTTACCGTAAGAGAGCTTTTTCCGTAATTCCTTCGCATGAGGTTGGACATCGAGACGTGATTTTGATCCACATGCCTTATTTGACAGGCGTTTGAGTTACCACGAGTACAGACTGTTTTGAGACGTGTTAGAGAGTGTTTTGACTCAGGTAAGTCCTTGCGACTTACTTAGCTGGTTTCTGGATATTAGTTGGGTGATAATGGTTGTGTGTGTACAATGTGTGTTATAATAAATAACAATTTGTTAGGACGACCGTGATTATTATGTTTTAAGGCCCAAGTGTATGTATAACGGGCCGTGACATCACTGCCCAGCTCTGCCAGGAGACTGGGAGGTTCTCTATACCCAGACCATCCAGGTACACGGTGAGATGCATCGGATCCACTCCTGATGGGTACACGGGGGCGGAGGCGAGGTTTGGGAATTCCTCGTGTCACAAAATAAGTATCATTAGAGTGAATGACTTAAACGAAGATAATAAATGGATTGTTTGAAAGCATGATGAGTGTTTATTATTTTATGTGTGTGTGTGCTATTATTATTCTCCTAATGTTTAGATAACTAGCTAATGGTTTCTCTTGTTGTGTTTTTAGATTTACCACAGGTTAGATCCGCAGCTGAGTGATTCGGAAGTAGTGGTCAGCCGGGTCTCCGTACTCTTTAGAGTGGGGTTGGGTATTTACCTTGTGGTTTCTTCTTCTTGTTAAAGACAGTTAGTCTTTTGTGGTTTAAGTACGATAGGCTGTTAGACTTTGTTGCATTCATCCTTTTTCAAATACATTTTTATGAATTTCGGTTTTTCTTATTTGTGTCTTGTTGCAAGATCCTAGTAATATTGTTGTCAAACTGAGGTCGGGACCCATTGTGAGGTCCTAACCAATAATGTCCCGAGTTCTGAGAATTCGGGGTGTTACACAAACATTGGTCGACAAGTTGGGCAGTTTCTAACTTAAAAGCTGAAGGAAAACAATTGAATTTACAACAGCCCTTTATTTCCACCATTTTATTTATAAAACTCAGCAACTACCTATTACTCTCTTAACTATGCTCAAGGCCGAATTACAGCAGCTCATCAATCTAGCATTAAGGAATCGGTATACATACATAAGATTATCCAATAACCTTCCCCTTAAACTAATCAGAAACCTATTTTAAACCAAGTATAGGCTCTTACCGGGTTGCAGCTAGAAGGGTGGCTCGTTACAGTGGCTGTAACTCTATGGGCTCAGCCTTTCGGTTCTGTAGGTGACTGCAGTTTGAGGCATAGCAGCGTCGGTCGAAGGGACAAGTAGAGAAGGATGGTGAGTGTTGTACGCAGGTGGCTGTAGAGATATAAAAATGAAGACGGAAGAAAACAAAACCGCTGCACTAACCTTGGTTCAGTGGGAAGGACAGAAGGTGGTCGTATTTGCTTGCAACGGCTGAGCGTATACAGACGGGGCTGGTGTGCAGTTTGCTGTTGTTCTGTCGTTCTCCAATTTACTTTCGTATGTGTGAAGATAGGAGAGAGAGATGAATACTCAGAATAGGAAAACGATAATTTGGGAATAAAGGAGGCGTTACTGCCGTATGAGAGATAGAAGGAGAAGCGTAACGGCTGCATAAATCTGTAACTGCTGATCTTTTGGCTCCTCTATTCGCTGGGCTGAAGCAAGGCAGAAGAATGGCTGCAGAAGGCGTTGAACTGAAGGAGTGTTGGGCTGGAGAGCGTTGGGCTGAAGACTAAACATTGGGCTGAAGCTGGCAAGGCAGCAACTCTTCCTGGCTGAGTACACGCTGGGCTGGAGATGCTGGCAAGCTGCTGCTGTTGGGCTGAAGCTGATGCTGTGGACAAGGCACAACAGTGGGCTGCTGGGCTGCGGACAAGGCGCAACAGTGGGCTGGTGGGCTGCGGACTAGAGCTGGCGCTGGGTAAGGCAAGCAGTGGCGGCTGGGCTGCAGCTGGGCGGAGTCTGGCGCAAGGTTAAGGCTGTGCACTCTTGGCTGGCGTTGGCTGAAGTTCGGAAACGAGATCCCGACAATTAAATGCACGGAAAAGACGGATACGGGTCATGCTATAGTTTAGGATTGGTTATAGCAATCCTATCATTTTATGTGGAAGTAAGCTACATAAAATGATAACTTTTTAAGAGATTCTATCATTTTATGTGAAGGAATTCTACATAAAATGATAAATTTTATAATCATGTATCTAACTAAGTAGACGGATATGGGTCGACTGATTGAGATCTGGTTTATAACGGAAATAGACGGAATAAAAATTCCGGATTTTACATCAGTACCGCCTTAAAATAAGTTTCGTCCCAAAACTTAGAATAAGGTATCTACCCAAACCTTTCCCCTCACGAGTTATACCCTAGCATGCAAACTACTCACGTCATCAAGCACATAACCGTAAACAATCATTTAAACATATAATCACAGAAGTCATATAAGGTATCGTCTCAGTACTAACCCGTCGGTACTGAGGTAGCGGCTAACTCCGCAAAGAACTCAGGGTAGGTACGTCTGATACTCTCCTCTGTCTCCCAGGTAGCATCATCAGCTCCTCGTCTAAACCACTGAATCCTCAGCATCGGTATCTCCTTAGAACGCAGGCGTCTAATACTACGCTCTAGGACGGCTACTGGATACTCCACAAAAGTGTGGTTTGGCTCGACTATCAGGTCCTCATGACTGATGACGTGTCTAGGATCCGGTATGTACTCTCTCAGCTGAGATACATGAAAAACTAGGTGGAATCCTTCCAGTCTCGGTGGCAGTGCTAGTCGGTAGGCAACCTCTCCGACTCTCTCTAAGATCTCAAATGGACCGACATATCGGGGACTCAGCTTCCCCTTAATGCCGAAACGTCTAACTCCTCTCGTAGGTGACACTCTCAACCACACCTGTGCACCTACTCTAAACTCCAAAGGTCGACGCCTTTTGTCGGCGTAGGACTTCTGACGACTCTGAGCTGCTAACATCCTCTCCCGGACTAAGGCAATCTGGGCGATGTCATCCTGTATCTGGTCTGGCACTACTCCATCAGCCTTGCTTGGCTCATCCCAGCACAACGGTGTACGACATCTTTGTCCGTACAAAGCCTCATAAGGTGCCATCCCAATAGAAGCATGCCAGCTGTTATTATATGAAAACTCTACCAGTGGGAGATGATCTGGCCATACCTGTCCCCAATCTAGCACACATGCCCGTAACATGTCCTCTAAGGTCTGAATGGTCCTCTTAGACTGACCGTCTGTCTGTGGGTGGTAGGCAGTGGTAAAGTGGAGACTCGTCCCCAGAGCGGTATGTACCTGCTGCCAAAACCTCGAGGTAAAACGTCCATCCCTGTCGGAGACGATAGTCCTCGGTACTCCATGGAGTCTCACAATGTGCCTGGTGAACTCCTCTACTAGACGACTTACCGGCCACGTTTCCTTAATCGGAATGAAACATGCGGTCTTTGTCAGACGGTCTACCACTACCCAAATGGCATCAAAACCTCTGCTGAGCCTCAATCCTGTAACAAAATCCATAGATATATCTTCCCACTTCCAATGTGGTACTGGAAGTGGGTGGAGCTCTCCTCCGGATCTACGATGCTCAATCTTGACCTGCTGACAGGTCGCACACTGAGCTACATATCGGGCCACATCAGGCTTCAAACCACCCCACCAGAAGGAACGTCTCACGTCCTTATACATCTTACTCGCTCCTGGATGTACAGAGTAAGGGGTAGCATGAGCCTCACCTAGTATCCTTTGTCTCAACTCAATGTCTGATGGCACACAGATACGATCCTGCCGTCTCATTACTCGATCGGCACCAATAGTGAACTGAGGTGCCTCATCTCGTGACATCCGGTCTCGGATCCGGGTCAAAGTCGGACAGGTCTCCTGCTTCTGTCGGATCTCACCCAACAGGTCAGGAAGTAACTCTAAGGTGGCTAACTGATGAGCTGTATCGGGGAACTGGATCTCTACCTCCAACCAAGCTAAGTCTCTTTGTAACTGTGGCTGTACTGTCAACCGAGCTATCGCCTTCTCCCGAGGCGTCTTCCGACTCAAAGCGTCAGCAACTACATTCGCCTTTCCGGGGTGGTAGAGAATCTCAAGGTCAAAATCCTTGATTAACTCTAGCCACCGCCTCTGGCGGTTATTCAACTCCCGCTGAGTGAATATGTACTTCAGACTCTTATGGTCTGTGAAGATCTGACAGGTCGCTCCATAGAGATAATGACGCCAGATCTTAAGAGCATGTACTACCGCAGCTAACTCCAGGTCATGGGTGGGGTAGTTCTCCTCGTACGTCTTCGACTGTCGAGACGCATACGATATGACCTTACCCTTCTGCATCAAGACACACCCCAAGCCCAGCTTGGATGCGTCACTGTACACTACAAAGTCCTCTGCACCCTCAGGCTGTGCTAAGATCGGAGCAGACGTCAATCTCCTCTTCAGCTCCTCAAAACTCTACTAACACGGCTCAGACCAGACGAACCGAGTAGTCTTCCTTAGGAGAGAAGTAAGTGGTCGGGCGATCAGGGAAAACCCTTCCACAAACCGACGGTAATAACCTGCCAATCCGAGGAAGCTATGAACCTCCTTAACATTCTTCGGAGGTTGCCAAGAGGACACTGACTCAATCTTCGCCGGGTCGACCTTAATCCCCTCAGCAGTCACTACATGGCCTAGGAAAGCCACCTCTGACATCCAGAACTCACACTTGGATAGCTTAGCATATAACTGGCTATCCTGTAGAATCTGTAACACTGTCCTCAAGTGCCCGGCATGCTCTTCTCGACTTCTAGAGTAAACTAGAATGTCGTCAATGAAGACCACTACAAACTGGTCTAGGAAGTCGATGAAAATCCCATTCATCAACTCCATAAATACTGCTGGCGCATTAGTGAGCCCGAATGACATCACTACAAACTCATAGTGACCATACGTAGTCCGGAATGCCGTCTTAGGTATGTCCTGATCTCTCACCCTCAGCTGGTGATAACCCGATCTCAAATCTATCCTCGAGAACACTGACGCTCCATGCAGCTGGTCCAACAGATCATCTATGCGAGGCAGTGGGTACTTATTCTTGATGGTGACCTTGTTCAACTCCCTGTAGTCGATACACAACCTCATCGATCCGTCCTTCTTCCTCACAAATAACACTGGTGCGCCCCAGGGAGAAACACTAGGGCGTATGAAGCCCTTCTCTGCTAACTCCTCTAACTGCTTCTTCAGCTCAAGCAGCTCTATCGGGGCCATGCGGTACGGGGCCTTCGAGATCGGTCTCGTGCCCGGCTCTAACTCGATGCTAAAGTCAACACTCCTCTGTGGAGGTAGCCCTGGCAAGTCGTCACTGAATACCTCTGCAAACTCGCAGGCAACTGGTATCTCCTCTACTGTCAGGCTCTTGCGCTCCTTCATGGCATAACACCAGAAGGCCTCGCAACCCTGTGCTATCAATCTGGCTGCTCTCACTGCACTGATAACTGTGCCGGACATTCCGAGGTCCCAACCTCGGAATATCACTCTGTGACCCTCCTCAGTGGCGACAGTCACAGTCCTCCTACCAATATCCAAGACGGCTCCATGTCTAGTCATCCAATCTATCCCTAATATCACGTCCTCATGTGCTAAGGGCATGACTAGAAAATTTACTAACCAAATCCGGCCTCCCAGGTGAATAGGGCAGTCATAAATCTCTCGAGATCCTCTAACCTTACCCCCATCTGGTAACCCAACCACAAAAGGTACACCCTCTACGGTAGCTAAGGACAACCTATCTACACATGCATCTGATATAAAGGAGTGCGTAGCACCCGTATCAAATAAAACTCGCACAGGTAAGTCATGGATCCAAATAGTACCTGTGGTCGCAGGTGCTGCAGGCTGCTCAGTGCTCCTCAACTCGAACACTCTCGATGGTCCTCCTTTGGTGTCAGTGGTACTACCACGTCCTCTGCCACGACCTGATTCCTGTGCCGTACTGTATGAAGCAGGATGCCCTGGGGCCCGGTACTGTTGCTGCTGCTGACTCGGTGCTCGGTACTGAGGAGGTCTCTGTACACTCTTCTCAGCACCTGTAGGAGAAGATCCCTGCTGGGAAGGGGCCCTACCCTGACGGCAGAAAGTAGATCTGTGTCCCGGCTTCCCACAAGTGAAGCAAGTGGTAGGTGGTCTCTGGCAATCTGTCTTAATGTGATCACGGCTACCACAGTTAAAGCCCTGTCGATCTCTACTGGGAGTCTGAACTGTAGAGTGGTAGCTGGACCTCCCCTGGGTCTGTCCTCGACCATAACCCGCTACTGTTGCACTGTTACCAGCATGTCCTGTCCTCTGCCGCTTATCCGGCCCACTAGACTGAGCTGCTTTCCTCGAAGCTGGCCTATCTCTCTCATAAGCAGAGGCCCTATCCTGATAATCAGACAAAGTCTCACAGCGGAATCCAGCCAGATAGGATCGGGTACTCTCCCTCAATCTCCTGGAGAAAAGGTAAACATGCTGCTCTTCTGGAGGTGCAGATGGTCCAAGTAAGGTCAACTCTTTCTGAAACTTCTTTATGGCTGCAGCAATCGGGATATCCTCAAATCCCGCCTCAATGAAATCGTGGAATCTCTCCCTCCTCAGCGAAACTAGACAGTACCTGTCCCTAACAATGTTCCTCATCTGCTCCCAACTGGTGACTCGGCCACGAATGGTACGCCACCATGAATGAGCATCATTTGTGAAACAGGTCTGCACCAAATCCACCTGTCGATCCTCGGGACAACGTATTGCCTCCAAAGCAGTCTCTATCTTCCCTATCCAGTGCTCCACTTCTAGCCCTATTTCTCCACTGAATGAAGGAACCTTCTGAGAGTTGAAAGCCTTCAACCACTCATCCGGTCTCGGTGCTCTAGACCTAGTAGGCGCTCTATCAGCATTAGCCCTCCTCTCAGATACAGCCGGCACCTGAGACACTCCCTGTGTCACCTGAGCTGACCTAGCCGGTACCACCGGTGGTACCTGGGTAAGCCTCTCAACTCTGGCAGCTTCCTCCATGCGCTCGACGTAGGCTCTGTACTCCCTATACTCCGATGCTCCAATAGAAACACGTCCTGACTCAATAGAACGTGCTCCTTGCGCTCCTGACCTAGCGGCGGTCTCAGGCCTGACCTCGGGGCCTACACTCTCAGCTACTTCTTCTACAGCAGCCTCTCGTATGCTTGCTGCAGGTGGGTCCTCTCGAGGAACTCGTCCTCGAACTCTCCCTAGTGGAGGTCTACCCCCACGACCACGCCCTCTAACAGCAGGGGTGCTCTCAGCTCGATCCTGTCTGACTGGGGGAAGGGGAGGACGACCCCTACCTCGGCCAATCACTTGTGCAGCCCTAGTACGTGCCATCTGCACGAATAGTAACAACTACAGTTATAAACTAGCTAATCTATCATACAGTAAAAGTCTATAATTATTCTAAGAATACCGAGATCCGCAGAGATAGTGGTGGTCATCCGTACTTTCTATCCCAACCCGACTCTGTATGCATTTTAAAACCAAAATTCTCTTTGGAAAACTCAGACCCCTTTCGGGTTCTATTTATTTACTTATATGACCTTTTTGAAGATTTCTAGTGCCATTGTTGCCAACCTGGCTCTGATACCATGTTGTAACACCCCAAATTTTACAACTTAGGGAGTTACTGGTTAGGACCGCATAGTGGGTCCCGACCTTAGTTTGACAACAACTTAACAAGATCTTACAACAAGGCACAGATAAGGAAAACCAGAAATCATAAAATAGTTCTTAACAATGTATGAATGTGACCAGAACAACTAATAGCCGGAAAACGTAATATAACAAAGTACGAAAAGAACGAAAGGAAGCAAGGTCCAACAGTAAATCCCACAAATGAAGAAACTGTAAAACGTCCTAAAGTACGACACCCCGGCTGACCACTACCGTCCGGATCACTCGGCATCTGCTCTAACCTGTGGTAAATCTACACAACATATCAACCGTTAGCTAACTATCCAAACATAAGTAGAATGACAATAGCACAAACACAAGCAGAAACAAAAATAAGCAAACATCATGCTGGCACTCAACCGTTTATTATCTATTATTTAAGTGATTCACATTATTCAATTTAAGTTGTGGCACGAGAGCTATTAACAGCTCTCGCCTCCGTTCCTTATCCAACTGGGTGTAGGTCTAGCTGACCTCCGCCGGTAGCATCACTACAAACCGAGTATGGACTAGTCCCTAAAGAAACCACCAGCGCTCGCAAGCTAACTGAGCAGAATGCCACCGCCCGTTACTCTTAGGCCAAGTATAGGTCGGTAATTATATATCACAACCTATCTCTCTAAACATTTCAACCACACACCACTATCATCATTTATGCTCATATTTGGAAGTCAGCTAAGTAAGCCCAAAGGACTTACCTGATATAAAGCTCGACTCTTTGTAAACCAACTCGCTTTGTAAACTGTAGCAACTCAGTTGCCTGCCAAAGGAGATAAGTGCATTAGCACACTCCCACGTAGTTAGAAGTCTAAGACTTCTAAGCTAGAATAATCTAGTAATACATAACTAGTTACAGTACTAATTTAGGGTAAAATGACCATTTTACCCTTGGTCCCGAAACTCCAAAAAATTTCCAAATTCATGTCTAAACTCCTATTTGAGATTCTAAAATCATATTCTAACTACTAAAGTTTAGTTTTGTTACCAACTGTCACTTTTCTTATTTTTCCTATTTTCCAAAAGCTCGTAAAGGTCTAACTTCGGTTTCAAATATAAAATTCGTAACAGCTTATAAAAATTCCGAATAAATTCTCTAGATCATCTATGATGTTCTATCTATCCTTAGGAGAAAGAATTCCTCAAAACTGTTCAGCCATTATTTTTATAAAAATTCGCAAAGTTGGCTACTACACTTATTATTCCTATACTTAACCAAAAATCCAAGTTTACAAAACTGCTTAACTACTCAACTTCGAAAGCCTATAACTTCTAATCCGACCGTTCATTCCTTCTCAAATTTTAATACCATATACTACGTATAACCGTCTACAACATATCCAAAATTCAACGGTGGATCTTTATCCGAACGCTCAAACATTGGTCGACAAGGTGGGCAGTTTCTAACATAAAAGTTGAAGGAAAACAATTGAATTTACAGCAGCCCTTTATTTCCACCATTTTATTTATAAAACTCAGCAGCTACCTATTACTATCTTAACTATGCTCAAGGCCGAATTACAGCAGCTCATCAATCTAGCATTAAGGAATCGGTATACATACATAAGATTATCCAATAACCTTCCCCTTAAACTAATCAGAAACCTATTTTAAACCAAGTATAGGCTCTTACCGGGTTGCAGATAGAAGGGTGGCTCGTTACAGTGGTTGTAACTCTATGGGCTCAGCCTTTCGGTTCTGTAGGTGACTGTAGTTTGAGGCATAGCAGCGTCGGTCGAAGGGACAAGTAGAGAAGGATGGTGAGTGTTGTACGCAGGTGGCTGTAGAGATACAAAAATGAAGACGGAAGAAAACAAAACCGCTGCACTCACCTTGGTTCAGTCGGAAGGACAGAAGGTGGTCGTATTTGCTTGCAACGGCTGAGTGTATACAGACGGGGCTGGTGTGCAGTTTGCGGTTGTTCTGTCGTTCTCCAATTTAGGCTCGTATGTATGAAGATAGGAGAGAGAGATGAATACTCAGAATAGGAAAACGATAATCTGGGAATAAAGGAGGCGTTACTGCCGTATGAGAGATAGAAGGAGAAGCGTAATGGCTGCATAAATCTGTAACTGCTGATCTTCTGGCTCCTCTATTCGCTGGGCTGAAGCAAGGCAGAAGAATGGCTGCAGAAGGCGTTGAACTGAAGGAGTGTTGGGCTGGAGAGCGTTGGGCTGAAGACTAAACATTGGGCTGGAGAAGCTGGCAAGGTAGCAACTCTTCCTGGCTGAGTACACGCTGGGCTGGAGATGTTGGCAAGCTGCTGCTGTTGGGCTGAAGCTGATGTTGTGGACAAGGCACAACAGTGGGCTGCTGGGCTGCGGACAAGGCGCAACAGTGGGCTGGTGGGCTGCAGACTAGAGTTGGCGCTGGGTAAGGCAAGCAGTGGCGGCTGGGCTGCAGCTGGGCGGAGGCTGGCGCAAGGTTAAGGCTGTGCACTCTTGGCTGGCGTTGGCTGAAGTTCGGAAACGAGATCCCGACAATTAAATGCACGGAAAAGACGGATACGGGTCATGCTATAGTTTAGGATTGGTTATAGCAATCCTATCATTTTATGTGGAAGTAAGCTACATAAAATGATAACTTTTTAAGAGATTCTATCATTTTATGTGAAGGAATTCTACATAAAATGATAAATTTTATAATCATGTATCTAACTAAGTAGACGGATATGGGTCGACTGATCGAGATCTGGTTTATAACGGAAATAGACGGAATAAAAATTCCGGATTTTACATTTTTGGAAGGAGATATCTTATATTTTTGGGCTGGATTTCTGGAAGGAAGATCATATATTTACGAGATCTACCTTGGAGATAAGATATATTTTATTAGGAAATTATCTTTTAAGATATTTCCTATAAAATTATCATTTTAAGATAATTTTATTTTAGGAGATATGGATATATTTTATAGAAATATCTTATAGTTGGAAGGAAGATATTTATTTTAGGAGATAAGGATATATTTTATAGGAAATTATCTTTATAAGATATTTTATCTTTGGAAGATAATTCTCCTATATAAAGGGTTGGATTTTCTAAAGTTCAACCATCTTCGGATCAAGTAACCCGCTACAATCGTAGCACTTAATGATTGAAGAAGCTATAGTTAGGAAGGTTTTTTGGAAGTTTGAAGGAAGATTGAATGAAGGAAGTTCATAGCTTGTTATAGCTTTTGAGGGGATTTGTAAGACTTTCTTAGATTTCCTTTGTTTGATTGTCTTGTTGGATTTGTTATCCAAGGAACGCTGATTTATTTATTTGATTCAGTTATTGAATCCTTGTTCTTAAGGTTTTTGTGTTCAAAAATTCAATCTCTTCCCATATATTTGATTATTGCTTTCATGATGATGAGTAGCTAATTTCTTTGTGCGATTCTAGGGTGATTGGCTGAAAGTTGTGGAAAAACAATGATAGAATAATCTTAATTCCAGTAGGACCCTGAAAGCTCGAGTCTTTATCCTTAACCCTAGAACATCTCGTTCAGTCGACGAACATCTCGGGCGGGGTGGAACTGGACTGACCGAGGTGACCTTATCTGATCCGTAACTGAGAGTTAAGTGTTAGAGTTTGCCAAATCCTATTCTTATTACACCTTTCCTGGTTCAATGCAAGCTTAGGATGAGACTTACCCGGTAATTCCTTTGTTTGTTTACACATGATCATAAGTATAGGTAATAAAGGTTTATCCTTTATTGGAGTTTGAGTGTGCCTTCGTTCCAGCTTTGTGAGTTAACCTGAGACTTACCCGGTAAAGGTTGATTCTATTCCCTTAGTTGGTTTGTTGGTTTGAGATTATAATTTCTTTCCTTAGTACCTTGAGACTTACCCGGTGATAGGTTCTTTGGCTTGGGATTGTGAGTAGTGAGACTTACCCGGTAATCTATTCCACTTTAGTAACACCTTCCCTTTGCAAAACCTCAGCTTTGTCCGCTTATCTTGAGATCTTGAGTTGGAACCACAACTAGATGCTTTAATCCCTAGAATTTCATATTTCCTTTAATTGACCTTATTATCATCTTTGCTTGTTTTAATCGCTTTTTGTGGTCATTAGTTGCATAGACGACCTATACTTGCTTTGTTTCACCTAAGTCCCTGTGATCGACCCTTGGATTTCTTGCTTTTATTACAATTGATCCGTACACTGCGGGTTCACATCCTTGTTTTAAGCATACTTCTTGGGTTATAAATTTAAAGCTTGCACACACTATTTGGAGCGAACAAGTTTTTGGCGCCGTTGCCGGGGACTGTTCTTGCTTTTTCTATTGATCTTTCTGCTTGAGTGTTCTTGCAGATTTGTGTTCCTAGGTACATTTGAAGTTCTCGTTCCGGCAACGGAACAGAGTTTCGCCAAAGAACAAGTTTTTGGCGCCGTTGCCGGGGACTTGGTCTAGACCGAGCCGGTTACGGTTGTCTTTCGGGGCTATTGCCCTTGTTGCTATTAACCAATTTTTCCTATGAGTTTTGTAGTTTTCAAGATATTCGATGACTACATTTGATCCGGCCTGGATAGCAAGACAAAGTGCTAGGGCGGACCATTATGAATATTTGGAAGAGAAATATTCCTTCTATTGGTTTGACAATGAAAGGGAAAGAGAAGAGGCCATTAAGGAGGAGCTTGCGATATGGGATGAGCTGAATGTCCCTAGAAATATTTATGAGCAACCTCTTGAAGATTCGCTCGAATAAAAATTGGAGAAGATGATGAAGAAGTTGGAGGAGCTCAAGGAAAGTACCCTATCATATGCTAAGCCGAAAGAGGAGCATAAGGAAATACTGCAAGTTTCAAGCATTCCTCCAATCGAACCAGAAGTTTCTCCTGAATCTTTTGAGGAAGAGGAAGATGTGGAAGATCTCGATCCAACTGTTGAGACTTCGGCCGAGGTGAAAGAGAGATCGGCCGAGGTGGAAGAGAGATCGACCGAGATGGAAGAAGAATCTGTAGAACTAAAAGTGGAAGATGTAGAGAACCTTGGCCAAATTATTGAGATTGTGGCCAAGGTGGAAGAAAGATCAGCTGAGTTGGGAGAGATTTCATGTGTGGATTATCAACCTAACATGAAACTTGTCCCAAGCTTTGGAGAACTTTATAAGGTGCCTTCTCTTACTCCATTTGAAATTCCTACTAAAGTTCTAGATTTCTTCACGGATGCACCGAAGAGTTGAAGGTCTCTTCCGAAAGAAGCTCCTAAGATCAAGATGAAACCTCCCTTGAAATTGTTGGAAGAAGATACTCCTTGGATTATAAGGAGTGAAGTTAACAAGCGCTTCACCGCTAAGGCAACGAAGTGTTATTTGTTCAAGTATGGGGTCATTCACAAGACAAAGACCTTGTAGTATCCCCAAACTGGAGATGGGGAAGCTACTAGGATTCTCGAGAAGATGTTTTCTCCATCCAGGAAATGATGGGACGCAAGGCTAGTTTATGTCCCATTGAAGTGCACGAAAGCTAGAAGGATTCCGGTGAGAATCAAACCGTACAAGCTTGTACGTGGGAGATATTACCATTTGCCGGTGAAATTAGGAACCGGAACCTTTTTGGAAGAGTTTTATGACGGATGTGATGAGCACTCCAAGGTATTCGAGGTACATTGAGTAATTCTATGGAGAAAGGTCCAGCTAGCAACCTTAAACCAAACGCTTATTGGGAGGCAACCCAAGGTATTGCTTTCTTTTCCCTTTTCTAGCTTATTTTTAGATAGTTTGCTTTGCTTTGCTTTTGGTATCCAGTAGACAAGAACCGGGTACTTTCTAAGGAATGATTACAACTCAAGTGCTACACTGGAAGGACAAAAGTTCGAGAAATTGAGAGGACGGAGCATGACTGAGACACATCTCGGGTTCAGTCACAGGACCTCGACCGAGATTTTCTTTGCCAACCGAGACGGTCTTATCTGGAGCTGTTTCTTATTTATTTATGTAGCTCAGCTTATGTCCGGTGAGTACTCTATTTCCAGACTTATTTTGACCCATTGGGAGAATGTGTCCCAAGTATGGGGTATTTGGATGTATTTATATGACTTATGTGTATGCTTGGATGACTCTACCGGATATTATTGTTTTATCTTGCTCTATGTGTTTATCTGAGACTACATGCATGCATACAAGTTATTTGATTGAGAAAAATGTCAAAAACTGGTTAAGAAGAAAAAATTATATGACCTCGATCGAAGTGATTCTGACCAATCGAGGTGCAGTACCTCGGTTGACTTAGAACATCTCGACCGAGGTGGTTTAACTGAGACAGTTTTCGAAACGATTTTGTGCTTCTTATCTGGATATGACCTCAGTGATGATTTTTGTTTGCTGACTGGCTTTAAAATCTTTATATGTTTGAATGGTTTTATGATATGTTTAAGTTGCTAAATGCTTTGTTTGAAATTTGTGGCATGTTTAATACCTTGTTTTTATCCAAATTATGTTGAATTTGAAGGTTGACACCACATGATGAGTTCTATCACTTTCTTCCTGGGATGATTAAGGCAATTCATTCTCTTCTCTTCTTCTTCTTGATCATGCTTAGCCCCTCATATACATATTTGCCTCCCTTTACCTATCCGGGAATTTGGAATCAAGCAAGTGAAAAGCAAGTGAAAGTGAAGTTGAGATGTTGGCTGGAAGTAGAAAGAAACAAATAGGTTTGGGGAAGTCAATCATGATGATGAGTAACTCGGCACCATTAACATTGTCGGGTGTTTGTGTCTTGCCAAAGTCGGATTGAGCGATATTCCTAACGGGTCATGGTATGTGCATCAAGGGTTTGAGGCAATCTCGAGAAATTGATGATTGTTGATTTCCTAGGCTTAGGTTATTGTGCACCTCTGTCCATGCATCCCAAAAAGTAAAATAAAATAAATAAGCAAAGCTTGTTGGTGGAATATGTTGAAGTTCAAAGAAAGGAAGTGAAGTAAAATCTCTTTCCCGGATTCTAGCACCACATTCCCTATATACATCCCACCCTCACACGTTTCTTGACCTTCTCTTGAAAAGTCCTTGAGACCTCGAGCTTGTTGATTGACTTGGTGGTTTAAACTAGATTATACATGATTAATTTCGATAATTATGATTTATTATGCATTCTATGATTTTATGCAAAGATGAACAACTTTTTTATATTTATAAAATGTTTTGATCATATTTTGATTTTAAATTCCATGAAGCATTCTCTTAGAGTGATCTATAATTGGAGGACACCATTAAAATGTTTTGAAATACTTTTCATTGATCTTATTGACTTATATTCCATTCTATCCTGTATCCAAGATTTGGAACTTGCTTGGGGACAATCAAGGGACAAGTATGGGGTATTTTGATAGCATGAATTATAGTCTATATTTTGGGACCTGTTTAGACGTTTTATCTTCAATAAACTGCATGTCTAAATGTATATTATGTGATTATATTTTCATTTCATCTACCTTTGCGGGAATCGAGGTCTACACCAAGTTTCGTTGTAATCGTATGTAAAATTGCACATTTTGGATCAAAATGGAGCTAAGGAACAAAGAAGTCATTGGAGCTACATTTAGGAGCTTAAAAGAGAACCATGAAGCTTGGAATTAACAAAGACGATTTACTTTGGATCAGATTTAAGAGATTTCACCTTCAGCTGAGATTCACCTCGGTTGACCATAGAGTCACCTCGACCGAGGTGATCTAGAGGAGCGCCCCGACCGAGGGAAACACCCTGACGCGGCGAGATATATTTTATTTGGCTGAGATCTTTTATTTTTGGAAGGAGAAATCTTATATTTTTGGGCTGGATTTTTGGAAGGAAGATCATATATTTAGGAGATCTATTTTGGAGATAAAATATATTTTATTAGGAAATTATCATTTAAGATATTTCGTATAAAATTATCTTTTTAAGATAATTTTATTTTAGGAGATATGGATATATATTATAGAAATATCTTATAGCTAGAAGGAAGATATTTATTTTAGGAGATATGGATATATTTTATAGGAAATTATCTTTTTAAGATATTTTATCTTTGGAAGATAATTCTCTTATATAAAGGGTTGGATTTTCTACAATTCAACCATCTTCGGATCAAGCAACCCGCTACCATCGCAACACTTAGGGATTGAATAAGCTGCAGTTAGGAAGGATTTTTGGAAGATTGAAGGAAGGAAGTTCATAGCTTGTTATAGCTTTTGAGGGGATTTGTAAGACTTTCTTATATTCCCTTTGTTTGATTGTCTTGTTGGATTTGTTATCCAAGGAACGCTAATTTGTTTATTTGATTCAGTTATTGAAGCCTTGTTCTTAAGGTTTTTGTGTTCAAATATTCATTCTCTTCCCATATATTTGATTATTGCTTTCATGATGATGAGTGGCTAATTTCTTTGTGCGATTCTAGAGTGATTGGCTGAAAGTTGTGGAAAAACAATGATAGAATAATCTTAATTCCAGTAGGACCCTGAAAGCTCGAGTCTTTATCCTTAACCCTAGAACATCTCGTTCAGTCGACGAACATCTCGGCCGGGGTGGAACTTGACTGACCGAGGTGACCTTATCTGATCCGTAACTGAGAGTTAAGTGTTAGAGTTTGCCAAATCCTATTCTTATTACACCTTTCCTGGTCCAATGGAAGCTTAGGATGGGACTTACCCGGTAATTCCTTTGTTTGTTTACCCATGATCATAAGTATAGGTAATAAAGGTTTATCCTTTATTGGGGTTTGAGTGTGCCTTCATTCCATCTTTGTGAGATAACGTGAGACTTACCCGGTAAAGGTTGATTCTATTCCCTTAATTGGTTTGTTGGTTTGAGATTATAATTCCTTTCCTTAGTACCTTGAGACTTACCCGGTGATAGGTTCTTTGGCTTGGGGTTGTGAGTAGTGAGACTTACCCGGTAATCTATTCCACTTTAGTAACACCTTCCCTTTGCAAAACCTCAGCTTTGTCCGCTTATCTTGAGATCTTGAGTTGGAACCACAACTAGATGCTTTAATCCCTAGAATTTGCATATTTCCTTTAATTGACCTTATTATCATCTTTGATTGTTTTAATCGCTTTTTGTGGTTATTAGTTGCATAGACGACCTATACTTGCTTTGTTTCACCTAAGTCCCTGTGATCGACCCCTGGAATTCTTGCTTTTATTACAATTGATCCGTATACTGCGGGTTCGCATCCTTGTTTTAAGCATACTTCTTGGGTTATAAATTTAAAGCTTGCACACATCATTTGGAGCGAACAAATCCGCATAAATGACTACATTACAATAATACAAGGTTCAAAAGCTAATAAGATTCTATCATACCACATATATAAGCATACATCAGTATAAGGACATGCCACTACTATACATAACAAGTCCATCATACATGGGTACAATCCACAAGGATGCCTATCAACTTCATCATGCATAACTACAATCCACATATAATATGCATAACTACAATCCACATATAATATACATATCTACATATATACATATATATATATATATATATATATATATATATATATATATATATATATATATATATATATATATATATCAAGTCTAATAAACTAAGCTATCGAGATCCGCGGAAGGAGTGGTGGTTCGTACATTCTACCCCGACTCATGCATGTGATTTTGAAAATGAAAACTCAGAACCCGTGGGGTTCTGTTTATTCCTTAATCAGCCTTTAGAAGATTGCGAGTGCCATTGTTGTCAATCTATTAGGTTAATGTACCCCAATTTATTTTAATTGTCCAAAAACTCCAAACCCTAAAATCTTCTCCTTCTCTCTCCTCTTTTTTTCTCCTTCTCTTTCCCGTTCCACATTCTAGATCTAGATCTAAATAACTCTGTTATGCTAAGAACGTGACATGCAAAAGTCTTAAATTTATAACTCGTTATATTTCTCCTAACTCCTAGCGAACCCGCAGTGTACGGGACGTTTTGTAGTAGGGATAGTATTCCGAGGTCGAACACAAAGACTGAGGTGAGATTGAATTGATTGATGACTAAGGATAGTGAAGATCTAGGCTAAGAAAAGAGAAAGGAATAAAGAAATGAAAATCTCAATGTTTTTGGTTTGGTTTTTAGGTGATCGATCAAAGATCACAAATCATGCAAAATAAACAATCAACTAAGCTAACACCACAAGTAAACAAGCAAATACGAAATATGTAATCAAAGGGAGAAAAACGTATTCTAGGGGTCGGAAATTCCGGTTATGGCATAGGACTCAAGCTATCTAATCATTCCTTGGATCAACTATAGTATGTTGGGAGTGAGCGTTTCTAGATTGGGATCAATCACCGGGTAGGTCTCATGGTCCACTAGTCCATTCCTAAGGTCTAATCACCGGGTAAGTCTCAAAGAGCCTAAGGATAGGAATTCTGCACAAACCGGATGGTATTCTAGGGATCTAACCTCTCCTTACCGGGTAAGTCTCGGGAAGGCAAGTCCTAAACACCTATCCTAGCACACTCAGTCCAATAGCGGCTTGTGAGGCTCACTACTACCTAGAGTTCGTCATCTTCGGTATCTAAGAGCAAGAATCACCGGGTAGGTCTCTTCTAACACTTAGTTGCTAACACTAGGTCACCCTAGGATAGATTTAATTCAACAAACACTAGGATTTCAACACTCTAACAACCAAACACTTGGATTTATCATTACAAGCAAGTTAATCAAAATCACGGGGTGTTCATCAAGATCCACGGCCGTGGTTTGTCTAGAACAAACCGTGGTTTCTAACAGTGACTAGGTTCAATCAAACGAATCATCCAAGCATACATTTAAGTCTATTCCATCATAGTCCAAGCCATAACCATCCTTTCCTTACCCTAGAATCGCATCTAATTAGCCAACAACATGCATCTTAAAGATCAAACTCAACAAGCATAAAATCATAGAATCCATGGCAAGAAGATGAAATGAAAGATGGATTAAGCAAATGAAACAAGTAACACAAGATAAATCAAGGTTCAAGAAGGACTTACAATCCTTCAAAAGAAGGTTCAATCGGTTCTTACAAAGCTTTGCAAAACGTTTCACTCAAAATCACTCAAAAAGACTATGGAACTATGAACTAGTGTGCTTCTTCTTCTTTTCCAATGGAACCCTTCCTTCTTCTCCAATGGAAGCTCCAATCCAATCTTCCAATGAGAGAATCTTTCTTGTTGAGAGTGTGGGAGAGAATGGGAGTGAGGGGTCTGTCCTTTTTCAGCCTTGCAGGACCACCTTTTATCCTACAAATTTGCAAGGGTCAGCCATGAAGATCGTGGCACAACTGTAACAACCGTCTGGCAAAAACCACGGCCCATTTCCACGCCCGTGGAAGTCCCAGTGGCCGTGGTTTTGGTGCTTCTGCACTCTATTGATCATTAAGCCATAATTCGGTGCATGGCATGCACCAACAAGGTCCCATGTGTCCTCCTTAGCCCCTAGCTTGCATCCCAATGAGTCCGAAGGTGTGTCATCTCGAGGAACGATCCTCGAATGCATCGATTAAGCTCCTAAATCTCCCAAAATACCTACAAAGCATGCAAAAGTCCGTGTAGACGTCTATCTCGACAAAATACGTGAATTGAGTGCAAACGTCGGGAACTAGTGCTAAACCATGCATGAATGAGCGGAAAAACTATCTAAATGAGTGCCTAAACCTAAGTCATAAATCGTGTTATCAAAAATACCCCATACTTAAGGTTTGCTCGTCCCGAGCAAGTCCCCAACTATAGACTAAGAGATGACATGATTTATGCATGCAGAAAAATAACAAAATCTTTTTGGAGTTGTGCTTCTAATATTGGATCACCTTCATAGTCATGTTTCATAGCAATGGACAAACAATCACGTATCAAATAAATGAAGGCACGGAAAGACAATTGTACTTAACTCGAAGGTATGCATGAAATGTAAAAATGAAGAAGTCAAGATGATCATGAGCATATCCAATCTAGATCACTAAGTCTTACACACATGCAAATAGGTCACAAGGGCTTTTGAAATAAAAGGCCAAGAAACGTTGTGATTAGGTGGGAATTTTTCTAGGTTATGTGATGCTGATCCGGGAATGGAACTAACTCCACAATTTCACATTTTTGATCAACTTTCCACAAGTGTATATTTTCTCCATCTTTTCTTTCTTTTCTTTTTCTTTCACTTATTTTTGAGACAATGGCATTGGTGTACAAAAGCCGAAACCTTGGTGATTAGCCATCCTCGGGCTTTTTTATTTTTCGAGGTGCATCCACACCGGGCACACATACCAAAGCTCGTTAGGACTATCGGTTTATTTGACTTTGGCAAGGCACAAACACCCGATTATGTGAATGGTGCCGAGTTACTCGTCATTTAAACCAACGTCCCCAAACCTATATTTTTGTCTACACTTTCACAACAAATTCAGCACTTCATTCATAACATTCATCCATCCATCAACAACTTCACCCCACACTTGCTTTTTACACACTCAACACACTAACATGCTCCTATTCCCGGATGGGTCAAAAGAGGTCAAATTTATATCAATTGAGGGGCTCAAACAACATGATCAAGATGAGAAGTAGAGAAAGATGAATTGCCTTAATCACTCCTAGATGATGTGCAAGAACTAGCATGTAATTTCGATTTTCAATACTCAATCCAATCACGGCAAGCATCATAATCACAAACCATTCATGGGATTCAAGATAAGTACTTCAAGTCCACATATGCATTCATCTATTCAACATATAAGGCCATCCATAGCCAATTCACAAGACAATTTCATCATAAGGGTCATTCCCAAACTTAGAAGCACTAAAATTTTTTTTTAAAATTTTCTTATTTTTTTGGATTTTTCGAAAAGTGTATGTACAATGCAAGACATAATGAAGCATGTGACTAAAAGAAACTATTCTAGATGCAAGTCATGTGAAAGATCATGCAAACCCCACCCCATACTTAGAAACACATTGTCCCCAATGTGATAATGAAGTAAAGAAGAGTGAAAGAGGGTTCTCACAATGTAAAAATGGTTTGCTTTGGTATTTGGGATTGCTCAAGTGGATTGATGGTGGATGATCCTATCAAGAATGGTAGAGAGCTCTAAATGTTCATCAAGGCGTCGGGACCCGCGCTAGGCACCGCTAGCCGTCCAAGTTCCGCGTCCGCTCCACCCATAATTGATGAGGGACTCATCATCATCATCCACATTTCATGCAAGGCTTCCATGCTACCAAGACTCTAGCACACACACAAAGCACACCAAACACACAAAAAAACAGAAAAATCAAAAACAAAAATAAAAACAAAAAGGGGAAAACGTTGCCAATGGGTTGCCTCCCATCAAGCGCTTCTTTAAGGTCATTAGCTTGACCAAACTCGGGGGCGTCTCACTCTAGGTGAAGTGGGGCAATCATATCCACCGGAGCTCCCGAGATATACTTCTTCAACCGGTGCCCATTCACCTTAAAATCTCCACAATGCTCCCCTCCTATCTCAACCGCTCCATGGGGAAAGATCTTCTTCAGCACATAAGGACCAGTCCATCTTGACTTTAGCTTTCCGGGGAAGAGCCGCAGCCTTGAGTTGAAGAGAAGGATAAGGTCGCCTTCACTCAACTCCTTCGGGATGAGACGCTTGTCATGCCAACGTTTGGTCCTCTCCTTGTAGATCCGGGCGTTTTCATAGGCATCTAACCGGATCTCCTCAAGAGCGTTCATATTAAGCAACCTCTTCTCTCCGGCCTCCTTGAGGTCAAAGTTCAACCATCTTATAGCCCAATAAGCTCTATGCTCCATCTCTACCGGAAGGTGGCAAGACTTGCCATAGACTAGCTTGTAAGGAGTGGTGCCAATCGGTGTCTTGAAAGCGGTTCTATAAGCCCACAAGGCATCATCGAGCTTCATAGCCCAATCCTTTCTCGTCCTAGAAACCGTCTTCTCAAGGATCCCTTTTATCTCCCGGTTGGAGATCTCCACTTGGCCACTAGTTTGGGGATGGTAAGGTGTTGCCACCTTATGAGTCACCCCATACTTAGCCAAAAGTGTCCTGAAATTCCTATTGGTGAAGTGCTTCCCTCCATCAATTATGATCACCCTTGGTGTTCCAAACCTAGGGAAGATCACTCGGTTGAACAACCGCACCACAACCTTGGATTCATTTGAGGGAGAGGCGATTGCCTCTACCCATCTCGAAACATAGTCCACCGCCAATAGGATGTAGAGGTTGCCACAAGAAGAGGGGAATGACCCCATGAAGTCCACACCCCACACATCAAATATCTCCACCTCTTGTATGTTGTTCAAGGGCATCTCATTCCTCCTTCAGATGTTGCCCGTCCTTTGGCAAGCATCACAAGCTACCACAAAATTCTGCACATCCTTGAACAAACTTGGCCAAAAGAATCCCGATTGCAACACCTTAGCACATGTCTTGTGTGAGCTAGCATGGCCTCCACACGGCAAGGAGTGACAATGGCGGATCACACTCTCCACCTCATCCTCCGGTATGCATCTTCTAAAGACTCCATCTGGTCCTCTCTTGAACAAAAGCGGTTCACTCCAATAGTAGTGCCTCACATCCTTGAAAAATTTCTTCTTTTGGGCATAGGATAAACTGGGTGGCACCTCCTCACACACAAGGTAGTTCAAAATGTCGGCATACCATGGCTCATTACCCCTTGACACTTGAAACAAGCATTCCTCCACCATTTGCAATTGCTCATCCCGTAATGAGTCATCAATCGGGATGTCATCTCTTTCTAGCTCCAATGGTGGGAGCCTACTAAGGTGATCCGCCACAGAATTTTGGGACCCTTTCTTATCCCGGATTTCCAAGTCAAACTCTTGAAGAAGAAGGATCCACCGAATGAACCGAGGCTTGGCATCCTTCTTTGTGAAGAGATAACGGATCGTAGCATGATTCGTATACACAATGACCTTCGCTCCAACAAGATATGAGCGGAACTTCTCAAATGCATACACAACCGCTAGCAACTCCTTCTCGGTGGTAGCATAATTGAGTTGGGAATCATCTAGCGTCTTGCTAGCATAATAGATGGCATGTGTAAGCCCATCTTTCCTTTGTCCCAAAACAGCCCCAACGGCTACATCACTCGCGTCGCACATGATCTCAAACGGTAGATTCCAATCCGGCGGTTGCATGATGGGTGCGGAGATCAAAGCATTCTTCAACCTACAATAAGCCTCAAGGCAATCCTTGGAGAAAACAAACTCAACATCTTTCATTAGTAGGTTAGTAAGAGGCTTAGAAATCTTAGAGAAATCTTTAATGAATCTCCGGTAAAAACCGGCATGCCCTAGAAAACTCCTTACCCCCTTCACCGAGGTAGGTGGTGGCAACTTCTCTATTGTCTCTATCTTAGCCCTATCAACCTCAATGCCTCGGTTGGACACCAAGTGTCCCAACACAATGCCTTCACTTACCATGAAGTGGCATTTCTCCCAATTCAAGACAAGATTTGTCTCCTCACATCTCTTAAGCACTAAAGACAAGTTAGCTAAACAATCATCAAAGGAAGATCCATAAACAGAAAAATCATCCATAAACACTTCCATGATGTTCTCAATATATTCAGAAAAGATGGCCATCATACACCTTTGAAAGGTGGCGGGTGCATTACACAACCCAAACGGCATTCTCCTATATACAAATGTACCCCAAGGACATGTGAATGTAGTTTTCTCTTGGTCATCGGGGTGGATGGGGATTTGGAAGAATCCACTATAACCTTCTAAGTAGCAAAAGTGAGAATGTTGAGCTAATCTCTCTAACATTTGGTCAATGAAAGGAAGAGGGAAATGATCTTTCCTAGAGGCCACATTTAGTTTCCTATAGTCAATACACATCCTCCATCCCGTAACCGTTCTAGTTAGGATTAGTTCATTATTCTCATTGGTTACTACGGTCATCCAACCCTTCTTTGGAACCACATGCACGGGACTAACCCATTTACTATCCGAAATCGGGAAAATGATTCCCGCATCTAGCAATTTAAGAATCTCCTTTTTGACTACTTCTTTCATGATGGGGTTTAGTCTTCTTTGAGGTTCAATTGAAGGTTTATGATTATCTTCCATTAAGATCTTATGCATGCACAAAGAAGGTTTAATGCCAACTAAATCATCAATGGTATAACCTATAGCTTTCCTATGCAACCTTAACTCATGCAACAATCTAGCAAGTTCATCATCATTCAAGCATGCAATCACAATAACCGGATAAGTAGAATTTTCACCAAGAAAAGCATACTTCAAATGAGAGGGGAGTGGTTTGAGTTCAAGTTCAGGACGACCCCTTGGGTTGTCTTCGGTCAACACTTGACCCCTTGGGTTGTCTTTGGTCCTTCCGGGAAGCTTTCCCGGATCTCTATGGGCTTCACCCGCCTTTTGGAACACTTGTGCTTCCAACACTTTTTGAGCCTTAGAAATGGAAGTCACGGTGCTCTCAAGACCACTCAACCTTCCAAGCAATTGCTCAAACATCATTTCGGTTCTATCCTTTGGAGGTTGAGTAAATCCGGGTGGAGGTTCTTGTGAAGCTTTTGGTGGTGGAGTTGTGCTTGTGGAAGCGGGAGTGTTCAAGGCTCCATCCGGGTTAGAATAGGAAAACCCGGGACGGTTGTGGTTGGGCCGGTAATTGTTGAATTGCCGGTTGTTGTTGAAGTTCCTTGGGCCTTGATAATTGTTGTAATTGCCCCTTCCCATGTAATTCACATCCTCCTCCTTGGAAGATAAGTTGGCTTGTGGAAGCACTTGAGGAGTTGCTTGGTTCTTCAAAGTTGTAGCACACAACTCCCTCAAGGACTTCAATTCATTGTTGATGGCGTCAAGCTTGAATTTGCTCATGGTGACTTCACTCACCTCATATGCTCCCGCCTTTCTCCCTTCACTCTTCCTATGGGAGTACTTTTCAATCACTAGAGCTTGCTTCTCCACAAACTCCCAAGCTTCATCTACATGCTTCTCCATGAAAGTTCCACCGGAAAGGGATTGAAGCTTGAATTGGCTATCTTCATCAAGTCCCTTGAAGTAGATCTCCAATAGCTCAATTTTCGGTATGCCATGGTGTGGACAATCTAGGAGAAGATCTTTGAACCTCTCCCAAGACTTGAATAAACTCTCTCTATCCTTCATCACGAAGGCATTGATCTTCCCTCTTAACTCGGTAGTCTTGGAAGGTGGGAAGAACTTAGTCAAAAACTCGGTTGTCATCTCCTCCCAAGTACCAACTCGCCCTTGTGGAATAGATTGATACCAAGCCAAGGCTTTATCCTTAAGAGAGAAGGAAAAAGCCCTAAGCTTATGATTGTTGCTTTCCAATCTTGGCGGCCTAAGAGTCTCCATCAAGATCTCATAATTCATCAAGTGTTGATGGGGAGACTCTCCTTCCATCCCTCCAAATTGATTATGCCGGATCATTTATAGAACTTGAGGGCGGCGTTCGTAATCATGGGCAGCGGGATCTACTAAGTTCACACCCGGACGGTGTGCTCTTTGTGCCGGATCCATACGTTGCCCCAACGTTTGTGGCTCTTTCATAGCTATGGGCACAACCCTAATATTCACCGCCGCCGGCTGCGGTTGTGGTGGAGGTGGAGGAGGTTGTTGACGGTTAAGCTCTCTTTGCACAAGAGCTTGCCTAATCTCCTCAATCTCCCTCCTAGTTGCCTCTTGCCTCTCATTGGCAAGTCTCCTTTCATTCTCCAAAGCTTCATCCCTTATCCTAATTTGCTCTAAAGCCTCATCTAACTCAGCTTGGAGGTCTCTTCCAGCCATCTCTTTTCCCTTTTTAATGCTCTTGGATCTAGATCTAAGGGTTTTCTCCGGTTCGGGATCGAATGGAGCTAAATCCTTGCCACGAGACCTTCGCATACACCTAAAGAGTAAGAGATGTCCTGAAAAGCAAAGACACAAACCAAAAAGAGATCAAAAGAAACAAGAAAGATCTACACTAACAAACAATCACAAAATAGACTCAATCTAGACCTAGTCCCCGGCAACGGCGCCAAAAACTTGTTACGCTCAGGATGTGTGTGTGAATCGCAATAAGCTTTAAATTTATACTCGTTATATTTATCCTAACTCCTAGCGAAACCCGCAGTGTACGGGACGTTTGTAGTAGGGATAGTATTCCGAGGTCGAAGACAAAGACTAAGGTGAGATTGATTCGATTTATGATCAAGTCTAGTGAAAATCTAGTTCAAGAAAAGAGAAGGAAATAAAGAAATGAAAATCTAAATGTTTTTGGGAGGTTTTTAGATGATCAATCAAGTATCACAAATCATGCGGAATAAACAATTAACTATGCTAACAAATCAACGCAAGCAAACAAGACAAACACAAGATATGGATCAAATAGAGGAAAGCGGATTCTAGGGGTTGGAAAGTCCAGTTATGGCATAGACTCAAGCTGTCTAAACATTCCTTGGATTAACTATGATATGTCGGGAGTAAGCATTTCTAGATTGGGATCAATTACCGGGTAGGTCTCATGGTCCACTAGTCCATTCCTAAGGTCTCATTACCGGGTAAGTCTCTAAGAACCTAAGGGACGGAATTCTACACAAACCGGATTGTCGCCTAGAGATCTAACCTATCCTTACCGGGTAAGTCTCGGAAGGGTTAGTCCTAAACAATCATCCTAGCACACTTAGTCCAATGGCGGCTTATGAGGCTCACCACTACCTAGAGTTTGTTATCTTTGAGATCTAAGAGCAAGAATTACCGGATAAGTCTCTCCTAACACTTAGTTGCTAACACTAGGTCACCCTAGGATAGATTTAGCTCAACAAACACTTAGGATTTCAACATTCTAACAATCTAAGACTAGATCCATCGAACCAGGTAAGATCACGGTTTGTTCTACCTTTCCACAGCCGTGGTTTGGCAAGAACTGGCCGTGATTCCTAACAGAAATTACGTCCATGCACACAAGTCATCCAAAGTTAAATCTAAGTCCATCCTATCATAGCCGTATCCATAACCATCCTTTCCTTACCCTAGAACCACATCTATTTAGCCTAGAACATTCATAATAGCAATCAAAATCATCAAACGTAAAATCATGGCTTCCATTTGCAAGATAATGAAGAGAAAGAGATGAACAAGTTAAGTAAACAAAACCAAGCTGAAAATGGAATTAGAGTGACTCACAACCCTTCTTAAAGAAGGTTCAAACTGTTCATACAACTCTTAGAAATTGAATCCGAAAATTCTTCACTACAAAAGCTCTCTAAGTCTATCAATGGTGTGTCTTCTCCTCCTCCAATCAAGCTCTTCTCCAATGGTAGCTTCCTTCTACCTCCTTCTTCCCAAGAATCTTCTTGTTGAGAGAATATTTTGATTGGATGATAGTGGATAATGGAGAGCTGCTCCAAGATGATTCTCTCAGCCAATGCAGGACCACTTTTATACTACAACTTTGCAAGAGCTGGCCAAGAGATTGTGGCACAGCTGTCACGAAAACATGGCAAAAACCACGGGCAATTCCACGGCCGTGGAAAGGCAGTGAACCGTGATTTTTGTGCTTCAGCTTGCCTTTGATCATTGTTCGCCCCTAGAGGTGTATGCAAATAAGCTTTAAATTTATAAAACTGAAATCAAGCAAGCGAACCCGCAGTGTACGGATCGATATAGTTAAGCAAGAATTCCAGAGTATCGAACACAGGGATTTGGATGGAACGAACTCGATTGCAGGTTATCAAGCGGTGAATATGAGAGTTTTGCAGATATTGGGAAAACAACAATCCTAAAGATCCAGGTATCCAGCTGTGGCAATCGATTCAAGATATACTAATGATATAAAGACAGAGTTGAGATATGCAAAGGTATACTAATGTAAGGTAATCGTACGGTTGAGGTTCCAAAAACCTTATGTAACTCACCTAAAAGACTCCTCCTATACAGGTTGATGAGGCTCAATATAGAAAGATTCTAAAGACAAGGATTAGCATCAAATACCCAAACTTATAATCTAAAGATCAAGACTAACTTATCCGATTGAGGTTGTTGAGGCTCACAATCGAGGTAGAGGTTGTTGAGGCTTCACTACCACCTAGAAAAGACAAGTCTAAACTAAGCTAAAGCAAATCTTTAACTTTGGATCAAGGTAAAAGCAGGCTCGTAAACTTTAGGGAAATTACGGTTAGTTCTTAAGAATCACGGCCGTGGAACTCAAGAACAGGCCGTAATTTAGGGTTTTCGGCGACAATTCTCTAACTCTCAGGGCCTAATCTGTTTGCGATCGATCTATCATCATCTAAGCCACAACTATCAACCCTTCACCTTAGAATTGTTAAGGGTTTTTAGCCAATAACAGTCATATTGATATTAATTCAAGATTTAAAAGGTAAAAGATGGGAACTTTCAAGAACTATCAATAATCTTCAATTGAATCTCAGAATCACAATCAAGAGCAAGTGTTTGTCAACAGATTCAAAACGGAATGAGCAATCAAAATCTTAGGAAAGAAAAGAAACGGGATGTCAATCCGATCTTAAATCAAACCTAAGCAAGAAGAGGAATCTTCTTGCAAAATCCTCCAAGAACTTCGATCTTCCACTCGAAGATCACAAACGGTGACTCTCCAAAACGAACTTTGGAACTTCAATGAGATCTCTCAAATCACCCCCAAGAATGAAGGTTTTTGTGTGTTACTAAGCTTGCGTTTTTTTTACCGCTAAACTTAGGGTTGAAAGGTCGTAAGCGACGTTCACGAGGTTAGGCGAGGTGACGGAATCTTGCTTCATCCGTCCTTTTTATAATGCAGGGCCAAATGTCGGCCCGGCCCAATCTTCAAGAGATCATGGCTTCGAAACGTGGCGAAGGGATTCGCCAAGATCACGGTCGTGGAAGATTCCACGACCGTAATTTTGAGGCGTGGAAACAAATACGGCTAGCTTCCACGGCCGTAATATCCCCTGGAATGAACATCGAATTCTGCTTCACAATCCACGGCCGTAATTTAGGGTAAAACCGTGATTCTTGCCTTCGTTCGTGCATTCCTCAATCTAATACTCCAAATTGCTTCCAAAAGGTGTCCTTGATCTAGAGACACATCGACTCAACTCTCCTTTGCTCGATTCCGTTCGGAAATAGCTCCAAATCACCTATAATCAACATAGAACTCGTGTAGACATCTATATCGACAATATAGGCAATACTAGCTCATATATGCATAAAGCTCAATCAAAGACTATCAATATGAATCAATTACGACTAGAAAACGTGCCTAAAATATCACAATATTTCATGCTAACAAATAACCCCATACTTAACACTTGCTTGTCCCTAAGCAAGGTCTTTCAAAAAGTTCTAAACAAAGGTTAGGATGAAATATGTGTACCTCCCTTCGGATGAATGTGACTTCTAAAGAATAGATCATTCTCAACCCTTGCTTCAATCGTTCTCAAACTTTCACACACTTAATTAGAGAGTAAGAGGCAAAGAAAAATCATGAATCAATTTAGCTTCCAAACAAGCTTTATAACCTTCAAACATTGTCAAAATCAATCATAAGAATTTCAATTTAGATCACCAAGCCATATAACATTCTTTTGATCATAAGGACTTTCAAAGAAAAGGTCTAGAGCATGGAAGGGTAGGGAAAACTTTAAGGGAAAGTGGTGCATAAATCCGGGAAAGTGGACAACTACCTTCTTCTTCTTTTGCGGTTTCCGCAACACTTCACTTAGAGCTTCGCTCTTTCCTTTTTATTTTCCGACTTTACTTTTGGAGTTATGGATAGAGGTGCACAAAAACCGAAGCCTAGGAGATTGGCGTTTCTCATTTTTGCGAGATGCCTCAAACCCTTAGCGCACATACCATAATCCGCTAGGAATATCGCTCAATTCGACTTTGGCAAGACACAAACACCCGGCTATGTGAATGGTGCCGAGTTACTCATCGTCATGATTGACTTCCCCAAACCTACAATTTCTTTCTATTCAATTGATTGCAAATATTTGCTCTCATGGCCCTCCCACATCAAACATGCCTTTTTCTCATTCACTTTCCAAATTCCCGGATAGGTAAGGGAGGCTAATATTTCAATGAGGAGTTAGATGATCAAAGAAAGAAGAAAGAGAATATCGAATTGCCTTAATCATTTCAACAAGAAGTATAGGAGCTTATAATGTGATTTCAACTTCAATTTCTTATATGATTTAGGTAACATTCTCACATTATACAACTTGCAAAAGAGGTAAAATTCATTCATTCAAATCCTTTTCGAATTACCATCCTTTCAAGCATGCAATTGTTATCAACTCAATTCGCAAGTAATGATTATCATGGAAATCATATCGATTCGTTAGAAGCATCAAATTTTTCAAAATTTTTCAATTTTTATGGGTTTTTAAAGTTCTTTTTCATGCAATGCAAGAATGAAACGTGTAACATACAATGAACATGCAATGATAGTCTCGGAATAGAAGCAACATATAGAGTAGAGTTATTACAAACATTTAGTACATCCCACCCCATACTTAGGACGAACATTGTCCCTAATGTTCACAAGAAAGAACAAAAGAAAGAAAAGAAAAAGAAAACTCACAAATGGTGGTTGGGATGTCTAGAAACGAGCTGTCCGGTCATCTATCACTGCGGTGCCGGTGGAGGTGGGAATGGAGAGAAACTCGGATCATAGTACCGCCCAAACTGCTGGCGGTAGACGTCCCTCATCATGTGGTCAAGGTCGTCGAAACGTCTGTCTCTATCATCCGCCCGGATCTCTAGTGCTCCGACTCTCTCTGAAAGTCCGGTAGCCCAATCCGGCATCCTCTCATACCACCCAGGGGGGTGATCATACCATCCGGGAGCATCGGCTGGTGCTGATGGTGGTGGTGGTGGTGCTGCTGGTGCTGCTGACTGCGTAGTGGACCAAGGAGGGGGTGTCTCGTACCAGGTGGGAGGTGTAGTCATCCACGTGGGCCTCTCGCTCACGCTAGCGCGGCGAGATGACGAGCCTGAGGCTCTAGCCGGACGCGGAGAGCGTCTAGGTACATCCTGGGCCGCATCCGGCTGATCCGGAAACGTGCCGAACTCCTGCTCTGCTCCTCTACCACTCTCATACTGCTCTCCCATATCCTCCTCATCATCAGCCGGTGGTGGGACGTAAGGGGGAGCTACAAGCCTGTTCGCGTGCATCGCAGCGAACGTCTCCTTCCAATTGTGGCGTCCCGCCACAATGGAATACTCCGGCAGCCACTCAATACCCCTGCCCGTCCTACTCTCCCAAGGCATGCCCGCATAAGGCGGACCTCTATGTGTGGGGAAGATGAGTCCCCTAACCATGAACGCGTGTAATCCTAGAGGTACGGCGGGTATGCGGGTGCAGGCTGAGAAGTCAACACCAAACGTCCGAGCTATGTGGGTCACTATCCCACCATATCCAATGTTCCCTCTCGATTTGTTCTTAAGCTTGCTCATCGTCGCCGCCAAAAGGGTAGCACAATCTGCGCGGCATCCATGAAGCATAGCGTAGAGAAGGAATAACTCATCCGTCTTAATCTTTTGGGGCGTCTCCGTCCTAGGAAAGAGACACTCCGAAAGAACTCGGTGAGCTATCTTCAAGGCCAAATGGTACATCAATTTGGCCTTGGTATCAGCTGGATGCCAACGGTCCTCGTCGGCATAGATCATCGCTACATCCTCCCAAAAATCCTTAGCGGAAACGTTCCTAGGGAGGCGACCGTTGTAGGTCTCATGGAACCCAAAGATGGTCCCGAACTCAACAATGCTAAGGTGGTAGTCTCTATTCATGAGACGGAAGGAGACAGTCCTATCAACATGGTTGTGCTCAAAAGACGTCACAACCTCTCGGGTGATCTCCTCATAAGCGTCCTCACGAATGTTCGTGAAGACAAGCAAACTGGCTCTATCCAAGAGCCATGTAAGGTCATCTACTATGTTGAGAGGATGTAGATCCTCCAACAACAGATATCTAGGACCTATCACTGTCCTCTTCTCTATTCTCTCAAACGCAGCTATGTGGTTCTCGTGTATGATCGGGATGCTAGGAGGAGGGGGTGAAGATGGAGGTGAAGGTGAGGATGGTGGTGAGGGGGATGAGGGTGGTGGTGCCCTAGATGTGGAAGGGTTGCCCTTTCTCTTCTTATTCTGTTCCCCTCTCTTTTCCTTAATCCTTCCCGAAACTCTCCTCACAAAGTCCATTCTGTTGAAAATTACGGTCTGTTCTTCGTAAACCACGGCCGTGGAATCTGGGTAGACCGTGATTCGACACAGAAATTCTCAATTCTCAGCAATTCAGCAATCAAACTCCACAACAAGCAGTCCTAATCTAATTTCTTCCGATTTCAATCAGTTCTTCCTAAAAATCTCTAACAAAAACGAACAAAAACGACTAGAATCAAGAAGAGAGCAAAAACCTATTTTTCGGATTGAAAAATCCGAAATGCGGGTTTGTTGATCGTTTTCCACTCGATTTGTTGCTTGGATCCTGTTCTTGGTTGGATTTGCTTCAGTTTAGGAAGAAGAATCGTTAAAAACGATTAAAGAACGAAGATTTGGGAGAATCTGCGGGTTTTCGGTATTTAGGGCGTGGAAATTGGGGGTTTTGTGGTGTTTTTGTGGTGAAGTGTGGCTTTTATACTTGCAGGCAAAATTTCAAAAATCACGGTCTATCGGGGCATTCCACGGCCGTGGAAATGTACGGACCCGTAATTTTTGTGATTTTTCACAGGCCTTTGAGAATTACGGCCACTGTAGCTATGGCGACCGTAATTTAGACCGTGGAACTCTCTGTAAAGCTTCAAAGTCCAAATTTCGTCACTTCTCTTCGACATTATCCCCTTTTTCTTCTTTTCCATCGATCCTACAACCAAAAACACGAACATACCGGGAGAAATCGAGGCAAAAATAAAGCAAAAACTTCTATTCTAAGCTAAACTATGAATTGAAAGAAAAAACGAAAATGCAATACCTTGGGTTGCCTCCCAAGAAGCGCTTTGTTTAAGGTCCGTAGCTAGACCATTCTCGCACTTATTCGAGTATGGTAGGTGCAAACTCCTCAGCTTGGAGTTCCGGTGAGTACTTTTTGAGTCGTTGACCGTTCACCTTAAAACTTCCGCTAGCTTCACCCCATACTTCAACTGCACCATGGGGGAAAATACGCTTAATTAGAAAAGGTCCAGTCCAACGAGATTTTAACTTACCTGGAAAGAGGCGAAGTCTCGAATTGAAGAGGAGAACTTGATCTCCTTCTTGGAAATCCTTTGGGATGATATGCTTATCATGCCAACGCTTTGCTCTTTCCTTGTAGATCTTAGCGTTTTCATAGGCGTTCAAACGGAGTTCATCCAGCTTGTTGATGTCTAGGAGACGCTTCTCTCCCGCTTCCTTCATGCCGAAATTCAGCCATTTGATAGCCCAAAACGCTTTGTGCTCTAGCTCTACCGGCAAATGACAAGACTTCCCATACACGAGGTTGTATGGTGTGGTTCCTATGGGAGTCTTGTATGCAGTCCGGTATGCCCACAATGCATCATCTAGCTTCAAGGACCAATCCTTCCTAGTCCTTGAAACCGTCTTCTCTAGAATTCCCTTGATCTCCCTATTTGAGATTTCGACTTGTCCACTCGTTTGTGGATGGTAAGGGGTAGCGATCTTGTGAGTAACCCCATACTTGGCTAAAAGAGCTTCAAAGCGACGGGCTATGAAGTGAGAACCTCCATCACTAATGATTGTCCTTGGCGTCCCGAATCGCGGAAAAATGGTCTTGTTGAAGAACTTGACCACCACCATGGCATCATTTGTGGGAGAGGCAATTGCTTCGACCCATCTAGAGACATAATCTACCGCCAATAGTATGTATTGGTGTCCACAAGAAGAAGGGAATGGTCCCATGAAATCGACTCCCCAAACGTCGAAAATCTCCACCTCTTGGATGTTGTTGAGGGGCATCTCGTTCCTCCTAGAGATATTGCCTGTTCTTTGACAAGCATCGCAACAAGAGACAAAGGATTGCACATCTTTAAATAAAGTAGGCCAATAAAATCCAGATTGCAATACCTTTGCGCTAGTTTTGTTCGAACTAGCGTGTCCTCCACAAGGTAGTGAATGACAATGACGGATGACACTTTGCATCTCATCTTCCGGCACACATCGCCGGATGATGCCATCCGGACCTCTCTTAAAGAGGAGAGGCTCGTTCCAATGGTATTCCCGGACGTCCTTGAAGAACTTCTTCCTTTGTGCGTATGATAGTCCGGGTGGTATCTCCTGGCAAACCAAATAGTTAACAAAATCAGCAAACCATGGTTCGTTACCTTTGGAGATTACCTTGATGCACTCCTCTATGATGTGTAGGTGTTCGTCCGGAAAGGAGTCATCAATGGGTAAATGATCGTCCTCTAAATGTGTTAGACGACTCAAATGATCCGCAACAGAATTTTCCGAGCCTTTCTTGTCGCGGATCTCAAGATCGAATTCTTGTAGGAGAAGAATCCATCTAATCAGCCTTGGCTTCGCATCCTTCTTTGCAAGGAGGTATCGGATCGCAGCATGATCCGTGTAGACAATCACCTTTGCACCTACAAGATAAGAGCGAAACTTGTCAATAGCATAGACAATGGCTAGAAACTCTTTTTCCGTAGTAGCGTAGTTGAGCTGGGCTTCGTCTAGCGTCTTGCTAGCGTAGTATATGGCGTGGGTTCGTCCTTCCTTTCGTTGCCCAAGACCAGCTCCAATGGCTACGTCACTAGCATCACACATAATCTCGAAGGGGAGAGTCCAATCCGGAGGTTGGATAATGGGTGCTGAAATTAGAGCTTGCCGAATAGTGTTGAACGCATCTAGACATTCCTGTGAAAACTCAAAAACCGCATCCTTCATCAATAGATTAGTGAGAGGTTTTGATATCTTAGAAAAGTCTTGAATGAAACGTCTATAAAATCCAGCATGTCCTAGGAAACTTCTTATTCCCTTCACCGAAATTGGGGGAGGAAGTTTCTCTATGGTCTCTATCTTAGCTTTGTCTACCTCTATCCCTCTACTAGAGACTAAGTGACCTAAAACGATTCCTTCCTTAACCATGAATTGACATTTCTCCCAATTAAGAACTAGGTTAGTGTCTTCACATCTTTGCAAAACAAGAGAAAGGTTAGAAAGACAATCGTTAAAAGAGGAACCGTAAACGGAGAAGTCGTCCATGAAGACTTCCATGATTTCCTCTACATATTCGGAGAAGATGGCCATCATGCACCGTTGAAAGGTGGCTGGGGCGTTGCAAAGCCCGAATGGCATTCTCCTATAGGCGAACGTACCCCAAGGGCACGTGAATGTGGTCTTCTCTTGATCATCCGGATGTATCGGGATCTGAAAGAAGCCACTATAACCGTCAAGGTAGCAAAAGTATGAATGTTGTGCTAACCTTTCAAGCATTTGATCGATGAATGGCAATGGAAAGTGATCCTTCCGCGTTGCATTGTTGAGCTTGCGGTAGTCTATGCACATTCGCCATCCAGTCACGGTTCGGGTAGGAATGAGTTCGTTGTTCTTATTGGTGATGACCGTCATTCCTCCCTTCTTTGGAACTACTTGAACCGGGCTCACCCACTTGCTATCGGAGATAGGATAGATGATACCTGCATCAAGAAGTTTAAGAATTTCCTTCTTGACAACCTCCTTCATGGTCGGATTCAACCGCCGTTGAGGTTGTCTTGAAGTTCTAAAGTCCTCCTCCATTAGTATTTTGTGCATGCATAGGGAAGGTTTAATTCCTACTAAGTCCTCAATAGTGTACCCTATGGCTTTTCTATGTTTCCTAAGGACAATCATGAGCTGTTCATGTTCATCTATGCTTAATTCGGAACTAACGATAACCGGGAAGGTAGAATTAGATCCAAGAAAAGCGTACCTTAGATGAGTAGGAAGTGGTTTAAGTTCCATTGCTTTCGGAACTTCTAATGGTCCTTGAGGAGCTTCCGATGTTTCCTTAGAAGCTTCTAAGGATGTTGAATGGTTTGGAGAAGGATTTGAGGAAGTTGAAGAAGTGTGTCGATCGTCCTTTTCCACGGTCGAAATCACGGTTTCCTCTGGTTTTCCACGGCCGTAATATCCTCTGGAATGGAGGTCGAATTTGGTCATGGAATCCACGGCCGTGGAATACAGAGTATGACCGTGGATTCGAGTATTTTCTGCCTCATCGTGGAGTTTCTCAAACTCCACTTCATGCATCTCTTCTTGTGCCTCTAAGGCTTCAATTTCCTCTTTGCACTCTTCTTCTCCTCCTACATCGGTTAGACTCATAGTAATAACCTTTTGCAAAGGATCATTAAAGAGAATCGCACTTACCTCCTCCCTAGTTAAACCTTCTTCGTCTTGGACATTGTAAATATCCTCATCAAAGATTGGCTCCTTCACTAGAGTGGAAAGAACGAACTCTACTTTCTCTTCCCCAACGTCAAAGGCGAGTCTCCCATTCTTGCAATCGACCATGCAGCCGGAAGTTGCAAGAAACGGTCTTCCGAGTATGATCGGGACCGGACTATCCGCAGGAATGTCAAGCACGACAAAATCAATGGGGACAAAGAACTTGCCTAGCTTGACCGGGACGTCTTCTACAATGCCGACGGGACGAGTAATGGATCGATCCGCCATGTATAACGTCATCTTCACTGGTTTAGGGTCGCCTAAACCGATCTTCCTACATAATGCAAGTGGTATGATGCTCACACTTGCTCCCAAATCACATAAAGCGTCATATGTGATCTCTCCCACTCCAATGGGAATGCAAAATGACCCCGGATCTTTCAGCTTTGGGGGCATTTTCTCCTTCATGGTCTTGATGAGATCCGAAGAATCCGAACTCATCTTGACCTCTCCAAAATCTTCTAGTTTCCTCTTGTTAGAGAGGAGCTCCTTCAAGAACTTACCATAAGCCGGCATACCTACAATAGCGTCAATGAAAGGTATATTAATATGTAGTTTGCTCATGAGTTCTATGAACTTACCGAATTGCTTGTCTAGGCGTGCTCGCGCTCTGGATTGAGGGAATGGTAGGGGAGGTTTGAAAGCTGGAGGAGGAACATAGACATCTTCCTTCTCCTTCCCCTTTTCTTTGCTTTTCTCTACGGGGACTTCAACAAACGTAGGCTGCGGATCGGTGGTAGTCACTCCGCTCCTAGTTGTAATCGCCATTACCCTTCCCTTAGGGTTGTCCTCCGTCTTTCCTGGAAGTTTCCCTTGATTTCTAGGAACTTCCTCCGCATGGTTGAACATTTGATTTTCCAAAACCTTTTGAGCTTTGTCAACCTTAGAAATTTGATCATCAACCTTGATGATGCGGTTCTCCAACCCTTGAAGCTTTCCCAAGATCGTTTCCAGTATGGGATCCGGCTTCTCCTTTCCCGTATTGTTTCCTCCATTTGATGATTGCCCTTGGCTTTTCAAAGGAGTAGAGGAAGAGGAGGGTGGAGTTAGTGAATTGGAATTGGAAGGATAGGAGTTACCGGAATTTTGTTGATTGGAGCGCCAATTGTTGTTATTCGAACCCCGATTGTTGTTCCAATTGTTGTTATTCCGGTTGTTGTTGTTTCCATTCCAATTGTTGTTCCGGTTATTGTTCCGGTTATTGTTGTTGCGGTTGGTGTTATCACCGCCGTTGTTGTTGCCTAAATAGTCAACATCCTTCTCTTGTTGCTTTGGGAAGTTGGTCTTGATAGTCTCCTTCAACTCTTTGATCTCATTGTTGAGGGAGAAAATCTGATTTTGAGCTTCATGTGTGAGCTTTGCTCCTTGCTCCACACGATTTCCCTCCACTTTCCGGTGGGAATACTTCTCTATGACTCTTGCTTGCTTCTCAATGAAGTCCCAAGCGTCATCTTCTCTCATGTCCATGAACGTTCCACATGAGAGGGATTGGAGGTTGAATTGCGTTCCCGCATCCAGCCCCTTGTAGTAAATCTCCAGCAAGGCAAGCTTGGATATGCCATGATGAGGGCAATCCAAGAGCAAATCCTGAAACCTTTCCCAAGATTGAAACAAACTTTCGTTAGGTCTCATAGAAAAAGCATTAATCTTACCTCTAAGTTCCACCGTTTTGGAGGGCGGAAAGAACTTGGTGAGAAACTCTGCGGAGAGGTCTTCCCACGTCTCTAGCTTTCCACTAGGAAGAGCTTGGTACCAAGATAGCGCTTTCCCTTTCAAAGAGAAGAAGAAAGGTTTGAGCTTATAGCTGTTGGTAGTGGCGCTCTTTGGTCTCATTGTCTCCATCATACACTCAAAGTTTTGCAAGTGTTGGTGTGGAGATTCAGTGCTTGTACCGCTAAACTGACTTTGGCGAACAAGAGTGATAACTTGAGGGTTGAAACTAAACCCTTGTACATCTTCAGCATCAAAGTTCACACCTAAACGGCGTGGTTGTTGTGTTGGATCCATCCGCTGGCCAAGAGTTCTTGGCTCATTATCCACACGTTCGACCCTCGCATTTCTAGGTGGAATGCGACGGTTAGCAGCTCCTTGCTGATTGAATGGATTTATATTGATCGTGGGATCAATCTCTTCTAAAGGAGGCATGGAAGAATCACTATCGTCGGTGGATGAGTGGTTTCTTCTTCTTGACCTTGTCCTCCTTCTCGAGGACTTCTTGCCCACCTTGTCTTCAAGATCGCTCATCTTTATCTTCATTTGAACGATCATGTCTTGTAGACCATTAACTTGAGTTTGATGGCGATCCATCTCATCCTGGAGGAGAGTCTCATTCCATCGGAGCTGAGCTTCTTTCTCCGCCAACTTATTTTGAAGATCGTGCTCGTTTTCTTCAGCCATCTTCCTTTCCTTGCGCTTTTGCCTCAAGGTTTTCTCTAGCTCTTGGTCAAGAGGTAAGAGATCTTCTGTATTCCTAGACCTGCGCATGCACTCAAAGAAAGATCAAATAACGAGAGCAAGCTCCCAAGCTTGACAACCGGCACCCGGGTTCGATCGAAGCCAAATCCCCGGCAACGGCGCCAAAAACTTGTTCGCCCCTAGAGGTGTATGCAAATAAGCTTTAAATTTATAAAACTGAAATCAAGCAAGCGAACCCGCAGTGTACGGATCGATATAGTTAAGCAAGAATTCCAGAGTATCGAACACAGGGATTTGGATGGAACGAACTCGATTGCAGGTTATCAAGCGGTGAATATGAGAGTTTTGCAGATATTGGGAAAACAACAATCCTAAAGATCCAGGTATCCAGCTGTGGCAATCGATTCAAGATATACTAATGATATAAAGACAGAGTTGAGATATGCAAAGGTATACTAATGTAAGGTAATCGTACGGTTGAGGTTCCAAAAACCTTATGTAACTCACCTAAAAGACTCCTCCTATACAGGTTGATGAGGCTCAATATAGAAAGATTCTAAAGACAAGGATTAGCATCAAATACCCAAACTTATAATCTAAAGATCAAGACTAACTTATCCGATTGAGGTTGTTGAGGCTCACAATCGAGGTAGAGGTTGTTGAGGCTTCACTACCACCTAGAAAAGACAAGTCTAAACTAAGCTAAAGCAAATCTTTAACTTTGGATCAAGGTAAAAGCAGGCTCGTAAACTTTAGGGAAATTACGGTTAGTTCTTAAGAATCACGGCCGTGGAACTCAAGAACAGGCCGTAATTTAGGGTTTTCGGCGACAATTCTCTAACTCTCAGGGCCTAATCTGTTTGCGATCGATCTATCATCATCTAAGCCACAACTATCAACCCTTCACCTTAGAATTGTTAAGGGTTTTTAGCCAATAACAGTCATATTGATATTAATTCAAGATTTAAAAGGTAAAAGATGGGAACTTTCAAGAACTATCAATAATCTTCAATTGAATCTCAGAATCACAATCAAGAGCAAGTGTTTGTCAACAGATTCAAAACGGAATGAGCAATCAAAATCTTAGGAAAGAAAAGAAACGGGATGTCAATCCGATCTTAAATCAAACCTAAGCAAGAAGAGGAATCTTCTTGCAAAATCCTCCAAGAACTTCGATCTTCCACTCGAAGATCACAAACGGTGACTCTCCAAAACGAACTTTGGAACTTCAATGAGATCTCTCAAATCACCCCCAAGAATGAAGGTTTTTGTGTGTTACTAAGCTTGCGTTTTTTTTACCGCTAAACTTAGGGTTGAAAGGTCGTAAGCGACGTTCACGAGGTTAGGCGAGGTGACGGAATCTTGCTTCATCCGTCCTTTTTATAATGCAGGGCCAAATGTCGGCCCGGCCCAATCTTCAAGAGATCATGGCTTCGAAACGTGGCGAAGGGATTCGCCAAGATCACGGTCGTGGAAGATTCCACGACCGTAATTTTGAGGCGTGGAAACAAATACGGCTAGCTTCCACGGCCGTAATATCCCCTGGAATGAACATCGAATTCTGCTTCACAATCCACGGCCGTAATTTAGGGTAAAACCGTGATTCTTGCCTTCGTTCGTGCATTCCTCAATCTAATACTCCAAATTGCTTCCAAAAGGTGTCCTTGATCTAGAGACACATCGACTCAACTCTCCTTTGCTCGATTCCGTTCGGAAATAGCTCCAAATCACCTATAATCAACATAGAACTCGTGTAGACATCTATATCGACAATATAGGCAATACTAGCTCATATATGCATAAAGCTCAATCAAAGACTATCAATATGAATCAATTACGACTAGAAAACGTGCCTAAAATATCACAATATTTCATGCTAACAATCATTAAGCTTCGATTTGGTGCATAGTTTGTGTTGGCAAGGTTCCATGAGTCCTCCCTAGCCTTTAGCTTGCATCCTAATGAGTCCGAGGGTGTGTAATCTTGGTGAACGATCCTCAAACGTATCGTTTTAGCTCCTAAATCTCCCGAAACACCTACAAAGCAACGCACAAGTCCGTGTAGACGTCTATCTCGACATAATACGTGAATTGAGTGCAAACGTCGCGAACAAGTGCTAAACCATGCATGAATGAGCGAGAAATCTATCTAAATGATTACCTAAACCTAAGTCATAAATCGTGTTATCAAAAATACCCCATACTTAAGGTTTGCTCGTCCCCGAGCAAATTCTCAACTATAGACTACAAGATAACATGATTTATGTATGCAGAAAAATGGCAACATCTTTTTGGGTTTGTGCTTCTACTATTGGATCACCTTTAAAGTTATGTTTCATGGAAAATGATAAGCAAGCATGCATTAAATAAATGAAGACATGGAAAGACAATTGTACTTAACTCAAAAGCATGCATGAAATGTAAAAATGAAGAAGCCAAGAAGATCAAGAGCACATCCAATCTAGATTACTAAGTCTTACAAACATGCAAATAGGTCAGAAGGTCTTATGAATTAAAAGGCCAAGAAACGTTGTGATTAGGTGGGGATTTTTCTAGGCTATGTGGTGCTAATCCGGGAATGGAACTAACTCCACAATCTTGTCCTCGATCAACTTCCCTCAAGTGTATATTTTTCTCTATCGTTTCTTTCTTTTCTTTTCTTTGACTTATTTTTGAGACAATGGCATTGGTGTACAAAAGCTGAAACCTTGGTGATTAGCCATCCTCGGGCTTTTTCTTATTTTTCGAGGTGCATCCACACCGGGCACACATACCCAAGCTCGTTAGGACTATCGGTTTATTTGACTTTGACAAGGCACCAACACCCGATTATGTGAAGTGTACCGAGTTACTTGTCATTTAAGCCAACGTCCCCAAGCCTATATTTTTGGCTACACTTTCACAACAAATTCAGCATTTTATGCATGATATTCTTTCATCAACATCTTCACCCCATACTTGCTTTTCATCAACACACTATCATGCTCCTATTCCCGGATGGGTCAAAAGAGGTCAAATTATATCCATTGAGGTGCTCAAACAATCATGATCAAGATGAGAAGTAGAGAAAGATGAATTGCCTCATTCATTCCTAGATGGTATGCAAGAACTAGCATGTAATTTCGAACTTCAATACTCAATCCATCCTAGGCAAACATCATGATCACAAATCATTCATGGGATTCAAGAGAAGTATTTCGAGTCCACATATGCATCATCAATTTAACACATAAGGCCATCCATAGCCAATCCACAAGACAAGATTCATCATTAGGGTCATATCCAAGCCTAGAAAGCACACAAATTTTTAAATTTTCTGATTTTTATGGGATTTTCGAAATGAATATATACAATGCAAGACATGTGAAAATATTAAACTACCCTAGATGCTTATCATGCAAAGAATCATGCAAACCCCACCCCATACTTAGAAACACATTGTCCCCGATGTGTAAATGAAGTAAAGAAGAGTGAAAGAAGGTTCTCACAATGTAAAAATGGTTTGCTATGGTATTTGGGATTCTCAAGTGGAATTGATGTTGGATGATCCTATCAACCATGGTAGAGAGCTCTAAGTATTCCTCAAGGTGTCGGGACCCGCGCTAGGCGCCGCTAGCCGTCCAAGTTCCGTGTCCGCTCCACCCATAATTGATGAGGGGTTCATCATCATCATTCTCATGCCAAGGAAGGCTTCCAATGCTACTAAGGTTCTAGCACACACACAAGGCACACGAATCACACACAAAGATAGAAAAAAAATCTAAAACAAAAGAAAAACAAGAAGGGGAAAATGTTACCAATTTGTTGCCTCCCACCAAGCGCTTCTTTAAGGTCATTAGCTTGACCAAACTCGGGGCGTCTACTCAAGGTAAAGTGGGGCAATCATATCCACCGGAGTTCCCGGGATGTACTTCTTCAACCGGTGCCCATTCACCTTAAAGTTTTCACTATGATCCCCTCCTATCTCAATAGCTCCATGGGGAAAGATCTTCTTCACCACATATGGCCCGGTCCATCTTGATTTGAGCTTTCCGGGAAAAAGCCACAGCCTTGAGTTGAAGAGAAGGACAAGGTCTCCTTCACTCAACTCCTTGGGGATGATCCTCTTGTCATGCCACCGTTTGGTCCTCTCCTTGTAGATCCGGGCATTCTCGTATGCATCCAACCAGATCTCCTCAAGTGCGTTCATATCAAGCAACCTCTTCTCTCCGGCCTCTTTGAGATCAAAATTTAGCCACTTGATGGCCCAATGCGCTCTATGCTCTATTTCCACCGGAAGGTGGCAAGATTTGCCATAGACCAACTTTTAAGGAGTAGTGCCAATTGGTGTCTTGAAAGCGGTTCTATATGCCCACAAGGCATCATTGAGCTTCATAGCCCAATCCTTTCTAGTTCTAGATACCGTCTTCTCGAGAATGGCCTTTATCTCCCGGTTGGAGATCTCCACTTGGCCGCTAGTTTGGGGGTGGTAAGGTGTTGCCACCTTATGGGTCACCCCATACTTAGCCAAAAGTGCCCCAAAGTTCCTATTGGTGAAGTGCTTCCCTCCATCACTTATGATCACCCTCGGTGTTCCAAACCTAGGAAAGATCACTCGGTTGAAGAACCGCACCACAACCTTGGATTCATTTGAGGGAGAGGCGATTGCCTCTACCCATCTCGAAACATAGTCCACCGCCAATAGGATGTAGAGGTTGCCACAAGAAGAGGGGAATGACCCCATGAAGTCCACACCCCACACATCAAATATTTCCACTTCTTGTATGTTGTTCAAGGGCATCTCATTCCTCCTTGAGATGTTGCCCGTCCTTTGGCAAGCATCACAAGCTACCACAAAGCTTTGCACATCCTTGAACAAACTTGGCCAAAAGAAGCCCGATTGCAACACTTTAGCACATGTCTTGTACGAACTAGCATGCCCTCCACATGGCAAGGAGTGACAATGGCGGATCACACTCTCCACCTCATCCTCCGGTATGCATCTTCTAAACATTCCATCCGGCCCTCTCTTGAACAAAAGTGGCTCACTCCAACAGTAATGCCTCACATCTTTGAAGAACTTCTTCCTTTGGGCATATGTCAATCCGGGAGGCACTTCCTCACACACTAAGTAGTTCACAATGTCGGCAAACCATGGCTCGCTTCCTCTAGACACTTGGAACAAGCATTCCTCCACCATTTGCAATTGCTCATCCCGGAATGAATCATCAATCGGGATGTCATCTTTTTCAAGTTCCAATGGTGGGAGTCTACTGAGGTGATCCGCCACTGAGTTCTCGGATCCCTTCTTGTCCCGGATTTCCTAATCAAACTCTTGAAGTAGAAGGATCCACCGAATCAACCTAGGCTTTGCATCCTTCTTGGTAAGGAGGTAACGGATCGCATCATGATCCGTATAAACAATGACCTTCGCTCCAACAAGATACGAGCGGAACTTCTCAAATGCATACACAACCGCTAGCAACTCTTTCTCGGTGGTAGCATAATTGAGTTGGGCATCATCTAGAGTCTTGCTAGCATAATAAATAGCATGAGTGCGCCCATCTTTCCTTTGCCCCAAAACAGTCCCAATGGCTACATTGCTTGCATCACACATGATCTCAAACGGTAAACTCCAATCCGGAGGTTGCATGATAGGTGCGGAGATCAAGGCGCTCTTCAAGCTACAAAAAGCCTCAAGACAATCCTTGGAAAAGACAAAATCAACATCTTTCATTAGTAGGTTAGTGAGAGGCTTAGAAATTTTAGAGAAGTCTTGAATAAACCTCCGGTAAAAACCGGCATGCCCTAAGAAACTCCTTACCCCCTTCACCGAGGTAGGTGGTGGCAACTTCTCTATTGTTTCAATCTTGGCCCTATCAACCTCAATGTCACGATTGGACACCAAGTGCCCCAATACAATACCTTCTCTTACCATGAAGTGGCATTTTTCCCAATTCAAGACAAGATTTGTCTCCTCACATCTTTGCAATACTAATGACAAGTTAGCTAAGCAATTATCAAAGGAAGAACCATAAACAGAGAAATCATCCATGAACACTTCCATGATATTTTCAATGTATTCCGAAAAGATAGCCATCATACACCTTTGGAAGGTGGCGGGTGCATTACACAACCCAAATGGCATTCTCCTATATGCAAAAGTACCCCATGGACATGTAAATGTTGTTTTCTCTTGGTCATCGGGGTGGATGGGGATTTGGAAGAATCCACTATAGCCATCTAAGTAGCAAAAATGAGAATGTTGAGCGAACCTTTCTAGCATTTGGTAAATGAAGGGGAGAGGGAAGTGATCTTTCCTAGAGGCCATGTTCAACTTCCTATAGTCAATGCACATTCTCCACCCCGTAACCGTCCTAGTTGGGATTAGTTCATTGTTCTCATTGGTTACTACGGTCATCCCAACCTTCTTAGGTACTACATGAACGGGACTAACCCACTTACTATCCGAGATAGGGTAGATAATTCCCGCATCTAGTAACTTAATGATTTCCTTTTTGACTACCTCTTTCATTATAGGATTCAATCTCCTTTGATGTTCAATAGAGGGTTTATGATTATCTTCCATCAAAATCTTATGCATGCACAAAGAAGGTTTTATGCCAACCAAATCATCAATAGTATAGCCAATGGCCTTCCTATTCAATCTTAGCTCATGCAACAACTTAGCAAGTTCATCATCACTCAAGCATGGATTGACAATCACCGGATATGTAGAATTATCACCAAGGAAAGCATACTTCAAATGAGAAGGGAGGGGTTTGAGTTCGAGTTTAGGAGGACCTTTATCGAGTGTAGACAATCAAAATAAGGTTGGATGAGATGAATCCAAAGCAAATGAAGGCTCCCCATGGCTCCTAGAAGCTTGATCATCATCAAGGGCTGATTCAGGGGAAACCACGGCCAACTCCACGGTTTGCTCCAAGTCCACGGCCGTGGAAGCTGCCAAGCTTGCTTCTCGGAGTTTTCCAGAGAGTTCTACGGCCGTGGAACACAAATCTCGACCGTGGAACAAGCAGCTGTTCAGCACCTCTTCGTGGTCTTCATCTTCAACTCTTGTCTCCTTTTCTAGTGCTTCCAAGGCTTTGATCTCTTCATTGCAAGCCTCCTCAATACCTTCCTCCATCATACTTAAGGTAAGAACCTTCTCCAAGGGGTCCTCGATCAAGGGTTGGCCCTTTCATCATTGTGGATAATTTGAACTTGATGTTCTCTTCTCCAATGTTGAAGGAGAGAGTCCCATTCTTGCAATCCACTAGGCACCCGGAAGTGGCTAGGAAAGGTCTTCCTAAGATGATGGGAACCGGATAGTCCGCCGGAATATCCAAGACAACAAAATCAATTAGCACATAGAATCCTCCTAGTTGCACCGGGATGTCTTCTAAGATCCCAACCGGATGAGTGATAAAACGGTCCGCCATATAGAGGGTCATCTTGACCGGTTTCGGCTCTCGTAGCCCAACCTTGTTGCAAAGTACAAGCGGTATGATGCTTAAACTTGCTCCAAGATCACAAAGGGCTTCATACTTCACATCTCCCACTCCAATCGGGACACAAAAGGAACCCGGATCTCTTAGCTTGGGAGGCATTTCCTCCTTCATCGTTTGGATCAATTCCGAGGATCTTTTGGTCATTCTTATCTCCCCATACTCCTCCAACTTCCTTTTGTTGGAGAGTATCTCCTTCAAGAACTTGCCACATGCCGGCATTCCTAAAATAGCATCCATGAACGGATTGTTAATATGCAATTTAGACATTAGTTCAAGGAACTTACCAAAGTGATTGTCCAAGCGAGCTTTTGCTCGTGATTGTGGGGACGGTAGTGGTGGTTTGTATGGAGGTGGTGCCACATAAGTTGGCTCTACATCCTTGCTCTTGCCTCCATCTCTTTGCAAAGTCTCTTCCTCTATCACCACTTGTTTCCCTTTAGCATTCTCCTTGGGCAAAAGATCCTTCATACTCAACCCGCTTCTTGTAGTGATGGCCAACACTTGACCCCTTGGGTTGTCTTCGGTCCTTCCGGGAAGCTTTCCCGGATCTCTATGGGCTTCACCCGCCTTTTGGAACACTTGTGCTTCCAACACTTTTTGAGCCTTAGAAATGGAAGTCACGGTGCTCTCAAGACCACTCAACCTTCCAAGCAATTGCTCAAACATCATTTCGGTTCTATCCTTTGGAGGTTGAGTAAATCCGGGTGGAGGTTCTTGTGAAGCTTTTGGTGGTGGAGTTGTGCTTGTGGAAGCGGGAGTGTTCAAGGCTCCATCCGGGTTAGAATAGGAAAACCCGGGACGGTTGTGGTTGGGCCGGTAATTGTTGAATTGCCGGTTGTTGTTGAAGTTCCTTGGGCCTTGATAATTGTTGTAATTGCCCCTTCCCATGTAATTCACATCCTCCTCCTTGGAAGATAAGTTGGCTTGTGGAAGCACTTGAGGAGTTGCTTGGTTCTTCAAAGTTGTAGCACACAACTCCCTCAAGGACTTCAATTCATTGTTGATGGCGTCAAGCTTGAATTTGCTCATGGTGACTTCACTCACCTCATATGCTCCCGCCTTTCTCCCTTCACTCTTCCTATGGGAGTACTTTTCAATCACTAGAGCTTGCTTCTCCACAAACTCCCAAGCTTCATCTACATGCTTCTCCATGAAAGTTCCACCGGAAAGGGATTGAAGCTTGAATTGCCTATCTTCATCAAGTCCCTTGAAGTAGATCTCCAATAGCTCAATTTTCGGTATGCCATGGTGTGGACAATCTAGGAGAAGATCTTTGAACCTCTCCCAAGACTTGAATAAACTCTCTCTATCCTTCATCACGAAGGCATTGATCTTCCCTCTTAACTCGGTAGTCTTGGAAGGTGGGAAGAACTTAGTCAAAAACTCGGTTGTCATCTCCTCCCAAGTACCAACTCGCCCTTGTGGAATAGATTGATACCAAGCCAAGGCTTTATCCTTAAGAGAGAAGGAAAAAGCCCTAAGCTTATGATTGTTGCTTTCCAATCTTGGCGGCCTAAGAGTCTCCATCAAGATCTCATAATTCATCAAGTGTTGATGGGGAGACTCTCCTTCCATCCCTCCAAATTGATTATGCCGGATCATTTATAGAACTTGAGGGCGGAGTTCGTAATCATGGGCAGCGGGATCTACTAAGTTCACACCCGGACGGTGTGCTCTTTGTGCCGGATCCATACGTTGCCCCAACGTTTGTGGCTCTTTCATAGCTATGGGCACAACCTTAATATTCACCGCCGCCGGCTGCGGTTGTGGTGGAGGTGGAGGAGGTTGTTGACGGTTAAGCTCCCTTTGCACAAGAGCTTGCCTAATCTCCTCAATCTCCCTCCTAGTTGCCTCTTGCCTCTCATTGGCAAGTCTCCTTTCATTCTCCAAAGCTTCATCCCTTATCCTAATTTTCTCTAAAGCCTCATCTAACTCAGCTTGGAGGTCTCTTCCGGCCATCTCTTTTCCCTTTTTAATGCTCTTGGATCTAGATCTAAGGGTTTTCTTTGGTTCGGGATCGAATGGAGCTAAATCCTTGCCACGAGACCTTCGCATACACCTAAAGAGTAAGAGATGTCCTGAAAAGCAAAGACACAAACCAAAAAGAGATCAAAAGCAACAAGAAAGATCTACACTAACAAACAATCACAAAATAGACTCAATCTAGACCTAGTCCCCGGCAACGGCGCCAAAAACTTGTTACGCTCAGGATGTGTGTGTGAATCGCAATAAGCTTTAAATTTATACTCGTTATATTTATCCTAACTCCTAGCGAAACCCGCAGTGTACGGGACGTTTGTAGTAGGGATAGTATTCCGAGGTCGAAGACAAAGACTAAGGTGAGATTGATTCGATTTATGATCAAGTCTAGTGAAAATCTAGTTCAAGAAAAGAGAAGGAAATAAAGAAATGAAAATCTCAATGTTTTTGGGAGGTTTTTAGATGATCAATCAAGTATCACAAATCATGCGGAATAAACAATTAACTATGCTAACAAATCAACGCAAGCAAACAAGACAAACACAAGATATGGATCAAATAGAGAAAGCGGATTCTAGGGGTTGGAAAGTCCGGTTATGGCATAGACTCAAGCTATCTAAACATTCCTTGGATTAACTATGATATGTCGGGAGTAAGCATTTCTAGATTGGGATCAATTACCGGGTAGGTCTCATGGTCCACTAGTCCATTCCTAAGGTCTCATTACCGGGTAAGTCTCCAAGAACCTAAGGGACGGAATTCTACACAAACCGGATTGTCGCCTAGAGATCTAACCTATCCTTACCGGGTAAGTCTCGGAAGGGTTAGTCCTAAACAACCATCCTAGCACACTTGGTCCAATGGCGGCTTATGAGGCTCACCACTACCTAGAGTTTGTTATCTTTGAGATCTAAGAGCAAGGATTACCGGATAAGTCTCTCCTAACACTTATTTGCTAACACTAGGTCACCCTAGGATAGATTTAGCTCAACAAACACTTAGGATTTCAACATTCTAACAATCTAAGACTAGATCCATCGAACCAGGTAAGATCACGGTTTGTTCTACCTTTCCACGGCCGTGGTTTGGCAAGAACTGGCCGTGATTCCTAACAGAAACTACGTCCATGCACACAAGTCATCCAAAGTTAAATCTAAGTCCATCCTATCATAGCCGTAGCCATAACCATCCTTTCCTTACCCTAGAACCACATCTATTTAGCCTAGAACATTCATAATAGCAATCAAAATCATCAAACGTAAAATCATGGCTTCCATTTGCAAGATAATGAAGAGAAAGAGTAGAACAAGTTAAGTAAACAAAACCAAGCTGAAAATGGAATTAGAGTGACTCACAACCCTTCTTAAAGAAGGTTCAAACGGTTCATACAACTCTTAGAAATTGAATCCGAAAATTCTTCACTACAAATGCTCTCTAAGTCTATCAATGGTGTGTCTTCTCCTCCTCCAATCAAGCTCTTCTCCAATGGTAGCTTCCTTCTACCTCCTTCTTCCCAAGAATCTTCTTGTTGAGAGAATATTTTGATTGGATGATAGTGGATAATGGAGAGCTGCTCCAAGATGATTCTCTCAGCCAATGCAGGACCACTTTTATACTACAACTTTGCAAGAGCTGGCCAAGAGATTGTGGCACAGCTGTCACGAAAACATGGCAAAAACCACGGGCAATTCCACGGCCGTGGAAAGGCAGTGAACCGTGATTTTTGTGCTTCAGCTTGCCTTTGATCATTAAGCTTCGATTTGGTGCATGGTTTGTGTTGGCAAGGTTCCATGAGTCCTCCCTAGCCTTTAGCTTGCATCCTAATGTGTCCGAGGGTGTGTCATCTTGGTGAACGATCCTCAAACGTATCGTTTTAGCTCCTAAATCTCCCGAAACACCTACAAAGCAACGCACAAGTCCGTGTAGACGTCTATCTCGACATAATACGTGAATTGAGTGCAAACGTCGCGAACAAGTGCTAGACCATGCATGAATGAGCGAGAAATCTATCTAAATGATTACCTAAACCTAAGTCATAAATCGTGTTATCAATCTTGACCGGCTTTGGCTCTCCTAGCCAAACCTTGTTGCAAAGTGCAAGCGGAATGATGCTTACACTTGCCCCAAGATCACATAGGGCTTCATACTTCACTTCTCCCACTCCAATTGGCACACAAAAAGATCCCGGATCTCTTAGCTTAGGAGGCATCTCCTCCTTCATAGTTTGAATCAATTCCGAGGACCTCTTTGTCATCCTCACTTCCCCATACTCCTCCAACTTCCTTTTGTTGGAGAGTATCTCCTTCAAGAATTTCCCATAGGCTGGCATACCTACAATAGCATCCATGAACGGAATGTTAATATGCAATTTAAGACATAAGTTCAAGGAATTTACCGAAGTGTTTGTCCAAGAGAGCTCTTGCTCATGATTGTGGGAACGGTAGTGGTGGCTTGTATGGAGGTGGTGCCACATACGTTGGCTCATCATCCTTGCTCTTGCCTCCTTCTTCTTGCAAGGTCTCTTCCTCTACCACTACTTGCTTCCCCTTGTCACTTCCCTTAGGTAAGGGATCCTTCATGCTCAGCCCACGTCTTGTTGTAATGGCTAACACTTGGCCTCTTGGGTTGTCCTCGGTTCTTCCGGGAAGCTTTCCCGGATCTCTATGAGCTTCACCCGCCTTTTGGAACACTTGTGCTTGAGCCTTAGAAATAGAAGTCACCGTGCTCTCAAGAACACTCAACCTTCCAAGCAATTGCTCAAACATCATCTCGGTTCTATCCTTTGGAGGTTGAGTAAATCCGGGTGGAGGTTCTTGTGAATTCTTTGGTGGTGGAGCTGCGCTTGTGGAAGCGGGAGGGTTCAAGGCTCCATCCGGGTTAGAATAGGAAAACCCGGGATGGTTGTGGTTAGGCCGGTAATTGTTAAATTGCCGGTTGTTGTTGAAGTTCCTTGGGCCTTGATAGTTGTTGTAGTTGCCCCTTCCCATGTAGTTCACATCTTCCTCTCTGGAAGACAAGTTTGCTTGCACTTGCACTTGAGGGGTTGCTTGATTCTTCAAAGTTGTAGCACACAACTCCCTCAAAGATTTCAACTCATTGTTGATTGCATCAAGCTTGAAGTTACTCATGGTGACTTCACTCACCTCATATGCTCCCGCTATCCTCCCATCACTCTTCCTATGGGAGTACTTCTCAATCACCAAAGCTTGTTTTTCTACAAACTCCCAAGCTTCATCCACATTCTTCTCCATGAAAGTCCCACCAGAAAGAGATTGAAGCTTGAATTGGCTATCTTCATCAAGTCCTTTGAAGTAGATCTATAACAGCTCAATTTTTGGTATACCATGGTGTGGACAATCTAGGAGAAGGTCTTTGAACCTCTTCCAAGACTTGAACAGTCTTTCTCTATCCTTCATCACGAAGGCATTGATCTTCCCTCTTAACTCGGTAGTCTTGGAAGGTGGGAAGAACTTAGTCAAAAACTCGGTTGTGATCTCCTCCCAAGTACTCACTCGCCCTTGTGGAATAGATTGATACCAAGCCAAGGCTTTATCCTTAAGTGAGAAGGAGAAAAGCCCTAAGTTTATGGTTGTTGCTCTCCAATCTAGGCGGTCTTAGAGTCTCCATCAAGATCTCATATTTCATCAAGTGTTGATGAGGAGACTCTCCTTCCATCCCTCCAAATTGATTATGCCGGATCATTTGTAGAACTTGAGGGCGGAGCTCGTAATCATGGGCTACGGGATCTCCTAAGTTCACACCCGGACGGTGTGCTCTTTGTGCCGGATCCATACGTTGCCCTAACGTTTGTGGCTCTTCAATAGCAATGGGCACAAACCATATATTCACCGCCTGCTGCGGTTGTGGTGAAGGTGGAGGTTGTTGACGATTAAGCTCTCTTTGCACAAGAGCTTGCCTAATCTCTTCAATCTCCCTCCTAGTTGCTTCTTGCCTCTCATTGGCAAGTCTTCTTTCATTCTCCAAGGCTTCATCCCTTAGTCTAATTTGCTCTAAAGCTTCATCCAACTCAGCTTGGAGATCTCTTCCGGCCATCTCTTTCTCCTTTCTAATGCTCTTAGACCTAGCTTTAAGGGTTTTCTCCGGTTCGGGATCGAATGGAGCTAAATCCTTGCCACGAGATCTTCGCATACACCTAAAGGGTGAGAGATGTCCTGAAAATGCAAAGACACAAACCAAACAAGATCAAAAGCAATAAGAAAGACCTACACTATAAACAATCACAAAAATGACTCAATCTTAACCTAGTCCCCGGCAACGGTGCCAAAAACTTGTTACGCTAAGAACGTGACACGCAAAAGTCTTAAATTTATAACTCGTTATATTTCTCCTAACTCCTAGCGAACCCGCAGTGTATGAGACGTTTTGTAGTAGGGATAGTATTCCGAGGTCGAACGCAAAGACTGAGGTGAGATTGAATCGATTGATGACTAAGGATAGTGAAGATCTAGGCTAAGAAAAGAGAAAGGAATAAAGAAATGAAAATCTCAATGTTTTTAGTTTGGTTTTTAGGTGATCGATCAAAGATCACAAATCATGTAAAATAAACAATCAACTAAGCTAACACCACAAGTAAACAAGCAAATACGAAATATGTAATCAAATGGAGAAAAACGGATTCTAGGGGTCGGAAATTCCGGTTATGGCATAGGACTCAAGCTATCTAATCATTTCTTGGATCAACTATAGCATGTTGGGAGTGAGCGTTTCTAGATTGGGATCAATCACCGGGTAGGTCTCATGGTCCACTAGTCCATTCCTAAGGTCTCATCACCGGGTAAGTCTCAAAGTGCCTAAGGATAGGAATTCTACACAAACCGGATGGTATTCTAGGGATCTAACCTCTCCTTACCGGGTAAGTCTCGGGAAGGCAAGTCCTAAACACCTATCCTAGCACACTCAGTCCAATAGCGGCTTGTGAGGCTCACTACTACCTAGAGTTCGTCATCTTCGGTATCTAAGAGCAAGAATCACCGGGTAGGTCTCTTCTAACACTTAGTTGCTAACACTAGGTCACCCTAGGATAGATTTAATTCAACAAACACTAGGATTTCAACACTCTGACAACCTAACACTTGGATTTATCATTACAAGCAGGTTAATCAAAATCACGGGGTGTTCATCAAGATCCACGCCCGTGGTTTGTCTACAACAAACCGTGGTTTCTAACAGTGACTAGGTTCAATCAAACGAATCATCCAAGCATACATTTAAGTCTATTCTATCATATTCCAAGCCATAACCATCCTTTCCCTACCCTAGAATCGCATCTAATTAGCCAACAACATGCATCTTAAAGATCAAACTCAACAAGCATAAAATCATAGAATCCATGGCAAGAAGATGAAATGAAAGATGGATTAAGCAAATGAAACAAGTAACACAAGCTAAATCAAGGTTCAAGAAGGACTTACAACCCTTCAAAATAAGGTTCAATCGGTTCTTACAAAGCTTTGCAAAACGTTTCACTCAAAATCACTCAAAAAGACTATGGAATTATGAACTAGTGTGCTTCTTCTTCTTTTCCAATGGAACCCTTTCTTCTTCTCCAATGGAAGCTCCAGTCCAATCTTCCAATGAGAGAATCTTTCTTGTTGAGAGTGTGGGAGAGAATGGGAGTGAGGGGTCTGTCCTTTTTCAGCCTTGCAGGACCACCTTTTATCCTACAAATTTGCAAGAGTCGGCCATGAAGATCGTGGCACAGATGTCACAACCGTCTGGAAAAAACCACGGCCCATTTCCACGCCCGTGGAAGTCCCAGTGGCCGTGGTTTTGGTGCTTCTGCACTCTATTGATCATTAAGCCACAATTCGGTGCATGGCATGCACCAACAAGGTCCCATGTGTCCTCCTTAGCCCCTAGCTTGTATCCCAATGAGTCCGAAGGTGTGTCATCTCGAGGAATGATCCTCGAATGTATCGATTAAGCTCCTAAATCTCCCAAAATACCTACAAAGCATGCAAAAGTCCGTGTAGACCTCTATCTCGACAAAATACGTGAATTGAGTGCAAACGTCGTGAACTAGTACTAAACCATGCATGAATGACCGGAAAAACTATCTAAATGAGTGCTTAAACCTAAGTCATAAATCGTGTTATCAAACTCTTTCCTCACCTTCTAGCTATTCTTCTTCCTTTCCTCTGAACCAACCACCCTTCTTCTTCCCTTGAGCCGCCGTCCTTGCAGGCGGTGAGAAATGGAAACTTGCGTTCACCGGAGAGGAAGCTTCCCTGTTGTTGATCGACGGTGAAGGAAAAGGAAAACGTTCTTGCTGGAATTCTCTGGTTCGTGTGCCCGACTGGAGACGTGATCCTTCTAGTACTCTGTGAGTTGTTGTCACGGGAAGGTGGAAGGAAAGCAATCCCTGGTTTGAACCTCTGTGTAGTTTTCGGATGTTGTTGCTGCTTTCGTGGAGAACGAAGCAAGAGAGAGCCTTGCACTCCGGTATGCTTCTAAAGTCATTTGAATCCATAAAATAAAAGTAAAATATACATTCCTTCTACCCCAATTTGAGATTTAGAAATTTGCTGGTACTCTTCAAGCAAAGAGTTTGGCTATTGTTGTTTGACAACAAACAAGTATAAGCGTGAGAGGGTTGATCTAGACCCTACTGTAACGACCCGTTTATTGGGTGCGTTACGATATTTATTTTCCGAATTTGATCGATATTTTACTAGCTTAAATGTTTTTATTACCATTTATTAAAAGTATTTTACGACGTGAAGTAATTATTCCCGAGTGTATTTATATTTTGGATGCGTTTCCGTATTTCCGTGTGAAGGTAAAGAGTTGTAGAGGTTGTGGAAAGGTGTATCAAATGCTACATGTTCTTTCTCTGGCGAGTTTGATGACCGGTGTTTGCTCCAATCCAATTCTGGGGTGAGTGAAGCCTCAAATCGGCAAATAAAGAGGAGGGGAGAACCGGAGGTGGTTGTTGCTGGTGATTGCAATGGTGGGGAGAAGGTGGAGAGGAGAGTAGAGGAGATAGAGGCTTTTGATGGTTGATCTAGGGAGCGAGGGTATAGCGTGAGAGAGGGGGAAGGACAAAGACATAAAGTTGCTTATTTGCTGATGCGTCCTTGGACACGTCAATGAAAGATTCCGGATCTAGATCAAGCTGAAGCTCAACTACTCCTTAGTTGAAGTGCGAATGCGATTGAAGTTGGGTTGCGAAAGCTTAGAGATGGAGGCGAAAGTTGAATGTATGAGTCGATCTAGATTGATCCATCAAGCCGTGAGGTGGGTCGGTGGAGTTGGTTCTTGAAGAATCCTCGAATGTGGTTGAGTTTGGATCGAAGATCCAAAAGAAGAACTTTGAGAGGATTTGAAGAGGGATTGATGCTCAAGTAAGTAGGAGGAAAATACTTCTCAATACTTAATCAAATTGAACATGATTTACAAATGAGCCAAGCATCCCCTAATATAGTGGATGAAGGCCATACAAAGGTTCGGAAATTAAATGACGGAAATAAAGTCGGAATTTAAGTTCCGAAAATGAAACACCTAAAAATATGAAAGGTTGAGAATTTAAGTTCGGAATTAAGTTTCCGAATTAAATTCCGAAACCAAAAGTCTAATCTTAAATTCGGGAAATTAAGTTCCGGAAATTAATAATCCGAAAATAAAAAGACTTATTTTTACAAAATGCTAAAATACGGAAAATGCGGAAAATGCGCCGGAACGGTGCCAGCTTGACAAACTTCATGTCATAGTGGCGTAGAGGCATGGTTTGCAACCAATGGGTCTGTGACAAGCAACGGTGCGGCTAATGATGGAGCCGGTAGCTTGAGCGATTGCCTTAGCACGGGAATGGGTGAGCGGTCCATCGGAGCGAACCCGGAGTGCCTCGTCTTCCTCATGTTGGGACATAGGGGTCAAGGGCGCATCAGTCCCCACATCTTGGATGTGAAACGTCCCCGTTTCACCGTCGTCAAATAGGGGCTCAATGTATTGTGCAAGATCCTTGACATTGAACGTCGGGTGCACGCCATAGTTGTCCGGAAGCTCCAACTTGTATGCATTCGGACCATGGCGGGATAAGATGCAGAATGGTCCATCGCCGCGGTCCGAGAGCTTGCCTTTCCAGTGAGATGGAAAACGCTCCTTCCTTAAGTGGAGCCAAACAAGATCACCGGGCTCGAATGAGAGTAGACGGCGCCCTTTGTTGCGTTGTGAGGCAAGTTGATCGGCACGCCGTTAGAGTTGTGTCCTAGTCCGCTCATGAAGCTCAATGATGTGAGCGGCACGACTTGCTCCGGTGATGTTTTCTCCGTCTTTGAGTGGATGCGGAGTGAAGTCCATCGGGGTGTGTGGATTAAGGCCGTAGACAACTTCAAAAGGGGAAAGCTTAGTTGCCGAACGCCAAGACCTGTTATAAGAAAACTCCACAATAGAAAGTAAGTCCTCCCACTTGCGTGGGTTGTTCCTAAGGGTCGCTCTAAGTAGAGCGCTGAGAGTCCGATTGGTCACCTCCGTTTGACCATCGGTATAGGGATGATAGCTACTTGAAAACAACAAGTTGGTTCCAAGTTTCCCCCATAAGGTTCTCCAAAAATGGCTCACAAACTTTACATCCCGATCACTAAGGATGGAACGCAGTATTCCATGTAAGCGCACAACATTGTCGAAGAAAAGGGTAGCTACTTCGCTAGCATTTTGTGTGCTCTTACATGCAATAAAATGTGCCATTTTTGAAAAACGATCGACTACCACGAAAATGGAGTCTTTGCCTCATTTTGACATGGGTAGGCCAACCAAAAAGTCCATAGAAAGATCCTCCCAAGGTCCCATTGGTATAGGCAAAGGAGAATACAATCCATCCGGACCTTGGCGCAATTTTGCATGGTGACATGTGATGCAACTTGTGCAAAACCGTGTCACATGCTTGTGCATTCGGGGCCAAAATAAGTTCTCTTGTAGAGCGGCGAGAGTCTTGGTAGCACCGAAGTGACCACGACCCTCATGGGCCTCCTTTATCAATAAATGACGAATACTCGAGCGCGGGATACAAAGCTTGCCCGCACGGAATAAGTAGCCATCATTAATAAAGAAAGACTCATGCTCTCAGAAGTCAAGGCATTTAGCAAATATATCCTTGAAGTCAAGATCCGTGGCATATAACTCTTTGATAAGAGCAAAGCCATGGATCTTGGCGTCCATATGCACAAGAAGGATATATCGGCGAAAAAGGGTGTCGGCTACCACATTCTCTTTACCTTTCTTATGTCGAATGACAAACGGAAAGGTCTCAAGAAATTCTACCCAACTAGCATGGCGCCGACTCAAAGTAGTTTGACCCTTGAGATACGAAAGAGCTGCATGATCCGAATGAATCACGAACTCCTTCGGCCACAAGTAATGTTGCCATGTTTTTAGACAACGAACTAAAGCATATAGGTCCTTGTCATAAGTTGGATAGTTGAGTGAGGGACCGGAATGTTTTTCGCTAAAGTAAGCAATGGGCCGATTCTCTTGTAGGAGAACCCCCCCAATGCTCACATTAGATGCGTCACACTCCACCTCGAAGGTTTTCGAAAAGTTAGGGAGTTGGAGTAGTGGCGCATTACAAAGATGGTCTTTGAGCAACTCAAACGCTCGAGCATGGGTGTCATGCCACTCAAATGTGACACCTTTATTAGTAAGCTCGTGTAACGGTGCCGCTATGGAGCTAAAGTCCTTGATAAAGCATCGATAGAAGCCCACTAAGCCGAGAAAGGCTCGAACAATGGTGGCCGTAGTAGGAGTAGGCCACTCCCGAATGGCGCAAACTTTTGATTCCTCCACTCGTAGTCCGTCCTTAGACACGACATAGCCAAGAAAAATTATGGTGTTCGAGCAAAAGACACATTTCTCCAAATTGACATATAATTGCTCTTGTCTAAGGCACTCGAGCACTTGGCGAAGGTGCTCGATGTGTACATCCAAAGACTTGCTAAAAATTAATATATCATCAAAATAGACAACTACGAAAATACCCAAAAATCGGCGCAAGACATGGTTCATGAGGCGCATGAATATGGACGGGGCGTTGGAGAGACCAAATGGCATGACAAGCCATTTGTAGAGACCATGCTTCGTCTTGAAAGCCGTCTTCCATTCATCACCTTCGGCCATGCGGATTTGATGGTATCCGCTCCGGAGATCGATCTTTGAGAAGATAGTGGCTCCATGGAGCTCGTCCAACATATCATCAAGGCGCGGGATCGGATGACGATACTTGACGGTGATTTGATTGATGGATCGGCAATCTACGCACATCCGCCAAGATCCGTCTTTCTTGGGCACAAGTATGACCGACACAACACATGGAGACAAGGACTCACGAACATATCCCCGGTCTAGGAGCTCTTGGACTTGGCGTTGTAGCTTCTTGGTCTCTTCCGGACTTGCATGGTATGCTGCACGGTTGGGCAAAGACGCGCCTGGCACGAAGTCGATTTGGTGCTCAATTCCTCGGATTGGTGGCAATCCGGGTGGTTGTTTGTCGGTCAAAATGTCCTGAAATTCGGACAACAACAAAGACACCTCGTGTGGTACGTTACTCGGGTCATGAGAAATGGATAAACAAAACGGGACAAGTAAGAAACAAGGAAACTTACCTTCCATGACCGGTGTCAAATCGTGCCGTCGAGCCAATAGGATTCGTGGCTCGCATCGCCCTTGAATGGTAGGAGCGGGAGGTGCATTTGTAGGGACAATGCTCTTACTACCTCTGGCTTCGGTAGCATGAACCTTAGGGCCGGAGGAACGGGATGCGGAAGTATGAGCATCCACAACATCGGGAGAGGTTCGAGGAGAGTCCGATGTTGCCAGCACCTTAGTTGTGTCATCGATAACTGGTTGCCTCTTTCGTTCTCCATAGTCAACTAAAATTTCTTGCGGAGTCATAGGCAAAAGTGTGATCCGTTTTCCACTATATTGGAACATGTACCGGTTGAGATAACCATCATGAAAAGATTTACAGTCAAATTGCCATGGTCATCCCAACAATACATGTGTGGCATCCATTTTGATAACATCACAAAGGACCTTATGAATATAGGCGCCAATAGAAAACGCCACCCACGCTTGTTGTGTGACGGTGTCAGTTGCCTTATCGGAAATCCATTGGAGTCCGTAAGGTTGTGGGTGGGGGGTTGTAGGCAACTTAAAGTGTTTCACCACTTTTTCGTTGACAATATTACAACACGAACCCCCATCGATGATTAGAGAGAGACTAGTGTTATTGGCTAAGCAACGAGAGTGGAAGAGATTCTCGCGTTGGACAATAGGGAGATGCTCTTTTATAGCCAAAATACGACGAGAGACAAAAGCAAACTTACCTAGTTGTGCCGGACCGCAAGCAAGTTGGTCGTCGCATGGCTCCATGTCATAGTAGGGGTCGGCATCTTGGTCATCTTCAAAGAGGATATCACCATTATATTCCTCTTCGCCATCGTCATATGAGGGGGTTGGCAAACATCACCCGCTTGGTGTTCAGGCAATCATGTTGGACATGACCAAACCCGCTACATTTGAAACATACAGGTTCTCTTGGGCGGGCCACCGTTTGAGATCCTTGTTGGCCTCGACCCGGAGGCGTTTGTGGTGGAGCAACGGTGCCAGGGTATGGTGTTTTCTCGGTAGCCGCTTGCCGGGTGGGTTGACTCATCCGTGGTGATCCTTTAGCGGCTCCGGAATCTTGAGGACTAGAAACATCTCAAGAACGGGAATTAGTCATATAAGAGTATTGACTAGTGGAAGAATTATACCTTGAATATCGAGGCGTTTCTAGTTGTTGCTTATGAAGTTTCATGGCGGCATGACATAAGGCTCCCAAGTCTTTGTATGGGACAATCTCGAGGGGGCGCCGGATTGACAGATTAAGGCCGCTCATGAATTTGGTTCGAAGGGCGGAGGCGGAGGCCGAGATGCCGGCCTTCATATGCATATCCTCAAGCTTGGCTAAGTAAGCCACCGGAGTAAGACTTCCTTGTTGGAGTTCGGCAATTTGCAACCGCATGTCCTTTTTGAAGTCGTCGGGCACATACTTTTTAGTCATGACATAGATCAATTGATCAAATGTCGCAACCGGTGCCCATCCTCGGTTCTCACAGTTGGTCTCGTACCGGTTCTACCAAGATTTTGCATCACCCTCAAAGTAAAGGGTCACCGCTTCGATTTTCTCATATTCCTCATAATGGCAATGCTTTAGAGCTCTTTTCATATCCTTTGCCCAATCAAGAAAAGCACAAGGATCATATTTGTTCGCCACTTAGCGTGCGTGCAAATAAGCTTTAAATTTATAAAACTATAATCAAGCAAGCGAACCCGCAGTGTACGGATCGGCGTAGCAAAGCAAGAATTCCAAAGTATCGAACATAGGGATTTGGGGGGAACAAATTTAGTTGTAAAGTTGTCAAGCAAGTAAAAGGGTAAGCTTTACAAATATTGGGAAAACAACAACCCTAAAGATCCAGGTATCCAATTGTGGTAATCGATTCAAGATATACTAAATAACTAAGGACAAAGTTAAGAGTTGCAAAGGAATGCTAAGGTAAAACAATGTACGGTGAAGTTCGTAGGCTTTATATGACTTATCTAAAGACACTCATGTTCGCCACTTAGCGTGCGTGCAAATAAGTCTTAAATTTATAAAACTAGAAATCAAGCAAGCGAACCCGCAGTGTACGGATCGACGGAGTTAAGCAAGAATTACAGAGTATCGAACACAGGGATTTGGGGGGAACAAATTCAGTTCACAAATCGTCAAGCATGTAAATGTAATAAGCTTTGCAAATATTGGGGAAAACAGCAACCCTAAAGATCCAGGTGTCTAATTGTGGCAATCGATTCAAGATATACTAAAGAACTAAGGACAGAGTTAAGAGTTGCAAAGGTATGCTAAGGTAAAGCAATGTACGGTGAAGTTCCAAGGCATTATAAGACTTATCTAAAGACACTCTCTATAAAGGTTGTTGAGGCTTCAGTATAGAAAGGATCTAAAGACAAGAATTAATATCAAATACCCAAACTTGTAACCCAAGGATCAGGACTAACCAAACCGATTAAGGTTGTGACACTCGAAATCGAAGTTGAGGTTGTTGAGGCTTCACTACTACCTAGAAAAGGCAAGCCAAGACTAAGTTAAAGCAAATATTTAACTTTGGATTAAAGTAAAAGCAAGGTTCATAAACTGAAGTAAATTATGGGTGGATCTTGAGTTCCACAGCCGTGGAACCTCATAAACAGATCGTGATTCTGTCTCGTCGGCGAAATCTCTCTAACTCTCAGGGTCCAATCTGTTTACGATCGATCTATCATCATCTAAGCCACAACTATCAACCCTTCACCTTAGAATTGCTAAAGGGTTTTAGCCAACAACAGTCATTATGATATCAAATTCAAGATGAAGAAGAATGAAAGATGAAAACCTTCGAAAACCTTCAATAAACTTCAAATCAATCTCAAATCCACAAACAAGGATATAATGTATATCAGATTTGGAATAGCACAAACCAATCACAATCCTTGATAAGAACGAAGAGCGGGATGTCAATCCGTCTTCTAATCAAACCTAGGAAAAAAAGCGCAACTTTCAAATCTTCAATCCTTCGCAAATCTCCGTTGCAAAATGGCAATCCTCCGCACGTCCAATGGATCCCTAGACACGTGCAAGCAAGCGTAAGCGAAGATGCCGAAATCTCTCTCCTTCAATCCTTTTATAGGAAAAGATAGAATAAACGTCGGGCCCATACGTGTAGATAATGTGTCTATATTTTATTCGTCAAAAGATTGGCTAAATCACGGTTTCATGAAGTTCCACGGCCGTGGTTTAGAGCGTGGAAGTGGATTACGGTTCTTCAAAACTTCCACGACCGTACTTTATACCGTGTAACTCTCTGGAATGCTCCACGTTCATGTTGCCAAGTTCCACGGCCGTGGTTTAGAGCGTGGACTTCATTACGGCCGTATTTTAGAGCGTGGAAGCATAGGTTGCTGGTGATCCCCTCTGTTTCGTGCCATTCCTCATCCTAACATCTTCCTTGGCTTCTTTGTGGTGTCCTCAATCCTTGGATGTGCTCAATTCATCTCCATCCTCTCTTAATTCGTTCGATTTTAGCTCTTATTCGCCTACAATCAACACAAAGCTTTTGTAGACCTCTATATCGACAATGTAGACAAAATAGCTAACAATTGCTTCAATGCTTTATCAATGAACACTTTAATGGATGAAATACATCTAGAAAACGTGCCTAAAATATCACAATATTTCATGCTAACAAAATACCCCATACTTGCCACTTGCTTGTCCCCAAGCAAGGTCTTTCAAAAGCTTTAGAACTTAAGTTAGGATGAAATATGTATGCAACCTCAAAATCAAAACCTCTTTTAGATGAATGTGCTTGTAGTCAATAGATCATTCTCAAACCTTGCTTCATTTATTCACAAGACTCTCATATACATAACCAAAGAAAAAAGAAGAAAGAAACATCATGAATTGATCAAACTTCAATGTAAGTATCATAACCTTCAAACATTATCAAAATCAATCATAGGAAACTTCAATTTAGATCACCAAGTCATATAACATTCTCTTGATCTTAAGGACTTTCAAGTAAGGTTTAGAATGCGGAAAGGGAGAGGAAATTATAAGGGATGTGGTGCATAAATCCGGGAAAGTGGATAACTAACTCTTTTCTTTTTCTCTTGCGGTTTTACAACACTTTCAACTTAGAGCTTTGCTCTCTTCTTTTTCACATAATTTGTCGACTTTACTTTTGGAGTTCTGGATAGAGGTGCACATACCATAATCCGTTAGGAATATCGCTCAATCCGACTTTGGCAAGACACAAACACCCGGCTATGTGAATGGTGCCGAGTTACTCATCGTCATGACTGACTTCCCCAAACCTATAAGTTCTTTCTATTCTTTGAATGCAATATTTTGCTTTCATGGCCCTCCCACATCAAACATGCCAAATATCAACTCCTCCAAATTCCCGGATAGGTAAGGGAGGCTATAATTTCATTGAGGGGCTAAATGATCAAAGAAAGAAGGATGAAAATCGAATTGCCTTAATCATATCAACAAGAAGTATAAGAACTTATCATGTGATTTCAACCTTGATTCCTCAATATGATTTAGGTAACACTCTTCAAATTATGAAACTTGCAAAAGAGGAATAATTAACTCATTCAATTTCTTTTCAATTCACTATTTGTTTAAGCATACAATTGTCATCAAAACTCTATTCACAAGTAGTGATTATCATAGAAATCATCTCAATCCTTAGAAGCACAAGATTTTCAAAAATTTTCGAATTTTATGTTTTTTTTCAAAATCTTTTTTTTTCATGCAATGCGATAATGAAACGTGTAACAATGGAATGAAACATGCAAGGTGTTCTCGATCAAAGCAAGCAAAAGTGAGTAGAGTTATTACAAACGAATAGTCACACCCCACCCCATACTTGAGACAAGCGTTGTCCCTAATGTTCAAAAAGAAATAAAGAAAAGAAAGAAAGAAAATGAACTCACAAGACGGTGGTGGACTGGCTAAAGCGGTAGGTCATCATCATCCTCACTGGGGTGCCGGTGGTGGTGGAAACGGGAAGAAGCCGGGATCATAGTACAGCCCAAACTGCTGGAGGTAAATGTCTCTCATCATCCATGTCATGTGCATCGGCTCGTGCATCCCTAGCATCCGCGCGGATCTCCAAGGCTCCGACTCTACTGGAAAGGTCGGTGGCCCACTCTGGCTGCTGCTCGTACCATCCCGGTGGCTGGCTATACCAAGTTAGAGCATCTGATGGTGCTGGTGTGGGTGGTGGCTGGACATGCCAAGCTGGTGGAGCTCCCATCCAATCCGGTTGCGTGTTATACCACTGAGGAGGGGTCGCCATCCATGTCGGCCTCTCTCTCACGCTGGCGCGGCGAGAGGAAGAATCAGAAGCTCTAGCGGGGCGGGGAGAGTGTCTAGGGAGGTCGGGAACTGCATCCGGCTGATCCGGAAAGGTACCAAAATCATGCTCCTCACCTCCTCCCTCAAACTCACCATCTCCTCTCATCTCCTCCTCATCTACAACGGGTGGCTCAGGGGGAATGTAGGGAGGTGCTACTAATCAATTTGCATGCATAGCAGCGAATGTCACCTTCCAATTATGGCGTCCAGCCATAATGGAATACTCTGGAAGCCATGTAACCCCTCTACCTCCTCTACCCTCCCAAGGCATGGCAGCGGTAGGTGGACCTCTATGTCTAGGAAAGATAATACCTCGAATCATGAGGCACTGAAGTCCTAGAGGTCTAGCAGCTATCTTGGTGCACGCGGAGAAGTCGATACCTAGCTGTCTAGCAAGGTGGGTGACCATCCCACCGTATCCAATATTGCCGGCCCTCTTATTCTTTAGCTTACTCATAGTAGAAGCTAAGAGGGTTGGACAGTCAGCCGGCCTACCATGCAACATACAATAAAGTAGAAACAACTCATCAGTCTTGATTTTCTGAGGAGTCTCCTTCCTAGGGAAGAGACACTCAGAAAGCACTCGGTGGGCAATCTTCAAGGATAAGTGATAGATCAACTTAGCCTTGGTATCAGCAGATTGCCAGCGGTCCTCGCTGGCGTACACCATAGCAATATCCTCCCAAAAATCTTTGGCGTGCACGCCACTAGGAAATCGACCATTGAAGGTCTCATGGAACCCAAAGAAGGCTCCAAACTCTCTAATCGAGAACTCATAGTTCCTCTCCATCAGCCGGAAAGAAACCGTCTTATCGACATGACTATGCTCAAATGAGATCACAAACTCTCTAGTGATCTCCTCATATGCATCTTCCCAAATAGTGGAGAAGATGATCAATCCTGCTCTGTCCAACAGCCAAGTAAGATCCCCTACCATATTCAGTGGCTCTAAGTCCTCAAGTAGTAAATATCTTGGTCCTATGACCGCTCTCTTCTCGATCGTTTCAAAGGCATCGAGATAGTCCTCATGAATCTTAGGGACTCAAGGGGATGGTGGTGATGGTGGTGATGGTGGCTCAGTAGGGGGTGTCTGGAAGGAGGAGGAAGAATTACCTTTCCTCTTCTTGTTCCTAGTTGACATTCTCCTAACCAAATCCATCTCAGTTCAAAAATTACGGCCTGTTCTAACAATTCCACGGCCGTGGTTCTTCCAGAGACCGTGATTCGGCTCTGAATTTCTCAAAACTCAACAAATTCACACCAAATTCAACAGAAGGCAGCCCTAGACTAATTCCAATCCAATTCCAATCAGTTCTCCTAAAAATTCTTGCAAAAACTGAGGCAAATCGACAAAGTGAGAGAAGAGATAAAAAACCTAGGTTTTCGGATTTTGAAATCCGAATTTTGTCATTTCCGGTGATTTGCCACTCGAATCGTTGCTTGGATCTTGTCTGTGATTGAATTTGCTTCACTTTTGGTCAAAGAATCCTTCGAAACGATTAACGAACGGGAATTTGAGAGAGAGAGGATTGATTCGGCGTGTAAGGGCGTTGAAATTGGGGATTTTGGTTGTGTTTGTGAAGAAACGTGGTTTTTATAGTGGCCGTAAATTTTTTCGAAAATTACGGTCACTCGGGGGTTTCCACGGCCGTGGAAATGTACGGAACCGTGGTTTTGGTGATTTTTCTCAGGCTTTTGCAAATTACGGTCACTGTAGCTGTCACGGCCGTGGTTTTGGCCGTGGAACTCTCTGTAATGTGCCAAAGTCCAAGTTTTGTCAATTTTCTTCAAACCTTTCCTTCTCCCTTTCTCTTCCACTGATCCTACATCCGAAAACACGAACATACCGGAAGGTATCGAAGGCAAAACAAAACAAAAACCGTCTAATCTAGTCTAATCTACGAATCAAAAACAAAAACGTAAGTGCAATACCTTGGGTTGCCTCCCAAGAAGCGCTTGTTTAACGTCCGTAGCTAGACCATATTCGCACTTATTCGAGTGCGGTGGGCGCGAACTCTTCAGCTTGGAGTTCCGGTGAATACTTCTTGAGTCGTTGACCGTTCACCTTTAAGCTTCCGCCCTTTTCACCCCATACTTCAACTGCACCATGGGGAAAAACACGTTTGATTAGATAAGGTCCAGTCCAACGAGATTTAAGCTTACCTGGAAAAAGACGAAGCCTTGAATTGAAGAGGAGAACTTGATCTCCTTCTTTGAGGTCCTTTGGGATGATGTGCTTATCATGCCAACGCTTCGCTCTTTCTTTATAGATATTGGCATTTTCATAGGCGTTCAAGCGAAGTTCTTCAAGCTTGTTAAGGTCCAAGAGACGCTTCTCTCCCGCTTCCTTCATGCTGAAGTTCAATGATAGCCTGAATTTTAGTCTATATTTTGGGGTTTGTTTGGATGTTTTATCTTCAATAATCTGCATGTTAGCATGTATAATAAGTGATTATATTACCATTTCATCTACCTTTGCGGGAATCGAGGTCTACACCTAGTTTTGTTGTAATTGCAGGTAAAATGGCACGTTTTGCATCAAAAAGGAACAAAAGGAGCTATTGAGTCATTGGAGCTACATTGAGGAGCATAAGGAACCATCCAGGAAGCATAGCCATGGATTAAGATTCGCTTTGGACCAGTTTTGAGAGATTTCGCATTCAGTTATGACTCACCTCGGTTGACCAGAGATTCATCTCGACCGAGGTGATCCAGAGACGCCGACTCGACCGAGGCGAACACCTAGGACGCGGCGAGAATATTTTATTCTTGGCTGAGATCTTTTATCTTTGGAAGGTGATCTTATATTATTAGGGCTTGGCTCCTGGAAGCAAAAGATCTTATATTTTACCTATTTTTATGGGAGAAGATCTTTCTAAGATATTTTATCTTTGGAGGGTTATTTTCCTATAAAAAGGGTTGGATTTCCTTAAATCCAAGGGGATGCTATACGATCGATCAGGGTTTATAGCACGCAGCAACCATACTCCAGTTGGGAGTTTTGAAGAACCTTTTTGAAGGTTGAAGGAAGATTGAAGATCATAGCTTTTATAGCTTTTTGGAGGGTTTTGTAAGATTGTCTTTAATTCCCTCACTTGTTGTTTTGTCTTGTTGGATTGCTATCCAAGGAACGCTTTTGTTGTGATATTTGATTCAGTTATTGAAGTCTTTTCCATTAAATTCTTCTTGTTCAAATATTCACCTTCTTCTCATATATTTAATACTTTCATAATGATGATGAGTGGCTAATTTCCTTGTGTGATTCTAGGGTGATTGGCTGAAAGTTGTGGGAAAAACAATGATAGAATAGTCTTAGATTCCAGTAGGACCCTGAAAGTTCGAGTCTTTAACCTTAACCCTAAGCATCTCGCTCAGTCGATGAACATCTCGGCCGGGGTGGAATTTGACTGACCGAGGTGACTTATCTGATCCTAAACTGAGAGTTAAGTGTTAGAGTTTGCCAAATCCTATTCTTATTTCACCTTTTCTGGTTCAAAGCAAGCTTAGGAAGAGACTTACCCGGTACTTCCTTAGTTTGTGTACCAACGATCATACGTGTAGGTAATAAAGGTTTATCCTTTGTTGGGGTTTGAGTGTGCTTTCATCCCATCTTTGTGAGTTAGCCTGAGACTTACCCGGTAAAGGTTGATTCTATTCCCTTAGATGATGTGTTAGTTTGAGGTTATAGTTCTTTATCTTCATTCCTTGAGACTTACCCGGTAATAGGAGTTAAGGTTTAGGATTAGTGAGTAGTGAGACTTACCCGGTGATCTACTCCACTTTAGTAACACCTTCCCCTTGCAAAAATCTCAGCTTTGTCCGCTTATCTTTAGATCTTGAGTTGGAACCATAACTAGGCGCTTTAATCCCTAGAATTGCATGTTTGCTTTATTGACTTCTTATTCATCTTTGATTGTGTTAATTGCTCTTGTGGTTAGTATTCACGAAGCTTACCGTTATTGACTTTGTTTCACCGAATCCCTGTGATCGACCCCTGGAATTTCTTGCTTTTTACTACGATTGACCCGTACACTGCGGGTTCGCATCCTTGTTTTAAGCTTAAGTCTAGGGTTATAAATTTAAAGCTTGCACACACCGTTTGGAGCGAACAAGTTTTTGGCGCCGTTGCCGGGGATCTGGTCTAGACCGAGCTGGTACGGTTTGCTCTTGGGGCACTTGCCCCCGTGTCATCTAACCACTCTACTTGAGTGACTTTTGTAGATTCTGTCTTAGGTATATGCGAAGAACCCGCACTGGGAAGGAAATCGTTCCTTACGATCCCGAACCAGAAAAGACATACAAGCGACGCTTAAGAGAAGCGAAGATGGCCCAACAAGACAACCGCGATCTTGAGGCGGAATTGAAAGAGGCGTTAGAGCTGCTACGTCTCAGCAAGGAAGAACTAAGGCGAGAGAAGGAAGAAACTCGCACCAAAACTGAAGCAATCGAAGCAGAAATGGCCGTCATACGAGACCAAATTCTACTTCGACCGAGGGACAACCCAGTTCCCGATGCTGGACTGAGGCAGGTTCCAGTTGCTGACCCTCGACCGAGGCAGGTTCCAGTACCAGACGCCCCGGCCGAGATACATCCACCTCGGATGCCAGTCCGAGATGTTCTTCTTGCAGGAATCCCACAAACCCTAGGTCAAAGGATGGACCCTAATCAACAACTGAGGCGTCCAGGAGTCAACCTATGAGATCCAGCGGACCATGACTACGAACTTCGACCGCAAGTTCTATCCATGATTCGCCAATGCCAATTCGGAGGGATGGAGAAGGAATCACCACATCAACATCTTCAAAACTACGAGATCTTGATGGAAACCTTGCGACCTTCCAGAATTGAAAATAACAACTACAAGCTAAGACCTTTTTACTTTTCTTTAAAAGATAGAGCTCTTACTTGGTACCAATCTCTTACTCTAGGAAAAATCAGCACATGGGAGGAGATGACTACGGAATTCTTGACCAAATTCTTTCCCCCTTCAAAGACAGCTGAAATGAGAGGGAAGATCAATGCTTTCATTATGAAGGACAAGGAGAGCTTGTCCAAGTCATGGGAGTGGTTCAAGGACATCCTTTTGGATTGCCCACATCATGGGATTCCAAAAATCGAGTTGTTGGAGATCTACTTCAAAGGACTGGACGAAAGCACCCAGTTCAATCTCCAACTACTCTCCGCCGGTACCTTCATGGACATGGCGATTGACGATGCTTGGGACTTCATTGAGAAGCAAGCCTTGCATATGGAGAAGTACACCCACCAAGGAGCTGAAGGTGGAGTTAAAAGAGTCAACTTTCAAGAGACTCAATCCAACAACAATCAACTCATGTCTTTGAAGAATGATGTGAAGCAATTGAAGGAACTCTTGGTTGCTCAAACCAAGAAGGAAGAGCAAGGACAAAGGAACAATAACAATGGATACCGTAACAACAACAACGGTTCCCGGAACAATAACTACAACAACAACAACAATAGAGGGTCCAATAGCAACAATCGGAGGACGAACAATCAAAGCAACCAAAATCCTTGTAACAATTATTCTAACTCCAACTCTAATAATTCCTCTAACCCTTTCCTCTCTTCCCCTTCTTCTTCTTCTACTCCATTGAAGAGCCAGGGGCAAGGATCAAGTTCGTCTCAGCCGGAAAAGAAAGACTCAGTTCTGGAGGCTATCTTGATCAAGATTAGCGCTATGGAGAATTCTATGACTTCATTTTTGAGGGCCCAAAATTCCTTCGAACAACAACTTGCGAGTAGGGCGAATGAAGCGCCAAGAGATCCAGGGAAGCTTCCAGCAAAGACGGAAAGCAACCCTAAGGGCCAGTGCATGGCCATAATGACGAGGAGTGGACTTAAAACTGCAGATCCAGTACCTCGTTCGACGCAGACCACCTCGGTCCAGATCCAGTCGAAGAACACCTCGACCGAGATACTACCCGAGGCGGAGCAACAGAAAGCGCAGGGGAAAACTGAAGTTTATGTTCCACCTCCTGCATACAAACCACCACTTCCATTCCCCCAGTCAAGGGCCAGAGCACATCTAGACAAGCACTTTGGTAAGTTCCTTGACTTGATGAATAAACTGCATATTAACATTCCTTGCCTTGATGCTATTCCAGGAATGCCCGCCTATGGGAAGTTTGTAAAGGAGATCATATCAAGGAAAAGGAAATTGGAAGACTTTGGTGAAGTTAGGATGACATCTAAATCCTCGGAGCTTATCAAGATCATGAAGGAGAAAATGCCACCTAAATTAAGAGATCCCGGCTCATTTAGCATTCCCATTCAAGTTGGGGATGTCACTTGTGAAGCCCTTTGCGATCTAGGAGCCAGCGTGAGCATCATCTCGCTGGAGCTATGTATGAAGATCGGACTTGGAGAGCCCAAGCCGGTCAAGATTCGACTTTATATGGCGGATCGCTCCATCACCCATCCCGTGGGCATCTTGGAGGATGTTCCGGTCAAGTTAGGTAACTTCTATCTACCTATAGATTTTGTTGTACTTGACATTCCCGCAGATTATCCTGTTCCTATTATTCTCGGGAGGCCATTTCTAGCAACTTCGGGTTGCAATGTGAATTGGAAGAACGCCAAGTTGAAATTCAACATGGGTGGCGATGAGGTGGAGTTCGCACTACTTGCAGCCATGAAAGGGGAGCAGCTAACTGATGATATCTTCAACATCTACGATGAGGAAGAATCAAGAGAATTGGTGAGCTCTATCCTTATCAACGATCCACTCGAAAGAGTTATAAGTTTTAGTTTAATAGAGGAAGGTATAGATGCTTCTTGTGATGCAGATATACGGAGCTTGAAGGCACTGGAAGAAGATCCAGAAGCTAAAACTGAGACACTACTTCAGGAGACGAAGATCTCCAATTTCGGTTCCAGTTGCAGTACCTCGACCGAGGCACTTCCTGGACTGAGCGAGGCGAATGAAGAACATCTCGGTCAACGCCTCTGCGCCTCGACCGAGGTCGATGGCGAGATGATGTCAACTGAGACTACTGAGAATAATAATCTTCTTACTCACTTATCTGACATTCATCCTCAGTTGGTGGAACATTCCATCCACCAACTTTCTGATAAAAACGGACCTTGGTATGCTGATATTGTAAATTATCTTGTTTGCCAGGAAACACCGCCCGGATTGACGTACTCTCAAAAGAAGAGATTCTTCAAGGAAGTATGACATTATTACTGGGATGAGCCGCTGCTATTCAAGCGCGGACCGGATGGGATGCTTCGAAGATGCATTCCGGAAGATGAGGTTAATAGCGTTATACGGCATTGCCATTCGCTTCCTTTTGGAGGACATGCTAGCACCGATAAAACATGCGCTAAGGTATTGCGTTCCGGATTCTTTTGGCCTACATTATTTAAGGATGTACAAGCTTTTGTTGTCTCTTGTGATGCATGCCAAAGAACAGGAAATTTATCAAGGAGGAACGAGATGCCACTTAATAACATCCAAGAGGTGGAAATCTTCGATGTATGGGGGATTGACTTCATGGGACCTTTCCCATCCTCCGGAGGAAACCTCTATATCTTTCTTGCGGTTGATTACGTCTCTAGATGGGTTGAAGCCATTGCCTCTCCCACTAATGACGCCAAGGTGGTTGTGAAGTTCCTGAACAGAACCATCTTTCCACGGTTTGGAACTCCGCGCATTATCATCAGCGATGGAGGGACGCATTTCATCAACCGGAAGTTCAAGGCACTTCTATCGAAGTACGGGGTAACCCACAAGGTATCAACTGCTTATCACCCGCAAACTAGTGGACAAGTCGAGATCTCGAATAGAGAAATCAAAGCAATTTTGGAGAAGACCGTCTCTAGAACGAGGAAGGATTGGTCCATGAAATTGGACGATGCTCTTTGGGCGTACAGGACCGCATTTAAGACTCCCATAGGTACCACCCCTTACAATTTGGTATATGGGAAGTCTTGCCATTTGCCCGTCGAATTGGAACACAAAGCGTATTGGGCGATCAAATGGTTGAATTTCGACATTAAGGAGGCCGGCGAGAAGCGACTATTGGAACTCAACGAGCTGGAGGAGCTGTGTTTGAACGCTTATGAGAATGCCAAAATCTACAAAAAAGGACGAAGAGATGGCATGACAAGCGTATCGTCCCAAAGGAGCTTAACGAAGGAGACTTAGTTCTACTCTTCAACTCCAGCCTCCGCCTTTTTCCAGGTAAGTTAAAATCCAGATGGACCGGACCTTATGTTGTGAAACATGTTTTTCCTCATGGCGCAGTTGAGATATGGGGCGAAACTAGCGGAAGCTTCAAGGTCAACGGTCATAGACTTAAGAAGTACCGACCGGAGACTCCGGTTGAGGAGGTTGCACCAATATACCTCATTTGAGACACATCATAGTCCAGCTAGCGACCTTAAACCAAGCGCTTCTTGGGAGGCAACCCAAGGTATTGCTTTCTTTTTCCCGTTTTCTAGTCTAGCTTAGATATTTTGCTTTTGCTTTGTTTTGTTCGTTTTTGGCGTCCTAGACAGATGACAGGAGACCTCTAAGGAAGGAGCATAACTGGAAGTTCAGAAGTTCGAGAATTCGAGAAGACGAAGTTTGACTGAGACACCTCGGTCCAGTCGAGGCCACCTCGACCGAGTTGATTCTTGAGCAACCGAGGCGACTAGGGTTTCTGCAGAACCACCTCGGTCCGTACCACCTCGGTCCAGTCGAGACCATCCCGACCGAGGTGACAACAGTTCCAGGAACAGTATAAAAGGGAAAAAAAATTCTGTTTTCACTTTTTACCTTCTTCGACTCGACCGCGGCGCCTTCTCACCTCGCTTCCTCAAATCTTGCTCGTTTTCGAAGATTTCCGCTTCCAAACTGCGATTGAAGGGTAGAGGATCCCATTGCAAGTACAGATCTGCGAAGAAATCGAACGAATCGACCGAAACGAGGTAAAAACAGTCGAAACCCTAACTCGTTCATTCGTTTCGATTTGGGCTTTGGTTGCCCCTGAATCTGCTGAGAAAAGGCTTAAGTACCCCATAGGAAGCAATTGTAGTGATTTTTGGGGGAAAAGAACTGGATTTCTGAGATTTGAATCGCAAACTGTTACGCCTCGGTCCAGTCGAACTGCATCTCGACCGAGGTGATTCTTGAGGATTGTCAGTGACCGAGGTGATCTGACAGTAGCTGAAAAAAAATGAGTTCCGAACGTCGCCTTGCCCTCAGAGATAGATCCTCACCCTCCCCTCCTTCCTCTTCTTCCCGACCTTACCGCCCGGTGATCCACGAGAGATGCCGGGTAGATTATGAGCGTATAGCTAGCCGTCCAATGATTGCACCACGTTTCCTGGACGTGTCAGCTTTTGATTGCCTAGGGGTAGATGGAGACCTTAGGCGGATGATCACCAAAGTTGGGCTGGATCAGTTTACTGAGATCCGAGCCCCAGCCTACTTGGAGCCGACCCTAGAATTCGTTAGCTCCTTTTCCTACCTTCCCACAGAGCAGTCTGTGAAGTATCGGCTGATGAGCCGGAACTTCATAGTACCGCTCGAGATATGGAGAGAGATTTTCGGTTTTTTTGAGCCCACCGCCGCTGACTTCCCTTCCCGATCTGTAGCTAGGGAGTTCTGGGGGCAGATTGCCCATATTACTGAGCATGCAGATAGATGGCGCCTTGGAGATTCCAAGGAGAAGGTCATCTTCCACCTTGCCTTTAGGTTAGCCCATAGGATATTGATAGCATGAATTATAGTCTATATTTCGAGGTTTGTTTGGATGTTTTATCTTCAAAAATCTGCATGTTAGCATGTATAATATGTGATTATATTACCATTTCATCTACCTTTGCGGGAATCGAGGTCTACACCTAGTTTTGTTGTAATTGCACGTAAAATGGCACGTTTTGCATCAAAAAGGAGCAAAAGGAGTCATGAGTCATTTGGAGCTACATTGAGGAGCATAAGGAACCATCCAGGGAGCATAGCCATGGATTAAAGATTTACTTTGGACCAGTTTTGAGAGATTTCACATTCAGTTATGATTCACCTCGGTTAACCAGAGATTCATCTCGACCGAGGTGATCCAGAGACGCCGACTCGACCGAGGCGAACACCTAGGACGCGGCGAGAATATTTTATTCTTGGCTGAGATCTTTTATCTTTGGAAGGTGATCTTATATTTTTGGGCTTGGCTCCTGGAAGGAAGAAGATCTTATATTTTACCTATTTTTATGGGAAAAGATCTTTCTAAGATATTTTATCTTTGGAGGGTTATTTTCCTATAAAAAGGGTTAGATTTCCACAAATCCATCATCACGCTATACCGTCGATCAGGGTTTATAGCACGCAACATCCGTACTCCAGTTGGGAGTTTCGAAGAACCTTTTTGAAGGTTGAAGGAAGATTGAAGATCATAGCTTTTATAGCTTTTTGGAGGGTTTTGTAAGATTGTCTTTAATTCCCTCACTTGTTGTCTTGTCTTGTTGGCTTGCTATCCAAGGAACGCTTTTGTTGTGATATTTGATTCAGTTATTGAAGTCTTTTTCATTAAATTCTTCTTGTTCAAATATTCACCTTCTTTCCATATATTTAATACTTTCATAATGATGATGAGTGGCTAATTTCCTTGTGTGATTCTAGGGTGATTGGCTGAAGGTTGTGGGAAAAACAATGATAGAATAATCTTAGATTCCAGTAGGACCCTGAAAGTTCGAGTCTTTAACCTTAACCCTAAGCATCACGTTCAGTCGATGAACATCTCGGCCGGGGTGGGATTCGTCTGACCAAGGTGACTTGTCTGATCCTAAACTGAGAGTTAAGTGTTAGAGTTTGCCAAATCCTATTCTTATTACACCTTTCCTGGTTCAAAGCAAGCTTAGGATGAGACTTACCCGGTAATTCCTTAGTTTGTGTACCAACGATCATAAGTGTAGGTAATAAAGGTTTATCCTTTATTGGGGTTTGAGTGTGCTTCCATCCCATCTTTGTGAGTTAGCCTGAGACTTACCCGGTAAAGGTTGATTCTATTCCCTTAGATGGTGTGTTAGTTTGAGGTAATAGTTCTTTATCTTAATTCCTTGAGACTTACCCGGTAATAGGAGTTACGGTTTTGGATTAGTGAGTGGTGAGACTTACCCGGTGATCTACTCCACTTTAGTAACACCTTCCCCTTGCAAAAATCTCAGCTTTGTCCGCTTATCTTTAGATCTTTAGTTGGAACCACAACTAGATGCTTTAATCCCTAGAATTGAATGTTTGCTTATTGACTTCTTATTCATCTTTGATTGTGTTAATTGCTCTTTGTGGTTAGTATTCACGAAGCTTACCGTTACTGACTTTGTTTCACCGAGTCCCTGTGATCGACCCCTGGAATTTCTTGCTTTTTACTATGATTGACCCGTACACTGCGGGTTCGCATCCTTGTTTTAAGATTAAGTCTAGGGTTATAAATTTAAAGCTTGCACACACCGTTTGGAGCGAACAAGTTTTTGGCGCCGTTGCCGGGGACTTGGTCTAGACCGAGCCGGTTACGGTTTGCTTTCGGGGCACTTGCCCCTGTTGCTACTAACTACTCTTTCTAAGAGTTTTGTAGTTTTCAGGATTTTCGATGACTACATTTGATCCAGCATGGATAGCAAGGCAAAGTGCTAGGGCGGACCATTATGAGTACTTGGAGGAGAAGTACTCCTTCTATTGGTTCAACAATGAATGGGAAAGAGAAGAGACCATTCAGCGTTAACTTGCGATATGGGATGAGAAGAATATCCCTAGAAACACTTATTAGCAGCCTCTTGAAGATTCTCTCGAATCAAGATTGGAGAAGATAATGAAGAGGGTGGCGGAACTCAAGGAAAGCACCCTATCCTATGCTAGGCCGCAAGAGGAGCATAAGGAAGTGTTGCACGTTCCAAGCATTCCCCCAGTCGAACCAAAAATTTCTCCTGAAACTTCTGAGGAAGAGGAGGATATGGAAGGTCTCGATCTGACTGTTGAGACTGTTCGCTCAAAAGGGTGTGCGTCAAAGTCTTAATATTTATATCTAGAACTCAAAAGCAAAGCGAACCCGCAGTGTACGGATCAGCTGTAGAAAGGTAAGAATTCCAGAGTCGAACTCAGGGATTTGGTGAGAAAGATTCCAATTTCAATTATCTAGCGAAAGTATAAAAGCTTTTGTGATGTAATAAAGAGAGAAATGATTCCAAGGATTCAAGTATCCGATTTAGGCTTTCGATTCAAGACACTTCTACGGGTATAGGACAGAATTTATATTGCCAAGATTAAATGTTCAAAGGTAGGATTCGTACGATGAAGTTCCGAAACCTATATAACTGATCTATAGATTCTCTCTATAAGGGTTGTTGAGGCTGCAATATAGAAAGATCTAAAGACAAGAATTATGTTCAAACTAACTATCTAAAACTCCAGGATATGACTCTCCAAAGTATGAATAGAAAGCACACTTAAAATCTTAATAAAGGATGTTGAGTCTCTTTATTACCCAAATCTTGCAATTTTGATCCATTGAATGTTGAAACAGGTTTGAATTGCATTCGAACATTCAATTAGATGGTAAAAAGATTTATCAAGAATAGGATTTAGGCAAGGATTAGTTTTGATTAAAGATTAATTCAATTAAAGTTCGTCAGAGGAATAAATCGCCCTGTTCATAAGAAAAATCGGCCGATTTTCCTCAAGAACAGCCCGATTTTCCTGTTGTCGCAAAACTAAGATCTAAATTCTCAGGGTCCTAGTGTTTGAATGAGTTCAGTCTATCATCATCTAAGCCTTAATCATCAACTATTCTCCCCAGAATCACAAGGTTTTTAGCCAACCATTTTCAAAATCGAATCAATTTAATTATTGAGGAAGATATCGCAAAGAAACCAAATCTTGAACGAAAAAAAAAATCCTATAACTCTCAAATCTGTAAAACAACCGTCAAATCTGTTCAATGTATCTCTTAACAACTCAATTTCGTGTTCACAAACCACAAACAAGACAATGGAATAAAGAAATCTCACAATCAAAGATCAAGAATGGCTTTCCGGCAAAAACTCCTCAATCTCTCTCCAAGATTCCTTGATTTCTTCAAAACGTGTAAAGATTATCTGATGCGACCCCCCCGTCTTCGTTCGTAGGGTTCTCTTCTATAGTTTCTTGCAGATGGGTCGTTTGGCAAAACTCTCATCTAGCCCAAATTAATTGGGCTTTATGTCGTCTTTTTATTTGGCCGAATCGTGAAGAAAATCGACCTAGTCGATTTTGGTGCAAAATCGTTCGTTTTTCAAGGTGTAAAAATCGTCCGATTTATATATACATTGGCACGATTTTCTTCAACAGAAAGTGCTCTTCCTTTGGTTCGTCTTCTATGCTTCTCCTTAGCAATTCCTTAGCTCTTTGTGATCCTTCTAAGACTCCTTTAGCTTCCTTAACACCCTTAGATGCTTCTTGCTCTATTTTTGCTTCCAATTCAACTCTATTTACCTGCAATTCATCAAAATCTCGTGTAGACCTCTATTTCCGACAATTGATTGAATAGAACATAAAAGTTATGCAAAATCCCTCAAAATGCAAAGTAAATAGAGATAATGTGCTGCAATATGCATGAATATGATGATACATAATTCATGTCATCAAAATACCTCATACTTGCCTCTTGCTTGTCCCTAAGCAAGATTCAAATTCAGAATATAAGATGTCATGGATTATGTATGTATGAAACTCAAAAACTTTTCTTTTTGGTAGTGCTCCTTTTCATTGGATCGCTCTCAAAGTGATATTTCAAGGCATAAAAGGGGCAAAGCATGTATCAATGATGACCATAAGATGAACAAACTCCCTTTTCTTTCTTGAAGGCATAAATAAAGAACATGATAAAGGTGTAGAGGCAATCAAATTCAAACAAATCTAAGCTATTAAGTCTTGAACACATGCATAAAAGTCTCAAGGTCTTCTAATCAAAGAAAGGGTTCAAGAAACGTATTAAGGGAAGGAGTTCTTTTTGGTTATTGTGGTGCTAATCCGGGAAAGAGGAACACATAACACATTCAAGAATTTTCTTCACCGCACATGCTTCGCATGTAGAAAGCTTTGCTTTCATTATACTTTACTTTTTGAGAGTATGGACAGCGGTGCATAAAAACCGAAGCCTAGGAGATTGGCGTTTCTCAATTTCGAGATGCCTCAAACCCTTGATGCACATACCATATCCCGTTAGGACTTGTCGTTCAATCGGACTTTGGCAAGACACAAACACCCGGCTATGTGAATGGTGCCGAGTTACTCATCCTCATGTTCAACGTCCCCAAAACTTATGAAATTTTTCACTTTTCAATACATTTTCTTTGGCCCTCCCACATCAAGCATGCCTTTTTCAATCACCTATCCTAATTCCCGGATGGTAAAAGGAGGGTTACATATTTCATTGAGGAGCTAGCATGATCAAGATATGAGAAAAGAAAAGAAGTGAATTGCCTTAGTCATCCTTAAATGATGTAAAAGAACTTGTGATATAGCTTCGACTATTATTTCATTTTCTCATCAAAACAACTAAATCATATAACTTATTCATGTATTCAAGTAACAAAAGCAATTTCATTCATGCTATAATCAACATTTCAACATAACTAAGCATCTTTTTCACCTATCCATATATACAATTCTCATCATAGAGGTCATTTCCATATAAGAAGCACTAAAATTTTTTTTTTTTTTTTTTTTTTTTTTTTTATAAATTCATAGGTTTTGAAAAAGATCATGCAAATGCAAATGTCATAAGAGGAAGCAAGTAGTGCAAGAGTTATTACAAGCCAAGTTGTCAAGAGTAGTGGAAAGTACATAAAGTGCTAAAGTGAAACATAGAGTATTGTAAGTACCCCCACCCCATACTTGACATCCACATTGTCCCCAATGTGAAAATCAAGCATAAGAAGGAGAAAAATACTTACAATGTAAAAGAAGCGGAAGCTCAATCCTCTGTCGGTGGTGGAGGTGGTGGATATGGATACATCGGTGCGGAGGGATCGTAGAAGTGGCCGAACTGGTGGTAGTACATATCCCTCATCTGGCCATCATAGGATGAATGCCTAGCGTCCGTCTCCTCCCTGTAGTTCCTGAACTGTGTGTTCAGGGTGTCATAATCGGTGCGGAGGACACGGTAGTCGGTGCTGAGGCTCTGGAAGCTAGTGACTAGCTCCCTAAAGTGGCGTGGAGCTCGGCGTCCTCGTCTAGGGCCTGGAGCATGTGCATAAGAGTGTCGAGGTGGATGCATGTCATCCTCCGTCTCCTCATCCTGCCTACTAGTCCTGCTCGGTCCTGCTCCATGAGTGTCAGTGTCCATGGCGTCCGTGGCATGCCCACTGTGGGTATCGCTCTCAAACTCGAGCATGGTCTCCTGTCCTCCATCCTCATCCTCCTCTGAGTCACCTGCATCATCATCATAGTAAGTAGGAGGTGAGAACTCCTCAAGCATCGCCTCAAAGGTCTCCTTCCAGTTCCTCTTATTCCGAATGGTGTATTCGGATTTCCATATGATTTCGGACGGCTTCTTCTTCGGATCCCTATGCCAAGGCATTGGCACATGAAGAGTTCCTCTCCCTCGAGGAATCAAGACCTGTCGGACCACCAACCTTTGTGAACCTAAAGGAAGGGCACTCTCAGCTAGAGTGCATCCCGAGAAGTCATAACCTAGAGTCCTAGCCACATGAGTGACTAAGCCTCCTGCGCATATGTCACCCTTGGCTTTGTTGGCTATCTTTCCTAGATAGTCAGCAAGCATGGTGGAGATGTCGGGAATAGTGGTGGGGGTCATGCAGTAGAGGATGAAAAGCTCATCAGCCTTGAGCTTCTGCGGAGTCTCAGTCCGGGCAAACAAACTCTCACTGAGTATCCTATGCACTACCTTGAAGGAAAGGTTGTACATGCTTGTCTCCTTGGAGTTTCCGGGTCTCCACTTATCTCCTCCGTACTCTCCTACGGAAATAGCCTCCCAAAAATCACTAGCATTGAGGCCTCTAGCAAATGTGCCTGCATCGGAATAGGAAAAACCAAACAAGTCGCCAAAAGCATCAATAGACAAAGTGTGGTCTTGGCTCATGAGTCGGAAAGTGATCATCCTTTCCCTAGGATCGTGCTCAAACGTGCTAAGAAATTCTAGGGTGATCTCCCTATAAGCATCTTCCCTGATTGTAGCAAACTGTCTCAACCCTGCTCTATCAAGTATCATATCAACATCCTCTCGAACATATAATGAATCTAAGTCATCAAGCACAATGTAGTGGGGAGGGGTGAATGGGCGATCTATAATGCGTTCATAGCGTTTCTTATGCTTGGATAGGGGAGGGGGAAGTTTAGGGATGTTGGTTGGTGGTGGTGGAGGTGGGGCAGGGGCTTTGGAAGAAGATCCCTTCTTCTTCCCCGTGTTTCTAGTTATCCTCTTGACAAGATCCATTCTAAGTCCTAAAAATCGACCTGTTCTTCGCAAAAATCGACCGATTTTTCTGGGCTGGGTCGATTTTTTTTCTCGAGTTCAACGATTCTCTCAATTCTGTAAAGTTCTGTTCAATCTATCACCACACACAGTTCTCTACAATGAATCCTAAGCAAATTCCTCTATCAATTCCAACAACAAAGCACTTCCTAGGCAACCTCGATTTCAAGTGAGAAAACTTAGGTTTTGGAAAGAAAAACCTGAATTCCTTATGGAGCAGTCGATTGCCGTGCGTGTTGTTGTTAGATCCGTGTTCCTTGTTGAAAATGCTTCAGTTTGGAGCCAAGAATCTCTTGAAATGGTTAAGGAATGATGATTTGAGGGTGTGGCGATTTTTCGGCGTTCTTGAAAGAGAGGAATCGCGAGTTGAAGGTGGGTGAATGAAGAAGATCGAGTGTGAAGTCCTTATATAGGGTCGACAATTTCTGAAGAAAATCGGCCGATTTTTCTGGTCGATTTATCTGTCGGGGCGATTTTTCTCTCTGACCGAAGAAAATCGGACGATTTATTTTGGCAGGTCGATCTCCAGGTCGATTTTTGTTTCTGTTGTGAAAAATCGTCTTGCTCTGTTACGGAATCGGACGATCTTCTTATGGTAGGTCGATTTTCTTCCTTGTTTTTCTTGAATCTCGAAGATATAACTTAATTGCGCTCCATTCTCCGTGAATCTCCCACATTCGAGCCTAGTTTCCTGCGATTAATGACACGACAAACCAAGAGTGCATCGAGGAACATATAAAAACGAACAAATGAAGAAACAAAGCAATTAATCTATTCTAACTAAATGAGGGAAAGAAGGGAAAACTATACTATCATTGGGTTGCCTCCCGAGAAGCGCTTTATTTATCGTCTTTAGCTGGATGGTGTATGATGTTGTGTTCAATGGAGGAGGATAGGAGCTATCTCCTCGATCGGAGCTTCCGGTGTATATTTCTTCAACCGTTGGCCATTAACCTTAAAACTTCCGCTTTGTTCACCCCATACTTCAACTGCACCATGGGGGAAAATTCTCTTAATCACAAAAGGTCCTGTCCAACGGGATTTGAGCTTACCTAGAAATAGACGCAGCCTTGAGTTGAATAGGAGGACTTGGTCCACTTCCTTCAAGTCTTTCGGGATGATGTGCTTGTCATGCCAGCGCTTTGTCCGTTCCTTGTAAATCTTTGCGTTCTCATACGCATTCATTCGGAGCTCATCTAGCTCATTGATGTCTAAGAGCCGCTTCTCTCCGGCTTCTTTCATGTCGAAGTTGAGCCACTTGATAGCCCAATAAGCTTTGTGTTCTAGCTCTACAGGAAGATGACATGATTTACCATAAATGAGATTATAGGGAGTCGTACCTATTGGTGTCTTGAAAGTTGTCTTGTATGCCCATAGTGCATCGTCAAGCTTCATTGACCAATCTTTCCTCGTTTTAGAGACGGTCTTCTCTAAAATCCCTTTAATCTCTCTATTTGATATCTCGACTTGTCCGCTGGTTTGCGGATGGTAAGGTGTAGCTATTTTATGGGTCACCCCATACTTAGCTAATAGAGTCTCGAATCGACGGGCTGTGAAATGCGTTCCTCCGTCACTAATGATGGTTCGGGGAGTTCCGAACCTTGGGAAGATCGTTTTGTTGAGGAACTTCACCACTACCATTGCGTCATTAGTAGGAGAAGCGATTGCCTCCACCCATCTTGAGACATAGTCTACGGCAAGAAGTATATACTGGTTGCCGCATGAAGATGGGAAAGGTCCCATAAAGTCGATGCCCCATACATCAAAGATCTCTACTTCTTGAATGTTGTTGAGAGGCATCTCATTCCTCCTGGATATATTACCTGTCCTTTGACAAGCATCACAAGAAACAACAAACTTTTGCACATCCTTGAAAAGTGTAGGCCAATAAAAGCCGGAGCGAAGTACCTTAGCACAAGTCTTGTGGGAACTAGCATGTCCGCCACATGGTAGAGAATGGCAGTGTCGGATGACACTATCTATCTCATCTTCGGGAACACATCTCCTGTAGATGCCATCTGGACCTCTTTTGAATAGAAGAGGTTCGTTCCAATAAAAATGCCGGACGTCTCTCAAGAACTTCTTCTTTTGAGCATATGAAAGTCCGGGTGGGATCTCCTGACAAACAAGGTAATTTACAATGTCAGCAAACCATGGATCATTACCTTGTGATATGTGTTGAAGACACTCTTCAATCTCGTGCAGCTGCTCGTCAGGGAAGGAGTCGTCTATCGGAAGCTCATCCGAGTCGCCGGTGAGTTGCGGAAGACGACTAAGGTGATCGGCAACGGAGTTCTCCGATCCTTTCTTATCACGGATCTCTAAATCAAACTCTTGTAAGAGTAAGATCCATCGTAGAAGCCTTGGCTTCGCATCCTTCTTCGTGAATAAGTATCGGATGGCGGAGTGGTCCGTATAGACTATTACTTTCGCACCTACAAGATAGGAACGAAATTTCTCAAATGCATATACTACGGCTAAAAGTTCCTTTTCCGTAGTTGCGTAGTTGTATTGAGCCTCGTCTAGCGTTTTGCTAGCGTAGTAGATGGCATGAGTGCGACCATCTTTCTTCTTTCCAAGAACGGCTCCTATAGCGACATCGCTTGCGTCGCACATGACCTCGAAAGGAAGAGTCCAATCGGGTGGTTGAATGATTGGTGCTGAAATCAAAGCTTCTTTGATCCTGCAAAAAGCATCTAAGCAATCTTTCGAAAATTCGAAAGTCGCATCTTTCATCAAAAGATTAGTCAAAGGTTTTGAAATCTTAGAAAAATCCTTTATGAATCTCCTATAGAAGCCTGCGTGTCCTAAGAAGCTTCTAATTCCCTTTACTGATGAAGGGGGAGGTAACTTCTCAATGGTTTCTATCTTTGATCGATCTACCTCTATTCCCCTTTGTGACACTAAGTGACCTAACACAATTCCTTCGGTGACCATAAAGTGACACTTTTCCCAATTCAGGACTAAGTTAGTGTCCTCACATCTCTTAAGAACTAGTGAAAGGTTATAGAGACAGTTATCAAAGGAAGAACCATATACCGAAAAGTCGTCCATGAAGACTTCCATGATATTCTCTACGTATTCGGAGAAGATTGCCATCATACACCTTTGGAAGGTGGCTGGAGCGTTGCATAAACCGAACGGCATTCTTCTATAAGCGAACGTACCCCATGGGCACGTAAAGGTTGTCTTCTCTTGATCATCCGGATGAATTGGTATCTGAAAGAAACCACTGTATCCATCTAAATAACAAAAGTAGGCATGTTGGGCTAACCTTTCCAACATTTGATCGATGAAAGGAAGGGGGAAGTGGTCCTTCCTTGTGGCCACGTTCAGTTTGCGGTAGTCGATGCACATTCGCCACCCTGTAACTGTCCGTGTAGGGATGAGTTCGTTGTTCTTGTTTGCAACAACGGTGATGCCTCCTTTCTTGGGTACTACTTGCACCGGACTCACCCATTTACTATCAGAAATCGGGAAGATGATACCTGCATCAAGTAGCTTAAGGATTTCTTTCTTCACGACCTCCTTCATTGCCGGGTTTAACCGTCTTTGAGGTTGGCGTGAAGGTTTGTAATCCTCTTCCATTAATATTTTGTGCATACATAGAGAAGGCTTTATTCCTACTAAATCATCAATGGTGTAACCTAGTGCTCTCCTATGTTGCTTCAGAACATGCATGAGTTTCTCTAATTCGTCATCATTCAAATTTGCATTGACTATAACTGGGTATGTGGAATTAGTGCCAAGAAATGCGTACCTTAAATGTGCGGGAAGTTGCTTCAATTCTAATGATGGAGGTACCTTGGTTGGTGATGAATTGTGGCTTTCGGATGTTGTGGGAGATGCCTCTATAGGTGTGGGTACTTCATCATTAGATTCGGAAGAGGCTGCGGTGAAGTCCGGAGAATCCATAGAATTACTCAGTGAATCGACCCCCCCTGTAATAAATCGGTCGATCTTCTGCACGATTTTTCTTTCTGTTGGAAAAAATCGTGCTACCTCTTTGTGAATCGGGCGATTTTTTTCTGGTAGGTCGATTTTAGTTTCTGTCGAAAAAAATCGTGCTGGATCGTCAGAAATCGGTCGATTTATTTCTGACAGGTCGATTTTCTTCATAGTTTCCGGAGTCCATTCTAGTTCTTCAATTTTTGCTTCTAGCTCGTCCTCCATAACATTTAATGCTTTCACATCCTCATTGCAGTCATGTTCCACCCCTTCCTCCATGATGCTCATGCTAAGAACCTTTTGAAGAGGGTCCTTCATCAAGATCGAACTTACTATCTCTCTAGACTCTTCTTCCTCAACAATTTCAAAAACGTCATCTTTCAAGGCTGGTTCCTTGATTAAGGAGGATAGTGTGAACTCTATCTTTTCTTCACCGATGTGGAAGGATAGCTGGCCGTTCTTGCAATCTACCATGCATCCAGATGTGCCGAGGAATGGTCTCCCAAGGATGATGGGAACCGGGTAATCTGCAGGTATGTCAAGAACGACAAAATCTATAGGTATGTAAAACTTACCTAGCTTTACTGGAATGTCTTCTAATATTCCCACCGGCTTAGTGGTGGAACGATCGGCCATGTAGAGTGTGATCTTCACCGGTCTAGGCTCTCCTAGACCAACTGTCTTGCATAGAGCTAGAGGTATGATACTCACACTTGCTCCAAGGTCACAAAGAGCATCATAGGTAGCTTCTCCCAAGGTGATGGGTATGCAAAATGATCCTGGATCGCGGAGCTTGGGTGGCATATTCTCTGTCATAGTCTTGATGAGTTCGGATGACTCCATACTCATCTTGACTTCTCCTATATCTTCCAACTTCCTCTTGTTGGAGAGGATCTCCTTGAGGAATTTCCCGTAAGCTGGCATACCTAAAATCGCATCCATAAAAGGTATGTTAATATGGAGCTTGCTCATAAGTTCAACAAACTTACCGAAATGTTTATCTAGGCGTGCTCGCGCTCTAGATTGAGGAAAAGGTAGAGGTGGTTTGTAAGCGGGAGGAGGAACATAGACTTCTTCCTTCTCTTTTGCCTCTCCTTCTTTTGTGGAGGTATCAACTACTTTAGGTTGAGGGTCGGCGGTTGTCTTCCCGCTCCTAGTAGTTATAGCCATAACCCTTCCCTTTGGGTTATCTTCTGTCTTTCCGGGAAGCTTCCCTTGATCTCTTGGAACTTCTCCGGCCTTGTTGAATACTTGGTTTTCTAAAGCTTTGTGAGCTTTGTCAACCGAAGTTATGTAACTCTCTAATCCTTGTAGCTTGCCTAGGATCGTTTCTAGCATGGGATCCGGTTTGTTTGATCCGCTTGATTGTTCCTGGCTTGTAGAAGGGGTAGAAGAGGATGGAGGTGTTAGAGCCTTTTCAGCATATGAGTAAGGATTACCTGAACCTTGCTGATTTGACCTCCAATTGTTGTTATTCGAGTTCCTATTGTTGTTGTTGTTCCAATTGGAGTTTCGGTTGTTATTGTTGTTGTTACTCCAATTGGAATTCCGGTTATCATTCCTTTGATTGTTGTCTCGCCCCATGTAGTTGGCTTCTTGCTCTTTAGTCTTTTGAAGACTCGTGTTGAGCACTTCTCTCAATTCTTTGATGTCATCTTTGAGGGAGAATATTTGTGTTTGAGCCGCTTGATTCAACTTGGCTCCCGTATCGCCTTGATTCCGGCTATTTGATTCCACCTTCCGGTGGGAATACTTCTCAATCACTTGGGCTTGCTTCTCAATGAAGTCCCAAGCATCGTCCTCTCTCATATCCATGAATGTCCCGCAAGATAGAGATTGGAGGTTGAATTGTGTTTCCACATCCAACCCTTTGTAGTAAATCTCCAATAGTTCCAGCTTGGAAATGCCATGGTGTGGGCAATCCAACAAGAGGTCTTGAAACCTTTCCCAAGATTGAAACAAGCTTTCGTTAGGTTTCATAGAAAAAGCATTTATTTTACCTCTCAATTCCGCCGTTTTGGATGGCGGAAAGAACTTGGTGAGGAACTCCGAAGACAATTCCTCCCATGTAGCTAACTTCGCAGCTGGAAGTGTTTGATACCAAGCTAGAGCCTTGTCCTTCAAAGAGAAGAAGAACGGCTTGATCTTGTAGTTGCTTGTAGTAGCCTTCTTCGGCTTCATAGTCTCCATGAGAATCTCAAAATTCTGCAAGTGTTGATGCGGAGATTCAGTACTTGCTCCGCCATATTGACTTTGGCGAACCATAGTAATGACTTGTGGTGAGAAGCTAAACTCCTAGATGTCTTCAGCTCCAAAATCCACACCTAGACGGCGCGGTTGCTGAATAGGATCCATCCGTTGCCCCAAAGTTCGGGGTCTATCTTCATTATTGGCAGCTCTAACATTCCTAGTCGTAATGCGAGGGACGACCTTAGGTGTTGGAGTGTTTCGGTTAGGACGAAGTGATGGATCAATCTCTTCAAGTTCCGGCATATCCGGATCAATCTCGTCATCATCGGACGAGTCATCTCGTATGGACTTAGTTGGTGTCTTGACTTTCTTCTTTTTCTTGGAGGCGTTCGACTCCAACTTCATGTCCAAAATCATAGCTCTTAGTTCATCAATTTGAAATTGATGACTTATTTCAGCTTCCTTTCGAGCCTTCTCACTCAACTGGAGTTGGCGTTGAGCTTCATTCAGTTCAGCCTTGTAGTTTCTCTCATCGTGTTCAGCCATTTTCTTCTCCTTCAACTTTCTCCTCAAAGTTCTTTCTAATTCGGGATCGAAAGGAATTAGATCTTTAGTGGATCTAGTCCTTCGCATATACCTAAAGAACCTGCGAAGATCACTCAAGTAGACAAATCAAATCACAAGAGCAAGAGCTCTCAAGCTAGACAACCGAAAACCGGGTTCGATCTAGACCAAATCCCCGGCAACGGCGCCAAAAACTTGTTCGCTCAAAAGGGTGTGCGTCAAAGTCTTAATATTTATATCTAGAACTCAAAAGCAAAGCGAACCCGCAGTGTACGGATCAGCTGTAGAAAGGTAAGAATTCCAGAGTCGAACTCAGGGATTTGGTGAGAAAGATTCCAATTTCAATTATCTAGCGAAAGTATAAAAGCTTTTGTGATGTAATAAAGAGAGAAATGATTCCAAGGATTCAAGTATCCGATTTAGGCTTTCGATTCAAGACACTTCTACGGGTATAGGACAGAATTTATATTGCCAAGATTAAATGTTCAAAGGTAGGATTCGTACGATGAAGTTCCGAAACCTATATAACTGATCTATAGATTCTCTCTATAAGGGTTGTTGAGGCTGCAATATAGAAAGATCTAAAGACAAGAATTATGTTCAAACTAACTATCTAAAACTCCAGGATATGACTCTCCAAAGTATGAATAGAAAGCACACTTAAAATCTTAATAAAGGATGTTGAGTCTCTTTATTACCCAAATCTTGCAATTTTGATCCATTGAATGTAGAAACAGGTTTGAATTGCATTCGAACATTCAATTAGATGGTAAAAAGATTTATCAAGAATAGGATTTAGGCAAGGATTAGTTTTGATTAAAGATTAATTCAATTAAAGTTCGTCAGAGGAATAAATCGCCCTGTTCATAAGAAAAATCGGCCGATTTTCCTCAAGAACAGCCCGATTTTCCTGTTGTCGCAAAACTAAGATCTAAATTCTCAGGGTCCTAGTGTTTGAATGAGTTCAGTCTATCATCATCTAAGCCTTAATCATCAACTATTCTCCCCAGAATCACAAGGTTTTTAGCCAACCATTTTCAAAATCGAATCAATTTAATTATTGAAGAAGATATCGCAAAGAAACCAAATCTTGAACGAAAAAAAAATTCCTATAACTCTCAAATCTGTAAAACAACCGTCAAATCTGTTCAATGTATCTCTTAACAACTCAATTTCGTGTTCACAAACCACAAACAAGACAATGGAATAAAGAAATCTCACAATCAAAGATCAAGAATGGCTTTCCGGCAAAAACTCCTCAATCTCTCTCCAAGATTCCTTGATTTCTTCAAAACGTGTAAAGATTATCTGATGCGACCCCCCCCCCCCCCCCGTCTTCGTTCGTAGGGTTCTCTTCTATAGTTTCTTGCAGATGGGCCGTTTGGCAAAACTCTCATCTAGCCCAAATTAATTGGGCTTTATGTCGTCTTTTTATTTGGCCGAATCGTGAAGAAAATCGACCTAGTCGATTTTGGTGCAAAATCGTTCGTTTTTCAAGGTGTAAAAATCGTCCGATTTATATATACATTGGCACGATTTTCTTCAACAGAAAGTGCTCTTCCTTTGGTTCGTCTTCTATGCTTCTCCTTAGCAATTCCTTAGCTCTTTGTGATCCTTCTAAGACTCCTTTAGCTTCCTTAACACCCTTAGATGCTTCTTGCTCTATTTTTGCTTCCAATTGAACTCTATTTACCTGCAATTCATCAAAATCTCGTGTAGACCTCTATTTCCGACAATTGATTGAATAGAACATAAAAGTTATGCAAAATCCCTCAAAATGCAAAGTAAATAGAGATAATGTGCTGCAATATGCATGAATATGATGATACATAATTCATGTCATCAGAGACCTCGCTCGAAGTGGAAGAGATCTCGGCCGAGATGGAAGAATCTGCAAAACTGGAAGCAGAAGATGCAGAGAACCTTGGTCAAATTACTGAGATTGTGACCAAGGTGGAAGAAAGATCAACTGAGTTGAGAGAGATTTCATGTGTTGGTTATCAACCTAACATGAAACTTGATCCGAGCTTTGGAGAACTTTACAAGGTAAGTTCTCTTACTCCATTCGAATTCCCTATTAAAATTTCTGAATTTTTCAGGAAAGCACCGGAGAGTTGGAGGTCTCTTCCGAAAGAACCTCCAAAGATCAAGATGAAGTCTTCCTTGAAATTGTTGGAAGAGGAAGCTCCTCGGATCATGAGGAGTGGAGTTGGCAAGCACTACACCGTTAAGGCGATGAAGTGTCTCTTGTTCAAGTATGGGGTCCCTCGCATGCAAGGACCTTGTACCATCCCCATGCTAAAGATGGGGAAGCTACTAGGAATCTCGAGAAGTTGTTTTCTCGATCAAGGAAAGGATGGGACGCAAGGCTAGATTATGTCCCATTGAAGTGCAGGAAGGCTAGAAGGATTCCGGTGAGAATCAAACCGTACAAGCTTGTACATGGGAGATCTTACCATTTGCCGGTGAAATTAGGAACCGGAACCTTTTTGGAAGATTTTTATGATGGATGTGATGAGCACTCCATGGTGTTCAAGGTACATTGAGTAATTCTATGGAGAAGGGTCCAGCTAGCGACCTTAAACCAAGCGCTTCTTGGGAGGCAACCCAAGGTATTGCTTTCTTCTCCCTCTTCTAGTTTAGTTTAGATAGTTGCTTTGTTTTTGTTTTCCTCTAGACAACAACCAGGTATTCCAAAAGGAAGGATCACACTTCAGGAGCTACACTGGAAGAACAAAATTTCGAGAAGTTGAGGAAACGAGCTTTACTGAGATACATCTCGGGTACTGTCAGAACACCTCGACCGAGATGTGCTTCGCACACCGAGATGGTCTTATTTGGGAGCTGTTTCTTACTTCTTCATGCAGTTTAGCTATGTTCGGTGAGTATCCTGTCCTTAGACTTATTTTGACCCACTAGGACAGTGTGTCCCAAGTATGGGGTGTTTATTGATGTATTATTTGACACTTATGATGTATGACTCTATTTGACCGGATATCTATATTTATGCTTCACTTTTGCATCTGTGTGTTTATCTGAGACTACATGCATACTTACAGATTATTTGATTGAGAAAAACGTCGAAACTGAAAGTAAACTGGTTTTAAAAAAAAAAAAAATTTTGGACCTCGACCGGGGCAGTTCTGGCCGAACGAGGTGTTTCACCTCGGTTGACCTAAGAACACCTCGACCGAGGTGGGTTAACTGAGAGTTTTCGAAAACGATTTTTGTGCTACTTATCTGGATATGATCTCAGTGAAGATCTTGCTTACTGACTGGTTTTGAAATCTTTATATGTTTGAAAGGTTTTATAATATGTTTAAGTTGCTAAATGCTTTGTTTGAAATTATTGACATGTTTAATACTTCGTTTTTGTCTAAATTATGTTGAATTTGAAGGTTGACACCACATTATGAGTTCTCTCACTTTCTTCCTGGAAAGACCAAGGCAATTCATTCTTCTCTCTTCTTCTTCTTGATCATGCTTAGCCCCTCATATACATTTTGCCTCCCTTTACCTATCCGGGAATTTGGAAGCAAGCGAAGTGGCGAAAGCAAGTGAAGTTAAGGTTGAGAAGTGGCTGGAAGTGAAAGTGTTAGAAAGCAATAATAGGTTTGGGGGAGTCAATCATGAAGATGAGTAACTCGGCACCATTCACATAGCCGGGTGTTTGTGTCTTGCCAAAGTCGGATTGAGCGATTTTCCTATCGGGTCATGGTATGTGCATCAAGGGTTTGATGCATCTCAAGAAATTGATGATTGCGGATTTCCTAGGCTTCGGTTATTGTGCACCTCTGTCCATGCATCCCAAAAAGAAAAGTAAAAAGAAAAAGTGTGAGATAAGCAAAGCTTATTGGTGGAAGATGTTGCAAGTCAAAGTGAAAGTGAAGTTCATCCTTTTCCCGGATTCTAGCACCACATTACCTTACATACATCCCTACCCTACACGTTTCTTGACCTTTCTTTTGGGAAGCCCTTGAGACCTTCAGCTTGTTGATTGACTTAGTGGTTTAAACTGGATTATACATGATTAATTTCGATAAATATGATTTATTATGCATTCTATGATTTTATGCAAAGATGAACAACTTTTCTATATCTATAAAATGTTTTGATCATGTTTTGATTTTAAATTCCATGAAGTATTCTCTTAGAGTGATCTATGATTGTTGCACACCATAAAAATATTTTTGAAAGACTTTTCATTGATTTTCATGATTTATAATCCATTCTATCTTGTCTTCTATATGCGGAACTTGCTTGGGGACAAGCAAGGGCTAAGTATGGGGTATTTTGATAGCATGAATTATAGTCTATATTTTGAGGTTTGTTTGGACGTTTTACCTTCAAAAATCTGCATGTTAGCATGTATAATATGTGATTATATTACCATTTCATCTACCTTTGCGGGAATCGAGGTCTACACCTAGTTTTGTTGTAATTGCAGGTAAAATGGCACGTTTTGCATCAAAAAGGAGCAAAAGGAGTCATGAGTCATTTGGAGCTACATTGAGGAGCATAAGAAACCATCCACGAAGCATAGCCATGGATTAAAGATTTACTTTGGACCAGTTTTGAGAGATTTCACATTCAGTTATGACTCACCTCGGTTAACCAGAGATTCATCTCGACCGAGGTGATCCAGAGACGCCGACTCGACCGAGGCGAACACCTAGGACGCAGCGAGAATATTTTATTCTTGGCTGAGATCTTTTATCTTTGGAAGGTGATCTTATATTTTTGGGCTTGGCTCCTGGAAGGAAGAAGATCTTATATTTTACCTATTTTTATGGGAAAAGATCTTTCTATGATATTTTATCTTTGGAGGGTTATCTTCCTATAAAAAGGAAGATTGAAGGTTAAAGGAAGATTGAAGATCATAGCTTTTATAGCTTTTTGGAGGGTTTTGTAAGATTGTCTTTAATTCCCTCACTTGTTGTCTTGTCTTGTTCGCTTGCTATCCAAGGAACGCTTTTGTTGTGATATTTGATTCAGTTATTGAAGTCTTTTTCATTAAATTCTTCTTGTTCAAATATTCACTTTCTTTCCATATATTTAATACTTTCATAATGATGATGAGTGGCTAATTTCCTTGTGTGATTCTATGGTGATTGGCTGAAGGTTGTGGGAAAAACAATGATAGAATAATCTTAGATTCCAGTAGGACCCTGAAAGTTCGAGTCTTTAACCTTAACCCTAAGTATCTCGTTCAGTCGATGAACATCTCGGCCGGGGTGGGATTCGTCTGACCGAGGTGACTTGTCTGATCCTAAACTGAGAGTTAAGTGTTAGAGTTTGCCAAATCATATTCTTATTACACCTTTCCTGGTTCAAAGCAAGCTTAGGATGAGACTTACCCGGTAATTCCTTAGTTTGTGTACCAACAATCATAAGTGTAGGTAATACAGGTTTATCCTTTATTGGGGTTTGAGTGTGCTTCCATCCCATCTTTGTGAGTTAGCCTGATACTTACCCGGTAAAGGTTGATTCTATTCCCTTAGATGGTGTGTTAGTTTGAGGTAATAGTTCTTTATCTTAATTCCTTGAGACTTACCCGGTAATAGGAGTTACGGTTTTGGATTAGTGAGTGGTGAGACTTACCCAGTGATCTACTCCACTTTAGTAACACCTTCCCCTTGCAAAAATCTCAGTTTTGTCCGCTTATCTTTAAATCTTGAGTTGGAACCACAACTAGATGCTTTAATCCCTAGAATTGCATGTTTGCTTATTGACTTCTTATTCATCTTTGATTGTGTTAATTGCTCTTTGTGGTTAGTATTCACGAAGCTTACCGTTACTGACTTTGTTTCACCGAGTCCCTGTGATCGACCCCTGGAATTTCTTGCTTTTTACTACGATGGACCCGTACACTGCGGGTTCGCATCCTTGTTTTAAGCTTAAGTCTAGGGTTATAAATTTAAAGCTTGCACACACCGTTTGGAGCGAACAGATATTCAGCGAGACACTTCTGGCGCGTACTGAGACGCCCCAGAAGATCCGACAGGGCGAGCTTTTCAGTCTTTATTGTATGGTTACAGGGGGTTTCCCAGACTTTGGTTTGATCTTGGCAGAGGACCTGCACAAGATCAAGGCCAAAGCGAAGGGAGACATCTGCTGCGGAGGTCTAGTCACCCACATAGCTGCTTATCATGGCATGGACCTCAGTGCTTGTACGATGGTGGCGGCTCCGAAGCCGCTTGGATTGCAGGAGATGATCACTCGGAGGATTCTAGTTCCCCGAGGTCTGACCACTCCATATGTTGCTATGCCGTGGGAGCTGACTGTGCCACAGGGGATCCGATGGTCTGCCCAGTTCACCGTTTACGATCCGCATTATTGGCAGACAGCTTGGGCTCCGCTGATGGAGGATTATAGGGAAGCAGCAGCTGCCCCAGCTGAGGATGAGGAGGAGGAGGCTGACGATGACGAGGACACAGTAGATGAGAGAGATGGTGGAGTCCCGATGGATACAGGGACAGATACTGCAGGGACGAGCGCGCCGCCGATCATAGACTTTGATGATGATGATGAGACTGAGCCTGCACCAGCTGAGACTTCTCCGGTTAGACCTGCTAGACGCAGGAGACACAGAGTGAGAGATCCAGCTGCCCACAGACGGATCGATGACCTGACGAATCAGGTTATTGATTCCTATGCTACATTGTCGCTGGATATCCGCGAGATGCAAGAGAGGCAGCATTATCAGCATATCATGGCCAAGCTTCAGTTCGAGCGCGTCATGGGTAATCCATTCGACCCGACTCAGTATCCATACGTGCCACCACCACCACCACCGGATCGCGACTATTGATGAGCTGCAGGACTTTCTTTATTATATTTTTATGCAGTTCAGCTATTTATCCGGTGAGTACTCTTATTTCTAGACTTATATTGACCCACTAGGACAGTGTGTCCCAAGTATGGGGTGTTTGTATTTATTTGATGACTTCGATGTACGACTTATTTGATCAGATATTTCATAGTTATGCTTCAGTTGCCTTTATATGTTAATCTGATATTACATGCATATTTACAGGTTATTTGATTGAGAAAAACGTCAAAACTGAAAAAAAATGGTTTTAAAAAATTTTTTTGACCTCGACCGAGTCAGTCTTGGCCAAACGAGGCGTTTCACCTCGGTTGACCCAAGAACACCTCGACCGAGGTGGGTTAACTGAGAGTTTTCGAAAATTATTTTTGTGTTACTTATCTGGATATGATCTCAGTGAAGATCTTATTTGATTGAGAAAAACGTCGAAACTGAAAAAAAGTTGCTAAATGCTTTGTTTGAAATTATTGGCATGTTTAATACTTTGTTTTTATCCAAATTATGTTGAATTTGAAGGTTGACACCACAAGATAAGTTCTCTCACTTTCTTCCTGGAAAGACCAAGGCAATTCATTCTCTTCTTCTTCTTCTTCTTCTTGATCATGCTTAGCCATCATATACATTTTGCCTCCCTTTACCTATCCGGGAATTTGGAAGCAAGCGAAGTGGTGAAAGCAAGTGAAGTTAAAGTTGAGAAGTTGGCTGGAAGTGAAAGTGCTAGAAAGTAATTTTAGGTTTGGGGAAGTCGATCATGAAGACGAGTAACTCGGCACCATTCACATAGCCGGGTGTTTGTGTCTTGCCAAAGTCGGATTGAGCGATATTCCTAACGGGTCATGGTATGTGCATCAAGGGTTTGATGCATCTCAAGAAATTGATGATTGCTGATTTCCTAGGCTTCGGTTATTGTGCACCTCTGTCCATGCATCCCAAAAAGTAAAGTAAAAAGAAAAAGTGTGAAATAAGCAAAGCTTATTGGTGGAAGATGTTGCAAGTCAAAGTGAAAGTGAAGTTCATCCTTTTTCCGGATTCTAGCACCACATTACCTTACATACATCCCTACCCTACACGTTTCTTGACCTTTTCTTTTGGGAAGCCCTTGAGACATTGAGCTAGTTGATTGACTTAGTGGTTTAAACTGGATTATACGTGATTAATTTTTATAATTATGACTTATTATGCATTCTATGGTTTTATGCAAAGATGAACAACTTTTCTATATTTATAAATGTTTTGATCATATATTGATTTTAAATTCCATGAAGTATTCTCTTAGAGTGATCTATGATTGTAACACACCATAAAAATGTTTTTGAAAGACATTTCATTGATTTTTATGACTATTAATCAATTCTATCTTGTATTCTATATGCAGAACTTGCTTGGGGACAAGCAAGGGCTAAGTATGGGGTATTTTGATAGCTTGAATTATAGTCTATATTTTGGGGTTTGTTTGGACGTTTTATCTTCAATAATCTGCATGTTAGCATGTATAATAAGTGATTATATTACCATTTCATCTACCTTTGCGGGAATCGAGGTCTACACCTAGTTTTGCTATAATTGCAGGTAAAATGGCACGTTTTGCATCAAAAAGGAACAAAAGGAGCTATGAAGTCATTGGAGCTACATTGAGGAGCATAAGGAACCATCCAGGAAGCATAGCCATGGATTAAGATTCACTTTGGACCAGTTTTGAGAGATTTCACATTCAGTTATGACTCACCTCGGTTGACCAGAGATTCATCTCGACCGAGGTGATCCAGAGACGCCGACTTGACCGAGGCGAACACATAGGACGCGGCGAGAATATTTTATTCTTGGCTGAGATCTTTTATCTTTGGAAGGTGATCTTATAGTATTAGGGCTTGGCTCCTGGAAGGAATAAGATCTTATATTTTACCTATTTTTATGGGAGAAGATCTTTCTAAGATATTTTATCTTTGGAGGGTTATTTTCCTATAAAAAGGGTTGGATTTCCACAAATCCAAGGGGATGCTATACGATCGATCAGGGTTTATAGCACGCAACAACCATACTCCAGTTGGGAGTTTTGAAGAACCTTTTTGAAGGTTGAAGGAAGATTGAAGATCATAGCTTTTATAGCTTTTTGGAGGGTTTTGTAAGATTGTCTTTAATTCCCTCACTTGTTGTCTTGTCTTGTTGGATTGCTATCCAAGGAACGCTTTTGTTGTGATATTTGATTCAGTTATTGAAGTCTTTTCCATTAAATTCTTCTTGTTCAAATATTCACCTTCTTCCCATATATTTAATACTTTCATAATGATGATGAGTGGCTAATTTCCTTGTGTGATTCTAGGGTGATTGGCTGAAGGTTGTGGGAAAAACAATGATAGAATAATCTTAGATTCCAGTAGGACCCTAAAAGTTCGAGTCTTTAACCTTAACCCTAAGCATCTCGCTCAGTCGATGAACATCTCGGCCGGGGTGGAATCTGACTGACCGAGGTGACTTATCTGATCCTAAACTGAGAGTTAAGTGTTAGAGTTTGCCAAATCCTATTCTTATTACACCTTTCCTGGTTCAAAGCAAGCTTAGGATGAGACTTACCCGGTAATTACTTAGTTTGTGTACCAACGATCATAAGTGTAGGTAATAAAGGTTTATCCTTTGTTGGGGTTTGAGTGTGCTTTCATCCCATCTTTGTGAGTTAGCCTGAAACTTACCCGGTAAAGGTTGATTCTATTCCCTTAGATGATGTGTTAGTTTGAGGTTATAGTTCTTTATCTTCATTCCTTGAGACTTACCCGGTAATAGGAGTTAAGGTTTAGGATTAGTGAGTAGTGAGACTTACCCGGTGATCTACTCCACTTTAGTAACACCTTCCCCTTGCAAAAATCTCAGCTTTGTCCGCTTATCTTTAGATCTTGAGTTGGAACCCTAACTAGACGCTTTAATCCCTAGAATTGCATGTTTGCTTTATTGACTTTTTATTCATCTTTGATTGTGTTAATTGCTCTTGTGGTTAGTATTCACGAAGCTTACCGTTATTGACTTTGTTTCACCGAGTCCCTGTGATCGACCCCTGGAAGTTCTTGCTTTTTACTACGATTGACCCGTACACTGCGGGTTCGCATCCTTGTTTTAAGCTTAAGTCTAGGGTTATAAATTTAAAGCTTGCACACACCGTTTGGAGCGAACATTCAACCACTTTATTGCCCAATACGCCTTATGCTCCAATTCTACCGGCAAGTGACAAGACTTCCCACACACAAGGTTGTATGGTGTTGTTCCGATGGGAGTCTTATATGCAGTCCGGTATGCCCATAATGCGTCATCTAGCTTCAAAGACCAATCCTTCCTTGTCCTTGAAACCGTCTTTTCTAGGATCCCTTTAATCTCCCGGTTTGAGATCTCCACTTGTCCACTAGTTTGTGGATGATAAGGGGTGGCGATCTTGTGAGTCACCCCATACTTAGCTAAAAGAGCTTTGAAATGTCGGGCAATAAAGTGAGAACCTCCATCACTAATGATAGTCCGTGGTGTCCCAAATCGTGGGAAGATGGTCTTGCTAAAGAACTTAACCACAACCATGACATCATTAGTGGGAGAGGCAATTGCTTCAACCCATCTCGAAACATAATCCACAACTAAAAGTAGGTATTGGTTTCCACAAGATGATGGGAAAGGTCCCATGAAATCTGCACCCCAAACGTCAAAGATCTCCACCTCTTGGATGTTGTTAAGAGGCATCTCGTTTCTCCTAGATATGTTCCCTGTTCTTTGACAAGCATCGCAGCAGGAAACAAAGATTTGCACATCTTTAAATAGAGTAGGCCAAAAGAATCCAGATTGCAATACCTTAGCGCTAGTCTTGTTCGAACTAGCGTGTCCTCCACAAGGTAGTGAATGACAATGACGGATGACACTTTGCATTTCATCTTCCGGTACACATCGCCGAATGATGCCGTCCGGACCTCTCTTAAAGAGGAGAGGTTCGTTCCAAAAGTATTCCCGAACATCCTTAAAGAACTTCTTTCTTTGTACGTAGGATAATCCGGGTGGTAATTCCTGGCAAACCAAAGAGTTAACAAAATTAGCAAACCATGGTTCGTTACCTTTGGTGATCACATCGATGCACTCCTCTATGATATGTAAATGCTCGTCCGGAAAGGAGTCATCTATAGGTAGATTGTCATCCTCTAGATGTGGTAGACGATTCAAATGATCCGCAACAGAATTTTCCGAACCCTTCTTGTCACGGATCTCTAGATCGAATTCTTGTAGGAGAAGAATCCATCTAATCAGCCTTGGTTACGCATCTTTCTTCACAAGCAAATACCGGATCGCAGCATGATCCGTGTACACAATCACCTTAGCACCTACAAGATAAGAGCGAAACTTTTCAGATGCATATACAATTGCTAAAAATTCTTTCTCGGTAGTGGCGTAGTTGAGCTGCGCTTCATCTAGCGTCTTGCTAGCGTAGTAAATAGCATGGGTTCGTCCCTCCTTTCTTTGCCCAAGCACAGCCCCTATGGCTACGTCCCTTGCATCACACATAACCTCAAATGGAAGATTCCAATCCGGAGGTTGGATAATCGGGGATGAGATTAGAGCTCCCCGAATCATATTAAACGCATCTAAGCATTCCTGCGAGAAATCAAAAACTGCATCCTTCATCAATAAATTAGTAAGCGGTTTTGATATCTTGGAGAAATCCTTTATAAAACGCCTATCCAATATTGAGGAGTATCCGATGTGTAGGAAGTGGCTTCAGTTCCATCACTATAGGAGTCTCTAATGTCTCTTGAGGAGTATTCGATGCTTTCTTAGAAGTGTCTAAGGATGTAGAAGGTGTTGGAGAAGAATCAAGAGAAGTGGCGGCGAAAACACAATTTCCTTCAGATTCACCCAAAATTACGGCTCCCCTGTTTCCTCCACGGCCGTGGTTTTGGGCGTGGAAATCAATTACGGTGCCTCTGTTTGTTCCACGGCCGTGGTTTTAGCCGTGTAACTTACTAGAGTCCTCTGAATAGCTGATTACGGTCATGTTGGTAGATTCCACGGCCGTGGAATAGCACGACTGGCCGTGATTTCTTACGTTTTCTGACCCATCGTAGAGTTTCTCAAATTCTTATTCATACACTTCCTTTTGCTTCTCTAAAGCTTCAATTTCTTCATTGCATTCCTCTTCTTCCCCTATATCCATAATGCTCATAGCAATAACTTTTTGCAAGGGATCTTTGAAGAGAATCGAACTTACCTCCTCTCTAGATAGCTCTTCGTTATGGATGTTGAATATATCCTCATCGAAAACTGGTTCCTTCACCAAAGTGGAGAGAACGAACTCTACCTTTTCTTCTCCTATGTCAAAGGCGAGTCTAGCATTCTTGCAATCAACTATGCAACCGGATGTTGCAAGAAACGGTTTTCCGAGTATGATCGGGACCGGACTATCTGCAGGAATGTCAAGCACAACAAAATCTATAGGAACGTAGAACTTACCAAGCTTGACCGGAACGTCTTCAACTATACCGACAGGACGAGTTATGGATCGATCCGCCATGTACAACGTCATCTTCACCGGTTCAGGCTCGCCTAAACCGATCTTCCTGCATAGGGCAAGCGGAATGATGCTCACGCTTGCTCCTAAATCACATAATGCATCATATGTGATATCTCCCACTCCTCTAGGAATACAAAATGACCCCGGATCCTTCAGCTTTGGGGCATCTTCTCCTTCATTGTCTTGTTGAGATCCGATGAATCCGAACTCATCTTAACCTCTCCAAAATCCTCTAATTTTCATTTGTTAGAGAGGATCTCCTTTAGGAACTTTCCATAAGCTGGCATACCTACAATTGCATCAATGAAAAGTATATTAATATGTAGTTTGCTCATGAGCTCAATAAACTTACCGAATTGCTTGTCTAGACGAGCTCTTGCTCTAGATTGCGGGAATGGTAGGAGAGGTTTGAAAGCTGGAGGAGGAACGTAGACATCTTCCTTCTCCTTCCCCTTTTCTTTCTCCTTTTCGGCGGGAACTTCTACAAACTTAGGCTGCGGGTCGATGGTTGTTCCTCCGCTCCTAGTTGTGATTGCCATCACCCTTCCCTTTGGGTTATCCTCCGTCTTTCGTGGAAGTTTTCCTTGATTCCTAGGAACTTCTTCAGCTTGACTAAACATTTGGTTTTCTAAAACTTTTTGGGCTTTATCAACCTTAGTAATGTGATCATCGACCTTGATGATGCGAGTCTCCATTCCTTGAAGCTTTCCCAAGACTGTTTCCAACATGGGATCGAACTTCTCTTTCCCCGAAGTACTTCCGCTATTTGATGCTTGTACTTGGCTTTTCAAGGGAATGGAAGAAGAAGAAGGTGGAGTTAGTGAATTTCCTGAATTGGGATAAGAATTACCGGAATTGTGTTGTTGGTTGGACCGCCAATTGTTGTTGTTTGAACCCCTATTGTTGTTCCAGCCGTTATTCCGGTTGTTGTTGTTGTTGTTCCAATTGTTCCGGTTGTTGTTCCGGTTGTTGCGATTTGTATTCTCATTACCATTGTGGTTATTGTTGTTTTCCAAACAACCCACATCTTGTCCCTTTTGCTTTGGGAAATTTGTTTTAATGGCTTTCTTCAACTCTTTAATCTCGGAATTGAGAGAAATATTTTTGAGTTTGAGCAGCTTGTGATAATTTAGCTCCTTGCTCCACTTGATTTGCTTCTACTTTCCGATGAGAATACTATTCTATGACTCGGGCTTGCTTCTCAATAAAGTCCCAAGCGTCATCTTCCCTCATGCCCATGAATGTACCACATGAAAGGGATTGGAGCTTGAATTGTGTTTCCACATCCAGCCCTTTATAGTATATCTCCAATAAACCCAGTTTTGAAATGCCATGGTGTGGGCAATCCAATAATAAGTCCTGAAATCTTTCCCAAGATTGAAACAAACTTTCGTTAGATCTCACAGAAAATGCATTAATCTTACCTCTCAACTCCGCCGTCTTGGATGGCAGAAAGAATTTGGTGAGGAATTCCGCGGAAAGATCCTCCCATGTGTTAAGTCTCCCATTTGGAAGAGCTTGATACCAAGATAAAGCTTTCCCTTTCAAAGAGAAGAAGAATGGCTTGATCTTGTAGTTGTTAGTGGTTGCATTCTTTGGCTTCATTGTCTCCATCATAATCTCGAAATTTTGTAGATGTTGATGTGGAGATTATGCACTCGTTCCTCCAAACTGATTTTGGCGAACGATGGTAATAACTTGTGGGTTGAAGCTAAACCCTTGCATATCATCAGCATCAAAGTTCACACCTAAACGGCGTGGTTGCTGAATTGGATCCATCCTTTGGACAAGAGTTCTTGGCTCTCCATCTACACAAGCAGCTCTCGCATCCCCAGCTGGAATACGACGATTGGCGACTGCCCATGGAACAAATGGGTTCACATTCATCGTCGGATCAATGTCTTCTAGTGGTGGCATGGAAGAGTCGCTATCCTCGTCGGACGAATGGGTTCTAACCGATCTTGACGGTTTCCTGCTCTTCTTCTTCTTAAGATCGCTTAATTCCACCCTCATTTGAATAATCATATCCGTTAGATCATCAACTTTCGATTGATGACGCTCCGATTCCTCCTTGCGAGTCCTCTCGCTCCATATAAGTTGAGCTTCGGATTCCGCTAACTCCGTTTGGTAATCTCGTTCTCTTTCTTCAGCCATCTTTCTTTCCTTGAGCTTCTTCCTCAAAGTCTTCTCAAGTTCTTGATCAAGAGGTAAGAGGTCCGTGTTGTTCCTAGACCTGCGCATAAACCTAAAGTAACCTGCAAATATCACTCACAAGAGATATCAAATAACAAGAGCTAAGCTCCCAAGCTTGACAACCGGTAACCGAATTCGGCCTAGACCAAATCCCCGGCAACGGCGCCAAAAACTTGTTCTTTGGTGAAAATCTGTTCCGTTGCCGGAACAAGAACTTCGTATGTACAAACCTGCAAGAACACTCAAACCAGATATCAAATAACAAAAAGCAAAGCTCCCAAGCTTGACAACCGATAACCGAATTCGGCCTAAACCAAATCCCCGACAACGGCGCCAAAAACTTGTTCGCCACTTAGCGTGCGTGCAAATAAATCTTAAATTTATAAAACTAGAAATCAAGCAAGCGAACCCGCAGTGTACGGATCGACATAGTTAAGTAAGAATTCCAGAGTATCGAACACAGGGATTTGGGGGGAACAAATTCAGTTCACAAATCGTCAAGCAAGTAAATGTAATAAGCTTTGCAAATATTGGGGAAAACAGCAACCCTAAAGATCCAGGTGTCTAATTGTGGCAATCGATTCAAGATAATCAAAAGAACTAAGGACAGAGTTAAGAGTTGCAAAGGTATGCTAAGGTAAAGCAATGTATGGTGAAGTTCCAAGGCTTTATATGACTTATCTAAAGACACTCTCTATAAAGGTTGTTGAGGCTTCAGTATAGAAAGATCTAAAGACAAGAATTAATATCAAATACCCAAACTGTAACCCTAGGATCAGGACTAACTAAACCGATTAAGGTTGTGACACTCGAAATCGAAGTAGAGGTTGTTGAGGCTTCACTACTACCTAGAAAAGGCAAGCCAAGACTAAGTTAAAGCAAATCTTTAACTTTGGATTAAAGTAAAAGCAAGGTTCATAAACTGAAGTAAATTACGGGTGGATCTTGAGTTCCACGGCCGTGGAACCTCAAGAACAGACCGTGATTTTGTCTCGTCGGCGAAATCTCTCTAACTCTCAGGGTCCAATTTGTTTACGATCGATCTATCATCATCTAAGCCACAACTATCAACCCTTCACCTTAGAATTGCTAAAGGGTTTTAGCCAACAACAGTCATTATGATATCAAATTCAAGATTAAGAAGAATGAAAGATGAAAACCTTCGAAAACCTTCAATAAACTTCAAATCAATCTCAAATCCACAAACAAGGATATAATGTATATCAGATTTGGAATAACACAAACCAATCACAATCCTTGATAAGAACGAAGAGCGGGATGTCAATCCGTCTTCTAATCAAACCTAGGAACAAAAGCGCAACTTCCAAATCTTCAAGCCTTCGCAAATCTCCGTTGCAAAATGGCAATCCTCCGCACGTCCAATGAAACCCTAGACACGTGCAAGCAAGCGTAAGTGAAGATGCCGAAATCTCTCTCCTTCAGTCCTTTTATAGGAAAAGATAGAATAAACGTCCGGCCCATACGTGTAGATAATGTGTCTATATTTTATTCGTCAAAAGATTGCCTAAATCACGGTTTCATTAAGTTCCACGGCCGTGGTTTAGAGCTTGGAAGTGGATTATACCGTGTAACTCTCTGGAATGCTCCACGTTAATGTTGCCAAGTTCCACGGCCGTGGTTTAGAGCGTGGACTTCATTACGGCCGTATTTTAGAGCGTGGAAGAATAGGTTGCTCGTGATCCCCTTTGTTTCGTGCCATTCCTCATCCTAACATCTTCCTTGGCTTCTTTGTGGTGTCCTCAATCCTTGGATGTGCTCAATTCATCTCCATCCTCTCTTAATTCGTTCGGTTTTAGCTCTTATTCGCCTACAATCAACACAAAGCTTATGTAGACCTCTATATCGACAATGTAGACAAAATAGCTAACAATTGCTTCAATGCTTTATCAATGAACACTTCAATGGATGAAATACATCTAGAAAACGTCCCTAAAATATAACAATATTTCATTCTAACAACTCCCTATAAAGGTTGTTGAGGGTTCAGTATAGAAAGGATCTAAAGACAAGAATTAATCTCAAATACCCAAACTTGTAACCCAAGGATCAAGACTAACTAAACTGATTAAGGTTGTGACATCGAAATCGAAGTAGAGGTTGTTGAGGCTTCACTACTACCTAGAAAAGGGCAAGCCAAGACTAGATTAAAGTTAATCTTTAACCTTGGATTAAAGTAAAAGCAAAATTCGTAAACTGATGTAATTACGGGCAGATTTTAAGTTCCACGGCCGTGGAATCTCAAGAACAAACCGTGATTTTGGTTCGTCCGCGAAATCTCTCTAACTCTCAAGGTCCAATCTGTTTACGATCGATCTATCATCATCTAAGCCACAACTATCAACCCTTAACCTTGGAATTGCTAAAGGGTTTTAGCCAATAACTGTCATTATAATATCAAAATCAAGTTTAAGAAGAATGAAAGATGAAAACCTTCGAAAATCGTCAATAGAACACAAATCAATCTCAAATCCACACACAAAGATAATAATGTATATGAGGTTTGGAATAAACACAAACCAATAACAATCCTTGATAAGAACGAAGAACGGGATGTCAATCGGTCTTCTAATCAAACCTAAGGACAAAAGGCGTAACCTTCGCCACAAGCAACTCCAAATCTTCAAACCCTCGCGAATCCCGTTTGCAAGCGCAAATCTCCGAACGTCTAATGCAGCCCTAAGCACGTATGTCAAATTCTCTCCCCTCCGTCCTTTTTATAAGAAGGATAAAATAACCGTCCGGCCCATGTGCGTAAATGATGTGGCAATAATTAATTCGACAAAAGATCACCTAAATCACGGTCTCATGGAGTTCCACGACCGTGGTTTAGAGCGTGGTAGTGGATTACGGTTCCATATGATTTCCACGGCCGTACTTTATACCGTGTAACTCTCTCGAATACTCCACGTTCATGATGTCAAGATCCACGGCCGTGGTTTTGGGCGTGGACTTCTTTGATGTGTCCTTAATCCTTGGATGTGCTCAAATCTTCTCTTGTCTCTCTCAAACGGTTCGGTTTTAGCTCTTATTCACCTATAATCAACACAAAGCTAATGTAGACCTCCATATCGAAAATATAGACAAACTAGCGAACAAATGCTTCAATGCCTTATCAATGAACACTATAATGGATGAAAAACAACTAGAAAAAGTGCCTAAAATATCGCAATATTTCATGCTAACAAAATACCCCATACTTGCCACTTGCTTGTCCCCAAGCAAGGTCTTTCAAAAGGTTTAGAACATAATTTATGATGAAATATGCATGGAAACTTAAAAACAAAACATCTTTTAGATAAATGTGCTTCTAGTCAATAGATCAACCTCAAACCTTGCTTCAATCATTCTTGAAAACGCTCACATACACAAACCAAAGTATGTAAAGTAAAGAAATATCACAAGCTAATTAATCCTTAATAAAATCATCATAACCTTCAAAAACCATCAAAATCAAGAATAAGAAACTTCAATTTAGATCACTAAGTCATATAACACTCTTTTAATCTTAAGGACTTTCAAGTAAGGTCTAGAATGCGGAAGGGAAGGGAAAACTTATAAGGAGCGTGGTGCATGAATCCGGGAAAGTGGACAACTAACTCTTTTCCTTTTTTATTTCAATTTGCAACATCATCAACTTTTGAGCTTTGCTCTCTTCTTTTCACATCGTTTTTCGACTTTACTTTTGGAGTTATGGACAGAAGTGCACAAAAACCGAAGCCTAGGAGATTGGCGTTTCTCAATTTCGAGATGCCTCAAACCCTTGATGCACATACCATAATCCGTTAGGAATATCGCTCAATCCGACTTTGGCAAGACACAAACACCCTGCTATGTGAATGGTGCCGAGTTACTCATTGTCATGACTGACTTCCCCAAACCTACAAGTTCTTTCTATTCTTTGAATGCAAAATTTTTGCTTTCATGGCCCTACCACATCAAAAATGCCAAATATCAACTCTTCCAATTCCCGGATAGGTAAGGGAGGCTATTATTTCATTGAGGGGCTAAATGAACAAAGAAAGGAAGAAGAAAGGTCGAATTGCCTTAATCATTTCATAAAGAAGCATAAGAACTTATTATGTAATTTCAACTTCAATTTCTCAAAATTGATTTAGATAAAGTTCTCACATTACGAAATTTGCAAGTAAAGACAAACAATTCATTCAATTTCTTTCCAATTCATAATTCCGTTCAAGCATGCAATTATCATCAAAAATTCATTCCGCAAGTAAGATTTATCATAGGAACCATCTCAATTCTTAGAAGCACAAAATTTTTCAAATTTTTATGGTTTTTCAAAAGCTTTTTCATGCAATGCAATAATAAAACGTGTGACAACGAAATGAAACATGCAAAGTGTTCTCAATCAAGGCAAGCAAAAGCGAGTAGAGTTATTACAAACGATAGTCACACCCTACCCCATACTTGAGACAAACATTGTCCCTAATGTTCAAAAAGAAATAAAGAAAAGAAAGAAAGAAAATGAACTCACAAGACGGCGGTGGAGCGGCTAATGCTAGAAATCATGCATGATCATCACTATGGTGCTGGTTGTGGTGGAAATGGGAAGAAGCTGGAGTCAAATTTCCGCCCAAACTGCTGGCGGTAGATGTCTCTTATCATCTTTCCATGCTCGTCAGCTCGGACATCTCTAGCGTCCTGCCTGACCTCCCAAGCTCCTACTCTCCTAGAGAGGTCGGTAGCCCAATCCGGAAGCTGCTCGTACCACCCCGGTGCCTGGCTGTACCAAGCTGGTGCATCCTGTGGTGCTGGTGCAGAAGGCGGTTGTGCATACCATGTCGGTGGAGCTCCCATCCACTCCGGCTGTGATCTATACCAACCAGGAGGGGCATCCATCCATGTCGGCCTCTCACTCACGCTAGCACGGCGAGAGGAAGAGGCTCCTGAAGGTCTAGTTGGTCGTGGTGAACGTCTGAGAGGGTCAGGGAAATGTGCCGGATGATCCGGGAAAGTGCCAAAGTCATGCTCCTCACCTCCTCCCTCAAAACCATCACCTCCTCCTATCTCCTCATCATTTGCAGCTGGTACCTCAGGAGGAACGTAGGGAGGGGCTACTAACCTATTCGCGTGCATAGCAGCGAATGTCTACTTCCAATTATGGCGTCCAGCCATAATGGAATACTCAGGGAGCCATGCAACACCTCTACCTTCTCTATCCTCCCAAGGCATGGCAACGGTGGGTGGACCTCTATGCCTAAGAAAGATCAAACCTCTAGTCATGAGGCTTTGGAATGCCAATGGTCTAGCTGCTATCCTAGTGCAAGTAGAAAAATCAATCCCCAACTGCCTAGCAATATGGGTGACCATTCCACCATATCCGATATTCCCAGCCCTCTTGTTCTTGAGCTTACTCATGGTGGAAGCTAAGAGGGTAGCATAGTCAGCAGGTCTACCGTGCAACATAGCATACAAAAGAAACAACTCATCCGTCTTGATCTTATGAGGAGTCTCGGTCTTAGGGAAAAGACACTCAGAAAGTACTCTATGGGTTATCTTCAAGGCTAAGTGATAGATAAGCTTAGCCTTGGTAACAGCAGGTTACCAACGGTCCTCGCTAGCATAGATCATAGCAATCTCTTCCCAGAAATTCTTAGCGTATACGCCGCTAGGAAAACGACCATTGAAGGTCTCTTGGAACCCAAAGAAGGCTCCGAACTCTATGATCGAGAACTCGTAGTTCTCTTCCATCAGCCGAAACGAAACTGTCCTATCCATATGACTGTGCTCAAAAGAGATCACAAACTCTCTAGTAATCTCTTCATAAGCATCTTCCCTAATAGCGGAGAAGATGATCAAACCGGCTCTATCTAAAAGCCATGTAAGGTCACTCACCACATTCAGTGGCTCTAACTCCTCAAGAAGCAAATAACGTGGTCCTATGACCGGCCTCTTCGCGATCCTTTCTAAGCATCGAGGTAATCCTCATGGATTCTTGGGATTCTAGGGGGTGGGGGTGATGGTGGTTCATTAGGAGGTACCTGGGAGGAGGAGGAAGCATCACCTTTCCTCTTCTTATTTCTAGTGCACATTCTCCTAATGAATTCCATTTCAGTCCCAAAATTATGGCCTGTTCTTCAATTCCACGGCCGTGGTTTACCCAGAGACCGTGGTTCGGCTCTGAATTTCTCAAAACTCAATCAATCAACACCAAATTCACCAGACAACAGCCCTAGACTAATTTCAATCCAATTCCAATCAGTTCTCTTAAAAATTCTTGCAAAAATTTAGCAAAATCAACAAAGAAAAGAAAGAGAGAAAAACCTAGGTTTTGGATTTTTAAAATCCAAATTCCGTCTTCTCCAGTGATTGTCCACTCGATTTGTTGATTGGATCTTGTAGATGGTTGAATTTTCTTCACTTTGGGCTCAAGAATCATTTGAAACGATTAACGAACAAAGATTTGAGAGAGGGGGACGATTTACGGCTGTTTGGGTCGTCGAAGAGAATGGTTAGAGGTGTTTTTGTGAAGGAAGGTGGTTTATATAGTCGCCGTAAACATTTTTGAAAATCACGGTCACTCGGGGGTTTCTATGGCCGTGGAAATGTACGGAACCGTTGTTTTGGTGATTTTTCTTAGGCTTTTGCAAATTACGGTCTCAGAGGGTTCCACGACCGTGGTTTAGGGCGTGAAACTCTCTGTAATGTGCCAAAGTCCAAGTTTCGTCAATTTCCTTCAACTTTTCCTTCTCCCTTGCCTGTTCCATTGCTCCTACATCCAAAAACACGAACATACCGGAAGGTATCGAAGGCAAAATAAAGCAAAAACGTTTAAACTACTCTAATCTACGAATGAAAAACAAAAACATAAGTGCAATACCTGGGATTGCCTCCCAAGAAGCGCTTGTTTAAGGTCCGTAGCTAGACCGTACGTGCACTTATTCGAGTGCGGTAGGCGCTAACTCTTCAGCTTGGAGTTCCGGTGAGTACTTCTTAAGTCGTTGACCATTCACCTTGAAGCTTCTGCCCTTTTCATCCCATACTTCAACTACACCATGGGAAAAACACGTTTGATTAGATAAGGTCCGGTCCAATGAGATTTAAGCTTACCTGGAAAGAGACGAAGTCTTGAATTGAAGAGGAGAACTTGATCTCCTTCTTTGAGGTCTTTTGGAACGATATGCTTATCATGCTAACGCTTCGCTCTTTCTTTATAGATCTTGGCGTTTTCGTAGGCGTTTAAGCGAAGTTCTTCAAGCTCGTTAAGGTCCAAGAGGCGCTTCTCGCCTGCCTCCTTCATGCTGAAGTTCAACCACTTTATTGCCCAATACGCCTTATGTTCCAGCTCTACCGGCAAATGACAAGACTTCCCATCTCGAAACATAATCTACAACCATGGCATCATTAGTAGGAGAGGCAATTGCTTCAACCCATCTCGAAACATAATCTACAGCTAGAAGTATGTATTGGTTTCCACAAGATGATGAGAAAGGTCCCATAAAGTCTACTTCCCAAACGTCAAAGATCTCTACCTCTTGAATGTTGTTAAGAGGCATCTCGTTCGTCCTAGAGATATTTCCTGTTCTTTGACAGGCATCGCAGCAGGAAACAAAGGTTTGCACATCTTTAAATAAAGTAGGCCAAAAGAATCCAGATTGCAATACCTTAGCGCTAGTCTTGTTCGAGCTAGCATGTCCTCCACAAGGTAGTGAATGACAATGACGGATGACACTTTGCATCTCATCTTCCGGTACACATCGTCGAATGATGCCGTCAGGACCTCTCTTAAAGAGGAGAGGTTCATTCCAAAAGTATTCCGAAACATCCTTAAAGAACTTCTTTCTTTATGCATAGGATAATCCGGGTGGTAATTCCTGGCAAACCAAATAGTTAACAAAATCAGCAAACCATGGTTCATTACCTTTAGTGATCTTGTCGATGCACTCCTCTATGATATGTAAATGCTCGTCCGGAAAGGAGTCATCTATGGGTAGATTGTCGTCCTCTAGATGTGGTAGACGACTCAAATGATCCGCAACAGAATTTTCCGAACCCTTCTTGTCGCGGATCTCTAGATCGAAATCTTGTAGGAGAAGAATCCATCTAATTAGCCTTGGTTTCGCATCCTTCTTTGCAAGTAGATACTGTATCGCAGCATGATCCGTAGACAATAGCCTTTGCACCTACAAGATAAGTGTAACACCCCGAATCCGCGGGATATCGGGATGCTATGGGCGAGACCTCACAATGGGTCCCGACCCTTAGCCTGACAACAATTTCACCGGATCTTGCAACAAGGCACAAATAAAGGCCAAAACCGAAATACATATTTATGCAATGTTATGAAACCCGACAATAAAAGAAAGGAAAGACTTCAGCCGTCCTTACAACAACATCAACATAATATATAATAACAACAACACAAGGACTCCAAAACCCAACTCAGCCTAAGATGTACGGAACCCCGGCTGCCCACTCCTCCGGATCACTCGGCCACATCCTATCCTGCACATCAACTACAACAATCGGTATAAAACCGTTAGCTCACATTCTAGGCATTATAAGAATAATATGGCACAAACACACATAGGAACACAAACACACAACATGCTCATAAACATACACATCCGTTACTTATCATCTCTTTTAGGTTATTCCATATCTAATTCATTCGTTCAAGTGTGACACGAGAGTCTTATAACTCTCGCCTCTGTCCCCGTGTAACCAACAGGAGTGTGGCGGCGCCCAACCCGTATACCCTGAGGGAGTGATGAAGAAGCCCGCCCGTATACCGTGTATGGTCTGGTCGCAGAGATCCCCCAGTCTCCCTCGGGAAACTGAGCAGTGATGTCACCGCCCGATAATAATAGTAGTAACAATGGGCCAATAAATAAGGTCAAGTAAATCCTAATCCATTTTCATGCTTAAAAGCAGTAAACACACACCACCATATACATCCAAATAAGGCATAGAAGCGGCTAAGTAAGTCCGAGGACTTACCTCGTCTCAAAGCTAGCTAAAAACCGATCTCACTTCCCGTAGGAAAATAACCAAAGCATGTTCAAGACAAGGCACGATAATCAATAACTAACCGATAAGCTAGAAGCCTCGGGCTTATAGTCTCCCAAAACCTATATGAGGTCACACCCTAGTATGCTAGGTCCAACTCCTAATCTCAAAGATCTTCCCAAGTCGTACCAAACATAACTCGACAAAATCTCATAAACTATCCAACAACCATACACGGTTCAAGGCCAATACTTGGCATTTGCCCTAAGTTATGCTAGATCCAACCTAGCATGATTCTACCACTAAACATGACTAGATCGAGGAAGAAGTTATTCACACACGATCCAAGGTTGAAGATGATCTACGAACGTCGAGATTGGATTCGTTGGTCTATAACGGCCGCTTCCGAACCTAAATCCAAAGCTAAACAAATTTAGCTCATACGCTAAATTTGATAGTAATATATATACGATATATTAATTTGAGGTAAAATTCGTTTTCCAAAAGCCAACATTGAAAACCCACAATACATTTTCCGGCAATTTATACGAACCTAGGAATTTGGTCATAAACCACAATTAAAATATTTAGGCTCATAATCCGAAATTAATCCAACAAGGGCATAATTGATAATTTGTAAAACCGCGTCAATGAAAGGTATATTAATATGCAGTTTGCTCATGAGTTCAATAAACTTACCGAATTGCTTGTCTAGACGCGCTCTTGCTCTAGATTGTGAGATTGGTAGGGGAGGTTTGTAAGTTGGAGGAGGAATGTAGATGTCTTCCTTCTCCTTCTCCTTCCCCTTCTCTTTCTCTTTCTTGACGGGGACTTCCACAAACTTAGGTTGCGGGTCGGTGGTTGTTGCTCCGCTCCTAGTTGTGATAGTCATCACCCTTCCTTTCGGGTTATCCTCCGTCTTTCCTGGAAGTTTTCCTTGATTCCTAGGAACTTCCTCAGCATTGCTAAACATTTGGTTTTCTAAAACCTTTTGGGCTTTATCAACCTTAGTAATGTGATTATCAACCTTAGTGATGTGACTCTCCAATCCTTGAAGCTTTCCCAAAATTTTTTCCAACATGGGATCGGGCTTCTCTTTCCCCGAAGTGCTTCCACTATTAGATGTTTGTCCCTGACTTTTCAAAGGAATGGAAGAAGAAGAAGGTGGAGTTAGTCAATTTCCTGAATTGAGATAAGAATTACCGGAATTTTGTTGTTGGTTGGAACGCCAATTGTTGTTGTTTCAACCCCTATTGTTGTTCCAATTGTTATTCCGGTTGTTGTTCCGGTTGTTGTTGTTGTTGTTCTAATTCCCATTGTGGTTATTGTTGTTTCCTAAATAACCGACATCTTGCCCCCTATGCTTTGGGAAGTTGGCTTTGATGACTTCCTTCAATTCTTTAATCTCGGTGTTGAGAGAAAAGATTAGAGTTTGAGCAGCTTGTGTTAGCTTTGCTCCTTGCTCCACTTGATTTGCTTCTACCTTCCGGTGAGAATACTTCTCAATGACTCGGGCTTGCTTCCCAATGAAGTCCCAAGCGTCATCTTCCCTCATGTCCATGAATGTGCCACATGAAAGGGATTTGAGCTTGAATTGTGTTTCCACATCCAGCCCCTTATAGTATATCTCCAATAGCTCCAATTTGGAAATGCCATGGTGTGGGCAATTCAATAGTAAATCCTGAAATCTTTTCCAAGATTGAAACAAACTTTCGTTAGATCTCATAGAAAATGCATTAATCTTACCTCTCAACTCCGCCGTTTTGGATGGCGGGAAGAATTTGGTGAGGAACTCCGAAGAAAGATCCTCCCATGTGTTGAGTCTTCCATTTGGAAGAGCTTGATACCAAGATAAAGCTTTCCCTTTCAAAGAGAAGAAGAATGGCTTGATCTTGTAGTTGTTGGTGGTTGCATTCTTTGGCTTCATTGTCTTCATCAAGATCTCGAAATTTTGTAGATGTTGATGTGGAGATTCGCTACTCGTTCCTCCAAACTGATTTTGGCGAACGATGGTAAGGACTTGTGGATTGAAGCTAAACCCCTGCATATCGTCAACATTAAAGTTCACACCTAGACGGTGTGGTTGCTGAATTGGATCCATCCTTTGGCCAAGAGTTCTTGGCTCTTCATCTACACAAGCGGCCCTCGCACCCCCAGCCGGGACACGATAGTTGGCAGCTGGTCTTGGATTATATTGATTCATATTGATCGTCGGATTAATGTCTTCTAGCGGTGGCATGGAAGAGTCGCTATCCTCATCGGATGAGTTGGTTCTAACCGATCTTGCCGGTTTTCTCCTCTTCTTCTTGGAATCGCTTATCTCCAACCTCATTTGAAACATCGCGTCCCTTAGCTCATCAATTTGCAATTGATGACGATCCGATTCTTCCTTGCGAGTCTTCTCGCTCTATCTAAGTTGAGCTTCAGATTCCTCCAACTCTGCTTGAAGATCCCGCTCTTTGTTTTCAGCCATCTTCCTTTCTTTGAGCTTCTTCCTCAAAGTTTTCTCAAGTTCTTGATCAAGAGGTAAGAGTTCCTTGTTGTTTCTACACCTGCGCATACACCTAAGGTAATCTGCAAATATCACTCAAAAGAAATATCAAATAACAAGAGCAAAGCTCCCAAGTTTGACAACCGATAACCGAATTCGGCCTAAACCAAATCCCCGGCAACGGCGCCAAAAACTTGTTCGCCACTTAGCGTGCGTGCAAATAAGCTTTAAATTTATAAAACTAGAATCAAGCAAGCGAACCCGCAGTGTACGGATCGGCGTAGTAAAGCAAGAATTCCAGAGTATTGAACTCAGGGATTTGGGGGGAACAAATTCAGTTGTAAAGTTGTCAAGCAAGTAAAAGGGTAAGCTTTGCAAATATTGGGAAAACAACAACCCTAAAGATGCAGGTATCGAATTGTGGCAATCGATTCAAGACATACTAAAGAACTAAGGACAGAGTTAAGAGTTGCAAAGGCATGCTAAGGTAAAGCAATGTACGGTGAAGTTCCAAGGCTTTATATGACTTATCTAAAGACACTCCCTATAAAGGTTGTTGAGGCTTCAGTATAGAAAGGATCTAAAGACAAGAATTAATCTCAAATACCCAAACTTGTAACCCAAGGATCAAGACTAACTAAACCGATTAAGGTTGTGACATCGAAATCGAAGTAGAGGTTGTTGAGACTTCACTACTACCTAGAAAAGGGCAAGCCAAGACTATATTAAAGCTAATCTTTAACCTTGGATCAAAGTAAAAGCAAAATTCGTAAACTGATGTAAATTACGGGCAGATCTTGAGTTCCACGGCCGTGGAATCTCAAGAACAAACCGTGATTTTGGTTCGTCGGTAAAATCTCTCTAACTCTCAGGGTCCAATCTGTTTACGATCGATCTATCATCATCTAAGCCACAACTATCAACCCTTCACCTTAGAATTGCTAAAGGGTTTTAGCCAATAACTGTCATTATAATATCAAAATCAAGTTTAAGAAGAATGAAAGATGAAAACCTTCGAAAACCTTCAATAGAACACAAATCAATCTCAAATCCACAAACAAAGATAATGATGTATATCAGGTTTGGAATAAACACAAACCAATAACAATCCTTGATAAGAACGAAGAACGTGATGTCAATCCGTCTTCTAATCAAACCTAAGGACAAAAGGCGTAACCTTCGCCACAAGCAACTCCAAATCTTCAAACCCTTGCGAATCCCGTTTGCAAGCGCAAATCTCCGAACGTCCAATGCAGCCCTAAGCACGTGTGTCAAATTCTCTCCCCTCCGGCCTTTTTATAAGAAAGGATAAAATAACCGTCCGGCCCATGTGCGTAAATGATGTGGCAATAATTAATTCGACAAAAGATCGCCTAAATCACGGTCTCATGGAGTTCCACGACCGTGGTTTAGAGCGTGGAAGTGGATTACGGTTCCATATTATTTGCACGGCCGTACTTTATACCGTGTAACTCTCTAGAATACTCCACGTTCATGATGTCAAGATCCACGGCCGTGGTTTTAGGCGTGGACTTCTCTACGACCGTATTTTAGAGCATGGAAGTGTAAATTGCTTGTGGTTTTCTTTGTGTCGTGCCACTCCTCATCCTAGCATCTCCTTTGACTTCTTTGATGTGTCCTTAATCCTTGTATGTGCTCAAATCTTCTCTTGTCTCTCTCAAATGGTTCGGCGTTAGCTCTTATTCACCTATAATCAACACAAAGCTAATGTAGACCTCCATATCAAAAATATAGACAAACTAGCTAACAAATGCTTCAATGTCTTATCAATGAACACTATAATGGATGAAAAACAGTTAGAAAAAGTGCCTAGAATATCGCAATATTTCATGCTAACATTATTCACCATAAAATATCGGAAATTTAACCTTACCTTCCCTACGAGCTCGGTAGGGATCCGGTCGGGGTGGTACCATGTGTGCCTCTACGTGATGGGCTTGCCGGTGGCCATCGTTATGCCGTTGGCACCCATGATTAGGTTGTGCACGCCTTGGTGGGTTAGGAGGAGGCAACCATTCTTCTCCTCGATCTTTGTTCTCAAAAGGCTCTCAGATGGGTGGGTGCCATGGACGGACATGTGCCACCCGTTCCAAGTCCAACTCATCGTCGGAGAACTCGTCAAAATCATCTCTCTCATCATACTCTTCATAATCATGATACATCGGTTGTCGGCTATGCCGGTGGTGGCGTTGTCCGGACCGATCATTTTCGGGACGTTGAGAGCGATCATTTGTTTGATGATGGTACCGGTCATCAATCCAGGAGGGACGGTTGGTGCGTTGGGCACTAGATGGAGGAGGGGAAGTGCCATACTTACGTCGGTTGTGCTCATAACGCTTGTGCCGATTCTCAGTGTCAACATATAGCAAATCATTTGGAGAAGGGTCAAGGTTCATGTCCCCTTCATTGTGGGACTCTTGACCATCATCTTGTAAGGGCCTTTGATTTTCAATGACGGAGGCAAGCTGTCGACCGTTAGATGGTTCGGCTCCTAAAATACCCTTGCTTTTGCGATGTCCATCGGATGTGGAAGCATCGACCACGATTCCATTTGAATTCGGTGGGGCGGTCGTAAGGGCACGCATTTGTGCCTTCAAAGTTTCAAATTGTTGCCTGAGGGAGGCATTTTCTTCGGTCAAAGTAGTGAGCTCTTGCCTTTCACGAGAGTCTTGAGAATTTTCCATTTCGACGTTAGTCATAACTCCAAAATTAGACACAAAATTGCAAGCAATCAAATGAGCAAGGTGACAAGTTAAGTCAGCGTTACCCAAGTTTAATTGCGTTAAGGTTCTACCTTTGGGAAGGCCGTGTGGCGGTTAGGCAAGGAAGGCAAATCCAACAAATTTGAACCAAAATGCACACAAAATCACGAGAAAATTTGCAACTTGTAAGAAAATGGTGAGATAGCAAATGGACGGATTGTTTATCGGAAAGTTTTACTTGCTTTGGTCTTTGACCTTTTTCAAAAATCCGATTTTTCGGATGGACCGGTTTGCTGGACGTCTTTTCCTTTTGTTTTTGTGGAATTGTTTCTTTTTGAAACTTTTGAATGCAACCTTCGGAATGCAAGAGATGAATCCACCTTTTCTTTTGAAACAAATCCGTTTTTTGAAGAGTTTTTGCTTTGTTTTTGGTTTTTGGAATATCAAAAGATGTGATATTCGATTTTGTCAACAAAAAATCCCAAGAAAATGCTGAAATTGATTAACAAAAATGTCGGATTGGGTGAGAAAAACGTTAGTTTTGATTAATGGTTTGATGGCAAACTGAAAATCTCGTAAATTTGCTTTGCAAAATTGATCGAGAAAATAAAATTTTCAAGAACGTGGATGAAGATGCGAAGAACGAGATGAAGATGATGATGAACAAAAGGCAAAAAGGATGAATATGATAACGCACAAAAACAAGAGTAAAGATAACTTAGCTTAGATCCCTTTGCTCAGATGCCAATTTGATGCGTCCTTGGACACGTCAATGAAAGATTCCGTATCTAGATCAAGCTGAAGCTCAACTACTCCTTAGTTGAAGTGCGAATGCGATTGAATATGGGTTGCGGAAGCATAGAGATGGAGGCGGAAGTTGAATGGATGAGTCGATCTAGATTGATCGATCAAGCCGTGAGGTGGGTCGGTGGATTTGGTTCTTGAAGAACCCTCGAATGTGGTTGAGTTTGGATCGAAGATCCAAAAGAAGAACTTTGAGAGGATTTGAAGAGGGATTGATGCTCAAGTAAGTAGGAGGAAAATACTTCTCAATACTTAATCAAATTGAACATGATTTACAAATGAGCCAAGCATCCCCTTATATAGTAGATGAAGGTCATACAAAGGGTCGGAAATTAAATGACGGAAATAAAATCGGAATTTCAGTTCCAAAAATGAAACACCTAAAAATATGAATGGTTGAGAATTTAAGTTCGGAATTAAGTTTCCGAATTAAATGCCAAAACCAAAAGTCTAATCTTAAATTTAGGAAATTAAGTTCCGGAAATTAATAATCCGAAAATAAAAAGACTTATTATTACAAAACACTAAATTATAGAAAATGCGCCGGAACGGTGCCGGCTTGACAAGCTTCATGTCATAGTGGCGTAGAGGCATGGTTTGCAACCAATGGGTCCGTGACAAGCAACGGTGCGGTTAATGATGGAGCCGGTAGCTTGGGCGATTGCCTTAGCACGGGAACGGGTGAGCGGTCCATCGGAGCGAACCCGGAGTGCCTCGTCTTCCTGATGTTGGGACATAGGTGTCAAGGGTGCATCACTTGTAGGCCCTAGCTGGGCGGGAGAAGGCCAAAGGCCACATTTAGCAGCTGGTACGAGACAAAAAAATTAAAGAAGGAAATTAAAATAATATCGATAAAAAATCCCCGGAACGGGATTTCCGGAACGGAAAATTTCCTGTCATTTTCCGAAATAATAATACGGAAATACGGAAACGTATCCAAAATATAAATACACTCGGGAATAATTACTTCACGTCGTAAAATACTTTTAATAAATAGTAATAAAAACATTTAAGCTAGTAAAATATCGATGAAATTCGGAAAATAAATATCGAAACGCACCCAATAAACGGGTCGTTACAGTAGGGTCTAGATCAACCCTCTCACGCTTATACTTGTTTGTTGTCAAACAACAATAGCCAGACTCCTTGCTAGAAGAGTACTAGAAAATTTCTAAATCTCAAATTGGGGTAGAAGGAATGTATATTTTACTTTTATTTTATGGATTCAAATAACTTTAGTGGCATACTAGAGTGCAAGGCTCTCTCTTGCTTTGTTCTCCACGAAAGCAGCAACAACATCCGAAAACTACACAGAGGATCGAACCAGGGATTGTTTTCCTTCCTCCTTCCCGTGACAACATGCAACTCACAGAGTACTGGAAGGATCACGTCTCCAGTGGGGCACACGAACCAGGGAATTCCAGCAAGCACGTTTTCCTTTTCCTTCACCGTCGATCAACAACAGGGAAGCTTCCTCTGCTGTGAACGCAAGTTGCCATCTCTCACCGCCTGCAAGGACGGCGGCTCCAGGGAAGAAGAAGGGTGGTTGGTTCATATGAAAGGAAGAAGAATAGCTAGAAGGTGAGGAAAGAGTTATCTAGATTTGGATCTAGAATGTGGAACGGGAAAGAGAAGGAGAAAAAAAGAGGAGAGACAAGGAGAAGATTTTAGGGTTTGGAGTTTTTGGACAATTAAAATAAATTGGGGTACATTAACCTAATAGCAAAATACTAATTGACTATTTGCTAAATTTAATTCTCAAAACAACCTAGTTACCTAATTGACCCATTAATTTTCTTAGACTTCATACGGTTTTTTAACTGTGTTTATCATTCTTCCCATATGTAAAAATAGGACTGTTTATTTTTTAAAAATGGAAAGCGGTTCGAAACCATTAGACGACGCGCCATCTAGTGGGTCGAAAGTCCGAAAAATCGGCAGACAGTCAAACCGTCATGAAGGATCGCAAATATAGGAGAAAAGAAATACAAACAAATACATCAAAATGGAACCGAAAGTAAAAGAGGTCTTCAAGGGAAAGCATGATGATCCAGGTATCAAGAGGCAACGAGCATAAATGTTCATCTTCAAAGGAAGTACACAGGGAGGAAGCAACATGGAGAACAACTGTGGATACCTCAGATTTGGACTACAATAGAGCCGTCAGAAGTCGATCACAAATCCACGCTCCCTTCTCGACAAACGCACGAAACCGCAAAAAATGACTACGTTAGTCCTCGGAAGACGAGATCGCGGAACATGGTTATCTTGATGAATAAAGGTGTAGAACTTGAAGGATAGGAGAAAGATGATTTGTAGGGAGTGTTCATAGAGGGTTGATTTATGTTATCGGAAGTGATTGTTTTTGGGCTTTGTATGCAGAAGGGAGGACATTGTTAATGATCAATGGAAATTGTTAAAAGAAGGTTGAATAACAAATTGGTGACCGTGAATTTTGGTTTGGTGTTTTTGTAAAATCGAGTCTTAACTCACACGATCTTAATTTTTATTAATTATTCTCAATTTTAGTGTATTTACGGCTGTTAGGCCGAGATCGGAGCCGTTAGGCCGCAAGATTGGTGTCTTTAGAAAAACCTTATTACCACCGACATTGGTATTGCATTATTTTTATTTTTTTAAACTTAATTTAAATCTTGCATCATAAATCAATGAAAATTTATTTTATAATATTAGACTTTGTTAGATTCGATTGTTTTGTTAAATGGGTTAGACGGGTTTATGAAAGATCCTACTATTATTAAAATTATCATTATTGTTATATAAAATAAAAAAAAATATTTTTTTTGTTCAATTTTCATCATCTCGTTGTTGCAAGGATTTTGCTAGATGGGTCAAAAGGCCCAAATGAAGACTCCTAGATGATAAAAATAGGATTGTTGGTTTGGTAGGTTAAAATAAGTAAATAAAATATTTTTGGGTGAAGTTCATACAAATTTGAGATTTCATCTACTCAAGTGTCATAGCTCACTCCTACAGCACATTCTACAATGCTTAAATGTGCAGTCAAACGAATACTAGTAAGAGTACTAGTAACGCGAAGATTGATCTTGAAAAAAGAACCAAATGGAACTTACATAAATGTCAAGGTAAGGGGGTGTTTGGAAGGAGCCATGAGCTAGAGGTCGATGAAGATAAGAAGGAATGGTGGCTTTGAGTAAGGTTATCCATCGGGTCAAAATTTCAAAGATTATCAAGTTAAAAAATCACCGGGTCAAGTACTCTTCACATTCACTAATTAGTGGACATGTATTTCCACCCATTTGTTCATAATCATTTAGTTACTATTCATTGATTATAATAAAATTTATCCATAAATACATCTTTATAGAATTGTTTTTCATATTAAAGTATAAAAATAAATTAAAATTCAAGTAAAATTTTATCCACATAAAAATCATAACATATACTCATTTTTTTATTATTATGTTGTAAATTCAAAATTTATTCCTAATAATATTATTATATAAATATTATAATTGTAAAATAATAATTATTTAGATTAAAGTTATGTAAACTCTATCCATATATAAATCTATATATTAAAAATATACAACTATAAAGATATACTTTCCGTACAAAATTTAAAACCAAAAATATAAGATTATATAAAATTCTATCCTCATATAAATTATCACATACTTTATTATTATTATTATTATTATTATTATTATTATTATTATTATTATTATTATTTAATTTCTTTTTAATTTATAATAATTTTACTTGTATAAATATTATCATTAATAGATACTCTCTTTATTCAAAAACAATTGTCAATTTTACCTCTCACTCTTGTTCACAAAAGATTGTTATTTTAGTTATTTTGGCATTTACTTTACATATTTGTCATTGTAATTATTAATAGATGTTCAATAGTTTTCAAGAAAGTGAAAAAGTAAGCTAATAAATAAGGTTGTATATTTGACACTCTCCTTAAAAAAGTAAAAAAAAAAAAAAAAAAGACTTAAATGACAATTACTTGTAAAAATAATATTTATGAAGAATGGATAACCACAAATTGACTATGTGGTGCCACTTGTTCATGTGACAATTTACTTGACTAGTAAACCAAAGATCAAAAATAGATATACTTTTTGATTAAGTCACAAAATGTTAAAATTTAGCCGGTCAAAAATCATCATGTGTAACACCAATTTTCAACAAGTTGACGATTGGATAAAATACAATCGATGAACTTGCTCTTAGAGGTGGACTCATGATGCATCATAGAACGAGTTGACGATTGACAATTAGGTGTTGTTGTATTAAAGATGATACTACTTTCCCAAAGTTTGATTCTTTTCAAACACTTAGTGCCCGTTTGGTTGGAGCGGTGGAATGGAAACGGAATGGAATCGAATAAGGGTTGAGAAAAGAAATGGAATGGATGAGATTACTTTTATGTGTTAAAAACTTCTAACCAAACATAGTTTTTGATTGATTTGGAATCATTCCATTACCGGGAATGATTCCCGGTGCTTCCAAACGAGCCCTTAAGTTAGTTTTAATCGCTATCACTACCAACGTTACAACTTTCACTAATGTTGCTTGACACGTTAAATACATTACGAATATGCATTTTTTAAATTTTCACTCAGTTAAGAGTAAACATTTAAAAATATGCCTATTAAAAGAGTATTTAACACTCCACTTTAAATTAGTTTAAAATTTAAATCTTTTCAACATGTTTGGTAAGACCCAATACAAATGATAAGATTGTTTTGTGTGGGTCCAATTCTTCACTTGTGGGCCACGTGAAGACGAATCAGAAGAAGGGGAAGATGAATAGTGACGACATGGAGAATAAAGAGAAATGATTAGAGTTTTGAAATCTGAACAATTCTTTAACATCTAAATAGCGAATTGGTGGAAGGTTCTTCTTTATTGTGTTTGGGTGATGAGCTATTATGCACGGACATTTCTAGAAGGTGGCGTGTCCCGTGTCCAGTCGTGTCAGAAACGGGACACACCCGGACACGGCTCGGACACGGTCAAATATGACCGGACACGGTCAATACACGTTTCCAAGGTAGGACACGTCTAGGAAACGATGAGGACGCGGATTGTGTCCGGTCAAGACATGATCAACGAAATAAAAACGTATATACCGTAATATTTTTTCTTCTTTCCCATTTTTTCCGACTAAACCTAGCTCCACATGACCACCTGCGAGATTGTGGTTGTCGGAAGTAGGACACCAATCTTCTTGTCCGGCTCTAATGTTGAAATGTTGTTCCGCCGGCCGACTCTTCTCTCCATTTTTCTTATGATTTTATAAATTAATTTTGAATCTTTGATTATTAATTTATTGTGTGATTTTTATTTATTTTTATAATTCACAAATATTTATTATTATTTTCCTTTGTTGATCATGTTGTTCGGTTATTGTTGATTTGAAAATGAATGATTCATTCTTCAATTTTGATAATAAGTATGATTGTTTCAGATTATAAAACTAAATATGTTTATTTCTATGTTTTGTAAGACTGAAAATGTTTGTTTCTAAGCTTTTGTTTCGATTATTTTATTATCATGTTAATATTTTTATCAACTCATATATCATTGATTTTTTTTCATATATATATGTATCTCATTATGATATAGTAATTCTATATTTAAATATCTTTAAAATAATATATTAATTATTTTACTCGCCGTGTCCCCGTTTCCTATACTTTTGAGGATTGCCGCTTCCCCGTTTCTCGCCGTGTCCGTTTCCCGTATCCGTGTCCGTGTTCGTGCATCATAGGTGATGAGAATCGAAGCTCCAATAGAGATTTTCCAATGCAATTTTAAAGGGGAATGAAACACCCTGACATTTATCTGAGGGTATTTCCTTCTTTTGGCGTACGCAGTTCATCACGTTTTATTAATAAAGTCGTTAAAACCATTCTCGTCTTTTATAAATGTTCGGGTCATTCCCGTAATTTATTTAAATATGAATTAAGTGGGAAAAAGCTTTAGGGTACATTACGAGTCTCGGGAATCGAGGAAAAGTCGAGACAAGATGGAGATAATATCGAATTAGGACAAATCCTTAGCCATGGGCAACATCGGAGATAAAAGTGATGGGCGAGTCGATCGTCTACATCAAGCCATGACAAGGTCGTGGCGAGGTGAAGACAAGGTGTGACAAGTGAGTGGTCGGACGAGCGTCACTCGTCGCCGCCTACCAGTGTCCAGGTTGATTTTGGGCCAAACTTTAAAACGTCATAACTACTAGCTAGTTAATCCAAATTGGTCCAATTGGAAGTCGCATCCGTGAGATATTGGGCGTGGAAAATGAGCATGATAAGTGTGTCTTTAACACTTTTCCACCTGAGTTTTCGAGGAATATTCTAAGGGTTGTGCTCTTCAAGATTGCCCATGAAATCAACCATTTCCATGATATCTTAACCAAGACAAGTGTGGCCTAAGAAGACATACTATATATATATACCTCCTATGTCAAGAGAAGATCATCGATATCTCACCTCTCAAAAACCCTAATCGAATTCGTCCTAAAACTCTCAAAGATAAATTGTTTGTTTTAAAAGGTAGATAAAGTACCTTTACGAGCTCTAACATGTGCTTCATTTATAGATAAATTGTGCACATAAAATCATACTGATAGAGTGTGTTTTGTGGCTTAATCGTGCCCTAGGCGACTCGATCATGTGATTGAAGGTTCGATCAGTTCTGTTGGTGTTCGTGTGTTGATCCCGAAGGTATAATCTTCAAATCTTGTATACCTTTGTGTTGTTTCATGATATAAGTGATTATACGCATAATAGAAGTCATAAGTAGCTAAGATTGTTACATAGAGGTGACTAATGCATTTGTGTATCTTATTTAGGTACCCAATACCGGTAGACTTGGTTCCGTCTTTTTCCCTATGCTAAGTGGTTCATTTTTGGACTTAGATAGGTTGGTTGTGGAAGTGACAACCATGTTTCGTAGGTTATATTGTTTTCACATGCATGCTCTATTGGCTTTAAGAGTCATGTATTGTTATACGAGTTTTCGGTGCAAAGTTATGATATTGTTTTAATCGGAATAAGCTTAGGAGCGTCTATGTTCCTCTAGATCGGTTGTGCCATCGTTCGGTGAATCGACTTTTGCCTTGATGGGCCTTAGTTGAGAGTCTTAATTTCCATACACCTAGTGTCAAAAGCACTCAAGTACGGTCGGGGTTACTTGTCCAAGCGGTGTCATCGCTCAAATCAAGGAAGGTTACATCAAAGGCGATAAAACCAAGCATATATATCCGAAATTCTTCTCTACTCACACACTCCAAGTGGAGGAAAAGGTTGATGTACAACTAGTGCAATCAAGCAACAAATTAGGAGAATTATTCACCAAGTCATTTCCTACCAGAGTATTCAGACAGCTCATACATAGGACTGGCATGCGACCTTTGAAATATATATCTTAAGTTAAGGGGGAGAATTAGGACTGCACTCTTTTTTCCTTCGATCAGGTTTTATCCCACTGAGTTTTCCTGACAAGGTTTTTAATGAGGGAGTATTAGAAGTGTATATCCAGGGGGAGTGTTAAATGGTAGTATTATTATATGTGGATATACTCTAGAAACCCTAGTTTCTCTATCTTGTATCGCCTCTATATATGGCTCTTTAACCTCATAAGGAAGACACCAAAAACCCTCTCTTCTCTCCCTATCTCTCTATATTATAACATTATTAAGAAGAGGAAGCATGGAATGAACAAAGAACTAACGGAGTTTAAGGTAAAGTACCCCGAGGACGGTAACCTTCATGAGAATGGTAACATGATTATGGGCATACAGAGGATCGACAATGATAGCATGTATTATAGTTTATATTTTGGGACTTGTTTAGACGTTTTATCTTCAATAATCTGCATGTTTGGATGTATATTATGTGATTATATTTTCGTTTCATCTACCTTTACGGGAATCGAGGTCTACACCAAGTTTCGTTGTAATCGTAGGTAAAATGGCACGTTTTGGATCGAAATGGAGCTAAGGAGCAAAGGAGTCATAGGAGCTACATTCTGGAGCTTAAAAGAGAACTCAGGAAACATGGAATTAATGAAGAAGATTTACTTGGGACCAGATTTGCGAGATTTCACATTCAGTTGAGATTCACCTCGGTTAGCTACAGTGTCACCTCGACTAAGGTGATCTTGAGGAGCGTCCCGATCGAGGCGAACACCCTGACGCGGCGAGATATATTTTTTTGGCTGAGATCTTTTATTTATGGAAAGAAGATATTTTATATTTTTAGGCTTGATTTCTGGAAGGAAGATTTGTTTGATATTTGATTCAGTTATTGAAGCCTTGTTCTTAAGGTTTTTGTGTTCAAATATTCATTACCTTCTCATATTTTTGATTATTGTTATCATGATGATGAGTGGCTAATTTCCTTGTGCGATTCTAGGGTGATTGGCTGAAAGTTGTGGAAAAGACGATGATAGAATGATCTTAATCCCAGTAGGACCTTGAAAGTTCGAGTCTTTAACCTTAACCCTAGAGTACCTCGCTCAGTCCATGAACATCTCGGCCGGGGTGGAACTTGACTGAAGGAGGTGACCTTTTCTGATCCGTAACTGAGAGTTAAGTGTTAGAGTTTGCGAAATCCTATTCTTATTACACCTTTCCTGGTTCAATGCAAGCCTAGGATGAGACTTACCCGGTGATTCCTTAGTTTGTTTACCCATGATCATAAGTGTAGGTAATAAAGGTTTATCCTTTATTGGGGTTTGAGTTTGCCTTCATCCCATCTTTGTGAGTTAGCCTGAGACTTACCCGGTAAAGGTTGATTCTATTCCCTTAGATGGTGTGTTGGTTTGAGATTATAGTTCCTTTACTTAGTACCTTGAGACTTACCCGGTAATAGGAGCTTTGGTTTTGGATGGTGAGTAGTGAGACTTACCCGGTAATCTATTCCACTTTAGAAACACCTTCCCTTTGCAAAATCTCCGCTTGTCCGCTTATCTTGAGATCTTGAGTCGGAACCACAACTAAAAGCTTTAATCCCTAGAATTTGCATATTTCCCTTAATTAAACTTATTATCATCTATGATTGCTTTAATCGCCTTTTGTGGTTATTAGTTGCATTGACAACCTATACTTGCTTTGTTTCACCTAAGTCCTTGAGATCGACACCCCATAATTCTTTCTTTTTACTATAATTGATCCGTACACTGCGGGTTCGCATCCTTGTTTTAAGCATATTTCTTGGGATATAAATTTAAAGCTTGCACACACCATTTGGAGCGAACATGTTTTGGCGCCGTTGCCGGGGACTTGGTCTAGACTGAGCCGGTTGCGGTTTTCTTTCGGGGCATTTGCCCCTGTTGCTACTAACTGTAACACCCCAAATTCTGAGAACTCGGGGAGCTACTGGTTAGGACCTCACAATGGGTCCCGACCATAGTTTGACAACAATTTTACTTGGATCTTACGACAAGGCACAAAAGTATTTAAAACATTTGAAAACTGTAAACAATATATACATGGAGAATATGTATCAGCCTTACAAGAAAAGCTACTAAAATGATGCATATGAAGAACAGAAGACATCCCCGTCCCCAACTAAATGAGTACGTGGACCCGGCTGACCATTTCCTCCGGATCTCTCTACAACTGTCTTAACCTGCAAGGCATCTACAAGCGGTATAAAACCGTTAGCTAACATTCTATGCATAAGGAAAAAGTTAAAAGCACATACACACAACATACACAATCAACATGCAACACTCAATCCTTTTATTATCTTTAATTAGGTGATAGGTCATTACTAATGATACTTATTTTGTGACACGAGGGATTCCCAAACCTCGCCCCTGTCCCCGTTTACCAACGCGGAATGGTACTAATGCATTTCACCGTCTACCGGACTGGGTTGGTCGCAGGGAACCTCCTAGACTCTCGCAAGAGCTAGGCAGATGATGTCACGACCCGTTATCATACACTTGGGTCAATTACGTAAATAATAAAGTCGGTCTAATCCGGTTTCGTTGTTTATCATAACTAGCAAACACCACTCATACACATTAGACTCATACAGGAAAGCCAGTTAAGTAAGTCCGTGGACTTACCAGAATCCAATCTCGTCTCTCTTAACAACACTCAATCAGTAACGGCAGGAACTCAGTTGCCTGTCAAAGGAGGCACGTGGGTCAACACATTATCCCGGGGTACTTAGAAGTATAAAACTCCTAAGATGTACGATTCCATGTGCAGAAGTTATTACAGTGTTTATTTAAGGTAAAATGACTATTTTACCCTTAGTCCCGGAACTTCCAAAAACTCGGAATATGTACTTAAATTATAATTTGAGGCTAACTAACCATATTCTACTCCCTAGGATGATTTTAGGTAACAACTAGAAAAACTACCTATTTTCTATTTCCCGAAAAGTCACTAAAGTCCAACTACAGCTTCAAATATAAAATTCGAATAATCTTATAAAAATTCCGAAATAATTCCCTAGATCATCTATGATATCCCATCTACTCATAGGAGAAAGAATTTCTTAAAACTGTTAAAGCATCGCTTCTACAAAAATTTTTAAAGTTGGTTACAACACTTAACAAGCAGCACACTGTCTTAACTTTGAAAAAATCATAACTCCTAAAATACTCGCTGGATTTATCCCAAATTTTGATATGTTCTACTATAAAATCTTATCTATAATATATCCAAAATTCAGCCGCAAAGGAGATCAAAATCCTATTTAAAACTATCTCACAAAACCGAATTTCAGCCCAACAGAAAAACTGCTTACGCCTCCTTCTTTGAAAAATCATAAATCTCAAACCACTAGCTGGATTCCTCTCAAATTTTAAAATGTTCTACAACAATATGTCAATCATATAATATCCAAAATTCAAGTCCAACAGAGATCAAGAGCTTATTCAAAACCATCTCACAAAACAGCATCACTTGCAGTTTTCCCCAACACTCAGCACATATATAAAACTGCATGAGGCGTCAACTTTGGAACACAATAACTCTCAAACCGTAACTCCGATTCTTCCCAAATTTTAGTATAATCTACTATATACTACTGACTACAACATATCCAAAATTCAGCAAAAAGGAAGAAGTATAACGTACCCAAATCTGATCCCGAAGTTTACTGTTTGTCACTTCCGAAAACTCAGGAAAACGCTTGAATCTGTACAGCTCACTTATGGTTGTTCTGAGTAGGTTTAAAAATGGAACTAGTACACGTTAGGCAAGGGAAAGGTGGCCTGAAATGTAGTGTAGCAAGGGGTACAAGCCTTACCCGATTCCGAGACTCGAATGCACGGAAAAGACAGCACGAAGTCTGCTGCTGCTTGCTGTCACTGGGGCGTATCTGCAGCATGCTGTTGTCGTTGTTGAAGTGTGTTTCTGATCCACGGGAAAGGCTCTCCAGCAGCCTGTATTGCGTGACTCGCCCCTGTCGTGAGCGCCGAAGGGAGTGCAGCCTTGCCTCTCGTTGTTGTTGTCGTCCGACTTCTGCAGATGGGACCGCCTCAGCCTCAGGAGGGAAACAGATCCGTGCAGGAGGCATCAACTTCAGGGCTGCTGGCTAGGATCGAAGATGGACGAAGAAAGGCGTGTGTAGAAGGCTCCAACTGATGCGATGATAACTGGTGAGTAGTGGGCGGTTTGATGAGTTGAAGGCCGATGAATGCAGCCAAGAAGGAGAGAGAGCAAGTGTAACGGCTGAGGAGAATGATGAACGGCCTGCAGGAAGAGGGAGTTACGGCTGGCATGTATGCAGGGTTGTCATGGGCTGCGGCTGGGCCTGTACAAGCAGTCCCGGAATGGGTCACAAGCAAGTAAGGAGGAGAAGGTGGGCTGTGGTTGTGTGGGCTAAAGATCATAGTCATAAGGTTGGGCTGAAGCAAGGTTAGAAAGCATGGGCCGAGGTTGTCCAGCCTTGTCAAAACCTTGTCAACAGCTTGTCGGGCTTTGTCAACTGCTTGTCTGGGCCTCGTCAACTGCTTGTCTGGACCTCGTAAACTGCTTGTCTGGGCCTCGTCAACTGCTTGTTTGGGCCTCGTCACAGCTTTGTCATGGTCTCGTCACAGCTTTGTCACAGTCTCGTCTCAGCCTAGTCATGATCTCGTCTAAAGTCGTCGTTAAGGATTAATTATAAGAATTAGGGTTTGATATAATTCTATCATTTTATGTGAATTAAATTCTACATAAAATGATAAAAAAAAATTATAAGAATTAGGGTTTGATATAATTCTATCATTTTATGTGAATTAAATTTTACATAAAATGATAAAATTTGTGAAGAAAGAAAATACTAGATAGAATGGAAAACCGTCAACGGCTCAAAGTCCGATTTGCTTCGGAATTAAACTGAATAAAAAAAAATTCCGGATATTACATCAGTACCCCCTTAAAAGAAGTTTCGTCCCGAAACTTAAAAGAAGGCAACATAATGTCGGAATCCATACTAAAGAACTAAAGCGCCGAAAATGTCATAATCGGTCAAGTTCTTATTTTTTCGGGACTAGTCGGAAGAAAATTTCCGGGTATTACATCAATTCCCCTTAACAATAAGTTTCGTCCCGAAACTTAGGGTAAGACAATCCTGATCGGCCTTTAAGGCACTAAATGGGTATATTTGATCACTACTCAAAAGTCTCATCGTTTCGACATCTAAGTATCCAGCACATCAAGGTTACCAAAAGAACACATCACTGACTAAACACTCAATCATGAAATAAACAAGTAGTCAAACAATATCACACATACAAGGTCAAGCCCTAACTCGTCACTCCCGAGGTTACAACTATCGCTACATAAGTCTTCGAAATGTTACGTCTCCTACTATCCCTAATATTTAGGTAGCCTTATCGGCTTCTCATAAAACCACTAAATCTTAAATCTTTTCAGGTACTTAGATCACAAGCGCCTGCTACCACGTTCTAGAGTGGTTACCGGATATCTCACTGGTATTATCCGGCTCAAATGTTTGACCCTCTAATCTGATGACCTAACTCGTGTCTGGTAGGTATCTCTCCAACTGAAATTTTCAAACTCAGTTCCCAAACTTAGTCTCCGTGGAAAACCGAAGCTACACTCTCCAATAGGGTAGGAAAACTAGTCCATCAGTCACTTTTAAACCGCTTTAAAACTTCTAATGGTTTTCCTTACTCAAATCACTTCTAGATCCTTTGATGACCCTACGGAAAAATAATCTATTCAACTTCCTTCCCTTCGTTATGACCACTTGCTTCCGGCCTTTTGAAAAGGTTCTGACTACACAATCAGGTCCAAGGTCTTGGACATCCACCAACACTTACCAAGTGCTCAATGCTCTTAGTATCACGACCCACTTGGTCTTGTCTTTTAATATTACTCAGTCATCTTATTCCTCATGTAAGGGATCGTCACCTTTACCCTTTTCAGGTCTAACACTCGAGACAACTAAAATAAAATCTAGTGGTCATCCTCTTCGTTCATTTGGCATTATTATATTATTTACAGATCTCTCATATATCGTTTGCTCAAACTTAGGTTTGTCACGCATTTTCCAAGATCTTAAGTGACCTAGAATACGTCCGGAATGACGGTATTAGACACAAAATGATCTCCTATCACCGTTATTTGATCATGACTACTCAATAATTGTTAACATACCATCAAAAGTGCACTCTTTTCTCCACCATGGTTATCAGACCGATAATATCCTTCTGACTCAAAACGCAACTATGCTTTGTTCTGATATAATATTACACATAAAATCTACTCCGAGATCATGCTTTCTTAAGCACAGTTACTAGGTTGCAAGTACGCTCCTGTCGCTTCTCATTCTTATGTATCTTCGACTCATGATGGTAGTTACTCACTTGGAGCTTTCTAGTGCAGGACATGCACAATACTTTTATTACATCATTGATTCTTTCCTAATCCATCCAGAAAACTCACTCTAGAGTATTCCATTAGTATGAAATTCCAAAACTACTTGTCTGGAAACATGTAGCAAAGCCGTCACTCTTCACTCGGATCCATAATAGGGTACCAGTCTCCTTCTATTACCTCTACATGCACATAAGTTTCCGTACAACATTTTTAGTAACTCCACATAGCCTAACTCACGTTCCTTCCAACTAGGATGCATTTCACAAACTATCACCATCTTAAACTCGACACGACATCCCTCAACACCCTTGAGCTTCTTGCTCTGTGGGTTAGGACCCACCACGCTTCCGCTGCGCTACTCTGATTATCCTGTTGTCACTCATTAATCCTAAGGACCTTTTCTGTAAGTATAAAATGATTGACCTCAAAACTCTTTCTTCCAATTACACCATGAGTCGTATACGGATGAAGTACCAAGTACCTTCTTTATTTGCCTTAAGAAAATAAAACAACGATTGAAAAACAACTTCTTCCACTTACTTTCTTAATTCTTCTACCACGGATCCAAACTCCCTGACTTGACCGGATTTTGATCTTAACTGGCCAAGAAGTATCCCTTAAAACGTTTCTCTTTATACCTTTAATTCATCCAAGAAGGTTGTTGCTGCCTACTTAAGGATATCCTCTAAGGCGTCGGTACAACTACTCCATAGATCCACCGTCACAAATATCTCTTCTTAACGGCGCATAACTCGTCAATACCAAACAATACTTGCACGTCCTTGGTTGACATCGGTCAGTCTATAATTGACATATCTCAATTTCATACCTCTACTAGTATTAGACTTTTGGTGCACATCACCTACTAGATTAATCCTTTTATCCTTCTTTAGTTCGTCTTATCTTTCACTCTTCTGCTTCCTTTGGGACAACCCTCTTTCTCAAGTCTCACTGTGCCATTCACCGGATGTCAAAAGTCGTTCCTAACACTCCACGATAGATGGTAAGCGTCTTGAAGTTCTGATGACTTTTAATTACCTCCCAATTGTAGTCCCTTTACAGGGACCGTCTATGTCGATGAACTATGTTCTGTTATAAATGGGGGTTACCCTGTACTCTTGAGTTCACCACACGATTCTCACAAGCACAGGTTCCTTAATCGGCGTTGTTTGTAATATTTCCTTCCAAATCTCTGTTGACTATGTTACATGGATTCGATCCTTTCGATACTGGCGTTGTGATTCTTCTTAAAATTCTTATCTTGAAAGAAGACAAAACGTCTTCAGGCTTGTGAAGTCTACCTTTCGCTCTTACATTAAGTTGTAATTCTCCATTCTGTGTTAATTGTGATCTGTCAAAATTTCCTTGACTACTAGGTAAACAGTTGCTCACAACAATCCTTTTATACTTCTTTAGTTCGTTCTACCTACCACCCTTCCGCTTCTTATGGGATAACTTCATTTCTCTAGTCCGATTGTGTCATTCATCTAGCTAAATAGTCGTTTCAAGTTTCCACGATAGCTTGCAAGCGTCTTTGAAATTATTATGGCCGAAATGATCATCCACTTACAGTTCCTTTTGCATGGACCATCTGTGTTGGTGGCTTAGGTCCCGTGATAATTCGGGTTACCCTGGATTCTCGAGTCCAGCAAGGACGTTCTCCCATACCCCTTTTCTTCACTGATGTTGGTGGTAATATCAATTTCTTACATCTTCGAGGAGGTCAAAACCTCTCCACATTTATGGGGTCTGCCTTTTCGCTTTTACACTCCATTGTAGGTCTTCATTCTGTGCACCTTAGATTATCACACCCAGATTGACACTCTATCTCTTCTGGTTTCTAATGCCCATAATGGTCTATGGGGCATCCACCTCGATGGTAATGTCCTTGATTCCGCAATCTTGCTTGTACTCAATTCTACTTGTCTCGTTCCAATATTGTTATCTCTACCCCGCACTCTTGTAGTCTCTTGCATGGTTCTTATAATTCATCTCTCGGCTTCATACAACCAAGTCCCTTGTATGACCTTCTATTTCTTCTATCTGAGTTGACTCAGGGATTTCTTCCTCATCTGATTGTGCTTGTGGTAAAAATTATCTTCACAACTTTACTTCCTTGCTCACTTGTTCTTTGGATGCACTCTAAGGATCACCAAGCGGCCTACCCGAGTGTAATACTCAATTCAAGGTCCGATTCCATTGCCTTGTGTTGGAGATTCGTCAAGTCCGCAGTTGATTTATCGAGAGTCGATAATCGCTTCGTGATATCACGACTAAAGGATATTTTATATCCTTTAGGATACTAACATGCTATACATATACATATATATAATCATACATTAGAACATATCGATATAAGTCTATCTACTAACTAACACACCTATCATGCTAAGTTGTAGAGATCCACGGAGAGCGATGGTAGTCCGACGTACTACTAACCCACAACCCAACTATGCTCGTGTAAAAACATAACTCCGTTTTGAAAATTTTAGACCCCTTTCGGGTTCTAGTTATTTTATACAATCGGTCTTTCAGAAGATTTCAAGTGCCATTGTTGCCAACCTAGAGCTCTGATACCATATTGTAACACCCCAAATTCTGAGAACTCGGGGAGCTACTGGTTAGGACCTCACAATGGGTCCCGACCATAGTTTGACAACAATTTTACTTGGATCTTACAACAAGGCACAAAAGTATTTAAAACATTTGAAAACTGTAAACAATATATACATGGAGAATATGTATCAGCCTTACAAGAAAAGCTACTAAAATGATGCATATGAAGAACAGAAGACATCCCCGTCCCCAACTAAATGAGTACGTGGACCCGGCTAACCATTTTCTCCGGATCTCTCTACAACTGTCTTAACCTGCAAGGCATCTACAAGCGGTATAAAACCGTTAGCTAACATTCTATGCATAAGGATAAAGGTAAAAGCACATACACACAACATACACAATTAACATGCAACACTCAATCCTTTTATTATCTTTAATTAGGTGATAGGTCATTACTAATGATACTTATTTTGTGACACGAGGGATTCCCAAACCTCGCCCCTATCCCCGTTTACCAACGCGGAATGGTACTAATGCATTTGACCGTCTACCGGACTGGGCTGGTCGCAAGGAACCTCCTAGACTCTCGCAAGAGCTAGGCAGATGATGTCACGACCCGTTATCATACACTTGGGTCAATTACGTAAATAATAAAGTCGGTCTAATCCGGTTTCGTTGTTTATCATAACTAGCAAACACCACTCATACACATTACACTCATACAAGAAAGCCAGTTAAGTAAGTCCGTGGACTTACCAGAATCCAATCTCGTCTCTCTTAACAACACTCAATCAGTAACGGCAGGAACTCAGTTGCCTGTCAAAGGAGGCACGTGGGTCAACACATTATCCCGGGGTACTTAGAAGTATAAAACTCCTAAGATGTACGATTCCATGTGCAGAAGTTATTACAGTGTTTATTTAAGGTAAAATGACTATTTTACCCTTAGTCCCGGAACTTCCAAAAACTCGGAATATGTACTTAAATTATAATTTGAGGCTAACTAACCATATTCTACTCCCTAGGATGATTTTAGGTAACAACTAGAAAAACTACCTATTTTCTATTTCCCGAAAAGTCACTAAAGTCCAACTACAACTTCAAATATAAAATTCGAATAATCTTATAAAAATTCCGAAATAATTTCCTAGATGATCTATGATATCCCATCTACTCATAGGAGAAAGAATTTTTTAAAATTGTTAAAGCATCGCTTCTACAAAAATTTTTAAAGTTGGTTACAACACTTAACAAACAACACACTGTCTTAACTTTGAAAAAATCATAACTCCTAAACTACTCGCTGGATTTATCCCAAATTTTGATATGTTCTACTATAAAATCTTATCTATAATATATCCAAAATTCAGCCTCAAAGGAGATCAAAATCCTATTTAAAACTATCTCACAAAACCGAATTTCAGCCCAACAGAAAAACTGCTTACGCCTCCTTCTTTGAAAAATCATAAATCTCAAACCACTCGCTGGATTCCTCTCAAATTTTAATATGTTCTACAACAATATGTCAATCATATAATATCCAAAATTCAAGTCCAACGGAGATTAAGAGTTTATTCAAAACCATCTCACAAAACAACATCACTTGCTGTTTTCCCCAACACTCAGCACATATATAAAACTAAATGAGGCGTCAACTTTGGAACACAATAACACTCAAACCGTAACTCCGATTCTTCCCAAATTTTAGTATGATCTACTATATACTACTGACTACAACATATCCAAAATTCAGCAAAAAGGAAGAAGTCTAACGTACCCAAATCTGATCCCGAAGTTTACTGTTTGTCACTTCCGAAAACTCAGGAAAACGCTTGAATCTGTACAGCTCACTTATGATTGTTCTGAGTAGGTTTAAAAATGGAAGTAGTACACGTTAGGCAAGGGAAAGGTGGCCTGAAATGTAGTGTAGCAAGGGGTACAAGCCTTACCCGATTCCAAGACTCGAATGCACGGAAAAGACAGCACGAAGTCTGCTGCTGCTTGCTGTCACTGGGGCGCATCTGCAGCATGCTGTTGTCGTTGTTGAAGTGCGTTTCTGATCCGCGGGGAAGGCACTCCAGCAGCCTGTATTGCGTGACTCGCCCCTGTCGTGAGCGCCGAAGGGAGTGCAGCCTTGCCTCTCGTTGTTGTTGTCGTCCGACTTCTGCAGATGGGACCGCCTCAGCCTCAGGAGGGAAACAGATCCGTGCAGGAGGCATCAACTTCAGGGCTGCTGGCTAGGATCGAAGATGGACAAAGGAAGGCGTGTGCAGAAGGCTCCAACTGATGCGATGATAACTGGTGAGCAGTGGGCGGTTTGATGAGTTGAAGGCCGATGAATGCAGCCAAGAAGGAGAGAGAGCAAGTGTAACGACTGAGGAGAATGTTGAACGGCCTGCAGGAAGAGGGAGTTACGGCTGGCATGTAAGCAGGGTTGTCATGGGCTGCGGCTGGGCCTGTACAAGCAGTCCCGGAATGGGTCACAAGCAAGTAAGGAGGAGAAGGTGGGCTGTGGTTGTGTGGGCTGAAGATCATAGTCATAAGGTTGGGCTGAAGCAAGGTTAGAAAGCATGGGCTGAGGTTGTCCAGCCTTGTTAAAACCTTGTCAACAGCTTGTCGAGCTTTGTCAACTGCTTGTCTGGGCCTCGTCAACTGCTTGTCTGGGCCTCGTCACATCTTTGTCATGGTCTCGTCACAGCTTTGTCACAGTCTCGTCTCAGCCTAATCATGATCTCGTCTAAAGTCGTCGTTAAGGATTATTTATAAGAATTAGGGTTTGATATAATTCTATCATTTTATGTGAATTAAATTCTACATAAAATGATAAAAAAATTATAAGAATTAGGGTTTGTTATAATTCTATCATTTTATGTGAATTAAATTTTACATAAAATGATAAAATTTGTGAAGAAAGAAAATACTAGATAGAATGGAAAACCGTCAACGGCTCAAAGTCCGATTTGCTTCGGAATTAAACTGAATAAAAAAATTCCAAACTCTACTTGAGTGACTTTCGTTGGTTCTTTCTTTTAGTTTTATGCGAAGAACCCGTGCTGGGAAGGAAATCGTTCCTTACGATCCCGAACCAGAAAAGACATACAAATGACGCTTGAAAGAAGCGAAAATGGCCAACCAAGACAATCGTGCGATCTTGAGGCCGAATTGAAGGAGGCAATGGAACAACTGCGCCTCAATAGGGAAGAACTGCAGCGCGAGAGGGATCAGACTTGCACCAGAACTGCAGAGATAGAAGTAGATATGGCTGATCTACGAGCCCAAATTCTACATCGACCGAGGCAGGACCCCGCTCCAGTTGCCGCGGCCGAGATACATCCACCTCGGATACCTGTCCGAGATGTTCTTTTTGCAGAAATTCCACAAACCCTAGGATAGAGGATGGACCCAAACCAGCAAGAGAGGCGTCCAGGAGTCAACCTAGGTGATCCAGCAGAGCATGATTATGAACTTCGACCGCAAGTTCTATCCATGATCCTTCAATGCCAGTTTAGAGGTTTAGAGAGGGAGTCTCCGCATCAACATTTACAAAACTATGAGATTTTGATGGAGACCATGAGACCTTTAAAGCTGGAAATAATAATTACAAGCTAAGGCCTTTTTACTTTTCTTTGAAGGACAGGGCGCTTACTTGGTATCAGTCTCTTCCTCCTAGAAAGATCAACACTTAGGATTAGATGACGAAGGAGTTCTTAACAAAGTTTTTCCCCCTCCAAAACCGCTAAAATGAGAGGGAAGATTAATGCGTTCATAATGAAGGACAAGGAGAGTTTTTCCAAGTCATGGGAGAGATTTAAAGACGTTCTCTTGGATTGCCCACATCATGGGATTCTAAAGATAGAGTTGTTGGAGATATACTTCAAGGGATTGGATGGAGCTACCTAATTCAATCTTCAACTACTCTCCACCGGCACATTCATGGACATGCCGATTGATGAAGCTTGGGAGTTCATTGAGAAACAAGCTTTGCACATGGAGAAATACTCCCACCAAGGGGCTGAAAATGGAGTTAAGAGAGTTAATTTTCAGGAAACTCCATCAATTGATAATCAACTCATTTCCCTCAAGAACGATGTGAAGCAATTGAAGGACCTTTTGGTTTCTCACACCAAGAAGGAAGAAGGAGGATATCAAGGCTCAAGGAACAACAATCATGGTTCCCGGAACAACAATTACAACAATAATAGAGGCTTCAACAACAACAATTGGATATCTAACAATCAAAATTCGGGTAAACCTTATTCTAACTCCAATTCAAATAACTCTTTTAATCCCTCTTATTCTTCTACTCCATTGAAGAGCCAGGAGCCTGGATCAAATTCGTCCCAGCCAGAAAAGAAAGATGTAGTGCTGGAGGCCATCTTGATCAAGCTCAACGCTATGGAGACGTCCATGACTTCATTTTCAAAGGTACAAAAAGTCTAAGAGCAACAATTCTTTACTAAGGCGAATGAAGTGCCAAGAGATCCAGGGAAGCTTCTAGCAAGGACAGAGAGAAACCCTAAAAGACAGATTATGGCAATAACGATGAGAAGTGGACTAAAAACTGCAGATCCAGTGCCTCGGTCGATGCTAGTGCAGACGAAGAACACCTCGGTCCAAGTACAGACGAGGAACACTTCGGTCGAGGTGCCACCCGAGGTGGAGTCCCAGAAAGCGACGGCCAAAACTGAAGTTTATATCCCACCTCCTACATATAAACCACCACTCTCATTCCCTCAGTCAAGAGCTAGAGCACATCTAGACAACATTTTGGTAAGTTCGTTGACTTGATGAATGAACTACATATTAACATCCCTTTCCTTGATGCTATTATAGGGATGCCCGCCTATAGCAAGTTCTTGAAAGAGATTCTATCAAGGAAGAGGAAACTGGAAGATTTTGGTGAAGTAAGGATGACATCTAAATCCAGGAGCTTATTCAAATCATGAAGGAGAAGATGCCACCCAAGTTGAGAGATCCCGGCTCATTTTGCATTCTCATTCAAGTTGGGGATGTGACTTGTGAAGCATTGTGTGATCTAGAAGCCAGAGTGAGCATCATCCCGCTGGATCTATGTGTAAAGATCGGACTTGGAGAGCCCAAGCCGGTGAAGATAAGGTTATACATGGCGGACCGCTCCATTACCCATCCCATGGGCATTTTGGAAGATGTTCCGGTTCAGTTAGGTAACTTCTACTTACCTATAGATTTTGTTGTGCTTGATATACCCGCAGATTATCCCGTTCCTATCGTTCTTGGGAGACCATTTCTAACAACTTCCGGTTGCAATTTGGATTGTAAGAACGCCAAGTTGAAATTCAACATTGGCGGAGATCAAGTGTAGTTTCCATTGCTTGCTGCAATGAAAGGAGAGCCGCTGGAGGATGACATCCTCAACATCTATGATGAAGAAGAGTCAAGAGAATTGGTGAGCTCTATCCTTATTAATGACCCTCTTGAAAGAGTTATTAGTTTTAGCTTAACGGAGGAAGGTATAGATGCTTCTTGTGATGCAGACATACGGAGCTTAAAGGCACTAGAAGAAGATCAAGGAGCTAAGATTGAAAAACTAATCTAGGAGAGAAGAATCTCCAGTTTTGGTCCCAGTTCCAGTACCTCGACCGAGGCACTTTCTAGACCAAGCGAGGTGTTCTTATCTGAAGAACATCTCGGTCACCCACTCTGGACCTCGACCGAGGTCGCAAGCGAGATGATGTCAACTGAGACTTCTGAAAGTCCAGTTCTTCGATCTAAGTCTACTCCACTGGGAAGGAGGGAGCAAGGATCCCCCTCAGAAGGCACCCCCAGTTGTGGAGCTTAAACCGCTTCCAAGTCACTTGAGGTATGTTTTCCTTGGACCGGGTTCTACTTATCCCGTCATCGTTAGTGTTTCCCTTTCCGAAACTGAATTGTTTAAACTGATGCATGTCCTGAGAAAACATCAAAAGGCTTTGGGTTATACTATTGATTATCTTATTGGTTTTAAGCCTTCTTTCTACATGCATAGAATACTAATGGAGGATGATCATAAGACTTCACGGGAACCTCAAAGAAGGTTAAATCCGATCATGAAAGAGGTTGTGAAGAAAGAAATTCTTAAGTTGTTGGATGCAGGTATCATATTTCCTATCTCGGATAGCAAGTGGGTTAGCCTAGTGCATGTAGTTCCGAAGAAAGGAGGGATGACCGTTGTGACAAATAAGAACAACGAGTTGATCCCAACTAGGACCGTTACGGGCTGGAGGGTGTGCATCGATTACAGGAAGCTGAACGTGGCCACTCGGAAGGACCATTTTCCACTTTCCTTCATCGATCAAATGCTCGAACGGTTAGCCCAACATTCATATTTTTTCTATATAGATGGTTATAGTGGCTTCTTTCAGATTCCTATCCACCCGGATGATCAAGAGATGACCACTTTCACTTGTTCATGGGGGACATTCGCTTATAGGAGGACGCCATTTGGATTATGTAATGCACCCGCTACCTTCCAGCGATGCATGATGGCTATCTTTTCCGAGTATATAGAGGAGATCATGGAGGTATTTATGGATGACTTTTCAGTATATGGTTCCTCTTTTAATGATTGCCTATCTAACCTTTCTCTAGTTCTACAAAGATGTGAAGACACTAATCTCGTTTTGAATTGGGAGAAGTGTCATTTTATGGTTAGTGAAGGCATTGTTCTAGGACACCTCGTTTCTAACCGAGGTATTGAGGTCAATCAAGCTAAGATCGAGACTATTGAGAAACATCCTCCCCCTTGTTCTGTTAAGGGTGTGCGGAGTTTTCTCGGGCATGAAGGTTTCTATAGGAGGTTCATTAAGGATATCTCGAAGATTTCTAAAGTAGTAACTAAACTCTTGAATAAGGATGTTGTTTTTGAGTTTTCGCAGGAATGTCTTGATGCATTTTACAGGAAAAAGGAAGTGTTGATCTCCGCTCCCAGTATTCGACCTCCGGATTGGACCTTGCCCTTTGAGATCATGTGTGATGCGAGTGACGTGGCCGTAGGAGCGGTGCTTGGACAAAAAAAGGATGGTTGGATCAACGCCATTTACTATGCTAGCAAGACCCTAGATGAAGCCCAATTAAACTACGCCACCATCAAAAAGGAGCTTTTGGCGGTTGTATATGCTTTTGAGAAATTTCGCTCTTACTTGGTGGGAGCGAAAGTTATTGTTTACACTGATTATGCAGCTATTCATTACTTGCTTGCTAAGAAGGATGCAAAGCCGCTTCTTATTCGTTGGATTCTCTTGCTTCAAGAATTTGACCTAGAGATTCGCGATAAGAAGGGATCCGAAAATTCTGTTGCGGATCACCTAAGCCAGCTACCTCCCTCTTCACGCGAGAAGGACGACCCACCCGTAGACGACTCATTCCCCATTGAACACTTGCATTTGCTAGAACGTTTGATAGACTTCTTTATTTCACCCCATGATGAAGGTGAAGTATGGGGTGAGGATACCTTCCAGCATGTTTAGGGATGCCGTACGGTCCAGCTAGCGACCTTAAATCAAGCGCTTCTTGGGAGGCAACCCAAGATATTGCTTTCTTTTCCCTTTTTCCTAGTTTAGCTTTAGATGGTTTGCTTTTGCTTTGCTTTGTTTTGTCTTTGGCGTCCTAGACAGAAACCAGGTACTTTCTAAGGAAGGATTACAACTCAGGAGCAACACTGGAAAGGAGAAGTTCGAGAATTCAAGAAGACGGAGTTTGACTGAGACACATCTCGGTTGCTGTCACAACACCTCGACCGAGATGATTCTTGAGCAACCGAGGCGACTAGAGCTGACAAAGACCCACCTCGGTCCAGACACCTTGGTCCAGTCGGGACCACCTCGACCGAGGTGACAGCAGAATCGGCGAGGGGTATAAAAGGCAAAAGAAATTCTCTCTCTTCCCTCCCAAACTTCCCCTCGACCGCGGCACACTCCCCCGACCTCGTTTCTCCGTTTTTCGATCATTTTCTACGATTTTTGCTCCAATCTCGCAAGGAAAGGCTACGAGATCAGATTACAAGCGAGAAACTGCAACAAAAACGCCTCGATTTGACCTAATCTGGGGTAAATAGTCGAAAACCTTAACTCTTTCTCTCTTCGCTGATTTTGGAGATTTGTGGCTTTGGTTGCCACATTTTTGTGCTGAAAAGAATATAAGTAACCCATAGGAAGTAATTGGTAGTGAAATTGGGGGAAAAGAACTAAAAATCAAAGAGTAGAAATCGAACAGTTTTTCGTCTCGGTCCAGTCGAGCTGTATCTCGGCCGAGGTGTTCTTGAGGTTGTCAGACCGACCGAGGTCGCCTTGTCAGCAACAGTTATGAATTCCAGATCTGACCTCCAGCTTGTCCTGAGAGATACCCCCAGTGGTTCTTCTCCATCCCCTTCCTCTAGACCTTCCATTCCGGTGATTCACGATCGTCACCAGGCAGACTTTGACCGTATATGCACGCGCCCTGTCATTGCGCCGCGTTTCCTAGATATCCCAGCCTTTGAGTGCCTCCACGTGGTGGTGGGCTTGAGAAGATGATAGCCATGGTTGGGCTGGAGTGTTTTATGGAGATTAGAGCTCCAGCCTACCTCGAGCCCACCCTAGAGTTTGTGAGTTCTGTTACTCACCTACCTGAGAGGAAAGCCATCAAGTACCGGTTACTGAACCGGAACTACATAGTTCCCATGGACCAGTTTAGAGATATTTTTGGCTTCCCAACCCCTACAGTCCCCGACTTTCCTTCTCGAGCCGTAGCTCGACGGTTCTAGGGACAGATTGCTCATGTGGTGGAGCACGTTGATAGATGGAAACCTGGAGACTCTAGGGAGCGCATTATATTCCACCTAGATTTCCGTCAAGCCCACCGCATCTTTAGTGAGACCCTTTTGGCGCGTACTAAGACGCCCTAAAAGATTAGACAAGGGGAGCTTCTGAGTCTTTTCTGTATGGTGACTGGGGGAGTACCTGATTTTGGGGCCATGTTAGCTGAGGATCTTCATCGGATCAAAGCTAAGGGGAAAGGAGATATCTGTTGTGGAGGACTGGTGACTCGTATCGTGACAATCATGGATCTTGACCTGAGTGCTTGTACATTGGTGGCGGTTGCAAAGCCGCTAGGACTTCAGGAGATGATCACGAGGAGGATATTGGTTCCTCATGGCCTTACTACACCTTATGTGGCGATGCCTTGGGAGCAGACTGCCCCTCAGGGTATTCCTTGGTCAAATCAGTTCTCAGTCTTCGATCCCTAGTATTGGTCTACCGCTTGGATACCCTACATAGAGGATGCTAGAGACGCTGCAGCTACTCAAGTAGAGGAGGAGCCTGAGGATGATGACGGCGGTGCTGCCATGGAGACAGGGACAAATACAGCCAGCCCTAGTGTGCCAGTTGTCGACTTAGACGACGAGGCGACAGAGGAGGAGGCAGCAGCAACACCACCACCATTTCAGCGCAGATCCCGCCGTTGCAGATTCAAAGACCTAGTAGCGTATCAGAGGATTGATGACCTCATAGACCAGATGATCGACGCCTATGCTACCCTGACAGTTGACATCCGTGAGCGTTTTGATGATCATCGCCGAGAGATTGAGGGCTGGACACATTAGATGCTAGAGGGCCAGCATCACCAGCGCAGGATGATGAAGATGCAGTTCCAGCACACTATGGGTTATCCTTTTGATCCATCCTAGCATCCTTACATCCCATATCCACCACCACCACCACCAGCAGACCAGGATTAGAGCTTGCAGGGATTTCTTTTATTTATTTATTATGCAGCTCAGCTTATGTCCGGTGAGTATTCTATTTTTAGACTTATTTTGACCCATTGAGACAATGTGTCTCAAGTATGGGGTATTTGGATGTATCTTACTTGACTTTATGTGTGTATGACTTGTATGACTTGTTATTTATGTTCTTTCTTATGCTCTATGTGCTTATTTGATACTACATGCACGCATACAGGTTATTTGATTGAGAAAAACGTCAAAAACTGGTTAAGAAATTTTTTTTATGAACTCGACCGGGATGATTCTTGCCAAACGAGGTCAATTACCTCGGTTGACTTAGAACACCTCGACCGAGGCGGTTTAACTGAAAGAGTTTTCGAAACGATTTTTGTGCTTCTTTTCTGGATATGACCTCACTGATGATTTTGTTTGCAGATTGGTTTTGAAATCTTTATATGTTTGAAAGGTTTTATGATTTGTTTAAGTTGCTAAATGCTTTGTTTGAAATTTTGGCACGTTTAATACTTTGTTTTTATCCAAATTATGTTGAATTTAAAGGTTGACACCACATGATGAGTTCTATCACATTCTTCCTGGGATGATTAAGGCAATTCATTCTCTTCTCTTCTTCTTCTTGATCATGCTTAGCCCCTCATATATATATTTGCATGCCTTTACCTATCCGCGAATTGGAAGCAAGGAAGTGAAGAAAAGCAAGTGAAAGAAATGTTGAGATGTTGGCTGGAAGTTTAGAAAGAAACAAATAGGTTTAGGGAAGTCAATCATGATGATGAGTAACTCGGCACCATTCACATAGCCGGGTGTTTGTGTCTTGCCAAAGTCGGATTGAGACATATTCCTAACGGGTCATGGTATGTGCATCAAGGGTTTGAGGCATCTCGAGAAATTGATGATTGCTGATTTCCTAGGCTTCGGTTATTGTGCACCTCTGTCCATACATCCCAAAAAGTAAAAAGTAAATAAGCAAAGCTTATTGGTGGAAGATGTTGAAGTTCAAAGCAAGTGAAGTAAAGACCCTTTTCCCGGATTCTAGCACCACATTCCCAACATACATCCCACTCTCACACGTTTCTTGACCTCTTTTAAAAGCCCTTGAGACCTCGAGCTTGTTGATTGACTTAGTGGTTTAAATTGGATTTTACATGATTAATTTAGATAATTATGATTTATTATGTAGTCTATGATTTTATGCAAAGATTGAACAACTTTCTTATATTCATAAAATTTTTTGATCATATCTTGATTTTATTTGCCATGAAGCATTCTCTTAGAGTGATCTATGAGTGGAGCACACCACCAAAAGTGTTTTGAAATACTTTTCATTGATCTTAATGACTTATAATCTATTCTATCTTGTACTTAAGATTTGAAACTTGCTTGGGAACAAGCAAGGGGCAAGTATGGGGTATTTTGATAGCATGTATTATAGTTTATATTTTGGGACTTGTTTAGACGTTTTATCTTCAATAATCTGCATGTTTGGATGTATATTATGTGATTATATTGTCTTTTCATCTACCTTTATGGGAATTGAGGTCTACACCAAGTTTCGTTGTAATCGTAGGTAAAATGGCACGTTTTGGATCGAAATGGAGCTAAGGAGCAAAGGAGTCATAGGAGCTACATTCTAGAGCTTAAAAGAGAACTCAGGAAGCATGAAATTAATGAAGAAGATTTACTTTGGACCAGATTTGAGAGATTTCACATTCAGCTGAGATTCACCTCGGTCAGCTACAGTGTCACCTCGACCGAGGTGATCTTGAGGAGCGTCCCGACCGAGGTGAACACCCTAATACGACGAGATATATTTTTTCGGCTGAGATCTTTTATTTATGGAAATAAGATATCTTATATTTTTGGGCTGGAATCTGGAAGGAAGATTTTATTTAAGGGAGATTTATTTTAGAGATATAATATATTTTATATAGGAAATTATCTTTTTAAGATATTATTATCTTTGCAAGATAATTCTCCTATACAAAGGGTTTGATTTTTCACAATTCAGCCATCCGATATACCATCTTTGGATCATTGAAGAAGCTACAGTTAGGAAGGGTTTTTGGAAGTTTGAAGGGAGTTTGAAGATTGAAGGAAGGAAGTTGATAGCTTTGAGGGGATTTGTAAGATTTTCTTAGATTCCCTTTGGTTTTATTGTCTTGTTGGACTTGCGATCCAAGGAACGTTAATTTGTTTGATATTTGATTCAGTTATTGAAGCCTTGTTCTTAAGGTTTTTGTGTTCAAATATTCATTACCTTCTCATATTTTTAATTATTGTTATCATGATGATGAGTGGCTAATTTCCTTGTGCGATTCTAGGGTGATTGGCTGAAAGTTGTGGAAAAGACGATGATACAATGATCTTAATCCCAGTATGACCCTAAAAGTTCGAGTCTTTAACCTTAACCCTAGAGTACCTCGCTCAGTCGATGAACATCTCGGCCGGGGTGGAACTTGACTGAACGAGGTGACCTTTTCTGATCTGTAACTGAGAGTTAAGTGTTAGAGTTTGCCAAATCCTATTCTTATTACACCTTTCCTGGTTCAATGCAAGCCTAGGATGAGACTTATCCGGTGATTCCTTAGTTTGTTTACCCATGATCATAAGTGTAGGTAATAAAGGTTTATCCTTTATTGGGGTTTGAGTGTGCCTTCATTCCATCTTTGTGAGTTAGCTTGAGACTTACCCGGTAAAGGTTGATTCTATTCCCTTAGTTGGTGTGTTGATTTGAGATTATAGTTCCTTTCCTTAGTACCTTGAGACTTACCCGGTAATAGGAGCTTTGGTTTGAGATAGTGAGTAGTGAGACTTACCCGGTAACCTATTCCATTTTAGAAACACCTTCCATTTGCAAAATCTCAGCTTGTCCGTTTATCTTGAGATCTTGAGTCGGAACCACAACTAGATGCTTTAATCCCTAGAATTTGCATATTTCCCTTAACTGACCTTATTATCATCTTTGATTGCTTTAATCGCCTTTTGTGGTTATTACTTGCATTGACAACCTATACTTGCTTTGTTTCACCTAAGTCCCTGAGATCGACACCCCAAAATTCTTGCTTTTTACTACAATTGATCCGTACACAGCGGGTACGCATCCTTGTTTTAAGCATATTTCTTGGGATATAAATTTAAAGCTTGCACACACCATTTGGAACGAACAGACAACAAGAGCTTAAATTATTCTCGGTAGATCAATTTCAATGATAAGGAAGTACATTAATGGAAGCACATTTGTCTTAAATCAAATAATGTTGAATGAGTTCAAGCAAATAGTTGTCACAGATCTCCTAAGGGAGGATGAAGATGACCCTTTGCGACCTTCTTAGGGCATGAGAACGACATATGGGAGAACAACATATGGGAGAACGACCCGGATTAGAAGTTTAAGGTTTGATCATGGTCAAGGGAACTAGCGGATCAAGAGGAAAGTGAGGATTCATTGTTTGTGGTGTGTAGACGGGAGTATAATAAGATGATGCATCGTATGTTTGCTCTAATGAAATGGATGGTATGTTTTCGCGAGCAAAAGCCGAGTCAGATATTTCAAACTCACACGGTAGAGCTATGGTAGCTATGGCGTGAAAGGGAGGACCAAATTAGGGCAACGCTGCAATTTGAGAGCTTATGATGTTAGTGTTTAGTGAAGTAATGAGGGGATCTTCTAGAGTTGTGGTTGGGGAATTCTACCTAAAGATATACTGTTATAGTTGTGAAGTTGCTCATAGAATATCAAGAAGTGCATAAGGTGACCAACATGAGTAAGAGAAAACCGAGGTTTCGAGGTTTGAAGTCGATATGAGACGTACAAGAAGTACATGAAAGATTGAGGGTAGACCTCTTACGGTCGGAGTGACGTTACATAACGTAATGAAGTAAGTTCTAAACCTACTACTAGGAATGATACAAGCTTATATAAAATACGAAGGACGTTTCCGACATGTTGGGATGTCATTGAAAGTAAAGAAGACAAGATCGGTTTATATAGAGGCATGATTATGCCCTACAGTTAGAACGCTTATGGCAACACACAAGTATGAGCCCTTAAAAGGTTATTACGACATGCCTTCAAGGTGGAAAAAGATGGAACATGAGATATCACAGATTCTAATACGTCAGAATGTGGATTTTTTCACTAAGGTTGAACTTGATTTAATTCCGAAACACACGGCGCCACATGAAATGACACTTGTGAAGAGACATGAGTTGTGGAAGCAAATGAAGGAGCAATTGCAAGAACTTATTGAAAGGAGTTCATAAGAATTAGTGAAATGCTACGAAGAACTTCAAATGTTATCTTGAACTCTTGATTTGAAGTTTATATTGGGATATATCTTAAACTCTTGATTTGAAGTTGTTATGGAGAATGCCAGTTTGCAAAAATAGAGACGGTTATCTCAATTTGTACATCGATTACCATGAGCCGAACAAGTTAACAATGAAGGACAAGTATCCCTCACCCTTGATAGATGATCTACTTGATCGGTTGCAAGGGTTGGTAGTCTATTCTAAGAATAATTTAAGGTCTGATTGTCGTCAATTAAAAATTCGAGACTGGGATATTGCAAATACGGCATTCTGGACAAACCATGGTTGCTACGAGTTGTAGTGACTCTATGGGGGCTTACTATTGCCCAGATAAGATATTTTGGTCTACTCTCGAAGAAGAGAAAAGTTGTATGACAAGTTGACTCGGGAGGTCAACCCCCAAAGATGTGAAAGGAGTTACAAGCTTTGTTGGATGTGTTGGTCATTACTGGATTTGTGGAGAGATTCTCTAAAGTATCACCATCTATGGCTAACCTACTCTGGATGAAAATGAAGTTTTGAGTGAGACAAAAATTGACAATTGAGTTGTTGAGAGTTAAGAAGAGATTCGTTGGTGTAAATGTTTTGAAATTGCCTCGAGGTCTGATGGGTTTGAAGTGTACAAGTGATTCCCCAAGACAAGGTCTTAGTTGAGTATTAAGGAACGATGTAAGAGTAATAGCATACATGTTTCGTTAGTAGAAGGAGTGTGAAGTAAGATTTCTTCCTTCATTACGTGGAGCTTGCAACAAGAATTGAAGGAACATAACATCAAAGTTTGGTTTGACAATAACCCAAAATCAATAGGGTAAATAGAAAGTTCTATCTTCTTTGTTAGAGACAATCAAAAAAAGAAAGATAATGGATATGCAGCATTGAGAGAGACCCGAGAAGGAAGTTGAATTCCGATATATGGACCTTTTTGAGATCTTAGCGCGAGTTGGAGAAGTGTCATATAAGTTGGCGTCGCAGCCAAGAGGAGAGAGTGTTCACCCGGTGTTTCATGCGTATTAGTCGAGAGAGTACATGCATGATTCGAGACGTGTGGTCAGTCATGATGATCTAGTGGCCGACGAGGAACCAATGAGGTTAATTGGAAGACGGAGGATAGTATAGTTGGTTGAGTTTTACGGTGAGCTAGTAGCATCGATAGAATTGACGGGTTAGACCTAGTTTTTCCATTGGTTGAGTTATGTGCATGTGTGACGTTCTGTGTAGTTTGTGCCGTGTGCGGGAATGTGCTATATGATCTGATTTATCTTGCAATAGTAGTTTGGGTAGATGATTTGGTTAGATTAGAAGGTTTAAGCCTTCTTAGTTGAGAGTCCATACCTCGGCCTTAGGAACCGAGAAGTTCGACGCATACAAGTTTCGGGACGAAACTTGTTTCTTAGGGGATCTAATGTAACACCCAAATTTTAGGCGTGTTCTCGATAAATATATTTCCGTATATTTATTGATATTTTAATAGTCTAAATATATGTTCCGAGTATTTTTACGTCTTATTAAATTCTATGAGTATATATATACAACAATATATTTTTTAATCCGTGTTTTAATTATTATATAATCTCGTAAAAAATATTGCGAGAATGGTTTTGGTATTTCAAAGTATATTTTTGCGGGTTTATTTATATAATTGATCCATGTATATTCGGTATTTTATCTTTCGGAAATATTTCTTCGATCCGGAAAATCCGTTCCGTTTAATTTTAATCGATTTTATTTAATGTCGGATTTCTTTTTTATATGAAATGATTATTTTAATTTTAATTTTTATTCTTTCTCTTTTCTACTTTTTCGTTTCCCTAGTTTGCTGTTTCTTCCCGGCTGATGAGCCTCAACTGGGCGACCTTTCGCAGCCCCTGCTCGACCCGACCCCTCGCTCACCTCACCATCTGACCATTCGACCTTCCCCTCCCTCTATCCTCTGCTCCCTCAGCAGCCCAACGCCTCACCTCTTTCCTTTCACCACCTCCCTCTGTCCTCTATTCTCTCTCTCCCCTTCCTCCCTGTCACTTTTCAATCTATCCCAGACCACCGGATCGAGGAGGAAGCTGCCTCGATCGACCGGAGCACCAGCGGGCCGAACGCCACACCTCTCCTCCCCTTGCTTCTCACCTCGTCGTAACAACTAGCAGCAGCCATGCTGGAATCAACTTTTGCCTCGCCGGAGAAGCGCCTTGTGCCGCCGCTTCTTCCCCCGCCCCTGTTGAAGAACACCACTGCAACTCCGGAGAATCTCGTTCTCGCGCTTGTAGGAGCACAACACAGAAGTCGCCACCTTCTCCTCTGCTCTTTGTAAGATTTTATTAAATCTTATTATTATTAGTGGGCTTACATATTATAAATAACCAATTATATTATATGACTAAATATATTAGCGGGCTAATAAAAGTGATTCAATCAAGTAAAGCCCGTAGACTTTAATTAAGCGGTATGGGCTTAATGGGTGGATACCAAACTTTGGCCCAATAGGCTTAATGGGATTCTATTAGGTCATTATATAAACGTTATTAGGAAATGGTTCCCGATACGTCAAATCAATCAGCCGTTTTCTATTCTCTTCCCATCAGAGAGAAAACTGTATACCTGCGGTGCTCATTCGGATCGTAGATTCCGCACTAAGGCTTGATCCAATCGCTACTATGGAACCAGGTATGCAATTCTAGATTCCTTAATAACCCTAGCATGATATTGATCCTTGCGTTTACGGCTTAGGGAATTTAATTATTCCAACAAGTGGTATCAGAGCGGTTAATCATGCTTGTTTATTAGGATATATTCATATACGGTGATGTGCGTGTTTTTTTTTCTTTGGGTAAATTCGTTGTTTTATTTTTTCAACGCATTGGCTTGATTTTGATTTCAATTGGCCGTATGCTCTCTGACACAATCAACTTTTGTTTTCAAAATTTTGTTCCTTTGAATTACAATAAGTGACTTGTACTCCTTATATATATATTTTATATATCATCACATATGCCGTATATGTATAAAGTTGTTTTCTTCTTCTTCTTCCTTTTGCATGTATATATTTAAAGCTAAATTTGAATTTGTGTTTTAAATTTTTATTTATTAAAGATAGCATGCAACTGAGTGTTGAAGTATTGCAGTTTGCACCGATTTGCTTTATTGGTCTAAAAAATAGTGTTGATACGTGTGGTTGTTCGAGCGTAAAATTTGGTTTTTTTTCCACTATATCTTATATCAATTTAGGTTATCGAGTGTAATTTTTTAGATTTTATTTACACGAGATATATTTTTAAGGATCTATATATTTAAGGTTATTTTAAATTAAAATTGATTGAAACAATATGCTACCAAAGCAGTCTATGTTGTGTAAATTATTTTAATATAAAGTTATAAAGGTTAGTGTATCGTTTGTTTATGCGGATATCAATCGGCCCAAAGGAAGGTTAATATTTGGCCAAACATTACATACACTAGTGATTATACTTGTTTATGCGAATATTGATCGGCCCAAAGGAAGATTAATATTTGGCCAAACAAAATCACATTAAAGATAATATATTGATTAATCAATTGTGCCTTCATTAATTATGCGGATATTGATCGGCCCAAAGGAAGGTCAATGTTTGGCCAAATAATGAAAGTGCATGCGACAATGAATAGCGATAAATATAAAGATTATCCATGTGAATGATAGTCGGTCTAAAGAAAGGCTATTGTTTGACCGGATTTATTATCAATATTTGATTCTTGCATTGAGAGTACTATTTACAATTGATATTTTGTGCAAACACTGAATGTCAAGTTGTGTTGAGTATCTTGTTTTAAAATTAATTGATTAATTGTGTTTTTTCTTTGCTTTTATGTTTAGTTTCAGCAACTACTACTAATGTTTATGCTCAAGTCAGTTCCATTCCAGTGCTTAATGGGACAAATTTTAAGGTCTGGAAGGAGAATGTAAAAATTGTTCTCGGATGTATGGATCTAGACCTTGCGCTAAGGAATGAAAGACCCACTTTGGCTGAGGATAACTCCAATGAAGCGAAAGTAGAGAAGTGGGATCGCTCTAACCGCATGTGTCTTATGATCATGAAACGTTCCATTCCGGAAGCGTTTCGGGGCTCTATTTCTGAGAGAAAAGATGCTAAGGAATCCTTTGAGGCAATTCAGAAATATTTTGCCAAGAATGTGAAAGCAAAAACAAGCAACCATTTGACTGCTCTGATTTCTATGAGGTACAAAGGAAAAGGAAACATAAGTGTGTACATTATGGAAATGTCAAATCTTGCGGGAAAACTAAAGGCACTAAAGTTAGAGATAAATGATGATTTACTCGTGCATTTAGTTCTCCTGTCTCTTCCCACACAATTCAGTCATTTTAAGGTGAGTTATAATACTCAGAAGGAGAAATGGACTCTTAATGAGCTCATTTCGCAATGTGTACAAGAAGAGGACATGATAAAAAGAGATAAGACAGAAAGTGCTCACTTTGCATCAAGCTCTCAAAACAAATCAAAGAAGAGGGCTAAGGATACTACAGTTGCTACACATTTGCTGAAAAAGGCGAAGAAGAAAAGTGATGTACTCACTTGTTTTTTCTGCAAAAAGGAAGGACATATGAAGAAAGCATGTTCTAAGTATGCTACTTGGCGTGAAAAGAAGGGTAAAGTTCTCACTCTAGTTTGTTCCGAGGCTAATTTAGCTTATGTACCTATTGACACGTGGTGGGTAGATTTTGGTGCTGTAACACCCCGAATCTGCGGGACTCGGGTCGCTACGGGCGGAGACCTCACAATGGGTCCCGACCCTTAGCCTGACAACAATTTCACCGGATCTTGCAACAAGGAACAAATAAAGGCCAAAACCGAAATAACTTTTTTATGCAATGTTATGAAACCCGAAAACAAAAGAAAGGAAAGACTTCTGCCGTCCTTACAACAACATCAATATAATACAAAAACAACATAAATACAAGGATTCCAAAACCCACTCAACCTAAGATGTACGGAACCCCGGCTGTCCACTCCCCCGGATCACTCAGCCACATCCTATCCTGCACATCAACTACAACAATCGGTATAAAACCTTTAGCTCACATTATAGGCATTATAAAGATAATATGGCACAAACACACACATAACAACACATAACACACAACATGCTCATATACATACACATCCGTTACTTATTATCTTTTTAGGCTATTCCATATCTAATTCATTCGTTCAAAGTGTGACACGAGAGTCTTATAACTCTTTCCTTTGTCCCCGTGTAACCAACAGGAGTGTGGCGGCGCCCAACCCGTATACCTTGAGGGAGTGATGAAGAAGCCCGCCCGTATACCGTGTATGGCCTGGTCGCAAAGATCCCCCCAGTCTCCCTCGTGAAACTGAGCGGTGATGTCACCGCCCGATAATAATAATAGTAGTAACGATGAGCCAATAAATAAGGTCAAGTAAATCCTAATCCATTTTCATGCTTAAAAGCGGTAAACACACACTACCATATATATCCAAATAAGGCATAAAAGCGGCTAAGTAAGTCCGAGGACTTACCTCATCTCAAAGCTAACCGAACCGATAACACTCCCCGAAAGAATATAACCAAAGCGTGTTCAAAACAAGGCAGGACAATCAACAACCACGCACGCAAGCTAGAAGTCCTTAGACTTCTAGTACTATATACGCTTACAAGATCGTACACTCCGGTAAACTAGGATAGCATTCCTAATCCTCACAACTTACAAGATCACGACTACAACCACAAGTGTTAGGATACTCTCATCGTAAACTCCACAAATTTCAACTAAATTATAATTACCACCTCAAGTCTCACAAGATCAACCATGAGGGTCACAACCGTATAATAACTCAAGATCAACACACCACATGTCAAAGAACATCAATAACCTCAAACACTCAGCTAAAGGTTCCAAGCCACTACTTGGCATTTGCCCTAAGTTATGCTAAATCCAACCTAGCATGATTCTACCACTAAATATAACTAGATAGAGGAAGAAGTTACTCACAAACAATCCAAGGTTGAAGAGGATCTACGGAAGCCGAGATTGGATACGCTGGTCTATAACGGTCGCTTCCGGACCTAAACCAAAGTTAAGGAAATTTAGCTCATACTCTAAATTTGATAGTAATATATACCATATACTAATTTGAGGTAAAACTTGTTTTCAAAAGCCAACATTAAAAACCCATAATACATTTTCCGGGCAATTTATACGAACATAGGACTTGGTCATAAACAACAATTAAAATCTTTAAGGTCATAATCCAAAATTAATCCAACAAGGGCATAATTGATAATTTGTAAAATCGGGTTAATATATGTAATTAATTTTCTGCAGAGGGCATAAGTGCAACTTCCAAAAAAGTGGGTCCAAAACTGCAATTATAAAAATGTAGGTATATTCTGTAATTATACCAAAATAGAGGGGTCATGATTTTAATTAACTCAAGGGTTTAAAAACCCGTTTCAGATCTTTGTTGGGGAAGGGAGAGTAGTGGCGGCGGCGGCCAGGACACTCCAGCGGTGGAGAGCAGGCAGGCTCTCCGGCAAGGGCGAGGGAGATGGTGTCTGCGGCGTTGGATTCTCCGGCAAGGGCGACGGAGGTGGCAGAGATTCGAGAGTCTGCTGAGCGGAATTGCAGAGAAGGACAGAGGGAAAATAAAGATTCGGACAGGGCTTGGACGCGAGGGAGGGTGAGGGAAGCGGTAGAACTCTCTGGCGATAGTGGTGGCGAGGTGACGGTGCTCCAATCCAGTTCCGACGACATGTTCGAGGGGGTGAAGATGGATATTGCAGGAGTGGTATCCGGAAAGAGCGAGAGAGAGAACCGGAGAGGGGGATGGTGAGTGCAGGAGAAGGTTGATGATAGGGGATGGAGATAGGGCACAATAGAGGGCCTTGTACAGAGGCTGCAGAAACGAGAGGTCGGGTGAGGTCGAGAGGACGGTTGCAGAGGTCCAAAGCAAGAATGCGTGTTGCGGCTCTTCACCAGTCAGAGAAATCAGAGGTAGCATCTAGGTGGGCTGCGAAAGTATAAGGAACACGCCAGGAAGAAAGAAAAAAAAAGAATGAAGGGGAAAGAGAAATAAAATATGATAAAATAACTCCATCTAAAATAATTGGAACGGGATTTTCGAGTCGGGAAGATTTTCCGAACCTTTCCGAAAGTTAACCAAAAAAAATGAATGAACTCGGAAAGCTATGGCCCTCTAATCTAAAGTCTACTCGTCTAGACACACAAAGACTCGCAAGATATACACATACGAAACACACATAAACACATCACGTCACAAATCACATAAGCACAATCAAGGAAAGATCTCGGGACTAACCCGACAGTCCTATAGATGTCGCTAAAACTGCGTAAAACTCGACCAAAAATACTATCCTACGTCTTCTTGTTAGCCTCATCAGATCCTCGTCTGCCACTAGATCATCACGACGGACCATCCGTCTTGAGTCATGTATTGTAACGCCCCAATTTTTGGCGCGTTTGCGATATTTATTTCTCCGGATTTTATCGATATATTTATTTTATTTTATTTTTATTTTCCGTGTGTAAAATAATTATATTATATCGTAAAAGTAAATTGCGAGAATAGTTTTTGTATTTCAAAGTATATTTTGCGAGTTCACCATATATTTTTTTTTATGTTTCGGAAAAAGTCGGGAATGTTTTCCGATTCAAAAATTCCGTTCGGAACGCTTTTGATCGAGTTATTCTATGGCTCTTTTTCCTTTTATGTTAATTTTTTTTTCTTTCTTCTCTCATCTCTCTCCTTCACCCTTGTTGAGCTGTCTGCTATTCCGGCCTTTGGCCTCACCTACAGCCTATGCCTGTACACGCCCTTAGCTCCCCTGCAGCCTATACCTGCTAGTCCGTCCTTTGGCCTCACCTGTCTACCCCCATGTCATACCTTTGGATCTCTCCCTTGCTTCACTCAATCTGCTTTGAGCAGCTACACCCTTTTCCCTCTCCATTGTTCTATGTTTCAGCCCCTCTCCCTGCAACTCTCTCACGCTCACCCTCTATCTCCCTCATCAAGTTCAGCCTTGCCGCCAGCTCCATCTACCTCTGTCTCTTCGTGCTGCGCCGCCTAGCAGCCAACATCTCTCTCCCTTGTGGCACCCCGCTTCGCCGCCGGAGACAACCGAACCCACGCTTCCAACTCATCTCCTTGACACCGGAGATCCACCCTCGTTGCCCCATCTGAGGAAGCCCGTCGGGGCCGTGAACCACCGGGAAGAACCGGAGTCGCCTTCCGCCTTGATCCACCGGAGTCGCCAGCATTGCAAACCGGCCGGTATCGCCTGGAAGAGCCTGCCGCCGGAGTCGAGAGCCTCGCCTTCCCTCCTTTGCTGTTTGTCGCCCAGCCCAACCGCTGCCTTCTCCTTCCCCATTTATTCTCTACAGCCCCTGCGTTCCTATGTTGCTTTGGACTCCGGCTGACTCGAGCCACCCACCTCCACGCTCTGGCGCCAGGAACGACGCCGGAGGAGCCGTCTCGGTGCTGCGTTGTCGGAGCCAGCCTCTACATAAGCCGCGCCACCAGGAGCCCTGCTTCCTCTCTGCACCGCCGCCACCCTCCTGCGATGTTGAACGGGTTTTGAAACCCTTCTCCAAATTAGATCGGGAACCCTTTATTTTGGTATATTTACAGATAGTGTCCATGTTTTGTATTTGCAGATTATACCCACTCTTTTGGAAGTGCATTTATTGCCCTGCTGATTTGTATAATTATTTTTGACCCTATGTTTTGAAATGTGTAGTTTCCGCCCTTGTGAAAAATCATAGATTTGGCATAAATCTTAATTTGGAAAATGGCCGAGTTTCTCGAGTATCATATTGTGCCGGGAATGTTGATTGCGGATTTTGACTCATCTTTATATAATCGTATATTTTGTCCCGGACAATGTTCTTATTGTTTTAACCTTGAATTTTAATTGCCGGGATATTCTTATATTTATATACCATATATATTATGCCCTTGATGGATTAATTACGGGTTATGACTCGAAGGTTTAATTACGGGATTTTAACGTTGACTTAGAAAACGAGTTTTACCTTGAGTTTATAATGTTATACCATTTTCCCGGATTATATATTTACGGTTTTTAACTTGGGTTTAAAAAGTGGGGTTTTCCTTAGATTTATATATGTTGTTATTCCGTTCAAATTTAGCGTATAAGCTAAATTTATATAGTTTTGGTGTTAGGTTCGGAAGCATCCCGATAAAGACCTAACAAGTCCAAGTCGACATCCGTTGATCGATATCCGTTTTTGACGTCGTGTGAGTATTCCTTCCCTCGATCTAGTTATGTTTAGTAGTATCATGCTAGGTTGGATATAACATAACTTAGAGTGAATACCAAGTAGTGGTTTTGGACCTTAGGTGAGTGTTTGAGGATTTTGAAATGTTGTAAGGCTTGAGGAGTGGATATTATCTTGTGAGGTTATGTATGGCTTTAAGTTGTATGTTGAGCTTGTGAGAATTTAGGGGTTGAGGTTGTACGATTGTTGAGATTGTGGTGACTAGGACGAGAGTATCCTAGCATGTGTAGTGATGGTTATGATCTTGTGAGATTGTGAGGATTAGGAGTTGTTATCCTATCGTGGTTGTGGTTTATGATCTTGCGAGATCATTGGGACTAGAAGTCTAAGGACTTCTAGCATGTGAGAGGGATGTTGATCGTGTGCCTTTTTACAGGCGTTGAGTGTCTTCTTGTGGGAAGCTAAGAACGGGATATAGCGGGATTATATTTGGGACGAGGTAAGTCTTCGGACTTACTTAGCTCGTATTCTCTGTATTAGTTTCAATGCGTGTTTGGTGGTGTGTGTTTATTGTTTATGTGCGTGTTTATTGCTTATGTTATAACATCTAAACCGGTAATAGGACCACCGACTTTATATGTTTATATTTGGCCCAAGTGTATGATAACGGGCGGTGATCGCTATGTCCGGTCCAAAATGGGGATGACTGGGAGGTGCCTTGCGACCAGTCCATCGGGTGATGCTGATCCGCATCAAGTACAAACCCGTATGGTGAAAGGGGACAAGGGCGAGATCTTTAAGATTCTCGTGTCACAAAAGAAGTGAATTAGAACGGGATATGACCTAATAATAAAAAGATAATAAACCGGATTGTGTATTTTGGAACATGTTGTGTGTTTATGATGCCTTATGTGTGTGTGTGTGCCAATACCATGATTCTAATGCCTTGAATGCTAGCTAACGGTTTTATACCGATATTGTTGTAGATTGCATTGCAGGTTAGGAATGCGGTCGAGAGATCCGGAAGAGTGGGCAGCCGGGGTTCCGTACATTTTAGGAGTGAGTTTGGGTTAGAGTCGGGTTGTATTTTATTCTTTGTTTATTATGTTGGTATGCCGCGTGTATGGCGTTTTGGTCTTTAATGTTGTTTATCGGCTGAAGTCCGTTGTTTGTTTTCTTTTGGGTTTTCTTACATTGCATAAAATGTATTTCGGTTTTGCCTTTATTTGTGCCATGTTGAAAGATCCGGTGAAATTGTTGTCAGGCTAAGGGTCGGGACCCATTGTGAGGTCCCAACCCGTAGCGCCCCGAGTCCCGCGGATTCGGGGTGTTACAAAAGTGGTATCAGAGCCCTAGGTTGACAACAATGGCACTCGCAATCTTCTAAAGGCCGAATAAGGAATAAACAGAATCCCGCGGGTTTTGAGTTTTCGTTTTCAAAATCACATGCATGAGTCGGGGTAGAATGTACGGACCACCACTCCTTCCGTGGATCTCGGCAACATAGTTTATTGGATTTTTAGTATATATATGTATATATGTATATATGTGTATATATGTAGATATGTATCGTGAACCTAGGATGTATTTGGACTATTACTATATGTTGATTATAGTTATGCATGATGGACTTGTTATATTGTTATGGTGGCACGACCTTTATATTGATATGATTTGTACATGTGGCATGATAATATTATATTAGTGCTTGAAACTCATTTTATGAGAATGGTTTCCTTGGATGTGTTATGCTGATAGCAGGTGGACATAGGGCTTATATAGTTATATACATATACTAGGATATATAGTGACATATGGATGCTAGACCTTATAGTCGAGAAGATATAAAGCTATCATCGCCCCTTGGATGGCGCAGTTTGGCTTAGGATAGTTTACATCTGAGGTTGAGTATGCTCAAATACCGAGTTGTGTATCACGTTTTGGACAAACACCTTGGTGTTTCTCGGACCCCTTTAAGTGGACATCGAAGCGGAAGATTAAAGATGGCGTAAACGAAGGACAAACGAGTGGAAGAGAACCTCGAGTTGTTTTAAGCAAAACTGAGAAGGAAGTCATACGAGTAAGGAAGCAACACGAAGACATGAGAGTGGTTGCAAAGAAGCAACGATTGAATCACAACGAAACCAACTAGAGATGGTGAACTTATGATTTTTCAAGACGACGCATGGATAACTAAGGACGCGAAGCGGGAAGGAAAAGAGTCAATACTAGCAAGGGTAGAAGTGGTATTTCCTCGAGACATGAAGTTTTTTTCCTAGATGCTCCTAAGCATGAGAGTCAGAGTGTGAAGTGTGGTTGAACTAATACGAAGATTCATGAGATGCGTACATTAAGCTTACAGAAGAACTAGAAAGTGGAGCGACGGTTTTTGCGAGAGCTTAAGCGGGAGACTTCTTCAGAAATACGAGAGTTATGAGGAGGATTACATGGCAAAAGTTCACATAGTAGAATTACCTTGCGGAGTCGATCGTTTTCCGTCGTGGTGATGAGACTGAGCAATGTTAAGAAGGAGAAAGTGTGTGTGGGTGATGATCTTCAAAAGATGAAAGATGAAACAAGGGGCGAGGATCGAAAGACTTAAGTTACCAACCAAGAGAAGAGAATGGTTATAAACGATAGAGATGTGGGGAAATTACAATTACAACACATTATGAAGGACGGTTAAGCCTATGAAGTTGGGTCATTTGACACAAAAGAGCCGAGAAGGTGTAGTTATCTTACCGAAGTGGAAGGAAGAGGGGAGCGTAATAGGAGCTAACGGAGTTGAAAGTAGAGTTAAATGAGCTAGTGAAGTTAAGGCGGAATACCCCGAGAGGGTATCCTTCAGTAGTATGGTAACATGAAAGTGTGATAGGGAGGTAAGTCATTGATCTTGGAAAGGGTCATTAATGAGCTAATCGGTGACCACTGGAAATGCACAAGTGCGGGTTGATACTGGTGACTGTAGGTGGGGAGAGTAACCTAGGAGATTGGATCATGAAGAGGTAACCAGAACGTGGAATATTCTTGGTGGTTGAATATCGGCAACGAAGAGGTATATCAAGGGAAGTGCAAATATCTTAATCAGGTAACAAATGATCGATTCTAGCAAGTGATAGTAACATACCGTGTGGGGAGGGATTGTAACGATCTGGTGCGACCTTCTTAGGTCATGGGTTGGTCATATGGGGAAGGACACATATCAGGGTAAGTGGGAGTGAAAAGACAAAGAGGAAGGTGAATCATCTATGGTTATTGTGCATAAAGGGGGGAATATATGAGGGGATGTATGGTATATTTATTCTAAGGTAATGAATGCCATGTTTGCGCGAGCAAAAGCTAAGTCAAGTGTTGTGACTCGCATGGAGAAGCCATAGTGGCTATGACATGAAACGAGGAATCTAGATTAGGGCAACGCAACAAGCTTAGAGTTATGATGTTAGTGATTGGTGGAGTTATGAGTGGGTCTTTCAGTGATTGTGGTTGGAAAATTTCGCCTAAGGGCATGCTAGTACGGTTGTAAAGTTGCTCATAAGGTGGCCAACAAGAGTAGGAGAAGATTCATGTTTTGAAGTTTGATGTCGATATGAGACATACAAAAAGTAAATGAAAGATCGAGGTTAGAGCCTCTGCAGTTGTTTAACGTGACATAAGGAAATGAAGTGTAAATTTGTACACCTACTTGAAGAAAGGATGTATGTGGTAAGAGTTGATGTAGAATATGAGGAGTTCCTCCCATATGCTGGGATGTCAGAAGAAGCGAATAAGATTGTATCGATTTGTTATATGGCATGCTTGAGTTTTGTAGTTAGGACTTTTGTGACTGAACACATGCGAGAGATCAAGAGATGTTTTATATCCTTTCCTTTGAGGTGAAAAGAGCAATTAAGCTGATATATTGCTTAACTAAGGCTCCAAGAGTCGGAAGACTCGAGCAAGTTCCTCGAGACCAAGAGATGAATGATCTTTGAAAGAAGACGGTCGACGTTGTAGCTATGGATGAGACATTACACGTGTTGAAAGAAGTCACCCCAATAGATAGGGATGGACCACTTTTCAAGCGTTAGGACCAGGCTGTGTCGGTCATTACGAGATGAAATGGGTAGAGAAAAGATGGAACCCGGGATAGAACGGACCAATGCATCGGAATGTGAATTTTACCGCTAAGATTGATTTGGGCTCAACTCTCATTTCTAAGGCGCCGTACAAAAGACATCAATAAATGATACCCGTAAGGACACTCGAATTGAGGATGCAATCGAAGGAGCAATTGCAAGGACTTGTTGATAAAGGTTCATTAGAACCAATGCACTGTCATAGAGAACACCATAAATTTATCTTAAACTCTTGATTTGAAGTTATTATGAGAACACTAGAATTGTTGTGAAAAAGACAGACATTTCTCTCCAATTGAACGTCGATTACCGTGAGTCGAAGGACACGTCTTCCTTACAATGAATGTATGATCTACTCAATCAGTTACAAGGGTCGGTAGTCTCTTATGGGAATGAGTTAAGGTCTAATTGTCACCAATTGAGAATTCGAGTCTGAGATATTGCAAGTACGGCATTTTGGACCAATCAAAGTCACTACGAGTTGTAGTTATTCCTTATGGGCTTACCGATGCCCCGGATAAGATATTTTGGGTCTACTCTTGAAGGAGAGAAGGGTTATGACAAGTTGTCTTGGGATGACAAATCCCAAAGAAGGTGAAAGAAGTACAAGTTTTCTTAGATGTGCCGGGCATTACCAGATCTGTGAAGTGAGAAGTTGTATAACGGCATTTATGGTAACCTCCGGAGGACAATGAAGCATTGAATGGGACGAAGAGTCGACAATAGAGTTGTTGAGAGTTAAAAAGAAGATTCATTGGTGAAACTGTTTTAATTTACCTAGGGTATTATGGGTTTGAAGGGTACATGTGATTCTTCAAGACAAGGTCTTGGTCGAGTGTTGAGGAGCGATGTAAGAGTAATAACATACGTGTCTCGTTAGGGAATCAGTGAGAAGTGAAGTATTTTCTCCATTATTGGGGACTTACTTCTAGAATTTAAGGAAACATAACATTAAAGTTGGGTTGACAAGAACCAAAGCCAACGGTGTAAATTGGAAGTTCGATCTTCCTTGTTTGAGACTAATAAAGAGAACAATAATGAAAATGATGCATTGAGAAAGACCCGAGAAGGAAGCTGAGTTCCGATATATCGGACCTTTGTGAGATGTTAGCGCGAGTTGGGAAAGTGGTTTACCAGTTGGCGTAGCCACCAAGAGTAGAGAGTGTTCACCTAGTGTTCATGTGTATCAGTCGAGAGAGTACATACACGACTCGAGACAGATTGTTAGTTACGGTGATTTAGTCGCAGACGAAGAACCGAAGAGGATAATAGGAAGACAAAGTATAGTATCTTTGGTTGAGTTTTACGCCGAAATAGTAGCTTTGATAGAATCGACGGGTTAAACCTAGTTCTTCCCTTAAGTTATTTGTGCTTTTGTGTGATGTTATATGTGGTTTTGTGCCCCGTGAGGGAATGGATCTTATGTCCGGTTATATATCTTGCGGTTGTAGTTCAGGTAGTTTGTGTGTATAGATTAGAAGGTCTAAGCCTTCCTAGTTATGAGTTTATACCTCGGCCTTAGGGACCGAGAAGTTCGGCGTATGGCAAGTTTCGGGACGAAACTTGTTTTTAGGGGGATCTGATGTAACGCCCCAATTTTTGGCGCATTTGCGATATTTATTTCTCCGGATTTTATCGATATATTTATTTTATTTTATTTTTATTTTCCGTGTGTAAAATAATTATATTATATCGTAAAAGTAAATTGCGAGAATAGTTTTTGTATTTTAAAGTATATTTTGCGAGTTCACCATATATTTTTTTTTATGTTTCGGAAAAAGTCGGGAATGTTTTCCGATTCAAAAATTCCGTTCGGAACGCTTTTGATCGAGTTATTCTATGGCTCTTTTTCCTTTTATGTTAATTTTTTTTTTCTTTCTTCTCTCATCTCTCTCCTTCACCCTTGTTGAGCTGTCTGCTATTCCGGCCTTTGGCCTCACCTACAGCCTATGCCTGTACACGCCCTTAGCTCCCCTGCAGCCTATACCTGCTAGTCCGTCCTTTGGCCTCACCTGTCTACCCCCATGTCATACCTTTGGATCTCTCCCTTGCTTCACTCAATCTGCTTTGAGCAGCTACACCCTTTTCCCTCTCCATTGTTCTATGTTTCAGCCCCTCTCCCTGCAACTCTCTCACGCTCACCCTCTATCTCCCTCATCAAGTTCAGCCTTGCCGCCAGCTCCATCTACCTCTGTCTCTTCATGCTGCGCCGCCTAGAAGCCAACATCTCTCTCCCTTGTGGCACCCCGCTTCGCCGCCGGAGACAACCGAACCCACGCTTCCAACTCATCTCCTTGACACCGGAGATCCACCCTCGTTGCCCCATCTGAGGAAGCCCGTCGGGGCCGTGAACCACCGGGAAGAACTGGAGTCGCCTTCCGCCTTGATCCACCGGAGTCGCCAGCATTGCAAACCGGCCGGTATCGCCTGGAAGAGCCTGCCGCCGGAGTCGAGAGCCTCGCCTTCCCTCCTTTGCTGTTTGTCGCCCAGCCCAACCGCTGCCTTCTCCTTCCCCATTTATTCTCTACAGCCCCTGCGTTCCTATGTTGCTTTGGACTCCGGCTGACTCGAGCCACCCACCTCCACGCTCTGGCGCCAGGAACGACGCCGGAGGAGCCGTCTCGGTGCTGCGTTGTCGGAGCCAGCCTCTGCATAAGCCGCGCCACCAGGAGCCCTGCTTCCTCTCTGCACCGCCGCCACCCTCCTGCGATGTTGAACGGGTTTTGAAACCCTTCTCCAAATTAGGTCGGGAACCCTTTATTTTGGTATATTTACAGATAGTGTCCATGTTTTGTATTTGCAGATTATACCCACTCTTTTGGAAGTGCATTTATTGCCCTGCTGATTTGTATAATTATTTTTGACCCTATGTTTTGAAATGTGTAGTTTCCGCCCTTGTGAAAAATCATAGATTTGGCATAAATCTTAATTTGGAAAATGGCCGAGTTTCTCGAGTATCATATTGTGCCGGGAATGTTGATTGCGGATTTTGACTCATCTTTATATAATCGTATATTTTGTCCCGGACAATGTTCTTATTGTTTTAACCTTGAATTTTAATTGCCGGGATATTCTTATATTTATATACCATATATATTATGCCCTTGATGGATTAATTACGGGTTATGACTCGAAGGTTTAATTACGGGATTTTAACGTTGACTTAGAAAACGAGTTTTACCTTGAGTTTATAATGTTATACCATTTTCCCGGATTATATATTTACGGTTTTTAACTTGGGTTTAAAAAGTGGGGTTTTCCTTAGATTTATATATGTTGTTATTCCGTTCAAATTTAGCGTATAAGCTAAATTTATATAGTTTTGGTGTTAGGTTCGGAAGCGTCCCGATAAAGACCTAACAAGTCCAAGTCGACATCCGTTGATCGATATCCGTTTTTGACGTCGTGTGAGTATTCCTTCCCTCGATCTAGTTATGTTTAGTAGTATCATGCTAGGTTGGATATAACATAACTTAGAGTGAATACCAAGTAGTGGTTTTGGACCTTAGGTGAGTGTTTGAGGATTTTGAAATGTTGTAAGGCTTGAGGAGTGGATATTATCTTGTGAGGTTATGTATGGCTTTAAGTTGTATGTTGAGCTTGTGAGAATTTAGGGGTTGAGGTTGTACGATTGTTGAGATTGTGGTGACTAGGACGAGAGTATCCTAGCATGTGTAGTGATGGTTATGATCTTGTGAGATTGTGAGGATTAGGATTTGTTATCCTATCGTGGTTGTGGTTTATGATCTTGCGAGATCATTGGGACTAGAAGTCTAAGGACTTCTAGCATGTGAGAGGGATGTTGATCGTGTGCCTTTTTACAGGCGTTGAGTGTCTTCTTGTGGGAAGCTGAGAACGGGATATAGCGGGATTATATTTGGGACGAGGTAAGTCTTCGGACTTACTTAGCTCGTATTCTCTGTATTAGTTTCAATGCGTGTTTGGTGGTGTGTGTTTATTGTTTATGTGCGTGTTTATTGCTTATGTTATAACATCTAAACCGGTAATAGGACCACCGACTTTATATGTTTATATTTGGCCCAAGTGTATGATAACGGGCGGTGACCGCTATGTCCGGTCCAAAATGGGGATGACTGGGAGGTGCCTTGCGACCAGTCCATCGGGTGATGCTGATCCGCATCAAGTACAAACCCGTATGGTGAAAGGGGACAAGGGCGAGATCTTTAAGATTCTCGTGTCACAAAAGAAGTGAATTAGAACGGGATATGACCTAATAATAAAAAGATAATAAACCGGATTGTGTATTTTGGAACAAGTTGTGTGTTTATGATGCCTTATGTGTGTGTGTGTGCCAATACCATGATTCTAATGCCTTGAATGCTAGCTAACGGTTTTATACCGATATTGTTGTAGATTGCATTGCAGGTTACGAATGCGGTCGAGAGATCCGGAAGAGTGGGCAGCCGGGGTTCCGTACATTTTAGGAGTGAGTTTGGGTTAGAGTCGGGTTGTATTTTATTCTTTGTTTATTATGTTGGTATGCCGCGTGTATGGCGTTTTGGTCTTTAATGTTGTTTATCGGCTGAAGTCCGTTGTTTGTTTTCTTTTGGGTTTTCTTACATTGCATAAAATGTATTTCGGTTTTGCCTTTATTTGTGCCATGTTGAAAGATCCGGTGAAATTGTTGTCAGGCTAAGGGTCGGGACCCATTGTGAGGTCCCAACCCGTAGCGCCCCGAGTCCCGCGGATTCGGGGTGTTACATGTATGCACTCCCTCGACTGATACAGGTGAACTCCGGGTGAATACCGTCTACTCTCTATGGTCATGCCAACATGTAAAACCACTTTCCCCACTCGCTCTAAGATTTCAAAAAGGTCGTTATACCGGAACTTAACTTCCTTCTCGGGTCTCTCTCAATGCAGCATTTTCATTTTGCTCCTCTTTGGTTTTTGTCAAACCAACTTTGATGTTACGTTTCCTAAATTCTTGTGGCCATTCCAAGTAACGAAGGAAGTACCTTTCTTTGCACCGCTTCTACTAATGATACCATTATGCTCTTACTTTTACATCATTCCTCACTACCCAATCAAGACCTTGTCTTGGAGAATCACTTGTCCACTTCAAACTCATAATACCTCACGGTGAATCGAAACAGTTGCACCAATAAATCCCCTCTTAACTCTCAGCATATTTTCAATTCTTCGTCTCATTCAATACTTCATTATCATCCGTAGTAGGCTACCATAAAAGGTGTTACACAACTTCTCCCTTCACATATCTGGTAAAGTTCAGCACTTCTAAGATAACTTGTAACTTCTTTCACATCTTTCGGGGTTTGCCATCCCAAGACAACTTGTCAAACATCTTCTCTCTTTTTCAAGAGTAGACCCAAAATATCTCCTCCGGGCATCAGTAAGCCCATATGGAGTAACTACAACTCGTAGTAACCCTGGTTGGTCCGGAATGCCGTGCTTGCAATATCCGAGTCTCGAATTCTCAAACGGTGACAATCAAACCTTAAATTATTCTCATAAGAGACTACCGACCCTTGCAACTAATCGAGTAGATCTCCCATTCGTTGTACGGGATACTTGTCCTTCATTGTTATTTGGCTCAACTTATAATAAGCAATGTACAAACGGAGATTGTTGTCTCTCTCTTCTCTGACTGGTGTTCTCTATAATAACTTCAAATAAAAATTTCAAAACATCTTCCCATATGAACTTCAAATTAAGAGTTCATGATACACATCCAACGTGAACTTCAAATCATCTTGATGGTAAATCCACCTTCCGATGCATTAGAATCCGTTCTATCTCGGGTTTTAGCTTTTCTTCTCCCATCACATATCGTAAGATATCGACACAATCTTGTCTTAACATTGGTCAAGTGGTTCACCCCGATCTGTTGAGGTGACGTCCATCGAACACGTGGTTTAATACTTCCTTAGCTGCAATATTCACCGTCCTCATTCAAAGATCCTTCATCTCCATAACTCAGGAGACTTGCTCTAATCATCGTTTTAAGGTTTCACACTTATGTGAAGTCATGAAGGTCCAAACTGCAGGACTTAATTATGCCTTATAATATATTAGTATTACCTTCTTCGTATTCTACCAAAGCTTGCCTCATTCCTTCGAGTAGGTGTTGAACTTACTCCCTTTTCTTATGTAACGTCCAATCGACGGTAGAGGTTCTAACCTCACTCTTTCATGTATTTCTTGTACATCTCACATCGACTTCAAACTTCAAAACTTCAGTCTTCCCTTACTATTGTTGGTCACCTTAGGTATTTCTCGGTATTCTATGTACAACTACAATGAAAGTCTCTTCTTACGGTTGATCAACTAGCTCTCCTTACCATGATCAAACCTTAAAAGTTGTAACCCGTGTCGTTCCCCCATATGTCAAACCCATGACCTAAGAAGGTCGCGTAAGATCGTTACAATCTCCTCCTCAGAGGTCTTGTTATAACTACTTGCTTGAACTCGTTCAATATTATTTTATTTAAGACAAACGCGCGTCCATTGATGTACCTCCTTACTATTGACATTGATCCACCGCGAATACTCCAAGTTCTTGTTCCCGATCCTATATGTTCCCATAGTCTTGTTTACTCTTCCCATCTACACACATGAATAGACAACCCGCACTTGTGCGTTCTCAGTTGCCACCCATAAGCTTGTATCTGACCTTCTTCGTAGTTAACGACTTACCCTCCTATCATACTTCCATGCTACCGTAATCCTGAAAGGATACCCTCTCGGGGTACTTTGTCTTAACTTCACTCACTCATTTTACTCTACTTCAACTCCGTCAACTCTTTCTACACTCCTCTCTTCCTTCCGCTTATGTATGCTAACCCTACCTACCCAACACTCTCGTCTCATATGTCCCACCTTTATAGGCTTAACCGCTCTTCATAATCTTTAGCAAATTCACTCCTTAAATATTCTGACATTAATTAGCCTCCACTCGCATCCTTCTTGGTTGATAACTTAAGCTCTTTGATCCAGCTCCTTGTTTTCTCTTTCATCTTCTTAAGATCATCCTCCTCACACACTTCCTCCTTCTTAGCGTTGATTAGTCTTATCACAATGGCGGAAATCTATTGACTCTCACGGTAATTCCAATATGTAAATTTTCACCAGGTGATCCTCCTCGTTACTACACCCTCCGTAAGCTTAACTTCCGGTTCTCGTCAATCTTTCAAAATTCTTTGACCACTCTTTTCATCTTGACTCCCATATTTAGGAGAACCTATTAAAACTCGTCTTACTTAAAATGCCACTTTTATTCTCGAGCAAGAATGTAGTCCTCTTTACTTGATTCGCATCTTTAGTTGTCCACGCGTCTTCTCGAAGAACTTAAGTTCATTGATGTGTGTTTAGGAGCACCTATTAAAACTCGTCTCCTAACTTACTTAGCTCGTATTCCTTGTATTAGCATTGATGTGTGTTTGGTGATGTGTGTTTATTGTTTATTGTTTATAACAACTAAACCAGAATTAGGATTACCGACCTTTATATTATTTTGGCCCAAGTGTATGATAACCGGCGGTGACAACTTCTCTGGCTCCCGCTAGAGCTAGGAGGTTCTCAGCGACTATCCCGTGTTGATAGACGGTCGGATGCATCAGTACCATTCCATGCCGGTAAGTAGGGACCTAGGCGAGTTTCAGTGACTCTCGTGTCACAACCTAAGTTGAATTAGAACGGGATATGACTTAATAATAAAAAGATAATAAACCGGACTTGTGTGTTTTGGTGTATATTGTGTGTTATGTTGATTTACTTGTGTTTGTGCCTTTCACCTTGATTCTAATGCTTCGAATATTAGCTAACGGTTTCATACCAATTGTTGTAGATTGCCTTGCAGGTTCCTTGAATGCGGCCGAGAGATCCGGAAAAGTGGGCAGCCGGGCTTCCGTCCATTTTAGGATTGAGTTTTGGGTGGAGCCAAGTTTGAATATTGTATTTATTGTATGTTGTATGGCTTTTAGTCTTTGAGGTTGTATTTTCGGCTGAAGTCCTTTGTTGTATTCTTTCGGGTTTTTCTTTTCATTGCATAAAAATATATTTTGGTTTTTTTTGCCTTTATTTGTGCCATGTTGCAAGATCCGGTGAAATTGTTGTCAAGCTAAGGGTCGGGACCCATTGTGAGGTTCTAACCCGTTGTAATATCCGGAATTTTTTTTCATTTCATTTAATTCCGTAGCAAACCGGAGTTTAATCCGTTGATTTCCTCTATCTACCTAGTAGTACACTATCTCAAAATTTCATCATTTTATGTAACCTCACTTCACATAAAATGATAGAATTTTATATCAAACCCTAATCTGTCAAACCCTAGTTTTATCATGACATGTCCTTGACAAAGTCATGACACCCCTTTGACGAGACCAAGACGAGATCATGACAAGGCCATGCATGGGCTTGGCAAGACAATGACGAGTTTTGACAAGAACTTGACAACATCAGCCCACTCTAATTCTTACCTAGTTTTCAGCCCATATTTCTTGTTGGATTTACATGCCAACCCATTGCTTCTCACTTGTCTGACGGATTTGAGCAGCCCACGAAGCCCAGCTTGAAGCAGCCCAGTTACCTCAGCATGTGCTGTCCAGGAACGTGTAGCAACCTTGAAGATTGGGCAAGAACCGTTAGCTCCTTCTCTCCTCATCTCTTTGTAACGGCCCTAAGATCACGCAGATATCACAGCACGAAGATCCTTTCCTTTTCAGCCACGCCTCATTCTGTCCAAGTTCACGCAGCGATCTTCCCTTCCTTCTTCTGCCTCGATTCACGCAAGCCACAATTTTTCCTTTCGTTGCTGCATCAACGTACAGACCCTCAACAACCGACAGCAGGCTCCTCGCACACAGATGAAGTTGCCACCGTCTTTTGCATCTCGCACAACAGGCTCCTCGCACACCAGGCTCCTCCTTTGTGCACTCGGACCCCAAGAACAAAAGAGCCGGACCACGCCTTGCCTCCTCCACGCTGCGGTTGAAACACGCCCAAGTCTACATAGCGATCTTCTACTTCCCTCCTGTACAAGAGCGACTCTTCCCTCCGCTAGACAAACGACAAACCGAGAGGAGGCAAGGACCTACGTCTGGATCGATCACACAATCTCGAGCCTCCTGTGCAGCCACTCTCTCGCAAGCCCTATAGGAACCAGGTGAGAGTTTTAAGCCTTCATCCTCCCTCCATAGCTGTGTGTAAAGAAGATGTATAAACCTTGTGTTACGCCCACCTCAGGAATCGAACTTGGGAGCTCTAGCCCTCTTGGACCTTGTCCTTAGACGCTGCAGGTGAGTCTCGAAACTGAGACCTTCTACACTCTTAGTTTTGAATGTCCAGAAACAGTGTGGAGAAAGCATGTTTGAACCTCTTTTTCGATGTCTTAGACACGAAATCTACCGTTCAATTTTTAGTATATTATAGGCTGATATGCATAGAATGATGTATCAAAATTTGGGACTTATGCAACGGTGGGATTTAGAGTTATTGAGGCTCAAAGTTGACTCCTCACACAGTTTTCATAATTGTGCTGAGTGTTAGAAAAAACAGCATGTGATGCTGTTTTGAGAGATAGTTTTGAATGAGAGTTTAATCTTTGTTTGACTTGAATTTTGGATATGATATAGTTGGCATATTGTGGTGGAACATATTAAAATTTGGGATGAATCCAGCAAGTAGTTTAGGAGTTATGAATTTTTGAAGTTGAGACCTAAAACAGTTTTCTGGATGTTTGTTGAGTGCTGGAATTTTTTCTGGGTTGTGCAGTCATGTTTGAGCTTAAGTTCGGATATCTTAGAAACATAATCCACCGTTCAATTTTTAACATATTATAGAGTGTCTTGCATAGTGTGGTGTATCAAAAGTTGGGGTTGATCCAACGGTTGGATTTAGATCTATGAAGGTCCAAAGTGGACTGACTGAGCAGTTAAGAAATACTCAGTTTTTGGCTAAGTCTGAATTTCTGGTTTAGGAATTGACTTTGAGAATTTGTGTAGAAGTGATTATTATGTATTTTTGGGAAATTCTGACTACTATGGATAGAGTGCATTGCATAAAAGAGTTAGAGATTTTTGTTAGACTTTTTATATTTTTATTCGGTTCTCATATCTTAAGCCAAAGTCGGACCTTGACGACTTTTTATGAAAGTCAAGGATGTAGTTAACTCTTCTAAATCTTTAGCAAACTTTCTTTTGTGAGTTTGAGTGTGGTTATGAGTTCCAAAGAATAGTTTAGAACTTTGTTATGGGATTTTATAAAGTTTCGGGACCAGGGGTAAAACTGTCAATTATCCGTATAAGGGTATTTTGGTAATTTATCTCATGATAGAGTTAAATATCTTAGAAGTCAGAGACTTCTAATTATGTGGGATACATTATTGACCCACTTGCCTTTTATAACAGGCGGTTGAGTTCCTGCGGTTACAGACCGAGTCGAGATAGCGAGATTATGTTTGAATTCAAGTAAGTCCTTTGGGCTTACTTAGTTGACTTCTAGATATGAGTATGAATAATGGTAGTGGTGTGTGATTGAGATGCTTATAGTTATATTTTAGTAATATTTATATACCGACCTATACCTTGGCATAAGAGTAACGGGCGGTGGCATTCTGCTCAGTTATCTTGAGGGCGCTGGGGGTTTCTTTAGGGACTAGTCCACACTCGGTTTGTAGTGATGCTACCGGCGGAGGTAAGCTAGACCTACACCCAGTTGGATAAGGAACGGAGGCGAGAACTCTTAAGATTCTCGTGCCACAACTGTAAAATGGAATAAGGTGAATCACTTAACTACTAAATAATAACCGGTTTGTGTGCTAGCATGATGATTGTTTATGTTACCTTGTTTGTGTTTGTGCTATCCTTATTCTGCTTATATTTGGTTTGTTAGCTTACGGTTTATCCGTGTTGTAGATCTGTAGAGATAAATAGTTGAAGAGAGATTCGGAACGGATGGTCAGCCGGGTCCACGTACTCATTAGATGGGGGTGGGGGAGTCTCCCATACAGTATGCATGTTATGTATATGTTTATGTTTTATAAGGCTGTCACATGTGTACATTCATACAATAAAAATATTATGTTGCGAAATTGTTTTAAGTACATTTGTGCCTTGTTGTAAGATCCAAGTAATGTTGTTGTTAAACCAAGGTCGGGACCCATTGTGAGGTCCTAACCAGTAACTCCCTGAGTTCCGAGAATTTGGGGTGTTACAACATGGTATCAGAGCTCTGGGTTGGCAACAATGGCACTTGAAATCTTCTAAAAGACCGAATGTATAAAATCACTAGAACCCGAAAGGGGTCTAAGATTTTCAAAACGGATTTCTGATTTTACACACGTGCATAGTCGGGTTGTTGGGTTAGTAGTACGGCGGACCACCATCGTTCTCCATGGATCTCTGCAACTTGGAATGATAAGTGAGTTCGTATATAGACTTATATTGATATGTTTTAATGTATGATTATATAAATGTGTATGTTTAGCATGTTAGTATCCTAAAGGATACCTTATATCCTTTAGTTATGATATCATGAATCGCTTATCGCCTCATGATAAATCGGTAACGGACTTGAAGAGTTTTCAACACAAGATAATAGATTCAGACCGAGGATTTAGTGTTATACTCTGGTGGGCGTCCTTGTGACAATATAAATCATCCGAAGAACGAGTGGGCAAAGAAGTACAGATGTGGAGACAATTTTCACCACAAGTACCGTCCGATGGGAAAGGAATCCCCGAGTCAACTTAGGCAGAAGGAACAGGAAGTCATACAAGGGACTTGGTCGTATGAGGCTGAGAGATGAATTAGAAGCATCATGTAAGAAACGACGAGAGGTCGGATTAGAGATAACGATAAGGGAACAAGAATCATACAGAACGGAGTACAACCAAGATTTGCAGAATAAAAGATGTTACAATCAAGGCAAACGCCGCCACATGTAAGCATGGGCATGAGAGTACAAAGAAGATAAGGTGCTGACCTGAGGTGAAGAATTAAAGGAGTACAAGACAACCATTGGCAATTGAGTTTAAAGACGTGAAATAAATTTCATCATCATAGAGACAGTTTGACTTACTCAGAGATACAAGAGTTTGCAAGAAATCATGACGTAAGTATCAAATACAGTAGAAGTCTGAAATTAAGACAACGGAATTCTATAAATGTGGCATTACAACACAACACCAAACTAATGGAAGAATGTGGGAAAGTTATTTTGATGGACTAGAGAGTCCATAATAACTTCTCATTCACATAAAGATCTAAGTTACCAACATTAACGGTCATATCAGGGAAACACGAACAAACGATGAACAAAGTAAGAAGAATTGTGAAGAGACGCTTACAAGTTATCGTGGAAGACTTAATAAACCCTTTGAAGACAGATGGATGTTAGGACTAGACTCAGAAGAGTATAGTGATTCCATAAGAGAACAAGAGAAGTGCAGACTTGGAAGGAGTTGGAGGAGTGTTAACCAAGAAATTGGAGGAGATAGATTTCACCAAGTGTATCAAACTTCAAAGAGATCGAAGAACAGTAAGTCGGGAATCTTATAGAAGGTCAACTACACACTGGTTGGTAAAATCGGAGACATAAAACGTGCGGGTCAACTAGTAGTAACTGGTTGACAGATAAGGAGGATAACCAAAGACTTATGAAAGAATTTTATAGACATCTGGAGGATCCTTCAAGAGATCAACGGCGACAAATGTGAAGTTAAATTGGTACACGTACTAGTTACCTAATAAATAACACAGATCGAGTCGCGTCAGTCACTTTAATTAAGAACTTAAGAAGAAAGATTAGGCGAACAGGAATGAACCCCTTTTGTTATTTGAGACCAAGGGAATGGTGTAAGGGATTTACTACCTACTGGCTAGGAAAAAGGTACATATCACAACTAGTACAGACGGATTTTAAAAGGAGAACTAGAGGAGTAAGAAGTATACACTTTAGATAAGGTTCTATGTCCGCCAAGACAGATTGTGCGTATCATTTCATACAAGGAAGAATGATGATTCTCCTGTGATATATGTGGAAGAAACCCTTGTGACTAAGAGATGCATGGAGAGAAGAGTTACAATTGAGTGTAAGAGCGAAGATAGAACCCACAAGTGTAGAGAAGTTTTGACCTCGTCAGAGAGATAAAAAGTGGTGAGGAATCACGAAGTCAGTATCAAAAGGAGTAGGAGGCCGGTAGCCGAGTCAATGGAGTTCAACAGAGAAATATTATAAACAACACAAATGAAGGAACATGTGAGAATGACCTAGGGGACTCGAGAAAGAGAGTTGACTCTAAGGAAAACGGCAATGAAAGAGATAGAACGAGCTAACGAAGGGAAAGGGATTAACCAAGTAGTTGGTGCTTACCAGGAATTTTATGCCAGTAGAAGTATAAGAAGAGTGAGTACGAGATATTGAGGTAAGTCAACTGTAGGCTAATCCATGTCAATGGAGGACGTGCAATTGTTGCTGGTATTGGTGAGTTATGTGCCGTTAAGAAGAGATATTCGTGACTGTGGATTTATGAATTAGCCTTACCGATGCCTTGGAGGATTTCCTCAAGTAGGTAATGACAACCTTCTTTGATTAATTAAAGGCATGAAGAGAATTGTGTTAGAGATTTCTTATTGGCTGGTTAGGATCAAACTCCGGATGAGTCAGAGAGTTTGGATCCGTGTTAGAAGAATTCCAAAATTTAACGGGAGAGGTCGTCTTACAATCATTATCTTAGTTCCTTAAGGCAAGTAAGGAAGGTAATTGGTATTTCACCCGGATAGGACTTATGGTGTAATTGAGAGGGAGAGTTCTAGAGTCAATCATTGTGGACACATAGAAAATGTTCTTATAATTATCAAAGTAGCGCAGCAAAAGCGTGATGAGTCCTAACCCACAGAACAAGAAACTCTAGAGTACTGAAAATGACGTGTCGAGTTTAAGACGATGATAATATGTGAAATGTATTTCGTTTAAAAGGAACGTGAAATAGGCTACGTGGAGTGACAAGAAATTTTGTAGAGAAACTGTATCACCAACTAGATTGATGAGAAAGTATGTGCACGTAGAAGTATAGAAAGAAAGTGGTACCCCATTATACATCCAAGTGAAGCATGCCGACCTAGCCACATGTTGGCAGAGCAGTAAAATTGGAATTTAATACCTAGCATGGTACTTTAGAACGAGTTTCTTGATGAAATGAGAAAGGAAGTAACGAAGTAATAAAGGTGTTGTGTAGGGCCTGCACTAACAAGCTCAAGGTGAGTAACTATCAAGTTGAATCGAAAGACAGATAAGAAAAAGAAGCTACGGGAGTGTACTTACAGACCAGTACTCGTAAATATAGAAAACATAATCTCAAGAGTGGAGTATAAGAAGAATTTTATCTCGGAACGGAGTCGAGTTGCGTTTTGAGTAAGAGGGATATTATAGGACACAAGGCAATGTTAACAACTATTGAGTAGTGAAAGCAAATGACGGTGATGTGAGATCACCTTGTATCTAATACCGTCATTCCGGACATATTGTATGTCACTCAAGACCTTTTGCCTGAGTGTGTAATCAAGTAAACACAATGAAGGGAAGAAAGTTGACTAGGTTATTTTCTGTACGGTCATTAAAGGACCTAGAGGTGAGTTGCAAAATGTGACCACTTGAGGCTGTAAAGTGGTTTATAAGTGATTGATGGACTAGTAATCCTCACCCTATTGGAGAGTGTAACCCTAGTTTTCTACGGATTCAGTTAGAGGTATACTTACGAGACAAAAGTTAGGACATCGGCTTAGAGAGTCGGGCAATGAAGCCGGATGATACCGGTGAGATATCTAGTTACCACACTAGAACGTGTAGTAGGCACTTGTGAGGTCTGTACATAAAAAGATTTCAGAGTGAGTGGTTTATAAAAAGCCGACGAGGCTACCAAGAATACTATGTATAGTATGAGACATAACCTTTTAGAGACCTTTATGGAGATAGTTGTAATCTAGGGAACGACGAGTTAGGGCTTGACCCTATATCTGTGTTATGTTGTCTGACTGCTTGTTTAATTCATGCTTGAGTGCTTAGTCAGTGTGTTATTGATGACCTTGATATGCAGAATACTTACATGTGGAAACGATGACTCTTGTGCGATAACAAGCTGATACATTAGATTCGTACCTTGAGAGCTGACCTTCTGACTGGCGTACTTTAAGTTTCGGGGCAAAACTTATTCTAAGGGGGGATTGATCTAATACCCGGAAATAATTCTTTAGGCTATTTCGGAAACAAATTAGAACTCGACAGTTGTGACCTCTTTCCGGCGCTTTAGTTCTTTTGTATGGCCTCTAATGTTACGAGTCTTCTTTTAAGTTTCGGGACGAAACTTATTTTAAGGGGGCACTGATGTAATATCAATAATTTTTTTTTTTCATTTCATTTAATTCCGTAGCAAACCGGAGTTTAATCCGTTGATTTCCTCTATCTACCTAGTAGTACACTATCTCAAAATTTCATCATTTTATGTAACCTCACTTCACATAAAATGATAGAATTTTATATCAAACCCTAATCTATCAAACCCTAGTTTTATCATGACATGTCCTTGACAAAGTAATGACACCCCTTTGACGAGACCAAGACGAGATCATGACAAGGCCATGCATGGGCTTGGCAAGACAATGACGAGTTTTGACAAGAACTTGACAACATCATCCCACTCTAAATCTTACCTAGTTTTCAACCCATATTTCTTGTTGGATTTACATGCCAACCCATTGCTTCTCACTTGTCTGACGGATTTGAGCAGCCCACGAAGCCCAGCTTGAAGCAGCCCAGTTACCTCAGCATGTGCTGTCCAGGAACGTGTAGCAGCCTTGAAGATTGGGCAAGAACCGTCAGCTCCTTCTCTCCTCATCTCTTTGTAACGGCCCTAAGATCACGCAGATATCACAGCACGAAGATCCTTTCCTTTTCAGCCACGCCTCATTCTGTCCAGGTTCACGCAGTGATCTTCCCTTCCTTCTTCTGCCTCGATTCACGCAAGCCACAATTTTTCCTTTCGTTGCTGCATCGACGTACAGACCCTCAGCAACCGACAACAGGCTCCTCGCACACAGATGAAGTTGGCACCGTCTTTTGCATCTCGCACAGCAGGGTCGTCGCATAGCAGGCTCCTCCTTTGTGCACTCGGACGCCAAGAACAAAAGAGCCGGACCACGCCTTGCCTCCTCCACGTTGCGGTTGAAACACGCCCAAGTCTACACAGCGATCTTCTGCCTCCCTCCTATACAAGAGTGACTCTTCCCTCCGCTAGAAAGACGACAAACCGAGAGGAGGCATGGACCTACGTCTGGATCGATCACACAACCAGAAGCACCACCATCTCGAGCCTCCTGTGCAGCCACTCTCTCGCAAGCCCTATAGGAACCAGGTGAGAGTTTTAAGCCTTCATCCTCCCTCCATAGCTGTGTGTAAAGAAGATGTCTAAACCTTGTGTTACGCCCACCTCAGGAATCGAACTTGGGAGCTCTAGCCCTCCTGGACCTTGTCCTTAGACGCTGCAGGTGAGTCTCGAAACTGAGACCTTCTACACTCTTAGTTTTGAATGTCCATAAACAGTGTGGAGAAAGCATGTTTGAACCTCTTTTTCGATGTCTTAGACACGAAATCTACCGTTCAATTTTTAGTATATTATAGGCTGATATGCATAGAATGATGTATCAAAATTTGGGACTTATGCAACGGTGGGATTTAGAGTTATTGAGGCTCAAAGTTGACTCCTCACACAGTTTTTATAATTGTGCTGAGTGTTAGGAAAAACAGCATGTGATGCTGTTTTGAGAGATAGTTTTGAATGAGAGTTTGATCTCTGTTTGACTTGAATTTTGGATATGATATAGTTGGCATATTGTGGTGGAACATATTAAAATTTGGGATGAATCCAACAAGTAGTTTAGGAGTTATGAATTTTTGAAGTTGAGACCTTAAACAGTTTTCTGGATGTTTGTTGAGTGCTGGATTTTTTCTGGGTTGTGCAGTCATGTTTGAGCTTAAGTTAGGATACCTTAGAAACATAATCCACCGTTCCATTTTTAACATATTATATAGTGTCTTGCATAGTGTGGTGTATCAAAAGTTGGGGTTGATCCAACGGTTGGATTTAGATCTATGAAGGTCCAAAGTGGGCTGACTGAGCAGTTAAGAAATACTCAGTTTTTGGCTAAGTCTGAATTTCTGGTTTAGGAACTGACTTTGAGAATTAGTGTAGAAGTGATTATTATGTATTTTTGGGAAATTCTGACTACTATGGATAGAGTGCATAGCATAAAAGAGTTAGAGATTTTTGTTAGACTTTTTATATTTTTATTCGGTTCTCATATCTTAAGCCAAAGTCGGACCTTGACGACTTTTTATGAAAGTCAAGAATGTAGTTAACTCTTCTAAATCTTTAGCAAACTTTCTTTTGAGAGTTTGAGTGTGGTTATGAGTTCCAAAGAATAGTTTGGAACTTTGTTATGGGATTTTATAAAGTTTCGGGACCAGGGGTAAAACAGTCAATTATCCGTATAAGGGTATTTTGGTAATTTATCTGATGATAGAGTTAAATATCTTAGAAGTCAGAGACTTCTAATTAAGTGGGATACATTATTGACCCACTTGCTTTTATAACAGGCGGTTGAGTTCCTGCGGTTACAGACCGAGTCGAGATAGCGAGATTATGTTTGAATTCAGGTAAGTCCTTTGGGCTTACTTAGTTGACTTCTAGATTTGAGTATGAATAATGGTAGTGGTGTGTGAATGAGATGCTTATAGTTATATTTTAGTAATATTTATATACCGACCTATACCTTGGCCTAAGAGTAACGGGCGGTGACATTCTGCTCAGTTAGCTTGAGCGCGCTGGGGTTTCTTTAGGGACTAGTCCACACTCGGTTTGTAGTGATGCTACCGGCGGAGGTAAGCTAGACCTACACCCAGTGGGATAAGGAACGGAGGCGAGAACTCTTAAGATTCTCGTGCCACAACTGTAAAATGGAATAAGGTGAATCACTTAACTACTAAATAATAACCGGTTTGTGTGCTAGCATGATGATTGTTTATGTTACCTTGTTTGTGTTTGTGCTATCCTTATTCTGCTTATATTTGGTTTGTTAGCTTACGGTTTATCCGTGTTGTAGATCTGTAGAGATAAATAGTTGCAGAGAGATTCGGAACGGATGGTCAACCGGGTCCACGTACTCATTAGATGGGGGCGGGGGAGTCTCCCATACAGTATGCATGTTATGTTTATGTTTTATAAGGCTGTCACATGTGTACATTCATACAATAAAAATATTATGTTTCGAAATTATTTTAAGTACATTTGTGCCTTGTTGTAAGATCAAAGTAATGTTGTTGTTAAACCAAGGTCGGGACCCATTGTGAGGTCCTAACCAGTCATGTACTCAATTAGCAATAACTTAAATCTTAATGATAGAAAATATGCAATTTACAAACAAAAACTATGTACAACACTATTAACATAACAAAAAGACTAAACGTATAGATATTAAATGCTATCAAAAATTTTTGTACTTCTTGCCTATGTTCAAGGTATCAAGTATGCCCCTCTTTTTTCATGCCAGTAGTAGTACGATAAGGAAGAATGAACAAGGTATAAAGATCATAATTAACTCTTATATGGAAACTCACATTAATTGTAATCATTATGAAGAAATCCTAGTAAATCCTTCGAGTGTTGTTAAAAAAACCACCCACACTAGGCTTCTCATTAGTTTGTTCTCTTATTATTACCTGATATGAGAATTTTTCATTGAGAATGTCATCATCTTTAAAGGCTTTAATTTTCAAAGTGTTCGCATGTTGAAGGATATTGAACGCAACCTCCAAATCTTTGCATATCAGCCGATGTAAGGATGTCATTTCGTCCTGCATAGGCTTTTTCCATTTTGGGTTTGAAACTGCATGTTTGAAAGAGGTTTCTTCTTGTTCCTGATATGCAGAGTTAAGAGCAGCAACATAGGCATGAGAAAAGTGGTCATATCATAAAACAATTCTTTATGGAATACCAGGTACCTAAGTTCAGTGGAGGAAAAGGTTCACCTAATTTGAGATCAAAATGACTTGCCTTTTGACAAACATAATCTCGAAGAAGAATAGAGGGTTTTATTGTGCGGGAGCTACGACAGGGTGGATCGACGTTCGGAGCAATAGTAACCGGTGATGGAGTTTCCGTTGGAATGGGGTTACAGTGTGCGGTGGGAGAAGGTGTAGAAAAAGAGGAAATAAGGATGGGTGAAAGTGGGTTTGAAGAATGGGGGATAGAGGGGGATTCAACATTTTTCATGACAAGCTGTGTGTCATGAGGAGGGAATTCGGTAGTGGGGTTATTAGGAATTGAGGTAGTGGGTTCAATAGGAATGGGAGGGAGCTGTGTGGAAAGGGTGGGGTCATTAGGTAAGGGGGGCGTGTTAGTGAGGGGGAGGAGATAGCGGGGCTGTCGTGGGTAGTAGTGTAACACCCCAAATCCGCGGGATTCGGAGTGCCACATTGGGCTAGGATCTCACAATGGATCCTGACCATAACTTGACAACAAGTTCACTGAACCTTACAACATGACACTGATAGATATAAAAACAAATACATAAAACGGTAAAATTGTATAACCACAAGGTAAGACAACATAGCCGAGTATAAACCATAACACCCTCACACAAGAGGTAACAAAGGATCATCCTCACGCAGGAGGGAAAAGCTAAACAAACCCAAGAGCCCACAACAACCTATGTACGAGACGTCCTCGGCCTGCCACTTTGCTAGATCACCCAACAACATGCCTATCATGTGGGACATCTACAACATGGTAATAAACCATTAGCTATCCATACACATAAATAGAATAATGCATAAGCACAATCAAAATCAAGGAAGGATAAACACATCAGCATGTTTCACACATTTACCCATTTTCTCATCTCAATAATAATGGTCATTCACTCAATCGTAAATATAAGTATATATGAAACTATGTGACACGAGGACCGATACATCCTCGCCTCTGAGCCTGCTAGCCAGCTATACAAGTATTTGTCACACAATCCGTGTACCCTGTGGGAGTGGATTGTGCAGTACTTCTTGTAAAGTTGGTCTGGCCTGACATCAATAAAACATAGGTCGGTATAAACGAAATCTCATGCTATCATAGCAAACATACAAATCACACACCACTTATACAAACACCTAATATAATGATGAAAGCTAACTCAGTCCTACGGACTTACCTCAACCTCAATCAAACACAACCACGATCACCTCTACACTGGAGGGACAACACAGCCTATAAATAGGGCATAAAGAGATATATAAATCTCCTAACAACAAAAGCGTCACACCTAGACTCAAAGGGATCCATAGGATAATCCATTATTGCTGATCATAACCTCAACCAAACACATCCTCACACCTCTAGCATGATCATATACACTCACACTAGGAAAGGAGGGACCAAAGGCATCCTAAGATAAGCCTAGAAGCAACACACACCTGCAGAACCAAGTGCAACACCAAACTGGTGTAGGTGGCGCAGGGGCAACTCAATGGTGGCGCAGAGCCGGCTCACTGGTGGCGCAGAAGACACCCCTTCAGCTCTTTCTTCACTCCTTCCTTCGATTCCTTCACTTGTTCTTCATCCAACACACATACATAAAGGACAGGCCGGACGGTGCAGTTGATGGGGATAAAGCAGATGGGGTCCACGCGGCAGGGGGAAACAGGGCGGGTCCCATGCGGCAGGTGGAGTGCTGTTTGCGGGAGGGGTTTCGTCAAACTGTGAGCGGGATTTTTAGGGGAATTGATACGGGGGCTTATATGTTCAGAGGAGGGAAAATATTTTCGTAGAAACGTGCATCTCGTGTTGTAAAAGTTTCCCGCGTATCAAGTTCGACCATTTTTCAGGCCTTTTGTGAAGATGGATAACCTATGAAAATACATTTTCGACCTCTAGGTTGAAATTTGTCCGAGAATCGAGGTATAAGGGAACAATAACCGAGACAACCCAAAACTCAAAGATGGTGAAGGTTAGGTGGAGAGCCATGAAGGAGTTTATGAGGAGTTTTGTGATAAAGGATGGGTGTAGGGGTGTGATTAATGAGGTAGCAAGCCGTAAGGACACATTCTCCCCAAAAGGAAGTGGGTAAGTGTGCTTGAAACATTAGGGATTTATCGACATTAAGGATATGACGATGTTCGTGTTCAACCCTCCCATTTTCTTTTGGTGTGTAGGTACAAGAAGTTTCTAGGTGGATACCTTTACCTTGGAGAAAAGGTTGAAGGGAAGTAAATTCCTTAGCATTGTCGCTGCAAAAGGTTTTGACACAAGATTTGACATGTGTTGCAACCATAATGCAAAAGTGTTTGATTACAGGAATAACTTCGGCTTTGCTTTTTATTAAATGAACCCAAGTACAACGAGAGTGATCATCTAAAATAGTGAAAAAATAAGAACAACCAGAACTAGAAAGGGTTCGATAAGGACCCCAAATATCCAAATGAACTAAAGTAAATAGAGAGGAGTCACGAGATGTGTTAATAGGAAAAGATGGCCGTGGTAGCTTTGCCCAAAGACAAATGTCACATGGAGAGGCGTTTTTAGTGATGGAAAGATGACCAAGGCGGTTATGAAGGATGGTGGTATCAATAGTGGTAAGGCATGAAAGAGACGAAGAAGTGTTTGTCATCCAGCGAAGACAGTAGATTCCATCATAGGCTTCACCTACTCCAATCACCGTCCTCGAAGTATGGTCCTGTATAACACAAAGTTTATTAGTTATCATAAAAAAACAATTCAAATCCATAGTTAACTGATTCCGGGAGAGAAGATGACAATCAAGCCCTGAAACAAATAATACACGGGGAAGGTGAAGAGAATCATTCATGTGCAAACTCCTTGCATGTGTGGCGGAGACTAGAAGTCCGTTAGGAAGCTTAATCTGGCATGTGTTGACCGGTGTGACATTGGAAAGGAGAGAGCGGTCTCATGTCATATGTAAAGAAGCTCCTAAATCAAGTATCCAAGGTAGCGAAATAAAACCTGAAGAAGTATCATGGGAAGAATGAGAGTAGTAGGAGTTCAAGGCAGCTTGAATGGTGTTCCAATGAGTATCATCAATTGCAAGGTCAATGTCCCTACGATCTTGAGGTGTTAAGGGACCAGGAGATGCAGAGTTGACTTGTTGCATGCAAGGAAACTATTGCGGCTGCTGCGTGTTTGGTGGATTTTGATGGTGGACAATTCGTAGTAGGAGGCGGACCATTGAGAGCAATCCACCTATCTAGATAGCCGTGTATTTTGAAGCAAGTCTTCGTGGTATGACCTGGTCAGTTGCAATGATCGCAAAAAGATTGATCCTTTGGTATTGTAGAATGATGTTCGCTCCTTACGGTGTGTGCAAGCTTTAAATTTATAACCCAAGAAGTATGCTTGAACAAAGATGCAAACCCACAGTGTACGGGTCAATTGTAATAAAAAGCAAGAATTGAAGGGGTCGATCACAAGGACTTAGGTGAAACAAAGCACGAAATCAGGTTGTCAAATATTGCAATTAACTAAAAGCAATTAAAGCAATCAAAGATGATATAAACTCAAATAAGGGGAAATGCAGATTCTAGGGATTAAAGCATCTAGTTGTGGTTCCGACTCAAGATCTCAAAGGATAATGCGGACAAATCTGAGGTTTGCAAAGGGATGGTGTTTCTAAGGTGGGAATAGATCACCGGATAAGTCTCACTACTCACTATCCAAAACCAAAGCTTCCTATCACCGGATAAATCTCAAGGTACTAAGGGAAGGAACAATAATCTCAAACTAACACACCACCCAAGGGAATAGAATCAACCTTTACCGGGTAAGTCTCAGGCTAACTCACAAGGAAGGGATGAAGGCACACTCAAACCCCAATAAAGGATAAACCTTTATTACCTACACTCATGATCTTAGGTAAACAAACAAAGGAATCACCGGGTAAGTCTCATCCTAGGCTTGCATTGAACTAGGAAAGCTATAATAAGGATAGGATTTGGCAAACTAGAAAACTTAACTTCAGTTTCGGATCAGGAAAAGTTCACCTCTTTCAGTCAGATCCCACCCCGGCCGAGATGTTATTCGACTGAGTGAGATGTTCTAGGGTTAAAGTTAAAGACTCGAGCTTTCAGGGTCCTGCTGGATTAGGATCATTCTATCATCGTCTTTCCCACAACTTTCAGCCAATCACCCTAGAATCGCATAAGAAATTTAGCCAACAATCATCATGATAACAATAATCAAATTATATGGAAAGGAAACAATATTCGAACAAGAAAACCTTAAGAAAAAGGTCTCAATAACTGAATCAAATAACAAACAAACTGCGTTCCTCAAGTCACAAATCAGCAAAGACAACAAACCAAAAGGAATCTAAGAAAGTCTTACAAACTCCTTCAAAAGCTAACTCCAAACTATGAATCCTTCCTTCCTTGATCTTCAATCCTTCAATCATTCTTTCAAAGCTTCCAGAAAATCCCTCAATTGCTGGATGTTCTCAGCATGTAAGCATGGTTATTGGATCCGAAGATGGCTGAATTGTAGAAAATCTAACCCTTTATATAGGAGAATTTTCTTCCAAAGATAAAATATCGTAGAAAGATAATATCCTATAAAATATATCTCTATCTCTCAAAATAAATCAGCAAAATATAATATCTTCCTTCCAGAAATCCAGCCAAAAATATAAGATATCCTCCTTTCAAAAATAAAAGATCTCAGCCAAAAATAAAGATCTCGCTGGCGACAGGGTGTTCGCCTCGGTCGGGACGCTCCTCAAGATCACCTCGATCCAGGTGGTACTGTAGCTGACCGAGGTATATCTCAACTGAATGTAAAATCTCTCGAATTTGGTCCAAATTCAATCTTCTTAATCATTTCCATGCTTCTTGAGGTCTTCCTTAAGCTCTAGAATGTAGCTCCAATGACTCCTTATCTCCCTTAGCTCCATTTCGATGCAAAACGTATCATTTTACCTACAATTACAACGAAACTAGGTGTAGACCTCGATTCCCGCAAAGGTAGACAAAACAACAATATAATTACATAATATACATCCATACATGCAGATTTATGAAGATAAAACGTCTAAACTAGCCCCAGAATATAGACTATAATACATGCTATCAAAATACCCCATACTTGTCCCTTACTTGTCCCCAAGAAAGTTCAAAATCTTAGATACAAGATACAATGGATTATAAGTCAGTAAGATCAATGACAAGCATTTCAAAACAGTTTTGGTGGTGTGCTCCACTCATAGATCACCCTAAGAGAATGCTTCATGGCAAATAAAATAAAAACATGATCAAAACATTTTATAAATATAAGAAAGCTGTTCATATTTGCATAAAATCATAGAATGCATAATAAATCATATTTATCGAAATTAATCAAGTATAATCCAGTTTAAACCACCAAGTCAATCAACAAGCTTTAGGTCTCAAGGGCTTCCAAAAGAGGTCAAGAAACGTGTCAGGGTGGAATGTATATAGGATAATGTGTTGCTAGAATCCAGGAAAAGAATCTTACTTCACTTTCTTTGAAACTCAACATCTTCAACCAATAAGCTTTGCTTATTTTTACTTTACTTTACTTTTTGGGATGCATGGACAGAGGTGCACAATAACCGAAGCCTAGGAGATCAGCAATCATCAATTTCTCGAGATTCCTCAAACCTTTGATGCACATACCATGACCCGTTAGGAATATCGCTCAATCCGACTTTGGCAAGACACAAACACCCGGCTATGTGAATGGTGCTGAGTTACTCATCATCATGATTAACTTCCCCAAACCTAATTGTTTCTTTCTAACTCCTTCAGCCAACATCTCAACTTCACTTTCACTTGCTTTTCTTCGCTTGCTTGCTTCTAAATTCCCGGATAGGTAAAGCGAGGCAAATATGTATATGAGGGGCTAAGCATGATCAAGAAGAAGAAGAGAACATAATGAATTGCTTTAATCATCCCAGGAAGAGTGTGATAGAACTTATCATGTGGTGTTAACCTTCAAATCCAACATAATTTTGATAAAAACAAAGTATTAAACATGCTAAAACTTAGAACAAAGTATTTTGAACTTAAACATATCATAAAACCTTTCGAGCATATAAAGATTTTAAAACCAATATGAAAACAAAATCATCATTGAGGTCATATCCAGAGAAGAAGCACAAAATGGTTTCGAAAAACTCTTAGTTAAGAACCTGCCTTGGTCGAGGTGTTCTGACGTCATCCGAGGTGTCTACCTCGTCCAGTCAAGAACATCCCGGTCAAGGTCATAAATTTTTTTTTCAAACCAGTTTTTGACGCTTTTCTCAGACAGAAACCTGTATGTATGCATGTAATGGCAGATAAACACATAGAGCTAAATAAGATCATACATATCCATCAAGAGTCATACAAACATACACACATAGTCAAATAGGTACATCCACATACCCCATACTTGGGGCACATTGTCCCAATGGGTCAAAATAAGTCAAAGAACAGAGTACTCACCGGACCTAGCTGAACTGAATAAATAATAAAGAAAGAAAATCCATGTTGCTCTAGTCCTCGTCAGCTAATGGTGAGGTGGTGGTGGATGTGGGATGTAGGGGTGTTGAGATGGATCAAATGGATACCCCATTATATGCTGGAACTGGATATCCATCATCCGGTGCTGGTAGTGCTAAGTCTCTCTAATCTGATGCATCTAGCTGTCAGTATATAGGTGCTCATCATCAAAGCACTGGGACACATCAATTGTCATAGCTGCGTAGGAGTCGGTCATCTACTCAGTCAGCTCATCAATCCATCGGTGAGCTACTGGATGTCTGTGCCTGCGGACTTTGCGTCGGGCTGGTCGTGATTGTGCTGCTGCCTCCTCTACTGTCCCCTCGTCATCTAGATCGATAACTGGCACACTAGGATCGGCGGTATCAGTACCGGTCTCCATAGTAGCTCCGCCATCATCATAATCCTCCTCATCCTCAGCTGGTGCAGCATCTTTGGCATGTTACATGTAGGGAAGCCAGGCAGAAGACCAGTATTGCTGGTCAAAGACTGTGAACTGAGCAGACCAAAGAATGCCCTAAGGAGCTGTCGCCTCCCATGGCATAGCAACATATGGTGTACTAAGACCACGAGGAACCAGAATGCGCCTCGTGATCATCTCCTGAAGTCCAAGCGGCTTCGCAGCCGCAACCACTGTACATGCACTCAAATCTAGACCCATGGCAGTATCAATATGGGTCACTAAACCTCCGCAACAGATGTCTCCCTTGGACTTGCCCTTGATCTTATGCAAGTCCTCGGCCAACATGCCTCCAAAGTCAGGCACCCCATGAGTCACCATACAAAATAAACTCAACAGCTCACCCTTTCTCATCTTCTGGGGCGTCTATGTACGCGCTAAAAGATTCTCACTGAATATACGGTGAGCAAGACGAAAGGCGAGGTGGAAGATGATACGCTCTCTAGAATCTCCAGGTTTCCACCTGTCACTATACTCCACCACATGGGCTATCTTGCCCCAAAAGTCTCGAGCCACTTCTCGGGAAGGAAAATCAGTCACGGTGGGAGTAGGGAAGCCAAAGATCCCCCTGAACTGGTCCATCAGTACTATGTAGTTCCGGTTCAGCAACCGGTATTTGATGTTGTTCCTCTCAGGAACGTGAGTGACAGAACTCACGAACTCCATAGTTGACTCGACGTAGGTTGGAGCTCGAATCTCCATAAACTTCTCCAGCCCTACCATAGAAATCATCTTCCTCAAGTCCTCCACCACGTAGAGGCACTCGAAGGCAGCAACAACTAAGAAACGCGGGGCAACTATAGGATGCCCGCATATCCTATCGAAATCAGCCTGGTGACGCTCATGTATCCCCGGTGTAGAAGGGTGAGATGCAGAAGAAGGGGAAGAACCAATGGGCCTATCTCTCAGAACCAGCTGGTGATCGGATCTGTTGCTCAGGACTGCTGACAGGATGAACACCTCGGTTGCTCTGACACCACCTCGGCCGAGACACAACACGACTGGACCGAGGCGAAGTACTGTGCGATTACAACTCTTTGAATTTCCAGTTATTTTCCCTCAAATCACTACCAATTGCTTCCTATGGGGTACTTATATCTTTTTCAGCAACAATGGATGACAACCAAAGCCAGATCCGTCTAAAATCAGTAAAAGAAAGAGAGAAAGGGTTTTCGAACGAAATACCCAGATTCTGCAGATTCGGAGAGTTTTTCCCGCAGTTTGTTGCTTGAAATCCGTTCCTCTCGCTTCCTATGGTGAAATCGAACGAAAAATTGTGGAAAACGAGCGAGAAATAAGGAAACGAGGCTAGGGCAAGCCGTGGTCGAGACTCGGTTGAGAGGGAGAAGTTAGGAGAGAGAATCCGCTTTGCCTTTTATACCCCTCACTGAATCTGATATCACCTTGGTCGAGGTGGTCCCGATCGGACGAAGGTGTGTGACTGGATGTTAGACCTAGTCGCCTCGGTTGCCTCAAGAACATCTCGGTCGAGGTGCTGTGTCAGCAACCGAGATGTGTCTCAGTCAAACTCCGTCTTCTCAATTTCTCGAACTTCTATCCTTCCAGTGTAGCTCCTGAGTTGTAATCCTTCCTTAGAGAGTACCTGGTTTCCATCTAGGGGACGCCAAAAACAAAGCAAAGCAAAAGCAAACTATATAAACTAAGCTAGAAAAAGGGAAAAGAAAGTAATAGCTTGGGTTGCCTCACAAGAAGCGCTTGATTTAAGTTCGCTAGTTGGACCGTACATCATCCTTGAACAAGGTATAGTGGTGCAATCTCCTCAATCTGGAGTCCCGGTTAGTACTTCTTCAGCCTATGACCATTAAACTTAAAGCTTCCGCTTGTTTCAACCCAAATCTCAACTGCACCATAGGGAAAAACATGTTTCACAATGTAAGGTCCTGTCCATCTAGATTTCAACTTACCTGGAAAGAGGCGGAGACGGGAGTTGAAGAGTAGAACTAGATCTCCCTCTTTGAACTCCTTAGGGATAATATGCTTGTCATGTCATCTCTTCGTTCTTTCCTTGTAGATCTTGACATTCTCATAAGCGTTTAAGCGCAACTCCTCCAGCTCATTGATGTCCAATAATCTCTTCTCTCCGGCTTCCTTGATGTCGAAATTCAACCACTTGATTACCCAATACGCTTTGTGCTCCAGCTAACCGGGTAGATGACAAGACTTCCCATATACCAAATTGTAAGGGGTGGTACCAATGAGAGTCTTGAATGCGGTCCTATAAACCCAAAGAGCGTCGTCCAACTTCATGGACCAATCCTTCCTCGTCCTAGAGACGGTCTTCTCCAAAATTGCCTTGATTTCTCTATTCGAGATTTCGACCTGTCCACTAGTTTGAGGGTGATAAGGGGTTGCTACCTTGTGGGTTACCCTATACTTCGATAGAAGTGCCTTAAACTTCCGGTTGATGAAATGTGTCCCTCCATCGCTGATGATGATGGGTGGTGTCCCAAAACGTGGAAAGATAGTCCGATTGAAGAACTTCACAACCACCATGGTGTCATTTGTGGGAGAGGCAATGGCTTCCACCCATCTAGAGATGTAGTCAACAAGTAGGAGAATGTAGAGATTCCCCTCGGATAATGGGAAAGGTCCTCTAAAATCAACTCCCCATACATCAAAGATCTCAACCTCTTGAATATTGTTGAGTGGCATCTCGTTCCTTCTAGACAAGTTCCCTGTTCTTTGGCATGCATCACAAGAAACAACAAACGTTTGCACATCCTTAAATAATGTAGGCCAAAAGAAACCAGAACGTAATACCTTAGCGCACATTTTTTGAGCGCTAGCATGTCCTCCACAAGGAAGCGAGTGGCAATGCCGTATAACACTAGAAACTTCATCCTCTGGAATGCATCGTCGAAGCATCCCATCCGGACCTCTCCTAAATAGTAGAGGTTCATTCCATTAGTAGTGGCGTACATCCTTGAAGAATTTCTTCCTTTGAGCGTACGTCAATCCGGGCGGTATTTCTTAGCAAACAAGATGATTAACAATATCAGCATACCAAGGTTCTTTACTATCAGAAGCTTGGTGGAGCCAGTGCTCCACCAACTGTAAATGAGTCTCAAAAAAGGGTTTAGGAAGTTTGTTGTCATCTGTTGACAACATCTCGCTTGTTGTCTCGGCCGGTGTCCGAGGTGGGTGACCGAGATGTTCTTCAGATAAGAACACCTCGCTTGGTCCAGAAAGTTCCTCGGTCGAGGTACTGGAACTGGGACCGAAACCTAAATTGCTCTTCTTCCCTTGAATTAGTCTCTGAATCTTAGCTCTTGGATCTGCTTCCAGTGCCTTTAAACTCCGTGTATATGCATAACAAGAAACATCTATACCTTCCTCCATTAAGCTGAAACTAAGAACTCTTTCTAGAGGATCATTAATAAGGATAGAGCTCACCAATTCTCTTGATTCTTCTTCATCATAGATGTTGAAGATACCATCCTTGATAGCATGAATTATAGTCTATATTTTGGGGTTTGTTTGGACGTTTTATCTTCAATAATCTGCATGTTTGTATGTATAATATGTGATTATATTACCATTTCATCTACCTTTGCGGGAATCAAGGTCTGCACCTAGTTTTGTTGTAAAAAAAGGTAAAATGGCACGTTTTGCATCAAAAAGGAGCAAAAGGAGCTATGGAGTCATTAGAGCTACATTCAAGAACATAAGGAAACACCCAAGAAGCATAGCCATGGATTAGAGATTCACTTTGGACCAGATTTTAGAGATTTCACATTCAGTTGTGACTCACCTCGGTTGACCACAGATTCACCTCGACCGAGGTGATCCAGAGAAGTCGACTCGACCGAGGCGAACACCTGGGACGCGGCGAGAATATTTTATTCTTGGCTGAGATCTTTTATCTTTGGAAAGAGATCTTATATTTTTGGGCTTGGCTCCTGGAAGGAAGAAGATATGCTATATCATATATTTTACCCATTTTTATGGGAAGAGATCTTTCTAAGATATCTTATCTTTGGAGAGTAATTTTCCTATAAAAAGGGTCGGATTTCCCATAAATACGACATCCGCTATCACTTTGCTTACACCTACTACACCGTTGCGGCCATACTCCAGTTGGGAGATTTGAAGAACCTTTTTGAAGGTTCAAGAAGGAAGATTGTAGCTTTTATAGCTTTTGAAGGGTTTTTGTAAGATCATCTTAGATTCCCTTCCTTGTTGTCTTGTCTTGTTGGATTTCTATCCAAGGAACGCTTTTTTGTGATATTTGATTCAATTATTGAAGTATTTTCATTAAATTCTTCTTGTTCAAATATTCACTTTCTTCCCATATATTTGATTAATACTTTCGTGATGATGAGTGGCTAATCTCTTTGTGTGATTCTAGGGTGATTGGCTGAAGGTTGTGGGAAAAACAATGATAGAATAATCTTAATCACAGTAGGACCCTGAAAGTACGAGTCTTTAATCTTAACCCTACGCATCTCGTTCAGTCGATGAACATCTCGGCCGGGGTGGAATTCTTCTGACCGAGGTGACTTATCTGATCCGAAACTGAGAGTTAAGTGTTAGAGTTTGCCAAATCCTATTCTTATTACACCTTTCCTGGTTCAATGCAAGCCTAGGATGAGACTTACCCGGTAATTCCTTTGTTTGTTTACCTAAGATCATAAGTGTAGGTAATAAAGGTTTATCCTTTATTGGGGTTTGAGTGTGATTTCATCCCATCTTTGTGAGTTAGCCTGAGACTTACCCGGTAAAGGTTGATTCTATTTCCTTAGATGGTGTGTTAGTTTGAGGTTATAGTTCTTTATCTTAATTCCTTAAGACTTACCCGGTAATAGGAGTTACGGTTTAGGATTAGTAAATAGTGAGACTTACCCGGTGATCTATTCCACTTTAGTAACACCTCCCCTATGCAAAAACCTCAGCTTTGTCCGCTTCTCTTTAGATCTTGAGTTGGAACCACAACTAGATGCTTTAATCCCTAGAATTGCATATTTCCTTTATTGACTCTTATCATCTTTGATTGTTTTAATTGCTTTGTGGTTAGTAATTGCTAAAGCTTACCGTAATTGGACTTTATTTCACTAAGTCCCTGTGATCGACCCCTGGAATTCCTTGCTTTTTACTACGATTGACCCGTACACTGCGGGTTCGCATCCTTGTTTTAAGCTTACGTCTAGGGTTATAAATTTAAAGCTTGCACACACCGTTTGGAGCGAGCAATCCTCCAGCGGCTCTCCTTTCAATGCAGCAAGCAATGCAAATTCCACTTGATCTCCACCAATGTTGAATTTCAACTTGGCGTTCTTACAATCCACATTGCAATCCGAAGTTGCTAGAAATGGTCTTCCGAGAATGATAGGAACAGGATAATCTGCGGGTATGCTAAGTACAACAAAGTCTATAGGTAAATAGAAGTTACCTAACTTGACGGGAATGTCTTCCAAAATACCCACGGGATGGGTAATGGAGCGATCCGCTATGTATAACCTTATCTTCACCGTCTTGGGCTCTCCGAGTCCGATCTTCTCACATATCTCCAGCGGGATGATTGTTCGCTCAAAAGTGTGTGCGTCAAAGTCCTAAAATTTATAAAACTGAAATTAAGCGAAAGCAAACTTGCAGTGTACGGATCGGCGTAGTAGAGGAAGAATTTCAGAGTATCGAACTTAGGGATTTGGTGAAACAAAATCAGTTTCGAATAATCGAGCAATCAAAACTATAGAAGCTTTGCAAATAATTGGGAAAACATCAATCCTAAAGATCCATATATCCAGTTGTAGCAATCGATTCAAGATATTCTATAGATATAAGGACAAAGTTGAGGTTGCAAAGGTATAACTAATGTAAGGTTGAGTACGGTGAAGTTCCAAAACCTTATATGTCTAACCCAAGGACACTCTCTATAAAGGTTGTTGAGGCTGCAGTATAGAAAGGATCTAAAGGTAAGAATTAATCTCAAATACTCATGCCCAAACCCAAGGAATCAAAGATAGGCTAAAACGGTTAAGGTTGTGACACTCGAAACCGAAATAGAGGATGTTGAGTCTCACTACTACCTAGGAAAGGCAAGCCAAGGCTAGGTTAAAGCAAATCTTTAACTTTGGATTAAAACAAAAGCAGAAGTCGTAAAACAGAGGAAATCACGGCTGGATCTTGAGATTCCACGGTCGTGGAACTCAAGAACATACCGTAATAAAGGGTTTTGACGAGGTTTCTCACACTCTCAGGGTTCAATCTGTTTATGATCGATCTATCATCATCTAAGCCACAACTATCAACCCTTCACCTTAGAATTGCTAAAGGGTTTTAGCCAATAATCATCATCACGATATCAAAAATCAAGTTTAAAAGAAAAAAGGTATAAAACTCCGAAAACTCAATTACTATCCAATAACAAAACTCGAATCCGAAACAATGTATGTTTGATGAATGCAGAAAAGTAGGAATAGAAATCCTCACAACGATTTAGAGAAATAACAAAGAACAGGATGTCAATCCGTCCTTCAATGTAAACCCTAAGATATCTCGAAAGTACACAATCTCCAAAATCACGTCTTTTCCCAAATCTCCAATCCTTCGCCTCAATCCCCAACGTCCAATTGCAAGCAAAAGTAAAATGAACCCTAAAGCATCCGTCTTTGAAACTCCCTTCTCAAGCCTTCTTATAGGGAGAAAGAGGGTTACGAGAAGGCCCAATAACCGTCGCTGACGTGGCAAATATGACACGTCACTTCGTCATGGAAATCACGGTCTAGTACAAGTTTTCACGGCCGTGGTTTTGGTCGTGTAACTTTCTATTGTGCTCCAAATTCACTTTCCATGATCCAATGCCAAGTCCACGGCCGTAATTTAGGGCGTGAAAGTCTAAATTCTTTGTGAAAGCCTTTATTTCATGATGTTCTTCACTCATGCTCCTTCCTTAGTGATAGCATGTATTATAGTCTATATTTTGGGACTTGTTTAGATGTTTTGTCTTCAATAATCTACATGTTTGAATGTATATTATGTGATTATATTGTTGTTTCATCTACCTTTACGGGAATCGAGGTCTACACCAAGTTTCGTTGTAATCGTAGGTAAAATGGCACATTTTGGATTGAAATGGAGCCAAGGAGCAAAGGAGTCATAGGAGCTACATTCTGGAGCTTTAAGAAGAACTCATGAAGCAAGGAATTAACAAAGATGATTTACTTTGGACTAGATTTGAGAGATTTCACATTCAGCTGAGATTCACCTCAGTCAGCTACAGTGTCACCTCGACCGAGGTGATCTAGAGGAGCGCCCCGACCGAGGCGAATACCCTGACGCGGCGAGATATAATTTATTTGGCTGAGATCTTTTATTTTTGGAAGGAGAGATCTTATATTTTTGGGCTGAATTTCTGGAAGGAAGATCATATATTTAGGAGATCTATTTTAGAGATATGAATATATTTTATTAGGAAATTATCTTTTTAGGATAATTCTCATCTTTGGAAGATAATTCTCCTATAAAAGGGTTGGATTTTCCATAATTTATCATCACCGCATGCTTGGAGGCTGAGAATAACCAGCAAAGGGAGGATTTTCTAGAAGCTTTGAAGGAAGGAAGGGAGATTGAAGATCAATCAAGGAAGGACTGATAGTTCGGATATAGCTTTTAAGGGGATTTGTAAGACTTTCTTAGATTCCCTTTTGTTGATTGTCTTGTTGGATTTGTGATCCAAGGAACGCTGATTTGTTTGATATTTAATTCAGTTATTGAAGCCTTGTTCTTAAGGTTTTTGTGTTCAAATACTCATTCTCTTCCCATATATTTGATTATTGCTTTCATGATGATGAGTGGCTAATTTCTTTGTGCGATTCTAGGGTGATTGGCTGAAAGTTGTGGGAAAAACAATGATAGAATAATCTTAATCCCAGTAGGACCCTGAAAGCTCGAGTCTTTATTCTTAACCCTAGAACATCTCGTTCAGTCGATGAACATCTCGGCCGGGGTGGAACTTGACTGACCGAGGTAATTCTTTCTGATCCGTAACTGAGAGTTAAGTGTTAGAGTTTGCCAAATCCTATTCTTATTACACCTTTCCTGGTTCAATGCAAGCCTAGGATGAGACTTACCCGGTGATTCCTTAGTTTGTTTACCCAAGATCATAAGTGTAGGTAATAAAGGTTTATCCTTTATTGGGGTTTGAGTGTGCCTTCATTTCATCTTTGTGAGTTAGCCTGAGACTTACCCGGTAAAGGTTGATTCTCTTCCCTTAGTTGGTGTGTTGGTTTGAGATTATAATTCCTCTCCTTAGTACCTTGACACTTACCCGGTAATAGGAGCTTTTGGTTTGGAGTTAGTGAGTATTGAGAATTACCCGGTGATCTATTTCACTTTAGAAACACTTTCCCCTTGCAAAATCTCAGCTTTGTCCGCTTATCTTGAGATCTTGAGTTGGAACCACAACTAGACGCTTTAATCCCTAGAATTTGCATATTCCCTTTAATTGACCTTATTGATTGTTTTAATCGCTTTTGTGGTTATTAGTTACATTGACAACCTATACTTGCTTAGTTTCACCTAAGTCCCTAAGATCGACACCCCGAAATTCTTGCTTTTACTATAATTGATCCGTACACTACTAGTTCACATCCTTGTTTTAAGCATATTTCTTGGGATATAAATTTAAAGCTTGCACACACCGTTTGGAGTGAACACTTAGCATCTCCAAAGCATCTCCTTGACATCTAGCATGATCAAATACTCCCTTCCTTCCACATTTTGCTCCAATTCAAGCTTTTATTCACCTGTAAACAAAACAAAGCTAGCGTAGATCTCTATATCGACAAAGTGGGTGAATGAGCTTACAAATGCTTCAAACTCATATCCATGTACACATAAAAGAGGGAAAAACAATTAAAACAAGTGCCTAAAATATAGTCATATTTCATGCTAACAAAATATCCCATACTTGTCACTTGCTTGTCCCCAAGCAAGGTTTTCAAAAACATAGAACATAAGGTAGAATGAAATATGAATGCAAAATAAAACAAAACAATCTTTTTGGTAATGTGCTTCTAATCAATAGATCATCCTCAAATCTTGCTTCATTCGTCCTTGAAAACGTTCATACACATAAACCAAAATATGCAAAGCAAAGGAACATCATAAATTGCCTAAATTTCAAGACAAACATCATTACCTGCAAGCATTGTCATTATCAAGCATGTGAAACTTCAATTTAGATCACCAAGTCAAATAACACTCTTATGATCTCAAGGACGTTCAAGTAAGGCCAAGAATACGGAAAAGGGTGGGAAACTTGTAAAGGGATGTGGTGTATGAATCCGGGAAGAAGGAACAACACAAACTCTTTTCTTTTCATCATTTGAACTAACCACCAACTTAGAGCTTTGCTCTAGATTTTTTGAACATAATTTTTCGACTTTACTTTTGGAAATATGGACAGCGGTGCACAAAAACCGAAGCGTAGGAGATTAGCGTTTCTTAACCACCAACTTAGAGCTTTGCTCTAGATTTTTTGAACATAATTTTTCGACTTTACTTTTGGAAATATGGACAGCGGTGCACAAAAACCGAAGCGTAGGAGATTAGCGTTTCTTAATTTCGAGATGCCTCAAACCCTTGATGCACATACCATAATCCGTTAGGAATATCGCTCAATCCGACTTTGGCAAGACACAAACACCCGGCTATGTGAATGGTGCCGAGTTTTCCCCAAACCTATTTCCCTACACTTTGAGTTCAAACAATTGCTTTCATGGCCCTCCCACATCAAAAATGCCAAAATCAACTCTTCCTAAATCCCGGATAGGTAAAGGAGGCAAATATTTTTATTGAGGGGCGAAATGATCAAAGAAAGAAGTAAGAAAATCGAGGTGCCTTAATCATCTCATAAAGAAGTATAAGAACTTATATTGTGATTTCAACCTTCATTTCTCAATATAATTTAGATAAAAACCTTCACATTATGAAACTTGCAAGAAAGGATAAACAACATACTCAATCTCTTCACAATTCATAATTCAATTCAAGCATACAATTGTCATCAAAAACTCATTCCACAAGTAGATTTATCATAGAAATCATCTCTAATCTTAGAAGCACAAAAATTTCAAAATTTTCAAATTTTTATGGGTTTTTCAAAGCCTTTTTCATGCACTGCAATAATGAAACGTGTGACAATGAAAGCAAACATGCAAGTGTTCACAGACATAAGCAAACAAAGTGAGTCGAGTTATTACAAACAAGAGTCACACCCCACCCCATACTTGACATACACATTGTCATCAATGTTTGAAAGAAATAAAGAAACAAAAGAAACAAAAGCAAAAGGAACTCACTAATGGCGGTGGAGCGGCTCTAACCGGTGGATAATCTCATCATCATCACTGTGAGGGAGGTGGCAGGAATGGATAGAAGTCAGAGCTGAAAGGCCGCCCAAACAGCTGGCGGTAGACGTCCCTCAAGATCCGGGCGTTCTCTTGGCGCTCCACATCATGAGCCTATTGATGGACCTCTAAGTCTCCTACTCTCCTCGAAAGGTCGTCCGCCCAATCTGGAAGCTACGAATACCAAGGTGGTGGCTGTCCATACCATGAAGGTGCATCTTGAGGAAGAGTCTGTGCCACCGGTGGATGATCATACCATGGAGGAGGAACTCCCATCCATGATGGCTGCTCACCATACCAAGCGGGTGGAGTCTCCATCCATGTCGGCCTCTGACTCACACTAGCCCTGTAACACCCCAAATTCTGAGAACTCGGGGAGCTACGGGTTACGACCTCACAATGGGTCCCGACCATAGTTTGACAACAATTTTACTTGGATCTTACAACAAGGCACAAAAGTATTTAAAACATTTGAAAACTGTAAACAATATATACATGGAGAATATGTATCAGCCTTACAAGAAAAGATACTAAAACGACGCATATGAAGAACAGAAGGCATCCCCGTCCCCAACTAAAGGAGTACGTGGACCCGGCTGACCATTTCCTCCGGATCTCTCTACAACTGTCTTAACCTGCAAGGCATCTACAAGCGGTATAAAACCGTTAGCTAACATTCTATGCATAAGTATAAAGGTAAAAGCAAAAACACACAGCATACACAATCAACATGCAAGAATCAATCCTTTTATTATCTTTAATTAGGTGATATGTCAATACTAATGATACTTATTTTGTGACACGAGGGATTCCCAAACCTCGCCCCTGTCCCCGTTTACCAACGCGGAATGGTACTAATGCATCTGACCGTCTACCTGACTGGGTTGGTCGTAGAGAACCTCCTAGACTCTCGCAAGAGCTAGGCAGATGATGTCACAACCCGTTATCATACACTTGAGTCAATTACGTAAATAATAAAGTAGGCCTAATCCGGTTTCATTATTTATTATAACTAACAAACACCACTCATACACATTACACTCATACAAGAAGCCGGCGAAGTAAGTACGTGGACTTACTTGGATCAGATCTCGACTTTCTAATTCGCAAATCGATCTGTACAGTAGGAATTCAGTGGCGTGTCAAAGGAGGCAAGTGTGTCAGCACACTTTCTGGGTGATTAGAAGTCTAAGACTTCTAAGATAGTAGGTCTTAATAGAACGGAATTGATTACACTATTAATTTATGGTAAAATGACTATTTTACCCTTGGTCTCGAAACTTCCAAAAATTCCCTAATTCATGCCTAAACTCTTATTTGAGACTAAAGATCCATATTCTAACTCCTAAAGATGAGTTTGGTTACAAACTGGCAATTTACCCATTTCCCTATTTTCGGAAAGATCGTTAAGGTCCAACTTCGGCTTGAAATATAAAATTCGAATAATCTTGTAAAAATTCCGAGATAATTCCCTAGATCATATATGATATCTCATCTACTCTTAGGAGCAAGAATTTCTTAAAACTGTTCAACCATCACTTCTACAAAAATATCCAAAGTTGGTTACAACACTTAACAAACAACACATTGTCTTAACTTTGAAAAAAAAATCATAACGCCTAAACCGGTGGCTGGATTTATCCCAAATTTTGATATGTTATACTATAAAATCTTATCTATACTATATCCAAAATTTAGCAGCAAAGAAGATCAAAAGCCTATTCAAAACCATCCCACAAAACTGCATCACATGCTGTTTTTAACAACAAACAGCACCCTTATAAAAACTGCATGAGGAGTCAACTTTGCAACATCATAACTCTTAAACCGTAACTCCGATTCTTCCCAATTTTAACATGTTCTACAACAATATGCTAACTATATCATATTAAAATTTCAGTAAAAAAGGAGGAGTATTTCATACCTAAATCTGATTCCGAAGTTGGGTATTGGACACAGTTTTGAAAATTCAGAAAAGTAAATCTTGCTACAGTGCTTCTCCTGCTCGACCTGAGTGAGTTTAAGACAGATTTTGTAGCATCTAATAGCTCATATGTATGGAGGGAAAGGTAACCAAAAGAGGTATGGGTCTTACTCGATTCTAGGGTTGATTTTATGCAGAACCAAGTCCTGGAGACGAACAGTCTGTGCAGAAGCAATTCCTGGAGTCGAAGTGCACAGAAGAGGGCTGCTGTTGTGCGAGGTTAGTGCTTCGATGGGCTGCTGAGATCTGAATGTCGACACAGAAGAAGGGGAGGAGAGGTTTACGTGCATATGGATAGCCGATAAATGAAATTGAATGAAGGAAGGGAGGTAGCAGTAACCTTCGGCTGTTACAAGTAGATGGGGAAGCTGACGGTTTTGGGCTGAGTTCGGGCTGCATCTGGCTGGGCCTCTTGGGCTGTTTCGATCCGCCAGCAAGGGTTTAAGGTAAGGGCTGAGAAAAATAAATCCAATTAAGAACAATGGGCCGAAACAAGGCAAGAAATAAGTGGGCTAAAAGTTTGTCAAAAACTCGTCATGGCTTCGTCAGGCCCATGCATAACTTCATCACAGAGTTGTCGGGCTTCGTCATGACCTCGTCTCAGCTCTGTCATTGTCTCGTCACAGCTTTGTCACATTCTCGTTTCAGCTTTCTCATGATCTCGTCTAAAGTCTTCGTTAAGGAATAATTATAAGAATTAGGGTTTGATATAATTCTATCATTTTATGTGAATTAAATTCTACATAAAATGATAAATAATTATAAGAATTAGGGTTTGATATAATTCTATCATTTTATGTGAATTACATTCTACATAAAATGATAAAATTTGTGAAGAAAGAAATACTAGATAGAATGAGAACCGCCGACGGCTCGAAGTCCGAATTGATTCAGAATTAAACGGAATAAAAATTCCGGATATTACAAGCCCTGCATGAAGAAGAAGAACCGGAAGGTCTAGAAGGGCGGGGAGATCTCCTAGGCGGCTTAGGGAAGTCGGCCGGCTGGTCCGGGAATGAGCCAAAGTCATGCTCAACCCCTCCTGCATCATGATCATCTCCTCCTCCCACCTCCTCATCATCATCCTCAGCTGGAGCCTCATCAGGCACATATGGAGGAGCTACTAGTCTAATGGCATGCATCGGTAGGAAAGTCTCCTTCCAATTGTGACGGCCTAGCATGATAGAATAATCGGGAAGCCATGAGATACCTCTACCACCTCTCTCCTCCCATGGCATGGTTGCGGTAGGTGGAGCTTGGTGGCGGGGAAGGATAATACCTCTAGTCAAAAGTCCATTGAGACCCAATGGTCTTGCGGCTACCCTAGTGCAAGCGGAGTAGTCAATCCCCAGCTGGTTGGCGATGTGAGTCACCATACCTCCATAACCTATGTTCCCGTCCCTTTTCTTCTTCAACTTACTAAGGGCAGAGGCGAGTAGGGTGGCACAATCTACATGAAGTCCCGTAAGCATGCCATAGAGGACGAAGAGTTCATCGACCTTAATGTTTTGTGGTGTTTCGGTCCTAGGGAAAAAGCATTCCGAAAGGACTCTATGGGCTATCTTCAAGGCTAATTGGTATATGAGTTTAGCCTTGGTGTCGGCCGGTTGCCAACGATCCTCACTAGCATAGATCATAGCAATATCCTCCCAAAAGTCTTTGGCATACACTCCCTCGGGAAACCTACCATTGAAACTCTCATGGAACCCAAAGAAGGTTCCAAACTGAACTATAGAGTACTCATAGTTTTGTTCCATCAACCTAAAAGACACCATTCGGTTAACGGCGCTATGCTCAAAGGAAGTTACAAACTTGATGTGATCCCCACCGGGGAAGAAATCATCGTCATCAAGCCGGAACCAATGGTTTTGCTACCAACCGTCCAAGTCAAAACTCAACCGGCACCTATCGAAATCAATACTTATGTGTAGGAGGTCATGCCTAAACCTGAACTATTGAAATCAAACCGAAAATGCTTACTTCGAGCATGCCTAATGCAAGCACAATTTCACTCTCTCCGGCTAAGTTGTCAGGTTTGCGCACTCTCAGTAAATCTCCTATAACTGAGGCAATACTTGGAATTAAAATACCCATTAGTACTACTTTGAAAGGTATTTTCAATATCGACAACTTCCTAGTTTACTCAAAGTCGAGATTCCAAGAGGAAGAGGGTGAAAATGACCCTACATTGCAGCAAGTAAGGTACTTGTATGGATTGTTGGGCAAGATCATGCATGGAGGCATGAAAGATGGTTATACAAAACATATGCACGTCCAACTAATACATATTTCATGCAGCATACCATCCTCATATTATTCATATATTATGCATGAATTTATGTATTATTCATGTGAAGGTCAACAAGTCAACATTCAATCAAGCATTTAAGGCATCTTCACACACATACATTGAATGAAGGCCAAGTTAGTTGAATGATCTTCTTCTCCTTCAATATGGACGTCCAAGACATGAATTGAACCTCCTTGATGTGTTGTCCAAGTGAAGAGAATAAGATCCAAGAGTCATCTTTGAATAAAGGCCAAATGTGGCCATTTTTGTGTTTGAATTTCCTAGAAAAACTCTTGAATATCTTGCATTTCCTTTTGATAAATCTTTGATATTTCTAGCACTTAATTAGGGAGTTTCTAGGCTGAGTTTTGTGGCTATATGGATCGATATAGTTAAGCAAGAATTTCAGAGTATCGAACACAGGGATTTGGGGGGTTAAATCCAATTATAGAATTATCAAGCGAGTAAATGTATGAGCTTTTGTAAATATTGGGAAAACAACAATCCTAAAGATCCAGGAATCTAGCTGTGGCAATCGATTCAAGATAAACTAAAGATGTAAGGACAGAGTTAAGGTATGCAAAGGTATACGAATGTAAGGTAATCGTACGGTGAAGTTCCAAAAACCTTATATGACTCACCTAAAAGACACTCTCTATAAAGGTTGTTGAGCCTTCAATATAGAGGGTGAAAACTGTCATGGAACCCAAAGAAGGTTCCAAACTGAACTATAGAGTACTCATAGTTTTGTTCCATCAACCTAAAAGACACCATTCGGTTAACGGCGCTATGCTCAAAGGAAGTTACAAACTTGATGTGATCCCCACCGGGGAAGAAATCATCGTCATCAAGCCGGAACCAATGGTTTTGCTACCAACCGTCCAAGTCAAAACTCAACCGGCACCTATCGAAATCAATACTTATGTGTAGGAGGTCATGCCTAAACCTGAACTATTGAAATCAAACCGAAAATGCTTACTTCGAGCATGCCTAATGCAAGCACAATTTCACTCTCTCCGGCTAAGTTGTCAGGTTTGCGCACTCTCAGTAAATCTCCTATAACTGAGGCAATACTTGGAATTAAAATACCCATTAGTACTACTTTGAAAGGTATTTTCAATATCGACAACTTCCTAGTTTACTCAAAGTCGAGATTCCAAGAGGAAGAGGGTGAAAATGACCCTACATTGCAGCAAGTAAGGTACTTGTATGGATTGTTGGGCAAGATCATGCATGGAGGCATGAAAGATGGTTATACAAAACATATGCACGTCCAACTAATACATATTTCATGCAGCATACCATCCTCATATTATTCATATATTATGCATGAATTTATGTATTATTCATGTGAAGGTCAACAAGTCAACATTCAATCAAGCATTTAAGGCATCTTCACACACATACATTGAATGAAGGCCAAGTTAGTTGAATGGTCTTCTGCTCCTTCAATATGGACGTCCAAGACATGAATTGAACCTCCTTGATGTGTTGTCCAAGTGAAGAGAATAAGATCCAAGAGTCATCTTTGAATAAAGGCCAAATGTGGCCATTTTTGTGTTTGAATTTCCTAGAAAAACTCTTGAATATCTTGCATTTCCTTTTGATAAATCTTTGATATTTCTAGCACTTAATTAGGGAGTTTCTAGGCTGAGTTTTGTGGCTATATAAAGCCTTGTATCCTCCCATTGTAAGACAAGTCAAGTTAAATGAAGTAAGTTAGCCTTTGTGCTTTCAAAGTTGTTGTTTGCTTGAAAACAAAACCCGAATTCTAGGTGAGATGCTTAGTTTTCAAATATCTAGGTGAGTTGCTTAGATGGTTCTAAGGTGAGAGGCCGAGGAATGAAGGTTCGAACCCCAAAGTGAGATTCCGAGGGTAGTTCGTTCGAGTTGAGGGATTCCCAAAGTGAGAGGCCGAGGGAATTTGCTCTTCATATCCAAAAACACAAAATCCAAAAAAAAAGAGTTCCATTTCACCGATTCCAATCCGAGTGTGAACTTGTGCCGGTGGATCCTCGTGTTCGAATCGAGTTCGATCACATCAAAACTCCCTTGTTATCTCCTCATAGGCATCTTCCCTAATGGTATAGAAGATGATCAATCCGGCTCTATCCAAGAGCCAAGTCAAATCATTCACGACATTGAGCTCCTCAAGCTCCTCTAAGACAAGGTATCTAGGCCCGATTATTGGTCTCTCGGAAATCCTATCCATGGCTCTTTGATAATGCTCATGGATAGTAGGGATTCTAGGAGGAGGAGGTGATGGTGGTGCACTAGAAGGGGGTTGGGAAGAAGAGGAACTATCACCTTTCCGCTTCTTATTTCTACTTGACTTCCTTCTGAACATTTTCACTCAACAATAGAAAAAACCACGATCTGTTCTTGCAATTCCACGGCCGTGGAAATGTACGGTACCGTGGAATCGGTCTGTTTCTCTCAAATCTCAGCAATTTCACACCAAGATCAACAATCACAGCCCTAGACTACTTCTAATTCCAATTTCGTCCAGTTCTCCTAAAATCTTGCAAAGAAATTGAACCAAATTTACCAAGAAGAGAATAGAGAATAAAACCTAGGTTTGGATTTGAAAAATCCAAAATCCTTCTCCAATGTGGATTGTTCACTGAGTTTGATGCTTGTATCTTGTAGATGATTCAAAATGCTCCACTTTTGGTTGAAGAATCGATTAAATCGGACTCCGGACGAAGAATTACGGGATGAGGGAAGTTGGCGGCGATTTGGGCGTGGTTTTGAGCGTGAAAGGTGAGGATGGATGTGTTTTTGTGAAGGAAAGTGGTTTATATAGTGGCCGTAAACTTTTTTGAAAACCACGGTAACTCGAGGTGTTCCACGGCCGTGGTTTTGTACGGACCCGTGGATTTTCTCTGATTTGTGTCAAATTATGGAAAATTGCGGCCACCTGTTAGGCGTGGAAGTCTCTGTTGTTTGCCAAAAATCCAAGTTTCGTCAATTCTTTCCAACTTTTTCTTCCTTCCTTTGCCCATTCCTTATTCCTACATCCAAAAACATACCATACCGGGAGGTATCGAGGGGAAAACAAAACAAAAACAACTAAACTAAACTAAACTAAGAAAGAAAAACAAAAACGTAAGTGCAATACCTTGGTTTCCCTCCTAAGAAGCGCTTGTTTTAGGTCCATAGCTAGACCGTTCCTGAGTTTATTCGAGGACAATCGGAGCGATTTCCTCAACTGGGAGTTCCGGTGAATACTTCTTAAGTCGATGGCCATTCACCTTGAAACTTCTGCACTTTTCACCCCATACTTCAACTGCGCCATGGGAAAAACACGTTTAATCAAATAAGGTCCAGTCCAACGAGATTTAAGCTTACCAGGAAAGAGCCGAAGTCTCAAATTGAAGAGGAGAACTTGATCTCCTTCTTTGAGGTCCTTTGGAATGATATGCTTATCATGCCAACGGTTCGCCTTTTCTTTGTAAATCTTTGCGTTCTCATAGTCGTTCAAGCGGAGTTCTTCAAGATCGTTAAGGTCCAAGAGGCGCTTCTCGTCCGCTTCCTTCATGCCGAAGTTCAACACTTCACAGCCCAATACGCCTTGTGTTCTAGCTCCACCGGGAGATGACAGGACTTCCCATACACAAGGTTGTATGGTGTTGTACCAATGGGAGTCTTGTATGCAGTCCTATACGCCCATAACGCATCATCTAGTTTCAAAGTCCAATCCTTCCTTGTCTTTGACACCGTCTTCTCAAGGATGCCCTTGATCTCTCTATTCGAAATTTCCACTTGCCCACTTGTTAGTGGATGGTAGGGAGTGGTGATCTTGTGAGTCACCCCATACTTAGCTAGTAGAGCTTTGAATCGTCGGGCAATTGTTCGCCACTTAGCGTGCATGCAAATAAGCTTTAATTATAAAACTAGAATCAAGCAAGTGAACCCGCAGTGTACGGATCGATATAGTTAAGCAAGAATTCCAGAGTATCGAACACAGGGATTTAGGGGGTTAAATCCAATTATAGAATTATCAAGCGAGTAAATGTATGAGCTTTTGTAAATATTGGGAAAACAACAATCCTAAAGATCCAGGAATCTAGTTGTGGCAATCGATTCAAGATAAACTAAAGATGTAAGGACAGAGTTAAGGTATGCAAAGGTATACGAATGTAAGGTAATCGTACGGTGAAGTTCCAAAAACCTTATATGACTCACCTAAAAGACACTCTCTATAAAGGTTGTTGAGGCTTCAATATAGAAAGGTTCTAAAGGTAAGAATTAACGTCAAATACCCAAACTTGTAATCCAAGGATCAAGACTAACTAAACCGATTAAGGTTGTGACACTCAGAATCGAGGTAGAGGTTGTTGAGGCTTCACTACCACCTAGGAAAGGCAAGCCAAGACTAAGTTAAAGCAAATCTTTAACTTTAGATTAAAGTAAAAGCAAGTTCGTAAACTGACACAAAATTACGGGTAGTTCTTGAGTTCCACGGCCGTGGAAGCTCAAGAATAGACCGTGGATTAGGTTCGTCGGCGATTCTCTCTAACTCTCAGGGTCCAATCTGTTTACGATCGATCTATCATCATTTAAGCCACAACTATCAACCCTTCACCTTAGAATTGCTAAAAGGTTTTAGCCAACAACAGTCATATTGATATCAATTTGAAGGTTTACAAGAATGAAAGATGAAAACTTCCGAAAACCTTCAATAACTTTCAAGTCAATTTCAAATCCACAAATCAAGAACAATAATGTCAATAGATTCGGAATAACACAAACAATCACGAATCTTAGATAAGAAGGAAGAACGGGATGTCAATCCGTCTTCTAAATCAAACCTAAAGATGAAGCGTAACCTTCTCGCGAACAATCTTCCAAATCTTCAACTCTTCCGTCAATCCGGAAATCTCAATAGCAAAGAGCAAATCTCTCAATCACAATCTCCGCAAAAGCGTGCAATGATAGCATGAATTATAGTCTATATTTTGAGGTTTGTTTGGACGTTTTATCTTCAATAATCTGCATGTTAGCATGTATAATATGTGATTATATTACCATTTCATCTACCTTTGCGGGAATCGAGGTCTACACCTAGTTTTGCTGTAATTGCAGGTAAAATGGTATGTTTTGCATCAAAAAGGAGCAAAAGGAGTCATGAGTCATTTGGAGCTACATTGAGGAGCATAAGGAACCATCCAGGGAGCATAGCCATGGATTAAAGATTTACTTTGGACCAGTTTTGAGAGATTTCACATTCAGTTATGACTCACCTCGGTTGACCAGAGATTCATCTCGACCGTGGTGATCCAAAGACGCCGACTCGACCGAGGCGAACACCTACGACGCGGCGAGAATATTTTATTCTTGGCTGAGATCTTTTATCTTTGGAAGGTGATCTTATATTTTTGGGCTTGGCTCTTGGAAGGAAGAAGATCTTATATTTCACCTATTTTTATGGGAAAAGATCTTTCTAAGATATTTTATCTTTGGAGGGTTATTTTCCTATAAAAAGGGTTGGATTTCCCACAAATCCGGGATCCGCTATCACCCCCTCTTATCTAGCATACATCGCCGCAGCAATACTCCAGTTGGGAGTTTTGAAGAACCTTTTTGAAGGTTGAAGGAAGATTGAAGATCATAGCTTTTATAGCTTTTGAAGGGTTTTGTAAGATCGTCTTTAATTCCCTTCCTTGTTGTCTTATCTTGTTGGATTTATATCCAAGGAACGCTTTTGTTGTGATATTTGATTCAGTTATTGAAGTCTTTTTCATTAAATTCTTCTTGTTCAAATATTCACCTTTCTCCCATATATTTAATACTTTCATAATGATGATGAGTGGCTAATTTCTTTGTGTGATTCTAGGGTGATTGGCTGAAGGTTGTGGGAAAAACAATGATAGAATAATCGTAGATTCCAGTAGGACCTTGAAAGTTCAAGTCTTTAACCTTAACCCTAAGCATCTCGTTCAGTCGATGAACATCTCGGCCGGGGTGGAATTTGGCTGACCGAGGTGACTTATCCGATCCTAAACTGAGAGTTAAGTGTTAGAGTTTGCCAAATCCTATTCTTATTACACCTTTCCTGGTTCAATGCAAGCTTAGGATGAGAATTACCCGGTAATTCCTTAGTTTGTATACCAACGATCATAAGTGTAGGTAATGAAGGTTTATCCTTTATTGAGGTTTGAGTGTGCTTCCATCCCATCTTTGTGAGTTAGCCTGAGACTTACCCGGTAAAGGTTGATTCTATTCCCTTAGATGGTGTGTTAGTTTGAGGTAATAGTTCTTTATCTTAATTCCTTGAGACTTACCCGGTAATAGGAGTTACGGTTTTGGATTAGTGAGTAGTGAGACTTACCCGGTGATCTACTCCACTTTAGTAAAATCTTCCCCTTGCAAAAATCACATCTTTGTCCGCTTATCTTTAGATCTTGAGTAGGAACCACAACTAGACGCTTTAATCCCTAGAATTGCATGTTCGCTTATTGACTTCTTATTCATCTTTGATTGTGTTAATTGCTCTTTGTGGTTAGTATTCACGAAGCTTACCGTTACTGACTTTGTTTCACCGAGTCCCTGTGATCGACCCCTGGAATTTCTTGCTTTTTACTACGATTGACCCGTACACTGCGGGTTCGCATCCTTGTTTTAAGCTTAAGTCTAGGGTTATAAATTTAAAGCTTGCACACACCGTTCGGAGCGAACAAGTTTTTGGCGCCGTTGCCGGGGACTTGGTCTAGACCGAGCCGGTACGGTTTGCTCTTGGGGCGCTTGCCCCCGTGTCATCTAACCACTCTACTTGAGTGACTTTTGCAGGTTCTTTCTTAGGTATATGTGAAGAACCCGCACTGGGAAGGAAATCGTTCCTTACGATCCCGAACCAGAAAAGACATACAAGCGACGTTTAAGAGAAGCGAAGATGGCCCAACAAGACGACCGCGATCTTGCGGCCGAATTGAAAGAGGCGCTAGAGCTGCTACGTCTCAACAAGGAAGAACTAAGGCAAGAGAAAGAAGAGAATCGCACCAAGACTACAGCAATCGAAGCGGAGATAGCAGTCATACGAAATCAGATTCTACTTCGACTAAGGGAAGATCCTCCTGTTGATCTTCGACCGATGCAGGATCCAGTAGTTGACCCTCGACCGAGGCAGGTTCCAGTACCTGACGCCCCAGCCGATGTACTTCCACCTCGGAGACCAGTCCGAGATGTTCTTCTTGCAGGAATCCCGCAAACCCTAGGTCAAAGGATGGACCCCAATCAACAACTGAGGCGTCCAGGAGTCAACCTAGGAGATCCAACGGACCATGACTACGAACTTCGACCGCAAGTTCTATCCATGATTCGCCAATGCCAATTCGGAGGGATGGAGAAGGAATCACCACATCAACATCTTCAAAACTACGAGATCTTGATGGAAACCTTGCAACCTTCCAGAATTGAAAATAACAACTACAAGCTAAGACCTTTTTACTTTTCTTTAAAAGATAGAGCTCTTACTTGGTATCAATCTCTTCCTCCAGGAAAAATTAGCACATGGGAGGAGATGACGACGGAATTCTTGACCAAATTCTTTCCCCCCTCAAAGACCGCTGAAATGAGAGGGAGGATCAATGCTTTCATTATGAAGGACAAGGAGAGCTTGTCCAAGTCATGGGAGCTGGTCAAGGACATCCTTTTGGATTGCCCACATCATGGGATTCCAAAGATCGAGTTGTTGGAGATCTACTTCAAAGGACTGGACGGAAGCACCCAGTTCAATCTCCAACTACTCTCCGCCGGTACCTTCATGGACATGGCGATTGATGAGGCTTGGGACTTCATTGAGAAGTAAGCCTTGCATATGGAGAAGTACACCCACCAAAGACGGAAAGCAACCCTAAGGGCCAATGCATGGCCATAACGACGAGGAGTGGACTTAAAACTGCAGATCCAGTACCTCGTTCGACGCAAACCACCTCGGTCCAGATCCAGTCGAAGAACACCTCGACCGAGATGCCAACCGAGGCGGGGCAACAGAAAGCGGAGGGGAAAACTGAAGTTTATGTTCCACCTTCTGCATAAAAACCACCACTTCCATTCCCTCAGTCCAGAGCCCGAGCACATCTAGACAAGCACTTTGGTAAGTTCCTTGACTTGATGAACAAGCTGCATATTAACATTCCTTTTCTTGATGCTATTCTAGGAATGCCCGCCTATGGGAAATTCTTAAAGGAGATCCTATCAAGGAAAAGGAAATTGGAAGACTTTGGTGAAGTTAGGATGACATCTAAATCCTCGGAGCTTATTAAGATCATGAAGGAGAAGATGCCACCTAAGTTGAGAGATCCCGGCTCATTTAGCATTCCCATTCAAGTTGGAGATGTCACTTGTGAAGCCCTTTGTGATCTAGGAGCCAGCGTGAGCATCATTCCGCTAGAGCTATGTACGAAGATCGGACTTGGAGAACCCAAGCCGGTCAAGATTCGACTTTATATGGCGGATCGCTCCATCACCCATCCCGTGGGCATCTTGGAGGACGTTCCGGTCAAGTTAGGTAACTTCTATCTACCTATAGATTTTGTCGTGCTTGACATTCCCGCAGATTATCCTGTTCCTATTATTCTCGGGAGGCCATTTCTAGCAACTTCGGGTTGCAATGTGGATTGCAAGAACGCCAAGTTGAAATTCAACATTGGTGGCGATGAGGTGGAGTTCGCACTACTTGCAGCCATGAAAGGGGAGAAGCTAACTGATGATATCTTCAACATCTACGATGAAGAAGAATCAAGAAAATTGGTGAGCTCTATCCTTATTAACGATCCACTCGAAAGAGTTCTAAGTTTTAGTTTAATAGAGGAAGGTATAGATGCTTCTTGTGATGCAGATATACGAAGCTTGAAAGCACTGGAAGAAGATCCAGGAGCTAAAACTGAGAAGCTAATCCAGGAGACGAAGATCTCCAGTCTCGGTTCCAGTTGCAGTACCTCGACCGAGGCACTTCCTGGACTGAGCAAGGCGACTAAAGAACATCTCGGTCAACGCCTTTGCGCCTCGACCGAGGTCGATGGCGAGATGATGTCAACTGAGACTTCCGAAAGTCCAGTTTCTGAATCCACTCGACCGGAAGGAGGAAGCAAGGATCCCCCTCAGAAGACACCCCCAGTTGTGGAGCTTAAACAACTCCCTAGTCACTTGAGGTATGTCTTTCTTGGGCCGGATTCCACTTATCCCGTTATTGTTAGTGCTTCCCTTTCCGAATCTGAATTGTCTAAGTTAATGCATGTCCTGAGAAAGCATCGAAAAGCTATAGGTTACACCACGGATGATCTTATTGGCATTAAGCCTTCTTTCTGCATGCATAGAATTCTAATGGAAGATAATCATAAGACTTCACGGGAACCTCAAAGACGGTTAAATCCGATCATGAAGGAGGTTGTGAAGTAGGAAGTTCTTAAGTTGTTGGATGCAGGTATTATTTATCCTATCTCGGACAGCAAGTGGGTTAGCCCGGTGCATGTCGTTCCGAAGAAAGGAGGGATGACCGTTGTGACGAATAAGAACAACGAGTTGATCCCAACTAGGACCGTTATGGGCTGGAGGGTTTGCATCGATTACAGGAAGCTGAACACGGCCACACGGAAGGACCACTTCCCTTCATCGATCAGATGCTCGAGCGGTTGGCCCAGCATTCACACTTTTGTTACTTGGACGGCTATAGTGGATTCTTCTAGATTCCTATCCATCCGGATGATCAGGAGAAGACCACTTTCACTTGTCCATGGGGGACATTTGCCTATTGGAGGATGCCATTTGGATTGTGCAATGCACCCGCTACCTTCCAACGATGCATGATGGCTATCTTTTCCGAATACATAGAGGAGATCATGGAGGTATTCATGGACGATTTTTCTGTATATGGCTCCTCTTTTGATGATTGCCTATCTAACCTTTCTCTAGTGCTTAAAAGATGTGAAGACAATAACCTTGTTCTGAATTGGGAAAAGTGTCATTTTATGGTTAATGAAGGCATTGTACTAGGACACCTCGTTTCTAATCGAGGTATTGAGGTCGATCGAGCTAAGATCGAGACTATTGAATAGCTCCCGTCTCCTTGTTCTGTTAAAGGTGTGAGGAGTTTTCTCGGGCATGCAGGTTTCTACAGGAGATTCATCAAAGACTTCTCTAAGATTTCTAAACCTCTAACTAACCTCTTGAATAAAGATGTTGTTTTTGAGTTTTCGCAGGAATGTCTTGATGCTTTTTACAGGATTAAGGAGGCGTTGATCTCCGCTCCCATTATCCAACCTCCTGACTGGACCTTGCCCTTTGAGGTCATGTGTGACGCTAGTGATGTAGCCGTAGGAGCGGTGCTTGGACAGAAGAAAGATGGCCGGACCACCGTCATTTACTATGCTAGCAAGACGCTAGATGTAGCCCAGCGCAACTACGCTACCACTGAGAAGGAATTGTTGGCAGTTGTATACGCTTTCGAGAAGTTTCATTCCTACTTAGTTAGGGCGAAGGTCATTGTCTACACCGACCATGCAGCCATTCGTTACTTGTCGGGTAAGAAAGATGCCACGCCACGCCTTATTCGATGGATTCTCTTGCTTCAAGAGTTTGACCTAGAGATCCGCGATAAGAAGGGATCTGAGAACTCTGTTGCGGATCACCTCAGCCGGCTACCGGAATATTCCCGCGATACGGATGACCCTCCCATAGACGATTCATTCCCCGATGAGCACTTACACTTGTTGGAGCGCTTGATGGATTTACTTACTTCACCGCACGATGGAGGTGAAGTATGGGGTGAGGGCACCTCCCATCTCATTTGAGACGCATTATGGTCCAGCTAGCGACCTTAAACCAAGCGCTTCTTGGGAGGCAACCCAAGGTATTGCTTTCTTTTTCCCGTTTTCTAGTCTAGCTTAGATAGTTTGCTTTTGCTTTGTTTTGTTTGTTTTTGGCGTCCTAGACAGATAACAGGAGACATCTAAGGAAGGAGCATAACTGGAAGTTCAGAAGTTCGAGAATTCGAGAAGACGAAGTTTGACTGAGGCACCTCGATCCAATCGAGGCCATCTTGACCGAGTTGATTCTTGAGCAACCGAGGCGACTAGGGTTTCTGCAGAACCACCTCGGTCCGTACCACCTCGGACCAGTCGAGACCATCTCGACCAAAGTGACAGCAGTTCGAGGCACAGTATAAAAAGGCAAAATTTTTCTGTTTTCACTTTTTACCTATTTCGACTCGACCGCGGCGCTCTTCCACCTCGCTTCCTCCAAATCTTGCTCATTTTTGAAGATTTCCGCTTCCAAACTGCGATTGAAGGGTAGAGGATCCTATTGCAAGTGCAGATCTGCGAAGAAATCGAACGAATCGACCGAAACGAGGTAAAATCAGTCGAAACCCTAACTCGTTCATTCGTTTTGATTTGGGCTTTGGTTGCCCCTGAATCTGTTGAGAAAAGGCTTAAGTACCCCATAGGAAGCAATTGTAGTGAATTTTGGGGGAAAAGAACTGGATTTCAAAGATTTGAATCGAAAGCTGTTACGCCTCGGTCCAGTCGAACTGCATCTCGACCGAGGTGATTCTTTAGGATTGTCAGCGACCGAGGTGCTCTGACAGTAGCTGAAAAAAAAAAAAAAAGAGTTCCGATCGTCGCCTTCCCTCAGAGATAGATCCTCACCCTCCCCTCCTTCCTCTTCTTCCCGACCTTACCGCCCGGTGATCCACGAGAGATGCCGAGTAGATTATGAGCGTATAGCTAACCGTCACGTGATTGCACCACGTTTTCTAGACGTGTCGGCTTTTGATTGCCTAGGGGTAGATGGAGACCTTAGGCGGATGATCACCACAGTCGGGCTGGATTAGTTTACTGAGATCCGAGCCCCAGCTTACTTGGAGCCGAGCCTAGCGTTCGTTAGCTCCTTTTCCTACCTTCCCACAGAGCAGTCTGTGAAGTACCGGTTGATGAACCGGAACTTCATAGTTCCCTTAGAGGTTTGGAGAGAGATTTTCGGCTTTCCTGAGGCCACCGCCACTAACTTCCCCTCCCGATCTGTAGCTAGGGAGTTCTGGGGGCAGATTGCCCATATTACCGAGCATGTAGATAGATGGCGCCCTGGAGATTCCAGGGAGAAGGTCATCTTCCACCTTGCCTTCAGATTAGCCCATAGGATATTCAGCGAGACACTTCTGGCGCGTACTGAGACGCCCCAGAAGATCCGACAGGGCGAGCTTTTTAGTCTTTATTGTATGGTTACAGGGGGTTTCCCAGACTTTGGCTTGATCTTGGCAGAGGACCTGCACAAGATCAAGGCCAAAGCGAAGGGAGATATCTGCTGCGGCGGTCTAGTCACCCACATAGCTGCTTTTCATGGGATGGACCTTAGTGCGTGTACGATGGTGGCAGATCCGAAGCCGCTTGGATTGCAGGAGATGATCACTCAGAGGATTCTAGTTCCCCGAGGTCTGACCACTCCATATGTTGCTATGCCGTGGGAGCGGACTGCGCCACAGGGGATCCGCTGGTCTGCTCAGTTCACAGTCTTCGATCCACATTATTGGCAGACAGCTTGGGCTCCACTGATGGAGGATCATAGGGAGGCAGCAGCCGCCCCAGCTGAGGATGAGGAGGAGGAGGCTGACGATGATGAGGACACTGTAGACGAGAGAGATGGTGGAGTCCCGATGGATACAGGGACAGATACTGCAGGGACGAGCGCACCGCCGAACATAGACTTGGATGATGAGGAGGATACTGAGCCTGCACCTGCTGCACCTCCCGCTAGATCTGCTAGGCGTCGGACACGCCGTCATAGAGATTGAGGCTCATCGTCGGATCGACGACCTGACAGATCAGATGATAGATTCTTATGCTGCCTTTACTGTGGACATGCATGAGAGATTTGCTGCCCAGCACCGACACATTGACAGCTATACTCATCAGATGTTAGAGGGGCAGCACTATCAGCGCAGGATGATGGAGCTACAGTTCCAACAGACTATGGGCTATCAGTTCGACCCGACTCAGTATCCGTACGTACCACCACCACCACCACCACCGGATCAGGACTATTGATGAATTACAGGATTTTCTTTATTATATTCTTATGCAGTTCAGCTATTTATCCGGTGAGTACTCTTGTCTTTAGACCTATATCGACCCACTGGGACAATGTGTCCCAAGTATGGGGTATTTGTATTTATGTGATGACTTTGATGTACTTATTTGATGATTTCGATGTACGCACATTTGATCGGATATTTCATATTGATGCTTCATTTGCCTTTATATGTTTATCTGATATTACATGCATACTTACAGGTTATTTGATATAGAAAAACGTCGAAACTGAAAAAAAATGGTTTTAAAAATTTTTTTTTTTGACCTCGACCGAGTCAGTCTTGGCCAAACGAGGCGTTTCACCTCGGTTGAACCAAGAACATCTCGACCGAGGTGGGTTAACTGAGAGTTTTCGAAAATGATTTTTGTGTTGCTTATCTGGATATGATCTCAGTGAAGATCTTGTTTACTGACTGGTTTTAAATTCTTTATATGTTTGAAAAGTTTTATAATATGTTTAAGTTGCTAAACGCTTTGTTTGAAACTATTGGCATGTTTAATACTTTGTTTTTATCCAAATTATGTTGAATTTGAAGGTTGACACCACAAGATAAGTTCTCTCACTTTCTTCCTGGAAAGACCAAGGCAATTCATTCTTCTCTCTTCTTCTTCTTGATCATGCTTAACCCCTCATATACATTTTGCCTCCCTTACCTATCCGGGAATTTGGAAGCAAGTGAAGTTAAAGTTGAGAAGTGGCTGGAAGTGAAAGTGTTAGAAAGTAATAATAGGTTTGGGAAAGTCAATCATGAAGATGAGTAACTCGGCACCATTCACATAGCCGGGTGTTTGTGTCTTGCCAAAGTCGGATTGAGCGATATTCCTAACGGGTCATGGTATGTGCATCAAGGGTTTGATGCATCTCAAGAAATTGATGACTGCTGATTTCCTAGGCTTCGGTTATTGTGCACCTCTGTCCATGCATCCCAAAAAGTAAAGTAAAAAGAAAAAAAAAGTGTGAAATAAGCAAAGCTTATTGGTGGAAGATGTTGCAAGTCAAAGTGAAAGTGATGTTCAACCATGTTGACCCCGGACTCGTGTTGCATTTCGGGCATGCATATTCACCTTTAGTACTCCAACCAGATATATAAGCATACGTAGGAAAGTCATTAATACTCCAAAGCAACGTAGCACGCATTTGAAACATTTGATTGGTTGAAGCATCAAAAGTTTCTACCCCATTTTCCCACAAATCATTTAGCTCCTCGATTATTGGCTCCATATAAACATCTATCTTATCACCGGGACCTTTTGGCCCATCAATAAGCACTGAAATGTAAATATATGGTTGCTTCAATATATACATCGGTGGAAAGTTGTAGGGAACTAGTACAACAGGCCAAGTACTGTGGTTTAGGTTCTGAGTCCCGAATGGATTAAACCCATCAGCAGCAATTCCTAAACGCACATTTCTTACATCAGCTGCAAAACTTGGATGTTTAGTGTCCAGATGTTTCCAAGCAAGAGAGTCTGCGGGATGCCTAAACACACCATCATCCACACGCTTTTCACCATGCCATTTCATGAGCTTCGCTGATTTTGTTGTTGCAAATAACCTTTGTAATCTTGGTTTCAAGGGAAAGTATCTTGCTTGCTTTGCAGCTCGTCGTGTTCCACACTCACCTACACTCTTCCATCGAGATGCACTACATATTGAACACGCATCAAGACCAACATTCTCATTTCTAAATAGCATACAACTATTTGGGCAAGCATCCACTGTCTTGTATGTGAATCCTAAATCTTCCACTAACTTTTGAGCTTGATAATAAGATTTAGGAAGGTTAACACCTTCAGGCATGGTCTCAGCAAATATATCAAGCAAATCTTTAAAGGAGTTGTCAGTCCATCCATGCAAGCTTTTTGCTTGTAAAAGGCGAACAACAAAGGACAAGGCAGTGTGCTTCTTAGAACCAGGATATAGAGGTAAATTAGCTCCATGCATAAGTTTCATAAAATTCTTAGTAGACTCAGTAGGACCAGGAGCAACATCCTCGCTTGCATCCACACTGTCATTCTGACTTTCATGAACAGGTATATTTGGTGTTCCTACGGCATCTTCAACCATTCTAGACATTTCATCATCCATATACACATCTGAGTCGGGAAGGACATCATCCATTTGTATATGCTGCTCAAGCTGATCAATAGTTTCACCATGTCTCGTCCAAAGCTTATACCTTACCCAAAATCCATTTACTTGAAGATGCTTCCTAACTACCGCTCTTCTAAACAAGAGCCGATTTTGGCATTTCCTACAAGGACAATATATGCTAGAACCAACTTCCTTGTTGATATATGCAAACTCTAAAAATTCGTCTAACTTTTCAAAATATGCCACAGAACATCTAGTTCCCCAATCAATCCATGACTTGTCTAAAGGCATTGTAATCGCCTCAGATCGCCTACATATATATGCACATATATTTACTAGTTAATGAACCTTATAGACAGCAAGAAAAATAATTTTCCATGTGTAAGGTATACCACCAAAATAAATTTATTAAAACGAAATTCGGTGATATTAGTTCCTTTGTTTCACTTAGAGTTATCATCATATGTGTAAATTAATGAGCATTATAAAGTTAGAATATACAAGTTAATGTGCATATGTTTTTTAAGATTTTAAATTTGGTAATGTCTTTATCTCTATGTGGTGGCTTTAATATCTTACTCTTCTGCCATGGAACAGTATGCTTACCATTGCGGATTATTACTACCAAGTTTTCCCGGTATATACAGCTTATAACTTGTAACCTAGTTTTTTTTTATTCAGCAGCATTCAATGTGAAAATTTGATTCAATAGCATTAAGTGTCTTTATGTCTATGATTCAGCATTCAATGTCTTTATGTCTATGATTCAGTTTATCGCGCTCGTGTGAAAAAGACATGTCTATATTCATTTCTTTTACCAACTGAAAAATAGATTTACATACTCAGCAAAGTGCAATAGTTTTACATACTCAGCAAAGTGCAATAGTTTTACATACTCAACAAATCAAGAGAAGATGACTCAGATAGACATAGAGGAGTAGAGGATACTAGAGACTCCGAGAGAGAGAGAGAGGCAGAGAGCGTACCTGAGACTGAGAGAGAGACCGGAGACTGCTCGGAGTCGGAAATTGCTCTTAAAATTTGAAAAACTGTATCTGTTGCAGAAAATTACAAAAAATCAAAGTAAGCATACTGTTCAGCACAAAGTGGAGAGGAGAAGTCGAATCTTAAACATATATTGAGAGGGTTTAAGAAAGAGAGGTTAACAACCATCACACAAAGTAATAGAACACAACTGACAACACTACAACAGCTCACAATGTTCACTACTTCACTGAATTCATTCAATTCAATAGAGAAATCAGACGAATCTTAAACATATTAGGCCCTTGTTAATCCATCAATACTGAATAGAAAAGAATAACAAAACTAATAGTTAATATTGAATAGAAGAAGCTGCAAAGTGAATACTGAATGTAAGATGGAATCAGAAGAGGATGTAAGATGGCACAAGTATTGGCAAAAACAAATCCTATTGCAAATCAAACAAGGTTATTCTGTATATATATTTATATACAGTAAGATGTGGGTATACATTTCTCAGACTATGTTGACATCAGGATAAAATTAACAAATATATACTCAAATAAATATAAGCAAGAAAAGAAAGATGTACCAGAAATGGAAGGACCTTTCTTACGGTAATGTACAAAAGCCTTGTTGAGGTTGACAACATTAAACTGACACTTCTATTGTTTATCTTCCAAACGGCCCAGCAAGGACTCGGCAAAACTCTGTTGCCTGCATTCATTGCAAAATTCATGAAATACAATCAGACAAGATGTATTGTGCTTCCATGAAAATGTTACCCTAATTGGTAATTGAATAGAAGAACCCCATTAATACTGAATAGAAGAAACAGCAGAAGAAGATGTTGATGAGGAGGAAGAACCTGTCAAAGATTACCGGCGATCGAAGATGGCGATGGAAGGGCGAAGACGGCGATAAGGGCAAAACCCAGAAAGAGAGGAGAAGTCGGGACAACACAGTCGGGATCGAAGATGTTGATGAGGAGGAACGAAGTGCAGTGCAGGCCGGACTCAGAGAATATAGAGGAGAAGTCGGGACAACTAGTCGGGATCGAAGATGTTGATGGGGAGGAACGAAGTGCAGCGCAGGCCGGACTCAGAGAATAGAGAGGAGAAGTCCGGACAACACAGTCGGGATCGAAGATGTTGATGAGGAGGAACGAAGTGCAGCGCATGCCGGACTCAGAGAATAGAGAGGAGAAGTCGGGACAACACAGTCGGGACAGGTGGACAACGAAGCGCAGCAGTGCAGGCCGGCAGCGGTCGAACGGCGAGGGTCGAACGGCGAGAAAGGGGCATGCCGGCAGCAACGGCAAGGTGAGCGGTCGTCGGTCGCCTTCTCTCAGCCCTGGTGTCCGAAATGCGAAGCAGCGGAGGGGAAAGTGAATAAGTCATTCATTCGGCTAGGGTTAAAAGAGGTCCAACCCGGATTTTTTAAAATTTACGGTTCGGACCGGATTTTTTTAAATTTACGGTCCGGACCGGATTTTTTTAAATTTACGGTCCAGATCGGATATTTTTAAATTTACGGTCCGGACCGGATTTTTTTTAATTTACGGTCCTGTCCGGATTTTTAATTACGGTCCAAACCAGTCCAAAACCGGACCCGGACCGTACACCGGAATTTTAGAAAAGCATGGACCGTAAATTCCGGTCCGGTCCGGTCTGGTTTTCCGGTCCGGTCCGATTTTGCACAGCCCTAATAACAGCTCATTGGATGCTAGGTTATTATTTATCTAAATCTTATGATTAATTTAGTTCTATCACTGTTCTGATTTGTACAGACAAGTAGCCCTTCAACCAAAATGACTCAATTAACCTCCCACACTACAAATTAAGATGCTTAAACATGAAAAATGAATGTTATTTGACAATCTAATTCTTGAAATACCTCAGACTTTTGAACCCCTTTTCATTTATTCAGATTATAGGCCATCTCATCCCAAATTCCAGGAGGAGATTTGAAAAGAGATTAGCATTAAACTGCTGAAGTTACCTATTTGAGATATGCAAATAAAAAAATATTTTCCGGGTGGATACCTGTCTTCCATCCAAGCAACACTGTACAAGTCACCTCTACTTATTATTATTATTAGTAGTAAATTAGCTTTTGCGAGCCGCTCGTATTCGGCTCGGGCTCATTACGAGCTCAATACCAGACTTGTATTCAGGTTGTTTTTTAATATGAATGAGCCGAATACGAGTTTTTAGCTAGCGGAGCCCGAGCCGAGAAGAACAAGATGGACAATTAATATGATGAAAAACAAGTAAAAAAGGGTTGTTAAAGAGAACATCAAAATTCAAGGAGATTAAGTCAGACATAAAATTAATTGGAATTCTCGAGAATTGATTGTCGGCTTCTTGGTAACAACGATGGAGAATAAAAATAACACGGAGGAGAGTAGAAGATGGTGGCGAGTACAGAGCGATGTCAATCGATTTCAACTATAATTCCGCAATCGATACTTTGGGCGAGGGTTTTCGGAGAAAAGTAGAGGACGGTGACAACTGATTCCAAGTTTCCAACGTAACTATAATTCCGTAATCGATACTTGGGGGAGGGTTTTTGGAGAAGAGTAGAGGACTAATCAACAAGGAGATAAAATTTCTTAGAGACAAACAAGGAAGAGAGTACGTACATCGTCTCTTCGATGAGATGAATTTGGTTAGGGTTTTTTTAAAGTATTTTTTAACAAGTTGTCATACCTGGGATAAAAATTTAAAATTTATATTGATGGAATATTTTTGGAGATAAAATTTTAAAATTTATAGGGATTTTTAATTATTTTGAAAGAAAAAGAAAATTAATTACATTATTTTTTAATGTTTTTACCCTAATATTTCATATGGCGCCAATATTTCATATGGCGTCAGCAACATAGCCGTCGCCAAAGGTACCATTTATTAGCCACGGTTAAGATTAGCCGACGCCAATTACAAGACTATTAGCGACGGCCCAATACTGCCGACGCAAATAATTGGTATTTTTGCCACGCTGATGTTGCCGTCGCTGTGCCGTCGCCAACAAGCGTGGCCAATTGAATTATTTTTTGTAGTGTCTTGACCTTTTCTTTTGGGAAGCCCTTGAGACCTTGAGCTTGTTGATTGACTTAGTGGTTTAAACTGGATTATACATGATTAATATTTGATAATTATGACTTATTATGCATTCTATGGTTTTATGCAAAGATGAACAACTTTCCTATATTTATAAAATGTTTTGAGCATATTGAGTTTTTAATTCCATGAAGTATTCTCTTAGAGTGATCTATGATAGTTGCACACCATAAAAATGTTTTTGAAACACTTTTCATTGATTTTCTTGACTTTAAAATCCATTCTATCTTGTCTTCTATATGCGGAACTTGCTTGGGGACAAGCAAGGGATAAGTATGGGGTATTTTGATAGCATGAATTATAATCTATATTTTGAGGTTTGTTTGGACGTTTTATCTTCAATAATCTGCATGTTAGCATGTATAATATGTGATTATATTACCATTTCATCTACCTTTGCGGGAATCGAGGTCTACACCTAGTTTTGCTGTAATTGCAGGTAAAATGGTATGTTTTGCATCAAAAAGGAGCAAAAGGAGTCATGAGTCATTTGGAGCTACATTGAGGAGCATAAGGAACCATCCAGGGAGCATAGCCATGGATTAAAGATTTACTTTGGACCAGTTTTGAGAGATTTCACATTCAGTTATGATTCACCTCGGTTGACCAGAGATTCATCTCGACCGAGGTGATCCAGAGACGCCGACTCGACCGAGGCGAACACCTAGGACGCGGCGAGAATATTTTATTCTTGGCTGAGATCTTTTATCTTTGGAAGGTGATCTTATATTTTTGGGTTTGGCTCCTAGAAGGAAGAAGATCTTATATTTTACCTATTTTTATGGGAAAAGATCTTTCTAAGATATTTTATCTTTGGAGGGTTATTTTCCTATAAAAAGGGTTGGATTTCCCACAAATCCGGGATCCGCTATCACCCCCTCTTATCTAGCATACATCGCCGCAGCCATACTCCAGTTGGGAGTTTTGAAGAACCTTTTTGAAGGTTGAAGGAAGATTGAAGATCATAGCTTTTATAGCTTTTGAAGGGTTTTGTAAGATCGTCTTTAATTCCCTTCCTTGTTGTCTTATCTTGTTGGATTTATATCCAAGGAACGCTTTTGTTGTGATATTTGATTCAGTTATTGAAGTCTTTTTCATTAAATTATTCTTGTTCAAATATTCACCTTTCTCCCATATATTTAATACTTTCATAATGATGATGAGTGGCTAATTTCTTTGTGTGATTCTAGGGTGATTGGCTGAAGGTTGTGGGAAAAACAATGATAGAATAATCTTAGATTCCAGTAGGACCCTGAAAGTTCGAGTCTTTAACCTTAACCCTAAGCATCTCGTTCAGTCGATGAACATCTCGGCCGGGGTGGAATTTGGCTGACCGAGGTGACTTATCCGATCCTAAACTGAGAGTTAAGTGTTAGAGTTTGCCAAATCCTATTCTTATTACACCTTTCCTGGTTCAATGCAAGCTTAGGATGAGACTTACCCGGTAATTCCTTAGTTTGTATACCAACGATTATAAGTGTAGGTAATGAAGGTTTATCCTTTATTGGGGTTTGAGTGTGCTTCCATCCCATCTTTGTGAGTTAGCCTGAGACTTACCCGGTAAAGGTTGATTCTATTCCCTTAGATGGTGTGTTAGTTTGAGGTAATAGTTCTTTATCTTAATTCCTTGAGACTTACCCGGTAATAGGAGTTACGGTTTTGGATTAGTGAGTAGTGAGACTTACCCGGTGATCTACTCCACTTTAGTAACATTTTCCCCTTGCAAAAATCTCAGTTTTGTCCGCTTATCTTTAGATCTTAATTTGGAACCACAACTAGACGCTTTAATCCCTAGAATTGCATGTTTGCTTATTGACTTCTCATTCATCTTTGATTGTGTTAATTGCTCTTTGTGGTTAGTATTCACGAAGCTTACCGTTACTTAGTTTGTTTCACCGAGTCCCTATGATCGACCCCTGGAATTTCTTGCTTTTTACTACGATTGACCCGTACACTGCGGGTTCGCATCCTTGTTTTAAGCTTAAGTCTAGGGTTATAAATTTAAAGCTTGCACACACCGTTTGGAGCGAACATGCAACTAGGGTAAGTCCAAACGTAAGCGAAGGTGCGTCTAAGCAGAGGTGACGGAATCTCTCTTCTTCCGTCCTTTTATAGGGTAAGATAAAATATAAGCCCGGCCCAATTGCGTAGAAGATCGTGGCTTAAAATATTGCGTAAAAGATCGCCAAGATCACGGTCGTGGAAGGGTTCCACGCCCGTAATTTAGAGCGTGGAAGTTGGTCACGGTTTGACACAACCCTCCACGGCCATGTAAGTTCCTGGAATGCACCACGCCTCTGTTGCCAAGTTCCACGGCCGTGGACTAGAACGTGGAATGTAGTACGGCCGTATGTTAGAGCGTGGTTTAGAGCTAGTTCGTGGTTTTCCTTAACCTCGTGCCATTCTTCAAGTTAGCACCTTCCTTAGCTCCTAGAGATGTCCTCAATCCCTGGACATGCTCAATCAAACTCCATTCTTGCTCAATCCGTTCGGAAATAGCTCTTAATTGCCTACAATCAACATAAAGCTTGTGTAGATCTCTATATCGACAATATAGACAAACTAGCTCACAAATGCATCAATGCTTAATCAATGACTATCAATATGGATGAAATACACTTAGAAAACGTGCCTAAAATATCACAATATTTCATGCTAACAAATAACCCCATACTTGCCACTTGCTTGTCCCTAAGCAAGGTCTTTCAAAGAGCTTTTAAAACACAAGTTAGGATGAAATATGTGTACCTTCTCAAAGCAAAACTTCTTTTAGATGAATGTGCTTTCTAATCAATAGATCATTCTCAAATCTTGCTTCATTTGCATATAAGACTTTCATACACTTAATCAAAGAGTAAAGAGTAAAGAAAGCTCATGAATCAATCAAACTCCCATGTAAACATCATAACCTTCAAACATTATCAAAATCAATCATAAGAAACTTCAATTTAGATTACCAAGTCATATAACATTCTTTTGATCTTAAGGACTTTCAAACAAGGTCTAGAAAGTGGAAAGGGAAGGAAAACTTTAAGGAATGTGGTGCATGAATCCGGGAAAGTGGATAACTATTCTTTTCTTCTTCTCTTGCGGTTTCCGCAACACTTTCAACTTAGAGCTTCGCTCTCTTCTTTTCATTTTTCGACTTTACTTTTGGAGTTATGGATAGTGGTGCACAAAAACCGAAGCCTAGGAGATTGGCGTTTCTCAATTTTTATGAGATGCCTCAAACCCTTAACGCACATACCATAATCCGCTAGGAATATCGCTCAATCCAACTTTGGCAAGACACAAACACCCGGCTATGTGAATGGTGCCGAGTTACTCATCATCATGATTGACTTCCCCAAACCTATAATTTCTTTCTATTCTTTTGATTGCAAATAATTGCTTTCAAGGCCCTCCCACATCAAACATGCCAATATCAATTCAACTCCTCCAAATTCCCAGATAGGTAAAGGAGGCCATTATTTCAATGAGGGGCTAAATGATCAAATAAAGAAGAAAGAAAATCGAATTGCCTTAATCATCTCAACAAGAACTATAAGAACTTATAGTGTGATTTCAACTTTGATTCCTCAACATGATTTAAGTAACATTCATCACATTATGAAATTTGCAAAAGAGGTATAATCAACTCATTCAATTTCTTTTCAACTCACTATTCGTTTAAGCATGTGATTGTCATCAAAACTCAATTCACAAGTGGTGATTATCATAGAAATCATCTCTATCCTTAGAAGCACAAAATTTTCAAAAATTTTCAATTTTTATGGGTTTTTCAAAGGCTCTTTCATCCAATGCAAAAATGAAACGTGTAACAATATAATGAAACATGCAAGATAGTCTCAATAGAAGCAAATAAAGTGAGTAAGAGTTATTACAGACGATTAGTCACACCCCACCCCATACTTGGAACAAACATTGTCCCTAATGTTCAAAGAAAATAAAAAGAAGAAAAGAAAGAAAGAAAAAGAACTCACAAAATGGTGGTGGAGCGGCTAAAGCTTTCGATCATGCAAGTCATCACTGCGGTGGAGGCGGTGGTGGGAATGGAGAGAAACTGGGATCGTAGTACCGCCCAAACTGCTGGCGGTAAACATCCCTCATCATATGGTCAAGGTCGTCCATACGTGCGTCTCTAGTGTCAACTCGAATCTCCAAAGCTCCCACCCTATAGGAAAGATCGGTGGCCCACTCCGGCAGTTGCTCATACCAGCCAGGCGGCTGGCTGTACCATGCCGGTGCATCTGACGGTGCTGGTGCTGGTGGCGGTTGCGGCTGTGTAGACCATGGTGGTGGAGCTCCGTACCATGCAGGAGGGGTCTCCATCCAAGTGGGCCTCTCGCTCACACTGGCGCGGCGAGAAGAAGATCCTGAAGCTCTAGTTGGGCGGGGAGAACGTCTAGGCATGTCAGGAACCACATCCGGCTGATCCGGGAATGTGGCAAAGTCATCAACTCCTCCTCCTCCTCCCTCATACTCATCTCTCATCTCTTCCTCCTCAACTACAGGTGGTGGTGGGACATATGGTGGGGCTGCAATCCTGTTCGCATGCATAGCAGCGAACGTCGCCTTCCAGTTATGGCGTCCAGCCATAATGGAATACTCTAGGAGCCACTCAATGCCTCTCCCCGTCCTGCTCTCCCATGGCATAGCAGCGTAAGGTGAACCTCTATGGGTGGGGAAGATGAGGCCTCTAGTCATAAGGGCCTGAAGTCCTAGGGGTACAACAGCTATACGTGTACATGCAGAAAAATCTACCCCTAGCTGTCGAGCAAGGTGGGTCACTATCCCACCATATCCAATGTTGTCAGCCCTCTTATTCTTTATCTTGCTCATGGTAGCAGCTAAGAGGGTGGCACAGTTAGCAAGTCATCCATATAACATGGAGTACAGAAGAAAGAGCTCATCTGACTTAATCTTCTGAGGTGTCTCCGTCCTAGGGAAGAGACACTCAGAAAGTACCCTATGAGCAATCTTCAAGGCTAAGTAATACATCAACTTAGCCTTGGTATCAGCTAGTTGCCAGCGGTCCTCGCTGGCGTAAATCATAGCTACCTCCGCCCAGAAATCCTTGGCGTAAACGCCGCTGGGGAAACGACCATTGAAGGTCTCATCGAACCCAAAGAAGGCTCCAAACTCCCGGATGGAGAAATCATAGTTTCTTTCCATTAGCCGGAAAGAAACTGTCCTATCAACATGGCTGTGCTCAAAAGAGACCACAACCTCTCTCGTAATCTCCTCATATGCATCTTCTCCGATAGCCGAGAAGATGACTAATACGGCTCTATCCAAGAGCCAAGTGATGTCATCTATCACATGTAGAGCCGCTAAGTCCTCTAACAGTAGGTACCTAGGTCCTATAACAGCCCTCTTATGGATCCTCTCTAAGGCGTCGAGATGATCCTCGTGAATGGTAGGGACCCTAGGGCGAGGAGGTGATGGTGATGAAGGTGATGATGGAGGTGAAGGGGATGAAGGTGGTGGTGCTCTAGAGGAGGAAGAAGAAGAGGGGTTGCCCTTCCTCTTTTTACTCTTATCTTTGTCTTTGTTCTTGTCCTTATTTCTCCCGGACACTCTCCTCACAAAATCCATTTTCTGGCAAAAACCACGGTCTGTTCTTGGTGTTCCACGGCCGTGGAAGCTACAGGAACCGTGGTTTGTCTCGACTTTTCTCAAAACTCAGCAGAATCACACCAAAATACACAGCAGCAGTCCTAGACTAATTCTCTTCCAATTCCAATCAGTTATTCCTAAAAATTCTAGCAATTTCAAGACCGAATCGACAAAGATAGAGAAAAGCGAAAAAACCTAGGTTTTCGGATTTTCAAATCCGAATCCTGCTTTCCTTGGTGATTTGCTGCTCGAATTGTTGCTTGGATCTTGTTGGTGGTCGGATTTGTTTCAGTTTAGGTCAAAAAATCGTTAAAAACGATTAACGAACGAAGAATTGAGGTGAGGGGAGGGATTTCGGCGTTTAGGGCGTGGAATGGGTTTTGTTATGTTGTGTTTTTGTGAAGAACGTGGTTTATATAGTGGCCGGCAAAATTTTTGAAAATCACGGTCTGTCGCGGGGTTCCACGGCCGTGGAAATGTACGGAACCGTGGTTTTGGTGATTTTTCAAAGGCTTTTGTAAATTACGGTCTCAGAGGGTTCCACGACCGTGGTTTAGGCCGTGGAACTCTCTGTAATGCTCCAAAGTCCAAGTTTCGTCACTTTTCTTCAAACTTTCTCTTCCCCTTTCCTTTTCCACTGTTCCTACATCCAAAAACACAAACATACCGGAAGGAATTGAAGGTAAAATAAAGCAAAAAACGTCTAAACTAAGCTAATCTATGAATCAAAAACAAAAACGTAAATGCAATACCTTGGGTTGCCTCCCAAGAAGCGCTTTGTTTAAGGTCCGTAGCTAGACCATATTCGCACTTATTTGAGTGCGGTGGGCGCGAACTCTTCAGCTTGGAGTTCCGGCGTATACTTCTTGAGTCGTTGACCGTTCACCTTAAAGCTTCCGCCCGCTTCACCCCATACTTCAACTGCACCATGGGGAAAATACGTTTGATTAGAAAAGGTCCGGTCCAACGAGATTTAAGCTTACCTGGAAAGAGACAAAGCCTTGAATTGAAGAGGAGAACTTGATCTCCTTCTTTGAAGTCCTTTGGAATGATATGCTTATCATGCCAACGCTTTGCTCTTTCTTTGTAAATCTTGGCGTTTTTATAAGCGTTCAAGCGGAGTTCTTCAAACTCATTAAGGTCCAAGAGACGCTTCTCTCCCGCTTCCTTCGTGCTGAAATTCAACCACTTGATGGCCCAAAACGCTTTGTGCTCTAACTCTACCGGTAAGTGGCAAGACTTCCCATACACAAGGTTGTATGGTGTGGTTCCTATGGGAGTCTTGTACGCAGTCCGGTACGCCCACAATGCATCATCAACCTTCAAGGACCAATCCTTCCTAGTCCTTGAAACCGTCTTCTCTAGGATTCTTTTGATCTCCCGGTTTGGGATCTCAACTTGTCCACTAGTTTGTGGATGATAAGGGGTGGCGATCTTGTGAGTAACCACATACTTAGCTAGAAGAGCTTCAAAGTGCCGGGCAATGAAGTGAGAACCTCCATCACTAATGATAGTCCTTGGTGTCCCAAATCGTGGGAAGATGGTCTTGTTAAAGAACTTGACCACCACCATGGCATCATTGGTGGGAGACGCAATTGCTTCCACCCATCTAGAAATGTAATCCACCGCCAAGAGTATGTATTGGTTTCCACAAGATGATGGGAATGGTCCCATAAAGTCAACTCCCCAAACGTCGAAAATCTCCACCTCTTGGATGTTATTGAGAGGCATCTCATTCCTCCTAGAGATATTTCTTGTTCTTTGACAAGCATCGCAGCAGGAAACAAAGGTTTGCACATCTCTAAATAAAGTAGGCCAACAGAATCCAGATTGCGATACCTTAGCAATAGTCTTGTTCGAACTAGCGTGTCCTCCACATGGTAGTGAATGACAATGGCGGATGACACTTTGCATCTCATCTTCCGGCACACATCGCCGGATGATGCCATCCGGACCTCTCTTAAAGAGAAGAGGTTCATTCCAAAAGTATTCCCGAACATCCTTAAAGAACTTCTTTCTTTATGCGTAGGATAATCCGGGCGGTATCTCTTGACAAACCAAATAGTTAACAAAATCAGCAAATCATGGTTCGTTACCTTTGGAGATTACATCGATGCACTCCTCTATAATGTGTAAATGTTCGTCCGGGAAGGAGTCATCTATAGGTATATGGTCATCCTCTATATGTGTTAGGCAACTCAAATGATCCGCAATAGAATTTTCCGAACCCTTCTTGTCATGGATCTCTAGATCGAATTCTTGTAGGAGAAGAATCCATCTAATTAGCCTTGGCTTCGCATCCTTGTTTGCAAGGAGATACCGGATCGCAGCATGATCTGTGTACACAATCACCTTTGCACCTACAAGATAAGAGCGAAATTTGTCAATAGCATAAACAATGGCTAAAAATTCCTTTTCCATAGTGGTGTAGTTGAGTTGTGCTTCATCTAGCGTCTTGCTAGCGTAGTAGATAGCGTGGGTTCGCCCCTCCTTTCTTTGTCCAAGAACAGCTCCTATAGCTACGTCACTAGCATCGCACATAACCTCAAAGGGAAGATTCCAATCGGGAGGTTGGATAATAGGTGCTGAAATTAGAGCTTCCCGAATCATGTTAAACACATCTAAGCATTCCTTTGAAAACTCAAAAACTGCATCCTTCATCAATAAATTAGTTAGCGGTTTTGATATTTTAGAGAAATCCTTTATGAAACGCCTATAGAATTCAGCATGTCCTAGGAAACTTCTTATCCCTTTCACCGAAGTTGGGGGAGGAAGCTTTTCTATGGTCTCTATCTTAGCTTTATCTACCTCTATCCCTCTACTAGAGATTAAGTGTCCTAATACAATTCCTTCCTTTACCATAAATTGACACTTCTCCCAATTAAGAACTTGGTTAGTGTCTTCACACCTTTGTAATACAAGAGCAAGGTTAGAAAGGCAATTGTCAAAAGAGGAACCGTATACGGAGAAGTCATCCATAAAGACCTCCATGATTTCCTCTATATATTCGGAGAAGATGGCCATCATGCACCTTTGAAAGGTGGTTGGTGCGTTGTAAAGCCCGAACGGCATCCTCCTATAGGCAAATGTACCCCACGGGCACGTGAATGTGGTCTTCTCCTGATCATCCGGGTGTATCGGAATCTGAAAGAGACCACTATAACCGTCAAGATAGAAAAAGTGCGAATGTTGCGCTAACCTTTCAAGCATTTGGTCGATGAAGGGTAGTGGGAAGTTATCCTTCCTCGTCGCGTTGTTTAGCTTGCGGTAGTCTATGCACATCCGCCATCCCGTTACAGTTCGGGTAGGAATGAGTTCGTTATTCTTGTTGGTGATGACCGTCATTCCTCCCTTCTTCGGAACCACTTGAACCGGACTCACCCACTTGCTATCGGAGATAGGGTAGATGATACCTGCATCAAGAAGTTTAAGAATTTCCTTCTTGACAACCTCCTTCATGGTCGGATTTAACCGCCTTTGAGGTTGTCTTGAAGTCCTAAAGTCCTCTTCCATTAATATTTTATGCATGCATAGGGAAGGTTTGATTCCTACTAAGTCCTCTATTGTATAACCTAAAGCTTTCCTATGTTTCCTAAGGACAACCATAAGCTTACTATGTTCATCTATGGTTAAATCGGAACTAACAATTACCGGATAGGTAGAATTAGGTCCTAGAAAAGCGTACTTTAGATGGGTAGGAAGTTGTTTCAATTCCATTGCGATCGGAGTCTCCAATGGCTCTTGAGGAGCATCCGATGGTTCATTAGAAGTATCCAAGGAAGTAGAAGGTGTTGGAGAAGAATCAAGAGAAGTTGAAGAAGTGGCACAATTGCCTTCGTCCACGGCCAAAATTACGGGTGCTCTGTATGCTCCACGGCCGTGATTTTGGGTGTGGAATGTAGTTACGGGTGCTCTGTTTCCTCCACGACCGTGTAACCCTCTGGAGTGAGCCACGCTTTTGTTGGTGAAATCCACGGACGTGGAATACAGTGTATGGCCGTGGATTCTCACGTTTTCTGCTTCGTCGTGGAGTTTCTCAAACTCCTCTTCACATACTTCTTCTTGTGCTTCTAAGGCTTCAATTGCCTCATTGCACTCTTCTTCTTCCCCTACATCCATTAGACTCATAGTAATAACCTTTTGCAAAGGATCTTTGAAGAGAATAGCACTTACCTCTTCTCTAGACAACCCTTCTTCATCTTGGATATTGAATATATCCTCATCAAAGATTGGTTCCTTCACTAGAGTAGAAAGAACGAACTCTACCTTCTCCTCTCCAATGTCAAAGGCGAGTCTAGCATTCTTGCAATCGACTATGCAGCCAGAAGTGGCAAGAAACGGTCTTCCGAGTATGATCGGGACTGGACTATCTGCAGGAATGTCAAGCACAACAAAATCAATGGGAACAAAGAACTTACCTAGCTTGACCGGGACGTCTTCCACAATACCGACGGGACGAGTGATGGATCGATCCGCCATGTACAACGTCATCTTCACCGGTTTAGGGTCGCCTAAACCGATCTTCCTACATAATGCAAGTGGTATGATGCTCACACTTGCTCCCAAGTCACATAATGCATTATATGTGACATCTCCCACTCCTATGGGAATGCAAAATGACCCCGGATCCTTTAGCTTTGGGGACATCTTCTCTTTCATGGTCTTGATGAGATCCGAAGAATCCGAACTCATCTTAACCTCTCCAAGATCCTTTAACTTTCTCTTGTTAGAGAGGATCTCCTTTAAGAACTTGCCATAAGCCGGCATACCTACAATAGCATCAATGAAAGGTATATTAAAATGCAATTTGCTCATGAGTTCTATAAACTTACCAAATTGTTTATCTAGACGCGCTCTTGCTCTAGATTGAGGGAATGGTAGGGGAGGTTTGTAAGCTGGAGGAGGAACGTAGACATCTTCCTTCTCCTTCCCCTTTTCTTTGTCTTTCTCAATGGGGACTTCTACAAACTTAGGCCGCGGGTCGGTAGTTGTCACCCCGCTCCTAGTTGTGATTGCCATCACCCTTCCTTTTGGGTTGTCCTCCGTTTTTCCTGGAAGTTTCCCTTGATTCCTAGGAACTTCCTCCGCATGGCTGGACATTTGGTTTTCTAAAACCTTTTGGGCTTTATCAACCTTAGAAATGTGATCATCAACCTTGATAATGCGAGTCTCCAACCCTTGAAGCTTTCCCAAAATCGTCTCCAACATGGGATCGGGCTTTTCCTTCCGCGGAGTGCTTCCACCATTAGATGTTTGCCCCTGGCTTTTCAAAGGAGTGGAAGAAGAAGAAGGTGAAGTTAGTGAATTTTAATTGGAAGGGTAAGAATTACCGGAGTTTTGTTGATTGGAGCGCCAATTGTTGTTGTTTGAACCCCTATTGTTGTTCCAATTATTGTTCCGGTTGTTGTTGTTGTCGTTCCAATTATTCCGGTTATTGTTCCGGTTGTTGTTGTTGTTCCGGTTTGTACTCTCACCATTGTTGTGGTTATTGTTGTTGCCTAAGTAGCCAACATCCTTTCCGTTTTGCTTCGGAAAGTTGGTCTTGATAGCTTCTTTCAACTCTTTAATCTCATTGTTGAGAGAAAAGATTTGAGATTGAGCTTCATGTGTGAGCTTTTCTCCTTGCTCTACACGATTCCCCTCCACTTTCCGGTGAGAATACTTCTCTATGACCCTTGCTTGCTTCTCAATGAAGTCCCAAGCGTCATCTTCCCTCATGTCCATGAATGTACAACATGAGAGGGATTGGAGCTTGAATTGTGTCTCCACATCCATCCCCTTATAGTATATCTCCAAAAGTGCAAGCTTGGATATGCCATGATGAGGGAAATCCAATAGAAAATTGTTCGCTCCAAACGGTGTGTGCAAGCTTTAAATTTATAACCCTAGACGTAAGCTTAAAACAAGGATGCGAACCCGCAGTGTACGGGTCAATCGTAGTAAAAAGCAAGGAATTCCAGGGGTCGATCACAGGGACTTAGTGAAACAAACTCGATAACGGTAAGCTTCGTAATTACTAACCACAAGAGCAATTAAAACAATCAAAGATGAATAAGAAGTCAATAAAGCAAACATGCAATTCTAGGGATTAAAGCATCTAGTTGTGGTTCCAACTCAAGATCTAAAGATAAGCGGACAAAGTTAAGGTTTTTGCATAGGGAAGGTGTTACTAAAGTGGAATAGATCACCGGGTAAGTCTCACTACTCACTAATCCCAAACCGTAACTCCTATTACCGGGTAAGTCTCAAGGAATTAAGATAAATAATTATAACCTCGAACTAACACACCATCTAAGGGAATAGAATCAACCTTTACCGGGTAAGTCTCAGGCTAACTCACAAATATGGAATGGAAGCACACTCAAACCCCAATAAAGGATAAACCTTTATTACCTACACTTATGATCTTAGATACACAAACTAAGGAATTACCGGGTAAGTCTCATCCTAAGCTTGCATTGGACCAGGAAAGGTGTAATAAGAATAGGATTTGGCAAACTCTAACACTTAACTCTCAGTTTCGGATCAGATAAGTCACCTCGGTCAGACGAATCCCACCCCGGCCGAGATGTTCATCGATTGAACGAGATGCTTAGGTTTAAGGTTAAAGACTCGAACTTTCAGGGTCCTACTGGAATCTAAGATTATTCTATCATTGTTTTTCCCACAACCTTCAGCCAATCACCCTAGAATCACACAAGGAAATTAGCCACTCATCATCATCATGAAAGTATTAACCAAATATATGGGAAGAAGGTGAATATTTGAACAAGAAGAATTTAATGAAAAGACTTCAATAACTGAATCAAATATCACAACAAAAGCGTTCCTTGGATAGCAATCCAACAAGACTAGACAACAAGGAAGGGAATCTAAAATAATCTTACAAAAACCCTTCAAAAAGCTATAAAAGCTATGATCTTCAATCTTCCTTCAACCTTCAAAAAGGTTCTTCAAATCTCCCAATTGGAGTATTGCTGCTGTATAATGAGTGTTCCGCGTATAACAGGGTGCCGGATTTGTGGGAAATCCGACCCTTTTTATAGGAAAACAACCCTCCAAAGATAAAATATCTTAGAAAGATCTCTTCCCATAAAAATAGGTAAAATATATGATCTAGCATATCTTCTTCCTTCCAGGAGTCAAGCCCAAAAATATTAGATCCCTTTCCAAAGATAAAAGATCTCAACCAAGAATAAAATATTCTCGCCGCGTCCCAGGTGTTCGCCTCGATCGAGTCGACTTCCCTGGATCACCTCAGTCGAGATGGTCTGTGGCCAACCGAGGTGAGTCACAACTGAATGTGAAATCTCTCAAAACTGGTCCAAAGTGAATCTTTAATCCATGGCTATGCTTCCTGGATGGTTCCTTATGTTCCTCAATGTAGCTCCAATGACTCCATAGCTCCTTTTGCTCCTTTTTGATACAAAACGTGCCATTTTACCTACGATTCCAACAAAACTAGGTGTAGACCTCGATTCTCGCAAAGGTAGATGAAATGGTAATATAATCACATAATATACATACAAACATGCAGATTATGAAAGATAAAACGTCCAAACAAACCCTAAAATATAGACTATAATTCATGCTATCAAAATACCCCATACTTAGCCCTTGCTTGTCCCCAAGCAAGTTCCGCATATAGAAGACAAGATAGAATGGATTATAAGTCAAGAAAATCAATGAAAAGTCTTTCAAAAACATTTTTATGGTGTGCAACTATCATAGATCACTCTAAGAGAATACTTCATGGAATTTAAAATCAAAACATGTTCAAAACATTTTATAAATATAAGAAAGTTGTTCATCTTTGCATAAAATCATAGAATGCATAATAAGTCATAATTATCGAAATTAATCATGCATAATCCAGTTTAAACCACTAAGTCAATCAACAAGCTCAAGGTCTCAAGGGCTTCCCAAAAGAAAGGTTAAGAAACGTGTAGGGTAGGGATGTATGTAAGGTAATGTGGTGCTAGAATCCGGGAAAAGGATGAACTTCACTTTCACTTTGACTTGCAACATCTTCCACCAATAAGCTTTGCTTATTTCACACTTTTTCTTTTACTTTACTTTTTGGGATGCATGGACAGAGGTGCACAATAACCGAAGCCTAGGAAATCAGCAATCATCAATTTCTTGAGATGCATCAAACCCTTGATGCACATACCATGACCCGTTAGGAATATCGCTCAATCCGACTTTGGCAAGACACAAACACCCGGCTATGTGAATGGTGCCGAGTTACTCATCTTCATGATTGACTTCCCCAAACCTATTATTGCTTTCTAACACTTTCACTTCCAGCCACTTCTCAACCTTAACTTCACTTGCCTTCACCACTTCGCTTGCTTCCAAATTCCCGGATAGGTAAAGGGGGCAAATTGTATATGAGGGGCTAAGCATGATCAAGAAGAAGAAGAGAGAAGAATGAATTGCCTTGGTCTTTCCAGGAAGAAAGTGAGAGAACTCATAATGTGGTGTCAACCTTCAAATTCAACATAATTTGGATAAAAACAAAGTATTAAACATGTCAATAATTTCAAACAAAGCATTTAGCAACTTAAACATATTATAAAACCTTTCATACACATAAAGATTTCAAAACCAGTCAGTAAGCAAGATCTTCACTGAGATCATATCCAAATAAGAAGCACAAAAATCGTTTTCGAAAACTCTCAGTTAACCCACCTCGGTCGAGGTGTTCGTAGGTCAACCGTGGTGAAACGCCTCGTTCGGCCAGAACTACCCCAGTCGAGGTCCAAAAAAATTTTAAAAAACCATTTTTTTTTTCAGTTTCAACGTTTTTGTCAATCAAATAACCTGTAAGTATGCATGCAATCTCAGATAAACATATAAATGCAGAAGTGAAGCATAAATATAAATATCCGGTCAATCGAGTCATACATCAAAGTCAAATAATACATTCAATACCCCATACTTGGGACACACTGTCCCAGTGGGTCAAAATAAGTCTAAAGGATAAAAGTACTCACCGGATAATAGGCTGAACTGCATAAAAATAATAAAGAAAAATCCTGCAGCTCTCAATAGTCCTGGTCCGGTGGTGGTGGTGGTGGTGGCACGTACGGATACTGGGATGGGTCAAATGGATAACCCATAGTCTGCTGGAACTGTATCTCCATCATCCTACGCTGATAGTGCTGCCCCTATAATACCTGATGAGTCCAGCTGTCAATCTGTCGGTGCTGGGCAGCAAATCTCTCATGCAGGTCCACAGTAAGGGCAGCATAAGAGTCTATCATCTGATCCGTCAGATCATCGATCCGACGATGAGCCTCTGAATCTCTAAGACGGCGCGTCCTACGCCTAGCAGGTCTAGCAGGTGATGCAGCAGGTGCAGGCTCAGTATCCTCCTCATCCAGATCTACAATCGGTGGTGCGCTCGTCCCTGCAGTATCTGTCCCTGTATCCATCGGGACTCCACCATCTCTCTCATCAACCGTCTCCTCGTCATCAGCCTCCTCCTCCTCCTCAGCTGGGGCAGCTGCTGCCTCTCTATAATCCTCCATCAGTGGAGCCCAAGCGGTCTGCCAATAGTGTGGGTCATAAACAGTGAACTAGGCAGACCACCTGATCCCCTGTGGCGCTGTTAGCTCCCACGGCATAGCCACGTACGGAGTAGTCAGACCTCGGGGAACGAGAATCTGCCGAGTGATCATCTCCTGCAATCCAAGCGGCTTGGCAGCCGCCACAATCGTACAAGCACTAAGGTCCATGTCCTGATAGCTAGCTATATGGGTGACAAGCCCTCCGCATCAGATGTCTCCCTTTGCCTTGGCCTTGATCTTGTGCAGATCCTCTGCCAACATCAAGCCAAAGTCCGGGAAACCCCCAGTAACCATGCAGTACACACTGAAAAGCTCTCCCTGTCGGATCTTCTGGGGCGTCTCAGTACGCGCCAGAAGCATCTCACTGAAGATCCGGTGGGCTAACCTAAAGGCTAAGTGGTAGATGACCTTCTCCCTGGAATCTCCAGGGCGCCATCTATCTGCGTGCTCAACAATATGGGCAATCTGCCCCCAAAACTCCCTAGCTACTGATCGGGACGGGAAGTCAACAGCGGTGGGCTCAGGAAAGCCGAAAATCTCTCTCCAGTACTCTAGTGGCACTAAGAAGTTCCGGTTCATCAACCGGTACTTCACAGAACGCTCTGTGGGAAGGTAGGTGAAGGAGCTAACGAACTCTAGGGTCGGCTCCAAATAGGCTGGGGCTCGGATCTCAATAAACTAATCCAGCCCAACCGTAGAAATCATCCTCCTAAGGTCTCCGTCGACATGGAGGCAATCAAAAGCAGACACGTCCAGGAAGCGTGGTGCAATCACTGGACGGCTGGAAATACGCTTGTAATCCACCCAGTGTCGCTCATGGATCACCGGGCGGTAAGGTCGGGAAGAAGAGGAAGAAGGGGAAGGTGAGGATCTATCTCTGAGGGTAAGGCGGCGTTCAGAACTCATTTTCAATTCAGTCACTGTCGGGTCACCCCGGTCACTGACAACTCTCAAGAATCACCTCGGCCGAGGCACAGCTCGACTGGACCGAGGCGGCGAACTGGATCTAATTTCCTCAAAAAATTCAGTTCTTTTCCCCCAAAAATCACTACAACTGCTTCCTATGGGGTACTTAAGCCTTTCCTCAACAAATGCAGGGGAAACCAAAGCCCAAATCGAAGCAAAACGGAGAAGTTAGGGTTTCGGTTCGTTTTACCTCGTTTCGGCCGAATCGGTTCGATTTTCTGCAGATATGTACTTGCAACGCTATCCTCTATCCTTCAATCGTAGTTTGGAGACAGAAATCATCGAAAAAGAGGAAGAAACGAAGGAGGCAAGGTGAATCTGTCGCCGCGGTCGAGGAGGGTTGAAAGTGAAGAGAGAGAAAATTAATCCCCCTTTTATACCCTTTCTGGAATCTGCTGTCACCTCGGTCGAGATGGTCTCGACTGGACCGAGGTGGTACGGACCGAGGTGGCTCTTCAGAAACCCTAGTTGCCTCGGTTGCTCAAGAATAATCTCGGTCGAGGTGCTCTGATAGCAACCGAGATGCCTCAGTCGAACTTCGTCTTCTCAAATTCTCGAACTTCTGTCCTTCCAGTTATGCTCCTTCTTCAGATGTTTCCTGTCATCTGTCTAGAACGCCAAAAACAAAACAAGCAAAGCAAAAGCAAACAAACTATCTAAGCTAGACTAGAAAACGGGAAAAGAAAGCAATACCTTGTGTTGCCTCCCAAGAAGCTCTTGGTTTAAGGTCGCTAGCTGGACCGTGATGCATCTCAAACGAGGTATATTGGTGCAACCTCCTCAACCGGAGTTTCCGGTTGGTACTTCTTAAGCCTATGACCGTTGACCTTGAAGCTTCCGCTAGTTTCGCCCCATATCTCAACTACACCATGAGGAAAAACATGTTTCACAACATAAGGTCCGGTCCATCTAGATTTTAACTTACCTGGAAAAAGGCGGAGGCGGGAGTTGAAGAGTAGAACTAAGTCTCCTTCGTTAAGCTCCTTTGGGACGATATGCTTGTCATGCCATCTCTTCGTCCTTTCTTTATAGATTTTGGCATTCTCATAAGCGTTCAAACGCAGCTCCTCCAGCTCGTTGAGCTCCAATAGTCGCTTCTCGCTGGCCTCCTTGATGTCGAAGTTCAACCATTTGATCGCCCAATATGCTTTGTGTTCCAATTCGACGGGCAAATGACAAGACTTCCCATATACCAAATTATAAGGGGTGGTACCTATGGGAGTCTTAAATGCGGTCCTGTACGCCGAAAGAGCATCGTCCAATTTCATGGACCAATCCTTCCTCGTCCTAGAGACGGTCTTCTCCAAAATTGCCTTGATTTCTCTATTCGAGATCTCGACCTGTCCACTAGTTTGGGGGTGATAAGGGGTTGATACCTTGTGGGTTACCCCATACTTCGATAGAAGTGCCTTGAACTTCCGGTTGATGAAATGCGCCCCTCCATCGCTAATGATGATGCGTGGAGTTCCATGAAGTCAATCCCCCACACATCAAAGATTTCCACTTCTTGGATGTTGTTAAGTGGCATCTCGTTCCTTCTCGATAAATTTCCTGTTCTTTGGCATGCATCACAAGAGACAACAAAAGATTGTACATCCTTAAATAATGAAGGCCGAAAGAAACCGGAACGTAATACCTTAGCGCATGTTTTATCGGTGCTAGCATGTCCTCCACAAGGAAGTGAATGGCAATGCCGTATAACGCTATTAACTTCATCTTCCGGAATGCATCTTCGAAGCATCCCATCCGGCTCGCGCTTGAATAGCAGCGGCTCGTCCTAGTAGTAGTGTCGTACTTCTTTGAAGAATTTCTTCTTTTGAGAGTACGTCAATCCGGGCGCGTTTCCTGGCAAACAAGATAATTCACAATATCAGCATACCAAGGTCCGTTTTTATCAGAAAGTTGGTGGATTGAATGTTCCACCAACTGAAGATGAATGTCAGAGAAGGGAGTAAGAAGTTTATTATTCTCAGTAGTCTCAGTCGACATCATCTCGCCATCGACCTCGGTCGAGGCGCAGAGGCGTTGACCGAGATGTTCTTCAGTCGCCTCGCTCGGTCCAGAAAGCGCCTCGGTCGAGGTACTGCGACTGGAGCCGAAACTGGAGATCCTCGTCTCCTGGATTAGCTTCTCAGTTTTAGCTCCTGGATCCTCTTCTAGTGCCTTTAAGCTCCGTATATCTACATCACAAGAAGCATCTATACCTTCCTTCATTAAACTGAAGCTAATAATTCTTTCGAGTGGATCGTTAATGAGGATAGAGCTCACCAATTCTCTTGATTCTTCTTCATCGTAGATGTTGAACATATCATCAGTTAGCTGCTCCCCTTTCATGGCTGCAAGCAATGCGAACTCCACTTCATCGCCGCCAACGTTGAATTTCAACTTGGCGTTCTTGCAATCCACGTTGCAACCCGAAGTTGCTAGAAATGGCCTCCCGAGAATAATAGGAACAGGATAATCTGCGGGAATGTCAAGCACAACAAAATCGATAGGTAGATAGAAGTTACCTAACTTGACTGGAACGTCTTCCAAGATGCCCACGGGATGGGTAATGGAGCGATCCGCCATATAAAGTCGAATCTTGACCGGCTTGGGCTCTCCAAGTCCGATCTTCACACATAGCTCCAGCGGATTGATGCTCACGTTGGCTCCTAGATCACAAAGGGCTTCACAAGTGACATCCCCAACTTGAATGGGAATGCAAAATGAGCCGGGATCTCTTAATTTAGGTGGCATCTTCTCCTTCATGATTTGAATAAGCTCCGAGGATTTAGATGTCATCCTAACTTCACCAAAGTCTTTCAGTTTCCTTTTCCTTGATACGATCTCCTTCAAGAACTTCCTATAGGCGGGCATTCCTAGAATAGCATCAAGGAAAGGAATGTTAATATGTAGTTTATTCATCAAGTCAAGGAACTTACCAAAGTGCTTGTCTAGATGTGCTCTGGCCCTTGACTGGGGGAATGGAAGTGGTGGTTTGTATGTTGGAGGTGGAACATAAACTTCAGTTTTCCCCTCCGCTTTCTGTGGCTCCACCTCGGTTGGCATCTCGGTCGAAGTGTTCTTCGACTGTATCGGGACCGAGGTGGTCTTCGTCGGTACTGGCACCGACCGAGGTACTGGATCTGCAGTTTTCAGTCCACTCCTCGTAGTTATGGCCATGATCTGGCCCTTAGGGTTGCTCCCCGTCCTTGCTGGAACCTTCCCTGGATCTCTTGGCGCTTCATTCGCCGTACTTGCAAGTTGTTGTTCAAAGGCCTTTTGGGCCTTCGAAAATGAAGTCATAGAAGTCTCCATAGCGTTGAGCTTGATCAAGATAGCCTCCAGAACTGCGTCTTTCTTTTCCGGCTGAGACGAACTTGATCCTTGCCCTTGGCTTTTCAATGGAGTAGAAGAAGAAGAAGAAGGGGAAGAGAGTAAAGGGTTAGAGGAATCGTTAGAGTTGGAGTTTGAATGGTTATTACCGTTATTTTGGTTGTTCGCCTTCCAATTATTGCTATTGGATCCTCTATTGTTGTTGTTGTTGTAATTGTTGTTACGGGGACCGTTGTTGTTGTTACGGTATCCGTTGTTGTTGTTCCTTTTCCCTTGCTCTTCCTTCTTGGTTTGAGCAACCAAGAGTTCCTTCAATTGCTTCACGTCATTCTTCAAAGACGTGAGTTAATTGTTGTTGGGCTGAGTTTCTTGGAAGTTAACTCTTTTAACTCCACCTTCAGCTCCTTGGTGGGTGTACTTCTCCATATGCAAAGCTTGCTTCTCGGTGAAGTCCCAAGCTTCGTCAATCGCCATGTCCATAAAGGTACCGGCGGAGAGTAGTTGGAGATTGAACTGGGTGCTTCCGTTCAGTCCCTTGAAGTATATCTCTAATAACTCTAGCTTTGGAATCCCATGATGTGGGCAATCCAAAAGAATGTCCTTGAACCGCTCCCATGACTTGGACAAACTCTCCTTGTCCTTCATAATGAAAGCGTTGATCTTTCCTCTCATTTCAGCGGTTTTTGAGGGGGAAAGAATTTCGTCAAGAATTCCGTAGTCATCTCCTCCCATGTGCTGATTTTTCCTGGAGGAAGAGATTGATACCAAGTAAGAGCTCTATCTTTTAAAGAAAAGTAAAAAGGTCTTAGCTTGTAGTTGTTGTTTTCAATCCTCGGAGGTCTCAAGGTTTCCATCAAGATCTCATAGTTTTGAAGATGTTGATGTGGTGATTCCTTCTCTAGCCCTCCGAACTGGCATTGGCGAATCATAGACAGAACTTGCGGTCGAAGTTCATAGTCATGGTCCGCCGGATCTCCTAGATTAACTCCTGGACGCCTCAGTTGTTGATTGGGGTCCATCCTTTGACCTAGGGTTTGTGGGATTCCTACAAGAAGAACATCTCGGACTGGCCTCCAAAGTGGAAGTACATCGGCCGGGGCGTCAGGTACTGGAACCTGCCTCGGTCGAGGGTCAGCAACTGGGACCTGCATCGGTCGAGGATCAACTGGTGGATCTTCCCTCGGTCGAAGTAGAATCTGGTCTCGTATGACTACCATCTCCGCTTCGATTGCTTCAGTCTTGGTGTGAGTTTCTTCCTTCTCTTGCCTTAGTTCTTCCCTGCTGAGGCGTAGCAGCTCTAACGCCTCTTTCAACTCGGCCTCAAGATTGCGGTTGTCTTGTTGGGCCATCTTCGCTTCTCTTAAGCGTCGCTTGTATGTCTTTTCTGGTTCGGGATCGTAAGAAACGATTTCCTTCCCAGTGCGGGTTCTTCGCATATACCTAAGAAAGAACCTGCAAAAGTCACTCAAGTAGAGTGGTTAGTAGACACGGGGGCAAGTGCCCCAAGAGCAAACCGTACCGGCTCGGTCTAGACCAAGTCCCCGGCAACGGCGCCAAAAACTTGTTCGCTCCAAACGGTGTGCGCAAGCTTTAAATTTATAACCCTAGACGTAAGCTTAAAACAAGGATGCGAACCCGCAGTGTACGGGTCAATCGTAGTAAAACGCAAGGAATTCCAAGGGTCGATCACAGGGACTTAGTGAAACAAAGTCGATAACGGTAAGCTTCGTAATTACTAACCACAAGAGCAATTAAAACAATCAAAGATGAATAAGAAGTCAATAAAGCAAACATGCAATTCTAGGGATTAAAGCATCTAGTTGTGGTTCCAACTCAAGATCTAAAGATAAGCGGACAAAGCTGAGGTTTTTGCATAGGGAAGGTGTTACTAAAGTGGAATAGATCACCGGGTAAGTCTCACTACTCACTAATCCCAAACCGTAACTCCTATTACCGGGTAAGTCTCAAGGAATTATGATAAAGAATTATAACCTCGAACTAACACACCATCTAAGGGAATAGAATCAACCTTTACCGGGTAAGTCTCAGGCTAACTCACAAATATGGAATGGAAGCACACTCAAACCCCAATAAAGGATAAACCTTTATTACCTACACTTATGATCTTAGATACACAAACTAAGGAATTACCGGGTAAGTCTCATCCTAAGCTTGCATTGGAGCAGGAAAGGTGTAATAAGAATAGGATTTGGCAAACTCTAACACTTAACTCTCAGTTTCGGATCAGATAAGTCACCTCGGTCAGACGAATCCCACCCCGGCCGAGATGTTCATCGACTGAACGAGATGCTTAGGGTTAAGGTTAAAGACTCGAACTTTCAGGGTCCTACTGGAATCTAAGATTATTCTATCATTGTTTTTCCCACAACCTTCAGCCAATCACCCTAGAATCACACAAAGAAATTAGCCACTCATCATCATCATGAAAGTATTAATCAAATATATGGGAAGAAGGTGAATATTTGAACAAGAAGAATTTAATCAAAAGACTTCAATAACTGAATCAAATATCACAACAAAAGGGTTCCTTGGATAGCAATCCAACAAGACTAGACAACAAGGAAGGGAATCTAAGATAATCTTACAAAAACCCTTCTAAAAGCTATAAAAGCTATGATCTTCAATCTTCCTTCAACCTTCAAAAAGGTTCTTCAAATCTTCCAATTGGAGTATGGCTGCTGTGTAATGAGTGTTCCGCGTGTAACAGGGTGCCGGATTTGTGGGAAATCCGACCCTTTTTATAGGAAAATAACCCTCCAAAGATAAAATATCTTAGAAAGATCTCTTCCCAGAAAAATAGGTAAAATATATGATCTAGCATATCTTCTTCCTTCCAGGAGTCAAGCCCAAAAATATTAGATCCCTTTCCAAAGATAAAAGATCTCAGCCAAGAATAAAATATTCTCGCCGCGTCCCAGGTGTTCGCCTCGGTCGAGTCGACTTCCCTGGATCACCTCGGTCGAGATGGTCTGTGGCCAACCGAGGTGAGTCACAACTGAATTTGAAATCTCTCAAAACTGGTCCAAAGTGAATCTTTAATCCATGGCTATGCTTCCTGGATGGTTCCTTATGTTCCTCAATGTAGCTCCAATGACTCCATAGCTCCTTTTGCTCCTTTTTGATGCAAAACGTGCCATTTTACCTACGATTCCAACAAAACTAGGTGTAGACCTCGATTCTCGCAAAGGTAGATGAAATGGTAATATAATCACATAATATACATATAAACATGCAGATTATGAAAGATAAAACGTCCAAACAAACCCTAAAATATAGACTATAATTCATGCTATCACAAATCCTGAAATCTCTCCCAAGATTGAAACAAACTTTCGTTAGATCTCATACAAAATGCATTAATCTTACCTCTTAGCTCCGCCGTTTTAGATGGCGGAAAGAACTTAGTGAGGAACTCCGCGGAAAGATCCTCCCATGTCTCAAGCTTTCCACTTGGAAGAGCTTGATACCAAGACAATGCTTTCCCCTTCAAGGAGAAGAAGAAAGGCTTGAGTTTGTAGCTGTTGGTAGTTGCGTTCTTAGGCTTCATTGTCTCCATCATAATCTCAAAGTTTTGTAGATGTTGGTGTGGAGATTCAGCACTTGTTCCACCAAATTGGTTTTGGCGAACAATGGTAATAACTTGAGGGTTGAAGCTAAACCCTTGTACATCATCAGCATCAAAGTTCACACCTAGACGGCGTGGTTGCTGCGTTGGATCCATCCTTTGGCCAAGAGTTCTTGGCTCTTCTTCCACACGTTCGACCCTCACATTCCTAGGTGGAACACGGCGATTTGCAGCTGGCCGTGGAAAGAATGGATTCACATTGATCGTGGGATCAATTTCCTCTAGCGGTGGCATGGAGGAGTCGCTATCCTCATTGGATGAGTTGGCTCTAACCGATCTTCCCAGTCTCCTCCTTTTCTTTTTCTCCTTATGTTTGTTTATCTCCAACCTCATTTGGAACATCATGTCCAATAGATCATCAACCTTTGTTTGATGACGATCCATCTCTTCCCTACGAGTTTTCTCACTCCATTGGAGTTGAGCTTCCTTTTCCGCTAACTCCGATTGGAGATCACGTTCTCTTTCTTCAGCCATTTTCTTTTCCTTATGCTTTCTCCTTAAAGTCCTCTCAAGCTCTTGATCAAGAGGTAAGAGGTCTTCTTTATTCCTAGACCTGCGCATGCACTTGAAAAGATATCAAATAACAAGGGAGAAGCTCCCAAGCTTGACAACCGATAACCGAATTCGGCCTAAACCAAATCCCCGGCAACGGCGCCAAACACTTGTTCGCCACTTAGTGTGCGTGCAAATAAGCTTTAATTATAAAACTAGAATCAAGCAAGCGAACCCGCAGTGTACGGATCGATATAGTTAAGCAAGAATTCCAGAGTATCGAACACAGGGATTTGGGGGTTAAATCCAATTATAGAATTATCAAGCGAGTAAATGTATGAGCTTTTGTAAATATTGGGAAAACAACAGTCCTAAAGATCCAGGAATCCAGATGTGGAAATCGATTCAAGATATACTAAAGATGTAAGGACAGAGTTAAGGTATGCAAAGGTATACGAATGTAAGGTAATCGTACGGTGAAGTTCCAAAAACCTTATATGACTCACCTAAAAGACACTCTCTATAAAGGTTGTTGAGGCTTCAATATAGAAAGGTTCTAAAGGTAAGAATTAACGTCAAATACCCAAACATGTAATCGAAGGATCAAGACTAACTAAACCGATTAAGGTTGTGACACTCAAAATCGAGGTAGAGGTTGTTGAGGCTTCACTACCACCTAGAAAAGGCAAGCCAAGACTAAGTTAAAGCAAATCTTTAACTTTGGATTAAAGTAAAAGCAAGTTCGTAAACTGACACAAAATTACGGGTAGTTCTTGAGTTCCATGGCCGTAGAAGCTCAATAACAGACCGTGGATTAGGTTCGTCGGCGATTCTCTCTAACCCTCAGGGTCCAATCTGTTTACGATCGATCTATCATCATCTAAGCCACAACTATCAACCCTTCACCTTAGAATTGCTAAAGGGTTTTAGCCAACAATAGTCATATTGATATCAATTTCAAGGTTTAAAAGAATGAAAGATGAAAACTTCCAAAAACCTTCAATAACTTTCAAATCAATCTCAAATCCACAAATCAAGAACAATAATGTTAATAGATTCGGAATAACACAAACAATCACGAATCTTAGATAAGAAGGAAGAACGGGATGTCAATCCGTCTTCTAAATCAAACCTAAAGATGAAGCGTAACCTTCTCGCGAACAATCTTCCAAATCTTCAACTCTTCCGTCAATCCGGAAATCTCAATAGCAAAGCGCAAATCTCTCAATCACAATCTCCGCAAAAGCGCGCAACTAGGGTAAGTCCAAACGTAAGCGAAGGTGCGTCTAAGCAGAGGTGACGGAATCTCTCTTCTTCCGTCCTTTTATAGGGTAAGATAAAATATAAGCCCGGCCCAATTGCATAGAAGATCGTGGCTTAAAATATTGCGTAAAAGATCGCCAAGATCACGGTCGTGGAAGGGTTCCACGCCCGTAATTTAGAGCGTGGAAGTTGGTCACGGTTTGACACAACCCTCCACGGCCGTGCAAGTTGCTGGAATGCACCACGCCTCTCTTGCCAAGTTCCACGGCCGTGGACTAGAACGTGGAATGTAGTAAGGCCGTATTTTAGAGCGTGGTTTAGAGCTAGTTCGTGGTTTTCCTTAGCCTCGTGCCATTCTTCAAGTTAGCACCTTCCTTAGCTCCTAGAGATGTCCTCAATCCTTGGACATGCTCAATCAAACTCCATTCTTGCTCAATCCGTTCGGAAATAGCTCTTAATTGCCTACAATCAACATAAAGCTTGTGTAGATCTCTATATCGACAATATAGACAAACTAGCTCACAAATGCATCAATGCTTAATCAATGACTATCAATATGGATGAAATACACTTAGAAAACGTGCCTAAAATATCACAATATTTCATGCTAACAACAATGAAGTATGAACCTCCGTCACTAAAGATGGTCCGCGGTGTCCCAAACCTTGGGAAAATAGTTCTATTAAAGAACTTGACAACAACCATGGCATCATTAGTTGGAGAGGCAATAACTTCAACCCATCTCGAAACATAATCTCCAACTTGAAGTATGTATTGGTTTCCACAAGATGATAGGAAAGGTCCCATGAAGTTGACTCCCTAAACGTCGAAGATTTCCACCTCCTGAATGTTGTTGAGAGGCATCTTGTTTCTCCTAGAGATATTTCATGTTCTTTGACAAGCATCGCAACAAGAAACAAAGGTTTGTACATCCTTAAATAAAGTAGGCCAAAAATATCCGGATTGCAATACCTTAGCGCTAGTTTTATTGGAACTAGCGTGTCCTCCACAAGTGAATGACAATGACGAATGAATCTTTGGATTTCGTTCTCCGGCATAGATCTCCTAATGGTGCCGTCGGGAGCTCTCTTGAAGAGTAGAGGTTCATTCCAAAAGTATTGCCGGACATCCCTAAAAAACTTCTTTCTTTGTGCATAGGATAGTCCGGGAGGTGTTTCCTTAGAGTGGGGTTGGGTGTTTACCTTGTGGTTTCTTTCTTCTTGTTAAAGACAGTTACTCTTATTGTGGTTTAAGTACTATAGGTTGTTAGACGTTGTTGCATTCATCTCTTTAAAATACTATTTTATGAATTTCGGTTTTTCTTATTTGTGTCTTATTGCAAGATCCTAGTAATATTGTTCTCAAACTGAGGTCGGGACCCATTGTGAGGTCCTAACCAGTAATGTCCCGAGTTTTGAGAATTCGGGGTGTTACAATAGCTTCAAATTTGTTCAACTCAAACTCTCCAAGCTCTCACATCAATTATCACAATGACTGATCAATTAAAGCGGCCAAAGTATCCTCTGATACCGCGGAAACGAAAAAAAAGTTTATGGTTTTTTTTGCGGAAACGTAGGTTTAATAAAAGTGTTCTGATACCATGAAAAGATTTGTGAAATGAAAACAAGTGTATTTTATTGATCAAATAATGTTTATATAGCCAAAAACAAAGAGATAAAATAATAAAATAATAACACAAGGGAAGTCCGATAAGAGATAAGCCCAATACTCTAACAAAGACTGTCAACTAATGGAAACAACGTTCTCTCATTGATATCCGGTAGATATATTATACAAGTATGAATCAAGGACACATCTTGTGTAGATATGTAGTCATTCCTCCAAAGATGTATGATGTATGTAATCACTTTCATCCTTAGCATATGAAGTTATGCACAATATTATGTTAGACATTACTTAGATAGATTAGAAAAGATAATAAACAATTTTTTAAATAAGAATAATATATACGTTGTCTGCATTTTGAAGTTGGCTCTAGAAATAGCGTGTTTGCTCGCTGATCCCAATGCTACAAATCGAACATCTGCTTTTGATTCTACCTCATTTCCAGCGACGTAGATACTAAAAAGTATGCATTGAGTTCCATTAATGAAATAAAAATATTATTTTATTAAAAATTAGTTTCATCAAATGAAATAAAACAGAAAAATACATTGAAACAAGGAATCAAAATTATCTAGCACACTACACAAGATAACAACAAAAAAAGTCCAGAGAAGTCTATGGAAAATGTGTATATATACGTTTATATCTCAACACGAGAGCCGCATATAACAATCTCGAATTCTTTCTTTTGTTCCCTTAATCCATTCATGTGACCTATAACAAATTCGAAGACCTTCACGACTGATCTCTATATGAAAATAAAATGCATCATTCCTTGTTTTTCATTTTCTTGTGAAGAGTAAAAATCAAAGATAGGAGATAATATTTTACCATATTTTAACATGAGTTTATCAATGCCTTTTTCATTCTCGTACAATCATTAGCATTGCCTACCATCACAACCATTATATGGTCGAATATAACATAGACCTTGTCATAATTTTCAGTAACTACACAAAATTGATCATATTAAGTATAAATTTGTTGTAATAGACGACCACCTATATAATTACACAAATAGTAAATTTCAATTATGTAATGCTCAAATTTTAAGCGTGTTCTCGATAAGTATCTTTCCGTATATTTATTGATATTTTAATAGCCTAAATATATTTTCTGGGTACTTTATCTGTATTTATATCATTATATTATTATCAAGAAAAATTTACGGAAGTACTTTATATATCGTAAACAATATTGGGATAATTTAGTAAGTAGGCTTTTTTTTATTATCGTACTCTAAGTAGGCTTTTATTAGTTTTCCAATTAGTAAATATACCCTTCCATATTTTTTACCGTCCAAACCCTAACCTCCCCTTCGTTCTTCCGCTTCTCTCGCCCTAACCCTCACCCTCACCCTACTCCCTTCTTCTCTTTCCCCTTCCCAACTGTGTCGCTCTGCCTCAGGCATCCGGTTACCAAAATCCGACGCCGAGGAGCAGCGGCACGCCGCCAACGAACCTTCGGCCGCCAGACTCGACGATGGATTGATGTCGACCGAACCAGGATGGGCTCGACAACGGTATGTGGCATCGTTTTCTCTCCTCTTCTTCGCTTTGGCTGCTGCTAAGAGGCGTCCTAAAACTGGACCAAGGTTGGCTCGAGGGACTGTTTGTAGGCTTGAGGGAAGGATGCAAACCCTGTTGATGTGTTTCTAGTATGTGAATCTTCTTTTCTGGTATGAGTTTTCTTCTTACTTTGTTTCCAGCATAAAATTCTACCAAGGGATTCTTAATCGTGATTTTGGGGAGCAATCTTCAGAGAGCGCTTCCAATTAGGTTAATAACGGTACGGAAGAACAAGACTCGTGACGTGTAGTTTCTTGTTGACCAGTATTCGGGAAAGCTCAACTATTATTGTAGCGTTGACGTTGCCAAGAATTTTGTTGAAACTGAATTTTGAAATGCACAGGAAGAATTAATTCTTGAAATGCACAAGAAGATGTGTAGATGGAGCAGGACTTTGAAATTCAATTTTGCTGTCAAGAATTAATTCTTGACAAATCTTGGATAAAGTAGTTTGGTTTTGTGGGTGCTTGGTTGCTTACATGTTTTGCAGCAAGCGTTGCAACGAGGAAGGATACGCGGATACAAAATCGGTACATAGTCGTGAATGTTGATATGCAATTGTAATTCTTACAGTAGTGAAGAAGGCCTAGATACTTTGGATTGCCATAAATCTTGGATGAGACTCAACAATTGATTGTACTATTCCATTGAAAAAACTAGAGTGCTTGGTGTTGATTCAGAAGATGAAGTAGCATCTAATCCTCTTGATGGAAGATTATACATTTGAGGAGGATTGACTTGTAATTTGTAACACAGTTTAGTATAATGACCATTGATCTTGCACTGAGAACAATAGTATATAAAATTAAGTTTCTGATATGAGAAATTGCATCTCGAAATTGCATCTCATTTTGACAGATTTTTTTCTCTCTTTGATGTGGTATATAGGTGCAAACCTTTTTCATACCAGAAAATTTTGGTATGAGTTTTCTGGTATGAATTTTCATACCAGAAAACTCATACCAGAAAAAAATATGGTATGAAAATATTTTGGTATGAAAAAATTCTAGTATAAAAAATTCTGGTATGAAAAAATTCTAGTATAAAAAAATTCTGGTATGATAAAATTCTGGTATGATAAAATTGTGTTATGATAAATTTCTGGTATGATAAAAATCTTGGTATGATAAAATTTCTAGTATGAGAAATTTATGGTATGAGAAATTTTTGGTAGGATAAATTTATTCCAGAAAATAAAAAAAATAATAAAGAAAATAAAAAATAAAATAAAATAAAAAACAAATTCAGTAATTAAAAATTAAAACATACACTTAAATAACAAATAACAAACATTCTTTTTTTTTTTAATGGAGGGGTTAATTATTTTTACCTACCACTAAATAAAAGTGGTAAAAAATTTTGGGTACATTTACTAAATCATATTCTCAAAAAGGCCTAGTATGTCAAATACTCCCAACAATATTTTTGCAGAAAAGGTTGGAAGGTTGTTCCGATTCGTAAATCCCATTTGTAGACTTTTATCGAGTTTATTCATTTCCAATTTCCAATTTTATTTTTATTTAATTTTTATTTTCCTTTCTTTCTTGCTTTTCTATTTTTCGTTTCCCTCTTCCTTCATTGCTGGTGTGACAACTATTCACCCTTAGCTTGTAGCCTACACAAGCAAGCTTCATGACCCCTCGTTGCAACCCTTAGCTGACCCCTCACTCATCTCCCTCTGTAACTTTTGGCCACCTTCTCCATGATGAAGCTGAAGCAGCATCAAGCCTCCCCTTATGCTCATCCCTTCCCCCTTCAGCCTCCCCTGCAACCAGTCTCCAGCCCCTGCAGATAGTCTTCAACCTCCTCTGTCCTCGACCTCACCTGCTTCTCTTGGCTCCGCAACTCAGGAACCCCGCACCCTCTCTCCCTTGTGCAGACCTGACCATGCGTTCCCCTGTGCAACACTCCTCGCAAGCCTCTCGAGGCTCTCCCCCTCCTCTCTTATCTCAGTTACTCCTTCTCTCTCGCTTCTCAACCCTGCTGTGCCACACCCGGATCAACTCAACAACAAGAAAACATCGAGTCGGCCCTCCTCCCTCGAGCCTCGCACCGGCAACCACGCACCTGCTTCGTCTCTTATCGGTGACAGCTTCTCAAAGTCTCCTCTGTCTCACCGGAAACCACACCACCAGAGGGAGCACCACGCCGCAACCTCCTTACTCGCCTTCGCCGGTGCTCCGCCAACGCCGTGCTGGATCCCTGCCAAAGCCGCCGCCCCTGTGTAAAGCCTTTCTCAGCCGGAGCGCTACTGAAGCGCGTCTTAAGAAAACCCTTTAGGGTTAATTCAAATCGCCCCCCCTAATTTGGTATAATTACTGGATGTACCCGTATTTTTTATAATTGCATAATTCACCCAACTTTTGTAAAGTTGCAGAAGTGCCCCTCTTTGTATATTTACAAAAAATGCCCAATGTTTTATTTACGGAAAATGACCCAAGTTTATGAAATGCTTATATTTGCCCTAAAAATGTATTTGTCAATTTTAAACTTGTATTTCAATTATGAGGTTATTCTTATAGCATATGTATTATATATGATGACCAATTTTAGCCTTTAAAGCTAAACTTGTTTAGTTTGGTGTTAGGTTCAGAAACGACCCCAACAATGGCCTAGCGAGTCCAAGTTCAACATCCATCCATCGTCTTCCGCCTTTTCGGCATCGTGTGAGTTACCTTTCCCTCGACCTAGTTATGTTTAGTATTAATAGCATGCTAGGTTGGATCTAACATAACTTAGTGGAAATACCAAGTATTGGTTATGGACCTTAGGTGAGTGTTCGAGGATTGTGAAATGTTTTATGACTTAAGGTGTTAATGTTATTTGATTAGGATTGTGAGGTTTGAGAAATCGAGTATATGGTTGTTTAGTTTATGGGCTAGGATATGCGTATCCTAACATGGTGTTGTTACCGTTGAGTTTGTTTGGACTAGGCATATTTATCCTAGTATGTTCTATGGCTTATGATCTTGCGAGATCATAGGGTCAAGAAGTCTAAGGACTTGTAGCTTGTGTTGAGTGTGATGTGAGCATGAGAGATTCTAGGATGCAGTCCTAGAATGTGAGTCAAATGATCTATGTAGGTCATTTGTGTAGAAGTCTTAGACTTGTTGAGTTGAGTGAGTTGATGATATAGTTATCTTCTTATGAGCAGGTTGTGGACTCCTTCCCAAGGGAAGCGAGAGTGTTGTGAGTTGAGTGTGGCCATAAGGTAAGTATCCGGACTTACTTAGCTCATATTCCTTGTATTAGCATTGATGTGTGTTTGGTGGTGTGTGTTTATTATTTATTGTTTATAACAACTAAACCGGAAATAGGATTACCGACCTTTACATTATTTTGGCCCAAGTGTATGATAACGGGCGGTAACATCACTATCTAGCTCTTGCGAGAGCTATGAGGTTCTCGGCGACTAGCCCGTGCTGGTTAGACGGACGGAGGCATCCGTACCGTTCCATTGCCGGAAGAGGGGACCGAGGCGAGTTTCGGGAGATTCTCGTGTCACAAAAGAAGTTGAACTAGAATGGGATATGACTTAATAATAAAAAGATAATAAACTGGACTTGTGTGATTTGGTATACATTGTGTGTTAAGTTGATTTACTTGTGTTTGTGCCTTTCACCTTAATTCTAATGCTTCGAATATTAGCTAACGGTTTTATACCGATTGTTGTAGATTGCCTTGCAGGTTAGGAATGCGGCTGAGAGATCCAAAAGAGTGGGGAACCGGGGTTTCGTACATTTTAGGAGGGGTTTTGGTTACAGTCAGGTTGTGTTTTTTTCTTCGGTTATTGTGTTTTGTATGCCGCGTGTATGGCGTTTAGTCTTTGTTTTATATCTCGGCTGAAGTCTTTTGTTTGTTCGGTTTCGGGTTTTCATTGCATTGCATAAAAATGTATTTCATTTTGGCCTTTATTTGTGTCTTATTGAAATATCCGGTGAAATTGTTGTCAGGCTAAGGGTCGGGACCCATTGTGAGGTCCCAACCCGTAGCATCCCGAGTACTGCGGATTCGGGGTGTTACAAAAGTGGTATCAGAGACCTAGGTTGACAACAATGGCACTCGCAATCTTCTAAAGGCCGAAGGAGGAATAAACAGAACCCCTACGGGTTTTGACTTTTTGTTTTCAAAATCACATGCATGAGTCGGGGTAGAATGTACGGACCACCACTTCTTCCGCTGATCTCGGCAGCTTAGTTTATTGGATTTACGTATATATGTAGATATGTATAGTATATGTGGATTGTAGTTGCTTGATGGACGTGATTTATATGTATAGTTATATATGTATACTATAGTACATGATTGGATCTTGTATTGTTGTAATGGAATGCCGGATAAGTTATATTATTATTTATGTGGACATAGGACTTATATAGTCTTATATACGGTTTATTATATATATATAGTTATATATACATACAGATATGGTATGCTAGTATTATATTAGTAGTAGTGGACCTTATAGTTATGATGATAGGAAGCTATCATCTCCCTTGGACAAACGCCTTTTTGGGATTAGGATAGGATATATACGATGATGAGCATGCTCAAGTACCGAGTTGAGCATCATGTTCGGGCGAACACCCTGTCGATTCATCGGACTCCTTTTGGGGACGTCAAAGAAACCATTTGAAGGATAAAGAGGACAGTAGCGGCAAGGACGAACAAATAGAAGGGAACTTTGAGCCAACTTAAGATAAATCCATATGGAAGCAATACAAGTAAAGAGAGCAACGTTAAGGTGTATAAGTGGTTTTAAGAAGCCATGATTAAACGACAATGAGACCAACAGAGATAACGAACTTATGGTTCTTCAAGAAGACGCGTGGACAAATAAATATGCAAATTGAGGAGGAGAGGGATACATTCTAGCAAGGTTATAGGTGGCATTCAATTAAGATGTGAAGCTTTCTTAGAAGCTCCTAAGCTTTGAGTCAAGACGAGAAAAGTGATCGAGCCATTTGCTAAAGATTTAAGATACCGTAAGGTAAGCTTACAGAGGAGCAGAAGGTGAAGTGTCGAATTTACGAGATTCTAAGTGGGTGATTTCTTTGGACATACGTGGGTTAAGAGAAGAATCATGTGGTGAAAGTTCACATAGTAGAATTCCCTTAAAGGATCCAACCGATTTTTGTTGTGATGATAAGGCTAAGTAATGTCAAAAAGCAGGAAGTGTGTATAGATGATGATCTCAAGAAGAGGAAAGACAAAATAAGGAGCTTTGATAGAAAGACTTAGGATATCAACCAAGAAGAACGCGAGGTGATGCTAGCTAAGGCTATAAATTTGAGAAGACACACTTACAAGATAGCATGAGGCGCGGTTAAGCTTATGAAGGGGAGTTATACGGTGTGAAAGGCCTAGAAGAGTATGGTTACCTTATGGAGGAGGAGAAAAGCATGGAACGGGGAAAGAACTAACGGAGTATAAGGTAAAGTACCCCGAGGAGGGTAGCATTCATGAGAACGGTAGCATGAGAAGTGTAGTAGAATAATAAGTCGTTGACTTCGGAGAAGGTCAAATACAAGTTAAGCTAGTTAAAACTAAGGACGCACATGTGCGAGTCGTCTATTGGCGAGTGTAGAGGGGATGAGTAAACAAGATTATGGGCATTTAGAGGACCGACAACAAGAGTGTAAAGTATTTGCGGTGGATCAATGTCTATGGTAAGGAAGGACGTCAACGGAAGGGCATTTGTCTTTAATCAAATAATGTTGATTGAATTCAAGCAACTCTAGAGGACCTCTTAGAGGGATTTGGATGACCTTATGCTACCTTTGTAGCTCATGGAATTGGCATATGGGAGAACGACCCGGATTAGAGGTTTTAAAGTTGACCACGGTAAAGGGGAAGTAGTGAATCAAGAAGAAGGTAAGGTTTCATGGAGGTGCTACGTAAACGGGAGTATATAGAGGATGCATGGTATGAAACGGATGTTATGTTACCGTGGGCAAGAGATAAGTCAAGTTTCTAGACTTACACGGAAGAGCCATGGTGGCTATGCCGTGAAAGAGAGGACCTAGATAAGGGCAACGTTGCAAGCTTAGAGGTTATGATGTTAGCGTTTGGTGCAAGCTTATATATATTATACGAAGAACGGTTCCCACATGTTGGGATGTCATAGAAGTAAAGAAGATAAGGTCAATTGTTTTGAAGCACGGTTAAGTCATGTACTTTGGATCCTTAAGGTAGCACATAAGTTAGAAATCTTAGAAGATTTTTATAATCATGTCATCAAAAAGGGAAAATGAGATTAAGTTAAAGGAATACTAAAATAAGGCCCCGAGAGTCAGGAGACTCGAGCAAGTATCTCGATTTCAAGAGATGAAGAATCTTTAAAAGAAGACGGTCAAAATTGTAGCTAAAGATGGAGCAATACACGTGTTTGAAGGACGTCACCCCAATAGATTGGGATGGATCATTAGTACCATGACCACCTATCAAGTGTTAAGGCAAGGTTGTGTCGGTTATTACTATTCTCCCTAAAACATGCGTACAAATAAGTTTTAAATTTATGAAACTAGAATAAAAGTAGCGAACCCGCAATGTACGGATCGGCGTAGATTAGCAAGTATTCAAGAGTATCGAACTCAGGGAATTGGTGAAACAAAACCAGTTTCAAGTAATCAAGCAAGTAAGAATATAGAAGCTTTGCAAATGATTGGGGAAAACAACAACCCTAAAGATCCAGGTATCAAATTGTGGCAATCGATTCAAGATATACTATAGATATAAGGACAGAGTTGAGACTTGCAAAGGTATACTAAATTAAGGTAATGTACGGTGAAGTTCCAAAACCCTATATGTCTAACCAAAAGAACACTCTCTATAAAGGTTGTTGAGGCTGCAGTATAGAAAAGATTTAAAGGTAATAATTGATCTAAAATACCCATGCCCAAACTCAAGGAATCAAAGAACAAGCGAAAACGGTTAAGCTTGTGATACTCGAAACCGAAATAGAGGATGTTGAGTCGCACTACTACCTAGAAAGGGCAAGCTAAGGCTAGGTTAAAGTTAATCTTTAACTTTGGATCAAAGCAAAAGCAAGGTTCGTAAACCAGGGAAAATCACGGCTAGATCTTGATAACAACGGCCGTGGAACTCAAGAACAGACCGTGACTTAGGGTGTCGACGATATTTCTCTAACTCTCAGGGTCCAATCAAATTACGATCGATCTATCTTCATCTAAGCCACAATTATCACATGTAGAACCATAAACAGAAAAATCTTCCATAAAAACCTCAATTATCTCCTCAATGTACTCCGAAAAGATGGCCATCATACACCTTTGAAAGGTGGCTAGGGCGTTGCAAAGCCCGAATGGCATCCGTCTATAGGCAAACGTACCCGATGGGTACGTGAATGTGGTCTTCTCTTGATCGTCTAGATGGATCGGTATCTCGAAGAAACCACTATAACCGTCAAGATAGCAAAAATAGGAATGTTGTTCTAACCTCTCAAGCATTTGATCAATGAATGGTAGCGGGAAGTGATCCTTCCTAGTTGCATTGTTCAACTTGCGGTAATCAATGCACATCCTCCATCCCGTGACGGTTCTTGTAGGAATGAGTTCGTTATTCTTGTTTGCTATAACCGTCATTCCTCCTTTCTTTGGAACAACTTGAACGGGGCTCACCCACTTGCTATCCGAGATAGGATAGATGATACCTGCGTCAAGCAACTTAAGAATCTCCTTCTTGACAACCTCCTTCATGATCGGATTTAACAGTCTTTGAGGTTGTCTTGAAGGCTTGAAATATTCCTCCATTAGAATCTTGTGCATGCATAATGATGATTTAATTCCTACAAGATCCTCTATAGTGTAACCTAAGGCTTTCCTATGTTTCCTAAGAACAATCATTAATCTCTCATGTTCATCTTCACTTAATTCGGAACTAATAATTACGGGAAAAGTAGAATTAGTTCCAAGAAATGCATACCGAAGATGTGTGGGAAGTGGCTTTAATTCCATTGCCATTGATGCCTTTGATGAGTCTGGAGGTGTGTCCGACGCTTCCATAGAGGTCTCTAAGGTTGTAGGAGTGGTGGGAGAATAATCAAGAGGATGTGTGGAAGGGACGTAATCATCTTCAGAAATCCCAAAATTACGGCATCACTGTTACTTCCATGGCCATGGTTTAGGGCATGAAAGTCAATTACGGCACCACTGGTTGTTCCACGGCCGTGGTTTTGGCCGTGTAACTTACTGGAGTCCTCCGAATAGTTGATTACGGTCATGTTGGTGGAAACCACGGCCGTGGAATAGCACGACTGGCCGTGATTCCTCACGTTTTCTGACCCATCATAGAGTTTTTCAAACTCTTCCTCATGCACTTCTTTTAGCTCCTCCAAGGCTTCAATCTCCTCATTGCAATCTTCATCTTCTCCTTTCTCCATGATGCTCATGGTGATAACCTTTGCAATGGATCCTTGAATAGAATCCAGCTTACTTCCTCTCTAGATACTTCCTCATCATAGACATTGAACATGTCTTCTCCAAGAGCTGGCTCTTTCACCAAGGTTGAGAGAACAAACTCAACCTTCTCTTTGCCTATATCAAACGCCAATCTAGCATTCTTGTCATCAACTATTCAACCGGATGTTGCAAGGAATGGTCTTTTGAGTATGATCGGAACCGGGCAATCTGCAGGAATGTCAAGCACTACAAAATCAATTGGAACGTAAAACTTATCAAGCTTGACTGGGACGTCTTCAATGATACCAACGGGACGAGTTATGGATTGATCCGCCATGTATAATGTCATCTTCACCGGTTTAGGTTCGCCTAGACCCATCTTCCCACACAAAGCAAGTGGAATAATGCTCACACTTGCTCCCAAGTCACAAAGAGCATCACATGTGACTTCTCCTACTCTAATTGGAACGCAAAATGACCCCAGATCTCTCAGCTTTGGGGGCATCTTTTCAGTCATTGTTTTGATGAGCTCCGAAGATTCCGAACTCATCTTGACTTCTCCAAAGTCCTCTAGCTTCCTCTTGTTAGAGAGGAGCTCTTTCAAGAACTTCCCATAAGCGGGCATACCTACAACTGCATCAATGAAAGGTATGTTAATATGCAGTATGCTCATGAGTTCAATAAACTTACCGAATTGCTTGTCTAGGCGCGCTCTTGCTCTCGACTGCTGGAATGGTCGAGGAGGTTTTTAACCTGGAGGAGGAATGTAGACATCTTCCTTCTCCTTGTCTTTCTCCTTCTCAGCTGAAACTTCCACAAACTTGGGATGCGGGTCGGTGGTTGTAACGCCACTCCTAGTGGTGATAGCCATCACCTTTCCCTTTGGGTTGTCCTCCGTCTTCCCGGGAAGCTTTCCTTGATCCCTAGGAATCTCTTCAGCCTTTCTGAATACTTGGTTTTCTAAAGCTTTGTGAGCTTTATCAACCTTAGTTATGTAGCACTGTAGCACTTAAAGCTTTCCTAGAATCGTCTCCAACATAGGATCGGGCTTCTCCTTCTCTTTATTATTTGAACCATTTGATGTTTGCCCTTGACTTTTCAAAGGGGTAGAAGAAGAGGGAGATGTTAGTGAATTTCCAGAATTTGCATAGGGATTACCGAAATTTTGTTGTTGTTGGTTGGAACGCCAATTGTTGTTGGAATTACGGTTGTTGTTGTTGCTATTCCAATTATTGTTGTTACAATTGTTGTTTCGGTTCCCTTCGTGGTTGTTGTTGTTGCCTAAGTAGCCAACATCTTGCTCCTTTGATTTTTGAAAGCCAACTCTAATGACCTCCTTCAACTCCTTAATTTCGGTGTTGAGGGAGATGATTTGAGTTTGTGCAGCTTGTGTTAGCTTCACTCCCGACTCAATCTTCCGGTGGGAATACTTCTCTATCACTTGGGCTTGCTTCTCAATGAAGTCCCAAGCATCATCCTCTCTCATATCCATATATGTACCACAAGAGAGAGATTGGAGGTTGAATTGTGTGTTTACATCCAACCCCTTGTAGTAAATCTCTAGCAACTCCAATTTTGAAATACCATGGTGTGGGCAATCCAATAAGAGGTCCTAAAATCTTTCCCATGATTGAAACAAACTTTCGTTAGTTTTCATAGAAATGCATTAATCTTACCTCTCAACTCCGCCGTCTTGGATGGCGAAAAGAACTTGGTGAGGAACTCCGAAGATAGATCCTCCCATGTAGCTAACTTTGCAGCTAGAAGAGCTTGTTACCAAGCCAATGCTTTATCCTTCAAAAAAAAGAAAAACGGCTTGATCTTATAGTTATTGGTAGTAGCCTTTTTCGGCTTCAATGTTTCCATTAGAATCTCAAAATTATGCAAGTGTTGGTGTGGAGATCCAGCACTCGTTCGACCAAATTGACTTTGGCGAACCATGGTAATAACTTGTGGGCTGAAGCTGAATTCCTGGATGTCCTCAGCTACGAAATTCACACCTAGACGGCGTGGTTGCTGAATTGGATCCATCCTTTGCCCTAGAGTTCGTGGCTCATCCCCTCCATTAGCAACTCTCACATCCCCAGCTGTAATGCGAGGAACAACCGGTGGTCTTGGGTTGTTACGGACGGGATGAATCATTGGATCGATTTCTTCAAGTTCCGACATGTCCGGATCGATGTCTTCATCACCGGATGAATCATCTCTAGTGGACTTAGTTTGTTTCTTGACCTTCTTCTAGGCATCATTCAGCTCCAACTTCATGTCCAACATCATAGCTTTGAGTTCATCAATTTGGAATTGATGACTCTTTGCCTCGTCTACACGAGCTTTCTCACTCAACTTAAGTTGACTTTGAGCTTCATCCAACTCAGCATGGATGTTTCTTTCATTATTTTCAGCCATCTTTTTCTCTTTCAACTTTCTTCTTAAGGTTTTCTCAAGTTCTGGATCGAAAGGAACTAGATCTTTGGTAGATCTAGTCTTTCGCATATACCTAAAGAGCCTGCAAAAAGTACTCACAAAAAGATATCAAATAACAAGAGCAAAAGCTCCCAAGTTTGACAACCGAAAAACGGAAATGGTCTTGACCAATTCCCCGGCAACGATGCCAAAAACTTTTTCGCCCTAAAACGTGCGTGCAAATAAGTTTTAAATTTATAAAACTAGAATAAAAGTAGCGAACCTGCAGTGTACGGATCGGCGTAGATTAGCAAGTATTCCAGAGTATCGAACTCTGGGAATTGGTGAAACAAAACCAGTTCCAGGTAATCGAGCAAGTAAGAATATAGAAGCTTTGCAAATAATTGGGGAAAACAACAACCCTAAAGATCCAGGTATCAAATTGTGGCAATCGATTCTAGATATACTAAAGATATAAGGAAAGAGTTGATACTTGCAAAGGTATACTAAATTAAGGTAATGTACGGTGAAGTTCCAAAACCCTATATGTCTAACCAAAATAACACTCTCTCTAAAGGTTGTTGAGGCTGCAGTATAGAAAAGATCTAAAGGTAAAAATTGATCTCAAATACCCATACCCAAACCCAATGAATCAAAGAACAAGCCAAAACGGTTAAGGTTGTGATACTCGAAACCGAAATAGAGGATGTTGAGTCTTACTACTACCTAGAAAGGGCAAGTCAAGGCTGGGTTAAAGCTAATCTTTAACTTTGGATCAAAGCAAAAGCAAGGTTTGTAAACCAGGGAAAATCACGGCTAGATCTTGAGAACCACGGCCGTGGAACTCAAGAATAGACCGTGATTTAGGGTGTCGACGATATTTCTCTAACTCTCAGGGTCCAATCATATTACAATCGATCTATCATCATCTAAGCCACAACCATCAACCCTTCACCTTAGAATGGTAAAGGGTTTTAGCCAACAATCATTGTCATGATATCAATATTCAAATTAAGAAGAATAAAAGATGAAAACCCTCGAAAACTCAAAGTCAATCTCGAAATCCAAACACAAAGGTAATATGTTTATGAATCTAGAAGAATAGGAACATAAACCTCACAAAGATCTAGAGAAATCACAAAGAAACGGGTTGTCAATCCGTTCTCGAATGAAAAACCCTAGAATGTCCAATGTACACAATCTTCGGAAAAATACGTCTTTCACCATTCTTCAATCTCCAGCAAATCTCTCCAACGATGGCTAAATGTACGCGAACGTAAGCGTAAGCGAGGATCCCGAAAACTCTCTTCTCTAGCCTTTTTATAAGGCGAAGTAGGGTTACGAGAAAGCCCAATGACGTGTAACACCCCGAATCCTAGAGAACTCGAAATGCTACGAGCTGGGACCTCACAATGGGTCCCGGCCCTTAGCCTAGCAACAACTTTATCGGACCTTACAACACGGCACAAATAAAAAGGCAAAACAAAGAGTTTTAAAACATGAGCGGAAATAAAAAGAATCCAAATTCTGAAAATAATACAGCCAAGTCTCAAAAACCAGAAATACCAACATCAGTCTCAATAGTCATAAAATAAAATATAATAGTCCCGTCCTATAATGCACGGAACCCCGGCTGCTCACTACCGCCGGATCACTCGATTGCCTCCCTAACCTGCAAGGAATCTACAAGCGGTATAAAACCGTTAGCTAACATTCTGTGCATATGTATAACGGTAAAAGCACAAATACACAACATACGCAATCAGCATGTAACACTCATTCCTTTTTATTATCTTTAATTAAGTGATACGTCATTACTAATGATACTTATTTTGTGACACGAGGGATTCCCAAACCTCGCCCCTGTCCCCGTTTACCAACGCGGAATGGTATTAATGCATGTAACCGTCTACCGGACTAGGCTGGTCCGAGGGAACCTCCTAGACTCTCGCAAGAGCTAGGCAGATGATGTCACGACCCGTTATCATACACTTGGGTCAATTATACAATATACTACAGTCCCCTATTCTGGTTTCGTTATTTATCTTAACTAACACACACCACTCATACACATCACACACATGCAAGAAGCTAGCTTAATAAGTCAGTGGACTTACAGAATTAAATCTCGTCTCTCTTAACAACACTAAATCAGTAGCTACAGGAACTCAATTGCCTATCAAAGGAGGCACGTGGGTCAACATTTTTCCTTGGATACTTAGAAGTCTAAAACTCCTAAGATGTACGATTCTATGTGCAGAAGTTATTACAGTGTTTATTTAAGGTAAATTGACTATTTTACCCTTGGTTCCGAGACTTCCAAAAACCCGTAAAAAGTACTTAAATTCTTACTTGAGGCTAACTAATCATATTCTTCTCCCTAGGATGATTTTAGGTGAAAACTATAAAAACTACCCATTTTCTATTTCCCGAAAAGTCACTAAAGTCCAACTACAGCTTTAAATATGAACTTAAAATAAACTTATAAAAATTCTAAAATAAATTTCTAACTTATCTATGATCTCTAATCTACTCATAGGAGAAACAATTTCTTAAAACTGTTCAATCATTATTCCTACAAAAATCTTTAAAGTTGGCTACAACACTACAAAGTTGAAAGCAGCAGGCCCAACACTTTCCTAGGCTGGCCCTGGCATTGGCTGTTGTAGGCTGCTGTGGGCTACGCAGATGCTGGGCTGCTGTGGGCTACGAAGACTAGTTTAGCTGTTGTGGGCTACGAAGGATGCAGGGCTGGAGAGGGCTGAACGTGCTGGGCTGGAGGGGGGCTGTTAATGGGCTCGTAACCAGCCTCTCCTGGACTGTTGCAGGCTGGGCTCGAAGTCAAGCTGGGCTAAAATTAAGGTAAGAAAGATTGGCTGTTTTTCTTGTCAAAAATCTGTCAAAACTCGTCATGGCCTTGTCAGGCCCATGAATGAGTTTGTCACAGATTTGTCGGGCTTTGTCATGGCCTTGTCTCAGCTTAGTCATGGTCTCGTCACAGCTTGTCAAAACTCGTCTAAAGTCATCGGTAAGAATGAATTATAATAACTAGGGTTTAGTATAAATCTATCATTTTATGTGAATAAAATTCTACATAAAATAATAGATAATTATCAGGATTAGAGCTTGATATACTTTTATCATCTTATGTGAATTAAATTCTACATAAAATAATGAAATTTATGAAGGAAGAGATACTAGATAGAAAGGGGAAACCGTCAACGGCAGAATCAGACGGAATAAAAATTTCGGATATTACATCAGTACCCCCTTAAAATAAGTTTCGTCCCGAAACTTAGGACAAGGTACTTAATTAAACGACTTCCATAAATAAACTGGTATGTCCTAGTCTCACTAAAATTTAATTTCCTTTTCTAAACTTCTCTAACCTTATCAAAGCGTAACGAAAAAAATGGTCGTTACATCAGATCCCCCACAAAATAAGTTTCGTCCCGAAACTTAGGGTAGTTCCGAAGATCATAAACGTAAGTGAGCCCTATGACTAACAAGTTACCACATCAAGACACATATGGTTCACACACAAGCACATCATACAATCACTAAAAGTAACCAAACAAGGATGTAGAACTACCTGACGATCGTATAGACGTCTCTAGATCCGCATAAAACTTGGGATAGTTCCGCCAGATACTATCCTCCGTCTCCCAAGTGGCCTCATCAATCCCTCGTCTCGACCACTGTACTCTCAACATGGGTATTACTTTCGATCGAAGGCGTCTGATACCTCTCTCCAAAACTGCTATTGGGTGCTCGGGATATGTATGATCCGGCTCGACCACTAGGTCGTCATGGCTCAGTATGTGTCCCGGGTCATGCACATACTCTCTCAACTGAGATACATGGAAAACTGGATGGACTCCCTCCAATCGGGGTGGCAATGCCAATCTATAAGCCACCTCTCCTATCCGCTCTAGGATCTCAAAGGGCCCGACATATCGGGGACTCAACTTCCCTTTAATGCCGAAGCGTCGAACACCCCTCGTCGGTAACACCTTCAACCATACCTGGGCGCCAACCCTGAACTCCAGAGGCTTGCGCCTCTTATCAACATAAGATCCCTGACGGCTCTGTGCAGTCAACATCCGCTCTCGGATCAATGCTACCCGAGCCATCTCATCCTGGACCTGCTCGGGCGCTACCACACTCATCCTCCCAGGCTCATCCCAACACAAAGGTGTACGACACCTCCGCCCATATAGTGCCTCGTAAGGAGCCATCCCAATAGTCGCGTGCCAACTATTGTTATAAGAAAATTCCACCAAAGGGATGTGGTCGGGCCATACCTGCCCCCAATCAAGCACACACGCCCTCAACATGTCCTCAAGGGTCTGAATAGTCCTCTCAGACTGCTCGTCCGTCTGAGGATGGTATGCCGTGGTGAACTGTAAGCTCGTCCCTAAGGCGGCGTGTACCTGCTGCCAGAACCTCGAGGTAAAACGCCCATCCCTATCTGAAATGATCGTCCTCGGCACTCCGTGGAACCTCACAATCTGGCGGGTAAACTCCTCGGCTAAACGAGACACCGGCCACGTTTCCTTAATAGGAATGAATCGTGCCGTCTTCGTCAACCGATCCACTACAACCCATATCGCATCAAAGCCTCTACTCAACCTTAGGCCAGTAACGAAGTCCATGGAAATGTCCTCCCACTTCCACTGTGGAACCGGAAGTGGTTGGAGCTCTCCTCCGCGCATGTGGTGCTCAATCTTGACCTGTTGACAGGTCGCACACTAGGCTACATATCTAGCCACGTCGGGCTTGAGCCCGCCCCACCAATAAGATCGTCGTATATCCTGATACATCATACTCGCGCCGGGGTGGAAGGAGTAAGGTGTAGAATGGGCCTCCTGCAGTATATGCTGCCTCAACTCTGTGTCAAAGGGTACACATATGCACTCCTGGCGCCTCAAAATCCCATCAGGGCCGGACAACCCTCTTGTTTCTGCCGGATCTCTTCCGTCAGATCCGGTGAAACCTCTAATGCTGACAAATGCCCGTCAGTATCGGGAAACCGGATGTCTACCTCCAACCAAATCAAATCTCTCTGCAACTGGGTCTGAACAGTCAATCTAGCAATCGCAGCCTCGCGAGGTGTCCTCCTACTAAGGGCATCAGCGACCACATTTGCCTTCCCCGGATGATAAAGGATCTCTAAGTCAAAGTCCTTAATCAATTCTAGCCATCTCCTTTGGCGGTTATTCAACTCCCGCTGAGTGAATATGTACTTCAGACTCTTGTGGTCTGTGAAGATCTGACATGTGGCCCCGTAGAGGTAATGACGCCAGATCTTCAAGGCATGAATAACTACAGCTAGCTCAAGGTCGTGAGTAGGGTAATTCTCCTCATACGTCTTCAGCTGTCGAGACGCATACGCAATGACCCTACCCCTCTGCATCAGGACGCATCCCAAGCCCAGCTTGGATGCATCGCTGTAAGCGACGAAGTCCTCAACGCCCTTTAGCTGTGCTAGCACCGGAGTAGAAGTCAATCTCTCCTTCAGCTCCTCAAAGCTCCGCTGACAAGGCTCGGTCCATGCAAATCTGATGGACTTCCTTAACAAGGAAGTAAGTGGTCTGGCAATCACAAAAAAACCCTTCACAAACCTATGGTAGTATCCGGCCAGACCTAGAAAACTGCGTACCTCCTTGACCGTCTTAGGGGGCGGCCATGATGCAACTGACTCTATCTTTGCCGGGTCCACCTTGACTTCTTCGGCGGAGACAATGTGGCCAAGAAAGGAAACCTCAGGCATCCAGAACTCACACTTAGAGAGCTTAGCATAAAGCTCTCTATCCTGTAAAACCCGCAACACCGTCCTCAGATGTCCGGCGTGCTCCTCCCTACTCTGGGAGTACACTAAGATGTCGTCGATGAACACTACCGCAAACTGATCTAAGAAGTCAATGAAGATGCCATTCATCAACTCCATGAAGACAGCAGGAGCATTGGTGAGCCCGAAAGGCATCACCATGAACTCATAATGACCGTATCTGGTCCAAAATGCTGTCTTCAGTATGTCCTCTTCCCGTACTCTCAGCTGGTGATATCCTGACCTCAAGTCAATACGTGAAAACACCGTAGCTCCCTGTAACTGATCCAACAAATCATCAATATGCGGCAGCGGGTACTTATTCTTGCCGGTGACTTTGTTCAACTCTCGATAGTCGATACAAAGCCTCATGGATCCGTCCTTCTTCCTGACGAAGAGGACTGGTGCACCCCAGAGAGACACACTGGGTCGGATGAAACCCTTCTCTGCCAACTCCTCGAGTTGCTTCTTAAGCTCAAGCATCTCGACTCGTGTCATGCAGTATGGAGCCTTGGAGATCGGCCTCGTGCCGGGCTCCAACTCAATCCCAAAATCTACGCTCCTCTGTGGTGGTAAGCCAGGCCGTTCGCCAAAGACATCCTCGAACTCACAAGCTACCGGGGTCTCTGCAAATGATGAACTCGTCTCCTCCTTCATGGCGTAACACCAAAAGGCCTCACATCCCTGACCTATGAGCTTTGTGGCTCGGACAGCACTAATGAGTGTCCCTATCTTTCCGAGGTCCCACCCTCAAAAGACTTCCTCCTGCCCAGACTCCGTAGTGACCGTCATTGACTTCCTCCTGACGTCCAGAACAACTCTATGGCGGTCCATCCAGTCCATCCCGAGTATGACTTCCTCATGCACTAAGTGCATGACGTGAAAGTCGGCTAGCCAGTCACGACCTCCCAAGTGGATAGGACAATCGTGAATCTCCCGAGTACTACGAACCCTACTCCCATCGGGTAACCTTATAAGGAAAGGTTCCCCCTCTACTATATCTAAGGTCAGCCTATCTATGCAATCATCGAATATGAAAGAGTGCGTCGCACCCGTATCAAAAAGTACTCGGACTGGAAAGCCATGAATTGTGATAATACCTGTGGCTGTAGGCGCTGTTGGCTCTACGACACTCCTCAACTCAAAGACTCGAGCCTGAGTACCCCAAGTCTCTGAAGTGCCTCCACCACGCCCTCTACCTCTAGCTGGAATCTGAGCAGAACCGTGTGAATATGCCTGACCCGGAGCCCGCTGCTGCTGACCCCGAGCCTGATACTGAGACTGCCTTTGTCCTCCTCCTGGGGTACCAGCAGCTTAGGACCCCTGCTGTAATGTTACCTTGCCCTGTCAGCAGAAGGTAGCCCTGTGGCCCAACTGGCCGCAAGTAAAACATGTAATTGATGGCCTCCTACACTCCGGCTTAATGTGTCCCTGCTCCCCACAGTTGTAGCACTGACGTACTCTAGATCCCATCGGCTGTGCCACTTGGTGACTAGAATGGCCCTGGGACTGACCATGCCTATGACCTGACCCTCCTACTCTAGTGTTGATTGGTCCGGTCCTCTGTCTCTTGTTTGACCCTCCAGACTGCATAGCTCTCCGGTGACCCAGTCGGTCCCTTTCATACACTGAAGCCCGATCCTGATAATCAGCTAAGGAATCACAACGGAACCTTGCTAGATAGGAGCGGGTAGTCTCTCTCAGTCTCCAGGAAAACAGATACACGTGCTGGTCCACAGGTGGTGTAGCAAGACCCAGCAGTGACAGCTCCTCCTGGAACTTCCTAATAGCCTCAACTATCGGAACATCGTCAAAACCTGCCTCCAAGAAGTCCTGCACTCGGTCCCTTCTCAGTGAGGTAGGACAAAAGGTCTCTCTCACGAGACTCAACAATTGCTCAAATCGGGACACTCCGCCCCTCACTGTCCTCCACCAGTACTGTGCCTGGTCCCTAAACAATGTCTGAACCAGCTCCACCTTATGACTCTCAAGGCAGCGAATCGCCTCTAGCGCAGACTCCACATGACTGATCCAATGTTCCACCTCAAGTCCAACGTTTCTGTCGAAGGTGGGAACTCGCTGATGGTTGAATGTCTTCAACCATTCATCTGGTCTTGGTACCCGCAGCTCGTCTCTCACTCGGTCATCCTCGACAACTCTCACTGGTGCAGCTACCACCGGTGGAACTACCACCTGAGTCACCCGCTGAGAGACCTCTGCTGACCTAGCTGGCACTGGCGGTGTTGGAGGTGGTGCTCCGGCCTTGTATGCCTCTTGCACCTGCTGGACATAAGCTCGATACTCCGATGCTCCAATCGATACACAACTAGAATCAGCAGGCCCTGCACTCCGTACCCCGGACCTAGGAGCAGTCTCATCCCTAACCTCTCGAACAATACTCTCGGCCACCTCCTCAGCAGGTACATCCGCAGTTGGCGGATCTACAACAGGGACACGTCCTCGACCTCGGCCCCTCTGAGGCCTGCCCACACGTCCTTGTCTTGGGGCTCTAGGAGGAAGGGGAGGTCGGCCTTCACCTCGTCTAACGTAAGTTGTCGCTCTCGTACGTGCCATCTGGTAATGACGTGATCAATATAAGACTACTTTAGTTCCTAGTAAGGGCATAACTATCTTATTACTTTAGGTCACTTCTAAAGGACACAATGTTACTAAAATTACAAGTTATAACAGAAGTCCAATAAACTATGCTATCGAGTTTACCGGAGGTAGTGGCGGTCCGTGAATTCTATCCCAACCCGTTTATGCGCATGGTTTGGAAAACAAAAATTTCATTTTAAAAGTTCGGAACCCTTGCGGTTTCTGTTTATTTGTTTATTCGGCCTTTTTGAAGATGGCGAGTGCCGTTGTTGCCAACCTAGAGCTCTGATACCATATTGTAACACCCCGAATCCTAGGGGACTCGAAATGCTACGAGTTGGGACCTCACAATGGGTCCCGGCCCTTAGCCTAGCAACAACTTCATCGGACCTTACAACACGGCACAAATAAAAAGGCAAAACAAAGAGTTTTATAACATGAGCGGAAATAAAAAGAATCCAAATTCTGAAAACAATACAGCCAAGTCTCAAAAACCATAAATACCAACATCAGTCTCAATAGTCATAAAATAAAATATAACAGTCCCGTCCTATAATGCACGGAACCCCGGCTGCCCACTACCACCGGATCACTCGATCACCTCCCTAACCTGCAAGGCATCTACAAGCGGTATAAAACCGTTAGCTAACATTCTATGCATAAGTATAACGGTAAAAGCACAAACACACAATATACGCAATCAGCATGTGACACTCATTCCTTTTTATTATCTTTAATTAAGTGATACGTCATTACTAATGATACTTATTTTGTGACACGAGGGATTCCCAAACCTCGCCCCTGTCCCCGTTTACCAACGCGGAATGGTATTAATGCATGTGACCGTCTACCGGACTGGGCTGGTCGCAGGGAACCTCTTGGACTCTCGCAAGAGCTAGGCAGATGATGTCACGACCCGTTATCATACACTTGGGTCAATTATACAATATACTACAGTCGGCCTGTTCCGGTTTCGTTATTTATCTTAACTAACACACACCACTCATACACATCACACACATGCAAGAAGCTAGCTAAGTAAGTCAGTGGACTTACAGAATTAAATCTCGTCTCTCTTAACAACGCTAAATCAGTAGCTACAGGAACTCAGTTGCCTGTCAAAGGAGGCACGTGGGTCAACATTTTTCCTTGGATACTTAGAAGTCTAAAACTCCTAAGATGTACGATTCTATGTGCAGAAGTTATTACAATGTTTATTTAAGGTAAATTGACTATTTTACCCTTGGTTCCGAGACTTCCAAAAACCCGTAAAAAGTACTTAAATTCTTACTCGAGGCTAACTAATCATATTCTACTCCCTAGGATGATTTTAGGTGACAACTATTAAAACTACCCATTTTCTATTTCCCGAAAAGTCACTAAAGTCCAACTATAACTTTAAATATGAAATTAAAATAAACTTATAAAAATTCTAAAATAAATTTCTAACTTATCTGTGAACTCTAATCTACTCATAGGAGAAACAATTTTTTAAAACAGTTCAATCGTTATTCCTACAAAAATCTTTAAAGTTGGCTACAACACTACAAATGTTCCCATACTTAGTCTAATTTTTCTGCTGGAAAAACAGCTCAACTACTTCACTTTGTGACCCTATAACTTTCAATCCGACCATTCATTTGTCCCCCAAATTTTAACACGGTAAACTATGTATATCTGTCTATGATCTATTAAAAATTCAACGGTGGATCTTCAACCAATCTTTTTAACATTGATTCACAACAGTAGGTAATCTTCAACTTCAAAACTGAAAGAAATAACTAAAATAAATCCTTTACAACAGTCCCTTATTCTCTTCTATCCAGAACACTCACTCCAATCTATCCTAACGGGTCTTATAATAGAAGACATCACTGTCAAAAGGAAAGAACGGAAGTGCTTACTCACTACTTGCAAGTTGTTGAAGAAACCGTGCACCAACGATCTTCAACTGACCTTGGCTTCGGAATCCTTTGACGACAGGGCTAAGACGAAGATGGCTGTTGTGCGTTTGATCTAAGAAGACTCGAGTCTTCAGCATAGAGAAGACACGATTAGTAGCCAATCCTAGAGCACATAGGGTAAGGGGAATTGTTATTAGACTCATCTATGTAGAGAGAAGCTTCCAAATGAACGTGAATGTCGATCTTGCTGTTGGGACCTTGGTGGTATTGCTCCTCTCTGAACGTGAATGTCGATCTTCTGTATGCATCAGTGAAGAAGGAAAGAGGGAGGATTTTTCAAACGTAAATGGCAAGCGGTTTCTCCTACTCCCTTAGCTGTTACGTGAATGAAGGGCATCAAGGGAGAGCATTGATTTCAGCCGTTACATTCAGCGTTCACAAGGGCAGAAGAGTGGCTGAATCGTGCGTTTGTACTCGTGGCTGCGAGAGTTGGAAGCTGTAGGCCCAACACTTTACTGGGCTGGCCCTGGCATTGGCTGTTGTAGGCTGTTGTGGGCTACGCAGATGCTGGGCTGCTGTGGGCTACGAAGACCAGTTTAGCTGTTGTGGGCTACGAAGGATGCAGGGCTGGAGAGGGCTGAACGTGCTGGGCTGGAGGGGGGCTATTAATGGGCTCGTAACCAGCCTCTCCTAGACTGCTGCAGGCTGGGTTCGAAGTCAAGCTGGGCTAAAATTAAGGTAAGAAAGATTGGTTGTTTTTCTTGTCAAAAATCTGTCAAAACTCGTCATGGCCTTGTCAGGCCCATGAATGAGTTTGTCACAGATTTGTCGGGCTTTGTCATGGCCTTGTCTCAGCTTAGTCATGGTCTCGTCACAGCTTGTCAAAACTCGTCTAAAGTCATCGGTAAGAAAGAATTATAATAACTAGGGTTTAGTATAAATCTATCATTTTATGTGAATAAAATAATGAAATTTATGAAGGAAGAGATACTAGATAGAAAGGGGAAACCGTCAACGGCGGAATCAGACGGAATAAAAATTCTGGATATTACATGACGTGGCTGACGTGGCAAAATATGACACGGCACATAATTGTCAAAATCACGGCCAAGTACAACTTTCCACGACCGTGTTTAGGGCGTGGAATCTGATTACGGTGCCATAAGATTTCCACGACCGTACTTTAGACCGTGTAACTCCCTGGAGTGCTCAAAACTCAAGTCCACGTTCATGATGCTAAGTCCACGGCCGTGGTTTAGATCGTGGTTCTCCAAATCCTCTTCCACGACCGTAATTCAGGGCGTGGAGTTGCTTTTCCTCTTTCTTTTCCATTGTTTCGTGCAATCTTCCATCCATGCTCCTTCCTTAGTCTTGCTAGTGCATCTCCTTGCCATAAAATGTGATCAATCATCCCTTTCCTTCCTCATTTTGCTCCGATCCTAGCTTTATTCACCTAAAAACACAAAGAAACTAGTGTAGATCTCTATATCGACAAAGTGGGTGAACTAGCTCACGATTGCTTCAAACGCATATATAAGAACACTATAAAGAGGGAAAAACAACTAAATCAAGTGCCTAAAATATCGTCATATTTCATGCTAACAAACTACCCCATACTTGCCACTTGCTTGTCCCCAAGCAAGGTTTTTAAAAGCTTAGAACATAAGGTAGAATGAAATATGAATGCAAAACAAAACAAAACAAAACAATCTTTTTGGTTGGTGTGCTTCTAGTTAATAGATCATCCTCAAACCTTGCTTCACTCATCCTTGAAAATGGTTATATACATAAACTAAAATATGCAAAACAAAGAAACTTCATAAATTGCAAATACTTCAAGACAAACATCATAACCTTCAAGCATTGTCAAAATCAAGCATGTGAAACTTCAATTTAGATCACCAAGTCAAATAACACTCTTATGATCTCAAGGACTTTCAAATAAGGCCAAGAAGGCGGAAGAAGGCGGGAAACTTGTAAAGGAATGTGGTATATGATCCGGGAAGAAGGATAACAAAAACGCTTTTCTTTTTACCATTTGAACTTCCACCAACTTAGAGCTTTGCTCTAGACTTTTGCACATAATTTTTTGACTTTACTTTTGGAGTTATGGACAGCGGTGCACAATAACAAAAGCCTAGGAGATTGGCGTTTTTCAATTTTGAGATGCCTCAAACCCTTGATGCACATACCATAACCCGCTAGGAATATCGCTTAATTCGACTTTGGCAAGACACAAACACCCGGTTATGTGAATGGTGCCGAGTTACTCATCGTCAAGATTGACTTCCCAAAACCTAGAATTTTCGTACACTTTTGAAAATAATTGTTTTCATGGCACTCCCACATCAAACATGCCAAATTCAACTTCCTCCTAAATCCCGGATAGGTAATGGAGGCAATTATTTCATTTGAGGGGCTAAATGATCAAAGAAAGAAGTAAGAAATTCGAGGTGCCTTAATCATTTCATAAAGAAGTATAAGAACTTATATTGTGATTTCAACCTTTATTTCTCAATATGATTTAGATAAAGCCTTCACATTATGAAATTTGCAAGAAAGGATAAACAACATACTGAATTTCCTCATAATTCATAATTCAATTTAAGAATACAATTGTCATCAAAAACTCATTCCACAAGTAGTTTTCATCATAGAAATCATCACTATTCTTAGAAGCACAAATATTTTCAAATTTTTATGGGTTTTTCAAACTTTTTCATGCAATGGAATAATGAAACGTGTGACTATGGAATGAAACATGCAAAGTGTCATGGATAGAAGGAAGCAAATGTAGTAGAGTTATTACTCACATAGTCACACCCCACCCCATACTTAAAACATACATTGTCCTCAATGTTCAAAAATAAAATAAAGAAGAGAAAGAAAAGCAAAATAAACTCACGGTGGTGCGACGGCTAAAACTGGTGATCATCAAACTCGTCACTACGGAGGAGGCGGTGGGGGGCGGCTGAAACTGGCGATCATCAAACTCGTCACTACGGAGGAGGCGGTGGTGGGAACGGACGGAAGTCATGGCTATAGTACTGCCAGAACTGCTGGCGGTAAATGTTACTCATCAAGTCATCATGCTCCCGGCTCCATGTTTCCTGGGTCTCCCGGTGGATCTCCAAGTCTCCCACTCTCCTGGATAGGTCGGTGGCCCACTCCGGTAGCTGCTCATACCATGCCGGTGGCTGTCCGTACCAAGCTCGTGCGTCCTGAGGAGCCGGTGCCGCCGGTGCCTGCTCGTACCAAGGAGGAGGAGCTCCCATCCATGATGGCTGCTCTCCATACCAAGAGGGAGGTGTATCCATCCAAGTCGGTCACTCACTCACGCTAGCACGGCGTGAAGAAGAGGAACCGGAAGGTCTAGAAGAATGTCTAGGAGGTTGGGGAAACTGTGCCGGCTGATCCGGAGACGTACCAAAGTCCTGCTCATCACCTCCTCCCTCATAATCATCACCTCCTATCATCACATCATCTACACCCGCAGCTGGGACCTCATCCGGGACATAAGGAGGGGCTACTAATCTATTCGCATGCATAGCTGCGAATGTCGCCTTCCAGTTATGGCATCCGGCCATGATGGAATACTCAGGAAGCCTGGTGACGGGGGAAGATGATACCTCTAGTCATGAGACTGTTGAGACCCAAAGGTCTCGTCGCTATCCTAGTGCAAGCGGAAAAGTCTATCCTTAGTTGCGTGGCTATGTGAGTAACCATGCCTCCATATCCTATGTTTCCGGCCCTCTTATTTTTCAGTTTGCTCATGGTGGAGGTAAGGAGGGTACCACAATCAACGGGTCGGCCATAGAGCATAGAGTAAAGAAGGAAAAGATCATCGGTCTTAATCTATTGAGGGGTCTCGGTCTTAGGGAAAAGGCACTCGGAAAGGACCCTATGAGCTATCTTCAAGGCTAAGTGATAGATGAGCTTAGCCTTGGTGTCGGCCGGTTGCTAACGGTCCTCACTAGCATATATCATAGTGATATCCTCCCAAAAATCCTTAGCGTATACCCCACTAGGAAACCGACCATTGAAGGTCGCTTGGAACCCAAAGAAGGTTCCAAACTGCAAGATCGAGAACTCATAGTTCTCCTCTATCAACCGGAAAGAAACCGTCCTATCGACAGCGCTGTGCTCAAAGGAAGTGACGAACTCCCTAGTGATCTCCTCATAAGCGTCCGCTCGAATAGCGGGAAAGACTATCAAACCAACTCTATCTAGAAGCCATGTCAAATCATTCACTACGTTCAGCGGTTGAAGCTCCTCAAGCACTAAGTATCACGGTCCTATGACCGGCCTCTTTTTTATCCTTTCTAAGGCATCGAGGTAATACTCATGAATTGTTGAAATTCTAGGAGGTGGGGGTGATGGTGGTTCACTAGGGGGGCTTGGGAGGAAGAGGAACTGTCACCTTTCCTCTTCTTGTTCCTACTCGACTTTCTCCCAAACAATTTTTCCATTACAGGGAAAATCACGGTATGTTCTTGGAAAACCACGGCCGTGGAACATACAAGGACCGTGGTTCTGTTTTGTTTCACTCAATTCTCAACCAAATCACATCAAATTCACCAGACACTGTCCTAGACTAATTCCAAATCCAATTCCAATCAGTTTCCCTAAAATCTTGCGAAGAATTGAACCAAATTGACAAGTAGAGAAAGAGGGGAAAAATCTAGGTGTTGGATTTTTAAAATCCAAATTCCTTCTTCTGCAGGGATTGTTCACTTGAATTGTTGATTGAATCTTGTAGATGATCGAAAATGCTTCATATTAGGCTCAATAATCGTTCGAATCGGACTCCGAACGAAGATTTGCGAGAAGGTGAAAGGTTTCGGTGATTAGGGCGTGGAAAATGGCGTGGATTTGAGAAATTGTGGTGTGTTTATGAAAGAAGGTGGTTTATATAGTGGCCGTAAAATTTTTGGAAAATCACGGTCACTCGGGGTGTTCCACGGACATGGAGTTGTACGAACCCGTGGTTTTGGTGATTTTTCTCAGATTTTGGAAGAATTACGGTCACTGTAGCTTCCACGACCGTGGTTTAGGGCATGGAACTCTCTGTATTGTGCCAAAATCCATGTTTCGTTAATTTCTTCCAACTTTTGCATCTTCTCTTTGCCCAATCCTTATTCCTACATAAAAAAACATAACATAGCGGACGTATCGAGGGAAAAACAAAGCAAAAACAACTAATCTAAACTACTCTAAGAAAGAAAATCAAAAACGTAAGTGCATTACCTTGGGTTGCCTCCCAAGAAGCGTTTGTTTTGGGTCCGTAGCTAGACCGTTCCTGTGATTATTTGATGGTAATCGGTGCGATTTCCTCAACTTGAAGCTCCGGTGAATACCTCTTAAGGCGTTGGCCATTAACCTTGAAACTTCCGCTCTTTTCACCCCATACTTCAACTGCGCCATGGGGAAAAACACGTTTGATTAGATAAGGTCCAGTCCAACGAGATTCAAGCTTACCTGGAAAGAGACGAAACCTTGAATTAAAGAGGAGAACTTGATCTCCTACTTTCAGATCTTTTAGAATGATATGCTTATCCTGCCAACGCTTCGTCCTTTCTTTGTAGATCTTGGCGTTTTCATAGGCGGTCAAGCGGAGTTCTTCAAGCTCATTGAGGTCTAGAAGGCGCTTCTCGCCTACTTCCTTCATGCCGAAGTTCAACCACTTCACATCCCAGTACGCCTTGTGTTCTATCTCAATCGGGAGATGACAAGACTTCCCATACACAAGGTTGTATGGTGTTGTACCTACGGAAGTCTTGTATGCAGTCCTATATGCCCATAATGCATCATCCAACTTCAAGGACCAATCCTTCCTCGTCTTTGAGACCGTTTTCTCAATGATTCCTTTGATCTCTCTATTCGAAATCTCCACTTGTCCACTCGTTTGTGGATGGTAGGGAGTGGCGATCTTGTGAGTCACCCCATACTTAGCTAGTAGAGTTTCGAATCGTCGGGCAATAAAGTGAGAACCTCCGTCACTAATGATGGTCCGTGGTGTCCCAAACCTTGAGAAAATAGTTCTATTAAAGAACTTGACTACAACCATGGCTGATAGCATGAATTATTGTCTATATTTTGGGGCCTGTTTAAACGTTTAATCTTCAATAATCTGCATGTTTGGATTTATATTATGTGATTATATTGTCGTTTCATCTACCTTTGTGGGAATCGAGGTCTACATCATGTTTCGTTGTAATCGTAGGTAAAATGGCACGTTTTGCATCAAAATGGAGCAAAAGGAGCTAAGGAGTCATTTGAGCTACATTCAGAAGCTTAAGGAAGAATCCAGGAATCATGAAAATAGATTGAAGATTCACTTTGGACCAGATTTGAGAGATTTCACATTCAGTTGTGATTCACCTCGGTCAGCTACAGTACCATCTCGACCGAGGTGATCCAGAGGAGCTGACTCGACCGAGGCGAACACCTTGGACGTGGCAAGAATATTTTATTCTTGGCTGAGATCTTTTATTTTTGGAAAGAGGATCTTATATTTTTGGGCTGGATTCGTGGAAGGAAGAAGATAATTTATCCCATATATTTTACCTATTTTTATGGGAAGAGATCTTTCTAAGATATCTTATCTTTGGAGAGTAATTTTCCTATAAAAAGGGTTGGATTTTCCACAAATCCGTATCCCGCTTACCGTGCTTAGACATCCGCTATCATCCGGAAGACGCTTAGAGCAGCCGTTTTACCCTACCATAGTTGGGAGATTTGAAGAACCTTTTTGAAGGTTGAAGGAAGATTTAAGGAAGGAAGTTTATAGGTTTTGTGAAGGGTTTTGTAAGAATTTCTTAGATTCCCTTCTTTGTTGATTGTCTTGTTGGATTGTGATCCAAGGAACGCCTGTTGATTGATAATTGATTCAGTTATTGAAGTCTTTCTCTTAAGGTTTTCTTGTTCAATTATTCTCTTTCTTCCCTTATATTTGATTATTGCTTTCACGATGATGAGTGGCTAATTTCATTGTGTGATTCTAGGGTGATTGGCTGAAGGTTGTGGGAAAAACAATGATAGAATAATCTTAATCACGGTAGGACCCTGAAAGCTCGAGTCTTTATCCTTAACCCTAGAACATCTCGCTCAGTCGATGAACATCTCGGCCGGGGTGGAATTCGTCTGACCGAGGTGACTTAACTGATCCGAAACTGAGAGTTAAGTGTTAGAGTTTTGCCAAATCCTATTCTTATTACACTTTTCCTGGTTCAATGCAAGCCTAGGATGAGACTTACCCGGTAATTCCTTTGTTTCTTTACCCATGATCATAAGTGTAGGTAATAAAGGTTTATCCTTTATTGGGGTTTGAGTGTGCTTTCATACCATCTTTGTGAGTTAGCCTGAGACTTACCCGGTAAAGGTTGATTCTATTCCCTTAGTTGGAGTGTTAGTTTGAGGTTATAGTTCCTTTTCTTAATTCCTTGAGACTTACCCGGTAATAGGAGTTACTGTTAGGGATAAGTGAGTAGTGAGACTTACCCGTTGATCTATTCCACTTTAGTAACATCTTCCCTTTGCAAAATCTCAGCTTTGTCCGCTTATCTTTAGATCTTGAGTTGGAACCACAACTAGATGCTTTAATCCCTAGAATTGCATATTTTCTTAATTGACTTTTTATCATCTTTGATTGATTTAATCGCTTTTGTGGTTAGTAGTTGCATTGACAACCTATACCTGCTTTGTTTCACTAAGTCCCTGTGATCGACCCCTGAAATTTCTTGCTTTTTACTACGATTGACCCGTATACTGCGGGTTCGCATCCTTCTTTTAAGCTTACATCTAGGGTTATAAATTAAAAGCTTGCACACACCATTTGGAGGGAACAAGTTTTTGGCGCCGTTGCCGGGGACTTGGTCTAGACCGAGCCGGTTACGGTTTGCTTTCGGGGCGCTTGCCCCTGTTTTTACTAACCACTCTACTTGAGTGACTTTCGCAGGTTCTTTTTCTTAGGTTTATGCGAAGTACCCGCGCTGGGAAGGAAATCGTTCCTTACGATCCCGAACCAGAAAAGACATACAAAAGACGCTTGAAAGAAGCGAAGATGGCCAACCAAGACAATCGCGATATTGAGGCCGAATTGAAGGAGGCGTTAGAACAGCTACGCCTCAGCAAGGAAGAACTGAGACTGGAAATGGAAGAAACTCGCGCAAGGACTGAGGCGATCGAAGCAAATATGGCGGCTTTACGAGACCAGTATCTACCTCGACCGAACCCAAATCCTCGACCGAGGCAAGACCCTGTTCCAGATCCTCGACCGAGGCAGAATCCAATACCTGTCGCCCCAGCCGAGATACTTCAACCTCGGATACCAGTCCGAGATGTTCTTTTTGCAGGTATTCTACAAACCCTAGGGAAGAGGATGGACCCTAATCAACAACTGAGGCGTCCAGGAGTCAACCTAGGTGATCCAGCGGACCATGATTATGAGCTTCGACCGCAAGTTCTTTCCATGATTTGCCAATGCCAGTTTGGAGGGCTGGAGAGGGAATTTCCGCATCAACATCTGCAAAACTATGAGATCTTGATGGAGACCTTGAGACCTTCAAGGCTGGAAAACAACAACTACAAGCTAAGGCCTTTCTACTTCTCTTTGAAAAATAGAGCTCTTACTTGGTATCAATCTCTTCCTCCAAGAAAAATCAGTACTTGGGAGGAGATGACGATGGAATTCTTGACTAAATTCTTTCCCCCCTCTAAAACCGCTGAAATGAGAGGGAAGATTAATGCATTCATCATGAAGGACAAGGAGAGCTTGTCGAAGTCATGGGAGAGGTTTAAAGACATTCTTTTGGATTGCCCACATCATGGGATTCCAAAGATAGAGTTGTTGGAGATATACTTCAAGGGACTGGACGGAAGTACCCAGTTCAACCTTCAACTACTATCCGCCGGCACGTTCATGGACATGCCGATTGACGAAGCTTGGGAGTTTATAGAGAAACAAGTTTTGCACATGGAGAAATACTCCCACCAAGGAGCTGAAGGTGGAGTTAAAAGGGTCAACTTTCAAGATGCTCCACCTAACAACAATCAACTCACTTCTTTGAAAAATGATGTGAAACAATTGAAGGAACTCTTAGTTGCTCAAACCAAGAAGGAAGATCAAGGATCAAGGAACAACAATGGATACCGTAACAACAACAACGATTCCCGGAACAACAACTACAACAACAATAGAGGATCCAACAGCAATAATTGGAGGGCAAACAACCAAAATTCGGGTAACCATCATTCTAACTCCAATTCGAATGATTCCTCTAATCATTTCCTCTCTTCCTCTTCTTCTTCTACTCCATTAAAGAGCCAGGAGCAAGGATCGAGTTTGTCCCAGCCATAAAAGAAAGACGCAGTGCTGGAAGCCATCTTGATCAAGCTCAACTCTATGGAGACATCCATGACTTCATTCTCGAAGGCACAAAAAGCCTTAGAACAACAATTCTTCAACAAGGCGAATGAAGCGCCAAGAGATCCAGGGAAGCTTCCAGCAAGGACGGAAAGCAACCCTAAGGGCCAGATTATGGCCATAACAACGAGGAGTGGACTGAAGACTGCAGATCCAGTGTCTCAGTCGATGCCAGTACAGATGAAAACCACCTCGGTCCAGGTGCAGTCGAAGAACACTTCGGCCGAGATGCCAACCGAGGTGGAACCACAGAAAGCGGAGGAGAAAACTGAAGTTTATATTCCACCTCCTGCATATAAACCACCACTTCCATTCCCCCAGTCAAGGGCCAGAGCACATCTAGACAAGCATTTTGGTAAGTTCCTTGACTTGATGAACAAACTACACATTAATATCCCTTTCCTTGATACTATTCTAGGGATGCCCGCCTATGGGAAGTTCTTGAAAGAGATTCTATCAAGGAAGAGGAAGCTGGAAGACTTTGGTGAAGTAAGGATGACATCTAAATCCTCGGACCTTATTCAAATCATGAAGGAGAAGATGCCACTTAAATTGAGAGACCCCGACTCATTTTGCATTCCCATTCAAGTTGGGGATGTCACTTGTGAAGCCTTATGTGATCTAGGAGCCAGCGTGAGCATCATTCCGCTGGAGCTATGTGTGAAGATCGGACTTGGAGAGCCCAAGCCGGTGAAGATACGGTTATACATGGCGGATCGCTCCATTACCCATCCCGTGGGCATTTTGGAAGACGTTCCGGTTATGTTAGGTAACTTCTATTTACCTATAGACTTTGTTGTGCTTGACATTCCCGCAGATTATCCCGTTCCTATCATTCTCGGGAGGCTATTTTTAGCAACTTCGGGTTACAATGTGGATTGCAAGAACGCCAAGGTAAAATTCAACATTGGCGGAGATGTAGTGGAATTCGCATTACTTGCGGCTATGAAGGGAGAGCAGCTAGGAGATGATATCTTCAACATCTATGATGAAGAAGAATCAAGAGAATTGGTGAGCTCTATCCTTATTAAAGATCCACTTGAAAAAGTTATTAGTTTTAGCTTAATGGAGGAGGGTACAGATGCTTCTTGTGATGCAGATATACGGAGCCTAAAGGCACTGGAAGAAGATCCAGGAGCTAAAACTGAAAGACTAATCCAGGAGAAGAAGATCTCCAGTTTCGGTTCCAATTGCAGTACCTCGACCGAGGCACTTCCTGGATCAAGCAAGGTGACTGAAGAACATCTCGGTCAACCTCTCTGGACCTCGACCGAGGTCGAAAGTGAGATGATGTCAACTGAGACTTCTGGAAGTCCAGTTCTTCAATCTACTCCACTGGAAGGAGGAAGCAAGGATCGCCCTCAGAAAGCACCCCCAATTGTGGAGCTTAAACAACTCCAAAATCACTTGAGGTATTAAGCCTTCTTTCTGCATGCATAGAATTCTAATGGAGGACGATCATAAGACTTCACGGGAACCTCAAAGACGGTTAAATCCGATCATGAAAGAGGTTGTGAAGAAAGAAATTCTTAAGTTGTTGGATGCAGGTATCATATTTCCTATCTCGGACAGCAAATGGGTTAGCCTAGTACATGTCGTTCCGAAGAAAGGAGGCTTGACCGTTGTGACGAATAAGAACAACGAGTTAATCCCAATCAGGACCGTCACGGGCTGGAGGGTTTGCATCGACTATAGGAAGCTGAACGTGGCCACCCGGAAGGACCATTTTCCACTTCCCTTCATTGATCAAATGCTCGAACGGTTGGCCCAACATTCACACTTCTGCTATTTAGACGGCTATATTGGTTTCTTCCAAATTCCTATCCATCCGGATGATCAAGAGAAGACCACTTTCAATTGTCCATGGGGGACATTCGCTTATAGGAGGATGCCATTTGGATTATGCAATGCACCCGCTACCTTCCAGTGATGCATGATGGCGATCTTTTCCGAGTATATAGAGGAGATCATGGAGGTATTTATGGATGATTTTTCAGTATATGGTTCCTCTTTTGATGATTGCCTATCTAACCTTTCTCTACTGCTCCAAAGATGTGAAGACACTAATCTTGTCTTGAATTAGGAGAAATGCCACTTTATGGTTAATGAAGGCATTGTTCTAGGACACCTCGTTTCTAATCGACGTATTGAGGTCGATCGCGCTAAGATCGAGACTATTGAGAAACTCCCTCCCCCTTGTTCTGTTAAAGGTGTGAGGAGTTTCCTCGGGCATGCAGGTTTCTACAGGAGATTCATCAAGGACTTTTCGAAGATTTCTAAACCACTAACTAACCTCTTAAATAAAGATGTTATTTTTGAGTTTTCGCAGGAGTGTCTTGATGCATTTTACAGGATTAAGGAAGCATTGATCTCCGCTCCCATTATCCAGCCTCCGGATTGGACCTTGCCCTTTGAGATCATGTGTGATGCTAGTGATGTGGCAGTAGGAGCGGTGCTTGGACAAAAGTAGGATGGGCGGAGCACCGCCATCTACTACGCTATCAAGACGCTAGATGAAGCCCAGCGTAACTACGCCACCACCGAGAAGGAGCTATTGGTGGTCGTATATGCTTTCGAGAAATTTCGTTCTTACTTAGTAGGGGCGAAAGTCATTGTCTACACCGACCATGCAGCCATTCGTTACTTGCTTGCCAAGAAGGATGCCAAGCCACGCTTTATTCGATGGATTCTCTTGCTTCAAGAGTTTGACATAGAGATCCGCGATAAGAAGGGATCCGAAAATTCTGTTGCGGATCACCTCAGCCGGCTACCTCCATCTTCACACGAGAAGGACGACCCACCCATAGACGATTCATTCCCCGATGAGCACTTGCACTTGTTGGAGCATTTGATAGACTTACTTATCTCACCCCATGATGAAGGTGAAGTATGGGGTGAGGATACCTCTCATCACGCTTAGAGACGCCGTATGGTCCAGCTAGCGACCTTAAATCAAGCGCTTCTTGGGAGGCAACCCAAGGTATTACTTTCTCCTACCTTTTTCTAGTCTAGCTTTAGATAGTTTGCTTTGCTTTGTTTTGTTTTTGGCGTTCTAGACAAACAACAGGTGACATCTAAGGAAGAAATACAAACCAAGAGCACAACTAGAAGGACAGAAGTTCAAGAATCTTAGAAGACGGAGTTTGACAGAGACACATCTCGGTTACTATCACATCACCTCGACCGAGATGATTCTTGAGTAACCGAGGCGACTAGGGTTTATGAAGACCCACCTCAGTCCATACGCCTTGGTCCAGTCGAGACCATCTCGACCGAGGTGACAGCAGTTCTAGAAAAGGGTATAAAAGGGGGCTTAAATTTCTCTCTCCTCCTCTACTTCCCTTCTCGACCGCGGCGCACTTCTCACCTCGCTCCTTCGTTCTTCGCTCATTTTCGACGATTCTTGATCCTAAACTGAGAGGAAAAGGTAGAGGATCGCATTGCAAGCGCAAATCTGTAGCAAAAACGAACCGAATCGACGGAATATGGGTAGAATCCGAAAAAACCCTAACCCTCCTCTTTTCCCTTGTTTCCTTTCGATTTGGGCTTTGGTTGCCCCTGCATTTGCTGAGAAAAGGATTAAGTATCCAATAGGAACCTTTGGTAGTGATTTTGGGGGAAAAGAACTGGATTTTTGAGGGAATCGATCGAGCAGTTTTTCGCCTTGGTCCAGTCGGCCTGTGCCTCGGCCGAGGTGTTCTACAGAGTTGTCAGGACAACCGAGGTGATCTGACAGGTTGCAGAATAATGAGTTCAGATAGGCGGTTGGTCATGAGGGACAAATATTCCCCTTCTCCTTCTTCTTCCTCCCGCCGTACTAGACCGGTGATCCACGAGCGACACCAGGTCGACTATGACCGCATAGCGGCCCGTCTAGTCATTGCACCACGCTTCCTGGACATCTCTGCATTTAATTGCCTCCATGTAGATGAGGACTTGAGGCGGATGATATCTGCTGTGGGCCTGGAGTAGTTCACAGAGATTAGAGCTCTGGCCTACTCAAAGCCGACCTTGGAATTTGTCAGCTCCGTCACTTACTTGCCCACCGAGCGAGCCATCAAGTACCGGTTGATGAACCGGAATTATCTAGTTCCCTTGGACCACTGGCGGGACATCTTTGGATTCCCAGCCCCTATAGTTGTTGATTTTCCCTCTCGAGCTGTAGCTCGAGAGTTCTGGGGACAGATTGCTCACGTGGTTGAGCACGCTGATAGATGGAGACCTGGAGATTCCGGGGAGCGGATCATTTTCCATCTTGCTTTTAGACTAGCCCACAGGATCTTCAGTGAGACTCTTCTGTCGCGTACTGAGACGCCCCAGAAGGTCAGACAGGGCAAGCTTTTGAGTTTATACTACATGGTGACCGGAGGAGTCCCGGACTTTGGGATGATGCTGGCGGAGGATCTGCATAAGATCAAGGCGAAAGCCAATGGAGACATTTGCTGCGGAGGGATAGTGACTCATATAGCGAGTTACATGGATCTGGACCTCAGTGCTTGTACCCTGGTGGCGGCTGCCAAGCCGCTCGGACTTCAGGAGATGATCACTCGGAGGATACTGGTTCCCCGAGGACTTACTACGCCATATGTGGCCATGCCATGGGAGACGACTGTGCCTCAGGGGATCAGATGGTCTGCTCAGTTCTCCGTGTTTGATCCACATTACTGGCAGACTGCGTGGTTCCCACTAATGGAGGATGCTAGAGAGGCAGCAGTTGTAGCAGCTCAGGGGCCAGTTGAGGAGGATGAGGCTGAGGACGATGATGATGATGTTGATGAGGATGGTGGTGTTCCTATGGAGACAGGCACAGATACAGCTGGGACTAGTGCGCCGGTCATTGATTTAGATGATGACGAGACTGAGGAGGAGCCGGCTGCAGCACCAGCACGTTCCGCTAGGCGTAGGGTACGTAGGCAGAGGGATCCACTTGCTCACCGTCGGATCGATGATTTGACGGATCAGATCATAGATTCCTATGTTGCCATGTCCCTGGAGATCAGAGAGATACAGGAGAGACTACACTACGAGCACGTGATGACTGAGATTCAGTTTCAGCATGTCATGGGCTATCCTTTCGACCCATCTCAGTACCCGTACGTGCCACCACCACCACCAACGGATCGTGATTATTGAGAGCTTGCAGGATTTTCTTTCTTTATTTATTATGCAGCTCAGCTATGTCTAGTGAGTACTTTATTTTCTAGACTTATTTTGACACATTGGGACAATGTGTCCCAAGTATGGGGTATTTGATGTGTTATTTGACTATGGATGATTGTATGCTACTTTGATGGATATTTATGATCTTATTATGCTCTATGTGTTTATCTGAGATTACATGGATACATACAGGTTATTTGATTGAGAAAAACGTCAAAAACTTGTTTGAAAAAAAAAATTTATGACCTCGACCGAAGTGATTCTGGCCAAACGAGGTACTTCACCTCGGTTGACTTAGAACATCTCGACCGAGGCGTTTTAACTGAAAGGAATTTTTCGAAAAAAATTTTTTGTGCTTCTTTTCTGGATATGACCTCAGTGAAGATATTGTGTGCAGATTGGTTTTGAAATCTTTATATGTTTGAAAGGTTTTATGATATGTTTAAGTTGCTAAATGCTTTGTTTGAAATTTTGGCATGTTTAATACTTTGTCTTTATCAAAATTATGTTGAATTTGAAGGTTGACACCACAAGATAAGTTCCCTCACTTTCTTCCTGGAAAGACCAATGCAATTCATTATTTTCTCTTCTTCTTCTTGATCATGCTTAGCCCCTCATATACATATTTGGAAGCAAGCAAGTGAAAAGCAGGTGAAAGAAAAGTTGAGAAGTTGGCTGGAAGTGAAAGTGTTAGAAAGAAACAAATAGGTTTGGGGAAGTCAATCATGATGATGAGTAACTCGGCACCATTCACATAGCCGGGTGTTTGTGTCTTGCCAAAGTCGGATTGAGCGATATTCCTAACGGGTCATGGTATGTGATGACATGAATTATATACCATTATATTCATGCATATTGTAGATGATTACCTTAATTTACCTTGCATTTAGAGAGATTTTGTGTACTTTTTATGTTCTATTCAACAAAATGTCGGAAATAGAGGTCTGCACGAGTTTTTGATGAATTATAGGTAAATGGAGTGGAATTGAAAGCAAAAGTGGAGCAAGGAGCACCTAAGGTCATTAAGGAAGCTAAAGAAGTCTTAGAGGGATCATAAAGAGCTAAGGAGTTGCAAAGGAGAAGCATAAAAGACAGAAAGAAGACGAGCCAAAAGAAGAGTACTTTCTGTTGAAGAAAATCGTGCCATTATACATATAAATCGGACGATTTTCTTCTTTAGAAATATGACGGTTTTGTGTATAAATCGACTAGGTCGATTTCCCTTGTTTTTCGGCCAAATGATAAAGACGATACAAAGCCCAATTCTTTTGGGCTAGAGGAGGGTTTTTCCTAACGGCCCACTAGCAAGAAACTATAGTTGGGTGTTACGCTAAAAAGTGTGCACGCAATAAGCCTTAAATTTATACTCGTTATAATTATCCTAACTTCTAGCGCACCCGCAGTGTACGGGACGTTTGTAGCATGGATAGTATTCCGAGGTCGAACACAAAGACTAAGGTGAAATTGACTCGGTTTTGTGATTAAGTTTAGTGAAGGTCTAAGGTTAGAAAAGAGAGAAACAAAGAAATAAAAATCTAAATTGTTTTTGGTTGGTTTGGTGATCAATCAAAGATCACAATTCATGCAAAGTAAACAATCAAACTAGACTAAAAATCAGCACAAATGAACAAACCAAACAAGATAATGATCAAGGAAAGAAAAAAACGGATTCTAGGGGTTGGAAGTTCCGGTTATGGCATAGAACTCAAGTTATCTATTCGTTCTTTGGATTAACTAATATATGTTGGGATTAAGTGTATCTAACTTGGGATCAATTACCGGGTAGGTCTCATGGTCCAACTAGTCCACACCTAAGGTCTTATTACCGGGTAGGTCTCTAAGAGCTTAAGGATAGGAATTCTACACAAACCGGATTGTAGATTAGGGGTCTAACCTATCCTTAACGGGTAAGTCTTGGAAAGGGAAGTCCTAAGCAACTATCCTAGCACATCTAATCCAATGGTGGCTTATTAGGCTCACCACTACCTAAGGGTTGATATTTTAGATTCTAAGAGCAAGGATTACCGGATAAGTCTCTCCTAACACTTAGTCACTACACTAGGTAGGTTAAACTCAGCAACAATTAGGATTTCAACATTTTATAGTTTTAAGGCAAGATCCTTCAAATCAGTGAAAATCACGGGCTGTTCTTCTTGAACCACGGCCGTGGTTCTTCAAGAACTACCCGTGATTCCTAACAGCAACTACGTTCATAAGCAAAAGTCATCCAAAGGCAAATCTAAGTTCATCCTATCACGGTTCTAGCCATAACCATCATTTCCTTACCCTAGAACCACATCAATTTAGCCTACAACATTCATAATGGAAATCGAAGCAAACAAACATAAGATCAAAACATCCATTGCAAGATAATGAAAGAAAAGAGGTGCACAAGTAAACTTAATTCAAAACTAAGCTGAAGATTAGAATAGAGCCACTTACAACCCTTCCAAAAGAAGGTCCAAAGGTTCATACAATCTCTAGAAAACGAAATCCGAAATACAAGAAAGCTATGGTATGTGCTTTTCTCTTCTTCTTCAATGGAACTCCTCTTCTTCTCTTTGACACTTTCCTTCCTAGAAAAATCTTCTTCTTTTGAGAATATATTTGTTAGAGAGAAATGGATAATGGATGATCTGCTCCCAAACTACCCCAGCTGCCTCAAACAACCCATGAAGGACCACTTTTATAACAAATCTTGCATGAGCTGGCCATGAGAGTCGTGGCACAGCTGTCACGAGAATCTGGCAAAATCCACGGTCGTTTCCACGGCCGTGGTTCGTCAGAGAACCGTGATTCTATGCAGAAACTTCGCCTTGGATCATTAAGCTGTGGTTTGGTGCATGGCTTGTGTTGGCAAGGTTTCATGAGTCGTCCTTAGCCCTTGGCTTGTGTCCTAATGAGTCCGAGGATGCGTCATCTAAATGAACGATCCTCAAACGCATCGTTTAAGCTCCTAAACTTCCCGTAATACCTACAAAACGCGCACAAGTCCGTGTAGACGTCTATCTTGACAAAATATGTGAATTGGGTGCAAAACGTCTTGAACTAATGCTAGATTATGCATGAATGAGCGAGAATTTTATCTAAATGTACACCTAAAACTATGTTATAAATCGTGTTATCAAAATACCCCATACTTAAGGTTTGCTCGTCCCCGAGCAAATTCCCAACTATAGACTAGAAGATGACATGATTTATGTATGCAGAAAAATGGCAAAATCCTTTTTTTTTTTTTTTTTTTTTTGGGTTTTGTGCTTCTACTATTGGATCACCTTCATAGTCATGATCAATGGCAATTGGATAAGCAATTATGTATCAAACAATAAGGGCATGGAAAGACAATTGTACTTAACTCAAGAGCATGCATGAGATGTGAGGATGAAGAGGTCAAGAAGATCAAGAGTTTATCCAATCTAGATTACTAAGTCTTACAAACATGCAACTAGGTCATAAGGGCTTGTGACATAAAAGGCCAAGAAACGTTGCAATTGGGTGGGAGATTCTCTAGGTTATGTGATGCTAATCCGGGAATGGAACTAACTCCACATCCTTGTCCTCGATCAACTTCCCCCAAGTGTATATTTTTCCCTATCTTGCTTTCTTTTCTTTTTCTTTAACTCATTTTTGAGACAATGGCATTGGTGTACAAAAGCCGAAACCTTGGTGATTGGCCGTCCTCGGGCTTTTTCTTAGTTTTCGAGGTGCATCCACACCGGGCACACATACCAAAGCTCGTTAGGACTATTGGTTTATTTGACTTTGGCAAGGCACCAACACCCGATTATGTGAAGTGTACCGAGTTACTTGTCATTTAAACCAACGCCCCCAAACCTATATTTTGGCTACACTTCCACAATAATTTTCAGCATTTCATTCACGACATTCTTTTCATTACATCTTCACCCCGCATTTGCTTTTCACACATTTCAACACACTAGCATGCTCCTATTCCCGGATGGGTTTAAAGGAGGTCAATTTATATCAATTGGGGTGCTCAAGCAATCATGATCAAGATGAGAAGTAGAGAAAGATGAAATGCCTCATTCATTCCTAAATGGTATGCAAGAACTATCATGTAATTTCGACTTTCAATACTCAATCCCTTCTAAGCAATCATCATGATCCCAAGTCATTCATAGAATTTAATAGAAGTAGTTCAAGTCCACATATGCATTTATCAATTCAACACATAAGGCCATTCATAGCCAATCATAAGACAAGTCTCATCATTAGGATCATATCCAAGCCTAGAAAGCACAAAATTTTTTTAAAATTTTCTGATTTTAATGGAATTTTCGTTTTAAGTATGTACAATGCAAGACATGTGCAAAATATTAGCCTATCCTAGATGCTCATCATGCAAAGGATCATGCAAACCCCACCCGATACTTAGAAACACATTGTCCCCAATGTGGTATTCAAGTAAAGAGAGTGAAAGAAGGTTCTCACAATGTAAAATTGTTTGCTATGGTATTTTGGAATTCTCAAGCGAATTGATGTTGGATGATCCTTTGAACCATGGTAGAGAGCTCTAAGCATCCTTCAAAGCTTCGGAACCCGCGCTAGGCACCGCTAGCCGTCCAAGTTCCGCGTCCGCTCCACCCATAATTGGTGAGGGTGTCATCATCATCATTTTCATTGCCAAGAGAGGCTTCCAATGCCACTAATGCTCTAGCACACACACGAAAGTAGACAAAACACACACAAAGCACACAAAAACAGAAAATTCTGTGCAAAAATTGAAAAGGGAAAAATGTTACCAATGGGTTGCCTCCCACCAAGCGCTTCTTTAAGGTCATTAGCTTGACCAAACTTGGGAGCGTCTATTCGAGGTGAAGTGGGGCAATCATGTCTACCGGGGCTCCCGGAATATACTTCTTCAAGCGATGCCCATTCACCTTGAAATTTCCACAATGCTCCCCTCCTATTTCAATAGCTCCATGGGGAAAGATCTTCTTCACTACATATGGCCCGGTCCATCTTGATTTGAGCTTTCCGGGAAAGAGCCTTAGCCTTGAGTTGAAGAGGAGGACAAGATCTCCTTCACTCAACTCCTTTGGAATGATCCTCTTATCATGCCACCTTTTGGTTCTCTCCTTGTAGATCCGGGCATTCTCATAAGCTTCCAACCGGAGCTCCTCAAGGGCATTGATATCAAGTAACCTCTTTTCTCCCGCTTCCTTGAGGTCAAAATTTAGCCACTTAATGGCCCAATAAGCTCTATGCTCCATTTCCACCGGGAGATGGCAAGACTTGCCATAGACCAACTTGTAGGGAGTGGTTAAAATTGGTGTCTTGAAGGCGGTTCTATATGCCCATAGTGCGTCATTGAGCTTCATAGCCCAATCCTTCCTTGTCCTAGACACCGTCTTTTCGAGGATGGCCTTGATCTCTCGGTTGGAGATCTCCACTTGACCACTAGTTTGGGGGTGGTAGGGTGTTGCCACCTTATGAGTCACCCCATACTTGGCCAAAAGTGCTCCAAAGTTCTTATTTGTGAAGTGCTTCCCTCCATCACTAATGATTACCCTTGGTGTTCCAAACCTAGGGAAGATCACCCGGTTGAAGAATCGCACTACCACCTTGGCATCATTCGTAGGAGAGGCGATTGCCTACCCATCTTGACACATAGTCCACCGCCAATAGGATGTAGAGATTTCCACATGAAGAAGGGAATGGTCCCATGAAGTCTACACCCCACACATCAAAAATCTCAACTTCTTGGATGTTATTCAAAGGCATTTCATTCCTCCTTGAGATGTTGCCCGTCCTTTGGCAAGCATCACATGCCGCTACAAAACCTTGCACATCTCTAAACAAGTTAGGCCAATAAAAACCGGATTGCAATACCTTTGCACACGTTTTGTGTGAGCTAGCATGTCCTCCGCATGGTAAGGAGTGGCAATGCCGGATCACACTCTCCACTTCATCCTCCGGTATGCATCTTCTAAGCACCCCATCCGGGCCTCTCTTAAATAGGAGTGGCTCACTCCAATAGTAATGCCTTACATCGTTGAAGAACTTCTTCCTTTGTGCATATGTAAGTCCGGGAGGCACTTCCTCACACACTAAGTAGTTCACAATGTCGGCGTACCATGGCTCACTTCTTCTAGCCACTTGGAACAAGCATTCCTCCACCATTTGCAATTGTTCATCTCGGAATGAATCATCTATCGGGATGTTGTCCTTCCCAAGCTCTAATGGTGGGAGTCTACTAAGGTGATCCGCCACGGAGTTCTCGGATCCCTTCTTATCCCGTATCTCCAAATCAAACTCTTGAAGAAGAAGGATCCACCGAATCAACCATGGTTTGGCATCCTTCTTTTTAAGTAGATAACGGATCGCCGCATGATCCGTATAAACTATGACCTTCGCTCCAACAAGGTATGAGCGGAACTTCTCAAATGCATACACCACCGCCAACAACTCCTTCTCGGTGGTAGCATAGTTGAGTTGGGCATCATCTAGCGTCTTGCTAGCATAGTAAATAGCATGAGTGCGCCCTTCTTTCCTTTGCCCTAAAACGGCCCCAACGGCCACATCACTTGCATCGCACATGATCTCAAATGATAGACTCCAATCCGGAGGTTGCATGATAGGTGCGGAGATCAAGGCGTTCTTCAACCTACAAAAAGCTTCAAGACAATCCTTGGAAAAGACAAAATCTACATCTTTCATTAGTAGGTTAGTGAGAGGCTTAAAAATTTTAGAGAAGTCTTGAATAAACCTCCGGTAAAAACCGGCATGCCCTAAAAAACTCCTTACCCCCTTCACCGAGGTAGGTGGTGGCAACTTCTCTATTGTTTCAATCTTAGCCCTATCAACCTCAATGCCACGGTTAGACACCAAGTGTCCTAACACAATTCCTTCACTTACCATGAAGTGGCATTTTTCCCAATTTAAGACAAGATTTGTCTCCTCACATCTTTGCAATACTAATGACAAGTTAGCCAAGCAATCATCGAAAGAAGAACCATAAACAGAGAAATCATCCATGAACACTTCCATGATATTTTCTATTTATTCTGAAAAGATAGCCATCATACACCTTTGAAAGGTGGCGGGTGCATTACACAACCCAAATGGCATTCTCCTATATGCGAAGGTACCCCATGGACATGTAAAAGTCGTTTTCTCTTGGTCGTCGGGGTGGATAGGGATTCGGAAGAATCCACTATACCCATCTAAATAGCAAAAATGAGAGTGTTGAGCTAACCTTGCTAGCATTTGGTCAATGAAGGGGAGGGGGAAGTGATCTTTCCTAGAGGCCATGTTCAATTTCCTATAATCAATGCACATTCTCCACCCCGTAACCGTCCTAGTCGGTATTAGTTCATTATTCTCATTAGTTACTACCGTCATTCCACCCTTTTTAGGCACTACATGAACGGGGCTAACCCACTTACTATCCGAGATAGGGTAGATAATTCCCGCATCTAGCAACTTAATGATTTCCTTTTTGACCACCTCTTTCATTATAGGGTTCAATCTCCTTTGATGTTCAATAGAGGGTTTGTGGTTATCTTCCATCATTATCTTATGCATGCACAAAGATGGCTTAATGCCAACCAAATCATCAATTGTATAGCCAATGGCCTTCCTATGCAATCTTAGTTCATGCAGCAATTTAGCAAGTTCATCATCACTCAAGCATGCATTAACAATCACCGGATATGTAGAATTATCACCAAGAAATGCATACTTTAAATGAGAGGGAAGGGGTTTAAGTTCAAGTGAGGGAGGACCTTTATCGGTTGAAGATGATCCAAATAAGGTTGGATGAGATGAATCCAAAGCAAAGGAAGACTCCCCATGGCTCCTAGAAGCGTGATCATCATCAAGAGCTGATTCAGGGAAAACCACGGTTGGAAACACGGGTTGCTCATCTTCCACGGCCGTGGTTTTTGCCAAGCTTGCTTCTCGGAGTTGTCCAGAAAGTTTGACGGCCGTGGAACATAAATCTCGACCGTGGAATTTGCAGCTGTTCATCACCTCTTCGTGGCTTTCAAATCCAACTCTCGGCTCCTCATCCAAGGCTTCCAAGGCTTTGATCTTTTCATTGCAGTCCTCTTCAACACCTTCTTCCATCATACTTAAGGTGAGAACCTTTTCCAAGGGATCCTTGATCAAGATCAAGCTCACAATTTCTCTAGATTCTTCTTGCTCGACTATGTTGAAGATATCTTCATCAAGGGTTGGCCCTTTCATCATTGTGGAAAGCTTGAACTTGATGCTCTCTTCCCCTATGTTGAAGGAGAGAGTCCCGTTCTTGCAATCCACTAGGCAACCGGAAGTGGCTAGGAAAGGTCTTCCTAAGATGATAGGAACCGGATAATCCGCCGGAATGTCCAACACTACAAAATCAATAGGCACGTAGAATCCTCCTAGTTGCACCGGAAAGTCCTCTAAAATCCCAACCGGATGAGTGATAGAACGGTCCGCCATATAGAGGGTCATCTTGACCGGCTTTGGCTCTCCTAACCCGACCTTGTTGCTAAGTGCAAGCGGTATGATGCTTACACTCGCCCCAAGATCACAAAGGGCCTCGTACTTCACATCTCCTACTCCTATTGGGACGCAAAAGGAGCCCGGATCCCTTAGCTTGGGAGGCATCTCTTTATTCATGGTTTGGATCAATTCCGAGGATCTCTTGGTCATCCTTATCTCCCCATACTCCTCCAACTTTCTTTTGTTGGAGAGTATATATTTCTTTCAAAAATTTTCCATATGCCGGCATTCCTAAGATGGCATCCATGAACGGAATGTTAATATGTAACTTGGACATTAGTTCAAGGAACTTACCAAAGTGATTGTCTAAACGAGCTCTTGCTCTTGATTGTGGGAACGGTAGTGGTGGCTTGTATGGAGGTGGTGCTCAATCTAGACCTAGTCCCCGGCAACGGCGCCAAAAACTTGTTACGCTAAAAAGTGTGCACGCAATAAGCCTTAAATTTATACTCGTTATAATTATCCTAACTTCTAGCGCACCCGCAGTGTACGGGACGTTTGTAGCATGGATAGTATTCCGAGGTCGAACACAAAGACTAAGGTGAAATTGACTCGGTTTTGTGATTAAGTTTAGTGAAGGTCTAAGGTTAGAAAAGAGAGAAACAAATAAATAAAAATCTAAATTGTTTTTGGTTGGTTTGGTGATCAATCAAAGATCACAATTCATGCAAAGTAAACAATCAAACTAGACTAAAAATCAGCACAAATGAACAAACCAAACAAGATAATGATCAAGGAAAGAAAAAACCGGATTCTAGGGGTTGGAAGTTCCGGTTATGGCATAGAACTCAAGTTATCTATTCGTTCTTTGGATTAACTAATATATGTTGGGATTAAGTGTATCTAACTTGGGATCAATTACCGGGTAGGTCTCATGGTCCAACTAGTCCACACCTAAGGTCTTATTACCGGGTAGGTCTCTAAGAGCTTAAGGATAGGAATTCTACACAAACCGGATTGTAGATTAGGGGTCTAACCTATCCTTACCGGGTAAGTCTTGGAAAGGGAAGTCCTAAGCAACTATCCTAGCACATCTAATCCAATGGTGGCTTATTAGGCTCACCACTACCTAAGGGTTGCTATTTTAGATTCTAAGAGCAAGGATTACCGGGTAAGTCTCTCCTAGCACATAGTCACTACACTAGGTAGGTTAAACTCAGCAACAATTAGGATTTCAACATTTTATAGGTTTAAGGCAAGATCCTTCAAATCAGTGAAAATCACGGGTTGTTCTTCCTGATCCACGGCCGTGGTTCTTCAAGAACTACCCGTGATTCCGAACAGCAACTACGTTCATAAGCAAAAGTCATCCAAAGGCAAATCTAAGTTCATCCTATCACGGTTCTAGCCATAACCATCCTTTCCTTACCCTAGAACCACATCAATTTAGCCTACAACATTCATAATGGAAATCGAAGCAAACAAACATAAGATCAAAACATCCATTGCAAGATAATGAAAGAAAAGAGGTGCACAAGTAAACTTAATTCAAAACTAAGCTGAAGATTAGAATAGAGCCACTTACAACACCCTTCCAAAAGAAGGTCCAAAGGTTCATACAATCTCTAGAAAACGAAATCCGAAATACAAGAAAGCTATGGTATGTGCTTTTCTCTTCTTCTTCAATGGAACTCCTCTTCTTCTCTTTGACACTTTCCTTCCTAGAAAAATCTTCTTCTTTTGAGAATATATTTGTTAGAGAGAAATGGATAATGGATGATCTGCTCCCAAACTACCCCAGCTGCCTCAAACAACCCATGAAGGACCACTTTTATAACAAATCTTGCATGAGCTGGCCATGAGAGTCGTGGCACAGCTGTCACGAGAATCTGGCAAAATCCACGGTTGTTTCCACGGCCGTGGTTCGTCAAAGAACCGTGATTCTATGCAGAAACTTCGCCTTGGATCATTAAGCTGTGGTTTGGTGCATGGCTTGTGTTGGCAAGGTTTCATGAGTCCTCCTTAGCCCTTGGCTTGTGTCCTAATGAGTCCGAGGGTGCGTCATCTAAATGAACGATCCTCAAACGCATCGTTTAAGCTCCTAAACTTCCCGTAATACCTACAAAACGCGCACAAGTCCGTGTAGACGTCTATCTTGACAAAATATGTGAATTGGGTGCAAAACGTCTTGAACTAATGCTAGATTATGCATGAATGAGCGAGAATTTTATCTAAATGTACACCTAAAACTATGTTATAAATCGTGTTATCATTGGGAACCCTGGGAACAAAATTGAGGAGGCCGCAGCGGGAAATCTTTACACGTTTGAGAGAGATTGAGGATTCTTGGAGAAAGATTGAAGGACTCTAGCCGGAAAGTGAATCTTGATCATTATTTGTGAGATTTCTTTGTTCCATAGAAGTAATTGTGGTTTTTGAACACGAATTTGAGTTACTTAAGAGATACATTGATCAGTTTCGAGAATTGTTTACAAAAGTGAAGGTTATTGAGTTTTTATTCAAGATTCGGCTTTAATTGCATTATTTCACTCAATCTTTGATTTGATTTGATTTTTAAAATGGTTGGCTAAAACCATTGTGATTCTGGGGAGAATAAAATGATGATTAAGGCTTAGATGATGATAGACTGAACTCATTTAAACATTAGGACCCTGAGAGTTTAGATTTTAGTTTTGCGATAACAGAAAATCGGGGTGTTCTTGAGTAAATCGGCCGATTTAATGATGAACAACATGATTTATTCTTCTGACGAACTTTAATTGAATTAATCTTTAACCAAAGTTAAACTTAGCCTAAATCCCAACCTTGATTAAACTTTTTAACCTCTAATTGAATGTATGAAGAGACTTCAAACTTGATTCTACATTTAATAGATTAAGATTTCAAGATTTGGGTAATAGAGAGACTCAACATCCTTTATTAAGATTTTGAATGTGCTTTCTGTTCTTTATCTTGGAGAGTCATATCCTGAGGTTTTAGATAGTTAGTTTGAACGTAATTCTTGTCTTTAGATCTTTCTATATTGCAGCCTCAACAACCTTTATAGAGAGAACCTTTGGATTAGATAAATAGGTTTCGGAACTTCATCGTACGATACCTACCTTAGAACATATAATCTTGGCAATATAAACTTTGTCCTTATATCATTTAGAAGTGTCTTGAATCGAAAGCCGAAATCAGATACTTGAATCCTTGGAATGATTTCCCCCTTTATTAATCACAAAAGCTTTTGCATTTTTGCTAGATAATTGACTTTGAATTTATTCTTACCAAATCCATGAGTTCGACTCTGCAATTCTTACCTTACTACAGCTGATCCCTACACTGCGGGTTCGCTTTGCTTTGAGTTCTAGATATAAATATTAAGACTTTGACGCACACACTTTTTTGGGCGAACAAGTTTTTGGCGCCGTTGTCGGGGATTTGGTCTAGACCAAATTCGGTTTTCGGTTGTCTAGCTTGAGAGCTCTTGCTCTTGTGATTTGATTTGTCTACTTGAGTGATCTTTGCAGGTTCTTTAGGTATATGCGAAAGACTAGATCCACTAAAGATCTAGTTCCTTTCGATCCCGAATTGGAGAAAACTTTGAGAAGAAAGTGGAAGGAAAAGAAAATGGCTGAGAACAATGAGAGAAACCTCCAAGCTGAACTGAACGAAGCTCAACGCCAACTTCAGTTGAGTGAGAAAGCACGTCTAGATGCTGAAACGAGTCATCAATTTCAGATTGATGAACTAAGAGCTATGATGTTGGACATGAAGTTGGAATTGAACGAATCCAGGAAGAAGAAGAAGGTCAAGACACCAACTAAATCCATTAGGAATGACTCATCCGATGATGAAGAACTTGACCCGGACATGCCGAAACTTGAGGAGATCGATCCACTACTTCATCCTGTTCGAAACACCCCAAAACAACGGGTTGTTCCTCGCCTCCCAACTAGGGATGTGAGAGTTGCTAATGAAGGTGATAGACCCCGAACTTTGGGGCAACGAATGGATCCAATTCAGCAACCACGCCGTCTAGGTGTGGATTTCGGAGCTGAAGATATCCAGGAGTTTAGCTTCTCACCACAAGTTATCACCATGGTTCGTCAAAGTCAATATGGCGGAGAAAGTACTGAATCTCCACATCAACACTTGCAGAATTTCGAGATTCTCATGGAGACAATGAAGCCGAAGAAGGCTACTACAAGCAATTACAAGATCAAACCTTTCTTCTTTTCTTTGAAGGACAAGGCTCTAGCTTGGTACCAAATACTTCCACCTGCAAATCTGGCTACATGGGAGGAATTGTCTTCGGAATTCCTCACCAAGTTCTTCCCGCCATCCAAAACGGCGGAATTGAGAGGTAAGATAAACGCTTTTTCTATGAAAACTAACGAAAGTTTGTTTCAATCTTGGGAAAGGTTTCAAGATCTCTTGTTGGATTGCCCACACCATGGCATTTCAAAGCTGGAATTATTGGAGATCTACTACAAAGGATTGGATGTGGAAACACAATTCAACCTCCAATCTCTCTCTTGTGGCACATTCATGGACATGAGAGAGGTTGACGCTTGGGACTTCATTGAGAAGCAAGCCCAAGTGATTGAGAAGTATTCCCACCGGAAGGTGGAACCAAATAGCCGGAATCAAGGTGATCCAGGAGTTAAATTGAACCAAGCTTCTCAAACACAAATATTTACCCTCAACAATGAAATCAAAAAGTTGAAGGAAGTACTCAAAACAAGTCTTCAAAGGACTAAGGAACAAGAAGCCAACTATATGGGAAGGGATAACGATCAAAGGAATGACTACCGGCACAACAACCGGAACTCTAACTGGAACAACAACAATAGGAACTCCAATAGCAACCATTGGAGGTCAAATCAACAAGCTCCAGGTAATCCTTATTCCCATGCTGAAAAAGCTCTAACACCTCCATCTTCCTCTACTCCTTTGAAAAGCCAGGAACAATCATCAAATGGGTCGAATAAACCCGACCCCATGTTGGAGACAATCCTAGGGAAACTACAAGGATTGGAGAGCTATATAACTTCGGTTGATAAAGCTCACAAAGCTTTGGAAAGCCAAGTATTTAACAAGGCCGGAGAAGTTCCAAGAGACCAAGGGAAACTTCCCGGGAAGACGGAAGATAACCCAAAGGGAAGGGTTATGACAATCACTACTAGGAGTGGCATAACAACTACCGATCCTCAACCTAAAGTAGTTGAAACCACCACCAAAGAAGGAAGGGAAAAGGAGAAGGAAGACATCTATATTCTTCCTCCCGCCTACAAACCACCGCTACCAATTCCTCAATCTAGAGCGCGAGCGCGCTTAGATAAACACTTTGGTAAGTTTGTTGAGCTAATGAGTAAATTGCATATTAATATACCGTTTATGAATGCAATTTTAGGTATGCCGGCTTATGGGAAATTCCTCAAGGAGATCCTCTCTAACAAGAGGAAATTAGAAGACATTGGAGAAGTCAAGATGAGTATGGAGTCATCCGAACTCATCAAGACTATGACGGAGAATATGCCACCTAAGCTCCGTGATCCAGGATCCTTTTGCATACCCATCACTTTGGGAGAGGCTACTTATGATGCACTTTGCGACCTTGGGGCGAGTGTGAGTATCATACCACTTGCTCTATGCAAAGCAGTTGGTCTAGGAGAGCCTAGACCGGTGAAGATCACACTCTACATGGTTGATCGTTCCACCACTAAGCCAGTAGGGATTCTAGAAGACATTCCTGTGAAACTTGGTAAGTTTTACATTCCTATAGATTTTGTCGTTCTTGACATCCTTGCAGATTATCCGGTTGCCATCATTCTTGGGAGACCATTCCTTGCAACATCCGGGTGCATGGTAGATTGCAAGAATGGCCAGCTATCTTTCAATATAGGTGCAGAGAAGGTGGAATTCATACTCTCTTCCTTAATCAAGGAGCCAGCCTTGAGAGACGATGTCTTTGATATCTTTGATGAAGAAGAGTCTAGAGAGGTAGTAAGTTCAATCTTAATAAAAGACCCTCTTCAAAAGGTTCTTAGTATGAGCATCATGGAGGAAGGAGTAGAACATGATTGCAATGAGGATGTGAAAGCATTAGATGATATGGAGGAAGAAACAGGAACAAGATTTGAAGAACTAGAATTAACTCCGGAAACTGTGAAAAAAAACGACTTGCATAAATTAAATCGTCCGATTTTGGAAAAGTCAACCCGATTTTTTACAACAGAAAGAAAAATTGTGCCTCAGATCGTCCAATTTACTTCAGCGGAGGTCGATCCAGTGGCAAATTTTCTGGATTCTCCAAACTTCACCGCAGCTGTTCTCAACTCTAATGATACATCATCCCCACCTTCAGAGGCTTCTCCCATGACATCCGAAGGTCATGAATCATCATCAATCAAGGCACCTCCATCTTTGGAATTGAAGCCACTCCCCACGCATTTAAGGTACGCATTTCTTGGCATTAATTCTACATATCCGGTCATAGTTAATGCGAAACTGAATGATGCTGAACTAGAGAAACTTATGCATGTTCTAAGACAACATAGGAGAGCATTAGGTTATAATATTGATGATTTAGTAGCAATAAAACCTTCCCTATGTATGCACAAAATTCTAATGGAAGAGGATTACAAGCCTTCACGCCAACCTCAAAGACGGTTAAATCCGGTCATGAAAGAGGTCGTGAAGAAAGACATCCTTAAGCTACTTGATGCAGGTATCATCTTTCCTATTTCCGATAGCAAATGGGTGAGTCCAGTACAGGTAGTACCAAAGAAAGGAGGCATTACCGTTGTTGCCAATCAAAACAACGAACTTATTCCCACATGGACAGTTACAGGGTGGCGAATGTGCATCGACTACCGTAAACTGAACGTGGCTACTAGGAAGGACCACTTTCCCCTTCCTTTTATTGATCAAATGTTGGAAAGGTTAGCCCAACATTCTTACTTTTGTTATCTAGATGGATATAGCTGTTTCTTTCAGATTCCCATTCACCCGGATGATCAAGAGAAGACGACTTTCACGTGCCCTTGGGGTACGTTTGCTTATAGAAGAATGCCATTCGGTCTATGCAACGCTCCAGCCACCTTCCAAAGGTGTATGATGACAATCTTCTCCGAATACGTAGAGAATATCATGGAAGTCTTCATGGATGACTTTTTGGTATATGGTTCTTCCTTTGATAACTGTCTCTCTAACCATTCACTAGTTCTTAAGAGATGTGAGGACACTAACTTAGTCTTAAACTGGGAAAAGTATCATTTCATGGTCACCGAAGGAATTGTGTTAGGTCATCTAGTATCACAAAGAGGAATAGAGGTTGATAGAGCTAAGATAGAAACTATCGAAAAGTTACCTCCTCCCTCTTCGGTAAAAGGAATAAGAAGTTTCTTAGGACATGCAGGCTTCTATAGGAGATTCATAAAGGATTTTTATAAGACTTCAAAACCATTGACTAATCTTTTGATGAAAGATGCAACTTTCGAATTTTCGAAGGATTGTTTAGATGCTTTTTGCAGGATCAAAGAAGCTTTGATTTCAGCGCCAATCATCCAACCACCCGATTGGAACCTTCCTTTCGAGGTTATGTGCGATGCAAGCGATATCGCTATAGGAGCCGTTCTTGGACAGAAGAAAGATGGTCGCAGTCATGCCATCTACTATGCTAGCAAAACGCTAGACGAGGCTCAATACAACTATGCCACCACGGAAAAGGAACTCTTAGCTGTAGTTTACGCTTTTGAAAAGTTTCATTCCTATCTTGTAGGTGCAAAAGTGATTGTCTATACAGATCATTCGGTAATACGCTACTTATTCACGATGAAGGATGCGAAGCCAAGGCTTCTAAGATGGATCTTACTCTTACAAGAGTTTGATTTGGAAATTCGTGATAAGAAAGGGTTGGAAAACTCCGTGGCCGACCATCTTAGTCGTCTTCCACACCTCACCGACGAGACGGATGAACTCCCTATAGACGACTCATTCCCTGACGAGCAACTACATGAGATTGAAGAGTGTCTTCAACACATTTCAAAAGGTAATGATCCATGGTTTGCTGACATTGTGAATTACCTTGTTTGTCAGGAGATTCCCCCCGGAATTTTATATGCACAAAGGAAGAAGTTCTTTAAGGACATCCGGCACTTCTATTGGAACGAACCTCTTCTATTCAAAAGAGGTCCCGATGGCATATACAGGAGATGTATCCCAGAAGATGAGGTGGATAGTGTCGTCCGCCATTGCCATTCTCTTCCATGTGGAGGACATGCTAGTTCCCATAAGACTTGTGCTAAGGTACTTCGTTCCGGTTTCTTTTGGCCTACACTATTCAAAGATGTGAAAAAGTTTGTTGTTGCTTGTGATGCTTGTCAAAGGACAGGTAATATATCAAGGAGGAATGAGATGCCTCTCAACAACATACAAGAAGTAGAGATCTTCGATGTATGGGGCGTAGATTTTATGGGACCTTTCCCATCTTCATGCGGAAACCAATATATACTTCTTGTCGTAGAATATGTCTCAAGATGGGTAGAGGCAATCGCTTCTCCTACTAATCATGCAATGGTAGTGGTGAAGTTCTTCAATAGAACGATCTTCCCTAGGTTCGGAACTCCCCAAACCATCATTAGTGACGGAGGAACACATTTCACAGCCCGTCGATTTGAGACTCTATTGGCTAAGTATGGGGTGACCCATAAGATAACTACACCATACCATCCGCAAACTAGCGGACAAGTTGAGATCTCTAATAGAGAGATCAAGGGAATTTTAGAGAAAATTGTCTCTAAAACGAGGAAGGATTGGTCAATGAAGCTTGACGATGCATTATGGGCGTACAGGATAGCCTTCAAGACACCAATAGGTACGACTCCGTATAATCTTGTCTATGGTAAATCTTGTCATCTTCCTGTATAGCTAGAGCATAAAGCATATTGGGCTATCAAGTGGCTCAACTTTGACATGAAAGAAACCGGAGAGAAGCGGCTCTTAGATATCAATGAGCTAGATGAGATCCGGCTAAATGCGTATGAAAACGCAAAGATCTACAAGGAACGGACAAAGCGTTGGCATGATAAGCATATCATTCCAAAAGATCTAAAAGAGGGAGATCAAGTCCTTCTATTCAACTCGAGGCTTCATCTATTTCCAAGTAAGCTTAAATCCTGTTGGACAAGACCTTATGTAATTAAACGAATTTTCCCCATGGTGCAGTTGAAGTATGGGGTGAACAAAGCGGAAGTTTCAAAGTTAATGGCCAACGCATGAAGAAATACACACCGGAAGCTCCGGTTGAGGAGATAGCTCCTATCCTCCTCCAGTGAACACAAACCATACACCGTCCAGCTAAAGACGATAAATCAAGCGCTTCTTGGGAGGCAACCCATGATAGTATAGTTTTTCCCTCCTTTCATCACTTAGTTAGAATAGATTAGTTGCTTTGTTTCTTTGTGTTCGCTTTGTATTTGTTCCTCGATGCACTCTTGGTTTGTCGTGTCATTAATCGCATGAAATTAGGTCCAAATTGAGAGATCCATGGAGAAAGGGAGCATAAATCAGTTCAATCTTCAATTTCCAAGAAGAACAAGGAAGGAAATCGAGTTACATTAAGTTAATCGTTCGATTCAGGAACAGAGCAAGTCAATTTTTGACAACAGAAAGATAAATCGACCCACCAGATCGACCTACAGAGAAAAATTGTCCGATTTTTCATGTGTTAAGAGAAAATGTAAGAAAATCGCCCCGACGATTAAATCGACCCAGAAAATCGCCCGATTTTCTTCACAATTTCTCAAGCCTATATAAAGACTTAAACACTCGATTCCCTCATTCCAAACACTTCCACTCTCGATTTCTCTCTCTCAAGAACTCCGAAAATCGCTCATACCCTACAATCCTCATTCCTTAATCGTTTTACACGATTCTTGGCTCCAAACTGAAGCATTTTCAACAAGGAACAAGGATCTAGCAACAACAAGCATGGCAATCGACTCTTTCATACGGAATTCAGGTTTTTCATTCCAAAACCTAAGTTTCTAATTCGAAATTGAATCTTGCTTAGAAAGTGTTTGTTTGCTGAGATTGATTGAGGGGTTTGATTAGGAATCATTATAGGAAACTGTGTGTGGTGATAGCTTAGTCAGAACTTTACATAATTGTGAGAATCGTTAAAATCGAGAGAAAAATCGACCTTACCCAGAAAAATCGGCCGATTTGTGTGAAGAACAGGTCGATTTTTTTTGCTGCAGAAATGGATATTGTGAAGAGAATAACTAGAAATACGGGGAAGAAGAAGGGATCTTCTTCCAGAGCCCGTCCACCACCTCCACTACCCTCTCAAAATACTCCAAAGCTCCCCCCTCCTCTATCCAAACACTAGAAAAGATACGAACGTATCTTAGATCGCCCATTCACCCCTCCTCGATACATTGTACTAGATGACCTAGATTCCTTGTTTGTTCGAGAGGATGCAGATATGATGCTTGATAGAGTTGGGCTGAGACTGATTGCTATGATTAGGGAGGATGCATATACCGAGATCACCCTAGAGTTCCTTAGTACATTTGAGCATGACCCTAGAGAGAGGACGGTCACATTCCGCCTTATGAACCAAGATCATGCTATGTCTATTGCTACTTTTGGAGATTTGTTTGGCTTTTCACAATCTGATGCAGGCACTTTTGCGAGAGGTAGTACATAGGATCCTTAGTGAGAGCCTATTCGCACGGATAGAGACTCCACAGAAGCTCAAGGCTGATGAGCTTTTTATCCTATACTATATGACATCCACCACCATCCCCGACATCACCTCCATGCTTGCTGACTATCTTGGAAAGATAGCCAACAAAGCTAAGGGTGACATTTGTGCTGGAGGCCTTGTCACTCATGTGGCAAAGGCATTGGAGTTAGACTTCTCGGGATGCACTCTAGCTGAAAGTGCCCTACCTTTAGGTTCACAGCGGTTGGTTGTTCGACATGTTTTGATTCCTCGAGGGAGAGGAACCCTTCATGTGCCCATGCCATGGCACAAGGATCCAAAGAAGAAGCCATCCGAGATCATTTGGAAGTCCGAGTACACTATTCAGAGCAAGAGGAACTGGAAGGAGACATTCGAGTTGATGCTTGAGGAGTTATCTCCTCCTATTTACTATGATGATGATGCAGGTGACACTGAGGATGAGGAGGATGATGAGGATGGAGGTCAGGAGACCATGCTGGAGTTCGAGAGTGACACTCACAGTGGTCACGCCACGGATGCCATGGACACCGACACTCATGGTGGAGGACCTAGCAGGACTAGTAGAGGTGACGAGGAGACAGAGGATGACATCCAGCCACCTCGCCACTCCTGTGGACATGCCCCGAGCCATGGACGAGGACGTCGACTTCCCCGCCACTTTAGAGACTTAGTCTCTAGCTTCCAGAGCCTCCGCACCGACTATCGCGCTCTCCACACCGACAATGACACCTTGAACACTCAGTTCAGGGAGTATAGGCAGAAGACGGACGCTAGGTACTCTTCCTACGACGGTTAGATGAGAGACTTATACTACCATCAGTTTGGCCACTTCTACGATCCTAGTGCACCGATGTATCCTCCACCACCACCACCGACCGAGGATTGAGCTTCCACTTCTTTTACATTGTAAGTATTTTTCTCCATCTTATTATTGATTTTCACATTGGGGACAATGTGGATGTTAAGTATGGGGTGGGGGTACTTACAATACCTTTTATTTCATCTTAGCAAATCTATGCACTTTATACTACTCTTGATGATTTGGCCTGTTATAACTCTTACGTTACTTGCATTCCACTATGACATTTGCATTTGCATGATCTTCTTCAAATTCTATGAATTTTCAAAAATCTTGTGCTTCTTATGATGGAAATGACCTCTATGATGAGAATTGTGATGTGGATAGGCAAAAAGATGACTTGGTTTTGTTGAGATTTTAATCATAGCATGAATAAGCTTACTTTTGTTACTTGAACACATGAATAAGTTATATGATTTAGATGTTTTGATAAGAGAATGAAATAATAGTCGAAGCTATATTGCAAGTTCTTTTACATCATATAAGGATGACTAAGGCAATTAACTTCTTTTCTCTTCTCATATCTTGATCATGCTAGCCCCTCAATGAAATATGTGACCCTCCTTTTACCATCCGGGAATTAGGATAAGTGATAGAAAAAAAAAGGCATGTTTGATGTGGGAGGGCCAAAGAAAATGTGTTAAATGAAAGTGTAGCAATTCATAAGTTTGGGGACGTTGAACATGAGGATGAGTAACTCGGCACCATTGACATAGCCGGGTGTTTGTGTCTTGCCAAAGTCCGATTGAACGACAAGTCCTAACGGGATATGGTATGTGCATCAAGGGTTTGAGGCATCTCGAAATTGAGAAACGCCGATCTCCTAGGCTTCGGTTTTTGTGCACCGCTGTCCATACTCTCAAAAAGTAAAGTATAAAGAAAACAAAGCTTTCTACATGCAAAGCATGTGCGGTGAAGTAAATTTTTGAAGGTATTATGTGGTTCATCTTTCCCCGATTAGCACCACAATTGCCTAAAAGAATTCCTTCCCCTAATACGTTTCTTAGACCTTTCCTTTGATTAGAAGACCTTGAGACTTTTATGCATGTGTTTAAGGCTTCATGGCTTAGATTTGTTTGACTTTAATTACCTCTACATCTTTATCGTGTCCTTTATTTGTGTTTTCAACAAAGAAAAGAGAGTTAGTTCATCTTATAGTTATCATTGATACATACTTTGCCTTCCTATACCTCTACATCTTTATCGTGTCCTTTATTTGTGAGATTTCTTTGTTCCATAGAAGTAATTGTGGTTTTTGAACACGAATTTGACTTACTTAAGATTTTGAATGTGCTTTATGTTCTTTATCCCAACCTTGATTAACCTTTTTAACCTCTAATTGAATGTATGAAGAGACTTCAAACTTGATTCTACATTTAATAGATTAAGATTTCAAGAATTGGGTAATAGAGAGACTCAACATCCTTTATTAAGATTTTGAATGTGCTTTCTGTTCTTTATCTTGGAGAGTCATATCGTGAGGTTTTAGATAGTTAGTTTGAACATAATTCTTGTATTTAGATCTTTCTATATTGCAGCCTCAACAACCTTTATAGAGAGAACCTTTGGATTAGATAAATAGGTTTCGGAACTTCATCGTACGATACCTACCTTAGAACATATAATCTTGGCAATATAAACTCTGTCCTTATATCATTTAGAAGTGTCTTGAAACGAAAACCGAAGTCGGATACTTGAATCCTTGGAATCATTTCCCCCTTTATTAATCACAAAAGCTTTTGCATTTTCGCTAGATAATTGACTTTGAATTTATTCTCACCAAATCCCTGAGTTCGACTTTGGAATTCTTAACTTACTACAACTGATCCGTACACTGCGGGTTCGCTTTGCTTTGAGTTCTAGATATAAATATTAATACTTTGACGCACACACTTTTTTGGGCGAACAGTATGTGCATCAAGGGATTGATGCATCTCAAGAAATTGATGATTGCTAATCTCCCAGGCTTCGGTTATTGTGCACCTCTCTCCTTGCATCCCAAAAAGTAAAGTAAAAAAAAAGAAAAGTGTGAAATAAGCAAAGCTTATTGGTGGATGATGTTGAAAGTCAAGTGAAAGTGAAGTGATAACCTTTTCCCGGATTCTAGCACCACATTACCTTCTATACATCCCTACCCTACACGTTTCTTGACCTTTCTTTTGGGAAGCCCTTGAGACCTCGAGCTTGTTGATTGACTTAGTGGTTTAAACTGGATTATCCATGATTAATTTCGATAATTATGATTTATTATGCATTCTATGATTTTATGCAAAGATGAACAACTTTCTCATATTTATAAAATATTTTGATCATATTTTGATTTTATATTCCATGAAGTATTCTCTTAGAGTGATCTATGATTGTAAGCACACCATTGAAATGTTTTGAAAGACTTTTTCGTTGATCTTTATGACTCATAATCCATTCTATCTTGTATTTTATATTCAGAACTTGCTTGGGGACAAGAAAGGGCTAAGTATGGGGTATTTTGATAGCATGAATTATTGTCTATATTTTGGGGCCTGTTTAGACGTTTTATCTTCAATAATCTACATGTTTGGATGTGTATTATGTGATTATATTGTCGTTTCATCTACTTTTGCGGGAATCGAGGTCTACAGCAAGTTTCGTTGTAATCGTAGGTAAAATGGCACGTTTTGCATCAAAATGGAGCAAAAGGAGCTAAGGAGTCATTTGAGCTACATTCAAGAGCTTAAGGAAGAATCCAGGAATCATGAAAATAGATTGAAGATTCACTTTGGACCAGATTTGAAAGATTTCACATTCAGTTGTGATTCACCTCGGTCAGCTATAGTACCATCTCGACCGAGGTGATCCAGAGGAGCTGACTCGACCGAGGCGAACACCTTGGACGCGGCAAGAATATTTTATTCTTGGCTGAGATCTTTTATTTTTGGAAAGATGATCTTATATTTTTGGGCTGGATTCCTGGAAGGAAGTAGATAATTTAGCCCATATATTTTATCTATTTTTATAAGAAAAGATCTTTCTAAGATATCTTATCTTTGGAGATTAATTTTCCTATAAAAACGGTTGGATTTTCCACAAATCCGTATCCCGCTTACCGTGCTTAGACATCCGCTATCACCCGGAAGACGCTTAGAGCAGCCGTTTTACCCTACCGTAGTTGGGAGATTTGAAGAATCTTTTTGAAGGTTGAAGGAAGATTGAAGGAAGGAAGTTTATAGCTTTTGTGAAGGGTTTTGTAAGACTTTCTATTCCACTTTAGTAACACCTTCCCTTTGCAAAAAACCTCACCTTTGTCCGCTTATCTTGAGATCTTTAGTTGGAACCACAACTAGATGCTTTAATCCCTAGAATTGCATATTTCCCTTATTGACTTTTATCATCTTTGATTGTTTTAATTGCTTTGTGGTTAGTAATTGCTAAAGCTTACCTATTCCGACTTTGTTTCACTAAGTCCCTGTGATCGACCCCTGAAATTCCTTGCTTTTTACTACGATTGACCCGTATACTGCAGGTTCGCATCCTTGTTTTAAGCTTACATCTAGGGTTATAAATTTAAAGCTTGCACGCACCGTTTGGAGCGAACAATGGCATCATTAGTTGGAGAGGCAATAGCTTCAACCCATCTCGAAACATAATCTACAGCTAGAAGTATGTATTGGTTTCCACAAGATAATGGAAAGGGTCTCATAAAGTCTATTCCCCAAACGTCAAAGATTTCCACCTCCTGAATGTTATTTAGAGGCATCTCGTTTCTCTTAGAGATGTTTCTTGTTCTTTGAAAAGCATCACAACACGAAACAAAGGTTTGCACATCCTTAAACAAAGTAGGCCAAAAGAATCCAGATTGCATTACCTTAGCGCTAGTTTTATTGGAACTAGCGTGTCCTCCACAAGGTAGTGAATGACAATGACGAATGACACCTTGCATTTCGTCTTCCGGCACACATCTCCTAATGATGCTGTCAGGATCTCTCTTGAAGAGTAGAGATTCATTCCAAAAGTATTGCCGGACATCCCTAAAGAACTTCTTCTTTTGTGCATAGGATAATCCGGGAGGTATTTCCCGACAAATCAAATAGTTAACAAAATCAGCAAACCATGGCTCATCACCTTTTGATATCTTGTCGATGCACTCCTCAATGATGTGTAAATGTTCGTCCGGAAAGGAGTCATCTATAGGTAGCTCGTCGTCTTCAATGTGTGGTAGACGACTCAAGTGATCCGCAACAGAATTTTCCTAACCTTTCTTGTCACGGATCTCTAGATCGAATTCTTGCAGGAGAAGAATCCATCTAATCAGCCTTGGCTTCGCATCTTTCTTAGCAAGTAAATACCGGATAGCAACATGATCCGTGTATACAATCACCTTTGCACCTACAAGATAGGAACAAAACTTTTCGAAGGCATATACAATAGCTAAAAATTCTTTTTCAGTTGTGGCGTAGTTGAGCTGCACATCGTCAAGCGTCTTGCTAGCATAGTAGATAGCATGTATTCGTCCTTCTTTCTTTTGTCCTAGCACATCTTCAACAGCTACGTCACTCGCATCACACATAACCACGAATGGAAGATTCCAGTCCGGAGGTTGGATAATCGGGGCTAAGATGAGAGCTTCCCGAATCTTATAGAATGCATCTAAACAATCCTGCGAAAAGTAAAAAACTGCATCCTTCATCAATAGATTAATGAGCGGTTTTGATATCTTAGAAAAGTCTTTGATAAAACGTCTATAGAATCCGGCATGTCCTAGAAAATTTCTTATCCCCTTCACCGAAGATGGAAGATAAAGTTTCTCTATGGTCTCTATCTTAGCCTTATCTACCTCAATCCCTCTACTAGAGATTAAGTGTCCTAGCACAATGCCTTCTTTTACCATGAATTGACACTTCTCCCAATTAAGAACTAGGTTAGTGTCTTCACACCTTTGCAAAACAAGAGAGTGGTTAGATAGACAATTATCAAATATAGAACCATAAACTGAAAAATCATCCATAAAAACCTCCATTATCTCCTAAATGTACTCCGAGAAGATGGCCATCATTCACCTTTGAAAGGTGGTTGTGGTGTTGCAAAGCCCGAATGGCATCCGTCAATAGGCAAACGTACCCCATGGGCACGTGAATGTGGTCTTCTCTTGATCGTTTGGATGGATCGGTATCTGGAAGAAACCACTATAACCGTCAAGATAGCAAAAATAGGAATGTTGTGCTAACCTCTCAAGCATTTGATCAATGAATGGTAGCGGGAAGTGATCCTTCCTAGTTGCGTTGTTCAGCTTGCTGTAATCAATGCACATCCTCCATCCCGTGACGGTTCTTGTAGGAATGAGTTCATTGTTCTTGTTTGTTATAACCGTCATTCCTCCTTTCTTTCAAAACAACTTTAACGGGGCTCACCCACTTGCTATCCTGCGTCAAGCAACTTAAGAATCTCCTTCTTGACAACCTCCTTCATGATCGGATTTAACCGTCTTTGAGGTTGTCTTGAAGGCTAGAAATCTTCCACCATTAGAATCTTTTGCATGCATAATGATGGTTTAATTCCTACAACATCCTCTATAGTGTAACCTAAGGCTTTCCTATGTTTCCTTAGAAAAATCATTATACTCTCATGTTCATCTTCACTTAATTCGGAACTAACAATTACGGGAAAAGTAGAATTAGTTCCAAGAAATGCATGCCGAAGATGTGCGGGAAGTGGCTTCAATTCCATTGCTATTGATGCCTTTGATGAGTCTGGAGGTGTGTCCGACCCTTCCTTAGAGGTCTCTAAGGGTGTAGGAGTGGTGGGAGAAGACTCAAGAGGATGTGTGGAAGGGACGTAATCATCTTCAGAAATCCCCAAAATTACGGCATCACTGTTACTTCCACGGCCGTGGTTTAGGTCGTGGAAGTCAATTACGGCACCACTGGTAGTTCCACGGCCGTGGTTTTGGCCGTGTAACTTACTGGAGTCCTCCGAATAGCTGATTACGGTCATGTTGGTGGAAACCATGGCCGTGGAATAGCACGACTGGCCGTGATTCCTCACGTTTTCCGATCCATCATAGAGTTTTTCAAACTCTTCCCCATGCACTTCTTTTAGCTCCTCCAAGGCTTCAATCTCCTCATTGCAATCTTCATCTTCTCCTTTCTCCATGATGCTCATGGTGATAACCTTTTGCAATGGATCCTTGAATAGAATCGAGCTTACTTCCTCTCTAGATACGTCCTCATCATAGACATTGAACATGTCTTCTCCAAGAGCTGGCTCTTTCACCAAGGTTGAGAGAACAAACTCAACCTTCTCTTCGCCTATATCAAACGCCAATCTAGCATTCTTGCAGTTCACTATACAGCCGGATGTTGCAAGGAATGGTCTTCCGAGTATGATCGGAATCGGGCAATCTGCAGGAATGTCAAGCATTACAAAATCAATTGGAACTTCATCTCCTTCTTTGAGACGAAGCCTTGAATTGAAGAGGAGAACTTGATCTCCTTCTTTGAGATCCTTTGGAATGATATGCTTATCATGCCAACGCTTCGCCCTTGTCTTTGTAGATCTTGGCGTTTTCATAGGCGTTCAAGCGGAGTTCTTCAAGCTCATTGAGGTCTAAAAGGCGCTTCTCGCTTGCTTCCTTCATGCCGAAGTTCAAACACTTCACAGCCCAGTACGCCTTGTGTTCTAGCTCAACCGGGAGATGACAAGACTTCCCATACACAAGGTTGTATGGTGTTGTACCTATGGGAGTCTTGTATGCAGTCCTATATGCCCATAATGCATCATCCAACTTCAAGGACCAATCCTTCCTCGTCTTTGAGACCGTTTTCTCAAGGATGCCTTTGATCTCTCTATTGGAAATCTCCACTTGTCCTCTCGTTTATGGATGGTAGGGAGTGGCCATAGGATTTCCACGACCGTACTTTAGACCGTGTAACTCTCTGGAGTGCTCAAAACTCAAGTCTACGTTCATGATGCTAAGTCCACAGCCATGGTTTAGAGCGTGGTTCTCCAAATCCTCTTTCACGACCGTAATTCAGGGCGTGGAGTTGCTTTCCTCTTTCTTTTCCTTTGTTTCGTGCAATCTTCCATCCATGCTCCTTCCTTAGCCTTCCTAGTGCATCTCCTTGCCATCAAATGTGATCAATCATCCCTTCCCTTCCTCATTTTGCTCCGATCCAAGCTTTATTCACCTAAAAACACAAAGAAACTAGTGTAGATCTCTATATTGACAAAGTGGGTGAACTAGCTCACAATTGCTTCAAACGCATATCTAAGAACACTATAAAGAGGGAATAACAACTAAAAAAGTGCCTAAAATATCGTCATATTTCATGCTAACAAAATATCCCATACATGCCACTTGCTTGACCGCAAGCAAGGTTTTTAAAAGCTTAGAACATAAGGTAGAATGAAATATGAATGCAAAACAAAACAAAACAATCTTTTTGGTTGGTGTGCTTCTAGCCAATAGATCATCCTCAAACCTTGCTTCACTCATCCCTGAAAACGCTTATATACATAAACTAAAATATGCAAAACAAAGAAACTTCATAAATTGCAAATACTTCAAGACAAACATCATAACCTTCAAGCATTGTCAAAATCAAGCATGTGAAACTTGTAAAGGAATGTGGTGTATAACACTAACTCTTTTCTTTTTACCATTTGAACTTATAAAGGAATATGGTGTATGAATCCAGGAGGAAGGATAACACTAACTCTTTTCTTTTTACTATTTGAACTTACACCAACTTAGAGCTTTGCTCTAGACTTTTGCACATAATTTTTCGACTTTACTTTTGGAGTTATGGATAGCGGTGCACAATAACCGAGGCCTAGGAGATTGACGTTTCTCAATTTCAAGATGCCTCAAACCCTTGATGCACATACCATATTCCGCTAGGAATATCGCTCAATTCGACTTTGGCAAGACACAAACACCCGGCTATGTGAATGGTGTCGAGTTACTCATCGTCATGATTGACATCCCCAAACCTAGAATTTTCCTACACTTTTGAAAACAATTGCTTTCATTGCCCTCCCACATCAAACATGCCAAATTCAACTTCCTCCTAAATCCCGGATAGTTAAGGGAGGCAATTATTTCATTTGAGGGGCTAAATGATCAAAGAAAGATGTAAGTAATTCGAGGTGCCTTAATCATTTCATAAAGAAGTATAAAAACTTTTATTGTGATTTCAACCTTTGTTTCTCAATATGATTTAGATAAAGTTTTCATCATATAAATCATCTCTATTCTTAGAAGCACAAACATTTTCAAATTTTTCAAATTTTGATGGGTTTTTCAAACTTTTTCATGTAGTGGAATAATGAAACGTGTGACTATGGAATGAAACATGCAAAGTGTCATGGATAGAAGCAAGCAAATGTAGTAGAGTTATTACACACATAGTCACACCCCACCCCGTACTTAAAACATACATTGCCCTCAATGTTCAAAAAGAAAATAAAGAAAAGAAAGAAAAGAAAAATGAACTCACTAGACGGTGGTGGGGTGGCTGAAACTGGTGATCATCAAACTCGTCACTACGGAGGAGGCGGTGGTGGGAATGGACGGAAGTCATGGATATAGTACTGCCCGAACTGCTGGCGGTAAATGTCACTCATCATCTCATCATGCTCCCGGCTCCGTGTCTCCTAGGTCTCCCGGTGGATCTCCAAGTCTCCCACTCTCCTGGATAGGTCGGTGGCCCACTCCGGTAGCTGCTCATACCATGCCGGTGGCTGTCCATACCAAACTAGTGCGTCTTGAGGAGCCGCTGCCGCCGGTGCTTGCTCGTAACAAGGAGGAGGATCTCCCATCCATGATGGCTGCTCTCTATACCAAGCGGGAGGTGTATCCATCCAAGTTGGTCTCTCACTCACGCTAGCACGACGTGAAGAAGAGGAACCGGAAGGTCTAGGAGAACGTCTAGGAGGGTGGGTAAACTGTGCCGGCTGATCCGGAAACGTACCAAAGTCCTGCTTATCACTTCCTCCCTCATATTCATCACCTCCTCGCATCTCATCATCTACACCTGCAGCTGGGACCTCATCCGGGACATAAGGAGGGGCTACTAGTCTGTTCGCATGCATAGGTGCGAATGTCACCTTCCAATTACGGCGTCCGGCCATAATGGAATACTCAGGAAGCCATGGGATACCTCTACCACCACTATCCTCCCATGGCATGGTTGCGGTGGGTGGAGCTTGGTGACGGGGGAAGATGATACCTCTAGTCATGAGACTGTTGAGACCCAAAGGTCTCGCCGCTATCCTAGTGCAAGCGGAAAAGTCTATCCCTAGCTGCGTGACTATGTGAGTAACCATGCCTCAATAAATCATATGTTCCCGGCCCTCTTATTTTTCAGTTTGCTCATGGTGGAGGCAAGGAGGGTACCACAATCAGCGGGTCGGCCATAGAGCATAGAGTAAAGGAGGAAAAGCTCATCGGTCTTAATCTTTTGAGGGGTCTCGGTCCTTGGGAAAAGGCACTCGGAAAGGACCCCATGAGCTATCTTCAATGCTAAGCGATAGATGAGCTTAGCCTTGGTGTCGGCCGGTTGCCAACGGTCCTCACTAGCATATATCATAGCGATATCCTCCCAAAATTCCTTAGCGTATACCCCGCTAGGAAACCGACCATTGAAGGTCTCTTGGAACCCAATGAAGGCTCCAAACTGCAAGATCGAGAACTCATAATTCTCCTCCATCAACCGGAAAGAAACCGTCCTATCGACGGCGTTGTACTCAAAGGAAGTGACGAACTCCCTAGTGATCTCCTCATAAGTGTCCGCTCGAATAGCGGAAAAGACTATCAAACCAGCTCTCTCTAGAAGCCATGTCAAATCATTCACTACGTTCAGCGGTTCAAGCTCCTCAAGCACTAAGTATCGCGGTCCTATGACCGGTCTCTTTTTGATCCTCTCTATGTCATCGAGGTAATCCTCATGAATGGTTGGAATTCTAGGAGGTGGGGGTGATGGTGGTTCACTAGGGGGGATTAGGAGGAAGAGGAATTGTCACCTTTCCTCTTCTTGTTCCTACTCGACTTTCTCCTAAACAATTTGTCCATTACAGGGTAAGTCACGGTATGTTCTTGGAAAACCACGGCCGTGGAACATACAGGGACCGTGGTTCTGTTCTGTTTCACTCAAATCTCAACCAAATCATACCAAATTCACCAGACACTGTCCCAGACTAATTCCAAATCCAATTCCAATCAGTTATCCTAAAAATCTTGCGAAGAATTGAACTAAATTGACAAGTAGAGAATGACGGAAAAACCTTGGTCTTGGATTTTTAAAATCCAAATTCCTTCTTGTGCAAGGATTGTTCACTTGAATTGTTGATTGAATCTTTTAGATAATTGATAGTTCTTCACTTTAGGCTCAAGAATCATTCAAATCGGACTCCGAACGAAGATTTGCGAGAAGGGGAAAGGTTTCGACGATTAGGGCGTGGAAAAGGGCATGGATTTGAGAAATTGTGGTGTTTTTGTGAAGGAGGGTGGTTTATATAGTAGCCATAAAAATTTTGGAAAATTACGGTCACTCGGGGTGTTCCACGGACGTGGAGTTGTACGGACCTGTGGTTTTGGTGATTTTTCTCAGATTTTGGAAGAATTACGGTCACTGTAGCTTCCACTTCCGTGGTTTACGGCGTGGAACTCTCTGTATTGTGCCAAAATCCAAGTTTCGTCAATTCCTTCCAACTTTTGCATCTTCTCTTCGCCCAATCCTTATTCCAAAATCCAAAAACATAACATAGCGGAGGTATCGAGGGAAAAACAAAGCAAAAACAACTAATCTAAACTACTCTAAGAAAGAAAAACAAAAACGTAAGTGCATTACCTTGGGTTGCCTCCCAAGAAGCGTTTGTTTTGGGTCCGTAGCTAGACCGTTCCTGTGTTTATTTGAGGGTAATTGGTGCGATTTCCTCAACCGGAAGCTCCGGTGAATACTTCTTAAGGCTTTGGCCATTAACCTTGAAACATCCGCTGTTTTCACCCCATACTTCAACTGCGTCATGGGAAAGACACGTTTGATTAGATAAGGTCCAGTCCAATGAGTTTTAAGCTTACATGGAAAGAGACGAAGCTTTGAATTGAAGAGGAGAACTTGATCTCCTTCTTTGAGATCCTTTGGAATGATATGCTTAGCATGCCAACGCTTCGCCCTTTCTTTGTAGATCTTGGCGTTTTCATAGGCGTTCAAGTGGAGTTCTTCAAGCTCATTGAGGTCTAAAAGGCGCTTCTCGCCTGCTTCCTTCATGCCAAAGTTCAACCACTTCACAACCCAGTATGCCTTGTGTTCTATCTCAACTGGGAGATGACAAGACTTCCCATACATAAGGTTGTATGGTGTTGTACCTATGGGAGTCTTGTATGCAGTCCTATATGCCCATAATGCATCATCCAACTTCAAGGACCAATCCATCCTCATCTTTGAGACCGTTTTCTCAAGGATTCCTTTGATCTCTCTATTCGAAATCTCCACTTGTCCACTCGATTATGGATGGTAGGGAGTGGCAATCTTGTGAGTCACCCCATACTTAGCTAGTAGAGTTTCAAATCGTCGGGCAATGAAGTGAGAACCTCCGTCACTAATGATGGTCCGTGGTGTCCCAAACCTTGGGAAAATAATTCTATTAAAGATCTTGACTACAACCATGGCATCATTAGTTGGAGAGGCAATAGCTTCAACCCATCTCAAAACATAATCTACAGCTAGAAGTGTGTATTGGTTCCCACTAGATGATGGGAAAGGTCCCATAAAGTCTATTCCCAAAACGTCAAAGATTTCCACCTCCTGAATGTTATTTAGAGGCATCTCGTTTCTCTTAGAGATGTTTCCTGTTCTTTGACAAGCATCACAACAGGAAACAAAGGTTTTCACATCGTTAAAAAAAATAGGCCAAAAGAATCCAGATTGCAATACCTTAGCGCTAGTTTTATTGGAATTAGCGTCTCCTCCACAAGGTAGTGATTGACACTTTGCATTTCGTCTTCCGGAACACATCTCCTAATGATGCTGTCAGGACCTCTCTTGAAGATTAGAGGTTCATTCCAAAAGTATTGCCGGACATCCCTAATGAACTTCTTATTTTGTGCATAGGATAATCCGGGAGGTATATCCTGACAAATCAAATAGTTAACAAAATCAGCAAATCATGGTTCATTACCTTTTGATATCTTGTCGATGTACTCCTCAATGATGTGTAAATGTTCGTCCGGATCATCTATAGGTAGCTCGTCGTCTTCAATGTGCAGTAGACGACTCAAGTGATCTGCAATAGAATTTTCCGAGCCTTTCTTGTCACGGATCTCTAGATCTAATTCTTGCAGGAGAAGAATCCATCTAATCAGCCTTGGCTTCACATCTTTCTTGGTAAGTAAATACCGGATCGCAGCAAGATCCGTGTATACAATCACCTTTGCACCTACGAGATAGGAACAAAACTTTTCGAAGGCATATACAATAGCTAAAAATTCTTTTTCAGTTGTGGCGTAGTTGAGCTGTGCTTCGTCTAGCGTCTTGCGAGCATAGTAGATAGCATGGGTTCGTCCTTCTTTCTTTTGTCCTAGCACAACTCCAACAGCTACGTCACTCGCATCACACATAACCTCGAATGGAAGATTCCAATCCGGAGGTTGGATAATCAGGGATGAGATGAGAGCTTCCCGAATCTTATAGAATCTATCTAAACAATCCGGCGAAAAGTCAAAAACTGCATTCTTCATCAATAGATTAGTGAGCGGTTTTGATATCTTAGAAAAGTCTTTGATAAAACGTCTATAGAATCCAGCATGTCCTAGAAAACTTCTTATCCCCTTCACCGAAGATGGAGTAGGAAGTTTCTCTATGGTCTCTATCTTAGCCTTATCTACCTCAATCCCTCTACTAAAGATTAAGTGTCCTAGCACAATGCCTTCTTTTACCATGAATTGACACTTCTTCCAATTAAGAACTAGGTTAGTGTCTTCACACCTTTGCAACACAAGAGGCAGGTTAGATAGACAATTATCAAATGTAGAACCATAAACAGAAAAATCGTCCACAAAAACCTCCATTATCTCCTCAATGTACTCCGAGAAGATGGCCATCATACACCTTTGAAAGGTGGCTGGTTCGTAGCAAAGCCCGAATGGCATCCGTCTATAGGCAAACGTACCTCATGGGCACGTGAATGTGGTCTTCTCTTGATCGTCTAGATGGATCGGTATCTAGAAGAAACCACTATAACCGTCAAGATAGCAAAAATAGGAATGTTGTGCTAACCTCTCAAGCATTTGATCAATGAATGGCAACGAGAAGTGATCCTTCCTAGTTTCATTGTTCAGCTTGCGGTAATCAATGCACATCCTCCATCCCGTGACGGTTCTTGTAGGAATGAGTTCATTGTTCTTGTTTGTTATAACCGTCATTCCTCCTTTCTTTGGAACAACTTGAACGGGGCTCACCCACTTTCTATCCGAGATAGGATAGATGATACCTGCGTCAAGCAACTTAAGAATCTCCTTCTTGACAACCTCCTTCATGATCGGATTTAACAGTCTTTGAGGTTTTCTTGAAGGCTTGAAATCTTCCTCCATTAGAATCTTGTGCATTCATAATGATGGTTTAATTCCTACAAGATCCTCTATAGTGTAACCTAAGGCTTTCCTATGTTTCCTTAGAACAATCATTAATCTCTCATGTTGATCTTCACTTAATTCGGAACTAACAATTACGGGAAAAGTAGAATTAGTTGCAAGAAATGCATACCGAAGATGTGTGGGAAGTGGCTTCAATTCCATTGCTATTGATGCCTTTGATGAGTCTGGAGGTGTGTCCGACGCTTCCTTAGAGCTCTCTAAGGGTGTAGGAGTTGTGGGAGAAGACTCAAGAGGATGTGTGGAAGGGACGTAATCATCTTCAGAAATCCCCAAAATTACGGTATCACTGTTACTTCCACGGCCGTGGTTTAGGGTGTGGAAGTCAATTACTGCACCACTGGTGGTTCCACGGCCGTGGTTTTGGCCGTGTAACTTACTGGAGTCCTCCGAATAGCTGATTACGGTCATGTTGGTGGAAACCACGGCCGTGGAATAGCACGACTGGCCGTGATTCCTCACGTTTTCCGACCCATCATAGTTTTTATCAAACTCTTCCTCATGCACTTCTTTTAGCTCCTCCAAGGCTTCAACCTCCTCATTGCAATCTTCATCTTCTCCTTTCTCCATGATGCTCATGGTGATAACCTTTTGCAATGGATCCTTGAATAGAATCGAGCTTACTTCCTCTCTAGATACTTCTTCATCATAGACATTGAACATGTCTTCTCCAAGAGATGGCTCTTTTACCATGGTTGAGAGAACAAACTCAACCTTGTCTTTGCCTATATCAAACGCCAATCTAGCATTCTTGCAGTCCACTATACAACCGGATGTTGCAAGGAATGGTCTTTTGAGTATGATCGGAACCGGGCAATCTGCAGGAATGTCAAGCACTACAAAATCAATTGGAACGTAAAACTTACCAAGCTTGACTGGGACGTCTTCAATGATACCGACGGGACGATTTATGGATCGATCCGCCATGTATAACGTCATCTTCACCGGTTTAGGTTCGCCTAGACCATCTTCCCACACAAAGCAAGTGGAATAATGCTCACACTTGCTCCCAATACACAAAGAGCATCACATGTGACTTCTCCTACTCTAATTGGAACGCAAAATGACCCCGGATCTCTCAGCTTTGGGGGCATCTTTTCAGTCATTGTTTTGATGAGCTCCGAAGATTCCGAACTCATCTTGACTTCTCCAAACTCCTCTAGCTTCCTCTTGTTAGAGAGGAGCTCTTTCAAGAACTTCCCATAAGCGGGCATACCTACAATTGAATCAATGAAAGGTATGTTAATATGCAGTTTGCTCATGAGTTCAATAAACTTACCGAATTCTTGTCTATGTAACGCCCCAAATTTTTAGGCGCGTTTTCGATATTTATGTCTCCGTTTATTTAGCGATATTTTTATAGACTAAATATTGTTTTGCGAGTTTTTGCACGTAGTAAATTAAATATTTAGAGTTTATATAACTTATATTTATATATATTCGGTATTTTATATTACGGAATAGTTCGGAAATTATTCCGTTCCGAAAATCCCGTTCTAAGCGTTATGATTCGTATACGGATATTCCTTATCGAGTTTATTTATTTAGTAATTTATTTTACCTTGTTTTATTCTCATTTTACTTTATTAGTTTTTATTTTATTTTTCTACTTTCTTCATCCCTTCTTTTCGAGTGCCAGACGCCACCGTCATTGCAGCCAACCTATGATCTTTGTGCAAATCATGAGCCCTGTTGCCCAACCCTATTCCGTGTTCCTATCCCGACTTCACGCCATCCTCCCTCGTGTGAACCTTATGTTCTGGGCTACCTCTATCTCGCAACTTCTCTGCAACTAAACCAAGCTCTCAGCTACTCTCCTCCAGTGTTGCAACCAGCGGCGAGCCCTCTCCAAACATCAGCGCATCCAGGCCTCTATCTCATTGTCTTCCCTGTCCACACCCAGCCTCGACCTCCACCTGGAAGCCCCGCTTGGAAGCTACACCTCCTGGATCTGCACATCTACAACCATCTTCTGCTCAACTCCCTCGCCTCCCCTTCTCCTTCTCTCTCTAAACCCCCTCCTCTGTTTCTAGCAACAAGCAACATCTGCACTTCTCCTCTCATCTTAATAACTGTTGCAGAAGAACAAAACTGCCGGGGAATGAGGCCGCCGACGACACCGGAGAAGACTGTGCCGCCTCTACTCACCTCACCTCGCCGCCGCCTCTAGTTTTGAAGACTGAACAAGGTTAAAAACCGTTCTTTTTATTTAAGTGCAGTTGGCCCTCCCCCTATTTTGGTGTATTTGCAAAGCATGCCTGTACTTTGGATTTATGGTTTTGGCCATAATTTCTGGAAGTTGCATATATGCCCCTACTTTTATATAATTAAAGATTTTGGCCATATTTTCTTATTTATACTTTATGACCCAAAATTTGAGATTTAACTATTATGCTCTTTGTTGGTTAATTTTAAGAATATGGCCCAAGAATTTATTTGCGGGTTTCGACCCATGTCAATGAATTGTATAAATTTCCCGGGAAAACGTTTTAGTGATTTTTAACCTTGGTTTTGAAAACGAGTTACCTTAGATTTATATATATTATATATTACACACTCGTTGGGTTAATTTCGAGTTTTATATATTATATATTCCCCGGAAGGGTTTAATTGCGGGTTTTAGCGTTTGCTTTGAAAATGAGTTTACCTAATTATATATCTTATATATATTACAATCAAATTTAGCGTATTAGCTAAATTTGTGTAGCTTTGGTTTTAGGTCCGGAAGCATCCCGATAAAGGTCTAACGAGTCCAAGATTCGACATCCGTCCTTTTACCCCGAGTGAGTACCCTTTTCGATTTAGTTATGTTTAGTATTAGTATCATGCTAGGTTGGATCTAGCATAACTTAGAGTGAATACCAAGTAGTGGTTATGGACCTTAGGTGAGTTTCGAGGATTTTATATTGTTTGATGTATTGATGTTAATTCTAAGCTTGAGGTGTTGGTTATGTAATGAGGTGGTTATGAGGCTTTAAGTTATATGGTTGATCTTGTGAGTGTTTTGAGGCTCGAGCTAGGGTTGTATGATCTTGTGGGATTTTGGAGTTTAGGTTTGGCTTATCCTAGTTGCGTTGTGAGTTATGATCTTGCGATATCCGAGGGTTTAGAAGTCTTAGGACTTCTAGCTTGTGTTGAGTGTGATGTGAGCATGAGAGATTGTAGGATGCGGTCCTAGAATTGAGAGTCAAATGGTCTTTGCGTAGATTATTTATATAGAAGTCTAAGACTTCTATTATGAGTGGGTTGTTGTTGATATAGTTATCTTCTTGTGAGCAGGTTTTGGGATTCCTCCCTAAGGAAGCGAGAGTGTCGTGAGTTGAGTGTGGTGACGAGGTAAGTCTCCGGACTTACTTAGCTCGTATTCTATGTATTAGACTCGGTGTGTGTTTGGTGGTGTGTGTTTTATTGCTTTCATTATAACTTATAAACCGGAATTGGATTACCGAAATTTATATATTATTTGGCCCAAGTGTATGATAACGGGCGGTGACAACTTGTCTAGCTCTTCCACAGAGTTAGGAGGTTCTTGGCGACTAGCCCGTGTGGTTAGACAGTCGGATGCATCCATACCGTTCCATGCGGTAAGTGGGGACCGAGGCGAGTTTCGAGAGATTCTCGTGTCACAAAAGAAGTTGAATTAGAACGGGATATGAGTTAATAATAAAAAGATAATAAACCGGACTTTTGTGTTTTGGTGTATATTTTGTGTTATGTTGATTTGCGTGTGTATGTGCCTTCACCTTACTTCTAATGCTATGAATATTAGCTAACGGTTTTATACTGATTGTTGTAGATTGCCTTGTAGGTTAGAAATGCGGCCGAGAGATCCGGAAGAGTGGGCAGCCGGGGTTCCGTACATTTTAGGAGTAGGTTTTGATTGGAGTTGGGTTGTGTTTATTCTTCGTTTATTGTGTATGTATGCCGCGTGTATGGCGTTTGGTCTTTGTAGTTGTTTTCGGCTGAAGTCCGTGTTTGTTTTCTTTCGGGTTCTCTTACATTGCATAAAAATGTATTTCGGTTTTGGCCTATATTTGTGCCTTGTTGCAAGATCCGGTGAAATTGTTGTCAAGCTAAGGGTCGGGACCCATTGTGAGGTCCCAACCCGTAGCATCCTGAGTCCCGCGGATTTGAGGTGTTACAAAGTGGTATCAGAGCCCTAGGTTGACAACAATGGCACTCAAAATCTTCTAAAGGCCGAATAAGAAATAAACAGAACCCCATGGGTTTTGAGTTTTCGTTTTCAAAATCACATGCATGAGTCGGGGTAGAATGTACGGACCACCACTCCTTCCGCAGATCTCGGCAGCTTAGCTTATTAGATTTTGATATGTATATATAGGTATATATAGATATGGATATGAGGTTTGTAGTTATGCATGATAGAATTAATGTGTATTTTTGTGATTGTATGTTGCATGACGAACTAGATATATGTGTATAGTTATATATGTGGACAGTCATATGTTTTGGGACCTTATATTGTTGATAGAATGCTGGATGAGTTATGTTGGTAGTGATATGGATTTAGGACTCATATAGTTATGTATAAGTATTCTTATTATATATAGTAGCATATGAAGTTATTGGACCTTTTAGCAAAGATAAAAGTATGATATCGTCACCTTTAAGACGACGTTGATGACTCGGGATAACGTTCATACGTGGATGACTACGCTCAAGTATCGAGTTGAGCTTTTGGTCTTGGCAAACACCGTGGAGTTTTTCTGATGCCTTTAAAAGGATGTCAAAGAGGAGGAGTAGAGATGACGTAAACGAAGGACAACCAAGTAAAAGAAAACTCGAGACGACTTAAGAGAAATCAAGATGGAAGCTATAAAAGAAAAGGGAGCAACATTAAAGTGTAGAAGCGGTTCTGAAGAGGCCATGATCGAACGACGACGAGAACAATGGAGATAACGAACTTAAGAAGACGCGTGGACAACTAAAGATACGAATCGAGGAGGAGTTGGGTGCATTCTAACAAGGTTAAAGGCGGTGTTTCATTACGAGAAGTGAGTCTTTCCTTAGATGCTCCTAGGCATGGGAGTCGAGATAAGAGGCATGGATGAACCAATCACAAAAAGATTTAAGATACCGTAAGTTAAGCTTATGAAGTACCATTAAGTGAAGTGTCAATTTTACTATAGTTATGAGAAGAACGGCATGGTGGGGATTCACGTAGAGTTGACCAATTTCCATTATGATGATAAGACTAAGAAACGTCAAGAAGGAGGAAGTGGGTATAAATGATGACCCCAAGAAGATGAAAGACGAAACGAAGACCTTTGATCGAGAGACTTAAGATATCAACCAAGAGGAACGCGAGTGGATGCTAGCTAGGGCTATAATCTTTGGGAAGGTGCTCTTGAAAGACATCAAGGAAGAATGGTTAAGTCTATGAAAGAGAGTTATATGAAACAACAATGGCAAAGAAGATATAGTTACCTTATAAAGAAGAGAAAGCAAGGAATGAAGAAAGAACTAACGGAGTTTAAGGTAAAGTACCCCAAGGAGGGTAGCCTTCATGACTATGGTAGCATGGACGTATGGTAGGAGGGAAAGTCGTTGAACTTGGAGAGGGTCATCAATGAGTTAATCGGTGACCACCGAGAATGCGCATGTGCGGATTGTATACTTGTGACTGTAGGTGGGGAGAGTAATCCAGGATGTGGGATCATGAAGAAGGGTAAACAAACTTGGAATATTCGTAGTGGTCGAATGTCAGCAATAAAGAGGTATATATAAGGGGAGGTATGATATGTCTGTTCTAAGGTTATGGATGTCATGTTTTCACAAGCCAAGTTAAGTCAAGGTTTTTGTGACTCGTGTGGCGAAGCCATAGTGGCTATGACGTGAAACGAGGAGAATCGATTTAGGCAACAATGCAAGCTTAGGGTTATGATGTTAGTGCTTGGTGGAGTAATGAGTGGTTCTTTTTGTGATTATGGCTGGGAATTTTGCCTGAAGGCATACAAGTACGGTTGTGAAGCGGTGCATGGATACCAAGAGGTACATTAGGTGGACAAAAAGAGTAAGAGAAGACCGAAGTTTTGAAGTTTGTTGTCGATATGAGGTGTACAAGAAGTACATGAAAGATTGAGGTTGGAGCCTCTACGGTCGGTTTGATGCTACATAAGGAAATGAAGTATAAATTTCTACGCCACTTGAAGAAATAATGTCTATGGCGAAAGCTTATGTATAATACGTAGAGCTTCTCCCATATGTTGGGATGTATGGAAAGCGAAAAAGATAAGGTTAATTGTTTTGAAGAACGGTTAAGTCCTGCAATTTGGGCCCTTGTGGCTGCACATGTAACACCCCGAATCCGCGGGATATCGGGATGCCACGGGCGAGACCACACAGTGGGTCCCGACCCTTAGCCTGACAACAATCTCACCGGACCTTTCCAACATGGCACAAATAAAGGCTTAAAACTTGAAAAACGTTTTAATGTATGCAAGATGAAAAAGGTAAAGAGTACAACTTGGAAACTCAGCCGAGTCCTCAAAACAACATAAACTCCACAAAACATAACCGAAAAATATACAACCACAATCCCATCATAAGGTAACATAACGACACAACAACCCCAAAAACGCCCCCGTCCTACAATGTACGGCGACCATCGGCTGTCCACTCCTCCACCTCACTCGGCGACGTCCCTAACCTGCGGGGCATCTAAACAAACGGTCTAAACCGTTAGCTATATTCAAAGTATTAAAGACATGGTGAAGGCACAAACACAAACATATATATAAACACATCACATAAACATGCTCGACAAACAATCCGGTTATTATCTTTATTTATTAAGTCGTATCCCGTTCTAGTTCAACTTCGTTTGTGACACGAGAATCCTCCAAAACTCGCCTCGGTCCCTTCTTCCGGCAATGGAACGGTCGGATGCCTCCAACCGTCTAACCAGCACGGGCCAGTCGCCGAGATCCCCCTAGCTCTCACGGGGAGCCAGGCAGTGATGTCACAGCCCGTTATCATACACTTGGGCTAATATAACATAAAAGGGTCGGTAGTCCTATTATCCGGTTTATAAGTTGTGACAAAAGCGATAAAACACACACCACCAAACACGCATCGAATCTAATACATAGAATACGAGCTAAGTAAGTCCGGAGACTTACCTCTCTCAAGGTAACTCGAAACCACTCTCAACTTCCCGCAGGAAAACGCTCTAAGCCTGACCAAGTGAAGCACTCTATCAATAACCAACTAAAAAGCTAGAAGTTCTCGGACTTCTAGTCTCCAACATATATATATGATATCTAACTCTAGCATGCTAGGTCCAACCTATTATCTCGAGGCTCATCATAAGATCGTAAAGAAGGTAAAGCAACAAGTTCCATATCCAATAACCAATACCTAGGGTTCATGGCCACTACATGGCATTTGCTCTACGTTATGCTAAGTTCCTCTAACAAGTTATACTATCATAACCGAACTAACGAAGGAGGAGTACTCACACGCGATCCAAAGTGAAGCACGGTCTACGGAGTCAAGAACGAGTTCGATGGCTTTTATTGGGTGCTTCCGGACCTAAGAACAAACTAAGAAAAATTAGCTTAGACGCTAATTTTGAAATGAAGGTTTAGCGCATAAAGATTTTCCAAAGAAAACTCCGTTTTCCAAAGCCGAGGTTAAACTCGTTCAAACCAATTCCGGGCAAAACATTAAAAATGGAAAGTTGATTGGAAAAACCGAATTTCAAATTATCCAACACTCGGATTTAAATCATCAAAGACACCAAAATAATTTGTAAAGGAGTTGGGTCACAAATCTTAACAAAATTAAGTGTTTAATAATATTAATAATTTACTGCAGGGTATAAAAGTTCCTTTTCCAAATTTATTGGGTCAAAACTGCAATTACACACAAAATGTGTACAAACTGTAATTATCCATAATTAATGGGGTCACAACAGGAATTAGGTGCAATAAGAGGGGCACATTTACAATTAATTTCCAAAGCCCCTCTTTACCCTACTGTAAACGACAGAAGGAGGAGAAGAAGGCAAGGCTGGCGGCGGCGGCGGATAGGCGGAGGAAGGAGCAGGCCGGCGCCCCTGGTGCGACTCCGGCGGCGAGCTGCGGCCCAGTCCCGGCTTCGGTGATCCACTCCGGCGGCGAACTGCACGGAACAGGCGGACGGTTTATACAGAAGAAAGGGACGGAAGAGAAGAGGGAGAAGTGGGCGGCCTTACAGCGCCGGAGACGTGGCGGCTCAGCGGGGACGGTGGCGCGGCGATGGTTCCTTCCGGCGGCCCCTGGCGGCTTCGAGCAGCCTCGCACAGCCCATCTGCGCTGCTTGTGCTGTGCGGCGGTTCCACGGAGAGGAGGAGCAGCGCACGGAAGAGTTGAGAGAAGGAGCGTGAGAGAGAGATTGAGAGGGAGAGTGGGTTGTTGGGGACTTGGCTGGACTGAGAGAGCATTAGAGGCAGCAAGGTGGGAGAAACGAGAAGTCACTGCAGGCTAGGGCTGCAGCAGGGATAACGAGGAGACGCTCTTCAATACTCCTTCTGCACGCCAGACAGGAAATAGAGGAGGGACAAAAGAAAGAAAGAAAAAAGGAAAGAAATAACTAGGAGGGATTTTCTTTTTCCTCTTTTTCAAAAAAAAAGGAAACTAACTCGATTTACATTTGGAACGGGATTTCCCGGTTAGGTAAATCCCGAATTCCGACATAATAAATTTTAAATAAAATAAAACAAATACGGGAATACATAATTGTATCCCTAAAAATAATATAATACCCGGAAACTTATCTTTTTAAAAGCTATTTATATATATATATACATATATATATATACTTTATATAAGAACTCGAGCTATAGCGAATCGAGGGAAGGGGAAAGACAACTTCGGAATGCACCCGAATAAACGGGGCGTCACATCAGGTCCTCCTAAAGAAAAGTTTCGTCCCGAAACTTGCTAAACGCGGAACTCTCAAGCTAAAGTGCCTCAACATTCTCTCGGAATCCTAAAATGTGGCAACTATGGCCCTTCTAATCCAAAGTCTACTCGCCTAGACTCGTAAGATATACACATAGGAAACACACATATCACATCACGTCATAAATCACATAAGAGTAACCAAGGATAGATCTCGAGACTAACCCGACGGTCCTATAGATGTGGCTAATCCTGCGTAAAACTCGGGATAGTTCCTACGGATACTATCCTCCGTCTCCCAAGTGGCCTCGTCGGCTCCTCGCCTCGACCACTGCACTCTCAACATCGGTATCTCCTTTGACCGAAGTCGTCTCGTACTACGCTCCAAAACCGCAATCGGATGCTCCGCGAAGGTATGGTCTGGCTCGACCACCAGGTCCTCGTGGCTAATGACATGCCTCGGGTCATGTATGTACTCTCTCAACTGAGATACATGGAACACCGGGTGAATACCCTCCAACCTCGGTGGTAACGCTAACCTATATGCCACCTCTCCGACTCTCTCCAAAATCTCAAAGGGGCCGACATATCGGGGGCTTAACTTCCCCTTAATGCCAAATCGCCTGACACCCCGTGTCGGTGATACCCTCAACCAGACCTGAGCTCCTACTCTGAACTCTAGGGGCCTACGCCTCCTATCTGCATATGATCTCTGACGGCTCTGCGCAGCCAACATCCTCTCCCGAATCAAAGCAACCCTAGCCATGTCATCCTGTATCTGGGCTGGAGCTACAACACTAGAACTGCCCGGCTCATCCCAACACAAGGGAGTACGACATCTCCGTCCATACAAGGCCTCATACGGTGACATCCCAATCGAAGCGTGCCAACTGTTATTATACGAGAACTCCACCAATGGAAGGTGATCTGGCCATACCTGCCCCCAGTCCAACACACATGCCCGTAACATGTCCTCTAAGGTCTGAATAGTCCGCTCGGACTGACCGTCGGTCTGTGGATGATATGCGGTGGTGAAATGCAGACTCGAGCCTAGGGCGGCGTGTACCTGCTGCCAGAACCTCGAAGTAAAACGTCCATCCTTGTCCGAGATGATAGTCCTCGGGACTCCATGCAATCTCACAATCTGACGAGTAAACTCCTCAGCTAGACGACTCACCGGCCACGTCTCTCGAATAGGAATGAAACGTGCGGTCTTCGTCAGCCGATCCACTACCACCCAAATCGCATCAAAGCTCCTACTCTGTCTCAAACCGGTGACAAAATCCATGGATATGTCCTCCCACTTCCACTGCGGCACAGGCAGTGGATGGAGCTCTCCCCCCGGTCTCTGGTGCTCGATCTTGACCTGCTGGCAGGTCGCGCATCTGGCTACATATCTAGCTACATCGGGCTTAAGCCCGCCCCACTAATAAGATCTCCTGATATCCTGGTACATCTTACTCGTGCTTGGATGCACCGAGTAAGGAGTAGAATGCGCCTCCTGCAAGATCCGCTCTCTCAACTCTGGGTCTGACGACACACAAATACGTCCATGGCGTCTCAACAACCCATCTGCCCCTGTGACAAACTGCGGTGCCTCACCTCTGGCCATCCTGTCCCGAATCCTCGTCAACACGGGACAACCCTCCTGCTTCTGCCGGATCTCTCCAGACAGATCAGGTAACACCTCCAACTCGGACAGACGGCCGACCCTGTCTGGAAACTGAATATCTAGCTCTAACTTCGCCAAATCCCTCTGCAACTGTGGCTGAATCATGAGTCGAGCTATAGCCTCCTCTCGAGGTGTCCTCCTACTCAGGGCATCGGCGACCACGTTCGCCTTCCCCGGGTGGTATAAAATCTCCAAATCGAAGTCCTTAATCAGCTCTAACCATCTCCTCTGGCGGTTATTCAACTCCCGCTGAGTGAATATATACTTCAGACTCTTATGGTCTGTGAAGATCTGACACGTGACTCCGTACAAATAGTGTCGCCAGATCTTCAGGGCATGAATCACCGCTGCTAGCTCAAGATCATGGGTGGGATAATTCTCCTCGTACGGCTTCAGCTGCCGCGAAGCGTACGCAATAACCCTACCCCTCTGCATCAAAACACACCCCAAGCCTAGCTTGGAGGCGTCACTATATACAACAAAGTCCTCTACGCCCTCCGGCTGGGCTAACACAGGAGCGGAGGTCAACCTCCTCTTCAGCTCCTCAAAGCTGCGCTGACAAGGCTCAGACCAGACGAACCTGGTAGACTTCCTTAGCAAGGAAGTAAGGGGTCGTGCAATCACGGAGAAACCCTCAACAAAACGGCGGTAATATCCCGCTAAGCCCAAGAAACTGCGCACCTCCTTGACCGTCCGAGGAGGTGGCCATGAAGAAACGGACTCTATCTTCGCCGGGTCAACCATGACACCCTCGGCGGAAACTATGTGACCCAGAAATGCCACCTCGGGCATCCAAAACTCGCACTTAGAGAGCTTTGCATAAAGCTCTCTATCCTGAAGGACTCGAAGAACCGTCCTCAGGTGTCCCTCATGCTCCTCCCTACTCCGGGAGTAGACTAAGATGTCATCTATAAACACCACCACAAACTGGTCCAAGAAATCGATGAATATTCCGTTCATCAACTCCATGAAGACGGCAGGTGCATTCGTGAGCCCGAATGGCATCACGACAAACTCATAGTGGCCGTATCTCGTCCTGAATGCCGTCTTCGGTACGTCCTCCTCTCTCACCCTCAGCTGGTGGTATCCCGACCTCAAGTCGATGCGCGAAAATACGGAGGCTCCCTGCAACTGGTCTAGCAAATCATCAATGCGCGGAAGGGGGTACTTGTTCTTGATGGTGACTTTGTTCAATTCCCGGTAATCGATACAAAGTCTCAAAGACCCGTCCTTCTTCCTGACGAAGAGGACCGGTGCACCCCATGGGGACACGCTCGGGCGTATGAAACCCCTCTCTGCTAACTCCTCGAGCTGCTTCTTCAGCTCAAGCAACTCGATCGGCGCCATGCGATATGGGGCCTTGGAGATTGGCCTCGTGCCGGGCTCCAACTCGATGGAAAAATCAACACTCCTCTGCGGTGGTAATCCGGGTGGCTCTCCAAATACGTCCTCGAACTCACATGCTACGGGAATCTCCTCCAGCGACGGTCCCGCCTCCTCCTTCATGGCATAACACCAGAAGGCCTCGCATCCCTGTCCGATAAGTCTTGCGGCTCGAACCGCGCTAATGACTGTACCGGTCTTTCCGAGGTCCCAACCTCGGAAAATCACCTCATGTCCCGTCTCCGTGGTAACTATCACGGTCCTCCGACTGATGTCTAAGACGGCTCGGTGTCGGTCCATCCAGTCCATGCCCAAAATGACTTCTTCATGCACTAAGTGCATGACATAGAAGTCGGCTAACCAATCTCGGTTCCCCAAATGTATGGGACAACCGCGTACCTCTCGGGTACCACTAACCCTACCCCCATCGGGTAACCCCACTACAAAGGGTCTCCCCCCTACCGTAACTAAGGACAACCTAGCTACGCAATCATCGGAAATAAAAGAGTGTGTGGCACCCGTATCAAACAAAACTCGGACCGGTAGTCCATGGATCTGAATAGTACCTGTAGCTGCCGGTGCTGCGGGATCTACGGCACTCCTCAACTCCAGCGCTCTAACCTGGGTGTCCCTAGTCCCCTGTGTACCACCACCTCGACCTCTACCACGGCCTGGTCCCTGGGCTGAACCCTGAGTACGTGTCTGTCCCTGGAACCTCTGCTGAGAGCCCTGTGGCTGAAACTGTGGAGGCCTCTGACTACCCCCTGCTACCCCAGCAGGCGAAGAACCCTGCCGAGACTGTGACCTGCCCTGATGGAAAAAAGCGGCTCGGTGGCCCATCTGACCACAAGTAAAGCATGCTATAGGAGGCTTCGTGCAAGTCCTCCGAATGTGTCCATAGCCTCCACAACCATGGCACTGTGGCCCACGGTCGGATGTCTGCCGCTGTGGTACCGAACGTCCCGGAGCCTGGCTGCGTCCCTGTCCCCCGGCTCCTGTAGGTGCGGACCTCTGTCTCTTGTCCGGTCCCCCGGACTGTGCTGCCCTCCTCGTCCCAGGTCGGTCTCTCTCATAGGCCGAAGCTCGATCCTGGTACTCTGCCAATGAATCACAGCGAAAACCCGCCAAGTAGGCACGGGTGGACTCCCTCAGTCTCCTGGAAAAGAGGTAGACATGCTGGTCCGCTGGAGGTGCAGCGGGCCCCAGCAATGCCAACTCCGCCCTAAAACGTCTAATCGCCTCCATGACAGGAACATCCTCAAAGCCGGCCTCTAGGAAGTCCTGGACTCTGTCTCTCCTCAGTGAATCCGGGCAAAAAGTCTCTCTGACGAGGCTCAGCAGCTGCTCCATCCTAGCCACACCTCCTCTAACAGTCCTCCACCAATAACGGGCCTCCTCTCTGAATAATGTCTGGACTATCTCCACCTGTCTCTCCTCCGGACAACGGATCGCCTCTAGTGCGGACTCCACGTGTCCAATCCAGTGCTCAACCTCTAACCCTACCTTCCCATCGAAGCAAGGAACATGCTGCTGGTTAAAAGCTTTCAACCAGTCATCGGGCCTAGGAGACCTCAGCTCGTCTCTGGGTCTAGCAATCTCTACAACCGGCACAGGTGCTACTACCGCCGGTGCAACTATATCAGGTACGGCTCCGATCTGGGTAGCTCTCTGTGTGACCTCGACCGATCTCGCTGGTGCAGGTGCAGGTGCGGGTACAGGAGGCACCGGCACTGGTGGTGCTGGAGGTGGTGCTCCTGTCCTGATTGCCTCCTCTACTCGGCGTACGTAGTCTGCAAATACAGTAGCTCCAATAGATGATCCCCCAGTCCTAGCAGATGTGGAACTATGCACCCTGGACCTCACAACTGTCCTATCCCCAACCTCGGGAATGACGCTCTCTGCAACCTCCTCGACAGGTTCCTCAGCTGCTGGCGGATCCACAACGGGTGGATCCGTAATGGGGATACGTCCCCGACCTCTCGTGCCTGGAGGTCTCCCTACTCGTCCCCGCCTCTGAGCGGTAGGAGGTAGGGGCGGTCTACCCCTGGTGGGTCCCACGTATGCGGTAGCTCTCGTACGTGCCATCTGATATCGTATCGTGTTGGTTTGATTTAATTAAGGTGGTATATATATATATATTACTCGCATCACATATATAATAGGGTACTTATAAAACTTAGGAGTACATAAATCCAAAATACACTCAAGGCATAAAGTCCAAGCATCCTAAGGTCGCATGCATATCTAAGTACATACAAGTCCAACATCGACCCTAAGGTCATAATATAGATAGCTAAGTAATTATACTTACATACGTCAAATCCGGAAATCTATGTCGCCGAGGTTTGCGTGAGGAGTGGTGGTCCCGTACAGTCTAACTCAAATCCCGACTCATGCATATGAATTTTTAAAACCAAAAGGTTAGAACCCGAAGGGTCCTGTTTATCCCTCATTCGGCCTTTAGAAGGTTGCGAGTGCCATTGTTGTCAACCTAGGGCTCTGATACCACTTTGTAACACCCCGAATCCGCGGGATATCGGGATGCCACGGGCGAGACCACACAGTGGGTCCCGACCCTTAGCCTGACAACAATCTCACCGGACCTTTCCAACATGGCACAAATAAAGGCTTAAAACTTGAAAAACGTTTTAATGTATGCAAGATGAAAAAGGTAAAGAGTACAACTTGGAAACTCAGCCGAGTCCTCAAAACAACATAAACTCCACAAAACATAACCGAAAAGTATACAACCACAATCCCATCATAAGGTAACATAACGACACAACAACCCCAAAAACGCCCCCGTCCTACAATGTACGGCGACCATCGGCTGTCCACTCCTCCACCTCACTCGGCGACGTCCCTAACCTGCGGTGCATCTAAACAAACGGTCTAAACCGTTAGCTATATTCAAAGTATTAAAGACATGGTGAAGGCACAAACACAAACATATATATAAACACATCACATAAACATGCTCGACAAACAATCCGGTTGTTATCTTTATTTATTAAGTCGTATCCCGTTCTAGTTCAACTTCGTTTGTGACACGAGAATCCTCCAAAACTCGCCTCGGTCCCTTCTTCCGGCAATGGAACGGTCGGATGCCTCCAACCGTCTAACCAGCACGGGCCAGTCGCCGAGATCCTCCTAGCTCTCACGGGGAGCCACGCAGTGATGTCACAGCCCGTTATCATACACTTGGGCTAATATAACATAAAAGGGTCGGTAGTCCTATTATCCGGTTTATAAGTTGTGACAAAAGCGATAAAACACACACCACCAAACACGCATCGAATCTAATACATAGAATACGAGCTAAGTAAGTCCGGAGACTTACCTCTCTCAAGGTAACTCGAAACCACTCTCAACTTCCCGCAGGAAAACGCTCTAAGCCTGACCAAGTGAAGCACTCTATCAATAACCAACTAAAAAGCTAGAAGTTCTCGGACTTCTAGTCTCCAACATATATATATGATATCTAACTCTAGCATGCTAGGTCCAACCTATTATTTCGAGGCTCATCATAAGATCGTAAAGAAGGTAAAGCAACAAGTTCCATATCCAATAACCAATACCTAGGGTTCATGGCCACTACATGGCATTTGCTCTACGTTATGCTAAGTTCCTCTAACAAGTTATACTATCATAACCGAACTAACGAAGGAGGAGTACTCACACGCGATCCAAAGTGAAGCACGGTCTACGGAGTCAAGAACGAGTTCGATGGCTTTTATTGGGTGCTTCCGGACCTAAGAACAAACTAAGAAAAATTAGCTTAAACGCTAATTTTGAAATGAAGGTTTAGCGCATAAAGATTTTCCAAAGAAAACTCCGTTTTCCAAAGCCGAGGTTAAACTCGTTCAAACCAATTCCGGGCAAAACATTAAAAATGGAAAGTTGATTGGAAAAACCGAATTTCAAATTATCCAACACTCGGATTTAAATCATCAAAGACACCAAAATAATTTGTAAAGGAGTTGGGTCACAAATCTTAACAAAATTAAGGGTTTAATAATATTAATAATTTACTGCAGGGTATAAAAGTTCCTTTTCCAAATTTATTGGGTCAAAACTGCAATTACACACAAAATGTGTACAAACTGTAATTATCCATAATTAATGGGGTCACAACAGGAATTAGGTGCAATAAGAGGGGCACATTTACAATTAATTTCCAAAGCCCCTCTTTACCCTACTGTAAACGACAGAAGGAGGAGAAGAAGGCAAGGCTGGCGGCGGCGGCGGCTAGGCGGAGGAAGGAGCAGGCCGGCGCCCCTGGTGCGACTCCGGCGGCGAGCTGCGGCCCAGTCCCGGCTTCGGTGATCCACTCCGGCGGCGAACTGCACGGAACAGGCGGACGGTTTATACAGAAGAAAGGGACGGAAGAGAAGAGGGAGAAGTGGGCGGCCTTACAGCGCCGGAGACGTGGCGGCTCAGCGGGGACGGTGGCGCGGCGATGGTTCCTTCCGGCGGCCCCTGGCGGCTTCGAGCAGCCTCGCACAGCCCGTCTGCGCTGCTTGTGCTGTGCGGCGGTTCCACGGAGAGGAGGAGCAGCGCACGGAAGAGTTGAGAGAAGGAGCGTGAGAGAGAGATTGAGAGGGAGAGTGGGTTGTTGGGGACTTGGCTGGACTGAGAGAGCATTAGAGGCAGCAAGGTGGGAGAAACGAGAAGTCACTGCAGGCTAGGGCTGCAGCAGGGATAACGAGGAGACGCTCTTCAATACTCCTTCTGCACGCCAGACAGGAAATAGAGGAGGGAGAAAAGAAAGAAAGAAAAAAGGAAAGAAATAACTAGGAGGGATTTTCTTTTTCCTCTTTTTAAAAAAAAAAGGAAACTAACTCGATTTACATTTGGAACGGGATTTCCCGGTTAGGTAAATCCCGAATTCCGACATAATAAATTTTAAATAAAATAAAACAAATACGGGAATACATAATTGTATCCCTAAAAATAATATAATATCCGGAAACTTATCTTTTTAAAAGCTATTTATATATATATATACATATATATATATATATACTTTATATAAGAACTCGAGCTATAGCGAATCGAGGGAAGGGGAAAGACAACGTCGGAATGCACCCGAATAAACGGGGCGTCACAGCACATAAGTGAGAAACCTTAGAAGATTTTTATAATCATGTCATCAAAGAGGGAAAATGAGATTAAGATAAGGAATACTTAAATAAGGCTACAAGAGTCATAAGACTCGAGCAAGTCTCTCGAGTTCAAGAGATGAAGGATCTCTGAAAGAGGATGGTATACATTGTAGCTAAAGATGGAACAATACACGTGTTTAAAGGACGTCACCCCTCAATAGATCGAGGTAGATCAATTGTGTCATGACCACTTGTGAAGTGATAGGACTAGGTGGTGTTGGTTATTACCATATGTGATGGGTAGAGAAAAGATAGAACCCGAGATAGAACGGATTCCAATGCATCGAAAGGTAAATTTTACCGCTAAGATTGATTTGGGCTCGACTCTCATTCGAAGGCGCCATACCAAAGACATCAATAAGTGATACCCGTAAGGATACTCGAATTGAGGATGACAATGCACTTCCATAGAGAACACTAGAAGTTATCTTAAACTCTTGAGTTGAAGTTATTATGAGAACACCATAATTGTTATGAAAAAGACAGACATTTCTCTCCAATATAACATCGATTACCGTGAGTCGAAGGACAAGTATTCCTTACAACGAATGGACGATCTACTCGATCGGTTACAAGGGTCGGTAGTCTCTTATTAGAATGATTTAAGGTCTAATTGTCATCTATTAGGAATTCGAGTATGAGATATTGCAAGTACGGCATTTTGGACCAATCTAAGTCACTACAAGTTTTAGTTATTCCATATGGGCTTACTGATGCCCGGATGAGATATTTTGGATCTACTCTTGAAAAAGAGAGATGTATGAAAAGTTATCTCGGGATGACAACACCCGAAAGATATGAAAGAGGTTACAAGTTTTCTTGGATGGGCTGAGCTTTACCAAATCTGTGAAGAGAGAAGTTGTATAACACCCATTTATGGTGACCTACTCCGGATGACAATGAAGTACTAAATGGGATAAAGAATTGACAAAAGAGTTGTTGAGAGTTAAGAGAGGATTCATTGGTTCCATTGTTTTGATTTACCTTGAGGTATTATGAGTTTTAACTGTACAAGCGATTCTTCAAGACAAGGTCTTGATCGAGTATTTTGGAGCGATGTAAAAGTAATAGCATACATGTTTGGTTAATAGAAGTAGTGTGGAGTAAAGTGCTTCCTTCGTTACTTGGTATTGCAACAAGAATTGAGGAGACATAACATCAAAGTTTGGTTTGACAAGAACCAAAGCCAAGAGTGTAAATTGGAAGTTCAATCTTCTTTGTTAGAGAAATCGAAAGCAAAATAATCAAAATGCTACATTGAGAAAGACCAGAGAAGGAAGTTGAGTTCCGATATATCGAACTTTTTGAGATCTTAGCGCGAGTTGGAGAAGTGACTGATAAGTGGGCGTTACCACCAAGAGTAGAGGTTGTTCATCTGGTGTTTCATGTGTATGAGTCAGGGGAGTACATCCATGACTCGAGACATGTGGTACGTCGCGATGATCTAGTTTAGACGAGGAGCCGATCAGGATACTTAGGAGACAAATGATAGCATGTGTTGTTAAGTTTTACGTTCAGCTAGTAGCATCGATAGATTCGACGGGTGAGACCTAGTTTATCCCTTAGTTGAGTTATGTGCTTGTGTGATGTTATAAGTAGTTTGTGCCCTGTGCGGGGATATGTGGTATGACCTGAGATATCTTGCGATGGTAGTTTGAGTAAGTTGTGTATGTAACACCCCGAATTCTCAAAACTCGGGACATTACTGGTTAGGACCTCACAATTGGTCCCGACCTCAGTTTGACAACGATATTACTAGGATCTTGCAACAAGACACAAATAAGAAAAACCGAAATTCATAAAAATACATTTGTAAAAGGATGAATGCAACAAAGTCTAACAGCCTATCGTGCTTAAACAACGGAAAGACTAATTGTCTTAACAAAAGGAAAAGACAACAAAGCAACAACCCAAACCCCCAATCTAAGGAGTACGGAGACCCGGCTGACCACTACTTCCGGATCACTCAGCTGCTGTTCTAACCTGCTGTAAAACTAAAACCACAACAAAACAACCATTAGCTAGTTATCTAAACATTAGAAGAATAATAATATCACACACAGACATAAAATAAGAAACACTCATCATGCTTTCACACAATCCATTTATTATCTTCATTTAAGTCATTCACTCTAATGATATTTATTTTGTGACACGAGGGATTCCCAAACCTCTCCTCCACCCCCGTGTAACCATCAGGAGTGGATCCGATGCATCTCACCGTGTACCTGTATGGTCTGGGTATAGAGAACCTCCCAGTCTCCTGGCAGAGTTGGGCAGTGATGTCATGGCCCGTTATACATACACTTGGGCCTTAACACATAATAACCACGGTCCTCCTAACAAGTTATTATTCTTATTATAACACACATTGCACACACAACCATCATCACCCAACTAATATCAAGAAACCAGCTAAGTAAGTCGCAAGGACTTACCTTGATAAAAAATCGCTTTCTCAAATCTCAACTCAGTCCGAACCCGTGGTAACTCAAACGCCTGTCAAATAAGGCATGTGGGTCAAAATCACATCCACATGTCCAACCTCATGCGAAGGAATTACGGAAAAAGCCCTCTTACGGTAAAAGACCATTTTACCCTTAGTGCCGAAAATTCTCAAAGTCTATCATTTAGTTCTAATATTTTCGTTTAGAACCTACGTCCATGATCTAGTTCTCATTGAAAAGTTTTGTTAGGATTTAGTAAGGTTTTATAAGAGTTACCCAAAGATCTTAGTTTACACAAAAAGTCGTTAAGGCTCGACTTTGGCTTAAGATACGAGGCTCTAATAAAAATGTAGAAATTCTACAAAAATATTATAGGTCTTCTATGAGATGTCCTCTCCCATATGAGAAAAGATCTCTCAAAATTTATCAACAACAACACTTACAAAAATCTCCAAAGATGCTTCCAAAAACCAGAAATTCCATACTTAGCCAAATTCTGTGAAATTTCACAACTGTTCAACAAGTCTACTTTGAGCTCTTGTAGATTCAGATCTAACCGTTGGATCAGTCTCAAATTCTGATAGATTACACTATGTATATCCCTCTATGTCATATTAAAAATTGAACGGTGAATTATATCTTTAAGGTACCGAAACCTAACCTCAAACAGACTGCACAACTCAGTTTCTGGAGTTTTTAAAAATAGGCGCCCCACTGGTCTAGACTTCGAGTCTCACTGCCAGCGTCTTGGATTGTAAGTCTACCCGCACGTCACCATTTCGAAACTCCTTGGTAGCAGTCCCTTGTAGCTGATATTAGTCCATCTGTAGGTCTTCACTTCGATCCTGCGGAGCCCATAGATACACATATATTGCCCTATTTTTCTGAGTATGTTGGAACGAAGGAATGGCACAGTTTGCTTACCCGTTGGCCCTGCAAATGGCTAAGATGAAGGACTCAAGGTTTCTGTCTTTTCCCTCTGCATCTCCGAGGTTGTTCATGGTGAATTTCACAAAGGGGAAGAAGACTCCTACTTGCTGTGTGTGAGGGCAAGAGAGGGAACACGGGTGAGGGTGCTGCTTCATGACAGTCGAAGGAATGAAGGCTCCCATGGCTTACTGTCATCTTTGAAGATGCCTTTGCTGATGTCACGTATCCATGCAAGGAGGGGAGGCTGGAGGCATTAGGGTTGGGGCAAGATGAAGGCTAGGGCTCTGTTGCTGTTTGTTTAGGATAAAGACGCCATTTCTGTCACAAGCGGCCAAGGCTGAGATCTCGGATGGCTCTCTCTTCGTATAGGGACGTGCTTGATGCGGCATGACATAATCTCAGGAGGACAGTTGAGGGTCGAAGGTTAGGCTACGTGAGAGGGAGGAGGTGAGTGAATGTAGACGTGAGGAGGGGAGAGGTGTTACGAGAGTAGCCAGAAAGGAGGCGACATTCCTGGAGTGAATCTGAACAGGTGGAAGCGAGGTTGGAAAGGAAAGAATCATAGAGGCGTGATATCCTGCGTGATCTCGGGATCGTTACGAGCTGAAGGGAAATTCGTAACTGCTGCTCCCTGGCTACGCTGCTCCTCTTGCTGGGCTTCAGGCAAACGGTGTAGAGGTGAGTCACATACAAAGCGGCCAAACTTAAGAGAGGCAAGGATGGATAACTTGGCTGAGGTAAGGGCTGATTGGGCCGGCTGAGGTAAGGCCGAATGGGCCAGCTGCTTAACTTAAATGGCCTATTTATTTGGCCTACTCCCCAATAAGAAAAGGGGATGGCTGACTGTATACTCGTTATTGCCCGGAACCGTTAAAAGTACGGAATTATGTACGGACTTATTTACGGAATTATTTAAGTTATCATTTTATGTGAATCAAGGTCACATAAAATGATAGAATTTAATATCGTTTTTCTTTTATTTAAAAGAATTAAGGATGGCGGATCGGAATCCGGTTTGATCCAGCATTAAACGGAGTTTAAAATTTTCAGTTATTACATCAGTGCCCTCTTAAAAGAAGTTTCGTCCCGAAACTTAGAATTATATTCCTAATCACACGACTTCCTTGGTATATCTTGGTATCATTAAAATTTTGTTTTCTACCATGCAACTACTCAATCATGATAATCAAGCACACATGAAAAGAAACACAATCACTCAGTTTAAGGTAAAACATGAAAGTCAAACAACACAGCATCCGAGTGCTAACTCGCCGATACAGAAGTAATATCTATCCTCGCAAAGAACTCAGGGTAACTACGTCTAATACTCTCCTCTATCTCTCAGGTAGCCTCATCGGCTCCTCGTCTAGACCACTAGGTCCTCAACATCGCTATCTCCTTAGAACGCAGACATCTAGTACCGCGCTCTCGGACGGCTACTGGGTACTCTACAAAAGTGTGTTCTGGCTCAACTATCAGATCCTCATGACTGATGACGTGTCTAGGATCTGGTAAGTACTCTCTTCACGGTTTGGTTTTTCTAAACTTACTTCCAGCTATCGATTATGAAATAATGATCTTAACTTCTGTTGGCACTTTACTGAGTGTCTAGTGCTCTTTGTAATACATACCGCTTGGTATATCTTTTATGAATGATGTGTAACACCCATTAGGCACAATGGCGTCTTTCTGAGGGTCAACATGATTTACTCAACTCCCGCCTATACTTCCCTTCTAATACTAGCAAAATCCTCTTCAAACAGACCCTTACTCTCGTACTCAATCGTAGTATGTTCTGAACCAACCGGTAAGCAGCTTCTAACCCGATTCTCTCCATATCTTTAGATCATCCAAAAAGGTTGTCGTTGCCTATTTGGGGAATCTCCCAAGGCATCGGTAAAGTTACCTCTTAAATCCGCAGTCACTAATGTCTCTTCTTAACGGTACCTACTCGTCAATTCCAACCAACACATACACGTCCTCAGCTGACGTCGGTCCGCCTGTACTTGAATTCTCAATATCCCGGACTTACTCTTCTCATACCTATTCTGGCGTTAAATTGTGGGTGAGTATCATCTACCCGGTTAACCCTTTCATGCTTCGCTAATTCGTTTTATCTTCCACACTTCTGTTTCCTTAGGCTAACTCTACTTCTCGAGCCCAACTGGGTCATTCATCTTGACCTAAATAGTCATTCCAAAGCCTCAACGATAGTTGGTAGGTGTCTTTGTAGTTCTGATGACTTTAGTTATCATCCCCTTGCAGTTCCCCTTGCATGGACCTTCGGTGTTGATGACTTAGGTCCCGTGATAATTGGGGTAACCTTGGACTTTTGAGTCCACCAAGGCCGTTCTCATATATACATTCCGTTGCTGGTGTCACCGGCAATATTGCCTTTATGAAACTCCGTTGTTTCCATTACAGGGCTTCGACTCTTTCATACCGGCATTGCGATTTCTTCCAAATTCCTATATCTTTGAGGAGGTCATAACCTCTCCACACCTGTAAAGTTTATATTTTGCTTCTACACTCCATTGTAGGTAACCCTTCCATGCACCTTAGACCCTCATATCCGGGTTAACATTTTATCTCTTTTGGTCTCTCAAGCTTGTCTTGTGAACTCTTCTACTAGGTGACTCGTCTTATAACAATTTCCTCCCCTGAATCGGTCTCCACTTTCAGTTGATCATTACTGCCCATTTCATGTTGGAACCTCAGTTAAGTTGTACTCTTGCATAGATTCTACAAGGCATCTTCATCTCAACACTTTATTCCAATTTAGCAAGACCCGTCTTTTGATACATGACTTTCCTCCTTACTGGTTAAGTTATCCTTTTTGGTTTACACTTTATCCATCCTAGCATTATTGGTCCGATATGTATGACTTTTATTAAACATCTATCGGTGTCATTTGCATAAGAAACCTCAGTTGTATATGCTTTTCTCAAAAATCAAAGTTCTCGACTCGCATTTAATATGTTGTCCTTATGCTCGTGTTGCTTTACCTTCTTTAAATCCTTACCCCCCAGTAGGGTAGTTACCCCTTTGAGTTTTCTCGTATTTGCTTAACGAACCGCGTTGGTTGGTCTTATTACTTTCATCAACTCTTATGTCATCAATCCAGCTTGAATTTTCTATGGAGTACCTCGATTTCTCATTAAACTTTTATATATATACATTTCGGTAATCATCTTATTGGTGTAATACCGGATCCATATAACAGCCTTTAGTCCTTCAACTTTACTCCTTCTCATGTCTGTTCTAGCCAACCTGTAGATTTCATCTGCAATCACCTCACAACTCGACCACACATTTCACCAAGGCTTTAAATCATACTCTCTATGTTTGTGCCACCTCTGAAATTCCAATTATTTTGTGTCACATCTTTAATCATAAAGGTTTCCCCTGTCGATCTAGACAGTTTGACCCTACCTTTTCTCGGAGGATCACCATCAGTCCTACTTGTGTGGAATGCTAAGACATAGGACATGTCCACCATCATTTGTTCCTTCTTACTCTTCTAATTCTTCTTACAGGGATCCCTCCATACTAACTTTGATATGTATCCTTCCTTCGTCCGTAATAAGCAATTACTCACAACAATTCTCTTACTTCATTACTGTCATAAATGGTCATTACCGACCGTCAGGAGCTTTTTTTAAATTCCTTACTTAGAGTTATCATATTAGACTCATTCAATGTTACCATCAAGGCTACTAGAACTTTTATGGATTTAACCTTACCATTGCCGTCGTTAATCTCTGGAAGAAATTCTCCAGATGTCGGTAAAATTCCGTTATAACCTTGGGGTTATTCTTCTTATCTGGCAACCGACCATCACTAGTTAGCCAGCACGTATAAATTCTCTGTTGTTACCAATTAGTCGGTAGTTGACCTTCTATAAGACCGTAGACTTACTTTTCTTCTATCTCCTTTGAGGTTTGATATACAAGGTGGAAATATATCTCTTCCATTTATTTTCCTTTAACTTCTTCTACAATTTACCCTCCTATAAGAGTACCATACTCTTACGAGTCTAGTTGTATTTTTGTCTTCCGTCAACGAGCTTATCAATTCTTCTACGGTAACTTGCAGGCATTTCTCCATGATTCTTTTTACCTGAGTTAGTGTCCACTTGCAGTTCTCTTTTATGACCCGCTAGTGTTATTAACTTAAATCCCTTCATGAGTGGGAAGTTATTTGAGACCCTCTTTTCCACCAAGACCATTCTCCTACACCTTCCTTCCTTGGGGTGCTGTTTGTACTTCCGCCTTTATAGAAATCCGGTCTTTGTTGTAATTCTTGTGTGTTCTAGGAGGTCACACCACTTCTATGTTGGTGAAATCTGCCTTCCACGTTCTAGCAACTTGTAACCTTCCCTTTTCGGCTCTTTTATTCTTCGTATTTGGGTGGACAATGTATCTCATCGTGACTCCTACGCTTATGATTGTCTCGGTTTCCCATCTTGATTGTGGCGGCAAGTAGCTTGTAGAGAGTGATCATCTTCCGCTCTGCTTCTAGCCTCAAACTTTCACCTTCTTATTTGTCAGTAAGCTTAGATTCAATGCCTCTTGTGTGGATCGCTACTATATTTCACTTTGACTTTCATGCCCTTGTGTGTTCATCAGGTTTCCGCTTTGTTTGTAACGTTGCTTATACCACCTTGAAAAAACCTATGGTTTGTCTCTTCCCAACTGTATATTTTCCGGTCATCCAACGCTTTTCCGGAACTACTCTCATTTATATTCTTCATTTGATCCTATTGAGTTAACTCGGGATTGCCTTCTTGTTATCGTGGTTGGTGTTGTCTTTTAGGCTTCACTTTTCAGTCTCGACGTTCCTCAACAAGCTCGAAAGAGTTGTCCGCCGTTAGTCTACCCTAATGCTCATAAGCTGAGCGTACTTATCCTTACGTTGAAACCCCTTTAATTATACTTAGGTGTGTCAACTGAATGAGGATCTCATACTGTTATCTCCGTTAAGGGCATACTATAACTATGAATTCTACTAATCTTCGACATATGCTTATCTACATCACTTGTCATTATAATCAAGCTAATAAGTCCAAAGAGAGTAACAACCTAAAGTCCATATTAAGCATACTGAGATCCGCAGTAGTAGTGGTGGTCAGCCGTACTTTTCTATCCCCAACCAGACTATGCATGCATTTGAAAACCAAAAGTCTTTTTAAAACTCAAATTCCTTTTCGGATTCTGCTTAAGTACTTATTCGGTCTTTCAGAAGATTTCAAGTGCCATTGTTGCCAACCTGGCTCTGATACCATGTTGTAACACCCCGAATTCTCAGAACTCGGGACATTACTGGTTAGGACCTCACAATGGGTCCCGACCTCAGTTTGACAACAATGTTACTAGGATCTTGCAACAAGACACAAATAAGAAAAACCGAAATTCATAAAATTACATTTGTAAAAGGATGAATGCAACAAAGTCTAACAGCCTATCGTGCTTAAACAACGGAAAAGACTAACTGTCTTAACAAATGGAAAAGACAACAAAGCAACAACTAAAACCCCTACTCTAAGGAGTACGGAGACCCGGCTGACCACTACTTCCGGATCACTCAGCTGCTGTTCTAACTTGCTGTAAAACTAAAACCACAACAAAACAACCATTAGCTAGTTATCTAAACATTAGAAGAATAATAATATCACACACACACATAAAATAAGAAACACTCATCATGCTTTCACACAATCCATTTATTATCTTCATTTAAGTCATTCACTCTAATGATACTTAAAATGTGACCCGAGGGATTCCCAAACATCTCCTCCGCCCCCGTGTACCCATCAGGAGTGGATCCGATGCATCTCACCGTGTACCTGTATGGTCTGGGTATAGAGAACCTCCCAGTCTCCTGGCAGAGCTGGGCAGTGATGTCACGGCCCGTTATACATACACTTGGGCCTTAACACATAATAACCACGGTCGTCCTAACAAGTTATTATTCTTATTATAACACACATTGCACACACAACCATCATCACCCAACTAATATCCAGAAACCAGCTAAGTAAGTCGCAAGGACTTACCTTGATCAAAAATCGCTTTCTCAAATCTCAACTCAGTCCGAACCCGTGGTAACTCAAACGCTTGTCAAATAAGGCATGTGGGTCAAAATCACATCCACATGTCCAACCTCATGCGAAGGAATTACGGAAAAAGCCCTCTTACGGTAAAAGACCATTTTACCCTTAGTGCCGAAAATTTTCAAAGTCTATCATTTAGTTCTAATATTTTCTTTTAGAACCTACGTCCATGATCTAGTTCTCATTGAAATGTTTGGTAAGGATTTAGTAAGGTTTTATAAGAGTTACCCAAAGATCTTAGTTTACACAAAACGTCGTTAAGGCTCGACTTTGGCTTAAGATAGGAGGCTCTAATAAAAATGTAGAAATTCTACAAAAATATTATAGGTCTTCTATGATATGTCCTCTACCCATATGAGAAAAGATCTCTCAAAAGTTATCAACAACAACTCTTACAAAAATCTCCAAAGATGCTTCCAAAAACCAGAAATTCCATACTTAGCCAAATTCTGTGAAATTTCACAACTGCTCAACTAGTCTACTTTGAGCTCTTGTAGATTCAGATCTAACCGTTGGATCAGTCTCAAATTCTGATAGATTACACTATGTATATCCCTCTATGTCATATTAAAAATTGAACGGTGAATTATATCTTTAAGGTACCGAAACCTAACCTCAAACAGACTGCACAACTCAGTTTCTAGAGATTTTAAAAATAGGCGCCCCACTGGTCTAGACTTCGAGTCTCACTGCCAGTGTCTTGGATTGTAAGTCTACCCGCACGTCACCATTTCGACACTCCTTGGTAGCAGTCCCTTGTAGCTGATATTAGTCCATTTGTAGGTCTTCACTTCGATCATGCGGAGCCCATAGATACACATATATTGCCCTATTTTTCTGAGTATGTTGGAATGAAGGAAAGTCACAGTTTGCTTACCCGCTGGCCCTGCTAATGGCTAGGATGAAGGACTCAAGGTTTCTCTCTTTTCCCTCTACATCTCCGAGGTTGTTCATGGTGAATTTCACGAAAGGGAAGAAGACTCCTACTTGTTGTGTGTGAGGGCAAGAGAGGGAACACGGGTGAGGGTGCTGCTTCATGACAGTCGAAGGAATGAAGGCTCCCACGGCTTACTGTCATCTTTGAAGATGCCTCTACTGATGTCACGTATCCATGGAAGGAGGGGAGGATGGAGGCATTAGGGTTGGGGCAAGATGAAGGCTAGACAGGGAGGGCTCTGTTGCTGTTCGTTTAGGATAAAGACGCTATTTCTGTCACAAGCGGCCAAGGCTGAGATCTCGGATGGCTCTCTCTTCGTGCAGGGACGTGCTTGATGCGGCATGACATAATCACAGGAGGACAGTTGAGGGTTGAAGGTTAGGCTGCGTGAGAGAGAGGAGGTGAGTGAATGTAGACATGAGGAGGGGAAAGGTGTTACGAGAGTAGCCAGAAAGGAGGCGACATTCCTGGAGTTAATCTGAACAGGTGGAAGCAAGGTTGGAAAGGAAAGAATCATAGAGGCGTGATATCCTGCATGATCTCGGGATCGTTACGAGCTGAAGGGAAATTCGTAACTGCTCCTCCCTGGCTACGCTGCTCCTCTTGCTGGGCTTCAGGCAAACGGTGTAGAGGTGAGTCACATACAAAGCGGCCCAACTTAAGAGAGGCAAGGCTGGATAACTTGGCTGAGGTAAGGGCTGATTGGGCCGGCTGAGGTAAGGCCGAATGGGCCAGCTGCTTAACTTAAATGGCCTATTTATTTGGCCTACTCCCCAATAAGAAAAGGGGATGGCTGACTGTATACTCGTTATTGTCCGGAATCGTTAAAAGTACGGAATTATTTACGGAATTATTTACGGAATTATTTAAGTTATCATTTGATGTGAATCAAGCTCACATAAAATGATAGAATTTAATATCGTTTTTCTTTTATTTAAAAGAATTAAGGTTGGCGGATCAGAATCCGGTTTGATCCAGCATTAAACGGAGTTTAAAATTTTCAGTTATTACAGTGTACATAGATTAGAAGGTTTAAACCTTCTTAGTTTGAGAGTTATACCTTGGCCTTAGGGACCGAGAAGTTCGGCGTATAGCAAGTTTCGTCCCAAAACTTGTATTTAGGGGGATCTTATGTAACGCCCTAAATTTTTAGGCGCGTTTTCGATATTTATGTCTCCGTTTATTTACCGAATTTTTTATAGACTAAATATTGTTTTGCGAGTTTTTGCACGTAGTAAATTAAATATTTAGAGTTTATATAACTTATATTTATATATATTCGGTATTTTATATTACGGAATAGTTTAGAAATTATTCCGTTCCGAAAATCCCGTTCCGAGCGTTACGATTTGTATACAGATATTCCTTATCGAGTATATTTATTTATTTATTTATTTTACCTTGTTTTATTCTCATTTTACTTTATTTGTTTTTATTTTATTTTTCGGCTTTCTTCATCCCTTGTTTTCGAGTGCTAGACGCCACCGTCTATTGCAGCCAACCTATGATCTTTGTGCTAATCATCAGCCCTGCTGCCCAACCCTATTCCGTGTTCCTAGCCCGACTTTTCGCCATCCTCCCTCGTGTGAACCTTATGTTCTGGGATACCTCTCTCTCGCAACTTCTCTGCAACTAAACCAAGCTCTCAGCTACCCTCCTCCATTGTTGCAACCAGCGTCGAGCCCTCTCCAAACATCAGCGCAGCCAGGCCTCTATCTCTTTGTCATCCCTGTCTACACCCAGCCTCGACCTCCACCTGGAAACCCCGCTTGGAAGCAACACCTCCTGGATCTGCACATCTGCAACCATCTTCTGCTCAACTCCCTCGCCTCCCCTTCTCCTTCTCTCTCTGAACCCCCTCCTTTGTTTTTAGCAACAACCAGCATCTGCACTTCTCCTCTCATCTTCATAACCGCTTCAGAAGAACAAAACTGCCGGGGAATGAGGCCACCGACGACGCCGGAGAAGACTGTGCCGCCTCCCCTCACCTCACCTCGCCGCCGCCTCTAGTTTTGAAGACTGAACAGTGTTAAAAACCCTTCTTTTTATTTAATTGCAGTCGGCCCTCCCCCTATTTTGGTGTATTTGCAAAACGCGCCCTGTACTTTGGATTTATAGTTTTGGCCCTAATTTCTGGAAGTTGCATATATGCCCCTACTTTAGTATAATAAAAGATTTTGGCATGATTTTCTTATTTATACTTTATGACCCAAAATCTAAGATTTAACTATTATGCTCTTTGTTGGATAATTTTCAGAATATGGCCCAAGGATTTATTTGCGGGTTTTGACCCATGTCTATAAATTGTATAAATTTTCCCGGAAAACGTTTTAGTGATTTTTAACCTCGGTTTTGAAAACGAGTTACCTAAGATTTATATATATTATATATTACGCACTCGTTGGGTTTATTTCGAGTTTTATATATTATATATTCCCCGGAAGGGTTTAATTGCGGGTTTTAGCGTTTGCTTTGAAAATGAGTTTACCTAATAATATATCTTATATATATTACAATCAAATTTAGCGTATTAGCTAAATTTGTGTAGCTTTGGTTTTAGGTCCGGAAGCATCCCGATAAAGGCCTAACGAGTCCAAGATTCGACATCCGTCCTTTTACCGCGAGTGAGTACCCTTTTCGATTTAGTTATGTTTAGTATTAGTATCGTGCTAGGTTGGATCTAGCATAACTTAGAGTGAATACCAAGTAGTGGTTAAGGACCTTAGATGAGTTTTGAGGATTTTATATTGTTTGATGGATTGATGTTAATTCTAAGCTTGAGGTGTTGGTTATGTTATGAGGTGGTTATGAGGCTTTAATTTAGGTTTGGCTTATCCTAGTTGCGTTGTGAGTTATGATCTTGCGATATCCGAGGGTTTAGAAGTCTTAGGACTTCTAGCTTGTGTTGAGTGTGATGTGAGCATGAGAGATTGTAGGATGCGGTCATAGAATTGAGAGTCAAATGGTCTTTGCGTAGATTATTTATATAGAAGTCCAAGACTTCTATTATGAGTGGGTTGTTGTTGATATAGTTATCTTCTTGTGAGCAGGTTTTGGGATTCCTCCCTAAGGAAGCGAGAGTGTCGTGAGTTGAGTGTGGTGACAAGGTAAGTGTATGATAACGGGCGGTGACAACTTGTCTAGCTCTTGCATAGAGTTAGGATGTTCTTGGCGACTAGCCCGTGTGGTTAGACGGTCGGATGCATCCATACCGTTCCATGCGGTAAGTAGGGACCGAGGCGAGTTTCGGGAGATTCTCGTGTCACAAAAGAAGTTGAATTAGAACGGGATATGAGTTAATAATAAAAAGATAATAAACCGGACTTTTGTGTTTTGGTGAATATTGTGTGTTATGTTGATTTACGTGTGTATGTGCCTTCACCTTGCTTCTAATGTTGCGAATATTAGCTAACGGTTTTATACCGATTGTTGTAGATTGCCTTGTAGGTTAGGAATGTGGCCGAGAGATCCGGAAGAGTGGGCAGCCGGGGTTCCGTATATTATAGGAGTGGGTTTTGATTGGAGTCGGGTTGTGTTTATTCTTCGTTTATTGTGTTTGTATGCCGCGTGTATGTTGTTTGGTCTTGGTAGTTGTTTTCGGTTGAAGTCCGTGTTTGTTTTCTTTCGGGTTCTCTTACATTGCATAAAAATGTATTTCGGTTTTGGCCTATATTTGTGTCTTGTTGCAAGATCCGGTGAAATTGTTGTCAAGCTAAGGGTCGGGACCCATTGTGAGGTCCCTACCCGTAGCATCCCGAGTCCCGCGGGTTTGGGGTGTTACAGTCTAGGCGCGCTCTTGCTCTCGACTATGGGAATGGTAGGGGAGGTTTGTAACCTAGAGGAGGAATGTAGACATCTTCCTTTCCCTTGTCTTTCTCCTTCTCAGCTGGAACTTCCACACACTTGGGCCGCGGGTCGGTGGTTGTAACGCCACTCCTAGTGGTGATAGCCATCACCTTTCCCTTTGGGTTGTCCTCCGTCTTCCCGGAAAGCTTTCCTTGATCCCGAGGAATCTCTCCAGCCTTGCTGAATACTTGGTTTTCTAAATCTTTGTGAGCTTTATCAACCTTAGTTATGTAGCACTCTAGCCCTTGAAGCTTTCCTAGAATCGTCTCCAACATAGGATCGGGCTTCTCCTTCTCTTTATTATTTGAACCATTCGATGTTTGCCCTTGACTTTTCAAAGAGGTAGAAGAAGAGGGAGATGTTAGTGAATTTCCAAAATTTGCATAGGGATTACCGAAATTTTGTTGTTGTTGGTTGGAACACCAATTGTTGTTGGAATTACGGTTGTTATTGTTGTTCCAATTGTTGTTTCGGTTGTTGTTCCGGTTCCCTTGATGGTTGTTGTTATTGCCTAAGTAGCCAACATCTTGCTCCTTTGATTGTTGAAAGCCAGCTCTAATGACCTCCTTCAACTCCTTAATTTCGGTGTTGAGGGAGAAGATTTGAGTTTGTGCAGCTTGTGTTAGCTTCACTACCGGCTCAATATTCCGGTGGGAATACTTCTTTATTACTTGGGCTTGCTTCTCAATGAAGTCCCAAGCATCATCCTCTCTCATATCCATAAATGTACCAGAAGAGAGAGATTGGATGTTGAATTGTGTGTCTACATCCAACCCCTTGTAGTAAATCTCTAGCAACTCCAATTTTGAAATGCCATGGTGTGGGCAATCCAACAAGAGGTCGTGAAATCTTTCCCATCATTGAAACAAACTTTCGTTAGCTTTCATAGAAAATGCATTAATATTACCTCTTAACTCCGCCGTCTTGTATGGCGGAAAGAACTTGGTGAGGAACTCCGAAGATAGATCCTCCCATGTAGCTAACTTTGCAGCTGGAAGAGCTTGATATCAAGCCAATGCTTTATCCTTCAAAGAAATGAAAAATGGCTTTGATGCGTCCTTGGAGGTAACCAAGAATAACTCCGGATCTAGATCAAGCAAAAACTCCAACTACTCCTTGATTCTTTGTGCAGCGTTGTATCGTTTCAGATCCAAAGGGGCGGAAGCGATGAAGAGACAAAGTTTAGTTCGATCTAGAGAGATCGAATAAGCCTTTTTGTGTGGATCGAAGGTTGATTCTTAAGAAGAATCCTCGAATATGGATTTCTTGGATCAAAGATGAGATCCAAGGAAGAAATTTGAGATATAGAAGAGAGATTTTGATGCCCAAACTAAGTAAGAGGAAATTCTTCTCAAAACTTAGTAATATTGAACATGAAAAATAAGTGAGGCAAGATATCTCTTATATAGAGAGTCTTGCCTACCTATGGGCCAACGGGCCTAACAAAAACACATGACGAAAAGCCCAAAAGGGAAAACCTAAAAGGATAAGATCAAAACCTAAAAGGATAAGATCAAAACGGAATATTCTTATACGGAAGATCCTTTTTACTACATGAAAATATAGTCCGAAAATAAGCTAGCTTCATGCCATGGAGTCGGAAAGACGAGACATGCCGCTAATGGAACCGGTAGCCTATGCCATGGTGTTGTAGAGACATGGCATGCCGGTAATGGAACCAAATGAAGAAGTGGTGCGGGCGATGATGGAGCCGATGGCTTGAGCAATGGCTTAGCTCGTGTAATATCTGGAATGTTTATTCAGTTTAATTCCGAAGCAAATCGGACTTCGAGCCGTTGACGGTTTTCCATTCTATCTAGTATTTCTTTCTTCACGAATTTTATCATTTTATGTAGAATTTAATTCCCATAAAATGATAAAAATATATCAAGCTCTATTTCTTATAATTATTTATCATTTTATGTAGAATTTAATTCACATAAAATGATAGATTTATATCAAACCCTAGTTATTATAATTCATTCTTATCGATGACTTTAGACGAGATCATGACAAGACTGAGACGAGAATGTGACAAAGCTGTGACGAGACCATGACAGAGCTGAGACGAGGTCATGACGAAGCCCGACAACTCTATGACGAAGTCATGCATGGGCCTGAAAAAGCCTTGATGAGTTTTTGACTAGTTTTGACAAACTTTCAGCCCACTTATTTCTTGCCTAGTTTCAGCCCATTGTTTCTTAATTGGATTTATTTTTCTCTACCCTTACCTTAAACCCTTGCTGGCGGATCAAAACAGCCCAAGAGGCCCAGCCAGAAGCAGCCCGAACTCAGCCCAGAACCGTCAGCTTCCCCATCTGCTTGTAACAGCCGGAGGTTACTGCCGCCTACCTTCCTCAAACAACCCTAGCATGCTGCCATGTCTTTCTCTCCCACGTACCACCGGCAACCGCCTATCCTCCGCCTCAATCTCGCGCTCAGGACCTTCCTCGTCTCCCATCTCCTCAACCGTAGTTCCCTTCTCTCTCGCTCTCTCTCACTCTCGCTCCTTTTACTGCAGATCATAACTCGCTCAGAACCTTCTTCGTCTTCCATCTACACTCCGGCCAAGGAGAACTCGAAGTAGACGTTGGACAAGGAGCACTCGCAGTCGACGCCGGACGCTTTTCCTTCATTGCAGATCGGCCGCCAGACAACCACCACCTCGTCGTCTGCCCTGCCAACCGCCATCCTCCTTCCTCTTTTTACACAGCAGCGCCAGGGACAACGGATTTCGCTTCTGCAATGGACCCGCGGACACCTCTTGCCCTAGCCGCTGGTGCGGCTGGGTTCCCAAACTGCTGGTGCGCCTTCAAGGACCACCACCTTCTTATTCCGGATGATGCAGCTTCAAGTAATCTAGGTTCTTGGCCTCTCCATTTCTGTGCAAACCGCATGCTCAGCACCAACCTTGGTACGTTCTTTCCCGTGCATTCGAGTCTCGGAATCGGGTAAGGCTTGTACCCCTTGCTACACTATACTTTAGTCCACCTTTCCTTGCCTAACATGGACCAGTTTTCGTCTTTAAACCTACTCAGAACAACTATAGGAGAGCTGTACAGATTCATGCATTTTTTCTGAGTTTTCGGAAGTGAAAAATAGTCAACTTCGGGTCAAGATTTGAGTAAGTTATACTCCTCCTTTATTTCTAAATTTTGGATATGTTGTAGTCAGTAGTATATAGTAGATCATACTAAAATTTGGGAAGAATCGGAGTTACGGTTTGAGAGTTTAGATGTTGCAAAGTGGACTCCTCATGCAGTTTTTATATATCTGTTGAGTGTTGGGGAAAACACCAAGTGATGCTGTTTTGTGAGATGGTTTTGAATAAGCTCTTGATCTCCGTTGGGCTTGAATTTTGGATATGATATAATTTACATATTGTTGTAGAACATATTAAAATTTGAGAGGCATCCAGCGAGTGGTTTGGGATTTATGATTTTTCAAAGATTGAGTCGTAAGTAGTTTTTCTGTTGTGCTGAAATTCGGTGTTGTGAGATAGTTTTAAATAGGATTTTGATCTCCTTTGAGGCTGAATATTGGATATATTATAGATAAGATTTTATAGTAGAACATATCAAAATTTGGGATAAATCCAGCGAGTGGTTTAGGAGTTATGATTTTTCAAAGTTAAGACAATGGGCTGTTTGTTAAGTGTTGTAACCAACTTTAGAAATTTTTGTAGAAGTGATGCTTTAACAGTGTTAAGAAATTATTTCTCCTATGAGTAGATGGGATATCATAGAGGACCTAAGGAATTATTTCGGAAATTTTATAAATTTATTCGAGTTTTATATTTGAAGCCGAAGTTGGATCTTAATGGCCTTTCGGAAAATAAGAAGAATGTGTAAATTGCCAGTTTGTAACCAAACTCATCTTTAGGAGTTAGAATATGACATTTTAATCTCAAATAAGAGTTTAAACATAAATTATGGATTTTTAGAAGTTTCGGGACCAAGGGTGAAAGAGTCATTTTACCATAAATTAATAATGTAATCAATTCCTTTCTATTAAGACCTACTATCTTAGAAGTCTTAGACTTCTAATCACCTAGAAAGTGTGCTGACACACTTGCCTCCTTTGACAGGCCACTGAATCCCTACTGTACAGCTCGATTTGCGAATTAGAAAGTCGAGATTTGATTTAGGTAAGTCCACGGACTTACTTAGCTGGCTTCTTGCATGTGTGTGATGTGTATGAGTGGTGTTTGTTAGTTAAGATAAATAACAAAACCGAAATAGGCCGACTTTAGTATATTGTATAATTGACCCAAGTGTATGATAACGTGTCGTGACATCATCTGCCTAGCTCTTGCGAGAGTCTTGGAGGTTCCCTGCGACTAGCCTAGTCAGGTAGACGGTCAAATGCATTAGTACCATTCCGCGTTGGTAAACGGGGACAGGGGCGAGGTTTGGGAATCCCTCGTGTCACAAAATAAGTATCATTAGTAATGACATATCACCTAATTAAAGATAATAAAAGGATTGATTGTGCATGTTGATTGTGTATGTTGTATGTTTGTGCTTTTACCTTTATACTTATGCATAAAATGTTAGCTAACGGTTTTATACCGCTTGTAGATGCCTTGCAGGTTAAGACAGTTGTAGAGAGATCCGGAGGAAATGGTCAGCCGGATCCACGTACTCTTTTAGTTGGGGGCGAGGTTAACTTATGTTCTTTATATGCGTCGTTTTAGTACCGTTGCTTTGTAAGGCTGATACATATCCTTCATGTATATATTGTTTAAAGTTTTCAAATGTTTTAATACTTTTGTGCCTTGTTGTAAGATCCTAGTAAACTTGTTGTCAAACTAAGGTCGGGACCCATTGTGAGGTCCTAACCAGTAGCTCCCTGAGTTTTGAGAATTTGGGGTGTTACAGCTCGGGATCATGAAGCTCAATTATTTGGGCGGCTCGGTTCTCGACAATGATGTGTTCTCCGCCCTTGAGCGGGCGGGGAGTGAAGTCCAACATTGTGTGTGGATTAAGGCCGTAGACAACTTCAAATGGGGACAATTTAGTTGCCGTGTGCCTAGACCTGTTATACGAAAACTCAACAACAGAAAGTAAGTCCTCCCACCTATGTGGGTTGGTCCTAGTGGTGGCTCTAAGTAGAGAACCAAGATTCCGATTGGTCACCTCCGTTTGACCATCGGTTTGCGGGTGATAACTACTTGAAAACAACAAGTTGGTTCCAATTTTTCCCCATAACGTTCTCCAAAAGTGAATTACGAATTTCACGTCCCGATCACTAACGATGGAACTTGGTATCCCATGTAAACGCACCACAAATTCAAAGAACAAGGTGGCAACTTCACTAGCATTTTGGGTGCTTTTACATGCAATGAAATGAGCCATTTTGGAGAAGCGATCGACTACCACGAAAATGGAGTCTTTGCCTCGTTTTGACATAGGCAACCCTACCACAAAGTCCATGGATAGATCCTCCCAAGGTCCCATTGTTATAGGCAAAGGAGAGTACATTCCATCCGGACCTTGGCGTGGCTTTGCATGATGACATGTGATGCAACCCTTGCAAAACCGTGTCACATGCATACGCATCCGGGGCCAAAAGAAATGCTCTCGGAGAGCGGAAAGGGTCTTGGTAGCACCGAAATGACCACGACCCTCATGAGCTTCCTTGACCATCAAATGGCGTATAGATGAGCGCGGAATGCAAAGTTTTCCCGCTCGGAAAAGATAGCCATCGTTAATAAAGAAAGACTCGTGCTCTCGGAGGTCGAGGCATTGTGCCCATATGTCCTTGAAGTCAAAATCCGTGGCATATAACTCTTTGATAAGAGCAAAGCCATGTATCTTGGCATCCATATACACAAGGAGGGCATAGCGGCGAGAAAGGGCATCGGCTAACACATTCTCCTTTCATTTCTTATACCGAATGACATAAGGAAATGTCTCTAAAAACTCTACCCAACTAGCATGGCGCCAACTTAGATTTGTTTGACTCTTGAGATACAAAAGAGCCGCATGATCCGAATGAATCACGAACTCCTTCGGACACAAGTAATGTTGCCATGTCTTAAGACAACGAACTAGAGCATATAGTTCCTTGTCATATGTAGGGTAGTTGAGCGAGGGACCGGAAAGTTTTTCACTAAAGTAGGCAATTGGACGAGTCTCTTGTAAGAGAACACCTCCAATGCCCACATTTGATGCATCACACTCCACCTCGAAAGTTTTGGAAAAGTTTGGGAGTTGAAGTAATGGTGCATTACAAAGGCGGTCTTTGAGCGCATCAAACGCTCGAGCATGGATATCACGTCACTCAAACGTGATAACTTTGGTAGTGAGCTCATGGAGCGGTGCCACTACCGTGCTAAAGTCCTTGACAAAGTGTCGGTATAAACCCGCTAAGCCGAGAAAGGCTCGGACCATGGTGACCGTAGTAGGAGTAGGCCACTCCCGAATAGCACGAACTTTAGATTTGTCTACTTGTAGTCCGTCCTTAGACACGACATAGCCAAGAAAGATAGTGGTGTCCGAGCAAAAGACGCATTTTTCAAAGTTGACATACAATTGCTCTTGTCTAAGGCACTCGAGCACTTGGCGAAGGTGCCCGATGTGATCCTCCAAAGACGTACTAAACACCAAAATATCATCAAAATAAACAACAACAAATGTACCCAAGAATCGGCACAAGACATGGTTCTTGAGGCGCATGAAGGTGGACGGGGCGTTGGAGAGGTCAAATGGCATGACAAGCCATTCATAGAGTCCATACTTCATTTTGAACGCCGTCTTCCACTCGTCACCTTCGGCCATCCCGATTTGGTGGTAACCGCTCCGGAGATCAATTTTGGAGAAGATGGTGGCGCCATGGAGCTCATCCAACATGTCATCAAAGCGCGGGATCAGGTGGCGGTTTTTGACGGTGATTTGGTTAATGGCATGACAATCAACACACATCCGCCATGATCCATCTTTCTTTGGTACTAAGATTACCGGGACGGCACATGGTGATAAGGATTCACGCACATGTCCCCGGTCTAGGAGCTCTTGCACTTGACGTTGTAACTCCTTCGTCTCTTCCGGACATGCTCGGTACGCGGCACGGTTTGGCAAGGAAACACTGGGTACAAAGTCAATTTGGTGTTCAATCCCTCGGATTGGTGGTAAGCCGGGTGGAAGGCCTTTGGGCATAATATCCTGAAATTCAGACAACAATGAAGACACCTCGTGTGGCACATTACTCGGGTCATGAAAAGTAGATAAACAAAACGGAACAAGTAAGAAACATGGGAATTTGCCTTCCATGACCGGTTGCAAATCATGCCGGCGAGCTAAGAGTATCCTCGGCTCACACTGTCCTTGAATTACGGGGTCCGAAGGTGGTAAAGGTGCGCTCGTAAGAATGGTACGACCTTTACTACCTTTGGCCTCGGTAGCATGGACAAGAGGGGCGGTGTTCCGGGATTCGGAAGTACTAGCACCTACAATATCGGGACTCCGAAGGTCCGATTTTTCCGGTTCCTTAGCGGACTCATATATAACTTGTTGCCTCTTCCGTTCCGCATAATCAACCAAAATTTCGTGCGGAGTCATAGGCAAAAGTGTGACCCGTTTTCCATTATATTGGAACATGTACTGGTTACGATAACCATCAAGAAATGTTCGGCGGTCGAATTGCCATGGTCTTTCTAATAGGACATGTGTGGCTTCCATCTTGATAACATTACAAAGGACCTTATCAACATAGGCACCAATAGAAAACGTCACCCAAGCTTGTTGTGTGACGGTGTCACATGAAGTGTTTTACCACTCGTTCGTTGACAATATTGCAACAAGATCCCCCGTCAACGATGAGAGAAAGACTCGTATTATTGACCAAGCAACGAGAGTGGAAGAGATTCTCGCATTTATCAATAGGAATATGCTCTTTAATAGCCAAAATACGACGAGAAACAAGAGCGAGTTTACCGGGTTGTGCCGGGGCGCAAGCAAGCTCGCCGTCACATGGTTCCATGCCAAAATGTGGGTCGGTGTCTTGGTCATCCTCAATAATGATACCGCCGTCTTGTTGATCATCTTCGTCCTCGAAATACGCTAGGTCGGCAAACAAGACCCGTTTGGTGTTTGGACAATCACGTTGGACATGACCAAAACCGCTACACTTGTAGAACACGGGCTCCCTTGGGCGAGCCGCCGGTAAAGGTCCTTGTTGACCTCGAGTGGGAGGCACCGGTGCCGGGCCACAGTTTGGTGCCTTCTCGGTACCCGCATGCCTATCGGATGGACCCGTCCGTTGGGCTCCTTTGAAAGCGTCGGTATCTGGAGGACTAGGTGCATCTCGAGAACGTGTGTTAGACGGATAAAGATATTGACTCGAGGAAGAGATATACCTAGAATACCGCGGTGTTTCGAGTTGTTGTTTATATAGCGTCATGGCGGCATGGCATAATGTTCCCAAATCCTTAAATGGGACAATCTCGAGCGGCCGCCGGATTGAGGCATTAAGCCCACTCATGAATTTGGTGCAAAGGGCGGAGGGGGAGGCCGAGACGCGGCCTTAATGTGCATGTCCTTAAGTTTGGCCAAGTAAGCCACCGGAGTGAGGTTGCCTTGTTTGAACTCGGCAATTTGCAACCGCATATCATTCTTAAAGTCCTCGAGCACGTACTTCTTGGTCATGCAATAGATAAATTGCTCAAAGGTCTCAATCGGTGCCCATCCTTGCCTCTCACGGGTGAACTTGTACCGGTTCCACCAAGACTTGGCATCTCCTTCAAAGTATAGAGTTGCCGCCTCGATTTTCTCATATTCCTCCTCGTAATGACAATGTTTTAATGCTTGTTTCATATCCTGCTCCTAATCAAGAAAAACACACGGATCATACTCACCATGAAAGATAGGAAACTTAACCTTACCTTCCCTACAAGCTCGGTAGGGGTCCGGGCGGGGCGGTGGAATGTAGTCATCATCAGCACGCGCTCGCCGGTGGCCGCCTTGAGGTCGTTGGCGCCCATGAACGGGTGGTGCAAGCCTAGGTGGATTTGGGGGAGGCAACCATTCTTCACCTCGGTCTTGGTTCTCATAAGGGTCTATGACGGGTGGGTGCCACGGACGGTCATGTGCTACCCGTTCTAAATCGGACTCATCACCAGAGAACTCGTTGAAGTTGTTTTGCTCATCGTACTCATCAAACTCAAGGGTCCTCAGTTTCCGGGTGGACTGTTGGCGACGGCGTTCGGCACAATCATTCTCACGACCATGATTGTTGGTCGAGTTGGGACGGTACCGGGGCTCTTCCGGGGTTTGACAGTCGGTGCGGGGCACACTCATTGGAGGTGGAGAAGGGACATACCGTTGATGTTGATGGTCATAATATTAGTGCCGATTTTCCGTATCGACTATGGGCAAGGCATCTGGAGGCGGGTCGGGGAATTCCTCCTCTTCTTCATGGGACCCATTTCCATCAAGAGGTAAGAGATGATGGCATTCAATGATAGACGCAAGCCGGGTAACATTTGATGGTCCGGCTCCTAAAACTCCCTTGCCTTTCCGTTGCGCATCGGATGTGGAAGCATTGGCCATGGTCTCAAGCGGATATATTGGGGTGGGACTTTGGGCTAGCTGCTGTGCCTTAAGAGCTTCTAGCTCTTGTTTCAAGGCAATATTTTTTTGGGTCAAGACATCAAACTTTTGTTGTGCCTTCAAAGCTTCCAATTCTCGCCTTATGGAGTCATTTTCGAGGGACAACGAAGTAGTTTCTTGAGCCAAAGGTTCACTGAACTCTTGCGGACTAGAATCCTGAGAAGTTTCCATTTCAACGTTAGTCATTGCTCCAGATCAGCACACAATTGCAAGCAATCAAATGAGCAAGGTGACAAGTTAAGTCAACTTTACCCAAGTTCAAGTGCGTTATCGGGTTCTACTTTGGGGAAGGCCGTTTGGCGGTTAGGCAAGAAAGGCAAATCCAACAAAATTGAACCAATTACACACAAATAAACAAGTGATATTTTGCAAACGTATGTAAGAAAATGGAGAGACGGAAGATGGACGGATTGTTCACTCGGCAAGCTTTGCTTGCTTTTGGTCTTTGACCGTTTTGTAATATCCGATTTTTCGGATGGACCGGTTTGCCGGACGTCTTTTCACTTTGTGTGTTTCGTTTCTTTGAGACGTTTTGACCAACACATTTTTTTGTTTTTTTTTTAACACAAATCCGTATTGATGAAGAGTTTTTTTTTTGTTTTTGCTTTTCTTGGAATATCAAATGCGAGATATCCGAACTTTTTGTTAACAAAAATACCCCAAGAGATTTGGTGAAATTAATTAACAAAATTGTCGGATTGGGTCGGTTTAAGAAAAAGACGGGTTTGATAAATGGTTTGATGGTAAACCAAATATCTCCTATTTTTGTACTTTTTGTTTGAATTAAAAACGGAAAAGAAAAAAAAATTTCAAGGAAAATGGATTAACATGATGAAGAACATGATGAACAACATGAGATCATGAAGAACAAATGAAGAACATCATGAACAAACGAAGAACATCATGAACAAAAGGCTAAAGAGGTTAAAGATAATAATGCACAAAAAAACAAGAGTAAAGAGAACATAGCTTTGATCCATTTGCTCTGATACCAATTTGATGCGTCCTTGGAGGTAACCAAGGATAACTCCGGATCTAGATCAAGCAAAACTCCAACTACTCCTTGATTCTTTGTGCAGCGTTGTATCGTTTCAGATCCAAAGGGGCGGAAGCGATGAAGAGACAAAGGTTAGTTCGATCTAGAGAGATTGAATAAGCCTTTTTGTGTGGATCGAAGGTTGATTCTTAAGAAGAATCCTCAAATATGGATTTCTTGGATCAAAGATGAGATCCAAGGAACAAATTTGAGAGATAGAAGAGAGATTTTGATGCCCAAGCTAAGTAGGAGGAATTTCTTCTCAAAACTTAGTAATATTGAACATGAAAAATAAGTGAGGCAAGATATCTCTTATATAGAGAGTCTTGTCTACCTACGGGCCAACGGGCCAAACAAAAACACATGACGAAAAGCCCAAAAGGGAAAACCTAAAAAGATAGGATCAAAACCTAAAAGGATAAGATCAAAAGGGAATATTCATATACGGAATATCCCTTTTATTACATAAAAAGGAAAACATGAAAATATAGTCCGAAAATAAGCTAGCTTCATGCCATGGAGTCGGAAACACGGTCCATCTGAGCGAACCCTAAGAGCCTCGTCCTCCTCGTCTACGGTCAACGTAAAAGGGACATCCAAGGGCGCATCGGGCTTGATCTTATAGTTATTGGTAGTAGCCTTTTTTGGCTTTAATGTTTCCATTATAATCTCAAAATTTTGTAAGTGTTGGTGTGGAGATTCAGCACTAGTTTCACCAAATTGACTTTGGCGAACCATGGTAATAACTTGTGGGCTGAAGCTGAATTCCTGGATGTCCTCAACTACGAAATTCACGCCTAGACGCCGTGGTTGCTGAATTGGATCCATCCTTTTCCCCAGAGTTCGTGGCTCATCCCCTCCATTAGCAACCCTCACATCCCCAGCTGGAATGCGAGGAACAACCGGTGGTCTTGGGTTGTTACGGACGGGATGAATCATTGGATCGATTTCTTCAAGTTCCGACATGTCCGGATCGATGTCTTCATCATCGGATGAATCATCTCTAGTGGAGTTAATTGGTTTCTTGACCTTCTTCTTCTTCTTAGCATCATTCAGCTCCAACTTCATGTCCAACATAATAGCTTTGAGTTCATCAATTTGGAATTAATGACTTTTTGCCTCGTCTACACGAGCTTTCTCACTCAACTTAAGTTGATGTTGAGCTTCATCCAACTCAGCTTGGATGTTTCTTTCATTATTTTCAGCCATCTTTTTCTCTTTCAACTTTCTTCTTAAGGTTTTCGCAAGTTCTGGATCGAAAGAAACAAGATATTTGGTAGATCTAGTCTTTCGCATATACCTAAAGAGACTGCAAAAAACACGCACAAAAATATATCAAATAACAAGAGCAAAAGCTCCCAAGCTCGACAACCGAAAACCGGAAATGGTCTTGACCAATTCCCCAGCAACGGCGCCAAAAACTTGTTCGCTCTAAAACGTGCGTGCAAATAAGTTTTAAATTTATAAAACTATAATAAAAGAAGCGAACACGCAGTGTACGGATCAGTGTAGATTAGCAAGTATTCCAGAGTATCGAACTCAGGGAATTGGTGAAACAAAACCAGTTTCAAGTAATCGAGCAAGTAAGAATATAAAAGCTTTGCAAATAATTGGGGAAAACAACAACCCCAAAGATCCAGGTATCAAATTGTGGCAATCAATTCAAGATATACTATAGATATAAGGACAGAGTTGAGACTTGCAAAGGTATACTAAATTAAGGTAATGTACGGTGAAGTTCCAAAACCCTATATGTCTAACTAAAAGAACACTCTCTATAAAGGTTGTTGAGGCTGCAGTATAGAAAAGATCTAAAGGTCAGAATTGATCTGAAATATCCATGCCCAAACCCAAGGAAACAAAGAACAAGCCAAAACGGTTAAGGTTGTGACACTCGAAACCGAAATAGAGGATGTTGAGTCTCACTACTACCTAGAAAGGGCAAGCCAAGGCTAGGTTAAAGCTAATTTTTAACTTTGGATCAATCCAAAAGAAAGGTTACTAAACCAGGGAAAATCACGGCTAGATCTTGAGAACCAAGGCCGTGGAACTCAAGAATAGACCGTGATTTAGGGTGTCGACGATATTTCTCAAACTCTCAGGGTCCAATCAAATTACGATCGATCTATCATCATCTAAGCCACAACTATCAACCCTTCACCTTAGAATTGCTAAAGGATTTTAGCCAACAATCATTGTCATGATATCAATATTCAAATTAAGAAGAATAAAAGATGAAAACCATCGAAAACTAAAATAAAACTCAAAGTCAATCTCGAAATTCAAACACAAAGGTAATATGTTTATGAATCTAGAAGAATAGGAACAAAAACCTCAATAAGATCTAGAGAAATCACAAAGAAACGGGGTGTCAATCCGTTCTCGAATGAAAAACCCTAGAATGTCCAATGTACACAATCTTCCGAAAAGTACGTCTTTCACCAATCTTCAATCTCCAGCAAATCTCTCCAACGGCGGCTAAATGTACGCGAAAGTAAGCATAATCGAGGATCCCGAAAACTCTCTTATCTAGCCTTTTTATAAGGCGAGGTAGGGTTACGAGAAAGCCCAATGACGTGGCTGACGTGGCAAAATATGACACGTCACAGAATTGCCAAAATCACGGCCAAGTACAACTTTCTACGACCGTGGTTTAGGGCGTGGAATCAGATTACGGTGCCATAGGATTTCCACGACCGTACTTTACACCGTTCATGATGCTAAGTCCACGGCCGTGGTTTAGAGCGTGGTTCTCCAAATCCTCTTCCACGACCGTAATTCAAGGCGTGGAGTTGCTTTTCCTCTTTCTTTTACTTTGTTTCGTGCAATCTTCCATTCATGCTCCTTCCTTAGCCTTCCTAGTGCATCTCCTTGCCATCAAATGTGATCAATCAACCCTTTCCTTCCTCATGTTGCTCTGATCCAAGCTTTATTCACCTAAAAACACAAAGAAGCTAGTGTAGATCTCTATATCGACAAAGTGGGTGAACTAGCTCACAATTGCTTCAAACGCATATCTAAGAACACTATTAAGAGGGAAAAATATCGTCATATTTCATGATAACAATTACGTTAAGTGACAAAAAAGGAAAAGACAAAAACCGAGATATCACAGATTTCAATACGTCAGAATGTGGAATTTTCCACTAAGGTCAAGCTTGACTCAATTCCGGTATCTAAAGATGCCGTATGGAATGACACTTGTGAAAAGACATGAGTTGTGGAAGCAAGTGAAGGAACAATTGCAAGAACTTATTGACAAGAGTTTATTAGAATTAGTGAAAGGCTATGGAGAGCTCCGAATGTTACTTTGAACTCTTGATTTGAAATTCATACTGGTATATATCTTAAACTCTTGATTTGATGTTGTTATGGAGAACACAAGTTTGCGAAAAGAGAGACGGTTATCTCCGTTTGTACATCGACTACAGTGAGATGAGCAAGATAACAATGAAGAACAAATATCCCTTACCACCGATAGATAATCTACTCGACCGGTTGCAAGGGTCGGTGGTCTCTTATAAATTATTTAAGGTTTGATTGTCACCAATTGAGAAGTCGAGAATGGGATATTGCAAATACGACATTCCGGACAAACCATGGTCACTACGAGTTGTAGGGATTCCATATGGGCTTACTGTAATATTTGGAAATTTTATTTCGTTTGTTTCCGAATCAATTCGGACTTCGAGCCGTTGACGGTTCCCATTCTATCTAGTATTTCTTTCTTCACAAATTTTATCATTTTATGTAGAATTTAATTCACATAAAATGATAGAATTATATCAAACCCTAATTCTTATAATTATTTATCATTTTATATAGAATTTAATTCACATAAAATGATAGAATTATATCAAACCCTAATTCTTATAATTATTTATCATTTTATGTAGAATTTAATTCACATAAAATGATAGAATTATATCAAACCCTAATTCTTATAATAAATCCATAACGACGACTTTAGACGAGATCATGACAAGGCTGAGACGAGACTGTAACAAAGCTGTGACGAGACCATGACGAGTTATGACGAGGCCATGACAAATACGTGACAAGGTCATGCATGGGCTTGACAAGGCCATGACGAGTTTTGACGGGTTTTGACAACCTAGCCCACCTTTGCTTTTTACAACTTCAGCTCACCTTGGTTCAGCCCAACTCTCATGTCAGCCTCGCCTCAGCCCATTCCTGTGCGTGCTCCCAGCCTGCTCTCGACCCGGCCCAACAGTAGAATGCCCAGATGTCTCACCCCACCTCACACCGCAACACAGCAACCCTAATTCACCGTCACGCTGGAAGGTACTCCGGAGCTCTCTCCTTCCTCCTTCGACAAGCTTGGCCGCCTCGTTGCCATACTAGGAGCGAACATCTCGCTGCTAACCTTCTTCACTCATCCTCTCTCATGCCATGACCGAGAAGCAACCCCAGAACCTTCTGCACTCCGCCTCTCTCACGCCAGGACCGAGAAGCAACGCCAGAATCTTCTACACTTCCGCCTCTCTCACGCCAGGGCCGGGGAGCGAAGAGACAGTGCCGCCGTTTCCGAATGAAGCACCATCGCGGCTGAGTCTTCCTTCAGAACGGTAGCGTCCATAAGGTCTCAATCTATGTCCCTCTCCTCGCTTCTGTCGAGCCAGCACGCAGCAGCACCCTCTCCTCGCTTCTGTCGAGCCAGCACGCAACAACACCCTCTCCTCGCTTCTGTCGAGCCAGTAGTACAAACGGACCCTCCTCTCCAGTCGCCTTCCAGCCGCCTTGGGTCAGAACAAGTCTTACCCTTCGTCTTCAAACAGTAGGAGCAACGCCAAGGCTAATGGATGGTCCTTGCCGCTCTCATGGTTGCACTCAGGAGCTCACACAGGCCTCATTGTGTGAGCCTTGTAGATGAGTAAGACCTCACTCCTTCTTCCTTGATTTACTTCATCCATATATGTGCTTATAACTGGTACCAAACCCTCTAGGAATTCATATATTCCAGCCAATGGAACAGCTGCAGAGGGGCTGCTACATCTTTCAATTTTCCAACAGTGACGAACAGTCTACTTCGAGTCAAGATCTGGGTAAGCTAGACTCTTCCTTTGTTCCTGATTTTTGGATATGTTGTTTTCGGCATTGCAGTGTAGAATAAACTGAAATTTGAGCGTATTCTGAGTTATAGTTTAGAAGATATGATTTTCTCAAGTTGGCTCTTCATGCAGTTTTTATAAGGGTGCTGAGTGTTGAGAAAAACAGCATGTGATGCTGTTTTGTGAGATTGTTTTGATTAGGATTTTGATCTTTGATTGGTATTTATGATTTTTCAAAGATTGGGTCGTAGTAGTTTTTCTGTTGTTCTGAAATTTTCAAGAGTTCAGGAATAGTGCTTGTGATGCAACTTTCTGAGATAGTTTTAAATAGGCTTTTGATCTCCTTTGCTGATGAATTTTGGATATATTACAGATAAGATTTCATAGTAGAACATACTGAAATTTGAGAGGAATCTGAGTTGCAATTTAAGAGTTATGGCGTCCCAAAGTAGAGACCTTGAGCTGTTTTTCGAGCATTGATTTTTGACTAAGTATAGGAACATTGTAGTGTAGTAGCCAACTTTAAGGAGTTTTGTAGAAGGGATAGTTGAACAGTTTTAGGAAATTCTTGCTCCTATGAGCAGATTAGATATCATAGATAATTTAGAGATTTATTTTAGAATTTTATAAATTTATTTTAATTTCATATTTGAAGTTGTAGTTGGACCTTAGTGACTTTTCGGGAAATAGAAAAGTGGGTAGTTTCTCTAGTTGTTACCTAAAATCATCCTAGGGAGTAGAATATGGTTAGTTAGCATCAAATAATAATTTAAGTACGTATTCCGGGTTTTTGGAAGTTCCAAGACCAAGGGTAAAATAGTCATTTTAACATAAATTGGTACTGTATTAAATTCTTTTCTAATAGGATCTACTACCTTAGAAGTCTTAGCTTCTAATTACCTATAAAGTGTGCTGACACACTTGCCTCCTTTGACAGGCAACCGAGTTATACAATTACATATTGAGTTGTGATTAAGAGAGTCGAGATCTGATTCACGTAAGTGTTAGCATGAAATATTGTGATATTTTAGGCACGTTTTCTAAGTGTATTTCATCCATTATGATAGTCATAGATTAAGCATTGATGCATTTGTGAGCTAGTTTGTCTATATTGTCGATATGGAGATCTACACAAGTTTTATGTTGATTATAGGTAATTAAGGACATCTCTAGGAGTTTGATTGAGCGAGAATGGAGTTTGATTGTGCGAGAATGGAGTTTGATTGAGCATGTCCAAGGATTGAGGACATCTCTAGGAGCTAAGGATGTGCTAGCTTGAGGAATATGCACGAGGAAATGAAGAATCACGGTTGTGCCCTAAACCACGCTCTAAAATACGGCCGTACTACATTCCACGTTCAAGTCCACGGCCGTGGAACCTTGGCAAGGGAAGCGTGATTCATTCTAGTAACTTCTACGGCCGTGGAAGGCTTGTGTCAAACCGTGACACTTTCCACGCTCTAAATTACGGTCGTGGAACCCTTCCACAACCGTGATCTTGGCGATCTTTTTTGCCACACTTTAAGCCACGATCTTCTACGCAATTGGGCCGGGCTTATATTTTATCTTACACTATAAAAGAACGGACAAGGAGAGTTTCCGTCACCTTCGCTTACGCTTAGACGCATTTCCTGCCTACGCTTGGAATTGCCCTAATTTCACATCTTGCGGAGATTGTGATTGAGAGATTTGCGTTCTACCATTGAGATTTCCGGATTGACGGAAGAGTTGAAGATTTGGAAGATTGTTCGTGAAAAGATTTCGCTTCTCATTTAGGTTTGATTTAGGAGACGGATTGACATCCCGTTCTCCCTTCTTATCTAATATTCGTGATTGTTTGCATTATTCCAAATCTATTGACGTTATTGTTCTTAATTTGTGAACTTGAGATTGATTTGAAAGTTATTGAAGGTTTTCGGAAGTTTTCATCTTTCATCCTTTTAAACCTTGAATTTGATATCAATATGACTGTTGTTGGCTAAAACCCTTTAGCAATTCTAAGGTCAAGGGTTGATAGTTGTGGCTTAGATGATGATAGATCGATCGTAAACAGATTGGACCCTGAGAGTTAGAGAGAATCGCCGACAACCTTAAATCACGGTCTGTTCTTGAGCTTCCACGGCCGTGAAACTCAAGAACTACCCGTAATTTTGTGTTCGTTTACGAACTTGCTTTTACTTTAATCCAAAGTTAAAGATTTGCTTTAACTTAGTCTTGGCATACCCTTTTCTAGGTGGTAGTGAAGCCTCAACAACCTCTACCTCGATTGTGAGTGTCACAACCTCAATCGGTTTAGTTAGTCTTGATCCTTGGATTACAAGTTTGGGTGTTTGACGTTAATTCTTACCTTTAGAACCTTCTATATTGAAGCCTCAACAACCTTTATAGAGAGTGTCTTGTAGGTGAGTCATATAAGGTTTTTGGAACTTCACCGTACGATTACCTTACATTCGCATACCTTTGCATATCTCAACTCTGTCCTTATATCTTTAGTATATCTTGAGTCGATTGCCATAGCTGGATTCCTGGATCTTTAGGATTGTTGTTTTCTCAATAAGTCACAAAGCTCTTACATTTACACGCTTGATAATCTATAACTGAATTTGTTCCCCCCAAATCCCTGTGTTCGATACTCTGGAATTCTTGCTCAACTATATCGATCCTTACACTGCGGGTTCGCTTGCTTGATTTCTAGTTTTATAATTAAAGCTTATTTGCACGCACGCTAAGTGGCGAACAAGTTTTTGGCACCGTTGCCGGGGATTTGGTCTAGGCCGAATTCGGTTATCGGTTGTCAAGCTTGGGAGCTTCTCCCTTGTTATTTGATATCTCTTTGAGTGTATGCGCAGGTCTAGGAACACCGAGGATCTCTTACCTCTTGATCAAGAGCTTGAGAGGACTTTAAGGCAAAAGCGCAAGGAAAAGAAAATGGCTGAAGAAAACGAACGTGATCTTCAATCGGAGTTAGCGGAGAAAGAAGCTCAACTCCAATGGAGTGAGAAGACACGTAGGGAAGAAACGGATCGTCATCAAATGAAAGTTGACGATCTAACGGACATGATGTTCCAAATGAGGTTGGAGATAAACAACCTTAAGGAGAAAAAGAAAAGGAGGAGACCGGGAAGATCGGTTAGAGCCAACTCATCCAATGAGGATAGCGACTCCTCCATGCCACCGTTAGAGGAAATTGATCCCACGATCAATGTGAATCCATTCCATCCACGGGCAGCTGCAAATCGCCGTGTTCCACCTAGAAATGCTAGGATCGAACGTGTGGATGAGGAGCAAAGAACTCTTGGCCAAAGGATGGATCCAACGCAGCAACCACGCCGTCTAGGTGTGAACTTTGATGCTGATGATGTACAAGGGTTTAGCTTCAACCCTCAAGTTATTACTATTGTTCGCCAAAACCAATTTGGCAGAACAAGCGCTGAATCTCCACACCAACACTTGCAAAACTTTGAGTGTATGATGGAGACAATGAGGCCGAAGAACGCAACTACCAACAACTATAAGCTCAAGCCTTTCTTCTTCTCCTTGAAGGGGAAAGCATTGTCTTGGTACCAAGCTCTTCCTAGTGGGAAACTAGACACGTGGGAAGACCTTTCCGCGGAGTTCCTCACTAAGTTCTTTCCGCCATCCAAAACGGCGGAACTTAGAGGTAAGATTAATGCATTTTCCATGAGATCTAACGAAAGTTTGTTTCAATCTTGGGAAAGGTTTCAGGATTTGCTCTTGGATTGCCCTCATCATGGCATATCCAAGCTTGCATTGTTGGAGATATACTATAAAGGGCTAGATGTGGAGACACAATTCAAGCTCCAATCCCTCTCATGTGGTACATTCATGGACATGAGGGAAGATGACGCTTGGGACTTCATTGAGAAGCAAGCAAGAGTCATAGAGAAGTATTTCCACCAGAAAGTTGAGGGAAATTTTGTAGAGCAAGGAGCAAAGCTCACACATGAAGCTCAAACTCAAATCTTTTCTCTCAATAATGAGATTAAAGAGTTGAAGGAAGCTATCAAGACCAACTTTCCAAAGCAACAAGGAAAGGATTTTGGCTATTTGGGCAACAACAACAATGGTGGTGAGAATACAAACCGCAACAACAACAATAACCGGAACAACAACCGGAATAATTGGAATGGCAACAACAACAACCGGAACAACAATTGGAACAATAATAGGGGTTCAAACAACAACAATTGGCGCTCCAATCAACAAAACTCCGGTAACTCTTATCCTTCCAATTCGAATTCACTAACTCCACCTTCCTCTTCCTCTACTCCTTTGAAAAGCCAGGGGCAAACATCTAATGGAGGAAACACTTCGGGGAAGGAGAAGTCCGATCCCATGTTGGAAATGATTTTGGGAAAGCTTCAAGGTTTGGAGAACCGCATCATTAAGGTTGATGATCAAATTTCTAAGGTTGATAAAGTCCAAAAGGTTTTAGAAAACCAAATGTTCAGCCAAGCGGAGAAAGTTCCTTGGAATCAAGGGAAACTTCCAGGAAAAACGGAGGACAACCCTAAGGGAAGGGTGATGGCAATCACAACTAGGAGCGGATTGACTACCACCGATCCGCAGCCTAAGTTTGTTGAAGTCTCCGTTGAGAAAGACAAGGAGAAGGGGAAGGAGAAGGAAGATGTCTACGTTCCTCCTCCGGCTTACAAACCTCCCCTACCATTCCCTCAGTCTAGAGCGAGAGCGCGCCTAGATAAACAATTTGGTAAGTTCATAGAACTCATGAGCAAGCTGCATATTAATATACCCTTCATTGATGCTATTGTAGGTATGCCGGCTTATGGCAAGTTCTTAAAGGAGATCCTCTCTAACAAGAGAAAGTTAGAGGAACTTGGAGAGGTTAAGATGAGTTCGGATTCTTCGGATCTCATCAAGACCATGAAGGAGAAAATGCCCCCAAAGCTAAAGGATCCGGGGTCGTTTTGCATTCCTATAGGAGTGGGAGATGTCACATATGATGCTTTATGTGACTTGGGAGCAAGTGTGAGCATCATACCACTTGCATTGTGTAGGAAGATCGGTTTAGGCGACCCTAAACCGGTGAAGATGACGTTGTACTTGGCGGATCGATCCATTACTCGTCCCGTCGGTATTGTAGAAGACGTCCCAGTCAAGCTAGGTAAATTCTTTGTTCCCATTGATTTTGTTGTGCTTGACATTCCTGCAGATAGTCCGGTCCCGATCATACTCGGAAGACCGTTTCTTGCAACTTCCGGATGCATAGTCGATTGCAAGAATGCTAGACTCGCCTTTGACATAGGAGAGGAGAAGGTAGAGTTCGTTCTTTCCACTCTAGTGAAGGAGCCAATCTTTGATGAGGATATATTCAATATCCAAGATGAAGAAGGGTTGTCTAGAGAGGAGGTAAGTGCTATTCTCTTCAAAGATCCTTTACAAAAGGTTATTACCATGAGTCTAATGGATGTAGGGGAAGTAGAGGAGTGCAATTCGGCAATTGAAGCCTTAGAAGCACAAGAAGAAGTGTGTGAAGTGGAGTTTGAGAAACTCCACGACGAAGCAGAAAACGTGAGAATCCACGACCATACACTATATTCCACGGCCGTGGATTTCACCAACCAGAGTGTGGCTCACTCCAGAGAGGTACACGGTCGTGGAGGAAACAGAGCAACCGTATTTCCTTTCCACGCTCTAAACCACGGCCGTGGAGGATGCAGGGAAATACGTGATTCTGGCCGTGGAAGAGGGTGATCGTGCCTCTTCTTCAACTTCTCTTGATTCTTCTCCTACACCTTCTACTTCCTTAGACACTTCTAAGGAAGCATCGGAAGCTCCACGAGAGCCATTGGAAGCTCCGAAAGTGATGGAACTAAAGCCACTTCCTACTCATCTAAGGTACGCTTTTCTAGGACCTAATTCTACCTTTCCGGTTATTGTTAGTTCCGATCTAAGCATAGATGAACATAAGCAGCTCATGGTTTTCCTTAGGAAACATAGAAAAGCTTTAGGATATACTATTGAGGACTTAGTAGGAATCAAACCTTCCCTATGCATGCATAAAATATTAATGGAAGAGGACTTTAGGACTTCAAGACAACCTCAAAGGCGGTTAAATCCGACCATGAAGGAGGTTGTCAAGAAGGAAATTCTTAAACTTCTTGATGCAGGTATCATCTACCCTATCTCCGATAGCAAGTGGGTGAGTCCGGTTCAAGTGGTTCCGAAGAAGGGAGGAATGACGGTCATCACCAACAAGAATAACGAACTCATTCCTACCCGAACCGTAACAGGATGGCGGATGTACATAGACTACCACAAGCTTAACAATGCGACGAGGAAGGATCACTTCCCATTGCCATTCATCGACCAAATGCTTGAAAGGTTAGCACAACATTCACATTTTTGCTATCTTGACGGTTATAGTGGTTTCTTTCATATTCCGATACACCCGGATGATCAGGAGAAGACCACATTCACGTGCCCGTGGGGTACGTTTGCTTATAGGAGAATGTCGTTCGGGCTTTGCAACGCCCCAGCCACCTTTCAAAGGTGTATGATGGCCATCTTCTCCGAATACATTGAGGAAATCATGGAAGTCTTCATGGATGACTTCTCCGTATACGGTTCTTCTTTTGACAATTGCCTTTCTAACCTTCTCCGTATACGGTTCCTCTTTTGACAATTGCCTTTCTAACCTTGCTCTAGTAGAGGGATTGAGGTGGATAAGGCGAAAATAGAGACTATATAAAAGCGTCCTCCCCCAACTTCGGTGAAAGGGATAAGAAGTTTCCTAGGACATGCTGGATTCTATAGGCGCTTCATAAAGGATTTCTCTAAAATATCAAAACTGCTAACTAATCTATTGATGAAGGATGCAGTTTTTGAGTTTTCGCAGGAATGCTTGGATGCGTTTAACATGATCCGGGAAGCTCTAATTTCAGCACATATTATCCAACCTCCGGATTGGAACCTTCCCTTTTGAGGTTATGTGCGACGCTAGTGACGTAGCTATAGGAGCTGTTCTTGGGCAAAGGAAAGAAGGGCGAACCCATGCCATATACTACGCTAGCAAGACGCTAGATGAAGCGCAGCTCAACTACGCCACTACGGAAAATGAATTTTTAGCCATTGTTTATGCTATTGACAAATTTCGCTCTTATCTTGTAGGTGCAAAGGTGATTGTCTACACGGATCATGTTGCGATCCGGTACCTCCTTGCAAAGAAGGATGCGAAGCCAAGGCTAATTAGATGGATTCTTCTCCTACAAGAATTCGATCTAGAGATTCGCGACAAGAAAGGTTCAGAAAATTCTGTTGCGGATCATTTGAGTCGCCTAACACATCTAGAGGACGACCATTTACCTATAGATGACTCCTTCCCGGACGAACACCTACACATTATAGAGGAGTGCATCGATGTGATCTCCAAAGTTAATGAACCATGGTTTGCTGATTTTGTTAACTATTTGGATTGTCAGGAGATACCGCCCGGATTATCCTACGCACAAAGAAAGAAGTTCTTTAAGGATGTCCAGGAATACTTTTGGAATGAACCTCTCCTCTTTATGAGAGGTCCTCCATTGTCACTTACTACCATGTGGAGGACACGCTAGTTCGAACAAGACTAACGCTAAGGTATTACAATCTGGATTCTTTTGGCCTACCTTATTTAGAGATGTGCGATCCTTTGTTTATTGCTGCGATGCTTGTCAAAGAACAGGTAATATCTCTAGGAGGAATGAGATGCCTCTCAGCAACATCCAAGAGGTGGAGATTTTTGACGTTTGGGGAGTAGACTTTATGGGACCGTTCCCATCATCTTGTGGAAACCAATACATACTCTTGGCGGTGGATTACGTTTCTAGATGGGTGGAAGCGATTGCCTCTCCTACCAATGATGCCATGGTGGTGGTTAAATTCTTTAACAAGACCATCTTCCCACGATTTGGGACACCAAGGACTATCATTAGTAATGGAGGTTCTCACTTCATTGCCCGGCGCTTTGAAGCTCTTCTAGCTAAGTATGGGGTTACTCACAAGATCGCCACCCCTTATCATCAACAAACTAGTGGACAAGTTGAGATCTCAAACCGGGAGATCAAAGGAATCCTAGAGAAGACGGTTTCAAAGACTAGGAAGGATTGGTCCTTGAAGCTTGATGATGCATTGTGGGCATACCGGACTGCGTACAAGACTCCCATAGGAACCACACCATACAACCTTGTGTATTGGAAGTCTTGTCGCTTACCGGTAGAGTTAGAACATAAGGCGTTTTGGGCTATCAAATGGTTGAATTTCAGCATGAAGGAAGCGGGAGAGAAGCGTCTCTTGGACCTTAATGAGCTTGAAGAACTCCGCTTGAACGCCTATGAGAACGCCAAGATTTACAAGGAGAGAGCAAAGCGTTGGCATGATAAGCATATCATTCCAAAGGACTTCAAAGAAGGAGATCATGTTCTCCTCTTCAATTCAAGGCTTTGTCTCTTTCCAGGTAAGCTTAAATCTCGTTGGACCGGACCTTTTCTAATTAAGCGTATTTTCCCCCATGGTGCAGTTGAAGTATGGGGTGAAGCGGGCGGAACCTTTAAGGTGAACGGTCAACGACTCAAGAAGTATACGCCGGAACTCCAAGCTGAAGAGTTCGCGCCCACCGCACTCGAATAAGTGCGAATTTGGTCTAGCTATGGACCTTAAACAAAGCGCTTCTTGGGAGGCAACCCAAGGTATTGCAATTATGTTTTTGTTTTCGATTCATAGAGTAGCTTAGTTTAGATGTTTTTGCTTTATTTTGCCTTCGATTCCTTCCGGTATGTTCGTGTTTTTGGATGTAGGAACAGTGGAAAAGGAAAGGGGAAGAGTAATTTTGGAGAAAAGTGACGAAACTTGGACTTTGGAGCATTACAGAGAGTTCCACGGCCTAAACCACGGTCGTGATAGCTACAGTGACCGTAATTTCCAAAAGCCTTTGAAAAATCACCAAAACCACGGTTCCGTACATTTCCACGGCCGTGGAACCCCCCATTACTAATGATAGTCCTTGGTGTCCCAAATCGTGGGAAGATGGTCTTGTTAAAGAATTTAACCACCACCATGGCATCATTATATAAACCACGTTCTTCACAAAACACATCTCAAAAACCCAATTCCACGCCCTCTTTCGCCGAAATCACGCCCTTCACCTCAATTCTCCGTTCGTTAATCGTTTTCAACGATTCTTCGACCCAAACTGAAGCAAATCCGATCACCAACGAGATCCAAGCAACGATTCGAGCGGTAAATCACCAAGGAACGCAGAATTCGGATTTTAAAATCCGAAACCTAGGTTTTTTCCGCTCTTCTCTATCTTTTTTAATTCAGCTTCGTTTTTGCTAGCATTTGTAGGAGAGCTGAATGAAATTGGAAGGAATTAGCATAGGACTGATTGACTGTTGAGTTTGGTGATTATCTGATGAGTTTTGAGAAAAATCGAGACGAACCACGGTCTCTGTCACTTTCACGGCCGTGGAACACCAAGAACAGACCGTGGTTTTCAACAGTAATGGATTTTGTGAGGAGAGTTTCTGGGAGAATTAAGGACAAAAACAATGACAAGGATAAGAACAAAAAGAGGAAGGGTAACCCCTCTTCCTCTTCATCCTCTAGAGCACCGCCACCTCCATCTCCTTCACCTCCATCATCACCTTCATCACCATCACCTCCTAGCCCTAGGGTGCCTACCATTCACGAGGATCATCTCGATGCACTAGAGAGAATCCATAAGAGGGATGTTATAGGACCCAGGTACCTATTGTTGGAGGATTTAGCTCCTCTACACATCATAGATGACCTTACTTGGCTCTTGGATAGAGCCGGTCTTGTTGTCTTCTCGGCTATCCGAGAAGACGCTTACGAGGAGATCACGAGAGAGGTTGTGACGTCTTTTGAGCACAGCCACGTTGATAGGGCAGTTTCTTTCCGTCTGATGGAAAGGAACTATGATTTCTCCATCCGGGAGTTCGGAGCCTTCTTTGGGTTCCGAAAGACCTTTAATGGTCATTTCCCCAGCGGCGTTTACGCCAAGGATTTCTGGGAAGAGGTCGCCATGATCTATGCCAGCGAGGACCGCTGGCAACCAGCTGACACCAAGGCTAAGTTGATGTATCACTTAGCCTTGAAGATTGCTGACCGGGTATTTTCTGAGTGTCTCTTCCCTAGGACGGAGACACCTCAGAAGATCAAGACGGATGAGCTCTTTCTGTTATACTCCATGTTGTATGGGCACCCTGCTGACTGCGCCACCCTCTTAGCTGCCACCATGAGCAAGCTAAAGAACAAGAGGGCTGGCAACATTGGATGTGGTGGGATAGTCACCCACCTTGCTAGGATGTTGGGGGTAGATTTTTCAGCATGTACACGTATTCCTGCCGTAACCCTTGGACTCTAGGCCTTCATGACTAGAGGTCTCATCTTCCCTACCCATAGAGGTCCACCTTATGCAGCTAAGCCATGGGAGAGCAGGACGGGGAGGGGCATTGAGTGGCTCCCAGAGTATTCCATTATGGCTGGACGCCATAATTGGAAGGAGACGTTGGCTGCTATGCATGCGAACAGGATTGCAGCCCCTCCATATGTTCCACCACCACCGGTAGTTGAGGAGGAGATGAGAGATCCTTATGAGGGAGGAGGAGGAGCAGAGCAGGATTTGGCACGTTTCCGGATCAGCCGGACATAGCTTCTGATGTGCCTAGACGTTCTCCACGTCCCGCCAGAGGTTCAGGTTCATCTTCTCGCCTCGCCAGCGTGAGCGAGAGACCTACTTGGATGGAGACCCCTCCTGCATAGTACGGGGCTCCACCACCATGGTCTGCACAACAGCCACCGCCACCAGCACCGTCAGATGCACCGAGGTGGTACAACCAGGCTCCAGGTTGGTAAGAGCAGATGCCAGAGTGGGCTACTAGTCTTTCTGATAGAGTGGGAGCATTGGAGATCCGAGCCGACGCTAGAGATAGACGTATGGATGACCTCGATCATATGATGAGAGACGTCTACCGCCAGCAGTTCGGGCGGTACTATGACCCTAGCTTCCATCCATTCCCGCCTCCACCGTAGTCACGACCTTGAGGACCAACATTTTAGCCGCTCCACCGCCATATTGTGAGTCTTTTTTTTTTCTTTCTTTTCTTCTTTTTCTTTTATTTGAACATTAGGGACAATGTTTGTTCCAAGTATGGGGTGGGGTGTGACTAATCGTCTGTAATAACTCTTACTCACTTTGATTGCTTCTATTGAGACTATCTTGCATGTTCATTATATTGTTGCACGTTTCATTATTGCATTGCATGAAAAAAGAGTTTGAAAAACCCATAGAAATCGAAAAATTTTGAAAGTTTTGTGCTTCTAAGGATTGAGATGATTTCTATGATAATCGCTACTTGTGAATTGAGTTTTGATGACAATTGCATGCTTAAACGAGTAGTGAATTGAAAAGAAATTGAATGAGTTGATTATCCTTCTCTTTGCAAATTTCATAATGTGAGGAATGTTACTTAAATCATGTTGAGAAAATAAGGTTGAAATCACACTATAAGTTCTTATACTTCTTGTTGAGATGATTAAGGCAATTCGATTTTCTTTCTTCTTTCTTTGATCATTTAGCCCCTCATTGAAATTATGGCCTCCTTTACCTATCCGGGAATTTGGAGGAGTTGATTGATATTGGCATGTTTGATGTGGGAGGGCCTTGAAAGCAATTATTTGCAATCAAAAGAATAGAAAGAAATTGTCGGTTTGGGGAAGTCAATCATGATGATGAGTAACTCGGCACCATTCACATAGCCGGGTGTTTGTGTCTTGCCAAAGTCGGATTGAGCGATATTCCTAGCGGATTATGGTATGTGCGCTAAGGGTTTGAGGCATCTCATGAAAATTTGAGAAACGCCAATCTCCTAGGCTTCGGTTTTTGTGCACCTCTATCCATAACTCCAAAAGTAAAGTCGAAAAATGAAAGGAAGAGAGCAAAGCTCTAAGTTGAAAGTGTTGCGGAAACTGCAAGAGAAGAAGAAAAGAGTAGTTATCCACTTTCCCGGATTCATGCACCACATTCCTTAAAGTTCTCCTTCCCTTTCCACATTCTAGACCTTGTTTTGAAAGTCCTTAAGATCAAAAGAATGTTATATGACTTGGTGATCCAAATTGAAGTTTCTTGTGATTGATTTTGATAATGTTTGAAGGTTATGATGTTTGTATGGAAGTTTAATTGATTCATGAGTTTTCTTTACTCTTTACTCTTTGATTAAGTGTATGAAAGTCTTATAAGCGAATGAAGCAAGATTTGAGAATGATCTATTGATTAGAAGGCATATTCATCCAAAAGAAGTTTTGCTTTGAGAAGGTACACATATTTCATCCTAACTTGTGTTTTAAAAGCTTTTTTTGAAAGACCTTGCTTAGGGACAAGCAAGTGGCAAGTATGGGGTTATTTTTTAGCATGAAATATTGTGATATTTTAGGCACGTTTTCTAAGTGTATTTCATCCATTATGATAGTCATTGATTAAGCATTGATGCATTTGTGAGCTAGTTTGTCTATATTGTCGATATGGAGATCTACACAAGCTTTATGTTGATTATAGGTAATTAAGAGCTATTTCCGAACGGATTGTGCGAGAATGGAGTTTGATTGAGCATGTCCAAGGATTGAGGACATCTCTAGGAGCTAAGGATGTGCTAGCTTGAGGAATATGCACGAGGAAACGAAGAATCACGGTTTTGCCCTAAACCACGCTCTAAAATACGGCCGTACTACATTCCACGTTCAAGTCCACGGCCGTGGAATCTTGGCAAGGGAAGCGTGATTCATTCCAGTAACTTCTACGGCCGTGGAAGGCTTGTGTCAAACCGTGACACTTTCCACGCTCTAAATTACGGTCGTGGAACCCTTCCACGACCGTGATCTCGGCGATCTTTTTCGCCACACTTTAAGCCACGATCTTCTACGCAATTGGGCCGGGCTTATATTTTATCTTACACTATAAAAGAACGGACAAGGAGAGTTTCCGTCACCTTCGCTTACGCTTAGACGCATTTCCTGCCTACGCTTGGAATTGCCCTAATTTCACATCTTGCGGAGATTGTAATTGAGAGATTTGCGTTCTACCATTGAGATTTCCGGATTGACGGACAAGGAGAGTTTCCGTCACCTTCGCTTACGCTTAAATCACGGTCTGTTCTTGAGCTTCCACGGCCGTGAAACTCAAGAACTACCCGTAATTTTGTGTTCGTTTACGAACTTGCTTTTACTTTAATCCAAAGTTAAAGATTTGCTTTAACTTAGTCGTGGCATACCCTTTTCTAGGTGGTAGTGAAGCCTCAACAACCTCTACCTCGATTGTGAGTGTCACAACCTCAATCGGTTTAGTTAGTCTTGATCCTTGGATTACAAGTTTGGGTGTTTGACGTTAATTCTTACCTTTAGAACCTTTCTATAATGAAGCCTCAACAACCTTTATAGAGAGTGTCTTGTAGGTGAGTCATATAAGGTTTTTGGAACTTCACCGTACGATTACCTTACATTCGCATACCTTTGCATATCTCAACTCTGTCCTTATATCTTTAGTATATCTTGAGTCGATTGCCACAGCTGGATTCCTGGATCTTTCGGATTGTTGTTTTCTCAATAATTCACAAAGCTCTTATATTTACTCGCTTGATAATCTATAACTGAATTTGTTCCCCCCAAATCCCTGTGTTCGATACTCTGGAATTCTTGCTCAACTATATTGATCCGTACACTGCGGGTTCGCTTGCTTGATTTCTAGTTTTATAATTAAAGTTTATTTGCACGCACGCTAAGTGGCGAACAGTAAGTCCACGGACTTACTTAGCTGGCTTCTTGTATGAGTGTGATGTGTATGAGTGGTGTTTGTTAGTTAAGATAAATAACGAAACCGGAATAGGCCGACTTTAGTATATTGTGTAATTAACCCAAGTGTATGATAACGGGTCGTGACATCATCTGCCTAGCTCTTGCGAGAGTCTAGGAGGTTCCGTGCGACCAGCCCAGTCTGGTAGACAGTCAAATGCATTAGTACCATTCCGCGTTGGTAACAGGGGACAGGGGCGAGGTTTGGGAATCCTTCGTGTCACAAAATAAGTATCATTAGTAATAACATATCACCTAATTAAAGATAATAAAAGGATTGGGTGTTGCATGTTGATTGTGTATATTGTGTGTTTGTGCTTTTACCTTTATACTTATGCATAGAATGTTAGCTAACAGTTTTATACCACTTGTAGATGCCTTGCAGGTTAAGATTGTAACACCCCGAATCCGCGGAATATCGAGATGCTATGGGCAAGACCTCACAATGGGTCCCGACCCTTAGTTTGACAACAATTTCACCGGACCTTTCCAACATGGCACAAATAAAGGCAAAAACATAAATAAATTTTAATGCAAATGATGAGAAACCCGAAAGAATGCAACAACAAACTTCAGCCGAGGTACAACTCAAACCAAACGCCAAACAAGCGGTACACGAAACGTAAAATCGGAAGACAAAACACAAAACAACACCAACTCAAAACCCTTCCTAAAATGTACGGGCCCCGGCTGCCCACCCTTCCGGATCTCTCGGCCGCAATCCTAACCTGCAAGGCAAACTACAACATTCGGTATAAAATCGTTAGCTCATATTCTAGGCATTAGAACTAATGGGAAAGGCACAAACACACGTAAATCAACATAGCACACAACATACTCAAAAGCACATCAATCCGGTATATTATCTTGTTATTATTAAGTCGTATCCCGTTCTAATTCAACTTAGGTTTGTGACACGAGACCACCGTGGTCCCGCCACGGTCCCTATTTCCGGCATGGAACGGTACGGATGCCTCCGACCGTCAAACCAGCACGGCTAGTCGCCGAGAACCTCCTAGACTCTCGCAAGAGGTAGGCAGAAGATGTCACCGCCCGTTATCATACACTTGGGCCAAGAATAATATAAAGGTCGGTGATCCTATTTCCGGTTCCGATGTTATAACATAAACAGTAAACATACACCACCCAACACACATCAATACTAATACAAAGAATACAAGCTAAGTAAGTCCGGAGACTTACCTCGTCACCACTCTCAACTCACAACACTCTCTCTTCCTTAGGGAGGAAGCCCATAACCTGCTTACAAGAAGATAATTATATCAATAACGACCCACTCACGATAGAAGTTTTAAACTTCTATACAAAATGATCTACGCAAGACCATTTGACTCACAATTCTAGGACCGCATCCTAGAATCCCTCATGCTCACATCACACTCAATAGAAGCTAGAAGTCCTTAGACTTCTAGACCCGAAGATCTCTCAAAACATAACTCACAACACATACTAGGATAAACATGCCTAGTCTCAACAATCTCAGCGGTATCAACGCTATGTATCCTAACCCATAATCTCAACATCCATAAATCCACAACCTCAAGCCTCAAATACTCACAAGATCAACCAAATAACTTAAAATCTTATAACAACCTCACAAGATAACCAATACCTCAAGCTTAGAATCGAAATCAAACAATATCAAATCCTCGAAACTCACCTAAGGTTCCAAGCCACTACTTGGTATTAATTCTAAGTTATGCTAGATCCAACCTAGCATGATACTAATACTAAACATAACTAAATCGAGAAAGAGAATACTCACACGACGGCAAGACGGAGGTCGAATTTGGACTCATTAAGCCTTTATCGGGGCGCTTCCGGACCTAAAATCAAAGCTACACAAAATTAGCTTAAACGCTAATTTTGGAAGGGGAATTAACGCATAAAAAAAACTAAGGAAGCCTCACTTTCAAAACAAGGGTAAAACTCGCAAAGCATTTTCCGGGGTGATCACAACAATTTATAAATACGGGTCAAAACCAAAACAACTTTCCGGGCAACTAAGAAAATCTCGAAACTTGGCCATTTCCCAAAATAAACTTTGGGTCATAAATCCAAAATAAATCCAACAAAGGGAATAATTGATAATATATATATAAATATGAACTAAACTCGTATTTAAACTCCAAGGTTAATACCCATAAAACCTTTTCTCGGCAAAATATACAATTTTCACATATGGGTCATATTCAGTAACTAATTCCTTGGGCCATATTGCATAAATAAATCTGCAGGGATATATATTCACATTTCTAAAACTTGGGTCAAATATGCAAATTAGGAATATGGGTTACATTCGCAATTATACCAAATAAGGGGGTCCCGATTGAAAATGCCCTCTTTTAACCGATGAAGAAAGCACGATGGAGGAGAAAACAGCAGCGCCGGCGGCTCCGCTTGGCTCCGGTAGGGCTTGTGCCGGCAGGGGCGGCTTCACCGGCTTCGTTCAGGGCGGCAAGGCGTGGCGGCGGTGGCTCCAGGCCGTCGGGTTCATTTCGACACGGAAGAGCATGTGAGGCGAGGGAAAACGGAAGGGGGCTGCATATCCAGTTCCGATTTCAGGCAAGGCGAGGCTCCAAGTCTCCGGTGGTGGCAAGCGGCGGAGCTCCTGGTTGCAATAGAAGAGATGGGGAGAACAGGCTGTCTCCATTGTTCTCTGTTCGGATAGGAGGCGCAAGGGGAAGGGCTGGAAGCGAAGCGTTGGTGGTGGTTTCGGGGTAATTCGAACCCGACAGATAGACCAAGGCAAGGAGGAGGGCGGCTTGTAGATGGGAGTGCTGGTGAGAGTGGTGAGGTGAAGAGATGGATAAAAGGAGACAGGGCCATGAGTAGGTTGAGGGGTCACTGAAGAGGTCTAGAAAGCTGCAGGGGTAGGCTGGCAAGTAGGGAGGAAGCCGAACGGGCGCTTCATCAAGAAGTCGGGGAAGGGAAAGGTCAAGAAAAGAAAAAAAATTATGGGGAAGGAAGAAAATAGGAATAAACTAAATAAATAAATAAAGTAAAACGAAAGTATAATAAACTCGATCAAAACGAACCGGAACGGGACTCTTAATTGGAAATATTTTCCGGAAAAATAAAATACGGAATATATGTATAAATATACAAATATATAAACTCATAAAATTTAATTTACAACGTGAAAATAGCCGAAATAAAAATATTTAAATTATTAAAATATCGATAAAAACCGGATAACATAAATATCGCAAACGCTCCAAAAATTGGAGCGTTACAAAGACAGTTGTAGAGAGATCCGGAGGGAATGGTCAGCCGGGTCCACGTACTTATTTAGTTGGGGACGGGAACGTCTTCTGTTCTTCATATATTTCGTTTTGGTACATTTGCTTTGTATGGCTGATACATATTCTTCATGTATATATTGTTTAAAGTTTTCAAATGTTTTAAATACTTTTGTTCCTTGTTGTAAGATCCTAGTGAAATTGTTGTCAAACTAAGGTTGGGACCCATTGTGAGGTCCTAACCAGTAGCTCCCCGAGTTCTCAGAATTTGGGGTGTTACAATATGGTATCAGAGCTCTAGGTTGGCAACAATGGCACTTGAAATCTTCTGAAAGACCTAATGTATAAAATAACTAGAACCCGAAAGGGGTCTAAATTTTCAAAACGGATTTATGTTTTTACACGCACGCATAGTCGGGTTGTTGGGTTAGTAGTACGTCGGACCACCATCGCTCTCCGTGGATCTCTACAACTTGGATCGATAGGACTTAGCTTATAGACTTTTTATGATGTTATTATTATATGTTATACACATGTGTTCGCTTAGCTTGTTAGTATCCTAAAGGATATTTTATATCCTTTAGTCGTGATATCACGAAGCGATTATCGCCTCATGATAAATCAACTGCGGAATTGACGAATCTCCAACACGAGGCAATGGAATCGGACCTTGAATTGAGTATTATACTCGGGTAGGCCGCTTGGTGATCCTTTGAAAGCATCCAAAGAACAAGTGAGCAAGGAAGTAAAGTTGTGAAGATAATTTTTACCACAAGCAAAATCAGATGAGGAAGAAATCCTTGAGTCAGTTCAATTAGAAGCAATAGAAGGTCGTACATGGAACTCGGGCATATGAGGCCGATAGACGGAATTAGAAGGACCATGCAAGCGACTATAAGAGTACGGAGTAGAGATAACAATATTGGAACGAGACAAGTAGAATTGAGTACAACCAAGATTGCGGAATCAAGGACATTATAATCGAGGCGGATGCCACATAGACCATTATGGGCATGAGAAACCAGAAGAGACAAAGTGTCAATCCGGGTGTGAGAATCTAAGGTGCACGGAATGAAGACCTACAATTGAGTGTAAAAGCGAAAAGGCATACCCCACAAGCGTGCGGAGGTTTTGACCTCCTCAGAGATATAAGAAGATTGAAAGAAACAATGACGCCAATATCCAAAGAATGGAAGCCTGTAGCAGGGTCAACGGAGTTTCAGGAAGGCGATATTACCACCAATACCAGTGAAGAAATCTGTATGGGAGAACGGCCTTGCTAGACTTGAGAGTCAAGGGTAACCCGAATTATCACGGGACCTAAGCCATCAACACAGATGGTCCATGCAAAAAGAACTACAAGTGGATGATCATTACGACCATAAGAATTTCAAAGGCGCTTGCAAGCTATCGTGGAAACTTGAAACGACTATTTATGCCAGATGAATGACACAATCGGACTTGAGAAAGAGAGTTGTCCCAAGGGAAGCAGAAGAGTGAAAGATAAGACGAACTAAAGAAGGATAAAAGGATTAATCTAGTAGGTGATGTGCACCAAAAGTTTAATGTGAGTAGAGGTATGAAATTGAGATAAGTCAATTATAGACTGACCGATTTCAACCAAGGACGTGCAAATATTGTTTGGTATTGACAAGTTATGTGCCGTTAAGAAGAGATATTTGTGACTGTGGGTCTATGGAGTTGCTTTACCGACGCCTTAGAGGATTTCCTCAAGTAGGCAACGACAACCTTCTTGGATGAATTAAAGGTATAAAGAGAAACATTTTAAGGGTTACTTCTTGGTTAGTTAAGAGCAAACTCCGTTCAAGTCAGGGAGTTTGGATCCGTGGTAGAAGAATTAAAAAAGTAAGCGGAAGAAGTTGTTTCTCAATCGTTGTTTTATTTTCTTAAGGCAAGTAAAAAAGGTACTTGGTACTTCATCCGTATAAGACTCATGGTGTAATTGGAAGAAAGAATTTTGGGGTCAATCATTTTATACTTAACAGAAAAGGTCCCTAGGATTAAATAGTAACAACAGGATAATCAGAGTAGCGCAGCGGAAGCGTGGTGGGTCCTAACCCACAAAGCAAGAAGCTCAAGGGTACTGATGGATGTCGTGTCGAGTTTAAGATGGTGATAGTTGGTAAAATGCATCCCAGTTGGAAGGAACGTGAGATAGGCTATGAGGATTGACTGAAAATGTTGTACGGCTTATTTGCCTGTAGAGGTAATAGAAGGAGACTGGTACCTTATTATGGATCCGAGTGAAGAGTGATGGCTTTGTTACATGTTGCAGACAAGTAGTGTGGAATTCTATACTAATGGAATACTCTAGAGTGAGTTTTCAGGATGAATTAGTAAAGAATTAATGATGTAATAAAAGTATTGTGCATGGCCTGCACTAGAAAGCTCAAAGTGAGTAACTACCATCCTGAGTCGAAGATACATAAGAAAGAGAAGCGACAAGAGCATACTTGCAAACTAGTAACCGTGCTTAAAGAAAGCATAATCTCGGAGTAGATTTTATGTGTAACATTATGTCGGAACAGATCCTAGTTGCGTTTTGAGTTAGAGGGATATTACTAGTCCGATAAAGTGGAGGGTACAAGAGTTCAATGTTGACGGTGTGTTAGCATGTATCGAGTATTTATGATAAAATAATTGTGATATCAGACACTTTGTGTCTAATACCGTCATTCCGGACATATTCTATGTCACTTAAGGTCTTGGGTAATGCGTGGGAAGCCTGGGTTAGAGCTAACGATATATTAGAGATCTATAAATAATATAACAATGCCAAGTGAACAAAGAGGATGACCACTAGATTTGATTTTAGTTGTCTCGAGTGTTAGACTTGAAAAGGGTAAAGGTGACGATTCCTTACATGAGGAATAAGATGACTGAGTAATATTAAAAGACAAGACCAAGTGGGTCGTGATACGAAGAGCATTGAGCACTTGGTAAGTGTTTGTGGATGTCCAAGACCTTGGACCTGATTGTGTAGTCAGAACCTTTTCAGAAGGCCGGAAGCAATTGGTCATAACGAAGGGAAGGAAGTTGAATAGATTATTTTCCGTAGGGTCATCAAAGGATCTAGAAGTAATTTGTGTAAGGAAAACCATTGGAAGTTTTAAAGCGGTTTAAAAGTGAGTGATGGACTAGTTTTCCTCACCCTATTGGAGAGTGTAGCTTCGGTTTTCCACGGAGACTAAGTTTGGGAACTGAGTTTGAGAATTTCAGTTGGAGAGATACCTACCAGACACGAGTTAGGTCATCAGATTAGAGGGTCAAACAATTGCGCAGGATAATACCAGTGAGATATCCAGTAACCACTCTAGAACGTGGTAACAGGCGCTTGTGATCTAAGTACCTAAAAAGATTTAAGATTTAGTGGTTTTATGAGAAGCCGATAAGGCTACCTAAGATATTGGGGATAGTAAGAGACGTAACATTTCAAAGACTTATGTAGCGATAGTTGTAACCTCGGGAGTAACGAGTTAGGGCTTGACCTTGTATGTGTGATATTGTTTGACTACTTATTTATTTCATGATTGAGTGTTTAGTCAATGATGTTTTCTTTTAGTAACCTTGATGTGCGGGTTACTTAGACGTGGAAAGGACAAGACTTTTGTGTAGTGGGCAAACACACCCATTTGGTGCCTTAAAGGCCGATCAGGATTGTTTTACCCTAAGTTTCGGGACGAAACTTATTTTGAGGGGGATCTGATGTAACGACCAGTTTTTTTTCTCTCGTTACGCTTTGATAGGGTTAGAGAAGTTTAGGAAATGAATAAAAATTTAGTGAGACTAAGACATAACAATTTATATATGGAAGTCGTTTAATTAAGTACCTTGTTCTAAGTTTCGGGACGAAACTTATTGAGATAAAAGGGGAAGTAGGCTAATTATGTTTTAATGTAGATTAACTAGTCTCTTTTGTAAAAATGTAGATAAAGTAGGCCCCTAGTAATTTTATGATAAAGATTAATTCCCAAATAAATTGATACCCCTGCTGGAAATAAAAAATATGATGTGGCAATTTTTTAAATAAATATGGTTATTTAATGTGGTCCCCTACAAATAAGGATGTTGTTAGGATAGCAAATATATTTTCCTTGTAAACGTGATCCCCTACATATATTTCTTTTGTATATCAATTTTTTAAATAAAAATATGATGTGGCAATTTTTTAAATAAATATGGTTATTTAATGTGGTCCCCTACAAATAAGGATGTTGTTAGGATAACAAATATACTTTCCTTGTAAACGTGGTCCCCTACATAAATTTAACAACTACATAATATTAGCAGATACATAAATTATGTATCTCAGTAATGATGAAGGTGACGAACATAATTTATGTATCTGCTAATATTATGTAGTTGTTAAATTTATGTGTCAGTAATGACGAAGGTGACGAACATAATTTATGTATCTGCTAAATATTATGTAGTTGTTAAATTTATGTGGCGTTGATTTTTATGTGCTGAGTGTCAGTAATGATGAAGGTGACGAACATAATTTATGTATCTGCTAATATTATGTAGTTGTTAAATTTATGTGTCAGTAATGACGAAGGTGACGAACATAATTTATGTATCTGCTAATATTATGTAGTTGTTAAATTTATGTGGCGTTGATTTTTATGTATCTGCTTAAACTATATAACTATTAAAATATCTCTTAATTCACAACAAACGGATATCTTCAAGTTTAGGCTACTAGCGCTTAACTTTTATTTTTTTAACTAGTTTAACCTGCTGTTGTATAATGACTTTTTTAATAATATTTTTTAATATAATGTGGCGTTGATTTTTAATTTTATTATCCTTTAACTTTTAGGCAGTTATTATGCTACATTACTAATTTGCCCTTAAATAGCTACCTTATTAAAGCTGATTTATAATTTCATTTTGATTTATTTTTTGGAAGAAAATTAGAAGGGCCTATTTTGTATCATGGATACAAAAAGGGCCCTTCTACACCAATTTTCTCAAACTTATTTTAAGGGTGTACTGATGTAATATCCAGAATTTTTATTCCGTTTATTTCCGAATTAATTCGGACTTCGAGCCGTTGACGGTTCCCATTCTATCTAGTATTTCTTTCATCACAAATTTTATCATTTTATGTAGAATTTAATTCACATAAAATGATAGAATTATATCAAACCATAATTCTTATAATTATTTATCATTTTATGCAGAATTTAAATAACATAAAATGATAGAATTATATCAAACCCTAATTCTTATAATTATTTATCATTTTATGTAGAATTTAATTCACATAAAATGATAGAATTATATCAAACCCTAATTCTTATAATTAATCCATAACGACGACTTTAGACGAGATCATGACAAGGCTGAGACGAGACTGTGACAAAGTTGTGACGAGACCATGACGAGTTATGACGAGGCCATGAAAAATCCGTGACAAGGTCATGCATGGGCTTGACAAGGCCATGACGAGTTTTGACGAGTTTTGACAACCATGCCCACCTTTGCTTTTTACAACTTCAGCTCACCTTGGTTCAGCCCAACTCTTATGTCAGCCTCGTCTTAGCCCATTTCTGTGCGTGCTCCCTGTTCGCTCCAAATGGTGTGTGCAAGTTTAAATTTATAACCCAAGATGTATGCTTAAAACAAGGATGCGAACCCGCAGTGTACGGGTCAATCGTAGTAAAAGCAAGAATTCCGGGGTGTCGATCTCAAGGACTTAGGTGAAACAAAGCAAGTATAGGTTGTCAATATTGCAACTAGCCACAAAAGCAATTAAAGCAATCAAAGATGATAAAAAGTCAATTAAAGGAAATATTTAATTCTAGGGATTAAAGCATCTAGTTGTGGTTCCAACTCAAGATCTAAAGATAAAGCGGACAAAGCTGAGATTTTGCAAAGGGAAGGTGCTACTAAAGTGGAATAGATCACCGGGTAAGTCTCACTACTCACTAATCCTAAACCGTAACTCCTATTACCGGGTAAGTCTCAAGGAATTAAGGAAAATAACTATAACCTCAAACCAACAAACCAACTAAGGGAATAGAATTAACCTTTACCGGGTAAGTCTCAAGCTAACTCACATAGATGGAATGAAAGCACACTCAAACCCTAATAAAGGATAAACCTTTATTACCTACACTTACGATCTTGGGTAAACAAGTAAAGGAATTACCGGGTAAGTCTCATCCTAGACTTGCATTGACACAGGAAAGGTGTAATAAGAATCGGATTTGGCAAACTCTAACACTTAACTCTCAATTTCTAATCAGAAAGGTCACCTCGGTCAGACGAATTCCACCCCGGCCGAGATGTTCATCGACTAAATGGGATACTCTAGGGTTAAGGATAAAGACTCGAGCTTTCAGGGTCTTACTGGGGTTTAAGACTATTCTATCATTGTTTTTCCCACAACCTTCAGCCAATCACCCTAGAATCACACAAAGAAATTAGCCAATCATCATCATGAAAGCAATAATCAAATATAAGGGAAGAAAGTGAATAATTGAACACAAATACCTTAAGAAAAAGGCTTCAACAACTGAATCAATTATTAAACAAACAAGCGTTCCTTGGATCACAATCCAATAAGATAATCAACAAGAAGGGAATCTAAGAAAACCTTACAAAAGCCTTCACAAAAGCTATAAAAGCTATCAACTTCCTTCCTTCAATCTTCCTTCTTTCAACCACTATAATGATAGCGGGATTTCCGGTGATGCGCCGGTAGATGCAGGCGTATGGGGGCTGCTGAATTGTGGAAATCCAGCCTAAAAAATATAAGATCTCTCCTTCCAGAAATCCAGCCTAAAAAATATAAGATCTTCCTTCCAGAAATCCAGCCTAAAAATATAAGATCTCTCCTTCCAAAAATAAAAGATCTCAGCCAAGAATAAAATATATCTCGCCGCGTCCAAGGTGTTCGCCTCGGTCGGGACGCTCCTCTGGATCACCTCGGTCGAGATGGTACTGTAGATGACCGAGGTGGCTCTAAACCGAATTGAAATCTCTCAAATCTGGTCCAAAGTAAATCTTTAATCCATTTTCATGCTTCTTGGATTCTTCCTTAAGCTCCTGAATGTAGCTTCAATGACTCCTTAGCTCTAGCTCCATTTTGATACAAAACGTGCCATTTTACCTACGATTACAACGAAACTTGGTGTAGACCTCGATTCCCACAAAGGTAGATGAAACGACGATATAATCTCATAATATACATCCAAACATGCAGATTATTGATGATAAAACGTCTAAACAAGTCCCAAAATATAGACTATAATTCATGCTATCAAAATACCACATACTTATCCCTTGCTTGTCCCCAAGCAAGTTCCAAACTCCGTTTTCCCAAATTCTCGAACTTCTGTCCTTCCAGTGTTGCTCCTGGGTTGTATTCCTTCCTTAGATGTCACCTGTTATCTGTCTAGGACGCCAAAAACAAAGCAAAGCAAAGCAAAAGAAAACTATCTAAAGCTAGACTAGAAAAAGGGAAAAGAAGGCAATACCTTGGGTTGCCTCCCACGAAGCGCTTGATTTAAGGTCGCTAGCTGGACCGTACGGTATCCATAAACATGATGGGAGGTGTCCTCTCCCCATACTTCACCTTCATCATGGGGTGAGATAAGGAAGTCTATCAAAAGCTCCAACAAGTGTAAGTGCCCATCGGGGAATGAATCGTCTATGGGTGGTTCGTCCTTCAATTCTCGCGTGAAGAGGGAGGTAGCCGGCTGAGGTGATCCGCAACAGAATTTTCGGATCCCTTCTCATCACGGATCTCTAGGTCAAACTCTTGAAGCAAGAGAATTCATCAAATAAGACGTGGCTTGGCATCCTTCTTAGCAAGCAAGTAACGAATAGCTGCATGGTCGGTGTAGACAATAACTTTCGCCCCTACTAAGTAAGAACGAAACTTCTCAAAAGCATATACAACCGCCAATAAATCCTTTTCGGTGGTGGCGTAGTTACGCTGGGTTTCATCTAGCGTTTTGCAAGCGTAGTAAATGGCGGTGGTCCGTCCATCCTTCTTTTGTCCAAGCACCGCTCCTACCGCCACATCACTCGCATCGCACATGATCTCAAAGGGCAAGGTCCAATCCGGAGGCGGGATAATGGGAGCGGAGATCAACGCTTCTTTAATCCTGTAAAATGCATCAAGACACTCCTGCGAAAACTCAAAAACAACATCTTTATTCAAGAGGTTAGTTAGTGGTTTAGAAATCTTCGAGAAGTCCTTGATGAATCTCCTATAGAGACCTGCATGCCCGAGAAAACTCCTCACACCCTTAACAGAACAAGGGGGAGGAAGTTTCTCAATAGTCTCGATCTTACCGCGATCGACCTCGATAACTCGATTAGATACGAGGTGTCCTAGCATGATGCCTTCATTAACCATAAAGTCACACTTCTCCCAATTCAAGACGAGATTAGTGTCTTCACATCTTTGTAGCACTAGAGAAAGGTTAGATAGGCAATCATCAAAAGAGGAACCATATACTGAAAAATCATCCATAAATACCTCCATGATCTTCTATATATACTCGGAAAAGATAGCCATCATGCATCGCTGGAAGGTAGCGGGTGCATTGCATAATCCAAATGGCATCCTCCTATAAGCGAATGTCCCCCATGGACAAGTGAAAGTGGTCTTCTCTTGATCATCCTGATGGATTGGAATCTGGAAGAAGCCACTATAGCAATCTAAATAGCAAAAATGTGAATGCTGGGCCAACCGTTCGAGCATTTGATCGATGAAGGGAAGTGGAAAATGGTCCTTCCGAGTGGCCACGTTCAGCTTCCTATAATCGATGCACACCCTCCAGCCCGTGACGGTCCTAGTTGGGATTAACTCGTTGTTCTTATTTGTCACAACGGTCATCCCTCATTTCTTCGGAACTGCATGCACTAGGCTCACCCACTTGCTGTCCGAGATAGGAAATATGATACCTGCATCCAACAACTTAAGAATTTCTTTCTTCACAACCTCTTTCATGATCGGATTTAACCGTCTTTGAGGTTCCCGTGAAGTCTTATGATCGTCCTCCATTAGTATTCTATGCATGCAGAAAGACGGCTTAATGCCAATAAGATCATCAATAGTATAAGCCAAAGCCTTTTGATGCTTCCCCTGGACATGCATTAGTTTAGATAATTCAGATTCGGAGAGGGAAGCACTAACGATGATGGGATAAGTAGAATCCGGTCCAAGAAAAACATACCTCAAGTGACTTGGGAGTTGTTTAAGCTCCACAATTGGGGGTGCTTTCTGAGGTGGATATTTGCTTCCTCCTTCCAGTGGAGTAGATTGAAGAACTGGACTTTCAGAAGTCTCAGTTGACATCATCTCGCTTTCGACCTCGGTCGAGGTCCAGAGAGGGTGAGTGAGATGTTCTTTAGTCAAGAACACCTCGCTTGGTCCAGAAAGTACCTCGGTCGAGGTACTACAACTGGGACCGAAACTGGAGATCTTCTTCTCCTGGATTGGCTTTTCAAATTTAGCTCCTGGATCTTCTTCCAGCGCCTTTAAGCTCCGTATATCTACATCACAAGAAACATCTATACCTTTCTCCATCAAGCTAAAACTAATAACTCTCTCAAGTGGATTATTAATAAGGATAGAACTCACCAATTCTCTTGATTCTTCTTCATCATAGATGTTGAAGATATCATCTCCTAGCTGTTCTCCCTTCATTTCCGCAAGCAATGCAAACTCAACTTGATCACCGCCAATGTTGAATTGCAACTTGGCGTTTCTACAATCCACATTACAACCCGAAGTTGCTAGAAATGGTCTCTTGAGAATGATAGGAATGGGGTAATCTGCGGGAATGTCAAGTACAACAAAGTCTATAGGTAAATAGAAGTTACCTAACTTAACCGGAACGTCTTCCAAAATGCCCACGGGATGGGTAATGGAGCGGTCCACCATGTACAACCGTATCGTCACCGGCTTGGGTTCTCCAAGTCCGATCTTCACACATAGCTCCAGCGGAATGATGCCCACGCTGGCTCCTAGATCACACAATGCTTCACAAGTGACATCCCCAACTTGAATGGGAATGCAAAATAAGCCGGGATCTCTCAATTTGGGTGGCATCTTCTCCTTCATCATTTGAATGAGCTCCGAGGATTTAGATGTCATCCTTACTTCACCAAAGTCTTCCAACTTCCTCTTCCTTGATAAAATCTCTTTTAAGAACTTCTCATAGGCGGGCATCCCTAGAATAGCATCAAGGAAAGGGATGTTAATATGTAGTTTATTCATCAAGTCAAGGAACTTACCAAAATGCTTATCTAGATGTGCTCTGGCCCTTGACTGGGGGAATGGAAGTGGTGGTTTATATGCAGGAGGTGAAACATAAACTTCGGTTTTGTCCGACGCTTTTTGTGGCTCAACCTCGGTTGGCACCTCGGCCGAAGTGTTCTTCGACTGCACCTGGACCGAGGTGGTCTTCGTTTGTACTAACATCGACCGAGGCACTGGATCTGCAGTTTTCAGTCCACTTCTCGTCGTTATTGCCATGATATGTCCTTTAGGGTTGCTTTCAGTCCTTGCTGGAAGCTTCCCTGGGTCTCTTGGCGCTTCATTCGCCTTGTTAAAGAATTGTTGTTCTAAGGCTTTTTGTGCCTTCGAAAATGAAGTCATGGATGTCTCCATAGAGTTGAGCTTGATTAAGATGGCATCTAGCACCGTATCTTTCTTTTCCGGAAGGGACAAACTCGATCCTTGCTCTTGGCTCTTCAATGGAGTAGAAGAAGAAGAAGAAGAGAGGAAAGGATTAGAGGAGTCATTCGAATTGGAGTTAGAGTAAGGGTTGCCCGAATTTTGATTGTTTGCCCTCCAATTATTACTGTTGGATTCTCTATTGGTGTTGTAGTTGTTGTTTCGGGAACCGTTGTTGTTGTTCCGGCAACCGTTGTTCCTTGAATTTTGATATCCTTCCTCCTCTTTCTTGGTTTGGGAAACCAAAAGGTCTTTCAATTGCTTCACATCATTCTTCAAAGAGGTGAGTTGATCATTGCTTGGTGGAGCTTCTTGAAAGTTGACCCTTTTAACTCCACCTTCAGCTCCTTGGTGGGAGTATTTCTCCATGTGGAAAACTTGCTTCTCTATGAACTCCCAAGCTTCGTCAACCGGCATGTCCATGAACGTGCCGACGGATAGTAGTTGAAGGTTGAACTGGGTGTTGCCCTCCAGTCCATTGAAGTATATCTCCAATAATTCTATCTTTGGAATCCCATGATGTGGGCAATCCAAAAGGATGTCTTTAAATCTCTCCCATGACTTGGACAAACTTTCTTTGTCCTTCATGATGAATGCATTGATCTTCCCTTTCATTTCAGCGGTCTTAGAGGAGGGAAAGAATTTAGTCAAGAACTCCGTCGTCATCTCCTCCCAAGTATTGATTTTTCCTGGAGGAAGAGATTGATATCAAGTAAGCGCTCTATCATTCAAAGAGAAGTAGAAAGGCCTTAGCTTGTAATTGTTGTTTTTCAGCCTTGAGGGTCTCAAGGTCTCCATCAAGATCTCATAGTTTTGTAGATGTTGATACGGAGATTCCCTCTCTAGCCCTCCAAACTGGCATTGGCGAATGGAAAGAACTTGTGGTCGAAGCTCATAATCATGGTCCGCTGGATCACCTAGGTTGACTCCTGGACGCCTCAGCTGTTGATTAGGGTCCATCCTCTGCCCTAGGGTCTATGGAATACCTACAAAAAGAGCATCTTGGACTGGCATCCGAGGTGGAAGTATCTCGGCCGGGGCAGCAGGTTGTGGGTCCTGCCTCGGTCGAGGAGCTGGAGTTGGTCGAGGTAGATATTGGTCCCGTAAAGTCGCCATATCTGCTTCGATTGCTTCCGTCCTTGCGCGAGTTTCTTCTTTTTCCATTCGCAATTCTTCTTTGCTGAGGCGTAGTTGTTCTAATGCCTCCTTCAATTTGCCCTCAAGATCTCGATTCTCTTGATTGGCCATCTTAGCTTCTTTCAAGCGTCTTTTGTATGTCTTTTCTGGTTCGGGATCGTAAGAAACGATTTCCTTCCCAGCGTGGGTTCTTCGCATAAACCTTAGAAAAAGAACCTGCGAAAGTCACTCAAGTAGAGTGGTTAGTAGAAACAGGGGCATGCGCCCCGAAAGACAACCGCAACCGGCTCGGTCTAGACCAAGTCCCGGCAACGGCGCCAAAAACTTGTTCGCTCCATATGTTGTGTGCAAGCTTTAAATTTATAACCCAAGATGTATGCTTAAAATAAGGATGCGAACCCGCAGTGTACGGGTCAATCGTAGTAAAAGCAAGAATTCCGGGGTGTCGATCTCAGAGACTTAGGTGAAACAAAGCAAGTATAGGTTGTCAATATTGCAACTAGCCACAAAAGCAATTAAAGCAATCAAAGATGATAAAAAGTCAATGAAAGGAAATATGCAATTCTAGGGATTAAAGCATCTAGTTGTGGTTCCAACTCAAGATCTAAAGATAAAGCGGACAAAGCTGAGATTTTGCAAAGGGAAGGTGCTACTAAAGTGGAATAGATCACCGGGTAAGGCTCACTACTCACTAATCCTAAACCGTAACTCCTATTATCGGGTAAGTCTCAAGGAATTAAGGAAAAGCACTATAGCTTCAAACCAATAAACCGACTAAGGGAATAGAATTAACCTTTACCGGGTAAGTCTCAGGCTAACTCACATAGATGGAATGAAAGAACACTCAAACCCCAATAAAGGATAAAACTTTATTACCTACACTTACGATCATGGGTAAACAAACAAAGAATTATCGGGTAAGTCTCATCCTAGACTTGCATTGACATTGGAAAGGTGTAATAAGAATAGGATTTGGCAAACTCTAACACCTAAGTCTTAGTTTCGAATCAGAAAGGTCACCTCGGTCAGAGGAATTCCACCCCGGCCGAGATGTTCATCGACTGAACGAGATACTCTAGGGTTAAGGATAAAGACTCGAGCTTTTAGGGTCCTGCTAGGGTTTAAAATTATTCTATCATTGTTTTTCACACAACCATCAGCTAATCACCCTAGAATCACACAAAGAAATTAGCCAATCATCATCATGAAAGAAATAATCAAATATAAGGGAAGAAAGTGAATAATTGAACACAAAAACCTTAACAAAAAGACTTCAACAACTGAATCACTTATCAAACAAACAAGCGTTCCTTGGATCACAATCCAACAAAACAATGGACAAGAAAGGAATCTAAGAAAACCTTACAAAACCCTTCACAAAAGCTATAAAAGCTATCAACTTCCTTCCTTTCATCTTCCTTCCTTCAACCACTATAATGATAGCGGGATTTCCGGTGATGCGCCGGTAGATGCGGTCGTATGCGGGCTGTTGAATTGTGGAAAATCAAGCCCTTTTTATTGGAAAACTATCTTCCAAAGATAAAATATCTTGAAAAGATATTTTCCTAATAAAATATATCTATCTCTCATAAATAAACCCCTAAAATATTTGATCTTCCTTCCAGAAATCCAGCCTAAAAATATAAGATCTCTCCTTCCAAAAATAAAAGATCTCAGCCAAGAATAAAATATATCTCGCCGCGTCCAAGGTGTTCGCCTCGGTCGGGACGCTCCTCTGGATCACCTCGGTCGAGATGGTACTGTAGTTGACCGAGGTGGCTCTAAATTGAATTGAAATCTCTCAAATCTGGTCCAAAGTAAATCTTTAATCCATTTCCATGCTTCCTGGATTCTTCCTTAAGCTCCTGAATGTAGCTTCAATGACTTCTTAGCTCCTTTAGCTCCATTTTGATGCAAAACGTGTCATTTTACCTACGATTACAACGAAACTTGGTATAGACCTCGATTCCCACAAAGGTAGATGAAACGACGATATAATCTCATAATATACATCCAAACATGCAAATTATTGAAGATAAAACGTCTAAACAAGTCCCAAAATATAGACTATAATTCATGCTATCACTCCCATCCTGCTCTCGACCCGGCCCATCAGTAGAATGCCCAGCTGCCTCATCCCACCTCACGCCGCAACACAGCAACCCTAATTCACCGTCACGCTGGAAGGTACTCCGGAGCTCTCTCCTTCCTCCTTCGACAAGCATGGCCGCCTCGTTGCCATACCAGGAGCGAACATCTCACTACTAACCTTCTGCACTCCGCCTCTCTCACGCCAGGACCGAGAAGCAACGCCAGAATCTTCTGCACTTCCGCCTCTCTCATGCCAGGGCCGGGGAGCAAAGAGACAGTGCCGCCGTTTCCGAATGAAGCACCATCGCGGCTGAGTCTTCCTTCAGAACAGTAGCGTCCATAAGCTCTCAATCTATGTCCCTCTCCTTGCTTTTGTCGAGCTAGCACGCAGTAGCACCCTCTCCTCGCTTCTGTCGAGCCAGCAGTGCAAACGGGCCCTCCTCTCTAGTCGCCTTTCAGCCGCCTTGAGTCAGATTCAGTCTTCCCCTTCGTCTTCAAATAGTAGCAGCAACGCCAAACCTAATGGATGGTCCTCGCCGCTCTCATGGTTGCACTCAGGAGCTCACGTAGGCCTCATCGTGTGAGCCTTGTAGATGAGTAAGACCTCACTCCTTCTTCCTTGCTTTACTTCAGCCATATATGTGCTTATAACTGGTAGCAAACCCTCTAGGAATTCATATATTCCAGCCAAAGGAACAGCTGCAGAGGGGCTGTTATATCTTTCAATTTTCCAACAGTGACGAACAGTCAACTTCGAGTCTAGATCTGGGTAAGCTAGACTCTTCCTTTGTTCCTAATTTTTGGATATGTTGTTTTCCATATTGCAGTGTAGAATATATTGAAATTTGAGCGTATTCTGAGTTATAGTTTAGAAGATATGATTTTCTCAAGTTGGCTCTTCATGCAGTTTTTATAAGGGTGCTGAGTGTTGAGAAAAACAGCATGTGATGCAGTTTTGTGAGATAGTTTTGATTAGGCTTTTGATCTCTATTGGACTTGAATTTTGGATATGATATAGTTGACATATTATGGTAGGACATATTAAAATGTGGGAGGAATCCAGCGAGTGGTTTGGGATTTATGATTTTTCAAAGATTGGATCGTAAGTAGTTTTTCTGTTGTTCTGAAATTTCTAAGTGTTGAGGAAAGGTGCTTGTGATGCAGTTTTCTGAGATAGTTTTAAATAGGTTTTTGATCTTATTTGCTCATGAATTTTGGATATATTATAGATAAGATTTCATAGTAGAACATACTGAAATTTGAGAGGAATCCGAGTTGCAGTTTAAGAGTTATGGTGTCCCAAAGTAGAGAGCTTGAGCTGTTTTTCCAGCATTGATTTTTGACTAAGTATAGGAACATTGTAGTGTAGTAGTCAACTTTAAGGAGTTTTGTAGAAGGGATAGTTGAACAGTTTTAGGAAATTCTTGCTCCTATGAGTAGATTAGATATCATAGATAATTTAGAGATTTATTTTAGAATTTTTATAAATTTATTTCAATTTTATATTTGAGGCTGTAGTTGGACCTTAGTGACTTTTCGGAAAATAGAAAAGTGGGTAGTTTCTCTAGTTGTCACCTAAAATCATCTTGGGAGTAGAATATGGTCAGTTAGCATCAAATAAGAATTTAAGTACGTATTCCGGGTTTTAGGAAGTTCCGAGACCAAGGGTAAAATAGTCTTTTTACCATAAATTGGTATTGTTTTAAATTCTGTTCTAATATGATCTACTACATTAGAAGTCTTAGCTTCAAATTACCTAGAAAGTGTGCTGACACACTTGCCTCCTTTGACATGCAACCGAGTTGTAATACCCGGAAATTTAATTTCCGGTAAATCCCGAGTCAACTAAAATCTTGTTATTTTATGTGAAGAGTTAATCACATAAAATATTATTTTTCCAACTTCTATGATTTTATGTGAAACTTAATCATATAAAATCATTCCTAAAACACTCTTGCAAGCCTTATAGTATTTGACCCATTTGACAAACCTATGACTAAGTTATGACAATGCCATCCGGACTCATTTTGACAAGATCACTTCAGCCCAAAGACAAGGCAAACCCTAACAACCTTCCACCTTCACGTACACAATAGGCTGCTGCGGCCAACCCTCGCAATCCTAGCAGTCTTGCAGCGACAACCTGTCTTCCTCGTACACGCAGGTAGTACGGGTGAGCCGTTCCTCCCCTCCGTCCTCCACGCAGCAACCAACTCTCCTACAATTTACCGTCGCCGGCAAAGCCCTCTCTCCCCTCGTCGATCTCCCAACAGGCGCAAGACTTTTCTCATCATTCTCCAAGCGAACACTATCTTTGTCTCAACCCAACGGACGAATGGCGCCGGGCACTAGTACAGAAATACTCTCTCGGGGGTTTTTTATTAAAGGGGAAGACTGTTTTTATTTTCCCTTTATACGTCTTCCTGAGAGATATTTCTCAGGGGTTATTTTTAACCCCTGAGAAATAAGTGGTAAGGATAGCGGTTTTTAAAAAAACCCCTGAGAAATATTTCTCAAAGGTTTTTAATAAAACCGCCGAGAAAGAATTCTCAGGGGTTTTTTAAAACCCCTGAGAGTGAACGTCCAGCCAGGCTTCATTCTCAGGGGTTTTATAAAAACCCTGACAAATAAAGACAAATTTTTTCAAAATATTAAATACGTAAATTTGAAATATCTCACAAGTTAAACCATTAATAAATATATTACATGTCGTATTGGAACATAAAAAACAAACATTATCATTTAAAAAAAAGATGAGTTCTCAAGTACAAGTTCGAGTAAAAGATTATGGTGTCCTCCTTCACAATGAAAACGAGTACCATCATCGAACACCCTATACTCGGACCTAACTACAAGCAAAGATTGAACTTTATAAGTGGATCAGAAAGGCCACCACAAACTTCATAGAAGTACCATAGAAAACTCGTAACCGGTTCTTGCTATTTTCATCATCCCCACCAAGTGTCAAGGCAAAAGTGGAATAATTTGTTGGACGCAACAAGAAGCCCTTGGGAGGGATGCTCTGCAAAGATAAAGAACAGCTAGACGAAATACAATAGGCAGACACTTCTCCCTCTCAAAAGCATTGCCTTGTCAACACTTTTACTTGTCTTCCCCCAAGAGCATTGTTGAATCCTCCTGACATAATCACTGCAGCCATCACTACTGCAGGGATATTAAGTGATTCAACCAAGCCACGAGCTCTTTGGACAAGAGAAGGTCCAACAAAAGATGCCATTTTAGTAACATTTTGCATTGCCCTTTTCCATTCATTTCACCAATGATGATCCAAAGTAAGTCATACAGAGTCCACCATTTTTCATCATCGTCACCAATCACAAGTTGCTTTAATGTTGGAGGATTACTGTAGTAAAAAAGAAAATTCAGAACGTCAAAAATTAAAAAGGAATGAAATGCCAAGAAATTCAAAAAAATAGGAAAGCCAAGAAATTATATTAAAATACAAGAGTATGAATACAAAAGAAAGAGATGACAATTAAGCATAATATATAAGGGATGTTCCAAGACCGGACTCATCCTGAACACTCATAACATCAATTGCTTTTATCCTCCCATAGAAATGAAAGCATAAGCATCGTGTACATGACAAAAAACAAGCATATTAAGCGGGCTACTTAGGTAAGTTCCAACAAGCCTTCATTATAAGAATTTTTTTCGAAAAATCAAACCTTGATATGTGCTCATCATTGCCTCCTAGGAACGCCTCAGATACAACAGAGTCACTATGTCTGGAACTTTGAATGTCAAGAAAATCTGGAGGTAGTTCACAACTCTTACATTAAACTAATAAAAAGCTACCAAAATATTACTATTGACTACATTAATTTTATATCAAATAAATCAAGACAATTCCAAGGGCATATAAAGTGGATACTTTTCTAAGTTGTTAAAACTACTATAAACACAATACTAAACTGGAAAAAGATTAATCTCACACTGTGAAGGCCAAATGGTACATACATGAAGCTTATGATCAATTCTGAGAGAAGCAACTCGTCGATTAACTTCAGAAGGTATAACGTATTGTCCCGACAAGGCTGTAGGGCCAGAATGTTTTCTTCAGAAGATATTTTCCGAATCCGCAAAACTTAAATCCTCGTATAAATGACGAAGGAAGTAGTGCTACGAGGCACAATCCTATAAAACAATGAAGCATAATTATTTCTTCCATAATTAATAAACAACATAAAAAAACATTATTTAAAAATAAAAGACTTCTAATTTATGGGTTAGATATCGACATACTTGATACTTGATCAAATTTCATGAGCACAAAATTTGTTATTTCTTCTAAAGATTGTCATCCACCTTTTACCGAAATAATATCGTGACCGAGAATAGTAGAATACAAATCTTCAACACTATGGAATTTAAATGTCACTACGGATCAATGGCTCCATTTTGCAATTTTCACTACAACAAACCCTAAGTTTCTTCAAAACAATGCCAACTACAATCTGGTGCCAGAAAACTCACAAAATCACACAAGTGATGACGAGAGGAGGATGATGAAAATGAAGCTTCTCACCCTTTTTGGTGTTCCTTGAGGGCGATGAGCCCTGATCCTCTCGCCAACCTTCACTCTATCAATCTTCGTATTTTGATTACAAAAGCCCTCAACAAGCTTCTTTGTAGCGATTAGGCAAGAAGTGTTCACTGTCAACGACTTGAGCATTGTTAGGAATGGAGTTAGGAGATATATAGGTTGCCGGAGAGTTTGACGCCGGTACACAAGAAGAAAACGAGGAACGGATTTGAAACCCACGGTCGAGAGAGAAGAGGTTTCGGGCGGAAGTCTATTGTTTTTCGGCAAAAGGATATATAGAACAAAATAATTAAAGATTTTAGGGCGGTTTTGTAATTTAAGTTCCGAGAATAACAAATTACAAGATTTGATTTAAATTTTAACGGGATATTTTAGGAGGTTAAATTAAATCCCTGAGAGTATAGTTAAGAAAGTAAAAATTATATATATAATATGTTCTTAGGGGTTATTTCAAAAACCTCCTAGAGTGTTTTCAAATTACAAGGATTTTTATTAACCCCTGAGAAATTACCCCTGAGAGAGGCTATTTCTGTACTAGTGGGGGCAACAGGTCGCCGCCCTCGTCTTTCTGCAAGCATCTGCAACCACAGCAACACCAGCGTGCCCATGGCTGCGAGCTGGTATTCGACTCCCTTCTCCTCGAGCGTAAGAGTCAAAACCATCAGCAGCGGCACCTCCGGACGAACCGCTTCCCTTCGACCCAACAACAAGTGTAGACGCTCCTGTTTCTATCTAGAGATCGATCTTCTAAGCCTTGCGAACAACAACAGCAGCTAGTGCTACATCCTTCACCCTTTGAGCCATGAAATCGAGTAAGATCCTTATCCTTCCTTCCTTAGTCCTTCTCTTTGATCAATCCTTAACATATATATGCTGATGTTAGCACCCTTTGTGTCTTCAATCCGTCCCTAACAGCCTCGAAAGATAGCTTGAAGAGCTGCGGCGTTTTCTGAGTTTTCAGAAGTGAAGAACAGTCAACTTCGGCCCCAGTTTTGGATAGGTTAGACTCCACCTTTACTGCTGATTTTCGGATATGTTTTAGTCGATATTGTATAGCATAACATACTAAAATTTGAGTGGAATCCGAGCTACGGTTTGAGAGTTATTGTGTTCCATAGTTGACGCCTCATGTAGTTTTTATAAATGTGCTAAGTGTTGGGAAAAACAACAGGTGATGCTGTTTTGTGAGATGGTTTTGAATAAGCTATTGATCTCCGTTGGGCTTGAATTTTGGATATGATATAGTTGACATATTGTTGCAGAACATATTAAAATTTGGGAGAAATCCAGGCAGTGGTTTGGGATTTACGATTTTTTAAAGATTGGGTCGTAAGCAGTTTTTCTGTTGTGCTGAAATTTCCAAGTGTTGAGGAAAGGTGCTTGTGATGCAGTTTTCTGAGATTGTTTAAAAAAGGCTTTTGATCTCCTTTGCTGATGAATTTGGGATATATTATAGATAAGATCTCATAGTAGAACATACTGAAATTTGAGAGGAATCCGAGTTGCAGTTTAAGAGTTATGGCGTCCTAAAGTACAGACCTTGAGCTGTTTTTCCAGCATTGATTTTTGACTAAGTATAGGAGCATTTTAGTGTAGTAGCCAACTTTATGGAGTTTTGTAGAAGGGATAGTTGAACAGTTTTAGGAAATTCTTTCTCCTTTGAGTAGATTAGATATCATAGTTAATTTAGAGATTTATTTTAGAATTTTTATAAATTTATTTTAATTTCATATTTGAAGCTGTAGTTGGACCTTAGTGACTTTTCGAGAAATAGAAAAGTTGGTAGTTTCTCTAGTTGTTACCTAAGATCATCCTAGGGAGTGAAATATGGTTAGTTAGCATCAAATAAGAATTTAAGTAAGTATTACAGATTTTTGGAAGTTTTGGGACCAAGGGTAAATAGTCATTTTACCATAAATTGGTACTGTATTAAATTCTGTTCTAATAGGATCTACTATCTTAGAAGTCATAGACTTCTGATTACCTAGAAAGTGTGCTGACACACTTGCCTCCTTTGACAGGCTTCTGAATTCCTACAATTACCGACGAGTGGTGATTAAGAGAGTCGAGATTTGATTCTAGTAAGTCCACGGGCTTACTTAGCTGGCTTCTTGTATGAGTGTGATGTGTATGAGTGGTGTTTGTTAGTTATGATAAATAACGAAACCGGAATAGGCCGACTTTAATATATTGTATAATTGACCCAAGTGTATGATAACGGGTCGTGACATCATCTGCCTAGCTCTTGCGAGAGTCTAGGAGGTTCCCTGTGTAATAACCGAAGATTTTAAACTCCTTTTAATACTGAGTTTAATCGGATTCCGATCCACCAACCTTTTACCTGTAAATAAAATTAAAACTAGACGTGAATTCCATCATTTTATGTGACCTTAGTTCACATAAAATAATAAAAAGGGTGTAACCACAATTAATTCCGTACTTGTTTAAAAATAAAAACCGATGAGCGGTTTTGTACGAATAATTTTTAATTAGCCGTCCAGTTTAACTTAACCGAACTGACCCAGCCCGACTTGTTGGCCCATATCCTCCAGCAGCCCAATACTAATTAATTATCCTAACCCTAAACTAATTACGTTAACCTAATCTAATCCTATTCTATCGTCATCTGCTGCCGCTTATCCCTTCCCCTTCTGAAGAACGCAAACCGCAGCAACTCCTTCAACCTTCCCCTACAAACGACGCCGCTACGCTGTGCTCTTCCGCCTTCCGCGCTCGCCGGCGACAGCGACCTCTAGGTGAGTCACCCCCTCCGTCTATCTCTCCCCTTCCACTCTAATTCACGAACTGCAGAAGCCTCTGACTTGGCTTCACACAGCAGTACGCCGACCACCAGGAAGACCGCTAGAAACGCCAACTACCGTTCACGCCGCCGCCGGAAACGAATCCCACAACCGGCCGCCGCTGGCGACCACCAAGGCGCCACCAGGTGAACCACCTATTCTTTCTATCTCTTCCCGTTCCTCTTTTTCGTTTCGAAGTGCAGCAAGGTCTGACCTTGGCGTCACGCAGCAGTTGCGAGTCACGCCAGCGAGCCCTTCGTCGCCCTCTACTACTCCCTTTCCCTGTGCCGACGCCACACCCCACTACACACCTCCTGGACCAATGTAGCACTTCCCCGGTGGCAAGGTGAGTCCGTCGGCATAGACCCTCTCCTGTCTCTTCTATTTTGTTTAATGACAGACAACAACACCCCTTTGACCGCTGTAGTGAATAGCCGAGCCTTGCAGTACGCGGTGGTGAGTACACTCGAGTCAGCATACGAGCTGGTCCAAGACGCCTCGCTGTCCCCTGTTGCAGCCCAACAACCGAAGGAAAAGCGGACTGTTGTAGTGCTATAGGTGAGTCCAGTTTCCTTGCGCTGCTGTACGGTTTATAGGATTGTTGAGGGTTTAAAGTGTACTGAGTATATATAGGTATGTACGTAAGAGAGTACTAAAGGTATATATGAGTATACATGGTTGTGCAGTAGAAGATAGGCATGATTAGGCATGGTTAAGTATGATTAGGTTAGAGTAAAGTATGCTGAGTATATATCTATAACCTATCATGTATATATATACGTAACTAAATCTATTAGAGAATTAATAAGTGTATATAAATATGGGAATAAGTGAAGGGTATATACATGAGTATTTACTTAGAGAAGTAACATTTTTATACGCGGATACATATATGTGTAAGAGTGGAGTAATACCCGAGAAGGAAGTAATGTGGTTCTATGTGACGAGTGGTTGAGATTAATATTATAACCTTTATTTAACTGTTCTGGAGTAATAAGATATTAGAAAAACGTTCAAAAATAAATTTTAGAAGTTAAGAGGTGACTCGGAGAATTGTCGACACTAAGGGTAAAATGGTCTTTTACCGTAAGAGAGCTCTTTCCGTAATTCCTTCGCGTGAGGTTGGACATCTGGATGAGATTTTGATCCACATGCCTTTTTTGACAGGCGTTTGAGTTACCACGAGTACGGATCGTTGTGAGACTTGTTAGAGGGTGATTTGACTCAGGTAAGTCCTTGCGACTTACTTAGCTAGTTTTTGGATATTAGTTGAGTGATAGTGGTGGTGTGTGCTATGTGCGTGTTTTAATAATAATAACTTACTAGGAGAACCGTTATTATTATGTTTAAGGCCCAAGTGTATGTATAACGGGCCGTGACATCACTGCCCAGCTCTGACAGGAGACTGGGAGGTTCTCTATACCCAGACCAGGCAGGTACAAGGTGAGATGCATCGGATCCATTTCTAATGGTTACACGGGGGCGGAGGCGAGGTTTGGGAATCCCTCGTGTCACAAACTAAGTATCATTAGCGTGACTGAGTAGCTTAACTTAAGATAATAAAAAGGACTTGTTTGAAAGCATGATGGGTGTTTATTCTTTTATGTGTGTGTGTGTGGTATTATTGTTCTTCTAATGTTTAGATAACTAGCTAATGGTCTCTGTTGTTGTGTTTTTAGATTTACCGCAGGTTAGACCAGCAGCTGAGTGATCCGGAAGTAGTGGTCAGCCGGGTCTCCGTACTCCTTAGAGTGGGGGTTGGGGCTGTGATTGTCGTTCTTTCTTTTGTTAAGACAGTTGTTCGTTTTTCCCTTGTTTAAGTACTATAGGCTGTTACACCGTGTTGCATTCATTACCTTAAAAATACTATTTCATGAATTTCGGTTTTCCTTATTTGTGTCTTGTTGCAAGATCCTAGTAAATCTTGTTGTCAAATTGAGGTCAGAACCCATAGTGAGGTCCTAACCAGTAACGTTCCGAGTTTTGAGAATTCGGGGTGTTACACCCTACGACCAGCCCAGTCCGGTATATGGTCAAATGCATTAGTACCATTCCGCGTTGGTAAACGGGGACAGGGGCGAGGTTTAGGAATCCCTCGTGTCACAAAATAAATATCATTTGTAATAACCTATCACCTAATTAAATAAAATAAAAGGATTGAGTGTTGCATGTTGATTGTGTATGTTGTGTGTTTGTGCTTTTACCTTTATCCTTATGCATAGAATGTTAGCTATAGAATGTTAGCTAACAGTTTTATACCGCTTGTAGATGCCTTGCAGGTTAAGACAGTTGTAGAGAGATCCGGAGGAAATGGTCAGCCGGGTCCACATACTCATTTAGTTGGGGACGGGAATGTCTTCTGTTCTTCATATGCGTCATTTTAGTATCTTTTCTTGTAAGGGTGATACATTCTCCATGTATATATTGTTTAATGTTTTCAATTAATGTTTTAAATACTTTTGTGCCGTTTTGTAAGATCCAAGTAAAATTATTGTCAAACTAAGGTCGGGACCCATTGTGAGGTCTTAACCAGTAGCTCCCCGAGTTCTCAGAATTTGGGGTGTTACAATATGGTATCAGAGCTCTGGGTTGGAAACAATGACACTTGAAATCTTTTGAAAGACCAAATGTATAAAATAACTAGAACCCGAAAGGGGTCTAAAATTTTCAAAACGGATTTATGTTTTTACACACACGCATAGTCGGATTGTTGGGTTAGTAGTTCGTCGGACCACCATCACTCTCCGTGGATCTCTGCAACTTGGATCGATAGGAGTTAGCTTATAGACTTTTTATGATGTTATTATTATATGTTATATACATGTGTATGCTTAGTTTGTTAGTATCCTAAAGGATATTTTATATCCTTTAGTCGTGATATCACGACGCGATTATCGCCTCATGATAAATCAACTGCGGACTTGAATAATCTCTAACACGAGGCAATGAAATCGGGCCTTGAATTGAGTATTATACTCGGGTAGACTGCTTGGTGATCCTTACAAATAACCCAAAGAACAAGTGAGCAAGGAAGTAAAGTTGTGAAGATAATTTTTACCATAAGCACAATCAGATGTGGAAAAAAAATCCCCGAGTCAGTTCAGTTAGAAGGAATAGAAGGTCGTACAAGGAACTCGGGCATACGAGGCCGAGACACAGAATTAGAAGAACCATGTAGGAGACTACAATAGTGCGGAGTAGAGATAACAATATTGGAACGGGACAAGTAGAATTGAGTACAACCAAGATTGCGGAATCAAGGACATTATAATCGAGGCGGATGCCGCATAGACCATTGTGGGCATGAGAAACCAGAAGAGACAAAATGTCAATCCGGGTGTGATAATCTAAGGTGCACGGAATGAAAACATACAATTGAGTGTAAAAAGCGGAAAGACAGACCCTACAAGTGTGGGGAGGTTTTGACCTCCTCAGAGGTATAAGAAGTTTGAAAGAAACCGTGACGCCAATATCTAAAGAATGGAAGCGTGTAGCTGGGTCAACGGAGTTTCATGAATGCGATATTACTACTAATTTCAATAAACAAAATGTGTATGGGAGAAATGCCTTGCTAGACTCGAGAGTCCAGGGTAACCCAAATTATCACGGGACCTACGCCATCAACACAGATGATCCATGCAAAAGGAACTACAAGTAGATGATCATTACGGCCATAAGAATTTCAAAGACGCTTGTAAGCTATCGTGGAAACTTGAAACGATTAAATATGCCAGATGAATGACACAATCGGACTAGAGAAATGGAGTTAGCCCATAAGAAGCGGACAGGTGAAAGGTAGAAGAACTAAAGAAGTATAAAAGGATTTTTGTGAGCAATTGTTTACCTTCTAGCTAAGGAAATTTTGACAGATCACAATTAACAAGGATTGGAGACTTCAACTTAATGCAAGAGCGAAAGGTGGACGCCACAAGCCTGGAGACATTTTGTCTTCTTTAAAGATAATAATTCTAAGAGGAATCACAACGCCAGTATCGAAAGGATCGAAACCCTATAACATAGTCAACAAAGATTGGAAAGGAAATATTACACACAATGCCGATTAAGGAACCCGTGCTTGTGAGAATCGTGTGGTGGACTCAAGAGTCCAAGGTAACCCCCCATTTATAACAGAACATAGGTCATCAACATAGACGGTCCTTGTAAAGGGACTACAATTGGGAGGTAATTAAAAGTCATCGGAACTACAAGACACTTACCATCTATCGTGGAGTGTTAGGAACAACTTTTAACGTCAGGCGAATAGCACAGTGAGACTTGAGAAAGAGAGTTGTCCCAAAGGAAGCAGAAGAGTGAAAGATAAGACGAACTAAAGAAGGATAAAAGAATTAATCTAGTAGTTGACGTGCACCAAAAGTTTAATACTAGTAGGTGATGTGCACCGAAATATAAGACGAACTAAAGAAGGATAAAGAGAAACGTTTTAAGGGTTACTTCTTGGGTGGTTAAGATAAAACTCCGGCCGAGTCTAGTAGTTTGGATCCGTGTTAAGAGAATTAAGAAAGTAAACTGAAGAAGTTGTTCTCCAATCATTATTTTGTTTCATTAAGGCAATTAAGGAAGGTACTTGGTACTTCATCCGGTTAGGACTTATGGTATAATTGGAAGAAAGAGTTTGAGGTTAATCACTTGGGACTCACAGAAAATGTCCTTATGATTAATGAGTGACAACAGAATTATCAGAGTAGCGCAGCGGAAGCGTGGTGGGTCCAAACCCACAGAGCATGAAGCTCAATGGTACAAGTTGTTTCTGAATAATGATAGTGAGTGATATGTATTTGTTTGAAAAGAACGGGAGATAGGCTACGCGGAGTCTGGAAAATACTATATGTGATTATCGAGATTATGGAAAAAGAGAGCTACCCTATTATGGATCCGAGTGAAGAATGACGGCTTCGTTACATGTTGCTAAACAAGTGGTTTTTGAATTCTATACTGACGGAGTACTTTTGAGTGAATTTTTCTGGATGGATTAAGAGAAGAATTAATGACGTAGTGAAAGTATTGTGCAAGGCTTACACTAGAAAGGTCAAAGGGAGTAACTACCATACTGAGTCGGAAGACATATAAGGAAAGAGCCGCAGGAGTATAATTGCTAACCGGTAATCGCGCATAGAGAAAGCATAATCTCGGGTAGAGTTTACTTGTGATGTTATATCGGAATGGATCCGAGTTGCGTTTCAAGTCAGAGCGATATTATCGGTCTGATTTACGTGGTGGAAAAGTTAACATTTATTGAGTAGATATGATCAAATGACGGTGATGAGAGATCATCTTGTGCCTAGTATCATCATTCTGGACACATCATATGCCACATAAGATGTTGGAAACTGTGTAAGAAGCTTGAGTTGAGTCAGTAATATATTAAAGATCTATAAAGATTGGACGACGTCCATGAAACGCAAAGAAGGACTACCGGATTTTTAATTGTTGAGTTATATCATATTTAAGACCCAAAAGGAAGTAGGTGATAAATCACTAACGGAGGAAAGATCCGACAAAGTCGTATTATGGAGACAAGACCAAGTGGGTCGTGATGCGAAGAGCATTGGGTACTTGGTAAGTGTTGGTGGATGTCCAAGACCTTTGGCCTGAGTGTGTAGTCAGAACCTTTTCAAAAGGCCGGAAGCAAGTGGCCATAACGAACTGAAGAAAGTTGAACAGATTATTTTCCGTAGGATCAGCAAAGGATCTAGAAGTGAGTTGTGTAAGGCAACCATTGGAAGTTTTAAAGCGGTTTAAAAGTGACTGATGGACTAGTATTCCTCACCCTATAGGAGAGTGCAACTTCGATTTTCCACGGAGGCTAAGTTTGGGAACTGAGTTTGAGATTTTCAGTTGGAGAAATACCTACCAGACACGAGTTAGGTCATCAGATTAGAGGATCAGACAATAGAGCCGGATAATACCGGTGAGATATCCGATAACCACTCAAGAACGTGGTAGCAGGCGCTTGTGATCTAAGTACCTGAAAAGATTTAAGATTTGGTGGTTTTATGAGAAGCCGATAAGGCAACCTAAGATACGGGGATAGTAAAAGACGTAACCTTTCAAAGACCTATGTAGCGATAGTTTTAACCTCGGGATTGACGAGTTAGGGCTTGACCTTTGTAACACCCCAAATTCTGAGAACTCGGGGAGCTACTGGTTAGGACCTCACAATGGGTCCCGACCTTAGTTTGACAACAATTTTACTTGGATCTTACAACAAGGCACAAAAGTATTTAAAACATTTGAAAACTTTAAACAATATATACATGGAGAATATGTATCAGCCTTACAAGAAAAGATAAATAAAACGACGCATATGAAGAACATAAGGCAACCTCGTCCCCGACTAAAGAAGTACGTGGACCCGGCTGACCATTCCCTCCGGATCTCTCTACAACTGTATTAACCTACAAGGCATCTACGAGCGGTATAAAACCATTAGCTAAAATTCTATGCATAAGTATAAAGGTAAAAGCACAAACACACAACATACACAATCAACATGCAACACTCAATCCTTTTATTATCTTTAATTAGATGATAGGTCGTTACTAATGATACTTCTTTTGTGACACGAGGGATTCCCAAACCTCGCCTCTGTCCCTGTTTACCAACGCGGAATGGTATTAATTCATCTGACCGTCTACTTGACTGGGCTGGTAGCAGGGAACCTCCTAGACTCTCGCAAGAGCTAGGCAGATGATGTCACGTCCCGTTATCATACACTTGGGTCAATTACGTAAATAAAAAAGTTGGCCTAATCCGGTTTCGTTGTTTATCATAACTAACAAACACCAGTCATACACATTACACTCAGACAAGAAGTCAGCTAAGTAAGTCCGTGAACTTACCTGAATCAGATCTCGACTTTGTAATTCGCAAATCGATTTGTACAGTAGGAATTCAGTGGCCTGTCAAAGGAGGAAAGTGTGTCAGCACACTTTCTAGGTGATTAGAAGTCTAAGACTTCTAAGATAGTAGGTCTTAATAGAACGGAATTGATTACAATATTAATTTATGGTAAAATGACTATTTTACCCTTGGTCCCGAAACTTCTAAAAATTCCATAATTTATGTCTAAACTCTTATTTGAGACTAAAATGTCATATTCTAACTCCTAAAGATGAGTTTGGTTACAAACTGGCAATTTACACATTCTTCTTATTTTCCGAAAGGTCATTAAGATCCAACTTCGGCTTCAGATATAAGACTCGAATAAATTTATAAAATTTCCGAAATACTTCCTTAGGTCTTCTATGATATCCCATCTACTCATAGGAGAAAGAATTTATTAAAACTGTTAAAGCATCACTTCTACAAAAATTTCTAAAGTTGGTTACAACACTTAACAAACAACACACTGTCTTAACTTTGAAAAATCATAACTCCTAAACTACTCGCTGGATTTATGCCAAATTTTGATATGTTCTACTATAAAATCTTATCTATAATATATCCAAAATTCAGCCGCAAATGAGATCAAAATCCTATTTAAAACTATCTCACAAAACCGAATTTCAGCACAATAGAAAAACTGCTTACGACTCAATCTTTGAAAAATCATAAATCCCAAACCACTCGCTGGATTCCTCTCAAATTTTAATATGTTCTACAACAATATGTCAACTATATCATATCCAAAATTCAAGTCCAACGGAGATCAAAAGCCTATTCAAAACTATCTCACAAAACAGAATCACATGCTGTTTTTCCCAACACTCAGCACAGTTATAAAAACTGCATGAGGAATCAACTTTGCAACATCATAACTGTCCAACCGTAACTCTGATTCCTCTAAAATTTTAGTATGCTTTACTATGCAATACCCTCTGTTACATATCCGAAAACCAGACAAAAAGAATGAGTTTAGCATAACTAAATCTGGCCCAGAAGTTGGATCCTCGACACAGTTTCGAAAATTCAGAAAAAGGCTGAAACTTCACAAATCTAAAGATAGTAACTCCAAGTCAGGTTAAGGGAGGTTTAAATCTTGATCAGGATCTGAGTAAGAAGGGAAGTAGGAGAGGAGAAGAAGTCTAGACTCACCTTGGTCCGGAAGCAATCAGGGTCGAGATAGTAGCAGCTCCAGCCGGCTCTTCAAGTGCTGCTGTTGCTGGCTGCATTCTTGCGTTTCTTCTGCGCCCGAGGACTCGGTTGTGCGTCTACAGAGAGGTAAGGTCTCGTGTGAAGGCGGAACAAAAGAGGGAGTAAAGAGGGGCGTTCAATAAGGGCGTTACAGCTCTCGTAACTCCTGAGTGTTAGCTCTCTTAGGTGGGCTGGATGGGGGTTGTACGGGCTGCAAGAAGGCTGCTACTGGGCTCATAAACAGGCTGGGCTGCTGTGCGAGGATGGCTGGGCGACAGCAGGTCCTTGTGGGCTGGAGGGTTATGGGTAGTTGGGCCATCATAGCAAAGGGATGGGCTGAAACAATTGCAAGAAGGATGGCTGAAATAATTGTAAGAAAGATGGGCTGAATAGTTTGTCAAAAACCTGTCAAAACTCGTCATGGCCTTGTCAGGCCCATGAATGAGTTTGTCACAGGTTTGTCGGGCTTTGTCATGGCCTCGTATCAGCTTAGTCATGATCTCGTCTAAAGTCATCGATAAGAATGAGTTATACTAACTAGGGTTTGATGTAAATCTATCATTTTATGTGAATTAAATTCTACATAAAATGATAAATAATTATAAGAATTAGAGCTTGATATAATTTTATCATTTTATGTGAATTAGATTCTACATAAAATGATAAAATTCGTGTAGAAAGAAATACTAGATAGAATGGAAAACCGTCAACGGCTCGAAGTCCGATTTGCTTGGGAATCAAACTGAATAAAAATTCCGGATATTACATCAGTACCCCCTTAAAATAAGTTTCGTCCCGAAACTTAAAAGAAGACAACACAATGTCAGAATCCATACAAAAGAACTAAAGAGCCGAAAACGTCATAATCGGTCAAGTTCTTATTGTTTTGGGACTAGTCGGAAGAAAATTTCCGGGTATTACATCAATTCCCTCTTAACAATAAGTTTTGTCCCAAAATTTAGGGGAAGACATTCCTGATCGGCCTTTAAGGCACTAAACGGGTATATCTAATCACTACTCAAAAGTCTCATCGTTTCCACATCTAAGTATCCCGCACATTAAGGTTACCAAAAGCACACATCACTGACTAAGCACTCAATCATGAAATGAACAAGTAGTCAAACAATATCACACATACAAGGTCAAGCCCTAACTCGTCACTCCCGAGGTTACGACTATCGCTACATAGGTCTTTGAAAGATTACGTCATTTACTATCCCGATATCTTAGGTAGCCTTATCAGCTTTTCCTAAAACCACTGAATCTTAAATCTTTTGAGGTACTTACATCACAAGCGTCTGCTACCACGTTCTAGAGTGGTTACCGGATATCTCACCGGTATCATCCGGCTCAACTATCCGTTCCTCTAATCTGATGACCTAACTCGTGTCTGGTAGGTATCTCTCCAACTAAAATTCTCAAACTCAGTTCCCAAAGTTAGTTTCCATGGAAAACTGAAGCTACACTCTCCAATAGGGTGAGGAATACTAGTCCATCAATCACTTTTAAACCGCTTTAAAACTTCCAATGGTTGCCTTACACAACACACTTCTAGATCCTTTGATGACCCTACGGAAAATAATCTGTTCAACTTTCTTCACTTTGTTATGACCACTTGCTTCCGGCCTTCTGAAAAGGTTCTGACTACACACTCAGGCCAAAGGTCTTGGACATCCACCAACACTTACCACGTGCTCAATGCTCTTCGTATCACGACCCACTTGGTCTTGTCTTTTAATATTACTCAATCATCTTATTCCTCATATAATGAATCGTCACTGATAGCATGAATTATAGTCTATATTTTGGGGTTTGTTTGGACGTTTTATCTTTCATAATCTGCATGTTTGTATGTATATTATGTGATTTTACTACCATTTCATCTACCTTTGCGAGAATCGAGGTCTACACCTAGTTTTGTTGTAATCGTAGGTAAAATGGCACGTTTCGCATCAAAAAGGAGCAAAAGGAGTCATGAGTCATTTGGAGCTACATCCAGGGAGCATAGCCATGGATTAAAGATTTACTTTGGACCAGTTTTGAGAGATTTCACATTCACTTGTGACTCACCTCGGTTGACCCGAGATTCATCTCAACCGAGGTGATCCAGAGACGCCGACTCGACCGAGGCAAACACCTAGGACGCGGCGAGAATATTTTATTCTTGGCTGAGATCTTTTAAAATTGGAAAGTGATCTTATATTTTTGGGCTTGGCTCCTGGAAGGAAGGAGATATGCAGAATCATATATTTTACCTATATTTATGGGAAAATATCTTTCTAAGATTTATTATCTTTGGAGGGTTATTCTCCTATAAAAAGGGTTGGATTTCCACAAATCAAAAAGGGCCGCATACATCCGCTATCACCCCCGCTTATCACGCAGCAGCCGCAGCATACTCTCATTGGAGAGATTCGAAGAACCTTTTTAAAGGTTGAAGGAAGATTGAAGTCTATAGCTTTTATAGCTTTTTGGAGGGTTTTTGTAAGATTGTCTTGAATTCCCTCACTTGTTGTCTTGTCTTGTTGGATTACTATCCAAGGAACGCTTTGTTGTGATATTTGATTCAGTTATTGAAGTCTTTTTCGTTAAATTCTTCTTTTTCAAATATTCACCTTCTTCCCATATATTTAATACTTTCATAATGATGATGAGTGGCTAATTTCCTTGTGTGATTCTAGGGTGATTGGCTGAAGGTTGTGGGAAAAACAATGATAGAATAATCTTAGATTCCAGTAGGATCCTGAAAGTTTGAGTCTTTATCCTTAACCCTAAGCATCTCGTTCAGTCGATGAACATCTCGGCCGGGGTGGAAACTGGCTGACCGAGGTGACTTATCTGATCCATAACTACGAGTTAAGTGTTAGAGTTTGCCAAATCCTATTCTTATTACACCTTTCCTGGTTCAATGCAAGCTTAGGATGAGACTTACCCGGTAATTCCTTCGTTTGTGTACCAACAATCATAAGTGTAGGTAATAAAGGTTTATCCTTTATTGGGGTTTGAGTGTGCTTTCATCCCATCTTTGTGAGTTAGCCTGAGACTTACCCGGTAAAGGTTGATTCTATTCCCTTAGATGGTGTGTTAGTTTGAGGTTATAGTTCTTTATCTTGATTCCTAGAGACTTACCCGGTAATAGGAGTTACGGTTTAGGATTAGTGAGTAGTGAGACTTACCCGGTGATCTATTCCACTTTAGTAACACCTTCCCCACGCAAAAATCTCAGCTTTGTCCGCTTATCTATAGATCTTGAGTTGGAACCACAACTAGATGCTTTAATCCCTAGAATTGCATGTTTGCTTTATTGACTTCTTATTCATCTTTGATTGTGTTAATTGCTCTTTGTGGTTAGTATTCACGAAGCTTACCGTTATTGACTTTGTTTCACCGAGTCCCAGTGATCGACCCCTGGAATTTTCTTGCTTTTTACTACGATTGACCCGTACACTGCGGGTTCGCATCCTTGTTTTAAGCTTAAGTCTAGGGTTATAAATTTAAAGCTTGCACACACCGTTTGGAGCGAACAAGTTTTTGGTGCCGTTGCCGGGGACTTGGTCTAGACCGAGCCGGTTGCGGTTTGCTTTCGGGGCACTTGCCCCTGTTGCTACTAACTACTCTTTCTATGAGTTTTTGTAGTTTTTAGGATTTCCGATGACTACATTTGATCCAGCCTGGATAGCAAGGCAAAGTGCTAGGGCGGACCATTATGAATACTTGGAGGAGAAGTACTCCTTCTATTGGTTCAACAATGAATGGGAAAGAGAAGAGGCCATTCAGCATGAACTTGCAATGTGGGATGAACTGAATGTCCCTAAAAAGATTTGTGAGAACCCCTTGAAGATTCTCTTGAATCAAGATGGGAGAGGTTGATGAAGAAGGTGGAGGAGCTCAAGGAAAGCACCCTATCCTATGCTAAGCCGGAAGAGGAGCATAAGGAAATGTTGCACGTTCCAAGCATCCCCCCAGTCGAACCAAAAATTTCTCCTGAAACTTCTGAGGAAGAGAAGGATATGGAAGGTCTCGATCTGACTGTTGAGACCTCGGTCGAAGTGGAAGAGATATCGGACGAGATGGAAGAATCTGCAAAACTGGAAGTAGAAGATGCAGAGAACCTTGGTCAAATTACTGAGATTGTGACCAAGGTGGAAGAAAGATCAACTGAGTTGAGAGAGATTTCATGTGTTGGTTATCAACCTAACATGAAACCTGATCCGAGCTTTGGAGAACTTTACAAGGTAAGTTCTCTTACTCCATTCGAAATCCCTATTAAAATTTCTGAATTTTTCAAGAAAGCACCGGAGAGTTGGAGGTCTCTTCCGAAAGAACCTCCCAAGATCAAGATGAAGTCTTCCTTGAAATTGTTGGAAGAAGAAGCTCCTCGGATCATGAGGAGTGGAGTTGGCAAGCACTACACCGCTAAGGCGATGAAGAGTATCTTGTTCAAGTATGGGGTCCCTCGCATGCTCAGGACCCTGTACCATCCCCAAGCTATAGATGGGGAAGCTGCTATGATTCTCGAGAAACTGTTTTCTCGATCAAGGAAAGGATGGGACACGAGGAATGTCCCATTGAAGTGCAGGAAGTCTAGAAGGATTCCGGTGAGAATCAAACCGTACAAGCTTGTACGTGGGAGATATTACCATTTGCCGGTGAAATTAGGAACCGGAACCTTTTTGGAAGAATTTTATGATGGATGTGATGAGCACTCCATGGTGTTCAAGGTACATTGAGTAATTCTATGGAGAAGGGTCCAGCTAGCGACCTTAAACCAAGCGTTTATTGGGAGGCAACCCAAGGTATTGCTTTCTTCTCCCTTTTCTAGTTTAGTTTAGATAGTTGCTTTGTTTTTGTTTTCCTCTAGACAACAACCAGGTATTCCAAAAGGAAGGATCACAGTTCAGGAGCTACATTGGAAGAACAAAATTTCGAGAAGTTGAGGAAACGAGCTTTACAGAGATACATCTCGGGTACTGTTAGAACACCTCGACCAAGATGTGCTTCGCCAACCGAGATGGTCTTATCTAGGAGCTATTTCTTACTTCTTCATGCAGTTTAGCTATGTTCGGTGAGCATCTTGTCTCTAGACTTATATTGACCCACTGGGACAGTGTGTCCCAAGTATGGGGTATTTGTATTTATGTGATGACTTTGATGTACTTATTTGATGATTTCGATGTACGCACATTTGATCGGATATTTCATATTGATGCTTCAGTTGCCTTTATATTTTTATCTGATATTACATGCATACCTACATGTTATTTGATTGAGAAAAACGTCGAAACTAAAAAAAAATGGTTTTAAAAAAAAAAAATTTTGACCTCGACCGAGTCAGTTCTGGCCAAACGAGGCGTTTCACCTCGGTTGAACCAAGAACACCTCGACCGATGTGTGTTAACTGAGAGTTTTCGAAAACGATTTTGTGTTACTTATTTGGATATGATCTCAGTGAAGATCTTGTTTACTGACTGGTTTTGAATCCTTTATGTGTTTGAAAGGTTTTATAATATGTTTAAGTTGCTAAATGCTTTGTTTGAAATTATTAGCATGTTTAATACTTTGTTTTTATCCAAATTATGTTGAATTTGAAGGTTGACACCGCAGGTTAAGTTCTCTCACTTTCTTCTTGGAAAGACCAAGGCAATTCATTCTCTTCTCCTTCTTCTTCTTGATCATGCTTAGCCCCTCATATACATTTTGCCTCCCTTTACCTATCCGGGAATTTGGAAGCAAGCGAAGTGGTGAAAGCAAGTGGAGTTAAAATTGAGAAGTGGCTGGAAGTGAAAGTGTTAGAAAGCAATAATAGGTTTGGGGAAGTCAATCATGAAGATGAGTAACTCGGCACCATTCACATAGCCGGGTGTTTGTGTCTTGCCAAAGTCGGATTGAGCGATATTCCTAGCGGGTCATGGTATGTGCATCAAGGGTTTGATGCATCTCGAGAAATTGATGATTGCAGATTTCCTAGGCTTCGGTTATTGTGCACCTCTGTCCATGCATCCCAAAAAGTAAAGTAAAAAGAAAAAAAAAAGTGTGAAATAAGCAAAGCTTATTGGTGGAAGATGTTGCAAGTCAAAGTGGAAGTGAAGTTCATCTTTTCCCGGATTATAGCACCACATTACCTTACACACATCCCTACCCTACACGTTTCTTAACCTTTCTTTTGGGAAGCCCTTGAGACCTTGAGCTTGTTGATTGACTTAGTGGTTTAAACTGGATTATACATGATTAATTATGATAATTATGATTTATTATGCATTCTATGATTTTATGCAAAGATGAACAACTTTCCTATATTTATAAAATGTTTTGAGCATATTGAGTTTTTAAATTCCATGAAGTATTCTCTTAGAGTGATCTATGATAGTTGCGCACCATAAAATGTTTTCGAAAGACTTTTTCATTGATTTTCATGACTTATAATCCATTCTATCTTGTCTTCTATATGAGGAACTTTCTTGGGGACAAGCAAGGGCTAAGTATGGGGTATTTTGATAGCATGAATTATAGTCTATATTTTGGGGTTTGTTTGGACGTTTTATCTTTCATAATCTGCATGTTTGTATGTATATTATGTGATTTTACTACCATTTCATCTACCTTTGCGAGAATCGAGGTCTACACCTAGTTTTGTTGTAATCGTAGGTAAAATGGCACGTTTCGCATCAAAAAGGAGCAAAAGGAGTCATGAGTCATTTGGAGCTACATCCAGGGAGCATAGCCATGGATTAAAGATTTACTTTGGACCAGTTTTGAGAGATTTCACATTCAGTTGTGACTCACCTCGGTTGACCCGAGATTCATCTCGACCGAGGTGATCCAGAGACGCCGACTCGACCGAGGCGAACACCTAGGACGCGGCGAGAATATTTTATTCTTGGCTGAGATCTTTTAAAATTGGAAAGTGATCTTATATTTTTGGCATTGGCTCCTGGAAGGAAGTAGATATGCAGAATCATATATTTTACCTATATTTATGGGAAAATATCTTTCTAAGGTTTATTATCTTTGGAGGGTTATTCTCCTATAAAAAGGGTTGGATTTCCACAAATCAAAAAGGGCCGCATACATCCGCTATCACCCCCGCTTATCACGCAGCAGCCGCAGCATACTCTCATTGGAGAGATTCGAAGAACCTTTTTGAAGGTTGAAGGAATAATCTTAGATTCCAGTAGGATCCTGAAAGTTTGAGTCTTTATCCTTAACCCTAAGCATCTCGTTCAGTCGATGAACATCTCGGCCGGGGTGGAAACTGGCTGACCGAGGTGACTTATGTGATCCATAACTGAGAGTTAAGTGTTAGAGTTTGCCAAATCCTATTCTTATTACACCTTTCCTGGTTCAAAGCAAGCTTAGGATGAGACTTACCCGGTAATTCCTTAGTTTGTGTACCAACGATCATAAGTGTAGGTAATAAAGGTTTATCCTTTATTGGGGTTTGAGTGTGCTTTCATCCCATCTTTGTGAGTTAGCCTGAGACTTACACGGTAAAGGTTGATTCTATTCCCTTAGATGGTGTGTTAGTTTGAGGTTATAGTTCTTTATCTTGATTCCTAGAGACTTACCCGGTAATAGGAGTTACGGTTTAGGATTAGTGAGTAGTGAGACTTACCCGGTGATCTATTCCACTTTATTAACACCTTCCCCACGCAAAAATCTCAGCTTTGTCCGCTTATCTATAGATCTTGAGTTGGAACCACAACTAGATGCTTTAATCCCTAGAATTGCATGTTTGCTTTATTGACTTCTTATTCATCTTTGATTGTGTTAATTGCTCTTTGTGGTTAGTATTCACGAAGCTTACCGTTATTGACTTTGTTTCACCGAGTCCCTGTGATCGACCCCTGGAATCTTCTTGCTTTTTACTACGATTGACCCGTACACTGCGGGTTCGCATCCTTGTTTTAAGCTTAAGTCTAGGGTTATAAATTTAAAGCTTGCACACACCGTTTGGAGCGAACAGTCACCTTTACCCTTTTCTGGTCTAACACTCGAGACAACTTAAATCAAATCTAGTGGTCATCCTTTTTTCTTATTTCACTTGGCATTGTTATATTATTTATATATCTCTAATTTATCGTTAACTCTAACCCAGGCTTCCCACGCATTACCCAAGATCTTAAGTGACATAGATATGTCGGTAATGACGGTATTAAACACAAAGTGATCTTATATCAGTTATTTGATCATAAATACTCGATACATGCTAACACACCGTCAACATTGAACTCTTGTACCCTCCACTTTTATCGGACTAGTAATATCCCTCTAACTCAAAACGCAACTAGGCTCTGTTCCGACATAATGTTACACATAAAATCTACTCCTATATTATGCTTTCTTTAAGCACGGTTACTAGGTTGCAAGTATGCTCTTGTCGCTTCTCTTTCTTATGTATCTTCGACTCAGGATGGTAGTTACTAACTTTGAGCTTTCTAGTGCAGGCCATCCACAATATATTTTTTTTACATCATTAATTGTTTCCTAATCCATCGTGAAAACTCACTCTAGAGTATTCTATTAGTATAGAATTCCACACTACTTGTCTGGCAACATGTAACAAAGCCATCACTCTTCACTCGGATCCATAATAGGGTACCAGTCTCCTTCTATTACCTCTACATGCACCTAAGTTTCCGTACAACATTTTCAGTCACTCACATAGCCTATCTCAAGTTTCTTTCAACTAGAATGCATTTCACTAACTATCACCATCTTAAACTCGACACGGCATCCATCAGTACCCTTGAGGTTCTTGCTTTGTGGGTTAGGACCCACCACGCTTCCGTTGCGCTCCTCTGATTATCCTGTTGTCACTCATTAATCCTAAGGACCTTTTCTGTTAAGTATCAAATGATTGACCACAAAACTCTTTCTTCCAATTACACCATGAGTCTTATATGGATGAAGTACCTTCTTTACTTGCATTAAAAAAAACAACTTCTTCCGCTTACTTTCTTAATTCTTCTACCACGGATCCAAACTCCCTGACTTGACCGGAGTTTGATCTTAACTAGCCAAGAAGTAACCCTTAAAACGTTTCTCTTTATACCTGTAATTCATCCATGAAGGTTGTCATTGCCTACTTGAGGAAATCCTCTTAGGGGACGGTAAAGCTACTCCATAGATCCACCGTCACAAATATCTCTTCTTAACGGCACATAACTCGTCAATACCAAACAATACTTGCATGTCCTTGGTTGACATCTGTCAGTCTATAATTGACTTATCTCAATTTCATACCTCTACTGGCATTAAACTTTTGGTGCACATCACCAAATCGATTAATCTTTTTATCCTTCTTTAGTTCGTCTTATCTTTCACTCTTCTACTTCCTTTGGGACAACTCTCTTTCTCAAGTCTCACTGTGCCATTCGCCTGACGTCAAAAGTCGTTCCTAACACTCCGCGATAGATGGTAAGTGTCTTGTAGTTCCAAAGACTTTTAATTACCTCCCAATTGTAGTCCCTTTACAGGGACCGTGTGTGTTGATGACCTTATGTTCTGTTATAAATGGGGGTTACCCTGAACTCTTGAGTCCACCACACGATTCTCACAAGCACAGGTTCCTTAATCGGCGTTTTTTGTAATATTTCCTTCCAAATCTCTGTTGACTATGTTACAGGGCTTCAATCCTTTTGACACTAGCGTTATGATTCCTCTTAGAATTCTTATCTTTAAAGAAGACAAAATGTCTCCAGGCTTGTGAAGTCTACCCTTCGCTCTTACATTAAGTTGTATCTCTCCATTCCATGTAAATTGTGATCTGTCAAAATTTCCTTAGCTAGTAGGTAAACAATTGCTCATAACAATCCTTTTATACTTCTTTAGTTCGTTCTACCTTCCACCGTTCCGCTTCTTATAGGCTAACTCCATTTCTCTAGTCCGATTGTGTCATTCATCTGGAATAAATAGTCGTTTCATGTTTTCACGATAGCTTGCAAGCGTCTTTGAAATTCTTATGGCCGTAATGATCATCCTCTTGCAGTTCCTTTTGCATGGACCATCTGTGTTGATGGCTTTGGTCCCGTGATAATTCGGGTTACCCTAGACTCTCGAGTCTAGCAAGGTCGTTCTCCCATACAGATTTCTTCACTGGAGTTAGTGGTAATATCGCCTTCATGAAACTCCGTTGACCCTGCTACAAGCTTCCATTCTTTAGATATTGGCGTCGCGGTTTCTTTCAAACTACTTATATCTCTGAGGAGGGTCAAAACCTCCCCACACTTGTGGGGTCTTCCTTTTCGCTTTTACACTCAATTATAGGTCTTCATTTCATACACCTTAGATTCTCACACTTGGATTGACCCTCTGTCTCTTTTGGTTTCTCATGCCCATAATGGTCTATGGGGCATCTGCCTCGATTATAATGTCCTTGATTCCGCAATCTTGGTTGTACTCAATTCTACTTGTCTCGGTCCAATATTGTTATCTCTAGTCCGCACTCTTGTAGTCTCTTGCATGGTTCCTCTAATTCCATCTCTCGGCCTCGTTTGCTCGAGTTCCTTGTACGACCTTCTATTCCTTCTAACTGAACTGACTCAGGAATTTCTTCCTCATCTGATTGTGCTTGTGGTAACAATTATCTTCACCACTTTACTTCCTTGATCACTTGTTGTTTGGATACTTTATAAGGATCACCAAGTAGCCTACCCGAGTATAACATTCAATTCAGGGTTCGGTTTCATTGCCTCGTGTTGAAAACTCTTCAAGTCCGCTACCGATTTATAATGAGGCGATAATCACTTCATTATATCACAACTAAAGGATACAAAATATCCTTTAGGATACTAACATGCTATACATATACATATATATAATCATACATTAGAACATATCGATATAAGTCTATATACTAACTAACACACCTATCATTCTAAGTTGCAGAGATCCACGGAGAGCGATGGTAGTCCGACGTACTACTAACCCACAACCCGACTATGCTCGTGTATAAACATAAATCCGTTTTGAAAATTTTAGACCCCTTTCGGGTTCTAGTTATTTTATACAATCGGTCTTTCAGAAGATTTCAAGTGCCATTGTTGCCAACCCAGACCTCTGATACCATATTCTAACACCCCAAATTCTGAGAACTCGGAGAGCTACTGGTTAGGAACTCACAATGGGTCCCGACCTTAGTATGACAAGAATTTTACATGGATCTTACAACAAGGCACAAAAGTATTTAAAACATTTGAAAACTTTAAACAATATATACATGGAGAATATGTATCAGCCTTACAAGAAAAGATAAATAAAGCGACGCATGCATATGAAGAAAATAAGGCAACCTCGTCCCCAACTAAATGAGTACGTGGACCCGGCTGACCATTCCCTCTGGATCTCTCTACAACTGTATTAACCTGCAAGGCATCTACAAGCGGTATAAAACCATTAGCTAACATTCTATGCATAAGTATAAAGGTAAAAGCACAAACACACAACATACACAATCAACATGCAACACTGAATCCTTTTATTATCTTTAATTAGGTGATAGGTCGTTACTAATGATCCTTATTTTGTGACAAAAAAGATTCCCAAACCTCGCCCCTGTCCCCGTTTACCAACGCGGAATGGTACTAATGCATCTCACCGTCTACCTGACTAGGCTGGTCGCAAGGAACCTCCTAGAATCTCGCAAGAGCTAGGCAGATGATGTCACGACCCGTTATCATACACTTGGGTCAATTACGTAAATAATAAAGTCGGACTAATCCGGTTTCGTTGTTTATCATAACTAACAAACACCACTCATACACATTACACTCATACAAGAAGTCAACTAAGTAAGTTTGTGGACTTACCTGAACTAGATCTCGACTTTCTAATTCGCAAATCGATCTGTACAATAGGAATTCAGTGGCCTGTCAAAGGAGGCAAGTGTGTCAGCACACTTTCTAGGTGATTAAAAGTCTAAGACTTCTAAGATAGTAGGTCTTAATAGAACGGAATTGATTACATTATTAATTTATTGTAAAATGACTATTTTACCCTTGGTCCCGAAACTTCTAAAAATTCCATAATTTATGTCTAAACTTTTATTTGAGACTAAAATGTCATATTCTAACTCCTAAAGATGAGTTTGGTTACAAACTGGCAATTTACACATTCTTCTTATTTTCCGAAAGGTCATTAAGATCCAACTTCGGCTTCAAATATAAAACTCGAATAAATTTATAAAATTTCCAAAATACTTCCTTAGGTCCTATATGATATCCCATCTACTCATAGGAGAAAGAATTTCTTAAAACTGTTAAAGCATCACTTCTACAAAAATTTCTAAAGTTGGTTACAACACTTAACAAACAACACACTGTCTTAATTTTGAAAAATCATAACTCCTAAACTACTCGCTGAATTTATCCCAAATTTTGTTATTTTCTACTATAAAATCTTATCTATAATATATCCAAAATTCAGCCGCAAAGAAGATCAAAATCCTAATTAAAACTATCTCACAAAACCGAATTTCAGCACAACAGAAAAACTACTTACACCTCAATCTTTGAAAAATCATAAATCCCAAACCACTCGTTGTATTCCTCTCAAATTTTAATATGTTCTACAACAATATGTCAACTATATCATATCCAAAATTCAAGTCCAACAGAGATCAAAAGCCTATTCAAAACTATCTCACAAAACAGCATCACATGCTGTTTTTCCCAACACTCAGCACAGTTATAAAAACTGCATGAGGAATCAACTTTGCAACATCATAACTCTCCAACCGTAACTCTGATTTCTCTAAAATTTAAGTATGCTTTACTATGCAATACCGTCTATAACATATCCGAAAACCAGCCAAAAAGAATGAGTTTAGCATACCTAAATCTGGCCCAGAAGTTGGATCCTTGACACAATTTTGAAAATTCAGAAAAAGGCTGAAACTTCACAGATCTACAGATAGTAACTCCAAGTCAGGTTAAAGGATGTTTAAATCTCGATCAGGACCTGAGGAAGAAGGGAAGTAGGAGAGGAGAAGGAAGTCTTGACTCACCTTGGTCCGGAAGCAATCAGGGTCGAGATAGTAGCAGCTTCAACCGGCTCTTCAAGTGCTGTTGTTGCTGGCTGCGTTCTTGCGTTTCTCCTGCGCCAGAGGACTCGGTTATGCGTCTGCAGAGAGGTAAGGTCTCGTGTGAAGGCGGAACAAAAGAGGGAGTTAAGAGGGGCGTTCAATAAGGGCGTTACAGCTCTCGTAACTCCTGAGCGTTTGCTCTCTTAGGTGGGCTGGATGGGGGTTGTACGGGCTACAAGAAGGCTGCTATTGGGCTCGTAAACAGGATGGGCTGCTGTGCGAGGATGGCTGGGAGACAGCAGGTCCGTGTGGGTTGGAGGGTTATGGGTAGCTAGGCCATCATAGCAAAGGGATGGGCTGAAACAATTGTAAGAAGGATGGCTGAAATAATTGTAAGAAAGATGGGCTGAATAGTTTGTTAAAAACTTGTCAAAACACGTCATGGCCTTGTTAGGCCCATGAATGAGTTTGTCACAGGTTTGTCGGGCTTTGTCATGGCCTCGTCTCAGCTTAGTCATGATCTCATCTAAAGTCATCGATAAGAATGAATAATAATAATTAGGGTTTGATATAAATCTATCATTTTATGTGAATTAAATTCTACATAAAATGATAAATAATTATAAGAATTAGAGCTTGATATAGTTTTATCATTTTATGTGAATTAAATTCTACATAAAATGATAAAATTCGTGAAGAAATAAATACTAGATAGAATGGAATACCGTCAACGCCTCGAATTCCGATTTGCTTCGGAATTAAACTAAATAAAAATTCCGGATATTACAACCTTGTATGTGTGATATTGTTTGACTACTTGTTTATTTCATGATTGAGTGCTTAGTCAATGATGTGTGCTTTTGATAACCTTGATGTGCGGGATACTTAGATGTGGAAACGACGAGACTTTTGTGTAGTGATCAGATACACCTGTTTGGTGCCTAAAAGGCCGATCGGGATTGTCTTACCCTATGTTTCGGGTCGAAACTTATTGTTAGGGGGGATTGATGTAATACCCGAAAATTTTCTTCCGACTATTTCCGAAAGAAATCAGAACTTGACCGATTATGACTTTTTCGGCGCTATAGTTCGTTAGTTTGCATTTTGACATTATGTTGTCTTCTTTTAAGTTTCGGGACGAAACTTATTTTTAGGGGTACTAATGTAATACCCCGAAATTTAATTTCCGGTAAATCCCGAGTCAACTAAAATCTTGTTATTTTATGTGAAGAGTTAATCACATAAAATATTATTTTCCCAATTTCTATGATTTTATGTGAAACTTAATCATATAAAATCATTCCTAAATCAGTCTTGCAAGCCTTATAGTATTTGACCCATTTGACAAACCCATGACTAAGTTATGACAAGGCCATCCGGGCCCATTTTGACAAGATCACTTCAGCCAAAAGACAAGGCAAACCCTAACAGCCTCCCACCTTCACGTACACAATAGGCTGCTGCGGCCAACCCTCGTAACCCTAGAAGTCTTGCAGCGACAGCCTGTCTTCCTCGTACACGCAGGCAGTACGGGTGAGCCGTTCCTCCCCTCCGTCCTCCACGCAGCCACCAACTCTCCTACAGTCGACCGTCGCCGGCAAAGCCCTCTCTCCCCTCGTCGATCTCCCAACAGGCGCAAGACTCTTCTCTTAGTTCTCCAAGCGGACTCTATCTTTGTCTCAACCCAGCGGACAAATGGCGGCGGGGCAACAGGTCTCTGCCCTCGTCCTTCTGCAAGCATCTGCAACCACAGCAACACCAGCGTGCCCATGGCTGCGAGCTGGTATTCGACTCCCTTCTCCTCGAGCATGCGAGTCAAAACCATCAGCAGCGGCACCTCAGGACGGACCGCTTCCCTTCGAGTCAGCAACAAGTGTAGACGCTCCTGTTTCTATCTAGAGATCGATCTTCTTAGCCTTGCGAACAACAACAGCAGCTGGTGCTACATCCTTCACCCTTCGAGCCATGGAATCGAGTAAGATCTTTCTCCGTCCTTCCTTAGTCCTTCTCTTTGACCAATCGTTAACATATATATGCTGATGTTAGCACCCTTTGTGTCTTCAATCCGTCCCTAACAGCCTCGAAAGATAGCTTGAAGAGCTGAGGCGTTTTCTGAGTTTTCAGAAGTGAAGAACAGTCAACTTCGGCCCCAGTTTTGGGTAGGTTAGACTCCACCTTTACTGCTGATTTTCGGATATGTTTTAGTCGATATTGTACAGTATAACATACTAAAATTTGAGTGGAATCCGAGCTACGGTTTGAGAGTTATTGTGTTCCAAAGTTGACGCCTCATGCAGTTTTTATAAATGTGCTGAGTGTTGGGAAAAACAGCATGTGATGCTTTTTTGTGACATGGTTCTGAATAAGCTATTGATCTCCGTTGGGCTTGAATTTGGATACAATATAGTTGACATATTGTTGCAGAACATATTAAAATTTGGGAGGAATCCAGCCAGTGGTTTGGGATTTACGATTTTTCAAAGATTGGGTCGTAAGTAGTTTTTCTGTTGTGCTGAAATTTCTAAGTGTTGAAGAAAGGTGCTTGTGATGCAGTTTTCTGAGATAGTTTAAAATAGTCCTTTGATCTTCTTTGCTGATGAATTTTGGATATATTATCGATAAGATTTCATAGTAGAACATACTGAAATTTGAGATGAATCCGAGTTGCAGTTTAAGAGTTATGGCGTCCCAAAGTACAGACTTTAAGTTGTTTTTCCAAGATTGATTTTTGACTAAGTATAGGAACATTTTAGTGTAGTAGTCAACTTTAAGGAGTTTTGTAGAAGGGATATTTGAACAGTTTTAGGAAATTCTTGCTCCTATGAGTAGATTAGATATCATAGAAAATTTAGAGATTTATTTTAGAATTTTTATAAATTTATTTTAATTTCATATTTGAAGCTGTAGTTGGACCTTAGAGACTTTTCGAGAAATAGAAAAGTTGGTAGTTTATCTAGTTGCTACCTAAGATCATCCTAGGGAGTGGAATATGGTTAGTTAGCATCAAATAAGAATTTAAGTACGTATCACGGATTTTTGGAAGTTTCGGGACCAAGTGCAAATAGTCATTTTACCATAAATTGGTACTGTATTAAATTCTGTTCTAATAGGATCTACTATCTTAGAAGTCTTAGACTTCTAATTACCTAGAAAGTGTGCTGACACACTTGCCTCCTTTGACAGGCTACTGAATTCCTATAGTTACCGATGAGTGGTGATTAAGAGAGTCGAGATTTGATTCTGGTAAGTCCACGGACTTACTTAGCTGGCTTCTTGTATGAGTGTGATGTGTATGAGTGGTGTTTGTTAGTTAAGATAAATAATGAAACCGGAATAGGCCGACTTTAATATATTGTATAATTGACCCAAGTGTATGATAACGGGCCGTGACATCATCTACCTAGCTCTTGCGAGAGTCTAGGAGGTTCCCTGCGACCAGCCAAGTCCGGTAGACGGTCAAATGCATTAGTACCATTCCGCGTTGGTATACGGGGACATGGGCGAGGTTTGGGAATCCCTCGTGTCACAAAATAAGTATCATTAGTAATAACCTATCACCTAATTAAAGATAATAAAAGGATTGAGTGTTGCATGTTGATTGTGTATGTTGTGTGTTTGTGCTTTTAACTTTATCCTTATGCATAGAATGTTAGCTAACGGGTTTATACCGCTTGTAGATGCCTTGCAGGTTAAGACAGTTGTAGAGAGATCCGGAGGAAATGGTCAGCCGGGTCCACGCACTCATTTAGTTGGGGACGGGAATGTCTTCTGTTCTTCATATGCGTCATTTTAGTATCTTTTCTTGTAAGACTGATACATTCTCCATGTATATATTGTTTAATGTTTTCAAATGTTTTAAATACTTTTGTGCCTTGCTGTAAGATCCAAGTAAAATTGTTGTCAAACTAAGGTCGGGACCCATTGTGAGGCCCTAACTAGTAGCTCCCCGAGTTCTCAGAATTTTAGGTGTTACACGAGTTATAAAGTTATAGATTGAGTTGTGATTAAGAGAGTCGAGATCTGATTCAGGTAAGTCCACGGATTTACTTAGCTGGCTTCTTGTATGAGTGTGATGTGTATGAGTGGTGTTTGTTAGTTATGATAAATAACAAAACCGGAATAGGCCGACTTTAGTATATTGTGTAATTGATCCAAGTTTATGATAACCGGTCATGACATCATCTGTCTAGCTCTTGTGAGAGTCTAGGAGGTTCCCTGCGACCAACCTAGTCCGGTAGACGGTCAAATGCATTAGTAACATTCCGCGTTGGTAAACGGGGACAGGGGCGAGGTTTGGGAATCCCTCGTGTCACAAAATAAGGGGGGTGTATTCAATCGAGACTTTTAAATATTTTGACGGATTCTTAATAATCATAGCATTTGCAAATTCTGTGGGAAATTTTAATTCTATATAGAGTCAATACACAGATTCTGTGGAAATCTTATGTGTTGGGGGAAGATTTCTATGGATTTTAGGTAGTTATAAAAGTAATGAAGAATCCTACAAAATCAATGAAATAATAGATTCTTTTAAAATCCACAAACTTTTAAATACCATAGGAATTTTATGGAAAATTTTAAATCCTAATTGAATACCTACAGATTTATATGGACTTTTAAAAATCTATATTCAATACCCATAGACTTTTAAACTCTAAAAAATTCCTATAGACTCTTAATTGAATACACCCCCTAAGTATCACTAGTAATAACCTATCAGCTAATTAAAGATAATAAAAGGATTGAGTGTTGTATGTTGATTGTGTATATTGTGTCTTTGTGCTTTTATCTTTATACTTATGCATAGAATGTTAGCTAACGGTTTTATACCGCTTGTAGATGCCTTGCACGTTAAGACAGTTGTTGAGAGATCCGGAGGGAATGGTCAGCCGGGTCCACGTACTCATTTAATTGGGGACGGGAACGTCTTCTGTTCTTCATATATGTCGTTTTGGTACCTTTGTTTTGTAAGGCTGATACATATTCTTCATGTATATATTGTTTAAAGTTTTTAAATGTTTTAAACTCTTTTGTGCGTTGTTGTAAGATCCTAGTGAAATTGTTGTCAAACTAAGGTTAGGACCCATTGTGAGGTCATAACTAGTAGCTCTCCGAGTTCTCAGAATTTGGGGTGTTATACTTACTAATGTCCCTAATAAGATATTTTGGTCTACTCTCGAAGAAGAGAGAAGTTGTATGACAAGTTTCTTCGGAATGGCAACCCCGTAGGATATAAATGAAGTTACAAGTCTTCTTGGTCATGCCGATCATTTCCAGATTTGTGGAGATATTCTCCAAGGTAAAACCATCTACCCGCCAACCTACTTCAGAAGACAACAAAGCATTGAGTGGGACAAAAATTTACAATGGAGTTGTTGGGAATTAAGAGGAGATTAATTGGTGCAACTGTTTATTGAAATTGCCTTGAGGTTTAATGGGTTTGAAGTGTACAAGTGATTTTCCAAGACAAGGTCCTAATGGAGTATTGGGGACAATTTAAAGTAATAGAGTATGTGTCTCGTTAGTAGAATTAGTGTAAAGTAGAATACTTCCTTCGTTAATTTGAACTTGCAACAAAAATTGAGGAAACGGAACATCAAAGTTTGGTTTGACAAGAACCTAATCCAACGGTGTAAATTGAAAATTCGATCTTCTTTGTTAGAGAAAATCAAAGAGAAAAATAATGGAAATGTTGCATTGAGAAAGACCCGAGAAGGAAGTTCAATTTCCGAAATAGCGGACCTGTTTGAGATCTCTGCACGAGATGGGAAAATGGTTTACGGTTGGTATGGCCGCCGAGAGTAGAGGTTGATCACCCGGTGTTGCATGTGTATCAGTCAATAGAGTACATACATGACTCGAGACATATGGTCGTCATGACGTTTTAGTGGTAGACGAGGGACCAATGAGGCTAACTTGAAGACGCAAGTTAGTATCTTTAGTTGAGTTTTACGCTGAGTTAGGAGTGTCGATAGAATAGACGGGTTAGACATAGTTTTTTCCTAGGTTGAGTTATGTGCATGTGTGATGTTCTGTGTAGTTTGTAGCCTGTGCGGGATTGTGCTATATAACATTTTATATCTTGCGGTGATAGTTTGAGTAGATGATGTATTTAGATTAGAAGGTTTAAGCCTTCTTAGTTGAGAGTTTATACCTCGGCCTTAGGGACCGAGAAGTTCGACGCATAGGAAGTTTCGAGACGAAACTTGTTTTTAGGGGCATCTAATGTAAAGCTCAAATTTTAAGCGTGTTCTCGATAAGTATCTTTCCGTATATTTATTGATATTTTAATAGCCTAAATATATTTTTCTAGGTATTTTACATCGTAATTTGAATTTTACGAGTGTTGATATATATATACATATTATCCGTATTTATATCATTATATTATTATCAAGAAAATTTTACGGAAGTACTTTATATATCGTAAACAATATTTTTACGAGTATTTACTGTTGTTTATATTTTCAGTATATTATTTTGCGGAAAAAGTTGGAAGGTTATTCCGATTCGTAAATCCCGTTACCTATACTTTTATCAAGTTTATTCATTTCCAATTTTATTTTTATTTTCCTTTCTTTCTTGCTTTTCTGTTTTTCGTTTCCCTCTTCCTTCACTGCTGGTGTGACAACTCTTCACCCTTAGCTTGCAGCCTACACAAGCAAGCTACATGACCCCTCGTTGCAACCCTTAGCTGACCCCGCACTCATCTCCCTCTGTAACTTCTGGTCACCTTCTCCATGATGAAGCTGAAGTAGCATCAAGCCTCCCCCTCTGCTCATCCCTTCCCCCTTTAGCCTCCCCAGCAACCAGTCTCCAGCCCCCCTGCAGACAGTCTTCAGCCTCCTCTTCCCTCGACTCACCTGCTTCTCTTGGCTCCGCAACTCGGGAACCCCGCACCCTCTCTCACCTATGCAGACCTGACCATTCGTTCCCCTGTGAAACACTCCTCGCAAGCCTCTCGAGGATCTCCCCCTCCTCTCTTATCTCAGTTACTCCTTCTCTCTCGCTTCTCAAACTTGCTGTGCCACACCCGGATCAACTTAGTAACCAGGAAACATCGAGCCGGCCCTTCTCCCTCGAGCCTCGCACCGGCAACTACGGACCTCCTCCGTCGCTTATCAGTGACAGCTTCTCAAAGTCTCCTCTATCTCGCCGGAAACCACACCACGAGAGGGAGCACCACGCCGCAACCTCCTTACTCGCCTTCGCCGGAGCTCCGCCTGCGCTCCCCACCACCGGGAGAGCCGCCAACGCCGTGCTGGATCCCAACTGAAGCCGCCGCCCCTGTGGAAAGCCTTTCCCAGCCGGAGCCCTGCTGAAGCGCGTCTTAAGAAAACCCTTTAGGGTTAATTCAAATCCCCCCCTAATTTGGTATAATTACTAGATGTACCCATATTTTTTATAATTGACGAATTGACCCAACTTTTATGAAGTAGCAGAAGTGCCCCTCTTTGTATATTTACAGAAAATGCCCAATGTTTTATTTACGGAAAATGGCCCAAGTTTATGAAATGCTTATATTTTCCCTAAAAATGTAATTGTCGATTTTAAACTCGGATTTGAATTAAGAGGTTATTCTTATAGCATATGTATTATATATGATGACCAAGTTTAGCCTTTAAAGCTAAACTTGTTTAGTTTGCTGTTAGGTTCGGAAACGACCCCAACAATGGCCTAGCGAGTCCAAGTTCGACATCCATCCATCGTCTTCTGCCTTTTCGGCATCGTGCGAGTTACCTTTCCTTCGATCTAGTTATGTTTAGTATTAATAGCATGCTAGGTTGGATCTAGCATAATTTAGTGGAAATACCAAGTAGTGGTTATGGACCTTAGGTGAGTGTTTGAGGATTGTGAAATGTGTTATGACTTAAGGTGCTGATGTTATTTGATGAGGATTGTGAGGTTTGAGAAATCGAGTATATGGTTGTTGAGTTTATGGGCTAGGATATGCGTATCCTAACATGGTGTTGTTACCGTTGAGTTTGTTTGGACTAGGAATATTTATCCTAGTATGTGCTATGGGTTATGATCCAACGAGATCATAGGGTCTAGAAGTCTAAGGACTTCTAGCTTGTGTTGAGTGTGATGTGAGCTGTTAGCTCCAAATGGTGTGTGCAAGCTTTAAATTTATATCCCAAGAAATATGCTTAAAACAAGGATGCGAACCCGTAGTGTACGGATCAATTATAGTAAAAGCAAGAATTCCGGGGTGTCGATCTCAGGGACCTAGGTGAAACAAAGCAAGTATAGGTAGTTAATGTAACTAATAACCACAAAAGCGATTAAAGCAATTAAAGAGATGATAATAAGGTCAATTAAAAGGGAATATGCAAATTCTAGGGATTAAAGCGTCTAGTTGTGGTTCTAACTCAAGATCTCAAGATAAGCGGACAAAGCTGAGATTTTGCAAAGGGAAGGTGTTTCTAAAGTGTGAATAGATCACCGGGTAAGTCTCACTACTCACTAATCCCAAACCAAAAGCTCCTATTACCGGGTAAGTCTCAAGGCACTAAGGAAAGGAATTATAATCTAAAACCAACACACCAACTAAGGGAATAGAATCAACCTTTACAGGGTAAGTCTCAGGCTAACTCACAAAGATGGAATGAAGGAACACTCAAACCCCAATAAAGGATAAACTTTTATTATCTACACTTATGATCTTGGGTAAACAAACTAAGGAATCACCGGGTAAGTCTCATCCTAGACTTGCATTGAACCAGGTAAGTGTAATAAGAATAGGATTTGGCAAACTCTAACACTTAACTCTCAGTTTCGGATCAGAAAAGGTCACCTCGGTCAGTAAAGATCCACCCCGGCCGAGATGTTCATCGACTGAACGAGATGTACTAGGGTTAAGGATAAAGACTCGAACTTTCAGGGTCCTATTGGAATTAAGATTATTCTATCATCATCTTTCCCACAACTTTCAGCCAATCACCCTAGAATCGCACAAAGAAATTAGCCACTCATCATCATGAAAGCAATAATCAAATATATGGGAAGAGAATGAATATTTGAACACAAAGACCTTAAGAACAAGGCTTCAATAACTAAATCAAATATCAAACAAATCAGCGTTCCTTGGATCACAAATCCAACAAGACAATCAAACAAAAGGGAATCGCAAAAAGTCTTACAAATCCCCTCAAAAGCTATCTCAAAACTATGAACTTCCTTCCTTCAATCTTCCTTCAAACTTCCAAAAATCCTTGCTAACTGCAGCTTCTTCAAAGACTGGATGGTATATCGGATGCTGAATTTGTGGACATTCCAACCCTTTATATAGGAGAATTATCTTCCAAAGACAATAATATCTTAAAAAGATAATATCCTAATAAAATATATCTTATCTCTAAAATAGATCTCCCAAATATGTGATCTTCCTTCTAGAAATCCCGCCCAAAAATATAAGATCTCTCCTTCCAAAAATAAAAGATCTCAGCCGATAAAATATATCTCGCCGGTGCCAGGGTGTTCGCCTCGGTCGGGGCGCTCCTCAAGATCACCTCGGTCGAGGTGACACTGTAGTTGACCGAGGTGAATCTCAACTGAATGTGAAATCTCTTAGATCTGGTCCAAAGTAAATCTTCTTTGTTAATTCCTTGCTTCCTGAGTTCTTTTTTAAGCTCCTGAATGTAGCTCCTATTACTCCTTTGCTCCTTAGCTCCATTTCGATCTAAAACGTGCGATTTTACCTACGATTACATCAAAACTTGGTGTAGATCTCGATTCCCGTAAAGGTAGATGAAACAACCATATAATCATATAATATACATCCAAACATGTAGATTATTGAAGATAAAACGTCTAAACAAGTCCCAAAATATTGACTTTAATACATGCTATCAAAATACCACATATTTGTCCCGTGCTTGTCCCCAAGCAAGTTCCTAATCTTAAGTACAAGATGGAATGGATTATAAGTCATAAAGATCAATGAAAAGTATTTCAAAACATTTTTGGTGGTGTGCTCCACTCATAGATCATTCTAAGAGAATGCTTCATGATATTTAAAATCAAAACATGATCAAAATATTTTATAAATATAAGAAAGTTGTTCATCTTTGCATAAAATCATAGAATGCATAATAAATCATAATTATCGAAATTAATCATGTATAATCCAGTTTAAACCACCAAGTCAATCAACAAGCTCGAGGTGTCAAGGGCTTTTCAAAAGAAGATCAAGAAACGTGTGAGGGTGGGATGTATATAGGGAATGTGGTGCTAGAATCCTGGGAAAATGATCTTACTTCACTTGCTTTTGAACTTCAACATCTTCCACCAATAAACTTTGATTATTTTCGTTTTACTTTAGTTTTTGGGATGCATGGAAAGAGGTGCACAATAACCGAAGCCTAGGAGATCAGCAATCATCAATTTCTCGAGATGCCTCAAACCCTTGATGCACATACCATGACTCGTTAGGAATATCGCTCAATCCGACTTTGGCAAGACACAAACACCCGGCTATGTGAATGGTGCCGAGTTACTCATCATCATGATTGACTTCCCCAAACCTATTATTACTTTCTACACTTTCACTTCCAGCCAACTTCTCAACTAACTTCACTTGCTTTCACCACTTCGCTTGCTTCCAAATTCCCGGATAGGTAAAGGGAGGCAAAATGTATATGAGGGGCTAAGCATGATCAAGAAGAAGAAGAGAAGAGAGTAAATTGCCTTAATCATCCCAGGAAGAAAGTGATAGAACTCATCATGTGGTATCAACCTTCAAATTCAACATAATTTGGATAAAAATAAAGTATTAAACATGCCGAAAATTTGAAACAAAGCATTTTGGAACTTAAACATATTATAAAACCTTTCAAACATATAAAGATTTTAAAATCAATCTGCAAACAAAATCATTACTGAGGTCATATCCAGAAAAGAAGCACAAAATGTTTCGAAAACTTTCTCAGTTAAATCGCCTCGGTCGAGATGTTCTAAGTCAACCGAGGTAAAGTACCTCGTTTGGCAAGAGTCATCCCGGTCGAGGTCATAAATTTTTATTTTTTTTAACTAGTGTTTGACGTTTTTCTCAATCAAATAACCTGTATGCATGCATGTAATCTCAGATAAGCAAGTAGAGCATAAAGAAAAATCATAAAAAGTCATACAAGTCATACATAGTGTCAAATAAGATACATCAATACCCCATACTTGGGACACATTGTCCCAATGGGTCAAAATAAGTCTAGAAAACAGAGTACTCACCGGACATATGCTGAGGTGCATAATAAATAAATAAAAGAAATCCTACAAGCTCTAATCCTGATTTATTGGTGGTGGTGGTGGATACGGGATGTAATGATGCTGGGATGGATCAAAAGGGTAGCCCATGGTATGCTGGAACTATATCTCCAACATCCGGCGCTAGTAGTGCTGACTCTCCCTCATCTCCAACATATCCAAGGACAGGGCGGCGTAAGAGTCGATCATCTAGTCCGTCAGCTCGTCAATTCGTCGTTGAGCTATGGGATCCCTCTGTCTATGGACTCTGCGCCTAGCAGGACGTGATGGTGTTGCAGTTGCCTCCTCCTCTGTAGCCTCGTCGTCTAAGTCGACAACTGGCACACTAGGGCCTGCTGTATATATCCCTGTCTCCATGGCAGCACCGCCATCAACATCCTCATCCTCCTCCTGCACCTGAGCTGCTGTTGCGTCTCTATCATCCTCAATGTAAGGTATCCACGTGGTGGACCAATACTGAGGGTCGTAGACTGAGAACTGGGCTGACCACCTAATACCCTAAGGGGCAGTCTGCTCCCAAGGCATCACTACATATGGTGTAGTGATTCCACGAGGAACCAGAATCCTCCTCGTGATCATCTCTTGAAGTCCTAGCGGCTTGGCAGCCGCCACCAATGTACATGCACTAAGGTCCAGATCCATGACTGTCGCTATATAAGTCACCAGGCCACCACAACAAATATCTCTCTTCCCCTTAGCCTTGATCCTATGCAAATCCTCAGCTAGCATCGCCCCAAAATCAGGCACTCCCCCAATCACCATACAAAATTGACTCAGAAGCTCCCCCTGTCTAATCTTCTAGGGCATCTCAGTACGCGCTAGAAGGGTCTCACTGAATATACGGTTGGCGAGTTGAAAAGCAAGGTGGAAGATGATGCGCTACCTGGAGTCTTCAGGTCTTCATCTATCATCAGCATGCTCTACAACGTGAGCAATCTGTCCCCAAAACTATCGAGCTATGGCTCGAGAAGGGAAGTCGGTAACTGTGGGGGTCGGGAAGCCAAAAATGTCTCTCTATTGGTCCATGGGAACTAGGTAGTTCCGGTTCAGCAACCGGTACTTGATGGCTCTCTCCTCAGACAGGTGAGTACCAGAACTCACAAACTCTAATGTAGGCTCGAGGTAGGGTGGAGCTCTAATCTCCATGAACTGCTCCAACCCCACCATAGAAACCATCCTCCTAAGATCATCAGCCACATGGAGCTAGTCAAAAGCAGAAATATCCAAAAACCGTGGCGCAATCACGGGACGTGCGCATATGCGGTCAAAGTCAGCCTGGTGACGCCCGTGGATCACCGGAATAGAAGGTTGGGAAGAAGAAGAAGGTGAGGATATATCCCTCAGAACTAGCTTGCGATCAGATGTGGAACTCATTTTTCTCTCTCTGACAAGTCACCTCGGTTGCTCTGACAGATCTCAAGAATCACCTCGGCCGAGGCACAGGTCGACTAGACCGAGGTAAATCGCTGTATGATTTCAACTCTTTGATTTCCAGTTCTTTTCCCCCAATTTCACTACCAGTTGTTCCTAAGGGGTACTTAAGCTTTTTCCAACACAAATTATTGGCAACCAAAGCCAATTACGTCTAAAACTGTAAGAAGAAGAGAGGTTAGAGTTTTCGACTTTTTATCCAAGATTCGGTCGATTCGAGGCGTTGTTGTTGCAGTTTCTTGCTTGCGAACTGATCCTCTAGCCTTTCCTCGCGAGATCAGAGCAAGAATCGTAGAAAACGGTCGAAAATCGGAGAAACGAGGTGGTTATGCCGCTGCGGTCGAGAGAGGGATGGGAGGAAAAGAGAGAGAAATTGTTCCCCTTTTATACCCCTCGCCGATTCTGCTGTCACCTCGGTCGAGATGGTCCCGACTGGACCGAGGTGGATTGTTGTCAGCCCTAGTTGTCTCGGTTGCTCAAGAATCATCTCGGTCGAGGTGTTGTGACAACAACAGAGATGTGTCTCAGTCAACTCTGTCTTCTCAATTTTTCAAACTTCTGTCCTTCCAGTGTTGCTCCTGGGTTGTAATCCTTCCTTAGAAAGTACTTGGTTTCTATCTAGGACGCCAAAAACAAAGCAAAGCAAAGCAAAAGCAAACTATCTAAAGCTAGACTGGAAAAAGGGGGAAAAACGCAATATCTTGGGTTGCCTCCCAAGAAGCGCTTGATTTAAGGTCGCTAGCTTGACCGTACGGCGTCCCTAAACAAGGTATAATGATGCAATCTCCTCAACCTGGACTTCCGGTTGGTATCTAAAGTCTATGACCATTGACATTGAAGTTTCCACTTGTTTCTCCCCAGATCTCAACTGCACCATAACGGAAAACATGTTTCACAACGTAAGGTCTTGTCCATCTAGATTTCAACTTACCTGGAAAGAGGCAAAGGCGGGAGTTGAAGAGTAGAACTAAATCTCCTTCTTTGAACTCTTTAGGAATGATACGCTTGTCATGCCATTTCTTTGTCCTTTCCTTGTAGATCTTGGCATTCTCATAAGCGTTCAAACGCAGCTCCTCTAGTTCATTGATGTCTAATAACTAATTCTCACCGGCTTCCTTGACGTCGAAATTCAACCATTTGATAGCCCAATACGCCTTGTGTTCTAACTCGACGGGCAGATGGCAAGACTTCTCATATACCAAATTATAAGAGGTGGTACCAATGGGAGTCTTGAATGCGGTCCTGTAAGCCCAAAGAACGTCGTCCAACTTCGTGGACCAATCGTTCCTCGTCCTAGAAACGGTCTTTTCAAAGATTTCCTTGATTTCTCTATTCGAGATCTCGAGATAGTGTGATTAAAGAACATTAGAACCACCATGGCGTCATTAGTAGGGGAGGCAATGACTTCCACCCATCTAAAGACGTAATCGACAGCTAAGAGAATGCAGAGGTTTCCTCCGGATGATGGAAAAGGTCCCATGAAATCAACTCCCCATACATCAAAAATCTCAACTTCTTGGATGTTGTTGAGGGGCATCTCGTTCCTTCTAGATAGGTTCCCTGTTCTTTGGCATGCATCACAAGAAACAACAAGCGTTTGCACATCCTTAAATAATGTCGGCCAAAAGAAACCGGAATGTAATACCTTACCGCATGTTTTGTGAGCGCTAGCATGGCCTCCACAAGGAAGTGAGTGACAATGTCGTATGACACTAGTAACTTCATCTTCCGGAATGCATCTTTGAAGCATCCCGTCTGGACCTCTCTTAAACAACAGAGGTTCATCCCAATAGTAGTGGCGTACATCTTTAAAGAATTTCTTCCTTTGAGCGTACTCAATCCGGGCGGTATTTCCTGGCAAGCAAGATAATTAACAATGTCAGCATACCAAGGTTCTTTATTATCAAAAGCTTGGTGGAGAGTGCTCCACCAACTGTGAATGAGTTTCAGAAAAGGGGGTAAGAAGTTTGTTATTCTCAGTTGGAGGCATCTCGCTTGATGTCTCGGTCGTGGCCCGAGCTGGGTGACCGAGATGTTCTTCAGATAAGAACACGGGTTGTTCGCAAAAACCTAAAAAGAAGAACCTACGAAAGTCACTCAAGTAGAGTGGTTAGTAGCAAAGGGGACATTAGCCCCGAAAGACAACCGCAACCGTCTCGGTCTAGACCAAGTCCCCGGCAACGGCGCCAAAAACTTGTTCGCTCCAAATGGTGTATGCAAGCTTTAAATTTATAACCCAAGAAGTATGCTTAAAACAAGGATGTGAACCCGCAGTGTGTGCAAGCTTTAAAGATTTCAAAACCAGTCTGCAAACTGTTCCAATTAAACCACCTCGGTCGAGATGTTCTAAGTCCACCGAGGTACTGCACCTCGATTGGTCAGAATCACTTCGGTCGAGGTCATAAAATTTTTTTTCTTAACCAGTTTTTGACGTTTTTCTCAATCAATTAACTTGTATGCATACATGTAGTCTCAGATAAGCACATAGAGCATAAGATCATAAATATCAAGTCGAGTCATACAAGCATACAAAAGTCATATAAATACATCCAAATACCCCATACTTAGGACACATTGTCCCAATGGGTCAAAATAAGTCTAGAAAGAAAAGTACTCACCGAACATAAGCTGAGCTGCATAATAAATAAATAAAAGAAATCCCTGCAAGCTCTAGTGCTGATCTGCTGGTGGTGGTGGTGTGTATGGCACATGTGGATGCTGGGATGGGTGAAAAGGATAGCCCATCATGTGCTGGAACTGGATCTCCATAATCCGGCGCTGGTAGTGCTGGCTCTCCAGCATCTGGTGTGTCCGACTCTCCATCTCTCGGCGCTGGTCATCAAGGCGCTCACCGATATCAACTGTAAGAACGGCGTAGGAGTCGATCATATGATCAGTGAGGTCATCAATCCTCTGATGTGCTGCTGGATCTCTAAATCTACGGACTCTGCGCCTAGCAGGACATGGTGGTGGTGCAGTTGTCTCCTCCTCAGTCTCCTCGTCGTCCAGATCGACAACTGGTATACTAGGACCGGCTGTATCCGTCCTTGTCTCCATGGCAGCACCGCCATCATCCTTCTCTTGTGCCTAGGATGTTGCATCTCTAGCATCCTCAATGTAAGGCATCCATGCAGTGGACCAGTACTAAGGGTCGTAGACGGAGAACTAAGATGACCACCTAATACCCTGAGGGGCAGTCTGCTCCCAAGGTATCGCCACATATGGCGTAGTAAGTCCGCGAGGAACTAGAATCCTCCTGGTGATCATCTCTTGCAGCCCTAGCGGCTTGGCAGCCGCCACTAGTGTACAAGCACTCAAATCCAACCCCATCACAGTGGCTATGTGAGTCACTAAACCTCCACAACAAATGTCCCCCTTCGCCTTAGCCTTGGTCAAGTGCAGATCCTCAGCTAGCATCGCACCAAAATCAGGTACACCCCAAGTCACCATGCAAAATAAACTCAAAAGCTCCCTTTGTCTAACCTTCTGGGGCATCTCAGTACGCGGCCAAAGTGTCTCGCTAAATATACGGTGGGCGATTCTGAAAGCGAGGTGGAAGATGATCCGCTCCCTAGAGTCTCCAGTATGCTCAACTACATGAGCTATCTGTCCCCAGAACTGTCGAGCTACAACTCGAGAAGGGAAATCGGGAACTATGGGGGTCGGGAAGCCGAAGACCTCTCTCCACTGATCCATCGGTACTAATTAATTCCGGTTCAACAATCGGTACATGATGGCTTGCTCTGTAGGAAGGTGAGTCACAGAACTCACAAACTCCAGTGTAGGCTCGAGGTAGGTTGGAGCTCTGATCTCCATAAACTGCTCCAGCCCTACCATCGAGATCATCCGTCTCAAATCATCAGCGACATATAAATAATCAAAAGCATAAATGTCTAAAAACCGCGGTGCAATCAGTGGGCGCGTACAGATGCGGTCGTAATCAGCCTAGTGACGCTCATGTATCACCGGTATGGAGGGTCGAGAAGAAGAAGAAGAATGGGATGATCTATCTCTCAGGAAAATCTGGCGATCTGACCTGGAACTCATTTTCTCTTTTCTGTCTGACAGCTCACCTCGGTTGCTTGTCAGATCTCAAGAATCACCTCGGCCAAGGAGTAGGTCGACTGGACCGAGGTGCGAAGCTGTTCGATTTCAACTCTCGGAATTTCAGTTTTTTTTCCCCCGATTTCACTACAGATTGTTCCTAAGGGGTACTTAATCCTTTTTCAACAGAGATCTATGGCAACGAAAGCCACTAAATTCCGAAATCAGAAAAGAGAAGAGGAAGTTAGGGTTTCGACTGTTTTACTCCGGATTTGGTCGATTCGAGGTGTTCTTGTTGCAGATTGTTGCTTGCAATTGGTTCCCCTAGCCTTTCCTCGCAGAATGGGAGCAAGAATCGTGGAAAACGATCGAGAAACGAAGAAAATGAGATGGAAGAGCGCCGCGGTCGAGGGGTAAGTTCGGAGGAAAGAGAGAGAAATGGTTTCCCCTTTTATACCCCTCGCCGATTCTGCTGTCACCTCGGTCGAGGTGGTCCCGACTGGACCGAGGTGTCTGGACCGATGTGGATCGTTGTCAGCCCTAGTCGCCTCGGTTTCTCAAGAATTATCTCGGTCGAGGTGCTGTGACTGCAACCGAGATGTCTCTCAGTCAAACTCCGTCTTCTCAATTTCTCGAACTTCTGTCCTTCCAGTGTTGCTCTTGGGTTGTGTTCCTTCCTTAGAAAGTACCTGTTTTCTGTCAAGGACGCCATAAACAAAGCGGAGCAAAGCAAAAGCAAACTATCTAAAGTTAGACTAGGAAAGGCAGTAGAAAGCAATACCTTGGGTTGCCTCCCAAGAAGGGCATGGTTTAAGGTCATTAGTTGGACCATACGGCATCCTTAAACATGTTGGAGGGTATCCTCACCCCATACTTCACCTTCATCGTGGGGTGAGATAAAGAAGTCTATCAAACGTTCCAGCATTTGCAAGTGCTCATCAGGGAATGAATCATCTATGGGTGGTTCATTCTTCTCGCGTGAGGAGGGAGGTTGCTGGCTGAGGTGATCCGCAACAGAATTTTCGGATCCCTTCTTATTGCGGATCTCTAGGTCAAACTCTTGAAGCAAGAGAATCGATCGAATAAGACGTGGCTTAGCATCCTTCTTAGCAAGCAAGTAACGAATAACTGCATGGTCAATGTAAATAATAACTTTCGCTCCCACTAAGTAAGAGCGAAATTTCTCAAAAGCGTATACAACCGCCAATAGCTCCTTTTCGGTGGTGGCGTAGTTACGCTGGGCTTCGTCGAGCGTCTTGCTAGCATAGTAAATGGCGGTGGTCCGGCTATCCTTCTTTTTTACAAGCACCGCTCCTACCGCCGCATCACTTGCGTCACACATGATCTCAAAGGGCAAGTTCCAATCCGGAGGTTGGATAATGGGAGCGGAGATCAACGCTTCCTTAATCCTATAAAATGCAACAAAACATTCCTGCGAAAACTCAGAAACAACATCCTTATTCAAGAGTTTAGTCACTAGTTTAGAAATCTTCGAGAAATCCTTGATGAACCTCCTATACAAACCTGCATGCCCGAGAAAACTCCGCACACCTTTAACAGAACAAGGGGGAGGAATTTTCTCAATAGTCTCGATCTTAGCTCGATCGACCTCAATACCTCGGTTGGAAACGAGGTGTCCTAGCACGATGCCTTCATTAACCATAAAATGACACTTCTCCCAATTCAAAACGAGATTAGTGTCTTCACATCTTTGTCGAACTAGAGAATGGTTAGATAGGCAATCATCAAAAGAGGAACCATATAATGAAAAATCATTCATAAATACCTCCAAGATCTCCTCTATGTACTCGGAAAAGATAGCCATCATGCATCGCTGGAAGGTAGCGGGTGCATTACATAATCCAAATGACATCCTCGTATAAGCGAATGTCCCCCATGGACAAGTGAAAGTGGTCTTCTCTTGATCATCCGGATTGATAGGAATCTGGAAGAAGCCACTATAACCATATAAATAGAAAAAATGTGAATGCTGGGCTAACGGTTCGAGCATCTGATCGATGAAGGCAAGTGGAAAATGGTCCTTCCGAGTGGCCACGTTCAGCTTCCTATAATCGATGCACACCCTCCAACCCGTGACGGTCCTAGTTGGGATTAACTCGTTGTTCTTATTTGTCACAACGGTCATCCCTCCTTTCTTCGGAACTACATGCACTAGGCTCACCCACTTGTTGTCGGAGAGAACATCTTCAAATCTCTCCCATGACTTGGACAAACTCTCCTTGTCCTTCATGATGAATGCATTGATCTTCCCTCTCATTTCAACAGTTTTGGAGGGGGGAAAGAATTTTGTCAAGAACACCGTCGTCATCTCCTCCCAAGTGTTGATCTTTCTGGGAGGAAGAGACTGGTACCAAGTAAGGGCCCTGTCTTTCAAAGAAAAGTAAAAAGGCCTTAACTTGTAATTATTATTTTCCACTCTTGAAGGTTTCAAGGTCTCCATCAAAATCTCATAGTTTTGTAAATGTTGATGCGGAGACTCCCTTTCTAGACCTCCAAACTGGCATTGGCGGATCATGGAAAGAATTTGCGGTCGAAGTTCATAATCATGCTCCGCTGGATCTCCTAGGTTGACTCCTGGACGCCTCACTTGTTGGTTAGGGTACATCCTCTTCCCTAGGGTCTGTGGAATACCTACGAAAAGAACATCTCGGACTGGCATCCGAGGTGGAAGTATCTCGGCCGTGGCAACTAGAGCGGGGTCCTGCCTCGGTCGAGGGTTTGGTCGAGGCAAGATCTGAGCTCGTAACTCAGCCATATCTGCTTCAATCTCTACAACTCTGGTGCGGTTTTTCTCCCTTTCGCGCTGCAGTTCTTCCCTATTGAGGCGCAGCTGTTCCATCGCCTCCTTCAATTCGGCCTCCAGATCGCGATCGTCTCGATTGGCCATTTTTGCTTCTTTCAAGCGTCTTTTGTATGTCTTTTCTGGTTCGGGATCGTAAGGTATGATTTCCTTCCCAACACGGGTTCTTCGCGTAAACCTAAAAAGAAGAACTTGCGAAAGTCATTCAAGTAGAGTGTGCAAGCTTTAAATTTATAACCCAAGAAGTATGCTTGAAACAAGGATGCAAACCCGCAGTGTACAGGTCAACTTTAATAAAAGCAAGAATTTTAGGGGTCAATCACATGGACTTAGGTGAAACAAAGCAAGTATAGGTCGTCTATGCAACTAATAACCACAAAAAGCGATTAAAGCAATCAAAGATTATAATAAAATCATATAAAGGAGATATGCAAATTCTAGGGATTAAAGCATCTAGTTGTGGTTCCAGCTCAAGATCTCAAGATAAGCGGACAAAGCTGAGGTTTTGCAAAGGGAAGGTGTTACTAAAGTGGAATAGATCACCGGGTAAGGCTCACTACTCACAATCCCAACCCAAAGAACCTATCACCTGGTAAGTCTGAAGGTACTAAGGAAAGGAATTATAATCTCAAACCAACAAACCAACTAAGAGAATAGAATCAACCTTTACCGGGTAAGTCTCAGGCTAACTCACAAAGATGGGATGAAGGCACACTCAAACCCCAATAAAGGATAAACCTTTATTACCTACACTTATGATCATGGGTAAACAAACTAAGCAATTACCGGGTAAGTCTCATCCTAGGCTTGCATTAAACCAGGAAAGGTGTAATAAGAATAGGATTTGGCAAACTCTAACACTTAACTCTCAGTTATGAATCAGATAAGTCACCTCGGTCAGTCAAGTTCCACCCCGGCCGAGATGTTCATCGACTGAACGAGATGTTCTAGGGTTAAGGATAAAGACTCGAGCTTTCAGGGTCCTACGGGGATTTAAGATTATTCTATCATCGTTTTTCCCACAACATTCAACCAATCACCCTGGAATCGCACAAAGAAATTAGCCACTCATCATCATGAAAGCAATAATCAAATATATGGAAAGAGAATGAATATTTGAACACAACAACCTTAAGAAAAAGTCTTCAATAACTGAATCAAATAATCAAATCAGCGTTCCTTGGATCACAAATCCAACAAGACAATCAAACAAAAAGGGAATCTAAGAAAATATTACAAATCCCTTCACAAAAGCTATAACAAGCTATGAACTTCCTTCCTTCAATCTTCCATCAACCTTCCAAAAATCCTTCCTAATTGCAGCTTCTTCAATCTCTAAGTGCTGTGATGGTAGCGGGTTGTTGAATTTGTGGAAAATCCAGCACTTTATATAGGAGAATTATCTTCCAAAGATAATAATATCTTAAAAAGATAATTTCCTAATAAAATATATCCATATCTCTAAAATAGATCTCCAAAATATATGATCTTTCTTCCAGAAATCCAGCCCAAAAATATAAGATCTCTTCTTCCAAAAATAAAAGATCTCAGCCAAATAAAATATATCTCGCCGCGTCCAAGGTGTTCGGTTCGGTCGGGGCGCTCCTCTAGATCACCTCGCTCGAGGTGACTCTGTTGTCAACCGAGGTGACTCTCAGCTGAAAGTGAAATCTCTCAAATCTGGTCTAGAGTAAATCTTCTTTGTTAATTCCTTGCTTCCTGAGTTCCTCTTTAAGTTCCTGAATGTAGCTCCAATGACTCCTTTGCTTCTTTGCTCTATTTTGATGCAAAACGTGCCATTTTTCCTACGAGTACAACGAAACTTTGTGTAGACCTCGATTCCCGTAAAGGTAGATGAAATGACAATATAATCACATAATATACATTTAAAAATGCAGATTATTGAAGATAAAACGTCTAAACAAGTCCCAAAATATAGACTTTAATACATGCTATCAAGATGTGATCCTTACTTCACCAAAGTCTTCCAGCTTCCCCTTCCTTGATAGAATCTCTTTTAAGAACTTCCCATATGCGGGCATCCCTAGAATAGCATCAATGAAAGGGATGTTAATATGTAATTTATTCATGCAGTCAAGGAACTTACCAAAGTGCTTGTCTATATGTGCTCTAGCCCTTGACTGGGGGAATGGAAGTGGTGGTTCATATGCAGGAGGTGGGACATAAACTTCAGTTTTGTCCGACGCTTTCTGAAACTCCACCTCGGATTGTACCTCGACCGATGTGTTCTTCGTCTGTACCCGGACCGAGGTGTTCTTCATCTGTACCGGCATCGACCGAGGCACTGGATCTGCAGTTTTCAATCCACTTCTCGTCGTTATTGCCATGATTTGTCCTTTTGGGTTGCTCTCAGTTCTTGCTGAGAGCTTCCCTGGATCTCTTGGCACTTCATTCCCCTTATTAAAGAATTGTTGCTCTAAGGCTCTTTGTGCCTTCGAAAATGAAGTCATGGACATCTCCATAGCGTTGAGCTTGATCAAGATGGCCTCCAACACTGCATCTTTCTTTTCTGGCTGGGACGAACTTGATCCAGGCTCCTGGCTTTTCAATGGAGTAGAAGAAGAAGAGAAAGGGTTAGAAGAATTATTAGAATTTGAATTAGAATAAGGGTTACCGGGATTTTGATTGTTGGATCTCCAATTGTTGTTGTTGGAGCCTCTATTGTTGTTGTTGGAGCCTCTATTGTTGTTGTAGTTGTTGTTCCGGGAACCATGATTGTTGTTCCTTGACCCTTGATATCCTCCCTCCTCCTTTTTGGTGCAAGCAACCAAAAGGTCCTTCAACTGTTTCACATCATTCTTGAGGGAGATGAGTTGATTGTCATTTGATGGAGCTTCTTGGAAATTAACTCTCTTAACTCCATTTTCAGCTCCTTGGTGGGAGTATTTCTCCTTGTGCAAAACTTGTTTCTCAATGAACTCCCAAGCTTCATCAATCGGCATGTCCATGAATGTGCCGGCGCATAGTAGTTGAAGGTTGAATTGGGTAGCTCCATCCAATCCCTTGTAATATATCTTCAACAACTCTATCTTTGGAATCCCATGATGTCGGCAATCCAAAAGAACATTTTTAAACCTCTCCGATGACTTGGACAAACTCTCCTTGTCCTTCATGATGAATGCATTGATCTTCCCTCTCATTTCAGCGGTTTTGGAGGGGGAAAGAATTTTGTTAAGAACTCCGTCATCATCTCCTCCCAAGTGTTGATCTTTCCGGGAGGAAGAGATTGATACCTGATAACACGATTTATGACTTAGGTTTAGACACTCATTTAGATAGTTTTTCCGCTCATTCATGCATGGGTTGCACTAGGTCGTGACGATTTGCACTCAATTCATGTATTTTGTCGAGATAGACGTCTACACGGACTTTTTCATGCTTTGTAGGTATTTTAGGGGATTTAGGAGCTTAATTGATACATTTGAGGATCATTCCTCGAGATGACACACCTTCGGACTCATTGGGAAGCAAGTTAGAAGCTAAGGAGGACACTTGGGACCTTGTTGGTGCATGCCATGCACCAAATCGTGGCTTAATGATCCAAAACAAGCTGAGGCACCAAAACCACGGCCACTAGGACTTCCACGGTGTTAGCATGAAATATTGTGATATTTTAGGCACGTTTTCTAAGTGTATTTCATCCATATTGGTAGTCATTGATAAAGCATTGAAGCATTTGTGAGTTAGTTTATCTATTTTGTCGATATAGAGGTCTACATAAGCTTTGTGTTGATTGTAGGCAATTAAGAGCTAAATCCGAACGGATTGAGAGGGAATGGAGTTTGATTAAGCATGTCCAAGGATTGAGGACATCTCTAGGAGTTAAGGATGGTGCTAACTTGAAGAATAGCACGAGGCTAAGGAAAATCACGAACTAATTCTAAACCACGCTCTAAAATACGGCCGTAATAGATTCCACGTTCAAGTCCACAGCCGTGTAACCTTGGCAAGAGAAGTGTGGTGCATTCCAGCAACTTACACGGCCGTGGAGGGTTGTGACAAACCGTGACCAGATTCCACGCTCTAAATTACGGGCGTGGAACCCTTCCACGACCGTGATCTTGGCAATCTTTTACGCAATACTTTGAAGCCACGATCTTCTACGCAATGGGCCGGACCAATATTTTATCTTACACTATAAAAGGACGGAAGGAGAGAGATTCCGTCACCTTCGCTTACACTTGGACTTACCCTAGTTTACGCTTTTGCGGAGATCGTCGTTGAGAGATTTGCGCTTTGCCTATTGCGATTTCCGGATTGACGGAAAGAGTGAAGATCTGGAAGATTGTTCGTAAAGAGATTACACCTCTTATTTAGGTTTGATGAGGAGACGGATTGACATCCCGTTCTTCCTTCTTATCTAAGATTTGTGATTGTTTGTGTCATTCCAAATCTATTGACATTATTGTTCTTGATTTGTGGATTTGAGATTGACTTGAGAGTTATTCAAGGTTTTCGGAAGTTTTCATTTTTCATTCTTTTAAATCTTGAATTTGATATCAATATGACTGTTGTTGGCTAAAATCCTTTAGCAATTCTAAGGTGAAGGGTTGATAGTTGTGGCTTAGATGATGATAGATCGATCGTAAACAGATTGGACCCTGAGAGTTAGAGAAATATCGCCGACGAACCTAATCCACGGTCTGTTCTTGAGCTTCCACGGCCGTGGAACTCAAGAACTACCCGTAATTTTGTTTCAGTTTACGAACTTGCTTTTACTTTAATCCAAAGTTAAAGATTTGCTTTAACTTAGTCTTGACTTGCCTTTTCTAGGTGGTAGTGAAGCCTCAACAACCTCTACCTCGATTCTGAGTGTCACAACCTCAATCGGTTTAGTTAGTCTAGATCCTTGGATTACAAGTTTGGGTATTTGACGTTAATTCTTACCTTTAGATCCTTTCTATACTGAATCCTCAACAACCTTTATAGAGAATGTCTTTTAGGTGGGTCATATAAGGTTTTTGGAACTTCACCATACGATTACCTTACATTCGTATACCTTTGCAAACCTCAACTGTGTCCTTATATCTTTAGTATATCTTGAATCGATTGCCACAGCTGGATTCCTGGATCTTTAGGATTGTTGTTTTCCTAATAATTTGAAAAGCTTCATACATTTACTTGCTTGATAATCTATAACTGGATTTAACCCCCCAAATCCCTGTGTTCGATACTCTGGAATTCTTGCTTAACTATATCGATCCATACACAGCGGGTTCGCTTGCTTGATTTGTGGTTTTATAATTAAAGCTTATTTGCACGCGCGCTAAGTGGCGAACAAGTTTTTGGCGCCGTTGCCGGGGATTTGGTTTAGGCCGAATTCGGTTATCGGTTGTCAAGCTTGGGAGCTTCTCCCTTGTTATTTGATATCTTTTCGAGTGTATGCATAGGTCAAGGAATAACGAAGACCTCTTACCTTTTGATCAAGAGCTTGAGAGGAATTTAAGGAGAAAGCGTAAGGTCGTCACTAAATGAAGGTTGATGATCTAATGGACATGATGTTCCAAATGAGGTTGGAAATAAACAACCTTAAGGAGAAAAAGAAAAGGAGGATACCGGGAAGATCGGTTAGAGCCAACTCATCCAATGAGGATAGTGACTCCTCCATGCCACCGTTAGAGGAAATGGATCCCATGATCAATGTGAATCCATTCTTCCCACGGCCAGCTGCAAATCGCCGTGTTCCACCTAAGAATGCGAGGGTCGAACGTGTAGAAGAGGAGGCAAGAACTCTTGGCCAAAGGATGGATCCAACGCAGCAACCACACCGTTTAGGTGTGAACTTTGATGCTGAGGATGTATAAGGGTTTAGCTTCAACCCTCATGTTATTACCATTGTTCGCCAAAACCAATTTGGTGGAACAAGTACTAAATCTCCACACCAATATCTACAAAACTTTGAGATTATGATGGAGACAATGAAGCCTAAGAATGCAACTAACAACAACTACAAACTCAAGCCTTTCTTCTTCTCCTTGAAAGGGAAAGCATTGTCTTGGTATCAAGCTCTTCCAAGTGGAAAGCTTGAGACATGGGAGGATCTTTTCTACGGAGTTCCTCACTAAGTTCTTTCCGTCATCCAAAATGGCGGAGCTAAGAGGTAAGATTAATGCATTTTCTATGAGATCTAACGAAAGTTTGTTTCAATCTTGGGAAAGATTTCAGGATTTGCTATTGGATTGCCCTCATCATGGCATATCCAAGCTTGCACTTTTGGAGATATATTATAAGGCGCTGGATGTGGAGACACAATTCAAGCTCCAATCCCTCTCATGTGGTACATTCATGGACATGAGGGAAGATGACGCTTGGGACTTCATTGAGAAGCAAGCGCGAGTCATAGAGAAGTATTCTCACCGGAAAGTGGAGGGGAATCGTGTGGAGCAAGGAGCAAAGCTCACACATGAAGCTCAATCTCAAATCTTTTCTCTCAACAACGAGATTAAAGAGTTGAAAGAAGCTATCAAGACCAACTTTCCAAAGCAACAAGGAAAAGATGTGGGTTATTTAGGCAACAACAATAACCACAACGGTGGTGAGAATACAAACCGCAATAACAACAACCGGAATAATTGGAACAACAACAACAACAACCGGAACAACAATTGGAACAACAATCGGGGTTCAAACAACAACAATTGGCGCTCCAATCAACAAAACTCCGGTAATTCTTATCCTTCCAATTCAAATTCACTAACTCCACCTTCCTCTTCTTCCACTCCTTTGAAAAGCCAGGGGCAAACATCTAATGGTGGAAGCACTTCGGGGAAGGAGAAGCCCGATCCCATTTTGGAAACGATTTTGGGGAAGCTTCAAGGGGTGGAAACTCGCATCATCAAGGTTGATGATCACATTTCTAAGGTTGATAAAGCCCAAAAGGTTTTAGAAAACCAAATGTTCAGCCATGCGGAGGAAGTTCCTAGGAATCAAGGGAAACTTTCAGGAAAAACGGAGGACAACCCAAAGGGAAGGGTGATGGCAATCACAACTAGGAGCGGGGTGACAACTACCGACCCGCAGCCCATGTTTGTAGAAGTCCCCGTTGAAAAAGAGGAAGAAAAGGGGAAGCAGAAGGAAGATGTCTACGTTCCTCCTCCAGCTTACAAACCTCCCCTACCGTTTCCAAAATCTAGAGCAAGAGCGCGTCTAGATAAACAATTCGGTAAGTTTATAGAACTCATGAGCAAACTGCATATTAATATACCTTTCATTGATGCTATTGTAGGTATGCCGGCTTATGGCAAGTTCTTAAAGGAGATCTCTCTAACAAGAGAAAGTTAGAGGATTTTGGAGAGGTTAATATGAGTTCGGATTCTTCGGATCGCATCAAGACCGTGAAAGAGAAGATGCCCCCAAAGCTAAAGGATCCGGGGTCATTTTGTATTCCCATAGGAGTGGGAGATGTCACATATGATGCATTATGTGACTTGGGAGCAAGTGTGAGCATCATCCCACTTGCATTATGTAGGAAGATCAGTTTAGGCGACCCTAAACCGGTGAAGATGACGTTGTACATGGCGGATCGATGCATAACTCGTCCCGTCGGTATTGTGGAAGACGTCCCGGTCAAGCTAGGTAAATTCTATGTTCCTATAGATTTTGTTGTGCTTGACATTCCTGCAGATAGTCCGGTCCCGATCATTCTCGGAAGACCGTTTCTTGCAACATCCGGCTGCATAGTCGATTGAAAGAATGCTAGACTCGCCTTTGACATAGGAGAAGAGAAGGTAGAGCTCGTTCTTTCCACTCTAGTGAAGGAACCAATCTTTGATGAGGATATATTCAATATCCAAGATGAAGAAGGGTTGTCTAGAGAAGAGGTAAGTGTTATTCTCTTCAAAGATCCTTTGCAAAAGGTTATTACTATGAGTCTAATGGATATAGGGGAAGAAGAGGAGTGCAATGAGGCAATTGAAGCCTTAGAAGCACAAGAAGAAGTGTGTGAAGAGGAGTTTGAGAAACTCCACGATGAGGCTGAAAACGTACGGATCCACGGCCATACACTATATTCCACGGCCGTGGATTTCACCAACAAAAGCGTGGCTCACTCCAGAGGGTTACACGGTCGTGGAGAGAACAGAGCAACCGTATTCCCTTTCCACGCCCAAAACCACGGCCGTGGAGGATGCAGAGAGGCCGTAATTTTGGGTGATTCCGAAGTTAATTGTGTCTCTTCCTCAACTTCTTTTGATTCTTCTCCCACACCTTCTACACCCTTAGACACCTCTAAGGAAGCATCGGACGCTCCTCAAGAATCATTGGAAACTCCGATAGTCATGGAACTAAAGCCACTTCCTACTCATCTAAGGTACGCATTTCTTGGACCTAATTCTACCTTTCCGGTGATTGTTAGTTCCGATTTAAGCATAGATGAACTTAGTAAGCTCATGGTTGTCCTTAGGAAACATAGAAAAGCTTTAGGATATACTATAGAGGACTTAGTTGGAATTAAACCTTCCCTATGTATGCACAAGATATTAATGGAAGAGGACTTTAGGACTTCAAGACAACCTCAAAGGCGGTTGAATCCGACAATGAAGGAGGTTGACAAGAAGGAAATTCTTAAACTTGTTGATGCAGGTATCATCTACCCTATCTCCGATAGCAAGTGGGTGAGCCCGGTTCAAGTGGTTCCGAAGAAGGGAGGAATGACGGTCATCACCAACAAGAATAACGAACTCATTCCTACCCGAACCGTAACAGGATGGCGGATGTGCATAGACTACCGCAAGCTAAACAACGCGACGAGGAAGGATCACTTCCCACTACCCTTCATCGATCAAATGCTTGAAAGGTTAGCACAACATTCGCACTTTTGCTATCTTGATGGTTATAGTGGTTTTTTTCAGATTCCGATACACCTGGATGATCAACAGAAGACCACGTTCACGTGCCCGTGGGGTACGTTTGCCTATAGGAGGATGCCGTTCGGGCTTTGCAACGCCCCAGCCACCTTTCAAAGGTGCATGATGGCCATCTTCTCCGAATATATAGAGGAAATCATGGAGGTTTTTATGGATGACTTCTCCGTTTATGGTTCCTCTTTTGACAATTGTCTTTCTAAACTTGCTCTTGTGTTACAAAGGTGTGAAGACACTAACCTAGTTCTTAATTGGGAGAAGTGTCAATTCATGGTGAAGGAAGGCATTGTTTTAGGACACTTAATCTCTAGTAGAGGGATTGAGGTGGATAAAGCGAAAATAGAGACAATAGAAAAGCATCCTCCCCCAACTTCGGTGAAAGGGATAAGAAGTTTTCTAGGACATGCTGGATTTTATAGGCGTTTCATAAAGGATTTCTCTAAAATATCAAAACCTCTTACTAATCTATTGATGAAGGATGCAGTTTTTGAGTTTTCGCAGGAATGCTTAGATGCGTTTAACATGATTCAGGAAGCTCTAATTTCAGCCCCTTTTATCCAACCTCCGGATTGGAATCTTCCCTTTGAGGTTATGTGTGACGCAAGTGACGTAGCTATAAGAGCTGTTCTTGGACAAAGAAAGGAAGGGCGAACCCATGCCATATACTACGCTAGCAAGACGCTAGATGAAGCGCAGCTCAACTACGCCACTACGGAAAAGGAATTTTTAGCCATTGTTTATGCTATTGACAAATTTCACTCTTATCTTGTAGGTGCAAAGGTGATTGTGTACACGGATCATGCTGCAATCCGGTATTTCCTTGCAAAGAAGGATTCGAAGCCAAGGCTAATTAGATGGATTCTTCTCCTACAAGAATTCGATCTAGAGATCCGCGACAAGAAGGGTTCGGAAAATTCTGTTGCGGATCATTTGAGTCGTCTAACACATCTAGAAGACGACCATCTACCTATATATGACTCCTTCCCGGACGAACACTTACATATCATAGAGGAGTGCATCGACGTGATCTCCAAAGGTAACGAACCATGGTTTGCTGATTTTGTTAACTATTTGGTTTGTCAGGAGATACCGCCCGGATTATCCTACGCACAAAGAAAAAAGTTCTTTAAGGATGTTCGGGAATACTTTTGGAATGAACCTCTCCTCTTTAAGAGAGGTCCGGATGGCATCATTCGGTGATGTGTGCCGGAAGATGAGATGCAAAGTGTCATCCGCCATTGTCATTCACTACCATGTGGAGGACACGCTAGTTCAAATAAAACTAACGCTGAGGTATTGCAATCTGGATTCTTTTGGCCTACTTTATTTAGAGATGTGCAAACTTTTTTTTCCTGCTGCGATGCTTGTCAAAGAACAGGAAATATTTGTAGGAGGAATGAGATGCCTCTCAATAACATCCAAGAGGTGGAGATTTTCGACGTTTGGGGAGTTGACTTTATGGGACCGTTCCCATCATCTTGTGGAAACCAATACATACTTTTAGTGGTTGATTATGTTTCAAGATGGGTTGAAGCGATTGCCTCTCCCACCAATGATGCCATGGTAGTGGTCAAGTTCTTTAACAAGACCATCTTCCCACGATTTGGGACACCAAGGACTATCATTAGTGATGGAGGTTCTCACTTCATTGCCCGGCACTTTGAAGCTCTTCTAGCTAAGTATGGGGTTACTCACAAGATTGCCACCCCTTATCATCCACAAACTAGTGGACAAGTTGAGATCTCAAACCGGGAGATCAAAGGAATCCTAGAGAAGACGGTTTCAAGGACAAGGAAAGATTGGTCCTTGAAGCTTGATGATGCATTGTGGGCGTACCGGACTGCGTACAAGACTCCCATAGGAACCACACCATACAACCTTGTGTATGGGAAGTCTTGTCACTTACCGGTAGAGTTAGAGCACAAGGCGTTTTGGGAAATCAAGTGGCTAAATTTCAGCATGAAGGAAGCGGGAGAGAAGCGTCTCTTGGACCTAAGTGAGCTTGAAGAACTCCGCTTGAACGCTTATGAAAACGCCAAGATCTACAAAGAAAGAGCAAAGCATTGGCATGATAAGCATATCATTCCAAAGGACTTCAAAGAAGGAGATCAAGTTCTCCTCTTCAATTCAAGGCTTCGTCTCTTTCCAGGTAAGCTTAAATCTCGTTGGACCGGACCTTTTCTAATCAAACGTATTTTTCCCCATGGTGCCGTTGATGTATGGGGTGAAGCGGGCGGAAGCTTTAAGGTGAACAGTCAACGACTCAAGAAGTATACACCGGAACTTCAAGCTGAAGAGTTCGCGCCCACCACACTCGAATAAGTGCGAATTTGGTCTAGCTACGGACCTTAAACAAAGCGCTTCTTGGGAGGCCACCCGAGGTATCGCATTCACGTTTTTGTTTTGATTCATAGATTAGCTTAGTTTAGACGTTTTTGCTTTGTTTTGCCTTCGATTCCTTCCGGTATGTTCGTGTTTTTGGATGTAGGAATAGTGGAAAAGGAAGGGGAAGAGAAAGCTTGAAGAAAAGTGACGGAACTTGGACTTTGGAGCATTATAGAGAGTTCCACGGCCTATTCCACGGTCGTGACAGCTACAGTGACCGTAATTTCCAAAAGCCTGAGAAAAATCACCAAAACCACGGTTCCGCACATTTCCACGGCTATGGAACGCCCCCGATAGACCGTGGTTTTCAAAAATTTTGACGGCCACTATATAAACCACGTTCTTCACAAAAACATAACACCACATACCCAAACCACGCCGAAAATCGCCGATTTGGTTCCCCTCACCTCAAATCTTCATTCGTTAATCGTTTTTAACGATTCTTTGGCCAAAACAGAAGCAAATCCGATCACCAACAAGATCCAAGCAACAATTCGAGCGGCAAATCACCGAGGAAAGCAGAATTTGGATTTAAAAATCCGAAAACCTAGGTCTTTTCGCTCTTCTCTATCTTTGTCGATTCGGACTTGCATTTGCTAGAATTTTTAGGAATAACTGATTGGAATTGGAAGAGAATTAGTCTAGGACTACTGCTGTGAAATTTGGTGATTGATTGCTGAGTTTTTAGAAATTTTGAGAGAAACCACGGTTCCTGGACGTTCCACGGCCGTGGAATCTGAAGAACAAACCGTGCTTTTCAACAGAACATGGATTTTGTGAGGAGAGTGTCCGGTAGGAATAAGGACAAGAACAAGGATAAGGATAAGAACAAAAAGAGGAAAGGCAATGATGCTTCCTCTTCTAGAGTACCACCTCCTTCATCCCCTTCACCTCCTTCATCACCATCACCACCTCCACCTAGGATCCCTACCATTCATGACGATCATTTAGATGCCTTATAGAGGATAGAGGAGAGGACGGTCATAGGACCGCGATACCTGCTGCTTGAGGAGCTAGCACCTTTGCACGTGATAGGAGACCATACTTGGCTCCTATATAGAGCTAGCTTAGTCATCTTCTCCGCTATTCGGGAAGATGCTTATGAGGAGATTACGAGGGAGTTTGTAGTTTCCTTTGAGCATAGCCCTGTCGACAGGACAGTTTCTTTCCGGCTGATGGAAAGAAACTATGATTTTAGGATTAGAGAGTTCGGAGCCTTCTTTGGGTTCCAAGAGACCTTCAATGGTCGTTTCCCCAGTGGCGTGTACGCCAAGGATTTCTTGGAAGAGATCGCTATGATCTATGCCAACGAGGACCGCTAGTAGCCTGATGATACCAAGGCTAGATTGATCTACCATCTAGCCTTGAAGATAGCTCAAAGAGTGCTTTCTGAGTGTCTCTTCCCTAGGACGGAAACACCTCAGAAGATCAAGACGGATGAGTTATTCCTGCTCTACAGCATGTTGTATGGCAGGCCAGCTTACTGCGCCACCCTCTTAGCTGCTACCATGAGCAAGCTAAAGAATAAGAGGGCTGGCAACATTGGATATGGTGGAATGGTCACCCACATTGCTCGACAGTTAGGGGTAGATTTCTCTGCTTGCACACGCATAGTTGCTAGACCCCTAGGACTTCAGGCCCTTATGACTAGAGGCCTTATCTTCCCCACCCATAGAAGTCCACCTTATGCTGCTATGCCATGGGAGAGTAGGACCGGGAGAGGGATTGAGTGGCTCCCTGAGTATTCCATTATGGTTGGACGCCATAACTGGAAGGCGACGTTCGCAGCCATGCATGCGAACAGATTGGCAGCCCCTCCCTACGTTCCACCACCACCAGTTGTAGAGGAGGAGATGGGAGGAGATGATTATGAGGCAGGAGGAGCTGAGCAGGACTTTGGTACATTCCCGGATCAGCCGGACGCAACTCCTGACATGCCTAGACATTCTCCCCGCCCTGCTAGAGCATCTGGCTCTTCCTCTCGCCGCGCTAGTGTGAGCGAGAGGCCTACTTGGATGGTTGACCCTCTTGCTTGGTATAGGACTCAGCTGGATTGGATGGGAGCTCCTCCACCATGGTCTACACAGCTGCCACCAGCACCTGCACCTTCAGATGCACCGGCGTGGTACAGCCAGCCGCTTGGCTGGTACGAGGAGTTGCCAGAGTGGGCTACCGACCTTTCCAGCAGGGTCGGAGCTTTGGAGATCCGAGCTGAAGCTAGGGATGCATGTGTGGATGACCTTGACCACATGATGAGAGATGTATACCGCCAGCAGTTCGGGCGGTACTATGTTCCTAGCGGACCATGAAAGCAATACTTTGCATTCAAAGGAATAGAAAGAAATTATAGGTTTGGGGAAGTTAATCATGACGATCAGTAACTCGGCACCATTCACATAGCCGGTTGTTTGTGACTTGCCAAAGTCGGATTGAGCGATATTCCTAGCGGATTATGGTATGTGCGCTAAGGGTTTGAGGCATCTCATAAAAATTGAGAAACGCCAATCTCCTAGGCTTCGGTTTTTGTGCACCTCTATCAATAACTCCAAAAGTAAAGTCGAAAAATGAAAAGAAGAGAGCGAAAGTCTAAGTTGAAAGTGCTGCGGAAACCGTAAGAGATGAAGAAAAGAGTAGTTATCCACTTTCCCGGATTCATGCACCACATTCCTTAAAGCTTTCCTTCCCTTTCCACATTCTAGACCTTGTTTGAAAGTCCTTAAGATCAAAAGAATGTTATATGACTTGGTGATCTAAATTGAAGTTTCTTATGATTGATTTTGATAATGTTTGAAGGTTATGATGTTTACATGGGAGTTTGGTTAATTCTTGAGATTTCTTTACTCTTTACTCTTTCATTATGCATATGAAAGTCTTATAAGCAAATGAAGCAAGATTTGAGAATGATCTATTGATTAGAAGGCACATACATCTAAAAGAAGCTTTGCTTTGAGAAGGTATACATATTTTATCCTAACTTGTTTTTTAAAGCTTTTGAAAGACCTTGCTTAGGGACAAGCAAGTGGCAAGTATGGGGTTATTTGTTAGTATGAAATATTGTGATATTTTAGGCACGTTTTCTAAGTGTATTTCATCCATATTGGTAGTCATTGATAAAGCATTGAAGCATTTGTGAGTTAGTTTATCTATTTTGTCGATATAGAGGTCTACATAAGCTTTGTGTTAATTGTAGGCAATTAAGAGCTAAATCCGAACGGATTGAGAGGGAATGGAGTTTGATTGAGCATGTCTAAGGATTGAGGACATCTCTAGGAGCTAAGGATGGTGCTAACTTGAAGAATAGCACGAGGCCAAGGAAAATCACGAACTACTTCTAAACCACGCTCTAAAATACGGCCGTACTAGATTCCACGTTCAAGTCCACGACCGTGGAACCTTGGCAAGATAAGCATGGTGCATTCCAGCAACTTACACGGCCGTGGAGGGTTGTGACAAACCGTGACCAGATTCCATGCTCTAAATTATGGGCGTGGAACCCTTCCACGACCGTGATCTTGGCAATCTTTTACGCAATACTTTGAAGCCACGATCTTCTTCGCAATGGGCGGGGCCAATATTTTATCTTACACTATAAAAGGACGGAAGAAGAGAGATTCCGTCACCTTCGCTTACACTTGGACTTACCCTAGTTTACGCTTTTGCGGAGATCGTCGTTGATAGATTTGCGCTTTGCCTATTGTGATTTCCGGATTGACGGAAAGAGTGAAGATTTGGAAGATTGTTCGTAAAGAGATTATACCTCTTATTTAGGTTTGATTAGAAGACGGATTGACATCCCGTTCTTCCTTCTTATCTAAGATTTGTGATTGTTTGTGTTATTCCGAATCTATTGACATTATTGTTCTTGATTTGTGGATTTGAGATTGACTTGAGAGTTATTCAAGGTTTTCGGAAGTTTTCATTTTTCATTCTTTTAAATCTTGAATTTGATATCGATACGACTGTTGTTGGCTAAAACCCTTTAGCAATTCTAAGGTGAAGGGTTGATAGTTGTGGCTTAGATGATGATAGATCGATCGTAAACAGTTTGGACCCTGAGAGTTAGAGAAATATCGCCGACAAACCTAATCCACGGTCTGTTCTTGAGCTTCCACGACCGTGGAACTCAAGAACTACCCGTAATTTTGTTTCAGTTTACGAACTTGCTTTTACTTTAATCCAAAGTTAAAGATTTGCTTTAACTTAGTCTTGGCTTGCCTTTTCTAGGTGGTAGTGAAGCCTCAACAACCTCTACCTCGATTCTGAGTGTCACAACCTTAATCGGTTTAGTTAGTCTTGATCCTTTGATTACAAGTTTGGGTTTTTGACGTTAATTCTTACCTTTAGATCCTTTCTATACTGAATCCTCAACAACCTTTATAGAGAATGTCTTTTAGGTGGGTCATATAAGGTTTTTGGAACTTCACCGTACGATTACCTTACATTCGTATACCTTTGCAAACCTCAACTCTGTCCTTATATCTTTAGTATATCTTGAATCGATTGCCACAGCTGGATTCCTGGATCTTTATGATTGTTGTTTTCCCAATAATTTGAAAAGCTTCATACATTTACTTGCTTGATAATCTATAACTTGATTTAACCCCCCAAATCCCTGTGTTCGAAACTCTGGAATTCTTGCTTAACTATATCGATCCGTACACTACGGGTTCGCTTCCTTGATTTCTGGTTTTATAATTAAATCTTATTTGCACACACGCTAAATGGCGAACACACGGGCGTGGAAATGGGCCGTGGTTTTGGCCAGACAGTTGTGGCAGCTATCCCACGATCTTCATGGCCGACTCTTGCAAATTTGGAGGATAAAAGGTGGTCCTGCAAGGCTGTTAGGACAGACCCCTCACTCCCATTTTCTCCCACACTCTCAACAACAAATATTCTCTCATTGGAAGATTCCATTGGAGCTACTCTTGGAGAAGAAGAAAGGCTTCCATCGGAGAAGAAGAAGCACACTAGTTCATATTTCCATAGTCTTTTTGAGTGATTTTGAGTGAGCTTTGTGAAACGTTTTGCAAGGGTTTGTAAGAAACGATTCGAACCTTCTTTTGAAGGGTTGTAAGTCCTTCTTGAACCTTGATTTAGCTTGTTTTACTTGTTTCATTTGCTTAATCCATCTTCCATTTCATCTTCTTGCCATGGATTCTATGATTTTATGCTTGTTGAGTTTGATTGTTAAGATGCATGTTGTACGCTAAATAGATGCGATTCTAGGGTAAGGAAAAGATGGTTATGGCTTGGACTATGATAGAATAAACTTAATTGAATACTTGGATGACTCGCTTGAGTGAACATAGTCACTGTTTAAAACCACGATTGGATCTTGCCTTTGCACGGCCGTGGAAAGGGATGAACACCCCGTAATTTTAATTAACTTGCTTGAATTGATAAATCTATGTGTTAGGTTGTTGATTTGTTGAAATCCTAGTGTTAGTTGAGCTAAATCTATCCTAGGGTGACCTAGTGTTAGCAACTAAGAGTTATAAGAGACCTAGTGTTATGGCGAACTCTAGGTAGTAGTGAGCCTCATAAGCTGCTATTGAACTGAGTGTGCTAGGATTGATGTTTAAGACTTGCCTTCCCGAGACTTAGCCGGTAAGGAGAGGTTAGATCCCTAGATAACCATCCGGTTTGTGTAGAATTCCTATCCTTAGGCTCTTTTGAGACTTACCCGGTGATGAGACCTTAGGAACGGACTAGTGGACCATGAGACCTACCCGGTGATTGATCCCAATCTAGAAACGCTCACTCCCAACATACTATAGTTTATCCAAGGAATGATTAGATAGCTTTAGTCCTATGCCATAACCGGAATTTCCAACCCCTAGAATCCGCTTTTCTCTCTTTGATCTCATATCTCGTGTTTGTCTAGCTTGTTTGTGTTTAATTGCTAGATTGTTAGTTTGTTTTGCATTCTTATATCATTGTGATTCTTGATTGATCACCACACAAAACCAACCCCAAAAATATTGAGATTTTCATTTATTTGTTTCTTTCTCTTTCCTTAGCCTAGATCAACACTATCCTTAGTCACTAATCGATTCAATCTCACCTCAGTCTTTGTGTTCGACCTCGGAATACTATCCCTACTACAAAACGTCCCGTACACTGCGGGTTCACTAGGAGTTAGGAGAAATATATCGAGTATAAATTTTAGGCTTTTTGCATGACACGTTCTTAGCGTAACAAGTTTTTGGTGCCGTTGCCGGGGATAGGTTAAGATAGAGTCGTAGTTTGTGATTGTTTATAGTGTAGATCTATTTTGTTGCTTTTGATCTCGTTTGGTTTGTGTCTTTGCTTTTCAGGACATCTCTCACTCTTTAGGGGCATGCGAAGATCTCGTGGCAAGGTTTTAGCTCCATTCGATCCCGAACCGGAAAAAACCCTTAGATCTAGATCCAAGAGCATTAGAAAGGGAAAAGAGATGGCCGGAAGAGATCTCCAAGCTGAGTTGGATAAAGCTTTAGAGCAAATTAGGCTAAGGGATGAAGCCTTGGAGAATGAAAGGAGACTTGCCAATGAGAGGCAAGAAGCAACTAGGAGGGAGATTGAGGAGATTAGGCAAGCTCTTGTGCAAAGAGAGCTTAATCGTCAACAACCTCCACCTCCACCACAACCACAGCCGGCGGTGAATATTCGGGTTGTGCCCATTGCTATTGAAGAGCCACAAACGTTAGGGCAATGTATGGATCCGGCACAAAGAGCACACTGTCCGGGTGTGAACTTAGGAGATCCCGCAGCCCATGATTACGAGCTTCGCCCTCAAGTTCTACAAATGATCCGGCATAATCAATTTGGAGGGATGGAAGGAGAGTCTCCTCATCAACACTTGATGAACTATGAGATCTTGATGGAGACTCTAAGACCGTCTAGATTGGAGAGCAACAACCATAAGCTTAGGGCTTTCTCCTTCTCACTTAAGGATAAAGCCTTGTCTTGGTATCAATCTATTCCACATGGGCGAGTGAGTACTTGGGAGGAGATGACAACCGAGTTCTTGACTAAGTTCTTCCCACCTTCCAAGACTACCGAGTTAAGAGGGAAGATCAATGCCTTCGTGATGAAGGATAGAGAAAGCTTATTCAAGTCTTGGGAGAGGTTCAAGGACCTTCTCCTAGATTGTCCGCACCATGGTATACCGAAAATAGAGCTTTTGGAGATCTACTTCAAGGGACTTGATGAAGATAGCCAATTCAAGCTTCAATCTCTTTCCGGTGGGACTTTCATGGAGAAGAATGTGGATGAAGCTTGGGAGTTTGTAGAGAAACAAGCTTGATGATTGAGAAGTACTCCCATAGGAAGAATGATGGGAGGAAAGCATATGAGGTGAGTGAAGTCACCATGAGCAACTTCAAGCTTGATGCAATCAACAACGAGCTTAAGTCTTTGAGGGAGTTGTGTGCTACAACTTTGAAGAATCAAGCAACCCCTCAAGTGCAAGTGCAAGCAAACTTGTCTTCCAAAGAGGAAGATGTGAACTACATGGGAAGGAGCAACTACAACAACTATCAAGGCCCAAGGAACTTCAACAACAACCGGCAATTCAACAACTACCGGCCTAACCACAACCATCCCGGGTTTTCCTATTCTAACCCGGATGGAGCCTTGAACCCTCCCACTTCCACAAGCGCAGCTCCACCACCAAAGGCTTCACAAGAACCTCCACCCGGATTTACTCAACCTCCAAAGGATAGAACCGAGATGATGTTTGAGCAATTGCTTGGAAGGTTGAGTGGTCTTGTGAGCACGGTGACTTCTATTTCTAAGGCTCAAAAGGTTTTGGAAGCACAAGTGTTCCAAAAGGCGGGTGAAGCTCATAGAGATCCGGGAAAGCTTCCTGGAAGAACCGAAGACAACCCAAGAGGCCAAGTGTTGGCCATTACAACAAGGAGCGGGCTGAGCATGAAGGATCCCTTACCTAAGGGAAATGATAAAGGGAAGCAAGTGGTGATAGAGGAAGAGACATTGCAAGAAGATGGAGGCAAGAGCAAGGAAGATGAGCCAACATATGTGGCACCACCTCCATACAAGCCACAACTACCATTCCCACAATCACGAGCAAGAGCTCGCTTGGACAAACACTTCGGTAAATTCCTTGAACTTATGTCTAAATTGCATATTAACATTCCGTTCATGGATGCTATTCTAGGAATGCCGGCATATGGAAAGTTCTTGAAGGAAATACTCTCCAACAAAAGGAAGTTGGAGGAGTATGGGGAAGTGAGGATGACAAAGAGGTCCTTGGAATTGATCCAAACCATGAAGGAGGAGATGCCTCCTAAGCTAAGAGATCCGGGATCCTTTTGTGTGCCAATTGGAGTGGGAGAAGTGAAGTATGAAGCCCTATGTGATCTTGGGGCAAGTGTAAGCATCATACCGCTTGCACTTGGCAACAAGGTTGGGCTAGGAGAGCCAAAGCCGGTCAAGATGACCCTTTACATGGCGGACCGTTCGATCACTCACCCGGTTGGAATATTGGAAGACATACCGGTGCAACTAGGGAAGTTCTATGTGCCAATAGACTTCGTTGTTTTGGACATCCCGGCGGATTATCCGGTTCCCATCATCTTAGGGAGACCTTTCCTAGCCACTTCCGGATGTTTGGTGGATTGCAAAAATGGAATTCTCTCCTTTAACATTGGAGAAGAGAATATTAAGTTCAAATTATCCACAATGATGAAGGGGCCGGCCCTTGATGAGGATGTGTTCAACATTGTCGAGCAAGAGGAGTCTAGAGAAGTTGTGAGCTCGATCTTGATCAAGGACCCCTTAGAGAAGGTTCTTAGCTTAAGTTTGATGGAGGAAGGAGTGGAGGAGGCCTGCAATGATGAAATCAAGGCTTTGGAAGCATTAGAAAAGGAGACAAGAGCTGAATTTGAAGCACACGAAGGTGTGCTGAATTTCTGCAAGAACCACGGCCAAGGACCAAGAACCACGCCCGTGGTTTCTCCCGTGGAACTCTATGGAATGCTCAAAAAGGCTAGCTTTGCAAGTTCCACGGCCGTGGTTGTGCCAGAGCCCGTAATTTTGCCTGTGGTTTCTCCAAAAACTGCATTGGTTGTTGATCAAGCTTCAAGGAGCTTTGGGGAGTCTTCCATGGCTTTGGATTCATCTCAACCAACTGTGTATGGAGCGTCTCCATTCGTTAAAGGTCCTCCTAAACTTGAACTCAAACCCCTCCCCTCTCATTTGAAGTATGCTTTCCTTGGTGAGAATTCTACATATCCGGTGATTGTGAATGCATGCTTGAATGATGATGAACTTGCTAGATTGTTGCATGAATTGAGATTGCATAGAAAAGCCATTGGCTATACCATTGATGATTTAGTTGGCATAAAACCTTCTTTGTGCATGCATAAGATCTTGATGGAAGATAATCATAAACCTTCAATTGAACCTCAAAGAAGACTAAACCCAATCATGAAAGAAGTAGTCAAGAAAGAGATCCTTAAATTGCTAGATGCGGGAATCATTTTCCCGATTTCGGATAGTAAGTGGGTTAGTCACATGCATGTGGTTCCTAAGAAGGGTGGGATTGTAACACCCCGAATCCGCGGGACTCGGAATGCTACGGGCGGAGACCTCACAATGGGTCCCGACCCTTAGCCTGACAACAATTTCACCGGATCTTGCAACAAGGCACAAATAAAGGCCAAAACTAAAAATACATTTTTATGCAATGTTATGAAACCCGAAAATGAAAGAAAGGAAAGACTTCAGCCGTCTTTACAACAACATCAACACAATATACAAAAACAACACAAGAACTCCCAAAACCCAACTCAACCTAAAATGTACGGAACCCCGACTGCCCACTCCTCCGGATCACTCGGCCACATCCTATCCTGCACATCAACTACAACAATCGGTATAAAACCGTTAGCTCACATTCTAGGCATTATAAAGATAATATGGCACAAACACACATAGGAGAACACAAGGCACATAACATGAACATTCATTCCATAATATCTTTTTAGGTCATTCCATATCTATTTCATTCGTTTCAAGTGTGACACAAGAGTCTTATAACTCTTGCCTCTGTCCCCGTGTAACCAACAGGAGTGTGGCGGCGCCCAACCCGTATACCCTGAGGGAGTGATGAAGAAGCCCGCCCGTATACCGTGTATGGCCTGGTCGCAGAGATCCCCCCAGTCTCCCTCGGGAAACTGAGCGGTGATGTCACCGCCCGATAATAATAGTAGTAGTAATGATGGGCCAATAAATAAGGTCAAGTAAATCCTAATCCATTTTCATGCTTAAAAGCGGTAAACACACACCACCATATATATCTAAATAAGGCATAAAAGCGGCTAAGTAAGTCCGAGGACTTACCTCGTCTCAAAGCTAAACGAAACCGAATCACTCTCCGAAGGAATATAACCAAAGCCTGTTCAAGATAAGGCACGATAATCAACTACTACTCACAAGCTAGAAGTCTTTAGACTTCTAGTCCTATATCATCTTACTAGGTCATATACTCTCATAATCAAGGATACACACCTAGCCCTCATAAATTCATGAGATCTCAATTATAGCCCCAAGTGCTAGGATACTCTCATCCTAAAATCCGCAATCTCAATCAACATATAAATACCACCTCAAGTCTCACAAAATAAACCACGAGGCTCACAACTGTATAACAACTCAAGATCAACACACCACATAACATAGAACATTAATAACTTCAAACACTCACCTACAGGTTCCAAGCCACTACTTGGCATTTGCCCTAAGTTATGCTAGATCCAACCTAGCATGATTCTACCACTAAACATAACTAGATCGAGGAAGAAGGTACTCACACACGATCCGAGGTTGAAGATGATCTACGGACGTCGAGATTGGGTTCGTCGGTCTATAACGGCCGCTTCTGGGCCTAAAACCAAAGTTAAGGAAATTTAGCTTGTATGCTAAATTTGAACGGAAAATAACGTATAATATTCTAAGGAAAATCCGCTTGGAAAACAAGGTTAAAAACCCGCAAAACATTTCCCGGAGTGACTTATGCCATTTTATAAACCTGAGTCAAAATCCAAAATAAAACTTTGGGCCAAAATCCATAATTAAACCTGCAGGGGTAAATATTTAAATTTCCAAAAACCCGAGTCAAATATGTAAATAATAATTTGGGCCAAATCTTGTAATTAAATCTGCAGGGATATAATTGTGAAATCCCAAAATTAGGGTTAGAAACACAATTACAAAATATAGGGTGCTTTATGTAAATACTTTGAAAGAGTGGGGCCCGACAGCGATTAGTAACAAGGGCTTTTGAAACGCTGAAGGACCCTTCTTCAACATTGCAATACGCACAAGGGAAGGGGAGGCGGCGGTGCTTCATGGCAGCGCAAGGTCCGACGGCGAAGGCAGGGCCGACGGTTTCTCCAGAGGCGACATCGGCGGCAACAAGGCGACCCAATCTCCGGCGGCAAAGGTTGACTCCTTGCGACACCAGAGAACAAAGCAGAGCGACGGAGCAACAACGGAAAAGGGTGAGGCAGCAAGGGCAGTCCTGGTTGGCTCCGGTAGGCGCCAAAGGTGGCACGAGACTGGGCGACGCCGGTGGTGCTCCAGTCCGGTTCCAGAGGTGAGCGAAGCAAGGAGGAGATCTTCTATTAAGGGGTGCGAGACGGTGATTGTGATCGATACTGTGCAAAATAGAGGCCGAGAGAGAGATCGATCGAGGCTGCACTGAGGTGGGGAGAGGAATAATGGCTCAAGGGAGGTTGCCCTTGGTTCGATCGATACACACAGGGGGAAGAGAGCTCCGGTGGGCTGGAGTGTCGAGAGGAGGCCGACAACATGCAACAGAGAAAGAGATGAAGGGGAAGGCTGGTGTTGCTGGAAAGAGATGGACGAGATGCAAGGACAGGCACTCTTTTGCTCGGGAAGATGAAGCACAGAAAAGGGGTTACAGAGGTTGAGAGTTGGTGAGGTTTAGAGCAGAGAGAGAGATAGTTGAGCAGAGGGAGAGATAGTTTAGCAGAGGGGAAGGCAATGCTCACTGCAGTCCGAGGGGAGAAGCGAGGGGTCGGCCGTCCTAGAGATCGAGGGGTCGGTTTGCAAAGGTCCACAGCGGGAATGCGTGTAGCAGCTCTCACCAGCCAGAAAAAACAAGGATAGATAGAAAAGAAAAAGTAATAGGAAAAAGGAAAGAAAATAAGAAGAAAAGAAATAATAAAGGATGGGCTCGATTAAAATCAATCGGAATGGAATTTTCAAGTCGGAAAGATTTTTCGAACCTTTCCGAAATTAAACCACAAAATAAATATACTGAAAATATAAACAAAATATATACTCGTAAAAATATAGTTTTCGATATATAAATTGCTCCCGTAAAATATATTCTTGATAATAATTTAATGGTATAAATACGGATAATATATATATATATATATATATACATATATATATATATATCAAAACTTGTAAAATTCAAATTACGGCATGAAAATACTCGGAAAATAATCGAGGCCAGTAAAATATTTAATAAAATACGGAAAAATAAATATCGAAAACGCACCCAATAAACGGGTTGCTACATTAGATCCCCCTAAAAACAAGTTTCGTCCCGAAACTTGCTATGCGTCGAACATCTCGGTCCCTAAGGCCGAGGTAAGAAGTCTCACACTAAGAAGGCTTAGACCTTCCAATCTATACACACAATCTACTCAAACTACCAGTGCAAGATATATCATAACACATTCCCGCACGGGGCACAAACTACGCATACCATCACACATGCACAACTCAACCAAGGAAAGAACTAGGCCTGACCCGTCGACCCTATCGATGCTACTAGCTCAACATAAAAACTTAACCAAGATACTATCATATGTATCGGGTCATGTATGTACTCCCTCAACTGATACTCATGAACACCGGGTGAACACCCTCTACTCTCGGCGGTCACGTCAACCGGTAAACTACTTTCCAAACTCGCTCTAGGATATCAAAAAGCCCGATATATCGGAACTCAACTTCATTCTCGGGTCTTTCTCAATATATCAATTCCACCATGTTTCTTCTTCGCTTGTCTCTAACAAAGGCGGTCGAACTTCCAATTTACACCGTTGGCTTTTTCTTGTCAAACCGAACTTTGATGTTACATTTCCTCAATGCTTGTTGCAAGTTCGAAGTAACGAAGGAAGCCCTTTACTCCTACCTACTTCTATTAACAAGACGTGTATGCTATATTCTTTTTTTTTTTTTTTTTTTTTTTTACATCGCTCTGCAATACTCGATCAAGACCTTGTCTGGAAGAATCACTTCTACACATCAAACCCATCATTCCTCCAGATAAATCAAGACGGTCGCACCAACGAATCCCCTTTTAACTCTCAACAACTCTATTGTCAATTCTTCGTCCCACTCACATATCTGGTAAAGCTCAGTACATCTAAGAAAACTTGTCACTTCTTTCACATCTTTCGGGGTTTTCCATCCTGTGACAACTTGTCAAACTTCTTCTCTCATTTTTTCTTTTTTTTTTTTTTTTTTTTTTTTTTTTTTTCAATAGTAGACCCAAAATATCTCTTCCGGGCATCAGTAAGCCCATATGGAGTAACTATACTCGTAGTGGCCCTGGTTGGTCCGGAATGCCGTACTTGAAATATCCGAGTCTCGAATCCTCAAACGGTAACAATCAAATCTTAGCTAATCTTAGAAGAAACTACCGACCCTTGCGAATGATCGAGTAGGTCCCCCATTCGTTGTAAGGGATACTTGTCCTTCATTTTCATCTTGCTCAACTTATAGTAATCAATGTACAAACGGAGATAACCGTCTCTCTTTTCGCAACTTGTGTTCTCCATAACAACTTCAAATCAAGAGTTTAAGATATATTCCAATACGAACTTTAATCAAGAATTCGAAAACGTGAACTTGAAATCTTCTTAATGGTAAATCCACCTCCCGATACATTGGAATTCGTTCTATCTCGGGTTCCAGCTTTTCTTCTCCCCATTTTATCTCATTATGGCCGACACAACCTGGTTCTACACTTGACAAGTGGTCCACCCCGATTTGTTGGGGTGATGTCCTTCAACCGGCGTATTGTTCCTTCCATAGCTACTACGTCCACCGTCCTCTTTCAAGGGTCCTTCATCTCCAGAACTCGGGATACTTGCTTTAATAATCTTTTTAAGGTTTCACACTTAAGTCATGAAGGTCCTAAGAACAGAACTTAATCACGCCTTATAATATATTAGTATTACCTTCTTTGTATTCAACCAAAGCTTGCATCATTCCTGCGAGTAGGTGTAGAACTTACTCCCTTTTCTTATGTAACGACCAATCGACCGTAAAGGTTCTATCCTCAATCTTTCATGTACTACTTGTACATCTCACATCGACTTCAAACTTCAAAACTTCAGTCTTCCATTTCTATTGTTGGTCACCTTATGTATTTCTCAGTATTCTATGTACACCTACAGTGGAAGCCTCATCTTACAGTTGATCCACTAGCTCCCCTTACCATGATCAAACCTTTAAAATTTGTAACCTATGAAGTTCCTCCATATGTCAATCCCATGACCTAAGAAGGTCGCGTAAGATCGTTACAATCTCCTCCTCGGAAGTCTTGCTATAAGTACTTGCTTGAACTTGTTCCACGTTATTTGATTTAAAACAAATGCGCTCCGTTGATTCACCTCCTTACTATTGACATTGATCCACCGCGAATACTCCAACCTCTTGTTCCCGATCCTATATGTTCTCATATTCTTGTTTACTCTTCTCATCTACACACATCAATAGACAACCCGCACTTGTGCGTTCTCAGTAGTCACCGATTGACTTGTATCCGACCTTCTCCGAAGTAACGACTTACCATTCTACTACACTTTCCATGTTACCTTTTTTATGAAGGCTACCCTCCTCGGGGTACTCTACCTTAATCTCCGTTAGTTCATTCTTCATTCCCTGCTTCCTTCTTCTTTCATAAGAAAACCACACCTTCTCGGCCCCTTTTGTGTCATATGACTCACGTTCTTAGGCTTAACCGCTCTTCATGATGTTTTGCAAATGCGCTTTTCAAATATTCTGACTTTAGTTAGCATCCACTCGCGTTCGTCTTGGTTGATATCTTAAGTCTTTCGATCAAAGCTCCTTGTCTCATCTTTCATCTTCTTGAGATCAACATCTACACACACTTCCTCCTTAGTGTTGCTTAGTCTCATCACCGTGACGGAAAACGGTTGAATCCACAAGGTAATTCTACTATGTGAACTTTCACCATGTGATCCTCCTCGTAACTCTCATATGTCTAATTAAGTTGCCCGCTTAGGATCTCGCAAAGATCGTCACTTCACCCTCTGGTACCACCGTAAGCTTAACTTACAGTTCTCATAAATCTTTCCCTATTGTCCGACCACTCTTTTCATCTTGACTCCCATACTTAGGAGCGCCTATTGAAAACTCGTCTTACTTAAAATGCCACTTTTATTCTCGAGCGAGAATGTAGTCCTCTTTACTTGATTCACATCTTTAGTTCATCGACACCGCACTTGGAAAAATCTTACGTTTGTTGTCTCTAGTTGCTTCCTTGATGCTCCTCCATTGTTTCCTTGATACCACCCTCAGGTCTTCGTGTCGCTTTTATATTGGTATAGTCTCCATCTTGGTTTCGCTTAAGTCGACACGAGGTTCCCCTTTTTTTTTTTTTTTTTTTTTTTTTTTTGTCCTTTGGTTACGTCATCTCTAGTCTTCTTCTTTGACGTCCTCTTAAGGAGTCCGAGAAATCACCGGGGTGTTTGCGTAAACTTGATGCTCAACTCGTTAACTTGAGCATACTCATCTTCGTATGTATACTATCCTAAGGCAAAAAGGCATTGTCCAAGGGGGCGATGATAGCTTTCTATCATCTTAGCTATAAGGTCCACTATTACTAATATGATATTAACATACCATATGTTTATATATAAATATACAGATATAAAAATATAAACATCATGCTACTACTATAAACATAATTAGTCCATAAACAATTTACAATTCAACATACAAGTATAGTACAAAACATCCTAAGTCCACATATACATATCTACATATACACATATATATATGAATATACATAATATAATAATCAATATCTACGTCGCCGAGATCCGCGGAGGAAGTGGTGGTCCCGTACATTCTACCCCAACTGACTCATGCACATGATTTGAAAACGAAATTCATTTCTTTAAAACTCAGAACCCTTGAGGGTTCTGTTTATTTTTACTCGGCCTTTAGAAGATTGTGAGTGCCATTGTTGTCAACCTAGGGCTCTGATACCACTTTTGTAACACCCCGAATCCGCGGGACTCGGAATGCTACGGGCGGAGACCTCACAATGGGTCCCGACCCTTAGCCTGACAACAATTTCACCGGATCTTGCAACAAGGCACAAATAAAGGCCAAAACTAAAAATACATTTTTATGCAATGTTATGAAACCCGAAAATGAAAGAAAGGAAAGACTTCAGCCGTCTTTACAACAACATCAACACAATATACAAAAACAACACAAGAACTCCCAAAACCCAACTCAACCTAAAATGTACGGAACCCCGACTGCCCACTCCTCCGGATCACTCGGCCACATCCTATCCTGCACATCAACTACAACAATCGGTATAAAACCGTTAGCTCACATTCTAGGCATTATAAAGATAATATGGCACAAACACACATAGGAGAACACAAGGCACATAACATGAACATTCATTCCATAATATCTTTTTAGGTCATTCCATATCTATTTCATTCGTTTCAAGTGTGACACAAGAGTCTTATAACTCTTGCCTCTGTCCCCGTGTAACCAACAGGAGTGTGGCGGCGCCCAACCCGTATACCCTGAGGGAGTGATGAAGAAGTCCGCCCGTATACCGTGTATGGCCTGGTCGCAGAGATCCCCCCAGTCTCCCTCGGGAAACTGAGCGGTGATGTCACCGCCCGATAATAATAGTAGTAGTAATGATGGGCCAATAAATAAGGTCAAGTAAATCCTAATCCATTTTCATGCTTAAAAGCGGTAAACACACACCACCATATATATCTAAATAAGGCATAAAAGCGGCTAAGTAAGTCCGAGGACTTACCTCGTCTCAAAGCTAAACGAAACCGAATCACTCTCCGAAGGAATATAACCAAAGCCTGTTCAAGATAAGGCACGATAATCAACTACTACTCACAAGCTAGAAGTCTTTAGACTTCTAGTCCTATATCATCTTACTAGGTCATATACTCTCATAATCAAGGATACACACCTAGCCCTCATAAATTCATGAGATCTCAATTATAGCCCCAAGTGCTAGGATACTCTCATCCTAAAATCCGCAATCTCAATCAACATATAAATACCACCTCAAGTCTCACAAAATAAACCACGAGGCTCACAACTGTATAACAACTCAAGATCAACACACCACATAACATAGAACATTAATAACTTCAAACACTCACCTACAGGTTCCAAGCCACTACTTGGCATTTGCCCTAAGTTATGCTAGATCCAACCTAGCATGATTCTACCACTAAACATAACTAGATCGAGGAAGAAGGTACTCACACACGATCCGAGGTTGAAGATGATCTACGGACGTCGAGATTGGGTTCGTCGGTCTATAACGGCCGCTTCTGGGCCTAAAACCAAAGTTAAGGAAATTTAGCTTGTATGCTAAATTTGAACGGAAAATAACGTATAATATTCTAAGGAAAATCCGCTTGGAAAACAAGGTTAAAAACCCGCAAAACATTTCCCGGAGTGACTTATGCCATTTTATAAACCTGAGTCAAAATCCAAAATAAAACTTTGGGCCAAAATCCATAATTAAACCTGCAGGGGTAAATATTTAAATTTCCAAAAACCCGAGTCAAATATGTAAATAATAATTTGGGCCAAATCTTGTAATTAAATCTGCAGGGATATAATTGTGAAATCCCAAAATTAGGGTTAGAAACACAATTACAAAATATAGGGTGCTTTATGTAAATACTTTGAAAGAGTGGGGCCCGACAGCGATTAGTAACAAGGGCTTTTGAAACGCTGAAGGACCCTTCTTCAACATTGCAATACGCACAAGGGAAGGGGAGGCGGCGGTGCTTCATGGCAGCGCAAGGTCCGACGGCGAAGGCAGGGCCGACGGTTTCTCCAGAGGCGACATCGGCGGCAACAAGGCGACCCAATCTCCGGCGGCAAAGGTTGACTCCTTGCGACACCAGAGAACAAAGCAGAGCGACGGAGCAACAACGGAAAAGGGTGAGGCAGCAAGGGCAGTCCTGGTTGGCTCCGGTAGGCGCCAAAGGTGGCACGAGACTGGGCGACGCCGGTGGTGCTCCAGTCCGGTTCCAGAGGTGAGCGAAGCAAGGAGGAGATCTTCTATTAAGGGGTGCGAGACGGTGATTGTGATCGATACTGTGCAAAATAGAGGCCGAGAGAGAGATCGATCGAGGCTGCACTGAGGTGGGGAGAGGAATAATGGCTCAAGGGAGGTTGCCCTTGGTTCGATCGATACACACAGGGGGAAGAGAGCTCCGGTGGGCTGGAGTGTCGAGAGGAGGCCGACAACATGCAACAGAGAAAGAGATGAAGGGGAAGGCTGGTGTTGCTGGAAAGAGATGGACGAGATGCAAGGACAGGCACTCTTTTGCTCGGGAAGATGAAGCACAGAAAAGGGGTTACAGAGGTTGAGAGTTGGTGAGGTTTAGAGCAGAGAGAGAGATAGTTGAGCAGAGGGAGAGATAGTTTAGCAGAGGGGAAGGCAATGCTCACTGCAGTCCGAGGGGAGAAGCGAGGGGTCGGCCGTCCTAGAGATCGAGGGGTCGGTTTGCAAAGGTCCACAGCGGGAATGCGTGTAGCAGCTCTCACCAGCCAGAAAAAACAAGGATAGATAGAAAAGAAAAAGTAATAGGAAAAAGGAAAGAAAATAAGAAGAAAAGAAATAATAAAGGATGGGCTCGATTAAAATCAATCGGAATGGAATTTTCAAGTCGGAAAGATTTTTCGAACCTTTCCGAAATTAAACCACAAAATAAATATACTGAAAATATAAACAAAATATATACTCGTAAAAATATAGTTTTCGATATATAAATTGCTCCCGTAAAATATATTCTTGATAATAATTTAATGGTATAAATACGGATAATATATATATATATATATATATATACATATATATATATATCAAAACTTGTAAAATTCAAATTACGGCATGAAAATACTCGGAAAATAATCGAGGCCAGTAAAATATTTAATAAAATACGGAAAAATAAATATCGAAAACGCACCCAATAAACGGGTTGCTACATTAGATCCCCCTAAAAACAAGTTTCGTCCCGAAACTTGCTATGCGTCGAACATCTCGGTCCCTAAGGCCGAGGTAAGAAGTCTCACACTAAGAAGGCTTAGACCTTCCAATCTATACACACAATCTACTCAAACTACCAGTGCAAGATATATCATAACACATTCCCGCACGGGGCACAAACTACGCATACCATCACACATGCACAACTCAACCAAGGAAAGAACTAGGCCTGACCCGTCGACCCTATCGATGCTACTAGCTCAACATAAAAACTTAACCAAGATACTATCATATGTATCGGGTCATGTATGTACTCCCTCAACTGATACTCATGAACACCGGGTGAACACCCTCTACTCTCGGCGGTCACGTCAACCGGTAAACTACTTTCCAAACTCGCTCTAGGATATCAAAAAGCCCGATATATCGGAACTCAACTTCATTCTCGGGTCTTTCTCAATATATCAATTCCACCATGTTTCTTCTTCGCTTGTCTCTAACAAAGGCGGTCGAACTTCCAATTTACACCGTTGGCTTTTTCTTGTCAAACCGAACTTTGATGTTACATTTCCTCAATGCTTGTTGCAAGTTCGAAGTAACGAAGGAAGCCCTTTACTCCTACCTACCTACTTCTATTAACAAGACGTGTATGCTATATTCTTTTTTTTTTTTTTTTTTTTTTTTTTTTTTTACATCGCTCTGCAATACTCGATCAAGACCTTGTCTGGAAGAATCACTTCTACACATCAAACCCATCATTCCTCCAGATAAATCAAGACGGTCGCACCAACGAATCCCCTTTTAACTCTCAACAACTCTATTGTCAATTCTTCGTCCCACTCACATATCTGGTAAAGCTCAGTACATCTAAGAAAACTTGTCACTTCTTTCACATCTTTCGGGGTTTTCCATCCTGTGACAACTTGTCAAACTTCTTCTCTCATTTTTTCTTTTTTTTTTTTTTTTTTTTTTTTTTTTTTTTTCAATAGTAGACCCAAAATATCTCTTCCGGGCATCAGTAAGCCCATATGGAGTAACTATACTCGTAGTGGCCCTGGTTGGTCCGGAATGCCGTACTTGAAATATCCGAGTCTCGAATCCTCAAACGGTAACAATCAAATCTTAGCTAATCTTAGAAGAAACTACCGACCCTTGCGAATGATCGAGTAGGTCCCCCATTCGTTGTAAGGGATACTTGTCCTTCATTTTCATCTTGCTCAACTTATAGTAATCAATGTACAAACGGAGATAACCGTCTCTCTTTTCGCAACTTGTGTTCTCCATAACAACTTCAAATCAAGAGTTTAAGATATATTCCAATACGAACTTTAATCAAGAATTCGAAAACGTGAACTTGAAATCTTCTTAATGGTAAATCCACCTCCCGATACATTGGAATTCGTTCTATCTCGGGTTCCAGCTTTTCTTCTCCCCATTTTATCTCATTATGGCCGACACAACCTGGTTCTACACTTGACAAGTGGTCCACCCCGATTTGTTGGGGTGATGTCCTTCAACCGGCGTATTGTTCCTTCCATAGCTACTACGTCCACCGTCCTCTTTCAAGGGTCCTTCATCTCCAGAACTCGGGATACTTGCTTTAATAATCTTTTTAAGGTTTCACACTTAAGTCATGAAGGTCCTAAGAACAGAACTTAATCACGCCTTATAATATATTAGTATTACCTTCTTTGTATTCAACCAAAGCTTGCATCATTCCTGCGAGTAGGTGTAGAACTTACTCCCTTTTCTTATGTAACGACCAATCGACCGTAAAGGTTCTATCCTCAATCTTTCATGTACTACTTGTACATCTCACATCGACTTCAAACTTCAAAACTTCAGTCTTCCATTTCTATTGTTGGTCACCTTATGTATTTCTCAGTATTCTATGTACACCTACAGTGGAAGCCTCATCTTACAGTTGATCCACTAGCTCCCCTTACCATGATCAAACCTTTAAAATTTGTAACCTATGAAGTTCCTCCATATGTCAATCCCATGACCTAAGAAGGTCGCGTAAGATCGTTACAATCTCCTCCTCGGAAGTCTTGCTATAAGTACTTGCTTGAACTTGTTCCACGTTATTTGATTTAAAACAAATGCGCTCCGTTGATTCACCTCCTTACTATTGACATTGATCCACCGCGAATACTCCAACCTCTTGTTCCCGATCCTATATGTTCTCATAGTCTTGTTTACTCTTCTCATCTACACACATCAATAGACAACCCGCACTTGTGCGTTCTCAGTAGTCACCGATTGACTTGTATCCGACCTTCTCCGAAGTAACGACTTACCATTCTACTACACTTTCCATGTTACCTTTTTTATGAAGGCTACCCTCCTCGGGGTACTCTACCTTAATCTCCGTTAGTTCATTCTTCATTCCCTGCTTCCTTCTTCTTTCATAAGAAAACCACACCTTCTCGGCCCCTTTTGTGTCATATGACTCACGTTCTTAGGCTTAACCGCTCTTCATGATGTTTTGCAAATGCGCTTTTCAAATATTCTGACTTTAGTTAGCATCCACTCGCGTTCGTCTTGGTTGATATCTTAAGTCTTTCGATCAAAGCTCCTTGTCTCATCTTTCATCTTCTTGAGATCAACATCTACACACACTTCCTCCTTAGTGTTGCTTAGTCTCATCACCGTGACGGAAAACGGTTGAATCCACAAGGTAATTCTACTATGTGAACTTTCACCATGTGATCCTCCTCGTAACTCTCATATGTCTAATTAAGTTGCCCGCTTAGGATCTCGCAAAGATCGTCACTTCACCCTCTGGTACCACCGTAAGCTTAACTTACAGTTCTCATAAATCTTTCCCTATTGTCCGACCACTCTTTTCATCTTGACTCCCATACTTAGGAGCGCCTATTGAAAACGCGTCTTACTTAAAATGCCACTTTTATTCTCGAGCGAGAATGTAGTCCTCTTTACTTGATTCACATCTTTAGTTCATCGACACCGCACTTGGAAAAATCTTACGTTTGTTGTCTCTAGTTGCTTCCTTGATGCTCCTCCATTGTTTCCTTGATACCACCCTCAGGTCTTCGTGTCGCTTTTATATTGGTATAGTCTCCATCTTGGTTTCGCTTAAGTCGACACGAGGTTCCCCTTTTTTTTTTTTTTTTTTTTTTTTTTTTTTTTTTTTGTCCTTTGGTTACGTCATCTCTAGTCTTCTTCTTTGACGTCCTCTTAAGGAGTCCGAGAAATCACCGGGGTGTTTGCGTAAACTTGATGCTCAACTCGTTAACTTGAGCATACTCATCTTCGTATGTATACTATCCTAAGGCAAAAAGGCATTGTCCAAGGGGGCGATGATAGCTTTCTATCATCTTAGCTATAAGGTCCACTATTACTAATATGATATTAACATACCATATGTTTATATATAAATATACAGATATAAAAATATAAACATCATGCTACTACTATAAACATAATTAGTCCATAAACAATTTACAATTCAACATACAAGTATAGTACAAAACATCCTAAGTCCACATATACATATCTACATATACACATATATATATGAATATACATAATATAATAATCAATATCTACGTCGCCGAGATCCGCGGAGGAAGTGGTGGTCCCGTACATTCTACCCCAACTGACTCATGCACATGATTTGAAAACGAAATTCATTTCTTTAAAACTCAGAACCCTTGAGGGTTCTGTTTATTTTTACTCGGCCTTTAGAAGATTGTGAGTGCCATTGTTGTCAACCTAGGGCTCTGATACCACTTTTGTAACACCCCGAATCCGCGGGACTCGGAATGCTACGGGCGGAGACCTCACAATGGGTCCCGACCCTTAGCCTGACAACAATTTCACCGGATCTTGCAACAAGGCACAAATAAAGGCCAAAACTAAAAATACATTTTTATGCAATGTTATGAAACCCGAAAATGAAAGAAAGGAAAGACTTCAGCCGTCTTTACAACAACATCAACACAATATACAAAAACAACACAAGAACTCCCAAAACCCAACTCAACCTAAAATGTACGGAACCCCGACTGCCCACTCCTCCGGATCACTCGGCCACATCCTATCCTGCACATCAACTACAACAATCGGTATAAAACCGTTAGCTCACATTCTAGGCATTATAAAGATAATATGGCACAAACACACATAGGAGAACACAAGGCACATAACATGAACATTCATTCCATAATATCTTTTTAGGTCATTCCATATCTATTTCATTCGTTTCAAGTGTGACACAAGAGTCTTATAACTCTTGCCTCTGTCCCCGTGTAACCAACAGGAGTGTGGCGGCGCCCAACCCGTATACCCTGAGGGAGTGATGAAGAAGCCCGCCCGTATACCGTGTATGGCCTGGTCGCAGAGATCCCCCCAGTCTCCCTCGGGAAACTGAGCGGTGATGTCACCGCCCGATAATAATAGTAGTAGTAATGATGGGCCAATAAATAAGGTCAAGTAAATCCTAATCCATTTTCATGCTTAAAAGCGGTAAACACACACCACCATATATATCTAAATAAGGCATAAAAGCGGCTAAGTAAGTCCGAGGACTTACCTCGTCTCAAAGCTAAACGAAACCGAATCACTCTCCGAAGGAATATAACCAAAGCCTGTTCAAGATAAGGCACGATAATCAACTACTACTCACAAGCTAGAAGTCTTTAGACTTCTAGTCCTATATCATCTTACTAGGTCATATACTCTCATAATCAAGGATACACACCTAGCCCTCATAAATTCATGAGATCTCAATTATAGCCCCAAGTGCTAGGATACTCTCATCCTAAAATCCGCAATCTCAATCAACATATAAATACCACCTCAAGTCTCACAAAATAAACCACGAGGCTCACAACTGTATAACAACTCAAGATCAACACACCACATAACATAGAACATTAATAACTTCAAACACTCACCTACAGGTTCCAAGCCACTACTTGGCATTTGCCCTAAGTTATGCTAGATCCAACCTAGCATGATTCTACCACTAAACATAACTAGATCGAGGAAGAAGGTACTCACACACGATCCGAGGTTGAAGATGATCTACGGACGTCGAGATTGGGTTCGTCGGTCTATAACGGCCGCTTCTGGGCCTAAAACCAAAGTTAAGGAAATTTAGCTTGTATGCTAAATTTGAACGGAAAATAACGTATAATATTCTAAGGAAAATCCGCTTGGAAAACAAGGTTAAAAACCCGCAAAACATTTCCCGGAGTGACTTATGCCATTTTATAAACCTGAGTCAAAATCCAAAATAAAACTTTGGGCCAAAATCCATAATTAAACCTGCAGGGGTAAATATTTAAATTTCCAAAAACCCGAGTCAAATATGTAAATAATAATTTGGGCCAAATCTTGTAATTAAATCTGCAGGGATATAATTGTGAAATCCCAAAATTAGGGTTAGAAACACAATTACAAAATATAGGGTGCTTTATGTAAATACTTTGAAAGAGTGGGGCCCGACAGCGATTAGTAACAAGGGCTTTTGAAACGCTGAAGGACCCTTCTTCAACATTGCAATACGCACAAGGGAAGGGGAGGCGGCGGTGCTTCATGGCAGCGCAAGGTCCGACGGCGAAGGCAGGGCCGACGGTTTCTCCAGAGGCGACATCGGCGGCAACAAGGCGACCCAATCTCCGGCGGCAAAGGTTGACTCCTTGCGACACCAGAGAACAAAGCAGAGCGACGGAGCAACAACGGAAAAGGGTGAGGCAGCAAGGGCAGTCCTGGTTGGCTCCGGTAGGCGCCAAAGGTGGCACGAGACTGGGCGACGCCGGTGGTGCTCCAGTCCGGTTCCAGAGGTGAGCGAAGCAAGGAGGAGATCTTCTATTAAGGGGTGCGAGACGGTGATTGTGATCGATACTGTGCAAAATAGAGGCCGAGAGAGAGATCGATCGAGGCTGCACTGAGGTGGGGAGAGGAATAATGGCTCAAGGGAGGTTGCCCTTGGTTCGATCGATACACACAGGGGGAAGAGAGCTCCGGTGGGCTGGAGTGTCGAGAGGAGGCCGACAACATGCAACAGAGAAAGAGATGAAGGGGAAGGCTGGTGTTGCTGGAAAGAGATGGACGAGATGCAAGGACAGGCACTCTTTTGCTCGGGAAGATGAAGCACAGAAAAGGGGTTACAGAGGTTGAGAGTTGGTGAGGTTTAGAGCAGAGAGAGAGATAGTTGAGCAGAGGGAGAGATAGTTTAGCAGAGGGGAAGGCAATGCTCACTGCAGTCCGAGGGGAGAAGCGAGGGGTCGGCCGTCCTAGAGATCGAGGGGTCGGTTTGCAAAGGTCCACAGCGGGAATGCGTGTAGCAGCTCTCACCAGCCAGAAAAAACAAGGATAGATAGAAAAGAAAAAGTAATAGGAAAAAGGAAAGAAAATAAGAAGAAAAGAAATAATAAAGGATGGGCTCGATTAAAATCAATCGGAATGGAATTTTCAAGTCGGAAAGATTTTTCGAACCTTTCCGAAATTAAACCACAAAATAAATATACTGAAAATATAAACAAAATATATACTCGTAAAAATATAGTTTTCGATATATAAATTGCTCCCGTAAAATATATTCTTGATAATAATTTAATGGTATAAATACGGATAATATATATATATATATATATATATACATATATATATATATCAAAACTTGTAAAATTCAAATTACGGCATGAAAATACTCGGAAAATAATCGAGGCCAGTAAAATATTTAATAAAATACGGAAAAATAAATATCGAAAACGCACCCAATAAACGGGTTGCTACATTAGATCCCCCTAAAAACAAGTTTCGTCCCGAAACTTGCTATGCGTCGAACATCTCGGTCCCTAAGGCCGAGGTAAGAAGTCTCACACTAAGAAGGCTTAGACCTTCCAATCTATACACACAATCTACTCAAACTACCAGTGCAAGATATATCATAACACATTCCCGCACGGGGCACAAACTACGCATACCATCACACATGCACAACTCAACCAAGGAAAGAACTAGGCCTGACCCGTCGACCCTATCGATGCTACTAGCTCAACATAAAAACTTAACCAAGATACTATCATATGTATCGGGTCATGTATGTACTCCCTCAACTGATACTCATGAACACCGGGTGAACACCCTCTACTCTCGGCGGTCACGTCAACCGGTAAACTACTTTCCAAACTCGCTCTAGGATATCAAAAAGCCCGATATATCGGAACTCAACTTCATTCTCGGGTCTTTCTCAATATATCAATTCCACCATGTTTCTTCTTCGCTTGTCTCTAACAAAGGCGGTCGAACTTCCAATTTACACCGTTGGCTTTTTCTTGTCAAACCGAACTTTGATGTTACATTTCCTCAATGCTTGTTGCAAGTTCGAAGTAACGAAGGAAGCCCTTTACTCCTACCTACCTACTTCTATTAACAAGACGTGTATGCTATATTCTTTTTTTTTTTTTTTTTTTTTTTTTTTTTTTTACATCGCTCTGCAATACTCGATCAAGACCTTGTCTGGAAGAATCACTTCTACACATCAAACCCATCATTCCTCCAGATAAATCAAGACGGTCGCACCAACGAATCCCCTTTTAACTCTCAACAACTCTATTGTCAATTCTTCGTCCCACTCACATATCTGGTAAAGCTCAGTACATCTAAGAAAACTTGTCACTTCTTTCACATCTTTCGGGGTTTTCCATCCTGTGACAACTTGTCAAACTTCTTCTCTCATTTTTTCTTTTTTTTTTTTTTTTTTTTTTTTTTTTTTTTTTCAATAGTAGACCCAAAATATCTCTTCCGGGCATCAGTAAGCCCATATGGAGTAACTATACTCGTAGTGGCCCTGGTTGGTCCGGAATGCCGTACTTGAAATATCCGAGTCTCGAATCCTCAAACGGTAACAATCAAATCTTAGCTAATCTTAGAAGAAACTACCGACCCTTGCGAATGATCGAGTAGGTCCCCCATTCGTTGTAAGGGATACTTGTCCTTCATTTTCATCTTGCTCAACTTATAGTAATCAATGTACAAACGGAGATAACCGTCTCTCTTTTCGCAACTTGTGTTCTCCATAACAACTTCAAATCAAGAGTTTAAGATATATTCCAATACGAACTTTAATCAAGAATTCGAAAACGTGAACTTGAAATCTTCTTAATGGTAAATCCACCTCCCGATACATTGGAATTCGTTCTATCTCGGGTTCCAGCTTTTCTTCTCCCCATTTTATCTCATTATGGCCGACACAACCTGGTTCTACACTTGACAAGTGGTCCACCCCGATTTGTTGGGGTGATGTCCTTCAACCGGCGTATTGTTCCTTCCATAGCTACTACGTCCACCGTCCTCTTTCAAGGGTCCTTCATCTCCAGAACTCGGGATACTTGCTTTAATAATCTTTTTAAGGTTTCACACTTAAGTCATGAAGGTCCTAAGAACAGAACTTAATCACGCCTTATAATATATTAGTATTACCTTCTTTGTATTCAACCAAAGCTTGCATCATTCCTGCGAGTAGGTGTAGAACTTACTCCCTTTTCTTATGTAACGACCAATCGACCGTAAAGGTTCTATCCTCAATCTTTCATGTACTACTTGTACATCTCACATCGACTTCAAACTTCAAAACTTCAGTCTTCCATTTCTATTGTTGGTCACCTTATGTATTTCTCAGTATTCTATGTACACCTACAGTGGAAGCCTCATCTTACAGTTGATCCACTAGCTCCCCTTACCATGATCAAACCTTTAAAATTTGTAACCTATGAAGTTCCTCCATATGTCAATCCCATGACCTAAGAAGGTCGCGTAAGATCGTTACAATCTCCTCCTCGGAAGTCTTGCTATAAGTACTTGCTTGAACTTGTTCCACGTTATTTGATTTAAAACAAATGCGCTCCGTTGATTCACCTCCTTACTATTGACATTGATCCACCGCGAATACTCCAACCTCTTGTTCCCGATCCTATATGTTCTCATAGTCTTGTTTACTTTTCTCATCTACACACATCAATAGACAACCCGCACTTGTGCGTTCTCAGTAGTCACCGATTGACTTGTATCCGACCTTCTCCGAAGTAACGACTTACCATTCTACTACACTTTCCATGTTACCTTTTTTATGAAGGCTACCCTCCTCGGGGTACTCTACCTTAATCTCCGTTAGTTCATTCTTCATTCCCTGCTTCCTTCTTCTTTCATAAGAAAACCACACCTTCTCGGCCCCTTTTGTGTCATATGACTCACGTTCTTAGGCTTAACCGCTCTTCATGATGTTTTGCAAATGCGCTTTTCAAATATTCTGACTTTAGTTAGCATCCACTCGCGTTCGTCTTGGTTGATATCTTAAGTCTTTCGATCAAAGCTCCTTGTCTCATCTTTCATCTTCTTGAGATCAACATCTACACACACTTCCTCCTTAGTGTTGCTTAGTCTCATCACCGTGACGGAAAACGGTTGAATCCACAAGGTAATTCTACTATGTGAACTTTCACCATGTGATCCTCCTCGTAACTCTCATATGTCTAATTAAGTTGCCCGCTTAGGATCTCGCAAAGATCGTCACTTCACCCTCTGGTACCACCGTAAGCTTAACTTACAGTTCTCATAAATCTTTCCCTATTGTCCGACCACTCTTTTCATCTTGACTCCCATACTTAGGAGCGCCTATTGAAAACTCGTCTTACTTAAAATGCCACTTTTATTCTCGAGCGAGAATGTAGTCCTCTTTACTTGATTCACATCTTTAGTTCATCGACACCGCACTTGGAAAAATCTTACGTTTGTTGTCTCTAGTTGCTTCCTTGATGCTCCTCCATTGTTTCCTTGATACCACCCTCAGGTCTTCGTGTCGCTTTTATATTGGTATAGTCTCCATCTTGGTTTCGCTTAAGTCGACACGAGGTTCCCCTTTTTTTTTTTTTTTTTTTTTTTTTTTTTTTTTTTTGTCCTTTGGTTACGTCATCTCTAGTCTTCTTCTTTGACGTCCTCTTAAGGAGTCCGAGAAATCACCGGGGTGTTTGCGTAAACTTGATGCTCAACTCGTTAACTTGAGCATACTCATCTTCGTATGTATACTATCCTAAGGCAAAAAGGCATTGTCCAAGGGGGCGATGATAGCTTTCTATCATCTTAGCTATAAGGTCCACTATTACTAATATGATATTAACATACCATATGTTTATATATAAATATACAGATATAAAAATATAAACATCATGCTACTACTATAAACATAATTAGTCCATAAACAATTTACAATTCAACATACAAGTATAGTACAAAACATCCTAAGTCCACATATACATATCTACATATACACATATATATATGAATATACATAATATAATAATCAATATCTACGTCGCCGAGATCCGCGGAGGAAGTGGTGGTCCCGTACATTCTACCCCAACTGACTCATGCACATGATTTGAAAACGAAATTCATTTCTTTAAAACTCAGAACCCTTGAGGGTTCTGTTTATTTTTACTCGGCCTTTAGAAGATTGTGAGTGCCATTGTTGTCAACCTAGGGCTCTGATACCACTTTTGTAACACCCCGAATCCGCGGGACTCGGAATGCTACGGGCGGAGACCTCACAATGGGTCCCGACCCTTAGCCTGACAACAATTTCACCGGATCTTGCAACAAGGCATAAATAAAGGCCAAAACTAAAAATACATTTTTATGCAATGTTATGAAACCCGAAAATGAAAGAAAGGAAAGACTTCAGCCGTCTTTACAACAACATCAACACAATATACAAAAACAACACAAGAACTCCCAAAACCCAACTCAACCTAAAATGTACGGAACCCCGACTGCCCACTCCTCCGGATCACTCGGCCACATCCTATCCTGCACATCAACTACAACAATCGGTATAAAACCGTTAGCTCACATTCTAGGCATTATAAAGATAATATGGCACAAACACACATAGGAGAACACAAGGCACATAACATGAACATTCATTCCATAATATCTTTTTAGGTCATTCCATATCTATTTCATTCGTTTCAAGTGTGACACAAGAGTCTTATAACTCTTGCCTCTGTCCCCGTGTAACCAACAGGAGTGTGGCGGCGCCCAACCCGTATACCCTGAGGGAGTGATGAAGAAGCCCGCCCGTATACCGTGTATGGCCTGGTCGCAGAGATCCCCCCAGTCTCCCTCGGGAAACTGAGCGGTGATGTCACCGCCCGATAATAATAGTAGTAGTAATGATGGGCCAATAAATAAGGTCAAGTAAATCCTAATCCATTTTCATGCTTAAAAGCGGTAAACACACACCACCATATATATCTAAATAAGGCATAAAAGCGGCTAAGTAAGTCCGAGGACTTACCTCGTCTCAAAGCTAAACGAAACCGAATCACTCTCCGAAGGAATATAACCAAAGCCTGTTCAAGATAAGGCACGATAATCAACTACTACTCACAAGCTAGAAGTCTTTAGACTTCTAGTCCTATATCATCTTACTAGGTCATATACTCTCATAATCAAGGATACACACCTAGCCCTCATAAATTCATGAGATCTCAATTATAGCCCCAAGTGCTAGGATACTCTCATCCTAAAATCCGCAATCTCAATCAACATATAAATACCACCTCAAGTCTCACAAAATAAACCACGAGGCTCACAACTGTATAACAACTCAAGATCAACACACCACATAACATAGAACATTAATAACTTCAAACACTCACCTACAGGTTCCAAGCCACTACTTGGCATTTGCCCTAAGTTATGCTAGATCCAACCTAGCATGATTCTACCACTAAACATAACTAGATCGAGGAAGAAGGTACTCACACACGATCCGAGGTTGAAGATGATCTACGGACGTCGAGATTGGGTTCGTCGGTCTATAACGGCCGCTTCTGGGCCTAAAACCAAAGTTAAGGAAATTTAGCTTGTATGCTAAATTTGAACGGAAAATAACGTATAATATTCTAAGGAAAATCCGCTTGGAAAACAAGGTTAAAAACCCGCAAAACATTTCCCGGAGTGACTTATGCCATTTTATAAACCTGAGTCAAAATCCAAAATAAAACTTTGGGCCAAAATCCATAATTAAACCTGCAGGGGTAAATATTTAAATTTCCAAAAACCCGAGTCAAATATGTAAATAATAATTTGGGCCAAATCTTGTAATTAAATCTGCAGGGATATAATTGTGAAATCCCAAAATTAGGGTTAGAAACACAATTACAAAATATAGGGTGCTTTATGTAAATACTTTGAAAGAGTGGGGCCCGACAGCGATTAGTAACAAGGGCTTTTGAAACGCTGAAGGACCCTTCTTCAACATTGCAATACGCACAAGGGAAGGGGAGGCGGCGGTGCTTCATGGCAGCGCAAGGTCCGACGGCGAAGGCAGGGCCGACGGTTTCTCCAGAGGCGACATCGGCGGCAACAAGGCGACCCAATCTCCGGCGGCAAAGGTTGACTCCTTGCGACACCAGAGAACAAAGCAGAGCGACGGAGCAACAACGGAAAAGGGTGAGGCAGCAAGGGCAGTCCTGGTTGGCTCCGGTAGGCGCCAAAGGTGGCACGAGACTAGGCGACGCCGGTGGTGCTCCAGTCCGGTTCCAGAGGTGAGCGAAGCAAGGAGGAGATCTTCTATTAAGGGGTGCGAGACGGTGATTGTGATCGATACTGTGCAAAATAGAGGCCGAGAGAGAGATCGATCGAGGCTGCACTGAGGTGGGGAGAGGAATAATGGCTCAAGGGAGGTTGCCCTTGGTTCGATCGATACACACAGGGGGAAGAGAGCTCCGGTGGGCTGGAGTGTCGAGAGGAGGCCGACAACATGCAACAGAGAAAGAGATGAAGGGGAAGGCTGGTGTTGCTGGAAAGAGATGGACGAGATGCAAGGACAGGCACTCTTTTGCTCGGGAAGATGAAGCACAGAAAAGGGGTTACAGAGGTTGAGAGTTGGTGAGGTTTAGAGCAGAGAGAGAGATAGTTGAGCAGAGGGAGAGATAGTTTAGCAGAGGGGAAGGCAATGCTCACTGCAGTCCGAGGGGAGAAGCGAGGGGTCGGCCGTCCTAGAGATCGAGGGGTCGGTTTGCAAAGGTCCACAGCGGGAATGCGTGTAGCAGCTCTCACCAGCCAGAAAAACAAGGATAGATAGAAAAGAAAAAGTAATAGGAAAAAGGAAAGAAAATAAGAAGAAAAGAAATAATAAAGGATGGGCTCGATTAAAATCAATCGGAATGGAATTTTCAAGTCGGAAAGATTTTTCGAACCTTTCCGAAATTAAACCACAAAATAAATATACTGAAAATATAAACAAAATATATACTCGTAAAAATATAGTTTTCGATATATAAATTGCTCCCGTAAAATATATTCTTGATAATAATTTAATGGTATAAATACGGATAATATATATATATATATATATATATATACATATATATATATATATCAAAACTTGTAAAATTCAAATTACGGCATGAAAATACTCGGAAAATAATCGAGGCCAGTAAAATATTTAATAAAATACGGAAAAATAAATATCGAAAACGCACCCAATAAACGGGTTGCTACAGGGATGACCGTAGTAACCAATGAGAATAATGAACTAATTCCAACTAGAATGGTTACTGGTTGGAGGATGTGTATAGACTATAGGAAACTAATGTGGCCTCTAGGAAAGATCACTTCCCTCTTCCTTTCATTCACCAAATGCTAGAGATTTTAGCTCAACATTCCCATTTTTGTTACTTAGATGGCTATAGTGGATTCTTCAAAATCCCTATTCACCCCGATGACCAAGAGAAAACTACATTCACTTGTCCTTGGGGTACATTTGCATATAGGAAAATGCCATTTGGGTTGTGTAATGCACCCGCCACCTTTCAAAGGTGTATGATGGCTATCTTTTCTGAGTATATTGAAAACATCATGGAAGTGTTTATGGATGACTTTTCTGTTTATGGATCTTCTTTTGATGATTGCTTAGCTAACTTGTCTTTAGTGCTTAAGAGATGTGAGGAGACAAAACTTGTCTTAAATTGCGAAAAATGCCACTTCATGGTAAGTGAAGGTATTTTGTTGGGACACTTGGTGTCCAACCGTGGCATTGAGGTTGATAGGGCTAAGATAGAGACGATAGAGAAGTTTCCACAACCTACCTCGGTGAAGGGGGTAATGAGTTTTCTAGGGCATGCCGGTTTTTACGGGAGATTCATTAAAGATTTCTCTAAGATTTCTAAGCCTCTTACTAACCTACTAATGAAAGATGTTGAGTTTGTTTTCTCCAAGGATTTCCTTGAGGCTTTTTGTAGGTTGAAGAATGCTTTGATCACCGCTCCCATAATGCAACCTCCGGATTGGAGTTTACCGTTTGAGATCATGTGCGACGCGAGTGATGTAGCCGTTGGGGCTGTTTTGGGACAAAGGAAAGATGGGCTTACACATGCCATCTATTATGCTAGCAAGACGCTAGATGAAGCCCAACTCAATTATGCTACCACCGAGAAGGAGTTGCTAGCGGTTGTGTATGCATTTGGGAAGTTCCGCTCATATCTTGTTGGAGCGAAGGTCATAGTGTATACGGATCATGTTGCGATCCGTTACCTCCTTACAAAGAAGGATGCCAAGCCTCGGTTGATTCGGTGGATGCTTCTTCTTCAAGAGTTTGACTTGGAAATCCGGGATAAGAAAGGGTTCGAAAATTCTGCGGCGGATCACCTTAGTAGACTCCCACCATTGGAGCTTGAGAGAGATGACATCCCGATTGATGACTCATTCCGGGATGAGCAATTGCAAATGGTGGAGGAGTGCTTGTTTCAAGTGTCTAGAGGAAGTGAGCCATGGTATGCCGACATTGTGAACTATCTTGTGTGCGAGGAAGTGCCTCCCGGTTTGTCATATGCCCAGTGGAAAAAGTTCTTCAAGGATGTGAGGCATTACTATTGGAGTGAGCCGCTTTTGTTCAAAAGAGGGCCGGATGGAGTTTTTAGAAGATGCAGACCGGAGGATGAGGTGGAGAGTGTGATCCGCCATTGTCATTCCTTGCCATGTGGAGGCCATGCTAGCTCACACAAGACATGTGCTAAGGTGTTGCAATCGGGTTTCTTTTGGCCAAGTTTGTTCAAGGATGTGCAGAATTTTGTGGTAGCTTGTGATGCTTGCCAAAGGACGGGCAACATCTCAAGGAGCAATGAGATGCCCTTGAACAACATACAAGCGGTGGAGATTTTTGATGTTTGGGGTGTGGACTTTATGGGGCCATTCCCCTCTTCATGTGGAAACCTCTACATCCTATTGGCGGTAGACTATGTGTCGAGATCGGTAGAGGCAATCGCCTCTCCTACGAATGATGCCAAGGTTGTGGTGCGGTTCTTCAACCGAGTGATCTTCCCTAGGTTTGGAACACCAAGGGTGATCATAAGTGATGGAGGGAACCGCTTCACTAATAGGAACTTCGGCACACTTTTGGCTAAGTATGGGGTGGCTCATAAGGTAGCAACACCTTACCATCCCCAAACTAGTGGCCAAGTGGAGATCTCCAACCGGGAGATAAAGAGAATTCTAGAGAAGACGGTCTCTAGGACGAGAAAGGATTGGGCTATGAAGCTCGAAGATGCTTTGTGGGCTTATAGAACAGCTTTCAAGACACCGATTGGCACCACTCCTTACAAGCTAGTCTATGGCAAGTCTTGCCACCTTCCGGTAGAGATGGAGCATAGAGCATATTAGGCTATAAGGTGGCTGAATTTTGACCTCAAGAAGGCCGGAGAGAAGAGATTGCTTAATATGAACGCCCTTGAGGAGATCCGGTTGGATGTATATGAAAACGCCCGGATTTACAAAGAAAGGACCAAACGTTGGCATGACAAGCGTCTCATCCCGAAGGAGTTGAGTGAAGGCAACCTTGTCGTTCTCTTCAACTCAAGGCTGCGGCTCTTCCCCGGAAAGCTAAAGTCAAGATGGACGGGTCCTTATGTGGTGAAGAAGATCTTTCCCCATGGAGCGGTTGAGATAGGAGGGGAGCATTGCGGAAATTTGAAGGTGAATGGGCACCGGTTGAAGAAGTATATCCCGGAAGCTCCGGTGGATGTGATTGCCCCACTTCGCCTTGAGTGAGACGCCCCCGAATTTGGTCAAGCTAATGACCTTAAAGAAGCGCTTAATGGGAGGCAACCCATTGGTAATCGTTTTTCCCTTTTCGTTTTTGTTTTTGTTTTGATTTTCCTGTTTTTGTGTGTTTGGTGTGCTTTGTGTGTGTGCTAGAGTCTTGGTAGCATGGACGCCTTGCATGGCATGTGGATGATGATGATGAGTCCCTCATCAATTGTGGGTGGAGCGGACGCGGGACTTGGACGGCTAGCGGTGCCTAGCGCGGATCCTGACGCCATAACGGACACTTTGAGCTCTCTACCATCGTTGATAGGATCATCCGACATCACTCCATTTGAGTAATCCCAAATACCAAAGAAAACCATTTTTATATTGTGAGAACCCTCTTTCAGTCTTCTTTACTTCATTTACACATTGGGGACAATGTGTTTCTAAGTATGGGGTGGGGTTTGCATGATCTTTTGCATTATTAGCATCTAGGGTAGTTTCTTTTAGTCACATGCTTCGAAAAATCCAAAAAAATCAGAAAATTTTAAAAATTTTAGTGCTTCTAAGCTTGGGAATGACCCTTATGATGAAATTGTCTCGTGGATTGACTATGGATGGCCTTATGTGTTAAATTGATGAATGCATATGTGGACTTGAAGTACTTATTTTGAATCCCATGAATGTTTGTGATTATGATGTTTATCTTGATTGGATTGAGTATTGAAAGTCGAAATTACATGCTAGTTCTTGCACATCATCTAGGAGTGATTAAGGCAATTCATATTTCTCTACTTCTCATCTTGATCATGTTGTTTGAGCACCTCAATTGATATAAATTTTACGTCTTTTGATCCATCCGGGAATAGGAGCATGTTAGTGTGTTGAGTGTGTGAAAAGCAAGTGTGGGGTGAAGTTGTTGATGGATGAATGTTATGAATGATGTGCTGAATTTGTTGCGAAAAGTGTAGAAAAAAAAATAGGTTTGGGGACGTTGGCTAAAATGACGAGTAACTCGGCACCATTCACATAATCGTGTGTTTGTGCCTTGCCAAAGTCAAATAAACCGATAGTCCTAATGAGCTTTGGTATGTGTGCCCGGTGTGGATGCACCTCGAAAAATAAAAAAGCCCGAGGAAGGCTAATCACCAAGGTTGCGGCTTTTGTACACCAATGCCATTGTCTCAAAAATAAGTGAAAGAAAAAGAAAAGAAAAGAAAGGAAAAATGGAGAAAAATATACACTTGTGGGAAGTTGATAGAAAATGTGAAGTTGTGGTTGTTTAGTTCCTTTCCCGGATTTGCATCACATGACCTTAAAAATTCCCACCTAATCACAACGTTTCTCGGCCTTTTATTTCACAAGCCCTTGTGACCTATTTGCATGTGTGTAAGACTTAGTGATCTAGATTGGATATGCTCATGATCATCTTGACTTCTTCGTTTTTACATTTCGTGCATGCCTTCGAGTTAAGTATAATTGTCTTTCATGCCTTCATTTATTTGACACATGATTGCTTGTCCATTGCCATGAAACATGACTATGAAGGTGATCCAATATTAGAAGCACAACTCCAAAAAGATTTTGTTGTTTTTCTGCATGCATAAATCATGTCATCTCTTAGTCTATAGTTGGGGACTTGCTCGGGGACGAGCAAACCTTAAGTATGGGGTATTTTTGATAACATGATTCATGCATGGGTTGCACTAGTTCGTGACGATTTGCACTCAATTCATGTATTTTGTCGAGATAGACGTCTACACGGAGTTTTGCATGTTTTGTAGGTATTTTGGGGGATTTAGGAGCTTAATTGATACATTTGAGGATCATTCCTCGAGATGACACAGCTTCGGACTCATTGGGCAACAAGTTAGAAGCTAAGGAGGACACTTGGGACCTTGTTGGTGCATGCGATGCACCAAATCGTGACTTAATGATCCAAAACAAGCTGAGGCACCAAAACCACGGCCACTGGGACTTCCACGGGCGTGGAAATGGGCCGTGGTTTTGGTTAGACAGCTGTGACAGCTGTCCCACGATCTTCATGGCCGACTCTTGCAAATTTGGAGGATAAAAGGTGGTCCTGCAAGGCTGTTAGGACAGACCCCTCACTCCCATTCTCTCCCACACTCTCAACAACAAATATTCTCTCATTGGAAGATTCCATTGGAGCTACTCTTGGAGAAGAAGAAAGGCTTCCATTGGGAAAGAAGAAGAAGCACACTAGTTCACAGTTCCATAGTCTTTTTGAGTGATTTTGAGTGAGCTTTGTAAAACGTTTTGCAAGGGTTTGTAAGAAACGATTCGAACCTTCTTTTGAAGGGTTGTAAGTCCTTGTTGAACCTTGATTTAGCTTGTTTTACTTGTTTCATTTGCTTAATCCATCTTCCATTTCATCTTCTTGCCATGGATTCTATGATTTTATGCTTGTTGAGTTTGATTGTTAAGATGCATATTGTAGGCTAAATAGATGCGATTCTAGGGTAAGGAAAAGATGGTTATGGCTTGGACTATGATAGAATAGACTTAATTGAATACTTGGATGACTCGCTTGATTGAACATAGTCACTGTTTAAAACCACGATTGGATATTGCCTTTCCAAGGTCGTGGAAAGGGAAGAACACCCCGTAATTTTGATTAACTTGCTTAAATTGATAAATCTAAGTGTTAGGTTGTTGATTTGTTGAAATCCTAGTGTTAGTTGAGCTAAATCTATCCTAGGTGACCTAGTGTTAGCAACTAAGAGTTATAAGAGACCTACCCGGTGATTCTTGCTTTTAGATACCGATCATGACGAACTCTAGGTAGTAGTGAGCCTCATAAGCCGCTATTGAACTGAGTGTGCTAGGATTGATGTTTAGGACTTGCCTTCCCGAGACTTACCCGGTAAGGAGAGGTTAAATCCCTAGATAACCATCCGGTTTGTGTAGAATTCCTATCCTTAGGCTCTTTTGAGACTTACCCGGTGATGAGACCTTAGGAACGGACTAGTGGACCATGAGACCTACCCGGTGATTGATCCCAATCTAGAAACGCTTACTCCCAACATACTATAGTTGATCCAAGGAATGATTAGATAGCTTGAGTCCTATGCCATAACTGGAATTTCCAACCCCTAGAATCCGCTTTTCTCTCTTTGATCTCATATCTCGTGTTTGTCTAGCTTGTTTGTGTTTAATTGCTAGATTGTTAGTTTGTTTTGCATTCTTATATCATTGTGATTCTTGATTGATCACCACAAAAAACCAACCCCAAAAATATTGAGATTTTCATTTATTTGTTTCTTTCTCTTTCTTTAGCCTAGATCAACACTATCCTTAGTCACTAATCGATTCAATCTCACCTCAATCTTTGTGTTCGACCTCGGAATACTATCCCTACTACGAAACGTCCCGTACACTGCGAGTTCACTAGGAGTTAGGAGAAATATATCGAGTATAAATTTAAGGCTTTTTGCGTGACACGTTGTTAGCGTAACAATACCAAGTAAGCGCCTTGTCCTTCAAAGAAAATAAAAAAGGCCTTAACTTGTAATTATTTGTTCCAACCTTGAAGGTCTCAAGGTCTCCATCAAAATCTCATAGTTTTGTAAATGTTGATGCTGAGACTCCCTCTCTAAACCTCCAAACTGGCATTGGCGGATCATGGATAAAACTTGCGGTCGAAGTTCATAATCATGCCTCGCTGGATCACCTAGGTTGACTCATGGACGCCTCACTTGCTGGTTTGGGTCCATCCTCTGTCCTAGGGTGTGTGGAATACCTGCAAAAAGAACATTTCGGACAGGCATCCGAGGTGGAAGTATCTCGGTCGTGGCAACTGGAGCGGGGTCCTGCCTCGGTCGAGGGTCTGGTCGATGCATAATCTGGGCTTGTAGCTCAGCCATATCTACTTCAATCTCTGCAGCTCTAGTGCGAGTTTCCTCCCTTTCGCGCTGCAGTTCTTCGCTATTGAGGCGCAACTGTTTCATCGCCTCCTTCAATTTGGCCTCAAGATCACGATTGTCTTGGTTGACCATTTTTGCTTCTTTAAAGCGTCTTTTGTATGTCTTTTCTGGTTCAGGATCGTAAGGAACGATTTCCTTCCTAGCACGGGTTCTTCGCATAAACCTAAGAAAAAGAACCTGCGAAAGTCACTCAAGTAGAGTGGTAAGTAGCAACAGGGGTAATTGCCCCGAAAGACAACCGCAACCGGCTCGGTCTAGACCAAGTCCCCGGCAACGGCGCCAACAACTAGTTTGCTCCAAACGGTGTGTGCAAGCTTTAAATTTATAACCTTAGATGTATACCTAAAACAAGGATGCGAACCCGCAGTGTACGGGTCAATCGTAGTAAAAGCAAGAATTCCGGGGTGTCGATCTCAGGGACTTAGGTGAAACAAAACCAATATAGGTAGTCAATATTGCAACTAACCACAAAAGCAATTAAAGCAATCAACGATGATAAAAAGTCAATTAAAGGAATATGCAATTCTAGGGATTTAAGCATCTAGTTGTGGTTCCAACTCAAGATCTCAAGATAAGCGGACAAAGTTGAGATTTTGCAAAGGGAAGGTGTTTCTAAAGTGGAATAGATCACCGGGTAAGTCTCACTACTCGCAATCGCAAACCTAAAGAACCTATTACCGGGTAAGTCTCAAGGTACTAAGGAAAGGAACTATAATCTCAAACCAACACTCCAACTAAGGGAATAGAATCAACCTTTACCAGGTAAGTCTCAGGCTAACTCACAAAGATGTAATGAAGGCACTCTCAAACCGGAATAAAGCATAAATCTTTATTACCTACACTTATGATCTTGGGTACACAAGCAAAGGAATTACCGGGTAAGTCTCATCCTAGGCTTGGATTGAACCAGGAAAGGTGTAATAAGAATAGGATTTGGCAAACTCTAACACTTAACTCGAGCTTTAAGGATAAAGACTCGAGCTTTCAGGGTCCTACTGGGATTTTAGATTATTTTATCATCGTTTTTCCCACAACCTTCAGCCAATCACCCTATAATCGCACAAAGAAATTAGCCACTCATCATCATGAAAGCAATAATCAAATATATGGGAAGAGAATGAATATTTGAACACAAAAACCTTAAGAACAAGGCTTCAATAAATGAATCAAATAAACAAATCAGCGTTCCTTGGATCACAAATCCAACAAGACAATCAAACAAAAAGGGAATCTAAGAAAATATTTCAAATCCCTTCACAAAAGCTATAACAAGCTATGAACTTCCTTCCTTCAATCTTCCATCAACCTTCCAAAAATCCTTCCTAACTGCAGCTTCTTCAATCTCTAAGTGTTGTGATGGTAGCAGGTTGCTGAATTTGTGGAAAATCCAGCCCTTTATATAGGAGAATTATCTTCCAAAGATAATAATATCTTAAAAAGATAATTTTCTAATAAAATATATCCATATCTCTAAAATAGATCTCCAAAATATATGATCTTTCTTCCAGAAATCCAGCCCAAAAATATAAGATCTCTTCTTCCAAAAATAAAAGATCTCAACCAAATAAAATATATCTCGCCGCATCCAAGGTGTTCGGTTTGGTCGGGGCACTCCTCTAGATCACCTCGGTCGAGGTGACTCTGTGGTCAACCGAGGTGACTCTCAGCTGAAGATGAAATCTCTCAAATCTGGTCTAGAGTAAATCTTCTTTGTTAATTCCATGCTTCCTGAGTTCCTCTTTAAATTCCTGAATGTAGCTCCAATGACTCATTTGCTTCTTAGCTCCATTTTGATGCAAAACGTGCCATTTTTCCTACGATTACAACGAAACTTGGTGTGGACCTCGATTCCCGTAAAGGTAGATGAAATGACAATATAATCACATAATATACATTCAAAAATGCAGATTATTGAAGATAAAACGTCTAAACAAGTCCCAAAATATAGACTTTAATACATGCTATCAAGATATCATCCTTACTTCACCAAAGTCTTCCAGCTTCCTCTTCCTTGATAGAATCTCTTTTAAGAACTTCCCATATGTGGGCATCCCTAGAATAGCATCAATGAAAGGGATGTTAATATGTAATTTATTCATCCAGTCAAGGAACTTACCAAAGTGCTTGTCTATTTGTGTTCTAGCCCTTGACTGGGGGAATGGAAGTGGTGGTTTATATGCAGGAGGTGGGACATAAACTTCAGTTTTGTCCAACGCTTTCTGAAACTCCACCTCGGATGGTACCTCGACCGAAGTCTTCATCGTCTGTACCCGGACCGAGGTGTTCTTCATCTGAACTGGCATCGACCGAGGCACTGGATCTACAGTTTTCAGTCCACTTCTCGTCGTTATTGCCATGATCTGTCCTTTTGGGTTTCTCTCTGTTCTTGCTGGGAGCTTCCCTAGATCTCTTGGCGCTTCATTCGCCTTATTAAAGAATTGTTGCTCTAAGGCTCTTTGTGCCTTCGAAAATGAAGTCATGGACGTCTCCATAGCGTTAAGCTTGATCAAGATGGCCTCCAACACTGTATCTTTCTTTTCTGGCTGGGACAAACTTGATCCAGGCTCCTGGCTCTTCAATGGAGTAGAAGAAGAAGAGAAAGGGTTAGAAGAATTATTAGAATTTGAATTAGAATAAGGGTTACCCGGATTTTGATTGTTGGATCTCCAATTGTTGCTATTGGAGCCTTTATTGTTGTTGTAGTTGTTGTTCCGGGAACCATGATTGTTGTTCCTTGACCCTTGATATCCTCCCTCCTCCTTTTTGGTGTGAGCAACCAAAATGTCCTTCTACCGTTTCACATCATTCTTGAGGGAGATGAGTTGATTGTCATTTGATGGAGCTTCTTGGAAATTAACTCTCTTAACTCCATTTTCAGCTCCTTGGTGGGAGTATTTCTCCATGTGCAAAGCTTGTTTCTCGATGAACTCCCAAGCTTATCAATCGGCATGTCCATGAATGTGCCGGCACATAGTAGTTGAAGGTTGAATTGGGTAGCTCCATCCAATCCCTTGTAATATATCTCCAACAACTCTATCTTTGGAATCCCATGATGTGGGAAATCCAAAAGAACATCTTTAAACCTCTCCGATGACTTGGACAAACTCTCCTTGTCCTTCATGATGAATGCATTGATCTTCCCTCTCATTTCGGTGGTTTTGGAGGGGGGAAAGAAATTTGTTAAGAACTCCGTCGTCATCTCCTCCCAAGTGTTGATATTTCTGGGAGGAAGAGATTGATACCAAGTAAGCGCCCTATCCTTCAAAGAAAATTAAAAAGGCCTTAACTTGTAATTATTATTTCCAGCCTTGAAGGTCGCAAGGTCTCCATCAAAATCTCATTAGTTTTGTAAATGTTGATGCTGAGACTCCCTCTCTAAACCTCCAAACTGGCATTGGCGGATCATGGATAGAACTTGCGGTCGAAGTTCATAATCATGCTTCGCTGGATCACCTAGGTTGACTCCAGGACGCCTCACTTGCTGGTTTGGGTCTATCCTCTGTCCTAGGGTCTGTGGAATACCTGCAAAAAGAACATTTCGGACAGGCATCCAAGGTGGAAGTATCTCGGTCGCGGAAATTGGAGCGGGGTCCTGCCTCGGTAGAGGGTCTGGTCGATGAAGAATCTGGGCTCGTAGCTCATCCATATCTGCTTCAATCTCTGCAGCTCTAGTGCGAGTTTCCTCCCTTTCGTGCTGCAGTTCTTCGCTATTGAGGCGTAGCTGTTTCATCGCCTCCTTCAATTTGGCCTCAAGATCACGATTGTCTTGGTTGTCCATTTTCGCTTCTTTCAAGAGTCTTTTGTATGTGTTTTCTGGTTCAGGATCGTAAGGAATGATTTCCTTCCTAGCACGGGTTCTTCGCATAAACCTAAGAAAAAGAACCTGCGAGAGTCACTCAAGTAGAGTGGTTAGTAGCAACAGGGGCATTTGCCCCGAAAGATGACCGCAACCGGCTCGGTCTAGACCAAGCCCTCAACAACGGCGCCAAAAACTTGTTCGCTCCAAACGGTGTGTGCAAGCTTTAAATTTATAACCCTAGATGTATGCCTAAAACAAGGATGCGAACCCGCAGTGTACGGGTCAATCGTAGTAAAAGCAAGAATTCCGGGGTGTCGATCTCAAGGACTTAGGTGAAAAAAACCAATATAGGTAGTCAATATTGCAAATAACCACAAAAGCAATTAAAGCAATGAAAGATGATAAAAAGTCAATTAAAGGAATATGCAATTCTAGGGATTTAAGCATCTAGTTATAGTTCCAACTCAAGATCTCAAGATAAGCGGATAGAGCTGAGATTTTGCAAAGGGAAGGTGTTTCTAAAGTGGAATATATCACCGGGTAAGTCTCACTACTCGCAATCCCAAACCTAAAGAACCTATTACCGTGTAAGTCTCACTACTCGCAATCTCAAACCAACACAACAACTAATGTAACGCCCCGTTTTCGAGAGCGTTTCGATTTTTTTCCCGACTTTTATCGATAATTTAATAACCTAAATATTTCTACGGGTATTTTCAAATTGGAAATTAAATTTTGGGAGTTTATATATTTTAATTTATATATATATTCCGTATGTTTATTTATTTTCGGAAAATTATGAAAAGGTTTTCCGAATTGAAAATTTCGTTCCGATTATTTCCTTTTCGAGTTATTTTACTATACTTTATTTATTTTCCTCCTTTATTTTCCCTTATTCTTTCTTTATTCCTTCTTTTACCTTCTTCATCGTGTGCCAGACGGCACTGCTTGCGCAAGAAGGGACAAGCGTGAAGAGGAGCGCTTCCGACCCCTCGTCCCCAACCCTAGCCTGTGCCGCCCACCTAGCCTTGGTACTAGTTTGCTCTGCCTTTCTACTCTTCTCCCCCTTTCTCCTGCTGCTTCTCTCAGCCCCAGCCTTTCTCTCCCGTTGTTGCTTCCCAAGCTACAATTCTCTCATTTCCCCCCCCCCCCCCTCTCTTGCTGCGTAGATTGATTGAATATTGCACAACCAGGGACCACCGGTTCGAGGAGGAAGCTGCCTCGATCGACAGGAGCACCAGCAGGCCGAACACCATTCCTTCCTCCCTGAACCTGCTCCCGCCGCCTTTCCTTCTCTGAATAGTCCATTGGCCCTTTCCCCTCTGTCAAGACAGCAACATCGAGAACGTGCCTTCGTCGCCTTGCTCCAGCCACCGGAGCTACAACGAGAACCATCACACCATCCTCGTTCAACACCCAGAACATGAGCCTTCAATGAAGTGAAGAACAACCTCAACCTCTTCTGAAGACCTTCATGACTGACTATCTGTGTATTTTCTCACCTACTCTATCTCTCTTCCCGTTCGCTACAGCATGCGCCACCGCCTCCGTCGACCTCACCTGTCACGGGAACAAGAGAACTGGCCACCACTAGACCCCCAACGGCCCAATCCCCATTCTTCTGTTCTCTCCTTCAAAGATTCTGCAGCGCTCACACCGAGCCTACTCCATTAGCTTTTCTTTGTCATCACCGGTGACCCACGCCGCTTATACCACCGGTGACTAGAAGCCAAGCCAAACTTCGTCTGTCACCAGAGAGCCATGTCGTCGACGCCGGACAAACTCTTGCATCCGCCGCCGCCTTGCGCTCCTCAGTCCTCATGCCCAACGCTGCTTCAAATGGTTAAAAGAAAACCCTTTTGGGTAATTAAAATCGGGCCCCTACTTTGGTGTTATTTACAGATTTGACCCAGCTTCTTTGTAATTGCAGATTGTACTCCAATTTCTGGATTTTTGCAAAAATACCCCTGCACATATTTATTTTCAGAATATGACCAAAGTTTATGATATTGCTCACATTTGCCCTAAAAATGTATTTGTCGATTTTAAACTCGGATTTGAATTGCGGGGATATTCTTATCTTTATCTATACTATAAATTATGCCCTTGTTGGATTACATTCGGTTTATGGCTCAAAGTTTTATGACCAAGTTTCTAAAATTTCATATTTTGCCCCGGAAGGGTTAATTACGAGTTTTAACGTTGGCTTTTGAAAACGAGTTTTACCTCAAATTAATATATCGTATATATATTACTATCAAATTTAGCTTATAAGCTAAATTTGTATAGTTTTGGTGTTAGGTTCGGAAGCGCCCCGATAAAGGCCTAACGAGTCCAAGTCAACATCCGTTGAACGAATTCCGTCTTTTGACGTCGTGTGAGTATTCTTTCCCCTCGATCAGGTTATGTTAAGTTTAAGTATCATGCTAGGTTGGATCTAGCATAACTTAGAGTGAATACCAAGTACTGGTTTGAACCTTAGGTGAGTTTTGAGGATTGTCGATTGTTCTAGGGCGTTGAGTGTTTGCGTTGATCTTGTGAGCTTATGAGGACTGAGACTATAGGTGTATGATCTTGTTGAGATTGTGGAAATTAGGACGAGAGTATCCTAGCATGTGTTGTTATGGTTATGACCTTGTCAGATCCTGAAGATTAGGAGTCGTTATGCTATCATGGTTATGGGTTATGATCTTGCGAGATCATTGGGACTAGAAGTCTAAGGACTTCTAGCATGTCAAAGAGATGTTGATTGTGTGCCTTGTTTTGACGAGACGTTGAGTGCCTTCCTACGGGAAGTTGAGAGCGGTGGTTAGCGGGATTATCTTTGGGACGAGGTAAGTCTTCGGACTTACTTAGCTCGTATTCTTTGTATTAGCATTATTGTGTGTTGGGTGGTGTGTGTTTATTATTTTACTATTTATAACAACTAAACCGGAAATAGGATTACCGACCTTTATATTATTTGGCCCAAGTGTATGATAACGGGCGGTGACATCACTGCCTGGCTCCCCGTGAGAGCTAGGGGGATCTCGGCGACTGGTCCGTGCTGGTTAGACGGTCGGAGGCATCCGACCGTTCCATTGCCGGAAGAAGGGACCGAGGCGAGTTTCGGAGGATTCTCGTGTCACAAAAGAAGTTGAACTAGAACGGGATATGACTTAATAATAATAAATATAATAAACCGGATTTGTGTGCTTTTGAGTATGTTGTGTGACTATGTTGAATTATTTGTGTTTGTGCCTTCCCCTTTAATTCTAATGCTTCGAATGTGAGCTAACGGTTTTATACCGAATGTTGTAGTTTGCCTTGCAGGTTAGGCATGCTCCGAGAGATCCGGAAGGGTGGGCAGCCGGGGTCCGTACATTTTAGGAGTGGGTTTTGGTTATAGTCGAGTGGTATATTATTCATGTATATTGTATATCGCGTGGTGGCATTTGGCCCTTGGTGTTGCTTATCGGCTGAAGTCTATTGTTGTTTCTTTCGGGTTTCCTTTCATTGCATAAAAATGTATTTTGGATTTGGCCTTTATTTGTGCCTTGTTGTAATATTCGGTGAAATTGTTGTCAGGCTAAGGGTCGGGACCCATTGTGAGGTCCCAAGCCGTAGCGCCCCGAGTCTCGCGGATTCGGGGTGTTACAAAAGTGGTATCAGAGCCGTAGGTTGACAACAATGACATTCGCAATCTTCTAAAGGCCGAATAGAGGGAAATAGAACCCTCAAGGGTTCTAAGTTTAAATTGATTTTTCGTTTTCAAAATCACATGCAAGAGTCGGGGTAGAATGTACGGACCACCACTCCTTCCATGGATCTCGGCAGCTTAGTTTATTTGGTTTTGATACGTATATATAGATGTATATATAGATATGGATATGAGGTTTGTAGTTATGCATGATAGAATTAAGGTGTATCTTTGTGATTGTATGTTGCATGATGAACTTGATATATATGTATAGTTGTACATGTGGACTATAGTACATGTTTGGACCTTGTATTGTTGTAATGTATTTTCTGGATATGGCATATTAGTAGTGATATGTATATAGGACCTAAATAATCGTTTATGCTAATTCTTATTATAGATAGTACGAGACCTAATAGAAAAGATGATAGTATGATATCATCACCTATAAGACGACGTAGTTGGCTTGAAATAGTGTGCATACAAGGATGGATATGCTCAAGTATCGAGTTGAGTAGTTAGTGCCGACGAACACCATGACGTTTCTTGGATTCCTTTAAAAGGATGTTCAAGAGAAGGATTAGAGATGACATAAACGAAGCACGAACAAGGGAAAGGAAACTCGAGACAACTTAAGAAAAATCGAGAAGGAGACCATAGAAGAAACAAGAGTAACATTAAGGTGTGGAAGTGGTTACAAGGAAGTAACGATTGGAAAGACAACAAGACCAATAGGGATAACGAACTTAAGTTCTTCAAGAAGACGCGTGGAAAACTAAAGATGCGAATCGAGGTGGTGATGAGTGCATTCTAACAAGGTTAAAGGCGGTGTTCCATTACTTTCCTTAGGCGCTCCTAAGTTGTGGAGTCAAGTTGAGAAAAGTGATCGGACCAATTGCGAAAGATTTAAGATACCGTAAGTTAAACTTACGAAGTACCAATAAGTGAAGTGTCAACATTACTAGAGTTATGAGAACAAGGGCATGGTGGAGATTCACGTGGAGTTGACCGGTTTCCGTTATGATGATAAGGCTAAGAAAAGCCAAGAAGGAAGAAGTGTGTATAAATGATGATCCTAAGAAGATGAAAGATGAAACAAGGAGCTTTGATCGAAAGACTTAAGATATCAACCAAGAGAAACATGAACGGACGATATATGAGGCTAGAATTTTGGTGAAGGTGTACTTGAAGGACAACATGAAATAATGGTTAAGCCTATGAAAGGGAGATATATGAAACAACAAGGCCAAGAAGATATAGTTACCTTATAAAGAAGAGGAAGCATGGAATAAGAAAGAACTAACGGAGTTTAAGGTAAAGTACCCCGAGGAGGGTAGCCTTCATGAGAATGGTAACATGAGAAGTGTAGTAGAATAATAAGTCGTTGATTTTGGAGAAGGTCAGATACAAGCTAATCGGTGACAATTGAGAATGCACAGGTGCGGGTTGTCTATTGGTGAGTGTAGAGGGGATAAGTAAATAAGATTATGGGCATACATAGGAATTTGGATGACATTATGTAACCTTTGTAGGTCATGGAATTGGCATATGGGAGAACGACACGAATTAGAGGTTTTAAAGTTTGATCACGGTAAAGGGGAAGAAGTAGTGAATCAAGAAGAAGGTAAAACAGGAGTATATAGAGGATGCAGGGTACGACATGGATGATATGTTACCACGGGCAAGAGGTAAGTCAAGTTTATAGACTCACACGGAAGAGACATGGTGGCTATGGCGTGAAAGAGAGGACCTAGATTAGGGCAACACTACAAGCTTAGAGTTATGATGTTGGTACCTGGAGATGTAATGAGTTTGATATTTTAGTGGTTTTGGATGTGGAGTTTCTTCTAGCATTTTGCACAGGGCATACCGGTACAGTTGTGAAGTTATTCATGTAATACCGAGAGATGCAAAGATGACCAATAAGAGTAAGAGAAGATCAAAGTTTTAAGGTTTGATGTCGACAAGAGATGTACAAAAAAAAAGTATATGGAAGATTAAGGTTAGAACCTCTACCGTCGGGTTGACTTAACATCAGGAAAGTGAAGTATAATTTCTACACCTACTTGAAGAAAGGATGTCTATGGTGAGAGCTTATGTAGAATACGAAGAACTCCTCCCATATGTTGGGATGACAGGGAAAGCAAAGAAGATAAGGTCAATTGTTTGAAGCACGGTTTAGTCCTGCATTTTGGACCCTTATGGTTACACATAAGTGAGAAATCTTAGATGATTTTGACAATCGTGTCATCAAAGAGGGAAAATGAGATTAAGATAAAGGAATACTTAAATAAGGCTACAAGAGTCAGAAGACTCGAGCAAGTCTCTCGACTTCAAAAGATGAAGGATCTCTGAAAGAGGACGGTAAACATTATAGCTAAAGATTGAACAATACACATGTTTGAAGGACGTCATCCCAACAGATCGGGGTAGATCATTAGTATCATGACCACTTGTAAAGTGATAAGACAAGATTGTGTCGGTTGTTACAATATGTGACGGGAAGAGAAAAGATGAAACTAGAGATATCGCGGATTTCAATACGTTAGAATGTGGAATTTTTCAACTAAGGTCGAGCTTGATTTAATTCCGATGTCTGAGGCGCCGTAGGAAATAACACTGGTGCAGAGACATGAGTTGTGGGAGCAAGTGAAGGAGCAATTGCAAGAACTTAATGATAAGATTCATTAGAATTAGTGAAATACCTTGGAGAACACCAGATGTTATCCTAAACTCTTGATTTGGAGTTGTTATGGAGAACACGAGTTTGCGAAAAGTGAGACGGTTATCTTCGTTTGTCATCGATTACAATGAGTTGAACAAGATAACCATGAGGAACAATATCCCTAACAACGAATAGACGATCTACTCGATCGGTCACGAGGGTCAATAGTCTCTCCTAAAACTAATTTAAGGTCTGATTGTCACCAATTGAGAATTTGGGATCAGGATATTTCAAATACGACATTCCGTGCAAGGTATGGTCACCATGAGCCTGTTGTGATGTCATTTGGGCTTACTAATGTCCCGTATAAGAAATTTTGGTCTATTCTCGAAGAAGAGATAAGTTGTATGACAGTTGTCTCGGGATGGCAAACCCCGAAGGATGGGGAAGAAGCTACAAGTTTGCTTATATGTGTTGGTCATTACCGGATTTGTGAAGATATTTTCCAACGTAACACCACTTATGGCTAACCTACTCCGGATGACTATGAAGTAGTGAGTAGGACAAAGATTGACAATAGAGTTATTGAGAGTTAAAAGGAGATTCATTGGTGTAACTGTTTTGAAACTGCCTTGAGGTATGATGGGTTGAAGTGTAGAAGTGATTCTCCAAGACATGGTCTTAATTGAGTATTGAGGAACGAGAGAAAAGTAATAGCATATGTGTCTCGTTAGTGAATCAGTGGGAAGTGAAGTACTTCCTTCATTATCGAGGACTTATTCAAAAGTTGAAGAAATGTAACATTAAGTTGGGTGGACAAGGACCATAGTCAACGGTGTGAAAGGGGAGATTTGATCTCCCTTGTTAGAGACAATAAACGAGAAACATAGTGGTTATGTTGCTTCAAAAAGGACCCGAGAAAGAAGTTGAGTTCCGATATATCGGAGCGTTGTGAGATCATAGCGTTAGTTACCGGTTGGCGTAGCCGTCGAGAATAGTGGGTGTTCACCCGGGATTCCATGTGTATCAATCTAGGATGTACAGGTATGACTCGAGAAGTATTGCCGGTCTTGATGAGTTAGTGGCAGTCGAAGAACCAATGAGGCTAATAGGAAGAAGAAAGATCGTATCGTTGGTTAAGGTTTTTCACTAAGCGTGTAGCATCGATAAGAATCGACGGGTTAGACCTAGTTCTTCCCTTATTTGTGTTATGTGTATATCTGATGTTATATGCGGTTTGTGCCCCGTGCGGGAGTGTGTATCATCTTGCGGTTGTAGTTTGAGTAGTTTGTGGGTATAGATTCAAAAGTTTAAGCCATCTTAGTTTGAGAGTTCATACCTCGACCTTAGGGACGGAGCAGTTCGACGTATAACAAGTTTCGATACGAAACTTGTTTTTAGGGGAATCTAATGTAACGCCCCGTTTTCGAGAGCGTTTCGATTTTTTTCCCGACTTTTATCGATAATTTAATAACCTAAATATTTCTACGGGTATTTTCAAATTGGAAATTAAATTTTGGGAGTTTATATATTTTAATTTATATATATATTCCGTATGTTTATTTATTTTCGGAAAATTATGAAAAGGTTTTCCGAACCGAAAATTTCGTTCCGATTATTTCCTTTTCGAGTTATTTTACTATACTTTATTTATTTTCCTCCTTTATTTGCCCTTATTCTTTCTTTATTCCTTCTTTTACCTTCTTCATCCCTAGCCTGTGCCGCCCACCTAGCCCTGGTGCTAGTTTGCTCTGCCTTTGTACTCTTCTCCCCCTGTCTCCTGCTGCTTCTCTCAGCCCCAGCCTCCCTCTCCCGTTGTTGCTTCCCAAGCTACAACTCTCTCATTCCCCCCCCCCCCTCTCTCTTGCTGCGTAGATTGATTGAATATTGCACAACTAGGGACCACCGGATCGAGGAGGAAGCTGCCTCGATCGACAGGAACACCAGCAGGCCGAACACCATTCCTTCCTCCCTGAACCTGCTCCCGCCGCCTTTCCTTCTCTGAATAATCCAATGGCCCTTTCCCCTCTGTCAAGACAGCCACATCGAGAACGTGCCTCTGTCGCCTTGCTCCGGCCACCGGAGCTACAACGAGAACCATCACACCATCCTCGTTCAACACCCAGAACATGAGCCTTCAATGAAGTGAAGAACAACCTCAACCTCTTCTGAAGACCTTCATGACTGACTATCTGTCAATTTTCTCACCTACTCTATCTCTCTTCCCGTTCGCTACAGCATGCGCCACCGCCTCCGTTGACCTCACGTGTCACGGGAACAAGAGAACCGGCCACCACTAGACCCCCAACGGCCCAATCCCCATTCCTCTATTCTCTCCATCAAAGATTCTGCAGCGCTCACACCGAGCCTACTCCATTAGCTTTTCTCTGTCATCACCGGTGACCCACGCCGCTTATACCACCGATGACCAGAAACCAAGCCAAACTTCGTCTGTCACCGGAGAGCCCTGTCATCGACGCCGGACAAACTCTTGCATCTGCCGCGGCCTTGCGCTACTCAGTCCTCATCCCCAACGCTGCTTCAAATGGTTAAAAGAAAACCCTTTTGGGTAATTAAAATCGGGCCCCTACTTTGGTGTTATTTACAGATTTGACCCAGCTTCTTTGTAATTGCAGATTGTACTCCAATTTCTGGATTTTTTCAAAAATACCCCTGCACATATTTATTTTCAGAATATGACCCAAGTTTATGATATTGCTCACATTTGCCCAAAAAATGTATTTGTCGATTATAAACTCGGATTTGAATTGCGGGGATATTCTTATCTTTATCTATACTATAAATTATGCCCTAGTTGGATTACATTCGGTTTATGGCTCAAAGTTTTATGACCAAGTTTCTAAAATTTCATATTTTGCCCTGGAAGGGTTAATTACGAGTTTTAACGTTGGCTTTTGAAAACGAGTTTTACCTCAAATTAATATATCGTATATATATTACTATCAAATTTAGTGTATAAGCTAAATTTGTATAGTTTTGGTGTTAGGTTCGGAAGCGCCCCGATAAAGGCCTAACGAGTCCAAGTCGACATCCGTTGAACGACTTCCGTCTTTTGACGTCGTGTGAGTATTCTTTCCCCTCGATCTAGTTATGTTAAGTTTTAGTATCATGCTCGGTTGAATCTATCATAACTTAGAGTGAATACCAAGTAGTGGTTTGAACCTTAGGTGAGTTTTGAGGATTTTCGATTGTTGTAGGGCGTTGAGTGTTTGCGTTGATCTTGTGAGCTTATGAGGATTGAGACTATAGTTGTATGATCTTGTTGATATTGTGAAAACTAGGACGAGAGTATCATAGCATGTGTTGTGATGGTTATGATCTTCTGAGATCGTGAGGATTAGGAGCCGTTATGCTATCATGGTTATGGGTTATGATCTTGCGAGATCATTGGGACTAGAAGTCTAAGGACTTCTAGCATGTCAGAGAGATGTTGATTGTGTGCCTTTTTTTTACCAGACGTTGAGTGCCTTCCTACGAGAAGTTGAGAGCGGTGGTTAGCGGGATTATCTTTGGGACGAGGTAAGTTTTCGGACTTACTTAGCTCGTATTCTTTGTATTAGCATTATTGTGTGTTGGGTGGTGTGTGTTTATTATTTTACTATTTATAACAACTAAACCGGAAATAGGATTACCGACCTTTATATTATTTGGCCCAAGTGTATGATAACGGGCGGTGACATCACTGTCTGGCTCCCCGTGAGAGCTAGGGGGATCTCGGCGACTGGCCCGTGCTGGTTAGACAGTCGGAGGCATCCGACCGTTCCATTACCGGAAGAAGGGACCGAGGCGAGTTTCGGAGGATTCTCGTGTCACAAAAGAAGTTGAACTAGAACGGGATATGACTTAATAATAATAAAGATAATAAACCGGATTTGTGTGCTTTTGAGTATGTTGTGTGGCTATGTTGAATTATTTGTGTTTGTGCCTTCCCCTTTAATTCTAATGCTTCGAATGTGAGCTAACGGTTTTATGCCGAATGTTGTAGTTTGCCTTGCAGGTTAGGCATGCTCCGAGAGATCCGGAAGGGTGGGCAGCCGGGGTCTGTACATTTTAGGAGTGGGTTTTGGTTAGAGTCGAGTGATATATTATTCATGTATATTGTATATCGTGTGGTGGAATTTGGCCCTTGGTGTTGCTTATCGGCTGAAGTCTTTTGTTGTTTCTTTCGGGTTTCCTTTCATTGCATAAAAATGTATTTTGGTTTTGGCCTTTATTTGTGCCATGTTGTAAGATCCGGTGAAATTGTTGTCAGGCTAAGGGTTGGGACCCATTGTGAGGTCCCAACCCGTAGCGCCCCGAGTCCCGCAGATTCGGGGTGTTACAACTAAAGGAATAGAATCAACCTTTACCGGGTAAGTCTAAGGCTAACTCACAAAGATGGAATGAAGCCACACTCAAACCCCAATAAAGGATAAACCTTTATTACCTACACTTATGATCTTGGGTAAACAAGCAAAGGAATTACCGGGTAAGTCTCATCCTAGGCTTGCATTGAACCAGGAAAGGTGTAATAAGAATAGGATTTGGCAAACTCTAACACTTAACTCTCAGTTTTGGATCAGAAAGGTCACCTCGGTCAGACGAATTTCACCCCGGCCGAGATGTTCATCGACTGAACGAGATGTTCTAGGGTTTAAGATAAAGACTCGAGCTTTCAGGGTCCTACTGGAATTTAAGATTATTCTATCATTGTTTTTCCCACAACCTTCAGCCAATCACCCTAGAATCACACAAAGAAATTAGTCACTCATCATCATGAAAGCAATAATCAAATATAAGGGAAGAGAATGAATATTTGGACACAAAAACCTTAAGAACTAGGCTTCAATAACTGAATCAAATATCACAAATAAGCGTTCCTTGGATAACAAATCCAACAAGACAAATCAACAAGAAGGGAATCTAAGAAAGTCTTACAAAACCCTTCACAAAAGCTATAAAAGCTATTAACTTCCTTCGTTCAACCTTCCTAAAATCCTTCCTAACTGTAGCTTCTTCAATCCCCAACTGTTATGATGGTAGCGGGTTTTTTGGTTATGCGCCGATGCTGAATTGTGGAAAATCCAACCCTTTATATAGGAAAACTATCTTCCAAAGATAAAATATCTTGAAAAGATATTATCCTAATAAAATATATCTTAATCTCTAAAATAGATCACCAAAATATATAATCTTCCTTCCAGAAATTCAGCCCAAAAATATAAGATCTCTCCTTCCAAAAATAAAAGATCTCAACCAAGAATAAACGATCTCGCTGCGTCAGGGTATTCGCCTCGGTCGAGACGCTCCTCTAGATCACCTCGGTCGAGATTACACTGTGGTCAACCGAGGTGACTCTCAACTGAATGTGAAATCTCTTAAATCTGGTCCAAAGTGAATCTCTAATCCAATTCTATGATTCTTGGATTCTTCCTTAAGCTCCTGACTGTAGCTCTAATGACTTCTTAGCTCCTTTAGCTCCATTTTGATGCAAAACGTGTTATTTCACCTACGATTACAACGAAACTTGGTGTAGACCTCGATTCCCGCAAAGGTAGATGAAACGACGATATAATCACATAATATACATCCAAACATGTAGATTATTGAAGATAAAACGTCTAAACATGTCCCAAAATATAGACTATAATTCATGCTATCAAAATACCCCACACTTGTCCCTTGCTTGTCCCCAAGCAAGTTCCAAATCTTAGATACCAGATAGAATGGATTATAAGTCATAAAGATCAATCAAAAGTATTTCAAAACCTTTTTGGTGGTGTGCTCCACTCATAGATCACTCTAAGAGAATGCTTCATGGAATTTAAAATCAAAACATGCTCAAAACATTTTATAAATATAAGAAAGTTGTTCATCTTTGCATAATATCATAGAATGCATAATAAATCATAATTATCGAAATTAATCATGTATAATCCAGTTTAAACCACCAAGTCAATCAACAAGCTCAAGGTCTCAAGGGCTTTTCAAGAGAAGGTCAAGAAACGTGTGAGAGTGGGATGTATATAGGGAATGTGGTGCTAGAATCCAGGAAAAGGATCTTTACTTCACTTCCTATGAATTTCAACATCTTCCACCAATAAGCATTGCTTATTTTTACTTTTTTACTTTTTGGGATGCATGGACAGAGGTGCACAATAACCGAAGCCTAGGAGATCAGCAATCATCAATTTCTCGAGATGCCTCAAACCCTTGATGCACATACCATGACCCGTTAGGAATATCGCTCAATCCGACTTTGGCAATAAACAAACACCCGGCTATGTGAATGGTGCCGAGTTACTCATCATCATGATTGACTTCCCCAAACCTATTTGTTTCTTTCTAACTTTCAGCCAATATCTCAACTTTTTCTTTCACTTGATTTTCACTTGCTTGCTTCCAAATTCCCGGATAGGTAAAGGGAGGCAAATATTTCGCCGCCTCACTGCAGCATTGCCGGAATCCGGTGTAGTCAACCCTCGCCTGCCATTGTCGAAGCCGTCGGAGACGCCTCGGTGCATCTCCCTTCTCCGTTGCCTCTGCTCCTTCGTTGCCCCAGCCTGCGCGAGATCCATCAGCAGTATCGGGTTCAAAGAAACCCTTTATGGGATTTTAAAATTGGGCCCCCGTATTTTATTGTAATTGCAGTAAATAACCCATAATCCTATTTTACGTTTTTTACCAAAGTTTTGTGAAATTTGAAAATGTATCCCTACAGAATTATTTACAGTTTTGGCCTAGAAATTTATTTGCAGATTATGACCCATGTTTTTATAAGTGTATAATTTGTACGGAAAATGTTGAGCGGTTTTGTTTATCATTGGCTTTGAGAACGAGTTTTACCATTGGATTTATGATGTTGTTTAGATTGCCCGGAAAATATAATTACCGATTTTAAATTCGGTTTATGGTTCAAGTTGTAATTTTAGGCTTACAACCAATTGGTTTGATTTCATATTTTCGCCCTGGAAGGGTTTAAAGAGTTTTAACATTGGCTTTTGAAAACGGGTTTTTCCTTCAAATATTTATATTATACATTCCGTTCAAGTTTAGCGTATGAGCTAAACTTGCTTAGTTTTGGTGTTAGGTCGGAAGCGTCCCGATAAAGACCTAACAAGTCCAAGTCGATATCCGTTGATCGATTTCCATCTTTTGACATTGTGTGAGTATCCTTTCCCTCGATCTAGTTATGTTTAGTAGTATCATGCAAGGTTGGATATAACATAACTTAGAGTGAATACCAAGTAGTGGTTATTGACCTTAGGTGAGTGTTTGAGGATTGTGAAATGTTTTATGACTTGAGGTGTTGATGTTATCTTGTGAGGCTTGAGAATTGGAGTATATGGTTGTTGAGTTTTGATAACACGATTTATGACTAGGTTTTAGCGGAACATTTAGATAAATTTCTCACTCATTCATGCATGGTCTAGCACAAGTTCGAGACGTTTTGCACTCAATTCATGTATTTTGTCGAGATAGACGTCTACACAGACTTGTGCGCGTTTTGTAGGTATTTCGGGAGATTTAGGAGCTAAAACGATGCGTTTGAGGATCGTTCATCTAGATGACACACCCTCGGACTCATTAGGACACAAGCTAAAGGCTAAGGAGGACTCATAGAGCCTTGCCAACACAAGCCATGCACCAAATCACAGCTTAATGATCCAAGGCGAAGTTTCTGCACAGAATCACGGTTATCTGACACTCCACGGCCGTGGAATCAACCGTGGATTTTGCCAGATTCTTGTGACAGCTGTGCCACGACTCTCATGGCCAGCTCATGCAAGTTTGTTATAAAAGTGGTCCTTCATGGGATGTGAGAGGCAGTTGGGAGTAGTTTGGAGCAGCTCATCCATTATCCATTTCTCTCTAACAAAAAATATTCTCTTAAGAAGAAGTTTTTCTAGGAAGGAAAGTGTCAAAGAAAAGAAGAAGAGCTCCATTGAAGAGGAGGAGAAGAACACACACCATAGTTTTCTTGTATTTCGGATTCTGTTTCTAGAATTGTATGAACCATTTGAACCTTCCTTTGGAAGGATTGTGAGTCATTCTAATCCTAATTTCAGCTTGGTTTTGTTTTAAGTTCACTTGTTCATCTCTTTTCCCTCATTATCTTGCAATGAATGTTATGATTTTATGTTTGTTTGTTTCGATTTCCATTATGAACGTTGTAGGCTAAATTGATGTGGTTCTAGGGTAAGGAAGGGATGGTTATGGCTAGGGCTATGATAGGACGGACTTACATTTACCTTTGGATGACTTTTGTTTATGAACGTAGCTGCTGTTAGAAATCACGGGTAGTTCATGTCTGACCACGGCCGTGGTTTAGATAGAACAAACCGTGATTTTCCCTGGTTCGAAGGATCTTGCCTTAGATCTATAGAATGTTGAAATCCTAAGTGTTTGTTGAGTTTAACCTACCCTAGGGTAACCTAGTGTAGTAACTAAGTGTTAGGAGAGACTTACCCGGTAATCCTTGCTCTTAGAATCTAAAGATAACAAACCCTAGGTAGTGGTGAGCCTAATAAGCCGCCATTGGATTAGGTGTGCTAGGATAGTTGTTTAGGATTTTCCCTTCCAAGACTTTCCCGGTAAGGATAGGTTAAACCCCTAATTAACAATCCGGTATGTATAGAATTCCTATCCTTAGGCTCTTAGAGACTTACCCGGTAATAAGACCTTAGGAGTGGACTAGTTGGATCATGAGACTTACCCGGTAATTGATCCCAATTTAGAAACACTTAACCCCGACATATCATAGTTAATCCAAGGAATGAATAGATAACTTGAGTCCTATGACATAACCGGAACTTCCAACCCCTAGAATCCGTCTTTTCTTTCCTTGATCATTATCTTGTTTAGCTTGTTCATTTGTGTTGATTCTTAGTTTAGTTTGATTGTTTACTTTGCATGAATTGTGATCTTTGATTGATCACCAAAAACCAACTAAAAACATTTGAGATTTTCATTTCTTTATTTCTTCTTTTCTTTCAACCTAGATCTTTACTAAACTCAATCACAAATCGAATCAATTTCACCTTAGTCTTTGTGTCCGACCTCGGAATACTAACCCTTCTACAAACGTCCCGTACACTGCGGGTTTCGCTAGGTAGTTAGGATTTAGTTCGAGTTATAAATTTAAAACCCATTTGCGCATCACGATCTTTTATGGGCTAGGATATGCGTATCCTAACATGGTGTTGTTACCGTTGCGTTTGTTTGGACTAGGCATGTTTATCCTAGTATGTACTATGGGTTATGATCCTGCGAGATCATAGGGTCTAGAAGTCTAAGGACTTCTAGCCTGTGTTGAGTGGGATGTGAGCATGAGAGATTCTAGGATGCGGTCCTAGAATGTGAGTCAAATGATCTCGCGTAGATCATTTGTGTAGAAGTCTTAGACTTCTTGAGTTGAGCGAGTTGTTGATATAGTTATCTTCTTGTGAGCAGGTTGTGGACTTCTTCCCCAAGGGAAGCGAGAGTGTTGTGAGTTGAGTGTGGCGATAAGGTAAGTCTCTGGACTTACTTAGCTCGTATTCTCTGTATTAGTTTCGATTCGTGTTTGGTGGTGTGTGTTTATTGTTTATGTGTGTGTTTATTATTTATGTGTGTGTTTATTGTTTACGTTATAACAACTAAACCAGTAATAGGATCACCGACTTTATATGTGTATATTTGGCCCAAGTGTATGATAGTGGGCGGTGACCGCTTGTCCAGTCCAAAATGGGGATGATTGGGAGGTGCCTTGCGACCAGTCCAACGGGTGATGCTGATCCGCATCAAGTACAAACTCGTATGGTGAAAGGGGACAAGGGCGAGATCGTTAAGATTCCCGTGTCACAAAAGAATTTGATTAGAACGGGATATGACCTAATGATAAAAAGATAATAAACCGGCTTGTGTGTTTTGGAGTATGTTGTGTGTTTATGATGCCTTATGTGTGTGTGCTAATACCATGATTCTAATGCCTTGAATGTTAGCTAACGGTTTTATACCGATATTTTTGTAGTTGCCTTGCAGGTTAGGGATGTGGCCGAGATATCCGGAAGAGTGGGCAGCCAGGGTCCGTACATTTTAGGATGGATTTTGGGGGTTTTATTTATCTATTGTTTATGGTATTATGTATGTCGTGTGTATGGCGTTTGCCTTTGGAGTTGTATCTCGGCTGGGGTCTTTCGTTGTTTTCTTTTGGGGTTCTTATCATTGCATTAAAATGAATTCCGGTTTTGCCTTTATTTGTGTCTTGTTGTAAGATCCGGTGAAATTGTTGTCAGGCTAAGGGTCGGGACCCATTGTGAGGTCTCCGCCCGTAGCATCCCGAGTCCCGCGGATTCGGGGTGTTACACAGAATATCTTATCCGGGGCATCAATAAGCCCATAGGGACAACTTCAACTCGTAGTGACTCTGGTTGGTCCAAAATGCTGTATTTGCAATATCTGAGTCTCAAATTCTCAAATGGTGACAATCAAATCTTAACTTAATCTTAGAAGGGACTACCGACCCTTGCAGCTGATCGAGTAGATCTCCCATTCGTTGTAAGGGATACTTGTCCTTCATTGTCATCTTGCTTAACTTATAGTAATCGATGTACAAACGGAGATAACTGTCTCTCTCTTCGCAAACCGGTGTCCTTTATAACAACTTCAAATCAACTTAATGGTGAAATCCACCTTCCGATGCTTTGTAATCCTTTCTATCTCGGGTTCCAGCCTTTCTCCTCCCATCACATATCATAAGATGTCGACACAAACTTGTCTTAGCATTTGTCAAGCGGTCCACCCTAATCTATTGAGGTGGCGTCCATCGAACGCGTGGTTTAATACTCCTTTAGCTGCAAGGTTCACCGTCCTCTTTAAAGATCCTCCATCTCCGGAACTCGGGAGACTTGCTATAATAATCTTTTTAAGGTTTCACATTTATGTGAAGTCGTGAAGGTCCTAACTGCAGGACTTAATCACGCCTTATAATATATTAGTATTACCATCTTCGTATTCTACCACAACTTACATCATTCCTTTGAGTAGGTGTAGAACTTACCCCCTTTTCTTATGTAACATCCAATCGACCGTAGAGGCTCTAACCGCAATCTTTCTTACATTTCTCGTACCTCTCATGTCGACATCAAACTTCAAAACATTGGTCTTCTCTTACTTTTGTTAGTCACCTTATGCATCTCTTGGTGTCCCTTGAACAACTTCAAGACTATTATAACAAAATGCCCCGTGGAGAACGCTAGACGATTTTCTCCAACCACAATCAATGAAAGATCCACTCATAACTTTACCAAGAACTAACATCATAACTCTAAGCTCGTAATGTTGCCCTTATCTAGGTTCCTCGTTTCACGTTATAATTACTATGGCTTTTCTATGTGAGTCACGGAACTTGACTTAGCTTTTCCTCGTGAAACCATGACATCCGTTACCTTAGAACAACATATCATACCTCCCTTTATATATATTCCCCCTTTACGCACAATAACTATAGAAGCCTCACTTTCCTCCCGCTCATCTATTCCTTTCACTCTTATCAAACCTTAACAGTTCTTATACGTGTCGTTCCTCCATATGACAGCCCCATGACCTAAGATGGTCGCACCATATCGTTACAATCTTCCCCCCAAGGTATGTTACCCCCACTTGTTGAAATCGATAAAATGCTACTTGATTAAGATAATTGCACTTCCCTTGATATACTTCTTTATTGTCATCATTCAACCACCACGAATAAAACAACGTTCTAACAAAGACTGTCCACTAATAGAAACAACGTTCTCTCATTGATATCCAATTCAACATAGTTATAATAGTAATGGTCGAAAGCCTAAATGTTTATCAAATATTCCCAATGTCCGCTTGACACATGATACACTATACAAAAGATAGGAAGACTAAAAATATAAATAGAAGAATTATAAGCAAAATGTACACATACTAGTAATTAAAACTTAGAATTAAAGAGTATATTACCACACATAGGTCCTCCGGTAGATATATCATACAAGTATGAATCAAGGACACATCTTGTGGAGATATGCAGTCATTTCTCCAAATATGTAGAATGTATGTAATCGCGCTCATCCCTAGCATATGCAATAATGCACTATTTATGTTAGACATTACTTAGATAGATAAAAAAAAGATAATGAATAATTTTTGAAATAAGAATAAAATATACGTTGTCTGTATTTCGATGTTGACTCTAGATATAGCGTGTTTGCTCCCTGATCTTAATGCTACAAATCGAACGTCTACTTTTGATTCTATCTCATTTCCTGCGACGTAGATACTAAAAAGCTTGCATGGAGTCCCTTTCATAAAATAAAAATATTATTTTATTGTAAAAATAGTTTTATTAAAAGAAGTGAAACTAAAAAAGTATATAGCAACTACAAATGAAAATTATCTAGCAAACTACACAAAATAGCAACAAAAAAAGTGCAAATGAGTCGTAGGAAAATGTGTGTATATACGTTTATACAACAAATCCCAAATTTTTTCTTTTGTCCCCTTAATCCATTCATGTGACATTTAACAAATTCGAAGACCTCCACGATTATAAGAAAATCAAACTCTCCAAGCTAGTTGAGAAGGAGGTTCAAACTTGTCCAACTCAAACTCTCCAAGCTCCCTCATCAATTATCACAAAAAATGATAAATGAAAGCGGACAAAGTATCTTTTGATACCGCGACAACGAGAAAAAAAAAAAGGTTTAGGGTTTTTGTGCGGAAGCGTAGGTTAATGAAAAGCGTCAATAAGAGATAAGGTCAATAATCTAACAAAGACTGTCCACTAATAGAAACAACGTTCTCTCATTAATATCCAACTCAGCATAGTGATAATATTAACGGTTGAGAGTGTAACACCCCGAATCCTAGAGGACTCGAAATGCTACGAGCTGGGACCTTACAATGGGTCCCGCCCCTTAGCCTGGCAACAACTTCATCGGACCTTACAACACGGCTGTAATATCCGGAAATTTTTCATTTCATTTAATTCCGTAGCAAACCGGAGTTTAATCCGTTGATTTCTTCTATCTACCTAGTAGTACACTATCTCAAAATTTCATCATTTTATGTAACCTCACTTCACATAAAATGATAGAATTTTATATCAAACCCTAATCTATCAAACCCTAGTTTTATCATGACATGTCCTTGACAATGTCATGACACCCCTTTGACGAGACCAAGACGAGATCATGACAAGGCCATGCATGGGCTTGGCAAGACATGTAACACCCGGAAATTTTAGTTCCGTTTAATTCCGAGTCATGCCTGAATTAACCATCTCAATCTTTGTACCCCATACCTAATTTCCCCAATTTTGTTTTAACTTCTATCATTTTATGTGAAGAGTTTACACATAAAATTGCCCTTTTATCCACTTCTATGATTTTATGTGAAAGCTTGGCAACATAAAATACTTTTAGAAACTCTCTTGCAACACTAAAAGAGATGTCTCTCATGACAAGGCCATAATAATATTTGTACAAGCCCATGGCAAGCTTTTGACAGCCCATGGACAAGGCTTTCCGGGCCCATCTGGCGAGATCAGGACAAGACTGCCAAGACCATCCTTCTTGGGTTGTGCTTGCACTTCATCTTCTGGCCCAGCAGTGATGATAGCCCATACGAATTGCTTGCCACCTCCACAACCACGCGAGTTAGGGTAATTGCAGCTTCTCCCTTTCCTTCCCCTTTCTAGCATATCCTTCCCTATTTTACGTGATACAAGATCAGCCCAAGCGTGAACCTACACACCTACACGTCCACATTCAATCACAGAATTATACTCTTACCTCCTCATCGGATATGAAGATCCCCTACCGAGCACATGGTCTGCAAACCTGGCGCTGCACCTCGTCGTTGTCCCCATTCCTACACTCAGCAGCCGTCCTCTGCACAGGTGAAGATCTCCCTCCTAATTCCAGCAACGACGCCTTCCTGCGTACTGCTAGCAATGGAGCACAACAAGGAGGTCTCAACCTTAGACGTGAGAAGCAACAGATCGGCCCTCCTGCTCAGATAGTGATGATCCCAGGCTGGAGAGTTTGTCATCCGACAACACTGACCCCAACTCCTTCGTGTAAGCCGTCTCTTCCCTACATCCAACCGAGCGTCTTCCTTACTCGTGCACAAGCCGACTACAGCGGGCTAGGCACAGCGATCGCAACCCACACCAGAGGAGTATCATCTCCTTGCAAACAACAGACTAGTCCTGGCTGTCCTCAACTCAGCAACATCGAAGCAAGTATCCGCCCCTCCCTTCCAGTCTTCCCTTGAGTCGAGTTGCCAACAAGACCTTGGCATGATCATAGTGGTAAGAGATCGAAGTTGGATACAATACACACATACCTAGAACGCAGCATCTACCAAGGAGGATCGAACTAAACATCAATATACCCCATCTTAGTGTTCACTCTGTTGATGTGGGTGAGATTCTAAACCTGAACCTTTTGCTGAAGTTGTGTTTTAAGTTCCTGAAAACCGTGTGTCCAAGTCACATTTGAGCTTCTGTTTTGATACCTTACAAAAATAATCCACCGTTCAGATTTTAGTATGACTTAGAGTGATATGTATGGTGTGATATATCAAAAGTTGGGATCGATCCAACGGCCGGATCTGGATTTATAAGTGTGCAAAGTGGGCTGTTTGGGTAGTTTGTGAAATGACTAGGAATTTGACTAAGTATGATTTCCTGGATTTTGTATCCAACTTTGGAGATTTGTGTAGGAGTTGTTTTGGGTATTTTCGAGATTTTTCTTGCTTCTATGAGCAGAGTGTATCATGTAGAAGACCTAGATATTTTTTTTGATTTTTTTTCGGTTCTCATATCTTAAGCCAAAGTTGGACCTTAACGACTTTTTATGAAAGTCAAGAATCTAGTTAACTCTTCTAAATCTTTAGCAAACTTCCCTTTGAGAGTTCTGAGTGCGGTTTTGAGTTCCAAAGAATAATAGAACTTTGTTATAGAACTTTATAGAGTTTCGGGACCAGGGGTAAAATGGTCATTTACCTATATAAGGGTATTTTGGTAATCTCTTGTTGATCGATTTTTATATCTTAGAAGTTGGAGACTTCTAAAAAAGTGGGATACATTATTGATTCCCTTGTCTTGTATAACAGGCAATTGAGTTCCTACGGTTACATACCGAGTTGAGATTAAGAGAGTTGCGACTTGACTCAGGTAAGTCCTCTGGGCTTACTTAGTTGACTTCTGAATATGAGCATGAATGATGATAGTGGTGTGTGATTGAAATGTTAGAGTTATAGGTTGTGATAAATAATTACCGACCTATACTTGGCCTAAGAGTAACGGGCGGTGGCATTCTGCTCAGTTAGCTTGAGGGCGCTAAGGGTTTCTTTAGGGACTAGTCCACACTCGGTTTGTAGTGATGCTACCGGCGGAGGTAAGCTAGACCTACACCCAGTTGGATAAGGAACGGAGGCGAGAACTCTTAAGAGTTCTCGTGCCACAACTGTAAAATTGAATAAGATGAATCACCTAAATAATAGATAATAAACGGTTGGGTGCCAGCATGATGTTTGTTTATCATTTTTCTGCGTGTATTTGTGCTGTTGTTGTTCTACTTATATTGGATAGTTAGCTAACGGTTTATCCGTGTTGTAGATCAGTAGAGATAAATAGTTGCAGAGAGATTCGGGACGGATGGTCAGCCGGGTCCACGTACTCATTAGATGGGGACGGGGGAGTCTTCCATACGTCATGCATGTTATGTATCTTTATATATGCTAGTAAGGCTGTCACATTTGTACGTTCATACCATTAAAAATATTATGTTTTAGAAATTGTTTTAAATACATTTGTGTCTTGTTGTAGGATCCTAGTAAAGTTGTTGTTAAACCAAGGTCGGGACCCATTGTGAGGTCCTAACCAGTAACTCCCCGAGTTCCGAGAATTTGGGGTGTTAGAACATGGTATTAGAGCTCTGGGTTGGCAACAATGGCACTTGAAATCTTCTGAAAGACCGAATTTATAAAATAACTAGAACCCGAAAGGGATCTAAGATTTTCAAAACGGATTTCTGTTTTAACACAAGTGCATAGTCGGGTTGTTGGGTTAGTAGTACGTTGGACCACCATCGTTCACCGTGGATCTCTGTAACTTGGAATGTTAGGTGAGTTAGTATATACATAATACACTTATGGTTATATGTTTTAATCTATGATTTTACATATGTATATGTGTAGCATGTTAGTATCCTAAAGGATATTTTAGATCTTTTAGTTGTGATATCATGAAGCGATTATCGCCTCATGATAAATCCGTAGCGGACTCGAAGAATTTTCAACACGAGACAATGGATTCAGACCTAGGATTGAGTAATATACTCTGGTGGGCGTCCTTGTGACCATATAAATCATCCGAAAAACGAGTGGGCAAAGAAGTACAGATGTGGAGACAATTTTCACCACAAGTACCGTCCGATGGGAAAGGAATCCCCGAGTCAATTCAGGAAGAAGGAACAGGAAGTCATACAAGGGACTTGGTCGTATGAGACTGAAAGATGAATTAGAAGAATCATGTAAGGGACGACGAGAGATCAGATTAGAGATAACGATAAGGGAACAAGAATCATACAGAATGGAGCACAACCAAGAATTTCAGAATAAAAGATGTTACAATCAAGGCAGACGCCGCCACATGCAAGCATGGGCATGAGAGTACAAAGAAGATAAGGTGCTGACCCGAGGCGAAGAATTAAAAGAGTACAAAGACAACCATTGACAAATGAGTTTAAGGACGTGAAATAAATTTCATCATCATAGAGATGGTTTGACTTACTTAGAGATGCAAGAAATTGTAAGAAATCCACACATAAATATCAAATACAGTAGAAGTTTGAAATTTAGACAAAAAGAATTCTATGAAAGTGGCATTACGACAAAACACTCGATAAAGGGAAGAATGTGGGAAGGTGATTTTTGGTGGACTAAAAAGTCCACAATAACTTCTCATTTACATAAAGATCTAAGTTACCAACATCAATGGTCATATTAGAGAACCACAAACGGACGATAAACAAAGTAAGAAGAATTGAAGACACGCTTACAAGTTATCGTGGAAGACTTAATAAACCCTTTGAAGACAGATGAATGTTAGGACTAGACTCAGAAGAGTATAGTGATTCCATAAGAGAACAAGAGAAGTGCAGACTTGGAAGGAGTTGGAGGAGTGTTAACCAAGAAATTGGAGGAGATAGATTTCACCAAGTGTATCAAACTTCAAAGAGATCAAAGAACAGTAAGTCCGAGATCTTATAGAAGATCAACTACAGACTGGTTGGTAATATCGGAGACATAAAACGTGCGGGTCAACTAGTAGTAACTGGTTGGCAGATAAGGAGGATAACCAAAGACTTATGAAAGAATTTTATAGACATCTGGAGGATCCTTCAAGAGATCAACGGCGACAAATGTGAAGTTAAATTGGTACACGTACTAGTTACCTAATAAATAACACAGAGTGAGTCGCGTCAGTCACTTTAATTAAGAACTTAAGAAGAAAGGTTAGGCGAACAGGAATGAACCCCTTATGTTATTTGAGACCAAGGGAATGGTGTAAGGGATTTACTACCTACTGGCTAGGAAAAAGGTACATATCACAACTAGTACAGACGGATTTTAAAAGGAGAACTAGAGGAGTAAGAAGTATACACTTTAGATAAAGTTCTATGTCAGCCAAGACAGATTGTGCGTATCATTTCATACAAGGAAGAATGATGATTCTCCTGTGATATATGCGGAAGAAACCCTTGTGACTAACAGATGCACGGAAAGGACTTACAATTGAGTGTAAGAGCGAAGATAGAACCCCACAAGTATAGGGAAATTTTTTACCTCGTTAGAGAGATAAGAAGTGGTGAGGAATCACGAAGCCAGTATCAAAAAGAGTAGGAAGCCGGTAGCCGAGTCAATGGAATTCAACAGAGCAATATTGTAAACAACGCTAATGAAGGAACATCTGAGAATGACCTAGGGGATTCGAGAAAGAGAGTTGACCCTAAGGAAACGGAAGTGAGGGAGACAGAACGAACTAACAAAGGGGAAAGGGATTAACCAAGTCGTGGGTGCTTACCAGGAGTTTTATGCCAGTAGAAGTATAAAAAGAGTGAGTACGAGGTATTGAGGTAAGTCAACTATAGACTAACCAATGTCAACGGAGGACGTGCAAGTGTTGCTGGTATTGGTGAGTTATGTGCCGTTAAGAAGAGATATTCGTGACTGTGGATTTATGAATTAGCCTTACCGATGCCTTGGAGGATTTCCTCAAGTAGGTAATGACAACCTTCTTGGATTAATTAAAGGCATGAAGAGAATTGTGTTAGAGATTTCTTATTGGCTGGTTAAGATCAAACTCCGGTTGAGTCAGAGAGTTTGGATCCGTGTTAGAAGAATTCCAAAATTAAACGGGAGAGGTCGTCTTACAATCATTATCTTAGTTCCTTAAGGCAAGTAAGGAAGGTACTTGGCATTTCACCCGGATAGGACTTATGGTGTAATTGAGAGGGAGAGTTCTAGGGTCAATCATTGTGGACACACAGGAAATGTTCTTATAATTAATGGGTGACAACATAATTATCAAAGTAGCGCACCAAAAGCGTGATGAGTCCTAACCCACAGAACAAGAAACTCGAGAGTACTGAAAATGACGTGTCGAGTTTAAGACGATGATAATTTGTGAAATGTATTTCTTTTGGAAGGAACGTGCAATAGGCTACATGGAGTGACAATAAATTTTGTAGAGGAACTGTGTCACCATCTAGATAGACGAGAAAGTATGTGCACACAGAAGTATAAAAAGAGTGTGGTATTCCATTATAGATCCAAGTGAAGCATGCCGACTCGTCACAAGTTGGCAGACCAGTGAATTTGGAATTTAGTACCTAGTGGGGTACTTTAGAATGAGTTTCTTAAAGAAATGAGAAAGGAAGTAATGAAGTAATAAAGGTGTGGTGTAGGGCCTGCACTAACAAGCTCAAGGGAGTAACTATCAAGCGGAATCGAAAGACATATAAGGAAAGGAAGCTATGGGAGTGCACTTACAAACCATTACCCGTACACATAGGAAACATAATCTCAAGAGTAGAGTATAAGGAGAATTTTATATCGGAACAGAGTCGAGTTGCACTTTGAGTAAGAGGGATATTATAGGACACAGTGCAGTGCTAACAACTATTGAGTGGTGTGATTAAATAACGGTGATGTGAGATCACCTTGTATCTAATACCGTCATTCCGGACATATTTTATATCACTCAGGACCTTGACAAATATGTGAGACGCCTAAGGTTGAGTTAACAATGTATTAGAGATCTATAAATATTATAATAATGCCAAGTAAATGCAGATGATGACCACGGGATTTGTGTCTCAAGTGATAAACCAGAAAAGGGTAAAGGTAATGATTCCTCGTCTGAGGAATAAGATGAATGAGTCATATTAAAAGACAAGATCAAGTGGGTCGTGATACGAAGAGCATTAGGCACTTGGTAAAGTGCTGGCGGAGGTCCAAGACCTTTGGCCTGAGTGTGTAGTCAAGTAAACATAACGAAGGGAAGAAAGTTGACTAGGTTATTTTCTGTACGGTCATCAAAGGACCTGGAGGTGAGTTGCGAAATGTGACCACTTGAGGCTGTAAAGTGGTTTATAAGTGATTGATGGACTGGTAATCCTCACCCTATTGGAGAGTGTAACCCTAGTTTTCTACGGATTCAGTTAGAGGTATACTTACCAGACAAAAGTTAGGACATCGGCTTAGAGAATTGGGCAATGAAGCCGGATGATACCGGTGAGATATCTAGTTACCACACTAGAACGTGGTAGTAGGCACTGGCGAGGTCTGTACATGAAAAAATTTCAGAGTTAGTGGTTTTATAAAAAGCCGACGAGGTTACCAAGAATACTATGGATAGTATGAGACATAACCTTTCAGAGACCTTTGTGGAGATAGTTGTAATCTAGGGAACGACGAGTTAGGGCTTGACCCTATATCTGTGTTATGTTGTCTGACTGATTGTTTATTTCATGCTTGAGTGCTTAGTCAGGATGTGTGTTATCGATGACCTTTATATGCGGGATACTAATATGTGGAAACGATGACTCTTGTGCGATAACAAGTTGATACATTAGATTCGTACCTTGAGAGCTGACGTTCTGACTGGCGTACTTTAAAGTTTCGGGGCGAAACTTATTCTAAGGGGGATTGATGTAATACCCGGAAATATTTCTATCGGGTATTTCGGAAACAAATTAGAACTCGACCGTTGTGACCTCTTTCCGGCGGTTTAGTTCTTTTGTATGGCCTCTAATGTTACGAGTCTTCTTTTAAGTTTCGGGACGAAACTTATTTTAAGGGGGCACTGATGTAATATCCGGAAATTTTTCATTTCATTTAATTCCGTAGCAAACCGGAGTTTAATCCGTTGATTTCCTCTATCTACCTAGTAGTACACTATCTCAAAATTTCATCATTTTATGTAACCTCACTTCACCTAAAATGATAGAATTTTATATCAAACCCTAATCTATCAAACCCTAGTTTTATCATGACATGTCCTTGACAAAGTCATGACACCCCTTTGACGAGACCAAGACGAGATCATGACAAGGCCATGCATGGGCTTCGCAAGACATGTAACACCCGGAAATTTTAGTTCCGTTTAATTCCGAGTCATGCCTGAATTACCATCTCAATCTTTGTACCCCATACCTAATTTCCTCAATTTTGTTTTAACTTCTATCATTTTATGTGAAGAGTTTACACATAAAATTGCCCTTTTATCCACTTCTATGATTTTATGTGAAAGCTTGGCCACATAAAATACTTTTAGAAACTCTCTTGCAACACTAAAAGAGATGTCTCTCATGACAAGGCCATAATAATATTTGTACAAGCCCATGGCAAGCTTTTGACAGCCCATGGACAAGGCTTTCCGGGCCCATCTGGCGAGATCAGGAAAAGACTGCCAAGACCATCCTTCTTGGGTTGTGCTTGCACTCCATCTTCTGGCCCAGCAGTGATGATAGCCCATACGAGCTGCTTGCCACCTCCACAACCACGCCAGTTAGGGTAATTGCACATTCTCCCTTTCCTTCCCCTTTCTAGCATATCCTTCCCTATTTTACGTGATACAAGATCAGCCCAAGCGTGAACCTACACACCTACACGTCCACATTCAATCACAGAATTATACTCTTACCTCCTCATCGGATATGAAGATCCCCTACCGAGCACATGGTCTACAAACCTGGCGCTGCACCTCGTCGTTGTCCCCATTCCTACACTCAGCAGCCGTCCTCTGCACAGGTGAAGATCTCCCTCCTAATTCCAGCAACGACGCCTTCCTGCGTACTGCTAGCAATGGAGCGCAGCAAGGAGGTCTCAACCTTAGACGTGAGAAGCAACAGATCGGCCTCCTGCTCAGATAGTGATGATCCCAGGCTAGAGAGTTTGTCATCCGACAACACTGACCCCAACTCCTTCGTGTAAGCCATCCCTTCCCTACATCCAACCGAGCGTCTTCCTTACTCGTGCACAAGCCGACTACAGCGGGCTAGGCACAGCGATCGCAACCCACACCAGAGGAGTATCATCTCCTTGCAAACAACAGACTAGTCCTGGCTGTCCTCGACTCAGCAACATCGAAGCAAGTATCCGCCCCTCCCTTCCAGTCTTCCCTTGAGTCGAGTTGCCAACAAGACCTTGGCATGATCATAGTGGTAAGAGATCGAAGTTGGATACAATACACACATACCTGGAACGCAGCAACTACCAAGGAGGATCGAACTAAACATCAATATACCCCATCTTAGTGTTCACTCTGCTAATGTGGGTGAGATTCTAAACCTGAACCTTTTGCTGAAGTTGTATTTTAAATTCCTGAAAACCGTGTGTCCCAGTGATATTTGAGCTTCTGTTTTGATACCTTACAAAAATAATCCACCGTTCAGATTTTAGTATGACTTAGAGTGATATGTATGGTGTGATGTATCAAAAGTTGGGATCGATCCAACGGTCGGATCTAGATCTATAAGTGTGCAAAGTGGGTTGTTTGGGTAGTTTGTGAAATGACTAGGAATTTGACTAAGTATGAATTCCTGGATTTTGTATCCAACTTTTGGAGATTTGTGTAGGAGTTGTTTTGGGTATTTTCGAGATTTTTCTTGCTTCTATGAGCAGAGTGTATCATGTAGAAGACCTAGATATTTTTTTTGATTTTTTTTCGGTTCTCATATCTTAAGCCAAAGTTGGACCTTAACGACTTTTTATGAAAGTCAAGAATCTAGTTAACTCTTCTAAATCTTTAGCAAACTTCCCTTTGAGAGTTCTGAGTGTGGTTTTGAGTTCCAAAGAATAATAGAACTTTGTTATAGAACTTTATAGAGTTTCGGAACCAGGGGTAAAATGGTCATTTACCTATATAAGGGTATTTTGGTAATCTCTTGTTGATCGATTTTTATATCTTAGAAGTTGGAGACTTCTAAGAAAGTGGGATACATTATTGATTCCCTTGTCTTGTATAACAGGCAATTGAGTTCCTACGGTTACATACCGAGTTGAGATTAAGAGAGTTGCGACTTGACTCAGGTAAGTCCTCTGGGCTTTCTTAGCTGACTTCTGAATATGAGCATGAATGATGATAGTGGTGTGTGATTGAAATGTTAGAGTTATAGGTTGTGATAAATAATTACCGACCTATACTTGGCCTAAGAGTAACGGGCGGTGGCATTCTGCTCAGTTAGCTTGAGGGCCCTGAGGGTTTCTTTAGGGACTAGTCCACACTTGGTTTGTAGTGATGCTACCGGCGGAGGTAAGCTAGACCTACACCCAGTTGGATAAGGAACGGAGGCGAGAACTCTTAAGAGTTCTCGTGCAACAACTGTAAAATTGAATAAGATGAATCACCTAAATAATAGATAATAAACGGTTGGGTGCCAGCATGATGTTTGTTTATCATTTTTCTGCGTGTATTTGTGCTGTTGTTGTTCTACTTATATTGGATAGTTAGCTAACGGTTTATCCGTGTTGTAGATCTGTAGAGATAAATAGTTGCAGAGAGATTCGGGACGGATGGTCAGCCGGGTCCACGTACTCATTAGATGGGGACGGGGGAGTCTTCCATACGTCATGCATGTTATGTATCTTTATATATATGCTAGTAAGGCTGTCACATGTGTACGTTCATACCATTGAAAATATTATGTTTTTGAAATTGCTTTAAATACATTTGTGCCTTGTTGTAAGATCCTAGTAAAGTTGTTGTTAAACCAAGGTCGGGACCCATTGTGAGGTCCTAACCAGTAACTCCCCGAGTTCTGAGAATTTGGGGTGTTACAACGGCACAAATAAAAAGGCAAAACAAAGAGTTTTATAACATGAGCGGAAATAATAAGAATCCAAATTCTGAAAACAATACAACCAAGTCTCAAAAACCAGAAATACCAACATCAGTCTCAATAGTCATAAAATAAAATATAACAGTCCCGTCCTGTAATGCACGGAACCCCGGCTGCCCACTACCGCTGGATCACTCGATCGCCTCCCTAACCTGCAAGGCATCTACAAGCGGTATAACACCGTTAGCTATCATTCTATGCATAAGTATAACGGTAAAAGCACAACCACACAACATATGCAATCAGCATGTAACACTCATTCCTTTTTATTATCTTTAATTAAGTGATACGTCATTACTAATGATACTTATTTTGTGACACGAGGGATTCCCAAACCTCGCCCCTGTCCCCGTTTACCAACGGGGAATGGTACTAATGCATGTGACCGTCTATCGGACTGGGCTAGTCGCAGGGAACCTCCTAGACTCTCGCAAGAGCTAGGCAGATGATGTCACGACCCGTTATCATACACTTGGGTCAATTATATTATACTACAGTCGGCCTATTGCATTTTTGTTATTTATCTTAACTATCACACACCACTCATACGCATCACACACATGCAAGAAGCTAGCTAAGTAAGTCAGTGGACTTACCAGAATTAAAACTCGTCTCTCTTAACAACACTAACAGTAGCTGCAGGAACTCAGTTGCCTGTCAAAGGAGGCACGTGGGTCAACATTTTTCCTTGGATGCTTAGAAGTCTAAAACTCCTAAAATGTACGATTCTATGTGCAGAAGTTATTACAGTGTTTATTTAAGGTAAATTGACTATTTTACCCTTGGTTCTGAGACTTTCAAAAACCCGTAAAAAGTACTTAAATTCTTACTTAAGGCTAACTAATCATATTCTACTCCCTAGGATAATTTTAGGTGACAACTATAAAAACTACCGATTTTCTATTTCCCGAAAAGTCACTAAAGTCCAATTACAACTGTAAATATAAAATTAAAATAAACTTATAAAAATTCAAAAATAAAATTCTAACTTATCTATGATCTCTAATCTACTCATAGGAGAAATAATTTCTTAAAACTGTTCAATCTTTATTCCTACAAAAATCTTTAAAGTTGCCTACAACACTACAATTGTTCCCATACTTAGTCAAATTTTTCTGCTGAAAAAACAGCTCAACTACTCCACTTTGAGACCCTATAACTTTCAATCCGACCATTCATTTGTTTCCAAATTTTAACACGGTAAACTATGTATATCTACTTATGATTTATTAAAATTTCAACGGTGGATCTTATACGAAACTCTTTAACATTGATTCACAACATTGGGTAGTCTTCAACTTCAAAACTAAATAAAATAAATCCTTTACAGCAGTGTATTGTTTCTATTATCTATGACTGCACACTCAACGGTTACTCTACACCTATATGGCACAATATCCGCCCTACTACAATAGCTCACATCTCCGAGTTTCAAACAAGACATAACCTTATATCATAATAAGCATCTACTAGTAGGTGGGAGGCGAGATTACCTACTTACGAGACTGCAGTGTGCTGAGTGACGCAGTACCCTAGCGCTCATTACCTACCCCTGGGCTGCTGAATCCCTTAACGACAGGACTAAGGTGAAACTGGATGCGCTGCAGTTGGTCTCAACGATTCCTAGGACAGAAGGACAATCAGTCCTGGCCTTTAGACTAGGCTTGTTTCGAAAGGAAAGGTTAAACGGAAATAGACTCACCTTACTACTCTTCTCAGAGTTGAAGACAGATGGGTGGTGTTCTTTGATTGTGCGAGACTATAAGTCGGATGCAGTGAAGACTCGAGTTTTCTACACATTGAAGCAGACATTCAACAACGACCTAGCGGACATAGTAAGAGGAGAACGTTTCGGAACTCACCTGTACAGAGAAAGGCTCACGGAAGTGGCTGCACTGCTTGATGGCTCAGCCACTGGAGTCCTTCTTTGCGTCTGCAGCTAATGAATACAGCACTGGAGAGGCTGATCCGTGGTATGCGGAATCCAGGCAAGTGCAACGTGAATGAGATTAGGAAGAGACGATGCCAAGAATTGTTCTGCGCGTGATTGAAGTTAGAAGAAAAACAAAACGCTGCTGTAGGAGTTAGGGAGTATAACTGCTGCGTTAAAACCGGCTGTTACAGAAGACTCTACAGCAGCCGTTAACTGAAGGAGAGAAGGAAGGAGAAGGGCTGGTTGTTCACACGTAAATCACAGGCTGGAGAGGGCTGCACGCTGGGCTGGAGGGAGCTGAACGTGTTGGGCTGGAGGGGCTGTTAATGGCTCGTAACCAGCTTCTCCCGGACTGCTGCAGGCTGGGCTCGAAGTTACCCTGTTGGGCTGTTGTGGGTAAGCAAACTGGGCTGCTTAAGGTAGGAACCATGGGCTGTAACATGCAAGAAAGGTGGGCTGAATTACTTGTCAAAAATCTGTCAAAACTCGTCATGGCCTTGTCAGGCCCAAGAATGAGTTTGTCACAGATTTGTCGGACTTTGTCAAGGCCTCGTCTCAGCTTGTCATCGATAAGAATGAATTATAATAACTAGGGTTTGATATAAATCTATCATTTTATGTGAATTAAATTCTACATAAAATAATAGATAATTATAAGGATTAGTGTTTGATATAATTTTATCATTTTATGTGAATTAAATTCTACATAAAATAATAGATAATTCTAAGGATTAGAGTTTGATGTAATTTTATCATTTTATGTGAATTAAATTCTACATAAAATAATGAAATTTGTGAAGGAAGAGGTACTAGATAGAATGGGAAACCGTCAACGACGGAATTAGACGGAATAAAAATTCCGGATATTACATCAGTACCCCCTTAAAATAAGTTTCGTCCCGAAACTTAGGACAAGGTACTTAATTAAAGCGTAACGAAAGAAAAAAAAAATGGTCGTTACATCAGTTCCCCCTCAAAATAAGTTTCGTCCCGAAACTTAGGGTAGTTTCCCAAGATCATAAATGTAGGTGAGCCCTATGACTAACAAGTTACTACATCAAGACACATATGGTTCACACACAAGCACATCAAACATATCCCACATACAATCACTTAAAGTAGCCAAACAAGGATGTAGAACTACCTGACGGTCCTATAGACGTCTCTAGATCCGCATAAAACTCGGGATAGTTCCGCCGGATACTATCCTCCGTCTCCCAAGTGGCCTCGTCAATCCCTCGTCTCGACCACTGTACTCTCAACATGGGTATTACCTTCGATCGAAGGCGTCTCATACCTCTCTCCAAAACTGCGATCGGGTGCTCAGGAAATGTATGATCCGGCTCAACCACTAGGTCGTCATGGCTCACTATGTGTCTCGGGTCGTGCACATACTCTCTCAACTGAGACACATGGAACACTGGATGGACTCCCTCCAATCGGGGTGGCAGTGCCAATCTATAGGCCACTTCTCCTATCCGCTCTAGGATCTCAAAGGACCCGACATATCGGGGACTCAACTTCCCATTAATGCCGAAGCATCGCACACCCCTCGTCGGTGACACCTTCAACCATACCTAGGCGCCAACCCTGAACTCCAGAGGCCTGCGCCTCTTATCAGCATAAGATCTCTGACAGCTCTGTGCGGTCAACATCCGCTCTCGGATCAATGCTACCCGAGCCATCTCATCCTGCACCTGTTCGGGCGTTACCCCACTCATCCTCCCAGGCTCATCCCAACATAGAGGTGTACGACACCTCCGCCCATATAGTGCCTAGTCGCGTGCCAACTATTGTTATAAGAAAACTCCACCAAAGGGAGGTGGTCGGGCCATACCTGCCCCCAATCAAGCACACACGCCCTCAACATGTCCTCAAGGGTGTTAATAGTCCTCTCAGACTGCCCGTCCGTGTGAGGATGGTATGCCGTGGTGAATTGTAAGCTTGTCCCTAAGGCGGCGTGTACCTGCTGCCAGAACCTCGAGGTAAAACGCCCATCCCTATCTGAAATGATCGTCCTCGGCACTCCGTGGAACCTCACAATCTGTCGGGTAAACTCCTCGGCTAAACGAGACACCGGCCACGTTTCCTTAATAGGAATGAATCGAGCCGTCTTCGTCAACCGATCCACTACAATCCATATCGCATCAAAGCCTCTACTCAACCTCAGGCCAGTAACGAAGTCCATGGAAATGTCCTCCCACTTCCACTGGGGAACTGGAAGTGGTTGGAGCTCTCCTCCGGGCCTGTGGTGCTCAATCTTGACCTGCTGACAGGTCGCACACTGGGCTACATATCTGGCCACGTCGGGCTTGAGCACGCCCCACCAATAAGATTGTCGTATATCCTGATACATCTTACTCGCGCCGGGGTGGACGGAGTAAGGTGTAGAATGGGCCTCCTGCAGTATACGGTGCCTCAACTCTCTGTCAGAGGGTACACATATGCACTCCTGGCGCCTCAAAATCCCATCTGCACCCACCACAAACTGTGGTGCCTCCCCTCTGGACATTCTTTCCTTGATCCTCATCAGTGCTGGACAACCCTCCTGTTTCTGCCGGATCTCTTCCGTCAGATCCGGTGAAACCTCTAATGCCGACAAATGCCGGTCAGTATCGGGAAACCGGATGTCTACCTCCAACCAAATCAAATCTCTCTGCAACTGGGTCTGAACAGTCAATCTAGCAATCGCAGCCTCGCGAGGTGTCCTCCTACTAAGGGCATCGGCGACCACATTTGCCTTCCCCGGATGATAAAGGATCTCTAAGTCAAAGTCCTTAATCAGCTCTAGCCATCTCCTCTGGCGGTTATTCAACTCCCGCTGAGTGAATATGTACTTCAGACTCTTGTGGTTTGTAAAGATGTGATAGGTGGCCCCGTAGAGGTAATGACGCCAGATCTTCAAGGCGTGAATAACTGTAGCTAGCTCAAGGTCGTGAGTAGGGTACTTCTCCTCATACGTCTTCAACTGTCGAGACGCATATGCAATGACCCTACCCCTCTACATCAGGACGCATCCCAAGCCCATCTTGGATGCATCGCTGTAAACGACGAAGTCCTCAACGCCCTCTGGCTGTGCTAGCACCGGAGCAGAAGTCAATCTCTCCTTCAGCTCCTCAAAGCTCCGTTGACAAGGCTCGGTCCATGCAAATCTGATGGACTTCCTTAACAAGGAAGTAAGTGGTCTGGCAATCACAGAAAAACCCTTCACAAACCTACGGTAGTAACCGGCCAGACCTAGAAAACTGCATACCTCCTTGACCGTCTTATGGGGCGGCCATGATGCAACTGACTCTATCTTCGCCGGGTCCACCTTGACTCCTTCGGCAGAGACAATGTTGCCAAGGAAGGCAACCTCAGGCATCCAGAACTCACACTTAGAGAGCTTAGCATAAAGCTCTCTATCCTGTAAAACCCGCAACACCGTCCTCAGGTGTCCGGCGTGCTCCTCTCTACTCCGGGAGTACACTAAGATGTCGTCGATGAAAACTACCACAAACTAATCTAAGAAGTCAATGAAGATGCCATTCATCAACTCCATGAAGACAGCAGGAGCATTGGTGAGCCCGAACGGCATCACCACGAACTCATAATGACCGTATCTGGTCCGAAATGCTGTCTTTGGTATGTCCTCTTCCGGCACTCTCAGCTGGTGGTATCCTGACCTCAAGTCAATACGTGAAAACACCGTAGCTCCTTGTAACTGATCCAGCAAATCATCAATACGCGGCAGCGGATAGTTATTCTTGACGGTGACTTTGTTCAACTCTCGATAGTCGATACAAAGCCTCACGGATCAATCCTTCTTCCTGATGAAGAGGACTAGTGCACCCCAGGGAGACACACTGGGTCGGATGAAACCCTTCTCTGCCAACTCCTTAAGTTGCTTCTTAAGCTCAAGCATCTCGACTGGTGCCATGCGGTATGGAGCCTTGGAGATCGGCCTCGTGCCGGGATCCAACTCAATCCCAAAATCTACGCTCCTCTATGGTGGTAAGCCAGACGGCAAACCAAAGACATCCTCGAACTCACAAGCTACCGGGGTCTCTGCTAATGATGAACACGTCTCCTCCTTCATGGCGTAACACAAGAAGGCCTCACATCCCTAACCTATGAGCTTTGTGGCTCAGACCGCACTAATGACTGTCCCTATCTTTCCGAGGTCCCACCCTCGAAAGACTTCCTCCTGCCCAGACTCCGTAGTGACCGTCACTGTCCTCCTCCTGACGTCCAGAACAGCTCTATGGCGGTCCATCCAGTCCATCCCGAGTATGACTTCCTCATACACTAAGTGCATGACGTGAAACTTAGCTAGCCAGTCACGACCTCCCAAGTGGATAGGACAATCGTGAATCTTCCGAGTACCACGAACCCTACTCCCATCGGGTAACCTTATAAGGAAAGGTTCCCCCTCTACGGTATCTAAGGTCAGCCTATCTATGCAATCATCAGATATGAAAGAGTGCGTCGCACCCGTATCAAAAAGTACTCGGACTGGAAAGCCATGAATCGTGATAATACCTGTGGCTGCGGGCGCTGCTGGCTCTACTGCACTCCTCAACTCAATGACTCGAGCCTGAGTACCTCTAGTCTCTGAAGTGCCTCCACCACGCCCTCTACCTCTAGCTGGAATCTGAGCAGAACCCTATGAATATGCCTGACCCGGAGCCCGCTGCTGCTGACCCCGCGCCTGATACTAAGACTGCCTCTGTCCCCCTCCTGGGGTACCAGCAGGTGAGGACCCCTGTTGTGATGCTACCTTGCCCTGTCGGCAGAAGGTAGCCCTGTGGCCCAGCTGGCCGCAAGTAAAACATGTAACTGGTGGCCTCCTACACTCTGGCTTAATGTGTCCTTGTTCCCCACAGTTGTAGCATTGACGTACTCTAGATCCCATCGGCGGTGCCACCTGGTGACTAGAACGGCCCTGGGACTGACCACGCCTATGACCTGACCCTCCTACTCCAGTGCTGACTAGTCTGGTCCTCTGTCTCTTGTCTGACCCTCCATACTGCATAGCTCTCCGTTGACCCAGTCGGTCCCTTTCATACGCAGAAGCCCGATCCTGATAATCAGCTAAGGAATCACAGCGGAACCCTACTAGATAGGAGCGGGTAGTCTCTCTCAGTCTCCGGGAAAACAGATACACATGCTGGTCCACAGGTGGTGCAGCAGGACCCAGCAGTGACAGCTCCTCCCCGAACCTCCTAATAACCTCAGCTATCGGAACATCCTCAAAACCTGCCTCCAAGAAGTCCTGTACTCGGTCCTTTCTTAGTGAGGAAGGACAAAAGGTCTCTCTCACGAGACTCAACAACTGCTCAAATCGGGACACTCCGCCCCTCAGTGTCCTCCACCAGTACTGTGCTTGGTCCCTAAACAATGTCTGAACCAGCTCCACCTTATGACTCTCAGGGCAGCGAATCGCCTCTAGCGCGGACTCCACATGACTGATCCAATGTTCCACCTCAAGTCCAACGTTCCCGTCGAAGGTGGGAACTCGCTGATGGTTGAATGTCTTCAACCATTCATCTGGTCTCGGTACCCTCAGCTCGTCTCTCACTCGGTCATCCTCGACAACTCTCACTGGTGCAGCTACCACCGGTGGAACTACCACCTCAGTCACCCTGTGAGAGACCTTTGCCGACCTAGCTGGCACTGGCGGTGCTGGAGGTGGTGCTCCAGCTCTGTATGCCTCTTGCACCTGCTGGACATAAGCTCGATACTCAGATGCTCCAATCGATACGCGGCCAGAATCAGCAGGCCCTGCACTCCGTACGCCGGACCTAGTAGCAGTCTCATCCCTAACCTCTGGAACAATACTCTCGGTCACCTCCTCAGCAGGTACATCCGCAATTGGCAGATCTACAACAGGGACACGTCCTCGACCTCGGCCTCTCTGAGGCCTGCCCATACGTCCCTGTCTTGGAGCTCCAGGAGGAAGGGGAGGTCGGTCCTCTCCTCGTCCAACGTAAGATGTCGCTCTCGTACGTGCCATCTGGTAATGACGGGGTCAATATAAGACTACTTTAGTTCCTTGTAAGAACATAACTATCTTATTACTTTAGGTCACTTATAAAGGTCAAAATGTTACTAAAATTACAAGCTATAATAGAAGTCCAATAAACTATGCTATCGAGTTTAGCGGAGGTAGTGGCGGTCCGTGCATTCTATCCCAACCCGTTTATGCTCATGGTTTGGAAAACAAAATTTTCATTTTAAAAGTTCGGAACCCTTGCGGTTTCCGTTTATTTGTTTATTCGGCCTTTTTGAAGATGGCGAGTGCCGTTGTTGCCAACCTAGGGCTCTGATACCATATTGTAACACCCCGAATCCTAGAGGACTCGAAATGCTACGAGCTGGGACCTCACAATGGGTCCCGGCCCTTAGCCTGGCAACAACTTCATCGGACCTTACAACACGGCACAAATAAAAAGGCAAAACAAAGAGTTTTATAACATGAGCGGAAATAATAAGAATCCAAATTCTGAAAACAATACGGCCAAGTCTCAAAAACCAGAAATACCAACATCTGTCTCAATAGTCATAAAATAAAATATAACAGTCCCGTCCTATAATGCACGGAACCCCGGCTGCCCACTACCGCCGGATCACTCGATCGCCTCCCTAACCTGCAAGGCATCTACAAGCGGTATAACACCGTTAGCTAACATTCTATGCATAAGTATAACGGTAAAAGCACAAACACACAACATACGCAATCAACATGTAACACTCATTCCTTTTTATTATCTTTAATTAAGTGATACGTCATTACTAATGATACTTATTTTGTGACACGAGGGATTTCCAAACCTCGCCCCTGTCCCCGTTTACCAACGGGGAATGGTACTAATGCATGTGACCGTCTACCGGACTGGGCTGGTCGCGGGGAACCTCCTAGACGCTCGCAAGAGCTAGGCAGATGATGTCATGACCCGTTATCATACACTTGGGTCAATTATATTATACTACAGTCGGCCTATTGCATTTTTGTTATTTATCTTAACTATCACACACCACTCATACGCATCACACACATGCAAGAAGCTAGCTAAGTAAGACAGTGGACTTACCAGAATCAAAACTCGTCTCTCTTAACAACACTAACAGTAGCTGCAGGAACTCAGTTGCCTATCAAAGGAGGCACGTGGGTCAACATTTTTCCTTGGATGCTTAGAAGTCTAAAACTCCTAAGATGTACGATTCTATGTGCATAAGTTATTACAGTGTTTATTTAAGGTAAATTGACTGTTTTACCCTTGGTTCCGAGACTTCCAAAAACCCGTAAAAAGTACTTAAATTATTACTTAAGGCTAACTAATCATATTCTACTCCCTAGGATGATTTTAGGTGACAACTATAAAAACTACCGATTTTCTATTTCCCGAAAAGTCACTAAAGTCCAATTACAACTGTAAATATAAAATTAAAATAAACTTATAAAATTCTAAAATAAAATTCTAACTTATCTATGATCTCTAATCTACTCATAGGAGAAATAATTTCTTAAAACTGTTTAATAGTTATTCCTACAAAAATCTTTAAAGTTGCCTACAACACTACAATTGTTCCCATACTTAGTAAAATTTTTCTGCTGGAAAAACAGCTCAACTACTCCACTTTGAGACCCTATAACTTTCAATCCGACCGTTCATTTGTTTCCAAATTTTAACACGGTAAACTATGTATATCTATCTATGATTTATTAAAATTTCAACGGTGGATCTTATACGAAACTCTTTAACATTGATTCACAATATTGGGTAGTCTTCAACTTCAAAACTGAATAAAATAAATCCTTTACAGCAGTGTATTGTTTCTATCATCTATGACTGCACACTCAGCGGTTACTCTACACCTATATGGCACAATATCCGCCCTACTACAACATCTCACATCTCCGAGTTTCAAACAAGACATAACCTTATATCATAATAAGCATCTACTAGTAGGTGGGAGGCGAGATTACCTACTTACGAGTCTGCAGTGTGCTGAGTGACGCAGTACCCTAGCACTCTTTACCTACCCGTGGGCTGCTGAATCCCTTAACGACAGGACTAAGGTGAAACTGGATGCGCTGCAGTTGGTCTCAACGATTCCTAGGACAGAAGGACAATCAGTCCTGGCCTTTAGACTAGGCTTGTTTCGAAAGGAAAGGTTAAACAGAAATAGACTCACCTTACTACTCTTCTCAGAGTTGAAGACAGATGGGTTGTGTTCTTTGATTGTGCGAGACTGTAAGTCGGATGCAGTGAAGACTCGAGTCTTCTGCACATTGAAGCAGACATTCAACAACGACCTAGCGGACATAGTAAGAGGAGAACGTTTCGGAACTCACCTGTACAGAGAAAGGCTCACGGAAGTGGCTGCACTGCTTGATGGCTCAGCCACTGGAGTCCTTCTTTGCGTCTGCAGCTAATGAATACAGCACTGGAGAGGCTGATCCGTGGTATACAGAATCCAGGCAAGTGCAGCGTGAATGAGATTAGGAAGAGACGATGCCAAGAATTGTTCTGCGCGTGACTGAAGTTAGGAGAAAAACAAAACGATGCTGTAGGAGTTAGGGAGTATAATTGCTGCGTTAAAATCGGCTGTTATAGAAGACTCTTCAGCAGCCGTTAACTGAAGGAGAGAAGGAAGGAGAAGGGCTGGCTGTTCAAACGTAAATCACAGGCTGGAGAGGGCTGCACGCTGGGCTGGAGGGAGCTGAACGTGTTGGGCTGGAGGGGTTGTTAATGGGCTCGTAACCAGCTTCTCCCGGACTGCTGCAGGCTGGGCTCGAAGTCACCCTGCTGAGCTGTTGTGGGTAAGCAAACTTGGCTGCTTAAGGTAGGAACCATGGGCTGTAACATGCAAGAAAGGTGGGCTGAATTACTTGTCAAAAATCTGTCAAAACTCGTCATGGCCTTGTCAGGCCCATGAATGAGTTTGTCACAGATTTGTCGGACTTTGTCAAGGCCTCGTCTCAGCTTGTCATCGATAAGAATGAATTATAATAACTAGGGTTTGATATAAATCTATCATTTTATGTGAATTAAATTCTACATAAAATAATAGATAATTATAGGGATTAGTGTTTGATATAATTTTATCATTTTATGTGAATTAAATTCTACATAAAATAATAGATATTCTAAGGATTAGAGTTTGATGTAATTTTATCATTTTATGTGAATTAAATTCTACATAAAATAATGAAATTTGTGAAGGAAGAGATACTAGATAGAATGGGAAACCGTCAACGACGGAATTAGACGGAATAAAAATTCCGGATATTACATCACTACCCCCTTAAAATAAGTTTCGTCCCGAAACTTAGGACAAGGTACTTAATTAAAGCGTAACGAAAGAAAAAAAAATGGTCGTTACAGAGAGCCTCAATGTTTATCAAATATTCCCAATAATGTCCGCTTGACACACGATACACTATATAAAAGATAGGAAGATTAAGAATATAAAAAGAAAAATTACAAGCAAAATGTACACGTCCTAGCAATAAAAATTTAGAATTAAAGAGTATCTTACCACACATGTAACACCCCGAATCCGCGGGACATCGGGATGCCACGGGCGAGACCACACAATGGGTCCCGACCCTTAGCCTGACAACAATCTCACCGGACCTTTTCAACATGGCACAAATAAAGGCTTAAAACTTGAAAACGTTTTAATGTATGCAAGATGAAAAAGGTAAAGAGTACAACTTGGAAACTCAGCCGAGTCCTCAGAACAACATAAACTCCACAAAACATAACCGAAAAGTATACAACCATAATCCCATCATAAAGTAACATAACGACACAACAACCCCAAAAACGCCCCCGTCCTACAATGTACGGCGACCATCGGCTGTCCACTCCTCCACCTCACTCGGCGACGTCCCTAACCTGCGGGGCATCTAAACAAACGGTCTAAACCGTTAGCTATATTCAAAGTATTAAAGACATGGTGAAGGCACAAACACAAACATATATAAACACATCACATAAACATGCTCGACAAACAATCCGGTTATTATCTTTATTTATTAAGTCGTATCCCGTTCTAGTTCAACTTCGTTTGTGACACGAGAATCCTCCAAAACTCGCCTCGGTCCCTTCTTCTGGCAATGGAACGGTCGGATGCCTCCAACCGTCTAACCAGCACGGGCCAGTCGCCGAGATCCCCCTAGCTCTCACGGGGAGCCAGGCAGTGATGTCACAGCCCGTTATCATACACTTGGGCTAATATAACATAAAAGGTCGGTAGTCCTATTATCCGGTTTATAAGTTATGACAAAAGCGATAAAACACACACCACCAAGCACGCAACGAATCTAATACAGCGAATATGGCTAAGTAAGTCCGGAGACTTACCTCTCTCAAGGTAACTCGAAACCACTCTCAACTTCCCGCAGGAAAACGCTCTAAGCCTGACCAAGCGAGGCACTTCATCAATAACTAACTAAAAGCTAGAAGTTCTAGGGCTTCTAGTTCCAAACATAAATAAATATGATATCTACTCTAGCGTGCTAGGTCCATTTGTAATCCCAAAGGTCATCCTAAGATCGTAGATAAGGTAATTCCATAAGTTCAAAATCCAAACCATAAAACCTATGATTCATGGCCACTACATGGCATTTGCTCTACGTTATGCTAAATTCTTCTAATCAGTTAAACTACCACGACTAAACTAACGAAGGAGAAGTACTCACACGAGATCCGAAGTGAAGCACGGTCCACGGAGTCAAGAACGAGTTCGATTGCTTCTAATGACCGCTTCCGGACCTAAGGACAAAACTAAGCGAAATTAGCTCAAATGCTAATTTTGAAAGGAGGGTTTAGCGCAAAAGATTTTCCAATAAAAACTCCGTTTCCAAAACCGGGGTCAAACTTGTTAATACTAATTCCGGGCAAGACATACAAAACTGGACCGTTGATTGAAAACCGACTTTCAAATTATCCAACAATCGGGTTTTTAAACCATTTAAGACACCAATTTATTTGTCAAGGAGTTGGGTCACAAAGCTTAGCCAAATTTAGGGTTTAAGAATATTAATAATGTACTGCAGGGTATAAAATGTCATTTCCCAAAGTTATAGGGTAAAACTGCAATTCCACATCAAAAGGGGTCACAACAGTAATTAGGTGCAAAGAGAGGGCCATTACAGTAATAATCACAAAATAACCAAAACCCCTCTTCTGCTGTTACGCGATAGGGGACGGAAAAGAGGGCAAGGCTGGCGGCGGCGGCTAGGCGGAGGGAGGAGAGGGCCGGCGCTCCTGGTGCGACTCCGGCGGCGAGCTGCGGCCCAGACTCCGGCTTCGGTGGCCCACTCCGGCGATTGCTACACGGGATAGGGCGGACTGTTATACAGAAGAAAGGAAAGGAAGAGAAGAGGGAGAAGTCAGCGGCCCTTACAGCGCCGGAGACGCGGTGGCTCAGCGGAGGACGGTGGCGCGGCTGTGGCTCCTTCCGGCGAGCCCCCTGGCGGCTTCAAGCAGTCCTTGCACAACCCGGTCTGCGCTGCTGTGCTGTGCGGCGGTTCCCAAAGAGAGGAGAAGGAGCAGCGTAAGAGAGGGGTTGAGAGAATGAGTGTGGGAGAGATTGAGAGAAGGGGTGGGTTGCTGGGGTAGTCATCACAGGGAGGTGGATTTTCGAGGAGTCGGCGCAGGCTAGGTAGGGGAAAGGCCGGTCTAGGCTGTAATTGCAGGGATGGGATAACGAGGAAGCGACTCTTCGCTCTCCCCAGGAAGACAGCACGCGCAGAAGGTAAAGCCACAAGGGAAAAAAAAAGAAAAAAAAAAGAAAAGAAAAAAAAGAGGGAGGTTTAGAACGGTTAACTCAATCCCGCAATCGGAACAGAATCTTCGAAACGAAAATTTTCCGTCCCATTGTTTCACCACAATATACCAACTCTAAAATTAATACTCGGGAATAAATAAATAAATAATTAAAATTATTAACGTTTTAAAACATTTGAAGGAAAAAAAAATATAACTATAGCTTAGAATAATCGGTAGAAGTACTCAAGATGGGAGGAATCGAATCCGGGCGTTACATTAGGTCCTCCTAAAAACAAGTTTCGTCCCGAAACTTGCTAAACGTGCTACTCTCAAACGACCTCGCCTCGCTAACCGTTCGGAACCCTATAAAGTGGCAACCACTACCCGCAAATCCAAAGTCTATCCGCCTAGACACATCAAGACTCGCAAGGTATACACATATGAAACACATCACGTCACAAATCACATAAGAATAACTAAAATAGATCTCGGGACTAACCCGACGGTCCCATAGATGCGGCTAATCCTGCGTAAAACTCAGGATAGTTCCTACGAATACTATCCTCCGTCTCCCAAGTGGCCTCATCGGCTCCTCGCGTCGACCACTGCACTCTCAACATCGGTATCTCCTTCGACCGAAGTCGTCTCGTACTACGCTCCAAAACCGCAATCGGATGCTCCGCGAAAGTATGCTCTGGATCGACCACCAGGTCCTCGTGACTAATGACATGCCTCAATCGGAACAGAATCTTCGAAACGAAAATTTTCCGTCCCATTGTTTCACCACAATATACCAACTCTAAAATTAATACTCGGGAATAAATAAATAAATAAATAATTAAAATTATTTACGTCTTAAAACATTTAAAGGAAAAAAAATATAACTATAGCTTAGAATAATCGGTAGAAGTACTCAAGATGGGAGGAATCGAATCCGGGCGTTACAACACATACGTCCTCCGGTAGATATATCATACAAGTATGAATCAAGGACACATCTTGTGTAGATATATAGTTATTCCTCCGAAAATGTAGGATGTATATAATCGCCCTCATCCCTAGCATATGCAATTATGCACTATTTTTTTGTTAGACATTACATAGATAGATAAAAAAAGATAAAAAATAATTTTTGAAGTAAGAATAAAATATACGTTGTCTGCATTTCGATGTTGGCACTAGATATAGCGTGTTTGCTCCCTGATACCAAAGTTACAAATCGAACGTCTACTTTTGATTCTACTTCATTTCGTGCGACGTAGATACTAAAAAGCTTGCATGAAGTCCCCTTCATAAAATAAAAAAATTATTTTATTGTAAAAATAGTTTTATTAAAAGAAGTGAAACTAAAAAAGTATATAGAAATTACGAATCAAAATTATCTAGCAAAGTACACAAAATAGCAACAAAAAAAGTGCAAAGGAGTCGAAGGAAAATGTGACTATATACGTTTAGACCTCAAATCCCAAATTATTTCTTTTGTCCTCTTAATCCATTCATATGACATTTAACAAATTCGAAGACCTCCACGATTATAAGAAAATCAAACTCTCCAAGCTGATTGAGAAGGAGTTTCAAACTTGTCCAACTCAAACTCTCCAAACACCCTCATCAATTATCACAAAGACTGATCAATGAAAGCGGACAAAGTATTCTCTGATACCGCGGCAACGAGAAAAAAAATAGGTTTAGGTTTTTGTACGGAAGCATAGGTTAAAGAAAAACACCGATAAGAGATAAGGTCAATACTCTAACAAAGACTATCCACTAATAGAAACAACGTTCTCTCATTGATATCCAATTCAACATAGTGATAATAGTAACAGTCGAGAGCCTCAAAGTTTATCAAATATTCTCAATGTTCGCTTGACACACGATACACTATACAAAATATAGGAAGACTCAAAATATAAAAAGAAGAAATTACAAGCAAAATGTACACATACTAGCAATAAAAACTTAGAATTAAAAAGTATCTTACCACACATACGTCCTCCGGTTGAATATATCATACAAGTATGAATGAATGACACATCTTGTGGAGATATGTAATCATTCCTCCAATGATATAGGATGTATGTAATTGACCTCATCCATAGCATATGCAATTATGGACTTTATTCTAATAGACATTAATTAGATAGATAAAAAATGATAATAAATAATTTTTGAAATAAGAATAAAATACACGTTGTCTGCATTTCGATGTTGACTCTAGATATAGCGTGTTTGCTCCCTGATCCCAATGCTACAAATCGAACGACTGCTTTTGATTCTACCTCATTTCCTACGAATCAAAATTATCTAGCAAACTACCCAGAAAAGCAACAAAAAAGTGCAAATGAGTCTAAGGAAAATATGTGTGTGTACGTTTATACCTAAAATCCCAAATTCTTTATTTTGTCCCCTTAATCCATTAATGTGACATTTAACAAATTCGAAGACCTCCACGATTATAAGGAAATCAAACTCTCCAAGTTGGTTGAAAAGGAGCTTCAAACTTGTCCAACTCAAACTCTCCAAGCTCCCTCGTCAATTATAAAAATGGCTGATCAATTAAAGATGACAAAGTATCCTCTAATACCGCACCAACGAGAAAAAAAATAGGTTTGTGGTTTTTGTGTGAAGCGTAGGTTAAAGGAAAGCGCCGATAAGAGATAAGGTCAATACTCTAACAAAGAATGTCAACTAATAGAAAAAACGTTCTCTCATTGATATCCAACTCAGCATAGTTATAATAGTAACGGTCGTGAGCCTAAATATTGATCAAATATTTTCAATGTCCGCTTGACACACGATACACTATATAAAATATAGGAAGACTAAGAATATAAAAAGAAGAATTACAAGCAAAATGTACACATACTAGTAATAAAAACTTAGAATTAAAGAGTATCTTACCACACATACGTCCTCCGGTAGATATATCATACAAGTATGAATAAAGCACGCATCTTGTGGAGATATGTAGTCATTTTTCCAAATATGTAGGATGTATGTAATCGGCCTCATCCCTAGAATATGCAAATATGCACTATATTATATTAGACATTACTTAGATAGATAAAAAAAGATAATAAATAATTTTTGAAATAAGAATAAAATATGCGTTGTCTGCATTTCGATGTTGGCTCTAGATATAGCGTGTTTGCTCCCTGTTCTTAATGCTACAAATCGAACGTCTACTTTTGATTCTATCTCATTTCCTGCGACGTAGATACTAAAAAGCTTGCATGGAGTCCCCTTCATAAAATAAATATATTATTTTATTGAAAAAATAATTTTATTAAAAAAAGTATATAAAAACTACGAATCAAAATTATCTAGAAATCTACACAAAATAGCAACAAAAAAAAGTGCAAAAGAGTCAAAGGAAAATGTGTGTATATAGGTTTATACGTCAAATGCCAAATTCTTTCTTTTGTTCCCTTAATCCATTCATGTGACATTTAATAAATTCGAAGATGTCCACGATTATAAGACAATCAAACTCCCCAACCTGGTTGAGAAAGAGCTTAAAACTAGACCAACTCAAACTCTCCAAGGTCCCTCATCAATTATCAGAATGACTGATCAATTAAAGCGGACAAAGTATCCTCTAATACCGCGGCAACAAGAAAAAAAATAGGTTTAGGGTTTTTGTGCGGAAGCTTAGGTTAAAGAAAAGCGCCGATAAGCGATAAGGTCAATACTCTAACAAAGACTGTCCACTAATAGAAACAACGTTCTCTCATTCATATCCAACTCAGCATAATGATAATAGTAACGGTCGAGAGCCTCAATGTTTATCAAAAATTCCCAATAATGTCCGCTTGACACACGATACATGTAATAACCGGAAATTTTATTTCCGTTTAGTTCCGATGCAAATCGGATTTTTACCAACTCAACCTTACACGATGGTTAATACCACAAGTCTATGAATTTTCTACTCTTTATGGGAAATTTTTATTACACTTTTTAACCCTTATACACTTGTAACACTAAAATAGTTGGTCTTTTTACAAAACCTTTTGGGCCCATTAGACAAGCCCAATTTAGGCTATGACAAGGCCCAAGCCTCTCTATCCGGCACCTCATATTTGTCCTTGCAATTTGTACAGCTTATGACCCTTTTAATTCATCCTAAGTGTTTCTTTTCATAAATGCTTCCACGTCAGCCCATTTTTTTAAAGTGATGCACATCTCTTTCCAACTAAACCATGATATTCATCTCCCTGAATCTCGCACCGTTACCTCGCCTTCACCTTAACTTCCGGATCAGAAGAGTCGCTTGCACACAGACGGCCGCACCAAGACTTGGTCCTACTGCATATCGTCGCCATCTGCACTTGTCCCTACCTCCCTCACTCAAAGTAGGCGACCAGATTTCGCAGTAGACCAGGTGAGGCCATGATAGCCTCTGCATATCTTCGACGAGAGCAATATCATTAGCCATGGACAGAAACCAGAGGCCGGCGCCATCACCGACTGAAAACGCCAAGACCATCGCCTACCTAACAAAACAGGCCGGAGTTCCGCGACTGCTGACGCCGAGCCAGACCCTCCTTCATATTCCGACCTTTGTTGTGTTTGTTGTTAGTGGTGAGTCTCTACCCTCCTCTATTAATCTTACTGTCATAGTAAAGGGGAGAATGAAGGGGGTTAGGATGTGTTGTCTATCTTGGTACGAAGGAATAGGGGGCTGGGTTGCTTTGCCTGTATAGGCTTATTGAGGTTGGAATGACTTAGAATAGGTTTAGTTTTGGATATGAATTGGGTAACAGTAGGTGAGTCATCCTTGTAGGTTAGGCATGTTTGCTGTAGAGTAGGGTAAATCAAAGGCTGTTGATGCAGGTTTATATTAGTGAAATTATGGGTCCTCTTAGTATAGCGTATAGTGTATAAGTAATAAAAGTCTAGACCTTCAATACTACTTTTTGTTTTTTTTTCCCAGAAATTCTAATTGTGAACTGCTGACTTTGGGAAAGCATTTCTATAACCTAAATTGATCATCCACCGTTCAATTTTTAGTATGATATATAGGGATATATATACTAAGAGGTATCAAAAGTTGAGGTCGATCCAACGGTCGGATCTGGAATTATAAGGGCTCAAAGTAGGCTAGTTGGACAGTTATGAAAATACTCTGAATTTGGCTAAGTATGAAATATCTGGATTTTGGAACGATCTTTGGATATTACTGTAGGAGTGGTTGTTGAATGTTTTTTAGAGATATTTACTCCTATGAGTAGTATGCATATCATAGAGGACTTGGAGATTTATTTTGGAATTTTTATTTTTTTATTCGAGCTTCGTATCTTAAGCAAAAGTCGGACCTTAGCGGCTTTTTATGAAATTCTAGATTTATGTTTAATTCTTCTAAACTTTAGCAAACTTCCTTTTGAGAGTTACAGTGTGGATTGGAGTTTCACTGAATAGTTTAGAGCTTTGTTATAGAATTTTCTAGAGTTTCGGGACCAAGGGTAAAATGGTCATTTACCCTTATTAGGGTATTTTATTAAATTTTTCTTGATCGATATAAGTATCTTAGAAGTTGGAAACTTCTAAGGCAGTGGGATACATTATTGATCCACATGCCTATATTAGCAGGCATTTGAGTTTCTACATTTGGAGACCGAGCTGAGATTTCGAGAATTGAGATTTGATTCAAGTAAGTCCTTGCGACTTACTTAGCTGGTTTCTGGATATTAGTTGAGTGAAAACAGTGGTGTGTGTATCATGTGTGTTATAATAACAACTTGTTAGGACGACCGTCGTTATTATGTGTTAAGGCCCAAGTGTATGTATAACGGGCCGTGACATCACTGCCCAACTCTGCCAGGAGACTGGGAGGTTCTCTATACCCAGACCATACAAGTACACGGTGAGATGCATCGGATCCACTCCTGATGGGTACACGGGGGCGGAGGCGAGGTTTGGGAATCCCTTGTGTCACAAAATAAGTATCATTAGTAAGAGTGAACGACTTAAATGAAGATAATAAATGGATTGTTTGAAAGCATGATGTGTGTTTATTATTTTATGTGTGTGTGTGCTATTATTATTCTCCTAATGTTTAGATAACTAGCTAATGGTTGTTTTGTTGTGTTTTTAGATTTACCGCAGGTTAGAACGGTAGCTGAGTGATCCGGAAGTAGTGGTCAGCCGGGTCTCCGTACTCCTTAGAGTGAGGGTTTGGGTTGTTGCTTTGTTGTTCTTTTCCTCTTGTTAAGACAGTTAGTCTTTTCCGTCGTTTAAGTATTATAGGCTGTTATACTTTGTTGCATTCATCTTGTTAAAAATACATTTTTATGAAATTTCGGTTTTTCTTATTTGTTTTGTGTTGCAAGATCCTAGTAAAATTGTTGACAAACTGAGGTCAGGACCCATTGTGAGGTCCTAACCAGTCATGTCCCGAGTTTTGAGAATTCGGGGTGTTACAACATGGTATCAGAGCTCTAGGTTGGCAACAATGACACTTGAAATCTTCTGAAAGACCGAATAAGTACTTAAGCAAAACCCGAAAAGGGATCCGAGTTTTAAAAAGAACTTTTGGTTTTCAAATGCATGCATAGACTGGTTGGGGATAGAAAAGTACGGCTGACCACCACTACTACCGCGGATCTCAGTATGCTTAGTATGGACTTTAGGTTTTACTTTATTTGGACTTATTAGGTTGATTATAAAGATATGTAGTATAGATAAATATATGCCGAAGATTAGTAGAAATTGTACTTATGTTATGTCCTTAACGGAGATAACATAATGAGTTTCTCACCCCTTTGACACATCTAAGTAGATTTTGAAGGGTGTCAACCTGAGGATTAGTATGCACATTGATGCGCCCTTGGATGTCCCTTTTACTTTGACCAAAGACGAGGAGGACGAGGCTCTTAGAGTTCGTTCAGATGGACCGATCACCCGATCCCGAGCTAAGGCCATTGCTCGAGCCACCGGCTCCATCATCGCCCGCATTACTTCTTCACTTGGTTCCATTACCGGCATGCCATGTCTCTACACCACCATGGCATAGGCTACCGGTTCCGTTAGCGGCATGTCTCGTCTTTCCGACTCAATGGCATGAAGCTAGCTTATTTTTGAACTATATTTTCATGCTTTCTTTTTTTTTTTTGTAATAAAAGGGATATTCCATATAAGAATATTCCCTTTTGAACTTATCCTTTTAGGTTTTCCCTTTAGGGCTTTTCTTCATGTATTTTTGTTTGGCCCGTTGGCCCATAGGTAGGCAAGACTCTCTATATAAGAGATATCTTGCCTCACTTATTTTCCATGTTCAATATTACTAAGTTTTGAGAAGAATTTCCTCCGACTTAGCTTGGGTATCAAAACCTCTCTTCTATCTCTCAAATTTCTTCCTTTGATCTCTTCTTTGATCCCAGAAATCCATATTCGAGGATTCTTCTTAAGAATCAACCTTCGATCCACACAAAAAGGTTTATTCGATCTCTCTAGACCGAAGTAACCTTTGATTCTTCATCGCTTCCGCCCCTTTGGATCCGAAACGATACAACGTTGCACAAAGAGTCAAGGAGTAGTTGGAGTTTTGCTTGATCTAGATCCGGAGTAATCCTTGGTTACCTCCAAGGACGCATCAAATTGGTATCAGAGCAAGGGATCAAAGATAAGTTCTCTTTACTCTTGTTTTTGTGCGTTATTATCTTAAACCTATTTAGCCTTTTTGTTCATGATGTTCTTCGTTTGTTCATGATGTTCTTCATTTGTTCTTCATGATCTTCATGTTGTTCATCATGTTCTTCATCATGTTCATCCATTTTCCCTGAAATTTTTTTTTCTTTTCCGGGTTTAATTCAAAACAAAAAGTACAAAAATAAGAGATATTTGGTTTGCCTTCTAACCATTTCTCAAACCCGTCTATTTTTTTCTTAAACCGACCTAATCCGACAATTTTGTTAATTAATTTCACCAAATCTCTTGGGATATTTTTGTTAACGAAAAGTTCGGATATCTCGCATTTGATATTCCAAGAAAAGCAAAAAAACTCTTCATCAATACGGATTTGTGTTCAAAAAAAAAAAAAACAAAACAAAACAAAAGAAAGTGTTGCTCAAAACGTTTCAAAGAAACGAAACACACAAAGTGAAAAGACGTCCGGCAAACCGGTCCATCCAAAAAATCGGATTTTACAAAACGGTCAAAGACCGAAAGCAAGCAAAGCTTGCCGAGTGAACAATCCGTCCATCTTCTATCTCTCCATTATCTTACATACGTTTGCAAAATATCACTTGTTTATATGTGTGTAATTGGTTCAATTTTGTTGGATTTGCCTTCCTTGCCTAACCGCCAAACGGCCTTCCCCAAAGTAGAACCCGAGAACGCACTTGAACTTGGGTAAAGTTGACCTAACTTGTCACCTTGCTCACTTGATTGCTTGCAATTGTGTGCTGATTTGGAGCAATGACTAACGTTGAAATGGAAACTTCTCAAGATTCTGGTCCGCAAGAGTTCAGTGAACCTTTTGCTCAAGAAACTGCTTCGTTGTCCCTCGAAAATGACTCCATAAGGCGGGAATTGGAAGCCTTGAAGGCACAACAAAAGTTTGATGCCTTGACCCGAGAAAACCTTGCCTTGAAAAAAGAGCTAGAAGCTCTTAAGGCCCTTCAGATTGCTCAACGTCCCACCCCAACATATCCAAATGAGACCGTGGCCAATGCTTCCACATCCGATGCACAACGGAAAGGCAAGGGACTTTTGGGAGTCGGACCATCAAACGTTACCCGGCTTGCGTCTGTCATTGAACGCACCCATCCTGTACCTCTTGACGAAAATGAGTCCCATGAAGACGAAGAGGAATTCCCCAACCCGCATCGAGATGATTTGCCCGTAGTCGATACGGACCATCGGCACCAATATTATGAGCATTAACATCAAAGGTATGTCCCTTCTCCACCTCCACCTAGTGTGCCCCGCACCGACCGTCAAACCCGGGAAGAGCCCCGGTACCGTCCCAACTCAACCACCAATCATGGTCGTGAGCATGATTGTTCCGAACACCGTCGCCAACGGTCAACCCGGCAACCGAGGACTCTTGACTTTGATGAATACGATGAGCAACACAACTTCAACGAGTTCTCCGGTGATGAATTCGATTTAGAACGGGTAGTACATAACCGTCTGTGGCACCCAGCCGTCATATACCCTTATGAGAACCAAGATCAAGGTGAAGAATGGTTGCCTCCCCCAAATCCACCTAGGCAGGCCCCACCCGTTCATGGGCGCCAACGGCCTCATGGCGGCCACCGGCGAGCCCGTGCCGATGATGCCTACATTCCACCGCCCCGCCCGGACCCCTACCGAGCTCGTAGGGAAGGTAAGGTTAAGTTCCCTACCTTTCATGGTGAATATGATCCGTGTGTTTTTCTTGATTGGGCGCAGGATATGAAACGAGCATTAAAACATTGTCATTATGAGGAGGAATACAAGAAAATCGAGGTGGCAACTCTATACTTTGAAGGAGATGCCAAGTCTTGGTGGAACCGGTATGAGTTCACCCGTGAGAGGCGAGGATGGGCACCGATTGAGAAATTTGAGCAATTGCTCTATTGCATGACCAAGAAGTACGTGCCCGAGGACTTTAAAAATGATATGCGGTTGCAAATTGCCGAGTTCAAGCAAGGCAACCTCACTCCGGTGGCTTACTTGGCTAAACTTGAGGACATGCACATTAAGGCCGGCGTCTCGGCCTCCCCCTCCGCCCTCCGCACAAAATTTATGAGTGGGCTTAATCCCTCAATCCGGAGGCCGCTCGAGATTGTTCCATTCAAGGATTTGGGAGCTTAATGCCATGCCGCCATGAAGCTATACAAGCAACAACTCGAAACACCGCGATCTTCTAGGTATACCTCTTCCTCGAGTCCATATCTTTATCTGTCTAACACACGTTCTCGAGATGCACCTAGTCCTCCAGATACCGACGCTTCCATAGGAGCCCAACGGACGGGTCCCTCCAATAGGCAAGCGGGTACCGAGAAGGCACCAACCCGTGGCCCGGCACCGGCGCCTCCCTCTCGAGGTCAACAAGGACCCTCACCGGCGGCTCGCCCAAGGGAGCCTGTGTGCTACAAGTGTATCGGTTTTGGCCATGTGCAACGTGATTGCCCAAACACCAAAGTTTATCAAATATTCTCAATGTTCGCTTGACACACGATACACTATACAAAATATAGGAAGACTCAAAATATTAAAAGAAGAAATTACAAGCAAAATGTACACATACTAGCAATAAAAACTTAGAATTAAAAAGTATCTTACCACACATACGTCCTCCGGTTGAATATATCATACAAGTATGAATGAATGACACATCTTGTGGAGATATGTAATCATTCCTCCAATGATATAGGATGTATGTAATCGACCTCATCCATAGCATATGCAATTATGGACTTTATTATAATAGACATTAATTAGATAGATAAAAAATGATAATAAATAATTTTTGAAATAAGAATAAAATACACGTTGTTTGCATTTCGATGTTGACTCTAGATATAGCGTGTTTGCTCCCTGATCCCAATGCTACAAATCGAACGTCTGCTTTTGATTCTACCTCATTTCCTGCGACGTAGATACTAAAAATCTTGCATGGAGTCCTCTTCATAAAGTAAAAATGTTATTTTATTAAAAAAAATAGTTTTATTAAAAGAAGTGAAACAAAAAAGTATATAAAAGCTACGAATCAAAATTATCTAGCAAACTACCCAGAAAAGCAACAAAAAAGTGCAAATGAGTCTAAGGAAAATATGTGTGTGTACGTTTATACCTAAAATCCCAAATTCTTTATTTTGTCCCCTTAATCCATTAATGTGACATTTAACAAATTCGAAGACCTCCACGATTATAAGGAAATCAAACTCTCCAAGTTGGTTGAAAAGGAGCTTCAAACTTGTCCAACTCAAACTCTCCAAGCTCCCTCGTCAATTATAAAAATGGCTGATCAATTAAAGATGACAAAGTATCCTCTAATACCGCACCAACGAGAAAAAAAATAGGTTTGTGGTTTTTGTGTGAAGCGTAGGTTAAAGGAAAGCGCCGATAAGAGATAAGGTCAATACTCTAACAAAGACTGTCAACTAATAGAAAAAACGTTCTCTCATTGATATCCAACTCAGCATAGTTATAATAGTAACGGTCGTGAGCCTAAATATTGATCAAATATTTTCAATGTCCGCTTGACACACGATACACTATATAAAATATAGGAAGACTAAGAATTTAAAAAGAAGAATTACAAGCAAAATGTACACATACTAATAATAAAAACTTAGAATTAAAGAGTATCTTACCACACATACGTCCTCCGGTAGATATATCATACAAGTATGAATAAAGCACGCATCTTGTGGAGATATGTAGTCATTTCTCCAAATATGTAGGATGTATGTAATCGGCCTCATCCCTAGAATATGCAAATATGCACTATATTATATTAGACATTACTTAGATAGATAAAAAAAGATAATAAATAATTTTTGAAATAAGAATAAAATATGCGTTGTCTGCATTTCGATGTTGGCTCTAGATATAGCGTGTTTGCTCCCTGTTCTTAATGCTATAAATCGAACGTCTACTTTTGATTCTATCTCATTTCCTGCAACGTAGATACTAAAAAGCTTGCATGGAGTCCCCTTCATAAAATAAATATATTATTTTATTGAAAAAATAATTTTATTAAAAAAAGTGGAAAAAAAAGTATATAGAAACTACGAATCAAAATTATGTAGAAATCTACACAAAATAGCAACAAAAAAAAGTGCAAAAGAGTCAAAGGAAAATGTGTGTATATAGGTTTATACGTCAAATCCCAAATTCTTTCTTTTGTCCCCTTAATCCATTCATGTGACATTTAATAAATTCGAAGATGTCCACGATTATAAGACAATCAAACTCCCCAACCTGGTTGAGAAAGAGCTTAAAACTAGACCAACTCAAACTCTCCAAGGTCCCTCATCAATTATCAGAATGACTGATCAATTAAAGCGGACAAAGTATCCTCTGATACCGCGGCAACAAGAAAAAAAATAGGTTTAGGGTTTTTGTGCGGAAGCTTAGGTTAAAGAAAAGCGCCGATAAGCGATAAGGTCAATACTTTAACAAAGACTGTCCACTAATAGAAACAACGTTCTCTCATTCATATCCAACTCAGCATAATGATAATAGTAACGGTCGAGAGCCTCAATGTTTATCAAAAATTCCCAATAATGTCCGCTTGACACACGATACATGTAATAACCGGAAATTTTATTTCCGTTTAGTTCCGATGCAAATCGGATTTTTACCAACTCAACCTTACACGATGGTTAATACCACAAGTCTATGAATTTTCTACTCTTTATGTGAAATTTTTATTACACTTTTTAACCCTTATACACTTGTAACACTAAAATAGTTGGTCTTTTTACAAAACCTTTTGGGCCCATTAGACAAGCCCAATTTAGGCTATGACAAGGCCCAAGCCTCTCTATCCGGCACCTCATATTTGTCCTTGCAATTTGTACAGCTTATGACCCTTTTAATTCATCCTAAGTGTTTCTTTTCATAAATGCTTCCACGTCAGCCCATTTTTTTAAAGTGATGCACATCTCTTTCCAACTAAACCATGATATTCATCTCCCTGAATCTCGCACCGTTACCTCGCCTTCACCTTAACTTCCGGATCAGAAGAGTCGCTTGCACACAGACGGCCGCACCAAGACTTGGTCCTACTGCATATCGTCGCCATCTGCACTTGTCCCTACCTCCCTCACTCAAAGTAGGCGACCAGATTCCGCAGTAGACCAGGTGAGGCCATGATAGCCTCTGCATATCTTCGACGAGAGCAATATCATTAGCCATGGACAGAAACCAGACGCCGGCGCCATCACCGACTAAAAACGCCAAGACCATCGCCTACCCAACAAAACAGTAGGTGAGTCTCTACCCTCCTCTATTAATCTTTGCTGTGTTTGTTGTTAGTGGTGAGTTCCGCGACTGCTGACGCCGAGCCAGACCCTCCTTCCTATTCCGACCTTTGCTGTGTTTGTTGTTAGTGGTGAGTCTCTACCCTCCTCTATTAATCTTACTGTCATAGTAAAGGGGAGAATGAAGGGGGTTAGGATGTGTTGTCTATCTTGGTACGAAGGAATAGGGGGCTGGGTTGCTTTGCCTGTATAGGCTTATTGAGGTTGGAATGACTTAGAATAGGTTTAGTTTTGGATATGAATTGGGTAATAGTGGGTGAGTCATCCTTGTAGGTTAGGCATGTTTGCTGTAGAGTAGGGTAAATCAAAGGTTGTTGATGCAGGTTTATATTAGTGAAATTATGGGTCCTCTTAGTATAGCGTATAGTGTATAGGTTAGTTGGGTTTAGTTCTTTTTTTTGATTCTTAAAGATATCGAACATGGGATCTTAGGTCTTAGTGGAGATTTAGTTTTGCTGCTCACCGGTGTCGAACTTGGAACTTATAGGATAGTATTATTGTTGATAGTATGGACATAAGTAATAAAAGTCTAGACCTTCAATACTACTTTTTGTTTTTTTTTCCCAGAAATTCTAATTGTGAACTGCTGACTTTGGGAAAGCATTTCTATAACCTAAATTGATCATCCACCGTTCAATTTTTAGTATGATATATAGGGATATATATACTAAGAGGTATCAAAAGTTGAGGTCGATCCAACGGTCGGATCTGGAATTATAAGGGCTCAAAGTAGGCTAGTTGGACAGTTATGAAAATACTCTGAATTTGGCTAAGTATGAAATATCTGGATTTTGGAACGATCTTTGGATATTACTGTAGGAGTGGTTGCTGAATGTTTTTTTGAGATATTTACTCCTATGAGTAGTATGCATATCATAGAGGACTTGGAGATTTATTTTGGAATTTTTATTTTTTTATTCGAGCTTCGTATCTTAAGCAAAAGTCGGACCTTAGCGGCTTTTTATGAAATTCTAGATTTATGTTTAATTCTTGTAAACTTTAGCAAACTTCCTTTTGAGAGTTACAGTGTGGATTGGAGTTTCACTGAATAGTTTAGAGCTTTGTTATAGAATTTTCTAGAGTTTCGGGACCAAGGGTAAAATGGTCATTTACCCTTATTAGGGTATTTTATTAAATTTTTCTTGATCGATATAAGTATCTTAGAAGTTGGAAACTTCTAAGGCAGTGGGATACATTATTGATCCACATGCCTATATTAGCAGGCATTTGAGTTTCTACATTTGGAGACCGAGCTGAGATTTCGAGAGTTGAGATTTAATTCAGGTAAGTCCTTGCGACTTACTTAGCTGGTTTCTGAATATTAGTTGAGTGAAAACAGTGGTGTGTGTATCATGTGTGTTATAATAACAACTTGTTAGGACGACCGTCATTATTATGTGTTAAGGCCCAAGTGTATGTATAACGGGCCGTGACATCACTGCCCAACTCTGCCAGGAGACTGGGAGGTTCTCTATACCCAGATCATACAAGTACACGGTGAGATGCATCGGATCCACTCCTGATGGGTACACGGGGGCGGAGGCGAGGTTTGGGAATCCCTCGTGTCACAAAATAAGTATCATTAGTAAGAGTGAACGACTTAAATGAAGATAATAAATGGATTGTTTGAAAGCATGATGTGTGTTTATTATTTTATGTGTGTGTGCTATTATTATTCTCCTAATGTTTAGATAACTAGCTAATGGTTGTTTTGTTGTGTTTTTAGATTTACCGCAGGTTAGAACGGTAGCTGAGTGATCCGGAAGTAGTGGTCAGCCGGGTCTCCGTACTCCTTAGAGTGAGGGTTTGGGTTGTTGCTTTGTTGTTCTTTTCCTCTTGTTAAGACAGTTAGTCTTTTCCGTCGTTTAAGTATTATAGGCTGTTAGACTTTGTTGCATTCATCTTGTTAAAAATACATTTTTATGAAATTTCGGTTTTTCTTATTTGTTTTGTGTTGCAAGATCCTAGTAAAATTGTTGACAAACTGAGGTCGGGACCCATTGTGAGGTCCTAACCAGTCATGTCCCGAGTTTTGAGATTTCGGGGTGTTACAACATGGTATCAGCGCTCTAGGTTGGCAACAATGGCACTTGAAATCTTCTGAAAGACCGAATAAGTACTTAAGCAAAACCCGAAAAGGGATCCGAGTTTTAAAAAGAACTTTTGGTTTTCAAATGCATGCATAGACTGGTTGGGGATAGAAAAGTACGGCTGACCACCACTACTACCGCGGATCTCAGTATGCTTAGTATGGACTTTAGGTTTTACTTTATTTGGACTTATTAGGTTGATTATAAAGATATGTAGTATAGATAAATATATGCCGAAGACTAGTAGAAATTGTACTTATGTTATGTCCTTAACGGAGATAACATAATGAGTTTCTCACCCCTTTGACACATCTAAGTAGATTTTGAAGGGTGTCAACCTGAGGATTAGTATGCACATTGATGCGCCCTTGGATGTCCCTTTTACGTTGACCATAGACGAGGAGGACGAGGCTCTTAGAGTGCGTTCAGATGGACCGATCACCCGATCCCGAGCTAAGGCCATTGCTCGAGCCACCGGCTCCATCATCGCCCGCATTACTTCTTCACTTGGTTCCATTACCGGCATGCCATGTCTCTACACCACCATGGCATAGGCTACCGGTTCCGTTAGCGGCATGTCTCGTCTTTCCGACTCAATGGCATGAAGCTAGCTTATTTTTGAACTATATTTTCATGCTTTCTTTTTTTTTGTAATAAAAGGGATATTCCATATAAGAATATTCCCTTTTGAACTTATCCTTTTAGGTTTTCCCTTTAGGGCTTTTCTTCATGTATTTTTGTTTGGCCCGTTGGCCCATAGGTAGGCAAGACTCTCTATATAAGAGATATCTTGCCTCACTTATTTTCCATGTTCAATATTACTAAGTATTGAGAAGAATTTCCTCCGACTTAGCTTGGGTATCAAAACCTCTCTTCTATCTCTCAAATTTCTTCCTTTGATCTCTTCTTTGATCCCAGAAATCCATATTCGAGGATTCTTCTTAAGAATCAACCTTCGATCCACACAAAAAGGTTTATTCGATCTCTCTAGACCGAAGTAACCTTTGATTCTTCATCGCTTCCGCCCCTTTGGATCCGAAACGATACAACGTTGCACAAAGAGTCAAGGAGTAGTTGGAGTTTTGCTTGATCTAGATCCGGAGTAATCCTTGGTTACCTCCAAGGACGCATCAAATTGGTATCAGAGCAAGGGATCAAAGCTAAGTTCTCTTTACTCTTGTTTTTGTGCGTTATTATCTTAAACCTATTTAGCCTTTTTGTTCATGATGTTCTTCGTTTGTTCATGATGTTCTTCATTTGTTCTTCATGATCTTCATGTTGTTCATCATGTTCTTCATCATGTTCATCCATTTTCCCTGAAATTTTTTTTTCTTTTCCGGGTTTAATTCAAAATAAAAAGTACAAAAATAAGAGATATTTGGTTTGCCTTCTAACCATTTCTCAAACCCGTCTATTTTTTTTCTTAAACCGACCTAATCCGACAATTTTGTTAATTAATTTCACCAAATCTCTTGGGATATTTTTGTTAACGAAAAGTTCGGATATCTCGCATTTGATATTCCAAGAAAAGCAAAAAAACTCTTCATCAATACGGATTTGTGTTCAAAAAAAAACAAAACAAAACAAAACAAAAGAAAGTGTTGCTCAAAACGTTTCAAAGAAACGAAACACACAAAGTGAAAAGACGTCCGGCAAACCGGTCCATCCGAAAATCGGATTTTACAAAACGGTCAAAGACCGAAAGCAAGCAAAGCTTGCCGAGTGAACAATCCGTCCATCTTCTATCTCTCCATTATCTTACATACGTTTGCAAAATATCACTTGTTTATATGTGTGTAATTGGTTCAATTTTGTTGGATTTGCCTTCCTTGCCTAACCGCCAAACGGCCTTCCCCAAAGTAGAACCCGAGAACGCACTTGAACTTGGGTAAAGTTGACCTAATTTGTCACCTTGCTCACTTGATTGCTTGCAATTGTGTGCTGATTTGGAGCAATGACTAACGTTGAAATGGAAACTTCTCAAGATTCTGGTCCGCAAGAGTTCATTGAACCTTTTGCTCAAGAAACTGCTTCGTTGTCCCTCGAAAATGACTCCATAAGGCGGGAATTGGAAGCCTTGAAGGCACAACAAAAGTTTGATGCCTTGACCCGAGAAAACCTTGCCTTGAAAAAAGAGCTAGAAGCTCTTAAGGCCCTTCAGATTGCTCAACGTCCCACCCCAACATATCCAAATGAGACCGTGGCCAATGCTTCCACATCCGATGCACAACGGAAAGGCAAGGGACTTTTGGGAGTCGGACCATCAAACGTTACCCGGCTTGCGTCTGTCATTGAACGCACCCATCCTGTACCTCTTGACGAAAATGAGTCCCATGAAGACGAGGAGGAATTCCCCAACCCGCATCGAGATGATTTGCCCGTAGTCGATACGGACCATCGGCACCAATATTATGAGCATCAACATCAAAGGTATGTCCCTTCTCCACCTCCACCTAGTGTGCCCCGCACCGACCGTCAAACCCGGGAAGAGCCCCGGTACCGTCCCAACTCAACCACCAATCATGTACGTGAGCATGATTGTTCCGAACACCGTCGCCAACGGTCAACCCGGCAACCGAGGACCCTTGACTTTGATGAATACGATGAGCAACACAACTTCAACGAGTTCTCAGGTGATGAATTCGATTTAGAACGGGTAGCACATAACCGTATGTGGCACCCAGCCGTCATATACCCTTATGAGAACCAAGATCAAGGTGAAGAATGGTTGCCTCCCCCAAATCCACCTAGGCAGGCCCCACCCGTTCATGGGCGCCAACGGCCTCATGGCGGCCACCGGCGAGCCCGTGCCGATGATGCCTACATTCCACCGCCCCGCCCGGACCCCTACCGAGCTCGTAGGGAAGGTAAGGTTAAGTTCCCTACCTTTCATGGTGAATATGATCCGTGTGTTTTTCTTGATTGGGCGCAGGATATGAAACGAGCATTAAAACATTGTCATTATGAGGAGGAATACAAGAAAATCGAGGTGGCAACTCTATACTTTGAAGGAGATGCCAAGTCTTGGTGGAACCGGTATGAGTTCACCCGTGAGAGGCGAGGATGGGCACCGATTGAGAAATTTGAGCAATTGCTCTATTGCATGACCAAGAAGTACGTGCCCGAGGACTTTAAAAATGATATGCGGTTGCAAATTGCCGAGTTCAAGCAAGGCAACCTCACTCCGGTGGCTTACTTGGCTAAACTTGAGGACATGCACATTAAGGCCGGCGTCTCGGCCTCCCCCTCCGCCCTCCGCACAAAATTTATGAGTGGGCTTAATCCCTCAATCCGGAGGCCGCTCGAGATTGTTCCATTCAAGGATTTGGGAGCTTAATGCCATGCCGCCATGAAGCTATACAAGCAACAACTCGAAACACCACGATCTTCTAGGTATACCTCTTCCTCGAGTCCATATCTTTATCCGTCTAACACACGTTCTCGAGATGCGCCTAGTCCTCCAGATACCGACGCTTCCATAGGAGCCCAACGGACGGGTCCCTCCAATAGGCAAGCGGGTACCGAGAAGGCACCAACCCGTGGCCCGGCACCGGTGCCTCCCTCTCGAGGTCAACAAGGACCCTCACCGGCGGCTCGCCCAAGGGAGCCTGTGTGCTACAAGTGTATCGGTTTTGGCCATGTGCAACGTGATTGCCCAAACACCAAACGTGTCTTGTTTGCCGACCCAGCATATTTCGAGGATGAAGAAGGTCAACAAGACAACGATATCATTATTGAGGATGACCATGCCACCGACCTCCATTTTGGCATGGAACCATGTGACGACGAGCTTGCTTGCGCTCCGGCACAACCCTGTAAATTCGCTCTTGTTTCTCGTCGTATTTTGGCTATTAAAGAGCATATTCCTATTGATCAACGCGAGAATCTCTTCCACTCTCGTTGCTTGCTTAATATACGAGCCTTTCTCTCATCATTGACGGGGGCTCTTGTTGCAATATTATCAACGAACGAGTGGTAAAACACTTCAAGTTGCCTACGACCCCCCACCCAACGCCTTACGAACTTCAATGGATTTCCGATACGGCTTGTGACACCGTCACATAACAAGCTTGGGTGACCTTTTCTATTGGCGCCTATGTTGATAAGGTCCTTTGTGATGCTATCAAGATGGACGCCACACATGTCCTATTAGGACGACCATGGCAGTTTGACCGCCGAACATATCATGATGGTTATCTTAACCGGTACATGTTCCAATATAATGGAAAACGGGTCACACTTTTGCCTATGACTCCGCACGAAATTTTGGTTGACTATGCGGAACGGAAGAGGCAACAAACTATAGATGAGTCCGCTAAGGCACCGATAAAATCGGACCCCCGGAGTCCCAATGTTTTCAATGCTAGTTCTTCCAAATCCCGGAACACCGCCCCTCTTGTCCATGCTACCGAGGCCAAAGGTAGTAAAGGTCGCATCGTTCCCCCGAGCGCACCTTTACCATCTTCGGACCCCGTAATTCAAGGACGGTGTGAGCCGATGATACTCTTAGCTCGCCGGCATGATTTGCAACCGGTCATGGAAGGCAAGTTCCCATGTTTCTTACTTGTCCTATTTTGTTTATCTACCTCTGATGACCCAAGTAATGTGTCACACGTGGTGTCCTTGTTGTTGTCCGAATTTCAGGATATTATGCCCAAAGACCTTCCACCCGTCTTACCACCAATCCGAGGGATTGAACACCAAATTGACTTTGTGCCCGGTGCTTCCTTGCCAAACCGTGCCGCATACCGAGCTAGTCCGGAAGAGACGAAGGAGCTACAACGTCAAGTGCAAGAGCTCCTAGACCGGGGACATGTGCGTGAATCCTTATCACCATGTGCCGTCCCGGTAATCTTAGTACCAAAGAAATATGGATCATGGCGGATGTGTGTTGATTGTTGTGCCATCAACCAAATCACCTTCAAATACCGCCACCCGATCCCGCCCCTTGATGACATGTTGGATGAGCTTCATGGCGCCACCATCTTCTCCAAAATTAATCTCCGGAGTGGTTACCACCAAATCCGGATGGCCGAAGGTGACGAGTGGAAGACGGCGTTCAAAACGAAGTATGGACTCTATGAATGGCTTGTCATGCCTTTTGGCCTCTCCAACGCCCCGTCCACCTTCATGCGCCTCATGAACCATGTCTTGCGCCGATTCTTGGGTACATTTGTTGTTGTTTATTTTGATGATATTTTGGTGTTTAGTACGTCTTTGGAGGATCACATCAGGCACCTTCGCCAAGTGCTCGAGTGCCTTAGACAAGAGCAATTGTATGTCAACTTTGACAAATGCGTCTTTTGCTCGGACACCACTATCTTTCTTGGCTATGTCGTGTTTAAGGACGGATTACGAGTAGACGAATCTAAAGTTTGTGCTATTCGGGAGTGGCCTACTCCTACTACGGTCACCATGGTCCGAGCCTTTCTCAGCTTAGCGGGTTTCTACCGACGCTTTGTCAAGGACTTTAGCACGGTAGCGGCACCGCTTCATGAGCTCACTATCAAGGGTGTCACGTTTGAGTGGCGTGATGTTCGCTCCAAACGGTGTATGCAACCTTTAAATTTATAACCCTAGACGTAAGCTTAAAACAAGGATGCGAACCCGTAGTGTACGGGTCAATCGTAGTAAAAAGCAAGAAATTCCAGGGGTCGATCACAGGGACTTAGTGAAACAAAGTCGGAATAGGTAAGCTTTAGCAATCACTAACAACAAAGCAATTAAAACAATCAAAGATGATAAAAGTCAATAAAGGAAATATACAATTCTAGGGATTAAAGCATCTAGTTGTGGTTCCAACTCAAGATCTAAAGATAAGCGGACAAAGCTGAGGTTTTTGCATAGGGAAGGTGTTTCTAAAGTCTAATAGATCACCGGGTAAGTCTCACTACTCACTAATCCAAAGCCGTAACTCCTATTACCGGGTAAGTCTCAAGGAATTAAGATAAAGAACTATGAGCTCAAACTAACACACCACCTAATAGAATAGAATCAACCTTTACCGGGTAAGTCTCAGGCTAACTCTTAAAGATGGGATGAAAGCACACTCAAACCCCAATAAAGGATAAACCTTTATTACCTACACTTATGATCTTAGGTAAACAAACAAAGGAATTATCGGGTAAGTCTCATCCTAGGCTTGCATTGGACCAGGAAAGGTGTAATAAGAATAGGATTTGGCAAACTCTAACACTTAACTCTCAGTTTCGGATCAGATAAGTCACCTCGTTCAGACGAATTCCACCCCGGCCGAGATGTTCATCGACTGAACGAGATGCTTAGGGTTATGGTAAAGACTCGAGTTTCAGGGTCCTACTGTGATTAAAATTATTCTATCATTGTTTTTCCCACAACCTTCAGCCAATCACCCTAGAATCACACAAAGAGATTAGCCCCTCATCATCATGAAAATATTAATCAAATATATGGGAAGAAAGAGAATAATTGAACAAGAAAACCTTAAGAGAAAGGCCTCAATAACTGAATCAATTATAAAACCAACAAGCGTTCCTTGGATAGAAATCCAACAAGACAACAAACAAGAAGGGAATCTAAGATGAACTTACAAAAACCCTTCAAAAGCTATAAAAGCTATAGACTTTCTTCCTTCAACCTTCAAAAAGGTTCTTCAAATCTCCCAACTGGAGTATGACTGCAGCGGTGTATTCGGATGTATGCAGGATGTTCCGAGTGATAGCGGATGTTGGATTTGTGGAAAATCCGACCCTTTTTATAGGAAAATTACTCTCCAAAGATAAGATATCTTAGAAAGATCTCTTCCCATAAAAATAGGTAAAATATATGATCTAGCATATCTTCTTCCTTCCAGAAGCCAAGCCAAAAAATATAAGATCCTCTTTCCAAAGATAAAAGATCTCAGCCAATAATAAAATATTCTCGCCGCGTCCCAAGTGTTCGCCTCGGTCGAGTCGACTTCTCTGGATCACATCGGTCGAGGTGAATCTGTAGTCAACAAAGGTGAGTCACAACTGAATGTGAAATCTCTCAAATCTGGTCCAAAGTGAATCTTCTAATCCATGGCTATGCTTCCTGGATGTTTCCTTATGTTCCTGAATGTAGCTCCAATGACTCCATAGCTCCTTTTGCTCCTTTTTGATGTAAAACGTGCCATTTTACCTACGATTACAATAAAACTAGGTGTAGACCTTGATTCCCGCAAAGGTAGATGAAATGGTAATATAATCACATAATATACATACAAACATGCAGATTATTGAAGATAAAACGTCCAAACAAACCCCAGAATATAGACTATAATTCATGCTATCAAAATACCCCATACTTAGCCCTTGCTTGTCCCCAAGCAAGTTCCGAATATAAAAGGCAAGATAGAATGGATTATAAGTCAAGAAAATCAATGAAAAAGTCTTTCAAAAACATTTTTATGGTGTGCTACAATCATAGATCACTCTAAGAGAATACTTCATGGAATTTAAAATCAAAATATGATCAAAACATTTTATAAATATAAGAAAGTTGTTCATCTTCGCATAAAATCATAGAATGCATAATAAGTCATAATTATCGAAATTAATCATGCAAAATCCAATTTAAACCACTAAGTCAATCAACAAGCTCGAGGTCTCAAGGGCTTCCCAAAAGAAAGGTCAAGAAACGTGTAGGGTAGAGATGTATGTAAGGTAATGTGGTGCTAGAATCCGGGAAAAGGATATACTTCACTTTCACTTTGACTTTCAACATCTTCCACCAATAAGCTTTGCTTATTTCACACTTCTCTTTTTTACTTTACTTTTTGGGATGCATGGACAGAGGTGCACAATAACCGAAGCCTAGGAAATCAACAATCATCAATTTCTTGAGATGCATCAAACACTTGCTACACATACCATAACCCATTAGGAATATCGCTCAATCCGACTATGGCAAGAAACAAACACCCGGCTATGTGAATGGTGCCGAGTTACTCATCATCATGATTGACTTCCCCAAACCTATTTATTTCTTTCTAACACTTTCACTTCCAGCCAACTTCTCAACTTTAACTTCACTTGCTTCCAAATTCCCGGATAGGTAAAGGGAGGAAAAAATGTATATGAGGGGCTAAGCATGATCAAGAAGAAGAAGAGATAAGAATGAATTGCCTTGGTCTTTCCAGGAAGAGAGTGAGAGAACTCATAACGTGGTGTCAACCTTCAAACTCAACATAATTTGGATAAAAACAAAGTATTAAACATGCCAAAAATTTCAAACAAAGCATTTAGCAACTTAAACATATTATAAAACCTTTCAAACATATAAAGATTTCAAAACCAGTCAGCAACAAGATCTTCACTGAGATCATATCCAGATAAAAAGCACAAAAATCGTTTCGAAAACTCTCAGTTAAACCACCTCGGTCGAGGTGTTCTTAGGTCAACCGAGGTGAAGTACCTCGTTCGGCTAGAACTGCCCCGGTCGAGGTCAAAAAAATTTTTTTGTCCAGTTTTGACGTTTTTCTCAATCAAATAACCTGTGTGTATGCATGTAATCTCAGATAAAACCATAGAAGCAAAATAAGCATAAATATCCGATAATGTAGAGTCATACATCACATAAGTCAATAAAATACATAAACACCCCATACTTGGGACACACTGTCCTAGTGGGTCAAAATAAGTCTAAAGAAATAAAATACTCACCGGACATAAAGCTGAGCTGCATAATAAATAAGAAAGAAAATCCTGCAGCTCTCAATAGTCACGATCCGGTGGTGGTGGTGGTGGCACATATGGATACTGAGATGGGTCGAACGGGTAGCCCATGATGTGCTGAAACTGAATCTGAGCCATCATGTGTTGGTAATGCTGTCTCTCCTGCATCTCACGGATATCTAGTGATAGGGCAGCATAAGAATCGATCATCTGATCCATCAGATCATCGATCCGACGGTGAGCCTCTAGATCTCTGTGTCGGCGTACCCTACACCTAGCAGGTCTCACTGGTGATGTGGCTGGTGCAGGCTCAGTATCATCATCATCTATGTCAATAACTGGCGCACTCGTCCCAGCAGTATCTGTCCCTGTATCCATAGGAACTCCGCCATCCCTGTCATCATCATCAGCAGTCTCCTCCTCTACCTCATCCTCCTCAGCCGGTGTAGCTGCTACCTCTCTAGCATCCTCCATCAATGGGATCCAAGCAGTCTACCAGTAGTGAGGGTCATAAACTAAGAACTGGGGCGACCATCTGATCCCCTGTGGTGTAGTCGGCTCCCATGGCATGGCTACGTATGGTGTAGTGAGTCCTCGGGGAACCAGAATCCACCGAGTGATCATCTCCTGAAGTCCTAGCGTATTGGCAGCCGCCACCATAGTACAAGCTCTGAGGTCCATGTCCTGGTAACTCGCTATGTGAGTCACAATCCCTCCGCAGCAGATATCCCCCTTCGCCTTGGCCTTGATCCTGTGTAGATCCTCTGCCAGCATCAAGCCAAAGTCGGGGATCCCTCCAGTCACCATGCAGTAAAGGCTGAAAAGCTCCCCCTGTCGGACCCTCTAGGGCGTCTTAGTACGCGCCAGAAGCGTCTCACTGAAAATACGGTGAGCTAACCTAAAGGCTAGGTGAAAAATAATGCGCTCCCTGGAGTCTCCAGGGCGCCATCTATCAGCGTGCTCAACAACATGAGCAATCTGACCCCAGAACTCTCTAGCTACAGCTCGGGAGGGAAAATCTACAGCAGTCGGAGCCAGGAAACCAAAAATATCTCTCCAATGCTCTAAAGGAACTACGAAGTTCCGGTTCATCAACCGGTACTTCACAGCTCGCTCTGTGGGGAGGTAGGTGAAGGAGCTAACAAACTCCAAGGTAGGCTCTAAATAGGCTGGTGCGCGGATCTCAGTAAACTAATCTAGCCCTACCATCGAAATCATCCGTCTAAGATCTCCATCCACATGGAGACAATCAAAAGCTGATACGTCCAGGAAACGTGGTGCAATCACTGGACGGGCTGCAATACGGTCATAGTCGACCTGGTGTCTCTCGTGGATCACCGGTCTATAAGGTCTAGAGGAAGAAGAAGAAGGGGAAGGGGAGGATCTATCCCTCAGGACAAGCTGTCTATTTGAAGTCATCTCTAAAACACTATGTCAGGTCACCTCGGTCGGCCTGACACAACTCAAGAACACCTCGGCCGAGGCACAAAACGACTGGACCGAGGCGAAGAACTGCGCGACGAATTTCTTCAAAAATCCAGTTCTTTTCCCCCAAAATCACTACAACTGGTTGATGTGGGGTACTTAATCTGTTTCTCAGCAAATGCAAGGGCAACCAAAGCCCAATTCGAAGCAAAACAGTGAAAAGAGAGAGGTTAGGGTTTTTTCGATGTTTACCCTGATTCGGTCGATTCAGTTCGTTTTTCTCGCAGATTGACGCTTGCACTGGGATCCTCTATCCTTTCTTTGCAATTTGGAAGCAAGAATCGTCAAAAACGATCGAAGAAGGGCGAAGCGAGGCGAGGGAGCTGCCGCGGTCGAGGAGAGATAAAAAGAAGAGAGAGAAATTCAACCCCCCTTTTATACCCTTTCTAGAACTGCTGTCACCTCGGTCGAGGTGGTCTCGACTGGAATGAGGTGGTACGGACCGAGGTGGATCTTCAGAAACCCTAGTCACCTCGGTTGCTTAAAAATCACCTCGGTCGAGGTGCTTTGACAGCAACCGAGATGTGCCTCAGTCAAACTCCCTCTTCTCAAATTTTCGAACTTCTGTCCTTCCAGTTATGCTCCTGGTTTGTATTCCTTCCTTAGATGTCGCCTGTTGTCTGTCTAGGACGCCAAAAACAAAACAAAACAAAAGCAAACTATCTAAGCTAGACTAGAAAAAGGGAAAAGAAAGCAATACCTTGGGTTGCCTCCCAAGAAGCGCTTGGTTTAAGGTCGCTAGCTGGACCATATGACATCTCAAACGAGGTATAGTGGTGCAACCTCCTCAACCGGAATTTCCGGTTTGTATTTCTTGAGTCTGTGACCATTGACCTTGAAGTTTCCGCTCGTTTCGCCCCATATCTCAACTGCACCATGAGGAAAAACATGTTTCACAACATAAGGTCCGGACCATCTAGATTTCAACTTACCTGGGAAGAGGCGGAGGCGGGAGTTGAAGAGTAGAACTAAGTCTCCTTCGTTAAGCTCCTTAAGGATGATACGCTTGTCATGCCATTTCTTCGTCCTTTCCTTATAGATTTTGGCATTCTCATAAGCGTTCAAATGTAGCTCCTCCAGCTCGTTGATATCCAATAGCCGCTTCTCGCCGGCTTCCTTAATGTCGAAGTTCAACCATTTGATCGCCCAATATGCTTTGTGTTCTAACTCAACGGGCAAATGACATGACTTCCCATATACCAAATTATAAGGGGTGGTACCTATGGGAGTCTTAAATGCGGTCCTGTAGGCCCAAAGAGCGTTGTCCAATTTCATCGACCAATCCTTCCTCGTCCTAGAAACGGTCTTCTCCAAAATTGCTTTGATTTCTCTATTCGAGATCTCGACCTGTCTTGAGGGTGATAAGGGGTTGCTACCTTGTGGGTTACCCCATACTTCGATAGAAGTGCTTTAAACTTCCGGTTGATGAAATGCGTCCCTCCATCGCTGATGATGATACGTGGAGTTCCAAAACGTTGAAAGATAGTCCTGTTTAAGAACTTCACAACCACCTTGGCGTCATTAGTGGGAGAAGCAATGGCTTCAACCCATCTAGAAACGTAATCAACTGCAAGAAGAATATAGAGGTTTCCTCCGGAGGATGGGAAAGGTCCCATGAAGTCTATCCCCTATACATCAAAGATTTCCACTTCTTGAATGTTATTAAGTGGCATTTCGTTCCTCCTAGATAGATTTCCTGTTCTTTGGCATGCATCACAAGAGACAACAAACGATTGTACATCTTTAAATAATGTAGGTCAAAAGAAACCGGAATGTAATACCTTAGCGCATGTCTTATCGGTGCTAGCATGTCCTCCACAAGGAAGTGAATGACAATGCCGTATGACGCTATTAACTTCATCTTCCGGAATGCATCTTCGAAGCATCCCATCTGGCCCGCGCTTGAATAGCAGCGGTTCATCCCAATAGTAATGGCGTACGTCCTTGAAGAATCTCTTCTTTTGAGAGTACATCATTCCAGACGGTATTTCTGTAACACCTTAAATTTTAGGAGCGTTTGCGAGATCTATTTTTCCGGCTTTTATCGATATTTTATTAGCTTAAATAATTTTATATAATTTTTTAAAAGTAATTTACGACGTAAAATATCTTTCCGGAATATATTATTATTTTGGATATGTTATTATTATTTTCGAAAAAGTCAGAGAAATTTTCTTATTTAAAAATTCCGATCCGAGTGTTCCGATCGAATATGTATGATTCCTATTTTCCTTAATTCTTTTCTCCTCTATTTCTCTTTCTTTTTATTTATTTATTTTTGGGGTTGTCCTTTCCCTCTCCTATTTGGCTCTTCTCTCTCACCGACCTTTGAAGGATATGCCACCCAAAGCTGCAGCCCTAGCCTTGCTCAGCCTACCCGACTCCTCGCCTCCCTCGCCAAACCGCCCTTCTCACGCCTTCCTCACCAGCACTCCTCAATCTCACTCCTATCACCTGCTCCTCCTTTTTGTTTCCTTTGTTGAGACAACACTAGCATATGCATCTCATCTCACCACCCCTGCTGCCATTGCATTCGATCAGGAAGCCGAACACCATGCTCCACTCCAGCCTCCTCCGATCCACCGACCTCCCGTTTAGGCATCACCAGAAATGGCCGGATAGGACCCCCTTGCTTTGCTTGAACCACCCTCGCGCTATCTCTCGGTCCCCTTATATTGCTCCTGTTGCAAGCCGCAACCAACGAGCCACCAAGGAACCCAGTTGCTTGCATCGAGTCGCCAAAGAGCTACCCAACCTCGCCGCCTTCGCCTCGCCCCTGGTCAGCTCCTCTATCGAAGCCCTATTTTTCCCTCCTCTGTCGAACCGGAGAGCGAAGCCCCTGCTCCTCTGCCGCCGGGAAGAGACACCAAGCTTCGCCAGGACTGCCAACAACTCTGCCAGATAGGGGCCCTCCTTGCCCTAGCGTCTGCCGGAGCCATGGCCGCCGCCGTTGCCACCGATTCCTCTATTCCCAGCCTGCACTCATGTCTCAGGAGGAAGAAAACCCTTTTGGGTTATTTACAATCGGGCCCCCTCTGTTTATATGTAATTACAATATTTACCCATATTTTTCATATTACAGATTTGACCCAAATTTTAGAAATTTGAATATATGCCCCTGCATGATTAATTACAGATTTGGCCCATATTTTTTATTTACAGAATATATCCCCAAGTTTATGGAACTTCATAAATTGCCCCGAAAAACATTTTCCCGGTCTTTAACCTTAGATTTTTAAATATGGGGATATTCTTATATTTATAATATACTACATATTATACCCTTGTTGGATTAATTGGGGTTATGGCTCAAATATTAATTACGGGATTTTAATGTTGACTTTGAAAACGAGTTTTACCTTGGGTTATGATGTTATACAAATTGCCCGGAATATATATTCACGGTTTTTAACTTGGGTTTTAAAAGTTGGGTTTCCTTAGATTTATATATGTTAATTATTCCGTTCAAATTTAGCTTATAAGCTAAATTTGTTTAGTTTGGTGCTAGGTTCGGAAGCGCCCCGATAAAGGCCTAACGAGTCCAAGTCGACATCCGTTAAAACGACTTCCGTCTTCTGACGTCGTGTAAGTATTCTTTCCCCTCGATCTAGTTATGTTTATTAGTAACAATAGTATCATGCTAGGTTGGTTATAGCATAACTTAGAGTGAATACCAAGTAGTGGCTATGGACCTAGGTGAGTGTTTGAGGATTGTAAAATGTTGTAAGGCTTGAGGAGTTGATATTATCTTGTGAGGTTGTTTATGACTTTAAGTTGTATGTTGAGCTTGTGAGAATTTAGGGGTTGAGTTTGTATGATTGTTGAGGTTGTGGACTAAACGAGAGTATCCTAGCATGGTTTGGTTTATGATCTTGCGAGATCATTGGGACTAGAAGTCTAAGGACTTCTAGCATGTGAGAGAGATGTTGATTGTGTGCCTTGTCTTGACCAGGCGTTGAGTGCCTTCCTACGGGAAGTTGAGAGCGGTGGTTAGCGGGATTATCTTTGGGACGAGGTAAGTCTCCGGACTTACTTAGCTCGTATTCTCTGTATTAGTTTCAATGCGTGTTTGGTGGTGTGTGTTTATTGTTAAATTGTGTGTTTATTGCTTATGTTATAACATCTAAACCGGTAATAGGACCACCGACTTTATATGTTTATATTTGGCCCAAGTGTATGATAACGGGCGGTGACCGCTTGTCCAGTCCAAAATGGGGATGACTGGGAGGTGCCTTGCGACCAGCCCATCGGGTGATGTTGATCCGCATCAAGTACAAACCCGTATGGTGAAAGGGGACAAGGGCGAGATCTTTAAGATTCTCGTGTCACAAAAGAAGTTGAATTAGAACGGGATATGACCTAATAATAAAACGATAATAAACCGGATTGTGTGTTTTGGAACATGTTGTGTGTTTATGATGCTTTATGTGTGTGTGTGCCAATACCATGATTCTAATGCCTTGAATGCTAGCTAACGGTTTTATACCGATATTGTTGTAGTTGCCTTGCAGGTTAGGGGCGTGGCCGAGAGATCCGGAAGAGTGGGCAGCCGGGGTCCGTACATTTTAGGATGGGTTTTGGGGGTTGTTTTTATGTATTGTTTAGGTATTATGTATGTCGCGTGTATGGCGGTTGCCTTTAGCGTTGTATCTCGGCTGAAGTCTTTCGTTGTTTTCTTTTGGGGTTCATATCATTGCATTAAAATGAATTTCGGTTTTGCCTTTATTTGTGTCTTGTTGTAAGATCCAGTGAAATTGTTGTTAGGCTAAGGGTCGGGACCCATTGTGAGGTCCTAACCCGTAGCGCTCCGAATCCCGTGGATTCGGGGTGTTACAACGTGGTATCAGAGCCCTAGGTTGACAACAATGGCACTCGCAATCTTCTAAAGGCCGAATAAGGAATAAACAGAACCACGCGGGTTCTGAGTTTTCGTATTCAAAATCACATGCATGAGTCGGGGTAGAATGTACGGACCACCACTCCTTCCGTGGATCTCGGCAGCATAGTTTATTGGATTTTTAGTATATATATATATATATATATATATATAGATATGTGTAGTTATGTAGATATTTATCGTGGGCCTAGGATGTTGTTGGAATATTATCATATGTGGATTATAGTTATGCATTGTTATGTGAAAATGAAGGCATGATTTTTATATTGATATTTGTACATGTGGCATGATGATATCATATAAGTGTTGGGACCTTGTTTTGTTGTAATAGTTTTGCTTGGATGTGATATGTTGGTTATAGCAATGTGGACATAGGACTTATATAGTCATATACATGTACTAGGATATATAGTAGCATATGGTTTTTGGACCTTATAGTTAGGATGATAGAAAGCTATCATCGCACCTTGAACAATGCCTTTTGGCTTAGGATAGTGTCACCACGAAGACGAAAATGATCAAGTATCGAGTTTAGAGCTACGTTCGGACGAACACCTTGAAGTTCTTGTACTCCTTTAAGAGGATGTCGAAGAGGAGGATTAGAGATGAGGTAAACGACGGACGATCTTTTGGAAGGAAAACTCGAGACAACTAAAGAGAAAGCGAGATGGAGACAATACAAGAAAGAGGAATATCATTAATATGTGGAAGTGATTCCAAGGAAGCCAAGATTGAAAGACAACGGGACCAATAGTAAAAACGGACTTAAGTATGCTTGGACAACTATTGATAAAAATCGAGAAGGAGATGGATACATTCTAACAAGGTTAAAGGTGACATTCCGTTAAGATGTGAAGTTTTCTTTAGGCGCTCCTAAGCATTTGAGTCAAGACGAGAAGAGTTATCGAACCATTTGCTAAAGATTTACGATACCGTAAGTTAAGCTTACGAGGTACCAAAAAGTAAAGTTTCAACATTACTAGAGTTATGAGAAGAAGGGCATGATGGGGATTCACGTGGAGTTGTCCGGTTTTTGTTATGATGATAAGGCTAAGAAAGGCCAAGAAGGAGGAAGTGTGTATAGATGATGATCTCAAGAAGATGAAAGATGAAACAAGGAGCTTTTATCGAAAGACTTAAGATACCAACTAAGAGAGACGTATGTAGATACTAACTAAGGTCGGAATATTTGAGAAGGAACACTTGTAGGACATCATGGAAGAGATGGAAGAGTAGTTAATCCTATGAAAGTGAGTCATACGTCACAACAGGGCCGAGAAGGTATAGTTATCTTACAGAAGAGGAAGAACGCATGGAACGGGGAAAGAACTAACCTAGTTTAAGGTAAAGTACCCCAAGGAGGGTAGCCTTCATGAGAATGGTAACATGGGAAGTGTAGTAGAATAATAAGTCGTGACTTCGGAGAAGGTCAAATACAAGTCAATCGGTGACAACTGAGAACGCACAGGTGCGGGTTGTCTATTGGTGAGCGTAGAGGGGATGAGTAAACCAGACTATGGGAATATAGAGGATCGACAACAAGAACTTAAAGTATTCGCGGTGGATCAATGTCAATGGTAAGGAAGTACGTCAACGGAAGTACATTTGTCTTAAATCAAATAATGTTGAATGAGTTCCAACAAGTAGTTGTTACAAACCTCCTAGGGGAGGTTGAAGATGACCCTTTACGACCTTCTTAGGTCATGAGAACGGCATATGGGAGATTGCCCCGGATTAGATGTTTTAAGGTTTGATCATGGTGAAGGCCACTAGTGGATCAAGAGAAAGGTGATATTTTCATTGTTTGTGGTGCGTAGACGAGAGTATAATAAGAGGATGCATAGTATGTTCGTTCTAATGAAATAGAGGGTATGTTTTGCGAGAAAAAGATGAGAGAGAGGCGCCAAACTCACATGGAAGAGACATGGTGGCTATGGTGTGAAATGGAGGACCTAGATTAGGGCAACACTTCAAGCTTGGAATCACGATATTAGTGATTGGTGGAGTAATTAGTTGATCTTTTTGTGATTATGGTTGGGAATTTTGCCTGAAGGCATACAAGTACGGTTGTGAAGTTGTTCATGGATACGAAGAGGTACATAAGGTGGCTAATGAGAGTAAGAGAAGACTGAGGTTTTGAAGTTTGATATCGATATGAGATGTATAAGGATTACATGAAAGGTTGAGGTTAGAGCCTCTACGGTCGGTTTGACGTTACATAAGAAAACAAAGTATACATTTCTACGCCTACTTGAAGAAATGATGTATATGGTGAAAGCTTATGTAGAAGACGAAGAGATCCTTCCATATGATGGAATGTCATGAAAAGCGAAGAAGATAAGATCAATTGTTTTGAAGCACTGTTAAGACATGCAGTTTGGACCCTTATGGCCGCACATAAGTGAGAAACCTTAGAAGATTTTTACAATCATGTCATCGAGGAGGTTGAATGAAATAAAGATAAAGGAATACTTAAATAAGGCTACAAAAGTAAGAAGACTCGAGCAAGTCTCTCGAGTTCAAGAGATGAAGGATCTCGGAAAGAAGACGGTAGACATTGCAGCTAAAGATGGGACAATACACGTGTTTAAAGGACTTTACCCCGACAGATGGAGGTAGATCATTAGTATCATGACCACTTGTAAAGTGATAAGACAAGATTGTGTCGGTTATTACGATATGTGATGGGAAGAGAAAAGATGAAAGCTAAGATATCACGGATTCGAATACGTCAGATGTGGATTTTTCCTCTAAGGTCGAGCTTGATTCAATCCCGATATCTAAGGCGCCGTATGGAATGACGCTTGTGCAGAGACATGAGACGTGGAAACGAGTGAAGGAGGAATTGCAAGAACTTAGTGATTAGACTTCAGTAGATTTAGTAAAATACTATGAAGAACTTCAAATGTTATCTTGAACTCTTGATTTGAAGTTCATATTGGAATATATCTTAAACTCTTGATGGAAAATTGTTATGGAGAACACTAGTTTGCGAAGAGAGATGATTATCTCCATTTGTACATTGATGTCTATAAATTGAGCAAGATGAGAATGAAGGACCAGTATCCCTTACAACGAATGGGAGATCTACTCGATCAGCTGCAAGGGTCGATAGTCTCTTCTAAGATTAAGTTAAGATTTGATTGACACCATTTGAAAATTCGAGATTCGGATATTGCGATTAAGGCATTCCGGACAAACCACGGCTAACCTACTCCGGAAGACAAAAAGGTTTTGAGCGGGACAAGTCTTAGAAGAGCTGTAAGAGTTAAGAGGAGAGTTTTTGGACAATTGTTTTGACATTGCCTCGCGGTATGAGGGATTTGGAGATTATAACTAATTCTCCAAGATAAGGTCTAGGTTAAGTATTGATGTAAAGGGAGAAGTAATAACAAACGTGCCTGGTCAAGCGGTGTGAAGTATAATACTTCCTTCATTGCTTGGGAGTTGCCACAAGGATTGAGGAAACATAACATCAAAGTTTGGTTCGACATTAACCAAAGCCAACGGTGTAAATTGGAAATCTGATCTTCTTTGTCAAAGACGATAAAAGAGAAACATAATAGAAAATTGCATTGAGAAAGACACGAGAAAGAAGTTGAGTTTCCGATATATCAGACCTTTTTTTTGAGATCTTAGCGCGAGTTGGGAAAGTAGCTTACCGGTTGGTGTGGCTGCCGAGAGTAGAGGGTGTTCAATGGTGGTTCAGGTGTTTCAGTCGAGGGAGTACATCCATGACTCAAGACACGTTGTCAATCATGAGGATTTAGTGGTAGAGAAGGAATTGATGAGGCTAACTGGAAGACGGAAGGTATCTTTGGTTAAGTTTTACGCTAAGCTAGTAGCATTAATAGAATCAACGGGTTAGACCTACTTCTTCCCTTGGTTGAGTTATGTGCCTGTGTGATTATATGTGTAGTTGTGTCGTGTGCATGAGTGTGTTATATGACCTGATATATCTCGCATTGGTAGATCAAGTAGTTTGTGTAGATAGATTAGAAGGTTTCAGCCTTCTTAACGTGAGAGTTCAAACCTCGGCCTTAAGGACCGAGAAGTTCAGCGTGTGGAAAGTTTCGGGACGAAACTTGTTTTTAGGGGGATCAGATGTAACGCCTCAAATTTTAGGAGCGGTTGCGAGATCTATTTTTCCGGCTTTTATCAATATTTTATTAGCTTAAATAATTTTATATAATTTTTTAAAATTAATTTACGACGTAAAATATCTTTCCGGAGTATATTATTATTTTGGATATGTTATTATTATTTTCGAAAAAGTCAGAGAAATTTTCTTATTTAAAAATTCCGATCCGAGTGTTCCGATCGAATATGTATGATTCCTATTTTCCTTATTTCTTTTCTCCTCTACTTCTCTTTCTTTTTATTTATTTATTTTTGGGGTTGTCCTTTCCCTCTCCTATTTGGCTCTTCTCTCTCACTGACCATTGAAGGATATGCCACCCATAGCTGCAGCCCTAGCCCTGCTCAGCCTACCCGACTCCTCGCCTCCCTCGCCAAACCCCCCTTCTCACGCCTTCCTCACCAGCACTCCTCAATCTCACTCCTATCACCTGCTCCTCCTTTCTGTTTCCTTTGTTGAGACAACACCAGCATATGCATCTCATCTCACCACCCCTGCTGCCATTGCATTCGATCAGGAAGCCGAACACCATGCTCCACTCCAGCCTCCTCCGATCCACCGACCTCCCGTTTAGGCATCACCGGAAATGGCCGGATAGGACCCCCCTTCTTTGCTTGAACCACCCTCGCGCTCTCTCTCGGTCCCCTTATATTGCTCCTGTTGCAAGCCGCAACCAACGAGCCAACAAGGAACCTAGTTGCTTGCAACGAGTCGCCAAAGAGCTACCCAACCTCGCCGCCTTCGCCTCGCCCCTAGTCAGCTCCTCTATCGAAGCCCTATTTTTCCATCCTCTATCGAACCGGAGAGCGAAGCCCCTGCTCCTCTGCCGCCGGGAAGAGACACCAAGCTTCGCCAGGACTGCCAACAACTCTGCCAGATAGGGGCCCTCCTTGCCCTAGCGTCTGCCGGAGCCATGGCCGCCGCCGTCGCCGCCGATTCCTCTATTCCCAGCGTGCACTCATGTCTCAGGAGGAAGAAAACCCTTTTGGGTTATTTACAATCGGGCCCCCTCTATTTATATGTAATTACAATATTTACCCATATTTTTCATATTACAGATTTGACCCAATTTTTAGAAATTTGAATATATGCCCCTGCATGATTAATTACAGATTTGGCCCATATTTTTTATTTACAGAATATATCCCCAAGTTTATGGAACTTCATAAATTGCCCCAAAAAACATTTTCCCGGTCTTTAACCTTAGATTTTTAAATACGGGGATATTCTTATATTTATAATATACTACATATTATGCCCTTGTTGGATTAATTGCGGGTTATGGCTCAAAGATGTAATTACAGGATTTTATTGTTGACTTTGAAAACGAGTTTTACCTTGGGTTATGATGTTATACAAATTGCCCGGAATATATATTCACGGTTTTTAACTTGGGTTTTAAAAGTGGGGTTTCCTTAGATTTATATATGTTAATTATTCCGTTCAAATTTAGCTTATAAGCTAAATTTGTTTAGTTTGGTGCTAGGTTCGGAAGCGCCCCGGTAAAGGCCTAACGGGTCCAAGTCGACATCCGTTAAAACGACTTCCGTCTTTTGACGTCGTGTGAGTATTCTTTCCCCTCGATCTAGTTATGTTTAGTAGTAACAGTAGTATCATGCTAGGTTGGTTATAGCATAACTTAGAGTGATTACCAAGTAGTGGCTATGGACCTAGGTGAGTGTTTGAGGATTGTAAAATGTTGTAAGGCTTGAGGAGTTGATATTATCTTGTGAGGTTGTTTATGACTTTAAGTTGTATGTTGAGCTTGTGAGAATTTAGGGGTTGAGTTTGTATGATTGTTGAGGTTGTGGACTAAACGAGAGTATCCTAGCATGGTTTGGTTTATGATCTTCCGAGATCATTGGGACTAGAAGTCTAAGGATTTCTAGCATGTGAGAGAGATGTTGATTGTGTGCTTTGTCTTGACCAGGCGTTGAGTGCCTTCCTAGGATTTGGCAAACTCTAACACTTAACTCTCAGTTTAGGATCAGACAAGTCACCTCGGTCAGCCAAATTCCACCCCGGCCGAGATGTTCATCGACTGAACGAGATGCTTAGGGTTAAGGTTAAAGACTCTAACTTTCAGGGTCCTACTGGAATCTAAGATTATTATATCATTGATTTTCCCACAACCTTCAGCCAATCACCCTAGAATCACACAAAGAGATTAGCCACTCATCATCATGAAAGTATTAATCAAGTATATGGGAAGAAGGTGAATATTTGAACAATAAGAATTTAATGAAAGGACTTCAATAACTAAATCAAATATCACAACAAAAGCGTTCTTTGGATAGAAATCCAACAAAGGAAGACAACAAGGAAGGGAATCTAAGATAATCTTACAAAAACCTTTCAAAAGCTATCAAAGCTACAATCTTCCTTCTTCAACCTTCAAAAAGGTCCTTCAAATCTCCCAACTGGAGTATGCCGCAGCGATGTAGTAGGTGTAAAGCAAGGTGATAGCGGATGTCGGATTTGTGGGAAATCCGACCCTTTTTATAGGAAAATAACTCTCCAAAGATAAGATATCTTAGAAAGATCTCTTCCCATAAAAATAGGTAAAATATATGATCTAGTATATCTTCTTCCTTCCAGGAGCCAAGCCCAAAAATATAAGATCTCTTTCCAAAGATACAAGATCTCAGCCAAGAATAAAATATTCTCGCCGCGTCCTAGGTGTTCGCCTCGGTCGAGTCGACTTCTCTGGATCACCTCGGTCGAGGTGAATCTGTGGTCAACCGAGGTGAGTCACAACTGAATGTGAAATCTCTCAAATCTGGTACAAAGTGAATCCTAAATCCATGGCTACGCTTCTTGGATGGTTCCTTATGCTCCTGGTTGTAGCCCAATGACTCCATAGCTCCTTTTGCTCCTTTTTGATGCAAAATGTGCCAATTTACCTACGATTACAACAAAACTAGGTGTAGACCTTGATTCTCGCAAAGGTAGATGAAATGGTAATATAATCACATTTTATACATGCTAACATGCAGATTATTGAAGATAAAACGTCCAAACAAACCCCAAAATATAGACTATAATTCATGCTATCACTTCGGTTATTGTGCACCTCTGTCCATGCATCCCAAAAAGTAAAGTAAAAAAGGAAAAGTGTGAAATAAGCAAAGCTTATTGGTGGATGATGTTGAAAGTCAAGTGAAAGTGAAGTGATATCCTTTTCCTGGATTCTTGCACCACATTACCTTCCATACATCCCTACCCTACACGTTTCTTGACCTTTCTTTTGAGAAGCCCTTGAGACCTCGAGCTTGTTGATTAACTTAGTGGTTTAAATTGGATGATACATGATTAATTTCGATAATTATGATTTATTATGCATTCTACGATTTTATGCAAAGATGTACAACTTTCTTATATTTATAAAATGTTTTGATCATATCTTGATTTTAAATTCCATGAAGTATTCTCTTAGAGTGATCTATGATTGTAGCACACCATAAAAATGTTTTTGAAGGACTTTTACATTGATCTTCTTGACTTATAATCCATTCTATCTTGTATTTTATATGCGGAACTTTCTTGGGGACAAGCAAGGGCTAAGTATAGGGTATTTTGATAGCATGAATTATTGTCTATATTTTGGGGTTTGTTGAGACGTTTTATCTTCAATAATCTGTATGTCGTATGTATATTATGTGATTATATTACCATTTCATCTACCTTTGCGGGAATCGAGTTCTACACCTAGTTTTGTTGTAATCGTAGGTAAAATGGCACGTTTTGCATCAAAAAGGAGCAAAAGGAGCTAAGGAGTCATTGGAGCTACATTCAGGAACATAAGGAAACATCCAGGAAGCATAGTCATGGATTAAAGATTCACTTTGGACCAGATTTTAGGGATTTCACATTCAGTTGTGATTCACCTCGGTTGACTACATATTCACCTCGACCGAGGTGATCCAGAGAAGTCGACTCGACCGAGGCGAACACCTGGGACGCGGCGAGAATATTTTATTCTTGGCTGAGATCTTTTATCTTTGTAAAGAGGATCTTATATTTTTGGGCTTGGCTCCTGGAAGGAAGAAGATATGATAGATCATATATTTTACCTATTTTTATGGGAAGAGATCTTTCTAAGATATCTTATCTTTGGAGAGTAATTTTCCTATAAAAAGGGTTGGATTTTCCACAAATCCATATCATGCTATACATCTCGGATAGATCCGAATACACCGCTGCAGCCATACTCCAGTTGGGAGATTTGAAGAACCTTTTTGAAGGTTGAAGGAAGAAAGTCTATAGCTTTTTATAGCTTTTTGAAAGGTTTTTGTAAGATCATCTTAGATTCCCTTCCTCTTTGTTGTCTTGTTGGATTTATATCCAAGGAACGCTTGTGGGTTTGATAATTGATTCAGTTATTGAAGCCTTTCTCTTAAGGTTTTTTTGTTCAATTATTCTCTTCCTTCCCAAATATTTGATTAATACTTTTATGATGATGAGTGGCTAATCTCTTTGTGTGATTCTAGGGTGATTGGCTGAAGGTTGTGGGAAAAACTATGATAGAATAATCTTAATCACAGTAGGACCCTGAAAGTTCGAGTCTTTAGCTTAACCCTAAGCATCTCGCTCAGTCGATGAACATCTCGGCCGGGGTGGAATTTGGCTGACCGAGTTGACTTATCTGATCCAAAACTGAGAGTTGAGTGTTAGAGTTTGCCAAATCCTATCCTTATTCCACCTTTCCTAGTTCAATGCAAGCCTAGGATGAGACTTACCTGGTAATTCCTTAGTTTCTTTACCTAAGATCATAAGTGTAGGTAATAAAGGTTTATCCTTTATTGGGGTTTGAGTGTGCTTTCATCCCATCTTTGTGAATTAGCCTGAGACTTACCCGGTAAAGGTTGATTCTATTCCCTTAGATGGTGTGTTAGTTTGAGGTTATAGTTCTTTATCTTAATTCCTTGAGACTTACCCGGTAATAGGAGTTACGGTTTGGGATTAGTGAGTAGTGAGACTTACCCGGTGATCTATTCCACTTTAGTAACACCTTCCCTTTGCAAAAACCTCAGCTTTGTTCTGTAATAACCGGAAATTTATTTCCGTTTATTATCGAATTAAACCGGATTTCGACCCGTTCAATTTTTCTTATGGTGCCTAGTGTCATGTATTAACATAAAACTTATCATTTTTTGTGAATCTATTACTTACATAAAATGATAAAAATCATCAAAATCCTACTCTTGCAAGATTAGAATTTAATTGCCTCTTTGGACCAAGCCAAGAGAAGGATGACAAGGCCATGACAATCTATGGACAAGTTTTGACAAGACCAATCAACCCACTCCCACCTTTATGGTTTCGGCCCACTAGCCCAAATCTCCTGCAAATGAAGACAACCGGCAACCCTAGGCAACTACTTATGCGTACCCTTCATAGCGTTGATCCCGTATCTGCAGCAGACGGACAACCTCCCCTTGTTCACACGTGAATCGATGACTTGCAACTCTAGCCGTCGCCTCCTACCACGGCTCAACTCCTCACGCTCTTCCTCCCTCACACTGTTCCTGTCTCCCTTGAAGACACTCCAACGTAGTTGCTCCAGCCTCCAGGAGAGGAAGCCAATCCGTAAGTAACGAGCCTGCAAAAGGCTCCTTCAAGCCACAGTCACGGACTGCTCCTCAATAACGAGCTTTACTCCCTATTGACAGACTAATTCCTCTCCTGGATCCGTCCACTTCAACCGTGTCCCTTCCCCTTCAACTACCAGTAGTTGGTGCAGCGCCCCCCCTAGTAGACGCAAGCAATGGGCCACACCACCATCTTGCCTCTGTCACGCAGACCATGCTTCCTCCTGTCTGGGTTTCCTAGTCAGTGTTGTTGTTGTCGCAAAGGAGAGCTTGGGAGCCTTCATTCTTAGTGCACGCAGAGGTGAGCTGTCTCTTTCTCCTCTCTTTATTCGATCCATATGTACGTAACTAGTACCTCTCCCCATGCCTTGTGTAATCACGCCATCCAGACTCGTGAGTTCTCTTCACAGATGCAACAACAAGAGTAGGATATGGGCTATCCTTCTACACTGGTACAAGGATGAAACAAGCATCTCTTGGCCGACAACAGAAATCGATCCTTCAAACACCTAAATCCTGAGTTGCACAAATTGTCGAACATCCAAGTTCAGGATCAGAGTTGGGTATGTTGGACTCCTCTTTTGTAGCTGATTTTCGGGTATGTTGTAGTCAGTGTTACATAGTATATCATACTAAAATTTGGGAACAATCGGAGTTACGGTGTGAGAGTTATAGTATTCCGAAGTTGGCTATTCATGCAGTTTTTCTTTTAGTGTGATGAGTTTGAGGAAATTTGCTTGAGATGCAGTTTTGTGGAATAAATTTGGAGGGGTTATTAACTTCTGTTAGACTTGAAATTCTGAAAACTTATAGTTGATATAGTATAGTAGATCATACTAAAATTTTAGAGGAATCCATGCTACGGTTTGAGAGTTATGGTGTCTCAAATTTGAATCCTCACACAGTTTTTAAAACTGTGCTGAGTGTTGGGAAAAACAGCATCTGATGCTGTTTTGAGAGATAGTTTTGAATAAGATTTTGATCTCTGTTTGACTTGAATTTTGGATATGATATAGTTGGCTTACTGTGGTGGAACATATTAAAATTTGGGATGAATCCAGCTAGTGGTTTAGGAGTTATGAATTTTTCAAGTTGAGACCTTAAACAGTTTTCTGGATGTTGCTGAAATTGTTAAGTGCTGGAATTTTCTGGGTTGTGCAGTCATGTTTGAGCTTAGGTTTGGATACATTAGAAACATAAACCACCGTTCAGTTTTTAGTATGTTATAGAGTGTCATACATAGTTCAACATATCAAAAGTTGAGACCGATCCAACGGTCGGATCTGGATCCATAGGAGCTCAAAGTAGGCTAGTTGAGCTGTTTGAGAAAGAACTCAGAAATTGGCTAAGTATAATTTCTGGTTTTGGAACCGACTTTGAGAATTTGTGTAGAAGTGATTATTATGTATTTTTGGGAAATTTTGACTACTATGGATAGAGTGCATAGCATAAAAGATTTAGAGATTTTGTTAGACTTTTTATAATTTTTATTCGGTTCTCATATCTTAAGCCAAAGTCGGAACTTGACGACTTTTTATTAAAGTCAAGAATGTAGTTAACTCTTCTAAATCTTTAGCAAACTTTCCTTTGAGAGTTTGAGTGTGATTTTGAGTTCCAAAGAATAGTTTGGAACTTTGTTATGGAATTTTATAAAGTTTCGGGACCAGGGGTAAAACAGTCAATTATTCGTATAAGTGTATTTTGGTAATTTATCTGATGATAGAGTTAAATATCTTAGAAGTCAGAGACTTATAATTAAGTGGGATACATTATTGATCCACTTGCCTTTTATGACAGGCGGTTGAGTTCCTGCGGTTACAGACCGAGTCGAGATAGCGAGATTATGTTTGAATTCAGGTAAGTCCTTTGGGCTTACTTAGCTGACTTCCAGATATGAGTGTGGATAAAGATAGTGGTGTGTGAATAAGATGTTTATATTTATATTTTAGTAATAATTATTTACCGACCTATACCTTGGCCTAAGAGTAACGGGCGGTGGCATTTTGCTCAGTTAGCTTGAGGGCGTTGGGGGTTTCTTTAGGGACTAGTCCAGACTCGGTTTGTAGTGATGCTACCGGCGGAGGTAAGTTAGACCTACACCCAGTTGGATAAGGAACGGAGGCGAGAACTCTTAAGATTCTCGTGCCACAACTGTAAAATGGAATAAAGTGAATCACTTAACTACTAGATAATAACCGGTTTGTGTGCCAGCATGATGATTGTTTATGTTACCTTATTTGTGTTTGTGCTATCCTTATTCTGCTTATTTTTGGATTGTTCGCTAACGGTTTATCCGTGTTGCAGAGAGATCCGGCACGGATGGTCAGCCGGGTCCACGTACTCATTAGATGGGGACGGGGGAGTCTCCCATACAACATGCATGTTATGTATATGTTTATGTTTTGTAAGGCTGTCACATGTGTACATTCATACAATAAAAATATTATGTTTCAAAATTGTTTAAGTACATTTGTGCCTTGTTGTAAGATCCAAGTAATGTTGTTGTTAAACTAAGGTCGGGACCCATTGTGAGGTCCTAACCAGTAGCTCCCCGAGTTCCGAGAACTTGGGGTGTTACAACATGGTATCAGAGCTCTGGGTTTGCAACAATGGCACTTGAAATCTTCTAAAAGACCGAATGTATAAAATAACTAGAACCCGAAAGGGGTCTAAGACTTACAAAACGGATTTTGTTTTTACACACGTGCATAGTCGGGTTGTGGGTTAGTAGTACGTCGGACCAACATCGTTCTCCGTGACCTCTGCAACTTGGAATGTTAGCTGAGTTAGTATATAGACTTATATTGATATGTTTTAAGGTATGATTATATATATGTATATGTGTAGCACGTTAGTATCCTAAAGGATACTTTAGATCCTTTAGTTGTGATATCATGAAGCGATTATTGCCTCATGATAAATCCGTAGCGAACTGGAAGAGTTTTCAACACGAGACAACGGATTCAGACCTAGGATCGAGTATTATACTCTGGTGGGCGTCCTGGCGACCCTATAAATCATCCGGAGAACGGGTGGGCAAGGAAGTAAAGATGTTGAGATAATTTTCACCACAAGTACAATCCGATGAGAAAGAAAATCCCGAGTCAGCTCACAAAGAAGGAATAGGAAGTCATACAAGGGACTTGGTCGTATGAAGCCGAGAGATGAATTAGAATAACTACGCAAGAGACGACAAGAGATCGGATTAGAGATAAGAATAAGGGAACAGGAATCATATAGAACGGAGTACAACCAAGATTTGCAGAGTAAAGAACATTACAATCGAGGTGGACGCCGCCATATGCAAGCATGGGCATGAGAGTACAAAGAAGATAGGGTGTGGACCCAGTTGTGAGAGATTAAAGGGTACAAGGATAGAGTGGGAGCTTAATGACGAGAAATAAACTTTGTAATCATGGAAGCCTGTGGAGTCCTTCAAGAATACAAGAATTTTGAAGAAACTTCGTCATAAGTATTAAAGAAACTAGGAGTCTAAAACTAAGACAACAAATTTCTATAAAGGTAGCATTACAAAACAACACCAATCAAAGGGAAGAATGTGGAGAAGTGATTTTTGGTGGACTAGAGAGTCCACAATAACTTCTCATTCGCATAAAGATTTAAGTTACCAACATTAATGGTCTTATCAAAGAACAACACACACGTTATCGTGGAAGACTTGATCAACTCATTGACGACTGATGAATGTTAGGACTAGACTCAGAAGAGTTTAGTGATCTCATAAGAGAACAAGAGAAGTGCAGACTGTGGAAGGAGCTAAAGGAGTATTAACAAGGAAACTAGTGGTATTTGGTTGGCAGATAAGAAGAATAACCACAAAATTACAAATGAATTTTATCGACATCTAGAGAAATCCTTACAGGGATCAACTGTGACAATTGTTAAGATAAATCGATATAAGTACTAGTATCCTGGTTAGTAACATGAAAAGAGCCCAAACTAATAACTACAATTAAGAGCTTATGACGTCCAAAAATGACCCCCTTATGTCATAAAAGATATCAATCAAGGAAATTGTTTGAGTGGTTGCTTACCTACAGGATAAGGAAAATTTGACAGGTCACAATTAGTACATATGGATACGTATAAGAACTAGAGGAGTAAGAAGAAGCAGATGATTTTGATTAGATTCTACGTCATTCCGGACGGAGGGTACTCTGCATTCCACACAAATGAGACGGATGGTGCTCTTCCGCGCAAAAGTGGGGGTCAATTTTCTAGATTGACATAAGAACACCTTATGACTAAAGATGCGACACAGAATAATTGGAAGTATTGAGGCAGCACAAACATAGAAAGTATGATTTAATGCCTTGGTGAAATGCCTTATCGAGTTGGGAGGTGATTGTAGGTGGAATCCACGTCTTTGTTAGAACAAACATAAGAAAGAGTAAAGTTGAAGGACTGAAGGTTGTTATACGGATCCTGTATCACCCAAATAAGATGATTACCGAAAAGTGTTTGTACAAGAATTTGATGAGAAGTGGTGGAAATCCAATAAAAATTCAAGCTAACCCTGACAACCAATAATATGTGGATGAAAGAGTAGTAGTGAGACTACATACAAAGGGTGTGCTAAAAGTCCATTCTAGGCTGATGACATAAGATTTGATGAAAGTAATAAGACCAATCAACGTGATTCGAAACACGTGTACGAGGAAACTCAAAGGGATTTAACTATCCTACGGGGGTAAAGATTTAAAGTAGGTAAAGCGACATGCGTATAAGGACAACATAATAAATGCGAGTCGGGAAAGTTAACTTGTGAGAAAATCATATACATCTGATGTTTCGTATACAAATGGTCCCGGTAGATGTTTAATAAAAGTCATACTATCGGACCAAGAACACTATGATTGATGAAGTGTAAGCCAAGCGAATAGCTTAACTAGTGAGAAGGAAAGTCATGTATCAAAAGACCGTCTGGCTAGATTTAAATAAAGTATTGAGATGAGGATGCCTTGATGGAATCTATGCAACAGTACAACATAACTGAGGCCCCAACACGAAATGGGTAACAATGATCAACTGACAATTTGAGACCGTCGGAGAATGAAAAATGTTATAAGATGAGTCACTAGTAGAAGAGTTCACAAGACAAACATGAGAGACCATCTTGCGGTTGGTATAATTGACTCGGTATAGACTTATTACCGTACCTCGATAATTTGGAGCTAAATAGAAAACTCCATGTCAAGATTGAAAATAGATCAAGGTAAGGACTTATAGGTCAACGTGTTGTGCCCTAGGTTAGAGGTTAAAAGGATTGTAGAAGGATAACCATATTGAGTAGTCTTGACGAGTAGTAGGTAGAGTTTTGATGAGGCCTAAGTCAACTCCGGGAATTTCTAAGACCACACATTCCAATCCTCCAAGGAAGCATAACCGGTGAGTTATTTTGTTGAGGAGTTTCTAGATCAATTGTGAAACTCAGGGAGACGAGGACCATAGTTTTGATAAATACGGATATTTTATCTCAAGGTTTGGACAGCTATTACACACGGTTTAGAGTACGAGCTTGCACTGTACTATAGTGAATCATCCTTAGAATGACGGTCGGTTTGAGAGGACCTTACCGTTATTAGAAAGGAATTGATAGGCGAAAGTTTGGTAAATCATCAAGACTCACGGAAGACGCCATTATGAGTAACGGGTGACAATAGAATGAACAGAGTAGCATAGAGATCTATATAGAATGAAATGTTATTAGAAAGGAATTTATAGGCGAAAGTTTGGTAAATCATCCTGACTCACGGAAGACGCCATTATGAGTAACGGGTGATAGTAGAATGAACAGAGTAGTATAGAGATCTATATGGAAACCTCCATTGGGGAGTGCGATTTTGAGTTAGATAAAGTTGAAAGCTTGACCAGAAGAAGGTGAAGATTTATTAATTAAAGGGAGATCCAATTGGGTCACATTAAAGAAGCCGGACTAAACGAGTTGTATATCGAAGAGCATTAGACACTTAGTGAAGTGCCGGCGGAAGTTTAAGATCATTGTTTTAGATTTGCTAGTCGGGATCTTCCGAAAGGTAGAAGCAAGTGGACCACCGGAATGAATAAAGTTTCTATAGTTATTTACGTTAGAGTTATCAAAAGAGTTGGAAGTGAGCTTAGAAAAGCGAACCGTTGACATCTTAGGGTAGATGGGGGAGTTATTTATCGATTAGCACCCCTACCCGTACTAGAGAGGTACGCCCAGGGTTCCACATGCCTCAGTTGAAAGAGAGCTTGCCGGATCTGAGACATGTCATCAGCTATGAGGATTCGATAGTGGAAGCTAGACCATACTTTTGTCGAGTATCCGGTGACCATCCTCGACGCAAAGTACTAGACACCTACGATATAAAGATATATGACGCTGCAAATCTAGTGACCTAGATGACGAGCCGACGAGGCTACCTAAGAGACAAAGGATAGCCTTAGGAGTAGTTATCATGAGTTCCTTGCGGAGTCCGCAACGACCCCTTCACCGACGAGTTAGTACTTGTGTATGACTTATCTGATGATGTGAGTACTTCTGTGGGTGAATGTTTAATTATTATATTTTTTTTTGGTTAAATTCTATGGTCTCTGAGTGATTCTTGCATGTTAGAAAGTTAGAACGAAGATTCTTTAGAGAAAGAGTTATATGTTCCGATTCTAATTATAGAAAGTTATTGGAGTGATGATCTTTGTTCTAAGTTTCGGGACGAAACTTATTTTAAGGGGGTACTGATGTAATAACCGGAAATTTATTTCCGTTTATTATCGAATTAAACCGGATTTCGACCCGTTCAATTTTGCTTATGGTGCCTAGTGTCATGTATTAACATAAAACTTATCATTTTATGTGAATCTATTACGTACATAAAATGATAAAAATCATCAAAACCCTACTCTTGCAAGATTAAAATTTAAATGCCTCTTTGGACCAAGCCAAGACAAGGATGACAAGGCCATGACAATCTATGGACAAGTTTTGACAAGACCAATCAGCCCACTCCCACCTTTAAGGTTTCGGCCCACTAGCCCAAAGCTCCTGCAAATGAAGACAACCGGCAACCCTAGGCAACTACTTATGCGTACCCTTCATAGCGTTGATCCCGTATATGCAGCAGACGGACAACCTCCCCTTGTTCACACGTGAGTCGATGACCTGCAACTCTAGCCGTCGCCTCCTACCACGGCTCTCCTCCTCAAGCTCTTCCTCCCTCACACTGTTCCTGTCTCCCTTGAAGACACTCCAGCGTAGTTGCTCCAGCCTCCAGGAGAGGAAGCCAATCCGTAAGTAACGAGCCTACAAAAGGCTTCTTCAAGCCACAGTCACGGATTGCTCCTCAATAACGAGCTTTACTCCCTCTTGACATACTAATTCCTCTCCTGGATCCGTCTACTTCAACCGTGTTCCTTCCCCTTCAACTACCAGTAGTTGGTGCAGCGCCCCCCTAGTAGACGCAAGCAATGGGCCACGCCACCATCTTGCCTCTGTCACGCAGACCATGCTTCCTCATGTCTGGGTTTCCTAGTCAGTGTTGTTGTTTTCGCAAGGGAGAGCTTGGGAGCCTTCATTCTTAGTGCACGCAGAAGTGAGCTTTCTCTTTCTCCTCTCTTTATTCGATCCATATGTACGTAACTAGTACCTCTCCCCATGCCTTGTGTAATCACGCCATCCAGACTCGTGAGTTCTCTTCACAGATGCAACAACTAGAGTAGGATATGGGCTAGCCTTCTACACCGGTACAAGGACGAAACAAGCGTCTCTTGGCCGACAACAGAAATCGATCCTTCAAACACCTAAATCCTGAGTAGCACAAATTGTCGAACATCCAAGTTCAGGATCAGAGTTGGGTATGTTGGACTACTCTTTTGTAGCTGATTTTCGGGTATGTTGTAGTCAGTGTTGCATAGTATATCATACTAAAATTTGGGAACAATCGGAGTTACGGTGTGAGAGTTATAGTATTCCGAAGTTGGCTATTCATGCAGTTTTTCTTTTAGTGTGCTGAGTTTGAGGAAATTTGCTTGAGATGCAGTTTTGTGGAATAAATTTGGAGGGGTTATTAACTTCTGTTAGACTTGAAATTCTGACAACTTATAGTTGATATAGTATAGTAGATCATACTAAAATTTTAGAGGAGTCCATGCTACGGTTTGAGAGTTATGGTGTCTCAAAGTTGACTCCTCACACAGTTTTTAAAACTGTGCTGAGTGTTGGGAAAAACAGCATGTGATGCTGTTTTGAGAGATAGTTTTGCATATAAGTTTGATCCTTGTTTGACTTGAATTTTGGATATGATATAGTTGGCTTATTGTGGTGGAACATATTAAAATTTGGGATGAATCTAGCTAGTGGTTTAGGAGTTATGAATTTTTGAAGTTGAGACCTTAAACAGTTTTCTGGATGTTGCTGAAATTGTCAAGTGCTGGAATTTTCTGGGTTGTGCAGTCATGTTTGAGCTTAGGTTTGGATACCTTAGAAACATAATCCACCGTTCAGTTTTTAGTATGTTATAGAGTGTCATACATAGTTCAACATATCAAAAGTTGAGACCAATCCAACGGTCGGATCTGGATCCATAGGAGCTCAAAGTAGGCTAGTTGAGCTGTTTGAGAAAGAACTCAGAAATTGGCTATGTATAATTTCTGGTTTTGAAACCGACTTTGAGAATTTGTGTAGAAGTGATTATTATGTATTTTTGGGAAATTCTGACTACTATGGATAGAGTGCATAGCATAAAAGATTTAGAGATTTTGTTAGACTTTTTATAATTTTTATTCGGTTCTCATATCTTAAGCCAAAGTCGGACCTTGACGACTTTTTATGAAAGTCAAGAATGTAGTTAACTCTTCTAAATCTTTAGAAAACTTTCCTTTGAGAGTTTGAGTGTGATTTTGAGTTCCAAAGAATAGTTTGGAATTTGTTATGGAATTTTATAAAGTTTCGGGACCAGGGGTAAAACAGTCAATTATTCGTATAAGGGTATTTTGGTAATTTATCTGATGATAGAGTTAAATATCTTAGAAGTCAGAGACTTCTAATTAAGTGGGATACATTATTGATCCACTTGCCTTTTATAACAGGCGGTTGAGTTCCTGCGGTTACAGACCGAGTCGAGATAGCGAGATTATGTTTGAATTCAGGTAAGTCCTTTGGGCTTACTTAGCTGACTTCCACATATGAGTGTGGATAAAGATAGTGGTGTGTGAATAAGATGTTTATATTTATATTTTAGTAATAATTATCTACCGACCTATACCTTGGCCTAAGAGTAACGGGCGGTGGCATTCTGCTCAATTAGCTTTAGGGCGCTGGGGGTTTCTTTAGGGACTAGTCCACACTCGGTTTGTAGTGATGCTACCGGCGGAGGTAAGCTAGACCTACACCCAGTTGGATAAGGAACGGAGGCGAGAACTCTTAAGATTCTCGTGCCACAACTGTAAAATGGAATAAGGTGAATCACTTAACTACTAGATAATAACCGGTTTGTGTGCCAGCATGATGATTGTTTATGTTACCTTATTTGTGTTTGTGCTATCCTTATTCGGCTTATTTTTGGATTGTTAGCTAACGGTTTATCCGTGTTGTAGATTGGTAGAGATAGACAGTTGCAGAGAGATCCGGCACGGATGGTCAGCCGGGTCCACGTACTCATTAGATGGGGACGGGGGAGTCTCCCATACAGCATGCATGTTATGCATATGTTTATGTTTTGTAAGGCTGTCACATGTGTACATTCATACAATAAAAATATTATGTTTCAAAATTGTTTAAGTACATTTGTGCCTTGTTGTAAGATCCAAGTAATGTTGTTGTTAAACCAAGGTCGGAACCCATTGTGAGGTCCTAACCAGTAGCTCCCCGAGTTCCGAGAACTTGGGGTGTTACATGTCCTCTTATCTTGAGATCTTGAGTTGGAACCACAACTAGATGCTTTAATCCCTAGAATTGCATATTTCTTTTATTGACTTTTATCATCTTTGATTGTTTTAATTGCTTGTGGTTAGTAATTGCTAAAGCTTACCAATTTCGACTTTGTTTCACTAAGTCCCTGTGATCGACCCCTGGAATTCCTTGCTTTTTACTACGATTGACCCGTACACTGCGGGTTCGCATCCTTGTTTTAAGCTTACATCTAGGGTTATAAATTTAAAGCTTGCACACACCATTTGGAGCAAATAGTAAGGATTTAGAAGATGGTAATACGACATGAGTAGAAGGACAACATAACAAATGCGAGTTGAGAAAATTGATTTTTGAGAAAATCATATGCATCTGATGTTTCTTATATAAGGGGTACCAGTAGACGTTTAATAAAAGTCATATTATTGGACCGATAGCTCTATGATGGATAAAGTGTAACCCGAGCGAATGGCTTAACCAGTGAGAAAGAACGCCATGCGTCAAAATGGTGGGTATCGCTGAATTTAGATAAAATGTTGAGATGAAGATACCTTTATGAAATCTATGCAAGAGTACAACAAAACTAGGGTTTCAACCCGGAATGAGTGGTAATGATCCATTGACAGTTAGAGATTGAATTGGATAAGGAAAATGTTATAAGATGAGCCACCTAGTAGAAAAGTTCACATGACAAGCATGAGAGACCATCATGTGGGGGATATTATTGCCTCGGTGTAGACTTATTACTACACCTCGAAAATTTGGAGTTAAATAGAGAACTCCATGTCAAGATGGTAAATATGTCAAGGCAATGACTTGTAGGTCATCGCGATGTGCTCCTAATTTGGAGGTAAAAAGGATTGTGAAAGAATAACCCCGTTGCGTAGTTATGACGAGTAGTAGTCGAATTCCGATGAGACATAAGGGAATTCCAGGAATTTCTAAGACCGCACGTTCCAATCCTTACAAGGAGGCGTTACCGGCGAGTTATTTGACTGAGGAATTCTCTAGACCTAATGTGAAACTCCATGGGGGTCGAGGATCATGATTGCGACATATATGGACGGTTATTTCGAGGTTTTGGACGGCCGATACTCACGGCTAGAGTACAAGCCTTTCCTTTACTATAGCAAATCATCTTTAAACTGACGGTCTGTTTGAAGAGGATCCTACCTTTATTAGAAGGTAAGTTATAGACAAGAGTTAGTAAATCATACTAACTCACGGAGAACGCCATTATGAGTAATGGGTGGCAACTGATTGATAAGGGTAGCGCAACGGAACCAGTGGGCTCATAACCCAAAGATCATGAAACTCAAGGATATTACTTCTATTACCTCAAGGTAAAGAAATAGAGATCTTTATCAAAACCTCCGCTAGTAGTGTGACTTTGGATTTCAATAAGTTGTAAGCTTGACAAGATGTAAGTGTTGAGTCATTACTTGAGGAACGGTTCGACTGAGTCATATTAGGGAGACAAGACCAAGTGAGCGATCTTACAAAGAGCATTAGGCACTTAGTAAAGTGCCGGAAGAGGTCTAAGATCAATGTTTTGAAAGCGTTAATCAGGATCTTCCAAAAATTTAGGAACAATTGGATTAAATAAAAGGAGTAAAGTAATATGGTCATTTTCGGAAAGCCACCAAGAGTATTTGAAAGTAAGTCGAGGAATGGAACCTTGTGCGATCTTAAAGAAGACTGAGAAGTTAGTAACCGACCAACACCCCTACCCATACTAAGAGGTGTACACCCAGTGCTCACGTGTAATAGTTGGAGGAATAATTACGAGACCCGGGACGTGCCATCAGCTATGAAGATCTCATAGTTGGGCCGGACTATACTTTTGTAGAGTATCTGGTGACCGTCCTAGAAGCATAGTACTAGACGCCTACGACATAAGAATTTATGATACTGCAGATCCAGTGGTTTAGACAAGGAGCCGACGAGGCTACCTGGAAGACAGAGGGTAGCATTAGGAGTAGTTATCCTGAGTTCTTCGTGGAGTCATCTGCAACCCCTGTACCGACGAGTTAATACTCGGACATTGATATGTATGACTTATTTGATCATGTTATTACTTCCGTGTTTGAGTGTTAAATCTTTTGTGTCTCAATGCTATGATAATTAAGGTGATATTTCTATGTTCGAAAGATAGAGCGAAGATTTTGTAAAGAAGATTAGATATTCTGTTTCTACTTATAGAAGGTTATCGGAGTGATAGTTATTATGCTAAGTTTCGGGACGAAACTTATTTTAAGGGGGTTCTGTTGTAATAACTGGAAATTTTATTTCCGTTTAGTTCCGATGCAAATCGGATTTTTACCAACTCAACCTTACACGATGGTTAATACCACAAGTCTATGAATTTTGTACTCTTTATGTGAAATTTTTATTACACTTTTTAACCCTTATACACTTGTAACACTAAAATAGTTGGTCTTTTTACAAAACCTTTCGGGCCCATTAGACAAGCCCAAATTTAGGCTATGACAAGGCCCAAGCCTCTCAAGCCGGCACCTCATATTTGTCCTTGCAATTTGTACAGCTTCTGACACTTTTAATTCATCCTAAGTGTTTCTTTTCAAAAATGCTTCCACGTCAGCCCATTTTTTTAAAGTGATGCACATCTCTTTCCAGCTAAACCATGATATTCATCTCCCCGAATCTCGCACCGTTACCTCACCTTCACCTTAACTTCCGGATCAGAAGAGTCGCTTGCACACAGACGGCCGCACCAAGACTCGGTGCTACTGCATATCGTCGCCATCTGCACCTGTCCCTACCTCCCTCACTCACAGTAGGCGACCAGATTCCTCAGTAGACCAGGTGAGGCCATGATAGCCTCTGCATATCGTCGACGAGAGCAATATCATCAGCCATGGACGGAAACCAGAGGCCGATTTGTGGTATTAACCATCGTGTAATAACATGATCAAATAAGTCAACAAAACAGGCCGAATTTTCTACTCTTTATGGTTGATACAACAAATCGGAGTTCCGCGACTGCCGATGCCGAGCCAGACCCTCCTTCCTATTCCGACCTTTGCTGTGTTTGTTGTTAGTGGTGAGTCTCTACCCTCCTCTATTAATCTTACTGTCATAGTAAAGGGGAGAATGAAGGGGGTTAGGATGTGCTGTCTATCTTGGTACGAAGGAATAGGGGGCTGGGTTGCTTTGCCTATATGGGTTTATTGAGGTTGGAATGACTTAGAATAGGTTTAGTTTTGGATATGAATTGGGTAACAGTAGGTGAGTCATCCTTGTAGCTTAGGCATGTTTGTTGTAGAGTAGGGTAAACCAAAGGTTGTTGATGCAGGTTTATATTTGTAATATCTGGAAATGTTTAAACTCCGTTAATACCGATTTCAACCGGATTCCGATCCGCCAACCTAAATTTTTTTTAAATAAAATAAAATGATATTTAATTTCGATCACCTTATGTGACCTTGATTCACATATAATAATAAACTATATAACCGGAAATAATTCCGGACTTTTAAAATAAGACCGAAGAGCGGTCCCATACAAATACCGATCTAGTTATCTTTTCACTTTAGTTAAATGAGCAGACCAGGCCCAACAATTGGCCCAGTAACCATTCAGCCGGCCCACTTGCTTAGACCTTCCCTAATCCTCTACTAATTACTTTTAACCTAAACCTAATTTTTTTCTAACTGGCTGCTACGTGAGAACCGCTAACCATCTCCTCTACCGCAAAAGCTTCAATCCCGTCTCTGGAGAATCCACATCACCGCCACCCATTCTTGCCAGCTGCCATCACCGTCTCGCCGGAGACGTAGCTGGGGACGACACTCCACCCTCACCGAGAACCAGGGAAACGAGCCTCCCGCTTTTCTGTAGTCAACAACCACCCGAATCGCACCCAACCTCTGCTCGCAAAGTTGGACCTTCACCTCGGCGCTATAATGTTGCAGCAACCCGGAGGGGTCGATTGCTCAGCCTACGACAGACGGTGCCTTCGCGAGGCCAGACTGCCAGCGTCGGTCGGACCACCGCCGAGAGAGACTAGTGTTGCCGTCGTCCTTGCAGTAGGGAAATAGTGTTGGATTGCTGCTGCTGTTAAACACGCCTTGAGGACTTTCGAGACCAAGTACTCCAAGGGCCTTGTCGCTAAGGTTGTAGAGTCCCTGTTTGGCTCCGGTTTGAGCGACCCTGTGTTTGCCAAACATGTTTGCACGCTAGCCCTCTCGCCTCACCAGGGACGGTCATCGATCTCGATCCAAGCAGGCCGGAGTGGTGAGCTCCCTCTCTTGCAAACCTCCTGCTTCATTTGCACTGCTCTAAAGTTTGCAACTACATAAGTGTGAGGATACCGAATGTATGAGGGTATATACATGTTGGAGTAGAAGATTAAACATATATATAGTGTGTTCAAGATTAAACATGGTTATATAGGATTACAGTACATAACTGTATGTATATATAGAAGTAGGATTTTGAAAGAAATAAAATATACAAATATATATGTATAAGCAGTGTACATATATACGTACATATAGATTTACAAGTTGGAAGAGATGAGTATATATATGAATAGGTGTAGTGGACGCGTATGTGTATATATAGATGTATAAGAATGGATATGTGTAGGCTTATTTATAAGCGTAAGAGTGGTATGCATATGTAAGTATATATATAAATATATATTTGTAGGTATAAGTATAATGTATATAGATATATGGGTTACGTATGTAAGTACGAGTTGGGAGTTTTGAAATTATGTAATTATATATAAATACCGAGTAGTTACGGAATTATACGAGTTGAAGGAAAAGTTAGAGTATGTATATACGTATATATACAGGTAGAAGAGTAGAGTGGTAATCGAGAAAGAGGAGGAGTGTTGTTCTTTGAGGAGTGGTTTCGAGTTTTAACTTATAACTTATAAGAACTATTAGAGAGAAACAATTTATGGAAAACAAGTTCTAAAAGAAGTTAGTAGAATTCAAGAATAAATTTGAGAATTTTCGGCACTAAGGGTAAAATGGTCTTTTACCGTAAGAGAGCTTTTTCCGTAATCCCTTCGCATGAGGTTGGACATATGGATGTGATTTTGATCCGCTTGCCTTATTTGACAGGCGTTTGAGTTACCACGAGTACGGACCGATTTGAGACTTGTTAGAGTGTAATTTGACTCAAGTAAGTCTTTGCGACTTACTTAGCTGGTTTCTGGATATTAGTTGGGTGATAATGGTTGTGTGTGTGCAATGTGTGTTATTATAAAAATAACAACTTGTTAGGACGACCGTGGTTATTATGAGTTAAGGCCCAAGTGTATGTATAACGGGCCGTGACATCGTGATGAGTGTTTATTATTTTATGTTGGTGTGCTATTATTGTTCTCCTATTGTTTAGATAACTAGCTAATGGTTTCTTTTGTTGTGTTTTTAGATTTATCGCAGGTTAGACCAGCAGCTGAGTGATCCGGAAGTAGTGGTCAGCCGGGTCTCCGTACTCCTTAGAGTAGGGGTTTGGGTTGTTGTTTTGTCGTTCTTTCCTTTTGTTAACACAGTTTGTCTTTCCCCTTTGTTTAAGAACTATAGGCTGCTAGAACTTGTTGCATTCATTCCTATAAAAATACTATTTCATGTTTTTTTTCGGTTTTTCTTATTTGTGTCTTGTTGCAAGATCCTAGTAATATTGTTGTCAAACTGAGGTCGGGACCCATTGTGAGGTCCTAACCAGTAACGTTCCGAGTTCTGAGAATTCGGGGTGTTACAATATTAGTGAAATTATGGGTCCTCTTAGTATAGCGTATAGTGTATAGGTTAGTTGGGTTTAGTTCTTTTTTTTTATTCTTAAAGATATCGAACTTGGGATCTTAGGTCTTAGTGGAGATTTAGTTTTGCTGCTCATCGGTGTCGAACTTGGAACTTATAGGGTAGTATTATTGTAGATAGTATGGACATAAGTAATAAAAGTCTAGACCTTCTACACTCCTTTTTGTTTTTTTTCCCAGAAATTCTAATTGTGAACTGTTGACTTTGGGAAGGCATTTCGACACCCTAAATTGATCATCCACCGTTCAATATTTAGTATGATATATAGGGATATGTATACTGTGAGGTATCAAAAGTTGAGGTCCATCCAACGGTCGGATCTGGAATTATAAGGGCTCAAAGTAGGCTGGTTGGACAGTTATGAAAATACTTAGAATTTGGCCAAGTATGAAATATCTGGATTTTGGAAGGATCTTTGGATATTTGTGTAGGAGTGGTTGTTGAATGTTTTTTAGAGATCTTTGCTCCTATGAGTAGTATGCATATCATAGAGGACTTAGAGATTTATTTCGGAATTTTTATTTTTTTATTCGAGCTTCGTATCTTAAGCCAAAGTCGGACTTTAGCACCTTTTTATGAAATTCTAGATTTATATTTAATTCTTCTAAACTTTAGCAAACTTCCTTTTGAGAGTTACAGTGTGGATTGGAGTTTCACTGAATAGTTTAGAACTTTGTTATAGAATTTTCTAGAGTTTCGGGACCAAGGGTAAAATGGTCATTTACCCTTATAAGGTATTTTATTGAAATTTTTTTGATCGATAAAAGTATCTTAGAAGGTGGAAACTTCTAAGGCAGTGGGATACATTATTGATCCACATGCCTTTATTAGCAGGCATTTGAGTTTCTACGGTTGGAGACCAAGCTGAGATTTCGAGAGTTGAGATTTGATTCAGGTAAGTCCTTGCGACTTACTTAGCTGGTTTCTGGATATTAGTTGAGTGATAACAATGGTGTGTGTATCATGTGTGTTATAATAACAACTTGTTAGGACGACCGTCGTTATTATGTGTTAAGGCTCAAGTGTATGTATAACGGGCCGTGACATCACTGCCCAGCTCTGCCAGGAGACTGAGAGGTTCTCTATACCCAGACCATACAGGTACACGGTGAGATACATCAGATCCACTCCTGATGGGTACACGGGGGCGGAGGAGAGGTTTGGGAATCCCTCGTGTCACAAAATAAGTATCATTAGTAAGAGTGAACGACTTAAATGAAGATAATAAATGGATTGTTTGAAAGCATGATGTGTGTTTATTATTTTATGTGTGTGTGTGCTATTATTATTCTCCTAATGTTTAGATAACTAGCTAATGGTTGTTTTGTTGTGTTTTTAGATTTACCGCAAGTTAGAACGGCAGCTGAGTGATCTGGAAGTAGTGGTCAGCCGGGTCTCTGTACTCCTTAGAGTGAGGGTTTGGGTTGTTGCTTTGGTGTTCTTTTCCTCTTGTTAAGACAGTTAGTCTTTTCCGTCGTTTAAGTATTATAGGTTGTTAGACTTTGTTGCATTCATCCTGTTAAAAATACATTTTTATGAAATTTCGGTTTTTCTTATTTGTGTCTTATTGAAAGATCCAAGTAAAATTGTTGATAAACTGAGGTCGGGACCCATTATGAGGTCCTAACCAGTCATGTCCCGAGTTCTGAGAATTTGGGGTGTCACAATACACTATACAAAAGATAGGAAGATTAACAATATAAAAAGAAAAATTACAAGCAAAATGTACATATACTAGCAATAAAAACTTAGAATTAAAGAGTATCTTATCACTCATACGTCCTCTGGTAGATATATCATACAAGTATGAATTAAGGACACATCTTGTGGAGATATGTAGTCATTCCTCCAAAGATGTAGGATGTATATAATCGCCCTCATCCCTAGCATATGCAATTATGCACTATTTTTTGTTCGACATTACTTAGATAGATAAAAAAGATAAGAAATAATTTTTGAAATGACAATAAAATATACGTTATATGCATTTCGATGTTGGCACTAGATATAGCGTGTTTGCTCCCTGATCCCAATGCTACAAATCGAACGTCTACTTTTGATTGTACTTCATTTTCTGCGACGTAGATACTAAAAAGCTTGCATGGAGTCCCCTACAAAAAATAAAAATATTATTTTATTATAAAAATAGTTTTATTAAAAGAAGTGAATCTAAGAAGTATATAGAAACTACGAATCAAAATTATCTAGCAAACTACACAAAATAGCAACAAAAAAAAGTGCAAATGAGTCGAAGGAAAATGTGTGTATATACGTTCATAGCTCAAATCCCAAATTCTATCTTTTGTTCCCTTAATCCATTCATGTGACATTTAAAAAATTCGAAGACTTCCACGATTATAAGAAAATGAAACTCTCCAAGCTGTTTGAAAAGGAGCTTCAAACTTGTCCAACTCAAACTCTCCAAGCTCCCTCATCAATTATCACAAAGACTGATCAATGAAAGCGGACAAAGTATCCTCTGATACCTCGACAACGAGCAAAATAATAGGTTTAGGGTTTTTGTGCGGAAGTGTAGGTTAAAGGAAAGCGCCGATAAGAGATAAGGTCAATACTCTAACAAAGACTATCCACTAATAGAACCAATGTTCTCTCATTCATATCCAACTCAGCATAATGATAATAGTAACGGTCGAGAGCCTCAATGTTTATCAAATATTCCCAATAATGTCCGCTTAACACACGATACACTATACAAAAGATAGGATGATTAACAATATAAAAAAAAATTACAAGCAAAATGTACATATACTAGTAATAAATACTTAGAATTGAAGAGTATCTTACCACACATACGTCCTCCGATAGATATATCATACAAGTATGAATGAAGGACACATCTTGTGGAGATATGTAGTCATTCCTCCAAAGATGTAGGATGTATATAATCGCCCTCATCCCTAGCATATGCAATTATGCACTATTTTTTGTTCGACATTACTTAGATAGATAAAAAAAGATAAGAAATAATTTTTGAAATAACAATAAAATATACATTGTCTGCATTTCGATGTTGGCACTAGATATAGCGTGTTTGCTCCCTGATCTCAATGCTACAAATCGAACGTCTGCTTTTAATTGTACTTCATTTCCTGCGACGTAGATACTAAAAAGCTTGCATTGAGTCCCCTTCAAAAAAATAAAAATATTATTTTATTGTAAAAATAGTTTTATTAAAAGTAGTGAAACTAAATAAATATATAGAAACTACGAATCAAAATTATCTAGCAAACTACACAAAATAGCAACAAAAAAGTGCAAAGGAGTCGAAGGAAAATGTGTGTATATACGTTTATAACTCAAATCCCAAATTCTTTCTTTTGTCCTCTTAATCCATTCATGTGACATTTAACAAATTCAAAGACCTCCACGATTATAAGAAAATCAAACTCTCCAAGCTGATTGAGAAGGTGTTTCAAACTTGTCCAACTCAAACTCTCCAAGCTCTCTCATCAATTATCATAAAGACTGATCAATGAAAGCGGACAAAGTATCCTCTGATTCCGCGGCAACGAGAAAAAAAATAGGTTTAGGTTTTTGTGCGGAAGCGTAGGTTAAAGAAAAACGCCGATAAGAGATAAGGTCAATACTCTAACAAAGACTATCCACTAATAGAAACAACGTTCTCTCATTTATATCCAACTCAACATAGTGATAATAGTAACGGTCGAGAGGCTCAAAGTTTATCAAATATTCTCAATGTCCGCTTGACACACGATACACTATACAAAATATAGGAAGACTCATAATATAAGAAGAAGAAATTACTAGTAAAATGTACACATACTAGCAATAAAAACTTAGAATTAAAAAGTATCTTACCACACATATGTCATCCGGTTGAATATATCATACAAGTATGAATGAAGGACCCATCTTGTGGAGATATGTAGTCATTCCTCCAAAGATGTAGGATGTATGTAATCGACCTCATCCATAGCATATGCAATTGTGCACTTTATTCTGATAGACATTACTTAGATAGATAAAAAACGATAATAATTAATTTTTGAAATAAGAATAAAATACACGTTGTCTGCATTTCGATGTTGACTCTAGATACAGTGTGTTTTCTCCCTGATCCCAATGCTACAAATCGAACGTCTGCTTTTGATTCTACCTCATATAACACCCCGAATTCGCAGGACTCGGGATGCTACGGGTTGGGACCTCACAATGGGTCCCGACCCTTAGCTTGACAACGATTTCACCGGATCTTGCAACAAGGCACAAATAAAGGCCAAAACCAAATACATTTTATGCAATGCAAAGAAACCCAAAACCATACAAACCAAAGACTTCATCCGAGATACAACCGAAAGACCAAATGCCATACACTGGGCATACAATATATAATGAATACAAAACATAAACACGACTCCAACAAAAACCAATCCTAAAATGTACGGAACCCCGGCTGCCCACTCTTCCGGATCTCTCGGCCGCAATCCTAACTTGCAAGGCAATCTACAACAATCGGTATAAAACTGTTAGCTAATATTCGAAGCATTAGAATCAAGGTGAATGGCACAAACACAAGTAAATCAACATAACACACAATATACACCAAAGCACGCAAGTCCCGTTTATTATGTTTTTATTATTAAGTCATATCCCGTTCTAATTCAACTTAGGTCGTGACACGAGAGTCACCGAAACTCGCCTCGGTCCCTACTTACCGGTATGGAATGGTATTGATGCATCTGACCGTCTACCAGCACGGGATAGTCGCCGAGAACCTCCTAGCTCTCGCGGGAGCCACGCAAGTTGTCACCGCCCGTTATCATGCACTTGGGCCAAAATAATATAAAGGTTGGTAATCCTATTTCCGGTTTAGTTGTTATAAACAATAAAGATTTAGCACACACCACCATATACACATCAATGCTAATACAAGGAATACTAGCTAAGTAAGTCCGGAGACATACCTCGTCACCACAATCAACTCACAACACTCTCACTTCCTTAGGGAGGAAGCCCATAACCTGCTCACAAGAAGATAACTATATCAACAACAACCCACTCACAATAGAAGTCTTAGACTTCTATACCAATGATCTACGCAGGACCATTTGACTCTCAATTCTAGGACCGCATCCTAGAATGCCACATGCTCACATCACACTCAACAGAAGCTAGAAGTCCTAAGATTTCTAAACTCTCGGATCTCGCAAGATCATGACTCAACACCACTAGGATAACATGCTTAGTCCCCACGATCACAATGGTAACAACACTAGGCTAGGATACTCTCGTCCTTGTCACCACAACCTCAACAATCATACAACCTCAACCCCTAAATTGTTACAAACTCAACATACAACTTAAAGCCATAAACAACCTCACAAGATTAAAAAATCAACTCCTCAAGTCTTACAACATTTCACAATCCACAAAACTCACCTAAGGTCCATAACCACTACTTGGTATTCTCTCTAAGTTATGCTAGATCCAACCTAGCATGATATTAAAACAAAACATAACTAGATCGAGGAAAAAGGTAACTCACATGACATCAAAAGACGGAAGTCGATCAATGGATGTCGACTTTGGACTCGTTAGGCCTTTATCGGGACGATTCCGAACCTAACACCAAAATTAAGCAAATTTAGCTCATATGCTAAATTTGAATGGAATATATAATATATATAACTCTAAGGAAAAACTCGTTTTCAAAAGTCAACGTTAAAACCCGGGATTAAATCTTTGAGCCATAATCGAATTAATCCAACATAGACATAATGTACCGTGTATAAAAACATAATTTTATCCCGTAATTGAAATCCGAGTTTAAAATCGACAAATACATTTTTAGGGCAAAAATGAGCAATTTCATAAACTTGGGTCATATTCTGTAAATAAAACCTTGGGCATTTTCTGTAAATAATTCCAGTAGGGGTATAATTGCTAAATTCTGAAAACCTGAGTAAAAATATGCAAAATACAAAACAAGGGTCACAATTGCAATTTACACAAAAAAGAGGGGGCTGATTTAATTAACCCTCTAGGGTTTCTTCTTCATCTGCTACAGCATGCAGGGGCGGAGAGGTGACAGTGCTAGGGCGGCGGCGAAGGGGAATGCAGGGACGGCGGCTCCGGCAGGGAGGAGAGCAGGGTAGAGCGGTGGCGTTGACCTTGACAGAAGTCTGTCCGGCGGCGACTCCAGGCTCCACCTTTAGGGAAGCGAGGGTTGTGCAGGCATTGGCGGCTCCGGTAGCGGCGAGGGCACGAGCTGTTTGTTTCCCGGCGATAACGATTGCAAAGAGGGTATAACTCAACGAGGTGAGACCATTCCAGTCCCGACAAGGCCTGATGTGGTGAAGGACAGAGAGTTGCAGAGGGACTGGGATGGTTGCTGCACTTGCTAATGCGAGGCTCCCATGAAACAGAGGAGAAGAGAGGTGGCGACGGTGCTACAAAGTCAAGGTGAGGCAGGCAGTCGGTCTTGGTCTCCGGCAAGGGCGGCTTCCTGGTTCTTCTCTAGTGGCTCGACAAGGACTCGAATAGGGTGGAGATAGTGCTGATGGTTGTCGGAAATGTAGAGGAGACGGGGAGCAAGACTGTAGTGAGGCCAACACTAGAGAGGAGAGGTGAGGTTGAGAGTGAAGTCAGGAGAGGAGGAGCTGCGGTACAGAGAAGGTTGAGAGGATGAATGAGGGAGGTGTGGCTACTTGGCTGCGTGAAGAGAAGAGAGCAAAGGAGTGAGAGGCTGTTGGGCTGCGTGAAGAGTAGGAGAGCAGGGGTGAGGTAGCGTGAGGCAGGAGTGAAGTCCAAGGGTCAGCCTACAAAGCGTGAATCATCACGCTAGAAGAGGAAAATAAAGAAAGGTTTTAAATAATTTAAAAGGGAAAAAGTGTAAGAATGACTCCGATCCAAAAGCGTTCGGAACGGGATTTTTGAACTGGAAAACCTTCTCGACTTCTTCCGAAAATAATAACACGGATGTATGGGAACTTATCAAAGATATAAATAACTCGGAAAAGATATTTTACACCATAAAATACTTTATAATAAAATAAAGAAAATGAAATAATAAACTAAAATATATTTGTTCTAGTAAAAATATCGATAAAAGCCGCAAAAAAACGCAAGCGCGCCTAAAATTTGGGGCGTTACATCAGATCCCCTAAAAAATAAGTTTCGTCCCGAAACTTGCTAGGCGTCGAACTTCTCGGTCCCTAAGGCCGAGGTATGAACTCTCAAACTAAGAAGGCTAACCTTCTAATCTATACACACAATCTACTCTCACTACGACCGCAAGATATATCACGTCAAATAGCACATTCCTGCACAGAACACACACTACACATAACATCACACAAGCACATACTCAACCAAAGAAAGACTATGTTTAACCCGTCGATTCTATCGATGCTATACTATCCTCCGTCTTTCAGTTAGCCTCATTGGTTCTTCGTTTGCCACTAGATCATCATGACTGACAACACGTCTCGAGCCATGTATGTACTCTCTCGATTGATATACATGGAACACCTAGTGAACATTCTCTACTCTCGGCGGCCACACCAACCGGTAAACCACTTTACCAACTCGCGCTAAAATCTAAAAAAGATCGATATATCGGAACTCAACTTCCTTATCGGGTCTCTCTCAATGCAACATATCCATTATTTTCCCTTTGGTTTCTCTACCAAAGAAGATCGAACTTCTAATTTACACTGTTGGCTTTGGTTCTTGTCAAACCAAAATTGGACGTTATGTTTTCTCAATTCTTGTTGCAAATCCAAGTAACGAAGGAAGTACTTTACTCCATACTACTTCTACTAACAAGACACGTATGCTATTACTTTTACATCGCTCCTCAATACTTGATCAAGACCTTGTCTTGAAGAATCACTTGTCCACTTCAAACCCATAATACCTCAAGGTAAACCAAAACAATTGCACCAATGAATCCCCTCTTAACTCTCAACAACTTTTTTGTCAATTCTTCGTCCCATTCGGTACTTCATTGTCATCCGGAGTAGGTTACCATAATTGGTGCTATACAACTTCTCTCTTCACAGATCTGGTAAAGCTCAGTACATCCAAAAAAAACTTGTAACCTCTTTCACATCCTTCGGGGTTGCCATCCCGAGACAACTTGTCGTACAACTTCTCTTTTCTTCGAGAGTAGACCAAAATATCTTGGCCGGGGCATAGTAAGCCCGTATGGAATCACTACATTCGTAGTGACCATGGTTTGTCCGGAGAGCCGTATTGGCAACATCCTAGTCTCGAATCCTCAATTGGTGGCAATCCGGCCTTAAATCAATTTTAGAAGAGACTACTGACCCTTGCAACTGATCGAGTAGATCTTCCATTCATTGTAAGGGATACTTGTCCTTCATTGTCATCTTATTCAACTTATGGTAATCAATGTACAAACCAAGATAACTGTCTCTCATTTTGCAAATTGGTGTTCCCTATAACAACTTCAAATCAAGAGTTCAAGATATACTTCCAACATGAACTTCAAATCAACTTAATGGTGAGATCCACATTCCGATGCATAGTAATCCTTTCTATCTCGGGTCACATCTTTTCTCTACCCATCTCATATTGTAATAATCGACGCAACCTGGTCCTAACACTTGACAAGTGGTCCACCCCGATCTGTTAGGGTGGCATCCTTTAAACACATGTACTGTTCCATCTGTAGCTACAATGTTGACCGTCTCCTTCCAAATATTCGTCTTTTCTTGAATTCGGAAGATTTGCTTCCATCTTCTGACTCTTATGGTCTTATTTAAGTATTCTTTTGACTTAATCCCATTTTAAAACCAATTGATCTTATCTTCATCGCTCTCCCGGACATCCCAACATATGGGAACCGTTCTTCGTATTATATATACCCTTCCTTCGAGTAGGTGTAGAACCAACTTCATTCCCTTATGTAACGTCAATCCGACCGTAGAGGTTTTAACCTCAATCTTTCATATACTTCTCGTACATCTCATGTCGACATCTAACTTCAAAACTTTGGTCTTCTCCTACTCTTGTCGGTCACCTTAAGCATCTCTTGCTACTTTTATGAACAACTTCACAACCGTAGCATTATGCCTCGTGAAAAGACTAGAAGAAATTCTCCTCCAAAATCACTGAAATATCATAGTCATTACTTCTCTAGTGCTAACATCATAAACTTTAAGCTCGCAGCATTGCTCTTATCTAGGTCCTCCCTTTCACACCATAGCCACCATGGCTCTTCCGTGTGAATTCAAACATTTGACTCACATTTTGCTTGCGAAAACATACAATCCATTTCATTAGAACGGACATACTATGCATCCCATTATATATTCCCTTCTACATACAACAACAAAGGAAGCCTCATCTTACACTTGATCAAACTTTAAAAGTTGTAACCCGTGTCGTTCCTCCATATGCAAATCCCATGACCTAAGACGGTCGCGGAAGATCGTTACAAGCTCCTCCTCGGAGGTCTCGTCATAAGTACTTGCTTGAACTCATTCCACATTATTTGATTAAAACAAATGCACTTCCGTTGATGTACCTCCTTACTACTGACATTGATCCACTACGAATACTTCAAGCTCTTGTTGCCGATTTTCTATGTTCCCATAGTCTTGTTTACTCATCCCCTCTACACTCACCAATAGACAACTCGCACCTGTGCGTTCTTAGTTGTCACCACTTAACTTGTATTTGACCATCTCCGAAGTCAACGACTTATTATTCTACTACACTTCTCATGTTACCATTCTCATGAAGGCTACCCTCCTCGGGGTACTTTACCTCAAACTTCGTTAGTTCTTTCTTCATTTCATGCTTCCTCTTCTTTTGTAAGGTAACTTTACCACTCTCATAGGCTTAAAAACTCTTTCTTGATATCTTTCAAGTGAACCTTCCCAAATTTTATAGCCTTAGCTAGCATCCCCCTTGCGTTCCTCTTGGTTGACATCTTAAGTCTCTCAATCGAAGCTCCTTGGTTCGTCTTTCATCTTCTTGGGGCCATCATTTATACACACTTCCTCCTTTTTGGCGTTTCTTAGCCTTATCATCATAACGGAAACCGGTCAACTCCACGTGAATCCCCACCATGCCCTTCTTCTCACAACTCTAGTAATGTTGACACTCCACTTATTTGTTCCTCGTAAGCTTAACTTACAGTATCTTAAATCTTTCCCAAATGGTTTGATCACTCTCCTCATCTTGACTCCAATGTTTAGGAGCGTCTAAGGAAAGCTTCACATCTTAATAGAATACCACCTTTAACCTTGTTAGAATGCATCCCTCTCCTCCTCGTTTCACCTTTAGTTGTGCACGCGTCTTCTTGAAGAATTAAGTTCGTTATCCTTATTGGTCTCTTTTTTTTTTCAATTGCGACTTCTTTCTAACCACTTCCACACCTTCGTGTTTACTTTTTCTTGTATCATCTCCATCTCGATTTCTCTTAAGTCGTCTCGGATTTTCCTTCCACTTGTTCGTCCTTTGGTTATGTCATCTCTACTACTCCTCTTCAACATCCTCTTAAAGGAGTACAAGATCATAAGGTGCTCGACTGAACGTAGCTCTCAACTCGATACTTGAGCATATTCGTCCTCGTATGTACACTATCCTATGTAAAACGACGTCGTCCAAGGGATGATATCATAATAGCACCTCGACTAAAAGGTCCTATATCTCCATATGCTACTATATATAATAGGAATACGTATCCATAACTATATAAGTCCTAAGTCCATATTACTACTAATATCACGCATTCAGCATTCTATTACAACAGTACAAGGTCCAAAACATATAATCGTTCACATATACAACTATACACAAAAATCATGTCCATCGTGCAACTACAATCCACATACAATAATATCCCAAAAACATCCTAAGTCCACGATATATATCTACATATATATATATATACACATATATACTAAAAATCCAATAAAGTATGCTGCCGAGATCCGCGGAAGGAGTGGTGGTTCGTACATTCTACCCCGACTCATGCATGTGATTTTGAAAACAAAAACTCAAAACCCGTGGGGTTCTGTTTATTCCTTATTCGGCCTTTAGAAGATTGCGAGTGCCATTGTTGTGAACCTAGGGCTCTGATACCACTTTTGTAACACCCCAAATCCGCAGGACTCGGGATGCTACGGGTTGGGACCTCACAATGCGTCCCGACCCTTAGCTTGACGACAATTTCACCGGATCTTGCAACAAGGCACAAATAAAGGCCAAAACCAAATACATTTTATGCAATGCAAAGAAACCCAAAACCATATAAACCAAAGACTTCAGCCGAGATACAACCGAAAGACCAAATGCCATACACGCGGCATACAATATATAATGAATACAAAACATAAACACGACTCCAACCAAAACTCAATCCTAAAATGTACGGAACCCCGACAGCCCACTCTTCCGGATCTCTCGGCCGCATTCCTAACCTGCAAGGCAATCTACAACAATCGGTATAAAACTGTTAGCTAATATTCGAAGCATTAGAATCAAGGTGAAAGGCACAAACACAAGTAAATCAACATAACACACAATATACACCAAATCACGCAAGTCCCGTTTATTATATTTTTATTATTAAGTCATATCCCGTTCTAATTCAACTTAGGTTGTGACACGAGAGTCACCGAAACTCGCCTCGGTCCCTACTTACCGGCATGGAATGGTACTGATGCATCTGACCGTCTACCAGCACGAGATAGTCGCCGAGAACCTCCTAGCTCTTGCGGGAGCCAGGCAAGTTGTCACCGCCCGTTATCATACACTTGGGCCAAAATAATATAAAGGTCGGTAATCCTATTTCCGGTTTAATTGTTATAAACAATAAAGATTAAGCACTCACCACCAAACACACATCAATGCTAATACAAGGAATACGAGCTAAGTAAGTCCGGAAAATTACCTCGTCACCACACTCAACTCACAACACTCTCACTTCCTTAGGGAGGAAGCCCATTACCTGCTCACAAGAAGATAACTATATCAACAACAACCCACTCACAATAGAAGTCTTAGACTTCTATACCAATGATCTACGCAAGACCATTTGACTCTCATTTCTAAGACTGCATCCTAGAATCCCACATGCTCACATCACACTCAAAAGAATCTAGAAGTCCTAAGATTTCTAAACTCTCGGATCTCGCAAGATCAAGACTCAACACCACTAGGATAACATGATTAATCCCCACGATCACAATGGTAACAACACTAGGCTAGGATACTCTCATCCTTGTAACCACAATCTCAACAATCATAAAACCTCAACCCCTAAATTGTCACAAGCTCAACATACAACTTAAAGCCATAAACAACCTCACAAGATTAAAAAATCAACTCCTCAAGTCTTACAACATTTCACAATCCACAAAACTCACCTAAGGTCCATAACCACTACTTGGTATTCTCTCTATGTTATGCTAGATCCAACCTAGCATGATATTAAAACTAAACATAACTAGATCGAGGAAAAAGGTAACTCACATGACGTCAAAAGACGGAAGTCGATCAATGGATATCGACTTTGGACTCGTTAGGCCTTTATCGGGACGATTCCGAACCTAACACCAAAATTAAGCAAATTTAGCTCATATGCTAAATTTGAACGGAATATATAATATATATAATTCCAAGGAAAAACTCGTTTTCAAAAGTCAACGTTAAAACCCGGGATTAAATCTTTGAGCCATAACCGAATTAATCCAACATAGACATAATGTACCGTGTATAAAAACATAAGAATATCCCGTAATTGAAATCCGATTTTAAAATCGACAAATACATTTTTAGGGAAAAAATGAGCAATTTCATAAACTTGGGTCATATTTTGTAAATAAAACCTTGGGCATTTTCTGTAAATAATTCCAGCGGGGGTATAATTGCTAAATTATGAAAACCTGGGTAAAAATATGCAAAATACAAAACAGGGGTCACAATTGCAATTTACACAAAAAAGAGGGGGCTGATTTAATAAACCCTCTAGGGTTTCTTCTTCATGTGCTACCGCACGCAGAGGCGGAGAGGTGACAGTGCTAGGGCGGCGGTGAAGGGGAATGCAGGGACGGTGTAACACCCCAAGTACTGGGAATTCGAAGCGCTACGGGCTAGGACCGCACAATGGGTTCCGACCCTCAGAGTAGCAATAGCAAATGGATCTTACAACAAGGTACAGACGAATGAAAACAAAACTCGATAAAAAAGCCAAAGGTTCAAACTAGAAGAAAACACAAAAGCTCCACAACCGAGTCAAAACAAAAAGGAAACAACAAACGAAACAAAAACCCAATCCCGTCCTATAATGTATGGGAACCCCGGCTGGCCACACCATCCGGATCACTCAGCAGCATCCTGAACCTGCGGAACATCTACAACGACGGTATAAACCGTTAGCTAACATTCTAGGTATAAACAAGAGTGTAAAGGCACAAACACGCATAAGGTAAAGAAAACACATAGTATGCTTACACATCAACCGGTTATTTATCTTTCATTAAGGTTATCCATTACTAATTCAACTTCTTTTGTCACACGAGAATCTCCCGAAACTCGCCTCCGCTTCTGTCTACCAATAGGAATAGATCAGTACTATCCGTTACCTACGGGTCTGGGTTGCAAGAGCACATTCTAGTTTTGTGGAGAACTAGACAAGTGGTCACCGCCCGGTTATAATACACTTGGGCCAGTTAAGGTTAACAAAGGGTGAATCCTATTTCCAATTATTCGTTTAACATGATAGCAACACAAACAAGCCAATACAATCCAACTAATACGCGGAATGAAGCTAAGTAAGTCCAACGGACTTACCTCACATGAAGGTAACTCAAAGCTCAGGAATAACAACTCAGGAATACTCAAGAGAACTCAGTTTCCCTCAGGAAAGGAGCAAGGAAAGCCTGTACGAACAAGCAACACGAATCAGGAACGAAACGGTTGCTAGAAGTCTATGACTTGTAGTCTCAACGATCTCTAAGAGATCAACACATGCTAAGGGCTCAACCTTAGTCTTACAACAACTCAGGGGAACAAGGAAAGGAAGGAAGGAAGTAACTCACCAAAGACGGGAGCTACTGCAGGGAAACCGCAGGGGTGGTTTAGACAGAGGCGCAAGAGCGGCTGAACAGAGGCGCAAGGGAGGCTGTGACAGAGGCGCAGGGGCGGCTCTGTGCAGGCGTAGGGGCGGATCTTCGTCATAAGCTACTGTTGGGCTTCTCTTCGACAGATCTCACAGCAGGGCAACCAAAGCTCGAACCTTTGATTCCAACACGTCAAGACTCAACTCCAAAGAGCCTGAGAACAATGAAGGGTCAACAACGGAATATTCCACTAGACTCAAGGCTCACGCTTGATCTTTGGAGATGAAGAAAAGAAGGAACGCAAGAGAGAAACCAAAACAAACAGAAGGGAAGGCATGCAGCGCTAAAGGAACGTGAGGAAGAACCAAAAAAGAATGAACTTACACGTTCAGCGGGTTTGCAGGAAGCAAGGACGGCTGCAGCTCTCTAGGGTTGAAGAAGACGATAGAAGGTTACGGGAAAAAAGGAGAAAGGAGAGAATATATAGGAATAGTTGGAAAGAAAAGAAGGACGGACATCTAGGGTTTAGGAAGAACATAATTAGGAAACCGGCCCATAAGATAAAATATATGATATTCTATCTATGGAAGAAAGATAAAACGACGAAAACAGATCGGCGCGATCTGTCGCACGATCCGCAAGGGCGGATCCCACAGCCGCAAGGGCGGCTGGCCGCGGGGGCGGCCCTCTTCACCGCAGGGGCGGTGAAGGCAAAAACCTAGGATCTTACATCAGATCCCCCTAAAAAGAAGTTTCGTCCCGAAACTTGCAAAAGCTCACGAGCACAACAACACACAGAAACAGAACTGAACTCCTATGTTCCCACTCGGGGCACGTAACACAAAACGTCACACAAAAGCGTAAGCAACGCAACAAAGGAAAAACAAAAACAACGAATACGCTAAAGGTGCATCCAGCCCAGCATAAAACTCCGGATAGTTCCTCTGGATACAATCCACTGTCTCCCAAGTCGCCTCATCAGCTCCTCGCATCGACCACTGAATCTTCAACATCGGGATGTCCTTTGAACGCAAGCGTCTCGTACTACGCTCTAAGACAGCCACCGGGTGCTCTACAAACGTGTGGTCTGGCTCAATCACTAGATCCTCATGATTGACAATGTGTCTTGGGTCAGGTATGTACTCCCGTAGCTGAGACACATGGAAAACTGGGTGAACACCCTCGAGTCTCGGTGGCAACGCAAGTCTGTATGCTGCCTCTCCAACTCGCTCAAGAATCTCGAACGGTCCAACATATATGGGACTCAGCTTCCCCTTGACACCAAAACGTCTGACGCCTTGTGTCGGAGATACTCTCAACCAAACATGAGCTCCAACTCTGAACTCTAGAGGTCTGCGCCTCTTATCAGCATAAGACTTATGTTGACTCTGTGCTGCTAACATCCGCTCTCGGATTACTGCTACTCGAGCCATGTCATCCTGAATCTGCTCTGGTTCTACTCCGCTGGCACCACTAGGCTCGTCCCAACACAGCGGTGTACGGCATTTCTGTCCATATAAAGCCTCATAAGGAGCCATCCTGATCGTTGTGTGCCAACTGTTGTTGTACGAAAACTCAACTAAGGGAAGGTGATCTGGCCACACATGTCTCCAGTCTAACACACAGGCTCGCAACATGTCCTCCAAAGTCTGGATGGTCCGCTCAGACTGACCATCGATCTGAGGATGATAAGTTGTCGTGAACTGTAGACTCGTACCTAGTGCGGCATGAACTTGCTGCCAGAACCTCGAAGTGAACCGTCCGTCTCTGTCAGAGACTATGGTCCTAGGTACCCCATGAAGTCTCACAATCTGTCTCGTGAACTCCTCTGCTAATCGACTCACCGGCCACGTTTCCTTGATCAGAATGAAACGTGTGGTCTTTGTCAATCGATCTACGATGACCAACATAGCATCAAAACCACGACTCGGTCTCAAACCGGTCACAAAATCCATAGAGATATCTTCCCACTTTCACTGAGGAACGGGAGTAGGTGTAGCTCGCCTCCGGGTCTAAGATGCTCGATCTTGACCTGCTGACAGGTTGCACACTGAGCTACATATCTCGTCACATCTGGCTTCACACCTCCCCACCAAAAAGAACGTCTGACATCCTGATACATCTTACTCGCACCAGGGTGTACTGAGTAAGGTGAAGAGTGAGCCTCCTGAAGGATCCTTTGTCTCAACTCTCGATCTGACGGTACACAAACACGCTCCTGGCGTCTCAAAACTCCGTCAGCACCAACTGTAAACTGTGGTGCCTCTCCTCAAGACATCCGGTCTCGGATCTGTGTCAAAGCTGGGCAACTTCCCTGCTTCTGTCGGATTTCGGCCAACAGATCAGGTAGTATCTCCAAGGTAAATAACTGGTTGTCGGAATCTGGGAAGTAGATATCCATCTATAGCCTTGCCAAATCTCGTTGTAACTATGTGATAGCGTGAATTATGGTCTATATTTTGGGGTTTATTTTGATGTTTTATCTTTCATAATCTGCATGTTTGTATGTACATTATGTGATTATATTACCATTTCATCTACCTTTGCAAGAATCGAGGTCTACACCTAGTTTTGTTGTAATCGTAGGTAAAATGGCACGTTTTGCATCAAAAAAGAGCAAAAGGAGCTATGGAGTCATTGGAGCTACATTGAGGAGCATAAGGAACCATCCAGAAAGCATAGCCATGGATTAAAGATTCACTTTGGACCAGTTTTGAGAGATTTCACATTCAGTTGAGACTCACCTCGGTTGACCAGAGATTCATCTCGACCGAGGTGATCCAAAGACGCCGACTCGACCGAGGCGAATACCTTGGACGCGGCGAGAATATTTTATTCTTGGTTGAGATCTTTTATCTTTGGAAAGTGATCTTATATTTTTAAGCTTGGCTCCTGGAAGGAAGAAGATCTTATATTTTACCTATTTTTATGGGAAAAGATCTTTCTAAGATATCTTATCTTTGGAGGGTTATTTTTCTATAAAAAGGGTTGAATTTCCACAAATCCAAGATCATGCTATACCATCGATCAGGGTTTATACGTAGCAGCAACCATACTCCAGTTGGGAGATTTGAAGAACCTTTTTGAAGGTTGAAGGAAGATTGAAGATCATAGCTTTTATAGCTTTTTGAAGGGTTTTGTAAGACCGTCTTTAATTCCGTTCCTTGTTGTCTTGTCTTGTTGGATTGCTATCCAAGGAACGCTTTTGTTATGATATTTGATTCAGTTATTGAAGTCTTTTCATTAAATTCTTCTTGTTCAAATATTCACCTTCTTCCCATTTATTTGATTAATACTTTCATGATGATGAGTGGCTAATTTCCTTGTGTGATTCTAGGGTGATTGGCTGAAGGTTGTGGGAAAAACAATGATAGAATAACCTTAGATTCCAGTAGGACCCTGAAAGTTCGAGTCTTTAACCTTAACCCTAAGCATATCGCTCAGTCGATGAACATCTCAGCCGGGGTGAAATTCGGTTGACCGAGGTGACTTATCCGATCCTAAACTGAGAGTTAAGTGTTAGAGTTTGCCAAATCCTATTCTTATTACACCTTTCCTGGTTCAATGCAATCTTAGGATGAGACTTACCCGGTAATTCGTTAGTTTGTGTACCAACGATCATAAGTGTAGGTAATAAAGGTTCATCCTTTATTGGGGTTTGATTGTGCTTCCATCCCATCTTTGTGAGTTAGCCTGAGACTTACCCGGTAAAGGTTGATTCTATTCCCTTAGATGGTGTGTTAGTTTGAGGTAATAGTTCTTTATCTTAATTTCTTGAGACTTACCCGGTAATAGGAGTTACGGTTTGAGATTAGTGAGTAGTGAGACTTACCCGGTGATCTACTCCACTTTAGTAACACCTTCCCTATGCAAAATCTCAGCTTTGTCCGCTTATCTTTAGATCTTGAGTTGGAACCACATCTAGATGCTTTAATCCCTAGAATTGCATGTTTGCTTTATTGACTCCTTATTCATCTTTGATTGTGTTGATTGCTCTTGTGGTTAGTATTTACGAAGCTTACCGTTATCGGACTTTGTTTCACTGAGTCCCTGTGATCGACCCCTGAAATTCCTTGCTTTTTACTACGATTGACCCGTACACTGCGGGTTCGCATCCTTGTTTTAAGCTTAAGTCTAGGGTTATAAACTTAAAGCTTGCACACACCGTTTGGAGCGAACAAGTTTTTGGCGCCGTTGCCGGGGACTTGGTCTAGACCGAACCGGTACGGTTTGCTCTTGGGGCACTTGCCCCCGTGTCTACTAACCACTCTACTTGAGTGACTTTTGTAGGTGCTTTCTTAGGTATATGCGAAGAACCCGCACTGGGAAGGAAATCGTTCCTTACGATCCCGAACCAGAAAAGACATACAAGCGATGCCTAAGAGAAGCGAAGATGGCCCAACAAGACAACCGCGATCTTGAGGCCGAGTTGAAAGAGGCGTTAGAGCTGCTACGCCTCAGCAGGGAAGAGCTAAGGTGAGAGAAGGAAGAAACTCGCACCAGGACTGAAGCCATCGAAGCAGATATGGCAGCCATACGAGACCAGATTTTACTTCGTCCGAGCGAAGATCCACCCGTTGATCCTCGACCGATGCAGGTCCCAGTTGCTGACCCTCGACCGAGGCAGGTTCCAATACTTGACGCCCCGGCTGATGTACTTCCACTTCGGAGGCCAGTCCGAGATGTTCTTCTTGCAGGAATCCCACAAACCCTAGGTCAAAGGATGGACACCAATCAACAACTGAGGCGTCCAGGAGTCAAACTAGGAGATCCAGCGGACCATGACTACGAACTTCGACCGCAAGTTCTATCCATGATTCGCCAATGCCAATTCGGAGGGATGGAGAAGGAATCACCACATCAACATCTTCAAAACTATGAGATCTTGATGGAAACCTTGAGACCTCCGAGAATTGAAAACAACAACTACAAGCTAAGACCTTTTTACTTTTCTTTAAAAGATAGAGCTCTTACTTGGTATCAATCTCTTCCTCCAGGAAAAATCAGCACATGGGAGGAGATGACTACGGAATTCTTGACGAAATTCTTTCCCCCCTCAAAGACAGCTGAAATGAGAGGAAAGATCAACGCTTTCATTATGAAGGACAAGGAGAGTTTGTCCAAGTCATGGGAGTGGTTCAAGGACATTCTTTTGGATTGCCCACATCATGGGATTCCAAAGCTAGAGTTATTGGAGATTTACTTCAAAGGACTGGACGGAAGCACCCAGTTCAATCTTCAACTACTCTCCGCCGGTACCTTCATGGACATGGCGATTGACGAGGCTTGGGACTTCATCGAGAAAAAAGCCTTGTATATGGAGAAGTACACCCACCAAGGAGCTGAAGGTGGAGTTAAAAGAGTTAACTTCCAAGAAACTCAGCCCAACAACAATCAACTCACGTCTTTGAAGAATGACGTGAAGCAATTGAAGGAACTCTTGGTTGCTCAAACCAAGAAGGAAGAACAAGGGCAAAGGAACAACAACAACGGATACCGTAACAACAACAACGGTCCCCGTAACAACAATTACGACAACAACAATAATAGAGGATCTAATAGCAACAACTGGAGGGCGAACAACCAAAATAACGGTAACAACCATTCAAACTCCAATTCTAACGATTCCTCTAACCCTTTCCTCTCTTCCCCTTCTTCTTCTTCTTCTACTCCATTGAAAAGCCAAGGGCAAGGATCAAGTTCGTCTCAGCCGGAAAAAAAAGACGCAGTTCTGGAGGCTATCTTGATCAAGCTCAACGCTATGGAGACTTCTATGACTTCATTTTCGAAGGCCCAAAAGGGCTTTGAACAACAACTTGCAAGTAGGGCGAATGAAGCGCCAAGAGATCCAGGGAAGCTTCCAGCAAGGACGGAAAGCAACCCTAAGGGTCAGATCATGGCCATAACTACGAGGAGTGGACTAAAGACAACAGATCCAGTGCCTCGGTCGATGCCAGTACCGACCAAGACCACCTCGGTCCAGATACAGTCGAAGAACACTTCGACCGAGATGCCAACCGAGGTGGAGCCACAGAAAGCGGAGGGGAAAACTGAAGTTTATGTTCCACCTCCTACATACAAATCACCACTTCCATTCCCCCAGTCAAGGGCCAGAGCACATCTAGACAAGCACTTCGGTAAGTTCCTTGACTTGATGAATAAACTGCATATTAACATTCCTTTCCTTGATGCCATTCTAGGAATGCCCGCCTATGGGAAGTTCCTAAAGGATGTCCTTTCAAGGAAGAGGAAACTGGAAGACTTTGGTGAAGTTAGGATGACATCTAAATCCTCGGAGCTTATTCAAATCATGAAGGAGAAGATGCCACCTAAGTTAAGAGATCCCGGCTCATTTTGCATTCCCATTCAAGTTGGGGATGTCACTTGTGAAGCCCTTTGTGATCTAGGATCCAGCATGAGCATCATTCCGCTGGAGCTATGTGTCAAGATCGGACTTGGAGAGCCCAAGCTAGTCAAGATTCGACTTTGTATGGCGGATCGCTCTATCACCCATCCCGTGGGCATCTTGGAGGACGTTCTGGTAAAGTTAGGTAACTTCTATCTACCTATAGATTTTGTTGTACTTGACATTCCTGCAGATTATCCTGTTCCTATTATTCTTGGGAGGCCATTTCAAGCAACTTCGGGTTACAACGTGGAATGCAAGAACGCCAAGTTGAAATTCAACGTTGGTGGCGATGAGGTGGAGTTCGCACTACTTGCAGCCACGAAAGGGGAGCAGCTAACTGATGATATCTTCAACATCTACGATGAAGAAGAATCAAGAGAATTGGTGAGCTCTATCCTTACTAACGATCCACTCGAAAGAGTTATTAGCTTCAGTTTAATGGAGGAAGGTATAGATGCTTCTTGTGATGCAGATATACGGAGCTTGAAGGCACTAGAAAAGGATCCAGAAGCATAAACTGAGAAGCTAATCCAGGAGACGAAGATCTCCAGTTTTGGTTCCAATTGCAGTACCTCGACCGAGGCACTTCCTGGACTGAGCGAGGCGACTGAAGAACATCTCGGTCAACGCCTCTGTGCCTCGACCGAGGTCGATGGCGAGATGATGTCAACTAAGACTACTGAGAATAATAAACTTCTTACTCCTTTCTCTGACATTCATCCTCAGTTGGTGGAACATTCCATCCACCAACTTTCTGATAACAAGGGACCTTGGTATGCTGATATTGTGAATTATCTTGTTTGCCAGGAAACACCGCCCGGATTGACGTACTCTCAAAAGAAGAGATTCTTCAAGGAAGTACGACATTATTACTGGGATGAGCCGCTGCTATTCAAGCGCGGACCGGATGGGATGCTTCGAAGATGCATTCCGGAAGATGAAGTTAATAGCGTCATACGGCATTTCCATTCACTTCCTTGCGGAGGACATGCTAGCACCGATAAAACATGCGCTAAGGTATTACGTTCCGATTTCTTTTGGCCTACATTATTTAAGGATGTACAAGCTTTTGTTGTCTCTTGTGATGCATGCCAAAGAACAGGAAATTTATCAAGGAGGAACGAGATGCCACTTAATAACATCCAGGAGGTGGAAATCTTCGATGTATGGGGGATTGACTTCATGGGACCTTTCCCATCCTCCGGAGGAAACCTCTATATCCTTCTCGCGGTTGATTACGTCTCTAGATGGGTTGAAGCCATTGCCTCTCCCACTAATGACGCCAAGGTGGTTGTGAAGTTCCTAAACAGGACCATCTTCCCACGGTTTGGAACTCCACGCATCATCATCCGCTTATCACCCCCCGGAGGAAACCTCTATATCCTTCTATCGAAGTATGGGGTAACCCACAAGGTATCAACCACTTATCACCCTCAAACTAGTGGACAAGTCGAGATCTCGAATAGAGAAATCAAAGCAATTTTGGAAAAGACCGTCTCTAGAACGAGGAAGGATTGGTCCATGAAATTGGACGATGCTCTTTGGGCGTACAGGACCGCATTTAAGACTCCCATATGTACCACCCCTTATAATTTGGTATATGGGAAGTCTTGCCATTTGCCCGTTGAATTGGAACACAAAGCGTATTGGGCGATCAAATGGTTGAACTTCGACATTAAGGAGGCCGGAGAGAAGCGTCTATTGGAACTCAACGAGCTGGAAGAGCTGCGTTTGAACGCCTATGAGAATGCCAAAATCTATAAGGAAAGGACGAAGAGATGGCATGACAAGCGTATCATTCCAAAGGAGCTTAACGAAGGAGACTTAGTTCTACTCTTCAACTCCCGCCTCCGCCTTTTTCCAGGTAAGTTAAAATCAAAATGGACCGGACCTTATGTTGTGAAACATGTTTTTCCTCATGGTGCAGTTGAGATATGGGGCGAAACTAGCGGAAGCTTCAAGGTCAACGGTCATAGACTTAAGAAGTACCAACCGGAAACTCCGGTTGAGGAGGTTGCACCGATATACCTCGTTTGAGACGCATCATGGTCCAGCTAGCGACCTTAAATCAAGCGCTTCTTGGGAGGCAACCAAAGGTATTGCTTTCTTTTCCCTTTTTCTAGTTTAGCTTAGATAGTTTGCTTTTGCTTTGTTTTGTTTGTTTTTGGCGTTCTAGACAGATAACAGGTTACAGCTAAGGAAGCAGAACCAATCAGGAGCATAACTGGAAGAACAAAAGTTTGAGAATTCGAAAATACGAAGTTTGACTGAGACACCTCGGTCCAGTCGAGGCTACCTCGACCGAGTTGATTCTTGAGCAACCGAGGCGACAAGGGCTACTGCAGAACCACCTCGGTCCGTACCACCTCGGTCCAGTCGAGACCATCTCGACCGAGATGACAGCAGTTCCAGAAACAGTACAAAAGGGGGAAAAAATTTCTTTTTTTTCACTTTTTACCTATTTCGACTCGACTGCGGCGCTCTCTCACCTCGCTTCTTCGATTCTTGCTCGTTTTCGAAGATTTCCGCTTCCAAACTGCGATTAAGGCATAGAGGATCCCATTGCAAGTACAGATCTGCGAAGAAATCGAACGATTCGGCCGAAACGAGGTAAAAACAAAACCAAACCCTAACTCGTTCATTCGCTTCGATTTGGGCTTTAGTTGCCCTTGCATCTGCTGAGGAAAGGCTTAAGTACCCCATAGGAAGCAGTTGTAGTGATTTTTGGGGGAAAAGAACTGAAATTTTTGAGGAAATTAGATCCAGTTCGCCGTCTCGGTCCAGTCGAGCTGCGCCTCGGCCGAGGTGATTCTTGAGAGTTGTCAGTGACCGAGGTGATCTGACAGTAGCTGAATGAAAATGAGTTCTGAACGTCGCCTTGCCCTCAGAGATAGATCCTCTCCTTCCCCTTCTTCTTCCTCTTCTTCCCGACCTTACCGCCCGGTGATCCATGAGCGACACCGGGTAGATTATGACCGTATTTCTGGCCGTCCAGTGATTGCACCACGTTTCCTGGACGTATCCTCTTTTGATTGACTAGGGGTAGATGGAGACCTTAGGAGGATGATTACTACAGTTGGGCTGGATCAGTTTACTGAGATCCGAGCCCCAGCCTACTTGGGCTCCTTCACGTACCTTCCCACAGAGCAGTCTGTGAAGTACCGGTTGATGAACCGGAACTTCTTAGTACCGCTCGAGTATTGGAGAGACATTTTCGGCTTCCAACAGCCCACCGCCATTGACTTCCCCTCCCGATCAGTAGCTAGGGAGTTCTGGGGGCAGATTGCCCATGTTGTTGAGCATGCAGATAGATGGCGCCCTGGAGATTCCAGGGAGGAGGTCATCTTCCACCTAGCTTTTAGGTTAGCCCACCGGATATTCAGCGAGACACTTCTGGCGCGTACTGAGACGCCCCAGAAGATCCGACAGGGCGAGCTCTTCAGTTTATACTGCATGGTTACTGGGGGTTTCCCGGACATTGGCTTGATGTTGGTAGAGGATATGCACAAGATCAAGGCCAAGGCGAAGGGAGACATTTGCTGCGGAGGTCTTGTCACCCACATAGCTGCTTATCAGGACATGGATCTCAGTGCTTGTACGATGGTGGCGGCTGCCAAGCCGCTTGGATTGCAGGAGATGATCACTCGGCGGATTCTCGTTCCCCGAGGTCTGACTACTCTATATGTGGCTATGCCGTGGGAGCTGACTGCGCCACAGGGGATCAGGTGGTCTGCCCAGTTCACTGTTTATGACCCACACTATTGGCAGACCGCTTGGGCTCCACTGATGGAGGATTACAGAGAGGCAGCAGCTGCCCCAGCTGAGGAGGAGGAGGAGGCTGATGATGAGGAGACGGTTGACGAGAGAGATGGTGGAGTCCCGATGGATACAGGGACAGATACTGCAGGGACGAGCGCACCGCCGATTATAGATCTGGAAGGGGAGGATACTGAGCCTACACCCGCTGCATCACCTGCTAGACCTGCTAGGTGTAGGACACGCAGACACAGGGATCCAGATGCTCACAGACGGATCGATGACCTGATGGATCAGGTTATTGATTCATATGTTGCTTTGTCGCTGGATATCCGCGAGATGTAGGAGCGGCAGCATTATCAGCATATGATGGCCCAAATTCAGTTCGAGCACATCATGTGCTATCCGTTCGACCCGACCCAGTATCCGTACGTGCCACCACCACCACCACCACCGGATCGTGACTACTGAGAGCTGCAGGATTTTCTTTATTATTTTTATGCAATTCAGCTATTTATCCGGTGAGTACTCTTATCTTTAGACTTATTTTGACCCACTGGGACAGTGTATCCCAAGTATGGGGTATTTGATGTACTTATTCGATGACTATGATGTATGACTCACACTTTATCGGATATTTCATATTTATGCTTCAGTTTGCTTTTATATGTTTATCTGAGATTGCATGTTGTTCGCTCCAAACGGTGTGTGCAAGCTTTAAATTTATAACCCTAGACTTAAGCTTAAAACAAGGAGGCGAACCCGCAGTGTACGGGTCAATCGTAGTAAAAAGCAAGAAAATTCCAGGGGTCGATCACAGGGACTTGGTGAAACAAAGTCAATAACGGTAAGCTTCGTGAATACTAACCACAAAGAGCAATTAACACAATCAAAGATGAATAAGAAGTCAATAAAGCAAACATGCAATTCTAGGGATTAAAGCATCTAGTTGTGGTTCCAACTCAAGATCTATAGATAAGCGGACAAAGCTGAGATTTTTGCGTGGGGGAGGTGTTACTAAAGTGGAGTAGATCACCGGGTAAGTCTCACTACACACTAATCCTAAACCGTAACTCCTATTACCGGGTAAGTCTCAAGGAATCAAGATAAAGAACTATAACCTCAAACTAACGCACCATCTAAGGGAATAGAATCAACCTTTACCGGGTAAGTCTCAGGCTAACTCACAAAGATGGGATGGAAGCATACTCAAACCCCAATAAAGGATAAACCTTTATTACCTACACTTATGATCGTTGGTACACAAAATAAGGAATTACCGGGTAAGTCTCATCCTAAGCTTGCTTTGAACCAGGAAAGGTGTAATAAGAATAGGATTTGGCAAACTCTAACACTTAACTCTCAGTTATGGATCAGATAAGCTACCTCGGTCAGCCAGTTTCCACCTCGGCCGAAATGTTCATCGACTGAACGAGACGCTTAGGGTTGAGGTTAAAGACTCGAACTTTCAGGATCCTACTGGAATCTAAGATTATTCTATCATTGTTTTTCCCACAACCTTCAGCTAATCACCCTAGAATCACACAAGGAAATTAGCCACTCATCATCATTATGAAAGTATTAAATATATGGGAAGAAGGTGAATATTCGAACAAGAAGAATTTAATGAAAAGACTTCAATAACTGAATCAAATATCACAACAAAGCGTTCCTTGGATAGCAATTCAACAAGACAAGACAATAAGTGAGGGAATTGAAGACAATCTTACAAAAACCCTCCAAAAAGCTATAAAAGCTATGGACTTCAACCTTCCTTCAACCTTCAAAAAGGTTCTTCGAATCTCTCCTAACTGGAGTAGGCTGCTGCTGCGTGATCTTCTCGTAAGCAAGATGTCCAGCCGTAAGCGGATGTAGCGGGGGCCTGGATTTGTGGAAATCCAACCCCTTTTATAAGAAAATAACCCTCCAAAGATAATAAATCTTAGAAAGATATTTTCCCATAAATATAGGTAAAATATATGATTCTGCATATCTCCTTCCTTCCAAGAGCCAAGCCCAAAAATATAAGATCACTTTCCAATTTTAAAAGATCTCAGCCAAGAATAAAATATTCTCGCCGCGTCCTAGGTGTTCGCCTCGGTCGAGTCGGCGTCTCTGGATCACCTCGGTCGAGATGAATCTCTGGTCAACCGAGGTGAGTCACAACTGAATGTGAAATCTCTCAAAACTGGTCCAAAGTAAATCTTTAATCCATAGCTATGTTCCCTGGATGTAGCTCCAAATGACTCATGACTCATTTTGCTCCTTTTTGATGCGAAACGTACCCTTTTACCTTCAATTACAACAAAACTAGGTGTAGACCTCGATTCTCGCAAAGGTAGATGAAATGGTAGTAAAATCACATAATATACATACAAACATGTAGATTATGAAAGATAAAACGTCCAAACAAACCCCAAAATATAGACTATAATTCATGCTATCACATGCATACTTACAGGTTATTTGATTGAGAAAAACGTCGAAACTGAAAAAAAAAAACTTGTTCGCTCCAAACGGTGTGTGCAAGCTTTAAATTTATAACCCTAGACTTAAGCTTAAAACAAGGATGCGAACCCGCTCGAGTACGGGTCAATCGTAGTAAAAAGCAAGGAATTCCAGGGGTCGATCACAGGGACTCAGTGAAACATAGTCCGATAACGGTAAGCTTCGTAAATACTAACCACAAGAGCAATCAACACAATCAAAGATGAATAAGGAGTCAATAAAGCAAACATGCAATTCTAGGGATTAAAGCATCTAGATGTGGTTCGAACTCAAGATCTAAAGATAAGCGGACAAAGCTGAGATTTTGCATAGGGAAGGTGTTACTAAAGTGGAGTAGATCACCGGGTAAGTCTCACTACTCACTAATCCCAAACCGTAACTCCTATTACCGGGTAAGTCTCAAGGAATTAAGATAAAGAACTATAACCTCAAACTAACACACCATCTAAGGGAATAGAATCAACCTTTACCGGGTAAGCTTCAGGCTAACTCACAAAGATGGGATGGAAGCACACTCAAACCCCAATAAAGGATGAACCTTTATTACTTACACTTATGATCGTTGGTACACAAACTAAGGAATTACCGTGTAAGTCTCATCCTAAGCTTGCATTGAACCAGGAAAGGTGTAATAAGAATAGGATTTGGCAAACTCTAACACTTAACTCTCAGTTTAGGATCGGATAAGTCACCTCGGTCAACCGAATTTTACCCCGGCCGAGATGTTCATCGACTGAGCGAGATGCTTAGGGTTAAGGTTAAAGACTCGAACTTTTAGGGTCCTACTGGAATCTAAGGTTATTCTATCATTGTTTTTCCCACAACCTTCAGCCAATCACCCTAGAATCACACAAGGAAATTAGCCACTCATCATCATGAAAGTATTAATCAAATATATGGGAAGAAGGTGAATATTTGAACAAGAAGAATTTAATGAAAAGACTTCAATAACTGAATCAAATATCACAACAAAAGCGTTCCTTGGATAGCAATCCAACAAGACAAGACAACAAGGAAGGGAATTAAAGACAATCTTACAAAACCCTTCAAAAAGCTATAAAAGGTATGATCTTCAATCTTCCTTCAACCTTCAAAAAGGTTCTTCAAATCTCCCAACTGGAGTATGGTTGCTGCTGCGTATAAACCCTGATCGATGGTATAGCATGATCTTGGATTTGTGGAAATCCAACCCTTTTTATAGGAAAATAACCCTCCAAAGATAAGATATCTTAGAAAGATCTTTTTCCATAAAAATAGGTAAAATATAAGATCTTCTTCTTTCCAGGAGCCAAGCCCAAAAATATAAGATCACTTTCCAAAGATAAAAGATCTCAGCCAAGAATAAAATATTCTCGCCGCGTCCTAGGTATTCGCCTCGGTCGAGTCGGCGTCTCTAGATCACCTAAGTCGAGATGAATCTCTGGTCAACCGAGGTGATTCTCAACTGAATGTGAAATCTCTCAAAACTGGTCCAAAGTGAATCTTTAATCCATGGCTATGCTTCCTGGATGATTCCTTATGTTCCTCAATGTAGCTCCAATGACTCCATAGCTCCTTTTTGATGCAAAACGTGTCATTTTACCTACGATTACAACAAAACTAGGTGTAGACCTCGATTCTTGCAAAGGTAGATGAAATGGTAATATAATCACATAATGTACATACAAACATGCAGATTATGAAAGATAAAACGTCAAAACAAACCCTAAAATATAGAATATAATTCATGCTATCAAAATACCCCATACTTAGCCCTTGCTTGTCCCCAAGCAAGTTCCGCATATAGAAGACAAGATAGAATGGATTATAAGTCAAGAAAATCAATGCAAAGTCTTTCAAAAACATTTTATGGTGTGGAACTATCATAGATCACTCTAAGAGAATACTTCATGGAATTTAAAATCAAAACATGATCAAAACATTTTATAAATATAGAAAAGTTGTTCATCTTTGCATAAAACCATAGAATGCATAATGAGTCATAATTATCAAAATTAATCATGTATAATCCAATTTAAACCACTAAGTCAATCAACAAGCTCAAGGTCTCAAGGGCTTCCCAAAAGAAAGGTCAAGAAACGTGTAGGGTAGGGATGTATGTAAGGTAATGTGGTGCTAGAATCCGGGAAAAGGATGAACTTCACTTTCACTTTGACTTGCAACATCTTCCACCAATAAGCTTTGCTTATTTCACACTTTTTCTTTTTACTTTACTTTTTGGGATGCATGGACAGAGGTGCACAATAACCGAAGCCTAGGAAATCCGCAATCATCAATTTCTTGAGATGCATCAAACCCTTGATGCACATACCATGACCCGTTAGGAATATCGCTCAATCCAACTTTGGCAAGACACAAACACCCGGCTATGTGAATGGTGCCGAGTTACTCATCTTCATGATTGACTTCCCCAAACCTAAAATTACTTTCTAACACTTTTACTTCCAGCCAACTTCTCAACTTTAACTTCACTTGCTTTCACCACTTCGCTTGCTTCCAAATTCCCGGATAGGTAAAGGGAGGCAAAATATATATGAGGGGCTAAGCATGATCAAGAAGAAGAAGAGAGAAGAATGAATTGCCTTGGTCTTTCCAGGAAGAAAGTGAGAGAACTCATGATGTGGTGTCAACCTTCAAATTCAACATAATTTAGACAAAAACAAAGTATTAAACATGCCAATAATTTCAAACAAAGCATTTAGCAACTTAAACATATTATAAAACCTTTCAAACACATAAAGAATTTAAAACCAGTCAGTAAGCAAGATCTTCACTAAGATCATATCCAGATAAATAACACAAAAATCGTTTTCGAAAACTCTCAGTTAACCCACCTCGGTCGAGGTGTTCTTGGGTCAACCGAGGTGAAACGCCTCGTTTGGCCAAGACTGACTCGGTCGAGGTCAAAAAAAATTTTTTTAAACCATTTTTTTTTCAGTTTCGACGTTTTTCTCAATCAAATAACCTGTAAGTATGCATGCAATCTCAGATAAACATATAAAAGCAAACTGAAGCATAAATATGAAATATCCGATAAAGTGTGAGTCATACATCATAGTCATCGAATAAGTACATCAAATACCCCGTACTTGGGACACACTGTCCCAGTGGGTCAAAATAAGTCTAAAGATAAGATTACTCACCGAATAAATAGCTGAACTGCATAAAAATAATAAAGAAAATCCTGCAGCTCTCAGTAGTCACGATCCGGTGGTGGTGGTGGTGGTGGCACGTACGGATACTGGGTCGGGTCGAACGGATAGCCCATGATGTGCTCGAACTGAATCTGGGCCATCATATGCTGATAATGCTGCCGCTCCTGCATCTCGCGGATATCCAGCGACAAAGCAGCATATGAATCAATAACCTGATCCGTCAGGTCATCGATCCGTCTGTGAGCATCTGGATCTCTCACTCTGCGCCTCCTGTGTCTAGCAGGCCTAACTGGAGAAGTAGCAGGTGCATCAGCTGGTGTAGGCTCAGTCTCATCATCATCATCATCATCAAGGTCTATGACTGGTGTACTCGGCCCTGCAGTATCCGTCCCTGTATCCATCGGGACTCCACCCTCTCTCTCATCCATTGTATCCTCGTCATCAGCCTCCTCCTCCTCAGCTGGGGCAGCTGCTGCCTCCCTAAAATCCTCCATCAGTGGAGCCCAGGCGGTCTGCCAATAGTGTGGGTCATAAACTGTGAACTGAGCAGACCATCTGATCCCTTGTGGCACAATCAGCTCCCACGGCATAGCCACATATGGAGTAGTCAGACCTCGGGGAACGAGAATCCGCCGAGTGATCATCTCCTGCAATCCAAGCGGCTTGGCAGCCGCTACCATCGTACAAGCACTGAGATCCATGTCCTGATAAGCAGCTATGTGGGTGACAAGACCTCCGCAGCAAATGTCTCCCTTCGCCTTGGCCTTGATCTTGTGCAGATCCTCTGCCAACATTAAGCCAAAGTCCGGGAAACCCCTAGTAACCATGCAGTATAAACTGAAGAGCTCGCCTTGTCGGATCTTCTGGGGCGTCTCATTACGCGCCAGAAGTGTCTCGTTGAATATCCGGTGGGCTAACCTAAAAGCTAGGTGGAAGATGACCTTCTCCCTGGAATCTCCAGGGCGCCATCTATCTGCATGCTCAACAACATGGGCAATCTGCCCCCAGAACTCCCTAGCTACTGATCGGGAGGGGAAGTCAATGGCGGTGGGCTGTGGGAAGCCGAAAATATCTCTCCAATACTCGAGCGGTACTAAGAAGTTCCGGTTCATCAACCGGTACTTCACAGACTGCTCTGTGGGAAGGTAGGTGAAGAAGCTAACGAACTCTAGGGTCGGCTCCAAGTAGTCTGGGGCTCGGATCTCAGTAAACTGATCCAGCCCAACTGTAGTAATCATCCTCCTAAGGTCTCCATCTACCCCTAGGCAATCAAAAGCGGACACGTCCAGGAAACGTGGTGCAATCACTGGACGGTCAGAAATACGGTCATAATCCACCCGGTGTCGCTCATGGATCACCGGGCGGTAAGGTCGGGAAGAAGAGGAAGAAGGGGAAGGTGAGGATCTATCTCTGAGGGCGAGGCGGCGTTCAGAACTCATTTTCAATTCAGTTACTGTCAGATCACCTCGGTCACTAACAACTCTCAAGAATCACCTCGGCCGAGGCACAGCTCAACTGGACCGAGGCGGCGAACTGGATCTAATTTCCTCAAAAATTTCAGTTCTTTTCCCCCAAAAATCACTACAACTGCTTCCTATGGGGTACTTAAGCCTTTCCTCAGCAGATGCAAGGGCAACCAAAGCCCAAATCGAAGCGAATAAACGAATTAGGGTTCGGTTTCGTTTTTACCTTGTTTCGGCCGAATCGTTCGATTTCTTCGCAGATCTGTACTTGCAATGGGATCCTCTATGCCTTAATCGCAGTTTGGAAGCGGAAATCTTCGAAAACGAGCAAGAATCGAAGAAGCGAGGTGAGAGAGCGCCGCGGTCGAGTCGAAATAGGTAAAAAGTGAAAAAAAGAAAATTTTCCCCCTTTTGTACTGTTTCTGGAACTGCTGTCACCTCGGTCGAGATGGTCTCGACTGGACCGAGGTGGTACGGACCGAGGTGGTTCTGCAGAAACCCTAGTCGCCTCGGTTGCTCAAGAATCAACTCGGTCGAGGTGGCCTCGACTAGACCGAGGTGTCTCAGTCAAACTTCGTCTTTTCGAATTCTTAAACTTCTGTTCTTCCAGTTATGCTCCTTCCTTAGATGTCTCCTGTTATCTGTCTAGAATGCCAAAAACAAACAAAACAAAGCAAAAGCAAACTATCTAAGCTAAACTAGAAAAAGGGAAAAGAAAGCAATACCTTTGGTTGCCTCCCAAGAAGCGCTTGATTTAAGGTCGCTAGCTAGACCATGATGCGTCTCATACATGATGGGAGGTGCCCTCACCCCATACTTCACCTCCATCGTGGGGTGAAGTAAGTAAATCTATCAAACGCTCCAACAAGTGTAAGTGCTCATCGGGGAATGAATCGTCTATGGGCGGGTCGTCCTTCTCACGTGAAGATGCAGGTAGCCGGCCGAGGTGATCCGCAACAGAATTCTCGGATCCCTTCTTATCGCGGATCCCTAAGTCAAACTCTTGAAGCAAGAGAATCCATTGAATAAGGCGTGGCTTGGCATCTTTCTTAGCCAACAAGTAACGAATGGCGGCATGGTCGGTGTAGACAATGACTTTCGCTCCAACTAAGTAGGAACGAAACTTCTCGAAAGCGTATACAACCGCCAATAACTCCTTCTCGGTGGTAGCGTAGTTGCGTTGTGCTACATCTAGCGTCTTGCTAGCATAGTAGATGGCGGTGGTCCGTCCATCCTTCTTTTGCCCAAGCACCGCTCCTACGGCTACATCACTAGCATCGCACATGATCTCAAAGGGCAAGGTCCAATCTGGAGGCTGGATAATAGGAGCGGAGATCAACGCTTCCTTAATCCTGTAAAAAGCATCAAGACACTCCTACGAAAACTCAAAAACAACATCTTTATTCAAGAGGTTAGTTAAAGGTTTAGAAATCTTAGAGAAGTCCTTGATGAATCTCCTGTAGAAACCTGCATGCCCGAGAAAACTCCTCACACCTTTAATAGAACAAGGGGGAGGGACTTTCTCAATAGTCTCGATCTTAGCGCGATGGACTTCAATGCCTCGATTAGAAACGAGGTGTCCTAGCACAATGCCTTCACTAACCATAAAATGACACTTCTCCCAATTCAAAACGAGATTAGTGTCTTCACATCTTTTAACCACTAGCGAAAGGTTAGATAAGCAATCATCAAAAGAGGAACCATATACAGAAAAATCATCCATAAATACCTCCATTATCTCCTCTATATACTCGGAGAAGATAGCCATCATGCATCGCTGGAAGGTAGCGGGTGCATTGCACAATCCGAATGGCATCCTTCTATAGGCAAATGTCCCCCATGGACAAGTGAAAGTGGTCTTCTCCTGATCATCCGGATGGATAGGAATCTGGAAGAATCCACTGTAACCGTCTAAGTAGCAAAAGTGTGAATGTTGGGCCAACCGCTCGAGAATCTGATCGATGAAGGGAAGTGGAAAATGGTCCTTCCGTGTGGCCGTGTTCAGCTTCCTGTAATCGATGCAAACCCTCCAGCCCGTAACGGTCCTGGTTGGGATCAACTCGTTGTTCTTATTCGTCACAACGGTCATCCCTCCTTTCTTCGGAACTACATGCACTGGGCTAACCCACTTGCTGTCCGAGATAGGATAAATAATACCTGCATCCAATAACTTAAGAATTTCCTTCTTCACAACCTCTTTCATGATCGGGTTTAACCGTCTTTGAGGTTCCCGTGAAGTCTTATGATTGTCCTCCATTAGAATTCTATGCATGCAGAAAGAAGGGTTAATGCCAATAAGATCATCCGTGGTATAACCTGTAGCCTTTCGATGCTTTCTCAGGACATGCATTAACTTAGACAATTTAGATTCGGAAAGGGAAGCACTAACAATAACGGGATATGTAGAATCCGGTCAAAGAAAGACATACCTCAAGTGACTAGGGAGTTGTTTAAGCTCCACAACTGGGGGTGTTTTCTGAGGGGGGTCCTTGCTTCCTCCTTCCAGTGGAGTAGATCCAGAAACTGGACTTTCGAAAGTCTCAGTTGAAGTCGTTTTTCCATCAACATCGGTCGAGGCGCAGAGGCGTTGACCGAGATGTTCTTCAGTCGCCTCGCTCAGTCCAGGAAGTGCCTCGGTCGAGGTACTGCAATTGGAACCGAAACTGGAGATCTTCGTCTCCTGGATTAGCTTCTCAGTTTTTGCTTCTGGATCCTTTTCTAGTGCCTTCAAGCTCCGTATATCTGCATCACAAGAAGCATCTATACCTTCCTCCATTAAACTGAAGCTAATAACTCTTTCGAGTGGATCGTTAGTAAGGATAGAGCTCACCAATTCTCTTGATTCTTCTTCATCGTAGATGTTGAAGATATCATCAGGTAGCTGCTCCCCTTTCATGGCTGCAAGTAGTGCGAACTCCACCTCATCGCCACCAACGTTGAATTTCAACTTGGCGTTCTTGCAATCCACGTTGCAACCCGAAGTTGCTAGAAATGGCTTCCCGAGAATAATAGGAACAGGATAATCTGCGGGAATGTCAAGTACAACAAAATCTATAGGTAGATAGAAGTTACCTAACTTTACCGGAACGTCCTCCAAGATGCCCACGGGATGGGTGATAGAGCGATCCGCCATATAAAGTCGAATCTTGACCGGCTTGGGCTCTCCAAGTCCGATCTTGACACATAGCTCCAGCGGAATGATGCTCACGCTGGCTCCTAGATCACAAAGGGCTTCACAAGTGACATCCCCAACTTGAATGGGAATGCAAAATGAGCCGGGATCTCTTAACTTAGGTGGCATCTTCTCCTTCATGATTTGAATAAGCTCCGAGGATTTAGATGTCATCCTAACTTCACCAAAGTCTTCCAGTTTCCTTTTCCTTGAAAGGATCTCCTTTAGGAACTTCCCATAGGCGGGCATTCCTAGAATGGCATCAAGGAAAGGAATGTTAATATGCAGTTTATTCATCAAGTCAAGGAACTTACCGAAGTGCTTGTCCAGATGTGCTATGGCCCTTGACTAGGGGAATGGAAGTGGTGGTTTGTATGCAGGAGGTGGAACATAAACTTCAGTTTTCCCCTCCGCTTTCTGTGGCTCCACCTCGGTTGGCATCTCGGTCGAAGTGTTCTTCGATTCTATCTGGACCGAGGTGGTCTTGGTCGGTACTGGCATCGACCGAGGCACTGGATCTGTTGTCTTTAGTCCACTCCTCGTAGTTATGGCCATGATCTGGCCCTTAGGGTTGCTTTCCGTCCTTGCTGGAAGCTTCCCTGGATCTCTTGGCGCTTCATTCGCCCTACTTGCAAGTTGTTGTTCAAAGGCCTTTTGGGCCTTCGAAAATGAAGTCATAGAAGTCTCCATAGCGTTGAGCTTGATCAAGATAGCCTCCAGAACTGCGTCTTTCTTTTCCAGCTGAGACGAACTTGATCCTTGCCTTTGGCTTTTCAATGGAGTAGAAGAAGAAGAAGAAGGGGAAGAGAGGAAAGGGTTAGAGGAATCGTTAGAATTGGAGTTTGAATAGTTGTTACCGTTATTTTGGTTGTTCGCCCTCCAGTTGTTGCTATTAGATCCTCTATTGTTGTTGTTGTTGTAATTGTTGTTACGGGGACCATTGTTGTTGTTACGGTATCCGTTGTTGTTGTTCCTTTGCCCTTGCTCTTCCTTCTTGGTTTCAGCAACCAAGAGTTCATTCAATTGCTTCACGTCATTCTTCAAAGACGTGAGTTGATTGTTATTGGGCTGAGTTTCTTGGAAGTTAACTCTTTTAACTCCACCTTCAGCTCCTTGGTGGGTGTACTTCTCCTTATGCAAGGCTTGTTTCTCGATGAAGTCCCAAGCCTCGTCAATCGCCATGTCCATGAAGGTACCGGCGGAGAGTAGTTGAAGATTGAACTGGGTGCTTCCGTCCAGTCCTTTGAAGTAAATCTCCAGTAACTCTAGCTTTAGAATCCCATGATGTGGGCAATCCAAAAGAATGTCCTTGAACCGCTCCCATGACTTGGACATACTCTCCTTGTCCTTCATAATGAAAGTGTTGATCTTTCCTCTCATTTCAGCTGCCTTTGAGGGGGGAAAGAATTTCGTCAAGAATTCCGTAGTCATCTCCTCCCATGTGCTGATTTTTCCTGGAGGAAGAGATTGATACCAAGTAAGAGCTTTATCTTTTAAAGAAAAGTAAAAAGGTCTTAGCTTGTAGTTGTTGTTTCAATTCTCGGAGGTCTCAAGGTTTCATCAAGATCTCATAGTTTTGAAGATGTTGATGTGGTGATTCCTTCTCCGTCCCTCCGAATTGGCATTGGCAAATCATGGATAGAACTTGCGGTCGAAGTTCATAGTCATGGTCCGCCGGATCTCCTAGATTAACTCCTGGACGCCTCAGTTGTTGATTGGGGTCCATTCTTTGACCTAGGGTTTGTGGGATTCCTGCAAGAAGAACATCTCGGACTGGCCTCCGAAGTGGAAGCACATCGGCCGGGGCGTCAGGTATTAGAACCTGCCTCGGTCGAGGGTCAGCGACTGGGACCTGCATCGGTCGATGATCAACGGGTGGTTCTTCCCTCGGTCGAAGTAAAATCTGGTCTCGTATGGCTGCCATATCTGCTTCGATGGCTTCAGTCCTGGTGCGAGTTTCTTCCTTCTCCCGCCTTAGCTCTTCCCTACTGAGGCGTAGCAGCTCTAACACCTCTTTCAACTCGGCCTCAAGATCGCGGTTGTCTTGTTGGGCCATCTTCGCTTTTCTTAGGCGTCGCTTGTATGTCTTTTCTGGTTCGGGATCGTAAGGAACGATTTCCTTCCCAGTGCGGGTTCTTCGCATATACCTAAGAAAGCACCTGCAAAAGTCACTCAAGTAGAGTGGTTAGTAGACACGGGGGCAAGTGCCCCAAGAGCAAACCGTACCGGCTCGGTCTAGACCAAGTCCCCAGCAACGGCGCCAAAAACTTGTTCGCTCCAAACGGTGTGTGCAAGCTTTAAATTTATAACCCTAGACTTAAGCTTAAAACAAGGATGCGAACCCGCAGTGTACGGGTCAATCGTAGTAAAAAGCAAGGAATTCCAGGGGTCGATCACAGGGACTCAGTGAAACAAAGTCCGATAACGGTAAGCTTCGTAAATACTAACCACAAGAGCAATCAACACAATCAAAGATGAATAAGGAGTCAATAAAGCAAACATGCAATTCTAGGGATTAAAGCATCTAGATGTGGTTCCAACTCAAGATCTAAAGGTAAGCGGACAAAGCTAAGATTTTGCATAGAGAAGGTGTTACTAAAGTGGAGTAGATCACCGGGTAAGTCTCACTACTCACTAATCCCAAACCGTAACTCCTATTACCGGGTTAGTCTCATCCTAAGCTTGCATTGAACCAGGAAAGTTATAATAAGAATAGGATTTGGCAAACTATAACACTTAACTCTCAGTTTAGGATCAGATAAGTCACCTCGGTCAGACGAATTCCACCCCGGCCGAGATGTTCATCGACTGAGCGAGATGCTTAGGGTTAAGGTTAAAGACTCGAACTTTCAGGGTCCTACTGGAACTAAGGTTATTCTATCATTGTTTTTCCCACAACCTTCAGCCAATCACCCTAGAATCACACAAGGAAATTAGCCACTCATCATCATGAAAGTATTAATCAAATATATGGGAAGAAGGTGAATATTTGAACAAGAAGAATTTAATGAAAAGAGTTCAATAACTGAATCAAATATCACAACAAAAGCGTTCCTTAGATAGCAATCCAACAAGACAAGACAACAAGGAAGGGAATTAAAGACAATCTTACAAAACCCTTCAAAAAGCTATAAAAGCTATGATCTTCAATCTTCCTTCAACCTTCAAAAAGGTTCTTCAAATCTCCCAACTGGAGTATGGTTGCTGCTGCGTATAAACCCTGATCGATGGTATAGCATGATCTTGGATTTGTGGAAATCTAACCCTTTTTATAGGAAAATAACCCTCCAAAGATAAGATATCTTATAAAGATCTTTTCCCATAAAAATAGGTAAAATATAAGATCTTCTTCCTTCCAGGAGCCAAGCCCAAAAATATAAGATCACTTTCCAAAGATAAAAGATCTCAGCCAAGAATAAAATATTCTCGCCGCGTCCTAGGTATTCGCCTCGGTCGAGTCGGCGTCTCTAGATCACCTCAGTCGAGATGAATCTCTGGTCAACCGAGGTGATTCTCAACTGAATGTGAAATCTCTCAAAACTGGTCCAAAGTGAATCTTTAATCCATGGCTATGCTTCCTGGATGATTCCTTATGTTCCTCAATGTAGCTCCAATGACTCCATAGCTCCTTTTTGATGCAAAACGTGTCATTTTACCTACGATTACAACAAAACTAGGTGTAGACCTCGATTCTTGCAAAGGTAGATGAAATGGTAATATAATCACATAATGTACATACAAACATGCAGATTATGAAAGATAAAACGTCAAAACAAACCCTAAAATATAGAATATAATTCATGCTATCAAAATACCCCATACTTAGCCCTTGCTTGTCCCCAAGCAAGTTCCGCATATAGAAGACAAGATAGAATGGATTATAAGTCAAGAAAATCAATGAAAAGTCTTTCAAAAACATTTTATGGTGTGCAACTATCATAGATCACTCTAAGAGAATACTTCATGGAATTTAAAATCAAAACATGATCAAAACATTTTATAAATATAGAAAAGTTGTTCATCTTTGCATAAAACCATAGAATGCATAATGAGTCATAATTATCAAAATTAATCATGTATAATCCAGTTTAAATCACTAAGTCAATCAACAAGCTCAAGGTCTCAAGGGCTTCCCAAAAGAAAGGTCAAGAAACGTGTAGGGTAGGGATGTATGTAAGGTAATGTGGTGCTAGAATCCGGGAAAATGATGAACTTCACTTTCACTTTGACTTGCAACATCTTCCACCAATAAGCTTTGCTTATTTCACACTTTTTCTTTTTACTTTACTTTTTGGGATGCATGGACAGAGGTGCACAATAACCGAAGCCTAGGAAATCCGCAATCATCAATTTCTCGAGATGCATGAAACCCTTGATGCACATACCATGACCCGTTAGGAATATCGCTCAATCCGACTTTGGCAAGACACAAACACCCGGCTATGTGAATGGTGCCGAGTTACTCATCTTCATGATTGACTTCCCCAAACCTAAAATTACTTTCTAACACTTTTACTTCCAGCCAACTTCTCAACTTTAACTTCACTTGCTTTCACCACTTCGCTTGCTTCCAAATTCCCGGATAGGTAAAGGGAGGCAAAATGTATATGAGGGGCTAAGCATGATCAAGAAGAAGAAGAGAGAAGAATGAATTGCCTTGGTCTTTCCAGGAAGAAAGTGAGAGAACTCATGATGTGGTGTCAACCTTCAAATTCAACATAATTTAGACAAAAACAAAGTATTAAACATGCCAATAATTTCAAACAAAGCATTTAGCAACTTAAACATATTATAAAACCTTTCAAACACATAAAGAATTTAAAACCAGTCAGTAAGCAAGATCTTCACTGAGATCATATCCACATAAGTAACACAAAAATCGTTTTCGAAAACTCTCAGTTAACCCACCTCGGTCGAGGTGTTCTTGGGTCAACCGAGATGAAACGCCTCGTTTGGCCAAGACTGACTCGGTCGAGGTCAAAAAAAATTTTTAAAACCATTTTTTTTTTTTTTTTTTTTCAGTTTCGACGTTTTTCTCAATCAAATAACCTGTAAGTATGCATGCAATCTCAAATAAACATATAAAAGCAAACTCAAGCATAAATATGAAATATCCGATAAAGTGTGAGTCATACATCATAGTCATCAAATAAGTACATCAAATACCCCATACTTGGGACACACTGTCCCAGTGGGTCAAAATAAGTCTAAAGATAAGAGTACTTACCGAATAAATAGCTGAACTGCATAAAAATAATAAAGAAAATCCTACAGCTCTCAGTAAAAATAATAAAGAAAATCCTGCAGCTCTCAGTAGTCACGATCCGGTGGTGGTGGTGGTGGTGGCACGTAGGGATAATGGGTCGGGTCGAACGGATAGCCCATGATGTGCTCGAACTGAATCTGGGCCATCATATGCTGATAATGCTGCCGCTCCTGCATCTCGCGGATATCCAGCGACAAAGCAGCATATGAATCAATAACCTGATCCGTCAGGTCATCGATCCGTCTGTGAGCATCTGGATCCCTGTGTCTGCCTGTCCTACGCCTAGCAGGTCTAGCAGGTGATGCAGCGGGTGCAGGCTCAGTATCCTTCCCATCCAGATCTATAATCGGCGGTGCGCTCGTCCCTGCAGTATCTGTCCCTGTATCCATCGGGACTCCACCATCTCTCTCGTCAACCGTCTCCTTATCATCAGCCTCCTCCTCCTCCTAAGCTGAGGCAGCTGCTGCCTCTCTGTAATCCTCCATCAGTGGAGCCCAAGCGGTCTACCAATAGTGTGGGTCATAAATAGTGAACTGGGCAGACCACCTGATCCCCTGTGGCGCAGTCAGCTCCCACGACATAGCCACATATGGAGTAGTCAGACCTCGGGGAACGAGAATCTGCCGAGTGATCATCTCCTGCAATCCAAGCGGCTTGGCAGCCGCCACCATCGTACAAGCATTGAGATCCATGTCCTGATAAGCAGCTATGCGGGTGACAAGACCTCCGCAGCAAATGTCTCCCTTCGCCTTGGCCTTGAGAGCATATGCTACCACATTAGCCTTTCCAGGGTGGTATAAGATCTCAAGATCAAAGTCCTTGATCAAGTCTAACTATCTGTGCTGGCGGTTATTCAACTCCCGCTGAGTGAATATGTACTTCAGACTCTTATGGTCTGTAAAAATCTGACACGTGGCTTCATATAGATAATATCTCCAAATCTTCAAAGCATGAACAACAACAGCTAACTCCAGATCATGGGTAGGGTAATTCTCCTCATACGTCTTCAACTATCGAGACGCATAAGCGATCACCTTTCCCCTCTGCATCAGAACACATCCCAAGCCCAGCTTGGATGCGTCGCTGTAAACCACAAAATCCTCAATGCCCTCTGGCTGAGCTAAGATAGGAGCAGAGGTCAACCTCTACTTCAGCTCCTCGAAGCTCCGCAGGCACGACTCAGACCATACGAACCTCGTAGACTTCCGCATCAAGGAAGTGAGCGGTCGGGCGATAACAGAAAAGCCCTCAACAAAACGCCGGTAGTAGCCTGCCAATCCTAAGAAGCTGCGAACCTCCTTGATGTTCTTAGGTGGCGACCAAGAGGCTACTGACTCAATCTTCGCTGGATCTACCTTGATCCCTTCAACTGAAACAATGTGACCAAGGAATGCTACTTTGGACATCCAAAACTCGCACTTAGAGAGCTTGGCGTACAACTCTCTATCCTGTAAGACCTGAAGAACAATCCTCAAGTGTCTTGCATGCTCCTCCTTACTACGGGAGTAAACCAGAATGTCGTCGATGAAGACAACTACAAACTGGTCTAGGAAGTCGATGAAGATGCTATTCATCAACTCTATGAAGACTGCGGGCGCGTTCGTAAGCCCGAAGGGCATCACTACAAACTCGTAGTGTCCATATCTAGTCCGAAATGTCATCTTAGCTACGTCTTGCTCTCTCACCCTCAGCTGGTGATATCCAGATCTCAAATCGATCCTCGAAAACACTGAAGCTCCATGCAATTGATCCAAAAGATCGTCGATACGGGGCAATGGGTACTTGTTCTTGATCGTCACCTTGTTCAGCTCTCGGTAGTCGCTACATAACCTCATTGACCGATCCTTCTTCCTGACGAAGAGAACTGGTGCACCCCAAGGAGATACACTAGGGCGGATGAAGCCCTTCTCTACTAACTTCTCAAGCTGCTTCTTCAACTCAAGCATCTCGATAGGCGCCATACGATAAGGAGCCTTAGAGATCGGTCTCGTACCGGGCTCTAGATCAATGCCAAAATCTACACTCCTTTACGGAGGTAAACCTGATGGCTTTCCAAAGACGTCAGCAAACTCGCAAGCTATTGGAATCTCTTCCAAAGCTGGACTAGTACTATCCTTCATTGCATAGGACCAAAAAGCCTCACATCCTTGACTGATAAGTCTCGCAGCTCGAACTGCACTGATGACGGTACCAGTCTTCCCGAGATCCCATCCTCGGAAGATCTCAACATGGCCTGCAATCGTAGTTACTGTCACTGTCCTCTTGCCGATGTCCAGAACTGCTCGATGTCGATTCATCCAATCCATGCCCAGAATAACTTCTTCATGTACTAAGTACATGACGAAGAAGTTAGTTGGCCAATCGCGACCTCCCAATCTAATAGGGCAATCGTGAACTTCTCGCGTACCTCGTATCTTACCCCATCGGGTAATCCTATAAAGAAGGGTCTACCCTCTATAGTAACTAAGGTCAATCTATCTACGCAAGCATCAAATATAAAAGAATGCGTAGCACTAGTATCGAAAAGAATTCTGACAGGAAAACCATTAATGTGAATGGTACCTGTAGTTGCTGGCGTTGTCCGCTCTACAGCACTCCTCAACTCATAAACTATGGATGGTGCATCTCTGGTGTCTGCAGATCCACCAACACGTCCTCTATCTCTCTCTTGTCCTGGAGTGGAACCTTGAGGAGCGGCAGAACCTGAAACTCTCTACTGCTGCTGGTACTGAGATCTCTGTCCTCCTCCAGCAACACTGGCGGGTGAAGAACCCTGCTGAGATAGCGCCTTGCGCTGACGGCAAAACGCAGCTCTGTGTCCGGGCTTGCCGCAAGTAAAGCAAGTCACTGCTGGCTTCTTGCAATCAGCTCGGATGTGTCCAGATACTCCGCAGTTATGACATTGTCGTGCTTTCTCAAAACTCTGCTGAAACCCAGAACGTCTAGGCGTCAGACTACGCCCAAAACTAGCTGCTCCAACTCCAGCACTGGCTGATCCAGTCTTTTGTCTCTTCTCAGGACCTCCAGTCTGAGAAGCTCTTCTCTGACCCGGTCGGTCTCTCTCATAATCAGAAGCTCTATCCTGATAATCCGTCAAAGACTCACAACGGAAACCAGTAAGATAAGAGCGTGTCGACTCTCTCAACCTTCGAAAGAAAAGGTAAACATGTTGATCCTCTGGTGGTGCAGAAGGACCTAGCAATGCCAACTCATCTTGAAACTTGAAGATTATCTGAGCAATAGGCAAATCCTCGAATCCAGCCTCAAGGAAATCCTGAAGACGGTCTCTCCTCATGGCTGCAGGGCAATAGCGATCCCTGATCACTGTCTTCATCTGCTCATAACTGTTGACCTTATTGCGAATTGTCCTCCACCAAGAATGAGGCTGATCCTTCAGCAGCGTTTGTGCTATGTTGACTCGATGTCCCTCAGGGAACCGATAGCCTCCACAACAGAATCAACCTGTCCTAACCACTGCTCCACCTCCAAGCCAGTCCTTCCCACGAAGACGGGAACCTTCAGCTGATCAAAAACCTTCAACCAGCTGTCGGGCTTTGGCTCATTTGCCTCAGTCGGTGCTCTAACAACCTCGGCAACTCCAGCAGGCGGGACAACAGCTCGTGTAACTCTCTGTGAAACTTCAGCTGATCTCGCAGGAACTGGCGGCACTGGTGCTGGTCCTCCAGTCCTGATAGCTTCCTCAACTCTCTGCACATAGTCGCGATATGCAGAAGCTCCGATAGACACTCGTGCGGACTCTGTCGATGGTGCTCTTTGTGCTCCAGACCTAGCAGCGGTCCCATTTCCAGCCTCAGGAACAATGCTCTCAGCAACCTCTTTAGCAAACGCCTCAGCGATAGGCAGATCAGCAACTGGGCTTGGCCCCGACGTCTAGCTAGTGGAGGTCTTCCTGCACGTCCTCGTCTACGGACGGTAGGTGGAAGTGGTGGTCGACCCCTTCCTTGCCCTATAGCAGCGGTAGCCCTAGTGCGTGCCATCTGCTATAAGGATAGATGTATAACACTATATATATAATATAAGGCCACGCTACAGCTAAAGCATAATCCAAGAAAAGCGCATATAAAGGCCAACATATAAGAAACTACACTGCTTTGATCCGCGGAGGTTGTAATATCCAGAAATTTAATTTTGCTTAATTCCGATTAAAACCGGATTTCGACCCGTGGATATTGGTTATGATACCTAGCTCACAAATCTTATCATGTTATGCAAGTTTAAACACACATAAAATGATGAAATTATGATCACCAAACCCTAATCTTGCAAACCCTAGTATATATATATATATATATATATATATATATATATATATATCTTTATATTCATGATAATGTCATGACAAACCTTGACACACATCTCAACCCACCTCTTTCATTTAATTTCGGCCCATGCCAAGGCAATTGGCAAGGCCATGAGTGGAGGTTTCAACAGCCAGCCCGAGACAGCCCATATTGTTGCAAGACTTCACATGGGCCCAGAGGAGAAGGAAGCTCCAACCCAGTTATGCCATTTTGGATGCTCCACATCCTCATGGGCCGCAACAGCCTCCTCTACCCTACTCTCACCTTGCTCTTTCACGTTACCCTAACAACCTTCTCTTACCTCCCTTTTGAAACTGCTGCCCCTCTTTTCTTCCTCTCTGCAAAACGCCTCCCATTTCTCCTTCTCTAAACTCACTCCACCGGCGGCCAAAGAAGATCCCATGGTCCGGCCATCTCGCCTAAACGCCAGGCCAAAACGCCTGTCTTTGCTGCAAGCCTGTGCCAAGATAGGAGCGTCTCGCCGCCGCTACAAGCCAACACCAATAGAGGGACGTCTCGCCACCGCTGGAAGCCGACACCAACAGAGGGACGTCTCGCCGCCGCTGCAAGCCCGACACCAATAGAGGGACGCCTCGTCGCCGCTGCCACCTTACGCCAGGGACAAATCTTCTGACTGTACCGCCCGACGTGAAGGAGGGAGACACTGCCGATTGGACTTCCGATTCCGCCTCCGGTGCCGACGGGGTGTTCTCCGTAATGGACTGCTATCTCCGGCGTCGATTGAGTCCGTCGTTTGCAACTTTCCTTGCAGACGGTGGTCTTCTGGCCGCCGAGAAATCTCGCCGCTGCAAGATGTTGGCGGGGATCTCGTGTTTGCTGTAGACGGTGGCCGTTCCACCTCCAAGCCTGCAACCAGAATCCAACCGTCCGTCCACCATTGTCCCTTGTCGGCCGTTAGGAGCCTTCCCCTCTTCCAGTGAACATCTTCTAGTAGTTCAGTGCTGTGAGTTATGTAAGTGAGTGTTGTAGTTTTTATTTTCAGATTTTAGGGATGTTGTAATTTTAATCCCAAGTAACATCGTGGTATATATCTGTACGGAGTGATGTAGAAGAGGTTGTTGAGTTGGTGTAAGATGTATGGTGTAAAAAACGAAAAATGAATAGAATTCTCTGTTGAGTTTAGGCTGTTGAGTTTATGCTTTGATGATATTAGATCTTGAACTTGGTGTAAGGGTTGGACACTATTATAAGGGATTATGTGAAGAGTTATGTTAGTGGGCCTTCCGTCATATTTATAGTTATATCTATAATGTAGTAGACAGTAGTTAGAATGAGTTTTCTAGTTCTTCTTTTGCTCTTTAACTTTGTGGGTTATATCGGCCTACCGTATTCTGGACTTTTGGTTTTTAGTTAGGAGTAGACATGCTTGGTGCTCTTAGGTGTTCTTATGAATTCTTTGGGATTTAGTGAAGCGTTCTAGTTAGGTCAAAGTACGACCTTAGTCTTTTTCTTAAGAAGTATGAAAGTTAGAAATCTTTTCAACATCTTTAAATCTTTTCATTTTTAAAGTTGGACTTTATTACTTGCAATTTCTACGGAAACTCTTGAGACAAGGTTGAGATACCCTAGCATATTAAGATCATCGAGACTAGAAGCTGAGGACTTCTAGCAAATCGGATAGTCGTTGATTTGTGTGCCTTATTGTTCAGGCATAACGTACCTTCCTGTGGGAAGCTGAGCATGATATGAGAGCTGACAATATCTTTGATACACGTAAGTCCTTGCGACTTACTTAGCCAGTTTCTGGATATTAGTTGAGTGATAGTGGTGGTATGTGCTTTGTGCGTGTTTTAATAATAATAACTTGTTAGGACGACCGTTATTATTATGTTTAAGGCCCAAGTGTATGTATAACGGGCCGTGACATCACTGCCCAGCTTTGACAGGAGACTAGGAGGTTCCCTATACCCAGACCAGGCAGGTACAAGGTGAGATGCATCGGATCCATTCCTGATGGTTACACGGGGGCGGAGGCGAGGTCTGGGAATCCCTCGTGTCACAATCTAAGTATCATTAGCGTGAATGAGTAATTTAACTTAAGATAATAAATGGACTTGTTTGAAAGCATGATGGGTGCTTATTCTTTTATGTGTGTGTGTGTGCTATTATTGTTCTTCTAATGTTTAGATAACTAGCTAATGGTTTCTGTTGTTGTGTTTTTAGATTTACCACAGGTTAGACCAGCAGCTGAGTGATCCGGAAGTAGTGGTCAGCCGGATCTCCGTACTCCTTCGAGTGGGGGTTGGGGTTGTGTTTGTCGTTCTTTCTTTTGTTAAGACAGTTGTTCGTTTTTCCCTTGTTTAAGTACTATAGGCTGTTAGACCGGGTTGCATTCATTACCTTAAAAATACTATTTCATGAATTTCGGTTTTTCTTTATTTGTGTCTTGTTGCAAGATCCTAGTAATATTGTTGTCAAATTGAGGTCGGGACCCATTGTGAGGTCCTAACTAGTAACGTTCCGAGTTCCGAAAATTCGGGGTGTTACAACATGGTATCAGAGCTCTAGGTTGGCAACAATGACACTTGAAATCTTCTAAAGGACCGAATAGGCAAAAAAAAAAAAAACCCGAAAGGGGTTGGAACTTTTAAATGAAACTTTTGGTTTCCTAATTCATGCATGAGTCGGGATGGGACAGAAAGTACGGATGACCACCACTACCTCCGCGGATCTCAACAGCTTAGTATTATTAGAAATATTATGTTTACTTATTATATTGGTTAAAGATATGTAAAATGGATAAGCATACGCCGAAGGTTAGTAGCATTTATAGTTATGTTATGTTCTTAATGGAGATAATGGAAGTAGATCCTCACTCCGTTGGCACGGTTAGGTAGATCTTAAAGGTGTCAACACGAGGATAAGTATGCTCAGCTCATGAGCATTAGACTAGACGAACAGCAGGTCAACTCCTTTGAACTCACTATGGAACATCGAGACGGAAGAGTGAAGACTACAAGACAACACCCACGACAATGGCAAGAAGGAGAACCCAAGTCAACTAAACATGATCAAATTGGAGTAGTTCCGGAGAAGCGTTGGATGATCGACAATTAGGCAATTTAGGACGACAACCCTGAGACTCTTTCGAGTGTTGTGTAACACGTGGATGCCTCCAGAAACAGTCATAGTTACGAAAGTCAAAGTAAGATATAAAACCAATCCAGACAAGAGACATTAAATTTAAGTTTACTGACGAACTAGAAAACGAAGGTTGTTACAAGAAGCAGGGCGGAAAATAACCACTAATGGCAAAGTAAGTCGGCATCCAAACCAAGAGGGAACACCTAGACAATAGAAGCGTAAAAGTTAAGAAGAGATATGTCGTCGACCCAACTAGGAAGACTTCAGGAGCCCCAGAACTGAAGTTGACATATTAACTAGAAAGTGGAAGGTAGATTTTACAAACATGAAGGCGGAGTAACTTCCTATAAGACAAGTGAGTCGCACCAAAGATTTGGAATACAAATATCCAGATGATAGAATCAAGAAAGCAGAGTTAAAGGATCACTATAAAGGAAACATTATAATTCAATATCAACCAAGGAAGGAGAGTTTGTGAGAACGATCTTGGCGTACCCAAGGGCCCACAATAACTTCCCTCGCACAAATGGACTTAAATTATCAACACCAACGATTCACCTCGGGGAAACGCAAGCAGATGATGACTGAGGTGAAAACAATCGCGAAGATGCGTATACGAGCTATCGTGAGAGATTTGATGAGTCCGTTGACAGTAGGTGAATGATAAACCTAAACTCGGAAAGAGTATAGTGCTCTTATAGTGAGGAGAAGAAGTGTAGTTATAGAAGAGCTAAAGAAGTACAAACGGAGAAGATGGAGGGGATATATTTTCACCAAGTATATCAAACCTCAAAGAGACAGAAGGAAAGTAAGTTTATGATCTTGTAGAAGGTCAACTATAGACTATGTGGTAACTTTGGAGACCTTACATGTGCGGGTTAACTAGTGGTGACTGGTTGCTAGATAAGAAGAATAACCACAGAGTTATAGAAGAACTTTATCGACATGTGAAGAAATTCTTAAAGAGACAAATTGCGACAATTGTGAAGTCAAATCAATACGAGTGCTAGTAACCCTGAATAGTTTCAAGTCAATAACCCTAAAAAAAATCAGTGGAAGAGTTGACGGCCAGAACTGACCCTTATATCAGTAACGGTACAAAGAGAATAGTTGTGAACAGCTGCTTGCTTACTGGCTAAGGAAAACTTTACAAATCACATTTAGTACAGATGAATTCTTATAACAAGAACTAGAGGAGTAAGGAGAAGCAAATGATTTTGATCTGATCCTACGTCAGTTCAAACGGAGGGTACTTAGCATTCTATACAAGTGGAACTGATGATGCCCTCGCGAGTGAGAGTGGTCGATTTTTTTTTTCGGGCTGACAGAGGAAATCTTGGGACAAAAAGGTGTGACACAGAATAACGGGAGTTATAACGACAATATAAGCGGAGATTATGACGTGGTCACCTTTATGAAATGACTTGTCAAGTTTTGAAGTGTATTAGTAGGGGAATACATATCGGTTTGGATTGACGTGAGACGTCGAGTGACTGAAAGTTGTTATAGGAAGCCAGTGTTACCCCTACGAGATAAGTTTATGTAAGAGTTATTGAGAAATGGCAGCACCTCAATAGCCAATCTGGATAACCGGTCATGGGTGGATGGAGGAATAGTTTTGGAACCGCGTATAAATGGTATACCTTAGAGTCTTCTCTCGACTGGCGAGTAAGGAATGGATGAAAGCACCAAAATAATCAACGTAATTCATAAAGGCTGTACGGGAAAGCTTAAAGAGATTTAATTACCACACTTGATGTAAAGATTTAGAATATAGTAAAACGACAAGAGTATGAGTACAATATAATAAAAGCGAGTTGAGAAAATTGAGGTTTGAGGAAATCATATACATCTGATGTTCCTTATACAAATGGTACCGGTAGATGTTTAATAGAGGTCATACTATCGGACCGATGATATTATGATGTATAAAGTGTAAACCAAGCGAATAACTTAACCGGTGAGAAGAAGACTCAAGTATCAAAAGGCGAGTCTTGCTAAATTTAAATAGAGTGTTGAGATAAACATACCTCTATGGAATCTATGCAAGAGTACAACAAACCAGGGTTTGACCCGGAATAAGTGGTAATGATCCAACGACATTTAGAGACCGATTCAGATAAGGAAAATGTTACAAGATGAGTCATCTAGTCTAGTAACAGAATTCGCAAGACAAGCATGAGAGAGACCATCATGTGGGTGATATTATTGTCTCGATGCAGAATTATTATTGTACCTCGAGAATTTGGAGGTAAATAGAAAACTCCATGTCAAGATGGTAAAAATGCCAAGGTAATGACTTGTAGGTCATCGTGATGTGCTCCTAATTTATGATGAGTAGTAAGTCGAGTTCCGACGGGACATAAGTAAATTCCGGGAATTTCTAAGACCGCACGTTTCAATCCTTACAAGGAGGCGTTGCCAGTGAGTTATTTTACTAAGGAACTCTCTAAACCTATTGTGAAACTCCATGAGGTCGAGGATCATAGTTGCGACATATATGAACGGTTATTTTGAGGTTTTGGATGGTCGGTACTCACGGCTAGAGTACGAGTCTTTTCGTTTGACGATCTAGTTAGAGAGGATCTTGCCATTATAAGAAGGGAAGTTACAGGCGAGAGTTCGGTAAATCCTCATGACTCACGAAGGACACCATTATGATTAAGGATGACAATACATTGATCAGAGTAGCGTAGCGGAAGCGTGGTGGGCCCATAAACCCTAAATCAGGAAACTCAACGATATTTCATCTATGACCACAAGTTGAAAAATTAGAGACCGTAGAAAAACCTCCATTGGGAGTGTGACTTTGGACTTCCACCAGTTGAAAGCCTGACAAGATGTGGGTGTAGAGTCACTATTTGAGGAACTGTCTGACTTAGTAATATTAGAGAAACAAGACCGAGCGAGTGGTCTTACAAAAAGCGTTAGACACTTAGTAAATGCCGGGAGATGTCTCACTTCATTGTTTCATAAGCGATAGTCGGGGTCTCCCGAAAAGTCGGAACCATTGGATTTAATAGAAGGGAGTAAAGTATTGCTGTCATTTTCGGAAAGTCACTAAGACTATCTGAAAGCAAGATGAGAGAAGTAACCGTGAGAGAACTTAAAGAAGATTAGAAAGTTAGTGATGGACTAGCACTCTCAACCATTCTAGAGGGTGTGCACCCAGTGTTCACGTGTAACAGTTAAAGGAATACATATGGGAATGAGACACGTCATCCACTATGAGGACCTCATAGTTGTGCCAGATCATACTTTTGTAGAGTTTCCAGTGGTCTAAACGAGGAGCCGATGGGGATACTTGTAAGATAGAAGATAGCATTAGAAGTAGTTATCTTGAGTCCTTGCGAAGTTAGCCGCTAATTCTCTACCGACGAGTGAGTGCTCGGATGTTGTTCTGCGTGAAAATTTTTTTTATATACATTGGATTGAATGATTGTGTTTGTATGTGTTGCCTAATTATGATGATTAAGTAGTTCTTGCATGTAAGGAAGTGGGAGTGAAAATTGTGTAGAAACGAAGTTGATACTTCTATTTATGGCAGTCATCTGATTAGATGTGCTTATTCTAAGTTTCGGGACGAAACTTATTTTAAGGTGGTACTAATGTAATATCCAGAAATTTAATTTCGCTTAATTCCGATTAAAACCGGATTTTGACCCGTGGATCTTGGTTATGATACCTAGCTCACAAATCTTATCATGTTATACAAGTTTAAACACACATAAAATGATGAAATTATGATCACCAAACCCTAATCTTGCAAACCCTAGTATATATATATATCTTTATATTCATGATAATGTCATGAAAAACCTTGACACATATCTCAGCCCACCTCTTTCTTTTAATTTCGGCCCATGCCAAGGCAATTGGCAAGGCCATGAGTGGAGGCTTCAACAGCCAACCCAAGACAGCCCATATTGTTGCAAGACTTCACATGGGCCCAGAGGAGAAGGAAGCTCCAGCCCAGTTATGCCATTTCGGATGCTCCACATCCTCATGGGCCGCAACAGCCTCCTCTACCCTACTCTCACCTTGCTCTTTCACGTAACCCTAACGGCCTTCTCTTACCTCCCTTTTGAAACCGCTGCCCCTCTTTTCTTCCTCTCTGCAAAACGCCTCCCATTTCTCCTTCTCTAAACTCACTCCACCGGCGGCCAAAGAAGAGCCCATGGTCCGGCCATCTCGCCTAAACGCCAGGCCAAAACGACTGTCTTCGCTGCAAGCCGGTGCCAAGATAGGAGCGTCTCGCCGCCGCTGCAAGCCAACACCAACAGAGGGACGTCTCGCCGCCACTGCAAGCTGACACCAACAGAGGGATATCTCGTCGCCGCTGCAAGCCCGACACCAATAGAGGGACGCCTCGTCGCCGCTGCCAGCTTACGGCAGGGACAAATCTTCTGACTGCACCGCCCGACGTGAAGGAGGGAGACACTGCCGATTGGACTTCCGATTCCGCCTCCGGTCCCGACGGGGTGTTCTCCGTAATGGACAGCTATCTCCAGCGTCGACTGAGTCCGTCGTTTGCAACCTTCCTTGCAGACGGTGGTCTTCTGGCCGCCGAGAAATCTCGCCGCTGCAAGATGTTGGCGGGGATCTCGTGTTTGCTGTAGACGGTGGCCGTTCCACTTCCAAGCCTGCAACCAGAATCCAACCGTCCGTCCGCCATTGTCCCTTGTCGGCCATCAGGAGCCTTCCCCTCTTCCAGTGAACCTCTTCTAGTAGTTCAGTGCTATGAGTTATGTAAGTGAGTGTTGTAGTTTTTATTTTCAGATTTTAGGGATGTTGTAATTTTAATCCCAAGTAACATCGTGGTATATATCTGTACGGAGTGATGTAAAAGAGTTTGTTGAGTTGGTGTAAGATGTATGGTGTAAAAAACGAAAAATGAATAGAATTCTTTGTTGAGTTTAGGCTGTTGAGTTTATGCTTTGATGATACTAGATCTTGACCTTGGTGTAAGGGTTGGACACTATTATAAGGGATTATGTGAAGAGTTATGTTAGTGGGCCTTCCGTCATATCTATAGTCATATCTATAATGTAGTAGAGAATAGTTAGAATGAGTTTTCTAGTTCTTCTTTTGCTCTTTAACTTTGTAGGTTATATCGGCCTACCGTATACTGGACTTTTGGTTTTTAGTTAGGAGTAGACATGCTTGGTGCTCTTAGGTGTTCTTCTGAATTTTTTGGGATTTAGTGAAGCGTTCTAGTTAGGTCAAAGTACGACCTTAGTCTTTTTCTTAAGAAGTATGAAAGTCAGAAATCTTTTCAACATCTTTAAATCTCTTCATTTTTAAAGTTGGTCTTTATATCTTGTAATTTCTACGGAAACTCTTGAGACTAGGTTGAGATACCCTAGCATATTAAGATCATCGAGACTAGAAGCTGAGGACTTCTAGCATATCGGATAGTCGTTGATTTGTGTGCCTTATTGTTCAGGCATAACGTACCTTCCTGTGGGAAGCTGAGCATGATATGAGAGCTAGCAATATCTTTGATACATTAAGTCCTTGCGACTTACTTAGCCAGTTTCTGGATATTAGTTGAGTGATAGTGGTGGTGTGTGTTATGTGCGTGTTTTAATAATAATAACTTGTTAGGACGACCGTTATTATTATTTTTAAGGCCCAAGTGTATGTATAACGGGCCGTGACATCACTGCCCAGCTCTGACAGGAGACTGGAAGGTTCTCTATACCCAGACCAGGCAGGTACAAGGTGAGAAGCATCGGATCCATTCCTGATGGTTACACGGGGGCGGAGGCAAGGTTTGGGAATCCCTCGTGTCACAATCTAAGTATCATTAGCGTGATTGAGTAATTTAACTTAAGATAATAAATGGACTTGTTTGAAAGCATGATGGGTGCTTATTCTTTTATGTGTGTGTGTGTGCTATTATTGTTCTTCTAATGTTTAGATAACTAGCTAATGGTTTCTGTTGTTGTGTTTTTAGATTTACCGCAGGTTAGACCAGCAGCTGAGTGATCCGGAAGTAGTGGTCAGTCGGGTCTCCGTACTCCTTAGAGTGGGGGTTGGGGTTGTGTTTGTCGTTCTTTCTTTTGTTAAGACAGTTGTTCGTTTTTCCCTTGTTTAAGTACTATAGGCTGTTAGACCGGGTTGCATTCATTACCTTAAAAATACTATTTCATGAATTTCGGTTTTTCTTTATTTGTGTCTTGTTGCAAGATCCTAGTAATATTGTTGTCAAACTGAGGTCGGGACCCATTTTGAGGTCCTAAACAGTAACGTTCCGAGTTCCGAGAATTCGGGGTGTTACAGAGGTAGTGGGGGTCGCCCGTACATCTATCCTAGACCAACGGTTTAAAAACAAAAGTCCCCTTTTGAAAACGTTAGACCCCTTGCGGGTTCTATTTTATTTATCCATCCGACCTGTAGAAGATTTCGAGTGTCATTGTTGCCAACCTAGATCTCTGATACCATATTATAACACCTGAAGTTCTGGGAACTCGAAGCGCTACGGGCTAGGACCGCACAATGGGTCCCGACCCTCAAAGTAGCAACAACAAACGGATCTTACAACAAGGCACAAACGAATGAAAACAAAACTCGATATAAAAGCCAAAGGTTCAAACTAGAAGAAAACACAAAAGCTCCACAACCGGGTTAAAACAAAACGGAAACAACAAACGAAACAAAAACCCAATCCCGTCCTATAATGTACGGGAACCCCGGCTGACCACACCATCCGGATCACTCAGCAGCATCCTGAACCTGCGGAACATCTACAACGACGGTATAAACCGTTAGCTAACATTCTAAGTATAAACAAGAGTGTAAAGGAACAAACACACATAAGGTAAAGAAAACACATAGCATGCTTACACATTAACCGGTTATTTATCTTTCATTAAGGTTATCCATTACTAATTCAACTTTTTTTATGTCACACGAGAATCTCCCGAAACTCGCCTCCGCTTCCGTCTACCAATAGGAATAGATCAGTACTATCCGTTACCTACGGGTCTGGGTTGCAAGAGGACATTCTAGTTTCCTGGAGAACTAAACAAGTGGTCACCGCCCGGTTATAATACACTTGGGCCAGTTAAGGTTAACAAAGGGTGAATCCTATTTCCATTTATTCGTTATAACATGATAGCAACACAAACAAGCCAATACAATCCAACTAATACGCGGAATGAAGCTAAGTAAGTCCAACCGACTTACCTCACACGAAGGTAACTCAAAGATCAGGAATAACAACTCAGGAATACTCAAGAGAACTCAGTTTCCCTCAGGAAAGGAGCAAGGAAAGCCTGTACGAACAAGCAACACGAATCAGGAATGAAACGGTTGCTAGAAGTCTATGACTTGTAGTCTCAACGATCTCTAAGAGATCAACACATGCTAAGGGCTCAACCTTAGTCTTACAACAACTCAGGGGAACAAGGAACAACCATAAGGAACCAAGAAAGGAACGAGGAAAGGAAGGAAGGAAGCAACTCACCAAAGATGGGAGCTACTGCAAGGAAACCGCAGAGGCGGTTTAGACAGAGGCGCAGGAGCGGTTGAACAGAGGCGCAGGGGCGGCTGTGACAGAGGCGCAAGGGCAGCTCTGTGCAGGCACAGGGGCGGATCTTCGTCAGAAGATACTGTCGGGCTTCTCTTCGACAGATCTCACAGCAGGGCAACCAAAGCTCGAATCTTTGATTCCAACACGTCAAGACTCAACTCCAAAGAGCCTGAGAACAACGAAGGGTCAACAACGGAATATTCCACAAGAATCAAGGCTCATGCTTGATCCTTGGAGAAGAAGAAAAGAAGGAACGCAAGAGAGAAACCGAAACAAACAAAAGGGAAGGCATGCAGCGCTAAAGGAACGTGAGGAAGAACCAAAAAAGAATGAACTTACACGTTCAGCGGGATTCCAGGAAGCAAGGACGGTTGCAGCTCTCTAGAGTTGAAGAAGGCGATAGCAGGGAACGGGAAAAAGGGAGAAAGAAGAGAATATATAGGAACAGCTGGAAAGAAAAGAAGGAAGGACGTCTAGGGTTTAGGAAGAAGATAAGGAAACCGTCCCATAAGATAAAATATACGATATTCTATCTATGGAAGGAAGATAAAACGACGAAAACAGATCGGCGCGATCTGTCGCACGATCCGCAGGGGCAGATCCCATAGCCGCAGGGGCGGCTGGCCTCGGGGGCAGCCCTCTTCACCGCAAGGGCGGTGAAGGCAAAAACCTAGGATCTTACAGACGGTGGCTCCGGCAGGAAGGAGAGCAGTGTAGAGCGGCGGCGTTAACCTGGGCAGAAGTCTGTCTGGTGGCGACTCCAGGCTCCACCTCTAGGGAAGCGAGGGTTGTGCAGGCATTGGCGGCTCCGGTAGCGGCGAGGGCACGAGCTGTTTGTTTCCCGGCAATAACGATTGCAAGGAGGGTACAACTCAACGAGGTGAGACCATTCCAGTCCCGACAAGGCCCGATGTGGTAAAGGAGAAAGAGCTGCAGAGGGACTGGGATGGTTGCTGCACTTGCTAATGCGAGGCTCCCATGAAACAGACGAGAAGAGAGGTGGCGGCGGTGCTACAAAGTCAAGGTGAGGCAGGCAGTCGGCCTTGGTCTAGGGCAAGGGTGGCTTCCTGGTTCTTCTCTAGTGGCTCAACAAGGACTCGAAGAGGGTGGAGATAGTGCTGATGGTTATCGGAAAAGCAGAGGAGACGGGGAGCAAGACTGTAGTGACGCCAACACTAGAGAGGATAGGTGAGGTTGAGAGTGAAGTCAGGAGAGGAGGAGCTGCGGTACAGAGAAGGTTGAGAGGATGAATGAGGGAGGTGTGGCTACTTGGCTGCGTGAAGAGAAGAGAGGCAAAGGAGTGAGAGACTGCTGGGATGCGTGAAGAGTAGGAGAGTAGGGGTGAGGTAGCGTGAGGCAGGAGTGATGTCCAAGGGTCAGCCTGCAAAGCGTGAATCATCACACTAGAAGAGGAAAATAAAGAAAGGTAATAAATAATTTAAAAGGGAAAAAGTGTAAGAATGACTCCGATCCAAAAGCGTTTGGAACGGGATTTTTGAACTGGAAAACCTTATCGAATTCTTCCGAAAATAATAACACGGATGTATGGGAACATATCAAAGATATAAATAACTCGGAAAAGATATTTTACACCGTAAAATACTATATAATAAAATAAAGAAAATGAAATAATAAATTAAAATATATTTGATCTAGTAAAAATATCGATAAAAGACGCAAAAAAAAAAACGCAAGCGCGCCTAAAATTTGGGGCGTTACACCTCATTTCCTGCGTCGTAGATACTAAAAATCTTGCATGGAGTCCCTTTCATAAAGTAAAAATGTTATTTTAATAAAAAAAATATTTTTATTAAAAGAAGTGAATCAAAAAAGTATATATAAGCTACGAATCAAAATTATCTAGCAAACTACACAAAATAGCAACAAAAAAGTGCAAACGAGTCTAAGGAAAATATGTGTATATACGTTTATACCTCAAATCCTAAATTCTTTCTTTTGTCCCCTTAATCCATTAATATGACATTTAAAAAATTCGAAGAACTCCACGATTATAAGAAAATCAAACTCTCCAAGTTGGTTGAAAAGGAGCTTCAAACTTGTCCAACTCAAACTCTCCAAGCTCCCTCGTCAATTATAAAAATGGCTGATCAATTAAAGCTGACAAAGTATCCACCTCTAGGGAAGCGAGGGTTGTGCAGGCATTGGCGGCTCCGGTAGCGGTGAGGGCACGAGCTGTTTGTTTCCCGGCAATAACGATTGCAAGGAGGGTACAACTCAACGAGGTGAGACCATTCCAGTCCCGACAAGGCCCGATGTGGTAAAGGAGAAAGAGCTGCAGAGGGACTGGGATGGTTGCTGCACTTGCTAATGCGAGGCTCCCATGAAATAGACGAGAAGAGAGGTGGCGGCGGTGCTACAAAGTCAAGGTGAGGCAGGCAGTCGGCCTTGGTCTCCGGCAAGGGCGGCTTCCTGGTTCTTCTCTAGTGGCTCAACAAGGACTCGAAGAGGGTGGAGATAGTGCTGATGGTTATCGGAAAAGCAGAGGAGACGGGGAGCAAGACTGTAGTGAGGCCAACACTAGAGAGGAGAGGTGAGGTTGAGAGTGAAGTCGGGAGAGGAGGAGTTGCGGTACAGAGAAGGTTGAGAGGATGAATGAGGGAGGTGTGGCTACTTGGCTGCGTGAAGAGAAGAGAGGCAAAGGAGTGAGAGACTGCTGGGATGCGTGAAGAGTAGGAGAGTAGGGGTGAGGTAGCGTGAGGCAGGAGTGATGTCCAAGGGTCAGCCTGCAAAGCGTGAATCATCACACTAGAAGAGGAAAATAAAGAAAGGTAATAAATAATTTAAAAGGGAAAAAGTGTAAGAATGACTCCGATCCTAAATCGTTTGGAACGGGATTTTTGAACTGGAAAACCTTATCGACTTCTTCCGAAAATAATAACACGGATGTATGGGAACATATCAAAGATATAAATAACTCGGAAAAGATATTTTACACCGTAAAATACTTTATAATAAAATAAAGAAAATGAAATAATAAATTAAAATATATTTGATCTAGTAAAAATATCGATAAAACACGCAAAAAAAAAAAACGCAAGCGCGCCTAAAATTTGGGGCGTTACACCTCATTTCCTGCGTCGTAGATACTAAAAATCTTGCATGGAGTCCCTTTCATAAAGTAAAAATGTTATTTTAATAAAAAAAATATTTTTATTAAAAGAAGTGAAACAAAAAAGTATATATAAGCTACGAATCAAAATTATCTAGCAAACTACACAGAATAGCAACAAAAAAGTGCAAACGAGTCTAAGGAAAATATGTGTATATACGGTTATACCTCAAATACCAAATTCTTTCTTTTGTCCCCTTAATCCATTAATATGACATTTAACAAATTCGAAGAACTCCACGATTATAAGAAAATCAAACTCTCCAAGTTGGTTGAAAAGGAGCTTCAAACTTGTCCAACTCAAACTCTCCAAGCTCCCTCATCAATTATAAAAATGGCTTATCAATTAAAGCTGACAAAGTATCCACTGATACCGCGCCAACGAGAAAAAAATAGGTTTGTGGTTTTTGTGTGAAGCGTAGGTTAAAGGAAAGCGCCGATAAAAGATAAGGTCAATACTCTAACAAACATTATCCACAAATAGAAACAACGTTCTCTCATTGATATCCAACTCAACATACTTATAATAGTAACGGTCGAGAGCCTAAATATTTATCAAATATTTCCAATGTCCGCTTAACACACGATACACTATATAAAATATAGGAAGACTAAGAATATAAAAAGAAGAATTACAAGGAAAATGTACACATACTAGTAATAAAAACTTAGAATTAAAGAGTATCATACCACACATACGTCCTCCGGTAGATATATCATACAAGTATGAACAAAGCACATATCTTGTGGAGATATGTTGTCATTTCTCCAAATATGTAGGATGTATGTAATCGCCCTCATCCCTAGCATATGCAATTATGCACTATATTATGTTAGACATTACTTAGATAGATAAAAAAAGATAATAAATAATTTTTGAAATAAAAAATAAAATATACGTTGTGTGCATTTCCATATTGGCTGTAGATATAGCGTGTTTGCTCCCTGATATTAATGCTACAAATCGAAAGTCTGCTTTTGATTCTATTTTATTTCTTGCGATGTAGATACTAAAAAGCTTGCATGGAGTCCACTTCATAAATTAAAAATATTATTTTATTGAAAAATAGTTTTATTAAAAAAAGTGAAACAAAAAAGTATATAGAAACTACGAATCAAAATTATCTAGAAAACTACACAAACTAGCAATAATAAAAGTGTAAACGAGTCAAAGGAAAATGTGTGTATATAGGTTTATACGTCAAATGCCAAATTGTTTCTTTTGTCCCCTTAATCCATTCATGTGACATTTAACAAATTCGAAGACCACCACGCTTATAAGACAATCAAACTCTCCAAGCTGGTTGAGAAGGAGCTTTAAAATAGTCCAACTCAAACTCTCCAAGGTCCCTCATCAATTATCAGAATGACTTGTAACGCCCAAAAATTTTGGCGCTGTTGCATTATTTATTTATTTATTTTTCCCGGTTTTATCGCCATTTTAAATAGCTTAAATGGTTTTACGAGTATGTTGGCGTCGAAAATTAAATTCTACAAGTATATATATATACATCGAAGTATATTGTTTACCCGTGTTTAAATTTTATATATTATATCGTAAAATAAAACGCGAGGATGGTTTTGTATTTCAAATTATATGTTGGCGAGTATTTATATATTTGATCCATATATATTCCGTATTTTAAATTTGGAAAGGTTCGGAAATATTTTCCGATCCATAAAATTCCCGATCCGATTTGTTTTGATCAAGTACATGTTAATTCCCGAATTCTTTTTATTTATTTTATTAATGTTTCCACTTTCTATTTATTTTTCCCCTCACCCTGCTCCTACATCGCCTTCTTGGATTTTGGAATGAGTGGCGTCCACGCTATTTGTCTAACCCGTAGCTTCAGTCTGTCCTGCACCTGCCGCCAGGCTACTTGACCTCTTAGTGGTCTCTTTTGCTTCATCCCGCCCTCCTCACTGTTGGATCACCTCCTTTCCTTCTTTGTTTCTTGTAGCAAACAGCTCACCATCTTCCTTTGCACCCTCCTCAGCCTCTCCTCCCCACCCCTGTTTCCCTTCCCCATCACACCATTCATCTCCCTCTCCGGAAACTCTCAACTTCACAATCTCCTCTGTGCTTCCCCTGCAACAGCAAGCAAATACAACCGCCCAGGGAGCCACCTTCAGCCGCCATCGATCCACCTCGAGCCACACCGGTGCTCCCATGCCCTCGAATCCGGAGAAGCGCCCCTGCAGCCCTGGGTCGCGTCCGAACGCTCCCTCCTCCGCCTTTCTGCACAACCACCTCAAACAGATCCAATCGGCTCAGCCTCACCACTGCCTTGCCTCCCTCTGCCGCCAAGGAAGACTGCAGCCGCCGGCGAAGCCACCGAAGCCAATCGCCGTCTTCTTTCCTCCCGTCAGATCTGCCTCCTTTGCCGCCGAAGATCTGCCACTGCCGCCCAGGGAGGGAGGCCACCTCAATCTCCGCCGGAGCGTGCTAGAACCCGCCACCAGTGGGCCTCCTCCGCCTCGCCAGCCCTCTGGAGGTCCAGCCGTCCAGCCGCCGCCTCCTGTTCCCCTTCCCCTACCCTGCGTTCTTGTCCCGATGAGAAAGAAAACCCTTTTGGGTATTTAAATCGGGCCCCCCTCTTGTTTGGTATAATTACAATTATAACCCATATTTTGTATTTACATTAATGGCCCATATTTCTGTTATGATCAATTATGCCCGCTGAGTTATATAATTGCGGATTATGACCCATACTTTTTATATATTGAATGAATTGACCCGGAAAATGTGTTGCGGGTTTTAACCTTGGATTTTAATTGCGGGGATATTCTTATATTTATTTATACTATATATTATGCCCTTGTTGGTTTCGTTCGGTTTATGCTCAAAGTTTTAACTACGGTTTGATGAACAAGTTTCAGAATTTCATATTTTGCCCAAAAGGGTTATTACGGATTTTAAAATCGAGTTTTCCTTAGTTTTATGTATATTAAATATTCCAATCAAATTTAGCATATAAGCTAAATTTGTGTAGCTTTGGTTTTAGGTCCGGAAGCAACCCGATAAAGGCCTAACGAGTCCAAGTTCGTCTTCCGCCTTTTGACGTCACGTGAGTACCCTATCCTCCGAGTTTATGATCTTACTCGGCTTAGTTATGTTTAGTATTAGTATCATGCTAGGTTGGATCTAGCATAACTTAGAGTGAATACCAAGTAGTGGTTTGAACCTTAGGTGAGTTTTGAGGATTGTCGATTGTTGTAGGGCGTTGAGTGTTTGCGTTGATCTTGTGAGCTTATGAGGATTGAGACTATAGTTGTATGATCTTGTTGAGATTGTGGAAACTAGGACGAGAGTATCCTAGCATGTGTTGTGATGGTTATGACCTTGTGAGATCGTGAGGATTAGGAGCCGTTATGCTATCATGGTTATGGGTTATGATCTTGCGAGATCATTGGGACTAGAAGTCTAAGGACTTCTAGCATGTCAGAGAGATGTTGATTGTGTGCCTTGTTTTGACCAGGCGTTGAGTGCCTTCCTACGGGAAGTTGAGAGCGGTGGTTAGCGGGATTATCTTTGGGACGAGGTAAGTCTTCGGACTTACTTAGCTCGTATTCTTTGTATTACCATTATTGTGTGTTGGGTGGTGTGTGTTATTATTTTACTGTTTATAACAACTAAACCGGAAATAGGATTACCGACCTTTATATTATTTGGCCCAAGTGTATGATAACGGGCGGTGACATCACTGCTTGGCTCCCCGTGAGAGCTAGGGGGATCTCGGCGACTGGCCCGTGTTGGTTAGACGGTCGGAGGCATCCGACCGTTCCATTGCCGGAAGAAGGGACCGAGGCGAGTTTCGGAGGATTCTCGTGTCACAAAAGAAGTTGAACTAGAACGGGATATGACTTAATAAATAAAGATAATAAACCGGATTTGTGTGCTTTGAGTATGTTGTGTGACTATGTTGAATTAATTGTGTTTGTGCCTTTCCCTTTAATTCTAATGCTTCGAATATTAGCTAACGGTTTTATACCGATTGTTGTAGATTGCCTTGCAGGTTAGGAAAGCGGCCGAGAGATCCGGAAGAGTGGGCAGCCGGGGTTCCGTACATTTTAGGAGTGGGTTTTGGTTGGAGTCGGGTTGTGTTTTATTCTTCGTTTATTATGTTGGTATGCCGTGTGTATGGTGTTTGATCTTTGGTGTTGATTATCGGCTGAAGTCTTTTGTTGTTTTCCTTCGGGTTTCTTATCTTTTGCATTAAAATAGAATTTTGGTTTTGCCTTTATTTGTGCCATGTTGAAAGATCCGGTGAAATTGTTGTCAAGCTAAGGGTCGGGACCCATTGTGAGGTCCCAACCCGTAGCATCCCGAGTCCCGCGGGTTCGGGGTGTTACAAAAGTGGTATCAGAGCCCTAGGTTGACAACAATGGCACTCGCAATCTTCTAAAGGCCGAATAAGGAATAAACAGAACCCCGCGGGTTCTGAGTTTTCGTTTTCAAAATCACATGCATAAGTCGGGGTAGAATGTACGGACCACCACTCCTTCCGCGGATCTCGGCAGCTTAGTTTATTGGACCTTGATTTATATATATATGTAGATATGGATATGAGATTTGTAGTTATGCATGATAGAATTGATATGTTCCATTGTGATTGTATGTTGCATGATGAACTGGATATATGTGTAGTTATATATGTGGACGGTTATATGTTTTGGGACCTTATATTGTGGATGAAATGCTTGATGTATTATATTGGTAGTGATATGGACTTAGTATTTATATAGTTATGTATACATATTCTTATTATATATAGTAGCTTATGGAGTTACGGGACCTAATAGAAAAGATGATAAGTATAGTATCATCACCTTTAAAGAAGAAGTGGTTGGCTTGGAATAGCGTTCATACGTGGAGGAGACACTCAAATATCGAGTTGAGCATTTCGTGTTAACGAACACCATAGCGTTCTCGGATTCCTTTACAAGGATGTCGAAGAGGAGGATTAGCGATGACATAAACAAAGGACAAACAAGTAGAAAGAAGAACTCGAGACGACTAAAGAGAGATCGAGATGGAGCAATACAAGTAAAGGGAGCAACGTTAAGGTATATAAGTGGTTATAAAGAAACCGGGATTGTACGACAATGAGACCAATGGTGAAAACGAACTTAAGTTCTTCAAGAAGACGCATGGACAACTAAAGATGCAAATCGAGGAGGAGATAGGTGCATTCTAACAAGGTTAAAGGCGGTGTTCCATTACGAGAAGTGAAGCTTTCCTTAGACGCTCCTAGGAATGGGAGTCGAGATGAGAGGTGTGGTTGAACCAATCACTTAAGATTTAAGAGACCCGTAAGTTAAGCTTACGGAGGTATCAAAAGGTGAAGCATCTATTTTACGAGATCCCAAGTGGGTGACTTTCTTCGGATATATGAGGCTACGAGAAGAATCATGTGGTGAAGGTTCACCTAGTAGAATGTCTTTAAGAGGGTCAACCGTTTTTCGCTATGGTGAGAAGGCAAAGCAACATCAAGAAGAAAGAAGTGCATATAGATGATGGTTTAAGAAGATGAAAGAGGAAACAAGGAGCTTTAATCGAAAGACTTAAGATACCAACCAAGAGGAACGCAAGTGGATGCTATCTAGGCTAATAATATTTGGGAATGTGCTCTTGAAAGACATCAATGAAGACGGTTAAGCCTATGAAAGGGAGTTATATGAAACAACAATGCAAAGAAGATATACTTACCTTATAAAGAAGAGGAAACATGAAATGAAGAAGGAACTAACGGAGTTTAAGGTAGAGTTCCTCGGGGAGGGTAGCTTTTATGAGAGTGTTAAGATGGAAAGTGTAGTAAAATGGTAGGGAGAGTAGCCCAAGAGATGAGAACATGAAGAGGGGTAACAAGAACTTGGAACATTCCCGGTGGTTAAATGTCAGCAATAAGGAGTTGTATCAACAAAAGTGCAAGTGTTTTAATCAAGTAGTATGGATTGAGGTCAAAGCAAATAACTATAATAGACCTCCTAGGAAGGGATTGTAACGAACCTATGCAACCTTCTTAGTTCATGGGATTGGCATATGGGGCAATGACACGGATCAAAATTTTTAAAGTTCGGTTAAGGTGAAGAGAACTAGAAGAAACAAGAGAAAGTGAGTCTTCTATAGTTGTTGTGCGGAAAGAGGGTATATATAAGGGGAGGTGTGATATGTTTGTTCTAAGGTTATGGATGTCATGTTTTCACGAGCCAAGCTAAGTCAAGGTTTTTATGACTCATGTGACGAAGCCATAGTGGCTATGACGGAAACGAGGAATCTGGATTGGGGCAACGCTGCAAGCTTAGGGTTATGATGTTAGTGCTGGTGGAATCATGAGTGGATCTTCTAGAGTTGTGGTTGGGAAATTCTGCCTAAAGGCACACTGTCACAGATGTGAAGTTGCTCATAGAATATCAAGAAGTGCATATGGTGACCAACAAGAGTAAGAGAAAACTGAGTTCAAAGTTTGAAGTCGATATGAGACGTACAAGAAGTACATGAAAGATTGAGGCTAGAGCCTCTATGGTCGGTTTGACGTTGCATAAGGAAATGAATTGTAAGGTTCTACACCTACTGAAAGAAAGGATGTCTATAGTGAAAGCTGATGTGGGATACGGAGAGCTCCTCCCATAGGTTGGGATGTCCAAGGGAGCGAAGGAGATTGTATCGATTTGTTATAAGGCATGAACGAGTCTTGTAGTTAAGACCTTTGTGACTGAACACATGCGCGAGATCAAGAGATGTTATTATCGCCATCCCTTTGAAGTGAGAAGAGATATTAAGTTGAATTATTGTTTAACCAAGGCTTCAAGAGTCGGGAAATTCGAGCCAGTTCCACGAGTTCAGGAGATGAAGGATCATTGAAAAAGGACGGTCAACATTGTAGCTACAAATGGAACAATATACGTGTTTAAAGGACGTCACCCCAACAGATCGGGGTAGATCATTAGTATCATGACCACTTGTAAAGTGATAAGACAAGATTGTGTCGGTTATTACGATATGTGACGGGAAGAGAAAAGATGAAACCTGAGATATCACGGACTCCAATACGTCAGAATATGGAATTTTCCAGTAAGGTCGAGCTTGATTTAATTCCGATGTCTAAGGCGTCGTATGAGATAACACTTGTGCAGAGACATGAGTTGTGGAAGCAAGTGAAGGAGAAATTGCAAGAATTTAGTGATAAGATTTCATTAGAAATAGTGAAATGTCATAGAGAACACCGGACGTTATATTGAACTCTTGATTTGAAGTTCATATTGGAACATATCTTAAACTCTTGATTTGAAGTTGTTATGAAGAACACCAGTTTGCGAAAAGAGGGACGGTTATCTCTGTTCGTACATTATAGTGAGCTGAACATGATAACAATGAAGAACAAGTATCCCTTACAACGTATATACGATCTACTTGACCGGTTGCTAGGGTCGGTAGTCTCTTCTAAAATGGATTCAACGTCTGTCGCCAATTGAGAATTGAGACTAGGATATTGCAAATACATCATTCCGGGACAAACCATGTTCACTACGAGTTGTAGTGATTCTACATAGGCTTACTTATACCCTGGATAAGATATTTTGGTCAACTCTCAAAGAAGAGAGAAGTTGTATGCAAGTTGTCTCGGGATGACAAACTCCGATAGATGTGAAAGAAGTTACAAGTTTCTTAGATGTGCTGAGCACTACCGGATCTGTGAAGAGAGAAGTTGTATAACGCCAATTATGGTATCCTCCAGATGACAACGAAGTATTGAATGGGACGAAGAATTGACAATAAAGTTGTTGAGAGTTAAGAGGAGATTCATCAGTGCAACTGTTTTGAAATTGCCTCGAGGTATTGTGGGTTTGGAGTGTACAAGTGATTCTTCTAGACGCGGTCTTGATCAAGTATTGAGGAACGATGTAAAAGTAATAGCATATGTGTCTCGGTAGTGGATCAGTGAGAAGTGAAGTACTTCCTCCATTATTGGGGACTTACTTCAAGAATCGAAGGAAACATAACATTAAAGTTTGGTTTGACAAGAACCAAAGCCAACAGTGTAAATTGGAAGTTCGATCTTCTTTGATGGAGAAATCAAAGGAAAATAATGGAGATGTTGCATCGAAACCGAGAAGAAAGTTCAGTTCCGATATATTGACCTTTTTGAGATCTTAGCGGGAGTTGGAGAAGTTTCTTATAAGTTGGCGTTGCCGCCAAGAGTAGAGAGTGTTCACCCGGTGTTTCATATGTATCAGTCGAGAGCGTACATGCATAATTCGAGATGTGTGATCAGTCATGATGATCTAGTGGCCATCGAGGAACCAATGAGGCTAATAGGAAGACAGGAGATAGTATCTTTGGGTGATTTTATACGTTGATCTAGTAGCTTCAATAGAATCGACGGGTTAGACCTAGTTCTTCCCTTAAGTGAGTTGTGTATATATATGTGATGCTATATTTGGTTTTGCGCCATGTGCGGGAATGTATTTTTGACCGGCTATATTTATTGAGTTGGTGGTGTGAGCAGTTCGTGTATATAGATTAGAAGGTCTAGCTTTCTTTGTTTGCGGGTTTATACCTCGGTCTTAGGGACCGAGAAGTTCGGCGTGTGACAAGTTTCGGGACGAAACTTGTTTTTAGGGGGATCTGATGTAACGCCCAAAAATTTTGGCGCTGTTGCATTATTTATTTATTTATTTTTCCCGGTTTTATCGCCATTTTAAATAGCTTAAATGGTTTTACGAGTATGTTGGCGTCGAAAATTAAATTCTACAAGTATATATATATACATCGAAGTATATTGTTTACCCGTGTTTAAATTTTATATATTATATCGTAAAATAAAACGCGAGGATGGTTTTGTATTTCAAATTATATGTTGGCGAGTATTTATATATTTGATCCATATATATTCCGTATTTTAAATTTGGAAAGGTTCGGAAATATTTTCCGATCCATAAAATTCCCGATCCGATTTGTTTTGATCAAGTACATGTTAATTCCCGAATTCTTTTTATTTATTTTATTAATGTTTCCACTTTCTATTTATTTTTCCCCTCACCCTGCTCCTACATCGCCTTCTTGGATTTTGGAATGAGTGGCGTCCACGCTATTTGTCTAACCCGTAGCTTCAGTCTGTCCTGCACCTGCCGCCAGGCTACTTGACCTCTTAGTGGTCTCTTTTGCTTCATCCCGCCCTCCTCACTGTTGGATCACCTCCTTTCCTTCTTTGTTTCTTGTAGCAAACAGCTCACCATCTTCCTTTGCACCCTCCTCAGCCTCTCCTCCCCACCCCTGTTTCCCTTCCCCATCACACCATTCATCTCCCTCTCCGGAAACTCTCAACTTCACAATCTCCTCTGTGCTTCCCCTGCAACAGCAAGCAAATACAACCGCCCAGGGAGCCACCTTCAGCCGCCATCGATCCACCTCGAGCCACACCGGTGCTCCCATGCCCTCGAATCCGGAGAAGCGCCCCTGCAGCCCTGGGTCGCGTCCGAACGCTCCCTCCTCCGCCTTTCTGCACAACCACCTCAAACAGATCCAATCGGCTCAGCCTCACCACTGCCTTGCCTCCCTCTGCCGCCAAGGAAGACTGCAGCCGCCGGCGAAGCCACCGAAGCCAATCGCCGTCTTCTTTCCTCCCGTCAGATCTGCCTCCTTTGCCGCCGAAGATCTGCCACTGCCGCCCAGGGAGGGAGGCCACCTCAATCTCCGCCGGAGCGTGCTAGAACCCGCCACCAGTGGGCCTCCTCCGCCTCGCCAGCCCTCTAGAGGTCCAGCCGTCCAGCCGCCGCCTCCTGTTCCCCTTCCCCTACCCTGCGTTCTTGTCCCGATGAGAAAGAAAACCCTTTTGGGTATTTAAATCGGGCCCCCCTCTTGTTTGGTATAATTACAATTATAACCCATATTTTGTATTTACATTAATGGCCCATATTTCTGTTATGATCAATTATGCCCGCTGAGTTATATAATTGCGGATTATGACCCATACTTTTTATATATTGAATGAATTGACCCGGAAAATGTGTTGCGGGTTTTAACCTTGGATTTTAATTGCGGGGATATTCTTATATTTATTTATACTATATATTATGCCCTTGTTGGTTTCGTTCGGTTTATGCTCAAAGTTTTAACTACGGTTTGATGAACAAGTTTCAGAATTTCATATTTTGCCCAAAAGGGTTATTACGGATTTTAAAATCGAGTTTTCCTTAGTTTTATGTATATTAAATATTCCAATCAAATTTAGCATATAAGCTAAATTTGTGTAGCTTTGGTTTTAGGTCCGGAAGCAACCCGATAAAGGCCTAACGAGTCCAAGTTCGTCTTCCGCCTTTTGACGTCACGTGAGTACCCTATCCTCCGAGTTTATGATCTTACTCGGCTTAGTTATGTTTAGTATTAGTATCATGCTAGGTTGGATCTAGCATAACTTAGAGTGAATACCAAGTAGTGGTTTGAACCTTAGGTGAGTTTTGAGGATTGTCGATTGTTGTAGGGCGTTGAGTGTTTGCGTTGATCTTGTGAGCTTATGAGGATTGAGACTATAGTTGTATGATCTTGTTGAGATTGTGGAAACTAGGACGAGTGTATCCTAGCATGTGTTGTGATGGTTATGACCTTGTGAGATCGTGAGGATTAGGAGCCGTTATGCTATCATGGTTATGGGTTATGATCTTGCGAGATCATTGGGACTAGAAGTCTAAGGACTTCTAGCATGTCAGAGAGATGTTGATTGTGTGCCTTGTTTTGACCAGGCGTTGAGTGCCATCCTACGGGAAGTTGAGAGCGGTGGTTAGCGGGATTATTTTTGGGACGAGGTAAGTCTTCGGACTTACTTAGCTCATATTCTTTGTATTAGCATTATTGTGTGTTGGCTGGTGTGTGTTATTATTTTACTGTTTATAACAACTAAACCGGAAATAGGATTACCGACCTTTATATTATTTGGCCCAAGTGTATGATAACGGGCGGTGACATCACTGCTTGGCTCCCCGTGAGAGCTAGGGGGATCTCGGCGACTGGCCCGTGTTGGTTAGACGGTCGGAGGCATCCGACCGTTCCATTGCCGGAAGAAGGGACCGAGGCGAGTTTCGGAGGATTCTCGTGTCACAAAAGAAGTTGAACTAGAACGGGATATGACTTAATAAATAAAGATAATAAACCGGATTTGTGTGCTTTGAGTATGTTGTGTGACTATGTTGAATTAATTGTGTTTGTGCCTTTCCCTTTAATTCTAATGCTTCGAATATTAGCTAACGGTTTTATACCGATTGTTGTAGATTGCCTTGCAGGTTAGGAAAGCGGCCGAGAGATCCGGAAGAGTGGGCAGCCGGGGTTCCGTACATTTTAGGAGTGGGTTTTGGTTGGAGTCGGGTTGTGTTTTATTCTTCGTTTATTATGTTGGTATGCCGTGTGTATGGTGTTTGATCTTTGGTGTTGATTATCGGCTGAAGTCTTTTGTTGTTTTCCTTCGGGTTTCTTATCTTTTGCATTAAAATAGAATTTTGGTTTTGCCTTTATTTGTGCCATGTTGAAAGATCCGGTGAAATTGTTGTCAAGCTAAGGGTCGGGACCCATTGTGAGGTCCCAACCCGTAGCATCCCGAGTCCCGCGGGTTCGGGGTGTTACATGACTGATCTATTAAAGCGGATAAAGTATCCTCTGATACCGCGGCAACAAGAAAAAAAAATAGATTTAGGGTTTTTGTGCGGAAGCGTAGTTTAAATGAAAGCGCCGATAAAAGAAAAGGTCAATACTCTAACAAAGACTATCCACTAATAGAAACAACGTTCTCTCATTCATATCCAACTCAGCATAATGATAATAGTAACGTTCGAGAGCCTCAATGTTTATCAAATATTCCCAATAATGTCCGCTTGACACACGATACACTATAAAAAAATAGGAAGACTAAGAATATAAAAAGAAAAATTACAAGCAAAATGTACATATACTAGTAATAAAAACTTAAATTAAAGAGTATATTACCACACATACGTTCTCCGGTAGATATATATCAAACAAGTATGAATTAAGGACACATCTTGTGTAGATATGTAGTCATTCCTCCAAAGATATAGGATGTATATAATCGCCCTCATCCCTATCATATGCAATTATGAACTATATTTTGTTGGACATTATGTAGTCATTCCTCCAAAGATGTATATAATCGCCCTCCAAAGATGTAGGATGTACATATACTGCTTTTGATTGTACTTCATTTCCTGCGACATAGATACTAAAAAGCTTGCATAGAGTCCCCTTCAAAAAATAAAAACATTATTTTATTGTAAAAATAGTTTCATTAAACGAAGTGAAAAAAAAAAGTATATAGAAACTACGAATCAAAATTATCTAACAAACTACACAAAATAGCAACAAAAAAAAGTGCAAATGAGTCAAAGGAAAATGTGTGTATATACGTTTATACCTCAAATCCCAAATTTTTTCTTTTGTCCCCTTAATCCATTCATGGGACATTTAACAAATTCGAAGACCTCCACGATTATAAGAAAAACAAACTTTTCAAGCTGGTTGAGAAGGAGCTTCAAACTTGTCCAACTCAAACTCTCCAAGCTCCCTCATCAATTATCACAAAGACTGATCAATGAAAGCGGACAAAGTATCTTCTGATACCGCAACAACGAGAAAAAAAATCGGTTTAGGTTTTTTGTGCGGAAGCGTAGGTTAAAGGAAAGCGCCGATAAGAGATAAGGTCAATACTCCAACAAAGACTGTGAACTAAAAGAAACAACGTTCTCTCATTAATATCCAACTCAGCATAGTGATAATAGTAACGGTCGAGAGCCTCAAAGTTTATCAAATATTCCCAATCTCCGCTTGACACACGATACACTATAAAAAAATAGGAAGACTCAGAATATAAAAAGAAGAAATTACAAGCAAAATGTACACATACTAGTAATAAAAACATAGAATTAAAGAGTATCTTACCACACATATGTCTTCCGGTAGATATATCATACAAGTATGAATCAAGCACACATCTTGTGGAGATATGTAGTCATTTATCCAAAAATGTAGGATGTATGTAATCGCCCTCATGTCTGCATTTCGGTGTTGACTCTAGATATAGCGTGTTTGCTCCCTGATCCCATTGCTACAAATCGAACGTCTGCTTTTGATTCTACCACATTTCCTACGCTTTGATACTAAAAAGCTTGCATGAAGTCTCTTTCATAAAGTAAAAATATTAATTTATTAAAAAAATAGTTTTATTAAAATAAGTTAAACTAAAAAAGTATATAGAAACTACGACTCAAAATTATCTAACAAACTACACTAAATAGCAACAAAAAAAGTGCAAACGAGTGTGTGGAAAATGTGTGTATATACGTTTATACCACAAATCTCAAATTCTTTCTTTTGTCCCTTTAATCCATTCATGTGACATTTAACAAATTCGAAGACCTCCACAATTATAAAAAAATCAAACTCTCCAAACTGGTTGAGTAGGAGCTTCAAACTTGTCCAACTCAAACTCTCCAAGCTCCCTCATCAATTATCATAAAGACTAATCAATAAAAACGGACAAAGTATCTTCTGATACCGCGGCAACGAAAAAAAAAACAGGTTTAGGGTTTTTGTGCGGAAGCGTAGGTTAATGAAAAGCGTCAATAAGAGATAAGGTCAATACTCTAACAAAGAGTGTCCACTAATAGAAACAACGTTCTCTCATTGATATCCAACTCAGCATAGTGATAATATTAACGGTCAAGAGGCTCAGTGTATATCAAATATTCCTAATAATGTCTGCTTGACACACCATACACTATACAAAAGATAGGAAGATTAAGAATATAAAAAGAAAAATTACAAGCAAAATGTACACATACTAGCAATAAAAATTTAGAATTAAAAAGTATCTTACCACACATACGTCCTCCGATAGATATATCATACAAGTATGAATCAAGAACACATTTTGTGTAGATATGTAGTTATTCCTCCGAAGATGTAGGATGTATATAATCGCCCTCATCCCTAGCATATGCAATTATGCACTATATTATGTTAGACATTACTTAGATAGATAAAAAAAGATAATAAATAATTTTTGAAATTAGAATAAAATGTACGTTGTCTACATTTCGATGTTGGCTATAGATATAGCGTGTCTGCTCCCTGATCTTAATGCTACAAATCGAACGTCTGTTTTTTTATTCTATCTCATTTACGTAGATACTAAAAAAATAGTTTTATTAAAATAAGTTAAACTAAAAAAGTATATAGAAACTACGACTCAAAATTATCTAACAAACTACACTAAATAGCAACAAAAAAAGTGCAAACGAGTGTGTGGAAAATGTGTGTATATACGTTTATACCACAAATCTCAAATTCTTTCTTTTGTCCCTTTAATCCATTCATGTGACATTTAACAAATTCGAAGACCTCCACAATTATAAAAAAATCAAACTCTCCAAACTGGTTGAGTAGGAGCTTCAAACTTTTCCAACTCAAACTCTCCAAGCTCCCTCATCAATTATCATAAAGACTAATCAATAAAAACGGACAAAGTATCTTCTGATACCGCGGCAACGAAAAAAAAAACAGGTTTAGGGTTTTTGTGCGGAAGCGTAGGTTAATGAAAAGCGCCAATAAGAGATAAGGTCAATACTCTAACAAAGACTGTACACTAATAGAAACAACGTTCTCTCATTGATATCCAACTCAGCATAGTGAATATTAACGGTCGAGAGGCTCAGTGTATATCAAATATTCCTAATAATGTCTGCTTGACACACCATACACTATACAAAAGATAGGAAGATTAAGAATATAAAAAGAAAAATTACAAGCAAAATGTACACATACTAGCAATAAAAATTTAGAATTAAAGAGTATCTTACCACACATACGTCCTCCGGTAGATATATCATACAAGTATGAATCAAGGACACATTTTGTGTAGATATGTAGTTATTCCTCCGAAGATGTAGGATGTATATAATCGCCCTCATCCCTAGCATATGCAATTATGCACTATATTATGTTAGACATTACTTAGATAAATAAAAAAAGATAATAAGTAATTTTTGAAATTAGAATAAAATGTACGTTGTCTACATTTCGATGTTGGCTCTAGATATAGCGTGTTTGCTCCCTGATCTTAATGCTACAAATCGAACGTCTGTTTTTTTATTCTATCTCATTTATGTAGATACTAAAAAGCTTGCATGGAATCCCTTTCATAAAATTAAAATATTATTTTATTGTAAAAATAGTTTTATTAAAAGAAGTGAAACTAAAAAAGTTTATAGAAACTACGAATCAAAATTATCTAGCAAACTACACAAAATAGCAATAAAAAAAGTGCAAATGAGTCGATAGAAAATGTGTGTATATACGTTTATACCACAAATCTTAAATTCTTTCTTTTGTCCCCTTAATCCATTCATGTGACATTTAACAAATTCGAAGACCTCCACGATTATAAGAAAATCAAACTCTCCAAACTGGTTGAGTAGGAGCTTCAGACTTGTCCAACTCAAACTCTCCAAGCTCTCTCATCAATTATCACAAAGACTAATCAATAAAAGCGGACAAAGTATCTTCTGATACCGCGGCAACGAAAAAAAAAACAGGTTTAGGGTTTTTGTGCGGAAGCGTAGGTTAATGAAAAGCGCCAATAAGAGATAAGGTCAATACTCTAACAAAGACTGTACACTAATAGAAACAACGTTCTCTCATTGATATCCAACTCAGCATAGTGATAATGGCTCCGTTTGGTGATTCCTAGATGAAGATGAAATATTTATTTCAACCTCATAATTCTTATAATCTATCTCTATGAAGATTAAAAAAATTTCTTAATTTAATTCCCATAATTCTCATAATCTTCATTTCATCTACATAATCACTCTTACCAAACAGGCCCAATATTAACGGTCGAGAGGCTCAGTGTATATCAAATATTCCTAATAATGTCTGCTTGACACACCATACACTATACAAAAGATAGGAAGATTAAGAATATAAAAAGAAAAATTACAAGCAAAATGTACACATACTAGCAATAAAAATTTAGAATTAAAGAGTATCTTACCACACATACGTCCTCCGGTAGATATATCATACAAGTATGAATCAAGGACACATTTTGTGTAGATATGTAGTTATTCCTCCGAAGATGTAGGATGTATATAATCGCCCTCATCCCTAGCATATGCAATTATGCACTATATTATGTTAGACATTACTTAGATAGATAAAAAAAGATAATAAATAATTTTTGAAATTTGAATAAAATGTACGTTGTCTACATTTCGATGTTGGCTCTAGATATAGCGTGTTTGCTCCCTGATCTTAATGCTACAAATCGAACGTCTGTTGTTTTATTCTATCTCATTTACGTAGATACTAAAAAGCTTGCATGGAATCCCTTTCATAAAATAAAAATATTATTTTATTGTAAAAATAGTTTTATTAAAAGAAGTGAAACTAAAAAAGTTTATAGAAACTACGAATCAAAATTATCTAGCAAACTACACAAAATAGCAATAAAAAAAGTGCAAATGAGTCGAAGGAAAATGTGTGTATATACGTTTATACCACAAATCTTAAATTCTTTCTTTTGTCCCCTTAATCCATTAATGTGACATTTAACAATTTCGAAGACCTCCACGATTATAAGAAAATCAAACTCTCCAAACTGGTTGAGTAGGAGCATCAAACTTGTCCAACTCAAACTCTCCAAACTCCCTCATCAATTATCACAAAGACTAATCAATAAAAGCGGACAAAGTATCTTCTGATACCGCGGCAACGAAAAAAAAAAAAAGGTTTATGGTTTTTGTGCGGAAGCGTAGGATAATGAAAAGCGCCAATAAGAGATAAGGTCAATACTCTAACAAAGACTGTACACTAATAGAAACAACGTTCTCTCATTGATATCCAATCAACATAGTGATAATATTAACGATCGAGAGGCTCAGTGTATATCAAATATTCCGAATAATGTCAGATTGACACACCATACACTATACAAAAGATAGGAAGATTAAGAATATAAAAAGAAAAATTACAAGCAAAATGTACACATACTAGCAATAAAAATTTAGAATTAAAGAGTATCTTACCACACATACGTCCTCCGGTAGATATATCATACAAGTATGAATCAAGGACACATTTTGTGTAGATATGTAGTTATTCCTCCGAATATGTAGGAGGTATATAATCGCCCTCATCCCTAGCATATGCAATTATGCACTATATTATGTTAGACATTACTTAGATAAATAAAAAAAGATAATAAATAATTTTTGAAATTAGAATAAAATGTACGTTGTCTACATTTCGATGTTGGCTCTAGATATAGCGTGTTTGCTCCCTGATCTTAATGCTACAAATCGAACGTCTGCTTTTTGATTCTATCTCATTTACGTAGATACTAAAAAGCTTGCATGGAATCCCTTTCATAAAATAAAAATATTATTTTATTGTAAAAATTGTTTTATTAAAAGAAGTGAAACTAAAAAAGTTTATAGAAACTACGAATCAAAATTATCTAGCAAACTACACATAATAGCAATAAAAAAAAGTGCAAATGAGTCGAAGGAAAATGTGTGTATATACGTTTATACCACAAATCTTAAATTCTTTCTTTTGTCCCCTTAATCCATTCATGTGACATTTAACAATTTCGAAGACCTCCACGATTATAAGAAAATCAAACTCTCCAAACTGGTTGAGTAGGAGCTTCAAACTTGTCCAACTCAAACTCTCCAAGCTCCCTCATCAATTATCACAAAGACTAATCAATAAAAGCGGACAAAGTATCTTCTGATACCGCGGCAACGAAAAAAAAAAACAGGTTTAGGGTTTTTGTGCGGAAGCGTAGGTTAATGAAAAGCGCCAATAAGAGATAAGGTCAAATACTCTAACAAAGACTGTACACTAATAGAAACAACGTTCTCTCATTGATATCCAACTCAACATAGTGATAATATTAACGGTCGAGAGACTCAGTGTATATCAAATATTCCTAATAATGTCAGATTGACACACCATACACTATACAAAAGATAGGAAGATTAAGAATATAAAAAGAAAAATTACAAGCAAAATGTACACATACTAGCAATAAAAATTTAGAATTAAAGAGTATCTTACCACACATACGTCCTCCGGTAGATATATCATACAAGTATGAATCAAGGACACATTTTCTGTAGATATGTAGTTATTCCTCCGAAGATGTAGGATGTATATAATCGCCCTCATCCCTAGCATATGCAATTATGTACTATATTATGTTAGACATTACTTAGATAGATAAAAAAAGATAATAAATAAATTTTGAAATTAGAATAAAATGTACGTTGTCTACATTTCGATGTTGGCTCTAGATATAGCGTGTTTGATCCCTGATCTTAATGCTACAAATCGAAAGTCTGCTTTTTGATTCTATCTCATTTACGTAGATACTAAAAAGCTTGCATGGAATCCCTTTAATAAAATAAAAATATTATTTTATTGTAAAATTGTTTTATTAAAAGAAGTGAAACTAAAAAAGTTTACAGAAACTACGAATCAAAATTATCTAGCAAACTACACAAAATAGCAATAAAAAAAGTGCAAATGAGTCGAAGTAAAATGTGTGTATATATGTTTATACCACAAATCTTAAATAAATTCTTTCTTTTGTCCCCTTAATCCATTCATGTGACATTTAACAAATTCGAAGACCTCCACGATTATAAGAAAATCAAACTCTCCAAACTGGTTGAGTAGGAGCTTCAAACTTGTCCAACTCAAACTCTCTAAACTCCCTCATCAATTATTACAAAGACTAATCAATAAAAGCGGACAAAGTATCTTCTGATACCGCGGCAACGAAAAAAAAAACAAGTTTAGGGTTTTTGTGCGGAAGCGTAGGTTAATGAAAAGCGCCAATAAGAGATAAGGTCAATACTCTAACAAAGACTGTACACTAATAGAAACAACGTTCTCTCATTAATATCCAACTCAACATAGTGATAATATTAATGGTCGAGAGGCTCAGTGTATATCAAATATTCCTAATAATGTCAGCTTGACACACCATACACTATACAAAAGATAGGAAGATTAAGAATATAAAAAGAAAAATTACAAGCAAAATGTACACATACTAGCAATAAAAATTTAGAATTAAAGAGTATATTACCACACATACGTCCTCCGGTAGATATATCATAAAAGTATGAATCAAGGACACATTTTGTGTAGATATGTAGTTATTCCTCCGAAGATGTAGGATGTATATAATCGCCCTCATCCCTAGCATATGCAATTATGCACTATCTTTTGTTAGACATTATTTAGATAGATAAAAAAAGATAAGAAATAATTTTTGAAATAAAAATAAAATATACGTTGTCTGCATTTCGATGTTGGCACTAGATATAGCGTGTTTGCTCCCTGATCCCAATGCTACAAATCGAACGTCTGCTTTTGATTCTACTTCATTTCCTACGACGTAAATATTAAAAAGCTTGCATGAAGTCCCCTTCATAAATTAAAAAAATTATTTTAGTGTAAAAATAGTTTTATTAAAAGAAGTGAAACTAAAAAGGTATATAGAAACTACGAATCAAAATTATCTAGCAAACTACACAAAATAGCAACAAAAAAAGTGCAAACGAGTTAAAGGAAAATGTGTGTATATACATTTATACCTCAAATCCCAAATTCTTTCTTTTATCCTTTTAATCCATTCATGTGATATTTAACAAATTCGAAAACCTCCACGGTTATAAGAAAATCAAACTCTCCAAGCTAATTGAGAAGGAGTTTCAAACTTGTCCAACTCAAACTCTCCAAGCTCCCTCATCAATTATCACAAAGACTAATCAATGAAAGCGGACAAAGTATCCTCTGATACTGCGGCAACGAGAAAAAAAATAGGTTTAGGTTTTTGTGCGGAAGCGTAGGTTAAAGAAAAGTGCCGATAAAAGATAAGGTCAATACTCTAACAAAGACTATCCACTAATAGAAACAACGTTCTCTCATTGATATCCAACTCAGCATAGTGATAATAGTAACGGTCGAGAGCCTCAAAGTTTATCGAATATTCTCAATATCCGCTTGACACGCGATACACTATACAAAATATAGGAAGACTCAAAATATAAAAAGAAGAAATTACAAGCAAAATGTACACATACTAGCAATAAAAATTTAGAATTAAAAAGTATCTTACCTCACATACGTTCTCCGGTTAAATATATTATACAAGTATCAATCAAGGACACATCTTGTGGAGATATGTAGTCATTCCTCCAAAGATGTAGGATGTATGTAATCGACCTCATCCATAGCATATGCAATTATGCACTTTATTCTAATAGACATTACTTAGATAGATAAAAAACGATAATAAATAATTTTTTAAATAAAAATAAAATACACATTGTCTGCATTTCGATGTGGACTCTAGATATAACGTATTTGCTCCCTGATCCCAATGCTTCAAATCGAACGTCTGCTTTTGATTCTACCTCATTTCATGCGGCGTAGATACTAAAAATCTTTCACGGAGTCCCCTTCATAAAGTAAAAATGTTATTTTATTAAAAAAATAGTTTTATTAAAAGAAGTGAAACAAAAAATTTTATATAAGCTACGAATCAAAATTACCTAACAAACTACACAGAATAGCAACAAAAAAGTGCAAACGAGTCTAAGAAAAATAAGTGTATATACGTTTATACCTCAAATCCCAAATTCTTTCTTTTGTCCCTTAATGCGTTAATGTGACATTTAACAAATTCGAAGACATCCACGATCATAAGAAAATCAAACTCTCTAAGTTGGTTGAAAAGGAACTTCAAACTTTTCCAACTCAAACTCTCTAAGCTCCCTCATCAATCATAAAAATGGCTGATCAATTAAAGCTGACAAAGTATGCTCTGATACCGCGCCAACGAAAAAAAATATAGGTTTGTGGTTTTTGTGTAAAGCGTAGGTTAAAGGAAAGCGCCGATAAGAGATAACGTCAATACTCTAACAAAGATTGTCCACTAATAGAACCAACGTTCTCTCATTGATATGCAACTCATCATAGTTATAATAGTAACGGTCGAGAGCCTAAATATTTATCAAATATTCCCAATATCCGCTTGACACACGATACGTCCTCTGATAGATATATCATACAAGTATGAATAAAGCACACATCTTGTGGAGATATGTAGTCATTTCTCCAAATATGTAGGATGTATGTAATCGCCCTCATCCCTAGCATATGCAATTATGCACTATATTATGTTAGACATTACTTAGATTGATAAAAAAAGATAATAAATAATTTTTGAAATAAGAATAAAATATACGTTGTTTGCATTTTGATGTTGGCTTTAGATATAGCGTGTTTGCTCCCTGATCTTAATGCTACAAATCGAACGTCTGCTTTTGATTCTATCTCATTTCTTGCGACGTAGATACTAAAAAGCTTGTATGGAGTCCCCTGTAATATCCGAATTTCTTACGGTATTTTCTAGTTAAATCAGACCTCGACCGGTTTAAACTTCTTCCATCTTATATTTTCTCTAACCCATAAAGGGTATGCCATGACCAATATTCTATATAAGCCAACCTCTTATCATTTCATGTGATACTTATTATCATAGTTTTTATCATTTTATGTGGGCTTAGCTAAATCCCACCTATTTTATGTTATCATTTTATGTGAAGATGTTTATTCACACAATATACAAAATCTTATTCCAAAATAGCCAAACTTTTCTTGCCTTTTTGTTTTGACTTAAGTTATATATATATAGAGAGGATATGCTTAGATTGGTTTCCTCCCTTCTATACCCATATTTATTTATTTATACACATCAAATAAAGGGCTATGTAACCATCAGTACGCCACGTAGGGTTGACTTCTCTCACTTCCCTCATGTACACGTAGCAGTAGAAAATGAAACAATATCTTCTCATAAATAGGACACATTGATTTCAATTTAATATACCTTTGACAAATCATTCTTTTTTTTGGAAACAGTCGGTGGTTTCCTTCACAACTAAACAACCAACAGTCTCACATTCACACGTACCCACACAAAAACGGTTCTTCATGCCCATCACCCTTCATACGATGTTCTTGCTCACGCTTAACTGCCTCCTTCGGCACTCCCCAACCACAGACCTTTGCTTCCCTTCCCGCTTTCCCCTCTTACCTCCTTACAATAGACGTTCTCCTCCCGGTCCATCAACACCCCAACAGCCTCAGGAGGTGTAACACCCCGAATCCGCGGGACTCGGGGCGCTACGGGTTGGGACCTCACAATGGGTCCCGACCCTTAGCCTGACAACAATTTCACGGGATCTTACAACAAGACACAAATAAAGGCAAAACCGAAATTCATTTTAATGCAATGATATGAACCCCAAAAGAAAACAACTAAAGACTTCAGCCGAGATACAACGCTAAAGGCAACCGCCATACACGCGACATACAAAAAACCCTAAACAATACATAAAAACAACCCCAAAAACCCATCCTAAAATGTACGGACCCCGGCTGCCCACTCTTCCGGATCTCTCGGCCGCGCCCTTAACCTGCAAGACAACTACAACAATATCGGTATAAAACCGTTAGCTAGCATTCAAGGCATTAGAATCATGGTATTGACACACACACACACATAAGGCATCATAAACACACAACATGTTCCAAAACACACAATCCGGTTTATTATCTTTTTATTATTAGGTCATATCCCGTTCTAATTCAACTTCTTTTGTGACACGAGAATCTTAAAGATCTCGCCCTTGTCCCCTTTCACCATACGGGTTTGTACTTGATGCGGATCAGCATCACCCGATGGGCTGGTCGCAAGGCACCTCCCAGTCATCCCCATTTTGGACTGGACAAGCGGTCACCGCCCGTTATCATACACTTGGGCCAAATATAAAGATATAAAGTCGGTGGTCCTATTACCGGTTTAGATGTTATAACATAAGCAATAAACACACACATAAACAATAAACACACACCACCAAACACGCATTGAAACTAATACAGAGAATACGAGCTAAGTAAGTCCGGAGACTTACCTCGTCACCACACTCAACTCACAACACTCTCGCTTCCTTAGGGAGGAAGTCCATAACCTGCTCACAAGAAGATAACTATATCAACAACAATCCACTCCCAATAGAAGTCTTAGACTTCTATACAAATGATCTACGCAAGACCATTTGACTCTCAATTCTAGGACCGCATCCTAGAATCCCCCATGCTCACATCACACTCACGGAAGCTAGAAGTCCTAAGACTTCTAAACCCTCGGATCTCGCAAGATCATAACTCACAACACCACTAGGATACTCTCGTTCTAGTCTACAACCTCAACAATCATACAACCTCAGCCCCTAAATTCTCACAACTCAACCCACACTTAAAGCCATAAACAACCTCACAAGATAATATCAACACCTCAAGCCTAATGATTCTCACAAGGTCAAACCATATACTCGAATCCTTATAACAACCTCACTAGACCGCAATACCACCTCAAACTTTGAATCCACATCAATCCATCAAACAATATCAAATCCTCAAAACTCACCTAAGGTTCAAAACCACTACTTGGCATTAACTCTAAGTTATGCTAGATCCATCCTAGCATGATACTAAAACTTAACATAACTAGATCGAGGGGAAAGTATACTCACAAGACGTCAAAAGACGGAAGTCGTTCAACGGATGTCGACTTGGACTCGTTAGGCCTTTATCGGGGCGCTTCCGAACCTAGCACCAAACTAAACAAATTTAGCTTTTAAGCTAAATTTGAACGGAATAAAAAACATATATAATCTAAGGAAAACCACTCTTCAAAAACCCAAGTTAAATATCGTAAATATAATATTTCGGGCAAATTGTATAACCTCATAAACTCAAGGTAAAAGTCGTTTTCAAAGCCAAGGTTAATACTCACAATAAAATCTTTGCCATAAAACGAGATTAATCCAACAAGGCATAATATGTAGTATATACAAATATAAGAATATCCCCCTAATTGAAACCCGAGTTTAAAATCGACAAATACATTTTTAGGGCAAAGATGAACAAATTCATAAACTTGGGTCAAATCTGCAAATATAAAATATGGGGCACAATCTGTAATTATACCAAAAGCTTGGGGGCCGATTGAAATTAAAAAGAAGGGTTTTAAACCCCACAGGAGCCTTCTTCTTCGGCTGGGAAAGGAAGAAGCACAGGCGGTGGTGGCGGCGGCTCGGTGTGCTCCGGCGAGGGCAAAGGCACAAGGCGATGATTCTCCGGCGTCTGGGGGCGCAACGTCTCCTTCTCGGTGGTACAGCGAGGGTGGAGATCCCCGACGACTCTCGACAGAAGGTGAAGAGGGTTGGGTGAGAGGAGAGAGAATAGGGAGGCGATGGTTGCAGATCCAAGAGGGAGTCTTGTTGCTCTTGATTGGCTCTCTTGGGCAAGGACCGTGGCAAAGGCTGGCGATTACAGGCGGTTTCCCGGTGGTTCGCTAATGAGAGGGAAAGAAGAAGGTGAGGACGGCGGCTGTGCTGGCTGAAATGGCGAAGTGTAGGTGGCAGCAGTGTTCTCTCTTGCGGCTCGAAGGAGAGAATGTAAGGCAGCAGTAGAGGTGTTGGTGAGGCGTGGCTTGCTCGATACAAAGGGAGGTGAGGTAGTAGAAATCCGGAGTAGAAGAGGCTGAGAGCAGGGTTGTTGTGAGGCTAACGACAGAGAGGAAAGGTGAGATGCTGCTGCAAGGAAGAAGCTGAAAACAAAGAGGAGGAGAAGGCTGATGGGATTGGTGTAGCAAGGCAAGGGGTCGGGCAGTGAGCGAGGGGTCGAGCAGCAGGTCGGGACAAGCTAGACAGCTAGGAAGGGGCAATTATGGCTCCTCTGCCCGCAGGCTAAGGTGCCATGATGGCAAGGAAAGAGGCAGGAAGAGAAAAAAAACAAAAGAATGAAAATATAATTAATTAAACTTCGATCTGAAATAATCGGAATGAAATTTCAAAACTGAAAAACTTTCCGAACTATTTTGAAAACCAATTACGGAAAATATATGATCAAGCATATATTAATATACTCGTAAATCTTAATTTAAGACGTAAAAATACTCATCAAAATATTTAAGCTAATAAAGTATCGATAGAAGTAGGAAAAATAAAATTATAAAACGCGCCTAAAATTAGGGCGTTACATTAGATCCCCCTAAAAACAAGTTTCGTCCCGAAACTTGCTATACGACGAACTTCTCGGTTCCTAAACCTGAGGTAGGAACTCTCAAACTAAGAAGACTTAAACCTTCTAATATACATACATCATCTACTCATACTAACATCGCAAGATATATCAAGGTCATAAAACCCATCCCCGCACAAGGCACGACTATACACAACATCACACATGCAGATAACTCAACCAAGGATGAACTAAGTCTAACCTATCGATTCTATCGATGCTACTAGCTCAGCATAAACTCAAGCAAATATACTGTCCTCCGTCTTCTAGTTAGACTTATTGGTTCCTCAATTGTCACTAGACCATCATAATTGACAACATGTCTCGAGTCATGTATGCACTCTCTCGATTGATACCAACGAAACACCGGGTGAACACCCTCTACCCTTGGCGGCAATGATAACTTGTAAGCCACTTCTCCAACTCGCGCTAAGATCTCAAAAGGGACCCGATATATCAGAAACTCAACTTCTTTCTCGACTTTTTCTAGATGTAAAATTTCTATTATGTTTCTCTTTGATTATCTCTCACAAGGAAGATCGACTCTCCAGTTACACTCTTGGCTTCGGTTCTTGTTAAACCAAACCTTGATGTTATGTTTCCTCAATTCTTGTTGCAAGTTTTAAGACATGAAGGGAAACACTTTACTTTCACATCGCTTGACAAGGCCCGTATGCTATTACTTCTCCCCTATTTGCATCCATACTTAACTAAGACCTTGTCTTGGGGAATCACTTGTGTACTTCAAACCCATCACACATCGAGGCAATTGCAAAACACTTGCACCAATGAATCTCCTCTTAACTCTCAACATATCCATTGTCCATTTTTGTCTCACCCAATACTTCATTGTCATCCAGAGTAGGTTAGCCATAGATGGTGATGCTTGAAGAATCTCTCCAAAAATCCGGTAATGACCAACACATCTAAGGAAACTTGTGACTTCTTCCACGTCCTTTGGGGTTGTCATTGTAGCAACCCGTTTATTGGGTGCGTTTTCGATATTTATTTTTCCGTATTTTATTAAATATTTTACTGGCCTCGATTATTTTCCGAGTATTTTCATGCCGTAATTTGAATTTTACAAGTTTTGATATATATATATATATGTATATATATATATATATATATATATATATATATTATCCGTATTTATACCATTAAATTATTATCAAGAATATATTTTACGGGAGCAATTTATATATCGAAAACTATATTTTTACGAGTATATATTTTGTTTATATTTTCAGTATATTTATTTTGTGGTTTAATTTCGGAAAGGTTCGAAAAATCTTTCCGACTTGAAAATTCCATTCCGATTGATTTTAATCGAGCCCATCCTTTATTATTTCTTTTCTTCTTATTTTCTTTCCTTTTTCCTATTACTTTTTCTTTTCTATCTATCCTTGTTTTTTCTGGCTGGTGAGAGCTGCTACACGCATTCCCGCTGTGGACCTTTGCAAACCGACCCCTCGATCTCTAGGACGGCCGACCCCTCGCTTCTCCCCTCGGACTGCAGTGAGCATTGCCTTCCCCTCTGCTAAACTATCTCTCCCTCTGCTCAACTATCTCTCTCTCTGCTCTAAACCTCACCAACTCTCAACCTCTGTAACCCCTTTTCTGTGCTTCATCTTCCCGAGCAAAAGAGTGCCTGTCCTTGCATCTCGTCCATCTCTTTCCAGCAACACCAGCCTTCCCCTTCATCTCTTTCTCTGTTGCATGTTGTCGGCCTCCTCTCGACACTCCAGCCCACCGGAGCTCTCTTCCCCCTGTGTGTATCGATCGAACCAAGGGCAACCTCCCTTGAGCCATTATTCCTCTCCCCACCTCAGTGCAGCCTCGATCGATCTCTCTCTCGGCCTCTATTTTGCACAGTATCGATCACAATCACCGTCTCGCACCCCTTAATAGAAGATCTCCTCCTTGCTTCGCTCACCTCTGGAACCGGACTGGAGCACCACCGGCGTCGCCTAGTCTCGTGCCACCTTTGGCGCCTACCGGAGCCAACCAGGACTGCCCTTGCTGCCTCACCCTTTTCCGTTGTTGCTCCGTCGCTCTGCTTTGTTCTCTGGTGTCGCAAGGAGTCAACCTTTGCCGCCGGAGATTGGGTCGCCTTGTTGCCGCCGATGTCGCCTCTGGAGAAACCGTCGGCCCTGCCTTCGCCGTCGGACCTTGCGCTGCCATGAAGCACCGCCGCCTCCCCTTCCCTTGTGCGTATTGCAATGTTGAAGAAGGGTCCTTCAGCGTTTCAAAAGCCCTTGTTACTAATCGCTGTCGGGCCCCACTCTTTCAAAGTATTTACATAAAGCACCCTATATTTTGTAATTGTGTTTCTAACCCTAATTTTGGGATTTCACAATTATATCCCTGCAGATTTAATTACAAGATTTGGCCCAAATTATTATTTACATATTTGACTCGGGTTTTTGGAAATTTAAATATTTACCCCTGCAGGTTTAATTATGGATTTTGGCCCAAAGTTTTATTTTGGATTTTGACTCAGGTTTATAAAATGGCATAAGTCACTCCGGGAAATGTTTTGCGGGTTTTTAACCTTGTTTTCCAAGCGGATTTTCCTTAGAATATTATACGTTATTTTCCGTTCAAATTTAGCATACAAGCTAAATTTCCTTAACTTTGGTTTTAGGCCCAGAAGCGGCCGTTATAGACCGACGAACCCAATCTCGACGTCCGTAGATCATCTTCAACCTCGGATCGTGTGTGAGTACCTTCTTCCTCGATCTAGTTATGTTTAGTGGTAGAATCATGCTAGGTTGGATCTAGCATAACTTAGGGCAAATGCCAAGTAGTGGCTTGGAACCTGTAGGTGAGTGTTTGAAGTTATTAATGTTCTATGTTATGTGGTGTGTTGATCTTGAGTTGTTATACAGTTGTGAGCCTCGTGGTTTATTTTGTGAGACTTGAGGTGGTATTTATATGTTGATTGAGATTGCGGATTTTAGGATGAGAGTATCCTAGCACTTGGGGCTATAATTGAGATCTCATGAATTTATGAGGGCTAGGTGTGTATCCTTGATTATGAGAGTATATGACCTAGTAAGATGATATAGGACTAGAAGTCTAAAGACTTCTAGCTTGTGAGTAGTAGTTGATTATCGTGCCTTATCTTGAACAGGCTTTGGTTATATTCCTTCGGAGAGTGATTCGGTTTCGTTTAGCTTTGAGACGAGGTAAGTCCTCGGACTTACTTAGCCGCTTTTATGCCTTATTTAGATATATATGGTGGTGTGTGTTTACCGCTTTTAAGCATGAAAATGGATTAGGATTTACTTGACCTTATTTATTGGCCCATCATTACTACTACTATTATTATCGGGCGGTGACATCACCGCTCAGTTTCCCGAGGGAGACTGGGGGGATCTCTGCGACCAGGCCATACACGGTATACGGGCGGGCTTCTTCATCACTCCCTCAGGGTATACGGGTTGGGCGCCGCCACACTCCTGTTGGTTACACGGGGACAGAGGCAAGAGTTATAAGACTCTTGTGTCACACTTGAAACGAATGAAATAGATATGGAATGACCTAAAAAGATATTATGGAATGAATGTTCATGTTATGTGCCTTGTGTTCTCCTATGTGTGTTTGTGCCATATTATCTTTATAATGCCTAGAATGTGAGCTAACGGTTTTATACCGATTGTTGTAGTTGATGTGCAGGATAGGATGTGGCCGAGTGATCCGGAGGAGTGGGCAGTCGGGGTTCCGTACATTTTAGGTTGAGTTGGGTTTTGGGAGTTCTTGTGTTGTTTTTGTATATTGTGTTGATGTTGTTGTAAAGACGGCTGAAGTCTTTCCTTTCTTTCATTTTCGGGTTTCATAACATTGCATAAAAATGTATTTTTAGTTTTGGCCTTTATTTGTGCCTTGTTGCAAGATCCGGTGAAATTGTTGTCAGGCTAAGGGTCGGGACCCATTGTGAGGTCTCCGCCCGTAGCATTCCGAGTCCCGCGGATTCGGGGTGTTACAAAAGTGGTATCAGAGCCCTAGGTTGACAACAATGGCACTCACAATCTTCTAAAGGCCGAGTAAAAATAAACAGAACCCTCAAGGGTTCTGAGTTTTAAAGAAATGAATTTCGTTTTCAAATCATGTGCATGAGTCAGTTGGGGTAGAATGTACGGGACCACCACTTCCTCCGCGGATCTCGGCGACGTAGATATTGATTATTATATTATGTATATTCATATATATATGTGTATATGTAGATATGTATATGTGGACTTAGGATGTTTTGTACTATACTTGTATGTTGAATTGTAAATTGTTTATGGACTAATTATGTTTATAGTAGTAGCATGATGTTTATATTTTTATATCTGTATATTTATATATAAACATATGGTATGTTAATATCATATTAGTAATAGTGGACCTTATAGCTAAGATGATAGAAAGCTATCATCGCCCCCTTGGACAATGCCTTTTTGCCTTAGGATAGTATACATACGAAGATGAGTATGCTCAAGTTAACGAGTTGAGCATCAAGTTTACGCAAACACCCCGGTGATTTCTCGGACTCCTTAAGAGGACGTCAAAGAAGAAGACTAGAGATGACGTAACCAAAGGACAAAAAAAAAAAAAAAAAAAAAAAAAAAAAAAGGGGAACCTCGTGTCGACTTAAGCGAAACCAAGATGGAGACTATACCAATATAAAAGCGACACGAAGACCTGAGGGTGGTATCAAGGAAACAATGGAGGAGCATCAAGGAAGCAACTAGAGACAACAAACGTAAGATTTTTCCAAGTGCGGTGTCGATGAACTAAAGATGTGAATCAAGTAAAGAGGACTACATTCTCGCTCGAGAATAAAAGTGGCATTTTAAGTAAGACGAGTTTTCAATAGGCGCTCCTAAGTATGGGAGTCAAGATGAAAAGAGTGGTCGGACAATAGGGAAAGATTTATGAGAACTGTAAGTTAAGCTTACGGTGGTACCAGAGGGTGAAGTGACGATCTTTGCGAGATCCTAAGCGGGCAACTTAATTAGACATATGAGAGTTACGAGGAGGATCACATGGTGAAAGTTCACATAGTAGAATTACCTTGTGGATTCAACCGTTTTCCGTCACGGTGATGAGACTAAGCAACACTAAGGAGGAAGTGTGTGTAGATGTTGATCTCAAGAAGATGAAAGATGAGACAAGGAGCTTTGATCGAAAGACTTAAGATATCAACCAAGACGAACGCGAGTGGATGCTAACTAAAGTCAGAATATTTGAAAAGCGCATTTGCAAAACATCATGAAGAGCGGTTAAGCCTAAGAACGTGAGTCATATGACACAAAAGGGGCCGAGAAGGTGTGGTTTTCTTATGAAAGAAGAAGGAAGCAGGGAATGAAGAATGAACTAACGGAGATTAAGGTAGAGTACCCCGAGGAGGGTAGCCTTCATAAGAAAGGTAACATGGAAAGTGTAGTAGAATGGTAAGTCGTTACTTCGGAGAAGGTCGGATACAAGTCAATCGGTGACTACTGAGAACGCACAAGTGCGGGTTGTCTATTGATGTGTGTAGATGAGAAGAGTAAACAAGACTATGAGAACATATAGGATCGGGAACAAGAGGTTGGAGTATTCGCGGTGGATCAATGTCAATAGTAAGGAGGTGAATCAACGGAGCGCATTTGTTTTAAATCAAATAACGTGGAACAAGTTCAAGCAAGTACTTATAGCAAGACTTCCGAGGAGGAGATTGTAACGATCTTACGCGACCTTCTTAGGTCATGGGATTGACATATGGAGGAACTTCATAGGTTACAAATTTTAAAGGTTTGATCATGGTAAGGGGAGCTAGTGGATCAACTGTAAGATGAGGCTTCCACTGTAGGTGTACATAGAATACTGAGAAATACATAAGGTGACCAACAATAGAAATGGAAGACTGAAGTTTTGAAGTTTGAAGTCGATGTGAGATGTACAAGTAGTACATGAAAGATTGAGGATAGAACCTTTACGGTCGATTGGTCGTTACATAAGAAAAGGGAGTAAGTTCTACACCTACTCGCAGGAATGATGCAAGCTTTGGTTGAATACAAAGAAGGTAATACTAATATATTATAAGGCGTGATTAAGTTCTGTTCTTAGGACCTTCATGACTTAAGTGTGAAACCTTAAAAAGATTATTAAAGCAAGTATCCCGAGTTCTGGAGATGAAGGACCCTTGAAAGAGGACGGTGGACGTAGTAGCTATGGAAGGAACAATACGCCGGTTGAAGGACATCACCCCAACAAATCGGGGTGGACCACTTGTCAAGTGTAGAACCAGGTTGTGTCGGCCATAATGAGATAAAATGGGGAGAAGAAAAGCTGGAACCCGAGATAGAACGAATTCCAATGTATCGGGAGGTGGATTTACCATTAAGAAGATTTCAAGTTCACGTTTTCGAATTCTTGATTAAAGTTCGTATTGGAATATATCTTAAACTCTTGATTTGAAGTTGTTATGGAGAACACAAGTTGCGAAAAGAGAGACGGTTATCTCCGTTTGTACATTGATTACTATAAGTTGAGCAAGATGAAAATGAAGGACAAGTATCCCTTACAACGAATGGGGGACCTACTCGATCATTCGCAAGGGTCGGTAGTTTCTTCTAAGATTAGCTAAGATTTGATTGTTACCGTTTGAGGATTCGAGACTCGGATATTTCAAGTACGGCATTCCGGACCAACCAGGGCCACTACGAGTATAGTTACTCCATATGGGCTTACTGATGCCCGGAAGAGATATTTTGGGTCTACTATTGAAAAAAAAAAAAAAAAAAAAAAAAAAAAAAAAAGAAAAAAAGAGAGAAGAAGTTTGACAAGTTGTCACAGGATGGAAAACCCCGAAAGATGTGAAAGAAGTGACAAGTTTTCTTAGATGTACTGAGCTTTACCAGATATGTGAGTGGGACGAAGAATTGACAATAGAGTTGTTGAGAGTTAAAAGGGGATTCGTTGGTGCGACCGTCTTGATTTATCTGGAGGAATGATGGGTTTGATGTGTAGAAGTGATTCTTCCAGACAAGGTCTTGATCGAGTATTGCAGAGCGATGTAAAAAAAAAAAAAAAAAAAAAAAAAAAAAAAAAAAAAAAAAAAAAAAGAATATAGCATACACGTCTTGTTAATAGAAGTAGGTAGGAGTAAAGGGCTTCCTTCGTTACTTCGAACTTGCAACAAGCATTGAGGAAATGTAACATCAAAGTTCGGTTTGACAAGAAAAAGCCAACGGTGTAAATTGGAAGTTCGACCGCCTTTGTTAGAGACAAGCGAAGAAGAAACATGGTGGAATTGATATATTGAGAAAGACCCGAGAATGAAGTTGAGTTCCGATATATCGGGCTTTTTGATATCCTAGAGCGAGTTTGGAAAGTAGTTTACCGGTTGACGTGACCGCCGAGAGTAGAGGGTGTTCACCCGGTGTTCATGAGTATCAGTTGAGGGAGTACATACATGACCCGATACATATGATAGTATCTTGGTTAAGTTTTTATGTTGAGCTAGTAGCATCGATAGGGTCGACGGGTCAGGCCTAGTTCTTTCCTTGGTTGAGTTGTGCATGTGTGATGGTATGCGTAGTTTGTGCCCCGTGCGGGAATGTGTTATGATATATCTTGCACTGGTAGTTTGAGTAGATTGTGTGTATAGATTGGAAGGTCTAAGCCTTCTTAGTGTGAGACTTCTTACCTCGGCCTTAGGGACCGAGATGTTCGACGCATAGCAAGTTTCGGGACGAAACTTGTTTTTAGGGGGATCTAATGTAGCAACCCGTTTATTGGGTGCGTTTTCGATATTTATTTTTCCGTATTTTATTAAATATTTTACTGGCCTCGATTATTTTCCGAGTATTTTCATGCCGTAATTTGAATTTTACAAGTTTTGATATATATATATATATATGTATATATATATATATATATATATATATATATATTATCCGTATTTATACCATTAAATTATTATCAAGAATATATTTTACGGGAGCAATTTATATATCGAAAACTATATTTTTACGAGTATATATTTTGTTTATATTTTCAGTATATTTATTTTGTGGTTTAATTTCGGAAAGGTTCGAAAAATCTTTCCGACTTGAAAATTCCATTCCGATTGATTTTAATCGAGCCCATCCTTTATTATTTCTTTTCTTCTTATTTTCTTTCCTTTTTCCTATTACTTTTTCTTTTCTATCTATCCTTGTTTTTTCTGGCTGGTGAGAACTGCTACACGCATTCCCGCTGTGGACCTTTGCAAACCGACCCCTCGATCTCTAGGACGGCCGACCCCTCGCTTCTCCCCTCGGACTGCAGTGAGCATTGCCTTCCCCTCTGCTAAACTATCTCTCCCTCTGCTCAACTATCTCTCTCTCTGCTCTAAACCTCACCAACTCTCAACCTCTGTAACCCCTTTTCTGTGCTTCATCTTCCCGAGCAAAAGAGTGCCTGTCCTTGCATCTCGTCCATCTCTTTCCAGCAACACCAGCCTTCCCCTTCATCTCTTTCTCTGTTGCATGTTGTCGGCCTCCTCTCGACACTCCAGCCCACCGGAGCTCTCTTCCCCCTGTGTGTATCGATCGAACCAAGGGCAACCTCCCTTGAGCCATTATTCCTCTCCCCACCTCAGTGCAGCCTCGATCGATCTCTCTCTCGGCCTCTATTTTGCACAGTATCGATCACAATCACCGTCTCGCACCCCTTAATAGAAGATCTCCTCCTTGCTTCGCTCACCTCTGGAACCGGACTGGAGCACCACCGGCGTCGCCCAGTCTCGTGCCACCTTTGGCGCCTACCGGAGCCAACCAGGACTGCCCTTGCTGCCTCACCCTTTTCCGTTGTTGCTCCGTCGCTCTGCTTTGTTCTCTGGTGTCGCAAGGAGTCAACCTTTGCCGCCGGAGATTGGGTCGCCTTGTTGCCGCCGATGTCGCCTCTGGAGAAACCGTCGGCCCTGCCTTCGCCGTCGGACCTTGCGCTGCCATGAAGCACCGCCGCCTCCCCTTCCCTTGTGCGTATTGCAATGTTGAAGAAGGGTCCTTCAGCGTTTCAAAAGCCCTTGTTACTAATCGCTGTCGGGCCCCACTCTTTCAAAGTATTTACATAAAGCACCCTATATTTTGTAATTGTGTTTCTAACCCTAATTTTGGGATTTCACAATTATATCCCTGCAGATTTAATTACAAGATTTGGCCCAAATTATTATTTACATATTTGACTCGGGTTTTTGGAAATTTAAATATTTACCCCTGCAGGTTTAATTATGGATTTTGGCCCAAAGTTTTATTTTGGATTTTGACTCAGGTTTATAAAATGGCATAAGTCACTCCGGGAAATGTTTTGCGGGTTTTTAACCTTGTTTTCCAAGCGGATTTTCCTTAGAATATTATACGTTATTTTCCGTTCAAATTTAGCATACAAGCTAAATTTCCTTAACTTTGGTTTTAGGCCCAGAAGCGGCCGTTATAGACCGACGAACCCAATCTCGACGTCCGTAGATCATCTTCAACCTCGGATCGTGTGTGAGTACCTTCTTCCTCGATCTAGTTATGTTTAGTGGTAGAATCATGCTAGGTTGGATCTAGCATAACTTAGGGCAAATGCCAAGTAGTGGCTTGGAACCTGTAGGTGAGTGTTTGAAGTTATTAATGTTCTATGTTATGTGGTGTGTTGATCTTGAGTTGTTATACAGTTGTGAGCCTCGTGGTTTATTTTGTGAGACTTGAGGTGGTATTTATATGTTGATTGAGATTGCGGATTTTAGGATGAGAGTATCCTAGCACTTGGGGCTATAATTGAGATCTCATGAATTTATGAGGGCTAGGTGTGTATCCTTGATTATGAGAGTATATGACCTAGTAAGATGATATAGGACTAGAAGTCTAAAGACTTCTAGCTTGTGAGTAGTAGTTGATTATCGTGCCTTATCTTGAACAGGCTTTGGTTATATTCCTTCGGAGAGTGATTCGGTTTCGTTTAGCTTTGAGACGAGGTAAGTCCTCGGACTTACTTAGCCGCTTTTATGCCTTATTTAGATATATATGGTGGTGTGTGTTTACCGCTTTTAAGCATGAAAATGGATTAGGATTTACTTGACCTTATTTATTGGCCCATCATTACTACTACTATTATTATCGGGCGGTGACATCACCGCTCAGTTTCCCGAGGGAGACTGGGGGGATCTCTGCGACCAGGCCATACACGGTATACGGGCGGGCTTCTTCATCACTCCCTCAGGGTATACGGGTTGGGCGCCGCCACACTCCTGTTGGTTACACGGGGACAGAGGCAAGAGTTATAAGACTCTTGTGTCACACTTGAAACGAATGAAATAGATATGGAATGACCTAAAAAGATATTATGGAATGAATGTTCATGTTATGTGCCTTGTGTTCTCCTATGTGTGTTTGTGCCATATTATCTTTATAATGCCTAGAATGTGAGCTAACGGTTTTATACCGATTGTTGTAGTTGATGTGCAGGATAGGATGTGGCCGAGTGATCCGGAGGAGTGGGCAGTCGGGGTTCCGTACATTTTAGGTTGAGTTGGGTTTTGGGAGTTCTTGTGTTGTTTTTGTATATTGTGTTGATGTTGTTGTAAAGACGGCTGAAGTCTTTCCTTTCTTTCATTTTCGGGTTTCATAACATTGCATAAAAATGTATTTTTAGTTTTGGCCTTTATTTGTGCCTTGTTGCAAGATCCGGTGAAATTGTTTGTCAGGCTAAGGGTCGGGACCCATTGTGAGGTCTCCGCCCGTAGCATTCCGAGTCCCGCGGATTCGGGGTGTTACAGTCATCCCAAGATAACTTGTCATATAACTTCTCTCTTCTTTGAAAGTAGACCAAAATATCTTATCCAGGGCATTAATAAGCCCATTTGGAATCTACAACTTGTAGTGGTCATGGTTCGTCCGGAATGCCGTTTTTGCAATATCCCAATCTCGAATTCTTAGTTGTGACAAATAAACCTTATTTTATTCTTAGAAGAGACTACTGACCCTTGTAACCGATCAAGTAGATCATCTATCCGTGGTGAGGGATACTCGTTCTTCGTTGTTATCTGGTTCGGCTAACGGTAACTGATGTACAAGCGGAGATAATCGTCTCTCTTTTCGCAAGCTGGTGTTCGCTATGGCATTTCGTTAATTCTATTGAAATCTTCTCACTAAGTTCTCGCGATTCCTCATTCACTTGCTTCCACAACTCATGTCTCTGCACAAGTGTTATTCCATACGGCGCCTTAGACATCGGAATTAAATCAAGCTCGACCTTAGAGGAAAATTCCACATTCTGATGTATTGGAATCCGTGATATCTCAGGTTTCATCATTTCTCTTCCCGTCACATATCGTAATAACCGACACAATCTTGTTTTATCACTTCACAAGTGGTCATGATACTAAGGATTTACCTCGATATGTTGAGGTGACGTCCATTAAACATGTGTATTGTTCCATCTTTAACTACAATGTTTACCGTCTTCTTTCCAAGATCCTTCATCTCTTGAAGTCGAGAGACTTGCTCGAGTCTCCTGACTCTTGTAGCCTTAATTAAGTATTCCTTTATCTTAATCTCATTCTCCCTCTTAGATGACATGATTATTAAAATCTTCTAGGGTTTCTCACTCATGTGCAACCATAAGGGTCCAAACTGCAAAACTTAACCGTGTTTCAAAACAATTGACCTTATCTTCTTCACTTTCCGCAACATCCCAACATATGAGATGAGTTCTTCGTATTCAACATAAGCTTTCACCATAGACATCCTTTCTTCAAGTAGAAATTATACTTCACTTTCCTTTTGTAAAGTCAACCCGACGGTAGAGGTTCTAACCTCAATCTTCCATATACTTTTTGTACATCTCTTGTCGACAAGCAAATTCAAAACTTCGGTCTTCTCTTACTCTTGTTGGTCACTTTATTCATCTATCGGTATTCCATGAACAACTTCAGGCCCCGTGGAAAATGCTAGAAGAAATTCCCCATCCAAAACCACTGAAATATCTACTCATTACATCTCCAAGTACTAACATCATAAACTTTATTATACTCCCGTCTACGCACCATAACCAATGAAAACCTCATCTTCCTCTTGATATACTAGTTCCCTTTACCATGATCAAACCTTGAAACTTTTAATCCGGGTCGTTCTCCCATATGCCATTCTCATGACCTAAGAAGGTCACAAAGGGTCATTACAATTCCTCCCTAGGAGGTCAGTTACATTCACTTTCTTTGATCCCATGCGATATTACTTGATTAAGACAATTGTACTTAGTTGACATACTTCCTCACTACTTACACCGAACCACCGGAAATCCTCCAAGCTCTTGTTACCGATCCTTCATGCCAATTTCTTGCCTAATCTTCTCATATACGCTCATCAATAGCCAACCCGCACACGTGTGTTCTTGGTTCTCATCAATTACTCTTCTCATCCAATGTCAATGACTTACCATTCTATTTACCCTCCATGTTACCATTCTCCTGAAGGCTACCCTCTCAGGGCACTCTGTCTTAAACTTCACTTGCTCATTTCACCCTTCACACACTCCGTTAACTCTTTATACGCTCCACGCTTCCTTCTTCTTCTATAAGGTAACTATACCTTCTCGGCCTTGTTGTGTCGCATAACTCCCGTTCATAGGCTTAACCGTTCTTCATAATATCTTGTAAGTGCATCTTCCCCACATCTCTATGGTTAGTAACTACTCTCTCTTCTCTAGGTTGGTCTTTCAATCAAAACTCCTTGCTTTATCTTTCACCTTCTGAAGATCACCATCCACACACCCTTCCTCCTTCTTAGCATTGCTCAGTTTCATCTCAATGACGGAAAATGATTGACTCCGCCAGGTAATTCTACTATGTGAACTTTCACCATGTGATCCTCCTCGTTACCCTCGTATTTTTGACTCTTCACTTCTTGGTACCTCGCAAGTTTAACTTACGGTATTTAAATCCTTCCCACATGTTTCGTTCACTTTTCTCCTCTACACTCCAATGCTTAGAAACGTCTAAGGAAAGCTTTGCATCTTAATGGAATACCACCTTTAACCTTGCTAAGATGAACCCATCTCCTCCTCGATTCACATCTTTAGTTGTCCACGCGTCTTCTTGAAAAACTTAAGTTCGTTCTCTTCCTTGGTCTCGTCGTTGTTCGATTATGGCCTCTTTAGAACCGCTTTTACACTTTAATGTTGCTCCCTTTTCTTGTATTGCTCCCATTGTGATTTCTCTTAAGTTGTCCTGGATTTTTCCTTCCACTTGTTCGTCCCTTGTCATCTCATCTCTACTCCTCCTCTTCGACATCCTCTTAAAGGATTCCGAGAACTTAAGGTGATCTTCAGAGCATGATACTCAACTCAATACTTGAGCATATTCATCCTCGTCTGTACACTATCCTAAGTCAAACGACGTCGTCCAAGGATGATGATATCATACTATCATCTTAGCTAAAAGGTCTCATAACTTTATATGCTACTATATATATATAAGAACACTTATACATAACTATATAAGTCCTATGTCCATAAAACTATTAATATCACGCATTCGGCATTCCATTACAACAATACAAGGATTAAAACATATAATCGTTCACATAGACAACTATACACATAAATCATATCCATCATGCAACTACAATCCACATATAATAATAGCCAAAAAATATCCTAAGTCCACGATAAATATCTACATAACTACACATATCTATATATATATATATATATATATATATATATATATATATATATATATATATATATATATATATATATATATACTAAAAATCCAATAAACTATGCTGCCGAGATCCACGGAAGGAGTGGTGGTCCGTACATTCTACCCTGACTCATGCATGTGATTTTGAAAACGAAAACTTAGAACCCGCGGGGTTCTGTTTATTCCTTATTCGGCCTTTAGAAGATTGCGAGTGCCATTGTTGTCAACCTAGGGCTCTGATACCATGATTCTAATGCCTTGAATGCTAGCTAACGGTTTTATACCGATATTGTTGTAGTTGTCTAGCAGGTTAAGGGCGCGGCCGAGAGATCCGGAAGAGTGGGCAGCCGGGGTCCGTACATTTTAGGATGGGTTTTTGGGGTTGTTTTTATGTATTGTTTAGGGTTTTTTGTATGTCGCGTGTATGGCGGTTGCCTTTAGCGTTGTATCTCGGCTGAAGTCTTTCGTTGTTTTCTTTTGGGGTTCATATCATTGCATTAAAATGAATTTCGGTTTTGCCTTTATTTGTGTCTTGTTGTAAGATCCCGTGAAATTGTTGTCAAGCTAAGGGTCGGGACCCATTGTGAGGTCCCAACCCGTAGCGCCCCGAGTCCCGCGGATTCGGGGTGTTACAGGAGGGTCCACGTTGACACACCAGTAGCCTCAAGAAGAATGATCTCGCCCCACCGACAGCCACTCTAGAATAAAACAGTGGCAAGCAACTGCTGGAAAACTCGAACCTCTCTCTCCATTAACCTCCCCAAAAGACAGCAGTGACAAGCAAGCTTGTCACACACTAGTAGGGACGGTGATCGGGGCTCCCACGCAAACAACCACCAGACCATGACTTTTGTGGGGAGAAATACCAAGCCAATTGGGTTTCTTCACCCTCCTTCGACATCCCAGTAGCAGCAAACACATGCACTTCTATCTGAATCACAATTCAGGAACTCTTCTCCCCATTCCAACCATTAGCAAAGCCGAACCTGTCTCTTGTTGCTGTCGGCGCCAAACTGAGGTTGGAGCTCCACTGCTCGAGAGATCACCACAGAGGGCACACATATGACAGGACCAAGCGACACACCATCTCCACTGCTGTCTTGGAGGCCGGCGTTGTCTCGATACGATGAACCAGAACGAAGGTGTCTTGAGGGGGGTCACGCCACCCATCCAGACCGTATTCCTCTCCTTGTTGGGGTTGTTAGCGAGTGCTTCGATCGAGCAATATCCCAGGACTGTGAGTCTTCTTCACCTCGCAAATTTGCATATCTTCCTCCGTGTTGTTGCAGTAGCTTAGGTGTACATATGTGATAGGAAGGTAGTAAGAGCAAGGGAGATAGCAATTAGACAAGGAGTGTTAAATGTTAAGTATGGGTTGAGGTTAGAAGCTTCAAGTTCATGGTTGTAGTCATTGGTGTTAAGTTTGTTCTAATCCTAAATAGATACTTGGGCATGTATTTTATGAGTGTAGTTATGTGTAATATCCGTAAATTTTTATTCCGTTTAGTTCCGAGTCAAATCGGATTGCGATCCGTCGACTGTTTCCCATTCGAGCTAGTATCTCTTCCTTCCGCAAATTTTATCAATTTATGTAGAATTTAATTCACGTAAAATGACAGAATTATACCAAACCCTAGTTCTTATAATTAATTATTTAAAGACGACTTTTGATGAGATCATGACAAGGCTCAGACAATAATGTGACAAGGCCAGACAACCCGGATCTGCAAGCCCAGGAGGCGATGGCCCAAGGGAATGAAGTTGTTGCTGAGACGCCAAGACAGCCGGATCTACTGAGCTGGAACAAATGCAAATCTTCTGCAAGTAACCGCTCCTTGATTCACGCAGGAACATTTATCTCCTTCTGAATGCAGCCTACTTTCCCACTCTTCTGTCTACATTCAAAATCCCCAATTCTTCAGCCTTAACTTCTTTCTGCAGTAAACGACTCCTCTCGACCAATCTCCTCTGCACACAACTCTTCTGCACACAACCCTTTTGCACATAATGCCCCTTGCTCTCTCCTGAACCCGGACGAAGAATCTCTGTCCAACCAGCAAGGACCCGATCCAGTCTTCAGCACCACTACTTTGACATATGGACGGACGCAGTCGAAGCAAGCAACGATCAAAGGAGCGTGCGACTGCAAGCCTCCCTCTGTGTACATCCATCACGACCCACTGGTAAGATCTTGCCTACTAGTGAACCCAACCCTCTGTACTAATCTAACCATATGTACTGCAGATTGAACGTTCTCCAGGACCGAACCAGTTGATTGAGTACCTCGCCACATTAGATGATAGCATGAATTATAGTCTATATTTTGGGGTTTGTTTGGACGTTTTATCTTTCATAATCTGCATGTTTGTATGTATATTATGTGGTTTTACTACCATTTCATCTACCTTTGCGGGAATCGAGGTCTACACCTAGTTTTGCTGTAATTGCAGGTAAAATGGCACGTTTCGCATCAAAAAGGAGCAAAAGGAGTCATGAGTCATTTGGAGCTACATCCAGGAAGCATAGCCATGGATTAAAGATTTACTTTGGACCAGTTTTGAGAGATTTCACATTCAGTTGTGACTCACCTCGGTTGACCAGAGATTCATCTCGACCGAGGTGATCCAAAGACGCCGACTCGACCGAGGCGAACAGCTAGGACGCGGCGAGAATATTTTATTCTTGGCTGAGATCTTTTAAAATTGGAAAGTGATCTTATATTTTTGGGCTTGGCTCCTGGAAGGAAGGAGATATGCAGAATCATATATTTTACCTATTTTTATGGGAAAATATCTTTCTAAGATATTTTATCTTTGGAGGGTTATTTTCCTATAAAAAGGTTGGATTTCCACAAATCGAGGAGGCCGCATACATCCGCTATCACCCCCGCTTATCACGCAGCAGCAGCATACTCTCATTGGAGAGATTCGAAGAACCTTTTTGAAGGTTGAAGGAAGATTGAAGTCTATAGCTTTTATAGCTTTTTGGAGGGTTTTTGTAAGATTGTCTTCAATTCCCTCACTTGTTGTCTTGTCTTGTTGGATTGCTATCCAAGGAACGCTTTGTTGTGATATTTGATTCAGTTATTGAAGTCTTTTTCATTAAATTCTTCTTGTTCAAATATTCACCTTCTTCCCATATATTTAATACTTTCATAATGATGATGAGTGGCTAATTTCCTTGTGTGATTCTAGGGTGATTGGCTGAAGGTTGTGGGAAAAACAATGATAGAATAATCTTAGATTCCAATAGGATCCTGAAAGTTTGAGTCTTTATCCTTAACCCTAAGCATCTCGTTCAGTCGATGAACATCTCGGCCGGGGTGGGAACTGGCTGACCGAGGTGACTTACCTGATCCATAACTGAGAGTTAAGTGTTAGAGTTGCCAAATCCTATTCTTATTACACCTTTCCTGGTTCAAAGCAAGCTTAGGATGAGACTTACCCGGTAATTCCTTAGTTTGTGTACCAATGATCATAAGTGTAGGTAATAAAGGTTTATCCTTTATTGGGGTTTGAGTGTGCTTTCATCCCATCTTGGTGAGTTAGCCTGAGACTTACCCGGTAAAGGTTGATTCTATTCCCTTAGATGGTGTGTTAGTTTGAGGTTATAGTTCTTTATCTTGATTCCTAGAGACTTACCCAGTAATAGAAGTTACGGTTTAGGATTTGTGAGTAGTGAGACTTACCCGGTGATCTATTCCACTTTAGTAACACCTTCCCCACGCAAAAATCTCAGCTTTGTCCACTTATCTATAGATCTTGAGTTGGAACCACAACTAGATGCTTTAATCCCTAGAATTGCATATTTGCTTTATTGACTTCTTATTCATCTTTGATTGTGTTAGTTGCTCTTTGTGGTTAGTATTCACGAAGCTTACCGTTATTGACTTTGTTTCACTGAGTCCCTGTGATCGACCCCTGGAATTTTCTTGCTTTTACTACGATTGACTTGTACACTGCGGGTTCGCATCCTTGTTTTAAGCTTAAGTCTAGGGTTATAAATTTAAAGCTTGCACACACCGTTTGGAGCGAACAAGTTTTTGGCGCCGTTGCCGGGGACTTGGTCTAGACCGAGCCGGTACGGTTTGCTCTTGGGGCGCTTGCCCCGTGTCATCTAACCACTCTACTTGAGTGACTTTTGCAGGTTCTTTCTTAGGTATATGCGAAGAACCCGCACTGGGAAGGAAATCGTTCCTTACGATCCCGAACCCGAAAAGACTTACAAGCGACGCTTAAGAGAAGCAAAGATGGCCCAACAAGACGATCGCGATCTTGCGGCCGAATTGAAAGAGGCGCTAGAGCTGCTACGCCTCAGCAAGGAAGAACTACGGCAAGAGAAAGAAGAGAATCGCACCAAGACTGCAGCAATCGAAGCTGAGATAGCAGTCATACGAGATTAGATTCTACTTCGACCGAGGGAAGATCCTCCTGTTGATCCTCGACCGATGCAGGATCCAGTAGCTGATCCTCGACCGAGGCAGGCTCCAGTACCTGACGCCCCGGCCGATGTACCTCCACCTCGGAGGCCAGTCCGAGATGTTCTTCTTGCAGGAATCCCACAAACCCTAGGTCAAAGGATGGACCCTAATCAACAGCTGAGGCGTCCAGGAGTGAACCTAGGAGATCCAGCGGATCATGACTACGAACTTCGACCGCAAGTTCTAGCCATGATTCGCCAATGCCAATTCGGAGGGCTAGAGAAGGAGTCGCCACATCAACATCTTCAAAACTACGAGATCTTGATGGAAACCTTGCGACCTTTCAGAATTGAGAATAACAACTACAAGCTAAGACCTTTTTACTTTTCTTTAAAAGATAGAGCTCTTACTTGGTATCAATCTCTTCCTCCAGGAAAAATTAGCACATGGGAGGAGATGACTACGGAATTCTTGACCAAATTCTTTCCCCCCTCAAAGACCGCTGAAATGAGAGGGAAGATCAACGCTTTCATTATGAAGGACAAGGAGAGCTTGTCCAAATCTTGGGAGCGGTTCAAGGATATCCTTTTGGATTGCCCACATCATGGGATTCCAAAGATCGAGTTGTTGGAGATCTACTTCAAAGGACTGGACGGAAGCACCTAGTTCAATCTCCAACTACTCTCCGCCGGTACCTTCATGGACATGGCGATTGATGAGGCTTGGGACTTCATTGAGAAGCAAGCCTTGCACATGGAGAAATATACCCACCAAGGAGCTGAAGGTGGAGTTAAAAGAGTCAACTTTCAAGAGACTCAATCCAACAACAATCAACTCACGTCTTTGAAGAATGACGTGAAGCAATTGAAGAAACTCTTGATGGCTCAAACTAAGAAGGAAGAGCAAGGGCAAAGGAACAACAACAACAACGGGTACCGTAACAACAACAACGGTCCCCGAAACAACAACTACAATAACAACAATAGAGGATCCAATAGCAACAACTGGAGGGCGAATAACTAAAATCACGGTAACAATCATTCAAACTCCAACTCTAACGATTCCTCTAACCCTTTCCTCTCTTCTCCTTCTTCTTCTTCTACTCCATTAAAGAGCCAAGGGCAAGGATCAAGTTCGTCTCAACCGGAAAAGAAAGACGCAGTTCTGGAGGCTATCTTGATCAAGCTTAGCGCTATGGAGAATTCTATGACTTCATTTTCGAGGGCCCAAAAGTCCTTCGAACAACAACTTGCTAGTAGGGCGAATGAAGCGCCAAGAGATCCAGGGAAGCTTCCAGCAAAGACGGAAACTAACCCTAAGGGCCAGTGCATGGCCATAACAACGAGGAGTGGACTTAAAACTGCAGATCCAGTACCTCGATCGACGCAGACCACCTCGGTCCAGATCCAGTCGAAGAACACCTCGACCGAGATGCCAACCGAGGTGGAGCAGCAAAAAGCAGGAGGGACGACTAAAACTTATGTTCCACCTCCTGCATACAAACCACCACTTCCATTCCCTCAGTCCAGAGCCAGAGCACATCTAGACAAGCACTTTGGTAAGTTTCTTGACTTGATGAATAAGCTACATATTAATATTCCTTTCCTTGATGCTATTTTAGGTATGCCCGCCTATGGGAAGTTCTTAAAAGAAATCTTATCAAGGAAGAGGAAGCTGGAGGATGTTGGTGAAGTTAGGATGATATCTAAATCTTCGGAGCTTATCAAGATCATGAAGGAAAAGATGCCACCTAAGTTGAGAGATCCCGGTTCGTTTTGCATTCCCATACAAGTTGGGGATGTCACTTGCGAAGCCCTTTGTGATCTAGGAGCCAGCGTGAGCATCATCCCGCTGGAGCTATGCACGAAGATCGGTCTTGGAGAGCCCAAGCCGGTCAAGATTCGACTTTATATGGCGGATCGCTCCATTACCCATCCCGTGGGCATCTTGGAGGACGTTCCGGTCAAGTTAGGTAACTTCTATCTACCCATAGATTTTGTTGTACTTGACATTCCCGCAGATTATCCTGTTCCTATTATTCTCGGGAGGCCATTTCTAGCAACTTCGGGTTGCAACGTGGATTGCAAGAACGCCAAGTTGAAATTCAACGTTGGTGGCGATGAGGTGGAGTTCGCACTACTTGCAGCCATGAAAGGAGAGCAACTAACTGATGATATCTTCAACATCTACGATGAAGAAGAATCAAGAGAATTGGTGAGCTCTATCCTTATTAACGATCTACTCGAAAGAGTTATTAGCTTCAGTTTAATGGAGGAAGGTATAGATGCTTCTTGTGATGCAGATATACGGAGCTTGAAGGCACTGGAAGAGGATCCAGGAGCTAAAACTGAGAAGCTAATCCAGGAGACGAAGATCTCCAGCCTCGGTTCCAGTAGCAGCACCTCGACCGAGGCACTTTCTGGACTAAGCGAGGCGACTGAAGAACATCTCGGTCAACGCCTCTGCGCCTCGACCGAGATCGATGGCGAGATGATGTCAACTGAGACTAATGAGAACAATAATCTTCTTACTCACTTCTCTGACATTCATCCTCAGTTGGTGGAACATTCCATCCACCAACTTCTGATAATAAAGGTCCTTGGTACGCTGATATTGTGAATTATCTTGTTTGCCAGGAGATACCGCCCGGATTGACGTACTCTCAAAAGAAGAGATTCTTCAAGGAAGTACGACATTACTACTGGGATGAGCCGCTGCTATTCAAGCGCGGACCGGATGGGATGCTTCGAAGATGCATTCCGGAAGACGAAGTTAATAGCGTTATACGGCACTGCCATTCACTCCCTTGTGGAGGACATGCTAGCACCGACAAAACATGCGCTAAGGTATTGCGTTCCGGTTTCTTTTGGCCTACATTATTTAAAGATGTACAAGCTTTTGTTGTCTCTTGTGATGCATGCCAAAGAACAGGGAACTTATCAAGGAGGAACGAGATGCCACTTAATAACATCCAAGAAGTGGAAATCTTCGATGTGTGGGGGATTGACTTCATGGGACCTTTCCCATCCTCCGGAGGAAACCTCTATATCCTTCTTGCGGTTGACTATGTCTCTAGATGGGTTGAAGCCATCGCTTCTCCCACTAACGACGCCAAGGTGGTTGTGAAGTTCTTGAATAGAACTATCTTTCCACGATTTGGAACTCCACGTATCATCATTAGCGATGGAGGAACGCATTTCATCAACCGGAAGTTCAAAGCACTTCTATCGAAGTATGGGGTAACCCACAAGGTATCAACTGCTTATCACCCTCAAACTAGTGGACAGGTCGAGATCTCGAATAGAGAAATCAAGGCAATTTTGGAGAAGACCGTCTCTAGAACGAGGAAGGATTGGTCCATGAAATTGGACGATGCTCTTTGGACGTACAGGACCGCATTCAAGACTCCCATAGGTACCACTCCTTATAATTTGGTATATGGGAAGTCTTGCCATTTGCTCGTTGAATTGGAACACAAGGCATATTGGGCGATCAAATGGTTGAATTTCGACATTAAAGAGGCTGGCGAGAAGCGACTATTGGAACTCAACGAGCTGAAGGAGCTGCGTTTGAACGCTTATGAGAATGCCAAAATCTACAAGGAAAGGACGAAGAGATGGCATGACAAGCGTATCGTCCCAAAGGAGCTTAACGAAGGAGACTTAGTTCTACTCTTCAACTCCCGCCTTCGCCTTTTTCCAGGTAAGTTGAAATCTAGATGGACCGGGCCTTATGTTGTGAAACATGTTTTCCCTCATGGTACAGTTGAGATATGGGGCGAAACTAGCGGAAGCTTCAAGGTCAACGGTCATAGACTTAAGAAATACCAGCCGGAAACGCCGGTTGAGGAGGTTGCATCAATATACCTCGTTTGAGACGCATTATGGTCCAGCTAGCGACCTTAAACCAAGCGCTTCTTGGGAGGCAACCCAAGGTATTGCTTTCTTTTCCCGTTTTCTAGTCTAGCTTAGATAGTTTTTGTTTTTGCTCTGCTTTGCTTTGTTTTGGCGTTTTGGACAGACAACAGGGAATATCTAAGGAAGGAGCTTAACTGGAAGGACAGAAGTTCGAGATTTTGAGAAGACAGAAGCATCTCGGTCACTGTCAGAGCACCTCGACCGAGTTGATTCTTGAGCAACCGAGGCGACTAGGGTTTTCTGCAGAACCACCTCGGTCCGTACCACCTCGGTCCAGTCGAGACCATCTCGACCGAGGTGACAGCAGATCCAGGAACAGTATAAAAAGGGGAAAAATTTATTTTTCACTTTTTTACTTTACCCACCTCGACCGCGGCGACAGTCCACTTCGCTCTCTCTCATTTCTCGCTCGTTTTCGAAGATTTCCGCTTCTAAACTGAGATTAAAGGGTAGAGGAACCAATTGCAACAACAGATCTGCAAAGAAATCGAGTGAATCGACCGAAACGAGGTAAAACAAGTCGAAACCCTAACTCGTTCATTCGCTTCGATTTGGGCTTTGGTTGCCCTTGATTCTGCTGAGAAAGGATTTAAGTACCCCATAGGAAGCAATTGTAGTGATTTTTGGGGGAAAAGAACTGAATTTCTGAGAATTGGAATCGCGACTGTTGCGCCTCGGTCCGGTCGAACTGCATCTCGACCGAGGTGATTTCTGAGTCTTGTCAGTGACCGAGGTGGTCTGACAGTGTTGAGTAAAAATGAGTTCCGCTCGCCGCCTAGCCCTGAGAGACAGATCCTCACCCTCCCCTTCTTCCTCTTCTTCCCGTCCTTACCGCCCGGTTATCCACGAGAGATGCCGGGTAGACTATGATCGCATAGCTAGCCGTCCAGTTATCGCACCACGATTTCTGGACGTGTCAGCTTTTGATTGCCTAGGGTTAGATGCTGACCTTAGGAGGATGATTGCCACTGTAGGGCTGGATCAGTTTACTGAGATCCAAGCCCCAGCTTATTTGGAGCCGACCTTAAAGTTTGTTAGCTCCTTCTCCTACCTCCCCACAGACCGGTCTGTGAAGTACCGGTTGATGAACCGGAACTTCATAGTTCCTTTAGAGATCTGGAGAGAGATATTTGGCTTTTCTGAGCCCACCGCCACCGACTTCCCCTCCCGATCCGTAGCTAGGGAGTTCTGGGGGCAGATTGCCCATATTACCGAGCATGTAGACAGATGGCGCCCTGGAGATTCCAGGGAGAAGGTCATCTTCCACCCAGCTTTCAGACTAGCCCATAGGATATTTAGCGAGACACTTCTGGCGCGTACTGAGACACCCCAGAAGATCCGACAGGGCGAGCTCTTCAGCCTCTACTGCATGGTTACAGGAGGTTTCCCAAACTTTGGCTTGATCTTGGCAGAGGACCTGCACAGGATCAAGGCCAAGGCGAAGGGAGACATTTGCTGCGGAGGTCTAGTCACCCATATTGCTACCTATCACGGGATGGACCTTAGTGTTTGCACGATGGTGGCGGCTCCGAAGCCGCTCGGATTACAGGAGATGATCACACAGAGGATTTTGGTTCCCCGTGGTTTGACCACTCCTTATGTTGCTATGCCTTGGGAGCGGACTGCACCACAGGGGATCCGCTGGTCTGCTCAGTTCACAGTTTTCGATCCGCATTACTGGCAGACAGCTTGGGCTCCACTGATGGAGGAACACAGAGAGGCAGCAGCTGCCCCGGCTGAGGAGGAGGAGGATGACGACGATGAGGAGACAGTGGACGAGAGAGATGGTGGAGTCCCGATGGATACAGGGACGGATACTGCAGGTCCGAGCGCGCCACCGATCATCGACTTGGATGATGAGGAGGAGACAGAGCCTTCACCAGCTGAGACTTCTCCAGTCAAACCTGCTAGACGCAGGAGGCATGGAGTGAGAGATAGAGCTGCTCACAGACGGATCGATGACCTGACGGATCAGGTTATTGACACGTACGCTGCATTATCGTTGGATATCCGCGAGATGCAGGAGCGGCAGCATCATCAGCACATCATGGCCCAGCTTCAGTTCGAGCATGTCATGGGCTATCCGTACGATCCGACTCAGTATCCGTACGTACCACCACCACCGCCGGATCGAGACTATTGAGGAGCTGCAGGATTTTCTTATTATATTTTTATGCAGTTCAGCTATTTATCCGGTGAGTACTCTCATTTTCAGACTTATATTTGACCCACTGGGACAGTGTGTCCCAAGTATGGGGTGTTTGTATTATTTGACTACCTTTCGATGTATGACATTATCTTTTATCGGATATTTTATTTATGCTTCACTTCTGCATTTATATGATTATCTGATATTACATGCATACCTACAGGTTATTTGATTGAGAAAAACGTCGAAACTGAAAAAAAAATGGTTTTAAAAAAAAAAAAATTTGTTTCGACCTCGACCGAGTCAGTTCTGGCCAAACGAGGCGTTTCACCTCGGTTGAACCAAGAACACCTCGACCGAGGTGGGTTAACTGAGAGTTTTCGAAAACGATTTTGTGTTACTTATCTGGATATGATCTCAGTGAAGATCTTGTTTACTGACTGGTTTTAAATCCTTTATGTGTTTGAAAGGTTTTATAATATGTTTAAGTTGCTAAATGCTTTGTTTGAAATTATTAGCATGTTTAATACTTTGTTTTTATCCAAATTATGTTGAATTTGAAGGTTGACACCGCAGGTTAAGTTCTCTCACTTTCTTCATGGAAAGACCAAGGCAATTCATTATCTTCTTCTTCTTCTTCTTGATCATGCTTAGCCCCTCATATACATTTTGCCTCCCTTTACCTATCCGGGAATTTGGAAGCAAGCAAAGTGGTGAAAGCAAGTGGAGTTAAAGTTGAGAAGTGGCTGGAAGTGAAAGTGTTAGAAAGCAATTTTAGGTTTGGGGAAGTCAATCATGAAGATGAGTAACTCGGCACCATTCACATAGCCGGGTGTTTGTGTCTTGCCAAAGTCGGATTGAGCGATATTCCTAACGGGTCATGGTATGTGCATCAAGGGTTTGATGCATCTCAAGAAGTTGATGATTGCGGATTTCCTAGGCTTCGGTTATTGTGCACCTCTGTCCATGCATCCCAAAAAGTAAAGTAAAAGAAAAAGGTGTGAAATAAGCAAAGCTTATTGGTGGAAGATGTTGCAAGTCAAAGTGAAAGTAAAGTTCATCCTTTTCCCGGATTCTAGCACCACTTTACCTTACACACATCCCTACCCTACACGTTTCTTGACCTTTCTTTTGGGAAGCCCTTGAGACCTTGAGCTTGTTGATTGACTTAGTGGTTTAAACTGGATTATACATGATTGATTTTGATAATTATGATTTATTATGCATTCTATGATTTTATGCAAAGATGAACAACTTTCCTATATTTATAAAATGTTTTGAGCATGTTGAGTTTTTAAATTCCATGATGTATTCTCTTAGAGTGATCTATGATAGTTACACACCATAAAAATGTTTTTGAAAGACTTTTCATTGATTTTATGACTTATAATCCATTCTATCTTGTCTTCTATATGAGGAACTTGCTTGGGGACAAGCAAGAGCTAAGTATGGGGTATTTTGATAGCATGAATTATAGTCTATATTTTGGGGTTTGTTTGGACGTTTTATCTTTCATAATCTGCATGTTTGTATGTATATTATGTGGTTTTACTACCATTTCATCTACCTTTGCGGAAATCGAGGTCTACACCTAGTTTTGCTGTAATTGCAGGTAAAATGGCACGTTTCGCATAAAAAAGGAGCAAAAGGAGTCATGAGTCATTTGGAGCTACATCCAAGAAGCATAGCCATGGATTAAAGATTTACTTTGGACCAGTTTTGAGAGATTTCACATTCAGTTGTGACTCACCTCGGTTGACCAGAGATTCATCTCGACCGAGGTGATCCAGAGACGCCGACTCGACCGAGGCGAACACCTAGGACGCGGCGAGAATATTTTATTCTTGGCTGAGATCTTTTAAAATTGGAAAGTGATCTTATATTTTTGGGCTTGGCTCCTGGAAGGAAGGAGATATGCAGAATCATATATTTTACCTATTTTTATGGGAAAATATCTTTCTAAGATATTTTATCTTTGGAGGGTTATTTCCTATAAAAAGGGTTGGATTTCCACAAATCGAGGAGGCCGCATACATCCGCTATCACCCCCGCTTATCACGCAGCAGCAGCATACTCTCATTGGAGAGATTCGAAGAACCTTTTTGAAGGTTGAAGGAAGATTGAAGTCTATAGCTTTTATAGCTTTTTGGAGGGTTTTTGTAAGATTGTCTTCAATTCCCTCACTTGTTGTCTTGTCTTGATTGCTATCCAAGGAACGCTTTGTTGTGATATTTGATTTAGTTATTGAAGTCTTTTTCATTAAATTCTTCTTGTTCAAATATTCACCTTCTTCCCATATATTTAATACTTTCATAATGATGATGAGTGGCTAATTTCCTTGTGTGATTCTAGGGTGATTGGCTGAAGGTTGTGGGAAAAACAATGATAGAATAATCTTAGATTCCAGTAGGATCCTGAAAGTTTGAGTCTTCATCCTTAACCCTAAGCATCTCGTTCAGTCGATGAACATCTCGGCCGGGGTGGGAACTGGCTGACCGAGGTGACTTACCTGATCCATAACTGAGAGTTAAGTGTTAGAGTTGCTAAATCCTATTCTTATTACACCTTTCCTGGTTCAAAGCAAGCTTAGGATGAGACTTACCCGGTAATTCCTTAGTTTGTGTACCAACGATCATATGTGTAGGTAATAAAGGTTTATCCTTTATTGGGGTTTGAGTGTGCTTTCATCCCATCTTTGTGAGTTAGCCTGAGACTTACCCGGTAAAGGTTGATTCTATTCCCTTAGATGGTGTGTTAGTTTGAGGTTATAGTTCTTTATCTTGATTCCTAGAGACTTACCCGGTAATAGGAGTTACGGTTTAGGATTAGTGAGTAGTGAGACTTACCCGGTGATCTATTCCACTTTAGTAACACCTTCCCCACGCAAAAATCTCAGCTTTGTCCACTTATCTATAGATCTTGAGTTGGAACCACAACTAGAGTCTTTAATCCCTAGAATTGCATATTTGCTTTATTGACTTCTTATTCATCTTTGATTGTGTTAGTTGCTCTTTGTGGTTAGTATTCACGAAGCTTACCGTTATTGACTTTGTTTCACTGAGTCCCTGTGATCGACCCCTGGAATTTTCTTGCTTTTACTACGATTGACCCGTACACTGCGGGTTCGCATCCTTGTTTTAAGCTTAAGTCTAGGGTTATAAATTTAAAGCTTGCACACACCGTTTGGAGCGAACAGTAGAAAAGTTGCACCACGCCTGCTCTATAGACAGTACTTGTGCATCCTTCCGCCTATCCTCATATATACAACAGACCAGCCCAGAACTAGCAACACTCTAGCAAGTAGCAATCTGTAAGTTAGCCATGTTTTCACTGCTATTATTTTATGTAGAATAAAGGCAAATAGTTGGCTTAGGCCTTGGATGGTATAAGTGATAAGTAAAATGCATAGCATTAGGGGCTGCTTATGAGTGTGAGTCCAGAGAGTGTAGGTAGAGAGTGAATTGTGCTGCCAGTAAAGGCAGGAATAATGAACTGTTGTAAATAGACTTGTTGGTTGCTTCAGTTTTGAGGTTGGAAATGGGAATTGTTGTAGACCAATGTTAAAGATTTATGTTGAAGATCCACCGTTCAATTTTTAATAGGTAATAGATGGATATATGTAGTTTTCTGTGTAAAAATTTGAGAAGAAATGAACGGTCGGATTAGAAGTTATAAGGTTCCAAAGTAGAGTAGTTGAGCTGTGTTTTCCAGAAGTGAAATTTGGCTAAGTATAGAAAATTCTAAGTGTTGTAACCAACTTTAGAGATTTTTGTAGAAGTGATGGTTGAACAGTTTTATGAAATTCTTGCTCCTATGAGTAGATTGGGTATCATAGATCATCTAGAGAATTATTTCGGAATTTTTATAAATTTATTTGAATTTCATATTTGAAGATGAAGTTCGACCTTAGCGACTTTTCGGAAAATAGAAAAGTGTGTAGTTTTCTAGTTTTAACCAAACTCATCCTTAAGGACTACAATATGGTGTTTTAATCTAAATTAAGAGTTTAAACATAAAATATGAAATTTTTGGAAATTTCAAGACCAAGGGTAAAATAGTCATTTTACCATAAACTAGCATTGTTATCAATTTTGTTCTAAGATGATCTACTATCTTAGAAGTCTTAGACTTCTAACTACCTAGAAAGTGTGCTGACACACTTGCCTCCTTTGACAGGCCCCTGAATTCCTACAGTTACATATCATTTTGCGAATTAGAGAGTCGAGCTCTATTTTAGGTAAGTCCTTTGGGCTAACTTAGCTAGCCGTCAGATATGAGTGTGAATGATGATAGTGGTGTTTGAATGATGCGTGTACTAGTGTATTTCATAGTAATCATCAACCGACTTACATATCTGGCCTAAGAGTGACGGGCGGTAGCATTCTGCTCAGTTAGCCCGAGGGCGCTGGGTGTTTCTTTCGGGACTAGTCCATACTTGGTTTGCGGGGACGTCACCGGTGGAGGTGTGCCAAACCATCACCAGTTGGATAAGGAACGGAGGCGAGAATCTTAAGATTTCTCGTGCTACAACTTTTAAAACCGGATGAAGTGAATCACATAAGTTGTCAGATAATAACCGGATTGTGTGCCAACATGTTGAGTGTTTTTAAAAGACCGAATGTAGAAAATAACTAGAACCCGAAAGGGGTCTGAAAATTTCAAAATTAATTTCTATTTCAAAATCATGTGCATAGTCGGGTTGTTGGGTTAGTAGTACATCGGATCACCATCACCTTTGTGGATCTCTGCAACTTGATAGGATTAGTAAAACAGTTTATGGACTTATAAGATTGTACACTTATGTATGTTATATGGATATGTACATATATACATGTAGCATGTTAGCACCCTAAAGGATAATTCCGATTATCCTCTAGTTGAGATATCATCATGTTGACATTGCCTCGTGATAAAAGGTTAGTAGTTTAGGAGTATCAATACAAGATAGTGGAATCAGACCTCGGAGCAGAATACTAGATCTAGCATACACTCTGGTGACTCTTACAAGTATTCCGAAGGATGGATGGACAAGAAGGTGAAGAGTGCAAGACGATTCTAAACCACAATAACAATTAGATGAGGAAGAATAGCATGTCAACTCAAAAAGAAGTAATATGAAGCCATTCAAGGGACTTAACGGATTGAAGGGGAGAAATGAAACTCCAAGATGCATGTAAGGACTGATAAGAAGCGCAGATGGAAGAGGACAATATCGGAATACAAATGAAGCAGGGTAGAGTACAACTACACTTGACGGGTAAACTGACAGTGCAACCAAGGTGGACTACGTCATAGGCAAATATGAGCCTGAGAGTACAAAGAAGATATGATGTTGACCCCGAGGGGAAGAATTAAAGGAGTACAAAGACAAATGAGTTTAAAGACGTGAAATAAATTTCATTATCATAGAGACGGTTGGACTTACTCAGAGATGCAAGAGTTTACAAGAAATCATGACGTAAGTATCAAATACAGGAGAAGTCAGAAATTAAGACAACTGAATTCTATAAAGGTGGCATTACAACACAACACCAGACAAAGGGAAGAATGTGGGAAAGTGATTTTGGTGGACTAGAGAGTCCACAATAACTTCTCATTTAAATAAAGATCTAAGTTACCAACATTAACGGTCATATCAGAGAACCACAAACAGACGATGAACAAAGTAATAAGAATTGTGAAGACTTAATAAACCCAGTGACGACAGATTAATGTTAGGTCTAGACTCAGACGAGTACAATGATCCCATAAGAGAACAAGAGAAGTGCAGACTTGGAAAGAGCTAAAGTTGTATTAACAAAGAAACTGGAGGAGATAGATTTTCACCAAGTATATCAAACTTCAAAAGAGATAGAAGAACAATAAGTTCGTGATCTTATAGAAGGTCAACTACGGACTAGTTGGTAATAATTGAGACATAACACGTGCAGGTCAACTAGTGGTAACCGATTGGCAGATAAGGAGAATAACTATAGACTTATGGAAGAATTTTATAGACATCTGGGGGACCCTTCAAGAGATCAATGACGAAAAATGTGAAGCTAAATCGATACAAGTGCTAATACCCTTACTAGTAACATGGAGTGAGTTCGCGCCATTAACTCTAATTAAGAACTTAAGAAGAAGAACTAGACGGCCAAGAATGACCCTTTTATGTCATTTGAGACCAAGGGAATTGTGTGGGTGATTTACTACCTACTCGCTAGGAAAAGAGTACATATCACAACCAGTAGAGATGGATTGTAAAAGAAGAACCGGAGGAGTAAGAATATATAATTTGGTAAGGTTCTATGTCAATCCAGACAGAGGATGCGTAGCATTCCATACTAGATAAACCGCAAGTGGATGAAAGTTAAGGTCATGAGAGTCGTGTAGACTTGCTTAAAAGCTATAGTGGAAGACCTAGAAAGGACCATTGATGTCAGATGGAAGACACAGTTGGACTCGAGAAATGGAGTTAGCTCACGGAGGAACTAGAAGTTTGTAATGTAGAACGATCTAAAGGAGCATAAAGGGATGAACTCAAGCAAGTAGTGCTCACCAGGAAATTCAACGGCAAAAGAGGTATGAGAAAAGTAATCCGGAAAATTGAGATAAGTCCATTATAGACTGAACGACGTCAACTGAGGACATGCAAGTGTTGTTCGGTATTGACGAGTTATGTGTCGTCAAGAAGAGACAATTGTGACTGTGGATCTACGGAGTAGCTTTACCGATGCCTTAGAGGATTTCCTCAAATAGGTAACGGCAACCTTCTTGGGTGAACTAAAGTTATAAGAGAATCATGTTAGAGATTTCTTGCTGACTGGTTAAGATCAAACTCCGGTCGAGTCAGGGAGTTTTGGATCCGTGTTAAAAGGATTAAGAAAGTAAAGAAAAAAGTTCATCTTCGCACCGTTATATTATTCCCTTGAGCCAAGTAAGGAAGGTATTTGATACTTCACTCGGTTAGGACTTATGGTATAATGGGAAAAAAAAAGGGAAGAAAAAGTTGTAAGATTAATCAGTTTGGAGTCGTAGGAAAGGTCTTTATGACAAGTGGGTGGCAACAACGTAAATAGGAGTAGCGCAGCAGAAGCGTGGTGAGTCCTAAACCACGGAGCAAGAAGTTCATTGGTATAGAAACATAAGGTGTCAAGTTTAAGATGATAGTAGTTATGGGAATACATTTTGTTGGAAGGAACCCGAACTAGGCTATAATTGCAACCAGTAACCGCACTTATAAAAAAAATAGTCTCGGAGTGGAGTACGTGGAATTTAGTATCGGAATGGAGCCGAGTTGCGTTTGGCGTCCGAGGAATATTCTGGGTCCAACAAACGTGGGGATATAGGAGTACAATGCTGATGGTGTGTTAGCATTTCTCGAGTAGTTATGATCAAATGATGGTGATGTAAGATTACCGTGTGTCTAATGTTGTCATTCCGGACACACTCTATGTCACGCAAGATCTTGGATATGGAGTAAGCAGTTTGGGTTGAGCTAAAGATTTATAAATAATATGATGACGTCGATAGAACACAAAGATAGACAACTGGATTCTGATTGTTGAGTTATATCAAGTTTAAGACAAAAAAGTGAGCACATGATGATTCTTAAATAGAGGAACCATATGACTGAGTCCTATTAAGGGACAAGACCAAGTGAGTTGTGATACAACTAGCCTTAAGCACTTAGTAAAGTGTCGGGAGATGTATAAGGGTGATATCCTAGATCGGATACCCGGAACTTGGAGGTGAATTGTGGAGGACAACCATGTGAGACTTTAAAGCGGTTTAGAAGTGTAACCCATTTTTACACGGATTCTGTGCAGAGATACCTACCACACACAATTTAGGTCATCAAATTGGAAGATCAGACTGTTGAGCCGAATGATACTGATGAAATATCCGGTAACCACTCTAGAACATCGTAGCAGAAACTTGTGACCTGAGTACATGAAAATATTTGAGAGTTGATGGTTTATGAAAAGCCAACGAGGCTACATGGGATATGGCGTATAGTGTGAGACGTAACCGTTTAAAGATCTATGTCAAGTTAATCTCAACCTCAAGAACGACGAGTTAGGGCTTGGCCCTGTATTTGGGTGGTAGTAGACCGTCTGACGAAGACCGCACGTTTCATCCTGATTACGGAAACGTGGCCGGTAAGCCATCTAGCTGAGTTGTTTACTAGACATATTATGAGACTCCAGGGAGTACCGAGGACTATCATCTCCGACAGGGATGGACGTTTCACCTCGAGATGTTGGCAGCAGGTGCATACTGCTTTGGGGACGAGTCTCCACTTTACCACTGCTTATCACCCACAGACCAACGATTAGTCTGAGAGGATCATCCAGACATTAGAGGACATGTTGCGAGCCTGTGTACTGGATTGGGGACAGGTATGGCCCGATCACCTCCCACTTGTAGAGTTTTCATATAATAACAGTTGGAATGCGTCTGTTGGGATGGCCCCTCATGAGGCTTTGTACAGGCGGAGATGTCGTACACCATTGTGCTGGAATGAGCCAGCAAGGCTGATGGAGTAGTTTCAGACCAGATACAGGATGACATCGCCCGGATTGCCTTGGTCCGAGAGCGGATGTTAGCAGATCAAAGTCATCAAAAAACCTACGCCGACAAGAGGCGTCGACCTCTGGAGTTTAGAGTAGGTGCACATGTGTGGTTGAGAGTGTCACCGACGAGAGGCGTCAGGCGTTTTGGCATTAAGGGGAAGCTGAGTCACCGATATGTCGGACCCATTTGAGATCTTGGAGAAAGTCGGCGAGGTTGCCTACTGATTAGCACTGCCACCGAGATTGGAGGGGGTCCATCCGGGGTATTTCATGTATCTCAGCCGAGAGAGCACATTTCGGACCCGAGACATGTCATCAGCCATGAAGACCTGATAGTTGAGCCTGACCACACTTTTGTAGAGTGCCCAGTAGCCGTCCTTGAGCGTAGTACTAGACGTCTACGGTCCAAGGAGATACCGATGTTGAGGATCCAATGGTCTAGACTAGGAGCCGATTAGGCCACTTGGGAGACAGAGGAGAGCATTAGACGTAGCTATCCTGAGTTCGTTGCGGAGTTAGCCGCTACTTCTGTACCGATGAGTTAATACTTGGATGTTGTGTTGTTAGACCTTTATGAGATTTTATGTGATGGTGTATTTGTGTTTTCTGTTATGTGTTGTCTGATTATGATGACTGAATAGTTACATGCTAAGAAACTAGATTAAAATTTTAATGAAACCAATTAATACAAATCTTCTTGGAAGCCGTTTGATTAGATACCTTGCCCTAAATTTCGGGACGAAACTTATTTTAAGGGGGCATTGATGTAATATCCGTAAATTTTTATTCCGCTTAGTTCCGAGTCAAATCGGATTGCGATCCGTCGACTGTTTCCCATTCGAGCTAGTATCTCTTCCTTCCGCAAATTTTATCAATTTATGTAGAATTTAATTAACATAAAATGATAGAATTATACCAAACCCTAGTTCTTATAATTAATTATTTAAAGACAACTTTTGACGAGATCATGACAAGGCACATACAATAATGTGACAAGGCCAGACAACCCGAATCTACAAGCCCAGGAGGCGATGGCCCAAGGGAATGAAGCTGTTGCTGAGATGCCAAGACAGCGGAATCTGTTGAGCTGGAACAAATGCAAATCTTCTGCAAGTAACCGCTCCTTGATTCACGCAGGAACATTTATCTCCTTCTGAATGCAGCCTACTTTCCCACTCTTCTGTCTACATTCAAAATCCCCTATTCTTCAGCCTTAACTTCCTTCTGCAGTAAACGACTCCTCTCGACCAATCTCCTCTGCACACAACTCTTCTGCACACAACCCTTTTGCACATAACGCCCCCTGCTCTCTCCTGAACCCGGACGAAGAATCTCTGTCCAACCAGCAAGGACCCGATCCAGTCTTCAGCACCACTACTTTGACATATGGACGGACGCAGTCGAAGCAAGCAGCGATCAAAGGAGCGTGCAACTGCAAGCCTCCCTCTGTGTACATCCATCACGACCCACTGGTAAGATCTTGCCTGCTAGTGAACCCAACCCTCTGTACTAATCTAACCATATGTACTGCAGATTGAACGTTCTCCCGGATCCAACCAGTTGATTGAGTACCTCGCCACAGTAGACAAGTCGCACCACGCCTGCTCTATAGACAGTACTTGTGCATCCTTCCGCCTATCCTCATATAAACAGCAGACCAGCCCAGAACTAGCAACACTCTAGCAAGTAGCAATCTGTAAGTTAGCCATGTTTTCACTGTTATTATTTTATGTAGAATAAAGGCAAATAGTTGGCTTAGGCCTTGGATGGTATAAGTGATAAGTAAAATGCATAGCATTAGGGGCTGCTTATGAGTGTGAGTTCAGAGAGAGTAGGTAGAAAGTGAATTGTGCTGCCAGTAAAGGCAAGAATAATGAACTGTTGTAAATAGACTTGTTGGTTGCTTCAGTTTTGAGGTTGGAAATGGGAGTTTTTGTAGACCAATGTTAAAGAGTTATGTTGAAGATCCACCGTTCAATTTTTAATAGGTAATAGATGGATATATGTAGTTTTCTGTGTCAAAATTTGAGAAGAAATGAACGGTCGGATTAGAAGTTATAAGGTTCCAAAGTAGAGTAGTTGAGCTGTGTTTTCCAACAGTGAAATTTGGCTAAGTATAGAAAATTCTAAGTGTTTTAACCAACTTTAGAAATTTTTGTAGAAGTGATGGTTGAACAGTTTTATGAATTTCTTTCTCCTATGAGTAGATTGGGTATCATAGATTATCTAGAGAATTATTTCGGAATTTTTATAAATTTATTTGAATTTCATAATTGAAGCTGAAGTTGGACCTTAGCGACTTTTCGGAAAATAGAAAAGTGTGTAGTTTTCTAGTTTTAACCAAACTCATCCTTAAGGACTACAATATGGTGTTTTAATCTCAATTAAGAGTTTAAACATAAATTATGAAATTTTTGGAAATTTCGAGACCAAGGGTAAAATAGTCAATTTACCATAAATTAGCACTGTAATCAATTTTGTTCTAAGATGATCTACTATCTTAGAAGTCTTAGACTTCTAACTACCTAGAAAGTGTGCTGACACACTTGCCTCCTTTGACAGGCCCCTGAATTCCTACAGTTACATTTCGTTTTGCGAATTAGAGAGTCGAGCTCTATTTCAGGTAAGTCCTTTGGGCTTACTTAGCTAGCCGTCAGATATGAGTGTGAATGATGATAGTGGTGTTTGAATGATGTGTGTACTAGTGTATTTCATTGTAATCATCAACCGACTTACATATCTGGCCTAAGAGTGACGGGCGGTAGCATTCTGCTCAGTTAGCCCGAGGGCGCTGGGGGTTTCTTTCGGGACTAGTCCATACTTTGTTTGCGGGGACGTCACCAGTGGAGGTGTGCCAAACCATCACCAGTTGGATAAGGAACGGAGGCGGGAATCTTAAGATTTCTCGTGCTACAACTATTAAAACCGGATGAAGTGAATCACATAAGTTGTCAAATAATAACCGGATTGTGTGCCAACATGTTGAGTGTTTATAATCTCCTTTTGTGTGCTTGTGCTATTTATCTTTCTACTTATTTTTGATTAGTTAGCTAACGGTTTATCCGTGTTGTAGACCTTGTATAGGTAAACAATTGTAGAGAGATTCGGGACGGATGGTCAGCCGGGTCCACGTACTCATTAGATGGGGACGGGGGAGTCTTCCATACGTCGTGCATGTTATGTATCTATATATTTGTTTGTAAGGCTGTCATAGGTGTACATTCATACCATAAAAATATTATGTTTTGGAAATTGTTTTAAATACATTTGTGTCTTGTTGTAAGATCCTAGTAAAGTTGTTGTTAAACCAAGGTCGGGACCCATTGTTACATTATGACTCTCTTGGTATAGTGATAAAGATAGGTAGATGGAGTTGAGTTTAGTTAGGTCTTCTGCTTATAGAGAGAATCGAACCTGAGATCAAATGTTTTATTTTCTGATTTTTTATTTTCTAGAAACTAGGTGTTGCAGTCGTCTTTAAGCCTTTGGTTAGATAGGTTAGACTCATCTTTTACTGTTCAAATTTTAATATGTGATAGACGGATATGAGTTCTGTAATTTATCGAAAATTGGTATCGATCCAACGGTCGGATCTAGATTTATAAGGTTCCAAAGTGGGCTAGTTGTGTAGTTTGATAAAATGCAGATTTTTGGCTAAGTATGGGAGATTTTATGCAGAGGAGTCAACTTGGGATTTGTGTATAGGATTAGCTATCGATCCTTTTTGAGATTTATTTCTTCTGATGAGTAGAGTGCACTACATAGAAAGGTTAGACATTTTATTTCAGAATTTTAGATTTTTGTAAGAATATCTTAATTTGGGTCGAAGTAGGATCCTAGAGAGTTTTTCATGAAAGTTAAAAGTTGGAAAACCTTCCAACTTAGCTAATCTTCCTTGTGAGAGTTGGTTTATGGTATTGGGTTCCATAGGACGTTTTAAAAATATTCTAGGAATATTTCTAGGGTTTTAGACCCAGGGGCAAAATAGTCTTTTACCCTTATGATGGTATTTTGGTAATTTCTTTATGATCGATTTAATATCTTAGAAGTTGGAGACTTCTAAGGAAGTGAGATACATATTTGATCCACCTGCCTTGTATAACAGGCGGTTGAGTTCTACGGTTGTAGAGTGAGTTGATATTATGAAAGTGGAGATTTGATTCAGGTAAGTCCTTCGGGCTTACTTAGCTAGCTTCTAGATATGAGTGTGGATAATCATAGTGGTGTTTGAATGATGTGTTTATAGTTGTATTTAGTAATAATTATATACCGACTTATACATTGGCCTAAGAGTAACGAGTGGTGGCATTCTGCTCAGTTAGCCTGAGGGCGCTAGGGTTTCTTTAGGGACTAGTCCACACTCGGTTTATATTGATGCTACCGGCGGAGGTAAGCTAGACCTACACCGGTTGGATAAGGAACGGAGGCGAGAACTCTTAAGATTCTCGTGCCACAACTTTAAAACGGAATAAAGTGAATCACCTAAGCTATTAGATAATAACCAAATTGTGTGCCAGCATGATGGGTGTTTATGTTACCCTGTTTGTGTTTGTGCTATCTTTATTCTTCTTATATTCAGATTGTTAGCTAACGGTTTATCGGTGTTGTAGATTATGTAGATATAAATAGTTGTAGAGAGATTCGGGACGGATGGTCAGCCGGGTCCACTACTCATTAGATGGGGATGGGGGAGTCTTCAATACGGCATGCATGTTATGTATCTTTATATATGTTTGTAAGGCTTTCACATGTGTACTTTCATACCATTAAAAATATTATGTTTTGGAAATTGTTTTAAATACATTTGTGCCTTATTGTAAGATCCTAGTAAAGTTGTTGTTAAACCAAGGTCGGCACCCATTGTGAGGTCCTAACCAGTAGCTCCCCGAGTTCCAAGAACTTGGGGTGTTACAACATGGTATCAGAGGTCTAGGTTGGCAACAATGACACTTGAAATCTTCTAAAAGACCGAATGTATAAAATAACTGGAACCCGAAAGGGGTCTAAGATTTTCAAAACGTTTTTTTGTTTTTACACACATGCATAGTCGGGTTGTTGGGTTAGTAGTACGTCGGACCACCATCGTTCTCCGTGGATCTCTGCAACTTGGAATGATAGGTGAGTTAGTATATAGACTTATATTGATAGGTTTGGGTGTAAGATTATGTATATGTCTATGTATAGCATGTTAGTATCCTAAAGGATATCTTATATTCTTTAGTGGGGATATCATGAAGCGATTATCGCCTCATGATAAATCGGTAGCGGACTTGAAGAGTTCTCAACACGAGACAATGGATTCAGACCTAGGATTGAGTATTATTATAACACCCCGAATACACGGGATTCGGAGCGCTACGGGTTAGGACCTCACAATGGGACCCGACCCTTAGCCTGACAACAATTTCACTGGATCTTACAACAAGACACAAATAAAGGCAAAACCGAAATTCATTTTAATGCAATGATATGAACCCCAAAAGAAAACAACGAAAGACTTCAGCCGAGATACAACGCTAAAGGCAACCGCCATACACGCGACATACATAATACCCTAAACAATACATAAAAACAACCCCCAAAACCCATCCTAAAATGTACGGACCCCGGTTACCCACTCTTCCGTATCTCTCGGCCGCGCCCCTAACCTTCAAGGCAACTACAACAATATTGGTATAAAACCGTTAGCTAGCATTCAAGGCATTAGAATCATGGTATTTGCACACACACACATAAGGCATCATAAACACACAACATGTTCCAAAACACACAATCCAGTTTATTATCTTTTTATTATTAGGTCATATCCCGTTCTAATTCAACTTCTTTTGTGACACGAGAATCTTAAAGATCTCGCCCTTGTCCCCTTCCACCATATGGGTTTGTACTTGATGCGGATCAGCATCACCCGATGGGCTGGTCGCAAGGCACCTCCCAGTCATCCCCATTTTGGACTGGACAAGCGGTTACTGCCCGTTATCATACACTTGAGCTAAATATAAACATATAAAGTCGGTGGTCCTATTACCGGTTTAAATGTTATAACATAAGCAATAAACACACACATAAACAATAAACACACACCACCAAACACGCATTGAAACTAATACAGAGAATACGAGCTAAGTAAGTCCGAAGACTTACCTCGTCCCAAAGATAATCCCGCGAACCACCGCTCTCAACTTCCCGTAGGAAGACACTCAACGCCAGGTCAAAACAAGGCACACAATCAACATCTCTCTCACATGCTAGAAGTCCTTAGACTTCTAGTCCCAATGATCTCGCAAGATCATAAACCATAACCATGATAGGATACGACTCCTAATCCTCACGATATCACAAGGTCATAACCATCACAGCACATGCTAGGATACTTTCGTCCTAGTCTCCACAATCTCACAAGATCATACAACCATAATCTCAATCCTCATAAGCTCACAAGATCAACTCAAACACTCAACGTCTCACAACAATCGACAATCCTCAAAACTCACCTAAGGTCCAAACCACTACTTGGTATTCACTCTAAGTTATGCTAGATTATCCAACCTAGCATGATACTAATAATAAACATAACTAAATCGAGGGAAAGGATACTCACATGACGTCAAAAGACGGAAATTAATCAACGGATGTCGACTTGGACTTGTTAGGTCTTTATCGGGACGCTTTTGAACCTAACATCAAAACTATACAAATTTAGCTTATACACTAAATTTGAACATACTACACAGTATATATATAAACTATAAGAATATCCCCCGTAATTCAAATCCGAGTTTAAAAACCGCTAACTCATTTTCCGGTGCAATAATATCATTCGAATATGGGTCATAATACGTAATTAAATATTTGGTCCAAATTCCATAAATAAACCGACAAGGACACAATACGTAATATATATAAATATAAGATCAAACTCGTATATAAAATCCAAGATTGAAACTCATAAAAACATTTTCTGGGCAAATATAACAATATCATAAAGCTTGGGTTATTTTCCATAATTAAAACTTTGGTCCCGTTTTTGTAATTATTTCAGAAGAGGGCAGATCTGCAACTTTTAGAAATTAGGGTCAAATCTGCAAATACAAAACACTGGTTACAAATTGTAATTACACTAGAAATAAGGGGCCACGATTTGAATTTAACAAATAGGGTTTCTTCAACCTTTCCCCAACTGTAGAGAAGGGCAAGGGAGAGGGGCGGCCGGCGGTGCTACGAATGCACTCGGCGGCAGGGTTCACTGGCGACGGGGCGGCGAGGTTGCGGCAGCAGGGCGGCCCCATCTCCGGCGGCGGTGGCTCTTTCCTGGCGGCAGTGGGAACAGAGAAGAATGGGCGAGAAGAAGGCGGATCCGGCCACCGGTGGGTGTGGATGCCCAGGCGAGAAGGCGAGGCAGTGGCTCCCTTCTCTGGCGGCTGCAATGGCCCCCTTCTCCGGTCGATCGAAGGTGGCGTGCTCTCCTCAGTGGTTCGACCGAGGCCCAACAAAAAAAAATGGAGGACTCGAGGATGAGGAGCCGCAGACGAGGAAGAAGGTGAGATGAAGGTGAGTGTTGCCAAGAGGGAGAAGCTCGAGCAGAGGGGAGCTATTGAAGGGTTGAAGAGAGGGAGTGTAGTTGCTGCTTGCTGCTAGAAACAAAGGAGGGAGAAGGAGATCTAGATAGGGAGGGAGCTGAGCAATCCAAGGGCTGAAGAAAAGAGGGCGGCAGAGTGATAGTCATAGAGGGAGGGTTGCGTGAGAGGGAGGTGGTGGCAGGGTAGGGCAGCAAGGCTAGCTCCTTGGGCAGTCTGCAGGACACGAGGATACGGTACTCCCATCTGCTACGAAGAAAAAGGAGAAAGGGAGAAGGAGGGAAAAAGAAATAAGGAAATAAAATAAAAATAATAGAAAATGAAAAATGAGTAATAGAATAGACTCGGTAAAAGCATTCAGAACGGGATTTTTGAATCGGAAACTTCCTGACTTTTCCGAGAATAACGATACGGAAAATATATGTGGATCGAATATAAAAAAAATATTCGCCAAGATATAATTTGAAATACAAAACCATCCTCGCGATTTATTTAACGATATAATATAAAATTTAAAAAAGGGTAATAAAATATATCGTTATACATACTCGTAGAGTTTAATTTAGGACGTAAAATACTCGTAAAATATACTTAAGGTATAAAGATATCGATAATATCCGGAAAGATAATAACGCAAACGAGCCCAAAAATTGGGGTGTTACATCAGATCCCCCTAAAAAGAAGTTTCGTCCCGAAACTTGCAATACGCAAAACTTCTCGGTCCCTAAGGCCGAGGTATGATCTCTCAAACTAAGAAGACTTAAACCTTCAAATCTATACACACAATCTACTCGAACTACCACCGCAAGATATATCAGGTCACATAACACACTCCCGCACATGACACAACTACACATATCATCACACATACACATAACTCAACTAAGGGAAGAACTAGGTTTAACCCGTCGATTCTATTGGTGTTATTAGCTCCGCGTAAAACTTAACCAAAGATATTATCTTCCGTCTTCCTATTAGTCTCATTGGTTCCTTGACTTCCACTAGATCATCATGACCGACCACACATCTCGAATCATGCATGTACTCTCTTGACTGATACACATGAAACGACGGGTGAACACTCTCTACTCTTGGCGGCAACATCAACTTATAAGACACTTCTCCAACTTGCGTTAAGATCTCATAAAGTTCGCTATACCGGAACTCAACTTCCTTCTCGGGTCTTTCTCAATGTAGCATTTCCATTATTTTCCCTTTGATTTTTCTATCAGAGAATATCGAACTTCCAATCTACATTGTTGGCTTTGGTTCTTGTCAAACCAAACTTTGATGTTATGTTTCCTCAATTCTTGTGGCACTTCCAAGTAGTGAAGTACTTTACCTCACACTACTTCTACTAATGAGACACGTATGCTATTACTTTTACTTCGTTTCTCAATACTCAATCAAGACCCTGCCTTGGAGAATCACTTGTACACTTCAAATCCATCATACCTCGAGGCAATTTCAAAACAGCTACACCAATGAATCTCCTCTTAACTCTCAACAACTCCATTGTCAATATTCTTCCCACTCTAACTTCTTTGTCTTCCGAAGTAGGTTATCCATAGATGGTGTTACTCGGAGAATCTCTCCACAAATCCGGTAATGACCAACACGTCTAAGAAAACTTCTTATTCGAGAGTAGACCAAAATATCTTGTCTGGGGCATCAGCAAGTCCATGTGGAGTAACTACCACTTGTAGTGACCTTGGCTGGTCCCAAGGTGCCGTGTTGGCAATATCCAGTCTCGAATTCTCAAACGGCGACAATCCAATCTTACTTAATCTTAGAAGAGACTACCGACCCTTGCAACCGGTCGAGTAGATCCGCTATCTATGGTGAGGGATACTTAGTTCTTCATTGTTATCTTGTTCAGCTAACGGTAATTGATGTACAAGCGGAGATAATCGTCTCTCTATTCGCAAACTAGTGTTCTCCATAAAAACTTCAAATCAAGAGTTTAAGATATTTTCCAATATGAACTTCAAATCAAGAGTTCAAGATGACGTCTGGCGTTTTCTATGGCAGTGCATTGGTTCAAATGAACCTTTATCCCCAAGTCCTTGCAACTGGTTGTTCAAATGCTTCTTCCACTCACGTATCTTCACAGGTGTCATATGTAGAGTGTCTTGGATATCGGAGTCGAGCCAAACTCAACCTTAGTGGCAACACATTCCAATGTATTAGAATCCGTGATATCTCAGATTCCATCTTTTCTCTTCCCGTCACATATCATAATAACCGACACTATCTTGTCTTATCACTTCACAAGTGGTCACGACACAATTGATCTACCTCGATCTATTGAGGGGTGATGTCCTTTAAACCCATGTATTGTTCCATCATTAGCTACAAGGTTTACCGTCCTCTTTCAAAGATCCTTCATCTCTTGAACTCGAGAGACTTGCTCGAGTCTTCTGACTCTTGTATCCTTATTTAAGTATTCTTTTATCTTAATCTCATTTTCCCCTTTTGATGACACGATTGTAAAAATATTCTATGGTTTCTCACTTATGTGCAACCATAAGGGTCCAAACTGCAGGACCCAACCATGCTTCGAAACAATTGATCTTATCTTCTTCGCTTTCCATGACATTCCAACGTATGGAAGGAGCTCTTCGTCTTCTACATAAGCTTTCACCATAAACATCCTTTCTTCAAGTAGGCGTAGAAATTATACTTCATTTTCTTATGTAACGTCAAACCGACCGTAGTGGTTCTAACCTCCACCTTTCATGTACTCCTTATACATCTCATATCGACAACAACTTCAAAAACTTCGATCTTCTCTTACTCTTGTTGGTTACCTTATGCATCTCTCGATATTCCCTGAACAACTTCACAACCGTACCTGTATCCCCGTGGAAAACGCTAGAAGAAATTACCCATCCAAAACCATTGAAATATCCAACTCATTACTTCTCAAGTGCTAGCGTCATAATCTCTAAGCTTGCGGTGTTACTATAATCCAGGTTCCCCGTCTCACTCCATCCCTACCATGGCTTCTCCATAGGAGTCAAGAAAACTTTGACTCAAGTTTTGCTCGCGAAAACATAACATCCCTATCATTAGTACCAACATATCATGCATCCTCTTTATGTATTCCCCCTTTTTCCGTACAACAACCATAAAAGCCTCACTTCCCGCCCGCTCATCTATTCTCTTCACTCTTATCAAACCTTAACAGTTCTTATACGTGTCGTGTCCCCCTTATGCCGATCCCATGAACAAAGAAAGTCGTACGGGTTCGTTACAATCCCTTCCCTAGGAGGTCTGTTACATTTACTTGATTAAAACGTTTATGCTTCAGTTAATACACCTCCTATCATTGCATTCAACCTTCACGAATGTTCTAGTTCTTGTTCCCCTTCTTAACGATCTCACATCATGGGTTACTCTTCCTTCCCACAGTCACCAGTATATAACCCGCACCTGTGCACCCTCCATGGTCACCGATCAACTCATTGAAGACCCTCTCTAAGGTCAACGACTTACCCTCCTACCATACTTCCATGTTATCATACTCCTGAAGGATACTCTCTCTGGGTACTCAGTCTTAAACTTCACTAGCTCATTTTACTCCACTTCCCACTCCGTTAGCTCCTATTAAGCTCCCCTATTCCTTCCGTTTTTTTAAGATAACTATACCTCCCCAACTCTTTCGTGTCATATGACCCAATTTCATAAGATTAACTAATCTTCATAGTATCTTGTAAATGCATCTTCCCCACACCTCTATCGTTAGTAACCACTCTCTCTTCTCTTGGTTGGTAACTTGAGTCTTTCAATCCAAACTCCTTGTTTCACCTTTCATCTTCTGAAGATCATTATCTACACACACTTCCTCCTTCTTGGCGTTTCTTAGTCTTATCATTATAACGGAAACCAGTCAACTCCACGTGAAACCCCACCATGCCCTTCTTCTCATTACTCTAGTAATGTTTTAACTTTACTTTTTGGTACCTCGTAAGCTTAACTTACGGTATTTTAAATCCTTCTTACATGTTTCGTTCACTTCTCTCATCTTAACTCCAATGCTTAGAAACGTCTAAGGAAAGCTTTGCATCTTAATGGAACATCACCTTAACCTTGCTAGAACGTACTCATCTCCTTCTCGATTTACCTCTTTAGTTGTCCACGCTTCTTCTCGAAGAACTTAAGTTTGTTCTCTCCCATGGTCTCGTCGTCGTTCGATCATGGCCTCGTTGGAACCGCTTCTACACTTTAATGTTGCTCTCTTTGCTTGTATTGCTCCATCTCCACCTCTCTTTATTCGTCTCGAGTTCTTCTTTCTACTTGTTCGTCCTTCGTTATTGTCATCTCTACTCCTCCTCTTCGACATCCTCTTAAAGGAGTACAAGAACTCCAAGGTGTTCGCCCGAGCGTAGCTCTCAACTCGATACTTGAGCATATTCGTCCTCGTATGTACACTATCCTATGTAAAACGACGTCGTCCAAGGATGATATATCATACTATCATCTTAACTAAAAGGTCCCATAACTTCATATGCCTACTATATATAATAAGAATACTTATACATAACTATATAAGTCTTAAGTCCATATCACTACCAATATAATACATCCAGCATTTTATCCACAATATAAGGTCCCAAAACATATAACCGTCCACAAATATAACTATACACATATATTCAGTTCATCATGCAACATACAATCACAAAGATACACATCAATTTTATCATGCATAACTACAAGCCTCATATCCATATCTATATATATACATATACATATCAAGATCTAATAAACTAAGCTGTAGAGATCCGCGGAAGGAGTGGTGGTCCGTACATTCTACCCCGACTCATGAATGTGATTTTGAAAACGAAAACTCAGAACCCGTGGGGTTCTGTTTATTCCTTATTCGGCCTTTAGAAGATTGCGAGTGCCATTGTTGTCAACCTAGGGCTCTGATACCACTTTTGTAACACCCCGAATCCACGGGATTTGGAGCGTTACGGGTTAGGACCACACAATGGGTCCCGGCCCTTAGCCTGATAGCAATTTCACTGGATCTTACAAAAAGACACAAATAAAGGCAAAACCGAAATTCATTTTAATGCAATGATATGAACCGCAAAAGAAAACAACGAAAGACTTCAGCCGAGATACAACGCTAAAGGCAACCTCCATACGCGCGACATACATAATACCCTAAACAATATATAAAAACAACCCCCAAAACCCATCCTAAAATGTACGGACCCCGGCTGCCCACCCTTCCGGATCTCTCGGCCGCACCCCTAACCTGCAAGGCAACTACAACAATATCGGTATAAAACCGTTAGCTAGCATTCAAGGCATTAGAATCATGGTATTGGCACACACACACATAAGGCATCATAAACACACAACATGTTCCAAAACACACAATCCGGTTTATTATCTTTTTATTATTAGGTCATATCCCGTTCTAATTCAACTTCTTTTGTGACATGAGAATCTTAAAGATCTCGCCCTTGTCCCCTTTCACCATACGGGTTTGTACTTGATGCGGATCAGCATCACCCGATGGGCTGGTCGCAAGGCACCTCCCAGTCATCCCCATTTTGGACTGGACAAGCGGTCACCGCCCGTTATCATACACTTGGGCCAAATATAAAGATATAAAGTCGGTGGTCCTATTACCGGTTTAAATGTTATAACATAAGCAATAAACACACACATAAACAATAAACACACAACACCAAACACGCATTGAAACTAATACAGAGAATACGAGCTAAGTAAGTCCGAAGACTTACCTCGTCCCAAAGATAATCCCGCTAACCACCGCTCTCAACTTCCCGTAGGAAGACACTCAACGTCTGGTCAAAACAAGGCACACAATCAACATCTCTCTCACATGCTAGAAGTCCTTAGACTTCTAGTCCCAATGATCTCGCAAGATCATAAACCATAACCATGATAGGATACGACTCCTAATCCTCACGATATCACAAGGTCATAACCATCACAACACATGCTAGGATACTCTCGTCCTAGTCTCCACAATCTCACAAGATCATACAACCATAATCTCAATCCTCATAAGCTCACAAGATCAACTCAAACACTCAATGTCTCACAACAATCGACAATCCTCAAAACTCACCTAAGGTCCAAACCACTACTTGGTATTCACTCTAAGTTATGCTAGATTATCCAACCTAGCATGATACTAATACTAAACATAACTAAATCGAGGGAAAGGATACTCACATGACGTCAAAAGACGGAAATCAATCAACGGATGTCGACTTGGACTTGTTAGGTCTTTATCGGGACACTTTTGAACCTAACATCAAAACTATACAAATTTAGCTTATACGCTAAATTTGAACATACTACACAATATATATATAAACTATAAGAATAACCCCCGTAATTCAAATCGGAGTTTAAAAACCGCTAACTCATTTTCCGGGGCAAATAATATGATTCCAAAAATATGGGTCATAATATGTAATTAAATATTTGGGCCAAATTCCATAAATAAACAGACAAGGACACAATACGTAATATATATAAATATAAGATCAAACTCGTATATAAAATCCAAGATTAAAACTCATAAAAACATTTTCTGGGCAAATATAACAATATCATAAAGCTTGGGTTATAATCCATAATTAAAACTTTGGTCCCTTTTTCGTAATTATTTCAGCAGAGGGCAGATCTGCAACTTTTAGAAATTAGGGTCAAATCTGCAAATACTGGTTACAAATTGTAATTACACTAGAAATAAGGGGCCACAATTTGAATTTAACAAATAGGGTTTCTTCAACTTTTCCCCAACTACAGAGAAGGGCAAGGGAGAGGGGCGGCCGGCGGTGCTACGGATGCACTCGGCAGCAGGGTTGACTAGCGACGGGGCGGCGAGGTTGCGGCAGCAAGGCGGCCCCATCTCCGGTGGCGGTGGCTCTTTCTTGGCGGAAGTGGGAACGGAAAAGAATGGATGAGAAGAAGGCGGATCCGGCCTCCGGTGGGTGTGGATGCCCAGGCGAGAAGGCGAGGCTGTGGCTCCCTTCCCCGGCGGCTGCAATGGCCCCCTTCTCCGGTCGATCGAAGGTGGCGTGCTCTCCTCAGCGGTTCGACCGAGGCCCAACTAAAAAAATGGAGGACTCGAGGACGAGGAGCCGCAGACGAGGAAGAAGGTGAGATGAAGGTGAGTGTTGCCAAGAGGGAGACGGGAGACTTTCTTCTGTGGCTCGAGCAGAGGGGGGCTATTGAAGGGTTGAAGAGAGGGAGTGTAGTTGCTACTTGCTACTAGAAACAGAGGAGGGAGAAGGAGATCTAGACAGGGAGGGAGCTGAGCAATCCAAGGGCTGAAGAAAAGAGGGCGGCAGAGTGATAGTCATAGAGGGAGGGTTGCGTGAGAGGGAGGTGGTGGCAGGGTAGGGAAGCAAGGCTAGCTCCTTGGGCAGTCTGCAGGACACGAGGATACGGTACTCTCATCTGCTACGAAGAAAAAGGAGAAAGGGAGAAGGAGGGAAAAAGAAATAAGGAAATAAAATAAAAATAATAGAAAATGAAAAATGAGTAATAGAATAGACTCGGTAAAAGCATTCGGAACGGGATTTTTGAATCGGAAACTTCCTGACTTTTCCGAGAATAACGATACGGAAAATATATGTGGATCGAATATAAAAAAAATATTCGCCAAGATATAATTTGAAATACAAAACCATCCTCGCGATTTATTTTATGATATAATATAAAATTTAAACACGATAATAAAATATATCGTTATACATACTCGTAGAGTTTAATTTACGACGTAAAATACTCGTAAAATATACGATAATATCCGGAAAGATAATAACGCAAATGAGCCCAAAAATTAGGGTGTTACAATTATACTCTGGTGGACGTCCTGGTGATCTTATAAATCATCCAAAGAACGAGTGGGTAAGGAAGTGAAGATGCCGAGATAAATTTCACCACAGAGACAATCAGATGGTCAAAGAATTCCCGAGTCAACTCAAATAAAAGAAATAAGAAGACACCCAAGGAACTTGGCCGTATGAAGCCGATAGATGAAATTGGAGAACCCGGCAAGAGACGACAAGAGGGTAGATTGGAGAAAATAATAGTGGTATAAGAACCAAGTAGAACGGAGCACCATCATGATTGCGGAATAACGGATGTTACAATCGAGACGGATGCTTCATAGACAATTATGGGCATGAAATACCAGATGAGATAGAGTGACAACACGGATAGGAGGATCTGAGGTGCACGGAATGAATACCTACAATTGAGTATAAAGGCGGAAAATAGACCCCGCAAGTGTGGAGAAGTTTTGACCTCATTAAGGATGTAAGAAATTGAGAAGAACTGCGACGCTAGTATCAAAAGAGTAGAAGGCCGGTAATTGAGTCAACGGAATTCAAGAGAGCAATATTATAAACAACGCTAATGAAGGAATATGTGAGAATGATCTTGGTGGACTCGAGAGTCCAAGGTAATACCGATTATCACGGGACCTAGGTCAACAACACAGACGCTCCATGTAAAGGAGGCTGCAAGTGATTGATAATTAAAGTCATCGGAATCACAAAGACGCTTACAATGTATCATGGAGGATTTGGAACGACTATTGACGTCAAATGAAGGATACAATGGGACTCGAGAAGAAGAGTTAGCCCTAAGGAAACAAAAGCATAAAAGGATATAACGAACTAACGAAAGGGGAAGGATTACCCGAGTAAGTGATGCTCACCGAGAATTTTATGCCAATAGAGGTAGGAGAGGAGTATGTCCGGAGTACTGAGATAAACCAACTATAAACTAACTGACGACAAATGAGGACGTGCAAGAGTTGTTTGGTATTGACGAGTTATGTGGGGATAAGAAGAGATAATTGCGAGTGTAGTTTTATGAAGTAGCTTTACCGACGCCTTGGAGGATTTCCTCAAGTAACCAACGACAATCTTCTCGGATCAGCTATAAGTTGATTTCAAGTTGATTAAGCACAAACTCCAGTTGGAGTAAGAGAGTGTAGGTCCATGTAAGAAGAATTAAGAAGTAAAAGGAAGAGGTTGTCTTCTAGTTGTTATCTTATCTCCTTAAGGCAAGTAAGGATTAAGGAAGATACTTGGTACTTCATCCGTATAGAATTTTGGTGTAATCGGGATAAAGAGTTTTGGGGTCAATCACTTTGGATTCACAAAAAAAATGTCCTTATGATCAAAGGTTGACGACTAAATTACTAGAGTAGCACAACGAGAGCGTGGTGGGTCCTAACCCACATAGCAGAAAATTCAAGAGTACAAATGACTTATCGAGTTGAGGTGATGTTAGTTGGGTTGTACACCCCTGCTGGAAAGGGGGTGAGATAGAGTGATGTTAAGTGATTGGAAGTTGTTATCTAGATCCTATATCACCTCAATAAGATGGTTACCGAAAAATGTTTATATCAGAGTTTAACGAGGAATGGGAGTACTCTAATGAAAATTCTAGCTAGCTATGATAACCGAGAATATGTAGATGGAGGATAGTAGCGAGATTACGTACAAATGGAGTGCTAGAAGTCCACTCTCGACTGATGACATAAGAGTGATGAAAATAATAAGACCAATCAACCTGTTGGGTGTAAAGATTTAGGGGAGGTAAAGCGACATGAGTAAAAGAACAACGTAATAAATGCAAGTCGAGAAATTTGATGTTTGAGGAAATCGTATACGTCTAATGTTTCTTATACAAATGATACCAGGGGATCTTTAACAAAATTCAGGAGGATAACTTAACAGTGAGAAGATAAGTCAAGTATCCAAAAGACGAGTCTTGCTAACTTTAAATAAAGTGTTGAGATGAGGATGCCTTTATGGAATATGTGCAAGATTACAACATAACTGAGTTTCAACCTAAATGAGTAATAATGATCAACTGACAGTTAGAGCCTATTCGGACAAGGAAAATGTTACAAGATGAGACATCTAGTATAAGAGTTCACAAGACAAGCATGAGAGACCATCATGCGGTTGGTATTTTTGTCTCGATGTATACTTGTTACCGCACCTCGAGAGTGGGAGCTAAATAGAAAACTCCATGTCAAAAGGATAAATAAATCAAGGTAATGACATGTAGGTCAACACGATGTACTCCTAAGTTGGAGGTCGAAAGTATTGTGGAAGGATCACCACATTGAGCAGTCCGGTGAGCAGTAAGTCGAGTTATGATGAGACATAAGTAATTTCCGGGAATTTCTAAAAGATGACGTTCTAATCCTTCCAAGGAGACGTTACCGGTGAGTTAATTTACTGAAGAGTTATCTAGACCAATTGTGGAACTCCATGGGGGTCAATGGCCATAATTTCGATAGATATGGACGGTTTATCTCGAGGTCTTAGACAATCAGTACTCACGGCTAGCGTAATAGCATCCTCTTTACTAGATAGTAAATTTTTTCTAGACTAACAGTCTGTTCGAAGAGGATGTTGGTATTTTTAGAAGGGAAGTTACAGGTGAGAGTTTGGCAAATCATTTGGACTCATGGAAGACGTCATTATGATTAATGGGTGACAATAAAGTGATCAGAATAGCACAACGGAAGCGTAGTGGGCCCATAACCTACAGAACATGAAACTCAATGTTATGTCAACTATGAGTTCAACTTAAGTAATCGCATATCGATATGAAAATAGCCACATGGGGTGTGATTTTAGGGTATAGCAAGTTGAAAGTCTGACCCATGGCACGTGATAATTCATTAATGGAAGAACAGTCCCACTGAGTCACATTAAGGCAACAGGACCAAGTGAGTTGTCTTAAAATTTCAGGAAAAAAAAAACTCAACGGAATTAATAAAGTTTCAGTAAAATCACTAAGAGATGCTAGAAGTGAGTTTAAAAAGGAAACTATTAATATCTTAAAGCAGATTGAGAGGCCTATTTATTGACTAGCACCCCTAACCCTACTAGAGGGTTTCCACCCAGTGTATCACCTGTCTAAGTTGAGAAAGTACAACCCGGATCTGAGACACGTCATCAACTATGAGGGTCGGATAGTTGAGCCAGATCATACTTGTGTGGAGTATCCAGTAGTCTAAACGAGGAGTCGATGAGGCTACCTGAGAGTCAGAGGATACCATTAGGAATATTTATCCTGAGTTCTTTACGGAGTTAGCCGCAACCTTTGTCCCAACGAGTTAGTAGTCGGATGTTGTTTTGTGTAACTTACATGACTATGTATTTGATTAAAGTAATTGTTATTCCATGTGTTGCTTGTCTATGATATGTGAGTAATATTTCTATGTTAGAGAGGTAGAACGAAGGTTCTATATAAGAAGAGTTTGATACTCCAAGTCTTTTTCTAGAAAGTTATTTGAGTAATGTTTCTTTTTCTAAGTTTCGGGACGAAACTTATTTTATGGGGTACTGATGTAATATCCGAATTTATTACGGTATTTTCGAGTTAAATCGGACCTCGACCGGTTTAAACTTCTTCCATCTTATATTTTCTCTAACCCATAAAGGGTATGCCATGACCAACATTCTATATAAGCCAACCTCTTATCATTTCATGTGATACTTATTATCATAGTTTTTATCACTTTATGTGGGCTTAGCTAAATCCCACCTATTTTATGTTATCATTTTATGTGAAGATGTTTATTCACACAATATACAAAATCTTATTCCAAAATAGCCAAACTTTCCTTGCCTTTTTGTTTTGACTTAAGTTATATATATATATATATAGAGGATATGCTTAGATTGGTTTCCTCCCTGCTATACCCATATTTATTTATTTGTACACATCAAATAAAGGGCTTTGTAACCATGAGTATGCCACGTAGGGTTGAGTTCTCTCACTTCCCTCATTTACACGTAGCAGTAGAAAATGAAACAATATCTTCTCATAAATAGGACACATTGATTTCAATGTAATATACCTTTGACCAATCATTCTTTTTTTTGGAAACAGTCGGTTGTTTCCTTCACAATTAAACAACCCACAGTCTCACATTCAAACATACCCACACAACAACGGTTCTTCATGCCCATCACCCTTCATACGATGTTCTTGCTCACGCTTAACTGCCTCCTTCGGCACTCCCCAACCACAGACCTTTGCTTCCCTTCTCGCTTTCCCCTCTTACCCCCTTACAACAGACGCTCTCCTCCCGGTCCATCGACACCCCACCAGCCTCAGGAGGGTCCACATTGACACACTAGTAGCCTCAGGAAGAATGATCTCGCCCCACCGACAACCACTCTAGAATACAACAGTGGCAAGCAACTGCTCGAAAACTCAAACCTCTCTCTCCATTAACCTCCCCAAATGACAGCAGTGACAAGCAAGGTTGTCACACACCAGTAGGGACGGTGATCGGGGCTCCCAGGCAAACAACCACCAGGCCTTGGCTTTTGTGGGGAGCAATACCAAGCCAATTGGGCTTCTTCACCCTCCTTCGATATCCCAGTAGCAGCAAACACAGGCACTTCTATCGGAATCACAATTCAGGAACTCTTCTCCCCATTCCAACCATTAGCAAAGCCGAACCTGTCTCTTGTTGCTGTCGGCGCCAAATTGAGGTTGCAGCTCCACTCCTCGAGAGATCACCACAAAGGGCACACAGATGACAGGACCAAGCGACACACCATCTCCACTGCTGTCTTGGAGGCCGGCGTTGTCTCGATACGATGAACCAGAACGAAGGTGTCTTGAGGGGGGTCACGCCACCCAGCCAGACCGTATTCCTCTCCTTGTTGGGGTTGTTAGCGAGTGCTTCGATCGAGCCATATCCCAGGATTGTGAGTCTTCTTCCCCTCGCAAATTTGCATATCTTCCTCCGTGTTGTTGCAGTAGCTTAGGTGTACATATGTGTTAGGAAGGTAGTAAGAGCAAGGGAGATAGCAATTAGACAAGGAGTGTTAATTGTTAAGTATGGGTTTAGGTTAGAAGCTTCAGGTTCATGGTTGTAGTCATGGGTGTTAAGTTAGTTTTAATCCTAAATAGATACTTGGGCATGTATTTTATAAGTGTAGTTATGACTCTCTTGGTATAGAGATAAAGATAGGTAGATGGAGTTGAGTTTAGTTAGGTCTTCTGCTTATAGAGAGAATCGAACCTGAGATCAAATGTTTTATTATCTGATTTTTTATTTTCTAGAAACTAGGTGTTGCAGTCGTCTTTAAGCCTTTGGTTAGATAGGTTAGACTCATCTTTTACCGTTCAAATTTTAATATGTGATAGATGGATATGAGTTCTGTGATGTATCAAAAATTGGTATCGATCCAACGGTCGGATCTAGATTTATAAGGTTCCAAAGCGGGCTAGTTGTGTAGTTTGGTAAAATGTAGATTTTTGGCTAAGTATGGGAGATTTTATGCAGAGGAGTCAACTTGGGATTTGTGTATAGGATTAGTTATCGATCCTTTTTGAGATTTATTTCTTCTAATGAGTAGAGTGCACTGCATAGAAAGGTTAGACATTTTATTTTAGAATTTTAGATTTTTGTATGAATATCTTAAGTTGGGTCGAAGTAGGATCCTAGAGAGTTTTTCATGAAAGTTAAAAGTTGGGAAACCTTCCAACTTAGCTAATCTTCCTTGTGAGAGTTGGTTTATGGTTTCGGGTTCCATAGGACGTTTTAGAAATGTTCTAGGAATATTTCTAGGGTTTTAGACTCAGGGGCAAAATAGTCTTTTACCCTTATGATGGTATTTTGGTAATTTCTTTATGATTGATTTAATATCTTAGAAGTTGGAGACTTCTAAGGAAGTGAGATACATATTTGATCCACCTGCCTTGTATAACAGGCGGTTGAGTTCTACGGTTGCAGACCGAGTTGATATTATGAGAGTGGAGATTTGATTCAGGTAAGTCCTTTGGGCTTACTTAGCTAGCTTCTAGATATGAGTGTGGATAATCATAGTGGTGTTTGAATGATGTGTTTATAGTTGTATTTAGTAATAATTATATACCGACCTATACATTGGCCTAAGAGTAACGGGCGGTGGCATTCTGCTTAGTTAGCATTAGGGCGCTGGGGGTTTCTTTAGGGACTAGTCCACACTCGGTTTGTAGTGATGCTACCGGCAGAGGTAAGCTAGACCTACACCGGTTGGATAAGGAACGGAGGCGAGAACTCTTAAGATTCTCGTGCCACAACTTTAAAACGGAATAAAGTGAATCAACTAAGCTATCAGATAATAACCAAATTGTGTGCCAGCATGATGGGTGTTTATGTTACCTTGTTTGTGTTTGTGCTATCTTTATTCTTCTTATATTTAGATTGATAGCTAACGGTTTATCCGTGTTGTATATTATGTAGATACAAATAGTTGCAGAGAGATTCGGGACTGATGGTCATCCGGGTCCACAACTCATTAGATGGGGACGGGGGAGTCTTCCATACGGCATGCATGTTATGTATCTTTATATATGTTCGTAAGGCTGTCACATGTGTACTTTCATACCATTAAAAATATTATGTTTTGGAAATTGTTTTAAATACATTTGTGCCTTGTTGTAAGATCCTAGTAAAGTTGTTGTTAAACCAAGGTCGGAACCCATTGTGAGGTCCTAACCAGTAGCTCCCCGAGTTCCAACAACTTGGGGTGTTACATCCCCTTCATAAAATAAAAATATGATTTTATTGAAAAATAGTTTTATTAAAAAAAGTGAAACAAAAAAAGTATATAGAAACTACGAAACAAAATTATCTAGAAAACTACACAAAATAGCAACAAAAAAAGTGCAAACGAGTCAAAGGAAAATGTGTGTATATAGTTTTATACCTCAAATGCCAAATTCTTTCTTTTTTTCCCCTTAATCCATTCATGTGACATTTAACAAATTCAAAAACCTCCACGATTATAAGACAATCAAACTCTTCAAGTTGGTTGAGAAGGAGCTTAAAACTAGTCCAACTCAAACTCTCCAAGGTCCCTTATCAATTATCAAAATGACTGATCAATTAAAGCGGACAAAGTATCCTCTGATACCGCGGCAACATGAAAAAAAATAGGCTTAGGGTTTTTGTGCGGAAGCGTAGGTTAAAGAAAAGCGCCGATAAGAGATAAGGTCAATACTCTAACAAAGACTATCCACTAATAGAAACAACGTTCTCTCATTCGTATCCAACTCAACATAATGATAATAATAATTGTCGAGAGCCTCAATGTTTATCAAATATTCCCAATAATATCCGCTTGACACACGATACACTATACAAAAGATAGGAAGACTAAGAATATAAAAAGAAAAATTACAAGCAAAATGTACATATACGAGCAATAAAAACTTAGAATTAAAGAGTATCTTACCACACATACGTCCTCCGGTAGATATGTAACATCCGGAATTTTTATTCTGGATTGTTAGCGAGTTACCGACCTTTCCGCAGGCGCGCCTCAGTCTTCTCGCAGGCACGAGGCGCTGAGTATCGGGATTATCCCAAAATCTCGTTCCGACCTCTTGTTTTTACCCTCTTGCTTTTGGACCCCTTGGTTCCTAGCGTAAATGAGAGGAAGGGTCAGATGACCTTTGGGTTCCCTCTTTTGTGGCAGCCATGGCACTTCTCTCTCTCCCTTACTCATTCACGTGAAACTCTTCTCCCACTTCCCTCTTTTGCTCTCTTTTTCCATGTTTGACCTTGGAGGAGATCTTGATGATCTTTCCTTCTCCTCTTCTCTTGTAAGTGTCCAGCAAGGAGGTGGTGTGCAATCCGAGTCCAACAGTAAGCTTCTTCTTCCCCTTCATCTTCTTCATCTTCTTCCTCAAGCTTCAATGGTGGAAGCCTTAGCTTCATCTTGTTTTCATTCCTTTGGCTTGCATGTGTTTGGGATCGAGTTTGGGATGCCTTGTGTGATGCTATTATGTGTGGAGAACATCTATGGTGGAGCAAGGAAGCTAGGAGGCATCAACACGTCATGGATCCACTGAAGAAACCATGGCGGAATCGGCCTCTGTAGTTCGACCGCGGGGGCGGCCAGCCTGAGCCGCAGGGGTGGCCAGCCCAGGCCACAGGGGCGGCCAGACCAGGCCGCAGGGGCGGCTGCAGATTCTGTCGGCCTCCCCTTGCGGTCTTCTTTCCCCTTTCGCGGCTGCTCTTATTCCTTCCGACCCCGTGCCTTTTCTTGGTGAGTTCCCTACCTTGAGTATGTATTCTTAGATCATCTTAGAGAGTGTTGATGATAGTATCATGCTAGGATTGGACCTAGGATTGATGAGAATGCCAAGTAGTGGCTTGCACCTTAGGTGAGTGTTCGAGGAATTTTTTATGTTCTAGATTGGTTGATGTATGTTCTGAGTTGACCTGTGGGACGAGTGTAGGTTGTTTCTTGTGAGACTTGTGAGTTGTGGTTGTGAGGTTATGGGCTAGGGTATGCTTATCCTAGCTTAGAGTGCTATCTTTGTGATCTTGGAGACTAGTTATGTTATCCTAGTGGTGTTGTGAGTTTTGATCTTGCGAGATCCGTGGGCTTAGAAGTCTTAGGACTTCTAGCTTGTTGAGTGTGATGTGAGCATGAGAGATTCTAGGATGCGGTCCTAGAATTGAGAGTCAAATGGTCTTGCTTTGACCATTTGTATAGAAGTCTTAAACTTCTATTGTGAGAGTGTTGTTTTGATATAGTTATCTTCTTGTGAGTAGGTTATGGTCTTCCTCCCCTAAGGAAGCGAGAGTGTTGTGAGATGAGTGTGATGACGAGGTAAGTCTCCGGACTTACTTAGCTCGTATTCTTTGTATTAGCGTTAACGTGTGTTGGATGGTGTGTGTTTATTAATTAATTGTTTATAACAACTAAACCGGAAATAGGATTACCGACCTTATATGTTATTTTGGCCCAAGTGTATGATAACGGGCGGTGACATCACTGCCTAGCTCCCCGTGAGAGCTAGGAGGTTCTCGGCGACTGGCCCGTGCTGGTTAGACGGTCGGAGGCATCCGACCGTTACATTGCCGGAAGAAGGGACCGGGGCGAGTTTCGGAGGATTCTCGTGTCAAAAAAGAAGTTGAACTAGAACGGGATATGACTTAATAAATAAAGATAATAAACCGGATTTGTGTGCTTTTGAGTATGTTGTGTGACTATGTTGAATTATTTGTGTTTGTGCCTTTCCCTTTAATTCTAATGCTTGGAATGTGAGCTAACGGTTTTATACCGGATGTTGTAGTTTGCCTTGCAGGTTAGGCATGCTCCGAGAGATCCGGAAGGGTGGGCAGCCGGGGTCCGTACATTTTAGGAAGGGTTTTGAGTTGGAGTTTTCTTGTGTTTTGTCTTTCGGTTATTATGTTTCGTGTGCCGCTTGTTTGGCGTTTGGTTTGAGTTGTACCTCGGCTGAAGTTGTTGTTGCATTCTTTCGGGTTCTTATCATTTGCATTAAAATTGATTTACGATTTTGCCTTTATTTGTGTCATGTTGGAAAGGTCCGGTGAAATTGTTGTCAAGCTAAGGGTCGAAACCCATTGTGAGGTCTCGCCCGTAGCATCCCGATATCCCGCGGATTCGGGGTGTTACAAGATATATCATACAAGTATGAATTAAGGACATATCTTGTGGAGATATGTAGTCATTCCTCCAAAGATGTAGGATGTGTATAATCACCCTCATCCCTAGCATATGCAATTATGCACTATTTTTTGTTGGACATTACTTAGATAGATAAAAAAAGATAAGAATTAATTTCTGAAATAAGAATAAAATATACGTTGTCTGCATTTCGATGTTGGCACTAGATATAGCGTGTTTGCTCCCTGATCCCAATGCTACAAATCGAACGTCTGCTTTTGATTGTACTTCATTTCTTGCAACGTAGATACTAAAAAGCTTGTAATGAGTCCCCTTCAAAAAATAAAAATATTATTTTATTGTAAAAATAGTTTTATTAAGAGAAGTGAAACTAAAAAAGTATATAGAAACTACGAATCAAAATTATCTAGCAAACTACACAAAATTGCAACAAAAAAAAGTGTAAATGAGTCGAAGGAAAATGTGTGTATATGCGTTTATACCTCAAATCCCAAATTCTTTCTTTTGTCCCCTTAATCCATTCATGTGACATTTAACAAATTTGAATACCTCCACGATTATAAGAAAATCAAACTCTCCAAACTGGTTGAAAAGGAGCTTCAAACTTGTCCAACTCAAACTCTCTAAGCTTCCTCATCAATTATCACAAAGATTGATCAATGATAGCGGACAAAGTATCCTCTGCTACCGCGGCAACGAGAAAAAAAATAGGTTTAGGGTTTTTGTGCGGAAGAGTAGGTTAAAGGAAAACGCCGATAAGAGATAAGGTCAATACTCTAACAAAGACTGTCCACTAATAAAATCAACGTTCTCTCATTGATATCCAACTCAGCATAGTGATAATAGTAACGGTCGAGAGCCTCAAAGTTTATCAAATATTTCCAATGTCCGCTTGACACACGATACACTATACAACAGATAGGAAGACTCAGAATATAAAAAGTTGAAATTACAAGCAAAATGTACACATACTAGTAATAAAAACTTATAATTAAAGAGTATCTTACCACACATACGTCCTCCGGTAGATATATTATACAAGTATGAATCAAGCACACATCTTGTGGAGATATGTAGTCATTTTTCCAAAAATGTAGGATGTATGTAATCGCCCTTATCCCTAGCAAATGTAATTATGCACTATATTATGTTAGACATTACTTAGATAGATAAAAAAAGATAATAAATAATTTTTGAAATAAGAATAAAATACACGTTGTCTGCATTTCAATGTTGACTCTATATATAGCGTGTTTGCTCCCTGATTCCAATGCTACAAATCGAACGTCTGCTTTTGATTCTACCACATTTCATGCGACGTAGATACTAAAAAGATTGCATGGAGTCCCTTTTATAAAGTAAAAATATTAATTAATTAAAAAAATAGTTTCATTAAAATAAGTGAAACTAAAAAAGTATATAGAAACTACGAATCAAAATTATCTAGCAAACTACACAGAATAGCAACAAAAAAGGTGCAAACGAGTCTAAGGAAATTGTGTGTATATACGTTTATACCTCAAATCCCAAATTCTTTCTTTTGTCCCCTTAATCCATTCATGTGACATTTAACAAATTCGAAGAACTCCACGATTATAAGAAAATCAAACTCTCCAAGTTGGTTGAAAAGGAGCTTCAAACTTGTCCACCTGAAACTCTCCAAGCTCCCTCATCAATTATCACAAAGACTGATCAATTAAAGCGGACAAAGTATCCTCTTATACCGCGGCAACGAGAAAAAAAAATAGGTTTAGGATTTTTGTGCGAAAGCGTAGGTTAAAGGAAAACGTCGATAAGAGATAAAGTCAATACTCTAACAAAGACTGTCCACTAATAGAAACAACGTTCTCTCATTGATATCCAACTCACTATAGTGATAATAGTAAGGGTCGAGAGCCTCAAATTTTACAAAAATATTCCCAATGTCCGCTTGACACACGATACACTATACAAAAGATAGGAAGAATCGGAATATAAAAAGAAGAAATTACAAGTAAAATGTACACATATTGTAACACCCCAATTTTTAGGCACTTTTCGATTTATCTTTTCGGATATGTGACTTTGTAAATTAATTTTTTTCGAGTTTATATAAATATATATATATAAATATATATATATATATATATATATATATATATATATATATATATATATATATATATATATATATATATACACATATTATCCGAATTTAAATTATTATATCAATATCGAAAATATTTTATGAGAATAATTTCTATATGAAAATTATTTGTTACCCGAGTATATTTATACCTTGGATATGTATTACTATTTTTTTTTTACAGAAGGATTCGGAAAATTTCCCGATCCGAAAATCCCATTCCGAATGTTTTAATCTAGTTTATCCTATTACTTATATTTCCTTTTCTTTTTTTCCCTCTTCCTTCCCAGCAGAGGAGACCGACTCCTCGACTTCCAACGGACCCTTCGCATCCCCAGGTGACCTTCGGCCTTCCTAGTTATTTCTTCCCTCTGCTGCATCTCAAAATCTCCTCCATCTTGTTCCTTCCTTGTCCGCCCTTCACACTGGTGCTCCTCCAGCCCTCGACTAGCGTTTCCGGCCTCATTCCTGTTGCCCGTACCGGCTCCAGCCCCCTCTGCCAACGAACCACCATCTCGCACCTCCAATGGCGGCTCCTCCATCTCCGTTGGGATGCCACGCCACCTTCGAAGCTGGTCTTTCCGGATGCCGGAACACGAGCACCTCCTGACGAAGTCCCGCCTCGACCGGAGAAAGAGACCCGCCTCGACCACCCTTCGACGCCTTACCTGAGCAGCGTCGCGGTCACCGGAGAGTTGCCCTCCACTGGCCGTTGAAGCTAGCCGGAGGAGCCTCGCCGCCGGAGCCACGCAGGCCGCCGCCGCCTTGCGTCCCTCTTCGTCTTCCCACTGCCGCCTTGCCTTCTCCCCTGCGTTGCTTCATTGTAGGATTATAAAACCCTTTTGATTATTTACCATCGGCCCCCCTATTTATGTATAATTACAAAATATGCCCATGCTTTTTATTTGCACTTTCTACCCAGGTTTTCGGAAATCAATAGTTATGCCCCTGTAGAATTTTATTACATAAATGGACCCATATTTTGTATTGCAAATTATGATCTAGCTTTGTGAAAATTATCTTTTGTACCCTTGTTGATTTAATTTTGGGTTATGACCCCTAAGATTTAATTGCGGCTTTTTGACCAAATTTCCTTATTGGATAATTGCCCGGAAAATGTATTGTGGGTTTTTAATATTGGCTTTTGAAAACGAGTTTTACTTCAAATTAATATATCATATATATTACTATCAAATTTAGCGTACGAGCTAAATTTGTTTAGCTTTGGATTTAGGTTTGGAAGCGCCCCGACAGTGGCCATCGAATCCAATCTCGACGTCCGTAGATCATCTTCAACCTTGGATCGTGTGTGAGTACCTTCTTCCTCGATCTAGTTATGTTTAGTGGTAGAATCATGCTAGGTTGGTTCAAGGATAACTTAGGGCAAATGCCAAGTAGTGGCTTGGAACCTTTAGGTGAGTGCTTGAGGTTATTGATGTTCTATGACATGTGGTGTGATGATCTTGAGTTGTTATACAGTTGTGAGCCTCGTGGTTGATCTTGTGAGACTTGAGATGATATTTATATGTTAGTTGAGATTGCGGAGTTTAGGATGAGAGTATCCTAGCACATGGGGATATAGTTGAGATCTCGTGAGTTAGTGAGGGCTAGGAGTGTATCCTAGATTATGAGAGTGTATGACCTAATAAGATGATATAGAACTAGAAGTCTAAGGACTTATAGCTTGTGAGTAGTTGTTGATTATCGTGTCCTGTCTTGAACATGCTTTGGTTATATTCCTTCGGAGAGTGATATCAGTTTCGTTTAGCTATGAGACGAGGTAAGTCCTCAGACTTACTTAGCCGCTTTTATGCATTATTTGGATACATTATGGTGGTGTGTGTTTTATTGTAACACCCCAAGTTTTACAACTCGGGAAGTTACTGGTTAGGACCTCATAATGGGTCCCGACCTTAGTTTGACAACAATTTAACAAGATCTTACAACAAGGCAGAGATAAGGAAAAATCGGAAATCATAAATTAAGTTTTAACAACATTATGAATGTGACCAGAATAACCAACAACTAGAAAACATAAGATAACAACAACGGATCAAAAAGGAACCAAGGTCCAACTGGAAATCCCACAAATAAAGAAACTGCAACACGTCCTAAAAGTACGACACCCCGGCTGACCACTACCATCCGGATCACTCGGCATCTGCTCTAACCTGTGGTACGTCTACACAACATAACAACTGTTAGCTAACTATCCAAATGTAAGCAGAAATAATAACAGCACAAACACACGCAGAACATAAACAAACATCATGTTGGCACACAACCGTTTATTATCTATTATTTAGGTGATTCATCTTATTCAATTTTACAGTTGTGGCACGAAAACTCTTAACAGTTCTCGCCTCCGTTCCTTATCTAACTGGGTGTAGGTCTAGCTTAACTCCGCCGGTAGCATCACTACAAACCGAGTGTGGACTAGTCCCTAAAGAAACCCCCAGCGCCCTCAAGCTAACTGAGCAAAATGCCACTGCCCGTTACTCTTAGGCCAAGTATAGGTCGGTAAATATCTATCACAACTTATAACTCTAAACATCTCAATCACACACCACTATTATCATTCATGCTCGTATGCAGAAGTCAGCTAAGTAAGCCCAAAGGACTTACCTAGTATAAATCTCGACTCTCTGTAATCCAACTCGCTCTGTAACTGTAGCAACTCAGTTGCCTGTCAAAGGAGATAAGTGCATCAGCACCCTCTCTAGGTACTTAGAAGTCTAAAACTTCTAAGTTGATAGATCTTATAACAACCGAATCAATTATAGTACACATTTATGGTAAAAAGACTATTTTACCCTTAACCCCGAAATTTCCAAAATTCTAAAAAATAATACTATCAGTCATCTATGTTATTCAACTAGTCATAGGATCAAAATCTCTTAAAACTCAACCATAACTCTTATATAGTTTCCTAAGGTTGGAGTATAGGCTAACATTTCTATACTTAGCCAAATAATTCTTTGTTGGAAAAACAGCCCTACAGCCCAACTTTGAGACCTCATAGATTCCAATCCGACCGTTAACTCATTTCCAAATTTTAACACCATATACTACGTATAACAGTCTACAACATATCCAAAATTCAACGGTGGATGTTAAGTTTAAAGTGTCGAAACTCGTTCTGGAAGTTGGCTATCTTAAGGCTGGAATAAGTGTGTATAAGGTCTTCACTTCGATTCTCCTGATCGGCAACACCCACTATTTAAATTTTACACAGGTCCTGAGTTCAAAACTCACTGCATTCATATACTAGAAATCACAAGGTCTCTACCTCACATCTAGGGATCGATCCTTATGGATGACTCACATCTCACTCAACAACTAAACAACAAACAGTAGGAACTTACCCGCTTCAGTAGAGAGTGCTCCGAGTTCCTTGGTTCCTGACTCGTAACGGAGAGGGCTGGACGGCGTGGCTGAAGCCAAAACAGGAGGGAGATCATTACTCCGAACTGGTAAGAGCGAGGCAAGAAGAATGAAGAAGAAGCCTACCGGAGGTGTATGCAGAAGATCACCGCAAGGTTCTGCTCCGTCTTAGGCAACTTGAGACTGGCTACGGTGGCTGTGAATCGATGTACCCAGCCCTTTGGTTCAGTAGATGGCTGTAGTTCGAGACACAGCAGCGTTGGTCGAGGAAACACAGAAGAGAATGATGGTGAGTGATGTACGCAGGAGGGTCGGTAGAGTGAGATTAGGGTGATGACGGAAACAAAGTTCACTGCACTAACCTTGGTTCGGTCGCGAGATCAGGAGGTGATCGTATGTGCTTGGAGTCCGACTGGGGAGATTGGAAGACTGGCGGTGAAGGTGGTTGTTGAAGGGGATTGTGTACAACTGCTCGCGTGAAATCCGGTTGTAGAAGGAAACGTATATGCTGGAAGAAGGAAAGAATCCGAGATGCTGAGATAGGGTGAAGATTGCGTACGGTTGCCCTGACGTGGAGTCACACGTTTCTCACCTCACCTGCTAACTTCCTGGGCTGCGAGGAGAAGAGACTGCGGGCCCATCTCCTTCCTGGGTTGCGAGAGGTAGAACAGTAGGCTGGCGCTGCTGGGCTGGCGCTGCTGGGCACGCTGCTGGCAAGCTGCTGGGCTGAAGTGGGGCACGCTTCTGGGCTGCAGCTGGGCACGCTGGCTGAAGGTCACGATTGTGCCGGCTGCTGAGCTGCTGGACAAGCTGGGCTGGGCACTGGCACAAGAGAGAAGCAATCCAGTGCTAGCTGCAGTCCGGAAACGAGATCACCGGCTAAAGAGTGCACGGAATGGACGGAACTACGATGGCCAAGGAAAAAGGCTTGTTGATCGGGCTTGTCACAGCTTGTCAAAACTTGTCCAGCCCATGCATGTACTTGTCACGAGTTTGTCTTGGTCTCTCTTAACTCGTCATGGTCTCGTCTTGACCTTGTCTTGGGCTCATCTCGACCTCGTCACTAGGATGTCATGACTTGTCAACGACAAGTCATGTTCTAAATTAGGGTTTAGGCTAAACTTATCATTTTATGTGAAGTCAAGGGATCGGAATTGTGTAAGCTACGGAAATAAACGGAATAAAAATTCCGGATATTACATCAGTACCCCCTTAAAATAAGTTTCGTCCTGAAACTTAGAATAAGGTATCTACCCAAACGATCTCCCCTCAAAAGGTATATTCTGGTCTCACTCAAATTTTTAATCTCGTTTTTCTAGTATGCAAACTACTCATGCTATTAATCATGTAAACATAAACACTCATTTAAACATATAATCACAGAAGTCATATAAAGTATCATCAAAGTACTAACCCGTCGGTACTGAGGTAGCGGATAACTTCGCAAAGAACTCAGGATAGTTACGTCTAATACTCTCCTCTGTCTCCCAGGTAGCCTCATCAGCTCCTCGTCTAGACCACTGGATCCTCAACATCGGTATCTCCTTAGAACGCAGACGCCTGGTACTACGCTCTAGGACGGCTACTGGGTACTCCACAAAAGTGTAGTCTGGCTCGACTATCAGATCCTCATGACTGATGACGTGTCTAGGATCCGGTATGTACTCTCTCAGCCGAGATACATGAAAAACTGGATGGACTCCCTCCAATCTCGGTGGTAGTGCTAATCGGTAGGTGTTAGCATGAAATATTGTGCTATTTTAGGCACGTTTTCTAAGTGTATTTGATTCATATTGATAGCCTTTGATTGAGCATCATTGCATATGTGAGCTAGTATTACCTATATTGTCGATATGGATGTCTACACTAGCTTTATGTTGAAATATAGGTGATTGAGAGTCATTTCCGAACGAAATCGAGCAAAGAAGAGTTGATTGAATATGTCCATGGATTGAGGGCATTATTAGGAGCAAATTGGAGTTCAACTTGAGGAATGCACGAGGCTAGGGAAGAATCACGTTCTTGCCCTAAACCACGCTCTAAAATACGGCCGTACTACAAACCACGTTTCTTGCAACTTCCGGCTGCATAGTCGATTGCAAGAATGGTAGACTCGCTTTTGATATAGGGGAAGAGAAAGTAGAGTTCGTTCTTTCCACTCTAGTGAAGGAGCCAATCTTTGATGAGGATATTTACGATATCCAAGATGAAGAAGGTTTGTCAAGAGAGGAGGTAAGTGCGATTCTCTTCAACGATCCTTTACAAAAAGTTATCACTATGAGTCTAACCAATGTAGGGGAAGATGAAGAGTGCAATGAGGCAATTGAAGCCTTAGAAGCACAAGAAGAGATGCATGAAGAGGAGTTTGAGAAACTCCACGATGAGGCTGAGAATGTCAGAATCCACGGTCATACTCTGTATTCCACGACCATGGATTCCACAACCAAAATCGTGCCTCACTCCAGGGGATTATACGGTCGTGGAAAAGATGTGACAACCGTATTTCCCTTCCACGCCCTAAACCACGGCCGTGGAGGACAAGATCCACCCGTAATTTTGGCCGTGGAAGAGAGTGATCGAGACATTTCTTCAACTTCTTCTGATTCTTCTCCAACACACTCAACACCCTTAGAAACTTCTAAGGAGATGCCGGACGCTTCTCAAGGATCGTTGGAAGCTCCGAAAGCAATGGAACTCAAACCACTTCCTACTCATCTAAGGTACGCTTTTCTAGGATCTAATTCTACCTTCCCGGTTATTGTTAGTTCCGATCTAAGCATAGATGAACATGAACAGCTCATGATTGTCCTTAGGAAACATAGGAATGCTATAGGCTATACTATCGAGGACTTAGTAGGAATTAAACCCTCCCTATGCATGCATAAGATACTAATGGAGGAAGATTTTAGAACTTCAAGGAAACCTCAAAGGCGGTTGAATCCGACCATGAAGGAGGTTGTCAAGAAGAAAATTCTTAAACTTCTTGATGCAGGTATCATCTATCCTATCTCCGATAGTAAGTGGGTGAGTCCAGTTCAAGTAGTTCCGAAGAAGGGAGGAATGACGGTCATCACCAACAAGAACAACGAACTCATTCCTACCCGAACCGTGACTGGATGGCGGATGTGCATAGACTACCGCAAGCTCAACAACGCAACGCGGAAGGATCATTTCCCATTGCCATTCATTGATCAAATGCTTGAAAGGTCAGTGCAACATTCACATTTTTGCTACCTTGACGGCTATAGTGGTTTCTTTCAGATTCCGATACATCCGGACGATCAGGAGAAGACCACATTCACGTGCCCGTGGGGTACGTTTGCTTATAGGAGAATGCCGTTCGGGCTTTGCAATGCCCCAGCCACCTTCCAACGATGCATGATGGCCATCTTCTCCGAATACATAGAGGAAATCATGGAGGTCTTCATGGACAACTTCTCCGTATACGGTTCCTCTTTTAACGATTGCCTTTCTAACCTTTCTCTTGTTTTGCAAAGGTGTGAAGACACTAATCTAGTTCTTAATTGGGAGAAGTGTCGATTCATGGTTAAGGAAGGAATCGTATTAGGTCACTTAGTCTCTAGTAGAGGGATAGAAGTAGACAAAGCTAAGATAGAGACCATAGAGAAACTTCCTCCCCCAATTTCGGTGAAAGGGATAAGAAGTTTCCTAGGACATGCTGGGTTTTATAGACGATTCATCAAGGACTTTTCTAAGATATCAAAACCTCTCACTAATCTATTGATGAAGGATGCGGTTTTTGAGTTTTCGCAGGAATGTTTAGATGCGTTCAACACCATTCGGCAAGCTCTAATCTCAGCACCTATTATCCAACCTCCGGATTGGACTCTACCCTTTGAGATTATGTGCGATGCTAGTGACGTAGCTATTGGAGCTGTTCTTGGACAACGAAAGGAAGGGCGAACCCATGCCATATACTATGCTAGCAAGACGCTAGATGAAGCGTAGCTCAACTACGCCACTACCGAGAAAGAGTTTTTAGCCATTGTCTATGCTATTGACAAGTTTCGCTCTTATCTTGTAGGTGCAAAGGTGATTGTCTACACGGATCATGCTGCGATCCGGTACCTCCTTGCGAAGAAAGATGCGAAACCAAGGCTGATTAGATGGATTCTTCTCCTACAAGAATTCGATCTTGAGATCCCCGACAAGAAAGGTTCAGAAAATTCTGTTGCGGATCATTTGAGTCGTCTAACACATTTAGAGGACGACCATCTACCCATTGATGACTCCTTTCCGGACGAACACCTACACATCATAGAGGAGTGCATCAACGTGATCTCCAAAGGTAACGAACCATGGTTTGCTGATTTTGTTAACTATTTGGTTTGCCAGGAGATACCGCCCGGACTATCCTACGCACAAAGGAAGAAGTTCTTTAAGGACGTCCGGGAATACTATTGGAACGAGCCTCTCCTCTTTAAGAGAGGTCCGGATGGCATCATTCGGCGATGTGTGCCGGAGGATGAGATGCAAAGTGTCATCCGTCATTGTCATTCACTACCTTGTGGAGGACACGCTAATTCGAACAAGACTAGCGCAAAGGTATTACAATCTGGATTCTTTTGGCCTACTTTGTTTAGAGATGTGCAATCCTTTGTTTCTTGCTGCGATGTTTGTCAAAGAACAGGCAACATTTCTAGAAGGAACGAGATGCCCCTCAACAACATCCAAGAGGTGGAGATTTTCGACGTTTGGGGAGTCGATTTCATGGGACCATTCCCATCTTCTTGTGGAAACCAATACATACTATTGGCGGTAGACTACGTTTCTAGATGGGTGGAAGCAATTGCCTCTCCCACCAATGATGTCATGGTGATGGTTAAGTTCTTCAACAAGACCATTTTCCCGCGATTTGGGACGCCAAGGACGATCATTAGTGATGGAGGTTCTCACTTCATAGCCCGTCGCTTTGAAGCTCTTCTAGCTAAGTATGGGGTTACTCACAAGATCGCTACCCCTTACCATCCACAAACAAGTGGACAAGTTGAGATCTCAAATAGGGAGATCAAAGGAATCTTAGAGAAGACGTTTCAAGGACTAGGAAGGATTGGTCCTTGAAGCTTGATGATGCATTATGGGCATACCGGACTGCGTACAAGACTCCCATAGGAACCACACCATACAACCTTGTGTATGGGAAGTCTTGTCACTTACCGGTAGAGTTGGAGCACAAAGCGTTTTGGGCTATCAAGTGGCTGAACTTCGGCATGAAGGAAGTGGGAGAGAAGCGTCTCCTCAACATCAATGAGCTGGATGAACTCCGCTTGAATGCTTATGAAAACGCTAAGATCTACAAGGAAAGAGCAAAGCGTTGGCATGATAAGCATATAATTCCAAAGGACTTCAAAGAAGGAGATCAAGTTCTCCTCTTCAATTCAAGACTTCGCCTCTTTCCAGGTAAGCTTAAATCCCGTTGGACCGGACCTTTTCTAATTAAGCGTATTTTCCCCCATGGTGCAGTTGAAGTATGGGGTGAAGCGAGCGGAAGTTTTAAGGTGAACGGCCAACGACTCAAGAAGTATACGCCGGAACTCCAAGATGAGGAGTTTGCGCCCACCGCACTCGAATAAGTGTAAGATTGGTCTAGCTACGGACCTTAAACAAAGCGCTTCTTGGGAGGCAACCCAAGGTATTGCATTTTTGCTTTTGCTTTCGATTCATAGATTAGCTTAGTATAGACGTTTTTGCTTTGTTTTTGCCTCGATTTCTTCCGGTATGTTCGTGTCTTTGGATGTAGGAACAAAGGAAAAGGAAAAGAGGAGGATGATGTTGAAGAAGAGTGATGAAATTTGGACATTGGAGCTTTACAGAGGGTTCCACGGTCTAAATTACGGTCGTCATAGCTACAGTGGCCGTAATTTCCAAAAGCCTTTGAAAAATCACCAAAACCACGGTTCCGTACACTTCCACGGCCGTGGAACACCCCGACAGACCGTGATTTTCAAAATTTTGCTTGCGACTATATAAGCCACATTCTTCACAAATTCATCCCGAAAATCCCTCTTTCCACGACCTAAGTGCCGAAACCCCACGACCCCCTCTCAAATCTTCGTTTCCTAATCGTTTTCAACGATTCTTCTTCCCAAACTGCAGCAAATTCAACCACAAACAAGATCCAAGCGACGAATCGAACGGAAATTCACCAACAAACGCGCATTTCGGATTTTTCAATCCGAAAAAGAGGTTTTCTTTTCCCTTCTTGATTCTTGCTGATTTGGTTGTTTTTGTTAGAGATTTTTAGGAAGAACTGATTGATATTGGAGGAAATTAGACTAGGACTGCCTGTTGTGGAGATTGACTGCTGATTTGTTGAGATTCGTGAACTTCTGAGACGAATCACGGTCTCTGGGTAAATTACGGCCGTGGTTTGCTGAAGAACAGACCGTAATTTTGAGCAGAATGGATTTTGTGAGAAGAGTTTCACGGAGGATAAAAGAGAAGAAGAATGAGCAGAATAAGAAGAGGAAGGGTAATCCCTCCTCCTCCTCATCCTCTAGGGCACCACCACCCTCTTCACCTTCACCTCCATCTTCACCTTCACCTCCATCCTCACCCCCTCACCCTAGAGTCCCGACCATACACGACGACCATCTTGATGCACTTGATAGGATCAAGGAGAGGCCAGTGATTGGCCCTAGATATTTGTTGTTGAAGGATCTAGCTCCTCTCAACATAGTTGATGACCTTACTTGGCTCTTGGATAGAGCCGGATTAGTTGTCTTCTCGGCTATCCGAGAAGACGCATATGAGGAGATTACACGGGAGGTTGTGACGTCCTTTGAGCACAGCCACGTCGATAGGACCGTCTCTTTCCGCCTTATAGAGAGATTATCAGTTGAGCATCCGTGAGTTTAGGACGATTTTTGGGTTCCATGAGACCTTCAATGGTCGATTTCCGAGTGGTGTTTACCCCAAGGACTTTTGGAAGGAGGTTGCAATGATTTACGCTGACGAGGACCGTTGGCAACCCGCTGATACCAAGGCTAGATTGATGTACCATCTAGTCTTGAAGATAGCTCACCGTGTTCTTTCGGAGTGTCTCTTTCCTAGGACGGAGACGCCCCAAAAGATCAAGACGGATGAGCTATTCTTGCTTTACTGCATGCTTTATGGACGCCGGGCTGATTGTGCCACTCTTTTGGCTGCTACGATGAGCAAGCTCAAGAACAAGAAGAAGGGGAACATTGGATATGGTGGGATAGTTACCCACATTGCTAGGAGTTTTGGTGTCGACTTTTCTGCTTGCACCCGCATACCGGCCGTACCTTTAGGGCTACATGCTTTCATGGTTAGGGGTCTCATTTTCCCCACACATAGAGGTCCGCCTTATGCGGGCATGCCTTGGGAGAGTAGGACGGGTAGGGGTATAGAGTGGTTACCGGAGTACTCCATTATGGCGGGACGCCATAATTGGAAGGAGACGTTCGCTGCGATGCATGCGAACAGGATAGCAGCTCCCCCTTATGTCCCACCACCGGTTGTAGAGGAGGAGGATATGGGAGATCAGTTTGAGAGTGGAGGAGGAGCCGAGCAGGAGTTTGGCACATTTCCGGACCAGCCGGAGGCGGCCTCAGATGTACTTAGACGCTCTCCACGTCCAGCTAGAGCCTCAGGCTCATCATCTCGCCGCGCTAGCGTGAGTGAGAGGCCCACGTGGATGACCACACCTCCCGCATGGTATGGCGTTCCCCCTCTTTGGTCCACCGAGCAGCCAGCAGCACCTCCACCAGCACCAGCACCATCCGACGCCCCAGCATGGTACAGTCAGGCCCCGGGATGGTACGAGCAGATGCCGGATTGGGCTACCGGACTTTCAGAGAGAGTAGGAGTGCTGGAGATCCGGGCGGATGCTAGAGACGGACGTTTAGACGACCTTGACCACATGATGAGGGACGTCTACCGCCAGCAGTTTGGGCGGTTCTATGATCCGAGCTTCTCTCCATTCCCGCCGCCGCCAGCACCGCAGTGATTTGATGCATGACCGTTCGTTTTAGACATTCCCGCCACCACTTTGTGAGTTTCTTTTTCTTTTCTTTCTTTTCTCTCTTTCTTTTGAACATTAGGGACAATGTTCGTCCTAAGTATGGGGTGGGATGTACTAAAAGTTTGTAATAACTCTACTTACTATGCTTGCTTTCATTCGAGACTATCATTGCATGTTCATTATGTGTTTCACGTTTCATTATCGCATTGCATGAAAAAGAACTTGAAAAACCCATAAAAATTGAAAAATTTTGAAAAAATTATGTGCTTCTAATGAATTGAGATGATTTCTATGATAATCACTACTTGTGAATTGAGTTTGATGACAATTGCATGCTTAAAAGAATTGTGAATTGAAAAGAATTTGAATGAATGAATTTTACCTCTTTTGCAAGTTTTATAATGTGATAAATGTTACCTAAATCATGTTGAGAAATTGAAGCTGAAATCACATTATAAGTTCTTGTACTTCTTGTTGAGATGATTAAGGTAATTCGATTTTTCTTTCTTCTTTCTTTTGACCATTTTAGCTCCTCATTGAAATATTAGCCTCCTTTACCTATCCGGGAATTTGGAGAAGTGAATGAAAAAGGCATGTTTGATGTGGGAGGGCCATGAGAGCAAATTTTTGCAATCAAAAGAATAGAAAGAAGTTGTAGGTTTGGGGAAGTCAATCATGATGATGAGTAACTCGGCACCATTCACATAGCCGGGTGTTTGTGTCTTGCCAAAGTCGGATTGAGCGATTTTCGTAGCGGATTATGGTATGTGCGCTAAGGGTTTGAGGCATCTCGCAAAAATGAGAAACGCCAATCTCCTAGGCTTCGGTTTTTGTGCACCTCTGTCCATAACTCCAAAAGTAAAGTCGAAAAATGAAAAGAAGAGAGCGAAGCTCTAAGTTGAAGTGTTGCGGAAACCGCAAAAGAAGAAGAAGGTAGTTGTCCACTTTCCCGGATTTATGTACCACATTCCTTAAAGTTTTCCCTTCCTTTCCATATTCTAGACCTTTTCTTTGGAAGTCCTTAAGATCAAAAGAATGTTATATGACTTGGTGATCTAAATTGAAGTTTCTTATGATTGATTTTGATAATGTTTGAAGGTTATGATGCTTGTTTAGAAGTTAAATTGATTCATGAATTTTCTTTGCTTTTTACTCTTCGATTGAGTGTGTGAAAGTTTGATAAAAAATTGAAGCAAGGTTTGAGAATGATCTATTTTTTAGAAGGCACATTCATCCAAAAGAAGGTACACATATTTCATCATAACTCTTGTTTAAAGTTTTTTGAAAGACTTTGCTTAGGGACAAGCAAGTGTTAAGTATGGGGTTATTTGTTAGCATGAAATATTGTGATATTATAGGCACGTTTTCTAAGTGTATTTGATTCATATTGATAGCCTTTGATTGAGCATCATTGCATATGCGAGCTAGTATTACCTATATTGTCGATATGGATGTCTACACTAGCTTTATGTTGAAATATAGGTGATTGAGAGTCATTTCCGAACGAAATCGAGCAAAGAAGAGTTGATTGAATATGTCCATGGATTGAGGGCATTATTAGGAGCAAATTGGAGTTCAACTTGAGGAATGCACGAGGCTAGGGAAGAATCACGTTCTTGCCCTAAACCACGCTCTAAAATACGGCCGTACTACAAACCACGTTTAGTTCCACGGCCGTGGAAGTATGCAAAGAGAGGCGTGATGCATTCCAGTAACTATTACGGTCGTGGAACATATGGTCCAAACCGTGACACAATCCACGCTCTAAATTACGGTCGTGGAATCTTCCACGACCGTGATCTTGGCGATCTTTTTCGCCACATTTTGAAGCCACGATCTTTTGAAGCCACGATCTTTTGAAGATTGGGCCGGGCCGATATTTTATCTTGCCCTATAAAAAGACGGACGAAGCAAGATTCCGTCATCCTGCTTAGAGGGAATTTTGGCAATCCACGCTTCATCTCCGCCTAAAGAATTTCAACGCCGTTTGGCCTTCGCTTGGAGGCATTGACATCTCATGGGAGATCGAAGTTCGCGTTTGGAAATTGCCCTAATCTCGCACTTTTGGTGGAGATTGCTGTTGAGATCTCCGGATTGGCGGAAGATCGAAGCTTTTGGAAGATTGTTGCAAGAAGATCTCTCTTCTTGTTTAGGTTTGATTTGGAAAACGGATTGACATCCAGTTTTCCCTTCTTTCCTAAGATTGTGATTGTTTGCTTTATTCTGAATCCATTGATAAAATTTGTTCTTGGTTGTGACTTTGAGATTGGTTTGAAGATTATTGAAAGTTTTCGGAAGTTTTCATCTTTCTATCTTTTAATTCTTGAATTTGATATCAACATGACGGTTATTGGCTAAAAACCCTTAACAATTCTAAGGTGAAGGGTTGATAGTTGTGGCTTAGATGATGATAGATCGATCGTAAACAGATTAGACCCTGAGAGTTTGAGAGAGTCGTCGACGAACCCTAAATTACGGGCTGTTCTTGAGTTCCACGACTGTGGAGTCTAAAGATCCAACCGTAATTTCCCTTAAGTTTACGAACCTGCTTTTACTTTAATCCAAAGTTAAAGATTTGCTTTAACTTAGTTTAGGCTTGTCCTTTCTAGGTGGTAGTGAAGCCTCAACAACCTCTACCTCGATTGTGAGTGTCATAACCGTAATCGGCTAAGTTAGTCTTGATCCTTGGATTACAAGTTTGGGTATCTAACACTAATTCTCACTTTTAGAACCTTTCTATATTGAGCCTCAACAACCTGTATAGGGAGTATCTTGTAGGTGAGTCATATAAGGTTTTTGGAACTTCACCGTACGACTACCTTACATTAGCATACCTTTGCATATCTCAACTCTGTCTTTATATCATTAGTATATCTTGAATCGATTGCCACAGCTGGATACTTGGATCTTTAGGATTGTTGTTTTCCCAATATTTGCAAAACTCTCATATTTACTCTCTTGATAATCTGCAATTGAATTTGTTCCCACCCAAATCCCTGTGTTCGATACTCTGGAATTCTTGCTTAACTACGTCGATTCGTACACTGCGGGTTCGCTGCTTGATTCTAGTTTTATAAATTTAAAACTTATCTGCACACACCTCTAGGGGCGAACAGTAGGCAACCTCTCCGACTCTCCCTAAGATCTCAAATGGACCAACATATCGGGGACTCAGCTTCCCCTTAATGCCGAAACGCCGGACTCCTCTCATCGGTGACACTCTCAACCACACCTGTGCACCTACTCTAAACTCCAAAGGTCGACGCCGTTTATCGGCGTAGGATTTCTGACGACTCTGAGTTGCTAACATCCGCTCCCGGACTAAGGCAATCCGGGCGATGTCATCTTGTATCTGATCTGGTGCTACCCCATCAGCCTTGTTGGGCTCCTCCTAGCACAGTGGTGTATGACATCTCCGACCGTACAAAGCCTCATAAGGTGCCATCCCAATAGACGCGTGCCAGCTGTTATTATATGAAAACTCTACTAGGGGAAATGATCTGGCCATACCTGCCCCCAATCTAGTACACACGCCCAAAGCATGTCCTCTAAGGTCTGAATGGTCCTCTCAAACTGACTGTCTGTCTGTGGGTGATAGGCAGTGGTAAAGTGGAGACTCGTCCCCAAAGAAGTATGTACCTGCTGCCAAATCTCGAGGTAAAACGTCCATCTCTGTCGGAGACGATAGTCCTCGGTACGCCATGTAATCTCATGATGTGTCTGGTGAACTCCTCAGCTGGACGACTTACCGGCCACGTTTCCTTAATCGGAATGAAACGTGCGGTCTTCGTCAGACGGTCTACCACTACCCAAATAGCATCAAAACCTCTACTGAGTCTCAACCCTGTGAAAAAATCCATAGATATATCCTCCCACTTCAAATGTGGTACTAGAAGTGGGTGAAGCTCTCCTCCGGACCTGCGATGCTCAATCTTGACCTGCTGACAGGTTGAACACTGGGCTACATACCGAGCCACATCAGGCTTCAAACCACCCCACCAGAAGGAACGTCTCACGTCCTTGTACATCTTACTCGCTCCAGGCTGTACTGAGTATGGGGTAGCATGAGCCTTGATAACACGATTTATGACTAGGGTTTAGGTAATCATTTAGATAGATTTCTCACTCATTCATGCATGGTTTAGCACTAGTTCACGACGTTTGCACTGAATTCACGTATTTTGTCGAGATAGACGTCTGCACGGACTTTTGCATTGCTTTGTACGTATTTTGCGAGATTTAGGAGCTTAATCGATACGTTTGAGGATCGTTCATCAAGATGACACACCCTCGGACTCATTAGGATGCAAGCTAGAAGCTAAAGAGGACTCATGGAACCTTGTCAACATAAGCCATGCACCAAACCGAAGCTTAATGAACCAAGGCAACGCTAAAGCACCAAACCACGGTCACTAAAGGGTCCACGGCCGTGGAACCAACCGTGGTTTTTGCCAGGCGGTTGTGACAGTTGTGCCACGATCTCTTGGCCTTCTCTAGCATGGTGGTAGTATAAAAGTGGTCCTGCAAGGCTGAGAGAAGGATCCCCTATCATCCAATCAAATTGGGAATCAAAATACACTCTCTCAACAAGAAGATTCTCTCAAGGAGAAGAGCTCCATTGGAGAGGAAGGAGAAGAACACACCATTGCTAGCACTTGATAGGTTTTGTAGTGAAGGATCTCGGAATCAATTTCTAGAGTTGTAAGAATCGTTTAAACCTTCTTTTGGAAGGGTTGTGAGTATTTCTAATCTAAATTTCAGCTTGGTTGTGTTTGATTCACTTGTTCATCTCCTTCTCTTCATTATCTTGCAAATGGAAGCCATGATTTATATGTTTGATGATTTCGATTGTTATGATGCATGTTGTAGGCTAAATAGATGCGATTCTAGGGTAAGGATAGGATGGTTATGGCTAAGACTATGATAGGATGAACTTAGATTTACCTTTGGATGACTTGTTTACTTGAACGAAGCCTCTGTTGGAGTCCACGGTTCGTTCTTGCCTCTCCACGGCCGTGGAAGGTGTAGAACAGCCCGTGATTCACAACATAAGGTCCGGTCCATCCACTTGTTTCGCACCATATCTTAACTGCACCATGAGGAAAAACATGTTTCACAACATAAGGTCCGGTCCATCCAGATTTCAACTTTCCTGGAAAGAGGCGGAGGCGGGAGTTGAAGAGTAGAACTAAGTCTCCTTCGTTAAGCTCCTTAGGGATGATACGCTTGTCATGCCATTTCTTCGTCCTCTCCTTATAGATTTTGGCATTCTCATAAGCGTTCAAACGCAGCTCCTCCAGCTCATTGATATCCAATAGCCGCTTCTCGCCGGCTTCCTTAATGTCGAAGTTCAACCATTTGATCGCCCAATATGCTTTGTGTTCTAACTCAACGGGCAAATGACAAGACTTCCCATATACCAAATAATAAGGGTTGGTACCAATGGGAGTCTTAAATGTGGTCCTGTAGGCCCAAAGAGCTTCGTCCAATTTCATGGACCAATCCTTCCTCGTCCTAGAGACGGTCTTCTCCAGAATTGCTTTGATTTCTCTATTCGAGATCTCGACCTGTCCACTAGTTTGAGGGGGATAAGGGGTTGCTACCTTGTGGGTGACCCCATACTTCGATAGAAGTGCCTTGAACTTCCGGTTGATGAAATGCGTTCCTCCATCGCTGATGATGATACGTGGAGTTCCAAAATATTGAAAGATAGTCCTGTTTAAGAATTTCACAACCACCTTGGCGTCATTAGTGGGAGAAGCAATGGCTTCAACCCAACTAGAGACGTAATCAACTGCTAGAAGAATATAGAGGTTTCCTCCGGAGGATGGGAAAGGTCCAATGAAGTCTATCCCCCATACATCAAAGATTTCCACCTCTTGAATGTTATTAAGCGGCATTTCGTTCCTCCTAGATAAATTTCCTGTTCTTTAGCATGCATCACAAGAGACAACAAACGATTGCACATCTTTAAATAATGTAGGCCAAAAGAAACCGGAACGTAATACCTTAGCGCATGTCTTATCGGTGCTAGCATGTCCTCCACAAGGAAGTGAATGACAATGCTGTATGGCGCTATTAACTTCATCTTCCGGAATGCATCGTCGAAGCATCCCATCCGGCCCGCGCTTGAATAGCAGCGGCTCATCCCAGTAGTAATGGCGTACGTCCTTGAAGAATCTCTTCTTTTGAGAGTACGTCAATCCGGGCGGTATTTCCTGGCAAACAAGATAATTCACAATATCAGCATACCAAGGTCCTTTATTATCAGAAAGTTGGTGGATTGAATGTTCCACCAACTGAGGATGAATGTCAGAGAAAGGAGTAAGAAGTTTGTTATTTTCAGCAGCCCCAATTGACATCATCTCGCCTTCGACCTCGGTCGAGGCGCAGAGGTGTTGACCGAGATGTTCTTCAGTCGCCTCGCTTGGTCCAGAAAGTACCTCGGTCGAGGTACTGTAACTGGAACCGAAACTGGAGATCCTCGTCTCTTGGATTAGTTTCTCGGTTTTAGCTCCTGGATCTTCTTCCAGTGCCTTTAAGCTCCGTATATCTGCATCACAAGAAGCATCTATACCTTCCTCCATTAAACTGAAACTAATAACTCTTTCAAGTGGATCGTTAATAAGGATAGAGCTCACCAATTCTCTTGATTCTTCTTCATCATAGATGTTGAAGATATCATCTCCTAGCTGCTCTCCTTTCATGGCCGCAAGTAATGCGAACTCCACTTCATCTCCACCATTGTTGAATTTCAACTTGGCGTTCTTACAATCCACATTGCAACCCGAAGTTGCTAGAAATGGCCTTCCGAGAATAATAGGAACAGGATAATCTACGGGAATGTCAAGTACGACAAAGTCTATAGGTAAATAGAAGTTACCTAACTTGACCGGAACGTCTTCCAAAATTCTCACGGGATGGGTAATGGAGCGGTCCGCCATTTATAATTGAATCTTGACCGGCTTGGGTTCTCCAAGTCCGATCTTCACACACAACTCCAGCGGAATGATGCTCACGCTGGCTCCTAGATCACATAAGGCTTCACAAGTGACATCCCCAACTTGAATGGGAATGCAAAATGAGCCGGGATCTCTCAACTTAGGTGGCATCTTCTCCTTCATGATTTGAATAAGCTCCGAGGATTTAGATGTCATTATTACTTCACCAAAGTCTTCCAGTTTCCTCTTCCTTGATAGGATCTCCTTCAAGAACTTCCCATAGGCGGGCATCCCTAGAATAGCATCAAGGAAAGGAATGTTAATGTGCAATTTATTCATCAAGTCAAGGAACTTACCAAAGTGCTTGTCTAGATGTGCTCTGACCCTTGACTGGGGGAATGGAAGTGGTGGTTTGTATGCAGGAGGTGGAACATAAACTTCAGTTTTCCCCTCCGCTTTCTGTGGCTCCACCTCGGTTGGCATCTCGGCCGAAGTGTTCTTCGACTGCACCTGGACCGAGGTGGTCTTCGTCGGTACTGGCACCGACCGAGGCACTGGATCTGCAGTCTTCAGTCCACTCCTCGTTGTTATGGCCATAATCTGGCCCTTAGGGTTGCTTTCCGTCCTTGCTGGAAGCTTCCCTGAATCTCTTGGCGCTTCATTCGCCCTACTAGCAAGTTGTTGTTCAAAGGCCTTTTGGGCCTTCGAAAATGAAGTCATGGATGTCTCCATAGCACTAAGCTTGATCAAGATAACCTCCAGCACTGCGTCTTTCTTCTCCGGTTGGGACGAACTTGATCCTTGCCCCTGGCACTTTATTGGAGTAGAAGAAGAAGAAGGGGAAGAGAGGAAAGGATTAGAGGAATCGTTAGAATTGGAGTTAAAATGATTGTTACCAGAATTTTGGTTGTTCGCCTTCCAATTATTGTTGTTGGATCCTCTATTGTTGTTGTAGTTGTTGTTCCGGGAACCGTTGTTGTTACGGTATCCATTGTTGTTATTCCTTAATCCTTGATCTTCCTTCTTGTTTGAGCAACCAAGAGTTCCTTCAATTGCTTCACGTCATTTTTCAAAGACGTGAGTTAATTGTTATTTGGCGGAGCATCTTGGAAGTTAACTCTTTTAACTCCACCTTTAGCTCCTTGATGGGTGTATTTCTCCATATGCAAAGCATGCTTCTCGATAAAGTCCCAAGCTTCGTCAATCGCCATGTCCATAAAGGTACCGGCGGAGAGTAGTTGGAGGTTGAACTTGGTGCTTCCATCCAGTCCCTTGAAGTATATCTCCAACAACTCTATCTTTGGAATCCCATGATGTGGGCAATCCAAAAGAATGTCTTTAAACCTCTCCCATGACTTGGACAAGCTCTCCTTGTCCTTCATAATGAATGCATTAGTTTTCCCTCTCATTTCAGCGGTCTTAGAGGGGGGAAAGAATTTAGTCGAGAATTCCGTAGTCATCTCCTCCCAAGTGCTAATTTTTCCTGGAGGAAGAGATTGATACCAAGTAAGAGCTCTATCTTTTAAAGAAAAGTAAAAAGGTCTTAGCTTGTAGTTGTTGTTTTCTATTCTTGAGGGTCTCAAGGTCTCCATCAAGATCTCATAGTTTTGAAGATGTTGATGCGGAGATTACTTCTCTAGCCCTCCGAACTGGCATTGGCGAATCATGGAAAGAACTTGCGGTCGAAGTTCATAGTCATGGTCCGCTGGATCTCCTAGGTTAACTTCTGGACGCCTCAGTTGTTGATTGGGGTCCATCCTTTGACCTAGGGTTTGCGGGATTCCTGCAAAAAGAGCGCCTCGGACTGGCATCCGAGGTGGAAGTACCTCGGCCGGGGCGTCAGGTACTGGGACCTACCTCGGTCGAGGGTCTGCGACTGGGACCTGCATCGGTCCAGCATCGGGAACTGGGTCTTCCCTCGGTCGAAGTAGATATTGGTCTCGCAAGGCTGCCATATCTGCTTCGATCGCTTCAGTCTTGGTGCGAGTTTCTTTTTTCTCCTGCCTCAGTTCTTCTCTGCTGAAGCGTAGCTGTTCTAACACCTCCTTTAATTCGGCCTCAATATCGCGATTGTCTTGGTTGGCCATCTTCGCTTCTCTTAAGCGTCGTTTGTATGTCTTTTCTGGTTCGAGATCGTAGGGAACGATTTCCTTCCCAGTTCGGGTTCTTCGCATAAACATAAGAAAGAACCTGCAAAAGTCACTCAAGTAGAGTGGTTAGTAGACACGGGGGCAAGTGCCCCAAAAGCAAACCGCAACTAGCTCGGTCTAGACCAAGTCCCTCGCAACGACGCCAAAAACTGGCTCGGTCTAGACCAAGTCCCCGACAACGGCGCCAAAAACTTGTTCGCTCCAAACGGTGTGTGCAAGCTTTAAATTTATAACCATAGATGTAAGCTTAAAGCAAGGATGCGAACCCGCAGTGTACGGGTCAATCGTAGTAAAAAGCAAGGAATTCCAGGGGTCGATCACATGGACTTAGTGAAACAAAGTCGAAATAGGTAAGCTTTAGCAATTACTAACCACAAAGCAATTAAAACAATCAAAGATGATAAAAGTCAATAAGGGAAATATGCAATTCTAGGGATTAAAGCATCTAGTTGTGGTTCCAACTCAAGATCTCGAGATAAGCGGACAAAGCTGAGGTTTTTTTGCAAAGGGAAGATGTTACTAAAGTGGAATAGATCACCGGGTAAGTCTCACTATTCACTAATCCCAAACCGTAACTCCTATTACCGGGTAAGTCTCAAGGAATTAAGATAAAGAACTATAACCTCAAACTAACACTCCAACTAAGGGAATAGAATCAACCTTTACCGGGTAAGTCTCAGGCTAACTCACAAAGATGGAATGAAAGCACATTCAAACCCCAATAAAGGATAAACCTTTATTACCTACACTTATGATCTTAGGTAAACAAACAAAGGAATTACCGGGTAAGTCTCATCCTAGGCTTTCGTTGAACCAGGAAAGGTGTAATAAGAATAGGATTTGGCAAACTTTAACACTTAACTCTCAGTTTCGGATCAGATAAGTCACCTCGGTCAGCCAAATTCCACCCCAGCTGAAATGTTCATCGACTGAGCGAGATGCTTAGGGTTAAGGTAAAGACTCGAACTTTCAGGGTCCTACTGTGATTAAGATTATTCTATCATTGTTTTTCCCACAACCTTCAGCCAATCACCCTAGAATCACACAAAGAGATTAGCCACTCATCATCATGAAAGTATTAATCAAATATATATGGGAAGAAAGAAAATAATTGAACAAGAAAACCTTAAGAGAAAGACTTCAATAACTAAATCAATTATCAAACCAACAAGCGTTCCTTGGATATAAATCCAACAAGACAACAAAGAGGAAGGGAATCTAAGATGATCTTACAAAAACCCTTCAAAAAGCTATAAAAGCTATAGACTTTCTTCCTTTAACCTTCAAAAAGGTTATTCAAATCTCCCAACTGGAGTATGGCTGCAACGGTGTACTCGGATGTATGCAGGCTGTTCCGAGTGATAGCGGATGTCGGATTTGTGGGAAATCCGACCCTTTTTATAGGAAAATTACTCTCCAAAGATAAGATATCTTAGAAAGATCTCTTCCCATAAAATAGGTAAAATATATGATCTATCATATCTTCTTCCTTCCAAGAGTCAAGCCCAAAAATATAAGATCCTCTTTCCAAAGATAAAAGATTTCAGCCAAGAATAAAATATTCTCGCCGCGTCCCAGGTGTTCGCTTCGGTCGAGTCGACTTCTCTGGATCACCTCGGTCGAGGTAAATCTGTAGTCAACCGAGGTGAATCCTAACTGAATGTGAAATATCTCAAATCTGGTCCAAAGTGAATCTTTAATACATGGCTATGCTTCCTGGATGTTTCCTTATGTTCCTGAATGTAGCTCCAATGACTCCTTAGCTCCTTTTTGTAACGCCCCAATTTTTAGGCGCGTTTGTGATGTTTATGTTACCGGCTTTTAGCGATATTTTATTAGCTTAAATATTTTTAAAAGGGTATTTTTATGGCGTAAAGTATTTAATCTCAAGTATATTTATATTTTGGACACGTTCGTATATCCTTACTAATATTTTCAGAAAATTCGGAAATGTTTTCCGATTCAAAAATCCCGCGAATGTTTGGTGATCGAGTTCACTCCTTTCTTTTCTTTTCTATTTCTTTTTCCTTCATGACTTGTTGTTGCAGCGTGTTCTACCCCCATTCCCGCCCAAGCTATGCCCCTGTAGCCCCTACAACTAGCTATACTTGACCTTCCATTCTTGGAAACCTCACAACTCTCTCCCGCTCTTATTTTGGCCCTGCTTCACCCCCATCAACTCTCCTTCCACAGCAGCCCTACTCCAAGCACTCTTGCAGGCCATGCCTTGCCACCTCTGCAGCCACCCAGGGATCCGAAAGCTCTCTCTCTTCTCTACTTCGTCTTTCCCGAGCAAGAAGAGTGGCATGTCCCCTACATCTCATCCACCTCCATCCAGCAACACTAGAAGAGCAAAAACCATGGACATACACCGGCTTCCTTCTACATGTGCCGCCACAGAGCTTCCCCACCTCGGCACCTCCGGCATCATCGCCTTCTGACCTCCCCGTCGGCCGCTGTCTTGCCCGGAGTCTTACCCGACTTCCTGTCACCGTCCTCTACCCCCCTCCTCGATATCAGTCTCACCACCTCCATTCTTCTTCACCATCTCTCCTACTCCCCTTCGTTGGCACCACGAGGCCCTTTTGCACCCTCATTCCCATTGTTATTGCCGGAGTCTAGAATCAGGGACAGAGGAACGGAACCACCGGAGAAGTTGCTCCCTTTGCCCTCTGATCCACAAGCTCCGTCGGAGAATAAATACCGCCTCCTTTGCTGCCTCTTACGAAACCGACACATCGCCAAGAATGCAGATGCCGGAAGGGGCTCCGTCGCCGGAGAGGTGTCCACCGCTGCCGCCTCCCTCCTTGACGCCTGCACGCCACCGGGATGAGCTCCCTCGCCTCGCTGGCAACGTTGCTGCCCATAGGTTGCGCCTCCCGCCGCCGTCCTGTGTTGTGCTTCTCTTTCCCAACAACAAAAAACCCTATCGGGTTCTTTTGGTTCAGTTAAGGGCTTATTAAATGGACCCCCTTTATTTTTGTGTAATTGCAGTTTACACCCCATACTTTGAATTTACATATTTTACCCACATGTTGGAATCTTGCATTTATATCCATTGCTGAAAAATTACTGATTTGGGCCCTTATTTACATTTTCAGAATATGACCCAAGTTTATGAATTTGTTCATCTTTGCCCTAAAAATGTATTTGTCGATTTTAAACTAGGGTTTCAATTGGGGGATATTCTTATATTTATATATATCATATATATTATGCTCATGTTAGATTAATTCCGGGTTATGAGTCAAAGATTAAATTACGGGATTTTAACGTTGGATTTTTGAAAACAAGTTTTGCCTTAGGATTTTATATATTATATTTTAGATTCAAATTTAGCGTATAAGCTAAATTTTCCTAACTTTGGTGTTAGGTTCAGAAGCGTCCCGATAAAGGCCTAACGAGACCAAAGTCGACATCCATTGATCGACTTCCGTCTTTTGACGTCATGTGAGTATCCTTTCGCGCGATCTAGTTATGTTTAGTATTAGTATCATGCTAGGTTGGATATAGCATAACTTAGAGTGAATGCCAAGTAGTGGTTGGACCTTAGGTGAGTTTTGAGGATTTATGATTATTGTAAAGGCGTGAGTGTTTGGTTGATCTTGTGATGTTATGAAGATTGAGATTAGGGTGATATGATCTTGTTGAGATTGTGGAGACTAGGACGAGAGTATCCTAGCATGTGTTGTGATGGTTATCACCTTGTGAGATCGTGAGGATTAGGAGTTTGTTATCCTAGCATGATTATGGTTTATGATCTTGCGAGATCATTGGGACTAGAAGTCTAAGGACTTCTAGCATGTGAGAGAGATGTTGATTGTGTGCCTTGTTTTGACCAGGCGTTGAGTGCCTTCCTACGGGAAGTTGAGAGCGGTGGTTAGCAGGATTATCTTTGGGACAAGGTAAGTCTCCGGACTTACTTAACTCGTATTCCTTGTATTAGCATTGATGTGTATTTGGTGGTGTGTGTTTATTGTTTATTATTTATAATAACTAAACCGGAATTAGGATTACCGACCTTTATATTATTTTGGCCCAAGTGTATGATAACGGGCGGTGACAACTTGCCTGGCTCCCGCGAGAGCTAGGAGGTTCTCGGCGACTATCCCGTGTTGGTAGACGGTCGGATGCATCAGTACCATTCCATGCCGGTAAGTAGGGACCGAGGCGAGTTTCGGTGACTCTCGTGTCACAACCTAAGTTGAATTAGAACGGGATACGACTTAATAATAATAAAGATAATAAACCGGATTGGTGTGCTTTTAAGTATGTTGTGTGATTGCGGTGTTCTACTTGTGTATGTGCCTTTCCCGTTAATTCTAATGCTTCGAATATGAGCTAACGGTTTTATACCGATTGTTGTAGATTGTCTTGCAGGTTAGGAATGCGGCCGAGAGATCCGGAAAAGTGGGCAGCCGGGGTCCGTACATTTTAGGAAGGTTTTGGTTGGAGTTTTATTTGGGTATTGTTTCTTGTATATTGTTATGTTTTTGTTGTTCGAGTCTTTGGAGTTGAGAACTCGGCTGAAGTTGTCTTTTATTTGTTTTGGGATCATATCATTTGCATAAAAATGTATTTCGGTTTTGCCTTTATTTGTGTCTTGTTTTAAGATCCGGTGAAATTGTTGTCAGGTTAAGGGTCGGGACCCATTGTGAGGTCCCAACCCGTAGCATCCCGAGTCCCGCGGATTCGGGGTGTTACACTTTTTCTCCTTTTTGATGCAAAACGTGCCATTTTACCTACGATTACAACAAAACTAGGTGTAGACCTCGATTCCCACAAAGGTAGATGAAATGGTAATATAATCACATAATATACATCCAAACATGCAGATTATTGAAGATAAAACGTCTAAACAAACCCCAAAATATAGACAATAATTCATGCTATCAAAAGTCAAGATGAGAAGAGTGATCGAACCAATTGCAAAAGATTTAAGATACCGTAAGTTAAGCTTACGAAGTACCAATAAGTGAAGTGTCAACATTACTAGAGTTATGAAAAGAAGGGCATAGTGGGGATTCACGTGGAGTTGACCGGTTTCCGTTATGATGATAAGGCTAAGAAATGCCAAGAAGAGGAGGTGTGTATAAATGATGATCCTAAAAAGATGAAAGACGAAACAAGGTGCTTTATTCGAAAGACTTAAGATACCAATCAAGAAAAACATGAACGGACGATATATGAGGATAGAGTTTTGGTGAAGGTGTACTTGAAGGACAACATGGTAATGGCTAAGCCTATGAAAGGGAGATATGCGAAACAACAACACCAAGAAGATATAGTTATCCTATAAGAGAGAAGCTTGGAGTGTGGTATGAGCTAGCGAAGTTTAAGGCAAAGTACCCCGAGGGGGAAGCCTTCACGAGAAGGGTAACATGGAAAGAGTAACCTAGAGTGTGGATTATAAAGGAATGTTAGCAAGAGCTTGGAGTCTTTCCAGTGATTCAATGTCAGTAGTAAGGAGGTGTATCCAGGAAACATAAATGTTCTAATCGAGTAGCGTTGTAGGAGTTCAAACCAAGTAAATGTAACAGACTTCCTTTGGAGAGATTGTAATGACCCTATGCGACGTTCTTAGGCCATAGGGTTGACATATGGGGAACGACACGGATCAAGGCAAAAAGAACTAGAAGGACAGCGAGGTATGAGAGTCTTCAATTGTTGACGTAGCGTAAGGAGAATATAAAAATGGGATGCATGTTATGCTATGGTAGATGTGACGTGGAACAGGGAATCTGGATCATAGTAACGCTGCAAACTTTAAGCTTATGACGTTAGAACTAGAGAAGTAATGTGTTGGGTTTCGGTGACGTGGTTGAGAATTTCGCCTAGCATTCTCCATGAGGCATGCTGGTATGGTTGTGAAGTTGTCCTTAGAATATGAAGATGTGCATAAGGTGACCAACAAGAGTAAGAGAATACCGAAGTTTTGAAGGTTGATGTCAACATGAAATGTACGAGAAGCATATGAAGATTGAGGTTAGAACCTATACAGACGGATTCACGTTACATAAGGAAAGGAAGTAGGTGCTACACCTACTCGAAGGATTGCAGCAAGCTTACGTAGAATACGAAGAACTCCTCCAATATGTCGGGATGTCAATGAAAGAAAAGAAGATAAGATCGATCGTTTCAAGGCGTGGTTAAGTCATGTAGTTAAACCCAAGTCAACATTGTAGCTAAAAATGAATCATTACACATGTAAGAAGGACGTCACCTCAACAAATCGGGGTAGATCATTAGTACCATGACCACCCGTCAAATGTTAAGGTAAGGTTGTGTTGGTTATTGCAATATGTGACGGGAGAAGAAAAGATGGAACCCGAGATACCACAGAGTCCCAATACGTCCGAATGTGGATTTTTCCACTAAGGTCAAGCTCGACTTAATTCCGATATCTAAGGCGCAATATGGAATGACACTTGTGAAGAGACATGAGTTGTGGAAGCAAGTGAAGGACCAATTGCAAGAACTCATTGATAAGAATTCATTAGAATTAGTGAAATGTTATGGAGTTGTTGAGAGTTAAGAGGAGATTCAGTGGTGCAACTGTGTGGAAATCGCCTCGAGGTAGGACGGGTTTGAAGTGTACAAGTGATTCTCTAAGACAAGGTCTTGATTGAGTATTGAGAAACAATATAAAAGTAATAGCCTATATATCTCGTTAGTAGAAGCGGTGTCAAGTAAGTACTCCCTTCATTACCTGGAAGTTGGAACAAGAATGGAGGGAACATAACATCATAGTTTGGTTTCACAAGGACCAAAGCCAAGGTGTAAATGAGAAGATTCGATATTATTAGTCGATCAAAGAGAAACATAATGGAAATGTTGCATCGAGAAAGAGCCGAGAAGGAAGTTGAGTTTCCGATATATCGTACCTTTTTGAGATCTTAGTGCAAGGTGGAAAAGTGGTTTACCGGTTGGCGTAGCCGCAAAGAGTAGAGAGTGTTCATGTTCGCTCCAAACGGTGTGTGCAAGCTTTAAATTTATAACCCTAGATGTACGGGTCAATCGTAGTAAAAAGCAAGGAATTCCAGGGGTCGATCACAGGGACTTAGTGAAACAAAGTCGGAATTGGTAAGCTTTAGCAATTACTAACCACAAGCAATTAAAACAATCAAAGATGATAAAAGTCAATAAAGGAAATATGCAATTCTAAGGATTAAAGCATCTAGTTGTGGTTCCAACTCAAGATCTCAAGATAAGCGGACAAAGCTGAGGTTTTTGCAAAGGGAAGGTGTTACTAAAGTGGAATAGATCACCGGGTAAGTCTCACTATTCACTAGTCCCAAACCGTAACTCCTATTACCGGGTAAGTCTCAAGGAATCAAGATAAAGAACTATAACCTCAAACTAACACACCACCTGGGAATAGAATCAACCTTTACCCGGTAAGTCTCAGGCTAACTCACAAAGATGGGATGAAAGCACACTCAAACCCCAATAAAGGATGAACCTTTATTACCTACACTTATGATCTTAGGTAAACAAACTAAGGAATTACCGGGTAAGTCTCATCCTAGGCTTGCATTGAACCAGGAAAGGTGTAATAAGAATAGGATTTGGCAAACTCTAACACTTAACTCTCAATTTCGGATCAGATAAGTCACCTCGGTCAGCCAAATTCCACCCCGGACGAGATGTTCATCGACTGAGCGAGATGCTTAGGGTTAAGGTAAAGACTCGAACTTTCAGGGTCCTACTGTGATTAAGATTATTCTATCATTGCTTTTCCCATAACCTTCAGCCAATCACCCTAGAATCACACAAAGAGATTAGCCACTCATTATCATGAAAGTATTAATCAAATATATGGGAAGAAAGAGAATAATTGAACAAGAAAACCTTGAGAGAAAGGCTTCAATAACTGAATCAATTATAAAACCAACAAGCGTTCCTTGGATAGAAATCCAACAAGACAACAACAAAGAAGGGAACTAAGATGATCTTACAAAAACCCTTCAAAAAGCTATAAAAAGCTATAGACTTTCTTCCTTCAACCTTCAAAAAGGTTCTTCAAATCTCCCAATTGGAGTATGGCTGCAGCGGTGTATTCGGATCTATCCGAGATGTATAGCATGCTCTGAATTTGTGGAAAATCCAACCCTTTTTATAAGAAAATTACTCTCAAAAGATAAGATATCTTAGAAAGATCTCTTCCCATAAAAATAGGTAAAATATATGATCTATCATATCTTCTTCCTTCCAGGAGCCAAGCCCAAAAATATAAGATCCTCTTTCCAAAGATAAAAAATCTCAGCCAAGAATCAAATATTCTCGCCGCGTGCCAAGTGTTCGCCTCGGTCGATTTGACTTCTCTGGATCACCTCGGTCGAGGTGAATCTGTAGTCAACCGAGGTGAATCACAACTGAATGTGAAATCTCTCAAATCTGGTGCAAAGTGAATCTTTAAGCCATGGCTATGCTTCCTGGATGTTTCCTTATGTTCCTGAATGTAGCTCCAATGACTCCTTAGCTCATTTTGCTCCATTTGATGCAAAACGTGTCATTTTACCTACGATTACAACAAAACTAGGTGTAGACCTCGATTCCCGCAAAGGTAGATGAAATGGTAATATAATCACATAATATACATACAAACATGCAGATTATTGAAGATAAAACGTCTAAACAAACCCCAAAATATAGACAATAATTCATGCTATCAAAATACCCCATACTTAGCCCTTGCTTGTCCCCAAGCAACTTCCGCATATAAAATACAAGATATAATGGATTATAAATCAAGACGATCAATGAAAAAGTCCTTCAAAAACATTTTTATGGTGTGCTACAATCATAGATCACTATAAGAGAATACTTCATGGAATTTAAAATCAAGATATGATTAAAACATTTTATAAATATAAGAAAGTTGTTCATCTTTGCATAAAATCGTAGAATGCATAATAAATCATAATTATCGAAATTAATCATGTATAATCCAATTTAAACCGCTAAGTCAATCAACAAGCTCGAGGTCTCAAGGGCTTCCCAAAAGAAAGGTCAAGAAACGTGTAGGGTAGGGATGTATATGAGGTAATGTGGTGCTAGAAATGTTTTTTACTTTACTTTTTGAGATGCATGGACAGAGGTGCACAATAACCGAAGCCAAGGAAATCAGCAATCATCAATTTTTTGAGATGCATCAAACCCTTGATGCACATACCATGACCCGTTAGGAATATCGCTCAATCCGACTTTGGCAAGACACAAACACCCGGCTATGTGAATGGTGCCGAGTTACTCATCATCATGATTGACTTCCCCCAAACCTATTTATTTCTTTCTAACACTTTCACTTCTAGCCAACTTCTCAACTTTTACTTCACTTGCTTTCACCACTTCGCTTACTTCCAAATTCCTGGATAGGTAAAGGGAGGCAAAAATGTATATGAGGGGCTAAGCATGATCAAGAAGAAGAAGAGAAAAGAATGAATTGCCTTGGTCTTTCCAGGAAGAAAGTGAGAGAACTCATAATGCGGTGTCAACCTTCAAATTCAACATAATTTGGTTAAAAACAAAGTATTAAACATGCCAAAAATTTCAAACAAAGCATTTAGCAACTTAAACATATTATAAAACCTTTCAAACACATAAAGATTTCAAAACCAGTCAGTAAACAAGATCTTCACTGAGATCATATCCAGATTAGAAGCACAACACGTTTCGAAAACTCTCAGTTAAACCACCTCGGTCGAGGTGTTCTAGGTCAACCGAGGTGAAGCACCTCGTTCGGCCAGAACTGTCCCGGTCGATGTCAAAAAAAAAATTTCTAAACCAGTTTTGACGTTTTTCTCAATCAAATAACCTGTATGCATGCATGTAATCTCAAATAAAGTCATAGAAGCAAAATGAAGCATAAATATCCGATAATATCGAGTCATACATCACATAAGTCATAAAATACATAAACACCCCATACTTGGGACACACTGTCCCAGTGGGTCAAAATAAGTCTAAAGAAATAAAGTACTCACCGGACATAAAGTTGAGCTGCATAATAAATAAGAAAGAAAAATCCTACAAGCTCTCAATAATCCTGATCCAGTGGTGGTGGTGGTGGCATGTACGGATACTGGGATGGGTCAAATGGATAACCCATAGTCTGCTGAAACTGGATCTCCATCATCCGACGCTGATAATGTTGGCTCTCTAGCATCTGATGAGTCCAACTGTCGATCTGTCGGTGCTGGGCGGCAAATCTCTCATCGATGTCCACAGTAAGGGCAACGTAAGAGTCTATCATCTGATCCGTCAGATCATCGATCCGACGGTGAGCCTCTGGATCTCTCTGTCGGCGTACCCTACGCCTAGCAGGTCGGACTGGTGATGCAGCCGGCGCGGTCTCAGTATCGTCATCATCTAAATTAATGACCGGCGCACTCGTCCCAGTAGTATCAATCCCTGTATCCATAGGAACTCCACCATCCCTGTCATCATCATCAGCAGTCTCCTCCTCTACCTCAACCTCTTCAGCTAGTGCAGCTTCTGCCTCTCTAGCATCCTCCATCAATGGGATCCAAGCAGTCTGCCAATAGTGAGGATCATAAACGGAGAACTAGGGTGACCATCTGATCCCCTGTGGTGTAGTCGGCTCCCACGGCATCGCCACATATGGCGTTGTAAGTCCTCGGGGAACCAGAATCCGCCGAGTGATCATCTCCTGAAGTCCTTGCGGCTTGGCAGCCGCCACCATGGTACATGCGCTGAGATCCATATCCCGATAGCTCGCAATGTGGGTCACGATGCCCCCGCAGCACATATCCCCCTTCGCCTTGGCTTTGATCCTGTGCAGATCCTCTGCCAGCATCAAGCCTAAGTCTGGGATCCCTCCAGTCACCATGCAGTAAAGGCTGAAAAGCTCCCCCTGTCGGACCTTCTGGGGCGTCTCAGTACGCGCCAGAAGTGTCTCACTGAAAATACGGTGAGCTAATCTAAAGGCTAGGTGAAAAATAATGCGCTCCCTAGAGTCTCCAGGGCGCCATCTATCTGCGTGCTCAACTACATGAGCAATCTGAGCCCAGAATTCCCTAGCTACAGCTCGGGAGGGAAAATCTACAACAGTCGGAGCCGGGAAACTAAATATGTCTCTCCAGTACTCTAAGGGAATTAAGAAGTTCCGGTTCATCAACCAGTACTTCATAGAACGCTCTGTGGGGAGGTAGGTGAAGGAGCTAATGAACTCCAAAGTAGGCTCTAAATAGGCAGGTGCACGGATCTCAATAAACTGATCTAGCCCTACCATCGAAATCATCCACCTCAAATCTCCATCCACATGGAGACAATCTAAAGCTGAAATGTCCAGGAAGCGCGGTGCAATCACTGGACGGGCGGCAATACGGTCATAGTCGACCTGGTGTCTCTCGTGGATCACTGGTCTATAAGGTCTAGAGGAAGAAGAAGAAGGAGAAGGGGAGGATTTGTCCCTCAGGACAAGCTGTCTATCTGAACTCATCTCTCAAATACTTTGTCAGATCACCTCGGTCGGCCTGACACAACTCAAGAACACCTCGGCCGAGGCACAGAACGACTGGACCGAGGCGAATAACTGCGCGACGAATTTCTTCAAAAATCCAGTTCTTTCCCCCAAAATCACTACAACTGGTTCCTATGGGGTACTTAATCTGTTTCTCAGCAAATGCAAGGGCAACCAAAGCCCAATTCAAAGCGAAACAGTGAAGAGAACGAGATTAGGGTTTTTTTTTTCTGATTTTACCTCCAATCGGTCGATTCGGTTCGTTTTTCTTGCAGATTGACGCTTGCACTGGGATCCTCTATCCTTTCTTTGCAATTTGGAAGCAAAAATCGTCGAAAACGAACGAAGAACGGGGAAGCGAGGCGAGGAAGCTGCCGCGGTCGAGGAGAGGGTAAAGGAAGAGAGAGAATTTCAGCCCCCCTTTTATACCCTTTTCTGGAACTGCTGTCACCTCGGTTGAGGTGGTCTCGACTGGACCGAGGTGGTTCTTCAGAAACCCTAGTCGCCTCGGTTGCTCAAGAATCATCTCGGTCGAGGTGCTTTGACAATAATCGAGATGTGCCTCAGTCAAACTCCGTCTTCTCAAATTCTCAAACTTTTGTCCTTCCAGTTGTGCTCCTAGTTTGTACTCCTTCCTTAGACGTCACTTGTTGTCTGTCTAGGACGCCAAAAACAAAACAAAGCAAAGCAAAAGCTAACTATCTATAGCTAGAGTAGAAAGAGGGGGAAAAAAATAAGCAATACCTTGGGTTGCCTCCCAAGAAGCGCTTGGTTTAAGGTCGCTAGCTGGACCATACGGCGTCTCTCAAACGTGATGGGAGGTGCCCTCACCCCATACTTCATCTCCATCATGGGGTGAAGTAAGCAAGTCTATCAAACGCTCCAACAAGTGCAAGTGCTCGTCGTGGAATGAATCGTCTATGGGTGGGTAGTCATTCTCGCGTGAAGATGTAGGTAGCCGGCTGAGGTGATCCGCAACAGAATTTTCGGATCCCTTCTTATTGCGGATCTCTAAGTCAAACTTTTAAAGCAAGAGAATCCATCGAATAAGGCGTGGCTTGGCACCTTTCTTAGCAAGCAAGTAACGGATGACTGCATGGTCGGTGTAGACAATGACTTTCGCTCCTACTAAGTAAGAACGAAACTTCTCGAAAGCATATACAACCGCCAATAGCTCCTTCTTGGTGGTAGCGTAGTTGCGTTGTGCTACATCTAGCGTCTTGCCAGCATAGTAAATGGCGGTGGTCCGGCCATCCTTCTTCTGTCCAAGCACTGCTCCTACGACTACATCACTAGCATCGCACATGATCTGAAAGGGCAAGGTCCAATCCGGAGGTTGGATAATGGGAGCGGAGATCAACGCTTCCTTAATCCTGTAAAATGCATCAAGACACTCCTGCAAAAACTCAAAAACAACATCTTTATTCAAGAGGTTAGTTAGAGGTTTGGAAATCTTAGAGAAGTCCTTGATGAATCTCCTGTAGAAAGCTGCATGCCCGAGAAAACTCCTCACACCTCTAACAGAACAAGGAGGAGGGAGTTTCTCAATAGTCTCGATCTTAGCGCGATCGACCTCAATACCTCGATTAGAAACGAGGTGTCCTAGCACAATGCCTTCATTAACCATAAAATGACACTTCTCCCAATTCAAGACAAGATTAGTGTCCTCACATCTTTGTAGCACTAGAGAAAGGTTAAATAGGCAATCATCAAAAGAGGAACCATATACTGAAAAATCATCCATAAATACCTCCATGATCTCCTGTATGTACTCGGAAAAGATAGCCATCATGCATCGCCGGAAGGTAGCGGGTGCATTACATAATTCAAATGGCATCCTCCTATAAGCAAATGTCCCCCATGGACAAGTGAAAGTGGTCTTCTCCTGATCATCCGGATGGATAGAAATCTGGAAGAATCCACTATAGCCATCTAAATAGCAGAAGTGTGAATGTTGGGCCAACCGTTCGAGCATTTGATCAATGAAGGGAAGCGGAAAATGGTCCTTTCGTGTGGCCGTGTTCAACTTCCTATAATCAATGCAAACCCTCCAGCCCATGACGGTCCTGGTTGGGATCAACTCGTTGTTCTTATTCGTCACAACGATCATCCCTCCTTTCTTCGGAACTACATGCACTGGGCTAACCTATTTGCTGTCCGAGATAGGATATATTATACCTGCATCCAACAACTTAAGAATTTCCTTCTTCACAACCTCTTTCATGATCGGATTTAACCGTCTTTGAGGTTCCCGTGAAGTCTTATGATCGTCCTCCATTAGAATTCTATGCATGCAGAAAGAAGGCTTAATGCCAATGAGATCATCTATAGTATAACCCAAAGCCTTTTGATGCTTTCTCAAGACATGCATTAGTTTAGACAATTCAGGTTCGGAGAGGGAAGCACTAACAATAATGGGATAAGTGGAATCCGGTCCAAGAAAGACATACCTCAAGTGGTTTAGGAGTTGTTTAAGCTCCACAACTGGGGTGCTTTCTGAGGGGAATCCTGGCTTCCTCCTTCCAGTCGAGTAGATCCAAAAACTGGACTTTCGGAAGTCTCAATTGAAGTTGTCTCGCCTTCGACCTCGGTCGAGGCACAGAGGCGTTGACTGAGATGTTCTTCAGTCGCCTCGCTCAGTCCAGAAAGTGCCTCGGTCGAGGTACTGTAACTGGAACCGAAACTAGAGATCCTCGTCTCCTGGATTAGTTTCTCAGTTTTAGCTCCTGGATCTTCTTCCAGTGCTTTTAAACTCCGTATATCTGCATCACAAGAAGCATCTATACCTTCCTCCATTAAACTGAAACTAATAACTCTTTCAAGTGGATCGTTAGTAAGGATACAGCTCACCAATTCTTTTGATTCTTCTTCATCATAGATGTTGAAGATATCATCTCCTAGCTGCTCTCTTTTCATGGCCGCAAGTAATGCGAACTCCACTTCATCTCCACCAATGTTGAATTTCAACTTGGCGTTTTTACAATCCACGTTGCAACCCGAAGTTGCTAGAAATGGTCTCCCGAGAATAATAAGAACAGGATAATCTGCGGGAATGTCAAGTACGACAAAGTCTATAGGTAAATAGAAGTTACCTAACTTGACCGGTACGTCTTCCAAAATTCCCACGGGGTGGGTAATGGAGCGGTCCGCCATGTACAATCGAATCTTGACTGGCTTGGGCTCTCCAAGTCCGATCTTAACAAATAGCTCCAGCGGAATGATGCTCACGCTGGCGCCTAGATCACATAAGGCTTCACAAGTGACATCCCCAACTTGAATGGGAATGCAAAATGAGCCGGGATCTCTTAACTTAGGTGGCATATTTTCTTTCATGATTTGAATAAGTTCCGAGGATTTAGATGTCATCCTTACTTCACCAAAGTCTTCCAGTTTCCTCTTCCTTGATAGGATCTCCTTCAAGAACTTCCCATAGGTGGGCATCCCTAGAATAGCATCAAGGAAAGGAATGTTAATGTGTAGTTTATTCATCAAGTCAAGGAACTTACCAAAGTGCTTGTCTAGATGTGCTCTGGCCCTTGACTGGGGGAATGGAAGTGGTGGTTTGTATGCAGGAGGTGGAACATAAACTTCAGTTTTCCCCTCCGCTTTCTATGGCTCCACCTCGGTTAGCATCTCGGCCGAAGTGTTCTTCGACTGCACCTGGACCGAGGTGGTCTTCGTCGGTACTGGCACCGACCGAGGCACTGGATCTGCAGTCTTCAGTCCACTCCTCGTTGTTATGGCCATAATCTGGCCCTTAGGGTTGCTTTCCGTCCTTGCTAGAAGCTTCCCTGGATCTCTTGGCGCTTCATTCGCCCTACTAGCAAGTTGTTGTTCAAAGGCCTTTTGGGCTTCGAAAATGAAGTCATGGATGTCTCCATAGCACTAAGCTTGATCAAGATAGCCTCCAGCACTGCGTCTTTCTTTTCTGGTTGGGACGAACTTGATCCTTGCCCCTGGCTCTTTCATGGAGTAGAAGAAGAGGAAGGGGAAGAGAGGAAAGGATTAGAGGAATCGTTAGAATTGGAGTTAGAATGATTGTTACCAGAATTTTGGTTGTTCGCCCTCCAATTGTTGTTGTTGGATCCTCTATTGTTGTTGTAGTTGTTGTTCCGGGAACCGTTACTGTTGTTACGGTATCCATTGCTGTTGTTCCTTGGTCTTCCTTCTTGGTTTGAGCGACCAAAAGTTCCTTCAATTGCTTCACGTCATTCTTCAAAGACGTGAGTTGATTGTTGTTTGGCGGAGCTTCTTGGAAGTTAACTCTTTTAACTCCACCTTCAGCTCCTTGGTGGGTATATTTCTCCATATGCAATGCTTGCTTCTCAATAAAGTCCCAAGCTTCGTCAATCGCCATGTCCATAAAGGTACCGGCGGAGAGTAGTTGGAGGTTGAACTAGGTGCTTCCGTCCAGTCCCTTGAAGTATATCTCCAACAACTCTATCTTTGGAATCCCATGATGTGGGCAATCTAAAAGAATGTCTTTAAACCTCTCCCATGACTTGGACAAGCTCTCCTTGTCCTTCATAATGAATGCATTAATCTTCCCTCTCATTTCAGCGGTCTTAGAGGGGGAAAAGAATTTAGTCAAGAATTCCGTAGTCATCTCCTCCCAAGTGCTAATTTTTCCTGGAGGAAGAGATTGATACCAAGTAAGAGCTCTATCTTTTAAAGAAAAGTAAAAAGGTCTTAGCTTGTAGTTGTTGTTTTCTATTCTTGAGGGTCTCAAGGTCTCCATCAAGATCTCATAGTTTTGAACACCCCGAATCCGCGGGACTCGGGGCGCTACGGGCGAAGACCTCACAATGGGTCCCGACCCTTAGCCTGAGAACAATTTCACCGGATCTTACAACAAGACACAAATAAAGGCAAAACCAAAATACATTTTAATGCAATGATATGAACCCAAAAGAAAACAACGAAAGACTCCAGCCGAGATACAACTCCAAAGGCAAACGCCATACACGCGACATACATAATACCATAAATAATACATAAATAATACATAAATACAACCCCCAAAACCCTTCCTAAAATATACGGACCCCGGCTTCCCACTCTTCCGGATCTCTCGGCCGCGTCCCTAACATGCAAGGCAACTACAACAATATCGGTATAAAACCGTTAGCTAGCATTCAAAGCATTAGAATCATGGTATTGGCACACACGGGAATCTTAACGATCTCGCTCTTGTCCCCTTTCACCATACGGGTTTGTACTTGATGTGGATCAGCATCACCCGTTGGAATGGTCGCAAGGCACCTCCCAATCATCACCATTTTGGACTGGACAAGCGGTCATCGTCCGTTATCATACACTTAGGCCAAATATAAACATATAAAGTCGGTGGCCCTATTTCCGGTTCAGATGTTATAATATAAACAATAAACACACACATAAACAATAAACACACACATAAACAATAAACACAGACCACCAAACACGCATCGAAACTAATACAGAGAATACAAGCTAAGTAAGTCCGGAGACTCACCTGAATCAAATCACAATTCCGATAACACTATTATTCGACTCTACATGTAACACCCCGAATCCGCGGGACTCGGGATGCTACGGGTTGAGACCTCACAATGGGTCCCGACCCTTAGTTTGACAACAATTTCACCGGATCTTGCAACAAGGCACAAATAAAGGCCAAAATGAAATTCAATTTTATGCAATGCAATGAAACCCAAAACCATACAAACCAAAGACTTCAGCCGAGATACAACCGAAAGACCAAATGCCATACACGCGGCATACAATAAATACAATACTCAAACTCGACTCCACCCAAAACCCAATCCTAAAATGTACGGAACCCCGGCTGTCCACTCTTCCGGATCTCTCGACTGCATTCCTAACCTGCAAGACAATCTACAACAATCGGTATAAAACCGTTAGCTAATATTCGAGGCATTAGAATCAAGGTGAAAGGCACAAACACAAGTCAATCATCATAAACACCCAATACACTCCAAAGCACACAAGTCCGGTTTATTATCTTATTATTAAGTCATATCCCGTTCTAATTCAACTTAGGTTGTGACACGAGAATTACCGAAACTCGCCTCGGTCCCTACTTACCGGCATGGAATGGTACTGATGCGTCTGACCGTCTACCAACACGGGATAATCGCCGAGAACCTCCTAGCTCTCGCGGGAACCAGGCAAGTTGTCACCGCCCGTTATCATACACTTGGACCAAAATAATATAAGATCGGTGGTCCTATTACCAGTTTAGTTGTTATAAATAATAAGAGTAAACACACCACCAAACACACATCAATGCTAATACAAGGAATACGAGCTAAGTAAGTCCGGAGACTTACCTGTCCCAAACTAAACCCACTAAATTCCGTACTCAAATTCCGTACTCAATGTCCTATACGAGGTCACAACCCTAGCATGCTAAGTCCAACGCCAAATCCCAAAGATCATCCTATGATCGTAACGAAATATCACAATACTCATAAACATCCACATCTATATACGGTTCAAGGCCACTACTTGACATTTCCACTAGGTTATACTAGATCCATCCTAGCATGCTACTAATACTAAACATAACTAGACCGAGGAAAAAGGTAACTCACATGACGTCAAAAGACGGAAGACGGTCTATGAATTTCGGCTTGGACTCGTTAGGTCTTTATCGGGACGCTTCCGAACCTAACACCAAAACTAGACCAATTTAGCTCGTACGCTAAATTTGATCGGTATATATATATAAATTCTAAGAAAATCCCGGTTTCAAAAGCCAAAGTTAAAACTCGTTAAACCCTTTCGGGGCGAAAATATGAAATCAAACCACTTGGTCGTAAACCCGGAATTTCAACTTGAACCATAAACAGAATTTAAATCCGTAATTATATTTTTTTTTGGGCAATCTAAACAACATCATAAACCCATTGATAAAACTCGTTCTCACATCCAAGGATAAACAAAACCGTTCAACCATTTTCCGGGGCAAAAATACAATATCCAGAATTATGGGTCATGTCCGAAATTTATAAAAGCAGGGGTTAAATTGCAATGATCCAAAACTGTGGGTTAAAACCTGTAATTAATTCAAATGGCATATTTGAAATTTCCGAAAACATGGGCCATATATTGTAAATTCAAACTGGTTATAAACTGTAATTATACTAATTAAAAGGGGCCCGAAATGAAATAAAGAAGAATTCCTTCTTCAACCTTGCAACACGCAGAGGAGAAGGGGAGAGTTGTGAGGCGGCGGCTAGGGCAACAAACAACAGAGGAGGGCGGCGGCGTAGGGCTGCGTGGATCCGGCAGCGTCGGCAGCAATAGGGGCGGCACAAATCCGGTGACAGGGGTTGCTCCTTGGTGGCAGGAAAAACAAAGATGAAAGGGAGAGAAGAAGGCGGCAGTGAGAACGCTAGTCGGCGGTGGGAGAACTGCACAGGGGGCTCCGACGGTTTTAGGCGGCGGGACTGGCTGTGAGACTTGTTGCATATCTTCGTTCGAGTGGGCGTCAGAGCGAACTACAAAACAGGGTGGTGGCAAGCGAGTTCTTGCAAGTTGCACAGAGAAGGCTGGAGAAGTAGAGAGGGAGGACGAAGGAAGATCGAAGTTGGGTTGCTCCGGCAGCGTCGATGGAAATGAGGGAGACGGGAAACAGAGAAGAAGTTGAGAGCGATGATAGATTGTTGCAGATGGGAGGTTGAGCAGAAGTTTGCTCCATCCAGAATGCTTGGGAGAAGGGAGAGAAGGGTCGGGTAGAGAGGGTTGCACCTCACCAGGGTTAACGAGGGGTGGGGGGTAGGCTGAGCTAGGCCGGGTTTGGAACAGGGCTAGTGTGGGATGCATCTAGAGACAGAATAGTCTGGGCGGGGAAGGCATCCAATGTTTAAGCTGCCAGCAGGAACACGCCATCAGCTTGGCGTGGGGAAAGAAAATTAACATAAATAAAAAAAGAAATAGAAAAAAATGGCAATGAACTCGACCGAAACACCTGGATCGAGATTTTCGAATTGGAAAACTTTTCCGAAAAAAAATTAACATACGGAAATTTATACGTATATATATATATATATATATATATATATATATATATATATATATATATATATATATACATATACTCGTGATATTTAATTTACGACGTCAAAATATTTAAGTTATTAAAATATCGATGAAAGCCTAAAAAAAATAAAAATCGCAAACGCGCCTAAAATTCGGGGCGTTACATAAGATCCCCCTAAAAACAAGTTTCGTCCCGAAACTTTCCACACGCCGAACTTCTCAGTCCCTTAAGGCCAAGGTATGAACTCTCCCTCTAAGAAGGTTGAAACCTTCTAATCGACATACACAAACTACTCGAACTACCACCACAAGATATATCCGGTCATATAACACATTCCTGTACAGGGCACAACTACACATAACATCACACATGCACATAACTCAACTAAGGGAAAAAAAAGACTAGGTCTAAGCCGTCGATTATGTCGATGGTACTAGCTCAACGTAAAACTCAACCTAAGATATTATCCTCCATCTTCCAGTTAGGCTCATCGGTTCCTCGTCTACTGCTAGATCGTCATGACGGACCATATGTCTCGTATCATGTATGTACTCTGTTGACTGATACACATGAAACATCGGGTGATCACCCTCTACTCTCGGCGGCCATGCCAACCGTAAACCACTTTCCGAACTTGCGCTAAGATCTCCAAAAGATCCAATATATCGGAAACTCAACTTCCTTCTCGGGTCTTTCTCAATGCAATATCTCCATCATGTTTCTTCTTTGGTGTCTATATCAAAGAAAATCGAACTTCCAATTTACACCGTTAGCTTTGGTTCTTGTCAAACCAAACTTTGATGTTATGTTTCCTCAATTCTTGTGGCAATTCCAAGTAGCGAAGCAATTACCTAACTTCGCACCGCTTCTACTAACGATACATGCATGCTATTACTTTAACATCGTTACTCAATACTCAATCAAGACCATGTCTTGAAGGATCACTTGTACTCTTCAAACCGATCATACCTCAAGGCAATTTCAAAACAGTTGGACCAATGAATCCCCATTTTTAACTCTCAACAACTCTATTGTCCCATTAACACTTCGTTGACAGCCGGAGTAGGCTACCAGAAATGGTGTTACCTTTTGGAGAATCTCTTCACAGATCTGGTAAAGCTAAGCACATCCAAGATAACTTGTAACCTGTTGCACATCTTTCGGGGTTTGCCATCCCGAGACAACATGTCATACCTCATCTCTCTTTTCCAAGAGTGGACCCAAAATATCTCATCCGGGCATCACTAAGCCCATATGGAATAACTAAAACTCGTAGTGACTCTGATTGTTCCAAAATCCCGTACTTGCAATATCTCAGTCTCGAATTTTCAAACGATGACAATCAAGTTCTTAACTTAATCTTATAAGAAACTATCAGCCCTTGCAACTAATCGAGTAGATCTTCCATTCGTTGTAAGCGATACTTGTCCTTCATTGTCATCTTGCTCGACTTATAGTAATCGATGTACAAACGGAGATAACCGTCTCTCTTTTTGCAAACTGGTGTCCTCCATAATAACTTCAAATCAAGAATTCAAGATATACTTCTAATATGAACTTCAAATCAAGAGTTCAAGATATATTTCAACACGAACTTCAAATCCAGCTTAATAGTGAAATCCACCTTCCGATGCATTGAAAACTGTTCTATCTCGGGTTCCATCTTTTCTCTACCCATTTCATCTCGCAATGACCGACATAACCTTGTCCTAACACTTGACAAGTGGTCCACCTCGATCTGATGGGTGACGTCTTTCAACCCGTGTATTGCTCCTTCTGTAGCTACTATGTTCACCGTCCTCTTTCAAAGATCCTTCATCTACAGAACTCGAGAGACTTGCTCAAATTTTCCGACTCTTGAAGCCTTGGTTAAGCAATCCTTTAGCTTAATCCCTCTTCTCACTTCAAAGGAATGGAGATAGTAACATCTCTTGATCTCGCACATGTGTTCAGTCACAAAGGTCCTAACCACAAGACTTAATCATGCCTTGAAACAAATCAATACAATCTTCTTCGTTTTCCCTGACATCCCAACCTATGGGAGGAACTCCTCGTATTCTACATAAGCTTTCATCATAGACATCCTTTCTTCAAGTAGGCGTAGAAATTTATGCTTCATTTTCTTATGTAACGTCAAACGACCGCAGAGGCTCTAACCTCGATCTTTCGTATACTTCTTGTATATCTCATATCGACATCAAATTTCAAAACCTTAGTCTCATGTTACTCTTGTTGGCCACCTTATGCATCTCTCGGTATTCATGAACGACTTCACAACTGTACAAGTACGCCTTTAGGCTAAATTTCCCAACCATAATCACATGAAGATCCACCAATTACTCCACCAAGCACTAACACCATAACTTTATGCTTGCCGCGTTGCCCTAATCCAAATTCCTCGTTTCACGTCGTAGCTACTATGGCTTCGCCACATGAGTCACGAAAACTTTGACTTAGCTTTTACTCGCGAAAACACGACATCCATCACTTTAGAACAAACACACCATACATCCCTCTTATATTTTCCCCTTCTACGCACCATAACTATAGAAGACTCACCTCCTCTTTGTCCTTCCAATTCCCTTACCCTGATCCGTGTCGTTCCCCCATATGACAATCCCATGACCTAAGAAGGTCAAACCAGGTCGTTACAATCCCTCCTCACACGGTACGTTACTATTGCTTGCTGGAATCGAGAAATTGCTACATGATTAAGATAATTGCACTTCCCTTGATATACCTCTTATTGCCAACATTCAACCACCACGAATATTCCACATTCTGGTTACCCCTCTTCATGATCCCACATCCTGGGTTACTCTCCCCACCTTTAGTCACAAGTATACAACCTCACCTGTGCATTCCCAGAGGTCACCTGTTAACTCATTGATGACCCTCTCCAAGATCAACGACTTACCCTCCTACCACACTTCCATGTTACCATACTCCTGCAGGATACCCTCTCGGGGTATTTTGCCTTAAACTTAACTAGCTTTTTTTACTCTACTTCCAACTTCATTGGCTCCTATTACGCTCCCCTCATCTTCCCGCTTATGTAAGATAACTATACCTTCTCGCCTCTTTTGTGTCAATTGACCCACTTCATAGTCTTAACCGGCCTTCATAATGTGTTATAAGTGTATCTCCCCACATCTCTATCGTTAATAACCACTCTCTCTTCTCTTGGTTGGTAACTTAAGTCTTTCGATCCGCGCCCCTTGTTTCATCTTTCATCTTCTAAAGATCATCAGCCACACACACTTTATCCTTCTTAGCATTGCTCAGTTTCATCACCATGACGGAAAACGATTGACTCCACAAGGTAATTCTACTATGTGAACTTTCGCCATGTAATCTTCCTCGTAACTCTCATATTTCTGAAGAAGTCTCCCACTTAAGTTCTCGCAAAACCCGTCGCTTCACTTTCGAGTTCTTCTGTAAGCTTAATTTACGCATCTCATGTATCCTCGTATTAGTTTGACCACATTTCATGTCGCAAGGAAATACCACTTCTCCCCTTACTAGTATGCACTCCATTCCTTCTCGCTTCGCGTCTTTAGTTGTCCCTCCGTCTTCTTAAAGAACCATAAGTTCATCATCTGTAGTTGATCTCGTCGTTGTTCAAATGTTGATTCTATGCAACCACTCTGATGCCATCATGTCACCTCCCTTCTTGTATAACTTCCTTCTCAGTTTTGTTGAAGCTATCTCGAGGTTCTCTTCCATTTGTTTGTCCTTCGTTTACGTCATCTCTAATCCTCGGCTACGACGTCCTCTTAAAGGAGTCCGAGAAACACCAAGGTGTTTGTCAAAACGTTGTACTCAACTCGGTACTTGAGCACACTCATCCTCATATGTAACTATCCCGAGCCAAACGGCATCATCCTAACGGCGATGATAGTTTTCTATCATCATAACTATAAGGTCCAAAAACTATATGCTACTATATATCCTAGTATACGTATATGACTATATAAGTCCTATGTCCACATTGTTATAACTAGCATATCACATCCAAGCAAAACTATTACAACCACAACAAGGTCCCAACACTTATATGATATCATCATGCCATATGTAAAACTCATATCAATATAAAAATCATGCCACCATTTTCACATAACAAGTCCATCATGCATAACTATAATCAACATATAATAACAGTCCAAAACATCCTAGGTCCACGATGCATATCTACATATATACACATATCTATATGTATACTAAAAATCCAATAATCTAAGCTGCCAAGATCCGCGGAAGGAGTGGTGATCCGTACATTCTAACCCGACTCATGCATGTGATTTTAAAAACGAAAAGTCAGAACCCGTGTGGGTTCTGTTTATTCCTCATTCGACCTTTAGAAGATTGCGAGTGCCATTGTTGTCAACCTAGGGCTCTGATACCACTTTTGTAACACCCCGAATCCGCGGGACTCGGGATGCTACGGGTTGAGACCTCACAATGGGTCTCGACCCTTAGTTTGACAACAATTTTACCCGGATCTTGCAACAAGGCACAAATAAAGGCCAAAATGAAATACATTTTTATGCAATGCAATGAAACCCAAAACCATACAAACCAAAGACTTCAGCCGAGATACAACCGAAAGACCAAATGCCATACACGCGGCATACAATAAATACAATACTTAAACTCGACTCCACCCAAAACCCAATCCTAAATTGTACGGAACCCCGGCTGCCCACTCTTCCGGATCTCTCGACTGCATTCCTAACCTGCAAGACAATCTACAACAATCGGTATAAAACCGTTAGCTAATATTCGAGGCATTAGAATCAAGGTGAAAGGCACAAACACAAGTCAATCATCATAAACACCCAATACACTCCAAAGCACACAGGTCCGGTTTATTATCTTATTATTAAGTCATATCCCGTTCTAATTCAACTTAGGTTGTGACACGAGAATCACCGAAACTCGCCTCGGTCCCTACTTACCGGCATGGAATGGTACTGATGCATCTGACCGTCTACCAGCACGGGATAGTCGCCGAGAACCTCCTAGCTCTCGCGGGAGCCAGGCAAGTTGTCACCGTCCGTTATCATACACTTGGGCCAAAATTGTAACACCCCGAATTCTCAGAACTCGGAACGTTACTAGTTAGGACCTCACAATGGGTCCCGACCTCAGTTTGACAACAATATTACTAGGATCTTGCAACAAGACACAAATAAGAAAACCGAAATCCATAAAAATGTATTTGTAAAGGAAAACTGCAACAAGGTCTAACAGCCTACAGTACTTATACAACGGAAACAAACTAACTGTTTTAGCAAAGGAAAGAACACCAAAGCTACAACCCCAACCCCCACTCTAAGGAGTACGGAGACCCGGCTGACCACTACTTCCGGATCACTCAGCTGATACTCTAACCTGCAGTAAACTAAAAACACAACAAAACAACCCTTAGCTAGTTATCTAAACATTAGAAGAATAATAACAGCACACACACACATAAAATAATAAACACTCAACATGCTTTTCAAACAATCAATTTATTATCTTCATTTAAGTCATTCACTCTAATGATACTTATTTTGTGACACGAGGGATTCCAAAACCTCGCCTCCGCCCCCGTGTACCCATCAGGAGTGGATCCGATGCATCTCACCGTGTACCTGTATGGTCTGGGTATAGAGAACCTCCCAGTCTCCTGGCAGAGCTGGGCAGTGATGTCACGGCCCGTTATACATACACTTGGGCCTTAAAACATAACAACAACGGTCGTCCTAACAAGTTGTTATTATAAACACACAACACACACACCACTATCGTCATCCAACTAACATCCAGAAACCAGCTAAGTAAGTCGCAAGGACTTACCTGAATCAAATCACAACTCTCAATTTCTCACTCGGTCCGCAACCGTAGAAACTCCAACGCCTGTCACACAAGGCACGTGGATCAATAATGTATCCCACTTTCTTAGAAGTCTCCAACTTCTAAGATATATAATCGATCGCAAAGAAATTACCAAGATACCCCTATGCGGGTAAATGACCATTTTACCCCTGGTCCCGAAACTCTACAAAATTCTATAACAAGGTTCCAAACTATTATTTGGAATTCAAAACCACACTCTAACTCTCAAGGGGAGTTTGCTAAAGATTTAGAATAGTTAACTACATTCTTGACTTTCATAAAAAGTCGCTAAGGTCCAACTTTGGTTCAAGATATGAGAACCGAATAAAAATATAAAAATTTCCGAAAAAATATCTAGGTCTTCTACACGATGCACTCAGCTCATAGAAGCAAGAAAAACTCAAAAATACCCAATAACCACTTCTACACAATTCTCCAAAGTCGGATACAAAATCCAGGAATTCTATACTTAGCCAAATTTTGAGTCATTACACAACCTGCACAAACAGTCGACTTTGAGCTCCTATAGATCCAGATCCGACCGTTGGATCGGTCTACCCTTCTGATACATCATGGTATACATATCCATCTACATCATATTAAAAATTGAACGGTGGATGATAACTCTAAGATACCGAAACCTAAGCTCCAAGGTGGCTACATAACACAGTTTCAGGAATTAAAGAAACTAAGTTTTTGCAAGAGGTGTAGGGTTCGAATCTTACTTGCCTACAGTGGAATATCTCATTTTTGTGCTCCAAGTCCATGGTTCGAATCCTGTGGGAGACATGGACAGATTAATGCTCTTCAATTCTTGTGTACATGGTTCTAGACAACACTACAGAAGGCTTACCCCTCCCTTCCGGATCCAAGCTCGACCAAGCATGTCATGGTGATGGTTAGAGTGGTGTGCGAGTTTGTGCTTGCACTCGACAGATGGTGTCCCTGCTGTGGCACACAAGGGAACAATGTGTAGGTTGAAGGTGAGGATCGAGTATGGGGTAGCAAGGGAGTCACATAAGGGAACTTACTCGATCTGTTGTTCTATCTAGGGAAGCTCATCTACTGCTGCACATCGATTCACTCGGATCCAGGCTGGAGAAGAGAGGAGGGAAGGAGGACGAGAGGTGGCCTTGGGTGTAGACGGCGGTTCTTGCCATCAGTTACCAGCGAAGGGAGTGGGGAGCAAAGCTGTGACTTCTTGGCTCCAACTGCCAGCGTGCAGGGAGGAGAGATAGCCCCGCTAGCCTGATGCGGTGAGTTCCTGGCTCCAACTGCTAGCGTACAGGGACGTGCTTGATGCGGCATGACAGAATCACAGGAGGTTAGTTGAGGTCGAAGGTTAGGCTGCGTGAGAGGGAGGAGGTGAGTGAGTGTAGACGTGTGGAGGGGAGAGGTGTTACGAGAGTAGCCGGAAAGGAGGCGACATTCCTGGAGTGAACCTGAACAGGTGGAAGCGAGGTTGGAAAGGAAAGAATCATAGAGGCGTGATATCCTGCGTGATCTCGGGATCGTTACAAGCTGGAGGGAGATTCGTGACTGCTGCTCCTTGGTTGCGCTGCTCCTCTTGCTGGGCTCCAGGGCAAACGGTGTAGAGGTGAGTCACATACAAAGCGGCCCAACTTAAGAGAGGCAAGGCTGGATAACTTGGGCTGAGGTAAGGGCTGATTGGGCCGGCTGAGGTAAGGTCGAATGGGCCAACTGATTAACTTAAATTGCCTAATGATTTGGCCTACTCCCCAATAAGAAAAGGGGATGGCTGACTGTATACTTGTTATTGCCCGGAACCGTTAAAAGTACGGAATTATGTACGGACTTATTTACGGAATTATATAAGTTATCATTTTATGTGAATCAAGGTCACATAAAATGATAGAATTTAATATCGTTTTCTTTTATTTAAAAGAATTAAGGTTGGCGGATCGGAATCCGGTTTGATCCAGTATTAAACGGAGTTTAAAATTTTCAGTTATTACATGAGTGCCCTCTTAAAAGAAGTTTCGTCCCGAAACTTAGAATTATATTCCTAATCACACGACTTCCTTGGTATATCTTGGTATCATTAAATTTTTGTTTTCTACCATGCAACTACTCAATCATGATAATCATGCACACATGAAAAGAAACACAATCACTCAGTTTAAGGTAAAACATGAAAGTCAAACAACACAGCATCCGAGTGCTAACTCGCCGATACAGAAGTAATATCTACCCTCGCAAAGAACTCAGGGTAACTACGTCTAATACTCTTCTCTATCTCTCTAGTAGCCTCATCAGCTCCTCGTCTAGACCACTGGGTCCTCAACATCGTTATCTCCTTAGAACGCAGACGTCTAGTACTGCGCTCTCGGACGGCTACTGGGTACTCTACAAAAGTGTGTTCTGGCTCAACTATCAAATCCTCATGACTGATGACGTGTCTAGGATCCGGTAAGTACTCTCTTCATGGTTTGGTTTTTCTAAACTTACTTCCAGCTATCGATTATGAAATAATGATCTTAAACTTCTGTTGGCACTTTATTGAGTGTCTAGTGCTCTTTGTAATACATAAATCTTCCAATTTGTTAATGTAACAACCCTTAGGCACAATGGCGTCTTTATGAGGGTCAACATGATTTACTTAACTCCCGCCTATACTTCCCTTCTAATACTAGCAAAATCCTCTTCCAACAGACCCTTACTCTCTTACTCAATCGTAGTATGTTCTTAACCAACCGGTAAGCAGCCTCTAACCCGATTCTCTCCATATCTTTAGATCATCCTAAAAGGTTGTCGTTGCCTATTTGGGGAATCTTCCAAGGCATCGGTAAAGTTACCTCTTAAATCCGCAGTCACTAATGTCTCTTCTTAACGGTACCTACTCGTCAATTCCAACCAACACTTACACGTCCTCAGCTGATGTCGGTCCGTCTATACTTAAATTCTCAGTATCCCGGACTTACTCTTCTCATCCCTATACTGGCGTTAAATTCTTGGTGAGCATCATCTGCCCGGTTAACCCTTTCATGCTTTGCTAATTCGTTTTATCTTCCACACTTCTGTTTTCTTAGGCTTACTCTACTTCTCGAGCCCAACTGGGTCATTCATCTTAAACTAAATAGTCATTCCAAGTCCTCAACGATAGTTGGTAGGTGTCTTTGTAGTTCTGATGACTTTAGTTATCATCCCCTTGCAGTTCCCCTTGCATGGACCTTCGGTGTTGATGACTTAGGTCCCGTGATAATTGGGGTGACCTTGGACTTTTGAGTCCACCAAGGCCGTTCTCATATATACATTCCTTCGCTGGTGTCACCGGCAATATTGCCTTCATGAAACTCCGTTGTTTCCGCTACAGGGCTTCGACTCTTTCATAACGGCATTGCGATTTCTTCCAAATTCCTATATCTTTGAGGAGGTCATAACCTCTCCACACCTGTAAAGTCTACATTTTGCTTCTACACTCCATTGTAGGTATCTCTTCCATGCACCTTAGACCCTCATATCCGGGTTAACATTTTATCTCTTTTGGTCTCTCAAGCTTGTCTTGTGAACTCTTCTACTAGGTGACTCGTCTTATAACAATTTTCTCCCCTGAATCGGTCTCCACTTTCAGTTGATCATTACTGCCCATTTCATGTTGGAACCTCAGTTACGTTGTACTCTTGCATAGATTCTACAAGGCAACCTCATCTCAACACTTTATTCCAATTTAGCAAGACCCGTCTTTTAATACATGACTTTCCTCCTTACTGGTTAAGTTATCCTTTTTGGTTTACACTTTATCCATCCTAGCGTTATTGGTCCGATATGTATGACTTTTATTAAACACCTATCGGTGTCATTTGCATAAGAAACCTCAATTGTATATGATTTTCTCAAAAATCAAAGTTCTCGACTCGCATTTATTATGTTGTCCTTATGCTCATGTCGTTTTACCTTCTTTAAATCCTTACCCCCCAGTAGGGTAGTTACCCCTTGAGTTTTCTCGTATTCGCTTTACGAACCGCGTTGGTTGGTCTTATTACTTTTATCAACTATTATGCCATCAGTCGAGCTAGAATTTTCATCGGAGTACCACCATTTCTCATTACTCTTATATAGACACCTTTCGGTAATTATCTTATTGGGGTAATATCGGATCTATTTAGCAATCTTTAGTCATTCAACTTTACTCCTTCTCATGTCTGTTGTAGCCAACTTACAGATTCCATCTGCAATCACCTCACAACTCAATCATACATTTCACCAAGGTTGTAAATCATACTCTCTATGTTTGTGCCGCCTCTAAAATTCCAATTATTCTGTGTCACATATTTAATCACAAGGGCTCATCTGTCAATCTAGACAGTTTGACCCCACTTTTCCTTGGAGGAGCACCATCAGTCCTACTCGGGTGGAATGCTAAGACATAGGACATGTCCGCAGTCATCTGTTTCTTCTTACTCTTCTAGTTCTTCTTACAGGAATCCCTCCTTACTAACTTTGATAGGTATCTTTCCTTAATCAATAGTAAGCAACTACTCACAACAATTCTCTTTACACCATTACTATCATCAATGGTCATTACCGACCATTAAGAGCTTCTCTTTAATTTCTTTATTAGAGTTGTCGTATTGGACCCATTCAATGTTACCATCAAGGCTTCTAGTACTTGTATTGATGTAACTTCACCATTGCCGTCGTTGATCTCTGAAAGAAATTCACCAGATGTCGGTAAAATTCCTTTATAACCTTGTGGTTATTCTTCTTATCTGTCAACCAACCATCGTTAGTCAGATAGTACGTGTAAATTCTCTATTGTTACCCATTAGTCTGTAGTTGACCTTCTATAAGATCGAAGACTTACTTTTCTTCTACCTCTTTTGAGGTTTGATATACATGGTGAAAGTATATCTCTTCCATTTATTTCCTTTAGCTCCTTCTACAAGTTACACTCCTATAAGAGCACTATACTCTTACGAGTCTAGTTGTATTTTCGTCTTCCGTCAACGGCTTATCAATTCTTCTACGATATCTTGCAGGCATTTCTCTATGATTCTTTTACCTGAGTTAGTGTCCACTTGCGGTTCGCTGTTATGACCCGCTAGTGTTATTAAGTTAAATCCCTTCGTGAGTGAGAAGTTATTTGAGACCCTCTTTTTCACCAAGACCATTCTCCTACACTTTCCTTCCTTGGGATGCTACTTGTACTTCCGCCTTTATAGAAATCCGGTCTTTGTTGTATCCCGATCCTTGTTGTAATTCTTGTATGCTCTAGGAGGTCACACCACTTCCATGTTGGTGAAATCGGCCTTCCCCTTTCTAGCAACCTGTAAGCTTTCATTTTGCGGCTCTTTAATTCTTCGTATCGGGATGGACAATGTATCTTATCTTGAATCCTACGCTTATGATTGTCTTGGTTTCCCATCTTGATTGTGGTGACAAGTGGCTTGTCGAGAGTGATCATATTCCGCTCTGCTTCTAGCCTCAACTTTCACCTTCGGGTCCGTCAGTAAGCTGAGATTCATTGCCTCTTGTCTGGATCGCTACTATATTTCACCTTGACCTTCATGCCTATTTGTGTTTCTGAAGGCATTCCTTTGTTTGTAACGTTGCTTTACACCACACTTGAAAGAGCCTATGGTTTGTCTCTTCCAATTTGTGTACTTATCGGTCATCTAACGCTTTTCCGGAACTACTCTCAAGTGTATTCTTCATTTGATCCAATTGAGTTGACTCGGAATTCATTTCTTGTCATCGTCGTTAGTGTTGTCTTTTAGTCTTCACTTTTCCGTCTCGACGTTCTTTAACAAGTTCAATGGAGTTGTCCGGACGTTCGCCTACCCTAATGCACATAAGATGTGCATACTAATCCTCGCGTTGACACCCTTGAAAAATCTACTTAGATGTGTCAAAGGGGTGAGAACTCATTATGTTATCTACTTTAAGGACATAACATAACTACAATTTCCGCTAATCTTCGGCCTTTATTTATTTATACTACATCTCTTTATAATCAACCTAATAAGTCCAACTAAAGTAAAACCTAAAGTCCATACTAAGCATACTGAGATCCGCGATAGTAGTGGTGGTCAGCCGTACTTTTCTATCCCCAACCAGTCTATGCATGCATTTGAAAACCAAAAGTTATTTTTAAAACTCAGATCCCTTTTCGGGTTCTACTTAAGTACTTATTCGGTCTTTCAGAAGATTTCAAGTGCCATTGTTGCCAACCTAGAGCTTTGATACCATGTTGTAACACCCCGAATTCTCAGAACTCGGAACGTTACTAGTTAGGACCTCACAATGGGTCCCGACCTCAGTTTGACAACAATATTACTAGGATCTTGCAACAAGACACAAATAAAAAAACCGAAATCCATAAAAATGTATTTGTAAAGGATAACTGTAACAAGGTCTAACAGCCTACAGTACTTATACAACGGAAACAAACTAACTATTTTAACAAAGGAAAGAACACCAAAACTACAACCCCAACCCCAACTCTAAGGAGTACGGAGACCCGGCTGACCACTACTTCCGGATCACTCAGTTGATGCTCTAACCTGCAGTAAACTAAAAACACAACAAAACAACCCTTAGCTAGTTATCTAAACATTAGAAGAATAATAACAGCACACACACACATAAAATAATAAACACTCAACATGCTTTCAAACAATCCATTTATTATCTTCATTTAAGTCATTCACTCTAATGATACTTATTTTGTGACACGAGGGATTCCCAAACCTCGCCTCCGCCCCCGTGTACCCATCAGGAGTGGATCCGATGCATCTCACCGTGTACATGTATGGTCTGGGTATAGAGAACCTCCCAGTCTCCTGGCAGAGCTGGGCAGTGATGTCACGGCCCGTTATACATACACTTGGGCCTTAAAACATAACAACAACGGTCGTCCTAACAAGTTGTTATTATAAACACACAACACACACACCACTATCGTCATCCAACTGACATCCAGAAACCAGCTAAGTAAGTCGCAAGGACTTACTTGAATCAAATCACAACTCTCAATTTCTCACTCGGTCCGCAACCGTAGAAACTCCAACGCCTGTCACACAAGGCACGTGGATCAATAATGTATCCCACTTTCTTAGAAGTCTCCAACTTCTAATATATATAATCGATCGCAAAGAAATTACCAAGATACCCCTATGCGGGTAAATGACCATTTTACCCCTGGTCCCGAAACTCTACAAAATTCTATAACAAGGTTCCAAACTATTATTTGGAATTCAAAACCACACTCTAACTCTCAAGGGGAGTTTGCTAAAGATTTAGAATAGTTAACTACATTCTTGACTTTCATAAAAAGTCGCTAAGGTCCAACTTTGGTTCAAGATATGAGAACCGAATAAAAATATAAAAATTTCCGAAAAAATATCTAGGTTTTCTACACGATGCACTCAGCTCATAGAAGCAAGAAAAACTCAAAAATACCCAATAACAACTTCTACACAATTCTTCAAAGTCGGATACAAAATCCAGGAATTCTATACTTAGCCAAATTTTGAGTCATTACACAACCTGCACAAATAGTCGACTTTGAGCTCCTATAGATCCAGATCCAACCGTTGGATCGGTCTACCCTTCTGATACATCACGGTATACATATCCATCTACATCATATTAAAAATTGAACGGTGGATGATAACTCTAAGATACCGAAACCTAAGCTCCAAGGTGGCTACATAACACAGTTTCAGGAATTAAAGAAACTAAGTTTTTGCAAGAGGTGTAGGGTTCGAATCTTACTTGCCTACAGTGGAATATCTCATTTTTGTGCTCCAAGTCCATGGTTCGAATCCTGTGGGAGACATGGACAGATTAATGTTCTTCAATTCTTGTGTACATGGTTCTAGACAACACTACAGAAGGCTTACCCCTCCCTTCCGGATCCAAGCTCGACCAAGCATGTCATGGTGATGGTTAGAGTGGTGTGCGAGTTTGTGCTTGCACTCGACAGATGGTGTCCCTGCTGTGGCACACAAGGGAACAATGTGTAGGTTGAAGGTGAGGATCGAGTATGGGGTAGCAAGGGAGTCACATAAGGGAACTTACTCGATCTGTTGTTCTATCTAGGGAAGCTCATCTACTGCTGCACATCGATTCACTCGGATCCAGGCTGGAGAAGAGAGGAGGGAAGGAGGACGAGAGGTGGCCTTGGGTGTAGACGGCGGTTCTTGCCATCAGTTACCAGCGAAGGGAGTGGGGAGCAAAGCTGTGACTTCTTGGCTCCAACTGCGAGCGTGCAGGGAGGAGAGATAGCCCCGCTAGCCTGATGCGGTGAGTTCCTGGCTCCAACTGCTAGCGTACAGGGACGTGCTTGATGCGGCATGACAGAATCACAGGAGGTTAGTTGAGGTCGAAGGTTAGGCTGCGTGAGAGGGAGGAGGTGAGTGAGTGTAGACGTGTGGAGGGGAGAGGTGTTACGAGAGTAGCCGGAAAGGAGGCGACATTCCTGGAGTGAACCTGAACAGGTGGAAGCGAGGTTGGAAAGGAAAGAATCATAGAGGCGTGATATCCTGCGTGATCTCGGGATCGTTACAAGCTGGAGGGAGATTCGTGACTGCTGCTCCTTGGTTGTGTTGCTCCACTTGCTGGGCTCCAGGGCAAACGGTGTAGAGGTGAGTCACGTACAAAGCGGCCCAACTTAAGAGAGGCAAGGCTGGATAACTTGGGCTGAGGTAAGGGCTGATTGGGCCGGCTGAGGTAAGGTCGAATGGGCCAACTGATTAACTAAAATGGCCTAATTATTTGGCCTACTCCCCAATAAGAAAAGGGGATGGCTGACTGTATACTCGTTATTGCCCGGAACCGTTAAAAGTACGGAATTATGTACGGACTTATTTACGGAATTATATAAGTTATCATTTTATGTGAATCAAGGTCACATAAAATGATAGAATTTAATATCGTTTTCTTTTATTTAAAAGAATTAAGGTTGGCGGATCGGAATCCGGTTTGATCCAGTATTAAACGGAGTTTAAAATTTTCAGTTATTACAAAAATAATATAAGGTCGGTGGTCCTATTACCGGTTTAGTTGTTATAAATAATAAGAGTAAACACACACCACCAAATACACATCAATGCTAATACAAGGAATACGAGCTAAGTAAGTCCGGAGACCAGTGTTCTAAAATACGGTCTGCACGGCCGTCTAGACGGTGTCCAGACGCTGGACAGTGGGCAATTGTCCCGTATTTGCCCTGGACGGAACATTCTGGACAGTTTGGGGGTAGAACAGTCCGGAACGGGTTCAATACAGTTTTGAGACGGCCGGAACGGTCGAAACGCTTTAATCGTTTTAGAAAAAAAAAACCCTAAAATGTAAATATGGAATGAGGGGATGGAGAAGGGGAAGCGGGAGAGATGAGAGAACAAGGAGGACCTGAAAGGGGAAGAGCGAGAGAAGAGAGAAAACGGAAGGAGAGAAGAGAGGAGGAGACATGGAGTGAGGGGAGAAACATGTCATTCACCATGGAAGAGGCGGGTGTAGGAACTCCTTTCTTTGGTTTTTCTATCGACATTACAGAGTTGCGGCTGAAGAAGGAGGAGAATTGGAGAGTCCAGAGGTGTCTGCTAGGGTTTTAGAAATTTAGGTTAATTACCAAATAATACCCCAATTTATTAAATATTTTCATAACATCCCAAATAAATTTAACTTTATATAATTTATCCTAATTAACTACCAAATAGTGCTCTAATTTATTAAAAATTGTATTAACATCCCAAATAAAATTAAACTTTATAAAAATTACCATAATTAATTACAAATGGTGCCCTAATTTATTAAAATTGTCCACACCATTGAAATTTTAATACATTTTATCAAAAACGTCTTGTCCGTCTAGAATCCGTCTAGACGGCCGTCTAGCCGTCTAGACGCTAGACGGTGCCCCTCCGTCCCGTCTCCGTTTCACGTATTTTGGAACATTGCCGGAGACTTACCTGTCCCAAACTAAACCCGCTAAATTCCGTACTCAATTTCCCGCAGGAATGTAACTCAACGCCTGATCACACAAGGCACACAATCAATAACTAACCAATAAGCTAGAAGCCCGAGGGCTTCTAGTCTCCCAAACCTATACGAGGTCACAACCCTAGCATGCTAGGTCCAACACCAAATCCCAAAGATCATCCTATGATCGTAACGAAATATCACAATACTCATAAACATCCACTTCTATATACGGTTCAAGGCCACTACTTGGCATTTCCACTAAGTTATACTAGATCCATCCTAGCATGCTACTAATACTAAACATAACTAGACCGAGGAAAAAGGTAACTCACGTGACGTCAAAAGACGGAAGACGGTCTATGGATGTCGGCTTGGACTCGTTAGGTCTTTATCGGGACGCTTCCGAACCTAACACCAAAACTAGACCAATTTAGCTCGTACGCTAAATTTGATCGGTATATATATATATATATATAAATTCTAAGAAAATCCCGGTTTCAAAAGCCAACGTTAAAACTCGTTAAACCCTTCCGGGGCGAAAATATGAAATCAAACCACTTGGTCGTAAACCCGGAATTTCAACTTGAACCATAAACCGAATTTAAATCCGTAATTATATTTTTCGGGCAATCTAAACAACATCATAAACCCATTGGTAAAACTCGTTCTCACATCCAAGGATAAACAAAACCGTTCAACCAATTTCCGGGGCAAAAATACAATATCCAGAATTATGGGTCATGTCCGAAATTTATTTCAGCAGGGGTTAAATTGCAATGATCCAAAACTATGGGTTAAAAACTGTAATTAATTCAAACGGCATATTTGAAATTTCCAAAAACATGGGCCATATATTGTAAATGCAAACTGGGTTATAAATTGTAATTATACTCATTAAAAGGGACCCGAAATGAAATAAAGAAGAATTCCTTCTTCAACCTTGCAACACGCAGAGGAGAAGGGGAGAGTTGTGAGGCGGCGGCTAGGGCAACAAACAGCAGAGGAGGGCGGTGGCGTAGGGCTGCGTGGATCCGGCAGCGTCGGCAGCAATAGGGGCGGCTCAAATCCGGTGACAGGGGCTGCTCCTTGGCGGCAGGAAAAACAGAGATGAAAGGGAGAGAAGAAGGCGGCAGTGAGAACGTGAGTCGGCGGTGGGAGAACTGCACAGGGGGCTCCGACGGTTTTAGGCGGCGGGACTGGCTGTGAGACTTGTTGCAGATCTTCGTTCGAGTGGGCGTCAGAGCGAACTACAAAACAGGGCGGTGGCAAGCGAGTTCTTGCGAGTTGCACAGAGAAGGCTGGAGAAGTAGAGAGGGAGGACGAAGAGAGATCGAAGTTGGGTTGCTCCGGCGGCGTCGATGGAAATGAGGGAGACGAGAAACAGAGAAGAAGCTGAGAGCGATGATAGATTGTTGCAGATGGGAGGTTGAGCAGAAGTTTGCTCCATCCCAAATGTTTGGGAGAAGGGAGAGAAGGGTCAGGTAGAGAGGGTTGCACCTCACCAGGGTTAACGTGGGGTGGGGGGTAGGCTGAGCTAGGCCGGAGTTGGAACAGGGCTAGTGTGGGATGCATCTAGAGACAAAATAGTTTGGGCGGGGAAGGCATCCAATGTTTAAGCTGCCAGCAGGAACACGCCATCACCTTGGCGTGGGGAAAGAAAATAAACATAAATAAAAAAAAGAAATAGAAAAAAATGGCAATGAACTCGACCGAAACACCTGGATCGAGATTTTCGAATTGGAAAACTTTTCCGAAAAAAAATTAACATACGGAAATTTATAGGTACATATATATATATATATATATATATATATATATATATATATATATATATATATATATATATATATATATATATATATATATATATATATATATACTCGTGATATTTAATTTACGACGTCAAAATAATCATAAACATATTTAAATTATTAAAATATCAATGAAAGCCTAAAAAAAATAAAAATCGCAAACGCGCCTAAAATTCGGGGTGTTACACTACACAAGTCAAGTCTCAACGCCTGATTATGAAAGAACATATTGGTGAAAAAGGTATCCGACAATCTTAGCAATCTCCAACTTCTAAGTTAACATGGTTCATCTAAGAGAAGGAATAAAAAGCCTTATATGTAAAATGACCATTTTACCCCTATTCCGAAAAACCCTAAAAGTCTGGGACATCTCAAGAACTTTCATTGGAATTCCCAGGCATAAATTCCAACTCTAAAAGAGAGATCTAGCTAGTTGGAAAAATTTTCCGGCTTTCACACTTCTTAAGAAAGACTGAGATACCTTGACTTAACTAACACGTTTCACTAGATTCCAAGGAATTTCGAGGAACACCTAAGAGTTCGAAACATGTCTACTCCTACTAGTTAACCAATAGTCTAAAATACGTATCACTAAGATCTTCCGACATATACCTCAACATAACAGCCTAAATTCTTCACACAAACTTATAACGGTCTAATTAATTAGACCATGTCCCGGGTCTAGTCTCATCAATAGAACATCTCCGGAAAAACCCGACGTTTAACTAGTATTCCTCCTCAACCAACAAGCAAAAGTTTATAACCTTCATATACTCATGTATACCACAATCCTCTTACACACTCACTCAAATTTCATGTACATAATGTACACTTCAATTACAACACTCCAACAAAACTCAGCAACCTTTTAAATCTAACTACTAATATACCAAAACATACATGAAATGAACCTTAACATAAAAAGGCCACTCTTAAACTTAGAAAATGGTACTGCAGTAAGCTAAGCTCACCTAACCCACATGAAATGCTTCAGCACATGGAAGGAGAGAGGGCGTCGGAAGTCGGCAGCTCAGGCGGCGGAGCAGGCGGCAAGGCGGTGGTGATGGCGGAGGAAAGTTCTCGGCCGCCAGCCATCCGCAAGGACAGAGTGCAAACCTTCACCCGTTGGCTTGCAGCGAGAGAGGAGGATGTAATACCCGGAAACTTTATTTCCGGTTTAGTACCCGATCAAACCGGTTCTTCAATCCGATGACCTTGCCAAAACCTACCTAAAGTTTTACTAAAACAAATTTCTATCATTTTATGTACTTTTTTTAAGTCACATAAAATGATGAGGTTCAAAACCCTAATCCAAGTCATGACATGGGTATAGACAAGATTTTGACAACCTTACGACGAAGCCATGACGGGACCATGGCGACTTTTGACGAGTCTAGGACAAGGCCATGACAATTGTTGACAAGACCATGACAAGGTCTTGACAACCTCCAGCCCAACCATTTTTCCCTTGTTTCTGGCCCAACTCTCATGTCTGTCTCGCCTCAGCCCATTTCTATGCGTGCCTCCAACCAGCCCAGATCACTCCCGGCCCAGATCACTCCCGGCCCAGAGAGAAGGTGGCCTGTACTCCGTAACCCTCGCAGCCAGAAGCCCAGCGGATAAGATCTTGTGTAACCGTTACATCGTTTCCCTTCTTTCCCTCTTAACTGCATCTCTCTCCTATCGTGAAGATTTCCACGTTCAGCACATACCCGGCTCCTTCCTATTTTGTATTTTTCTTTCCGCTACGACTACGGATCTTCCCTACATCACGCCACTAACCTAGACAACGAGTATAGACGGAACTCACAGCCTGGCAACTGGCGTTGAGAGCAGCCAAGTTCCGACTAGTCTAGTTAGTATTCAACAGCGTCGGGTACTACTTCATCTTCAACGATCAAGCAGGGAGGCCCCACACTGCAGACGGTCCACCGCAGCGTATCTCGGACGCCACCAGCACTGTTGCACGTAAGTGAGTCGGGTTTCCCTTTCCTCTTTAACCTTTTGTACAACAAACATCGTGAGGCCGGAATGAACACTAACTATGCATCCCCACAGGACACATACCTTGCAGCTAGACACATACCACACCAGCGCCCCTTGACCTCTGTTGAAGACGAGTCTCGAGCGTAGATCCAAGTTGCACAGCAGTGAGTTTCCTCCCTTCCCACCCTCTGTCTCTTCGTCTATTGTAGTAACTGCAGTAACCAGGTTGTAGGTTGTCTTAGGGACGAGTAACAGGGGGCTGAAGGAGGCCAATTTGTACATGGGTTCACGGCTGAGCGTGTAGAATATGAGAGTGGTGACAGTGAGTTGTGTGTATATGTGTTAGTGTTTTTCATAGGATTCGAACCTAGGATTTGTGGACTAGTATTATGCAGTTTTGGTGGGTAGTGAGACTCGAACTAGGGACCTCTTGATAGATTTAATGGTGTTTTAGATTGACAGCAAGAATCGAAATGGAGACCTCCTGCATACATTGTTTTCCAGCTTTGACATACTAACTTTAGGAGCTAGTTTTGATATCTTAGATTGAACGTCCACCGTTGAATTTTTAATATGTTGTAGATTGAAATACGTAGTTTACTTTGTTAAAATTTGAGAGAAAGTTAACGGTCGGATTGGGATTTACGAGGTCCTAAAGTAGGACAGTTGGGTTGTTTTTACAACAGAAGAAAATTTGACTAAGTATAGAAATTCTAGTTTTTATTCCAACTTTAGAGAATTATGTAGGAGTTATGGTTGAGTATTTTTGAGAGATCTTTGCCCCTATGTTTAGTATGCATATCATAGAGGATCTAGAGATTTATGTCGGAATTTAATACTTTTATCCGAGCCTCACATCTTAAGCCAAAGTTGGACCTTAGCGACTTTTTATGAAAGTCAAGAATGTGTTTAACTCTTATAAAACTTTAACAAACTTCCTTTCTAGAGTGAGAGTGGGATTTTGAGTTCAAAAGAATAGTTTGGAACCTTGTTATAGAATTTTGTAGAGTTTCGGGACCAGGGGTAAAATGGTCATTTACTCGCATAAGGGTATTTTGGTAATTTCTTTATGATCGATTATATATCTTAGAAGTTGGAGACTTCTAAGAAAGTTAGATACTTTATCGATCCACGTGCCTTGTGTGACAGGTGTTGGAGTTTCTACGGTTGCGGACCGAGTGAGAAATTGAGAGTTGTGATTTGATTCAAGTAAGTCCTTGCGACTTACTTAGCTGGTTTTTGGATATTAGTTGAGTGATAATAGTGGTGTGTGTACCATGTGTGTTATAATAACAACTTGTTAGGACGACCGTCGTTATTATGTGTTAAGGCCCAAGTGTATGTATAACACGCCGTGACATCACTGCCCAGCTTTGTCAAGAGATTGGGAGGTTCTCTATACCCAGACTATACAGGTACACGGTGAGATGCATCGGATCCACTCCTGATGGGTACACGGGGGTGGAGGCGAGGTTAGGGAATCCCTCGTGTCACAAAATAAGTATCATTATTAAGAGTGAATGACTTAAATGAAGATAATAAATGGATTGTTTGAAAGCATGATGAGTGTTTATTATTTGGACAAATTAGGTAAGTAGGCTTTTTTAGGTTTTGTGAAAAGTAACTAGGCTTTTTGTATAATCCGTTTAGTAAGTAGACCCCTTTTTTTTACTGTTGAAAGCCCACATTCACCGTAACCCTAACTTCTTTCTTCCCTAGTCACGAGCAGCAGACACAACAACAACACAAGCTATCTTCTTCTTCCCTTGGAGCTGAGCAGCAACGCCTTTTGAAGCAGCTCATCTTCTTCCTTTCTTCTTCTTCGATCGCCAAGGAGAAGATATTCAATAGGTATGTTGTTCGGCTTTCAAGTTTCAATGTCCTCATCTTCAAGCTTTCGTTTTTGCCTCTTCTCCCTCCCTCTCTTCTTCTTCTTAATCAGTTTCGGTGGTTCTCTCGGTTTCGACCGGAAAATGGGGTTAATCAGCATGTGACTGACCTACGTGAAGACGAGATTTAGATCTAGATCTACATCTAGATCTAGATCTAGATCCGATATGGAATGTGCGCTTTCCTATGTGTGGTAAGGATGAGAATGTACAGAGGTGGAGAGGAGCGGAGAAGCTCGAAGAAGAGGGCAAATTCCAGGTGGTGGCGGCGGTCTTGATCCGGCGTCGACGAGGGGTTGATTGAGATGGTTGATGGTCGTTATGATGAGATCCTTCTTCCTGAGGCCTAAGGACTCAAGATAATTTTTGCACACTAAACCCAAGTTGCGCTTGATTCACTCGTTTACACTAGAGATACTATGCAATCAAATCTATAAGATAGTTTATTCCGAGAGAGTTGTCTGAAGAGATAGGACACTCTCGACTTCTTTGGCTTTCGCGTTCCTCTCTGCAACTATTTTCGACATACCAAACATCTGAAACAAAAAATTAGTTAATGAATCTCTTGCAAGTCTGACTATGGTCACTGATGTGATAAAATGAATGAGTGGCTCACCTTCTGAGTTGTTTTGGAGCTGCACTTGATGCCTTAGTTTGACCTTGATGAAATAGAAGGGTTTGGAGCTGCACTTGATGCCTTAGTTTCACCTTGGCTCTGTTGTGATTTCATCCTAGACTGTATAAAAATAAGAATTTTTCATAATATCTATTATTTAGTTTCTGGTAAGATAATTTATAGTATATAGTTTTTGATAATATAATTTCTGGTATGTGAAAAATTATGGTATTTGTAAATTTTTGGTATTTGAAAATTCTGGTATGAAAAAATTATGGTATGAATTTTCTGGTATGAAATTTCTGGTTTGAACTTTTAGTATGATAATTTCTGGTATGAACTTTTCCGGTATGAAATTTCTGTTATGAAAATTCTGGTATGAGAAATTCCGGTATGAGAAATTTCCAAAAAATAAAAAAGAAAATAAAAAATAAATAAATAAATGCAAGAAAAATAATAAAAGAAAACAAATTCAGTAATTAAAAATTAAAAGTTATACTTATATAACAAATAACAAACACCATTTATTCTTTCTTTCTAAATAGAAGGGTTAATAATTTTTACCTACTATTAAATGAAAAGTGGTAACAAATTTGGGGTACACTTTGTTAAACAAAAACTCAAAAAAGCCAAGTATGTCAAATTCTCCCTTATTATTTTATGTGTGTGTGTGTTATTATTATTCTCCTAATGCTTGGATAACTAGCTAATGGTTGCTTTGTTGTGTTTTTAGATTTACCACACGTTAGAACAGCAGCTGAGTGATCCGGAAGTAGTGGTCAGCCGGGTCTCCGTACTCCTTAGAGTGGGGGTTTGGGGTTGTTATCTTGTCGTTCTTTCCTTTTGTTAAGACAATTGGTCTTTTTTGTCACACCCCGGATTCTCAGAACCCGGGATATTACGGGTTAGGACCTCACAATGGGTCCCGACCTCAGTTTGACAACAATATTACTAGGATCTTGCAACAAGACACAAATAAGAAAAATCGAAATTCATAAAATTTATTTGTAAAAGGATGAATGCAACAAAGTCTAACAGCCTATCGTACTTAAACAACGGAAAAGACTAACAGTCTTAACAAAAGGCAAAGACAACAAAGCAACAACCCAAACCCCCACTCTAAAGAGTACGGAGACCCGGCTGACCACTACTTCCGGATCACTCAGCTGTTGTTCTATCCTGCAGTAAATCTAAAAACACAACAAAACAACCATTAGCTAGTTATCTAAACATTAGGAGTATAATAACAGCACACACACATATAAAATAATAAACACTCATCATGCTTTCAAACAGTCCATTTATTATCTTCATTTAAGTCATCCACTCTAATGATACTTATTTTGTGACACGAGGGATTCCCAAACCTCGCCTCCGCCCCCGTGTACCCATCAGGAGTGGATCCGATGCATCTCACCGTGTACCTGGATGGTCTGGGTATAGAGAACCTCCCAGTCTCCTGGCAGAGCTGGGCAGTGATGTCACAGCCCGTTATACATACACTTGGGCCTTAAAACATAATAACCACGGTCGTTCTAACAAGTTGTTATTTATTATAACACACATTGTACACACACAACCATCATCACCCAACTAATATCCAGAAACCAGCTAAGTAAGTCGCAAGGACTTACCTTGATCAAAATCGCTTTCTCAAATCTCAACTCGATCCGAACCCGTGGTAACTCAAATGCCTGTCAAATAAGGCATGTGGATCAAAATCACATCCAGATGTCCAACCTCATGCGAAGGAATTACGGAAAAAGCTCTCTTACGGTAAAAGACCATTTTACCCTTAGTGCCGAAAATTCTCAAAGTCTATCATTTAGTTCTAATATTTTCTTTTAGAACCTATGTCCATAATCTAGTTCTCATTGAAAAGTTTGGTAAGGATTTAGTAAGGTTTTGTAAGAGTTATCCAACATTCTTAATTTATACCATAGTCGTTAAAGCCTGATTTTGGGTTCATAAACGCCGCTTGGATAAGGTTATAAAAATTCCAAAAAAAACTTAGATCCTCTATGATATGCATACTAAACATAGGGGTAATTATCTCTCACAAAAACTTAATCATAACTCTCCCATAAATCTCCAAGTGGGAATGAAAGCTGAAAAATTCTATACTTAGTCAATTTCTGAGTGCTTTCACAACTGCACAACCAGCCTACTTTGGGCTCCTATAAATCCAGATCCGACCGTTGGATCGATCTTAACTTCTGATACATAACAGTATGCAAATCACTCTATATCATACTAGAAATTGAACGGTGAGTTATATGTTTAAGGTATCGAACAAAAGGCTCAAAGTTGACTGTAACACTGCAATTTCTGGAAATCAAAAAATTCAACAAGATGTATTTGATATTAGGTCTGATTATTACCGATGTTAAACTCATGTTCTGGATCCCAACTGCACGTCACCAGTTCGATCCTTCCCAGCCTCCACTTCTTCTAATGGTCTGCTGAAACAGATCTTCACTTCGAGTTCTATAAACATCGACAGACAATGAAGGGTGCAAGGCATGTCACGTGGTTTGTGCAATGTCTTCTGGACGCTAGGTGCACGGAGGGCTGGATTGTTTCGTTTCACTGAGTGCACGCAGAAGGAGGTCCGATATTAGGATGGTTGTTTACAACAGAGGCAAGGACGGTGTGTCCAGGGAAGGAAGGAGGCCGGTCGACGCTTCTGTTGACGACGAAGGAAAGAGGAGGGCGAGGCGTGCAACCGCTGTTGTGATGTGCTCGGCGATCGAAGGGGAGGACGGTGGAGTTGTCTTCTGCCTGTTGGGACTCGGAGAGGAAGGCTGGGAACGTTCCTTGATCGAGTTCCTGAGTTGCTGTCCACTGCTACCCATCTGCAGGTGCGTTTCCTCATACGGTTGCTGGGCTCGAAGATGCAAAAGAGGTGAAGGTTCACTCACCGGAAAGGAAACGAAGACGCCGGTGTGAGACGTGCCCAGGCCGCCGCTACTGTTACCGGTGGAGGTGGGAGTTGAAAGTTGCGTCGGTCATGCGGTCGATGTGTCCTCTGTTACGTGCAAAAGCTCCGAGTGGTTTAGGTTAGAAGGCTAACATGGAGGGGTGGAGATCTAAGGAGAAGAGATGCTCTCGGTCTCTGCTTGCTGTGCGAGACAAAAAGGAGAAGAGAGAAGGATGTTTGAGAGTTGTAAAAATGGCTAGAGGTTGGGCGGCAGGTTGTTTACGGTGAAGGAGAGAGTTGGTTGTAGATTAGGGTTGGAAGAAGATTATGTTAAAATTAGGATTAGGTTTAAGTTAGAGATTTGGGCCGGTTTATGTAACATCCCGAATTCTCAGAACTCGAAACGTTACTGGTTAGGACCTCACAATGGGTCCCGACCTCAGTTTGACAACAATTTTACTAGGATCTTGCAACAAGACACAAATAAGAAAAACCGAAATTCATAAAATGTATTGGTAAAAGGATGAATGCAACAAAAACTAACAACCTATCGTACTTAAACATCGGAAAGGACTAACTGTCTTAACAAAAGGGAAAGACAACAAGGCAACAACCCAAACCCCCACTCTAAAGAGTACGGAGACCCGGCTGACCACTACTTCCGGATCACTCAGCTGTTGTTCTAACCTGCAGTAAATCTAAAAACACAACAAAACAACCATTAGCTAGTTATCTAAACATTAGGAGAATAATAATAGCACACACACACATAAAATAATAAACACTCATCATGCTTTCAAACAATCCATTTATTATCTTCATTTAAGTCATTCACTCTAATGATACTTATTTTGTGACACGAGGGATTCCCAAACCTCGCCTCCGCCCCCGTGTACCCATCAGGAGTGGATCCGATGCATCTCACCGTGTACCTGTATGGTCTGGGTATAGAGAACCTCCCAGTCTCCTGGCAGAGCTGGGCAGTGATGTCACGGCCCGTTATACATGCACTTGGACCTTACAACATAATAACCACGGTCGTCCTAACAAGTTGTTATTTTATTATAACACACATTGCACACACACAACCATTATCACCCAACTAATGTCCAGAAACCAGCTAAGTAAGTCGCAAGGACTTACCTGAGTCCAAACACTCTCTAACACGTCTCAAAATAGTCCGTACTCGTGGTAACTCAAACGCCTGTCAATTAAGGCATGTGGATCAAAATCACATCTCAATTTCCAACCTCATGCGAAGGAATTACGGAAAAAGCTCTCTTACGGTAAAAGACCAATTTACCGTTAGTGTCGTAAATTCTTGAAGTTTATTCTTGAATTCTACTAATTTATTTCATATCTTGTTTTCCATAAATTATGTCTCTCGGATAGCTACTTATAGTTATAAGGTCCAAACTCGAGACAACCTGAAGAAGGACAACACTCCTTCTCTCCGGTTACTAATTACGCTTCTACATATATTATACCGTCAAACATGTTTTTAACCTTTCTCCTCAACTCAATTATTTTTACATAATTTCAACTCCCAACTCGTACTTATATATTTATACCCATATATCTACCTATATATACCTATATACATACTTATATATATACTTATATATACACCTATATATATACTTATATATACCTATATATATATATATATATATATATATATATATATATATATATATATATATATATATATATATATATATATATATTTATATATACCCCACACGTACACCTCATTACTCCTACCTAGCATACATATCTTTACTTATCCCACTTTAACTACGGTTTGCCTACATGTCTCTATACTCTTATAAACATATATATATATATATACTCAGCATACTACCCTACATATATACACATACATACTCAGCACACTACCTTTACATACTCAGCACACTATCTATACTCAGTGCTGTCCAGAATAGGTCATCCCCAGCACCATTATTACGGGTAAACCAATGGGGAAAAGAAGAGAGGTAAGGGCGGCAGTTTGCTCACCTAAAAGCCGCCGGAGAGGGTCGAGAAGCACCGCCACAAACGCTACCGCGTGTCCGCCTGCGGTGCGGTAAGGCACCACCCTGTTGTGCCAGCAGCCGACTCCGTCTCTAAGGCTTACAAGTGCTCACTCAATGCTCGCGGTGCTGCGTCGTTCCCGTCGATGGAGGTGTGGTCTGGAGCGGATGCTGAAGTGGAACAGTCTCTCGCGGTTCGTTAAACGGAAAGCACCGCCTCTAGTCGCTCTCCTCCTCACGACAGCGTCGCAGATTCGCCGAAGGATGCAGCCGCCGCTTGGCTGGGAAGACCGCCTTGTTGTGTACGCCTGGTCGCCGGTGATGTGCAGGTACTGGCGTCGAGAGAGAGATCGGCTAGGAGGGTTGTAGTCGGTCGTAGAAGAGTTGAAGTTGGTCTCGGTATTACGCTCTTGTGCAGCGGCAACCGTTGACGAAGGAAATAGTCGATTAGGTTAGGGTTAAGTTGCTTAGGATAGAGTTAATTAGGTTTAAGAAAAATTAGGTTAAAGGGAGTGGTTAAGGAAGAGGGTTGGGCTGTAGTATCATTTGGATCAGCAGCCCCCTTCTTACATATTGGGCCGGCATACATCATTGGGCCATAAAATTGGGCTGGTTCTATTCACCCATTAAACAAAAGGTTGAAGTGAAACATAAAAGCTCGTACGGAATCGTTAACGTGTATGGAAATTACCTGACGGAATTATTTACGGAATTATTTTAGTTATCATTTTATGTAAATCAAGGTCACATAAAATGATAGAATTTAATATCATTTTCTTTTATTTAAGGAATTAAGTATGGCGGATTCGGAATCCGGTTTGATCCGGTATTTAACGGAATTTTATTTTATTTATTTATTTATTTATTTATTTATTTTTTCGGGTATTACAGTTTAATTGGGTCTGCTCACCCATTAAACGAAAGGCTGAAATAAAACATAAAAACTCGTACGGAATCGTTAAAAAAAATATGGAAATTGATTACGAAATTATTTACTGAATTACATAAGTTATCATTTTATGTGAATCCATGTCACATAAAATGATAGAATTTAATATTGTTTTATTTTTTTATTTAAAAGAATTTAGGTTGGCGGATCGGAATCCGGTTCGATCGGGTTTTAAACTGAAATTAAATTTTCCGGTTATTACATCAGTGCCCCCTTAAAATAAGTTTCGTCCCGAAACTTAGAATAATGTAACCAATCATTTGACTTTCCTTGTAAATCTTAGTTTTATACAATTTCCGTTCTCTACCATGCAACTACTCAATTATCATACTCAGACACACAACACATAAAACACAATTACTCACTCCAAGGTAACACATGAAAAGTCAAACAACCAGCATCCGAGTACAAACTCGTCGATACAGAAGTAGCGGCTAACTCCGCAAGGTAATCAAGGTAACCATTTCTAATGCTCTCCTCCGTTTTTCCTAAGTAGCCTCATCGATTCCTCGTCTAGACCACTGGAACTCTACAAAAACATGAACCGGCTATATTTTCTGATCTTCATAGCTGATGACGTGTCTCGGATTCGGTAGTTACTCTCTCAACGGGTTGGTTTTCTAAACTTATTTTCAGCTCTCCTGATGACTCTACCAAACCTTTCCTCCCATTGGCCCACTTGCTTTTTTTTTCCAAAAGTTACCAACTATCGATTCTGAAATAATGATCTTGAACTTCTGTCGGCACTTTAGTAAGTGCTTAATGCTCTTTGTAATACAAACTGCTTGCCCCGGTTTCCTCAATGTGACCTAATTGGGTCATTCCTTAATTAGTGGGTTTTCACCTACTTCTTGTCAAGCTTCCAAATTGATAGCATGAATTATAGTCTATATTTTGGGGTTTGTTTGGACGTTTTATCTTTCATAATCTGCATGTTTGTATATACATTACGTGATTTTACTACCATTTCATCTACCTTTGCGAGAATCGAGGTCTACACCTAGTTTCGTTGTAATTGCAGGTAATATGGTACGTTTTGCATCAAAAAGGAGCAAAAGGAGTCATGAGTTATTTGGAGCTACATCCAGGAAGCACAGCCATGAATTAAAGATTTACTTTGGACCAGTTTTGAGAGATTTCACATCCAGTTGAGATTCACCTCGGTTGACTACAGATTCACCTCGACCGAGGTGATCCAGAGACGCCGACTCGACCGAGGCGAACACCTAGGACGCGGCGAGAATATTTTATTCTTAGCTGAGATCTTTTATCTTTGGAAGGTGATCTTATATTTTTGGGCTTGGCTTCTAGAAGGAAGAAGATATGCAGAATCATATATTTTACCTATATTTATGGGATAATATCTTCTTAAGATTTATTATCTTTGGAGGTTTATTTTCCTATAAAAAGGGTTGGATTTCCACAATTCCAACATCACGCTATACCGTCGATCAGGGTTTACACACGCAGCAGCCGCAGCCTACTCCAATTTGGGAGTCTTCGAAGAACCTTTTTGAAGGTTGAAGGAAGAAAGAAGTCCATAGCTTTTATAGCTTTTTGAAGGGTTTTGTAAGATTGTCTTCAATTCCCTCAATTGTTGTCTTGTCTTTTTGGATTGTTATCCAAGGAACGCTTTGTTGTGATATTTGATTCAGTTATTGAAGTCTTTTCATTAAATTCTTCTTTGTTCAAATATTCACCTTCTTCCCTTACAAATAATACTTTCATAATGATGATGAGTGGCAAATTCCCTTGTGTGATTCTAGGGTGATTGGCTGAAGGTTGTGGGAAAAACAATGATAGAATAATCTTAGATTCCAGTAGGATCCTGAAAGTTCGAGTCTTTAACCTTAACCCTAAGCATCTCGTTCAGTCGATGAACATTTCGGCCGAGGTGGAAACTGGCTGACCGAGGTGACTTATCTGATCCATAACTGAGAGTTAAGTGTTAGAGTTTGCCAAATCCTATTCTTATTACACCTTCCTGGTTCAATGCAAGCTTAGGATGAGACTTACCCGGTAATTCCTTAGTTTGTGTACCAACGATCATAAGTGTAGGTAATAAAGGTTTATCCTTTATTGGGGTTTGAGTGTGCTTCCATCCCATCTTTGTGAGTTAGCCTGAGACTTACCCGGTAAAGGTTGATTCTATTCCCTTAGATGATGTGTTAGTTTGAGGTTATAGTTCTTTATCTTAATTCCTTGAGACTTACCCGGTAATAGGAGTTACGGTTTGGGATTAGTGTGTAGTGAGACTTACCCGGTGATCTACTCCACTTTAGAAACACCTTCCCCACGCAAAAATCTCAGCTTTGTCCGCTTATCTACAGATCTTGAGTTGGAACCACAACTAGATGCCTTAATCCCTAGAATTGCATGTTTGCTTTATTTGACATCTTATTCATCTTTGATTGTGTTAAATCGCTCTTGTGGTTAGTATTAACATTAGCACACCGTATTGACTCTGTTTCACCGAGTCCCTGTGATCGACCCCTGGAATTTTCTTGCTTTTACTACGATTGACCCGTACACTGCGGGTTCGCATCCTTGTTTTAAGCTTAAGTCTAGGGTTATAAATTTAAAGCTTGCACACACCGTTTGGAGCGAACAAGTTTTTGGCGCCGTTGCCGGGGACTTGGTCTAGACCGAGCCGGTACGGTTTGCTCTTGGGGCATTTGCCCCGTTTTGTCTAACCACTCTACTTGAGTGACGATCTTTGCAGGTTCTTTCTTAGGTACATGCGAAGAACCCGCACTGGGAAGGAAATCGTTCCTTACGATCCCGAACCAGAAAAGACATACAAGCGACGCTTAAGAGAAGCGAAGATGGCCCAACAAGACGATCGCGATCTTGCGGCCCAATTGAGAGAGACGCAGGAGCTGCTACGTCTCAGTAAAGAAGAGCTAAGGCAAGAGAAAGAAGAGAATCATGCCAGGACTGCAGCAATCGAAGCTGAGATTGCAGCCATTCGGGACCAGATTCTACTTCGACCGAGGGAGGATCCAGTAGTTGATCCTCGACCGAGGCAAATTCCAGTACCTAACGCCCCGGCCGAGGTATTTCCACCTCGGATGCCAGTCCGAGATGTTCTTCTTGCAGGAATCCCACAAACCCTAGGTCAAAGGATGGACCCTAATCAACAGCTGAGGCGCCCAGGGGTGAACCTAGGAGATCCAGCGGATCATGACTACGAACTTCGACCGCAAGTTCTAGCCATGATTCGCCAATGCCAATTCGGAGGACTAGAGAAGGAGTCGCCGCATCAACATCTTCAAAACTACGAGATCTTGATGGAAACCTTGCGACCATCCAGTTTCCTCAATGTGACCTAATTAGTGGGTTTTCACCTACTTCTTGTCAAGCTTCCAAATTTATATAACTCAAAACAAATCACACTCCTAAGTGGACCTTTTCATATAGATCTCTAATCCTTAACTGGAAATCATAGTTAACCTAACATTGATTTTCTTCATCTGTGGGCCTACCACGCTTCTGGTGTAACACCCAATAGTCACAATGGTGTCTTTCTAAGGGTCAACATGATTTACCCAACTCCCGCCTATACTTCCCTTCTAATACTAGCAAGATCCTCTTCAAACAGACCCTTACTCTCTTACTCAACTGTAGTCTGTTCTTAACCAACTAGTAAGCAACCTCTAACCCGATTCTCTCCATATCCTTAGATCATCCCAGAAGGTTGTCGTTGCCTACTTGGGGAATTCTCTAAGGCATCAGTTAAGGTACGTCTTAAATCCGAAATCACGAATGTCTCTTCTTAACGATACATACTCGTCAGTACCAACCATCACTTACACATCCTCAGTTGATGTCGGTCAGTCTATAATTGACTTATCTCAATATCCCGGACTTACTCTTCTCATACCTATAATGGCGTTAAATTCTTGGTGAGCATCATCTGCTCGCTTAATCCTTTCATGCTTCGCTAATTCGTTTTATCTTCCACACTTCTGTTTTCCTTAGACTAACTCTACTTCTCGAGCCCAATTGGGTCATTCATCTGGACATAAATAGTCCTCCCAAGTCTTCGACAATAACTGGCGAGTGTCTCGGTAGTTCTGTTGATTTTAGTTATCATCCCCTTGCAGTTCCTCTTGAATGGACCGTCGGTGTTGATGACCTAGGTCTTGTGATAATTGGGGTTACTTTGAACTTTCGACTCCACCAAGTCCGTTCTCATATATATATATATATATATTCCTTCGTTGGTGTTACCGGCAATATTGCCTTCGTGAAACTCTGTTGTTTCTACTATAGGGCTTTAACTCTTTGATACCGGCATTGTAATTTCTTTCAAATTCCTATATCTTTGAGGAGGTCAGAACCTCTTCACATTTGTATAGTCTACATCTTGCTTCTACACTCCCTTGTAGGTATCCATTCCATATACCTTAGACCCTCATATCCGGGTCGGCATTTTATCTCTTTTGGTCTCTCAAGCTCGTCTTGTGAATTCTTCTACTAAGTAACTCATCTTATACGTTCTTTTTCTCTGCATTGGTCTCTAACTGTCTGTTGATCATTACTACCCATTATGTGTTGGAACTTCAGTTACTTTGTACTCTTGCATAGATTTCCTACGGACATCCTCATCTCAAGACTTTATTTAAATTTAGCATGACCCGCATTTTGATAAACGACTTTCCTTCTCACCGGTTAAGTTATATGCTTGGTTTACACTTTATCCATCCTATCATTATCGGTCCGATATGTATGACTTTTATTAAACACCTATTGGTAGCATTTGCATAAGAAATCTCAGTTGTATATGATTTTCTCAAAGATCAAAGTTCTTGACTCGCATTTATTATGTTGTCCTTATGCTCGTGTTGCTTTACCTTCTTTAAATCTTTACCCCCAGTAGGATAGTTACCCCTTTGAGTTTTCTCGTACTCACTTTACGAATCACGTTGGTTGGTCTTATTACTTTATCAACTCTTATGTCATCAGTCGAGCTTGAATTTTCATCGGAGTACCACCATTTCTCGTTACTCTTATATAGACACATTTTGGTAATTATCTTATTGGGGTAATACCGGATCTATTTAGCAACCTTTAGTCATTCAACTTTACTCCTTCTCGTGTCTATTCTAGCCAACATGCAGATTCCATCTTCAATCACCTCACAACTCGATGAGACATATTACCAAGACTCTAAGGTCATAATCTCTATGTTGCTGCGTCTCTATAACTGTAGTTATTCTGTGTGACATCTTTAGTCAAAAAGGCTTCCTCTGTAAACCTCGGGAGAGCACCATCAGTCTCATATGTGTGGCATGTTAAGCACCTTCTGTCTTGATTGACGTTGGACATAACTAAAATCATCTACTTCTTCTTACTCCTCTAGTTCTCCTTCTACAATCCGTTAGTACTACTGTGAATTGTACCTTTTTTCTTAGGCAGAAGGTAAGAAACTACTCACAACCATTTCCTTAATCTCTTTAAAGACCTATGGGGTCATTCCCGGATGTCAAAATCTTCTCCTTAGATTCTTAATTAGAGATATTGGCTCGAACTCATTCCATGTTACTATTAAGGGTACTGGTACTGGTATCGGTTTAACTTTACACTTGTCGTCGTTGATCTTTTGTAGAGATTCCCCATATGTCAATAACATTCTTTAGTAAATTTGATGTTATTCTTCTTATCTACCAACCGGTCATCACTGGTCAACTCAGACGTATGAATTCTCCGTTATTACTAGTTAGTCTGTAGTTGGTCTTCTACCAGATCGTAGACTTACTTTTCTTCTATCTCTTTCGATGCGGATATACAAGGTGAAAACTTATCCCTTATAGGTTATCCGTTTATACACATTAAGATCACTTTATCTGAGTCTAGTTGCATTATTCACCTGCCATCTATGGGTTTATCAAACCTTCCGTGATAGCCTATAAACCCATCTTCACGGTTCCTTTTTCCTAAGTTATCGTCTACTTGCAGCTCTTTTTAGTGAACCACTAGTATGGTTAACTTAAGTCTCTTGGTGATTGAGTAGTTATTATGATCCCTCAAGTCCATCATAATCGTTCCCGCACATATTTCTTCCTCGGTGGATGTTATTTTGTAACCTTGCCTTCATGGAAATCCATTGTCTCAGTTTCAGACTTCTACTATCTTTGGTACTTGTGTCGTGCTTTCCTTCAACATTCTCGTGTCTCTGAAGGAGTTAACCCATCTCCATGGTTATGAAATTTATGAATTTTTGTCTTTAAACTCGATCGTAAATCTCGGTCTTGGTACTCCTTTAATCCTTTACCTCTGGGTCAACACTCTATTTTCTATGTTGTCCTCTTCATTCCGCGCTCTTATTAGTCCTTACACGCATCTTGAGTTTCACTTCTCGTCGTCATACCGCTAAAATCCTTGTACGATTTTCTATTACCTCTATTTGAACTGCTTGATATTCCTTTCTCGCCCGATTGTTCTTGTTGTTAACATCCTCTTGTAATCCCCAACTCCTTGACCACTCGTTCTTCGGAAAAAAAAATTGTAGGAACCACCAGGGTGTCCGCCATAATGTAATGTTCTAATCTGAGATAAGAGTCCACTATCTTCTTACAAATACCCTTTAAGATCTCCAAACGTTTTATCATGAGTCGATGATCGCATCATGATAACTCAACTAAAGGATATTCCATATCCTCTAGGGTAACAACATGCTACATATATATAGATATTTATATAACATACATAATTGTACAATACTATAAGTCTAAACTAAGCATACTGAGATCCGCGGTAGTAGTGGTGGTCAGCCGTACTTTTCTATGCCCAACTAGACTATGCATGCATTTGAAAACCAAAAGTCCTTTTTAAAACTCAGATCCCTTTCCGGGTTCTGCTCAAGTACTTATTCGGTCTTTCAGAAGATTTCAAGTGCCATTGTTGCCAACCTCGCACTGATACCATGTTGTAACACCCCGGATTCTCAGAACCCGGGATATTACGGGTTAGGACCTCACAATGGGTCCCGACCTCAGTTTGACAACAATATTACTAGGATCTTGCAACAAGACACAAATAAGAAAAACCGAAATTCATAAAATTTATTTGTAAAAGGATGAATGCAACAAAGTCTAACAGCCTATCTTACTTAAACAACGGAAAAGACTAACAGTCTTAACAAAAGGCAAAGACAACAAAGCAACAACCCAAACCCCCACTCTAAAGAGTACGGAGACCCGGCTGACCACTACTTCCGGATCACTCAGCTGCTGTTCTATCCTGCAGTAAATCTAAAAACACAACAAAACAACCATTAGCTAGTTATCTAAACATTAGGAGAATAATAACAGCACACACACATATAAAATAATAAACACTCATCATGCTTTCAAACAGTCCATTTATTATCTTCATTTAAGTCATTTACTCTAATGATACTTATTTTGTGACACGAGGGATTCCCAAACCTCGCCTCCGCCCCCGTGTACCCATCAGGAGTGGATCCGATGCATCTCACCGTGTACCTGGATGGTCGGGGTATAGAGAACCTCCCAGTCTCCTGGCAGAGCTGGGCAGTGATGTCACAGCCCGTTATACATACACTTGGGCCTTAAAACATAATAACCACGGTCGTCCTAACAAGTTGTTATTTATTATAAAACACATTGTACACACACAACCATCATCACCCAACTAATATCCAGAAACCAACTAAGTAAGTCGCAAGGACTTACCTTGATCAAAATCGCTTTCTCAAATCTCAACTCGATCCGAACCCGTGGTAACTCAAATGCCTGTCAAATAAGGCATGTGGATCAAAATCACATCCAGATGTCCAACCTCATGCGAAGGAATTACGGAAAAAGCTCTCTTACGGTAAAAGACCATTTTACCCTTAGTGCCGAAAATTCTCAAAGTCTATCATTTAGTTCTAATATTTTCTTTTAGAACCTATGTCCATAATCTAGTTCTCATTGAAAAGTTTGGTAAGGATTTAGTAAGGTTTTGTAAGAGTTATCCAACATTCTTAATTTATACCATAGTCGTTAAAGCCTGATTTTGGGTTCATAAACGCCGCTTGGATAAGGTTATAAAAATTCCAAAAAAAAAACTTAGATCCTCTATGATATGCATACTAAACATAGGGGTAATTATCTCTCACAAAAACTTAATCATAACTCTCCCATAACTCTCCAAGTGGGAATGAAAGCTGAAAAATTCTATACTTAGTCAATTTTTGAGTGCTTTCACAACTGCACAACCAGCCTACTTTGGGCTCCTATAAATCCAGATCCGACCGTTGGATCGATCTTAACTTCTGATACATAACAGTATGCAAATCACTCTATATCATACTAGAAATTGAACGGTGAGTTATATGTTTAAGGTATCGAACAAAAGGCTCAAAGTTGACTGTAACACTGCAATTTCTGGAAATCAAAAAATTCAGCAAGATGTATTTGATATTAGGTCTGATTATTACCGATGTTAAACTCATGTTCTGGATCCCAACTGCACGTCACCGGTTCGATCCTTCCCAACCTCCACTTCTTCTAATGGTCTGCTGAAACAGATCTTCACTTCGAGTTCTATAAACATCGACAGACAATGAAGGGTGCAAGGCATGTCACGTGGTTTGTGCAATGTCTTCTGGACGCTAGGTGCACGGAGGGCTGGATTGTTTCGTTTCACTGAGTGCACGCAGAAGGAGGTCCGATATTAGGATGGTTGTTTGCAACAGAGGCAAGGAGGGTGTGTCCAGGGAAGGAAGGAGGCCGGTCGACGCTTTTGTTGACGACGAAGGAAAGAGGAGGGCGAGGCGTGCAACCGCTGTTGTGATGTGCTCGGCGATCGAATGGGAGGACGGTGGAGTTGTCTTCTGCCTGTTGGGACTCGGAGAGGAAGGCTGGGAACGTTCCTTGATCGAGTTCCTGAGTTGTTGTCCACTGCTACCCATCTGCAGGTGCGTTTCCTCATACGGTTGTTGGGCTCGAAGATGCAAAAGAGGTGAAGGTTCACTCACCGGAAAGGAAACGAAGACGCCGGTGTGAGACGTGCCCAGGCCGCCGCTGCTGTTACCGGTGGAGGTGGGAGTTGAAAGTTGCGTCGGTCATGCGGTCGATGTGTCCTCTGTTACGTGCAAAAGCTCCGAGTGGTTTAGGTTAGAAGGCAAACATGGAGGGGTGGAGATCTAAGGGGAAGAGATGCTCTCGGTCTCTGCTTGCTGTGCGAGACAAAAAGGAGAAGAGAGGAGGATGTTTGAGAGTTGTAAAAATGGCTAGAGGTTGGGCGGCAGGTTGTTTACGGTGAAGGAGAGAGTTGGTTGTAGATTAGGGTTGGAAGAAGATTAGGTTAAGATTAGGATTAGGTTTAAGTTAGAGATTTGGACCGGTTTAATTGGGTTTGCTCACCCATTAAACGAAAGGCTGAAATAAAACATAAAAACTCGTACGGAATCGTTAAAAAAAATACGGAAATTGATTACGAAATTATTTACTGAATTACATAAGTTATCATTTTATGTAAATCCATGTCACATAAAATGATAGAATTTAATATTGTTTTATTTTTTTATTTAAAAGAATTTAGGTTGGCGGATCGGAATCCGGTTCGATCGGGTTTTAAACGGAAATTAAATTTTCCGGTTATTACATTTTTCCTTTGTTTAAGAACTATAGGTTGCTAGACCTTGTTGCATTCATTCCTTCAAAAATACTATTTCATGAAATTCTGTTTTTCTTATTTGTGTCTTGTTGCAAGATCCTAGTAATATTGTTGTCAAACTGAGGTCGGGACCCATTGTGAGGTCCTAACCAGTAATGTCCCGAGTTTTGAGAATTCGGGGTGTTACAACATGGTATCAGAGCTCTAGGTTGGCAACAATGGCACTTGAAATCTTCTGAAAGACCGAATAAGTACTTGACCGAACCCGAAAGGGACCTGAGTTTTAAAAAGGAATCTTTGGTTTTCAAATGCATGCATAGTCTAGTTGAGAATAGAAAAGTACGGCTGACCACCACTACTACCGTGGATCTCAATATGCTTAGTATGGACTTTAGGTTTCACTTTAGTTGGACTTTTTAGCTTGATTATAAAGATATGTAATATAGATGAGTATATGCCGAAGATTAGTAGAAACTATAGTTATGTTATGTCCTTAACGGAGATAACATAATAAGTTTCTCCCCCCTGGACACATCTAAGTAGATTTTGAAGGGTGACAACGTGAGGATTAGTATGCACATCTTATGTGCATTAGGGTAGACGAATGGCGTACAACTCCTTCTAGCTTGTTGAGGAACGTCGAGACGGAAAAGTGAAGACTAAAAGACAACACCAACTACGATGACAAGAAGGGAATCCCGAGTCAACTCAATAGAAGCAAATGAAGAATATACATGAGAGTAGTTCCAAGAACGCATTGGATGACCGGCAAGTATACAAATTGGGAGAGACAACCCATAAGTTCTTTCAAGATGGTGTAAAGCAACGTTGCAAACAAAGGGATGCCTTCGAAAACACACATAGGCATAAAGGTCAAGCTCAAATATAGTAGCGATCCAGACAAGAGGCATTGAATCTAAGCTTACTGACGGACCAGAAGGTGAAAGTTTGAGGCTAGAAGTAGAGTGGAATATGATCACTCTTGACAAGCTACTTACAATCAAGATGGGAAACCGAGACAATCATAAGTGTAAGAGTCAAGATAAGATACATTGCTCATCCCGATACGAAGAATTAAAGAACCGAAAAATGAAAGCTTACAGGTTGCTAGAAAGGGGAAGGCCGATTTCACCAACATGGAAGTGGTGTGACCTCTTAGAACACACAAGAGTTACAACAAGGATCGAGATACAACAAAGACCGGATTTCTATAAAGGCGGAAGTACAAGCAACACCCCAAGGAAGGAGGGTGTAGGAGAACGGTCTCGAGGAAAAAGAGGATCTCTAATAACTTATCATTCACGAAGGATTTAAGTTAATAACACTAGCGGGTCATAACAGAGAACCACAAGTGGACAATAACTCGGGTAAAAAGAATCATGGAGAAATGCCTACAAGTTATCATAGAAGAGTTGATAAGCCCGTTGACAGAAGACGAAGATACAACTAGACTAGTAAGAGTATAGTGCTCTTATAGGAGTGTAAATTGTGGAATGAGCTAAAGGAGTATAAATGGAAGAGAATTATTTTCACCTGGTATATCCAACCTCAAAAGAGATAGAAGAAAAGTAGTTCTATGATCTTATAGAAGGTCAACTACAAGCTAATTGGTAACAACAGAAAATTTGCACGTGCTAGCTAGCTAGTGATGGTTGGGTGACAGATAAGAAGAATATCCACCAGTGTAAAATCCGGAATTTTTATTCCGTCTATTTCCGTTATAAAATAGATCTCGATCAGTTGATCCATATCCGTTTACTTAGTTAGACACATTATTATAAAATTTATCATTTTATGTAGATTTCCTTCACATAAAATGATAGAATCTTTTAAAAGTTTATCATTTTATGTAGCTTCCCCTTCACATAAAATGATAGGATCTTTATAAAATGTATCATTTTAGGTAGCTTACCTTCACATAAAATAATAAGTTTAGCCCTATTTTAGAATATGACAAGGTCCGGACAAGTCTGTGACGAAGCTGTGACAAGGTCCAGACAAGTCTGTGACGAAGCTGTGACAAGGCCAGACAAGGCCGTGACGAAGCTGTGACAAGGCCAGACAAGGCAGTGACGAGTCTGTGACAAGCCCAGACAGGCTGTTGACAGCCCAGCGCCAGCAGCACGTTCAGCCCAGCCGCCCAGCTGCTTCACGCGTCCAGCCCAGAAGCAGCCACTGCTGCCTTGTCCAGCGCCAGCCTTCAGCTGCTCCAGCCCGCTTCCTTGTCCGCTCCAGCCCAGCAGCAGCAGCGTTGCCTTCCAGCCCAGCAGCAGCGCCAACTCCAGCCCGTTACTCCAGCTATTCGGATGTGCAGAGAGCAGCCCAACCAACTGGGAGAAGGAAACCGTTCAGCTTATACAGAATTAATTAGAGCAGATCTTCTTACCTTAACCGTTTCCTAAAATCAAGGGATACAGCTGCTCACCTTCCTTCTCCTTTGTGTCCAGATTCATCTACAGAAAACACGTTCATTCCTTGCCACAACCACAATCGTTTATTCCGTCTCTTCTGTCTACGGTTCAACAGCAACGCTCCTTCTCTTCTACACACGCTCCAGCCTTTGCTTCTATTCTGCGTTCCTTACCTTCTGCACACGTCCAGCCGTTCCAGACGGAGGAAGCACCCTAGGAGAAGCCAACGTACCTCACGCAGCTTCTGTATATTTCGGTAAGAACCAATCTACCATTCATCTTCACCTCTTTAATTAGTCGTTCATGAATACCTGCGATGACAACTCCATCTCGACCACTCCGTGACAGTAGCAAGGCTGGAAGGAGTTGGCCAATCCGTGTAGTGGTAGAAGACGCCTCAGCCAGTAGAGGTTGAAGAGGTGAGTCATCGTTTCTGCAGTCCCAATCCTTGCCTCTAGAAGTTAGTATATAATCTTATGTATGTATACTATTTCCGTAATGCTAGAATGATGAACTGCTGTAGTCGGACTTGAACATAGGTTAGGTTGACCTTGTGTAGCTGCTGAGTATATAGACCGAAGGATAGGAACAAAGGACTGCTGTAAGTATGAAAAATAGAAATAAGGGGGCTGCTGTAAATTCATTTTTTCCCTTCACCTTTTAGGTTACAAACAGCCCATCTTGTCGATCAATTATTAAACGTTTGGATAAAGATCCACCGTTGAATTTTGGATATGTTGTAGATGGATATATGTAGTTTAGCATATTAAAATTTGAGAAGAAATGAACGGTCGGATTGAAAGTTATGAGCTCCCGAAGTTAGGTAGTTGAGCAGTTTTGGTAAACTTGAATTTTGGCTAAGTATAGGAAATTAGAGTGAAGGAACCGACTTTGTGAATTATTATAAACATATTGGCTGAACAGTTTGGAGAAATTCTTTCTTCTAAGGTTAGATAGAACCTCATAGATGATCTAGAGATTTAATTCGGAAATTTTATAAGCTGTTAAGAATTTTATTTTTAGAGCCGAAGTTAAACCTTTTCGACTCTTCCGGAAAATGGAAACATAGGAAAAACGTCAGTTTGGAACCAAATAAAATTTTAGGAGTTAGAATATATTTTTAGAACCTCAAATAGGAGTTTAGACATGAAATTTAAGGTTTTCGAGAAAATCGGAACCAAGGGTAAAATGGTCATTTTACCCTAAAACTAGTACTGTAACTAGTACGTCTTAATACCTTATTTGATCTTAGAAGTTTTAGACTTCTATCTACGTGAAAGTGTGCTAATACACTTATCGCCTTTGACAAGCAACTGAGTGGTTACAGTTTACAGAGCGAGTGGTTTATAAAGAGTCGAGCGCTATAACAGGTAAGTCCTTTGGGCTTACTTAGCTGACTACTAAATATGAGTATAAATGATGATGGTGGTGTGTGATTGACATGTTAGAGAGATAGGTTGTGTTATATAATTACCGACCTATATTTTGGCCTAAGAGTAACGGGCGGTGGCATTCTGCTCAGTAGCTCGCGGGGCGCTGGGGGTTTCTTTCGGGACTAGTCCACACATGGTTTGTAGTGATGCTACCAATGGAAGTCAGCTAGACCTACACCAATTGGATAAGGAACGGAGGCGAGAACTAATAATAATTCTCGTGCCACAACTTAAAATGAATAATGTAAATCACTTAAATAATAGATAATAATTGGTTGAGTGCCAGCATGATGTTTGTTTATTTTTGTTTCTACTTGTGTTTGTGCTGTTATCATTTTGCTTATATTTGGATAGTTAGCTAACTGTTGATATGTTGTTTAGACTTGACACAGGTTAGAGCAGATGCCGAGTGATCCAGATGGTAGTGGTCAGCCGGGGTGTCGTACTTTAGGACATTTTACAGTTTCTGCATTTGTGGGTTTTACAGTTGAACATTGTTTCCTTTCGTACTTTGTTAAATTCCGTTTTCCGGCTGTAGTCGATCTGGTCACATTCATGCATTGTTAAAAACTATTTTATGATTTCTGGTTTTTCTTATCTGTGCCTTGTTGTAAGATCATGTTAAGTTGTTGACAAACTAAGGTCGGGACCCACTGTGCGGTCCTAACCAGTAACTCCCTAAGTTGTAAAATTTGGGGTGTTACAACATTGTATCAGAGCTCTAGGTTGGCAACAATGGCACTTGAAATCTTCTAAAAAGGTCATATAAGTAAATAAACAGAACCCGAAAGGAGTCTGAGTTTTCCAAAGAAGATTTTGGTTTTTAAATGCATACATAGTCGGGTTGGGATAGAAAGTACGGACGACCACCACTACCTCCGCGGATCTCGGCAGCTTAGTACATTTAGAAATGTTATATTGATGTAGTAGCTGCTTATAAAGATATGTACAATAGATAACTTATGTCGAAGGTTAGTAGCATAATAATATATTATGCCCTTAATAGAGATTAATGAGTTTCTCACTCCGTTGGCACATCTAAGTAGATTTTGAAGGGTGTCAATGTGAGGATTAGTATGCACATCTTATGTGCATTAGGGTAGACGAATGGCAGACAACTCCTCCGATTGGTTGAGGAACGTCGAGATGGAAAAGTGAAGGCTGAAGGACAACACCAACGACCATGGCATGAAGGGGATCCCGAGTTAACTTAATAGGATCAAATGAAGATTATATATGAGAGCAGTTCCGGAAAAGCATTGGATGATCGACAATGAGGCAGATTTGGAGCGACATCACAGAGGTTCTTTCAAGTGTGGTGTAAAATGACGATACGAACCACGTAGATACCGTCAAAAACAGTCATAGTAATGAAAGTCAAAGTAAGGTTTAGAACCAATCCAAACAAGAAATATTAAATTTAAAGCTTACCGACAGACCAAAATATGAAGGTTGTTTTTAGAAGCAGGGCGGAATATGACCACTATTGGCAAGGTAAGTCGGCATCCTAATCAAGAGGGTCCCACCTAGACACTGATAACCTAAGAGTTAAGAAGAGAGATGTCGTCAAACCAACTATGAGGACTTAAAGAGCCCCCCAACTGAAGCTTATGGAATTGCCAGAAAGTGGAGGGTAGAATTCATAAATATGGAGGCAGAGTGACTTTCTATATGACAAGTGAGATACAAGAAAGATGGTGTTACCAATATCCAAATGGTAGAATCTTGAAAGCGGAGTCAAAGGATCACTATAAGGGCAACATTATAATCTAACACCAACTCAGGAACAAGAGTGTGTGAAAATGATCGTGGCATACCCAAGGGCCGTAATAACTTCCCTCTCACAATGGGACTTAAGTTACCGACACCAACGATTCACACAAGAGCACCGCAAGCAGTTGATGACTGAGGTAAAATAAGTCATGAAGATGTATTTACGAGCTATCGTGGGAAATCTGATGAGTCCATTGACGGCAGATGAATGATGCAGCTAAAATAGGAAAGAGTATCGTGGGATTATAGTGAGAAAGAGAAGTGTAAATTATAGAAGAACGAAAGGAGTATAAACAGAGAAGCTGGAGGAGAAAGATTTCCACCAAGTAAATCAAACTTCAAAGAGACAGAAGAAAGGTTAGTCTATGATCTTGTAGAAGGTCAACAATAGACTAAATGGTAACTATCGGAGCCTTTACATGTGAGGGTTAACTAGTAGTGACTGGTTGACATATAAGAAGAATAAACACACGGTTACAAATGAATTCTATCGACATGGGGAGAAGTCCTTAAAGAGATCAAATACGACAATTGTAAAGCCAAATCGATACGAGTGCAAGTAATACCGAATAATTCAAGTCGGTAAATCTAATTAAAATTGTAAAGGAAGAGTTGACGGTCAGAAAGGACCCCTTATATAATTAATGATATAAAGAGAATGGTTGTGAGAAGTTGTTTACTTGCGGGCTAAGAAAAAGGTACAAATCATAGTAAGTACAAATGAAGTCGTATTAGAAGAACTAGAGGAGTAAAAAGAATTGATTAGATCCTACGTCAGTCCAGATAGAGGTCACTTAGCATTCCCCACAAATGAGACGGATGGTGCTCTTTCGAGCAAAAGTTGTGGTCAATTTCTAGATTTACAAAGGAGAGTTGACTTTAGCTTTAAGTTAGAGCCGGGCACGAGACCGATCTCGAAGGCCCCGTACCGCATGGCCCCGATAGAGCTGCTTGAGCTGAAGAAGCAGTTAGAGGAGTTAGCAGAGAAGGGCTTCATACGCCCTAGTGTTTCTCCCAAGGGCGCACCAGTGTTATTTGTGAGGAAGAAAGATGGTTCGATGAGACTGTGTATCGACTACAGGGAGCTGAACAAGGTCACCATCAAGAATAAGTACCCATTGCCTCGCATAGATGATCTGCTGGACCAGCTGCATGGAGCGTCAGTGTTCTCGAGGATAGATTTGAGGTCGGGTTATCACCAGCTGAGGGTGAGAGATCAGGACATACCTAAGACGGCATTCCGGACTAGGTATGGTCATTATGAGTTTGTAGTGATGCCATTCGGGCTCACTAATGCGCCAGCAGTATTTATGGAGTTGATGAATGGGATTTTCATCGACTTCTTAGACCAGTTTGTAGTGGTCTTCATCGACGACATTCTAGTTTACTCCAGAAGTCGAGAGGAGCATGCCGGACACTTGAGGACAGTGCTACAGATTCTACAGGATAGCTAGCTATATGCTAAGCTATCCAAGTGTGAGTTATGGATGTTAGAGGTGGCTTTCCTTGGCCATGTAGTGACTGCTGAGGGGATTAAGGTCGACCCAGCGAAGATTGAGTCAGTGTCCTCTTGGCAACCTCCGAAGAATGTTAAGGAGATTCGCAACTTCCTCGGATTGGCAGGTTATTACCGTTGGTTTGTGGAAGGGTTTTCCCTGATCGCCCGACCACTTACTTCTCTCCTAAGGAAGACTACACGGTTCGTCTGGTCTGAGCCGTGTCAGCAGAGTTTTGAAGAGCTGAAGAGGAGATTGACGTCTGCTCCGATCTTAGCACAACCTGAGGGTACAGAGGACTTTGTAGTGTACAGTGATGCATCCAAGCTGGGCTTGGGGTGTGTCTTGATGCAGCGGGGTAAGGTCATAGCATATGCGTCTCGACAGCTTAAGACGTATGAGGAGAACTACCCTACTCATGACCTGGAGTTAGCAGCAGTAGTGCACGCTCTTAAGATCTGGCGTCATTATCTCTATGGAGCGACCTGTCAGATCTTCACAGACCATAAGAGTCTGAAGTACATATTCACTCAACGGGAGTTGAATAACCGCCAGAGGCGGTGGCTAGAGTTGATCAAGGATTTCGACCTTGAGATTCTTTACCACCCCGGAAAGGCGAATGTAGTTGCTAACGCTTTGAGTCGGAAGACGCCTCAGGAGAAGGCGATAGCTCGGTTGACAGTACAACCACAGTTACAGAGAGACTTAGCTTGGTTGGAGGTAGAGATCCAGTTCCCCGATACAGCTCATCAGTTAGCCACCTTAGAGTTACTTCCTGACCTGTTGGGTGAGATCCGACAGAAGCAGGAGACCTGTCCGACTTTGACCCGGATCCGAGACCGGATGTCACGAGATGGGGCACCTCAGTTCACTATCGGTGCCGATGGAGTGATGAGACGACAAGACCGTGTCTGTGTGCCATCAGACAGTGAGCTGAGACAGAGGATACTAGGTGAGGCTCATGCTACCCCTTACTCCGTACATCCAGGAGCGAGTAAGATGTATAAGGACGTAAGACGTTCCTTCTGGTGGGGTGGTTTGAAGCCTGATGTGGCCCGATATGTAGCCTAGTGTGCGACCTGTCAGCAGGTCAAGATTGAGCATCGTAGATCCGGAGGAGAGCTACACCCACTTCCAGTACCACATTGGAAGTAGGAAGACATTTCTATAGATTTCGTCACCGGATTGAGGCTCAACAAAGGTTTTGATGCCATTTGGGTAGTAGTAGACCGTCTGACGAAGACCGCACGTTTCATTCCGATTAAGGAAACGTGGCCGGTAAGTCGTCTAGCAGAGGAGTTCACCAGGCATATTGTGAGACTCCATGGAGTACCGAGGACTATCGTCTCCGACAGGGATGGACGTTTTACCTCGAGGTTCTGGCAGCAGGTACATACCGCTCTGGGTACGAGTCTTCACTTTACCACCGCCTACCACCCACAGACAGACGGTCAGTCCGAGAGGACCATCCAGACCCTAGAGGACATGTTGAGGGCATGTGTGCTAGATTGGGGACAGGTCTGGCCAGATCACCTCCCACTAGTAGAGTTTTCATCTAATAACAGCTGGCATGCGTCTATTGGGATGGCACCTTATGAGGCTTTGTACGGGCGGAGATGTCGTACACCGCTATGTTGGGATGAGCCTAGCAAGGCTGATGGAGTAGTACCAGATCAGATACAGGACGACATCGCCCGGGTTGCCTTAGTCCGGGAGAGGATGTTAGCAGCTCAGAGTCGTCAGAAGTCCTACGCCGACAAAAGGCGTCGACCTTTGGAGTTTAGAGTAGGTACACAGGTGTGGTTGAGAGTGTCACCTACGAGAGGAGTTAGACGTTTCGGCATTAAGGGGAAGCTGAGTCCCCGGTATGTCGGTCCATTTGAGATCGTAGAGAGAGTCGGAGAGGTTGCCTACCGACTAGCACTGCCACCGAGATTAGAGGGAGTACACCCAGTTTTTCATGTATCTCAGCTGCGAGAGTACATACCGGACCCTAGACACATCATCAGTCATGAGGATTTGATAGTTGAGCCAGACCACACTTTTGTGGAGTATCCAGTAGCCGTCCTAGAGCGTAGCATTAGGCGCCTGCGTTCTAAGGAGATACCGATGCTAAGGATTCAGTGGTCTAGACGAGGAGTTGATGAGGCTACCTGAGAGATAGAGGAGAGCATTAGACGTAACTACCCTGAGTTCTTTGCGGAGTTAGCCGCTACCTCAGTACCGACGGGTTAGTACTAAGACGAGACCTTATATGACTTCTGTGATTATATGTTTACATAATTGTTTATGTCTATGTGCTTGATGACGTGAGTAGTTGCTTGCTAGAATATATTTCTCGAGGGGAAATGTATGGGGTAGGTATCTTATTCCAAGTTTCGGGACGAAACTTAATTTAAGGGGGTACTGATGTAAAATCCGGAATTTTTATTCCGTCTATTTCCGTTATAAAATAGATCTCGATCAGTTGATCCATATCCGTTTACTTAGTTAGACACATTATTATAAAATTTATCATTTTATGTAGATTTCCTTCACATAAAATGATGGAATCTTTTAAAAGTTTATCATTTTATGTAGCTTCCCCTTCACATAAAATGATAGGATCTTTATAAAATTTATCATTTTAGGTAGCTTACCTTCACATAAAATAATAAGTTTAGCCCTATTTTAGAATATGACAAGGTCCGGACAAGTCTGTGACGAAGCTGTGACAAGGTCCAGACAAGTCTGTGACGAAGCTGTGACAAGGCCAGACAAGGCCGTGACGAAGCTGTGACAAGGCCAGACAAGGCTGTGACGAGTCTGTGACAAGCCCAGACAGGCTGTTGACAGCCCAGCGCCAGCAGCACGTTCAGCCCAGCCGCCCAGCTGCTTCACGCGTCCAGCCCAGAAGCAGCCACTGCTGCCTTGTCCAGCGCCAGCCTTCAGCTGCTCCAGCCCGCTTCCTTGTCCGCTCCAGCCCAGCAGCAGCAGCGTTGCCTTCCAGCCCAGCAGCAGCGCCAACTCCAGCCCGTTACTCCAGCTATTCGGATGTGCAGAGAGCAGCCCAACCAACTGGGAGAAGGAAACCGTTCAGCTTATACAGAATTAATTAGAGCAGATCTTCTTACCTTAACCGTTTCCTAAAATCAAGGGATACAACTGCTCACCTTCCTTCTCCTTTGTGTCCAGATTCATCTACAGAAAACACGTTCATTCCTTGCCACAACCACAATCGTTTATTCCGTCTCTTCTGTCTACGGTTCAACAGCAACGCTCCTTCTCTTCTACACACGCTCTAGCCTTTGCTTCTATTCTGCGTTCCTTACCTTCTGCACACGTCCAGCCGTTCCAGACGGAGGAAGCACCCTAGGAGAAGCCAACGTACCTCACGCAGCTTCTGTATATTTCGGTAAGAACCAATCTACCATTCATCTTCACCTCTTTAATTAGTCGTTCATGAATACCTGCGATGACAACTCCATCTCGACCACTCCGTGACAGTAGCAAGGCTGGAAGGAGTTGGCCAATCCGTGTAGTGGTAGAAGACGCCTCAGCCAGTAGAGGTTGAAGAGGTGAGTCATCGTTTCTGCAGTCCCAATCCTTGCCTCTAGAAGTTAGTATATAATCTTATGTATGTATACTCACTACTACAAAATTGGGTTTATATTCCATAACATATAATCCGGGCGTGTAATATATGGATTATAAAATATGAAATAAGATGAATAAATAATTATAATCCGGATTTGATTACGATTCGGAATATAAACTTCGCTAAATTATGTGATATGCGGTACAAATACGCTGTAATATGCACGCCCGGATTATTTGATAACCCAAATAACCCGGTTTTCTAGCAACCGGATTATAAATATATTTTTTTTTCCCAACCGGCTTATATCTCTATTCAGAATAGGATTTAAGTTATACAAGAAACGCCCGGATTAGTAAGCTCTCCCGATCTCAAGAAAAAAGCTCTCCCGCTTTGCTTTTCCTTATGCGCGTCCTAGATTTTTTTCATCTATCTTTGTCGAGTTTAGGGTTTTTCAATTCGATGGAGCCTTAAAAAAACATCGATCAACTGCTACTTCAAGAATCACTCAACCTTAGTTCAAATCTAAGGTAAGCTTATCTCCTATCTTTGCCCTTTCTATGCTAAGACATCCTTTCGAGTTAAGTTAATTCCACACACATCTTTGTTTGATGTTAGGTTTCAATTGTTTGATTGAAACCGATTGTGGACACTAAAGAGGGTGGCGGATTCGTGCTTGAATTGGTCTTTGAAGAATCATTCTTAACCCTAGTTCAAATCAGAGGCAACACCTTCATATTTTCCCTTTTAAGTGCTAAATAAATTGAAGCCTACAGTATAGAATGCATCCTTGTTAACTTTGTGTCAAAAATAGTGTCATATTATCCATTTGGTTAATACATAGATGTTATGTGAATTACGGTTGTTTGTTGTTGTTGATTCTGAACCCCTACACAAAGTAAGCAGCTAATGAGTTTTTATGTGTTCCACATTTCTGCATCCATGTTCATGATGAATTTGTATGATTTTTTCCCGTTTATAGTTCTTATTTGGTATCAAATTGAGTTTACTTTAGATTTAATGAGCTTGTCTTGAGGAGAGGATTTCCTTGTTTGAGCAGCTTTTGGTTTGTGTTTGTGTCTATGCGTTTTTGTTTAGACTTGAGAATGATTTCATGGTTGTTACAATTTGGCTTTCATTTTCTGAAGTGGATAGAACTGAGCTATAGATTCAGATGATCAAGCAACTTTAGTTTCCATTGAGGTATATATATATATATATATATATATATATATATATATATAACTAAATAGGAGGAGTGCTTAACAAATGATTTTATTGTGAGTAAGATTAATATACTAAATAGGAGTGTTGCTTAACAAATGATAAATATATTCTCTAGGTTTTTTAAAGATGATAGATTAATCAACGTATGACAAAAAGAGAGTAATGATAGGTTCCAAGCACACAATTACTAAATTTATTGAAATATAATCTAAATTCAATCAAAGATTCAATGTACTGGGCACAACTATAACGAATTGAAGTACTGAAGACTAGAAGTGCTAGAACATAATTGGAGTGCTACTTAACAAATTGAAGTACTGAAGATTAATATACTTAACAGGAGTGCTACTTAACAAATGATAAATATATTCTTTAAGTGCTAAATAAATTGAAGCACTAAAGACTATAAATTAAGAGAACATAATTGGGACTCACATGACCATAGCTTTCTCCTTCTTGCTGCCCCTAATTTCATCTCTTTCTTCTTTATGATCTCATCTTTTGTTAGTGGGTGTAACTAACAAGCATTTTTATTAATTAGGTAAGAAGAATTCTGTAGAGCTTTTTGAAACCAATAACTGAATTTCATAGAGCTTTTTAACCAATAAGGTAGTATTCACATTGGACCCCTGTATTTCTATTGCTAAAGCACTGTTGTATTTCTGTAAGAGCTTTTTGAAACCAATAACTCAATTTTGTAGACAATGTATCAATTAAAGAATGAATTATGTATTTCTGTAGAGCTTTCTGAAACTTTTTGATCTTATTGATGAAAAATATGACAGTTATGTTATTGCTTTACTTTCTCATCATTTTCACATGACACACTTTGATAGATTTATGCTTGAACTGATTAATGTAATTATATTGGGGATTGTACATGGAAATTCTCAAGGTCATCATTTGATGAAAACAATGTATCAATTAAAGAATGAAATCTATAGACAGCTGACATTTATCTCAGTTAATACCTATAACTGAATTTTGTAAACAACTGACATTTATCTGTGGCTAAAAACTCAGTCAGATTTTCGATGCTGATACATATCTAATTTTCCTTAGCTATTAATGTAATGTGACAATCTTCAGCCTCAAATTCTGCTGTTATATGTTTTGTGCCATCTTGATATCTATAAATTATTGAAATATAATCTAAATTCAACCAAAGATTCAATGTACTAGGCACAACCATATCTAATTTTCCTTACTTTGGAGTCCCCAAGTTGCCCGACCTGTTTAAGCTCCCACTGGTTTCGTCCGCTTTCTCTATCTATCCCCTCCTTCCCTTTTTGTCCCATGAAAATGATTGATAGATGTGTATATGATATTTTTATTGATCTCGGCAAATATTTTTGGAAGAAAGTATCAGACACTAATTTATTGCTCTATTCTAATTGATTTTGATTATGATGCGAAATGAGTTTACCCTAGGATTTGGATTTTGGTTTGTATACTTCATATCTATATGGTGATATAGGGGTCATACTGACATTGAGTTTTCTTGGATCCTTAGCAGCGTGATTTAAACACACAGAAGATCAGTAAGGAACAGAACATTAGAAAAGAAATTGCGCCCCGTCTTTGTCAAATTCGGCTAGAAAGGTTTGCTTTCTTTCCTCAATAAAGCTTTGGTCACTTTTGATTTAGTTCCTTGTAATGCATGTTATTTGGGCTTTAAATTTTGGGGAACTGTGTTTTTTAAGTACAAATTTGAAGAAGCATTCACTCATTTAGACTTGATAGTTAGTTGGTAATAGTGGGAAGTGGCATGACAACAAGTTGTGGAAACATCCTTCTAATCGTGATTTTGTGCCATGTGTTGAACCCATTTTGAACTACACAGGTGATTTCTGTTTTCTGCCGACTCCTATAATATTATGTTTATTTGTATATGAACATATTTTTGTACTTATCCTTCTGCCTTTGTTTTATTTGGCCACTTCCATGTTCAGCTCCTGGGGAGACAAAGAAGTACCTTCTTGTTCATACCAATGGCGGGCTTAATCAAATGCGTGTAGGGGTGTGTGCTTCTCCCTCTACATCTTGTATATCAGAGTAGACTTTTGCATATTGTTACTGTTCTTTGCGGTGACGTGTTGTATATTGGATTGCCTCATCAAATGGGTGTAGGGCTTAATGTTTGGGTGTTATTGTTCTTTTATAGTTTCTTTTGTGTGACGTGCTATATACCTTTATTTATTGCAGTGTTCAAAATTTTCTGCAAAGTGGTCATTTGCGGTGGCATAATTGTTTTGCTTACGAGGTCCCTAAGAAGAATCAGAGTACCTTGAATGACTCAAATCAATAATGTTATTTGAACCGATCTTATAACTCATAGACTATGTTTTTCTAGTTACGTTTGTTTAGGCGTATGATTTAAAGTTTAGCAATGGTTGTAAACATGTTTTCATTGCACGTTTTAGTTTATAACAATTAATGAGCAGGTTTATTATGTTTTGATATAATTCAAATGTGTGAAAAGTCAATTATTGGATTTGAATCAAATGTTACAGGTGGTATATTCGAAAAATAGAATGAAATATAAAAAAAAAAAAGAGAAAATAATCTGGATATATGTTGGCGGTGTATAAAGTCAAAATTCTAATAATCAGGTTGTAAGTATTCGGTGTATATTAACCTCACCCAATGACGCTACCACTAAACTTCTTAATCCGGTTATCTTAATCCGGATTATAAAAAAGAAATATTCCGGTGTTTTACACAATTATATAATCCGGATATTCCTCCTTATTATATACGTTTCATATAATCCGGTTATTTTATCATTTATATAATCCGGATGTAACACATCCGGATTATATTCGGCCCAATAATCCGGATTATAATGTGCCAAATAATCCGGGCAAAAATACGATCGAAAATATGGCAAAAATAAACCTAGCAAATACACCGGTGCTTCGTAAAAAAACGCCCGGATTATAAAGTTTGGGAGCAAATACACCCCTAACCTTTAATCCGGTGCAGGCCCGGATTATAAGCCCTCAACTAACCGGATTATAAAGTCCTTTTTGTAGTAGTGACTATTTCCGTAATGCTAGAATGATGAACTGCTGTAGTCGGACTTGAACATAGGTTAGGTTGACCTTGTGTAGCTGCTGAGTATATAGACCGAAGGATAGGAACAAAGGACTGCTGTAAGTATGAAAAATAGAAATAAGGGGGCTGCTGTAAATTCATTTTTTCCCTTCAGCTTTTAGGTTACAAACAGCCCATCTTGTCGATCAATTATTAAACGTTTGGATAAAGATCCACCGTTGAATTTTGGATATGTTGTAGATGGATATATGTAGTTTAGCATATTAAAATTTGAGAAGAAATGAACGGTCGGATTGAAAGTTATGAGCTCCCAAAGTTAGGTAGTTGAGCAGTTTTGGTAAACTTGAATTTTGGCTAAGTATAGGAAATTAGAGTGAAGGAACCGACTTTGTGAATTATTATAAAAATATTGGCTGAACAGTTTGGAGAAATTCTTTCTTCTAAGGTTAGATAGAACCTCATAGATGATCTAGAGATTTAATTCGGAAATTTTATAAGCTGTTAAGAATTTTATTTTTAGAGCCGAAGTTAAACCTTTTCGACTCTTCCGGAAAATGGAAACATAGGAAAAACGTCAGTTTGGAACCAAATAAAATTTTAGGAGTTAGAATATATTTTTAGAACCTCAAATAGGAGTTTAGACATGAAATTTAAGGTTTTCGAGAAAATCGGAACCAAGGGTAAAATGGTCATTTTACCCTAAAACTAGTACTGTAACTAGTACGTCTTAATACCTTATTTGATCTTAGAAGTTTTAGACTTCTATCTACGTGAAAGTGTGCTAATACACTTATCGCCTTTGACAGGCAACTGAGTGGTTACAGTTTACAGAGCGAGTGGTTTATAAAGAGTCGAGCGCTATAACAGGTAAGTCCTTTGGGCTTACTTAGCTGACTACTAAATATGAGTATAAATGATGATGGTGGTGTGTGATTGACATGTTAGAGAGATAGGTTGTGTTATATAATTACCGACCTATATTTTGGCCTAAGAGTAACGGGCGGTGGCATTCTGCTCAGTAGCTCGAGGGGCGCTGGGGGTTTCTTTCGGGACTAGTCCACACATGGTTTGTAGTGATGCTACCAATGGAAGTCAGCTAGACCTACACCAGTTGGATAAGGAACGGAGGCGAGAACTAATAATAATTCTCGTGCCACAACTTAAATTGAATAATGTGAATCACTTAAATAATAGATAATAATTGGTTGAGTGCCAGCATGATGTTTGTTTATTTTTGTTTCTGCTTGTGTTTGTGCTGTTATCATTTTGCTTATATTTGGATAGTTAGCTAACTGTTGATATGTTGTTTAGACTTGACACAGGTTAGAGCAGATGCCGAGTGATCCAGATGGTAGTGGTCAGCCGGGGTGTCGTACTTTAGGACATTTTACAGTTTCTGCATTTGTGGGTTTTACAGTTGAACATTGTTTCCTTTCGTACTTTGTTATATTCCGTTTTCCGGCTGTAGTCGATCTGGTCACATTCATGCATTGTTAAAAACTATTTTATGATTTCTGGTTTTTCTTATCTGTGCCTTGTTGTAAGATCATGTTAAGTTGTTGACAAACTAAGGTCGGGACCCACTGTGCGGTCCTAACCAGTAACTCCCTAAGTTGTAAAATTTGGGGTGTTACAACCAGGTTATAAAGGAATTTTATCGACATCTAGTGGATTTCTTGCAGAGATCAACGACGGTAATTGTGAAGTTAAATCAATACAAGTACTAGTAGCCTTGATGGTAACATTGAATGAGTCCAATATGAAAACTCTAATAAAGAAATTAAAGAGAAGCTCTTGACGGTCGGTAATGACCATTGATGATAGTAATGGTGTAAAGAGAATTGTTGTGGGTAGTTGCTTAATACTGACTAAGGAGATATACATATCAAAGTTATTATGGAGGGACCCCTTTAAGAAGAACTACAAGACTAAGAGGAAGTAGATAATTGTGAGCATGTCCTATGTCTTAGCATTCCACAAAAGTAGGACTGATGGTGCTCCTCCGAAAAAAAAAATGGGGTCAGACTATCTAGATTGACAAGGAAAACCCTTGTGATTAAAGATGTGACACAGAATAATTGGAATTTCAAAGGCGGCACAAACATAGAGAGTATGATTTAAAGCCTTGGTGATATGTGTGGTCAAGTTGTGAGGTGATTGCAGATGGAATCTATAGGTTGGCTAAAACAGACATGAGAAGGAGTAAATTGAAGGACTAAAGGATGTTATATGGATCCGGTATTACACCAATAAGATGATTACCGAAAGGACTAAAGGCCGTTATTTAAGGAGAAACGGAGGTACTCCATTGAAAATTTTAGGTGGACTGATGACCTAAGAGTTGATGAAAGTAATAAGACCAACCAAGCGGTTCATAAAGCAAGTACGAGAAAACTCAAAGGGGTAACTATCCTACTGGGGGGGTAAAGATTTAAAGAAGGTAAAGCGACACGAGCATAAGGACAACATAATAAACGCGAGTCAAGAACTTTGATTTTTAAGAAAATCATATACAACTGAGATTCTTATGCAAATGGTACCAATAGGTGTTTAATAAAAGTCATACATATCGGACCAATAACGCTAGGATGGATAAAGTGTAAACCAAAAGAATAACTTGACCAGTAAGAAGAAAAGTCATGTATCAAAAGGCGGGTCTTGCTAAATGGGAATAAAGTGTGGAGATGAGGATGCCTTTGTACAATCTATGCAAGAGTACAACGTAATTGAAATTCTAACATGAAATGGGCAGTAACGATCAACTGAAATTTGAGACCGATTCAGGGGAAGAAATTGTTATAAGACGAGTCACCTAGTAGAAGAATTCACAAGACAAGCTTGCGAGACAAAAAGAGATAAAATGCCGACCAGGATATGAGGGTCTAAGGTGCATGAAAGGGATACCTACAATGGAGTGTAGAAGCAAAATGTAGACTTTACAAGTGTGGAGAGGTTTTGACCTCCTCAAAGATATAGGAATTTGAAGGAAATCGCAATGCCGGTATGAAAGAGTCGAAGCCCTGTAGCGGAAACAACGGAGTTTCATGAAGGCAATATTGCCGATAACACCATCGAAGGAATGTATATATGAGAACGGCCTTGGTGGACTCGAAAGTCCAATGTAACCCCAATTATCACGGGACCTAAGTCATTAACACCGACGGTCCATGCAAGGGGAACTGCAAGGGGATGATAACTAAAGTCATCAGAACTACAAAAACACTTACCAGCTATCGTTGAAGACGTGGAATGACTATTTAGGTCAAGATGAATGACCCAGTTGGGCTCGACAAGTAGAGTTAGCGTAAGGAAATAGAAGTGTGGAAGATAAAACGAATTAGTGAAGCATGAAAGGATTAGTCGAGCAGATGATGCTCACAAAGAATTTAATGCCAGTATAGGTATGAGAAGAGCAAGTTCGGGATATTGAGATAAGTCAATTATAGACTGACCGATGTCAACTGAGGACGTGTAAGTGTTGGTTAGTACTGACGAGTAGGTACCGTTAAGAAGAGATATTAGTGACTGCGAATTTAAGAGATAACTTTACCGATGCCTTGGAGGATTCCCCAAGTAGGCAACGACAACCTTCTGGGGTGATCTAAGGATATGGAGAGAATCGGGTTAGAAGTTGCTTGCTGGTTAGGTTAACTATGATTTCAAGTTAAGAAATTAGAGATCTATATGAAAAGGTCCACTTGGGTGTGTGTGTTGTTTTGAGTTATATAAATTTGAAAGCTTGACAAGAAGTAGGTGAAAACCCATTAATTAAGGAACGATCCGATTAGGTCACATTGAGGAAACCGGGCCAAGCAGTTTGTATTACAAAGAGTATTAGACACTTAGTAAAGTGCAGACAGAAGTTTAAGATCATTAATTCAGAATCGATAGTCGGGAACTTTCAAAAGGAAAAAGCAAGTGGGCCCAATGGAAGGAAAAGTTTGGTAGAGTCATCAAAAGACTGGAAGTAAGTCTAGAAAACCAAACTGATGAGAGAGTACATACAAAACCCGAGACACATCCTTAGTCATGAAGATCTGATAGTTGAGCCGACCATAGATTTGTGGAGTACCTAGTAGCTGTCTTGGAGCGCAGTACTAGACGTCTGCGGTCCAAGGAGATACTAGTGTTGAGGATCCAGTGGTCTAGACGAGGAGCTGATGAGACCACTTGGGAGACAGAGGAGAGTATTAGACGTAATAATCCCGGATTCTTTGAGGGGTTAGATGTTACTTCTGTGTTGACGAGTTAGTACTCGGATTTGTGTTGTTTGACCATTCATGTTTTTATATTGGATTGAGTGATTATGTTTATGTGATGTTTGTCCGAGTATGATGATTGAGTAGTTGCATGGTAAGAAACAAAAATTTTATGAAAACTAAGAGTTACAAAGAAAGTCGAACGATTAGTTACATTATTCTAAGTTTCGGGACGAAACTTATTTTAAGGGGGCACTGATGTAATACCCGGAAACTTTAGTACCCGATCAAACCGGTTCTTCAATCCGATGACCTTGCCAAAACCTACCTAAAGTTTTACTAAAACAAATTCTATCATTTTATGTACTTTTTTTTTTAAGTCACATAAAATGATGAGTTTCAAAACCCTAATCCAAGTCATGACATGGGTATAGACAAGATTTTGACAACCTTACGACGAAGCCATGACGGGACCATGACGACTTTTGACGGGACCATGACGACTTTTGACGAGTCTAGGACAAGGCCATGACAATTGTTGACAAGACCATGACAAGGTCTTGACAACCTCCAGCCCAACCATTTTTCCCTTGTTTCTGGCCCAACTCTCATGTCTGCCTCGCCTCAACACATTTCTATGCGTGCCCCTAGCCAGCCCAGATCACTCCCGGCCCAGAGAGAAGGTGGGATGTACTCCGTAACCCTCGCAGCCAGAAGCCTAGCGGATAAGATCTTGTGCAGCCGTTACATCGTTTCCCTTCTTTCCCTCTTAACTGCATCTCTCTCCTATCGTGAAGATTTCCACGTTCAACACATACCCGGATCCTTCCTATTCTGTATTTTTCTTTCCGCTACGACTACGGATCTACCCTACATCACGCCACTAACCTAGACAACGAGTATAGACGGAACTCACAGCCTGGCAACTGGCATTGAGAGCAGTCAAGTTCCGACTAGTCTAGTTAGTCTTCAACAGCGCCGGGTACTACTTCATCTTCAACGATGAAGCAGGGAGGCGCTACACTACAAACGGTCCAACGCAGCGTATCTCGGACGCCACCAGCACTGTTGCACGTAAGTGAGTCGGGTTTCCCTTTCCTCTTTAACCTTCTGTACAGCAAACATCGTGAGGCCGGAATGAACACTAACTATGCATCACCAAAGGACACATACCTTGCAGCCAGACACATACCACGCCAGCGCCCCTTGACCTCTGTTGAAGACGAGTCTCGAGCGTAGATCCAATTATGCACTTATGCACTATTTTTTGTTAGACATTACTTAGATAGATAAAAAACGATAATAAATAATTTTTGAAATAAGAATAAAATATACGTTGTCTCTATTTCGATGTTGACTCTAGATATAGCGTGTTTGCTCCCTGATCCCAATGCTACAAATCGAACGTCTGCTTTTAATTCTACTTCATTTCCTACGACGTAGATACTAAAAAGCTTGCATGGAGTCCCCTTCTTAAAATAAAAAAATTATTTTATTGTAAAAATAGTTTTATTAAAAGAAGTGAAACTAAAAAAGTATATAGAAACTACGAATCAAAATTATCTATCAAACTACATAAAATATCAACAAAAAAAAGGGCAAATGAGTCGAAGAAAAATGTGTGTATATACGTTTATACCTCAAATCCCAAATTCTTTCTTTTGTCCTCTTAATCCATTTATGTGACATTTAAAAAATTCGAAGACCTCCACAATTATAAGAAAATCAAACTCTCCAAGCTCATTGAGAAAGAGTTTCAAACTTGTCCAACTCAAACTCTCCAAGCGCCCTCGTCAATTATCACAAAGAATGATCAATGAAAGCGGACAAAGTATCCTCTGATACCGCAGCAACGAGAAAAAAAATAGGTTTAGGTCTTTGTGCGGAAACGTAGATTAAAGAAAAGCGCCGATAAGAGATAAGGTCAATACTCTAACAAAGTCTATCCACTAATAGAAACAATGTTTTCTCATTGATATCCAACTCAGTATAGTGATAATAGTAACGGTCGAGAGCCTCAAAGTTTATCAAATATTCACAATGTCCGCTTGACAAACGATACACTATACAAAATATAGGAAGACTCAGAATATAAAAAGAAGAAATTACAAGCAAAATGTACACATACTAACAATAAAAACTTAGAATTAAAAAGTATCTTACCACACATACGTCCTCCGGTTGAATATATCATACAAGTATGAATCAAGGACACATCTTGTGGAGATATGTAGTCATTCCTCCAAAGATGTAGGATGTATGTAATCGACCTCATCCATAGCATATGCAATTATGCACTTTATTCTGATAGACATTACTTTGATAGATAAAAAACGATGATAAATAATTTTTGAAATAAGAATAAAATACACGTTGTCTATATTTCGATTTTGACTCTAGATATAGCGTGTTTGCTCCCTGATCTCAATGCTACAAATCGAACGTCTACTTTTGATTCTACTTCATTTCCTACGACGTAGATACTAAAAAGCTTGCATGGAGTCCTCTTCATAAAATAAAAAAATTATTTTATTGTAAAAATAGTTTTATTAAAAGAAGTGAAACTAAAAAATTATATAGAAAGTACGAATCAAAATTATCTAGCAAACTACACAAAATAGCAACAAAAAAAGTGCAAATGAATCGAAGAAAAAAATGTGTGTATATACGTTTATACCTCAAATCCCAAATTCTTTCATCCGTCCTCTTAATCCATTTATGTGACATTTAACAAATTCGAAGACCTCCACGATTATAAGAAAATCAAACTCTCCAAGCTGATTGAGAAGGAGTTTCAAACTTGTCCAACTTAAACTCTTCAAGCTCCCTCCTCAATTATCATAAAGACTGATCAATGAAAGCGGACAAAGTATCCTCTGATACCGCGGCAATGAGAAAAAAAATAGGTTTAGATTTTTGTGCGGAAACGTAGGTTAAAAAAAAGCGCCGATAAGAGATAATGTCAATACTCTAACAAAGACTATCCACTAATAGAAACAACGTTCTCTCATTGATATCCAACTCATTATAGTGATAATAGTAACGGTCGAGAGCCTCAAAGTTTATCAAATATTCTCAATGTCCGCTTGACACGCGATACACTATACAAAATATAGGAAGACTCAGAATATAAAAAGAAGAAATTACAAGCAAAATGTACACATACTAACAATAAAAACTTAGAATTTAAAATTATCAAATCACACATACGTCCTCCGATTGAATATATCATACAAGTATGAATCAAGGACACATCTTGTGGAGATATGTAGTCATTCCTCCAAAGATGTAGGATGTATGTAATCGACCTCATCCATAGCATAGGCAATTATGCACTTTATTCTGATAGACATTACTTAGATAGATAAAAAACGATAATAAATAATTTTTGAAATAAAAATAAAATACACGTTGTCTGCATTTCGATGTTGACTCTAGATATAGCGTGTTTGCTCCCTGATCCCAATGCTACAAATCGAACGTCTTCTTTTAATTCTACTTCATTTCCTACGACGTAGATACTAAAAAGCTTGCATAGAGTCCCCTTCATAAAATAAAAAAATTATTTTATTGTAAAAAAATAGTTTTATTAAAAGAAGTGAAACTAAAAAAGTATATAGAAACTACGAATCAAAATTATCTAGCAAACTACATAAAATATCAACAAAAAAAGTGCAAATGAGTCGAAGGAAAATGTGTGTATATACGTTTATACCTCAAATCCCAAATTCTTTCTTTTGTCCTCTTAATCCATTTATGTGACATTTAACAAATTCGAAGATCTTCACAATTATAACAAAATCAAACTCTCCAAGCTGATTGAGAAAGAGTTTCAAACTTGTCCAACTCAAACTCTCCAAGCTCCCTCATCAATTATCACAAAGACTAATCAATTAAAGCGGACAAAGTATACTCTGATACCGCAGCAACGAGAAAAAAAATAGGTTTAGGTTTTTGTGCGGAAACGTAGGTTAAAGAAAAGCGCCGATAAGAGATAAGGTCAATACGCTAACAAAGACTATCCACTAATAGAAACAACGTTCTCTCATTGATATCCAACTCAGCATAGTGATAATAGTAACGGTCGAGAGCCTCAAAGTTTATCAAATATTCTTAATGTCCGCTTGACAAACGATACAATATACAAAATATAGGAAGACTCAGAATATAAAAAGAAGAAATTACAAGCAAAATGTACACATACTAACAATAAAAACTTAGAACTAAAAAGTATCTTACCACACACGTCCTCCGGTTGAATATATCATACAAGTATGAATCAAGGACACATCTTGTGGAGATATGTAGTCATTCCTCCAAAGATGTAGGATGTATGTAATCGACCTCATCCATAGCATATGCAATTATGCACTTTATTCCGATAGACATTAATTAGATAAATAAAAAACGATAATAAATAATTTTTGAAATAAGAATAAAATACACGTTGTCTGCATTTCGATGTTGACTCTAGATATAACGTGTTTGCTCCCTGATCCCAATGCTACAAATCGAACGTCTACTTTTGATTCTACTTCATTTCCTACGACGTAGATACTAAAAAGCTTGCATGGAGTCCCCTTCATAAAATAAAAAAATTATTTTATTGTAAAAATAGTTTTATTAAAAGAAGTGAAACTAAAAAATTATATAGAAAGTACGAATCCATCATCTAGCAAACTATACAAAATAGCAACAAAAAAGTGCAAATGAATTGAAGGAAAATGTGTGTATATACGTTTATACCTTAAATCCCAAATTCTTTCTTTTGTCCTCTTAATCCATTTATGTGACATTTAACAAATTCGAAGACCTCCACGATTATAAGAAAATCAAACTCTCCAAGCTGATTGAGAAGGAGTTTCAAACTTGCCCAAGTCAAACTCTCCAAGCTCCCTCATCAATTATCACAAAGACTGATCAATGAAAGCGGACAAAGTATCCTCTGATACCGCGGCAACGAGAAAAAAAATAGGTTTAAGTTTTTGTGCGGAAACGTAGGTTAAAGAAAAGCGCCGATAAGAGATTAGGTCAATACTCTAACAAAGACTATCCACTAATAGAAACAACGTTCTCTCATTGATATCCAACTCATCATAGTGATAATAGTAACGGTCGAGAGACTCAAAGTTTATCAAATATTCTCAATGTCCGCTTGACACGCGATACATTATACAAAATATAGGAAGACTCAGAATATAAAAAGAAGAAATTACAAGAAAAATGTACACATACTAACAATAAAAACTTAGAATTAAAAAGTATCATACCACACATACGTCCTCCGATTGAATATATCATACAAGTATGAATCAAGGACACATCTTGTGGAGATATGTAGTCATTCCTCCAAAGATATAGGATGTATGTAATCGACTTCATCCATAGCATAGGCAATTATGCACTTTATTCTGATAGACTGTTCGCCACTTAGCGTACGTGCAAATAAGCTTTAATTATAAAACTAGAAATCAAGCAAGCGAACCCGCAGTGTACGGATCGATATAGTTGAGCAAGAATTCCAGAGTATCGAACACAGGGATTTGGGGGGTTAAATATAATTATAGAGTTGTCAAGCGAGTAAATGTATGAGCTTTGTAAATTATTAGGAAAACAACAATCTTAAAGATCCAGGAATCCAATTGTGGCAATCGATTCAAGATATACTAAAGATATAAGGACAGAGTTAAGGTATGCAAAGGTATACGAATGTAAGGTAATCGTACGGTGAAGTTCCAAAAACCTTATATGACTCACCTAAAAGACACTCTCTATAAAGGTTGTTGAGGCTTCAGTATAGAAAGGTTCTAAAGGTAAGAATTAATGTCAAATACCCAAACTTGTAATCCAAGGATCATGACTAACTAAACCGATTAAGGTTGTGACACTCAAAATCGAGGTAGAGGTTGTTGAGGCTTCACTACCACCTAGAAAAGGGTAAGCCAAGACTAAGTTAAGGTAAATCTTTAACTTTGGATTAAAGTAAAAGCAGGTTCGTAAACTGACACAAAATTACGGGTAGTTCTTGACTTCCACGGCCGTGGAAGCTCAAGAACAGACCGTGGATTAGGTTCGTCGGCGATTCTTTCTAACTCTCAAGGTCCAATCTGTTTACGATCGATCTATCATCATCTAAGGCACAACTATCAACCCTTCACCTTAGAATTGTTAAAGGGTTTTAGCCAACAATAGTCATATTGATATCAAATTCAAGGTTTAAAAGAAGGAAAGATGAAAACTTCCAAAAACCTTCAATAACCTTCAAGTCAATCTCAAATCCACAAATTCAAGAATGATAACGTCAATTGATTTGGAATAACACAAACAATCACGAATCTTAGATAAGAAGGAAGAACGGGATGTCAATCCGTCTTCTAAATCAAACCTAAAGATAAAGCGTAACCTTCTTGCGAACAATCTTCCAAATCTTCAATCTTCCGTCAATCCGGAATTCTCAATAGCAAAGCGCAAAAATCCTCAATCACAATCTCCGCAAGATGTGAAATTAGGGAAATTCCAAGTGTAAGAGAAAGTGCGTCTAAGCAGAGGTGACGAAATCTCTCTTCGTCCGTCCTTTTATAGTGTAAGATAAAGTATTGGCCCGGCCCAATGGCGTAGGAGATCGTGGCTTAAAGTGTGGCGAAAAAGATCGCCAAGATCACGGTCGTGGAAGGGTTCCACGGCCGTAATTTAGAGCGTGGAAATTGTCACGGTTTTGACACAACCCTCCACGGCCGTAGAAGTTACTGGAATGAATCACGCTTCCCTTGCCAAGGTTCCACGGCCGTGGACTTGAACGTGGAATGTAGTACGGCCGTATTTTAGAGCGTGGTTTAGGGCTAAACCGTAATTCTTCCTTAGTCTCGTGCCATTCTTCAAGTTGGCACCATCCTTAGCTCCTAGAGATGTCCTCAATCCTTGGATATGCTCAATCAAACTCCATTCTCGCACAATCTGTTCGGAAATAGCTCTTAATTGCCTACAATCAACATAAAGCTTGTGTAGATCTCTATTTCGACATTATAGACAAACTAGCTCACAATTGCATCAATGCTTAATCAATGACTATCAATATGGATGAAATACACTTAGAAAACGTGCCTAAAATATCACAATATTTCATGCTAACAAATAACCCCATACCTGCCACTTGCTTGTCCCTAAGCAAGGTCTTTCAAAAAGCTTTTAAAACATAAGTTAGGATGAAATATGTGTACCTTCTCAAAGCAAGACTTCTTTTGGATGAATGTGCCTTCTAATCAATAGATCATTATCAAATCTTGCTTCATTCGTTTTGGAGACTTTCATACACTTAATGAAAGAGTAAAGAAAGCTCATGAATCAATCAAACTTCCATGCAAACATCATAACCTTCAAACATTATCAAAATCAATCATAAGAAACTTCAATTTAGATCACCAAGTCATATAACAATCTTTTGATCTTAAAGACTTTCAAACAAGGTCTAGAATGTGGAAAGGGAAGGAAAACTTTAAGGAATGTGGTGCATGAATCCGGGAAAGTGGATAACTACTCTTTTCTTCTTCTCTTGCGGTTTCCGCGGCACTTTCAACTTAGAGATTCGCTCTCTTCTTTTCATTTTTCGACTTTACTTTTGGAGTTATGGATAGAGGTGCACAAAAACCGAAGCCTAGGAGATTGGCGTTTCTCAAATTTTATGAGATGCCTCAAACCCTTAGCGCACATACCATAATCCGCTAGGAATATCGCTCAATCCGACTTTGGCAAGACACAAACACCCGGCTATGTGAATGGTGCCGAGTTACTCATCGTCATGATTGACTTCCCGAAACCTACAATTTCTTTCTATTCTTTTGATTGCAAACAATTGCTTTCAAGGCCCTTGATAACACGATTTATAACATAGTTTTAGGTGTACATTTAGATAGAATTCTCGCTCATTCATGCATGATCTAGCATTAGTTCAGGACGTTTTGCACCCAATTCACATATTTTGTCGAGATAGACGTCTACACAGACTTGTGCGCGTTTTGTAGGTATTACGGGAAGTTAAGGAGCTTAAACGATGCGTTTGAGGATTGTTCATTTAGATGACACGCCCTCGGACTCATTAGGACGCAAGCCAAGGGCTGAGAAGGACTCATGGAACCTTGCCAACACAAGCCATGCACCAAATCACAGCTTAATGATTCAAGGCGGAGTTTCTGCATAGAATCACGGTTCTCTGAAGAACCACGGCAGTGGAAATGACCGTGGTTTTTGCCAGATTCTCGTGACAGCTGTGCCACGACTCTCATGGCCAGCTCATGAAGGATTTGTTATAAAAGTGGTCCTCCATGGGTTGTTTAAGGCAGCTGGGGTAGTTTGGGAGCAGCTCATCCATTATCCATTTCTCTCTAACAAATATAAAAAAAAGAAGAAGATTTTTTCTAGGAAGGAAAGTGTCAAAGAGAAGAAGGAGAGTTCCATTGAAGAGGAAGAGAAGGAAACACGCCATAGCTTTCTTGTACTTCGGATTTCGTTTTTCTAGAGATTGTATGAACCTTTGAACATTCTTTTGGAAGGGTTGTAAGTGACTCTATTCTAATCTTCAACTTAGTTTTGAATTAAGTTCACTTGTGCACCTCTCTTCTTTCATTATCTTGCAATGGATGTTTTGATTTTATGTTTGTTTGCTTCGATTTCCATTATGAATATTGTAGGCTAAATTGATGTGGTTCTAGGGTAAGGAAAGGATGGGTATGGCTAGAACTATGATAGGATGAACTTAGAATCACCTTTGGATGACTTTTGCTTATGAACGTAGATGCTGTTAAAAATCACGGGTAGTTCTTGAAGAACCACGGCCGTGGTTTAGGAAGAACATCCCGTGATTTTCCCTGGTTTGAAGGATCTTGCCTTAGACCTATAAAATGTTGAAACCCTAAATGTTTGCTGAGTTTAACCTACCTAGTGTAGTGACTAAGTGTTAGGAGAGACTTATCCGGTAATCCTTGCCCCTAGAATCTAAAATAGCAAACCTTAGGTAGTGGTGAGCCTAATAAGCCGCCATTGGATTAGATGTGCTAGGAAAGTTGCTTAGGACTTCCCTTTCCGAGACTTACCCGGTAAGGATAGGTTAGACCCCTAGTTTACAATCCGGTTTGTGTAGAATTCCTATCCTTAGGCTCTTAGAGACTTACCCGGTTATAAGACCTTAGGTGTGGACTAGCTGGACCATGAGACCTACCCGGTAATTGATCCCAAATTAGATACACTTGATCCCAACATATCATAGTTAATCCGAAGAATGAATAGATAACTTGAGTTCTATGCCATAACCGGAATTTCCGACCCCTAGAATCCGTCTTTTCTTTCCTTGATCATTATCTTGTTTGGTTTGTTCATTTGTGCTGATTTTTAGTCTAGTTTGATTGTTTACTTTGCATGAATTGTGATCTTTGATTGATCACCAAAACTGACCAAAAACAATTTAGATTTTCATTTCTTTGTTTCCCTCTTTTCTAACCTTAGACCTTCACTAAACTTAATCACAAAACCGAATCAATTTCACCTTAGTCTTTGTGTTCGACCTCGAAATACTATCCATGCTACAAACGTCCCGTACACTGCGGGTGCGCTAGAAGTTAGGATAATTATAACGAGTATAAATTTAAGGCTTATTGCGTGCACACTTTTTAGCGTAACAAGTTTTTGGCGCCGTTGCCGGGGACTAGGTCTAGATTGAGTCTATTTGGTGATTGTTTCTAGTGTAGATCTTTCTTGTTGCTTGATCTCTCTTTGGTTGGTGTCTTTGCTTTTCAGGACATCTATTACTCTTTAGGTGTATGCGAAGATCTCGTGGTAAGGATTTAGCTCCATTCGATCCCGAACCGGAGAAAACCCTTCGATCTAGATCCAAGAACATCCGAAAAGAGAGAGAGATGGCCGGTAGAAATCTTCAAGCTGAGTTAGATGAAGCCTTAGAGCAAATAAGGCTAAGAGATGAGCTCTTGGAGGAAGAAAGGAGACTTGCCAATGAGAGGCAAGAGGAAACAAGGAGGGAGATTGAGGAGATTAGGCAAGCCCTTGTTCAAGGAGAGCTTAATCGCCGACAACCTCCACCTCCTCCACCACCGGTGGTACAACCGCAGCCGGCGGCCAATGTTAGGGTCGTTCCCATTGCTATCGAGGAGCCACAAACCCTAGGGAGACGTATGGATCCGGCACAAAGAGCACACCGACCGGGTGTGAATCTAGGAGATCCCGCAACCCACAACTATGAGCTCCGCCCTCAAGTTCTACAAATGATCCGGCACAATCAATTTGGAGGGATGAAAGGAGAGTCTCCTCACCAACATTTGATGAACTACGAGATCTTGATGGAGACTCTTAGGCCGCCAAGGTTGGAGAGCAACAACCATAAGCTTAGGGCTTTTTCCTTCTCTCTTAAGGATAAAGCCTTGGCTTGGTATCAATCTATTCCACAAGGGCGAGTTGGTACTTGGGAGGAGATGACAACCGAGTTCTTGACCAAGTTCTTCCCACCTTCCAAGACCACCGAATTAAGAGGGAAGATCAATGCCTTCGTGATGAGGGATAGAGAAAGTTTGTTCAAGTCTTGGGAGAGATTCAAAGACCTTCTCCTAGATTGTCCACACCATGGCATACCGAAAATTGAGCTATTGGAGATCTATTTCAAGGGACTTGATGAGGATAGCCAATTCAAGCTTCAATCTCTCTCCGGTGGGACATTTATGGAGAAACATGTAGATGATGCTTGGGAGTTTGTGGAGAATCAAGCTCTAGTGATTGAGAAGTACTCTCATAGGAAGAGTGAAGGAAGAAAGGCGGGAGCATATGAGGTGAGAGAAGTCACCATGAGCAATTTCAAGCTTGACGCCATCAACAACGAGTTGAAATCCTTGAGAGAGTTGTGTACTACAACCTTGAAGAGCCAAGCAACTCCTCAAGTGCTTCCACAAGCTAACTTGTCTTCCAAGGAGGAGGATGTGAATTATATGGGAAGGGGCAACTTCAACAACTACCAAGGCCCAAGAAATTTCAACAACAACCGGCAATTCAACAATTACCGGCCCAACCACAACCATCCCGGGTTTTCTTACTCTAACCCGGATGGAGCCTTGAACCCTCCCGCCTCCACAAGCACAACTCCACCACAAAGAGCTTCACAAGAACCTCCACCCGGTTTTCCTCAACCTTCAAAGGATAGAACCGAAGTCATGTTTGAGCAATTGCTAGGAAGGTTGAGTGGACTTGAGAGCACCGTGACTTCAATTTCTAAAGCTCAAAAGGTCTTGGAAGCACAAGTCTTTCAAAAGGCGGGTGAAGCACATAGAGATCCGGGAAAGCTTCCCGGAAGAACCGAAGACAACCCAAGAGGCCAAGTGTCGGCTATCACAACAAGGAGTGGGTTGAGTATGAAGGATCCTTTGCCCAAGGACCAAGCTAAGGGAAAGCAAGTAGTGGTAGAAGAGGGAAGAAAGCAAGAAGATGGAGGCAAGAGCAAGGATGTAGAGCCAACCTATGTGGCACCACCTCCATACAAGCCACCACTACCGTTCCCACAATCAAGAGCAAGAGCTCGTTTGGACAATCACTTTGGTAAGTTCCTTGAACTAATGTCCAAGTTACATATTAACATTCCGTTCATGGATGCCATCTTAGGAATGCCGGCATATGGGAAATTTTTGAAAGAAATACTCTCCAACAAAAGGAAGTTGGAGGAGTATGGGGAGATAAGGATGACCCAAAGATCCTCGGAACTGATCCAAACCATGAAGGAAGAGATGCCTCCCAAGTTGAGGGATCCGGGCTCTTTTTGCGTCCCAATAGGAGTGGGAGATGTGAAGTACGAGGCCCTTTGTGATCTTGGGGCGAGTGTAAGCATCATACCGCTGGCACTTAGCAACAAGGTCGGGTTAGGAGAGCCAAAGCCGGTCAAGATGACCCTCTATATGGCGGATCGTTCTATCACTCATCCGGTTGGGATTCTAGAAGACATTCCGGTGCAGCTAGGAGGATTCTACGTGCCTATTGATTTTGTAGTTTTGGACATCCCGGCGGATTATCCGGTCCCTATCATCTTAGGAAGACCTTTCCTAGCCACTTCCGGATGCTTAGTGGATTGCAAGAACGGGACTCTCTCCTTCAACATCGGGGAAGAGAACATCAAGTTCAAGCTGTCCACAATGATGAAAGGGCCAACCCTTGATGAAGATATCTTCAACATAGTCGAGCATGAAGAATCTAGGGAAGTTGTGAGCTCGATCTTGATCAAGGACCCCTTGGAGAAGGTTCTTACCTTAAGCATGATGGAGGAAGGTGTTGAAGAGGCCTGCAATGAAGAGATCAAAGCCTTGGAAGCTTTGGAAAAGGAGCCAAGAGTTTGATTTGAAAGCCACGAAGAGGTGGTGAACAGCTGCAAGTTCCACGGTCGAGATTTACAAACCACGGCCGTCAAACTTTCTGGACAACTCCGAGAAGCAAGCTTGGCAAGAACCACGGCCGTGGAAGATGAGCAACCCGTGTTTCCAACCGTGGTTTTCCCTGAATCAGCTCTTGATGATGAAGCTTCTAGGAGCCATGGGGAGTCTTCCCTTGCTTTAGATTCATCTCATCCAACCTTGTTTGGATCAACTTCAACCGATAGAGTTCCTCCCTCACTTGAACTTAAACCCCTTCCCTCTCATTTAAAGTATGCATTTCTTGGTGATAATTCTACATATCCTGTGATTGTTAATGCATGCTTGAGTGATGATGAACTTGCTAAATTGCTGCATGAACTAAGATTGCATAGGAAAGCCATTGGTTATACTATTGATGATTTGGTTGGCTGTTAGCATGAAATATTGTGATATTTTAGGCACGTTTTCTAAACGTATTTGAGTCTTATTGATAGTCTTTGATTGAACTTTGTGCATATGTGAACTAGTATTGCCTATATTGTCGATATGGATGTCTACATGAGTTCTATGTTGATTATAGGTGATTTGGAGCTAATTCCGAACGGAATCAAGCATAGGAGAGTTGAGTCGATATGTCCATAGATCGAGGACACTTTTTGAAGCAATTTGGAGTCTTGGATTGAAGAATGCACGAGTTAGGGAAGAATCACGTTCTTGCCCTAAATTACGCCCTAAAACACGGCCGTACCACAAACCACGTTCAGAATTACGGCCGTGGATTCAGAGTCAAAATTCGATGTTCATTCCAGGGGATTCTACGGCCGTGGAACTAACCGTAATTGTTTCCACGCCCTAAATTACGGTCGTGGAATCTTCCACGACCGTGATCTTGGCGAATCTTTTCGCCATGTTTCGAAGCCATGATCTTTTGAAGATTGGGCCGGGCCGACACTTTGCCCTGCATTATAAAAAGACGGATGAAGCAAGATTCCGTCACCTCGCTTACGACCTTTCAACCCTCGCTTAGCGGCAAACCCTCATCTTGGAGGTAATTTGGAGATCTCATTGAAGATCAAAGTTCGTATTGGAGAGTTGCTGTTTGTGATCTTCGTGTTTGTGGAAGATCGAAGTTTCTTGGAGGGTTTTTGCAAGAAGATTTCTCTTCTTATTTAGGTTTGATTTAGGATCGGATTGACATCCCGTTTCTTTTCTTTCCTAAGATTGTGATTGTTTACTCCGTTTTGAATCCCTTGATAAACGCTTGTTCTTGACTGTGATTCTGAGATTTATTTGAAGATTATTGACCGTTCTTGAAAATTCCCATCTTTTGTCTTTTAATTCTTGAATTGATATCGATATGACTGTTATTGGCTAAAAACCCTTAACAATTCTAAGGTGAAGGGTTGATAGTTGTGGCTTAGATGATGATAGATCGATCGTAAATAGATTAGACCCTGAGAGTTAGAGAATTATCGTCGACAACCCTAAATTACGGGTTGTTCTTGAGTTCCACGACCGTGGAATCTCAAGAACTAACCGTGATTTACCTTAAGTCTACGAACCTGCTTTTACTTTAATCTAAAGTTAAAGATTGGCTTTAGCTTAGTTTAGACTTGTCTTTTATAGGTGGTAGTGAAGCCTCAACAACCTCTACCTCGATTGTGAGCCTCAACAACCTCAATCGGATAAGTTAGTCTTGATCTTTAGATTATAAGTTTGGGTATTTGATGCTAATCCTCGTCTTTAGAATCTTTCTATATTGAGCCTCAACAACCTGTATAGGGAGTGTCTTTTAGGTGAGTTACATAAGGTTTTTGGAACCTCAACCGTACGATTATCTTACATTAGTATACCTTTGCATATCTCAACTCTGTCTTTATATCATTAAGTATATCTTGAATCGATTGCCACAGCTGGATACCTGGATCTTTAGGATTGTTGTTTTCCCAATAATTTGCAAAACTCCTATATTTACTTGCTTGATAACCTGCAACCGAGTTCGTTCCACCCAAATCCCTGTGTTCGATACTCTGGAATTCTTGCTTAACTACGTCGATCCGTACACTGCGGGTTCGCTTGCTTGATTCTAGTTTTATAAATTTAAAGCTTATTTGCACACACCTCTAGGGGCGAACATTGGCATTAAGCCATCTTTGTGCATGCATAAGATAATGATGGAAGATAACCACAAACCCTCTATTGAACATCAAAGGAGATTGAATCCTATAATGAAAGAGGTGGTCAAAACGGAAATCATTAAGTTGCTAGATGCGGGAATTATCTACCCTATCTCGGATAGTAAGTGGGTTAGCCCCGTTCATGTAGTACCTAAGAAGGGTGGAATGACGGTCGTAACTAATGAGAACAATGAACTAATACCGACTAGGACGGTTACGGGGTGGAGGATGTGCATTGATTATAGAAAGTTGAACATGGCCTCTAGGAAAGATCACTTCCCTCTCCCCTTCATTGACCAAATGCTAGAAAGGTTGACTCAACACTCTCATTTTTGCTATTTAGATGGGTATAGTGGATTCTTCCAAATCCCTATCCACCCCGATGACCAAGAGAAAACGACCTTTACATGTCCATGGGGTACCTTTGCATATAGGAGAATGCCATTTGGGTTGTGTAATGCACCCGCCACCTTCCAAAGGTGTATGATGGCCATCTTTTCCGAATACATAGAAAATATCATGGAAGTGTTCATGGATGATTTCTCTGTTTATGGTTCTTCTTTCGATGATTGCTTGGCTAACTTGTCATTAGTATTGCAAAGATGTGAGGAGACAAATCTTGTCTTAAATTGGGAAAAATGCCACTTCATGGTAAGTGAAGGGATTGTGTTAGGACACTTGGTGTCTAACCGCGGCATTGAGGTTGATAGGGCTAAGATTGAAACGATAGAGAAGTTGCCACCACCTACCTCGGTGAAGGGGGTAAGGAGTTTCTTAGGGCATGCCGGTTTTTACCGGAGGTTTATTCAAGACTTCTCTAAACTTTCTAAGCCTCTCACTAACCTACTAATGAAAGATGTTGATTTTGTTTTTTCCAAGGATTGTCTTGAAGCTTTTTGTAGGTTGAAGAACGCCTTGATCTCCGCACCTATCATGCAACCTCCGGATTGGAGTCTACCATTTGAGATCATGTGCGATGCAAGTGATGTGGCCGTTGGGGCCGTTTTAGGGCAAAGGAAAGAAGGGCGCACTCATGCTATTTACTATGCTAGCAAGACCCTAGATGATGCCCAACTCAACTATGCTACCACCGAGAAGGAGTTGTTGGCGGTGGTGTATGCGTTTGAGAAGTTCCGCTCATACCTTGTTGGAGCGAAGGTCATAGTTTATACGGATCATGCGGCGATCCGTTTTCTACTTACAAAGAAGGATGCCAAACCAAGGTTGATTCGGTGGATCCTTCTTCTTCAAGAGTTTGATTTGGAAATACGAGATAAGAAAGGATCCGAGAACTCCGTGGCGGATCACCTTAGTAGACTCCCACCATTGGAGCTTGGGAAAGACAACATCCCGATAGATGATTCATTCCGGGATGAACAATTGCAAATGGTGGAGGAATGCTTGTTCCAAGTGGCTAGAGGAAGTGAGCCATGGTACGCCGACATCGTGAACTACTTAGTGTGTGAGGAAGTGCCTCCCGGATTTACATATGCACAAAGGAAGAAGTTCTTCAACGATGTAAGGCATTACTATTGGAGTGAGCCACTTCTATTCAAGAGAGGCCCGGATGGGGTGCTTAGAAGATGCATACCGGAGGATGAAGTGGAAAGTGTGATCCGGCATTGCCACTCCTTACCATGCGGAGGCCATGCTAGCTCACACAAGACGTGTGCAAAGGTATTGCAATCCGGTTTTTATTGGCCTAACTTGTTTAGGGATGTGCAAGGTTTTGTAGCGGCATGTGATGCTTGCCAAAGGACGGGCAACATCTCAAGAAGGAATGAAATGCCTTTGAATAACATCCAAGAAGTTGAGATTTTTTATGTGTGGGGTGTAGACTTCATGGGACCATTCCCTTCTTCATGTGGCAATCTCTACATCCTATTGGCAGTGGATTATGTGTCAAGATGGGTAGAGGCAATCGCTTCTCCTACGAATGATGCCAAGGTGGTAGTACGATTCTTCAACCGGGTGATCTTCCCTAGGTTTGGAACACCAAGGGTAATCATTAGTGATGGAGGGAAGCACTTCACAAATAGGAACTTTGGGGCACTTTTGGCCAAGTATGGGGTGACTCATAAGGTGGCAACACCCTACCACCCCCAAACTAGTGGTCAAGTGGAGATCTCCAACCGAGAGATCAAGGCCATCCTCGAAAAGACGGTGTCTAGGACAAGGAAGGATTGGGCTATGAAGCTCAATGACACACTATGGGAATATAGAACCGCCTTCAAGACACCAATTGGAACCACTCCCTACAAGTTGGTCTATGGCAAGTCTTGCCATCTCCCGGTGGAAATGGAGCATAGAGATTATTGGGCCATTAAGTGGCTAAATTTTGACCTCAAGGAAGCGGGAGAAAAGAGGTTGCTTGATATCAATGCCCTTGAGGAGCTCCGGTTGGAAGCTTATGAGAATGCCCGGATCTACAAGGAGAGAACCAAAAGGTGGCATGACAAGAAGATCATTCCAAAGAAGTTGAGTGAAGGAGATCTTGTCCTCCTCTTCAACTCAAGGCTAAGGCTCTTTCCCGGAAAGCTCAAATCAAGATGGACCGGGCCATATGTAGTGAAGAAGATCTTTCCCCATGGAGCTATTGAAATAGGAGGGGAGCATTGTGGAAATTTCAAGGTAAATGGGCATCGCTTGAAGAAGTATATTCCGGGAGCCCCGGTAGACATGATTGCCCCGCTTCACCTCGAATAGACGCTCCCGAGTTTGGTCAAGCTAATGACCTTAAAGAAGCGCTTGGTGGGAGGCAACCCATTGGTAACATTTTTCCCTTTTCATTTTTTGCTTAGATTTTTCTTTTTTTGTTTGCTTTGTGTGTTTTGTCTACTTTCGTGTGTGTGCTAGAGCATTAGTGGCATTGGAAGCCCTTCTTGGCGATGAAAATGATGATTATGAAACCCTCACCAATTATGGGCGGAGCGGACGCGGAACTTGGACGGCTAGCGGTGCCTAGCGCGGGTTCCGAAACTTTGAAGGATGCTTAGAGCTCTCTACCATGGTTGAAAGGATCATCCAACATCAATTTACTTGAGAATTCCCAAATACCATAGCAAACAATTCTACATTGTGAGAACCTTCTTTCATTCTCTCTACTTCATTTACACATTGGGGACAATGTGTTTCTAAGTATGGGGTGGGGTTTGCATGATCCTTTGCATGATGAGCATCTAGGATAGGTTAATATTTGCACATTTCTTGCATTGTACATACTTAGAACGAAAATCCCATAAAAATCAGAAAATTTAAAAAAAAATTTTGTGCTTTCTAGGCTTGGATATGATCCTAATGATGAAACTTGTCTTGTGATTGGCTATGGATGGCCTTATGTGTTGAATTGATAAATGCATATGTGGACTTGAACTACTTCTCTTAAATTCTATGAATGACTTGTGATCATGATGATTGCCTAGAATGGATTGAGTATTGAAAGTCGAAATTACATGATAGTTCTTGCATACCATCTAGGAATGAATGAGGCATTTCATTTTTCTCTACTTCTCATCTTGATCATAATTGCTTGAGCACCTCAATTGATATAAAATCGACCTCCTTTAAACCCATCCGGGAATAGGAGCATGCTAGTGTGTTGAAATGTGCGAAAAGCAAGTGCGGGGTGAAGATGTAATGAAAAGAATGTCGTGAATGAAATGCTGAAATTATTGTGGAAGTGTAGCCAAAATATAGGTTTGGGGGCGTTGGTTTAAATGACAAGTAACTCGGTACACTTCACATAATCGGGTGTTGGTGCCTTGCCAAAGTCAAATGAACCAATAGCCCTAACGAGCTTTGGTATGTGTGCCCGGTGTGGATGCACCTCGAAAAAGAGAAAAAGGCCGAGGATGGCTAATCACCGAGGTTTCGGCTATTGTACACCAATGCCATTGTCTCAAAAATGAGTTAAATAAAAAGAAAAGAAAGCAAGATAGGGAAAAATATACACTTGGGGGAAGTTGATCGAGGACAAGGATGTGGAGTTAGTTTCATTCCCGGATTAGCATCACATAACCTAGAGAATCCCCCGCCCAATTGCAACGTTTCTTGGCCTTTTATGTCACAAGCCCTTATGACCTACTTGCATGTTTGTAAGACTTAGTAATCTAGATTGGATAGACTCTTGATCTTCTTGACCTCTTCATCCTCACATCTCATGCATGCTTTTGAGTTAAGTACAATTGTCTTTCCATGCCCTTATTGTTTGATACATAATTGCTTATCCAATTGCCATTGATCATGACTATGAAGGTGATCCAATAGTCGAAGCACAAAACCCAAAAAGATTTTGCCATTTTTCTGCATACATAAATCATGTCATCTTCTATTCTATAGTTGGGAATTTGCTCGAGGACGAGCAAACCTTAAGTATGGGGTATTTTGATAACACGATTTATAACATAGTTTTAGGTGTACATTTAGATAGAATTCTCGCTCATTCATGCATGATCTAGCATTAGTTCAAGACGTTTTGCACCCAATTCACATATTTTGTCGAGATAGACGTCTACACGGACTTGTGCGCGTTTTGTAGGTATTACGGGAAGTTTAGAAGCTTAAACGATGCGTTTGAGGATTGTTCATTTAGATGACACGCCCTCGGACTCATTAGGACGCAAGCCAAGGGCTGAGAAGGACTCATGGAACCTTGCCAACACAAGCCATGCACCAAATCACAGCTTAATGATTCAAGGCGGAGTTTCTGCATAGAATCACGGTTCTCTGAAGAACCACGGCCGTGGAAATGACCGTGGTTTTTGCCAGATTCTCGTGACAGCTGTGTCACGACTCTCATGGCCATCTCATGAAGGATTTGTTATAGAAGTGGTCCTCCATGGGTTGTTTAAGGCAGCTGGGGTAGTTTGGGAGCAGCTCATCCATTATCCATTTCTCTCTAACAAATATAAAAAAAAGAAGAAGATTTTTTCTAGGAAGGAAAGTGTCAAAGAGAAGAAGGAGAGTTCCATTGAAGAGGAAGAGAAGGAAACACACCATAGCTTTCTTGTACTTCGGATTTCGTTTTTCTAGAGATTGTATGAACCTTTGAACCTTCTTTTGGAAGGGTTGTAAGTGACTCTATTCTAATCTTCAGCTTAGTTTTGAATTAAGTTCACTTGTGCACCTCTCTTCTTTCATTATCTTGCAATGGATTTTTGATTTTATGTTTGTTTGCTTCGATTTCCATTATGAATGTTGTAGGCTAAATTGATGTGGTTCTAGGGAAAGGAAAGGATGGGTATGGCTAGAACTATGATAGGATGAACTTAGAATCACCTTTGGATGACTTTTGCTTATGAACGTAGATGCTGTTAGAAATCACGGGTAGTTCTTGAAGAACCACGGCCGTGGTTTAGGAAGAACATCCCGTGATTTTCCCTGATTTGAAGGATCTTGCCTTAGACCTATAAAATGTTGAAACCCTAAATGTTTGTTGAGTTTAACCTACCTAGTGTAGTGACTAAGTGTTAGGAGAGACTTATCCGATAATCCTTGCCCTTAGAATCTAAAATAGCAAACCTTAGGTAGTGGTGAGCCTAATAAGCCGCCATTGGATTAGATGTGCTAGGAAAGTTGCTTAGGACTTCCCTTTCCGAGACTTACCCGGTAAGGATAGGTTAGACCCCTAGTTTACAATCCGGTTTGTGTAGAATTCCTATCCTTAGGCTCTTAGAGACTTACCCGGTAATAAGACCTTAGGTGTGGACTAGCTGGACCATGAGACCTACCCGGTAATTGATCCCAAATTAGATACACTTGATCCCAACATATCATAGTTAATCCGAAGAATGAATAGATAACTTGAATTCTATGCCATAACCGGAATTTCCGACCCCTAGAATCCGTCTTTTCTTTCCTTGATCATTATCTTGTTTGGTTTGTTCATTTGTGCTGATTTTTAGTCTAGTTTGATTGTTTACTTTGCATGAATTGTGATCTTTGATTGATCACCAAATCCGACCAAAAACAATTTAGATTTTCATTTCTTTGTTTCCCTCTTTTCTAACCTTAGACCTTCACTAAACTTAATCACAAAACCGAATCAATTTCACCTTAGTCTTTGTGTTCGACCTCGAAATACTATCCATGCTACAAACGTCCCGTACACTGCGGGTGCGCTAGAAGTTAGGATAATTATAACGAGTATAAATTTAAGGCTTATTGCGTGCACACTTTTTAGCGTAACAGCCCTCCCACATCAAACATACCAATATCAATCAACTCCTCCAAATTCCCGGATAGGTAAAGGAGGCCATAATTTCAATGAGGGGCTAAATGATCAAAGAAAGAAGAAAGAAAATCGAATTGCCTTAATCATCTCAACAAGAAGTATAAGAACTTATAGTGTGATTTCAACCTTATTTTCTCAACATGATTTAAGTAACATTTATGACATTACGAAATTTGCAAAAAGAAGGATAATCAACTTATTCAATCTCTTTTCAATTCACTATTCGTTTAAGCATGCAATTGCAATCAAAACTCAATTCACAAGTGGTGATTATCATAGAAATCATCTCAATTCTTAGAAGCACAAAATTTTCAAAATTTTTCAATTTTTATGGGTTTTTCAAACTCTTTTTCATGCAATGCAATAATGAAACGTGCAACAATATAATGAACATGCAAGATAGTCTCAATAGAAGCAATCAAAGTGAGTAAGTGTTATTACAGACGATTAGTCACACCCCACCCCATACTTGGAACAAACATTGTCCCTAATGTTCAAAGAAAAGAAAAAGAAGAAAAGAAAGAAAGAAAAAGACTCACAAAATGGTGGTGGAGCGGCTAAAGTTGTCGGTCATCATAGTCATCACTGCGGTGGAGGCGGAAATGGAGAGAAGTTGGGATCGTAGTACCGCCCGAACTGCTGGCGGTAGACATCCCTCATCATATGGTCAAGATCATCCATACGTACATCTCTAGTGTCGGCTCGGATCTCCAATGCTCCAACCCTATCAGAAAGATTGGTGGCCCAATCCGGCAGCTACTCGTACCAACCAGGCGGCTGGTTGTACCACCCCGGTGCATCTGACGGTGCTGGTGCTGGTGGCGGTGGCTGCTGTGCAGACCATGGTGGTGGAGCTCCGTACCACGCAGGAGGGGTCTCCATCCAAGTGGGTCTCTCGCTCACGCTGGTGCGGCGAGAAGATGATCCTGAAGCTCTGGCGGGACGTGGAGAACGTCTAGGCATGTCAGGAGCTGCGTCCGGCTGATCCGGAAATGTTCCAAAATCCTGCTCTGCTCCTCCTCCTCCTCCATACTGATCTCTCATCTCCTCCTCCTAGAAATCCTTGGCGTAAACGCCGCTGGGGAAACAACCATTAAAGGTCTCTTGGAACCCAAAGAAGGCTCCAAATTCCCGGATGGAGAAATCATAGTTTCTTTCCATCAGACGGAAAGAAAATGTCCTATCGACATGGTTGTGCTCAAAAGACGTCACAACCTCTCTAGTAATCTCCTCGTAAGCGTCTTCTCAGATAGCCGAGAAGACAACTAATCCGGCTCTATCCAAGAGCCAAGTAAGGTCATCAATCACATGTAGAGGAGCTAAATCCTCCAACAATAAGTACCTAGGTCCTATAACAGCCCTCTTATGGATCCTCTCTAAGGCGTCGAGATGATCCTCGTGAATGGTAGGGACCTTAGGGCTAGGAGGTGATGGTGATGAAGGTGATGATGGAGGTGAAGGGGATGAAGGTGGTGGTGCTCTAGAGGAGGAAGAGGGGTTGCCCTTCCTCTTTTTATTCTTATCCTTCTCTTTGTTCTTATCCTTATTTCTCCCGGACACTCTCCTCACAAAATCCATTTCTGTTGAAAACCACGGTCTGTTCTTGGTGTTCCACGGCCGTGGAAGTTACAAAGACCGTGGTTCGTCTCGACTTTTCTCAAAACTCAGCAATCAACAGCCAAACTCAGCAATCAATTAGTCCTAGACTAATTTCTTCCAATTCCAATCAGTTCTCCTACAATTTCTATCAAAATTAAGGCCGAATCGACAAAGATAGAGAAGAGCGAAAAAAACCTAGGTTTCGGATTTTAAAATCCGAATTCTGCATTCCTTGGTGATTTGCCGCTCGAATCGTTGCTTGAATCTCGTTGGTGGTTGGATTTGCTTCAGTTTGGGTCGAAGAATCATTAAAAACGATTAAGAAAACGGAGAATTGAGGTGAAGGGCGTGATTTTGGTGAAATAGGGCGTAGAATTGGGTTTGTGAGATGTGTTTTGTGAAGAACGTGGTTTATATAGTGGCCGGCAAAATTTTTGAAAACCACGGTCTATCGGGGGGTTCCACGGCCATGGAAATGTACGGAACCGTGGTTTTGGTGATTTTTCAAAGGCTTTTGGAAATTACGGTCACTGTAGTTGTCACGGCCGTGGTTTAGGCCGTGGAACTCTCTGTAATGCTCCAAAGTCCAAGTTTCGTCACTTTTCTTCAAAATTACTCTTCCCCTTTCCTTTTCCACTGTTCCTACATCCAAAAACACGAACATACCGGAAGGAATCGAAGGCAAAACAAAGCAAAAACATCTAAACTAAGCTAAACTATGAATCGAAAACAAAAACGTGAATGCAATACCTTGGGTTGCCTCCCAAGAAGCGCTTTGTTTAAGGTCCGTAGCTAGACTAAATTCGCACTTATTCGAGTGCGGTGGGCGCGAACTCTTCAGCTTGGAGTTCCGGCGTATACTTCTTGAGTCGTTGACCGTTCACCTTAAAGCTTCCGCCCGCTTCACCCCATACTTCAACTGCACCATGGGGGTAAATACGCTTAATTAGAAAAGGTCCGGTCCAACGAGATTTAAGCTTACATGGAAAGAGACGAAGTCTTGAATTGAAGAGGAGAACTTGATCTCCTTCTTTGAAGTCCTTTTGAATGATATGCTTATCATGCCAACGCTTTGCTCTCTCCTTGTAAATCTTAGCGTTTTCATAAGCGTTCAAGCGGAGTTCTTCAAGCTCATTAAGGTTCAAGAGACGCTTCTCTCCCGCTTCCTTCATGCTGAAATTCAACCACTTGATGGCCCAAAACGCTTTGTGCTCCAACTCTACCGGTAAGTGACAAGACTTCCCATACACAAGGTTGTATGGTGTGGTTCCTATGGGAGTCTTGTACGCAGTCCGATACGCCCACAATGCATCATCAAGTTTCAAGGACCAATCCTTCCTAGTCCTTGAAACCGTCTTCTCTAAGATTCCTTTGATCTCCCGGTTTGAGATCTCAACTTGTCCACTAGTTTGTGGATGATAAGGGGTGGCGATCTTGTGAGTACCCCCATACTTAGCTAGAAGAGCTTCAAAGTGCCGGGCGATGAAGTGAGAACCTCCATCACTACTGATAGTCCTTGGTGTCCCAAATCGTGGGAAGATGGTCTTGTTAAAGAATTTAACCACCACCATGGCATCATTGGTGGGAGAGGCAATCGCTTCCACCCATCTAGAAACGTAATCCACCGACAATAGTATGTATTGGTTTCCACAAGATGATGGGAACCGTCCCATAAAGTCTACTCCCCAAACATCGAAAATCTCCACCTCTTGGATGTTATTGAGAGGCATCTCATTCCTCCTAGAGATATTTCCTGTTCTTTGACAAGCATCGCAGCAAGAAACAAAGGTTTGCACATCTCTAAATAAAGTAGGCCAAAAGAATCCAGATTACAATACCTTAGCGCTAGTCTTGTTCGAACTAGCGTGTCCTCCACATGGTAGTGAATGACAATGGCGGATGACACTTTTCATCTCATCTTCCGGCACACATCGCCGAATAATGCCATCCGGACCTCTCTTAAAGAGGAGAGGTTCATTCCAAAAGTATTCCCGGACATCCTTAAAGAACTTCTTCCTTTGTGCGTAGGATAATCCGGGCGGTATCTCCTAACAAACCAAATAGTTAACAAAATCTGCAAACCATGGTTCGTTACCTTTGGAGATCACGTCGATGCACTCTTCTATAATGTGTAAGTGTTCGTCTGCGAAGGAGTCATCTATAGGTAAATGGTCGTCCTCTAGATGTGTTAGGCGACTCAAATGATCCGCAACAGAATTTTCCAAACCCTTCTTGTCGCGGATCTCTAGATCGAATTCTTGTAGGAGAAGAATCCATCTAATTAGCCTTGGCTTCGCATCCTTCTTTGCAAGGAGGTACCGGATCGCAGCATGATCTGTGTATAAAATCACCTTTGCACCTACAAGATAAGAGCGAAATTTGTCAATAGCATAAACAATGGCTAAAAATTCCTTTTCCGTAGTGGCGTAGTTGAGTTGCACTTCATCTAGCGTCTTGCTAGCATAGTATATGGCATGGGTTCGCCCTTCTTTCCTTTGTCCAAGAACAGCTCCTATAGCTACGTCGCTAGCATCGCACATAACCTCAAAGGGAAGGTTCCAATCCGGAGGTTGGATAATAGGTGCTGAAATTAGAGCTTCCCGGATCATGATAAACGCATCCAAGCATTCCTGCGACAACTCAAAAACTGCATCCTTCATCAATAGATTAGTTAGCAGTTTTGATATTTTAGAGAAGTCTTTTATGAAGCGTCTATAGAATCCGGCATGTCCTAGAAAACTTCTTATCCCTTTCACCGAAGTTGGGGGAGGAAGCTTTTCTATGGTCTCTATCTTAGCTTTATCTACCTCTATCCCTCTATTAGAGATTAAGTGTCCTAATATAATTCCTTCCTTTACCATAAATTGACACTTCTCCCAATTAAGAACTAGGTTAGTGTCTTCACACCTTTGTAATATAAGAGCAAGGTTAGAAAGGCAATTGTCAAAAGAGGAACCGTATACGGAGAAGTCATCCATGAAGACCTCCATGATTTCCTCTATATATTCGGAGAAGATGGCCATCATGCACCTTTGAAAAGTGGCTGGGGCGTTGCAAAGCCCGAACGGCATCCTCCTATAGGCGAACGTACCCCATGGGCACGTGAATGTGGTCTTCTCTTGATCATCCGGGTGTATCGGAATCTGAAAGAAACCACTATAACCGTCAAGATAGCAAAAGTTTGAATGTTGTGCTAACCTTTCAAGCATTTGGTCGATGAAGGGTAGTGGGAAGTGATCCTTCCTCGTCGCGTTATTAAGCTTGCGGTAGTCTATGCACATCCGCCATCCCGTTACGGTTTAGGTAGGAATGAGTTCGTTATTCTTGTTGGTGATGACCGTCATTCCTCCCTTCTTCGGAACTACTTGAACCGGACTCACCCACTTGCTATCGGAGATAGGGTAGATGATACCTGCATCAAGAAGTTTAAGAATTTCCTTCTTGACAACCTCCTTCATGGTCGGATTCAACCGCCTTTGAGGTTGTCTTGAAGTCCTAAAGTCCTCTTCCATTAATATTTTATGCATGCATAGGGAAGGTTTGATTCCTACTAAGTCCTCAATAGTATATCCTAAAGCTTTTCTATGTTTCCTAAGGACAACCATGAGCTTATTATGTTCATCTATGCTTAGATCGGAACTAACAATAACCGGAAAGGTAGAATTAGGTCCTAGAAAAGCGTACCTTAGATGAGTAGGAAGTGGCTTTAGTTCCATCGTGATCGGAGTCTCCAATGGCTCTTGAGGAGCATCCGATGCCTCCTTAGAAGTGTCTAAGGGTGTAGAAGATGTGGGAGAAGAATCAAAAGAAGTTGAAGAAGTGGCACATTTGTCCTCGTCCACGGCCAAAATTACGGTTGCTCTGGCTTCTCCACGGCCGTGATTTTGGGCGTGGAATGTGGTTATGGGTGCTCTGTTTCCTCCACGACCGTGTAACCCTCTGGAGTGAGCCACGCTTTGGTTGGTGAAATCCACGGCCGTGGAATATAGTGTATGGCCGTGGATTCTCACGTTTTCTGCTTCGTCGTGGAGTTCCTCAAACTCCTCTTCATATACCTCTTCTTGTGCTTCTAAGGCCTCAATCGCCTCATTGCACTCCTCTTCTTCCCCTACATTCATTAGACTCATAGTAATAACCTTTTGCAAAGGATCTTTGAAGAGAATAGCACTTACCTCCTCTCTAGACAACCCCTCTTCATCTTGGATATTGAATATATCCTCATCAAAGATTGGCTCCTTCACTAGAGTGGAAAGAACGAACTCTACCTTCTCCTCTCCTATGTCAAAGGCGAGTCTAACATTCTTGCAATCGACTATGCAGCCGGAAGTTGCAAGAAACGGTCTTCCGAGTATGATCGGGACCGGACTATCTGCAGGAATGTCAAGCACAACAAAATCAATGGGAACAAAGAATTTACCTAGCTTGACCGGGACGTCTTCTACAATACCGACGGGGCGAGTGATGGATCGATCCGTCATGTACAACGTCATCTTCACCGGTTTAGGGTCGCCTAAACCGATCTTCCTACATAATGCAAGTGGTATAATGCTCACAATTTCTCCCAAGTCACATAATGCATCATATGTGACATCTCCCACTCCTATGGGAATGCAAAATGACCCCGGATCCTTTAGCTTTGGGGGCATTTTCTCCTTCATGGTCTTGATGAGATCCGAAGAATCCGAACTCATCTTAACCTCTCCAAAATCCTCTAACTTTCTCTTGTTAGAGAGGATCTCCTTTAAGAACTTGCCATAAGCCGGCATACCTACAATAGCATCAATGAAAGGTATATTAATATGCAGCTTGCTCATGAGTTCTATAAACTTACCAAATTGTTTATCTAGATGCGCTCTTGCTCTAGATTGAGGGAATGGTAGGGGAGGTTTGTAAGCCGGAGGAGGAACGTAGACATCTTCCTTCTCCTTCCCCTTCTCTTTGTCTTTCTCAACGGAAACTTCAACAAACTTAGGCTGCGGATCGGTGGTTGTCACTCCGCTCCTAGTTGTGATTGCCATCACCCTTCCCTTTGGGTTGTCCTCCGTTTTTCCTGGAAGTTTCCCTTGATTCCTAGGAACTTCCTCCGCATGAGTAAACATTTGGTTTTCTAAAACCTTTTGGGCTTTATCAACCTTAGTTATGTGATCATCAACCTTGATGATGCGAGTCTCTAACCCTTGAAGCTTTCCTAAAATCGTCTCCAACATGGGATCGGGCTTCTCCTTCCCCGAAGTGCTTCCTCCATTAGATGTTTGCCCCTGGCTTTTCAAAGGAGTGGAAGAAGAAGAAGGTGGGGTTAGTGAATTTGAATTGGAAGGATAAGAGTTACCGGAGTTTTGTTGATTGGAGCGCCAATTGTTGTTGTTTGAACCCCTATTGTTGTTCCAATTATTGTTCCGGTTGTTGTTGTTGCCGTTCCAATTATTCCGGTTGTTGTTCCGGTTATTGTTGTTGTTGCGGCTTGTATTTTCACCACCGTTGTTGTTGTTGCCCAAGTAGCCAACATTTTTTCCTTGTTGCTTTGGAAAGTTGGTCTTGATAGCTTCCTTCAACTCTTTAATCTCATTGTTGAGAGAAAAGATTTGAGATTGAGCTTCATGTGTGAGCTTAGCTCCATGCTCTACACGATTTCCCTCCACTTTCCGGTGAGAATACTTCTCTATGACCCTTGCTTGCTTCTCAATGAAGTCCCAAGCGTCATCTTCCCTCATGTCCATGAATGTACCACATGAGAGGGATTGGAGCTTGAATTGTGTCTCCACATCCAGCCCCTTATAGTATATCTCCAACAATGCAAGCTTGGATATGCCATGATGAGGGCAATCCAATAGCAAATCCTGAAATCTTTCCCAAGATTGAAACAAACTTTCGTTAGATCTCATGGAAAATGCATTAATCTTACCTCTTAGCTCCGCCGTTTTGGATGGCGGAAAGAACTTAGTGAGGAACTCCGCGGAAAGATCCTCCCATGTCTCAAGCTTTCCACTTGGAAGAGCTTGATACCAAGACAATGCTTTCCCCTTCAAGGAGAAGAAGAAAGGCTTGAGTTTGTAGTTGTTGGTAGTAGCGTTCTTAGGCTTCATTGTCTCCATCATAATCTCAAAGTTTTGTAGATGTTGGTGTGGAGATTCAGCACTTGTTCCACCAAATTGGTTTTGGCGAACAATGGTAATAACTTGAGGGTTGAAGCTAAACCCTTGTACATCATCAGCATCAAAGTTCACACCTAGACGGCGTGGTTGCTGCGTTGGATCCATCCTTTGGCCAAGAGTTCTTGGCTCTTCTTCCACACGTTCGACCCTTGCATTTGCATTCCTAGGTGGAACACGGCAATTTGCAGCTGGCCGTGGATAGAATGGATTCACATTGATCGTGGGATCAATTTCCTCTAGCGGTGGCATGGAGGAGTCGCTATCCTCATTGGATGAGTTGGCTCTAACCGATCTTCCCGATCTCCTCTTTTTCTTTTTCTCCTTAAGGTTGTTTATCTCCAACCTCATTTGGAACATCATGTCCGTTAGATCGTCAACTTTCATTTGATGACGATCCGTTTCTTCCCTACGTGTCTTCTCATTCCATTGGAGTTGAGCTTCTTTCTCCGCTAACTCCGATTGAAGATCACGTTCGTTTTCTTCAGCCATTTTCTTTTCCTTACGCTTTCTCCTCAAATTCATCTCAAGCTCTTGATCAAGAGGTAAGAGGTCCTCGGTGTTCCTAGACCTGCGCATGCACTTGAAAAGGTATCAAATAACAAGGGAGAAGCTCCCAAGCTAGACAACCGATAACCGAATTCGGCCTAGACCAAATCCCCGGCAACGGCGCCAAAAACTTGTTCGCCACTTAGCGTGCGTGCAAATAAGCTTTAATTATAAAACTAGAAATCAAGCAAGCGAACCCGCAGTGTACGGATCGATATAGTTGAGCAAGAATTCCAGAGTATCGAACACAGGGATTTGGGGGGTTAAATCCAATTATAGAGTTGTCAAGCGAGTAAATGTATGAGCTTTGTAAATTATTGGGAAAACAACAATCCTAAAGATCCAGGAATCCAACTGTGGCAATCGATTCAAGATATACTAAAGATATAAGGACAGAGTTCAGGTATGCAAAGGTATACGAATGTAAGGTAATCGTACGGTGAAGTTCCAAAAACCTTATATGACTCACCTAAAAGACACTCTCTATAAAGGTTGTTGAGGCTTCAGTATAGAAAGGTTCTAAAGGTAAGAATTAATGTCAAATACCCAAACTTGTAATCCAAGGATCAAGACTAATTAAACCGATTAAGGTTGTGACACTCAAAATCGAGGTAGAGGTTGTTGAGGCTTCACTACCACCTAGAAAAGGGTAAGCCAAGACTAAATTAAGGTAAATCTTTAACTTTGGATTAAAGTAAAAGCAGGTTTGTAAACTGACACAAAATTATGGGTAGTTCTTGAGTTCCACGGCCGTGGAAGCTCAAGAACAGACCGTGGATTAGGTTCGTCGGCGATTCTTTCTAACTCTCAGGGTCCAATCTGTTTACGATCGATCTATCATCATCTAAGCCACAACTATCAACCCTTCACCTTAGAATTGTTAAAGAGTTTTAGCCAACAATAGTCATATTGATATCAAATTCAAGGTTTAAAAGAAGGAAAGATGAAAACTTCCGAAAACCTTCAATAACCTTCAAGTCAATCTCAAATCCACAAATTCAAGAATGATAACGTCAATAGATTCGAAATAACACAAACAATCACGAATCTTAGATAAGAAGGAAGAACGGGATGTCAATCCGTCTTCTAAATCAAACCTAAAGATAAAGTGTAACCTTCTTGCGAACAATCTTCCAAATCTTCAATCTTCCGTCAATCCGGAATTCTCAATAGCAAAGCGCAAAAATCCTCAATCACAATCTCCGTAAGATGTGAAATTAGGGCAATTCCAAGTGTAAGCGAAAGTGTGTCTAAGCAGAGGTGACGGAATCTCTCTTCGTCCGTCCTTTTATAGTGTAAGATAAAATATTGGCCCGGCCCAATTGCGTAGGAGATCGTGGCTTAAAGTCTGGCGAAAAAGATCGCCAAGATCACGGTCGTGGAAGGGTTCCACGGCCGTAATTTAGAGCGTGGAAATTGTCACGGTTTTGACACAACCCTCCACGGTCATAGAAGTTACTGGAATGAATCACGCTTCCCTTGCTAAGGTTCCACGGCCGTGGACTTGAACGTGGAATGTAGTACGGCCGTATTTTAGAGCGTGGTTTAGGGCTAAACCGTAATTCTTCCTTAGTCTCGTGTCATTCTTCAAGTTGGCACCATCCTTAGCTCCTAGAGATGTCCTCAATCCTTGGACATGCTCAATCAAACTCCATTCTCGCACAATCCATTCGGAAATAGCTCTTAATTGCCTTCAATCAACATAAAGCTTGTGTAGATCTCTATTTCGACATTATAGACAAACTAGCTCACAATTGCATCAATCCTTAATCAATGACTATCAATATGGATGAAATACACTTAGAAAACGTGCCTAAAATATCACAATATTTCATGCTAACATAGACATTACTTAGATAGATAAAAACGATAATAAATAATTTTTGAAATAAGAATAAAATACACGTTGTCTGCATTTCGATGTTGACTCTAGATATAGAGTGTTTGGTCCCTAATCCCAATGCTACAAATCGAACGTCTGCTTTTAATTCGACTTCATTTCCTACGACGTAGATACTAAAAAGCTTGCATGGAGTCCCCTTCATAAAATAAAAAAATTAGTTTATTGTAAAAATAGTTTTATTAAAAGAAGTGAAACTAAAAAATTATATACAATGTACTAATCAAAATTATCTAGCAAACTACACAAAATATCAACAAAAAAAGTGCAAATGAGTCGAAGGAAAATGTGTGTATATACGTTTATACCTCAAATCCCATATTCTTTCTTTTGTCCTCTTAATCCATTTATGTGACATTTAACATATTCGAAGACCTCCACGATTATAAGAAAATCAAACTCTCCAAGGTGATTGAGAAGGAGTTTCAAACTTGCCCAACTCAAACTCTCCAAGCTCCCTCATCAATTATCACAAAGACTGATCAATGAAAGCGGACAAAGTATCCTCTGATACCGCGGCAACGAGAAAAAAAATAGGTTTAGGTTTTTGTGCGGAAACGTAGGTTAAAGAAAAGCGCCGATAAGAGATAAGGTCAATACTCTAACAAAGACTATCCACTAATAGAAACAACGTTCTCTCATTGATATCCAACTCAGCATAGTGATAATAGTAACGGTCGAGAGCCTCAAAAGTTATCAAATATTCTCAATGTCCGCTTGATAAACGATACACTATACAAAATATAGGAAGACTCAGAATATAAAAAGAAGAAATTACAAACAAAATGTACACATACTAACAATAAAAACTTAGAATTAAAAAGTATCTTACCACACATACGTCCCCCGGTTGAATATATCATACAAGTATGAATCAAGGACACATCTTGTGGAGATATGTAGTCATTCCTCCAAAGATGTAGGATGTATATAATCGACCTCATCCACAGCATATGCAATTATGCACTTTATTCTGATACACATTACTTAGATAGATAAAAACCGATAATAAATAATTTTTGAAATAAGAATAAAATACACGTTGTCTGCATTTCGATGTTGACTCTAGATATAGCGTGTTTGCTCCCTGATCCCAATGCTACAAATCGAACGTCTGCTTTTGATTCTACTTCATTTCCTACGACGTAGATACTAAAAAGCTTGCATGGAGTCCCCTTCATAAAATAAAAAAATTAGTTTATTGTAAAAATAGTTTTATTAAAAGAAGTGAAACTAAAAAATTATATACAATGTACTAATCAAAATTATCTAGCAAACTACACAAAATATCAACAAAAAAGTGCAAATAAATCGAAGGAAAATGTGTGTATATACGTTTATACCTCAAATCCCAAATTCTTTCTTTCTTTCTCTTAATCCATTTATGTGACATTTAACAAATTCGAAGACCTCCACGATTATAAGAAAATCAAACTCTCCAAGGTGATTGAGAAGGAGTTTCAAACTTGCCCAACTCAAACTCTCCAAGCTCCCTCATCAATTATGACAAAGACCGATCAATGAAAGCGGACAAAGTATCCTCTAATACCGCGGCAACGAGAAAAAAAATAGGTTTAGGTGTTTGTGCGGAAACGTAGGTTAAAGAAAAGCGCCGATAAGAGATAATGTCAATACTCTAACAAAGACTATCCACTAATAAAAACAACGTTCTCTTATTGATATCCAACTCATCATAGTGATAATAGTAACGGTCGAAAGCCTCAAAGTTTATTAAAATATTCTCAATTTCCGCTTGACACGTGATACACTATACAAAATATAGGAAGACTCAGAATATAAAAAGAAGAAATTACAAGCAAAATGTACATATACTAACAATAAAATCTTAGAATTAAAAAGTATCTTACCACACATACGTCCTCCAGTTGAATATATCATACAAGTATGAATCAAGGACACATCTTGTGGAGATATGTAGTCATTCCTCCAAAGATGTAGGATGTATGTAATCGACATCATCCATAGCATAGGCAATTATGCACTTTATTCTGATAGACATTACTTAGATAGATAAAAAACGATAATAAATAATTTTTGAAATAAGAATAAAATACACGTTGTCTGCATTTCGATGTTGACTCTAGATATAGAGTGTTTGGTCCCTGATCCCAATGCTACAAATCGAACGTCTGCTTTTAATTCGACTTCATTTCCTACGACGTAGATACTAAAAAGCTTGCATGGAGTCTCCTTCATAAAATAAAAAAATTATTTTATTGTAAAAATAGTTGTATTAAAAGAAGTGAAACTAAAAAATTATATACAATGTACTAATCAAAATTATCTAGTAAACTACACAAAATATCAACAAAAAAGTGCAAATAAATCGAAGGAAAATGTGTGTATATACGTTTATACCTCAAATCCCAAATTTTTTCTTTCGTTCTCTTAATCCATTTATGTGACATTTAACAAATTCGAAGCCCTCCACGATTATAAGAAAATCAAACTCTCCAAGGTGATTGAGAAGGAGTTTCAAACTTGCCCAACTCAAACTCTCCAAGCTCCCTCATCAATTATCACAAAGACTGATCAATGAAAGCGTACAAAGTATCCTCTGATACCGCGGCAACGAGAAAAAAAATAGGTTTAGGTGTTTGTGCGGAAACGTAGGTTAAAGAAAAGCGCCGATAAGAGATAATGTCAATACTCTAACAAATACTATCCACTAATAAAAACAACGTTCTCTTATTGATATCCAACTCATCATAGTGATAATAGTAACGGTCGAGAGCCTCAAAGTTTTTCAAATATTCTCAATTTCCGCTTGACACGTGATACACTATACAAAATATAGGAAGACTCAGAATATAAAAAGAAGAAATTACAAGCAAAATGTACACATACTAACAATAAAATCTTAGAATTAAAAAGTATCTTACCACACATACGTCCTCCAGTTGAATATATCATACAAGTATGAATCAAGGACACATCTTGTGGAGATATGTAGTCATTCCTCCAAAGATGTAGGATGTATGTAATCGACATCATCCATAGCATAGGCAATTATGCACTTTATTCTGATAGACATTACTTAGATAGATAAAAAACGATAATAAATAATTTTTGAAATAAGAATAAAATACACGTTGTGTGCATTTCGATGTTGACTCTAGATATAGAGTGTTTGGTCCCTGATCCCAATGCTACAAATCGAACGTCTGCTTTTAATTTGACTTCATTTCCTATGACGTAGATACTAAAAAGCTTCCATGGAGTCCCCTTCATAAAATAAAAAAAACTATTTTATTGTAAAAATAGTTGTATTAAAAGAAGTGAAACTAAAAAATTATATACAATGTACTAATCAAAATTATCTAGCAAACTACACAAAATATCAACAAAAAAGTGCAAATAAATCGAAGGAAAATGTGTGTATATACGTTTATACCTCAAATCCCAAATTCATTCTTTCGTTCTCTTAATCCATTTATGTGACATTTAACAAATTCGAAGACCTCCACGATTATAAGAAAATCAAACTCTCCAAGCTGATTGAGAAGGAGTTTCAAACTTGTCCAACTCAAACTCTCCAAGCTCCCTCATCAATTATCACAAAGACTGATCAATGAAAGCGGACAAAGTATGCTCTGATACCGCGGCAACGAGAAAAAAAATAGGTTTAGGTTTTTGTGCGGAAACGTAGGTTAAAGAAAAGCGCCGATAAGAGATAATGTCAATACTCTAACAAAGACTATCCACTAATAGAAACAACGTTCTCTTATTGATATCCAACTCATCATAGTGATAATAGTAACGGTCGAAAGCCTCAAAGTTTATCAAATATTCTCAATTTCCGCTTGACACGCGATACACTATACAAAATATAGGAAGACTCAGAATATAAAAAGAAGAAATTACAAGCAAAATGTACACATACTAACAATAAAATCTTAGAATTAAAAAGTATCTTACCACACATACGTCCTCCGATTGAATATATCATACAAGTATGAATCAAGGACACATCTTGTGGAAATATGTAGTCATTTCTCCAAAGATGTAGGATGTATGTAATCGACATCATCCATAGCATAGGCAATTATGCACTTTATTCTGATAGACATTACTTAGATAGATAAAAAAACGATAATAAATAATTTTTGAAATAAGAATAAAATACACGTTGTCTGCATTTCGATGTTGACTCTAGATATAGAGTGTTTGGTCCCTGATCCTAATACTACAAATCGAACGTCTGCTTTTGATTCTACTTCATTTTCTACGACGTAGATACTAAAAAGTTTGGATGGAGTCCCCTTCATAAAATAAAAAAATTATTTTATTGTAAAAATAGTTTTATTAAAAGAAGTGAAACTAAAAAATTATATAGAAAGTACGAATCAAATATATCTAGCAAACTACACAAAATAGCAACAAAAAAAGTGCAAATGAATTGAAGGAAAATGTGTGTATATACGTTTATACCTCAAATCCCAAATTCTTTCTTTTGTCCTCTTAATCCATTTATGTGACATTTAACAAATTCGAAGACCTCCACGATTGTAAGAAAATCAAACTCTCCAAGCTGATTGAGAAGGAGTTTCAAACTTGTCCAACTCAAACTCTCCAAGCTCCCTCATCAATTATCACAAAGACTGATCAATGAAAGCGGACAAAGTATGCTCTGATACCGCGGCAACGAGAAAAAAAATAGGTTTAGGTTTTTGTGCGGAAACGTAGGTTAAAGAAAAGCGCCGATAAGAGATAATGTCAATACTCTAACAAAGACTATCCACTAATAGAAACAACGTTCTCTTATTGATATCCAACTCATCATAGTGATAATAGTAACGGTCGAAAGCCTCAAAGTTTATCAAATATTCTCAATTTCCGCTTGACACGCGATACACTATACAAAATATAGGAAGACTCAGAATATAAAAAGAAGAAATTACAAGCAAAATGTACACATACTAACAATAAAATCTTAGAATTAAAAAGTATCTTACCACACATACGTCCTCCGATTGAATATATCATACAAGTATGAATCAAGGACACATCTTGTGGAAATATGTAGTCATTTCTCCAAAGATGTAGGATGTATGTAATCGACATCATCCATAGCATAGGCAATTATGCACTTTATTCTGATAGACATTACTTAGATAGATAAAAAAACGATAATAAATAATTTTTGAAATAAGAATAAAATACACGTTGTCTGCATTTCGATGTTGACTCTAGATATAGAGTGTTTGGTCCCTGATCCTAATACTACAAATCGAACGTCTGCTTTTGATTCTACTTCATTTTCTACGACGTAGATACTAAAAAGTTTGGATGGAGTCCCCTTCATAAAATAAAAAAATTATTTTATTGTAAAAATAGTTTTATTAAAAGAAGTGAAACTAAAAAATTATATAGAAAGTACGAATCAAATATATCTAGCAAACTACACAAAATAGCAACAAAAAAAGTGCAAATGAATTGAAGGAAAATGTGTGTATATACGTTTATACCTCAAATCCCAAATTTTTTCTTTTGTCCTCTTAATCCATTTATGTGACATTTAACAAATTCGAAGACCTCCACGATTATAAGAAAATCAAACTCTCCAAGTTGATTGAGAAGGAGTTTCAAACTTGCCCAACTCAAACTCTCCAAGCTCCCTCATCAATTATCACAAAGACTGATCAATGAAAGCGGACAAAGTATCCTCTGATACCGCGGCAACGAGAAAAAAAATAGGTTTAGGTTTTTGTGCGGAAACGTAGGTTAAAGAAAAGCGCCGATAAGAGATAATGTCAATACTCTAACAAAGACTATCCACTAATAGAAACAACGTTCTCTCATTTATATCCAACTCAGCATAGTGATAATAGTAACGGTCGAGAGCCTCAAAGTTTATCAAATATTCTCAATGTCCGTTTGACACACGATACACTATACAAAATATAGGAAGACTCAGAATATAAAAAGAAGAAATTACAAGCAAAATGTACACATACTAACAATAAAAACTTAGAATTAAAAAGTATCTTACCACACATACGTCCTCCGATTGAATATATTATACAAGTATGAATCAAGGACACATCTTGTGGAGATATGTAGTCATTCCTCCAAAGATGTAGGATGTATGTAATCGACCTCATCCATAGCATATGCAATTATGCACTTTATTCTGATAGACATTACTTAGATAGATAAAAAACGATAATAAATAATTTTTGAAATAAGAATAAAATACACGTTGTCTGCATTTCGATGTTGACTCTAGATATAGCGTGTTTGCTCCCTGATCCCAATGCTACAAATCGAACGTCTGCTTTTGATTTTACTTCATTTCCTACGACGTAGATACTAAAAAGCTTGCATGGAGTCCCCTTTATAAAATAAAAAAATTATTTTATTGTAAAAATAGTTTTATTAAAAGAAGTGAAACTAAAAAAGTATATAGAAACTACGTGTAACACCCCAAGTTCTTGGAACTCGGGGAGGTACTAGTTATGACCTCACAATGGGTTCCAACCTTGGTTTAACAACAACTTTACTAGGATCTTACAAAAAGGCACAAATGTATTTAAAATAATTTTCAAAACATAATATTTTTATGGTATGAATGTACACATGTGACAGCCTTACAAACATATATATAGATAGATAACATGCATGCCGTATGGAAGACTCCCCCGTCTCCATCTAATGAGTACGTGGACCCGGCTGACCATAAGTCCCGAATCTCTCTGCAACTGTTTATCTCTACAAAATCTACAACACGGATAAACCGTTAGCTAACAATCTAAATATAAGCAGAATAAGGATAGCACACACACAACCAAGATAACATAAAACAATCATCATGCTGGCACACAAACTGGTTATTATCTAGAAGCTAAGTGATTCACCTTATTCCTTTTTATAATTGTGGCACGAGAAATCTTAAGAGTTCTCGCCTCCGTTCCTTATCCAACCGGTGTAGGTCTACCTTACCTCCGCCGGTAGCATCACTACAAACCGAGTGTGGACTAGTCCCTAAAGAAACCCCCAGCGCCCTCAGGCTATTGAGCAGAATGCCACCGCCCGTTACTCTTAGCCCAAGGTATAGGTCGGTATATAATTATTACTAAAATATAACTATAAACATCTCATTCACACACCACTACCATTATTCATACTCATATCCAGAAGTCAGCTAAGTAAGCCCAAAGGACTTACCTGAGTCAAATCTCGACTCCCTTAATCACAACTCGATCCGCAACCGTAGAAACTCAATTGCCTGACGAAGGAGGCAAGTGGATCAAAAATACATCTCATAGTCTTAGAAGTCTATGACTTCTAAGATGTACCATCTCATCCTAAGGGAAATTACTAAAATACCCTCCTAAGGTAAAATGACCATTTTACCCTTGGTACTGAAACTTCAAAAAAATTCGTAATATATACTTAAACTCTTACTTGGGCTAAATATCATATTCTAACTCTTAAGAGAGAGCTTAGGTAGAAACTAGAAAACTACACACTTTTCCTACTTTCAAAAAGGTCACTAGGATCCAACTTTGGCTCAAGATATGAAGTCCGAATAAAACTATGAAAATTCTAAGGAAATTATCCAAGTCTTCTATGATATGCAGACAAATCATAAGGCCAGAGATCTCTCTAAAACACTAAACCAAGCTCTCTATATAAATCCCCAAAGTTGGTTCCAACATCCAAAAATTCATACTTAGCCAAAATAATCCCTTATTTTCCCAAAAACTGTGTTACTACCCTACTTCGGAACATCATAAGTCCGAAACTATCTGTTGGACCATCCTCAAAACTTTACACAATAAACTACAATGTATGAACTCTAATCCCTCAAAATTTCATGCTCATCAGAATTATCTAACTCATTCAAATCTAGATCCAAAAACTGCTTCAACACACGTTTTCTCCAACACTAAGAATATTTCAGCAACGCTAAAAATAAAAACAGCTTACTGATCCAACTTTGAAAAATCATAACTCTTAAACCTCTTGATGAAATCCTCTCAAATTCTGATATATTATACTATGTGATCCTACCTATGACATATCCAAAATTCAAGTCCAACATAGATCAAAAACCTATTCAAAACTATCTCACAAAACTGCATCACACGCAGTTTTTTCTCAACACTCAGCACCTTTATCAAAACTGCATTAGAAGCCAACTTTGGGACACCATAACTTTCAAACTGTAACTCCGATTCTTCTCAAATTTTGATATGGTCTACTATACAATACCATATATAACATATCCGAAAACCATAAACAAAGGAGGAGTCTAACTTACCCAAATCTGACCTCAAAGTTGACTGTTCGTCACCTTACAACCCAGAAAAACGCAGCAGCTCTTCAAGCCATCTTCTAGGGCTTCTATGGAGGGTCTAAAGACATAATTTTGTACTCTCATCAGCACATACACAAAGAGAGTAACGCAGAGAAGAGGTCGAGATCATTACCGGACAAGCGAGGCTCGATGTGCTCACGTGCATGAGGCAAAGACGAAGCTATGACCCCTGTCACTTTGGCGCATCTATGGCTGGGAAATGACGCACGTGTATGAAGGTTTGGCATTGTGAAGTAATTCAAAAGGAGATTTTCAAGCAAGAACTGATGAGGGCATGAGGTTGATAAGGTATGTTGATGTTAGGATGCATTCAACCCAAAAATGGGAGGTAAGTTTGCATGAAGACGAATGGCACGAGTTGTTTCAAGCAAATGCCTATGCTTGCGCTCCACTCTGCATTTTGTTGAGGCACATAAGGTGTAGACCTTTGATGAACAACGCCAGAAGCACGAAACAAATCCTGGAGTTGATTCTGCATAAACTCAGCTCCATTATCAGATCGAAATATCTGAACTGTGGTGTGAAATTGAGTTTTTACATATGCCAAAAAGCTGGAAATTAGCTTGAACACCTGCTACTTAGTAGACATAAGAAAAGTCCAAGTTGCTCGAGTGAAATCATCAACAATGGTTAGGAAATAACGAGCACCACAAATAGCTAAAGTATGATATGGACCCCATATATCAACATGAATCATGCTAAAAGCAGTTTTAGCTCGAGAAATGCTAGGAGTAAAAATTTGTGATATTTAGCTGTAATGCAAGCATAACAATCTAGAGGTTGCAACTTAGAAGTAAGACAAACATCAACATGATTCAATTTTGAAAATGACAGATGGCCTAGTCTGGCATGAAGCAAGTGCATATCACATGGTTTTTCAACAGTATTAAAGACAACACAAGTAGGATGTTGAGATCCAGAAAATCCTAGCTTGTACAGATTGCCTTCCTTGTAACCAGTAGTAATGGTGGAGTTATTGGTAAGATCTTGAAATAAACAAGAATGACCTTCATAGGGAAATCAATGATCAATCTAGATATAGACAGAAGGTTATGCTTGAAGTGACGGAGGTAGAGAACATTGTGTAGAGTGATGACAGGCGATAAGATCACATTGCCTCTGTAATGGACTTCCTTAATTGTGCCATCGGGAAGCCCGATCAATAATGGTGTATCCAGCTTTGTCAACACAGAAAAATGACTTTTGCAAAATGATATGTGATATGTGGCACCAAAATCCAAGATCCATGTGTGTATATTAATTGTAGAGTGCACAAAATGAGAAATGATACCTGCAAAATTAATAGAGGAATTTGACTGCTTATCTATCATTAATTTAATAACCTCCTGACAAACTACATATAGCATTGAAGGATCTAGACCGACTGAAGAAGTAGACCTCTCTGTGAGATCCAATGGACCGTCTACAACTGTAGTCTCAAGGTTATTTGCAGATCTGTAAGACTAAGTATGTGTATTGGCGCTAGGACTTGAATTGTTATCCTCCTTTACCTTAAATTCCTTATACCAGTCAGGAATGCCAGTCAATTTGAAACAGGCTTCCCTCAAGTGACCTTTCTCCTTGCAATATGTGCATTGTCTATCAAGTTTTTCTTTCTTAAAATATCTTCGAGTACCTCCTTCCTGTCTGTAAGGAGGTGATCGAGAGACAACAAGAACATCATGCACAACATAATTATGAAAGTTGAGTTCCTTTTGCTTTTCAACTTGCAAAATCATATGGAAAACTCGATTTTCAGTAGGTAAAGTATCAAGAGATAGAATAGTACTACGGACGTGTTCATATTGTTCATCTCGATTATTAGCCTCCCTAGCAACAATTTTCTTCAAAATATCAAAAGTGCAGTTAATGATGCCACAACAGGAGCAAGAAGGAATATCATCAATCGAGCTCAACTCATCCCATAGTTTTTTAAACTTACCATAGTAAATTGCAACAGAAGTATTCTCTTGTTTAAGAGAGGACAAATCCTTGTGAATTTGATAGATAAGAGGTGCATTAGATACCTCAAAACGTTCAACAATATCCTGCCACAATGCAAGTGCAGATTCAACATAGGTAAAGAGCTATGCTATTTCTGACTTCATCGAGTGTAGAATCCAGCAACGAATCATGTAATCTGCCATGGTCCATCTCGTGAGCTTATTTGTATCACCAATCACCGGTTTGTTACATGTGCCATCAATTAATCCCAATTTCTGCTTGGCGCCAAGCGTCATGCGAATGCGATAAAATTGGAGGCACTAAACAAGATGGAGACAAGCTGCATCCCAGGGTTGTCCGAATTGGACAGGTACAAAGGATCATTGACATCAACAGCAAGATGCCGATCCAAATTAGAGGTAAGGGAAGGATCTGTTGAGCTCGATTCCTTTCCAGAAGCCATGAATAGAAAAAAAATGAAGATGTGTATGTGTATGGGAAGAGATCTTATGAAATTAGATCTAGAAAATGAGGATTTATGTCCATGGCTCTAATACCATGTGAACACAAGGAAATGACTGAATTATATATCTCATATCATCGATGAGCTGAAAACATAAGGCTATATATATCCAGTACAATTCTGTTAGGGTTGTTAGCACTAATAGCCTTATTTACATATATCACCCCTTTATTCTACATATTTCATGTATATATAGCCTATAAGAGAAATATTAGAGTGAAGATGAGCAGCGTAAAGAGAAAAGGGATTGAAGAATTAAAAGAAACTTTGCGTGTTAAAAAAGGTTTTTTCAACTCTATGTCTTGCCTAAGAAGGGGATTGACGGCGTCCATGGCCAGCGTAATCGATTGCGTCCATGGAAAATCGACAGCGGGGAATCTCAAGGGTCAAATCTAAGTCCATGCCCTGCAAAGCTTCTTCATTTGTGAGCATGGAGGTGTGAGAGAGAAAAGGGGCGAGAGCTAGGGAAGTGTTCAAGTAAGGCCCATTATTCCGGTAAGGCCGTGCGGCCGTCTATACGGCCGACACGTGTCCCAGAAAAAAAAAAAAAATTTTAAACGAGTAGAAGTAATAGTTCAAAACTCATTATGGAATAGTTCATAACTTATAAAAGGATAGTTCATGAATTATAATAGAATAGTTCATAGTGTAAAATTTATAAAGGATTGAAAGTAATAGTTCAAAACTTATTAAGTAATAGTTCATAACTTCTAAAAGGATAGTTCATGAATTATAATAGAATAGTTCATAGTGCAAAATTTATAAAGGAGTGAAAGTAATAGTTCAAAACTTATTATGGGATAGTTAATGAATTATAATAGAATAGTTCATAAATTATAATATAATAGTTTAAAGTGCAAAAATTTATAAAGGAGTGAAAGTAATAGTTCAAAACTTATTATGGGATAGTTCATGAATTATAATAGAATAGTTCATGGATTATATTAAAAAGTAATAGTTCATGGATTATATAGGAATAGTTCAAAGTTTATAGGATAATAGTGCATAAATTATAACATGGTAGTTCAAATAAATTTTCATTAGTTTCCGGAAAAAAAAAAAAAAAAAAAAATTTCGGGACACGTGTCGCCCTTACGTACGGCCGTACTGCCGTACCGCAATAAAAGGGCCGTACCTGAACATTTACTAGCTAAATAGGGAGACGAGACTTAGGAGAGAGAAAAGACATGTGAATCTTCTCCTGTACGCCTAAAATCCACACCCCAATGGACTTCATTTTCAAATTTATTTTCCTTTTTTTAACCCTTTTAATTTACCAAATTATCAAGAAGTCCATTTTGCCAAATAAATCTAAGGGCCTTATTCTACCAATTTATTCTTTTATATTTTATACTATCTACATATATATGGATATAGTTTTATTCTTTATATAATATTTTTGGAAACTTTGAAGTTATGGATTAAATTTATACTTTTATCTTAATTTAATATCTATGTGGGTCTAATAAGCTCTAAGTTGTTTAGGCTTAGGTCTTGTCAAACAATATTTATAAACAAGACCCGATTGTAGTAATCGAGTCAGGAGCGATCACGGGGAGTTGAGAAGTATTAACCGTCTTATAACTTTGTCTAGTGGGATTCAGAAAGGAAGAAAATACTGTTTGTTTTGGTTTTCTAAACTAAACTATGAAACTAAACTAAACTAATAAAAGCAAATAAAAGGGTGTTGATTTCTTGTGTGACAAGCGATTCTCAAGCAAAGAATCACCACAACATAGCCAATGTGACATTACTTAACACTTGAACACGGTTTCTATCCTTAGTCGAGATACCTATCGATCAAGTCAAACCAATTGATGAATGCATCCGCCCAACATCAACCAATTCAACTTAACTTGGCGCTAGTTTTTCCAAAACCAATTCAATCAATTATTAACCTTATAGGTTTTCATTGACCAAACCAATCCCGAAACGTCTAGTGATAGTCTAAATTAACTCGCAACGACTTGTGTAGGGACGCTATCGCGCCCTACCAATCGTTGTCTATCCTAGAGATCCGTTTAAGTTGACGTTCTCAAACTAGGTAAACCTAATAGTTATCTATCAATACTTTCGCAAGAAGTATCTAAAAGGATTCCAATCGACGGCAATCGATTGACACATGCATACTAGGATTCTAACCTAAACACATAGTCAATTCATCATTCAAGCATAACATCCATGGCTATGTCGGGATCATGTGTTTAATGAAATATTTTCATGGTTTTAATATAAAATTAAATTTCCGGAATTAACAACAGCTTGACACATGTCATTTGATTTCTTCAAACATAATTTCATGTTAATCGTTTAACATTAATTTAAATATGATAATAATTAAATCTTTTTACTTTTACATAACTAAAAAACAGATTCGGCTATCTACAAATCTTTTAATCAAATTTTTTCGAATTTTATGATTTTCTAATTTGCCGAATTTTACCTAACAATTAGAGAATTACGGAATTAAGTTACGAAATTTAGGGTTATTAGTATACATTTTTTGAATCTTTTCTTAGGTTATATTAAATACACTAAGCCTGGAGTTAACAACAGCTTGCCACGTGGCAAGTGGCTCCAGGTTTAGTATGTAGAGATAGATAATGGAAGAAACTTCGTGGCCTAGCCTGAGTTTGTTTTATTTTCTATAATTTGCAATTTCTAAATATATAGTAAGTTGAAACTAAAATATATACTAGATTATGCTCTCCTAGATTTTGTTGCAAATCAGATGCGGCATCCATTTTTGATCAAAAGTAAGAAAAAATAAGTAAATGATGATAACTGAGAATACATATATGAATCAAATGCCACTTCATTTATTGACGTAATCTGAAGATGCTTAATTGCTTATGTACGTGGTGGTATCAATAGGCTTACTATCTATGTTTTAAATAAAATATATCTTGGCTTATTGGATATATCTCATGTGGTAACTAAAACACATGCAAATATATTTTTGAGATCCATTGGAATGTTTCTAATCTTCTATTGAGGGTGAAAATCAGTTTTAGTTGTGTTGGATGTACAAGCTGAGGGTTCATTTACAAAATTTCACTGTGTCCTATCCAAAAAATCACATATCATATTCGATTCGGATCACCATTTAACGGTTCAATTCATATTAGATTCTTTTGGATCGGATATTATATATCGATTTAGATTGATCGGATTACCTAAATTATTTTGCTCACCCCTAAGGCCCTAACTAAAAGTAGACAAGAACGAAATAGGTATAAACAAGAACGAATAAAATTTTTTATTATTTTATGCACATAAAGTATAGGATATTCAATTAAGTAACTAGATCCATCTTTTATTAGTAAATTCAAATAAAAAATTAAATTATCTCTAATAAATAATTATTAGGGTTTAAGATTTTAAGTTTAGGATTTCAGGGTTTAGAGTTAAGGTTTAGCAATTTAAGATTTAGGGATTTAGGGTTTAATTTAGGGTTTATGGTTAATTTTAGGGTTTTTGGATTTTGAATTTAGGGTTTAGAGTCTTAGTGTTTCATACTTAGTGTTTAGGGTTTAGAATTTAGGGTTTTGGGGTTTAAAATTTTGGAATTTACAATTTTTATAAATAAATTGAAAGAGAAGCATAATTGAATTGTTAAACTATATAAAAAAACCCAGTTTCCTAATTTGGCCTAAAATATACAAAAAAAATCTATTTAACACCGGACTATGTTCCTATTAAACACTTGGTCTACTAGTAGGCCTATCTGTGAAATTTTTTACGGCTAAAAAAATCAACAAAACCTTCCCGTAAAAAATCATGATCCACTTTTTTTCTTCTTTCCGAAAAAGGAAGAAAAAAAACTGACCGTGAATTTTTTACGGAAAGGTATTTAAGAACCCTAATTTAGACACATATAGTATATAAGAAATTGGATTTTGAATGATAATGTGTTTGTGTGGATGTTTAATTTGAACTAGTTTATTGACATTTTTATACGAGATTTTAAACATAAATTTGTTTCAAATCGTTCATACAAATACAACCATAATCATAAAACGTTGTTGTTCAGGATTGATTTGGTACTACTGTGAGTTATATTTTTCATTTTTTACAAAATTATTAGATTTTTGAAAGAACATTTTTTATTTTAATTTTGAGTTGCCTGCTGAGAAATAACTTTATTATTATTCTAGTATAGAATATTTTAAAGTTTTTAATTAGTAATTATGAACAACCCAAAAAAAAAAAAAACTATGCCAAAATTGACAAATTTTATCAAACATACTATTAACTTTTTTTTATCTTTTTACAACCAGAAAAAATATATGTCATTAATTCGACAAAAAAAATCTATATATATCTTCAAACGTTGCTTAGATGCTTACTGTTACAGAAACATATATACTCCATATTCTCTAATATATCACAGCAATAGATTAGCTATATAGATCGATCTACATGCCGACTTTTGTTGCTGGAAATTATGTATGATTACAAGCTTCAAGTTAAGGAGAAGGTTACGACATTGACCGTATATAATGTTTTCATTTTATTTTTCCAACTTATAAATAATTAGTATTAGTTATTATTATAATAATTAGTAATAAATAATAACTACTATTAATTAATAGTAATTATTATTAATGATCAATATTAATTATTAATTATTATTGAAATATATCGTGCGACTTTTTAAGGAAAAAAAATATTTATATATGAATGTTCAAGGTACAATGTTATCATATTGTTGACGAACGTTTCTAACATTTAAATTTACGACTTGTATGACTTGCAAGAAAGAAGAGTTAAAAACGAATGACATTGGACATTTTGAACGTACATTTTGGATGTATAAAATTGAACGGACATTATAAGGGAAAAATACACTGCCTATGGGCATATTCATCTAATGTTTTGATTGTGCCAAAACATCTTCGCATAACTAGTTGAGTTTTGTCATCATCTCTTCATGAATGTTTTAACTTCATAAGATAAATAATACTTACGGCAACATAATATATTTCTATCAATATATTTCAACACTCTAGTTAACTAGAAGTCCTTAGACTTCTAGGCTCAACATCCTCACAATAACAACATCACTCTAGTCAACTAGAAGTCCTTAGACTTCTAGGCTCAACATCCTCACAAGAACAACATCACTCTAGTCAACTAGAAGTTCTTAGACTTCTAGGCTCAACATCCTCACAAGAATAACAACTCAAGATAGATCAACACTCTCAGTCCACTATCTTAAAGGCTTCCAACATGACAACTCAGTCCCAAACCAATAACCTCAAAGATCTCAAGAGATCATGCCACAGTATCACAACCAACATACCCTTAACTCTCACAAGATAACCCTAAGGGTCAAGCCACTACTTGGCATTCCATATAACCTATGTTAAGGCATCCTAGCATGCTACTAAGATGGATCAAGATCAAGGAAGCGGAAAGGGAAGAAAGGAACAAGAGATCGGAGGCTTACTGGTGTAGAAACCACCCCTGAGGTGTCAAGATGCTGCCCCTGCAGTGTGCTGGACCAAGGGTCCGCCCATGCGGGTTGCAGAGGCCGCCCCCGCAGCTACAGTCCAGAAACGTCGACTTCTTCGGTTCTTTGATGTGCAACAACCTTCCTATTGCCTCCTTTGATGTTGTGAACGTCTCCTAGATTCCACCACATGATCCTATCCCTCCTCCACGGTCTAAGCACATAAGAACACATGAAGGAACAAGAGAAGACTCTCTCCTGAGTGATACCTTGGATCTCACTCTTCAAGGGTACAAGAAGGAAGAAGGAAGGAGAAGAGAAGAAGGAGAAAAATATGACTTACTCTAGATCACGTCTCTGCAGTCCACACCTTGATTGACAACTATAAGTGGAGGAGAAGACAAGGTAAAGAATGGAAGAGAAGGAGAGAAAGGAGAAGAAGGGATAGGAGATGAATTAACTTTAATTGAGAATAGGGAGAGAATATGGCTGCGTCAATGGAAGGAGACCAAGGGTCAAGCAGCCCAAGGATCACCACATAATAATTAATGTGGTCGGCATAAATGAATGGGGAGATGAAAGGTCGAAAGAACAACGGACCCGACTCCCGCTCTGTCGTGTCGCCGCTCCCGTGGGACGTCCAAGCCGGGGTCGCGGACGGCCGCGGTTGCGGGCCTTCTAAGCCGCAAGGACGGTAGCCCTTTATCAAGGCTTCTAACGCCTCTCGTAAAAGAACCAAAAATTTTGGGCGTTACAACAACTATATACTTATACTTTCCTTTTCTTTTTATCAAATTTGTTAAAAAGCACCCTCCATCTATCATGATTTTTTAATCATTGTTGGCGATTATCAGTACTTGGTTCTTCTTTCGTGCATCGTCCACCAAGTATTGTGTTGTTTTTTTACCGGACTATTAAATGCATGACATCAAATTATTAGATTCATATCTTATGCGTACTGTGATTGTGCGCAACTTTAACGCGCAATCACAATGCGCGTCGAGTTGGATTTTCTTTATATTTTTTAGATCCCTAAAAAAAGTTTGACGACGTACAATCGTTGTATATTTTTTTTAATTGTTATAAGCACTATGAGTGTCAAGATTCTAAATACAATATGATATATATGCATTACTAATTCTCATGCCGTGTATTTAATATTGCTATTTTTTCATTAATTTCTTTTAATGAACCACCGAAAAAATACAATTTAACTGTTTGCAAAACTCTAATATAAACATACTTATAAGTTTGATTAAATTTTACTTTCGAGTTGAACGAGCATAAAACGTATATGACATATTATAATTTTGAATCGTTTAGTTCAACTACTGACTATATGCGTCAATCCTTTAATATCTACTAATTTTAATTTTACTAAGCAGTAACTTTTTTTTGTTTAAAGGTCGAATTTGCAAATAAATTTTGCAGCTAAATCGTCATCAATGGTTTATGCCCCTACATTGTTTCATTTTCTAAATACATGAAGCAACTACAACATTAGTAAACATCAATCACTAATTGTTTTGGGGTGTAAATATTATGTCCCTATCAACGGCACATAAGATTCCATCCACCCCAATTAATCAATTATGAAGACGAGAAGTAGACGATACATTATCAAATGAAAAAGAATATAAAAATAATAACAATTGACGTTCAAGTCCTTGAATGATTAGTGTTGAAATTTTGTCCCCAATGATGGCTTTCGTCTTTAATAAGATTGGAACTAGTGTATTACCCGCATTTTATGCGGGTTGAGTTTTAATAAATATTTAATACTCAGAAATTTATATGTATATTTTTGTAAAAATAAAACTCCGGAGAATAAAATTATAATTATTATTATGATTTTTAATTCTCTTTTAAGTATTTATTTCTTCTAATTAATTATATTTTTTAAATTAATTTGTTAATAGATGCTTGTTGGTAAAACAAATCCGTAAAAGTTTAAAAACTATTTTTATAAAACTATTTATTTAAATAATTTTAAAAAAATTAAGAAATTAATTTTCAATTTATATTAACATTTACAAATCACTTTTTAAAATAATTTTTTAGGCTTCGAGATACATGGAGTTGACACGTGGCAATAGAAGCTCCTGCTTTAATAGATACTAGTGTATTACCCGCACCTTGTGCGAGTTGAGATTTAATAAATTACTTTATACTTAAAAATTTATATGTATACTTTTGTAACATAAAAATCCGGAGAATGAAATTAATTGTTATTTATTATTTTAAATTTTATTTTAAATTTTATTTTAAATTTTTTCCTTATAATTAGATATATATTAAATATAAATTGATCATGTTCTTTTATTGTGATTTATAATATAGTTTTTTAATGATTATATATTAGCTTTGAATAAAAATAAATATGTTTAGAATTTAATTAGAAGATTTACTGGATTTCAAAAAATTAGTAAGATTTTAAAAAATTAATTATAGATGTGAGAATTTGTTTTTTATTTTCTATCAAAAATATTTAAAATAATAACTTTTAAAAATATTTTGTGGGACTGCGTGAATTGTGGCGTTGACACGTGGCAAATAAGGTATCTCCTTTAATACATACTAGTGTATTACCCGCACTTTATGCGGGTTGAGTTTTAATAGTTATTTAATACTTAAAAATTTATATGTATATTTTTGTAAAATAAAAATCCGGAGAATAAAATTATAATCATTATTATGATTTTTAATTCTCTTTTAAGTATTTATCTTTTCTAATAATTTATATTTTTAATTTGATTTGTTAAGATATGCTAACAAAACCGTAAAAGTTTAAAAGCTATTTTTATAAAAAAAAAAAATTGATTTAAATATTTTTTTTAAAAATTTAGAAATAATTTCCAATGTATATTAACATTTAAAAATCACTATTTAAAATAATTTTTTAGGCTTCGAGAAACATGGCGTTGACACGTGGCAATAGAGAAATCTGATTTAATAGATATAAGAGAGTTTTAATAATTATTTAATACTTCAAAATTTATGTATATTTTTGTAAAATAAAAATCCAGAGAATGAAATTATAATCATTATTATGATTTTTAATTCTCTTTTAAGTATTTATCTTTTCTAATAATTTATATTTTTAAATTGATTTGTTAAGATATGCTAACAAAACCGTAAAAGTTTAAAAGCTATTTTTATAAAAATATTGATTTAAATATTTTTTTAAAAAATTTAGAAATTAATTTCCAATGTATATTAACATTTAGAAATCACTATTTAAAATAATTTTTTAGGCTTCGAGAAACATGGCGTTGACACGTGGCAATAGAGGCTTCTGCTTTAATAGATATAAGATAAGATACCTAATTTATATCTCTATTTTTGTAAAACAAAAATCCGGAGAATGAAATTATAATCATTATTATGATTTTTAATTCTCTTTTAAGTATTTATCTTTTCTAATAATTTATATTTTTAAATTGATTTGTTAAGATATGGTAACAAAAGAGTAAAAGTTTAAAAGCTATTTTTATAAAAATATTGATTTAAATATTTTTTTAAAAAATTTAGAAATTAATTTTCAATGTATATTAACATTTAAAAATCACTATTTAAAATAATTTTTTAGGCTTCGAGAAACATGGCGTTGACGCATGGAAATAGAGGCTTCTACTTTAATAGATATAAGATAAGATAAGATTATCTGTGGCCCAAATCGTTACCCTAATAAGAAAAGATAAACAAAATGTCAAAACACCCGACACACTCTTTGCAAATGTTGGGCAATTTTGGTAACTATGCCTTGTTGAAAAATTAGAGTAATAACTAGACTTTTTAATGTTTCAATTACATAAATATACCCCAACCTTTTGTATTTATTCTCAAACTCTACACACTCTTCTTTCAAAGGGTACATTTACTAAACACAAAATTAGAAAAAAATCTAGTAAACTAAATTGTTTCGCAAATGTTTGAGATGCGTGGATTAGGTTTTAAGATGAAATTTTGTAGATTTGTGTTGTTTATTAAATATGTATTCTATATGTCATATATATAAGAAAAGTTAACATAGTTTATATGTTTCATGAAAAAAAATACAATTAAAGGGCTAAAAATAAACATGGAATATGTAACTAGTTTGGCCCGTAGGGGCCTGATCTATATTTTAATGGAACGGATATGGGTAAAACTTTGGTCAACCCGGTCCAATCCGTATATAATTTTTACTTGTTTGGATTTGTTCATTTTTGTGTTGATTGTTGTTAAACTCGTTAATATAGATAGTAATATACAATTAATTAGATTAAAAAATTGTTTTAATACTTTATATTATTTATTTTGAATAATATATTTAAAAAAATGTATAATCAAGTATATATAGGTAGACCCAACAACCAGTCAACTTTTTAGTTATGGTTGGACCAAACCCATTTTGTAGAGGTCTATTTCAAACATTTCCATAAAAATGGATTACATTATTTATAAGATTGACAATAACAAACAACTTAATATCTTGTAAATCTTATTTGATCCAGGACATTACATAAATCACACGTGCACGCAAACGAAGCTAAATGATACATGCATGCAAGAAGCCCTTAATTCATCTTCATAGCAATGAAGATCACTTAGAAGTTTTTAATGAAATCGTAGATGTGGTTGCTTATCTCCTCCGGTTTCTCTTGTTGGAGGAAGTGTCCAACTCCTTCAAGAACAACCACTTCCTTCAGCGCCGGCACGTCATTCTGCATCCCTCCTTTGTGAACATAATCTTGAACGCCCGGCATATGGAACGCAAGGTCCAGTTCGCCAACCACAAACTTCGTAGGCACCGTCACCTTTGCTCCTTTCCACGCTCCGATCAGCTCCCAGCTCCTATAAATGTCTCCTCGTAAAATCAATTGACAATACAAATACAAAAAAGTTGTTCATAAACGTGGTTTTAAATCGACTGGTAAAAATCTTAAGTACATATCACACATTTTACATGCGCAGATGCATATTATAAGCATAGTAATAGTTCCCAATATCAACCGGAAGGAGAGAACAACCCCCTCACTTGCCACTGATAGGATGCTTAACCTGCAACTCTCTTAACCAGTTCCCGCTGGAACTTACCTGCCCCCTCACTAGCCTCTGTTAGCCCCCCCCCCCCCCTCTTTCCCTCTCGAACTGGTTGTTTTGTAAACCCGTAGCAGTGTCTGTTGTTGCACCTCGTACCTTGTAAAACGTTATATATCCCTTCTAATACAATTACATTTTTTTAAAAAAAATAGTTCCCAAGACAAAAACATCAACCACACATACGCTCCCTATATACGTATCCTAGTTGAGGACCCTATAGTAGTAGAGATTTTTGCCGGTAGTCAACCGCGTTATAAAAGATAAGGGGAGATTTACCGATCGATAGCGCGGTAGTAGTTGAGTCCGCCGGTGAAGCCGTGGTGGTTGAATTTGGCGACGTAGTATTCGAATTCTTGCTCCGACATCCACGTAGGCCGAGGAGGTGAGTCGCGAAACCACTCTCCTTTGGGCAAAAACAAAGGACCGGCGGTTCTGAAAGAAAAAGCTGTGGCTAACAGCTTCTCAGCACCACCGGCCGAGGCTATCTCTTCTTCCATCTCGCCGGGGACCTGAAATCTGCAAATGTAATAATCGTCACCGTAAAAATCCCTCATATCTTGAACCGGCCAGCGATTGAGACTCCAATCCCCAAGCACCCCGAAAGCGACGCTCATATTCACCAAAGCCCTAACCCTATCGGGCCTCCAGAGACAAAGGTACCAAGCCACAATCGCTCCCCAGTCGTGGCCCACCACGAACACCTTGTCTTCGCCAAGAGCGTCAATTAACGCCACCAGGTCTCCCACCGTGTGGAGGTAGGTGTATTTGGACGAATCCGCCGGAGAATCGGTGTCGCCGTAGCCTCGCATGTCCGGCGCCACCGCACGATAGCCCAGAGCGGAGAGGGTGAGCATCTGGTGACGCCATGAGTACCAGAGCTCCGGGAAACCGTGAACGAAGAGAACCACCGGACCTTCGCCTTTCTCGGCGATGTGCATGTTGATTCCGTTGATTTTTAGAGTTCTGTGCTTGATGCTGTCTTCCGCCATTTTTGTTGAAGCTTTGTTGTATTAAGTTGATGGTCCGTGAAGATATATAGCGCCACTATAGATAGCAGACTGAATACACAGTTGGCCGCCAGACTTTTGTCTAAACTTTTTTGTATTTATATATAGGAAATTGGTTAGTCCATCATTTCGCCCCACGCATTTTCATTTCAAAAAATGTAAATTATGTGAAGTGAACTAACTATTTTTTTAAAATATATTGGATATATAAGTTGGGATTTTTTTCGAGATAAGAAGTAAAAATATTTTCTTGATTTAGGTACGGAATAATTATTTTATGGAAATAAGAAGGTGTTTTTGGTTCGGAGTAAACCCGTCGTTTGAAACTGTGGGTTATAATGAATAATACGCAGTTTCAAATTGCGAGTTTCAGTTTTTTTAATAGGTAACCCGCAATTTGAAACTGCGGTTTTGTCTTTTTTTTAAAAAAAAATTAATTGCTATCAACTAAATGGGCCGAAGGTATTAATTGGGCCAGTAGAAACCCGCAGTTTAAAACTGCGGGTTTCTAAGTGCATTCCCAAGCCCGTGAACCACTCGGTCACGTCACCTATTATTTATTTTAAAAAAAGGAAACTCGGAGTTTCAAGCTGCAAGTTACCTATTCGTAGTTTGAAACTGCGGTCATTCATTATAACCCGCAGTTGCAAACGACGGGTTTACTACGAACCGAAATGTCTTCCTATTCTCGTAAAATGTTTTATTCCGTACCTAATATAGTAAAATATTTTTATTTTCTTATTATTTAGGATGGAAAATCAATATAAGTTTAGCAAATTTTTTTAATTATTTTTTACTTTTATAATATATCATATATTCATTAGATAAATGTATGCTTATTGAACAACTAATTGTTATATATTTTTTATATATTAATTTGAAAGTAATATAAATATGTTCAAAAAATATTATATATCAAGTTATTAAAATTTAAAATATTTTTAAATTAAAATTCATTTAAATCGTTTAATGTGCATATATAGAATGAGTATTACACAAGTAAATATTTATTGTCATATGTCCTCTTCGATATCCATATTTAACCTAAGTCTAAAATTTTTTAATTCATATTTTTTCAGCAAACGAAATTAAAAACTTAGACAAATAAATATAAATTCAAACATAAATAAATCCAAAAAGTCAAAGATTTATAGAATACGATTTATACTTTTATTTAAAAAATAAACTATTAAGATACGTGAAATAAATCTAAATAACATTCTTATATAATACAATACTATTATGCAAGATATTAGGATAGAATGTTGAGATAGACACGTACATTAGCTACACATGACGATCCAACATTTCTCCCCAGAGTAAGATATTAGGATTGACTTGTTTTTAAATTGGAAAACGGTTAAAAACGACTATCTTATAGAAGTAATTCACCATAAAGTATCCTTAATGTTGTGTACTTTTAAGCAAAACCTTGTAACTCAAAGCACAAGAACTAAGCTATCTATGATGATACCAAGCGCATAGGCTAGATCATGGTTAGCTGTTCTTAACATGCCGCTCAATATAGAGAAGTTCATTGAGCCAATAGTGACTCAATGGCTAGCCATAATGAGCCTAGTGAGTTTGGCACTTAATTATGCTTTGTTTTATTGTTTGTGAGTTTCGAACTGTGCCCCTTGGTTTGTTTTGTATCCGTTGTAATGATCCAGTAATTGCTCTTGGGCCTTGACTTAAAAAGCCCAAGCCCGTGAATCCATTAACTGGTGATCTAGTTGGAACTCAGTGTTCCAACTTGATGTCTTGGTACTTAAGCTCGCAAGCTCCACTGTTCACCATTGAGCTGCTCATGTCGCCTTCCGTCTTCTCTGGAGTGATCTCGGGTTTCTCAATTGAGTAAAGCTTCTGAGTGAAAGGTTGCTCGATGATGCTCCATAGCTAGAGCCCCTTTTGAAAGAGAGTTCACAGAGTGAAAGCGAGAGAGTGTTCTACTATTCTTTTGCGTCTTCTCTGTTCTATTTTGGCTTGTGTACCTTCTTCTCTTTTGTTTATGTCTTTACGTTTTCTGAGAATAGCTTTGTAAACTTATGCTTTGTTTGAGGCTTCGATACTTAGTGGATTTGGGTTGGACCTCCCCTCTAGAGGCTCCGCGGACTAGGAGAAATCCGAAATGCGTCAACAAATTCGTGTCTCTCAATCTTTTGCATATTTTTAGTTCTTGTTCAAGTTATTCTCGAATTAAGGTTATGTATGTGTTTGCGAATCGATTTAAAACAACAATTGGTATCAGAGCTTCCGTTACTTTCAAAACTTAAACGATTGAGTCTTTGCTGACCATTTCCTACCTACAACCGCGTGCCCATTGACCTGAGGTTCGAATAGGCTTGGAGCTTAAGTGTCGGATTCTCAGGGTTTTAAGGTTTTTTTGGAGTTTATAGCTTGATCTAGATCGGATCTAGGGTTTTTTTGAACTAAAAGTGTCAAAAACCTAGCTAGTTCCATTTCATAGATCTATAAGAATATCTTCAGATCTCTCTAGATTTTTTGAGATACTTTGGTTTTCAGATCTAGAAGAAGATATTGTTACCTTGATCGATTGCAAAATAGATAGATCTATAATCTATCTATCATGCATGTTAAAGATCTAGAGATAAAACTTAGTATTTGGGGTTAAAACTCTTAGATATGCTTTTGCACCACCGTTCCTTCTGGTTTTTTATACTATTTTCGATCTAAGTCCCAAATATGAGATTCTTCTCAAGTATTTTTAACTTCTAAAGTTTTCCACACAGTATACTATATTTTCTGCATACTAACTTGTGTTAGTCTTTTTCAAGAAATATGGTTGATCATCCAACTAAAATAATGATCTTTGATGGAAAATCTAACTTCGCCATGTGGCAAGTTAAGATGAAAGCCGTCCTAGTTATTTATCCAGCTGATGTTTTTGTGGAAAAGGAAACTGAGCTTGATGAGCAAGCTCATTCTGAGATCATGATACGTCTCTCTAACAACATAGCTCGTCAGGTGGTAAGCAAAACTTCTGCTAAAACTCTCTAGGAGCCTCTTGAGTCCTTATATCTTACTAAATCTCTTCCTAGGAAGATATCCCTGCTTTGTCGTCTGTTTAACTTTAAAATGGACACTAATGCATCTCTGAGTGATAATCTGGATATATTTTTTAGGATAACACAAGAGTTAGAAAGATGTGATGATAAAAAGAAAGATAGTCATCAAGATGTTCTGTTATTAAATTCTCTGCCTTTTCAATTTGATAACTTTAAAGATATTATTCAGTTTAGTCAACATGATCTTACTAAAGATAAACTACTTGAAGTTATTACTGAAAAGAATGAAATCATGAAAGTCTTTAAAGTTAAAACTGATAAGAAATCTAAAACTAAGTGTGAGATCTTAGTTGTTAAGGGTAAAGGCAAGAATAATAACAGAAATTAAAAGAAAAAGGATAAAAAGGAGACTAAAACCACTTAGTCTGATAACAAGTCTAAAAGAATGCTTCTATTGTGGTAAAGCTGGTCATTTCATTAAGGATTGTCCTAAGAAACAAAAGTCTGATCAGAATAAGAAATCAAATGAAACTGCCGCTATCTGTGATAATCAATCTAATTATGATCAACATTTGCCGATGTGCTTTGATTTTAATCATACCCATGATTGGATACTTGATTCTGGATGTAATGTGCATGCTACTTTTGATAATTCTTTGTTTCATGTTCTAAATGAATTTGATGGGGTAGAGTCATGCTAGTAGATAATACATATTTATCTATCAAGGGTATAGGGTATGTGCATCTTAGAATGTTTGATGGGGTAGTCAGGTTCTCCAAAAGGTTAGGTGGGTGCCTGATCTTAGGAGAAACTTGTTGTCCGAATCTATTTTTTATGATCTTGGTTGTCATATTATCACTCATGGGGGTATAAGAGAAGTCATAAGAAATGGCCAAACTCTTATCAAGAGCATCAAGAAGGGAGGGCTATACCATGTTATAGCCACTCCTGAGTTGAATGTCTCAACCATGGATGAAAATATGACAACTGATCAAAACTAATTTGTGGCATTCTAGACTAGGTCATATTGGCATGAAAGGTTTGAATTATCTTTGCAAGCATGGTTTGATTAAGAAAAAACCTACTTATACAACCTCATGGCTATAAAGTAGTAACCTCCATAAATGTAACCTTTATTGAAAGTGAATTTCATTTCAAAAATATGCCCCTAACTAGTCCATCTGAGAATGCGGTACAAATGAAGACCAACCAAGCTTTTTCATACCACATGAATCTAAACTTGATCAAAATGAGTTTGATCAAAGTCCAAGTTCTCAAGATCATAGTGGGGAACATACCACGGATGAGCAAGGTCAAGTTGGAGAAAATGACCAAGTAGGATCAAAAACCCATTCTGATCCTAGTGAAGAACAAACCAACCAAATTGGTGGGGAAGTAAGTAGCTCTTCCTCCCTGCCTAACTCTAAGTCTGGAGAGTCTTCTAGTAATTTTGGTAGAAATGATGGCATGAATGAAACTTTGCATGATAATGTTGTGAATATGACTGATAATGACTATCAGCTGACTAAAGATATACAACCTAGGCTTCATGTTCCTAATAGGAAATACACTAGCCTTACTGAGTTTGTTGAAAAGGATTTGGTTGAGTTTGTTTTTCTTGCTGCTAAATCTGTTATGTCCACTTCCACCCTAAAACATATGAGTATGCTGTGAAATGTGCTAAATCTGATAATTGGGTCAAAATCATGAGGGAGGAAATTCAATCTATGATAGTGAACAAAACCTGGATTTTAGTTTCTAAACTTGCGGCTGCTAGGACCATAGATTGTAAGTGGATCTATAAATTGAAAGAAAGTGATAAACCTGATGAACCACCTAAATTTAAAGCTAGGTTAGTTGCTAAGTGTTTCTCACAAAAAGATTGAATTGATTACAATGACATATTTGCTCCTGTTGTTAAGTACAAAACTCTGAGATTACTTCTTGCTATGGCTGTTGTTTATGATCTTGAAGTTGAACAAATGGATGTTAAAACTGCTTTCTTACATGGTGATTTGCATGAGACTATCTACATGAAACAACATAAGGGCTTTGTTGAACTTGATAATCCTGAACATGTGTGTTTGCTTAAAAGTCTATCTATGGTTTGAAACAATCTTCTAGGCAGTGAAATTTAAAGTTTGATGCATGCATGAGAAAACTTGGTTTTATAAGAAGCAGTTATGAAACCTATCTTTACTTCAAGGGTGTCAAGTCTAAGTCTCCTATGTATGTCTTACTTTATGTTGATGACATTCTAATCATATGCTCTTGTTAGGTCTTAGTTTCTGGTGTGAAAAGAGACTTGAAATAGCATTTTGATATGAAAGACTTAGGAGCTGCCAAAAGGATTTTAGGGGTTAGAATCACTAGAGATAGAAGAAGAAAAATGATGTGGTTGTCTCAAAGTGATTATGTGAAAAAAGATGTTAGATAGATTCAACATGCCTAATTAAAAACCTACCTCTATACCCTTAGGAGGGCATTTAGACTTGACTAAGAAACATTATCCTACAGAAGAATTTGAGATTGCAAAAATGTCTAAGGTTCCCTATGATGTTGCTGTTGGTTCTGTTATGTATGCAATACTTTGCACTAGACCTGATCTTGCCTTTGATATTAGTGTCCTTATCCATTTTATGTCTAACCCTGGTAAAATTTACTGGTCTGGCATGAAATTTTTGTTGAGATATCTGTGTGGTACCAAGTATCATTGCCTTGTTTTTGCTGAACATACATCTAGAAATGAATTGCATGGATTTGTTGGTTCTGATTATGCTTCTAACAAAGATAATAGGAAATCAACTACTACTTTTTATTATACCTGGGCTGGTAACTGCATATCCTGGAAATCCCAACAACAATCTGTTGTGGCATTATCCTCTACAGAAGCTCAATATGTTGCTGCAACTGAAGCAGCTAAGGAAGCCTACTGGCTCACTGGCTTGCTGAGTGAAATACAACCTACACCCCTTACTCCAGTTTTGAACATGGACAATCAAAGTGCATTATATCTGTGCAAAGACCCTGTCGTTCATGAGAGGACAAAACACATTGATGTGAGACATCATTTTGTGAGGTTACAGGTTGAACAAGGGACACTCGAAGTGAAGAAGTTCAAAGGGGACCTGAACCCAACTGATTTTGGCACTAAAATTGTTACTGCTAACAAGTTCTCATTTTGTAGGGATTTCCTGCATATATGGGAACATGGTGCTTGATCTCTTTAGTGAGCAACCTGAACTGATGACGGACGGTTGTGCCCCAAATCCACTACTGGTAACTTAGCCGTGTCAACATTGAGATTAAGAGGGCAATTGCTGTGTACTTTTAATCAAAATGTTGTAACTCAAAGCACAAGAACTAATCTATCTATGATGATACCAAGCGTAGGCTAGATCATGGTTAGGTGTTCTTAACATGCCGCTCAATATGGAGAAGCTCATTGAGCCAATAGTGACTCAATGGCAACCTGAACTGATGACGGACGGTTGTGCCCCAAATCCACTACTGGTAACTTAGCCGTGTCAACATTGAGATTAAGAGGGCAATTGCTGTGTACTTTTAATCAAAATGTTGTAACTCAAAGCACAAGAACTAATCTATCTATGATGATACCATGCGTAGGCTAGAACATGGTTAGGTGTTCTTAACATGCCGCTCAATATGGAGAAGCTCATTGAGCCAATAGTGACTCAATGGCTAGTCATAATGAGCCTGGTGAGTTTGACACTTAATTATGCTTTGTTTTATTATTGGTGAGTTTCGAATTGTGTCCCTTGGTTTGTTTTGTATTCGTTGTAATGATCCAATAACTGCTCTGGGCCTTGTCTTAAAAAACCCAAGCCCGCGAGTCCATTAACTGGTGATCTAGTTGGAACGCAACATTCCAACTTGATGCCTTGGTAGTTAAGCTCGCAAGCTCCACTATTCATCGTTGAGCTTCTCATGTCGCCTTCCGTCTTCTCTGGAGTGATCTCGGGTTTCTTGATTGAACGAAGCTCCTGAGTGAAAGGTTGCTCGATGATGCTTCATAGCTAGAGCCCCTTTTGAAAGAGAGTTCACAGAGTAAAAGCGAGAGAGTGTTCTACCCTTCTTCTGCTTCTTCTATGTTCTGTTTTGGCTTGTGTGCCTTCTTCTCTTTCGTTTCTGTCTTTTCATTTTCTGAGAATAGCTTTGTAAACTTGTGCTTTGTTTGAGGCTTCGATACTTAGTGGATTTGGGTTGGACCTCCCCTCTAAAGGTTCCGTAGACTAGGAGAAATGCGAACTGCATCAACAACTTTGTGTCTCTCAATCCTTTGCATATTTTTAGTTCTTGTTCAAGTTATTCTCGAATTAAGTTTTTGTATGTGTTTGCGAATCGTTATAAAACAACACTTATGGATAAAAGTAAAGTTCGGGATCTTCAGAAAAGGGTGTGTTGGGGTTCGATTAGAACTGACTAGTTAATTTATATCAGAATATAATTACTATTCAGTATTCATCGTACGAAATTATTAAATGACAACAAATCAGTCATGCTAATATATGAAATTTGAAATTCAACATAAATGAGATATGATTTTATTTCTTAGAAAGCTAGGGATTTAAAAAAATTGGTCAAGGGATATCTAACCTATTTTACCCAAAAATCAATTAGACCGTATTCTTTGAAGTTAAGAAAATTGTTGGAGAAAGTTGTTTACGAACAAAAAGAAATTGTATAACAATATAGTGTAGCTTAATTATTTTTAAAATGAAATTCTAATATTTTAAATATGAACATTAGACAATACATTAAAGATATGGAGATCTTTTGATTTATAACTGAATAGAAAATGAAAAAAAGAAGTAAAAAGTTTGGCCATGTATATTGTATATCTATTCGATCATTCGAAATTTAAAAATAAAATTGTAATTCTGAAACACCTCAAATAACACCCGCACAAACTATAGAGTTGGATAAATTATTGTTTTGTATTATACTTTTCAACTTTTTAAAGTATTTATATTACAATGTTTTTAATTTTGTAAAGTGAAAGGGATGTGATGACATTTGGGCTCGTTTGGAAGCACCGGGAATCATTTTCGGTAACGGAATGATTCCGAATTAATCAAAAACTATGTTTAGTTAAACACATAAAAGTAATCTCATTCCTTCTATTTCCTTTCTCTACCCTTATTCGATTTCATTCCGTTTTCATTCCACCGCTCCAATCAAACGGGCACACTTATTTAGTCGGATAAATTATTGATTTGTACAGTGACTTATGAGTGTGGCCACGAGGGAGGCAATAATTGACGATCAAATTGAAAAAGAAGAGGAAACCTGATTGTTGTATTGCGTGCATGTAGGACCTATAATTATGAAAATGAGGATTTTAAAACAACCCAAACTAACCAAAATTATAGCAAATGTACAAATATATTGCGTTAAAATTTGTATGATTGAATAATGATAGCAAATGTACAAATAATAGAAAGAAATTAATCAGAAAAAGCATGTTTGATCAAAGATAGCAAATGTACAAATATAAATAGCTTTAAAAGTTGTATGATTTTTTTTTTTAAATAATTGGCCAAATAGGCCTTGGTAACAAACCTGCATCAGAAGAAGGTAACAGACCTATATGTGGAACTTTATTTCATTCTAATAGACAGACTCGTAAACAAAGTGCAGCAACCAACCACCTGAATCAAAAACAAAAAGAAGTTTCAGGTATGTGGAGATCAGAGAAGACATACTTTTTTAACCTCCAATGGATGTCCATGATTAATGTTTCTATAATGTATTGCATATGCAAATGTTTAGTTTTAGAAGATCTCTTTTGTGTTCTGTTGAGAACTATTTGAACCATAAGAGAGAATATGTTCTCTGAAAACTATGAAAATCTTAACACCCATGAAAAAAACACGTTTTTCCGAATCATAACTCATCGCTCTTTTCTGAATCATATTGAACTAGTTTATGGTATTAAAGATCGTTTCATGATGATTTTGATTTGTGGTATGTCCACAAAAAGAAAGAACAAACCTACATATATTAAAGCTCTTAAGATTACTAGTAAATTCATCCATTGTCATAACTACTGTGATGATAAACCTTGTGTGATCTTCCACCACCGACCAAATTTGATTAACTCCATAATAATCCTTATGTATTTTTCTAGAACAAACAACATCTTACTTTGCTACGATATGATTGAGAAAATGGATAGGTTGAACACTGAGGAATGCAGATTAATACGCAATTGGTGTCTTTTGTTTTCTTTCTCGAAAATTTTCAGGATGAAGAACCCAAGAAAAATGGCGGTTCTTGTACTCAAAAGAAAAAGAGGGACCTTCATGCTACTAATTGTCAAAGAAAAAAGAACTTGTAGTACAGTAATCGACCCAAGCTCAATTCAGAATTCCTTGAGAAATAGGTCACATCCTCGATTAAGGAACAACTCATTCGTGGAAGATGTGACGATTATGGAGATAAGGGAGAAGTTGTATGGGAATAATCGTAATTCTAGGAAGATAACAAAGGAAAACATAATATCCGCAATGACTATAACCGGAGGATTGACCGAAAATAAAATAAGAAGACCTAAGTCTTATATGAGCAACTGGGTGTTGAACACCAATATTATATACTCTCTCCTTTTTGTATGCAGAAATATTAATGAGATGATGTTTTTGCAAACTATCACAAAGAATGAAGGAACAAGATCGATCTTTTTCGATTTTGAACAAAATCTCCACTTACTCGTGCTACAGTTGGCTGCGTTTGAGAAAAATCAGCAGTAGACTGTTGTCTGTAAGGCAGATGATATATGGTGCTTTGGTAATTCTTGGAATATATGCAATTTATGTGCAAAACTGGACCAACCCCAAAATACCGGGAGCCGCAGATCGATTCGCTCTGTCAAAAAAGAAAATGTTTTGCTTCCCTAAGCATGGTTTGACCTTGCTAAGAAACTCGTGATCCTACATCTCAAATACAAACAAACAAGACGGGGAAACAAGAGCAAATCGAATAGACAATATCCATATTTCATACTTCTAGAATTTCTGGGATGACTTAGCTTTTTGAAAATGTTTCTTGAGTGTGACCTAAACGATTGTCTTGGAAGATGCCGTAGTCACATGCCCTTGTTGATCACGTTGATCATGTTGATCGTGGTTGTTTTCGAGGTCTCCAAAGATCCTCCATCTAGGTGGGGGCAACGTCGTGTGATTTACATTTCCGCAGGAGGTATGACATCCCCTAAAAAGGTTTCTACCCTCCTGCTTCCCGGCGGCGAGACACCGTGCTAGTTCTTCTTTCCCGTTCCCTCTCCATGTCTTGTCAGCCTCGAGTGTTTCGTGTCTTCTCCCGAAGGTTTAGTTGTTCCAACTTTTTGGATCTTTCTCACATTTCTAGTTTGTGCTTGTTGTAATAGGTAGGATTTCCGAATTCTAATTAATGTTTATAAACATAATCGTTGATAGTAATTGACATATAACTCGTGAAGATTTCGCAAGTGATGAGTATGAGTCCCACCGTTATCTTCCTGGCGTAATTTTGGACGTTTGGGGAAATTTTTACGTTTTCCCCTGGGTAATTATTTGTACCCTCCGGTGTTATTTGGAGCATTTGGGAGATCCAATTAATAAAAATGCAGTTGAGAGAAATGATCAGGACATCGGATATATCCTAGATATGAAATAACATGGAGAGGCAAAACGGCCAAAAGAGTCGCTATTTCGTTTTTTAACGGCTAAGAAAGACAGCTTAGGAATACACGTTTTCCGAGGCAGTTGTGAAATAATTATCCCTACAATATTCCAGATTTAATATTCCAATCTCGATAAGTTTGGAGAAGGACGTTCTACCGCCTTCTGATCGGTTAAAGGATAATTATCGACTTTGCTAAAGGATAATTATCGCCTTCACTATAAATAGCGGAAAATCCTTTATTAATTCATTTCCTTTCACATTTCCTCGTAAAAGCTCTGATTTCTCTCAACCTTCAAACTCAGATCTACTCTCCGTTTCTAATCCGATTTCATTTCCGTTTGAGTTTCTGGATTCCTCTCTTCATTCTCTTCATATCGGTACCGAGTTTCTGCATTTCCGAGCAGATGAAGGGTTGGTCGAGCATATATGTCACCAGGCAGGTTCCGTCACTCAGATTCCGGTGAATTTGATGTTGTCCATGCGTAGCCTGCGTCGTTGTGATTCCGAATCTTCTTTCAAATCGTCAATCGGGTTAGTAACGAATAAGTTATGAATTTATTCGTTTTCCGTACTGCGATTTGACCTAAATTGACTTTAGGCTTGTCAAAATGGATAATTAGAACTTCCATTATGATCGTTATATTATTCTGGTGATTATGAGTTGTTTGTTTGATGAAATCTGATGACAGGGGGTTTAGAAATTGCATGCGGGCAAAACGTTATTCTGGCAAAATCTAATTAATTAATTAAAGGTTAATTAATTAAATTAGGATTAGAATTGAGATTGAGGAATGTTGATTAGATAATACCTTGAGATTTGAGGAATTGTGAGTTATGTTGAGATATTGAGGTTTAGTTGGTTGTGAGGCTTATAGATCGATTATGATCCTTATGGATCCCTTGGGTCTAGGTGTGACCTTTTTTATTGATAGGAGTATTAATATCTCTTTCTGCCTTGTTATTAGGCAGTGTCCCTCTCAGGATTGGAGGTTGATCGTGGTTGTGATTGTACGAGGTTGAGGTAAGTCCGTAGGACTTACTTAGCTACCATCTTTATATTGGGTGTTTGCATGAGTGATGTGTGCTTTTTATGTTGCTATGATAGCATGTGATGTCGTATATACTGACCTACGTTTTATTGATTGCCCTGTATGCGTGGCTATGATAACCTTTCCCCTTCATCCCGCCGTGGAGTCTGGGAGGTTCTCTTGAGACAGGTCAAACCTGGTATATGGGGAGGGCACAACACCACTCCCATAGGGTACACGGGTTGTGTGACCGATTCCACTCCAGATGGCTATCATTCTTAGAGGCGAGGATGTATCGGTCCTCGTATCACATATTTTCATCTATATATATATATATATATATATATATATATATATATATATATATATATATATATATATACATACGATTTGAGTGAATGACTATTATATGAAGATAATAAAATGGGTAAATGTGTGATAGCATGATTATGTGTTTATCTTTCATGACTTGTGCTAGTGCTTATGCATTACCTTATACATGTATGGTTAGCTAACGGTTTCATACCGTGTTGTAGATGTTTGCAGTATAGGCGCTGCTGGGTGATCTGGAAAGGTGACAGGCCGAGGACTCTTGTACATTAGGTGGTTGGTTTTGGGGGTTGTTTATGTTTTCCCTCCTACGTGAGGATGATGTCTTGTTTTCCCTCCTGTGTGAGGATGTCGTTTCATACTCGGCTATGCTGTTGTTTAACTTTGGTTATACAGTTTATACGATTTGATGTATTTGTTTTTATATCTGTCAGTGTCATGTTGTAAGGTCCAGTGAACTTGTTGTCAGGCTAGGGTCAAGATCCATTGTGGGATCCTAGGCCAATGTGACATCCCGAGTCCCGCGGAATCGGGGTGTTACAGAGTTGGTATCAGAGCCTTAGGTTGACAACAATGGCACTTGCTACCTGCAATGAGGTTTGATAGGTACAATAAAAAGAACCCAAAATGGATCTGACGTTTTCAAAAGGATTTTTGTTTTAAGTGTGGTTTTAGGTTAGAATGTACGAGAAGTCGTCATCTCTGCCATGGAACTCTGCAGCATAGATATGTATATATATGTGTATTATGGATTATGTGGATGTGATATATACATATATATCGATACATATGGAATATATTTAGCCTTATAAGATTAGGTGTGTATACTCTGCAAATGACTCAGACTAGAGCAACATCTGTAGTGGAACGAGGTGGGGATATGCCCCCTCTTCCTCCAGTAGTGATAGGTCAGGGACCAATTTCCGTTGTTGTATCGCCTATAGCAGAGGACAAATATGAAGAGCTTGATTACGTCTCGATGAGTGGACTCGAGTTTTGAGAATATACACACCAAGTATATGAAGCTGCAAGAGCGGGTAAACTTACACCGAGCTTACCAACATCTGTGGTATCAACTGAAGCTTCCAGATCAAAGAAGAAACAACGGATCGAGCTAGTGAATGAGGAAGTAGATCCTTCAAAAGGTAGACAAAGTCTAGCACATTGACATTCGAGTGATCCCCGTTCTACACGGACTGTTGGTGAGATGAGATCTTGTTATAACTGTGGGAAGTCTGGACATTAGCGACCAAAGTGTACGAGTCCACCAGTGACTTGCTACACCTGTGGTAGACCAGATCATAGAGATGCCTTCTGTAGGCAAGGTAGAGTTACATCACAATAGGGATCTTCCCCTGCCAGTGTGGCGGGAGGTGGTCAGAGGACACCTCAGCAGCAAACAAAGTGACAACAGAGAGCTTTAGATCGTCCTTCTACTCAAGGATCTGTTCCCGGGTCAAATCGAGGTAGAGGTCGTGGTGGAAGTACCACTGATACTAGAGGATCTCAAGGTATAGCCTTTGAACTGAGAAGTGCAGAGGAGTCACCCGTATCAGTAGCAGAGATGGGACGTTTGTGTCTCAACTATGGCGATCCAGATCATTTGCGCCTTGAGTGTTCCTTGGCACCGATAGCGTGCTTTACATGTGGTGAACTAGCCCATTTGGGCCCTTTTTATCAGCAAGGTAGTGTTTCTTCTCAGCAAGACCTTCCTCTTTCCGGTGCAAAAAGAGTAGAAGTGAAGGCTATGGTGATGACCTCAATGATACATGAGAAGCATAGGTCCGAGGTTTGAGTGATGATATACAATTGAGCTGCTGGCGTTAGCTGTTACAGGTACCATTCTCGTTAATGGTTTACCTAGTGGAGTTTTATTTGATATGGGTGTCATGCACTCTTCACTTTTGATGCATGTATAGATTGATTTTAGATACAATAGAGGGTAGACCTTCCATGATAAGGATATCAGTTAGGGGTCTGAGGTACCCGCGAGATATGTGATTGTCTCCTTTATGTAGGGACTTGTGTATTGCTTGTAGACTTCTTTGTCATGTCATAGGTGCATGAGGAGGTCATTATGTGTATGGATAGGACGGATAGATATCATGTTGTTAGATGTTAATTGGAAGACTGTTATAGTCTCTACTGAGATAGATTAGAAAGAGGTCTTCCGAGGTTAAGACCTATGAAGAGACGGGTTTGTCATTAGTGTCATACGGGCAACAAGGCTTATAGTACAGGCATGTGATGCCTTCTGACGTTATGTCATGAAGGAGGAAGAGAGTCCAGTCTTGGAAGATATTCTAGTGGTTTATGAGCTTAGAGACATGTTACTGAACCGTCTGGTTTGCTGCCTCAGTGGAGTGTGAACTTTGATATTGAATTGAAGTGTGGTATGAGATTGATTTGAAAGGCCCCATATCATATGTCGCCTGTTGAGATGTTAGAGCTGAAGAGACAACTTGAGGAATGGGTAGATAAGGGCTTCATTCGCCCTAGTGTATTCATAGTGTCATGTTGACAACTTGTTGTGACAACTTCAAGAAGCGATTATGTGTTCCAAGACTTCCTTGGGCTCAGGATATCACCAGTAAAGGGGGAGAACAGGATGTGCATAGGATGACATTTCGTACCCGTTACGGACACTACGAGTTTGTAGTGATACCATTCGGGCTGACGAATGCCCCGCTACCTCCATGGAGTTGATGAACAATATCTTCCTCGACTTACTTGATCAGTTTGTGGTAGTATTCATTGATGACATTCTGGTATACTCTCGTAGCAGAGAGGAGCATGCCGGTCATCTGAGGAAAGTTTTACAGATTTTGAGGGATAGAGGGTTGTATGCCAAGCTTTCTAAGTGTGAGTTCTGGATGTCTGTGGATTGCTTTTCTAGGCCACATGGTATCTGCCAGTGGGATCAAGATTGATCCGGCGAAGATGGAGTATGTTGCAACATGAACGATATTGATGAACAGTAAGGAAGTACGTAGTTTTTTCGGCTTAGCCGATTATTACCGACACTTTATGGAAGGATCTTCTATGATCACTGTCCACTTACGAGTCTTCTGAGGAAGACTACCAGATTTGTGTGAATTGATCAGTGTGCCTAGAGTTTGAGGAGTTGAAGAGGCGTTTGACTTCTCCCCTGTTTTGGCACAGCCAGAGGATTCTAATGATTTCGTGGTCTACAATGATGCATCCAAGTTAGGTTTGGGATGTGCTTTGATGCAGAAGGGCAGAGTGATTGCATATGTGTCTTGCCAGTTAAAGACGTATGAGGAGAACTACCCGACTCATGATTTGGAGTTAGCAGCGGTAGTTCATGCTTTGAAGATTTGGAGACATTACTTTTATGGTGCTACATTCCAGATCTTCACAGACCATAATAGTCTGAAGTATAGTTTTACGCAGTGGGAATTGAATAACCGTCAGCGTAGATGGTTTGAGTTAACCTAGGATTTTGACCTCGAGATTTTGACAACAGATTCAGACTGCTTTGGGGACAAGTCTACACTTGACGACTACGTTTTACCCCCAGACCGATGGTCAGTCAGAGAGGACCATCTAGACCCTTGAGGATATGTTGCGAGCTGGTGTGTTGGATTTGGACAAGGATGATTATATTACCTCCCATTGGTTGAATTCTCATACAACAACAACTGGCATGCATCTATTAGGATGGCCCCTTATGAGGCATTGTATGGGCGTAGATGCCATACACTTTTATGCTGGGATGAACCTAGAAGTACCAGTGGGATAACACCAGAGAAGATTCAAGATGCTATGACTCGAGTAGCACTGTTTAGGAAGAGGATGTTGGCGGCACAAAGTCGCCAGAAGTCGTATGTAGACAAGTGGCGCCAACCTCTAGAGTTCAGAATAGGAGCTCATGTTTGGCTGAGAGTATCTCTGACGCGAGGCGTCAGACGTTTTGGCATAAGGGGGGAAGTTGAGTCCCCGATATCTCGGTCCTTTCTAGATACTGAATAGAGTTGGGAAGGCAACATACATAGTAGCTTTGCCTCCGAGGTTAGAGGGTATTCACCATGTTGTTCACGTGTCTTAGCTAAGGGGTATATACCGAACCCGAGACGCACTGTGAGTCATGATGATTTTAGTGGTCGAGGTAGACCACATGTTTGCTGAATATTCTATTGCAGTCTTAGAATGAGGTATAAGACATTTATGTTTGAATAACATTCTTTTTATGAGAGTATAGTGACCAGGACGAGACCACCTGAGTGACTGAGGATAGTATCCATAGGAACTAATCCGAGTTTATGCAGAGAAGGCTGCACCGTACACTTGCCGAGCAAGCCATGGTTGTATATTATTAGATATATGATGATGTGATTATGTGATTATGTGATTATGTGATTATGTGATTATGTGATTATGTGATATGTGATGTTCTCTTCCGTGCTAGATTATTGGTGATCCTAGTGGATCTTGTTATGTTAGGGCTAGTTATGTTATGGCTGGAGAAGTTTTACCTCCAAGCCCTCGAGCGATGATTTTACCATTGAAGAAGTTCTACCTCCATACCATCGTGTATAGGTCAGCTAGAGATGGATCTACCTTCATGCTGTAGAATGAGATTATGTTTAGTTGGAGATGATATTACATCCATGCTTGGGATTTCGGTATAGAGATTTTTGGAGATGTTCTTCCTCCATACGGTCATTTGTGTTTTGGAGATGTGTTTCTGTAACGCCCCGTTTATTTGGGTGCATTCCGACTTTGTTTTTCTTTTCTCCCTCCTATAGATTAGTTAATAGCTCGAGTTCTTTAAAGTATTATATATATATATATATATATATATATATATATATATATATATATATATATATATATTTAAATATCTTTTCCGGGTATTTTATTATTTTGGTGATACATGTATGTATTTCCGTATTTTATTAATTTAATTTGTCAGGAAGTCGGGATTTACCGATCCAGAAAAAAATCTCGTTCCGATCGTTTAATCGAGTTTTGCCTATTCCCTTTTTCTTTTCTTTCTTTTATTTTTCTTTTTTCTTTTCTTCTCCTTTATTCCTTTGTCTCTTGCGTGTTATTGGACCACCAGAAGAGCGTCTCCTCGTTCCTCCTTCCGCTGCAGCTTTCCCCGCTTGGCTAGGGCCGGCCGACCCTTCGCCCTCCTCACCTACAGGCCCAGCGACCCCTCGAACTCCCTCCTTTTGATGATTACCCCTAGCAGCCAGCCCCTCACTCTCTCCCTCACCATCTCCTTCACGCACCCCTTCATTACCTCTCCTATCTGCATCTCGTTTTTGCCAGCAACACAACCGTCAGCCCCTTGTGCTCAGAGCAGTGACGACGCCGGCCGGAGCATGTTCGGACGCCGCCGCCACCAACTCAGGACGCCGCCTTGGCCGCTCGCCGGTTCGCTACCGCCGCATCGTACCCTCCCCTTTGCACTGTTCGATTGGGACAGTCTGCGGCTAGAGCCATTGCCATCCACGCAGCCGACGAACTCCGACGGGGAGCCACCCTCGCCGCCCCTGAAGGAGCCTCCACCACCTTCCCCGCCAGGCCGCCGCCGCCAGGCCTTCCCCCTTTCTTTCCTGTAACACGCATCAACAGAAGGTTGAAGATGGGTTGTGGATTAATTCCAATTTTTGCCCTCCTTTTCTGTTTATTGCAGTTTTGACCCTTCTTTTTGGTTATTGCAGTTTCGTCCCTTCTAAGTTGTGTAATTGCAGTCTTAACACTCTATATTATCGATATTTACTATTTTTCTTAGGTAATTATTTTTTTCAAGCCAAAAACCTTACGGAAAATCGAGTTTGGTTTCGACCATGTTGTAAATTGTTTGGATTGCCAGAAAAATTGTTTTTACGAGTTTTATGCTTGTTTTAAAAATGGGTATTCCCTTGGTTCGTTTTATTCGTTAGATCACCGTTCAAATTTAGCATATAAGCTAAATTTGATTAGCTTTGGTGTTTAGGTCCGGAAGCACCCATTAAAGGACAACAAACCCGTTCTTGACTCTATAGACCGTGCTTCATCTTGGATCTCGTGTGAGTACCTTCTCCTTCGTTAGTTCGGTAATGGCAGTATAACATGCTAGGTGAATTTAGCATAACGTAGAGCAAATGCCATGTACTTAGGATGATCTTTGAGTTTAGAGGTTGGACCTAGCATGCTATAGTTAGGACCTTTTATATATATATCGAGGAATTCTAGATTTTTAGTTAGTTATTGATGGTGCCTTGTTCTGGCCAGGAGTTGAGTATCTTCCTGCGGGAAGTTGAGAGATATTGTTGATCGGTTTAGCTTTGGGACGAGGTAAGTCTCCGGACTTACTTAGCTCGTATTCCTTGTATTAGCATTGATGTGTGTTTGGTGGTGTGTGTTTATTCTTTATTGTTTATAACAACTAAACCGGAAATAGGACCACCGACCTTTATATTATTTTGGCCCAAGTGTATGACAACGGGCGGTGACATCATCTGCCTAGCTCTTGCGAGAGTCTAGGAGGTTCTTGGCGACTAGCCCGTGTTGGTTAGACGGTCGGAGGCATCCGTACCGTTCCACGCCGGTAAGTAGGGATCGAGGCGGGACCACGGTGGTCTCGTGTCACAAACCTAAGTTGAATTAGAACGGGATACGACCTAATAATAACAAAGATAATAAACCGGATTGATGTGCTTTTATGTACGTTGTATGTTTGTGATGAGATTACTTGTGTTTGTGCCTTTCACCTTGATTCTAATGCTTCGAATATTAGCTAACGGTTTTATACCGATTGTTGTAGATTGCCTTGCAGGTTAGGAATGCGGCCGAGAGATCCGGAAGAGTGGGCAGCCGGGGTTCCGTACATTTTAGGATGGGTTGGTTGGAGTCGAGTTTGAGTATTGTTTTTATTGTATGTTGGATGGCGTTTAGTCTTTGGGGTTGTATCTTCGGCTGAAGTCCTTTGTTGGATTCTTTCGGGTTTTTCTTTTGATTGCATAAAAATGTATTTCTGTTTTGGCCTTTATTTGTGTCATGTTGCAAGATCCGGTGAAATTGTTGTCAGGCTAAGGGTCGGGACCCGTTGTGAGGTCCCAACCCGTAGCGCCCCAAGTCCCGCGGATTCGGGGTGTTACAGTTTCCTCCTTGATGATGAGTTGGTAGCTGGAGATGTTTTTCCTCCATGCCCTTGTGATGTGAGCCAGTTGGAGGTATATTACCTCCATATTGTTATAGTGATTATAGTTCTTGGAGATGTTTTCCTCCACGGTGTGATTAAGAATATAGTTGTCACAGATGTTTTACCTTTGTACCTTTGGGATAGTATTAGACTACTGGAGATGTTTTACCTCCATGCCTTTGGGATAGCGTTATGATCCTGTTTTCTGGAGTTGATGATTCATCCATGCTTATGTTTTGAGATTATAGATTGTTATAGGTTGATACCTTTGAACGGAGATGTGATACCTCCGATAGAGACAGTGTTTATACATCGGCGTATGGGTCCGAGAGGATTTGGAAATTGTTCAAGTTTCGGGACGAAACTTTTTTATAAGGGGTGTGTGATGTAATAGGTAGGATTTCCGAATTCTAATTAATGTTTATAAACATAATCGTTGATAGTAATTGACATATAACTCGCGAAGATTTCGCAAGTGATGAGTATGAGTCCCACTGTTATCTTCCTGGCGTAATTTTGGACGTTTGGGGAAATTTTTACGTTTTCCCCTGGGTAATTATTTGTACCCTCCGGTGTTATTTGGAGCATTTGGGAGATCCAATTAATAAAAATACAGCTGAGAGAAATGATCAGGACATCGGATATATCCTAGATATGAAATAACATGGAGAGGCAAAACGGCCAAAAGAGTCGTTATTTCGTTTCTTAACGGCTAAGAAAGATAGCTTAGGAATACACGTTTTCCGAGCAGTTGTGGAATAATTATCCCTACAATATTCCAGATTTAATATTCCAATCTCGATAAGTTTGGAGAAGGAGGTTCGACCGCCTTTTGATCGGTTAAAGGATAATTATCGACTTTGCTAAAGGATAATTATCGCCTTCACTATAAATAGCGGAAAATCCTTTATTAATTCATTTCCTTTCACGTTTCCTCGTAAAAGCTCTGATTTCTCTCAACCTTCAAACTCATATCTACTCTCCGTTTCTAATCCGATTTCAATTCCGTTTGAGTTTCTGGATTCCACTCTTCATTCTCTTCATATCGGTACCGGGTTTTTGCATTTTCGAGCAGATGAAGGGTTGTTCGAGCATATATTTCACCAGGCAAGTTTTGTCGCTCAGATTCCGGTGAATTTGATGTTGTTCATGCATAGCCTGCGTCGTTGTGATTTCGAATCTTCTTTCAGATCGTCAATCAGGTTAGTAACGAATAAGTTATGAATTTATTCGTTTTTCGTACCGTGATTTGGCCTAAATTGACTTTAGGCTTGTCAAAATGGATAATTAGAAATTCCATTATGATCGTTATATTATTCTAGTGATTATGGGTAGTTTGTTTGATGAAGTCTGATGACAAGGGGTTTAGAAATTGCCTGCGGGCAAAACGTTATTCTGGCAAAATCTAATTAATTAATTAAAGGTTAATTAATTAAATTAGGATTAGAATCGAGATTGAGGAATGTTGAATAGATACTACCTTGAGATTTGAGGAATTGTGAGTTATGTTGAGATATTGAGGTTTAGTTGGTTGTGAGGCTTATTGATTGATTATGATCCTTATGGATTCCTTGGGTCTAGGTGTGACCTTTTTGATTGATAGGAGTATTAATATCTCTTTCTGCCTTGTTATTAGGCAGTGTTCCTCTCAGGATTGGAGATTGATCGTGGTTGTGATTGTACGAGGTTAAGGTAAGTCTGTAGGACTTAGCTACCATCCTTATATTGGGTGTTTGCATGAGTGATGTGTGCTTTTTATGTTGCTATGATAGCATGTGATGTCGTATATACCGACCTACGTTTTATTGATTGCCCCGTATGCGTGGCTATGATAACCTTTCCCCTTCATCCCGCCGTGGAGTCTGGGAGGTTCTCTTGAGACAGGTCAGACCTGGTATATGGGGAGGGCACAACACCACTCCCATAGGGTACACGGGTTGTGTGACCAATTCTACTCCAGATGGCTATTATTCTGAGAGGCGAGGATGTATCGGTCCTCGTGTCACATATTTTCATCTATATATATATATATATATATATATATATGTGACATGAGGACCGATACATCCTCGCCTCTCAGATATATAGGGTCTGGTTCCGGTGAGGAGGACCCTTGCAGATAGGAATGAGGAGAGCCGGGGTGGTGACATGTGGCATGCCACGTCACTGTTTTTTTTTTTTTTTTTTTTTCAGATTTTCTTTTTGTAAATAAAAACTGGTGTTCATATTTTTATAAATATGTGTTCATTTTTAAAAGAGTCATTGTTCATATTTTATCAATAAATGTTCATTTTTTTCCAACATTAACTTTTCCTTTTTTAACATTAATTGTTCATTTTTGTAGTTTTTTTAAAAACATTTTTTCAGATTTTTTTTTGTAAATTATACTATTCTTTCAAATTGTGTTAATAAAATATGATGTTCATTTTATTACAAGTATGTATTCATTTTTTTTTACAGTTATGGTGTTTGTAATATGATGTTCATTTTTTTTGAAAATTATAATTTTCTTTAAAATCATGTTGATAATATTTAGAGATCGATTACATAAAAATTGTGAAATCAAAGAGAATACAAGACGATTCAGGTTTTATTTCTTTGAATTTCTACTCTCACTAATTAGATTTCCATTCTTAAGGTTTAGGTTTCATTATGATGATGTTTGTCTTCGAAATCAAATTTGTTTGAATCATTTTGTATTTGATAAGTTTGATTGAGAAAATACATGTATATACATATGTTGAGTTGGTCTAATAACTCCAATTGAATAATCTATAGGCTCCTTTTAGTGTGCACGCAAACTGTTCGGCAAAATGCCTTATAAAAAAATAGTTTATAATATTTACAGGAACAATGACATAAAAAGTATGAACACTGACGAGTAAAAACATGAACAATGACGTATAAAAGTATGAACACCGATGACTTATCTATAACTTTGACACATACATAACATATTATGATCATCTTTTAATGTTTTGTGATGAATTTTTTTATTTTTGTGGTTATATATTGTAAATGAACATCTATGTATTATAAAATGAACACAAAAGAATAAATGGACATGACACTTTGATGAATAAAAATACTATGAACACCGATGTATAAAAACATGAACAATGACATATAAAAGTATGAACACCGATGACTATTTTGAACGTAAGGTTATTTTTCCAGATTTTAAGTTAATTTACAAAAATGCCATTAATGATGAGCGTGTGAGAGCCCTTGATTTAAATTCATCCAATGGCTTACAGCCCTCCTAATTCCTATCTACAAGCTTTCTCCTCACTTGAACTAAAATCTATATATATATATATATATATATATATATATATATATATATATACGTTTTGAGTAAATGACTATTATATGAAGATAATAAAAGGGGTAAATGTGTGATAGCATGATTATGTGTTTATATTTCATGACTTGTGCTGGTGCTTATGCATTACCCTATATATGTATGGTTAGCTAACGGTTTCATACCGTGTTGTAGATGTTTGCAGGATAGGCGCTACTGGGTGATCTGACAGGGTGATAGGCCGAGGACTCTCGTACATTAGGTGGTTAGTTTTGGGGTTGTTTATGTTTTCCCTCCTACGTGAGGATGATGTCTTGTTTTCCCTCCTATGTGAGGATGTCGTTTCATACTCGGCTATGTTGTTGTTTAACTTTGGTTATATAGTTTATACGGTTTGATGTATTTGTTTTTATATATGTCAGTGTCATATTGTAAGGTCTAGTGAACTTGTTGTCAGGTTAGGGTCAGGATCTATTGTGGGATCCTATCCCAATGCGACATCCCGAGTCCCGCGGAATCGGGGTGTTACACTTGTGGTGGTTGTATTGTTTCCCTCTTGGTTTTTTCTTTTTGCATGACGCTTGGTCAATTTGCCGGTTGTCGGCCTCTCGATACACCAATTATTTTGGTGTAATCGAGTTTCTTACCTTCTTGATCAAAAAAATATATATGAATTAAAAACTATAGTTTATGATAAAATATAAAGTTCAAAATGTTATAATGTATGTGTTATGTTATAAGTATTAAGTATGTGTACAAAATTCAAAGTAATACAAACATGTATAAAAATGGGTGTCTATAATAAACCAAACTATTACACACTATTAATTTAATAAATTTTATATTTTTAATTTGTATAATGATATTAATAATCATTTGAATTGTTTTATATATGTCATGACAAGTGACTAGACCTGTACTAATTCGGGCGGGTCATCCGTCCCGCCCGTCCGCGAGAAAACATGGATATGGGCAGCTAGTTTGACCCGTTTGGGTCCGCCCGACCCGTATTTTGGTGGTACGGATACGGGTAAACATTTTGGCCCGCAGACCAACCTAGTCCGGCCCTTATATAGTTTTATAAATATAATTTTTATGTATATGTATATATAATTTATATTTTTTGAGTGTCGCATACTTTGACTTTTCATTTAGTTTGTTTGAAGTATTTTGACGAGTTATTGTAGGGCAAATTTGACTGAATTATACTTGTTTTTTTTTTCAAGTATTTTTATTTATTCATTTTGTGTGTTGATTGTTGTTGAACTTGCTTTTTTTTTTATAAGAAAACCAAATTCAATTACTTATAAGCACATCAACATACAGAATAGGATCTAGTTCAACAGAAAAACAGATTGAAGTAGCAGACAGTAACGGGCACAAAAGTCTAAGACTCGCCAAGAAGTGAGCCGCTTGATTTCCTTTTCTATTGACATAAGACAAGCTAATAGTCAAAGTTCCTTCCGCAATCTTCAAAATCTTCTCCCCCAACATACCAAGAGGGTTCCGAAGTAGTTTGGGCTGTCTAATATGCGTTATCACCACCATACAGTCCGACTCCACAATGAAACGAGACAAACCGTCTCCACCGCTTGTTGGACAACCCAAATAATTGCCTCGCTTCCGCGATCTCCGGCGAAAAGCCAACTTGGATGGATTGAGAGCCCACGAATTGCACTCCACCGGCATCATCTCTTGCTATAATACCAACCCCACTGGTTGAAGCAGTACTCGAAGCGTCAACATTTATCTTCATGAATCCTATCGGCGGGTTCCTCCACCTCCTCTTCCCCACGCAGGCCGGTCGTCCACCACCTTTTACTTTCTGATGCATCTTCTTGTAGGTTGACAGCCATTGTAGCTGATCCTCCCTCTCCACACCTTGAAAGATGACCTTGTTTCTTACTGTCCATATTCCATGGAGGAGCATGGCCCAAGCTTCCACCTGCTCAAATTGAGCACTGTCATTAACCACCCCAAATATATCCTTGAAATGCCGGCAATATCGGTGCAGCCCTCTCAACGTCGGATCTCGCTTCCAAACAAGCTTTGCCCTCACACACGTTAGTCGTTCGTGTTCAATAGACTCCATACAACTGCAAGCCCAACATCGAGGGTCTAACTTGCATTTGTGTCTCATAAGGTTGAGATTACAAGGAAGAACATTTGATACACATCTCCACAAAAAGTCCCTGATCCTCGGAGTTATTTCCATACGCCAAAAAAATGTCGACAGACGCGCCTCATCTTCCCCGGAAGAGGATGAACCCGCATCTGTCTCCCTACGTTGCTTATCCATTAACAAATGGTAGCATGAGCGGACCGAAAATACACCACTCTTCTCATAGAACCGGATCATAGTATCCCGAACAGATGGGTCAACGAGATGTATCCGTAAAATTAAATCATTGTCGTCCTCGGTGAATAACGATCGGATCTCTGCCTCCCTCCATGTAGAGGAACTCCAGTCAATTAGATCTCTTACCTAGACAAACTCATCATTCTCAATGGGCAGGATGAATGGCTTAAACAAGGATGGGTGCGGAAGCCATAAATCATCCCGTATAGAAATCAAGTCTCCATTACCCACAAACCAATACAATCCCTCCTTAAGTGCAGCTTGGCCTCGCATAATGCTGTGCCATGCATAACTAGGAGAATAACCCATACGCGCATCAAGAAAAGAAGAGGACGGAAAGCACCTCGCTTTTAGAAGACGGGCAAGAAGCGAATCTAGGTGAGTGATAATTCTCCAACCTTGTCGAGCGAGGAGGGCAACATTAAAAAACTTTAAATCTCGAAAACCCATTCCACCCTCCTTCTTTGGAACACACAATCTCTTCCAACTCATCCAATGTATAGACCGGCGATCCGCATCTCCCCACCAAAACTTACAAATTATTTGTTCAATATCCCGACACAAATCCGCGGAGAGATGATAACAAGACATTGTGTAAGTCGGAATAGCTTGAAGCACAGATTTAATGAGTACCTCCTTCCCGGCGTTTGATAGCAGATGACCCTTCCAAGATGTAAGTTTTTTCCACACTCTTTCCTTAACATGCGCAAACACCACTTTCTTCGTTCTATCAGTCATGGTTGGGAGACCCAAGTACTTCTCATGCCTCTCAACTTCAACAACTTGAAGAATGCTCTGTAATTCCTTCCTTTGGTCCTCACTAACATTCGCACTAAATGATAGCTCCAATTTTCCAAAATTGACTTGTTGACCTGATGTTTCTTCGTAAACACGAAGAATATTCACAATTTCTTGGCTTTGTTGACAAGTAGCTTCAGCAAACAACATGTTATCATCTGCAAAAAATAGGTGAGACACCACAGGTGCCCGACGAGCAATTTTGATCCCTTTCCACCTTCCATTCAACTCACTCGATCTAATGAGCCCAGATAAAGCTTCCGCACAAAGTAAGAAAAGATAAGAAGACAATGGATCACCTTGACGAAGCCCCCGGGACGGAAAGAACTTTGGAGTCGGAACAGCTTGAACTAGAACCAAAAATGAAACACTCTGCATGCAACTCATGATCAACCCCACCTAGTGCGTGTAAAATCCCATCTTAAGCATGCATTCCTCCAAAAAGTTCCATTCAACCCTGTCATATGCTTTAGCATATCCAATTTCAGTGCCAAAAAACCATAACCTCCCTGCCTTTTCCTTTTCATGTAATGAAAAATCTCCGTCGCAGCAAGTGCATTATCAGTAATGAGACGCCCCAAAACGAAAGCACTTTGGGTCTCCGAAACTACTTTTACCAAGCATCCATTTAACCTATTAGCAAGCATTTTCGAAATAATTTTGTATAAAATATTACACAAGCTATTAGGGCGAAGATCCTTCATACGAGATGTGTTAGTAACTTTTGGAATAAGGGAAATGAAAGTGTGATTTAGGTTATCTGGGATACCAGACCCATTAAGAGCATTAAGAACAAACTTTGTGACATCCGAGCCAACGATATGTCAATGTTGTTGAAAAAACAACGCCGACATACCATCTGGACCCGGAGCCTTCGTGGGATGCATTGAAAAAAGAGCATAATGTACCTCCTCACCAGAGAATGGACGTAAGAGCTCGAGATTATCCTCCTCCAAAACCACATGCGAGATTCCTTGAGAAGTCGTTGAAGGAGGTGCATTTAGACTAGCCTTAAACAGATCCCGGAAATACTCCATCGCCACCCGACCATTCCATCCCCACTCCTCCATTCCATCCCATTATCATCAATAAGTCGATTCAACAAATTTCGTTTCTGACGTCCATTCGCTTTTTTGTTAAAGAACGTTGAGTTCCAAGCGAGCGTCTTCCCTAATACGAAAAAGGACGGAAGAGAGGTAAGACTTAAAGGCTGAGTCTATTGGGACAGAAGACTACTAAGGCACTGTGATGCTTTCACTTTCGGAAGGAATGGGGCGACTAGGTCCGGCTCTTGCGCAGGTTACTCGAGCTTGACTGGGTCGTAAAGGGGCGATCGTTACTGCCTGTTTGTGCACAGAAAGTTGAGGAGGGCTGTCAACTCGAGTCGGAGGAGACAAAAGGAAGCAAGGGAAGGCGGTTTTACCTAGTCGATCACGCGTGCAGGAGGTCGCTGGCAGCACCCTTGGTTATGTCGAGAAGACCGACGCTCAGAGTTGTTGCTGTGCTGGGGAGATCGATCGAGAGCAGCGTTTTACTACAGAAGGAAGGGCAAAAGTGAAGGCGCTCTGAATGTAGACGGGAGGAGGGGAACGTGAGGCTGAATCATGAAGGAAGTATGCTACTGCGTGAAATGCGGGAGCTGTTACAAGGTAGATCTCTCCATCCTCCAGCTCAGTACACGTCATAGAGGGAACATGCCTACTGCTCGATGAGCCGGCGTCCCGATGGGCTTCTGGCTGGCACAAGTAGCCCGCTGATCACAAGGCTGCACATCCTGGGTTGGGTCTTGGGCTGGCTTGAGGGATTCAGCAGCAGTAGTTAGGGGAGTTGGCTGACAACTATTTGTCTGGGCCTTGTCACAAGGTTGTTGGGCTTCGTCATGACCTCGTCTCAGCTTTGTCATGGTCTCGTCACAACTTTGTCATGGTCTCGTTAAAAGTCGTCGTTAAGAACTAATTATAAGAACTAGGGTTTGTTATGTATTTCATCTTTTTATGTGAGTTTTAGCTTACATTAAATGGTAAGATTTGTGATGGTAGAAACATTGGTATCAAGTACACGGATCATCGGGTCGAAATTCGGTTCGACTAGGAAGTAAACGGAATTAAAATTTCAGATACTACACAAGTGTTGGGTTCTTCACAATAGCAAATCGTGCTTGTAGAACTCCAAAGGCTCGTTCCACATCCTTTCGACATGACTCTTGTAGTTTAGCAAACAACACATCCTTCTCACCTCGTGCAAGTCTTATTGACGGTATAGATGTTTCCCACCATGGATAGATACCGTCGGTTAGATAATAACACATGATATATGAATGACCATTGACGGTAAAATTCACATGTGGCGATATACCTTGCAAAACATCATCAAACACACGAGAACAATCGTGAACATTGATGTCATTGCACGTACATGGTGTTCTAAAGAATGCATACCAAATCCATAGATCATAAAACGCAACAGCTTCTAAGATGATTGTTGGCCTCCCATGACCGCGTGTGAACTGAATTTTCCATACAGTTGGACAATTCTTCCACTCCCAATGCATACAATCAATTGAGCCTATCATGTCAGGGAACCCACGTATCTCTCCAACATGAAGAAGTCGTTGCATGCCTTTAATTTTGGTCTTCGTAGATACATGTCTCCAAATGAAGAAATGATTCCTTCCACTAAGTTGGTCAAACATTCTCGTGCAGTTGATGCGCCCATACAAAGATACTCATCCACCGCATTTGCACTTATACCATAAGCCAACATGCGTATGACAGCCATGTAGTTTTGTAATTGGGATAGGCCAAACCTACCGGTTGCATCTCGTCTGTGATGAAAATACTCATATGTGGCTGACAAATGGTTCACAATGCGTAAGAACAACGGTCTACGCATTCTAAACCGCCTTTGAAATTGCTCTTCAGAATAAACTGGTTGTGAAACTTCACTGAAATAGTCTTTGACTTGGCGTTCATGACCCTTCTCACGCTCTCTATGAATGTATTGTCGACGTTGTTGTGATTGAGAGTTTTCACCTTTGGATCGACGTTGTCTTGATCGAGTTTGCATTCTTGCAATAAAACGATCCTTCATTGCAGCAAACTCGGGATCTGCCAAACCACCAATATTAATAAAATCTTCTACGGGGTTGGAACCCATTTTTACGTGGGCAATGAAAATTAAGTAATTTGCAAAAATATTAGAGGGTGATGTGAGTTTCTGATCGGTTTTTGAGAAATTGAAGGAATGTCTTTTTTAGAAGAGTGAGATGATATTTCTTATATACAAACATAGAGTTTAAATAGGGAGAACCAAATGTTAAAAAGCATTGGATTAAAATTCAAATCCGTCATAATTGAGAGTCACTTGTTAGATGAGTGGTCACTCAAATCAACATAAAGCCAACACTTTAATGATTCACCAACATTGGGAAGAGTAAGGTACAATAATTTGGATTCAAATTCAAATATGTCATAATTGAGGGCCACTTGTTAGATAAGTGGTCATTCAAATCAACATAAAGCCAACACATTAATGATTCACCAACATTGGGAAGAGTAAGGTAAAATAGTTTGGATTCAAATTCAAATCCGTCATGATTAAAAGCCACTTCTCTGATGAGTGGTCATTCAAATCAACATAAAGCCAACACTTTAATGATTCACCAACATTGGGAAGAGTAAGGTAAAATAATTTGAATTCAAATTCAAATCCGTCATAATTGAGAGCCACTTATCTTATGAGTGGTCATTCAAATCAACATAAAGCCAACACTTTAATGATTCACTAACATTGGGAAGAGTAAGGTAAAATAATTTGGAATCAAATTCAAATCCGTCATAATTGAAAGTCACTTGTCTGATGAGTGGTCATTCAAATCAACATAAAGCCAACACTTTAATGATTAACCAACATTGCGAAGAGTAAGGTAAAATAATTTGTATTCAAATTCAAATCCGTTATAATTGGGAGCCACTTGTCTGATGAGTGGTCATTCAAATCAACATAAAGTCAACACTTTAATGATTCACCAACATTGGGAAGAGTATGGTAAAACAATTTGGATTCAAATTCAAATCCGTCATAATTGAGAGTCACTTGTGTGATGAGTGATTACTCAAATCAACATAAAGCCAACACTTTACGGATTCACCAACATTGGGAAGAGTAAGGTAAAATAATTTGGATTCAAATTTAAATCCGTCATAATTGAGGGTCACTTGTCTGATGAGTGGTCATTCAAATCAACATAAAGCCAACTTTTTAATGATTCACCAACATTGGAAAGAGTAAGGTAAAATAATTTGGATTCAAATTCAAATCCGTCATAATTGAGGGTCACTTGTCTAGTGAGTGGTCATTCAAATCAACATAAAGCCAACACTTTAATGATTCAGCAACATTGGAAAGAGTAAGGTAAAATAAATTGGATTCAAATTCAAATCCGTGATAATTGAAGCCTTTATATATAGGTCGTGTTTGTAATCAAATTCTCCACACTTTTCAACTCATCTTCTCTAAAAAATTTTTTTGAAATGGATCTTCTCTAAAATTTATCTTCTCTAATACTCATCTTCTCTAAAACTCATCTTTATCACCGTTATGGAACCAAATCAACCCCACAACTATCAAAATTCCCTCAACTTTTTTTCTAATTTTTTAGATTTGACTCAAGATCAAACAAATGGGTCATATCGCTCCTTCAATCCAGATTACCCATTTGGTCCTCATGGAAACATTCCAAAGAATCAATATCGTCCATATGGAAGTGTTCCAACGAACTAATATGGTCAATATGGAAGCATCCCGACGAGTCATTACGGTGCATATGGAAGCATTTCAACAAACCAATATGGTCCCTATGGAAGCACCCTAATGAACTCATACCAACAGGTGGCGAGTATGGAAGAAATAAACCCTATCTTAACCCCTCCCACGAGTGGTCAACAAGAAGCCCCTCGTCAAAGTAGTTCTCGTCAAAGCGGTCTACAACGAGTGAAATGGAACCAAGGAGAAGAGTTGTTAGTTGTCAGTGCATGGATCAAAACCAGCATGGACAATGTTATCGGTAATGAATAAAATGACGCAACATTTTGGGACCGGGTCACGGAATACTACAACACCAGAAGAGTGGAGGATGATGACACTTGAGTTGAAAGGGGTTCAAGCTCTATAAAACAAAGGTGGCACAAAATATCTATAGAGACTTCAAAATTTGTTGGATGTTACAAACAAGCATCCAATCGAAGATCATGTGGACAAAGTGAGACAAATTTACTCAAAATGGCACATGCTATTTACCTTTCCGACACAGATTCAAACTTTAGATTTGAACATTGTGAACCTGTGTCGGAAAGGTAAATAGCATGTGCCATAGAGTTTAAAGTTTGAACCTGTGTCGGAACATGCTATTTACATAGACATTCTATTTTTTAATATTCATAATTTATTTTTCTTCATCCATATAGTCTAATATCAAACTTTAGATTTTGTCATTCCCATATTTTCTTGATTATTTCTTTATCCATAGAGTCTAATATTGTAACGCCCAAAATTTTGGCGCATTTTCGATATTTATTTTTCCGGCTTTAATCGATATTTTATTAGCTTAAATAATTTTATATAATTTTTAAGCGTATTTTTTGACATAAAATATCTTTTCGGAGTATATTATTATTTTAGATACGTTCGCGTATATCCTCCTTATTATTTTCAGAAAAATCGAAAAAGTTTTCCGATTTAAAAATCGAAAAAGTTTTCCGATTTAAAAATCTAGATCCGAGTATTTTCCGATCTAGTTTACCGTCTACCCATTTAATTTTTTTTTTCTCCGTTTCTTCCCTTTTGCTTTTCCTTCCTGACGCCAACAGCTGTTGCGTGATGTCCCGGCTGCCAACTCCCGCCCAGGACTGCGCCCGCCTAGCCTAGCCTAGCCTAGCATTGATGACCCCTCATTTGCATCTCTTCTCTCACGCAACCTTTTCTGTGTACTCTTCCCTCAACTCCCCTCAAGCTCTCCCTCTCAGTGATGTCTCTCCCTCCTCTCCTCTACATCTCTCTTCGATTTCACCACTCCCTCTGCATCCCCAGTCACTCTCCGCTGTGTCTCCTCCCTCTGTCTCAACCTCTAGGTGCCATCTGCAGCCCAGGAGCAACCGAGCCTTCTTCCTTAGCCTTCCTCTGTCCTCACCGGTTACCCTCACCGCTGCTACCACCGAGAAAGGGGGCCACGCCTCCGTCGCCAGCGAAGACCAGCGGAAAGTGCCCGGCCCTGCTTCGTCATTGCTGCTGAACCGTCGCCGGCCTTCTCTTTTCTTTCACCATCCACAAGATACGACCACCAATGGAGGAGCCTGCAGTCACCATCATTGTCGCCGCCGGAGAAACCCTGCCTCGCCCCTGCTTCACCAGTTGACGCCGGCAAGCCCTGCCTGCTCGCCCTCTGGAAGCCATGCCGCCGCTGCCTCCTAGATCTGGCCGCCGCCGCTGCCTCCTAGATCTGGCCGCCGCCGCTGCGCAGTACAAGGGTTGAAGAAGCCCTTTGTGTTATTTATTTCGGGGCTCCTTAGTTTTGGTGGAATTACAGTTTGTACCCTATATTTTATATTTGCGTTCATAGCCCTAATTTCCAGAATTTGCAATTGTGACCTCTGCTGAATTAATTACAGAATTGGCCCAGAATTTTAATTGCTGAAAATGACCCATATTTCTAAAATGGTATAATTTGCCCGGAAAATATATTTATGGTTTTTAAACTTGAGTTTTACTTCGAGTTATATTCTTATAATTACATATACTATATTTTATTCCCTTATTGGACCAATTTGGGTTATGGCTCAAAGTTGTAAATTTCGGGTTTTGACCAAGTTGCTAGATTACATATTTTGCCCGGAAGTGTTATTACGAGTTTTAAAGTTAGCTTTTGAAAACGGGCTTTCCTTAGATTTATTTATATTATATATTCCGTTCAAGTTTAGCGTATGAGATAAACTTGCTTAGTTTTGGTATTAGGTTTGGAAGCGTCCCGATAAAAGCCTAACGAATCCATATCGACATCCATAGATCGTCTTCCGTCTTTTTGACGTCACGTGAGTACCCTCTCCCCCCGAGCTTATGATCTTACTTGATCTAGTTATGTTTTATGGTAGTACATGCTAGGATGGATCTAGCATAACTTAGAGTGAATGTCAAGTAGTGGCTTTGGACCTTAGGCGAGTTCGTTGAGCATGTTGGACCTTCTAGGCTAGATTGTATTTCCTTGGGTTGTGGTTTATGATCTTGTGAGGTATATGTTGTTACGAGTTCTAGCATGTGTTTCAGAGTTAGTAGACTGTTGAGAGATCTCCTCATGCGTTGAGTGAGATGTGAGTGTTACAGATTGTAGGATGCGGTAGATCGTTTGTGTGAGATGCATTTGTAACACCCCAAATCCGCGGGACTCGGGATGTTATGGGTTGGGACCTCACAATGGGTCCCGATCCTTTGCTTGACAACAATTTCACCGGATCTTGCAACAAGGCACAAATAAAGGCCAAAAACCGAAATACATTTTTATGCAGTGAAAAGAAAAACCCCAAAAGAATACAACAAAGGACCTCATCCAAAAATACAACCCCAAAGACTAAACACCATACAACATATAATAAATACAATACTCAAACTCGACTCCACCCAAAACTCAATCCTAAAATGTACGGACCCCGGGTGCCCACTCTCCCGGATCTCTCGGCCGCATCCCTAACCTGCAAGGCAATCTACAACAATCGGTATAAAACCGTTAGCTCATATTCGAAGCATTAGAATTAAGGTGAAAGACACAAACACAAGTAAATCAACATAACACACAACATACACCAAATCACACAAGTCCGGTTTATTATCTTTTTATTATTAAGTCATATCCCATTCTAATTCAACTTCTTTTGTGGCACGAGAATCTCCCGAAACTCGCCTCGACCCCTCTTCCGGCAATGGAACGGTACGGATGCCTCCGTCCGTCTAACCAGCACGGGCTAGTCGCCGAGAACCTCCTACCTCTCGCAAGAGCTAGGCAGTGATGTCACCGCCCGTTATCATACACTTGAGTCAAATAATATAAAGGTCGGTAATCCTATTTCCGGTTTAGTTGTTATAAAAATAAATAATAAACACACCACCAAACACACATCAATGATAATACAAGGAATACGAGCTAAGTAAGTCCGGAGACTTACCTCGTCACCACACTATACTCACAACACTCTCGCTTCCTTAGGGGAGGAAGCCCATAACCTACTCACAAGAAGATAACTATATCAACAACAACCCACTCACAATAGAAGTCTTAGACTTCTATACAAATGATCTACGCAAGACCATTTGACTCTCAATTTTAGGACCGCATCCTAGAATCCATCGTGCTCACATCACACTCAACAGAAACTAGAAGTCCTAAGACTTCTAAACCTTCGGATCTCACAAGATCGTAACTCACAACATCACTAGGATACTCTCTTTCTAGTCCACAACCTCAACAATCATACAACCTCAACCCCTAAATTTTCACAAGCTCAACATATAACTTAAAGTCATAAATAACCTCACAAGATAATATCAAATCCTCAAGCCTTACAACATTTCACGATCAACAAAACTCACCTAAGGTCCATAACCACTACTTGGTATTCGCTCTAAGTTATGCTAGATCCAATCCTAGCATGATACTACTAATCATAATTAAATCGAGTAAGAACATAATCTCGAGGGAGAGGGTACTCACGTGATGTCAAAAGACGGATGACGATCTATGGATGTCGATATGGATTCGTTGGCCTTAAACGGGGCGCTTCCGAACCTAACACCAAGACTAGACAAATTTAGCCCGTACGCTAAATTTGATTGAAATAAATAATATATATAAAACTAAGGAAGAACACGATTTCGAAAGCCCACGTTAAAAATCGCAAAACCCTTCCGGCCAAAATATAAAATTCAGGGAGCTTGGTCATGAAACCGCAAATAATACTTTGGGTCATAAATCGAGTTTTAAATCCAACAAAGACATAATATACCGTGTATATAAAAATATAAGAATATCCTGTATCTAAAACCAAGGTTAAAACCGTAGTTACATATTCCGGCCACACTACACAAATTTATAACTTGGTCAAAACCGCAAATCAACTTTTCCGGGCAAAATATGCAACTCAATAAACGTGGCCCATTTCCATAAAATAAAACTTGAACCGTAAACCAAAATTAATCAAACAAGTGCATAATTTAATAATTTGCACAACCCGGGTTAATGTATGTAATTAGATTCCTACAGGGGCATAAATGTTAAATTCCAAAAACTGGGGTCATAACTGCAATAACAAAAAATATGAGCCATAATTGTAATTAACCAAAATCAAAGGGGCTCGATTTGAATAAGGAAATAGGGTTGTCTTCAACCCTGTACATCCGTGTCAGTAGGGAGGCGGCAGGGGTGAGAACATCAGGCACAGGGCGGCGGGTCTGGCAGCTCCGAAAGCAAGGTGAGGCGGCCACTTCCCGGCGGGATTGGTGGTAGCGAGGCAACCAGGCGCTAGGGCAGGGGAAAACATATGCACAACGGCTACAGGGGGTAGGGTAACGCGGCGGCTAGGGCTCCAACAAGGGGCGATGTGGCGACCGATGAGCTCTCTGGTGGGTCTGGGTGTCCGACGAGAAGGTGAGGCAAGGCAGGACGATGGTGCTGGCGGCAACACTTCCGGCAACGCCTGTTGGGTACACAGGTTGCCCCCTGTCGGCGGTGGAGTGAAGAGAGGAGAAATGGCGAGGAGAGAGGCGGCCTACATCCGGCTCTTCACTGGTGGCTCGACAGGAACCCCGAGCCCCCGGCGGCTTGCTTCCCAGTGTCGTCCTTGGAGGTTTGAGAGGTGCAGAAAGGAACATGGGTGGTTCGACAGGGGAAGCTCAATGGATTTGGCGATCTTCGAGCTGTCACCGGCTCGAGGTGGCTCGAAGGGTGGCCCTATGATGGTTCGGAGTGATGGTTGTTGCAGCTGTTGGGAAAGGGTTGCAGCAGAGGAGACAGAAAAGAAAGAGAGACTGAGGAGTAGAGCAGGTTGCTTGTTGATTGCAAACGAGAGAGTGAATTGATGAGAGATTGAGGTTAACAAAGGGTCAGGTGCAGACTGCAAGGTAGCACGTCACGCTCATAGCTTTCTTCAAGCTATTGGCCTTCTTGGATGGGAAGTATTTTTCCAAAAACGCCTTGTGAAGGTTCTCCCAAGTGTTGATGCTCCCGGATGGAAGGTGGTAATACCAATCATTCGCTGAATCCTTGAGGGTGAAACCAAATGCCCTCATCTTGATTTGTTCTTCGGTAATATTGGCCGGCTTCATGCTCATACACACGGTATGGAACTTTCTAAGGTGTTTGATAGGGTCTTTGCCACTTAGCCCATGGAAAGATGGGAGCAAGTGAATGAGACCCGGCTTGAGCTCAAAATTGACTCCTTCCCCTAATGCCGGTATAGTGACCGCATGGGGTTTTAAGCCAAGGTTGGCTGCGTGAGTTGACGATGTGTACGGTCAGCCATCTCTTGTTGAAGTTGTTGTTGTCTTCGTTGCTGAATGTGCGTCCTCTCAATTTCTGGATCAAAGGAAGCAAGATCGGGGTTAGTAGCATGGGTTTGAACCATAAAAATGGTTCAAACCGATAATCAATAGTAAAACAAATAAAAATACTAAAATCCCCGGCAACGGCGCCAAAATTTGACTAGAGGTATTTATATGGTCGTCTATACCCAATCAAAAGTAAATACCGACTTAGCCTTAAAACAAGTATAGTGGTTAAGTAGGGGTCAAACCCAAGAGAGTTAAGGCGTTTTTATTAAGTTCAATTATTGATTATCGAAACAAGTAACAAAAAGGGGGGGGGGGTAGTTGAAGTGACACACACAAAGCTTATAAAAACAAGTGACACAAAAGGCAAGACAATGATGGATGAATCTACACTAAGTTGATTCTTAGCATGCAAATGCTACTTTGGTGAGTTCCTTTTACAAGTTTTAACTAATCCCCCATCTTGATCATATATATGTGTTGAGCCAACCGACATCAACACAACTTAACAAGTTAGTGTTCCGTAAACCTACAAGAATAAGTAACAAGTTAGCTTTCAAATAAAGACTAAGGGATATAAAGATTGGATTAAAACCGTTAACCCTATCTTTATATTTGTGTTCCTCTTCTTTAAGCAGTTACAACCTGTTATTACTTCAAGTTTACTACTAGATTAAAGACCCGAAACCTATTAATCCTAGTTCTTTGCATGCACTTTAGAACCTAAGGTGATCAATCTTAAGTGTAAATCAAGCATGCAATTAGACAATAAAGATCAAGGAAACACAAAGTATTACTGAATAAAAACTTATATTAAAGAAAACTTACAACCAAAGTAACAATGCAGCTTCAAACCAACCCAATGTAGCAAGTGAGTTAGCAACTCATTACAATGGAAATTTGGATTCTAAAATGGAATAACAAGTGGATAAGCATGCATAAGTAGTGGATGATTCTAGCAATCAACCAAGGCCTATTTATACTACAAAAGACACTAAATAGGAGTAAATGACCGGCCCAAAACATCAACCTTTTAATGCCATAAAGATGGCGTAAACAACCGGAGTAAAGCTTCTGACGTTGAGCCACAGGGGCGGCCTTCAAAACCGCAGGGGCGGTTTGGGCAGAATCGCTTGAACTTCTTCATGGCCGTAGGGGCGGCCAAGTCATTCCGCGGGGGCGGATCTTTAATGCTCTTCAAACGTCTAACTCTTCAACTTCTTGCCGTTTCTGATGCCAAGCCGCCGGGGCGTCCCAATGTCAACGCAGGGGCGGTGACACAGACTCTTCATCTTCTAGCTCCTAGGTTGAGGCGCAGGCAGAGGCGCAGGGGCGCTGGTCTTCGCTTCTTCAGGGCAAGTCACCGCAGGGGCGCCAGGGGTTGACGGAGGTGCGGTGACGGTCTTCGTGGCTGGCGTTGGCGAAGGCGCAGGGAGAACTCCGGAGTAAGGTGTCACCCACTGGGGCGGTGAAAGGGCTCCACGGGGGTGGTGAAGCAACAGAAGCTTTGCTTCGTGAACGAACTTCACTCCTAAGTGCTTATAACTCCTTCCTTAGCTTCTTTTAGTCTTCTTCTTCTGGAGCAAGGAGTTAGTAGCATAAACCGACACAAATGTAATAAAAAGACTCTAAAAACTATCCTAAATGATAGTGATTCCATCAACTATCAAGAGGGTACTCACGTGACGTCAAAAGACGGAAGACGATCTATGGATGTCGATATGGATTCGTTGGCCTTAAACGGGGCGCTTCCGAACCTAGCTCCAAGACTAGACAAATTTAGCCCGTACACTAAATTTGATTGAAATAAATAATATATATAAAACTAAGGAAGAACATGATTTCGAAAGCCCACGTTAAAAATCGCAAAACCCTTCCGGCCAAAATATAAAATTCAAGGAGCTTGGTCATGAAACCGCAAATAATACTTTGGGTCATAAATCGAGTTTTAAATCCAACAAAGACATAATATACCGTGTATATTAAAATATAAGAATATCCCGTATCTAAAACCAAGGTTAAAACCGTAGTTACATATTCCGGCCACACTATACAAATTTATAACTTGGTCAAAACCGCAAATCAACTTTTCCGGGCAAAAATATGCAACTCAATAAACGTGGCCCATTTCCATAAAATAAAACTTGAACCGTAAACCAAAATTAATCAAACAAGTGCATAATTTAATAATTTGCACAACCCGGGTCAATGTATGTAATTAGATTCCTGCAGGGGCATAAATGTTAAATTCCAAAAACTGGGGTCATAACTACAATAACAAAAAATATGGGCCATAATTGTAATTAACCAAAATCAGAGGGGCTCGATTTGAATCAGGAAATAGGGTTGTCTTCAACCCTATACATCCGTGTCAGCAGGGAGGCGGCAGGGGTGAGAAAATCAGGCCCACGACGGCGGGTCTGGCAGCTCCGGAAGCAAGGCGAGGCGGCCGCTTCCTGGCGGGATTGGTGGTAGCGAGGCAACCAGGCGCTAGGGCAGGGGAAAACATATGCACATCGGCTACAGGGGGCAGGGTAACGCGGCGGATACGGCTCCAGCAAGGGGCGATGTGGCGACCGGCGAGCTCTCTGGTGGGTCTGGGTGTCGGACGAGAAGGTGAGGAAGGGTAGGACGATGGAGAGAAGAGAGGAGAAACGGCGAGGAGAGAGGCGACCTACATCCGGCTCTTCACTGGTGGCTCGACTAAAACCCCGAGCCCCCGGCGGCTTGCTTCCCGGTGTCGTCCTTGGAGGTTCGAGAGGTGTAGAAAGGAACATAGGTGGTTCGACAGGGGAAGATCAATGGAGTTGGCGATCTTCGAGTTGTCACCGGCTCGAGGTGGCTAGAAGGGTGGCCCTATGGTGGTTCGGAGTGATGGTTGTTGCAGCTGTTGGGAAAGGGTTGCAGCAGAGGAGAGGGAAAAGAAAGAGAGACTGAGGAGTAGAGCAGGTTGCTTGTTGATTGCAAACGAGAGAGTGAATTGATGAGAGATTGAGGTTAACGAAGGGTCAGGTGCAGATTGCAAGGTAGCACGTCACGCTCATCAGCCAAGGGAAGTGGAGAGAAGGAAAAAGAAATAAATAAGAAAAAGAAAATAGGAAAGGAAAAAGGATTACTACATAAACTCGATCAAACTAAAATCCGAACGGGATTTTCGGATCGGGAGATTTTTTGAATTTTTCCGTTAATGGTAATACGATATCAAAAATATAAATATACTCGGGGAAAAATATTTTACGTCATAATAGTACCTTTTTTAAAAAAAATATTTAAGGTAATAAAATATCGATAAAAGTCGGAACAAATAATATCGAAAACACTTCAAAAAATTTGGGACGTTACAGCATTAGACTTTTGAGTTGAGCGAGTTGTTCATACATATATATGTATATCCTCTTTGATCAGGTTGTGGACTTCTTCCCAAGGGAAGCGAGAGTGTTGTGAGTTGAGTGTGGAGACGAAGTAAGTCTCCGGACTTACTTAGCTCATATTCCTTGTATTAGCATTTATGAGTGTTTGGTGGTGTGTGTTTATTATTATGTTTGGTGTATTTTGTTTGTGTTTATTGTTTATGATATAACAACTAAACCGGACATAGGACGACTTTATATATTGATATTTGGCCCAAGTATATAATAACGGGCGGTGACAACACTGCCTAACTCTTACGGAGAGCTAGAGGGTTCTCGGTAACTAGCCCAGGCAGGTACGGCCAGATGAATCAGTGTCATTCCTTGACGGTGTGTAGGAACCGAGGCGAGATCATGCGGTGATTCTCGTGTCACAAACCTAAGTTGAATTAGTAACGAGATATGACTTAATAGTAATACAAAGATAATAAACCGGACTTGTGTGACTTCGAGCATGTTGTGTATTTATGTTTATTTATGTGTGTGTGTGCCATCACCTTGATTCTAATGCTTTGAATATAGCTAACAGTTTTATACCGATTGTTGTAGATTATCCTGCAAGTTAGGAATGCGGCCGAGAGATCCGGAAGAGTGGGTAGCCGGAGTCCGTACATTTTAGGAAGGGTTTTTGGATAGATTTATGTTTGGAATTGTTTGTTGTATTTTTTGTTGGCCGCGTGTATGGCTTATGATCTTTGGAGTGGTGTTTTCGGCTGAAGTCCGTTGTTGTTGTCTTTCGGATTTCTTATCATTGCATAAAAAAATGTATTTCGTTTTGGCCTTTATTTGTGCCTTGTTGCAAGATCCGGTCAAATTATTGTCAAGCTAAGGTGGGAACTCATTGTGAGGTCCCAACTCGTAGCGCCCCGAGTCCCGCGGATTCGGGGTGTTACAGATATTAAATATTTTTTTATGTGTAATGTCTTGTAATATATTAAATTTTATGTGAAAAAATCTCTTGTAATATATTCTATGTATAATGTCTCGTAATATATTAAATGTCATGTGAACAAAATCTCTTGTAATATATTGATTTTTATGTGCAATATTTGTAATAATAATATAATAAATAATTAAATAGATATTTTATTCTAAATATATATGCAATATTTTAGTGTCTATGGTAGAGAAAAATAAAATATAAATATTAAAAAAATATTTATTAAGATATAATTATTTTAGCTAGAAAATTGATTAATCTTTACTTATATTACTTCTTTACTTACATTATACTTATTTAAAAAACATATTTATAATGAATATTAATACCATCATTAATTTAATTTTTTTACTTATATTACTTATGTTTTATGAAAAAATAATCATTCTAAACATATTTAATATTAGACTCTATGGATAAAGAAAATAAATTATGAATATTAAAAATATTAATTCATCAAAATAAATTTATTTTAACAAGATAGTTAAATTATGAACTAAAATGATTTACAAATCAAGAAAATATGGAAATGGCAAAATCTGTTGTTCATGTCACCTAGACAAAGATTTGTTTGAAAAGCATATGCATAGGAAAGACAAAATGCGCTACTTTTTGTGTGTTATTTAATTGTAGATTTTTTTATAACCAAACATACCCTTATTTTATTTCTCTCTTCATCTCTTATTTCAACTCTTACTTTCAAATGTCAGAATTGTATCTAACCCACTTTAACACTATTTGCAAGAGATTTACTATATTATAGTGTTTAAAAACTGCCATTGTAGATGGTCTAATACAACTTGGTCACGGTGAGGGCTATTAGCTTCCCCATTCTTGTTATGTTCTCGATTTTGCGGTAAAGCCCATCTTCAACTTTATAATAGAAAAAAAAATCTTAAATTAACACATTTAGGATCTAACCCAATTTTGAATCACGTCAACACTCTTCTCCATTATTTATGAAAAATCTTGCGAGTCCATAACTCAAATTCCACACACTTATCTTGTAAAAATCACAACAACTAGTATAATCCCCGCAATTTGTGCGTGTTTTATTTAAAATAAAAAGTATTTTATTGTTATTGTTATTTTTATGTATTATGTACCGCATATTTATTTATAGTACATTTAGTTCAGGTTAAATTGACTAAAGAACATAAAATTTGATGTTTTAATATCATCATGAACAATGTTTTTCTAATAATTCAATATTTATTGAGAATGAATAAATAATTTTTGTATTCAAAATTTTTAAATTTTTTTTTTCAAATAATGCATTAAAAACTAATAATGAAATTATGAATTCCATAAGTAGTATGAGATACTTCAATATTTATTTATACGTGATGAATGAATCGATGATATCATTGTTACCTTGATAAGGATTATAGAAAATATTTTGTTACATACATTTAGAAAATAAAATTAGTTATATTAAACTCATTTTTTATGACTAAATCAATAGCTGATAATATCATTCAATTTATTCTGTATGCAAAATCCAAAAAAAAATATATATGGCTTGATATTTATTTAAAAACCATAGTTAGGCATCATTTATTAGTGTTAAATATAATTTGATTTAGCAAAATCTACACACAAAAAATGTATGAATTTGTCGATTTTAGATTAAAATAGTTTTAAATCAACTTAAAAGTTTTGAAATTGATTGTTTTAGCTTCAACAAAATCATTAAAAATATATAGTTGGCAAACAATAACTAAAAAGAATGATCTGTCTATGTGAAATTTTTTTCACCAAAGTAGGATAATAAAATAGTTGAAAAAATATAATTTTGCTAGATAATTAACATTCACACTCATTTTATCCTTTTAAAAGCTTATGTATAAAATAAATTGACATCTTTCATCGTATGAGCCACTCTGAGTATAAAATACATGTACAAGCAAGAACATCAAAATTACACACCCAAAGACAAAGATTTCATGATTTTGATATCCAATTCATTTTGAACAACTACATAATCTTCAACTCCTTTGATAAGGAGACGCGGAGAAAATGTCAAAATTTTCATACAAATCCACAATAGTTTTGTTGTAAAAATAAAAAAGAAGGTTTTCTCTTAACTTTCTTTCATTTTGAAAGTGAATACATTATTTACATGTTTGGATTATCATGGTTTGATGAATATTGTATTTACATGCATGAGATGGGTGCACACTCATTCGTTATCGTCACCAATGTGACCTCTTTGTATTTTTGGCTCCATCCTCCAAACCTTTATTGGAAATCCGTACAAATCTAACACGACCGTCCAATGAGTTTTGAAGAACTTGTGTTAACTTTTTTTTTTATCAATTTTTAAAATTATGTCTTAATAAACAATATCTCAAAAAAAAGACTAAAAATATTTTTCAGTAAAAAATACATTAAAGAATTGATATTAAAAAATAAAAAAATATATATTAATTTAAAGAAGATTTGAAATGTTGACCATTTGCATCTTGTGTTGTTGGACATAATGACACCCCTAGGACAGGGCTCAACTCTAATATACATAACTATAAGACAATTTCTAATTACATGGTAGCCCCTGCTGCCCTACTTTAACAGAATCAAAACATCAAGGAGTAAAATGGTCTTAGTAGTAAAACGTGGTAACCACCACACCAATCACAAAATCGATTTTGCACTTATAAGTTACTTTTCTTTATGTAAAAACAAAAATTAGATATATCTACACAATTCATCCTACAATTTAATCCTCCTAATAATAAAGAAGACTTCAAAAGATAAAGTGTTTAGAAGTACATTAGAAGAAAACAAGCATTAAAGATCAAGACGACGACATTATGGATAACAGTTGTAGTACTCAAAAGTCAGTTAGATCACAATAACGCCCTACACCGGCACGATTATCGCTCTCCAGCGTACTCCTCTTACGCCACCACCGCCTTTTCTGATCACCGCCACCACATGTTTATCTGATCGAATACATCACATACTAACTAAACATGAAGCCCAACTACGCTATTGTTGTACATTTATTTCGCACTTTTGATGGATATAACTAAGATCAATTATGAATAAAATGTAATTTCAAATCGATATTGAAGAATACCTGAAGAGGCATGAAGAGAACCTTTGCAAGCAAAGCATAAGCAATAGAAGAAAAGCCAATAGACAGGTTGATTCTTCATCTTCTTCGCCACTCCTACATCTCTCGCTCTTTGGTCGAATGTGTATATGCCTATTTTAAAGGGTGTGTTTTTATGATAAAATCGCCAAAACATATAGATATATAGAAGAATTAAAAAAGGCAGTTGAAAGTGTAAATTGAGTTGAATTGTCAACTAACCACCACAGCTTGACACCTTCCACTTTTTAAAATATTTTCCCATGTGATTGTCACCCTCGTTAAAAGATGGGGGTCCATAGCTAGTCAGGGATTACGAGCAAGATTTGACAACATAATGCCTCTCTAATGCACATCCCTCCATAAAAAAACATAGTCCATCAGATTATCTTCATAAAGCCAATGCACTTGAAAAATAAACAGTAGGGAAAATATGCTATCAAATTATGCACACATCTGGACTTGGTTGCACATACTTAAAACAAACCTTTCGGCACAATCAAGCTAAAATCTTCAAATCGTCAAGCCTAAAGAACTTTGTAGATCCAATTTCTGCATAAATATAATATTATCAATGAGCATCAAAGTAAAAGAACAATTATTTTCAAATTGTTGTGACGAAAAATAGTTGAGGACACCACCGGTGAGCCTATAGATCCACCAGATGGTATCGGCTTACCTCCACTCCGAGCAACCGCCCGTCAACACACTGGTGTTGCTTGATTTCACCGAGATCCTTGTCGTGGATAAGAAGAGATCATGCGCACTCATGGCCAGTCTGCAGACAATTGGGAGAAGGCGGAGGACTGAGCTAAGGGAGGATACACGACAATTGATACCGAACCAAACGTTATATTAAACGTGGTACACAAATCGGTTTCATCAAAAATACTACTAACCTACGATATATTGTTATATTGTTGTCGTTGATAAGGATAACCGGAAGAAGCGAGATCGTGAGATTTCATCGGAAGATTTAAAATTTTCGAAATTATAACTTATAATTTAAAAATAATAGTTAAAATAATAAGTAAAAATAAAAGCTGTGAAATCTTTTAGGCAAAATTTGATATACTAGGCTTTTTTCAGTTTTTATAAAAGAAAGTATACCCCTATTTTATTTACTGTTAATTGATATTAATTTATCTCATTAATTAACCTCATTAATTTACCCAATATTCCGTTCATTCACTCACTAACTTCGTTTTCGTTATACCAGAGAAGAAACCGTTCGCCCTTCGCCCGTTCGACTCCTCACCTTCAACTGTGATCTTCATCAATCTCTCTCGTAATCTCCATTTTCTTCAAGTTTGATTAATCTCTCGTCACTTTCCGGCCATCTCCTTCACTTGTTCTTTGTTTTTCGTCTTTGTTTTTACCCCAAACACTCCGGAATCGTTTCTAGTTTTGTAAATCCTAAGAAAACGAAAATGTCGACTCGATCAAAGGTTGCTGCCAACAAATCTTCTTGTGATGCTCCTACCTTCAACCTTCTAATTCCTACGTCTCCTTTATCTGTTAAAATTGCCACACCAAATGAAGGCGATGATTTTGCTGTGTCTCATGATGAATCAGGCCTTCAAATTGTAGTATCTGGTGGTCCTCGAACAGTTGATATACCTATGGTTAGTATTGCTTTGATACTCTTTCATGTTTTATGGTATTATAGTTTCTGGTATTTGTTCATATTAGTGTTTGTTAGTTTAATCATCGTTTCTGGTATCTGTTTTGATATGGTTTGTTCTATGTTTGTTTTGTCTTTATATTTACATGAGTTTTCTGGTATGTTTGTATGTTATTAGATTTTCTAGTATGTTATTGGTTTCAAGTTTTCTGGTATTTGCTTTAGTTTAAGTTTCTGGTATGTGTTTATTATTAGTGTTCTGGTATTGCAGGTTCATGTATTACTTTGTGGTATGTTTTGTGGTATTTGTTCATATGAGGTTTTTTGTTTCAAGTTTTCTGGTATTTGCTTTAGTTTAAAATTCTAGTATGTGTTTCTGGTTTGGGTTTCTGGTATTGCATGTTGATGTATTAATTTCTGGTATCTTTTCTAGTATTTAATCATATGAGGTTTAATGTTTTCCGGTATTAGAAGTTCTGATATGTTATTTGTTTTATGTTGTGTCTGATCATGTTGATGTATATATTCTAGTATGTTATTTGTTTCTGGTATTAGATGTTCTAGTTAGGGTTTCTGGTATTTGTTTTATTTATTAATGTTTTCTTGTATTTGTTCATATGAGGTTTTTATATTACTTTCTAGTATTTCATGTTGATGTATATATTGACATTATTTTCTGGTATGTTTACACAGGATATTGAGGAAAATGTTATTTATGGACATGAAGAGTCTTTTGTAAGTTGAATGCCTGATATGAGTTTCTGGTTTGTTGTTGAATGTTTTTCTTGTATTAACAATCTTATTTCCTTTACTAGTTAATGTACAGATTCGATGAAAATCCAAAATACGAGGCAGCACGTATAACTGTCTTGTCTCGTATCAATATGGTTAAATTTTTACTTGAAGGGTTGGATGCCAATGGGCAAGAATTGTTCAAGAACTCTATTTTTTCATCTGTCATCTCCCTTTGTACCAATCTTAAACCTTCTAACCAATTAATACACTCCATGCTTCTGCATGAGGTTCAAACTGACCGCAAACACTCAATGTGGTTTGCAATCAACAAAACCCTACTTAGGTATTTATTAACTATAGACCCAACCTTTTTAGTTCAGTTTTGTACCTCAATTCCACTTTCTATTGTTAATGTGTTTCTTTCTTTTTTTGTTGTATATTTTTGTTCATAAGGTTTGGCTTAAGCGAGTTTTCTAAAATTACCGGCCTTGAGTGTCGGTTCCATGTGTACAATGAAGAAGAAAATGTCAACATGAAGGAGTTGTTCGGCATGCCCAAGTGCAAATTGGAGCAATTAGAGGAAAAATATTCAAAGCTGAAAAAGAATGATGAAAGGAAATTCAAGATGGCTATGCTGTCTATTATTGAATTTGTTTTGTTTGGCAATGACAAGAAGAAGTTTGTCTCCAATCTTCCTCTATCGCTTCTGAAGGACATGGATGCCTTTAATTCTTATCCATGGGGGCGCCTTGTCTTCAATAAGACACTTGACAACCTCATGGATTGTGAGCCAACAAAGTTTAGGGCATCCGGAAATTACTGCCTTTCTGGTTTCCCTTTGGCATTCCAAGTATGCTTCTGGTTTTCCATTTATGTGCCTTTGGTATGGTTATATTTGTTATGGTTTACGTTTCTGGTATGCTTGTTTTTCATTTATTTTTCTCTGGTATGAGTAATTAGTTACCAGAAATGTTAATTTTGTGATTTTATGGTATGCTTTATTGCATTAGCATTTCTGGTTTTTGTTTTTGGTTTTTGATTCTTGTGTTTTGTTTTAATGTATTAGATTATGGTATGATTGTGTATGTTGTATAATTGATTTCTGTGATGTATTGTTTTGTTGGTAGTATGTTCTGAATTTTATACTATCTGGTATGATTTTACTTGCTTTCTGGTATAAGAAATTAGTAACCAGAAATATTAATTTTGTGATTTATGGTATGTTTTATTGCAATAGCATTTTTGGTATATCTTTCTGGTTTGTGTTTCTTGTATTTTGTTTTCATGTGTTTGATTTTGGTATGATATTATTTTATTAGTTTTATATTATTTATTGGTTTGAGTTTCTGGTATGGTATATTCATTTGTTTCCTGTCTATATTATGCAGGTTTTCATCCTTGACTCTATCCCCATACTGGCATCTTTGTTTGCCATGTGTGTTGATGAAGAAACAACCCCACTTTGTCTTAAGTGGGTTTCATCAACCAAGGGGAAGATGAAATGCAACTTCCAAAAAATAAAGGATACAGCGTCATCGGTGGCCCAAGATGACATCAAAACTATCCCCCTCAACCTAGAAGACCCAAAAACCGAGGATGACGTCACAAAAGGTTGTCAACAATGTACGTGTATCCAGGCCTGGAGGGCATCTTTTCAAAGTTGGGTTCCACAATGTACGTGTATCCAGGCCTGGAGGGCATGATGTCAAGGTTATCAAGGAAGTATCAAAGAAGGAGGAATCCGACAGTGATGACTTTGCTACTCCTCCTCCTCCTCCTCCTCCTCGTCATATTTTGAGGTTTCCAAGATCACAAAAGGTTGTCAACAAAGAAGATGGCTCAAAGAAGAGGAAAATTGAAAAGGGAAGGAAAAGGTATCTCAATACATTTCATACTCAATCTATATTTCAATTATGTGGCATTAGTTTCTATTATACTAGTCTCTTTAGTTTTATTGTATGACTGCTTTTTTGCTTTCTGGTATGTGTCTGTTAGTGTCTGGTATGCTTCTAATATAACTTCTGGTATTAGTTTTTGTTTTAGTTTTCTGGTATGAATGCTTTGTTACATTCTGGTACGTGTCTTTTTGTTTCTGGTTTTTGTTTTATCTTAATTCTGGTATAAGTTTTGTCTTACATTCTTGTATTAGTTTTAATATGTTTTCTGGTATGATCTTTTGAATCTTGTTTCCTGTGTATATTGTTATGTTTTATTTGGTTTCTGTTTCTGGTATGTTATCATTTACTTAATAATGTTTTTTTTCCTAATGTAGGGCTCCATCTAAGAAGCCTAAGACAGAACAGATTGTTGAGGAAGTATCATGGTAAACTGAAGTTGAATATGTATTTATATTATCATACCAGAACTCTTAATTTTTACAAAATTTGTTCTATTGTTTTAGCCCCGAAGAAGACATGCTGGCATTGGCTACACCCCCAGTTGTTGGTGTTGCACCTTCTAGCACTGTTCGGATTGTTGTTGCTCCAGAAATGGATACGATTGTCCCTACATATGCTTTGGTTGCACCACCTCTGCCTGATCCCACCACCTCCAATGCAAAAGTTGTTGTTGCACCACCTATCCCTGATCCCACCACTTCCAACACAGAAGCTGTGGTTGCACCACTTGTCTCTAATCCCACCACCTCCACTATTTCTACCACAAACAGGTAGTTGATATTTTACATACCATAATTTATTAGTTTCAAATGCTTATTTGATTTCGCATTTGTAATCTTTTACTATGTTAATGTATAGGGTTCCTAATTGGGTTGAGAATTTAAAGAAACAACTATAAACCCAAAATCAATTGATTTCTGAGTTGGTCAAGAAGGTTGAGCAACAAGATGCCACTATCAACCAAGTTGTTATGAGGTAGAAGGCACAAACTATGACACAACACAGAATAGAAAGTCAATGTTTCAGGATCATCACTAATGTTTAAAGGATGGCCGGTTCTTCTAAAGGTACCAAAGCCTCTAAAAAGCCGGCCTCCCAACCTCCAGCTGATGCTCCTAAGTTAGAAGTTCTTGGGGTTTCTTCAAGTTCTGAAGAGACACTATCTACCGAAAAGTCAATGCCCCAGCCCCAGCCTGAGCCCAAGGAGGAAGCTGAAGTTGATCAGTCAAAGGAAGAAGCAGTGGAAGAGGTATAATATACTACTATTCTTCATGTGTTTTGTTTCCGTGCATATTTGTTAATGTTTATGTTATGTTGTCGTTCTGGTACAGAAACCAATAGCAGATGTAGATGTGAAAGGGAAAGGGAAAGCTAAAACCAGAGGACCGAGGAGAATGGGTTTACGTGAAAAGAAACCCAGCGACCTTGTTGTATCTCCCTATGTCGTCCCAGTAAAAATCCCCAAGCCACCCAAGCATAATTTCTTGAGCAAGAAGGATAGAGATTCTTTTTATGCTTGGTACCTTAACCCAAAGACTAAAAAAGAACTTATTAATGGATTTCAACATGAAGCAAATAAAGAACACTTCAAGCTCTTACTCCAAAAAACTGGCTGGTTGTGGGATTATGTAAGTTAACACTAACCTTACTTTTGTTTAAGTTAATAATTTCTGGTATGATGTTTTCTGGTATGACTTTCTAAAACTAGCTACTGATGTGTTTCTGATAAGATGTTGTGTGTACATTTTGTTTTTAAAATTTCTGGTATGATGTGTTGTACTGCTTTCTGGTATGATCTAGTTGTATAAGATTCTGGTATGACTTTATTTTTTCTTCTTTTTTTTTTTTTTTTTTTTTTTTTTTTTTTTTCTGGTATTATGTATTTCATTAGTTTTATGGTATGTAATTCTTTCATTTTGCCATAAATTATCATTTGAATTCCTTAGATGATTTATTGCTTGAGCTTTCTGGTATTTGTTTATGTTTTGTGTTTCTGGTATGATGTGTTTTCATGTATGTGTATCTTGCCTGATGGTTTTCATGTCTTGAATTCTAGTATGAAATTTTTATGTTTTTCTGGTATTATTCTCATATGAGCTCTGGTATTGAATTATTAGTTTTTTTTTCCTACTTTACAGCAATTGGATGAAATGATTACATACCTCCGAAAAGCTGTAATTGAGTATCCAGAGGTTTATGGCCGTATTACCATTGTTCCCGTACCATTTGTCGACTACTTCAACGATGTGTGTTATAAACAATTCTTAGAGTCGAAAGCTATAGGGACTTTTAATTACGGTGATGAAATTGCAGGTTATATATTTGGACTTGATCCCCCCTTTTTAGCAAGAGCTTTTATGAAGTCGATACAATATACACTGCCATCAACACCTGTGGTAAACACTGGATAGCGCTACAGATTGATTTAATTAAATGGTGTGTTGTTGTATATGACTCAATTGTGGAATGTATGTTTGATGGGGACTTGAAAGCTTTGCTCACCCCATTCCTTGTTATGTTTCCTTACATTCTGAAACTTCATGGACAATTTGAGAGGTTTGGGACAATCTTGATAAGTCATTGGATTATGTTCGAAAGACAGCCAAAGAAGTTCCACAGAACAACCCAAGGTGATTTCTACAATACTACTCATATGTTTCTGGTATGTTCATTAGTATGATGTTTTGGAAAAACACTTATATAATCTGTTGTCTACAATTGCAGTGGAAGCTGTGGTGTATTCACAATCAAGCACATTCAGTATTTGTCATCTAGACAAACTGATTTGTCAAACATATGTCAAGGATGGGTCCCAGCTTTCAGGGAACAATTTTGTTCTATTTTGTACCATAGGGAGTGGGTGAAACCCCATGAGTCCCTTTGAAACTGAATCTGTCCTAAATGATGTAGTTGACTCTTGCTAAACTTGTATTTTGGTATTGACTGACTCTGTTGTAATATATTGACTCTTTTGTAATATAATCTTGTTTTTGAAACAATAACAAGTATTTTGTTAATATAGTTTCTTTACTAGAAGTGTTTATGTTGCTATTTAGAATTCTGGTATTTCATTTAAGTGCCTCTGGTATGATTATATCTGGTATTTCTTTGTTAATTTTTATGCTTATGGTATTATTGGTTTTCATATATGTGCCTCTGGTATGAGTAATTACTTACCAAAAATGTTTATTTTGTGATTTTATGGTATGAGTTATTGCATTAGTATTTTTGGTATGTGTTTCTGGTTTGTGTTTCTTGTAGTTTGTTTCATCTATTTGATTTTGGTATGATTATTTGTTTACCAGAAACGTTCAATTTGTGATTTTGTTGTATGTTTTATTGCCTATACTTTCTGGTATTCATATAAATAGCCTGATGGTATTCTTTTATTGGATTCTGGTATGAGTTTTTTTTATTTAGTTTTTGTTATTACCTATTGTTTTGATTCTGGTATGTGGACATTTACACATAAAACAAACATATATTTATATAGTAACTGCTTTCTACATATCTGATAATGACAAATAATCCAAATTAGTATTTCTGGTATGTGTCTTCATTCTTTCTCCATTGGTTTATTTCGACAAGTTTTTTTTGTTATGGCCTACCCTGCCGTAACAGCTGCATTTTTTCTTCTTGTTTCCTTCCATTGATCCCCGTATCCTAGCTTTAGGCAATCTTCCGGTTCTCTTCCTCTTTATAGGAGGGTTGCATTCAATAGATGTAATGCAACTTAGAATCTCTAAATTCTCATGATTTACAATTGGGTATATTGTCTCCTCATATTCCGTGTTCCAATATTCGGTGCTGTAATATTTACTTACCAGAGATGCCGGATTCATTTTTGCCATCTTTGTTGCAGCTATTGCATGAACACACGGTATTTCCTCAATATCAAATTCCTTGCAAGTGCAACTCCTATCCACTAAACATACAACTTCCCTTTCCTGATTCCATTGTACCTCAAACAATAGCCTTTTCGCATCAAGCACGTAGCATCCATACTTTGTTGCCTCCCCATATTTAGCTTGTATTAGGGCATCGACGTTTGGTGTTGTCATTTCTGTACATGATTCAACACTTTGCCTTCGCGTTGCAAACCATCTACCCACCGTCTGTTTGATAACATCAATGAGGGCAAGCACTGGATAATCCCTTGCATCACACAATATACTATTTATACATTCTGCATTGTTGCTTGTCATAATGTTGTAACGTTTCGCATTGCAAAAAGCTCGGGACCTAGCAATAAATCCAATTTCTTCCAACAGATGCGCAACTACTACCTTCTCCTACAAACATTAGCAGGTACACATGAAGTTACATACAATACCAGAAAAAACATACCTTGTTTCAATACCAGAAAAAGGTAATACCATAATCATTGCTCATCAATAATAATGTTGAATACTAGATACATATCATGTATGCTACCAGAAACGATCACAAAAAGCATACCAGAATTCATACCAGAGATTAAATGTAATACCAGAAATTATAATTTTCATACAACAAACCTAACATGCGTTCATACTAGAAACATTCATACCAGAAACACTATAAAAGAGAGATAAGAGACAATACCAGAAATGAAATAAACCACCAGAATTGAAATACCAGAAGCATAATGTGATTGCATACCAGAAAATAATAAAAACCAGAATAAACATATCATCTTTATATTTTCAAACAGTTCAAGACACTTATCCTTTCTATTGCACCTAGCTGCATCCACGAACATTTGTTAAACTATATTCTTGGTTGATTTTTTCTTGATGTTCCCTTTCAAGTGGTACATGCAAACTCCATGAGATGCTTTTGTGTAGTGCTTAGCAATACCATTCTTGATTGACATGTATCTGTCCGATATAAATAGTTGTTCCTCGGTGTCAGGGACAAACTTGTGTATATGATAGAAGAAGAAATCATATGAGTCATCACATTCACGGTCAACAATTGCAAATGCTAGCGGGAATATTTGTTGGTTTGCATCTTGCGTTGTTGCAAGCAATAGCACCCCACCATATCGTCCTTTTAAAAATGTTCCATCAACTGATATAACCTTAAACAACAACAACCAAAAATCAATTAGTTTTCTGGTATACCAAAAATTGATAATAGTCATACCAGAAACTTAATTGTTCAAATATATATCACTATACTAGAAGCTGAGCTTGAAATCAAATCAGAAACGATATTACCAGAAGTACATTTATCTAACAATACCAGACACTGGTTATACAAACCAGAAAAGAGCATACCAGAAAGATAATTATACTGCTTACCAAAAACACAACATTACTACCAGAATCTATATCATTCATGCATAATTGATAATACAAGAGGCATAACTTTATTACATACCAGAACAAGGATAATACCTTTCTCATTACTGAATATCCTTTGATTGATTACTGCTTACCAGAAACACAACATTACTACCAGAATCTATATCTTTCATGCATAATTGATAATACAAGAGGCATAACTTTATTACATACCAAAACAAGGATAATACCTTTCTCATTACTGAATATCCTTTGATTGATTGTCCCAAAGCAAAGAAGACATACTTGAATTTGTTTTCATCATCCAATTGCAGTGCTACAATAGTGTTCGGATTTGCCTCTTGCAATTGATGTAAGTACACCGGCACACCCTTATAGTTCTCTTCATTTGTTCCTCTTATATTGTCCTTGACAACCTCTTGTGCCATCCAACATTTCCAGTAGCTAGCTTCTAAACAATGCTCGTTTCTCAAAATTTCAATAATTGTCTTAGGCTCGGAAAGTTTATGTGTATTAGCATACCTGAATAACATAAACAATATGATTTGAATGTAGTTCATACCAGAATGGAAGAATACAATATAGAATTGAATATTATATGTGATAATAAGCAATGAACTTACATTTTTGCAACTATTTCAGCAATGATAGGATATGAGACCTTTTTGCGATAATTTCTTCTGGTATGGAATGAACAAGTGTGCTCTCTTGTATACTTTGTTAGTGTAAACACTTTCGATTTCTTGATTTTTGAGAACCGCACGCGCCACTTACAATCTTTATCTAGACATCACGCAAGAATAGCAAGCTTGATAGACTTTGTTATTTGTATTGTGTACATTCGGCAACAACATTCAAACACAATGCATTTTTCACTGCGTTTTTATCCTTGAACTTTTGACCAAGCTTAAGACCCCATCGAGTTTCTTCAGGTTGAACTTCAGTGATTGCATAGCTATTCTCTGTTTCTATTTCAGTCACACTGGGAGGAGGAACAATGGTAGTGTATGGATGATATTCATTAATTTCTTCAATTTCTGGTATAATAATTGTAGACTTTAATCTCACACACAATGGCACACTCCAGCATGGTTGAGTCAATTGATTAACTTTAACAAAATCCTTGAAATCTTCTACCGTCTCAATATCAAATGGTTGCAACGCTTTATTTAAGGTATTCTTGTATGTAAGTTCCAATTTGTTCACTGTCTCATCTACTTGAAAACGTTTGGCAATCAACATCCTAATTTCTGGTATGCTAACTGGATCTCCCACAGTAATGGGTTTGCACACTACTTTATCCCCTAAATATGTCCATTCATTTTCTACAGATTTCCATTCTCCTCCACAATAAACTACACTTTGTAATTGAGCCATGGCTAACAAGTTCTGTATATACCAGAAAAAAACTATTATAAGTATACCAGAAGTTAAAAGTATATCAAATTATGCACAACATCACAAATACCAGAAGTTAAAGTATACCAGAAGTATGCACAACACCACAAATACCAGAAGTTCAAGTATACCAGAAGTTAAAGTATACCAGAATTATGCACAACATGACAAATACCAGAAGTTCAAGTATACCAGAAGTCATTCAATTCATTATACCAGAGAATTAATGACACCAAAAAGACAATTAACATACTACAAAAGAGATTATACCAGAACTCATTAATTGATACCAGAATTAATGATACTAGAAAGATAATTATCATACTACAAAGGAGATTATACCCGAACTCATTAATTCATACCAGAATTATGCATAACACCACAAATACCAGAGAATTAATGATACCAGAAAGACAATTATCATACTACAAAAGAGAGTATACCAGAACTCATTAATTCATACCAGAATTATGCACAACACCACAAATACCAGAAGTTCAAGTATACTAGACGTTGAAGTATACCAGAATTATGCACAAGAACATAAACACCAGAAGATCAAGTATACCAGACGTTCAAGTATACCATAATTATGCACAACACGACAAATACTAGAAGTTCAAGTATACCAGAATTCATTGAAATCATTATACCAGAGAATTAATGATACCAGAACTCATTCTTTCATATCAGAATTAAGAAAACAAACTAGCAACAAGGTTCATATCAGAATCGTAACACACTCATTCATACCAGAACCATAATTTAAAACAAAATCAAATCTCACGATACCTTATACCAAAAATACAAGAATCTGATCAAAATTTCACAATGGTGAACAAAATACCAGAATAATACTGAAAAAGATGGCGAGTGAGAGAGAGTAGAATATTGTGAGAGAGATACCTGTTAGATCGAAGCGAATTCTGGTATTTGAAGTCCTGAATCACAAGTCGATTGCGTTGTATTCGTTTCTGGTGTTTGATCGATTGATACCAGAGAAGATTGCCCGATCGATGTCGTTTGTGAGAGATAAGAGAGAAAATAGATCGATTATTGTGATACTAGAGAAGCTTGCGAGAAGGAGAAGCTTGCGAGAAGGAGAACTTGCGAGATCGAAGGAGGAGAAGAATGAATTCTGAGATCGAGATCGAGAGGAGGAGAAGAATGGATTCTGAGATCGAGATCAGAGGAGGAGAAGAAACCAGATCGGGTTTCTTTGATTGTAACAGAAAAGAGAGAGAAAGAGGATATTTTACCTAAATATTATGGTAATTAATTTCTACTTGAACGTAAATATAATTTTGGGTATATTTTATTGATGGAAAATATAAAAAAGTCTACTTAGTATCATTGTTTCTTAAAAAAGCCTAGTTACCAAATTTGCCCATTCTTTTAATTGACAATTTTTTTTTTATTAAAATCGAAATTTGATAGATGCCAAATTTAATGAAATCGTTGAAATAACTAAAATTAATTTAAATGATTTGAAACTAAAATTTTAAAAATAAGATTTTGTAATCGTTATAGATTTAATCAAATGATTGATTGGATCTGAATTGGATTAAAAAATAGATTTGTTCTTATATATTTATTAAAAATAAAGATTTATTAGCTTCAATTGTGGGAGATCCATTTCAAAAATAATACATTCACAACGCGCCACGTTATCGAGTTGTGTTTTAGTATGTATAATAGATTCAATACTAGTTCAAATCAGCCCAAAGAGTTTAAAATCTTACATTGTTTTTTTCCAAAATTTTGATCCTATGGTTTGATTGAATTGGAGCATTTTGTTTTGAGTCATTTACACACATTTATTTGGTCTAAAAATAGAAACACGTACACAAATCAAACCCTTAATCTTTAACCTACACAACAAACACACAGCAAGCAGACATACACATCAAGCAAGTTCGTCTTTATTTATTGATGATTCATGGATCAATATTTCTCATCAGAACTGCTTAATAAACTCATAGATATGGTTGCTTATCTCGTGAGGCTTCTCCTGCTGCAGAAAGTGTCCAACATCTTCAAGAACAACCACTTCCTTCAACAATGGCACATCTTTCTGCATCCCTCCTTTGTGAACATAATCTTGAACCCCAGGCATGTGGAAAGCCAGATCCAGATCTCCAGCTACGAACTTAGTAGGCACCATAACCTTTGCTCCTGCCCACGGAGCTATCAGCTCCCAGTTCCTGTACGTATACAACAACACCAGATCAAGCAGGGATCATGCGTTGCTTCATCTGTATCTAAATTAGAAGAGAGGTACATACAGATTCATAACACGGTAATAGTTGAGTCCACCGGTGAAACCTTTCTCATCAAATTTGGAAACGTAGTAAGCGAATTCTTCTTCTGTGATCCATGTTTGGCGAGGAGGTGCGTCGTTGAACCACTGCCCTTTCGGCAAGAACCACGGTCCTGGTGTTCGGTGTGCGAAAAATTTGCCGATAAGCTTCGCAGCACCACCACCCTCGGCTATCTCTGCTTCTATCTCTCCAGGAACCTGAATGTAGCCAGATCCAGACTCCAGACTCACCAAGAGTAATCAAATCATCCCGTTCTAAGTAAAATCGGCAATTTCACAACTCTAATTGATTCTTCCATTTCAAATTAAGTAAAAATCCCTAACCTGGAATCTGTGAATGTAATAATCCTCGCCGTAGGCAGTCTTGAGAGCATCCGTGGGCCGGTAATTCGGATTTCGCCGTCCAAATGCGACGCCGAGATTCACCAAAGCCCTTACCCTATCCGGCCTGAACAAGCAGAGAAACCAGGCGACGACCGCTCCCCAATCGTGACCGACGACGAACACCTTGTCTTCGCCGAGAGCGTCGATGAGAGCGACCAGATCTCCGGTGGTGTGGAAGTAGGTGTACTTGGAGAAGTCTTGTGGAGCGTCGGTGTCGCCGAAGCCTCGCATGTCAGGAGCCACCGCGCGGTAGCCGAGAGCAGAGAGAGCGAGGATTTGGTGGCGCCAGGAGTACCAGAGCTCAGGGAAGCCGTGGACGAAGAGAACCACCGGACCTTCGCCTTTCTCGGCGATGTGCATGTTAATTCCGTTAACTTTGAGAGTGCTGTGCTTAATGCCGTCGTCCGCCATGGCTGAAGTCTTGGGGCGTGATAATTTGGTTGTGTGGTCTTCTAACTCTGATGTTGTTGGTGCACTTATTTGGGAGTGCCACCACACGAAGAAAACAAAAGATGAGCAATATTGACCGGCAACTCTGCAGGTACGAGTCAGCTTTCATGTCACATGATATCAGCCCTAAAATGAACGTTTTCTTTTATACCCGTTATTAATATATTATATTAAAATTTATTAAAAAATAATAAAAAAATAAAAAATAAATTTAAAATAAATTATAACGTCATTAAATTTAAATAATAAACTTACAATAAAAATAGTTTTTATATAAATTTTTAATTATTTATAATAAATATATTTTTTATTTTTAAATAAAAATATTTATATTTTTTACTTTCAAATTTTTATTTTAAAAATTTTTTTAAAACAATATTAAATTTTTTTTTTTAAAAGTCCAAAAAATTAAACATAAAGTTTTTTTTTTGAAGTTAATTTTTTATAATTTGAAAATAACAATATTATTTTTTATGTGTTAATTTATTATTTTTTATAATACACTTTTTCATAATCTTAAAATTAAATTTTTTTAAAAAATTTTCGAATTAATATAAATTATAAAACTAGTATAATACCAGCACCTTGTGCGGGTTTTGAAAAAATTGAGAAAAAATATTGTGAAATAGATTTTTTTTAAGTGCTTTTGTTTTGTATACTTTTCTAATCTAATCCTGCGTTCACAACGCCCCACGTCATCAACCCGTGCTCTGTTTTAGTAAGTATAATAGATTTGGTATGTATAAAATTATTATTTTAATAATAAAAGATTTTATGGTTTAAAAAATAGTGTAAAAAATAAAGATTTATTGGCTTTAATTGTGGGAGCTCAATTTCAAAAATCCTGCGTCCACAGCACGTCACGTCATCAACCCGTGCTATGTTTTAGTAAGTATAATAGATTTGGTTTCTATAAAAATATTATTTTAATAATAAAAGATTTTATGGTTTAAAAAATAGTGTAAAAAATAAAGATTTATTGGTTTTAATTGTGGGAGCTCAATTTCAAAAATCCTGCGTCCACAGCGCGCCACGTCATCAACCCGTGCTCTATTTTAGTAATTATAATAGATTTGGTTTCTATAAAATTATTATTTTAATAATAAAAGATTTTATGGTTTAAAAAATAGTGTAAAAAATAAAGATTTATTGGCTTTAATTGTGGGAGCTCAATTTCAAAAATCCTGCGTCCACAACACGTCACGTCATCAACACGTGCTCTGTTATAGTAAGTATAATAGATTTGGTTTCTATAAAATTATTATTTTAATAATAAAAGATTTTATGGTTTAAAAAATAGTGTAAAAAATAAAGATTTACTGGCTTTAATTGTGGGAGCTCAATTTCAAAAATCCTGCGTCCATATCGCGCCACGTCATCAACTCGTGCTTTGTTTTAGTAAGTATAATAGATAATACATTTGATTTCTATAAAATTATTATTTTAATAATAAAAGATTTTATGGTTTAAAAAATAGTGTAAAAAATAAAGATTTATTGGCTTTAATTGTGGGAGCTCAATTTCAAAAATCCTGCGTCCACACCGCGCCACGTCATCAACCCGTGCTCTATTTTAGTAATTATAATAGATTTGATTTCTATAAAATTATTATTTTAATAATAAAAGATTTTATGGTTTAAAAATAGTGTAAAAAATAAAGATTTATTGGCTTTAATTGTGGGAGCTCAATTTCAAAAATCTTGCGTCAACAGCGCACCACGTCATCAACCCGTGCTCTGTTTTAGTAAGTATAATAGATTTGGTTTCTATAAAATTATTATTTTAATAATAAAATATTTTATGGTTTAAAAAATAGTGTAAAAAATAAATATTTATTGGCTTTAATTGTGGGAGCTCAATTTCAAAAATCCTACGTCCACAGCACGTCACGTCATCAACCCGTGCTCTCTTTTAGTAAGTATAATAGATTTGGTTTCTATAAAATTATTATTTTAATAATAAAAGATTTTATGGTTTAAAAAATAGTGTAAAAAATAAAAATTTATTGGCTTTAATTGTGGGAGTTCAATTTCAAAAATCCTGTGTCTACAGCGCGCCACGTCATCAACCCGTGCTCTGTTTTAGTAAGTATAATAGATTTGATTTCTATAAAATTATTATTTTAATAATAAAAGATTTTTTGGTTTAAAAAATAGTGTAAAAAATAAAGATTTATTGGCTTTAATTGTGGGAGTTCAATTTCAAAAATCCTACGTCTACAGCACGCCACGTCATCAACTCGTGCTCTGTTTTAGTAAGTATAATAGATAATAGATTTGGTGTCTATAAAATTATTATTTTAATAATAAAAGATTTTATGGTTTAAAAAATAGTGTAAAAAATAAAGATTTATTGGCTTTAATTGTGGGAGCTCAATTTCAAAAATCCTGCGTCCACAGCGCGCCACGTCATCAACCCGTGCTCTGTTTTAGTAAGTATAATAGAAGATTTGGTTTCTATAAAATTATTATTTTAATAATAAAAGATTTTATGGTTTAAAAAATAGTGTAAAAAATAAAGATTTATTGGCTTTAATTGTGGGAGCTCAATTTCAAAAATCCTGCGTCCACAGCGCGTCACGTCATCAACCCGTGCTCTGTTTTGGTAAATATAATAGATTTGGTTTCTATAAAATTATTATTTTAATAATAAAAGATTTTATGGTTTAAAAAATAGGGTAAAAAATAAAGATTTATTGGCTTTAATTGTGGGAGCTCAATTTCAAAAATCCTGCGTCCACAGCACGTCACGTCATCAACCCGTGCTCTGTTTTAGTAAGTATAATAGATTTAAATTCAAAATAAAAAAATTATTATATTTTAATTCTCTAGAATCTTAATAAAATTTTTAAAAAAAAATGTTTTTTATTTCATATATATTTTTTTAAATCGAAAGTAAAAGTAAAATAATGTTTTTAATTTTATATATTTTTTTGTTCCTAAATTTATTAAAAGTTTAATGAGGTCATAATCTATTTTAAATTTATTTTTTTAAATTTATTTTTATTTTTTAATTTGTTTTAATGTAATATATTAAGAATGGGTATAAAGAAGAAATAAATAGAACCTTGAGGGTATCAAGAGTAATTTTAAAACTTAGTGAACACAATGAAGAAAAGTCCAAACCTTAATGACACCGAGGAAAAATCCTTATTTTTTTCACGTTTTAAATTGTGTCTTTACGTGGAGTCATTTTAAGAACAGAATCTAAAAATTATACTCATATTTATTAATAGACCATATTTTTTTTATGTAAAAGTTAAATGAAACAAGAAGAGTTAACCTCTAGAAGATGACCGTCCTATAGCTTTCTTTAGGACGAGGCCTTCAAAGTCTCGCAAAAGACTCCTGTCATTAATGTCCAAGCAATGACCAAGTGATGCGAGCTTGTCTGCGACTACATTGATTTTCTTGAAAATATGTTGGACTCTCACTTGGCGACACCTTGAGATTAAAATAGAGATATCATAAATGATTATATCCGCTTCTCATGACGGTTTCCAAATCTGATTAACTGACTTAATAAGTTTCAAGTTATCTCCATCGATTTCAATGGTAACAACTCCTAGGCGTAAAGCATTTTGGAGACACTCTCTTAGATTGTAAGCTTCTGCTTGAAGAATAGTTGTTGCTCCACATCGGCCTATTCTGGTAGCGAGTGTTAGCGCTTTGTGGTCTCAAATAATGAAACCAAAGACACGTTGGTCATTAGAGTTTTTTAAAACATCAAAATTATAAATTTTAAAAAAAAAAGTCATGCTTGGTCTCTTCCATTTTAATGTTTTATGTTTATTGTTTGGATATTTCCTCTTGGTGCCATCAAGGTTTGGACTTTTCCTATTGGTGTCCACTAAGTTTTAAAATTCCTCTTTGTGCCCTCAAGGTTCCATTTGTTTCCTCTTTATACCCATTCTTAATATATCACATTAAAGTTTATTAAAAAATAATATAAAAAAATAGAAAAATAAATTTAAAATAGATTATGACCTCATTAAATTTAATTAATAAACTTATAATAGAAATAGTTTTTATATATAAATTTTAATTATTTGAAATAAATATATTTTTTATTTTTGAATTAAAATATTTTTTTTAACTTTTTACTTTCAATTTTTTATTTTAATAATATTTATTTTTTTAAAAAAAATTAAAAATAATATTTTTAATTTTTTTTAAAGTCCAGAAAATTAAACATAAAGTTTTTTTTTGAAGTTAGTTTTCTATAATTTGAAAATAACAATATTATTTTTTATGTGTTAATTTATTATTTTTCATAACATACTTTTTCATAATCTTAAAGATAATTTTTTTAAAAAAATTTTCTAATTAATATAAGTTATATAAAACTTAAATTCAAAATAAAAAAAATTATTATATTTTAATTCTATAGAATCTTAATAAAATTTCAAAAAAATGTTTTTTATTTTATATATATATATTTTTTTTAAATCGAAAGTAAAAGTAAAAAAATGTTTTTTAATTCAAAAATAAAAAATATATTTGTTTCAAAAAATAAAAAATATTTTTAATTTTTTATATATTTTTTTATTTTCTTAAATTTATTAATTAAGTTAAATGAGGTCATAATCTATTTTAAATTTATTTTTTAATTTTAATTTAATTTTTTAATAAGTTTTAATGTAATATATTAAGAATGGCTATAAAAAGGAAACAAATGGAACCTTGAAGGCACCAAGAGAAATTTTAAAACTTAGTGAATACCAAGAGGAAAAGTCCAAACCTTGATGGCACCAAGAGGGAAAATTCTTATTGTTTTCCGTGTTTGCTTTTGTCTATTTTATAAACCGTAATTTGATAATTATTTTTATACATGTATAACTCACCTTATTATTTTTTTCTTCATGAGAAATAATTAGTATCTTTTCTGTAAAAAAAATAGTTACATTAAATATTTTAATAATTTTTTAGAAAATATGTTTTCATTTTGAACAAATAATTGCATATTCTCTTGTAAAATTACTAGAAGAAGATTGTGTTATGCACGATCTCCAACACTAATATTATATACACACGTGTTTACAATATTGTAATAAATTTGATATCTTGTTGAATATATAAAAGTTAAGTGTATATGTGGCATCTAAAAATTATTACTTGATTATCATATAACACACTTAAATCTTGATCGTTTATGCTATCAGATCATGTGTGATTGTGATCAAATGAGAACAATTATATGTAACACCCATTTTTGGCCGTCACCGCCCCTGCGGTTGACCCTAGATTGTAAGATCCGTTTTTATTCTGTTTTTTATTTCTTTTCTTTCTTAGAAGATCCGATCTTCAATCTTTTGGGTCGTCTTTCCTTCTATCTTCTAACCCTAAATATGACATTCCTTGTTATTCCCATCCGTTCTCTATATATTCCCGCATTCTCTTCGGTTTTCTTCTTCTTGCTTACGTTCTTCTTCAACCTCGAGCAAAGTTGCGGTCTTCCCCTTGCGAACCTCTACAGAACCCTGTAAGTTCTTCACCCTCTTGATCCTACTGACGTTCATGAATCTGCTGCATGTTTCTTCTTCTTCTTCTTCTTCTTCTTCTTCTTCTTCTTCTTCTTCTCATGAATCAAGATCGAGTCTTGATTCTTGTTTGTCCTTCATTGTTGTTGCGTATATGTTTCCACACTCCTTTGATTGAGTATTTTTGTGTGTGGATTGAAGATTCGAGCTTTCGTCTCCCTGTTGTGCCGTTTCTATCGAAAGAAGCCCGACATTTGTTGTTGTTTGTTAACCGCCCCGTGCCTAGGACAAGCCGCCCCTGCGGATGCAAGCTTGTGCCGCCACTGCGGTTTCTTTTCAATAACTCCCGTTCTTGGTGAGTTACTTCCACCTTTGCTTCCTTTTCCCTTTCCTTATGCTAGATCATGCTAGGCTGGACATAGATGATTAGTGTGAATGCTAGTTAGTGACTTGTTGATCCCCATGAGTTGGTTATTGTTTGAGTATCTTGAGTTGTGAGGTTTATGTTATACCTTGAGACTAGGAATCATTCTTCCTACTGTAACACCCCGAATTCTCAGAACTCGGGACATTACTGGTTAGGACCTCACAATGGGTCCCGACCTCAGTTTGACAACAATTTTACTAGGATCTTGCAATAAGACAAATAAAAAAACCGAAATTCATAAAGTAGTATTTTAAGAGATGAATGCGACAACTACTAACAGCCTATAACACTTAAACAACGGAAAAGACTAACTGTCTTTAACTAGAAGAAAGAAACAACAAGGTAAACCCCCAACCCCACTCTAAGGAGTACGGAGACTCGGCTGACAACTACTTCCGGATCACTCAGGTGCTGCTCTAACCTGCAGCAAATCTAAAAACACAACAAAACAATCATTAGCTAGTAATCTAAACATTAGAAGAATAATAATAGCACACACACATAGCAAAAGTAAACACTCATCATGCTTTTAAACACTCCATTTATTATCTTTACTTAGGTCATTCACTCTTATTAATGATACTTATTTTGTGACACGAGGGATTCTCAAACCTCGCCTCCATCCCCGTGTAACCATCAGGAATGGATCCGGTGCATCTCACCTTGTACCTGTATGGTCTGGGTATAGAGAACCTCTCAGTCTCGTGGCAGAGCTGGACAGTGATGTCACAGCCCGTTATACATACACTTGGGCCTTAGAATATAATAATAACAGTCGCCCTATCAAGTTATTATTATAAACACACATCGCACACACCACTATTATCACTCAACCAACATCCATAAACTAGTTAAGTAAGTCACAAGGACTTACCTGAATCAAATCACAACTCTCTAAAATCTCAACTCGGTTTGCAACCGTGGAAACTCAGTCGCCTGTCAAACAAGGCATGTGGATCAAAATTACATCCCATACTCTTAGAAGTTATAAACTTCTAAGATGTACAATCTCATGAAGAGGAATTACTAAAAACCCTCTTAAGGTAAAATGACCATTTTACCCCTGGTCCCGAAATCTCCAAATTACTTTATAACTTGGTTCCAAATTCATCCTTGGAATCTACTTTCATAATCTAGTTCTGAAGAGATAGTTTGTTAAGGATTTATAAAAGTTAACCAAAATTCTAGATTTTCAAAAGAGTCGCAAAGGTCTGACTTTAGCTCAAGATATGGGGCTCGAGTAAAAATATAAAATTCCGAAATAAATTCCTAGATCCTCTAGGATATCCATACTAATCATAGGAGCAAAGACCTCCCACAAACACTCAACAACAACTCTTATATAAATCTCTAAAGTTGGATATAACATCTAGAATTTCCATACTTAGTCAAATTTTCCTCTGCTGGAAAAACAGCCCAACTGCTCAACTTTGGAACCCTATAATTTCTAATCCGACCGTTAATTCATTCTCAAATTTTAACACAGTAAACTACATATATTCATCTACGATATATCAAAATTTTAACGGTGAATGATCGATCTAAAGTGTCGAAATATAGTCTCAAACATGCTGGATCAACATAGTTTTCCTGAGGCTAATAAGTAAATGTAAGGTGGTCTAGAGTTTGAGTCTTACCTCCTGTGTTTTCCTGGATTATTGCTCAACACAAAGGTCCTTAGTTTGAGTCCTATAATCGACCAAACAACCACACTAAATCAAATATCTAGCCTCTCCTATCTCGGATATAGAAACTAAGGATGGAGTTACTCACCAAGGGCCAAGGCTGCAGAAGGTTCCTTTGGCCAAATGTGTGTCTCAGGCGGACGTGCTTCTGGCGGCTGATGAGGCGGTCTGTCCGAACGGATCTGGCACGTTAGAAGTTGCAATAAGGAAGGCCAACACAGGTGCTACGCAGCGGGGTCGGGAGCAGGCGGATATGAAGGGCTTGTTCTTCCGTGATAAGGATCTAGGAAGGCACAAGTGCAGCCATGTAGTCTATTACGGAGGCATGAAAGCAAGGGAGAGAATAAGAGGGAAGACAACTCACCTTAACCGAAGGGCACTCAGGAACTCGAACCCTCACGTGATCTGTATGTGTGCAGCAGGCTCTAATGGCTGTGATTAAAATCGGTGAGCAGTGGCGATTGATGGAGTCGAAGGCCAATGGAAGCAGTCCAGAAGGAGAGTAGCAGGGGTAACGGTTGGAAGGCGCAAGAGTAGAAGATCCGGTAGACGTGAATGTTGGGAGAGAAGGCGTCCTCTGCTGCGTGATTTGCGGAGGAAATAGCGTTGAAGATCTCCTTCTGTCCAGCTCAACGTGCGTCGTGGGAAGCAGGCTTCCTGTGCAGTGGGCTGGCTCTTCTATGGGTTGCGAGGAGTAGGGGCACGACCCGTCTTCTTCCTGGGCTTGAGCAACTGTGTCCGGCGACAGGTTGTTGCAATGGGTTGGTTGGGCACGAGCAGAACTTGTTAAATGTCATCATGGTCTCGTCATGACCATGATGACATTTAACAAGGATAGCGGGGTGGGTTGAAGGTTGTCAAAGACTTTGTCATGACCTTGTCAACAGTCGTCATGGCTTCGTCTTAAACTCGTTAAATGTCATCATGGTCTCGTCATGACCTCGTCATAAGGTTGTCAAAATCTTGTCCATACACATGTCATGATTTTTATTAGGGTTTGGAAATTCATCATTTTATGTGACTAAAAAGTACATAAAATGATAGAATTTGTTTTAGTAAACCTTAGGTAGGATTAGGAAAGGTCAACGGAAAAAAAACGGTTTGACTCGGACTCAACGAAATTAAAATTTTCCGGATATTACACCTACCATGTTGAGATCAGTTAGTGATCATCGAGAGTAGAAGTAGGGAACTTCTAGCACGCTATAATAGATCTTTTAAAGATCATTGAGACTAGAAGTGTGTAGACTTGTAGCATTCGGTTAGTTTTTGATTCTCTATGTCTTGTTTGAATAGGTTTTCATCCTTTCCTTCGGAAAGTTGAGCAGTTAGTTGATTCTTGAGTTACCTTCGAGTGTGGTAAGTCCCTTGGACTTACTTAGCCACTCAATTTCCTTTCATTATTTACATTGTTGTCATCAATGAAAACCTGATTTTTCCATTCATTATACACTTTGTTTCCATTAAAGAAAACATGTGCTTAGTACATGTTTTTTTCCGGAATTTTTTTTTCAAAAGTTATTTTTTTTCAAAGACAAAATTCCAAATACTTTTTCTCGGAAATTTGGTTATATTTTTCCAATTATAATTTTATATATGTATAACTTACTTTGTATCAATATATGGACATATCAATTACACTAAACTACACATATTTAGTACAGGCAATGTGCATATCACCTACACTATATTATACATGATCTTTAATTTTGACTGCAAATGTCACTTACACTACAATGTGGTAGACATATTCAACACAAAATCTTGTCCATACACATGTCATGATTTAAATTAGGGTTTGGAAATTCATCATTTTATGTGACTAAAAAGTACATAAAATGATAGAATTTGTTTTAGTAAACCTTAGGTAGGATTAGGAAAGGTCAACAGAAAAAAAAACGGTTTGACTCGGACTCAACGGAATTAAAAATTTTCGGATATTACATCAGTGCCCCCTTAAAGTAAGTTTCGTCCCGAAACTTAGAATAAGGTATCTAAACAACGACTTCCAATATAGACTTGTATAACTTGGTCTCACTAAAATTTTAATCTAGTTTTTTAACATGCAACTACTCAGTCATCATAATCAAATAACTCACGTAAGAGAACACAATCATTCAATCCAAGCTAAAAAAACATAAGGTCAAACAAAACAACATCCGAGTAATAACTCGTCGGTACAGAATTAGCGGCTAACTCAGTAAAGAACTCGGGATAACTACGTCTAATGCTCTCCTTTGTCTCCCAAGTGGCCTCCTCGGCTCCGCGTCTAGATCACTGGATCCTCAACATCGGTATCTCCTTGGACCGCAAACGTCTAGTACTGCGCTTCAGAACAGCTACTGGGTACTCCACAAAAGGGTGGTCGGGTTCTACTATCAGATCATCGTGACTATGGATGTGTCTCGGGTCCGGTATATACCCTCTTAACTGAGATACATGAAATACCAGATGGACCCCCTCTAATCTCGGTGGCAGTGCTAATCGGTAAGAAACCTCTCCGACTCTCTCCAGGATCTCAAATGGTCCGATATATCGGGGACTCAACTTCCCCTTAATGCGTAAATGCCGGACGCCTCTCGTAGGTGACACTCTCAATCACACCGGTGCACCTACTCTAAACTCCAAGGTCAACGCCTTTTGTCGGCGTAAGATTTTTGACAACTCTGAGCTGCTAACATCCAGTCTCGGACTAGGGCAATCCGGGCGATGTCATTCTGTATCTGGTCTGGAGCTATTCCACCAGCTCTGCTAGGCTCATCCCAATACAATGGTGTGCGACATTGCCGCCCGTACAAAGTCTCATAAGGGGCCATCCCAATAGACGCGTGCCAACTGTTATTATATGAAAACTCTACAAGTGGAAGGTGATCTGGCCATACATGTCCCCAATCCAGTACACAAGCCCGCAATATGTCCTCTAACGTCTAGATGGTCCTCTCAAACTGACCGTCGGTATGTGGGTGGTAAGCAGTAGGAAAGTGGGGACTCGTCCCCAAAGCAGTATGTACCTGCTGCCAAAATCTCGAGGTGAAAATTTCATCCTTGTCGGAGACGATAGTCATCGGTACTCCATGGAGTCTCACAATGTGTCTGGTGAACTCCTTAGCTAGATGACTTACTGGCCACGTTTCCTTAATCGGAATGAAACGTGTGGTCTTCGTAAGACGGTCTACCACTACTCAAATAGCATCAAAACCTCTACTGAGTCTCAATCATGTGACAAAATCTATAGATATATCCTCCTACTTCCACCGTGGTACTGGCAGTGGGTGGAGCTCTCCTCCGGACCTACGATGCTCAATCTTGACCTGTTGACAGGTCGCACACTGAGCGACATACCGATCAACATCGGGCTTCAAACCACCCCACCAGAAGGAACGTCTCACATCCTTGTACATCTTACTCGCTCCAAGATATACTGAGTATGGGGTAGCATGAGCCACACCTAATATCCTCTGTCTCAACTCACTATTTAATGGTACACAAATGCGGTCCTGGCGTCTAATCACTCCATCAACACCAATAGTAAACTAAGGTGCCTCATCTCGAGATATCCTGTCTCGGATCCTGGGCAAGTCTCCTGCTTCTATTGGATCTCACCCAACAAATCAGGAAGTAACTCCAAAGTAGCCAGCAGACGAACTGTATCAGGAAACTGAATCTTTACCTCTAACCAAACCAGATCTCTTTGCAATTATGGTTGTACCGTCTACCGGGCTATCGCCTTCTACCGAGGCGTCCTCCGACTCAAAGCGTCAGCTATTATATTTGCCATTCTAGGGTGGTAGAGAATTTCAAGGTCGAAATCATTGATCAACTCTAGCCACCGCCTCTGGCGGTTATTCAACTCCCGCTGCGTGAATATGTATTTTAGACTCTTATTGTCTGAGAGGATCTAACATGTCACCCCATAGAGATAGTGACGCCAGATCTTAAGAGCATGAGCCACCACAGCTAACTCTAGGCCGTGTGTGGGGTAGTTCTCCTCATACATCTTCAACCGTCGAGGCGCATAGGCTATGGCCTTACCCCTCGGTATCAAAACACACCCCCAAGCTGTAACACCCCAAAATTTTCAACTCGGGGAGTTACTGGTGAGGACCGCACAGTGGGTCCCGATCTTAGTTTGACAACAACTTAACATGATCTTACAACAAGGCACAGATAAGGAAAAACCGGAAATCATAAAATAATTCTTAACAATGTATGAATGTGACCAGAACAACTAATAGCCGGAAAACGTAATATAACAAGGTACGGAAAGAACGACGAGGAACAAAGTCCAACTGAAAAACCCACAAATAAAGGAACTGTAAAACGTCCTAAAAGTACGACACCCCGGCTGACCACTACCGTCCGGATCACTCGGCATCTGCTCTAACCTGTGGCAAATCTACACAACATATCAACAGTTAGCTAACTATCCAAATATAAGTAGAATGACAACAGCACAAACACAAGCAGAAATAAAAATAAACAAACATCATGTTGGCACTCAACCGTTTATTATCTATTATTTAAGTGATTCACATTATTCAATTTAAGTTGTGGCACGAGAGCTATTAACAGCTCTCGCCTCCGTTCCTTATCCAACTGGGTGTAGGTGTAGCTGACCTCCGCCGGTAGCATCACTACAAACCGAGTGTGGACTAGTCCCTAAAGAAACCCCCAGCGCCCTCAAGCTAACTGAGCAGAATGCCACCGCCCGTTACTCTTAGGCCAAGGTATAGGTCGGTATATATTTATTACTAAAATATAACTATAAACATCTCATTCACACACCACTACCATTATTCATACTCATATTTAGAAGTCAGCTAAGTAAGCCCAAAGGACTTACCTGATATAAAGCTCGACTCTTTGTAAACCAACTCGCTCTGTAAACTGTAGCAACTCAGTTGCCTGCCAAAGGGGATAAGTGCATTAGCACACTCCCACGTAGTTAGAAGTCTAAGACTTCTAAAATAGAATAATGTATTAAGACATAACTAGTTGCAGTATTAATTTAGGGTAAAATGACCATTTTACCCTTGGTCCCGAAATTCCCGAAAATTCTAAAATTCATGTCTAAACTCCTATTTGAGATTCTAAAATCATATTCTAACTCCCAAAGCTTCGTTTGCTTCCAAACTAACATTTTTCCTATGTTTCTATTTTCCGGAAGATCGTAAAGGTCTAACTTCGATTCCAAATATAAAATTCGTAAAAGCTTATAACAATTCCGAATTAAATCTCTAGATCATCTATGAGGTTCTATCTAACCTTAGGAGAAAGAATTCCTCAAAACTGTTCAGCCATTATTTTTATAAAAATTCACAAAGTTGGCTACTACACTTATTATTCCTATACTTAGCCAAAAATCTATGTTTACCAAAAACTGCTCAACTACCTAACTTCGGGAGCTTATAACTTCTAATCCGACCGTTCATTTCCTCTCAAATTTTTATACCATATACTACGTATAACCGTCTACAACATATCCAAAATTCAACGGTGGATCTTTATCCAAACGCTCAAACATTGGTCGACAAGGTGGGCAGTTTCTAACTTAAAAGCTGAAGAAAAAAAATGAATTTACAGCAGTCCTACCATTTTGTTTAAACGACTCAGCAGCTACCTATCACTAACCTAACCCTGTTCAAGGCCAAACTACAGCAACTCATCAATCTAGCCTTAAGGAAACGGTATACATACATAAGACCATACATTAACCTTCCCATTAAAACTAATCAGAAACCTATTTTAAACCAAGTATAGGCTCTTACCGGGTTGCAGCTAGAAGGGTAATTCGTTGTTGGTTCCGATCTGCACCACTAATCTGTAAGTGTTGGTCGATCTCACAGTAGGGACAGAAGGAGACAGGCTCGTTGCAGTAGTTGTAACTCGATGGACTCAGCCTTTCGGTTCTGTAGGTGGCTGCAGTTTGAGGCCTAGCAGTGTCGGACGAAAGAACAAGTAGAGAAGGATGGTGAGTGCTGTACGCAGGAAGGTCGGTAGAGAGATTGAGGTGAAGACGGAAATAAGACTCACTGCACTAACCTCTTGAAGCGGCTGGATGTGTTCCGAAGGCTAGTGTGGATCCGTTGCTGCCTTCGTTTGATGATGGAGAGTCGGGAGAGAAGGGATGCTCGACATGCTGTTAGCGAAGGGAGGAGATGACGGTTGCTGTGAATCTGGACAGAATTAACGTGTGGTTGTCTGCTGAACAGAAGGTGAGTTTCCTTCCTAATTTAACGGCTGTTACATAGGGATTTATGGCCAATTAATTGCTGCAGAATATTCTTCCAGCTGGCTTAAATTGTCGTGGGTATGCAGAAGGTAAAGGGCTGCTCTTTCCTGGGCTGGAATAGGCGAGTTGCTGCTGTTGGGCTGAACGTGCACCTCAGCAGGACAGGAACTGGGCTGCTATCTTGGGCTGCTGGGCACGAGTTGAAGAAGGTAAGGCAGGAGCTGGCTGAAGACGGGCAAGGCAGTGGGCTGGAGTAAGCAGCAGGCGCTACTGGGCTGCAGCAGCTGGGCTGGAGAAGGCAGCAGGCGGCTGGATCCGTTGGGACTGAACGGGCTGCTGGCGCTGGGCTGTCAACAGCCTGTCTGGGCTTGTCACAGACTTGTCACAGCCTTGTCTGGCCTTGTCACAGACTCGTCACAGCCTTGTCTAGCCTTGTCACAGCTTCGTCACAGCCTTATCTGGACCTTGTCACAGCTTCGTCACAGACTTGTCCGGGCCTTGTCATATTCTAAATTAGGGCTAAACTTATTATTTTAGGTGAAGGTAAGCTACCTAAGATGATAAATTTTATAAAGATCCTATCATTTTATGTGAAGGGGAAGTTACATAAAATGATAAACTTTTAAAGGATTCCATCATTTTATGTGAAGGGGATCTACATAAAATGATAAATTTTATCATAATATGTCTAACTAAGTAGACGGATATGAATCAACTGATCGAGATCGGGTTTATAACAGAAATAGACGGAATAAAAATTTCGGATATTACATCAGTACCCCCTTAAAAATAAGTTTCGTCCCGAAACTTAGATTAAGGTATTTACCCCAAACATTTCCCTTCAAGAGTTATATTCTAGCATGCAAACTAATCACGTCATCAAGCACATAAACATAAACAATCATTTAAACATATAATCACAGAAATCATATAAGGTTTCGTCTCAGTACTAACCCGTCGATACTGAGGTAGCGGCTAACTCCGCAAAGAACTCAGGGTAATTACGTCTAATACTCTCCTCTGTCTCCCAGGTAGCCTCATCAGCTCCTCGTCTAGACCACTGAATCCTCAGCATCGGTATCTCCTTAGAACGCAGGCGCCTAATACTACGCTCTAGGACGGCTACTGGATACTCCACAAAAGTGTGGTCTGGCTCGACTATCAGATCCTCATGACTGATGACGTGTCTAGGATCCGGTATGTACTCTCTCAGCTGAGATACATGAAAAACTGGGTGTACTCTCTCTAATCTCGATGGCAGTGCTAGTCGGTAGGCAACCTCTCCGACTCTCTCTACGATCTCAAATGGGCCAACATATCGGGGACTCAGCTTTCCCTTAATGCCGAAACGTATAACTCCTCTCGTAGGTGACACTCTCAACCACACCTGTGCACCTACTCTAAACTCCAAAGGTCGACGCCTTTTGTCGGCGTAGGACTTCTGACGACTCTGAGCTGCTAACATCCTCTCCCGGACTAAGGCAATCCGGCCGATGTCATCCTGTATTTGGTCTGGTATTACTCCATCAGCCTTGCTAGGCTCATCCCAACACAACGGTGTACGACACCTCCGTCCGTACAAAGCCTCATAAGGTGCCATCCCAATAGACGCATGCCAACTGTTATTATATGAAAACTCTATCAGTGGGAGATGATCTGGCCATACCTGTCCCCAATCTAGCACACATGCCCGCAACATATCCTCTAAAGTCTGAATGGTCCTCTCGGACTGACCGTCTGTCTGTGGGTGGTAGGCAGTGGTAAAGTGGAGACTCGTCCCCAGAGCAGTATGTACCTGCTGCCAAAATCTCGAGGTAAAACGTCCATCCCTGTCGGAGACGATAGTCCTCGGTACTCCATGGAGTCTCACAATGTGCCTAGTGAACTCCTCTGCTAGACGACTTACCGGCCACGTTTCCTTAATCGGAATGAAACGTGCGGTCTTCGTCAGACGGTCTACCACTACCCAAATGGCATCAAAACCTCTGCTGAGCCTCAATCCTGTAACAAAATCCATAGATATATCCTCCCACTTCCAATGTGGTACCGGAAGTGGGTGGAGCTCCCCACCGGACCTACGATGCTCAATCTTGACCTGCTGACAGGTCGCACACTAGGCTACATATCGGGCCACATCAGGCTTCAAACCACCCCACCAGAAGGAACGTCTCACGTCCTTATACATCTTACTCGCTCCTGGATGTACGGAGTAAGGGGTAGCATGAGCCTCACCTAGTATCCTCTGTCTCAACTCAATGTCTGATGGCACACAGATACGATCCTGCCGTCTCATCACTCCATCGGCACCAATAGTGAACTGAGGTGCCTCATCTCGTGACATCCGGTCTCGGATCCGGGTCAAAGTCGGACAGGTCTCCTGCTTCTGTCGGATCTCACCCAACAGGTCAGGAAGTAACTCTAAGGTGGCTAACTGATGAGTTGTATCGGGGAACTGGATCTCTACCTCCAACCAAGCTAAGTCTCTCTGCAACTTTGGCTGTACTGTCAACCGAGCTATCGCCTTCTCCCGAGGCGTCTTCCGACTCAAAGCGTCAGCAACTACATTCGCCTTTCCGGGGTGGTAGAGAATCTCAAGGTCAAAATCCTTGATCAACTCTAGCCACCGCCTCTGGCGGTTATTCAACTCCCGCTGAGTGAATATGTACTTCAGACTGTTATGGTCTGTGAAGATCTGACAGGTCGCTCGATAGAGATAATGACGCCAGATCTTAAGAGCATGTACTACCGCAGCTAACTCCAGGTCATGGGTGGGGTAGTTCTCCTCATACGTCTTCAGCTGTCGAGACGCATATGCTATGACCTTACCCCTCTGCATCAAGACACACCCCAAGCCCAGCTTGGATGCGTCACTGTACACTACAAAGTCCTCTGTACCCTCAGGCTGTGCTAAGATCGGAGCAGACGTCAATCTCCTCTTCAGCTCCTCAAAACTCTGCCGACACGGCTCAGACCAGACGAACCGAGTAGTCTTCCTTAGGAGAGAAGCAAGTGGTCGGGCGATCAGGGAAAACCCTTCCACAAACCGACGGTAATAACCTGCCAATCCAAGGAAGCTGCGAACCTCCTTAACATTCCTCGGAGGTTGCCAAGAGGACACTGACTCAATCTTCGCCGGGTCGACCTTAATCCCCTCAGCAGTCACTACATGGCCTAGGAAAGCCACCTCTGACATCCAGAACTCACCCTTGGATAGCTTAGCATATAGCTGGCTATCCTGTAGAATCTGTAACACTGTCCTCAAGTGTCCGGCATGCTCCTCTCGACTTCTAGAGTAAACTAGAATGTCGTCAATGAAGACCACCACAAACTGGTCTAAGAAGTCGATGAAAATCCCATTCATCAACTCCATAAATACTGCTGGCGCATTAGTGAGCCCGAATGGCATCACTACAAACTCATAGTGGCCATACCTAGTCCGGAATGCCGTCTTAGGTATGTCCTGGTCTCTCACTCTCAGCTGGTGATAACCCGATCTCAAATCTATCCTCGAAAACACTGACGCTCCATGCAGCTGGTCCAGCAGATCATCTATGCGAGGCAGTGGATACTTATTCTTGATGGTGACCTTGTTCAACTCCCGGTAATCAATACACAGCCTCATCGATCCATCCTTCTTCCTCACAAATAATACTGGTGCGCCCCAGAGAGAAACACCAGGACGTATAAAGCCCTTCTCTGCTAACTCCTCTAACTGCTTCTCCAACTCAAACAGCTCTATTTGTGTGGAATGCTAAGTAACTTCTATCTGGTCTGACGTAGGATCTGATCAAAATTATCTACTTCTTCTTACTCCTCTCGTGCTTCTAATACGACTTCATATGTACTAACTATGATTTGTACCCTTTCCTTAGCCGGTAAGTGCACAACTGTTCGCAACCATTCTCTTTATATCATCAATGATATAAGGGGTCATTTTTGACCGTCAATTCTTCCTTTACCATTTTAATTAGATTTACTGACTTGACTTATTCGGTGTTACTTGTACTTGTATCGATTTGACTTTACAATTGTCGTATTTGATCTCTTTAAGGACTTCTCCACATGTCGATAAAATTCATTTGTGACCTTGTGGTCATTCTTCTTATATGCCAACCCGTCACTACTAATTAACCCGCACATGTAAGGCTCCGTTGTTACCATTTAGTCTATAGCTGACCTTCTGCAATATCATAGACTTACTTTTCTTCTATCTCTTTGAAGTTTGATTTACTTGGTGGAATCTATCTCCTCCAGTTTCTACGTTTATACTCCTTTAGCTTCGCCGGTAGCATACATAAGACCATACATTACTACAAACCGAGTGTGGACTAGTCCCTAATCCAACTGGGTGTGGACTAGCATACATAAGACCAAAGCTCTCGCCTCCGTTCCTTATCCAACTGGGTGTAGGTCTAGCTGACCTCCGCCGGTAGCATCACTACAAACCGAGTGTGGACTAGTCCCTAAAGAAACCCCCAGCGCCCTCAAGCTAACTGAGCAGAATGCCACCGCCCGTTACTCTTAGGCCAAGGTATAGGTCGGTATATATTTATTACTAAAATATAACTATAAACATCTCATTCACACACCACTACCATTATTCATACTCATATTTAGAAGTCAGCTAAGTAAGCCCAAAGGACTTACCTGATATAAAGCTCGACTCTTTGTAAACCAACTTGCTCTGTAAACTGTAGCAACTCAGTTGCCTGCCAAAGGGGATAAGTGCATTAGCACACTCCCACGTAGTTAGAAGTCTAAGACTTCTAAAATAGAATAATGTATTAAGACATAACTAGTTGCAGTATTAATTTAGGGTAAAATGACCATTTTACCCTTGGTCCCGAAATTCCCGAAAATTCTAAAATTCATGTCTAAACTCCTATTTGAGATTCTAAAATTATATTCTAACTCCCAAAGCTTTGTTTGCTTCCAAACTAACATTTTTCCTATGTTTCTATTTTCCGGAAGATCGTAAAGGTCTAACTTCGATTCCAAATATAAAATTCGTAAAAGCTTATAACAATTCCGAATTAAATCTCTAGATCATCTATGAGGTTCTATCTAACCTTAGGAGAAAGAATTCCTCAAAACTGTTCAGCCATTATTTTTATAAAAATTCACAAAGTTGGCTACTACACTTATTATTCCTATACTTAGCCAAAAATCTATGTTTACCAAAAACTGCTCAACTACCTAACTTCGGGAGCTTATAACTTCTAATCCGACCGTTCATTTCCTCTCAAATTTTTATACCATATACTACGTATAACCGTCTACAACATATCCAAAATTCAACGGTGGATCTTTATCCAAACGCTCAAACATTGGTCGACAAGGTGGGCAGTTTCTAACTTAAAAGCTGAAGGAAAAAAATGAATTTACAGCAGTCCTACCATTTTGTTTAAACGACTCAGCAGCTACCTATCACTAACCTAACCCTGTTCAAGGCCAAACTACAGCAACTCATCAATCTAGCCTTAAGGAAACGGTATACATACATAAGACCATACATTAACCTTCCCATTAAAACTAATCAGAAACCTATTTTAAACCAAGTATAGGCTCTTACCGGGTTGCAGCTAGAAGGGTAATTCGTTGTTGGTTCTGATCTGCACCACTAATCTGTAAGTGTTGGTCGATCTCACAGTAGGGACAGAAGGAGACGGGCTCGTTGCAGTAGTTGTAACTCGATGGACTCAGCCTTTCGGTTCTGTAGGTGGCTGCAGTTTGAGGCCTAGCAGTGTCGGACGAAAGAACAAGTAGAGAAGGATGGTGAGTGCTGTACGCAGGAAGGTCGGTAGAGAGATTGAGGTGAAGACGGAAATAAGACTCACTGCACTAACCTCTTGAAGCGGCTGGATGTGTTCCGAAGGCTAGTGTGGATCCGTTGCTGCCTTCGTCTGATGATGGAGAGTCGGGAGAGAAGGGATGCTCGACATGCTGTTAGCGAAGGGAGGAGATGACGGTTGCTGTGAATCTGGACAGAATTAATGTGTGATTGTCTGCTGAACAGAAGGTGAGTTTCCTTCCTAATTTAACGGCTGTTACATAGGGATTTATGGCCAATTAATTGCTGCAGAATATTCTTCCAGCTGGCTTAAATTGTCGTGGGTATGCAGAAGGTAAAGGGCTGCTCTTTCCTGGGCTGGAATAGGCGAGTTGCTGCTGTTGGGCTGAACGTGCACCTCAGCAGGACAGGAACTGGGCTGCTATCTTGGGCTGCTGGGCACGAGTTGAAGAAGGTAAGGCAGGAGCTGGCTGATGACGGGCAAGGCAGTGGGCTGGAGTAAGCAGCAGGAGCTACTGGGCTGCAGCAGCTGGGCTGGAGAAGGCAGCAGGCGGCTGGATCCGTTGGGACTGAACGGGCTGCTGGCGCTGGGCTGTCAACAGCCTGTCTGGGCTTGTCACAGACTTGTCACAGCCTTGTCTGGCCTTGTCACAGACTCGTCACAGCCTTGTCTAGCCTTGTCACAGCTTCGTCACAGCCTTGTCTGGACCTTGTCACAGCTTCGTCACAGACTTGTCCGGGCCTTGTCATATTCTAAATTAGGGCTAAACTTATTATTTTAGGTGAAGGTAAGCTACCTAAGATGATAAATTTTATAAAGATCCTATCATTTTATGTGAAGGGGAAGTTACATAAAATGATAAACTTTTAAAGGATTCCATCATTTTATGTGAAGGGGATCTACATAAAATGATATATTTTATCATAATATGTCTAACTAAGTAGACGGATATGAATCAACTGATCGAGATCGGGTTTATAACAGAAATAGACGGAATAAAAATTCCGGATATTACACAAGCCCAGCTTGGATGCGTCACTGTATAGCACAAAGTCATTTGTACCCTTTCTATACAAAATATCAGATGCATATGATTTTCTCAAAATCAAATTCCTCGCATCACATTTAATATGTTTTCCTTATACTCATGTCGTTTTACCTTCTTTAAATCTTTACCACCAGTAGGATAGTTAAATCCCTTTGAGTTTCCTCGTATACGTCTTACGGACCACGTTGGTTGGTCTTATTACTTTTATCAACTCTTATTTCATCAATCGAGCTTGAATTTTCATTGAAGTACCACCATTTATCATAAAACTCTTATATAGACACCTTTCGGTTATTATCTCATTGGGGTAATACCGGATCCATTTAGCAACCTCTAGTCATTCAATTTTACTCCTTCTCATGTCTTTTCTAGCCAACATGTAGATTCCATCTACAATCACCTCACAACTCGATCAGACATTTCACTAAGGATGTAAATCATACTCTCTATGTTTGTGCCGCCCCTACAATTCCAATTATTCGGTGTCACATAAGACCAAAGCTCTCGCCTCCGTTCCTTATCCAACTGGGTGTAGGTCTAGCTGACCTCCGCCGGTAGCATCACTACAAACCGAGTGTGGACTAGTCCCTAAAGAAACCCCCAGCGCCCTCAAGCTAACTGAGCAGAATGCCACCGCCCGTTACTCTTAGGCCAAGGTATAGGTCGGTATATATTTATTACTAAAATATAACTATAAACATCTCAATCACACACCACTACCATTATTCATACTCATATTTAGAAGTCAGCTAAGTAAGCCATTTTTTACGGTGTCACATCTTTAATCACAAGGACTTCTTCTGTCAATCTAGAAAGGTTGAACCCATTTTTTTCTCGGAGGAGCACCATCAGTCCTACTTGTGTGGAATGCTAAGACATAGGACATGTCCACAATCATCTGTTTCTTCTTACTCTTCTAGTTCTTCTTACAGGGATCCCTTCATACTAACTTTGATATGTACTTTTCCTTAGTCAGTAGTAAGTAACTACTCACAACAATTCCCTTTACACCATTACTATCATCAATGGTCATTCCCGACCGTCAAGAGCTTCTCTTTAATATCTTTATTAGAGTTATCATATTGGACTCATTCATTGTTACCATCAAGGCTACTAGTACTTGTATTTATTTAACTTCACCATTATCGTCGTTGATCGCTGGAAGAAATTCACCAGATGTCGGTAAATTTCCTTTATAACCTTATGGTTATTCTTCTTATCTGTCAACCAACCATCACTAGTTAGCCAGCACATGTAAATTCTCTGTTGTTACCAATTAGTCTGTAGTTGACCTTCTATAAGATCGTAGACTTACTTTTCTTCTATCTCTTTTGAGGTTTGATATGTAACGCCCCAAAATTTTGGCGCGTTTTCAATTTTTATTTTCCGGCTTTTATCGATATTTTATTAGCTTAAATATTTTTAAAAGGTATTTTTATTAAATAATATATCATTCCCCGAGTATATTTATATTTTGAATACGTTTATTATTATTTCTACGGAATAATTCGGAAAATTTTCCGATCCGAAAATCCCGTTCCGAATGTTTTTGATCGAGTTATTCTATTACACTTTTCCTTTTATTTCATTTCATTTATTTTATTTAATTTTTTTTTCTCCTTTTTCATTCCCTCATTTCTTTCCAAACTGAAGAATTGACCTTCTGGGTTCTATTTGCCGCCCCTACCCTGCAGCCCTAGCTAGGCCAACTCTTGAGATCCTCCTACCTGACCCTCGCTTATGCCTTGACCCCTCGTCCCTTCTGCGCTACCCAGTCTCCTCTCCTATACCCTTCTATTGCTTCACCTCTCATGGCATCCTCCCCTCAACTGGACTCTCCCCATCTTCTTCCCTCTACACTGCACTCCGACGCCATTGCTTGCTTCCTTCTCTCCACCCCCGACAAGGGGAGCCTTCCCACCACGCGACGCCGGAAATGTAGCTGTTGACACCAACGTCCTAGCCGACCAGAGATCGGAGCCTTGAGCACCACCCTCTGCATCTCTCACCCCGCAGTCGTCGCAGGAGAGGGCACTTGCTTCACCTGCGCAGGCCTAGCCCTGCACCACCGGACCGCCATTAACAGTGCCACAAGATGCCGGAGAGGCCTCGCCCCGTGTCGCCCCACGCCAGCAGCTTACTTCTTCTCTGTAACTGTTCGTTGAGGGAGTCGATTTCTTCACACCGGAAAGCCACACCGCCTCGCTGTGCCACCAAATGACCACCGGAGGGAGTCCATCGAAGCCTCCCTGCCTTGGCTCTGCCTTCGCCTCATCCGGCTAGATCCGCCTCGCTGAGTTCCTGAATGCTGCCCTGCTTCCCCCTTTTCTTTGATTAATTCACGCAGGTTATAAATTATGTGGGGAAGAAGCCTTATTAGGGTTTATTCTTTCAGCCCCTTTTTCTTGCTAATTACATTTTTGTGACCTATGTTCAGTATTTACATTAATGACCCAACATTTTGACCTTTTGCAAATTGCCCCTTGCAGAATTAATTTACTGATTTGGCCCAATTTTTTTTATTTACAAAGAATGACCCATATTTAGGGAATTGTATAAATTGTCCCTGAAAACGTGTTACCGGTTTTTAACCTTGGATTTTAACTACGGGGATACTCTTATATTTATATATACTATATAATATGCCTTTGTTGGATTAATTCGGTTATGACTCAAAGATTTAATCCCTGGTTTTAACGTTGACTTTTGAAAACGAGTTTTCCTTAGATTTATATATGTAAATTATTCCGTTCAAATTTAGCGTATAAGCTAAATTTGTATAGTTTTGGTGTTAGGTTCGGAAGCGTCCTGATAAAGACCTAACAAGTCCAAGCTGACATTCTTAGATCGTCTTCTGTCTTTTGACGTCATGTGAGTACCCTCTTCCTCGAATTTCTGATCTTACTCGATTTAGTTATGTTTAGTATTAGAATCATGCTAGGTTGGATCTAGCATAACTTAGTGTGAATACCAAGTAGTGGTTATGGACCTTAGGTGAGTGCTTGAGGATTGTGAAATGTTTTATGACTTGAGATGTTGATGTTATCTTGTGAGGTTTGAGAATTGGAGTATATGGTTGTTGAGTTTATGTGCTAGGATATGTGTATCCTAACATGGTGTTGTTACCGTTGCGTCTGTTTGGATGTTTATCCTAGTATGTACTACGGGTTATGATCCTGCGAGATCATAGGGTCTAGAAGTCTAAGGACTTCTAGCTTGTGTTGAGTGGGATAAGAGCATGAAAGATTCTAGGATGCGGCCCTAGAATGTGAGTCAAATGATCTCGCGTAGGTCATTTGTGTAGAAGTCTTAAACTTCTTGAGTTGAGCGAGTGGTTGATATAGTTATCTTCTTGTTAGCAGATTGTGGACTCATTCCCAAGGGAAGCGAGAGTGTTGTGAGTTGAGTGTGGCGATAAGGTAAGTCTCCGGACTTACTTAGCTCGTATTCCTTGTATTAGCATTGATGTGTGTTTGGTGGTGTGTATTTATTGTTTATTGTTTATTGTTATAACAACTAAACCGGAATTAGGATTACCGACCTATTTATTATTTTCGGCCCAAGTGTATGATAACGGGCGGTGACAACTTGCCTGGCTCCCGCGAGAGCTAGGAGGTTCTCGGCGACTATCCCGTGCTGGTAGACGGTCGGATGCATCAGTACCATTCCATGCCGGTAAGTAGGGACCGAGGCGAGTTTCGGTGACTCTCGTGTCACAACCTAAGTTGAATTAGAACGGGATACGACGTAATAATAATAAAGATAATAAATCGGATTGGTGTGCTTTTATGTATGTTGTATGCTTGTGATGAGATTACTTGTGTATGTGCCTTTCCCATTAATTCTAATGCTTCGAATATGAGCTAACGGTTTTATACCGATTGTTGTAGATTGCCTTGCAAGTTAGAATGCGGCCGAGGGATCCGGAAGAGTGGGCAGCCGGGGTCCGTACATTTTAGGATTTGGTTTTGGGTAGAGTCGAGTTTGAGTATTATATTTATTGTATGTTGTATGGCGTTTAGCCTTTGGGGTTGTACTTTTCGGCTGAAGTCCTTTGTTGCATTCTTTCGGGTTTTTCTTTTCATTGCATAAAAATATATTTCAGTTTTGGCCTTTAATTGTGCCTTGTTGCAAGATCCGGTGAAATTGTTGTCAAGCTAAGGGTCGGGATCCATTGTGAGGTCCCAACCCGTAGCATCCCGATTCCCGCGGATTCGGGGTGTTACAAAAGTGGTATCAGAGCCTAGGTTGACAACAATGGCACTCGCAATCTTCTAAAGGCCGAATAAGGAATAAACAGAACCCCGCGGGTTTTGAGTTTTCGTTTTCAAAATCACATGCATGAGTCGGGGTAGAATGTACGGACTACCACTCCTTCCGCGGATATCGGCAGGATAGTTTATTGGATTTTTAGTATATATATGTGTATATATGTATATATGTAGATATGTATCGTGAACTTAGGATGTTTTGGACTATTATTATATGTGGATTGTAGTTGCATGATGGACTTGATGTATATGTATAGTTATATGTGGACTATTATACGTGTTAGACCTTGTTTTGTTGTAATGGATTTACGGATGTGTTATATTAGTAGTAATGTTAACATAGGACTTATATATAGTTATATATACATACACATATGATATGCTAGTATTATATTAGTAGTAGTAGACCTTATAGTTAAGATGATCGGAAGCTATCATCCCCCTTGGACAAACGCTTTTATTTTTAGGATTAGGATAGTATATATACGATGATGAGTATGCTCAAGTGCGAGTTGAGCATCACGTTCTGGCAAACGCCCTAGCGATTCATAGGAATCCTTTTGGGGACGTCAAAGAAATCATTTGAAGGATAAAGAGGACATTAGCGGCATTGACGAACAAATAGAAGGGAACTTTGAGACAACTTAAGAGAAATCGAGATGGAAGCAATACTAGTAAAGGGAGCAACATTTAGTGTAGAAGCGGTTCTGAAGAGGCCATGATCGAACGACGACGAGACCAAGGGAGATAAAAAACATAAGTTCTTCAAGAAGATGCGTGGACAACTAAAGATGCGAATTGAGGAGGAGAGGGATACATTCTAACAAGGTTAAAGGTGGCATTCCATTAAGATGTGGAGTTTTCTTTAGACTCTCCTAAGCATTTGAGTCAAGACGAGAAGAGTGATCGAACCATTTGCTAAAGATTTGAGATACCGTAAGTTAAGCTTACGAGGTACCAAAAAGTAAAGTTTCAACATTACTAGAGTTATGAGAAGAAGGGCATGGCGGGAATTCACGTGGAGTTGGCTGGTTTCCGTTATAATGATAAGGCTAAGAAACGCCAAGAAGAAGGAAGTGTGTATAAATGATGATCCCAAGAAGATGAACGACGAAACGAGGAGCTTTGATCGAGAGACTTAAGATACCAACCAACATGAATGCGAGTGGATGCTAGCTAGTGCTATAATATTTGGGAGGGCGCACTTGAAAGACATCAAGGAAGAATGCTTAAGTCTATGAAAGGGAGTTATATGAAACAACAAGGCAAAGAAGATATAGTTATCTTAGAGAAGTAGAAGGAAGCGTGGAACGTAGAAAGAGTTAAGAAAGGGGGTGAAGAGTGATATGATGAAATGAAGTTTAAGGTAGAGTACCCCGAGAGGGTAGCCTTTAAGAGTATGATAACATGGAGGGTAGGAAGAATGGTGAGCCATTGAACTTGGAGAAGGCCAGCTATAAGCTACTCGGTGACAACCAAGAACGCACATGTGCGGGTTGTATACTAGTGATTGTATAAGGGAAGAGTAACCCAGGATGTGAGATCATGAAGAAGGGGAACAAGAAGTGGAACATGCGTGGTGGTTGAATGTTAGTAATAGGAGGTGCATTAACGGAAGCATAAACGTTTTAATCAAGTAACATCCTATCGATTCTAACAAGTGATGATAACGTATGTTGTGGAGGGATTGTAACGATCTGGTACGACGTTCTTAGGTCATGGGGATTGTTATGTATAGAAACGACACAGATAAGAACTGTTAAGGTTTGATAAGAGTTAAGGGTATAGAGGAGCGAGAGGAAGTGAGGTTTTTCTATAGTTGATGTACGTAAATGAAAATACGTAAATAAGATGCATGATATGTTTGTGGTAATGAAGGGTATGCTTTCGCGAGCAAAAGATGAGATAGAGGGGTCAAACTCACATGGAAGAGGCATGATGGCTATGGCGTGAAAGAGGGGAACCTAGATTAGAGCAACGCTGCAAGATTAGAGTTATGATGATTTAGTGCTTGGTGAAGTGATGAGTGGATCTTTCAGTGATTGCGGTTGGAGAATTTTGCCAAAGGCATACTTGTAGGGTTGTGAAGATTGTTCATGGAATACCAAGAGATGCTTAAGGTGACCAACAAGAGTAAGAGAAGACTGAAGTTTTAAGTTGGTTGTCAATATGAGATGTACAAGATGTACATGAAAGATTGAGGATAGAGCCTCTATGGTCGGTTTGACAATTGCATAAGAAAATGAAGTAAGTTCTACACCTACTCGAATGAATGATGCAAGCTTAGGTAGAATACAAAAGAACTACCCCAATATGTTGGGATGTATGAGAGAGCGAAGAAAATAAGATTGATTTGTTATAAGACGTGATTATGCCCTACAGTTAGGACGGTTGGGGCAACACATAAGTATGAGTTCTTAAAAGGTTATTACGACCATGCCTTCAAGGTGAAAAAGATGGAACAATATGGATTCAAGAGAAGAAGGACCCTCGATAGAGAACAGACACGGTCATAGCCGAAGAGGGAATAATAAATGAGTCTTAAAGACGTCACCTCAATAGATTGAGGTAGATCAATTGTGTCATGACCATTTGCAAAGTGATAAGACAAGATTGTGTCGATTATTACGAAATGTGACGGAAAGAGAAAAGATGGAACTAGAGATATCACGGATTTCAATACATCGGAGTGTGGATTTTGCCACTAAGGTTGATCTTGACGTAACTCCGACGTCCAAGGCACCGTATAGGATGACAGTTGTAAAGATATGTGAGTCGAAGAAGCATTTGAAAGACCAATAGCAAGGACTTGTTTATAAAGGTCCATTAGAACCTATGCACTGCCATAGAGAACACCAGACATTATCTTAAACTCTTGTTTTGAAGTTATTATGGAGAACACTAGTTGCGGAAAGAGAGACGGTTATCTCCGTTTGTACATCGATTACAATGAGTCGAACTAGATTATGGTGAAGGGTAAGTATCCCTTAAAACGAATAGATGATCTACTAGATCGTTTACAAGGGTCAGTAGTCTCTTCTAAGATTAAGTTAAGACCTAATTGTCACTGTTTGAGAATTCGAGACTGGGATATTGAAAATTAACGCAACCCGGACCAACAAGGGTCACTACGAGTTGTAGTTGTTCCTTATGGGCTTATTGATGCCCCGGATAAGATATTTTTGGTCTACTCTTGAAGAAGATAAAAGTTGTACCCGGGATGGAAAACCCCGAAAAATGTGGGAGAAGTTACTAGTTTTCTTAGATGTGCTGAACTTTACCCAAAAATGTGAAGAGAGAAGTCGTATAACACCATTTATGGTACCTCCAAATGACAATGAAGTTTTGTATGGGATGAAGAATTGACAATAAAGTTGCTGAGAGTTAAGAGGGGATTCATTGGTGCAAATGTTTTAATTTACCATGAGGTACTATGGGTTTGAAGTGTACCAGAGATTCTTCAAAACAAGGTCTTGATCGAGTATTGAGGAGCGATGTAAAAGTAATAGCATACATGTCTTGTTGGTAGAAGTAGTATGGAGTAAAGTACTTCCTTTGTTACTTTGAATTGCAACAAGAATTTAGGAAACGTAGCATCAAAGTTTAGTTTGACGAGAACCAAAGCCCAAGGTGTTGATGGGAAGATTTGATCTTCATTAGAGGCGATCAAGAGAAACATAATGGAAATGTTGCATTGAGGAAGACCCGAGAAGAAAGTTGAGTTTCAGATATATTAGACCTTTTCAAATCTTATTGCGAGTTGGAGAAGTGACTTACAAGTTGGCGTTGCCACCCGGTGTTTCATGTGTATCAATCGAGAGAGTACATACATGACTTAAGACATGTTGTCAGTCGTGAGGACCTAGTGGCAGGCGAGGAACCGATGAGGCTAACTGGGAGACGGAGGATAATACCTTGGTTGAGTTTTAAGCTGAGCTAGTAGCATTGATAGAATTGACGGGTTAAACCTAGTTCTTACCTTGTTTGAGTTATGTGCAGGTGTGATGTTATGTGTTTTTTGTGCATTGTGCGGGAATATGCTTTATGACCTGATGTATATCTTGCGGTAGTAATTCGAGTAGTTTGTGTAAAAAGATTAGAAGGTTTCAGTCTTCTTAGCGTGAGAGTTCATACCTCGGCCTTAAGGGATCGAGAAGTTCGTAGTGTAGCAAGTTTCGGGACGAAACTTGTTTTTAGGGGGATTTGATGTAACGCCCCAAAATTTTGGCGCGTTTTCAATTTTTATTTTCCGGCTTTTATCGATATTTTATTAGCTTAAATATTTTTAAACGGTATTTTTATTAAATAATATATCATTCCCCGATTATATTTATATTTTGAATACGTTTATTATTATTTCTACGGAATAATTCGGAAAATTTTCCGATCCGAAAATCCCGTTCCGAATGTTTTTGATCGAGTTATTCTATTACACTTTTCCTTTTATTTCATTTCATTTATTTTATTTTATTTTTTTTTCTCCTTTTTCATTCCCTCATTTCTTTCCAAACTGAAGAATTGACCTTCTGGGTTCTATTTGCCGCCTCTACCCTGCAACCCTAGCTAGGCCAACTCTTTAGATCCTCCTACCTAACCCTCGCTTATGCCTTGATCCCTCGTCCCTTCTGCGCTACCCAGTCTCCTCTCCTATACCCTTCTATTGCTTCACCTCTCATGGCATCCTCCCCTCAACTGGACTCTCCCCATCTTCTTCCCTCTACACTGCACTCCGACGCCATTGCTTGCTTCCTTCTCTCCACCCCCGACAAGGGGAGCCTTCCCACCACGCGACGCCGGAAGTGTAGCTATTGACACCAGCGTCCTAGCCGACCAGAGATCGGAGCCTTGAGCACCACCCTCTGCATCTCTCACCCTACAATCGTCTGGAGAAGCCCCCGACTTCGTCGCAGGAGAGGGCACTTGCTTCACCTGCGCAGGCCTAGCCCTGCACCACCGGACCGCCATTAACAGTGCCACCAGATGCCGGAGAGGCCTCGCCTCGTGTCGCCCCACGCCGGCAGCTTACTTCTTCTCTGTAACTGTTCGTTGAGGGAGTCGATTTCTTCACACCGGAAAGCCACACCGCCTCGCTGTGCCACAAAATGACCACCGGAGGGAGTCCATCGAAGCCTCCCTGCCTTGGCTCTTCCTTCGCCTCATCCGGCCAGATCCGCCTCGCTGAGTTCCTGGATGCCGCCCTGCTTCCCCCTTTTCTTTGATTAATTCACGCAGGTTATAAATTATGTGGGGAAGAAGCCTTATTAGGGTTTATTCTTTCAGCCCCTTTTTCTTGCTAATTACATTTTTGTGACCTATGTTCAGTATTTACATTAATGACCCAACATTTTTAACTTTTGCAAATTGCCCTCTGCAGAATTAATTTACTGATTTGGCCCAATTTTTTTTATTTACAAAGAATGACCCGTATTTAGGGAATTGTATAAATTGTCCCGGAAAACCTGTTAGCGGTTTTTAACCTTGGATTTTAACTACGGGGATACTCTTATATTTATATATACTATATAATATGCCTTTGTTGGATTAATTCGGTTATGACTCAAAGATTTAATCCCTGGTTTTAACGTTGACTTTTGAAAACAAGTTTTCCTTAGATTTATATATGTAAATTATTCCGTTCAAATTTAGCGTATAAGCTAAATTTGTATAGTTTTGGTGTTAGGTTCGGAAGCGTCCTGATAATGACCTAACAAGTCCAAGCTGACATTCTTAGATCGTCTTCCGTCTTTTGACGTCATGTGAGTACCCTCTTCCTCGAATTTCTGATCTTACTCGATTTAGTTATGTTTAGTATTAGAATCATGCTAGGTTGGATCTAGCATAACTTAGAGTGAATACCAAGTAGTGGTTATGGACCTTAGGTGAGTGCTTGAGGATTGTGAAATGTTTTATGACTTGAGATGTTGATGTTATCTTGTGAGGTTTGAGAATTGGAGTATATGGTTGTTGAGTTTATGTGCTAGGATATGTGTATCCTAACATGGTGTTGTTACCGTTGCGTCTGTTTGGATGTTTATCCTAGTATGTACTACGGGTTATGATCCTGCGAGATCATAGGGTCTAGAAGTCTAAGGACTTCTAGCTTGTGTTGAGTGGGATAAGAGCATGAAAGATTCTAGGATGCGACCCTAGAATGTGAGTCAAATGATCTCGCGTAGGTCATTTGTGTAGAAGTCTTAAACTTCTTGAGTTGAGCGAGTGGTTGATATAGTTATCTTCTTGTTAGCAGATTGTGGACTCATTCCCAAGGGAAGCGAGAGTGTTGTGAGTTGAGTGTGGCGATAAGGTAAGTCTCCGGACTTACTTAGCTCGTATTCCTTGTATTAGCATTGATGTGTGTTTGGTGGTGTGTGTTTATTGTTTATTGTTTATTGTTATAACAACTAAACCGGAATTAGGATTACCGACCTATTTATTATTTTCGGCCCAAGTGTATGATAACGGGCGGTGACAACTTGCCTGGCTCCCGCGAGAGCTAGGATGTTCTCGGCGACTATCCCGTGCTGGTAGACGGTCGGATGCATCAGTACCATTCCATGCCGGTAAGTAGGGACCGAGGCGAGTTTCGGTGACTCTCGTGTCACAACCTAAGTTGAATTAGAACGGGATACGACGTAATAATAATAAAGATAATAAATCAGATTGGTGTGCTTTTATGTATGTTGTATGCTTGTGATGAGATTACTTGTGTATGTGCCTTTCCCATTAATTCTAATGCTTCGAATATGAGCTAACGGTTTTATACCGATTGTTGTAGATTGCCTTGCAAGTTAGAATGTGGCCGAGGGATCCGGAAGAGTGGGCAGCCGGGGTCCGTACATTTTAGGATTTGGTTTTGGGTAGAGTCGAGTTTGAGTATTATATTTATTGTATGTTGTATGGCGTTTAGCCTTTGGGGTTGTACTTTTCGGCTGAAGTCCTTTGTTGCATTCTTTCGGGTTTTTCTTTTCATTGCATAAAAATATATTTCAGTTTTGGCCTTTAATTGTGCCTTGTTGCAAGATCCGGTGAAATTGTTGTCAAACTAAGGGTCGGGATCCATTGTGAGGTCCCAACCCGTAGCATCCCGATTCCCGCGGATTCGGGGTGTTACATGATATACAAGGTGAAAATATATCTCTTACATTTATTTTCCTTTAGCTCCTTCTACAAATTACACTCTCAGAAGAGTACTATACTCTTACGAGTCTAGTTGTATCTTCGTCTCCCGTCAACGGACTTATAAATTCTTCTACGATAACTTGTAGGCATTTCTCCATGATTTTATCTACCCGAGTTATTGTCCACTTGCGGTTCTCTGTTATGACTCGCTAGTGTTATTAACTTAATTCCCTTCGTGAGTGAGAAGTTATTAGAGACCCTCTTTTTTTTTTTTCTTTCCAAGACTGTTTTCCTACACCCCCTTCCTTGGGGTGCTGCTTGTACTTCCGCCTTTATAGAAATCCGGTCTTTGTTGTATCCCGATCCTTGTTGTAATTCCGGTGTGTTCTAGGAGGTCACACCACTTCCATGTTGGTGCAATCGGCCTTCCCCTTTCTAGCAACCTGTAAGCTTTCATTTTGCTGCTCTTTAATTCTTCGTATCGGAATGGGCAATGTATCTTATCTTGACTCCTACGCTTATGATTGTCTCGGTTTCCCATCTTGATTGTGGTGGCAAGTAGCTTGTCGAGAGTGATCATATTCCGCTCTACTTCTAGCCTCAACTTTCACCTTCTGGTCCGTCAGTAAGCTTAGATTCATGCCTCCTTGTCTGGATCGCTACTATATTTCACCTTGACCTTCATGCCTATTTGTGTTTCGGAAGGCATCCCCTTTGTTTGTAACGTTGCTTTACACCATCTTGAAAGAACCTATGGGTTGTCTCTTCCAATTTGTATCTTGCCGGTCATCCAACACGTTGCCGGAACTACCCGCATGTATATTCTTCATTTGATCCTATTGAGTTGACTCGGGAGTCCCTTCTTGTCATCGTAGTTGGTGTTGTCTTTTAGTCTTCACTTTTCCGTCTCGACGTTCCTCAACAAGCTCGAAGGGGTTGTCCGCCGTTCGTCTACCCTAATGCACATAAGCTGTGCATACTAATCCTCACGTTGACACCCTTAAAAATCTACTTAGATGTGTCAAGGGGTGAGAAACTCATTATGTTATTTCCGTTAAGGACATAACATAACTATAATTTCTACTAATCGTCGGCATAGACTTATCTATATCACATATCTTTATAATATCAAGCTAATAAGTCCAACTAAAGTAAAACCTAAAGTCCATACTAAGCATACTGAGATCCGCGGTAGTAGTGGTGGTCATCCGTACTTTTCTATCCCCAACCACACTATCCATGTATTTGAAAACCAAAAGTCCTTTTTAAAACTCAGATCCCTTTTCGGGTTCTGCTTAAGTACTTATTCGGTCTTTCAAAACATTTCAAGTGCCATTGTTGCCAACCTAGAGCTCTGATACCATGTTGTAACACCCCGAATTCTCAAAACTCGGGACATTACTGGTTAGGACCTCACAATCGGTCCCGACCTCAGTTTGACAACAATTTTACTAGGATCTTTCAACAAGACACAAATAAGAAAAACTGAAATTCATAAAGTAGTATTTCAAGAGATGAATGCGACAACGTCTAACAACCTATAGCACTTTAACAACGGAAAAGACTAACTGTCTTTAACTAGAAGAAAGAAACAAAAAGGTAAACCCCCAACCCCACTCTAAGGAGTACGGAGACCCGGCTGACCACTACTTCCGGATAACTAGGGCTGATCATAGGTCAAAAACCGAACCGAACCGCTAAAAACCGAACCGAACTGAAAACCGATTTTTCAAAAAGCTTGGACCGAAAACCGAACCTATAAAAGTAGGTTCAGTTTTGGTTTGGACCAAAAACTTAAAGTATGCGAACCTAAAACCGAACCGATTATGTCGGTTTCGGTTCGGTTTCGGTTTTGGACCTAAATGAACCTAAAATTTAAACTAAAAAATCTCGATAATATAACAATAAAATAAAAAATTTCAATTCTATAATAATTTTAGTATAAAGAGTTGAAACTTAGAAGAATAACAATCTCATTTAAGCACCAAGTACTAATTAAAATTGCCACAACTAAAAATAACAATTCTATAATAATTTTTATTCAATGAAATTCGGTTTTCGGTTTTTTATCGGTTTTTTCGGTTTTGGACCGAAACCGAACCGAAACTGAAATTATAAAAAACACGGACCGAAGACCGAACCTAAATTGTCGGTTTATGTTCGGTCCGGACCGAAATTCCTCGGTTCGGTTTGGTTCAGGTGAACCGAACCGATCTTGCTCAGCCCTACGGATCACTCAGCTGCTGCTCTAACCTGCGGTAAATCTAAAAACACAACAGAACAACCATTAGCTAGTAATATAAACATTAGAAGAATAATAATAGCACACACACACATAGCAAAAGTAAACACTCATCATGGTTTCAAACACTCCATTTATTATCTTTACTTAGTTCATTCACTCTTATTAATGATACTTATTTTGTGACACGAGGGATTCCCAAACCTCGCCTCCGCCCCCGTGTAACCATCATGAATGGATCCGATGCATCTCACCTTGTACCTGTATGGTTTGGGTATAGAGAACCTCCCAGTCCCCTGACAGATTTGAACAGTGATGTCACGGCCCGTTATACATACACTTGGGCCTTAAAATATAATAATAACAGTCGCCCTATCAAGAAATTATTATAAACACACATCGCACACACAACTATTATCACTCAACCAACATCCAGAAACTAGCTAAGTAAGTCACAAGGACTTACCTGAATCAACTCACAACTCTCTAAAATCTCAACTCGGTCTACAACCGTGGAAACTCAGTCGCCTGTCAAACAAGGCACGTGGATCAAAATTACATCTCATACTCTTAGAAGTTATAAACTTCCAAGATGTACAGTCTCATGAAGAGGAATTACTAAAAACCCTCTTAAGGTAAAATGACCATTTTACCCCTGGTCCCGAAATCTCCAAATTACTCTATAACCTGGTTCCAAATTCATCCTTGGAACCTACTTTCATAATCTAGTTCTCAAGAGATATTTTGTTAAAAATTTATAAAAGTTAACCAAAATTCTAGATTTTCAAAAGAGTCGCTGTCTGACTTTAGCTTAAGATATGGGGCTCGAGTAAAAATATAAAATTCCGAAATAAATTCCTAGATCCTCTAGGATATCCATACTAATCATAGGAGCAAAGACCTCCCACAAACACTCAACTACAACTCCTATATAAATATCTAAAGTTGGATATAACATCTAGAATTTCCATACTTAGTCAATTTTTCCTCTGCTGAAAAAACAGCCCAACTACTCAACTTTGGAACCCTATAATTTCTATCCGACCGTTAATTCAGTCTCAAATTTTAACACAGTAAACTACATATATTCATCTACGATATATCAAAATTTCAACGGTGGATGATCGATCTAAAGTGTCGAAATATAGTCTCAAACATGCTGGATCAACACAGTTTTCCTGAGGCTAATAAGTAAATGTAAGGTGGTCTAGAGTTTAAGTCTTACCTCCTGTGTTTTCCTCGATTATTGCTTAACACAAAGGTCCTTAGTTCGATTCCTATAATCGACCAAACAACCACACTAAATCAAAGATCTAGCCTCTCCTATCTCGGATAGAGAAACTAAGGATGGAGTTACTCACCAAGGGCCAAGGCTGCAGAAGGTTCCTTTGGCCAAAGGTGTGTCTCAGTCGGACGTGCTTCTGGCGGCTGATGAGGCTGTCTGTCCGAACGGATCTGGCACGTTAGAAGTTGCAATAAGGAAGGCCAACACAGGTTCTACGTAGCGGGGTCGGGAGCAGGCGGATATAAAGGGCTTGTTCTTCCGTGATAAGGATCTAGGAAGGCACAAGTGCAGCCATGTAGTCTATTACGGAGGCAGGAAAGCAAGGGAGAGAATAAGAGGGAAGACGACGGAACTCACCTTAACCGAAGGGCACTCAGGAACTCGAACCCTCACGTGATCTGTACGTGTGCAGTAGGCTCTAATGGTTGTGATTAAAACCGGTGAGCAGTGGCGATTGATGGAGTCGAAGGCCAATGGAAGCAGTCCAGAAGGGGAGTAGCAGGGGTAACGGTTGGAAGACGCAAGAGTAGCAGATCTGGTAGACGTGAATGTTGGGAGAGAAGGCGTCTTCTGCTGCGTGATTTGTGGAGGCAATAGCGTTGAAGATCTCCTTCTGTCCAGCTCAACGTGCGTCGTGGGAAGCAGGCTTCCTGTGCAGTGGGCTGGCTCTTCTATGTGTTGCGAGGAGTAGGGGCACGACCCGTCTTCTTCCTGGGCTGGAGCAACTGTGTCCGGCGATCGGCTGTTGCAATGGATTGGTTGGGCACGAGCAGAACTTGGCTGAGGCAAGGCTGGACATGAAGAGATGGGCCAAAACAAGGATAGCGGGGTGGGTTGAAGGTTGTCAAAGACTTTGTCATGGCCTTGTCAACAGTCGTCATGGCTTCGTCTTAAATTGGTCAAATGTCGTCATGGTCTCGTCATGACCTCGTCATAAGGTTGTCGAAATCTTGTCCATACACATGTCATAATTTTTATTATAGTTTGGAAATTCATCATTTTATGTGACTAAAAAGTACATAAAATGATAGAATTTGTTCTAGTAAACCTTAGGTAGGATTAGGAAAGGTCAACGGAAAAAAAACGGTTTGACTCGGACTCAACGAAATTAAAATTTTTCAGATATTACACCTACCATGTTGAGATCAGTTAGCGATCATCGAGAGTAGAAGTAGGGAACTTCTAGCACGCTATAATAGATCTTTTAAAGATCATTGAGACTAGAAGTGTGTAGACTTGTAGCATTCGGTTAGTTTCTGATTCTCTATGCCTTGTCTGAATAGGTTTTCATCCTTTCCTTCGGAAAGTTGAGCAGTTAGTTGATTCTTGAGTTACCTTCGAGTGTGGTAAGTCCCTTGGATTTACTTAGCCACGTTCTGTATATTGGTTTGACCGGACTAGGACGACCTTATACCTTAATTGGCCCAAGTATCGGGCGGTGACCACTTGTCCAGTCCAGAACTGGGAGACTGGAAGGTGCTCTTGCGACTCAGGCCCATAGGTAACGGATAGTATGCATCTAATATATTCTTGTCGGCAGACGAAAGCGGATGCGAGTTTCGGGAGATTCTCATGTGACAAAAGAAGTTGAATTAGTAATGGATAACTTAATGAAAGATGATAATCGGTTGTGTGCAAGTATGCTATGTGTTTATATTCTTATATGTGTTTGTGTCTTTATTGTCTTTTTGATATCTAGAATGTTAGCTAACAATTTATACCGATGTTGTAGATGCCCTACATGTTAGAGATGTTGTTGAGCGATCCGGATGAAGTGGTTAGTATGGTCCCGTACATTATAGGACGGGACCGGTTTTATATTTATGTTGTTGTCTTTTCCAGTTTGTTGTTGAACTCGGCTTGAGAGTCCTTTGTTCCCTTTGAGATACCTTATGGTTTTTATATAGTTTTGGTTTTCATTTATTTGTGTCTTTTTGTAAGATCCGATATTATTGTTGTTACTTTGAGGGATGGGACCCATTGTGAGATCCTAGCCCGTAACACTTCGAGTTCCTAGAACTTGGGGTGTTACATTATAATAGTGAGATATAAGAACCAATATAATCCACTCAATTTCCTTTCATTATTTACATTGTTGTCATCAATGAAAACATGTTTTTTCCATTCATTATACACTTTTGTTTCCATTAAAGAAAACATGTGCTTAGTAAATGTTTTTTTCCGGAATTTTTTTTCAAAAGTTATTTTTTTTCAAAGACAAAATTCCAAATACTTTTTCTCGGAAATTTGGTTATATTTTTCCAATTATAATTTTATATATGTATAACTTACTTTGTATCAATATATGGACATATCAATTACACTAAACTACACATATTTAGTACAGGCAATGTGCATATCACCTACACTATTCAGCACAAATCAATGCACATATCACCTATACGTACTACACTTCACACAATGTGGTAGACATATTCAGCACAAATCAATGCACATATCACCTATACGTACTACACTTCACACAATGCTTAATATTGACTGCACATATCTCTTACACCACAATGCACATATTCAATATAAGTTAGTGCACATATCACATGATCTTTAATATGGACTGGACACATATCTTACACTACATTGTACATGTTCAATACAAATTAGTGGACATACCACCTAAGCTAAATTGTAATTATATAATTTAATTCGGAAAGAAATATTCCAAAAAAAATAGTTTTTACAAATATAAAATTAAAAATCAAAAAATCAAAAAACAGAAAAAAAAAATCAAAAATCAAAAATTAAGAGAGAGAGAAAAAGAACAAGTGTTATACACAGTTTCATTAAAGATAATATTGTAACTAACAAAAGGGGAATGAGTGGTTAATGTTAGTTTTCATTAGTTTTATGGGAATGCATATCTCTCTCTATATATTAAAAGATAAATGTTTGTTATCAAGTGTTTTTTCAATAACACCAAATAATCTTAAAAGAAAAATACGAAGGAGATTTGAAAAAAAAAATAATAAATGCAATTTATAGTTTATTTATAGCAACTTATAAGTATTTATAGTTTATTAAAATTCAATCACGCACAATGGAAAAATATTACAATTAGTACTTGTTTTTCTTTCTTCTAACATTATTCATTTTACGATATATAATGTTAGAGCATCCACACTAGAGAATAGGTAAGATTAATTTTAATCCAATTTTTTTCACTTTTCAATTTTTCTCTCTTTATCATGTCAATTTAAAAATACTTATACCCACATCAATAGAACACACGATTTCTTCTTAACATATACATTATATATTATCTACTTTTATTTGTTTCATCAATAAAAATATAAATAAATTATATCAAACAAATATGAACTAAATATTATACTGTATGATTAATATAAATTAAATGCTATACTTTATGATAAAATATAAAGTTCTAAATGTTATAATGTATGTGTTATGTTATAAGAATTAAGTATGTGTAAATTTTATATTTTCAATTTTGGTGGTACGGTTATGGGTAAACATTTTGGCCCACGGGGCAACCCAGTCTGGTCCATATATAGTTTTATAAATATAATTTTTATGTATATGTATATATAATTTATATTGTTTAGAGTGTCGCATACTTTGACTTTTCATTTAGTTTGTTTGAAGTATTTTGACGAGTTATTGTAGGACTAATTTGATTGAATGATACTTGTTTTTTTCCAAATATTTTGATTTATTTATTTTTGTGTGTTGATTGTTGTTGAACTTTGTAATGCCCCATTTTATTTGACACGTTTGCGATATTTAGTTTTCCGGCTTCTATTCATATTTGTTTTTATTAGCTAAAATATTTTAATATAATTTTTAAAGGTATTTTTCAACGTAAATTATTTTTCCCCAAGTATATTTATACCTTGCATACGTATTACTACAGCAGAGGAGACCGACTCCTCGTCTCCCAGCGGATCCTTCGCATCCCCAGGTGACCCCTGGCCTTCCTAGCTATCTCTTCCCTCTACTGCATCTCAAACTCTCCTTCCCTCTCTCCCCGGTCGAACCACCTTTTCCCTCACCTCGCAACCGCCGCTGCAACTCACCTGGGTTGCCACCACCACGCCGGAGAAGATCCCTCTTCCCTCTTCTTCTTTCCCTGTCGAAACGCCACCGGAACTAGGACGGAAGCCTCCATTGCCTCCCTGCTTTGCTTGACCTCCCAGGCCCCTGTTTGCCTCCACATCGTCCGCCTCAAACCACCGCAGTACTAGCCCTATGCCTTCGCCCTTGCCGGAGACGGAGGCCGACTTCCACCTCGCCGGTTCCCTTTCTTCCTTTCGTTTTAGCCTCCGGGAATTGTCGCCCTCTCCGGAAGCAGTGGTTCCGTCACCACTAGAGGCTTATGCCAGCACCACCGGGAGGGCCACCCTTGTCTTGCCGGAGCCACGCCAGTACACCACCAGCGGCCGCCGCCCTCACCTTACCCCTGTGCGTTGCACCAGGTTGAAGAAAACCCTTTTGGGTTATTTACAATTGGGCCCCTCTTATTTATGTTAATTATAACTTTTACCCTGGATTTGGTAAATACAGATTTTACCATAAAATTTGGTATAATTACATAATGGACCCATATTCTATATAATCTCAGTTTTGGACCCACAGTTTCTGGAATTTGATATTTATGCCCCTGTAGGAATTTAATTACATATTATGGCCCAAGGTTTTATTTTCGGATAATGTATTTATGGGCTTTAAATTTGGGATTTACTTGAATTATATTCTTATTTATATATACCATATATGTTATGATCATGTTGGATTAATTCCGGGATATGATTCAAAGATTAAATTATGGGATTTTAACGTTGGCTTTAAAAACGAGTTTTACCTTGGGTTTATAATGTTATACAATTTGCCCGGAATATATATTTACGGTTTTAACTTGGATTTTAAAAGTGGGGTTTTCCTTGGATTATATATGTTCTTTATTCCGTTCAAATTTAGCTTATAAGCTAAATTTGTTTAGTTTGGTGTTAGGTTCGGAAGCGCCCTGATAAAGGCCTAACGAGTCCAAGTCGACATCCGTTGAACGACTTCCTTCTTTTGACGTCGTGTGAGTATTCTTTCCCCTCTATCTAGTTATGTTAAGTTTTAGTATCTTGTTAGGATGTATCTAGCATAACTTAGAGTTAATGCCAAGTCGTGGCTTTGAACCCAGGAGAGTTTCGAGGATTTGATATTGTTTGATGGATTGATGTTGATTCTAAGCTTGAGGTGTTGGTTATCTTGTGAGGTTGTTATAAGGCTTTAAGTTATATGTTGATCTTGTGAGCGTTTTAAGGCTCGAGGTAGGGTTGTATGATCTTGTGGGATTTTGGAGTTTAGGTTTGGCTTATCCTAGTTGCGTTGTGAGTTATGATCTTGCGAGATCCGAGGGTTTAGAAGTCTTAGGACTTCCAGCTTGTGTTGAGTGTGATGTGAGCATGAGGGATTCTAGAATGCGGTCCTAGAATCGAGAGTCAAATGGTCTTGCGTAGATCATTTGTATAGAAGTCTGAGTGGATTGTTGTTGATATAGTTATCTTCAGGTGAACAGGCTATGGGCTTCCTCCCTAAGGAAGCAAGAGTGTCGTGAGTTGAGTGTGGTGACGAGGTAAGTCTCCGAACTTACTTAGCTCGTATTCTACGTATTAGCTCGATGTGTGTTTGGTGGTGTGTGTTTTATTGCTTTCATTATAACTTATAAAACCGGAAATAGGATTATCGACCTTTATATATTATTTGGCCCAAATGTATGATAACGGGTGGTGACAACTTGTCTAGCTCTTGCATAGAGTTCGGAGGTTCTTGACGACTAGCCCATGTGGTTAGACGGTCGGATGCATCCGTACCGTTCCATGCGGTAAGTGGGGACCGAGGCGAGTTTCACGAGATTCTCGTGTCACAAAAGAAGTTGAATTAGAACGGGATATGACCTAAAAATAAAAAGATAATAACTGAACTTGTGTGTTTTGAGCATGTTATGTGTTATGTTGATGTATGTGTGTTTGTGCCTTTACTTGCTTCTAATGTTGCGAATATGAGCTAATGGTTTTATACTCATTGTTGTAGATTGTTTTGCAGGTTAGAAATGTGTCCGAGAGATCCGGAAGAGTGGGCAGTCGGGGTTCCGTACATTTTAGAAGTGGGTTTGATTGGAGTTGGGTTGTGTTTTATTCTTCGTTTATTGTGTTCGTATGCCGCGAGTATGGTGTTTAGTCTTTGGTATTGTATATCGGCTGAAGTCTTTGTTTGTATGCTTTCGGGTTTTATTACATTGCATAAAAATGTATTTCGGTTTTGGCCTTTATTCGTGTCTTGTTGCAAGATCCGGTGAAATTGTTGTCAATCTAAGGGTCAGGATCCATTGTGAGGTCCTAACCTGTAGCATCCCGGATACTGCGGATTTGGGGTTTTACAAACTTGTTTTTTTTTATAAGAAAACCACATTAAATTACTTATAAGCAGATCAACATACAAAATAGGATCCAGTTCAACAGAAAAACAGATTGAAGTAGTAGACAGTAACGGATACAAAAGTCTAACACTCGCCAAGAAGTGAGCCGCATGATTTCCTTTTCTATTGACGTAAGACAACTAATCGTCAAAATTCCTTCCGCAAAAATCTTCTCCACCAACATACCGAGAGGGTTCCGAAGTAGTTTGCGTTGTCTAATATGCGTTATCACCACCATACAGTCTGACTCCACAATGACACAAGACAAACCCCTCCCCACCGCTTGTTGGGCAGCCCAAAGAATTGCCTCTGCTTCCGCAATCTCCGGAGAAGAGCCAACTTGGAAGGATTTAGTGCCCATGAACTGCACTCCACCGGCATCGATGTAAGACCCCAGTTTTGCCTTCACCGCCCCCGCGGTGAAGAAGGCCGCCCCTATGGCTGAGGTGATCCGCCCCTGCGGCTGACAACAGATCGCGCCCGATCTTTCTTTCGTTCGTTTTATCTTCCTTCCATAGATAGAATATCCGATATTCTATCTTATGGGCCGGTTTCTTTATCTTCTTTCTAAATCCTAGACGCCTTTTCCGTCTATCTTTCCAACACGTCTCCTTTATATTCCCGTCTTTTCCTCCTTGCCCCATTTCTTGCTTACGTCTTCTTCAACCCTATGAGCTGCAGTCGTTCCCTTTCTTCATGCGACCTTGCTGAACGTGTAAGTTCATCTCTTCAAGTTTCTTCATCACGTTCTTAGAGTTGCTGCATGCCTTCTCCTTCTGTTTCGGTTTCTTCTTTTCGTTCTTCCTTTTCTTCTTCTCCAAGAATCAAGTTTGAACCTTGATTCTTTTAGAATCCTCTTTGTTGATGTATCGTTGTTCTCAAGCTCTTTGGAGTTGAGTCTTGACGTGCTGGAATCAAAGGTTCGAGCTTGGGTTGCCCTTGCTGTGAGTTTGGTCGAAGAGGAACCCCGACAGAGCCTTCTGTCAGTGCACCGCCCCCGCGGCTGCACACCCCGCTCCCACGGCAAGCCGCCTCTGTGCCTTGCTCCGCCGCCCCTACGTTTTGTCTGCAGTAACTCCCGTTCTTGTGAGTTACTTCTTTCTTTGCTTTCCTCGTTCCTTTCCTTACATCTTTTGGATGTTCCTTGTTCCCCGAGTATGCTATAAGACTAATTTGAACCCTTAGCTTGTGTGGATCTCTTAGAGATCTTTGAGACTAGAACTTAAAAACTTCTAGCAACCGTTTTGTTCCTGATTCGTGATGCTTGTGTGAACAAGATTTTCCTTGCTCCTTTCCGGAGAGAAACGGAGTTGTTCCTGAGTTGTTCCTGAGCTTTGAATTACCTTCATGTGAGGTAAGTCCCTTGGACTTACTTACCTTCATTCCGCGTATTAGTTGGATTGTATTGACTTGTTTGTGTGGTTTATTCATGTTATAACGGATAACCGGACTAGGATTCACCCTTATAACCTTAAATGGCCCAAGTGTATTATAACCGGGCGGTGACCGCTTGTCCAGTTCAGTATTGGGGAAACTGGAAAGTGTTCTTGCGACTCAGGCCTGTAGGTAACGGATAGTAATGATCTATTCCTGTTGGTAGACGGAAGCGGAGGCGAGTTTCAAAAGGATTCTCGTGTGACGAAAGAAGTTGAATTAGTAATGAATGACTTAATGAAAGATAATAACCGGTTGTGTGCAAGCATGCTATGTGTTTTCGTTACCTTATGTGTGCTTGTGCCTTTACGTTCTTTCTGATATCTAGAATGTTAGCTAATGGTTTATACCGTCGTTGTAGATGCTCCGCAGGATCAGGATGCTGCTGAGTGATCCGAATGGTGTGGTCAACCGGGGTACCCGTACATTATAGGACGGGATCAGGTTTATGTTTCTGTTGTTGTTTTCCCTTTTGTTTTGAACTCGGCTGTGAGTCTTTTTTGCTTTCTTTTGTTTAAAGCTTTGATTTTATATTGAGTTTTGGTTTTCATTCGTCTGTGCCTTGTTGTAAGATTCGGTTGATGTTGCTACTTTGAGGGTCAGGACCCATTGTGCGGTGCTAGTCCATAGCGTTTCGAGTTCCCAGAACTTGGGGTGTTACAATATGGTATCAGAGCTCTAGGTTGGCAACAATGACACTCGTAATCTTCTAAAGGTCGGATGGATAAATAAATAGAACTCGCAAGGGATCTAACGTTTTCAAAAGGGGTTTTTGATTTTAAACCGTCGGTCTGGGATAGATGTACGGGCGTCCACCACTACCTCTGCGGATCTCAGCAGTGTAGTTTCTTATATGTTTGCCTTTATATGTGCTTTTCTTGGTTTTTTGCTTTAGTTGTAGTGTGACCTTATATATCTAGCCTTATATATCTATCCTTATAGCAGATGGCGCGTACTAAAGCTACATCTGCTATGGGGCGAAGAAAGGGTCGACCACCTCTTCCACCTACCGTTCGTAGACGAGAACATGTAGAATGACCTCCACTAGCTAGAGGTCGGGGCCAAGCCCCAGTTGCTGATCCGCCTATCACCGAGGCGTTCGTTGAAGAAGTTACTGAGAGAGGTGTTCCCGAAGCAAGGAACGGGACTACAGAGAAGTCCAGATCACACAAAGAGCATAAACGATCGAGTCCGGTCAAGTGACCATCGAAGTATCTACATATTGCGACTACGTGCAAAGAGTTGAAGAAGCTATCAGGACTTGAGGACCTACACCAGCACCGCCGGTACCCGTGAGATCAATTGAGAATGTCTGAGCTCAAGATCGAGCAAGTTCGGAAGCTGGGTTTTGGATAGACCACATGGATTCAGTTTTGGAGTCAATAAGAAGTAAGCTCAGGAAGCAACCGGATTCCAGGAGAGATCTTCAGGCAGGAGGTCTTACGAAGAGACAAAAGACTGGACTAGCCAATGCTGGAGCTGGAGCATCAGGATTCGAGCATGTTCAGACGACATATCACTCTGGGATCCAACAGACGATACGGAGTTCCAGCAGAGGACAACAATGTCATAACTGCGGAGGTGTCGGACACATCCGAGCACATTGTGAGAAGCTTGTAGTGACTTGATTTTCTTATGGCATGTCCAGACATAGAGCTGCGTTCTGCCGTCAAAGCAGAAGATGAGGAGGTGGTACGCCTAACACCAGAGGTGCATCATCTAGAGTGTATGAGCTGAGGAGTGCTGTAGAGCCGACAACGCCAACATCGACATGTACCATTCATATTAATGGCTTTCGTGTTAGAGCTCTTTTCGATGCCGGTGCTACACATTCTTATCTGATGCATGTGTAGATAGATTGACCTTAGTTACTGTAGAACGTAGACCCTTCTTTATAGGATTACCCAATGGGGGTAATATTCGAGGTACACAAGAGGTTCGCAATTGCGCTATTAGATTGGAGGTCACGATTGGCCAGCTGACTTCTTCGTCATGTACTTAGTACATGAATAAGTTATTCTGGGTATGGATTGAATGGATTAACATCGAGCAGTTTTGGACATCGGGAAGAGGACTGTGACAATAACTACAGATGTAGGTGATAGGTGATGGAATCACTATCATTTAGGTTAGTTTTTAGAGTCTTTTTAGCACAATAGTGCCGTTTTATGCTACTAACTCCTTGGTCCAGAAGAAGAAGACGAAAAGAAGATAAAATGGAGTTATAAGCACTTGGGAGTTGAATACCATTCACGAAGCAAAGCTTCTGTTGCCCCACCGCCCCTGCGAAGCAGTGTCACCGCCCCTGCGGGTGACACCACATTCCGGAGCGCAGCATGCGCCTTCGTCAGCGCCAAGAACGAAGACTGTCGCCGCCCCTGTGCCACTCCTTGGCGCCCCTGCGGTGACTTGACTTGAAGAAGCGAAGCCAGCGCCCTTGCGCCTCAGCCGGTGTCTCACCCTGCGGAGCTGTGGAGCCAATGAGTCAGTGTCACCGCCCCTGTGTTGACACTAGGCCGCCCCTTTGGCTCAACATCAGAAGCGACAAAAAGGTGAAGAGTTAGACATTTGAAGAACATTAATGATCCGCCCATGCGGAACTACCAGGCCGCCCCTGCGGCCACAAAGAAGATCAAACATTTTCGCCTGGACCGCCCCTACGGATCTGAAGGCCGCCCCTGCGGTTTAGCGATAGAGACTTTACTCCGGTTGTTTGCACCACCTTTATTGCATTAAAGATGGCTGTTTTGGCCGGCCATTTACTCCCATTTAGTGTCATTTGTAGTACAAAAAGACCCATGACTGATTGCTAAAATGATCCATCATTTTCCCATTTTTATTCTCTCTTGCTTCCTTTGTAATGAGCTTCTAGTTTCCTTGCTACATTGGGTTGGTTTGAAGCTGCATTATTACTTTGGTTGTAAGTACCTTTCTAATATAAGTTTTATTCAGTAATGCTTTGTGTTTCTTAATCTTCATTTGTCTAATTGCATGTTTTATTATCACTTAAGATTGATCACCTTAGGTTCTAAAGTAAATGCAAAGAACTAGGATTAATAGATTCCGGGTTTGGGTCTTTAATCTCGTAGTAACCTTTGAGTGATAACGGATTGTAATTGCTTAAAGGAAAAGAAACACATATATAATGATTAGTTTAATGGTTTCACTCTTCTCTTTATATCCCTTAGTCTTTGTTTGAAATCTAACTTGTGAACTGTTCTTGTAGGTTTACGGAACACTAACTTGTTAAGTTGTGTTGATGCCGGTTGGCTCAACACATACATATGATCAAGACGGGAACATTACTTGAAAACTTGTAAAAAGGAACTCACCAAAGTAGTATTAGCATGCTAAGAATCAACCTAGTGTAGATTCACTCACCATCATCATATTCATCTTATTACTTGTTTTCTAGTTTTGTGTGCATCAATTCATCCAAAACCCCCCTTTTTGTTACTTTGTGCTATAATTAATAATTGAATATAATAAAAATATCACATACTCTCTTGGGTTCGACCCTTACTTAACCGCTATACTTGTTCTAGTGTTAAGTTGAGATTTATTTTGATAATATAAAAGCGATCTTAGAAAATATCTATGTCAAATTTTGGCGCCGTTGCCGGGGAGTTTAGTTTTATTTTTATTTCATTTTTTTATTGATTATTGGTTTGGACCGTTTTTATGGTTCAAACCCGTGCTGCTAACTCCGGATTTGTTCCCTTAGATCCAGAAATTGAGAGGACACACATCCGGCGACGTAGACAACAACAACTCCAACAAGAAATGACTGATCGTACTCTTCGTCAACTCACTCAGCCAACTTTTGCTCAATACCCTCTTGCGGTTATTATACCGGCATTAGGAGAGGGAATCAACTTTGAGCTCAAGCCGGGTCGCATTCACTTGCTCCCATCCTTCCATGGGTTAAGTGGTGAAGACCCCATCAAACACCTTGGAAAGTTTCATACCATGTGTATGAGCATGAAGTCGGCCAACATTACCAAAGAACAAATCAAGATGAGAACATTCGGCTTCACACTCAAAGATGCAGCGGATGATTGGTATTACCGCCTTCCATCCTGGAGCATCGACACTTGTGAGAATCTCCACAAGGTGTTTCCGGAGAAATACTTCCCAGCCAAGAAGGCCAATAGCTTGAAGAAAGCTATAAGCAACATCGAGCAAGAGGCGGACGAGACTCTCTATGAGTACTTTGAGCGGTTTGCACGTCTCCGATCCAGCTGCCCTTTTCATGGATATTCAACTCAGGATCTAGTCTTGTACTTGTACAATGGCTTTCTTGACAATGAAAGGAGGATTGTCGATGCGGCTTGTGGAGGTAACATTCTTAACTCTACCCCTGACCTTGCTTTGGAAAAGATACAGGAACTAGCGGAAGGAACCCGAAACTTTGGAAGGGCTTCTTCCAAGAGAGGTGTTCATGTTGTGAATTCCGGGAAGAGTGAAATCTCCAATGAGCTTGTTGAACTGAAGGATATGGTAAAGAGATTAACACTTATGGGAACCCCACAACAACTAAAGGCATGTGGAGTTTGTGCTGACCCATATCACCCAACGGACATGTGTCCCCAAGTCCAGGATGACGATGTAGAGGTGAATGCAGTAGGTTATGGACAACCACAACAGCAAAGGCCTAGGAACGATCCTTATGCGCAGAATTTCATGCCAAATTGACGTGATCAACAAAACTTTCGTTGGAGGGATCAACAAAACCAACAATAGCAGCCCCGACAAGGTAAGTATTAAACAACTGAGGATATGTTGCAGGTTTTGACTAAGCATTTTTATACTCATGTTCAAACAACAGAATCCAACATCAAGAACCTTGAAAAACAGGTTGGGCAAATGGCAAAAGCCATAACAAGGATCGAAGCTAGATCCTCTGGAGGATTGTCTTCCCCGACGGTTATAAACCCCAAGGAAAATGTTAGTACCCTAACATTAAGGAGTGGGAAGTAAATCCAACAGACACCAGCAAAATAATTACAATACAAACCCTCTGACGAGTTTGCCACACCCACAACCGCCCCTGCGACTACAACTGCGCCCAACTCTGAGTAGATGCCGCCCCTGCGGCTGGATGTCCCCGCCCCTGCGGTGACAACCCCTGAGCCGCCCCTACGCCTGCAATTTAGCGCCCCTGGGGAAAACTCGACAAAGAGTTCTGCTGAGAAGGATTCTTACATCCGACTTGAGTTTCCACCACTGTACTCTGAGAAACCACCAACTCCTTTTCCTGAGGAACTAAAGGAGAGAAGAATCATTAACGACAAGGATCTCTTTGAGACCTTCTCCAAATGCGAGGTAAACATCCATCTCCTTAAGTTAGTGAAGAGTATTCCTAAATATGCTCGTTTCTTGAAGGAACTTTGCACTATTAAGAGGAACCAGAAGCTGAAGGGGAAACAAAAAGTGCAAGTAAGTGAGCTTGTCTCCGCCGTTTTTCAACGTAGGATGCCCAAGAAATGCAGCTGTCTGGGTATGGTAAGTATCCCTTGTGTCATAGGGGAAACCCGTTTTGACAGAGCCATGCTTGACCTTGGTGCTTCTATAAATGTTTTGCCATACTCTATTTACAAATCACTTGGCCTTGGGCCATTAACGGAAACTAGGATTGTAGTGCAACTTGCTGATAGATCTAATGTGTACCCGAAAGGGATAATTGAAGATGTATTAGTAATGGTTGACAACCTAATTTTCCCTGCTGATTTCTTTGTAATGGATATGGAAAATGACTCGCATGCTGCACCGATATTGTTAGGTAGACCATTCCTGAAAACTGCTAGGACTAAAATTGATTATGTTAGTGGCAAACTAACCATGGAGTTTGATGGTGAAGTAGTGGAATTTGACATCTATGATGCAATGAAATTTCCTAGTGATGATCACTCTTTATGTGCTATTGACATTGTTGAACCTTTTGTGCAAGAAGTGTTTGATATTTGTGACATTGATGAATTAAAAAATATAATTGAACATGATATTGATGATCACAATTTAGAATATGCATTAACATCCAGCATGAAAGAGGTCCTAGCCCAGTTAGATGGGTATAAGAGGTTGCCTATCTCCACTTTAGCCATTGGGCCCACTTTACTAACCCCAAGCGAGAAGCTTGTTCCATCTATAGTGCAGGCACCGGAAATAGAGTTGAAGGACCTTCCATCCAACCTCAAGTACGTTTTCCTTGGAGACAACAATACCTTGCCGGTGATCATCTCCAACAAATTGACTACCAGTCAAGAGGGCAAGTTGGTAAACATGTTAAAAGAACACAAGATGGCCCTTGGATGGACAATTGCGGACATCAAGGGGATAAGTCCATCCACTTGCATGCATAGGATTTTACTTGAGGAGGATGCTAAACCATCTAGGCAACCGCAACGAAGGTTGAATCCGCCGATGATGGATGTGGTCAAGAAGGAGGTGTTGAACCCAAGTAGCTCCAACCCAAGTAGCTCCAAAGAAAGGAGGTATCACAATGGTGGAAAATCAACATGGAGAGATGGTCCCGAGTAAAACGCAAACCGGATGGAGAGGTTGCATTGACTACCGCAAACTCAATAAGGTAACATGTAAAGACCATTTGCCATTGCCTTTTATTGACCAAATGTTGGAACGTCTTGCAGGTCATCCATACTACTGTTTCCTTGATGGATATTCGGGTTGCTTCCAAATAGCCATCGTGCCGGAAGATCAAGAAAAGACGACGTTCACTTACCCATTTGGCACTTTTGCATACCGCAGAATGCCATTTACACTTTGTAACGCCCCCGGCACCTTCCAACGGTGCATGATAAGTATTTTCTCCGAATATATAGAAAATTTTATTGAAGTCTTCATGGATGATTTTACCGTCCATGGAGACAGTTTTGATGCATATCTAGGACATTGGAAACTAGTTCTTGAAAAATGTGTTGAAACCAATTTAGCTCTTAATTAGGAAAAATGCCATTTCATGGTAGAACAAGGAATTGTGCTAGGACATGTAATATCCTCAAAAGGGATAGAGGTAGATAAGGCAAAGGTTGATGTAATTCAAAGTTTACCTTATCCTACTAACATTCGGGAAATCCGATATTTTCTTGGTCATGCAGGTTTCTACCGACGTTTTATCAAAGACTTCTCAAAGATCTCGGCACCGTTATGCGAATTGCTCAAGAAAGACGTCACCTTCATAGTAGATGAAAGTTGCAAGAAAGCTTTCGACACTTTGAAGGTATGTCTCACTAGCGCACCAATCATCCGTTCTTCGGATTGGGAGAAACCTTTCGAAATCATGTGTGACGCCAGTGCCTACGCGGTAGGAGCTGTCTTAGGACAGAAGGATGGCGAGCCTCACACGTGATCCATTATGCGTCTATGACACTCAATGGAGCGCAAAGGAATTACTCTACCACCGAGAAGGAGATGCTAGCGGTGGTTTTTGCTCTTGAGAAATTCAGACAATACCTTCTTAGAGTGAAGGTAACTATTTTTACTGACCATGCAGCTCTTAGGTACCTCATGACGAAGAAGGAGGCAAAGCCACGATTGATTTGGTGGGTGCTCCTTCTAAGTGACTTCAACCTAGAGATATGGGACAAGAAGGGAGTTGAGAACCTTGTGGCCGACCATTTGAGGAGGCTAGTGAAGGAAGAGGAGGATCCAAGCAAAGGAAAGGAGATAGCTGGAAGTTTTCCAAACAAAACCTTCTACACAACCCTCTGTTGTGTAACCGCCCCCGCACCTCAAGCGTCCCGCCCCTGCGGCTCAACATACGCGCCCCTGCGGAATTAACGGCAGAGGTTTGTCTTAAGCTCCAATCTTTTAAACCTTGGTTTGCTGACATTGTGAACTTCATTGTTAGGAATGAGTACCCTCCAGACTTCACCAAGGCACAACGAGAGAAGGTGAAGGCTGAATCTCGACACTACGTTTGAGATGACCCCTACCTTTGGAACCATTGTAGTGACCAAGTAATCCGCCGTTGCATTCCGGATAATGAGGTATAATCTGTCTTAACTTTATGTCATTCCGAAGAATGTGGGGGGCACTTTGGGGCAAACAAAACTGCAAGAAAAGTTTTGGATGCCGGTTTCTTTTGGCCACACATTTTTAGAGACGCTTTTGCGTTTTGCAAAGTGTGTGATAGATGCCAAAGGGTAGGAAACATTTCAAGGAGAAATGAAATGCTCCAAACCTCTCTTATATTCTGCGAAATATTTGATTTTTGGGGAATTGATTTCATGGGGCCTTTTCCTACTTCATTTGGGCATACACATATATTACTTGCGGTGGACTATGTTTCCAAGTGGGTGGAAGCAAAGGACACCAAAACTGATGATTCAAAAGTGGTTGCAGGCTTTCTTAAGGAAAATATTTTTGAAAGATTTGGAATTCCGAAAGCCTAAATCAGTGATAGGGGGTACCCATTTCTGCAACAAGACGATCACGGCCCTCCTTAAGAAGTACCACGTCCACCAACGAGTGTTAACAGCTTATCATCCACAAACAAATAGCCAAGCTGAGGTATCCAACTGGGAAATTAAGACCATCCTCGAAAAGACGGTCTCTCCCGGAAGGAAGGATTGGAGTGCAAGGCTAAACGACGCTCTATGGGCATATTGGACAACCTACAAGACTCCTATAGGGATGTCTCCCTTCAGGCTCGTGTTTGGGAAAGCTTGCCACCTTCCGGTGGAGCTAGAGCACAAAGCTTGGTGGGCGGTAAAGAAGTGCAACATGAACATAGAGGAAGTTGGAGAATTCCGGAAACTCCAATTGCAAGAGTTGAAACTTTTTGCAGGTAAGCTGCGTTCAAGATGGACGGGGCCGTTCGTGATAGCCGAAGTATACCCTCACGGCGCCGTGGATCTCTATGACCCCCAAATGCACAAGGTGTTCAAGGTAAACGGACACGCCCTACCTCAAAGGAGTAAAGAACGATCCGATTGACGAGATGGTACTGGAGGAGGCTCAATCAGAAAGGTAAAGTCCTTACGTCGAGCCAACAACGTAAAACAAAGGCGCTGCTCGGGAGGCAACCCGAAGGAATAAGAAGAGGAGCCTCAGTCAAGCCAACCGCCCCTGTGGCTGTAACGACCCGAGTTTTAAATAACCCAAGACGTCACTAGGCTAAGGACCACACAGTGGGTCCCATCAGTTAGCCTGACAACAACTTCACAAATAGGACCTTGCAACAAGAAGCACGAAGAAAATAATGAAAACATTCAACCTGTCATTTAGAAAACGTTTACATAACAACCATGCATGAAGTTAGTATGTATATCCCAAAACAACACTTTAAAACATGACACCTGAACAGGTGTCTTAAAACTTCAGCCTGAAATCAACATGTGTACACAGTTGCACACAATCAACAAAAGACTCGCTTGCAAGCGATTAGTTTCAAAAGTAGTTCAACCAACCCTTGGGTTAACACTGCCCCGGCTGTCCACATCCTGCAGCTGACATCCCTGAAGCGTTCCTATGATCAGCATTACCTAAAAAGATTCGGTTTAAAACCGTTAGCTACTGATCATAATCTATCCACGAGAGATTATATCATCACATCACAATACAACAAATATATTCAAATACCATATACCGTGCTCATGAGATGATATCATGCTTTTATGAATGATGCACGTGAATGCAGTATGAAATTTACAATTTGCGATCCCGGACCCATTAATCCGGAACCATTGCTTATACGGTTCTGGCTTTGGTGTGAGCTCACCATTGCACAGATTAGGTTAATTCAGACATTTGCTCTTAGGTCGTAGCCAGACTGATCAAGTCTACGGGCCAGGCTTTCTCGTGGTGAGTTATGGTCTTAACTCCTAACCACATGCAACATTTTGTCATTCATGTTAATGCAAACATTTACCATCTTCATTAGGTGTGCGACCCGAGCCTGAAGTCCATCAGACTCGGTGTCATTCTTATACAAACGCAAGTGATCCGGGCTTGGCCGAGCTCCGGTATTCACTGCAAAATACTCGCTTCACATACTCTTGACCTTTACAAGTCATCATCATATCACATGCCTCAAAAGGCTTATCATCTCATACATAATCATGTTTCAGCAAGCTTATCATGTCATTCAATAGCACGCCTCAATAGGCTAACACATGTTCATTTAACCATTTCTCATAATTATGACATGATAATAATCACAACAACATTAAGCATGCTTTACACATCATAACGTCATTTTCATCATAAACACATCAAGCATGCTTCACACATAACACATCTCAATGCATATCAACATTCACATTTCAGCACAACAAAGCATTTCAAAACAACAACACATATCAACATAGTGAGATATAAATCTCTCAGGCACGGGTTTCTGCAGATCGAAGCTAAGTAAGTCCGAAGACTTACCTGGATACGCTCACTGAGCAACTAAGCTATAGTTAGTCTACCGTCTTCAACACCACCTGTCGAGAATATCATATTCCTCGTATTAAACTTCTTGCTTCAAACATCAATTAAATTCATTCCTTTGAATTTAATTAGCTTATAGCGTTTTCTACATTCCCAATTTAATTAATTAATCTTTAATTAATTAATTAAAATTCATCAGAATAACGTTTTGCCCGCAGGCAGTTTCTCAACCCAACTATCATCAGATCTCATCAAACAAATAGCCCATGATCACCAGAATATTGTAACGAGCATAATGGAATTTCCAATTATCCATTTTGACAAGCCTAAGGTCAATTTAGGCCAAATCGCAATACTAAAAACGAATAAATTCATAACTTATTCGTTACTAACCCGATTGACGATCCGAAAGAAGATTCGGAATCACAACGACGCAGGCTACGCTCGGACACCATCAGATTCACCGGAATCTGAGCGACGGGACCGACCAAAACACTAATATGCTCGACCAGCCCTTTATGTGCTCGGAAAAACACAAACTCGGTACCGAAATGAAGAGGACAAAGAGAGGAATCCGAAAACTCAAACGGAATTGAAATCGGATTACAAACGAAGAGTAGATCTGAATTTGAAGGTTGAGAGAAATCAGAGCTTTTACGAGGAAACGTGAAAGGAAATGAATTAATAAATGAATTTTCGCTATTTATAGCGAAGACGATTATTATCCTTTAGCAAAGTCGATAATTATCCTTTTATCGATCCAAAGGCGGTTTGAGCCCCTTCTCCAAACTTCCCGAAATTGGAATAATAAATCTGACATTTTGTGTGGATAATTATTCCGCAACTTTCTCGGAAAACGCGTATTCCTAAGCCGTCTTTCTTAGCCGCTAAGAAACGAAATAGCGGCTCTTTTGACCATTTTGTCTTTCCATGTTATTTCATATCTAGAACATACCCAATGTCCTGATCATTTCTCTCAACTGCAATTTTATTAATTGAAGCTCCCAAATGCTCCAAATAATACCAGAGGGTAAAAATTATTCCCCGGAGGAAAAAGTGAAAATTTCCCCATAAGTCCAAATTTACACCAAAATCATAATGGTGGAATTTATACTCGTCATCTACACACTATTCGCGATTTATGGGTCAATTAATATCGATGATTAACTTAATCACCCTTAAACATCCTTTATTAGGATTCGAAAATCCTAGCTTTTACATCACACACCCCTTAAGAAAAAGTTTCGTCCCGAAACTTTAGTACACAACTCATCAGAAGACTGAATCTATCAGTCACATAATTAACCTATCTTTGCATTTCATGCAAGCATAAGTTATTACCAAGTTAGAAGGGGTTATCAAGCTCACACTAGTGAAGTCTATCACTTCCTATGTTAGCAAACACAAAACAATTCACGCACACATAAATCACATCAACATAGAACCATATAAGCACATTAGTTAGTGAAAAAGTTAGGTACTAATTCATACCTCTATCTCAATCACCGATCAAAGAACTAAACACCTCTGGATAATTTCTCTCCATGTGCTCAATTGTTTCCCATGTAGCCTCTTCCATTCCCCTTCGGGACCACTGGATCTTCACTAATGGAATCTCTTTATTCCTTAACTTCTTTATCTTTCTATCTAACACGGCCATAGGGAACTCGGCATAGGTCTGATCAGGCTCTATCTCGATAGCATCATAGCTGAGTACATGGCTCGGATCTGGTTGATATTGTCTCAGTTGTGATACATGAAACACTGGGTGTACTCCATCCATTGTTGGCGGTAATGCTAAACGATAAGCTACTTTACCAACTTTTTCCAAAATCTCAAACGGGCCAATATACCGAGGACTTAACTTCCCCTTGATACCAAACCGTTTGACTCCACGAGTCGGTGAAACTTTCGGCCAAACGTGTGTCCCTGTTTCAAACTCTAGCGGACGTCGGCACTTATCAGCATACGATTTTTTGTCTACTCTGTGCAGCCAACATCCTTTCTCGAATCAAAGCAACTTTTTCAATATCACTTTTAACTTTGTCTGGAGCCGTATCAAAGACATCGGCAGGCTCATCCCAACATAATGGGGTTCGACATTTCCTTCCGTACAATGCTTCATAGGGTGCCATCCCAATGGACGCATGCCAACTGTTGTTGTAGGTGAACTCGACCAACGGTAATTGATCTGGCCATATCGGTCCCCAATCAAGCACACATGACCTCAACAAGTCTTCTAAAGTCTGAATAGTCCTTTCGGACTGACCATCTGACTGTGGATGGAACGCTGTTGTAAAACTCAGCTTAGTTCCCATTTCCATTGTGGTATTTCAAGTGACATAAGTTCTCCTCTTGTTCTTTGATGTTCAATCTTAACTTGTTGACATGTTTGACAACATGCACAACCCTATAATTATCCTTCTTCATATCTTTTCACCTGAAGTATGGTATAATATCCTGATACATCTTATTCGACTATGGTGTTGTATGAGCATCAACAAGAATATTTCTTCTAATCTCAACATCTTGAGGCATACATATTCTTCCTTGGTATCCAATCATATTGTCATCGTTGATAAAGAATCTGAACTTTCATCATTCGTGATCATTGGCCTCACCTTGGTCAGATCAAGGAACTTAGTTGTTTATGTTGGATCTCTTTCATCCAACTAGACACGATCTCCAAGGTACACAAATACCCTTGGTCTTTCTAAACCCATATTTCTCTACCACTATAAATCATATCTTTTTGTATCTCAGATTGTGCAGTCAAACGAGCAATCACCTTCTTCTTGAACCGACTCTTTGTTCAGAGCATCGGCCACGACTTTAGCCTTGTCAAGATGATATAATATATTCAAATTATAAACCTTTATTATCTCTAACCATCTTCTTTGTCTCATATTAAACTTTTCCTAAGTGAATATGCACTTCAAACTCTTATGATGTGTCATAATCATGCATGCTGTTCCAAGCAAGCAATGCCACCAAATTTTCAGGGTACGAAGTACCATTGCTAACTCTAAGGTATGTATTGGGTAGTTTTGCTCATACTACCTCAATTGTCTAGATGCATATGATATGACTGTCATTCTGCATCAGAACGCATCCCAAGTCCATTTTAAACGCATCACTGCAAACAATGAACTCTAGTGCTCCATTCGGCTGACCTAACACAGTGTGCAGTAGTCAATCTCTTCTTTAACTCTTCAAGGCTTGCTTGATACTTGTTAGTTCATACAAACTTTGCCTTCTTCTAAAGTAGGTTGGTCATAGGTCTTGCTATGATGGAAAACCCTTTTACAAAACGTTTGTAGTATCCCGCTAATCCTAGGAACTACGTATATCCTTTAGGTTTTTGGGTGGTTCCCATGCTAGCATAATTTTAATCTTTAATGAGTCAACTCTGATTCCATCTGCAGTGATCACGTGTCCTAAGAATGTTACTCCATTCATCCAGAAGTCACACTTGAACAACTTGACATAAAGCTTCTCTTTCATCAATACTTGGAGAATTGCTTTTAAATGTTTTATGCTCTTCACTACTTCGTGAATAAGCCAATATGTCATCGATAAAGACCACAACAAACCGAGTCTTGAATGTTGTCTTATGGATATCATCTTCTTGAATCTTCAACTAGTGATAGCTTGACCGTAGGTCTATGATGGAGAACACCTTTGATCCTTGCAACTGATCTAACAGATCATCAATTCGTGGCAGTAGATACTTGTTCTTAATCACCATATTTTCAATTCTCTATGTATAGTCCATACATAGCCCCAATGTACCATCCTTTTTCCTCACAAACAACACTGGTACTCCTCATGGCGATACACTTGGCTGAATAAATCCTTTATCTGCCAATTTTTCCAACTGCTTCTTCAAATCAAGCATTTCCACATGTGCCATTCTGTACGGAGCTTTAGAAATTGGTCTAGTTCCAGGCTCTAGATCAATTCTAAAGTCAACTTGCCTAGTAGGTGGCAATCCAGGTAATTCATCTTGAAGAACATCCTTAAACTCGCGTGCAACTGGAATGTATTTCATTTGAATCTTTCCTTCTTTCTCCAAAGCATAACATATATATGCTTCACATCCCGTCCTTACCAGCTTACTTGCTTTCATCGCAGAGATTATCACTAGCGGGTCTTGTAGCTCACTTTCTTTGAACACATGACAAGTATCATCTTTGGCTAACATCATTTTTGTTAGCATTTCCGCATCTATCTTATCCATATACTTGATCATCCAATAGATGCCTAGAATCACGTCATCATTATCGAATCCGGTAATAAGGATATCGGTTGGCTACTTTACTTGCCTAGTTTCCACGTAAACTTTGGCTTTCTCCTCCTCTCACATTAGGACAAGATCCTTGATTTAACATTATCCCTTAGTCTCACAAACTTTATCCTATCTCTAGGTTAACTACATTTGAAACATGTAGTTAGACTTTTTGATCAATCCTTCTTGTAATGATTTAGGTCTCCACAATTGAAACATGTTCTTCCCTCCAATTTCTCTTATGATCATGATTGTGGAGAAGGCCTTGTTTCTTGACTCACACGTCTCGTACTCTCAGGTTCAAGAAACTTGGAGTAGACTTCTGCCTCTTTCCTCCACTAGTTTAGGAATCCACCTCTTTCCTAAATCCTTGTCTTGCTTCAAGCTTTATTATCCTCTCCTAATACTCCAATAACGTCATATCTTAGGTGACAACACCAACTAAGAGGTCGTTTCATCCTATCGTAAACAATCTTATCAATTGATCATAAAGTGGTGCACTCTCATCCAACGATGTATACTCCTCGTGAAATTCATCTCCATCATAGGAGAACCTCCAAATGTTGCTTTCAGAAAAGACTTTAACAAGTTAGTCCAAATCCGACTCTTGAAAGTCTCGTAATCCACAATGATTGCACGATTTCTCATCCACCAACATACACCAATGTTCTGCATGAAGGTTGCTGCAAGTTTCATCTTACACTTTTATATCCCTCCAATGTCCCCAAAATTCATGTTTATGTGGTTCAACCGCCAATCAACTTGCATTACATAAGCTCCTGCAAACACTAACGCATATCTTCTTTTTATGGCCTTAGCCACCTCTCTAATGAAGTTCACTACCTTCTTGTTCCTTGTATGGAACTTCTAGTGTTTGGGGTTCAACAACTCGTGCTTGCCCTTGCGTTTCTATCGTAGCAATAGCCCTTTCTACCGCTATATTCTTGCATCTTCTCATCTCATGTAGCTCGATGGGTAGAGGTACTTGACCTTGACCACTTACTTTAAACATTATACTATCATGTATTCTAGCTTGTCGTACTTCCACTAGCACACTTGCACATTGTGCTCCCATTGACATACTCGTAATGAAGCTGCAACTTCCTTGTCTCTTAATCAAAACGCTTACGGTTGCCTTTATCACGGTTTCGACAAACCGGAATATTCATGATCGTTCTCTCTTCATACATATCCACTACTTATAACATTAGTGATATCTATCAGAATACTATAATCTTAACAAGTTAGAGAGAGAAAAAACTACACTTACAAGGAGTCACGCTGAGGAGTGGAAGGCAGTGTCTTTACCCACAATCCCGACTATGCATATGATTTTAAATCCATTAAAACCATATGTTAGTAATTTCCAAAATCTTTTGAAAACTTAAATGTCCTTTAAAAACCAACCCGGACTGGGTTGTAGTTAGGTTGAACTATCATGTCTCATCTCAAGTCACATGTGCTCTTGTTGTCAACCTAAGCTCTGATATCAATTTGTAACGACCCGAGTTTTAAATAACCCAAGACGTCACTAGGCTAAGGACCACACAGTGGGTCCCATCAGTTAGCCTGACAACAACTTCACAAATAGGACCTTGCATCAAGAAGCACGAAGAAAATAATGAAAACATTCAACCTGTCATTTAGAAAACGTTTACATAACAACCATGCATGAAGTTAGTATGTATATCCCAAAACAACACTTTAAAACATGACACCTGAACAGGTGTCTTAAAACTTCAGCCTGAAATCAACATGTGTACACAGTTGCACACAATCAACAAAAGACTCGCTTGCAAGCGATTAGTTTCAAAAGTAGTTCAACCAACCCTTGGGTTAACACTGCCCCGGCTGTCCACATCCTGCAGCTGACATCCCTGAAGCGTTCCTATGATCAACATTACCTAAAAAGATTCAGTTTAAAACCGTTAGCTACTGATCATAATCTATCCACGAGAGATTATATCATCACATCACAATACAACAAATATATTCAAATACCATATACCGTGCTCATGAGATGATATCATGCTTTTATGAATGATGCACGTGAATGCAGTATGAAATTTACAATTTGCGATCCCGGACCCATTAATCCGGAACCATTGCTTATACGGTTCTGGCTTTGGTGTGAGCTCACCATTGCACAGATTAGGTTAATTCAGACATTTTCTCTTAGGTCGTAGCCAGACTGATCAAGTCTACGGGCCAGGCTTTCTCGTGGTGAGTTATGGTCTTAACTCCTAACCACATGCAACATTTTGCCATTCATGTTAATGCAAACATTTACCATCTTCATTAGGTGTGCGACCCGAGCCTGAAGTCCATCAGACTCGGTGTCATTCTTATACAAACGCAAGTGATCCGGGCTTGGCCGAGCTCCGGTATTCACTGCAAAATACTCGCTTCACATACTCTTGACCTTTACAAGTCATCATCATATCACATGCCTCAAAAGGCTTATCATCTCATACATAATCATGTTTCAGCAAGCTTATCATGTCATTCAATAGCACGCCTCAATAGGCTAACACATGTTCATTTAACCATTTCTCATAATTATGACATGATAATAATCACAACAACATTAAGCATGCTTTACACATCATAACGTCATTTTCATCATAAACACGTCAAGCATGCTTCACACATAACACATCTCAATGCATATCAACATTCACATTTCAGCACAACAAAGCATTTCAAAACAACAACACATATCAACATAGTGAGATATAAATCTCTCAGGCACGGGTTTCTGCAGATCGAAGCTAAGTAAGTCCGAAGACTTACCTGGATACGCTCACTGAGCAACTAAGCTATAGTTAGTCTACCGTCTTCAACACCACCTGTCGAGAATATCATATTCCTCGTATTAAACTTCTTGCTTCAAACATCAATTAAATTCATTCCTTTGAATTTAATTAGCTTATAGCGTTTTCTACATTCCCAATTTAATTAATTAATTAAAATTCATCAGAATAACGTTTTGCCCGCAGGCAGTTTCTCAACCCAACTGTCATCAGATCTCATCAAACAAATAGCCCATGATCACCAGAATATTGTAACGAGCATAATGGAATTTCCAATTATCCATTTTGACAAGCCTAAGGTCAATTTAGGCCAAATCGCAATACTGAAAACGAATAAATTCATAACTTATTCGTTACTAACCCGATTGACGATCCGAAAGAAGATTCGGAATCACAACGACGCAGGCTACGCTCGGACACCATCAGATTCACCGGAATCTGAGCGACGGGACCGACCAAAACACTAATATGCTCGACCAGCCCTTTATGTGCTCGGAAAAACACAAACTCGGTACCGAAATGAAGAGGACAAAGAGAGGAATCCGAAAACTCAAACGGAATTGAAATCGGATTACAAACGAAGAGTAGATCTGAATTTGAAGGTTGAGAGAAATCAGAGCTTTTACGAGGAAACGTGAAAGGAAATGAATTAATAAATGAATTTTCGCTATTTATAGCGAAGACGATTATTATCCTTTAGCAAAGTCGATAATTATCCTTTTATCGATCCAAAGGCGGTTTGAGCCCCTTCTCCAAACTTCCCGAAATTGGAATAATAAATCTGACATTTTGTGTGGATAATTATTCCGCAACTTTCTCGGAAAACGCGTATTCCTAAGCCGTCTTTCTTAGCCGCTAAGAAACGAAATAGCGGCTCTTTTGACCATTTTGCCTTTCCATGTTATTTCATATCTAGAACATACCCAATGTCCTGATCATTTCTCTCAACTGCAATTTTATTAATTGAAGCTCCCAAATGCTCCAAATAATACCAGAGGGTAAAAATTATTCCCCGGAGGAAAAAGTGAAAATTTCCCCATAAGTCCAAATTTACACCAAAATCATAATGGTGGAATTTATACTCGTCATCTACACACTATTCGCGATTTATGGGTCAATTAATATCGATGATTAACTTAATCACCCTTAAACATCCTTTATTAGGATTCGAAAATCCTAGGTTTTACAGTGGCTACGTGTCTCCGCCCCTGCGGTGACACACTTGCCCAGCGCCACCCCCGGCGCTGGGCCTGCGTCTGCAAAGCCCTTGCCACCGCCCCCGCGGTGACATTCACGCGCCCCTGCGGCGGCCACCCTTGACACGCATTCTCAACGCCGCCCCGGCGCTGAGCCGACGCCTTCCTTTTCCTTTTCACCTCCCCCGCGGTGACAAGTCCCTGCCCCTGCGGTTTTACCCAGAACAAAAATGGAAACTCCAAAAATACCCTACACCTACCTCACTAACCCTTCTCCTCCCTCACTTCTCTCCCGACCTTTCATTCTCAAAAGCACCACGCCCCTGCGCCCTCACCGGAACTCTCAGAACAACCTCCCTCACATCCCTGCGCCACCTCGTCAACACCACCACAACCAGCCCCGACGCCCATGCGCCACTCTCTCCCGCTCCTTACCAACACCTCCCTCAAACTCTCAAATCCCTAATCCTACAACACTTTCCCCTCACACTCTCTTCCCTCCACTACTCACCACCTCCGGCGACGTCTCCACCAACATTAAGCCACCAAAATGCTCCCCAGCTCCACCACCTCCATCGCTGTCAAAAATCGCCCTCAATAGTTCATCTGCCCCTACGCCTGCAAGTTCACGTCAATGCGCCTCTCCGCCTGCAAGAGCTGCCCCTGCGGAAATAGCCACTGAGGGTTCGTCTCTTTCTCCAATTTCTGAAATTTCTAATTCCTTTACTTGGTCAATTGCAAAAAATGGAACCCTAGAGAAAATACAAGTTGTCGGAGGCTGAGAGGACCCGATATAGGATTGTGCAGGATCGGGTTGTGTATGCAACTCGGTTTTTGCACGTTCCTACATTGGAAAAATTGGGAATGTTGGAGAGCATGCAGACATTTCTCACCAACGCTAGGCTCGGTGAATTTCTGGACATGAGTGCTCCAACGTACCTTGAGCTCAACCGCCAATTCATTGCCAACTTCACCATGGAGAAGGAGGACCATGTTTGTGTTGGACTTTCATTCAAGTTCAACAAGAAAAAGTATACACTGGACTACACCCAACTTCAGGATGCATTTGGGGTAACTATTTGTGCCTCCGAGAACTGGTGGGAACCCGTTCCAACTCCCGACCTTTGCGAGTTTTGGCAGGCCGCCACCGGATCCGAGTTTCATGCCAGAGGTGAGAATTCCAACAAACTCACTCACCCCTGCTTGAGGCTCATCTCCAAGATCTTCATAAGTGTCTTTTGTGGACACAAGGAGGAGAACAATGTCGCCCTCAAGGACCTTCCACTGCTGTACGCCTGGCTTCCCATGAATTAGAAGGTGCCGGATTGGCCATACCTCTTCCTTACCGCTTTGAAGCGGATTAGAAAGAACGAGCCACAGGACATTGCTGGCGGTGGGGTGGTCTCCTTGATCGCCGCACAGGTGATGGACCTATCTGACCTTGAGGATGGGCTGGAGGCGCCACTCTACACGGAGGGGATGTTGAGGAGGTACAAGCTCCTCAAGAGAGACGGGGAGAACCTTTTTTTGGCTCTCATTGGAAGATGGGAGCCACATCACATACCTCCCCCGTCCGCTTCCACTTGGAGACGAGCTCTCCGAGCTATACATTCCGGCTGACCCTTTACTGCCGAGACGGCCTCAGGTGGCCGTTGTTGAGAGACATGCTGCGAGCTCCAACCGGGCTCATTTTGAGGACCACATGCCCATACCGGATGATGAGGAGATGCCTACTACAACACCGGATGACGGTCCGGCCATGGAGAGCCTCCAGGCTCAGATGGCTGCCTTGACTACTCAACATCAGGCATGGCAGACCGAGTACCAGCGGACCATGCTTGAGCAACAGCAGAGCTGACAAACTAGTTTTGCCTCCTCTATGACCACCTATTTTGACCGTCGGCAAGATGCTTGGCAGGCGGCTCAGCAGCAGTAGCTCGAGGCTCAGCAGTTGGCTTGGCAAGTGGCTTTGAGACCTTATTTGGGCAGCGGATGGATGCTCAACAGGCCCGCATCGACGAGATTTACCGCCGGCAGGAGCACTTCTTCAGCCACTTCCCGTACCCACCGGAGGAGGGTCCGGATGGTCCAGCCAGACCATCCCACTAGTGGTATCATCATTTCTCCCTTTCCCACATTTATCTTTGCTTCATTTTCCACTTTGAGGGCAAAGTGTGCTTCAAGTATGGGGGAGGGAATTATCATTTCTTGTGTAGTTTGTTTAAGTGTTTTGAGTATGTTTGCTTTGAGTTGTTATTCAGTTTTTATTCAAAAAAAAAAAAAGAAAAAGCCAAAAAAAATGAAAAAAAGGTATGAAAATCCTTGGATAAACAGAAAACCCGAAAGGGCGGTTTAGGCAAAAAGAAGGTAGTCCGACCAACCTTAGGTTGGTGCAAAATTGGACTTGAGGGATGTTAGTTCCAAGTGAGATCATCAAAGAAAAGAAGAAGAGTGACAAGGTGAAAACCCGAAAGGGCACCTTGGCAAAATGAGCGGCACCGAGTGTAGGTTCTCTTTCCGACGTTTGGCGGTATAAGAAGGGGAGTCATAAGGAGGTTGTCCGGGTAGGTAACTCTTGGAGCAATAAGGATGGTAGGTTTCTCACCTTTTTTCTCACATTTTCTCTATTTTCCCTTCTTTCTTTCTTTCTTTCTTTCTTTCTTTCTTGTTTTTTCTTTTCCATTGTCTATGCCTCTTACCCATGCTTCCTGAGGCCTTTGAGTCTAAAAACTGCTGTAATGTGTTTTACTCGGTACGAGTAAAAGGTCTAAGTATGGGGGAGTTTGATAGGTGATGGAATCACTATCATTTAGGTTAATTTTAGAGTCTTTTTAGCACAATAGTGCCATTTTATGCTACTAACTCCTTGATCCAGAAGAAGAAGACTAAAAGAAGATAAAAGAGGAGTTATAAGCACTTGGGAGTTGAAGACCATTCACGAAGCAAAGCTTTTATTGCCCCACCGCCCCCGAAGAGCAATGTCACCGCCCCTGCGGTTGAAACCACATTCCGGAGCGCAGCCTGCGCCTTCGCCAGCGCCAAGCACGAAGACTGTCGCCACCCCTGCGCCACTCCTTGGCGCCCCTGCGATGACTTGCCTTGAAGAAGCAAAGCCAGCGCCCCTGCGCCTCAGCCTGTGTCTCACCCTACGGAGCTGTGGAGCCAAAGAGTCAGTGTTACCGCCCCTGCGTTGACAATAGGCCGCCCCTGCGGCTCAACATCAGAAGCGACAGAAAGGTAAAGAGTCAGGCGTTTGAAGAACATTAATAATCCGCCCCTGCGGAACTACCAGGCCGCCCCTGTGGCCACAGAGAAGATCAAACGTTTTCGCCTAGACCGCCCCTGTGGATCTGAAGGCCGCTGATAACACGATTTATAACGTAGTTTTAGGTGTTCATTTAGATATAATTCTCGCTCATTCATGCATGATCTAGCATTGGTTCAAGACGTTTTGCACCCAATTCACGTACTTTGTCAAGATAGACGTCTACACGGACTTGTGCGCGTTTTGTAGGTATTTCGGGAAGTTTAGGAGCTTAAACGGTGCGTTTGAGGATCGTCCATCTAGATGACACACCCTCGGACACATTAGGACACAAGCCAAGGGTTGAGGAGGACTCATGGAGCCTTACCAACACTAGCCATGCACCAAATCACAGCTTAATGATCCAAGGCGAAGTTTCTGTATAAAATCACGGTTCTCTGACGAACCACGGCCGTGGAAATGACCGTTGATTTTGCCAGATTCTCGTGACAGCTGTGCCACGACTCTCATGGCCAGCTCATGCAAGATTTGTTATAAAGGTGGTCCTTCATGGGTTGTTTGGAGCAGCTGGGTAGTTTTGGGAGCAGCTCATCCATTATCCATTTCTCTCTAACAAATATATTCTCAAAAACAAGAAGTTTTTCTAGGAAGGAAAGTGTCAAAGAGAAGAAGAAGAGCTCCATTGAAGAGGAGGATAAGAACACACACCATAGCTTTCTTGCATTTCGGATTTCGTTTTCTAGAGATTGTATGAATCTTTGAACCTTCTTTTGGAAGGGTTGTAAGTGGCTCTATTCTAATCTTCAACTTAGTTTTGGATTAACTTCACTTGTTCATCTCTCTTCTTTCATTATCTTGCAATGGATGTTTTGATTTTATGTTTGTTTGTCTCAATTTCCATTATGAATGTTGTAGGCTAAATTGATGTGGTTCTAGGGTAAGGAAAGGATGGTTATGGCTAGAGCTATGATAGGACGGACTTAGATTTACCTTTGGATGACTTTTGCTTATGAACGTAGTTCCTGTTAGAAATCACGGGTAGTTCTTGAAGAACCACGGCCGTGGTTTCGGTAGAACAAACCGTGATTCTCCCTGGTTCGAAGGACCTTGCCTTAGACCTAAAAAATGTTGAAACCCTAAGTGTTTGTTGAGTTTAACCTACCCTAGGATGACCTAGTGTAGTGACTAAGTGTTAGGAGAGACTTACCCGGTAATCCTTGCCCTTAGAATCTAAAATAGCAAACCTTAGGTAGTGGAGAGCCTAATAAGCCGCCATTGGATTAGATGTGCTAGGATAGTTGCTTAGGACTTCCCTTTCCAAGACTTACCCGGTAAGGATAGGTTAGACCCCTAATTAACAATCCGGTTTGTGTAGAATTCCTATCCTTAGGTTCTTAGAGACTTACCCGGTAATGAGACCTTAGGTGTGGACTAGTTGGACCATGAGACCTACCCGGTAATTGATCCCAAATTAGATACACTTAGTCCCAACATATCTTAGTTAATCCAAAGAATGAATAGATAACTTGAGTTCTATGCCATAACCGGAACTTCCGACCCCTAGAATCCGTCTTTTCTTTACTTGATCATTATCTCGTTTGGTTTGTTCATTTGTGCTGATTTTTAGTTTAGTTTGATTGTTTACTTTGCATGAATTGTGATCTTTGATTGATCACCAAAAACCGACCAAAAACAATTGAGATTTTCATTTCTTTGTTTCCTCCTTTTCTAACCTTAGACCTTCACTAAACTTAATCACAAAACCGAATCAATTTCACCTTAGTCTTTGTGTTCGACCTCGGAATACTATCCATACTACAAACATCCCGTACACTGCGGGTGCGCTAGAAGTTAGGATAAATATAACGAGTATAATTTTAAGGCTTATTGCGTGCACACTTTTTAGCGTAACAGCCGCCCCTGCGGTTCAGCGACAAAGACTTTACTCCGGCTGTTTGCACCACCTTTATGGCATTAGAGATGGTTGTTTTGGCCGACCAACTTACTCCCATTTAGTGTCATTTGTAGTATAAATAGACCGATGGCTGATTGCTAGAATGATCCATCATTTTCCCATTTTTTATTCTCTCTTGCTTCCTTTGTAATGAGCTTCTAGTTTCCTTGCTACATTTGGTTAGTTTGAAGCTGCATTATTACTTTGGTTGTAAGTACCTTTCTAATATAAGTTTTATTTAGTAATGCTTTGTGTTTCTTAATCTTTATTTGTCTAATTGCATGCTTTATTATCACTTAAGATTGATCACCTTAGGTTCTAAAGTACATGCAAAGAACTAGGATTAATAGATTCCGGGTTTGGGTCTTTAATCTAGTAGTAACCTTTGAGTGATAACGGGTGTTCGCTCCAAACGGTGTGTGCAAGCTTTAAATTTATAACCCTAGATGTAAACTTAAAACAAGGATGCGAACCCGCAGTGTACGGGTCAATCGTAGTAAAAGCAAGGAATTCCAGGGGTCGATCACAGGGACTTAGTGAAACAAAGTCGGAATAGGTAAGCTTTATAATTACTAACCACAAAAGCAATTAAAATAATCGAAGATGATAAAAGTCAATAAAGGAAATATGCAATTCTAGGGATTAAAACATCTAGTTGTGGTTCCAACTCAAGATATAAAGATAAAGCGGACAAAGCTGAGGTATTTGCATAGGGAAGGTGTTACTAAAGTGGAAAAGATCACCGGGTAAGTCTCACTACTCACTAATCCCAAACCGTAACTCCTATCACCGGGTAAGTCTCAAGGAATCAAGATAAAGAACTATAACCTCAAACTAACACACCACCTAAGGGAATAGAATCAACCTTTACCGGGTAAGTCTCAGGCTAACTCACAAAGATGGAATGAAAGCGCACTCAAACCCCAACAAAGGATAAACCTTTATTACCTACACTTATGATCTTTGGTAAACAAACTAAGGAATTACCGGGTAAGTCTCATCCTAGGCTTGCATTGAACTAGGAAAGGTGTAATAAGAATAGGTTTTGGGAAACTCTAACACTTAACTCTCAGTTTCGGATCAGATAAGTCACCTCAGTCAGCCAAATTCCACCCCGGCCGAGATGTTCATCGACTGAGCGAGATGCTTAGGGTTAAGGTAAAGACTCGAACTTTCAGGGTCCTACTGTGATTAAGATTATTCTATCATTGTTTTTTCCCACAACCTTCAGCCAATCACCCTAGAATCACACAAAGAGATTAGCCGCTCATCATCATGAAAGTATTAATCAAATATATGGGAAGAAAGAGAATAATTGAACAAGAAAACCTTAAGAGAAAGACTTCAATAACTGAATCAATTATAAAACCAACAAGCGTTCCTTGGATAGAAATCCAACAAGACAATCAACAAAGAAGGGAATCTAAGATGATCTTACAAAAACCCTTCAAAAAGCTATAAAAGATATAGACTTTCTTCCTTCAACCTTCAAAAAGGTTCTTCAAATCTCCCAACTGGAGTATGGTTGCAGCGGTGTATTCGGATGTAAGCGGATCTTCGGATGTAAGCGGATGTCGGATTTGTGGGAAATTCGACCCTTTTTATAGGAAAATTACTCTCCAAAGATAAGATATCTTAGAAAGATCTCTTTCCATAAAAATAGGTAAAATATATGGTCTAACTTATCTTCTTCCTTCCAGGAACCCAGCCCAAAAATATAAGATCCTCTTTCCAAAGATAAAAGATCTCAGCCAAGAATAAAATATTCTCGCCGCGTCCCAGGTGTTCGCCTCGGTCGAGTCGGCTTCTCTGGATCACCTCGGTCGAGGTGACTCTGTAGTCAACCGAGGTGAGTCACAACTGAATGTGAAATCTCTCAAATCTGGTCCAAAGTGAATCTTTAATCCATGGTTGTGCTTCCTCGATCATTCCTTAGGCTCTTGAATGTAGCTCCAATGACTCCATAGCTCCTTTTGCTCCTTTTTGAAGCAAAACGTGCCATTTTACCTACGATTACAACAAAACTAGGTGTAGACCTCGATTCCCGCAAAGGTAGATAAAACGACAATATAATCACATAATATACATACAAACATGCAGATTAAGAAAGATAAAATGTCTAAACTGGCCCCAAAATATAGACAATAATTCATGCTATCAAAATACCCCATACTTAGCCCTTGCTTGTCCCCAAGTAAGTTCCGCATATAAAATACAAGATAGAATGGATTATAAGTCATAAAGATCATTGAAAAAGCCTTTCAAAAATATTTTAATGGTGTGCTACAATCATAGATCACTCTAAGAGAATACTTCATGAAATTTAAAATCAAAATATGATCAAAACATTTTATAAATATGAGAAAGTTGTTCATCTTTGCATAAAATTGTAGAATGCATAATAAATCATAATCATCGAAATTAATCATGCATAATCCAGTTTAAACCACTAAGTCAATCAACAAGTTCGAGGTCTCAAGGGCTTCCCAAAAGAAAGGTCAAGAAACGTGTAGGGTAGGGATGTCTAAAAGGTAATGTGGTGCTAGAATCCGGGAAAAGGATATCACTTCACTTTCACTTGGACTTCACTTTCAACATCATCTACCAATAAGCTTTGCTTATTTCACACTTTTTTCTTTTTTTACTTTACTTTTTGGGATGCATGGACAGAGGTGCACAATAACCGAAGCCTAGGAAATCAACAATCATCAATTTCTTGAGATGCATCAAACCCTTGATGCACATACCATGACCCGTTACGAATATCGCTCAATCCGACTTTGGCAAGACACAAACACCCGGCTATGTGAATGGTGCCGAGTTACTCATCATCATGATTGACTTCCCCAAACCTATTTATTGCTTTCTAACACTTTCACTTCCAACCAACTTCTCAACTTTTGCTTCACTTGCTTTCACCACTTTGCTTGCTTCCAAATTCCCGGATAGGTAAAGGGAGGCAAAAATGTATATGAGGGGCCAAGCATGAAGAAGAAGAAGAGAGAAGAATGAATTGCCTTGGTCTTTCCAGAAAGAAAGTGAGAGAACTTATAATGTGGTGTCAACCTTCAATTTCAACATAATTTGGATAAAAACAAAGTATTAAACATGCCAAAAATTTCAAACAAAGCATTTAGCAACTTAAACATATCATAAAACCTTTCAGACATATAAAGATTTCAAAACCAGTTAGCAAACAAGATCTTCACTGAGATCATATCCAGATAAGAAGCACAAAATGTTTCGAAAACTCTCAGTTAAACCACCTCGGTCGAGGTGTTCTAGGTCAACCGAGGTGAAGTACCTCGTTCGGCCAGAACTGTCCCGGTCGAGGTAAAAATTTTTTTTTCTAAACCAGTTTTTGACGTTCTTCTCAATCAAATAACCTGTATGCATGCATGTAATCTCAGATAAACATATAGAGCAAAATAAAGCATAAATATCCGATAATGTCGAGTCATACATCACATAAGTCAATAAAATACATATAGAGCAAAATAAAGCATAAATATCCGATAATGTCGAGTCATACATCACATAAGTAAATAAAATAAATAAACACCACATACTTGCGACACACTGTCCCAGTGGGTCAGAATAAGTCTAAAGAAATAAAGTACTCACCGGACATATAGTTGAGCTGCATAATAAATAAAGAAAGAAAATCCTGCAAGCTCTCAATGATCACGATCCGGTGGTGGTGGTGGCATGTACGGATACTGGGATGGGTCAAATGGATAACCCATAGTCTGCTGAAACTGGATCTCCATCATCCGGCGCTGATAGTGCTGGCCCTCTAGCATGTGATGAGTCCAACGGTCTATCTCTCGGCACTGGTCAGCAAATCTCTCATGGATGTCCATAGTAAGGGCAGCATAGGAGTCTATCATCTGATCCATCAGATCATCGATCCGACGGTGAGCCTCTGGATCTCTCTGTCGGCGTACCCTACGCCTAGCATGCCGCACTAGTGATGCAGCCGGCGCGGTCTCAGTCTCATCATCGTCTAAGTCAATGACCGGCGCACTCGTCCCAACAGTATCAGTACCTGTATCCATAGGAACCCCACCATTCCTATCATCATCATCATCATCAGCCTCCTCAACCTCATCCTCCTCAGCTGGTGCAGCTGTTGCCTCTCTCGCATCCTCCATCAGTGGATCCAAGCAGTCTACCAATAGTGCGGATCATACACTGAGAACTGGGGTGACCATCTGATCCCCTGTGGTGTTGTCGGCTCCCATGGCATAGCTACATTCGGTGTAGTGAGTCCTCGGGGAACCAGTATCCTCCGAGTAATCATCTTCTGAAGTCCAAGCGGCTTGGCAGCCGCCACCATGGTACATGCGCTGAGATCCATATCCTGGTAACTCACTATGTGAGTCACAATGCCTCTGCAACAGATATCCCCCTTCGCCTTGGCCTTGATCCTATGCAGATCCTTTGTCAGCATCAAGCCAAAGTCTGGAATCCCTCCAGTCACCATGCAGTAAAGGCTGAACAGCTCCCCCTGTCTGACCTTCTGTGGCGTCTCAGTACGCGCCAGAAGAATCTCACTAAAAATCCTGTGAGCTAACCTAAAAGCTAGGTGAAAAATAATACGCTCCCTGGAGTCTCCGGGGCGCCATATGTCTGCGTGCTCAACTACATGAGCAATTTGTCCCCAGAACTCCCTAGCTACAGCTCGGGAGGGAAAATCAACAACAGTCGGAGCCGGGAAACCAAAGATGTCCCGCCAGTACTCTAAAGGAACTATGAAGTTCCGGTTCATCAACCGGTACTTCACAGCACGCTCTGTGGGAAGGTAGGTGAAGGAGCTAACAAACTCCAAAGTAGGCTCTAAGTAGGCAGGTGCGTGGATCTCAGTGAACTGATCTAGCCCTACCATCGAAATCATCCGTCTCAAATCTCCATCCACATGGAGACAATCAAAAGCTGATACGTCCAGGAAGCGAGGTGCAATCACTGGACGGGCCGCGATGCGGTCATAGTCGACCTGGTGTCTCTCGTGGATCACCGGTCTAGTAGGTTTGGAGGAAGAAGAAGAAGGGGAAGGAGAGGATCTGTCCCTCAGGACTAGCTGTCTATCTGAACTCATCTTTTCTGAAACCTGTCAGATCACCTCGGTTGGCCTGACAACTCTGAAGAACACCTCGCCCGAGGCACAGACCGACTAGACCGAGGCGAATAACTGCGCGACTAATTTCTTCAAAAATCCAGTTCTTTTCCCCCAAAATCACTACAACTGGTTCCTATGGGGTACTTAATATGTTTCTCAGCAAATGCAGGGGCAACCAAAGCCCAATTCGAAGGAAAACAGCGGAGAAGATCGAGGTTAGGGTTTTTCTGATTTTACCTCGATTCGGTTCGTTTTTCTTGCAAATTAGCACTTGCACTGGGATCCTCTACTCTTTCTTTGCAATTTGGAAACAAGAATCGTCGAAAACGAGCGAAGAACGGCGAAGCGAGACGAAGTGGTTGCCGCGGTCGAGGAGAAGGTAAAGGAGGAGAGAGAAATTCAGCCCCCTTTTATACCCTTTTCTGGAACTGCTGTCACCTCGGTCGAGGTGGTCTCGACTAGACCGAGGTGGTACGGACCGAGGTGGTTCTTCAGAAACCCTAGTCGCCTCGGTTGCTCAAGTATCATCTCTGTCGAGGTGCTTTGACAGCAACCGAGATGTGCCTCAGTCAAACTCCGTCTTCTCAAATTCTCGAACTTCTGTCCTTCCAGTTGTGCTTCTGGTTTGTATTCCTTTCTTAGATGTCACCTTTTATCTGTCTAGGATGCCAAAAACAAAACAAAGCAAAGCAAAAGCAAACTATCTAAGCTAGACTAGAAAAAGGGAAAAGAAAGCAATACCTTGGGTTGCCTCCCAAGAAGCGCTTGATTTAAGGTCGCTAGCTGGACCGTACGGCGTCTCTATGCGTGATGGGAGGTGCCCTCACCCCTTACTTCACCTCCATCATGGGGTGAAGTAAGTAAGTCTATCAAATGCTCCAACAAGTGCAAGTGCTCATCGGGGAATGAATCGTCTATGGGTGGGTTGTCCTTCTCGCGTGAAGATGGAGGTAGCCGGCTGAGGTGATCCGCAACAGAATTTTCGGATCCCTTCTTATCGCGGATCTCTAGGTCAAACTCTTGAAGTAATAGAATCCATCGAATAAGGCGTGGCTTGGCATCTTTCTTAGCAAGCAAGTAACGGATGGCTGCATGGTCGGTGTAGACAATGACTTTTGCCCCTACTAAGTAAGAACGAAACTTCTCGAAAGCATATGCAACCGCCAATAACTCCTTCTCTGTGGTAGCGTAGTTGCGCTGGGCTTCATCTAGCGTCTTGCTAGCATAGTAAATGGCGGTGGTCCAGCCATCCTTCTTCTGTCCAAGCACCGCTCCTACGGCTACATCACTAGCATCATACATGATCTCAAAGGGCAAGGTCCAATCCGGAGGTTGAATAATGGGAGTGGAGATCAACGCTTCCTTAATCTTGTAAAATGCATCAAGACACTCCTGCGAAAACTCAAAAACAACGTCTTTATTCAAGAGGTTAGTTAGAGGTTTAGAAATCTTAGAGAAGTCCTTGATGAATCTCCTGTAGAAACCTGCATGCCCGAGAAAACTCCTCACACCTTTAATAGAACAAGGGTGAGGGAGTTTCTCAATAGTCTCGATCTTAGCGCGATCGACCTCAATACCTCGATTAGAAATGAGGTGTCCTAGCACAATGCCTTCATTAACCATAAAATGACACTTCTCCCAATTCAAAACAAGATTAGTGTCCTCACATCTTTGTAGCACTAGAGAAAGGTTAGATAGGCAATCATCAAAAGAGGAACTATATACTGAAAAATCATCCATAAATACCTCCATGATCTCCTCAATATACTCGGAAAAGATAGCCATCATGCATCGCTGGAAGGTAGCGGGTGCATTGCACAATCCGAATGGCATCCTCCTATAAGCGAATGTCCCTCACGGACAAGTGAAAGTGGTCTTCTCCTGATCATCCGGATGGATAGGAATTTGGAAGAATCCACTATAGTCGTCTAAATAGTAGAAGTGTGAATGCTGGGCCAACCGTTCGAGCATTTGATCAATAAAGGGAAGTGGAAAATGGTCCTTCCGAGTGGCCGTGTTCAACTTCCTATAATCAATGCAAACCCTCCCGCCCGTGACGGTCCTGGTTGGGATTAACTCGTTTTTCTTGTTTGTCACAGCGGTCATCCCTCCTTTCTTCGGAACTACATGCACCAGGCTAACCCATTTGCTGTCCGAGATAGGATATATGATACCCGCATCCAACAACTTAAGAATTTCCTTCTTCACAACCTCTTTCATGATCGGATTTAACCGTCTTTGAGGTTCCCGTGAAGTCTTATGATCGTCCTCCATTAGAATTCCATGCATGCAGAAAGAAGGCTTAATGCCAATAAGATCATCTATAGTATAACCCAAAGCCTTTTGATGCTTTCTCAGGACATGCATTAGTTTAGACAATTCAGATTCGGAGAGGGAAGCACTAACAATAACGGGATAAGTGGAATCCGGTCCAAGAAAGACATACCTCAAGTGATTTGGGAGTTGTTTAAGCTCCACAATTGGGGGTGCTTTCTGAGGGGGATCCTTGCTTCCTCCTTCCAGTGGAGTAGATCCAGAAACTAGACTTTCGGAAGTCTCAGTTGGAATCATCTCACCATCGACCTCGGTCGAGGCGCAGAGGCGTTGACCGAGATGTTCTTCAGTTGCCTCGCTTGGTCCAGAAAGTGCCTCGGTCGAGGTACTGTAATTGGAACCGAAACTGGAGATCTTCGTCTCTTGGATTAATTTCTCAGTTTTAGCTCATGGATCTTCTTCTAGTGTCTTTAAGCTTTGTATATCTGCATCACAAGAAGCATCTATACCTTCCTCCATTAAACTAAAACTAATAACTCTTTTAACTCCACCTTCAGCTCCTTGGTGGGAATATTTCTCCATGTGCAAAGCTTGCTTCTCAATAAAGTCCCAAGCTTCATCAATCGCCATGTCTATAAATGTACCGGCGGATCGTAGTTGGAGGTTGAACTGGGTGCTTCCGTGCAGTCCCTTGAAGTATATCTCCAACAACTCTATCTTTGGAATCCCATGATGTGGGCAATCCAAAAGAATGTCTTTAAACCTCTCCCATGACTTGGACAAGCTCTCCTTGTCCTTCATAATGAATGCATTAATCTTCCCTCTCATTTCAGCGGTTTTAGAGGGGGAAAGAATTTAGTCAAGAATTTTGTAGTCATCTCCTCCCAAGTGTTGATTTTTCATGGAGGAAGAGATTGATACCAAGTAAGAGCTCTATCTTTTAAAGAAAAGTCAAAAGGTGAGCTCTATCTTTTAAAGAAAAGTCAAAAGGTCTTAGCTTGTAGTTGTTGTTTTCTATTCTTGAGGGTCTCAAGGTCAACATCAAGATCTCATAATTTTGCAGATGTTGATGCGGAGATTCCTTCTCTAGCCCTCCAAACTGGCATTGGCGAATCATGGAAAGAACTTGCGGTCGAAGTTCATAGTCATGGTCCGCCGGATTTCCTAGGTTAACTCCTTGACGCCTCAGTTGTTGATTGGGGTCCATCCTTTGCCCTAGGGTTTGCGGGATTCCTACAAAAAGAGTGCCTCGGACTGGTATCCGAGGTGGAAGTACCTCGGCCGGGGCGTCATGTACTGGGACCTGCCTCGGTTGAGGGTCTGGAACGGGATCCTGCATCGGCCAAGGATCGAGAACAGGGTCTTCCCTCGGTCGAAGTAGATACTGGTCTCGTAAGGCTGCCATATCTGCTTCGATCGCTTCAGTTCTGGTGCGAGTTTCTTCTTTCTCTTGCCTCAGTTCTTCTCTGCTGAGGCGTAGCTGTTCTAACGCCTCTTTCAATTCGGCCTCAAGATCGCGATTGTCTTGGTTGGCCATCTTTGCTTCTCTCAAGCGTCGCTTGTATGACTTTTCTGGTTCGGGATCGTAAGGAACGATTTCCTTCCCAGCGCGGGTTCTTCGTAGTAAACCTAAGAAAGAACCTGCGAAAGTCACTCAAGTAGAGTGGTTAGTACACACGGGGGCAAGTGCCCCAAAAGCGTACCGCAACCGGCTCGGTCTAGACCAACTCCCCGGCAACGGCGCCAAAAACTTGTTCGCTCCAAACGGTGTGTGCAAGCTTTAAATTTATAACCCTAGATGTAAGCTTAAAACAAGGATGCGAACCCGCAATGTACGGGTCAATCGTAGTAAAAGCAAGGAATTCCAAGGGTCGATCACAGGGACTTAGTGAAACAAAGTCGGAATAGGTAAGCTTTATAATTACTAACCACAAAAGATATTAAAACAATCAAAGATGATAAAAGTCAATAAAGGAAATATGCAATTCTAGGTATTAAAGCATCTAGTTGTGGTTCCAACTCAAGATCTAAAGATAAAGCGGACAAAGCTGAGGTATTTGCATAGGGAAGGTGTTACTAAAGTGGAATAGATCACCGGGTAAGTCTCACTACTCACTAATCCCAAACCATAACTCCTATCACCGGGTAAGTCTCAAGGAATCAAGATAAAGAACTATAACCTCAAACTAACACACCACCTAAGGGAATAGAATCAACCTTTACCGGGTAAGTCTCAGGCTAACTCACAAAGATGGGATGAAAGCACACTCAAACCCCAATAAAGAATAAACCTTTATTACCTACACTTATGATCTTTGGTAAACAAACTAAGGAATTACCGGGTAAGTCTCATCCTAGGCTTGCATTGAACCAGGAAAGGTGTAATAAGAATAGGTTTTGGCAAACTCTAACACTTAACTCTCAGTTTCGGATCAGATAAGTCACCTCGTTCAGCCAAATTCCACCCCGGCCGAGATGTTCATCGACTGAGCGAGATGCTTAGGGTTAAGGTAAAGACTCGAACTTTCAGGGTCCTACTGTGATTAAGATTATTCTATCATTGATTTTCCCACAACCTTCAGCCAATCACCCTAGAATTACACAAAGAGATTAGCCGCTCATCATCATGAAAGTATTAATCAAATATATGGGAAGAAAGAGAATAATTGAACAAGAAAACATTAAGAGAAAGGCTTCAATAAGTGAATCAATTATAAAACCAACAAGCGTTCCTTGGATAGAAATCCATCAAGACATCAATAAAGAAGGGAATCTAAGATGATCTTACAAAAACCCTTCAAAAAGCTATAAAAGCTATAGACTTTCTTCCTTCAACCTTCAAAAAGGTTCTTCAAATCTCCTAACTGGAGTATGGCTGCAGCGGTGTATTCGGATGTAAGCGGATCTTCGGATGTAAGCGGATGTCGGATTTGTGGGAAATTCGACCCTTTTTATAGGAAAATTACTCTCCAAAGATAAGATATCTTAGAAAGATCTCTTCCCATAAAAATAGGTAAAATATATGGTCTAACTTATCTTCTTCCTTCCAGGAACCCAGCCCAAAAATATAAGATCCTCTTTCCAAAGATAAAAGATCTCAGCCAAGAATAAAATATTCTCGCCGTGTCCCAGGTGTTCGCCTCGGTCGAGTCGGCTTCTCTGGATCACCTCGGTCGAGGTGACTCTGTAGTCAACCGAGGTGAGTTACAACTGAATGTGAAATCTCTCAAATCTGGTCCAAAGTGAATCTTTAATCCATGGTTGTGCTTCCTCGATCATTCCTTAGGCTCCTCAATGTAGCTCCAATGACTCCATAGCTCCTTTTGCTCCTTTTTGATGCAAAACGTGTCATTTTACCTACGATTACAACAAAACTAGGTGTAGACCTCGATTCCCGCAAAGGTAGATGAAACGACAATATAATCACATAATATACATACAAACATGCAGATTATTGAAGATAAAACGTCTAAACAGGCCCCAAAATATAGACAATAATTCATGTTATCAACGGGTTGTAATTGCTTAAAGGAAAAGAAACACAAATATAAAGATTAGTTTAATGGTTTTACTCTTCTCTTTATATCCCTTAGTCTTTGTTTGAAAGCTAACTTGTGACTTGTTCTTATAGGTTTACGGAACACTAACTTGTTAAGTTGTGTTGATGCCGGTTGGCTCAAGACATACATATGATCAAGACGGGAACATTACTTGAAAACTTGTAAAAAGGAACTCACCAAAGTAGTATTAGCATGCTAAGAATCAACCTAGTGTAGATTCACTCACCATCATCATATTCATCTTATTGCTTGTTTTCTAGTTTTGTTTGCATCAATTCATCCAAAACACCCCCCCCCCCTTTTTGTTACTTTGTTCTATAATCAATAATTGAATTTAATAAAAATATCACAAACTCTCTTGGGTTCGACCCTTACTTAACCGCTATACTTGTTCTAGTGTTAAGTTGGGATTTATTTTGATAAGATAAAAACGACCTTAGAAAATATCTTTTTTAGTAGGCCATGTTGAGATCTTCCGAGGATAGGATCTCGGGAAGACTGGTACAGTCATCAGTACAGTGCGAGCTGCGAGACTTATCAGCCAGGGTTGTGAGGCATTTTGGTGTTATTCCATGAAGGATAGTGCGAGTCTAGCTTTGGAGGAGGTTCTAGTAGCTTGCGAGTTTGCTGACGTCTTTGGAGAGCCATCAGGTTTACCTCCATAGAGGAGTGTAGACTTTGGCTGTAATAGCTAGGATTTTCGAATTCTAATTAATGTTGATTAACTTAATCAGTGATAGTAATTGACATATAACTCGCGAATATTTCGTAAGTGTTGAGTACAAGTCCCACCGTTATGTTCTTGGCGTAATTTTGGGCTTATGGTGAAATTTTCACTTTTTCCCCGGGTAATTATTTTTACCCTCCGGTATTATTTGAAGCATTTGGGAGCTCCAATTAATAAAAATGCAGTTGAGAGAAATGATCAGGACATCGGACATGTCCTAGATATGAAATAACATGGAAAGGCAAAACGGTCAAAGGAGTCGCTATTTCGTTTCTTAACGGCTAAGAAAGACGGCTTAGGAATACACGTCTTCCAACGCAATTATGGAATAATTATCCCTACAATATTCAAGATTTATTGTTCCAATTTCGAGAAGTTTAGAGAAGGGGGTTCAACCCGCCGTTGGATCGGTTAAAGGATAATTATCGACTTCGCTAAAGGATAATTATCGACTTCACTATAAATAGCGGAAAATCGTTTATTAATTCATTTCCTTTCACGTTTCCTCGTAAAAGCTCTGATTTCTCTCAAACTTCAAACTAATATCTACTCTCCGTTTCTAATCCGATTTCAGTTTCGTAAGAGTTTCTGGATTCCTCTCTTCATTCTCCTCATATCGGTACCAAGTTTTTGCATTTCCGAGCTGATGAAGACCTGGTCGAGCATATATGTCACCAGGACAGTTCCGTCGCTCAGATGCCGATGAATTTGATGTTGTACATGCGTACACTGCATCGTTGTGATTCTGAATCTTCTTTCAGATCGTCAATCGGGTTAGTAACGAATAAGTTACGAATTTATTCGTTTTCCGTACTGCGATTTAGCCTAAATTGACCTTAGGCTTTTCAAAATGGATAATTAGAAATTGCATTATGATCATTATATTATTCTGGTGTTTATGGGTTGTTTGTTTGATGAAATCTGATGACAGGTGGTTTTAGAAATGGCCTGCGGGCAAAACGTTATTCTGGTGAAATTTAATTAAATAATTAAAGGTTAATTAATTAAATTAGGATTAAATTTGAGATTGAGGAATACTGATTAGATGCATGCTAGGTGTCAGAATGAGTTGAGGATCATGATGATGTTATGGATATCGGTTATGGCTTTAAGGTTTAGTATGTGTACGAGTACGATGAGATGTTATGTTGAGGATATGCCTTAGACATTTATGAATGTGTTGAGGATTTGAGGTTTAGATTTGAGATATAGGTTGGTTGTGGTTAGTGAGACGAGTCTCCTAACCTTTACAATATGTGATTGTGTGTGCCTTGCTATTGCAGGCGTTGATTACTTCCCCAAGGGGAAGCTGTGACGTGGTATAGGTTACGAGTATATCAGGTAAGTCAATAGGACTTACTTAACGTACAGTTGTGGATTGTATGATTGTGATGGTTGTGTGTGTTCATATGATTGTGCATTTATAACCTAAACTGGACTAGGATGACCATTTATTACATTTATTAGGCTCAAGTGTATTATAACGGGTGGTAACCACCGGCCTCCGCCTGCTGGTTAGGAGGAGGTGCCTGGAAGCCAGTAACACAGGGGGGGATGAGTGACGATCACCCCCAATGCAAACCCCTGTGTTAACGGGGAAAGAGACGAGGTTCTTTAGGTTCCTCGTGTTACAAAAGAAGTTGATTTAGTAATGGAATAACGTAATGAAAGATAGTAAATGAATGTGTGTAGCATTGCATGTAGGAGATATTGATGTGTGGTTGTGCTATTACCTTCATGCTTTTCATTGCTGTAGCTAACGGTTTCATACCGTGTTGTACATGATCTGCTGGTTAGAAAGACTGCAAGGTCAGCCAGTTGGTGTGACCAACCGAGGATTTTTGTACATTTGGATGCGTGGGATGGGGTATCTTTTGTGTTTATGGTTTATGATTTTGTTTTGTACTCGGCTTGGAGTTTGTAAACTCTTTTGATGTATCATATACAACTTTTATGTATTTGGTTTTAATCTACCTGTGCCTTGTTGTAAGATCCAGTGAACTTGTTGTCAGGATCCATTGTGAGATCCTAGCCCAATGTGACACTCCAAGTCCCGTAGATTTGGGGTGTTACAGAGTTGGTATCAGAGCCTTAGGTTGAAAACAATGGCACTTGCTATCTGCAATAAATGTAGAGTGGATAAATAAACAGAACCCACATGGGGTCTGACTTTTTAAAAGATTTTTGTTTTAAAGCGAGTATAGCTGTTTTGGGATAGTATGTACAGATTTCGTCACCCATCTGAGGATCTCGACAGTGTAGATATATATATATATGGCATATTTGTAGCCCTATAAGTTTAGGTGCGTATATTCTACAAATGGCTCAAACTAGAGCAGTATCTGTAGTGGGACGAGATAGGGGTACACCCCCTCTTCCTCTAGTAGCGTCAAGTCAGGGACCAGTATCTGCTACTGTGTTGCCTATGGCAGTGAACGAGTTTGATTAGGCTGATCGTGTCTCCATGAATAGATTCTAGTTTCAAGAGTATATGCAGCAAGTATATGAGGTGGTGATAGAGGGTAGATCTACACCGGATTTACCAACATCTGTGAGATCGACTGAAGCTTCTAGATTAGAGAAGAAACAATAGGTTGAATCAGTAAAAGACGAGGTTGGATATCCGGGTTGCAAACCGAGCCCGACTTGTGGACGTTTGAGTACTTCTCGTTTCACATGGACTTCTGGTGAAACGAGGACCTATTACAACTGCGGGAAGCATGGACATGTACGACCACAGTGTCCAAGATCGCCAGTGACTTGCTTTACCTGTTGTAGATAGGGTCATAGAGGTGTATTTTGTAAGCAAACTGGAGTGGCATCACGACAGGGTTTTACTTCTGCTAGTGTGACGGGAGGTAGTCAGAAGACACCTCGGCAGCAGACGCGGGGGCAACAGAGAGTCCCGGATCATTTGCCTACTCAGGAAACCGTTCCCAGGCTGAGTAGAGGTAAGGGTCATGGTAGGAGTACCACGGATACTAGAAGAGCTCAAGGTAGAGCCTTTGAGCTGGGCAGTGCAGAGGAGCCACCCGTACTAGTGGCAAGGATGAGACGTATATGTCTCAACTGTGGTTATCCACATCATGTGCGCTCTGAGTTCCCCATGGCACTGATAGCTTGCTTCACCTGTGGTGAAATAGGTCATCTGGCCCCTTACTGTCAACAAGGTAGTGTTTCTTCTCATCAAGACCTTCCTCTTTCCGATGCAGAAAGAGTGGAAGTGGAGGCTATGGCGATGACCTCAGTGATACTTAAGGAGCATAGGTCTGAGATTGAGTAATGATATGCAGTAGAGCTTTGGGCGTTAGCTGTTACAGGTACCATTCTTGTTAATGGTTTACCTAGTGGAGTTTTGTTTGTTGTGAGTGATATGCACCTCTTGTCTTTCGATGCATGTGTTAATAGTTAACTATGGATATAGTAGAAGATAGATCTTCCTTTATAGGATTACGAGTTACGGGTCTTAGGTACCCACGAGATATGTGGTTGTTCCCTTTGTTCAGAGACTTGTGTATGGCTTGAAGACTTCTTTGTCATGCCTTAGGTGCATTAGAATGTCTTTATGTGTGTGGTGGACAAATAGATATCATGTTGGTTTAGATAGTAGTATGAGGACTATTATAGTCTCTACTGGGATCGACTAAGTAGATGTTTTCCGAGGTTATGACCTTTGAGGAGGTGAGTTGTCTTTAGTGTCGTATGAGCAGCGAGGTTGATAACACCAGAGGGTGATGTTTTTTTTAATGTTGTGCCATGAAGGAAAGAGATAGTTCCACGCTGAAGAGTATTCCAATGGTATATGATCTTATAGACGTGTTACTGAACCGTCTAATCTATCGCCTCAGCGGAATGAGGACTTTGATATTGCGTTAAAGTATGGTACGAGACTGGTTAGGAGAAGGCCTATGAGGTATATGGCTTGTTGAGTTGTTAGAAATTGAAGAAACAATTTGAACAGTGGATTGAGACGGGCTTCGTTCGCCCTAGCATGTTCTTTGTTACGTATTGACGACTTGTTGGTTCAACTAAGAGAAGCAATTGTGTTTTTAAGATTTTCGTATTCTTGGGATATCATTAGCTAAGGATGAGAGAGGAGCGTGGGCATAGGACAACATTCCATACCCGTTATGGACACTACGAGTTGTAGTGCTGTCATCTGAGTTGAGGAACGTCCTAGTAATCGTTATAGGAGTTGATGAACAGTGTCTTCATCTACTTCCTTGATCAGTTGGTGGTAGACCTAATTAATGAAGTTTGGTGTACTCTCATAACGGAGGGGAACATACCGGTTATTTGAGGACGGTTTTGTAGAATCCGAGGGATAGAAGTCAATGTGCTATGCTCCCTAAATGTGAATTGAGATGCCAGAAGTAACCTTCAAGGTCATGTTGTTCCGCCAGTAGGATCATGATTGATGTGACGAGGAGTAAGTATGAAGTCTTATGGATTATACTGATGAACGTTAAGGGTATGCGTAATTCTCGGCCCAACCGATTGCTACCAACGCTTTGAAGAAGGATTCTATGTGATTGTGCATCCATTTACGAGTCTTCTGAGGAAGACCACCATAATTGTGTGGCTAAAGTAGTATGTCGAAGCTCTGAAGAGTAGAGGAAGCATTTGACCTCTGCTTCTATTCGGTGATAAATAGAAGATTTTGGGAATCATGTGACTACGGTGCTGAGAACGTATGAGGAGAACTACCCGACTCATGATTTCGAGTTAGTGGTGTTAGTTCAAGTTCCAAGATTTAAAGACAATACCTGTGTGACATTTCGTGTAAGAGTTTCACAGATCACAGGAGGTTGAAGCATATTTTTATGCAATAAAGGTTGAATAACTTCCAGCGTCGATAGTTTGAGTTGATCAAGGACGCTGACCTTGAGATTTGTACCATTCTAGCAAGGAGAATGTGGTCACTGATGCCTTGAATTAGAAGACGCCTCGAGAGAAGGCGATTGTTGGAATTGCTGTACAGTCTCGGTTTCTATGTGATTGTGCATCCATTTACGAGTCTTCTGAGGAAGACCACCATAATTGTGTGGTTGAAGTAGTATGTCGAAGCTTTGAAGAGTAGAGAAAGCATTTGACCTCTGCTTCTATTCGGTGATAAATAGAAGATTCTGGGAATCACGTGACTACGGTGCTGAGAACGTATGAGGAGAACTACCCGACTCATGATTTCGAGTTAGTGGTTTTAGTTCAAGTTCTAAGATTTGAAGACAATACCTGTGTGACATTTCGTGTCAGAGTTTCACAGATCATAGGAGGTTGAAGCATATTTTTATGCAATAAAGGTTGAATAACTGCCAGCGTCAATGGTTTGAGTTGATCAAGGACGCTGACCTTGAGATTTGTACCATTCTGGCAAGGAGAATGTGGTCACTGATGCCTTGAATAAGAAGACGTCTTGAGAGAAGGCGATTGTTGGAATTGCTGTACAGTCTCGGTTTCAAAATGATCTAACTTGGTTAGAGTTGGACCTACAACTGCTGATAAGGACGTTAGTTTCATGTTTAGGGATTTTACATGGTTTGTTGGATGAGGTCCAACAAAAACAGGGGACTTGCATGTGTTAGCATGAAATATTGTGATATTTTAGGCACGTTTTCTAAGTGTATTTGATCCATTATGATAGTCATTGATTGAGCATTGATGCATTTGTGAGCTAGTTTGTCTATAATGTCGATATAGAGATCTACACAAGCTTTATGTTGATTATAGGTAATTGAGAGCTATTTCCGAACGGAATTGAGCAAGGATGGAGTTGATGGAACATGTCCATGGATTGAGGACATTCCTAGGAGCTTAGGGAGTGCCAACTCGAAGGATGTACGAGGCTAAGGAAGAATCACGTTCTAGCCCTAAACCACGCTCTAAAATACGGCCGTACCACTTTCCACGTTCAAGTCCACGGCCGTGGAACCATGGCAAGGGAAGCGTGGTCCATTCCAGCAACTTCTACGGCCGTGGAGGAGTTGTGTCAAACCGTGTTGATTTCCACGCTCTAAATTACGGCCGTGGAACCCTTCCACGACCGTGATCTTGGCGATCTTTTTCGCCACACTTTAAGCCACGATCTCCTACGCAATTGGGCCGGGCCGATATTTTATCTTACACTATATAAGGACGGACGAAGAGAGATTCCGTCACCTTCGCTTACGCATAGACGCATCTTATGCTTGTGCTTGGAATTGCCCTAATTTCGCATTCGGCGGAGATTGTGTTTGAGAGATTTTTGCGCTTTGCCATTGGGATTTCCGGATTGACGGAAGATCGAAGATTCGGAAGATTGTTCACAAGGAGATTTCGCTTCTTGCTTAGGTTTGATTTAGAAGACGGATTGACATCCCGTTCTTCTTTCTTATCTAAGATTTGTATTTGTTTGTGTTATTTGATAACACGATTTATGACTTAGGTTTAGGTAATCATTTAGATAGATTCATCACTCATTCATGCATGGTTTAGCACAAATTCACGACGTTTGCACTCAATTCACGTATTTTGTCGAGATAGACGTCTACACGGACTTGTGCGTTGCTTTATAGGTATTTCGGGGGTCTTTTGGACATTAACCGATACATTAGAGGGTCAAGCCTCATGATGGTACACATCCAAGGCTAAGGAGGAGCATAAATGGAGCAACAAGGGACACAAAGACCACTATTGGTGCAAGCAATGGATCAGCTCATGGCTAAACGATCATGGCATGTTTCTGCTGAAGAAAATCGGACCAACTAGCAGCTAAATCGGCCGATTTTCTCCTACTGGGTCGATTCTTGGTGGAGAATATAAGTGGTCCTTCAGGTGGTTGCTGAGGATCTCTCCTCTCCCACACTCTCATTGACAGCTCATTGATTTTGGAGGAAGATTGGAGGAGAAGAAAAGCTCTCAAGGATTGAAGGAAGAAGAAGAACACCATTGTAGGAGGATAGTGAGGTTTTGAGTAACTTTTGAGTAATTTTTGTAATATTGGCTTGAAGAACCATTGCAAGGATTGTTAGGAACGTTTGAATCTTCATTTAAGAGTTTGTAAGTCTTGCTACAACTTGGATTTGGCTGAGATTTATTGATTTTACTTGCTTATCTTTCATTATCCATCTATGAACACCATGTATGCTTGTTTGATGATTTTAGATCTTGATATGCATATTATTGGCTAGTTTATTGTGATTCTAGAGTGATGGATTGATGGTTATGGCTTGGGTGATGATAGGATGGACTTATATGTTAGTTTAGGATGATTTATATGCACGAAACTCACGACAGAAAAATAAATCGACCAGTTCATCAGATAAATCGGCCGATTTATCTGTAGAACAACCCGATTTATTCTCCTGTTGCTCTTTAAATGATAAATCTGCATGTTAGGGTGTTTGTTTGTTTAAATCCTAGTGTTTATTAAGCCTAATTTAGCTTAGTATCACCTAATGCTACCAATCTAAGTGAGGGAAGAGATCTACCCGATGATTTCCGACCTTAGATACCTAAGATGATGAATGCTAGGTAGTAGTGAGCCTCATAAGCCGCTATTGGATCGAGTGTGCTAGGATTATTGCTTGAGATTTCCCTATTTTGAGACTTACCCGGTAAGGAGAGGGTTACCCTTAAGTAGCATCTAGTTTGTGCGGAATTCCTTACTCTAACCCCTTGAGACCTACCCGGTAATAGGAGTTTGATGCGGGATTAGTGAAGTGAGAGACTTACCCGGTAATCGCTTCCATTAGTGAACATTCTTTCCCAAACACCGCAGCTTGTCCTTAGAACCCTTAGAACCTTGAGTCCAATGCCATAACCGGAAATCTTGACCTCTAGAATCTACTTTTCTCTCTTGATCATATACTTGTGCTTTGTGTTACTTACTCGTTTGCTAGCTTAATTTGTTAGTTGTTTTATTACTTTGCTTGACTTGTGATCTTTGTTTGATCACCACAAAAACCAATAAAAACATTGTGTTTTCCATTTTCTTTGTTCCTCATCTTATCTTAGTCTAGATTCACACTATCTTTGATCATTGCTTGACTCGATTTCACCTTAGTCTTTGTGTTCGACCTCGGAATACTTACCTTTCTACAAACGTCCCGTACACTGCGGGTTCGCTAGGAGTTAGGATAATTATGAAGAGTATAAATTTAAGACTTATTGCGTGCACATCACACGATCTTAGCGTAACATTATTCCGAATCTAGTGACGATTATTGTTCTTGATTGTGACTTCGAGATTGATTTGAAAGTTATTGAAGGTTTTCGGAAGTTTTCATCTTTCAATCTCTTAACCCTTGAATTTGATATCAATATGACTGTTATTGGCTAAAAACCCTTAACAATTCTAAGGTGAAGGGTTGATAGTTGTGGCTTAGATGATGATAGATCGATCGTAAACAGATTGGACCCTGAGAGTTAGAGAGAATCGACGACAACCCTAATCCACGGTCTGCTTTTACTTTAATCCAAAGTTAAAGATTTGCTTTAACTTAGTCTTGGCTTGCCTTTCCTAGGTGGTAGTGAAGCCTCAACAACCTCTACCCCGATTGTGAGTGTCGCAACCTTAATCGGTTTAGTTAGTCTTGATCCTTGGATTACAAGTTTGGGTATTTGACATTAATTCTTACCTTTAGAACCTTTCTATACTGAAGCCTCAACAACCTTTATAGAGAGTGTCTTGTAGGTGAGTCATATAAGGTTTTTGGAACTTCACCGTACGATTACCTTACATTAGCATACCTTTGCATACCTCAACTCTGTCCTTATATCTTTAGTATATCTTGAATCGATTACCACAGCTGGATATCTGGATCTTTGGGATTGTTGTTTTCCCAATATTTGAAAAGCTTCATACATTTACTTGCTTGATAATCTACAATTGAATTTGTTCCCCCCAAATCCCTGTGTTCGATACTCTGGAATTCTTGCTTAACTATATCGATCCGTACACTGCGGGTTCGCTTGCTTGATTCTAGTTTTATAAATTTAAAGCTTATTTGCACGCACGCTAAGTGGCGAATAGCCTGAACCTGAGGGAACTTGATGGAAGGATACCTCATGGCGAGGCACCACAGTTCTTTAATGGAGCAGAAGGAGTATGAGGCACCACAACTGCGTCTGTATAACCGCTTATGTAGAGTTGAGTGGAGAATATTACAGTACACTCATAGTACACCATCTTTAGTAAATCCATGTACGAATAAGAGGTACCACGAAGTAGTAAATCAGGTTAAAGTGTTACTGACCTGGAGATGAGCTCATCCACTACCAGTGCTGTAGTGGAAGTGATAGGACTTTTCTATGGACTTGTGATGGGATTGAAACCCAGTAAGAGTTTTGGTGTTATCTAGATTATTAGTAACAAATTTAGGAAGGCGACACGTTCCATCTCTACAGAGAGACGTGGCCAGTGAATGAAGTAACAAAGGAGTACACTAGACAGATGGTGGGACTCCATAAGTGTGCCGAGGACGATCGATAATGATTGTAGTAGACGGTTTACTTTGAGGTTTTGATAGTAGATTCAGACTACTTGGGGAACGCGTCCACATATCATGATTGAGTTTTACCTCAGATAGACGGTCAGTATGAGAGAACCCTCCAGACCGTAGAGGACATGTTGTGAGCTTGTGGGATGGATTGAGAACAGGGACAATTTGTTTATCTCCCATTCGTTGAGTTCTTATACCACCACCGTTGGTATGCATCTATAGGGATGACCCCTATGAGGCGTTGTGTAGACATAGGTGTCATACACCTTTATGCTGGGAGGAGCCTAGCATTACCAGTGGGATAGCGCCAAAACAGATTCAGGATGATATGGCTCGAGTAACCCTGATGAGAGAGAGGATGCTGGCTGCATAGAGTCGTCAAAAGTTGTATGTAGATAGGAGGCGTTGACCTCTAGAGTTCAGGGTAGGAGCTCATGTTTGGTTGAGAGTAACTCTGACGCGAGGCGTCAGACGTTATGGCATAAAGGGGAAGTTGAGTCTCCGATATGTCAGTCCTTTTGAGATACTGGATAGAGTTGGGAGAGCAGTGCACAGATTGGCTTTGCCACCAAGTAGAGGGTGTTCACCCTATGTTTCATGTGTCTCAGCTGAGGGAGTACATACCAGACCTGAGGCACATTATGAGTTATGATGATCTAGTGGATGAGCCGGACCACACTTTTGCAGAACAACCTTTTGCAGTTCTATAAAGAGAGGTGTGAGACGCTTGCATTTGAAGGATATTCCTATGAAGAGGATATAGTGGTCGAGACGAGGACTGGACGAGGCTACCTGGGAGACAGAGGATAGTATCCTGAGGAACTATCCAGAGTTCTATGTGGAGTTAGAGGCACCCGTAGGATCCACGAGTAGATCTTAGTGCCTTTTTGGTGAGTGCTTGTATGTTATGTGCTTATGTGATATGATGTGTTTTTGTGCTAGCTTTGATATGTGCATCTGATCAGTTAGATCTTGTTTACTAGCACGATATAGGTATAGCTGGAGATGGTTCTTTCCTCCATGCTATTGTAATATGTTTAGGATTAGCTGGAGATGGTTCTTTCCTCCATGTTATTATTGATGGTCATAGTGTGAGTGGAGACGGTTTTCCTCCACATAGTTGTGTTACGAGTACGATTAGCTGGAGACGGCTTTCCTCCATGCCTTGTGACGTGGTTAGTAGTTGGCTAGAGAAGCTTTTTTTCTCTATGTTTTTGGATAGCGTTATGATCTTGTTGCTGGAGTTGGTGATTCTTCCATGCTGTGTTTTGAGATTATAGAGTGTTATAGGTTGATACGTTTGAACGGAGATATGATACCTCCGATAGAGAGAGTGTTTATACCTCGGCGTATGGGTCCGAGAGGATTTGGGAATTGTTCAAGTTTCGGGACGAAACTTTTTCTTAAGAGGTGTGTGATGTAATAGCTAGGATTTCCGAATTCTAATTAATGTTGATTAACTTAATCAGGGATAGTAATTGACATATAACTCGCGAAGATTTCGTAAGTGTTGAGTATAAGTCCCACCATTATGTTCCTGGCGTAATTTTTGGCTAATGGTGAAATTTTCACTTTTTTGCCCGGGTAATTATTTTTACCCTCTGATATTATTTGGAGCATTTGAGAGCTCAAATTAGTAAAAATGCAGTGGAGAGAAATGATCAAGACATCGGACATGTCCTAGATATGAAATAACATGGAAAGGCAAAACGGTCAAAAGAGTCGCTATTTCGTTTCTTAACGGCTAAGAAAGACGGCTTAGGAATACACGTCTTCCAACGCAATTATGGAATAATTATCCCTACAATATTCAAGATTTATTGTTCCAATTTCGAGAAGTTTAGAGAAGGGGGTTCAACCCGCCGTTGGATCGGTTAAAGGATAATTATCGACTTCGCTAAAGGATAATTATCGACTTCACTATAAATAGCGGAAAATTGTTTATTAATTCATTTCCTTTCACGTTTCCTCGTAAAAGCTCTAATTTCTCTCAAACCTCAAACTCAGATCTACTCTCCGTTTCTAATCCGATATCAATTCCGTTTGAGTTTCTGGATTTCTCTCTTCATTCTATTCATATCGGTACCAAGTGTTTGCATTTCCGAGCAGATGAAGACCTGGTCGAGCATATATGTCACCAGGACAGTTCCGTCGCTCAGATTCCGGTGAATTTGATGTTGTACATGCGTAGCCTGCGTCGTTGTGATTCCGAATCTTCTTTCAGATCGTCAATCAGGTTAGTAACGAATAAGTTATGAATTTATTCGTTTTCCGTACTGCGATTTGGCCTAAATTGACCTTAGGCTTTTAAAAATGGATAATTAGAAATTTCATTATGATCATTATATTTTTCTGGTGTTTATGGGTTGTTTGTTTGATAAAATCTGATGACAGGTGGGTTTAGAAATGGCCTGCGGGCAAAACGTTATTCTGGTTAAATTTAATTAATTAATTAAATTAGGATTAAATTTGAGATTGAGGAATATTTATTAGATTCATGCTAGGTGTCAAAATGAGTTGAGGATCATGATGATGTTATGGATAACGATTATGGCTTTAAGGTTCAGTATGTGTACGAGTATGATGAGATGTTATGTTGAGGATATGCCTTAGGCATTTATGAATGTGTTGAGGATTTGAGGTTTAAATTTGAGATATAGGTTGGTTGTGGTTAGTGAGACGAGTCTCCTAAGCTTTACAGTATGTGATTGTATGTGCCTTGCTATTGCAGGCGTTGATTACTTCCCCAAGGGGAAGCTGTGATGTGGTACAGGTTACGAGTATATCAGGTAAGTCCATAGGACTTACTTAGCGTACAATTGTGGATTTTATGATTGTGATGGTTGTGTGTGTTCATATGATTGTGAATTTATAACCTAAACCGGACTAGGATGACCATTTATTACACTTATTTGGCCCAAGTGTATTATAACGGGCGGTAACCACCGGTCTCCACCTGCTGGTTAGGAGGAGGTTCCTGGAAGCCAGTAATACATTGGGGGACGAGTGACGATCACCCCCAATGCAAACCCCTGTGTTAACGGGGAAAGGGACGAGGTTCTTTAGGTTCCTCGTGTTACAAAAGAAGTTGAATTAGTAATGGAATAACGTAATTAAAGATAATAAATGATTGTGTGTGGCATTGCATGTATGAGATGTTGATGTGTGGTTGTGCTATTACCTTCATGCTTTTCATTGTTCTAGCTAACGGTTTCATACCGTGTTGTAGATGATCTGCAGGTTAGGAAGACTGCAGGGTGAGCCAGATGGTGTGACCAGCCGAGGACTTCTGTACATTAGGATGTGTGGGATGGGGTATCTTTTGTGATTATGGTTAATGATATTGTTTTGTACTCGGCTTGGAGTTTGTAAACTCTTTTGATGTATCATATACAACTTTTATGTATTTGGTTTTAATCTGCATGTGCCTTGTTGTATGATCCAGTGAACTTGTTGTCAAGCTAGGGTCAGGATCCATTGTGAGATCCTAACCCAATGTGACATGCCAAGTCCCGTGGATTTGGGGTGTTTCATTGGCATTGAGCTAGAGCCCGGTACGAGACCGATCTCTAAGGCTCCTTATCGTGTGACGCCTATCAAGATGCTTGAGTTGAAGAAGCAACTCAAAGAGTTAGCAGAGAAGGGTTTCATCCGCCCTAGTGTGTCTCCTTGGGGCGCACTAGTTCTCTTTGTCAGGAAGAAGGACGGGTAAATGAGGTTATGTATCGACTACCGAGAGCTGAATAAGGTGACGATCAAGAACAAGTACCCATTTCCCCGAATCGATGATCTTCTGGATCAGCTGTATGGAGCTTCAACGTTTTCGAGGATCGATCTGAGATATGGATATCACCAGCTGAGGGTGAGAGAACATGACGTAGCCAAGACGGCATTTTGGACCAGATATGGACAATACGAATTTGTAGTGATGCCATTCGGGCTCACGAATGCACCCACAGTCTTCATGGAGTTGATGAACAGCATCTTCATCGACTTCCTAGACCATTTTGTAGTTTTCTTCATAAATGACATTCTAGTTTACTCTCGCAATAGAGAGGAGCATGCAGGACATTTGAGGATCATTCTTCAGGTCTTACAGGATAGAGAGCTCTACGCCAAGCTCTCTAAGTGCGAGTTTTGGATGTCCGAGGTAGCATTCCTTGGTCACATCGTTTCAGCTGAACAGATCAAGGTAGATCCGGCGAAGATTGAGTCCATCTTGGCCGCCATCTAAGAACGTCAAGGAGGTTCGTAGCTTCTTAGGATTGACGGGTTACTGCCGGAGTTTTGTTGAGGGCTTTTCAGTTATCGCCCGACCGCTCACTTCCTTGTTGCGAAAGTCTACGAGGTTCGTATGGTCCGAGCCGTGCATGCAGAGCTTTGAGGAGATGAAGAAGAGGTTGACCTCTGCTCCTATCCTAGCTCAGCCAGAGGGCTTTTTGGATTTGTGGTTTACAATGATGCATCCAAGCTGGGCTTGGGATGTGTTTTGATGCAGAGGGGTAAGGTGATTGCTTACCCGTCTCGACAACTCAAGATGTACAAGAAGAATTACCCTACCCATGATCTGGAGTTGGTTGTTGTGGTTCACGCTTTGAAGATTTGGAGGCATTATCTGTACGGAGCTACGTGTCAGATATTCACAGACCATAAGAGTTTGAAGTACATATTCACTTAGCGAGAGTTGAATAACCGCCAGCGCAGATGGTTAGAGTTACACCGAGATTTGGCGTGGCTAGAGATGGATATCCACTTCCCGGATTCCGACAGCTACCTATCCACCTTGGAGATAGTACCTGATCTGTTGGACGAAATTCGACAGAAACAAGAGATTTGCCCAACTTTGACATAGATCCGAGACCGGATGTCTCGAGGAGAGACACCGCAGTTTGAAGTTGATGTTGATGGAGTTTTGAGAAGCCATGAGCGTGTTTGTGTGCCTTCAGATCGAGATTTGAGACAGAGGATCATTCAGGAGACTCACTCTTCACCTTACTCAGTGCATCCCGGTGCGAGTAAGATGTATCAGGATATCAGGCGCTCTTTCTGGGGAGGAGGTCTAAAGCCAGACGTGACGAGATATGTAGCTTAGTGTGTGACCTGTCAGTAGGTCAAGATCGAGCATCATAGACCAGGAGGCGAGCTACACCCACTTTCTCTTCCTCGGTGGAAGTGGGAGGACATCTATATGGATTTTGTTACCGGTTTGAGACCGAGTCGAGGCTTTGATGCTATCTGGGTCATAGTAGATCGACTGACGAAGACCGTACGTTTCATTCTGATCAAGGAAACCTGGCCGGTAAGTCGATTGGCAGAGGAGTTCACGAGACAGATAGTGAGACTCCATGGAGTACCTAGGACTATAGTCTCTAATAGAGACAAATGGTTCACATCCAGATTTTGGCAGCAGATTCACGCCGCCCTAGGTACGAGTCTACAGGTCAAGATTGCTTATCATCCTCAGACCGATGGTCAGTCCGAGCGGACCATCCAGACTCTAGAGGACATGTTGCGAGCCTGCGTGTTAGACTGGGGACAGGTGTGGCCAGATCACCTTCCCTTAGTGGAGTTTTCGTACAACAACAGTTGGCACGCATCGATCAGGATGGCTCCTTATGAGGCTTTATATGGATAGAGATGCCGTACACCGTTGTGTTGGGACGAGCCTAGTAGTGCTAGCGGAGTATCACCTGAGCAGATTCAGGATGACATGGCTCGCGTAGCAGTGATCCGAGAGCGGAAATTTGCAGCACATAGTCGACAAAAATCTTATGCAGATAAGAGGCACAAACCTCTGGAGTTCAGAGTTGGCTCTCACGTTTGGTTGAGGGTTTCCCCGACACGAGGCGTCAGACGTTTCGGTGTCAAGGGGAAGTTGAGCCCTAGATATGTTGGACCGTTCGAGATTCTTCAGCGAGTTGGAGAGGTAGCATACAGACTTGCTTTGCCACCGAGACTCGAGGGTATTCACCCAGTCTTCCATGTGTCTGAGCTTTGGGAGTACATACTAGACCCAAAACACATTGTTAGTTATGAGGATCTAGTGATCGAGCCAGACCACATGTTCATAGAACACCCGGTGGCTGTCTTGGAGCGTAGTACGAGACGCTTGCATTCGAAGGACATACCGATGATGAAGATTCAGTGGTCGATACAAGGAGTTGATGTGTCGACTTGGGTGACAGAGGATAGTATCTAGAGGAACTATCCGGAGTTTTACGCTGAGCTTGATGCACCGTTAGCGTAGTTATTTTGTTTGGTTTTCCTTTTGTAGCGTTGCGTACGCTTGTTGTGACGTTTTGAGTTACATGCCCCGGGGAATATATGAGTTCAGTTATGTTTCTGTGTGTTGTTGTTATCGTTGAGCTTTTGTAAGTTTTGGGACGAAACTTCTTTTTAGGGGGATCTGATGTAAGACCCCAGTTTTGCCTTCACCGCCCCCGCGGTATAGAAGGCCGCCCCTACGGCTGACGACAGATCGCGCCCGATCTTTCTTTCGTTCGTTTTATCTTCCTTCCATAGATAGAATATCCGATATTCTATCTAATGGGCATGTTTCCTTATCTTCTTTCTAAACCCTAGACGCCCTTTCCTTCTATCTTTCCAGCTCGTCTCCTTTATATTCCCGTATTTTCCTCCTTTCCCCGTTTCTTGCTTACGTCTTCTTCTACCCTATGAGCTGCAGCCGTTCCCTTGCTTCCTACGACCTTGCTGAATGTGTAAGTTCATCTCTTCTGTTTTCTTCATCACGTTCTTACAATTGCTGCATGCCTTCTCCTTCTGTTTCGATTTCTTCTTTTCGTTCTTCCTTTTCTTTTTCTCCAAGAATCAAGTTTGAACCTTGATTCTTGTGAACATCCTCTTTGTTGATGTATCGTTGTTCTCAGGCTCTCTGGAGTTGAGTCTTGACATGTTGGAATCAAAGTTTCGAGCTTTGGTTGCCCTTATTGTGAGTTCGGTTGAAGAGGAACCCCGATAGAGCCTTCTGTCAGTGCACCGCCCCCACGGCTGCACACCCCGCTCCCGCGGCAAGCCGCTCCTGCGCCTTGCTCCACCGCCCCTACAGTTTTCTCTGCAATAACTCCCGTTTTTGTGAGTTACTTCCTTCCTTACTTTCCTCGTTCCTTTCCTTACATCTTTTGGATGTTCCTTGTTCCCTGAGTATGCTGTAAGACTAAGGTTGAACTCTTAGCTTGTGTGGATCTCTTAGAGATCTTTGAGACTAGAAGTTATAGACTTTTACCAACCATTTCGTTCCTGATTCGTGATGCTTCTGTGAAAAACCTTTTCATTGCTCCTTTCCTGAGGGAAACGGAGTTGTTCCTGAGTTGTTCTTGAGCTTTGAGTTACCTTCATGTGAGGTAAGTCCATTGGACTTACTTAGCTTCATTCCGCGTATTAGTTGGATTGTATTGACTTGTTTGTGTGGTTTATTCATGTTATAACGGATAACCGGACTAGGATTCACCCTTATAACCTTAATTGGCCCAAGTGTATTATAACCGGCCGGTGACCGCTTGTCCAGTTCAGTGTTGGGGAAACTGGAAAGTGCTCTTGCGACTCAGGCCTGCAGGTAACGGATAGTACCGATCTATTCCTGTTGGTAGACGGAAGCGGAGGCGAGTTTGAAAAGGATTCTCGTGTGACAAAAGAAGTTGAATTAGTAATGAATGACTTAATGAAAGATAAAAACCGGTTATGTGCAAGCATGCTATGTGTTTTCGTTACCTTATGTGTGTTTTTTCTTTACGTTCTTTCTGATATCAAGAATTTTAGCAAACAGTTTATACCGTCATTGTAGATGCTCCGCAGGATCATGATGTTGTTGAGTGATCCGGATGGTGTGGTCAGTCGGGGTTCCCGGACATTATAGGACGGGATCGGGTTTATGTTTCTGTTGTTGTTTTCCCTTTTGTTTTTAACTCGGCTGTGAGTCTTTTTCGCTTTCTTTTGTTTAAAGCTTTGGTTTTATATTGAGTTTTGGCTTTCATTCGTATGTGCCTTGTGATAGCATGTATTATAGTCTATATTTTGGAATTGGTTTAGAAGTTTTATCATCATAAATCTGCATGTATGGATGTATATTCTTTGATTATATTGTTGTTTTGTCTACCTTTGCGGGAATCGAGGTCAACACCTAGTTTCGTTGTAATTGTAGGGAAAATGACACGTTTTGGAACGTTTTGGAGCTAAGGAAGCTAAGAAGTCATTGGAGCTACATTATGGAGCATTGAGGAGCTACAAAAAAGGCTCAAGAAGCATGGAAATTAGATGAAAGATTGATTTTGGACCAGATTCGAGATGATTTACTCTCAGGTGAGACTCACCTCGGTAAGCTACAGTATCACCTTGACCGAGGTGATCTTGAGGAGCGTCTGGACCGAGGCGAACTGATGACGGGACATAAGATCTTTATTTTTGGCTGAGATCTTCTATTTTTTGAAAGTGAATATCACATATTTTTTGCTGGATTTCTGGAAGGAAGATAATATTTTTGGTTGATATATTTTGGAAGATATGGATATATTTTCTAGGAAATTATCTTTTTAAGATATTTTATCTTTGGAGATAATTCTCCTATATAAAGGGTTAGATTTTCTACAATTCAACCATCTTCGGATCACTGATTTTCTAGAGGATTTTCTGAAGAGTTTGAAGGAAGTTTTGAAGAAAGTTTTGAAGGTTGAAGATCAAGGAAGGAAGGAATCAAGTTGAAGTTGGCTTTGAAGGTAGTTTGTAAGACTTTCTTAGTTTGACTTTTGATTTTGTTGTGTTATCGTGATTTATGATTGAAGAACGTTGATTGTTTGTTTGTTTGATTCATTCAGTTATTGAGACCTTTATGTTAAGGTTTTCTTGTTTGAATATTGATTCCTTTCTCATATATTTGATTATTGTTATCATGATGATTCTTGGCTAAGTTCTTTATGCGATTCTAAGGTGATTGTTTGAAAGTTGTTGGAAGGACGATGATAGAATGATCTCGGCCGGGATGGAATATAACTGAGCGAGGTGAACCTTTCCTGAACCTTATCTCAGTTAAGAGTTTCTGTTTTGCCAAATCCTATCCTTGTTATACCTTTCCTGTTTCAACGCAAGCCTAGGATGAGACTTACCCGGTGATTCCTTTGCTTGTTTACCCAAGATCACGAGTGTAGGTAATGAAGGTTTATCCTTTATTGGGGTTTGAGTGTGCCTTCATCTCATCTTTGTGAGTTAGTCTGAGACTTACCCGGTAAAGGTTGATTTTATCCCCTTGGGTGGTGTGTTGGTTTGAGCTTATAGTTCCTTTCCTTAGTACCTTGAGACTTACCCGGTAAAAGGTTCTTTGGTTTGGGATAGTGAGTAGTGAGACTTACCCGGTGATCTATTCCCATCTTAGAAACACCTTCCCTTTGCAAACCTCAGTTTTGTCCACGTTATCTTTTGAGATCTTGAGTCGGAACCACAACTGGATGCTTTAATCTCTAGAATCCACATTCCCTTTATTTGACTTTTATATCATCTTTGATTGCTTTAATTTGCTACTAGTAGTTATTTGACAACCTGATTACCGTACTTTGTTTCACCATAGTCCCTGTGATCGACCCCTAGAATTCTTGCTTTTATTACAATTGATCCGTACACTGTGGGTTCGCATATTGTTCAAGCATACTTCTTGGGTTATAAATATTAAAGCTTGCACACACCTTTTGGAGCGAACAAGTTTTTGGCGCCGTTGCCGGGGACTTGGTCAAGACCGAGTTTGGTATTTGGTTGTCTAGCTTTGAAGCTTTTGCTTTTGCGTTTGATCTTTTTCTATGAGTTTTGTAGTTTTCAGGATTTCCAATGGTTGCGAGTCGCTATGAACCTACATTTGATCCAGCCTGGATAGCAAGACAAAGTGCTACGGCGGACCATTATGAATACTTGGAAGAGAAATACGCCTTCATTTGGTTTGACAATGAAAGAGAAAGAGAAGAGGCTATTGAGGAGAAGCTTGCGATATGGGATGAGCTGAATGTCCCTAAAAAGGTTTATGAGCAACCTCTTGAAGATTCACTTGAATCAAAATAGGAGAAACTGATGAAGAAGGTGGAGGAGCTCAAAGAAAGCTCCCTATCCTATGATAAGCTGAAAGAGGTGTATAAGGAAGAACTACAAGTTTCGAGCATTCTTCCGCTCGAATCTGAACCTCCTCTTGAAGTCCTCGTTGAAGAAGTGGAAGACCTCGACTCAACTGCCGAAACAAGGGTCGAGATTGAAGAATAATTAGCTGATTTGGAAGAGGAAAAAGAAGAACACCTTGGCTTTACTGCTGAACCATTGGCCAAGGTTGAGGCCCAACCGGAGAAGACATAAGAGATTTCATGTGCAGAATGTCCTCTTGACACGATTCTCATCCCTAGGCTTGAAACACTTCATCCGGTATGTTCTCCTATTTGTTTTAAAATTCCCTTTGAAATTCCTATTTCTATTTTTTCCAGGAATGCGCCGAAAAGTTGGAGGTCTCTTCCGAAGGAACCTCCTAAATTCAAGATGAAACATCTCCTGAATTTGCTGAAAGTATATGCTCCTTGGACTGAAAGGAGTGGAGCTAGCAAGCACTTCACCGTTAAGGCGATGAAGTGTCTTTTGTTCAAGTATGGGGTCACTCATGTAACAAAGACGATACATCATCCCCAAGTTAGAGATGGGGGAGCTAAGTGGACTCTCGAGAAGCTGATTTCTCGATCCAGGAAAGGATGGGATGCAAAACTGAATTATGTCCCATGGAAGAATAGGAAGACCGGTAGGATTCCGGTCAGAACCAAACCGTACAAGCTTGTATGTGGGAGATCCTACCATTTTCCGGTGAAATTAGGAACCGGAACTTGAATGAGATACATCTCGGATGCTGTCAGAACGCCTCGACCAAGATGTTCTTCGCCAACCGAGATGGTCTTATCTGGGAGCTGTTTCTTATTTCTTTATGTAGTTCAGCTATGTCCGGTGAGTACTTATGTCTTGTGACTTATATTTGACCCATTGGTACAATGTGTCTCAAGTATGGGGTATTTGTATGACTTGTATGACTCTCTTGATCTTTGATTATGATCTTATTTGGCTCTATATGCTTATCTGTCATTACATGCATACCGGTAGGTTTCTATTTGAGAAAAACGTCAAAAACCAGTTTGAAAAAAAAAAAATTTAAGCTCGACCGAGACGTTCTTGGCCGAACGAGGTTAAACACATCGGATGACGGTAGAACACCTCGACCGAGATGGCTTTAACTGAAAGGTTTTCGAAACGTTTTGTGCTTCTTCTCTGGATGTAATATCCGGAATTTTTATTCCGTTTACTTCCGTAGCAAACCGGATTTCGATCCGTTGATCCTTATATGTCTATCTAGTTGGACACAATATCTCAAAATTTTATCATTTTATGTAACCTCACTTCACATAAAATGATAAAATTTTATAGCAAACCCTAATCTATCAAACCCTAGTTTATAACATGACTTGTCTTTGACAAGGTCATGGCGTCCTAGTGACGAGATCAAGACGAGCCCAAGACGAGGTTAAGACGAGACCATGACGAGACCATGACAAATTTGTGACAAGGTCATGCACGGGCTTGACAAAGCCATGACGAGTTTTGACAAGTTTTGACAACTCAGACCACCTTTGTTTGTACAACTTCAGCCCACCTCAGGTTTTTGTTTCAGCCCACATCTTTTACTTACCTTGCTCCAGCCCACACCAATTTCTGTTGTCAACCACCACACCTTCAGTAGCCGGGACCTCAGCCGACTAGTGATGCCTGTTGTAGCCCAGTGATGCATCTGTTTCCAGCCCAGAACTCCCTAGGACGCGGGTCTGTTGCTCTTTATCTCGTAGCCCAAGAAGCACAACAGCACTCCTATCTCCCACGTGTTAATAGCCTAACTCTTCTCCTTCCTTACCTAACGTAACAGTTGATTGAATGCCATAAACCGCCTGATGTCACGCTTGAAGATCCTCCCTCTTGCCTTCCATCGTTGCTGCGTACAGAGGATCAATTCCCAGACGATCATTGCTACCGAGTTCCAAACAGCAGGAGCAACACACTCATAGCGCCGTCCAGGACTGCTACCCTTCGACCCCAACAGACGCTAGCCCAAGGTGAGTGTAGATCTACATCTCTTCTCCTATCGTTGCCTTACCTTCCTTCTGTAGCCAAATCCTTTGGCCTCACTCCCCTCTTCACATCCAGCCAGTGTAGACAACTCACCCCCTTACTCTTCTCATCGATCTCCAAACTAGGCGCCAGCAAGCCTTCGACTCCTGCACACGCTCAGTTTGTCCCCAAGTCTTTGGTTCTGCACACAACCTACCCTAGTTGAGTCACGTGGTAATGGTTCTCACTCTCTTCACTCCCTGGTTTCCCTCTTTCTGTTCAGTCACACCAAGGGCAAGAATTGATCTCCCCTTCCTACTGTTTTACAGATCAAGAGCCTTTCCGTCGCCCAGGATCTTCATTAAGTTACAACCAAAGACCTTAGTAAGGGTAGTTAAATCTTCTCTCCCTCCTTGGATACATAACTCTGTAATCGAATAGGTTAGAGTGGGTTGTTGATGACCTTATGAATTTGGATCAGTAATTAGTTGGGATTGGAAGAGGGTGTCAAAAATAGTAGAAACAAATATGCAGTAAATAAATGGTGTTTTCTTCAGTTTTGAGAAATTGGAAACTGTCAATATTGTCGACCAATGTTAAGGAATTATATTGAAAATCCACCGTTGAAATTTTGATAGATCATAGATGGATATATGTAGTTTACTGTGTCAAAATTTGAGAATAAATGAACGGTCGGATTAGAAGTTATAAGACTCCAAAGAAGGGTAGTTGAGCTGTTTTTCCAGCAGTGAATTTTGGCCAAGTATATGAAATTTTAAGTGTTGTAACCAACTTTAGAATTTTTTGTATAAGTGATGGTTGAACAGTTTAAAGAAAAATCTTGCTCCTATGAGTAGATTGGATATCATAGATGATATAGGGAATTATTTCAGAATTTTTATAAGCTTATTTGAATTTCATATTTGAAGCCGAATTTGGACCTTAATGACCTTTCGAAAAATAGGAAAAATGTGTAAATTGCTAGTTTGTAACCAAACTCATCTTTAGGAGTTATAATATGACATTTTAGTCTCAAATAAGAGTTTAGACATAAATTATGGAATTTTTGGAAGTTTCGGGACCAAGGGTAAAATAGTCATTTTACCATAAATTAGTATTGTAATCAATTCTGTTCTAATTACCTAGGAAGTGTGCTGACGCACTTGCCTCCTTTGACAGGCTACTGAGTTCCCACAGTTACATATCGATTTGCGAATTAGAGAGTCGAGATCTGTTTCAGGTAAGTCCTTTGGGCTTACTTAGCTGACTTCTAGATATGAGTGTGGATAATGATAGTGGTGTTTGAATGAGATGCTTATAGTTATATTTTAGTAGTAATTATTTACCGGCTTAAACTTTGGCCTAAGAGTAACGGGCGGTGGCATTTTGCTCATTTAGCTTGAGGGCGCTGGGGGTTTCTTTAGAGACTAGTCCACACTCGGTTTGTAGTGATGCTACCGGCGGAGGTAAGCTAGACCTACACCCAGTTGGATAAGGAACGGAGGCGAGAACTATTAAGAGTTCTCGTGCCACAACTGTAAAACTGAATAAAGTGAATCACTTAAGTAATAGATAATAACCAGTTGTGTGCCAGCATGATGATTGTTTATGTTACCTTGAGTGTGTTTGTGCTATTATTATATCTGCTTATATTTGGATATTTAGATAACGGTTGTAATTGTTGTGTAGACGTACCGCAGGTTAGAGCAGATGCCGAGTGATCCGGATGGTATTAGTCAGGCGGGGTGTCGTACTTCTTAGGACGAGTTGCAGTTTTCTTTATTGTTGGTCTTTTAGTTATGACCTTTTCTTTTTCTTAGATTGTGATACTTTGTGTTTTCCGGCTGTAAGTACTTCTGGTCACATTCATGACTTTATTTAAAAACATATTTTATGTTTTTTGGCTTTTCCTTATCTATGCCTTGTTGTAAGATCTAGTTAAGTTGTTGTCAAACTAAGGTCGGGACCCACTGTGAGGTCCTAACCAGTAGCTCTCCGAGTTCTGAAACTTGGGGTGTTACACTGGATATGACCTCGATGATGATTCTGTTTGCATATTGGTTTTGAAGTCTTTATATGCTCGAAAGGTTTTATGATATGTTTAAGTTGCAAAATGCTTTGTTTGAAGTTTTAGCATGTTTAATACTTTGTTTTTATCAAAATTATGTTGGATTTGAAGGTTGACACCACATGATGAGTTCTATCACATTCTTCCTGGGATGACTAAGGCAATTCATTCTCTTCTCTTCTTCTTCTTAACCATGCTTTAGCCCCTCATATACATATTTGCATCCCTTTACCTATCCGGGAATTTAGAAGCAAGTGACGAAAAGCAAGTGAAGTGAAGTTGAGATCTTGGCTAAAAGTGTTGGAAAGAAACAAGTAGGTTTAGGGAAGTCAATCATGATGATGAGTAACTCGGCACCATTCACAAAGCCGGGTGTTTGTATCTTGCCAAAGTCAGATTGAGCGATATTGCTAACGGGTCATGGTATGTGCATCAAGGGTTTGAGGCATCTCGAGAAATTGATGATTGCTGATCTCCTAGGCTTCGGTTATTGTGCACCTCTGTCCATGCATCCCAAAAAGTAAAGTAAAGTGAAAATAAGCAAAGCTTATTGGTGGAAGATGTTGTGATTCAAAGAAAGTAAAGTAAGATCTTATTCCCGGATTCTTGCACCACATACCTTATATACATCCCACCCTGACACGTTTCTTGACCTCTTTTGGAAGCTCTTGTTGATTGACTTGATGGTTTAAACTGGATTATACATGATTAATTTCGATAAATATGATTTATTATGCAAATATGAACAACTTTCTTATATTTATAAAAGGTTTTGATCATGTTTTGATTTTATTTGCCATGAAGCATTCTCTTAGAGTGATCTACAAGTGAAGCACACCACCAAAAGGTTTTGAAATATTTTTCATTGATCTTTTTGATGACTTATAATCCATTCTATCTTATATCTAAGATTGGGATCTTGCTTGGGGATAAGCAAAGGACAAGTATGGAGTATTTTGATAGCATGTATTATAGTCTATATTTTGGTATTGGTTTAGACGTTTTATCTTCATAAATCTGCATGTATGGATGTATATTCTTTGATTATATTGTTGTTTTGTCTACCTTTGTGGGAATCGAGGTCTACACCTAGTTTCGTTTTAATTGTAGGGAAAATGGAACGTTTTGGAGCTAAGGAAGCTAAGTAGTCATTAGAGCTATATTATGGAGCATTGAGGAGCTACAAGAAAGGCTCAGGAAGCATGGAAATGAGTCTTTCTTGTAGCTCCTCAATAGCTGAATGAATCAAACAAACCTTAACACAAAGGTCTCAATAACTGATGACGGGATAAGAGATCTTTATTTTTGGCTGAGATCTTCTATTTTTGGAAAGTGAATATCACATATTTTTTGCTGGATTTCTGGGAGGAAGATAATATTTTTGGTTGATATATTTTAGAAGATATGGATATATTTTCTAGGAAATTATCTTTTTAAGATATTTTATCTTTGGAAAATAATTCTCCTATATAAAGGGTTGGATTTTCTGCAATTCAGCCATCTTTTGATCACTGATTTTATGGAAGATTTTCTGAAGAGTTTGAAGGAAGTTTTGAAGGAAGTTTTGAAGAAAGTTTTGAAGGTTGAAGATCAAGGAAGGAAGGAATCAAGTTGAAGTTGGCTTTGAAGGTAGTTTGCAAGACTTTCTTAGTTTGACTTTTGATTTTGTTGTCTTATCGTTATTTGTGATTGAAGAACGTTGATTGTTTGTTTGTTTGATTCATTCAGTTATTGAGACCTTTGTGTTAAGGTTTTCTTGTTTGAATATTAATTCCTTTCTCATATATTTGATTATTGTTATCATGATGATTCTTGGCTAAGTTCTTTATGCGATTCTAGGGTGATTGACTGAAAGTTGTGGGAAGGACGATGATAGAATGATCTTAACCCCAGTGGACCCTGAAAGCTTGAGCCTTTACCTTAACCGACGAACACCTCAGTCAGTCATTGAACATCTCGGCCGGGATGGAATATAACTGAGCGAGGTGAACCTTTCTTGAACCTTATCTGAGTTAAGAGTTTCTGTTTTGCCAAATCCTATCCTTGTTATACATTTCCCTTTATCTGACTTTAATATCATCTTTGATTGCTTTAATTTGTTGCTAGTAGTTATTTGACAACTTGATTACCGTACTTTGTTTCACCATAGTCCTTGTGATCGACCCTTGGAATTCTTGCTTTTATTACAATTGATCCGTACACTGCGGTTTGCATATGGTTCAAGCATACTTCTAGGGTTATAAATATAAAAGCTTGCACACACCTTTTGGAGCGAACACCTTGTTGTAAGATCCGGTTGTTGTTGCTACTCTGAGAGTCATGACCCATTGTGCGGTCCTAGCCCGTAGCGCTCCGAGTTCCCAGAACTTGGGATGTTACAATCATCTCTTGCTATAATACCAATCCCACAGGTTGAAGCAGTACTCGAAGCGTCAACATTTATCTTCATGAATCCTACCGGCGGCTTCCTCCACCTCGTCGCCCCCATGCAGGCCGGTCATCCACCACCTCCGACTTTCTGATGCATCTTCTTGTAGGCTGACAGCCATTGTAGTTGATACTCCACCAGTAGTCCATCCTCCCTCTCCACACCTTGAAAGATGGCCTTGTTTCTAGCTGTCTAAATTGCATGGAGGAGCATGGCCCAAGCTTCCACCTGCTCAGACCGAGCACTGTCAATAACCACCCCAAATATATCCTTGAAACGCCGGCCATATCGGTGCAACTCTCTCAACGTCGGATCTCGCTTCCAAACAAGCTTTGCCCTCACACACTTTAGTAGTACGTGTTCAACATACTCCACACAACCGCAAGCCCATCATCGAGGGTCTAACTTGCATTTATGTCTCATAAGGTTGATATTACAAGGAAGAACATTGATACACATCTCCACAAAAAGTCTCTGAGCCTCGGAGGTATTTCCATACGCCAAAGAAATGTCCACAGATGCGCCTCAACTGCCCCGGAAGAGGATGAACCCGTATTTGTCTCCCTACGTTGCTTATCCATTAACAAATGGTAGCATGAGCGGACCGAAAATACGCCACTCTTCTCATAGAACCAATTCATAGTATCCCGAATAGATGGGTCAACGAGATGTATCCGCAAAATTAAATCATTGTCCTCGGTGAATAACGATCGGATCTCGGCCTCCCTCTATGTAGAAGAACTCTAGTCAATTAGATCTCTTACCTGGACAAACTCATCCTTCTCAATGGGTGGGATGAATGGCTTAAACAAGGATGGGTGCGACAGCCATAAATCATCCCGTATAGAAATCGAGTCTCCATTACCCACAGACCAATACAATCCCTCCTTAAGTGCAGCTTGGCCTCGCATAATGTTGCGCCACACATAACTAGGAGAATAACCCATACGCGCATCAAGCAAAGAAGAGGACAAAAAGTACCTCGCTTTTAGAAGACGGGCAAGCAGCGAATCTGGGTGAGTGATAATTCTCCAACCTTGTCGAGCGAGGAGGGCCACATTAAAAGACTCTAAATCTCGAAAACCAATTCCACCCTCCTTCTTTGGAACACACAATCTCTTCCAACTCATCCAATGTATAGACCGGCGATCCGCATCTCCCCACCAAATCTTACAAATCATTTGTTCAATAACCGGCACAAATCCGCGGAGAGATGATAACAAGACATTGTGTAAGTCGGAATAGCTTGAAGCACAGATTTAATGAGTACCTCCTTCCCGGCCTTTGATAGCAAATGACCCTTCCAAGATGGAAGTTTTTCCCACACCCTTTCCTTAACATGCGCAAACACCACTTTCTTCGATCTACCAATCATGGTTGGAAGACCCAAGTACTTCTCAAGCCTCTCAACTTCAACAACTTGAAGAATGCTCTGTAATTACTCCCTTTGGTCCTCACTAACATTCGCGCTAAATGATAGCTCCGATTTGTCAAAATTGACTTGTTGACCTGATGTTGCTTCATAAACACGAAGAATATTCACAATTTCTTGGCTCTGTTAACAAGTATCTCTAGCAAACAACGTGCTATCATATGCAAAAAAAATAGGTGAGACACCACAGGTGCCCGATGAGAAATTTTGATCCCTTTCCACCTTCCTTTCAACTCACTCGATCTAATGAGCCCAGATAAATCTTCTACACAAAGTAAGAAAAGATAAAGAGACAATAGATCACCTTGATGAAGCCCTCTGGGCGGAAAGAACTTTGGAGTCGGAACACCTTGAACCAGAACAGAAAATGAAACACTCCACACGCAACTCATGATCAACCCCACCCAACGCGTGAGAAATTCCATCTTAAGCATGCATTCCTCCAAAAAGTTCATTTCAACCATGTCATATGCTTTGGCCATATCCAATTTTAGCACCAAAAAACCATACCCTCCCTGCATTTTCCTTTCCATGTAATAAAAAATCTCCGCCGCAGCAAGTGCATTATCAATAATGAGACACCCCGGAGAGAAAGCACTCTGGGTCTCCGAAACTACTTTTTTCAAGCATCCCTTTAACCTGTTAGCAAGCGTTTTTGAATAATTTTGTATCAAACATTACACAAGCTAATGGGGCGAAGATCCTTCATACGAGATGGGTTAGTAACTTTTGGAATAAGGGAAGTGAAAGTGTGATTTAGGTTATCTGGGATACCAGACCTATTAAGAGCATCAAGAACAAACTTTGTGACATCCGAGCCAATGATATTCCAATGTTGTTGAAAAAAACGCCGACATACCATCTGGACCCGGAGCCTTCGTTGGATGCATTGAAAAAAGAGCAGAGTGTACCTCCTCACTAGAGAACGGACGTAAGAGCTCGAGATTATCCTCCTCTGAAACCACATGCGAGATTTCTTGAGAAGCCGTTGAAGGAGGTGAATTTAGACTAGCCTTAAACAGATCCCGGAAATTATCCATCGTCACCCGAGCCATTCCATCCCCACTCCCCATTCCATCCCATTATCATCAATAAGCCGATTCAACAAATTTCGTTTTTGACGTCCATTCGCTTTTTTGTGAAAGAACGTTGAGTTCCTATCACCCCACTTTAGTTCATTCCCCCGAGCTCTTACGTCCGTTCAACTCCCGCAGCTCTTCCCAAACTTTTTTCAGCATAAAAATATAGTTGTTGAACTTGTTGGTAGTGCACTATGCAAGTATAATTTGTAAGGGTGGGCATAAATCCCGCTTAATCCCGTCCCGTCCCGCATCCCGTCCCGATCCCGGCCCGGTCCCGGCGGAATTTGGAAAAAAATGTGTATCCCGTCCTGTCCCGCAAAAAATTTGCGGGACGGGACGCGGGACGAAGACTTCCCATCCCGTTTGATCTCGTCCCGTCCCGCATATATATATAAATAATATTTTTATATTTTATATTTTTATAAATATTATATAGATAAATAATATACATAAATTATAATTTTTTAAAATATTCTTTATTTTTTAAATTATTAGATCGATGATTTTTCATCATTCATTCACTCATTCTTTACTACTCATTCGGTTAGATCTAAAATACTAGAGTTTCTGATCTCCCTTGATTTATTCCGTTTGCCGCCTTGCTCTGGTCCGTTCCATCGACACCCTTGCTCTAGTCGGTTCCATCGCCCTTGTATTTGTTGATTACCACAATTGTAATCGATAGTTAAATAAATATAATTTTCATTAAATTAACTGTTGTTATTTTTTGAATGTGAGTCGGTAAGACATTTTGATGTAACTTGAATTTGTTTTCAATGTATAAACTACTAATGTAGGCGTCATGAATCGATAATTCGGTATCGAGTTTTTTTCCCGATCATTTATGTCTTTAAACACGAGAGAAAACAAGTATACATATTAAATATAATCGGTGCGTAATTTTTGCAGGATTTGTCCCGTCCCGTCCCGTCCCACATGGGACAGGGCCCGCGTGGGACGAAGAAAAAATGTCATAAATCCCGTCCCGCAAATAACTTGCGGGACGGGACGCGGGACGACCCCTATCCCGTCACATGCCCACCCCTAATAATTTGATTGAAAGTGTGTGTTACATACATTATATTACTTGTTTTTGAATGATAAATCTCGGGGAAAAAAGCACTATCAAATACGTACGGGCCATCCGGGCCGACCCAAAAGCCCGTCCGCTTTTTACATGGGTAGACATGGGAGCGTTTTTGACCCGTATAAGCCCGCATCTTCCGAGTAATGTTTTTAGTTATGGCCCAATCCGAACCCGCATTTGTACATGTCTACAAGTGACACATGCTTATTGGATTAAAATTGATCTTGGGTTAATCTTGCATAGCAAAAATTCTTAAACCTCTCCCATTTTCTCTCTTAGGTGACAATAAAAACACATTTAAAAGATCAACCAATACCCATGCTCTAATACAACTTGGTCACGGTGAGGGCTATTAGAGCATCCAACAGGTTCTCTATTTTAAAATATTTGAAAAATAAAAAAAAAAATTGATCCAACAGATTCTCCATTTTATTCTCCATTTTATTCTCATACTCTTAACTTCCCTTTTCTTGTTATGTTCTGGATTTTGAGCTAAAGCCCATCTTCAACTTTATAATAGAAAAAAAAAATCTTAAATTAACACATTTAGGATCTAACCCAATTTTTAATCACGTCAACACTCTTCTCCATTGTCAATGAAAAATCTTGCAAGTCCAGAACTCAAATTCCACACACTTATCATGTAAAAATCACAACAATTCAATACTCGTTCAAATCAGTCCAAAGAGTTTAAAATTTTACATTATTTTTTCCAAAATTTTGATCCTATGGTTTGATTGAATTGGAGCATTTTGTTTTGAGTAATTTACACAACGTTTATTTGGTCTAAAAACCGAAACACAAATACACAAATCAAACCCTTAATCTTTTATCTAAACAGTAAACACACAGCAAGAAGACAGATACACATCAAGCAAGTTCGTCTTTATTTATTGATCATTCATGGATCAATATTTCTCATCAATACTGCTTAATAAACTCATAGATATGGTTGCTTATCTCGTCAGGCTTCTCCTGCTGCAGAAAGTGTCCAACATCTTCAAGAACAACCACTTCCTTCAACAATGGCACATCCTTCTGCATCCCTCCTTTGTGAACATAATCTTCAACCCCAGGCATGTGGAAAGCCAGATCCAGATCTCCAGCTACGAACTTAGTAGGCACCATAACCTTTCCTCCTGCCCACGGCGCTATCAGCTCCCAGTTCCTGTACGTATACAACAACACCAGATCAAGCAGGGATCATCTGTTGCTTTATCTGTATCGAAGTTGGAAGAGAGTTACATACAGATTCATCACACGGTAATAGTTGAGTCCACCGGTGAAACCTTTCTCATCAAATTTGGAAATGTAGTAGGCGAATTCTTCTTCTGTGATCCATGTCGGGCGAGGAGGTACGTCGTTGAACCACTGAGCTTTCGGCAAGAACAACGGTCCTGGTGTTCGGTGTGGGAAAATTTTGCCGATAAGCTTCGCAGCACCACCACTCTCGGCTATCTCTGCTTCTATCTCTCCAGGAACCTGAATGTAGCCAAAATCCATACTCCAGATCTAATTAAAATCGGCAGGTTCACAACTCTGATTGATTCTTCCATTTCAAATTAAGTAAAATCCCTAACCTGGAATCTGTGAATGTAATAATCCTCGCCGTAGGCAGCCTTGAGAGCATCCGTGGGCAGGTAATTCGGATTTCGCCGTCCAAATGCGACGCTGATATTCACCAAAGCCCTAACCCTATCCGGCCTGAACAAGCAGAGAAACCAGGCGACGACCGCTCCCCAATCGTGACCGACGACGAACACCTTGTCTTCGCCGAGAGCGTCGATGAGAGCGACCAGATCTCCGGTGGTGTGGAAGTAGGTGTACTTGGAGTAGTCTTGTGGAGCGTCGGTGTCGCCGAAGCCCGAGCCACCGCGCGGTAGCCGAGAGCAGAGAGAGCGAGGATTTGGTGGCGCCAGGAGTACCAGAGCTCAGGGAAGCCGTGGACGAATAGAACCACCGGACCTTCGCCTTTCTCAGCGATGTGCATGTTGATTCCGTTAACTTTGAGAGTGCTGTGCTTAATGCCATCGTCCGCCATGGCTGAAGTCTTGGGGCGTGATAATTTGGTTGTGTGGTCTTCTAACTCTGATGTTGTTGGTGTACATATTTGGGAGGTGCCACCGCAAGAAGTAGACAAAAGATGAGCAATATTGACCGGCAACTCTGCAGGTATTAGTCAGCTTTCATGTTACATGATAGCAGCCCTAAAATGAATCTCAAAGTTGTATAAGAACGCCTTATTCAAACTAGATAAATGGGACCAATCGAGTTATTTTAATAATACGACCTAAAATTATACCCACGTTTATACAAAAGGTAAACGAAACAAAAGGGTTAACATCTAGAAGATAACCGTCCTATAATTTTCTTTCGAATGTGGTCTTTAAGGTACAAGTGATGCGGTCTTCTTTACTACCACATTGATTTCCTTGAAAATATGTTACTCTCACTTGACGACATCCTGAGATTAAAATAGATGTAATGTAAGAAAAACACAAAGATCGAAGGCTAGAGTTCCGTTTGAACAAGAACAAAAAACAGTTTTAACGAGGTTTGGAAAAATTCCCTACTCCTCTGGGTCTCATGATATTACTCAATCCACTATGACGAACATAGAAGATTACAAGAACAAAATCGTAAGAACAACAATATCCACGCAACTTATAGATATAAAAGGATTGTCTCTAGATAGTCTCAAAAAAGCTTTTGCTTCACACAAGAAAAGAAAGAAAACAAGAACTCTCATTGCAGAAGGAAGAGAGAGTTGCATAAATGAGAGAGAGTTGTGATGTGTTTTTGGTCACTACTGAATGTTGGAATCTTTGGACAACTGCTATTTGAATTCTTTATATGAGGAGCCCCCGTTAACCCTTATATGAAACTCATCGTTTCATTTACAGAAGAGAAATAAGCAATTTGGCCCCTTTTTTTAATTTGTCCAGCCGGCCATCCTTTTGGGCCCTACATCACACTGCAATTCTCAGCCCAATAGAAGCAGTTTTTTTTTGGCCCACTTAGAAATTATTATCCCCTACAATTTGCCTTCCTAATTCCTAAGTTTATATAATATTGGATGTTTGAGTAAAACCGTCCAAACCCTTTTTTTTTACCTTTACGTGACCTCTAAGATATGTAAGAAATTCATGCAAAACAAAAATTTCTCACTGGTCACTGTTTTAGTGCCAAAATTTGCTGAGTTAGTATCACCGTCAACTTTATCAACAAGTAATTTATTTGACTCTACTTGTAAACGAATATAATGATATCTAACATCAATAGTTTAGACCGTTCATGATAAACTGAATCCTTACAAAGATATAGTGCACTTTGATTGTCCATGTATAAAGTTGGCATAGTAGACTTACCCTTTATCTCCAACAGAATATTACTAAGCCACACAACTTCTTTACAAGCTTTAGTGGTAGTTACATACCCAGCTTCGGTAGAAGATAAAGCTACAATAGGTTGTTGATGAGATTTCCAAGAAATACAATTTCCACACCAAGTATATACACAGGAAGTAGTAGATATTATGTTATCTTTATTAGAAGCATAATCAAAATCTACATAAACAATCAAATCATAAGAAGAATGATGTTTAGCGTATAACAAATCAAAACTAACAGTTTCAACAATATATTTCAACAGATATTTCATAGCTTCCCAGTGTTTTTCACTTGAGACATAAATCTATTGAGAGCACTAATAGCAAAGACAAGGTCAAGTCTAAAACAAATAATAACATACATGAAAATTCCGACATCAACATCATAGGGAATCTTACTCATGCGAGATTTTTCCTCTTTATACATTTTCTGGGCACGAGGAATCTTACTCATGCGAAATTTTTTCTCTTTAGACATATTCTGGACACAAATTTAATCGAAGTGCCCTCCTAAGGGTATTTTAGAAGGTTTAGCATCTTTTAGATTGAACCTATCTAGTACCTTAGTCACATAGTTAGATTGGGAAAACCAAGTTTGTCTCTTAGACATATTTCTTTCAATTTTTATCCCTAGAATTCTTTGAGTAGGACCTAAGTCTTTGATATCAAAGTTATTTCTAAAGGAATTTTTCACTTCATTTATCTTAGCTTTGGATTTACAGATTAACAATATATCATCCACATAAAGCAAGATATATAAAGGAGAATCAGTTTTTACAAATTTGAAGTACAAACAATGATCATATTAACTTCTTATAAAACTTAATTTTTTCATGCATGTATCAAAATTGATATTCCATTGCTTAGGAGACTGTTTCAAGCCATATATGAATTTATTTAACAAACACACATAATCAGGGTGATTTTTGTCGATAAAACCTTTTGGTTATCTCATATAGATAGTCTCATAAAGATCTTCATGCAGATTAGAAGTTTTAACATCCATATGTTCTACTTTATAATCATAAATGGTAGTTAAAGTAATAAGCAATCTCAATGTCTTATATTTTACAACATGAGCAAAAATGTCATTGTAATCTATACCTTTTTTTTGAGTAAACCCTTAGCCACTAACCTAGCTTCAAATCTAGGAGGGTCATTGATAGCATGTATTATAGTCTATATTTTGGGACTTGTTTAGACGTTTTATCTTCAATAATCTGCATGTATGGATGTATATTATGTGATTATATTGTCGTGTCATCTACCTTTACGGGAATCGAGGTCTACACCAAGTTTCGTTGTAATCGTAGGTAAAATGGCGCATTTTATGCAATAAAGGTTGAATAACTTCCAGCGTCGATGGTTTGAGTTGATCAAGGACGCTGACCTTGAGATATGTACCATTCTGGCAAGGAGAATGTGGTCACTGATGCCTTGAATAAGAAGACGCCTCAAGAGAAGGCGATTGTTGGAATTGCTATACAGACTCGGTTTCAAAATGATCTAGCTTGGTTAGAGTTGGACCTACAACTGTTGATAAGGACGTTAGTTTCATGTTTAGGGATTTTACCTGGTTTGTTGAATGAGGTCCAAGAAAAACAGGGGACTTGCCTGACCCTGAGGGAACTTGATGGAAGGATGCCTAATGGTGAGGCACCACAGTTCTTTAATGGAACAGAAGGAGTATGAGGCACCACAACTGCGTCAGTATAACCGCTTATGCGGAGTCGAGTGGAGAAGATTACAGTAAACTCATAGTACACCTTCTTTAGTACATCCATGTACGAATAAGAGGTACCACGAAGTAGTAAATCAGGTTAAAGTGTTACTGACCTGGAGATGAGCTCATCCACTACCAGTGCTGTAGTGGAAGTGAGAGGACTTTTTCTTTGGACTTGTGATGGGATTGACACCTAGTAAGAGTTTTGGTGATATCCAGATTATTAGTAACAGATTTACGAAGGTGACACGTTCCATCTCTATAGAGAGACGTGACTAGTGAATATAGTAACAAAGGAGTACACTAGACAGATGGTGGGACTCCATAGTGTACCGAGTACGATCGAATATGATTGTAGTAGACGGTTTACTTTGAGGTTTTGATAGCAGATTCAGACTGCTTGGGGAACACGTCCACATATTATGATTGAGTTTTACCTCAGACAGAAGGTCAGTCTGAGAGAACCTTCCAGACCGTAGAGGACATGTTGTGAGCTTGTGGGATGGATTGGGAACAAGGACGATCTGTTTATCTCCCACTCGTTGAGTTCCTATACCACCACCGTTGGTATGCATCTATAGGGATGGCCCCTATGAGGCATTGTGTAGACATAGGTGTCATACACCTTTATGCTGGGAGGAGCCTTGCAATACTAGTGGGATAGCGCTAGAAGAGATTCGGGATGATATGGCTCGAGTAACGCTGATCAGAGAGAGGATGCTGGCTGTATAGAGTCGCCAGAAGTTGTATGCAGATAGGAGGCGTCGACCTCTAGAGTTCAGGGTAGGAGCTCATGGCTGGTTGAGAGTAACTCTAACGCGAGGCGTCAGACGTTATGGCATAAAGGGGAAGATGAGTCTCCGATATGTCAGTCCTTTCGAGATATTGGATAGAGTTGGGGGAGCCGTGCATAGATTGGCTTTGACACCGAAGTTAGAGGGTGTTCACCCTATGTTTCATGTGTCTCAACTGAGGGAGTACATGCCAGACCTGAGGCACATTGTGAGTTATGATGATCTAGTGGTTGAGCCGGACAACACTTTTGCAGAACAACCTTTTGCAATTCTAGAAAGAGAGGTGTGAGACGTCTGCATTCGAAGGATATTCCTATGATGAGGATACAGTGGTCGAGATGAGGACCGGATGAGGCTATCTGGAAGATAGAGGATAGTATCCAGAGGAACTATCCAGAGTTCTATGCGGAGTTAAAGGTACCCGTAGGATCCACGAGTAGATCTTAGTGCCTTTTTGGTGAGTGCTTGTATGTTATGTGCTTATGTGATATGATGTGTTTTCGTGCTAGCTTTGATATGTGCATTTGATCTGTTAGATCTTCTTTGCTAGCACGATATAGGTATAGCTGGAGATGGTTCTTTCCTCCATGCTATTGTAATATGTTTAGGATTAGCTGGAGATGGTTGTTTCCTCCATGCTATTATTGATGGACATAGTGTGAGTAGAGACGGTTTTCCTCCACATAGTTTTGTTATGAGTACGATTGGCTGGAGACGGTTTTCCTCCATACCTTGTGACGTGGTTAGTAGTTGGCTAGAGATGATTTTCCTCTATGCCTTTGGATAACGTTATGATCTTGTTTCTGGAGTTTGTGATTCCTCCATGCTGATGTTTTGAGGTTATAGAGTGTTATAGGTTGATACCTTTGAACGGAGATGTAATACCTCCGATAGCGAGAGTGTTTATACCTCGGCGTATGGGTCCGAGAGGATTTGGGAATTGTTCAAGTTTCGGGACGAAACTTTTTCTTAAGGTGTGTGTGATGTAATAGCTAGGATTTCCGAATTCTAATTAATGTTGATTAACTTAATCAGTGATAGTAATTGACATATAAATCGCGAAGATTGCGTAAGTGTTGAGTGTAAGTCCCACCGTTATGTTCCTGACGTAATTTTGGGCTTATGGTGAAATTTTCACTTTTCCCCCGAGTAATTATTTTTACCCTCCGGTATTATTTGGAGCATTTGAGAGCTCTAATTAATAAAAATGCAGTTGAGAGAAATGATGAGGACATCGGACATGTCCTAGATATGAAATAATATGGATAGGCAAAACGGCCAAAAGAGTCACTATTTCGTTTCTTAACGGCTAAGAAAGACGGCTTAGGAATACACGTTTTCCGATGCAAATATGTAATAATTATCCCTACAATATTCAAGATTTATTGTTCCAATTTCGAGAAGTTTGGAGAAGGGAGTTCAACCCGCTATTGAATCGTTTAAAGGATAATTATCGACTTCGCTAAAGGATAATTATCGACTTCGCTATAAATAGCGGAAAATCGTTTATTAATTCATTTCCTTTCACGTTTTCTCATAAAAGCTCTGCTTTCTCTCAAACTTCAAACTCAGATCTACTCTCCGTTTTTAATCCAATTTTAATTCCGTTTGAGTTTCTGGATTCCTCTCTTCATTCTCTTAATATCGGTACCAAGTTTCTGCATTTCCGAGTAGATGAAGACCCGGTCGAGCATATATGTCACCAGGATAGTTCCGTCGCTCAGATTCCGGTGCATTTGATGTTGTACATGCGTAGCCTGCGTCGTTGTGATTCCGAATCTTCTTTCAGATCGTCAATCGGGTTAGTAACGAATAAGTTATGAATTTATTCGTTTTCCGTACTGCGATTTGGCCTAAATTAACCTTAGGCTTTTCAAAATGGATAATTAGAAATTCCATTATGATCATTATATTATTCTGGTGTTTATGGGTTGCTTGTTTGATGAAATCTGATGACAGGTGGGTTTAGAAATGGCCTGCGGGCAAAACGTTATTTTGGTGAAATTTAATTAATTAATTAAAGGTTAATTAATTAAATTAGGATTAAATTTGAGATTGAGGAATACTGATTAGATGCATGCTAGGTATCAGAATGAGTTGAGGATCATGATGATGTTATGGATATCGGTTATGGCTTTAAGGTTTAGTATGTGTACGAGTATGATGAGATGTTATGTTGAGGATATGCCTTAGGCATTTATGAATGTGTTGAGGATCTGAGGTTTAGATTTGAGATATAGGTTGGTTGTGGTTAGTGAGACAAGTCTCCTAACCTTTGCAGTATGTGATTGTGTGTGCCTTGCTATTGCAGGCGTTGATTACTTCCCCAAGGGGAAGCTGTGACGTGGTATAGGTTACGAGTATATCAGGTAAGTCCATAGGACTTACTTAGCGTGCAGTTGTGGATTGTATGATTGTGATGGTTGTGTGTGTTCATATGATTGTGCATTTATAACCTAAACCGGACTAGGATGACCATTTATTACATTTATTTGGTCCAAGTGTATTATAACAGGCGGTAATCACCGGTCTCCGCCTGCTTGTTAGGAGGAGGTGTCTGGAAGCCAGTAACACAGGGGGGGGACGAGTGACGATCACCCCCAATGCAAACCCCTGTGTTAACGGGGAAAGGGACAAGGTTCTTTAGGTTCCTCGTGTTACAAAAGAAGTTGAATTAGTAATGGAATGACGTAATGAAAGATAATAACTGAATGTGTGTGGCATTGCATGTATGAGATGTTGATGTGTGGTTGTGCTATTACCTTCATGCTTTTCATTGCTGTAGCTAACGGTTTCATACCGTGTTGTAGATGATCTGCAGGTTAGGAAGACAGCAGGGTGAGACAGATGGTGTGGCCAGCCGAGGACTTCTGTACATTAGGATGAGCGGGATATGAGATCTTTTGTATCAGATGTTGATATTTTGTACTCGGCTCTGAGTTTGTAAACTCTTTTGATGTATCATATACAACTTTTATGTATTTGGTTTTAATCTACATATATCTTGTTGTAAGATCCAGTGAACTTGTTGTCAGGCTAGGGTCAGGATCCATTGTGAGATCCTAGCCCAATGTGACACTCCAAGTCACGTGGATTTGGGGTATTACAAAATATATCTGGTTGGCCAAGGAACAGTTTCTTCTTCCCAACTCCTCAACTTTGCAGCCATCCCTATCATCTCACCCTAGAAGCACGAATAGTGTTCATTGTGCTTGTGAGAGGTGTTGTGCCTAGATCCAAATGTAGGGATTTGCTGATTACCCAGTCTTTTTGAGCTGCTATATCAAATGATGAACGGTTTAGATGCTGACCTCCCAAACCTCATTCTAAACCATATGCTACACAAGATAAACTCCACCAGTGACACTCCTCTTCCCTTTGTCAATCTCCTCCCGAAAAGCTTTAGATATTTCTCAATTGAGACTGCTGATGTGGATACACATGTTAAATTGGGAAAAATTGATGAGGACTGTTTTGAGAGTCAAGACATTGAAAAGACTCTCATTGGAGAATGGACTTTGAAGGAACGGGATATAGGGTCATCCTCTGCAACTCAACGATTGGATGTAGTAGAGTTTGGTCATGAAACCTTGCGCATAGACATGGTGGATTTTAGGTTTGAAATCACCGATAATCTGGATGCTTCTTAGGACCTACTGGCGATTATGCACACTAAGGTATATCAGATGTTTCATGTGAATGCACTCACCTATATAGTTGTAGGAAGCATAAAGCCTTTAACCGAGGAAGATGTTGAGCAAAGAAGGAAATAGGCTTTAGAGGTGATGCTTCAGTGTTACAAAACCGTCAAGAATCGTCCCATTCGTCAACTAGTTTCTGAGGAAGCAGACATCTTGACCATTGAAGAGTATGGTGTGGTGAAGAAGTACAAGAATGTGGTGGATGACATGAGAGTGGATGAGTATAAGAAGATGATTACCCTGGACGAAGCCCATGCCAGATGGAGGCAGAAATGTTGCAACGACGTCCGAGGAAAAGGGCACAGGAATCCAAAGTGGTACTAGAAGTGATTTTGAAATTCTTTAAATATATTTTGAAGGCCTTGAAATGGATGTCAAGGCCTTGACATGACTTCAAAGCCCCCTTAGCTTTGATTTCAAGGCCTTGAACGACGTTTGTGGGACTCTTTTTAAAACTCTATTTTTGGTTTTTGGAAATACTTTTTGGGTCAATAATATTTTAAAACTCCCGTACTTAACTGCTTTTCTCCCTTGTTGAAAGTCAAAGGGGGATAAATTAAATGTGTTGATCCGACATTACTACATTCTGCATTTTTTGATATAATTGTTGCATGCATATATCTAACATTTAATGCAGGTACGATATTTATTTTATCTTCCATCAAGGGGGAGATTGATAACTCCACCTTGATTATAAAATGATTATGTGAATGACTGAATACTTAACATTTATATAAGATTTTATAAACTAACATATATCGATTGTATTTCTAGATTGCATGTTTTGGTTTGTGGTTGTTAAACGTGTGCAGACCTTGGAAAGCATTTCAAATGAAAAACGCATGCCTTGAAACACATTACAAAGGACGAGTTCGGAGACCTTAAAAAGTGTTACAAAGGACAAACGCTGAAGCCTTGAAAATCATTACAAAGGTGGATTCGGCTAAGGGCTTTCAATACAAGATTCGAATATCTCAACAACCAAAATGGAGATTTCTACCGAAGGATAACAAGAAGATTCTCAAGGAGAAGATCTCGGCCGGCCAACAAGAAGATCTTCAAACGGTTTTAAAGAGAAGATCTCGGCCACAACAAAAAAGATCTTACAAAGATCTCAACCGAAGACGCAAGAAGATAAAGGAGGATCATCCAAAAGGATTCCACACAAGAAGATCTCGGATATAAGGGAATCTTCAACGGCATATCAGCTGAGAAGATCTAGGATCTTCAACAAACAGAGATCTTCAACGGCATTTCCAAAGCAAGAGAAGATCATGAAGATGAAGATTCTCAACGTGTGATAGGTGAGGGAATCACTATCAATGAGGTTCAATTTTTGAGTCTTTTCATTGTATTAGAGTCGGTTTGTGCTACTAACTTCTTAATCCAGAAGAAGAAGTCAAAAAGAAACTAAAAAAGAAGTTAGAAGCACTTCGGAGTTGAAGATCATTCACGAAGACAAGCTTCTGGTGCCAGACCGCTCCCGCGAAGAAGTGTCACCGCCCCTGCGGGTGACACTGCCTTCTGAAACGCAGCTAGCGCCTTCGCCAGCACCCAGAACGAGCAAGTTACTGCACCTGCGGCCACCCTAGGACGCCCCTGTTGTGACCTACCTTGAAGAAGTGAAGCCGGCGCCCCAGCGTCTTTGCCTGCGGACCAACCTGCGGAGCTGTGAAGCCAAAGAGCCAATGTCACCGCCCCTGCGGTTCAACATTAGAAGCGACAAAAAGATGAAGAGTCACACGTTTGAAGAGCATTAAAGATCCGCCCCTGCGGAATTGCCAGGCCGCCCCTACGACCATGACGAATACCAAACATTTTGGCCTAAACCGCCCCTACGGCTCTGAAGCCCGCCCCTGCGGTTCAGCACTAGAGACTTTACTCCGGATGTTTACACCACCTTTATGGCATTAAAGGTGGTTGTTTAAGAGGACCATTTACTCCCTTTTACTGCCAATTCTAGTATAAAGAGGTCCATGGCTGATTGCTAGAATCATCCATCATTTTCCCATTTTATTCTCTCTTTTCCTTGCTTTCTTTGTGTAATGAGCTTCTAATTCCCTTGCTACATTGGGTTGTTTTGAAGTTGTATTGTTGCTTTGGTTGTAAGTTCCTTTTAATATAAGTATTATTCAGTATATGTTTTGTATTTCTTGAGCTTTACTTATCAAATTGCATGTTTCTTACCACTTAGCTTGATCACCTTAGTGTCTAATTGCATGCAAAGAACTAGGATTAGTAGATTCCGGGTTCTAGTTTTTAATCTAGTAAAAACCTTTAGGTAAAAACTTGTTGTAATTACTTAAGGGAAAAGGAATATAAATATAAAGAAAAGTCTAATGATTTTATTCTTTACTTTATATCTCTTTGTCTTTGTTTGAAAGCTAGCTTGTGACTTGATCTTGTAGGTTTACGGAACAGTAACTTGTTAAGTTGCGTTGATGCCGGTTGGCTCAACACATACATATGATCAAGACGAGAACATTGCTATAAAACTTATAAAAGGAACCAACCAAAGTAGCATTGCATGCTAAGATTCAACCTAGTGTAGTTCATTTCTCATCAATCTATTCACCTGTTTATTTGTTTCTTATGCTTTGTCTTGTTACATTTCATTCCAAACCCTCCCCCTTTTATTTGGTTACATTGTCAATAATTGAATCTAATCGAAACATCAGCCAAACTCTCTTGGGTTCGACCCTTACTTAATCACTATACTTGCTTTAGTGTTAAGTTAGGAAATTACTTTGATAAGATAAAAACGACCTAAGGAATTAATCTTGTCAAATTTTGGCGCAGTTTCCGGGGAGTTTAGTTGTGTTTTTATTCTTTCAATTATTGATTATTGGTTTGGACCATTTTTATGGTTTAAACACGTGCTACTAACTCCGGAATTGTTCCTTTTGATCCAGAAATTGAGAGAACACACATCCGGCGACATAGATAACAACGACTCCGAGAAGAGATGGCTGACCGAACTCTTCGCCAACTCAAGCAGCCGAACTTGACTCAACACCCTCTTGCGGTTACTATACCGGCAATAGGGGAAGGTATCAATTTCAAGCTCAAGCCGGGTCTCATCCACTTGCTCCCATCCTTCCATCGGTTAAGTGGTGAAGACCCCATCAAGTACCTTGGGAAGTTTCATACCATATGTATGAGCATGAAACCGGCCAACATTACCGAAGAGCAAATCAAGATGAGGGCATTCAGTTTCACGCTCACAAGGATGGAGCGGATGATTGGTATTACCACCTTCCATCCGGGAGCATCGACACTTGGGAGAATCTCCACAAGGCATTTTTAGAGAAGTACTTTCCAACCAAGAAGGTCAATAGCTTGAAGAAAGCTATAAGCAACATTGAACAAGAGGCGGACGAGACTCTCTATGAGTATTTTGAACAGTTTGCACGCCTCCGATCCAGCTGTCCTTTCCATGGGTATTTAACGAGAGGAGGATTGTTGATGCTACTTGTGGAGGTAATATTCTCAATACTACTCCTGACCTTGCTTTAGAAAAGATACAGGAACTAGCTGAAGGAACACGGAACTTCGGAAGGACCACTTCCAAGAGAGGAGTTCATGCTATCAATCTTGGAAAAAATGAGATCTCAACTGAGATTGCCGAGCTGAAGGAGATGGTGAAAAGATTGACCTTGATGGGAACTCCACAACAACTTAAGGCATGCGGAGTTTGTGCCGACCAATACCATCCAACGGACATGTGCCCCCAAGTCCAAGATGACGATGCTGAGGTGAATGCATTAGGCTATGGGCAACAACAGCAGAAAAGGCCAAAAAATGATCCATATGCGCATAATTTCATGCCAAATTGGCGTGATCAACAGAATTTTCGATGGAGGGATCAACAAAACCAACAGCAACACCCCCGCCAAGGTAAGTCTCAATCCACTGAGGATATGCTGCAGGTTTTGACTAAGCATTTTGCTACTTATGTTCAAACCATAGAATCGAGCATCAAGAACCTTGAGAAACAGGTTGGGCAAATGACAAAAGTCATTACAAGGATCGAAGCTAGTTCCTCCGGAAACTTGCCTTCCTAGATAGTGATCAACCCCAAGGAGAATGTTAGTGCCCTAACATTGAGGAGTGGTAAGCAAATCCAACAGAAAACAGCAACCAAAGGAAAGAACAAACCCTCTGACGAGTTTCCCGCCCCCACATCCGCACCTGCAGTGGTAACTGCGCCAACCTCTGAGCAGGCGCCGCCCCTGCGGTGACAACCCTTGAGCGGCCCCTGCGTCTGCAAGCTTGCGACCCTGTGGAAAACACGATAGAGAGTTCTGTGGAGAAGGATTCATACATCCAGCCCGAGTTCCCACCTTTATATGTTAAGAAACCACCATCCCCTTTCCCCGAGACACTAAAGGAGAGAAGGGTGATTGAGGACAAGGATCTCTTTGAGACCTTTTCCAAATGCGAGGTAAATATCCCTCACCTTAAATTAGTGAAAAGTATTCCTAAGTATGCTCGTTTCTTGAAGGAACTTTGCACCATTAAGATAAATCAAAAGCTGAAGGGGAAACAAAAGGTGCAAGTGAGCGAACATGTGTCCACCATCTTCCAACGTAGAATGCCCAAGAAGTGTAGCGATCCGGGCATGGTAAGCATTCCTTGTGTTATAGGGGAAACCCGCTTTGACAAAGCTATGCTTGATCTTGGTGCTTCTATTAATGTCCTTCCCTATTCCATCTATAAATCACTTGGCTTTGGGCCATTAACTGAAACTCGGATTGTAGTACAACTTGCTGATAGATCTAATGTTTACCCGAAAGGGATTATTGAAGATGTGTTAGTAATGGTAGATAATCTGATTTTCCCTACTGATTTCTTTGTAATGGAAATGGAAAATGACTCACATGTTGCACCAATATTGTTGGGAAGACCATTCCTAAAAACCGCTAGGACTAAAATCGACTATCTTAGTGGCAAAATAACCATGGAATTTGATGGGGAGGTAGTTGAATTTGACATTTATGATGCAATGAAATTCCCTATTGATGATCATTCCCTATGTGCATTGATATTATTGAACCTTTTGTGCAAGATGTATTTGATATTTCTAACATTGACGAGTTAAAAAATATAATGAGCATGACATTGACGATCATAATTCTGAGTATGCATTGACATCTAGCATGAAAGAGGTTCTAGCCCAATTGGATGGACACAAAAGGTTACCTATCTCCACTTTAGCCATTGGGCCCACCTTACTAACCCCAAGCGAAAGGCTTGTTCCATCTATAGTGCAGGCACCAGAGATAGATTTAAGGACCATCCATCTCACCTCAAGTATGCTTTTCTAGGGGACAACAACACTTTACCGGTGATCATCTCTAGCAAGTTGACAACCGGTCAAGAGGAAAAGTTGGTGAAAGTGTTGAAAGAACACAAGGCGGCCCTTGGATGGACCGTTGCGGACATCAAAGGGATAAGTCCATCCACTTGCATGCATAGAATTTTACTTGAGGAAGAGGCGAAACCATCTAGGCAACCTCAACGAAGGTTGAATCTGCCAATGATGGAAGTGGTCAAAAAAGAGGTATTGAAGCTCCTTCAAGCGGATATGATTTTCCACATCTCGGATAGTAAGTGGGTTAGTCCAACCCAAGTAGTGCCAAAGAAGGGGGGTATCACCATGGTGGAGAATCAGTTCGGAGAGATAGTCCCAAGCAAGACACAAACCGGTTGGAGAGTTTGCATTGACTACCGCAAACTCAACACGGTAACTCGTAAAGACCACTTTCCATTACCTTTTATTGACCAAATGTTGGAATGTATTGCAGGTCATCCATACTATTGCTTTCTGGACGGATACCCGAGCTATTTCCAAATAGCCATTGCTCCGGAAGACCAAGAACAAATAACTTTCAATTGTCCATTTGGCACTTTTGCGTACCGCAGAATGCCATTTGGACTTTGCAATGCCCCCGACACCTTTCAATGGTGCATGATAAGTATTTTCTCCGAATATATAAAAACCTTTATTGAAGTTTTTATGGATGACTCTACCGTCCATGGAAATAGTTTTGATGCATGTCTAGGACACTTAAAACTCGTTCTTGAAAAATACGTAGAAACTAATTTAGTTCTTAATTCGGAAAAATGTCATTTCATGGTTAAACAAGGAATAGTGCTAGGACATGTATATCCTCAAAAAGGATAGATGTAGATAAGGCAAAAGTTTATGTTATTCAAAGCTTACCTTATCCTACTAACATTCGTGAAATCCGTTCTATTCTAGGTCATGCAGGTTTTTATCGGCGGTTCATCAAAGACTTATCAAAGATCTCGGCGCCATTGTGTGAATTAATCAAGGAAGACACCACTTTCATAGTGGATGAAAGTTGCAAGAAAGATTTCGACACTTTGAAAGCATGCCTCACTAGTGCACCGATCATCCGGTCTCTGGATTGGGAGAAAACTTTCGAGATTATGTGTGACACCAACGACTATGCTGTAGGAGCTGTCTTTGGACAGAAGGATGGAAGAACCTCACACGTCATCCATTATGCATCCATGACGCTTAATGGAGCACAAAGGAATTACTCCACCACCGAGAAGGAGGTGCTTTGCACTTGCGAAATTCAGACAGTACCTTCTTGGAGTAAAGGTAATCATTATTAGTGACCATGCAGCTCTTAGGTATCTCATGGAGAAGAAGGAAGCAATGCCAAGATTGATTCGGTGGGTGCTCCTTCTAAGCGAGTTTAACCTAGAGATACGGGACAAGAAGGGGGTTGAGAACCTGGTAGCCGATCATTTGAGCAGGCTAGTAAAGGAGGAAGAAGATCCAGCCAAAGAAAGGGCAATAGTTGGAAGCTTTCCAGGCGACACCTTCTACACAACCCTTTGTTGTGTAACCGCCCCTGCGCACAGCCGCCCCTACGGCTCGAGCTAGGCGCCCTTGCGGATCACTCGATAGAGGTTTGGTTTAAACTACAATCATTCAAGCCCTGGTTTGCTGACATTGTAAATTTCCTTGTTAGGGGTGAGTATCCTCCAGACTTCACCAAGGCACAACGAGAGAAGGTGAAGGTCGAAGCTTGACAATACGTTTGGGACGATCCCTACCTTTGGAAGCATTGTAGTGATCAGGTAATACGTCCTTGCATCCCGGACAATGAGGTGTATAATCTGTCCTAATATTTTGTCATTTTGAAGCATGTGGGGGGCATTTTAGGGCCAACAAAACTACTAGAAAGGTTTTAGATGCGGGGTTCTTTTGGCCACACATTTTATGAGACGCTTTTGAATTTTGTAAAGTGTTTGATAGGTGCAAAAGAGTAGGTAACATCTCTAGGAGACATGAAATGCCTCAATCCTCTTTTATATTTTGCAAAATTTTTGATGTATGGGGGATTGATTTCATGGGTCCTTTCCCTACTTCTTTTGGGCATACTTACATATTGCTTGCGGTGGACTATGTTTCCAAATGGGTGGAAGCAAAGGCCACCAAAACTGATGATTCTAAAGTGGTTGCAGATTTTCTTAAGGATAATATTTTTGCGAGATTTGGAATCCCGAAGGCTTTGATAAGTGATAGGGGCACCTATTTCTGCAACAAGACGATCACCGCTCTCCTTAAGAAGTACCACGTCCACCAACGAGTGTCAACATCCTACCATCCGCAAACAAATGGTCAAGTGGAGGTGTCTAACCGGGAAATCAAAACCATCCTTGAAAAGACGGTCTCTCCCGGAAGGAAAGATTGGAGTTTGAGGCTAAACGACGCTCTATGGGCATACCGGACAACATATTAGACTCCTATAGGTAGACCTGTTCAAGTCCGGGCCAGCCCGGACCGCCCGCCCGCGAAAACGGGCGGGTATGAACATCAACAGAGGCCCGACCGGGCCGCTAGGCCCGGCCCGCCAGTCCCGGCGGGCCGGGTACGAACAAGGTACCGGGCCCGGTCGGGCCGCTCGGCCCGGCTCGGAGCCCAGCAAAAAAAAAAAAAATATATATATATATACATTTCGTTACTTTCGTATAACCCTAAAGTTCTAAACTTCTAATTGAACCTTTTGATTATGTTTGTATGATATTTTTCGAGTTTTACAGGCACACTGCAAATTATATAGGTATATACTGCTGAAGTATTGAATTACAATTTACAAATAAAGTCACAGTTTAAAAAAAAAAAAAAAACGGGTACCCGCCGGGCAGCCCGGCCCGCCCGGCCGGGCGGGTACGGCAGCCCGGCCCGGGTCCGCCAAAACGGGCTTTTTTTTTGAAAATGTCCGGCCCGAGTCAGGCCCGAGCCCGGATATGAACAGGTCTACCTATAGGGATGTCTCCATTCCGGCTTGTGTTCAGAAAAGCTTGCCACCTTCCGGTGGAGCTTCAACACAAGGCATGGTGGGTGGTAAAGAAGTGCAACATGAATGTAGAGGAGGTAGGAGAGTTCCGGAAACTCCAATTGCGAGAGCTGGAGGAATTCAGACTAGATGCGTATGACCATGCCACTGCATACAAAGAAAAGACCAAAGTGTGGCATGACTGAAACATCGTCCGGAAAGACTTTAACGTAGGTAACAAAGTCCTTCTTTTTCAATCCCGTTTGAAGCTTTTTGCAGGTACGTTGCGGTCAAGGTGGACAGGTCCGTACGTGATAGCTGAAGTGTACCCTCATGGCATTGTAGATCTTTATGATCCACAAACGCACAAGGTATTCAAAGTTAACGGACAAAGGCTCAAGCCCTACCTTGAAGGAGTGAAGAATGATCCCATTGATGAAATGGTGCTAGAGGATGCCCAAGCAGAGAAGTAGGGTCCTTACATCGAGCCAACGGCGTAAAAAAAAGGCGCTGCTCGGGAGGCAACCCTAAGGAATGAGAAGAGGAGCTTCTGTCAAGAAAGTCACCCCTGTTTCTCACTGTCCCCGCCCCTACGGTGACACCCTTGCCCAGCGCCGCCCCCGGCGTTGGACCTGCATCTACAACAACTCTGTCACCGCCCCCGTGGTGACATCCCTACACCCCTGCGGCGGCCACTCTTGACACGCATCCCTAGTGTCACCCCCGGCGTTGGACCTGCGTTCCCTCTTCCTTGTCACCGCCCCTGCGGGTTTACCCATAAAAGAAAAAATAAGAAAACCCAAAATTTCCCTACACCTACCCAACCAACCCCTCTTTCTCTCCTCACCTACCACTCGTCTCTCCGAACTCTCTCCCTCTCACAACGCCCCTGTGCCCTCAACCAAGCCCTCGCAAACCACCCTTGCTCACGCCCCTGCGCCACCTCACCGACGCTACCACCACGACACCGACGCCCCTGCGCCATCCTCTCCCCCGCTAACAGCCATCACCACCCTCGATCTCTCACACCGTCACCCTACTACACTCCCAACCTGTTCGCTCCAAATGGTGTGTTCAAGCTTTAAATTTAAAACCCTAGATGTAAGCTTAAAACAAGGATGCGAACCCGCAGTGTACAGGTCAATCGTAGTAAAAGCAAGGAATTCCAGGGGTCGATCACAGGGACTTAGTGAAACAAAGTCGGAATAGGTATGCTTCGTAATTACTAACCACAAAAGCAATTAAAACAATCAAGGATGATATAAAGTCAATTAAGGAAGTATGCAATTCTAGGGATTAAAACGTCTAGTTGTGGTTCCAACTCAAGTTCTAAGGATAAGCGGACAAAGCTGAGATTTTTGCATAGGGAAGGTGCTACTAAAGTGGAATAGATCACCGGGTAAGTCTCACTACTCACTAATCCCAAACCGTAACTCCTATTACTGGGTAAGTCTCAAGGAATTAAGATAAAGAACTATAACCTCAAACTAACACACCATCTAAGGGAATAGAATCAACCTTTACCGGGTAAGTCTCAGGCTAACTCACAAAGATGGGATGAAAGCACACTCAAACCCCAATAAAGGATAAACCTTTATTACCTACACTTATGATCTTTGGTAAACAAACAAAGGAATTACCGGGTAAGTCTCATCCTAAGCTTGCATTGAACCAGGAAAGGTGTAATAAGAATAGGATTTGGCAAACTCTATCACTTAACTCTCAATTTCGGATCAGATAAGTCACCTCGGTCAGAAGAATTCCACCCCGGACGAGATGTTCATCGACTGAGCGAGATGCTTAGGGTTAAGGATAAAGACTCGAGCTTTCAGGGTCCTACTGTGATTAAGATTATTCTATCATTGTTTTTCCCACAACCTTCAGCCAGTCACCCTAGAATCACACAAGGAAATTAGTCACTTATCATCATGAAAGTATTAATCAAATATATGGGAAGAAAGAGAATAATTGAACAAGAAGAACTTAATGAAAAAACTTCAATAACTGAATCAATTATCAATCAACAAGCGTTCCTTGGATAAAAATCCAACAAGACAAACGACAATGAAGGGAATCTAAGAGAATCTTACAAAAACACTTCTAAAAGCTATAAAAGCTATAAACTTCCTTCTTCAACCTTCAAAAAGGTTCTTCAAATCTCCCAACTGGAGTGTACCGCGGTTGTTCCGGATTTTGTGGTGATAGCGGGTGTTTCGGTGTGTAAGCACGGGTTGAAATTGTGGAAAATCCAACCCTTTTTATAGGAAAATTACCCTCCAAAGATAAGATATCTTAGAAAGATATTTTCCCATAAAATAGGTAAAGTATATGTGCTGAATTATCTTCTTCCTTCCAGGAACCAAGCCCAAAAATATGAGATCTTCCTTCCAAAAATAAAAGATCTCAGCCAAGAATAAAATATTCTTGCCGTGTCCCAAGTGTTCGCCTCGGTCGAGTCGGCTCCTCTGGATCACTTCGGTCGAGGTGACTCTGTAGTCAACCGAGGTGAATCACAACTGAATGTGAAATCTCTCAAATCTGGTCCAAAGTGAATCTTTAATCCATGGCTATGCTTCCTGGATGTAGCTCAAATGACTCCTTAGCTCCTTTTGCTCCTTTTTAGTCCAAAATGTGTCATTTTACCTACGATTACAACAAAACTAGGTGTAGACCTCGATTCCCGCAAAGGTAGATGAAACGAAAATATAATCACATAATATACATGCAAACATGTAGATTATTGAAGATAAAACGTCTAAACAAGCCCCAAAATATAGACTATAATTCATGCTATCAAAATACCCCATACTTAGCCCTTGCTTGTCCCCAAGCAAGTTCCGCATATAAAATACAAGATAGAATGGATTATAAGTCATAAAGATCAATGAAAAAGTCTTTCAAAAACATTTTAATGGTGTGCTACAATCATAGATCACTCTAAGAGAGCTTGCAGGATTTTCTTTCTTATTTATTATGCAGCTCAGCTTTGTCCGGTGAGTACTTCATTTCTTTAGACTTATTCTGACCCACTGTGACAGTGTGTCCCAAGGATGGGGTGTTTATGTATTTTATGACTTATGTGTTGTATGACTCGACATTATCGGATATTTATGCTTTATTTTACTCTATGTGCTTATCTGAGATTGCATGCATACATACAGGTTATTTGATTGAGAAAAACGTCAAAAACTGGTTTAAAAAAAAAAATTTTGACCTCGACCGGGGCAGTTCTGGCCAAACGAGGCACTTCACCTCGGTTGACCTTGAACACCTCGACCGAGGTGGGTTAACTGAGAGTTTTCGAAATCGATTTTGTGCTTCTTATCTGGATATGACATCGGTGATGATTTCTGTTTACTGACTGGTTTTTGAAATCTTTATATGTTTGAAAGGTTTTATGATATGCTTAAGTTGCTAAATGCTTTGTTTGAAATTTTGGCATGTTTAATACTTTGTTTTTATCCAAATTATGTTGAATTTGAAGGTTGACACCGCAAGATAAGTTCTCTCACTTTCTTCCTGAAAAGACCAAGGCAATTCATTCTTCTCTCTTCTTCTTCTTGATCATGCTTAGCCCCTCATACATACTTGCCTCCCTTTACCTTTCCGGGAATTTGGAAGCAAGCAAAGTGGTGAAAGCAAGTGAAGTAAAAGTTGAGAAGTTGGCTGAAAGTTAGAAAGAAACATATAGGTTTGGGGAAGTCAATCATGATGATGAGTAACTCGGCACCATTCACATAGCCGGGTGTTTGTGTCTTGCCAAAGTCGGATTGAGCGATATTCCTAACGGGTCATGGTATGTGCATCAAGGGTTTGAGGCATCTCGAAAAATTGATGATTGCTGATTTCCTAGGCTTCGGTTATTGTGCACCTCTGTCCATGCATCCCAAAAAGTAAAGTAAAAAAGTGAAAATAAGCAAAGCTTATTGGTGGAAGATGTTGAAGTTCAAAAGCAAAGTAAAGTGAAGTGAAGATCCTTTTTCCGGATTCTAGCACCACATTCCTTATACACATCCCACCCTCACACATTTCTTTGACCTTTCATTTTGGAAAGCCCTTGAGACCTCGAGCTTGTTGTTTGACTTAGTGGTTTAAATTGGATTATACAAGATTAATTTCGATAATTATGATTTATTATGCATTATATGATTTTATGCAAAGATGAACAACTTTCTTATATTTATAAAATGTTTTAAACATGTTTTGATTTTAAATTCCATGAAGTATTCTCTTAGAGTGATCTATGATTGTAGCACACCATTAAAATGTTTTTGAAAGACTTTTTCATTGATCTTTATGACTTATAATCCATTCTATCTTGTATTTTATATGCGGAACTTGCTTGGGGACAAGCAAGGGCTAAGTATGGGGTATTTTGATAGCATGAATTATAGTCTATATTTTGGGGCCTGTTTAGACGTTTTATCTTCAATAATCTGCATGTTTGCATGTATATTATGTGATTATATTGTCGTTTCATCTACCTTTGCGGGAATCGAGGTCTACACCTAGTTTTGTTGTAATCGTAGGTAAAACGGCACATTTTATAACTTATGTGTTGTATGACTCGACATTATCAGATATTTTGCTCTATGTGCTTATCTGAGATTGCATGCACACATACAGGTTATTTGATTGAGAAAAACGTCAAAAACTGGTTTAAAAAAAAAAAATTTTGACCTCGACCGGGGCAGTTCTGGCCAAACGAGGCACTTCACCTCGGTTGACCTAGAACACCTCGACCGAGGTGGGTTAACTGAGAGTTTTCGAAATTGATTTTGTGCTTCTTATCTGGATATGACCTCAGTGATGATTTCTGTTTACTGACTGGTTTTTGAAATCTTCTTATGTTTGAAAGGTTTAATGATATGTTTAAGTTGATAAATGCTTTGTTTGAAATTTTGGCATGTTTAATACTTTGTTTTTATCCAAATTATGTTGAATTTGAAGGTTGACACCGCAAGATAAGTTCTCTCACTTTCTTCCTGAAAAGACCAAGGCAATTCATTCTTCTCTCTTCTTCTTCTTGATCATGCTTAGCCCCTCATACATATTTGCCTCCCTTTACCTATCCAGGAATTTGGAAGCAAGCAAAGTGGTGAAAGCAAGTGAAGTAAAAGTTGAGAAGTTGGCTGAAAGTTAGAAAGAAACATATAGATTTGGGGAAGTCAATCATGATGATGAGTAACTCGGCACCATTCACATAGCCGGGTGTTTGTGTCTTGCCAAAGTCGGATTGAGCGATATTCCTAACGGGTCATGGTATGTGCATCAAGGGTTTGAGGCATCTCGAGAAATTGATGATTACTGATTTTCTAGGCTTCGATTATTGTGCACCTCTGTCCACGCATCCCAAAAAGTAAAGTAAAAATGTGAAAATAAGCAAAGCTTATTGGTGGAAGATGTTGAAGTTCAAAAGCAAAGTAAAGTGAAGTGAAGATCCTTTTCCCGGATTCTAGCACCACATTCCTTATACACATCCCACCCTCACACATTTCTTTGACCTTTCATTTTGGAAAGCCCTTGAGACCTCGAGCTTGTTGTTTGACTTAGTGGTTTAAACTAGATTATACATGATTAATTTCGATAATTATGATTTATTATGCATTATATGATTTTATGCAAAGATGAACAACTTTCTTATATTTATAAAATGTTTTAAACATGTTTTGATTTTAAATTCCATGAAGTATTCTCTTAGAGTGATCTATGATTGTAGCACACCATTAAAATGTTTTTGAAAGACTTTTTCATTGATCTTTATGACTTATAATCCATTCTATCTTGTATTTTATATGCGGAACATGCTTGGGGACAAGTAAGGGCTAAGTATGGGGTACTTTGATAGCATGAATTATGGTCTATATTTTGGGGCCTGTTTAGACGTTTTATCTTCAATAATCTACATGTTTGCATGTATATTATGTGATTATATTGTCGTTTCATCTACCTTTGCGGAAATCGAGGTCTACACCTAGTTTTGTTGTAATCGTAGGTAAAATGGCACTTTTATGACTTATGTGTTGTATGACTCGACATTATCGGATATTTATGCTTTATTTTGCTCTATGTGCTTATCTGAGATTGCATGCATACATACAGGTTATTTGATTGAGAAAAACGTCAAAAACTGGTTTTAAAAAAAAAAATTTTTTGACCTCGACCGGGGCTGTTCTGGCCAAACAAGGCACTTCACCTCGGTTGACCTAGAACACCTCGACCGAGGTGGGTTAACTTAGAGTTTTCGAAATTGATTTTGTGCTTCTTATCTGGATATGACCTCAGTGATGATTTCTGTTTACTGACTGGTTTTTGAAATCTTTATATGTTTGAAAGGTTTTATGATATGTTTAAGTTGCTAAATACTTTGTTTGAAATTTTGCCATGTTTAATACTTTGTTTTTATCCAAATTATGTTGAATTTGAAGGTTGACACCGCAAGATCAGTTCTCTCACTTTCTTCCTGAAAAGACCAAGGCAATTCATTCTTCTCTCTTCTTCTTCTTGATCATGCTTAGCCCCTCATACATATTTGCCTCCCTTTACCTATCCGGGAATTTGGAAGCAAGCAAAGTGGTGAAAGCAAGTGAAGTAAAAGTTGAGAAGTTGGCTGAAAGTTAGAAAGAAACATATAGGTTTGGGGAAGTCAATCATGATGATGAGTAACTCGGCACCATTCACATAGCCGGGTGTTTGTGTCTTGCCAAAGTCGGATTGAGCGATATTCCTAAGGGGTCATGGTATGTGCATCAAGGGTTTGAGGCATCTCGAGAAATTGATGATTGCTGATTTCCTAGGCTTCGGTTATTGTGCACCTCTGTCCATGCATCCCAAAAAGTAAAGTAAAAAAGTGAAAATAAGCAAGGCTTATTGGTGGAAGATGTTGAAGTTCAAAAGCAAAGTAAAGTGAAGTGAAGATCCTTTTCCCGGATTCTAGCACCACATTCCTTATACACATCCCACCCTCACACATTTCTTTGACCTTTCATTTTGGAAAGCCCTTGAGACCTCGAGCTTGTTGTTTGACTTAGTGGTTTAAACTGGATTATACATGATTAATTTCGATAATTATGATTTATTATGCATTATATGATTTTATGCAAAGATGAACAACTTTCTTATATTTATAAAATGTTTTAAACATGTTTTGATTTTAAATTCCATGAAGTATTCTCTTAGAGTGATCTATGATTGTAGCACACCATTAAAATGTTTTTGAAAGACTTTTTCATTGATCTTTATGACTTATAATCCATTCTATCTTGTATTTTATATGCGGAACTTGCTTGGGGACAAGCAAGGGCTAAGTATGGGGTATTTTGATAGCATGAATTATAGTCTATATTTTTTAAACCAGTTTTTGACGTTTTTCTCAATCAAATAACCTGTATGTATGCATGCAATCTCAGATAAGCACATAGAGCAAAATAAAGCATAAATATCCGATAATGTCGAGTCATACAACACATAAGTCATAAAATACATAAACACCCCATACTTGGGACACACTGTCCCAGTGGGTCAGAATAAGTCTAAAGAAATGAAGTACTCACCGGACAAAGCTGAGCTGCATAATAAATAAGAAAGAAAATCCTGCAAGCTCTCAATAATCACGATCCGGTGGTGGTGGTGGTGGCACATACGGATACTGAGATGGGTCAAATGGATAGCCCATGATATGCTGAAATTGTATCTCAGCCATCACGTGCTGGTAGTGCTGTCTCTCCTGCATCTCACGGATATCCAAGGATAGGGCAGCATAAGAATCGATCATCTGATCCGTCAGGTCATTAATCCGACGGTGAGCATCTCGATACCTTTGTCAGTGTACCATGCGCCTAGCAGGGCGTGCTGGTGCTGCAGCCGGCTCAGCCTCAGTGTCATCATCTAAATCTATGACCGACGCACTCGTCCCGGCAGTATATGTACCTTACCATAGGAACTCCACCCTCAGTAACATCATCATCATCCTCAACCTCCTCCTCTGACTCATCCTTCTCAGTGGGTCCCCTAGCTGCTGCATCTGCTGCCTCCCTAGCATCGTCTATCAGTGGGATCCATGCAACCTGCCAATAATGTGGATCGAACACAGAGAACTAAGCTGACCACCTGATCCCCTGCGGCGCAGTCGGCTCTCATGGCATCGCCACGTATGGCGTAGTGAGTCCTCGGGGAACCAATATCCTCCGAGTAATCATATCCTGTAGTCCAAGCGGCTTGGCAGCCGCCACCATAGTACAAGCACTGAGGTCTAAGTCCATGTAGCTCGCTATATGTGTCACCAGACCTCCGCAACAAATGTCTCCCTTCGCCTTGGCTTTGATCCTGTGCGGATCCTCTGCCAGCATGAAGCCAAAGTCTGGGATCCCTCCAGTCACCATGCAGTAAAGGCTGAAAAGCTCCCCCTGTCTGACCTTCTGGGGCGTCTCGGTCGGCCTGACAACTCTGAAGAACACCTCGGCCGAGGCACAGGCCGATTGGACTAAGGCGAAGTGTTATGCGATCGATTCCCTCAAAAATCCAGTTCTTTTCCCCCAAAATCATTACAACAGGTTCCTATGGGGTACTTAATCTGTTTCTCAGCAAATGCAGGGGCAACCAAAGCCCAAATTGAAGGAAAACAGTGGAGAAGAGGCAAGGTTAGTGTTTTTCTGATTTTACCTAGATTCAGTCGATTCGGTTCGTTCTTCTCGCATATTTGCACTTGCACTGTGGTCCTCTACGCTTTAATCGCAATTTGAAGCGAAAATCTTCAATAACGAGCAAGAAACGAAGAAGCGAGGCGAAAGGCGTCATTTCGGTCGAGAAGAGGGTAAAGGAGGAGAGAGAAATCTCAGCCCCCTTTTATACCCTTTTCTGGAACTGCTGTCACCTCGGTCGAGGTGGTCTCGACTGGACCGAGGTGGTACGGACCGAGGTGGATCTTCAGAAACCCTAGTCGCCTCGGTTGCTTTAAGAGTCATCTCGGTCGAGGTGCTGTGACAGCAACCGAGATGTGTCTTAGTCAAACTCCGTCTTCTCAAATTCTCGAACTTATGTCCTTCCAGTTGTGCTCATGATTTGTATTCCTTCCTTAGATGTCACCTGTTATCTGTCTAGGACGCCAAAAACAAAACAAAGCAAAGCAAAAACAAACTATCTAAGCTAGACTAGAAAAGGGAAAAGAAAGCAATACCTTGGGTTGCCTCCCAAGAAGAGCTTGATTTAAGGTCGCTAGCTGGACCGTACGGCGTCTCTCACACGAGGTATAGTGGTGCAACCTCCTCAACCGTGTAATAACCGAAAATTTTTTTAACATCAATCTTAAATAACTGGGTACATAAATAATTAATTAAAATAAAACAAGTATAAACGTTATCATTTTATGTGACTTTAAGTCACATAAAATGATGAAACGTTGTAACCGGAAATAATTTCCGTATCTTTAAAATAAAATAATAAATTACCTAATACAGAATTTAATTCCGTAATTATTTTCCGCAAATGTCCTACCGATCCGTACGAATAACGGGCATCGTTTCAACTCGTTTTAAGGAAGCAAAAGTGGGCCCAATGCTTTGAGTACCAAGCCCACCAGCCCAACTTATTAAACTAATCTGAACCCTAATCTAATATTACGTTAATCCTAATCTAAACCTAAACCTATCGCTTCCCTCATCTGCACTGCCGCTTCTCTTCTCCCTATTCCGCAACAGCATCAAAACCGAACGTGATCTTCAGCCTCCACCTGCCGCTCCGCAGCAACCGCCGGACCCTAGCCCTGCAACCGCCACCGCTGCGACCCTCAGGTGAGCCACCGACTCGGTCGATCCCTTCCGTTCCCTTTCTGTTTCGCAACAAACGGACTAACCTTGGCATTCACGCAGCCGCTGCGAGGCACGCCTGTGAGCTCCGTCGCCGCTGCTGCCAACCACCGTCCAACGCCGCCGAACCTGCGCCGCTTTCCGTCGAGTCCGGTAAGAGTGCTGGCTTCCCTCTTTCCGTTCTTCTCTGTCCCAGACTCAACAGCCCCGTTTCTGCAGGAAGAGAAGACGCTGCTCCGCCTCGTATTACACCGGAGCCACCACAGCCTCGCCTGCCCGTCCTCCAGCCAGACCGCCGCCACCGCGCGACCTCCCGGACGATCGCCAGAATCACCGGAACCAGGTACGGCCGCCGCATCACCATTCCTCTTTCATCCCCTTCGAATTTCTGGTGGTTTGACTAACGGATTGCGGCTGCTACGCTGAACCAGCAGACCTTCGGCCTCACTGTTGCTCCGTACCCAGGACGTCGCCACCAGCGCAGCCGCCGGAACGCTAGCTCCGCATAGGACCTTCTCGCCGGACTGCTACTCCGGTAACCGACCCCTCCACTCCTCATTTCCACTGTAATGTGTACATGTGCAGGAAATGGATGATGAACATGTATCCTTACCACTGTAATACGTATGTAGGTAGGATATGTTGTAGAAATTCGTCCTCTGCAGTATATATATATACGTATAGAATGTTAAGTGTAGGAGATGTAAATGTGTATATAATTATATACGGGTACTAAGTTGGGTATGAACAAATGGATCGAAATATATATATATATATATATATATATATATATATATATATATATATATATATATATATATATATATATATATAGAATACATATAAGTACATATACATTCAGTCACGAAAGGTTAACGGAAGCTAGCGTATGACGAGTACCTAAATATATATATATACATTATATTATATAAAATTTTGCTTGCGAATTTGGGTTGGTGAAATATCAAAGTATGTGAATTTATATATGTATACCTAAATACCTAAGAACTTCGGATGTTATATAATTGGAGGGAATGTTAAAATGCACGAAAGTATATAATTATATATACATAGATATGTGGATATATATACGAATTGTTAATAACCGAAAATGAAGTAATGTGATTCCAGACGACGAGTAGACGAGATAAATTTTTATAACCTTAGTAACTATTTTGAGAAGTAACCATAGATTAGAAAGGTGTTCCAAAAGAAATATTAGAGGTTAAGAAGTGATCCAGAGAATTATCTATACTAAGGGTAAAACGGTCTTTTACCGTATGAGAATCGTTCTTCCGTAATTCCTTCGTATGAGGTTGGACATAGAAATGTGATATTGATACACGTGCCTTCATTGACAGGCGCTTGAGTTATCGAGTACGGATTATCTGAAGAGTGTTAGAAAGTATTGTGACTCAGGTAAGTCCTTGCGACTTACTTAGCCAGTTTCTGAGTGTTAGTTGAGTGATAGTAGTGGTGTGTGCTATTGCTTGATTTAATAATAATAACTTGCTAGGACGACTGTTATTATTTACTTAGGGCCCAAGTGTATGTATAACGGGCCGTGACATCACTGCCCAGCTCTGACAGGAGACTGGGAGGTTCTCTATACCCAGACCATACAGGTACAAGGTGAGATGCATCGGATCCATTCCTGATGGTTACACGGGGGCGGAGGCGAGGTTTGGGAATCCCTCGTGTCACAAAATAAGTATCACTAGAGTGAACGATTAAATTAAAGCAAGATAATAAAACGGACTTGTTTGAAAGCATGCTGAGTGTTTATGTTTATCTGAGTGTGTTTGTGCTGCTATTATTCTACTAATATTTAGATAACTAGCTAACGGTTCCTCTTGTTGTTGTTTTAAATTTACCGCAGGTTAGATCAGCAGCTGAGTGATCCGGAAGTAGTGGTCAGCCGGGTCTCCGTACTCCTTAGAGCGGGGTTGGGGTTGTTTTGTCTTCCTTTCTTTTGGTTAAGACTATTGTTCTTTCTCTTGTTTAAGAACTGTAGGCTGCTAGACTTTGTTGCATTCATTACTCTAAAAACATGTTTTTTATGAATTTCGGTTTCCTTATTTGTGTCTTGTTGCAAGGTCCTAGTAATGTTGTTGTCAAACTGAGGTCGGGACCCATTGTGAGGTCCTAACCAGTAATACTCCGAGTTCTGAAAATTCGGGGTGTTACAACATGGTATCAGAGCCAGGTTGGCAACAATGGCACTTGAAATCTTCTGAAAGACCGAATAAGTTTTAAGCAGAACCCGAAAAGGGATCTGAGTTTTAAAAAGAAAACTTTTGGTTTTAAATGCATGCATAGTCTGGTTGGGAATAGAAAAGTACGGCTGACCACCACTACTACCGCGGATCTCAGTGTGCTTAGTTGGACTTTAGGTTACTGTAGTTGGACTTTTGGACTTTCAGCTAGTAGTAATTATAGTTTTTATTCTTGTACAGATGGCACGTACTAGAGCTACGCTAGCTACTGGTCGAGGCAGAGGTCGTCCACCTCTCCCTCCAGCTGGACCAGGTAGGGGAGATAGGACCCCTACAATTAGAGGACGCGGCCGTGGAGGTAGACCCCCACTAGCCCGAGGTCGAGGTCGAGCTCCACGAGAGGATCCCCCGGCAGTGATCATGCCAGAGGCTGGAGTAGAGGAAGTAGCTGAGAGTGTTGGTCCTGAGGTCAGGAATGAGACCGTTGCTAGGTCTGGAGCACAGAGAGCACGTTCGACAAAGTCAGGACGTGTTTCCATTGGAGCGACTGAGTACAAAGAGTACCGAGCCTACGTTGAGCGTAGGAAGGAGGCTGCTAGGACAGAGAGACTTACCCAGGTACCACCAGTACCGGTTAGATCTGTCCAGGTGACACAGGAAGCTCCTCAGGTGCCAGCGGTACCAGAGAGGAGAGTTGTGACTGATAGAGCTCCTACTGGGACTAGAGCACCAAGGCCAGATGAGTGGTTGAAGGCTTTCAACTCTCAGAAGGTCCCCTCATATAATGGAGAGATAGGATTGGAGGTGGAGCACTGGATTGGGCAGGTAGAGACTGCGTTAGAGGCAATACGCTGCCTAGAGGATCGGCAAGTGGACTTGGTGCAGACTTGCTTCACTGGAGATGCTCATTCCTGGTGGCGGACCATGCGTAGTCGAGTCACCAGTTGGGAGCAGATGAGGAGCATTGTTAGAGACAGATACTGCCCTGTTTCGTTGAGGAGGGAGAGATCCCAGGACTTCATTGAGGCTGGATTTGAGGACGTCCCGATCGCTGCTGCCATCAAGAAGTTCCAGAAGGAACTGACACTGCTTGGACCAGCTGCACCTCCTGAGGAACAGCATGTCTATCTCTTTTCCCGGAGATTGAGAGAGAGTACTCGGTCTTATCTGGCAGGATTTCGCTGTGAGACTCTGTCAGACTATCAGGATAGAGCATCTGCGTATGAGAGAGACAGACCAGGGTCTAGGAGAGCTGCTCAGTATGACAGGCCGGATAAGCGGCAAAGGACAGGTTATGCCAGCGGTAGTTCAGGAGTAGCTGCTTTTGGACGGGGACAGACTCAGGGGCGACAGAGCCATACAGCTACTGGTCAGACTTCAGCTGGTAGCTTGCAGTGCCACAACTGCAATAGTTATGGACATATCCGATCGAACTGCACGAAGCCAGCGGTGACTTGCTTCCAGTGTGGCAAGGTTGGACATAGAGTTGCATTCTGCCGTCAGGGCAAGGCTCCATCCCAGCAGGGTTCTTCTCCTGCAGGCTTATCAGGGAGTGTACAGAGACCGCCACAGTACCGGACTCCGAGTCAGCAGCAGCAGTACAGAGCTCCTAGTCAGCAGCAGTCTTACAGAGCTCCAGGACACACACCACCACAGAGTTCTATGCAGGGATCAGGTCGGGGTAGAGGACGTGGTAGTGTGGCTGATACTAGAGGAGCTCAGGCACGAGTGTTTGAGTTGAGAGATGCTGAGCAGCCAGATGCACCTACTGCCACAGGTACGATCCAGATTCATGACTTACCTGTACGAGTTTTATTTGATACGGGTGCTACACATTCCTTCATATCTGATGCATGCGTAGATAGGTTGTCCTTAGCTACTGTAGAGGGGATACCTTTTACGATAGGCTTACCTGATGGGAGTAAGGTAAGAGGGACTAGAGAGATCTTTGGATGTCCTGTTCGCATGGGAGATCGAGACTGGCTAGTTAATTTTCTAGTCATGCCCTTAGCTCATGAGGATGTCATTTTAGGGATAGACTGGATGAGGAAACACGGAGCAGTCTTAGACATTGGTAAGAGGACAGTGACCGTTGCCACGGAGGAGGGCCATAGGATAATATTCCGAGGTTGGGACCTCGGAAAGTCAGGTACAGTTATCAGTGCAGTGAGAGCAGCGAGACTGATAGCCCAGGGTTGCGAAGCCTTCTAGTGTTATGCCATGAAGGAAAGCAAGAGCCTGACTATAGAGGAGATACCTGTTGCATGCGAGTTTGCAGAGGTATTCAGTGACGACCTGCCAGGGCTACCCCCACAGAGGAGCGTGGATTTCAGCATTGACTTGGAGCCGGGCACGAGACCTATCTCGAAGGCCCCGTACCGTATGGCACCTGTAGAGCTGCTTGAACTGAAGAAGCAGTTAGAGGAGCTGGCAGAGAAGGGTTTTATACGCCCCAGTGTGTCTCCTTGGGGTGCGCCAGTGTTGTTTGTGAAGAAGAAGGACGGATCGATGAGGCTGTGCATAGACTACAAAGAACTGAACAAAGTAACCATCAAGAACAAGTATCCACTGCCACGCATAGATGATCTATTGGACCAGTTGCATGGAGCGTCCGTGTTCTCGAGGATAGACTTGAGGTCAGGTTACCACCAGTTGAGGGTGAGAGATCAGGACATACCTAAGACGGCATTCCGGACTAGGTATGGTCATTATGAGTTCGTAGTGATGCCATTCGGGCTCACTAATGCACCAGCGGTGTTCATGGAGTTGATGAATGGGATATTCATTGACTTCTTAGACCAGTTTGTAGTGGTCTTCATTGACGACATCCTAGTCTACTCTAGGAGTCGGGAGGAGCATGCCGGACACTTGAGGACAGTACTGCAGATTTTACAGGAGAGCCAGCTATACGCTAAGCTATCCAAGTGCGAGTTTTGGATGTCAGAGGTGGCTTTCTTAGGTCATGTGGTGACTGCTGAGGGTATTAAGGTCGATCCGGCGAAGATCGAGTCAGTGTCTTCCTGGCAACCTCCTAAGAATGTTAAGGAGGTTCGCAGCTTTTTGGGTTTAGCAGGTTACTACCGCCGGTTTGTGGAAGGGTTCTCTTTGATTGCCCGACCACTTACTTGTCTTCTGAGGAAGACCACTCGGTTTGTCTGGTCTGAGCCGTGTCAGCAGAGTTTTGAGGAGCTGAAAAGGAGATTGACGTCCGCTCCGATTTTAGCACAGCCTGAGGGTATTGATGACTTTGTGGTATACAGTGATGCATCCAAGCTGGGCTTGGGGTGTGTTTTGATGCAGAGGGGTAAGGTCATAGCCTATGCGTCTCGACAGTTGAAGACGTATGAGGAGAACTACCCCACACATGATCTAGAGTTGGCTGCAGTAGTCCATGCTCTTAAGATCTGGCGTCACTATCTCTATGGAGCGACATGTCAGATCTTTATAGACCACAAGAGTCTGAAGTACATATTCACTCAGAGGGAGTTGAATAATCGCCAGAGGCGGTGGTTAGAGCTGATCAAGGACTTCGACCTTGAGATCCTTTACCACCCCGGAAAGGCGAATGTGGTAGCTGATGCTTTGAGCCGTAAGACGCCTAGAGAGAGGGCGATAGCCCGGTTGACAGTACAGCCTCAGTTGCAGAGGGACTTGGCTTGGTTGGAGATAGAGGTTCAGTTTCCCGATACGGATGGTCAGCTGTCTACCATGGAGTTACTCCCTGATCTGTTGGATGAGATCCGACAGAAGCAGGGGACTTGCCCTACTTTGACCAGGATCCGAGACAGGATGTCTCGAGATGAGGCCCCATAGTTTACTATTGGTGCAGATGGAGTGATGAGACGTCAGGACCGCGTTTGTGTACCGTCAGACAGTGAGTTGAGACAGAGGATACTAGGTGAGGCTCATGCTACCCCATACTCAGTACATCCTGGAGCAAGTAAGATGTACAAGGATGTGAGACGGTCCTTCTGGTGGGATGGTTTAAAGCCCGATGTGACTCGATATGTAGCTCAGTGCGCGACCTGCCAGCAGGTCAAGATTGAGCACCGTAGGTCTGGAGGAGAGCTCCACCCACTTCCAGTGCCACAGTGGAAGTGGGAGGATATATCTATGGATTTTGTCACTGGTTTGAGACTCAGCAGAGGATTTGATGCTATTTGGGAAGTGGTAGACCGCCTGACGAAGACCGCACGTTTCATTCCGATTAAGGAGACGTGGCCGGTGAGTCGTCTGGCTGAGGAGTTCACCAGGCACATCGTGAGACTCCATGGGGTACCGAGGACTATTGTCTCTGACCGAGATGGACGTTTCACCTCGAGATTTTGGCAGCAGGTACATACGGCTTTGGGTACGAGTCTCCACTTCACTACCGCCTATCATCCACAGACAGAGGGGCAGTCTGAGAGGACCATTCAGACCTTAGAGGACATGCTTCGGGCGTGTGTACTTGATTGGGGACAGGTATGGCCAGATCATCTTCCACTGGTAGAGTTTTCGTATAACAATAGCTGGCACGCATCTATTGGGATGGCTCCTTATGAGGCTCTGTACGGGCGGAGATGTCGTACACCCTTATGTTGGGATGAGCCTAGCAGAGTTGATGGAGTAGCTCCAGATCAGGTACAGGATGACATCGCTCGGATTGCCCTAGTCCGAGAGCGGATGTTAGCAGCCCAGAGTCGTCAGAAGTCCTACGCCGACAAAAGGCGTCGACCTTTGGAGTTTAGGGTGGGTGCTCAGGTGTGGTTGAGAGTGTCACCCACGAGAGGAGTCAGGCGTTTCGGCATTAAGGGGAAGCTGAGTCCCCGATATGTCGGACCTTTTGAGATCTTAGAGAGAGAGGGAGAGGTGGCCTACAGACTAGCACTACCACCGAGACTAGAGAGTGTTCATCCGGTCTTTCATGTATCTCAGTTGAGAGAGTACATTCCGGATCCGAGACACGTCATCAGCCATGAGGACCTGATAGTTGAGCCTGACCATACATTTGTAGAGCACCCAGTAGCTGTCTTAGAACGCAGTACTAGACGTCTGCGATCCAAGGAGATACCTATGCTGAGGATCCACTGGTCTAGGAGAGGAGCTGATGAGGCCACTTGGGAGACTGAGGATAGTATTAGACGTAACTATCCCGAGTTCTTTGCGGGGTTAGAGGCTGTTTCTGGTTGACGAGTTAGTACTCGGATGTTGTGTTGTTTGACCTTTCAGTTTTCATATGGATTTGAGTGATTATGTTTTATGTGATGCCTGTCTACTTTGGTGATTGAATAGTTGCGTGTAGCTAACAAAAATGTCGAGAAAATTTAATATACCAAAGGAAGGCGCGATTAAAAGAATTATTCTAAGTTTCGGGACGAAACTTCTTTTAAGAGGGCACTGATGTAATAACCGAAATTTTTTTTAACATCAATCTTAAATAACTGGGTACATAAATAATTAATTAAAATAAAACAAGTATAAACGTTATCATTTTATGTGACTTTAAGTCACATAAAATGATGAAACGTTGTAACCGGAAATAATTTCCGTATCTTTAAAATAAAATAATAAATTACCTAATACAGAATTTAATTCCGTAATTATTTTCCGCAAATGCCCTACCAATCCGTACGAATAACGGGCATCGTTTCAACTCGTTTTAAGGAAGCAAAAGTGGGCCCAATGCTTTGAGTACCAAGCCCACCAGCCCAACTTATTAAACTAATCTGAACCCTAATCTAATATTACGTTAATCCTAATCTAAACCTAAACCTATCGCTTCCCTCATCTGCACTGCCGCTTCTCTTCTCCCTATTCCGCAACAGCATCAAAACCGAACGTGATCTTCAGCCTCCACCTGCCGCTCCGCAGCAACCGCCGGACCCTAGCCCTGCAACCGCCACCGCTGCGACCCTCAGGTGAGCCACCGACTCGGTCGATCCCTTCCGTTCCCTTTCTGTTTCGCAACAAACGGCCTAACCTTGGCATTCACGCAGCCGCTGCGAGGCACGCCTGTGAGCTCCGTCGCCGCTGCTGCCAACCACCGTCCAACGCCGCCGAACCTCCGCCGCTTTCCGTCGAGTCCGGTAAGAGTGCTGGCTTCCCTCTTTCCGTTCTTCTCTGTCCGAGACTCAACAGCCCCGTTTCTTCAGGAAGAGAAGACGCTGCTCCGCCTCGTATTACACCGGAGCCACCACAGCCTCGCCTGCCCGTCCTCCAGCCAGACCGCCGCCACCGCGCGACCTCCCGGACGATCGCCAGAATCACCGGAACCAGGTACGGCCGCCGCATCACCATTCCTCTTTCATCCCCTTCGAATTTCTGGTGGTTTGACTAACGGATTGCGGCTGCTACGCTGAACCAGCAGACCTTCGGCCTCACTGTTGCTCCGTACCCAGGACGTCGCCACCAGCGCAGCCGCCGGAACGCTAGCGCCGCTTAGGACCTTCTCGCCGGACTGCTACTCCGGTAACCGACCCCTCCACTCCTCATTTCCACTGTAATGTGTACATGTGCAGGAAATGGATGATGAACATGTATCCTTACCACTGTAATACGTATGTAGGTAGGATATGTTGTAGAAATTCGTCCTCTGCAGTATATATATATATATACGTATAGAATGTTAAGTGTAGGAGATGTAAATGTGTATATAATTATATACGGGTACTAAGTTGGGTATGAACAAATGGATCGAAATATATATATATATATATATATAGAATACATATAAGTACATATACATTCAGTCACGAAAGGTTAACGGAAGCTAGCGTATGACGAGTACCTAAATATATATATATACATTATATTAAATAAAATTTTGCTTGCGAATTTGGGTTGGTGAAATATCAAAGTATGTGAATTTATATATGTATACCTAAATACCTAAGAACTTCGGATGTTATATAATTGGAGGGAATGTTAAAATGCACGAAAGTATATAATTATATATACATAGATATGTAGATATATATACGAATTGTTAATAACCGAAAATGAAGTAATGTGATTCCAGACGACGAGTAGACGAGATAAATTTTTATAACCTTAGTAACTATTTTGAGAAGTAACCATAGATTAGAAAGGTGTTCCAAAAGAAATATTAGAGGTTAAGAAGTGATCCAGAGAATTATCTATACTAAGGGTAAAACGGTCTTTTACCGTATGAGAATCGTTCTTCCGTAATTCCTTCGTATGAGGTTGGACATAGAAATGTGATATTGATACACGTGCCTTCATTGACAGGCGCTTGAGTTATCGAGTACGGATTATCTGAAGAGTGTTAGAAAGTATTGTGACTCAGGTAAGTCCTTGCGACTTACTTAGCCGGTTTCTGAGTGTTAGTTGAGTGATAGTAGTGGTGTGTGCTATTGCTTGATTTAATAATAATAACTTGCTAGGACGACTGTTATTATTTACGTAGGGCCCAAGTGTATGTATAACGGGCCGTGACATCACTGCCCAGCTCTGACAGGAGACTGGGAGGTTCTCTATACCCAGACCATACAGGTACAAGGTGAGATGCATCGGATCCATTCCTGATGGTTACACGGGGGCGGAGGCGAGGTTTGGGAATCCCTCGTGTCACAAAATAAGTATCACTAGAGTGAACGAGTAAATTAAAGCAAGATAATAAAACGGACTTGTTTGAAAGCATGCTGAGTGTTTATGTTTATCTGAGTGTGTTTGTGCTGCTATTATTCTACTAATATTTAGATAACTAGCTAACGGTTCCTCTTGTTGTTGTTTTAGATTTACCGCAGGTTAGATCAGCAGCTGAGTGATCCGGAAGTAGTGGTCAGCCGGGTCTCCGTACTCCTTAGAGCGGGGTTGGGGTTGTTTTGTCTTCCTTTCTTTTGGTTAAGACTATTGTTCTTTCTCTTGTTTAAGAACTGTAGGCTGCTAGACTTTGTTGCATTCATTACTCTAAAAACATGTTTTTTATGAATTTCGGTTTCCTTATTTGTGTCTTGTTGCAAGGTCCTAGTAATGTTGTTGTCAAACTGAGGTCGGGACCCATTGTGAGGTCCTAACCAGTAATACTCCGAGTTCTGAAAATTCGGGGTGTTACAAACCGGAACTTCCGGTTTGTATTTCTTGAGTCTATGACCATTGACCTTGAAGCTTCCACTCGTTTCGCTCCAAATCTCAACTGCACCATGAGGAAAAACATGTTTCACAACATAAGCTTCCACTCGTTTCGTCCTTTCTTTATAGATTTTGGCATTCTCATAAGCGTTCAAACGCAGCTCCACCAGCTCGTTGATGTCCAATAGCCGCTTCTCGCCGGCTTCCTTGATGTCGAAGTTCAACCACTTGATCGCCCAATATGCCTTGTGTTCTAACTCAACGGGCAAATGACAAGACTTCCCATATACCAAATTATAAGGGGTGGTACCAATGGGAGTCTTAAATGCGGTCCTGTAGGCCCAAAGAGTGTGGTCCAATTTCATGGACCAATCCTTCCTCGTCCTAGAGACGGTTTTCTCCAAAATTGCTTTAATTTCTCTATTCGAGATCTCGACCTATCCACTAGTTTGAGGGTGATAAGGGGTTGCTACCTTGTGGGTTACCCCATACTTCGATAGAAGTGCCTTAAACTTCCGGTTGATGAAGTGCGTCCCTCCATCGTTGATGATGATGCGTGGAGTCCCAAAACGTGGAAAGATAGTCCTGTTAAAGAACTTCACAACCACCTTGGCGTCATTAGTGGGGGAAGCAATGGCTTCAACCCATCTAGAGACGTAATCAACTGCTAGAAGAATATAGAGGTTTCCTCTGGAGGATGGGAAAGGTCCCATGAAGCCTATCCCCCATACATCAAAGATTTCCACTTCTTGAATGTTATTAAGTGGCATTTCGTTCCTCCTAGACAAGTTCCCTGTTCTTTGGCATGCATCACAAGAGACAACAAACGATTGCACATCCTTAAATAATGTAGGCCAAAAGAAACCGGAACGTAATACTTTAGCGCATGTTTTGTTGGCGATAGCATGCCCTCCACAAGGAAGTGAGTGGCAATGCCGTATGACGCTATTAACCTCATCTTCTGGAATGCATCTTCGAAGCATCCCATCCGGCCCGCGCTTGAATAGCAGCAGTTCATCCCACTAGTATTGGCGCACGTCTTTGAAGAATTTCTTCCTTTCAGCGTACGTCAATCCGGGTGGTATTTCCTGGCAAACAAGATAATTAACAATATCAGCATACCAAGGTCCTTTATTATCAGAAAGTTGGTGGAGAGAATGTTCCACCAACTGAGGATGAATGTCATAGAAGGGAGTAAGAAGTTTAATATTTTCAGTGTTCTCAATTGACATCATCTCGCCTTCGACCTCGGTCGAGGCGCAGAGGCGTTGACCGAGATGTTCTTCAGTCGCCTCGCTCGGTCCAGAAAGTGCCTCGGTCGAGGTACTGTAACTGGAACCGAAACTGGAGATCTTCGTCTCCTGGATTAGTTTCTCAGTTTTAGCTCCTGGATCTTCTTCCAGCGCCTTTAGGCTCCGTATATCTGCATCACAAGAGGCATCTATACCTTCCTCCATTAAACTAAAACTAATAATTTTCTCAAGTGGATCTTTAGTAAGGATAGAGCTCACTAATTCTCTCGATTATTCCTCATCATAGATGTTGAAGATATCATCACCTAGCTGCTCTCCCTTCATAGCCGCAAGCAATGCGAATTCCACTTCATCTCCGCCAATGTTGAACTTGAGTTTGGCGTTCTTACAATCCACATTGCAACCCAAAGTTGTTAGAAATGGCCTCCCGAGAATGATAGGAACAGGATAATCTACGGGGATGTCAAGTACTACAAAGTCTATAGGTAAATAGAAGTTACCTAACTTAACCGGAACGTCTTCCAAAATGCCCACGGGATGGGTGATGGAGCGGTCCGCCATGTATAATCGAATCTTCACTGGCTTGGGCTCTCCAAGTCCGATCTTAACGCATAGCTCCAGCGGAATGATGCTCACGCTGGCTCCTAGATCACATAAGGCTTCACAAGTGACATCCCCAACTTGAATGGGAATGCAAAACGAGCCGGGATCTCTTAATTTAGGTGGCATCTTCTCTTTCATGATTTGAATAAGCTCCGAGGATTTAGATGTCATCCTTACTTTACCAAAGTCTTCCAGCTTCCTCTTCCTTGATAGAATTTCTTTTAAGAACTTCCCATAGGCGGGCATCCCTAGAATAGCATCAAGGAAAGGAATGTTAATGTGTAGTTTATACATCAAGTCAAGAAACTTACCGAAATGCTTGTCTAGATGTTCTCTGGCCCTTGACTGGGGGAATGGAAGTGGTGGTTTATATGCAGGAGGTGGGACATAAGCTTCAGTTTTGTCCGACTCTCTTTGTGGCTCCACCTCAGTTGGCATCTCGGCCGAAGTGTTCTTCGACTGCATCTGGACCGAGGTGGTCTTCGTCTGTACTGGCACCGACCGAGGCACTGGATTTGCAGTCTTCAGTCCACTCCTGGTCGTTATGGCCATAATCTGGCCCTTGGGGTTGCTTTCCATTCTTGCTGGAAGCTTCCCTAGATCTCTTGGCGCTTCATTGGCCCTACTAGCAAGTTGTTGTTCAAAGGCCTTTTGTGCCTTCGAAAATGAAGTCATGGATGTCTCCACAACACTAAGCTTGATCAAGATAGCCTCCAGCACCGTATCTTTCTTTTCCGGCTGGGATAAACTTGATCCGGCTTCCTGGCTCTTCAATGGAGTAGAAGAAGAAGAGGAAGAGAGGAAAGGGTTAGAGGAATCATTCAAATTAGAATTAGAGTAAGGGTTACCCGAATTTTGGTTGTTTGCTCTCCAATTATTGCTATTGGATCCTCTATTGTTGTTATAGTTGTTGTTCCGGGAACCGTTGTTGTTGTTACGGTATCCATTGTTGTTCCTTGATCCTTGATCTTCCTTCTTAGTTTGAGCAACTAAGAGTTCCTTCAATTGTTTCACGTCATTCTTCAAAGACGTGAGCTGATTGTTTGAGGAATCCTCTTGAAAGTTGACTCTTTTAACTCCACCTTCGGCTCCTTGGTGGGAATATTTCTCCATATGCAAAGCTTGCTTCTCTATAAAGTCCCAAGCTTCGTCAATCGCCATGTCTATGAATGTACCGGCGGATAGTAGTTGGAGGTTGAACTGGGTGTTGCCGTCCAGTCCCTTGAAGTAGATCTCCAACAATTCTATCTTTGGGATCCCATGATGTGGGGAATCCAAAAGAATGTCTTTAAACCTCTCCCATGACTTGGACAAGCTCTCCTTGTCCTTCATGATGAAGGTATTGCTTTTCCCTCTCATTTCAGCGGTTTTAGAGAGGGGAAAGAATTTAGTCAAGAATTCCATAGTCATCTCCTCCCAAGTGCTGATTTTTCTTGGAGGAAGAGATTCATACCAAGTAAGAGTTCTATCTTTTAAAGAAAAGTAAAAAGGTCTTAGCTTGTAGTTGTTGTTTTTAATTCTTGAGGGTCTCAAGGTCTCCATCAAGATCTCATAGTTTTGCAGATGTTGATGCGGAGATTCCTTCTCTATCCCTCCAAACTGGCATTGGCGAATCATGGAAAGAACTTACGTCGAAGTTCATAATCATGGTCCGCCGGATCTCCTAGGTTAACTCCTGGACGCCTCAGTTGCTGATTGGGGTCCATCCTTTGTCCTAGGGTTTGCGGGATTCCTGCAAAAAGAGCGCCTCGGACTGGTATCCGAGGTGGAAGTACATCGGCCGGGGCTACAGGTGTTGGGACCTACCTCGGTCGAGGGTCTTGGACTGGATCCAGCATCGGTCGAGGATCAGGAACTGGATCTTGCCTCGGTCGAAGTAAATACTGGTCTCGCAAGGCTGCCATATCTGCTTCGATTGCCTCAGTCCTGGTGCGCGTTTCTTCTTTCTCTTGCCTCAGTTCTTGCCTGCTGAGGCGTAGCTGTTCTAACACCTCTTTCAATTCGGCCTCAAGATCGCGATCGTCTTGGTTGGCCATCTTCGCTTCTCTTAAGCGTCGTTTATATGTCTTTTCTGGTTCGGGATCGTAAGGAACGATTTCCTTTCCAGTGCGGGTTCTTCGCATAAATCTAAAGAGAACCTGCAAAAGTCACTCAAGTAGAGTGGTTAGTAGACACGGGGGCAAGTGCCCCAAAAGCGTTCCGCAACCGGCTCGGCCTAGACCAAGTCCCCCGCAACGGCGCCAAAAACTTGTTCGCTCCAAACGGTGTGTGCAAGCTTTAAATTTATAACCCTAGATGTAAGCTTAAAACAAGGATGCGAACCCGCAGTGTACGGGTCAATCGTAGTAAAAGCAAGGAATTCCAGGGGTCGATCACAAGGACTTAGTGAAACAAAGTCGGAATAGGTATGCTTCGTAATTACTAACCACAAAAGCAATTAAAACAATCAAGGATGACATAAAGTCAATTAAGGAAGTATGCAATTCTAGGGATTAAAGTATCTAGTTGTGGTTCCAACTCAAGATCTAAGGATAAGCGGACAAAGTTGAGATTTTTGCATAGGGAAGGTGCTACTAAAGTGGAATAGATCACCGAGTAAGTCTCACTACTCACTAATCCCAAACCGTAACTCTTATTACCGGGTAAGCCTCAAGGAATTAAGATAAAGAACTATAACCTCAAACTAACACACCATCTAAGGGAATAGAATCAACCTTTACCGGGTAAGTCTCAGGCTAACTCACAAAGATGGGATGAAAGCACACTCAAACCCCAATAAAGGATAAACCTTTATTACCTACACTTATGATCTTTGGTAGACAAACAAAGGAATTACCGGGTAAGTCTTATCCTAAGCTTGCATTGAACCAGGAAAGGTGTAATAAGAATAGGATTTGACAAACTCTATCACTTAACTCTCAGTTTCGGATCAGATAAGTCACCTCGGTCAAAAGAATTCCACCCCGGCCGAGATGTTCATCGACTGAGCGAGATGCTTAGGGTTAAGGATAAAGACTCGAGCTTTCAGGGTCCTACTGTGATTAAGATTATTCTATCATTGTTTTTCCCACAACCTTGAGCCAATCACCCTAGAATCACACAAGGAAATTAGCCACTCATCATCATGAAAGTATTAATTAAATATATGGGAAGAAAGAGAATAATTGAACAAGAAGAGCTTAATGAAAAGACTTCAATAACTGAATCAATTATCAATCAACAAGCGCTCCTTGGATAAAAATCCAACAAGACAAACGACAATGAAGGGAATCTAAGAGAATCTTACAAAAACCCTTCAAAAAGCTATAAAAGCTATAAACTTCCTTCTTCAACCTTCAAAAAGGTTCTTCAAATCTCCCAACTGGAGTGTACCGCGGCTGTTCCGGATTTTGTGGTGATAGCGGGTGTTTCGGTGTGTAAGCACGGGTTGAAATTGTGGAAAATCCAACCCTTTTTATAGGAAAATTACCCTCCAAAGATAAGATATCTTAGAAAGATATTTTCCCATAAAATAGGTAAAGTATATGTGCTGAATTATCTTCTTCCTTCCAGGAACCAAGCCCAAAAATATGAGATTTTCCTTCCAAAAATAAAAGATCTCAGCCAAGAATAAAATATTCTTGCCGCGTCCCAGGTGTTCGCCTCGGTCGAGTCGGCTCCTCTGGATCACCTCGGTCGAGGTGAACCTGTAGTCAACCGAGGTGAATGACAACTGAATGTGAAATCTCTCAAATCTGGTCCAAAGTGAATCTTTAATCCATGGCTATGCTTCTTGGATGTAGCTCCAATGACTCCTTAGCTCCTTTTGCTCCTTTTTAGTCCAAAATGTGTCATTTTACCTACGATTACAACAAAACTAGGTGTAGACCTCGATTCCCACAAAGGTAGATGAAACGACAATATAATCACATAATATACATGCAAACATGCAGATTATTGAAGATAAAACGTCTAAACAGGCCCCAAAATATAGACTATATTTCATGCTATCACAACCCTCCACGCTCTCCTTCCTCCACTTTTGACCACCTCCGGCAACGTTTCCACCAGCCAGAAGACACCAGAAAACCCCCCCAGCTCCACCACCTTCGCAGCTGTCAAGAAACGCCTCCTCCTGTTCTCCCGCATCTGCGCCTAGCCGCCCCTGCGCATCTCACATCTGCCCATGCGGAAATAGCAACAGAGGGTTCGTCTTCTTTCTTTGTTTATGAACCTATTGATTCTTTTGTTTAATTCCTTGCAAGAAATGGAACCCCAAAGGAAATATAAGATGTCAGAGGTGGAGAAGACTCTATACGGGATTGTGCAAGACCGGATGGTGTATACAACTCGGTTTTTGCACATCCCGACATTGGAGAAGCTGCGCATGTTGAAGAGCATGCAATCGTTCTTCATCAACGCTGGACTCGGGGACTTTCTGAAGAAGAGTGCTCCAACATATCCCGAGCTCAGCCGACAATTCATTTCCACCTTCAACATGGAGAAGGAGGATCACGTGTGTGTTGGACTTACCTTCAAGTTCAACAAGAAGAAATACAAACTTGACTACCTCCAGTTGCAGGAGGCTTTTGGGGTGACTCTCAACCCCTCAGAGAATTGGTGGGAGCCCATTTCGACCCCCGACCTATGTGAGTTTTGGCAGGCCGTTACCGGATTGGAGTTTCAAGCCGGGGGTGAGTATTCTAACAAACTCACTCACCCTTGCTTGAGATTCCTCTCGAAGATCATCATGAGTGTCTTTTATGGACACAAGGAGGAGAACAAGGTCGCTCTTAAGGACCTCCTTTTGCTCTATGTGATAGCATGAATTATAGTCTATATTTTGAGGTTTGTTTGGACGTTTTATCTTCAATAATCTGCATGTTAGCATGTATAATATGTGATTATATTACCATTTCATCTACCTTTGCGGGAATCAAGGTCTACACCTAGTTTTGCTGTAATTGCAGGTAAAATGGTACATTTTGCATCAAAAAGGAGCAAAAGGAGTCATAAGTCATTTGGAACTACATTGAGGAGCATAAGGAACCATCCAGGAAGCATAGCCATGGATTAAAGATTCACTTTGGACCAGTTTTGAGAGATTTCACATTCAGTTATGACTCACCTCGATTGACCAGAGATTCATCTCGACCGAGGTGATCCAGAGACGCCGACTCGACCGAGGCGAACACCTAGGACGCGGCGAGAATATTTTATTCTTGGTTGAGATCTTTTATCTTTGGAAGGTGATCTTATATTTTTGGGCTTGGCTCCTGGAAGGAAGAAGATCTCATATTTCACCTATTTTTATGGGAAAAGATCTTTCTAAGATATTTTATCTTTGGAGGGTAATTTTCCTATAAAAAGGGTTGGATTTCCACAAATTCAACATCTCGCTTACGACGGAAGAGGCCGCTTACACCAAAAAATCCGCATACAGTTGGAAATCACGCTATACCGTCGATCAAGGTTTATAGCACACAGCAGCCATACTCCAGTTGGGAGTTTCGAAGAACCTTTTTGAAGGTTGAAGGAAGATTGAAGATCGTAGCTTTTATAGCTTTTTGGAGGGTTTTGTAAGATTGTCTTCAATCCCCTTCTTTGTTGTCTTGTCTTGTTGGATTTATATCCAAGGAACGCTTTTGTTGTGATATTTGATTCAGTTATTGAAGTCTTTTCATTGAATTCTTCTTGTTCAAATATTCACCTTCTTCCCATATTTAATACTTTCATAATGATGATGAGTGGCTAATTTCCTTGTGTGATTCTAGGGTGATTGGCTGAAGGTTGTGGGAAAAACAATGATAGAATAATCTTAGATTCCAGTAGGATCCTGAAAGTTCGAGTCTTTAACCTTAACCCTAAGCATCTCGCTCAGTCGATGAACATCTCGGCCGGGGTGGAATCTGGCTGACCGAGGTGACTTATCTGATCCTAAACTGAGAGTTAAGTGTTAGAGTTTGCCAAATCCTATTCTTATTATACCTTTCCTGGTTCAAAGCAAGCTTAGGATGAGACTTACCCGGTAATTCCTTAGTTTGTGTACCAACGATCATAAGTGTAGGTAATAAAGGTTTATCCTTTATTGGGGTTTGAGTGTGCTTCCATCCCATCTTTGTGAGTTAGCCTGAGACTTACCCGGTAAAGGTTGATTCTATTCCCTTAGATGGTGTGTTAGTTCGAGATAATAGTTCTTCATCTTAATTCCTTGAGACTTACCCGGTAATAGGAGTTACGGTTTTGGATTAGTGAGTAGTGAGACTTACCCGGTGATCTACTCCACTTTAGTAACACCTTCCCCTTGCAAAAATCTCAGCTTTGTCCGCTTATCTTTAGATCTTGAGTTGGAACCACAACTAGATGCTTTAATCCCTAGAATTGCATGTTTGTTTATTTGACTTCTTATTCATCTTTGATTGTGTTAATTGCTCTTTGTGGTTAGTCTTCACGAAGCTTACCGTTATTGACTTTGTTTCACCGAATCCCTGTGATCGACCCCTGAATTTCTTGCTTTTTACTACGATTGACCCGTACACTGCGGGTTCGCATCCTTGTTTTAAGCTTAAGTCTAGGGTTATAATTTTAAAGCTTGCACACACCGTTTGGAGCGAACAAGTTTTTGGCGCCGTTGCCGGGGACTTGGTCTAGACCGAGCCGGTACGGTTTGCTCTTGGGGCGCTTGCCCACGGGGGGGTTCTAACCACTCTACTTGAGTGACTTTTGCAGGTTCTTTCTTAGGTATATGCGAAGAACCCGCACTGGGAAGGAAATCGTTCCTTACGATCCCGAACCAAAAAAGACATACAAGCGACGCTTAAGAGAAGCGAAGATGGCCCAACAAGACGACCGCGATCTTGCGGCCGAATTGAAAGAGACGCTAGAGCTGCTACGTCTCAGCAAAGAAGAACTAAGGCAAGAGAAAGAAGAGAATCGCACCAGGACTGCAGCAATCGAAGCGGAGATAGCAGTCATACGGGACCATATTCTACTTCGACCGAGGGAAGATCCTCCTGTTGATCCTTGACCGATGCAGGATCCAGTAGCTGACCCTCGACCGAGGCAGGCTCCAGTACCTGACGCCCCGGCCGATGTACTTCCACCTCGGAGGCCAGTCCGAGATGTTCTTCTTGTAGGAATCCCACAAACCCTAGGTCAAAGGATGGACCCTAATCAACAACTGAGGCGTCCAGGAGTGAACCTAGGAGATCCAGCGGATCATGACTACGAACTTCGACCGCAAGTTCTATCCATGATTCGCCAATGTCAATTCGGAGGGCTAGAGAAGGAGTCGCCACATCAACATCTTCAAAACTACGAGATCTTGATGGAAACCTTGCGACCTTCCAGAATTGAAAATAACAACTACAAGCTAAGACCTTTTTACTTTTCTTTAAAAGATAGAGCTCTTACTTGGTATCAATCTCTTCCTCCAGGAAAAATTAGCACATGGGAGGAGATGACTACGGAATTCTTGACCAAATTCTTCTCCCCCTCAAAGACCGCTGAAATGAGAGGGAAGATCAATGCTTTCATTATGAAGGACAAGGAGAGCTTGTCCAAGTCGTGGGAGCGGTTCAAGGACATCCTTTTGGATTGCCCACATCATGGGATTCCAAAGATCGAGTTGTTGGAGATCTACTTCAAAGGACTGGACGGAAGCACCCAGTTCAATCTCCAACTACTCTCCGCGGGTAACTTCATGGACATGGCGATTGATGAGGCTTGGGACTTCATTGAGAAGCAAGCCTTGCACATGGAGAAATACACCCACCAAGGAGCTGAAGATGGAATTAAAAGAGTCCACTTTCAAGAGACTCAATCCAACAACAATCAACTCACGTCTTTGAAGAATGACGTGAAGCAATTGAAGGAACTCTTGGTTTCTCAAACCAAGAAGGAAGAGCAAGGACAAAGGAACAACAACAACGACGGGTATCGTAACAACAACAACAGTCCCCGAAACAACAACTACAACAACAACAACAATAGAGGGTCCAATAGCAACAATTGGAGGACGAACAATCAAAACAACCAGAATCCTGGTAACAATTATTCTAACTCCAACTCTAATAATTCCTCTAACCCTTTCCTCTCTTCTCCTTCTTCTTCTTCTTCTACTCCATTAAAGAGCCAAGGGCAAGGATCAAGTTCGTCTCAGCCAGAAAAGAAAGACGCAGTTCTGGAGGCTATCTTGATCAAGCTTAGCGCTATGGAGAATTCTATGACTTCATTTTTGAGGGCCCAAAAGTCCTTCGAACAACAACTTGCAAGTAGGGCGAATGAAGCGCCAAGAGATCCAGGGAAGCTTCCAGCAAAGACGGAAAGCAACCCTAAGGGCCAGTGCATGGCCATAACGACGAGGAGTGGACTTAAAACTGCAGATCCAGTACCTCGTTCGACGCAGACCACCTCGGTCCAGATCTAGTCGAAGAACACCTCGACCGAGATGCCAACCGAGGCGGAGCAACAGAAAGCAGGAGGGACGACTGAAACTTATATTCCACCTCCTGCATACAAACCACCACTTCCATTCCCTCAGTCTAGAGCCAGAGCACATCTAGACAAGCACTTTGGTAAGTTCCTTGACTTGATGAACAAGCTGCATATTAACATTCCTTTTCTTGATGCTATTCTAGGAATGCCCGCCTATGGGAAATTCTTAAAGGAGATCCTATCAAGGAAAAGGAAATTGGAAGACTTTTGCGAAGTTAGGATGACATCTAAATCCTCGGAGCTTATTAAGATCATGAAGGAGAAGATGCCACCTAAGTTGAGAGATCCCGGCTCATTTAGCATTCCCATTCAAGTTGGGGACGTCACTTGTGAAGCCCTTTGTGATCTAGGAGCCAGCGTGAGCATCATTCCGCTAGAGCTATGTACGAAGATCGGACTTGGAGAGCCCAAGCCGGTCAAGATTCGACTTTATATGGCGGATCGCTCCATCACCCATCCCGTGGGCATCTTGGAGGACGTTCCGGTCAAGTTAGGTAACTTCTATCTACCTATAGATTTTGTTGTACTTGACATTCCCGCAGATTATCCTGTTCCTATTATTCTCGGGAGGCCATTTCTAGCAACTTCGGGTTGCAACGTGGATTGCAAAAACGCCAAGTTGAAATTCAACATTGGTGGTGATGAGGTGGAGTTCGCACTACTTGCAGCCATGAAAGGGGAGCAGCTAACTGATGATATCTTCAACATCTATGATGAAGAAGAATCAAGAGAATTGGTGAGCTCTATCCTTATTAACGATCCACTCGAAAGATTTATTAGCTTCAGTTTAATGGAGGAAGGTATAGATGCTTCTTGTGATGCAGATATACGGAGCTTGAAGGCACTAGAAGAAGATACAGGGGCTAAAACTGAGAAGCTAATCCAGGAGCCGAAGATCTCCAGTTTCGGTTCCAGTTGCAGTACCTCGACCGAGGAAACACCTCCCGGATTGACGTACTCTCAAAAGAAGAGATTCTTCAAGGAAGTACGACATTATTACTGGGACGAGCCGCTGCTATTCAAGCGCGGACCGGATGGGATGCTTCGTAGATGCATTCCGGAAGATGAGGTTAATAGCGTTATACGGAATTGCCATTCGCTTCCTTGTGGAGGACATGCTAGCACCGATAAAACATGCGCTAAGGTATTGCGTTCCGGTTTCTTTTGGCCTACATTATTTAAAGATGTACAAGCTTTTGTTGTCTCTTGTGATGCATGGCAAAGAACAGGGAACTTATCAAGGAGGAACGAGATGCCACTTAATAACATCCAAGAAGTGGAAATCTTCGATGTATGGGGGATTGACTTCATGGGACCTTTCCCATCCTCCGGAGGAAACCTCTATATCCTTCTTGCGGTTGACTACGTCTCTAGATGGGTTGAAGGCATTGCTTCCCCCACTAATGACGCCAAGGTGGTAGTAAAGTTCCTAAACAGGACTATCTTTCCACGGTTTGGAACTCCGCGCATCATCATCAGCGATGGAGGAACGCATTTCATCAACCGGAAGTTCAAGGCACTTCTATCAAAGTATGGGGTAACCCATAAGGTATCAACCGCTTATCACCCTCAAACTAGTGGACAGGTTGAGATCTCGAATAGAGAAATCAAAGCAATTTTAGAGAAGACCGTCTCTAGAACGAGGAAAGATTGGTCCATGAAATTGGACGATGCTCTTTGGGCGTACAGGACCGCATTTAAGACCCCCATAGGTACCACCCCTTACAATTTGGTATATGGGAAGTCTTGCCATTTGCCCGTCGAGTTGGAACACAAGGCGTATTGGGCGATCAAATGGTTGAATTTCGACATTAAGGAGGCCGGCGAGAAGCGACTATTGGAACTCAACGAGCTAGAGGAGCTGCGTTTGAACGCTTATGAGAATGCCAAAATCTACAAGGAAAGGACGAAGAGATGGCATGACAAGCGTATCGTCCCAAAGGAGCTTAACGAAGGAGACTTAGTTCTTCTTTTCAACTCCCGCCTCCGCCTTTTTCCAGGTAAGTTAAAATCCAGATGGACCGGACCTTATGTTATGAAACATGTTTTTCCTCATGGTGCAGTTGAGATATGGGGCGAAACTAGGGAAGCTTCAAGGTCAACGGTCATAGACTTAAGAAGTACCAGCCGGAAACGCCGGTTGAGGAGGTTGCACCAATATACCTCATTTGAGACGCATCATGGTCCAGCTAGCGACCTTAAACCAAGCGCTTCTCGGGAGGCAACCCAAGGTATTGCTTTCTTTTCCCGTTTTCTAGTCTAGTTTAGATAGTTTTTGTTTTTGCTTTACTTTGCTTTGTTTTTGGCGTCCTAGACAGATAACAGGAGATATCTAAGAAAAGAGCATAACTGGAAGGACAGAAGTTCGAGATTTTGAGAAGGCAGAAGCATCTCGGTTACTGTCAGAGCACCTCGACCGAGTTGATTCTTGAGCAACCGAGGCGACTAGGGTCTCTGCAGAACCACCTCGGTCCATACCACCTCGGTCCAGTCGAGACCATCTCGACCGAGGTGACAGCAGATCCAGGAGCAGTATAAAAAGAAAATTTTTTTTTCAGTTTTTACTTTTTACCTTCTTCATCTCAACCGCGGCGACAGTTCACTTCGTTCTCTCTCGTTTCTTGCTCGTTTTCGAAGATTTCCGCTTCTAAACTACGATTGAAGGGTAGAGGATCCTATTGCAACTACAGATCTGCAAAGAAATCGAACGAATCGACCGAAACGAGGTAAAAACAGTCGAAACCCTAACTCGTTCATTCGTTTCGATTTGGGCTTTGGTTGCCCTTGATTTTGCTGAGAAAAGGCTTAAGTACCCCATAGGAAGCAATTGTAGTGATTTTTGGGGGAAAAGAATTGGATTTCTGAGATTGGAATCGAAATCTGTTGCGCCTCGGTCTAGTCGAACTGCATCTCGACCGAGGTGATTCTTGAGGGTTGTCAGCGACCGAGGTACTCTGATAGTGTTTGAGAAGAAAAAAAAATGAGTTCCGATCGTCGCCTAGCCCTCAGAGATAGATCCTCACCTTCCCCTCCTTCTACTTCCGCCAGACCCTACCGCCCGGTGATCCACGAGAGATGCCGGGTAGATTATGAGCGTATAGCCAGCCGTCCAGTCATAGCACCACGTTTCCTGGACGTATCAGCTTTCGATTGCCTAGGGTTAGATGGAGACCTTAGGAGGATGATTGCCACTGTTGGGATGGATCAGTTTACTGAGATCCGAGCCCCAGCTTATTTGGAGCCGACCTTAGAGTTCGTTAGCTCCTTCTCCTACCTCCCCACAGACCAGTCTGTGAAGTACCGGTTGATGAACCGGAACTTCATAGTTCCCTTAGAGGTTTGGAGAGAGATTTTCGGCTTTTCTGAGCCCACCGCCACCGACTTCCCCTCCCGATCTGTAGCTAGGGAGTTTTGGGGGTAGATTGCCCATATTACTGAGCATGCAGACAGATGGCGCCCTGGAGATTCCAGGGAGAAGGTCATCTTCCACCCAGGCTTCATATTATCCCATAGGATATTCAGCGAGACACTTCTAGCGCGTACTGAGACGCCCCAGAAGATCCGACAGGGCGAGCTCTTCAGCCTTTACTGTATGGTTACGGGAGGTTTCCCAGACTTTGGCTTGATCTTGGCAAAGGACCTGCACAAGATCAAGGCTAAAGCGAAGGGAGATATCTGCTGCGGAGGTCTAGTCACCCATATAGCTGCTTATCACGGGATGGACCTTAGTGTATGTACGATGGTGGCGGCTCCGAAGCCGCTTGGGTTGCAGGAGATGATCACTCGGAGGATTCTAGTTCCCCGGGGTTTGACCACTCCATATGTTGCTATGCCGTGGGAGCGGACTGCGCCACAGGGGATCCGCTGGTCTGCTCAGTTCACAGTTTTCGATCCACATTACTAGCAGACAGCTTGGGCTCCACTGATGGAGGATCATAGGGAGGCAGCAGCTGCCCCGGCTGAGGATGAGGAGGATGACGATGACGAGGAGACGGTAGACGAGAGAGATGGTGGAGTCCCGATGGATACAGGGACGGATACTGTAGGTACGAGCGCACCGCCGATCATATACTTGGATGATGAGGAGGATACTGAGCCTGCACCTGCTGCACCTCCCGCTAGATCTGCTAGGCGACGGACACGCCGTCATAGAGATTCTGAGGTTCATCGCCGGATCGACGACCTGACAGATCAGATGATAGACTCTTATGCTGCCCTTACTGTGGACATGTATGAGAGATTTGCTGCCCAGGACCGACACATTGACCGCTGGACTCATCAGATGTTAGAGGAGCAGCACTATCAGCGCAGGATAATGGAGCTACAGTTCCAGCAGACTATGGGCTATCCGTTCGACCCGACGCAGTATCCGTATGTGCCACCACCACCACCACCGGATCGAGACTATTGAGGAGCTGCAGGATTTTTCTTTATTCTATTTTTATGCAGTTCAGCTTTTTATCCGGTGAGTACTCTTGTCTCTAGACTTTTATTGACCCACTGGGACAGTGTGTCCCAAGTATGGGGTGTTTGTATTTATTTGACTACTTGATGTACTTATTTGACTACTTTTGATGTATGACATCTTATCGGATATTTTATTTATGCTTCACTTCTGCATTTATATGTTTATCTGATATTACATGCATACTTACAGGTTATTTGATTGAGAAAAACGTCGAAACTGAAAAAAAAAATGGTTTTTAAAAAAAATTTTTTTGACCTCGATCGAGTCAGTTCTGGCCAAACGAGGCGTTTCACCTCGGTTGAACCAAGAACATCTCAACCGAGGTGGGTTAACTGAGAGTTTTCGAAAACGATTTTGTATTACTTATCTGGATATGACCTCAGTGAAGATCTTGTTTACTGACTGGTTTTAAATTCTTTATGTGTTTGAAAGGTTTTATAATATGTTTAAGTTGCTAAATGCTTTGTTTGAAATTATTGGCATGTTTAATACTTTGCTTTTATCCAAATTATGTTGAATTTGAAGGTTGACACCACAAGATAAGTTCTCTCACTTTCTTCCTGGAAAGACCAAGGCAATTCATTCTTCTCTCTTCTTCTTCTTGATCATGCTTAGCCCCTCATATACATTTTGCCTCCCTTACCTATCCGGGAATTTGGAAGCAAGCGAAGTGGTGAAAGCAAGTAAAGTTAAAGTTGAGAAGTGGCTGGAAATGAAAGTGTTAGAAAGCAATAATAGGTTTGGGGAAGTCAATCATGAAGATGAGTAACTCGGCACCATTCACATAGCCGGGTGTTTGTGTCTTGCCAAAGTCGGATTGAGCGATATTCCTAACGGGTCATGGTATGTGCATCAAGGGTTTGATGCATCTCAAGAAATTGATGATTGCTAATTTCCTAGGCTTCGGTTATTGTGCACCTCTGTCCATGCATCCCAAAAAGTAAAGTAAAAAGAAAAAAAGGTGTGAAATAAGCAAAGCTTATTGGTGGAAGATGTTGCAAGTCAAAGTGAAAGTGAAGTTCATCCTTTTCCCGGATTCTAGCACCACATTACCTTACATACATCCCCACCCTACACGTTTCTTGACCTTTTCTTTTGGGAAGCCCTTGAGACCTTGAGCTTGTTGATTGACTTAGTGGTTTAAACTGGATTATACATGATTAATTTTGATAATTATGATTTATTATGCATTCTATGGTTTTACGCAAAGATGAACAACTTTTCTATATTTATAAAATGTTTTGAGCATATTGAGTTTTTAAGTCCATGAAGTATTCTCTTAGAGTGATCTATGATTGTAATACACCATAAAAATGTTTTTGAAAGACTTTTCATTGATTTTCTTGACTTATAATCCATTCTATCTTGTCTTCTATATGCGGAACTTGCTTGGGGACAAGCAAGGGCTAAGTATGGGGTATTTTGATAGCATGAATTATAGTCTATATTTTGAGGTTTGTTTGGACGTTTTATCTTCAATAATCTGCATGTTAGCATGTATAATATGTGATTATATTACCATTTCATCTACCTTTGCGGGAATCGAGGTCTACACCTAGTTTTGCTGTAATTGCATGTAAAATGGTACGTTTTGCATCAAAAAGGAGCAAAAGGAGTCATAAGTCATTTGGAACTACATTGAGGAGCATAAGGAACCATCCAGGAAGCATAGCCATGGATTAAAGATTCACTTTGGACCAGTTTTGAGAGATTTCACATTCAGTTATGACTCACCTCGGTTGACCAGAGATTCATCTCGACCGAGGTGATCCAGAGACGCCGACTCGACCGAGGCGAACACCTAGGACGCGGCGAGAATATTTTATTCTTGGCTGAGATCTTTTATCTTTGGAAGGTGATCTTATATTTTTGGGCTTGGCTCCTGGAAGGAAGAAGATCTTATATTTTACCTATTTTTATGGGAAAAGATCTTTCTAAGATATTTTATCTTTGGAGGGTTATTTTCCTATAAAAAGGGTTGGATTTCCACAAATCCAACATCTCGCTTACGACGGAAGAGGCCGCTTACACCGAAAAATCCGCATACAGTTGGAAATCACGCTATACCGTCGATCAAGGTTTATAGCACACAGCAGCCATACTCCAGTTGCGAGTTTCGAAGAACCTTTTTGAAGGTTGAAGGAAGATTGAAGATCGTAGCTTTTATAGCTTTTTGGAGGGTTTTGTAAGATTGTCTTCAATCCCCTTCTTTGTTGTCTTGTCTTGTTGGATTTATATCCAAGGAACGCTTTTGTTGTGATATTTGATTCAATTATTGAAGTCTTTTCATTGAATTCTTCTTGTTCAAATATTCACCTTCTTCCCATATTTAATACTTTCATAATGATGATGAGTGGCTAATTTCCTTGTGTGATTCTAGGGTGATTGGCTGAAGGTTGTGGGAAAAACAATGATAAAATAATCTTAGATTCCAGTAGGATCCTGAAAGTTCGAGTCTTTAACCTTAACCCTAAGCATCTCGCTCAGTCGATGAACATCTCGGCCGGGGTGGAATCTGGCTGACCGAGGTGACTTATCTGATCCTAAACTGAGAGTTAAGTGTTAGAGTTTGCCAAATCCTATTCTTATTATACCTTTCCTGGTTCAAAGCAAGCTTAGGATGAGACTTACCCGGTAATTCCTTAGTTTGTGTACCAACGATCATAAGTGTAGGTAATAAAGGTTTATCCTTTATTGGGGTTTGAGTGTGCTTCCATCCCATCTTTGTGAGTTAGCCTGAGACTTACCCGGTAAAGGTTGATTCTATTCCCTTAGATGGTGTGTTAGTTCGAGATAATAGTTCTTCATCTTAATTCCTTGAGACTTACCCGGTAATAGGAGTTACGGTTTTGGATTAGTGAGTAGTGAGACTTACCCGGTGATCTACTCCACTTTAGTAACACCTTCCCCTTGCAAAAATCTCAGCTTTGTCCGCTTATCTTTAGATCTTGAGTTGGAACCACAACTAGATGCTTTAATCCCTAGAATTGCATGTTTGTTTATTTGACTTCTTATTCATCTTTGATTGTGTTAATTGCTCTTTGTGGTTAGTCTTCACGAAGCTTACCGTTATTGACTTTGTTTCACCGAATCCCTGTGATCGACCCCTGGAATTTCTTGCTTTTTACTATGATTGACCTGTACACTGCGGGTTCGCATCCTTGTTTTAAGCTTAAGTCTAGGGTTATAAATTTAAAGCTTGCACACACCGTTTGGAGCGAACACTATGTCTGCCTTCTGATGAGTAAGAAGGTGCCGGATTGGCCGTTCCTCTTCCTTACCACTTTGAAGTGGATTAGGAAGAACGAGCCACGGGATATTGTTGGCGATGGGGTGATCTTTCTGATTGTCGGGCAGGTGATGGACCTTTCCGATCTTGAGGATGGGATGGCGGTCCCATTCTACACGGAAGGTCTACTCCGAAGGTGCAAGCTCCTCCGACGAGACGGGGAGAACCTATTTTGGCTCTCCTTTGCAAATGGGAGCCACATCACCTACCTTCTACGACCACTTCCCTTTGGAGATGAGATTTCCGAGTTGTACATCCCAGTTGATCCATTTGTGCCGAGGCGGCCTCAGGTGGCCATAGTGAAGAGTAGACATGGGTCCGGTTTGGGCCAAACCGGCGGTTTGTGAACCGGCTCAAACCAGAGTTTGGACAAACCGGCGGTTTAGGTTTGCCGGTTTGGCCAAACCGTAAGTTAGCGGTTTAGGTTTAGGTTTGGCCGTTGGCCAAACCTAAACCGACGGTTTGAACCCTTTTTTAATTTTTTTTGACTAAACCGTCGGTTTAACCGACAGTTTAGTCAAAAAAGACATTGCATTTTATTTTATGTTTTTTTAAAATAGTGTGTCAAACCGCCAAATTGCCGGTTTGGCAAACCACCGGTTTAGGTTAAACCTAAACCGACGGTTTGAGTTGGACCGGTTTAGGTTTAGCCAAAGGCCAAACCTAAACCGTCGGTTCCCAAACCTAAACCGTCGGTTCCCAAACCTAAACCGTAGGTTTAGGTTTGGGACCCATGTCTAGTGGAGAGACATGTTGCGAGTTCTAGTCGGGCTCTTTATGAGGAGCATATGCCCATACCGGACGATGAGAAGATGCCCATTGCGGCAGGTATTGATGGTCCGGCACTTGAGATCCTCTAGGCTCAGATGGTTGCCTTGAGCACTCAACATCAGACCTAGCAGACCGAGTATCAGCGGACCATGTTGGAGCAGCAAAGGCTTGGCAGTCCAGCTTTGCCACTAGCATGACCAACCACTTTGACCGGAGGCAAGACGCTTGGCAGGCGGCCCAGCAGCAGTAGCTTGAGGCTTAGCAGTTGGCTTGGCAAGCCAACTTTGAGACCTCATTTGGCAGCCGGATGGATACTCAACAAGCCCGCATCGATGAGATCTACCGCCGGCAGGAGCACTTCTTCCGCTACTTCCCATATCCCCCAGAGGAGGTCCGGATGGTCCAGCCGGACCATCCTACTAGTGGGTATTGTCTCTTTCTCTTCTTCATATATAATCTTTGCTTTCATTTTCTACTTTCAGGGCAAAGTGTGCTTCAAGTATGGGGAGTGAATCTTGCATGTATAGGTTGTTTGAGTTGTTTGAGTTATGTTTGTTTTGAGCTTTCAAAAGTTGAAATTCAGTTTAGTATAAAAAAAAAGAAGAAAAAGCCAAAGAAAATGAAAAAAAGGCATGAAAATCCTTGGATAAACAGAAAATCCGAAAGGGCAGTTTAGGAAAAAAGAAGGTAGTCCAACCAACCTTTGGTTGGTGCAAAAATGGACTTGAGGGATGTGAGGAACAAGTGAGATCATTATGAAAAGAAGAAGAGTGGCAAGGTGAAAACCCAAAAGGGCGCCTTAGCAAAATGAGCGACACCGAGTGTAGGCTTCTCTTCCGACGTTTGGCGGCATAAGAAGGGGAGTCATAAGGAGGTTGTCCGGGTAGGTCACTCTTGGAGCGATAAGGATGGTAGTTTTCTCACTTTCTTCTCACTTTTCTCTCTCTTTCCTTCTTTCTTTCTTGGTTTCCTTCTCTATTTTACTATAACATGCTTCCTGAGGCCTTGTGTTTATGAAACTGTTGTGATATGTGTTAGTCGGGACGAGTAAAAGGTCTAAGTATGGGGGAGTTTGATAGGTGATGGAATCACTATCAATTAGGTTAAGTTTTAGAGTCTTTTCATTGTATTAGAGTCGGTTTGTGCTACTAACTTCTTAAACCAGAAGAAGAAGTCAAAAAGAAACTAAAAGAGAAGTTAGAAGCACTTGGGAGTAGAAGATCATTCACGAAGACAAGCTTCTGGTGCCACACCGCCCCCACGGAGAAGTGTCACCACCCTTGCTTGTGACACTGCCTTCTGGAACGCAGCCAGCGCCTTCGCCAGCGCCCAGAACGAGCAAGTCACCGCACATGCGGCCACCCTAGGACGCCTCTACGGTGACTTACCTTGAAGAAGTGAAGCCAACGCCCCAGCGCCTCTTCCTGCGGAGCTGTGAAGCCAAAGAGCCAGTGTCACCGCCCCTGCGGTGACATTGGGCCGCCCCTGCGGCTCAACATCATAAGCGACAGAAAGATGAAGAGTCAAACGTTTGAAGAGCATTAAAGATCCGCCCCTGCGGAATTTCCAGGACGCCCCTGCGGCCTTGACAAACACCAAACGTTTTGGCCTAAACCGCCCCTGCGGCTCTTAAGCCCGCCCCTGCGGTTCAGCGCCAGAGACTTTACTCCGGTTGTTTACGCCACCTTTATAGCATTAAAGGTGGTTATTTAGGACGGCCATTTACTCCCTTTTACTGTCAATTCTAGTATAAATAGGTCCATGACTGATTGCTAGAATCATCCATCATTTTCCCATTTTATTCTCTCTTTTCCTTGCTTCCTTTGTGTAATGAGCTTCTAATGTCCTTGCTACATTGGGTTGTTTTGAAGTTGTATTGCTGCTTTGGTTGTAAGTTCCTTTTAATATAAGTATTATTCAGTATATGTTTTGTATTTCTTGAGCTTTACTTATCAAATTGCATGTTTCTTACCACTTAGCTTGATCACCTTAGTGTCTAATTGCATGCAACGAACAAGGATTAGTAGATTCCGGGTTCGAGTCTTTAATCTAGTAGAAGCCTTTAGGTAAAAACTGGTTGTGATTACTTAAGGGAAAAGGAATACAAATATAAAGAAAAGTCTAATGGTTTTATTCTTCTATTTATATCTCTTTGTCTTTGTTTGAAAGCTAACTTGTGACTTGTTCTTGTAGGTTTAGTGAACAGTAACTTGTTAAGTTGTGTTGATGCCGGTTGGTTCAAAACGCACATATGATCAAAACGAGAACATTGCTATAAAACTTATAAAAGGAACCAACCAAAGTAGCATTGCATGCTAAGATTCAACCTAGTGTAGTTCATTTCTCATCAATCTATTCACCTCTTTATTTGTTTCTTATGCTTTGTCTTGTTACATTTCAATCCAAACCCCCCCCCTTTATTTGGTTACATTGTCAATAATTGAATCTGATCGAAACATCAACCAAATTCTCTTGGGTTCGACCCTTACTTAATCACTATATTTCCTTTAGTGTTAGGTTATGAAATTACTTTGATAAGATAAATACGATTGAAGGAATTAATCTTGTCAACGTGCGTCAAAGAGAAAAAGTAGAAGAGAGAAGATAGAAGATCTTACAACAGCTACTTCACATCAACCAAGCACCGTTTTCCATGGAGAAAGAAGAACTTTACAACAGCTATCTTACAACGGCTAAGAAGTTCTCCATAGAAGACTATAAATGAAGATGGCATTTGAAGAGAAGGACAACAAGCACACACGGAAAGAAACCAAGTCTTCAAGCGATCAAACATCTTCATTCGTTCCAAAAGTTTTTCTTCCTCTTAGCTTACAAATGTTTAAATCCTTAGAGTGAGAAAAACACTAGAGCTTCATTGGCATATATAGACTATAGAGAGTGTTATACTCGAGTATAGGTTACTCTGCGAAATAACTAGACTATTATTGCTAGGTTAGAGTTGACTAGATCGTAGCATTGAGGCTACAGTGAGAGAAAAAAGGAATTTCTTCTAGGTTGTATCTAGAACTCTTTGAGCAGATAATAGATGGTTAGATCCTAGGGTAAAGAAACCCTAGGACGGAGACGTAGGTTATTAGAGTTGAACTTTGTAAACATATCGCCGTGTCGATCTTTTCATTCCGCGCTTTATATCGCTTAAATTGTGACTAACGTTGTTTTGTAGATTTTGAAGTCAAGGCCTTGAAATCCCTTTCAAAGCCTTGAAAACCAGTTTCGTCACAAAGAGCACAGATCGACTTCATGGCCTTGAAATTAGTTTCAAAGCCTTGATATACGATACTGCGAAAAGTTCCCACACTTTATTCAACCCCACTTCTAGAGTATTTATATCCTTATTATTCACTTATACGGTTCTTCCTAACAATCGGAAAAGGAGACATGGTTGTAAAATAGACTTCAATTAAGGAATGTAGGGGGGGAAATGGAGCCAGTCGATCATATCAATCCAAAGATATGGCAAAAACAAGTTGGAAATAAGATCTAAGATGAGAAATAAGCAAGAACACCAAGAAATTTTTCTATTAACATAAGATAGTTATTTGAGAATGAGTTGGTGGCTTGGTTCCATTTACATGAAACCAAAAGCCATGCATATAGGCTTAAAATTGTGGTCCCCTTTTCAAAAGGAATCGTCAATCAAGTGTCAAGGAGTTAGTTAGGCAAGTGGTCCACACTGGTTGGCTACCTCAAATGCTTTGTTTGCCTTAGGTCAAGTGGGTCATCTCCCTAGAGTCGAGTCCTTCCACCGACTTACTCAAGCACAGATAGCTCGAGTGGAGTTTCTTCTTAGTCCGGGTTTTTAAGTCTTCTTACCTCAAGTGATGTTGTTCGCTCCAAACGGTGTGTGCAAGCTTTAAATTTATATCCCAAGAAATATACTTAAAACAAGGATGGGAACCCGCAGTGTACGGATCAATTATAGTAAAAAGCAAGAATTTAAAGGGTCGATCTCAGGGACTTAGGTGAAACTAAGCAAGAATAGGTTATCAATGTAACTAATAATCACAAAAGCAATTAAAGCAATCAAAGATGATAATAAGGTCAAATAAGGGAAAATACGGATTCTAGGGATTAAAGCATCTAGTTGTGGTTCCGACTCAAGATCTCAAAGGATAATGCGGACAAAGCTGAGATTTTGCTAAGGGAAGGTGTTTCATAAGGTGGGAATAGATTACCGGGTAAGTCTTACTAATCCCAAACCAAAGAACCAATTACCGGGTAAGTCTCAAGGTACTAAGGAAAGGAACTATAATCTCAAACCAACACACCACCTAAGGGAATAGAATCAACCTTTACCGGGTAAGTCTCAGGCTAACTCACAAAGATGGGATGAAGGCACACTCAAAGCCCAATAAAGGATAAACCTTTATTACCTACACTTATGATCATAGGTAAACAAACTAAGGAATCACCGGGTAAGTCTCATCCTAGGCTTGCATTGAACCAGGAAAGGTGTAATAAGAATAGGATTTGGCAAACTAGAACACTTAACTCTCAGATTCGGGTCAGAAAAGGTCACCTCGTTTAGTCAAGTTCCACCCCGGCTGAGATGTTCATCGACTGAGCGAGATGCTCTAGGGTTAAGGTTAAAGACTCGAGCTTTCAGGGTCCTGCTTGGATTAAGATAATTCTATCATCGTCTTTCCCACAACTTTCAGCCAATCACCCTAGAATCGCATAAGAAATTTAGCCACTCATCATCATGAAAACAATAATTTAATAAAAGGTGAAAGAATGAATATTCGAACAAGTAAACCTTAACAAAAAGGCTTCAATAACTGAATCGAATAAACAACAAATCAGCGTTCCTCAAATCACAATTCGAACAAGACAATAAACCAAATGGAATCTAAGAAAATCTTACAAACTCCCTCTAAAGCTATCTCAAAACTATCAATCCTTCTCATAACACGATTTATGACTTAGGATTCGATACTCATTTAGATAGATTTTTCACTCATTCATGCATGGTTTAGCACTAGTTCACGACGTTTGCACTCAATTCACGTATTTTGTCGAGATAGACGTCTATACGGACTTTTGCATTGCTTTGTAGTTATTTTGGGAGATTTAGAAGCTTAATCGATACGTTTGAGGATCGTTCATCAAGATGACACACCCTCGGACTCATTAGGATGCAAGCTAGAGGCTAAGGAGGACTCATGGAACCTTGTCAACTCAAGCCATGCACCAAATCGAAGCTTAATGATCCAAGGCAAAGCTGAAGCACCAAACCACGGTTACTGGTACTTCCACGGCCGTGGAAGCCAACCGTGGTTTTTGCCAGACGGTTGTGACAGCTGTGCCACGATTTCATGGCTCACTCTAGCAAGGTTGTAGTGTAAAAGTGGTCCTGCAAGGCTGAGAGAAGGGATCCACTACACATCCCCTATCATCCAATCAAATCCGGATTCTCTCCCATACTCTCAACAAGAAGATTCTCTCAAGAGGAGAGCTACCATTGGAGGAGAAGGAAAGCTCCATTGGAGAAGAAGAGAAGAACACACCATAGCTAGTCTTTGATAAGTTTTGTAGTGAAGATTTTCGGAATCGATTTTCTAGGGTTGTAAGAACACACCATAGCTAAATAGATGTGATTCTAGGGTAAGGAAAAGAAGGTTATGGTTGGACTATGATTTTCCCTTGGATGATTCGCCTACTTGAACCGAGCCACTGTTGGAGTCCACGGCTTGTTCTTGCCAGTCCACGGCCGTGGAAATGGTAGAACAGCCCGTGGTTCGCCTGATTCATTTGATTAGATGAATCTAAGTTCTAGAATGTTAGAATATTGAAATCCTAGTGTTTGTTGAGTTAAATCTATCCTAGGGTGACCTAGTGTTAGCAACTAAGTGTTAGAAGAGACCTACCCGGTAATTCTTGCTCTTAGATCTCGAAGATGATAAACTCTAGGTGGTGGTGAGCCTCATAAGCCACCATTGGACTAAGTGTGCTAGGATAGTTGTTTAGGAGTTACCTTTCCGAGACTTACCCGGTAAGGATAGGTTAGATCCCTAGATGACAATCCGGTTTGTGTAGAATTCCATTCCTTAGGCTCTTTGAGACTTACCCGGTGATGAGACCTTAGGAACGGACTAGTGGACCATGAGACCTACCCGGTGATTGATCCCAATCTAGAATCACTTACTCCCAATGTCCCATAATTAATCCAAGGAATGATTAGATATCTTGAGTCCTATGCCATAACCGGAATTTCCAACCCCTAGAATCCGTTTTTTCTCTCCTTGATTCATATCTCGTGTTTAGTTTGTTTTTTGTGTTGACTTGTTAGCTTAGTTGATTGTTTACTTTGCATGATTTGTGATCCTTGAATGATCACCTAAAAACCAACCAAAAACATTGAGATTTTCATTTCTTTATTTCTTTCTCTTTTCTTAGGCCTAGATCTTCACTAAACTTAATCACTAATCGATTCAATCTCACCTCAGTCTTTGTGTTCGACCTCGGAATACTATCCCTACTACAAACGTCCCGTACACTGCGGGTTCGCTAGGAGTTAGGAGAAATATAACGAGTATAAATTTAAAGCTTATTGCACTACACATCCTGAGCGTAACAAGTTTTTGGCGCCGTTGCCGGGGACTAGGTCTAGATTGAGTCGTTATTTGTGATTGTTTATAGTGTAGGTCTTTCTTGTTGCTTTTGATCTCTTTTTGGTTTGTGTCTTTGCTTTTCAGGACATCTCTTACTCTTTAGGTGTATGCGAAGATCTCGTGGCAAGGATTTAGCTCCATTCGATCCCGAACCGGAGAAAACCCTTAGATCTAGATCCAAGAACATTAGAAAGGGAAAAGAGATGGCCGGAAGAGATCTCCAAGCTGAGTTGGATGAGGCTTTAGAGCAAATTAGGATAAGGGATGAAGCTTTGGAGAATGAAAGGATACTTGCCAATGAGAGGCAAGAGGCAACTAGGAGGGAGATTGAGGAGATTAGGCAAGCTCTTGTGCAAAGAGAGCTTAACCGTCAACAACCTCCTCCACCTCCACCTCAACCGCAGCCGGCGGCGGTTAATATTCGGGTTGTGCCCATTGCTATGGAAGAGCCACAAACGTTAGGGCAACGTATGGATCTGGCACAAAGAGCACACCGTCCGGGTGTGAACTTAGGAGATCCCGCAACCCATGATTACGAGCTCCGTCCTCAAGTTCTACAAATGATCCGGCATAATCAATTTGGAGGGATGGAAGGAGAGTCTCCTCATCAACACTTGATGAATTATGAGATCTTGATGGAGACTCTTAGACCGCCTAGATTGGAGAGCAACAACCATAAGCTTAGGGCCTTTTCCTTCTCTCTTAAGGATAAAGCCTTAGCATGGTATCAATCTATTCCACAAGGGCGAGTTGGTACTTGGGAGGAGATGACAACCGAGTTTTTGACTAAGTTCTTCCCACCTTCCAAGACTACCGAGTTAAGAGGGAAGATTAATGCCTTCGTGATGAAGGATAGAGAGAGTTTGTTCAAGTCTTGGGAGAGATTCAAAGACCTTCTCCTAGATTGTCCACACCATGGTATACCAAAAATTGAGCTATTGGAGATCTACTTCAAAGGACTTGATGAAGATAGCCAATTCAAGCTCCAATCTCTTTCCGGTGGGACTTTCATGGAAAAGCATGTGGATGAAGCTTGGGAGTTTGTAGAGAAACAAGCTCTCGTGATTGAGAAATACTCCCATAGGAAGACTGAAGGGAGAAAGGCGGGAGCATATGAGGTGAGTGAAGTCACCATGAGCAATTTCAAGCTTGACGCCATCAACAACGAGCTAAAGTCTTTGAGGGAGTTGTGTGCCACAACTTTGAAGAACCAAGCAACCCCTCAAGTGCAAGTGCAAGCGAACTTGTCTTCCAAGGAGGAAGATGTGAACTACATGGGAAGGGGCAACTACAACAATTATCAAGGCCCAAGGAACTTCAACAACAACCGGCAATTCAACAATCACCGGCCTAACCATAACCATCCCGGGTTTTCCTATTCTAACCCGGATGGAGCCTTGAACCCTCCCGCTTCCACAAGCACAACTCCACCACCAAAAGCTTCACAAGAACCTCCACCCAGATTTACTCAACCTCCAAAGGATAGAACCGAGATGATGTTTGAGCAATTACTTGGAAGGTTGAGTGGCCTTGAGAGCACGGTGAAGCCCATAGAGATCCGGGAAAGCTTCCCGGAAGAACCGAAGACAACCCAAGAGGCCAAGTGTTGGCCATTACAACAAGAAGCGGGTTGAGTATGAAGGATCCTTTGCCCAAGGAGAATGCTAAGGGAAAGCAAGTAGTGGTAGAAGAAGAGACCTTGCAAGAAGATGGAGGCAAGAGCAAGGATGATGAGCCAATTTATGTGGCACCGCCTCCATACAAACCACCACTACCATTCCCTCAATCACGAGCAAGAGCTTGTTTGGACAAACACTTTGGTAAATTCCTTGAACTTATGTCTAAATTGCATATTAACATTCCGTTCATGGATGCTATCTTAGGTATGCCGGCATATGGCAAGTTCTTGAAGGAAATACTCTCCAACAAAAGGAAGTTGGAGGAGTATGGGGAAGTAAGGATGACTAAGAGATCCTCGGAATTAATCCAAACCATGAAGGAGGAAATGCCTCCTAAGCGAAGAGATCCGGGATCCTTTTGTGTGCCAATCGGAGTAGGAGAAGTGAAGTATGAAGCCCTTTGTGATCTTGGGGCGAGTGTAAGCATCATACCGCTTGCACTATCTAACAAGGTTGGGCTAGGAGAGCCAAAACCGGTCAAGATGACCCTCTACATGGCGGACCATTCTATCACTCACCCGGTTGGAATCTTGGAGGACATTCCGGTGCAACTCGGGAAGTTCTATGTGCCGATTGATTTTATTGTCTTGGACATCCCGGCGGACTATCCGGTTCCCATCATCTTGGGGAGACCTTTCCTAGCCACTTCCGGATGCTTAGTAGATTGTAAGAATGTAATTCTCTCCTTCAACATTGGAGAAGAGAACATCAAGTTCAAGCTATCCACAATGATGAAAGGGCCAACCCTTGATGAAGATGTATTCAACATTGTCGAGCAAGAGGAGTCTAGAGAAGTTGTGAGTTCGATCTTGATCAAGGACCCCTTGGAGAAGGTTCTTAGCTTAAGTTTGATGGAGGAAGGTATTGAGGAGGCTTGCAATGAAGAAATCAAGGCCTTAGAAGCATTAGAAAAGGAGACAAGAGCTGAAATTGAAGACCACGAGAACATGCTGAATTCCTGTAGGAACCACGGTCGTGGAAGGTGTTCCACGGCCGTAGAACTCTCTGGAAAGCTCCGAAGAGCAAGCTTGGTAACTTCCACGGCCGTGGATGTGCCAGGATCCGTGGAGCCGACCGTGGTTTCCCCAGAAGCATCCCTTGTTGTTGATCAAGCTTCAAGGAGCCTTGGAGAGCCTTCATTTGCTTTGGATTCATCTCAACCAACTTTATTTGGATCGTCTCCGCTCGATAAAGGTCCTCCTAAACTTGAACTCAAACCCCTTCCCTCTCATTTGAAGTATGCTTTTCTTGGTGATAATTCTACATATCCGGTGATTGTGAATGCATGCTTGAATGATGATGAACTTGCTAAGTTGTTGCATGAGCTAAGATTGCATAGGAAAGCCATCGGCTATACTATTGATGATTTAGTTGGCATAAAACCTTATTTGTGCATGCATAATATATTGATGGAAGATAACCATAAACCCTCTATTGAACATCAAAGAAGATTGAATCCTATAATGAAAGAGGTAGTCAAGAAAGAGATCATTAAGTTGCTAGATGCGGGAATTATCTACCCTATTTTGGATAGTAAGTGGGTTAGTCCCGTGCATGTGGTTCCTAAAAAGGGTGGGATGACCGTAGTGACCAATGAGAACAATGAACTAATCCCGACTAGGACGGTTACGGGGTGGAGGATGTGTATTGACTATAGAAAGCTTAACATGGCCTCTAGGAAAGATCACTTCCCTCTCCCTTTCATTGACCAAATGCTAGAGAGGTTAGCTCAACATTCTCATTTTTGCTATTTAGATGGCTATAGTGGATTTTTCCAAATCCCTATCCACCCCGATGACCAAGAGAAAACCACATTTACATGTCCATGGGGAACTTTTGCATATAGGAGAATGTCATTTGGGTTGTGTAATGCACCCGCCACTTTCCAAAGGTGTATAATGGCTATATTTTCTGAGTACATTGAAAGTATCATGGAAGTATTTATGGATGATTTTTCTGTTTATGGTTCTTCCTTTGATGATTGCTTAGCTAACTTGTCGCTAGTACTTAAAAGATGTGAGGAGACAAATCTTGTCTTGAATTGGGAAAAATGCCACTTCATGGTAAGTGAAGGTATTGTGTTGGGACACTTGGTGTCCAACCGTGGCATTGAGGTTGATAGGGCCAAGATTGAAACGATAGAGAAGTTGCCACCACCTACCTCGGTGAAAGGGGTAAGGAGTTTTCTAGGGCATGCCGGTTTTTACCGGAGATTTATTAAAGACTTCTCTAAGATTTCTAAGCCTCTTACTAACCTACTAATGAAAGATGTTGAGTTTGTTTTCTCCAAGGATTGCCTTGAGGCTTTTTGTAGGTTGAAGAACGCTTTGATCTCCGCACCTATCATGCAACCTCCGGATTGGAGTTTACCGTTTGAGATCATGTGTGATGCAAGTGATGTAGCCGTTGGGGCTGTCTTGGGGCAAAGGAAAGATGGGCGCACACATGCCATTTATTATGCTATCAAGACGCTAGATGACGCCCAACTCAATTATGCTACCACCGAGAAGGAGTTGCTAGCGGTTGTGTATGCATTTGAGAAGTTCCGCTCTTATCTTGTTGGAGCGAAGGTCATAGTGTATACGGATCATGCTGCGATCCGTTATCTACTTACCAAGAAGGATGCCAAGCCTAGGTTGATTTGGTGGATTCTTCTTCTTCAAGAGTTCGATTTGGAAATCCGGGACAAGAAGGGGTCCGAGAATTCTATGGCGGATCACCTTAGTAGACTCCCACCATTAAAGCTTGAGAGAGATGACATCCCGATTGATGACTCATTTCGGGATGAGCAATTGCAAATGGTAGAGGAGTGATTGTTCCAAGTATCTAGAGGAAATGAGCCATGGTATGCCGACATTGTGAACTATCTAGTGTGTGAGGAAGTACCTCCCGGTTTGTCATATGCCCAAAGGAAGAAGTTCTTCAAAGATGTGAGGCACTACTATTGGAGTGAACCACTTTTGTTCAAGAGAGGGCCGGATGGAGTGTTTAGAAGATGCATACCGGAGGATGAGGTGGAGAGTGTGATCTGCCATTGTCATTCCTTGCCATGTGGAGGGCATGCTAGCTCACACAAGACATGTGCGAAGGTGTTGCAATCGGGATTCTTTTGGCCAAGTTTGTTCAAGGATGTGCAAAACTTTGTGGTAGCTTGTGATGCTTGCCAAAGGACGGGCAACATCTCAAGAAGGAATGAGATGCCTTTGAACAACATACAAGAAGTGGAGATTTTTGATGTGTGGGGTGTGGACTTCATGGGACCATTCCCCTCTTCTTGTGGCAACCTCTATATCCTATTGGCGGTGGATTACGTTTCAAGATGGGTAGAGGCAATAGCTTCTCCTACGAATGATGCCAAGGTTGTGGTGCGGTTCTTCAACCGAGTGATCTTCCCTAGGTTTGGAACACCAAGGGTGATCATAAGTGATGGAGGGAAGCACTTCACTAATAGGAAGTTTGGAGCACTTTTGGCTAAGTATGGGGTGACTCATAAGGTGGCAACACCTTACCATCCACAAACTAGTGGCCAAGTGGAGATCTCCAACCGGGAGATCAAGGGAATTCTTGAGAAGACGGTCTCTAGGACGAGAAAAGATTGGGCTATGAGGCTCGATGATGCCTTGTGGGCATATAGAACCGCCTTCAAGACACCGATTGGCACCACTCCTTACAAGTTAGTCTATGGCAAGTCTTGCCACCTTCCGGTAGAGATGGAGCATAGAGCTTATTGGGCCATTAAGTGGCTAAGTTTTGACCTCAAGGAGGCCGGTGAGAAGAGATTGCTTGACATGAATGCTCTTGAGGAGATCTGTTTGGATGCTTACGAAAATGCCCGGAACTACAAGGAGAGGACCAAACGTTTGCATGATAAGCGCCTCATCCCGAAGGAGTTGAGTGAAGGCGACCTTGTCCTTCTCTTCAACTCAAGGTTGCGGCTCTTCCCCGGAAAGCTAAAGTCAAGGTGGACCGGTCCTTATGTGGTGAAGAAGATCTTCCCCCATGGAGCTATTGAGATAGGAGGGGAGCATTGTGGAGATTTTAAGGTGAATGGGCACCGGTTGAAGAAGTATATCCCGGGAGCTCCGGTGGATATGATTGCCCCGCTTCACATTGAGTAGACGCCCCCGAGTTTGGTCAAGCTAATGACCTTAAAGAAGCGCTTGATGGGAGGCAACCCATTGGTAACGTTTTCCCTTTTCGTTTTTGTTTTTGTTTTGATTTTTCTGTTTTTGTGTGTTTGGTATGCTTTGTGTGTGCTAGAGTCTTGGTAGCATGGAAGCATTGCATGGCATCTGAATGAATCCCTCATCAATTATGGATGGAGCGGACGTAGAATTTGGACTGCTAGCGGTGCCTAGCGTGGATTCCGACGCCTTGATGAACACTTAGAGCTCTCTACCATTGTTGATAGGATCATCCACCATCAATCTACTTGAGTAATTCCAAATACCAAAGCAAACCATTTTAACATTGTGAGAACCCTCTTTCACTCTTTACTTTATTTACACATTGGGGACAATGTGTTTCTAAGTATGGGGTGGGGTTTGCATGATTCCTTACATGATTAGCATCTAGGATAGTTTAATATTGTCACATGTCTTGCATTGTACATAGATATTTCGAAAATTTTAAAAAAAAATTGTGCTTTCTAGGCTTGGATATGACCCTAATGATGAATCTTGTCTTGTGGATTAGCTATGGATGGCCTTATGTGTTAAACTGATGAATGCATATGTGGACTTGAAATACTTATCTTGAATCCCAAGAATGATTTGTGATCATGATGTTTGCCTAGAATGGATTGAGTATTGAAAGTCGAAATTACATGCTAGTTCTTGCACACCATCTAGGAATGAATGAGGCAATTCACCTTTCTCTACTTCTCATCTTGATCATGTTGTTTGAGCACCTCAATTGATATAAATTTGACCTCTTTTGACCCATCCGGGAATAGGAGCATGTTAGTGTGTTGATGTGCGTGAAAGGCAAGTGTGGGGTGAAGATGTTGATGAAAGAATGTTATGAATGAAGTGTTGAATTTGTTGTGAAAGTGTAGACAAAAATACAGGTTTGGGGACGTTGGTTTAAATGACGAGTAACTCGGCACCATTCACATAATCGGGTGTTTGTGCCTTGCCAAAGTCAAATAAACCAATAGTCCTAACGAGCTTTGGTATGTGTGCCCGGTGTGGATGCACCTCGAAAAATAGAAAAAGCCCGAGGACGGCTAATCACCAAGGTTTTGGCTTTTGTACACCAATGCCATTGTCTCAAAAATAAGTAAAAAAGAAAAGAAAAGATAGAGAAAAGATAGAGAAAACATACACTTGGGGGAAGTTGATCGAGGACAAAATTGTGGAGTTAGTTCCATTCCCGGATTAGCATCACGAAGCCTAGAAAAATCCCCACCTAATCACAACGTTTGTTGGCCTTTTATCTCACAAGCCCTTATGACCTATTTGCATGTGTGTGAGACTTAGTAATCTAGATTGGATATGCTCTTGATCATCTTGACTTCTTCATTTTTACATTTCATGCATGCTTTCGAGTTAACTACAATTATCTTTCCATGCCTTCACTTGTTTAATGCATGATTGCTTGTCCATTGCCATGAAACATGACTATGAAGGTGATCCAATATTAGAAGCACAACTCCAAAAAGATTTTTGCCATTTTTCTGCATGCATAAACCATGTCATCTCTTAGTCTATAGTTGAGAATTTGCTCGGGGACGAGCAAACCTTAAGTACGGGGTATTTTTGATAACACGATTTATGACTTAGGATTAGATACTCATTTAGATAGATTTTTCACTCATTCATGCATGGTTTAGCACTAGTTCACGACGTTTGCACTCAGTTACGTATTTTGTCGAGATAGACTTCTACACGGACTTTTGCATTGCTTTGTAGGTATTTTGGGAGATTTAGAAGCTTAATCGATACGTTTGAGGATCGTTCATCAAGATGACACGCCCTCGGACTCATTAGGATGCAAGCTAGAGGCTAAGGAGGACTCATGGAACCTTGTCAACTCAAGCCATGCACCAAATCAAAGCTTAATGATCCAAGGCAAAGCTGAAGCACCAAACCACGGTTACTGGTACTTCCACGGCCGTGGAAGCCAACCGTGGTTTTTGCCAGACGGTTGTGACAGCTGTGCCACGATCTCATGGCTCACTCTAGCAAGGTTGTAGTGTAAAAGTGGTCCTGTAAGGCTGAGAGAAGGGATCCACTACACATCCCCTATCATCCAATCAAATCCGGATTCTCTCCTATACTCTCAACAAGAAGATTCTCTCAAGAGGAGAGCTAACATTGGAGGAGAAGGAAAGCTCCATTGGAGAAGAAGAGAAGAACACACCATAGCTAGTCTTTGATAAGTTTTGTAGTGAAGATTTTCGGAATCGATTTTCTAGGGTTGTACGAATCGATTAAACCTTCTTTGAAGGGTTGCGAGTCTTTCTAATCTCATTTTCAGCTTTGTTCTACTTGTTTCACTTATTCATCTCTTTCTCTTCATTATCTTGCAAATGGATGTTATGATTTTATGCTTGATGATTGAGATTGTTATGATGTATGTTATAGGCTAAATAGATGTGATTCTAGGGTAAGGAAAAGAAGGTTATGGTTGGACTATGATAGGATGGACTTAGATTTTCCCTTGGATGATTCGCCTACTTGAACCGAGCCACTGTTGGAGTCCACGGCTTGTTCTTGCCAGTCCACGGCCGTGGAAATGGTAGAACAACCCGTGGTTTGCCTGTTTTGTTTGATTAGATGAATCTAAGTTCTAGAATGTTAGAATATTGAAATCCTAGTGTTTGTTGAGTTAAATCTATCCTAGGGTGACCTAGTGTTAGCAACTAAGTGTTAGAAGAGACCTACCCGGTAATTCTTGCTCTTAGATCTCGAAGATGATAAACTCTAGGTAGTGGTGAGCCTCATAAGCCGCCATTGGACTAAGTGTGCTAGGATAGTTGTTTAGGACTTACCTTTCCGAGACTTACCCGGTAAGGATAGGTTAGATCCCTAGATGACAACCCGGTTTGTGTAGAATTCCATTCCTTAGGCTCTTTGAGACTTACCCGGTGATGAGACCTTAGGAACGGACTAGTGGACCATGAGACCTACCCGGTGATTGATCCCAATCTAGAATCACTTACTCCCAATGTCCCATAATTAATCCAAGGAATGATTAGATAGCTTGAGTCCTATGACATAACCGGAATTTCCAACCCCTAGAATCCGTTTTTTCTCTCCTTGATTCATATCTCGTGTTTAGCTTGTTTGTTTGTGTTGACTTGTTAGCTTAGTTGATTGTTTACTTTGCATGATTTGTGATCCTTGAATGATCACCTAAAAACCAACCAAAAACATTGAGATTTTCATTTCTTTATTTCTTTCTCTTTTCTTAGGCCTAGATCTTCACTAAACTTAATCACTAATCGATTCAATCTCACCTCAGTCTTTGTGTTCGACCTCGGAATACTATCCCTACTACAAACGTCCCGTACACTGCGGGTTCGCTAGGAGTTAGGAGAAATATAACGAGTATAAATTTAAAGCTTATTGCACTACACATCCTGAGCGTAACACCTTCCTTGATTGATCTTCAATCTTCCTTCAACTTCCATAAATTCTCCCTAATTGGTGTGTATTCTCAGCCTCCATGCGTGCGATGATGCGAAGATGCTGATGTAACACCCCAAGTTCTTGGAACTCGGGGAGCTACTGGTTAGGACCTCACATTGGGTCCCGACCTTGGTTTAACAACAACTTTACTAGGATCTTACAACAAGGCACAAATGTATTTAAAACGATTTTAAAACATAATATTTTGATGGTATGAATGTATACATGTGACAGCCTTACAAATATATGTATAAAAACATAACATGCATGTCGTATGGAAGACTCCCCCGTCCCCGTCTAATGAATACGTGGACCCGGTTGACCATCTGTTCCGGATCTCTCTGCAGCTGTCTATCTCTACAGATCTACAACACGGATAAACCGTTAGCTAACAATCCAAATATAAGCAGAATAAGGATAGCACAAACACAAACAAGGTAACATAAACAATCATCATGCTGGCACACAAACCGGTTATCATCTAGTAGTTAAGTGATTCACCTTATTCCATTTTACAGTTGTGGCACGAGAATCTTAAGAGTTCTCGCCTCCGTTCCTTATCCAACTGGGTGTAGGTCTAGCTTACCTTCGCCGGTAGCATCACTACAAATCGAGTGTGGACTAGTCCCTAAAGAAACCCCCAGCGCCCTCAAGCTAACTGAGCAGAATGCCACCGCTCGTTACTCTTAGGCCAAGGTATAGGTCGGTATATAAATATTACTAAAATACAACTATAAGCATCTCATTCACACACCACTACCATTATTCATACTCATATTTAGAAGTCAGCTAAGTAAGCCCAAAGGACTTACCTGAATTCAAACATAATCTCGTTATCTCGACTCGGTCTGTAACCGCAAGAACTCAACCGCCTGTTATATAAGGCAAGTGGATCAATTATATATCCCACTTAATTAGAAGTCTCTGACTTCTAAGATATTTAACTCTATCATCAGCTAAATTACCAAAATACCCTTATACGGATAAATGACTATTTTACCCCTGGTCCCGAAACTTTTTAAAATTACATAACAAAGTTCCAAACTATTCTTTGAAACTCAAAACCACACTCAAACTCTCAAAGGAAAGTTTGCTAAAGATTTAGAAGAGTTAACTACATTCTTGACTTTCATAAAAAGTCGTCAAGGTCCGACTTTGGCTTAAGATATGAGAACCGAATAAAAATATAAAAAGTCTAACAAAAATCTCTAAGTCTTTTATGCTATGCACTCTATCCATAGTAGTCAGAATTTCCCAAAAATACATAATAATCACTTCTACACAAATTCTCAAAGTCAGTTCCTAAACCAGAAATTCAGACTTAGCCAAAAACTGAGTATTTCTTAACTGCTCAGCCAGTCCACTTTGATACACCACACTATGCATGACACTCTATAACATATTAAAAACTGAACGGTGGATTATGTTTCTAAGATATCCAAACTTAAGCTCAAACATGACTGTACAACCCAAAAAATTCCAGCACTCAACAATTTCAGCAACATCCAGAAAACTGTTTAAGGTCTCAACTTCAAAAATTCATAACTCCTAAACCACTTGCTGGATTCATCCCAAATTTTAATATGTTCCACCACAATATGCCAACTATATCATATCCAAAATTCAAGTCAAACAGAGATCAAACTCTTATTCAAAACTATCTCTCAAAACAGCATCACATGCTGTTTTTCCCAACACTCAGCACAGTTATAAAAACTGTGTGAGGAGTCAACTTTGAGACACCATAACTCTCAAACCGTAGCATGGATTCCTCTAAAATTTTATTATGATCTACTATACTATATCAACTATAACTTGTCACAAATTCAAGTCTAACAGAAGTCAATAACCCCTCCAAATTTATTCCACAAAACTGCATCTCAAGCAAATTTCCTCAAACTCAGCACACTAAAAAAAAACTGCATGAATAGCCAATTTCGGGATACTATAACTCTCACACCGTAACTCCGATTGTTCCCAAATTTTAGTATGATATACTATGCAGCACTGACTACAACATACCCGAAAATCAGCAAGAAAGGAGGTGTCTAACATACCCAAATTTGGACTCGAAAATGCCTCCTTGTCACTTCATGAAAACTCGGAAACAACATGACTCTTCACTGCTCCTCTATGGCTGTTCTGGGTAGCTTTAGGAGACATAAAAGGTACTCTTTAGGCATGTAATATGTGGACGGAAGTGCAAAGGATCAAGGGGGTATACGCTTACCCTTTTGCCGAGACTCGAAGGTATGAAAAACGAGGCCCCAAAGGTTGTTGCTGCTTGTTGTCGATGGTACATCTGTTGCAAGGAGAACACAGATCTGCGTTCAGGCCAAGGCACCCCCACAGTCTAGATTCACGGCCACCCCCGCGGCTAGGGCTAGGCACTTCTACGGCCCTACGTTGTGCTTGCAGTCGCGCGACAGCGTTGCTGGAGTCTCCGGATGGCTGTGTGGCTGTCTGCGAGCCCAGACGTGCAAAAGGGATCCGGCTGCTTTGCTGTTACGAGATCCGGACGTGCAGAAGAGATATGGCTGCTTTGCTGTTGCGAGATCTGGACGTGCAGAAGAGACCGGTTGCTTTGCTGTTGCGAGATCTGGACGTGCAGAAGAGACTGGTTGCTTTGCCGTTGCGAGATCTGGATGTGCAAAAGAGACCGGTTGCTTTGCTGTTGCGAGATCCGGTGCTATTGCTTGCCTGACGAAGATCCGCTGCTGTTGTTTGGGTAGAAGAGATCCGGCAATGCTGCTGCGTGATGGGCTGCTGAGGAGAGACGTGAAGAGAGAAGCGGCGTTTAGGGCAAGGAGACGCAGAAGAGGAGATAGGAATAGAAGACGTAACGGCCCAGCGGATTACTTGATAACGGGCCCGGATGGTAAGGTTCAAGGCTGAAATTAGGCTTGTCACACACATGTCATGACTTTGTCAAAAGTTTTCACGACTTCGTCTTGGCTTCGTCTCAACCTCGTCAAAACTCGTCTTGTCCTCGTCAAAAGACCTTAATATATAACTAGGGTTTGGTGCTTTTTTTTTATTTTTTTTTATTTTATATGGTGACCAACTTGTTGGAGATTTTGGCTAAGTCTTCATTGTAACCGTTGAGCTTGTCTTGAGACAAGGTGCAATGAGTTGTTCACATGTGTGTCACTATGGTCCGGGTTGCGGGAGGCAAGCCAAGTGACCGGCACTAAGAACAACTAGTATTATAAGGGGAGTCGAATCAAAGCAAGGTGATTCCCGACAAGGTCAACTTGTGCTAGCTTTTAGAAGGCCGACGTTTGGGGCTTTTTAGCCACATTTTATCGGCACACCTTTGGTTCTTAGGCCTTATATTGGCTAAAGAATATGTGGTTAAAAACTGGGAGCAATCCAAGCTCAAATGCTTAGTGAATGTCAATGAAGCAGCTAGTGAGCTTCTTAAGGAGCTACACTAGCTTGAGCTAAGATATTGAGTATTTGAGGATCTTGGAGCTTACCCTAGCTATATTAAAGTGAATGAAGCTCATTGGAAGTGTTTGGACCAAGAAAAATAAGCTAGCTCTAAGCTAGCTCCGGGGAGCGGTTTTGGGCTCCCTATGTGGGCCTCGGGCCTCGGGCTTTCTAGGGCTTCAAGGCCCATCTTCCAAGTAACTTCCATAACCGTTTTTAACCGCTTTTAACCGCTTTTAACTTCCCAAAACCGTGGCCCTCTATGCCTATAAAAGGGAGAGTCATTTGCACTTGATTCTACATTCGTTTTTGCAACAATAAAGCTTCTAGTTCCATTGTATTGACATTGGATAGGCCTTCTTATAAGCTTGTTTGCAAAACTCGAAAGACCAGTATAGTTTCTTTGTATTGACAAAGGATAGGCATCCATCTTAGTTTGGTTTTGTATTGACAAAACCTAGGAATACCCTTTCTACAAAGTAAGACAAGTCTCTTACTTAGTCTTTATAACGTGTAACGTTTTATCCTACTAAGGTATTTGGATATTCCCGGTGTAGGGGAGAATACACTTAGAAGGAAAATTCATTTATGAATGACTCATTACATTATCCAAGTCAAAGGTTTTAACATATAACAACCGGTTTATAAGACGTGTAATTGAACTTAACTTCTATTAGAGTTTTGTCTACTCCCTTTTGGAGATTACAAACTCTTGCTTGAGTTTTGTCTACTCCTTTGGAGACTACAAACTCTTGATTGAGTTTTGTCTACTCCTTTGTGGAGATTACAAACTCTTGGTTGAGTTTTGTCTACTCCTTTGGAGACTACAAACTCTTGATTGGGTTTTGTCTACTCCTTTGCGGAGATTACAAACTCTTGGTTGGGTTTTGTCTACTCCTTTGTGGAGATTACAAACCCTTCGTTAATAACTAGTTTTTAGTTCAAGATAATTATATTAATTTGTTTGGCAATTGGGAGAACCGTCTACTCACATAAGTGAGACTACGGCCCTTTGGTCTAAAACCGGACACCGAAATTCCAACAATCTTCTAAGTGTATTTATTGTTAATTGTTTTGTAGGATTGGATTGATCAATAATGAGTAAGTCGTTAATGACAGAAATGACTTCTCGTTTTGGGAAGTTGGATAAGTTTGAGGGTGTAGACTTTAGGAGGTGGCAAAAGAAAATGCACTTCCTCTTGACTACACTAAAAGTCGCTTATGTACTCACTACACCTAGACCGGCCGAGCCGGTTGATGATATGGTGGAGGAGATAGAGGCTGTCCGACGAAGGAGCAAATGGGATAATGATGACTACATATGTCGTGGTCATATTCTCAATGGCATGAGTGATGCATTGTTTGATGTCTACCAAAGTGTAGAGTCATCAACATCAATGTGGGATCAACTGGAGTCTAAGTACATGGCGGAGGATGCTTCATCTCGCAAATTCTTAGTCTCGGATTTGAACTCATATAAAATGGTAGACTCAAGGCCGGTAATGGAACAATACAATGAATTGCTCCGGATTCTTGGGAGGTTCACTCAACATGCCATGCATATGGATGAGGCCATTGCGGTTTCGTCTATAATGGATAAGCTCCCCCCTTCGTGGAAGGACTTCCGCCATGTGCTAAAGCACAAGAAGGAAGAACTCACGTTGGTGGAACTTGGCTCTCACCTTCAAATTGAACAAGGCCTTAGGGCACAAGAAGGGGGACTCAAGAAGGAAGATAAAACTTCTACTTCCCACGAGGCCAACATGATGGATGGCAAGGGCAAAAGGAAGAGGTTCAAAGGAAAGGACAAAGGCAAGGACAAGGGAAATAAGTCCAAGAAGTACAAAAAGGATAATGTTGACAAGAAACCAAAAGGTTCTTGTTGGAAGTGTGGCAAGACTGGCCACTTCAAGCGGGATTGCAAGGTTAAGGACGATGGATCCAAGGGTGGAGGCCAAAGTGGCCAAAACCCATTAAACCAAGGTGACTCACTTATGAGTCTTGATTCTAACTTTGATATAAATTCTGATTTGAATTATGTGTCATTGACTTTTGAATGTTTGTCCATGCAGGATGATGACCTTGGATGGTGGGTGGACTCGGGTGCAACAACTCATGTTTGCAAAGATCGGCGTTGGTTCAAGACATACGCTGTTGCAAACGATGGAGCACTCATACATATGGGAAACGAGTCTACCACCCCCATTCTAGAAAGAGGACGGGTTGATCTGTACTTCACAAGTGGCAAGACTCTAGTCTTGTCAAATGTACTACATGCACCGGCCATTAGAAAGAATGTGGTTTCTGGTGGTGTACTCAATAGGCTTGGCTTCAAACAAGTCATAGAAGCCGACCGCTATGTATTATCTAGGAGAGGAACATTTGTAGGCTTTGGCCATTGGAACAATAATATGTTTCTTCTCTCTTTATGTAATAAACTTTCTAATAGTAATATAAACAAGAACAATTTGTTTACATTGTCTTCTTCTTCTTCTTCTTCTTCAAATTGTGATTTTGTTAAATGGCATGCACGACTTGGACACGTTCATTTTAAGCTTATGAATGACATGACTAAGGATGGTATTTTACCTAAACTTGACTTGCCAAAAGACAAGTGTAAAACGTGCATGTTGACCAAGATTACAAGACTTCCATTTCCTAGAGTTGAAAGAGAACAATCAATGCTCGGCTTAGTCCACTCGGATCTAGGCGACTTGCATTCTACTCCTTCATTAGGAAAGAAGAAGTATTACGTAACATTCATAGATGATTACTCTAGGTATTGTTACGTATATCTACTCTTTGCAAAGAGTGATGCCTTAGACAAATTCTATGTATTCAAGAATGAATCTGAGTTACAACAAGGTACCTTAATAAAAAGACTACGCACGGATCGTGGTGGTGAATTTATGGATAAGGAATATTTCGAGAGTGTCGGGATCATACATGATACCACGGCACCTTACACACCACAATCAAATGGTGTGGCCGAACGAAAGAACCGAGTGCTTAAAGAGATGGTCAATGCCATGTTATCTTACTCAGGTCTTAAGCATTCGTTTTGGGGTGAAGCTATGCTCACGGCAAACTACTTGCTTAATCGTGTTCCAAACAAAAGAAGCAAGAAGACTCCTTATGAACTATGGTTCAAAAGGAAGCCAAACCTACATTACTTACGAGTTTGGGGATGTCGAGCCATAGTAAGGCTCAATGACAACAAACGTAAAACTTTAGGTGAAAAAGGTGTTGAGTGTGTATTCATTGGCTATGCAGAACACTCCAAAGCTTATAGGTTCTATGTGATAGAACCAAATGACTTCATCTCGGTTAATACCGTAATAGAGTCTAGGGATGCCATCTTTGATGAAGATCGCTTCACCTCGGCTCCTAGGCCTAGGGAAGTGATCAACATGACTTTAGATGAGGAACACCCAAACAAGCATCGTAGGATTCAAGATGAATCCTGGGAAGCATCTCACGGGCTTGACTTGCCAGATATTGCTCCTATGAGCAATAATTTGTCCCAAAAATCAATTTTCCAAGTGTTCTTGGTTGAAGGGTCAAGGGATAATGAAATGGATCGTCACTCTTACTTTCACATGGATGAGGATCCAAAGACATTTGATGAGGCCATGAAGTCTCAAGATGTTGCCTTTTGGAAGGAAGCAATCCAAGAGGAGATGGACTCCATTATGGGCAATCATACATGGGACTTAGCCAACCTTCCTTCCGGTTGCAAACCTTTGGGATGCAAATGGACCTTCAAGAGGAAGATGAAAGTTGACGGTTCCATTGACAAGTTTAAAGCACGCTTGGTCATCCAAGGCTTTAGACAAAGGGAAGGTGTCGATTACTTTGACACATATGCTCCAGTGGCTAGGATTACAACCATTAGGTTATTAATAGCTATGGCGGCTATACATAATCTAGTGATTCATCAAATGGATGTCAAGACAGCATTCCTTAATGGTGATCTAGATGAGGAAGTGTATATGAGACAACCTGAAGGGTTTGTTTTAAAAGGACAAGAGCACAAAGTATGTCGCTTGGTCAAATCCTTGTATGGACTAAAGCAAGCTCCAAAACAATGGCATCAAAAGTTTGATGATGTTGTATTGTCAAATGGATTTAAGATAAATCACGCTGACAAGTGTGTCTATAGTAAGTTTGATCATACCGGTCAAGGTGTGATCATATGCTTATATGTTGATGACATGTTGATCTTTGGAACAAACCAAAGACAAGTAGATCTTACTAAGGATTTCTTGTCCACTAAGTTTTCTATGAAAGACTTAGGTGAGGCGGATGTGATTCTAGGCATAAGAATCAAACGTGATGCTAAAGGCTTAAGCCTCACGCAATCACACTACATTGAGAAGATTGTCAAACGCTTCCAATGTGATAAAAGTACAATTGTTAGTACTCCTATGGACTCAAGTGAGAAGTTGAAGCCCAACCAAGGATCAGATGTCTCTCAACTTGAGTATGCACAAGTAATAGGATGTTGCATGTATGCAATGATAAGCACTAGGCCAGATATTGCTTTTGCTATTGGTAAATTGAGTAGGTACACAAGTTGTCCTAGCTCACAACATTGGAAGGCACTAAGGCGTGTGCTTAGGTACCTCAAGGGGACCATGGGTTTTGGCATCTTGTACAGTAAGTATCCTTCAGTGATAGAAGGCTACTCGGATGCGTCATGGATCACTAATCTAGATGATCACTCATCCACCACAGGATGGGTTTTCTTGTTAGGTGGTGGTGCCATTTCGTGGGCTTCAAAGAAGCAAACATGCATCACAACCTCGACCATGGAGTCCGAGTTTGTGGCACTTGCCGCTGCCGGCAAGGAAGCTGAATGGCTAAGAAATTTGGTTCTAGAAATTCCTCTATGGCCAAAACCGGTTTCTCCTATCTCGATTCATTGTGATAGTGCGGCTACGTTGGCTAAAGCTTATAGCCAAACGTACAATGGGAAATCAAGACATCTTGGTGTGAGACATAGCTCGGTTAGAGAGCTCATAACTCACGGTATAATATCGGTCGATTTTGTGAGAACCCACAATAATCTAGCCGATCACTTAACCAAGAGCTTGGCTAGGGACTTAGTTCAAAATTCAGCCAAGGGGATGGGGTTAACGACCTAAATTGATAACGACTTGTCGTGGGACACCCAATTCGCCTATGGCTTGATGCCTTAGCCGAATTCAATGAGGAAAGACCATTCCAAGAAGTTGTGAGCATAAAATGTCCATCCAAGGTAATGCTCTGTGCCTATATAATATGTATAGTTTGAAATATGTAATTTCTTAACAACGCTTTTGAAAAATTGCAATTATAGGTGCAAGATCAAAAGAGAGTTGGCTACGTGAACGTGAAGTGTCAAGGCTTCTTCGAGGGAGTAGATGGTCGACTCGCCTATATGTTCATTAAAGGATTAGGACACAATAGCCTTTAAATGTGTCATTTATTTGTAAAGGAAATGTAAATTTCGTGTATGTTGCCTTCATGTACTTAAACAAGTTGAGTGGTTCAATCCATTAGGACACCACAATTCTTTAGTGCAGAATGTGTAATTATACTAATTCAATAAATTCAATCGAAAGACATTTATGATTATGCGAATATTTTGTTTGGATGTATGTCTATTAAAAGTTTCTTGACTTTGCTCAAATGGGGGAGGAATGTTGGAGATTTGGGCTAAGTCTTCATTGTAACCGTTGAGCTTGTCTTGAGACAAGGTGCAATGAGTTGTTCACATGTGTGTCACTATGGTCCGGGTTGCGGGAGGCAAGCCAAGTGACCGGCACTAAGAACAACTAGTATTATAAGGGGAGCGAATCAAAGCAAGGTGATTCACGACAAGGTCAACTTGTGCTAGCTTTTAGAAGGCCGACGTTTGGGGCTTTTTAGCCACATTTTATCGGCACACCTTTGGTTCTTAGGCATTATATTGGCTAAAGAATATGTGGTTAAAAACTGGGAGCAATCCAAGCTCAAATGCTTAGTGAATGTCAATGAAGCAGCTAGTGAGCTTCTTAAGGAGCTACACTAGCTTGAGCTAAGATATTGAGTATTTGAGGATCTTGGAGCTTACCCTAGCTATATTAAAGTGAATGAAGCTCATTGGAAGTGTTTGGACCAAGAAAAATAAGCTAGCTCTAAGCTAGCTCCGGAGAGCGGTTTTTGGCTCCCTATGTGGGCCTCGGGCCTCGGGCTTTCTAGGGCTTCAAGGCCCATCTTCCAAGTAACTTCCATAACCGTTTTTAACCGCTTTTAACCGCTTTTAACTTCCCAAAACCGTGGCCCCCTATGCCTATAAAAGGGAGAGCCATTTGCACTTGATTCTACATTCGTTTTTGCAACAATAAAGCTTCTAGTTCCATTGTATTGACATTGGATAGGCCTTCTTATAAGCTTGTTTGCAAAACTCGAAAGACCAGTATAGTTTCTTTGTATTGACAAAGGATAGGCATCCATCTTAGTTTGGTTTTGTATTGACAAAACCTAGGAATACCCTTTCTACAAAGTAAGACAAGTAAGTCTCTTACTTAGTCTTTGTAACGTGTAACGTTTTATCCCACTAAGGTATTTGGATATTCCCGGTGTAGGGGAGAATACACTTAGAAGGAAAATTCATTTATGAATGACTCATTACATTATCCAAGTCAAAGGTTTTAACATATAACAACCGGTTTAAAAGACGTGTAATTGAACTTAACTTCTATTAGAGTTTTGTCTACTCCCTTTTCGAGATTACAAACTCTTGCTTGAGTTTTGTCTACTCCTTTGGAGACTACAAACTCTTGATTGAGTTTTGTCTACTCCTTTGTGGAGATTACAAACTCTTGGTTGAGTTTTGTCTACTCCTTTGGAGACTACAAACTCTTGATTGGGTTTTGTCTACTCCTTTGCGGAGATTACAAACTCTTGGTTGGGTTTTGTCTACTCCTTTGTGGAGATTACAAACCCTTGGTTAATAACTAGTTTTTAGTTCAAGATAATTATATTAATTTGTTTGGCAATTGGGAGAACCGTCTACTCACATAAGTGAGACTACGGCACTTTGGTCTAAAACCGGACACCGAATTTCCAACACAACTTACATAAAATGATAAAATTAAAGTTAGACATAAGATTAGGTATCTTAAAGAGGTCAAGGTCCCTAAAACTCGGTTTGGCTCGGAATTAATCGGAAATAAATTTTCCGGTTATTACAGCTGAATTGTGGAAAATCCAGCCCCTTTTATAGGAGAAGTATCTTCCAAGGATAATAATATCTTAAAAAGATAATATCCTATAAAATATATCATATCTCTAAAATAGATCTCCCAAAAATAAGATCTTCCTTCTAGAAATCCAGACCAAAAATATAAGATATCTTCTTCCCAAAAATAAAAGATCTCAGCCCAAAAATATGATCTCGCCGGCGACAGGGTGTTCGCCTCGGTCGGGGCGCTCCTCAAGATCACCTCGGTTGAGGTGACACTGTAGCTTACCGAGGTGACTTTCAACTAAATGTGAAATCTCTCAAATTTGGTACAAAGTAAATCTTCTTCATTAATTCCTTGCTTCTTGAGTTCTTCCTTAAGCTCCAGAAAGTAGCTCCTATGACTTCTTAGCTCCTTAGCTCCATTTTAGTCCAAAATGTGTCATTTTAATTACGATTACAACGAAACTTAGTGTAGACCTCGATTTCCGTAAAGGTAGATGAAACAACAATATAATCACATAATATACATCCATACATGCAGATTTATGAAGATAAAACGTCTAAACAAGTCTCAAAATATAGACTATAATACATGCTATCAAAATACCCCATACTTGTCACTTGCTTGTCCCCAAGCAAGTTCCAAATCTTAAGTATAAGATAGAATGGATTATAGGTCAAAAAGATCAATGAAAAGTATTTCAAAACATTTTTGGTGGTGTGTTCCCCTCATAGATCACTCTAAGAGAATACTTCATGGTAAATAAAATCAAAACATGATCAAAATATGTTATAAATATAAGAAAGCTGTTCATCTTTGCATAAAATCATAGAATGCATAATAAACCACAATTATCGAAATTAATTATGTATAATCCAGTTTAAACCTCCAAGTCAATCAACAAGCTCGAGGTCTCAAGGGCTTTTCAAAAGAAGTGAAGAAACGTGTAAGGGTGGGATGTAAATAGGGAATGTGGTGCTAGAATCTGGGAAAAGGATCTTACTTCACTTTCTTTGAAATTCAACATCTTCCACCAATAAGCTTTGCTTATTTTACTTTTTGGGATGCATGGATAGAGGTGTACAATAACCGAAGCCTAGGAGATCAGCAATCATCAATTTCTGGAGATGCCTCAAACCCTTGATGCACATACCATGACCCGTTAGGAATATCGCTCAATCCGACTTTGGGAAGACACAAACACCCGGCTATGTGAATGGTGCCAAGTTACTCATCATCATGATTGACTTCCCCAAACCTATTTTGTTTCTTTCTAACACTTTCAGCCAACATCTCAACTTCACTTTCACTTGCTTTTCACTTGCTTTTCACTTGCTTACTTCCAAATTCCCGGATAGGTAAAGGGAGGCAAATATGTATATGAGGGGCTAAAGCATGATCAAGAAGAAGAAGAGAAGATAATGAATTGCCTTAATCATCCCAGGAAGAATGTGATAGAACTCATCATTGGTGTCAACTTTTAAATTCAACATGATTTTGATAAAAACAAAGTATCAAACATGCCAAAATTTCAAACAAAGCATTTTGCAACTTAAACATATCATAAAACCTTTCAAACATATAAAGATTTCAAAACCAATCTGCAAACAGAATCATCACTGAGGTCATATCCAGAAAAGAAGCACAAAATGTTTCGAAAAATCTCTCAGTTAAACTGCCTCGGTCGAGGTGTTCTATGTCATCCGAGGTGCTTTACCTCGTTTGGCCAAAATCATCCCGGTCGAGGTCAAAAATTTTTTTTGTTTTTCTTAAACCAGTTTTTGACGTTTTTCTCAAACAAAAACCTGTATGCATGCATGTAATCTCAGATAAACACATAGAGCATAATAAAATCATAAATATCCAACTAGAGTCATACAAGCATACACGCAATGTCAAGTAAATACATCCACGTACCCCATATTTGGGACACGTTGTCCCAATGGGTCAAAATAAGTCTAAAACAAGAGAACTCACCGGGCATGCTGAGCTGCGAAAATAAATAATAAAGAAAATCCATACTAGCTCTAGTCTTGATCTGCTGGTGGTGGTGGTGGTGGATATGGGATGAAGGGATGCTGAGATGGATCGAACGGATAACCCATAGTGTGCTAAAACTGGATCTCCATCATCCTCCATTGGTAGTGCTGGCTCTCCATAAGCTCCATCATTTCTAATGACAAGGCGGCGTAACAGTCGATCACCTTGTCCGTCAGCTCATCAATCCGTCGGTGAGCTACGGGATCTCACTGTCTGCGGACTCTACGCCTAGCAGGTCGTGATGGTGTTGTAGTTGCCTCCTCCTCTGTCGCTTCATCATCCAGGTCGACAATCGGCACACTCGGACCAGCTGTATTTGTACCAGTCTCCATGGCAGCCCCGCCATCATCATACTCATCCACCTACTGAGCTGGTGCAGCATCTCTAGCATCCTCTATATAGGGCAACCAAGCGGAAGACTAGTACTGTGGATCGAAGACTGAAAACTGATCTGACCATGGAATTCCCTGAGGGGCAGTCTGCTCCCAAGGCATCGCTACATATGGTGTAGTGAGGCCACGAGGAACCAATATCCTCCTCCTGATCATCTCCTGATGTCCAACCGGCTTTGCAGCCGCCATCAACGTACAAGCACTCAAGTCTAGACCCATAACTGCAGCGATATGAGTCACCATCCCTCCACAGCAAATATCTCCCTTTGACTTGCCCTTGATCCGGTGTAGATCCTCAGCTAGCATGCCTCCAAATTTAGGCACTCCTCTAGTAACCATGCAGAACAGGCTCAACAACTCTCCTTGTCTGATCTTCTGGGGCGTCTTAGTACGCGCCAGAAGAGTCTCACTAAAAATACGGTGGGCTAGATGGAATGCTAAATGAAAAATAATGCGCTCCCTGAAGTCTCCAGGTATCCATCTGCCAGCATGCTCCACCACATAGGCAATCAGCCCCTAGAACTGTCGAGCCACTGCTCGAGAAGGGAAGTCAGTCATTGTAGGGGTCGAGAAGCCAAAAATGTCTCGGAATTGATCCATGGGAACCATGTAATTCCGGTTCAGTAACCGGTACTTTATGTTGTTCCTCTCAGGCATGTGAGTGACAGAACTCACAAACTTCATCGTCGGATCAAGGTAGGTTGGAGCTCGGATCTCCACAAACTGCTCCAGCCCTACCATAGCTATCATCTTCTTCAAGTCCTCCACAACGTGGAGGCACTCGAAGGCTGGAACATCCAAAAAGCACGGGGCAATCACGGGGCGCCCGCTAATGCTATCAAAGTCTGCCTAGTGATGCTCGTGAATCACCGGGATAGAAGGTCGAGAAGAAGGGGAAGAAGAAGAACCACTGGGAGCATCTCTCAAAACCAGCCAACGATCAAAAAGAGAACTCATAATTTCTACTGACAAGGTCACCTCGGTCGGTCTAACAAACTTAAGAACACCTCGGCCGAGACACAACTCGACTAGACCGAGGCAAAGTGTTGTTCGATTTCTCCTTTCTGATTTTCAATTCTTTTCCCTAAAAAACACTACCAATTGATTCCTATGGGGTACTTATACTCTTTTCAGCAATAAGATGTGGCAACCAAATCCAAAAATCTCTAACATCAGTAAAGAGAGGAGAAGTTAGGGTTTTTCTGAGAATTTACCCCAAATTGAGTCGATTCGAGGCGTTTATCTTGCACATTGTTGCTTGTAATCTGATCCTCTTGCTTTTTCTTGCGAGATCGGAGCAAAAAATCGTGGAAAACGATCGAAAAACAAAGAAGCGAGATGAGGGGCAACCGTGGTCGAGAAGAGGGTTGGGAGGGAAGAGAGAAATCTCTTCGCCTTTTATACCCCTCGCCGATTCTGATATCAACTCGGTCGAGATGGTCCCGACCGGACCGAGGTGGCTGATTGGGTTGTCAGTTTCTCGAACTTATGTCCTTCTAGTGTTGCTCCTGAGTAGTAATCCTTCCTTAGAAAGTACCTGGAATCTGTCTAGGACGCCAAAAACAAAACAAAGCAAAGCAAAAGCAAACTATCTAAAACTAAACTAGAAAAAAGGGAAAAGAAAGCAATATCTTGGGTTGCCTCCCAAGAAGCACTTGATTTAAGGTTGCTAGTTGGACCGTACGGTATTCCTAAACAAGATATAGTGGTGCAATCTTCTCTTCCTGGACTTCCGGTTGGTACTTCTTAATCCTATGACCATTGACCTTGAAGCTTCCGCTTGTTTCTCCCCAAATCTCAATTGAACCATAAGGGAAAACATGTTTCACAATGTAAGGTCCAGTCCATCTAGATTTCAACTTACCTAGAAAGAGGCGAAGATGGGAGTTGAAGAGTAGAACTAAATCTCCGTCTTTGAAGTCCTTAGGAATGATATGCTTGTCATGCCATTTCTTTGTTCTTTCCTTGTAGATCTTGGCATTCTCATAAGCGTTTAAGCGCAGCTCTTCCAACTCGTTGATATCCAATAGCCTCTTCTCTCCGTCTTCCTTGATATCGAAATTCAACCATTTGATTGCCCATACGCCTTGTGCTCTAACTCAACGGGCAGATGGCAAGACTTCTCATACACCAAATTGTAAGGGGTGGTACCAATGGGGGTCTTGAATGCGGTCCTATAAGCCCAAAGAGCGTCATCCAACTTCATGAACCAATCCTTCCTCGTCCTAGAGACGGTCTTCTCCAAAATTGCCTTAATTTCTCTATTTGAGATCTCGACCTGTCCACTAGTTTGAGGGTGATAAGGGGTGGCTACCTTGTGGGTTACCCCATACTTCGATAGAAGTGTCTTAAACTTCCGGTTGATGAAATGTGTTCCTCCGTTGCTAATGATGATACGTGGTGTCCCAAAAAGAGGGAAGATAGTCTGATTGGAGAACTTCACAACCACCATGGCGTCATTAGTGGGAGAGGCAATGGCTTCCACCAATCTAGAGACATAATCAACAGGTAGGAGAATGTAGAGGTTCCCTACGGATGATGGGAAAGGTTGATAACACGATTTATGACTAGTTTTTAGGTAATCATTTAGATAGATTTCTCGCTCATTCATGCATGGTTTATGTTAGCATGAAATATTGTGATATTTTAGGCACTTTTTCTAAGAGTATTTGATTCATATTGATAGTCTTTGATTTAGCAATGTTGCATTTGTGAGCTAGTTTGCCTATATTGTCGATATGGATGTCTACACTAGCTTTATGTTGATTATAGGTGATTGAGAGTCATTTCCGAACGAAATCAAGCAAAGAAGAGCTGATTGAGTATGTCCATGGATTGAGGGCATTATTGGGAGCAAAATGGAGTTCAACTTGAGGAATGCACAAGGCTAGGGAAGAATCACGTTCTTGCCCTAAACCACGCTCTAAAATACAGCCGTACTACAAACCACGTTTAGTTCCACGGCCGTGGAACCTTGCAAAGAGAGGCGTGATGCATTCCAGTAACTACTACGGTCGTGGAATCCATGGTTCAAACCGTGACACTTTCCACGCTCTAAATTACGGTCGTGGAACCTTCCACGACCGTGATCTTGGCGATCTTTTTTGCCACATTTTGAAGCCACGATCTTTTGAAGATTGGGCCGGGCCGATACTTTATCTTGCCCTATAAAAAGACGGACGAAGCAAGATTCCGTCTTCCCCGCTTAGACGCACTTTTGCGACCTCGCTTTAGACCTTGGCTTACGCCTTTGCTTAGCGGCACAACCCTCGTTTGGAAGCATTTACATCTCATTGGAGATCGAAGTTCGTGTTGGGATTTTGCCCTAATCTCGCACTTTTGGTGGAGATTGCTGTTGAGATTTCCGGATTGGCGGAAGATCGAAGCATTTGGAAGATTGTTGCAAGAAGATTTCTCTTCTTGTTTAGGTTTGATTTAGAAGACGGATTGACATCCCGTTCTTCCTTCTCTCCTAAGATTGTGTTTGTTTGGCTTACTCTGAATCTATTGACAGTATTCGTTATTGATTGTGACTTTGAGATTGGTTTGAAGTTTATTGAAAGTTTTCGGAAGTTTTCATCTTTCAGTCTTTTAATCTTTGAATTTGATATCAATATGACTGTTATTGGCTAAAAACCCTTAACAATTCTAAGGTGAAGGGTTGATAGTTGTGGCTTAGATGATGATAGATCGATCGTAAACAGATTAGACCCTGAGAGTTAGAGAGAATCGTCGACGAACCCTAAATCACGGTTTGATCTTGAGTTCCACGGCCGTGGAGTCTCAAGATCTACCCGTAATTTCCCTTAAGTTTACGAACCTGCTTTTACTTTAATCCAAAGTTAAAGATTTGCTTTAACTTAGTTTAGGCTTGCCTTTCCTAGGTGGTAGTGAAGCCTCAACAACCTCTACCTCGATTGTGAGTGTCACAACCGTAATCGGTTAAGTTAGTCTTGATCCTTGGATTGCAAGTTTGGGTATCTGACATTAATTCTTTCCTTTAGAACCTTTCTATATTGAAGGCTCAACAACCTGTATAGAGAGTATCTTGTAGGTGGGTCATATAAGGTTTTTGGAACTTCACCGTACGATTACCTTACATTAGTATACCTTTGCATATCTCAACTCTGTCTTTATATCATTAATATATCTTGAATCGATTGCCACAATTGGATACTTGGATCTTTAGGATTGTTGTTTTCCCAATATTTGCAAAGACTCTCATATTTACTTGCTTGATAATCTGCAATTGAATTTGTTCCCACCCAAATCCCTGTGTTCGATACTCTGGAATTCTTGCTTAACTACGTCGATCCGTATACTGCGGGTTCGCTTGCTTGATTCTAGTTTTATAAATTTAAAGCTTATTTGCACACACCTTTAGGGGCGAACAAGTTTTTGGCGCCGTTGCCGGGGATTTGGTTTCGGCCGAATTCGGTAGCCGGTTGTCAAGCTTGGGAGCTTGCTCTCGTTATTTGATATTACTTTGAGTGCATGCGCAGGTCTCGGAACACCAAAAATCTCTTACCTCTTGATCAAGAGCTAGAGAAAACTTTAAGGCAAAAGCGCAAGGAAAAGAAGATGGCTGAAGGACACGAACGTGATCTTCAAGCGGAGTTGGCGGAGAAGGAAGCTCAACTCCAATGGAATGAGACCCTCCGCCAAGATGAAATGGATCGTCATCAATCTCAAGTTAACAATCTACAAGACATGATCTTCCAGATGAGGATAGAGCTAAGCGACCTTAAGAATAAGGGAAGCAAGAAATCCTCAAGGAAATCATCAAGGTCTAGAAGAAAAGGTCACTCATCCGCTGATGATAGTGATTCTTCCATGCCACCGTTAGAGGAGATTGATCCCACGATCAATGTGAATCCTTTCCATCCACGAGGAGCTGCTAATCGTCGTGTTCCACCTAGGAATGCGAGGATCGAACGTGTAGATGAAGAGCCAAGAACTCTTGGCCAGCGGATGGATCCAACACAACAACCACGCCGTTTGGGTGTGAACTTTGATGCTGATGATGTGCAAGGGTTTAGCTTCAACCCTCAAGTCATTACTCTTGTTCGCCAAAACCAATTTGGCGGGACAAGCGCTGAATCTCCACACCAACACTTGCAGAACTTTGAGTGTATGATGGAGACAATGAGGCCAAAGAGCGCTACTACCAACAACTATAAGCTCAAGCCTTTCTTCTTCTCCTTGAAGGGGAAAGCGTTGTCTTGGTATCAAGCTCTTCCTAGTGGAAAACTAGACACGTGGGAAGACCTTTCCGCGGAATTCCTCACCAAATTCTTTCCGCCATCCAAAACGGCAGAACTTAGAGGTAAGATCAATGCATTTTCCATGAGATCTAACGAAAGTTTGTTTCAATCTTGGGAAAGATTTCAGGATTTGCTCTTGGATTGCCATCATCACGGCATATCCAAACTTGCATTGTTGGAGATCTACTACAAGGGGTTAGATGCGGGAACGCAATTCAACCTCCAATCCCTCTCATGTGGAACATTCATGGACATGAGAGAAGATGACGCTTGGGACTTCATTGAGAAGCAAGCAAGGGTCATAGAGAAGTATTCCCACCGGAAAGTGGAGGGAAATCGTGTGGAGCAAGGAGCAAAGCTCACACATGAAGCTCAAAATCAGATTTTCTCCCTCAACAATGAGATCAAAGAGTTGAAGGAGGCTATCAAGACCAACTTCCCAAAGCGACAAGGGAAGGATGTTGGTTATTTGGGCAACAACAATGGCGGCGATAACAATAACCGGAACAACAACCGGAATAACAATTGGAATGGAAACAACAACAACCGGAACAACAATTGGAACAACAATAGGGGTTCAAACAACAACAAGTGGCGCTCCAATCAACAAAATTCCGGTAACTCTTATCCTTCCAACTCTAGTTCACTAACTCCACCTTCCTCTTCCTCTACTCCTTTGAAAAGCCAGGGGGCAATCATCTAATGGAGGAAACAATTCGGGGAAGGAGAAGCCCGATCCCATGTTGGAAACGATTTTGGGAAAGCTTCAAGGGTTGGAGAACCGCTTCATTAAGGTTGATGATCAAATTTCCAAGGTTGACAAAGCTCAAAAAGTTTTGGAAAACCAAATGTTCAACCATGCGGAGGAAGTTCCTAGGAATCAAGGGAAACTTCCAGGAAAGACGGAGGACAACCCTAAAGGAAGGGTTATGGCAATCACAACTAGGAGCGGAGTGACTACCACCGATCCGCAGCCTAAGTTCGTTGAAGTCTCCGTAGAGAAGGACAAGGAGAAAGAGAAGGGGAAGGAGAAGGAAGATGTCTACGTTCCTCCTTCAGCTTATAAACCTCCCCTACCATTCCCTCAATCTAGAGCGAGAGCGCGCCTAGATAAACAATTTGGTAAGTTCATAGAACTCATGAGCAAGCTGCATATTAATATACCATTTATTGATGCTATTGTAGGTATGCCGGCTTATGGCAAGTTCTTGAAGGAGCTCCTCTCTAACAAGAGGAAGCTATAAGACTTCGGAGAGGTTAAGATGAGTTCGGATTCTTCGGATCTCATAAAAACCATGAAGGAGAAAATGCCCCCAAAGCTAAAGGATCCGGGGTCATTTTGCATTCCCATAGGCGTGGGAGATGTCACATACGATGCGTTATGTGACTTAGGAGCAAGTATGAGCATCATACCACTTGCATTGTGTAGGAAGATCGGTTTAGGCGACCCTAAACCGGTGAAGATGACGTTGTACATGGCGGAACGATCCATCACTCGCCCCGTCGGTATTGTAGAAGACGTCCCGGTCAAGCTAGGTAAATTCTTTGTTCCCATTGATTTTGTCGTGCTTGACATTCCTGCAGATAGTCCGGTCCCGATCATACTCGGAAGACCGTTTCTTGCAACTTCCGGCTGCATAGTCGATTGCAAGAATGGTAGACTCGCTTTTGACATAGGAGAGGAGAAAGTAGAGTTCGTTCTTTCTACTCTAGTGAAGGAGCCAATCTTTGATGAGGATATTTTCGATATCCAAGATGAAGAAGGTTTGTCTAGGGAGGAGGTAAGTGCGATTCTCTTTAACGATCCTTTACAAAAGGTTATCACTATGAGTCTAACCAATGTAGGGGAAGAAGAAGAATGCAATGAGGCAATTGAAGCCTTAGAAGCACAAGAAGAGATAGGTGAAGTGGAGTTTGAGAAACTCCACGATGAAGCAGAAAACGTGATAATCCACGGTTATACCCTGTATTCCACGGCCGTGGATTTCACAACCAAAATCGTGCCTCACTCCAGGGAGTTATACGTCGTGGAGAAGATGTGACAACCATATTTCCCTTCCACGCCCTAAACCACGGCCGTGGAGGCCATGAGGAACCCGTAATTTTGGGCGTGGAAACAAGTGATCGTGACACTTCTTCAACTTCTTCTGATTCTTCTCCCACACACTCATCACCCTTAGAAACTTCTAAGGAGACATCGGACGCTTCTCAAGGATCATTGGAAGCTCCGAAAGCAATGGAACTCAAACCACTTCCTACTCATCTAAGGTACGCTTTTCTAGGATCTAATTCTACCTTTCCGGTTATTGTTAGTTCCGATCTAAGCATAGATGAACATAATCAGCTCATGATTGTCCTTAGAAAACATAGGAAAGCTATAGGCTATACTATTGAGGACTTAGTAGGAATTAAACCCTCCCTATGCATGCATAAGATACTAATGGAGGAAGATTTTAGAACTTCAAGACAACCTCAAAGGCGGTTGAATCCGACCATGAAGGAGGTTGTCAAGAAGGAAATTCTCAAGCTTCTTGATGCAGGTATCATCTACCCTATCTCCGATAGTAAGTGGGTGAGTCCGGTCCAAGTAGTTCCGAAGAAGGGAGGAATGACGGTCACCACCAACAAAAACAACGAACTCATTCCTACCCGAACCGTGACTGGATGGTGGATGTGCATAGACTACCGCAAGCTCAACAATGCAATGCGGAAGGATCATTTTCCATTGCCATTCATTGATCAAATGCTTGAAAGGTTAGCACAACATTCACATTTTTGCTACCTTGACGGTTATAGTGGTTTCTTTCAGATTACGATACACCCGGATGATCAAGAGAAGACCACATTCACGTGCCCATGGGGTACGTTTGCTTATAGGAGAATGCCGTTCGGGCTTTGCAATGCCCCAGCCACCTTCCAACGGTGCATGATGGCCATCTTCTCCGAATACGTAGAGGAAATCATGGAAGTCTTCATGGACGACTTCTCCGTAACGGTTCCTCTTTTAACGATTGCCTTTCTAACCTTTCTCTTGTTTTGCAAAGGTGTGAAGACACTAACCTAGTTCTTAATTGGGAGAAGTGTCAATTTATGGTTAAGGAAGGAATTGTGTTAGGCCACTTAGTCTCTAGTAGAGGGATCGAAGTAGACAAGGCTAAGATAGAGACCATAGAGAAGCTTCCTCCCCCAATTTCGGTGAAAGGAATAAGAAGTTTCCTAGGACATGCTGGATTTTATAGACGTTTCATTAAGGACTTTTCTAAGATATCAAAACCTCTCACTAATCTATTGATGAAGGATGCGGTTTTTGAGTTTTCGCAGGAATGTTTGGATGCGTTTAACACCATTCGGCAAGCTCTAATTTCAGCACCTATTATCCAACCCCCGGATTGGACTCTTCCCTTTGAGATTATGTGCGATGCTAGTGACGTAGCTATTGGAGCTATTCTTGGACAACGAAAGGAAGGGGCGACCCATGCCATATACTATGCTAGCAAGACACTAGATGAAGCGCAGCTCAACTACACCACTACCGAAAAAGAGTTTTTAGCCATTGTCTATGCTATTGACAAGTTTCGCTCTTATCTTGTAGGTGCAAAGGTGATTGTCTACACGGATCATGCTGCGATCCGGTACCTCCTTGCGAAGAAAGATGCGAAGTCAAGGCTAATTAGATGGATTCTTCTCCTACAAGAATTCGATCTTGAGATCCGCGACAAGAAAGGTTCAGAAAATTCTGTTGCGGATCATTTGAGTCGCCTAACACATCTAGAGGACGACCATTTACCCATCGACGACTCCTTCCCGGACGAACACCTACACCTTATTGAGGAGTGCATCGATGTGATCTCCAAAGGTAACGAACCATGGTTTGCTGATTTTGTTAACTATTTGGTTTGTCAGGAGATACCACCCGGACTATCCTACGCACAAAGGAAGAAGTTCTTTAAGGACGTCCGTGAATACTATTGGAACGAGCCTCTCCTCTTCAAGAGAGGTCCGGATGGCATCATTCGGCGATGTGTGCCGGAAGATGAGATGCAAAGTGTCATCTGTCATTGTCATTCACTACCTTGTGGAGGACACGCTAGTTCGAACAAGACTAGCGCAAAGGTATTGCAATCTGGATTCTTTTGGCCTACTTTGTTTAGAGATGTGCAATCCTTTGTTTCCTGCTGCGATGCTTGTCAAAGAACAGGCAATATCTCTAGGAGGAATGAGATGCCCCTCAACAACATCCAAGAGGTGGAGATTTTCGACGTTTGGGGAGTCGATTTCATGGGACCATTCCCATCCTCTTGTGGAAACCAATACATACTATTGGCGGTGGATTATGTTTCTAGATGGGTGGAAGCAATTGCCTCTCCCACCAATGATGCCATGGTGGTTGTTAAGTTCTTCAACAAGACCATCTTCCTGCGATTTGGGACACCAAGGACGATCATTAGTGATGGAGGTTCTCACTTCATTGCCCGGCGCTTTGAAGCTCTTCTAGCTAAGTATGGGGTTACTCACAAGATCGCTACCCCTTACCATCCACAAACGAGTGGACAAGTTGAGATCTCAAATAGGGAGATCAAAGGAATCTTAGAGAAGACGGTTTCAAGGACTAGGAAGGATTGGTCCTTGAAGCTTGACGATGCATTATGGGCATACCGGACTGCATACAAGACTCCCATAGGAACCACACCATACAACCTTGTGTATGGGAAGTCTTGTCACTTGCCGGTAGAGTTGGAACACAAAGCTTTTTGGGCTATCAAGTGGTTGAACTTCAGCATGAAAGAAGCGGGAGAGAAGCGTCTCCTAGATATCAATGAGCTGGATGAACTCCGCTTGAACGCTTATGAAAACGCTAAGATCTATAACGAGAGAGCAAAGCGTTGGCATGATAAGCATATCATTCCAAAGGACTTCAAAGAAGGAGATCAAGTTCTCCTCTTCAATTCAAGGTTTCGCCTCTTTCCAGGTAAGCTTAAATCTCGTTGGACCGGACCTTTTCTAATTAAGCGTATTTTCCCCCATGGTGCAGTTGAAGTATGGGGTGAAGCAAGCGGAACTTTTAAGGTGAACGGCCAACGACTCAAGAAATATACGCCGGAACTCCAAGCTGAGGAGTTCGCGCCTACCGCACTCGAATAAGTGTGAGATTGGTCTAGCTACAGACCTTAAACAAAGCGCTTCTTGGGAGGCAACCCAAGGTATTGCATTTTTGTTTTTGTTTTCGATTCATAGATTAGCTTAGCATAAACGTTTTTTGCTTTGTTTTTGCCTTCGATTCCTTCCGGTATGTTCGTGTTTTTGGATGTAGGAACGATGGAAAAGGGAAAGGGAAGGATAATGTCGAAGAAAAGTGACGAAATTTGGACTTTGGAGCTTTACAGAGGGTTCCACGGCCTAAACCACGGTCGTGACAGCTACAGTACCCGTAATTTCCAAAAGCCTTTGAAAAATCACCAAAACCACGGTTCCGTACACTTCCACGGCCGTGGAACACCCCGACAGACCGTGATTTTCAAAAATTTTTCCTGTGACTATATAAGCCACATTCTTCACAAAAATCACCCAAAAATCCCTCTTCCACGCCCTAATTGCCGAAATCCATGACCCTCTCTCAAATCCTCGTTTCCTAATCGTTTTCAACGATTCTTCTTCCTAAACTGAAGCATATTCAACCACAAACAAGATCCAAGCGACGAATCGAGCGGAAATTCACCAACGAACGCGCAATTCGGATTTTTCAATCCGAAAAATAGGTTTTTCCTCTCTTCTTGATTCTTGCCGATTTGGTTCGTTTTTGTTAGAGATTTTTAGGAAGAACTGACTGAGATTGGAAGAAATTAGATTAGGACTGCCTGTTGTGGAGATTGATTGCTGATTTGCTGAGATTTGTGATTTTCTGAGACGAATCACGGTCTCTGGGGGAATTACGGCCGTGGTTTCCAAAAGAACAGCCCGTAATTTTCAACAGAATGGACTTTGTAAGGAGAGTTTCGGGGAGGATCAAGGAGAAGAAGAATGATCAGAATAAGAAAAGGAAGGGTAATCCCTCCTCCTCCTCATCCTCTAGGGCACCACCACCCTCTTTCCCTTCACCTCCATCCTTACCTTCACCCCCATCCTCACCTCCTCACCCTAGAATCCCGACCATACACGACGATCATCTCGATGCACTCGAGAGGATCAAGGAGAGGCCAGTGATTGGCCCTAGATACTTGTTGTTGGAGGATCTAGCTCCTCTCAACATTGTTGATGATCTTACTTGGCTCTTGGATAGAGCCGGACTTATTGTCTTCTCGGCTATCCGAGAAGACGCCTATGAGGAGATTACACGGGAGGTTGTGACATCTTTTGAGCACAGCCATGTAGACAGGACCGTCTCTTTCCGTCTCATGGAAAGAGACTACCATTTGAGCATCCGTGAGTTTGGGACAATTTTCGGGTTTCAGGAGACCTTTAACGGTCGATTTCCTAGTGGTGTTTACGCCAAGGATTTTTGGGAGGAGGTGGCGATGATTTACGCTAGCGAGGACCGCTGGCAGCCCGCTGACACCAAGGCTAGGTTGATGTACCACCTAGCCTTGAAGATTGTTCATCGTGTTCTTTCGGAGTGTCTCTTTCCTAGGACGGAGACGCCCTAAAAGATCAAGACGGATGAGCTCTTCTTGCTCTACTCCATGTTGTATGGACGCCGTGCTGATTGTGCTACTCTCTTGGCTGCTACTATGAGCAAGCTCAAGAATAAGAAGAAGGGCAACATAGGATATGGTGGGATAGTTACCCACATTGCTAGGAGCTTTGGTGTTGATTTTTCTGCTTGCACCCGTATACCGGCCGTACCTTTAGGGCTACATGCTTTCATGACTAGGGGTCTCATTTTCTCCACACATAGAGGTCCGCCTTATGCGGGCATGCCATGGGAGAGCAGGACGGGTAGGGGTATAGAGTGGCTACCGGAGTACTCCATTATGGCGGGACGCCATAATTGGAAGGAGACGTTCGCTGCCATGCATGCGAACAGGATAGCAGCTCCCCCATATGTCCCACCGCAGGTTGTTGAGGAGGAGATGGGAGATCAGTTTGAGAGTGGAGGAGGAGCTGAGGAGGAGTTTGGCACGTTTCCGGATCAGCCGGAGGTGGCCCCCGATGCACCTAGACGTTCACCACGTCCAGCTAGAGCTTCAGGCACGTCTTCTCGCCGCGCTAGCGTGAGTGAGAGGCCGTGGATGACCACACCTCCTACATGGTATGGCATTCCCCCTCCTTGGTCTACAGAGCAGACAACAGCACCAGCACCACCACCAGCACCATCCGACGCTCCAGCATGGTATAGTCAGGCCCCGGGATGGTACGAGCAGATGCCGGATTGGGCTACCGGACTTTCAGAGAGAGTAGGAGCATTGGAGATCCGAGCCGATGCTAGAGACGGACGCCTAGACGACCTCGACCACATGATGAGGGATGTCTACCGCCAGCAGTTTGGGCGGTTCTATGATCCTAGCTTCTCTCCATTCCCGCCTCCACCAGCGCCGCAGTGATGAGAGTTTGATGATTGACCGTTCGCTTTAGACATTCCGCCACCACCTTGTGAGTTTCTTTTTCTTTTTCTTCTTTTCTTTCTTTCTTTTGAACATTAGGGACAATGTTCGTCCTAAGTATGGGGTGGAATGTACTAAAAGTTTGTAATAACTCTTACTCACTATGCTTGCTTCTATTCGAGACTATTTGCATGTTCATTATATTGTTGCACGTTTCATTATTGCACTGCATGAAAAAGAACTTGAAAAACCCATAAAAATTGAAAAATTTTGAAAATTTTGTGCTTCTAATGAATTGAGATGATTTCTATGATAATCACTACTTGTGAATTGAGTTTGATGACAATTGCATGCTTAAAAGAATAGTGAATTGAAAAGAATTTGAATGAATGAATTTTACCTCTTTTGCAAGTTTCATAATGTGATGAATGTTATCTAAATCATGTTGAGAAATTGAAGTTGAAATCACACTATAAGTTCCTATACTTCTTGTTGAGATGATTAAGGCAATTCGATTTTTCTTTCTTCTTTCTTTGATCATTTTAGCTCCTCATTGAAATATTGACCTCCTTTACCTATCCGGGAATTTGGAGAAGTGAATGAAAAAGGCATGTTTGATGTGGGAGGGCCATGAGAGCAATTATTTGCAATCAAAAGAATAGAAAGGAATTCTAGGTTTGGGGAAGTCAATCATGATGATGAGTAACTCGGCACCATTCACATAGCCGGGTGTTTGTGTCTTGCCAAAGTCGGATTGAGCGATATTCCTAGCGGATTATGGTATGTGCGCTAAGGGTTTGAGGCATCTCATAAAAATTGAGAAACGCCAATCTCCTAGGCTTCGGTTTTTGTGCACCTCTATCAATAACTCCAAAAGTAAAGTCGAAAAATGAAAGGAAGAAGAGCGAAGCTCTAAGCTGAAGTGTTGCGGAAACCGCAAAAGAAGAAGAAGGGTAGTTGTCCACTTTCCCGGATTCATGCACCACATTCCTTAAAAGTTTCCTTCCCTTTCCACATTCTAGACCTTTTCTTTGAAAGTCCTTAAGATCAAAAGAATGTTATATGACTTGGTGATCTAAATTGAAGTTTCTTATGATTGATTTTGATAATGTTTGAAGGTTATGATGCTTGTTTAGAAGTTTAATTGATTCATGAGTTTTCTTTGCTTTTTACTCTTTGGATAAGTGTATGAAAGTCTTATAAACAATTGAAGCAAGGTTTGAGAATAATCTATTCTTTAGAAGGCACATTCCTCCAAAAGAAGTATTGCTTTGAGAAGGTACACATATTTCATCCTAACTTAAGTTTAAAGCTTTTTGAAAGACCTTGCTTAGGGACAAGCAAGTGTTAAGTATGGGGTTATTTGTTAGCATGAAATATTGTGATATTTTAGGCACTTTTTCTAAGAGTATTTGATTCATATTGATAGTCTTTGATTTAGCAATGTTGCATTTGTGAGCTAGTTTGCCTATATTGTCGATATGGATGTCTACACTAGCTTTATGTTGATTATAGGTGATTGAGAGTCATTTCCGAACGAAATCAAGCAAAGAAGAGTTGATTGAGTATGTCCATGGATTGAGGGTATTATTGGGAGCAAAATGGAGTTCAACTTGAGGAATGCACGAGGCTAGGGAAGAAACACGTTCAAGCCCTAAACCACGCTCTAAAATACGGCCGTACTACAAACCACGTTTAGTTCCACGGCCGTGGAACCTTGCAAAGAGAGGTGTGATGCATTCCAGTAACTACTACGGTCGTGGAATCCATGGTTCAAACCGTGACACTTTCCACGCTCTAAATTACGGTCGTGGAACCTTCCACGACCGTGATCTTGGCGATCTTTTTCGCCACATTTTGAAGCCACGATCTTTTGAAGATTGGGCCGGGCCGATATTTTATCTTGCCCTATAAAAAGACGGACGAAGCAAGATTCCGTCTTCCCTGCTTAGACGCACTTTTGCGACCTAGCTTTAGACCTTGGCTTACGCCTTTGCTTAGCGGCACAACCCTCGTTTGGAAGCATTTACATCTCATTGGAGATCGAAGTTCGTGTTGGGATTTTGCCCTAATCTCGCACTTTTGGTGGAGATTGCTGTTGAGATTTCCGGATTGGCGGAAGATCGAAGCTTTTGGAAGATTGTTGCAAGAAGATTTCTCTTCTTGTTTAGGTTTGATTTAGAAGACGGATTGACATCCCGTTCTTCCTTCTCTCCTAAGATTGTGTTTGTTTGGCTTACTCTGAATCTATTGACAGTATTCGTTATTGATTGTGACTTTCAGATTGGTTTGAAGTTTATTGAAAGTTTTCGGAAGTTTTCATCTTTCAGTCTTTTAATCTTTGAATTTGATATCAATATGACTGTTATTGGCTAAAAACCCTTAACAATTCTAAGGTGAAGGGTTGATAGTTGTGTCTTAGATGATGATAGATCGATCGTAAACAGATTAGACCCTGAGAGAGAGAATCGTCGACGAACCCTAAATCACGGTTTGATCTTGAGTTCCACGGCCGTGGAGTCTCAAGATCTACCCGTAATTTCCCTTAAGTTTACGAACCTGCTTTTACTTTAATCCAAAGTTAAAGATTTGCTTTAACTTAGTTTAGGCTTGCCTTTCCTAGGTGGTAGTGAAGCCTCAACAACCTCTACCTCGATTGTGAGTGTCACAACCGTAATCGGTTAAGTTAGTCTTGATCCTTGGATTGCAAGTTTGGGTATCTGACATTAATTCTTTCCTTTAGAACCTTTCTATATTGAAGGCTCAACAACCTGTATAGAGAGTATCTTGTAGGTGGGTCATATAAGGTTTTTGGAACTTCACCGTACGATTACCTTACATTAGTATACCTTTGCATATCTCAACTCTGTCTTTATATCATTAATATATCTTGAATCGATTGCCACAATTGGATACTTGGATCTTTAGGATTGTTGTTTTCCCAATATTTGCAAAGACTCTCATATTTACTTGCTTGATAATCTGCAATTGAATTTGTTCCCACCCAAATCCCTGTGTTCGATACTCTGGAATTCTTGCTTAACTACGTCGATCCGTACACTGCGGGTTCGCTTGCTTGATTCTAGTTTTATAAATTTAAAGCTTATTTGCACACACCTTTAGGGGCGAACAGTTTAGCACTAGTTCACGACGTTTTCACTCAATTCACGTATTATGTCGAGATAGACGTCTACACGGACTTGTGCATTGCTTTGTAGGTATATTGGGAGATTTAGGAGCTAAAACGATACGTTTGAGGATCGTTCATCAAGGTGACACACCCTCGGACTCATTAGGATGCAAGCTAAAGGCTAGGGAGGACTCATGGAACCTTGCCAACAAAAGCCATGCACCAAATCGAAGCTTAATGATCAAAGGCAAAGCTGAAGCACGAAATCACGGTTCACTGACACTCCACGGCCGTGGAACTGCCCGTGGATTTTGCCAGGTTTTCGTGACAGCTGTGCCACGATCTCTTGGCCAGCTCTTGCAAAGTTGTAGTATAAAAGTGGTCCTGCATTGGCTGAGAAGAGCATCTTGGAGCAGCTCTCCATTATCCACTATCATCAAATCAAAATATTCTCTCAACAAGAAGATTCTTGGAAGAAGGAGGTAGAAGGAAGCTACCATTGGAGGAAGAGCTTCATTGAAGAAGAAGAAGAGCACACCATTGATAGATTTTGATAGCCTTGTAGTGAAGAATTTCGGAATTGATTTCTTGAGTTGTATGAACCATTTGAACCTTCTTTAAGAAGGGTTGTGAGTCATTCTAATTCCATTTTCAGCTTGGTTTCGCTTACTTAACTTGTTCATCTTTTTCTCTTCATTATCTTGTCAATGGAAGCCATGATTTTATGTTCAATGATTTCGATTGCTATGGTGAATGTTGTAGGCTAAATAGATGTGATTCTAGGGTAAGGAAGGAATGGTTATGGCTACGACTATGATAGGATGGACTTAGATTAGACCTTGGATGACTCTCTTGCTTGTACGTAGTTTCTGTTGGAGTCCACGGTTTGTTCTTGCCTTTCCACGGCCGTGGAAGGTGTAGAAAACCCCGTGATTCTCCCTTGTTTGATGGATCTAGCTTTAGATTGTTAGAATGTTGAAATCCTAAGTGTTTGTTAAGGTTAAATCTACCCTAGGGTGACCTAGTGTTAGCAACTAAGTGTTAGAAGAGACTTACCCGGTGATTCTACTCTTAGATTTCAAAGATGACAAATGTAACACCCCGAATCCGCGGGACTCGGAGGGTCACATTGGGCTAGGATCTCACAATGGATCCTGACCCTAGCCTGACAACAAGTTCACTGGACCTTACAACATGGCAATGACAGATATAAAACAAATACATAAAACAATATAAAATGTACGACCCAAAGTAAACAACAACATAGCCGAGTATATAAAACGACATCCTCACATAGGAGGTACAAAAGATCATCCTCACGCGGGAGGGGAAACACAACAACCCCAAACCAACCACCTAATGTACGAGAGTCCTCGGCCTGTCACCCTGCCAGATCACCCAGTAGCGCCTAACCTGTAAACATCTACAACACGGTATGAAACCGTTAGCTAACCATACATATATGAGGTAATGCATAAGCACAAGCACAATCATGAAAGATAAACACATCAGCATGATATCACACATTTACCCATTTATTATCTTTATATAATAACCATTCACACAAAAACCGTATATATATATATAGATAGATGAAAGTATGTGACACGAGGACCGATACATCCCCGCCTCTGAGTACAATGTCCAGCTGTACGAGTATCGGTCACACAATCCGTGTACCCTATGGGAGTGGATTGCGCCCTTCCTGTAAACTAGTTTGGCCCGACATCAGAGAACCTCCCAAACTCCACGGCGAGATGAAAGGGAAAGGTTATCACAGCCACGCAGTGGGGCAGTCAATAGAACATAGGTCGATAAAAACGACAACTCATGCTATCATAGCAAACATATAAAGCACACACCACTCATGCAAACACTCAATATAGGGATGGTAGCTAAGTAAGTCCTACGGACTTACCTCAACCTCGTACTCAGCTCAACCACAACAACCTCCAATCCTGAGAGAGGGGCACTGCCTAATAACAAGGCATAAAGATATATCAAACTCTATTCATCAAAGGGGTCACACCTAGACCCAAATGGATCCATAAGGATCATACTCAATCTATGAGCCTCACAACCAACTAAACCTCAATATCTCAGCATAACTCACAATTCCTCAAATCTCAAGGTAGTATCTAATCAACATTCCTCAATCTCAATTCTAATCCTAATTTAATTAATTAACCTTTAATTAATTAATTAGATTTCGCCAGAATAACGTTTTGCCCGCAGGCAATTTCTAAACCCCCTGTCATCAGATTTCATCAAACAAACAACCCATAATCACCAGAATAATATAACGACCATAATGGAATTTCTAATTATCCATTTTGACAAGCCTAAAGTCAATTTAGGCCAAATCGCAGTACAGAAATAAATTCATAACTTATTCGTTACTAACCCGATTGACGATTTGAAAGAAGATTCGGAATCACAGCGACACAGGCTACGCATGGACAACATCAAATTCACCGGAATCTGAGCGACGGAACCTGTCTGGTGACATATATGTTCGACCAACCCTTCTTCTACTCGGAATTGCAAAAACTCGACACCGATATGAAGAGAATGAAGAGAGGAATCCAGAAAGTCAAACGGATTTGAAATCGAATTAGAAACGGAGAGTAGATCTGAGTTTGAAGGTTGAGAGAAATCAGAGCTTTTACGAGAAAACGTGAAAGGAAATGAATTAATAAATGATTTCCCGCTATTTATGGTGAAGACGATGATTATCCTTTAGCAAAGTCGATAATTATCCTTTAACCGATCCAAAGGCGGGTCGAACCTCCTTCTCCAAACTTCTCGAGATTGGAATAATAAATCTGGAATATTGTAGGGATAATTATTCCACAACTGTCTCGGAAAACGTGTATTTCTAAGCCGTCTTTCTTAGCTGCTAAGAAACGAAATAGCGACTCTTTTGGCCGTTTTGCCTCTCCATGTTATTTCATATCTAGGACATATCCGATGTCCTGATCATTTCTGTCAACTGCATTTTTATTAATTGGAGCTCCCAAATGCTCCAAATAACACCGGAGGGTAAAAATAATTACCCGGGGGAAAAAGTAAAAATTTCCCCAAACGTCCAAAATTACGCGAGGAACATAACGGTGGGACTCATATTCATCACTTGCGAAATCTTCGCGAGTTATATGTCAATTACTATCAACGATTAAGTTAATCAACATTAATTAGAATTCGGAAATCCTAGCTATTACATCACACACCCCTAAAAAAAAAGTTTCGTCCCGAAACTTGAACAATTCCCAAATCCTCTCGGACCCATACGCCGAGGTATAACTCTCACTCTTTCTATCGGAGGTATCACATCTACGTTCAAAAGATCACAACCAATAACAATCTATAACCTCAAGTATAAACATGGAGGAATCATCACTCCAGGAAACAGGGCCATAACGCTACCCAAAGGCGTAGAGGAATCACGTCTCTCGCCATACCACATCACAAGGCATAGAGGAAGCACATCTCTAGCCAAAACATATCACATGCATAGAGGAAATATGTCTCTAGCCAACCCATAAACATATATATCGCATGGAGGAATCACATCTCCACTGAACTATGTCCATCAAGGTAGCATGGAGGAAAGAACCATCTCAAGCTGAATCCTAATCCCACTCAAATAGCGTGGAGGAAAGAACCATCTCCAGCTATAAATATGATCATACTCGGGTAGCGTGGAGGAAGTAATCATCTCCAGCTATAACATACATCACGCTAGCACATCAAGATCTACTAAGATCATAAATCACATCACAACTAGCATGGAATAACATATCAAGACATATAAGCACATAAGCACAACATTCATCAAGATAGCACTAAGATCTACTCGTGCTCTCACAAATGGGTCTGTCCCAACATATACTCTGGATAGTTCCTCAGGATACTATCCTCAGTCTCTCACATAGCCTCTTCAGGTCTTCATCTTGACCATTATATCCTCAATATGGGAATGTCTTTCGAATGCAAGCGTTTCATATCTCATTCCAAGAATGTAATCGAATGCTCAACAAAAGTGTGGTTGGACTCAACCATCAAATCATCGTAACTCACAAGGTATCTCGAGTCTGGTATATACTTCCTCAAGTGAGACACATGAAACACTGGGTGGATATCCTCTAATCTCAGAGGAAAAGCTAAACATCATGCTACCTTCTCTGTACTGGTCGATCTCAAATAAACCATCATATTGGAAACTCAGTTCTCTTTCCATATTAACACGTCTAATGTCTCGCAGCTGAGATACTTACAGCCGGACATGAACTCTCGCTTGAACAATAGAGGTTAACACCTCTTGTCTACATATAATATCTGGCGACTTTGTACAACCAGCATTCTTCCTTCAATCAACGTTACTTGAACTATAAAATCCTGAATCTAGTCAGGTGTTATTCCACTACTACTGCTAGATCACTTCTAGCATAAGGATATACGACATCTATGTCTATATATATTGCCTTATAGGGCCATCCCAGAAATATGCACGTCCTTCATTGTTATATAATAAACTCATTAATGGAAGGTAATATAACCATCCACATTTCCCATTCAACTTACAACTTATAATAGATCTTTAAGATCTAGATGATCCTCTCTAACTGACCATCTGTCAGGGGGTGAAGTGTAGTCATGGGGTACAGACTCGTCCCCAAATCAGTCCGAATCTGCTGCCCAAAATCTCAAAGTAAAAACATTCATCTCGATCAGAAATGATCATTCTCGGTATACCATGGAGTCTCACTATTGGTCTAGTGTACTCCTCAGCCAATCCATTCACTAGCCACGTCCTTCTGATAAAAATGAAACGTGCCGGTTTTATTAATTTGTTACCAACAATCCAGATAACATAAATCTTCTACTGGTCACAATTCCATAAAAAAAAGTCCATAGAGATGTCCTCCCAAATTCTACTACTGCACTGGCAGTGGGTGGGGCTTATCTCTAGATCGGAAATACTCTATCTGGACCTGCTGACAGGTCACACACTGTATCACAAATCAGGTTATATCGGCTTCATACAATATAATCGTCTCATCTCGTGGTACATCTTACTCGTACCTGAATGTACTAAATAAGGCATGCAGTGGGTATACCGTAATATTCTATGTCTCCATCTGCATCAGCAAGTACACAAAAGCGGTCATGACTCTTCATCAGTCCATCTACTCCCATGGAGAACTATGGTGTCTCAGTACGAGACATCCTTTCTCTAAACCTTATCAAGGCCGGGCAGGTCTCCTGCTTCTGTTGGACCTCATTCAACAAATTAGGTAGAACCTCTGAGGTATAAATGGGTATCCTCATCAAGGAACTGATTGTCCAACTCTAGCCAAGCTAGATCTCTCTGAAGCTGAGGTTGAACTATCAGTCTCAGAATCATCTTCTCTTGAAGCGTCTTTCCATTCAAGTTATTGGCAACAACGTTCAACTTCTCTGAATGATATGAAATCTTCAAGTCAAAGTCTTGATCAACTTAAGCTCTTAACACTGACGGTTATTCAACCCCTGTTGCATAAAATATACTTCAGATTTCTATGATCTATAGAAATCTGACATGAAGATCACACCGGTAAGGTCTTCAAAACTTAAAGGCTTGAACTACCACTACTAACTCTAAATCATGAGTCGGGTAGTTCTCATCATACGTTCTCAACTGTAAACACACATATCAATAACTCTACTCCTCTGTAGTAATACACATCTAAGACTTAGCTGAGATGTATCACCGTAAATCACGGGATCCCAAAAATCTTCTCACTAAAACAGAATGGAAGCAGAGGTCAAATGCCTCCTCAACTCTTCAGAACTTAGACACACTGCTTTCATCACGTAGTTATGGTGGTCTTCTCAAAAGACTCGCAAATGAATACGTAATCATATAAAATCCTTCCTCAAAGCATTGGTAGCAATCGGATGAGCCGAGAAAACTACGTATTCCTTAATGTTCATCAGTATCTCCCATGGTACAACATACTAAATTATCGCCTGGTCAACCATGATCCCACTGGCGGAGACAACATGGCCTAAAAAGGCTACCACTGGCATCTCAACTTACACTTAGAGAGCGTAGCATATAACTCTCTATCTCTCGAAATCTGCAAAACGGTCCTCAGACGATCGGTCTACTATTCTCTGCTATGAGAGTATACCGACATGTCATCAATGAAGTCCACCATTAACTAATCAAGTAAGTCGATGAAGATATTGTTCATCAACTCCATAAAAACTACTAAAACATTTGTCAACCCAAATGACATCACTACAAACTCGTAGTGTCCATAACGGGTATGGATGTTATCTCATACACATGTTGCTCTCTCATCCATGACTAGGGGTATCTTGAGCACAAAGGAATCCTGAAGACACAATTGCTTATTGAAGCTAACTCATCAGGTTGTCAACAATGAACATGGAACCTACTAGGGTAAAAGAAGCCCGTTTCAGTCAACTTTTCAAGTTATCAGTACAATATCTCAAGAAGCACCATATAGTGTGGCTTTCCCATGTATCATACTTCAACTCGATAACAATGTCCACACTCCGCTGAGGTGGCAACTAGACGGTTCAGTGACACGTCTATAAACTCATAAACAGCTGGAATACCTTCCAATGTTGGACTATCTTTCTCCTTCATGGTATAACACTAGAAGGCGTCACATCCCTGTGCTATCAGCTCGATGCTCGTACAGTCCTGATGACAAACCCGTCTCTTCAAAGGTCTTAATCTCAGAAGACCTCTATTTAACTCAACTCAGTAAAGACTATAATAGTCTTACTATTAAAAGCTAACACCACATGATATATATTCATCCAAACCATACACATAATGACTTCCTCATGCACCTACGACATGACAAAGAAGTCTGCAACCATACACGGGTCCCTGAAATATGGGAACAAACACGCATCTCACGGGTATCTCAGACCCAAAAAGGTAATCTTGTAAAGGAAAATCCACCTTCCACTATATACCAAAATTCAACCATTAACGCATGCATCGAAAGACATGACGTGCATAACACTCACAACAAGCAAAACTTCACTAGGTAAACCGTTAACGAAAATGGTACCTATAACAGCTAACACTCGTAGCTCCTCTACATATCATCACTCAATGTCAGATCCATGCTCCTCAAGTATCACTGAGGTCATTACTATAGCCTCCACTTCCACTCTTTCTGCACCGGAAAGAGGAAGGTCTTGCTGGGAAGAAACACCACCGTGCTGACAGAAAGGCCAGATGGCCTAGCTCACCACAAGTGAAACAAGCTATCAGTGCCAAAGGTCACACAGAACGCAAATGATCTGGATAGCCACAACTAAAACATAATCATCCCATCCTTGCAACCTGTGCAACTGAAGGGTAACTCGACCTTCGTCGTCCACCTAGAATGATCTCACTCTTGAAGGGAACCTGTAAAGACAATGCCTTGCCCTGTTGACAAAACTTCGTTCTATGCCCTGCTTTACCACACGTAAAGCATATGATGGGCGTTTTTGGGCACACAGCTCACTAGTGTCCCAACTTCCACACAATTAAAACACTGTAGTTCATTGCCAGTCATCTTCATGGCCAAAGGATCACTAGATTGTCCTGATATCGGACTTGGTTCCCCATTCATCATCTTTGCTTCTCCAGTAACTGATTCAGTCCATTGCTTCTTTCCAGATCCAAAAGCTTCAGTTGATCTCACAATTGTTGGTAAATCCGGTGTGGATCTACCCGCTATCACCGCTTCATATACTTGTTACATATATTTTTGAAACTCGGATCTACTCATGGAGACACGATCAGCCTCTTCAAACTCGTTCTCTACCATAGGCTAAACAATAGCAGAAATTGGTCCCTGACTTATCACCACTGGAGGAAGAGGGGGTGTACCCCGACCTCATCCCACTACAGATATTGCTCTAGTTTGGGTCATCTGTAGGATATACGCACCTAATCTTATAAGACTATATATATGCCATAGGTATCGATATGTATATAATACATCCACATAATCCATAGTACACACAGATATATATACATATCTACGCTGCAGAGATCCATGGCAGAGGTGACGACTTCTCGTACATTCTATCCCAAAACCACACTTAAAACCAAAACCTTTGAAAACGTAAGATCCCATGTGGGCTCTATTTATTTTACCTATCAAACCTCATTGCAGGTAGCAAGTTCCATTGTTGTCAACCTGGGCTCTGATACCAACTTTGTAACACCACGAATCCGCGGGACTCGGAGTGTCACATTGGGCTAGGATCTCACAATGGATCCTGACCCTAGCCTGACAACAAGTTCACTGGACCTTACAACATGGCAATGACAGATATAAAACAAATACATAAAACAATATAAACTGTATGACCCAAAGTAAACAACAACATAGCCGAGTATATAAAACGACATCCTCACATAGGAGGTACAAAAGATCATCCTCACGCGGGAGGAGAAACACAACAACCCCAAACCAACCACCTAATGTACGAGAGTCCTCGGCCTGTCACCCTGCCAGATCACCCAGTAGCGCCTAACCCGTAAACATCTACAACACGGTATGAAACCGTTAGCTAACCATACATATATGAGGTAATGCATAAGCACAAGCACAATCATGAAAGATAAACACATCAGCATGATATCACACATTTACCCATTTATTATCTTTATATAATAACCATTCACACAAAAACCGTATATATATATTATAGATAGATGAAAGTATGTGACACGAGGACCGATACATCCCCGCCTCTGAGTACAATGTCCAGCTGTACGAGTATCGGTCACACAATCCGTGTACCCTATGGGAGTGGATTGCACCCTTCCTGCAAACCAGTCTGGCCCGACATCAGAGAACCTCCCAGACTCCACGGCAGGATGAAAGGGAAAGGTTATCACAGCCACGCAGTGGGGCAGTCAATAGAACATAGGTCGATAAAAACGACAACTCATGCTATCATAGCAAACATATAAAGCACACACCACTCATGCAAACACTCAATATAGGGATGGTAGCTAAGTAAGTCCTACGGACTTACCTCAACCTCGTACTCAGCTCAACCACAACAACCTCCAATCCTGAGAGAGGGGCACTGCCTAATAACAAGGCATAAAGATATATCAAACTCTATTCATCAAAGGGGTCACACCTAGACCCAAAGGGATCCATAAGGATCATACTCAATCTATGAGCCTCACAACCAACTAAACCTCAATATCTCAGCATAACTCACAATTCCTCAAATATCAAGGTAGTATCTAATCAACATTCCTCAATCTCAATTCTAATCCTAATTTAATTAATTAACCTTTAATTAATTAATTAGATTTCGCCAGAATAACGTTTTGCCCGCAGGCAATTTCTAAACCCCCTGTCATCAGATTTCATCAAACAAACAACCCATAATCACCAGAATAATATAACGACCATAATGGAATTTCTAATTATCCATTTTGACAAGCCTAAAGTCAATTTAGGTCAAATCGCAGTACAGAAAACGAATAAATTCATAACTTATTCGTTACTAACCCGATTGACGATTTGAAAGAAGATTCGGAATCACAGCGACGCAGGCTACGCATGGACAACATCAAATTCACCGGAATCTGAGCGACGGAACCTGTCTGGTGACATATATGTTCGACCAACCCTTCTTCTACTCGGAATTGCAAAAACTCGACACCGATATGAAGAGAATGAAGAGAGGAATCCAGAAAGTCAAACGGATTTGAAATCGGATTAGAAACGGAGAGTATATCTGAGTTTGAAGGTTGAGAGAAATCAGAGCTTTTACGAGAAAACGTGAAAGGAAATGAATTAATAAATGATTTCCCGCTATTTATAGTGAAGACGATGATTATCCTTTAGCAAAGTCGATAATTATCCTTTAACCGATCCAAAGGCGGGTCGAACCTCCTTCTCCAAACTTCTCGAGATTGGAATAATAAATCTGGAATATTGTAGGGATAATTATTCCACAACTGTCTCGGAAAACGTGTATTCCTAAGCCGTCTTTCTTAGCCGCTAAGAAACGAAATAGCGACTCTTTTGGCCGTTTTGCCTCTCCATGTTATTTCATATCTAGGACATATCCGATGTCCTGATCATTTATGTCCACTGCATTTTTATTAATTGGAGCTCCCAAATGCTCCAAATAACACCGGAGGGTAAAAATAATTACCCGGGGGAAAAAGTAAAAACTTCCCCAAACGTCCAAAATTACGCGAGGAACATAACGGTGGGACTCATACTCATCACTTGCGAAATCTTCGCGAGTTATATGTCAATTACTATCAACGATTAAGTTAATCAACATTAATTAGAATTCGGAAATCCTAGCTATTACAACAAACCCTAGGTAGTGGTGAGCCTCATAAGCCGCCATTGGATTAAGTGTGCTAGGATAGTTGTTTAGGACTAACCCTTTCGAGACCTACCCGGTAAGGATAGGTTAGATCCCTAGGCAACAATCCGGTTTGTGTAGAATTCCATCTCTTAGGTTCTTAGAGACTTACCCGGTAATGAGACCTTAGGAATGGACTAGTGGACCATGAGACCTACCCGGTGATTGATCCCAATCTAGAAACATTTACTCCCGACACATTGTAGATCATCCAAGGAATGATTAGATAGCTTGAGTCCTATGCCATAACCGGAACTTCCAACCCCTAGAATCTGCTTCTCTATCCTTGATTTTTATCTCGTGTTTAGCTTGTTTGTTTGTGTTGATTCATTAGCTTAGTTGATTGTTTACCTTGCATCATTTGTGATCCTTGATTGATCACCTAAAAACCAACCAAAAACATTGAAGTTTTCATTTCTTTATTTCTTCTCTTTTCTTAACCTAGATCTTCACTAATCTATCATAAATCGAATCAATCTCACCTTAGTCTTTGTGTTCGACCTCGGAATACTATCCCTACTACAAACGTCCCGTACATTGCGGGTTCGCCAGGAGTTAGGAGAAATATAACGAGTACAAATTTAAAACCCATTGCGTATCACATCTTGAGCGTAACAAGTTTTTGGCGCCGTTGCCGGGGACTAGGTCTTGATTGAGTCTATTTTGTGATTGTTTCTAGTGTAGATCTTTCTTGTTGCTTTTGATCTCTTTTTGGTTTGTGTTTTTGCTTTTCAGGACATCTCTTACTCTTTAGGTGTATGCGAAGATCTCGTGGCAAGGATTTAGCTCCATTCGATCCCGAACCGGAGAAAACCGTTAGATCTAGATCCAAGAGCATTAAAAAGGGGAAAGAGATGGCCGGAAGAGATCTCCAAGCCGAATTGGATGAAGCCTTAGAGCAAATAAGGCTAAGAGATGAGCTCTTGGAGGAAGAAAGGAGACTTGCCAATGAGAGGCAAGAAGCGACTAGGAGGGAGATTGATGAGATTAGGCAAGCCCTTGTACAAGGAGAGCTTAATCGTCAACAACCTCCACCTCCTCCACCGGTAATACAACTGCAGCCGGCGGCTAATGTTAGGGTTGTGCCCATTGCCATTGAAGAGCCACAAACCCTAGGGAGACGTATGGATCCGGCACAAAGAGCACACCGCCCGGGTGTGAACTTAGGAGATCCCGCTACCCACAATTATGAGCTCCGCCCTCAAGTTCTACAAATGATCCGGTATAATCAATTTGGAGGGATGGAAGGAGAGTCTCCTCATCAACACTTGATGAACTATGAGATTTTGATGGAGACTCTTAGACTGCCAAGATTGGAGAGCAACAACCATAAGCTTAGGGCTTTTTCCTTCTCTCTTAAGGACAAAGCTTTGGCTTGGTATCAATCTATTCCACAAGGGCGAGTTGGTACTTGGGAGGAGATGACAACCGAGTTTTTGACTAAGTTCTTCCCACCTTCCAAGACTACCGAGTTAAGAGGGAAGATAAATGCCTTCGTGATGAAGGATAGAGAGAGTTTATTCAAGTCTTGGGAGAGGTTCAAAGATCTTCTCCTAGATTGTCCACACCATGGCATACCAAAAATTGAGCTATTGGAGATCTACTTCAAGGGACTTGATGAAGATAGCCAATTCAAGCTCCAATCTCTTTCCGGTGGGACTTTCATGGAGAAACATGTAGATGAAGCTTGGGAGTTTGTAGAGAAACAAGCTCTAGTGATTGAGAAATACTCCCATAGAAAGAGTGAAAGGAGAAAGGCGGGAGTATATGAGGTGAGTGAAGTCACCATGAGCAATTTCAAGCTTGACGCCATCAACAATGAATTGAAGTCTTTGAGAGAGTTGTGTGCTACAACTTTGAAGAACCAAGCAACTCCTCAAGTGCTTCCTCAAGCTAACTTGTCTTCCAAGGAAGAGGATGTAAATTACATGGGAAGGGGCAACTACAACAACTACCAAGGCCCAAGGAACTTCAACAACAACCGGCAATTCAACAATTACCGGCCCAACCACAACCATCCCGGGTTTTCCTATTCTAACCCGGACAGAGCCTTGAACCCTCCCGCTTCCACAAGCACAACTCCACCACCAAAAGCTTCACAAGAGCCTCCACCCAGATTTACTCAACCTCCAAAGGATAGGACCGAAATGATGTTTGAGCAATTGCTTGGAAGGTTGAGTGGTCTTGAGAGCACCGTGACTTCAATCTCTAAAGCTCAAAAGGTTTTGGAAGCACAAGTGTTCCAAAAGGCGGGTGAAGCCCATAGAGATCCGGGAAAGCTTCCCGGAAGAACCGAAGACAACCCAAGATGCCAAGTGTTGGCCATTACATCGAGGAGCGGGTTGAGTATGAAGGACCCTTTGCCCAAGGAGAATGCTAAAGGGAAACAAGTGGTGATAGAGGGAGAGACTTTGCAAGGAGATGGAGGCAAGAGCAAGGATGTTGAGCCAACTTATGTAGCACCGCCTCCATACAAACCGCCACTACCGTTCCCACAATCTCGAGAAAGAGCTCGCTTGGACAATCACTTTGGTAAATTCCTTGAACTAATGTCTAAATTGCATATTAATATTCCGTTCATGGATGCTATCTTAGGTATGCCGGCATATGGCAAGTTTTTGAAAGAAATACTCTCCAACAAAAGGAAGTTGGAGGAGTATGGGGAGATAAGAATGACCAAGAGATCCTCGGAATTGATCCAAACAATGAAGGAGGAGATGCCTCCCAAGCTAAGAGATCCGGGTTCCTTTTGTGTCCTAATTGGAGTAGGAGATGTGAAGTATGAGGCCCTTTGTGATCTTGGGGCGAGTGTAAGCATCATACCGCTTGCACTTTGCAACAAGGTTGGGCTAGGAGAGCCGAAACCGGTCAAGATGACCCTCTATATAGCGGACCGATCTATCACTCGTCCGGTTGGGATCTTAGAAGACATCCCGGTGCAACTAGGAGGATTCTATGTGCCAATTGATTTTGTTGTCTTGGATATTCCGGCGGACTATCCGGTTCCCATCATCTTAGGAAGACCTTTCCTAGCCACCTCCGGATGCCTAGTGGATTGCAAGAATGGGACTCTCTCCTTTAACATCGGATAAGAGAACATCAAGTTCAAGTTATCCACAATGATGAAAGGGCCAACCCTTGATGAGGATGTCTTCAACATAGTCAAACAAGAAGAATCTAGAGAAGTTGTGAGCTCGATCTTGATCAAAGATCCCTTGGAGAAGGTTCTTACCTTAAGTATGATGGAGGAAGGTGATGAGGAGGCTTGCAATGAAGAGATCAAAGCCTTGAAAGCACTAGAAAAGGAGACAAGAGTTGAAGATGAAGACCACGAAGAGGTGCTGAACAGCTGCAAGTTCCACGGGCGTGGAAGTGGTTCCACGGCCGTAGAACTCTCTGGAAAACTCCGAGAAGCAAGCCAGGCAAGGTCCACGGCCGTGGAAGTGGAGCCAACCGTGGTTCCAACCGTGGTTTCCCCTGAATCAGGCCTTGATAATGATCAAGCTCCTAGGAGCCATGGAGAGTCTTCATTTGCTTTGGATTCATCTCATCCAACCTTATTTGGATCGTCTCCGCTCGACAAAGGTCCTCCTAAACTTGAACTTAAACCCCTCCCCTCTCATTTAAAGTATGCTTTCCTTGGTGATAATTCTACATATCCGGTGATTGTGAATGCATGCTTAAGTGATGATGAACTTTCTAAGTTGTTGCATGAGCTAAGATTGCATAGGAAAGCCATTGGCTATACTATTGATGATTTGGTTGGCATAAAATCTTCTTTGTGCATGCATAAGATAATGATGGAAGACAATCATAAAACCTCTATTGAACATCAAAGGAGACTCAATCCTATAAATAAAAGAGGTAGTCAAAAAGGAGATCATTAAGTTGCTAGATGCGGGAATTATCTACCCTATCTCGGATAGTAAGTGGGTTAGTCCCGTTCATGTAGTACCTAAGAAGGGTGGGATGACCGTAGTGACCAATGAGAACAATGAACTAATCCCAACTAGGACGGTTACGGGGTGGAGAATGTGCATTGACTATAGGAAGTTGAACATGGCTTCTAGGAAAGATCACTTCCCTCTTCCCTTCATTGACCAAATGCTAGAGAGGTTAGCTCAACATTCTCATTTTTGCTATCTAGACGGCTATAGCGGATTCTTCCAAATCCCTATCTACCCCGATGACCAAGAGAAAACCACCTTTACATGTCCATGGGGTACTTTTGCATATAGGAGAATGCCATTTGGGTTGTGTAATGCACCCGCCACCTTCCAAAGGTGTATGATGGCTATCTTTTCGGAATACATTGAAAATATCATGGAAGTGTTCATGGATGATTTCTCAGTTTATGGTTCTTCCTTTGATAATTTCTTGGCTAACTTGTCATTAGTATTGCAAAGATGTGAGGAGACAAATCTTGTCCTGAATTGGGAAAAATGCCACTTCATGGTAAGTGAAGGTATTGTGTTGGGACACTAGGTGTCCAACCGTGGCATTGAGGTTGATAGGGCCAAGATTGAAACAATAGAGAAGTTGCCACCACCTACCTCGGTGAAGGGGGTAAGGAGTTTCTTAGGGCATGCCGGTTTTTACCGGAGGTTTATTCAAGACTTCTCTAAAATTTTTAAGCCTCTTACTAACCTACTGATGAAGGATGTTGATTTTGTCTTTTCCAAAGATTGCCTTGAGGCTTTTTGTAGGTTGAAGAACGCTTTGATCTCCACACCTATAATGCAACCTCCGGATTGGAGTCTACCGTTTGAGATCATGTGTGATGCAAGCGATGTAGCCGTTGGGGCTGTTTCGGGGCAAAGGAAAGATGGGCGCACTCATGCCATTTATTATGCTAGCAAGACGCTAGATGATGCCCAACTCAATTATGCTACCACCGAGAAGGAGTTGCTAGCGGTTGTGTACGCATTTGAGAAGTTCCGCTCATATCTTGTTGGAGCAAAGGTCATAGTTTATACGGATCATGCTGCGATCCGTTATCTACTTACCAAGAAGGATGCCAAACCTAGGTTGATTCGGTGGATCCTTCTTCTTCAAGAGTTTGATTTAGAAATCCGGGATAAGAAGGGAACCGAGAACTCCGTGGCGGATCACCTTAGTAGACTCCCACCATTGGAGCTTGAAAGAGATGACATCCCGATTGATGATTCATTCCGGGATGAGCAATTGCAAATGGTGGAGGAGTGCTTGTTCCAAGTGTCTAGAGGAAGTGAGCCATGGTTTGCCGACATTGTGAACTATCTTGTGTGTGAGGAAGTGCCTCCCGGTTTGACATATGCCCAAAGGAAGAAGTTCTTCAAGGATGTGAGGCACTACTATTGGAGTGAGCCGCTTTTGTTCAAGAGAGGGCCGGATGGAATGTTTAGAAGATGCATACCGGAGGATGAGGTGGAGTGTGTGATCCGCCATTGTCATTCCTTGTCATGTGGAGGGCATGCTAGCTCACACAAGACATGTGCTAAAGTGTTGCAATCGGGCTTCTTTTGGCCAAGTTTGTTCAAGGATGTGCAAAGCTTTGTGGTAGCTTGTGATGCTTGCCAAAGGACGGGCAACATCTCAAGGAGGAATGAGATGCCCTTGAACAACATACAAGAAGTGGAAATATTTGATGTGTGGGGTGTGGACTTCATGGGACCATTCCCTTCTTCATGTGGCAACCTCTACATCCTATTGGCGGTTGACTATGTTTCAAGATGGGTGGAGGCAATCGCTTCTCCTACAAATGACGCCAAGGTTGTAGTGCGGTTCTTCAACCGAGTGATCTTTCCTAGGTTTGGAACACCAAGGGTGATCATTAGTGATGGAGGGAAGCACTTCACAAATAGGAATTTTGGAGCACTTTTGGCTAAGTATGGGGTGACTCATAAGGTGGCAACACCTTACCATCCCCAAACTAGTGGCCAAGTGGAGATCTCCAACCGGGAGATAAAGGCCATTCTCAAGAAGACGGTATCTAGAACTAGAAAGGATTGGGCTATGAAGCTCAATGATGCCTTGTGGGCATATAGGACCGCTTTCAAGACACCAATTGGCACTACTCCTTACAAGTTGGTCTATGGAAAGTCTTGCCACCTTCCGGTAGAAATAGAGCATAGAGCGCATTGGGCCATCAAGTGGCTAAATTTTGATCTCAAAAAGGCCGGAGAGAAGAGGTTGCTTGATATGAACGCACTTGAGGAGATCCGGTTGGATGCATACGAGAATGCCCAGATCTACAAGGAGAGGACCAAGCGGTGGCATGACAAGAGGATCATCCCCAAGGAGTTGAGTGAAGGAGACCTTGTCCTTCTCTTCAACTCAAGGCTGCGGCTCTTTCCCGGAAAGCTCAAATCAAGATGGACCGGGCCATATGTGGTGAAGAAGATCTTTCCCCATGGAGCTATTGAGATAGGAGGGGAGCATTGTGAAAACTTTAAGGTGAATGGGCACCGGTTGAAGAAGTATATCCCGGGAGCTCCGGTGGATATGATTGCCCCACTTTACCTTGAATAGACGCCCCCGAGTTTGGTCAAGCTAATGACCTTAAAGAAGCGCTTGGTGGGAGGCAACCCATTGGTAACATTTCCCTTTTCTCGTTTTGTTTTTGTTTTAGATTTTTCTGTTTTTGTGTGCTTTGTGTGTGTGTTAGAATCTTGGTAGCGTTGGAAGCTTTGCTTGGCAAGTGAATGATGATGATGAACCCCTCATCAATTATGGGTGGAGCGGATGCGGAACTTGGACGGCTAGCGGTGCCTAGCGCGGGTCCCGACGCCTTGATGAATGCTAAGAGCTCTCTACCATGGTTATAGGATCATCCAACATCAATTCCACTTGAGAATCCCAAATACCATAGCAAACCATTTTTACATTGTGAGAGCCCTCTTTCACTCTTCTTTACTTCATTTACACATTGGGGACAATGTGTTTCTAAGTATGGGGTGGGGTTTGCAGGATCCTTTGCATGATGAGCATCTAGGATAGTTTAATATTTACACATGACTTGCATTGTATATATTCATTTCGAAAATTCCATAAAAAATCAGAAAATTTAAAACAAATTTGTGCTTTCTAGGCTTGGATATGACCCTAATGATGAATCTTGTCTTGTGGATTGGCTATGGATGGCCTTATGTGTTAAATTGATGAATGCATATGTGGACTTGAAATACTTATCTTGAATTTCATGAATGACTTGTGATTATGATGTTTGTCTAGAATGGATTGAGTATTGAAGGTCGAAATTACATGATAGTTCTTGCATACCATCTAGGAATGAATAAGGCAATTCATCTTCCTCTAATTCTCATCTTGATCATGATTGTTTGAGCACCTCAATTGATATAAATTTGACCTCTTTTGACCCATCCGGGAATAGGAGCATGTTAGTGTGTTGATGTGTGTGGAAAGCAAGTGTGGGGTGAAGTTGTTGATGAAAAGAATGTCATGCATAAAAATGCTGAATTTGTTGTGAAAGTGTAGACAAAAATATAGGTTTGGGGACGTTGGTTTAAATGACAAGTAACTCGGTACACTTCACATAATCGGGTGTTGGTGCCTTGCCAAAGTCAAATAAACCAATAGTCCTAACGAGCTTTGGTATGTGTGCCCGGTGTGGATGCACCTCGAAAAATAGAAAAAGCCCGAGGATGGCTCATCACCAAGGTTTCGGCTTTTGTACACCAATGTCATTATCTCAAAAATAAGTGAAGAAAAAGAAAAGAAAGAAAAGATAGAGAAAAGTATACACTTGAGGGAAGTTGATCGAGGACAAGATTGTGGAGTTAGTTCCTTTCCCGAATTAGCACCACATAGCCTAGAAAAATCCCCACCTAATCACAACGTTTCTTGGCCGTTTAATTCATAAGACCTTATGACCTATTTGCATGTTTTGTAAGACTTAGTAATCTAGATTGGATATGCTCTTGATCATCTTGACTTCTTCATCTTTACATTTCATTGCATGCTATCAAGTTAAGTGTAATTGTCTTTCCATGCTTTCATTTATTTGATACATAATTGCTTATCCATTGCCATGAAACATGACTATGAAGGTGATCCAATATTAGAAGCACAACTCCAAAAAGATTTTGCCATTTTTCTGCATACATAAATCATGTCATCTCTTAGTCTATAGTTGGGAATTTGCTCGGGGACGAGCAAACCTTAAGTATGGGGTATTTTTGATAACACGATTTATGACTAGTTTTTAGGTAATCATTTAGATAGATTTCTCGCTCATTCATGCATGGTTTAGCACTAGTTAACGACGTTTGCACTCAATTCACGTATTATGTCGAGATAGACGTCTACACGGACTTGTGCATTGCTTTGTAGGTATATTGGGAGATTTAGGAGCTAAAACGATACGTTTGAGGATCGTTCATCAAGGTGACACACCCTCGGACTCATTAGGATGCAAGCTAAAGGCTAGGGAGGACTCATGGAACCTTGTCAACACAAGCCATGCACCAAATCGAAGCTTAATGATCAAAGGCAAAGCTGAAGCACAAAATCACGGTTCACTGACACTCCACGGCCGTGGAACTGCCCGTGGATTTTGCCAGGTTTTCGTGACAGCTGTGCCACGATCTCTTGGCCAGCTCTTGCAAAGTTGTAGTATAAAAGTGGTCCTGCATTGGCTGAGAAGAGCATCTTGGAGCAGCTCTCCATTATCCACTATCATCAAATCAAAATATTCTCTCAACAAGAAGATTCTTGGAAGAAGGAGGTAGAAGGAAGCTACCATTGGAGGAAGAGCTTCATTGAAGAAGAAGAGCACACCATTGATAGATTTTGATAGCCTTGTAGTGAAGAATTTCGGAATCGATTTCTTGAGTTGTATGAACCATTTGAACCTTCTTTAAGAAGGGTTGTGAGTCATTCTAATTCCATTTTCAGCTTGGTTTCGCTTACTTAACTTGTTCATCTTTTTCTCTTCATTATCTTGCAAATGGAAGCCATGATTTTATGTTCAATGATTTCGATTGCTATGGTGAATGTTGTAGGCTAAATAGATGTGATTCTAGGGTAAGGAAGGAATGGTTATGGCTACGACTATGATAGGATGGACTTAGATTAGACCTTGGATGACTCTCTTGCTTGGACGTAGTTTCTGTTGGAGTCCACGGTTTGTTCTTGCCTTTCCACGGCCGTGGAAGGTGTAGAACACCCCGTCATTCTCCCTTGTTTGATGGATCTAGCTTTAGATTGTTAGAATGTTGAAATCCTAAGAGTTTGTTAAGGTTAAATCTACCCTAGGGTGACCTAGTGTTAGCAACTAAGTGTTAGAAGAGACTTACCCGGTGATTCTACTCTTAGATTTCAAAGATGACAAACCCTAGGTAGTGGTGAGCCTCATAAGCCGCCATTGGATTAAGTGTGCTAGGATAGTTGTTTAGGACTAACCCTTTCGAGACCTACCCGGTAAGGATAGGTTAGATCCCTAGGCAACAATCCGGTTTGTGTAGAATTCCATCTCTTAGGTTCTTAGAGACTTACCCGGTAATGAGACCTTAGGAATGGACTAGTGGACCATGAGACCTACCCGGTGATTGATCCCAATCTAGAAACATTTACTCCCGACACATCGTAGATCATCCAAGGAATGATTAGATAGCTTGAGTCTTATGCCATAACCGGAACTTCCAACCCCTAGAATCCGCTTCTCTATCCTTGATTTTTATCTCGTGTTTAGCTTGTTTGTTTGTGTTGATTCATTAGCTTAGTTGATTGTTTACCTTGCATCATTTGTGATCCTTGATTGATCACCTAAAAACCAACCAAAAACATTAAAGTTTTCATTTCTTTATTTCTTCTCTTTTCTTAACCTAGATCTTCACTAATCTTAATCATAAATCGAATCAATCTCACCTTAGTCTTTGTGTTCGACCTTGGAATACTATCCCTACTACAAACGTCCCGTACACTGCGGGTTCGCCAGGAGTTAGGAGAAATATAACGAGTACAAATTTAAAACCCATTGCGTATCACATCTTGAGCGTAATAAAGGTCCCATGAAATCAACTCCCCATACATCGAAAATCTCAACCTCCTGTATATTGTTGAGTGGCATCTCGTTCCTTCTAGATAAGTTCCCTGTTCTTTGGCATGCATCACAAGAAATAACAAACGTTTGCACATCCTTAAATAATGTAGGCAAAAAGAAATAAGAACGCAATACCTTAGCGCATGTCTTGTGAGCGCTAGCATGTCCTCCACAAGGAAGCGAGTGGCATTGCCGTATAACACTAGTAACTTCATCTTCTGGAATGCATCGTCGAAGCATCCCATCCGGACCCCTCTTAAACAATAGAGGTTCATCCTAGTAATAGTGACGTACATCCTTGAAGAATTTCTTCCATTGAGCGTGCGTCAATCCGGGCGGTAGTTCCTGGCAAACAAGATAATTAACAATATCAGCATACCAAGGTTCTTTCTTATCAGAAGCTTGGTGGAGTCAGTGCTCCACCAACTGTAAATGAGTCTCGGAAAAGGGTGTAGGAAGTTTGTCGTCTTCAGTTGACAACATCTCGCTTGCTGCCTCGGTCGGTGTCCGAGGTGGGTGACCGAGATGTTCTTCAAATAAGAACATCTCGCTTGGTCCAGAAAGTGCCTCGGTCGAGGTACTGGAACTGGTACCGAAACTCAAATTTCTTCTCTCCTGGATCATTTTTTCAATCTTAGCTCCTGGATCTGCTTCCAATGCCTTTAAGATTCGTATATTTGCATCACAAGAAATATCTATACCTTCCTCCATTAAGCTAAAACTAATAACTCTTTCAAGAGGATCATTAATAAGGATAGAGCTCGTCAATTCTCTTGATTCTTCTTCATCATTGATGTTGAAGATGTCATCCTCCAGCGGCTCTCCTTTCATTACAGCAAGCAATGCAAACTCCACTTGATCACCGCCAATGTTGAATTTCAACTTGGCGTTCTTACAATCCACATTGCAACCCGAAGTTGCTAGAAATGGTCTGCCGAGAATGATAGGAACGGGATAATATGCGGGTATATCAAGTACAACAAAGTCTATAAGTAAATAGAAGTTACCTAACTTAACGGGAACGTCTTCCAAAATGCCCACGGGATGGGTAATGGAGTGATCTACCATGTACAATCTTATCTTCACCGGCTTGGGCTCTCCAAGTCCGATCTTCTCACATAGCTCTAGCGGGATGATGCTCACGCTAGCTCCTAGATCAAACAATGCCTCATAAGTTACATCCCGAACTTGAATGGGAATGCAAAATGAGCCGGGATCTCTCAACTTGGGTAGCATCTTCTCCTTCATGATTTGAATGAGTTCCGAGGATTTAGATGTCATCCTTACTTCTCCGAATCTTCCAGCTTCCTCTTCCTTGATAGGATCTCTTTTAAGAACTTTCCATAGGCAGGCATCCCTAGAATAGCATCAAGGAAAGGGATGTTAATGTGTAGTTTATTCATCAAGTCAAGGAACTTACCAAAATGCTTGTCTAGATGTGCTCTGGCCCTTGACTGAGGGAATGGAAGTGGTGGTTTATAAGTAGGAGGTGGGACATAAACTTCAGATTTGTCCTTTGCTTTCTGGGACTCCACCTCGGGTGGCATCTCGACCGAAGTGTTCCTCGTCTGTACCTGGACCGAGGTGTTCATCGTCTCCACTAGCACCGACCGAGGTACTGGATCTGCAATTTTCAGTCCATTTCCCGTCGTTATTGTCATGATCTGTCCTTTGGGGTTGCTCTTTGTCCTTGCTAGGAGCTTCCCTGGATCTCTTGGCGCTTCATTCGCCTTATTGAAGAATTGTTGCTCTAAGGCTTTTTGTGCCTTTGAAAATGAAGTCATAGACGTCTCCATAGCATTGAGCTTGATCAAGATGGCCTCCAGCACTGCATCTTTCTTCTCTGGCTGGGACGAACTTGATCCAGGCTCTTGGCTCTTCAATGGAGTAGAAGAAGAAGAAGAGGGGTTACAAAAATTATTAGAATTGGAATTAGAATAAGAGTTACCTGGATTTTGTTGGTTAGATCTCCAATTGTTGTTGTTGGAGCCTCTATTGTTGTTGTAATTGTTGTTCCGGGACCCTTGGTTGTTATTTCTCCCTTGATATCCTCCATCTTCCTTCTTTGTATGAGCCACCAAAAGGTCCTTCAATTGCTTCACATCGTTCTTGAGGGAGATGAGTTGATTATCATTTGATGGAGTGTCCTGGAAATTAACTCTCTTAACTCCATTTTCTGCTCCTTGGTGGGAGTACTTCTCCATATGCAAAGCTTGCTTCTCAATGAACTCCCAAGCTTCGTCTATTGGCATATCCATGAATGTGTTGGCGGAAAGTAATTGAAGATTGAATTGGGTAGCTCCATCCAATCCCTTGAAGTATATCTCCAACAATTCTATCTTTGGAATCCCATGATGTGGGCAATCTAACAGAAGATCTTTAATTCTCTCCCATGACTTGGACAAACTTTCCTTGTCCTTCATGATGAATGCATTAATCTTCCCTCTCATTTCAGCGGTTTTGGAGGGGGGAAAGAACTTTGTTAGAAACTCCGTCGTCATCTCTTCCCAAGTGTTGATCTTTCCGCGTGGAAGAGATTGATATCAAGTAAGCGCCCTATCCTTCAAAGAAAAGTAGAAAAGCCTTAGCTTGTAGTTGTTGTTTTCCAGCCTTGAAGGTCTCAAGGTCTCCATCAGGATCTCGTAGTTTTGCAAATGTTGATGCGGAGATTCCCTCTCTAAACCTCCTGGCATTGGTGGATCATGGATAGAACTTGCAGTCGAAGTTCGTAATCATGCTTCGCTGGATCACCTAGGTTGACTCCTGGACGCCTTACTTGCTGATTAGGGTCCATCCTCTGTCCTAGGGTTTGTGGGATTCCTGCAAAAAGAACATCTCGGACATGCATCCGAGGTGGATGTATCTTGGCCGCGGCAACTGGGACTGGGTTCTGCCTCGGTCGAGAATTAGGTTGATGCAGAATCTGGGCTCGTAGATCGGCCATATCCGCTTCAATCTCTGCATTTCTGGTGCGAGTTTGCTCTCTTTCTTGCTGCAGTTCCTCCCTGTTGAGGCGCAGCTGTTCCAGCACCTCCTTCAATTCGGCCTCAAGATCGCGATCTCCTTGATTGGCCATCTTAGCTTCTTTCAAGCGTCATTTGTATGTCTTTTCTGGTTCGGGATCGTAAGGAACGATTTCCTTCCCAGTACGGGTTCTTCGCATAAACCTAAGAAAAAGATCCTGCGAAAACACTCAAGTAGAGTAATTAGTAGCAACAAGGGCAATTGCCCCGAAAGACAACTGCAACCGGCTCGGTCTAGACCAAGTCCCCGGCAACGGCGCCAAAAACTTGTTCGCTCCAAATGGTGTGTGCAAGCTTTAAATTTATATCCCAAGAAATATGCTTAAAACAAGGATGCGAACCCGCAGTGTCCGGATCAATTATAGTAAAAAACAAGAATTTCAGGGGTCGATCTCAGGGACTTAGGTGAAACTAAGCAAGAATAGGTTGTCAATGTAACTAATAATCACAAAAGCAATTAAAGCAATCAAAGATGATAATAAGGTCAAATAAGGGAAAATGCGGATGCTAGAGATTAAAGCATCTAGTTGTGGTTCCGACTCAAGATCTCAAAGGATAATGCGGACAAAGTTAAGATTTTGCTAAGGGAAGGTGTTTCATAAGGTGGGAATAGATTACTGGGGAAGTCTCACTACTCACTAATCCCAAACCAAAGAACCTATTACCGGGTAAGTCTCAAGGTACTAAGGAAAGGAACTATAATCTCAAACCAACACACCACCTAAGGGAATAGAATCAACCTTTACCGGGTAAGTCTCAGGCTAACTCACAAAGATGGGATGAAGGCACACTCAAACCCCAATAAAGGATAAACCTTTATTACCTACACTTATGATCATAGGTAAACAAACTAAGGAATCACCGGGTAAGTCTCATCCTAGGCTTGCATTGAACCAGGAAAGGTGTAATAAGAATAGGATTTGGCAAACTAGAACTCTTAACTCTCAGTTTTGGGTCAGAAAAGGTCACCTCGTTCAGTCAAGTTCCACCCCGGCCGAGATGTTCATCGACTGAGCGAGATGTTCTAGGGTTAAGGTTAAAGACTTGAGCTTTCAGGGTCCTGCTGGGATTAAGATCATTCTATCATCGTCTTTCCCACAACTTTCAGCCAATCACCCTAGAATCGCACAAGAAATTTAGCCACTCATCATCATGAAAACAATAATTGAATAAAAGGTGAAGGAATGAATATTCGAACAAGTAAACCTTAAGAAAAAGGCTTCAATAATGAATCAAATAAACAACAAATCAGCGTTCCTCAGATCACAATTCGAACAAGACAATAAACCAAAGGGAATCTAAGAAAATCTTACAAACTCTCTCTAATGCTATCTCAAAACTATCAATCCTTCCTTGATTGATCTTCAATCTTCCCTCAACTTCCAGAAATTCTCCCTAATTGTTGTGTATTCTCAACCTCCAAGCCTACGACAATGTGAAGATGTTGAATTGTGGAAAATCTAGCCCCTTTTATAGGAGAATTATCTTCTAAAGATAATAATATCTTAAAAATATAATATCCTATAAAATATATCATATCTCTAAAATAGATCTTCCAAAAATAAGATCTTCCTTCTAGAAATCCAGCCCAAAAATATAAGATATATTCTTCCCAAAAATAAAAGATCTCAGCCCAAAAATATGATCTCGCCGGCGACAGGGTGTTCGCCTCGGTCAGGGAGCTCCTCAAGATCACCTCGGTCGAGGTGACACTGTAGCTCACCGAGGTGACTCAACTAAATGTGAAATCTCTCAAATCTGGTCCAAAGTAAATCTTCTTCATTAATTCCTTCCTTCTTGAGTTCTTCCTTAAGCTCCAGAATGTAGCTCATATGACTCCTTAGCTCCTTGGCTCCATTTTAGTACAAACTGTGTCATTTTACCTATGATTACAACGAAACTTGGTGTAGACCTCGATTCCCGTAAAGGTAGATGAAACAACAATATAATCACATAATATACATCCATACATGCAGATTTATGAAGATTAAACGTCTAAACAAGTCCCAAAATATAGACTATAATACATGCTATCAGATGTCATTCCACTCGAGGTATGTTGAATTCTTGTGCCAAAATGCTTCTTACTCCGAGTGGACTCGATACACTAAAGCTAAGTTGCCAGTTTTTCTTCATGGACCGAGTGACATGTCTTCTTAGGTCGAGTGATCTTTCTTTTTACTTTGAGTTTTGTAGTTTCACTCGACCTTAGTTGACATTTGCACTCAAAATTCCTCTTACTTTGGGTTTGCACTTCTTCTTACCTCGAGTGCAGCTTCACTCAAGGCTTCTTTATGGAGGTTTTCTTGCTCATTCGGCTTCTTGGAAAGGGTGATTTTTGGTTTCTTTCCTCCTTTGCTCCATAGATGATGATGATGGCTTGATGAGTGTTCCTTGGAATTGCTTGGGATGTTCATTTATGCTCCATTTGATACTTAAATCACTTATAAACATAAAACACAACGAGAGTGGACATTCTTTGACATTTAAGATATAAGATAAGATGTAGATGTCTATTCCATGCAAAACTAAGGAAAACACATAAAAACGTCTAAAAGGATAGCATGCAAGCATGCTATCACGTCACCTTTTGGTTACTTAGATCTCTAGCCTCCTTTTCTAGTCCCTTCTTATGTGTGTGGGATTGTGAGCCATCTTGATAGAGTGAAATTTCTTTTCTTTGTTGTTTACCCCATTATATTGTGATCTTGTTGGTATTTGCATCATGTGACATTCAGACCTTATTCTTAATAACCTCGATAATATTGAAGCTAGGTTGCACAAAGTGATTCGACAACTAGAAATGATGTCTCCAAACAACTACAAGGACTCAGTGAGGTATAACCCTTGACCTCCGTCAATTATTTAAACCAACTCCGTTGTTTTTTTGTTTTTCTTTTTTTGACAATACTAGCTATGTAGACATCAACAACAAACATGAGACAAATGTCGAGGAGCTCTACATTTACCTAAATGATGGTGTTCCATTTGAGTTCACATTCGACTCCTAATCCTTGTCTTTATTTGTCATAGATTTGACCCTCAATAAATAAACATTGGAGTCATCACCAACATTCGTTGAGGAAACATTGGAAGACGACATCTCGAAATCTACTATTATCATTGATGATCTAATTCACTAGTCGGAATCCTTTTCACCTTGCACGAGCTCATGATGCTAGTTTCGATATTAAATGGAATTTAAGTCATCATCTCCTCACTTTCCATCAATTTCCCTATGATTTTTATGCAAAGTGATTTGCGCATCAGCTATTGATAACATCCATTTTTAGCATATTTTTTCACCTTCATTCTTATCCATCCCTCGAGCATATATTGTAGATTTACACCATGTTATGATAGATTTCATTCCCCTTTATGTTTTGAAGATCTACTCGCATGTTTATGATATTGAAGGTATTATAGATCTTCTAGGAGCTAAAATGGAATTATTATCGAAAGAATGTTTGCAACACAATAAGGTTCTCCCCTGTGATCAAGGAAGTTGAGGCTTATAGTGGATTGGTTGAGATCTGAGAGTGAAGAATAAAAAATCGCTCAAAGAAACTCATCGATTGACCCGACTTGCCCCAACTTGTCGGCCCAATCGGTTCCATTTTTGAGCATATGATCTTCCAAGACGTCGTGTTTTGCTTATAGCTTTTGCTATTTAGTTGATATAATAGTTGGTTGACTTGAACCTTTTGATCGGTCCGACTTTATTGTTTTCTTTTCTTACGTGATTTATGTTTTATCTTATTCAATCTACCACTTTTTAGTCTTCAATCGGTAAAAATTTGTCTAACCTATCGTCCGATCGCCACTTTGTTTTTATTTTATGTTTGTTTATTTTTGGGCTTTAACAATTAAATCATTCAAATAGTTACAAAATTTTTCCGAGTTCGATGATAACCCTTTACTATAATTAGGTCTTATAATTATTTGTGAGGTCGGAAACTAACATTTTTGCCCTCAACAACTATCGTCAAATTCATATGCCACACATGGGCTTTTTATTTTTTTATTTTTTTTGAAATTTAGCACATGGGCATTTTTCCTCTTCCCTTTTCTTGTTCTTTTGTTTTATCCGCCTGATTAAATGTTCCGTGTCTCTATTAATATCTTGGCATTTTCTTGATTGGTACTTCGAGGAATTGATCCATATATTTGTGTTTGCCGAACTTGACCTCAATTTGAGGGAAAATCGTATTTAATAAGGGGAGTATGATGTGATTGTTAGCATGAAATATTGTGATATTTTAGACACGTTTTCTAAACGTATTTGATTCATATTGATAGTCTTTGATTGAACTTTATGCATATGTGAGCTAGTATTACCTATATTGTCAATATGGATGTCTACACTAGTTCTATGTTGATTATAGGTGATTTGGAGCTATTTCCGAACGGAAACGAGCAAAGGAGAGTTGAGTTGATATGTCCATAGATTGAGGACATTCTTTGGAAGCAATTTGGAGTCTTAGTTTGAGGAATGCACGAGTTTAGGGAAGAATCACGTTCTTGCCCTAAATTACGCCCTAAAATACGGCCGTATCACAAACCACGTTCAGAATTACGGCCGTGGATTTGGAGTCAGAAATCCATGTTCATTCTAGGGAATTACACGGCCGTGGAACATATGGTGCAAACCATATTTGTTTCCACGCTCTAAATTACGGTCGTGGAACACTTCCACGACCGTGATCTTGGCGAATCTTTTCGCCACACTTTGAAGCCACGATCTTTTAAAGATTGGGCCGGGCCGACATTTTGCCCTACACTATAAAAAGACGGACGAAGCAAGATTCTGTCACCTTGGCTACCCCATTTACCCTCATTGATCGCCGTTTAGACACGAAAACGTTTTGCTTAGCTTGCTTGGAAGCATTTGACATCTCTTTGAAGAGATCGAAGTTCGTGTTGGGAATTCCTCTAATCTCGCACTTTTGGTGGAGATTGCTGTGGAGATCTCCGGATTTGCGGAAGATCGAAGTTCTTGGGAGATTTTGCAAGAAGATTTCTCTTCTTGATTAGGTTCGATTTGGAAAACGGATTGACATCCCGTTTTCTTTTCTTTCCTAAGATTACGATTGTTTGTTCTATTGTGAACCTTTTGACATTGCCTATTCTCTTTGTAACTTTGAGATTGAATTGAAGATTATTGAAAGTTCTTGAAAGTTTTCGTCTTTTTATCTTTTAATTCTTGAATTGATATCAATATGACTGTTATTGGCTAAAAACCCTTAACAATTCTAAGGTGAAGGGTTGATAGTTGTGGCTTAGATGATGATAGATCGATCGCAAACAGATTAGACCCTGAGAGCTAGAGAATTGTCGCCGACAACCCTAAATTACGGTCTGTTCTTGAGTCCACGGCCGTGGAACCTCAAGAACTAACCGTGATTTCTCTTAAGTCTACGAACCTGCTTTTACTTTAATCTAAAGTTCAAGATTTGCTTTAGCTTAGTTTGGACTTGTCTTTTCTAGGTGGTAGTGAAGCCTCAACAACCTCTACCTCGATTGTGAGTGTCACAACCTCAATCGGTTAAGTTAGTCTTGATCCTTGGGTTATAAGTTTGGGTATTTGACACTAATTCTCGCCTCTAGAATCCTTCTATATTGAGCCTCAACAACCTGTATAGAGAGTGTCTTGTAGGTGAGTTATATAAGGTTTTTGGAACTTCACCGTACGATTACCTTACATTAGTATACCTTTGCATATCTCAACTTTGTCTTTACATCATTAAGTATATCTTGAATCGATTGCCACAGCTGGATACCTGAATCTTTAGGATTGTTGTTTTCCCAATAATTTGCAAAGCTCTTATATTTACTTGCTTGATAACCTGCAATCGAGTTCGTTCCCCCCAAATCCCTGTGTTCGATACTCTGGAATTGTTGCTTAACTATATCGATCCGTACACTGCGGGTTCGCTGCTTGATTCTAGTTTTATAAATTTAAAACTTATTTGCACACACCTCTAGGGGCGAACAAGTTTTTGGCGCCGTTGCCGGGGATTTGGTTTAGGCCGAATCCGGTAGCCGGTTGTCAAGCTTGGGAGCTTGCTCTCGTTATTTGATATCTCTTTGAGTGCATGCGCAGGTCTAGGAACACCGCAGATCTCTTACCTCTTGATCAAGAGCTAGAGAAAACCTTGAGGCAAAAGCGCAAGGAAAAGAAGATGGCCGAAGAACACGAACGTGACCTTCAAACGGAGTTGGCGGAGAAGGAAGCTCAACTCCGATGGAATGAGACTCTCCGCCAGGATGAGATGGATCGTCATCAATCTCAAGTCAACGGTCTACAAGACATGATCTTCCAAATGAGGATAAAGATGAGCGACCTTGAGAATAAGGTAGTCAAGAAGCCCTCAAGAAGGAGATCAAGGTCTAGAAGGAAGAGCCACTCATCCGCTGATGATAGTGATTCTTCCATGCCACCGTTGGAAGAGATTGATCCCACGATCAATATGAATCCTTTTCATCCACAAGGAGGTACTAATCGCCGCATTCCGCCTAGGAATGCAAGAGTCGAACGTGTGGATAATGAGCCAAGAACTCTTGGCCAGCGGATGAATCCAACACAACAACCACGCCGCTTGGGTGTGAATTTTGATGCTGAAGATATGCAAGGGTTTAGCTTTAACCCTCAAGTTATCACTCTTGTTCGCCAAAGTCAATTTGGCGGTACAAGTGCTGAATCTCCACACCAACACTTGCAAAACTTTGAGTGTATGATGGAGACGATGAGACCGAAGAACGCTACTACCAACAGCTATAAGCTCAAACCTTTCTTTTTCTCTTTGAAAGGGAAAGCGTTGTCATGGTATCAAGCTCTTCCCAATGGGAAACTAGACACGTGGGAAGACCTTTCTGCGGAGTTTCTCACCAAATTCTTTCCGCCTTCCAAAACAGCGGAACTTAGAGGTAAGATTAATGCTTTTTCCATGAGACCTAACGAAAGTTTGTTTCAATCGTGGGAAAGGTTTCAGGATTTACTCTTGGATTGCCCTCATCATGGCATATCCAAGCTTGCCTTGCTGGAAATCTACTATAAGGGGCTGGATGCGGGAACGCAATTCAACCTCCAATCCCTCTCATGCGGAACATTCATGGACTTGAGAGAAGATGACGCTTGGGACTTCATTGAGAAGCAAGCAAGAGTCATAGAGAAGTACTCCCACCGGAAAGCGGAGGGAAATCGTGTGGAGCAAGGAGCGAAGCTCACACATGAAGCTCAAAATCAGATTTTCTCCCTCAACAATGAGATCAAAGAGTTGAAGGAGACTATCAAGACCAACTTCCCAAAGCAACAAGAGAAGGATGTTGGCTATTTGGGCAACAACAATGGCGGTGATAACACCAACCGCAACAACAATAACCGGAACAATAACCGGAACAATAATTGGAATGGAAACAACAACAACCGGAACAACAACAATTGGAACAACAATCGGGGTTCAAACAACAACAATTGGCGCTCCAATCAACAAAATTCCGGTAACTCCTATCCTTCCAATTCTAATTCGCTAACTCCACCTTCCTCTTCCTCTACTCCTTTGAAAAGCCAGGGGCAATCATCTAATGGAGGAAACAATACGGGAAAGGAGAAGTCCGATCCCATGTTGGAGACAATCTTGGGAAAGCTTCAAGGGTTGGAGAACCGCCTCATCAAGGTTGATGATCAAGTCTCTAAGGTTGACAAAGCTCAAAAGGTTTTGGAGAACCAATTGTTCAACCACGCGGAGGAAGTTCCTAGAAATCAAGGGAAACTTCCAGGAAAGACGGAGGACAACCCTAAGGGAAGGGTAATGGCGATTACAACTAGGAGCGGAGTGACTACCACCGATCCGCAGCCTACGTTCGTTGAAGTCCCCGTAGAGAAGGACAAAGGAAAGGAGAAGGAGAAGGAAGATGTTTATGTTCCTCCTCCAGCTTACAAACCTCCCCTACTGTTCCCTCAATCTAGAGCGCGAGCGCGCCTAGATAAACAATTCGGTAAGTTCATAGAACTCATGAGCAAGCTGCATATTAATATACCCTTCATTGATGCTATTGTAGGTATGCCGGCTTATGGAAAGTTCTTGAAGGAGCTTCTCTCTAACAAGAGGAAGCTAGAAGATTTCGGTGAGGTCAAGATGAGTTCGGATTCTTCGGATCTCATCAAGACCATGAAGGAGAAAATGCCCCCAAAGTTGAAGGATCCGGGGTCATTTTGCATTCCAATTGGAGTGGGAGATGTCACATACGACGCTTTATGTGACTTGGGAGCAAGTGTGAGCATCATACCACTTGTATTATGTAGGAAGATTGGTTTAGGTGATCCTAAACCGGTCAAGATAACGTTATACATGGCGGATCGATCCATCACTCGCCCCGTCGGTATTGTAGAAGACGTCCCGGTCAAGCTAGGTAAATTCTTTGTCCCCATTGATTTTGTCGTGCCTGACATTCCTGCAGATAGTCCGGTCCCGATTATACTCGGAAGACCGTTTCTTGCAACTTCCGGCTGCATGGTCGATTGCAAGAATGGGAGACTCGCTTTTGATATTGGAGAAGAGAAAGTAGAGTTCGTTCTTTCCACTCTAGTAAAGGAGCCAATCTTTGATGAGGATGTTTACGATATCCAAGATGAAGAAGGTTTGTCTAGGGAGGAGGTAAGTGCGATTCTCTTTAACGATCCTTTACAAAAGGTTATCACTATGAGTCTAACCAATGTAGGGGAAGAAGAAGAGTGCAAAGAGGAAATTGAAGCCTTAGAAGCACAAGAAGAGATGCATGGAGTGGAGTTTGAAAAACTCCACGATGAGGCTGAGAATGTAAGAATCCACAGTCATACCCTGTATTCCACGACCGTGGATTTCACAACCAAAATCGACCTCCATTCCAGGGGATTACACGGCCGTGGAACACATGGGGAGGCCGTAATTCTGACCGTGGAAGAGGGTGATCGACTTACTTCTTCAACTTCTTTTGATTCCTCTCCAAACCACTCAGCAACCTTAGAAACTTCTAAGGAAACATCGGATGCCCCTCAAGGACCATTGGAAGCTCCGAAAGTGATGGAACTCAAACCACTTCCTACTCATCTAAGGTACGCTTTTCTTGGATCTAATTCTACCCTTCCGGTCATTGTTAGCTCCGAACTAAGCATAGATGAACATGAACAGCTCATGACAGTCCATAGGAAACATAGAAAGGCCATAGGCTACACTATCGAGGACTTAGTAGGAATCAAACCCTCCCTATGTATGCATAAGATACTAATGGAGGAGGATTTTAGAACTTCAAGACAACCTCAAAGGCGGTTGAATCCGACCATGAAGGAGGTTGTCAAGAAGGAAATTCTTAAACTTCTTGATGCAGGTATCATCTATCCTATCTCCGATAGTAAATGGGTGAGTCCAGTTCAAGTAGTTCCGAAGAAGGGAGGAATGACGGTCATCACCAACAAGAACAACGAACTCATTCCTACCCGAACCGTGACTGGATGGCGAATGTGCATAGACTACCGCAAGCTCAACAACGCAACGCGGAAGGATCACTTTCCATTGCCATTCATTGATCAAATGCTTGAAAGGTTAGCACAACATTCACATTTTTGCTACCTTGACGGTTATAGTGGCTTCTTTCAGATTCCGATACATCCGGACGATCAAGAGAAGACCACATTCACGTGCCCTTGGGGTACGTTCGCTTATAGGAGAATGCCGTTCGGGCTTTGCAACGCCCCAGCCACCTTTCAACGGTGCATGATGGCCATCTTCTCCGAATACGTAGAGGAAATCATGGAAGTCTTCATGGACGACTTCTCCGTATACGGTTCCTCTTTTAACGATTGCTTTTCTAACCTTTCTCTTGTTTTACAACGTTGTGAAGACACTAACCTAGTTCTTAATTGGGAAAAGTGTCAATTCATGGTTAAGGAAGGAATCGTATTAGGTCACTTAGTCTCTAGTAGAGGGATAGAGGTAGACAAAGCTAAGATAGAGACCATAGAGAAACTTCCTCCCCCAATTTCGGTGAAAGGGATAAGAAGTTTCCTAGGACATGCTGGATTTTATAGACGCTTCATTAAGGACTTTTCTAAGATATCAAAACCTCTCACTAATCTATTGATGAAGGATGCGGTTTTTGAGTTTTCGCAGGAATGTTTAGATGTGTTTAACACCATTCGGCAAGCTCTAATTTCAGCACCTATTATCCAACCCCCGGATTGGACTCTCCCCTTCGAGATTATGTGCGATGCTAGTGACGTAGCTATTGGAGCTGTTCTTGGACAACGAAAGGAAGGGCGAACCCATGCCATATACTACGCTAGCAAGACGCTAGACGAAGCTCAGCTCAACTACGCCACTACAGAAAAAGAGTTTCTAGCCATTGTCTACGCTATTGACAAGTTTTGCTCTTATCTTGTAGGTGCAAAGGTGATTGTCTACACGGATCATGCTGCGATCCGGTACCTCCTTGCGAAGAAAGACGCGAAGCCAAGGCTAATTAGATGGATTCTTCTCCTACAAGAATTCGATCTTGAGATCCGCGACAAGAAAGGTTCAGAAAATTCTATTGCGGATCATTTGAGTCGCCTCACACATCTAGAGGACGACCATCTACCCATTGATGACTCCTTTCCGGACGAACACTTACACATCATAGAAGAGTGCATCAACGAGATCTCCAAAGGTAACGAACCATGGTTTGCTGATTTTGTTAACTATTTGGTTTGCCAGGAGATACCACCCGGACTATCCTACTCACAAAGGAAGAAGTTCTTTAAGGACGTCCGGGAATACTATTGGAACGAGCCTCTCCTCTTCAAGAGAGGTCCGGATGGCATCATTCGGCGATGTGTGCCGGAAGATGAGATGCAAAGTGTCATCCGCCACTGCCATTCACTACCTTGTGGAGGACATGCTAGTTCGAACAAGACTAGTGCAAAGGTATTGCAATCTGGATTCTATTGGCCTACCTTATTTAGAGATGTGCAATCCTTTGTCTCTTGCTGCGATGCTTGTCAAAGAACAGGCAATATTTCTAGAAGGAACGAGATGCCCCTCAACAACATCCAAGAGGTGGAGATTTTCGACGTTTGGGGAGTCGATTTCATGGGACCATTCCCATCTTCTTGTGGAAACCAATACATACTACTGGCGGTAGACTACGTTTCTAGATGGGTGGAAGCAATCGCCTCTCCCACAAATGATGCCATGGTGGTGGTTAAGTTCTTCAACAAGACCATCTTTCCGCGATTTGGAACACCAAGGACAATCATTAGTGATGGAGGTTCTCACTTCATAGCCCGTCGCTTTGAATCTCTTCGAGCTAAGTATGGGGTTACTCACAAGATCGCTACCCCTTACCATCCACAAACGAGTGGACAAGTTGAGATCTCAAATAGGGAGATCAAGGGAATTCTAGAGAAGACGGTTTCAAGGACTAGGAAGGATTGGTCCTTGAAGCTAGATGATGCATTATGGGCGTACCGGACTGCGTACAAGACTCCCATAGGAACCACACCATACAACCTTATGTATGGGAAGTCTTGTCATTTGCCGGTAGAGCTGGAGCACAAAGCGTTTTGGGCTATCAAGTGGCTGAATTTCGGCATGAAAGAAGCAGGAGAGAAGCGTCTCCTAGACATCAACAAGCTGGATGAACTTCGCTTGAACGCCTACGAAAACGCTAAGATCTACAAGGAAAGAGCAAAGCGTTGGCATGATAAGCACATCATTCCAAAGGACTTCAAACAAGGAGATCAAGTTCTCCTCTTCAATTCAAGACTTCGCCTCTTTCCATGTAAGCTTAAATCCCGTTGGACCGGACCTTTTCTAATCAAACGCATTTTCTCCCATGGTACAGTTGAAGTATGGGGTGAAGCTAGCGGAAGTTTCAAGGTGAACGGTCAACGACTCAAGAAGTACACACCGGAACTCCAAGCTGAGGAGTTTGCGCCTACCGCACTCGAATAAGTGCGAGTTTGGTCTAGCTACGGACCTTAAACAAAGCGCTTCTTGGGAGGCAACCCAAGGTATTGCATTTTTGTTTTTATTTTCGATTCATAGTTTAGCTTAGAATAGCCGTTTTCGCTTTATTTTGCCTCGATTTCTTCCGGTATGTTCGTGTTTTTGATTGTAGGATCGATGGAAAAGGAGAAAGGGAGAATAATGTCGAAGAAAGGCGACGAAATTTGGACTTTGAAGCTTTACAGAAGGTTCCACGGTCTAAATTACGGTCGTCATAGCTACAGTGGCCGTAATTCTCAAAAGCCTTTGAAAAATCACCAAAACCACGGGTCCGTACACTTCCACGGCCGTGGAACACCCCGACAGACCGTGATTTTCAAAATTTTGCCTGCGAGTATATAAGCTACATTCTTCACAAAACTAACCACAAATTTACCCCTTTCCACGACCTAAAACGCCGAAATCCCACGACCCTCTCCAATTCTTCGTTTTCTAATCGTTTTCAACGATTCTTCATCCTAAACTGCAACAAATCCAACCACGAACAAGATCCAAGCAACAAACCGAGCGGAAATCCATCAACAAACGTGCATTTCGGGTTTTTCAATCCGAAAAAGAGGTTTATTCTTTCTTCTTCAATTTCGTGGATTTGGTTCGTTTTTGCTATAGATTCTTAGGAAGAACTGACAAAGACTGGAAGGAATTAGATTAGGGCTGCTTGTTGTGGTGATTACTGGTGAATTCGCTGAGATTCGCAAGTTTCTAAGACGAATCACGGTCTCTGGGTAAACCACGGCCGTGGAATCTAAGAACAGACCGTAATTTTTGGTGAAAAATGGATTTCGTAAGGAGAGTGTCAGGAAGGATAAAAGAGAAGAAGGAAGAGCAAAACAAGAAAAGAAAGGGGAATCCCTCCACCTCTAGGGCACCACCACCCTCATCCCCCTCACTACCATCATCACCTTCACCTCCATCTTCACCTCCTCACCCTAGCATCCCAACCATACATGAGAACCACCTTGTAGCACTTGACCGGATCAAGGAGAGGACAGTGATAGGTCCTAGGTATTTGTTGTTGGAGGATCTACATCCTCTCAACATTGTTGATGATCTTACATGGCTCTTGGATAGAGCCGGATTGCTTGTCTTCACGAACATTCGTGAAGACGCTTATGAGGAGATTATCCGGGAGGTTGTGACGTCCTTCGAGCACAGCCACGTAGATAGGACCGTCTCCTTCCGTCTCATGGAACGAGACTATCATTTGAGCATTGTTGAGTTTGGGACCATTTTCGGGTTCCATGAGACCTATAACGGTCAATTTCCGAGCGGAGTTTACCCCAAGGATTTTTGGGAGGAAGTAGCCATGATTTACGCCGACGAGGACCGTTGGCAACCCGCCGATACCAAGGCTAGATTGATGTACCATCTAGCCTTGAAGATAGCACACCGCGTTCTTTCGGAGTGTCTCTTTCCTAGGACGGAGACGCCCCAAAAGATCAAGACGGATGAGCTATTCTTGCTCTATAGTATGCTATACGGTCGCCGTGCAGATTGTGCCACTCTTTTGGCGGCTACAATGAGTAAACTTAAGAACAAGAAGAAGGGGAACATTGGATATGGTGGGATAGTGACCCACATTGCTAGGACGTTTGGCGTTGATTTTTCTGCTTGCACCCGTATACCGGCGGTTCCCTTAGGGCTACATGCTTTTATGGTTAGGGGACTCATCTTCCCCACACATGGAGGTCCGCCTTATGCGGGCATGCCTTGGGAGACTAGGACGGGTAGAGGGATTGAGTGGCTACCGGAGTATTCCATTGTGGCGGGACGCCACAATTGGAAGGAGACGTTCGCTGCGATGCATGCGAACAGACTAGTAGCTCCCCCCTACGTTCCACCACCGGTTGTGGAGGAGGAGGACATGGGAGGTCAGTACGAGAGTGGTGGAGGAGCGGAGCAGGAGTTTGGCACGTTTCCGGATCAGCCGGAGGCGGCCCAGGATGTACCTAGGCGCTCTCCACGTCCAGCTAGAGCTTCAGGCTCGTCATCTCGCCGCGCTAGCGTGAGTGAGAGGCCCACGTGGATGACTACACCTCCCACTTGGTATGACACACCCCCTCCTTGGTCCACGGCGCAGCCAGCAGCACCACCACCGCCACCAGCACCAGCACCATCCGATGCTCCATCATGGTACAGTCACGCCCCGGGATGGTACGAGCAGATGCCGGATTGGGCTACCGGACTTTCGGAGAGAGTTGGAGCACTAGAGATCCGGGCGGATGTTAGAGACGGACGCTTAGACGACCTTGACCACATGATGAGGGACGTCTACCGCCAGCAGTTTGGGCGGTTCTATGATCCGAGTTTCTCTCCATTCCCACCTCCACCGCCGCCGCAGTGATTGGACGCATGATCGTTTGTTTTAGACATTCCCGCCACCATTTCGTGAGTTTCTTTTTCTTTTCTTCTTTTCCTTATTTCTTTTGAACATTAGGGACAATGTTCGTCCTAAGTATGGGGTGGGATGTACTAAAAGTTTGTAATAACTCTACTCTCTATGTTTGCTTTCATTCGAGACTATCGTTGCATCTTCATTATGTATTACACGTTTCCTTATTGCATTGCATGAAAAATGACTTGAAAAACCCATAAAAATTGAAAAATTTTGAAAATTTTGTGCTTCTAATGAATTGAGATGATTTCCATGATAATACTACTTGTGAATTGAGTTTGATGACAATTGCATGCTTAAAAGGATTGTGAATTGAAAAGAGTTTGAATGAATGAATTTTACCTCTTTTGCAAGTTTTATAATGTGAGAATGTTACCTAAATCATGCTAGAAAATTGAAGTTGAAATCATGTTATAAGTTCCTATACTTCCTTTTGAAATGATTAAGGCAATTCAATACTTTCCTTCCTCTTTCTTTGATCATCTAGCTCCTCATTGAGATATTAGCCTCCTTTACCTATCCGGGAATTTGGAGAAGTGAATGAGAAAAAGGCATGTTTGATGTGGGAGGGCCATGAGAGCAATTATTTGCAATCAATTGAATAGAAAGAAATTATAGGTTTGGGGAAGTCAATCATGATGATGAGTAACTCGGCACCATTCACATAGCCGGGTGTTTGTGTCTTGCCAAAGTCGGATTGAGCGATATTCCTAACGGATTATGGTATGTGCATCAAGGGTTTGAGGCATCTCGCAAAAATGAGAAACGCCAATCTCCTAGGCTTCGGTTTTTGTGCACCTCTATCCATAACTCCAAAAGTAAAGTCAAAGTGAAAAGAAGAGAGCGAAGCTCTAAGTTGAAGTGTTGCGGAAACCGCATAAGAAGAAGAAAGTAGTTGTCCACTTTCCTGGATTTATGCACCACTTTCCCTTAAAGTTTTCCCTTCCCTTCCATGTTCTAGACCTTTTCTTTGGAAGTCCTTAAGATCAAAAGAATGTTATATGACTTGGTGATCTAAATTGAAGTTTCTTGAGATTGATTTTGTTAATGTTTGAAGGTTATAATGCTTGTTTAGAAGTTGAGTTGATTCATGAATTTTCTTTACCTTTTACTATTTGATTAAGTGTGTGAAAGTTTGATAAACGATTGAAGCAAGGTTTGAGAATGATCTATTCTTTAGAAGTCACATTCATCCAAAAGAAGGTACACATATTTCATCCTAACTCTTGTTTAAAGCTTTTTGAAAGACCTTGCTTAGGGACAAGTAAGTGTTAAGTATGGGGTTATTTGTTAGCATGAAATATTGTGATATTTTAGGCACGTTTTCTAAACGTATTTGATTCATATTGATAGTCTTTGATTGAACTTTATGCATATGTGAGCTAGTATTACCTATATTGTCAATATGGATGTCTACACTAGTTCTATGTTGATTATAGGTGATTTGGAGCTATTTCCGAACGGAAACGAGCAAAGGAGAGTTGAGTTGATATGTCCATAGATTGAGGACATTCTTTGGAAGCAATTTGGAGTCTTAGTTTGAGGAATGCACGAGTTTAGGGAAGAATCACGTTCTTGCCCTAAATTACGCCCTAAAATACGGCCGTATCACAAACCACGTTCAGAATTACGGCCGTGGATTTGGAGTCAGAAATCCATGTTCATTCTAGGGAATTACACGGCCGTGGAACATATGGTGCAAACCATATTTGTTTCCACGCTCTAAATTACGGTCGTGGAACACTTCCACGACCGTGATCTTGGCGAATCTTTTCGCCACACTTTGAAGCCACGATCTTTTAAAGATTGGGCCGGGCCGACATTTTGCCCTACACTATAAAAAGACGGACGAAGCAAGATTCCGTCACCTTGGCTACCCCGTTTACCCTCATTGATCGCCGTTTAGACACGAAAACGTTTTGCTTAGCTTGCTTGGAAGCATTTGACATCTCTTTGAAGAGATCGAAGTTCGTGTTGGGAATTCCTCTAATCTCGCACTTTTGGTGGAGATTGCTGTGGAGATCTCCGGATTTGCGGAAGATCGAAGTTCTTGGAAGATTTTGCAAGAAGATTTCTCTTCTTGATTAGGTTCGATTTGGAAAACGGATTGACATCCCGTTTTCTTTTCTTTCCTAAGATTACGATTGTTTGTTCTATTGTGAACCTTTTGACATTGCCTATTCTCTTTGTGACTTTGAGATTGAATTGAAGATTATTGAAAGTTCTTGAAAGTTTTCGTCTTTTTATCTTTTAATTCTTGAATTGATATCAATATGACTGTTATTGGCTAAAAACCCTTAACAATTCTAAGGTGAAGGGTTGATAGTTGTGGCTTAGATGATGATAGATCGATCGCAAACAGATTAGACCCTGAGAGCTAGAGAATTGTCGCCGACAACCCTAAATTACGGTCTGTTCTTGAGTCCACGGCCGTGGAACCTCAAGAACTAACCGTGATTTCTCTTAAGTCTACGAACCTGCTTTTACTTTAATCTAAAGTTCAAGATTTGCTTTAGCTTAGTTTGGACTTGTCTTTTCTAGGTGGTAGTGAAGCCTCAACAACCTCTACCTCGATTGTGAGTGTCACAACCTCAATCGGTTAAGTTAGTCCTGATCCTTGGGTTATAAGTTTGGGTATTTGACACTAATTCTCGCCTCTAGAATCCTTCTATATTGAGCCTCAACAACCTGTATAGAGAGTGTCTTGTAGGTGAGTTATATAAGGTTTTTGGAACTTCACCGTACGATTACCTTACATTAGTATACCTTTGCATATCTCAACTCTGTCTTTACATCATTAAGTATATCTTGAATCGATTGCCACAGCTGGATACCTGAATCTTTAGGATTGTTGTTTTCCCAATAATTTGCAAAGCTCTTATATTTACTTGCTTGATAACCTGCAATCGAGTTCGTTCCCCCCAAATCCCTGTGTTCGATACTCTGGAATTGTTGCTTAACTATATCGATCCGTACACTGCGGGTTCGCTGCTTGATTCTAGTTTTATAAATTTAAAACTTATTTGCACACACCTCTAGGGGCGAACAGTGATATAGAAAGATAAACTTAAGAAATTATTTAATTAGTTTTATTTTTTTTATTTTTTTAAAATGTTACGTTTTCGGTTCGGCTTTGTCTACGTCCGGATAGGGTATATGTAGTGGTTCATTAAGGGGATACCTTCCAAATACCAATTTTTCCATACATGTTTCAGGATGATTCGAACTCGAATCTTCGGACTAACACTTAAAATGTCTAGCACCACAACCCTTGAAGCAACTGAAAGGCAAAGAAAAAGAACAAGCTTTGTTTATTAAATAAACAAATCAACCCAATATAATTAATTAAAAGACCCAGGAAGCCCAAATATGAGGTACATACACAACCCATCAACAAGGAGCATGGATTTGTCTCATTTTGGCCCACGAAGACCTAACCCAAAATTAGAAGAGGCGGCCTAGGAGTATATCAACACACACGTGCATGAGGGACACGCACATGTGGAGTCGCCTCAAATCTAAAAAATATATTACGAGACCTAATCTATTATACATACTAAAACAGAGTACATATTTGATGACGTGGCGCGCTGTGGAAGCAGCAATCAAATGGAGCTCCCACAATTTTTTGGCCAATAAATCTTTATTTTTTAAACCATAAAAATCTTTTTTTCCTAAACAATTTTTTCACCAATAAATCTTTATTTTTTAAACCATAAAATCTTTTTTTCCTAAACTAACACACTGCTATTCAAAATTATACGTAACTTTTATTTGTTGGAGATTCTCCAAGATTTTATAGGCCAATAAATCTTTATTTTTTGTGGGAGGAAAGCTTTTTTACTAACCTAACAATCTTCTATTCAAAATTGTACGTAACTTTTTTTTTTGAGATTTTCCAAGATTTTATAGGTTATAGTCAAATCTCCTTTTTATTTTTATTATTTATAAGCCAATAACTTTTTTTTACTAAACCTTAATTATTTTGTAAAATATGAATTTTGTTATCCCACATCGGTTATCAGAGAAGGATGACACTTTGACAACATGTATAAATAGACCTCAAATGTTTGAAGATTATACAAATCATACATTTTCGGACCTTTTGGTCAGAATCAAGTATAATACTTATTATACTGGATTAACATTTGTATGTGGAGTGGATTGTTGTGACCTACTAATTCGTAGGTCCTTTTGATCTAATGATTTTTGGGTCGTTTTGATCTAATATTTTTGGGTCGTTTTGATCTAATAATTTTTTGATCGTTTTGACCTACAGATTTTTGGATCGTTTTAACCTATAGATTTTTGGGTCGATTTGACCTAATAATTTGTGGGTCGTTGTGACCCAATAATTTGTGGGCCGTTGTGACCCAATATGTTGTGGGTCGTTGTGACCCACTAATTTGTGTGTCATTGTGACCTATTGATTCGTGGGTCGTTGTGAGCTACTAATTTGTGGGTTGTTGTGATCTACTGATTCATGGGTCGTTGTAACCTACTGATTCATGGGTCGTTGTAACCTACTGATTTGTGGGTCGTTGTGACCTAATAATTTATGGGTCGTTGTGACCTACTAATTTGTGGGTCCTTAAAATCTACTGATTTGTGGGTTGTTTGTGACCTACTAATTTGTGGAGGTGACCTACTGATTCATGGGTCGTTGTAACCTACTGATTCGTGGGTCGTTGTGACCTAATAATTTATGGGTCCTTGTGACCTACTAATTTGTGGATCCTTAAAATCTATTGATTTGTGGGTTATTTGTGACCTACTAATTTGTGGACCGTTGAACTATTAAATTCGTAATTCTTATTTTATCAATATAATAAATATACATCTATATACTTTACTAAAACAAAAAACACTAATTCTTGACGTGTCACCCCACGTTTTTTCTCTAATTAAACTTTTTATTAAATCACGAATTAAGCTAATAAATCCTTTTTTTACTAAATCATAATCAGAATCTTTGATTATTTTGTAAAATAAAAATTAAGACTCCATATTTTTATCGGATTAAAATTTTTACTAAATCTCGAATTAAGCCAATAACTTTTTTTTACTAAACCTTAATTATTTTGTAAAATATGAATTTTGTTATCCCACATCGGTTATCAGAAAGGATGACACTTTGACAACATGTATAAATAGACCTCAAATGTTTGAAGATTATACAAATCATACATTTTTGGACCTTTTGGTCAGAATCAAGTATAATACTTATTATACCGGATTAGCATTTGTATGTGGAGTGGATTGTTCTGACCTACTAATTCGTAGGTCCTTTTGATCTAATGATTTTTGGATCGTTTTGACCTACAGATTTTTGGATCGTTTTGACCTATAGATTTTTGGGTCGTTGTGACCCACTGATTTGTGGGTCGTTGTGACCCAATAATTTGTGGGTCGTTGTGACCCAATATGTTGTGGGTCGTTATGACCCACTGATTTGTGTGTCATTGTGACCTATTGATTCGTGGGTCGTTGTGACGTGGGTCGTTGTGACCTACTAATTTGTGGGTTGTTGTAACCTACTGATTCATGGGTCGTTGTAACTTACTGATTCGTGGGTCGTTGTGACCTAATAATTTATGGGTCCTTGTGACCTACTAATTTGTGGGTCCTAAAAATCTACTAATTTGTGGGTTGTTTGTGACCTACTAATTTGTGGACCGTTGAACTATTAAATTCGTAATTCTTATTTTATCAATATAATAAATATACATCTATATACTTTACTAAAACAAAAAGCACTAATTCTTGACGTGTCACCCCACGTTTTTTCTCTAATTAAACTTTTTATTAAATCACGAATTAAGCTAATAAATCCTTTTTTTACTAAATCATAATCAGAATCTTTGATTATTTTGTAAAATAAAAATTAAGACTCCATATTTTTATCGGATTAAATTTTTTTACTAAATCTCGAATTAAGCCAATAACATTTTTTTACTAAACCTTAATTATTTTGTAAAATATGAATTTTGTTATCCCACACCGGTTATCAGAAAAGGATGACACTTTGACAACATGTATAAATAGACCTCAAATGTTTGAAGATTATACAAATCATACATTTTCGGACCTTTTGGTCAGAATCAAGTATAATACTTATTATACCGGATTAACATTTGTATGTGGAGTGGATTGTTGTGACCTACTAATTCGTAGGTCCTTTTGATCTAATGATTTTTGGGTCGTTTTGATCTAATGATTTTTGGGTCGTTTTGACCTATAGATTTTTGGATCGTTTTAACTTATAAATTTTTGGGTCGTTGTGACCCACTGATTTGTGGGTCGTTGTGACCCACTGATTTGTGGGTCGTTGTGACCCAATAATTTGTGGGTCGTTGTGACCCAATATGTTGTGGGTCGTTATGACCCACTGATTTGGGTGTCCTTGTGACCTACTGATTTGTGTGTCATTGTGACCTATTGATTCGTGGGTCGTTGTGAACTACTAATTTGTGGGTTGTTGTGACCTACTGATTCATGGGTCGTTGTAACCTACTGATTCGTGTGTCGTTTGTGACCTACTAATTTGTGGGTCCTTAAAATCTACTAATTTGTGGGTTGTTTGTGACCTACTAATTTGTGGACCGTTGAACTATTAAATTCGTAATTCTTATTTTATCAATATAATAAATATACATCTATATACTTTACTAAAACAAAAAACACTAATTCTTGACGTGTCACCCCACGTTTTTTCTCTAATTAAACTTTTTATTAAATCACGAATTAAGTTAATAAATCCTTTTTTACTAATGCTGATGTGGCGCTCCACATTTTTATCGGATTAAATCTTTTACTAAATGACGAATTAAGCCAATAACTTTTTTTTACTAAACCTTAATTATTTTGTATAATATGAATTTTGTTATCCCACATCGGTTATCAAAGAAGAATAACACTTTGACAACATGTATAAATAGAACTACAAGGTTTGAAGATTATACAAATCATACATTTCTAGACCTTTTGAGTCGTTGTAATCTACTGATTTTTGGATCGTTGTAACCTACTGATTTATAGTTCGTCTTGACCTAATGATTTGTGGGTCGATTTGATCTAATAATTTGTGGGTCGTTGTGACGTACTGATTTGTGGGTCGTTGTGACCTATGAATTTGTGGGTCGTTGTGACCTATGAATTTGACGGTAGTTGTGACCTATGAATTTGTGGGTCGTTATGACCTATTGATTCGTGGGTTGTTGTGACCTATTGATTTGTGGGTAGTTGTGACCTACTGATTCGTGGGTCGTTGTGACCTATTGATTCGTGGGTCAGTGTAACCTACTGATTTGTTGTCGTTTGTGACCTACTGATTTGTGGATCGTTGAACTATTAAATTCGTAATTCTTATTTTATCAGTATACTAAATATACATCAATATAATTTATTAGAACAAAAGACAATAATTCTGACGTGGCGCCCCACGTTTTTTCTCGGATTAAAATTTTTACTAAATCACGAATTAAGCTAATAAATCCTTTTTTTACTAAACCATAATTATTTTGTAAAATATAAATTTTGTTATCCCACATTGGTTATTAGAGAAATATGATAGTTTGACAACATTTATAAATAGACCTATAAGGTTTGAAGATTATACAAAGCATACATTTCTGGAACTTTTGGTTAGAATCAAGTATAATACTTATTCATACCGGATTAGTATTTGAATGTGGATTGTTGTTACCTACTAATTCGTAGGTCATTTTAACCTAATGATTTGTGGGTCGTTTTAATCTAATACCTTGTGGGTCGTTGTGACCTATTGATGCTTGTGTCCTTGTGACCTAATGATTTGTCGGTCCTTGTGATCTAATGATTTGTGGGTCCTTGTGACCTATTAATTTGTGGGTTGTTGTAACCTATTAATTTGTGTGTCGTTTGTGACCTATTGATATATGAGTCGTTTGTGACCTACTGAGCTATTGATTTTTGAATCGTTGTGACCTACTGATTTATGAGTCGTTATGAGTTGTGATCTACTAATTTGTGGGGGTCATTGTGATCTACTAATTTTCGTTGTGACCTACTGATTTGTGGTTCGTTTGTGACCTACTGATTTGTGGGTCGTTTGTGACCTACTAATTTGTGGGTCGTTTGTGACCTACTAATTTGTGGACCGTTGAACTATTAAATTCGTAATTTTTATTTTATCAATGTACTAATTATACATATATATTCTATATACTTTACTAAAACAAAAGACATTAATTCTGACGTGGCGCCCCCACGTTTTTTCTCGGATTAAACTTTTTACTAAATCACGAATTAAGCTAATAAATCTTTTTTTAATTAAACCATAGTTATTTTGTAAAATATGATTTTTGTTCTTCCACATCGATTATGAGGAAAGGAGGACACTTCGAAAACATGTATAAATAGATGTAGAGTGTTTGAGGCTTATAAAATTCATACATTTCAATTTTTCAAAAAAAAAAAATTCATACATTTCTGAACCTTTTGGTCAGAATCAAATATAATACTTAATCATATCGGATTAGTATTTGTATGTAATCATTGTGACCTACTAATTTTTTGGTCGTTTTGACCTAATGATTTTTGGGTCGTTGTGACCTAATGATTTGTGGGTCGTTGTGCTCTTGTGGGTCCTTGTGATCTACTAATTTGTGGGTCCTTGTAACCTACTGATTCCTGGACCGTTGAACTATTAAATTCGTAATTTTTATTTTATCAATATACTAAATATACATCTATATTCTGCATATTTTACTAAAACATACGAAACTAATGTTGACGTGGCGCTCCTATGTTTTTTCTCGGATTAAATTTTTTTACTAAATCACAAATTAAGCCAATTAATCTTTTTTTACTAATTGAATTCGTATCAGATTATGGTATTTTTAAATTATATGATAATTCTTTTTCTTTAAATTATTATTTATTAAATAATAAATTAGATTTTTAAAAAAAATTATTAGTATAAAACTTATTAATGATCAACACATGGGTTACGTGGTCTCATTTACTATGTAACACTTGACGCGTTATTTAGACGAGCTCATAACATATAACTAATAAAATTAACAACATATAATATAGTAAAAAAATTTAATATGATAAGCTATTTTATTAACAAACCCGCACAAGGTGCGGGATATACACTAGGGAGGATATACCACGTTGCACCTGGGTTTGGAGAGAGGTACTGCTTGAGGGTTTTGCTGAATCATATTAAGGGTCCTACATGCTACGAGGAAATTCGGACAATCAACGGTACACTATATGCCACATTTAGGGAAGCATGTTATGCTATGGGGTTGTTGGATGACGACCGGGAATACATTGACGGTATAAAAGAAGCAAGTTTTTGGGGAACTGCTGGTTATCTTCGGAATTTATTCGTCATGTTGTATCTCACAGGTAGCATGTCGTCGCCTCATCTGGTTTGGGCCGAAGTATGGAAGTACTTATCTGATGATATTCTTGCACGACAGAGAAGGGTGTTGCGTAATAATGGTATGCTTTCTTTCATGTATATGAATTTAATTCGAGTTTTGCATTATTTTTTCAATTTGTTTAGTATATTTTGTACTAGGTAAGTAAACATGTTTAACTTGGTTTATTTGTACGTAGATTTGCAATTAGATGATGTCGTGCTGCAAAAATTACGCCTTGGTTGAGATAGAGAAACTTTACAGAGGAACGGTGGCAATTTGAAGACGAATAAGTCTATGCCTTATCGTGACGAAGCCTTGATTATGGAGCAGCATAATAGACTAATTCAAGATGAACTAAACTATGATCGATCCCAGTTATCTTTCGACCATGACAGATTGGTTTCCAGTTTCACCGACGAGTAGAGGGGAGTGTATGATCAGATTATGTGTGTTGTGTCCGCTGATAAGGGAGGGTGTTTTTTCATTATGGATATGGTGGAACAGGAAAGACTTTTATATGGAGATCCCTTTCGGCTGGTTTGAGGAGTAAAGGTAAGATCGTTCTAACAGTTGCTTCGAGTGGTAATACATCTCTCTTGCTTCCAGGCGGTAGAACCGCTCATTCGAGGTTTGGCATCCCAATAAATGTTGACGAAAGTTCAACATGCAACATTCGTGCAGGTATAAACCTTATTATTCAATTATTAAAACTTCTTTTTTAGTATATTGTTCATATTACACTGAACAATATATTAATGTTTTAATCTTATATGTTTAGGTACGGATCTGGCTGAGTTAGTGTCAAAGACAAAGCTGATAATATGGGATGAAGCACCCATGGTTAACAAATGTTGTTTTGAAGCGCTCGATAGAAGTTTAAGGGACGTCATGCGATCTTATAATCCAGACTGCTCACTTCTCCCGTTTGGTGGTAAGGTTGTCGTTTTTTGTGGTGATTTTAGACAAATATTGCCTATTGTAAGTCATGGAAGTAGACATGATATTGTCTTTGCTGCAATCAATGCGTCATATTTGTGGGATCACTGCACGGTGCTTAGATTAACTCAAAACATGAGGGGTTATACGTGGAGTTACTGAATTAGAAGCTCGAAAGGCTAAGGAGTTTTCAGATTGGATATTGGGCATTGGAGATGGCACGGAAGGTGAAAGTGTTAATGGAGAAGCTCAGATTACCATCCCCGAAGATCTCCTACTTGCATCTACAGGTGACCCGATTGCAACTATTGTTGACCATGTATATCCTTTGAGTTACAATATTCAAGATCCACCGACCTACTTTCAAGAAAGAGTTATTCTCGCCCCTACCAATGAGATTGTTGAGAAGGTTAATGACTATATTCTATCACTGATACCTGGAGACGTGACAGAGTACTTGAGTTCGGATAGTATATGTCCAAGCGAAGGTTCTCTTGATGATGGTTTCTACTCGAGCGAGTTCTTGAACTGCATCAAGTGTTCTGGGTTTCCGAACCATGTCTTGAGACTGAAAGTTGGAATTCCAATTATGTTGATGAGAAACATTGATCAGTTTGCAGGGTCGTGTAACGGAACCAGACCGATATTTAGGAGACTTGGAAAACAAATCATCGAGGCAAAAATAATATATGGGAACAATATAGGTCATTAGGTCTTCATTCCGCGAACAGTTCTTACACCCACAGACTTGAAAATTCCTGTAAAATTTCGAAGGAGACAGTTCCCAGTTATGGTATGTTTTGCTATGACTATAAATAAAAGTCAAGGTCAGTCCCTTGCACAGGTTGGAATATATTTGCCTAGACCGGTCTTCAGTCACGGCCAATTATATGTCGCTATCTCAAGAGTGACGAGCAGGGATGAATTAAGGATTATGATATGTGACCCTAAGGGCAAGGTTCAAGATACTACAACTAATGTTGTATTCGACGAAGTTTTTCACAACATAATTTAAGGTACATTAGAATTTCTTCTTCATTTTATTTCGTTTTCAATCAATAATATCAAGCGATCATAACCCGTCCTTGAGCTTACACTTATATAAAATTTATCTTCTTCTCTTTTTCAGGATCGGACTGTCGCGCATGTGCTCGAGGTTTCACGTCAAAGGTTATCATCGTTATTTCTATTATATTAAATGTACACAATTTTAACTGTTTTTTGACATTATTAATATTGTGATTTTTATAATACAGAGATAGTGGACACTCTTGGCTTGGTATGCCCCGAACTGGGTCAGCAACTATGTTGTTATTATTTTTCTTATATGCGTATACTATTTAACATAAACATTCGTAATCAAATCAACAAAATATAATAAGAAAAATAAATCTATAAAAAATTACTCATACAAAAAAAAAACTGTAAAAAATATATTTTCAAATATCCGTGCACGGCACGGGCGCTAAACTAGTTATAGTACAAGGTTAGGATCCAACACGGGGAGTTAGAGCACCTTGATACGTAAAATCAATAGTAACCACAACATGAAGAATGGAGGATGAATCATGTGACGAGCGAGGGAACCTAATCGAGACTACCATGCACATATTGAAAGATTGTTGTCGAGAGGTATGGGTTGAGGTCCTCAATAACTTGGCCTTGCACGGATTTTACACGGGTGACCTAAATGTTTGACTTGAACAACATTTCATATTCGGATAAATGGGCTACTACCTTTGTTTCTCTAAGTGCGGTGGATATAAAAATGGAGAAACATACTAAAAATTATATCCAAATAAAAATACTAAAAGAATAACAAATTGTACTGTGTGAACTGTCGTACCTAAAATTATACTAGGGTTATAAGAAAAACTTAATATTCAAATTGAAATTTGAAGAAAAGTCCATCTTATTATGCTTTATTTTTTATGGACCGTGGAAATTTATTTAATGTGGTCTCATTTAAAGAAATGAAACTCGTAAATACACGGCGCATTCAAAACCTGTAATCGTGATAGTTATGTTCCAAAACCGTAAATAAAACAACATAGTTTTGAAACCCGTAACCGCAGTTTGAATAGTTTTATGCAATCATCCAAATACACAAAAATCGTGATAATAATATGAGAAATGAATGTTTGTCAAAGAGTCCCTAAATATAAGTTAACCTGTCTAATTTGTGCGACAAAAGAATATAATAAAATCAAACTATAAGTCAAGTCTTGAGACCTCAACCTCTTTCGTTCTTAACTCCATTCCCACGAATACCCAAACAAACCTTTGTACTATACTCTATTTAATACCATCGCCTTCATCTTTCTATCTTTATAATCGTCGACGATGAGCAGCTCCGACGACCATCCTCGCCTATTTCCGATGAATACAACCGGAAACGATGGCAACCCAATGGATCATAATTCCGACGTGTTCAGTAGAAATATTATGTTGAGCGCGATAGTCGTCCTCTTCGTCGTTGTCACCTTCATGCTCTTAATCCATCTCTACGCTCGCTGTTACCTCTTCCAATACCGTCGCCGCCGCAACCACCGGCGTCGTACCCGCCTCATCTTCTACGTTGACCCCACATTTAATCTTCACCCCGCCTCCCTCGCCTCTCGTGGACTTGACCCCACCATCCTCAAATCCCTCCCCTCCTTCACCTTCTCCGGTGAAGATCAGAATAATGCTGTGGAATGTACAGTTTGCTTGTCGGAGTTTGAGTCCGGCGAGAAAGGTCGTCGTTTACCAAATTGTAACCATAGCTTCCATGTCGATTGCATCGATATGTGGTTAAATTCTCACTCCAAATGTCCTCTCTGCCGGACTTCTGTTGATGATGTTCCTCCGGCGAAGGTGGTTGACAGTACCATATTGGAGGTCAGTAGCGAGTTTACTGATTCAACTCGTACGGAGTCGACTCACTTAGAAATGGTTCCTACAATCGAAGTTCCAGTTCAGGAGTGCGCTCTGGAACCGAACTCACCCGCGAGTCAGGGGTTGAAATCGCCGACGAGTAGGTTGCTGTCGTTGAAGAGGATTCTGAGCCGGGAGAAGAGACCAGCAGTGGGTCCGAGTGGGTCCGAGTTGGAAGAAGTACGAGTTGAGAAGGAGGAGCGTGTTCCACACGTGACGTCGATGGCGGGATTTTTGGGGGAATGAGTTGGAGTTGAGACATTCGGCGCCGTTTGTCAGAGTTGTCTGGAAAAGCTTGGTCTCAACCGTTGGATTGGATGACCCATAGTACACGTGGCAATATTTGAGTGCACCGATGGCCTCGATCGGGCAGTCCTTGCTGACCGGATCAGCATGTTTGACTATAAGTAGATAGAAAAATGGACGGAATTTGGACATGTTTGGTACATTTTTGAATTTTGTTTTAATATATTTATCTTTGTAGTGTTTAGAAATTGAAAAATGTTTACTGCTCAAAAAACATTTGACTGGACATCACAAACTGGAGTGGAAACAAAAAAAATTTTAATTTATTTTTTTTAAAAAGGAAAGCTGTTGGGGACAAATTATCTTATAGAGATTGAAAATGTTTACTGCTAAAAAAATGTTTTTTCTAAAATATTCAATACACTCCGGATTGATAAATAGGTTAGTTGTAATATAGTATAATGTAATATTGAGCTTTACAAAAAAAAAAAAAAAACGGTTGGTTTACTACTAAATTTGTCGTTGAGATGGTTGAAGCACAGTCGTGCATTTTCCAACATTACACTTGTGAGTGCATTTGAAAACTTGATACACAACCAAAAATTAAAAAATTTATTTGAAAAATCTCACAAAACAGAATTCCAACAAAAACCAAACTCGATGAAAGAAGAATTGCAGTGACAAGAAATTACGAACTTTGCAACCATCATCTTAAGGATTTGTCTCACTTGTTCTTTGAGTGCTCTTTTAGTAAACAAATTATTAATAAAATTGACAAAACAATGTTATCCGAAATGTTAAAAATTAACTTTAACAAAAAAATTCACAAAATCCTAAATGAATTAAAAATGAAATTAGGATCTAACAAGATGACATGCCTCGCTACCACTTGGTGAAGCATTTGGTTCTTCACAAATAAAATCATCTTTGAAAATGAACATATTGGTTCCTGTAACAAGTTTACAAGCTTTATCAGAGAACAAATCCATAAATAGAAAATCAATACCATTGATGATGAGAACTATGACTTTAAACAACAACATAACGAAACAAATCATTCAAAAAGGAAAAAACATGACATCAAATGGGACAAACCAAGATTAGGTTTTTATAAACTTAATTTTGATAGTTCAAAACTTGATTCGGGAGCAACTACTATTGGTTACGTGATCCGGGACAATAATGGAAAGGTTGTGAGCCTCAATGCAAAAAAGAATCACTTTAACTCGGTTATTAAAGCGGAAGCATTTGCCCTAAAATCAGGCCTACAAGAGGCTAAAAGACTACAAATTAAAAAGATTGAATTTGAAGGTGATAACCCTTGTGTTATTAAGGCACTCCAAGGTTTGTGGAGTTGTCCTTGGGAGATCGAGATGATTATTTCCGACTCCAGATTGGATCTTCGCTCTTTTGACGAAGTCCATATCAGACATATTTTCATAGAGATAAATTGTGTTGCTGACCGTTTAACTCATATGGGATTTTTGACCCCCAACACCTGTTTCTCTGATGATCCCGAACTTTGCGTTTTCATCCGAAATGATGTTTTAGGATGGACTACCTCTAGAAGATAGTCATCCTAACCGCTTTCCATTATCAATATATATATATATATATAGAGAGAGAGAGAGAGAGAGATTATTTGAGCTGTCAGTTGTAGCCCAAGTGTGCAACCAATGAAATATATAGCAGACGACATAATTTATAGGCAATATCCAACTAAATCGAAAAGAAAGAATTTAGTCAAATAGGCCATTTTCTATTTTCTTTTAGTGAGTGTACCCCTAAATTTTTATGACTTTTATTTAATGGTAGATAAAGTAATTAATCCCTCTATTTAAAAAAAAAAAAAAAAAAAGGATTTCGGCCTTTATTTTTTTTATTTTCATTTTTTTTTTTTGCCCTTTTTTATTTTCTTTTTTATTGTCTAGTATAAAATTCATACCAAAATTTTCATACTTGAATTTTTTTATACCAGAATCTCATACCAGTTTTGTATAGCAGAAATTTTTTAGTATGAATTTCATACCAGAAAATATAATTTTGGTACGAATTTCACAATCACGCAAGTAGATTGAAACAAAATTCAGTGGATTGCCATGACAACTAAAATAAGCTATCTTCAATGTATTATCAAAGTAAACAAAATTCATCTGCAAATGATAACTCATCAACATACCCAAAAATATCATGTTTTGTTTTAGCGGCCTCCTCCAATCATAGATTCAAGAAATAAACATTCATCAACACAAACCCAAAACTAAAGATTGGGAGAAAATAAAACTATCTACACTGGACTTACTGCCAGTTTCTGAGCTTTATCATTCTTTGACAAACCCTTTCCCACCCGCCACATCATGACAAAAACTTGTTAACGAAAAATCAAGATGAGAATACGAGATAACTGGATTTCAAAGGCATGTACGTACATTGGCAGCTCTGGTTTTCGCCCTAGACCACCGCGAAACAGCAGTTTCATGATGTTCAATGTCAAAGAATGATATCGAATTGTGTTTGAGTTAGCAAAATCTAATAGCTTCCACCTTTCAGAAATTGTAAAAGTGCAAATTCATCTTTTTATTATTGTTCAAAGGATCAAAGGGGAAAAAGAAAAAGAAGGGAAATACATAAATCAGCATACCAACTCTGCTCACCAAGAACAACACAATCTGCAAGCTTTATTCTAGTTCGAAAACTTTTATAAACTTTCTGCAACTTTACAACAGCATTATGCTTGGGGTTGCCCGAATCCACACTAGATGGAGAAGAAAGATATACACAGGCAAAGCGAGAGAAGCCTACCTCAACATCCGTAAGGGGAAGATCATCCATGTTACGAGCTCATCGTCTCAATTTCTTGGGAAGGCAAAGACAAGGACGAGCAAGAAAGCTCTTTGTTGAAGGCTGACAGAGTCGTTGAAATCCCGTACATTGCCGATGAGAATGCCGATGAAGATCCAGAAATTAGTGTTACGGTGAAGGATGAGAGACAATGAAAGAGGACGGTGATATTAGAGAAGTTAGGTTTCACGTGGAGAAGGTGGGCTTTCAACAGTAAAAAAAGAAAAAGGGGCCTACTTACTAAACGGATTATGCAATGGACCTAGTTACTCTACACAAAACTTAATAAAAACCTAGTTACTAAATTCACCCAATCGAAAATAGAAATAAACTAAATTTTTTAATAAAAGAATGGGATTGATTTATGTATAATGATTTTGCAGTAAGGTCTTACGGAGTAATCTCGGTCGGTGATTCACTTGATACAATGGACTATATTTATTGCGTCATTTAATGATTTAAGTGAGATACGGACAGTGCGGTGACGATTTTGTAATTGTTATAAGGTACAAGGGCAATTTTTCCCTTTTAAAATCTGTTTTTTAAAAGGAGGACATTTTTGTAATATTTTTGACAAAACTATAATAGTTATTATCTCATTTCATAATTTTACTTCAATTCATTAAAAAATATACACCATATGTTTTGATACTTTTTGTAGTTAGTTCACGTATTATTTTTGTTAATTTGGTAGTTATGTTTTATTCACTTTGTTACTTGTACATGTTTGAACTAATAAAACACAATGTTTTAACTAACAATACACAATATTTAAATTAATTATACCAAAATTTTGAACTACCATCATAAAAGCTCATAATTTAGTTCAATTCGTCCAAAAATATACTCTATCAGTTTTGATATTTTTTATAATTAGTTCACATATTATTTTGTTAATTTTGTAGTAATGTTTGTACGCACTTTGTTACTTGTACATGTTTGAACTAATAAAACACAATATTTAAACTAATAGTACACAATATTCAAATTAATGATACCCAAATTTTGAAGTAATATTATAGAAGTTCATAATTTTAGTTCAATTCGTCAAAGGATGCACTATCAGTTCTTGTATTTTTTTCTAATTAGTTCACGTATTATTTTGTTAATTTTGCAGTTATGTTTTTATGCACTTTGTTACTTGTAAATGTTTGAACTAATAAAACATAATGTTTGAACTAATATAAAAATATAAAAATATTATTTATATATATGCGGGACGGGACGAGACAAGATTAACCGGAATATGAAGTTTCCGCCCTGCGTCCCATCCCGCAAATTTTTTATTGGACGGTACAGGATACACATTTTTTCTCAAATTCCACCAGGATCGGGATGGTACGGGACAATACGAGATTAACTCCATCCATGTTTTAAACTACGGGTTTATATGAATAATCTAGTTTAAAATGACGGCTTCCATTTTTTTAAATTACGAAACTCGCAATTTGAAACTGTGAGTTTTTTGTAAGTTTAAATTGTGTAGAAACTCGCAATTTTAAACTAAGAGTTTCGTAATTCTTTTAAAAAAATTTGAATTCCTCTTCTTTACTACCTCATATGCCTCTTTCACCCCTCTTTTGCATAAATTATTGAAAAAATTGGTGAAATGAGGCATCTTTTGTAATTTGTAGACTAGCTAGACACCTAATAAAGGTAAATTGAGTGGATATGACCGAAAATAAAGAAAAAAATTGGTAACTGCCCAATTAATGGTAACCGCTTGAAAAAAATGAAACCGTATTGTGAAGATTTTGCAAATATATTACTACCCAATTAACTAAAAATTGTGTCAATGGTAGGAATCAAACTCTGGATGAGTTGATCCTCTCCCACCCTTAGGCCATCTAGACTAATTAAATTTTGTGCATTCTTTTGATGATACACAATATTAATACACAACTTTAATTACACAATATTAATACATAATTTCAATTTCACAAAATGACAAACTTGTGTACATGACATAAACAAACGAAACTTGTGTAATTAAAAAAATGATCAAATGTGTTAACTACAGCATTACAAATAAAATTGTGCAACCAAACTTTGTGTAAATGACAGACTTGTGTACATAACATAATTCGTATGAACTTTCTTTATGTATTACTTCCTTATTTAACAGTTTGAATTTATTATTTTTGTAAAAAAATGATGAGAATATTACAGCCCAAGGTATCCGGAGTAATTATAGATTACTTGCTTATTTAACAATTTAGGTAAGATCTTTAATTAAAACTGTTTATCACATTAGTCAAGAATAATAGCTATTTACGAAAATAGAAGGAACTTAGGCCGGAGCATACTCGTAGTTTTAAACTACGGATTTTATGAATAACTCATATTTTGAAACTACGGTATTCCTTTTTTAAGCATGAAGAACTCATTGTTTCAACTGCGAGTTCTTTAAAATTTTTATTGTCAAAGATGTCATTGATTTTTGTATAGTAGAAGTTCCAATTAAAAACACACGTAAAATATTTTTCAAAGAAGTCAGTTTCAAACTGTGAATTTCTGTAGAAGTTCAAAATTTTCAAAAAAAAACTTGTAGTCTCAAACCGCGAGTTTTAGTACTTAAAAAATAAGCATGGAAGCTGTAGTTTAAAGCTACGGGTTCGCTTCGAGGCTAAGTTTTTTTTTTTTTAATTTTTGGAATTAGTTTTTATTCGTACCTAATATTAGAAATAGCTTCTCTTTTCTGATTATTTTGGAAAAAAATCCATACATTTTGTAGTTATATTTTTCTAACTATTATGATTAACAAATATTTTCTATTTGGTTTATTATAAAAGTAATATATTGTAATTTTTGATAATTTAAAATTTATGTTTGAAAGAAATTATTATATTAGGAAAGGAACATAAATTTTTTTTATTAAAATTAAAATGTAGTTAGAAGTTAAAAATATCAATTAGTTAGATATTATATTTTTAGATTAAAAATAGTTTATTTCAACTTCACTTATATGATACAAATATCTAAATTTTAGTTAATTAAAAAAATAAAGTTAGTAATTAAAAGATATCTAATAAATAATAAAAGTTAAATTATAAATAAATGTTTTTAACACGTGTAATTTACTTTAATACAATATATAGATATAGATAAGCATATTGTATTTGCATTTGTAATCAAGCAAAAAGGAATACAAAACTCTATTTCATAAACGATTCTTTGGGATGTTGAAGTCATATAACCAACGGTTTGAGCGTGTGTACTGAATCTTACAAATGAAATGCAATTTGAAAAATGTTAAAATTTACAGTATTAATTTTAAAGCATTTGCACAGCAAAGTTATAAATAAAAAAAACAAGAAAATCTTATTTTAAAAAATCTTTAATTATGTTTCAGCAGCGTACAATATTAGAGAGCAATACACCGATAATCTATCAACATGGCTGCTCCATCGTACAACAACCCCTCAAAAAAAGTGAAAATAAAAAAACCCTATTATTAAATTGTTCTTAATATATATATTTGGACATTATAAATATGTGTGTTCGGCATCCTTTGTCTCGACTCCGGCCATCTCTAAACTCCGGCCATCATTTCCGGGGTGTAAGGAGAACCAGTAGGCGTGACCCACATGCTACCCTTGTAGAACGTTTCAGGGTAAAATTGCTTAACGTCATCGGGTGACAACTTCTGAATACCTTTCCACGTCACCCTCTTATCAACGGCGGCACCGGGCCCACGGTTCTGGAACTCGGCGTAGTAAAGAGTGTCGAGTCCCTTGGTTCCTTGCCACTCTTCCCAACCCTCGGGAGCAATGCAAGCGTCAATGAACGACTGCATGATTATGGTTCTTGAATATGGCTTCCATGGCCGACCCAAGTACGCCTTGCTGCTCGCCTGCACCTCCGGCGTGTAGTCCACGTCTGGGACTATGGAGCAGTTTTGGAATATCGTGGCTCCCGGCCCGTTCGGGTCGTTTCGTCCTTGAGCCGTCACGGCGCATCGTTGATTGTCCATTGGCTTCTTGACAACCATTTGACAGTTTTGGAAGACGGCTTGAGCGTCTCCGAAGACGAAGTCGATTGTTCCCTTGACGACACAGTCGCGGTAGAAGTGTCGTCCTCGGACGGAGTAGAGTGTGTCTTGGAAACCGTCGAATTGGCAGTTGTAGAACACCGCGTAGTCTCCGGTCACTCGGACGGCCACGGCTTGGTGTTTCTCGGGTCCGGCCGAGTTCTCGAACCCTACGTCCCTCGCCATGAACCCTTCTCCCAAAACCCCTGTAAAGTACAAGTACATGAGTGTAGTGTAGTGCAGTGAAATGTAGGCGAGTGTCAATAAAAGGAAGAGAGCGAGGGTGCGTACCGAATGTGGCGGTTTTGAAAGTCGGAATACCGTCGACGAAGTTCTTGTTGAATGTGATAATGGTCTTGGTGGAGCCATCACCGATCAAAATGACGTTGTTTTGTTTCTTATTAACCTGGACGGATTCCTTATAGATTCCGGCCTTGACATACACTATGTAAGGCTTGGTAGTGGCACCAATAGGGGCTTTAGCGATGGCCTCGGCGACGGTCTTGTATTGTCCACTCCCGTCGAGTGCGACAACGGCGTCGGGCTTGATGGCGGTGAGCGGCTGGGCCATGAGGTTACGTTGTGCGTCCTTGATCCAAACGGGCGTGGTGCCAGCCTCGGCTTGGGATCCGGAGTCATCAGGAGGGGAGGAGTCGTCGGATGATTCAGCTTCGAGTAGGTTGCGGTGTGCAGCCCCGCCAAAAAGATAGAAGGAGCGGTCAGAAGTTATCTTATCGGGTGGTGGGTCGGGTTGCTCCAAATCGGCGGGTGTAGAACCATCTTCAAATGACCCTGGGGGCCCACCAGCGTATAGGCCGCGTTTGTTGAAAAGAGAAGGAATGTTGAGCATGGTCACCAATTCCTTGGCTTTATCCATCATGCCGAGGGCATTGCTAGTGAGTTCGCGCGAGTTGTTGAAGAAATGACGCATCTTGATCCCTGGCTCCGTGTCTTGTGCGCCTTCAAAGGCGTCAAAGCACACATCTTGATACGTCAATGCTCCTCCCAGCCACACCTTCAGATCTTCCATGAACTGGTTTATCTCTGGCGTGTTGTCTAGCTTCCCCGAGTTGTTCACACACTTCTCCAAGTCATTCAAGGCGTACGTCATCACCTAATTTTAACCAACACAACAAACATCATTATACTTTCAATCACAATCAATATCTTGTCAAATTCCGATGCACGGACCGGTAGAGCGGTATCGTGTGCCTACGAGCGCACAAATGCATGAGGTCCAAACCTAATATATAAACATGATTTTCCATCTTGAAATCAATTGCAAATAGAGGAGTAGCTCGCTCGGAATGTCCCCAACTTTTGACGTGGTAACATCTTTTGTGATATCGATGTGAGAACATATCATGTGTGCATACGAACACGCATGCGCATTAGGAGGAGTAACCCACCGATATTATAGACTAGGCTCAGAATATTCTTCTATGTGGGAACTTATTATCTCTAACTTATCTTGTGTTATCGAAGTGGGACAGTTAGTTAAGTTATACCTCGCGACAGATCTCTAGGGCCTGGGCGGACCGAGGATCGTTCTTGGCGGCTTGAATGGTGTTTGATTTGGAGATGCCTTGAATGAGGGCTTTCTTTGCCACTTGGAAGGAGACCTTAATGATGGCGCCGGGGTCTTTCAAGGTGGCTGTACTGGCACTGCCCATTGTGGAGACGCATGCGTCTTTGAAACGTGCTGACTGGCAAAGCACTGCTCCCGTCCGAGTGATGGTCCTCAGGTGCACCTCCTTGCCGTTCTTGTGGTGGTCAATCTTGCTCACGGCGCCTCCGATCATCCCGGCGATCACCAGGAGTGAGATCATAGCAATGATCCCTTTTTTCATGATTTTTTTTTTGCTAGGGTCAAATATATTTAATTTTTTTAAGGGTAGAGCCCTAGTGCGCGCCTTATTGTGTATGTTAGCCTTTTATTTTGGGCTCACTTTGGCGATTTGTGAGAGGCTGAGGCGGAAGGTATATATACTCCATCCAAGATATGAGAGATTTAATCTCCACCACGAGTTAATAATTTAGACCATACCAAAAATGACTTTGTTTGCAATATTTTGGGGGAAGTGGTTTGAGGTATCACAACTTTTTTTACTTATTAAAATCCCCTTTATCATTTTCTCCACAAATTAAGACACAGAAAATAATCTAAATGAAATGATATGAATGTTGTTATTTGAAATCATAAATAGTTGGTCGTAACATGAAGAATTTACATTTATAACCTGATTTTAACTCTGAAAATTGAAACGATTCAATTCATATGTATATTCTTGTTCATGAAATTTTTTTACAATCACTAATTAAAACTAATTGTAGTAGAATTTTTTTTGCATAAAGCTACAAGAAATAAATTTAACAAATTTCACAAAAGAGTACATATAGACTAAATTTATTTTTATTTTTGAAATTACAACTAAATTGGGGCTTAGTTGTATAACTATAGATTTTAGATGAAAACAAGATAAATTTTAGGTTGTATCAACGTAAATATTTGATTACAACGAGAGGTGGAATCGCGATGTGAACTCAAGATGCGCCTAAATTTTACGATTACATTTCTTAAAAGCACACACGATGTGAATCGTACTATGTATATCAATTTAACAAGTGGTTTACTATTATATATAAGTTGTTTTATAATGTGCAATCACCTTTTGGAAAAGGTAAATGGTCCAGTTTTTGTTTTTGCTTGGATAACATATTTTCACCTCAATTTAACTATATATATATATAGATCATGACTCATACCGCCGCGCCGAATATACGTGACTATACCGCTGAATATATAGATTCAGGTCCGGCAAATCTTTTTCCATTAATAACATGATTTTTTTTATCCTTTATTATCGTCTAATTTCAGCCATCTATTTAACGATCTAACAAATACAATTTGTTTTCATTTTATATGATAAGAGTTGTTTATATGGGAGTCAACCTCTATCTATCTATCTATATATATATATATATATATATATATATATATATATATATAAAAGATATGAATTTTTCATTGATTATATCTTGTAAGGGATTATACGTACATTAGTTGGATGAAGAAATGTAGATGGATACTTATTTTTTGGTAATTATATAGATGGATACTTAAGAGGTAGATATGAAGGGACAAGGGAGAGGAGAGAGACGAGAAAATCACACAAAGGAGATATATGATTTAACGGTATAGAAGCAAGCATGATAGATAAACAACCCCAAAATGCAAAGATGATTCCCTTTATCTTTCTTAATCACTCAAAAACCTTTGAAAAAACAAAGACCAAGATGAAGAAGAATGGAAGATTTTAAAAACCATTGATGAGTGATGACAGAACCAACGACGGCTCCGATTCGATTTGAGTTTCTTCTCCTAAGTCTGGTCTTCGTATTGTTCGACGCCAATGGCTACGGCGTCGGCATAATACCCGCTCCAGATGAGAAGATCTTCAATGTCTTGAGCTATGGCGCCAAAGCTGATGGTACAACTAATAATGCGCAGGTAACAAGTCGAACGTATATTATAAGATTGGTTCCTATTCTCGATTAGTTTAAGATCAAAATTGACCCATTTTATACGTTAGACTCGATTCTTAATCATCTACATTAGGTCACCAAGACTTTCACGACCACTCATGTGACCAGATTAATTATAACAAAATTTTGTTTTATCTTAAAGATTTCTATTCTAAGTAGAACTGTCTAGCAATCAAATTATGTTTATATTGTTTTAAGCAAAAATATATTTTTACTAACTTTATAATTCTATAATATTTAATTTCAACATTGTGTAATTTTCCTTTGTTTCCTTGGGCGGCAGCATTTGAGCAAAGCGTGGCGTGCAGCGTGCGAGCACACCGGAAGGGCGAGGGTGTTGATCCCTGAAGGCGTATTCATGACTTCGCAGGCACAATTTGGAGGGCCATGCAAAGGCATCGCTCCGATGGTCGTCCAGATTTCAGGGACTCTCAAAGCTTATAAATACACGTGGAGGAGTTACCCTTCGCCGGAATGGCTGGTGTTCCAAGACCAGACCGGTCTGGTGGTGTTGGGCGGTGGAACCCTCGATGGACAAGGCAACCTCCTTTGGCACCACAACGACTGCAAGCTCAACCCCAACTGCACTCGACTGCCCTCTGTATGCATACTTTCTCCGGCCTTTACCTATATTTTCTACGTAGAATTAATTGTTAGTAATATTATTATGCAGTCGATGGCGTTAAACAAGGTCAACAATGTTTGGATTCGAAGACTAAATTCAGTGAACTCCATGGGGTTCCACATCTTCATAAGCGGGAGTAAGAACGTTCAAATGCGAAGACTCAAGCTGCAGGCGCCGGGAAGCAGCCCTAACACCGACGGGATCCACATCAGCACTTCCGATAAGGTCAAGGTCTCCTCTACCTCCATCCAAACCGGCGATGACTGCATCGGAATCCTCCCTGGTTCCACCCGCATCACCGTCCGCAAGCTCCGTTGTGGGCCCGGCCATGGTATTAGGTAATTTGGCTCATATTAATAATGAATAAACTTTATTATTAATATGCAGCCCTCTATTTACATTAATTACATATTTTATCAATTTCAATCTGATACCTAGATTAACACATACACGCTAGATACGAGGCATAAACCTCATGACACTTTATTATTTCATTGATTTGAACCGTTTATACAAATACTAGATAATCCTTCAAATACCTTAAAATCAATCATCTATAACGTGGAGGTCGCACGTTTAAAGATTCTACAACATGACAAGTTCTAATATATCTAATCAATGAAGAGTATTTATAACATGTACAATAAATTTGGTGGAATTGTAGCATTGGAAGCCTTGGAAAGTATGAGGACGAGGAAGATGTGATAGGGATTCGGGTAAAGAACTGCACTTTAATAGGTACAGAAAACGGGCTTCGGATCAAAACATACCAATTCAAACCGGATGTGGTACCCATTAGGGCGGCGGGGTTTTCGTTCAAGGACATCGTCATGGACAATGTGAAGAACCCTATTATCATCAACCAAAAGTATTGTGGTTCTATAAGCCATTGCAAAGGCAAGGTATGTAACTTCTTTTGATTACTTTATATCTTCTTATTGAACTCAATATAAAATTATATTATTGTGTACGTAAATTTGTGTTGGTGCAGCCGTCGAAGATCAGAATAAGTGACATATACTTTAGCAACATAGTCGGCACGTCGGGTACCGGGGAGGCAATCACCGTGATGTGCAGCTCCGCTATGCCTTGCCGGAATGTACACTTCCACAATGTTATGTTGAGAGGTTTGAACGGCGAAGCTGCAACCGCTACTTGCTCCAACGCCAAAGTCGCCTTGTCCGGCCAACAACTTCCTCCGATTAAATGTCGAATATAAATTCCGTCAACGTTTTCTATTTGAATGAGTTGTATACCTTTCTTTCTCGACGGTATAATACTATATTGTAAATACACAATAGGTGTGTTCGGTGAGGGGAATTTCATCCTCTACTACTGGGTTATGGAAAGTAAGAGGACGAAAAAAGAATTAATGGATTTATTATTTTCATTAAATGGACCTAATATGTGCATGTCTTAAGGAAAATTTATTTATCTTACATGGTGTCACCATATGACATCTTGCAAGTGACACATCCTTTTTCCCTACAACACGTACACTAAAATCTCATTATGTCGGATTGTTGACCTTGTAAGTCTATTGATTTCCTTGTGTAAACTTCATATCAAAGTCTCACCTCGGTTTCGGGTTTCGGGTTTCGGTTTTCGGGTTTCGGGTTCGGGTTTTCGGGTTTCGGTTTATCATTTTTCGGTTTTCGGGTTTTCGGTTTCGGTTCGGTTTTCGGTTTTCGGGTTTCGGGTTCGGGTTTTCAGGTTCGGTTTTGGGTTATAATTAATCTTCGAGTATTTAGATATCTTTGTCACCCACTCCAAATTATCTATGATCTCTCACAAGCTCTAACATCAATTTCATTATTGTGTCATCCTTAGATACCCCAAAGATCATGTTGTTTGTCCGCTCAACTGATCATGTTGTCTCCTCGACTCACTATAGGTGATACATTTTTCCATTTGTGTATACCTAGTCTTCCGTGTATCTAGTTATTACTCTTTTGATGACTTCTCTTTACCTTACAAAATGCACTACCTAGTCCAAAAGTTGCACCCAACGATGTGACAACAAACAATTAAATTGTCAAATATAATTCCATCAATAAAGTGGGGGTAAACAAAATATTTAGGTGAATGCCCAAATGCAAGTATAGTCGTCACGACATCGGCATCCACTCCACACGCTAGCATACATATGGTTTTTGTGCATTTTACTATGGGCTTAGGTATACCAAATGCATCCGGGCGTTGGCGCAACAATGGAATAGATTGAGGCAAAACATTGACAACACGAAGAAATATGTGTCATGTCATTTGGAATCTTTGTCAAAACAACTCATCATTGTAGGTCAACATCAAAGAGAAATAGTCTCCGAATAATCATGCATGTCCGTCATCGCAATCTCTCTTTGTATGTCCGGCTTTGACGTTACTGCGAACTTCTAGTATTTCGTTGAACTATGTTCATCATAAGCTCATTGATTTTTTTTCATTGATAAGCCTATCGATGCTCAAGTTGGTTTCAAAATGTAGAGGACAAGGGAGGGTGTCGGGACGATTTCTTGTGATGAATAAGTAGAAGAGTTGGATGAAGGAGTTTTTGAATTCAAAGGTCTTTTAGACATTTTAAAGTTAGATAAATGAAAGTGACAATGTGTGGTAGTTATCAAAAACTCACTTTAGGTTTTTATAGAAAATTTGGGTAGAATTCAAGATTAAATTTGAATATGAAAAATTGATCTAAATTTAGATTTGAAATTCAAATGCAATGTTAGCTATCATTTATTTTGTATAGTGGACCCATGACCGAGTTGTCTATTCATGCTTGATTGTTGTGTAAAGAAGACTCGTGAATGAGTTGTCAATTCATGTTCGGTTATTATGTAAAGGAGACTCGTGATCGAGTTGTCAATTCATATTCGGGTTTTTTTTATGCAAATACATATGAAAAGAAGTATCTTGTTAGATAGATAAAATTAAATTCATATGAAAAGAAGTATATATTACAATTAATATAAGGGGTGTTACGGACACGGTTCAAGATTTCGTTAATGCACGACGCTTACGGAATCTGTGACCGCCATAGTCACGGGTTCCGTAACCGTTAAAAAAAAATTGACATAATTTTTTTTTTCGGGTTAGAATTCATGTAAAAATTATCACGGATCCGGAACCCGTAACCATGACGGTTACGGGTTCCGTAACCGTGACCTTATGACGGTTACGAGATCCGTAAACATCGTGCCTTTATTAAATCTTGACCCGTGCGTTTACGACTTCCGTTAATATATGGGAAATGGGGTAAAAAAATTACCACATGACGCACCCAATCTTGAATGATAGCCAATGCGACGTCGTTTTGATAATGAAAAAACGGATATGAGTCAACGCCTATATTAACGTCAACCCCGCAAGGGCCCCAACTACTATCCTCTCTTTTATCCATGTCATCAATTTCAGGTGACATAACGTGACATGATAGCTTCGAGACCCTAGTTCATATTTAGTTTGTGTGGACATTGTCATCATTATTTGGTATACATATTAGATATTAGATCCATACACAGAGAAGAAAAAATCAGGGAAATTCCGGATGATACCCTTGTGGTTTGAGGTATTTCGGATTTTGCCCAAAAATTGTTAAATTCGAATGGTACCCTTAAATTTATATTGTTTTTCGGATTTTGCCCAAATTCATTACACTTTTTTAAATTCCATTAAAAAATACAAAAGAAAATAAACTAAAATTTAAAAACAAATTAAAATAGAGAATAATTTATTTATTTTAAAAATAAAGTAAAACAGTAATTTTTTAAAAAAAATATTTATATTAATTTAAAAATAAATAAATTAGATAATTTTTAAAAAATTCAAAAAAATCAGTGTTTTATTTATTTTAAAAATAAATAAATTGGATTAGCATTTTTTTAACAAAATCTAAAAACATAAGTGTTATACTTTATTTAAAAAATAATTAAAATAAGGACTTTTTAAAAAAATTAATAAAAAATTACTGTTTAATTTATTATTAAAATAAATAAATAATTTTTCTATTTTATTTATTTTTCAAAACTAAAATAAAGAAAATAAAGTAATATTAAAAATTAAAAAAAATAGAAAACTGATTTATTTATTTTAATAATAAATTAAAACAGTAATTTTTTAAAAAATTTTTAGAAAATCCTTATTTTATTTATTTTTTTAAATAAAGTTATCACTTATATTTTTAGATTTTGTTAAAAAAATGCTAATCCAATTTATTTATTTTTAAAATAAATAAAACACTAATTTTTTGAATTTTTTAAAAATTGTATAATTTATTTATTTTAAATTAATATAAAATATTTTGTTTAATAAAAAAAGTTACTGATTTACTTTATTTTTAAATTAAATAAATTATTCTTTCTATTTTAATTTGTTTTTTAATTTTAGTTTTTTTTTTTTAATGTTTTTAATGTAATTTAAAAAAGTTTTAATGAATTTGGACAAAATCCGGAAAACAACATAAACTTAAAGGTACCATCCGAACTTAAAAAACTGTTGGGCAAAATCCGGATTACCCAAACCACGAGGGTACCATTCGGAATTTCCCAATAAATAAATAAATGGACCTTAAGTATTCGGGCCTTGGGTGGCGACCCACCCTCTATTGGGCCGGCCCAACTATCCCTCTCAACCTCATCCATGTTCCCCTCACAACTCTTTTCTTGACCTCGGAGTTCTCTCGCAACCTCGGTTTCTCTTGCAAGTTGGAAGTCGCCTTCAGCACAGCCACCCTCGCCGGCTGGTCCAAAGGAGGAACAGTGAGCTGAGCGTCATGGATGTTGCGGGGGAGGAAGCCCCAATTGGTCACCCAAGGTATACGCACATAAAAAAGCGTTCTCTCAAGAACAAATCTCTCAATATCACTTTCAACGAGAAGGAGCTCAGGTGCAAACCCTAAATTACTCTTGTGCAGTTTGAAAGTTGCTTTCATCATCTGAAAAATAAGCGTTGTTTGCTATTTTGGCGTTCGAAATCTAGTTTATGTATGAGGAAGTCAATGTTATGGGAATGACTTTTAGGGTTTTCTTTGAGTTTGTAGGGACTACGTAACTGGATTTCATAAGAGGAAGAAGAAGAGGAGAAAGGAAGCGAGGCAAAAACAGGAAAAGACTGAGCGTCGCAAGCGGATTGAACTCCGCAAAAAGGTTTCACTTTTTGGTTTATCTGTTTTTATCATTAGTATTGTTCAATTGGAATTTCCATCCACATAAAAAATCATAAATAATATCTGAATTCGCCTTAAAGTGTTGCATTGCCATAGCTGATAGGAGTTTTTAGCAGCTGTTGCACTTGGCGGTGCTATTTTCCCCCCTTTGGCCTTCGTCTTTGTAATGCATATGAATGTTATGTATAAAATCAAATAGTGGAAAAAGTAAAACCCAAAGCTGGTTTGGATTTTGTTCACATGTCACTTAACATAATATCCATTTGAATCATCACAAAGTTGAGGTTCATAAGTTCTACAAGTATATAACAAGTTATCAGCATATATCCTAATCAAATGGATGTTTGGTTTACATGCTATGATGATATGTGCAGTCATTTACTTCTGTATTCTCTTCAATTATACTCAAAAAGGAAGTAGGCAGTATCTTCTGTTACAAATGCTATGTTTTCAATTCGTGTCAAATTCTACTGCAGAGGAAGATTGAAAAGGAGTTTGCCCTTTATGGTGGTCCACTCTCTGAAAAGACAGAAGATGGTGAAGAAGAAGAAGATAATGAGCAGGATGAAGGAAGTGAACAAGATGAAGAAACCGATCAAATCCCTTCAGTCTCCGGTAAGGATGAATAATTTATTAAAATAATAGTGTTGTATCTTGATTTTCAAACATTGTCTAGCAATTAAGCACTTCATACTTGCTTGACACCTATACACCCGACGAAAAGTCATGGTTAAGTGGTGTGATTTGAAACAGAGTTTTAAGATTTAAAGATGACTCGTGAGCATGGGGTGAAAAGTTATGTGTTGGTTCCTAGGTTTGAATTAGGGTATTAAGATTTTGAGTTTGTGGTTGTTGGAGTATTTTGATCAAAAGCATCACTCTAGGATACTTGCACCTGATTTGCCTTCTTCTGCCTCTTATGGTCCGGATGCATGAGTTTCATGCCCCCTTTGTTTAAAGTTGATGCCTGAGGCTTGAGGTGTAGAGTTTCCTACATTGGACTCATGCTGCATCTGATAAATAAAAAGGAAGTAGTATACCCCAAAAATACTTGGTTGTGCTAGTATGTATTGCTTTATTTTGACTGTAGACAACTTATAATGTATAATTGTCTGAATCTCATAACACTAATCATCTTTTGGGTAAAGGGACAACGTTATATGACAATGGAGATTACAAGGTGACGGTGACTACTAGTGAGATAACCCAAGAAGAAGAAGATGAACAGCCTGCTAGTGTAGCAGCAACAACAACAACAACTGGGGCAAATGTAAAACCTAAGACGAAGCAGAGTATTCCGGTGAGCAAGAAAAAAACCTTTAAAAAGGTGGCGAACAAAAGATCGAGGCCAAAACTTGTGAACAAGAGAGACAAAAGAATGGGAAAGAAGGGCAAGTCAAACAAGAAAAAGCGTTAGCACCTTTAGTATATGTTTTCACTTTGATTTATAATGTTCCTAAGCAATCCGTCGTGTTTAAGCATAGCTTTGTATCATGTTGAACAAGTGTGTCATTGTACTTTTGCTTGGCTGTTTTTATATGCTTTTAAGCTTAAGTTAAGCAGTGGATCATTCTTTTTGCTCATAACTTGAAGTTTATTTGGCTCATAAATGATACAAAACCAAAATATCTCGATTCCAGAATTCAATGTGAAGAATTTATAAAGAGTATTGGTCCTTCCGAAATTGTAGAAATGTTGAAGACTTGGGTTACTAACGATGCTCTTAGATAGCATCTCCAAAGGCATAGGAGCACCTAGCATCGTTCATGGCATACAGTAGAGGGCCTAGAGGCTTCTTGCAACATATAGTTCGTTATTCAAAACAAGAAGCATGAAGAGCTCTGGTCCGGAATTTAAAAAGTGAAGCCAAACCAACATGTTTCTCATGGAAATCTTTTAAGCTCATGAGAATAGAGTTAAAAGTTGGAAGATCAAAATTCATACACAGCATATATTAATCAGGGATTAACAATTCGCGTGTAAATATTTATATGATGGTGACCTACTCCGATTCTCTAGGAGCATGTACAACATATACTCTATTTTAGGGAATGTTATCTATTTTAGGGAATGTTAGACTTTTGGGCAATTTAAAGGTTTTTTTTTATCCAACAAATTCCCTATCACAATCCCTAAAATAGGGGGCTTGGGAAAAATATGCATTTATTTCCCTATATTTGCAGCAAGAAGGAGCTTCTCCAAATACCTCTCACCTAAAAAAATTAACAGTTTTCATCTTTATTTTAAAATAAAAAATTAAATATATACAAGACTCCCTATTATGGAGAAGCTATTGGGTTCAAGACAAAAATAATTTAGAGAAAAAGAAAGTTCTTTCTCCATTTTGAAGTATTTTTGGAGAAGTTGTTGCACATGCCCTAAGGAATATAAATAAGGAGAATCAATACGTAAATGAAATAACAAAAACCGTTTTATTTACTCGGTTTATTTCTCCCACAAACTATGAAATTCTCTAGTTCACCTCGTAACATTTTCATCTTGGTATAATACTCGATAACAAGTAGATTGCCTTGGATTAAGCTACAAAAGTTTCTCTTCAATTGGAAAATCATAGGCATATTCACAAAAACGTTCAATAATCTCTTCCTAGAGTTGTCTAGCAGAGTTCACATGCAAAGCCTTCAACACTATATCCATAGAATGGATCAGTCAACATCTAACCATGAAGTCACAAGGAATCCATTTGTTCAGGTTATCTCCATTTCTAGGTTTAACACAAGATTTATGAATGAAACCTTGTTTATTCTTGGTTCCTGATGTCATATTTACTGCTCTACTCCAGTTTAGAAACTTCAAGCCATCAAAACAAGTCGATAATAACTACAAACCTGGATTGTCTGAATTCGAGAGGAAAAGCGGATCACTTAATGTAGTGATTTGTGCGGAATTGATCGCTTGCTGTCGGACATCAAAATTGAGATCGCCTTCCATGTTCAAATTTGATGTAATAATAGAGCTCCATGAACATACGGAAGAACAACAATAACACTGATGATATTGTTAGTCCAAATCAGGTGGGGGATAGGTGGCGGTAGGAGTTGAAATGAGGGTTTTGAATGGGAAATTATTTTCCACAAAGGTAACATGGTGGGTGGTATATATTTTGTGATTTTGTGGATTTAAGCAATAATATGCACTTTGGGATAGAGAGTAACCGACGAATACGCAAGGTATGGATTTTGGATCCATTTTGGTGGCATTGTATGGAGTGAGTAGCGGGAAACAAAGACATCCAAAACTTTTAAGTTTATCCTAATTAGGCATAGTTTCAAAAATTTTGAAGAAAGGTGATGTATTTCCAAGAGAGGGAGTGGGTAGTCTATTTATTAAATAAACTGCGGTGAAGAAGGCGAGAGGCCATAATTTTTGTGGCATGTTTGAATGGGATAGAAGGGATAACCCTGTTTCAACAATATGTATATGGCGACGTTCGGCATATCCATTATGTTGTGGGGTATGCGGAGGTGATGTAAGATGAAAAATTCCATTTTCAGCTAGGAAGGACCTTAAAACAATATATTCGCCACCATTGTCAGAATAGAGGGTTTTAATTTTAGAATTGAATTTGTTCTCTACTAGGGCTTTGAAGGTGATGAAAATTTGCTTTGTGTTAGATTTGTGTTTGATGGGATAAAACCAAATGTATTTTGTGAAATGATCGACAAAAATAACATAATACTTAAATCCATCGAAAGATAATATGGGACAGGTCTAAACATCCAAAAACAGAACATCAAGTGGTGCAGTAGATGAAATAGAAGATACATGAAAGGGTAGCTTATGAGCTTTATTCGAAGAGCAAGCCATACAATAATCCGAATCTGAATCAATACATGGAATAGAAAATAAAGTGCGAAGAGTTTGAAAGTCGAGGCTGATGAATTACCCAAACGATGATGCCAAGACGATCCTAAGGAGCGACGGAGAGAAAAGACGGATGGTGACGATGATGGCCAGGAGTAGAGACCATTCTTGAGTGGTCCACTAAGGAGGGGTTGTCCCGTGGTGAGATCCTTCACAACAAAAGAGCGAGGTTTAAAACAAATTTCCACTTGATTTTGATCAGTGAATTTTGAAACGGAGATAATATTTTTTGAAATTTCCGGAACGTGCAAAATATCATTTAACTTAAAAGAATTGGATGAACACTGTAACGTTGAATTGCCAATATTTGAAATAGATAGGGTTTTGCCATTACCAACTTGGAGTTCGTCGGTTCCATCATAGGGGTAGTGATTGTTTAGGGTAGCGATGTCACTAGCAACATGATGCGTCGCACCGCTGTCGACTAGCCACTGATCACTTGGGGAGGGAACGGTTGTAGTATTGGCTTGTGGAGGAAATGAAGGCCAATTGTAGGTAGGATGAAATGTGAGATGGTGGACGAAGTGAGGGCCGCAGTTTGAGTGAATGTGGGGTAATAGGCAAGGACATGTCCTTGGACGTTGCACCATTGACAACGTCCTAGGAAAGGTCGAGGAGGAGGGCGTGGTTGGGTTGTTTGAGTAGGCGGCGTCCAGCGTGGGGGAGGAACCGATGGGTATGTGGGGACGGGTTGGGTTTGCCTTTGGGTTTAGGGGCTTTGTAAGAGGACTGAGCAGTGTTGGCGGTGACAGGAAAAGAAGAGGAGGCAGGGGTAGTTTTGAATTTGAGGAAGGTTTCATGAGTGAGGAGTTTTTCGTGGAGGGCCGGGAAATCAATGGAGTCATCCCGGGCTTTGATTCCGTCAATGACGGACTGGAATGATGAATCAAGACCCCGAAGAATGGCATCGGTAACATCTTCTTTGTCCTGTGGTTTGCCAAGAGAAGCAAGCATGTCACAGATACCGGAGATCTGTTGGATGTACTCGTTGACGGAGAGGCTGCCTTTGGAGATGGAGTTGAGTCTTTCTCGGAGAAGGCTTGTGTGAGCACGAGAGGGTTTAGCATAGGTATCCTCCAAGATTTTCCAAACGTCTCGGAAAGTGACGGCTCTGGTGACTATGGAAGCGACCGAAGGGGAAAGCGTACCTATAAGGCCGCCCTTCAAGAGTTGATCCTGACGAAGCCAGGTATTGTAGGCCAGGTTGGGTGTGGTGGCATCGTTGGTGGTAAGAGTTTTGGGTGGTTCTTTGACTGTGCCAGTGACATAGCCAAGTAATCCATGGCCAATTAGAAGTGATTGGATTCAACCAAGTTATGTAGTTGGTGGTTGTGAGTTTAAGGGCATTCTGGAAGTTGATGATCTGAAAAGGCTTAGAGGGTTCATCAGGGTTGGCTATTTGGCCGGAGGAGGCAGTCGCCATCGATGGACAGCGGCGCTAGGGGGAGGGTGTTTAGGGTTTTGGATCGGAAATTTTTTTTAAGGCTCTGATACCATGAAGAACAGCAATAACACTGATGATATTGTTATTCCACTGTAAGGATATATAATTAGATGTACAATAAGAATAGGAGATCAAGGTCGTTAATCAAGGAGAGAATAAGGGGAGGAGAGATTACAGTGATTACATAGAGAGAATAAGGAAATGAAAGATTGTAGGAGAGATTACAGGAGATTGACTATACACATTTATACTATGACAGATAACATAAAATATAACCTAATTAGTGGGATTCATTACTTAACACATACCATATGAAATCCATGGATCGAGCCAGGGAATTAGGAGAATTAGATTGAGGAGAAGATATTGCGAATGGCTATGGTGGGTAGCAAGAATATTGAGAGAGAGTTTGACAGTTTGTGGAAGATCTTGAGGGATTTACAAAATGTAGCTACGGAATTCTCGTTGCTTGTTCTTGCGAATTGCTTAAGAAAATCGCAGAAATAGATGCCACAAACAAGCTAATGCACTTTCTCATTGGGCTTAATGAAGGTTGTGACGGTGTTCGAGGTCAAATATATGTCAATGAAATCAATGTCTTCAGTCAACAAGGCTTACTACTTAATTCAGCAGGTTGAAAGGCAAAGAATAATCATAGAGCTATGACTATTGGGCAAGAACTAAATGGAGTTTTGATGAGAATAACAGTGGAGATGGGATCTAGTGAATCTTGTATGTCAAAGAAGGCCTCAAAGTTATGAAAGGAAAATAGAGGGCACATCTTCTTTTGCAAATTTTGCATTTATATTTTTCTCCTCTTCTATTGATACTCATAAAGGAACAAGGCGTAATACTTGGTGGATAACAGATATTGGAGCTATAGACAACGTCATATCTGACTCATCCTTATTCAGTGTTAATAGATCAATAGCTAAATACATCACTGTTTTGGTTTGTTTCATGTTGATTTGTGGAGACCTTATCATGTGGAGCACATTATTTCTTAACAATTGTTGATGAATACAACATGGTAACTTGTACACATCAATTGCAAAATAAATTGCAAGTTTATTCTACTTCAGTAGTCAGTAGCCTTCTATTCACTTGTGCATACACAGTTTGCTTGTTCTACCAAATGTAGTCGTAGTGATAATGGTAAAGAGTGTCTAACAACATTGCACCGATTTCTTTGCTTGTAGGGGTATCATACACCAAAGATCAACTCCTCGGAATCAACAAAATGGCCGAGTTGAAAAGAAACATAGGCACTTGATTGAAATTGTCAAATCCTCTAGATTAGATGCAAATCTTCCTCTCAGATTTTGGGGTGAGTGTGTTCTTGCAGCTACTCACATTATTAATAATTTGTCACTGATATTCTTCTTTGAAATCTCCATATGAATTGCTCATGAATAAGCCTCTTTCTTATGATAATCTAAGAGTTGTGGGGTCATTATGTTATGCTCTTATTGATAGTCACCATCTAAATAAGTTTGCATTCAAAGCCAAAAAGTGTATCTTCTTTGTTATCTTCTTGCACTTAAAGCCTTCAAGCTCTTTGATCTATCAGCACACTAGATAGTTACTAGCCGAAATGTGATTTTCAATGAGCATGTATTTCCTTTCTGACAAGTTATCTTATCATATCCTAGTGAGTTTGATACTACAACATATATTATTTTTGATGATTGTATTCCTATCCCTGAACCTCGAGATCTACTAGTCAGACATCCTCCAACGCATCTTCATGATTTTGTTTTGTCCATCTATATCTGAATCATTCAATTTTTCATATGTCTTTGTTGTTGAACTAAAAACATTGTTCCCTGAGTATAAAGCACCAATGTTTCATACTATGACAGTTTTTGAACCTACTACTTATGCTCAAAGTAGTCAAGCATGATGAATGTATTACTATTACGCATCATTAACATAGGCTTTGGAAAAAAAAATGATACTTGGAATCTTCTATAATTGCCCTCTAGCAAGAGCATTATTGACCCCAAGTGGGAATACAAGGTCAAATTCAAGGCAGATAATAGTGTAGGACATTTCAAGGCTCATTTAGTTGCTAAGGGTTATAACCAAATACAAGGAAAAGACTACAAGCATATTGTATCTCCCGTTGCAAAGTTCACGTATGTTCGTACTCTTCTAGTTCTTGCCTCTATTAAGCATCGGGTCATTCATCAGCTTGACATTAACAATGTCTTTCTCTATGGATTTTTCAATGAAAAGGTCTACTTACAACCTTCCTCAGGGTATTTTCGTGCGATATCTAGTCAAGTGTGCAATCTGAAGTGTTTTCTATATGTGTTGAAGCAAGCTTCTCCCCAATGGAACGTTGGGCTATCCAAGGTCCTTCTCAACCTCGGTTTCAACAATCAAAGTGACTACTCATGTTTGTTATGTCAACTTCAACTTCATTTATTGTTGTCCTCACCAGCTCACCAACATTGGTGACTTGCTCATCAACATGTGATTCTCCTCCCATTATTCAAGGTCTAAAAAAGGCATTAGACGTTGCCTTCACCGTCAAGGATCTTGGTGAAGTACGGTATTTCCTCGGCATTGAAGTTGCTCGATGCTCCCATAGTATTTTACTTAACCAAAGGATATTTATTCATGACTTACTTTAATATACTAAGCTGTCAAATGCAAAGCTTCTTTATTTCCTTTTTCTAAAAGGCTTAAAGCTATCACTATTTGTTGGTGAGTTAGTTCCAGATCCTGAAGTATACAGACGGTAATTGGTCGCTTGATTTATTTCAATCTGACTCGACCCGGCATTTCATATACTACTCAGCAACTCAACTAGTTTATGCACGAACCTCGAGTTCCTCATTATCAAGCAACATTACAGGTGGTTTGTTACCTCAAGAATACTTCTACTCATGGGTTGTTTTTGTCTTCCAATTCGTCCTTTTATCTATCCACCTATACTAACGCAAATTGAGGCAATTGCACATTTATTGGTTGATCATTAACCGGATATTGTGTGTTTCTAGGTAATTCACTTGTCTCCGAGAAGACGAAGAAGCAGAAGATTGTCTCCAAATCGTCTAGAAAATCTTAATATCGGGCCATGTCCGTCACTTTTAGTGAGCTTGTCTGGTTGATTGGTCTACTCAAAGATTTACGAGTATTGTGATAAACCCGATATTTTATAAACACACCAAACACTTTCCCTTGACTGCCATTATGTTCATGAACGGGTTCAAGGAAAATTTGAGAACTTGTGTCAAACCACGTAATATTATCCTCTCTTTGGTAATTGGTTCAGATTTAAGAGGGTTATAACGGCATTCATGTTATGATCCAGATTGTTAGGATCCGTATCTCTCTCTCATCTATCTCACAGTGTATAAATACCACCACTATCTGTCAATACAAAGCATCAGTTATCATATACTCTTATATGGTATCAGAGGCGTGATCCGCCGCATAAAACAACTCAAACCAATCACCTTCCATCACCATGACTGAATTTGCCTCTTCCTTAGCAAATTCATACGAACCAATAAAACCATTCACAGTGGTGGTGCTTACAAACATTTTGTAAGCTTGTTCCAACAAATTACTTCAACTGGAAACAAGCAGTTGTTGCCACACTAGAAGGATTCGATCTGCAGGGTTATGTCCTCGGCACAATCGAAATCCCTACGGCAACCCTTGACAACACATCAAACCCTAATCCGGCGTTCCAAACATACAATCGGCAGGACAAACTAGTGTACGGAGCACTTATGGGAACTCTATCTTCAGAAGTCGCTAGTTTTGTCGCTGCTGAGACAACTTCAAGGGGAGTCTGGACTACGTTGCGTCTCACGTACGAGAATCCCTCCAGAGGGCATGTTAAACAGGTCAAGGATCGTCTAAGGTCCGTCATGAAAGGTATAGACTCAATTACTGTATATTTACAACAACTTCGCTCCTTGGCAAATCTGTTGGCATCTCTAGACGCACTAGTAGCACAAGAGGACTTAACTGATTACATCATTCGTGGTTTGGATGATCAATATATGCCTATTGTTCATGCCATCAACGCTCGTGACACTGCAATCAGCTTTGAAGCTCTTCATGAAAAGCTGATCAACCATGAGTTACAACTCAAAGTAAAAGCAAAGCAGTCATCAACGCCCATCTCTGCATTCACTACACAAACGAAGCATTCTTGCAACAATGGTAAGTCTTCTAACTCAAATTGGCATGCTTCCACTCCTAACTCCTCTCCTTATCGACCAAGCAGCACACAACCAACCAATTCAGAAAACCCTAGCTCCGGACCCAAGCCATTTAAAGGACGGTGCCAATGGTGCCGTAATATAGGGCATGTATAAACCAAAGCAGACTATTCAAGTCTCTCCACCCAACCATCGAACCCCCACCATCAGTCAGATTCCCGTCCAATCCCCAAGTGAATGCGACAACTACACACTCGAATCAACAGTGGCTCGTCGACCGTGGGGCAAGTCACCATGTTACGAATGATCTGGAGAACTTGGCGCTACACTACCTTTATCAAGACCCTGATGATGTTCAAGTTGGTAATGGTAATGTTCTTCCGATAACACACACTGGCACAATTTTCAAATCAAATCCTAATATCACATTCAAGCTGTCTAATGTTCTGTGTGTTCCGGCAATGGCCAAAAATGTTATTTCTGTGTCAAAACTCACAAAAAATACATCTTATGTTGTTGTCTTTACATCCGACTCCTTTCATGTGCAGGACCTCACATCCAACACAACGATCCTTAAAGGTCCATGCATTGACGGAGTCTATCACTGGCCAAACACATCCCCTCAAATAAATTCAGTTTTACGGATATTGCCAAGCACTCTTCATCATACTCTTGGTCATCCATCAACAAGGGTTTTTCAAATATTAGTCAAGTCCTTAGGAGTTAGTTCTTTTAATCAAGCATTGTGCACATCGTGTAATGTTCATAAGATTCATAAACTTCATTCTCATGAATCATCAATAAAGTCTTCTCGTCCTTTGGAAATTATTTACTCTGATGTATGGAGTTCTCATTTGTCCTCCTATGATGGCTTCCGATACTATGTAATCTTTGTTGATCACTTCACACGTTAAACTTGGCTATACCCACTTAAACTGAATTCCGAGACAAAAGACATTTTCATCAAATACAAAACTTTGGTTGAAAATTATTTTGGCTACAAAATCAAAGTACTGTATTCAGACAACGGTGGTGAGTACATTGCTCTTCGTCCTCTTTTGAGTTCCTTCGGGATCTCACACCTAACAACTCCTCCACACACTCCGGAACACAATGGAGTCTCCGAAAGGAAGCATCGACATGTGGTCGAAATAGCACTTTCCTTGCTCACACATTTCGGTATTTCTTTGGATCACTGGCCACATGCTATGATTACCGCCACCTATCTCATAAATCGCCTCCCCACGCCTACCATTCATAATGTTACTCCGTTCTTTAAACTCCCAAATGAGCATCCAAAGTACTCAAAATTGAAAAGTTTTGGATGCTTATGTTTTCCTTGGTTAAAACCCTATAATCCACATAAACTTCTTCCCAAGTCTGTACCATGTGTGTTCATCGGATATCCCTCCACTCAGAGTGCATATCAGTGTCTTGATCCGTCCACTCGGAAAATTTATACCTCACGGCATGTGAGGTTTGTTGAAGACAAAATGCCTTACCGCAATATGCACACTGCGTAATCAAACTCCACCTGCCCAGTCTCAGATGAATGGTCTAGTTTTGGGCTCATCATCCTGCTGCATCTCAGTTTCAGATGAATACTCCAACACGTGTATCCACCAGCCCATCTAATACCACAATATCCAAACCCACTAATCCAGCCCCTGCATTGCCCAACCCTGCTCCTTCAAACCCTGTTACTGTCGCCATACCTCCCACTCTAAACCCTACGCTTCTGCTGAACCTACACCATCATCTATCTCCACCACCATGTTGCCAAATCCTACACGACAGGGAGTGATAACACGTTCCAAAAACAATATCTCCAAGCCCTCCAAGAAACTCAACCTCACCACAACTCTAGTTCCTACACATCCGATAGAACCCAGGTCCATTACACAAGCCCTAAAATCCAAGGAGTGGAGGTCTGTTATGCAGATAGAATACAATGCACTTGTTGCAAATGCAACGTGGACGCTGGTGCCACCGATCTCTGGTACGAATGTAGTTGGAAACAAATGGGTATATCGAGTGAAATATCTTCCTGATGGATCAGTTGACAGGTTGAAGGCTCGATTAGTGGCCAAAGACTTTCATCAGCGCCCAAGTTAGGACTATAAGGAGACGTTCTCTCCTGTAGTCAAGCCCGTAGCAGTGAGAGTAGTGTTATCACTTGCCGTAATAAGTGGCTGGCCTCTACGCCAACTGGACGTCAACAATACCTTCCACATGTAGACTCAAGGAAGATGTGTATATGGTGCAGCCACCGGGTTTTGTTGATGAGAAATACCCCACACATGTTTGCAAACTTGACAAGGCTATTTACGGATTAAAATAGGCCCCTAGAGCATGGTATACTGCACTCAAGGTCTTTCTTCTCGAACTTGGCTCTGTCAATTCCATCTCTAATGCATCACTGTTTGTCTACAAAAATTCTGGCAACATGGTTTATCTGTTGGTATATGTGGACGACATCATCGTAACCAGTAAGTCTCACCTCCTTGTGTCAAAAATAATTGCCTCACTGACACTAGGGCTGAGCAGGTTGAGGTTCGGTTCACCGAACCGCATTTTGCGGTTTGGACCGCAACCGAACCGCACTCAATCGGTTCGGTTTGCGGTCCGGCATTTTGTGTTTTGCGGTTTGCGGTTCGGTTCGTCAACCGAGCCGCAAATTTGCGGTTTGAACCGCAAACCGCAACTGTGCATTTTATTAAAAAAAAGTTTCCAACTTAGGGATAGTGGGAGAGGGGAACGCGTGAATTAGGGCTGAGGTTCTTCGAGTCTCTCTTTCACAGTTTCACACATTCAGGAAAGGGGAAAGCAAGTCGCCTCCTCGCCGGTCCTCGCCAGTCCGACCCATCCGCCTCAGTCGCCGGTCAGCCTAGCCGTCGCCTCCTCTCCAGTCGCCAGTCCGACCCATCCGCCTCATTCGCCCAGTCGCCCCTCCGACAGTCCGACCCATTCGCCTCCTCTCCAGTCGCCAATCGCCTCCTCGCTAGTCCGACTGTCTCAGTCGCCGGTCCTCGCCAGTCCGACCCATCTGCCTCAATCGCCGGTCAGCCCAGTCGTCGCCTAGTCCGACCCATTCGCCTTCTCTCCAGTCGCCAGTCGCCTCCTCGCCATCCATTGTGAGTGTCTTCAAGTTCTCTTCTCAATGGCTTATGTTGTAGGTTGTGCGGTTGTGTCACTTGTGTACTATTACTATAGCTTCTGTTGCAGGTTGCATTTATTGATTTGTAGGCATTGTGGCACATTCTTTCCAGTTAAAAATTGTTGCATGATTACTTCTTGATTATGGATACGTTTATTCTAGATCCAAAAGTTTTAGCTGTTGTTTCTATATTCTTATTGTGAGAACTGCAATTTGGCTGGTCTATAGCTTCTGTTGCAGGTTGCATTTATTGATTTATAGGCATTGTGGCATATTCTGTTATCATTATGATAATATGTGCTGGTGATTGGTGAATATGGGGCGAAATTCATGTGAAGGTTTGATTCTTTGATTGTTGACTGCTCATGTTGTTTTTGAATAGATGTCGAGTTCCCAAGTACAAAGAGGAAGGAAGAAATCTATCGCCAAAAAAATTCGATTATCTTCTCCAACCGCTTCTGTTTCGGATACATCAACAAATTCTTATCATCCTGATGATGAGAATGAAGAAGTGACATTCCCTCCGTCAACGAACCTACCACCACCGAGTACCACACCAACTCCATCAGCACCAAGTTCCCTTGCACCAACTCCACCAACACCAAGTGATGTCAATAGAGTTTACATCGACGTAATTAAGAGGAAAAAAGGAAAAGGGCTGTTTTGGGATCACTACAAACAATACCGTGATGAAAATCAAAAGTTAAGGGCCGAGTGCATCCATTGTGGCAAGACGTTTGCAGCTGAACAAAGGACTAATGGCACATCAAATCTGACTGGTTATCTTGGGAGATGTGTAGAAAATCCGGCCAACAAAAGTAAAGGTACCCAATCTAAAATTATCTTGGAAGAAATTGCTGAAAGTGGACAATGTAAAGTAAAGAGTTAGGTGCTAAATCAAGCTGATTCTAGGAAGTCTTTGGCTGAAATGATTATTCTTGATGAATTGCCTTTTTGACAAGTGGAAAAATGTGGTTTTAAAAGATTTGTTGCTACTACTTGTCCTACTTTTAAAGTACCTTCGCGTCACACTGTTTCTAGAGATTGTTTTGAAGTGTACTTGAATGAAAAGGTTGCATTGCATGGTTGGTTGAAGAAGAATTGCCAAAGAGTTAGTTTGACTACTGACACATGGACTTCAGTTCAAAAAATTAACTACATGGTTGTAACTGCTCATTTTATTGATAATGAATGGAATTTGCACAAGAGGATATTGAATTTTTGTCAGATAACTAGTCATAGGGGTGAATCACTTGCTAGAGGGATTGATGATTGTTTGAGAGCATGGAGTTTAGATGCTAAGTTGTTTACCATCACTGTTGATAATGCTAGTTCTAATGATGTGATGTGTGATACCTTGAAAGGAATGACTGTAGCAAATGGATCATGCATTTATAGTGGACATAACATGCATATGAGATGTGTAGCTCACATTGGTAATTTGATTGTGAATGATGGTTTGAAGTTGCATATGACTTGTGTTGAAAAAGTGAGATCCATTGTCCGGTATGTAAGGTACCCTCCTGCTAGACTACATGTGTTTAGAGAAGAAGCTAAAAGGTTGAAAATTGAATGGAAAAGGAAGATAGTCCTTGACGTAGCTACTAGATGGAACTCCACTTATTTGATGCTTGATGTTGCTTTGAAATACAAGCTTGTTTTTGACCGGATTGATATCCCAAGAGGAGGTAATGATGATTGCTTAGGGGCTATTACTACAGATGAGTGGAAGAAGATTGAGCTTCTTGTTAAGTTTTTAGCTGAGTTTTATAAGTTCACTAAAGATGTGTCAGGATCATCTTATGTGACGATCAATAATGTTTTCTACCACATTGGTCACCTCATCGATGTGTTGAATCAGTTGATGAGTAGTGATGATATTGATTGTAGTTCAATGGGTATTCAGATGAAGACAAAATGTGATAAGTATTGGGACAGTTTGGAGAAGATGAATATGTTGATCTTTGTTGCTATTATTCTTAATCCGACACAGAAGTTCCTTATGGTGGAAAAGGGTCTTGGAGCTATACATGGGGTGGAAAAAGGTAAAGAATTATCACAACAAGTCAAGGACTACACTTCTAGATTGTTTGAGCAGTATAAGGTTTTGTATACTACTCAGCGTTCTTAAGATTCGGGTACTCAAGTTTCATCAAGTTCTAATTTACATGGAGGTGGAGGTAAATTACTTCCTTTAACTTTTAAACTTATATTATTATTACTTATTATATTCTTATGACTACATGAGGACAATGAGTTTATTACCTCAGGTAATACGTTTTTTGAAAAACTATTTGGACAACTTGATGACGGTTGCGGTTCTGATGGTGAATTTGCTACATCTGAGCTTGAGGCATATTTGATTGAGCCGAGGTGTTCCGGTAAGATGACTGATCAATTAGGGTGGTGGAGAGTGAATGCAGGAAGATATCCTATCCTTGCACGTATGGCTCGTGATGTGCTAGCCGTCCCGGTCAGTACCGTTTCATCTGAATCTGCATTCAGTACCGGAGGACGTACTCTCGATGACTATAGAAGTTCCTTAAATCCCAAGGTATGGACCGTTGGTTAGTTGCTTATAAGTAATAATATGTTGTATTATGTTTCAACTTTTGTTAATTATAATCTTCTTATAATAGACAGTTGAAGGTCTTATTTGTGCACAAGACTGGCTACTTGCAAAAATTAGGTCTACCTCTAACATAAATAATGCCACTATTGGTGAGGAAAATATAGATGATGAAGAGGAAGAGATGATGAAGATGTATCATGGTAATATTTAACTTTTATTATTTGAAATGTTATATTACTTATATTGATTATGGCAATCTTTGCTTTGCTTATTATTTTCATGTGTATAGAGTTGGAAGAATTAAACTCGTTAGTTGACATTGAAAAGGGACCTATTATTATTTGAAAAGTCAAGTGAAAAGGTATGTTGCCATAACTATTTGTCTTTTTGGATTTGCTTGTTGTCTCCGACTCTTCATTGATCAATGGTCTTATTTTGCTTGTTATCTTGTACAATTTGTTGATAGGTGGTGAACCATGAGTTAGAGTTTTAGTGCACGCTGGAGTATGAAAGAATCATGTTTTATTTTGGTCTTTTTGGATGTTCGCATGTTGCCATTGGTCGTTTTGGATGTTGGCATGGGTCGTTTTGGATGTTTACATGTACTCTATATGACTATGTTTATTATTTTGGAACAAAACAGCAACCAAACCGCAAACCAAACTCAAAACCGCAAACCAAACCGCAAAACCGCAAACCGAACCGCGAAACTGCAACTGAACCGCAAAACCGCAAACCAAACCGCAAACCGAAAATTGCGGTTCAAACCGCAACCGAACCGCAACCGTGCGGTTCAAACCGCAAACCGAACCGCAGATTTGCGGTTCGGTTTGCGGTCCAAGTTTTTCAGATTTGTGTTTGCGGTTCGGTTGTGGTTCAGTTTGCGGTTTTCGACCGATGCTCAGCCCTAACTGTCACACCGTTTCTCTGTCAAAGACTTGGGAAATCTAAGCTACTTCCTTGGGGTTGAAGTAATACCAACGCAGCAGGGCATTTTCTTGTCCCAGAAGCGGTATATTGATGATCTACTTCAACGATCGGGTATGGATCAAGCTAAATCAGCGACCACTCCTATGTCGACGTTTGATGGTCTGCGGTGCCATAGTGATTCAGTCCTACCTTCACCAACAGACTACCCCGCCATTGTGGGCTCCCTTCAGTGCCTCAGCCTTACACGTCCAAATATAGGGTACTCTGTTAATAAACTCTCGCAATCATGCACTTACCCAAACTGGTTCACTGGACGACATTAAAACGCTTATTGAGGTACCTGTCTGGCACGCTTCATCTCGGCATTAACATCTCCAGATCAGAATCTGCCTCACTACGCGCCTTTTCTGATGCCGACTGGGCTGGAGACAGGGGTGACTACATCTCCACTACTGGTTACATGTTTTATGGCTACAATCTCATTTCTTGGAGTTCCAGGAAACAAAAGACTGTTGTCAGATCATCCACTGAGGCAAAATATAAAGCTCTAGCTGACACTGCGTCGGAAATTGTTTGGGTAAAGAATCTCCTTACTGAGCTCAACAAACTTGTCCGAATTGTTCCTACAATCTATTGTGACAATATGGGAGCTACTAGTCTAAGTTCAAACCCGGTTTTTCATTCACGTATGAAGCACATTGCATTGGCTTATCACTTTGTTCGAGAGCAAGTGCAACAAGGTCTTCTACGAGTCACTACGAGTCAGTTTTGTCTCAACAAGGGATCAGCTGGCAGATGTGCTGACAAAACCATTGCAGAGAGCTCAATTTCAACAACTCTTATCCAAGTTACAGCTCAATAAAATCTGCTTCACTTGAGAGGGGATATTAGATAGATTTAGTTTTATCAACTAAGCTGTTATGATCCAGATTGTTAGGATCCGTATCTCTCTCTCTCATACCTCTCTCTCATCTATCTCACAGTTAGAGCTGTCAAAATCTGACCCGATCCGTGAAACCCGCCCGATCCGCCCGACCCAAACCCGACCGACACCCGTTAAAAGGAAAAAAATTACGCATATGAGACCGACCCGGTGTTAACCGATTGAACCCGAAACCAAAAATAACTCAAACCCGAAAGTGACCGTAACCCGATTATATCCTAATGAACCAGCTCGGCAAATCCCGAAACCGAAAGCACCCGACCCGAAATGATCCGATTCCCGAAATAACCCGACTCAAAATGCCCGAAACCCGAAAGTCGTTGACCCGGCATGACCTGTGAACCCGTAATGACCCGATCCAAAATAACTAACTCGAATTATTCTAAGAACTAGTAGTAAGTTGGATCAAAGCAGAATTACGTATATGATAACCAAGGCCTCGAATTTAGAGGGACCTGCATTCAATTTTTCATTATATAATATATTTTTACTTTTTAAAATTATAAATATAAAACCCGAGTAGCTCAGCGGTTGAATGTGCATGTGAACATTGTATTTCGTCTGGGTTGTGTTCGAAACCTAACGTCAACTTTCTATAGTTTTATTTTTAAAACTAAATTGGTGGGACCTCTATTCTCACCTATTATTTACTTTTAAAAAAATTAATTTAATTACTTTAATTTTGGGGATATTAATGTTATCTATAAATAAATAAAGTTTTTAATGAAAAATTTGATGAAATAAAATAATTTCAAAAATACAAAATAATGTGAATCAAATATATTTATATAAATAAATAAAATACATTCGATTTTTTTTGTTACTATTTATTATTAAATAAAAAAATAAAAAATTATAAAAGTAGAATATATAGAAAAATAAAATGATGAAATTATAATCAATATAGTTCATACGTGGCATTTAGATCTTTTGCTTTAATACAAACAAATACATGGGTTATGCACATATGCAATTTAATTGAAATTTAACTTAAAAATAGATAAAATAATAAATTTTGTACAAATATGTATAGTAATAATCTTAGAATTTTATTTATAATGCTAACAAATATAAAAATTTATAGAAAAAATGAATGATTCAGTGATTATATATTATTATATGTATCTAATTAATCTCTCCGTTCATAAATAATTTTCGTTTTACCATTTTGCTCACTTATTAAAAATATACCAATTTACCCCTAATCATTCATTTACTTTTTATTTTTTTGAAAATTATAACTAACAAACTACTAATGATTAAAAGGGTAAATGTGTAAAGTAAATGTCAAAATAGCTAAAATGACAATTATTTTTTAACAAAAGTGTAGGGGTAAAACAACAATTGTTTGTGAACGGAGGGAGTATAAAATAAATTTTATATATTATAAATATAAAGTGTGTTAGATGAAAATTTAATTAGGAAAATAAAAGATAATAGAACAGTTTGTTAAAATGTATATATAATGTATTTAAAAATAGATAGTTAGTTCACATATTTTTAATTAAAAATTATAAAAATAAGAATGCGTATAAAAAATAACACGTGGTGAAATAAATAAAAAGTTAACACATGGTGTTATTGTTAACTATTAAGAGTTTTTTCTTTAATATTATCAATTAACATATAGGTATATAGATACTAATTAATAGTTAGTGGTTGAGTCATATATAAGACTATGTATCGATTTTGTTATGGTTTATGTTTTTTTAATTGTAGTTAAATTGAGTGTAAAATATATATTAAAATTAATACGACTTAAAGTTGTTTAAAATAATATATTGAGTCATACATACAAGTCGAGTATAGCTTAATGCAAGTGACATAGTACAAATTTCTCTTTAAAAAATTTATTGTTGAGTTCAATGTAAATTAGTATTGAAATATTATATTAGTATGATGCATAATTTATCTTAAATAAATATTAGTTAAATTGTTTATAATTTTACGCATGAAAAAAGCATAAGAAATTAATAATCATGCACTTTGATTGTAAATTTATAATATAGTCGTGAGTTAATTGAGTTTTTATATACTTACAAAATAATTATGATGATGTTAGCCATATTTGACTTTGTATGTAAATACAAACTATAATACTATCATGTTATTGTTCATAATATAAATTCTCATACTTTGAATTTCTGTTATTTCATAATATAATACAATTGCTAGCGAATGAACAAAGATGAAAAAAAAAATAGTTAGTGAACATATACGATTTTACCTAACACATATCATATTATTACACAAATCACAATATATACATCACACAAATTATAAATACATCAAAGCACCATAATAATTGTATTTTTTTTTATTGAAGTTATAACTAATACATAATTGTGATTTTTTCATAATAATTAAAAAATAAATACTATTTCTTAGGTTCGGATTTGGAGGGAACCCGCAATTTGAAACTGCGACTTTTGTAAAATATCATCGCTTTTGTAAAATGACTTTCTCGAAATACCGAATTGTGAAAGTCCGGTCAATTAATTATGGAGTTATTGTTTAAATTAATTATTAATTTTAAATATTAATTTATAATTATAATTATAAAATTAAATAAAAATTATTAATTACATCAAATTGCGAAGGCCCTTTTTTGGAAAAAAATAGCCTCAAGAACATGAAATTAACTTGTAAAATCACTTTAAATTATAAATACATCAAAGCACCATAATAATTGTATTTTTTTTATTGAAGTTATATTAAGATATAATTGTGATTTTTCCCATAATAATTAAAAAACAAAAACTATTTCTTATGTTCGGATTTGGAGGGAACCCGCAATTTGAAATTGCGGCTTTGTTGGAATTTAAAAAATATAAAAATAAGTTTGGTCTAGGGGCACTGTAAGAATCGAACTCCGGACCTCTTGCAACCAAAGAGACTACCAAACCACCAAACTAAACAACTTTCTTGTTAATTTCTCGCTAACTTTAATAAACAATAATTAATGTTGAAATTTTAAAATACAAAGAATACCTTTAGTACCAATTGCTAAAACATATAAAAGAGTCCTAAGATTCGAACTCAAGACCTCTTACACCAAAAGTGAAGCTCGAACCACTAGACCAACAATACCTTGTTTGTTTTATTTTTAATCACGTGTGCATCTCCATATGCTCAGAATCGGACCTACATTTTTAACTCTCTTTGTCAAAAGTTATAGGTTAATCAACCCGACTATTGTGCTTTTTTTTATTTGAAATATGAATACGTCAAATTGGCTTAACAAAGGAGACCAACCTATAAATATGAAGAAAAAAACATAATAAGTTTGAACTTGTCGGAATCGGTTTGTCACAAAAAATTAGTCCAACTAAAAAACAATCAAATCCAAAAATTGTCGACCTGAAAACAATCGAACCTGATTATACCCAAAGTAATTCAACCCGGAATTACCCAATACATAAACTAGACTGACCCGGAATAACCCGATAATTGAAGCGACCCGACCCGAAATAGACAGTGAACCCGAATTTCAATTGTACAAATGATCCCGACCCAATCGAGCCCGACCCGAATTAGCCCGATAACCGATTAAAACAACCCAAGATTGCCCGAGAACCCGATTATTAGTTGTGCAAGGGCACCCGACTTAACCCGACCCGACCCGAATAAACCCGACATGATATAATAGACAATTTTGACCCGGCTCAAAGTGACCCGAAACAAAATTGACCCGACCCGAACTCGGCCGACCCGCCCGTTTGACACCTCTACTCACAGTGTATAAGTACCACCACTATTTGTCAATGTAAAGCATCAATTATCATATACTCTTATAATTCAAAGGCAACAAGTCTATTTAAAGCGTGAAGAAACTTCCTACAAGGCAGATCAATACTGAACAGTTCACTTAGACAAGATTGCAGAGATAAAGACTGCAACTCAGATATCAAACATTCAATTAAAAATGAAAAATGTTAAGTAAAAGGCTTGCATAAGGATGATGGACGAAGATGCAATGAATAGATAGAACTGAAGCTTGTAATGAAAAGTAAAAACTTACATAATGACGACTGATGGAGATGCTTTAAAAAGACCAACTCAAATTGAAGATTTCATTTAGAAAGCGAAATTCCGAGTCTTTGAACCGGCCAACGGCCCAATTTAAACCTCACCCCATGTCCATACCTCTACATTCTAGACCCGGACTGGGATCAACGGCCCATTCAAGCAAAAACGGATATCCATACTCATATCCACCCATTTAGCTGGGTTTGGGAGGACAGCCTGGCCCGAAGTTGTCCGGGTATGATTTATTCTTATAAATACAGACACAACTCACTAAAGAATAACTGTTATCTTTGGGAAAATTGTAGTACTACACTACTACCTGGCTAATCTGTAATCACAGAATCGCCAAACTGATCCAACTTGGACAAATCAAGCATCTTGTAAACTGCACAGCCAAGTAACTATGAATCCAGGGACAGTGGCATTGCTTTTGGGACTCGATACAGAAAGCCGAATAGCAAAGAATCTTGATTAGCTTTTGTAAGGAGTGCAGGATGACCCGAACGGTGTGTGCTTGAGAGTTGAGAGTTGAGAAAAAACTGGAATTCTCAACGGGGATAACTCAGACCAGCACCTCAGCAACTCATTTGGCTTGAGATTTAACAGAAATCTCCACCAGAAGTTTAAACAGGAAGAGATCAATCAAGAAGAGTGAAACGTCTCTTTAGGTTAATGTACTCTAGGCATGAGAATGGCAAGTCTAAAGCCTTTTCCACATCAAGGGATTTCATAAAGATAGTATTCAATACTGAATCTCTGTCTTTCATTCCTTCGTGGGCACGGAAACCTCTTGACACAACAAGTGAAGTGTTGCATACCCAAGGACTCCCAACGGCAAAAGCTATACCAAGACCATCTTTTCCAATTAGCACATCCTTGTATGCTTCACAAACTGCAGAAACATATTTCCCCATCGGCAAAATTGGATCAAGAAGAGAAGAGATTGATCCTTTGGGATCTATTAAATCATCATCAGAGTGAAGGTTCACCACAACAGTTCCATGCTCAGGATGAAGTTTACGCTCAAGGGCTTTTAGGAAAGGAGAATCTGGGTCCCATAGCTTACGGGGGAAGATGTCATCCCCATCGTATGCATCAACAAAGACCATATCATATACATTGCTATTGTTGAGCATGAAATTCTCTGCATCTGATTCAATAAGAAAGAGCCTCTCGTGGATGCCTCCCCATAAAACCTCATCAATCATATCAGGTTTTGTTTGACGGTGTTGACCAAGTGGGGTTGCAACAGAAAATGAAGGAAAACCCATTGCTCTAGTAGAGGCCGAAATGACAAGAGGGTCTATTTCAACAATGTCAATTATAGCACCTACAAAATCCAAAATTTCATAACCATCATTATGAACCTTATTAACTTAAATGGAAAATTAAATTTACAAAAACTTAAAATGTAAAAGATAGTCTTGCATCTCAATTTAATGTATATTAAAAAGCAAAATTTTGTATTAAGGGAAGATTCACTCAAGCATAATGGTCACTGTTGAACGTATTACAAATGCAGCAAGTTAAAACATTGAAATTTTAATTAACAGACCTGGAATTACAGTAGCTAAGAATAGTGGCAAGCTCCCGCCACCGTGACCAATGCATAAAATATGCAAACGTTTCTCTCCACGCACAGCACTCGAAAGGTTGTAATTACTGGATGCAAGGCTAGCAAAGCCTGCAGAGACCATACTCCTCAGATCTGCAAGGTGAAGCTTAATATGTATTAGTTAATTAATAAAATTATCACCATCCATTCAACCTAACTATGGGCACCCCTTATTATAGCAAATTCTCATGTCACTACCTAGCATTTGTTAACAATTCAACTATGACTTTCCGGGTTAATTGATCGAGCTTTATACTGTGTTGGAGATTATAATCTCGGTTTCATATAACTAAGGAACTTTTTAATCAAGAAAATGAAGAACGGCTATCCAAAGTATCCATAAACCCATTGAAAAGCAAAAAAAAAAATGCAAGTTGGAGTTGTTCACTGCCAACAGGATTTAACTTTCACCGCCATAGACACACTTATATAAATGGATCTAAGTCCTCATTTGTGCATTCCCTTCAGACGAGAAAAGTATTATTAAGAGAAGAAGAGGTGAGTCACTAGATGTGGTAAACTCTAACGAGTTTGTGTGTCCACCTAAATAAAATTTCAAAGGTAACTCTAACAAGTATGTGTGCGGAGTCAGGTGGAACCAGTGTGTTGTTTAGATGGATATACATAGGTCTAACGAGTCCTAAATGTGTCTTGTAATTTAAAACCTTAAGAAGAATCGTTAAGTGCATACTGTATTTTGAGGATATTTCACAAAATAAAGATCTGAAATTTTCAACTCAGCTGCACCTACATAGCTAAAGTTGAATGCAATCAACATTTATAAATGCCATGGAAGCAGTTTATAAATTTTACATTAAGCTGAACCTACATTTGAGAGATTTTTCACAATAAAAATTGAGATATCAACTTTAGCTGTACCTACATAGCTGAATCAAGCTGACAGCTGTGAATGCATACAATATTTGTAAAGAGCCGAGGTCTGATTATGAATGCAGAGCTAAAGTTGAAAGCATAAGAAAAATTGCTAGGGATTATTTACTCAATATATAGGCTACATGCTGGGTAAACAAGAAATACAACCAAAATTTATCAATCCATGTCAAGCTATTCAATGGAACACAAACAAGCATAAAATGTATAAAATGTTAACAAATCTACTAATAAGTCAGCACAAACATTGGATAATTGTAATTCATCCATGCCACAAGCGTTTTCAAACATGAATAATCGGAAACCTGAAGACTTACAGGGAACGGCCAAGCAAAGCCCTTGTTGTGCCAAGTATAATGAGCCGGGGTCTGATTCAATGGAAGCAGCCATGACTTTGACAGCACTTTGTCGAGTATTATCATTAAACCGAAGCACACGCCATTGATAACCAAGTATCCTAAGCTTATCACTTTCTCCACCGGCACTACGGTTCACCTCTGCAAACCTCTGATTAAGCCAACTCTCCGTCGACGGCCAGTAAACCGCGCTCTGAAGATATTTAAACTCAATTAACCTTCTAGAACCTTCAAATCAAACAACAGAAATATTAATTTAGGGTTGGGGAGTGAAACTCACCGGTTGAGATGAAGGATACGCGAGAACGGAAACGACGCCATTTCCATTATCGGAGGTTGCTTGGAAGACAACATTGGAGTGGTCGTTGACGGTATCGGGTCCCCACCACTCGGAGGAGTAACGGTTCCAGTCGCCTTCGTCTTCAATCCGGCGACGGACAGAGGTGGATAGTCGGCGGAAAGAAGAATTGGAGATGCAGTTCGACCTTCGCCACCACCGCCTCATGAAGGTGAATCGAGTCTAGGAAACTGGTCGCAAAGTGAAAATGAAGGATATTTCTCCGGTTTCCGGTATCACTGTGACCAGGATACTCTCCCGGCACCCACGGTGAAGGGGATTTGTTAGCAGTAGACCACGGCGGCTGTCTTTCTCTGCAAGGTCAAAATTTGGAGGTTGAAAGTTGAAATAGAGGAAGCGTATTCGGCAAATTCGTATAACTAATCGGGATATTTTACAAAATGTTTATTTGTAACCCAATTCAGCGGGCGAGTTTCAAAATTTAACGTTGCATTTTGGTCCTGAATGAAAGTCGATACAAAGCTGATTAAGTCCACATTATTGTGTTTAAAGTCGAAAACATTTCAAAAAAATAAAAACAATAAATTCTGCATTTAGGCCCCGAAGCCGAAAACGTTTCAGGAAAGAAAAAAACTCATTCTGGATTTGGACTCAAATGTGCAATTGGTTTCTGTTTCGGGGATAAAATGTGAAATTGTTTTGGTTTTGGTTTCGGGTTCAAACCTAAAAATTTTTGGTTCCAATTTCGGTGCTCAAACGCGGAACCATTTTGGTTAGTTTTGGGGTCCAAACACGGAACCGTTTAAGTTTCTGTTTCGGGAACCATGTGTGAAATTAATTAGCTCATTTCGGCTCCAAAATTGCTTCCACTTTGGAGACCAAATGCGGAACTGAACCGAATTTGTTTGTTTTTTTTAAATGATTACACACCCGAAATGTGGAATAATGTCATTTTTTTAAAATTTTATATGGGTATGTCTAATAGTCCCCTAGTTAAAAGGTCACTAATACATTAAACCGAAACTGAAATATGTTGGTCACCGGTTTAAAAATATTTTTTAGACATTATTTTTATGTGAATTTAAGTGTTAAAAAATTAATTGAAATTGTGAATGATTTGTGAGTATTACAGTCCTTTGGAAAATTTTAGATTGTGTCCATGTACTTTTAACTTTTTCAAACTATGCCCAAGAGTTTTTCAGTTTTCGAATAGTATCCTTAAATTTTAGACTTTTTCGGATTACACCCACTATAATTCATAAACTTAGTGATAGAATATGTATTGATAGAATACGTAATTATTGTAAATAGAGGTCCGCCCTATGTAATTATGTAAAATTGTTATATATATTAATATGAGTCCTCTAACGATGCTAAACCCTAAGGGGAATTTACGTTCCATAACCCTTCTCCTCCACGTCTTCCACCCTACTCACGCCGGCTTCTTCCCTTCAACGCCGTCGAGTAATCTACCTCTCTTCTTTCTCCTTTAACCGGCCCCAATGACTACGGAGAAGAAACATACGTTTCATTCCGCTCTTGGGATATCCAACATCAAAAACAACATCGCTCTCGTTCTAAATCATGGCACGCCATATGCATCATGGGTTACTCTTTTTTGCGTCACCGCCAAGGCACACAAGGTCTTGGATCACATTGACGCGAAAGTTCCCCGCCCTGCTGATATTGACGATGCCGTCTGGAATCAGGTTGATGCCACTGTTCTTCAATGGATCTACAGTACGGTTTCAAAGGATATTCTTCTTCAAATTCTCGATCCCGACGACACGCTCTCAAAGCTTTCGGTCACATTCAGGATATTTTTCAGGATAACAACCACACACACACAATCTATTTGGAACATGAATTTTCCAACTGCAAATTGGCGTCATTTGCTTCCGTAGCCGCCTACTGTCAACACATGAAAGCCTTGTCTGATCAGCTCAAGGGTGTTGATTCACCAATCTCCGATAATTGATTAGTCCTTCAATTGTTGTCAGGTTTACTTGTTGAGTATAACGCCACTGCCAGTTTCATTTAACAAACGGATCCATTGCCAACGTTTCACAAAGCACGTTCGCAACTCATCCTTGAAGAAACTAGAATGGCTAAACAACAAGTCAATGACAAGGATTTTGCGGCTCTCACCGCCGCCACTAGAGGTCCAGCCAAACACCAGTCCGCCGACCACCGTGGAGCCACCTCTGCCGGCAACCAGGATAACATCCAACGCAATCACAACAGAGGACGGAAGGGCCGGAACCGCACCAGCGGCGGTACACAACCGCCCCCGCGCAATACGTCTTCCGCCCTAATTCTGGGTGGGTCCTTGTGCAGTCCGACCCACTGGCCTGTTTTTCCTCCTGGCCTACAGCGTCCGCCATGCCCTTTTCCCTCTCACCAGGGCTTGTTGGGCCCGTCCCCTACGCAGCCCAACAACCAACAAGCCCACGTAGCTGCTACTGGTGCTTTTCTGCAACCCACTTTCGTCGATCAAGCTTTTGCGTCAATGACGTTAAATCTTGCTGATAATATATGGTACATGGATACTGGTGCTACTTCCCACATGACGAATAATTCATGTAACCTCTTGTTCATCTCATATAATGGTTCATTAAATTCGATAATTGTCGGAAATGGCATGCGGATACCATCTACAAGTCTTGGTGACGCCAACATTCCTACCCCTACCTGTAACACCCCAAGTTCTGGGAACTTGAAGCGCTATGGGCTAGGACCGTACAATGGGTCCCGACCCTCAGAGTAGCAACAACAACCGGATCTTACAACAAGGCACAGGCGAATGAAAACCAAAACTATAAAACCAAAGGTTCAAACAGAAGAAAACACAAAAGCTCCACAACCGGGTCAAAACAAAAGGGAAACAACAAACGAAACAAAAACCCAACCCCGTCTTATAATGTACGGGAACCCCTGTTGACCACACCATCCGGATCACTCAGCAACATCCTGAACCTGCGGAACATCTACAACGACGGTATAAACTGTTAGCTAACATTCTAGGTATAAGCAAGAGTGTAAAGGCACAAACACACATAAGGTAAAGAAAACACATAGCATGCTCACACATCAACTAGTTATTATCTTTCATTAAGGTTATCCATTACTAATTCAACTTCTTTTGTCACACGAGAATCTCCCGAAACTCGCCTCCGTTTCCGTCTACCAATAGGAATAGATCAGTACTATCCGTTACCTACGGGTCTGGGTTGCAACAACACATTCTAGTTTCTTGGAGAACTAGACAAGTGGTCACCGCCCGGTTATAATACACTTGGGCCAGTTAAGATTATCAAAGGGTGAATCCTATTTCCAATTATCCGTTATAGACATGATAGCAACACAAACAAGCCAATACAATCCAACTAATACGCGGAATGAAGCTAAGTAAGTCCAAGGGACTTACCTCACTCGAAGGTAACACAAGAGATCAGCGAACAACTCAGAAAACACTCAAGGAAGCTCAGTTTCCCTCGGGAAAGGAGCAAGGAAAGCCTGTACGAACAAGCAACACGGAGCGGGAACGAAACGGTTGCTAGAAGTCTATAACTTCTAGTCTCAAAGATCTCTAAGAGATCAACACATGCTAAGGGCTCAACCTTAGTTTTACAACAACTCAGGGAATAAGGTACAACCATAAGGAACCAAGGAAGGAACGAGGAAAGGAAGGAAGAAAGCAACTCACCAAAGACGGGAGCTACTGCAGAGAAACCGCAAGGGCGGCTGAACAGAGGCGCAGGGGCGGCTCTGTGCAGGCGCAGAGGCAGATCTTCGTCAAAAGCTATTGTCGGGCTTCTCTTTGACAGATCTCACAACAGGGACAACCAAAGCTCGAACCTTTGGTTCTAACACGTCGAGACTCCACTCCAGAGTGCCTGAGAACAACGAAGGGTCAACAACGGAACACTCCACAAGAATCAAGGCTCATCCTTGATCCTCAGAGAAGAGGGAAAGAGAAGAACGAAAGGAAGAAACCAAACAGAAGGAGAAGACATGCAACACTGTAACAACGTGAGGAAGAACCAGGAAGGAATGAACTTACACGTTTAGCGAAGTTGCAGGAAACAAAGGACGGTTGCAGCTCTCTAGGGTTTGAAGGCGATAGCAAGGAACGGGAAAAAGGAGAGAAGGAAGAGAATATATAGGAGGGCTGGAACTCTAAACGGAAGGGCGTCTAGGGTTAGAAAGAAAACAAGGAAACCGGCCCATAAGATAGAATATCGGGTATTCTATCTATGGAAGAAAGATAATACGACAAAAACAGATCGGCGCGATCTGTCGCACGATCCGCAGGGGCGGCCCTCTTCACCGCAGGGGCGGTGAAGGCAAAACCTAGGATCTTACATCAGATCCCTCTAAAAAGAAGTTTCGTCCCGAAACTTGCAAAAGCCAAACGGTCACAACAATATACACAAACAGAACTGAGCTCATATATTCCCACTCGGGGCACGTAGCACAAAACGTCACACAAAAGCGTTCACAACACAACAAAGGAAAAACCAAACAACCGACTAAGTTAAAGGTGCAACAAGCTCAGCGTAAAACTCCAGATAGTTCCTTTGGACACTATCCTCTGGCTCCCAAGTCGCCTCATCAGCTCCTCGCCTCGACCACTGTATCTTCATCATCGGTATGACCTTCGAACGCAAGCGTCTCGTATTACACTCTAAGACAGCCACCGGGTGCTCTACAAACATGTGGTCTGGCTCGATCACTAGATCCTCATGACTGACGATGTGTCTCGGATCAGGTATGTACTCCCGTAGTTGAGACACGTGGAAAACTAGGTGAACACCCTCGAGTCTCGGTGGCAACACAAGTCTGTAAGTTGCCTCTTCAACTCGCTCAAGAATCTCGAATGGTCCAACATATCTGGGACTCAGCTTTCCTTTGACATCAAAACGTCTGACGCCTCGTGTCGGGGATACTCTCAACCAAACCTGAGCTCCAACTCTAAACTCCAGAGGTCTGCGCCTCTTATCTACATAGGATTTCCGTCGACTCTGCGCTGCTAACATCCGCTCGCGGATCACTACTACACGAGCCATGTCATCCTGTATCTGCTCAAGTGCTACTCCGCTAGCACTACTAGGATCGTCCCAACACAGCGGTGTATGACATCTCTGTCCATATAAAGCCTCATAAGGAGCCATCTTGATCGATGTGTGCAAACTGTTGTTGTACGAAAACTCCACTAAGGGAAGGTAATCTGGCCACACTTGTCCCCAGTCTAACACACAGGCTCGCAACATGTCCTCCAAAGTCTGGATGGTCCTCTCAGACTGACCATCGGTCTGAGGATGATAAGCAGCCGTGAACTGTAGACTCGTACCTAGGGCGGCATGAACCTGCTGCCAGAACCTCGAAGTGAACCGTCCGTCTCTGTCAGAGACTATGGTCCTAGGTACTCCATGAAGTCTCACTATCTGTCTCGTGAACTCCTCTGCTAATCGACTTACCGGCCATGTTTCCTTGATCGGAATGAAACGTGCAGTCTTCGTTAGTCGATCTACTATGACCCAGATAGCATCAAAACCACGACTTGGTCTCAAACCAGTCACAAAATCCATAGAGATGTCTTCCCACTTCCACTAAGGGGCGGAAAGTGGGTGTAGCTTGCCTCCTGGTCTATGATTCTCGATCTTGACCTGCTGACAGGTCACACACTGAGTTACATATCTCGTGACGTCTGGCTTCAGACATCCCCACCAGTAAGAGCGTCTGATATCCTGATACATCTTACTCGCACCAGGGTGTACTGAGTAAGGTGAAGAGTGAGCCTCCTGAAGGATCCTCTGTCTTAACTCTCGATCTGACGGTACACAAACACGCTCTTGGCGTCTCAAAACTCCGTCAGCACCAACTGTAAATTGTAATGCCTCTCCTCGAGACATCCGGTCTCGGATATGTGTCAAAGATGGACAACTCTCCTGCTTCTGTCGGATTTCGGCCAACAGATCAGGTACTATCTCCAAGGTGGACAACTGGTTGTCGGAATCTAGGAAGTAGATGTCCATCTCTAGCCATGTCAAATCTCATTGTAACTGTGGCTGAGCTGTCAGCCTAGCAATCGTCATCTCCCGGGGAGTCTTCCTACTGAGGGCATCTACTACCACATTAGCCTTTCCCGGGTGGTATAAGATCTCAAGATCAAAGTCCTTGATCAACTCTAACCATCTGCGTTGGCGGTTATTTAACTCCCGCTGAGTGAATATGTACTTCAGACTCTTATGGTTAGTGAAAATCTGACACGTGGCTCCGTACAAATAGTGTCTCCAAAGCTTCAAAGCATGAACAACAACAACTAACTCGAGATCATGGGTAGGGTAATTCTCCTCGTACGTCTTCAACTGTCGAGACGCATAAGCGATCACCTTTTCCCTCTATATCAGAACACATCCCCAGCCCAGCTTGGATGTGTCGCTGCAAACCACAAAATCCTCAATGCCCTCTGGCTGAGCTAGGATAGGAGTAGAGGTCAACCTCTTCTTCAGCTCCTCGAAGCTCTGTAGGCACTGCTCAGACCATACAAACCTCGTAGACTTCCACAACAAGGAAGTGAGCGGTCGGGCAATAACAGAAAAGCCCTCAACAAAACGCCGGTAGTAGCCCGCCAATCCTAAGAAGTTGCGGACCTCCTTTACGTTCTTAGGTGGCGGCCAAGATGTTACTGACTCGATATTTGCCGGATCTACCTTGATCCCTTCGGCTGAAACGATGTGACCAAGGAATGCTACCTCAGATATCCAAAACTCGCACTTAGAGAGCTTGACGTAAAGCTCTCTATCCTGTAAGACTTGAAGAACAATCCTCAACTGTCCTGCATGCTCTTCCTTACTACGGGAGTAAACCAGAATGTCGTCGATGAAGATAACTACAAACTGGTCTAGGAAGTCGATGAAGATGTTGTTCATCAACTCCTTGAAGACTGCGGGCGCGTTCGTAAGCCCGAATGGCATCACTACAAACTTGTAGTGTCCATATCTAGTTTGAAACGCTGTCTTAGTTACGTCCTGCTCTCTCACCCTCAACTGGTGATATCCTGATCTCATATCGATCCTCGAAAACACTGAAGCTCCATGTAGTTGATCCAAAAGATCATCGATACGGGGCAATGGGTACTTGTTCTTGATCGTCACCTTGTTCAGCTCCCGGTAGTCGATACATAACCTCATTGACCCATCTTTCTTCATGACGAAGAGAACTTGTGCATCCCAAGGAGATACACTTGGGCGGATGAAGCCCTTCTCTGCTAACTCCTCAAGCTGCTTCTTCAACTCAAGCATCTCGATAGGCGCCATGCGGTAAGGAGCCTTAGAGATCGGTCTCGTATCGGGCTCTAGATCAATGCCAAAATCTACACTCCTTTGTGGAGGTAAACCTGATGGCTCTCCAAAGACGTCAGCAAACTCGCAAGCTACTGGAATCTACTCCAAAGCTGGACTAGTACTATCCTTCATGGCGTAGCACCAAAAAGCCTCACATCCTTGACTGATAAGTCTCGTAGCTCGAACTGTACTGATGACGGTACCAGTCTTACCGAGATCCCATCCTCGGAAGATCTCCACATGGCCTGTATTTGTAGTTACTGTCACTATCTTCTTGCCGATGTCCAGAACTGCTCGATGTCGATCCATCTAATCCATGCCCAGAATAACTTCTTCATGTACTAAGTACATGACGAAGAAGTTAGCTGGCCAATCGCAACCTCCCAACCGGATAGGGCAATCGCGAACCTCTCGAGTACCTCGAATCTTACCCCCATCGGGTAATCCTATAAAGAAGGGTCTACCTTCTACCGTAACTAAGGTCAATCTATTTACGCAAGCATCAGATATAAAAGAATGTGTAGCACTAGTATCGAAAAGAAATCTGACAGGAAAACCATTAATGTGAATGGTACCTGTAGCTGTTGGCGTTGTCGGCTCTACAACACTCCTCAACTCATAAACCCTGGCTGGTGCATCTCTGGTTTCTGAAGATCCACCAACACGTCCTCTACCTCTCCCCTGTCCCGGAGTGGAACCTTGAGGAGCGGCATAACTTGAAGCTCTTTGCTGCTGCTGGTGGTACTGAGATATCTGCCCTCCTCCAGCAACACTGGTAGGTGAAGAACCCTGCTGAGATAGCGCCTTGCCCTGACGGCAAAACGCAGCTCTATGTCTGGACTTGCCACAAGAAAAGCAAGTCACTGCTGACTTCTTACAGTCAGCTCGGATGTGTCCAACTACTCCGCAGTTATGACACTGCCGTCCTCTGTCAAAAATCTGCTGGAAACTAGAACGTCCAAGCGTCTGACTACACCCAAAACCAGCTACTCCAGCTCCAGCACTGGCTGATCCAGTCTTCTGTCTCTTCTCAGGACCTCCTGTCTGAGAAGCTCTCCTCTGACCCGGTAGGTCTCTCTCATACGAAGAAGCTCTATCCTGATAGTCCGTCAAAGACTCACAAGGAAACCAGTAAGGTAAGAGCGTGTCGATTCTCTCACCCTCCGAGAGAAAAGGTAGACATGCTGATCCTCCGGTGGTGCGGACGGACCTAACAACGCCAACTCGTCCTGAAACTTGAGGATGATCTCCGTAATAGGCAAATCCTCGAATCCAGCCTCAAGGAAATCCTGAAGACGGTCTCTCCTCATGGCTGCAGGGCAATAGCGATCTCTGATCACTGTCTTCATCTGCTCATAACTGGTGACCTTACTACGAATGGTCCTCCACCAACAATGAGCCTGATCCTTCACCAATGTCTGTGCTATGTTGACTCGACATCACTCAAGGCAACCGATAGCCTCCATAGCAGAATCCACATGTCCTAGCCACTGCTCCACCTTCAAGCTAGTTCTTCCCACAAAGACGGGAACCTTCAGCTTATCAAAAGCCTTCAACCAGATGTCGGGCTTTGGCTCCTTTACCTCAGCCGGCGCTCTAACAACCTCAGCAACTCCAGTAGGCGGGGCAACAGCTTGTGTAACTCTCTGCAAAACCTCAGCTGATCTCGCAGGAACTGGCGGCACTAGTGCCGGTCCTCCAATCCTGATAGCCTCCTAAACCCTCTGCACATAGTCGCGAAATGCAGAAGCTCCGATAGACACTCGTGCGGACTCTATTGATGGCGCTCTCTGTGGTCTAGACCTAGCAGCGGTCCCACTTCCAGCCTCAGGAACAATGCTCTCAGCAACCTCTTTAGCAAACGCCTCAACGATAGGTGGATCAGCAACTAGGGCTTGGCCCCAACCTCTAGCTAGTGGAGGTCTTCTTGCACGTTCTCGTCCACGGACGGCAGGTGGAAGTGGTGGTCGACCCCTTCCTCGCCCCATAGCAGATGTAGCTCTAGTACGCGTCATCTGCTATAAGGATAGATATATAAGACTATATATATATATATAGATATATATATATATATATAGATATAAGGTCACGCTACAGCTAAAGCATAATCCAAGTAAAGCATACACAAAGGCCAACACAAAAGAACTACACTATTGAGATCCGCGGAGGTAGTGGTGGTCGCCCGTACATCTATCCCAGACCGAAAGGTTAAAAACAAAAACCTCCTTTTGAAAACGTTAGACCCCTTGCGGGTTCTATTTATTTATCCATCCGACCTGTAGAAGATTTCGAGTGCCATTGTTGCCAACCTAGACCTCTGATACCATATTGTAACACCCCAAGTTCTGGGAACTTGAAGCGCTACGGGCTAGGACCGCACAATGGGTCCCGACCCTCAAAGTAGTAACAGCAACCGGATCTTACAACAAGGCACAGACGAATGAAAACCAAAACTATAAAACCAAAGATTCAAACAGAAGAAAACACAAAAGCTCAACAGCCGGGTCAAAACAAAAGGGAAACAACAAACGAAACAAAAACCCAACCCCGTCCTACAATGTACGGGAACCCCGGTTGACCACACCATCCGGATCACTCAGCAGCATCCTGAACCTGCGGAACATCTACAATGACGGTATAAACCGTTAGCTAACATTCTAGGTATAAGCAAGAGTGTAAAGGCACAAACACACATAAGGTAAAGAAAACATATAGCATGCTCACACATCAACCGGTTATTATCTTTCATTAAGGTTATCCATTACTAATTCAACTTCTTTTGTCACACGAGAATCTCCCGAAACTCGCCTCCGCTTCCGTCTACCAATAGGAATAGATCAGTACTATCCGTTACCTATGGGTCTGGGTTGCAACAACACTTTCTAGTTTCCTGGAGAACTAGACAAGTGGTCACCGCCCGGTTATAATACACTTGAGCCAGTTAAGGTTATCAAAGGGTGAATCTTATTTCCAATTATCCGTTATAGACATGATAGCAACACAAACAAGCCAATACAATCTAACTAATACGCGGAATGAAGCTAAGTAAGTCCAAGGGACTTACCTCACTCGAAGGTAACCCAAGAGATCAGCGAACAACTAAGAAAACACTCAAGGAAGCTCAGTTTCTCTCAGGAAAGGAGCAATGAAAGCCTGTATGAACAAGCAACACGGATCGGGAATGAAACGGTTGCTAGAAGTCTATAACTTCTAGTATCAAAGATCTCTAAGAGATCAACACATGCTAAGGGCTCAACCTTATTCTTACAACAACTCAGGGAACAAGGTACAACCATAAGGAACCAAGGAAGGAACGAGGAAAGGAAGGAAGGAAGCAACTCACCAAAGACGGGAGCTACTGCAGAGAAACCGCAGGGGCGGCTAGACAGATGAGCAGGGGCGGCTCTGTGCAGGCGCAGGGGCGGATCTTCGTCAGAAGCTACTATCGGGCTTCTCTTCGACAGATCTCACAGCAGAGGCAACTAAAGCTCGAACCTTTGGTTCCAACACGTCGAGACTCCACTCCAGAGAGCCTGAGAACAATGAAGGGTCAACAACGGAACACTCCACAAGAATCAAGGCTCATGCTTGATTCTCGGAAAAGAGGGAAAGAGACGAACGAAAGGAAGAAACCAAACAGAAGGAGAAGACATGTAGCACTGTAAGAACGTGAGGAAGAACTAGGAAGGAATGAATTTACACGTTCAGCGAAGTTGCAGGAAGCAAAGGACGGTTGCAACTCTCTATGGTTTGAAGGCGATAGCAAGGAACGGGAAAAAAGAGAGAAGGAAGAGAATATATAGGAGGGCTGAAACTCTAGACAGAAAGGGCGTCTAGGGTTAGAAAGAAAACAAGGAAACCGACCCATAAGATAGAATATCGGATATTCTATCCATGGAAGAAAGATAAAACGATAAAAACAGATCGGCGCGATCTGTCGCACGATCTGCAGGGGCGGATCTCACAGCCGCAGGGGCGGCCTCTTCACCGTAGGGGCGGTGAAGGCAAAACCTAGGATCTTACACTACCAAATCACTTCATTTATCCCAAGTCCTCGTTGCACTTAAACTAGTTAAACACCTTATCTCCGTTCATCGCTTCACAACCGATAACCAAGCCACTATTGAGTTTGACCCGTTTGATTTTTTTGTGAATGATTTACACATGGGGAACCTCCGTCTGAGATGCAATAGCTCAGGGATCTTTATCCAGTTACTAAAGGTTCTGCGACAACTCACACTCTTTCCGCTCAGTCATCGTGTCTCTAGCATGCCCGTCAAGGCCATCCTAGCACGCCGGTTCTAGATGTTCTTAGGAAGTTTCTTTTCTTATTTTTAATAAGGAGCATGACTCCTCTCTTTGTCATGCTTGTCAACTTGGAAAACACCATATGCTCCCGTTTGAACGTTCTATTAATAATATTATTGCACCTTTTGACATCATTCACGTTAATCTTTGGACCTCCCTGGTTCCTAGTCGGGAAGGTTTCAAATATTACTTGCTCGTTCTTGATGGTTTTTCGCATTTTCTTTGGGTTTTTCCAATTAAATTCAAATCTCAAGTCTTCGATATTTTTGTGCAATATCATAAATTCATCCAAACACAATTCAATGCCCCTATTAAAACTTTCCATTGTGACATGGGTCGTGAGTTTGATAACCATCAATTTCACTTGTTCTTTGCCCTCCATGGCATTAATTTTTGGTTCTCTTGTCCTCACACCTCCCCACAAAATGGAAAAGCCGAACGTGTCATCCAAACCATCAACAACATGATGCGTTCTCTCCTTTTTCATGCTTCCTTACCCATCCCGTTTTGGTCTCATGTCCTTGACATGGCATGTTTTCTCCTTAACATCCTCCCGTCCGCCACAATCCAAAATTGATCCCCAACCCAAGTGTTCTACTTTTCAACACCTTCATATCATTATCTCCACGTTTTTGGGTGTCTTTGCTACCCAAATCAAAGCGCAACAATTCCCCACAAATTAACTCCTAGGACGACTCCTTGTGTCTTTTTAGGCTATCCTAATCATCACCGATGTTATAAATGTTTGGATTTGAAATCAAATAAGATTATCATTTCCCGTCATGTAACGTTCGATGAGTCCGTCTTTCCCTTTTCAAAATTTGCGTCATTTCGTCCTCCTCCTACGGTGTTGGAAAATGACCCCAATTGCTCATCTTACCATCAGGCCCAACAGTTTGAATCTCAGGCCCAAACCCCTCAGGCCCAACCTCTCCCTGTTGTCGTGCCTACTTCATCAACTCAGCTCACCTCTACTAACGCACCTCCTCACACTCCCAACGCTTCACCAGGGCCCACGTCTTTCCAGGCTCTCTCCCCTAACCGGCCCACCCTTGCTTCCGGCCCACCTTCCTCCTCTGTCCCAGCTGGCCCATCTCAGGCCTCCACCGTCCCACATGACATGCCCGCCTCCCAACTAGCCCAGCTCCCTCCCACATCCTCAACAGCAGCTCCCACGCCACAACTCTCCACGCATATAAACCCCACCAACTGGCCTAATACTCGCTCTTTAAGCCGTATTTTCAAACCCCGTCAAATCTTCGACCTCAATACCACCACCACATCCGACTTATCTCCTATACCCACATTCCACAAATCAGCTCTTTCGGATCCAAAATGGTCCGCTGCCATGATCGACGAATATCGAGCCCTTATACGAAATGGTCTTGGGTTCTTGTTCCTCTTCTTGAACAGACTGATATTGTGCGGTGTATGTGGATTTTCCATAATAAGTTTAGATATGATGGTTCCTTTGAGCGGTATAAGGCACGACTAGTAGCTAACGGATGCTCCCAACAAATTGGAATAGATTGCGACGAGACTTTTAGCCCAGTTATTAAGCCATCTACCTTCCTGATAGCATGAATTATAGTCTATATTTTGGGGTTTGTTTGGACGTTTTATCTTCAATAATCTGCATGTTTGTATGTATATTATGTGATTATATTACCATTTCATCTACCTTTGCGGGAATCGAGGTCTACACCTAGTTTTGTTGTAATCGTAGGTAAAATGGCACGTTTTGCATCAAAAAGGAGCAAAAGGAGCTATGGAGTCATTGGAGCTACATTCAGGAACATAAGGAACCATCCAGGAAGCATAGCCATGGATTAGAGATTTACTTTGGACCAGATTTGAGAAATTTCACACTCAGTTGTGACTCACCTCGGTTGACCACAAATTCACCTCGACCGAGGTGATCTAGAGAATTCGACTCGACCGAGGCGAACACCTGGGACGCGGCGAGAATATTTTATTCTTCGCTGAGATCTTTTATCTTTGGAAAGGGATCTTATATTTTTGGGCTTGGCTCCTGGAAGGAAGAAGATAATTCAGATCCTATATCTTACCTATATTTATGGGAAAAGATCTTTCTAAGATATATTATCTTTGGAGGGTTATTTTCCTATAAAAAGGGTTGGATTTCCACAAATCCGACATCCTGCATATCATGCTATACCACCGATCAGGGTTTATACACCGCTGCATCCGTACTCCAGTTGGGAGATTTGAAGAACCTTTTTGAAGGTTGAAGGAAGATTGAAGATTGTAGCTTTTATAGCTTTTAAAGGGTTTTGTAAGATTATCTTAGATTCCCTTCCTTGTTGTCTTCCTTTATTGGATTTCAATCCAAGGAATGCTTTTGTTGTGATTTTTGATTCAGTTATTGAAGTCTTTTCATTAAGTTCTTCTTGTTCAAATATTCACCTTCTTCCCATATATTTGATTATTGCTTTCATGATGATGAGTGGCTAATTTCCTTGTGTGATTCTAGGGTGATTGGCTGAAGGTTGTGGGAAAAACAATGATAGAATGATCTTGATCACAGTAGGACCCTGAAAGTTCGAGTCTTTAATCTTAACCCTAAGCATCTCGCTCAGTCGATGAACATCTCGGCCGGGGTGGAATTTGGCTGACCGAGGTGGCTTATCTGATCCGAAACTGAGAGTTAAGTGTTAGAGTTTGCCAAATCCTATTCTTATTACACCTTTCCTGGTTCAATGCAAGCTTAAGATGAGACTTACCCGATAATTCCTTAGTTTGTATACCTAAGATCATAAGTGTAGGTAATAAAGGTTTATCCTTTATTGGGATTTGAGTGTGCTTCCATCCCATCTTTGTGAGTTAGCCTGAGACTTACCCGGTAAAGGTTGATTCTATTCCCTTAGATGGTGTGTTAGTTTGAGATTATAGTTCTTTATCTTAATTCCTTGAGACTTACCCGGTAATAGGAGTTACAATTTTGGATTAGTGAGTAGTGAGACTTACCCGGTGATCTACTCCACTTTAGAAACACCTTCCCCATGCAAATACCTCAGCTTTGTCCGCTTATCTTTAGATCTTGAGTTGGAACCACAACTAGATGCTTTAATCCCTAGAATTGCATGTTTCCTTTATTGACTTTTATATCATCTTTGATTGTTTTGATCACCTTTTGTGGTTAGTATTTACATAAGCATACCGTAATTGGACTTTGTTTCACTAAGTCCCTGTGATCGACCCCTGGAATTCCTTGCTTTTTACTACGATTGAACCGTACACTACGGGTTCGCATCCTTGTTTTAAGCTTACGTCTAGGGTTATAAATTTAAAGTTTGCACACACCGTTTGGAGCGAACAAGTTTTTGGCGCCGTTGCCGGGGACTTGGTCTAGACCGAGCCGGTTTCGGTTTGCTTTTGGGGCACTTGCCCCTGTTGCTACTAACTACTCTTTCTATGAGTTTTGTAGTTTTCAGGATTTCCGATGACTACATTTGATCCAGCCTGGATAGCAAGGCAAAGTGCTAGGGCGGACCATTATGAATACTTGGAGGAGAAGTACTCCTTCTATTGGTTCAACAATGAATGGGAAAGAGAAGAGGCCATTAAGCATGAACTTGCAATGTGGGATGAACTGAATGTCCCTAAAAAGATTTGTGAGCAACCCCTTGAAGATTCTCTTGAATCAAGATGGGAGAGGTTGATGAAGAAGGTGGAGGAGCTCAAGGAAAGCACCCTATCCTATGCTAAGCCGGAAGAGGAGCATAAAGAAGTGCCGCAAGTTCCAAGCACCCCTCCAATCAAACCAGAAGTTTCTCCTGAAGCTTTTGAGGGAGAAGAAGATTTCGAAGATTTTGATCTAACTGTTGAGACCTCGGCCGAGGTGAAAGAGAGATCGGACGAGGTGGAGGAAAAATCTGTAGAACTGCAAGATACGGAGAACCTTGGCCAAATTACTGAGACTGTGGTCAAGGTGGAAGAAAGATCAGCTGAGTTGGGAGGAATTTCGTGTGTAGAATATCAACCCATCATGAAACTTGTCTCAAGCTTTGGAGAACTTTACGAGGTACATTCTCCTACTTCATTTTAAATCCCTATTAAAATTTCTGAATTTTCCAGGAATGCACCGGAGAGTTGGAGGTCTCTTCCGAAAGAACCTCCTAAGATCAAGATGAAACCTCCCTTGAAACTGTTGGAAGGAGATACTCCTTGGATTATAAGGAGTGGAGTTTACAAGCACTACACCGTTAAGGTGATGAAGTGTCTCTTGTTCAAGTATGGGGTCCCTCGCATGCTAGGGACCTTGTACCATCCTCATGCTAAAGATGGGGAAGCTACTAGGATTCTCGAGAAGTTGTTTTCTCGATCAAGGAAAGGATGGGACGCAAGGCTAGATTATGTCCCATTGAAGTGCAGGAAGGCTAGAAGGATTCCGGTGAGAATCAAACCGTACAATCTTGTACGTGGGAGATCTTACCATTTGCCAGTGAAATTAGGAACCAGAACCTTTTTGGAAGAATTTTATTATGGATGTGATGAGCACTACATGGTGTTCAAGGTACATTGAGTAATTCTATGGAGAATGGTCCAGCTAGCGACCTTAAACCAAACGCTTCTTGGGAGGCAACCCAAGGTATTGCTTTCTTTTCCCTTTTTCTAGTCTAACTTAGATAGTTTTTGCTTTTGCTTTGCTTTGTTTTGTTTTCGGCGTTCTAGACAGATAACAGGAGACATCTAAGGAAGGAGCATAACTGGAAGGACAGAAGATCGAGAATTTGAGAAGACGAAGTTTGACTGAGGCATCTCGGTTGCTATCAGAGCACCTCGACCGAGATGATTCATGAGCAACCGAGGCGACTAGGGTTTCTGAAGAACCACCTCAGTCCGTACCACCTTGGTCCAGTCGAGACCATCTCGACCGAGGTGACAACAGTTCCAGAAAAGGGTATAAAAGGGGCGAAGATTTCTCTCTCCTCGCTTTACTCTTCTCCCTCGACCGTGGCGACAGTTTCACCTCGCTTCTCTAATTCTTGCTCGTTTTCAAAGATTTATGTCTCCAAATTGCGATTAAGGATTAAAGGATCCGAATGCATCATCGATCTGCAAGAAAATCGAACCGATTCGGCCGAACGAGGTAAAACAAAACCGAAACCCTACCTCTCCGATTTCGCTTCGATTTGGGCTTTGGTTGCCCTTACATTTGCTGAGAAAAGGCTTAAGTACCCCATAGGAAGCAGTTGTAGTGATTTTGGGGGAAAAGAACTGAATTTACTGAAGAAATTAGAAACCCAGTTTTTCGCCTCGGTCCAGTCGAGCTGTGCCTCGGCCAAGGTGATTCTTGAGCGTTGTCAGTCGACCGAGGTGACCTGACAGTGACAGATTGTTGAAAATGAGTTCTGACAGGCAGATTGTGCTGAGAGATAGACACTCCCCTTCCCCTTCTTCCTCTTCTTCCCGACCTTACCACCCGGTGATCCATGAGCGACACCGGGTGGATTATGAGCATATTTCTGGCCGTCCAGTGATTGCACCACGCTTCCTGGATGTGTCTGCTTTTGATTGCCTCCAGGTAGACGGAGACCTTAGGAGGATGATTTCTACAGTAGGGATGGATCAGTTTACTGAGATCCGAGCCCCAGCCTATTTGGAGCCCACCTTAGAGTTCATTAGCTCTTTCACCTACCTCCCCACAGAGAGATCTGTGAAGTACCGGTTGATGAACCGGAACTTTATAGTGCCACTAGAGTACTGGAGAGATATTTTTGGTTTTCCTGAGCCCACCGCTGTTGTCTTCCCTTCCCGATCTGTAGCTAGGGAGTTTTGGGGACAGATTGCTCACGTGGTTGAGCACGTAGACAGATGGCGCCCTGGAGATTCCAGGGAGAAGGTCATCTTCCACTTAGCCTTTAGGTTAGCCCACCGGATCTTCAGCGAGACACTTCTGGTGCGTACTGAGACGCCCCAGAAGATCCGACAGGGAGAGCTTTTCAGTTTATACTGCATGGTTACTGGGGGTATCCCGGACTTTGGCTTGATGCTGGCAGAGGATCTGCACAGGATCAAGGCCAAAGCAAAGGGAGACATTTGCTGCGGAGGGATTGTCACCCACATAGCTAGTTATCAAGACATGGATCTCAGCGCTTGCACGATGGTGGCGGCTGTCAAGCCGCTTGGGCTACAGGAGATGATCACTCGGCGGATTCTGGTTCCCCGAGGTCTGACTACACCGTACGTGGCTATGCCGTGGGAGCTGACTGCACCACAGGGGATCAGGTGGTCTGCCCAGTTTACTGTTTTTGACCCTCATTATTGGCAGACCGCTTGGGCTCCACTGATGGAGGATTATAGAGAGGCAGCAGCTGTCCCAGCTGAGGAGGAGGCAGATGATGAGGAGACAGTTGATGAGAGAGGGTGGAGTCCCGATGGATACAGGGACAGACACTGCAGGGACGAGCGCACCAGTTATAGATCTGGATGATAAGGATACTGAGCCTGCACCTGCTGCATCACCTGCTAGGCGTAGGACACACCGTCATAGAGATCCAGAGGCTCATCGTCGGATCGATGATCTGACGGATCAAATGATAGACTCTTATGCTGCCCTCACTGTGGACATGCATGAGAGGTTTGCTGCCCAGCACCGACAGATTGACAATTGGACTCATCAGATGCTCGAGGGACAGCACTATCAGCGCAGGATGATGGAGATCCAGTTCCAGCAGGCTATGGGTTATCCATTCGACCCGTCTCAGTATCTGTACGTGCCACCACCACCACCACCCCCGGATCGGGATTCTTGAGAGCTGCAGGATTTTCTTTCTTATTTTTATGCAGTTCAGCTATTTATTCGGTGAGTATCCTGTCCTTAAACTTATTTTGACCCACTGGGACAGTGTGTCCCAAGTATGGGGTGTTTATGTATTTGATTGACTTATGTGATGTATGACTCTATATTATCGGATATTTATGATTATTTTGCTTCTATGGTTTTATCTGAGATTACATACATGCATACAGGTTATTTGATTGAGAAAAACGTCAAAAACTGGTTTAAAAAAAAAATTTGACCTCGACCGGGGCAGTTCTGGCCGAACGAGGTACTTCACCTCGGTTGACCTAAGAACACCTCGACCGAGGTGGTTTAACTGAGAGTTTTCGAAACGTTTTGTGTTTCTTATCTGGATATGATCTCAGTGAAGATTTTGCTTACTGACTGGTTTTGAAATTCTTTATGTGTTTGAAAGGTTTTATAATATGTTTAAGTTGCTAAATGCTTTGTTTGAAATTATTGGCATGTTTAATACTTTGTTTTTATCCAAATTATGTTGAATTTGAAGGTTGACACCGCAAGATAAGTTCTCTCACTTTCTTCCTGGAAAGACCAAGGCAATTCATTCTTCTCTCTTCTTTTTCTTGATCATGCTTAACCCCTCATATACATTTTGCCTCCCTTTACCTATCCGGGAATTTGGAAGCAAGCGAAGTGGTGAAAGCAAGTGAAGTTAAAGTTGAGAAGTTGGCTGGAAGTGAAAGTGTTAGAAAGAAATAAATAGGTTTGGGGAAGTCAATCATGATGATGAGTAACTCGGCACCATTCACATAGCCGGGTGTTTGTGTCTTACCAAAGTCGGATTGAGCGATATTCCTAACGGGTCATGGTATGTGCATCAAGGGTTTGATGCATCTCAAGAAATTGATGATTGTTGATTTCTTAGGCTTCGGTTATTGTGCACCTCTGTCCATGCATCCCAAAAAGTAAAGTAAAAGAAAAAGTGTGAGATAAGCAAAGCTTATGGGTGGAAGATGTTGCAAGTCAAAGTGAAAGTGAAGTTCATCCTTTTCCCGGATTCTAGCACCACATTACCTTACATATATCCCTACCCTACACGTTTCTTGACCTTTCTTTTGGGAAGCCCTTGAGACCTTGAGCTTGTTGATTGACTTAGTGGTTTAAACTGGATTATGCATGATTAATTTCGATAATTATGACTTATTATGCATTCTGTGATTTTATGCAAAGATGAACAACTTTCTTATATTTATAAAATGTTTTAATCATATATTGATTTTAAATTCCATGAAGTATTCTCTTAGAGTGATCTATGATTGTAGCACACCATAAAAATGTTTTGAAAGACTTTTTCATTGATTTTCTTGACTTATAATCCATTCTATCTTGCCTTTTTTATGCGGAACTTGCTTGGGGACAAGCAAGGGCTAAGTATGGGGTATTTTGATAGCATGAATTATAGTCTATATTTTGGGGTTTGTTTGGACGTTTTATCTTCAATAATCTGCATGTTTGTATGTATATTATGTGATTATATTACCATTTCATCTACCTTTGCGGGAATCGAGGTCTACATCTAGTTTTGTTGTAATCGTAGGTAAAATGGCACGTTTTGCATCAAAAAGGAGCAAAAGGAGCTATGGAGTCATTGGAGCTACATTCAGGAACATAAGGAACCATCCAGGAAGCATAGCCATGGATTAGAGATTTACTTTGGACCAGATTTGAGAGATTTCACACTCAGTTGTGACTCACCTCGGTTGACCACAGATTCACCTCGACCGAGGTGATCCAGAGAATTCGACTCGACCGAGGCGAACACTTGGGACGCGGCGAGAATATTTTATTCTTGGCTGAGATCTTTTATCTTTGGAAAGAGATCTTATATTTTTGGGTTTGGCTCCTGGAAGGAAGAAGATAATTCAGATCCTATATCTTACCTATATTTATGGGAAAAGATCTTTCTAAGATATATTATCTTTGGAGGGTTATTTTCCTATAAAAAGGGTTGGATTTCCACAAATCCGACATCCTGCATATCATACTATACCACCGATCAGGGTTTATACACCGCTGCAGCCGTACTCCAGTTGGGAGATTTGAAGAACCTTTTTGAAGGTTGAAGGAAGATTGAAGATTGTACCTTTTATAGCTTTTAAAGGGTTTTGTAAGATTATCTTAGATTCCCTTCCTTGTTGTCTTTCTTTGTTGGATTTCTATCCAAGGAACGCTTTTGTTGTGATATTTGATTCAGTTATTGAAGTTTTTTCATTAAATTCTTCTTGTTCAAATATTCACCTTCTTTCCATATATTTGATTATTGCTTTCATGATGATGAGTGGCTAATTTCCTTGTGTGATTATAGGGTGATTGGCTGAAGGTTGTGGGAAAAACAATGATAGAATGATCTTGATCACAGTAGGACCCTGAAAGTTTGAGTCTTTAATCTTAACCCTAAGCATCTCGCTCAGTCGATGAACATCTCGGCCGGGGTGGAATTTGGCTGACCGAGGTGGCTTATCTGATCCGAAACTGAGAGTTAAGTGTTAGAGTTTGCCAAATCCTATTCTTATTACACCTTTCCTGGTTTAATGCAAGCTTAGGATGAGACTTACCCGGTAATTCCTTAGTTTGTATACCTAAGATCATAAGTGTAGGTAATAAAGGTTTATCCTTTATTGGGGTTTGAGTGTGCTTCCATCCCATCTTTGTGAGTTAGCCTGAGACTTACCCGGTAAAGGTTGATTCTATTCCCTTAGATGGTGTGTTAGTTTGAGATTATAGTTCTTTATCTTAATTCCTTGAGACTTACCCGGTAATAGGAGTTACAGTTTTTGATTAGTGAGTAGTGAGACTTACCCGGTGATCTACTCCACTTTAGAAACACCTTCCCCATGCAAATACCTCAGCTTTGTCCGCTTATCTTTAGATCTTGAGTTGGAACCACAACTAGATGCTTTAATCCCTAGAATTGCATGTTTCCTTTATTGACTTTTATATCATCTTTGATTGTTTTGATCACCTTTTGTGGTTAGTATTTACATAAGCATACCGTAATTGGACTTTGTTTCACTAAGTCCCTGTGATCGACCCCTGGAATTCCTTGCTTTTTACTACGATTGAACCGTACACTACGGGTTCGCATCCTTGTTTTAAGCTTACGTCTAGGGTTATAAATTTAAAGCTTGCACACACCGTTTGGAGCGAACACTTCCGCACGGTTCTCAACTTAGTTGTGTCTTGCTCATGGCCTATTCATCAACTTGACGTTAAGAATTCTTTTATCCATGGGCATCTAAACGAGACGGTATACATGTTTCAACCCCCAGGCTTCGCTGACTCTGCTCGCCCTTCTCACGTCTGCTTATTAAAGAAATCTCTATATGGGCTAAAGCAGGCACCCCGGACTTGGTATCAACGATTTGCAGGCTATTTGATCAGCATTGGTTTTAGAGACACTAAGAGCAATTCTTCTCTGTTTATCTATCGGCATGGGAATAATCTTGCTTATCTATTATTGTATGTTGATGATATCATTCTCACTGCCTCATCCGATACCCTCCGCAAAACTCTCACTGCTTCCCTAAGTAGGGAGTTTGTTGTGTCTGATCTCGGCTCCATATCTTATTTTTTGGGCATTTTGTTCAATGTTGTTCATCAGGTCTATTTTTGTCTCAAGACAAGTATGCTCGGGAGATTGTTGCACGAGCCCAGATGATTGCATGTAAACCTACAGTCACACCTGTTGAACCCTCCATCAAGCTCAGCACCTTCTTTGGACCACCTGTTAGTGATCCCACATTGTATCGCAGTTTGGCAGGGGCACTCCATTACCTCACTTTCACAATACCTGACATCAGTTTTGCTTTCCAACAGATATATCTATTCATGCATGATCCTCGAGAGTCTTATTTCGCTGTCCTGAAGCGTATCATCCGTTACATCTCTAGGACTTCTTGGTTATGTATCACCATTTCTCCTTCACCAAAAACTGATCGCATTGCATATACAAATGCTGACTGGGCTAATTGTCCTGATACACGACGATCCACGTCAGGCTACTGTGTCTTCTTCAATGACACCCTCATCTCGTGGTCTACCAAAAGGCAATCTGTGATTTTACGATCCAGCGCAGAGGTAGAATATAGAGGAGTTGCCAACGTTGTATCTGAGTGTTCCTGGCTTCACAATCTTTTGCTTGAGCTTCATTGTCCTATTGTCAAGGCATCCATTGTCTATACCGATAATATTTCTGCTACTTATCTTGCCAGCAACCCGATTTAACACCAACGGACCAAACATATCGAGATTGATATTCATTTCGTCCGAGATAAGGTTGCCCGCTATCACGTTCGAGTTCTTCACGTACCTTCGTCTTATCAGTATGCAAACATCTTTACAAAGGGCCTGCCACGACAACTATTTCTTGATTTTAGATTCAGTCTCACTGTCATGTCTCCTCCCGTTTCGACTGCGGGATATGATAGAATACGTAATTATTGTAAATAGAGGTCCGCCCTATGTAATTATGTAAAACTGTTATATCTGTAAATATGAGTCATTTGACGATGCTAAACCCTAAGGGGAATTCATCCAATCTTCTCATTCTCACACTTACCTCTATTAACATTTTAAGGTTTACAAAAATATAAGTTATCATTCAAAAAATTATATATATATAATGAATATTAACAATAACTAACATAAAATCATTATCTATTTTCCCCTCAAAATATTAATTAATGGATGATATAAGGGTATAATCCGAAAAAGTCTAAAACTCAAGGACATCGTCCGAAAACTGAAAAACCATGAAGCATAATCAAGAAAAGTCAAATGTACATGAGCACCATCAAGAGTTTCCCTTAATAGTTTTAGAAAGAATTGGTGAAATAAGACCTTTTTTATTTATTGAAATTAAATTAGGCCATTCACCCTCTAACTCATTTATAAAATTAAATAAATAAATTTATATCCTCCTTAATTATTTCAGCATCTATCCTCCTTACCTTCTTTAATTAAAAGATCTTCCAAAAAACTACCATCGTGAAGTTAATATGATTTTCGAGTGAGCGTCTTCTCCAACAAAGTCCTTCCCAGTACACAACAAATAACACATGAAGCAGATCTTACACATGTAGTTTCGACCCAAAACAATTACATAAGCAATATCAAAATAGTAATTACACAAGCAATTATACAAGCAGTTTCGAAAAAAACTCACAAGAAAAATGTGTTATCATTAACCCAAAACAATTACACAAAGAATTTCAAAATAGTAATTACACAAGCAATTTCGGACAAACTCATTGCAAGTACACAAGTAGTTTTGAAATAGTACAAATTTCCATATAAAAATGTGTATTAACATTGTGTATTACCTTATGTATTAACATTATGTATTAAATATAATTTTAAGAAAAATAATTTCAGAATTGTGAGATTTAATTAGTCTAACTGGTAATAAAGTGGGATTGTTAGTCAGGTTTGAAACCACGGACTAACAAATTCTAGTATTTTGAAATTGGGTAATTGAAAATGAGAAGATTAAGCTAATAATTCTTTTAAATAAGTTCAAGGGGGCTAGTTTGTTTCGTATAAAACAGAAGGACTTATTTGATGTTCCACTAGGCAAAAAAGAGCCTAGTCGAATGTCTTATTTATAGAACGAGAATCCAACATATTCCCTTAAGAATCTAACATATTCCTTTAAGATCTACTAAGAGGTATTAGAACTGCTAAATCATATCTTTTGATAAATAGGATTTGTCTCTAATTGATAACTACAAATAAAAAAAACGTCCAACTGAACGGGCTAAAATATAGCCCAAAATAAAGGGGATAAAGGAAGGAAGATAGACGTTGAAGTGAGCCCATCGAGAGGCCTATAGATGGACCAATTTGAGCCCAATCGATCGGCCTAGTCTAGAAGACTTGGTGTGACGCTCGCTCTTCGACTAGTGGTTATGTGCAAGTCATGTACAAGATGAAATGTAGGTGGTCGATCAGCCAAGGAGGTGCTTGTCGATCGTCCTGCATATTTTCCGATGTAATCATCGTCTTTACTTTCGAATCTCGGTCATTTTTGTCTTGAACTTGACTTGTTTTATCGTAGGGAGACTTGTAGTGTGTATGAGGTCACTCGTCGCAAATAGTATCATTTACGCTCTACAAATGCTGGAATACCTACAATGTCAAAAATTAACCCGTAGAAAAAATAAATTGATAAGCTATGGAATCATACCAAAAAGACTAAAAGAATGAAGTGAAAAATACGCTAATTTGAGTTTTATTATAACTTGCCGACATCGTGACTAGAGCCCTTGGACTAACTTGGTTGAAGTTTGTTTTGTCCAAGCTTAAAGTTTATTTCTCCCACCTCTAACTGGAGAGGGTGTGCTATAGATGAAATATCTTCCTACATTATTTATCTTATTTATCAATTATTTTAGTATTTTATTTTCTCATTTTGCTAGTATATAAACATTCACAAGTCAATAAAATAAACATGGCTTTTGATTATCAATCTAGCGTTACAAATCTCATCTATACGAATGTAGGATTATACAAATAAATATTTTAATCCATTATCAATATCATGGTCGTTAACGATGTGTTGCTCGTACTCCTCCAATGACATAATTGAACACTAGTAGTGTAATTCCCGTGCAATGCACGGGATTTGTTTTTAAAGTTTATAATATATATATATATATATATATATATATATATATATATATGGTGAGATTATTAGGAACCTTAGTTCTGAATATTAATTTCTTAATCGATTTCAACAAAAACAATAGACTAAATAGGTATAGAATATAAAGTTGAGAGCATTAGTAATTAAAAAAGGTAAAAAAAAAAAATCAGGTAACAAATTTAAAAAATACTTGCGTAAATAAAAGAGTTTTCAAAATCAATTAAGTAGTAAGTTCAGGAGAGGCAACACATTTCAAAAAATAAATAAAGTTGATACCTGCTAAATATTTATTAAATTTTAACATAAAAATCTAGAATCAAAACAAAATTTGTTAAAATCTTAGGATTTCATTAATTGTATACGTTTTTCTTTTTAATTTTAATTTATATTAATATTTAAAAATCATTTTTTAAAATAAATTTTTAGGCTTCGATAAACATGGCGTTGAAACGTGGAAAATAAAAAGCTTATGCTTTAACAGATATAAGATGTCTCAAATACAATTTATGAAATTCCGTTGGCCACTTGTGTTGTAGATAGACGTATGAGCCCAAGTAAGCGTGTAATCCCGCTACATTCCGAATCTCCGATGCCGTTTTTGTCAACCATCGATGTCGTTGTTGGGTTTTTGCGAACGATCTCGAAGGATGGACACAATTGAGAAGGAAGGATGAGCAAGCTCGGGAAGGAAGGTTTGAAGATAACAGATTTTGGGTATTAAATTTGTCAAATTTCTTTATCGAGCTAATATTAGCTTATTGATTTATGGATGGTTTACCAAATAGTTTATCATTTTTCTTCAAGTAGCCAAATGGGTCCGATACGGGAAATCTTAGATTCTTCAACAAAGGCGAATAATAAATAATTGTGCGGGTCTTGTGAAAATGCGAACCGCCCTTTACAATAAAAGTTGAGGCTCAGAATCTCAACTTTGATTTTGATTACAGAGATGGTACTTATTCTTCTACTTGCCTTTTTCTTCTTTTTCTTTTTCTATGGTCAAACAAGATCAAATTTGTCTAGGCCATAACGTTGGGACTTGGGAGAATATTGAAATAATTATTTTTAATCCGTATAAAAGTATATGCTAATAATTAAATATAATAAAATTTATTCAATATTAATTTTTTTTTTAGAAATCTGTTGCACACACTTATATTGGAGTAATACGTATCATTGACATTAAATTATGTATTTTTTAACCGGTAAAAATTAATTCTCTCAACTTATTTATATAATAAATCGAAAACTTTTGAAATACACATCCAATTTTTATAAACGAAACTTATATACTAATCAATTCATTATGTAAACGCACCACTATGCGTTTAGGTTAAGAAGAATAAAGTGCTCACTTGGGTACACCATAAATGGCAAATTTGGTTTATGTTAAAACTATTTCTTTTTCTTTTTAAAGACATATTAGGTGGTTGCTGTTTTTTAAAAAGTTAAACAGGTTAGGTTTTGTACTGGTTTCAGTTTGCAAGTATGTTTTTAGAGTTTTTTTTATTTATTTTTTGTTTAAGTTTTTTATTTTTGACTTTACAAGATTCGGTTTTTAGGGTTTTTTTTTTCACAATGATAAAGTTAAATTTTAATAATTTTAAGTGAGGAAAACAAATGAAATGAGTTGATACTTCAACTATGCGAGTCGATCATTTTGAACATGAAGGTCCCAAAATACCTCAATTCGATTTGCATACGCGGTATCTCTTTCGTCCACATACGCAATATCTCTTTCCTTAGGGGTGGGTTGTAGCCCGGACACCCTTAGTGAGTACATTGCGAGTACTCCGCTCACGCCTCTTCTTAAATCGGGAGCTGAGATTCGCCCTATTGTTGTTGGCTCTATCTGGAGGCCACTTGTTTCTAAAGTTGTTGCCTCTACTATCGGTAAGTCCCTTGTACCTTATTTTGAGGATGCTCAGTTCGGGGTTGGGGTTTTCGGTGGTGGGGACGCGGTTTTGCATGTGGTCAATCGGTTAGTGGAATCTCAGGGAGAGGATGATAGTCTCTTCATACTTCTGGTCGGTTTCAAGAATGCTTTTAATCTCGTTGATCGCACTGCTATGATTTCTCAAGTCCAATAGGTTTGCCCCATTATTTCTTCTTGGGTTGAGTTATGCTATGCCCATCCTACCCGTCTTTATTATGGAGAGCATGTTCTCTTTTCTTGTCAGGGGTTCAGTAGAGGGACCCCCTTGACCCGCTGCTTTTCTCATTGGTTCTTCATCCCCTTATCCGGAAAATTTTGGATTATTTCTGGTTGAAGCTTAATGCTTGGTACCTTTTTGATGGCACGTTGATTGGTGATACCCTGATGGTTAGTAAGGCGCTTGGGATCATTATGGAGGATGGTCCCACTTTATGCCTTCACCTTAACATCGGTAAAACGGAGATCTTTTGGCCGAAGGTTGATCCGCGTAATAGTGAGTTTGGTGTTTTCCCTAAGCATATTGCGAGACCGCTTGATGGTGTCACGTTGTTGGATGGTGATGTTAGCCTTGACTCGGCATTTTGTTCTCGGGTGGCGTTGATGAGGGCTATGAAAACCACGTCCTTGATGGAGGCCATTATGAGATTGGGGACCCCTAGTGCGAGTTATTGCTTCTTCGGGCATCTTCTGGTGTGTCTCGTCTTTACTTCGCGATGCGGACTACCCCCCCTCCCCCCACCCATTTTTCTGAGGCTATGAGAGTCTTTGATCACGCTTTGCGTTGTTCGGTCGGACAGATAGTTACTATCGGAGGGGCTGTATTTGGCCCTCTTCAGTGGCGTCTTTCTACTTTGCCGATTAGTGACGGGGGGTTTGACATTCTTTCTTGTGCTGATACCTTGCCTTTTGCCTTCCTAGCATCGAGGTCTCAGACCCGTGGCTTGCAAGATCAGATCTTGAGACTTTCTGGTGTTTGAGGCGATGGTGTGGCTTTTGAGACGGTTGTTGCTAGTTGGGTCAACTTTTGTAAAGATTACGACTTGGACATGAGTGTGATTCACCCAACCTCCCATTTAATGAAGAAATTGGCTGGATGTTATTAAAATATCACGAATAAGTGTTTCTGATGGACTTTGACCTTTCGATTAGGCAGAATGCCTTAGTTGAAACCCTGAGATTACCCCTGGCTCAACAATGGCTTAAGACGATCCCGGTTTCTGGTCTTGGTCAGGTTATGAACCCGGTCACCTTTCGGGTTGTCGTTAAGTATCGCCTTGGTATTGAGATGTTTAGAGAAGGATCCAAATGCCCTGCTTGTGAGAAAGACATTCTAGATGCTTGGGGTGACCATGCTCTCGCTTGTGCTGCTCAGGTTGGCATTAAACACCGACATAACATGGTCCGTGATGTCATTTTTTATGAGTGTCTTAAGATTGAGATTTTTGTTCGGAAGGAGGTCCCTACTGGTATGGTTGATGGTGATGGCGGGGAGCTCCGACCCGCCGACATTGTTCGCTCCAAAAGGTGTGTGCAAAAAAGCTTTAAATTTATATCCCGAATTATAGATCTAATGATAAGCGAACCCGCAGTGTGCATATCTATCGTAGTAAGGGCTAATATTCCAGAGTTGATCTCAAGGATTTGATGAGAATAAACACAACAAAGTAATCCAACTTTATAAGCATGCAATAACACTAATAAAAAAACAAGACAAGGATATAATATGATTGGAAAACGCAGATTCTAGAGATCAAAGTATCCAGTTGTGGTTTCGACTCAAGATTTCTCAAAGATAAAGGTGGAAAAAGTTGAAGTTTGCGAAGGGAAGATATTTCTACCATGGGATAGATCACGGGGGAGTCTCACTACCATTATCCCAAACCAAAGCTCTTATCACCGGGTAAGTTTCAAGGAACTAAGGAAAGGTACAAGCACTCAAACCAACACACTCACCTAGGGCCCGTTTGGGAATCAGGAGCTGATTGTGGCTGAAGCTGAAGCTTAATGTAGCTGGAGCTGAAGCTGAAGCTGAAATAAGTAACTGTTCCGAGTAGCTAATTTTTATTAATAAGCTTGTTTAGCGTTTGGGAAATTCGAGCTTAACGAAGCTGATAGAAACGTAAAATTACCAATAAGGGTTTCATTATAGTATATAGTTGTTAATATCTTAAAAATTAACATTTAAATTCGTGATCCAAGTAGTTCACGCAACGTTTAATTTAAATTAATTAATTAATATCTTAACAATTACAATAATATTATTTTTTGATATTATATAATTAAATTCAGTTAATATTTAATTTAACTATTATTTTAACTATTTTTTTTATTATTGTAGACTAAACATAATCTATTTAATAAAACTACAATATTATTGATATATTCTATATATGAGTTATTTTTTTACTAAAATTTCTATTTATTTAATGATATATTTTGAATATCTTTTATTTTATTGAGGTCTCAAGTATATTTTATTACGCTTGATATTCTTACAATTACGAAAATTTCGATAAAAGTTTTTCAATTCAACATATTTTAAGAATGAGAAAATAAGAAAACTAATATTTATCATCACCATGTTCAAATTTTTTATAAAGATAAAAAAATAAAATATAATAATATTTTATATATCATTATCATTTTTAATCCTCTAAACCTCACTTTTATATATATATATATAATCAAACAACTTAGTTAGTCAAGCTTTTAGGTAATTTTTGGGATATAACTATTTAAAATTTTTTTTGATGGTGTCATTAGTTTATACTTTAAAAAAAAATTGAAAAAAAATTATTTTTTAAAGATTTTTTGTCTGGTGTATTTAATTCAGACAAAGTCGAGAAAAATGTTGTAGAAATAGAGTAAATTTAAAAAAAAAACATTTGAGAGAAATATTGTATTTGATTTTTGTCTTTAACCTATAATTGAATTATTGTACTTTTAATAAATTTACATGATTTAAAACAATTTGGGCAATTTTGGTAACTAGGCCTTTTTGAAAAACTATAGTAGTAACTAGGCTTTTTAATGTTTTAATTAAATAAAGAAACAATTTGGTTTACTAGGCTTTTTCTAGTTTTGTGTTTAGTAAATGTACCCCTTGGGAGAAGAGTGTATAGAGTTTGAAAATAAATACAAAAGGTTGGGGTACATTTACTTAATTGAAACATTAAAAAGCCTAGTTACTACTCTAGTTTTTCAAAAAGGCCTAGTTATCAAAATTGCCTTTAAATAAATATACCCCAACTTTTTGTATTTATTCTCAAACTCTATACACTCTTCTCTCAAGGGGTACATTTACTAAACACATAACTAGAAAAGCCTAGTAAACCAAATTGTTTCAAAAAAATTTACCACTTCATTCTTCTAGAAAATAATTTAAAATTGAGAAAAAGCATAGGTGTAATTTAACAAAATTGGATAGTGCGTTTAAGAGATTTTAAATGTGGAGATTAATTTAAAATTTAAACCTAAATTTAGGGTTATGAATACTCTAATTAATATAACATCCCTATTAAAATGGTAATTGTCTAGTATGTTAGTAGCTGGAATGAAATTGTATTTGAAGCCAACAAATTAATGAAAGGGTATTTCAGAATTTTAAATTTCCATCAGTTCCTTAAGCTCTAATAAGCTTGCCATGAGGAGCTGATGGAAATCACCATTTCATAAGCTTCTATAAGCTTTCATAAGCTTCTTCAGCTACCATCAGCTGCCGCTCCCAAACGTCTGTTATATATATACAGTGCTAGCTGAAGGTTTCATAAGCTGCTATAAGCTGCCATAAGTTGCTTCCCAAACGCCCCCTAAGGGTACATAACTAACCATCACCGGATAAGTCTCATGTTAACTCTCAAAGGTGGAATGAATGCACACTCAAACCCTAGTAAAGAATAAACCTTTGTTACCTAACACTCATCATCATCATCATCATCGGTAAACAAGAAAAGGAATCACCGAGTAGGTCTCATCCTAGGCTTGCATGTAAACCAAGAAAGGTGCAACAAGGATAGGATTTGACAAACTATAACATAAACTCAAGAACAGCCCGAGACGGGTTTCGGTTGAGGTAAAAATCAAACTTTCAGGGTCCACTCACGATAAAGGTTCATTCTTTCATCGTCTATACCACAACCTTCAACTAATCACCCTAGAATCATAGGGGTTTTAGCCAACAATCATCATTATCAAGTAATCAAAGTATATATCAAGAATATCAAGAAAAGCAATCAAAACAATCCACAAAGATGTCTCAATAATCAAAGCAAACAAATTACAAATCGTATCCAACAATGTGTTCCAAAAAGTATGATAACAACTCACTAACAACTTCCCAAGGAAATCTTACAACTTTTCTTCCCTTCTTCCTTGAATCCTAAGCAATCCTTCCTTAGATATTTTCTTTCAATAACCGTCTTCCTAACCGTCATTGATCTCCGTCTGACCCAACCTTTTTAACTTCACCTTCGCCTTTCATTCTTATAGAAGAATTTTAGGTCAAATAATATCTTATTTTCCTTGGGATGTGGGCCGTCGATCTCGATCCAAACCTAGTGGGCCATCTCGGTTGAGTTGCATGACTGTATCGGTCCGAGATTAGTGGTAAACTACGTGCATGCCTTCGCATCTTCAACTGAATCCTTCCTTAGCCTTTCCAATTTAGTTTATGCCTTTCTTCTTCTTCTTCCTAATGCTCCATTGTGCATCTTCATAGCTTCCTTAGCCTTCATTGCTCCATTTTTGATCCATAATATGCCTTATTCCCTACAAACCCAATCAAACGTGGTGTAGACCCCGATTCTTGCAAAGTAGACAAATAACGATATAATCACTAAGAATACATGCATATGCATGCAGAATTATGATGAGAATACGCCAAAACCATATCCGAAATATAGACAATAATTCATGCTATCAAAATACCTCATACTTGCCTCTTGTTTGTCCCCAAGCAAGGTTCAAATCTTAGATACAAGATAGTAGGAATAATTGTCATAAAGCTCAATGAAAACTTTTCAAAAACTTTTTAGTTGTGTGCTTCAACTCATAGATCACCCTTAGAAAATGCTTCGTAGCTAGTAAGAATTAATTCATGAGCGGAATAAGTTATAGACATAAGAAAGCTAGTCGAACTTCACTTGAGATCACAAGATGTACAACAAATCATACTTATCAAAATCAATCATGGACAATTCAGTTTAAACCACAAAGTCAAACAACATGCTCACGGTCTCAAGGGCTTTCAAATAAAGGTAAAGAAACGTGTTAGGGATGGAATGTATTAAGGATAATGTGGTGCTAAATCCGGGAAAAGGATAAGAACTTCACAAATTTGAACTTTACTTCATCAACAAGATTTTCTTGCTTCTTTTCAGCATATTTCTTTATTTTTCACTTTTTGAGAACATGGACAAAGGTGCACAATAACCGAAGCCTTGGAGATCTAATAATCTCAATTTCTCGAGATGCCTAACATTGATGCACATACCATGACCTGTTAGGACTGTCAATCAATCGGACTTTGGCAAGACACAAACACCCGTCTATATGAATGGTGCCGAGTTACTCATCCTCGTGACTAATGTCCCCAAACCTATTGTTTTCTAACACTAATTCACCCTTTCACATCAACCTTCACTTGCTTTTTCACTTTCTTGCTTCCAAATTCCCGGATAGGTAGAGGAAGACAAACATATATCAAAGAGGGGATAAAAGCATGATCAAGAAGGGGAAGAAAGAGTAACGAATTACCTCAATTATTCTAATAATAATGTGAGAGAACTTATAACGCAGTTTCAACATGATTTGGATAGAACAACTCACTAAACATGCTCAGATATCAAACAAGCAATCATACCTTAATCATATCATAAAGTATTTCAAACACATAGAGATCATTAAAAACTAATTTGTAAACAATTTTCATCATTAAGCACAAAATTTTTCAGAAATTTCACGTTTTCGAAACCCATCTCGGTCGAGATGCTTAAGAGAGAACGAGGTACTGAACCGAGGTAAGCTCCTATTATGGTCACCTCGTTTGGCCATAAGTCATTTCGGTCAAGACAAAAAGAATTTTAAGCCAAATTTGCACGTTTTTTCGATCAAAAATCTGATGCAATGCATGTAATGTATGGTATAACCTCAAAACATATAGTGAAAGCAGTAGAAATAGTCATAAGCACATAAGTCGGTTATTACAGACCCAAATATCTCAAAGCACCCCATACTTAGGACACATCGTCCTGATGGGTATAAGAAGTCTAGAGAAAAACACTTACAATGTCAAATGTAGAACCGCAAAATAAGAAGAGAAAATAAAGCAACAATAGCTCCGTGGAAGGCTTGATCATGCATCCGGAGGGTGAGCTGGGTGGAAAGGGTACAAGGAGGGGTCGAATGAATGCCCCATCAGATGCAGCTCCATCATCCAACGTTGGTAGTGGTGGCTCTCCTCCGTCGAGCGCCTCATAGCACTGATCTCTCTAGTCTAAGCATCAAGGCGCTCCCTCATATCCGTACGCATAGTACGGAATGACTGCTCCATGTGGCGCGTGAGATCGTCAATCCTCCGGTGGGCCTCGGGATCGTGGCGACGGCGGTGATGGCGTTGTCGGTATTGTGGCATCTTCAGTGCTGGAGTCTTAGGGGCAGGATGGTCGTCCTCTGTCTCCTCGTCATCGTCCACCAACTCGATCACCGGGGCACTCGGACCAGGAGTGTCCGTCCTAGTGTCCATATGCACTCCAACATCCTCCTCGTCGCTCTTTGTCCCAAACTCTGCATCGATCTCTGCATCTCGCATAAAGGACCGCCAAATCCTCAACCAATTGGTCGGGTCGTAGATAGTGAATTGTGGAGACCAAGGGAACCCCTTCGGAGCCTTGGTTTCCCAGAGCATGGCCACGCATGGTGGACCACGGCCTCGAGGAACCAAAACCCGATGCGTAATGAACTCTTGCAGTCCTAATGGCTTGGCCTCATCAACCAATGTGCATACGGAGAGGTCGATATCCATGACACTGACAATGTACGTCACTAGTCCTTCGAAGTAGATATCACTCTTCTTCTTGTACTTGACCTTGTGCAACTTCTCTACCAGCATGGTGGTGAAGTCCGGGATCTCACCTATAGTCATATAGAAAAGAACAAGTATCTCACCTTGTCGGATCTTTTGAGTTGTCTCAGTCCGGGCGAGAAGCATCTCGTTCAAAACCCTGTGAGCGATCCGGAAAGCTAGATGGTAGACGTTCTTCTCCTTAGAGTCACCCGGCTGCAATGATTTGAACTCGAAGTAATATGAACAGTTTTGCTCCAGAATGCATGTGCCTCTCGTCTAGAAGGGAAGTCAATGACGGTGGTAGGTGAGAATCCAAAAATTTTCCCGAAGTTCTCTACTGTGAAGGCATACCCCATGTTCATCAGCCTAAACTTCACTCCTTTGTGTTCTAGCACATGGGTGACGAAACTAATGAACTCAAATGTCGGCTCTACATAAGCCGGTGCTCGGATGGCCATAAAACCCTCAAGGCCAACCAAGGAGATCATCCTCTTCAGGTCAATGACGACGTGGAGGCAGTTGAAGTCCTCAATGTCGACGTAGCGGGGGGAAATAATTGGTCGGGAGCATATCCGATCATAATCCTTTTAGAACCGACCAAGGATGATCGGCACTTGTGGTGGTGTAGGAGGCGAGGGGGTATGGTTTCCATTATCGGGGCGATCACGGATTGCTAATTGCTTGTTAGAACAACGCATTTTCTCAGTTTAGGACTCTGATCTCGGGTTGTTCTTGAGGGTATCTCGGCCGAGATGACTGGATTTAACCGAGACGGACAACACTTCGATCGAAATAAATAACCTGTAAGCTTTTTCCACAAATTTCACTATCAAAAACCTCCTAAGGGGTTCCTCATTCACTTCCAACACACCAAACAGACAACAATTCTCAATATTGAGCAGAATCGACCAAAATACGAAAAAGGGGTCTCAAACGAAAGTACCCGATTTAAGAAGATTGTGGTGGATTGAAGTAGATTTTGATGCTGGAGAAGGTGATGTTGCGTCTTTCCCGTTGATTTAGATCCAAGAACCGTAAAGAACGAGCAAGACACGAGGCTTTTGAAGATTAGGGTAGAGCTTCGGTCGAGACGGTGTCGGGAGGAAAAAAGGTGAAGAGAGAGAAAGTCTTTTCCGTTTTTATACCCGTCAGAGAATTTAACTGCATCTCAGTCGAGATGGTTGTCAGTGAACGAGGTGGTCAATCGAGGTGACTCCTTGTTGCCCTTACCTCGGTTGCCTCAAATGTGTCTCGGTCGAGATGATTTGATGGTGTCTGAGATGGCTCTAACTTTTGTCACCTTCTCTAGATTCTCGAACTGCATCTCTGTTCATATGCTTCCCCTTTGATGTTTCTCTTGAGTGGTACCTAGTTCCTGATATCAAGGACACACAAACGCATAAACTACACTAACTACTCTAGAAAGCATAAAAAGAAAGCAATACCTTGAGTTGCCTGCCAAGAAGTGCTGATTTAAGATCGCTAGCTAGACCTAACTCCTTATGTTCATGTGAGATGCATGGATGCAATCTCCTCAACTGGGGGCTCCAGTATGTGTTTTTTCAGCCTACGCTCGTCGACCTTAAAGGTTCCGCAGTTTTCATCCCATACTTCAACTACATTATGAGGAAAAACATTTTTTATAACAAAAGGTACATTCCATTTTGATTTCAATTTATTGGGAAAGATGTGAGAATGATAATCCAAGAGAAGAACGAATTCTCCTTCTTTAAGTCCTTTCCGAGTGATATGCTTTTCTTGCCACTTCTTTGCCTGTTCTTTGTAAATCTTTGTAACTCTCGCCATCATCTTACAAAGTGGAGGTTTCACATTCCTAACATTGTCTTATAAAGCTTTGGAAGGGGTATGGCTAGTTCTTGTAGTGTTCACAATCTTTGAACGAGGAAGATTCGAGGATTCAGGCATCTCGTTCCTCTTAAAAGCATTTCGGTCAAGACCTAGACCGAGGTCGGGATAGTCAACGTCTCCTCTTCAATTTCTTCAAATATAGCTTTTGGGTCTTCCTCCAAAGTTTCCAAACCTTTTATATCCGCATCACAGGAAACATATAAACCTTTCTCATTCATATTAAATCTCAAAACTCTTTCACAAGGATCTTTGTTAAGGATAAATATAACCAATTCTCATGATTCCTCCTCATCATGGATGTTGTAGATGTCCTCCTCAAGGCCTTGACCTTTCATTAAGGTTGAGAGTACAAATTCAACATGTTCTTCCCCGATGTTGAAAGATAATTTGGCGTTCTTGCAATCCACGTAGCAACCGGAGGTTGCAAGAAACGGCCTCCCTAGGATGATTGGGGCAGGATAATCTGTAGGAACGTCCAATACCACAAAATCTATAGGAATGTAAAACTTTTAAGCCTTACTGAGATGTCTTTCAACACACCAACGGGTCAAGTGATTGATCGATCCTCCATGTGCAACGTCATCTTCACTGGTTTAGACTCCCCTAAACCAGCTTTCTCACACAATGCAAGTGGGATGATGCTCACACTTGCTCCTAGATCACATAATGCATCATACGTGACTTCTCCTACTCCAATTGGAATGCAAAATTATCCGGGATCATGTAATTTGGATGGCATTTTCTTCTTCATGATCATAATGAGTTCTGATAACCTCAAGGACATCGTTACCTCACCAAAATCTTTCAGCTTCCTCTTGTTAGAGAGGATCTCCTTTAAGAACTTTCCATAAGTGGGCATACCTAAAATTGCATCAATGAAAGGTATGTTAATATGGAGTTTACTCATAAGTTCTACAAACTTACCGAAATGCTTGTCTAGACGTGCTCTCACTCTAGACTGCGGGAACGGTAGTGGAGACTTGTAAGCAAGAAGGGGTACGTAAACTTCCTCTTTTTCCTTCACCTCGGTTGACCCAAAAGTATTTCGGTCGAGATCCCTTCCGAGGTGACCTCCTGTTGTGTTCTCCTCGGTTGACCCAGATAACACCTCGGTCGAGACGGGTTGCTTCACAGCTTCGTTCGATCGAGGTACTAGGTCAGTTGTCTTCACACCACTCCTCGTGGTAATCGCCACGACTTGGACCTTAGGTTTATTTTCCGTTATTCTGGGAAGTTTTCTTTGATCCCTAGGAAGTCTCCGGCCTTGCTAAAAATACTTGATTTTCTAAAGCTTTTTGTGCCTTAGAAATCAAAGTAACTCTACTTTCCAATCCACTCATCTTTTCCACCAACGTCTCAATCATAGCTTCCAATTTATCCTTTGGTGGCTGACTTGAGCTTGATGACGGTTCTTGAATTTTAAATGGAGTGGAAGAAGAAGAAGAAGAAGAAGGAGGAGTTAGAGAAAGAATTACCGGAATCGTTTTGATTTGATCTCCAATTATTGTAGTTCCGGTTTTTGTAGTTGTTGTAGTTGTTGTTTCTATTCCCTTGGGGGTAATTTCCCCTTCCAACATACACAGCATCTTGCTCCTTGGGTTGTTGAGCTTGTGTCTTCAAGAGCTCCTTCAAAGCTTTCATCTCATTGTTGAGAGCATTGATTTGATTGATGCTAGATGAGGTAAGGTTAAGCTCTTAAGGTCTTGAGATTTGACCTCCATTAGTGGGCGTTCGTTGGGGGTATTTCTCAACAATTTGAGCTTGATTCTAAACAAACTCCCAAGCATCATCCACTTTCATATCCATGAACGTTCCGGCTGAAAGGGATTGGAGTTTAAATTTAGTTTCTCCGTTCAAACCCTTGAAATAAATTTTCAGCAGCTCCAGCTTTGGAATCCTATGACGAGGGCAATCCAATAAGAGGTCATTGAACCTCTTCCATGACTTATACAAGCTTTCGTTGTCCTTCATAACAAAGGCATTGATTTTGCCCCTCAACTCCTATGTTTTTGATGGCGGAAAGAACTTGGTGAGGAATTCCGAAGACATCTCCTCCCATGGGCTCACCCTTCCACCTGGAAGAGATTGGTACCATGCTAGCGCCCTATCCTTTAAAGAGAAATAGAAAGGTCGCAGTTTATAATTATTATTTTCCGCACCCGTAGGTTTCAAATTCTCCATGAGAATTTCATAGTCCTGTAAATGCTAATGCGGAGATTCTCTCTCAAATCCTCCAAACTGGTTTTGGCAAATCATAGTAATATCTTGGGGTTGAAACCCATAGTCATGCTCATCTGGATCGACTATCATGTCAGGACGGCGCGTGTGCTGAACAGGATCAATCCTTTGACCCAATGTTTGTGGTACTACCACAATTATATCAACTCTCTCAACCCTTGGTAGAGGGTTAGGTACATGAGGCTGCACAAAAGCGGGTGCCGGTGGTGGCACAATAAGAGGTGCCGGCGGGTTTGTTGCAACTCTAGCATTGATTAGCCGAATTGATTCTCTTAATTCATCCATGTCGATCATCAATTTTTCCTCTCTAGCAATAACTTCATTTCTTTCTCATATGTGAGCTTCATCTCGCTCTCTCACTCGGTCAAGAGCTTCATTCAATTCAGCTCAAAGATCTACTTCTCCTTCATTATTTGCAATGGCCATCTTTCTAGTTGCTTTTAACCTTCTCTTGTAAGTCTTTTCTAGTTCAGGGTCGTATGGAACGATTTCTTTACCAACTCTTGTTCTTCGCATAAACCTAAGGAAAGATTCTGCAAGATCACTCAGATAGAATGATTAGTAGCAAAGCAAGAAGCTTCCAAGTTCGGACAACCGTACACTGTATTTGGTCTTGACCAAATCCCCGGCAACGGCGCCAAAAACTTGTTCGCTCCAAAGGTGTGTGCAGAAAAAGCTTTAAATTTATATCCTGAATTATAGACCTAACGATAAGTGAGCCCACAGTGTATGGATCTATCGTAGTAAGGGCTAATATTCCGGAGTCGATCTCAGGGATTTGGTGAGAATAAGCACAACAAAGTAATCCAACTTCAGAAGCATGCAATAACACTAATCAAAAACAAGACAAGGATATAATATGATTGGGAAACGCAGATTCTAGAGATCAAAACATTCAGTTGTGGTTTCGACTCAAGATTTCTCAAAGATAAACGTGGACAAAGATGAGGTTTGCAAAGGGAAGGTATTTCAATCAGGATAGATCGCGGGGGAGGTCTCACTATCCACTATCCAAAACCAAAGCTCCTATCACCAGGTAAGTCTCAAGGAACTAAGGAAAGGTACAAGTATTCAAACCAACACACTCACCTATGGGTACAGAACTAACCATCACCAGCTAAGTATCAGGTTAACTCTCAAAGGTTGAATGAAGGCACACTCAATCCCTAATAAAGGATAAACATTTATTACTTAACACTCATCATCATCGGTAAACAAGCAAAGGAATCACCGGGTAGGTCTCATCCTAGACTACAACAAGGATAGGATTTGGCAAACTATAACCTAAACTCAAGATCTGCAAAGCAGTGGACGATCTTGTGCAGTTCTTATCGATCTCGGTCGAGATGTCTCCAAGAACAGCCCGAGACGAGTTTCGGTTGAGGTAAAACTCAAACTTTTAGGGTCCACTCAAGATAAAGGTTCATTCTTTCATCGTCTATACCACAACCTTCAACTAATCACCCTAGAATCGTAGGGGGTTTATCCAACAATCATCATTATCAAGCAATCAAAGTATATATCAAGAATATCAAGAAAAGCAATCAAAACAATCCACAAAGATGTCTCAATAATCAAAGCAAACAAATCACAAATCGTATCCAACAATGTGTTCCAAAAGTATGATAACAACTCACTAACAACTTCCCAAGGAAACCTTTCAACTTTTCTTCCCTTCTTCCTTGAATCCTAAGCAATTCTTCCTTAGATCTTCCTTTCAATAGCCGCATTCCTAGCCGTCGTTGATCTCCGTCAGGTCCAGCCTCTTTAACTTCACCTTCACCTTCCATTCTTATAGAAGAATTTTAGGTCAAATAATATCTTATTTTCCTTGAGTTGTGGGCCGTCGATATCGATCCAGACATAGTGAGCCATCTCAATCGAGGTGCATGACTGTATCGGTCCGAGATCAATGGTAAACTACGTGCATGCCTTCGCATCTTCAACTGAATCCTTCCTTAGCCTTTCCAATTTAGTATTTGCCTTTCTTTTTTTTCTTCCTAATGTTCCATGGTGCAACTCCATAGCTTCCTTAGACTTCAATGCTCCATTTCTTATCCATAATATGCCTTATTTCCTACAAATACAATCAAATGTGGTGTAGACCTTGATTCTTGCAAAGTAGACAAATAACGACATAATCACTAAGAATACATTCATATGCATGCAAAATTATGATGAGAAAACGTCAAAACCATATCCGAGATATAGACAATAATTCATTCTATCAAACATCCTTTTCTATAATTGGTTTCATGGCAAAGACACATGTGTCGACATCACTAGTACTCTCATTTCTCTTCACCTGACCTTTCTAGATTCATCCCAGGTAAAGGTGTGAGAGTCGCTGCTGAAAACAAGAGAAAGAAGTATGTGGACGTTTGTAGCTCCAAGAGATATCATTTTCTTTCCTTTTCCTTTTCCACGTTTGGCGATTTGGGTGATGATACGGTGGAGTTACTTAAAAGATTAGGCTCGGTTGCTAAAGAGCTACCCGGATATAGTAGGAGTACTTGCTTTATTTTGACTAGGATTGCGTTTACCATTCAAAAAGGGTGTGGAGCCCAACTTGTTAGTCGGCTCCCATCCAACGCCGTGTAATGTGTTTTCCCTTCGATATTATATATCCTCTTTTAATAATAATAGTTTATTTTTTTTAAAAAAAAGAAGAAGAAAAAGTACACATTTACAAGCATCTATTGTGTAGGGTTGTGCAAGAATGACCCGGACCAGACCGGGTGATTACGGTCCATCCCAATTTATGATTTTGTGAAATTTTGATCCTTGTATACGCATGTACACGCACCAATTTAGTTAAATCTCTGGGTGGACATTTTCGGATATCCAATCCAATTTGAAAATTTTATAAAAGTTCAATCGAATTCGAGAGTACCAGGATATCCGACAATTTTGTTAGGACTTGATATCCGATTCGGATATTTATAACTCGATAAGTCGAATATATACGATCCGACTTTTTTATTCTCAAAACATTGATCCGTATCCGGTCCGATTATCCAAAAAATATGATCGGATCTGACTCCAATAACTAATTACCAAATATTGTCTGATGTGTATGCGGAAATCGTGATTCCGTCGTGAAAACGACTCAAGAAATTAAAAGTAGCTCAAAAAACTTCCGTTATTAAACCGATTCGTGTGAGAATTAAAACTTTTGAGTTATATGTCAAATTTTTAAAGCCTGAAAACATAAAGGGTAAAATGACTAACTATGCTTTTTACCACTATTATTCTATTAAGAGTACCCATAACATAAATTCATTTAGTAAATATACTCCTATTTAATTCAATTCTTTCATCAAGAAGGAATTATATATATGGTAAAATTAGAGAGGTTTACAAAATAAAAGCTCATAAAAAGAGCCTATTTTACCTAAATCTTTCAAACAATATAAAAAAAAAAAAGTCTTTTTCACAAAGTAGGTAGATACAAGTCTTAGTTTTAAAAGGGGACACCTAGTAAAACAATTTGAAATTTAAGCTACAATGAAAACCACCTATTTTAGTTAAAGGTTTATAAATTGGTAAAAATATATACATGAACAATTACATGTGGTAGATGCATGTCTCACCTTTCTTGATGAGTAGCAACTTCATTCTCATTAAGTTTTATATATTCCTTTTCTTAACTAAAAGATAAAAAAAAAAACTCCATATTGTACAAAAAAAAAACTCTTTCAAAAACCACCTTAATTCATATTGCAACATACCTCAAAATTTAAATTATCATTTGCTTCTTCGAGAGGAGCTCGAGTCAAAACATGCCAATAATTAACCGGTTCAAGAAAAGAATAGTAATAAAGTTAAGAAAAGAATAGTAATAAAGTTAAGAAAGATAAAAAAAAATATTTGATCTCCATCTAAAATCACATACGCTAATAATTTCCTAACATATAATAATATTTTTTTTTAGATAAAACTGATTCTTGAGCTAAGAAATGGGAGTGAGAGGATTGTTTAGTAATAATAATATTCTTCAACAAGTAAGGTGTAAAATATTAAGTTTTTTTTATAGTATGAATATAAATATGAAGTTAAAAACTCTAATTAAGTGCTAGTTTTTAAAATGATGTTTAAATATAAAAAAATTAAATCTGGATTAATAATCACTCATGTACATGTTCAATTGAATATGGGATAGTTTTTTTTTTTTTCATTTTCTTTACTTTCCACAATTTTTTATGTCCAATATATTTTTTTATGTATCTTTATCTTCTTTGTTGAATTTTCATATACTTTTCTTTGTTATTTTTAATTTGGTGCAAATTTTAAAAAAAGTTGTTTATAGTCTTTTATCGTGTTTGTCAACTTGTGGTTTTATGAAGATGAGATTTTAAAATTGTTTTAGTTTTGTTTAACTCCGTTCGGTATATAGTTGTTTATGTTTGCGTATGTTAGGGTTAAACACCTTTGTTAATTTTCATATTTTTCTTTTTGTTGACAAGTTTTCCCTTATTCTTAGATTCACGTTCCTAACCTAATCTTTTAGTTTTTGTTCTTCCTACACATGTTTCTTTTCTCGGTATTTAACTTTCTTCAAATCAACCACTTTGCACAACATTCGAATTCCTTTCTTGTACCTCTAATATTCAACCTTATTTATAATTTTCCTCAAAACTGAATTGCATTATGAACAATTGGAACCTATAAACTATAACCTTTATCTTTCCAAAATTTTGTTTTGACACCATACTAAATTGTTAACGAAAAATATCCAGCAACATGTAACACACCAAATTCGCGAGACTCGGGATGTCACATTGGGCTAGGATCTCATAGTGGATCCTGACCCTAGCCTAACAACAAGTTCACTGGACCATACCATATAGCATTGACAAATATAAAACAAATACATAAAATTGTATAAACTATACAACCAAAAAGGTAATCAAGATCATAGCCGAGTATCAAACATAACCCTCACACAGGAGGTATACAAAACATCATCGTCACGCAGGAGGGAAACAGCTCTTATCGTGCAAGGCATCTACAACATGGTATGAAACCATTAGCTAACCATACACATATAAGGTAATGCATAAGCACAAACACACATCATGGAAGGTAAACGCATAATCATGCTATCACACATTTACCCATTTTATCATCTTTATATAATAGTCATTCACTTAAATCGTATATATATATAGATTCTGACTCATATGTAAACAGCTCTTATCGTGTGAACGTGTAAACACCGAATATATGTGAGTATATCGCCAAATATATGTGACTATAACGCCAAATATATAGATTCAGGTCCAGCGAATCTTCTTCCATTAATAACACGATTTTTTTATCCTTTAATATCGCCTAATCTCAGTCATCTATTTAACGTTCTAAATGGATACAATTTGTTATCATTTTACATGGTAAGAGTTGTTTACATGGGAGTCAACCTCTCTCTCTCTCTCTCTCTCTCTATATATATATATATATATATATATATATATATATATATATATATATATGTATAGTTTGACTCCCATTTAAACAGCCCTTATAGTGTTCAATGAGAACACACATTAACCATAGGATTGCTTTGATCTAATGGTCTTAATTAAACGAAATTTTAGGGAATATATTAGTCCACTATCCAATTAAAGAGAGTGCATTACACTCTCCATAGTAATTATAGTCAAATATGGTAGTTAGAGATTCTCTCCCTAATTGCTATTATCCTAATCTCCACATTTACATCCAAATATGGTTTTTAACGTGAATTCATATTGCCATTTTTTTCATTTCTCAATTCATCATTCACCATAGTTGATATCAACAACATTTCTAAATCAATTCCATCATCATCTCCATTCTTCTAGTTAATATTTTCGTTTGTGTTCATGAAAATATTCGTCAATATACTATTAAGAATTCATTCCTGATACCGATATTATTCGTTCATGTCCAACAAATTTTAGTCGATTATTGATAACTGAAATTAATAGTCAGAGTGAAAAATATTCTCTCATAATTTGAAGAGACCAATATTTCAATCTTCGGACAATTCTCGAACATATACGTATACGAAGATATTCTTCCATGTTACTTAAAATATTCGTTAGTGTACTATTAAATATTCGTTAGTGTTACTGAATATATTCGTACATATGATATAATATATTCGTTGCAAAATTTAGTTATTCAATTGTTTCCAATAACTTGTCGTACATACACGGACAAACCACCACAAATCGCCGGATAAAAGACATATAACCACCGAATATTTACAACATTTAGTGTCGAATACAAACTAAAGTACAATAATTCATGTATATGACAATGAAATAACAAATTTTGTTCATTTGATCAAAGAAGGTTTCAAGCACCACAAAAACATATTGAATCTTAATCTAAGCAAAATCAATGTCCTTCTCATTTTGCAAAATACATTAACATACATCAATGATAAAAACTCAATAAACAGTGAATACAAATCCAATAACATATGCTTCTCTTGTACTGTTGAGGATGGGGACAACCATGGATTCCGGTTGGTCTGCAATGATGACAAATTTGGAGTCGTACAACAAGATTGTTGATGGTAATGATGTAATATCGACACGAGACTACGAGAATGAAAGAAAACGAAGCTTTTGAATAGTCTTGAGCGAAATTGATGGTGATCGAGACTAAATTGGTCTCATAGACGGTTGAGTCGCGATGCACGAGACTGAAGGAATGTTAGAAGGTTACCTGAGGCATTCGAGGGAGAGCCATGGCGAGGTCAAGTCCGGATCTGCGAAGAAAACCGGCGCGAGGCCAAATCAGGTTCGGAGACGACGGTGGTGCCTTCATTGGACGAATGACAGCAACCCTAATCATCGTTGAATCGCCCTTGCTCGCCATTGGAGTCGTTTCACAAATAAACGGTTATTGAGCGATGATGAAAGATTTGAACGAGAGATTTTAGGGCCATATAAGGTAACAAATCTTTTTATATACAATAATGGAGCAAATTAGGTGAAATTTGATTTTCACGCGCAACCAATTCCCCACTCTCATTCTAATTTGTTTTATTTTTATTTTTCCCCTATTTATTATGGTTAATCTTGACCATCTATTAATCTAATCTTACGGATTAGATTTGTTCTCATTGTACACTATAGGGGCTGTTTATATGGGAGTCAGATTCTATATATATATATATGTGACACGAGGAACGTATCATCCCCGCCTCTGAGTGTTATATCCAGCTGGGATGGTATCGGTCACACAACCCGTGTACCCTATGAGAGTGGATTGCGCCCTTCCTGTAAACCATGTATGGCCTGACTATAGAGAACCTCCCATACTCCATAGCTGAATGAAAGGGAAGGGTTATCACGGCCACTACAATGGGCGGTCACTAAAACATAGATTGGTAATAATCAATTATCGCATGCTATTAAGCATATAACATACATCACTCATACAAACACCCAATATAAGGATGTTAGCTAAGTAAGTCCTACAGACTTACCTCAACCTCGTACAATCACAACCACGATCAATCTCCAATCCTGAGAGGGACACTGCCTAATAACAAGGCAGAATGAGATATTAATACTCCTATCAATCAAAAAGGTCACACCTAGATCCAAGGGATCCATAAGGATCATAATTAATCTATAAGCCTCACAACCAACTAAACCTCAATATCTCAACATAACTCACAATTCCTCAAATCTCAAGGTAGTATGTAATCAACATTCCTCAATCTCAATTCTAATTCTAATTTAATTAATTAACCTTTAATTAATTAATTAAATTTCACTAGAATAACGTTTTACCCGCAGGCAATTTCTAAACCCCTTGTCATTAGATTTCATCAAACAAACAGCCCATAATCACCAGAATAATATAACGACCATAATGGAATTTATAATTATCCATTTTGACAATCCTAAAGTCAATTTAGGCCAAATCGCAGTTCCAAAAACGAATAAATTCATAACTTATTCGTTACTAACCCGATTGATGATCTGAAAGAAGATTCGGAATCACAACGACGCAGGCTACACATGGACAACACCAAATTCACTGGAATCTGAGCGACGGAATCTGCCTGGTGGCATATATGCTCGACCAGCGTGAGGATGATTATCCTTTAGCGAAGTCGATAATTATCCTTTAACCAATTCAAAGGCGGGTCGAACCCCTCCTCCAAACTTTTCGAGATTGGAATAATAAATCTGCAATATTGTAGGGATAATTACTCCACAACTGCCTCGTAAAACATGTATTTCTAAGCCGTCTTCCTTAGTTGCTAAGAAACGGAATAACGACTCTTTTGGCCATTTTGCCTTTCCATGTTATTTCATATCTAGGACATATCCGATGTCCTAATCATTTCTCTCAACTGCATTCTTATTAATTGGAGCTCCCAAATGCTCCAAATAACACTGGAGGGTAAAAATAATTACCCGGTGGTAAAAGTGAAAATTCCCCCCTACGTAAAAAATTACACCAAGAACATAACGGTGGGACTCATACTCATCACTTGCGCAATCTTCGCGAGTTATATGTCAATTACTGATGACACGATTTATGACACTAATTTAGGCACTCTTTTAGATAGTTTTCCTTTCCATTCATGCATGGTTTGGCATTAGTTCATGATATTTACACTTAATTCATGCATATTGTCGAGATAGACGTCTACACGGACTTTTGCATGCTTTGTAGCTATTTTGGGGAGCTTTTGGACTCAATCGACACATTCGAGGATCGTTCCTCGTGATGGAACACTTCCAGACTCGTTAAGGAGCAATGTAGGAGCAAAGGAGAACACATAGGACCTAGTTGGTGCATGCCTTGCACCAACTCATGGCTAAATGATCCAAGGAGAGTTTCTGGAGCAAAACTACGGCCAGAGACCAGAACCACACCCGTGGAATCTACCCGTGGTTTCTGTCTGGACCACGTGTCCCACGATCTCTTTGGATGACTCTTGCTCTTGGTGGGTATTTAAATGATCTTGCAGGCTGTAATTGGGGATCCTCTTCTCTTCCTTCTTTTTGACCTAGCTTCTTCCCCAAAACATTTCTCCATTGTAGCCTCTCTTCCAAGCACCAAATTTGGGTGTTCTTGGAAGAGATTAATGTAGATTTTCCTTTTAAAGTGAGATTAGAGTGGTTTCTAGTGAGGTTTCCATTGTTGACAACTTGGAACAGCTCTTGGAGCCTTTGTAAGAATTGATAACTTCTATTCTAGCTTAAAATGTCTTTTCCTTGGGTTATTCTTCATCATCTATCCATGACTTGCAAGCATGCTTTATTTGTGAAGTTTGATCTTGAAATGTATGTTGTTGGCTGAATAGATGTGATTCTAGGGTGAAGGAATGATGTTTATGCTTTGGACTATGATTGTATGGACTTCCATGTTAGCTTAGGATCGATTTGTGTTCGAAACCCCAACTCAGTGGAGAATCACGGCCTGTTCGTCAGGGTACCACGGCCGTGGTTTCCATGGTCCACCCGTGATTCTCTCTGTTGTGCTTGTATCGATGAATCTGGATGTTAGGATGTAGATGTGTTGAAATCCTAGTGTTTGTTGAGCCTAATCTAGCTTAGGGTGACCTAATGTTAGGAACCTTTTTGAGGAATGAGACTTACCCAGTAATTTCATCTCTTAGATACATAAGATGATGAACTCTAGGTAGTAGTGAGCCAAAAAGCCGCTATTGGATTGAGTGTGCTAGGATCGTTGCCTAAGACTTGCCTTTTCCGAGACTTACCCGGTAAGGAGGGGTTTGACCCTTAGGTAGTGGCCGGTTTGTGTAGAATTCCCGCCCTTAGGTTCCTTGAGACTTACCCGGTAATAGGACCTTAGGTTCGAGACTAGTGGAGCATGAGACTTACCCGGTAATTGCTCCCATTAGAGAAACACCCAACTTCGAACAACCACAACCTTCCTTTGATCTTTAGAAGCATGAGTCCATAGTCATAATCGGCATTCCGAATCTCTAGAATCCGCTTTCTTACCTCTTATCTCTTATCTTTGTGTTTGTGTGTTTGTGTTGCTTGTTTGTGTTGATATATTTGTGATTCTTGTTTGATCACCCAAAACCATCCAAAAATATCGTGTTTTGCACTTTCTTTATTCCTCATCTCATCTTAGTTTAAATTTACACTATCTTTGATCATTCTATGACTTGATTTCACCTCAGTCCTTGTGTTCGACCTCGGAATACTTTCTTTCCTACATAACGATCTGTACACTGCGGGTTTCGCTAGGTAGTTTAGGAATTTAGATCGAGTATATAAATGTAAAGCTTTTTGTGCTACCTTTATAGCGTAACAAGTTTTTGGCGCCGTTGTTGGGGACTAGGTTAAGATTAAGTCATTTGCTTTTGATTGTTTTTAGTGTTTATCTTTCTTGTTACTTTTGATCTTGTGTTGTTTTTTCTTTGCCTTTTCATGTTTGCCATGGACGGATTGTACTGCCAAGACGACCTTGACGACATGGAGTATGAGGGATGGATGGAAAGCCAAGATCTAGGACCTCTTCATGATGAGTTTGAGTATTGGGAGGAGTTTAATGCCTATCATGCGTCCCATGATCAAGCTCACATGACTACATTGCCTTATGTGGAACCTCATCATCAACCTCACAATGATCGAGTGGAATCAATGTTAGAAGAAATGTTGAGGAAGATGGATGATCTAGAGAGTAACCTTGCTTCCGTTTTGAGTTCCCACATGGTGCTTGAAGCGGAAGTATTTCAACTTGAAGAGGTTCACCATGAGGAGATCCAAGAATTGCCCAAATCAACCATGATCATTAAGGAACTTCAAGAAGAGTTGGTTGAAGCTTGGGAGCAAGTGAGGCTAAGAGATTTGACCCTGAAGGATGAAAGAAGATTGAATTGCGAGAAAGAGGAACAAATGAGGAGGGAGATTGAGGAGATTAGGAATGCTCGTATGCTAAGAGATCCTACCACCCTTCAAGGCTTACCTACACCTCTTTCACCTTTGGAGGAGTGCAATGAAGTGCTCTCACCCCCGGACATCCTTGCCATCAACCCCGGAACCACACTTGAAGAGCTCACGAGAGAAGAGGAAAACAGAGACTTCCACGGCCTATCTAGCATAACCACGCCCGTGATTTTGCCCGTGGAAGGCTCTGTCATTGAGAACCCTAAGCTAACTTCAACTCCTTCCAATCCTTCCTTGCTTGCCCAGAGTACATACGAAGATTGAAGTCCCTTTCCTAAGGAGTCTCCCATATTGAATGGAGGAGGCAAGCATGATGGATCCATGATGGTTATGAAGCACTTCAATGAAGGATTCTTTCCAAGAATTGGCTTTCTTCGGATCATAGAGGATGAGGATGACAAGCGTTTCACCGGTGTGACCGCGGAGTACAAATTGCCTAAGTATGGGGTGGCACCTATGGTTGCAACTCCATACTATCATCAAGGAAGCGGTGATGAAGGAGTCTACTACTCACCGGTGAAGAGAGAACTTAAGGTATATTTGGGCATCAAGTGGCCCTTGCTTGTCATCATGGATTCCGGTAAAAGATGGTTGCTTGGACTCCTCAAGCAAACCATGGTATTCGAGGTGGATTGACATATCCACGGAGTTTGGTCAAGCTAATGACCTAAAAGAAGCGCTTAATGGGAGGCAACCCATTGGTACAACTCTTTCCCTTTCTCTTTTGCTTTTGTTTTTGTTTTTGTGTGTTTTTGTGTTTTGTATTTGTGTGGTAGATTTTAGGTAATGAGGAAGCCTTGTAAGGCAAGTTGATGATGATGATCCCATTTTCAACCATGGGTAGAGCGGACGTGAGACTTGGACGGCTTGAGGTATCTTTGTTGGATGGAAGAGCACCCATCTCGCATACACCTTGGCGCGGGTCTCGACGCCGGAATGACTATGAAGAGCTCTCTACCATGCTTGATCGATCATCCACACCACCACTCCACACGAGTTAACCCAAATACCGAAGACATTACATTTTTACATTGTGAGGACTTCTTTCACTCTTCTTTACTTGATTTGTACATTGGGACAATGTGTTTTTTAAGTATGGGGTGGGGTTTTCATGATTCTTAGCATGGCATGATCGCATCTAGGATAGTTTCGTTTTATTGTCACACGTTTCTTATCATGTTTTTGCATTGTACATATACTTTTCAAAAATTCAAAAAAATCGAAAAATTTAAAAATTTTGTGCTTCCTAGTTGGATATGACCCTTATGATGAGATTGTTTTGTGAATTGGCTATGGATGACCTTGTGTGTTGAATGGATTTATGCATAGGTGGACTTGAAATACTTCTCTTGAATCCTATGTATGAATTGTGATTATGATGTTTGCCTTGATTGGATTGAGGATTGATGGTCGAAATTACATGCTAGTTCTTGCACATCATCTAGGAATGATTAAGGCAATTCATTTTCCTCTACTTCTCATCTTGATCATGTTGTTTGAGCACCTCAATTGATATGAAAATTTGACCTCTTTTGACCCATCCGGGAATAGGAGCATGCTAGTGTGTTGAGTGTGTGAAAAGCAAGTATGGGGTGGTGAAGTTGGTGTTTGAATTTTGTGAATGAAGTTGTTGAAAATGTGTTGTGAAAAGTGTAGAAAAAATATAGGTTTGGGGACTTTGGTTTTGATGACGAGTAACTCGGCACCATTCACATGATCAGGTGTTTGTGTCTTGCCAAAGTCGGATAAACCGAATGTCCTAACGAGCCTTGGTTTGTGTGCCCGGTGTGAGGCACCTCGGAAAAATCCCGAGGTCCACTAATCACCAAGGTTTCGGCTTTTGTACACCAATGCCATTGTCTCAAAAATAAGTGAAAGAAAAAGAAAATGAAAAAGAAAAGAAAAGAAAAGAAAGAGAAAAATACACTTTGGTGGATGAAGTATAAATGTGAAGTTGTGGTTGTTTAGTTCCGTTCCCAGATTTGCACCACATGACCTTAGAAAATTCCCACCTTATCATCACGTTTCTTGGCCTCTTCTTTCCTAAGTCCTTAAGACCTATTTGCTTATGTGTATGACTCAGTGATCTAGATTGGATATTCTCATGATCATCTCGACTTCATTATTTTTACCTTTCATGCATTCTTTCGAGTTAAGTATGATTTTCTTTCCATGCCTTCATTCATTTAGTACATGATTGCTTGTCCATTTCCATGAAACATCACTATGAAGGTGATCCATCTTTAGAAGCACAATTCCAAAAATATTTTTCTGTTTTTCTGCATTCATAAATCATGTCATCTCGTAGCCTATAGTTGGACCTTGCTCGGGGACGAGCAAGTGCTAAGTATGGGGTATTTTGATGACACGATTTATGACACTAATTTAGGCACTCTTTTAGATAGTTTTCCTTTCCATTCATGCATGGTTTAGCATTAGTTCATGACGTTTACACTTAATTCATGCATATTGTTGAGATAGACGTCTACACGGACTTTTGCATGCTTTGTAGGTATTTTGGGGAGCTTTTGGACTCAATCGACATATTCGAGGATCGTTCCTCATGATGGCACACTTCCGGACTCGTTAAGGAGCAAGCTAGGAGCAAAGGAGAACACATAGGACCTAGTTGGTGCATGCCTTGCACCAACTCATGGCTAAATGATCCAAGGAGAGTTTCTGGAGCAAAACAACGGCCAGAGACCAGAACCACACCCGTGGAATCTACCCGTGGTTTCTGTCTGGAACACGTTGACACGTGTCCCACGATCTCTTTGGATGACTCTTGCTCTTGGTGGGTATTTAAATGATCTTGCAGACTGTAATTGGGGATCCTCTTCTCTTCCTTCTTTTTGAACTAGCTTCTTCCCCAAAACACTTCTCCATTGTAGCCTCTCTTCCAAGCACCCATTTTGGATGTTCTTGGAAGAGATTAGTGTAGATTTTCCTTTTAAAGTGAGATTAGAGTGGTTTCGAGTGAGGTTTCCATTATTGACAACTTGGAACAGCTCTTGGAGCCTTTGTAAGAATTGGTAACTTCTATTCTAGCTTTAAATGTCTTTTCCTTGGGTTATTCTTCATCATCTATCCATGACTTGCAAGCATGCTTTATTTGTGAAGTTTGACCTTGAAATGTATGTTGTTGGCTGAATAGATGTGATTCTAGGGTGAAGGAATGATGTTTATGCTTTGGACTATGATTGTATGGACTTCCATGTTAGCTTAAGATCGATTTGTGTTCGAAACCCCAAATCAGTGGAGAATCACGGCCTGTTCGTCAGGGTACCACGGCCGTGGTTTCCATGATCCACCCGTGATTCTCTCTGTTGTGCTTGTATCGATGAATCTGGATGTTAGGATGTAGATGTGTTGAAATCCTAGTGTTTGTTGAGCCTAATCTAGCTTAGGGTGACCTAATGTTAGCAACCTTTTTGAGGAATGAGACTTACCCAGTAATTTTCTCTCTTAGATACATAAGATGATGAACTCTAGGTAGTAGTGAGCCAAAAAAGCCGCTATTGGATTGAGTGTGCTAGGATCGTTGTCTAAGACTTGCCTTTTCCGAGACTTACCCGGTAAGGAGGGGTTTGACCCTTAGGTAGTGGCCGGTTTGTGTAGAATTCCCGCCCTTAGGTTCCTTGAGACTTACCCGGTAATAGGACCTTAGGTTCGAGACTAGTGGAGCATGAGACTTACCCGGTAATTTCTCCCATTATAGAAACACCCAACTCCGAACAATCACAACCTTCCTTTGATCTTTAGAAGCATGAGTCCATAGTCATAATCGGCATTCCGAATCTCTAGAATCCGCTTTCTTACCTCTTATCTCTTATCTTTGTGTTTGTGTGTTTGTGTTGCTTGTTTGTGTTGATATATTTGTGATCCTTGTTTGATCACCCCAAACCATCAAAAAATATCGTGTTTTGCACTTTCTTTATTCCTCATCTCATCTTAGTTTAAATTTACACTATCTTTGATCATTCTATGACTTGATTTCACCTCAGTCCTTGTGTTCGACCTCGGAATACTTTCCTTCCTACATAACGATCTGTACACTGCGGGTTTCGCTAGGTAGTTTAGGAATTTAGATCGAGTTTATAAATGTAAAGCTTTTGTGCTACCTTTATAGCGTAACAATTACTATCAATGATTAAGTTAATCAACATTAATTAGAATTTGGAAATCCTAGCTATTACAACACACACCCCTTAAGAAAAAAGTGTCGTCCCGAAAGTTGAACAATTCCCAAATCCTCTAGGACCCATACGCCGAGGTATAAACATTGTCTCTATCGGAGATATCACATCTCCGTTCAAAGGTATCAACCTATAACACTCTATCACCTAAAAACATAGCATGGAGGAATAATGCTATCCAAAGGTATAGAGGAAAACCATCTCCAGCCAACCTATAATCTCATCACAAAGGCATAGAGGAAACACATATCTTGCCATAATCATATCACATGGCATAGAGAAAACACATCTCTAGCCAGATCATAATCATCCATAAAGCATGGAGGAAGAACATTTCCAACGAAACTATGTCCATCAAGGTAGCGTGGAGGAAAGAACCATCTCCAGCTAAATCCTAATCACACTCAGATAGCATGGAGGAAAGAACCATCTCTAGCTATAATCATAAATCGTGCTAGCTAATCAAGATCTAATAAGATCATATATCACATCATAGCTAGCACGAAAATAAACATATCAAAGCACATAAGCACATAATCACAACACTCACCAAGATAGCACTAAGATCTACTTGGTGATCCTACAGGTGCATCTATCAAAGCATGAAACACATGATGAACACCCTCTAACCTCGGAGGCAAAGCTAATCTGGATGATGCCCTTCCAACTCTATCAAGTATCTAAAAAGGGCCGACATATCGGGGACTCAACTTCCCCTTTATACCAAAACGTCTGACGCCTCGCCTCGGAGATACTCTTAGCCAGACATGAGCTTCCACTCTGAACTCTAGAGGTCGACGCCTTCTGTCTGCATATGACTTTTGGCGACTCTGTGCAGCCAGCATCCTCTCTCTAATTAGCGCTACTCGAACCATATCATCTTGAGTCTGCTCAGGCGCTATACCACTGATACTTTTAGGCTCATCCCAGCATAATGGTGTACGATACCTATGTCCATACAGTGCCTCATATGGAGCCATCACAATAGATGCATGTCAGCTGTTGTTGTATGAGAAGTCAACCAATGGGAGGTAATCTGACCATCCTTGTTCCCAATCCAACACACAAGCTCGCACCATATCCTCAAGGGTCTGGATGGTCCTCTTTGACTGACCATCTGTCTGGGGTGAAACACAGTCGTGAAGTGTAGACTAGTTCCCAAAGTAGTCTAAATTTGCTGCCAAAACCTCGAAGTAAATCATCTATCTCGATCAGAGACGATCGTCCTCAGTACAACATGGAGTCTCACTATCTACCTATTGTACTCCTCAGCCAATCTTCTCACCGACCACGTCTCTCTGATAGGAATGAAACATGCCGTCTTCGTTAGTCTATCAACAACAACCCAGATAGAATCAAAACTCTTACTAGACTTCAATCTAGTCACAAAATCCATGGAGACATCCTCCCACTTCCACTGCAGCACTGGCAGTGGATGAAGCTCGCCTCTAGGTCTACAATGCTCAATCTTGACCTGCTGACTGGTCGCACATTGTGCCACAAATCTGGCTACATCGGGCTTCATCCCTCCCCACCAATATGATTGTCTCACATCATGGTACATCTTACTCGCACCTAGGTGCACTTAGTAAAGCGTACAATGAGCCTCCTGTAAAATCCTCTATCACAGCTCTACATCAGTAGGTACACAGATATGGTCATGGCGTCTCATCACTCCATCTGCTCCTATGGAGAACTGTGGTCCCTCACCACGAGACATTCTCTCTCTAATCCTCATCGAGATTGGGCAGGTCCCCTGCTTTTGTTGGATATCAGCCAACAGACCATGTAGAACCTCTAAAGCGTATAATTGGGCATCTTCATCAGCAAACAGGATGTCCATCTCTAGCCAAGCTAGATCCCTCTAAAGCTAAGGATGTACTGTCAATCTAGCAATCGCCTTCTCTCGAGGCGTCTTCCTACTTAGGGCGTCGGCAACAACGTCCGCTTTCCTTGGATGATACAAAATCTCAAGGTCAAAATCCTAGGTTAGCTCAAACCATCTACGTTGGCGGTTATTCGATTCCCGTTGCGTAAAACTATACTTTAGACTCTTATGGTCTGTGAAGATTTGGCATATAAACCATACATGTAATGTCTTTAGATCTTCAAAGCATGAACTACCGTTGCTAACTCCAGATCATGAGTCGGGTAGTTCTCCTCATACGTCTTCAACTATCGAGACGCATATGCAATAACTCTGCACCTCTGCATCAACACACATCTTAGCCAAGAATGAAACATCATCATACTACACGAAACCACTAGTGCCCTATGATTGTGCTAACATAGGAGTAGAAGTTCATCTTCCTTCTGCTCCTCAATCGATAAGAGCACGGCTCGGACTATACAAATCAAATAGTCTTCTCAACAGATTGATAAATGATTGGGCTATCATATAAACTCCTCCAGAGACATTGATAATATCTAATTAGTCCGAAAAGGCTACTTCAAAAAGTTACGAACTTCATCGATATTTGTCGGTATTGTTCCAACTACAACAGTTATAATCCTTCTCGAATCAATCGAGATTCCTTCAATAGGTCACACGATCTCTAAAGGTCAGGTCACATATTCAAACTCGTACTTAACATACAACTCTTAATCTTACAAGACTCATAAAATATTCTCCAATGTTCTGCGTGTCCCTCTCAATTCTGAGAGTACACTAGGCTATCATCTACAAAAACTCACTATAGCGGATCCATTAAGTCAATAAAACTTCGTTCCTCACCATATATGTGGCGGCATTTTCATGAGCCTGAATGACATCACTACAACTCGTAGTGGCCATACCAAGTCCAAAATGCCGTTTTGGGCACATCCTATTCGCTCATTCTCATCCGGTGATATCCAGGTCTCCACTCTTATTTGGAAAACTCAAAAGTCCCTTGCAACAAATCTATCAATTCATCCATGTGGGGTAATGAACACTCGTTCTTAATAATCATCTTACTTACTCTTGAAAATTCGCGCACAACCATAACATTCCTTCTTCTATACGAAAACATGGATATATTCAAAATGATTCAGATGCTCCAACTCTAACTTGATGCCGGAATCCACGCTCTTCCATACCATAGACTAGATGGTATATCAAACATATTCACAAATCCTCATATAACCAAGACTCTCGTATTCCTTATTACATACATCAGAAAGCCTCATAGGCTCACGCAATCAGCCTCGTTGCTGATAACAGTACACATCCTTCAAGATCTCTATCACAAGAAAGGTCACAATCTAATCCATCATAACAGTGGTCAATATGTTTCATCTATCATAGTTCAAACTACACTTATAACGATCTACTCAATCCACTACTTCCTCACGTTCAAAGACATAACAAAGAAGTCTAGAAGAGAGAATCACAAGTCCCGATATAATTGGGCTAACACACATCTCGCATGTACCTCTGACCCCAAAACAACTAAGTAACCCTAAGTAAAGGGTATTCCCTGTATCACATCTAAATCCACGTTCAACACATACATCAAAAAGAGGGCATAACACCAACACCAAAAGAACAAAAAAGGTAAACCATTACTAAGAATGGTACCAGAATACAACTAACATTAAAAACTCCACTACACCTCACCACTCATAACTCGAGTCTACGCTCTTCAGGTATCACTGACGTCATCTTCATGATCTCTACCTCTACTCCATCTACACCGGAAAGAGGAGAGTCCACTGAAAAGGAACACTGCCTGACAAAAGGGAGCCAAATGGCCTAGTTCACCACATGTGAAGCAAGCTATCGGTGCTAAAGAACACTAAGACCGTAAATGTCCTGAATCACCACAGTTGAAACACGGTCGTCCATTCTTCACAACTGGTGTGGTTGAAGGGCAACTCGATCTTCTTCGTTCCCCTTTAGTAACCTTAACATGGGAAAAAAAAACTTGCTGATGTGGCATCTTATTTTGTCGACAGAAAATCGATCGATTTCCGATCTTACCACAGGTAAAACACATCACTAAAGGTCTCTTACATTTCGGTCATAGGTGTCCAGTCTCCCCACAGTTGAAACAAGATCTCATCCCACCAGAAGTCCATGTGGGCAAGGGATCACTCGAACATCCATGTGTCAGACTCTGTCTAACACCTGAAGGATCTACTTCATCACTTACTAGATCAGTTCGTTGTTCCTTCTTTAATCCAGAAGCTTCAGTCGATCCCACCGATACTAGTAAACTCAGTGTAGGTCTACCTGCTCTTCCAGCCTCTTGTACTTGGCATATATATTCTCAAAACTCGGGTCCACTCATCGAAACGTAGTTAGTCTCCTCAGGTCCGTCCTCTACTACAGGCGACAAAACAGCGGAAACTGGTCCCTGACCCATCACTACTGAAGGGAGAGGGGGGGTGTACCCCTACCTCGTCCCACTACAGATGTCACTCTAGTTTGAGTTATTTGTAGGGTATACATACCTAATCTTATAAGGCTATATATATGCCATATGTATACATATATATATATATATATATATGTACATATCTATACTGCTGAGATCCACGGCAGAGGTGACGACTTCTCGTACATTCTATCCCAAAACAACAACTTTTAAAACCAAAATCCTTTGAAAACGTCAGAACCTTTTCGGGTTCTGTTTATTTTATCCATCCGACCTCATTGCAGGTAGCAAGTGCCATTGTTGTCAACCTAAGGCTCTAATACCAACTCTGTAACACCCCAAATCAGCGGGACTCGGGATGCCACATTGGGCTAGGATCTCACAGTGGATCCTGACCCTAGCTTGACAAGTTCACTGGATCTTACAACATGGCATTGACAAATATAAAACAAATACATAAAACTGTATAAATTGTACAACAAAAAAGGTAACCAAGATCATAGCCGAGTATCAAACATAACCCTCACACGGGAGGTATACAAAACATCATCCTCACGTAGGAGGTAAACATAAACATCCCAAAACCATAACCACCTAATGTACGAGAGTCCTCGGCTTATCACCCTGCTAGATCACTCAGCAGCTCGCTTTTCCTGCAAGTCATCTACAACATGGTATGAAACCATTAGCAAATCATACGTATATAAGATAACACATAAGCACAAACACACGTCATGGAAGGTAAACACATAATCATGTTATCACACATTTACTTATTTTTATCATCTTTATATAATAGTCATTCACTCAAATCGTATATATATATATATATATATATATATATATATGTGTGTGTGTGTGTATGTGTGTGTGTGTGTGTGTATGTGTGTGTGTATTTATGAAAATATGTAACACGAGGAACGTATCATCACCACCTCTGAGTGCTATATCCAGTTGGGATGGTATCGGTCACACAACCCGTGTACCCTATGGGAGTGGATTGCGCCCTTCCCGTAAACCAAGGCTGGTCTGACTACAAAGAACCTCCCAGACTCCATAGCAGGATGAAAGGGAACGGTTATCACGGCCACTACAATGGGCGGTCACTAAAACATAGTTTAGTAATTATCAATTATCGCCTGCTATCAAGCACATAACACACATCACTCATACAAACACCCAATATAAGGATGATAGCTAAGTAAGTCCTATGGACTTACCTCAACCTCGTACAATCACAACCACGATCAACCTCCAATCCTGAAAGGGACACTGCCTAATAACAAGGCACAAAGAGATATCAATACTCCTATCAATCAAAAAAGTCACACCTAGACCCAAGGGATCCATAAGGATCATAATTAATCTATATGCCTCATAACCAACTAAACCTCAATATCTAAACATAACTCACAATTCCTCAAATCTCAAGGTAGTATCTAATCAACATTTCTCAATCTCAATTCTAATTCTAACTTAATTAATTAACCATTAATTAATTAATTAAATTTCACTAGAATAACGTTTTGCCCGCAAGCAATTTCTAAACCCCTTGTCATCAGATTTCATCAACAAACATCTCATAATCACTAGAATAATATAACGACCATAACGGAATTTCTAATTATCCATTTTGACAAGCCTAAAGTCAATTTAGGCCAAATCGCAGTTCGGAAAACGAATAAATTCATAACTTATTCGTTACTAACCCGATTGACGATCTGAAAGAAGATTCGGAATCACAACGACACAGGCTACGCATGGACAACATCAAATTCACCATAAGCTGAGCAACGGAACCTACCTGGTGACATATATGCTCAACCAGCTCTTCATCTGCTCTGAAATGCAGAAACTCGGTACCGATATAAGAGAATGAAGAGAGGAATCCAGAATCTCAAACGGAATTGAAATCGGATTAGAAATGGAGAGTAGATATGAGTTTGAAGGTTGAGAGAAATTAGAGCTTTTATGAGGAAACGTGAAAGAAAATTAATAAATAAAGGTTTTTCCGCTATTTATAGTGAAGACGATAATTATCCTTTAGCGAAGTCGATAATTATCCTTTAACAGATCCAAAGGCGGGTTGAAACCCCCCCCCTCCAAACTTCTCGAGATTGGAATAATAAATTTGGAATATTGTAGGGATAATTATTCCACAATTGTCTCGGAAAACGTGTATTCTTAAGCCGTCTTTCTTAGCCGCTAAGAAACGGAATAACGACTCTTTTGGCTATTTTGCCTTTCCATGTTATTTCATATCTAGGACATATCCGATGTCCTGATCATTTCTCTCAACTGCATTTTTTATTAATTGGAGCTCCCAAATGCTCCAAATAACACTGGAGGGTAAAAAAATTATCCGGGAAAAAAGTAAAAACTTCCCCCTAAGTCCAAAATTACGCAAGGATTATAACGGATGCTCATCACTTGCGCAATTTTCGCGAGTTATATTTCAATTACTATCAATGATTAAGTTAATCAACATTAATTAGAATTCGGAAATCCTAGCTATCACAAAACACTCAAGTTATGTGGAAGAACAAGAGGCATGAGAGTGAGAAAATGTGGATCTCTCGTATCGAATATACTCCTTAAACATTCTCAAGTAATCAACTTTTTCCTCAAACAATCTCAAGCGTCTTATGCTCATGTGAACAATTTTGAGTGTGATGCTCTCTTGTCTAACCATGTGATGTATTTTTACCTTTCCGGTGCCTCCCCGGCTATTTTATAGAATATTTGAGGATTTTGGAAGATGTAGACGTCCGATTTGGTGTTCTTCTTCTTCTTGATCAACTTGCGAACAATATCCATTCAATAACCCTTCAGATCTAGATCCAAAATCTGTAAATTATAATGATAGAGCTGAAAAATTGTCGCTCTCCTTGGAACTAACATTGAAATATTTTTTTGTTGAAAAAAAAGGATGTTTAAACTTTTGAAAAAAGTATGAAGTTTTAGACAAATTCTTTTAATTCTAAAATTTTGATGTTGTACATCCATATACTTTGACATTTTATCAACTTACCATGAGTTGACTTTGGAAAAGAAAAAAAGGATAAAAACACACAATCTTTTTTACTTCAAAATTTATTGTGTACATATGGTACCATGTTGCAACACCCCAAGTTTTACAACTCGGGGAGCTACTGGTTAGGACCTCACAGTGGGTCCCGACCTTAATTTGACAACAACTTAACTAGATCTTACAACAAGGCACAGATAAGGAAATTCATAAATCGTAAAGTAGGTTTTAGCAAAACAATGAATGTGACCAGAAACGGACAGCCGGAAACAACAAAGTCTCATAAACTGAGAAAAAGTACAGTCATAACTGAAAGACCAACAAAAGAAACAGCACCCCATCCTAAGGAGTACGATACCCCGGCTGTCCACTACCATCCGGATCACTCGACATCTGCTCTAACCTGTGGCAAGTCTAGACAACGATAAACAGTTAGCTAACTAATCAAATATAAGCAGAAGGATAAATAGCACAAACACACAGAAGACGAATATAAACACTCAACATGCTGGCACACAATTAGGTTATTATCTGATAACTTACGTGATTCACTTTATCCAATTTTAAAAGTTGTAGCACGAGAAATCTTAAGATTCTCGCCTCCGTTCCTTATCCAACTAGTGATGGTTTGGCACACCTCCGCCGGTGGTGTCCCCGCAAACCAAGTATGGACTAGTCCCGAAAGAAACCCCCATCGCCCTCGGGCTAACTGAGCAGAATGCTACCGCCCGTTACTCTTAGACCAGATATATAATTCAGTCGATGCTTATATAAACTATACTAGGGCACACATCATTCACACACCACTATCATCATTCACACTCATATCTGACAGCTAGCTAAGTAAGCCCAAAGGACTTACCTTAAATAGATCTCGACTCTCGAATGTGCAATTCGATCTGTAACAGTAGGAATTCAGTGGCCTGTCAAATGAGGCAAGTGTGTCACCACACTTCCTAGGTAATTAGAAGTCTAAGACTTCTAAGATAGAAGATCTTATTAGAACAGAACTGATTACAGTACAAATTTATGGTAAAATGACTATTTTACCCTTGGTCCCGAAACTTCCAAAATTTCCGCAATTCATGCCTAAACTCTTATTTGAGACTACAAAGTCATATTCTAACTCCTAAAGCTGAGTTTGGTTACAAACCGGCACTTTACCTATTTTCCGAAAGATCATAAAGGTCCAACTTCGGCTTCAAATATGAAATTCGTATAAACTTATAAAAATTCCGAAATAATTCTCTAGATCATCTATGATATTTCATCTATCCTTAGGAGCAAGAATTTCTCAAAACTGTTCATCCATCATTTCTATAAAAATTCCCAAAGTTGGTTACAACACTTACATTTCCTGTACTTAACCAAAATTTCATTGTTGCAAAAACAGCTTAACTACCCCACTTTGGGAGCTTATAACTTCTAATCCGACCGTTCATTTCTTCTCAAATTTTGATATAGTAAACTACATATATCCGTCTATGATCTATCAAAATTTCAACGGTGGATCATCAATATAACTCCTTAACATTGGTCTGCAATAGTGATAGTTTCTAACTTCCCAAAACTGAAAAAAAAAAACAAGTTTACAGCCGGTTCATGATTCCACCATTTTTTTGACAGCCCAACTCATAAGCTATTCTTTACTTATACACCTCTTGAATCAACACTCATAACCAAACACAAATGCTACACATCCTAACTTATCATCCAACATCAAAGATCTACTAACTAATTCTCTCAATCTATATTGCATAACCGCAAGCAAACGGATGGGGAACTTACTCAACAATGATGCAGGAAGAATCCTAGGGATGCTATCACCCGACTGCTGGAGTGTTGCTACACCCGGGAGGGCTTGAGGTTCAGACGGGGTTGTAAAAAGGCCATAGGACATCACAACATCCGTTAAACAGGAACCTTGTTCGATTGAAGAGAACCGATGCAAGGGAGGGACGAGAACTCACCTAGGCGGACTGTGAAGGTCTCTACCTTCTGTCAATGCAGGGAAGAGATTCGTTTGGTGTGATCAAAGCCTCGCTGCTGTTGTATGTGACAACCTCACCACAGAAGGGAAACAACGTCCTCGGCGTGGCTGCAAGAAAGAGGCGGATGGTTCTGCTGTGCGAGAGAGACGACATTTCTGCAGAAGGTAAGGCGAGCAGTATGGGAGAGGCTGAAGCGATAGAAGAGCACAACACTTACCTCGTTGTTTGTGTGAAGACTCTCCTTGTCGGGACTACCGTATGCTACCCAAACGAGCAGCGTTTCTTCACCCGGCTAGAGAGAGATGAGGATGCGTGCTGTACTGGTAGTGCAGGAGGCGGCTCAGATTGGGTGATGCTGAAGAGGTTGATCGAGGAAAGCAATCCACTGCAGAAGGAAGCAAGGAAATACGTTCTGAATGTAGACGACAGGAGGGGAAAGATAAGGCTGAGTTGTGGGAGGAGGATGCTGCGTAAATCAAGGGCTGTTACAAAACGGATCCCAACTCAGCACACGTAAAAGGGAAGTGGGGTTGATGTTCGATGGGCCGGCCTCTGTTGGGCTGGCGTCTTGGGCTGCATTGAACAGCTCGGCAACAGAAGGTTGGAAGATGGGTTGTCAACAGCTTGTCTGGGCCTTGTCACAGCTTCGTCACAGCCTTGTCACAGCTTTGTCATGATCTCGTCGCTAAGAACTAATTAAAGAACTAGGGTTTGGTATAATTTTATCATTTTATGTGAACTTAAAATTCTACATAAAATGATAAAATTTGTGGAGGAATGAAATATTCGATAGTATGGGAATCAGTCAAAAGATCGAGATCCAATTCGACTCGAATTTTTCGGGCTAAAATTTACGGATATTACATCAGTACCCCCTAAAAATAAGTTTCGTCCCGAAACATAGAATAAGGTATCTACTCAAACGACTCCCACCAAAATTCGTATACATTGGCCTCACTAAAATTTCAAATCTAGTTTCTTAGCATGCAAATATTCAATCATCATATAATCAAATAGTACGTAGTAAGGAAACACTATCACGCAATCCAATATCACTCATAAATGTCAAACCAAACAACATCAGAGTACTAACTCGTCGGCACAGAAGTAGCGGCTAACTCCGCAAAGAACTCAGGATAGTTGCGTCTAATACTCTCCTTTGTCTCCCAGGTAGCCTCATCGGCTCCTCGTCTAGACCACTGGATCCTCAACATCGGTATCTCCTTAGAACACAGACGTTTAGTACTACGCTCTAGGACGGCTACTGGGTACTCCGCAAAAGTGTGGTCAGGCTCAACTATCAGGTACTTATGGCTGATGACGTGTCTAGGGTCTGGTATGTATTCTCTCAGCTGAGATACATGAAAGACCGGATGAACTCCCTCCAATCTCGGTGGTAGTGCTAATCTGTAAGCAACCTCCCCGACTCTCTCCAAGATCTCAAATGGGCCGACATATCGGGGACTCAGCTTTCCCTTAATGCCGAAACGCCGGACGCCTCTCGTCGGTGACACTCTCAACCACACCTGTGCACCTACTCTAAACTCCAGTGGTCGACGCCTTTTGTCGGCGTAGGATTTCTGACGACTCTGAGATGCTAACATCTGCTCTCGGACTAAGGCAATCCGGGCGATGTCATCCTGTATCTGATCTGGAGCTACTCCCTCAGCTCTACTAGGCTCGTTCCAGTACAATGGTGTGCGACATCTCCGTCCGTACAAAGCCTCATAAGGTGTCATCCCAATAGATGCGTGCCAACTGTTATTATATGAAAACTCTACCAAAGGGAGATGATCTGGCCATACCTGTCCCCAATCTAGTACACAAGCCCGCAACATGTCCTCTAATGTCTGGATGGTCCTCTCAGACTGACCGTCGGTCTGTGGATGGTAGGCGGTGGTAAAGTGGAGACTCGTTCCCAAAGCAGTATGTACCTGCTGCCAAAATATCGAGGTAAAACGTCCATCTCTGTCAGAGACGATAGTCCTCGGTACTCCATGAAATCTCACAATGTGTCTGGTGAACTCCTCAGCTAGACGACTTACCGGCCACGTTTCCTTAATCAGAATGAAACGTGCGGTCTTCGTCAGATGGTCTACCACTACCCAAATAGCATCAAAACCTCTGCTGAGCCTCAACCTTGTGACAAAATTCATAGATATATCCTCCCACTTCCACTGTGGTACTGGAAGTGGGTGAAGCTCTCCTCCGGACCTGCGATGCTCAATCTTGACCTGCTGACAGGTCGCACACTGGGCTACATACCGAGCCACATCAGGCTTCAAACCACCCCGCCAGAAGGAACGTCTCACGTCCTTGTACATCTTACTCGCTCCAGGATGTACTGAGTATGGGGTAGCATGAGCCTCACCTAGTATCCTTTGTCTCAATTCACTGTCTGATGGCACACAGATGCGGTCCTGATATCTCATCACTCCATCAGCACCAATAGTGAACTGAGGTGCCTCATCTCGAGACATCCGGTCTCGGATCCGGGTCAAAGTCGGACAGGTCTCCTGCTTTTGTCGGATCTCACCCAACAGATCAGGAAGTAACTCTAAGGTAGCCAACTGATGAGCTGTATCGGGGAACTGGATCTCTACCTCCAACCAAGCTAAGTCTCTCTGTAACTGTGGATGTACTATCAACTGGGCTATCGCCTTCTCCCGAGGCGTCTTCCGACTCAAAGCATCAGCAACTACATTTGCCTTCCCGGGGTGGTAGAGAATCTCAAGGTCGAAATCCTTGATCAACTCTAGCCACCGCCTCTGGCGGTTATTCAACTCCCGCTGAGTGAATATGTACTTCAGACTCTTATGGTCTGTGAAGATCTGACAGGTCGCCCCATAGAGATAGTGACGCCAAATCTTAAGAGCGTGTACAACTGCAGCTAACTCTAGGTCATGTGTGGGGTAATTCTCCTCATACGTCTTCAGCTGTCGAGACGTATATGCTATGACCTTACCTCTCTGCATCAAGACACATCCCAAGCCCAGCTTGGATGCGTCACTATACACTACAAAGTCCTTTGTACCCTCAGGTTGTGCTAAAATCGGAGCAGACGTCAATCTCCTCTTCAACTCCTCAAAACTCTGCTGACACGGCTCAGACCAAACAAACCGAGTAGTCTTCCTCAGAAGACAAGTAAGTTGCCGGGCAATCAGAGAAAACCCTTCCACAAACCGGCAGTAATAACCTGTCAGACCCAAAAAGCTGCGAACCTCCTTAACATTCTTCGGAGGTTGCCAAGAAGACACGGACTCAATCTTCGCCGGATCAACCTTAATCCCCTCAGCAGTCACTACATGGTCTAGGAAAGCCACCTCTGACATCCAAAACTCACACTTGGATAACTTAGCATAAAGTTGACTATCCTGTAGAATCTGTAGTACTGTCCTCAAGTGCCCGGCATGCTCCTCTCGACTCCTAGAGTAGACTAGGATATCGTCAATGAAAACCACTACAAACTGGTCTAGGAAGTCGATGAAAATCCCGTTCATCAAATCCATGAACACTGCTGGTGCATTAGTGAGCCCAAATGACATCACTACAAACTCATAGTGGCCATACCTAGTCCGGAAAGCAGTCTTAGGTATGTCCTGATCTCTCACCCTCAGCTAGTGATAACCCGATCTCAAGTCTATCCTCGAGAACACCGACGCCCCATGCAATTGGTCCAGCAGATCATCTATGCGAGGTAGTGGATATTTGTTCTTGATGGTAACTTTGTTCAGCTCCCGGTAATCAATGCATAGCCTCATCGATCCATCTTTCTTCCTTACAAACAACACTGGTGCTCCCAAGGAGAAACACTAGGGCGTATGAAGCCCTTCTCTGCTAGCTCCTCTAACTACTTCTTCAGCTCAAGCAACTCTATCGGTGCCATACGGTACGGGGCCTTCGAGATCGGTCTCGTACCGGCTCTAACTCAATGCTAAAATCAACACTCCTTTGTGGGGGAAGCCCTGGCAGGTCATCACTGAATACCTCGGCAAACTCGCATGCCACTGGTATCTCCTCTACTATCTCGCTCTTGCGTTCCTTCATGGCATAACACTAGAAGGCCTCGTAACCCTGTGCTATCAGTCTCGCTGCTCTCACTGCACTGATAACGGTGCCGGACTTTCCGAGGTCCCAACCTCGAAATATTACTCCGTCACCCTCCTCCGTGGCGACAGTCACTGTCCTCCTACCAATGTCTAAGATTGCTCCGTGTATCGTCATCCAATCTATCCCTAAAATCACGTCCTCATGTGCTAAGGGCATGACTAAAAAATTTACCAGCCAATCCTGGCCCCCTAGATGAATAGGGCGGTCAAAAATCTCTCGGGATCCTCTAATCTTACCCCCATCAAGTAAACCAACCACAAAAGGTGCAACCTCTACGGTAGCTAAGGACAACCTATCTACGCATGCATCTGATATAAAGGAGTGCGTAGCACCCGTATCAAACAAAATTTGCACAGGTAAATCATGAATCCAGATAGTACCTGTGGTCGCAGGTGCCGCTGGCTGATCAGCACTCCTAAGCTCAAATACCCTTGCTGAGGCTCCTTTGGTATCAGTAGTACCACCACGTCCCCTGCCACGGCCTGATCCCTGTGCAGTACTGTGTGAGGCATGATGTCCTGGAGCCCAATACTGCTGCTGCTACTGACTCGGTGCTCGGTACCGAGGAGGCCTCTGTCCACTCCTATCAGCACCTGCAGGCGAAGAACCCTGTTGTGACGGAGCTTTGCCCTGATGGTAGAAAGTCGACTGGTGTCCCGGTTTCCCACAAGTGAAGCAGGTAGTAGGTGGCCTCTTACAGTCTGGTCTGAGATGATCTCGACTGCCGCAGTTAAAACACTGCCGCTCTCTGCCAGAAGTCTGAGATGTAGTGTGGTAGCTCGACTTCCCCTGAGTCTTCCCTCGTCCAAATCCGGATACCGTTGTACCACCACTAGCATAACCTGTCTTCTGTCTCTTATCCGGCCTACCGGACTGAACTGCTCTCCTGGAGACTGACATATCTCTCTCATATCCAGAAGCCCTATCTTGATAATCTGACAGAGACTCGCAGCGAAATCCTGCCAAATAGGAACGGGTACTGTCTCTTAATCTCTGGGAGAAGAGGAAAACATGCTGCTCTTCCGGAGGTGCAGCTGGTCCAAGTAGGGTTAACTCCTTCTGAAACTTCTTGATGGCAACAGCAATCGGAATATCCTCGAATCCCGCCTCAATGAAATCTTGAAAACTCTCTCCTCAGAGAGGCAGAGCAGTACCTCTCTCTAATAATGCTCCTCATATGCTCCCAACTAGTGACTCTGCTACGAATGGTATGCCACCAGGAATGAGCATCCTCCGTAAAACATGTTTGCACCAAATCCACCTGTCGATCCTCGGGGCAACGTATCGCCTCTAGGGCAGTCTCTACGTGTCCAATCTAGTGCTCCACCTCTAACCCTATTTCTTCACTGAATGAGGGGACTTTCTGAGAGTTGAAAGCCTTCAACCACTCATCTGGTCACGGTGCTCTAGACTCAGTAGGAGCTCTATCAGCCTCAACCCTCCTCTCAGGTATAGCCGGCACCTGAGGCACTCCCTGTGTTACCTGAATTGACCTAGCTGGTACCGGTGGTACCTAGGTAAGTCTCTCTGCTCTGGCAGCCTTCTCCATACGCTCGACGTATGCTCTGTACTCTCTGTACTCAAATGCTCCAATAGAAACACGTCCCGACTCAGTCGAACGTGCTCTCTGCGCTCCAGACCTAGCAGCGGTCTCATTCCTGACCTCGGGACCTACGCTCTCAGCTACCTCTTCCACAGCAGCATCTGGCATGCTCGCTGCCGGTGGATCCTCTCGAGGGACTCGTCCTCGACCTCTCCCTAGTGGAGGTCTACCTCCACGACCACGCCCTCTAACAGTAGGGGTCCTATCAGCTCGATCCTGTCTAGCTGGAGGAAGAGGGGGACGACCCCTACCTTGGCCAATCGCTGGTGTAGTCCTAGTACGTGCCATCTGCACGAGCGATAACAACTATAGTTATAATCTAATCTAATCTATCATAAGCAGTAAAAGTCTAAAGTGATAATGTTCAGAATACCGAGATCCGTGGAGGTAGTGGTGGTCGTCCGTACTTTCTATCCCAACTATAGTTATAATCTAATCTAATCTATCATGATTCCACCATTTTTTTGACAGCCCAACTCATAAGCTATTCTTTACTTATACACTCTTGAATCAACACTCATAACCAATCACAAATGCTACACATCCTAACCCATCATCCAACATCAAAGATCGACTAACTAGTTCTCTCAATCTATATAACATAACCGTAAGCAAACGGATGGGGAACTTACTTAGCAATGATGCAGGAAGAATCCTAGGGATGCTATCACCCGGCTGCTGGAGTGTTGCTACACCCGGAAGGGCTTGAGGTTCAAACGGGGCTGTAAAAAGGCCATAGAACATCACAACATCCGTTAAACAAGAACCTTGTTCGATTGAAGAGAACCGAGGCAAGGGAGGGACGAGAACTCACCTAGGCGGAATGTGAAGGTTTCGACCTTTTGTCAATGCAGGGAAGAGATTCGTTTGGTCTGATCAAAGCCTCGCTGCTGTTGTACGTGACAACCTCACCACAGAAGGGAAACAACGTCCTCGGCGTGGCTGCAAGAAAGAGGCGGATGGTCCTGCTGTGCGAGAGAGACGACATTTCTGCAGAAGGTAAGGCGAGGAGTATGGGTGAGGCTGAAGCGACAGAAGAGCACAACACTTACCTCGCTGTTTGTGTGAAGACTCTCCTTGTCGGGACTACCGTATGCCACCCAAACGAGCAGCGTTTCTTCACCCGGCCAGAGAGAGATGAGGATGCGTGCTGTACTGGTAGTGCAGGAGGCGGCTCAGATTGGGTGATGCTGAAGAGGTTGATCGAGGAAAGCAATCCACTGCAAAAGGAAGCAAGGAGATACGTTCTGAATGTAGACGGCAGGAGGGGAAAGATGAGGTTGAGGTTTGGGAGGAGGATGTTGCGTAAATCAAGGGTTGTTACAAAACGGATCCCAACTCAGCACACGTAAAAGGGAAGTGGGGTTGCTGTTCGATAGGCCGGCCTCCGCTGGGCTGGCGTCTTGGGCTGCATTGAAGAGCTCGGCAACAGAAGGTCGGAAGATGGGCTGTCAACAGCTTGTCTGGGCCTTGTCACAGCTTCGTCACAACCTTGTCTGGGCCTTGTCACAGCTTTGTCACAGCCTTGTCTAGGCCTTGTCACAGCTTCGTCACAGCCTTGTTTGGGCCTTGTCACAGCTTTGCCATGATCTCGTCAAAAGTCGTCGCTAAGAACTAATTAAAGAACTAGGGTTTGGTACAATTTTATCATTTTATGTGAACTTAAAATTCTACATAAAATGATAAAATTTGTGGAGGAATGAAATATTCGATAGTATGGGAATCAGTCAAAAGATCGAGATCCAATTCGACTCGAATTTTCCGGGCTAAAATTTACGGATATTACAATCCATATGTTTAGAGAAACTAAAAATTTCAAACAAAATCTTTTTTCACTTCAAAATTTGTTGTTGTTTACAACCATATGTTTGGACAATTGTCCCAAAAACAAATTTAGAACTTGTGCATTTCTACCCATACTTCCTTGTTCAGTGTATAGTAACTAACAAAGTGCTTGAGATTCGGGTTTACCTAATTTGTTGAACCCTTCATTTTAAACCATTCGTGAGCTACCTATAATTAAACATATGTGCTCCGAATAAGCTCTATAAGGCGTTCGTGAAAAAGGAGTTATTATGCTCCGTAAAAGTTTTCAAGGGCTTTTTAGAAAAGGAAAAAAATAAGAGGAAGAAGTAAGGAAAAACTGATTTTTCCTGACTGGGGCACCTTCCCCTATGGTGTTGGTTTGATGATTGTCTCGGATGAGGTTAGTCGCATGCCCCTATTTGATTGCGTTTATAGGGAGGTCTTTGAAATCCCACACCTAGGTGGGGGAACATCACGTGATACACATTTTTTCAAGTGGTGTATTTTCGCTTGCCGCAGATTTTTGTTGTCTTGCTCCCCAATGACAAGACGCCGCGGGATTTCGTCCACCCCATGTTTTCTCCATGATTCCCTCATCTTTGAGCTTTCATCGTCATATTTTTTTGTTTGCCTTTCCGTCTTTTAGGATGTTTCGGGGTTTGTTGTTCTTTTTCAGTTGTTTTCGTTGTCCCAATTTTGGTGTTTCGGTTCTTTCCATATTCCACGATCTCTAATACACATACACCTTTGAAAGGCGGAGTCTCCCGTGTCTGATATGGCATGACATAGGGACACGGCTCGGACACTGTCAAATATGGTCCGATACAATCAAGATACGGTTCAAAGGTAGCACACGACGAGGACACAAGTTGTGTCCGATCAAGAAACGGTCAACGAAAGATTCCCCTATTTTTAAGGCTACAAAAAAATAAAAAAATAATTGATTTACCGTAATATTTATTTTTCTCTCCCATTTTTTTTGACTAAACCTAGCTCCTATATGGCCACATGTGAGATTGTGGTTACCAAAAGCAGGACACCGCTCTTCTTCTTCTTCTTCTTCTTAAAATGTTGTTGTTCTAACGGTCGACTCTTCTCTCCATTTTTTCATTCTTCTTATGATTTCATAAAGTGGTTTTGAACCTTTGATTACTAATTTACTGTGTAAAATTTCTTTGTTGAATGTTTAGTGTGTTATTCCAATTATTTCACCTTTTCTGATTTATATATTTTAATTTTTGTTTTCCTTGGTTGATTATGTTATTCGTTTGTTGTTGATTTGCAAAATGGATGAATTTTTTTCTCAATTTTGAAACTAAGTATGTTTATTTGAGATTGTAAGACTAAATATATTTGACAAAAAATGTTTGTTTCTAAGCTTTTGTTTTGGTTATGTTGTTATCATGTAAATGTCTTTATCTACTCATATATCAATGGAGTTTTCATATATATATATATATATATATATATATATATATATATATATATATTATGATATACGAATTCTACATTTCAATAGCTTTAAAGCAAAATATTATTTGTTTTCCTTGCCGTGTCCCTATTTTTTTAATGTTTTTGAGGATTTCCGCTTCCTCGTTTCTCGTCGTGTCCGTGCATCATAGTCCACGATCTTTATGGTTAATTTTTTCCATGACTTTTATAAATTCATTAACAAGATTTGTATTTTGATATCTATAATTTATTTTCTAATTATTTATTTGACAATTGAAAGTATCTAAAACTTACTATTATATAAAAAAAAAATTGTTAGAAAAAATTCTTATTTTACTTGTAGATAAATATTATGTCCCATAACTTTAATCTTTCACAAAATTTAGCCAAATACATATGTCAACATTAAAAATAAGAGCATTGATTATGAAAAAAACTTATTTTACATGTAGATAATTTTTAAAACCTATAATAAAATTTTACAAAATATAGATGGGGACAATTCTGCCGATTCAGGTAAGAGGGGTGTTACAATGCGACATTACGGATCAATCGGGCCATTGATTTACTTGATCCAATGGTCTACATTCAACCACATCATTTAATGATTTATGAGAGGTGCGGTAATAATGTTTAGAAGGTATGGAATCAATTTTGTCCTTTCAAAAAAACTTATTTTTTAACAAGGGGACGTTGTGACATTTTTGTAATTTTCATGAGGAAAACTGTAAAAAGTATTATCTTAGTTCATAATTTTATTTTAATTCATTCAAAGTTTTATACTATCAGTTTTGATATTTTTTTGTAGTTAGTTCATGTATTGTTTTGTTAATTTAGTAGTTATGTTTTTATGCATTTTTTTTACTTGAATGAATAGAACACAATGTTTGAACTACATTACACAATGTTCGAACTAATGATATCCAAATTTTGAACTAATATTACAAAGTTCATACTTTATACTTTGGTTATTAAAGTACTTATATTATAATATTGTTAGTTCAAAATATTTATACTATAGTTCAAACCAAATGTTATATTATTTTAAACATTTTATAATATTAATAGATACATTATCTTGAACATATGAAAACAACTTGTAAGAGTGTATGACCTATTAGTACAATATACTTGAACTAACATAACAAAAAATTTGAACGAAAAATGCCTATTAGAAAAAAAGAAAAGAAAAATGGAATAAAAAACTAAAATTTTTTTATACTATTAGTTCAAAAATATATGAATCATTAGTGTAATATAATCTCAACTAAAATATAACAAAAAATTTAAACGAAATGTACAAAATTTTGAACGAAAATAAAATTCAACACGTGTCACACGGACAATGCTTTGTAATGCCGTACTTGAGAAACCTCTCTATATCTGAATCAAAGAGATAAATATGATCGTAGTGAATGAAAACATGTAGTATTCTAAAATCCTATTTTACATGTATACATATCATAATATGAGTTACTTTGAGTTATTTATTTTTAAACGTTATAATATTTATATTTTAATATATATAATTTGTTTTCCAATTATTTATTTAAGATTTAAAAGTTTACTATTGAATTTTTGTTAAAATTTTTTTTATTTTACATAGATAAATATTATGTTACCATAGTTTTTAGACTCATAAAATTTAACCAAAAAAATAAGGATTACAGCGAGAGTTTGTCTTAAACAATTAATAAACTAGTTTATACGATAAAATACACTGACTTCAATTTAATAACGTAAAAAAATTTGCATTCTGCTTGGCCTAGTGGACCGCGACACCTATTTTTTTCCTTGAAAATAAATAAAACTCCGGCGGCTGAATTGATTTTTTTATTTAAAAATAAATTCAGTTAAATAAATTTTTATATGAATTTTGTTGGTCGTTCTAGCGGCCCATACGATAACTGCAATAAAAATGACCTCTACTTTGGCGCGTGACTCTATTCGCCCGCTTTTAAGGCCTCTGCCAATTGCCATGCTCTGCTCTCTGTCTTCTCTCCTTTATAAACTTCACCGGCCTCCATTGTTTCACACTTTATCACCTTCTCCTTCCGTTTCTTCTCCGTCTCCCTCGCGATGGCTATGGAGTACGCGATGAGAGCGTCCTCCTCCTCATCGTCTTCTTATTCCTTCCCTTCAATTTATCCCAACGTCGCCTCTAGGACTCTCCGTCGCCGTAGCTTGAGGTTCCGTTTCGGCCATTTCTGCCGGTCTCTTCAACGTGCACAACCCCAATCTCTGACTTCCGACCAATTATCCGTATGTTATTTCAATAATTCAGGTCCTGGAAACCCTAGCTCTTCGAACTCACGATTGGCGGCATTTGCGGCTACGGGGACGTCGGATCTCACATCCGTGGCCCAGAGGCTAGATCAGTTGGTGACAGATTTTGAGTCTCTAACGAAGCCAGCTGATCGAATGAGGCTGCTGATGCGCTTCGCGGCACTCCAGCCGCCGTTTGACGAGTCAAGGCGGACTCCAATTAATCGGGTGATGGGGTGCACGGCGCAAGTATGGGTGGATGCATGCTTTGATGAGGCTGGGAAGGTGAGATTCTCGACAGATAGCGACTCAGAGATCAGCAAGGGCCTTTGCGCCTGCCTGGTTCGGGTTTTGGATGGTGCGACCCCGGACGAGGTGCTAGCGTTAACGACGGAGGATCTGGCGCCCTTGAATGCTGCGATTGGGTTGGTTGGACTGCATAAATCTAGGGTTAACACTTGGTATAACGTGTTGATCAGTATGCTGAAGAGGACCAAAACTCTTCTGGCTGAGAAGCAAGGCAAGGTCCTAGGAGAGCCCTTCCCGTCTATGGTGATTTCATCAGATGGAATTCTCGCTAAGGGTAGCTACGCTGAAGCTCAGGTCAAATATCGTTATACTAATTGCTTTGGCTCTCTTTAAAAAATCGTATTGTTGCCCTTGCTACTTTCTGTGTTATATTTTTACTGTGATTCTACTTGTTACATAGTTACTGGTCTCTGCTATATCATATCATTTACTTCCATGCATTGATTTGCATTGTTTTTGATAAAGATACTTAAATCTTTGCAAAGGCTGAATGGAGCAGGATCTCTCTTAATCTGGAAGTTAGAAATTCTCAGACCTCACTATAGATGGATCATATTGGGTTTGAAATTCCAGGGACGGAATCCACTTTCAGTGAATGCTCGTACATCCATTATGCCATTTATAGATTGGTTTCAAATGATTACTTGTTCAACATCAGTTTTGTTTAATCAGGGATCTTTCTATTTTATGACAAATTGACAATAAAGAGGGTGATGTAAGTAAATGGTTTCTCAACAATCTTCTGCATACTTTTCCCTTGCTGCTATTAGTGCTGACAAGAATATATATCAAAGCATTTACTTTTCTTTGAAGAACATGTAGGAATGGCCTTTTTATGCATTTACTATTTTCGGTCTTCATGGTCCTTATTCTGGTAATCTTATATTAGTTTTCTCTTGAGTTTTATTCCAGGTAAGGTATCTGTTTCCTGATGAATCGAAGGTCGCTGAGCTTGTCAATATGCTGAAGGAAAATAAAATTGGAATTGTTGCACATTTCTACATGGATCCCGAGGTCCAGGGTGTCTTAAATTCCGCACAGAAAGAATGGCCGCATATCCATATTTCAGATTCATTGGTTATGGCTGATAAGGCTGTGAAAATGGCTGAATCTGGATGCGAGTTTATTGCCGTCCTTGGTGTGGATTTTATGTCGGAAAATGTCCGCGCCATCCTTGATCAGGCTGGTTTTGAAAAGGTTATTTCCTACTGCTTCCATTCTAGTAATTTTTTGTTGCTGACATTCAAAGCTTGACAAAGCTGTGGGAGAATTTTTTAATCAAATATGCAATTTTAAAAAAACTTATATCATCTATATTTAAAGGCTAACATTACTTCCCATCTAATTAAGTATACTTGTCTTAATATCTTTGTGGTTAACGTTGTTCACAGGTTGGAGTTTATAGAATGTCAGATGAGCGAATAGGTTGCTCTTTGGCTGATGCAGCAGCTACTCCAGCTTACATGAAATATCTTGAGGCAGCCGGATTGTCTCCGCCTTCTTTGCATGTGGTCTACATAAACACATCACTTGAAACAAAAGCACTTGCACATGAAATTGTTCCAACGATTACTTGTACTTCTTCAAATGTGGTGCAGACTATTCTCCAGGTCAATTACAAGACTTGATAGTCCATTCACTTCAGTTTGTCCTTTAAAATGGTTATGGAAGAAGATCCATGTAGCTAATAATTCGTTTCTTTCCACCTTATCCAGGCTTTTGCTCAAGTTCCTGAGTTGACTGTGTACTATGGGCCTGATTCCTACATGGGTGCCAACATTGCAGAATTGTTTCAGCAGATGACTATGATGACAGATGAAGAAATTAGTGAGATGCATTTGCTGCATAACAGAGACACAATTAAATCTTTACTTCCTCGCTTACACTACTATCAAGACGGAACATGTATTGTACATCATCTCTTTGGGCATGAAGTAGTAAATAAGATTGATGAAATGTACTGTGATGCATATCTCACAGCCCACTTTGAGGTCCCTGGGGAAATGTTTTCCTTGGCAATGGAAGCAAAGAGGCGCGGGATGGGTGTAGTAGGCTCCACCCAGAACATATTGGATTTCATAAAGCAAAAGTTACAAGAGTCCTTGGATAGGCAAGTTGACGATCATCTTCAGTTTGTTCTAGGGACCGAATCAGGAATGGTGACCGCAATTGTTGCAGCCGTCAGAACAATGTTGAGCTCTGTCAACAACTCCTCCGGGAATGCCAATATTGATGTAGAGATAGTCTTTCCTGTATCATCTGACGCCATATCAAGTAAGACGGATGATTCGTTAAATCTTTCAGTTGTACCCGGAGTTGCAAGTGGGGAAGGGTGTTCCCTCCACGGTGGCTGTGCTTCCTGTCCATACATGAAGGTCCGTTTTTAACAAAATAAAGCCTCAGAACATATATTATGAAATCTGAGCTTTGCCCTGCTTTTGATATATACAGATGAATTCACTCACTTCACTCCTGGATGTCTGCCGCGGTCTGCCTACCAACAAGCTCAGTCTCTCTGCTTATGAAGCCGCTCGCTTCAGTATTCTAACACCAAGCGGGAAGGAAATTGCAGATGTAGGATGTGAACCGATTCTGCACATGCGACATTTTCAGGTCAGTCTAATCAATGGTTGTAGTATGCATTCCTCACCAAGACCAAGTTGTTCTTCAAAATTCCGACTTTGATCTTTCTTTCATTTACGCGCAGGCTAACCGGGAATTGCCAGAGAAGCTTGTTCACCAAATCCTTCATCATCAATAGTTTGGTGAAGTTTTTTGCCGAGCACAAAATTTGTAAGCTTTGGTATTGTCTTACTCTCCAACTGTATTCTTGCTGTGTTATATGGTATTTTACTCATATATGACTACATGGGCCTGCTTATCAGGGTTGCTGTAGTCCTTGGCTTAGGCACAGTATTGGCGCACGTAAACCTAGAATATAGAATCACCATGTTTTATTGTTAATTTGTGATAGTTGATATACTCATTGGTGGCTACTTAAAATTGGGGACGAAGGTTATTTTAATGAATTTTCAGAAAATCAATCTCAACCTCTTGAACGAGAGACTACAATAGATCCTGAACCTCAAGTTTGAAGTGACAGTACTATACCTTTTCTCCTGTGAACTCATTGATGGATATAAATGTTGTTGCAAAAGTGTTGTAGATGTGATAAGGGTACATCTGGAATTGATTTTAAGAATTTTTTCCAAAGTAATAATAATATTTTTTTTTTATAGCATTAGGCAAGGGGTGTAAGTATTGTAGAGAATAGGAAGTTATTGAGGTCCGGGTAAATCCTATTTGAAACTACAAGTTGAAGTTTAATACCACGATTTAACTTCAATATTTTTTTTTAAACAATGAAGGGCAATTTTGGTAACTAGGCCTTTTTGAAAAATTATAGTAGTAACTAGATTTTTTAATGTTTCAATTAAGTAAATATACCCCAACCTTTTGTATTTATTCTCAAACTCTACACACTCTTCTCTCAAGGGTACAATTTCTAAACAAAAAAAATAGAAAAAGCCTAGTAAACAAAATTGTTTCAACAAACAAAAACAAACAACAATGAATAACTTGTAGTTTGTTTTGATTTTAATTTTTTTACTTAAAACTGTGATTTGTATCTACGGTTTTGATTTATTTATTTTTTTAATTTAAAACCGAGGTTTTAAGCTACGATTTTGAATTTTTAAGAACAAAAATTAAAACCATGATTTTAATGTGCGGTTTTGATTTTTTTTTTTAAATAATTATAAATCGAGGTTTAAACCTACGGTTTTAGTGAATATGTTACATGCTCGATTTCGGTTTTGTTAATTTATGTGAGTTGAATAAGCAACTTATATAAGAATGATGAAAGTCAAACAAATAAAAATATATTTTAACATGATTGAAGTCCGACAAATAAACTTCTTGACATGGTAAAAATATATGAATAAGTTGTCCATGATAGTCCTCACGTAGACTACATGAATAAGTAAGTTGTCCGTGTTAATAAAAAATGTAACACAATTGTATATACATGAATCAAGATAAGTGGTCCAAATATCGGTTCTCCCTATGAACTGCTCTACATAAGGCCATCTCCAATAACAAAGGGTTATAATAGCCTTGGAGCTAAATTTTAACTCTAAAAAAATATTTAATATTTATTATTAGTTCAATGATCTCCAATAATAAAAGGGCTAGTTTAGCCCTTTATTAATTAAATATTATAAGTATTCACCTTTCTCTCTTCCCAAAAATGAGGGAACAAATGTGTTTAATATGGTGGTCCCACTTAAAGAGTTAAAGGGTGACCTTGAGGGTAATATTTAGCCCTTTGCACCACTCTTTAACCCTATAGCTTTTTTTTTTTTATCGAATACCATTTTGCAATAAAGTAGGGCTAAAAGGGCATATAACTCCCCTTATTGGAGATGGCCTAAGTGCCTATACATGTATGCAAGTGCAACACTCCTCAACTATAGTGATTGACCTCTTCAAAGTTAGACATAATGATTGGTAGAATAGCTGTACATTCTTAGCACTGGTTTTGTTAAATAATATTCCTTCCATAAGTTGCAACATATATAAGTTGTTGCATAAAACTTTATAGTGGTTGCATTGAAATCATCTAGTAAATGTGCAAAATGCTCACGTAGTTGCCGAATACTTAAGGACGCACCTTTTAACACCCCCTTAGATAGGACAACTCTAAGAAACTGGTCTTCCACCTCTTCTCACTCGAGAGTTGAAGTGCCTTTAACTTGGTCCCCATCCACTCGTAACCCTAGCAAGACAAGAACATCTTGCAAAGTTATTGTGGCCTCACCGACTGCTAGGTGAAAATTGTGGGTCTCAGACCTCTTCTCTTGACCAATGCAATGGCAAAATACATCTAATCTCAAATGTGGATAAGTCAGTGTATCCCATAAAATCTAATAATACAAATGCAAATGTAAGTGATATATATATCCTAGTGACAAATAAACTTCTTGACATGATAAAAAAAATACGCGAATAAGTAATCAAACCAATGTTCACAAAAAATATATAATAATAATTCAACCAATATCCTATCACATGTAATATCCTTAGTGATCACGGCTTGAGGTACTAGCCCGAGTCGGACAAGCCTTCTTGTTATGTCCCTGTTATTTGCATATGACACAACATATTATTCCTCGAACACATACCCACAGACCCATCTCATTTCTTATTCGAGTTGACCGAGGTCTCCTAACAACTCTTGACATCGCTTGATCGGGAACCATTTGTGTGGCCCTAAGACATATGATCAATCTAAGCTATCACCAACCGGGTTAAATGACATGTTATACGTCAACAAATAAGCTTTTGTGATATAAAATGGATCAATAAAAGGTGTAGTCAATTCCTCGCATCCAACACAGTAGACGTTGTTAATACATGGGGCATGACACCTTGAAAATTTTCCAACTTGAGCAAGTGCAAATCCTCCGGTTCAAATCCGCCACACATTGTCGTTGACCTCCCATACCATGATCCACCGGCGGATGAACTGAAACTTCAAAGATGAGTTGCAGATTGCTGAATCCGTTACATTTTAAACCTTGAGCATATCTTTGGATAAAATAGGCATTACAACGGTACAAGTAGGAATAAACAAGAACAATAATAAAGAAATATCGAGCGACTTTCACCACACCATTAAAACACTCTAACAAGTTTGTTATAGGCACTTCATACCTTCGACCGCCACCGTGATATAAAGACAATTTTTTCTTTTCCGCTTATTTAAAATATTGATGAGCTTGTATGTTCATCTCACCAATGATATGAAACCCTTGGTCAAAATCTTCTTTTTCATGTGGATAGGCAGTGTATCTAAAAAGATTTCTCAAATGCTTGCTTTTGAACTTGGATTAAAATTTTGATGATAGATAGTGCATGTGAATTGTATGATAAGCATTTGACTCCCTGTATCTAGAAGATTATGTCATGGTTTTCATGGTACCTATATGTTTGTCCAAAATAACACACAAACCTAATCTTTGTGTAACACGTTCACCAAGCAAATTCATAAACCAATGTCAACTTTATTCATTCTCTCATCCAACAATTGCCTAAAGACAATATCAAATGTTCAGCATTCATGGTCATTGCAATCAATGATGCACCCCTATACTTTCCATATAAATGTGTTCCATCAATTGAGATTGTTGGCAACCAATGCTCAAATGCTGCAATAGATGAACCAAATGTCCAAAAAACACGTTCAAAAATCTATAAACCAAATACCATATTTCCAAGATTTTGTTGAACCCTACTACACCATTCGACCACTGTCCTTGAATTTGTATTTTTAAGTGCAAACATGAAACAAGGAAGATCGGAGTATGATTGAGATCAATCACCATAAATAGCTGAAATTGTTCATTGTTTTGCATCCCATGCTTTTTGTATGAAACCTGCGCTTCATACTTATTAGATATAAATGCAATGATGACAAGTAACTTGATTATTCTGTCCGTACGAATAAGAGAAATAATTTCTCCACAAATGAATGCAACAAAAATATTACAACTATCCACATGCACGTCTATAACATGTAGGAATGTGATGTCCGAAATACCTGCTTATTCTCCACAAATCAAGATTTTTATGAACCCTACTAGCTTTCAGTTTCCAAGGACATCTATAAGTTTTATGTTACTCACAAATAACTGTGTAGTATTTTACTTTTCTCATTATGACCACGTAATCTTTCCCTCTATCAATAAAATAGACTATGAGTTGTAATCTCAATTCATCCAAAGAACTGAAATGTTGGCCACAAATAAATTCACCTCATTATACATGTCGATCTATTGCATTCTAGGTTTGCCACCAGTTCATCTGTGAGGCTCTTCAAAAATGTTCCAGCCAGGAGTTATAGCTAATGTCTCTCTGACCACTACCTCTCTATCTATAATAGTCTCCTTAACTTCAACAATTGCTTCTTTATCTATTACATCACCACCTTTCTTTGGTTGATACATATCATTCTCGTGTTCGATACCAAATTCGTCGGTGTGACAATCATTTTGATCATTTGTGAGCAATCTCATGTAAAATCTCATATCTTGTGCCCATAAATTATTCATATTGTTATGCATGTCTATATTAATTAAGTAGTTCAATACCCGCACCTTGTGCGGGTTGTATCTAAATAAATTTTAACATATTTTAAAAAAAGATAAAGGAGATTGCTATAATATATTGAACTAACTACACAATCTTCTCTTCTATAAATATTTGGTTTGGTTTTGTTTTTAATTTATTGTTGTTACTGGTAAAACATGCATCAAATTAGTTTGACTTTATCCGTGATAATGAATGATAAAAAAATTGTTTTAATATGTTAAACAAACCACACGGTATAATCTTCTAAAAAGATTTGTTTTAGTTATTGTTTTATTTATTTTTTTTGAAGAAAAGATACGTGAAACCGGTTAAGATATTTTATCAGTTTTGTTAACTATTATTAATATTTAATAGGAAACAACTTTAAAATTAGAAATAAGAAATCAAAAACATGATATATATATATATATATATATATATATATATATATATATCATGTTTTTGATTTCTTATTTCTAAAACGATTTTTTTTTTTCTCTTTTCTGAAACGATTTTTTTTTTTTTTTTTTTTTACGGAAACTAATGAAAATTTATTTGAACTACCATGTTATAATTTATGCACTATTATCCTATAAACTTTGAACTATTCCTATATAATCCATGAACTATTACTTTTTAATATAATCCATGAACTATTCTATTATAATTCATGAACTATCCCATAATAAGTTTTGAACTATTACTTTCACTCCTTTATAAATTTTTGCACTTTAAACTATTTTATTATAATTCATGAACTATTCTATTATAATTCATGAACTATCCCATAATAAGTTTTGAACTATTACTTTCACTCCTTTATAAATTTTGCACTATGAACTATTCTATTATAATTCATGAACTATCCTTTTAGAAGTTATGAACTATTACTTAATAAGTTTTGAACTATTACTTTCAATCCTTTATAAATTTTACACTATGAACTATTCTATTATAATTCATGAACTATCCTTTTATAAGTTATGAACTATTCCATAATAAGTTTTGAACTATTACTTTTACTCGTTTTTTTTTTTTAAAAAAAAAAAAAAAAAAAAAATTTTTTTTTTCGGGACACGTGTCGCCCTGCGGTACGGCCGCACGGCCGTACCGCAATAATGGGCCTTACTTGAATAATACCCTATATATATATATATATATATATATATATATATATATATATATATATATATATATATATATATATATTTCAAAATTAAAAAATTAATTAAAACAAAATTATCAAAATTTAAAGGAAGAAAACAATATATGATATTAAAAAAATTTTGTTTCAATTAATCTGAGTAAAATTGATGTGGCATGATAATTTATTAGATTAAAGATGATTTGGCATGATGATTGTTTATTAGTTTTAATGCTTTTTTTATTATGAAGGATAAGATGGCAAATCCGTAAATATCTTGTAGCAATATCGTAAATAAATTGGAAAAAAGCTGATGTGGCTGGCCTTAGCACGCGACACGTAGACGAAGTGGGTTCTGCTTTAGTAATATATATAGATTTGGTCAATGAACAAGTATGAAAGATTAAATATAGTACATATTCGTTATGACAATTATTTTTTGTTTTTGATCAAGAAGGTAAGAGGCTCGATTACACCAAACATACTTGGTGTATCGAGAGGCCGACAACCGGCAAACGGGCAAACCGTCATGCAAATACAAAAACCAAAAAAAGGAAACAATAGAATCACCGCAAGCAAAGACCGAAAAAAGAGAGAAAGATCCAAAAAACGGAACAACTACTCCTTGGGAGAAGACGCGGAACACTCGAGGCTAGCAAAACATGGAGAGGGCACGTGCTAGATGAACTGGCGCGGTGTCTCGCCGCCGGGAAGCAGGATGGTAGAAACCTTTTTTAGGGGATGTCATACCTCCTGCGGAAATGTGGATCTCACGACGTTGCCCCCACCTCGATGGAGGATCTTCGGAGACCTCGAACACAACCACGATCACAATCAACACGATCAACAGGGACATGTGACTACGGCATCTTCCAAGACAATCGTTTAGGCCACACTCGAGAAACATCTTCAAAAAGGAAAGTCATCCCAGAATTTTTGGAAGGCTGAAATCTGGATTCCAAAAGCTTGGAATAATTTATTTAATTTTAAAAAACTAACTTTTTTTTGCTTATTCATAACATTAATGTTGGAGGGTAATTTTGTGGTTGTTCTTGTGTAGATGGATCATTGTCCTCAATGATAACAGTTGATTATATCTTCTTTGAAGGACTTTGTTCTTGGATTCACATTTGTTCATACTTCATATCTACCTATTGTTCATTATTTTTCATTCGATCCTTGTTTTCACGATACCTCTCGATTCCTTTGTTTGAAGACAACCTTTTACTTTAGCTTGTTGAAAGCCACTTTGAAAACCCTCCACACTCATCTTATTTTTGTTTTTTCCGTAGTATTCGAACTTTGATTTAGTCCAATAGCTAGAAATTAATCATGGTATTTGGATATGTGTTCATTCTTACACGTAATATTTAAATTGGTCCAAAAAAAAAAATTTCTTCATACCCCTACAGTTCCAGAAAGCAAACTTCATTTTACACCTTGATATAGTATTGGATGTTTAATTCCCCAGTTCTTGAACAAAAATTCCGGTTTATTGGTATTCTTTTTCTTCTTTTGGTTCTTCCTTGAACAACCAAAAGTTGGTCTACTCACTAAAACAATATGGCACATAAATTGAAGCACCAAAAGATTATTGTGATCAATTCTTTGGCCGATGATGGATAAAAGATTTATAATCATACAAATTGAACTTTGAAATGGATTCAAAAAAATCAATAGTGACACCTTTCAAAACGAAATTTGTATCCTTAACACACCAATAGTACATTGTTCTTTGACTGAAACCATAATTCATCAGCATGTTACCCATACTTGTTCTATTAATGGGCAAGTACTCGACATTATTCAGAAGCAACGGAGAAAGAAGTTGTTGTATACGGTGTAGATGATTATGGAAACCGTCATTACACCTTGTGTCCGCTTCTTTATTTTTTCTGGCCACCGACAAATCTCTTCAAGCGTCACCAATCTGAAAACTGGTAACAGTAAGTATTGTACCCATTCAAAAAAAAAATTTAAGCCATACTTGTTGTAAATTTGGTGTTGTGAACACAATTTCCAAACGCAGAAGCCAACTTTTGGCCTTAGCCCCTGAACCTTTGTTCTTGGGTTCAGACTCATTGTTCTTAGCTTGTTGTTGCTATGTTTTTTCTGATTTTTCATTGTTCTGTGATGGTTTTTGCGTGTTTAAAGTCTACCTAAAACTAAACAGTTAAAAAAGAAAGCAATTGAAGATCTAGGTTTTCTTGGGGAGTTGAGTTGTCTACCTTTTAGATCGATTGAAGAAGCCAGGTTCTTCCTCCAAGCAAAACAAACTGTTGCCTTAATAGAGAAGATTGTAACCTCTTTTTCTATCCATCTGCACCTTCATCCCTGAATGATAGTGCTTCGCGTTCTCCATTACCGCTTGTTCTCCATTTAGCTTCCTCTTCTTCGCCTTATGGTTGTAGCCCTTTTACGACCTTCCAGACGCAATTGACAGCCTCGATGCATTAGTGCTGCATGACAAGTAGCTATCCGACGCCCCATTACAGACGACCTTTGAACCAACTTCCTTTCCACGCTCCATCTTCTGTGAGGTTGAAGATAGTCGATTTCGCCAGAAAGAGAGTATCGCGACTCCTTCTTCCTTCTCTTGAGGTTTTGCTTATTAGATTTGGGAGACTGATTTCTCCTTTGATGCGTACGTTTTCAGCGACCATCTTTGTGCAAAAGGATTTACTCATTGGATCTATGTGTTATTCTGGTTCATTTTGACTCCAAGCTTGAATTGGGGTTAGGGTTTTCTGAGGAATGTGGCGGAGAAGGAGAAGCGTCAAGTGCGTGACGGCGCGTTCTCCATCTGAGTTTTTAGGGTTTTTCTTTGTGGACTAATAGTATTCGTTATGACAATTATAATTACCCATCATAAGGATTTAACTCTTAAATTCAACCTACTTCGCTAAAATTTGATTTCTAAGCGATAAGTTATCATGCAACGAATCCACATCACTAAAATTCGATTCCTACATTAAGTTAGTTAATCAAAAAGTATGAAAACTTATATGAGTCAAATCAAATTCGGTTTCAAGTTATCATGCAACTAATCTACATTCAATAATAAAGCCACATTAAGACAAAATACTAATACAAAACCTCTAAATTTACAAAAATAAAAGAAATCACATTCAATAATCAAGCAAAGAAGAAAATTTTGGATGAAAATTTATAGAAATATATTTGGAACGTACATTAAACAAATGAAAATAGAATAAGCAATACAAAGCCAAACCGAATCTAGAGCTTATAAGAACCCATATAAAATGTTAGATTTACTCATTTAAAAAACAAGAAGGCACAAAAATAAATAAATTAATCAAAATTACAAAAAAAATATGAATTAGACTTAAAAAAAATCTAAGAATTACCAAACAAACCGGCACATAAATCATACCAAAAAATGAAATAAACCGAACTCTAGAGGATGAAGACGATAGAAGAAGATGTGAAGAGAATTAATCATATTTAAATTACTACCTAATTAGATCATGGAAGTTGAAAAATTCAAACCACGTTAATCCAAAAATAAAAATTGAATAAGTCACAAAATTAAAATAGATTGCAACAAGACGTTGAAAAGATGAAAATATCTAATTTATTAAATTTATGATTATTATCTTCTTCCTTCTATAGTTTCTTGTGAAATGCCATTAAAAAATAACAATTCATGTACAAACAACTATGAACCTTAGCTAATTCAATTTCAGTTACAACTACGTGATATCCTATTTACTCACACGTCAATTTACACGCAGTACCCCAAATTCGTTGTTGTTGCAATTACAAAGCCTTAACACAATCAACATGTATTAAAAATAAATCAAAAGAAGTTTGAACTCACCTAAGCAAAATAAACAAAACTTGCTCGATTGTGGAAGAAGATGAAATTGAGGTCACCGTTGGAAGCTGAATAAAACTGCTCGAATGGAGGAAAAAGATGAACAAAACAGAGAAGTGCTTTGTTTATCTTTTTAGTTAAGGTTTAAAATCTTTGAGGTTCAAGTTATTTGGTCTTATCTTTTTGGTTGAGGCTCATGTAAATTTGAACGGAGTAAAACTGAGAAATAAGAGGGATATGCACGAGGTTCTATTGGAAAGGTGAAAAAAATGAATGAAACCACCCGAATTAATATCGACAGGGAAGAAGAAGAAGAAGAAGACACAAACCCAACTCGAAGCAAACATAGATCCCGTTGGAGAGGTTGAAGACGATGGGAAAAGTGGAAGAGGAATGAAATGCATCCCAGAAGAAGAAAATCTGGTGGCCGCTTGCTTTGGGAAGTTGAAGAGGATAAAGAGTCAAAGCCGTAGTAAATAAGGTTAGATTTTCGAATCTCACATTAAAAGAAACATGTAGTTTTAAGCCAAAATTTTCTTATGTTTTAAAACAAAAGAATTATGAGTTCTTAAAAAAAATTTAAAAAGAACACGCAATTTCAAATTGCAGGTTCCTCGTAAAATTCATTGCTCTATGTAAAAGTAAATGACATCTCTAACAGTAAAAAAATAAAGACACCGTAATTTGAACCTATGGGAGTAAATTGAAACTCTACATGAGGGCTCACGAGATAAATAGCAAACGTAAACTGTCATTATCAACTACGGTTTCATCGTTTTTTTTTATTTTGTGGGTAAATCGTGGTTCTAAACCACTACTTCTCCCCACAAACTCGAGGTTTAAAACTATGGGTCAACTTTGAACCTTAAACACTTCCTATCTTGAAATATAATTTTAGTCCCCAATTTTTGAAAAGTTCTCGTTTTTCCTTATTATCTTGGAAAAAATCTTAGATTTTAAACCAAAGCTCTGAATCCCAAAATCTTAGGTGGAGATTATACTCAACTTTTTTGAACATGTTTTTCAAACACAAATACAAATATGTTTTGAAACCTCAAATCGAATATTTGTAAAATGTAACAATCAGAAATTTCGTTCCAGTTACCAACCTTTAAGACTTCTTTCGGGACCACAACAATAGTGCCGAAAGGGGGTTCCCACGGCAAGGCCCAACCACGGGTGCAGTATTTGCAATAGATCGTAGGTAGTCTTTTGTAAATGTTGCTCTTTTATTTCCTTTTTTGGAAGATTTGATCTTCCCTCTTTCTTTTGAGCTACCTCATCCTTACGTTGAACCCTAGTTGCCTCTTGTTTTTCCTTCTCCACGTATCTTTTCATCTCCTCCTCCTTCTCCACTCTCTTCACTCTTCCTTATTCTTCCTCCCTTCAAGTGGTGTGCGAGTTGCAACCTTCTCCACGTGGATTGGGGACTGAAGATGCATTGGCAAACATCTAGATCCGACAATAAGTCTCCATTTTCCTTTCTCTTTCTTCTTCTTCGGTTCCTCCTCTTCTTAACAAGGAATCAAGATCGATTCTTGATTGTTGCCTCTGTGTCCGGTGCTTTGGCAGAATCCAAGTTATAGTAGTGGTTGTAGTTTGTGTGGGAAATACAGAGCAGAGCAAAGCCGGCCTAGAAGGAGGTTGTGCTGTTATACTTATTCTGATTCATAGAATGTTAGCTAACAGTTTATCCGTTGCGTAAATTCCTTGCAGGTTAAGGATGCTTCCGAGTGATCCGGTCGGAATGGTCAACCAGGGTTCCCGTACATGGTAGGACGGGTTCCGTTGTGTGACTTAACTCATCCATATCCCGATGCTTCAACCCCAACACTAGTTTGTCCAATCCTCTACATCTTCACTAGCCTCTAGACTGAACAACTCTCCTCGGACCCGATACTTCTCTCATATTTTGACGCTATATATTGATAATCCATTAGAGCATCCACAGTAGAGGACACTTAAGATTGATCTTAACTCACTTTTTCCCATTTTTCAACTTTTCTCTCTCTGCCACGTCATTTTAAGAACACAACATAAATTTATACTCACATCAATAGAAGACGTTACTTGTTCTTAACATCCATATTATATATTATCTATTTTATTTTTTTTATCAATAAAACAACAACACGAAATATATTAGATAAATATAAACTGAATATTATATCTTGCGATTCAAAACTAAATTTAAATAAGATAACTTTTAATTTTAAAATTTCACTACAAAAATTATCGAATATTACATAAATTAATAATACAATAACGTTAAACTAAAAATATTCAAGCAGATGTACCCGTCAATAATAAAAAATAGAACAATATCGAGTATAGAAATTAGTTAGTAATTTTACTCGTTCTTAAGATATTACATATATATTAATTAATTTTTTTTTGAATAAAACATAGACAATAAAAATTAGTTTAAATAAAGTTATTATATGAAATAAATTATAATTTACAACATTAAAAAGTTTATAAATAAAACAATGTAAATAAATATAAATTAGTATACATAAATTAAATATTTATGGATAAATAGTTTATTTTATATTTTATGGGAAATTCCGGATGGTACCCTCGTGGTTTGGGGTATTCCGGATGTAATAATCGAAAATTTTAATGTCCATTAAATCGAATATAACCAAATTCCGATATGTCAATCTGAAAATAATAAAACAAACGAGTTTTAAGTTCTATCATTTTATGTGACCTTAAGTCACATAAAATGACGAAACATTGTAACCGGAAATAAATTACGCACTTTAAAATAAGAATAATAATAATATATAAAATACGGAATTTAATTCCGTATTATATAAATTCCCGCACTTAATTAACGAGTTCCGGATCCTGTTTTAAAGGGAGAGAGGCTGGATATAACCCGCTACTAGGCCCAATTACCGGCCCAGCCCAACCAACCCATTATTAAAGACTAATCTAATTAACCTAATCTACACTTAACCTAAAACTAACCTAATCACGTTCTAACTCCAGCCTACCGTCTGTTTTGCCGCTCCTGCTTCTCCCTTTCTAGACGAACAACTGCAGCAGCGGGCATCACACCGGAGCCACCACTGCGCCGCGCTCGTCCGCCTTCCTTGCTCGCCGGCAACCTCAACCTAGGTAAGCTGCCTTCTCGTCCAATCTCTCCTCTCCCTCTCTAATTCCGGATCCGCAACAGCCTAATCTTGGTTGTGCAACCAGGCACACGCCACACCGGAGCCACCGAGCCGCCTTCTGTCGACCGCCAGACACCGCCGGAGTCTCAGGTAAGCCGTCCCCTTCTTCCCCTTTCCGTTGATACTCTTCCGCCATTGTGGTTTCGGAACTCACAGCAACTTCCGGCTACTGCAGCGCCAGTGAAGGCCGTCGGGTACACCATAGCGCCGCCTCACTGTCGTGTCTCCGTCTGCACCGCCGCCGCGACGCCTCGACCCAGGGTAGTGCCTGTCTGCAGTGTTGGAGCGAAGGGTTCGAATCAGCCGGTCCACAACCGAATTTGCACGCTGCTACAGAAGGTGGGCTGCATTAATTCTTCTGCCCTTCTCTTTATCCTTTGACAACATTACTGTAGTGGATCCGTAGTGTAGTTTGGATATATATATCTAAGTACATAGATATGACAATGCTTAGATACTCATACCGTATAGAATCATGAGAAAATATAAACAAACGCAACATAAAAGAGATAAGTTATACTTTTGATGCGGAGGTATTAAAGTTAGATTTACAGTAAACATATAATGAATTGGTAAGGATGACAGGTTGAGCAGGATGGTTAGTACGGTGTGGGTACGGATGTATACTTAGGTAAAGGAGTTAATGTGCCGAGGGTTTTTATAAGGGCGAGTTTGAGAATAAGAAAGTATGTAACTATACACAATATCTTTTAGTTACAGAGTTATATGAATGGAAGGAAAGGTTAGAGTATGTACCTACGTATACATACATTTAGAAGAGTAAAGTAATAATCGGGAAGTAAGGAGGGGTTTTGGTTCTTTGAGGAGTTTTAGAGTGTAACTTATAACCTTGTGGAACTATCAAAGGAAATTGATAGTTTTCTAAATTAAACTTCGAGAATTTACTATACCAAGGGTAAAATGGTCTTTTACCATAAGAGAGCTTTTTCCGTAATTCCTTCGCATGAGGTTGGACATCGAGATGTGATTTTGATACACATGCCTTATTTGACAGGCGTTTGAGTTACCACGAGTACGGACTGTTTGAGACGTGTTAGAGTGTATTTTGACTCAGGTAAGTCCTTGCGACTTACTTAGCCAGTTTCTGGATATTAGTTGAGTGGTAGTGGTTGTGTGTGCTATGTGCGTGTTTTAATAATAATAACTTGCTAGGACGACCGTTATTATTATTTTTAAGGCCCAAGTGTATGTATAACGGGCCGTGACATCACTGCCCAGCTCTGACAGGAGACTGGGAGGTTCTCTATATCCAGACCAGGCAGGTACAAGGTGAGATGCATCGGATCCATTCCTGATGGTTACACGGGGGCGGAGGCGAGGTTCGGGAATCCCTCGTGTCACAAAATAAGTATCATTAGCGTGAAAGAGTAACTTAACTCAAGATAATAAAATGGACTTGTTTGAAAGCATGATGGATGTTTATATTTTTTTATGTGTGTGTGTGTATTACTATTATTCTTCTAATATTTAGATAACTAGATAACGGTTCCTCTTGTTGTGTTTTTAGATTTACCGCAGGTTAGACCAGCAGCTGAGTGATCCGGAAGTAGTGGTCAGCCGGGTCTTCGTACTCTTTAGAGTGGGGGTTGGGGTTGTGTTTGTCTTTTCTTTCGTTTGGTTAAGACAGTTGTTCGTTTCCTTTGTTTAATTACTTTAGGCTGCTAGACCGTGTTGCATTCATTACCTTAAAATACTATTTTATGAATTTCGGTTTTCCTTATTTGTGTCCCGTTGCAAGATCCTAGTAATATTGTTGTCAAACTGAGGTCAGAACCCACTGTGAGGTTCTAACCAGTAACGTCCCGAGTTCTGAGAATTCGGGGTGTTACAACATGGTATCAGAGCCAGGTTGGCAACAATGGCACTTGAAATCTTCTGAAAGACCGAATAAGTTTTAAGCAGAACCCAAAAAGGAGTATGAGTTTTTTTTTTAAAAAAAGAGAGAATTTTTGGTTTTTAAATGCATGCATAGTCTGGTTGGGAATAGAAAAGTACGGCTGACCACCACTACTACCGCGGATCTCCGTATGCTTAGTATGGACTTTAGGTTTTACTGTAGATGAACTTTTTGGACTTTTTAGCTAGTTGTAATTATAGTTATTATTCCTCGCGCAGATGGCACATACTAGAGCTACGCTAGCTACTGGTCGAGGTAGAGGTCGTCCACCTCTCCCTCCAGCTGGACCAGGTAGGGGAGATGGGACCCCTATAGTTAGAGGACGCGGCCGTGGAGGTAGACCTCCACTAGCCCGAGGCCGAGGTCGAGCTCCTCAAGAGGATCCACCAGCAGTGATCATGCTAGAGGCTGGAGTGGAGGAGGTAGCTGAGAGTGTAGGTCCTGAGGTCAGGAATGAGACCGTTGCTAGGTCTGGAGCACAGAGAGCACGTTTGACGGAGTCAGGACGTGTTTCCATTGGAGCGACTGAGTACAGAGAGTACCGAGCATACGTTGAGCGTATGGAGGAGGCTACTAGGACAAAGAGACTTACCCAGGTACCACCAGTACCGGCTAGATCTGTCCAGGTGACACAGGGAGTGCCCCGGGTGCCAGCTGTACCTGAGAGGAGAGTTGTGGCTGATAGAGCTCCTACGGGGTCCAGAGCACCGAGGCCGGATGAGTGGTTGAAGGCTTTCAACTCTCAGAAGGTTCCCTCATTTAGTGGAGAGATAGGACTGGAGGTGGAGCACTGGATTGGACAGGTAGAGACTGCATTAGAAGCGATTCGTTGCCCAGAAGATCGACAGGTGGACTTGGTGCAGACATGTTTCACTGAGGATGCTCACTCCTCGTGGCGGACCATACGTAGTCGAGTCACCAGTCGGGAGCAGATGAGGAGCATTGTTAGAGACAAATACTACCTTGTCTCGTTGAGGATAGAGAGGTTTCAGGACTTCATTGAGGCAGGATTTGAGGACATTCCGATTGCTGCTGCCATCAAGAAGTTCTAGAAGGAACTGACACTTCTTGGACCAGCTGAACCTCGTGAGGAGCAGCATGTATATCTCTTTTCACGGAGATTGAGAGAGAGTACTCGTTCCTATCTGGCAGGATTTCGCTGTGAGACTCTGTCAGACTATCAGGATAGAGCGTCTGCATATGAGAGAGACAGACCAGTGTCGAGGAGAGCTGCTCAGTCAGACAGGCCGGATAAGCGGCAGAGGACAGGTTATGCTACTGGTAGTTCAGGAGTAGCTGTATTTGGACGGGGACAGACTCAGGGGCAATATAGCCATACCGCTACTGGTCAGACTTCAGCTGGTGGCTTACAATGCCACAACTACAGTGGCTATGGACACATCCGATCGAGCTGCACGAAGCCGGCAGTGACCTGCTTCCAGTGCGGCTAGGTTGGACATAGAGCTGCATTCTGCCGCTAGGGCAAGACTCCATCTCAGCAGGGTTCTTCTCTTGCAGGCTTATCAGGGAGTGTACAAAGACCGCCACAGTACCGAGCTCCGAGTCAGCAGCAGCAGTACCGAGCTCCTGGTCAACAACAGTCTTACAAGGCTCCAAGACATACATCATCACAGGGTTCCATGCAAGGATCAGGTCGGGGCAGAGGACGTGGTAGTGTAGCTGATACTAGAGGAGCTCAGGCACAAGTGTTTGAGTTGAGAGATGTTGATCAGCCAGATGCAGCGACTGCCACAGGTACGATCCAGATCCATGACTTACCTGTACGAGTTTTATTTGATACGGGTGCTACACACTCCTTCATATCTGATGCATGCGTAGATAGATTGTCCTTAGCTACTGTAGAGGGAATACCTTTTATGATAGGCTTACTTGATGGGAGTAAGGTAAGAGGGACTAGAGAGATCTTTGGATATCCTGTTCGCATGGGAGATCGAGACTGGCTAGTCAATTTTCTAGTCATGCCCTTAGCTCATGAGGATGTCATTTTAGGGATAGACTAGATGAAGAAGCACGGAGCAGTCTTAGACATTGGTAGGAGGACAATGACCGTTGCCACTGAGGAGGGTCATAGAGTGATATTCCGAGGTTGGGACCTCGGAAAGTCAGGCACAATTATTAGTGCAGTGAGGGCAGCGAGACTGATAGCACAGGGTTGCGAAGCCTTCTGGTGTTATGCCATGAAGGAAAGCAAGAGCCTGACTATAGAGGAGATACTTGTTGCATGCGAGTTTGCAGAGGTATTCAGTGATGACCTGCCAAGACTACCCCCACAGAGGAGCGTTGATTTCAGCATTGACTTAGAGCCGGGCACAAGACCGATCTCGAAGGCTCCGTACCGTATGGCACCTGTAGAGCTGCTTGAGCTGAAGAAGCAGTTAGAGGAGCTAGCAGAGAAGGGTTTCATACGCCCTAGTGTGTCTCCTTGGGGCGCGCCAGTACTATTTGTGAAGAAGAAGGACGGATCGATGAGGCTTTGCATAGACTACAGAGAGTTGAATAAAGTAACTATCAAGAACAAGTACCCACTGCCACGCATAGGTGATCTGTTGGACCAGTTGCATGGAGCGTCTGTGTTCTCGAGGATAGACTTGAGATCAGGTTACCACCAGTTGAGGGTGAGAGATTAGGACATACCTAAGACGGCATTCCGGACTAGGTATGGTCATTATGAGTTCGTAGTGATGCCATTTGGGCTCACTAATGCACCAGCGGTGTTCATGGAGTTGATGAATGGGATATTCATTGACTTCTTAGACCAGTTTGTAGTGGTCTTCATTGACGACATCCTAGTCTACTCTAGGAGTCGAGAGGAGCATGCCGGACACTTGAGGACAATATTGCAGATTCTACAGGATAGCCAGCTGTATGCTAAGCTATCCAAGTGTGAGTTTTGGATGTCAGAGGTGGCTTTCTTAGGTCACGTGGTGACTGCTGAGGGTATTAAGGTCGATCCGGCGAAGATCGAGTCAGTATCTTCTTGGCAACCTCCTAAGAATGTTAAGGAGGTTCGCAGCTTTCTAGGTTTAGCAGGTTACTACTGCCGGTTTGTGGAAGGGTTCTCTTTGATTGCCCGACCACTTTCTTGTCTTCTGAGGAAGACCACTTGGTTTGTCTGGTCTGAGCCGTGTCAGCAGAGTTTTGAGGAGCTGAAGAGGAGATTGACATCCGCTCCGATTTTGGCACAACCTGAGGGTACGGATGACTTTGTGGTATACAGTGATGCATCCAAGCTGGGCTTGGGGTGTGTTTTGATGCAGAGAGGTAAGGTCATAGCCTATGCATCTCGACAGTTGAAGACGTATGAGGAGAACTACCCCACACATGATCTAGAGTTGGCTGCAATAGTCCATGCTCTTAAGATCTGGCGTCACTATCTCTATGGGGCGACATGTCAGATCTTCACAGACCATAAGAGTCTGAAGTATATATTCACTCAGCGGGAGTTGAATAACCGCTAGAGGCGGTGGTTAGAGTTGATCAAGGACTTCGACCTTGAGATTCTTTACCACCCCGGGAAGGCGAATGTGGTAGCTGATGCTTTGAGCCAGAAGACGCCTAGGGAGAGGGCGATAACCCGGTTGACAGTACAACCACAGTTGCAGAGAGACTTGGCTTGGTTGGAGATAGAGATTCAGTTTCCCGATAGTGATAGTCAGTTGGCTACCTTGAAGTTACTTCCTGATCTGTTGGATGAGATCCGACAGAATCAGGAGACTTGCCCGACTTTGACCAGGATCCGAGATAGGATGTCTCGAGATGAGGCCCCACAGTTCACTATCGGTGCTGATGGATTGATGAGACGTCAGGATCGCGTTTGTGTGCCGTCAGACAGTGAGTTGAGACAGAGGATACTAGGTGAGGCTCATGCTACTCCATACTCAGTACATCCTGGAGCGAGTAAGATGTACAAGGATGTGAGACGGTCCTTCTGGTGGGGTGGTTTGAAGCCCGATGTGACTCGGTATGTAGCTCAGTGCGCGACCTGCCAGCAGGTCAAGATTGAGCATCGTAGGTCTGGAGGAGAGCTCCACCCACTTCCAGTACCACAATGGAAGTGGAAGGATATATTTATGGATTTTGTCACAGGTTTGAGACTCAGCAGAGGATTTGATGATATTTGGGTAGTGGTAGACCGTCTGACGAAGACCGCATGTTTCATTCCGATTAAGGAAACGTGGCCGGTGAGTCGTCTAGCTGAGGAGTTCACCAGACACATTGTGAGACTCCATGGAGTACCGAGGACTATCGTCTCTGACAGAGATGGACGTTTTACCTCGAGATTTTGGCAGCAGGTACATACTGCTTTGGGGACGAGTCTCCACTTTACCACTGTCTATCACCCACAGACAGACGGACAGTCTGAGAGGACCATTAAGACCTTAGAGGACATGCTTCGGGCGTGTGTCCTAGATTGGGGATAGGTATGGCCAGATCACCTCCCACTGGTAGAGTTTTCATATAATAACAACTGGCACGCGTCTATTGGGATGGCTCCTTATGAGGCGTTGTACGGGCGGAGATGTCGTACGCCCTTATGTTGGGATGAGCCCAGCAGAGCTGATGGAGTAGCTCCGGATCAGATACAGGATGACATCGCTCGGATTGCCCTAGTCCGAGAGAGGATGTTAGCAGCTCAGAGTCGTCAGAAGTCCTACGCCGACAAAAGACGTCGACCTTTGGAGTTTAGAGTGGGTGCTCAAGTGTGGTTGAGAGTGTCACCTACGAGAGGAGTCAGGCGTTTCGGCATTAAGGGGAAGTTGAGTCCCCGATATGTCAGACCTTTTGAGATCTTGGAGAGAGTTGGAGAGGTGGCCTACAGACTAGCATTGCCGCCGAGACTAGAGGGTGTCCATCCGGTCTTTCATGTATCTCAGTTGAGAGAGTACATTCCGGATCCTAGACACGTCATCAACCATGAGGATCTGACAGTTGAGCCTGACCATACATTTGTAGAGTACCCAGTAGCTGTCTTGGAGCGCAGTACTAGACGTCTGCGGTCCAAGGAGATACCTATGTTGAGGATCTAGTGGTCTAGACGAGGAGCTGATGAGGCCACTTGGGAGACTGAGGAGAGTATTAGACGTAACTATCCCGAGTTCTTTGAGAGGTTAGAGGTTACTCCTGTTTTGACGAGTTAGTACTCGGATGTTGTGTTGTTGACCTTTCAGGTTTTTATATTGATTTGAGTGATTACGTTTTATGTGACACGTGTCTATTTTTTTGATGATGGAGTAGTTGCTTGTAGCCAATGAAAATGTCGAGAAACTAAAATATACCAAAGGAAGTGTGTGAGTAAGAGGAACATTCTAAGTTTCGGGACGAAACTTCTTTTAAGAGGGCACTGATGTAATAACCGAAAATTTTAATGTCCGTTAAACCGAATATAACCAAATTCCGAAACTAGCTAACGGTTCCTCTTCCCCTTTCCGCTGATACTCTTCCGCCACTGTGGTTTCGGAACTCACAGCAACTTCCGGCTACTGCAGCGCCAGTGAAGGCCGTCGGGTACACCATAGCGCCGCCTCACTGTCGTGTATCCGTCTGCACCGCCTCCGCGACGCCTCGACCCAGGGTAGTGCCTGTCTGCAGTGTTGGAGCGAAGGGTTCGAATTTGCACCGCCTCCGCGATACTAGAGTGTATTTTGACTCAGGTAAGTCCTTGCGACTTACTTAGCCAGTTTCTGGATATTAGTTGAGTGGTAGTGGTTGTGTGTGCTATGTGCGTGTTTTAATAATAATAACTTGCTAGGACGACCGTTATTATTATGTTTAAGGCCCAAGTGTATGTATAACGGGCCGTGACATCACTGCCCAGCTCTGACAGGAGACTGAGAGGTTCTCTATATCCAGACCAGGCAGGTACAAGGTGAGATGCATCGGATCCATTCCTGATGGTTACACGGGGGCGGAGGCGAGGTTCGGGAATCCCTCGTGTCACAAAATAAGTATCATTAGCGTGAAAGAGTAACTTAACTCAAGATAATAAAATGGACTTGTTTGAAAGCATGATGGGTGTTTATATTTTTATGTGTGTGTGTGCTACTATTATTCTTCTAATATTTAGATAACTAGCTAACGGTTCCTCTTGTTGTGTTTTTAGATTTACCGTAGGTTAGACCAGGAGCTGAGTGATCCGGAAGTAGTGGTCAGCCGGGTCTCCGTACTCCTTAGAGTGGGGGTTGGGGTTGTGTTTGTCTTTTCTTTCTTTTGGTTAAGACAGTTGTTCGTTTCCTATGTTTAAGTACTTTAGGCTGCTAGACCGTGTTGCATTCATTACCTTAAAATACTATTTTATGAATTTCGGTTTTCCTTATTTGTGTCTTGTTGCAAGATCCTAGTAATATTGTTGTCAAACTGAGGTCAGAACCCACTGTGAGGTTCTAACCAGTAATGTCCCGAGTTTTGAGAATTCGGGGTGTTACACCGGATTTTGCCCACCAGTTTTTTCAAGTTTGGATGGTAACCTCAAGTTTATGTTGTTTTTCGGATTTTGCCCAAATTCATTACACTTTTTTAAATTCCATTAAAAACATACAAAAGAAAATAAACTAAAATTAATAAACAACTTAAAATAGAAAGAATAATTAATTTATTTTAAAAATAAAGTAAAACAGTAACTTTTTAAAATATATATATATATATATATATATTATATTAATTTAAAAATAAATTCGTTAGATAATTTTTAAAAAATTAAAAAAAAAATCAGTGTTTTATTTTATTTTAAAAATAAATAAATAGGCTTAGCATTTTTTAACAAAATCTAAAAAATAAGTTTTATAATTTATTTCAAAAATAAATAAAATAAGGATTTTTAAAATTTTTTTTAAAAAATCACTATTTTAATTTATTATTAAATTGAATAATCAGTTTTCTATTTTTTTTTATTTTTAATATTATTTTATTTTCTTTCTTTTAGTTTTGGGAAATAAATAAAATAAAATGTTATTTATTTATTTTAATAATAAATTAAAATAGTGCTTTTTTTATTATTTAAAAGAGTCCTTATTTTATTTATTTTTTAAATAAAGTATAACACTTATATTTTTAGATTTTGTAAAAAATATTCTAATTCAATTATTTATTTTTAAAATAAATAAAACACTGATTTTTGAATTTTTTAAAATTTATCTAATTTTTTTTTAAAATTAATATAATATATATTTTTTTTATAAAAGTTAGTGTTTTAATTTATTTTTAAATTAAATAAATTATTATTTCTATTTTAAGTTATTTTTTAATTTTAGTTTATTTTCTTTTGTATGTTTTTAATGGAATTTAAAAAAGTGTAATGAATTTGGGCAAAATCCGGAAAACAACATAAACTTAAGGGTACCATTCGAACTTGAAAAAACTGGTGGGCAAAATCCGGAATACCCCAAACCACGAGGGTACCATCCGGAATTTCCCTAATTTTATTTATTTATTTAATTAAAGACTTTATCACCATTGAAAATATTTTAAATTATAAATATTTAAATTATCACACATATCATGTTCTAATTGTAAAATAACCGACCAAAATATTATTTAAATTAAAGTGGTCCCCACTTTAAGTGATCTTGTCATAGTCTTGTAGAAGACTAATTTTTATGGATTCTATCAAAAACTTCATTTTCTCTTTCCTAGTGGCATCAAGATTAGTGCCAAGAACATCCAATGTGGGTGCTCTTAGCGACTCACAGCGGAAACCTGCTAGATAAGAACGAATACTCTCCCCCAACTTGCGGGAAAACAAGTATACGTGCTGATCAATGGGTGCTGCAGCCGGACCCAACAGTGCAAGCTCCTCCTGGAACTTCGTGTTTGCCTCTAAGATCGAATGTCCTCATACCCCGCCTCCATGAAGTCTTGTAGTCTCTCTCTCTCTTCCGCGCGGCAGGGTAGAAACGTTCTCTGATGAGACTCCTCGTCTGATCAAACCTAGTGACTCTCGTACAGACTGTCCTCCACCAATATTGAGCCTGCTCTCGGAACAAGGTTTGGACTAATTGTACCCATTGATCCTCTAGACAACATATCAACTCCAACGCGGTCTCAACGTGTCCTAACCAATGCTCCACCTCTAGTCCTAGCTTCCGATCGAATGGGGTACTCTCATGTGTTGAAAGTCTTCAGCCACGAGTCTGGTCTCGGTGCTCTCGGCTCATTCTGAGTCTTGTCAACCTCAACTCCTCTCCCGGTGCATCTGACACCTGAGTCACTCTCTACGATACCTCTGATCTTGCAGGTGCTGGCAGGTTTGAGACAAGTCCCCTTGTCCTAACTACCTCCTCTACTTGCCGGACGTACTCCCGGAACTCTGTTGCTCTCATAGAGACGCAACATAACTTAGCTGACTGTGCTATATGTGCTCCTGATCTAATGGCAGTCTCATTCCCGACCTCGAGAACTGCACACTCAACAACCTCCTCAACTTTGTCCTTAATCACTGGTGGCTCAACAATGGGGACACGTTCCCAACCTCGCGCTGCTGGAGGTCTACCTCCTCGTCCGCATCCTCGGATGGTAGGATTCTTATTGTCTCTACCCCGCCCAGATGGAGGAAGAGGTGAACGACCTCTACCTCGTCCCATAGTCATTACAATCCTAGTACGTGCCATCTACACGGGGTGTTATCATCTAATCAGGCCAATCTAACGTAGCATGCATAATCAAAAGGTCCAAGACATTAGAATATAAAAGTCTAAAACTGACAAGCTAAGTTGGTGGGAGGTAGGGGTGGTTCCCCGTACTTCTATCCCAACCCGACTATGCACATGCTTTTGAAAATAAAACTCTTTTGAAAACTTAGACCCCTTTCGGGTTCCATTTTATACATTTGGCCTTTTAAAAGATTACAAGTGTCATTGTTGCCAACCTACCTCTGATACTATGTTGTAACACCCCAAATCTAAGACTCGGTGTGCTACAGGTTAGAACCTCACAATTTGTCCCGACCCTAGCTCGAAAAAAATATTACCGGACCTTACAACAATGCACAAATGTCAAAATACCAAAATTGAATATAATAGATGCAATGTCATGATAAACAACAAACCCTCGACCGAGTATTACAATAATATCCAACTACATTTTTAGAGTCAATAAAGATATAAAAACAATAAACCACCGCCCGTCGTACATCGTACGGGAACCCCGACTGACCACACCATTCGGATCACTCGACAACTACCCTATCCTACAAAGCATCTAACAACACGAATAACCGTTAGCTAACAATCTATATATAAGAAGAACACATAAGCACAAACACACGTAATGCGGAAATGTAAACAAAGAGCATGTTATCACATAATCCGTTTATAATCTTTCTTTAGGTCATACACTCTTAATACATTTAATCTTGTGGCACGAGAAGTCTAAGACTCTCGCCTCCTTCCCTTTATCCAGCTGGAGTGAAACGGCGCACTTTCTAGTATATCATATGGAGTGGATCAGTACCCTCTTCGTATACCATGTTTGGCATTGTCGAGGAGAACCTCTCGGTCTCCCTCAAAAGTTGAGTAGACCGCCTGTCACACTTGAGCCAATAATATGTCGGTAGACTAATCAATTAATCATATTATAACACATATAGCAAACACCACTCAGGTACTCAACCAATATAGGATAGTAGCAAAGTAAACCCAAATGACTTACCTGTATCTAGGTAATCAAGCTATCAACAACTTTCAGTTCCCGCAGGAATATACTCCACCACCTGATCACAAGGACACGTGAGTCAATCAATTATCCAACACTAGAAGTCTCGAACGTCTAGGTCAACCATGATTCTAAAAACCTAAGCTACATCGCAAAACCATCCTAAATCCATCCCAACAATATCCAAAAACTATATCAAGTAGTTTTTCTCCACTTTTCATATCTCAACAAAACCTTCAAAACAATGGCAATACGAATCACAGACCCAAAAAAATGTACCAGTTGTAGATGGCAAATGCAAGTTTCGATCTCAAGAAAGAATGGAGACAACCGTAGTTAAGATGAGAGAAAAACATAAACAACATCCGTCATATGCATTTTACAGATTTTTGAAGACAAATTTGTGCATATTAACAACGAGTTACAGAAAGAAGACAAACCATACGAAGCTTTGACAGTTGAATGACGATGACAGTTGATTTTAGGAGTAAACCACCGACGGAAGACAACTTCAACAAATAAGACTCCATGAACGTCTTTTTCAGAAAAAAGCGGATTTTAGTTATGGAGGTTTGAGATACGCAAGAGGAAGAGCCAAAATTTTCGTATAACATTAAATATTCAATTACTAATTATATTCTTTCCTTTTTTGACAGTTTTTTTTTATGTCTTTTACACGTGTGCCTTTAATTAGATCTAATATTAACAACCAATATCCATTTTATTTATCTTTTTTTAATCCAAAAATGAAGGGACCTATTTAATAAATTAGATACAAAAAGGGCTTCAACACACCAATTTTCTCATTTTGAATTTACTTGGTACGGAATATGAACGCTTAGCGTTGACGCTCAACGTGGGTGCCGTTAGTTGGCGCCGGCGTCCGAGTTTGAGCGCCAACGCTAAACGCTTGTGTTTTTTTAATTTGGGCGCCGGTGCCCTTTTTTATTATTTGGGCACTAGTAAAATCAAATGCAGAAGGTAATCAATTCACTAAGAACAAACTTGTAAATCACCAAGGGACCGAATGAGTATCGAAGGAGAGGAGAAGCGTCACCAAGGAGGGGAGCGAAGTCTTTGGAAGGGTAGCGTCACTAAGGGACCGAAGGATGGGAGGAGGTCGCATGAGAGTTGCGATTTCAAGATTCTGGAGAAGGATGGGAGCACGTTGTCGGGGGATGGAGAGCGATAATGTGGAGATGAGCGGAGCACTTGTGCCTTCTGAGTTTTCAACCTATTTTAGGGTTCAAAAGCTGGCACCGAGCGCTTGCGCTAAAAAAAGAACAGGCGCCAGAGCCTAGCGCCGACGATTTTTTAAAGGCAAGCATTGGCGCCGAGCGCCATCTGATTGTGAAAAGAATAATTGTTAGTAAAACGAATACCGTGCATTTAGCTTTTTCGTTTAACACATCTAATTAATATGAACAAGGTGCACGATCATGTTGCTCATTCATGCACGATCGTGCCCCTTGTATGCACAACTATGATGCACGAACACGGATACGAGAAACGGATACGGCGGAAAACGGGAAAGCGGCAATCCAAAAAACATAGGAAACGGGGACATGGCGAGGAAGACAAATAAAATATAATTTTAAAGCTTTTTGTATAAGTAATTCATTTATCATAATGATTAACATACATATTAAAAATTCAATGACATATGACTATATGAGTAGATTAATACATTATCGTAAGTTCGTGACAACAAACTAACCCAAACTAAAACATAATCAAATCGTTTCAAATTCAAATACATTCTTAGAAACAAACATTTTAAGTCTTACAAAACACAAAATTAAACATACTTAGTCTTACATGTTACATCAAATAAAATCACAAACCACGTCTTAAACCAAAACACAAACCTTAACCAACTTAACCAAGTCACAAACAAAGTCACAAAATACAAGATCATTCTATCTCTTCAAGTAGCACATCCTCCATCTCTGCCTCGTCAAGAGAGAGATTTCCAAATTCATCACCACCAAAATCCCACATTTTAGATTGTCCTTCTGCATAAGCCTTGGTGTTCCTTGATAAAAGGCAGATATTATTATGAACAAAGACCAAATCTTCAGCACGCTTTGGAGTTAACTTATTCCTCTTCAAAGAATGAATAAAAGAATAAGTACTCCAATTCCTTTCGCAACAAGAAGAAGAGGTAGGTTGTCTAAGCAATCTCATAGCTAAGGTTTGAAGAAGTGGTGTTGATGATCCATATGATCCCCACCATTTTACCGGGTCCATTGAAAATCTCATTCTAAGAGCATTTAAATCACAAAATGGACCCAATTCAAGAGAAAATTCAGCATACTCATCCACAACCTTATCATAATCATTGAGATCTGGATAGAGCATTTGAAAACATTTCTTTCTTTCCATTGAGATCTCATTATCTCTATGTGGAGCCAATCTAGCCGGTTTCTCATCAAGCCATTCTCTACTATAATACCTACAAGCAAAAAAAAAAACAAGTATAAAATACTAATTACAATATGATAGCATGATAAAATCAAGATAATATTTATACATTGAAAATAAATTATTACCTAGGGTGGAGAGAATGTGCTAGACAATGAAGGGGTGTGTTACTCTTTGCCCAACGAGCAACAAGAATGGAATGCACTACAACCCATAATAAAGAAACTTGAAACTCATCCAAGTCTTCATGCTCATAAATCACCTTCTCCACATTATCAACTATAGAATCCCACATCTCATACACCAAATCGAGGCAAGCATTATCAGTGTCACAAGCCCTAATCATGTCATATATGGGAGTTGTAATAGCAAGAATGTAATCCACCTTTATCCACCACTCTTCATCTAATATTGTGTCTCTTACAAACTTTGCTTTATCTTGATTATCCTCCCGATATGATGTCCATTGATCACAAACAACCATGTTTTCCAATGCACTCTTGATGCGTCTAAAAATCTTTAAGCATTATAACAATGGAAGCAAATCGAGTTTCCGCAACAGAAAGCAACTTCAAAGAACTAAACCGGCTATAAATAGACAATCTCATACCATGATTCAAGATGAAGTTCTTTATTTGGACAATATCATTGTGAATTTTTATGATCCAATGGCATTCAACATATGTATCTAGATTATTCTCCACATTCTTTGCAACACATATATTATTCAAAGCAAGATTAAGATTATGAACAACACAAGATGTCCAATAGATGTGAGGATAAATACCTTCAATGATTTCTCCAGCTCCCGTGCAATTTCTAACATTATCAGTTACAACTTGAACCACATTTTGATGTCCAACTTCATCAATTACCTCTTTCATCTAATTAGAAATGAATTGTTTATCCTTAACCTCACCTGCACAATTCACACCTTTGATAAACATTGAACCCATCTCAGAATAAACCATAAAGTTGATCAAATGCCTCCTTTGTGGATCACTTCACCCATCAGTGACAATGGTGACCCCTTTTGCTGGCCAACTGTCTCTAATTGGTTGTAACTATTGATCAACATGCTTTTTTTTTTTTGCTTCCAGCAATGTAGTTCTTAACTTGTTATACCCCGAAAGCACATAACCCTCTGACTTGGTGTCCTTTGATGCATAAGTAAAAGCTTCAATAAAGTTAGGATTCTTTGCTAGGGAAAAGGGCAAGCCAACTGTGTAAAACATTCTAGCAATGTGACAATCCAAAATATTTCTATTAGCAACATCATAACTTTTCCCCATCGGCGTATCATAAAATTTTCTTTTTTTCGATGAATCACTATTATCAATTCCACTATCAGTAGCGTCACAAGGAAGAGATACAGTCCTTGCCGGATGACTTTTTGCAATAAAACCTTCATCTAATTTCTTCATTTCACTAATATCACTCGATGAAACTTTCTTACAAACAGCACTTCCCTTATTTAAAATTTTTAGAAGATGAGCTTTGACCCTTGTGTAAGTACCTTGTTTAACTTGGTTGCAATACTTGCACTTCCATACCCAATTGCCTCTTCCTACCGAAGGCTTCGAAATTTTGTCAACATAACCCCAAAGAGGACGTTCTTCATCATTTGCATTCGATGAAACACTTCCGGTAGTAGTGCTACGACTGCCTTGTTGTGAGCTTGAAGAAGGCATAAATTCTGCAATAGTAAAATTAACTCAATTAAGTGATCATTGTTCGCCACTTAGCGTGCGTGCAAAAAAGCTTTAATTATAAAACTAGAAATCAAGCAAGCGAACCCGCAGTGTACGGATCGATATAGTCGAGCAAGAATTCCAGAGTATCGAACACAGGGATTTGGGGGGTTAAATCCAGTTATAGATTATCAAGCAAGTAAATGTATGAAGCTTTTCAAATTATTGGGAAAACAACAATCCTAAAGATCCAGGAATCCAGCTGTGCCAATCAATTCAAGATATACTAAAGATATAAGGACAGAGTTGAGATATGCAAAGGTATACGAATGTAAGGTAATCGTACGGTGAAGTTCTAAAAACCCTGTATGACCCACCTAAAAGACACTCTCTATAAAGGTTGTTGAAGCTTCAATATAGAAAAGATCTAGAGGTAAGAATTAACGTCAAATACCCAAACTTGTAATCCAAGGATCAAGACTAACTAAATCGATTAAGGTTGTGACATTCACAATCGAGGTAGAGGTTGTTGAGGCTTCACTACCACCTAGAAAAGGCAAGCCAAGACTAAGTTAAAGAAAATCTTTAACTTTGGATTAAAGTAAAAGCAAGTTCGTAAACTGACACAAAATTACGGATAGTTCTTGATTCCACGGTCGTGGAAGCTCAAGAACAGACCGTGGATTAGGTTCGTCGGCGATTCTCTCTAACTCTCAGGGTCCAATCAAATTACGATCGATCTATCATCATCTAAGCCACAACTATCAACCCTTCACCTTAGAATTGCTAAAGGGTTTTAGCCAACAATAGTCATATTGATATCAATTTCAAGGTTTAAAAGAATGAAAAATGAAAACTTCCGAAAACCTTCAATAACTTTCAAGTCAATCTCAAATCCATAAATCAAGAACAATAATATCAATAGTTTCGGAATAACACAAGCAATCACAATCTTAGATAAGAACGAAGAACGGGATGTCAATCCGTCTTCTAATCAAACCTAAAGATGAAGCGTAACCTCCTTGCGAACAATCTTCCAAATCTTCAACTCTTCCGTCAATCCGGAAATCTCAATAGCAAAGCGCAAATCTCTCAATCACAATCTCCGCAAAAGCGTAAAACTAGGGTAAGCCGATGTGTAAGCCTAAGCAGAGGTGACGGAATCTCTCTTCTTCCGTCCTTTTATAGGGTAAGATAAAATATTGGCCCGGCCCATTGCGTAGAAGATCGTGGCTTAAAATATTGCGTAAAAGATCGCCAAGATCACGGTCGTGGAAGGGTTCCACGCCCATAATTTAGAGCGTGGAAGTTGGTCACGGTTTGTCACAACCCTCCACGGCCGTGTAAGTTGCTGGAATGCACCACGCCTCTCTTGCCAAGGTTCCACAGCCGTATTTTAGAGCGTGGTTTAGAGGTAGAACGTAATTTTCCTTAGCCTCGTGCTATTCTTCAAGTTAGCACCATCCTTAGCTCCTAGAGATGACCTCAATCCTTGGACATGCTCAATCAAACTCCATTCTCTCTCAATCCGTTCGGAATTAGCTCTAAATCGCCTACAATCAACACAAAGCTTATGTAGACCTCTATATCGATAAAATAGATAAACTAACTCACAAATGCTTCAATGCTTTATCAATGACTACCTATATGGATGAAATACACTTAGAAAACGTGCCTAAAATATCACAATATTTCATGCTAACAATCACCAACACTCAAATAGTGCCTGTAGAGTGTAGAATTGCAAACACTCAAATAACTATCAACAAAGAAGTAAGCACTTAAGTTGTTAAGCAGTAAGCAGAAGCACAAATACTCAAATAGTATTGCAGGCAGTGTAGAGCATAATCAGTAGAGTGTAGAATTACAGTAAGCATTAAGCAACTCAAAACTCAAAACTCAAATTAATCAAGTTAATTAACTAAGAATCAGCAACACAATATTACAACAAGTATTTGACTATCTATAGTTTTGTATATTGAAGAGGAAGAAGACTAGAACTAGAAGAGTAAACAACTTACCTAACGAGACGAAGAGGAAACCGAAAGCTACGACGAGACGAAGGCACTGCGAACTGGGAGATTGACGAAGCTGCTAATTGGGACGACTGGCGAGACGAAGAGAAAACCAGCCGGAAGCTACGACGATGCGACCTAAAGACGAAGAATAGAGGGCCAACGGCCTGAAGAAAGGAACGCCGACGGTCGGTCCTGATGAGCTGCGACGGGTGACGGCGATGACTTCGGAGTGCTAGGGTTACGTTCCCGCTTCCCCAACTCCCCAAGTTGCGATTGACGATTAAGAAAGTGAGTCTGAAAGTGAGAAGCGCGTTTCAATATATTTTTTTTCTTCCTACTAAAGAGCGTTGATCGTGCCTTGACCGGACACGGTTCGTGTCCGGTCCGTGCCTGGCCCGTGTCCGGTCCGTTTCCGGTCCGTTTTCCTACGCCGAACTGTGTCTTGACCGTTTCTGCTCAAGTTTGACCGTTTCTCCAACGTTTCCAGGAGTTTCTATGTGTTTGGGCGTGTCCGATATGCGACACTCCGTCTCTTAGGCGTGTCCGTGCATCATGGATGCACAATCAACACCACAATATGTGTAGCACGATTGGCATCACAAAAGGTCCATAGTTCTGCGTTACATGCGCACGATCATGCACCTTGAAACCCATGTGCGAGACATGTGTCCAAATTAACAACATTGATTATCTTATATGAATACTTATTTGTTACAGGTTTTTACTCTATATCGTAAGAAAAATACTAACCTAATATTGATCTTAACTTGCATAAAAATCCGGTGAGAACCTCTCTTAAATTAAAAAGTGAGAACATCTCGAAGTTCAATCAAAAGAGCATAATAAGACAATATATGAATTAATCACTCAATCATCCCAAAACTAAATGAGAGATTTTAGGAGACAAACTAGTTTAAGACCCAAGCCTTGCACAGGTTTTGAAAAAATATATATGCATATACGTGGACATTGTTTTGTATAAGAGTATTTCTATTTGTTAATAATATATAGATACAACTGTGGAGTAAAAATGTACACAAATTTACAAAACGCCTTTTTCTATGTTTTATTCGAATACAAATTTACAGAACACATTTTATTTATTTTTTATTTGAGTTCGACCCTCTCTTTTTAACCTTTTGATTCTAAGTTATATAAATACCAATATTTGGTTAGGTTTTGGTGATTTGGGCTGCATCCACTTTTGGACGGGTTGCCTACGTACCTCGTTAAAGAGGATCAAGCCTTACGTAGTTCAGTGTGGTGTTTTCATGCATCAGAGAATCAAGTTCAAACCCACATTCTAGGAAGGGTTGCCTAGACGATGACTCAACTATCATTTGCATGACATTTATATCTCGACCATGCATCATAAGATTAAATTAAACCCACCTTCTAGGAAGAGTTGTTTAATTCATCCCGCTATCACGCGCATGATCAAAATTAGTGAGAGATTATTTTATTTTTATTTTTTTGTGACTGAATTTGGTCCTTAGTTACCAAATTTCCTACGTATCCTTTATTAAGAATCAAGTCGTACGTAGTTCTTAATGAAATATTTGGAATTTAAGTTTATGACTTTCATTTTATATAAAAGTCAAATATATATTTGTGATTGAATTTAATACATTTTTTATTTTGTATCAAATTTCCTACGTATCCGTACAAGAAAACGGAATCAAATCATATGTAGTTCTGGATAAGAGATATATGGTTTGGATTTTTTTTTTTGTGAATAAAATCGATGAGCGAATGCTTTATATCGAGTTTAGAAAGCTTGGTGTTTTTTTTGATATTACGTCCAAGATATAAATTAAAATTTATTTTACTCGGACGGATCAACTAAATATAATTAATTTGAGATCGGATTTCCTACGTAACTCAGAACGAGTATCAAGTCATAACGTAGTTCAACACAAAAAGATATACAGTTTGGATTTTTGTGAGGTTAGATTCGATGAGCGGATGCTTTATATCGAGTTTAGAAAATTTGGCGTTTTTTAATTTTAAGTCCAAGATTTGATTCAAAAATACTTTTACTTAGACGTGGCGACTGAATCCAATTTAATTTCTTATCGGATTTCCTACGTAGCTCAGAACGAGCATCAAGTCATGACGTAGTTCCACCTGAAAGACGTATGGTCTGAATTTTTGATTTGCGACTGTACTCAATAATATGTCGAGCTACCTACGTAACCATTTGAATGGCGCAAGTCCTTACGTAGTTCTACATAAAAAGATATTTATTTACAGTATTTAACCGTAAATTTAGGACCATATTTATAAGACTTTGTCTTAATGAGGTCACTTTCCGCGAAAGCTTACTTTGACGAGTTATTTATAATTAAGCCAAAGTTAAATCTATGCATATAACTTTTTTTTAATGTGCTAACTTTGCAAATATATATATCTTTGTGGGTTTGTTTTGTAAATAAACAAATAACTTGATTTGAAAAGGCGGAAAGTACTGCACATTGCAGACTACACAGTACACATTTCAATCTTTATTTGATTTAATTTTTAATTTTTAAAAGTTAATGTGAGCTTTCCACATTTCCCATACATGCATATATATTTCTCTTTACTTTTTATTTTCTTTTTAGTTTAACTTTCCTTTCCTCAATCTCATCTTTCTTCCCCTCTGTCCATATTTCATCTATTTGCAGAAGGAAATAACAAAACTGCAATGGTGAGGACTAGCTCTTGGCATCGGCGAAATGGAAAGACTCATACAAAGTTCCAGATTAAGGAAGGATTGAAGATCAGACCGAGTACGGGATTAACCGTAGAAATGAAGGCTCTTGAGGAATATAAAGAGAAATGCGAGGTTCAATCTACAACTTAATCAAAGACATCAAACTCATGGATCGAAGAAGTCGAGAAGGCCAGGAACATTCCCGTTAAATTTGGCTTTCAATTTTGTGCTCTTATCATTGTCCCTCAAGAAAACGTCATCTCCAATTTCATAATTTGCATCTTTCTTATATCTCATACTCAATTTGATGTTTAATCGTGTTGAATGAGAGTAATTGGTTTGCCCATTGCCCTTTCATACTTTGTGTATAAGTTAAACACCCATGTCATATATGAATTTACGTTCACTGGTACACGGATCGATTACTTCTCTTAAACCATGAACTAATTAAATATTTTATTCTATCTTCTCTTCCAACTGGAATTTTCATGCGTGAAATTTTGGGTACTCGCACGGTACAACATGAAACTTCAGTGTGTAGATAGTAATACTCATGGTCATCATAGATCGATCCGGATATAAGGATCGTCGATCGAAACTAATTATTTTTTATCCAATTGCTAAATCATTGTAGCAGCCGGAAGCAATTACTTCCGAAACGTCTACGAATGGATATAGCGGCCAAAAGTATTTACTTTCGAACCGACTCGACTCGATATAGTGGCCGAAAGTATTTACTTTCGAACCGACTATGATTCAATGTAGCGACCGAAAGTAATTACTTTCGATCCGACTACGACGCTTGACACCAATTTCATTGAAATCAAACAAGTCTTAGGCAAACATGTTAATTATATAGGAAATGAAACAAAGATCCTTTACTGCTCAAAGTGCCGATGCAAATGTAAATTTGGAGAAGATGAGTATACTGCATCATTATCCAACACTCAAATTAGATGACTAATATACCATTTTCTTTACTTTAAAAACAAAGAAAAGAAAACGAGGAGGGATTAACATGTTTGCTAAAGTTAAATGGGTATATGAAATCAAACGTGAATCCAAATTGATTTCGAAAGAGGATTTTTGAACTTGAGAGAAATGAGAGTCTGAAGTAAGAGAAGGAGAAGAAAGAAAAATTAAAAAAATTCAAATCACTCAAGGTTTCAATCCCTACCACGAAATTCGATCGCACAGAACAGTCTTTTCTTTGCACTTCTGTACGTGAATTGCAGTACCTTTTTGTCTTCACTCTCAACTTTTCCTTTCAATTTGAGTCTCTTTTTTTCACTATTACGTGCTAGTAATAGTCTGTGTAAAAACCTCTACTTTAATTGTGCAGATTCATCTCTTTGTATAGAGTAGTTATTGGGAGGAGTTACAGTCACACAATTAACTATCCACTAATCCCATTAACTCATCAACATTAATAGCTTTTGACCATTTTAACATTTTTTTTTAATAGAAACCAATGTAGTGTGAAAACTGTTCCATAATCTTAGCCCCTTTTTTTTAATTACAAATTTATCACCTTGATAGTGAATAAGCTAATTTACTTTTGTTATTTGTTTTAACTTTTAATCAATATTTTTAGGATTTTTTTTTTAATACTTTTGATAGAAGCCTAAAAAATTTTAAAATACAGTTATATGAAATTAACTATACCAAAAATATCTATAGTTAATTTATGAAATTTATATAATTTCATAAATAATTAAATTCATTAAATTTCATTCCGAACAGTTGCCCCCAAACTTTATGCGTGTGAGAAATTGAACGCGTTTAAAGTTCCATGATTATTTTTTGTATGATGCTTCACATTTGAAACCATTAAGTTTCATTTATGCATGCATGAAAGTGGAACATATTGTATATATTTGAATAGTTCCACCAAAAATTAGTTTGGATATGAAATTTGTCCATAGTCATTTGGTCAAGAATATGATGTATGGGTATAAAAACTTTGAACTTTATTGAATATTTTTTTTTTGAATTTGTTTTTTTTAATATTTGATATCTGGCTTGAGGCCTTTTTGTGACGGACAAGTGTTTAGTTTTGAGAGCTTTGTGCCATTGGTTTAGAGACATTATAGGTATCTCTTTTAAAATTTTGGGGCTTCATTGATCAAGTAGTTTGATGACGTTGGTCAATATGATTTATCTCTCTTTCTTTGAGATAAAAAAATAAAGGAGTTTGGAAGAATCTCATTTATTTGTTTGAGGGTATGAGAAAATTCACATTGCAAAGCAACTGTGAATTTGATCAAATTTTTTTAGATAAATTTAAAATTTATTTCTTGAAAGAAAATTATATTTTGAAGAACTTTGGATTAACCATCAAACTTGAGAATGATGTTTAAAGTATAGCAATTTAGGCATAGAAGCCTTCAATTTATCATCTTTCGTAGACGTATTTTGCTTACTCTTCTTTTCTTTTTAACAAGGAAAAGAAAATGTTTTGTTGGTTTTTGTGGCTGCACCTAGCATTTTGAATAGCTAGACTATCTACGTACCCCCATTGTGAGGGATCAAGCCTTCCGTAGTTCTTTTGGAAAGTGATGATTTTTTGTTTATTTTTGTGGCGGCACCTAGCATTTTGATTAGCTAGATTGCCTACGTACCCCCTTTGTGAGGGATCAAGCCTTTCGTAGTTCGTTTGGGAACTGATGATTTTTTTTGTTTTTGTGGCTGCACCTAGCGTTTCGATTAGTTAGATTGCCTACGTACCCTCTTTGTGAGGGATCAAGCCTTTCGTAGTTCTTTAAGGAAACTTATGATTTTTTTTGTTTTTGTGGCTGCACCTAGCATTTCAATAGCTTGACTGCCTACATACCCTCTTTGTGAGGGATCAAGCCTTTTCGTAGTTCTTTTGGGAACTGATATTTTTTTTTGGGTGGCTGCACCTAGCATTTGAATAGCTAGACTGCCTACGTACCCTCTTTGTGAGGGATCAAGCAGTCCGTAGTTCGTTTGGAAACTTTTTTTTTTAAGCCCTTTTTTCTATACACATCACCAAAACAACTCGAATCCACCTTCTATGAAGGCTTTTTCAAGTTATTTCACTATCATTTGTGTACAATGGCCTTTTTTTTTCTTTTCTTTCTTTCTCTCTTTTTTTTTCTTACATCAAGTAAAGAACTTCCTTATAAACTTCCCATTTACACAAGAATATAATATCTTGCCTTCATTGTTTGAAAGCTCGTAAGCTTCTTTAGGAAAAATCTTGGTGATAACATACGGGCCCTCCCATTTTGGCTCAAATTTTCCTTTTGATTTTCGGTTAATGACAATTGGTCGTCTTACTGTAAGGACCAAATCACCCACTGCAAAGGATCGGAACTTGACTCGTTTATTAAATGCACCAGCTATTTGAGCTTGGTAAATTTCGAGTCTTTGTTGTGTCGTCAACCTACACTCGTCTAATGCTTCGAGTTCAGCTAAACGGACTTTGACATTTTCCTCGGGATCAATGAATTGTACCGCAACCCTAAGGGAAGGTAATTGTACCTCCAAAGGTAAGACGGCTTCAGATCCAAATACCAAATTGTTTGGCGTACATCCGGTAGATGTTCGAACTGTTGTCCGGTATGCCCATAATGCTTCATGCAATCTTTCATGTCAATCTCTTCTTGATTTTGACACAATCTTCTTGAGAATTTTGCATAGGACCTTATTAAATGCTTCAGCTTGACCATTCGAGGATGGATTGTAGCTTGATGAAAAACTGTGTTTGAAACCGAATTTTTCAGCTAGTTTCACCATTACTTGATTTTTGAAATAGAGGGCATTGTCCGATATTATCTTCAAAGGAACTCCATATCGGTATATCAAATGGATTCTGATAAAGTTGGCAACTTCTTTTGCCCCCACTACTTTCAATGGTAAAGCTTCGGCCCATTTGGAGAAATAATCAGTTGCGGCCAAAATGTATTGATGACCCCGTGATGATGACGGATTTATAGGCCCTACAACATCAAGACCCCATGCATTGAAGGGCCAAGACAAGATTCTCGGATGAAGGAGTTAAGGAGGTTGATGAATGAAATCACCATGAATTTGACACGCATGACACGTCTTAGCAAAATTCATTGCGTTTTTCACCATGGTCGGCCAATAATAGCCTAGCCGCTTAACTTGATCAGCTAACTTAGGACCACCTTGATGTGCCCACATACTCCGGCATGAGTTTCTGTGAGAATATATTTTTCTTCTTCTTTTGATAAACACCGAAGCAATACACCATCAAAGGCTCTACGATACAAGGTATCATTTTTCAACAAGAAACGTGGTGCCCGCCGTTTGATATCCACTTTCTTTTTGGCATCATCAGGTAAAATCCCATGTCGAAGATATTCAATGATTGATTATCGCTAATCAGGGTCTTCATCAATCTCATATACCGAGACAACATGCACTTCTTCGGTTGAGTTGATTCGGTCTAAAGCCGATGAAAGCAAATGACGCTCCCCAATTGTGATTTGAATCTCTCTTTCATAAGGTAGTGTTAGGGATTCCGCTAATTTGGATAGGGCACCAGCCTTATCATTTCCGGATCTTGAAACATGCATTACCTCTATTTGATGAAATTGTTGCATGAGACATTTTGCTCTTTCATGTAAATGAACTAAATTTGGGTGTTTTACTTCATATTGTCCATTTATTTGTCTAATGATCAATTGAGAATCACCAAACACCTTTAATGGATCAATACGCAACTCAAGAGCTATTTCAAGACCGATTATTAATGCCTCATATTCTGCCACATTGTTTGTGCATGTCTCTAAAAGAGCGAAGGAGTATGGCACCAAGCCGCCATAAGGAGTGATAAATACAATACCAACTCCAGATGCTTGCTTTTTCGCCGCTCCGTCAAAGTATAATTGCCATAAAGTTTCCTCAACCATAAGAACTTCTTCATCTGGTAAATCATATGATAATTCTTCATTGTCCGAGGTTGGATGAGCAGCTAAAAAGTCAGCAATGACTTGTCCTTTTACTGCCTTTTGCGACACAAATTTGATGTCAAAAGGAGCTAATAACATTGCCCACTTGGCTAATCTTCCAGACAACAATGCTTTTGATAAGATATATCTTAGCGGATCATCCTTTGAGATCAAGGTGATTTGATGGGTTAAAAGATAATGTCGTAACTTTTGAACGGCAAACACCAAAGAAAGATATATCTTTTCCATAGCAGAATAATTGTGTTCTGCCCCTACCAAGGTGCGGCTGATATAGTATAAGGCATTTTCTTTTCCCTCATCATTGTTTTGAGCCAACATAGCCCCCAAGGACCGCTCAAGAGCCGCAGTGTACAAGATTAAAAGCCTTCTTGATATTGGTGCCATCAAAATTGGCGGATTCATCATATACTTCTTGATGCTATTCAAGGCATTTTGGCATGATTGATCCCATATAAATGGAGTATCTTTCTTCATTAACCTTAGAAATGGTTGACATCTTCCGGTTAAATTCGAAATGAAACGTCGGATGTAAGCAAGTTTTTCTTGTAAGCCCCGAAGCTCGCGGAGATTCCTTGGAGGAGGCATATTCATGACTGCCTTAATTTTATCAGGATCAATTTCAAATCCCCGACCCCAAACGATAAAACCATGAAATTTGCCGGATGTCACACCGAAAGCACATTTGAGGGGATTCATCTTCAACTGGTGCTTGCGTAGCCTTTCAAAAACCCTTCGAAGATCATTTGGGTGATATTCTCTTTCTTTTGTTTTGACAACTAAGTCATCCACATAACACTCAACTGTGTTATGAAGCAAATCCCGAAATATAATTGTCATGGCTCTTTGATAAGTTGCTCCCGCATTTTTCAAACCAAAAGGCATTACTGTATAACAATAGGTGCCTTGAGGTGTTCGGAAAGCGGTTAGCTCTTCGTCATGAGGATCCATTTTAATTTGATTGTATCCCGAGAAACCATCCATGAAAGACAAAGCCTTGAATCCGGTGGTGGCGTCAACTAATAACTCGGTTATAGGTAATGGAAATTCATCTTTAGGGCATGCTTCATTCAAATCCCCAAAGTTCACACAAATACGAAGTTGACCATTTTTCTTCCTCACCGGAACAATGTTAGCTAGCCAAATCGGATATTGGACCTCACAAATGCAACCCGCCTCAATAAGCTTCTTAACCTCAATATTGATTTGGACTATCAACTCAGGACGAAAGCGGCGTTGTGCTTGTTTTACTGGCTTTTTCTCTTCAGAGATTGCTAGTTTATGTATTGCCACTTCCGAGTCTAAACCAGGCATATCCTGATAACCCCAAGCAAAAACTTCTTTGTACTCCTTGAGAAGTTCTTCATAGATTATTTTTTCTTCATTAGTCAACAATGCACTAACAAGGACGGGTTTAGGACACTCAAGAGTGCCTAAATTGATTTCTTGAAGATCATCAACTGTAGCTTGTCCACCATCTTCCATTTCTGTTGGTACTGGTTGAACTGTATTGATGAATTCTTTTGAATCCTCCTCTATATCAACAGACACCATGTTCACCTCTTCTACTTCGGCATTCATGAAATCTTCATTTGGCTTTTGCACAAGCAACCTTGCTTTCTTCTTTTTCTTACTGATCCTCCATTTTTTTGATTTGGTTTGATTTGTTTTTAGGCCTATCAACATATTCAAGCCTTTGAAAAACAAAATCTCTTGTTTCTCCACTTGTTGAACCGGTTTCAAGCCTATCAAATACTGAAATCCGAGATGTTGATGTTTTATCTTCGAGAAACAAGCTTTGCTCCTCCGGAGTCAATGTCATAGGCTCTTCAAAACTCGCTGTCAATATACCCCCTTCGTGAGAAACATTCAAGTTTTCTATACCGTCCTCATTATAGGGGTTATATGGAGCTTTGTTTTTTGTTAAGAACTTCGAATTTTTCACTTTAACTTTGAACTTCTTGTTCATCTTCCTTGAAAGTGATTTGGAAGGAGGATTATTGGCTTCAACTTTTAAAACTACCCTTTTGTTATCACTTGTTTTAAACCCGAAGAACCTTTGAATGACCAAAGTCGTTTTTGGAATAGACTGGTCAATTCTCCGTAGAGGAAAGGTGTAACTTGTCATGAGAGAGTTCATAACCTTCTCTACCGAGTTCAAGGGTTTTTGCCCGGCTTTCCGACTATCTTTTGGTGTGTACTTAAACAACACCTTAGAACATGGATCACCTTTCTCATTCTTCCCGTTCAGAGAAACTTTTGGTGCTTGGTGAACATTATTAGTATTTTTACCATTGACAATCTTCATGGGCATGTTTGAGTTGAAACTAACCGCCTTATAAAACTTGGCATCGGCATAATTAACGCTTTCTCCGTGAAAAGGGTTTGGGTCGCCCCGAATAATCCTTTCATTTCCATTATCATCAGTGTATTTCAAACATTGATGAAGAGTAGAAACAATGGATTTACTAGCATGAAGCCATGGTCGACCAAGTAAGGCATTATATGAGGTGTCCGCATCTATGACATGAAACAAAACATCTTTATAAAGATTGTCAAGAACAATCTGTAATGCAATGGTACCCATGGCTTTTTGTCCAACTTGATTGAAACCTTGGATGGTTAGCAAAGTAGGAGATAAGTGTGCAGTTGTCAACCCCATTGTCCTTAGTACCCTTAATGGAAGAAGATTTACCGCGGATCCACAATCCAAAAGGATTCGATTGACCTTTGTATCCCCAATAGTGCCCGTAACATATAATGGCCGATTATGATATTCATTCCCCAATTGAAGATCTTCATCCGAAAATATTATACAAGCCATGCATGAGGCACATTGAGTTGACGAGGATAATGAAATATCATTAACCTCCACCATTTCGACTTGTTCTTTATAATCATCAAGATCCATAAGGGCTTGAATTAACACCTTCCTCAATTCATTTGACATTTGTAAGGCATCATAAACACTCAAGCGTGCAGGAATGCGCTTCAAGTGACTAATGACGTCATATTTTACTTTCTCTTTGTACGGAGCTTTATGAAGCGAAACCGGTACGCGAGAAGTGGATTCTTTTTGTAACGCCTCAATTTCCTCCACATTTTTCTGAGGTAGTTGAGAAGTTTCTTTATCAAGACGTTCATCAAAATTTGTCACTTTTGAATGTTCATTGGAAATCAATTCTTTCTCCTTTCTTTTTTCATTGGGATTTGGAGATAAAAGTTGACGTCCGGAACGAAGAGAAACTGCATCAACTTCTGGTTCCTCCTCTTCACATATATCGGCCCATGTGGTCATGCAACATTGAGCAACTTCATTGCCCCAAAATGCCTCATCTTCTGAAGGTTCTTCATCATCATAAAATTTCTTTGGGACAAAATCTTTCAGGGTAACCGGTACCCTCTCAGGTTGAACGTATTCTTCCTTAGAGTCAGAATTTGGCTTCTTTTCCTTCTTGTTTTTCTTCTTTTTGTTCTTCTTGTTTTTCTTTTTCTCGGGTTTTCTTCCAATCATTCTAAACCCTGGAGAACTCAATTTTTGAGTGGCTTCTGGCCGAGTCTTTCGAGTTACACAAGTTTTCCACTCAAAATCACTATCAATGTCAAGATCATCATCATCTGAAAACAGATCTTCGATATCTGAGCACGTCATGATCTCATATAGATTTGGGACCCCGGGACCATCTCTTGGCATATTAGGGTATGCCCAAACAATGCGGATATCTTTTCCACCATCTACTAAAAATTGTACGGGTATTGCCATCATAGGTAAGGAAACCGTGGGATTACCGTCATCTTTATTTGACCCAGATGGTTCTTCGAGTGTATTGGAAATCACCAAATTATCCGCATCCACTAAGGATGTAGTATTTGATGAAGCCTTTGGAGCTACCGAGTCTTCACCTTCAATCTCGATTTCTCCTTTGTTAATCATCCTCTCAACTATATCTTTGAAGACATAATAATCTTTTATAGGGTGACTAACAATTTGGTGATAAGGACAATACTTTGGATCATTTATCCTTCCAACTTCATTTGGCCTTTTTGACTCTGGAAGTGTAAGAAGCTTAGACGACATCACCTCATCGAAAATCCCTTGGACATCATCATCATCAAAAGGATATTTCTTTTGCTTCCTTTCGTCAAGAGTGAGTCTTTTAATGACCTCTTTAGCTTTTCCTCTATCTTGATTTTGGAAATTATTTCCGGTGAAGACATTATTTCCGGGTTTAATAAAGGTTGTCATAGACTCTCCCTTTTTAAAGGGTCTTTTCCCTTCATCTCTTTTGAGTTCATTTGCCTGAGGACGATATGATTTTGCATCACGCCGAGCCAATTGTCGTTCAACATTGCAAGCCTTTGAAACTAAGGCATCAAAAGAACGAGGCTCGGCACTACCAACATGCACTACTAACTCAGGAATTAAGTTATTAGTACACATCTGGACACATGCCTCTTCACTTAGCTTTTTTGAGCATTGAAGTCTCAAGCTTCGCCATCTGGCGATAAAATCATTTGAAAGCTCATTTGACCTTTGAAAGGTATTAGCAAGATCCATAATGGATACCTTTGCCTTAGAGCTCACTGTAATAACCGAAAAATTTAAACTCTGTTAAGTACCGGAACAAATCAGATTTCGATCCGCCAATTTTTATTCTTTTAAATAAAAATTAACGATAATAAATTCTATCATTTTATGTGACCTTGATTCACATAAAATGATAACTTAAATAATTCAGTAAATAATTCCGTAGATAATCCCGTAATTAATTCCGTACCTTTAACGGTTTCGGGTGATTAATTAATCTTTCAGCCTTTGGTTTATTTGATGAGTTGGCCCAAAGGACCCGGCCCAAAACCATTTACAACCAGCCCATTATCTAACCATTTCTTTAAACCTAATTAACTCTAACCTAATCAACTTAACCCTAAACTAACCGATAACCTAAACGTTTCATTACCTATCCCTGTGAGACGACGTACTGCCGCTTGCCGCTTCTACCCTGCGGAACAATCCACAATCTTCCGAACCAGTATCAACCGCGAGCAAGTAGCAACACCACAGCACCCGGGTCCCATCCGCCGGTTCTGCCGACCACCAGCAGCAGCAACCTTTCCTCTGCAACGGAACCTGCTTCGTCTTCAGCGGCCGGGTTAGTACCGAGTCTTTCCCTTCCTTCTGTAATACCCTCCACCTCACGAACCACCTCTTCTGTACACTCAGATCTCAGATCTTCACAACCTTCTGCAACCAACAAATCAGGCCGGGATTCTCGTTGCTGCGCTCCAAGGGACTGCACGTCTCCAACTGTTGCCGAAGAGAGGAATCTCCAACTGGAACGTGCCTCTGCTCGCGCCAGGAACCTGCCCAGATCGACGGAAGACTTGCACCAACCTGTTGTAGGCAGATCTCCGGTAAGCCCGACTGAATCGCAGCCCTTCCCCCTCTGTTTTCTTCGACTTTCCGGGCTAAGTGGAAGTCGGCTATATTTTTTTGAGACCTGCAGTCCTAAGTCTAGAGGAGTGGTGCAACGGTGGAGGGCGAGCGAGCCAGCTTCTAACCTTCTGTGACATCCAACCTGTAGAACCGAACCGATCTGCAATTCCTCTCCGAGTGTGTGACGAGTAGGCTAGACTGGTGAGTAGTTTCCGCCTCGATGCACTGTCGTATGTTGTGTATAGAATTACAGATGTAAAAGAGTGTTGAATATATGTAGATATATATATAGGTGTAGGGATGCTGAGTGTATATAGTATATACCTGTTTGAGCAGTAGGTATAAACATGCTTATGTAGGAATATAGTACATAGAGGGGTATATGTAGAAGTACGAGTTGAAAGATAAATAGCTATATAAGTAGCAATACCGTGTACTTATATACGTATATATAGGTATGAGATGTGAGATATAAGTGTAGATATATGAACAGGTAGAGCGTATATATATACAAAAGTATATATATACATAGATGGGTAAGAGTACCGTATTATATACGTACGTACATATATGTATAAGAGTAGAGTAACTGGAAAAAGGTTAGTGTGGTTCTCTTTGACGAGAGTTTGAGATTAACCTTATAACCTCTAGGAAACTGTCCTAGAATAACCAGATTATGGAAGTAAGTTCTAAAAGAAATATTAGAAGTTAAGAATAGACTTTTGAGAAATTGCGGGATTTAGGGTAAAATAGTCATTCTACCTTAAGAGGGCCTTTTTCGTAATTCTCCTCATGAGTAGTACTTCTTAGAAGTTGTAACTTCTAAGAGTATCGGATGCGATTTTGATCCACGTGCCTTGTGTGACAGGCGTTTGAGTTCTACGGTTACGGATCGAATTGAGAGTTGAGAGTGGTGATTTGATTCAGGTAAGTCCTTGCGATTTACTTAGCTGGTTTCTGGATATTAGTTGGGTGATAATGGTTGCGTGTGTGCAATGTGTGTTATAATAAAAATAACAACTTGTTAGGACGACCGTGGTTATTATGTTTTAAGGCCCAAGTGCGTGTATAACGGGCCGTGACATCACTGCCCAGCTCTGCCAGGAGACTGGGAGGTTCTCTATACCCAGCCCATACAGGTACACGGTGAGATGCATCGGATCCATTCCTGATGGTTACACGGGGGCGGAGGCGAGGTTTGGGAATCCCTCGTGTCACAAAATAAGTATCATTAGTAAGAGTGAATCACCTAAGTAATGATAATAAATGGATTGTTTGAAAGCATGATGAGTGTTTACCTTTGCTATGATGTGTGTGTCTGTGTTATTATTATTCTTCTAATGTTTAGATAACTAGCTAATGGTTGTTCTGTTGTATTTTTAGATTCACCGCAGATTAGAGCACCAGTAATGTCCCGAGTTCTGAGAATTTGGGGTGTTACACTCACAAATTGAGCTACGAATGCTCTTTGTAAATCATCCCAAGTGTGGATTGATCCTGGTTGGAGTTGAGTGTACCAAGTAAATGCAGATCCCTTTAAAGATTGGACAAATTGTTGGATCAACAAAGCATCACTCAATGCGGTCTCACCACATGCTGAGTAAAAATGAGCCAAATGCTCGTGTGGTGATCCATGCATTCCATCAAACTTATCAAAAGTTGGTCTTTGATAACCGGGAGGGAATGGTATTGAATCATATTGGATCGGATATGGCTTTCTATACCCGAGTACTGGAGGGTTTTGTGACACTTGGAATTCTCGGATTCCTTGGGCAATCATTTCCCTAATCTCTTGTGGGGAAACGGGCGAGCTACCACCAGGACTTTCATCATATGTTCTTACTGGCTCATGTCGACTAGCATTAGCTTGGTTTTCAATTTGAGCCATAAGTGTAGCTATTTGAGCTTCCCTTGCGGCTAATGACCTTTGCAAGTCTTGAAGTTGTTCCTCAACACTTGTTGTTCCGGTCATGAACACTTGCATGTTCTTAGATTCATCTTGGGTTACAACTCTTGTTGCTCCTTCCTTTGTAAGAACATGTAGAAATTCCTCCTCTTGAAATAGAGAAGATAAATCTCCATACAAAGGAGAACTTGAGCTTTCTTCCAATTCTCGTTGTGGACTTGGTGGTTGTGAAGTTATTTGAGCATAAGTCGTTGACTTAGCTTTTGATCTTGTAACTGAACCATCACAACAAACAACTTGAGCCTCTTGCGAGACTGAGCTTTTAGAAATACGAAGACTTCTTTCTCTCTTTTGAGTTTTAGGAGTTTCTTCAATCACTTCATTCTCATTTGAATTTTTCATGGCCCGTGAGGGTTTGTTGATTTTAAGCTTTGGAGCTTTTGGTTGATTACCCTCCTCGGAATAAGAAGTCATGTAGACTTGCTCAAATTTGTCCAATGTAATAGGAATTGACCCTACAAGAATTTGCCTTGCGGTAGTCATTGAAAAATTATCCATTGCATGCTTTGAGTTTAAAAGCTCTTTTACAGCTTCACAAAGGATTGTGTTGGCTTGTTTTAGAGCCAATGAGGAAGCTAGTTTACGAAGCGGTCTAGTGTTACGACAGGAACCATTCTTGCGTCCCCTCCTTCTTCGAGACTTGTTCACCTTCTTAAGAGTGTTTTCAGCAGGAATACCAACATGCACACCATTCTTCTTGATGATACGAATGATTGGCCTTGGGACAACCCTAGCGGAAGGCTTTGTTCCATTAAAGCTAGGATAATTGTCATGTCCAACTTTGACATAAGCAGGTTTCCCATTGTTGAACTTGTTGTTGGGCTTTATGCCCCCATGTCCCGAAAGAGCAATGGACGAATTCGGAATTGCATATTCCTCCAAACCTTGAAGACTCTTGAAAGAGTTCTTCAAAGGGATTTCATCATAGATCACATTAGGAGCAATGTCAAAGACAACTTCAAACGACTTGCGGCGGAGCCATCGTCCTCCTTGGATGACGAAGGTAGCCGGGAGTTCATAGAAGTTCACAATCGCCCTTGACGCCATTTCCTTGCAATCAAATAAGATCAAACATTAGTATATGTATAACTTAGAAATGAAAAGAAAGAAAAGGTCCCACTGGGCATGCCAAAAATATGTTGAGTAAAAATGTACACAAATTTACAAAACGCCTTTTTTTATATTTTATTCGATTACAAATTTACAGAACACATTTTATTTTATTTTATTTTATTTGAGTTCGACCCTCTCTTTTTAACCTTTTGATTCTAAGTTATATAAATACCAATATTTGGTTAGGTTTTGGTGATTTGGGCTGCACCCACTTTTGGACGGGTTGCCTACGTACCTCGTTAAAGAGGATCAAGCCTTACGTAGTTCAGTGCGGTATTTTCATGCATCAGAGGATCAAACTTCAAACCCACCTTCTAGGAAGGGTTGCCTAGACCATGACTCAACTATCACTTGCATGCTATTTATATCTCGACCATGCATCATAAGATTAAATTAAACCCACCTTCTAGAAAGGGTTGCTTAATTCATGCTGATATCACGCTCATGATCAAGATTAGTGAAAGATTGTTTTATTTTTATTTTTTTGTGACTGAATTTGGTCCTTAGTTACCAAATTTCCTACGTATCCTTTATTAAGAATCAAGTCGTACGTAGTTCTTAATGAAATATTTGGAATTTAAGTTTATAACTTTCATTTTATATAAAAGTCAAATATATATTTGTGATTGAATTTAATACGTTTTTATTTTGTATCAAATTTCCTACGTATCCGTACAAGAAAACGGAATCAAATCATACGTAGTTCTGGATAAAAGATATATGGTTTGGATTTTTGTTTTGTGGATAAAATCGATGAGCGAATGCTTTATATCGAGTTTAGAAAGCTTGGTGTTTTTTTTTGATATTACGTCCAAGATATAAATTAAAATTTATTTCACTCGGACGGATCGACTAAATCCAATTAATTTGAGATCGGATTTCCTACGTAACTCAGAACGAGTATCAAGTCATAACGTAGTTCTACACAAAAAGATATACAGTTTGGATTTTTGTGAGGTTAGATTCGATGAGCGGATGCTTTATATTGAGTTTAGAAAATTTGGCGTTTTTTAATTTTAAGTCCAAAATTTTATTCAAAAATACTTTTACTTAGACGTGGCGACTGAATCCAATTTAATTTCTTATCGGATTTCCTACGTAGCTCAGAACGAGCATCAAGTCATGACGTAGTTCTACCTGAAAGACGTATGGTCTGAATTTTTGATTTGCGACTGTACTCAATAATATGTCGAGCTACCTACGTAACCATTTGAATGGCGCAAGTCCTTACGTAGTTCTACATAAAAAGATATTTATTTACAGTATTTAACCGTAAATTTAAGACCATATTTATAAGACTTTGTCTTAATGAGGTCACTTTCCGCAAAAGCTTACTTTCACGAGTTATTTATAATTAAGCCAAAGTTAAATCTATGCATATAACTTTTTTTTTATGGGCTAACTTTGCAAATATATATCTTTGACAAATAACTTGATTTGAAAAGGCGGAAAGTACTACACATTGCAGACTACACATTACACATTTCAATCTTTTATTGATTTAATTTTTAATTTTTAAAAGGTAATGTGAGCTTTCCACATTTCCCATACATGTATATATATATTTCTCTTTACTTTTATTTCCTTTTTAGTTTAACTTTTCTTTCCTCAATCACATCTTTCTTCCCCTCTGTCCATATTTCATCTATTTGTAGAAGGAAATAAGAAAACTGCAATGGTGAGGACTAGCTCTTGGCATCGGCGAAATGGAAAGACTCATACGAAGTTCCAGATTAAGGAAGGATTGAAGATCAGACCGAGTACGGGATTAACCGTAGAAATGAAGGCTCTTGAGGAATATAAAGAGAAATGCGAGGTTCAATCTACAACTTAATCAAAGACATCAAACTCATGGATCGAAGAAGTCGAGAAGGCCAGGAACATTCCCGTTAAATTTGGCTTTCAATTTTGTGCTCTTATCATTGTCCCTCAAGAAAACGTCATCTCCAATTTCATAATTTGCATCTTTCTTATATCTCATACTTAATTTGATGTTTAATCGTGTTGAATGAGAGTAATTGGTTTGCCCATTGCCCTTTCATACTTTGTGTATAAGTTAAACACCCATGTCATATATGAATTTACGTTCATTGGTACACGGATCGATTACTTCTCTTAAACCATGAACTAATTAAATATTTTATTCAATCTTCTCTTCCAACTGGAATTTTCATGCGTGAAATTTTAGGTACTCGCACGGTACAACACAAAACTTCAGTGTGTAGATAGTAATACTCATGGTCATCATAGATCGATCCGGATATAAGGATCGTCGATCGAAACTAATTATTTTTTATCCAATTGCTAAATCTATAATACCCGAAATTTTAATTCCGTTTATTTCTGTATATTACCGGATGTCGCCCCGTTGTTGTTTTTTTTTGATACTTAGCATCATATACCATCAGCCTCGAACACCGCCACCATGGGAAATAGTTCCCTCCCGTACACAGCAGGCGTTAGAACATGTCCTCGCTTTCACACAAAAGGCAGAACCAATAAGCACCATCGTCATTGCAGTCGTTGTGGCCGATGTTGTCTCGTACTCCAACGGGCAAGAACGAAAGAACCTCGAGGAGACCACGCCACTAAGCCAACCCTTCTTCCTCTTCTTGTCGGGGAGTGATAACGAGTGTTTCGATCGAGCTTCATCCCGGGGCTGTGAGTCTTCTTCATTTCGCAGTCTTGCTTTTATTGCTCTGAAGTGTTGTAGTAGCATATGTGTAGGTATGTACTAGGAAGGTAGCAGTAGTATGGGGAGTACGAGGTGTGGACGTACGTTGGGGGTATAGTTGTTAGCAAGGACTGAGGCTAGAAGGCTCCAGTCTCATGGATGTAGTCTTCATGCTATCTATGGTTGCCCATCTTGGATTAAGTGTGGTCATAGTTCCTCTTAGTATCGTGGTGTGGTGTGTATAGAGTAGGTGAATTCATTTTGTTTGTTTCCTGCTCTCTTGAGTTTCGAACTAGAGATGTCTAAGTAATCAGTAATCTATGTGACAAGAAATGTTAAGGGGAAAGATCGAAACAGAGACCTTATGTATGCCCTTTTATTTTCAAAAGTAAGGCGTGGAACTGCTATTTTAGGGATAGTCTTTGAGGCTCAAAAATGATCATCCACCGTTGAATTTTTGATATGTTGTAGTTAGATATAGTTAGTTTAATCTATTAAAATTTCAGAACGATTCAACGGCCGGATTTGAAGTTATAAGGTTTCAAAGTAAAGATAGTTGGGCAATTCCTATAAACAGTAAAATTTTGGCTAAGTATGGGATTTATGGATGTTGGACCCAACTTTGGGAATTTATGTAGGATTCTTGACTGAGTATTTTTGGGAGATCTTCCACATTATGATTTGTATGCATATCATAGATGATTCGGGTAATTTTCTTAGAATTTTTATAAGATTATTTGAGTCTCGTATTATAGGCTAAATTTGAACCTTAGTGACCTTTTAAAAGTTAAGAAAAGTGGGTAATCTGTAAGTTCTACTTAAACTAATTCTTAAGAGCTAGATTATGAAGTTAAGTCCAAAAGAAAGGTTTGGGCATTTATATAGGACCTTTGAGAGTTTCGAGACCAGGGGTAAAATGGTCATTTTATCTTAGGAGAGCATTTTAGTAATTTCTCTTGAAGGGATTTTACATCTTAGAAGTTATAGACTTCTAAGAATATGGGATGTATTTTGATCCACTTGCCCTTATGACAGGCATTTGAGTCCCAACAGTTGCGGACCGAGTTGAGATAATGGGAATCGAGTTTCGATTCAGGTAAGTCCTTTGGGCTTACTTAGCTAACTTCTAAATATGAGTGTGAATAATGATAGTGGTGTTTAAATGATATGTATAAGTATACTTAATATTATGATTAATTATCGACCGACCTACGTATTTGGCCTAAGAATAGCGGGCGGTGGCATTTTGCTCAGTTAGCCCGAGGGCGCTGGGGGTTTCTTTAGGGACTAGTCCATACTTGGTTTGCGGGGACGCCACCGGCGGAGGTGTGTCAAACCATCACCAGTTTGATAAGGAACGGAGGCGAGAAACCTTAAGATTTCTCGTGCCACAACTTTAAAAACGGAATAAAGTGAATCACCTAAGTTATCAGATAATAATCGGTTTGTGTGCCAGCATGATGATTGTTTTATTTTGTCTGAGTTGTGTTTGTGCTATTTTTATTCTATTTATATTTGGATTGTTAGCTAACGGTTATTCCATGTTGTAGACTTTGTAGCGATAGACAATTGCAGAGTGATCCGGAAAAGATGCTCAGCCGGGTCCACGTACTCATTAGATGGGGACAGGGAGTCTTCCATACGGCATGCATGTTATGTATATATATATATATATATATATGTTTTGTAAGGCTGTCACATGTGTGCATTCATACAATAAAAGTATTATGTTTTGAAATTGTTTTAAATACATTTGTGCCTTGTTGTAAGATCCTAGTAAAGTTGTTGTTAAACCAAGGTCGGGACCCATTGTGAGGTCCTAACCAGTAGCTCCCCAAGTTCCGAGAACTTGGGGTGTTACAACATGGTATCAGAGCTCCTGGTTGGCAACAATGGCACTTGAAATCTTCTGAAAGACCGAATGTAGAAAATAACTAGAACCCGAAAGGGGTTTGAAAATTTTCAAAATGAATTTCTACTTCAAAATCATGTGCATAGTCGGGTTGTTGGGATAATAGTACGGCGGACCACCATCACCCTTCGTGGATCTCTGCAACTTGATAAGATTAGTAAAATAGCATATGGACTTATAAGATTGTACACTTATGTATGTTATATGGATATGTATGTATATATATATATATATATATATATATATATATATATATATATATATATACATGTAGCATGTTCGCACCCTAAAGGATAATTCCTATTATCCTTTATTTGAGATATCACGATGTTGTCATCGCCTCGTGATAAAATGTTAGTAGGTTTTAGGAGTATCAATACAAGATAGTGGAATCAGACCTCGGAGTAGCGTACTAGATCTAGCAGACCCTCTGTGACTCTTAAAAGTATTCCGAAGGACGGGTGGATAAGAAGGTGAAGATTGTGAGACGATTCTTAACCACAATAACAATTAGATGAGAAAGAATAGCATATCAACTCAAAAAGAAGTAATATGAAGCCGTTCAAGGGACTTAACGGATTGAAGACGAGAGATGAGACTCCAAGATGCATGTAAGTACTGATAAGAGGCGCATATTGAAGAGGAAAATAGCGGAATACAAATCAAACGGGGTAGAGTACAACTACACTTGGCGGGTAAAATGACAATGCAACCAAAGTGGACGACGTCATAGGCAAATATGGGCCTGAGAGTACAAAGAAGATATGGTGTTGACCCCGAGGTGAAGAATTAAAGGAGTTTAAAGACGTGAAATAAGCTTCATCATCATGGAGACGGGTTGACTTCCTCAGAGATGCAAGAGTTACAAGAAATCCTGACGTAAGTATCAAATACAGTAGAAGCCTGAAATTAAGACAACAGAATTCTATAAAGGTGGCATTACAACACAACACCAATCAAAGGAAAGGATGTGGGAAAGTGATTTTGGTGGACTAGAGAGTCCACAATAACTTCTCATTCACATAAAGATCTAAGTTACCAACATTAACGGTCCTATCAGAGAACCGTAAACAGACGATGAACAAAGTAAGAAGAATGGTTAAGACACGCTTACAAGTTATCGTGGGAGACTTGATAAACTCATTGACGACAGATGAATGTGAGGACTAGACTCAGAAGAGTATAGTGATCTCATAAGAGAACAAGAGAAGTGCAGACTTAGAAGGAGCTAAAGGAGTATTAACAAAGAAACTGGAGGAGATAAATTTCACCAAGTGTATCAAACTTCAAAAGAGATAGAAGAACAATAAGTCCGAGATCTTATAGAAGGTTAACTACAGACTGGTTGGTAATAAATGAGATATAACACGTGTGGGTCCACTAGTAGTAACTGGTTGGCAGATAAGGAGGATAACCATAGGATTATGAAAGAATTTTATCGACATCTGGAGAAATCCTTCAAGAGATCCACTGCGACAATTGTGAAGTTAAATCAATACAAGTGCTAGTAACACTGACCAAGTCAAGTCAGTAACTCTTTAAAAAAAATATTTATAGACGAAGAGTTAACGGTCAGAAATGACCCCCTTATATAAATAATGGTACAAAGAGAATTATTGTGAGTATTTGCTTACCTATTAGCTAAGGAAAATTTTACAAATCATAGTTAGTGTAACACCCCAAGTTTCAAAACTCGGGGAGCTACTGGTTAGGACCTCACAATGGGTCCCGACCTTGGTTTAACAACAACATTACTTGGATCTTACAACAAGGCACAAATGTACTTAAAACAATTTCAAAACATAATATTTTTACTGTATGAATGTACACATGTGACAGCCTTACAAAACATATACATATACATAACATGCATGTTGTAAGGGAGACTCCCCCGTCCCCATCTAATGAGTACATGGACCCGGCTGACCATCCGTTCCGGATCACTCTACAACTGTCTATCTCTACAAATCTACAACACGGATAAACCGTTAGCTAACAATCCAAAAAATAAGCAGAATAAGGATAGCACAAACACAAACAAGGTAACATAAACAATCATCATGCTGGCACACAAACCGGTTATTATCTAGTAGTTAAGTGATTCACCTTATTCCATTTTACAGTTGTGGCACGAGAATCTTAAGAGTTCTCGCCTCCGTTCCTTATCCAACTGGGTGTAGGTCTAGCTTACCTCCGCCGGTAGCATCACTACAAACCGAGTGTGGACTAGTCCCTAAAGAAACCCCCAGCGCCCTCAAGCTAACTGAACAGAATGCCACCGCCCGTTACTCTTAGGCCAAGGTATAGGTCGGTATATAAATATTATTAAAATATAACTATAAGCATCTCATTCACACATCACTACCATTATTCATACTCATATCTAGAAGTCAGCTAAGTAAGCCCAAAGGACTTACCTGAATTCAAACATAATCTCGTTATCTCGACTCGGTCTGTAACCGTAGGAACTCGACCGCCTGTTATAAAAGGCAAGTGGATCAATAATATATCCCACTTAATTAGAAGTCTCTGACTTCTAAGATATTTAACTCTATCATCGGCTAAATTACCAAAATACCCTTATACGGATAAATGACTGTTTTACCCCTGGTCCCGAAACTTTATAAAATTCCATAACAAAGCTCCAAACTATTCTTTGGAACTCAAAACCACACTCAAACTCTCAAAGGAAAGTTTGCTATAGATTTAGAGGAGTTAACTACATTCTTGACTTTCATAAAAAGTCGTCAAGGTCCGACTTTGGCTTAAGATATGAGAACCGAATAAAAATATAAAAAGTCTAACAAAAATCTCTAAGTCTTTTATGCTATGAACTCTATCCATAGTAGTCAGAATTTCCCAAAAATACATAATAATCACTTCTACACAAATTCTCAAAGTCAGTTCCTAAACCAGAAATTCAGACTTAGCCAAAAACTGAGTATTTCTTAACTGCTCAGCCAGTCCACTTTGGATCTTCATAGATCTAAATCCAACCGTTGGATCAACCCCAACTTTTGATACACCACACTATGCATGACAATCTATAACATATTAAAAACGGAACGGTGGATTATGTTTCTAAGGTATCCAAACTTAAGCTCAAACATGACTGCACAACCCAGATAATTCCAGCACTCAACAATTTCAGCAACATCCAGAAAACTGTTTAAGGTCTCAACTTCAAAAATTCATAACTCCTCAACCACTTGCTGGATTCATCCCAAATTTTAATATGTTCCACCACAATATGCCAACTATATCATATCCAAAATTCAAGTCAAACAGAGATCAAACTCTTATTCGAAACTATCTCTCAAAACAGCATCACATGCTGTTTTTCCCAACACTCAGCACAGTTATAAAAACTGTGTGAGGAGTCAACTTTGAGACACCATAACTCTCAAACCGTAGCATGGATTCCTCTAAAAGTTTAGTATGATCTACTATACTATATCAACTATAACTTGTCAAAAATTCAAGTCTAATAGAAGTCAATAACCCCTCCAAATTTATTCCACAAAACTGCATCTCAAGCAAATTTCCTCAAACTCAGCACACTAAAAAAAAACTGCATGAATAGCCAACTTCGGGATACTATAACTCTCACACCGTAACTCCAATTGTTCCCAAATTTTAGTATGATATACTATGCAACACTGACTACAACATACCCAAAAATCAGCAAGAAAGGAGGTGTCTAACATACCCAAATTTGGACTCGAAAATGCCTGCTTGCCACTTCATGAAAACTCGGAAACAGCATGACTCTTCACTGCTCCTCTATGGCTGTTCTGGGTGGCTTTAGGAGACATAAAAGGCACTCATTAGGCATGAATTACATGGACGGAAGTGCAAAGGAGAAAGTGGTATAAGCTTACCCAATTCCGAGACTCGAAGTAGAATGGTAAAAACGCACAAGACATGTTGTTGCGTGATTGGAGCAACCAAAACGAGAGGGAGGGGATGGCACCAGTTGTGCGAGAAGGGAGGTTGTCCAAGCTGTTGTCCATTCGGTGCAAGAAGGAGATCCGCCAGTCTGTCTAGTGTGACGAAGGGAAAAGCACGGCTGGACAAGAGGTTGCATTTGCTGGTGTGAAGAAGGGAACTGTTGCTGTGTGTCTTGGTGTGCAGGCTACTAGTGTATACTGGTGTGGGCTGGTGTGCGATGTTGCTTCTCCTGAGGTTGCAATTGTGATTACCGTCTGATTCAAGATCCGCCACAACCTGGTGTTGTTTGAGACATTCTTAGCCTCGTCCACCTTGGACTTGAGAGCTTCAGGATACTCCAACCGATGTAGCATCTCGGTAACGGCCATCTTAATCGACATGCCGGTTACCTTCGAAGCGTCGTCGGCATGCTCAAATGTTGCCATAGACGCTTAGAGAGGCGTTGATAGGAGAGTATTGGTTATGCAAAAGTCATGGGATATGGGTGATAGATTTGTGGTTTGTGTGCTGCAACAAATAGAAGGGTTTATCGATAGGGAAGAGTTGAAAGGGGAGAGTTAGATTGAAGCGGGAATACGGCCATGTCTGCCTACCAAGAGGGATTGGGATTCATGGGATATTTAGGGTTAGTGGATATGACTATTGGGTTAAGCTTAGTGGGGATGATGTGGCTATAACTGTACGCAAAATAGGTAGGTACAATCTTTATTTCATGTTTCTTCATTTGTATGACACGTAGACCTAGTTTTAATATATATATATATATATATATATATATATATATATATATATATATATATATATATATATATATATATATATATGTATATATCTTGTTTGTGATCCTTAATATCACATAAAATGTTAAAAAAAATAACTCGATTAAAAGAATATAAGTTATGAAAACATTACTCATGGTTTGAAATTAAGACGGAAGAAATTCAAACCGGCAAAGTCCGGTTTGATTCGGGGTTTATCGGAATTATATTTCCGGGTATTACAGTTAGTACAGATGGATTTATATAAGAAGAACTAGAGGAGTAAGAAGAAGCGGATGATTTTGACAAAATCCTACGTCAGCCTAGACAGAGGGTACTTAGCATTCCACACAAATGAGATTGATGGTGATCTTTCGAGAAAAAGGTTGGGGTCAATTTCTAGATTGACCGAGGAAGCCCTTGTGACTAAAGATGTGACACAGAACAATTAGAAGTATGGGGGCGGCACAAACATAGAAAGTATGATCTAATGCCTTGGTGAAATGTCGTATCGAGTTGTAAGGAGATTGCAGATGAAATCTACATCTTTGTTAGAACAAACGTGAGAAAGAGTAAGGTGGAATGACTGAAGGTTGTTATACGGATCCTGTATCACTCAATAAGATGATTACCGAAAAGTGTTTGTATAAGAGTTTATGAGAAGTAGTGATACTCTAGTAAACATTTAATATAATCCTAATAACCAATAATATGTAGATGGAGGGTAGTAGTGAGACTACGTATAATTGGTGTGCTAGAAATCCATTCTCGACTGATGAAATAAGGGTTGATGAAAGTAATAAGACCCATCAACGTGATCCATAAAGCGTGTACGAGAAAACTCAAAGGGATTTAGCTATCCTACTGGGTGAAAAGATTTAAAGAAGGTAAAGAGACATGAGTATAAGGAAAACATAATAAATGAGACGCGAGAAATTGCATTTTTGAGAAAATCATATGCATCTGACGTTTCGTATACAAATGGTACTAGTAAATTTTAATAAAAGTCATACTATTTGACCGATAAAACTGCGATGGATAAAGTGTAAACTGAGCGAATGACTTAATCAGTGAGAAGGAAAGTCATGTATCAAAAGGCGGGTCATATTATATTTTGATAAAGAGTTGAGATAAAGATGCCTTTATGGTCTATGCAAGAGTACAACGTAACTGGGTTTCCAACACATAATGGGTAGTAATGATCAACTAACAGTTAAAGACCGATTCGGAGAAGGAATATGTATAAGATGAGTCACCTAGTAGAAGAGTTCACAAGACAGGCATGAGAGAACATCATGTGGTTGGTATTATTGTCTCGGTGTAGACCTATTACCACACCTCGAGAATTTTGAGCTAAATAGAAAACTCCATGTCAAGATTTTAAATCGGCCAAGGTAAGGACTTGTAAGTCAACGTGATGTGCCCTACGTTAGAGGTCAAAGGGATTGGGGAAGGATAAAGACATGGAATAGTCATGACGACTAGTAAGTAGAGTTCTGATGAAACAAAAGTGAATTCTGAAAAATTCTAAGACCGCACGTTCCAATCCCTCCATGGAATACGTTAGAGTGCAAAGGAGTTCCTAGACTAATTATGAAACTCTGTGGGGGTCGAGGATCATAGTTTCGACATATATGAACGGTATCTCGGGGTTTGGACAACTAGTACTCCGGGCTAGAGTACGAGCCTTCCGTTACTATAGTGAATCATCTTCACACTCACGGTCGGTTTGAATAGGATCTTTCGTAGAAGAGAAATTTTAGGCGAGAGTTTGGTAAATCATCCTGACTCACGGATGACGTCACTATGAGTAATGACCGGCAACAAATTGATCAGGGTAGCGCAGCGGAAGCGTGGTGGGCCCATAACCCATATATCAGAAAACTCAATGATATTATATCTATGACTTCAAGTTTAAGAACTAGAGATCTTTATGAAAACCTCCAATGAGAGTGTGACTTTGGATTTTAACAAGTTGAAAACTTGACGAGATGTAAGTGTTGAGTCATTATTTGAGGAACGGTCCGACTGACTTATGTTAGAGAGACAAGACCAAGTGAGTGGTCTTACAAAGAGCATTAGACACTTAGTAATGTGTCGAGAGAGGTCTCAGATCATTGTTTTAAAAGCAGTAGTCGAATCTTCCAAAAAGTCGAGAACAATTGGATTTAATAAAAGGAGTAAAGTGTTGTGGTTATTTTCGGAAGGTCAGCAAGAGTATCTAAAAGTAAATCGAGGAATGTAACCTTGTGAGATCTAAAAGAAGATTGGGAAGTTAGTAGTCGATTAGCACTCCTACCCACACTAGAGGGTGTTCATCCAGTCTTACACGCATCTCAGTTGAGAGAGTACATTCCGGACCCGATGCACGTCATCAACCATGTGGATTTGATAGCTGAACCATATCACACTTTTGTGGAGTACCCAATATCCATCCTAGAGCACCGTACTATACCCATGCGGTCCAAGGAGATACCGATATTGAGGATTCATTGGTCTAGACGAGGAGCCGATAAGGCTACCTGAGAGACAAAGGAGAGCATTAGACGTATTTATCTCGAGTTCGTTGTTGAAATAACCGCTACTTCCGTACCAAGGAGTTAGTGCTCAATGTTGTCTTGTGTGACTTTTATAATTATCCATTGGAGTGAGTGATTGTGTCTTTATGTTGTTGCCTGATTATGATGATTGAGTAGTCTTGCATGTTGGGAAGTAGGAGTGAAAATTTTAGTAGAGACCGAGTTAGAAAAGACTTTTTATGGGAGTCATTTGAGTAAATGTCTCATTCTAAGTTTCGGGACGAAACTTATTTTAAGGGGGTACTGATGTAATACCCGGAATTTTAATTCCATTTATTTCTGTATATTACCGGATGTCAACCCGTTGTTTTTTTTTTGATACTTAGCATCATATACCATCACATATTCTATCATTTTCTGTGAGCCTTTCCCACATAAAATAATAGAAATATACCACCCAAACCCTAATTTGCAACAATGAGTTTATGTCTTTTGACAAGATCTCGACGAAGCCATGACGAGACCATGACAACGTCACCAACAAGCTCGACAAGGCCATGTAAAGAACATCTCAGCCCTTTGCCACACTATCTTTCTTGTAACAAAGCCCAGGCATGTAGCTGTTTCAGCCCCTCCTCTCCTCCCTTATCCAGTCCATGTTTCTTGCCTTCTCCGGACCCAAAACTTGCCCTACGTCAGCCTAGGAGGATAGCCGGCCCAAGCATCCAGCTGCTGCACGCCAACAGCAGCCTGATTTTTCGCTACACTCTCTATCTCCCTTCCTTAACAAGCAGCTCACAACGTAACTCCTGCACGTATCAGCTCTCCACATTAGCGGTTACCTTCCCCTTCAAGCACCAAATCTGCAACTCCCCTTGCCTACACCCACGTCCGTGTTCAGTTATTACCCACGCCTTCATGCTGCAGAGTATACCCCTCCCTCTCAGTCTTGCTCACCGGTGACAATAACGGCGTCTGGATCCTCAACGAACAGCAACACAGGGCAACCCTCTTCGCTCTGAAAATTAGCCCGCACCCTCCTGTCTAGCCGTATTATCTCCTCTTCCCTCTCTCCCATGATAGCCTTCCTTAGCCAACAACGATTACCTTCATACTACCCTAGCCGACTCTGGCGTTTGACTCTCCCTCTCATCACACAAGCAACATGCAGTTTCCTTCAACACCCTCTCGTTACGATTCTGCAGACGATCAGCCTCGAACACCACCACCATGGGAGATAGTTCCCTCCCGTACACAGCAGGCGTTAGAACGTGTCCTCGCTTTCACACAGAAGGCAGAACCAATAAGCACCATCGTCATTGCAGTCGTTGTGGCCGATGTTGTCTTGTACTCCAACGGGCAAGAATGAAAGAACCTCGAGGAGACCACGCCACTAAGCCAACCCTTCTTCCTCTTCTTGTCGGGGACTGATAACGAGTGTTTCGATCGAGCTTCATCCCGGGGCTGTGAGTCTTCTTCATTTCGCAGTCTTGCTTTTATTTCTCTGAAGTGTTGTAGTAGCATATGTGTAGGTATGTACTAGGAAGGTAGCAGTAGTATGGGGAGTACGAGGTGTGGACGTACGTTGGGGGTATAGTTGTTAGCAAGGAATGAGGCTAGAAGGCTCCAGGCTCATGGATGTAGTCTTCATGCTATCTATGGTTGCCCATCTTGGATTAAGTGTGGTCATAGTTCCTCTTAGTATCGTGGTGGGGTGTGTATAGAGTAGGTGAATTCATTTTGTTTGTGTCCTGCTCTCTTGAGTTTCGAACTAGAGATATCTAAGTAATGAGTAATCTATGTGGCAAGAAATGTTAAAGGGAAAGATCGAAACAGAGACCTTATGTATGCCCTTTTATTTTCAAAAGTAAGGCGTGGAACTGCTATTTTAGGGATAGTCTTTGAGGCTCAAAAATGATCATCCACCGTTGAATTTTTGATATGTTGTAGTTAGATATAGTTAGTTTAATCTATTAAAATTTCAGAATGATTCAACGGCCGGATTTGAAGTTATAAGGTTCCAAAGTAAGACAGTTGGGCAATTCCTATAAAACAGTAAAATTTTGGCAAAGTATGGGATTTATGGATGTTGGACCCAACTTTGGGAATTTATGTAGGATTCTTGACTGAGTATTTTTGGGAGATCTTTCACATTATGATTTGTATGCATATCATAGATAATTCGGGTAATTTTCATAGAATTTTTATTAATTTATTTGAGTCTCGTATTATAGGCTAAATTTGAACCTTAGTGACCTTTTAAAAGTTAAGAAAAGTGGGTAATCTATAAGTTCTACCTAAACTAATTCTTAAGAGCTAGATTATAAAATTAAGTCCCAAAGAAAGGTTTGGGCATTTATATAGGACCTTTGAGAGTTTCGGGACCAGGGGTAAAATGGTCATTTTATCTTAGGAGAGCATTTTAGTAATTTCTCTTGAAGGGATTGTACATCTTAGAAGTTATAGACTTCTAAGAATATGGGATGTATTTTGATCCACTTTCCCTTATGACAAGCATTTGAGTCCCAACAGTTGCGGACCGAGTTGAGATAATGGGAATCGAGTTTTGATTCAGGTAAGTCCTTTGGGCTTACTTAGCTAACTTTCAGATATGAGTGTGAATAATGATAGTGGTGTTTGAATGATATGTATAAGTATACTTAATATTATGATTAATTATCGACCGACCTACATATTTGGCCTAAGAATAGCGGTCGGTGGCATTCTGCTCAGTTAGCCCGAGGGCGCTGGGGGTTTCTTTAGGGACTAGTCCATACTTGGTTTGCGGAGACGCCACCGGCGGAGGTGTGTCAAACCATCACCAGTTAGATAAGGAACGGAGGCGAGAAACCTTAAGATTTCTCGTGCCACAACTTTAAAAACGGAATAAAGTGAATCACCTAAGTTATCAGATAATAATCGGTTTGTGTGCCAGCATGATGATTGTTTTATTTTGTCTGAGTTGTGTTTGTGCTATTTTTATTCTATTTATATTTGGATTGTTAGCTAACGGTTATTCCGTGTTGTAGACTTTGTAGTGATAGACAGTTGCAGAGAGATCCGGAAAAGATGGTCAGCCGGGTCCACATACTCATTAGATGGGGACGGGGAGTCTTCCATACGGCATGCATGTTATGTATATATATATATATATATATATATATATATATATATATATATATATATATATGTTTTGTAAGGTTATCACATGTGTGCATTCATACAATAAAAGTATTATGTTTTGAAATTGTTTTAAATACATTTGTGCCTTGTTGTAAGATCCTAGTAAAGTTGTTGTTAAACCAAGGTCGGGACCCATTGTGAGGTCCTAACCAGTAGTTCCCCAAGTTCCGAGAACTTGGGGTGTTACAAAATCATTGTAGCAGCCGGAAGCTATTACTTCCGAACCGTCTACGAATGGATATAGCGGCCGAAAGTATTTACTTTTGAACCGACTCGACTCGATATAGTGGCCGAAAGTATTTACTTTCGAACCGACTACGATTCAATGTAGCGACCGAAAGTAATTACTTTCGATCCGACTACGACGCTTGACACCAATTTCATTGAAATCAAAACAAGTCTTAGGCAAACATTTAATTATATAGGAAATGAAACAAAGATCCTTTACTGCTCAAAGTGCCGATGCAAATGTAAATTTGGAGAAGATGAGTATACTGCATCATCATCCAACACTCAAATTAGATGACTAATATACCTTTTTCTTTACTTTAAAAACAAAGAAAAGAAAACGAGGAGGGATTAACATGTTTGCTAAAGTTAAATGGGTATATGAAATCAAACGTGAATCCAAATTGATTTCAAAAGAGGATTTTTGAACTTGAGAGAAATGAGAGTCTGAAGTAAGAGAAGGAGAAGAAAGAAAAATTAAAAAAATTCAAATCACTCAAGGTTTCAATCCCTACCACGAAATTCGATCGCACAGAGCAGTCTTTTCTTTGCACTTCTGTACGTGAATTGCAGTACCTTTTTGTCTTCACTCTCAACTTTTCCTTTCAATTTGAGTCTCTTTTTTTCACTATTACGTGCTAGTAATAGTCTGTGTAAAAACCTCTACTTTAATTGTGCAGATTCATCTCTTTGTATAGAGTAGTTATTGGGAGGAGTTACAATCACACAATTAACTACCCACTAATCCCATTAACTCATCAACATTAATAGCTTTTGACCATTTTAACATTTTTTTTAATAGAAACCAACGTAGTGTGAAAACTGTTCCATAATTTTAGCCCCTTTTTTTAATTATAAATTTATCACCTTGATAGTGAATAAGCTAATTTGCTTTTGTTATTTGTTTTAACTTTTAATCAATACTTTTAGGCTTTTTTTTTAATACTTTTGATTGAAGCCTAAAAATTTTAAAAATATAGTTATATGAAATTAATTATACCAAAAATATCTATAGTTAATTTATGAAATTTATATAATTTAATAAATAATTAAATTCATTAAATTTCATTTCCGAACAATTGCCCCCGAACTTTATGCGTGTGAGAAATTGAATGCGTTTAAAGTTCCATGATTTTTTTTTGTATGATGCTTCACATTTGAAACCATTAAGTTTCATTTATGCATGCATGAAAGTGGAACATATTGTATATATTTGAATAGTTCCACCAAAAACTAGTTTGGATATGAAATTTGCCCATAGTCATTTGGTCAAGAATATGATGTATGAGTATAAAAACTTTGAAATTTATAGAATTTTTTTTTTGAATTTGTTTTTTTTTAATATTTGATATTTGGCTTGAGGCCTTTTTGTGACGGACAAGTGTTTAGTTTTGAGAGCTTTGTGCCATTGGTTTAGAGACGTTGTAGGTATCTCTTTTAAATTTTTGGGGCTTCATTGATCAAGTAGTTTGATGACGTTGGTCAATATGATTTATCTCTCTTTCTTTGAGATAAAAAAAATAAAGGAGTTTGGAAGAATCTCATTTATTTGTTTGAGGGTATGAGAAAATTCACATTGCGAAGCAATTGTGAATTTGATCAAATTTTTTAGATAAATTTAAATTTTATTTCTTGAGAGAAAATTATATTTTGAAGAACTTTGGATTAACCATCAAACTTGAGAATGATGTCTAAAGTATAGCAATTTAGGCATAGAAGCCTTCAATTTATCATCTTTCGTAGACGTATTTTGCTTACTCTTCTTTTCTTTTTAACAAGGAAAAGAAATTGTTTTGTTGGTTTTTGTGGTTGCACCTAACATTTTGAATAGCTAGACTGCCTACGTACCCCTTTGTGAGGGATCAAGCCTTTCGTAGTTCTTTTGGGAACTGATGATTTTTTGTTTGTTTTTGTGGCTACACCTAGCATTTTGATTAGCTAGATTGCCTACGTACCCCCTTTATGAGGGACAAGCCTTTCGTAGTTCGTTTGGGAACTGATAATTTTTTTTGTTTTTGTGGCTGGACCTAGCGTTTTGATTAGTTAGATTGCCTACGTACCCTCTTTGTGAGGGATCAAGCCTTTCATAGTTCTTTAAGGAAACTCATGATTTTTTTTTGTTTTTGTGGCTGCACCTAGCATTTGAATAGCTAGACTGCCTACGTACCCTCTTTGTGAGGGATCAAGCCTTTTTGTAGTTCTTTTGGTAACTGGTAATTTTTTTTGGGTGGCTGCACCTAGCATTTGAATAGCTAGACTGCCTACGTACCCTCTTTGTGAGGGATCAAGCCGTCCGTAGTTCGTTTGAGAACTTTTTTTTTTCTTTTTAAGCCCTTTTTTCTATACACATCACCAAAACAACTCGAACCCACCTTCTATGAAGGGTTTTTCAAGTTATTTCACTATCATTTGTGTACAATGGCCTTTTTTTTTTTCTTTTCTTTCTTTCTCTCTTTTTTTTTTCTTACATCAAGTAAAGAACTTCCTTATAAACTTCCCATTTACACAAGAATATAATATCTTGCTTTCATTGTTTGAAAGCTCGTAAGCTCCTTTAGGAAAAATCTTGGTGATAACATACGGGCCATCCCATTTTGGCTCAAATTTTCCTTTTGATTTTCGGTTAATGACAATTGGTCGTCTTACTGTAAGGACCAAATCACTCACTGCAAAGGATCGGAACTTGACTCGTTTATTAAATGCACCAGCTACTTGAGCTTGGTAAATTTTGAGTCTTTGTTGTGTCGCCAACCTACACTCGTCTAATGCTTCGAGTTCAGCTAAATGGACTTTGACATTTTCCTCGGGATCAGTGAGTTGTACCGCAACCCTAAGGGAAGGTAATTGTACCTCCAAAGGTAAGACGGCTTCAGATCCAAATACCAAATTGTATGGCGTACATCCGGTAGATGTTCGAACTGTTGTCCGGTATGCCCATAATGCTTCATGTAATCTTTCATGCCTATCTCTTCTTGATTTTGACACAATCTTCTTGAGAATTTTGCATAGGACCTTATTAAATGCTTCAGCTTGACCATTCGAGGATGGATTGTAGCTTGATGAAAAACTGTGTTTGAAACCGAATTTTTCAGCTAGTTTCACCATTACTTGATTTTTGAAATAGAGGGCATTGTCCGATATTATCTTCAAAGAAACTCCATATCGGTATATCAAATGGATTCTGATAAAGTTGGAAACTTTTTTTGCCCCCCACTACTTTCAATGGTAAAGCTTCTGCCCATTTGGAGAAATTATTAGTTGCGGCCAAAATGTGTTGATGACCCCGTGATGATGACGGATTTATAGGCCCTACAACATCAAGACCCCATGCATTGAAGGGTCAAGACAAGATTATCGGATGAAGGAGTTGAGGAGGTTGATGAATGAAATCACCATGAATTTGACACGCATGACACGTCTTAGCAAAATTCATTGCGTCTTTCACCATGGTCGGCCAATAATAGCCTAGCCGCTTAACTTGATCGGCTAACTTAGGACCACCTTGATGTGCCCCACATACTCCGGCATGAGTTTCTGTGAGAAAATATTTTTCTTCTTCTTTTGATAAACACCGAAGCAATACACCATCAAGGCTCTACGATACAAGGTATCATTTTTCAACAAGAAACGTGGTGCCCGCCGTTTGATATCCACTTTATTTTTGGCATCATCAGGTAAAATCCCATGTTGAAGATATTCAATGATTGATTGTCGCCAATCAGGGTCTTCATCAATCTCATATACCGAGGCAACATGCACTTCTTCGGTTGAGTTGATTCGGTCTAAAGCCGATGAAAGCAAATTACGCTCCCCAATTGTGATTTGAATCTCTCTTTCATAAGGTAGTGTTAGGGATGCCGCTAATTTGGCTAGGGCATCAGCCTTATCATTTCCGGATCTTGAAACATGCATTACCTCTATTTGATGAAATTGTTGCATGAGACATTTTGCTCTTTCATGTAAATGAACTAAATTTGGGTGTTTTACTCCATATTGTCCATTTATTTGTCTAATGATCAATTGAGAATCACCAAACACCTTTAATGGATCAATACGCAACTCAACAGCTATTTCAAGACCGATTATTAGTGCCTCACATTCTGCCACATTGTTTGTGTACGTCTCTAAAAGAGCGAAGGAGTATGGCACCAAGCCGCCATAAGGAGTGATAAATACAATACCAACTCCAGATGCTTGCTTTTTCGCCGCTCCGTCAAAGTATAATTGCCATGAAGTTTCCTCAACCATAAGAACTTCTTCATCTAGTAAATCATATGATAATTCTTCATTGTCCGGGGTTGGATGAGCAGCTAAAAAGTCAGCAATGACTTGTCCTTTTACTGCCTTTTGCGACACAAATTTGATGTCAAAAGGAGCTAATAACATTGCCCACTTGGCTAATCTTCCAGACAACACTACTTTTGATAAGATATATCTTAGCGGATCAGCCTTTGAGATCAAGGTGATTTGATGGGTTAAAAGATAATGTCGTAACTTTTGAACGGCAAAAACCAAAGCAAGACATATCTTTTCCATATCAGAATAATTGTGTTCTGCCCCTACCAAGTTTCGGCTGATATAGTATAAGGCATTTTCTTTTCACTCATCATTGTTTTGAGCCAACATAGCCCCCAAGGACCGCTCAAGAGCCGCAGTGTACAAGATTAAAGGCCTTCTTGATATTGGTGCCATCAAAATTGGCGGATTCATCATATACTTCTTGATGCTATTCAAGGCATTTTGGCATGATTGATCCCATATAAATGGATTATCTTTCTTCATTAACCTTAGAAATGGTTGACATCTTCCGGTTAAATTCGAAATGAAACGTCGGATGTAAGCAAGCAAGTTTTCCTTGTCAGCCCCGAAGCTCGCGGAGATTCCTTGGAGGAGGCATATTCATGACTGCCTTAATTTTATCAGGATCAATTTCAATTTCCCGACCCCGAACGATAAAACCAAGAAATTTGACGGATGTCACACCGAAAGCACATTTGAGGGGATTCATCTTCAACTGGTGCTTGCGTAGCCTTTCAAAAACCCTTCGAAGATTATTTGGGTGATCTTCTCTTTCTTTTGTTTTGACAACTAAGTCATCCACATAACACTCAACTGTGTTATGAAACAAATCCCGAAATATAATTGTCATGGCTCTTTGATAAGTTGCTCCCGCATTTTTCAAACCAAAAGGCATTACTGTATAACAATAGGTGCCTTGAGGTGTTCGGAAAGCGGTTAGCTCTTCGTCATGAGGATCTATTTTAATTTGATTGTATCCCGAGAAAACATCCATGAAAGACAAAGCCTTGAATCCGGTGGTGGCGTCAACTAATAACTCGGTTATAGGTAATGGAAATTCATCTTTAGGGCATGCTTCATTCAAATCCCTAAAGTCCACACAAATACGAAGTTGACCATTTTTCTTCCTCACCGGAACAATGTTAGCTAGCCAAATCGGATATTGGATCTCACGAATGAAACCCGCCTCAATAAGCTTCTTAACCTCAATATTGATTTGGACTATCAACTCAGGACGAAAGCGGCGTTGTGCTTGTTTTACTGGCTTTTTCTCTTCAGAGATTGCTAGACTTCATTTGGCTTTTGCACAAGCAACCTTGCTTTCTTCTTTTTCTTACTGATCCTCCATTTTTTGATTTGGTTTGATTTGTTTTTAGGCCTATCAACATATTCAAGCCTTTGAAAAACAGAAGCTCTTGTTTCTCCACTTGTTGAACCGGTTTCAAGCCTATCAAATACTGAAATCCGAGATGCTGATGTTTTATCTTCGATAAACAAGCTTTGTTCCTCCAGAGTCAATGTCATAGGCTCTTCAAAACTCGCTGTCAATATACCCCCTTCGTGAGAAACATTCAAGTTTTCAATACCATCCTCATTATAGGGGTTATATGGAGCTTTGGTTTTTGTTAAGAACTTCGAATTTTTCACTTTAACTTTGAACTTCTTGTTCATCTTCCTTGAAAGTGATTTGGAAGGAGGATTATTGGCTTCAACGCTTGACACTACCCTTTTGTTATCACTTGTTTTAAACCCGAAGAGCCTTTGAATGACCAAAGTCGTTTTTGGAATAGACTGGTCAACTCTCCGTAGAGGAAAGGTGTAACTTGTCATGAGAGAGTTCATAACCTTCTCTACCGAGTTCAAGGGTTTTTGCCCGGCTTTCCGTCTATCTTTTGGTGTGTACTTAAACAACACCTTAGAACATGGATCACCTTTCTCATTCTTCCCGTTCAGAGAAACTTTTGGTGCTTGGTGAACATTATTAGTATTTTTACCATTGACAATCTTCATGGGCATGTTTGAGTTGAAACTAACCGCCTTATAAAACATGGCATCGGCATAATTAACGCTTTTTCCGTGAAAAGGGTTTGGGTCGCCCCTGAATAATCCTTTTATTTCCATTATCATCAGTGTATTTCAAACATTGATGAAGAGTAGAAACAATGGATTTACTAGCATGAAGCGATGATCGACCAAGTAAGGCATTATATGAGGTGTCCGCATCTATGACATGAAACAAAGCATCTTTATAAAGATTGTCAAGAACAATCTGTAATTCAATGGTACCCATGGCTTTTTGTCCAACTTGATTGAAACCTTGGATGGTTAGCAAAGTAGGAGATAAGTGTGCAGTTGCCAACCCCATTGTCCTTAGTACCCTTAATGGAAGAAGATTTACCGCGGATCCACAATCCAAAAGGATTCAATTGACCTTTGTATCCCCAATAGTGCCCGTAACATATAATGGCCGATTATGATATTCATTACCCAATTGAAGATCTTCATCCAAAAATGTTATACAAGCCATGCATGAGACACATTGAGTTGACGAGGATAATGAAATATCATTAACCTCCACCATTTCGACTTGATCTTTATAATTATCAGGATCCATAAGGGCTTGAATTAACACCTTCCTCAATTCATTTTTCATTTGTAAGGCATCATAAACACCCAAGCGTGCAAGAATGCGCTTCCAGTGACTAATGACGTCATATTTTACTTTCTCTTTGTATGGAGCTTTATGAAGCAAAACCGGTACGCGAGAAGTGGATTCTTTTTGTAACGCCTCAATTTCCTCCACATTTTTCTGAGGTAGTTGAGAAGTTTCTTTATCAAGACGTTCATCAAAATTTGTCACTTTTGAATGTTCATTGGAAATCAATTTTTTCTCCTTTCTTTTTTCATTGGGTTTCGGAGATAGAAGTTGACGTCCGGAACGAAGAGAAACTGCATCAACTTCTGGTTCCTCCTCTTCACATATATCGGCCCATGTGGCCATGCAACATTGAGCAACTTCATTGCCCCAAAATGCCTCATCTTCTGAAGGTTCTTCATCACCATAAAATTTCTTTGGGACAAAATCTTTCAGGGTAACCGGTACCCTCTCAGGTTGAACGTATTCTTCCTCAGAGTCAGAATTTGGCTTCTTTTCCTTCTTGTTTTTCTTCTTTTTATTCTTCTTGTTTTTCTTTTTCTCGGGTTTTCTTCCAATCATTCTAAACCCTGGAGAACTCGATTTTTGAGTGGCTTCTGGCCGAGTCTTTCGAGTTACACAAGTTTTCCACTCAAAATCACTATCAATGTCAAGATCATCATCATCTAAAAACAGATCTTCGATATCTGAGCATGTCATGATCTCATATAGAGTTGGGACCCCGGGACCATCTCTTGGCCTATCAGGGTATGCCCAAACAATACGGATATCTTTTCCACCATCTACTGAAAATTGTACGGGTATTGCCATCATAGGTAAGGAAACTGTGGGAATACCGTCATCTTCATTTGACCCAGATGGTTCTTCGAGTGTATTGGAAATCACCAAATTACCCGCATCCACTAAGGATGTAGTATTTGATGAAGCCTTTGGAGCTACCGAGTCTTCACCTTCAATCTCGATTTCTCCTTTGTTAATCATCCTCTCAACTATATCTTTGAAGACATAACAATCTTTTATAGGATGACTAACAATTTGGTGATAAGGACAATACTTTGGATCATTTGTCCTTCCAACTTCATTTGGCCTTTTTGACTCTGGAAGTGTAAGAAGCTTAGACGACATCAACTCATCGAAAATCCCTTGGACATCATCATCATCAAAAGGATATTTCTTTTGCTTCCTTTCCTCAAGAGTGAGTCTTTTAATGACATCTTTACCTTTTCCTCTATCTTGATTTTGGGAATTATTTGCCGTGGAGACTTTATTTCCGGGTTTAATAAAGGTTGTCATAGACTCTCCCTTTTTAAAGAGTGTTTTCCCTTCATCTCTTTTGAGTTCATTTGCCTAAAGACGATATGATTTTGCATCACGCCGAGCCAATTGTCGTTCAACATTGTAAGCCTTTGAAACTAAGGCATCAAAAGAACGAGGCTCGGCACTACCAACATGCACTGCTAACTCAGGAATTAAGTTATTAGTACACATCTGGACACATGCCTCTTCACTTAGCTGTTCTAAGCATTGAAGTCTCAAGCTTCGCCATTTGGCGATAAAATCATTTGCAAGCTCATTTGACCTTTGAAAGGTATTAGCAAGATCCATAATGGATACCTTTGCCTTAGAGCTCACAAATTGAGCTAAGAATGCTCTTTGTAAATCATCCCATGTGTGGATTGATCCTGGTTGGAGTTGAGTGTACCAAGTAAATGCAGATCCCTTTAAAGATTGGACAAATTGCCGGATCAACAAAGCATCACTCAATGCGGTCTCACCACATGCCGAGTAAAAATGAGCCAAATGCTCGTGTGGTAATCCATGCATTCCATCAAACTTATCAAAAGTTGGTCTTTGATAACCGGGAGGGAATGGTACTGAATCATATTGGATCGGATATGGCTTTCTATACCCGAGTACTGGAGGGTTTTGTGACATTTGGAATTCTCGGATTCCTTGGGCAATCATTTCCCTAATCTCTTGTGGGGAAACGGACGAGCTACCACTAGGACTTTCATCATTCGTTCTTACTGGCTCATGTCGACTAGCATTAGCTTGGTTTTCAATTTGAGCCATAAGTGTAGCTATTTGAGCTTTCCTTGCGGCTAATGACCTTTGCAAGTCTTGAAGTTGTTCCTCAACACTTGTTGTTCCGGTCATGAACACTTGCATGTTCTCAGAGTCATCTTGGGTTACAACTCTCGTTGCTCCTTCCTTTGTAATAACATGTGGAAATTCCTCCTCTTGAAATAGAGAAGATAAATCTCCATACAAAGGAGAACTTGAGCTTTCTTCCAATTCTCGTTGTGGACTTGGTGGTTGTGAAGTTACTTGAGCATAAGTCGTTGACTTAGCTTTCGATCTTGTAACTGGACCATCACAAGAAACAACTTGAGCCTCTTGCGAGACTGAGCTTTTAGAAATACGAAGACTTCTTTCTCTCTTTTGAGTTTTAGAAGTTTCTTCAATCACTTCATTCTCATTTGAATTTTTCTTGGCCCGTGAGGGTTTGTTGATTTTAAGCTTTGGAGCTTTTGGTTGATTACCCTCCTCGGAATAAGAAGTCATGTAGACTTGCTCAAATTTGTCCAATGTAATAGGAATTGACCCTACAAGAATTTGCCTTGCGGTAGTCATTGAAAAATTATCCATTGCATGCTTTGAGTTTAAAAGCTCTTTTGCAGCTTCACAAAGGATTGTGTTGGCTTGTTTTAGAGCCGGTGAGGAAGCTAGTTTACGAAGCGGTCCAGTGTTACGACGGGAACCATTCTAGCGTCCCCTCCTTCTTCGAGACTTGTTCACCTTCTTAAGAGTGTTTTCAGCAGGAATACCAACAGGCACACCGTTCTTCTTGATGATACGAATGATTGGCCTTGGGACAATCCTAGCGGAAGGTTTTGTGCCATTAAAGCTAGGAGAATTGTCATGTCCAACTTTGACATAAGCAAGTTTCCCATTGTTGAACTTGTTGTTGGGCTTTATGCCCCCATGTCCCGAAAGAGCAATGGACGAATTCGGAGTTCCATATTCCTCCAAACCTTGAAAACTCTTGAAAAAGTTCTTCAAAGGGATTTCAGCATAGATCACATTAGAAGCAATGTCAAAGACAACTTCAAACAACTTGCGGCGGAGCCATCGTCCTCCTTGGATGACGAAGGTAGCCGGGAGTTCATTGAAGTTCGCAATCGCCCTTGACGCCATTTCCTTGCAATCAAATAAGATCAAACATTAGTATATGTATAACATAGAGATGAAAAGAAAGAAAAGGTCCCACTGGGCATGCCAAAAATATGTTGAGTAAAAATGTACACAAATTTTCAAAACGCCTTTTTTTATGTTTTATTCGAATACAAATTTACAGAACACATTTTATTTATTTTTTTATTTTAGTTCGACCCTCTCTTTTTAACCTTTTGATTCTAAGTTATATAAATACAAATATTTGGTTAGGTTTTTGTAAGATCCTAGGTTTTTGCCTTCACCGCCCCTACAGTGAAGAGAGCCGCCCCCGCGGCCAGCCGCCCCTGCGGCTGTGGGATCTGCCCCTGCGGATCGTGCGACAGATCGCGCCGATCTATTTTCGTCGTTTCATCTTTCTTCCATAGATAGAATATCCTATATTTTATCTTATGGGCCGGTTTCCTTATCTTCTTCCTAAACCCTAGACGTCCTTCCATCTTTTCTTTCCAGCCGTTCCTATATATTCTCTTCTTTCTCCCTTTTTCCCGTTCCCTGATATCGTCCTCTTCAACCCTAGAGAGCTGCAGCCGTCCTTGCTTCCTGCAATCCCGCTGAACGTGTAAGTTCATTCTTTTCTGGTTCATCCTCACGTTCCTTTAGCGCTGCATGCCTCCCCTTCTGTTCGTTTTGGATTCTCCCTTGCGTTCCTTATTTTCTTCTTCTCCAAGGATCAAGCGTGAGCCTTGATTCTTGTGGAGTGTTCCGTTGTTAACCCTTCGTTGTTCTCAGGCTCTTTGGAGTTGAGTCTTGACGTGTTGGAATCAAAGGTTCGAGCTTTGGTTGCCCCTGCTGTGAGATCTGTCGAAGAGAAGCCCGACTGTAGCTTCTGACGAAGAGCCGCCCCTGCGCCAGCACAGAGCCGCCCCTGCGCCTCTGTCTAACCGCCCCTGCGGTTTCCCTATAGTAGCTCCCGTCTTTGGTGAGTTGCTTCCTTCCTTCCTTTCCTCGTTCCTTCCTTGGTTCCTTACGGTTGTTCCTTATTCCCCTGAGTTGTTGTAAGACTAAGGTTGAGCGCTTAGCATGTGTTGATCTCTTAGAGATCGTTGAGACTAGAAGTCATAGACTTCTAGCAACCGTTTCGTTCATGATCCGTGTTGCTTGTTCGTACAGGCTTTCCTTGCTCCTTTCCTGAGGGAAACCGAGCTTCCTTGAGTATTTTCTGAATTGTTCGTTGATCTCTTGTGTTACCTTCGTATGAGGTAAGTCCGTTGGACTTACTTAGCTTCATTCCGCGTATTAGTTGGATTGTATTGGCTTGTTTTTGTTGCTATCATGTTATAACGAATAATTGGAAATAGGATTCACCCTTTGTTAACCTTAACTGGCCCAAGTGTATTATAACCGGGTGGTGACCACTTGTCTAGTTCTCCAGGAAACTAGAATGTGCTCTTGCAACCCAGACCCGTAGGTAACGGATAGTACTAATCTATTCCTATTGGTAGACGGAAGCGGAGGCGAGTTTCGGGAGATTATCATGTGAAAAAAGAAGTTGAATTAGTAATGGATAACCTTAATGAAAGATAAATAACCGGTTGATGTGTAAGCATGCTATGTGTTTTCTTTACCTTATGTGTGTTTGTGCCTTTACACTCTTACTTATACCTAGAATGTTAGCTAACGGTTTATACCGTCGTTGTAGATGTTCCGCAGGTTCAGGATGCTGCTGAGTGGTCCGGATGGTGTAGTCAGCCGGGGTTCCCGTACATTATAGGACTGGATTGGGTTTTTGTTTCGTTTGTTGTTTCCCTTTTGTTTTGAACCGGCTGTGGAGCTTTTATGTTTTCTTCTATTTGAACCTTTGGTTTTATATTAAGTTTTGGTTTTCATTCGTCTGTGCCTTGTTGTAAGATTCGTTTGTTGTTGCTACTCTGAGGGTCGGGACCCATTGTGCGGTCCTAGCCTGTAGCGCTTCAAGTTCCCAAAACTTGGGGTGTTACAATATGGTATCAGAGCCAGGTTGGCAACAATGGCACTCGAAATCTTCTACAAGTCGGATGGATAAATAAAATAGAACCCGCAAGGGGTGTAACGTTTTCAAAAGGGGAGTTTTGTTTATAAACCGTTGTTCTGGGATATATGTACGGGCGACCACCACTACCTCCGCGGATCTCAGCAGTGTAGTTTCTTATATGTTGGCCTTTATATGCGCTTTTCTTAGATTATGCTTTAGCTGTAGCGTGGCCTTATATTATATATATAGTCTTATACATCTATCCTTATAGCAGATGGCACGCACTAGGGCTACCGCTGCTATAGGGCAAGGAAGGGGTCGACCACCACTTCCACCTGCCGTCCGTGGACGGGGACGTGCAGGAAGACCTCCACTAGCTAGAGGTCGGGGCCAAGCCCCAACTACCGATCCGCCTATCGCTGAGGCATTTGCTGAAGAAGTTGCCGAGAGCTTTGTTCCTGAGGCTGGAAATGGGACCGCTACTAGGTCTGGAGCACAAAGAGCGCCATCGACAGAGTCCACACGAGTGTCTATCGGAGCTTCTGCATATCGCGACTATGTGCAGAGAGTTGAGAAAGCTATGAGGACTGGAGGACCAGCACCAGTGCCGCCAGTTCCTGCGAGATCAGCTGAGGTTTCACAGAGAGTTACACGAGTTGTTGCCCCGCCTGCTGGAGTTATTGAGGTTGTAAGAGCGCCGGCTGAGGCAAATGAGCCAAAGCCCGACAGCTGGTTGAAGGCTTTTGATCAGCTGAAGGTTCCCGTCTTCGTGGGAAGGACTGGCTTGGAGGTGGAGCAGTGGTTAGGACAGGTTGATTCTGCTATGGAGGCTATCGGTTGCCCTGAGGGATGTCGAGTCAACATAGCACAAACGCTGCTGAAGGATCAGGCTCATTCTTGGTGGAGGACAATTTGCAGTAAGGTCACCAGTTATGAGCAGATGAAGACAGTGATTAGGGATCGCTATTGCCCTGCAGCCAAGAGGAGAGACCGTCTTCAGGATTTCCTTGAGTCTGGATTCGAGGATTTGCCTATTGCTGAGATAATCCTCAAGTTTCAGGACGAGTTGGCATTGCTAGGTCCTTCTGCACCACCGGAGGATCAGCATGTTTACCTTTTCTCTCGAAGGTTGAGAGAGTCGACACGCTCTTATCTTACTGGTTTCCGTTGTGAGTCTTTGACGGATTATCAGGATAGAGCTTCTGCTTATGAGAGAGACCGACCGGGTCAGAGAAGAGCTTCTCAGACTAGAGGTCCTGAGAAGAGACAGAAGACTGGATCAGCCAGTGTTGGAGCTGGAGCAGCTGGTTTTGGGCGTAGTCAGACGCCTGGACGTTCAGGGTTTCAGCAGAGTTTTGACAAAGCACGACAATGTCATAACTGCGGAGAAGCTGGACACATCCGAGTTGATTGCAAGAAGCCAGTAGTGACTTGCTTTACTTGCGGCAAGCCCGGACACAAAGCTGCATTTTGCTGTCACGGCAAGGCGTTACCTCAGCAGGGTTCTTCACCTGCCAGTGTTGTTGGAGGAGGACAGAGATCTCAGTACCAGCAGTAGCAGAGAGTTTCAGGCTCTGCCGCTCCTCACGGTTCCACTCCGGGACAAGGGAGAGGTAGAGGACGTGTTGGTGGATCTGCAGACACCAGAGATGCACCAGCCAGAGTTTATGAGTTGAGGAGTGTTGTAGAGCCGACAGCGCCAACAGCTACAGGTACCATTCACATTAATGGTTTTCTGTCAGAGTTCTTTTCGATACTGGTGCTACGCATTCTTTTATATCTGATACTTGTGTAGATAGATTGGCCTTAGTTACTGTAGAGGGTAGACCCTTCTTTATAGGATTACCCGATGGGGGTAAGTTACGAGGTACGCGAGAAGTTCGCGATTGCCCTATTAGATTGGGAGGTCGCGATTGGCCAGCTAACTTCTTCGTCATGTACTTAGTACATAAAGAGGTTATTCTGGGCATGGATTGGATGGATCGACATCGAGCAGTTCTGGACATCGGCAAGAGGACAGTGACAGTAACTACAAATGCAAACCATGTTGAGATCTTGCGAGGATGGGATCTCGGGAAGACTGGTACCGTCATCAGTGCAGTTTGAGCTGCAAGACTTATCAGTCAAGGATGTGAGGCTTTTTGGTGCTATGTCATGAAGGATAGTACTAGTCCAGCTTTGGAGGAGATTCCAGTAGCTTGCGAGTTTGCTAACGTCTTTGGAGAGCCATCAGGTTTACCTCCACAAAGGAGTGTAGATTTTGGCATTGATCTAGAGCCCGGTACGAGACCGATCTCTAAGGCTCCTTATCGTATGGCGCCTATCGAGATGCTTGAGTTGAAGAAGCAACTTGAGGAGTTAGCAGAGAAGGGCTTCATCCGCCCTAGTGTATCTCCTTGGGGTGCACCTGTTCTCTTCGTCAGGAAGAAGATTGGGTCAATGAAGTTATGTATCGACTACCGAGAGCTGAACAAGGTTACGATCAAGAACAAGTACCCATTGCCCCGTATTGACGGTCTTTTGGATCAGCTGCATGGAGCTTCAGCATTTTCGAGGATCGATCTGAGATCTAGATATCACTAGCTGAGGGTGAGAGAGCAGGACGTAGCTAAGACGGCATTTCGGACTAGATATGGACACTACGATTTTGTCGTGATGCCATTCGGGCTTACGAACGCGCCCACGGTCTTCATGGAGTTGATGAACAGCATCTTCATCGACTTCCTAGACCAGTTTGTAGTTGTCTTCGTCGACGACATTCTAGTTTACTCCCGTAGTAAGGAGGAGCATGCAGGACACTTGAGGATTGTTCTTCAAGTCTTACAGGATAGAGAGCTTTACGTCAAGCTTTCTAAGTACGAGTTTTGGATGTCTGAGGCAACATTCCTTGGTCACATCGTTTCTGCCGAAGGGATCAAGGTAGATCCGGCAAAGATCGGGTCAGTAGCATCTTGGCCGCCACCTAAGAATGTCAAGGAGGTCCGTAGCTTCTTAGGATTGGCGGGCTACTACCGGCGTTTTGTTGAGAGCTTTTCTGTTAACGCCCGACCGCTCACTTCCTTGCTGCGGAAGTCTACGAGGTTCGTATGGTCCGAGTCGTTCCTGCGGAGCTTCGAGGAGCTAAAGAAGAGGTTGACCTCTGCTCCTATCTTAGCTCAGCCAGAGGGCATTGAGTATTTTGTGATTTACAGCGACGCATCCAAGCTGGGCTTGGGATGTGTTCTGATGCAGAGGGGAAAGGTGATCGCTTGTGCGTCTCGATAGTTGAAGACGTATGAGGAGAATTACCCTACCCATGATCTGGAGTTAGCTGTTGTTGTTCATGCTTTGAAGATTTGAAGACATTATCTATACGGAGCCAGTTGTCAGATTTTTACAGACCATAAGAGTCTGAAGTACATATTCACTCAGCGGGAGTTGAATAACCGCCAACGCAGATGGTTAGAGTTGATCAAGGACTTTGATCTTGAGATCTTATACCGCCCGGGAAAGGCTAATGTGGTAGCAGATGCTCTCAGTAGGAAGACTTCCCGGGAGATGGCGATCGCTAGGCTAACAGCTCAGCCACAGTTACAACGAGATTTGGCATGGCTAGAGATGGGTATCTACTTTCCAGATTCCAACAGCCAGTTGTCCACCTTGGAGATAGTACCTGATCTGTTAGCCGAAATCCGACAGAAGCAGGGAAGTTGCCCAGCTTTGACACAGATTTGAGACCAGATGTCTCGAGGAGAGGCACCACAGTTTGCAGTTGGTGCTGATGGAGTTTTGAGACGCCAGGAGTGTGTTTGTGTGCCGTCAGATCGAGAGTTGAGACAGAGGATCCTTCAGGAGGCTCACTCTTCACCTTACTCAGTACGCCCTGGTGCGAGTAAGATGTATCAGGATGTCAGACGTTCTTTCTGGTGGGGAGGTCTGAAGCCAGATGTGATGAGATATGTAGCTTAGTGTGCGACCTGTCAGCAGGTCAAGATCGAGCATCATAGACCCGGAGGTGAGCTACACCCACTCCCCGTTCCTCAATGGAAGTGGGATGACATCTCTATGGATTTTGTGACCGGTTTGAGACCGAGTCGTGGTTTTGATGCTATCTGGGTCATAGTAGATCGATTGACGAAGACCGCACGTTTCATTCCGATCAAGGAAACGTGGCCAGTGAGTCGATTAGCAGAGGAGTTCACGAGACAGATAGTTATACTTCATGGGGTACCTAGGACCATTATCTCTGACACAGACGGACGGTTCACTTCGAGGTTCTGGCAGCAAGTTCATGCCGCCCTAGGTACGAGTCTACAGTTTACGAAAGCTTATCATCCTCAGACCGATGGTCAGTCCGAGCGGACCATCCAGACTCTCGAGGACATGTTGAGAGCCTACGTGTTAGACTGGGGACAGTTGTGGCCAGATCACCTTCCCTTAGTGGAGTTTTCGTACAATAATAGTTGGCACGCATCGATCAGGATGGCTCCTTATGAGGCTTTATATGGACAGAAATGTCATACACCGCTGTGTTGGGACGAGCCTAGTAGTGCCAGCGGAGTAGCACCCGAGCAGATTCAAGATGACATGGCTCGAGTAGCAGTAATCCGAGAGCGGATGTTAGCAGCACAGAGTCGACATAAGTCTTATGCTGATAAGAGGCGCAGACCTCTAGAGTTCAGAGTTGGAGCTCAGGTTTGGTTGAGAGTATCTCCGACACGAGGCGTCACACGTTTTGGTGTCAAGGGAAATCTGAGTCCCAGATATGTTGGACCGTTCGAGATTCTTGAGCGAGTTGGAGAGACAGCATACAGACTTGCGTTGCCACCGAGACTCGAGGGTGTTCACCCACTTTTCCATGTGTCTCAGCTACGGGAGTACATACCTGACCCGAGACACATTTTCAGTCATGAGGATTTAGTGATCGAGTCAGACCACACGTTTGTAGAGCACCCGGTGGTTGTCTTAGAGCGTAGTACGAGACGCTTGCGTTCGAAGGACATCCCAATGTTGAAGATTCAGTGGTCGATGCGAGGAGCTGATGAGGCGACTTGGGAGACAGTGGATAGTATCCAAAGGAACTATCCGGAGTTTTACGCTAGGCTGGATGCACCTTTACCGTAGTCGTTGTTTCTGTTTTTCCTTTGTTGCGTTGCTTACGCTTTTGTGTGACGTTTTGTGTTACGTGCCCCGAGTGGGAAGATATGAGTTCAGTTCTATTTCTGTGTGTTGTTGTGCTCGTGAGCTTTTGCAAGTTTTAGGACGAAACTTCTTTTTAGGGGGATCTGATGTAAGATCCTAGGTTTTTGCCTTCACCGCCCCTGCGGTGAAGAGGGCCGCTCCCGCGGCTGTGGGATCCGCCCCTAAGGATCGTGCGACAGATCGCGCCGATCTGTTTTCGTCGTTTCATCTTTCTTCCATAGATAGAATATCCTATATTTTATCTTATGGGCCGGTTTCCTTATCTTCTTCCTAAACCCTAGACGTCCTTCCTTCTTTTCTTTCCAGCCGTTCCTATATATTCTCTTCTTTCTCCCTTTTTCCCATTCCCTGATATCGTCCTCTTCAACCCTAGAGAGCTGCAGCCGTCCTTGCTTCCTGCAATCCTGCTGAACGTGTAAGTTCATTCTTTTCTGGTTCTTCCTCACGTTCCTTTAGCGCTGCATGCCTTCCCTTCTGTTTGTTTTGGATTCTCCCTTGCTTTCCTTATTTTCTTCTTCTCCAAGGATCAAGCGTGAGCCTTGATTCTTGTGGAGTGTTCCGTTGTTGACCCTTCGTTGTTCTCAGGCTCTTTGGAGTTAAGTCTTGACGTGTTGGAATCAAAGGTTCGAGCTTTGGTTGCCCCTGCTGTGAGATCTGTCGAAGAGAAGCCCGACAGTAGCTTCTGACGAAGAGTCGCCCCTGCGCCTGCACAGAGCCGCCCCTGCGCCTCTGTCTAACCGCCCCTGCGGTTTCCCTACAGTAGCTCCCGTCTTTGGTGAGTTGCTTCCTTCCTTCCTTTCCTCGTTCCTTCCTTGGTTCCTTACGGTTGTTCCTTATTTCCCTGAGTTGTTGTAAGACTAAGGTTGAGCCCTTAGCATGTGTTGATCTCTTAGATATCGTTGAGACTAGAAGTCATAGACTTCTAGCAACCGTTTCGTTCATGATCCGTGTTGCTTGTTCGTACAGGCTTTCCTTGCTCCTTTCTTGAGGGAAACCGAGCTTCCTTGAGTGTTTTCTGAGTTGTTTGTTGATCTCTTGTGTTACCTTCGTGTGAGGTAAGTCCGTTGGACTTACTTAGCTTTATTCCGCGTATTAGTTGGATTGTATTGGCTTGTTTGTGTTGCTATCATGTTATAACGAATAATTGGAAATAGGATTCACCCTTTGTTAACCTTAACTGGCCCAAGTGTATTGCAACCCAGACCCGTAGGTAACGGATAGTACTGATCTATTCCTATTGGTAGACGGAAGCGGAGGCGAGTTTCGGGAGATTATCGTGTGACAAAAGAAGTTGAATTAGTAATGGATAACCTTAATGAAAGATAAATAACCGGTTGATGTGTAAGCATGCTATGTGTTTTCTTTACCTTATGTGTGTTTGTGCCTTTACACTCTTGCCTATACCTAGAATGTTAGCTAACGATTTATACCGTCGTTGTAGATGTTCCGCAGGTTCAGGATGCTGCTGAGTGATCCGGATGGTGTGGTCAGCCGGGGTTCCGGTACATTATAGGACGGGATTGGGTTTTCTTTTCGTTTGTTGTTTCCCTTTTGTTTTGAACCGGCTATGGAGCTTTTATGTTTTCTTCTATTTGAACCTTTGGTTTTATATTAAGTTTTGGTTTTCAGTGCGGTGTTTTCATGCATCAGAGAATCAAAGTCCAAACCCACCTTCTAGGAAGGGTTGCCTAGACGATGACACAACTATCATTTGCATGGTATTTATATCTCGACCATGCATCATAAGATTAAATTAAACCCACCTTCTAGGAAGGGTTGCTTAATTCATCCCGCTATCATGCTCATGATCAAGATTAGTGAGAGATTGTTTTTTTTATTTTTTTTGTGACTGAATTTGGTCCTTAGTTACCAAATTTCCTATGTATCCTTTATTAAGAATCAAGTCCTACGTAGTTCTTAATAAAATATTTGGAATTTAAGTTTATGACTTTCATTTTATATAAAAGTAAAATATATATTTGTGATTGAATTTAATACGTTTTTATTTTGTATCAAATTTCCTACGTATCCGTACAAGAAAACGGAATCAAATCATACGTAGTTCTGGATAAAAGATATATGGTTTGGATTTTTGTTTTATGGATAAAATCGATGAGCGAATGCTTTATATCGAGTTTAGAAAGCTTGGTGTTTTTTTTATATTACGTCCAAGATATAAATTAAAATTTATTTTACTCGGACGGATCAACTGAATCCAATTAATTTGAGATCGGATTTCCTACGTAACTCAAAACGAGTATCAAGTCATAACGTAGTTCTACACAAAAAGATATATAGTTTAGATTTTTGTGAGGTTAGATTCGATGAGCGGATGCTTTATATCGAGTTTAGAAAATTTGGCGTTTTTTAATTTTAAGTCCAAGATTTGATTCAAAAATACTTTTACTTAGACGTGGCGACTGATAGCATGAATTATTGTCTATATTTTGAGACTTGTTTAGACGTTTTATCCTCAATAATCTGCATGTTTGGATGTATATTATGTGATTATATTGTCATTTTATCTACCTTTGCGGGAATCGAGATCTAAACCAAGTTTCGTTGTAATCGTAGGTAAAATGGCACATTTTGGACTAAAATGGAGCAAAAGGAGCAAAGGAGTCATTGGAGCTACATTCAGGAGCTTAAGGAAGAATCCACGAATCATGGAATTGGATTAGAGATTCACTTTGGACCAGATTTGAGAGATTTCACATTCAGTTGTGATTCACCTCGGTTGACTACAGAGTCACCTCGACCGAGGTGATCCAGAGGAGTTGACTCGACCGAGGCGAACACCTTGGACGCGGCAAGGATATTTTATTCTTGGCTGAGATCTTTGATCTTTGGAAAGAGGATCTTATATTTTTGGGCTGGATTCCTGGAAGGAAGAAGATTTAGCCCATATATTTTACCTATTTTTATGGGAAAAGATCTTTCTAAGATATCTTATCTTTGGAGGGTAATTTTCCTATAAAAAGGGTTGGATTTCCCACAAATCCAGATCATGCTATACCACCGATCGTGCCTAGAGCAGCCGTTTTATCCCGCTAGAGGAGGAAGATTTGAAGAACCTTTTTGAAGGTTGAAGAAAGATTGAAGGAAGAAAGTTTATAGCTTTCATAGCTTTGTGAAGGGTTTTGTAAGATTTTCTTAGAATCCCTTCATTGTTGTTTGTCTTATTGAATTTTAATCCAAGGAACGCTTGTTGTTTGATAATTGATTCAGTTATTGAAGCCTTTCTCTTAAGGTTTTCTTGTTCGATCATTCTCTTTGTTCACATATATTTGATTATTACTTTCATGATGATGAGTGGCTAATTTCCTTGTGTGATTCTAGGGTGATTGGCTGAAGGTTGTGGGAAAAACAATGATAGAACGATCTTAAATCACAGTAGGACCCTGAAAGCTCGAGTCTTTATCCTTAACCCTAGAACATCTCGTTCAATCGATGAACATCTCGGCCGGGGTGGAATTCTTCTGACCGAGGTGACCTTTTCTGATCCGAAACTGAGAGTTAAGTGTTAGAGTTTGCCAAATCCTATTCTTATTACACCTTTCCTGGTTCAATGCAAGCCTAGGATGAGACTTACCCGGTAATTCCTTTGTTTGTTTACCAAAGATCATAAGTGTAGGTAATAAAGGTTTATCCTTTATTGGGGTTTGAGTGTGCCTTTATCCCATCTTTGTGAGTTAGCCTGAGACTTACCCGGTAAAGGTTGATTCTATTCCCTTAGTTGGTGTGTTGGTTTGAGGTTACAGTTCTTTACATTGATTCCTTGAGACTTACCCGGTAATAGGATTTGTGGTTTGGGATTAATGAGTAGTGAGACTTACCCGGTGATCTATTCCACTTTAGAAACACCTTCCCTATGCAAATATCTTTAGATCTTAAGTTGGAACCACAACTAGATGCTTTAATCCCTAGAATTGCATATTTCATTAATTGACTTTTTATCATCCTTGATTGTTTTAATTGTTTTTGTGGTTAGTAATTACATAGCTTACCTACACCTGCTTTGTTTCACTAAGTCCCTGTGATCGACCCCTGGAATTCCTTGCTTTTACTACGATTGACCCGTACATTGCGGGTTCGCATCCTTGTTTTAAGCTTACATCTAGGGTTATAAATTTAAAGCTTGCACACACCGTTTGGAGCGAACAAGTTTTTGGCGTCTGTTACGCTCAGGATGTGATACGCAATGGGTTTTAAATTTATATTCTCGTTATATTTATCCTAACTCCTAGCGAACCCGCAGTGTACGGGACGTTTGTAGTAGGGATAGTATTCTGAGGTCGAACACAAAGACTAAGCTGAGATTGATTCGATTTATGATTAAATCTAGTGAAGATCTAGGTTAAGAAAAGAGGAAGAAATAAAGAAATGAAAACCTCAATTTTTTTGGTTGGTTTTTCGGTGATCAATCAAAGATCACAAATCATGCGAGATATAATAATCAACTAAGCTAACAAATCAACGCAAACAAACAAGCTAAAGAAGATATAGATCAAGGATAGAAAAGCGGATTCTAGGGGTTGGAAGTTCCGATTATGGCATAGGATACAAGCTATCTAATCGCTCCTAGGATTAACTATGATATGTTGGGAGTAAGTGTTTCTAGATTGGGATCAATCACCGGGTAGGTCTCATGGTCCACTAGTCCATCCCTAAGGTCTCATTACCGGGTAAGTCTCTAAGAACCTAAGGAACGAAATTCTACACAAACCGGATTGTCACCTAGAGATGTAACCTATCCTTACCGGATAAGTCTCGCAAGGGTTAGTCCTAAGCAACTATCCTAGCACACTTAGTCCAATGGCGGCTTATGAGGCTCACTACTACCTAAGGTTTCTCATCTTCGGAATCTAAGAGGAAGGATTACCGAGTAAGTCTCTCCTAACACTTAGTTGCTAACACTAGGTCACCCTAGGGTAGATTTAACTCAACAAACACTTAGGATTTCAACATTCTAACAATCTAAGACTAGATCCATCAAACAAGGGAGAATCACGGGCTGTTCTACACCTTCCACGGCCGTGGAAAGGTAAGAACGAACCGTGGACTCCAACAGAAGCTACGTCCAAGCAAGAGAGTCATCCAAAGGCTAATCTAAGTCCATCCTATCATAGTCCTAGCCATAACCATCCCTTCCTTACCCTAGAATCACATCTATTTAGCCAACAACATTCATCATAGCAATCAAAATTATCAAACATAAAATTATGACTTCCATTTGTAAGATAATGAAGAGAAAGAGATCAACAAGAGAAGTAAACAAACCAAGCTGAAAAATGGAATTAGAATGACTCACAACCCTTCTTAAAGAAGGTTCAAATGGTTCATACAACTCAAGAAATCGATTCCGAAATTCTTTTCTACAAAGCTATCAAAGTCTATCAATGGTGTGTTCTTCTTCTTCTCCAACCAAGCTCTTCTCCAATGGTAGCCTTCTTCTCCAATCTTCTTCAAAGAATCTTCTTGTTGAGAGAATATTTTTTATTGGATGATAGTGGATAATGGAGAGATGCTCCAAGATGATTCTCTCAGCCAATGCAGGACCACTTTTATACTACAACTTTGCAAGAGCTGGCCAAGAGATCGTGGCACAGCTGTCACGAAAACCTGGCAAAAACCACGGGCAGAATCACGGCCGTGATCTGTCAGTGAACCGTGATTTTTGTGCTTCAGCTTGCCTTTGATCATTAAGCTCCGATTTGGTGCATGGTTTGTGTTGGCAAGGTTCCATGAGTCCTCCCTAGCCTTTAGCTTGCATCCTAATGAGTCCGAGGGTGTATCGTCTTGATGAACGATCCTCAAACGTATCGTTTTAGCTCCTAAATCTCCCAAAATACCTACAAAGCAATGCACAAGTCCGTGTAGACGTCTATCTCGACAAAAAACGTGAATTGAGTGCAAACGTCGTGAACTAGTGCTAAACCATGCGTGAATGAGCGAGAAATTTATCTAAATGATTACCTAAACCTAAGTCATAAATCGTGTTATCAGCGTCGTTGCCAGGGACTTGGTCTAGACCGAGCCGGTTGCGGTACGCTTTTGGGGCACTTACCCCCTGTTTCGACTAACCACTCTACTTGAGTGACTTGCGCATGTTCTTTTTCTTAGGTTTATGCGAAGAACCCGCGCTGGGAAGGAAATCGTTCCCTACAATCGCGATCTTGAGGCCGAATTGAAGGAGGCGTTAGAACAGCTACGCCTCAACGGGGAAGAACTGAGGCTGGAAAAGGAAGAAACTCGCACAAGGACTGAGGCGATCGAAGCAGATATGGCAGCCCAACGAGAACAATATCTACATCGACCGAACCCAGATCCTCGACCGAGGCAAGATCCTGTTCTAGACCCTCGACCAGGGCAGAATCCAGCACCTCTCGCCCCGGCCGAGATACATCCACCTCGGATGCCGATCCGAGACGTTCTGTTAGCAGGTATTCCACAGACCCTAGGTCAAAGGATGGACCCCAATCAACAACTGAGGCGTCCAGGAGCTAACCTAGGAGATCCAGCGGACCATGATTACGAACTTCGACCGCAAGTTCTTTCCATGATTCGCCAATGTCAGTTTGCAGGGCTTGAGAAGGAATCCCCACATCAACATCTACAAAACTATGAGATCTTTATGGAGACCTTGAGACCTTCAAGAATAGAAAACAACAACTACAAGCTAAGACCTTTCTACTTCTCCTTGAAAGATAAGGCGCTTACTTTGTATCAATCTCTTCCTCCCAGAAAGATCAGCACTTGGGAAGAGATGACAACGGAATTCTTTACTAAGTTCTTTCCCCCTCTAAAACTGCTGAAATAAGAGGGAAGATCAATGCATTCATCATGAAGGACAAGGAGAGCTTGTCTAAGTCATGGGAGAGATTTAAAGACATTCTTTTGGATTGCCCACATCATGGGATTCCAAAGATAGAGTTGCTGGAGATATACTTCAAAGGACTGGACGGCAACACCCAGTTCAACCTTCAACTACTATCCGCCGGTACATTCATGGACATGGTGGTTGACGAAGCTTGGGAGTTCATAGAGAAACAAGCTTTACACATGGAGAAGTATTCCCACCAAGGAGCTGAAGGTGGAGTTAAAAAAACTCAACTTTCAAGAGGAGCCATCAAACACTAATCAACTCATCTCTTTGAAGAATGACGTGAAACAATTGAAGGAACTCTTAGTTGCTCAAACCAAGAAGGAAGAGCAAGGATCAAGGAACAATAATGGATACCGTAACAACAACAACGGTTCTCGGAACAACAACTATAACAACAATAGAGGATCCAACAGCAATAATTGGAGGACAAACAACCAAAATTTGGGTAACCCTTACTCTTACTCCAATTCGAATGACTCCTCTAATCCTTTCCTCTCCTCTCCTTCTTCATCCACTCCATTGAAGAGCCAAGAGCAAGGATCAAGTTCGTCCCAGCCGGAAAAGAAAGACGCAGTTCTGGACGCCATCTTGATCAAGCTTAGCGCTATGGAGACATCTATGACATCATTTTCGAAGGCACAAAAAGCCTTTGAACAACAACTTGCTAGTAGGGCGAATAAAATGCCAAGAGATCCAGGGAAGCTTCCAGCAAAGATGGAAACCAACCCTAAGGGCCAGATCATGGCCATAACGACGAGGAGTGGACTGAAGACTGCAGATCCAGTGCCTCGGTTGATGCCAGTACAGACGAAGACCACCTCGGTCCAGGTGCAGACGAAGAACACTTCGGCCGAGACGCCAACCGAGGTGGAGCCACAGAGAACGGAGGAGAAAACTAAAGTTTATGTTCCACCTCCTGCATATAAACCACCACTTCCATTCCCCCAGTCAAGGGCCAGAGCACATCTAGACAAGCATTTTGGTAAGTTCCTTGACTTAATGAATAAACTACACATTAATATTCCTTTCCTTGATGTTATTCTAGGGATGCCCGCCTATGGGAAGTTCTTGAAAGAGATTCTATCAAGGAAGAGGAAGCTGGAAGACTTTGGTGAAGTAAGGATGACATCTAAATCCTCGGAGCTTATTCAAATCATGAAGGAGAAGATGCCACCCAAATTGAGAGATCCCGGCTCATTTTGCATTCCCATTCAAGTTGGGGATGTCACTTGTGAAGCTTTATGTGATCTAGGAGCCAGCGTGAGCATCATTCCGCTGGAGCTATGTGTTAAAATCGGTCTTGGAGAGCCCAAGCCGGTGAAGATACGATTATACATGGCGGACCGCTCCATTACCCATCTTGTGGGCATCTTGGAAGACGTTCCGGTCAAGTTAGGTAGCTTCTATTTACCTATAGACTTTGTTGTGCTTGACATTCCCGCAGATTATCCCGTTCCAATCATATTCGGGAGGCCATTTCTAGCAACTTCGGGTTGCAATGTGGATTGTAAGAACGCCAAGTTGAAATTCAACATTGGCGAAGATGAAGTGGAGTTTGCATTACTTGCGGCTATGAAGGGAGAGCAGCTAGGAGATGATATCTTCAACATCTATGATGAAGAAGAATCAAGAGAATTGGTGAGCTCTATCCTTACTAAATATCCACTTGAAAAAGTTATTAGCTTTAGCTTAATGGAGGAAGGTATAGATGCTTCTTGTGATGCAGATATACGGAGCTTAAAGACACTAGAAGAAGATCCAGGAGCTAAAACTGAAAGACTAATCCATGAGAAAAAGATCTCCAGTTTCGGTTCCAGTTGCAGTACCTCGACCGAGGCACTTCCTGGACCAAGCGAGGTGACTGAAGAACATCTCGGCCAGCCTCTCTGGACCTCGACCGAGGTCGAAAGCGAGATGATGTCAACTGAGACTACTGACAATAACAAACTTCTTACACCCTTCTCTGACATTCATCCTCAGTTGGTGGAACATTCTCTCCACCAACTTTCTGATAATAAAGGACCTTGGTATGCTGATATTGTTAATTATCTTGTTTGCCAGGAAATACCACCCGGATTGACGTACGCTCAAAGGAAGAAGTTCCTCAAGGACGTACGCCATTACTACTGGGATGAACCGCTGTTATTCAAGCACGGACCGGATGGGATGCTTCGAAGATGCATTCTGGAAGATGAAGTTAATAGTGTCATAAGGCATTGTCACTCACTTCCTTGTGGAGGACATGCTAGCGCTAACAAAACATGCACCAAGGTATTACGTTCCGGTTTCTTTTGGCCCACGTTATTCAAGGATGTGAAAACGTTTGTTGTCTCTTGTGATGCATGCCAAAGAACAGGGAACTTATCTAGAAGGAATGAGATGCCACTCAATAACATACAGGAGGTTGAGATTTTTGATGTATGGGGAGTAGATTTCATGGGACCTTTTCCATCATCCGGAGGAAACCTCTATATTCTTCTAGCGGTTGATTACGTATCTAGATGGGTTGAAGCCATTGCTACCCCCACTAATGACGCCATGGTGGTTGTGAAGTTCTTTAATAAGACTATCTTTCCACGTTTTGGGACTCCACGCATCATCATCAGCGATGGAGGGACGCATTTCATCAACCGGAAGTTTAAGGCACTTCTATCGAAGTATGGGATAACCCACAAGGTGGCAACCCCTTATCACCCTCAAACTAGTGGACAGGTCGAGATCTCGTATAGAGAAATTAAAGCAATCTTGGAGAAGACCGTCTCTAGGACGAGGAAGGATTGGTCTATGAAATTGGACGATGCTCTTTGGGCCCACAGGACCGCATTCAAGACTCTCATTGGTACCACCCCTTATAATTTGGTATATGGGAAGTCTTGTCATTTGCCCGTTGAGTTAGAACACAAGGCATATTGGGCGATCAAATGGTTGAACTTCGACATCAAGGAAGCCGGCGAGAAGCGGCTATTGGATATCAATGAGCTGGAGGAGCTGCGTTTGAACGCTTATGAGAATGCCAAAATCTATAAAGAAAGGACGAAGAAATGGCATGACAAGCGCATCATTCCTAAGGAGCTTAAAGAAGGAGACTTAGTTCTACTCTTCAACTCTCGCCTCCGCCTTTTTCCAGGTAAGTTAAAATCTAGATGGACCGGACCTTATGTTGTGAAACATGTTTTCTCTTATGGTGCAGTTGAGATTTGGGGAGAAACGAGTGGAAGCTTCAAGATCAACGGTCATAGACTCAAGAAATACAAACCGGAAATTCCGGTTGAGGAGGTTTCACCACTATACCTCATCTGAGAGACATCATACGGTCCAGCTAGCGACCTTAAATCAAGAGCTGCTTGGGAGGCAACCCAAGGTATTGCTTTTTTTCCCTTCTTCTAGTCTAGCTTAGATAGTTTGCTTTTGCTTTGCTTTGTTTTGTTTTTGGCGTCCTAGACAGATAATAGGTGACATCCAAGGAAGGAATACAACCCATGAGCACAACTAGAAGGACAGAAGTTCGAGAATTTGAGAAGACGGGGTCTGACTGAGACACATCTCGGTTGTTGTCACAGCACCTCGACCGAGATGATTCTTGAGCAACCGAGGCGATTAGGGTTTCTGAAGATCCACCTCGGTCCGTACAACCTCGGTTCAGTCGAGACCACCTCGACCGAGGTGACAGCAGTTCCAGAAAAGGGTATAAAAGGGGCTGAAGAATTCTCTCTCCTCTCTTTACCTTCTCCTCGACCGCGGCACACTTCTTGCCTCGATCCTTCGTTCTTCGCTGGTTTTCAACGATTCTTGCTCCTAAACTGAGAGGAAAGAGTAGAGGATCGTGTTGCAAGTACCAATCTGCAGAAAGAACGAGCCAAATCGACCGAATCGGGGTAAAAATCGAAAAAACCCTGACCTTGTATTTCTCACTGTTTTCTCTCATTTTGGGCTTTGGTTGCCCCTACATTTGTTGAAGAACAGATTAAGTACCCCGTAGGAACCTGTGGTAGTGATTTTGGGGAAAAGAACTGGACTTTTGAGGGAACCGATCGAACAGCTCTTCGCCTCGGTTCAGTCGGCCTGTGCCTCGGCCGAGGTGTTCTACAGGGTTGTCAGAGCAACCGAGGTGACCTAACAGATTACAGAGAGATGAGTTCTGACAGGCAGTTAGTTTTGAGGGACATATCCTCTCCTTCTCCTTCTTCTTCCTCCCGCCGCACTAGACCGGTGATCCACGAGAGACACCAGGTCGATTATGACCGCATCGCGGCCCGTCCAGTGATTGCACCCCGCTTCCTGGACATATCAGCCTTTGACTGCCTCTATGTCGATGATGACTTGAGGCGTATGATTTCTGCCGTGGGGCTAAAGCAGTTCACGGAGATTAGAGTTCCGGCCTACTTGGAGCCGACCATGTAGTTTGTCAGCTCCTTCACTTACTTGCCCACCGAGCGGGCCGTGAAGTACCGGTTGATGAACCGGAATTACATCGTTCCCTTGGACCACTGGCGGGACATCTTTGGCTTTCCGATCCCGACTGTTGCTGATTTTCCCTCCCGAGCTGTAGCTAGGGAGTTCTGGGGACAAATAGCTCACGTGGTTGAGCATGCTGACAGATGGAGACTTGGAGATTCCAGGGAGAGGATTATATTCCATCTTGCTTTTAGATTGGCCCACAGGATCTTCAGCGAGACTCTTCTGGCGCGTACTGAGACGCCCCAGAAGGTCAGACAGGGCGAGCTTCTTAGCTTATACTGCATGGTGACGGGAGGGATCCCGGATTTTGGATTGATGCTGGTAGAGGATCTGCATAAGATCAAGGGGAAGGCGAAGGGAGACATCTGCTGTGGAGGTCTAGTGACTCATATAGCGAGTTACATAGATATGGACCTCAGTGCTTGCACCATGGTGGTGGCTGCCAAACCGCTTGGACTTCAGGAGATGATCACTCGGAGGATATTGGTTTCCCGAGGACTCACTACGCCATATGTGGCGATGCCATGGGAGCCGACTACACCGCAGGGGATCAGATGGTCAGCTCAGTTCTCCGTGTTTGATCCACATTACTGGCAGTCTGCGTGGATCCCATTTATGGAGGATGCTAGAGAGGCAGCGGCTGCACCAGCTGAAGAGGATGAAGCTGAGGAGGATGATGCTGATGATGTTGCTGAGGATGGTGGTGCTCATATGGACACGGGCACAGACACAGCTGGGACTAGTGCGCCGGTCATCGATTTGGATGATGACGAGACTGAGACCGAGCCGGCTGCAGCACCAGCACGCCCTGCTAGGCGTAGGGTACGCCGGCAGAGGGATCCAGATGCTCACCGTCGGATCGATGAACTCACCGAGCAGATGATAGACTCCTATGATGCCCTGATTGTAGACATCCAGGAGAGATTTGACGACCAGCGCCGAGAGATCGAGAGCTGGACTCATCAGATGCTAGAGGGCCAGCACTATCAGCGACGGATGGCGGAGATCCAGTTTCAGCATGCCATGGGCTATCCATTTGACCCATCCCAGTATCCGTATGTGCCACCACCACCACCACCGGATCGTGATTATTGAGAGCTTGCAGGATTTTCTTTCTTTATTTATTATGTAGCTCAGCTATGTCCGGTGAGTACTTTATTTTCTAGACTTATTTTGACCCATTGGGACAATGTGTCCCAAGTATGGGGTATTTTATGTATTACTTGACTATGGATGATTGTATGCTACTTTGATGGATATCTATGATCTTATTTTGCTCTATTTGCTTATCTGAGACTACATGCATGCATATAGGTTAATTGATTGAGAAAAACGTCAAAAACTGCATGCATGCATACAGGTTAATTGATTGAGAAAAACGTCAAAAACTGGTTTAAAAAAAAAATTTTGACCTCGACCGAAGTGATTCTGGCCAAACGAGGTACTTCACCTCGGTTGACTTAGAACATCTCGACCGAGGCGTTTTCACTTGAACGATTTTCGAAATGATTTTGTGCTTCTTATCTGGATATGATCTCAGTGAAGATTTTGTTTACTGACTGGTTTTTGTACAATAATAGTTGGCACGCATCGATCAGGATGGCTCCTTATGAGGCTTTATATGGACAGAAATGTCGTACACCGCTGTGTTAGGACGAGCCTAGTAGTGTCAGCGGAGTAGCACCCGAGCAGATTCAGGATGACATGGCTAGAGTAGCAGTAATCCGAGACCGGATGTTAGCAACACAAAGTCGACAGAAGTCTTATGCTGATAAGAGGCGCAGACCTCTAGAGTTCAGAGTTGGAGCTCAGGTTTGGTTGAGAGTATCTCCGACACGAGGCGTCACACGTTTTGGTGTCAAGGGAAAGCTGAGTCCTGGATATGTTGGACCGTTCGAGATTCTTGAGCGAGTTGGAGAGGCAGCATACAGACTTGCGTTGCCACCGAGACTCGAGGGTGTTCACCCCCTTTTCCATGGGTCTCAGCTACGGGAGTACATACCTAACCCGAGACACATTTTCAGTCATGAGGATTTAGTGATCGAGTCAGACCACACGTTTGTAGAGCACCCGGTGGTGGTCTTAGAGCGTAGTACGAGACGCTTGCATTCGAAGGACATCCCGATGTTGAAGATTCAGTGGTCGATGCGAGGAGCTGATGAGGCGACTTGGGAGACAGTGGATAGTATCCAGAGGAACTATCCGGAGTTTTACGCTGGGCTGGATGCACCTTTAGCGTAGTCGTTGTTTCTGTTTTTCCTTTATTGCGTTGCTTACGCTTTTGTGTGACGTTTTGTGTTACGTGCCCCGAGTGGGAAGATATGAGTTCAGTTCTATTTTTGTGTGTTGTTGTGCTCGTGAGCTTTTGCAAGTTTCGGGACGAAACTTCTTTTTAGGGGGGATCTGATATGAGATCCTAGGTTTTTGCCTTCACCGCCCCTGCGGTGAAGAGGGCCGCTCCCGCGGCCAGCCGCCCCCGCGGCTGTGGGATCCGCCCCTACGGATCGTGCGACAAATCGCGCCGATCTGTTTTCATCGTTTCATCTTTCTTCCATAGATAGAATATCCTATATTTTATCTTATGGGCCGGTTTCCTTATCTTCTTCCTAAACCCTCGACGTCCTTCCTTCTTTTCTTTCCAGCCGTTCCTATATATTCTCTTCTTTCTCCCTTTTTCCCGTTCCTTGCTATCGTCCTCTTCAACCCTAGAGAGCTGCAGCCGTCCTTGCTTCCTGCAATCTCGCTGAACGTGTAAGTTCATTCTTTTCTGGTTCTTCCTCACGTTCCTTTAGTGCTGCATGTCTTCCCTTCTGTTTGTTTTGGATTCTCCCTTGCGTTCCTTATTTTCTTCTTCTCCAAGGATCAAGTGTGAGCCTTGATTCTTGTGGAGTGTTCTGTTGTTGACCCTTCCTTGTTCTCAGGCTCTTTGGAGTTGAGTCTTGACGTGTTGGAATCAAAGGTTTGAGCTTTGGTTGCCCCTGCTGTGAAATCTGTCGAAGAGAAGCCCGACAGTAGCTTCTGACAAAGAGCCGCCCCTGCTCTTGCACAGAGCCGCCCCTGCGCCTCTGTCTAACCGCCCCTGCGGTTTCCCTACAGTAGCTCCCGTCTTTGGTGAGTTGCTTCCTTCCTTCCTATCCTCGTTCATTCCTTGGTTCCTTACGGTTGTTCCTTATTCCCCTGAGTTGTTGTAAGACTAAGGTTGAGCCCTTAGCATGTGTTGATCTCTTAGAGATCGTTGAGACTAGAAGTCATAGACTTCTAGCAACCGTTTCGTTCATGATCCGTGTTGCTTGTTCGTACAGGCTTTCCTTGCTCCTTTCCTGAGGGAAACCGAGCTTCCTTGAGTGTTTTCTGAGTTGTTCGTTGATCTCTTGTGTTACCTTCGTGTGAGGTAAGTCCGTTGGACTTACTTAGCTTCATTCCGCGTATTAGTTGGATTGTATTGGCTTGTTTGTATTGCTATCATGTTATAACGAATAATTGGAAATAGGATTCACCATTTGTTAACCTTAACTAGCCCAAGTGTATTGCAACCCAGACCCGTAGGTAATGGATAGTACTGATCTATTCCTATTGGTAGACGGAAGCGGAGGCGAGTTTCGGGAGATTATCGTGTGACAAAAGAAGTTGAATTAGTAATGGATAACCTTAATGAAAGATAAATAACCGGTTGATGTGTAAGCATGCTATGTGTTTTCTTTACCTTATGTGTGTTTGTGCCTTTACACTCTTGCTTATACCTAGAATGTTAGCTAACGGTTTATACCGTCGTTGTAGATGTTTCGCAGGTTCAGGATGCTGCTGAGTGATCCGGATGGTGTGGTCAGCCGGGGTTCCCGTACATTATAGGACGGGATTGGGTTTTCTTTCCGTTTGTTGTTTCCCTTTTGTTTTGAACCGGCTGTGGAGCTTTTATGTTTTCTTCTATTTGAACCTTTGGTTTTATATTAAGTTTTGGTTTTCAGTGCGGTGTTTTCTGTGTTCTTTCCCAAACAGCCCAACTAGCTGACTTTGAGCTCTTATAGATCCAGATCCGACCGTTGGATTGATCTCAACTTCTGATATGTTAAACTATAAATATCCTTCTACATCATATCAAAATTTGAACGGTGGATCATCATTCTAAGGTATCGAAAATTATCTTCCAACTACTCAGTTTATGTGCACTAAACAAAACTGGGCAAAGGTAATTTCATGTGGTCATACCCTCTATCATTTATATTGGGTCATTAGCTCTACTCTCACCTCCTAGATGTAAGACTTAGTGACATCTACACACATCCTTCTTCAAAAGAAAAAATGTGTACATTCAAATGGAACCAACAGTCTATTTTGCTCTATTCTTGTAAGACAGAAACAGCAGGGAAATGCACAGAGGCTTACCGACAGCAGGCTGAAGATGGTCCGGGTTTACAGTGGTTGGTGTGTAGTAGAGGCGTCCTGGACCGGAGGCTCGTACGCTGGATCGATTGCGCTCACCACCGGCACACACTGTCGTCCCGACGCTGCAACTGCGTGAACCAGAGAGTCAGGTCTTCTGGATGTTATCACACGAAGACAGAGAGGAAGGAAAATGATAGAAGTGGATGTCTGGCTCACCTGGTGGTCAATGGAGGAGATCGAAGAGGTTTCGGTGGTTGCTAGTGTCGCTGCAAGACCCTCTGTCGGACGCGCTCGACACAGATCAGTAGCGGGAGTAGGAGCAGTCCCTGCGGCTCGTCGGTTTGGAGTTGTCTGGAACGCTGGAGGTTGATGCTGCAGTTCTGGCGAAGACTAGGTGTACAGGAGGCCGGCGTCAACTCCCTCTCTTCAGCCCGGTTCGCTGGTGTCCTTTCCGTCTGCAGCAAGGTACAATAGGTCCACTCGGTTAACACTTCTGGCGTCTCTTGTTGGCTGCTCGAAGGCTGGGTTGCGTCGGCTGCTGCGCTAGTGATTGCGGGTGGTCGAGACTGGCTGCGTCGGCTGCTGCGCTTACAGAAGGAGGCGCTGCGTTGAAGGTTGGCGAGGGAGAGCAGAAGTAGCGCTGCGTTTCTCACGTTTGCACTACAGCCCTTTTACTAAGGTGATTAGGGTTAATTAGGTTAAAAAAATTAAGAGCAGATTAGGGTAAGGTTTGGGCTGGCTGAAGGATTACTGGGCCAGCTGTTGGGCATGCTCAACTAATTAAACGATGAGTTGAATGGATAAATCGTTACTCGCACGGAACCGCTTTTCGGTTTTTAAAAGGTACGGGATTATTTACGGTTACATAGACTATCATTTTATGTACATCAAGGTCACATGAAATCATAGAATTTAATATTGTTTTATTTATTATTATTATTTTTTTTATATAAGAATAAAGGTTGGCGGATCGGAATCCGGTGTGATCGGGTTTTAAATGAAATTTAAAATTTTCCGGGTATTACATCAGTGCCCTCTTAAAATAAGTTTCGTCCCGAAACTTAGAATAATGTATCTAATCAAACGACTTTCTTTGTATACCTTGGTTTTATTAAGTCTCATTTTCTAACATTTAACTACTCAATCATCATACTTAGGCACACATCAAAGAAAATACAATCGCTCAATCCAACTAAAGCATGAAAAGTCAAACAACACAGCATCCGAGTACTAACTCGTCGGTACAGAAGTAGCAGCTAACTCCGCAAAGAACTCGGGATAACTACGTCTAATACTCTCCGTTATCTCCCAAGGGGCCTCATCGGCTCCTCTTCTAGACCACTGGATCCTCAACATCGGTATCTCCTTGGACCGCAGACTTCTAGTACTGCGTTCCAGGACAGCTATTGGGTACTCTATAAAAGTGTGGTCGGCCTCAACTATCAGATCCTCATATTTGATGACATGTCTCGGGTCTAATATGTAGCCCCTTAACTATTACTTGTGAACTCTGGGTAGAAGTGTTGGTTGATAAATAGCCTCTCAATCTACTTTAGGATCTTAGAAGAATACATTTCTCAACTTACTTCTGAACACTTTTGATGACTCTAGCTAAATAATAAGAACTGGATCCCTTCCGCTGAATCCCCTTGATTTTAATCATTCAGAAAATCCCGACTATAATTTCTATAATAACGATCTTACACATATCTCGACACTTTACTAAGTGCCTGATGTTCTATGCATGTAAGACCACTCGTTTGGTCTTGTCTTTCTAATATGACTCAGTCGGATCGTCTGTCCGTTAATGAATTATTATATGCCTTTGGTAAGGCTTTCAACTTGATATAACCCAAAGCACACTCCATGCAGTCATTTACATATCGAGCTACGAATCCTTAACTTTAGGACACAGTGGACATAACATTGAGTTTCATGTTCTATGGGTTATGGCCCACTATGCTTCTGTTGCGCTACTCTGATCATTCTATTGTCATCCATTAATCTTAGAAACGTCTTCTGTTAGTCATGATAATTTACCAAACTCTTCGCATGTAATTTCTCTTCTAATACCGGCAAGATCCTCTTCAAACAGACCCTTACTCTCTTACTCAATCGTAGTATGTTCTTAACCAACCGGTAAGCAGCCTCTAACCCGATTCTCTCCATATCATTAGATCATCCCAAAAGGTTGTCGTTGCCTATTTGGGGAATCTTCCAAGGCATCGGTAAAGTTACCTCTTAAATCCGCAGTCACTAATGTCTCTTCTTAACGGTACCTACTCGTCAATTCCAACCAACACTTACACGTCCTCAGCTGACGTCGGTCCGTCTATACTTGAATTCTCAATATCCCGGACTTACTCTTTTCAAACCTATACTGGCGTTAAATTCTTGGTGAGCATCATCTGCCCGGTTAACCCTTTCATGCTTCGCTAATTCGTTTTATCTTCCACACTTCTGTTTCCTTAGGCTAACTCTACTTCTCGAGCCCAACTGGGTCATTCATCTTGACCTAAATAGTCATTCCAAGTCCTCAACGATAGTTGGTAGGTGTCTTTGTAGTTCTGATGACTTTAGTTATCCTCCCTTTGTAGTTCCCCTTGCATGGACCTTCGGTGTTGATGACTTAGGTCCCGTGATAATTGGGGTAACTTTGGACTTTCGAGTCCACCAAGGTCGTTCTCATATATACATTCCTTCGCTGGTGTCACCGGCAATATTGCCTTCATGAAACTCCGTTGTTTCCGCTACAGGGCTTCGACTCTTTCATACCGGCATTACGATTTCTTCCAAATTCCTATATCTTTGAGGAGGTCATAACCCCTCCACACCTGTAAAGTCCACATTTTGCTTCTACACTCCATTGTAGGTATCCCTTCCATGCACCTTAGACCCTCATATCCGGGTTAACATTTTATCTCTTTTGGTCTCTCAAGCTTGTCTTGTGAACTCTTCTACTAGGTGACTCGTCTTATAACAATTTCCTCCCCTGAATCGGTCTCCACTTTCAGTTGATCATTACTGCCCATTTCATGTTGGAACCTCAGTTACGTTGTACTCTTGAATAGATTCTACAAGGCGTCCTCATCTCAACACTTTATTCCAATTTAGCAAGACCCGTCTTTTGATACATGACTTTCCTCCTTATTGGTTAAGTTATCCTTTTTGGTTTACACTTTATCCATCCTAGCGTTATCGGTCCGATATGTACGACTTTTATTAAACACCTATTGGTGTCATTTGCATAAGAAACCTCAGTTGTATATGATTTTCTCAAAAATCAAAGTTCTCGACTCGCATTTATTATGTTGTCCTTATGCTCGTGTCACTTTACCTTCTTTAAATCCTTACCCCCAGTAGGGTAGTTACCCCTTTGGGTTTTCTCGTATTTGCTTTACGAACCGCGTTGGTTGGTCTTATTACTTTCATCAACTCTTATGTCATCAGTTCAGCTTGAATTTTCAATGGAGTACCTCCATTTCTCATTAAACTTTTATATATATACAATTTCGGTAATCATCTTATTGGTGTAATACCGGATCCATATAACAGCCTTTAGTCCTTCAACTTTACTCCTTCTCATGTCTGTTCTAGCCAACCTGTAGATTTCATCTGCAATCACCTCACAACTCGACCACACATTTCACCAAGGCTTTAAATCATACTCTCTATGTTTGTGCCGCCTCTGAAATTCCAATTATTTTGTGTCATATCTTTAATCATAAGGGTTTCCCCTGTCGATCTAGACAGTTTGACCCTACCTTTTTTTCGGAGGATCACCATCAATCCTACTTGTGTGGAATGCTAAGACATGGGACATGTCCACCATCATTTTTTTTCCTTCTTACTCTTCTAATTCTTCTTACAGGGATCCCTCTATACTAACTTTGATATGTATCCTCCCTTCGTCCGTAATAAGCAATTGCTCACAACAATTCTCTTACTTCATTACTGTCATAAATGGTCATTACCGACCGTCAGGAGCTTCTTTTAAATTCCTTACTTAGAGTTATCATATTAGACTCATTCAATGTTACCATCACTAGTTAGCCAGCACGTGTAAATTCTCTGTTGTTACCAATTAGTCGGTAGTTGACCTTCTATAAGATCGTAGACTTACTTTTCTTCTATCTCCTTTGAGGTTTGATATACAAGGTGGAAATATATCTCTTCCATTTATTTTCCTTTAACTCCTTCTACAATTTACCCTCTTATAAGAGTACCATACTCTTACGAGTCTAGTTGTATTTTTGTCTTCCGTTAATGGGCTTATCAATTCTTCTACGGTAACTTGCAGGCATTTCTCCATGATTCTTTTTACCTGAGTTAGTGTCCACTTGCAGTTCTCTTTTATAACCCGCTAGTGTTATTAACTTATATCCCTTCGTGAGTGCGAAGTTATTAGAGACCCAATTTTTCCCCAAGATTATTCTCCTACACCCTCCTTCTTGGGGTGCTGCTTGTACTTCCGCATTTATAGAAATCCGGTCTTTGTTGTATCCCGATCCTTGTTGTAATTCTTGTGTGTTCTAGGGGGTCACACCACTTCCATGTTGGGTGAAATCGGCATTCCCTTTTCTAGCAACCTGTAAGCTTTCGTTCTGCGGTTCTTTAATTCTTCGTATCGGGTTGGGCAATGTATCTTATCTTGACTCCTACTCTTATGATTGTCTCGGTTTCCCATCCTGATTGTAGTGGAAAGTAGCTTGTCGAGAATTCTAGCTTCAAACTTTCACCTTCTGGTCCATCAGTAAGCTTAGATTCAATGCCTTTTTGTTTGGATTGCTACTATCTTCCACCTTGACCTTCATGCCTATTTGTTTTTCTGAAGGCATCCCTTTTGTTTGTAACGTTGCTTTACACCATCTTGAAAGAACCTATGGGTTGTCTCTTCCAATTGGTATACTTGTCGGTCATCCAACTCGTCGTCGGAACTACACTCATGTATATTCTTCATTTGATCCTATGGAGTTGACTCAGAATTCCCTTCTTGTCATTGTAGTTGGTGTTGTCTTTTAGTCTTCACTTTTCCGTCCGGACATTCCTCAACAAGCTCGAAGGAGTTGTCCTCCGTTCGTCTACCCTAATGCACATAAGATGTGCATACTAATCCTCACGTTGACACCCTTCAAAATCTACTTAGATGTGTCAAAGGGTGCGAAACTCATTATGTTATCTCCGTTAAGGACATAACATAACTACCATTTCTGCTAATCTTCGGCATATATTTATTTATACTAGATATCTTTATAATCAACCTAACAAGTCCAACTAAAGTAAAACCTAAAGTCCATATTAAGCATACTGAGATCCGCGGTAGTAGCGGTGGTCAGCCGTACTTTTCTATCCCCAACCAGTCTATCCATGCATTTGAAAACCAAAAGTCCTTTTTAAAACTCAAATCCCTTTTCGGGTTCTGCTTAAGTACTTATTCGGTCTTTCAGAAGATTTCAAGTGTCATTGTTGCCAACCTAGAGCTCTGATACCATGTTGTAACACCCCGAATTCTCAAAACTCGGGACATTACTGGTTAGGACCTCACAATGGGTCCCGACCTCAGTTTTACAACAATATTACTAGGATCTTGCAACAAGACACCAATAAGAAAAACCGAAATTCATAAAATGTATTTGTAAAAGGATGTATGCAACAAAGTCTAACAGCCTATCGTACTTAAACAACGAAAAAGACTAACTGTTTTAACAAAAGGGAAAGACAACAAAGCAACAACCCAAACCCCCACTCTAAAGAGTACGGAGACTCGGCTGACCACTACTTCCGGATCACTCAGCTGTTGTTCTAACCTGCAGTAAAACTAAAAACACAACAAAATAACCATTAGCTAGTTATCTAAACATTAGGAGAATAATAATAGCACACACACACATAAAAATAATAAACACTCATCATGCTTTCAAACAATCCATTTATTATCTTCATTTAAGTCATTCACTCTAATGATACTTATTTTGTGACACGAGGGATTCTCAAACCTCGCCTCCGCCCCCGTGTACCCATCAGGAGTGGATCCGATACATCTCACCGTGTACCTGTATGGTCTGGGTATAGAGAACCTCCCAGTCTCCTGGCAGAGCTGGGCAGTGATGTCACGGCCCGTTATACATACACTTGGGCCTTAACACATAATAACAACGGTCGTCCTAACAAGTTGTTATTATAACACACATGGTACACACCACTATATCACTCAACCAATATCCAGAAACCAGCTAAGTAAGTCGCAAGGACTTACCTGAATCAAACCACAACTCTCACAATCTCAACTCGGTCTGCAACCGTGGTAACTCAATCGCCAGTCAGACAAGGCATGTGGATCAAAATCACATGTCATACTCTTCGAAGTTATAAACTTCTAAGATGTACAATCTCATGAAGAGAAATTACGGAAAAAGCTCTCTTAAGGTAAAATGACTATTTTACCCTTGATCCCATAAAACTCCGAGAAAGTCTATCATTTAGTTCTAATATTCTCTTTTAAAACCTATTTCTATAATCTAGTTCTCATGAGGTAGTTTGTTGATGATTTATAAGTGTTACCAAAATTCTTAGTTTAAACAAAAACCGTTAAGGTCCGACTTTGGGTTAAGATCCAAGGCTTGAATAAAAAGATAAGAAATCCGGAATAAATTTCTATATCTTCTATGATATGCATACTTGACATAGGGGCAACGATCTCTCACAAATACTCAACCAACACTCTTACATAAATCCCTAAAGATGGTTCCAAAGTCCAGAAATCTATACTTAGCCAAAATTCTGTGTTCTTTCCCAAACAGCCCAACTAGCTGACTTTGAGCTCTTATAGATCCAGATCCGACCGTTGGATTGATCTCAACTTCTGATATGTTAAACTATAAATATCCTTCTACATCATATCAAAATTTGAACGGTGGATCATCATTCTACGGTATTGAAAATTATCTTCCAACTACTCAGTTTATGTGCACTAAACAAAACTGGGCAAAGGTAATTTCATGTGGTCATACCCTCTGTCATTTATACTGGGTCATTAGCTCTACTCTCACCTCCTAGATGTAAGACTTAGTGACATCTACACACATCCTTCTTCAAAAGAAAAACTGTGTACATTCAAATGGAACCAACAGTCTATTTTGCTCTATTCTCGTAAGACAGCAACAGCAGGGAAATGCATAGAGGCTTACCGACAGCAGGCTGAAGATGGTCCGGGTTTACAGTGGTTGGTGTGTAGTAGAGGCGTCCTGGACCGGAGGCTCGTACGCTGGATCGATTGTGCTCACCACCGGCACACACTGTCGTCCCGACGCTGCAACTGCGTGAACCAGAGAGTCAGGTCTTCTGGCTGTTATCACACGAAGACAGAGAGGAAGGAAGATGATAGAAGTGGATGTCTGGCTCACCTGGTGGTCAATGGAGGAGATCGAAGAGGTTCCGGTGGTTGCTAGTGTCGCTGCAAGACCCTCTGTCGGACGCGCTCGACACAGATCAGTAGCGGGAGTAGGAGCAGTCCCTGCGGCTCGTCGGATTGGAGTTATCTGGAACGCTGGAGGTTGATGCTGCGGTTCTAGCGAAGACTAGGTGTACAGGAGGCCGGCGTCGACTCCCTCTCTTCAGCCCGGTTCGCTGGTGTCCTTTCCGTCTGCAGCAAGGTGCAATAGGTCCACTCGGTTAACACTTCTGGCGTCTCTTGTTGGCTGCTCGAAGGCTGGGTTGCGTCGGCTGTTGCGCTGGCGATTGCGGGTGGTCGAGACTGGTTGCGTCGGCTGCTGCGCTTACAGAAGGAGGCGCTGCGTTGAAGGTTGGCGAGGGATAGCAGAAGTAGGCGCTGCGTTTCTCACGTTTGCACTGAAGCCCTTTTGCTAAGGTGATTAGGGTTAATTAGGTTAAAAAAAATTAAGAGCAGATTAGGGTAAGGTTTGGGTTGGCTGAAGGATTACTGGGCCAGCTGTTGGGCCTGCTCAACTAATTAAAAGATGAGCTGAATGGATAAATCGTTACTCGCACGGAACCGCTTTTCGGTTTTTAAAAGGTACGGGATTATTTACGGTTACATAGACTATCATTTTTGTGCATCAAGGTCACATGAAATCATAGAATTTAATATTGTTTTATTTATTATTATTTTTATTTTTTTATAAGAATAAAGGTTGGCGGATCGGAATCCGGTCTGATCGGGTTTTAAACGAAATTTAAAATTTTTCGGGTATTACATCCGAGTCCGATCCGATCCGGGCATGTTTTTCAGATCATCGGATCGGATATGGATCGGGGTTTAGAGGAAAAAGTCGGATGGATATATCCGACTAGTCTAAGAATAAATGTCCGGATATCCGGATCGGATCTTCGGATCGGAAATCCGTCCTGATAAAACTGTCGGATATCCGGGTGTTCTCGGGTCGGATTCGGATCGGACTTTTTAAAGTTTGTCAGATCGGATATCCGAGCCTTCGGATCAGATCCGATATCCGGAGATGCTCACCCTACCTAGACCACTCCTAACCAACAATAAGTTTAAAATGTTTGCAACTCAGGAAAATTAAAATCTGTTTGATTTCAGTTTAATACTTGATTCCAAACATCCATCACTTTCCTTAATAAATTAAAATCTGTTTTCAAAATGTTTACAACTCAGGAAAATTGAAACAACAGCTCTATCAAAAAGGGAAGTCTTCAAAACAGTATTTATCTTCGGGAAAATTAAAATCTGTTTGATTTTAGTTTAATACTAGATTCCAAACGTCCATCACTTTCCTTAATAAATTAAAATCTGTTTTCAAAATGTTTGCAACTCAGAAAAATCGAAACAACAACTCTACCAAAAAGAGAAGTCTTGCAACTCAGAAAAATGTTTGATTTCTGAAAATTAGTAAGTTCAAAATCTGTTTTCAAAATCAGTAGGATGAAATTCTGGTTTGAAATCAAATAATCATCAAAAGTACTAATCCATTATGGTAAAGTCATGAAACTGTAAGATTAAACTGGTTTGAAATCAGAATAGTAGTTCTTTTTGTGCATACGAAGTAATATATTTAATCAAAACGTATAATCAGAACAATAGTATTTGAATCTAAAACACAGCTAGAGAAAATATAAGATGTTTAATCAAAATAGTTTTGAAAAACAGTAGAAATTGTAGTTTTGAAATAGATCGCTTTTAACACATGTTTTGAAACAACTCGATTTGTCAAGCCGGAGAAATCAAGTATTAGTTTTGAAAAGCTCTAAGATTAAACTGAATCGATTTGTCAAGCCGAAGAAATCAAGTATTAGTTTTGAAAAGCTCTAAAATTAAACTGAATTAAGGAAAGTGATGTTACGTTTGGAATCTAAATAACAAAATAACATAAAGAAGAAATCTGGACATACAAGCTTAGATGAAAAGTTGTGGCTGAACTTTTCACAAATCGAGTTGTTTCAATTATTGAGGAATGTACCACTTCAATTACCCTGATAAGGATGAACAACATAGGAGTTAGAAGGAGCAAAGTGATACACGTATATTATGGATTATGAACAAAGAAGCTTCCAAACCTAATAGCAAAAGAAGAAAGATATGAAGATAAATGCAGAGATTTGTGGTGTAGAAGACTTAAATTTTTAATTGTATATTTACTTATTAATCAGTTACACTTTATAGATTTTTTTTATAAATTTAAAGATTTTTTTAAACAATTTTATTAGGGTATGTATATTTTAGGTATATTTTAGATTTGAATGATTACGTAATACATTGATGATGTTGATATTCTCTTCAATTTCTGAATGTGATCGGTGTGATTTTGACGTCTTGGATCCTCCTGATTTCCAATTGAGCAGAATCTTTGCAAGTACAGGTCAGGCAGAGGTGATCAGTGAGCATGATGAACATTAGATGCACACTGTTTGAGGTTTCTCTCTTGGGCAAGTAGTTTTCCTATCTTTGATTGTCTCCGGTATATACGTGAAGAAAAGGAACTCACGACAATCAAAGTCAGAAGTGTCAGTTATGATTTATAGATTTTTTTATAAACCATTTTAATGAATTAGTAATTCAAAAAAATAAAGATTTTGTAGCTTTAATGTGAGAACTCGATTTTAATTCTCTTGATTCTGGGAGCGCCACGTCAACAAGTCAGGACTCTACTTTAGTATATAGATTCCACAAAATCTTTCTATATGAAAATTGGGCAATTTTGGTAACTAGGCTTTTTTGAAAAACTATGGTAGTAACTAGGCTTTTTAATATTTCAATTAAGTAAATATACCCCAACCTTTTGTATTTATTTTCAAACTCTACACACTCTTCTCTCAAGGGGTACATTTACTAAACACAAAACTAGAAAAAGCCTAGTAAATCAAATTATTTTATGAAAAATTTGACAGCATCATTTGAGAAAAAATCAACATTAAAAAGATAAAACATCTATATTTTAACAATCATGAATGAAAAATTATATTTTAAATGAATAAACAATTATATTTTACATGAATGAAAGACACTTTTCTGTATGGGTTTGAATCCCACGTATGTTATATTTTGGACAATGAACAACCATTTTAACAAGAACAAACAACTATGTTTAAATGAACGAATATTTATATTTTTTTCGAACGAACATGATAGATGGATGCACCACGATTGTTTCGATCTAGACGAAAAGCCTTAGGACACAAAATGGATGAGATGCACAAGAAAAACAATTGGTAGAAACGTTGATTTGGTATAAAATAACAATTTACTGAAGTAGACGAGAGTAGAGAATATAGTACCAAAAGAAAAACAATTGGTAGAAACCTTGATTTGGTATAAAAAAAACTCAAACCAACACAACTAAGCATGTCCACGGGTCACGGGTCACCCGTGACCCGGCAGGAACCCGGCGGGTCGGTAACCCGGCGGGTCCGGGTTCCCCCGGGTCGCGGGTACGGGTAAGGGTCGTCAGATCCTTACCCGTGACCCGCCGGGTCGACCCGTAACAGCTACAAATTCAAAAAAAAAAAATTCCCAACGGCTATATAGCTAGTTTGATTAAAAAAAACATTATAATTTAATAAATCTAACCTAAAAACAATTCTATAAATACCCCAAACTCAATTCATATCATCTCACACCAATTCTCATCATTCAATCATCTATTCACTCTCTCAATCTCTCCATAATTTCCAACTCTTACATTCAATTACTCTCCTAATCTCATATTCTCATTCTCTTATTTTTCATTTTACCACTCTTACTACTACATTCTATTATTCAAAAAAAAAATGTCTAGCCGAGGAAGACGTTCCATTAGCGGTGCCGGTCCTTCATCCGGCGAAGGTTTTATTCGAGGACGGCATTCCGTTAGCGGTCCTCCAACCGGTTCGGATTTAAGGCGAGACTTATTAAGTGGAGATCACGAGATCTTCGAGGATGAGGAGGATATCACGGAATCACCTACTTTCCCCAACACCCAAGGATCCGAGACCCAATTCACGGAGGAGCCGGAGCCGGAGGAGCCGCCGTTGAACAACACACAACTAACGGCGGCGGTCTTCCGATTTTGGTTTACAAAGGGTGCTCCCGATGCCAACGGAGTTTTCTATGCCAAATGCAACTTTTGTGCGACACAATACAAGCACAAAAAGGGAGAAGGCTACGGGAACTACAAGAGGCATATCCGGAACAAGCATCCCGAAAAAATGGGATTAGCACGAGGGCACACACAACTTACCGGGTACGTATCTACTTCTAACCAACCTCCTTCTCTATTTACATATGATCATTCTTCTTTTATGGATGCATTTTTGGAAATGTTGGCCGTAGATTCTTTAGCATTTAGTTTTGCACAAAATGTTGGTTTTAATGATTGGATGCAAAATCATGCTCAACCCGCATATAAACCGATTTCTCGTCAAACCGCTAAAAGAAAAATGATGGATAAATATAAAGTTTGTAAAGAAGAATTGATTAAATATTTTATGGACAACGGTGATATTCAAGTTTCTATTTGTAGTGATATTTGGACCGACGGTTTTCAAAAAAATTCATATATGGGTATTACTTGTCATTTTGTTGATAAATTTTGGATTTTAAACAAAAGAGTTTTAGCATTACGAGTTTTCAATGAACAACACACCGCCCAAAACATTGCCCGTTTGATTGCAAATGTTTTGGAAGAATATAGATTAGTTTCACGAGTTTTTTCAATCGGTTTTGACAACGCCTCCACTAACACGGCTTCCATTAGAGATTTAACCAACTATTGTAAGCCGACGATTGGAGGTAAATTTTTTCACATTAGGTGTGCCGTCATATTTTAAACTTGTGTGTTCAAGACGGTGTAGCATACGTTGAACATTTAGTACAACCTATTCGAAATATTCTTAATGAACTTTGGTCTAAAAAAAGTGTACGTACTAAATGGTATGCATATTGTAAACAAAATGGCGTTTATCCTAAAAAATTTCCAAAAGATGTTTGTACAAGATGGAACTCTACTTACAAAATGATTTCCGAATCGTATGAATATCGAGAACTTTTAAGTGGTTTTGCCGCACAACATATTGACGGTAATTTTGTTTTCGGTGAATCTTGGATTTTAGCAAAAGATGTAATGAAGGTTTTTTAATATTTTTATGATGCTACTAACACTTTTAGTTATGTTTATACACCAACTTCAAACATATTTTGTTATGTAGCAATTAATGTTGCATTTGCAATTCAACAAGGTCTTTTAATTGAAAATATTTCACAAGCTATACGTACAATGCGAACTAAATGGTTAGATTATTATACAACCATTCCCGATGTTTTTCTTGTTGCATTTGTGTTAGACCCAAGACGTAAAATGGATGGTTTAAAACAACTTTTAGAAAGTTATTATGAATTTTTAGGTTTAGAACAACATCCCGATTGTCATGTTACTACCATAATTGCTAATGTTAGAAAATTATTTGATGAATTATTGGTTCAATATCGTGTTTCCGATCGAGGTCAATCTTCTCAACCCCCTCCTCGTTGTAACGACCGGATTTTTTTTCGTTACGCTTTGATAGGGTTAGAGGAGTTTAGAGAACAAATTAAAATTTAGTGAGAGTAGGATATACAAGTTTAGTTTTGGAAGTCGTTTGATTAGATGCCCTTATTCTAAGTTTCGGTACGAAACTTATTTTAAGGGGGTATTGATGTAAAACCCGAAAAATTCTATTCCGGTAATCGGATCGAGTTTCCAAATTTTTTAGACGGAATTTGTCGGTACCGGGCTCCAACGGATTGGTCTTACCATGACGGGCCATGACTTGGATCGAATGACCCACTATAAGAGTCTAGCGGCAGAAGACTTCCCTTCTCTTCTCATATGGGTATTAATTAAGGTTAATTAAATTTTAATTAAGTTAATTAGGATTTAATCTCAATTAAATCCTTAACCTAATTCGGTGTTTAGCCTCCCCTAACTCCCGTAACTCCTGCCACCATTTTAGCCCTAAATCCGACCGTAGCAGCGTTACTTTTCACAGCCTCAAAGCATTGCTTCTCCGTCTCTCCCTCACGAGTGCAACCAAGGAACGTACGTTGGCGACACTGGAAATCAGGCCGGCTCCCGCCCTTTTTCAGCCGGCAACGCAGGAACCTCCGGTCACCGTCCCGCACGACAACAGGTACGCCTCTGCAACCTTCTTTCCGGACCTTCATCAGTGCGTGATGCTTGAGTCTAACCCCCTAACCTCCAGCCTCAAACAGATCGGTAACAGTCGACCTCTCTTCCTGCACACCAACTCCGGTACTACGAGGAAGCCGTAGGCGACACCAGGCGGGATAGTTACCTCCTCCAAGCGCTTCAGCGATCCGGGTCTTCCGCCGTCGACCGTCGGAGAGTCGTAGTATAATACATACGACTAGTGAGCCGTATCATCTCGTTGTTCCTTTCTACAGCCCTAGGTAAGCCTCTTATGCACCCTTGTATGAAGTTTCATGGCTAGGGAGGGGTATACATAAGAGTTCTTGGTCTCTAAAGGTTCAAACTTTTGATCTTGGCATGTTTAATCTAGTTTCTTTGGGTGTTGTTGTTAATAAGGTTAGAAGCTGAGACATAGTCAAAGTTCAGTAAGAAGAAGTTTTGCTGTTAAAAATAATCATAGAATAGACCTAGTGCTGTCCAGTTTTTTTTTTTTTTCCAGAATTGATGTTTGGGACTGCTGCCCTTGAGGAAGGTTTCGAAACTTAAGATTGATTGAAGATCCACCGTTGAATTTTTGATAGATGGTAGATGGATATATGTAGTTTACTGTGTCCAAATTTGAGAACAAATGAACGGTCGGATTAAAAGTTATAAGGTCCCAAAGTAGCGTAGTTGAGCTGTTGCAGTTTCTCAGTTTTCTATATTGGCGAGCAGCCAACTTTGTGACCAGATTTAGGTATGCTAAACTCATTCTTTTTGGCTGAATTTTGGATATGATATAGTTGACATATTTTTGTAGAACATATTAAAATTTGAGAGGCATCCAGCGAGTGGTTTGGGATTTATGATTTTTCCAAGATTGAGTCGTAAGCAGTTTTTTCTGTTGTGCTGAAATTCGGTTTTGGGAGATAGTTTTAAATAGGATTTTGATCTCCTTTGCAGCTAAATTTTGGATATATTATAGATAAGATTTTATATTAGAACATATCAAAAATTGGGATAAATCCAGCGAGTAGTTTAGGAGTTATGATTTTTCAAAGTTTAGACAGTGTGTTGTTCGTTAGGTGTTGTAACCAACTTTAGAATTTTTTTGTAGAAGTGATGCTTTAACGGTTTTAAGAAATTCTTTCTCCTACGAGTAGATAGGATATCATAGATGACCTAGGGAATTATTTCGGAATTTTTATAAGATTATTCGAATTTTATATTTGAAGCTGTAATTGGACTTTAGTGACTTTTCGGGAAATAGAAAATGAGTAGTTTTTCTAGTTGTTACCCAAAATCATCCTAGATAGTAGAATATGGTTAGTTAGCCTCAAGTTATAATTTAAGTACATATTCCGAGTTTTTAGAAGTTTCGAGACTAGGGGTAAAATGGTCATTTACCTATATAAGGGTATTTTGGTAATCTCTTGTTGATCGATTTTTATATCTTAGAAGTTGGAGACTTCTAAGAAAGTGGGATACATTATTGATTCCCTTGTCTTGTATAACAGGCAATTGAGTTCCTACGGTTACATACCGAGTTGAGATTAAGAGAGTTGCAACTTGACTCAGGTAAGTCCTTTGGGCTTACTTAGCTGACTTCTAGATATGAGTGTGGGTAATGATGGTGGTGTGTGAATGATATGTTTATAGTTATATTTTAGTAGTACTTATCTACCGACCTATACTTTGGCCTAAGAGTAACGGGCGGTGGCATTCTGCTCAGTTAGTCTGAGGGCGCTGGGGGTTTCTTTAGGGACTAGTCCACACTCGGTTTGTAGTGATGCTACCGGCGGAGGTAAGCTAGACCTACACCCAGTTGGATAAGGAACGGAGGCGAGAACTCTTAAGATTTCTCGTGCCACAACTGTAAAATGGAATAAGGTGACTCACTTAATAAACAGATAATAACCGGTTTGTGTGCCAGCATGATGATTGTTTTATGTTATCTTGAGTGTGTTTGTGCTATCCTTATTTTGCTTATATTTGGATTGTTAGCTAACGGTTTATCCGTGTTGTAGATTTGTAGAGATAGACAGTTGCAGAGTGATCCGGAACGGATGGTCAGCCGGGTCCACGTACTCATTAGATGGGGACGGGGGAGTCTCCCTTACAGCATGCATGTTATGTATATGTATATGTTTTGTAAGGCTGTCACATGTGTACATTCATAAAGTAAAAATATTATGTTTTGAAATTGTTTTAAGTACATTTGTGCCTTGTTGTAAGATCCAAGTAATGTTGTTGTTAAACCAAGGTCGGGACCCATTGTGAGGTCCTAACCAGTAGCTCCCCGAGTTTCGAAACTTGGGGTGTTACACTCGTCCTTCATCTTCAAGTTCATCTAAATTTAAATCAATTGTTAGAGATTTGTTTGGCCCGAAAAGGGCAAAAACCTCGTCGAGTTCCAACTCGGAACTCGACGAATATCTAACCATTTCTTTTGAGTTTGTCAATGATGAAGAAGAGGAGGATTTCAACATATTAGAATGGTGGAGCCGACCGGAGAGAATGAGGTTCCCTACCCTCTCAAGGATCGCGGCACAAATTCTCGCCGTTCCCGCCTCAACGCTAGCGGTTGAGCAAACCTTTAGCCGGAGTGGTAAGGTGCTCGATCCGACGAGATCAAACATGTTGCCCGAGACGTTGGAGGCACAAGTCCTCTTAGCCGATTGGAGGAAAGCGGAAATACGAACACAAAAGAACAACCTCTCGGCGGAGGAAGGCGACGAAGATGACAACGAGCGACAACAAACGCCATCGGATGTATCGGCGGGAGAGTCCGACTAAGGTAAGGGCCAATCGGGGATATAAACAAAGGTAAGAGAACTACGCGGGCTTTGATTCCTCCTCCTCGAGAGGATACGTAGGCAACCGGGATTCCGGTTCAAGCCCAATTCTTCCCTTTTTTTTTTAAGTTTAAGTCCTATTTTTTATTAGTTTATTTTCTTCTTCTTTTATAAGTTTAAGTCCAATTTTTATCTTCTATTTATTTTCTTATTTTTTAAAGTTTATTTCCATTATTTTTTTTTTAATAGTGAGTTGGCCGACCCGTCTACCCACCGGGTCTGACCCGTGACCCAGCGGGTCGGCCAGATACACGGGTCCGGGTCACCCTCCCCGGACCCATGACCCGGCGGGTCGGACCCGTCGACCCGGCGGGTCCAACCCGTGGACATGCTTAAACACAACCAACAATCTTGCCTTGTATAACTCCTCACAACTCAATAAAAATAGTTTAGAAGTGCAAAAAGGATGCTTATGGAGCCTAAGAGCACCAATCTCGTGGAAGACAAACAAAATAAAGAACAACTAAGCCAAAATCAGCAACAATGATACCTCTCACAAAAATCACTCTCTTGGATTGATTGTACGTGAAACACAAATAACAATGTCTAATCTTATTCTAAACTACCTAGACGAGGCTTAATTGTGTTTGAGAAGACTATTATAATAAAATGAAACCAATTAAAACTAAAAGAATTATTTTAAAAGCCAAAATAAGCTTTAAAAGGTTTAAAATCTAATTACAACTAGAAAAACTTAAATTGTCTTAAAACCCATATCTAAATAAAAAATAAAATTTCTTGTAAATCTTCTTTCATTCAGACACGCCTAAGGCAAAAAAAAACATCACATGTGCATGGCAGCATGGGACCTCTTCTTAGTGTGCATGTGACTTTCTTCACTTGTACAAACTTCCTTAGGCATCAACAATGCTTCTTCACTTCCTTCCATTACTGAGGTAGTCACTAAGGTCATTTTAGAAAGCTTGGATGAGTCAATGCTCATGGTTGATTTCTTGGAAGCAAACCCTGCCATCATAGATTCCAACTCTCGTGCAAGCTCTCTAGCTCTTGATCTTGTGATAAATCCTTCAACAATGGCCTCTTAAGGGCTTGTAGAAGATGGTGGTGACGATCCCTCATCAATATGCACTTCTTGAAAGGATTCGTCCTCAAATCTTCTTCAACTTTATCATTAGACAAAAATGGACTAAGGTATCCTTCATTGAATTAATATAGGACTAACACCATAGTTATCCGGGAGCTCCAACACATATGCATTATATCCAGTCTTGTGTAGCACCTTAAAAGGTCCATTTTCATGTGACGATATCTTGAATTTGTGCTTCTCTAGGAACCTTTCCTTCCTCAAGTGTAGCCACACTAGATCACCCGGTTCAAATCATTTCCTTCATTCTCTTGTTCGCTTTGGTGGTTGTTTTCCTCCCTTTCTCCTCTAAGTTGGCTCAAATTTTTGCAATTCATTCCTTGATACATGCAAGATGGTTTTCTGCATTGAAATTTATTCGCTCCTTTAGAGGCAACGATATAAGATCAAAATGTGTGAATGAATTCAAACCATATACACACTCAAATGGAGTCATAGAAGTTGAAATATCCTATTGTAAGCAAACTCAACAAGTGCCAATACATCTTCCCAAGAGTTAATATTTTTGTTAGTGTCAACTCTTAAGATAGTACCTAAAGTTCTATTTTACTTCGGTTTGAGGATGACTATAGGTAGAGAATAACAACTTTGTTCCTAGCTTTGTCCAAAGTTTCTTCCAATAATAAATTAGAAAATATACATCCCTATTACCAACAATAGTGCTAGGTACCCCATGCAATCTTACTAACAATAGTGTTATGCCAAAGTGCGATTTCAATTTTTTTTATAAGCGTTTCAAATTAACAACTCAAGTATCTATCGATAAATCATATGAATGCAAATGTTTTTCTCTCGGAAGCAACCAAAATAAACTATTCGATGATCAACGTAATGTTAATGCAAATGTTTTTCTCCTAAGAATTAATTATTGAGCATTTCAAATTAACAACCCAAGTATCTATCCAATAACCTTAAATCAGAGATGAAGAAAGGAGAGAAGAAGAATAGACAAACCCTACAAAGAGATATGAAGAACCAAACCAACGGGCGACGGATGAAGGGTGTGGAAGCAGACGACACCAATGTCTTCATCTTTGAGTTCTACGTCATCCTATACTCCTTCGTTGAAGAACACTAATACGAGATGATGATGACCCTAAAAATTTACCCCACATTAAGCATGTCCACGGGTCACGTGTAACACCCCGAATTCTCAAAACTCGGGACATTACTGGTTAGGACCTCACAATGGGTCCCGACCTCAGTTTGACAACAATATTACTAGGATCTTGCAACAAGACACAAATAAAGAAAAACCGAAATTTATAAAATAGCATTTTTAAGGTAATGAATGCAACACTGTCTAGCAGCCTAAAGTACTTAAAAAAAAGAAACGAACAACTGTCTTAACCAAAAGAAAGAAAAGACAAACACAACCCCCAACCCCCACTCTAAGGAGTACGGAGACCCGGCTGACCACTCCTTCCGGATCACTCAGCTGCTGTTCTAACCTGCAGTAAAACTAAAAACACAACAAAACAACCATTAGCTAGTTATCTAAACATTAGGAGAATAATAATAGCACACACACACATAAAAATAATAAACACTCATCATGCTTTCAAACAATCCATTTATTATCTTCATTTAAGTCATTCACTCTAATGATACTTATTTTGTGACACGAGGGATTCCAAAACCTCGCCTCCGCCCCCGTGTAACCATCAGGAATGGATCCGATGCATCTCACCTTGTACCTGTCTGGTCTGGGTATAGAGAACCTTCCAGTCTCCTGTCAGAGCTGGGCAGTGATGTCACGGCCCGTTATACATACACTTGGGCCTTAAACATAATAATAGCAGTCGTCCTAGCAAGTTATTATTATTAAAACACGCACATAGCACACACAACCACTATCACTCAACTAATATCCAGAAACTGGCTAAGTAAGTCGCAAGGACTTATCTGAGTCAAAATACTCTCTAACACGTCTCAAACAGTCCGTACTCGTGGAAACTCAAACGCCTGTCAAATAAGGCATGTGTATCAAAATCACATCTCGATGTCCAACCTCATGCGAAGGAATTACGAAAAAAGCTCTCTTATGGTAAAAGACCATTTTACCCTTGGTACCGAAAGTTCTCAAAGTTTACTCTTGAGTCCTACTAAATTCTTTTAGGATTTGTTTTCTATGATTAGTCTCTCTCACTGATAGTTCTCTTATAATTTATAAGTTATAGCTCGGACCACTTTACTCTTACCTAGGTATATATATATTTAGATATACATATATAGATATATATATATATATATATATATATATATATATATATATAGGCAAGTACCTACTCTCACTTCCCTTAACTCGCATACTTCCGTAACTACTCGGTAGTTATATATATGTCTACATAATTCCGTAGTTCCAAACTCGTGCTTATATATATAACCCATATATTTTTATGCACATTTTTTTATCCATATAAGTATATGCTTATATATAAATTACGTACCTATATATATAAGTATATATACACTACAGTACCTCACTCAAATGTCTAATATATAAATATATATATATATATATATATATATATCCGTATACAAATTCTCTCATTCCTCAACACCGTCACTGTATATATAAACATACATTGACGTATATACATATACATATATACAACTCTTTCTACAGGTATGCTTAAACACCTCTTTCAACAGGTATACTACAGTACAGAACGAAGAGAACAGAAGGAGAGGGAATGCTGGCTCACTTATTGTAGTACCGGCGTCTTCGTCGGCCAAATCGTCCTCACCGGTTGCAAGGAGTCGGAGGCTGGGCTGGCTCGTCGTTCTGCTGGAGTGGCTCGCACCTATTCGTTCAGCCCAGGTTAGTGCAGTCACAGTTCGGAAGGAGTAAAGAGGAAGAGGAGGGATCGGCCAGGAACTCGCTTACCTAGGGTGCGTCGCCGGCGAACAGGAGAGGCGGACGGGGAGCAGTGGTGGTCCGGTTGCAGCGCCACTACAGGCCGAGGTGAACAGCGGTTAGCGATTGCGGATTCGAGAGGAAGAAAACGAGGAGACGGGAGGCAAAGGGGCTTACCGGTCTACTGTAGCGGTCGGCGGAAGGTGCGCAGGCTCGGTGGCGTGCGCCTAGGCCGATGTCGACGGCGGGCAGGGAGGCAAGCGCTGCTTCGTGACTGTTCTGGCTGGCTCGAGGCGGCAGCACCGGCAGTCCCTTGTACCGTCGTCTTCAGCGAGGTGAGTGGTACACCGTTCGTCGGTAGCGGCAGCGAGGCGAGGACGGAAGGGAGTAGCGAGAAGGCGAGGCTTACCGTGCGACTAGCTGTTGCAGCGGCGGCGGCTCTCCCTACCACCAGGCGTCGGCGGTGTCCTCCCTCTCTCTCTCGGTGGTCGCGGTTGTTGGTGGTTGTCGGCTTACGATTGAGTCGTGATACAGACTCCGCCGGTTGCTGTTGAAGAGAGAAGCGGCAGTACGAGGGTAAGGTAAGGTTAGAGAGTAATTAGATTAGGGTTAAACTAATTAGGTTAGGGTTAACATTTGGGCCAGAATTAGGTGTAAGGAAGTGGGCTGGCGGTAGGTCATTGGGCTTAATGGTGGGCCAGATCCGGCCTGCCCTCCCATTAAAACAAGGGATACGGAAAACTCGTTACTCGTCCCGGATCGAAAGAAAAATTTTTGCAGGAATATTTACGGAATTATTTTCCGTATTATATAAGTTATTATTTTATTTTAAAGGTACAAAATTTATTTCCGGTTACATCATTGATCATTTTATGTGAACTAAGGTCACATAAAATGATAGAATTTACATCTAGTTCTTTCTTTATTTAAAGGCTAAAAGTTGGCGGATCGGAATCCGGTCAAATTCAGTATTAAACGGAAATTAAATTTTCCGGGTATTACATCAGTGCCCCCTTAAAATAAGTTTCGTCCCGAAACTTAGAATAATGTATCTACTCAAATAACTTTCTTGTATAACTTGGTTTCATTAAGTCCCGTTTTCTAACATGCAACTACTCTATCATCATACTCAGGCACATATCACATAAAATACAATTACTCACTCCAAGGTAAAACATGAAAAGTCAAAAATACAGCATCCGAATACTAATTCGTCGATACAGAAGTAGCAGCTAACTCCGTAAGGTACTCAGGGTAACCATTCTAATGCTCTCCTCCATTTCCTAAGTAGCCTCATCGATTCCTCGTCTAGACCACTGGAACTCTACAAAAGCATGAACCGGCTAAATTTTCTGATCTCCGTAGCTGATGACGTGTTTCGGATTCGGTGGGTACTCTCTCAACGGTTTGGTCTTCTAAACTTACTTCCAGCTCTTTTGACTTTTTCCTTCCACTAGGCCCACCTTTTTTTTGTTTTTTTTTCGAAAGTTCCCGACTATCAATTCTGAAATAGTGATCTTAAACTTCTGTCGGCACCTTACTAAGTGCCTAACTCTTTGTAATACAAACTGCTTGGCCGGGTTTCCTCAATGTGACCTTATCGGATCGTTCCTTAATTAATGATTTTCACCTACTTCTTGTCAAGCTTTCTAATTTATATAACTCAAAACAAATTACACACCCAAGTGGACTTTTTCATATAGATCTCTAATTCCTTAACTTGAAATCATAGTTAACCTAACATTGATTTTCTTCATATGTGGTTTATGGCCTACCACGCTTCTGGTGTAACACCCATTAGTCACAATGGCGTCTTTCTAAGGGTCAACAAGATTTACCCAACTCTCGCCTATACTTCCCTTCTAATACTAGCAAGATCCTCTTCAAACAGACCCTTACTCTCTTACTCAACCGTAGTTTATTCTTAACCAACCAGTAAATAACCTCTAATCCGATTCTCTCCATATCCTTAGATCATCCCAGAAGGTTGTCGTTGCCCACTTGGGGAATCTTCCAAAGCATCGGTAAAGTTATCTCTTAAATTCGTAGTCACTAATATCTCTTCTTAACGGTACCTACTCGTCAATACCAACCAACACTTACACATCCTCAGTTGATGTCGGTCAGTCTGTAATTGACTTATCTCAATATTCCGGACTTGCTCTTCCCATACCTATACTGGCGTTAAATTCTTTGTGAGCATCATTTGCTCGATTAATCCTTTCATGCTTCGCTAATTCGTTTTATCTTCCACACTTCTGTTTCCTTAGGCTAACTCTACTTCTCGAGCCCAACTGGGTCATTCATCTTGACTTAAATAGTCATTCCAAGTCTTCAACGATAGCTGGTAAGTGTCTTTGTAGTTCTGGTGACTTTAATTATCATCTCCTTGCAGTTCCCATTGCATGGGCTGTCGGTGTTGATGACTTAGGTCTCGTGATAATTGGGGTCACCTTGGACTTTCGAGTCCACCAAGGCCGTTCTCATATATACATTCCTTTGCTGGTGTTACCGGCAATATTGCTTCATGCAACTCCATTGTTTCCGCTACAGGGTTTCAACTCTTTGGTACCGGCATTGTAATTTCTTTCAAATTCCTATATCCTTGAGGAGGTCAAAACCTCTCCACACTTGTAGAGTCTACATTTTGCTTCTACACTCCATTATAGGTATCCCATTCTATGCACCTTAGACCCTCATATCCGGATCGACATTTTATCTCTTTCGGTCTCTCACGCTTGTCTTGGGAACTCTTCTACTAGGTGACTCGTCTTATAACAATTTCCTCCCCTGAATCGGTCTCAACTTCCAGTTGATCATTACTGCTCATTCCATTTTGGAACTTAGTTACGTTGTAATCTTGCATATATTCTACAAGGCATCATCATCTCAACACTTCATCCCAATTTAGCAAGACCCGCCTTTTGATACATGACTTTCCTTCTTACTAGTTAAGTTATTCTTTTGGTTTACACTTTATCCATCCAAGCGTTATCGGTCCGATGTGTATGACTTTTATTAAACACCTATCGGTACCATTTTTATAAGAAACCTCAGTTGTATATGATTTTATCAAAAATCAAAGTTCCTGACTCGCATTTATTATGTTGTCCTTATGCTCGTGTCGCTTTATCTTCTATAAATCTTTACCCCCAGGAGGATAGTTAAATCCCTTTGAGATTTCTCGTATACGCCCTACGGATCACGTTGGTTGGTCTTATTATTTGTATCAACTATTATGTCATCATTCGAGCTTGAATTTTCATGGGAGTACCCCATTTCTCATTAAACCTTTATATATACATCTTTCGGAAATCCTCTTATTGGGGTAATACCGGATCCATATAACAACTTTTAGTCATTCAACTATATTCCTTCTCATGTCTGTTCTAGCCAACATGTAGATTCCATCTGAAATCACCTTACAACTCGACCACACGTTTCACTAAGACTTTAAATCATACTCTCTATGTTTGTGCCTCCTCTGTAATTCCAATTATTCTGTATCACTTCTTTAGATCACAAAGGTGTCCCCTGTCATTCTCGACAGTTTGACCCCACTTTTCTCGGAGGAGCACCATTAGTCTTATTTGTGTGGGATGTTAAGACTTAAAACATGTTCACCGTCATCTGTTTCTTCTCATTCTTCTAGTTCCCTTATGCAATCCATTAGTACTACTAGGAACTGTACCTTTTTCTTAGCCAGAAGGTAAGAAACTGCTCACAACCATTTCCTTTATCTCTTTAAAGACTTATGGGGTCATTCCCGGCCGTCAAAATCTTCTCCTTAAATTCTTAATTGGAGATATTGGCTCGAACTCATTCCATGTTACTATTAAGGGTACTGGTATTTGTATCGGTTTAACTTACAATTGTCGTCGTTGATGTTTTGTAGGGATTCTCCATATGGCGGTAACATTCTTTAGTAAATCTGATGTTATTCTTCTTATCTACCAACCGGTCGTCACTGGTCAACTCAGACGTGTGAATTCTTCGTTATTACTAGTTAGTTTGTAGTTGGTCTTCTACCAGATCGTAGACCTACTTTTCTTCTATCTCTTTCGATGCGAATATACAAGGTGAAAACTTATCCCATATAGGTTATCCGTTTATACACATTTAGCTCCTTCCACAATTTACACCTGCCATCTATGGGTTTATCAAACCTTCTGTGATAGCTTACAAACCCATCTTCGCGGTTCCTTTTTCCTAAGTTATCGTCTACCTACAGCTCTTTGTAGTGAACCACTAGTATGGTTGACTTAAGTCTCTTGGTGATTGAGTAGTTATTATGATCCCTCAAGTCCATCATGATCATTCCCGCACATGCTTCATCCTCGGTGGATGTTGTTTTGTAACATTACCTTCATGGAAATCTATTGTCTCAATTTCAGACTTCTTCTATCTTTGATATTTGTGTCGTGCTTTCCTTCAACATTCTCGTGTCTCTAAAGGAGTCAATCCATCTCCATGGTTATGAAATTTATTAATTTTTTTTTTGTCTTTTAAACTCGATCATGAATCTCTGTCTTGGTACTCCTTTAATCTTTTACATCTGGGTCAACACTCTATTTTCTCTATACTCTCATGCTCATACTTGTCTATGGTGGCATCCACCTTGGTTGTAGTGTCCTTTAACCCGCCAAGTGTAGTTGTGCTATACTTTGTTTGAATGGTGTTTTGATGTTGTCCTCTTCAATCTGCGCTCTTATTAGTCCTTACATGCATCTTGAGTTTCACCTCTCGTCGTCATCCCGCTAAGATCCTTGTACGGTTTTCGATTACTTCTATTTGAATTGCTTGATATTCTTTTCTCGCCCGATTGTTCTTGTTGTTAACATCCTCTAGTAATCCTCAACTCTTTAACCACTCGTTCTTCGGACAATTGTAGAAACCACCAGGGCGTCCTCCATAATGTAATGCTCCAATCTGGGGTATGAGTCCATTATCTTCTTATAGATACCCTTTAAGATCTTCAAACATTTTATCATGAGGCGATGATCGCATCATGATAACTCAACTAAAGGATATTTCATATCCTCTATGTTAACAACATGCTACATATATATATAGATATTTATATAACATACATAATTGTACAATACTATAAGTCTAAACTAAGTATACTGAGATCCGCGGTAGTAGTGGTGGTCAACCGTACTTTTCTATTCCCAACCAGACTATGCATGCATTTGAAAACCAAAAGTCCTTTTTAAAACTCAGATCCCTTTTCGGGTTCTGCTCAAGTACCTATTCGGTCTTTCAGAAGATTTCAAGTGCCATTGTTGCCAACCTAGAGCTCTGATACCATGTTGTAACACCCCGAATTCTCAGAACTCGGGACATTATTGGTTAGGACCTCACAATGGGTCCCGACCTCAGTTTGACAACAATATTACTAGGATCTTGCAACAAGACACAAATAAAGAAAAACCGAAATTCATAAAATAGCATTTTTAAGGTAATGAATGCAACACTGTCTAGCAGCCTAAAGTACTTAAAAAAAAGAAACGAATAACTGTTTTAACCAAAAGAAAGAAAAGACAAACACAACCCCCAACCCCCACTCTAAGGAGTACGGAGACCCGGCTGACCACTACTTCCGGATCACTCAGTTGCTGGTCTAACCTGCGGTAAATCTAAAAACACAACAAGAGGAACCGTTAGCTAGTTATCTAAATATTAGCAGAATAATAGTAGCACACACACACACATAAAAATATAAACACCCATCCTGCTTTCAAACAAGTCCGTTTTATTATCTTGAGTTAAGTTACTCTTTCACGCTAATGATACTTATTTTGTGACACGAGGGGTTCCCAAACCTCACCTCCGCCCCCGTGTAACCATCAGGAATGGATCCGATGCATCTCACCTTGTACCTGCCTGGTCTGGGTATAGAGAACCTCCCAGTCTCCTGTCAAAGCTGGGCAGTGATGTCACGGCCCGTTATACATACACTTGGGCCTTAAACATAATAATAACAGTCGTCCTAGCAAGTTATTATTATTAAAACACGCACATAGCACACACAACCACTATCACTCAACTAATATCCAGAAACTGGCTAAGTAAGTCGCAAGGACTTACCTGAGTCAAAATACTCTCTAACACGTCTCAAACAGTCCGTACTCGTGGTAACTCAAATGCCTGTCAAATAAGGCATGTGTATCAAAATCACATCTCGGTGTCCAACCTCATGCGAAGGAATTACGGAAAAAGCTCTCTTATGGTAAAAGACCATTTTACCCTTGGTACCGAAAGTTCTCAAAGTTTACTCTTGAGTCCTACTAAATTCTTTTAGGATTTGTTTTCTATGATTAGTCTCTCTCTTTGATAGTTCTCTTATAATTTATAAGTTATAGCTCGGACCACTTTACTCTTACCTAGGTATATATATATATTTAGATATACATATATATATATATACATATATATATATATACATATATATATACATATATATATATATATACATATATATATATACAGGGTGTGGTTCCCATGAGAACAACCTCTAACATGAGAACATGAGAACAATCACAGACCGTAGGATTGTTTACTATTAAGGGTCGAGATTTGGGGTTAGTATCGTAATTATTAATAAAACTTCAACACACACGCGCTTCCAAATATAGAAAGCTCTTGTGATCGAATATCAAGCACCATTGGGGTTAGTCTATTTACAAAAAGAAAAGCTCTTGTTGTTAACATTCCTATCTAGTAATCCCGCTAAGATCCTTTGTTTGGTGGCAGAGAGCTCTTGTGAAGTTTTCTTGATTGGAGCGGACATTTTTGGGGGTAATGGCAGATTCTTCTATAGGTATGTCTTGCTTGCATTGCTTGGTTGAATATTGTTGGTGGTTTTTGTGATTGGTGTGTTGATATTTGCTTGCATTGTTGTTTTTGATTAATTATGAATAATCTTAGACCGACCTTATAGTAATGTTGGTGGAATATGTTGATGAAATATATTCTATAATTAAGAATGATGCGAATATGAAGTGCATATATGATGCATTTTTTTTATTAATTATGAATAATCTTAGACCGACCTTATAGTAATGTTGGTGGAATATGAAGTGCATATATGCTGCGGTTTTTGTTATCAACAAGATAGTTTGTAAATATTATTCATAGTTATTAATTTGTTTTATGAGTTTTAAGCTTGTGTTCTCTACTATAAGTTAACATATATGATGCATATGTTTTCTATTAACTACGAATAATGCGAATATGAAGTGCATATTAGATTTGAAAACATAAACTACCTACGAATAATTATTGTGTAGACTATTTATGTATGTTAATACTGTAATTATATGGAACGCGTATTAGGTTTTAAAAAACTACACTAACTAGGAACAGTGACTGTGTATACTAATTATGTATATTAATACAGTACGTAGGTAAATGATGTTTGAATTTAAGTAGCTATGTTGTCACTTTTTGTGTTGTATAATAAAAACAATCTTGTGTGTTAGATAATGAAGAGTATTTTGTGTTGTATAATGAAAACTATAGATATGAGTTCCAAAAGGAAGCGTATTTTGAGGTCTGGATCAGTGCGTACAAAGAAATCGGGAAAGAAGAAAGAAATTCCAAAGGGGGAACACATCGTTTGTGATGATGGTAGTTCTGAGGATTTTGAAGACGTGCCTATTTCTAAGATACTGGATAGAAAGACTAGAGGAAAGAGCACGATTTTAATGATAGAAAATCGTAAGAATGATGAAGGTATGTTTTTATTTCCTAACAAACCGTATTGGGTGCATTTGTATTTTAAACCTTATTTTTATGTTTTTTATACAAAAACTCGTAGGCATGGAATTAATTAGTCAACATGTTCTCATATTTATTATACAAAAAAATTTCGATTGACATGTAAAATAGTAGTTAATTATGAATAAATTGTGATTACATCGATTTACTAATATGATAATGCATTGTTAATTACGAATAATGACGTGTAATGAAAATGTTGTTTACGCAGTTCTGAAGAATGTCACCAAGCCTAAGGACATTAAAGGAAAGGGTAAAGGGAAGTTGGCTAGTGATGAAGAGGAACAGGATCTTGACGATAGTTCTGATGGGGATAAGATTGTTACCAAACGGAAGAGAGTTGCTAAAGGTCCAAGGCAAAGCAGGGGGAAGCTTGAAGGGTACAACAACTTGCCTACCAGGTGCTCTCCGAAATCTTTTGTGAATGGCATTAAAGAACTTTTGTCGGATGGAGAAAAACATGTTGCGCAGATAAATGCAATTAGGGACATTGGATTTGGTAGTTTCTTAGAATTGGAATTAAGAAATACGCCATTGTCCCTTTGTTCTTGGTTAGTTGATCACTTTGATCCTAACAAGTGCAGCTTAGAATTTGAGGATGGACGAAGCCTTTACATAACACCTAAAGATGTTCATATTTGTCTTGGGTTGCCGTTGGGTGGTAACAAAGAAAGTGGAAAGAAGGAGAGTGATACCGACAAGGTTAGGGATAAATGGAGGCTTCAATATACTCAAAAATATGTTAATTTGAGGCCAGACCATGTAAGGCAACGAATGGTTGAGGGTTTGGATGGAGGGCTTGAGTTTCTTCAGAATTTTCTAGTGTTGTTTGATACTTGTGTGGTAAACAGCATTAAGAGCGGTTGTGTGAATCAAGGGATGGTGACCCCCTTGTCAAGTGTTGTAGCAATGAAGAAAGTCAATTGGTGTGAACGCGTTATTAAAAGTCTTGTTTCATCGAAGTCAAGATTTGTGGAAGATGGTTTATGTTTTACAAGGCCACTGTTGTTCCTGGTGGTAAGTATTGAATTTTGGTTCATTGGTTCTCTATTATTTATTGAACATAAATATATTTTGTTTATGGATATGTAGCTATTCTATCTTGATCGTGTGGTGCATCGAGGAGTTAGAGAGGTCGAAAGGTGTATACCTGTATTCCGTGGATGGACAGATTCTATGGTTGCTGAACGAGAAAAAAGCGAGATGTTAGGAGGGGGTTTTGGACGAGGACGGATAGAGGATGTTCAAAGACTACCATCAAATGCAAATATTTTGGTCACAACTGAGGTATATTACACACGTTTTTTTGTATGTAGATAACTTTTATTCGTAATTACTATGAATTCAAAATATATATAATTATGAATAATTTCAGCTATTATTCATGCGCTTGTAAGGACATGTAAATTATTCGTAATTATTATGTATTATTATTATTAGTAACTATGAATAAACTCAGCTAATCTATCTGGATTGTGTGTGGTCGTATAAATTATTCGTAATTAATGTGTATTCATAATTTCAATAATTATGAATAATGTTTTAAAGTGTTTGTTATTTTTTTATTAAAATGTAGGATTACAAACGCGATTTGTTGAGTGGAGTCTTGGAGATGATTGCTGGTATAAAGGGTTTCATTGAAAAATCTAACAAAATCCCAAGGAATATGATGAGCGAATCTGGAATAAGGGCTTGTTATGATTTGGGGAAGATGGCTTTGAGTGGTTGTGGGTACAGTGGAGAAGGAAGTAGTGGGAACGTGGGTACTCAATTTGAGGATGTTATGACTCAAAGTACTCAATCCGTATGGAACGATCCCGTGTTGTTGGCAAACATGAAGAAGATTGACGATGCAATCAAGCTTAGGGACGAACTGTTGAAGGAGAAGAATAGTTGGCCTAGTTTCGACTTAGGGGTTTTCACAAGTCAAAGTGCTAAAGGAGTTGATCCCGTAGATATTGCTATAAGGGACAAACTGCTTGTTGAGTTCTGTTGTTATGATCGACTTGAACAGATGTTGTAGAGAGACCGAATTGAATAAATTTGCAAATGCACACTCAATCTGAGTTTTCCATTGTTTCGTTTTTTGATTTGGCGGAATTGGGGAGAACTGTTAATGGAGTTTACATATGATAGATAGAGGAAGGAGATCTGGTGAATCTTTTTTAACTAACGGTTTCCTATAATACAATATATATTTTTTAAAAACATTTAAGAGAGAGTGGGTTCACTCTCTTTTAATGAGAGTGAGTAATTATTATACATTATTTGGTTTTCTATTTATCATTTTCTACCATTAATCTACACCATTGAATTTTAAAAATTGGATGGTCATGATTTGTTCTCATGTTCTCATGTTAGAGGTTGTTCTCATATGATCTATCCTCTATATATACATATATATATATATATATATATATATATATATATATATATATATATATATATATATATATATATATATATACATATATATATATATATATAGGCAAGTACCTACTCTCACTTCCCTTAACTCGCATACTTCCGTAACTACTCAGTAGTTATATATATGTCTACAAATTCCGTAGTTCCAAACTCGTGCTTATATATATAACCCATATATTTTTATACACATTTTTTTATCCTTATAAGTATATGCTTATATTTAAATTACGTACCTATATATATAAGTATATATACACTACAATACCTCACTCAAATGTCTAATATATAAATATGTATATATATATATATATATATATATATATCCGCATACGAATTCTCTCATTCCTCAACACCGTCACTATATATATAAACATACATTGACGTATATACATATACATATATACAACTCTTTCTACAGGTATACTTAAACAGCTCTTTCAACAGGTATACTACAGTACAGAACGAAGAGAACAGAAGGAGAGGGACAGCTGGCTCACCTACTGCAGTACCGGGGTCTTCGTCGGCCGGATCGTCCTCACCGGTTGCAAGGAGTCGGAAGCTGGGTTGGCTCGTCGTTCTGCTGGAGTGGCTCGCACCTATTCGTTCAGCCCAAGTTAGTGCAGTCACAATTCGGAAGGAGTAAAGAGGAAGAGGAGGGATCGGCCAGGAACTCGCTTACCTAGGGTGCGTCGCCGGCGAACAGGAGAGGCGGACGGGGAGCAGTGGTGGTCCGGTTGCAGCGCCACTACAGGCCGAGGCAAACAGCGGTTAGCGATTGCGGAATCGAGAGGAAGAAAACGAGGAGACGGGAGGCAAAGGGGCTTACCGGTCTACTGCAGCGGTCAGTGGAAGGCGCGCAGGCTCGGTGGCGTGCGCCTAGGCCGATGCCGACGGCGGGCAGGGAGGCAAGTGCTACTTCGTGACTGTTCTGGCTGGCTCGAGGCGGCAGCACCGGCAGTCCCTTGTACCGTCGTCTTCAGCGAGGTGAGTGGTACACCGTTCGTCGGTAGCGGCAGCGAGGGGAGGACGGAAGGGAGTAGCGAGAAGGCGAGGCTTACCGTGCGACTAGCTGTTGCAGCGGCGGCGGCTCTCCCTACCACCAAGCGTCGGCGGTGTCCTCCCTCTCTCTCGGTGGTCGCGGTTGTTGGTGGTTGTCGGCTTACGATTGAGTCGTGATACAGACTCCGCCGGTTGCTGCTGAAGAGAGAAGCGGCAGTACGAGGGTAAGGTAAGGTTAGAGAGTAATTAGATTAGGGTTAAACTAATTAGGTTAGGGTTAACATTTGGGCCAGAATTAGGTGTAAGGAAGTGGGCTGGCGGTAGGTGATTGGGCTTAATGGTGGGCCAGATCCGGCCTGCCCTCCTATTAAAACAAGGGATACGGAAAACTCGTTACTCGTCCCGGATCGAAAGAAAAATTTTTGCAGGAATATTTACGGAATTATTTTCCGTATTATATAAGTTATTATTTTATTTTAAAGGTACAAAATTTATTTCCGGTTACATCATTGATCATTTTATGTGAACTAAGGTCACATAAAATGATAGAATTTACATCTAGTTCTTTCTTTATTTAAAGGCTAAAAGTTGGCGGATCGGAATCCGGTCAAATTCAGTATTAAACGGAAATTAAATTTTCCGGGTATTACATCACGGGTAACCCGTGACCCGGCGGGTCCGGGTCACGACGGGTCCGGGTTCCACCGAGTTACGTGTGCAGGTAATGGTCGAGGTGATCCTTACCAGTAGACCTGGCGGGTCGACCCGCCAACGTTCATATTTTGAAAAAAAAAAATTAAAACCCAACCACTATTTTAGCCGTTGGGGGTTACCGTTGGGCAACGGCTAATGAGCCAAAAAAAACTTTTAAGATTAAACCCAAAACATTTCTATAAATACCCCAAACTCCATTCATTTCATCTCACGCCAACTCTCATACAATCATCTACTCACACTCTCAATCTCTCCATAATTTTCAACTCTTACATTCAATTACTCTCATATTCTCATTCTCTAATTTCCTTTTTAATTTATTCATTTTACATTTTACTACATTCAAATATTCAATTACTCTCAATTCTCATAATCTCATTATTCTCTAATTCTCATTTCATTTTCTTATTCTCATAATTCCCAATTTCCCATTACTACAAAAAAAATGGCTAACCGAGGAAGATGGTATGCATATTGTAAACAAAATGACGTTTATCCTAAATAATTTCGAAAAGATGTTTGTACAAGATGAAACTCTACTTACAAAATGATTTCCGAATCATATGATTATCAAGATCTTTTAAGTGGTTTTGATGGCGATTTTGTTTTCGGGAAAGCTTGGGTTTTAGCAAGAGATGTAATGAAAATTTTTAAATATTTTTATGATACTACTAATACTTTTAGTTATGTTTATACACCAACTTCAAACGTATTTTGTTATGTAGCAATTAATATTGCATTTGCATTTCAACAAGGTCTTTTATTGATTCTATTTCGCAAGCTATTTTTAGAATGCGAAGTAAATGGTTTGATTACTATACAACTATTCCCGATGTTTTTCTTGTTGCATTTGTGTTAGATCCTATACGTAAAATGGATGGTTGGAAACAATTTTTAGAAAGTTATTATGAAGTTTTAGATTTACAACAACATCCCGATTGTCATGTTTCTACCATACTTGCTAGAGTTAGGTCTTTAATTGATTATTTAAATTTAATGGTTCATTATCGTGTTACCGATCAAGGTCAATCAACTCTACCCCCTCCTCGTCCTTCATCTTCAACTACTTCTAAATTTAAATCAATTGCTAGAGATTTGCTTGGCCCAAAAAAGGCAAAAACCACGTCGAGTTCCCATTCGGAACTCAACGAATATCTAATCATTACTTTTGAGTTTGGCAATGAAGAAGAGTTCGAGAATTTCAACGTACTAGAGTGGTGGAGCCGACCGGAGAGAATGAGGTTCCCTACCCTCACAAGGATCGCGACACAAATTCTCGCCGTTCCCGCCTCAACGGTAGCGGTCGAGCAAACCTTTAGCCGGAGTGGAAAGGTGCTCGATCTGACGAGATCAAACATGTTGCCCGAGACGTTGGAGGCCCAAGTCCTACTAGTCGATTGGAGGAGAGCGGAAATGCGAATACAAAAAAAACCCTATCGGTGGAGGAAGGCAACGACGATTACGACGAACGACAACACACGCCATCGGATGTATTGGCGGGAAGCTCAGACTAGGGAGCGGCGACGACCGAGTCCGACAACGAAGGTAAGGGTCAATCGGGGATATAAACAAAGGTAAGAGAACTACGTGGACTTTGATTTCTCCTCCCCGAGTGGATACATAGGCAACCGGATTCCGGTTCAAGCCCAATTCTCCCTTCTTTTTTAAAAAAAATTTCAATTTTAAAAAAATACGCCAACCTGCCAGACCCGTGACCCGGCAGGTTGACCAATATGGCGGGTCAGGATCCAGGTCGCCCATCCCGGACCCGTGACCGGGTGAGTCCGATCCGTAGACATGCATGCCCCACACAATATGCACGTGATAGAAAAAAACAGTATACTTGTAGTCGAACAAACTAAGAAAGTACTCAATACTAACACTAATAAACACTAACCCTAGTATTTTTACCTTGCTAGTCAAACACACCCTAAGCATTGAAGTGAAAACCTGTTGACAAAAACACAGTAATTAATGGAAAAGAGATATTGGGAGAAGTAAAGTAATGTATTGGTAATGGTGATTGAGAGTAGTAGGCGCATGGAGAAGCACAATGATGCCCTAAATCCTAACATTTTCACCTCTCTAATTATCACCAATATCTTCCCTCTACAGATACTTCCCAACATTTTTTATCTAACCAATTATTTTTTTATTCATTTCCTTCTTTTTATTTTTTTTTATTTTCTATGGTATGGTATTTTCATTCAACTAACTTATATTCTTGAAACACCACTATTTTAATAGGAAAAATAATACATAAATTATAATAGAATAATAAGTAAATATTGTTATTCTATATTATAAGAATAAAAAGGAAACTATAGGTACCATGTTAAGTTTAAATTTACAAATGTAATACTTTCACATTTGAGGGTAAATTCATATATTTAATGCATACAAAATCATAAAAATACTTAGTCAGATATTCTTTTTTTAATTGATTTATTAGACTTGTATACTTCATTTTTAATTTGGGGATAATGAACACATTTGTTTCCCACTAATTTGTAATCATGATTCCACATGAAAACGTCCACCACTTAATTTTCACTATTTTTCTTTTTTATCTAATCACTATTTATAGAGTAATTGAATGTTAGTCAATTACAATATAAATGATAAAATATAATAATATTTAGTGCCCGTTTGGTTCCAACTCTGGAAACGGAAATGGAATGGAAACGAATTTAGTCCATACGTATATCCTTATTCATGAAATCTTGTGGAATCATTTTTTGTGGATTAATGCAAAATGCACTTGTTTTCCACATTTTGTTACTTATAAGGTATCAAAAGTAATCAAACTGTACTCCAATTCGTTCAAACCATAAGAAATGATTCCACAAACTTTTATGAACAATGATATACATATGGACTAGATTCATTTCCATTTCGTTTCCGATTGTGGAGTTAAAATCAAACGGCCCCAAGAGTAAATTGAAAAAATTTAATTTTGAAATACGATAACGATAAGTGGATAGATAATGAATAACTAAAAACAAAATATAAAGCGATATAATTGAAAATGGTTAGGCCACTTAGAAGAAGTAGGGCCCAGGAAGCACTAATGAGGCATCTCCTTGAGTCTCATCTTTGTTGAACAGGATTTGATGCTGCTTGTCCTCTCTATCCTCGACACTCTATTTTTTTATTTCACTAAAATAATAAATCAAATATTGAAAATATTACATTTCCGTAGTTAGAGAATTTATGTTTAGAAGATTGTGATCAAAGTTGATAATGAAGGGCAGCTCTGCTTTAACTTTTCCATGATGACAAATACTTAATGATGATATGACATAATTAATTACATCACCAACTAACCAATTGTCTGGACCCCAATACAACTCCACATTTGCACGCCTATGTAAAAACTATTCCTCGAAATCAAACTTTAATCTTTTTAAACGTTAAAAAATAAAAATAATTATGTATATTTTATAAAATATCTAATATAATTATAATAAATTTAAATATATATTACATAAAATATCTTAAAATATAATTTATCTTTGAAAAAATTCATACTAAAAAATTAAACTTTAAATAGTTTTTTTTTTGCAAAACGGGCACAACAATCATTACAGGCCTGCTAATCGCACCGGTCTAGTCTGGATCCGGATACACGAACTTAATATTTTATAAAGTCTGGCTTGAACCTGATATGAACAAGTATAGCCCCGTTTGTTTGTAACTGTGGAAACGGAATGAAAATATATCTAGTTCATATATCTACTCTTGTTCGTTATTGTTTTTAAATTATTTTCTGTGGTTGCATGCAAAATACGTGCATTTTAAACACAAAAATTAATTAATAAATATATATTTTCTGAATCGAAACAAACGGGGATTCTTGCTATTCGTACCACCATATACATGCTATACATACCACATCTACGCCTACGCGATGCGTAGTCGTAGTACAGCTACGACTACGCATGGCGTACGCTTAGTAGGACTACACATCGATCATGCGTAGTCGTAACCATTTTCCTTTATTTTTTGAACGAAATGAGCTTCTTACTACGGCTACGCATTGTGTACGCGTAGTCAGAGTACGAATAACATGAATATGTGGGAATATGTGGGTACGAATAGCAATCTCGCAAACGGGTCTTAATGGTAATGAAAAAAAGAAAGGAAAGATAAGTGGAGGGTCAAATATGTGATGAATGGAGAAAGAAAGAGTGAAGTGCGCACTAAGCAGCAGACAAAGAGGGTCCACCACTTGTCCAAAGTCTAAAAAGCAAAGCAACACCCTCTCCTCAATCTCTCTCCCCTGTCACCTTCTCCCTAAACCCCAAATCCCTCCTCCTCATTCTCTCTCCATTAATATTCCTCACTTTCATTTCTTCACATTCTGGCTTCTTCATCTTCTATGGAAATTCTTACAACTGCCTCTTCAAAGGAATCGCCGGAAATGAAGGTCAACGGCGACGAACACGATTCTGATCTTGAATTAGGTCTAGGTCTCAGCCTTGGCGGCGGTGGATGTGCTTCTGCTCCTGGTGTCAAGTTCTTGACTGCTCAGGACCTTCCCTCTGTGGCTCCTCATGGCCACGGCTGCTCTCTGCGTCTCCAACCACAAGTCAGACCTTTCGGCGCCATTTCTGGTACCAAACGTGCTGCTGATCTGGACGTTTCTTCCTCCTCTCCGCCTGCTTCTAGGTCCGCTCATTTTCTTCATACTTGCTAAGTTTATTTAGTGTGTACTCGGTTGCATGCATCGTGAAATGTTTGACTTGATTCTTGATTTTTTTGTCAAGTGTTTCATGCTGTACCTGTGCTTAATTTCTTTCTTGTTTCCTACCAAAAAAAAAAAATTTCTTTCTTGTTGTGGCCGCACACTAGAATATGCTGATGAGAATCACGACTGCTTAGATTAGAAATATATTTGGATGATTACTGCGATTTGATCTCTGATTTCGATTAAAATCTGTAATGTTGCAGCAGTCAGGTTGTGGGATGGCCACCTATAAGAACATACAGAATGAACAATCTAGTGAACCAAACCCGGTCTACAAAACCAGAAAATGGGAAGACAAACATGGAATGCGGAAACAAGAAGATGAACAACGGTAACGACGGCAAAGTGAAAACTCCAGCTGTGCAAGAAAACACACATCTCGGATTCGTCAAGGTAAACATGGATGGTGTGCAGATCGGCAGGAAAATAGATTTAAACGCGCACTCTTCCTACGAATCTCTTGCCCAAACAATCGAGGAAATGTTCTTCAAGCCTGGTGGTGAGAAAGATCAGCAAGGGAAAACATCTAAGCTGTTGGATGGCTCATCTGAATTTGTTCTGACTTATGAGGACAAAGAAGGAGATTGGATGCTCGTTGGAGATGTTCCTTTCCGGTATGAAATCGAATGTCACACACATCCTTGCATTTGTTCATATGATCAGTATTGATACTGTTTGTGATTGCAGGATGTTCCTAGGCACTGTCCGGCGTCTCAGGATCATGAGGACAAGCGAAGCTAATGGATTAGGTACTTTTAATCTTAAAACCAAAGGGTGTTGCAGCTTCTTTTCTAGTTCTCTTTGAACTGATTCCATTGCCCTTGTCTCGGTTCTTCGATTGCAGCTCCAAGGTCTCAAGAAAGAAACGAAAGGCCGAGAAGCAAGCCTGTATGATACTTCATTTAGGTTGTAAGATGAAGGAAGTTGTGGTAATGTTGACAGGCTTCTCACTTGTCGTTTCTCGCGTTCACGTGGCTCGATCCGTCTCGTTTTAGGTTTCTTGTAGGGTTTATTTTGGGTAGTGTCTTATACAATCTGCAGAATGGCAAGACGGATGCCTCTCATACTGTAAATATGGGAGTTTTTGAGTTCACTTATAGGGTTTGGTTGTGTTTTTTGTGGTTTACAATCAAGTGTGATCATCCGGATGCTTTGTGCTCGACTGTTAAGGAAAATTTTAGTTGTGCTGTTTAATCAATTTTGTATCGTCGTTTCAACCCTAAGCAACTTCGTATGAGAAAGCTTTGCAGTTTTTATCATACAAGTCTAGAGTACGAAGAGGTTAATCTTCTCTCAACTTCTGATAATTATTTGGAATTTTTTCGTTTTTCTATACGGGTGACAAAAATTCAATATGTATGATCATTAGAAGGTGGAGCTCCAATTGTTCATTTTACCGTCGAGTATGATATGTGTTATTATATCACCAATGAAATTTATTTATCATGAGTTACAATTATTCAGTTAATTAGCGTCTCAAGGCCATAAATCACAATTTATCTGCTAATCAGAGATGCCAAACGAGCTTTTGAGGTTCTACAATCCCTGTTTGCGATAGTATGTGGGCATGTAACTTATGGAATCTGCGTCTTGTTGAAAAAGTAATGAGAGGTTCTACAATCCCGGTTTGTGATAGTACGTGGACATGTAATTTATGGAATCTACGTCTTGTTGAAAAAGTAATGAAAGTGTGCATCATATTGCATAACATGATCGTATATGATGAATATGCGTCTTTCATTTGAAGACGAATTTTTGTTTGTGATCAAGCAACAAATTGATTTAGAAGAAAATATTTGACAGAACTTTAGACCGGACAACTAGATAAAAATATGAATAGTTTTATTTATGTTTTTTTTTAATTATGTTTATATTGTGTTAAATGTTTGTGGTTAGTTTGTAATAATAACTATCGTTAATTAATCTTAAGCATTTTGAATTTAGTGTTTTAATGTTATTATGGTACATTATTAAGCTATAATAATACTTTTATCGAGTCAAGAAATAATAATACAAAAGGGACATATTAATTATTTTGATAATGGATAACTAATACAAAATATAGGTTTAGTTGGTATGATGGATATATGACAATAAAAATAATACTTTTTATAGTTTCTAGGTTTTGAGAAGTATTCTATGAGAGTTTCTGATGTGATGGAGAGAAAATTGAAAAGTAGAATTAGAGATTTGGAGGTGATATTTGGGGTGTGGATGCTCTAAGAACATGTACAATGGTTAATGTTTGGATTTTTACTCTTGGTGTTCTTTAACTTTGAACTTTTCTTTTTTATATTCATAATTTTTTAAGTTTTTTTTTGGTACCCTCATGATTTGATTTGTTTCCTCCTTATATCCTTTCATTATATATTTCATTAAAAATTCAAATATAAATAAAAATCTAGAAAAATTAATTTAAAACTAATTATGACTATATTAAATATTAATTTTATACATACTAAGTAATGTATAGATGAATTTTTTTATTTTAGTTTAAAAAATAAAATAAAAAAGTAAATTTAAAGCTATTTTTTAATTAAAATAATAAAAAAATACAGTAAATTTTTATTTATTTTTTAATAAAATAAAATATAGAAAATTTTATTTAAAACAAGGTCAAGAATAACAAAAATGTACTATAATTTTATTTTAAATAAGGGTACATAATTAATTTTAAATATACTTTACTAGACTTTTAATTAGTATAAAATTAATGGAGTCATAATAAGTTTAAAAGCTAATTGTGTACCCTTACTTAAGAAAATATAGTACATTTTATTTATTATTGAATTAGTTTTAAAATTAATTTTCTATATTTTGTTTTAATTCAAAAAAAGAAGTTTTTATTTTAGTTAAAAAAATAGCTTTAAATTTAATTTTCTAGATTTTTTAAATTAAAAATATACTAAAAAACACTTCTATTATAAAATTAATTAGTTTAAAATTTAATCTAGTTTTAAATTTAATTTTATGATTTTTATAATTATAATTTAATTTTTAATGTAATATATTAAGAATGAATATAAAGGAAAACAAATTGAATCATGAGGGTACCAAGAGAAAAGTTGAAAACTTGTGCATACCTAGAGAAAAAGTCCATAATTGAAGGGCACCAAGAGGGGGGGAAAAAAAAAGTCCTAAAAAATATTTTTTTAAAAATACTTCTACTATAAAATTAATTAGTTTAAAATTTAATGAGGTCATAATTAACTTTAAACTTAATTTCTAATTTTTATATTTTTATAATTGAAGTTTTAATGTAATATCTTAAGAATAAGGAAAAACAAATTGAACCATTAAGGTATCAAGCGGAAACTTGAAAATTTGTGGATACCAAGAGAAAAAGGCCAAACTTAAAGGGCACCAATAGAAAAATTCATAAATTATAATTTTCAAATAGGATAAATCATATTTATCCTAATATAATTAAATCATTATTTTAAAATAGGATAAATCATATATATCTAGATCGAATATCTAATATAATATCTTTTAAGAAACAAATCTTATCTTTCAGGTAATTAAATAATCATATTAGATAATTATCAAAAATATTATCCAAAACCCTATAAACGGAACTGTACCCTATCCGTAACCCTAGATGCCGCAACAATGGGGTTTGCCGATGGTTCACCGGTGGTTCGTTTCCTGTGGAATTTTTACGTGATTCATAATCCGATTAAAAAAAAAAAAAAAATTCAAACTCTTACATGTCTGTTCATATCTTAGGCAGCAATTGCATGAACTTATCAATGAATTAAACCTATAACATATATTATGAATGAAATTTCATAAATTTCAACATCTAAATTAATGTCATATGGCCGAAAATTCAGAGGGTTTTATATCCAATTTTACACATTAATCATGCAAATCAATCCATACAAACAGTATCTTTCGTAATGAAACAAAACAATCAATACATGCATCAAAATATGACATTTTCAATTTGATATAATCAATTTATGCAAGAGGCTATGATACCACTATAGGGATTTCAGATGTGTAAAAATGGAATTCGGGCATAACGTCTATGGGTTATGTTATTCGAAATCATAATGGCGAAGTTATCAATTTGGACGCTAAGAAAAACAGCTTTAACTCGGTAATCAAAGTAGAAGCTTTCGCTCTAAAAGCTGGACTAAAAGAAGCAATAAGGCTAAATATCAAAATATCGAAATTGAGGGTGATAACATATGTGTTATCAAGGCACTCTAAGGACTTTGGTGTTATCCCTAGGAGATCAAAATGATTATATCCGACTCCAGACTGGATTTTCGCTTCTTTGAAGAAGTCCAAGTTAGACATGTGTTCAGAGAAATCAAATGTGTTGTTGACCGATTGACCCATTTGAAAATTTCGAACCCCAACGCACCCTTTTCTAATGATCCCGAACTTCGTGTTCTCATCCGCAAGACGCTTTAGGATGGACTACCTCTAGAAGATAGTCCTTCCTAACCGCTTTCTATTTTCAAAAAAAATAGAAAAGAAAAACTATTTCCATCATATGTAGAGTTCCAAGTGTTACTCCTCTAGTTGGTCTACCCGAGACCAACAAAGATCGCTTTAACCTTCGATTGCTTAAACAAAGGATGAAGGCTTATGAGCGAGTTATGGAGTACGGAGAAAATCGATCGACTTACTCTAGGGATGCAGTCGACTTGTGTCTAGTGATAGGATTAGGATTTTAACTCTTAGAATCCTCCTGATATATTAGGTTTATAATTTAATAATAATATAAATAACCCCATATTTATATTAATTACCAACTAGATAATATATTTTGTACGACTACAAAATGTACCCTTCTCCACCATACATTCCTATATGGTAATTCTCTCATTAATTAATCCAGTTCACCCACTCGTTATGGTGTGACTGATAGGACCCGATAACATTAGCAATACGTTCATCATATAAACGTACCGATCATGGTTAACTTCTAGCAAAACGTCATGACCTCTAATATTATCGAATTATATATATATATATATATATATATATATATATATATATATATATATATATATATATATATATATATATATATATATATATATATATAGATCCTGACTCATATGTAAACAGCTCTTACCATGTGAACATGTAAACACCGAATATATTCGACTATACCGCCGAATATATATAGTCAGGTCCGGCGAATATTTCTTCCATTAATAACACGATTTTTTTCCTTTAATATCGCCTAATCTCAGCCATCTATTTAACGATCTAACGGATAGAGGTTGTTCTCATTTTACATGGTAAGAGTTGTTTACATGTAATTCAACCTCTATATATGTATACATATCTTTATATTTAATGTCCTATCTTATCATCAGTAATTACACATTGGATAAAGGATACAATTCATTCACAACTATGACCAATTCTCTTGAAAATCATTTTGGGTACATATTGATATTGTTCGCTTTGGAAAAAATTGTAACAAATTTCTTAAAAGCGAAGAGCGAATCAAATATACTTACGAACATCTCTAGTTGGTTTTAATTTAATCAACAATCAATTTAATTAAATCAATCATAACACTTAAATAATTTTTAAGACAAATTTTAAAACATGATAAACCTAACTTACATAATTATATGCAGGTCGAACATGATTAAGATTTCGTAGAATCATCGGGTAAAAATTTTGATAACGGAAAGCGGTTACGTTAGCTACCTTCTAGCTAGAGTCTAACTTAAAGAGTTGTTGCGGGTGAGAACACTAAGTCAGGGATCGTCAAAAAAATTGTTGTAGGTGTCGAGATTCTCAAATGGGTCAAAGAAAAGAATATTTTGTCTAGAATCGAATATAATTATATCGACGTCTTATAGACAACTCCAAAAACCTTGGAGTGTCTTAATGACACAAATTGTCACTCTCGATTTTGATCATTTTAATTTGCAATCTCGTAGCTTTTCACAAATAAATTTTAAGGACAAAAGCAGGCTTTTGCTTTTAGTTCAAACAAATATATATATTTTTTGCATTTGAACCGATACCGTCTCAATTGTGGTTCGGCATAACAAAACCATCAAAATTAAATGTGTGGCATCCAAACAATGCTGCTACAGCTACAACCATCAAATTTTTTTTTTTTTTTTTTTTTTTTTTGTGCTTTAGGACCAATAACCTCTCAATTGTAATTCCGTATCATTATGCTAAGAAATCTGAAATGCTCCTCAATAATACAACGATCTGAAATCAACACACACTCTTCAGTTGAAAATCATGCTGAAGGCTCGAGTACCAAAATGACAAGCAAAATTCCACTAGTAAAAATTGGCCGCACTATCTCTAGGAGTATATGTTGATGTCCCTGAGTCAGCTGAGCATTATATTTGTACTTAGTATACAACAATGCAGCTACAGCTACAACCAAAACAAGAACCTCATACGGTTACATGGTAAGAGTATCTGGGCGTTTAAGAGAAGCCCTTCAGACAACCAACAATCTGCCCGATCAAACTCGACATCTATTATCTACCATCAACTGGAAACCACAACATCTCTGGTTCAGCGACTCAAAACTAACTCATTGGATCGGTAGGATCTTCTGAAGAAGCAAATGTAGATGAACGCCCCAAAAAATTCACCTGAAGGAATGAAGTTACAATTTAGGAAACACTGTCATGAACCCGAACTCAACTGATATACATGTAATGCAATAAGAACTAACATGACAGTTTTCACAACCCGCCTTTCATTTAGCAGCAGCCCTTCTATCAATATATATGTGTAAGCGAAGGACCAGAAAACCAGTGGCTAGCAGTAGGACTCGCAACCCACGGGAATCTTAAAGTAAGCATATCAGCTATGTTCAAATCACACATAACATGTTTATTGCAATAGTTTGCCACATATTTCGGTTTCCAAATGTGACCACATCCAACACAATTGATATTGTTGTATGAAACACTCGTTTAGTAAGTTGGACTATGTGCAAGAACTAAGAAGGCTTCAAAAATCTATGCCACACAGTCCGGATTCAATTCTATCAGGCATGGAGCAGTTGCATGCACCAAAACTATGCTACATCCTGTCAGGCTATCCTTGATGCTCCAGTCCAACTAGAGCTTTTCTTACATTTGTTTGCATACAAAGGAAATTAAACAAGAATAAACCGAACAGTGCAACTGGAGCTTTTCTCATTTATGAGCATAGACAGAACAATAACCAAAGACAGAAGGAAAAAGACAAGATTACCTTACATCAGGTGTCGAGCAAGCACACACAAAATTCAGTAATGTCCCAAAACAGCATCAACTTTGGCATATCTCAGGTTTCACAGAGTACTCATCTGGCACACCATAGTCAAAGGTAAGTTCGTTCATAGGAGGGATGACCTCGATAGCAAATAACATGATTCGAGGAAACATCAGGTTGTTGTGATCATAGAGAACGAACTGTCCCATCACATTGGGATTTACACTTTGACCCATATAAAAGCCAACATTTCTCATACTTGATACATCCATTGCAAAATCAATGGGTGGAAAAGAGGGGTATGATGGCCGAATATAGTCTGGATACACTTGTGACAAATCACCCCATTCCATCCATTTTGTTGCAAAGTGCCTGGGATATATGAGCCTATCCCCACTCATACTCCAAAGCTGTGCCTGCTCCCTAGTGAGTACAGCACCAGAATATTCACAGATAAAGGAACCAGGCTGAATCAAATCCAAGGTTCGAATTCTCCATCCCGTTCCTTTCGACTTAAATACTTCCAACCTATGCCTCAATCCTTTCTGGCTCACACGGTTGCGGCAAGTAGGAGGGCACTCACAATTGACACCGCATTCAAAAATCAGAGGCTTACCTCTCAAGAGAAACCCATGATGATCATAAGGAATCTCACCCCCATTTTTTACTGCACACAAGCAATTATTACTGCACCCATCAACACATTCACAACCAGCAGTGTTACCTGAGCTTTGATACAAAAATGGAGGGAATACAGCCTTCGGAAGATACTCAACGCGCATTGGCCCAATATCCGAATCAACGTCATTAAACAGAAAAACAGGCACAGCCTCCTTTTTCAAGGATAGATCAAGAGTCAAGTAACCCTTAGGCCTAAGCTCCAATGGCCTAATCTTAAGAGTATTAGCAAATCCAAATAGGGTACTACCCATCTTCTCCTGTCCCTCAATTCTAACTAGTCGAAACTTATAAACACTATAACCAGCCTTACCAACGGCACACCATGATGCCTCGATCTTATATAACCCATCATATACAAAAATCCTAGCGCCCTCATGCCTCAAACCCCTAATCACCCTAACTTCGTAACCATACTCCATACTCTTCAACAATCCCAAGTTCCCACCCTCGGGTTTCTGGTCACAACATTGCTTATTAAACTTATCTCGGCCACCATGACCGGTGTAGATTAACACGTCCCCAGAATCCTCATCATCCTCGTATCCACCTGAAACTATTATACTTGTAGCAACAGGGAACCCATTTTCACTTTCACTCGAGATCAAGTAATCAATTCCAGCCTGGGGTTGACCGTGCAATCCAACCACACACAATTCCACCCTATAGAAGAACACGTCACCTATATGAATCCCTGGGATTGAACCCACGATTTTCTTTTCAGTATGCAGACACAAATCACGCTCTCTCATGAGCGCAGCAGCTCGCAAATCAGCCCGCTCTGACCTCCCCCTCCCAAGCCCCAGCCGTTTCTCAGCTTCATACAGAGAATACACTCGCAGAGAATCGTAGAGTAATCGAGTCTTCCTTACCATTTCTCGGTCGTAGTTGTAGTGGCCATGGGGCATCAGGTTACACCTCATGAGCTTCCGCTTCTGGCGTTTGCTACTGCGAACGGCAACTGTATTCTCGTCTGAAACCGGAATAATCGCGCCGGAAACCGCATCCAACAACTGCTGGAATCCTCCGTCCGGCTTATCCGTCTTGGAGAACGCCGAGTTGAACATTTTTGACACGCGCGCGAATTCCGAAAAGACATTTGCGGTTTCTTGCGAGGGGACTTCCTGAGCAGCTGTAGAATCGGAAGTATCAAGAACAGGGTCGGGAAACGGGTTTTCGGTCGACCAAGAAGCCGAATTAGGATCCCAGCTTCGTGTTAGGGTCCAAATTGGGGTTTGAGGCGGGGCATCGTCGTCGAAGGGCTCTGTCTTCGGCTCGATTTTGGGGCAGATGAGTGGGGTGGTGGCGGTGGCGGTGAAAGAGGGGACCTCTGGAAAGTCAGAGAGTATGTTGAGGTTTTGAATTTGAGTCGACGAGCTCATCTTTGAGCTAAAGGTGCGAGTGAAGAGAGAAGCTCGAAGGTTAACGAAAATGGCGGCGAAGGTGGGGGGCGGTTAGGCGGTGGAGGTGTTTTCAGTTTCCAGTTCAAAGAAGAGTGAACAAAGAGCAGGAGCGGGGTAGTCACAAGTTATCAGTAAAATACAATGTTTTATAAACAAATTCAAAATTACCAAGGCATAAACAAATTTTATTATTTTTTTTTGTATGGAGAACAAAAATATATATTTGTAGTTCAATAAGGTATCAAAATTAATTTTTAAATTATTTTCTTTAAAAAGCAACATCAAGAAAAAAAGACGGTAATATGATGTTGAAAGGTGAAATGTATAAGAATCGTTTGACATTAATATCAAGATATGATATAAGAATATACAGACACGGGTAATTAAGGTATTGTATATTTATTTGAAACGTAAGTAGAGACGGGATTTAGATAGGGTGAATTTGAATTTATATAATTTTATTGTACAGTTGAAAATTAATTGATGTATCACTTCTTTTTTTAAGATTCGTCCATTTTAATAGGATTTTCTTAACTTCATCTATAAAATTTGTTATTCGTTTAACCAAATCAAAATTGATTGATATATCACATTTTTTCATATGTAAGAGAAGAATACACTAAAATGCACGGTGTTGAGAGGCCAAAAAAAGTCGTTAGGCTTACTTTCATGCAATTATAAGTTCAACAACTTAACACAAAAATTATTATTGATATTGAAAGAGATAATGTAATGTCTTTAATTGTATTTCATGATTTGAAAATCCATGTGGAAACAAAGATTATGATTGACATAGATAGATATTTATATTATTGTTATCCACGTCCAAGTATGTGAGATCGATTATTTGATTGCTCGTGACTAGTTGCTTTGTCGCGCTTATAAATTTATAATACATTTCAGGCTATTATAGGTCTCATCCAGAGACCTATTCAAGTCATCTATATAAAATCTCTTAATCATATTAATAGTTGCATCTTGAACCTTGAACGGATAGCGGGAATTGAACCCGCGTCTTCTCCTTGCCAAAGAGATATTTTATCATTCGACTATATTCGTCCTTTTGTCCTTCTTGAGAAAGAATATGTGGATATATAGTATATAGAGGGAATTTGCTGAAATGCACCCGAACATAAAATTTGTACTAGATAACATATGCCTATAATTTACTAGGTAAATATTATTATTTAATCAATAATGACACATTTATCCTTCCATATCTCAATTTCATTCAATTTAGTTAAAAGAGAATCTGAAAATTATTATACAATAACTAATTAAAGAAAGTGAATAAGTGAGAGAATAATTTACGTAATATTCATAACTAACAAGATTAACATAGAATTAAATTTTATGTGAATGTATGTCATAACTGACAAGATCAACATTAAAGACACTCAACATGATTGAATTCGATAATTTTATAATATCATCGAAATATATAATGTTACATGAAATTAGTATGTATATAAGAAAGATACAAGAATTGAATATACATGATTTACATGGAAAGTTTATTACCTTAATCCAAAATATTAACCATTAACGATTTACCTAATGTATCATGATTTAAAAGGCATTAATAAATACAAATCTTGTAGATGCTTGTATGAGGGAGGGACTACTAACCACAAATCAATTCTCCATGACTACATTCGTTTATTAATTTTTTATATTTCTTGTAAGACTTATAAGATTACAAGAAAATAAGTTTCATTTATAATAATAAGTTACAATTAAAGTGTATCCAGAGAAAAATATTATAGTTTTTTATATTTTGATTGAAAATTCGTTATGTTAATCTAAAATAGTAACCATTAATAATTCAACTTCTACAATTACAGTGTATCATGATTTAAAAGGCAATAATAAATACAAAATCTTGTAGATTCATGTATGAGGGAGACTATCAATCAGAAATCAATTCTCCGTAACTACATTCATTTATTAATTTTTCATATTTCTTGTAAGAATTATAAAGTTACAAGAAAATAAGTCTCATTTACAAGAATAAGTTACACTTAGTGTGTATCTAGAGAAAAAATATTATAGTTTTTTATATTTTAATTAAAAATTTATTACGTTGATCCAAAATATTAAATATTCACGATTCACCTTCTACATTTAGAGTGTATCATGATTTAAAAAGGCAATAATATATACAAAATCTTGTAGATGCTTGTATGAGGGAGGAGCTACCAATCAGAGACCAATTCTCTATGGATGCATGCACTTATTATTTTTCATATTTTTTGTAAGAATTATAAAGTTACAAGAAAATAAGTCTCATTTACAAGAATAAGTTACAATTAAAGTGTATCCAAAGAAAAAAATATTATAGTTTTTGATATATTGATTGAAAATTTATTACGTTAATCCAAAATATTAACCATTAACGATTCACCTTCTACAATAAGATTGTATCATGATTTAAAAGGCAATAATATATACAAAATTTTGTACATGCTTGTATGAGGGAGGGACTACCAACTAGAGATCAATTCTACATAAATACATTCGTTTATTAATTTTTCAAATTTCTTGTAAGAATTATAAAATTACAAGAAAATACGTCTCATTTACAAGAATAGTTACAAGATAGATGTAATAACCAAAAAAAAAAAAAAAAAAAAAAAAAAAAAAAAAAAATTTTAAGTTCCGGTAAAGTGAAATTAAACAAAGTCCGATGAGACCATTGTAAATAAATAAATCAGTAAAATAAAACGAGTTTAGTTCTATCATTTTATGTGACCTAGATTCACATAAAATGATAAATTAAATTCCCGGAAATAATTTACGCTTTTAAAATAAAATCAATTATAATTTATAAATACGGAAACTAATTCCGTATTATATAAATTCCCGCACTTTAACGAGTTCCGGATCCTGTTCTAAGAGAGTGAGGTTGGAGTTAACCCACTACTAGGCCCAAATTTCCGGCCCAACCAGTCAGCCCATTCTTTTAAAATTAACCTAATTAAACCTAAATTAACCTAATGTAATTTCCTAAGCAGCCGCTAATCCCTCCTGCCGCTTACCTTTTCTTCTGAACTTCGTGATTCTGCATCCCTTCCGTTGCAACAGAAGAAGCGCAGCACCGCTACCTTCAACCGGAGTGCCAGCCTTCGTCCTCCGCCGGAAACCTTGCGCCGCCTTGCCTAGCGTCACCGTCCACCGCTGCGACACTCAGGTGAGCCACCGACTCGGTCGATCCCTTCCGTTCCCTTTCTGTTTCGCAACAAATGGCCTAACGTTGGCGTTCACGCAGCCACTGCGAGGCACGCCTTTGAGCTCCGTCGCCGCTGCTGCCAACCACCGCCCAACGCCGACGAACCTACGCCGCTTTCCGTCGAGTCCGGTAAGAGTGCTGGCTTCCCTCTTTCCGTTCTTCTCTGTCCGAGACTCAACAGCCCCGTTTCTGCAGGAAGAAAGGACGCTGCTCCGCCTCGTATTACACCGGAGTCACCACAGCGCCGCCGCCGCTGCCTACCTCCAGTCGGACCGCCCATCGCTGCCAGAACGCAAGCCTTCACCGCCGGAAACGCCAACCCCTTAACGCCGGACTGCAGTTCCGTAAGCTTGCTCCCCCTCTCTTCAACTTCACTGTCATCCATGTGTACGTGCACTGCTGTTGTTGAGCCTAAGCATAAATAACATAATGTTAAGGAGCTGCTGAGTATTTTTTTTCATAAAATGGAAGGCAAAGGCTGCTGTAAATTTAATTTAAGTTCTTCAGCTTTTAGGTTTCGAACAGCCCATCTTGTCGATCAATTATAAAACGTTTGGATAAAGATCCACCGTTGAATTTTGGATATGTTGTAGACGGATATATGTAGTTTATCATATTAAAATTTGGTGAGAAATGAACGGTCGGATTGAAAGTTACGAGCTCTCGAAGTTAGGTAGTTGAGCAGTTTTATTGAACTTATAAATTTGACTAAGTATAAGAAAGTAGAGTGAGGAACCGACTTTGGGAATTATTATAAAAATATCGGCTGAACAGTTTGGAGAAATTCTTTCTTCTAAGGCTAGATAGAACCTCATAGATGATCTAGATATTTAATTCGGAAATTTTATAAGCCGTTAAGAATTTTATATTTAGAGCCGAAGTTAAACCTTTTTCGGTTCTTCCGGAAAATAGAAACATAGGAAAAATGTCAGTTTCGCACCTAATAAAATTCTAAGAGTTAGGATATATTTTAGAACTTCAAATAGGAGTTTGGACATGAATTTTAGGGTCTTCGAGAAAATCGGAACCAAGGGTAAAATGGTCATTTTACCCTAAAACTAATAATGTAACTAGTACGTCGTAATACTTATTTAATCTCAAAAGTTTTAGACTTCTATCTACGTGAAAGTGTGCTAATACACTTATCGCCTTTAACAGGCAACTGAGTGGGTACAGTTACCGAGCAAGTGGTTACTAAAGAGTCGAGCGTTATAACAGGTAAGTCCTTTGGGCTTACTTAGCTGACTGCTAAATATGAGTATAAATGATGATGGTGGTGTGTGATTGACATGTAGAGAGATAGGTTGTGATATATATAAATACCGACCTGTATTTTGGCCTAAGAGTAACGGGCGGTGGCATTCCGCTCAGTAGCTCGCAGGGCGCTGGGGGTTTCTTTCGGGACTAGTCCACACATGGTTTGTAGTGATGCTACCAAAGGAAGTCAGCTATACCTACACCAGTTGGATAAGGAACGGAGGCGAGAACTAATAATAGTTCTCGTGCCACAACTTAAATTGAATAATGTGAATCACTTAAATAATAGATAATAATTGGTTGAGTGCCAGCATGATGTTTGTTTATTTTTGTCTCTGCTTGTGTTTGTGCTGTTATCATTTTGCTTATATTTGGTTAGTTAGCTAACGGTTGATATGTTGTTTAGATTTGACACAGGTTAGAGCAGATGCCGAGTGATCCAGATGGTAGTGGTCAGCCGGGGTGTCGTACTTTAGGACGTTTTGCAGTTTTTGCATTTGTGGGTTTTTCAGTTGAACATCATTTCCTTTCGTACTTTGATATATTACCTTTCCGGCTGTATTTGATCTGGTCACATTCATGCATTGATAAAAACTATGTTATGATTTTTAGTTTTTCCTTATCTGTGCCTTGTTGTAAGATCATGTTAAGTTGTTGTCAAACTAAGGTCGGGACCCACTGTGCGGTCCTAACCAGTAACTCCCTAAGTTGTAAAATTTGGGGTGTTACAATATGGTATCAGAGCTCTAGGTTGGCAACAATGGCACTTGAATCTTCTAAAAAGGTCGTATAAGTAAATAAACAGAACCCGAAAGGGGTCTGAGTTTTCCAACGAAAAATTTTGGTTTTAAATGCATACAGAGTCGGGTTGGGATAGAAAGTACGGACGACCACCACTACCTCTGCGGATCTCGGTAATCTTAGAATAATTATGGACTTGTAATGTTATGATAGATTAGCTAGTTATAACTGTAGTTATTACTATTCGTACAGATGGCACGTACTAGGGCTGCACAAGTGACTGGCCGAGGTAGGGGTTGTCCCCCCCTTCCCCCAGTCAGACAGGATCGAGCTGATAGCACCCCTACTGTCAGAGGGCGTGGTCGTGTGGGTAGACCTCCACTAGGGAGAGGTCGAGGACGAGTCCCTCGGGATGACCCACCTGCAGCAAGCGTACCAGAGGTTGCTGTAGAGGAAGTAGCTGAGAGTGTAGGCCCCGAGGTCAGGCCGGTGCCCGCCGCTAGGTCTGGAGCGCAGGGAGCTCGTTCTACTGAGTCGGGACGTGTCTCTATTGGAGCATCGGAGTATAGAGAGTTCAGAGCCTATGTTGAGCGCAGGGAAGAAGCTGCCAGAGTGGAGAGGCTTACTCAGGTACCACCAGTGGAGCCGGCTAGGTCAGCTCAGGTGACACAGGGAGTGTCTCAGGTGCCGGCTGTATCTGAGAGGAGGGCTGATGTTGATAGAGCACCTACTGGGGTCAGAGCACCGAGACCGGATGAGTGGTTGAAGGCTTTCAACTCTCAAAAGGTTCCCTCATTTAGCGGAGAGATAGGGCTAGAGGTGGAGCACTGGATAGGGAAGATTGAGACTGCTTTGGAGGCAATACGTTGCCCCGTGGACCGACAGGTGGATTTGATACAGACCTGCTTCACATATGATGCTCATTCATGGTGGCGTACCATTCGTGGCCGAGTCACCAGCTGGGAGCAGATGAAGACCATTGTTAGAGACAGGTACTGCCCAGTTTCGCTGAGGAGGGAGAGATTCCAGGATTTCATTGAGGCGGGATTCGAGGATATCCCGATTGCTGCAGCCATAAAGAAGTTTCAGAAAGAGTTGACTTTGCTTGGACCGTCTGCACCTCCAGAAGAGCAGCATGTTTATCTTTTCTCCAAGAGGTTGAGAGAGAGTACCCGATCCTACCTGGCTGGATTCCGCTGTGAGACCTTGTCTGATTATCAGGATAGGGCCTCTGCTTATGAGAGAGATAGGCCAGCTTCTAGGAAAGCAGCACAGTCTGGTGGGCCGGATAAGCGGCAGAGGACAGGACATGCTGGTAGTAGTGGAGCAGTAGCAGGCTATAGTAGAGGACAGACTCAGGGGAGGTCCAGCTACCACTCTACAGTTCGGACACCCAGTGGAGATCGACAGTGCTTTAACTGTGGTGGCCGTGATCACATTAAGCCGGACTGCCCGAAACCACTGGTCACCTGCTTTACTTGTGGGAAGCCGGGACACAGGGCTACTTTCTGCCGTCAGGGCAAGGCTTCTTCTCAGCAGGGATCTTCTCCTGCAGGTGCTGAGAAGAGTGTACAGAGACCCCCTCAGTACCGAGCTCCGAGTCAGCAGCAGCAGCAGTACCGGGCTCCAGGACATCCTGCTTCATACAGTGCTGCACAGGAGTCAGGTCGTGGCAGAGGACGTGGTAGTACCACTGACACTAGAGGAGGACCATCGAGAGTGTTTGAGCTGAGGAACACTGAGCAGCCTGCAGCACCTGCGACCACAGGTACTATTTGGATCCATGACTTACCTGTGCGTGTTTTATTTGATTCGGGTGCCACGCACTCCTTTATATCAGATGCATGTGTAGATAGGTTGTCCTTAGCTACAGTAGAGGGTGTACCTTTCGTGGTTGGGTTACCAGATGGGGGTAAGGTTAGAGGATCTCGAGAGATTTATGACTGCCCTATTCACCTGGGAGGCCGGATTTGGTTAGTAAATTTTCTAGTCATGCCCCTAGCACATGAGGACGTGATACTAGGGATAGATTGGATGACTAGACATGGAGCCGTCTTGGATATTGGTAGGAGGACTGTGACTGTTGCCACGGAGGAGGGCCACAGAGTTATATTCCGAGGTTGGGACCTCGGAAAGTCCGGCACAGTCATCAGTGCAGTGAGGGCAGCCAGATTGATAGCACAGGGTTGCGAGGCCTTCTGGTGTTATGCCATGAAGGAGCGCAAGAGCCTGACAGTAGAGGAGATACCAGTCGCATGTGAGTTTGCAGAGGTCTTCAGGGACGACTTACCAGGGCTACCCCCACAGAGGAGTGTGGATTTTAGCATCGAGTTAGAGCCGGGCACGAGACCGATCTCGAAGGCCCCGTACCGCATGGCCCCGATAGAGCTGCTTGAGCTGAAGAAGCAGTTAGAGGAGTTAGCAGAGAAGGGCTTCATACGCCCTAGTGTTTCTCCCTGGGGCGCACCAGTGCTGTTTGTGAGGAAGAAGGATGGATCGATGAGACTGTGTATCGACTATAGAGAGTTGAACAAGGTCACCATCAAGAATAAGTATCCATTGCCTCGCATAGATGATCTGCTGGACCAGCTGCATGGAGCGTCAGTGTTCTCGAGGATAGATTTGAGATCGGGTTATCACCAGCTGAGGGTGAGGGATCAGGACATACCTAAGACGGCATTCCGGACTAGGTATGGTCATTATGAGTTTTTAGTGATGCCATTCGGGCTCACTAATGCGCCAGCAGTATTTATGGAGTTGATGAATGGGATTTTCATCGACTTCTTAGACCAGTTTGTAGTGGTCTTCATCGACGACATTCTAGTTTACTCTAGAAGTCGAGAGGAGCATGCTGGACACTTGAGGACCGTGCTGCAGATTCTACAGGATAGTCAGCTATATGCTAAGCTATCCAAGTGTGAGTTCTGGATGTCCGAGGTGGCATTCCTTGGCCATGTAGTGACTGCTGAGGGGATTAAGGTCGACCCGGCGAAGATTGAGTCAGTGTCTTCTTGGCAACCTCCGAAGAACGTGAAGGAGGTTCGCAGTTTCCTTGGATTGGCAGGGTATTACCGTCGGTTTGTGGAAGGGTTCTCCCTGATCGCCCGACCCCTTACTTCCCTCCTAAGGAAGACTACTCGATTCGTCTGGTCTGAGCCGTGTCAGCAGAGTTTTGATGAGCTGAAGAGGAGATTGACGTCTGCTCCGATCTTAGCACAGCCTGAGGGTACAGAGGACTTCGTAGTGTACAGTGATGCATCCAAGCTGGGCTTGGGGTGTGTCTTGATGCAGAGGGGTAAGGTTATAGCATATGCGTCTCGACAGCTGAAGACGTATGAAGAGAACTACCCCACTCATGACCTGGAGTTAGCAGCAGTAGTGCACGCTCTTAAGATCTGGCGTCATTATCTCTATGGAGCGACCTGTCAGATCTTCACAGACCATAAGAGTCTGAAGTACATATTCACTCAGCGGGAGTTGAATAACCGCCAGAGGCGGTGGCTAGAGTTGATCAAGGATTTTGACCTTGAGATTCTTTACCACCCCGGAAAGGCGAATGTAGTTGCCGACGCTTTGAGTCGGAAGACGCCTCAGGAGAAGGCGATAGCTCGGTTGACAGTACAACCACAGCTACAGAGAGACTTAGCTTGGTTAGAGATAGAGATCCAGTTCCCCGATACAGCTCATCAGTTAGCCACCATAGAGTTACTCCCTGACCTGTTGGGTGAGATCCGACAGAAGCAGGAGACCTGTCCGATGTTGACCCGGATCCGGGACCGGATGTCACGAGATGAGGCACCTCAGTTCACTATTGGTGCCGATGGAGTGATGAGACGACAGGACCGTGTTTGTGTGCCATCAGACCGTGAGCTGAGGCAGAGGATACTAGGTGAGGCTCATACTACCCCTTACTCCGTACATCCAGGAGCGAGTAAGATGTATAGGGACTTGAGACGTTCCTTCTGGTGGGGTGGTTTGAAGCCTGATGTGGCCCGTTATGTAGCTCAGTGTGCGACCTGTCAGCAGGTCAAGATTGAGCACCGTAGATCCGGAGGAGAGCTACACCCACTTCCAGTACCACACTGGAAGTGGGAAGACAATTCTATGGATTTCGTCACTGGATTGAGGCTCAGCAGAGGCTTTGATGCCATTTGGGTGGTAGTAGACCGTCTGACGAAGACCGCACGTTTCATTCCGATTAAGGAGACGTGGCCCGTAAGTCGTCTAGCAGAGGAGTTCACCAGGCATATTGTGAGACTCCATGGAGTACCGAGGACTATCGTATCCGACAGAGATGGACGTTTTACCTCGAGGTTCTGGCAGCAGGTACATACTGCTCTGGGTACGAGTCTTCACTTTACCACTGCCTACCACCCACAGACAGACGGTCAGTCAGAGAGGACCATCCAGACCCTGGAGGACATGTTACGGGCATGTGTGCTAGATTGGGGACAGGTATGGCCAGATCACCTCCCACTAGTAGAGTTTTCATATAATAACAGCTGGCATGCGTCTATTGGGATGGCACCTTATGAGGCTTTGTACGGCCGGAGATGTCGTACACCGCTATGTTGGGATGAGCCTAGCAAGGCTGATGGAGTAGTACCAGATCAGATACAGGACGACATCGCCCGGATTGCCTTAGTCCGGGAGAGGATGTTAGCAGCGCAAAGTCGTCAGAAGTCCTACGCCGATAAGAGGCGTCGACCTTTGGAGTTTAGAGTAGGTGCACAGGTGTGGTTGAGAGTGTCACCTACGAGGGGAGTTAGATGTTTCGGCATTAAGGGGAAGCTGAGTCCCCGGTATGTCGGACCTTTTGAGATTGTAGAGAGAGTCGGAGAGGTTGCCTACCGACTAGCACTGCCACCGAGATTAGAGGGAGTACACCCAGTTTTTCATGTATCTCAGCTGCGAGAGTACATTCCGGATCCGAGACACGTCATCAGCCATGAGGATCTGATAGTGGAGCCTGACCATACATTTGTAGAGTACCCCGTAGCTGTCTTGGAACGCAGTACCAGACGTCTGCGATCCAAGGAGATACCTATGCTGAGGATCCAGTGGTCTAGGAGAGGAGCTGATGAGGCCACTTGGGAGACTGAGGAGAGTGTTAGACGTAACTACCCCGAGTTCTTTGCGGGGTTAGAGGTTACTCCTGTTTGACGGGTTAGTACTCGGATGTTGTGTTGTTTGACCTTTCAGGTTTTCATGTTGTTTGGAGTGTTTCTGTTTCTCTTTTGTGATACTTGTTTGATTGCTGCCTGAGTAGCTGCTTGGTAGAAAACAAAGATGTCGAGAAAACTAAAATATACCGAAAGAAATGTGTGAGTAAGGGAAATAATTTAAGTTTCGGGACGAAACTTCTTTTAAGGGGGCACTGATGTAATAACCAAAAAAAAAAAAAAAAAAAAAAAAAAAAAAAAAAAAATTTTAAGTTCCGGTAAAGTGAAATTAAACAAAGTCCGATGAGACCATTGTAAATAAATAAATCAGTAAAATAAAACGAGTTTAGTTCTATCATTTTATGTGACCTAGATTCACATAAAATGATAAATTAAATTCCCGGAAATAATTTACGCTTTTAAAATAAAATCAATTATAATTTATAAATACGGAAACTAATTCCGTATTATATAAATTCCCGCACTTTAACGAGTTCCGGATCCTGTTCTAAGAGAGTGAGGTTGGAGTTAACCCACTACTAGGCCCAAATTTCCGGCCCAACCAGTCAGCCCATTCTTTTAAAATTAACCTAATTAAACCTAAATTAACCTAATGTAATTTCCTAAGCAGCCGCTAATCCCTCCTGCCGCTTACCTTTTCTTCTGAACTTCGTGATTCTGCATCCCTTCCGTTGCAACAGAAGAAGCGCAGCACCGCTACCTTCAACCGGAGTGCCAGCCTTCGTCCTCCGCCGGAAACCTTGCGCCGCCTTGCCTAGCGTCACCGTCCACCGCTGCGACACTCAGGTGAGCCACCGACTCGGTCGATCCCTTCCGTTCCCTTTCTGTTTCGCAACAAATGGCCTAACGTTGGCGTTCACGCAGCCACTGCGAGGCACGCCTTTGAGCTCCGTCGCCGCTGCTGCCAACCACCGCCCAACGCCGACGAACCTACGCCGCTTTCCGTCGAGTCCGGTAAGAGTGCTGGCTTCCCTCTTTCCGTTCTTCTCTGTCCGAGACTCAACAGCCCCGTTTCTGCAGGAAGAAAGGACGCTGCTCCGCCTCGTATTACACCGGAGTCACCACAGCGCCGCCGCCGCTGCCTACCTCCAGTCGGACCGCCCATCGCTGCCAGAACGCAAGCCTTCACCGCCGGAAACGCCAACCCCTTAACGCCGGACTGCAGTTCCGTAAGCTTGCTCCCCCTCTCTTCAACTTCACTGTCATCCATGTGTACGTGCACTGCTGTTGTTGAGCCTAAGCATAAATAACATAATGTTAAGGAGCTGCTGAGTATTTTTTTTCATAAAATGGAAGGCAAAGGCTGCTGTAAATTTAATTTAAGTTCTTCAGCTTTTAGGTTTCGAACAGCCCATCTTGTCGATCAATTATAAAACGTTTGGATAAAGATCCACCGTTGAATTTTGGATATGTTGTAGACGGATATATGTAGTTTATCATATTAAAATTTGGTGAGAAATGAACGGTCGGATTGAAAGTTACGAGCTCTCGAAGTTAGGTAGTTGAGCAGTTTTATTGAACTTATAAATTTGACTAAGTATAAGAAAGTAGAGTGAGGAACCGACTTTGGGAATTATTATAAAAATATCGGCTGAACAGTTTGGAGAAATTCTTTCTTCTAAGGCTAGATAGAACCTCATAGATGATCTAGATATTTAATTCGGAAATTTTATAAGCCGTTAAGAATTTTATATTTAGAGCCGAAGTTAAACCTTTTTCGGTTCTTCCGGAAAATAGAAACATAGGAAAAATGTCAGTTTCGCACCTAATAAAATTCTAAGAGTTAGGATATATTTTAGAACTTCAAATAGGAGTTTGGACATGAATTTTAGGGTCTTCGAAAAAATCGGAACCAAGGGTAAAATGGTCATTTTACCCTAAAACTAATAATGTAACTAGTACGTCGTAATACTTATTTAATCTCAGAAGTTTTAGACTTCTATCTACGTGAAAGTGTGCTAATACACTTATCGCCTTTAACAGGCAACTGAGTGGGTACAGTTACCGAGCAAGTGGTTACTAAAGAGTCGAGCGTTATAACAGGTAAGTCCTTTGGGCTTACTTAGCTGACTGCTAAATATGAGTATAAATGATGATGGTGGTGTGTGATTGACATGTAGAGAGATAGGTTGTGATATATATAAATACCGACCTGTATTTTGGCCTAAGAGTAACGGGCGGTGGCATTCCGCTCAGTAGCTCGCAGGGCGCTGGGGGTTTCTTTCGGGACTAGTCCACACATGGTTTGTAGTGATGCTACCAAAGGAAGTCAGCTATACCTACACCAGTTGGATAAGGAACGGAGGCGAGAACTAATAATAGTTCTCGTGCCACAACTTAAATTGAATAATGTGAATCACTTAAATAACAGATAATAATTGGTTGAGTGCCAGCATGATGTTTGTTTATTTTTGTCTCTGCTTGTGTTTGTGCTGTTATCATTTTGCTTATATTTGGTTAGTTAGCTAACGGTTGATATGTTGTTTAGATTTGACACAGGTTAGAGCAGATGCCGAGTGATCCAGATGGTAGTGGTCAGCCGGGGTGTCGTACTTTAGGACGTTTTGCAGTTTTTGCATTTGTGGGTTTTTCAGTTGAACATCATTTCCTTTCGTACTTTGATATATTACCTTTCCGGCTGTAGTTGATCTGGTCACATTCATGCATTGATAAAAACTATGTTATGATTTTTAGTTTTTCCTTATCTGTGCCTTGTTGTAAGATCATGTTAAGTTGTTGTCAAACTAAGGTCGGGACCCACTGTGCGGTCCTAACCAGTAACTCCCTAAGTTGTAAAATTTGGGGTGTTACAATATACGGCTCATTTACAAGTAAGTTACAATTAGAGTGTATCCATCGAAAAATATTATAGTTTTTGATATTTTGATTGAAAATTTATTACGTTAATCCAAAATATTAACCATTAATGATTCATCTTCTACAATTAGGGTGTATCATGATTTAAAAGGCATTAATAAATACAAAATATTGTAGATGCTTGTATGAGGGAAGGACTACCAATCAGAGATCAATTTTTCATGACTACATTCGTTTATTAATTTTTCATATTTATTGTCAGATTATAAAATTACAAGAAAATACGTCTCATTTACAAATATAACTTAAGAGATATAAGTCACATTTACAAAAATAAGTTACAATTAGAGTGTATCCAGAGAAAATTATTCTAGTTTTTGATATTTTGATTGAATTTTTTTTACGTTAATCCAAAATATTAACCATTAATGATTCATATTATAATAATTAATACTAAATATTGTAGATGCTTGTATGAGGGTAAATTAGTCTTAAATTTTAATGTCATATTATAATATAATTAGTGATGTGGACAAATACTAAGCAATATTAATGATAAAATGTTACATAGCAAATTCACCTATTATATATGTCTTCACCCCATTGTGCAGAGCTAGACCAAATAATGTCTTCAATCAAGAAGATTTCAGTTATCGAGTTATTGTAATATGTTATATTTGGTTGGTTGTTTTGAAAATCGCTTAATTTTTAGGGTGAACCTGAAAAAAATCGACCCACCAAATTAATTGCAGTTATGGTTTATGGTCAAGTGATCCTCGGGTGTGTGATGGTTCAAGTAAACGGTTTCTTAGTATGAGTCGGGTGACAACGACCCATCAACTGACCCATTGGCATCCCTAGTTTCTAGCGAGTAGGTTTTGTGTATTCTCTTTTTTCAAAATTTTTGAGCCCATATCGGGTTCGGGTTCATCGGACTGGTTTCACAAGTCGGGTCATGTTTTGACAACTCTATCCATCACTCACTCGGACTTGACAACCTCCTCGCTTGTCATAAGTAAGCATCTCCGTAATCAACTTCACTTTAACCCCGCTGACTACATTTGCATGAGACTCACCATTCTTCTTTTTCGGTGACATCTCTCAACTTCTTCTGGTTCCCCCTCATTTGAGGATTACCTCCTTTATCCATATTGATCATGGAAGCAAGCGTCAACAGAATTGTACCACCACCTTAATCTGAATTCTTCACCACTTCTCCTCGTTCATTGACCCAAGCTTCCTCTCTAAAGCTTGGTCAAGAACTTGTTGAATAAATATGTCTTGAACCGTACTCTACCACACAGTGTAGTCGATCTTTCCATCGAAGAATCAAATTTCGAATGTCATCGTCATGTCGGCCGTCATCACGTCTCCGCTAGATTCTTTCGGCAACAATTTTTACCCAATCATCATCACCATAACCTCGTCTCTGATACCACTTATTAATTTGCTCCCTCGCACATTCACAAGCAGAAGACTTATCTCTTATTTATACAATTGCATGTCGGTTAAGAGAGTTTTAAAAATGTAGTCGACAATTACCAAGCCAATGAAAATATTGAAATAGATTATATTCTACATTAATCAAGCTTTACCAAGCCAATGAAAATATTGAAATAGATTATATTCTACATTAATCAAGCTTGATCATCACTAATCATTAGATTGTTTGATTTCTCTGGCCCAATCTCGATTCTTCCTTGCATCCAACAGGTTTGGGCTATGGGCTTACCTAATATCGTCTTAATTGGACTTGATCCATCAGATCAATTAACTGCATATCAACCCACATATTTGAAAATGTAAAATTAGTCCAATAAAAATGTAGAGGAAGAGAAACAAAGTTAAAAATAGAAGGGAAATTATCCATTTCGGTGTAGATCGACGATCGACATAAGTTACAATTTTGATACCTATAGACATTTTTTAGATTGACTATAAGAACACTCAAAGCTTATGTAACATTGTCCAAATTTATTGTACGCAAATCGATGAATAAGAAATATAAGTTTGGAAAGTGTCATGAAACCTAGCTGCTAACTAAAAAAAGGACAAAATAACAACTTAAAATTTGTGGGAGCAAAGTGTGGGTAACATCAATATATACTAACAAAGTAGAGTTCTAAGCTGATGACATGACACTCTCAAAATAAAAATTTTTAAAATACAGCTCCCTCTTTAAAGCTATAAAAACTTTTTTTTAATTACTAATTCATTAAAGTTAAATATAAAACATCTATAAATCTATAAATCGATAAATCCTAAACTGCACATATCTTCGTATCTTCCTGAAAAGATTTCAATTTGTACGATGAACTTATGTTTTGATGATAAATAAATTTAGAAAAGGAAAGAGATCTTTTTTATTTGGTTTGATTTCTAAACTATTGTTCCAGATTTGATTAATATTTGAAAACAAAATTTAAATTTTTTTGATATTTGATTAAAAGGAAATCAGAAATTAAAATTTGTAATTCTGTTATTCCTTTGATACCTGTTTTCAATTTTATTCATCATATATAAATCTTATTTAAATTTTAATTTTGCTTTCAAAAGCTATAATATGATTTATCAAAGTTTTGGTTTTATTTCTTATTTTGTTTTTTTTAATTTTTCATCATATATTAGGATATCCAAAAACTTTATATAGTTATCATTTATTTTTAGTTTTTTAAATTTTTATGATTTAAAAAAACAGTAGGTTTAATATCTTATTTTATGTTTTGATTTATTTTTTTATTAATTTTTTCATCATATATTAGGATATCCAAAAAATTTATATTGTTATCATATATTTTTATTTTTTTTAAATTTTTTGCAACATACTGGATGTTTCAATATATTTTCATGATTAAAAAAATCATAGTTTCTGTTTTTACTTAAACCTTGAAACAATATGTTTTGATAACTTTTATTTTTAAAATAATATGTTTTTTATAAAAAATATATATTTTGACATTTTTAATATTTTCATAAAATCACTGTTTGAATTCTATCTGATTTTAAAAATACAGTTTTGCTAAAAATATAGATTTTTTATTTTTTTTTTGCATTTTACAGAATGTTTAAAATATTTTCTGATTTAAAAATTAGATTTTCTGTTTTCAGTTAAACCTTAAAACCTTCTTCTTTTTTTAGAAATTTTTATTAAATAATCAATCTTTTAATAAAATACATATATTTCAAAATTTTAAATTTTTTTTTATTAAAATCAAAATAAAAAAATGCTGGTTTTTGTAACAGAAAGTTTCGATACATAAAATTTCTTTCAACATCTATTTGATTAGAATCTAGAAACCTTATGATTTTTTATATGAAAATATATGTTTTTTTGTTTGATGTAAATTACTGTTTTTTTAAAATAGAAAAATTACTTTTAAAATCTATTTTATTAATTGTAACACCCCGAATTCTCAGAACTCGGAGTATTACTGGTTAGGACCTCACAATGGGTCCCGACCTCAGTTTGACAACAACAATACTAGGATCTTGCAACAAGACACAAATAAAGAAACCGAAATTCATAAAAACCATGTTTTTTGAGTAATGAATGCAACACTGTCTAGCAGCCTACGGTACTTAAACAAAAGAAAAGAACAACTGTCTTAACCAAAAGAAAGGAAAGACAAACAACCCCAACCCCACTCTAAGGAGTACGGAGACCCGGCTGACCACTAATTCCGGATCACTCAGCCGCTGATCTAACCTGCGGTAAATCTAAAACAACAACAACAAGAACCGTTAGCTAGTTATCTAAATATTAGCAGAATAATAGCAGCACAAACACACTCAGATAAACATAAACACTCAGCATGCTTTCAAACAAGTCCGTTTTATTATCTTGTTTTAATTTACTCATTCACTCTAGTGATACTTATTTTGTGACACGAGGGATTCCCAAACCTCGCCTCCGCCCCCGTGTAACCATCAGGAATGGATCCGATGCACCTCACCTTGTACCTGCATGGTCTAGGTATAGAGAACCTCCCAGTCTCCTGTCAGAGCTGGGCAGTGATGTCACGACCCGTTATACATACACTTGGGCCTTAAACGTAAAAACAGTCGGCCTAGCAAGTTATTATTATTAAATCAAGCAATAGCACACACCACTACTATCACTCAACTAACACTCAGAAACTGGCTAAGTAAGTCGCAAGGACTTACCTGAGTCAAAACACTCTAACACTCCTCAGATAGTCCGTACTCGTGTAACTCAAGTGCCTGTCAATGAAGACATGTGTATCAAAATCACCTTTCTATGTCCAACCTCATGCGAAGGAATTACGGAAAGAATGATTCTTATACGGTAAAAGACCGTTTTACCCTTAGTGTAGATAATTCTCCGGGTCACTTCTTGACCTCTAATATTTCTTTTGGAACACCTTTCTAATTTAAGGTTACTTCCAAAATAGTTTACTGAGGTTATAAAAATTACTCTCGTCTACTCGTCATCTGGGATTACATTACTTCATTTTCGGGTATTTACTAATCTTATATATATATCTAAATATCTGTATATATATATATATACATACTTCCCTTCATACTAACTTTCCTTCCAAAAAATATAACATCCGAAATTCTTAGGTATTTAGATATACATATATAAATTCACATACTTTAATATTTCACCTACTTAAACTCGTAAGTATACTTTTATATAATATATATATGTATATTTATGTACTCGGCTTACACTCGCTCCCGTTAACCTTCCGTGACTGAATATATATGTACTTATATGTATCCTAGGTATATATATATATATACTCAATTTCAACCTATTCAACTAACTCACATCTTCCACTCACGTTCTTCTCAACATTTTAATGCAGTACTTGTATATATACACCTTTATGCCCCTTTATACTTGTCACTCTCTATACATATATACACACACTGCAGGGGAAAGGATTCACCCATCAGCACCTCTCTACTGTCCATCTTTACGCATATATACATATGAATTCACAATTTCACTTCACCATAATTCCAACAGGTGTGATATACGTGTAAATATACAAATGAGGGATACACGCACCGTCTACAGCCTCGTTACGTATTCGAAGGAGCCCAGTCCGGTTCGGTTCCGCAAGATGGCTCGTAGGGTCTCAACTGGTTCGTCGTTGCACCGTTCTTCCCGCCTTGGACTCCTGCAGTGGCTCGACGCGTTTAGTGTCCGGGTTAGCACCGGAAAGGTCGGTCACTACGATCGAAGAAGGTGAGTTGTGGGCTGGTTCGAGAAGGGAATGACGAGGAAGAAGAAGGCGGTTGCTTACCAGGATTAAGGCGATGCGAGGCGGCTCCTGCGGCGGCCCTGGCTTCGGCGTCGAAGAAGACGGTGGTCCGGTGGCAGTGCTACTGTAGGCCGAGAGAAGGCGCGGTGGTTAACGATCTCGGAATCGAGAGAAGGAAGGGTGAAGAGAAGGGAGGCACGAACTTACCGGACCTACTGCGGCGGTCGGCGGAGAGCGGCGCGGTTCGGTGGCGGCTCGGTGGCGTACCGGTGGCTGCGGCCTGCTGCTGATCCAGTCGCGCGAGAGGGAGAGAGAGCCAGAAGCTGCCGATCGTCGATGTCCAGAAGAGAGATGGGGACGGCAGTTGTGGTTAGGGTAATTAGAGTAGGATAGGTTAATTTTAATTAGGGTTAGAAGTTAATTAAATGGGCTGCTAAATTGGGCTTTGTAGTGGCCCACACCCGGTCCGCTATGTGACCGCAAATACGGATACGCAACTCGTTATTTGCGTGCGGAAATTATAAAAATACGGAATTAAATTCCGTATTTTATAACTTATTTTTATTCTTATTTTAATGTACGTAAATTATTTCCGGTCATTTAATTTATCATTTTATGTGAATCTAGGTCACATAAAATGATAGAACCAAGCTCGTTTTATTTACTTATTTATTTATTTACGATTTTCTTATCGGACTTTGGTTAATTTCAATTTACCGGAACTTAAAATTTCCGGTTATTACATCAGTACCCCCTTAAAAGAAGTTTCGTCCCGAAACTTAGATTATTTCCCTTACTCACACATTTCTTTCGGTATATTTTAGTTTTCTCAACATCTTCGTTTTCTACCAAGCAGCTGCTCAGGCATCGAACAAACAAGTATCACAAAAGAGAAACAGAAACACTCAAAACAATATGAAAACCTGAAAGGTCAAACAACACAACATCCGAGTACTAACTCGTCAAACAGAAGTAACCTCTAACCCCGCAAAGAACTCGGGATAGTTACGTCTAATACTCTCCTCAGTCTCCCAAGTGGCCTCATCAACTCCTCTCCTAGACCACTGGATCCTCAGCATAGGTATCTCCTTGGATCGCAGACGTCTGGTACTGCGTTCCAAGACAGCTACTGGGTACTCTACAAATGTATGGTCAGGCTCAACTGTCAGATCCTCATGGCTGATGACGTGTCTCGGATCCGGAATGTACTCTCTCAACTGAGATACATGAAAGACCGGATGAACACTCTCTAGTCTCGGCGGTAGTGCTAGTCTGTAGGCCACCTCTCCAACTCTCTCTAAGATCTCAAAAGGTCCGACATATCGGGGACTCAACTTCCCTTTAATGCCGAAACGCCTGACTCCTCTCGTAGGTGATACTCTCAACCACACCTGAGCACCCACCCTAAACTCCAACGGTCGACGCCTCTTGTCGGCGTAGAACTTCTGACGACTCTGGGCTGCTAACATTCGCTCTCGGACTAGGGCAATCCGAGCGATGTCATCCTGTACCTGATCTGGAGCTACTCCATCAACTCTGCTAGGCTCATCCCAACATAAGGGTGTACGACATCTCCGCCCGTACAAAGCCTCATAAGGAGCCATCCCAATAGATGCGTGCCAGCTATTGTTATACGAAAACTCTACCAGTGGAAGATGATCTGGCCATACCTGTCCCCAATCAAGTACACACGCCCGAAGCATGTCCTCTAAGGTCTGAATGGTCCTCTCAGACTGCCCGTCTCTCTGTGGATGATAGGCGGTAGTGAAGTGGAGACTCGTCCCCAAAGCAGTATGTACCTGCTGCCAAAATCTCGAGGTAAAACGTCCATCTCTGTCAGAGACGATAGTCCTCGGTACCCCATGGAGTCTCACAATGTGCCTGGTGAACTCCTCAGCCAGACGACTCACCGGCCACGTTTCCTTAATCGGAATGAAACGTGCGGTCTTCGTCAGGCGGTCTACCACTACCCAAATAGCATCAAATCATCTGCTGAGTCTCAAACCAGTGACAAAATCCATAGATATGTCCTCCCACTTCCACTGTGGTACTGGGAGTGGGTGGAGCTCTCCTCCAGACCTACGGTGTTCAATCTTGACTTGCTGGCAGGTCGCGCACTGAGCTACATATCGAGTCACATCGGGCTTCAAACCACCCCACCAGAAGGACCGTCTCACGTCCTTGTACATTTTACTCGCTCCAGGATGTACTGAGTATGGGGTAGCATGAGCCTCACCTAGTATCCTCTGTCTCAACTCACTGTCTGACGGTACACAAACGCGATCCTGACGCCTCATCACTCCATCTGCACCAATAGTAAACTGTGGGGCCTCATCTCGAGACATCCTGTCTCGGATCCTGATCAAAGTAGGGCAGGTCTCTTGCTTCTGTCGGATCTCATCCAACAGATCAGGAAGTAACTCCATGGTAGACAACTGACCATCCGTATCGGGAAACTGAACCTCTATCTCCAACCAAGCCAAGTCCCTCTACAACTGAGGCTGTACTATCAACCGGGCTATCGCCCTCTCTCTAGGCGTCTTCCGGCTCAACGCATCAGCTACCACATTCGCCTTTCCGGGGTGGTAAAGGATCTCAAGGTCGAAGTCCTTGATCAACTCTAACCACCGCCTCTGGCGGTTATTCAACTCCCTCTGAGTGAATATGTACTTCAGACTCTTGTGGTCTGTAAAGATCTGACATGTCGCTCCATAGAGATAGTGACGCCAGATCTTAAGAGCATGGACTACTGCAGCCAACTCTAGATCATGTGTGGGGTAGTTCTCCTCATACGTCTTCAACTGTCGAGACGCATAGGCTATGACCTTACCCCTCTGCATCAAAACACACCCCAGGCCCAGCTTGGATGCATCACTGTATACCACAAAATCATCAATACCCTCAGGCTGTGCTAAAATCGGAGCGGACGTCAATCTCCTCTTCAGCTCCTCAAAACTCTGCTGACACGGCTCAGACCAGACAAACCGGGTGGTCTTCCTCAGAAGACAAGTAAGTGGTCGGGCAATCAAAGAGAACCCTTCCACAAACCGGCGGTAATAACCTGCTAAACCTAGAAAGCTGCGAACCTCCTTAACATTTTTAGGAGGTTGCCAAGATGATACTGACTCGATCTTCGCCGGATCGACCTTAATACCCTCAGCAGTCACCACGTGTCCTAAGAAAGCCACCTCTGACATCCAAAACTCACACTTGGATAGCTTAGCATACAGCTGGCTATCCTGTAGAATCTGCAGTACTGTCCTCAAGTGTCCGGCATGCTCCTCCCGACTCCTAGAGTAGACTAGGATGTCGTCAATGAAGACCACTACAAACTGGTCTAAGAAGTCAATGAATATCCCATTCATCAACTCCATGAACACCGCTGGTGCATTAGTGAGCCCGAATGGCATCACTAAGAACTCATAATGACCATACCTAGTCCGGAATGCCGTCTTAGGTATGTCCTGATCTCTCACCCTCAACTGGTGGTAACCTGACCTCAAGTCTATCCTCGAGAACACGGACGCTCCATGCAACTGGTCCAACAGATCATCTATGTGTGGCAGTGGATACTTGTTCTTGATGGTTACTTTGTTCAGCTCTCTGTAGTCTATGCACAGCCTCATCGATCCATCCTTCTTCTTCACAAACAACACTGGCGCACCCCAAGGAGACACACTGGGGGGTATAAAACCCTTCTCTGCCAGCTCCTCTAACTGCTTCTTCAGCTCAAGCAGCTCTATAGGTGCCATACGGTACGGGGCCTTCAAGATAGGTTTCGTGCCCGGCTCCAAGTCAATGCTGAAATCAACGCTCCTCTGTGGGGGTAGCCTTGGCAGGTCATCACTGAATACCTCTGCAAACTCGCATGCAACAGGTATCTCCTCTATAGTCAGGCTCTTACTTTCCTTCATGGCATAACACCAAAAGGCTTCGCAACCCTGCGCTATCAGTCTCGCTGCTCTCACTGCACTGATAACTGTACCTGACTTTCCGAGGTCCCAACCTCGGAATATTACCCTATGACCCTCCTCCGTGGCAACGGTCACTGTCCTCCTACCAATGTCTAAGACTGCTCCGTGTTTTCTCATCCAGTCTATCCCTAAGATGACATCCTCATGAGCTAAGGGCATGACGAGAAAATTGACTAGCCAGTCTCGATCTCCCATGCGAACGGGACATCCAAAGATCTCCCTAGTCCCTCTTACCTTACTCCCATCAGGTAAGCCTATCATAAAAGGTATCCCCTCTACAGTAGCTAAGGACAACCTATCTACGCATGCATCAAATATGAAGGAGTGTGTAGCACCCGTATCAAATAAAACTCGTACATGTAAGTCATGAATCTGGATCGTACCTGTGGCAGTCGGTGCATCTGGCTGATCAGCATCTCTCAACTCAAACACTCGTGCCTGAGCTCCTCTAGTATCAGTCACACTACCACATCCTCTGCCCCGACCTGATCCCTGCATAGAACTCTGTGGTGGTGTGTGTCCTGGAGCCCGGTAAGACTGCTGCTGACTAGGAGCTCTGTACTGCTGCTGCTGACTAGGAGCTCTGTACTGCTGCTGCTGACTAGGAGCTCTGTACTGCTGAGGTCTCTGTACACTCCCTGATAAGCCTGCAAGAGAAGAACCCTGCTGAGATGGAGCCTTGCCCTGACGGCAGAAGGCAACTCTATGTCCAATCTTACCGCACTGGAAGCAAGTCACTGCTGGCTTCGTGCAGTTTGATCGGATATGCCCATAGCTATTGCAGTTGTGGCACTGCAAGCCACCAGCTGAAGTCTGACCAGTAGCTGTATGACTCTGTCGCCCCTGAGTCTGTCCCCGTCCAAAAGCAGCTACTCCTGAACTACCACTAGCATAACCTGTCCTCTGCCGCTTATCCGGCCTGTCTGACTGAGCAGCTCTCCTCGACACGGGTCTGTCTCTCTCATAAGCAGATGCTCTATCCTGATAGTCTGACAGAGTCTCACAGCGAAATCCTGCCAGATAGGAACGGGTACTCTCTCTCAATCTCCGAGAAAAGAGATAGACATGCTGCTCCTCAGGAGGTGCAGCTGGTCCAAGCAGTGTCAGTTCCTTCTGGAACTTCTTGATGGCAGCAGCGATCGGGACGTCCTCAAATCCAGCCTCAATGAAGTCCTGGAATTTCTCTCTCCTCAACGAAACAGGGCAGTATCTGTCTCTAACAATGCTCCTCATCTGCTCCCAACTGGTGACTCGACTACGCATGGTCCGCCACCAGGAATGAGCATCTCCAGTGAAGCAGGTCTGCACCAAGTCTACCTGCCGATCCTCTGGGCAGCGTATTGCCTCTAACGCAGTCTCTACCTGCCCAATCCAGTGCTCCACCTCCAATCCTATCTCTCCATTATATGAGGGGACTTTCTGAGAGTTGAAAGCCTTCAACCACTCATCTGGCCTTGGTGCTCTAGTCCCAGTAGGCGCTCTATCAGTCACAACTCTCCTCTCAGGTACAGCTGGCACCTGAGGCGCTTCCTGTGTCACCTGGACAGATCTAACCGGTACTGGTGGTACCTGGGTAAGTCTCTCTGTCCTAGCAGCCTCCTCCCTACGCTCAACGTAGGCTCGGTACTCTCTGTACTCAGTCGCTCCAATGGAAACACGCCCTGACTCTGTCGAACGTACTCTCTGTGCTCCAGACCTAGCAACAGTCTCGTTCCTGACCTCAGGACCAACACTCTCAGCTACTTCCTCCACTCCAGCCTCTGGCATGATCACTGCTGGGGGATCCTCTCGTGGAGTTCGACCTCGACCTCGGGCTAGTGGGGGTCTACCTCCACGGCCGCGTCCTCTAACGGTAGGGGTCCTATCTCCCCTACCTGGTCCAGCTGGAGGGAGAGGTGGACGACCTCTGCCTCGACCAGTAGCTAGCGTAGCTCTAGTACGTGCCATCTGTGCAAGAATAAAAACTATAATTACTACTAGCTGAAAGTCCAAAAGTCCAACTACAATAACCTAAAGTCCAACTAAGCATACTGAGATCCGCGGTAGTAGTGGTGGTCAGCCGTACTTTTCTATTCCCAACCAGACTATGCATGCATTTAAAACCAAAAATTTTCTTTTTAAAACTCAGATCCCTTTTCGAGTTCTGCTTAAAACTTATTCGGTCTTTCAGAAGATTTCAAGTGCCATTGTTGCCAACCTAGAGCTCTGATACCATGTTGTAACACCCCGAATTCTTAGAACTCGGAGTATTACTGGTTAGGACCTCACAATGGGTCCCGACCTCAGTTTGACAACAACAATACTAGGATCTTGCAACAAGACACAAATAAAGAAACCGAAATTCATAAAAACCATGTTTTTTGAGTAATGAATGCAACACTGTCTAGCAGCCTACGGTACTTAAACAAAAGAAAAGAACAACTGTTTTAACCAAAAGAAAGGAAAGACAAACAACCCCAACCCCACTCTAAGGAGTACGGAGACCCGGCTGACCACTACTTTCGGATCACTCAGCTGCTGATCTAACCTGCGGTAAATCTAAAACAACAACAACAAGAACCGTTAGCTAGTTATCAAAATATTAGCAGAATAATAGCAGCACAAACACACTCAGATAAACATAAACACTCAGCATGCTTTCAAACAAGTCCGTTTTATTATCTTGCTTTAATTTACTCATTCACTCTAGTGATACTTATTTTGTGACACGAGGGATTCCCAAACCTCGCCTCCGCCCCCGTGTAACCATCAGGAATGGATCCGATGCACCTCACCTTGTACCTGCATGGTCTGGGTATAGAGAACCTCCCAGTCTCCTGTCAGAGCTGGGCAGTGATGTCACGGCCCGTTATACATACACTTGGGCCTTAAACGTAAAAACAGTCGTCCTAGCAAGTTATTATTATTAAATCAAGCAATAGCACACACCACTACTATCACTCAACTAACACTCAGAAACTGGCTAAGTAAGTCGCAAGGACTTACCTGAGTCAAAACACTCTAACACTCCTCAGATAGTCCGTACTCGTGTAACTCAAGTGCCTGTCAATGAAGGCATGTGTATCAAAATCACCTTTCTATGTCCAACCTCATGCGAAGGAATTACGGAAAGAACGATTCTCATACGGTAAAAGACCGTTTTACCCTTAGTGTAGATAATTCTCCGGGTCACTTCTTGACCTCTAATATTTCTTTTGGAACACCTTTCTAATTTAAGGTTACTTCCAAAATAGTTTACTGAGGTTATAAAAATTACTCTCGTCTACTCGTCATCTGGGATTACATTACTTCATTTTCGGGTATTTACTAATCTTATATATATATCTAAATATCTGTATATATATATATATATATACATACTTCCCTTCATACTAACTTTCCTTCCAAAAAATATAACATCCGAAATTCTTAGGTATTTAGATATACATATATAAATTCACATACTTTAATATTTCACCTACTTAAACTCGTAAGTATACTTTTATATAATATATATATGTATATTTATGTACTCGGCTTACACTCGCTCCCGTTAACCTTCTGTGACTGAATATATATGTACTTATATGTATCCTAGGTATATATATATATATATATATACTCAATTTCAACCTATTCAACTAACTCACATCTTCCACTCACGTTCTTCTCAACATTTTAATGCAGTACTTGTATATATACACCTTTATGCCCCTTTATACTTGTCACTCTCTATACATATATACACACACTGCAGGGGAAAGGATTCACCCATCAGCACCTCTCTACTGTCCATCTTTACGCATATATACATATGAATTCACAATTTCACTTCACCATAATTCCAACAGGTGTGATATACGTGTAAATATACAAATGAGGGATACACGCACCGTCTACAGCCTCGTTACGTATTCGAAGGAGCCCAGTCCGGTTCGGTTCCGCAAGATGGCTCGTAGGGTCTCAACTGGTTCGTCGTTGCACCGTTCTTCCCGCCTTGGACTCCTGCAATGGCTCGACGCGTTTAGTGTCCGGGTTAGCACCGGAAAGGTCGGTCACTACGATCGAAGAAGGTGAGTTGTGGGCTGGTTCGAGAAGGGAATGACGAGGAAGAAGAAGGCGGTTGCTTACCAGGATTAAGGCGATGCGAGGCGGCTCCTGCGGCGGCCCTGGCTTCGGCGTCGGAGAAGACGGTGGTCCGGTGGCAGTGCTACTGCAGGCCGAGAGAAGGCGCGGGGGTTAACGATCCCGGAATCGAGAGAAGGAAGGGTGAAGAGAAGGGAGACACGAACTTACCGGACCTACTGCGGCGGTCGGCGGAGAGCGGCGCGGTTCGGTGGCGGCTCGGTGGCGTACCGGTGGCTGCGGCCTGCTGCTGATCCAGTCGCGCGAGAGGGAGAGAGAACCAGAAGCTGCCGATCGTCGATGTCCAGAAGAGAGATGGGGACGGCAGTTGTGGTTAGGGTAATTAGAGTAGGATAGGTTAATTTTAATTAGGGTTAGAAGTTAATTAAATGGGCTGCTAAATTGGGCTTTGTAGTGGCCCACACCCGGTCCGCTATGTGACCGCAAATACGGATACGCAACTCGTTATTTGCGTGCGGAAATTATAAAAATACGGAATTAAATTCCGTATTTTATAACTTATTTTTATTCTTATTTTAATGTACGTAAATTATTTCCGGTCATTTAATTTATCATTTTATGTGAATCTAGGTCACATAAAATGATAGAACCAAGCTCGTTTTATTTACTTATTTATTTATTTACGATTTTCTTATCGGACTTTGGTTAATTTCAATTTACCGGAACTTAAAATTTCCGGTTATTACATTAATAAATATTTATTTCGAAAATCATTTTTTATTTAAACTTTCTGTTCATGAAGTGTTTTTAATAAATCTATTATACTTACTAAAACAGAGCACGGGTTGATGACGTGGCGCGCTGTGGACGCAGGATTTTTGAAATTGAGCTCCCACAATTAAAGCCAATAAATCTTTATTTTTTACACTATTTTTTAAACCATAAAATCTTTTATTATTAAAATAATAATTTTATAGAAACCAAATCTATTATACTTACTAAAACAAAGCACGGGTTGATGACGTGGCGCGCTGTGGACGCAGGATTTTTGAAATTGAGCTCCCACAATTAAAGCAAAAAACTTTAGTTTTTACACTATTTTTTAAACCATAAAATCTTTTATTGTTAAAATAATAATTTATAGAAACCAAATCTATTATACTTACTAAAACAGAGCACGGGTTGATGACGTGGCGCGCTGTGGACGCAAGATTTTTGAAATTGAGCTCCCACAATTAAAGCCAATAAATCTTTATTTTTTACACGATTTTTTAAACCACAAAATCTTTTATTATTAAAATAATAATTTTATAGAAACCAAATCTATTATACTTACTAAAACAGAGCACGGGTTGATGACGTGGCGCGCACGGGTTGATGACGTGGCGCGCTGTGGACGCATGATTTTTGAAATTGAGCTCCCACAATTAAAGCCAATAAATCTTTATTTTTTACACGATTTTTTAAACCATAAAATCTTTTATTATTAAAATAATAATTTTATAGAAACCAAATCTATTATACTTACTAAAACAGAGCACGGGTTGATGACGTGGCGCGCTGTGGACGCAGGATTTTTGAAATTGAGCTCCCACAATTAAAGCCAATAAATCTTTATTTTTTACACTATTTTTTAAACCATAAAATCTTTTATTATTAAAATAATAATTTTATAGAGACCAAATCTATTATACTTACTAAAACAGAGCACGGGTTGATGACGTAGCGCGCTATGGACGTAGGATTTTTGAAATTGAGCTCCCACAATTAAAGCCAATAAATCTTTATTTTTTACACTATTTTTTAAACCATAAAATCTTTTATTGTTAAAATAATAATTTATAGAAACCAAATCTATTATACTTACTAAAACAGAGCACGGGTTGATGACGTGGCGCGCTGTGGACGCAAGATTTTTGAAATTGAGCTCCCACAATTAAAGCCAATAAATCTTTATTTTTTACACGATTTTTTAAACCACAAAATCTTTTATTATTAAAATAATAATTTTATAGAAACCAAATCTATTATACTTACTAAAACAGAGCACGTGTTGATGACGTGGCGCGCTGTGGACGCATGATTTTTGAAATTGAGCTCCCACAATTAAAGCCAATAAATCTTTATTTTTTACACGATTTTTTAAACCATAAAATCTTTTATTATTAAAATAATAATTTTATAGAAACCAAATCTATTATACTTACTAAAACAGAGCACGGGTTGATGACGTGGCGCGCTGTGGACGCAGGATTTTTGAAATTGAGCTCCCACAATTAAAGCCAATAAATCTTTATTTTTTACACTATTTTTTAAACCATAAAATCTTTTATTATTAAAATAATAATTTTATAGAGACCAAATCTATTATACTTACTAAAACAGAGCACGGGTTGATGACGTAGCGCGTTGTGGACGCAGGATTTTTGAAATTGAGCTCCCACAATTAAAACCAATAAATCTTTATTTTTTACACTATTTTTAAAAACCATAAAATCTTTTATTGTTAAAATAATAATTTATAGAAACCAAATCTATTATACTTACTAAAACAGAGCACGGGTTGATGACGTGGCGCGCTGTGGACGCAAGATTTTTGAAATTGAGCTCCCACAATTAAAGCCAATAAATCTTTATTTTTTACACAATTTTTTAAACCACAAAATCTTTTATTATTAAAATAATAATTTTATAGAAACCAAATCTATTATACTTACTAAAACAGAGCACGGGTTGATGACGTGGCGCGTTGTGGACGCATGATTTTTGAAATTGAGCTCCCACAATTAAAGCCAATAAATTTTTATTTTTTACACGATTTTTTAAACCATAAAATCTTTTATTATTAAAATAATAATTTTATAGAAACCAAATCTATTATACTTACTAAAACAGAGCACGGGTTGATGACGTGGCGCGCTGTGGACGCAGGATTTTTGAAATTGAGCTCCCACAATTAAAGCCAATAAATCTTTATTTTTTACACTATTTTTTAAACCATAAAATCTTTTATTATTAAAATAATAATTTTATAGAAACCAAATCTATTATACTTACTAAAACAGAGCACGGGTTGATGACGTGGCGCGCTGTGGACGCAGGATTTTTGAAATTGAGCTCCCACAATTAAAGCCAATAAATCTTTATTTTTTACACTATTTTTTAAACCATAAAATCTTTTATTGTTAAAATAATAATTTATAGAAACCAAATCTATTATACTTACTAAAACAGAGCACGGGTTGATGACGTGGCGCGCTGTGGACGCAAGATTTTTGAAATTGAGCTCCCACAATTAAAGCCAATAAATCTTTATTTTTTACACGATTTTTTAAACCACAAAATCTTTTATTATTAAAATAATAATTTTATAGAAACCAAATCTATTATAGTTATTAAAACAGAGCACGGGTTGATGACGTGGCGCGCTGTGGACGCATGATTTTTGAAATTGAGCTCCCACAATTAAAGCCAATAAATCTTTATTTTTTACACGATTTTTTAAACCATAAAATCTTTTATTATTAAAATAATAATTTTATAGAAACCAAATCTATTATACTTACTAAAACAGAGCACGGGTTGATGACGTGGCGCGCTGTGGACGCATGATTTTTGAAATTGAGCTCCCACAATTAAAGCCAATAAATCTTTATTTTTTACACTATTTTTTAAACCATAAAATCTTTTATTATTAAAATAATAATTTTATAGAGACCAAATCTATTATACTTACTAAAACAGAGCACGGGTTGATGACGTAGCGCGCTGTGGACGCAGGATTTTTGAAATTGAGCTCCCACAATTAAAGCCAATAAATCTTTATTTTTTACACTATTTTTTAAACCATAAAATCTTTTATTATTAAAATAATAATTTTATAGAAACCAAATCTATTATACTTACTAAAACAGAGCACGGGTTGATGACGTGGCGCGCTGTGGACGCAGGATTTTTGAAATTGAGCTCCCACAATTAAAGCCAATAAATCTTTATTTTTTACACTATTTTTTAAACCATAAAATCTTTTATTATTAAAATAATAATTTTATAGAAACCAAATCTATCTTATATATTAAAGCAGAAGCCTCTATTGCCACATGTCACCCCCACGATTAACCTCAGCCCAACGAAATTTTAATGCCACGTGTCGCCCACAGAATTAACGTCAAACAAAAAAAATTTATAAGAAAAGTTTTTACAAATTTTTTTTTTAAAATAAATGATAATTTCTCTCAAAGTTGTTAACAAATTTGTTTTCATTTATATTAAAAAAAATTTTATTTATGATATTATATCTCAAAGTTGTTAGCAAATCTACATTTAAAATTTGTTTTTACTTAAATAAAAAAAATTTATAAGAAAAGTTGTTAGGAAAATTTGTTTTCATTTATATTATAAAAAAAATAGAAATCGTGATATTATCCGTCAAATTCAATTTTATAAGAAAAATTTTAACAAATTTTGTTTTTAAAAGAAATATTAATATCTCAAAGTTGTTAGCAAATTGTTAAAAAAGTTTGCTAACACAATTAGTTATAATCTAATGATTAACATTAGTTATAATTAAAAAAAGACACGTACTTTTTTAAAATCCATCATATATTTATAATTGAAAAAAAGAGAGAAAAAAAATATTAATTAACATTAATAATAGATTTAATTAACTTATTTTACATCGAAAATTATACTAATAAATTTAAATTCGTCATTCAAAATTTGAAAAGAATAATTTTGATTGACGGGATTTATATCTTTATTTAAATTAAAATAAGAATAAAAATCAAATCAAATAAATTTAAATTAGTCATTAAAAATTAAAAAAAGAATTGATCTACATAGATCCAGTCAAGTACGAAGTTAGTGATTATTTTAAATTAGTTATAAAAAAAGGTTAAAAGAGATAGTCATTTAATTTGATAAGAAGATTGTTTTGCTAGGAAACTAGATTTGACTATATTTTTTTGTTAACGGTATTTGATTCAGTTTAGATTTGAATTCATTAAGATACAAAGAAACCTTTTGTTAAAACTAACTATTAATCCTAATATCAACAATTAATTATTCCCAACCGAATACACACTAAATCATTCAATTAAAATTTCTCATAATCAATCGAAATTTAAATCATTATAATTCAATCAATGATCTCTATCCTAACTAATTGCTGTTATAATTATTTTTAATTTGGTAATTTAAAATTCAAAAAAGATAATTCTCACACAATACTAAACCACGACCCCATTATAAATACAAATCATTCTTCACCCTTCACCCTTCACCAGTCATATGTTCTCTCTCATCAACTCATCCGTTGTTCTATGGTTTCTTCATTCCATCTTTACATTACTCCAAACTCCGGAGGAAATTCTTCCTCGCACTGTATTCATTTGCTATTTGTATGTCCGTATTTCAACTTTTTGTTTTTTCGTTGTATTGATTCCAATAACCAGCAAGAATTTTATTTTTCAATTTAAAGCATATGCTTTTCGGCTTCGGTTTTTTTGCAGAGTTCTCTTTTATTTGGTTTGATGTAAACTTCGGTTGCTTTCGTTGTATTGCTTTATGTTGCATTTCTCTCGGTTTGAAACCTTCTGTTGTATTGCTTTCGTTTGATTTTTTATGAAAATAGTGATTTTTTGTTGCTTTCGATCTATTTGGTTCGTTTTATTTATTTTTTTAAAGAAAATTATTGTTTTCCGGTTTGAAACCCTCCGGTTTGAAACCCTCTGTGCAACAATGTTTCCACAAAAATTATGTTTCATCGATGAATCATCCACAATCACAGAGAAGCTTTCTATTTGATTTGAAAATATTGTGGTGATTAAAAATATTGTTTTTTAAATCACTGTTTGATTTCAATTTGCTTTGGAAATCAGATTTTCTGATTTAAGAAAAAATTATAAATTATTAAAAAATTTCCGGTTTCAATATGTTTTACATTCATTTCTCATTAAAAAATTTATAAAAAAACTTTTCGAGCTGTTTAAAAATTATATTTTCTGTTTTCTCTTTTTTTTTTAATTTTTTTATCATACAAAAGGTTTTCAAAATTTTGTGTATTATTTTATTAAATAAAAAACTTTTCGAACTGTTTAATTTTTTATTAAATAAAAAATATTTTCAAAATATTGTTTGAATTAAAAATTTTAATATTTTTTTGAGCAGATTAAAAATCAGATTTTTTAGTATAAGTACGTATATTATTAATATTTTCATCATACAACAGGTTTCAAAACATTGATTTTTTTTCTCGAGAAATATCTTATTTTTTGTTTTTATTTATTATTTTTCTAAAAATATCATCATATAGTAGGTTTTCAAAATATTGTGTTGATTATAAATATTGTTTTTATATGACTGTTTAATTTCTATTTGATTTGAAAATTACAATTTTGCTTGAAATATAGATTTTTTATTTTCATTTATTGTTTTTTTTTATAAATTTTTTGCAACAAACGTGGACTAAAAACCATATTTAATGATTTAAAAAAAAATATTAATTATTAAAATTTTAGATTAGTATAAGTTTGTTTCCAAAACCATACTAATCTTTATTATTAAGTTTTATAAATTCGTTCAACTTTTTTCAGAAGGTTATCGTCCAACCTTTCTTCTTCTCATCCCTCTTGATTATTTCTTTATTTTAGTTTCATCTATTCCATTCGATTCTTTGTTGATGTTTAATTTTATTTTATTTTTTCTAATGTCAGGAAGATGAAGGAAGAAAGATTATCGAAGAGATTTTATGGATGGATGCTAACAAAAATAGAAAGAAGCAAGGTCATGAGTGATGTTGATCGTCAATCTATGATGAGCTATCCCCGCTCGATAACCTTCTCTATCGTAAATTTTTTTGATCTAACAAAATCCATTTAGATATAGAATTTGTTGAATTTTTAATTGTAAATAATTTTAAATAAGTTTTATTCTCTAATATAAAATCTAGATTTAGGTGTAATTGTCAAAACAATATCTATTATATAAGTAAAAATATATCTGTCGATATTTATTATCCAACAAATTAACTCTTAGTATAATAATAAATGTAATTTTATTCTTCGCAAATTATTTTTAATAAAGTATAAATATTTACAATATATTAAAACGCAATCCTGCACAAGGTGCGGGTAATATACTAGTACTTATTAAAGAATGACTTTTTATTTAAACTTTGAAATCTTATGTTTTTTAATATTTTATTAAGTAATCTGTTTTTTATGAAATATTTACCTCAAACGTTTTTTAAATTGTTTTTTTTATTAAAAATCAAAATAAAAAATACTGTTTTTTATAACAGAAAATAACTTTAAAAGTCTATTTCATTAGAACCAAGAAACTTTATGTTTCATGGACTTTTTTTAAATAAATATATTTATCATAAATCACTATTTTTATTTAAACCTTTAAACTTCTGTTTTTAAAAGTTTTTATTAAATATTCTATTAGTAACAGATATTCATTTCGAAATTTTATATATTTTTATTATAAATTATATTTTATTTTACATTGATTGTATTTTATCTATTAGATATCTATATTCTGTTTTGGTATTTATCGATCACGTTTCAAAACAGGTGATTCAAGAATGCTCACGGCCTATATATGTTTGATATGTTGCGGAATACTCATTGCATTGAATATGCATTATTATTATTATTATTATTATTATTATTATTATTATTATTATTATTATTATTAATATTTTTTTTTATCGAAGGAAAAACATATTACATGCCGTTGGATGGGAGCCAACTAACAAGTTGGGCTCCGCATCCCTATTGTTATTATTATTATTATTATTATTATTATTATTATTATTATTATTATTGTTATGCACTTTGTTTTGGATATTTTCATTTTTTGAGTTCATTTTCAGTTTGTGGTTTGACTTGTAAAAATTATAACACTTGCACAGTGAACACTCCTGGCTTTTTATGCCTCCAGATTAGTCATATTTATATGGTATGCCCCCAGATTAGTCGTATTTATATGGCGAACTGAGTCAACAATTAAGTGCGTTTTTTATTTGCTTTAATTACAAGTCGGCATTACATGAAACGTTGTATTCATATATTATTAACAAATAAAATAATCTTATAAAGAACAATGTCCACATATAAACATATATATTTTTTTCAAAACCCGTGCAAGGCACGGGTCCTAAACTAGTTTTCTTTAAATTTAGGTTATTGAGACTAGGCTACACATGATGGGATTGAACCGGAAAACCGGACCATACTTGTAAGAATCCAGTTCGGTCCGATCCATGATATTATGGTCCGGTCCGTTCCTGAACCGTAATGTTCCGTTCTAGCCCGTTAATTTACATTTTAAATATTTTTATCAGGAAATGCATATGGTCCGGTCCCCACCCGGACCGGACCAGATTTAACCCATACTATATATATATATATATATATATATATATATATTGTTTTGTTTTAAATAATAATACAGTCCGGTCCGGTCCGGTCCGGTCCGTAAGCTTATAATCCGGTCCGGACTGTTTGAACAACCCTACTTGAGACGATTGAGTTGTGTATCCCTTGGAGGTGGTGGAGTAAAAAACTTTCGTAAGGAAACGAGAATATTCATCAATAGGATTTCACAATCTCGGATCACTAGCACTATCTTCGTCAATCTTATTTTCAACTCAAACTTTTATTTCTCGTCTTGTTTTTATCCACGTCTCTACAACATCTATATTCTCACATTCTTAAGTTGCCGGCACTTCTATCAATATTTGAGATTCGATACTTCAACATGATGATTGTTTAGTTCGAATAACAAATTTATCCATGTTCAAATTTGTGAAATAATAAATTAAATTCAACCAATTATAAACAAAGAGAGAAGATAAGATTGACCTAATAAAGCCTTTTTTATATCGGCGATATAAACTAGATCCTTATTAATTTAATATTAAATTTTAATTCTAAAAACACTTAATTGAAGGGGTAAAGTGGGAATTTGAGATATAGGTTAAAATATAAACCCTATAAATTGTGCATTCACGTTTCGTTTTTGGTTACACAAAAACGTAATGACCAACAAATCTTATTCATATGGTTGATATTGTTAGGCAATAGCGTCACTTAGTGTTAGACAATAACATCACCCAGTGATTCTCATATTAATCTATTTATCGTACTTACCTTCTACATAAGATCGTCATCCCATGATTGGTGCATCAGACATAGGATGTATTGTATATATACCTTGCACTACCTTCAATATATGTAATTCGGTCTTGTTACTTCCTACATTGTATCACATTAGTAACGATTTTTTTTCCACCAAAACTCAAACCTAACTTCCCATGGCTTCTCCCATTGTTACCATCCCTCACGAGAATGACACACTCGTCCCTTTGTTGTTGTTTCCTTCTCCAATGCAACCAAACTTACAACCACAAACTATCTATCATGGAAATTCCAGCTTGAAGTTATCCTTATTGGTTATGGATTTTTCAAGTTCATTGACGGATCTCACACTGCTCCTGATGACACCATCATGGAGGCTAATGTCACAGTGGCAAACCCAACCCATCTCTCCTGGCTTCGACACGATAAGCTTATCTTTGGTGCCATTGCAGGCACCATAAGCCCATCCCTTACCCACCTTGTCAATCATGTCTCTACATCCAAAGCAGCCTGGGACGTGCTTGCCAAAACTTTTGTGAACCCTACTCGGGGACACATCAAGCAATTGAAGTACCAACTTCGTCATCTGACCAAGGGATCCTCCTCCATTGCCACGTATATGCAATCAATTCAGCGTGTTGTGAATGATCTTGCAATGCTTGGCAAACCACTAGATCCGGAAGACTTCACAGATCGCGTGCTAGATGGGCTTGATTCGGACTATCAATATGTGATTGACACAGTTCATGCTCGAGACTCGTCTATCTCCTTTGCTGAACTCATGGAGAAGCTAATTAACAAGGAGCTCTCCCTTCACCACAAGACCCCGATGACACTATTTCATGTAGTTGTTAACTCCACTACACGATCATCCTACAACAATCTCCCCTCCAACTTGTCCTCCAACACTTCCACCAAACCACCCTCAAGCTATACCTTAGCAAATGCCAATGGTGCGGCATTGTGGGACACTCACTCTCCCGCTGCTCAACCTTCCAACGCCTTCATCCAAACATCCGTCTACCCCCTCACCGGCCAAGACAACCAACGCCTCATCAGGTTAACTCCACTGCCATCCTGCCTACACCACCTATTTCTGCACCCAACTGCCTCTTAGACACTAGTGCTATGCACCATGTCACGTCTGACTTGAACAACCTCTCCATGCACTATCCATATGGCGGCTCAAACGAAACCACCATTGGGGATGACTCAGGTTTGCACATATCACACATTGACTCATCTAATATCCTTTCACTCTCTCACCCCCTTCAACTCTTTGATATCTACATGTTCCACAAATGCACTGTAATATCATTTCTATTTACAAGCTATGTACAGACAATAATGTAACCAATGAGTTCTCACTCTCTTCTTATTATGTTAAGGAACTTCACTCCAATCGACTACTCCTGGAAGGCCAAGTCTAAAACAGACTCTATGAAGTGCCCTTGGTGTCGCCTCGTCGCCCTCTTGTGCTCACATCCACATATCCTCTTCAATTTGGCATCACAAATTGGGACATCCATCGCACAAAGTCTTTCAGTTACTTTCCACTAAACTAAACCTACCATTACTTAAAGATTTTTGTAATTCTTGCCAAAGTAATAAGAGTCGCAAGTTATGCTTTGCATCCTCTTCTCTCACTACACAAAGACCTCTTGAAGTTATTTATTCGGACGTATGGACATCACCCATATATTCCTATGATAATTACAAGTACTATATAATCTTTGTAGACCATTTCTCAAAATATATATGGCTTTACCCTATGAGAAAGAAATCGGATACAAACAGGTGCTCATTCGATTCAAAAGGCTTGTTGAACACCATCTTACTCACAAAATACAAACCCTCTTCTCCGATAATGGCGGAGAATATTTCAGTCTTAAAACCTACCTTGCTCATCAAGGTATTGCTCACAAAACCAGTCCACCTCTTACACCCGAGCACAATGGCTACGCTAGTCGAGACTGGTCTTGCCTACTTTCCCAGACATCCATGCCTCTCACCTACCGGACTCTTGCCCTCACTACCGCTACTTACTGTTAGCATGAAATATTGCGATATTCCAGACACTTATTTCGGTTGTTTTTCCCTTATTATTGTATACATGGATGAAGATTTGAAGCAAATGTTAGCTTGTTCATTTATTTTGTCGATATGGAAGTCTACACTAGTTTTGTGTTGATTATAGGTGAATAAGAGCTAAATTGGAACAATTGAGAGAGAAAAGGGAGTAATCGATCATATTCGAGGATTAGGAGACACATCAAGTAAGCTAAGGAAGGAGCTAGGATGAAGAATGTCACGACACAAAGGAAACTACAAGCAATATGCACTTCCACGCCCTGAATTACGGCTGTAGAGAAGTCCACGCTCTAAACCACGGCCATGGATCTTGGCATCATGAGCGTGGAGCACTCCAGTAGGTTACACGGCCTAAATTACGGCCGTGAAAGTCACAAGACACTGTAATCCTTTTCCACGCTCTAAACCACGGTCGTGGAAAGCCTTGAGACCGTGATTTAGGTGATCTTTTGACGTACAATTATTTGCCACGTCATTCACGTAATGGGCCTTGACGGCAATTATTTCCCGTCTTATAAAAAGGCCGGAAAAGAGAGTTTTGAGAGATCCCGCTTGGAGCTCGCATAAACGCCACATACATTTCGCAAGGATTTCGCCTAAGGTTGATAGAAGATCGCCGAAGGTTGCGGAAACGCAAAGGTTTAGCCTTTTTCTTAGATTTTGATATTGAAGACGGATTGACAACCTATTCTTCATACTTACCTTAGATCATTGTGAGGTTTTGTGTTATACGTTCTGAATCCATTAAACATTGCTTCTTGTGTTTCGGATTTGAGAATTGGTTTTGAAGTTTTATTGAGTATTCGAGGGTTTTCATCTTTCATTCTCTTTAATTTGAATATTGATATCATGACAATGGTTATTAGCTAAAACCCTTTAGCAATTCTAAGGTGAAGGGTTAACAGTTGTGGCTTAGATGATGATAGATCGATCGTAAATTGATTGGACCTTGAGAGTTAGAGAGATATCGTCGACGAACCTAAATCACGGCCCGTTCTTAGGTTTCCACGGCCGTGGTTCTCAAGATCTGACCGTGATTTACCTCAGTTTACGAACTTTGCTTTTACTTTAATCCAAAGTTAAATATTTGCTTTAACCTAGCCTTGGCTTGCCTTTCCTAGGTAGTAGTGAGACTCATCATCCTCTATTTCGGTTTCGAGTGCCACAACCTTAACCGTTTGAGTTTATCTTGATCCTTGGGTTACAAGTTTGGGTATTTGAGCTTAATTCTTGTCCTTAGATCCTTTCTATATTGCAGCCTCAACAACCTTCATAGAGAGTGTCTTAAGGTGAGTCATATAAGGTTTTGGAACTTCACCGTACATTGCCTTACTTTAGTATACTTTTGCAGCTCTTGACTCTGTCCTTAATTCCTTAGTATATCTTGAATCGATTGCCACAATTAGATACCTGGATCTTTAGGGTTGCTGTTTTCCCAATATTTGCAAAGCTTTACATCTTTTACTTGCTTGACAATTGAGATTGGATTTTGTTTCACCAAATCCCTGTGTTCAATACTCTGGAATACTTGCTGATCTACGCCGATCCGTACACTGTGGGTTCGCTTGCTTTTATTCTAGTTTTATAAATATAAAGCTTATTCGCACGCACGTTTTTGGGCGAACAAGTTTTTGGCGCCGTTGACGGGGATTTGGTCAAGACCAAACTTCGGTTTTCAATTGTCGAGCTTGGGAGCTTTGCTTTTGTTATTTGATATCTCTTGTGAGTGCTATTTGCAGGTTCTCTTAGGTATATGCGCAGGTCTAGATCCAACAAGGACCTCGTACCTTTTGATCCGGAACTTGAAAAGACTCTTAGGAAGAAAGCTAAAGAAAGAAATATGGTTGAAAATAAAGAGAGAGATCTCCAAGCGGAGTTAGAGGAGTCTCAAGCTCAATTTAGGTTGAGTGAGAAGGCTCGTAAGGAAGAAGCGGAGCGTCATCAATTCCAAATTGATGAGCTCAAAGCTATGATGTTGGACATGAAGTTGGAGCTGAATGATTCTAAGAAGAAGAAGGTCCAGAAACCAACTAAGTCCATTAGAGTAGAATCATCCGATGATGAGGAATTCGATCTGGATATGCCGGAATTAGAGGAGATTGATCCAACGATCAATCCAGTCCGGATTGATCCAATACCAGCCGCCAATCCTCGTGTCCCAACTGGGGGTGCGAGAGCCGCTCGTGTAGATGAGGAGCCAAGAACTCTTGGCCAAAGGATGGATCCGATTCAGCAACCACGCTGTTTAGGTGTGAACTTCAATGCTGACGATATTCAGAGGTTTAGCTTTAACCCACAAGTTATTACCATCGTTCGCCAAAGCCAATTTAGAGGAACGACTGCTGAATCTCCACATCAACATTTACAGAATTTTGAGATTCTAATGGAGACAATGAAACCAAAGAATGCAATCACCAACAACTACAAGATCAAGTCATTCTTCTTCTCTTTGAAAGGGAAGGCTTTATCTTGGTATCAAGCTCTTCCAAATGGAAGACTCACCACATGGGAGAATCTATCTTCGAAGTTCCTAACCAAGTTCTTTCCGCCATCCAAGACAGCGGAGTTGAGAGGTAAAATCAATGCTTTTTCTATGAAATCTAATGAAAGTTTGTTTCAGTCTTGGGAAAGGTTTCAGGATCTATTATTGGATTGCCCACACCATGGCATTTCCAAGTTAGAGTTGTTGGAGATATATTACAAGGGGCTGGATATGGAAACACAATTCAAGCTCCAATCCCTTTCATGTGGCACATTCATGGACATGAGGGAAGATGACGCTTGGGAATTCATTGAGAAGCAAGCCCGAGTAATTGAGAATTACTCTCACCGGAAGGCGGAAGCTAACCGAGTAGAGCAAGGAGCGAAGCTAACACAAGCTGCGCAAACTCAAATCTTTTCTCTCAACACCGAGATTAAAGAGTTGAAGGAAGTTATTAAAGCTTGCTTTCAAAAGCCTAAGGAGCAAGATGATCGATATTTAGGAAACAACAATAACCATCATGGGAATGAGAATACCAACCGCAACAGCCGGAACAACAACCGGAACAATTGGAACAACAACAACCGGAACAATAATTGGAACAACAATCGGAATTCAAACAACAACAATTGGCGTTCCAACCAACAACAAAACTCCGATAATTCTTATCCCAATTCAGGAAATTCACTAACTCCACCATCTTCTTCTTCTTCCATTCCTTTGAAAAGCCAGGGGCAAACATCTAATAGTGGAAGCAGCTCGAGGAAAGAGAAACCCGATCCCATGCTGGAAACGATCTTGGGAAAGCTTCAAGGGCTGGAGAATCACATCACTATGGTTGATAAAGCTCAAAAGGTTTTAGAAATCCAAATGTTCAGCAATGTTGAGGAAGTTCCTAGAAACCAAGGAAAGCTTCTAGGAAAGACGGAGGACAACCCGAAAGGAAGGGTGATGGCTATTACAACTAGGAGCGGAGCAACAACTACCGACCCGCAGCCTAAGTTTGTTGAAGTTCCCGTCGACAAGGAGAAGGAAAAGGGGAAGGAGAAGGAAGACATCTACATTCCTCCTCCAGCTTACAAACCTCCCCTACCATTCCCACAATCTAGAGCAAGAGCGCGTCTAGGCAAGCAGTTCGGTAAGTTTATTGAACTCATGAGCAAACTGCACATTAATATACCTTTCATTGATGCAATTGTAGGTATGCCCGCTTATGGGAAGTTCTTAAAGGAGATCCTCTCTAACAAGAGGAAGCTGGAAGACTTTGGAGAAGTCAAGATGAGTTCGGAATCATCGGATCTCATCAAAATAATGAAGGAAAAGATGCCTCCAAAGCTGAAGGATCCGGGGTCATTTTGTGTTCCAATTGGAGTAGGAGAACCCACATATGATGCATTATGTGACTTGGGAGCAAGCGTTAGCATCATTCCACTTGCCTTATGCAGGAAGATCGGTTTAGGTAAACCTAAACCGGTGAAGATGACGTTATACATGGCGAATCGATCTATAACTCGTCCCGTCGGTATCATTGAGGACGTCCCGGTCAAGCTTGGTAGGTTCTATGTTCCAATAGATTTTGTTGTGCTTGACATTCTTGCAGATAGTCCGGTCCCGATCATACTCGGGAGACCATTTTCTTACAACATCCGGTTGTATGGTAGATTGCAAGAATGCTAGACTTGCCTTGGACATAGGAGAAGAGAAAGTAAAGTTTTTTCTTTCCACTTTGGTGAAAGAGCTAGCTCTTGGAGAAGATATATTCAATACCTATGACGAAGAGGCATCTAGAGAGGAAGTAAGCTCAATTCTATTCAAGGATCCGTTGCAAAAGGTTATCACCATGAACATTATGGAGAAAGGAGAAGAAGAGGATTGCAATGAGGAAATTGAAGCTTTGGAGAAGCTAAAGAAAGTGCATGAAGAAGAGTTTGAAAAACTCTACGATGGGTCGGAAGACGTGAGGAATCACGGCCATTCGTACTATTCCACAGCCGTGGTTTCCACCAACATGACCGTAATTAGCTATTCAGAGGACTCCAGTAAGTCACACGGCCAAAACCACGGCCGTGGAACTACCAGAGGTACCATAATTGACTTCCACACCCTAAACCACGGCCGTGGAAGTAACAGTGGTGCCGTAATTTTGGGAAATTCTGAGAACAATTACGTCCTTTCCACCAATGCTCTTGAGTCCTCTTCAACAACTTCTACACCCTTAGAGACTTCTAAGGAAGCATTGGACACTCCTCAAGAGGCATTAGAGACTCCAATGGTGATGGAATTGAAGTCACTTCCCACACATCTAAGGTACGTATTTCTAGGAACTAATTCTACTTTTCCGGTAATTGTTAGTTCCGATCTAAGTGAAGATGAACATAGTAAACTTATGGTTGTTCTAAAGAAGCATAGGAAAGCCTTAGGTTACACTATAGAGGATCTTGTAGGAATTAAACCTTCATTATGTATGCATAAGATCCTAATGGAAGAAGATTTTAGACCTTCGCGACAACCTCAACGACGGTTAAATCCGATCGTGAAAGAGGTTGTCAAGAAGGAAATTCTTAAGCTACTTGATGCCGGTATCATCTACCCTATCTCCGATAGCAAGTGGATGAGCCCCGTACAGGTTGTTCCAAAGAAGGGAGGAATGACGGTTATCACCAACAAGAACAATGAGCTTGTTCGCCACTTAGCGTGCGTGCAAATAAGCTTTAAATTTATAAAACTAGAATCAAGCAAGCGAACCCGCAGTGTATGGATCGATATAGTTAAGCAAGAATTCCAGAGTATCGAACACAGGGATTTGCGGGGTTAAATCCAGTTATAGATTATCAAGCAAGTAAATGTATGAAGCTTTTCAAATTATTGGGAAAACAACAATCCTAAAGATCCAGGAATCCAGTTGTGGCAATCGATTCAAGATATACTAAAGATAAAAGGACAGAGTTAAGGTATGCAAAGGTATACGAATGTAAGGCAATGTACGGTGAAGTTCCAAGACCTTATATGATTCACCGAAAAGCACTCTCTATAAAGGTTGTTGAGGCTTCAGTATAGAAAGATTCTAAAGGTAAGCATTAACGTCAAATACCCAAACTTGTAATCTAAGGATCAAGACTAACTGAACCGATTAAGGTTATGACACTCGAAATCGAGGTAGAGGTTGTTGAGGCTTCACTACCACCTAGAAAAGGCAAGCCAAGACTAAGTTAAAGCAAATCTTTAACTTTGGATTAAAATAAAAGCAATTTCGTAAACTGACACAAAATTATGGGTAGTTCTTGAGTTCCACTGCCGTGGAAGCTCAAGAACAGACCGTGGATTAGGTTCGTTGGTGATTCTCTCTAACTCTCAAGGTCCAATCTGTTTACGATCGATCTGTCATCATCTAAGCCACAACTATCAACCCTTCACCTTAGAATTGCTAAAGGGTTTTAGCCAACAACAGTCATATTGATATCAAATTCAAGGTTTAAAAGAGTGAAAGATGAAAACTTCCAAAAACCTTCAATAACTTTCAAACCAATCTCAAATCCACAAATCGAAAACAATGGTGTAAATAGATTCGGAATAACATAAACAATCATAATCTTAGATAAGAACGAAGAACGGGATGTCAATCCGTCTTCTAGTCAAACCTAAGGATAAAGATGAAATCTCTTTACGAACAATCTTCCAAATCTTTAACTCTTCGCAATCCTCCATTTTCGAAATAGCAATCTCTACACGTCCAACTTGAAACCCTAGGCGCGTGCAATAAGCGTAGGCAAAGTCTAAGCGAAGGTGACGGAATCTCTCTTCTTCCGTCCTTTTATAGGATAAGATAAAATATGAGCACGACCCATTGCGTAGAAGATCGTGACTTAAAATATTGCGTAAAAGATCGCCAAGATCACGATCGTGGAAGGGTTCCACGCCCGTAATTTAGAGCGTGGAGTTGGGTCACGGTTTGTCACAACCCTCCACGGCCGTGTAAGTTGCTGGAATGCACCACGCTTCTCTTGCCAAGGTTCCACGGCCGTGGAATAGAACGTGGAACCTAGTACGGTCGTAATTTAGAGCGTGGTTTAGGTGTAGATCGTGATTCTTCTTTGCCTCGTGTTATTCCTCATCTTAGCATCATCCTTAGCTCCTAGTGATGTCCTCAATCCTTGGACATACTCAATCTATCTCCATTTTCTCTCAATCCGCTCGGAATTAACTCTTAATCGCCTACAATCAAGACAAAGCTTATGTAGACCTCTATATCGACAAAATAGATAAACTAACTCACAAATGCTTCAATGCTTTATCAATGAATACCAAAGTAGATGAAATACACTTAGAAAACGTGCCTAAAATATCACAATATTTCATGCTAACAGAGCTCATTCCTACAAGGACCGTGACTGGATGGAGGATGTGCATTGATTACCGGAAGCTAAACAATGCAACTAGGAAGGATCATTTCCCATTACCCTTCATTGATCAAATGCTTGAAGGGTTAGCACAACACTCTCATTTTTGCTATCTTGACGGTTATAGTGACTTCTTTTAGATTCCGATCCATCCGGACGATCAAGAGAAGACCACATTCACGTGCCCGTGGGGTACGTTTGCTTATAGGAGAATGCCGTTTGGGCTTTGTAACGCCCCAGCCACCTTCCAAAGGTGCATGATGGCTATATTCTCGGAGTACATAAAGGAGATCATGGAGGTTTTCATGGATGACTTTTCTGTTTACGTTTCCTCTTTCGATAATTGTCTCTCTAACCTTTCTCTTGTGCTACAAAGGTGTGAAGACACTAATCTAGTTCTTAATTGGAAGAAGTGTCAATTTATGGTGAAGGAAGACAATGTACTCCGACACTTCATCTCTAATAGAGGGATTGAGGTAGATAGGGCTAAGATAGAGACCATAGAAAAGCTCCCTCCTCCATCTTCGGTGAAGGGGATAAGATCCGGGAAGCTCTAATCTCAGCCCCGATCATCCAACCTCTGGACTGGAATCTTCCATTCAAGGTTATGTGTGATGCAAGTGACGTTGCTATAGGAGTTGTGGTTGGGCAAAAGAAGGAGGGCCGAACCCATGTTATCTATTACTCTAGCAAGACGCTAGATGAAGCGCAGCTTAACTACGCCACAACTGAAAAAGAATTTCTAGCTATTGTTTATGCCTTTGAAAAGTTTCGCTCTTATCTTGTAGGTGCAAAGGTGATTGTATACACGGATCATGCTGCGATCCGGTATCTACTTGCAAAGAAGGATGCGAAGCCAAGACTGATTAGATGGATTCTTCTCCTACAAAAATTCGATCTAGAGATCCGTGACAAGAAGGGTTCAGAAAATTCTGTTGCAGATCATTTGATTCGTCTACCACATCTAGATGACGACAATCTACCTATAGATGACTCCTTTCCGGACGAGCATTTACACATCATAGAGGAGTGCATCCACAAGATAACTAAAGGTAACGAACCATGGTTTGCTGATTTTGTTAACTATTTGGTTTGTCAGGAAATACCACCCGGACTATCCTATGCACAAAGAAAGAAGTTCTTTAAGGATGTCCGGGAATACTTTTGGAATGAACCTCTACTCTTCAAGAGAAGTCCCGACGGCATCATTCGAAGATGTGTGTTGGAAGACGAGATGCAAAGCGTCATCCGTCATTGTCATTCACTACCTTGTGGAGGACACGCTAGTTCAAACAAGACTAGCGCTAAGGTATTGCAATCTGGATTTTTTTGACCTACCTTATTTAAAGATGTACAAACCTTTGTTTCCTGCTGCGATGCTTGTCAAAGAACAGGGAATATATCTAGGAGAAACGAGCTGCCTCTTAAAAACATTTAGGAGGTAGAGATCTTCGACGTTTGGGGAGTATACTTCATGGGACCTTTCCCATCATCTTGTGGAAACCAATACATATTTCTAGCTGTAGATTATGTTTCGAGATGGGTTGAAGCAATTGCCTCTCCAACTAATGATGCCATGGTTGTGGTTAAGTTCTTTAATAGAACTATATTCCCAAGGTTTGGGACACCACAGACTATCATTAGTGACGGAGGCTCTCACTTCATTGCCCGACGATTCGAAGCTCTACTAGCTAAGTATAGGGTGACTCACAAGATCGCCACCCCTTATCATCCACAAACGAGTGGACAAGTGGAGATTTCGAATAGGGAGATCAAGGGAATCCTAGAGAAAGTAGTTTCAAAGACAAGGAAGGATTGGTCTTTGAAACTAGATGATGCATTGTGGACGTATAGGACTGCATACAAGACTCCCATAGGAACAACACCATACAACCTTGTGTATGGGAAGTCTTGTCATTTACCGGTGGAGCTGGAACATAAAGCGTATTGGGCGGTTAAGTGGTTGAACTTCAGCATGAAGGAAGCGGGCGAGAAGCGCCTTTTGGACCTTAACGAGCTTGAAGAACTCCGCTTAAACGCTTATGAGAACGCTAAGATCTATAAAGAGGGAGCGAATCGTTGGCATGATAAGCATATCATTCCAAAGGACCTCAAAGAAGGAGATCAAGTTCTCCTCTTCAATTCGAGACTTTGGCTCTTTCTAGGTAAGCTTAAATCTCGTTAGACTGGACCTTATCTAATCAAACACGGTTTTCCCATGGTGCAGTTGAAGTATGGGGTGAAAAGAGCGGAAGGTTTAAGGTGAACGGTCAACGACTCAAGAAGTATACACCGGAGCTCCAAGCTGAGGAGTTTGCACCCACCACACTCGAATAGATGCAAGTATGGTCTAGCTATGGACCTAAAACAAGCGCTTCTTGGGAGGCAACCCAAGGTATTGCACTTATTCTTTTGTTTTTTCATTCTTAGAATAGATTAGTTTAGTCGTTTTTGCTTTGTTTTGCCCTCGATACCTCCCGGTATGTTGTGTTTTTGGATGTAGGAACAATGGAATAAGCAATGGGAGGAGAAAAGGTTAGAAGGAATTGACGAAACTTGGATTTTGGCACATTACAAAGAGTTTCATGCCCTAAACCACGGTCGTACAAAGCCATGAGACCGTAATTTTCCAAAATCTCAGAAAAATCACCAAAACCACGGTTCCGTACAATTCCACGGCCGTGGAACACCCCAAAAGACCGTGATTTTCCAAAAAATTTACGGTCACTATATAAACCACCTTCTTCACAAAAACAACACAAAACTCCCAAACCACGACCCTATTCCACGCCCTAAACGCCGAAACCACTCCCCCTCTCTCAAATCTTCGTTCGAAGTCCGATTCGAACGATTCTTGAGCCTAAAGTGAAACAAATTCGATCATCTATAAGATCCAATCAACAATTCGAGTGAGCAATCCCTGCAGAAGACGGAATTTGGATTTTAAGAATCCAAAACCTAGGTTTTTCTTCTCTTTCTCTACTTTGTCGATTTGGCTCAATTCTTGCAAGATTTTTTAGGATAACTGATTGGAATTGGATTGGAATTAGTCTAGGACTGTGTCTACTGAATTTGGTATGATTTGGTTGAGATTTGAGCAAAATAGAACCAAACCACGGTCCTTGTAGGTTCCACGGCCGTGGTTTCTGTAGAACGGACCGTGATTTTCATTTTGCAATGGATTTGTTTAGGAGGAAGTCGACTAGGAACAAGAAGAGGAAAAGTGACACTTCCTCTTCCTCCCAAAACCCCCCTAATGAACCACCATCACCCCCACCTCCTAGAATTCCAACTTTTTCATGAGGATTACCTCGATGTCTTAGAAAGAATCGAGAAGAGGGCGGTCATAGGACCGCGCTACTTAGTGCTTGAGGAGCTAGAGCCGCTGAATGTAGTGAATGACTTGACATGGCTTTTAGATAGAGCCGGTTTGATTGTCTTCTCTGCTATTCGAGAAGACTCTTAAGAGGAGATTACTAGGGAGTTCGTCATTTCCTTTGAGCACAACGCTGTCGATAGGACGGTTTCTTTTAGGTTGATGGAGGAGAACTATGAGTTCTCCATCTTGTAGTTTGGAGCCTTCTTTGGGTTCCAAGAGACCTTCAATGGTCGTTTTCCTAGCGGGGTGTACGCTAAGGATTTTTGGGAGGACATAGCTATGATCTATGTTAGTGAGGACCGTTGGCAGCCGGCCGACACCAAGGCTAAGCTCATCTACCACTTAGCCTTAAAGATAGCTCATAGGGTCCTTTCCGAGTGCCTTTTCCCTAGGACCGAGACCCCTCAGAAGATCAAGACGGATGAGCTTTTCCTTCTTTATTCTATGCTTCATCGTAGACCTGCTGATTGTGCTACATTCCTAGCCTCCACCATGAGTAAGCTCAAGAACAAGAGAGACGGTAACATAGGATATGGTGGTATGGTTACACACATTGCTAGGCAGCTAGGGATGGACTTTTCTGCCTGTACCAGGATAGCAACGAGACCTTTGGGTCTCAACAACCTTATGACGAGAGGTATCATCTTCCCTAGGGACCGCGGTCCACCTACCGCCGGTATGCCTTGGGAGGAGAGAGGAGGTAGAGGCATTCCGTGGCTCCCCGAGTATTCCATTATGGCCGGATGCCATAATTGGAAGAAGACTTTCACTGCTATGCATGCGAATAGGCTAGTGGCACCTCCTTATGTACCCGATGAGGTTCCGGCTGTAGATGTTGAGGAGGAGGTAGGATGAGGTGATGGTTTTGAGGGAGGAGGTGATGAGCAGGACTTTGGCACTTTCCCGGATCAGCCAACACACTTCCCTGACCCTCCTAGACGTTCACCATGACTCACCGGACATTCTGGAGCCTCTTCCTCTCGCCGTGCTAGCGTGAGTGAGAGGCCAACCTGGATGGACGCTCCTCCCGCTTGGTATGGAGCGCAGCCTTCATGGATGGGAGCTCTGTCTTCTTGGTATGATCAGGCACCAGCAACACTAACTCTACAAGACGCACCGGCATGGTACGGTCAGCCACCAGCTTGGTACCAGCAGCTACCGGAGTGGGCTACCGACCTTTCTAGGCGAGTTGGTGACTTGGAGATCCACCGGGAGATGCAGGAGACACGGAGCCGGGAGCATGATGAGATGATGAGTGATATCTACCGCCAACAGTTCAGGTGGTACTATAGCCATGACTTCCGTCCATTTCCACCACCGCCCCTGATAACACGATTTATGACTTAGTTTTAGGTAATCATTTAGATAGATTTCTCACTCATTCATGCATGGTTTAGCACTAGTTCACGAAGTTTTTGCACTCAATTCATGTATTTTTCCGAGATAGACGTCTACACGGACTTGTGCATGTTTTATAGGTATTTCGGGAGATTTAGGAGCTAAAACGATACGTTTTAGGATCGTTCATCTAGATGACACACCCTCGGACTCATTAGGACACAAGCTAAAGGCTAAAGAGGACTCATGGAACCTGGCCAACACAAGCCATGCACCAAATCGAAGCTTAATGATCAAAGGAAATGCTGAAGCACAGAATCACGGTTCTCTGACACTCCACGGCCGTGGAATCACCCGTGGATTTTGCCAGATTCTTGTGACAGCTGTGTCACGACTCTCATGGCCAGCTCATGCAAAATTTATTATAAAAGTGGTCCTTCATTGGCTGAGAAAGGCATCTTGGAGCAGCTCTCCATTATCCATTATCCTCTAACAAAAAAATTCTCTAAACAAGAAGTCTTTCTAGGAAGGAAAGTGTCAAAGAGGAAGAAGAAGAGCTCCATTGAAGAGGAGAAGAAGAACACACACCATTACCACACTTGATAGTTTTGTATTGAAGAATTCCGGATTCTATTTCTAAGAGTTGTATGAATAATTTGAACCTTCTTTTGGAAGGATTGTGAGTTACTCTAATTCTATTTTCAGCTTGGTTTTGTTTTAGTTCACTTGTTCATCTCTCTTCCTTCATCATCTTGCAAATGGATGTCATGATTTTATGTTTGTTTGTTTCGATTTCTATTATGAACGTTGTAGGCTAAGTAGATGTGGTTCTAGGGTAAGGAAAGGATGGTTATGGCTAGGGCTATGATAGGACGGACTTAGATTTATCTTTGGATGACTTGTGTGCATAAACGTAGTTGCTGTTAGAAATCACGGGTAGTTCTTGCCTAACCACGGCCGTGGTTTAGGTAGAACAAACCGTGATTTTCCTTGGTTCGATGGATCTTGTCTTTGATTGTTAGAATGTTGAAATCCTAAGTGTTTGTTGAGTTAAATCTACCCTAGGGTGACCTAGTGTTAGCAACTAAGTGTTAGGAGAGACTATTACGCTAGGAAATAGCACAAAAAGCTTTACATTTATACTCGAACTAAAATCCTAAACTACCTAGCGAAACCCGCAGTGTACGGATCGTTATGTAGGAAGGAAAGTATTCCGAGGTCGAACACAAGGACTGAGGCGAAATCAAGTCATTCAATGATCAGAGATAGTGCAAATCTAGTCTAAGAAAGAAAGAAAGAAAGAAATGAAAATGATGATATTTTTGGTTGGGTTTTTGTGGTGATCAAGCATAGGTCACAATTCATGCAAAATACTAAATCAAACTAACAACTCAAGCTAGCAAACAAACAAGTGACACAAACACAAGATAAGAGATCAAAGAGAGAAAAAGTGGATTCTAGAGATCAAGATTTCCGGTTATGGCATTGGACTCAAGCTTCTAAAGATTCTAAGGACAAAGTTGCGGTGTTGGGAAAGGGTGTTTCTCAAATGGAAGCAATTACCGGGTAAGTCTCTCGCTTCACTAATCCCGCACCAAACTCCTATTACCGGGTAAGTCTCAAGGAGGTAAAGTTGGGAATTCTACACAAACCGGTCACTACTTAAGGGGAAACCTCTCCTTACCGGGTAAGTCTCGGAAAAGGTAAGTCTCAAGCAACAATCCTAGCACACTCAGTCCAATAGCGGCTTATGAGGCTCACTACTACCTAGAGTTCATCATCTTTGGTACCTAAGATCGGAAATCACCGGGTAGGTCTCTTTCCTCACTTAGTTTGCTAGCATTAGGTCACCCTAAGCTATATTATGCTCAACAAACACTAGGATTTCAACAATCTAACATCCTAACATACAGATTCATCAATTAAAGAGCAACAGAAGGAAAAATAGGGTGGATCATAGCAAAAATCGGCCGATTTACCTGAAGAACAGGTCGATTTTTCTCTCTGGAATGGGTTTCGTGCATACAAATCATCCTAAACTAACATATAAGTCCATTCTATCATCACCCAAGCAATAACCGTCAATCCATCACTCCAGAATCACAACAAACTAGCCAATAACATGCATTTCAAGATCTAGAATCATCATACAAGCATACATGGAATCCATAGCAAGAAGATGAAGTAAGGAAATGAAAGCAATGAAACTTAGCTAGATTTGAGCTCAAAATAGGTCTTTCAACACACCAAATGTAGCTCCAAGTCGGATCTTACAACCTTCAACAATCTTCTTCACAAAAATCACTCAAATCTCACTATGAAATTTAAATCTACACTAATTTCCCTCAAGAACACCCACAAGGGTGTCTTGAAGAGAGCTCCCAATTGGAAGAGTCGGAAGATGCTAGAAGGGTCAAAAGAGAGGAGAAGGATCCCCCATCAACAGCTTGCAGGTCCACTTATATTCTCCACCAAGAGCAAGGCCGGACAAGAGATCGTGGGACACGTGACTTAAGCTGTCAAAGGCCCAAAAATCGACCCAGTAGGAAAAATCGGCCGATTTTCCTGGGTGTAGGTCGATTTTCTTCAACAGAAGCATGCTATGATCGTCTAGCCATGAGTTGCTCCATTGCTTGCACCAACAAGGGTCCTTGTGTCCTTCATTGCTCCAATTATGTTCCTTCAAAGCCTTGGATGTGTACCACCATGAGGCTTGACCCTCGAATGTATCGATTAATGTCCAAAAGATCCCCGAAACACCTACAAAACCGACAAAAGCTCGTGTAGACGTCTTTTCTAGAAATATGCATGAAATGAGTGTAAACGTCGTGAACTAATGCCAAACCGTGCATGAATAATGGGAAAAAATATCTAAATGTATGCCTATATTAACGTCATAAATCACGTTATCAGAGACTTACCCGGTAATCCTTACTCTTAGATTCCAAAGATAACAAACATTAGGTAGTGGTGTTCGCCCCTAAAGGTGTGTGCAAATAAGCTTTAAATTTATAAAACTAGAATCAAGCAGCGAACCCGCAGTGTACGGATCGACGTAGCTAAGCAAGAATTCCAGAGTATCGAACACAGGGATTTGGGTGGGAACAAATTCGATTGCAGATTATCAAGCGAGTAAATATGAGAGTTTTGCAAATATTGGGAAAACAACAATCCTAAAGATCCAAGTATCCAGCTGTGGCAATCGATTCAAGATATACTTAATGATATAAAGACAAAGTTGAGATATGAAAAGGTATGCTAATGTAAGGTAATCGTACGGTGAAGTTCCAAAAACCTTATATGACTCACCTACAAGATACTCCCTATACAGGTTGTTGAGGCTCAATATAGAAAGGTTCTAAAGATGAGGATTAATGTCAAATACCCAAACTTGTAATCCAAGGATCAAGACTAACTAAATCAATTGAGGTTGTGACACTCACAATCGAGGTAGAGGTTGTTGAGGCTTCACTACCACCTAGAAAAGACAAGTCTAAACTAAGTTAAAGCAAATCTTTAACTTTGGATTAAAGTAAAAGCAAGTTCGTGGACTTAAGGGAAATCACGGTTAGTTCTTGAGGTTCCACGGCCGTGGACTCAAGAACAGGCCGTAATTTAGGGTTGTCGGCGATTCTCTCTAACTCTCAGGGTCTAATCTGTTTGCGATCGATCTATCATCATCTAAGCCATAACTATCAACCCTTCACCTTAGAATTGTTAAGGGTTTTTAGCCAATAACAGTCATATTGATATCAATTCAAGAATTAAAAGATAAAAAGATGAAAACTTTCAAGAACTTTCAATAATCTTCAAACCAACCTCAAAGTCACAATGAAGAACGAGTGTTGTCAAAAGATTCAGAATAAAGCAAACAATCACAACTTTAGGAAAGAAGGGGAAACGGGATGTCAATCCGTTTTCCAAATCAAACCTAAACAAGAAGAGAGATCTTCTTGCAAAATCTTCCAAAAGCTTCGATCTTCCGCCAATCCGGAGATCTCAACAGCAATCTCCACCAAAAGTGCGAGATTAGGGCAATTCCCAGATGCGAACTTCAATCTCCAATGAGATGATCAATGCTTCCAAGCGAAGGCCAAACGGCGTTGAAATCCTCTAAGCGGAGATGAACGATCCTAAGCGTCGATAAATGCCGCTAAGCGAAGATGGCGGGTGTAAGCGGTGATGACGGAATCTTGCTTCGTCCGTCTTTTTATAGGGCAAGATAAAATATCAGCCCGGCCCAATCTTCAAAAGATCGTGGCTTCAAAGTGTGGCGAAAAGATTCGCCAAGATTACGGTCGTGGAAGTTTTCCACGACCGTAATTTAGGGCGTGGATTAGGTCACGGTTTGTACCATATACTCCACGGCCGTAATAGTTACTGGAATGCATCACGCCTCTCTTGCAAGGTTCCACGGCCGTGGAACTGAACGTGGTTTGTAGTACGGCCGTATTTTAGAGCGTGGTTTAGGGCAAGAACGTGATTCTTCCCTAGCCTCGTGCATTCCTCAAGCTAAAACTCCAATTTGCTTCCAAAGAATGTCCTCAATCTATGGACATATCAAATCAACTCTCCTTTGCTCGATTCCGTTCGGAAATAGCTCCAAATCACCTATAATCAACATAGAACTAGTGTAGACATCCATATCGACAATATAGGTAATACTAGCTCACATATGCACAAAGTTCAATCAAAGACTATCAATATGAATCAAATACGTTTAGAAAACGTGCCTAAAATATCACAATATTTCATGCTAACAAATAACCCCATACTTAACACTTGCTTGTCCCTAAGCAAGGTCTTTCAAAAAGCTTTAAACAAGAGTTAGGATGAAATATGTGTACCTTCTTTTTGGGTGAATGTGACTTCTAAAGAATAGATCATTCTCAAACCTTGCTTCAATCATTTATACTCTCACACACCCACTCAAAGAGTAAAAAGCAAAGAAAATTCATGAACCAATTTAACTTCTAACAAGCATTATAACCTTCAAACATTATCAAAATCAATCACAAGAAACTTCAATTTAGATCACCAAGTCATATAACATTCTTTTGATCTTAAGGACTTTCAAAGAAAAGGTTTAGAATACGGAAGGGAAGGGAAAACTTTAAGGGAAAGTGGTGCATAAATCCGGGAAAGTGGACAACTACCTTCTTCTTCTTATGCGGTTCCCGCAACACTTCAACTTAGAGCTTCGCTCTCTTCTTTTCATTTTTCGACTTTACTTTTGGAGTTATGGATAGAGGTGCACAAAAACCGAAGCCTAGGAGATCGGCGTTTCTCAATTTTTCAAGAGATGCCTCAAACCCTTAGCGCACATACCATAATCCGCTAGGAATATCGCTCAATCCGACTTTGACAAGACACAAACACCCGGCTATGTGAATGGTGCCGAGTTACTCATCGTCATGATTGACTTCCCCAAACCTATAACTTCTTTCTATTCATTTGATTGCAAATAACTGCTCTCATGGCCCTCCCACATCAAACATGCCTTTTTCTCATTCACTTCTCCAAATTCCCGGATAGGTAAAGGAGGCTAATATTTCAATGAGGAGCTAGATGATCAAAGAAAGAAGAAAGAAAGTATCGAATTGCCTTAATCATTTCAACAAGAAGTATAGGAACTTATAACGTGATTTCAACTTCAATTTCCTAGCATGATTTAGGTAACATTTTCACATTATAAAACTTGCAAAAGAGGTAAAATTCATTCATTCAAATTCTTTTCAATTCACAATCCTTTTAAGCATGCAATTGTCATCAAACTCAATTCACAAGTAGTGATTATCATGGAAATCATCTCAATTCATTAGAAGCTCAAAATTTTCAAAATTTTTCAATTTTTTTATGGGTTTTTCAAGTTATTTTTCATGCAATGCAATAAGGAAACGTGCAATACATAATGAACATGCAACGATAGTCTCAAATGAAAGCGAACATAGTAAGTAGAGTTATTACAAACTTTTTAGTACATCCCACCCCATACATAGGACGAACATTGTCCCTAATGTTCAAAAGAAAGAAAGAAAAGAAAGAAAAGAAAAAAGAAACTCACAAAGTGGTGGCGGGAATGTCTAAAACGAACGGTCATGCATCAAATCACTGCGGCGCCGGCGGAGGCGGGAATGGGGAGAAGCTGGAGTCGTAGGGCCGCCCAAACTGCTGGCGGTAGACGTCCCTCATCATGTGGTCGAGGTCGTCGAGGCGTCCGTCTCTAGCGTCGGCTCGGATCTCCAACGCTCCAACTCTCTCTGAAAGTCCGGTAGCCCAATCCGGCATCTGCTCGTACCATCCCGGGGCGTGACTGTACCATGCTGGGGCGTCGGATGGTGCTGGTGGTGGTGGTGGTGTTGCTGGCTGCTCCGTGGACCAAGGAGGGGGAACGCCATACCATGTGGGAGGTGTGGTCATCCACGTGGGCCTCTCACTCACGCTAGCGCGGCGAGATGACGAGCCTGAGGCTCTAGCTGGACGTGGAGAGCGTCTAGGTACATCTGGGGCTGCCTCCGGTTGGTCCGGAAACGTGCCAAACTCCTGCTCCGCTCCTCCTCCACTCTCAAACTGATCTCCCATATCCTCCTCCTCGACAACCGGTGGTGGGACGTAAGGGGGAGCTACTATCCTGTTCGCATGCATCGCAGCGAACGTCTCCTTCCAATTATGGCGTCCCGTCATAATGGAATACTCCGGCAGCCACTCTATACCCCTGCCTGTCCTAGTCTCCCAAGGCATGCCCGCATAAGGCGGACCTCCATGTGTGGGGAAAATGAGACCTCTAACCATGAATGCATGTAGCCCTAAAGGAACGGCCGGTATGCGGGTGCAAGCAGAAAAATCTACACCAAAACTCCTAGCAATGTGGGTAACTATCCCACCATATCCGGTGTTTCTCTTCGACTTGTTCTTGAGCTTGCTCATCGTAGCAGCCAAGAGAGTAGCACAATCTACACGGCGTCCATAAAGCATGCAATAGAGCAAGAATAGCTCATCCGTCTTGATCTTTTGGGGCGTCTCCGTCCTAGGAAAGAGACACTCCGAAAGGACACGGTGAGCTATCTTCAAGGCTAGATGGTACATCAATCTAGCCTTGGTATCGGCGGGTTGCCAACGGTCCTCGTCGGCGTAAATCATTGCAACTTCCTCCCAAAAATCCTTGGGGTAAACACCACTCGGGAATCGACCATTGAAGGTCTCATGAAACCCAAAAATAGGGCCAATCACTGCCCTCTTCTGGATCTTCTCGAAAGCAGCGAGATGGTTCTCATGTATGGTCGGAATTCTAGGGTGAGGAGGTGAGGATGGAGGTGAAGGTGAAGATGGAGGTGATGAAGATGAGGGTGGTGGTGCCCTAGAGGATGAGGAGGTGGAGGGATTGCCTTTCCTTTTCTTATTCTGCTCACCCTTCTTCTCTTTTATCCTTCCCGACATTCTCCTTACAAAATCCATTCTGCAGAAAAATTACGGTCTGTTCTTCAAGAATTACGGCCGTGGTTTACCCAGAGGTCGTGGTTCGTCCCAGAATTTCACGAATCTCAGCAAATTCACAAGCAATCACCACAACAAGCAGTCCTAGTCTAATTCCTTCAAGTCTCTATCAGTTCTTCCTAAAAATCTATAGCAAAAACGAACCAAATTGGCGAGAATCAAGAAGAAAGAATAAACCTCTTTTTCGGATTGAAAAATTCGAAATGCGCGTTTGTTGATGGATTTCCGTTCGATTCGTCGCTTGGATATTGTTTGTGGTCGAATTTGCTGCAGTTTAGGAAGAAGAATCGTTAAAAACGATTAAGAAACGAGGATTTTGAGGAGGTCGTGGAATTCCGGCAATTAGGTCGTGGAAAGAGGGGTTTTTTGGGATGAGTTTGTGAAGAACGTGGCTTATATAGTTGTAGGCAAAATTTTGAAAATCACGGTCTGTCGGGGTGTTCCACGGCCGTGGAAGTGTACGGAACCGTGGTTTTGGTGATTTTTCAAAGGCTTTTGGAAATTACGGCCACTGTAGCTATGACGACCGTAATTTAGACCGTGGAACCTCCTGTAAAGCTCCAAAGTCCGAATTTCGTCGCTTTTCTTCAACATTACTCTCCTCTTTTCCTTTTCCATCGATCCTGCAACCAAAAACACGAACATACCGGAGGAAATCGAGGCAAAAACAAAGAAAAAAAACGTCTATTCTAAGCTAAACTATGAATCGAAAACAAAAACGAAAATGCAATACCTTGGGTTGCCTCCCAAGAAGCGCTTTGTTTAAGGTCCGTAGCTAGACCAATCTCGCACTTATTCGAGTGCGGTAGGCGCAAACTCCTCAGCTTGGAGTTCCGGTGTATACTTCTTGAGTCGTTGGCCGTTCACCTTAAAACTTCCGCTAGCTTCACCCCATACTTCAACTGCACCATGGGGGAAAATACGTTTAATTAGAAAAGGTCCGGTCCAACGGGATTTAAGCTTACTTGGAAAGAGGCGAAGTCTTGAATTGAAGAGGAGAACTTGATCTCCTTCTTTGAAGTCCTTTGGAATGTTATGCTTATCATGCCAACGCTTTGCTCTTTCCTTGTAGATCTTGGCGTTTTCATAGGCGTTCAAGCGAAGTTCATCCAGCTTATTGATGTCTAGGAGACGCTTCTCTCCCGCTTCCTTCATGCCGAAATTCAGCCACTTGATAGCCCAAAACGCTTTGTGATCCAGCTCCACCGGCAAGTGACAAGACTTCCCATACACAAGGTTGTATGGTGTGGTTCCTATGGGAGTCTTGTACGCAGTCCGGTACGCCCATAATGCATCATCTAGCTTCAAGGACCAATCTTTCCTAGTCCTTGAAACCGTCTTTTCTAGAATTCCTTTGATCTCCCTATTTGAGATCTCAACTTGTCCACTAGTTTGTGGATGATAAGGGGTAGCGATCTTGTGAGTAACCCCATACTTAGCTAGAAGAGCTTCAAAGCGACGGGCTATGAAGTGAGAACCTCCATCACTAATGATCGTCCTTGGTGTTCCAAATCGCGGAAAGATGGTCTTGTTGAAGAACTTAACCACCACCATGGCATCATTTGTGGGAGAGGCAATTGCTTCCACCCATTTAGAAACGTAGTCTACCGCCAATAGTATGTATTGGTTTCCACAAGAAGATGGGAATGGTCCCATGAAATCAACTCCCCAAACGTCGAAAATCTCCACCTCTTGGATGTTGTTGAGGGGTATCTCGTTCCTTCTAGAAATATTGCCTGTTCTTTGACAAGCATCGCAGCAAGAAACAAAGGATTGCACATCTCTAAATAAAGTAGGCCAATAGAATCCAGATTGCAATACCTTTGCGCTAGTCTTGTTCGAACTAGCATGTCCTCCACAAGGTAGTGAATGACAATGGCGGATGACACTTTGCATCTCATCTTCCGGCACACATCGCCGGATGATGCCATCCGGACCTCTCTTAAAGAGGAGAGGCTCGTTCCAATAGTATTCCCGGACGTCCTTAAAGAACTTCTTCCTTTGTGCGTAAGATAGTCCGGGCGGTATCTCCTGGCAAACCAAATAGTTAACAAAATCAGCAAACCACGGTTCGTTACCTTTGGAGATCACGTTGATGCACTCCTCTATGATGTGTAGGTGTTCGTCCGGAAAGGAGTCATCAATGGGTAGATGGTCGTCCCCTCGATGTGTTAGACGACTCAAATGATCCGCAACAGAATTTTCTGAACCTTTCTTGTCGCGGATCTCAAGATCGAATTCTTGTAGGAGAAGAATCCATCTAATTAGCCTTGGCTTCGCATCTTTCTTCGCAAGGAGGTACCAGATCGTAGCATGATCCGTGTAGACAATCACCTTTGCACCTACAAGATAAGAGCGAAACTTGTCAATAGCGTAGACAATGGCTAGAAATTCTTTCTCGGTGGTGGCGTAGTTGAGCTGCGCTTCATCTAGCGTCTTGCTAGCATAGTATATGGCATGGGTTCGCCCTTCCTTTCGTTGTCCAAGAACAACTCCAATAGCTACGTCACTAGCATCGCACATAATCTCGAAGGGGAGAGTCCAATCCGGAGGTTGGATAATAGGTGCTGAAATTAGAGCTTGCCGAATGGTGTTAAACGCATCCAAACATTCCTGCGAAAACTCAAAAACCGCATCCTTCATCAATAGATTAGTGAGAGGTTTTGATATCTTAGAAAAGTCCTTAATGAAACGTCTATAAAATCCAGCATGTCCTAGGAAACTTCTTATCCCTTTCACCGAAATTGGGGGAGGAAGTTTCTCTATGGTCTCTATCTTAGCCTTGTCTACCTCTATCCCTCTACTAGAGACTAAGTGACCTAACACAATTCCTTCCTTAACCATGAATTGACACTTCTCCCAATTAAGAACTAGGTTAGTGTCTTCACATCTTTGCAAAACAAGAGAAAGGTTAGAAAGGCAATCGTTAAAAGAGGAACCGTATACGGAGAAGTCGTCCATGAAGACTTCCATGATTTCCTCTACGTATTCGGAGAAGATGGCCATCATGCACCGTTGAAAGGTGGCTGGGGCGTTGCAAAGCCCGAACGGCATTCTCCTATAGGCGAACGTACCCCAAGGGCACGTGAATGTGGTCTTCTCTTGATCATCCGGATGTATCGGAATCTGAAAGAAACCACTATAACCGTCAAGGTAGCAAAAATGTGAATGTTGTGCTAACCTTTCAAGCATTTGATCGATGAATGGCGATGGAAAGTGATCCTTCCGCGTTGCGTTGTTGAGCTTGCGGTAGTCTATGCACATTCGCCATCCAGTCACGGTTCGGGTAGGAATGAGTTCGTTGTTCTTGTTGGTGATGACCGTCATTCCTCCCTTCTTCGGGACTACTTGAGCTGGACTCACCCACTTGCTATCGAAGATAGGATAGATGATACCTGCATCAAAAAGTTTAAGAATTTCCTTCTTGACAACCTCCTTCATGGTCGGATTCAACCGCCTTTGAGGTTGTCTTGAAGTTCTAAAGTCCTCCTCCATTAGTATCTTATGCATGCATAAGGAGGGTTTAATTCCTACTAAGTCCTCAATAGTATAGCCTATGGCTTTTTTATGTTTCCTAAGGACAATCATGAGCTGCTCATGTTCGTCTATGCTTAATTCGGAGCTAACAATAACCGGAAAGGTAGAATTAGATCCAAGAAAAGCGTACTTTAGATGAGTAGGAAGCGGTTTGAGTTCCATCACTTTCGGAGCTTCCAATGATCCTTGAGGAGCATCCGACGTTTCCTTAGAGGTTTCTAAGGATGTTGAGTGAGTTGGAGAAGAATCAAAAGAAGTTGAAGAAGTATGCCGATCACCCTCTTCCACGGTTAGAATTACGGGCTCTCCATATGTTCCACGGCCGTGTAATCCACTGGAATGGAGGTCGATTTTGGTTGTGAAATCCACGGTCGTGGAATATAGGGTATGACCGTGGATTCTAATATTTTCAGCCTCATCGTGCAGTTTCTCAAACTCCACTTCATGCATCTCTTCTTGTGCTTCTAAGGCTTCAATTTCCTCTTTGCACTCTCCTTCTTCCCCTACATCTGTTAGACTCATGGTAATGACTTTTTGTAAAGGATCGTTAAAGAGAATCGCACTTACCTCTTCCCTAGATAAACCCTCTTCATCTTGGATATCGTAAATATCCTCGTCGAAGATCGGCTCCTTCACTAGAGTGGAAAGAACGAATTCTACTTTCTCTTCTCCAATATCAAAAGCGAGTCTACCATTCTTGCAATCGACCATGCAGCCGGAAGTTGCAAGAAACGGTCTTCCGAGTATGATCGGGACCGGACTATCTGCAGGAATGTCAAGCACGACAAAATCAATGGGGACAAAGAATTTACCTAGCTTGACCGGGACGTCTTCTACAATACCGACGGGGCGAGTGATGGATCGATCCGCCATGTACAACGTCATCTTCACCGGTTTAGGGTCGCCTAAACCGATCTTCCTACACAATGCAAGTGGTATGATGCTCACACTTGCTCCTAAGTCACATAAAGCGTCATATGTGACATCTCCCACTCCAATGGGAATGCAAAATGACCCCGGATCCTTCAACTTTGGGGGCATTTTCTCCTTCATGGTCTTGATGAGATCCGAAGAATCCGAACTCATCTTGACCTCACCAAAATCTTCTAGCTTCCTCTTGTTGGAGAGGAGCTCCTTCAAGAACTTGCCATAAGCCGGCATACCTACAATAGCATCAATGAAGGGTATATTAATATGCAGCTTACTCATGAGTTCTATGAACTTACCGAATTGTTTGTCTAGGCGCGCTCGCGCTCTAGATTGAGGAAATGGTAGGGGAGGTTTGTAAGCTGGAGGAGGAACATAGACATCTTCCTTCTCCTTCCCCTTTTCTTTTTCCTTCTCTACGGGGACTTCAACGAACGTAGGCTGCGGATCGGTAGTAGTCACTCCGCTCCTAGTTGTAATCGCCATCACCCTTCCCTTAGGGTTGTCCTCCGTCTTTCATGGAAGTTTCCCTTGATTTCTAGGAACTTCCTCCGCGTGGTTGAACATTTGGTTTTCCAAAACTTTTTGAGCTTTGTCAACCTTAGAAACTTGATCATCAACCTTGATGAGGCGGTTCTCTAACCCTTGAAGCTTTCCCAAAATTGTTTCCAACATGGGATCGGGCTTCTCCTTTCCCGTATTGTTTCCTCCATTAGATGATTGCCCTTGGCTTTTCAAAGGAGTAGAGGAAGAGGAAGGTGGAGTTAGTGAATTAGAATTGGAAGGATAAGAGTTACCGGAATTTTGTTGATTGGAGCGCCAATTGTTGTTGTTTGAACCCCTATTGTTGTTCCAATTGTTGTTCTGGTTGTTGTTGTTTCCATTCCAATTGTTATTCCGGTTGTTGTTCCGGTTATTGTTGTTGTTGTTGTTGCGGTTGGTGTTATCACCGCCATTGTTGTTGCCCAAATAGCCAACATCCTTCTCTTGTTGCTTTGGGAAGTTGGTCTTGATAGCCTCCTTCAACTCCTTGATCTCATTGTTGAGGGAGAAAATCTGATTTTGAGCTTCATGTGTGAGCTTTGCTCCTTGGTCCACACGATTTCCCTCCACTTTCCGGTGGGAATACTTCTCTATGACTCTTGCTTGCTTCTCGCTGAAGTCCTAAGCGTCATCTTCTCTCATGTCCATGAACGTTCCACATGAGAGGGATTGGAGGTTGAATTGCGTTCCCGCATCCAGCCCCTTGTAATAGATCTCTAGCAAGGCAAGCTTGGATATGCCATGATGAGGGCAATCCAAGAGCAAGTCCTGAAACCTTTCCCAAGATTGAAACAAACTTTCGTTAGGTCTCATGGAAAAAACATTAATCTTACTTCTAAGTTCCGCCATTTTGGAAGGCGGAAAGAATTTGGTGAGGAACTCCGCGGAAAGGTCTTCCCACGTATCCAGTTTCCCACTAGGAAGAGCTTGATACCAAGATAACGCTTTCCCCTTCAAGGAGAAGAAGAAAGGTTTGAGCTTGTAGCTGTTGGTGGTAGCACTCTTCGGTCTCATCGTCTCCATCATACACTCAAAGTTTTGCAAGTGTTGGTGTGGAGATTCAGCGCTTGTCCCGCCAAATTGATTTTGGCGAACAAGAGTAATAACTTGAGGGTTAAAGCTAAACCCTTGCACATCTTCAGCATCAAAATTCACGCCCAAGCGGCGTGGTTGTTGTGTTGGATCCATCCGCTGGCCAAGAGTTCTTGGCTCATTATCCACACGTTCGACCCTCACATTCCTAGGTGGAATGCGGCGATTAGCAGCTCCTTGTGGATGGAAAGGATTCATATTGATCGTGGGATCAATCACCTCTAATGGTGGCATGGAAGAGTCACTATCATCAGCGGACGAGTGGCTTCTTCTTCTAGTTCTTGATCCCCTCCTTGAGGATTTCTTGCTTCCTTTATTCTTAAGGTCGCTTAACTCCATCCTCATTTGAAACATCGCATCCTGCAGTTTGCTAACTTCAGATTGATGACGATCCATTTCATCCCGGCGGAGGTTCTCGTTCCATTGGAGTTGAGCTTCCTTTTCCGCCAACTCCGTTTGAAGATCACGTTCGTGTTCTTCAGCCATCTTCTTTTCCTTGCGCTTTTGCCTTAAAGTTTTCTCTAGCTCTTGATCAAGAGGTAAGAGATCTTCGGTGTTCCTAGACCTGCGCATGCACTCAAAGTAATATCAAATAACGAGAGCAAGCTCCCAAGCTTGACAACCGGCAACCGGATTCGGCCGAAACCAAATCCCCGGCAACGGCGCCAAAAACTTGTTCGCCCCTAAAGGTGTGTGCAAATAAGCTTTAAATTTATAAAACTAGAATCAAGCAGCGAACCCGCATTGTACGGATCGACGTAGCTAAGCAAGAATTCCAGAGTATCGAACACAGGGATTTGGGTGGGAACAAATTCGATTGCAGATTATCAAGCGAGTAAATATGAGAGTTTTGCAAATATTGGGAAAACAACAATCATAAAGATCCAAGTATCCAGCTGTGGCAATCGATTCAAGATATACTTAATGATATAAAGACAGAGTTGAGATATGCAAAGGTATGCTAATGTAAGGTAATCGTACGGTGAAGTTCCAAAAACCTTATATGACTCACCTACAAGACACTCCCTATACAGGTTGTTGAGGCTCAATATAGAAAGGTTCTAAAGATGAGGATTAATGTCAAATACCCAAACTTGTAATACAAGGATCAAGACTAACTAAATCAATTGAGGTTGTGACACTCACAATCGAGGTAGAGGTTGTTGAGGCTTCACTACCACCTAGAAAAGACAAGTCTAAACTAAGTTAAAGCAAATCTTTAACTTTGGATTAAAGTAAAAGCAAGTTCGTGGACTTAAGGGAAATCATGGTTAGTTCTTGAGGTTCCACGGCCGTGGACTCAAGAACAGGCCGTAATTTAGGGTTGTCGGCGATTCTCTCTAACTCTCAGGGTCTAATCTGTTTGCGATCGATCTATCATCATCTAAGCCACAACTATCAACCCTTCACCTTAGAATTGTTAAGGGTTTTTAGCCAATAACAGTCATATTGATATCAATTCAAGAATTAAAAGATAAAAAGATGAAAACTTTCAAGAACTTCCAATAATCTTCAAACCAACCTCAAAGTCACAATGAAGAACGAGTGTTGTCAAAAGATTCAGAATAAAGCAAACAATCACAACTTTAGGAAAGAAGGGGAAACGGGATGTCAATCCGTTTTCCAAATCAAACCTAAACAAGAAGAGAGATCTTCTTGCAAAATCTTCCAAAAGCTTCGATCTTCCGCCAATTCGGAGATCTCAACAGCAATCTCCACCAAAAGTGCGAGATTAGGGCAATTCCCAGATGCGAACTTCAATCTCCAATGAGATGATCAATGCTTCCAAGCGAAGGCCAAACGGCGTTGAAATCCTCTAAGCGGAGATGAACGATCCTAAGCGTCGATAAATGCCGCTAAGCGAAGATGGCGGGTGTAAGCGGTGATGACGGAATCTTGCTTCGTCCGTCTTTTTATAGGGCAAGATAAAATATCAGCCCGGCCCAATCTTCAAAAGATCGTGGCTTCAAAGTGTGGCGAAAAGATTCGCCAAGATCACGGTCGTGGAAGTTTTCCACGACCGTAATTTAGGGCGTGGATTAGGTCACGGTTTGTACCATATACTCCACGGCCGTAATAGTTACTGGAATGCATCACGCCTCTCTTTCAAGGTTCCACGGCCGTGGAACTGAACGTGGTTTGTAGTACGGCCGTATTTTAGAGCGTGGTTTAGGGCAAGAACGTGATTCTTCCCTAGCCTCGTGCATTCCTCAAGCTAAAACTCCAATTTGCTTCCAAAGAATGTCCTCAATCTATGGACATATCAAATCAACTCTCCTTTGCTCGATTCCGTTCGGAAATAGCTCCAAATCACCTATAATCAACATAGAACTAGTGTAGACATCCATATCGACAATATAGGTAATACTAGTTCACATATGCACAAAGTTCAATCAAAGACTATCAATATGAATCAAATACGTTTAGAAAACGTGCCTAAAATATCACAATATTTCATGCTAACAAGTGGTGAGCCTAATAAGCCGCCATTGGATTAAGTGTGCTAGGATAGTTGTTTAGGACTTCCCTTTCCAAGACTTACCCGGTAAGGATAGGTTAGACCCCTAGCTAAAAATCCGGTTTGTGTAGAATTCCTATCCTTAGGTTCTTAGAGACTTACCCGGTGATGAGACCTTAGGAATGGACTAGTGGACCATGAGACCTACCCGGTAATTGATCCCAATCTAGAAACGCTTAATCCCAACATATCATAGTTAATCCAAGGAATGGATAGATAGCTTGAGTCCTATGCCATAACCGGAACTTCCAACCCCTAGAATCCGTCTTTTCTTTCTTTGATCTTTATCTTGTTTAGCTTGTTTGTTTGTGTTGATTCATAGTTTAGTTGATTGTTTACTTTGCATGAATTGTGATCTTTGATTGATCACCAAAAACCAACCAAAAACATTTGAGATTTTCATTTCTTTATTTCTTTCTTTTCTTTCAACCTAGGTATTTACTAAACTCAATCACAAATCGAATCAATTTCACCTTAGTCTTTGTGTTCGACCTCGGAATACTATCCCTACTACAAACGTCCCGTACACTGCGGGTTTCGCTAGGTAGTTTAGGATTTAGTTCGAGTTATAAATTTAAAACCCATTTGTGCATCACGATCTTAGCGTAACAAGTTTTTGGCGCCGTTGCCGGGGACTAGGTCTAGATTGAGTCTATTTTGTGATTGATTATTAGTGTAGATCTTTCTTGTTGCTTTTGATCTCTCTTTGGTGTGTGTCTTTGCTTTTCAAGACATCACTTACTCTTTAGGTGCATGCGAAGATCTCGTGGCAAGGATTTAGCTCCATTCGATCCCGAACCGGAGAAAACCCTTAGATCTAGATCCAAGAGCATCAATAAGGGGAAAGAGATGGCCGGAAGAGACCTCCAAGCTGAATTGGATGAAGCCTTATAGCAAATAAGGCTAAGAGATGAGCTCTTGGAGGAAGAGAGGAGACTTGCCAATGAGAGGCAAGAGGCAACTAGGAGGGAGATTGATGAGATTAGGCAAGCCCTTGTTCAAGGAGAGCTTAATCGCCGACAACCTCCACCTCCTCCACCACAACCGCAGCCGGCGGCTAATGTTAGGGTTGTTCCCATTGCATTTGAGGAGCCGCAAACCCTAGGGAGACGTATGGATCCGGCACAAAGAGCACACCGACCGGGTGTGAACTTAGGAGATCCCGCAACCCACAACTATGAGCTCCGCCCTCAAGTTCTACAAATGATCCGGCATAATCAATTTGGAGGGATGGAAGGAGAGTCTCCTCATCAACATTTGATGAATTATGAGATCTTGATGGAGACTCTTAGACCGCCAAGATTGGAGAGCAACAACCATAAGCTAAGGGCTTTCTCCTTCTCTCTTAAGGATAAAGCCTTAGCTTGGTATCAATCTATTTTACAAGGGCGAGTTGGTACTTGGGAGGAGATGACAACCGAGTTTTTGACTAAGTTCTTCCCACCTTCCAAGACTACCGAGTTAAGAGGGAAGATCAATGCCTTCGTGATGAAGGATAGAGAGAGTTTATTCAAGTCTTGGGAGAGGTTCAAAGATCTTCTCCTTGATTGTGCACACCATGGCATACCAAAAATTGAGCTATTGGAGATCTACTTCAAAGGACTTGATGAAGATAGCCAATTCAAGCTCCAATATCTTTCCGATGGGACTTTTATGGAGAAGCATATAGATGAAGCTTGGGAGTTTGTGGAGAAACAAGCTCTAGTGATTGAGAAATACTCCTATAGGAAGAGTGAAGGGAGAAAGGCAGGAGCATATGAGGTGAGTGAAGTCACCATGAGCAATTTCAAGCTTGACGCCATCAACAACGAGTTGAAGTCCTTGAGGGAGTTGTGTGCTACAACTTTGAAGAACCAAGCGACTCCTCAAGTGCTTCCACAAGCCACCTTGTCTTCCAAGGAGGAGGATGTGAATTATGTGGGAAGGGGCAACTTCAACAATTACCAAGGCCCAAGGAGTTTCAACAACAACCGGCAATTCAACAATTACCGGCCCAACCACAACCATCCCGGATTTTCTTACTCTAACCCGGATGGAGCCTTGAACCCTTCCTCCTCCACAAGCACAACTCCACCACCAAGAGCTTCACAAGAACCTCCACCCGGATTTACTCAACCTCCAAAGGATAGAACCGAAATAATGTTTGAGCAATTGCTTGGAAGGTTGAGTGGTCTTGAGAGCACCGTGACTTCAATCTCTAAAGCTCAAAAAGTTTTGGAAGCACAAGTGTTCCAAAAGGCGGGTGAAACCCATAGAGACCCGGGAAAGCTTCCCGGAAGAACCGAAGACAACCCAAGAGGCCAAGTGTTGGCTATTACAACGAGGAGTGAGTTGAGTATGAAAGATCCTTTGCCCAAGGACAATGCTAAGGGAAAGCAAGTAGTGGTAGAAGAGGGAAAGTTGCAAGAAGATGGAGGCAAGAGCAAGGATGTAGAGCCAACCTATGTGGCACCGCCTCCATACAAGCCACCACTACCGTTCCCACAATCCAGAGCAAGAGCTCGTTTGGACAATCACTTTGGTAAGTTCCTTGAACTAATGTCCAAATTACATATTAAAATTCCGTTCATGGATGCCATTTTAGGAATGCCGGCATATGGCAAGTTTTTGAAAGAAATACTCTCCAACAAAAGGAAGTTGGAGGAGTATGGGGAGATAAGAATGACAAGAGATCCTCGGAATTGATCCAAACAATGAAGGAGGAGATGCCTCCCAAGCTAAGAGATCCGGGCTCTTTTTGTGTTCCAATTGGAGTGGGAGATGTGAAGTACGAAGCCCTTTGTGATCTTGGAGCGAGTGTAAGCATCATACCGCTTGCACTTTGCAACAAGGTTGGGCTAGGAGAGCCGAAACCGGTCAAGATGACCCTCTATATGGCGGATTGTTCTATCACTCATCCGGTTGGGATCTTAGAGGACATTCCGGTGCAACTAGGAGGATTCTATGTGCCAATTGACTTTGTCGTCTTGGACATTCCGGCGGATTATCCGGTTCCCATCATCTTAGGAAGACCTTTCCTAGCCACTTCCGGATGCCTAGTGGATTGCAAGAATGGGACTCTCTCCTTCAACATTGGAGAGGAGAACATCAAGTTCAAATTGTCCACAATGATGAAAGGGCCGACCCTTGATGAGGATGTCTTCAACATAGTCGAGCAAGAGGAATCTAGGGAAGTTGTAAGTTCGATCTTGATCAAGGATCCCTTGGAGAAGGTTCTTACCTTAAGTATGATGGAGGAAGGAATTGAGGAGGGTTGTAATGAAGAGATCAAGGCCTTGGAAGCATTGGAAGAGGAGCCAAGAGTTGGATTTGAAGGCCACGAAGAGGTGTTGAACAGCTGCAAGTTCCACGGTCGAGATTTATGTTCCACGGCCGTCAAACTCTCTGGACAACTCCGAGAAGCAAGCTTGGCAGGAACCACGGCCGTGGAAGTTGAGCAAACCGTGTTTCCAGCCGTGGTTTTCCCTGGATCGGCCCTTGATGGTGAACAAGCTTCTAGGAGCCTTGGAGTGTCTTCATTTACTTTGGATTCATCTCATCCAACCTTGTTTGGGTCGTCTACACTCGACAAAGGTCCTCCTAAACTCGAACTTAAACCCCTCCCCTCTCATTTAAAGTATGCTTTCCTTGGTGTTAATTCTACATATCCGGTAATTGTGAATGCATGCTTGAGTGATGATGAACTTGCTAAGTTGTTGCATGAACTAAGATTGCATAGGAAAGCCATAGGCTATACTATTGATGATTTGGTTGGCATTAAACCTTCTTTGTGCATGCATAAGATAATGATGGAAGATAACCACAGACCCTCTATTGAACATCAAAGGAGATTGAATCCTATAATGAAAGAGGTAGTCAAAAAGGAAATCATTAAGTTGCTAGATGCGGGAATTATCTACCCTATCTCGGATAGTAAGTGGGTTAGTCCCGTTCATGTAGTTCCTAAGAAGGGTGGGATGACCGTAGTGACTAATGAGAACAATGAACTAATCCCGACTAGGACGGTTACGGGGTGGAGGATGTGCATTGATTATAGGAAATTAAACATGGCCTCTAGGAAAGATCACTTCCCTCTCCCCTTCATTGACCAAATGCTAGAAAGGTTATCTCAACACTCTCATTTTTGCTATCTAGATGGCTATAGCGGATTCTTCCAAATCCCTATCCACCCCGATGACCAAGAGAAAACAACCTTTACATGTCCATGGGGTACTTTTGCATATAGGAGAATGCCATTTGGGTTGCGTAATGCACCCGCCACCTTCCAAAGGTGTATGATGGCTATCTTTTCGGAATACATAGAAAATATCATGGAAGTGTTTATGGATGATTTCTCTGTTTATGGTTCTTCCTTTGATAATTGCTTGGCTAACTTGTCATTAGTATTGCAAAGATGTGAGGAGACAAATCTTGTCTTGAACTGGGAAAAATGCCACTTCATGGTAAGTGAAGGCATTGTGTTGGGACACTTGGTGTCCAACCGTGGCATTGAGGTTGATAGAGCCAAGATTGAAACGATAGAGAAGTTGCCACCACCTACCTCGGTGAAGGGGGTAAGGAGTTTCTTAGGGCATGCCGGTTTTTACCGGAGGTTTATTCAAGATTTCTCTAAAATTTCTAAGCCTCTCACTAACCTACTAATGAAGGATGTTGATTTTGTTTTTTCCAAAGATTGTCTTGAGGCCTTTTGTAGGTTGAAGAACGCCTTGATCTCCGCACCTATCATGCAACCTCCGGATTGGAGTTTACCATTTGAGATCATGTGTGATGCAAGCGATATAGCCGTTGGGGCTGTTTTGGGGCAAAGGAAAGATGGGCGCACTCATGCTATTTATTATGCTAGCAAGACGCTAGATGATGCCCAACTCAATTATGCTACCACCGAGAAAGAGTTGTTAGCGGTGGTGTATGCATTTGAGAAGTTCCGCTCATACCTTGTTGGAGCGAAGGTCATAGTTTATACGGATCATGCTGCGATCCGTTATCTACTTACAAAGAAGGATGCCAAACCAAGGTTGATTCGGTGGATCCTTCTTCTTCAAGAGTTTGATTTGGAAATACGGGATAAGAAGGGATCCGAGAACTCCGTGGCGGATCACCTTAGTAGATTGCCTCCATTAGAGCTTGAAAGAGATGACATCCCGATTGATGACTCATTCCGGGATGAGCAATTACAAATGGTGGAGGAATGCTTATTCCAAGTGTCTAGAGGAAATGAGCCATGGTATGCCGACATTGTGAACTACTTAGTGTGTGAGGAAGTGCCTCCCGGATTGACATATGCACAAAGAAAGAAGTTCTTCAACGATGTGAGGCACTACTATTGGAGTGAACCACTTCTATTCAAGAGAGGGCCGGATGGGATGTTTAGAAGATGCATACCGGAAGATGAAGTGGAGAGTGTGATCCGGCATTGTCACTCCTTACCATGTGGAGGCCATGCTAGCTCACACAAAACGTGTGCGAAGGTATTGCAATCCGGTTTTTATTGGCCTAACTTGTTTAGAGATGTGCAAGGTTTTGTAGCGGCATGTGATGCTTGCCAAAGGACGGGCAACATCTCAAGGAGGAATGAAATGCCCTTGAACAACATCCAAGAAGTCGAAATATTTGATGTGTGGGGTGTGGACTTCATGGGACCATTCCCTTCTTCATGTGGCAATCTCTTCATCCTATTGGCGGTGGACTATGTGTCAAGATGGGTGGAGGCAATCGCCTCTCCTACAAATGATGTCAAGGTGGTAGTGCGGTTCTTCAACCGGGTGATCTTCCCTAGGTTTGGAACACCAAGGGTGATCATTAGTGATGGAGGAAAGTACTTCACCAATAGGAATTTTGGGGCGCTTTTGGCCAAGTATGGGGTGACTCATAAGGTGGCGACACCTTACCATCCCCAAACTAGTGGCCAAGTGGAGATATCCAACCGGGAGATCAAGGCCATCCTTGAGAAGACAGTGTCTAGGACTAGAAAGGATTGGGCTATGAACCTCAATGACGCATTGTGGGCATATAGGACCGCCTTCAAGACACCAATTGGAACCACTCCTTACAAGTTGGTCTATGGAAAGTCTTGCCATCTTCCGGTGGAAATGGAGCATAGAGCTTATTGGGCCATTAAGTGGCTAAATTTTGACCTCAAAGAGGCGGGAGAGAAGAGGTTGCTTGATATAAACGCCCTTGAGGAGATCCGGTTGGAAGCTTATGAGAATGCCCGGATCTACAAGGAGAGAACCAAAAGATGGCATGACAAGAGGATCATCCCCAAGGAGTTGAGTGAAGGAGATCTTGTCCTTCTCTTCAACTCAAGGCTAAGGCTCTTTCCCGGAAAGCTCAAATCAAGATGGACCGGGCCATATGAGGTGAAGAAGATTTTTCCCCATGGAGCTATTGAGATAGGAGGGGAACATTGTGGGAATTTCAAAGTGAATGGGCACCGCTTGAAGAGGTATATTCTGGGAGCCCCGGTGGACATGATTGCCCCACTTCACCTTGAATAGACGCCCCCGAGTTTGGTCAAGCTAATGACCTTAAAGAAGCGCTTGGTGGGAGGCAACCCATTGGTAACATTTTTCCTTCTTTGTTTTGTTTTCGTTTTTAGATTTTTCTATCTTTGTGTGTGTTTTGTCTACCTTGTGTGTGAGCTAGAACATTAGTGGCATTGGAAGCCTTGCATGGCAAGTGAAGGACGATGATGAACCCCTCACCAATTATGAGTGGAGCGGACGCGGAACTTGGACGGCTAGAGGTACCTAGTGCGGGTCCCGAAGCTCTGATGGATGCTTAGAGCTCTCTACCATGGTTGATAGAATCATCAAACATCAATTCACTATTGAGCAATCCCAAATACCATAGCAAACCATTTTTACATTGTGAGAACCTTCTTTCACTCTCTTTACTTGTATACCACATTGGGGACAATGTGTTTCTAAGTATGGGGTGGGGTTTGCATGATCCTTTGCATGATGAGCATCTAGGATAGTTTAAAATCTTCACATTTCTTGCATTGTACATACTTAAATCGAAAATACCATAAAAATCAGAAAATTTAAAAATTTTTTTGTGCTTTCTAGGCTTGGATATGATCCTAATGATGAATCTTGTCTTGTGAATTGGTTATGGATGGCCTCATGTGTTAGGATTGATGAACGCATATGTGGACTTGAAGTACTTCTCTTGAAATTCTATGAATGATTTGTGACCATGATGTTTGCCTAGAAAGGATTGAGTAGTGAAGATCGAAATTACATGATAGTTCTTGCATACCATCTAGGAATGAATGAGGCAATTCATCTTTCTCTACTTCTCATCTTAATCATGATTGCTTGAGCACCTCAATTGAGATAAATTTGACCTCTTTTAACCCATCCGGGAATAGGAGCATGCTAGTGTGTTGATGTGTGTGAAAAGCAAGTGTGAGGTGAAGTTGTTGATGAAAAGAATATCATGCATAAAATGCTGAATTTGTTGTGAAAGTGTAGCCAAAAATATAGGTTTGGGGACATTGGCTTAAATGACAAGTAACTCGGTACACTTCACATAATCGGGTGTTGGTACCTTGCCAAAGTCAAATGAACCAATAGTCCTAACGAGCTTTGGTATGTGTGCCCGGTGTGGATGCACCTCGAAAACTAAGAAAAAGCCCGAGGACGGCTAATCACCAAGGTTTCGGCTTTTGTACACCAATGCCATTGTCTCAAAAATAAGTCAAAGAAAAAGAAAAGAAAGAAAAGATAGAGGAAAATATACACTTGAGGGAATTTGATCGAGGACAAGATTGTGGAGTTAGTTCCGTTCCCGGATTAGCATCACATAACCTAGAAATCCCCACCCAATCACTACATTTCTTGGCCCTTTTATTTCACAAGACCTTATGACCTATTTGCATGTTTGTAAGACTTAGTGATTTAGATTGGATGTACTCTTGATCTTCTTGACTTCTTCATCTTTACATTTCATGCATACTTTTGAGTTAAGTACAATTGTCTTTCCATGTCTTCATTTGTTTGATGCATGATTGCTTATCCTTTGCCATGAAACATGACTTTGAAGGTGATCCAATAATAGAAGCACAAACCCAAAAAGATTTTGCCATTTTTCTGCATACATAAATCATGTCATCTCTTAGTCTATAGTTGGGAATTTGCTCGGGGACGAGCAAACCTTAAGTATGGGGTATTTTGATAACACGATTTATGACTTAGTTTTAGGTAATCATTTAGATAGATTTCTCACTCATTCATGCATGGTTTAGCACTAGTTCACGAAGTTTTTGCACTCAATTCATGTATTTTGCCGAGATAGACGTCTACACGGACTTGTGCGTGTTTTATAGGTATTTCGGGAGATTTAGGAGCTAAAACAATACGTTTGAGGATCATTCATCTAGATGACACACCCTCGGACTCATTAGGACACAAGCTAAAGGCTAAAGAGGACTCATGGAACCTGGCCAACACAAGCCATGCACCAAATCGAAGCTTAATGATCAAAGGCAATGTTGAAGCACAGAATCACGGTTCTCTGACACTCCACGGTCGTGGAATCACCCGTGGATTTTGCCAGATTCTTGTGACAGCTGTGCCACGACTCTCATGGCCAGCTCATGCAAAATTTGTTATAAAAGTGGTCCTTCATTGGCTGAGAAAGGCATCTTGGAGCAGCTCTCCATTATCCATTATCCTCTAACAAAAAGATTCTCTAAACAAGAAGTCTTTCTAGGAAGGAAAGTGTCAAAGAGGAAGAAGAAGAGCTCCATTGAAGAGGAGAAGAAGAACACACACCATTACCACACTTGATAGTTTTGTATTGAAGAATTCCGGATTCTATTTCTAAGAGTTGTATGAATCATTTGAACCTTCTTTTGGAAGGATTGTGAGTTACTCTAATTCTATTTTCAGCTTGGTTTTGTTTTAGTTCACTTGTTCATCTCTCTTCCTTCATCATCTTGCAAATGGATGTCATGATTTTATGTTTGTTTGTTTCGATTTCTATTATGAACGTTGTAGGCTAAGTAGATGTGGTTCTAGGGTAAGGAAAGGATGGTTATGGCTAGGGCTATGATAGGACGGACTTAGATTTATCTTTGGATGACTTGTGTGCATAAACGTAGCTGCTGTTACAAATCACGGGTAGTTCTTGCCTAACCACGGCCGTGGTTTAGGTAGAACAAACCGTGATTTTCCCTGGTTCGATGGATCTTGTCGTAGATTGTTAGAATGTTGAAATCCTAAGTGTTTGTTGAGTTAAATCTACCCTAGGGTGACCTAGTGTTAGCAACTAAGTGTTAGGAGAGACTTACCCGGTAATCCTTACTCTTAGATTCCAAAGATAACAAACCTTAGGTAGTGGTGAGCCTAATAAGCCGCCATTGGATTAAGTGTGCTAGGATAGTTGTTTAGGACTTCCCTTTCCAAGACTTACCCGGTAAGGATAGGTTAGACCCCTAGCTAAAAATCCGGTTTGTGTAGAATTCCTATCCTTAGGTTCTTAGAGACTTACCCGGTGATGAGACCTTAGGAATGGACTAGTGGACCATGAGACCTACCCGGTAATTGATCCCAATCTAGAAACGCTTAATCCCAACATATCATAGTTAATCCAAGGAATGGATAGATAGCTTGAGTCCTATGCCATAACCGGAACTTCCAACCCCTAGAATCCGTCTTTTCTTTCTTTGATCTTTATCTTGTTTAGCTTGTTTGTTTGTGTTGATTCATAGTTTAGTTGATTGTTTACTTTGCATGAATTGTGATCTTTGATTGATCACCAAAAACCAACCAAAAACATTTGAGATTTTCATTTCTTTATTTCTTTCTTTTCTTTCAACCTAGGTCTTTACTAAACTCAATCACAAATCGAATCAATTTCACCTTAGTCTTTGTGTTCGACCTCGGAATACTATCCCTACTACAAACGTCCCGTACACTGCGGGTTTCGCTAGGTAGTTTAGGATTTAGTTCGAGTTATAAATTTAAAACCCATTTTCGCATCACGATCTTAGCGTAACAAGTTTTTGGTATTTTCGATTTTTATGATTTTAAGTATTCCGAGGACAATGTATGTTCCGTAGTGATGAGCTTTGTTGATTGACAGTTTCAGCCGCCCCACCGCCGTCTAGTGAGTTCATTTTTCTTTTTCTTCTTTTCTTTATTTCTTTTCGAACATTGAGGACAATGTATGTTCTAAGTATGGGGTGGGGTGTGACTATTATGTGTAATAACTCTACTACATTTGCTTGCTTCTATCCATAATACTATGCATGTTTCAATTCCATAGTCACACGTTTCATTATTGCATTGCATGAAAAAGTTTGAAAAACCCATAAAAATTTGAAAATTTTGAAAATTTTTGAAAAGTTCTTGTGCTTCTAAGATTAGAGATGACTTATATGATAGCTTTCACTTGTGGAATGAGTTTTTGATGACAATTGTAGTCTTAAATGGAATAATGAATTGAAAAGAAATTGAATGTGTTGTTTATCCTCTCTTGCAAGTTTCATAATGTGAAAGTTTGATCCAAATCATATTGAGAAATTAAGGTTGAAATCACATGATGAGTTCTTATACTTCTTTATGAAATGATTAAGGCAATTCGATTTTCTTTATTCTTTCTTTGATCACTTAGCCCCTCAATAAAAGTAATTGCCTCCCTTACCTATCCGGGAATTTGGAGGAGTTGATATTTGACATGTTTGATGTGGGAGGGCCATGAAAGCAAAAAAATTTGCATTCAAAGAATAGATTTAATAGGTTTGGGGAAGTCAATCATGACGATGAGTAACTCGGCACCATTCACTTAGCCGGGTGTTTGTGTCTTGCCAAAGTCGGATTGAGCGATATTCCTAACGAATTATGGTATGTGCATCAAGGGTTTGAGGCATCTCGAAATTGAGAAACGCCGATCTCCTAGGCTTCGGTTTTTGTGCACCTATGTCCATCTTTCCAAAAGTAAAGTAAAAAAAATAATGTGAAAAAGAAGAGAGCAAAGCTCTAAGTTGATGGTGTTGCAATTCAAAGTAAAAAGAAAAAGAGTTGGGTTATTCATTTTCCCGGATTCATGCACCACATCCCTTATAAGTTTCCCTCCCTTCCGCATTCTAGACCTTACTTGAAAGTCCTTAAGATCAAAAGAATGTTATTTGACTTGGTGATCTAAATTGAAGTTTCACATGCTTGATTTTGATAATACTTGAAGGTTATGATGTTTGTCTTGAAGTTTAAGCGACTTATGATGTTTATTTACTTTACATTCTATGGTTTATGTATGTGAGTGTTTTCAAAGATGAATAAAGCAAGATTTGAGGATGATCTATTGATTAGAAGCACATTTACCTAAAGGATGGTTTTGTTTTGAGTTTGCATGCATATTTCATTCTAACTTGTGTTCTAAGCTTTTAAAAACCTTGCTTGAGGACAAGCAAGTGACAAGTATAGGGTATTTTGTTATTATGAAATATTGCGATATTCTAGGCACTTATTTCGGTTGTTTTTCCCTTAATATTGTGTACATGGATGAAGATTTGAAGCAAATGTTAAATTGTTCATTTATTTTGTTGATATGGAAGTCTACACTAGCTTTGTGTTGATTATAGTTGAATAAAAGCTAAATCGGAACAATTGAGAGAGAAAAGGAGTAATCGATCATATTCGAGGATTAGGAGACACATCAAGGAAGCTAAGGAAGGAGCTAGGATGAAGAATGTCACGACACAAAGGAAACTACAAGCAATATGCACTTCCACGCCCTGAATTACGGCCGTAGAGAAGTTCACGCTCTAAACCACGGCCGTGGATCTTGGCATCATGAGCGTGGAGCACTCTAGTAGGTTACACGGCCTAAATTACGGTCGTGAAAGTTACAAGACACCGTAATCCTTTTCCACGCTCTAAACCACGGTCGTGGAAAGCCCCGAGACCGTGATTTAGGCGATCTTTTGACGTACAATTATTTGCCACGTCATTCACGTAATGGGCCTTGACGGCAATTATTTCCCGTCTTATAAAAAGGCCGGAAAAGAGAGTTTTGAGAGATCCCGCTTGGAGCTCGCATAGACGCCACATACATTTCGCAAGGATTTCGCCTAGGGTTGATAGGAGATCGCTGAAGGTTGCGGAAACGCAAAGGTTTAGCCTTTTCTTAGGTTTTGATATTGAAGACGGATTGACAACCTGTTCTTCATACTTACCTTAGATCATTGTGAGGTTTTGTGTTATACATTCTGAATCCATTAAACATTGCTTCTTGTGTTTCGGATTTGGGAATTGGTTTTGAAGTTTTATTGAGTATTCGAGGGTTTTCATCTTTCATTCTCTTTAATATTGAATATTGATATCATGACAATGGTTATTGGCTAAAACCCTTTAGCAATTCTAAGGTGAAGGGTTAATAGTTGTGGCTTAGATGATGACAGATCGATCGTAAATTGATTGGACCTTGAGAGTTAGAGAGATATCGTCGACGAACCTAAATCACGGCCTGTTCTTAGGTTTCCACGGCCGTGGTTCTCAAGATATGACTGTGATTTACCTCAGTTTACGAACTTTGCTTTTACTTTAATCCAAAGTTAAAGATTTGCTTTAACCTAGCCTTGGCTAGCCTTGGATATTTGAGCTTAATTCCTGTCCTTAGATCCTTTCTATACTGCACCCTCAACAACCTTTATAGAGAGTGTCTTAAGGTGAGTCATATAAGGTTTTGGAACTTCACCGTACATTGTCTTACTTTAGTATACTTTTGCAGCTCTTGACTCTGTCCGTAATTCCTTTGTATATTTTGAATCGATTGCCACAATTAGATACTTGGATCTTTAGGGTTGCTGTTTTCCCAATATTTGCAAAGCTTTACATCTTTTACTTGCTTGACAATTGAGATTGGATTTTGTTTCACCAAATCATTGTGTTCGATACTCTGGAATACTTGTTGATCTACGCCGATCCGTACACTGCGGGTTCGCTTGCTTTTATTCTAGTTTTATAAATATAAAGCTTATTTGCATGCACATTTTCGGGCGAACACTTACCTTATCAACAAACTGCCTACTCCCACTCTAGGCAATTTAACACCCTTTTTAAAAATCTTCAACAAACCACCCTCTTACACCAACATTCGCAGATTTGGATCCTTATGTTACCCATGGCTTCGACCCTACACTATTCACAAACTTGATCCCAAATCTACACCTGCGTCTTTGTTGGATATTTACCCACACAATCCGCATTCTACTGTCTTGGCCCTCAAACGAACAAAATCTTTGTTTCCAGGAACGTACACTTCTTTGAGGACCAATTTCCGTTCTCAACATCCGGCCCTTCAACTTTTGCCCAACCTGACTACTAGCCTAATTCCCGGTGCTCCATCTCTCTTCCTCTTAGCCCATCTACGTCCCCCCAACCTACTTCGAGGCTAATGACGCTGGTACCATCAACTACACCCTCTCATATACCTAGTCATACAACCCTAACTCCCTCCTCATCCTCCATTTCTACCAACGACCCTGGATCATCACCATCACCACCACCTCCTCTCCGTACGGTAGTCACTCCCTCTCAAAACAACATTTACAAACCCCTTTACAAACTCAATCTCACAACCACACTATAACCGAACCATGAACCTCATACAACCAAGCAAGTATTGTCCATTCCAGTTTGGCACAAAGCCACGACTGTCTAGTTTAATGCCCTTCTTCAAAACAAGACTTGGACGCTTGTTCCTACCTCACAAGCCTTCAATATTGTGGGCTACAAGTGGGTCTTTCGCACTAAGTACAACCCTAATGGTTCCATTGATCGCCACAAAGCACGCTTGGTGGCAAAGGGGTTCCATCAGCGTCTTGGCTTTGACTACGGAGACACCTTCAACCCCGTCATCAAACCAGCTACTATAAGACTGGTTCTAAGCCTGACAGTCACCCACAAATGGCATCTTCGCTAGCTTGATGTGAATGATACATTCCTCCTAAGTCCTCTTCAAGAACAAGTCTTCATGACTTAACCCCCTGGCTTTCTCAATCCAGACAAACCATCTCATGTATGCCTTCTTCACAAAGCCATATATGGCCTGAAGCAAGCTCCTCGTGCATGGTACACTACTCTTCGTACACACATGTTTCATCTAGGTTTCCATAACTCCACATGTGATACCTCTCGACTCACAACCTCATCTATGTTGATGATATAATTGTCATGGGCTTATCTTCCTCATTTATTGAGGAAATTATTGCAAAGTTAACCTCCAAGTTCTCTCCCAAAGATCTTAGGTTGCTACGATAGTTCCTTGGTATCAAAGTCATGCACTACTCAGATGGCTTCTTCCTCAATCAGCACAGATACATCCATGTCATGCTTTATCGATTTGAGATAAGCCATGCCAAACCAGTCACCACCCCCTTTTGCTATGATGCATCTATGTCGCTTACAATTGGCGAGCCTCTCCCAGATGCACTCCAATATCATCAGGCCCTTGGCAGTCTTCAATATATATCTCTCACTAGGACGGACACTGCCTTTGCGATCAATAAGTTGTCACAATTCATGCACCAACCGACACATGTCCATTGGTCAGCTGTCAAATGAATCCTTCGGTATCTTGCTGGAACCTCTGACCATGGAACACTGCTTTGACGTAACTCCCCCCTTCCTCCATGCATTCTCTGACGCAGACTAGTTAGGTGACATGTCTGATTATATTTCCACTTGCTTCTTTATTGTCTATCTTGGGTCCAATCCAATCTCTTGGAGTTCTAAGAAGCAACACAGTGTTGCCAAATCATCCACTAAGGCTGAGTACAGAACAGTTGCCAACACAGTTACAGAACTCCACTGGCTCATGTCTCTTCTTGCAAAAATTATTTTTTCCCAAACCACACTCCCTACCATCTATTGTGATAATGTTGGCGCCACCAAACTCTGTGCAAACCCTATCTTTCACTCTCGCATGAAGCATCTTGTCCTTGACTACCACTTCACACGTGAGAAGGTTCAATCAGGCTCCCTAAGGGTATCCCATGTTGCCAATGACAATCAACTTGTTGATGCCCTAACCAAGCCTCTCCCACGTGCTCGACTTCAAATGCGCATCTCCAACATTGACATGGTTTAATGCCCTGTCCATCTTGTGGGGCATGTTAAGCAATAACATCACTCAGTGATTCTCGTATTATTCTATGTATCATACTTACCTTCTATACAAGAGCGTCATCCCATGATTGGTGCATTAGACATAGTATCTATTATGTATAGATACCTTGTACTGCCTTCAATATATGTAACCAGTCTTGCTACTTCCTTTAGATACTATACACTCTATCTTGAAAGGAAAATAAATCTAAAAGTCAAAACCATATCTCCAAACCAACACTATCTCTAAGGAAATATACGAGGAAAGGAGAAAAGATAAATCTTCCAAAGCTATCACATAGACTATAGTAGTCGGTTCGATCAACATTGTGCTTAGACTCCACTGAGTGCAAATGCAATGTCTGGAAGATATGACCTCGTGCTCGTAAATTAGTCGACTTGACTTGGTGTGGTGATCGACTCAACCGTAGGAAAGACATCGAGCACTTCTTCATTTCTTTAGTTCTTGGTTGACGTGGATTTTCTTGACTGTAGGGAGATACTTAACTTATTGTAGACATTCTTCCAAGGATAACTCCGTTTTAGCTTAAAAAGACTTAAATGACTACAATATCATAAACACATTAGCAGATTTCAATACAAAATAAAATGAAAAAAAATCTACTATAAAATGATACAAATCTAACATATATCCACAAAAGATGGATAAAATAAGGGAGAAAAAACACGCTAAATAAATATTCCTTTATACAATATAAGGTTGAGTTTTGCTACAATACTGGACTTTCTGTCCCTACCAACAGCCCGTTGGGCTTTTTACCTGCTGGTTAATGAAGATCAAATATTGGTGGAGGTATCACGGTAGCGTTTAGAAAGCAACTTATGCAAGCTTATGAAATCTTATGAAAGCTTCAACTGGTACTGTGTATATTTACGAAACGTTAGGGAGTAGAAGCGGATGGCAGTTGAAGAAGCTTATGACAGCTTACATAAGCTTATGAAATGGTATTTTCAATCAGCTCCCCATGCCAAGCTTATGGAGCTGATGAAATTTTGGATTCTCAAAACACCCCTTGATTTATTTGTTGGCTTCAAACGAAATTTCAGTTACACTCCTCCTCCTCCTCGATAGACAGGTATCGAACCTCACTCTCTTCTTCTCTTCTTGTCTTCTTCGTCGATCCTAACCATTCTTCTCTTCTTCTTCGTCGATTCTATACCTAAAACCATATCAGAGTACCCATTATGCATTTAATTTCTCTTAATCTCTCCCTGTCCTCTTTTTTTTGTTGATTTCTATTTTTGTTTAACCCTAAATCTTACCTTGTTGACAAATTGAACAATAAGCAACTGAAAAGCAGCTTCAAACAGGTAACAACCTTCATCACATTTGATTGCTGGGTTTCTTTTGACATATTTGACAAAGTTTACCCTTCTTGACATATTCAACTTCTATATTATTGTCGATTTAGCTTCTATGGCATTAAAAAGGTCAGCTTGAGGTATAATAGAGCTGCAAGTTTTCCTCTTTGTTTTCCCATAAAATTCTACCTCCTTGTTTCACATCTATACAACATTCATTTTGTGCTGTCCTGCCACTTGCTATTTTATGTCACATAGAAGGAAACCTTGGATTTTTCCTTCTTTGGATGATAGTATGGGAATTTATCAACCACTTCAAAAACCAAAAAATTGAATTCTCCGCTGTTTCACCATGTTCTTGTCTCAATCGGAGCTGCCGAGGAGCCCATGCTCATATTCAGTAGGGCACTCTACTCATTTGATGTGAATCGGGTCTAATGCGGCTTGCAATGCCTCACAAACAAATTCTGAAGCAGTTCTTGACCAATGAAGAAGATCTTTTCCTCAAGAGAAAGGACTCACAAGATAAAATGATGAAAATTTCGGTAACAGTAATCGATCCTACGCAGAACGTAAGGGTTCTAAGTCTTGCCAGGTGGAATCACAAGAATTCATTCAATTGGACATATGCTTTGACTGTTGGGTGGAACGAAATCCTGGAATTGAACGGGTTTTGCAAAGGGGCCCATATTGAAGTTTGGGCTTTTCGGATGGCAGATGGAGGACTTGGGTTCGCAGTCGAGAATCTGGGAGAATCTGGGCGTGAAGTCTGATGACATTAGTGTTTTGAGTTGGGGAAAAAAGAGGAAGAGGGGAAGTAGAGGTTATTGGACAATGTCTGCAGATGATCGAAGAACATTCTGAAATTGGAACTGTTGTTGTGCCTTATGGCTAATTTAGAAGATAAAGATATCATTAGGCTTTATGTAATTGAAGGCTGAGAGGTTTTACTACTATTATACCCTAATCTTTCTTTGTTGTAAACCCTAATCGTTCCGTGTACGTTGTGTGTCTACAAATTGTTATATTGTTAAATTGAAATTGCTTTGTTACGATGCATTTACTGGAGTTTGCAATTTATTAATCATCCACGAATTCAAAGTGCAATTTATTAATCGTTCTGTGTACGTTGTGTGTCTACAAATTGTGTAAAAAATTAACTTTTTAATTTTCTATAAATGATAATTTTTATATTTCAAATGCACATACTGCACATTAAATATAATTGATAATTATCGATTAGTACTAATAATTATTTTGCAACTATAACCTCTATTAAAAATTTTATAAAAAATCATAACAATTATATACTATTAATGAACCCTTATTGGTAATTTTACGTTTCTATCAACTTCGATCAACTCGTACTTTTTAAACACTAAACAAGCTTATTAAAATAAACCAGCTACTTATTTCAGCTTCAACTTCAGCCACAATAAGCTCGTGGTTCCAAACGGACCCCACGTCGTATGGAACGACTAATTGGACCGCTTCTTCTTTCCACGCGTCTTCTCTCCCTCACTGTTCACAATACGGGTTGTATTACTGCTAAAGAAGAAAAGCAAGGTTGAAACAATGTTGGTCTCATTCAGGCTCCTTCGTGTGGTTTGTTCGTTTCTTTTATGTTATAATCAACTTTCTCTCTTGCTAATCATGTCTCTTTCTTCATTCATCTCATTCATGGCAGCTCCTAAAACGCAAGCAAGGCAATCGACTTCCGTGCGCAAACCTTGCTTATCTAAAATCTCAATCGGGCTTTAACCGGCGAAGAACATGAAGACGAAAGCCCTAGGTGGGAACGCCCCTGCCGATGAAAACCCTAGGTGGGAATCCTAGATGACTCTCCAACTGACAAAATCTCTTCTGCCATAGGTGGGAGTATCAAATCTTTGTTCTTTGTCTTCTTCTCCTTCAAGTGCACCGTGTTGTCGCTAATCCATCACTGTCATCCTCCTCCATCTAAGGTGACCCTTCTTACTTTCCTTGATCTCTTCGTCGGATTACCAAACCCTAATATTTGGATCTAGGGTTTTCTTTTCCCAGCTGGGGTTTTTGTTATTGTATCCAATGGCGGTGTTAATAGTAGATATGCTTCTGACGGTGGTGAGTTATTTTAAAAAATTTGAGCTCTTCCATTACCTTTTTTATTTTGAATCTTCATTTTTTAAAAATTCAGTTACTTTTCGGATGAATTGGATATTGAATTTGAATATGTGATTGACTGGTTGTTTTGAAGAGTCATTTATCCTCCGGATCTAGAAGAAAATTTATGTATGATTTCTTGCATTTTCTTCTTATTTTGAATATATGTTAAATTGGGAGAGATGTTACGGCTACCGGCTATGTTGAGTACTTGGTATGGCTCCTTCATATTTGAAGAGATCTCGAAGATGAAACAACAAAGCTCGCATATGCCAAACAAATTACTCATATCTTAAAAGACAATACTGAGGGCTCAAAGCCTCAAACAAGGAGTATTTTGCAGTATAATTATAAAGTAGTATTTGAACATTGGACCACGTAATAACAAGTGTTATGTGGCCATCATTTGTAAGTTTGTTGCATGTTCGAAGTGTTTGAGATATACTTTTGATCTTGATCTCACTATGAATATGAAAAAACAAGTAGGCAATTAGGTTGATTTCATCACTTCCACCTTATATTTTAATTGTTAAGAGATACTTGTTGGGATTTAACTATACATATCTTCCCTTGTTGATATAGGCATTTATCTTGACGAGGGATGCTATTGCTAAAAAATTGTTGGAAGTTTCTGAATCAATACTTGGATGTTATTTGTAGGAGTGACAGCTTGAAGTACATGAATATCGCAATGGTGACAATTCTCAAGAATGGTGATTTAATATGGTCATAGATCCTATTGATGGTACAATAAGATTATGGAGTAGTAAACTTTCAAAACTCTCTGGTATAAATGTTACATAGGATATGGAAAAAGTTTTTGCAAACAAGACGACTTAATTTATTTGTTTGTAGAACTTTGAAAACAATTTTTGCAAACAAGGTTGTGCGGTTTGTGAACTTGTTGTTTGGAAAATCAAGCTCAATATAGTGATAGTAATATTGAAGTGATTGTTTTTTAATTATAAAAAGATGAAAGTTCATTCTAAACTAAAAATAGAGAAGTCACTGATACACATATCAATTGTTGTTTTGTTAGATAATTTAAAGCCTAAATGGATATGCTAACATACTAGGTATTTGAATAATGCTAAATGTACCCTGTATACAGACAACAAGGCTAGATCAGTAGAATAGAAATAGGTGGAAGTGGTGGTATGCTCATGTCAGCTAAGGGTGGTGCATAATGTCGCTTATCTCAATGCTTATTGCGTTGCACTATGAATTTTTTATCCTTCTTTGTTTTGAATTTACACGTGTCTCTGTGTTTTGCATATGAATGAATGATTTATTTTTGTTCATTAGAATTTTTTTCAAAGCACATGCATTTTTTTTTCAATTTTGGTCTGTCAACACTTAAACTTGCACAGTTGTATTAGTTTTTTTTTTTTCATTTTCTGTGCATAAGCATTACTATTACTAATGTATTTTATTTAATTTCCAGTTGCAACATGCATTCTCAACTAAAAAGGGGTAGTGAACTTCTTGTCATGTATGATGCTCATGCAAGCCTTAACGAAGACATGATACTAGAGTGATTGGGTTGCCTAATAGTGATAGAGTATTACTGTATTTGTCTGCAGGGTCAGGGTGTTTGATGAGAAGTCGGTAAGCATGCAAAATACTACAAGGTAAGAACCAGGGATGCAAGTGTTAAGATTTGAAAGAACTTGGAAGTAGTTGGTGCAAAAAGTTCAAACGAGCTTAAGTTAATAGTTCCGATGAATGTGAAAATGGAGGTTTGTCAATTACATTCTTGAAGATCATTATCTCTCTCACACACACACATACATAGTTTGTCCTGTTGAATCTACTTTTGAATTCAGTTAATTGTGGTAGTGAAACTGTGTACTGATCTTTCCTATTGTTTCTTCATGGTTTGATTTTCTTCTTAGGAAATATGGAATATGGGTAGCTAGAAGATCAACATTAGTGCTTTTTTCATCTTGGTTGTAGTTCTTGTGCTTTGTTTGGGTCTAATTCGCTTCAAAGTTGAGACACGACCTGAAAATGTACCATTTTATTTTGGCTTCATTTTGTTGCATGATAAGTATCTTCTTCTTTTTTCATTCTATGCAAATGCTTCATGATGGTTTTGTTCATAAAAAGTAGGATAATGATTTATGGCATTATCCCAATCTGATACACAGGTTATCAACAATTTAGATGAATGGTTTATTTGGATCAAATGGAATTGCTAAACTCCCTTAGTGCTTGATCAGGATTGAAGTCCAGGTTTTCAAAGAGCATAGTGCAAGCTTTCGTGTTTTCATATGTCTCAAGACAATTCAACAAAGAAGAAAAGACTTCTGAAAAAGGTGGGAAAAAAAGATGCTGAACAAGACTCAATTGAAAACCATCTTTATTACCGATTTAGTTTAGGTCATTAGCATTTTGTCAGGGTTAGTTTAATAGGCTTTATATAGTAAATTTAATAAAGGATTTTATACCCTTTCCGTTGCATTTCTTCGTTGCACCCGCACTCTTCGCTTGCAGAGTGAACTAGTCAACGACAAAGCAACAAACGGATTAACCGTCAAGTTTTTAATTTGTTACAAAAGCTTTTTGCTCACATTATTTAGTCAATATTTTAATATAATTTTTATACAAGAATCTACTCAACAAATCCATACGAGCAAATAGATATTAAACTATTACAATTATTAAAATAGTAATGTTTTGCCGTAAACAAACCAAATTTTTTTAATAAAGACCTTATTTATAATATTAAAAAATAACATTTTTATTAACAAGTCAATTATTTTTGATACACTTATTTGTAATATTGTAATGAGTTGGTTTAAAAGTATTCTAAAATTTTTTTTCAACATTTATAAAAGAACACATTATAACATGTGTCGTCATCAACCCTGCCTTCTAAAATAATCAAATACATATTTAAAAGATCTGCAAATAAATTTATCAAAATTAACTTTATCATATAAAACTAAAAGGTAACTTGAAATAAAATGTTCATAGAAATTATAATATTCAATATTTATTTAGTGGAAGAAATATTATCATAAAAAGATATTTAAAAAATAATGTATGAAAGCTGGAAAATTTAATAATTAACGATGCGCTGTTTAACTAATTTAATATTTCACAAATTAAATATAGGTTTACAGGTGATTTAATTTTACAATTTTTATCATATAATTAAAATTTTTATAAATTTTATAAATTAAAAGGTAATTTGCTGATAACACATAAATCAAAGAAGATTTTTGTGAAAAACCTCAAATAAAATTATAAAAAAAACATACCTACTATATACACAAAAATACGTTATGTACCTACTTAACCAACTTACCCAAAACAATTAACGACCAAAAAAAAATTATATCGGATAAAATTTGAGAATGCTGTAATTAGATAAATAAAATAGACTAATAAATATAAGATTTTTGGATTCAGGGTTTCACTCGCTCCCTTCAGTTCTATTCCAATACCGATTCTCTCTTACGACCGCTACCACCAGCTGTTTACAGGGCCGGCGGTTCCGTTTCGGTGTGCAACGTAGCAGTCTTCTCTATCCAGTCAACTCCGGCACATCACTGCTCTGCTTTCTTCGCCTCCATTCCTCCCCGCTTCACCCGTCGAGCACAACCAAGCACCAGGTGATCTAGATACTACTCTTTTAGAATTTTGGTGATTCTTTGCTCTTCAATTCCTATGATTTGTTGCGTGAAATAGAATGTCGTCCGTGGCCCTTGCTTCTTCCCTTTGCTTCTTACTTTTCTTACTTTGTTCAAAAATTTGACCCCGTTGGTTTTTGATTTTGGGTTTGTTAAGTTATTGCGTTACTTGTCGATCCCTGCCAATCTCGCTTGCTTTGATGCTCATGAGAATTGGATTGATCTTTTCCGAAAGTCTCTTGAAATCCTAATTTTGTTTTGCATTGTTGTATCCTGGGTAGATGTTCATTACTTCGTTTGATCTGGCAAGTTCATGTCTTTTGCATCATTCAAATTAGACTATTGGTTTAGTGAAATTAGATTGTAATCATAGTAGACTGTTGTGTTACTGAAAATCTTAATGGTGGTGGGCTTTCGGTTAGTCTCTAATCTGTCCCTGTTGACATAGTTTATTTGTTTTGTGTCAATGAATGGCTTGCTGTGAGATATTGTAGACTACAGTAACAGTGTAGCACTGAACAATGAACTTTTGGAAGGAGAGCCTCATACTCCTAATTCTGTATCACAGGAATATGATGAACCCAATACATGCTATTGTTGTGTCTGTATGTTTTGCTGGTTTACCTGATTCGTGTTTGGTGACCAACTGCTTCATCCACTCGATTTATAGAAAGACATTTGAATAGAACAAAATAACTGACAATAGGATGAATGGTACAATGATTGATTGGCTTGGTTCCTTGATAAACTAGAAAGGTCTTGTAATTTGCTTTCGGCTATAGCTGTAAGAAAACAACAATTGTGAGGGTGAGATATGGATCAGTTAGAATAGGCACTTCAGGAGATCGAAACCCCAACTTGTCATCAGGAATCCATTTGTCTTGCCATGCATTAATACAAGCAATATTGTTGTGTGCAGCTGAAGTCTATAATCGATAAGTTATATAGTTCATTTGTCTTGCCCTTTCACGCTCTCACAGTTTTTTCGGTCCTTCTGGTCTGCACTGCTCCGGTCCAGGTCCGGACCTATGCTCAGTCCTAAGTATGTTACCCTATGATTCTCACCATTCCCCTGGTGACTAGTAGATTCTATTGTGTCTCTAGTTGGACCTATTATATGTTGTATTTATCGAATTTGGATGCTATAGTTGTAGATTTCATGTAGGGATCTGCAAGATTTTGTTTGTGTTCAAGCATTAAGTGGTAGTGGATTACTGGCTGACAGAAAAAACTAGGTAAATTGAAGACTACACCGGTTACTAAAATTCAAGGACCAGAAAATGTTGTTGAACCTCAGTTCTGGCTAACTCAGGTTGTCAACGCCTACTACACGCTATTCTTTTGTTCACCACTCTAGATATCCAGTCCCTTTTGGTTCAGTTCAGGGTTGATCCTGCATTTGTCTCTCGCTGCTGGATATACTGTCCTTTTGGGTTCTTGAACATTGAATTTGATATTTCAACGATATGTCTATTTATCCTTACTGTTCGTTCGAACCTTGTTTATGATCAGAACATCTTGACATTGGTAGAGACGAGAATGACGGTTAAGAATGCCCGTAAACAGAAGCGAAAAGAAGACAGGATGTTAGCCATACAGAGGAAACACAAGTTTTGGCTTGAACATCAAGTAACCTTCTTTTCTGTGTCACTGTTACAAGTTATAAAGAATATGCTTTAACTTCTTTTTATTTTTGCAGTATAATCATGAATTGGTTTCTGTTTATTTTAATTTGTAACATAGACATATGCAGATATTACTGGGGGAGTAAAATGGGAGATATCTATAACTTTTGAACTGACATGTTACATGAGAGAAAAAAGATCTAGAGCATTGATTGTGGGAAATTTTGGAGTGTGGAGATACATGGTGTCATGGTGATAATAATAGTAGCATTTTTCAAGATAATATAGCCATTGTTTAATAAAGTAGAATTACATTTATCTATAATGTAGAATCAAGTAGAAAGAGAGGTGGATGTAAGGGATGTCAAATGTCGACCAAAGTATATCAATGGATTGAACTAATCTATTCATTAATCCAATATGCATAGTTCTTAAAGTAATACATAAACCACCCTACTGTTGGAAAAGATCTTATCATTAATGCCAATCATTGTTTTTTGTATTTTAATTCTTATTCTTGCATATTTGGTGTCCGTGATGGGCTTTAGTTTGTCCTTTTAATTTATTTGGTGCTATTTCTTTCATCAGAAACTTCGTAAGTTGGGGAAAAACATCTTGACAAATGACGTGGATGATTTTGATGGTGATGCCATAGTAAAAAAGAAGCCAGAGGATATATTGAAGCCTGACATATCGTCCAAGTCTATGAAGAAGAATGTGAAGGGGTTGAAGACAAAGTTTGAAGAATATCTTGACTTGGAAAGTAAGGGGCCTTCAGCAGAGGAGGATTTGGAAATGGAAAGGAGATTGGCTAAGAAGCTCAAAGTAAAAAATGGGAAGCTTGGCAATGATGAGGACGACATCAATATCTTGCTTGGTGTCGTTGACCAGGAATATGATGAACAACTTGATAAAATTGGTTGTGTCAAGATCAGCAAGGATAAGAAAAAGAAGATCAAAACAAAGAAAACTTTAAAGCAAGAAAATGAAGTGTCTCACGCTAAACCTAAGGTGATCTCGGTTATGGAAAATGACATTGAAATACGTAATGAGCTGGGAGAGGATGGCGAGGTTGAGGTGTCCGAGGCTGATTTGAAAACCGGGACTGAGACAAAGGTTGTAAAGAAGGAAGAGAAGAAGGTGAAGGAAAACAGAAAAAAGACAAAATTTGAGGAATATCTTGCAATTGAAAACACCAGTGCTTCTACAGCCGAGGATGATTTGAACTTGGAAAGAAGATTGGCTAAGAAGCTCAAGATGAAAGATGGGAGATTGCCAAGTGATGATGATGGCATTAATTTCTTATTTCAGGACAGTGAGCAGGATTATGCCCAGCGGGATGACTACACTGACAGTATGAAAAATATTGAGACTAATAACAAAAAGAAGAAGAAGAAGAAAGAAACTGTGAAGCAAGATATGGAAGCCACACGGGATGATACTTCAGATATACTACATGAGAATTTGAATCCAACATGCTTATCAAAAATGGCTAATGCCAAATCAGATAATGCCAATAATGTAGCACCACATTTGAGAGCATGTTCAAGTATTGATTCAAATGAAAACTTGCCAACCCGTAGACAAATAAGACGTACGGTGTTCATTCTTCTCTTCTTCCTTTTCTATTGTCTTCTACTTGTAATTGTTGGCTGAATTTGCCAATTGACTAGTCTGTTGATGTTTGTTTAAGGTCTATTGAATCTGCTGTCTCAATCAAATGTGGAGTCAACCTCTGGAGAGATTTCTGCAGTTTTTCAGGTATGTATTTTATTATCTCTTCTAATTTGGAGTTGTAACATTGGTGCTCAAATGTGTGTTGTTATGTAAACAAACTTTTGCCTCACTGAACTTAATTGATGTGCATTTTTCCCAGTCCATTGAACGTAGCGTTGCATCTCAAATTGTAGCAGAAGAGGCTTTGGCTATATGTGCAGGAGGTCCACATGACAGTCAGCAGTAAGAACATTTTTCTTTTTTTTTTCTTTCACTTGACTTTGTTTTGGTTAGAGGAAACCTTGGGAGCATGTCTAGTGTTTTATATTTTTTGTCTGAACGCACTTGAAATATTTTGGATTCTGTTAAGCTTCTTGTGCTTATACTTTATGCAGGCGTGTTGCTGTTTTTGCAGCTTTTCTCGCCGGCTTGACTTGTATGGTTGGAATTGACTTTGGTGCAAAGCTTTTGGCGTCCCTTGCCAAATCTTTCGAGGTAATATTTTCCATCATATTAAAAAATATTTGCATCCAAACTCCGTGACAGGATAATTTTACTTGTGGCTTAATAACAGTTTTCTGCTGTTACTGAAGAATGCAGCTCTTTTGGTTATTTGAGAATGTTAGTTCAAGTCCTTTGTTGTTTGCTTTTTTATACAGAAAGAGTATACGAAAGAAGATGACCTTTCATTGAGGAATTTGACACTTCTACTCTCGTACTTATACTTATCTGGAGTCTGTTCAAGGTATGTCCAGATCTTGTAAATTATCATGTTTTGATGTCCATGGGATCATGTCTGCGTGATGATTTTGCCTGCAGCGACTTGATATATGATTTCCTAATGATGCCGACCAAGCAAATGCTGGAAATAGACGTGGAGACAATACGGACGGTCTTAGAATGTAAGTCATCATTTCAGATTTTCATACTGTTTGCTACCGTGTCATGTTAATATTTTGGAATTTGGAGAATGTATGGTGAATGGCGATCATGATTATATATATAAATTACAGCTTATATGTTTGTGCTTCCTTTCTTGAATAGTTTCAAAAATTGCATACTATAATGTACATTTTTTTCTTCTCCCATGTAATCTTTTTCCCATTCAATAGGTTGTGGGATGAAGTTGAGAAGTGATGATCCTGCTACCATGAAGGAGTTTATTCTTGGTGTGCAGAGCAGAGTGACGGAAGTTAAGGAAGTGGAGGCTGCCTCTAAAGATCACCAAGCAAATACAACTAGCAGAAGAGCAATTCTACTTGTATAATTATCTCATCCTCTCTTCTATCTTTCATCTTTTGGGTTGCTTCACTTTATTCACAATGTTTAATGCACAGATGTCCATGCTCAAAACTATATCCGATATCAAGAACAATAAGAAAAGGAAAGAGGAGCTAACCCAACATACTCATGTGAAGAAATGGCTACAAAAGGTTTGAAGCTCTCTTGCGTGATTCACATTTAGTTTCAGTGGTTCCAAATTTGAAATGGAATATTAGTTTAAAAAAGTTGTTTGTTTGACTATTAGCATATCATTTGCAGCTTAGAGTGGATGATTTTGCGATTCGTGGAATCAAATGGAGCACACTAGTGGATCCAGAAAAGAAAGGTCAATGGTGGTTGACTGGGGACCTGGCTTCTTCTACTGACAATGTTGAACTAGTTGCCAATTCCATTGACAAAGAGGTCCTTGAAGCCCAGAAGATGTTAGAACTGGCAGCTTCACAAAGAATGAACACTGATATCAGGAAGGCGATATTTTGCGTCATAATGAGCGGTGAGGATTATGTTGATGCATTTGAAAAGCTTATGAGGTTGGATTTGCAAGGGAAACAGGTGAGATTTGTTGCCTTTAAGATTAACATTGAAGTTTTGGTGTTCCGTTATTTCTCCCCATATAGTTATTCTGTATGGAATATGGTTGCAGGATAGGGAAATAATGCGAGTACTTCTCGAGTGCTGTTTACAGGAGAAGATATTCAACAAATATTACAGTGCTCTTGCTGTTAAGCTATGTCGTCATGAGAAGAATCACAAGTTCACTTTACAGGTTTGATTGTCACAAGTTCAATCGTTATCCGTAATTTTCCGTATACATCAATGTTCTAAGATGCTTCCTTGAACATGTACAGTACTGCGTGTGGGACCAGTTCAAGGAGCTAGATAGAATGCCGTTGGTGAGATCAATGCACCTGGCGAAATTCTTGGCTGAGATGCTTGCCTCTTACACACTCTCCATGGCCGTTATAAAAGTCGTTGACCTTGGAGATATCTCGCAGCTCAGCCCAAGAAGAATAATGCATTTCAGGATGCTTTTCGACACCGTGTTGGGTCATCCAGATAATGTTGTGTGGAATATATTCACTCGCATAGCAGTTACCCCCGAGCTCGAATCTCTGAGGAGTGGCATGGAGTTTTTCATCATAAAGCATGTGCTTCCATCAAATGACAATGTTAAACACAAATTCAAGCTTGCAAAGAAGGCACTCAATAATGCTGAAGGAGTGCTTATGTAGAGACTGAGGGAATATATGTGTTTCAACTTGAGAGCATACGACAACAGAAATTGTAAAATTCTTCCATTGCTAGTTTTGGATTCATACTTGTATGAAAGGCTAATTTATTATAACTATATTTGAGCTTTTGCGTAAAGGATTGAACACTCTTGTACCATACATGACTGACAAGAAAGAAGAAATCTTTGTAATTTTTTATTAATACTTAGGTTTTGTAATTTTATTAATGCTTAAATCTTCCAAGAGAGGCGAGTGACTGTTTTTGACAGTGAGCTTAGGTTCATAGGCATAAAAAGTTCATAGAGGATGATAACAATGGTTTGTAATTTTTTTTTTTTTTTTTTTTATAGAAATCTTTGTTTCTGTTGGTATAAAATAGGGGTAACTTGCTTTTCAAAAAAAAAAAAAGGGTCACCTCCAAAAATTGTAGGGTTTAAGTGTTAACATGTATTTGTGATAGAGGTGGGTGGGGAATCGGAATGATCCGAATATTCAAATATTATTTAAAAGTAAAACTCGGGCTTACATGGGGCGGGATTGGGGTCGTTCCGCGTCCCGTCCTGCAAATTATAAGTGGGACGAGACGGGATTTACAATTTTTTTTTTCGTCTCACGCGGGCCCTGTTCCACATGGGACAGGACGGACGGGCCTAATCCCGCAAGAGTTATACATTGATTATATTCAATATTTGTTATTGTTTTCTCTCATATTTAAAGACACAAATGATAAAAAAAAAAAAAACTCGATACCAAATTACCGATTCAAGAAGCCTACATTAGCGGTTAATACATTCAATACGAATACAAGTTACACCAAAGTGTGTCTTACCGATTCACATTCGAAAAATCTAACATTGCACTACACTAATGTTAACATTTTTTTTACATGTCAATCACAACAAATTATTTACAAAAGGTAACAATCTTCTAAAATTTTTATCACTTTTATAATTCTTATCAATATAAAATTATAATTTATATATATATTATTTATCAATATATTATTTATCATTATAATATTTATAAAAATATAAAAATATTATTTATATATATATATGCGGGACGGGACGGGATTAACCGGGATGAGAAGTTTTCGTCCCTCGTCCCGAAATTTTTTTCACGGGGCGGGATACACATTTTTTTTTCAAATCCCGCGGGATCGGGACAGGATTAACCGGGATTTAAGCCCACCCCTAAGTAAAACCTTAATCTCTATCCATAAAATTTTAGGTGGATTCGATTGAATATTTTTGTTGTGTGGAATTATGAAAAATAACATAATTCAAAAAACAAAAAAGAGGACACACAGATTTTAGTGGATCACCCAATAATGGTTACATCCACTTTCAGAAAGATTTTATTGAAGAGATTCATATTACAAATAAACATAGGGTAACCAGATTATTTGGAGGCAGAGGGAATGCTACAATATATAGGGTAACGAAATTCTAGGTTATACTTGATCGCCAAGTATAAGACTGAGTCAAACAGTAAAGACTCAAATAAATGACAAACTCAATTCAAGGAATATCAACAAATCTTCACCTTGACTTGAATCCTCACAAGTATACCAGATGCAATAGTCAATGCTCACACTAGCTTCTCTCTCTCTCTATCCAAATGTGTCCCTTGAGCGCTCAACAACTTTTGACGTTTAGCAAGTCTAAACAATGTTGGAACTTGTTGTAGGGTATTGGCTTGGTGAACATATCAACACGATTATCAACGGTACCTACTTTCTTCGCCTTGATCCTCTTATCACTTATCAAGAGATGATAATTGACGTCAATATACTTAGTCCTCTCGTAATGAACCTGTTCCTAGCCAAACAGATTGCACTCAAACTGTCACAATATACAATAGCCCGATCATGATATATACCTAAATCACTAACCAATCTTTTCAACCAAATTCCCTCTTTAGCTGCTTATGCCAATGCCATGTAATTTGCCTCTATGGTAGACAAAGTGATTGTGGGTTGTAAGGTTGCCTTCATACTCACAACAAAATTACCAAGAGTGAAAACAAAACTGATTACATATCTTCTAGTATCATCATCTCCTACATAATTAGAATCAAAGTATCTTGTGACCAAACACTGTGTATTATTCCCAAAAACGATCCCAATGTCAAATGTACCTCTAAGTTATCGAAATTTCCTCTTCACAACTTGTCGCTGTTCTTTTCCTGGTTTCCCCATAAACGTGCTCACTATACTAATATTTTGTGTAAGAGTTGGTCTTGTGCAGACCATAACATACATCAAACTCCTTACTACACTAACATAAGGGACTCACAACATATACTCCTTTCCCTCACCCATTGTTGTAAACCATTATGCAACTTCACAACCAACTACGACTTCTCTATAGGTGGATGGTTCATGAATATCCACCTCTTTAGCAACTTGTAGAGCATAATCAACCATAAAACCGTACCTTTTGGAGGTCTTACTCCAACTCTTCTTGAGCGACCCTCAACTAATATGGTGGTTGATTTTCTAATGTTGCAGATTTGCGTAGCTCAGCTTATGACTGTAGATGTTCCTCTTCTTCTTAACGATGAAACTGGATCTCCACCTATTTATCAACACTACTACTCTCCCTTGATTCCATTGGCTTCACTGTCGATTTAAGCGTAGAACTCTCATCAAAGAGGACACTTCTACTCAAAATAACTCTTTTCTCGAATAGAAACTAAACTTTATATCCCCTGACACCATCTTCATAGCCTACAAACACTCTTCTATTTGCTCTAGTTTACCCTCACTAACATGATAGTAAACTATACAGCCAAAAACCCTAAGATCAAAATAGTCAGCTGACTTACCAAACCACACCTCATAAAATGTTTTATAGTTTATGCAGTGCGAGGTCCGCGGTTTATCAAGTAACATGTTACAATCACTACTACCGCACAAAACCTCCTATCCAGTTTTGCATTATAAAGCATGCATCTCGCTCTCTCTAGTATAGTCTAATTCATCTTCCAAGCTACACCGTTTTGTTGTGGCGTGTGCCTAACTGTATGATGACGAGCAATTCCAACATCCTTGCAAAACTTATCAAACTTACACGAGCAAACCTCCGAACCATTATCAATTCACATTCTTTTTATTTTCTTTCTTGTTTGATTCTCCACTAACGTTTTTCACTCCTTGAAGTTTTTGAAAGCTTCTCCTTTGTGTTTCATGACCAAACGGTCAAGTCATTCTTGAATAATCATCAATGACAGTTAATAAATTGCTCTGACCTCCTGAGACTCAAAGCAACCCGGACTCTAACAATCCTAATGAATATGATCAAGTGTTCCTTTTTTCCAATGAATACCCTTTGAAAACTTGATGTGGTGTAGCTTCCCAATGACACAATGCTCATAGATCAAGGTTCGTGATCTTGTGACCACCAAGAAGCTCTTCCTTTTCTAGAATTTGCATCCCCCTTTCACCCATATGACCAAATATCATATGACATAACTTAGTCATATCATCCTTGTGAACCTCTGAAGATGCAATAGAACCAAACATGGAAAGGTAGAACCTTGCAAAAATATGAAATGACCCTTATAACACCTTTTAGAATAACATCAGAACCCTTACACACATTCAAAAGTCCACCTTCACCTTTAAAACGAAATCCCTTACTATCCAGCATACTTAGGGATATCAAATTCTTATTAATTAGCGGATCATGCCCGACTTCGTTCAATGTACAAAATCTACCATCACATGTCCTGATTTTAATCAAGTCAATTCCAACCGCCTTGTAGACAAAAATGTTGGCCATGGAAATACTTGTCACTATCTACGTGCTTATAAGTTTCCAACCGCCTATAAGTTTCGCAGCCCTAACCGTCAGATTCACCGCTGAAGTGATTGCACGAGCTCAACAACATAAACAACTTGCAGCCGCCGAGAAGAACATGCTTGACGGTTTTCTAGAGCCCTAATCGCACCGTCTTGCTGCCGCCAAGTCCGTCGATGTCCACATCACAGAGACATAAACATCTTCATTTCTCAAATTCTGGTTTGTTTTGTTGCTTGTTTCAGGTTTGCGAAATTGTACACTTACTAAAATTATAGTCTTCGTCTCAATTGGAAGATAAAGATCTCTAATTTATTCCGTCTATTATCTACTATAGATCAAATGTCCAATCAGGGCGACTTAAGTTGGTAGCCACCGATCCAGGGTTTAGCCTGAGCAATCTTAAGACTAAAAAGTTCTCGGAGGATGGTGAGAGTTCTAGCGTTATATATGGGTTGTCGTCAACGCAAGGTTTGCATACTACCATGGAAGATGTTGTGAGTAAACATATTTTTTTGTTCTGCGTTTTTATGTCCTTTCATGTTTTTAGTTGGGGATTCGAATTGTGCTTATATGAATTTTTTAAAAAATGGGCATTTTTTTAGATCTTAATTGTGTAGGATTAGTTGGGATGCATGAATACCATACTAGTACAGACGAAATATGATGTGATTATGCAATTCTGATATACTTGCACCCTTGTTGGTGCAATTTTGATATACTTGCACCCTTGTTGGTGGACTGGTATGATGCAAGTCACCAGCCATCAAATAGATATAAATGGATCTTAATTTCGATACTCTTAAACACTACATAGTCTTGATTGGATGCATGGAAACACTACATAGTCTTGATTGGATGCATGGAAACACCGCAATACTAACCCTTTGTTGTCTGATACAATAACATGTGTAGTGTTCATAAATCCCGTTTAGAAGGAAAATGTTGGCGTTGGTGAAGGGATTGATCAAGAACCTAACTTTATAAATGCGGGATATGTTCTTTTTTTTTTATAATTATAAACGGGCTTGTGTAACTCGATGGGCTTGGACTTGTGTAACTCAACCTTGTGTAAATGACGTACTTTTGGGCTTATGCAACTCGTTTGAGTTTGTGTAACTCAACCTTGTGTAAACAACCGGACTTGTGTAATTGGAAAATGCCCGATTTTTTTAACTATATAATTTAACATTATAAATGAAATTGTGTATTAGCATTGTGTAATTGAAATTGTGTTTAAACATTGTGTAACAAAAATTGTGTATTAACATTGTGTAAGTGAAATTGTGTATTAACATTGTGTATTAATATACACAAAGTTCAATTAGTATTGTTTATCAACAAGAGAATACACAAAGTTCAATTAGTCCAGCTGATATAAGGGTGGGAGGGAGGGAAAATTTGTCACCCAGAGTTCGAAACTCACTAATATAAGATTTGTATTATGGATTGAGCCTCGCTTGTGTAGCTCGAGTGGGCCTTGTGGGTCTGATTAAACTTGGCTTTATTAAATCGAATGGGTCTAGACTTAAACAAAGAACCTACTTGACGCTACATTAGACAAAAAAAAAGTCTACTTAACCACTCACCCATAAATCTATCCCATACTAATTAGTTTGGAATTTTGGCCATCACTCTTGGTGGCTGCAACTAAAGATAAAATAAACTGCTTTTTGATTTTTTTTTTTACCTTAAATTGAAGATTCTTAGTATTAAGAAGATAATTTACATCGAGCTAGAAGGAAGATGGACAACAAGCTATGCCGCCAACCCCTTCTAAATAGCGAATCCGATCCTTCTAAAAACAACATTAGAAGATCTAGGAGACATAATGTTTCCATGCAAGACACATTGCACCCTCTTGAGAATTTCAATAACATCGGGCGCAAGAAATCAAAAGTGTTGAAAGCGAATAGAAGAAATACGTGTTGGTTTTCAATACAAGTTCTCTCATGTTTGGCCACATTAGCAAAAGTTGCATTAAGCACCGCCTTACCCGCCACAAAATGTCCACTACCCAAAGAAATCAGTGGGGAAATCCCACTTAAATCGATGCAATCATGTTTTCCACCCACCAATCCAAACACCAAGACATTTGTCGGCTTCAACGTGGACCTTCCCTCACGTGGGCTAGTCAAGAAGGACACATGCACCTCCTTCTTAACCGAGACCCCCGCTCTCCTAAACTCATCACACAAAACATCACGAACCAGATCATGCCTATATTTGAATCCAAGGAGCTCTTTACAATGAACTATCTGCTCCCCAAAAGCATCCAATACTCTTCGACAATTGGGCATAGGACAAATCTCATCACCCGGGTATAGAGGAATCATATCAATTGGGGACATACATTGCTCAAGTTCATCAATGGGTATGGCAAAAAGGAAATCTTGGCTGTGTGCTGATTATAGACACTTGAAAACCGCTTTTTGTCTAAGAGTCAAATCAAAGGCAACTTTCATCTCCTGTACGGTCTTACCAAAAATAGCACTCGCCAAAGTGTGTTGGGATTTAGGGGGACGGTGTTCTTGGCAGGTAAAGATAGAAAAATCGAAACTAGGAATAGAAGCATGAAGATTGCCCAAACCTCCATAAAACTCAGAGCCCATATCCACTACTCTGTTGTCCTGCAAAATGTGGTCTTGAAACACCCAAGACTGAGCCCTAGAGGCAACAAAAGTAAAGGAAGACATCTCCATCACAGAGTATAATCCAAGCTCCCCAAACCGAATAGGCATAGAAGCAAGCTGCCTTTGAAGATCTCCAAAAAAAAGGGCCCTCACAAACCACAATATCCTCGATTGATCTATGAAGCCCAACATCAAAATAAGCGGTTGCACTCTTCCAATGCTCCGAATGACAAGTCCTCAAGCCAAAATACATCTTAGCAACACCAATACAAGGACGAAGCAGGAGAAGCTCACTTTGTGGGTCCCTTAATTGTGGAAGAAGATGCATTAACTCAACCGTCTTAACAACTCTCTTCATTACAAGATCTCTAATAAACCCTTCATCTCTACTCAATGCCCTACCTAACAACTTAACACCCAACGCCGGTCTAGCAATGTCATGTGAAAAGAGTTCATCTCTAAGTTTTGACCCATCACATGAAGGCCAAATGAGCTCAATTTTGCGGACATTCAACCTGATGCCTAAATCCGGACCAAACTCTTGAATGATATCAAGTGCTCTAGCTAGTTCCTCACACCGACCAATAATTGTACCATCAACAAGATATCAAGCATGTAAAATAGGCTTGTAACTATCTCTGATCCTATGCATAAGCGGGTGCAAGACAAGAGAGAAGAGGAGTGGCCCCAAAAGGTCCCTTTGCTGCACACCAGTAGCCGACTAGATAAATCTATCTCCAATGTACAATGGGTGGCCTGACCATACAAGAAATCAATACATAAAGAGATAGAAGGACATCTCTCTCTAACCTCCCTAAGCAAAATAGTCGTGCCAACCAGGTTGAAGGCATTGGAACAATCCACTATCAGCATGGCCAGATAACCATCGCATAACGATCATTTAAAACTCTATTAACACTATGTAGAATAGCTTCTACACCACCTAAAACACCAACTCCAAGATGGAGATCTCCCAGATTATCTTCCATATCCTTACACACTCCCTTTATAGCAACTTTAGACACCAAACTTCTCCATATAGTACCAACTGCATGCAATGGGTCAAACCCCATTGTCAGGCTTCAAAAGCAGCGTAAGAGGAGCCGAAGCAACAAACTCAGCCAAACTCAACGGATACCTTCCTCCCAACCACATATTAACCACATAGGTGATCGCTCTCTAAAGACTCGTGGAAACCGAAGAACCCTCACCACACATAGTGTCTAAGATGTGTTGTGCCCTCAAGCCATATATATCGCAAGACGTATCTTTGGGAAAGGACTTAATGCATTTAAATAGCACATTGATATCAACAACGAGGGGTTGTTCATGAAAGGTAGAACAAGACTTAGAAGAGGGAGGCTTGTAGGGATGTTTAGCCTCTAACACCTTCAAAGTCTCCTCACTATAAGGAGCAACCCCAGAAGAACACAAAACCTTAACAACTTCCGTAAAATGCCCATATAAAACCTTGCGGAGACATTGCTTGACATTAGGATTGCTCTCTAAACCATCTCTATCGCCCGAGCCACCATCAATCATCTCAAAATACCTATGCTCCGAAGTATCTAACAAGGCCTGCACTAGACTCAAAACACCATTAGCCTCTCCCAAATAGACAATGCCTGCAAAATCTACCGATGTTGTATCGACTTTCTACTTACCGATCTTCTGTCTCGCATGCTCGTAGGCCTGAACACCTGCAAAGTACACCGAAGAAGTTACAACAACATAACCCAAGTAGCTACACATCCGGGCTCATCAACCACCTTCAAGAGTAATAGGAACTCGCATAACAACAACATAACCCAAGCAGCTAAGCCGACAACTATAAGGGATGCTTTTCACGTAGTAATAGGAACTCGCATAACCCTCTCCAACAAATCTGCATCAAACACCATACTCTCATCGCCAACCACAACCTGATCTCCAACAATCGGCCTCAAGATACCCACAATGTATCAACCCTCCTCACCAAAAGAAGAAATAGAGTCATCCGGGTGACGACACTCACGACTCAAAGCATGAAGGCTCATGCATCGTCCACACAACCATATCTTGAGAACAACTAGCACCTCCACAAATGCCGTGAAAACATCAAAATCACACTCAATGATGCCCCAAACCTCATTCTTGCGTTCAACCGCAAACATATGTTGTCTTTTCAAATGACTTACCAAGCAAGAGAAACCTCTACTTCCCTCCCTACCATCACACGCTCATGAAAGGATCTAAGCGGACATTGAAGAAAATCATTGCCCTCTGTCGTCATAAGAAAACTCAGCTCAACAAAGAAAATTTTCTTTGGGACAAAATAGCAAACACTTCACGGGTATCTTTCCCATATCCCAAAACCAGAATTCCCACCCTCAAAAATCAATAAAAATCTCCTCGACCATTATCATAGGACAGACAAACAATAATAAAAAAGAACATTATGATATGGAGATCTAAAACTGAAAGAATTCAAATTCCTTACCGTCGAGAGCAAAAGAGCAGCACAAATAGATGAATCAGACGACCTATAACTTACAAAGTCAAACGCATTGAAGGTTGGAACCAAATCCTATTGTCGGAATTACTAGACGATATTATCAATCAAACCATGTAAAATGGAATTCGGATCTTAATTAGCCCAATGCAGTAGCTGGAACCAAACCCCAAAACCCCCAAATTTCACCTTCAATTCTAAACATTGAAGATAATCGGGAAAAACAAGAAATGCAGTCAAGGGTCAAGAAATGAGAAAAGAGGGTCATGCATGGAGGCTTCAAGCTTTATTAAAACTACAGTAATATATTATGTTTTTTATACGAGTTTGAGCTACTTGAAACCTAGAGTGGAGCCTCGAACTTGAGACCAAAGGAAACTCAACAAGTACCTCTTTATCAGCTGAGCTATTAATACATGGGTGTACTAACACCATTTTTTTTTTCATAATGAGTCTCCTAAACATCCAAGGCCCTATTCATGAAAACGGGTTGCACCGGCTCCGAGCCGGGCTTGTGTACCCGGCTCTACTATGGATTGATTCGGGTTTCCGGTCTGGGTAAATTTTGCGCAGCCCTAGATGACTATATACTACGTCCTTATGCATTTACGAGTTAATTTAATCGCTTTAGTTCTTCACTTTCGATATCACATTCTAAAAATAACAGAATAAAACACGCGCATGCGTTGCACCCACGGTTCGACTAGTAATGTAAAATAGCAAACTTACCTAAGTTAATCAAAAATTTTACTCATTCCCATGCAACCACCAATTCAAAAAAAATTGCATAATATAACCACTTACTTTCTACTAATGATACATATATCCTAATCTCCCACGGAAATCTTTTCGCGGAATGAACTCAAATATGATATGAGGTCCAAAAGGAGATATTGGGCTTAATGGATTAGTATGGAGGCCCAAAAGGAAAATTAGTCCGACAATTTAGGCTTTAATTGACCATGCATCCGGAAGTCATTATCTAGGTAACCATAAATACTAAAACTGACGATTTTTTTTGCAGTTTAATTTTTACTAAATTATAATTATTTTGTATAAGATTTGATTCATCTCTTGATATATATATATAATATATGGTTGAATCTCAATTTTCGGGTATATCACATATAAAAAATTACTTAAAATTTTACTTTTACTATAAAACACAATAAATCTTTTTTCTCATAATTTTTTTAACAATCATTTATTATCCACGAATTTTTAAGTTTGGTCATATTTTCATACATAGGCTATCCCACATCGGATATAAGTAAGCATGATAGTTTGACAACTTGTATAAATAGCAATAGAAGGTTTGAGTATTAAACAAATCAAACATTTTTTTTGCCTATTTTATAAAATATACGATAACTTTTAAAAAAATTCATAAATACTCGTGCAAGACACGAAATAATAAATTGAAAAAAATCACCTCTTATTAATGGGATTGATGACGGGAAGAAAGTATTAATAAATATGAAAAGTGGTTGTAGTCTTTTAGAGAGACATCCTCAAGTAGATCAATTCTACTAAATCACACCTCACAAGGAAATTATGAGCTCAAAGAAAGAAAGAAAGAACTTGTTGGGAAGCTCCTAAAAAAAATGAGTCAGGTATATAAAAAGGACACATTTTGTGACCGATAAGTTCATGTGTATTTTGGAACAATTGGAATTCTACTCTTAAAATGATTACGAGTTCACGGTTGGAGATGACCAGTGTCATAACATAACACTACCATAATACTACAAGGAAGGAGAGATCATATGCTGAAGTTTTCAGCTCGTACTTTCTTCTGCTCTTTGCTTCCGCCTCACTTGAATCCTTCTCCTGATGATCATTGATCTTCTTTTGCACCTCAATGTACTCCATCATGCCCTCTCCTGGACTCCTTGTACTCTTATGCTCCCTTTTGCTCCAAAATGTGCCTTACTTCCTACAATTGTAACAAAATTATGTGTAGACCTCTATTTTCACAAAGTAAGCAAATAAGAGCATAATTGATATGAATATATATCCATGCATGCAAAACAAAGAGAAAATCTATCTAAATGGCATTCCTAAACTAAGGTCATAATTCATGTCAACAATCACCCTTGGGAATGTTTCATAGCAAATAACTATCATTACATATCAAAAGGAGATATAGACATGAATAGGATGATCAAACTTAACTTGAAAACATAACATGTGTAAAAAAGAGATTTTATCAAAATCAATCATGAAAGATCCAATTTAAATCACCAAGTCAAATCACACGTGCTCAAAGGTCTGAAGGGCATTCAAATAGAGGCCAAGAAATGTGTTAGGGGTAGGATGTATATAGGATATGTGGTGGAAATCCGGAAAAAGGAATGTAACTCCATAACCACAAATATAACTCAACATCCACCAAACAAGCACTTATTTTTTCACTTCCTTTTTTATTTTTTTTTACTTTCACTTGAGAACATGGACAAAGGTGCAAAAAACTGAAGCCTTGGACATCAACTAGCCTTAATTTTTGGTGCCTCAAACCTGATGCACATACCATGACTCGTTAGGACTATCAATTAATCAGACTTTGGCAAGATACAAACACCCGACTATGTGAATGGTGCCGAGTTAATCATCATCATGACTCACGTCCCCAAACCTATTTTTCTAACGCAAACTTCACTTTCAACTTCAACTTTTACTTTGCTTTTTACCAAAATGCTTCATAATTCCCGAATAGGTAAAGGGAGATAAATATATATATATATATATATATATATATATATATATATATATATATATATATATATATATATATATATATATATATATATATGAGGTGCTAAAATATGATCAAGATGAGGGAGAAAGAAAGTCAAATTGCCTTAATCATTCCAAATAGATGTGAAAGAACTTATCATGTGGTTTCAACCTTCAAATCTCAACATCATTTAGATAAAAACAAATTACTATCATGTATGAATTTCAAACAAAGAAATCAAATCCCACATACGTCATAAATAATTTTAAACACATAAAGATCATTATATCTATTTCACAAACATTTATCATCATTGGGATCACATCCATCCTAGAAGCACAAAAAATTCCAATTTTTATGAGTTTTTCAAAAACATGATGCAATGCATGAAATATAAATGTGTGACATGAAATCCAAAATATGATGCATAGACATAGAAGCAAAGCATCATAGGTAGTAGTTATTACATACATTCTCAACCCCATACTTAAATTACACATTGTCCTTAATGTGAATAAAAGAAAAGAGAAAGAGAACTCACAATGTCTGACCAAAAGCATAATAATAATAATAAGTCCAAGAGTAGCTGATCACATGTCCGGTGGAGGAGGAAATGGGAAATAGGAAGGATCAAATGCCTACCCGAACAATTGGTGGTACATTTCCTCCATCATACGTGTAGATCGAATACGGTCCTCTTGAAGGATGTGAATGTCGTCCCGTATAACTCGGACCGAAACCTCAAATGCTCCCATCCCGATATCAAGACTCGCTAACATGTCAGGGCACTCAGATGTACCTACTGTACCTCGAGATCCGCGTTGAGGTGCATGCGAGGACGGCTGTCCCGCCATCCTCACTGGCTCGTCATGCCATCCAAATCTCGTGTCTGTATCCTCAATGATAGGATCTTCATCAGTATCCTCATTATTTGTCTCCTAAGCATCAACACTAGGACCAACAATATCGGTCCCAGTATCCATAGTAACAACATCATCAACATCACCATCCTCAGAATTCTCATGCATACCCTCAAAGACCTCCCTCCAGTTTCTAGGGTCAACAATGGTGTACTCATGTTTGCTCAAAAGTGTGCGTGACCAAGTCATAAATTTATAATCCAGAACTTAAGCAAAAGCGAACCCGCAGTGTACGGATCAGCTGTAGTAAGGAAAGAAATTCTAGAGTCGAACTCGGGGATTTGGTGAGAATAATTCCAGTTTGAATAGCATCTGGCAAGAAGTAAAAGCTTTTGTAAAAGATGTTAAGAGACAAATGATTCCAGGGGTTTAAGTATCCGACTGCGGCTTTCGATTCAAGACATTCTAAAGATCATAAGACAAAGTTGATGTTACCAAGGTTATGTGTTTTGAAGAAAGGAATAATGTACGGCGAAGTTCCACTACTCACTTAACCTAACTTTAAAGCTCTCAACTTGAAGGATGTAGAGTCTCATCAAGAAGAGTACTAAAAGAAAGGTTTAACACTCAAACCACTCACTAAAACCCAAGGATGTGACTCTCGAAGGTGAAGGTGAAGGGCACACTCAAACCTTAATAGAGGATGTTGAATCTCTCTATTACCCAAATCTTGTAAACTTTTGTAAACAAGCGAAGAATCAATGATGAAGTTTCTCCTCACACTTGGATAAGGGTTAAAAATGTTAAGCAAGGTTAGGATTTAGGCAAGGTTTAACTTTGGTTAAAGGATAAAGCATTAAGGTACGTCAGCCAAGAAATATCGACCTGTTCTTGACAGAAAATTGGTCGATTTTTCTATAGAACATGCCGATTTTTCGCAACTACAAAGGTTAAATCTCAACTCTCAAGGTCCTAAGGTTAAATGAGTTCAGTCTATCATCATCTATGCCTCAATCATCAACTATTCTCCCTAGAATCACAAGATTTTTAGCCAATCGTTTTCATTTTTGAATCAAAATCAAGATTGAATAAAGAAAACCAAGAAAGAACCAAACTTTGCATAAAACTTGACAAATCTTCAAAACGTGTAATCAATCCTTCAAAACTCAAACAAAATCTCTCAAAGCACTCAATGGAATGTGTTCATAAACCACAATAACGAGCAATAATCAAAGATCTCACAACTTTCTTGAATCTTTGAACACTATCTTCTTTCCGCAACTTCCTTCCTCTCCAAGAATTGATCTCCAATCCCCTTCCGTAAGCCGTCAATCCCCGATCTGTTCGATCCTCCTTCCCGTCTCCTAGGGTTCCAAGATAACCCAAAGATTGCTAATGGGCTGCAAGGGCCTTTGAATGTTATATTTTTTAGATGGTTGAATAGAAAAATCGGTTGATCTGCGGATAAATCACCCGATTTTTCCACATCAAACTCGTAGCATCTTGAGCTACTCCTTGCTCCATTATTTCCTCCAAATCCATCGTTTTCACCTACAATTCAATCAAAACTCGTGTAGACCTCTATTTCCGAAATATATATATATATATATAACAAGGCTTAAAGGCACACAGATCTCTTCAAATGTAGGAGAAACCGAGGTGAAACATTCACAATATGCATGATTATAATGGTATATAATTCATGTCATCAACTCATAGTCCATGGAATCCCTCTAGGATTCTTCTTCTCCCAAGCCATGGTGAGTTAAAGAGCTCCACGCCCTTGAGGAATAAAAATCCGACGAGAGATAAAGTGGTGGAGACCTAAGGGCTTAGCTTTAGCAACTAAGGTGCAAGTAGAAAAGTCCAACCCTATGACCTTAGAAATGTGGGTTACCAACCCACCAACACAAATGCTACCCCTGTTCTTGTTGGCAATCTTGCCCAAGCTATCAACAAGCATAGTGGCGGTGTCTGGTATGGTATCAGTCACCATACACCACAATATAAACAACTTATCAACTTTAATTTTCTGAGGGGTTTCAGTCCTACCAAAAAGGGATTCACTAAGGATACAGTGAGCAAACTTAAAAGCAAGGTTATACACATTCTTTTCTTTTGAATCTCTAGCATGCCAATTATCAACCTTACTCTCAATCAAAACAATGTTTTCTGAAAAAATTTGAGTCCTTATCTACTTTGAAAAAGTTCTTTAAGTGGAAGCGGGAATATCAAAGATATCCCCAAACAGATCTATCGACATAGCATAATTCTTGTTCATAATCCTAAACTTCACTCATCTAGCCTTAGGATCATGCACAAAAGAGCTTAAAAATTGATAAGTCATCTCAACCTAAACATGCTTGATCCTTAATATCCACAAAGGCTTCAAACTCAACACGCTCAATCTTCAATTCCAAATCATCAACCACATTCAAACAAGCAAAGTCCTCAAAATAGCAAGATATCTAAGAGCAACAATTTGATGTTCACAAATCCGATCGTACCTCGTTCGGTGCCGGTATTGGATAACGGGAAGCACCGGAGGTGCTGGAGGTGGTGGAGGAGCTTGTTGGTAACCAGGATCTTTGCTCAGAACAATAGCTCTTGATGATTGTCGAAGGGATTCCATTGCAGCAGAAAATCTCGGACGGTTCTTCCGGAAATCTCGGCCGAGGTAACTGCAATCAACCGAGAGTTTTCAAACTTCGATCGAAATTGGTGAATCTGTAACGATTTCACCACATCGATCCTTCACTTGCTTCCGAACTCTTTTCCGACCCAATTAAGTGCTAGCACACGAACCAAATCTCCCAAAAACGATTGAACCGAAGGAAGGCAAAATTAGGAGGGTTTTAGAACGAAATTACCCGGATTCGACGTGATTAGAGAAATTGTGGTGCTGAATGACTCCAGAAACTTGCTTGTGATGTCGTTTTCTTTAGTTTTGAACCAAGAACAGGGCAAATCGGTTAAAAAACGAGATTTTTGTGGATTTGGGGATGAATCAGCCGAAAATGGTGTAGAGAGTTGGGTTGGGGAAGAAGGTGAAGTCGCTTTTAGCTTTTATACCCCGCATAAAATTCAAAAACATCTCGGCCGAGATTCCTGAGCCATCCAAGATTGTCAACCGAAATTGCTCCTCCATGTTATGCTCATCTCGGTTGAATCGGCGTATGTGAAGAATACTCTTGTTCCGAATTTTTTTGTGTCGGTGCAGATTTTTTCTACTTCCTCACTCTATTGGCTCAACGTCCCTTTTGTCTCAAAGTTTCGAACTTATAGCGATCTCAACACATCTTATTTCTTTATTTTTGTAGGAAGATACCTAAATCCTGCAATCAAAAACAAAAAAACAATACACACCAAAAACAACTAACTATCTATCTAAGAAAACAAAAACTAGGAATTACCTTGGGTTGCCTCCCAAGAAGCGCTTGATTTAGAGTCGCTAGCTTGACCACAATCGTCATGATCATGTAAGGTGAAGGGAGCAATTCTCTCAACCGGAGCTTCCGGTGTATATTTCTTCAACCTATGTCCGCTTACCTTAAAACTTCCGCTATTCTCACCCCATACTTCAACTGCACCATGGGAAAAGAACATGTTTGACAATGTAAGGTCCTGTATTTTTGGATTTGAGCTTACCTGTAAAAAGACGGAGTCTAGAGTTGAAAAGAAGGACAAGGTCTCCTTCTTTCAACTCCTTTGGGATGATGTGCTTGTCATGCCACTTCTTTGTCCTTTCTTTGTAAATCATCGCAAAGCGGATTTCCTCTAGCTCATTGATGTCTAAGAGTTGTTTTTCCAGCTTCTTTCATGTCAAAATTCAGCCACTTGATTGCCCAATACGCTCTGTGCTTTAACTCCACCGGAAGATGACAAGACTTCCTATAGACCAAATTATAAGGCGTTGTACCTATGAGAGTCTTGAAAGTTGTTCTGTAAGCCCAAAGTGCGTCATTCAACTTCATGGACCAATCATTCCTCGTTCTAGAGACGGTTTTCTCTAGGATCCCCTTGACTTCTCTATTTGATATCTCAAGCTTGTGCTAGTGCTTGCGTTTGAGTTTTCAACAATTCCTCTTCCTATGTAGTTAACATCTTGTGGCCGTTTCTGGGCTTTTCCTTCTGTCTGTAGTCGATGCTAATGGTGGTGTAGTAGAAGAGTGGTAGATGGTGGATTGGTGGTTAGGTTTTGGGTTAGGGTTGGTGAGATAGAGGGTTAGGAGGGAGGTGAGTGTAGACAGTGGAGGGGGTGGTGGTACAAGGGCATAGTCGAGGGGCAGTGGTGTTGTTGGGTGGTGGCGCTGAGGGCGTGGCGGTTGCAGCGAGAGGGAGGTTGTGAGTTGCACCGAGGATTTAAGCGAGAGAGAGAGTGAAGAGGTGAGGTCGGGGGCAGAGTTAGGTGATATGAGAAGAGAGAGAGGTGGGTGGGGTAGGTGTAGGGGGTTATTTTTGAATTTTAATTTTTTTCTTTTTTGGGTAAAACCGCAAGTGCGGTGGCTTGTTACTGCGGGGGCGGTGACAAGGTAGGGGAAGCCGCAGGCCAAGCGCCGGCGGCGGCGTTGGGAGTGGCCTGCCAAGGGTATCACCGTAGGGGCGGTGACATTGGTCCGCGGGGGCTATTTTCTTGACAGATGCTCCTCTTTTTATTTTCTCGGGTTGCCTCCCGAGCAACGCCTTTATTTTACGTCGTTGGACCGATGTAAGTCCTTGATCATGCCTCTTTGTCTTCTCCTGGATCAATTTCTTGAGGTGGAGAGCTTGTTCCTTTATTTCCGCCCATGATCCAATCGTTCAGTTCCTCACTCCCTTCTAGTTCTTCTTTGCCCGTTTCTGTTTGAGAACTTCTCATTCCGTGTTGAGCATCTTGTAAAATGGGAACAAGAAGCTCTTGGCTTGGGGTTAGAAGAGTGGGCCCAATACTTCTCAATGACTAATACTTGTTTCTCCACAAATTTCCAAGCTTCATAAACTGGCTTCTCCATGAAAGTTCCTCCAGAAAGGGATTGAAGCTTGAATTGAGTTTCCTCATACAAACCTTTTAAATAGATCTCTAGAAGCTCGATTTTCGGAATCCCGTGATGAGGACAATCTAGCAAAAGGTCCTTGAACCTTTTCCATGAGTTGAACAAAATTTCTTTATCCTTCATCGCAAAAGCATTTATTTTACCTCTAAACTCTATAGTCTTTGGTGGTGGGAAGAATTTGGTGAGGAATTCAGTAGTCAACTTCTCCCAAGTGCTAACTCTCCCAAAAGGTAGTGATTGATATCAAGCAAGTGCTTTCTCCTTCAAGGAGAAGAAAAAACCTCTCAACTTATGATGATTATTCTCTAATCTTGGAGGCCTCAATGTCTCCATGAGTATCTCATATTTCTGCAAGTGTTGGTGTGGAGACTCTCCATCAAATCCTCCAAACTGATATTGGCAGATCATTTGAAGAACTTGAGAGCGGAGCTCATAGTCATGTGCGGCTGGATCTCCCAATTTAACGCCCGGACGGCGTACTCGTTGAGCTGGATCCATCCTCTGTCCAAGTGTTTGTGGCTCTCCCACAAACAGATCAATCCTCGCCGGAAGGTGAGGTATAGCTGGTGGTGCGACCGGTGGTTGTACTTCGATCCTGGTGTTGTTCCTTCTCTCAAGGAGCAACTGCCTCATAGTAGCTTGCATCTCATCACTCTCAGCTCGAATCGCTTCTTCTCTCTCACGTGCAAAAACTCTCTCTTCAATTAGAGCATCATCTCGAAGCTTAACTTGCTCCAAAGCATCATCCAATTCAGCTTGAATATTTCTTCCAGCTAAGGCCATCTTAGCTTCCCTGAACTTTCTTTTGTAAGTATTTTCCGGTTCAGGATCTTATGGAACTATTTTCTTGCCGGCACGAGATCTTTGCATAAACCTAAAGAGAAAATTCCTGCAAGAACACTCAAGCAGAAAGATCAATAGTAAAAGCAAGTATCTACCCTAGACAACTAAATACCGGCTTGGTCTAAACCAAGTCCTCAACAACGATGCCAAAAACTCATTTGCTCCAAAACGTGTGTGCATATGAAGGAAAATATTCTTATATTTATACAAAGAATAAAAGCAATAGTGAACCCGCAGAGTACGGATCAATTGCAATAAAAGCAAGTAATCCAGGGTCGATCACAGAGACTATGGTGAAATCAAGCTGTATATCAAATCTAGGAAAGAAACCTGCAAATAATAAAGAACAAAGCAAAGCAATCAACGAAGATATAACAATCAAGAAAGAATGCAGATTCTAGAGATCATAACATCAGGTTGTGGTTTATGATTCAAGTTTTCTAAGGATCTATGGACAAGATTGGAGTTGCTGAGGAAAGGTGTTTCCAAGGTGGGATAGATTACGGGGGAGGTCTCACTATCCACTAATCCGAAACCAAAGGTCCTTTTACCGGGTAAGTCTCAAGGATCTAAGGAAATGAACTATAAACTCAAACTAACCACTCAACCTAAGGGAATAAAACAAACCTTTACCGGGTAAGTCTCAAGTTACCTCACAAAGGCAAGGTGAAGGTACGGTCGAGCGTAATAAAGGATAACCCTTTATTACCTAGAACTCATCATCGTTGGCAATTAAGAAAGGGAATCATCAGGTAAGTCTCTTTCCAAGTTTAGAAGTAAGCTTGAAAGGTCAATGACAAGGCTATAAACCTATGATCGTTGTAATTTAGCTTTAATCAAAGTCGAATTCCTAATTTTAAACTTAACCGATTGTATAGTGTAAGTAAGGGTCGAACCCAAAGGAGTTATGGTCAAAGTTTTATTTAGATTCAATTACCAACAAGTAACCAAAAGAGGGGGGGTTGTATTAAGCATGTTCATGGGTCACGGGTAACCCGTGACCCGGCGGGTTACGGGTACGGGTAAGGGTCGAGGTGATCCTTACCCGTGACCCGACGGATCGACCCGCCAACGGTCAATTTTGAAAAAAAATAAAATAATCGAACTCAACGGCTATTTTAGCCGTTGGGCAATTTTAGCCGTTGGGCAAACCCATTGGCGGGTCAACCCGGCGGGTCGACCCGCCAATGAACCCTTTTCTTTCATTTTTTTAAAAAAATCGGGTTTGAAAACAAAAGGGCCAACCCGTCGACCCATCGGGTCTGATCCGTGACCCAGCGGGTCACTTGCCCAGTGGGTTGGCCTATTAGGCGGGCCCGGGTCCCCCTTCCCGGACCCTTGACCCGGCGGGTCGGACCCGTCGACCCAGCGGGTCCGACCCGTGGACATGCTTAGGTTGTATTGTAGAATTAAGCATGACAAAAGCACATAAACAACAAGTAAAGATGGTGATAATATGAATGATTTGAACAACTACACTAGGTTGGATCTTAGCATGCATACAACTTGGTTGACTCTTTTTAGAAGCATTCACCCAATGTTCTCATCTTAATCTTATTTATGTGTTAATCCAAACAGCATTAACACAACTTAACTAGCTTATTGATCTGTACACCTACAAGATCAAAACACAAGTTAGCATTCAAATCAAGATAAAGAGATACAAAGAAGATAAACAACCCGTTAATCTTACTTTGTAGCTATGTTCCTTTCCCATAGATATTTACAACTAGCTTTTACCTAAGGGTTTTCTACTAGATTAAGGACTCGAACCCGAGATCAATTAACCCTAGCATTTTGCATGCAGTTGTACACTTAAGGTGATCAAACTAAGTGAGAATGGACATGCAAGTATAAGTTAAAGACCAAGGAAACATAACACAAATGGATACTGAATTGAACTTCTAATATAAAGACTTACAACCAAATTGCATACAGCTTTAATCAACCCAATGTAGCAAGGAAGCTTAGAACTCCATACAAATGGCACTTAGACAAAGAAGAGCTTTTTTAGGGGAAAATGAGGATGATTATAGCAATCAGCCAAGGGCTCCATTTATACTAGAAAATACAATAAATGGGAGTAAAGAGATTCTGTAAACAGCCACCGTTAATGTCATAAAGGTGGCGCAAACAGCCGGAGTAAAGTCCTCTGGCGCTAAACCGCAGGGGCGGGCTACAGGCCGCAGGGGCAGTTTAGGCCAGAACGTTCCATCTTCAACTTAGCCGCGGGGCCGCATGTAGGGCCGCAAGGGCGGGATCTTTAATGCTCTGGAACGTCTAACAGTTGATCTTCGTGACGTTTCTGGTGTTGATCCACAAGGGTGACCAAGTGTCATCGCAGAGGCGGTGACACAGTCTCTTTGGCTTTGCAGGTCCATAGGCAAGGACACAGGGGCGGCCCGAAGCTGCCGCAGCGGCGGTGCAAGGGTCTTCTGGGCGCAAGCCAAAGCGCTGACTACGGCGTCGGACATTGGTCTTCAGGGTGTCCCCGCAGGGGCGGCTAGGTTACGCCGTGGGGGCGGTGACACCCTATTCTCGGGGCGTTGGCGAGGTGCTAGTTGTGTCGTCGGAGGCGTAGTGTCACCGCAGGGGCGGTGAGGCACCAGAAATGCGTCTTCTAATCTTCTTCTTCTCTCAAGTGTTGCTAGATCCTTTGTTTTACTTCATTTTTGGACTCTTCATCTCGATCATAATGTTAGCAACACAATACGACTCAAAGACGCTAAAAAGACTCTAAAAACTACCTACAACAATAGTGATTCCATCACCTAACAAACTCCCTCATACTTAGACTCTTTACTCGTCCCTAGTAAACAACACATCAAATCAAAATCGAAACAAAGTCTCAGGAATCATGGTGTAGTAGACAAGTGAGAAAACAAAGGAGAAAAGCTACCAAAGGAAGTGAGAAAAGAGGGAAACTACCATCCTTATAGCTCCAAGAGTGACCTATCCGAACTCCTCCTTATGACTACCCTTCTTATGTCGCAAACGTTGGAAGGAGAACCTACACTCGGAATCGCTTAATTTGCCAAAGAGCTCTTTCGGGTTTTCACCTTGCCACTCTTCTTCTTTTTATGATGGTCTCGCCAATTTCCTCACATCCCTCAAGTCCATTTTTGCATCAACCTAGTGTTGGTCGGACTACCTTCTTTTTGCCTAAATCGCCCTTTTGGGTTTTTCGTTTATCCAAGAATTTTATTGCCTTCTTCTCAATTATTTGGCTTTTTATCTTCTTTTTTTTTACTGAATATAAATGCTGAATTACAAACTAAATTTCTCAAACAAACTCAAATTGTACATGCATGATAGATACCCTCCCCCATACTTGAAGAAAACTTTGCCCTCAAAGTGCGAGAATGAAGGCAAAAAGAAACGTGGAGGAGGGAAGGAAAGGCTCACTAGAGGGATGGTCCGGCTGGACCATCTGGAGGTGGATACAGGAAGTGACCAAAGAAGTGTTCCTGCCGCTAGTAGATCTCGTCGATGCGGCTCTGTTAGGCGTCCATCCGGGCACCAAAGGAGGTCTCAAAGCTGGTCCGTCAAGCTTGCTGCTGAGCCTCCATCCTCTATTGGGCATCCTGCTGCCAAGCATCCTTATGCAAGTCAAAGTGAGCGGTCATGCTCTCTTGAAATCCCGTCTGCCAAGCATGTTGCTACTCTAGCATCAGAGGTCGGTCTGCCACTACTGGTGTTGAGTGGACAGAGCTGCCATCTGAGCAAGCAGGTTGGCGTGTGCGGGGTCATCCTCCTCCGCCGTGGGCATCTCTGTGTCGTCGGGAATAGGTTGATAGTCCTCAGCCGGTCCCCGACTCGAGCTCGCCGCGTGCCGCTCAACAATGGAAACTTGTGATCGCCTCGGCACGTATGGATCAACTGTGATGTATAGGTCGGAGAGCTCATCCCCGAATGGTAGAGGCCGGGAAAAGTAAGTGATATGGCTCCCATCTGCAAAGGAAAGCCAAAAGAGGTTCTCAACCTCCCTCTTCAACAACTTGCAACGCTGGAGAAGTCCCTCGGTGTAGAACGGGATCTCCAAACCATCCTCCAACTTCATGACATCCATCACTTGAGCCGCAGTGAAGGTAATGATCCCTCTTACAACGATGTCTCGTGGCTCCTCCTTCCTAATCCGCTTCAAAGCGGAGAGGAAGAGAGAAATTCAATCCGGCACGTTGTCACACGCCGGAATGTAGGAGTAGAGGAGTGGGAGGTCCTTGAGGGAAACCTTGTTTTCATCCTTGCGTCCATAGAAGACACACATAATGATCTTTGAGAGCAACCTCAAGCAGGGGTGATAGAGTTTGTTGTTGTACTCACCCCCTGCATGGAATTCCGACCCGGTACCAGCATGCCAAAACTCGATCAAGTCCGGTGTAGGGGCCGTCTCCCACCACTTCTCCGAAGGGATCTTAGAAATCCCAAAGGCGGCCCTCAGCTTATCCAATTCCAACGTGTATTTCTTCTTGTTGTACTTGAAGGACAATCCTACACAAATGTGGCGCTCCTTCTCGATGTGGAAGGTAGCAAAAAACTGCCTTGAAAACTCCGGGTATGTGGCAGCACTCTTTGCAAGGAATTCCTCGAGCTCAACATGCTCGAGGAACTCCCTCATACTCTCTAACATCCCAAGGCTTTCCAATGTCGGTATATGAAAAAACCGAGTTGCAAAGACGTTCTAGTTCTGCATTTTCTTATACCACTCTAATTCTCTTGGGTTCATCTTACATTTATTTGGTTGTTCCATTCTAGAAACACTTACAGGTAATTGAATTAGAATTCACAAAGAAATGCAAAGAGAACGACCTTTCTGTTGCAAAAACCGCGGGGGTAGATGACTGGGCTGCGGGGGCGTGAGGCGCAGGGATGGTGGGCAGAAGGCGCAGGGGCGGGCGAAGACATCAGAGCGAATTTTTGTAGCTTCGTTGTGGCCGTTTCTAGGTTTTCCTTCTGTCTGTAGTCAATGCTGGTGGTGGTTGGTGGTGGAGTAGGAGAGTGGTAGATGGTGGTTAGATTGGAGGTGGTGGTTAGGTTTAGGGTTAGGGTTGGTGAGATAGAGGGTTAGGGGGGAGGTGAGTGCAGACAGTGGAGGTAGGGGGGTGGCGCAGGAGCGGTGGTGTTGTTGGGTGGTGGCGTTGGGGGCGCGTTGGTTGCAGCATGAGGGAGGTTGTGAGTTGTAGTGAGGGTTTGAGCGGGGTACAAAGTGAGGAGGTGAGGTCGGGGATAGAGTTAGGTGAGATGAGAAGAGAGGGAGGTGGGTGGGGTATGTGTAGGGAGTTATTTTTTTATTTCTAATTCTTTCTTTTATGGGTAAAAAAGCAAGGACGGTGACAAGGTAGGGGAAGTCCTAGGCCCAGCGCCGGGGGCGACACTGGGGGTGGCCTGCCAAGGGTGTCACCGCGGGGGCGGGGGTTTGTCACCGCAGGGGCGGTGACAGCGTAGTGCTGGTGCTGACCCAGTGCCGGGGGCGGTGCTAGGAGCGCAGTGTCACCGCAAGGGCGGTGATATTGGTCCGTGGGGACGGTTTTCTTGACAAAAGCTCCTCTTTTTAATTTCTCGGGTTGCCTCCCAAGCAGCGCCTTTGTTTTACGTCGTTGGCTCAACGTAAGTCCTTGATCATGCTTCTATGTCCTCTCCTGGATCAATTTCTTGAGGTGGAGAGCTTGTTCCTTCATTTCCTCCCATGATCTGATCGTTCTGTTCCTCACTCCCTTCTAGTTCTTCTTTGCCCGTTTTTTTTTTGAGAACTTCTCATTCCGTGCTGAGCATCTTGTAAAATGGGAACAACAAGCTCTTGGCTTGGGTTTAGAAGAGTGGGCCCAATGGCCAATTCATCATGCTTGTTCACATCAACATTTGGATTGTTATCATAGGAAGAGTTTTCCATAGGCATAACACTATTAATGGAACACAACGAAGGAGTGCTAACGGGTTTCTCAAAATACTTAAACATGTCAAATTAAATAACCTCATCATTAAACTCCATAGTAATTTTCCCATCAACATAATCAATTTTTGTTCTATCCGTTATTAGAAAAGGTCTACGTAACATGATTGTGTGCATGCTATTTTCCATATCAATGACAAAGAAATCAACAGGGAAGATCAGTTTATCAAGTTTAATAAGAACATCTTCAATTACACCCTTAGGGTGAATGATAGATATGACATCAAGTTGCACTATTGTCCGTGTTTCATGCAAAGGTCCTAAGCCTAGAGATTGATAGATGGAGTAAGGTATGACATTAATGGATGCACCTAAGTCTAGCACTGCTTTGTCAAAGCGAGTATTGCCTATGACAACAGGAACGCTTACCATACCCGAATCGCCACACTTTTCTGGCATTTGGGTTTGGAAAACCGCGGACATGTGCTCCTTCTTAAGCAGCTTTTTGTTTCCCCTTTAGCTTCTGCTTCCTCTTGATGGTACACAATTCCTTCAAGAAGCAAGCATAATTATGCACACTTTTCACGAGTTTAAGGAGGGGAATGTTTACCTCGCATTTTGAGAAGGTCTCAAAAATTTCCTTATCCTCGATTACTCTTCTTTCCTTGAACGCCTCAGGGAAGGGGGCTGGTGGTTTCTCAGTATAGAGTGGTCAAAAGTTAGGACGAACGTAAAGATCCTCTTCTGAAGCATCTTTTGTGCAGTTGGCCGCAGGGGCGGTGAGACTAATCCGCGGGGGCGGATTTTCTTCAGCCACAGGGGCGGTAGTCTCCAGGCGTAGGGGCGGTTGACCAACAAAAGGTTGTTTAATCGTCCCTATTTCTTCATCCTTCCTTATCAGCTTCCCACTTTTGAGAGTAATGGCACATAGACTCTCCTTGGGATTTCCCACAGTCTAGGAAGACAAATTCCCCGAGGTCCGAGCTTCGATCATGTAATTTCATCAGCCATTTACCCCACTTGCTTCTCGAGATTCTTAATGCTTGATTCCGTGCTCTGCACATGAGAAGAAAAATTCTTAGTTAACACGTGAAGTATTTCCTTGGTTGAGTAAGACTTACCTTGGCGGGGTTGATGGTGTTGTTGGTTTTGTTGATCCCTCCACCGGAAGTTCTATTGATCACGCCATCCTGGAATATAGTTTTGAGCGTAGGGGTTATTCCTGGGACGCTGTTGCTGTTGATGGCCATATCCCATGGCGTTTACCTCAACAGTGTCATCTTAGACTTGTGGGCACAAGTCCGTGGGGTGGAAAGGATCGGCACATACTCCACACGCCTTCAATTTTTGTGGAGTTCCCATCAAAGTAAGTCGTTTCACCATTTCCTTTAGCTCAACTATTTCTTGTGACAGTTTTGGACTGTTGGGGTTGTTGGTGTGAACTCCTCTTTTGGTAGAAGACCAACCAAAGTTTCTTGTACCTTCCGCCATTTCCTGCATTTTTTCCATAGCAACTTCAGGGGTAGAATTCAAGATATTACCTCCACACGCGGTGTCCACAATTCTTCTTTCACTATCTAACAATCCGTTGTACAAGTACTATACAAGGTCCTGTGTGGAATAGCCGTGGAAGGGGCAACTTGACCTCAGCTTGGCAAACCTTTTGAAGTACTCGTAGAGGGTCTCGTCCGCCTCTTGCTCAATATTGCTTATCGCCTTCTTCAAACTGTTGGCCTTCTTAGCAGGGAAGTACTTCTCCAAGAAGGCTTTGTGGAGGTTTTCCCAAGTTTCAATGCTCCCCGATGGAAGATGGTTGTACCAATTATCCGCCACATCCTTGAGGGTGAAGCCGAAAGCCCGCATCTTGATTTGTTCCTCGGTGACGTTTGCCGGGTTCATGCTCATGCAAACCGTGTGGAACTTCCCTAGATGCTTGATAGGGTCCTCTCCTCTCAGCCCATGGAAAGATGGGAGCAAGTGGATCAAACCCTGCTTGAGCTCGAAGTTGACTCCTTCCTCAATTTCTGGTATGGTAACCGCAAGCGGATGTTGAGTCAAATTGATAGCATGAATTATAGTCTATATTTTGGGGTTTGTTTGGACGTTTTATCTTTCATAATCTGCATGTTTGTATGTATATTATGTGATTTTACTACCATTTCATCTACCTTTGCGAGAATCGAGGTCTACACCTAGTTTTGTTGTAATCGTAGCTAAAATGGCACGTTTCGCATCAAAAAGGAGCAAAAGGAGTCATGAGTCATTTGGAGCTACATTGAGGAGCATAAGGAACCATCCAGGGAGCATAGTCATGGATTAAAGATTTACTTTGGACCAGTTTTGAGAGATTTCACATTCAGTTGTGACTCACCTCGGTTGACCAGAGATTCATCTCGACCGAGGTGATCCAGAGACGCCGACTCGACCGAGGCGAACACCTAGGACGCGGCGAGAATATTTTATTCTTGGCTGAGATCTTTTAAAATTGGAAAGTGATCTTATATTTTTGGGCTTGGCTCCTGGAAGGAAGAAGGTCTTATATTTTACCTATTTTTATGGGAAAAGATCTTTCTAAGATATTTTATCTTTGGAGGGTTATTTTCCTATAAAAAGGGTTGGATTTCCCACAAATCCGGGATCCGCTATCACCCCCGCTTATCTCGCATACACCCCGCTTACACAAGAAGATCACGCAGCAGCAGCAGCCTACTCCAGTTGGGAGAGATTCGAAGAACCTTTTTGAAGGTTGAAGGAAGATTGAAGTCTATAGCTTTATAGCTTTTTGGAGGGTTTTGTAAGATTGTCTTCAATTCCCTCACTTGTTGTCTTGTCTTGTTGGATTGCTATCCAAGGAACGCTTTTGTTGTGATATTTGATTCAGTTATTGAAGTCTTTTCATTAAATTCTTCTTGTTCAAGTATTCACTTTCTTCCCATATACTTTAATACTTTCATAATGATGATGAGTGGCTAATTTCCTTGTGTGATTCTAGGGTGATTGGCTGAAGGTTGTGGGAAAAACAATGATAGAATAATCTTAGATTCCAGTAGGATCCTGAAAGTTCGAGTCTTTATCCTTAACCCTAAGCATCTCGTTCAGTCGATGAACATCTCGGCTGGGGTGGAAACTGGCTGACCGAGGTGACTTATCTGATCCATAACTGAGAGTTAAGTGTTAGAGTTTGCCAAATCCTATTCTTATTACACCTTCCCTGGTTCAAAGCAAGCTTAGGATGAGACTTACCCGGTAATTCCTTAGTTTGTATACCAACGATCATAAGTGTAGGTAATAAAGGTTTATCCTTTATTGGGGTTTGAGTGTGCTTCCATCCCATCTTTGTGAGTTAGCCTGAGACTTACCCAGTAAAGGTTGATTCTATTCCCTTAGATGGTGTGTTAGTTTGAGGTTATAGTTCTTTATCTTGATTCCTTGAGACTTACCCGGTAATTGGAGTTACGGTTTAGGATTAGTGAGTAGTGAGACTTACCCGGTAATCTATTCCACTTAGTAACACCTTCCCCACGCAAAAATCTCAGCTTTGTCCGCTTATCTATAGATCTTGAGTTGGAACCACAACCAGATGCTTTAATCCCTAGAATTGCATGTTTGCTTTATTGACTTCTTATTCATCTTTGATTGTGTTAATTGCTCTTGTGGTTAGTATTCACGAAGCTTACCGTTATTGACTTTGTTTCACCGAGTCCCTGTGATCGACCCCTGGAATTTTCTTGCTTTTTACTACGATTGACCCGTACACTGCGGGTTCGCATCCTTGTTTTAAGCTTAAGTCTAGGGTTATAAATTTAAAGCTTGCACACACCGTTTGGAGCGAACACAAATCGGGCTGCGTAATTTGATAGAGAGTGCGATTCGCTATTTCTTCTTGATGTCAGTGTTGTCTTCATTGTCGATTGTACGTTCTCCCAATTTCTGGATCAAAAGGCGCAAAATCTGAGTTAGTAGCATGGGCTTGAACCATGAAAATGGTCCAAACCAATAATTGATAATCAAAAATAAAAATAAAATTAAACTTAAACTCCCCGGCAACGATGACAAATTTGGCAAGGCTAAAAAGCTATGGTTGTTGTATTTTAGATTTAATCAAAGTAAAATTCTGAACTTTACACTTAACCGATTGTATAGTGTAAGTAAGGGTCGAACCCAAATGAGTTATTGTCAAAGTTTTAGTTAGATTCAATTACCAACAAGTAACCAAAAGGGGGGGGGGGGGCGGGTTGGATTGTAGAATTAAGCAAGACAAAAGTACATAAACAACAAGTAAAGATGGTGATAATATAAATGATTTGGACAACTATACTAGGTTGAATCTTAGCATGCATTCAACTTGGTTGATTCTTTTTAGAAGCATTCACCCAATGTTCTCATCTTGATCTTATTTATGTGTTAAGCCAACCGGCATTAACACAACTTAACTAGCTTATTGATCCGTGAACCAACAAGATCAAAACACAAGTTAGCATTCAAATAAAGATAAAGAGATACAAAGAAGATAAACAACCCGTTAATTTTACTTTGTAGCTATGTTCCTTTCCCTTAGATAATTACAACCAGCTTTTACCTAAGGGTTTTCTACTAGATTAAGGAACCAAACCCGGAATCGATTAACCCTAGTCTTTTGCATGTAATTGTACACTTAAGGTGATCAAACTAAATGAGAATGGACATGCAAGTATAAGTTAAAGAGCAAGGAAACATAACACAAATGGATATTGAACTGAACTTCTATTATAAAGACTTACAACCAAATTTCATACAACTTTAATCAATCCAATGTAGCAAGGAAGCTTACAACTCCATACAAATGGCACTTAGACAAAATAGAGCTTTTTTAGGGGAAAATGAGGATGATTATAGCAATCACCCAAGGGCTTTATTTATACTAGAAAATACAATAAATGGGAGTAAAGAGGTTGTGTAAATATCCACCATTAAGGCCATAAAACGTTCCATCTTCAATTTAGCCGCGGGGGTGGCATGGCAGGGTCGCGGGGACGAGATCTTTAATGCTCTGGAACGTCTGACTGTTGATCTTCGTGACGTTTCTGATGTTGATCCCCAGGGGTGGCCAATTGTCATAGCTGGGGCGGTGACACAGTCACTTTGGCTTTGCAGGTTTGCATGCAAGGACGCAAGCATAGGCGCAGGGGCGCTGAAACTTGTTCTTCGGGCTGAGTCACCACAGGGGCGGCCAGAAGCTGCCGCGGGGGTGGTGCAAGAGCCTTCCGGGCGCAGGCCAAAGCGTTGACTACGGCGTCGTACATTGGTCTTTAGGGGTGTCACCGCAGGGGCGGCTAGGTGACGCCGCGGGGAGGTGACACCCTGCTCTCCGGGCGCTGGTTGCGTCGTTGGAGGTGTAGTGTCACCGCAAGGGCGGTGTGGCACCAAAAAGGTGTCTTTAATCTTCTTCTTCTCTCAAGTGTTGCTAAACCCTTTGTTTTACTTCATTTTTGGTCTCTTCATCTGGATCATAATGTTTGCAACACAATACGACTCAAAGACACTAAAAAGACTCTAAAAACTACCTAGAATGATAGTGATTCCATCACGTATCAGCCAACAAGGCTAGGATTTGGGGAAACTATAACCTAAGCTCATGAACATAACATGAACGGATAAACAGAGAGAAATCTCGGATTATTCTTTCTCAAATCTCGGCCGAGATTCCTGAGATCAATCCGAGATCGGTAGTTGTGTAGGTTAAACTCAACCTTCAAGATCCAATCTAACTTAAAGGTTCATTCTATCATCATCTATACCACAACCATCAACTAGTCACACTAGAATCGCAAGAGTTTTATCCAAGTCATATTTAAATTATCAAAGATATATAATAACAAGCAAGACATAAAACCGAAATGAATAAAGAAAGGGAAAAGAATAGTTAGCAAATGGTCTTCGATTATCAAAACTGAAATAAAGCAACAATAAAGGTTCGACCTTGTGTTCAAAACAACGAAAACTGCAACTAAGTATCTCCCTTCAAAAACTAGGGTTTTGGGTAGGCCGTTTTCTCGATATCTCGGATGAACCCAAAATAAATCTTGGCCGAGATATATTTTATTCATCCGAGATTTGTCTTCTGTTACGTACTTTCTTCGACTCCTTGCTTGCACTCCACTTGCATCCTTCTTCTTATGATCCATGCTCCTCTTTTATTCTTAAATGTAGTCTAGTATGTTGTCCTCTTGACTCCTTGTACTTCCATGCTTCCTTTTGATCCAAAATTCACCATATTTCCTACAATTACAACAAAACTATGTGTAGACTTCCATTCTCACAAAGTAGGCAAATAATAGCACAATTGATATGAATATATATCCATGCATATAAAACAAAAGGAAAATATATCTAATATGCATGCCTATACTAAGGTCATAATTCATGTCATCAGATCCCACCGGCCGACAAAGCTTCAGTGTACCTCCTATTCTTTCTTGGGTCGGCGTTGGTGGTTGACAAGTTGATCAAACAAATTCGTCCTCGGTTGATTGACTTGGTTAGAGATCATGAGAGGACAAGGTCCTACGTATGTGGCACGGGATTCCTCGCTTATTTATACAGGTTGGTTTATACAAAAATCTTTTAGTTTTTTTTACGTTTTATTATGAATTAAACTAATAAACTCTAACTATATTGTACATGGTGCTAATAGACACTTCACATCATAGCGTCAAGACTATTGGAGGATGCACGACTCTCTTATAGACTATTCTCTAATTCTAATGTAAGTTTGTTCTGTCTATTTACAACTAACGCCGTGTATCCTTTTTTGTAATTAAATATAGTATTAGATCTACGAACATTTCCCATCACTTGGGCCTGCAACAATAGAGGATCCCGGTTTGCATAGATATCTTCTTTAGGCTTCGAGATTGGTTGCCTTGAAGACCCCATCATTGAGTGTAGAGAGGTTGAGGCTCATCCGTACACATATCGATCATATGAGACCCAAGAATTTCAAATTATGTCGTATCAAGACCAAAATTTGGATATCGAGGGTGAGTTCAGAGTCTCTAGATACAAAGGCATGGTGTATATGTTGTCGAGCCCTACATGCCGGATAGGGTCATTTGACAGTTTGGATTTGTGCAGCCTATCCCTCGGGCACGATCACCCCATACTTAGAGATGTGCCCAACTGTTGGCGGTCGGGGTTACAAGATCCGCTTCCATCGCGACGATTATAGAATGAGAGACTAGGCAATATGACACGAGCCTGGTTTCACGTGCGGGCCAGGGTTGATTCCGGCTATTGTTCCATGGAATGTATATGATGACTATATGTCATGGTTCAGTGATTGAGGTTACCCATTTCTTTTTCCAGGTTTTTCCATCTAAATCCACTAGTCGATCACCCTTTTCTAGTACCTATGTCACATACTCGGGTATGTTTTCATTATCTTTTGTCCCTTAAATTTCATTTTATATATCTAACCTTGATTCATTTTCTCACAACGACTCCAGATTCTCCTCGGACACATTCGTAATCTTATATTCCGGATGGAGTCATCGTTCCAAGATTTTGGGTTTTTTTGGATTATGGGTTCAATTCAATCTCCACACATAATTTTTAAGGGAGAATTTAAATACTTATGCTTAAATTTTAATGCCTTAAAATGATGTATTTTATATCAAATTCATGGAAAATATATACAAGTATCCACTTACGAAAGGAAGAGGATGAAGATTCGATCATTACAATTATTCAATGACAAGTAATATTCAAGGAAGAATCAAAGGGAAACTTCTACTCGTGTTTCAACTCAATTGTGCAAGATGGTAAGGTAAGAGAATAAGTCCATCTTATATCTATTAAAGCAGAGGCTTTTTGTCACGTATCAACACGAAATTTCTCTAAGCCTACCAAAATATTTTTTTAAGTTAATTATTAAGTTATATATTTATTAATCAAGAAGTAAATATTCTTTCCATGTAAATCTTATCTAATCTTTTCTAGTTTTTATAATAATAAATTATGCAAATTTTTTAAAAATATGTTAAGTTTGTTATTTATCAATCACTCTGATAATTGACAAAAAAAAATATATTCTTTTAGAAGTTAGTTTTTTGTAAGCAAATCTTATCTAAACTTTTTCAATTTTTGATAAGAATACATTATGTAAATTTTTTTAAAATTAATAGTTAATTATTTATTAATCTATCGGATAACTGACAAAAATTAATTCTTTTAGAAATAAAGACAAAGGGCATCCCATAATCTCATAAAGGAATGAGTCAACATAAAATACAAAATACAAGATGTTAATGTAGTAAAGTATTAGAAAATAATCTCATTCCAAGAGCATAGAGTTCCACTTCATTTTTGTTACATATAACTGTGCTCGAAAATTAGAAAGATAATTGTAAAAGAATAGAATTTCGTATATAGAAAATATATCTTAAATGATAGATATTATAATGTAGATACAAAATCCAATCCTTGATGTTGCATATGTTAATGATATGGCTCTAAGAAGAATAAACAATGATTATTTATAATTTATAATCCTTATCAAAATGATTGTTATTTTACTGTTAAAATTATACTAATCAAGATAAATCACCGTTTCATTCATTTTATCAAGATTTAATAAGAATCATGTTGTTCAACCATAAAAAAGGCATAAAATTTTGAAATCTTATATCTATTAAAGAGGAGCCTCTTTTGCCACGTGTCAATGTTACATTTATCGAAGTCCAAAAAAATTATTTTTACAATAATTTCTAAATGTTAATATAAATTAAAAATTAATTTTTTTTTTGAATATTCAAATAAATATTTTTACAAAATTAGTTTTTAAACTTTTACTGATTTTTTTTTCATCAACTTTTGCAAAAATATTTTAATAAATATTTTTACAAAAATAGTTTCAAAAAATATTTTTACAAAATTAGTTTCAAAATATAGTGTTGAATATAACTTGATAAAAATTTAAAATTTAATACACATATTATTTTTTGTTAATAAATTTATAAATAAATATAAAATATTTTATAACAAAAATTAACAACACCCGTGCATTGCACGGGTAGTACACTAGTTTAAAGTTGTTGTAGCTAACAAAGCCTCGTATTGTTGATTGTGGATCACTGTTCTTGTAAGATACAATTGCATCATTTTTCTACTCGTAGTCCAATAGAGGATCAACTTCATCTCTTACATGCAAACTGTAACAGAGAGTTAAGCATGCTTATATGAGAGCAATTTCAAAATGGGTGACCTCTTGGAAAGTTTTTGTTAACATAGATAACAACCAAAATCCTTATAAGTTAATCACAAATTTTACGGGGTGTTACACAAACCGACAAACGACCACTTATGTGTGGTAAACACAAACCACATTACTCTCATCACTACTAAAGTTTTATGATCTCTCACAGACATAAAGTCAAACTAAATTGAGAAAAAATAACAAACTAGAGAAGTAAAAATGCATCACCTCACTAACATGTATACAAGACAAAACATACACACACTGAAAAGTCAAAAGATACATAGTATTAAGAAATCACCGGCGGATTGTTTATTGACCTCTTTGGAACGAGGTAAAATGTAGTTGTTTTGTGGCAGATTGGCTTGTTTATTGACTTCTTTGATATGAGGAAAAACATAACTATTTTTGGCAAACAACTCATCGTGTCATTGTAGTATGATGCATAAATAAAATCTTTTAAAATGTTAAAAGAGTGAAGGTGAATGAAATCACTCAATTTAAATTGTTGATTTTTTAAACACTTTGAATTGTTGTTTTTTAAATACGTCTCTTTCCTCAATAAATTGCTTTACACTAAACACACACAAACCTCTAGTTTAATAGATTCAACTACATGAATGATATGAAAACGGATTCTTATATTGCTACATCCTCAAAACAACATAGAGAAATACCCCTTCTAGTAGACAGCACGAGTAAATCACATATCATATGATTTGACTCCGCTACATCCAAAGAGTCATCCCTCACAAAGTAAACTCCCCGGTTTTCTCACATGCAAGTATGCCACTGACTGTCTTGGCACAAAATAAACAAGATACTCTCTATGTGATGTTGAGTGCAAACTTGTCTCATCAAATCAATCTCATTCCGGAACAAGATCACCCATTTAGTGCATTCATTCTGCCTTCTCTCAGCATTCAGAAGCTTGAACTCGACCCCTTGTTCCTGATCATAAGCACCATTTCAACACTAAAAACCGATATATAATCAAAAGAGTGGGGTATTGCATGATTTCATAACCGAGCTTTCAATGTCATAAGCAACAAAATGAGCGCTATAAAAATACATTGATATGATTTTTTTTGGTGGGAAAAATACATTGATATGATGCTAGTACATAGGTTGCAACAAAATTGCAAGAAGAAATTGAGATGACATAAATATAAACCAAGCCAAAAACAAGTAAAGCTTGAGTGAAATCTTTTGACAATGTTTCACGTAGGAACGACACATAAATGGGAAGTTACAATAAGTAAGAAAGAGAGAGAATCAAGAAGCGACTACAATTAAACAAGCATGTAGAACTGCATCATCTAGTATAAGGGCATGTAATACAATTTGAAGAACAATACGATACAACAAACACAAAACATTAAGGGATTATCCCGTATATTGGAATTTGGAGAAGAGGTGCTCAGATGATGATCACAAGTGAGGATTCACAATAGTTTTAGTACATAAATAACATACTTAATCCATAGATGCCCACATACTGATGAACAATCCATGTTATAGGAGATAGGTATAACTATATCAACCACTATGACAATACATGGTCCCAAATTTTCATCCAAGCATGCCAATCACAATCATAGTTACGAAAAAGCAAACGCAAAATGCAGCAATCACTACGAACCTTCAAGTAAGCAGCAACCTTGTCCTTGTCGGTGAAAACTTCAATAAACTCAAGACATGAGAAAAACATAAGAAATTGTTTTACTAAATATCAATACAACAAGTCTTAAGGAAATCTCAAGATAGAAAATTAAACATTGATATCACAAGAAAATACATCTACAAGATGTGCATTTCAATCGATTTAGGGGTCAGGTGATGGAATAGGTCCCTTGGATTTCGTTTAAGATGTTATCAATGGCATTTGAATTTGCCCCATTGGAGGCCATATGGCATAAATGTATAATGCATGAGTCCAAGTTTTGATTGATTAGTGTACGCTACATTCCCTATCAAGAATGCTCCGTGTATATATCATTCACAAAACTGCATAGGCAACTGACTTAATCAGGCTATAACAATGCACATGCATGGTCATGGTCCTTGTGCAGTTGTGATGTGCTAACTAAAATTAACCAGCTTTAAGTAAACGTCATAAGTCAAAACCAAGTCCAAGATAGCTTCCCTGACAAAGAGAAAGTTGCACTTTGTCGTTCAGTAAAATCTAGGGTTCTTCAACTTGCTCATCTTCTTATCGGGTTCTTCGATCAGCGGAATAGGAGACACGAAAGATAGGTAGAAGAGAGAATTAGGAATGCGGTAAAGGAAGGGAAAGAGATCTGCATGTCTAAAGGAATGTTTCATGCTCGTTGAAGAACCCGAGATTTTGCATTACGGATGCAAATTTCGGGTCCTAGGAATCCTGCTAAGGAGCTACAAAAATCGGTGTCTCACGCAATCGGGTAAAAATGGCTTCTTTGGTACGTTGTAGGATCTATCTATGCTCTTCATCATCAAACTACAACCTGTAATGTCGTGACAACGTAGTTCTTCTACTCGCTATATGCCGGATGGGTTCGAGGGGGATCTCTTGAACCCTTCCGAACTGACATGCCACCCTATCAGGATGATATGGCTCCACCATTTGCCCGACTCGCATCATACCCCTGTACATAGAAAGGCGTACGATGACATGATGTTCGTATGGAAACCATATCACCTGACTCGCGTCCAAACACTTGAGATGCTCCCTGTAACGAAGCAATCGATCAGAAGAAACCTCTAATGTCCGTCCGGTATTAAAATGGGCCCCGATTGGGTCAGGTTGAATGTTAGGGTCTGTGGCGATGCGCGCTTGGAAACACGGGCAATGAATGGAGATTCAGTGTTGTATATAAGAAAACATAAGTAGTAGTAAATTAATGTGAATTATAAATGTGAAATTAGTAATGTACTTACCCCAAGAAGAGTGGTGAACCCGACAATCTGCGGCGTTTCACTCCGGGCGGCCTCACCCAATTGTCTATAGAGGTAAGCGAGGGTGAGGGTTCTCCATGTTGTTGTGGCCGTTGCGTTGTGGTCGCGCACAATATCAAGGTAATAAGGCCTGACCATGGAACCCGACAATCCCTTTCCTTTTATCGTGGCCGTTGGATCTTGTTTGCACTGGCCGTTCAATCCCAGAGCGAGTTATTTCAAACACCGCCTGTGTATATATCGATAAATCTGTGTTTCATTTCTTCCAACAAAACAATCTAAAAATTCTGAGTTGAGAGCTTATGCGAAAAAGGAGTTTAAGTCGTATTAGAGATAAATGTCATTTACTTATCGGTAAAAGGGAAGTTCAAGTCGTTCCGATGAACCAAGTTCGAGTCAAAATCGGATATGTTAAAATTTGTAATTTATTTTTGAAAAAATAGGGGAAATAAGACCCTTGAAATTGACATTATGTAAACTGGGCCTCTATATATTAATAATAAAATAGGCCTGTAAACTAGAAAGTAGGATACTGGGACTTCTACTGATTAGATGGTCACTTTAATTCAAAAAGACGAATTAGGGTTTAATATTCCATTTGGAAGATTTCAATCACCACGGTACTATTCTCCTTTTTTGCCTCCTCCTTCCTTGCCTCTGAACCACCAGCGATCTTCCATGCCTCTGAACCACCATCGCCCTCTTCTTCTCCCTCTCCTGAAACCGTCGACCCCTTCTTCTTCCTCCCCTGAAACCGCCGTCGTGTTCTTCTTCCTGCCCTGAAATCGTCGCTCTCTTCTTCCTCCCCTCTGAACAACATTCGCCCTCTTCTTCCTCCCCTGAAACTGCCTCTCTATCCTTCTCTAAACTCACAAGGTTGAAGAACGCTTGGAAACCTAACCAGAAAAAATACAAAGTTTGAAGAATGGCGTCTCCCTTCTGCTCAGATTCCGGCGCCCTCTTTCAGTCTAGGGTTTACTCATGCCGTCATTGAGGCAGAAGAACGTAAGATGACCGCCGATTCCGGTGAGGCTATAGTTCGTGAGGAGGCTAAAGTGTTCGAGTCTGCCATTGATGATGAATTGGTAAGTCGTATTACCCTTGAGTACCATCAAATGAGTGAGCACTTTGGGTATGTATGTGCACCTTGGGTATGTATGAGCCTTTGGGTATGTAATATGTATGAGCAATTTGGGTATGTATGAGCACTTTGAGTAATGTGTGAGCACTTTGGGTATGTTTCTTGGGTATGGATTGAGTAATTGATTACTCCCTAAATGTATTTACTATGTTTTTTGGATATTGCTTTGAAATGAGTAACGTGTGAGCATTTTGGGTATGTATGAGCACTTTGAGTAATGTATGAGCTGGGTATGTTTTTTGAGCAATGTTTTTTAAGTAATGTGTGAGCACAGGATTGGAGCCAGCAACCACCAAGCTCCTCGGTCGTCTTCTCCCTCGAGAGCCACCAAGCACCATGGTCGCCTCGGTCGTCTTTTCCATCTTACCCAAGTATGTAGGGAAGATATTTTGCCGGATAGGTGGGTAAGCTTGCACTGGATAAGGTTGTTTTTTTGGGGAGAAACTTATGTGAGAATGTTAACACAATTTTGGTTAACAAAATTGGGTTGTTATTTTTTGGGTATGTTATGTACTTATGTGTCATCTTTTTTGTATGTTGTATTACGATTTATGTTTGATTTTCCAAAATTTCGATTTCAATATTGGGATATGCACTTACCGTGTTCGATGTATTACACTGACAACCATACAAACAAACCACTTACCCAAACATATCAATATCTTACAAAACACTTACCCAATCATATCAAAGTTGAGTATATAGATTTGTATGTATTTTGGGTAATAATTACGTACATACCCAAAAAATTACTACACTGACAACCATACAAACAAGTCACTTACCCAAACATATCAATATCTTACAAAACACTTACACAATCATATCAAACCTGGGTATGTGAATTTGTATGCATTTTGGGTAATAACTACGTACATACCCAAAAACAATTACAGGAAACCAACTTGGGCCAACAATTCCCTCCAAAAATGTCAATCAAATATGTCATCAATCAACCCAATTTCTGCACAACAGTCAGCAGTCATCAATCAACCCCTTTTTAGCTTTTTTGTACTATGAAAAAACTAGCCTGCAAAATAGGAGCTCATTTTTTCAACTTAATTTTAGGAGGCTCTATATTTCAACTTTATTGTGTAGAAGGCCTAATATGCCAATTCAGCCTTTATTTTTTCTGTACTTTTCATCTTATACTTATTATTTTCAGCTTATACATATATATTTTTTTTTTGACTAATTTGAACTTAGTTATATTTTCCCATTTTAGTTTGCTTAGAAAATATTAGTCATTTTTAACATGTGGTTCATGAACCATAGTTCTCTCTTATGCCTTAGTAAATCACCGTGCATTTAACATCCCTCTAATATGAAAATTATCCCTTCAGTTAACCAAAACAAGAATAAAGCGTGTTACTCATCATTTAACTGTAGTTTGGTCTCGGTTTTGGTTTTGATTCGCCTAAAAAAACTTAGGCATGTTCATGAACCATAATCACCATGAAATCAAAAACACCCTCAGCTCGGTTGACAAAATAATCTCTGTAAAAATTATTACTTCAGTTAACCAAAGCAAGAATCAAGCCGCCTGCAGATTCACAATAGATAAATGCAAAAAAGGAACTACAGTATCCCTCAATTGCAACCAAAGATATGGAAAGCCTTCATCGGCCTCATTTGTGATGCTCAGACAAAACTAAGCACACACATCACCATGCACCTCATTCAATACACAGTGAATTTTGCGAGTCTATATGAATTGCCAAAAACATAGGAAATAAAGGTTATGACACAAGGTGAGCCGTTGGAATAAGCCAGGTGCATGCAACATTAGGAAGTTTCGGGGGAGCAAAGTGTGGTGGAAGAAGTCTACTGGACTAATTGATCTGAAGAACCTAAATACTTGACTGTTCAATCAATCTTATAGGTCGTTGTTTGGATACGGAATCAAAGTGGTTTGACGTCAACGATGACGTTTAGTACCTTACTCTCCAGCTTACTCTCGTCAACCCACACAGAACTCTGTCGACGAATAAGCTCGTTCTTCTCACTTTTCTTTGCTTCAATCTGGCTTTGTCTCTTTCTCCAATACTCAAGCTTCTCTGTTCTCTCTTTCAACTGCATTATTTGAAATATGAAGTAGTTTAGAATATCCATCCATCCATCAAACAAGACAAGGAGAATGTATACTTCAGCAAAGAATTAACATCACTGCTCGTAGTATTGAGGAAGCATGATGCTTACCATCCAAGACGAAAAAGTAGAAAAAACAGCAGACCCCTAACAACTTCATGATTGTAAATATAAGGCTTACTTTTTCCAACTTTTGTTGGGGGTGAAAGGGAAAATTTGACAAGAAATGTAATAACTGAAATTACCCGATAATCAACTACACAATTTTTACTCCACGAAAGTAGATATATATACAAGAAATGTGCACGTTAAGAACAATTCAATTAGTCCATTCCTTCAGATCATGAAGGTCATAAATACTCAAAACGCTTGTAAAATCATTCTGAAATTACAATTTTTAAGGCAAGTTTCGGACAGAGATTACTAAAAATTATGACAACAGTAGATGACCAAAGGTTAGAACCATATGTTCTTAACTTGCATAAAAACTACTAGAAATAACCTCAAAAATCATATAATAACATATCATAAGGTGAATAGTAGCAACTGGCAACAAACAAATCCAAAATTCAATTTGGACTCCGATTACAACACATGTTTCTTCAACAGATGCACAACTCCATGTTTTGTAATAGTCCATGTAGCACAAGAAAATCAAAATCATTCAAGAAAATTGTACACAACCCACAGCAAAGTTCTTTGACACTACCCGGAACACATAGCCCTAAAGCCTATAATCTGCTAACATTGACCAAGTACCGTGGTAATGACCAAAACTGATGTGCCAATTAATTATAAGCAGACAATTTGCACTAATCTATAGAATATCCTCATTCAATTTAATGATGTTTGTTATCACAAAGCAACTAGATGTGCTACAAGAAAATTCTAAACTAAGTGGAAGTGATTTCATCGGACATTGTCCTGTCAGGCTGGATTAATTTTAGATCAATGATCGAATTGGATTTGTTGTGTTTGATTAGAATTGTTGCTTCTGTTTTTTCTATCTTCTTCTAGCTAGCTTGAAATAGAAATACGGGTTAATGTCTTGAAGATTCAGTTGGAAATCTACACAGGTTTCCCCCTAAAATTTACATTGGATCCTGAGAAGACTGTCATTGATGATTTCACGCAGCTCAACCTCTGAAACTCGCAATGATACAACAATTTTGCACCATATCCACATCAAGGTTATTTGACACCATCCACAAGATAACAAAGCTATAAAGCCAATATTTTGTTAAGCTTAAATCAAAGTAACATTTTCTATAGCCAAATTTGAGGTCTTTCCAATTTATACTCTAGGGAAAGCCCCATAAAAAATAATTAAAGAAAAGCTAAACAACGAAATCTAATGGACTGTTTCTAAACGGTATTCTAACCTGTGCCCTTTGGGGTAAAAAAAATTAACGTGAAAATTATGCACAAATGCACATGATGATATCTTTCATTCCAGTTTATGATGTTCAATTACAAATCGGAAATCAAACCGATGTGTTAAGAGGGAAAGAAATTGAGTGGAAATGATCCTTTTTTCTGTGTGTGTGTGACGTAAAGATGGATTAGAGTTATAGTTATAGTTATAGATTTGTGATCTATGTGTATTTTCAATATATTTTTAATCTAGGATTGTTGAGCTCAATTTCTAAAATTTTCTCAATTTGCATTGAATCCTCAATATCGGTGTAACACTGTGATTTGTATCGACAGACCAGGCTCTGGACAATACATTCACTAGTCCAATTGATGATTTTACGCTTCACGGTGATACCTACTATCGATTTTGGTGATGACCAGTATAAGAGAAAAAACCCTAAAAATGCGAAGAATAGTACCAGAGTTTGACGTAATTCCTCCTCAAAGACTTTGCGCTCGGCAGCCTTAGCCTCGGCGGCAGCAGCTTTGCTTTTCTTCCTTTCCTCCCTCTGACGCTTGATTTCCTCTCTCTTGGCTTCGTCTTTCCGGAGTTGTTCCTGCTTCTGCAACTCCATCTCGACAATGTATCCCTTGCGAGTTTCCTTCACTTGCTTCGCGTATTGACGACGAAGCATAGCCAGAGTCGCCTCCGCTTCTTTCGGATCTCTAGCCGGCTTCCAGCTCCCGACGAAATCGTTCCGTTCCAGGTAGGAGTGGTTGCGCTTGTGATCGTTGTGGTGAGAAGGCCTTTCGGAGAATCCGGCGACGGAGGAGTTCCATCGCTGAGAGAATAATAGAGCAGTAGTCCTGTTCGAAGAGCTGCGAACTGCGCGTGACAAGGCCGTCGCCATCTCTGTTGATCGCTGAGAGAATAATAGCTTCACCGCACCGGCTAGGGGTTTAAGGGACATATAAGAAGAGAAAGTGGTAATATTTCAAGAAACCGCCCAGAATATATGGATTTTCCCCAAACAACACTCTTTCATCTAAAAATCCATCCAACATTTTCAATTGTTTCGACAAACCACCCGAGCAATCTTTTCAAATTTTCAATTGTATTTTTTATAATAAACTATTTTTTTATAATTCTTTTGAAAGGAAAACTAAGAAAATAAACCATATATAATCATAGTCTTGTAAAGTGCTAAATAAGGGTGTCTATTCCATCTTTGGTCTTATTCCTTCCTTCTTCTTGTGAGAGTCCTAGGGCAAGTCTCTCACATAGTGTTCTACATGTTTTGTGGAATGTACTGGTGTGGGAACGATCGGTGGGATTAGAGAAGTTGTGGAGTCTAGTACGTGTTGAACATTGAAGTGTGAGCAAGATCCGTCAATGAGCACGAAGACCCTTAGAGAATCTCCCTATGTTGTTCGCCTGCCCTCGCGCCTCTCGCCAGCCTTTATCGCGCCTTTCCGCCCCGCGCCTTCACCCAGCCGCGGTCCCGCCCCTTTCCGCCCTCGCGGCCCTCTTCCCCCACGGCCGCGTCTCTTGTCCAGTAAGTGTCTGAATCCTTCGTTTTTTACCTTCTTTCTATCCTAGTATGATCTAGTGTTAGTATCATGACTCTTTTGAGATCTTCTAGGATAGTATGTTGGTTGGACCTTAGGGAGCATATTGGTTGTCGGATTGAAGGATTTTATGTAGTTGCTTGACCCTTTTGAGATCTTATAGGATAGTGGTTGGTTTTCTAGCAAGGTTGGGGTGTGTGACCTAGTAGGTAGTGGGCTAGTGTTGTATCCTAGCATGATAGTGTTGAGCTTATGGGATCTCAGAGTCTAGGGATGATATCCTAGCTTGAGAGTTTAGATGATCTTGTAAAGATTATTAGAACTAGAAGTATAAGGAATTTTAGAACGTGAGAGTGATATTGATTATGTGCCTTGTTGGCCAGGTTTAGAGTATCTTCTTACAAGAAGTGGAGTACATTTTATATCGAGTTGATCTCTTGAGACAGGTAAGTCCTCGGAATTACTTAGCTAGCTTCAGTGTATTAGTTTGATGTGTAATGGTAGTGTGTGACTATTTTTTATCGTTATAACGTAAAACGGACTAGGATGACCCTTATGTGTATTAATTGGCCCAAGTGTATGATAACCGGGTGGTGACCACTTGTCCAGTTCTACAGGAGACTGGGAGGTGATCTGCAACTATCCCAACGGGTACACGGTGAGATGCATCGGGTCCATTATCGTTGGTACAAGGAGATAGAGGTGAGTTTCGAGAGAATCTCGTGCCACAAAATAAGTTGAATTAGTATATGGGATAAATAAGTAAAAGATAAGAACTGGATTGTGTGCAAGCATGTTGTTGTGTTTATAAGCATCTTATATGTGTATGTGCCGTTACCGTTTTTCTAATGCTTAGAATGTTATCTAACGGTTTTATACCGCATGTGCTTATGCCTTGCAGGTTAGGGATGCCGCCGAGTGACTCGGAGGAGTGGGCATCTAGGGTTCCCGTACATTATAGGACGGGGATTTAGGATTTTATATTATGTTCTGTTGTCGTATGTACTTTCGTATATTGGATCTTTGTTGTTTTGAGAACTCATATGGAGTTTCCGCTTTGTATCGTATTTCGGATTATGTCACATTGCTTTCAAACTATGTTGGTTTTGCCTTTTATTTGTGTCATGTTGCAAGATACGGTGAAATTGTTGTCAGGCTAAGGGTCGGGGTCCATTGTGAGGTCTTTGCCCATAGCACTCCGAGTCCCACTGATTTAGGGTGTTACAATATGGTATCAGAGCCTTAGGTTGACAACAATGGCACTCGTAATTTTAAAAGGGCCAAATAGACAAACAAATAGATACCGCAAGGGTTCTGAGTTTTCAAAATGAATTTTGTTTTCAAATCACGAGTATAGTCGGGTTGAAAATAGAATGAACGGGGCCACCACTCCTTCCATAGATCTCGGCGGCTTAGTTATTGGATTATAGTTATCTATGTGGACTTTAGTTGCTTTTATGGACTTGATGGATTTTAATTAGGTTTTCTGGACCTTATATTAATATAGTGCTTTTGGAATTTAATATGATATTGTGATAGCATAGTCTTATATATACATCATAGGGATATCAGATGACATGTACGAGAGCTACAACCTACGTAGGACCAGGAAGGGGTAGACCTCTCTTCCTCCTACGGTCCTGAGACGGGGACGTGTAGGTAGAACTCCAGTAGCGAGAGGTCGGGGTTATTTTTATTGCGGATCCGCCAGCTGTGGAGGTGACCGAGAGCGTTAGTCCCAAGGTTTTGGATGGGGTTGTTGCTAGGCCCGGAGCACAAAGATCATAGTCGGTTAAGTCAGGCTGAGTATCCATAGGAGCATCCGAGTACTGAGAGTACGTTCAGCGGGTTGAGGAGGCATTTCAGGTGGGAGTACCACCCCCAGCACCGCCGGTACCCGGCAGATCGGTGGAGTTTTCACAAAGGGTGACCCAGGTGAAAGTTATACCAGAGAGAATTGCTCCGACAATAGTTGTCGAGGTCGATAGGGTGAGAGACGAGAGGAGGTACCCGAGACCGGATTATTGGTTGAAGGCTTTCAACCAGGTGCGTGTACCCACATTCGACACGAAGGTGGGGCTAGAGGTGTAGCATTGGATAGGCCACGTGGAGTCCGCTTTAGAGTCGATCCTCTGCCCCGAGGATCGACAGGTGGAGATGGTCCAGACTTTGTTCCGAGATCAAGCACAGTATTGGTGGAGGATGGTCCGTGGTAGGGTCACTAGTTTTGCACAGATGATTAGCCTCATTCAAGAGTTACTGCCTTGCAACATTGAGGAGGGATAGAGTGTAGGACTTCTTAGAGGCCGGATTTGAGGATGTCTCTATAGTGAAGGTGATTAAGAGATTTAGAGAGGAGTTGGAACTGTTGGGCCCCGCCGCACCTCCAAAGAACCAGCACGTGTACTTATTTCACGGAGATTGAGGGAGTTTACCCGTGCATATCTTGCGGGTTTTTGCTACGACTCCCTGGCAAATTACTAGGACCGAGCCTCAACGTATGAGAGAGACTGACCGGGTACGAGAAAAGCTACACGGATAGGGGCGCCGGATAAGAGACATAAGACCGGACACGCCAACACAAGTATGGGAGTTGGAGGATTTAGGCGTGGTCAAACACATGGGCGTTCCATCAGCCAGTGCAAGCCTCGGAGAAAGGACCATAGTGTCATAACTGCGGTGTGGTGGGACATATGTGTACCGATTGTAGGAGGCCACCAATCACTTGTTTCACTTGTGGCAGGCCCGGACATCGCTCTACCTTTTGCCTCCAGGGCAAGGCAATATCACAGCAGGGATCCTCACTTGCTAGCATTGCAGGTGGTGGACCGAGGCCACCTCAGCGCCAAACATAAGGTCAACAACAACAACAAGCTCTAGGTTATCCCCATCCTTAGGGTTCATCCCCGAGCCCAGGGAGAGGTAGAGGACGTGGTGGCGGCGCCACAAAAGCTAGGGGTACTCAGGCTAGAGTTTTTGAGTTGAGGAGTGCAGTCGAGCTGGCGGCACCCGCAACCACATGTACTATTCAGATTCACGACTTCCTTTTCAAAGTATTATTCGATGCGGGTGCTACGCACTCTTTTTTTTTTTCTGACGATTGTGTAGATAAGTTGGCCTTAGATACGGTAAAGGGGAGACCTTTCATTATAGGGTTACCCGATGGGGTAAGGTTAGTGGTACCTGGGAAGTTCACGGTTGTCCCATTCATTTGGGAAATCGTGATTGGTTAGCCGACTTCTACGTCATGCACTTAGTGCATGAAGAAGTAATATTAGCGATGGACTGGATGGACCGCCATCGAGCTGTTTTGGATATTAGTAGGAGGACTGTGACGGTCATCACAGAGGCAGGGCATGAGGAGATTTTCCAAGGTTGGGACCTCCGAAAGACCGGTACAATCATTAGCGCGGTTCGAGCCTGAGACTTATTGGCTAGGGATACGAGGCCTTCTGGTGTTATGCCATGGAGGAAGAGGAGGCAAGTCCGTCGTTGGAGGAGATTCCCATAGCAAATGAGTTTTAGGACGTGTTCGGCGAGCCACCCGGGTTACCACTGTAGAGGAATTTAGATTTCGCCATTGAATTGGAGCCCAGTACGAGGCCGATCTCCAAGGCTCCATACCGTATGACGCCTATCGAGATGCTTCAGTTGAAGAAGCAGCTCGAGGAGTTAGAAGAGAGAGGCTTCATCCGCCCCAGCATTTCTCCTTGGGGAGCGTTAGTACTCTTCGTCCGGAAGAAGGATGGGTCATTGAGACTATGCATCAATTATCAAGAGTTGAACAAGGTAACCATCAAGAACAAATATACGCTGCCCCGTATCGATGACTTGCAAGACTAGTTGTAGGGGGCCACCGTGTTTTTGTATATTGATTTGAGATTTGGGTATCACCAGCTGAGGGTGAGAGAGGAGGATATGCCGAAGATGGAATTTCGGACCAAGTACAGTCATTATGAGTTTGTCCTGATGCCACTCGGGCTCACGAATGCGCCCGTCGTCTCCATGGAGTTGATAAAGGCATCTTCATCGACTTCTTGGACCAATTTGTAATAGTTTTCATCGACAACATCTTCGTATAATCTCGGAGTAGAGAGGAGCATGCGGGACACTTGAGGACGGTGCTTTGAGTCGTACAAGATAGAGAGTTTTACGCTAAGCTCTCTAAGTGCGAGTTCTGGATGCCGGAGGTGGCCTTCCTTGGTGTTCACCTCAAAGTGTGCGTACAAATAAGTTTTAATTATAAAACTGAAACAAAAGCAAGCGAACCCGTAGTGTACAGATCGGCGTAGTTAAGCAAGTATTCCAGAGTATCGAACTCAGGGATTTGGTGAGTCAAATTCAGTTTCGAATAATCGAGCAAGTAAAAAGTAAAAAAGCTTTGCAAATATTGGGAAAAACAACAACCCTAAAGATCCAGGTGTCTAATTGTGGCAATCGATTCAAGATATTCTATAAGTATAAGGACAGAGTTGAAGTTGCAAAGGTATAACTAAGGTAAGGTTATGTACGGTGAAGTTCCAAAACCTTATATGTCTAACCCAAATACTCTCTCTATAAAGGTTGTTGAGGCTGCAATATAGAAAGGATCTAAGGACAAGAATTAATCTCAAATACCCATGCCCAAACCCAAGGAATCAAAGATAAACTAAAACGGTTAAGGTTGTGACACTCGAAACCAAAATAGAGGATGTTGAGTCTCACTACTACCTAGGAAAGGCAAGCCAAGACTAGGTTACACGTTGGATTAAAGCAAAAGTAAAGGTCGTAAAACAGGGAAAATCACGGCTAGATCTTGAGATTCCACGGCCGTGGAACTCAAGAACATACTGTGGTTTAGGGTGTCGACAAGGTTTCTCGCACTCTCAGTGTCCAATCAAATTACGATCGATCTATCATCATCTAAGCCACAACTATCAACCCTTCACCTTAGAATTGCTAAAGGGTTTTAGCCAATAACCATCATCATGATATCAAAAATCAATTTCAGAAGAAAGAAAGATGAAAACCCTCGAAAACTCAATAACAAATCAAAGTCAATCTCGAATCCGAATAAAAAAAGTAGTATGTTTATGAATTCAGAAAATATAATAAGAATCTTCACAACGATCTTAGGGAACAATGAAGAACGGAGTGTCAATCCGTCTCCAAAAGTGAAAACCCTAAGAAAATCTCTAAAATCACGTCTGTCACAATTCCCCAATCTTCTGAAATCTCCAATCCTCAAGGTAAAATGAACCCTAAGCAGCCGTCTTCAAAGCTCTAAACGAAGATCCTCAAAACTCCCTTCTCAAGCCTTCTTATAGGGCGAAATAGGGTTACGAGAAAGCCCAATGACGTTGTTGACATAGCAAATATGACACGTCACAAAATCATGGAAATCACGGTCATGAACAAATTTCCACGGCCGTGGTTTAGACCGTGTAACTTTCTGTTGTGCTTCAAACTCACTTCCACGATCCCATTGCCAAGCCCACGGCCGTAATTTAGGGCATGGTTCTCCAAATTCTTGTGAAAGCCTTTATTTCATGATGTTCTTCACTCGTGCTCCTTCCTTGGCCTCTCCAAAGCATCTCTTTGCCATCAAGCATGATCAAATACTCCTCTTCTTCCACATTTTGCTCCAATTCAAGCCTTTATTCACCTATAAACAAAACAAAGCTAGTGTAGATCTCTATATCGACAAAGTGGATGAATGAGCTCACAAATGCCTCAAACTCATATCTATGTACACATAAAAGAGGGAAAAACAACTAAAACAAGTGCCTAAAATATATTCATATTTCATGCTAACAAAATACCCCATACTTGTCACTTGCTTGTCCCCAAGCAAGGTTTTCAAAGGCTTAGAACATATGGTAGAATGAAATATGAATGCAAAACAAAGCAAAACAATCTTTTGGTAATGTGCTTCTAATCAATAGATCATCCTTAAACCTTGCTTCATTCATCCTTGAAAACATTCATGCACATAAACCAAAATATACAAAGCAAAGGAACTTCATAAATTGCCTAAACTTCAAGACAAACATCAAAACCTTCAAGTATTGTCAAAATCAAGCATGTGAAACTTCAATTTAGATCACCAAGTCAAATAATACTCTTATGATCTCAAGGACTTTCAAGTAAGGTCAAGAATACAGAAAATGTGGGAAACTTGTAAGGGAATGTGATGTATGAATCCGGGAAGAAGGAACAACACAAACCTTTTCTTTTCACCATTTGAACTAACCACCAACTTAGAGCTTTGCTCTAGACTTTTTGCACATAATTTTTCGACTTTACTTTTGGAGTTATGGACAGCGGTGCACAAAAACCGAAGCCTAGGAGATTGGCGTTTCTCAATTTCGAGATGCCTCAAACCGTTGATGCACATACCATAATCCATTAGGAATATCGCTCAATCCGACTTTGGCAAGACACAAACACCCGGCTATGTGAATGGTGCCGAGTTACTCATCGTCATGATTGACTTCCCCAAACCTAGAATTTTCTACACTTTGAATTCAAACAATTGCTTTCATGGCCCTCCCACATCAAACATGCCAAAATCAACTCTTCCTAAATCATGGATAGGTAAAGGAGGAAAATATTTTCATTAAGGGGCTAAATGATCAAAGAAAGAAGTAAGAAAATCGAGGTGCCTTAATCATTTTATAAAGAAGTATGAGAACTTATATTGTGATTTCAACCTTCATTTCTCAATATGATTTAGATAAAAACCTTCACATTATGAAATTTGCAAGAAAGGATAAACAACATACTCAATCTCTTCACAATTCATGATCTAATTCAAGCATACAATTGCCATCAAAAACTCATTCCACAAGTAGTTTTCATCATAGAAATCATCTCTAATCTTAGAAGCACAAAATCTTTTCAAAATTTTCAAATTTTTATGGGTTTTTCAAAGCCTTTTTCATGCAATGCAATAATGAAACGTGTGACAATGAAAGGAAACATGTAAGTGTTCATAGTCATAAGCAAACAAAATGAGTAGAGTTATTACAAACGATAGTCACACCCCACCCCATACTTGAAATACACATTGTCCTCAATGTTCAGAAGAGATAAAGAAAAGAAAAGAAACAAAGGAAACTCACTAATGGCGGTGGAGCGGCTCTAACCGGCGGTCATCCAATCATCATCACTGGGAAGGCGGCGGTGGGAATGGATAGAAGTCCGAGCTGAAGTTCCGCCCAAACTGCTGGCTGTAGACGTCCCTCAAGATACGGACATTCTCCTGGCGCTCTACGCCATGAGCCTCTTGTCGGACCTCCAAGTCTCCTACTCTCCTCGAAAGATCATCCGCCCAACCTGGAAGCTGTGAATACCAAGGTGACGGTTGGCTATACTATGAAGGTGTGTCCTGAGGAGGGGTCGGTGCCACCGGTGGATGATCATACCATGGAGGAGGAGCTCCCATACATGATAGTTGCTCACCATACCAAGCGGGTGGATTCTCCATCCATGTTGGCCTCTCACTCACACTAGCCCTGCGTGAAGAAGAGGAACCAGAAGGTCTAGAAGGTCGGGGAGATCACCTAGGCGGCTCCGGGAAGTCGGCCAGCTGGTCCGGGAATGTACCAAAGTCATGCTCAGCACCTCCTACATCATGATCATCTCCTCCTCCCATCTCCTCATCATCATCCCCAGCTGGGACCTCATCCGGCACATATGGATGTGCTACAACTCTATTAGCATGCATGGATGCGAAGGTCTCCTTCCAATTTTGGCGGCCTAGCATGATGGAGTACTCGGGAAGCCATGGGATACCTCTACCACCTCTCTCCTCTCATGGCATGGCTGTGGTAGGTGGAGCTTGGTGGCGGGGAAAGGAATACCTCTAGTCATAAGCCCGTTGAGACCCAAAGGTCTCGCCGCTATCCTAGTACAAGCGGAGTAGTCTATCCCCAACTGTTTGGCGACGTGAGTCACCATACCCCCATAACCTATGTTCCCAGCCCTTTTGTTCTTCAATTTGCTAATGGTTGAGGCAAGAAGGGTGGCACAATCGGCGGATCTACCGGTAAGCATACAATAGAGGAGGAATATCTCATTGGTCTTGATCTTTTGAGGGGTCTCTGTCCTAGGGAAAAGACACTCCGAAAGGACTCTATGGGCTATCTTCAAGGCTAAATGGTAGATGAGCTTAGCCTTGGTGTCGGCCGGTTGCCAACGGTCCTCACTAGCATAAATCATGGTTATATCCTCCCAAAAATCCTTAGCATACACTCCCCCGGGAAACCTACCATTGAAACTCTCATGGAACCCAAAGAAGGTTCCAAACTGAACTGTGGAGAACTCATAGTTCTCCTCTATCAACCTAAAAGAGACTGTTCGGTTCATGTGGCTATGCTCAAAGGAAGTCACAAACTCCCTTGTTATCTCCTCATAGGCATCTTCCCTAATAGCGGAGAAGATGATCAATCCGGCTCTATCCAAGAGCCAAGTTAAGTCATTCACAACATTGAGCTCCTCAAGCTTCTCTAGGACAAGATATTTAGGTCCTATGATTGCCCTCATTCTTTTCTAAAGCTCCTAGGTAATTCTCATGAATTCTAGGGATTTTAGGAGGTGGTGGTGATGGTGGTTCACTAGGAGGGGGTTGGGAAGAGGAGGAACTATCATCCTTTCACTTCTTGTTCCTACTAGACTTCCTTCTAAACATTTTTCTCAGCAACAGAGAAAACCACGGTCTGTACTTACGGAACCCGTGGAATTGGTCTGTCTCTCTTAAATCTCAACAAATCCACACCAAAATCAACAATCACTGTCCTAGACTAATTCCAATTCCAATTTCGTCCAGTTCTCCTAAAATCTTGCGAAGAAATTGAACCAAATTGACAAAGAAGAGAAAAGGGAGTAAAACCTAGGTTTTGGATTTGAAAAATCCAATTTCCTTCTCCAATGTGGATTGTTCACTCAGTTTGATGCTTGGATCTTGTAGATGATTGAAAATGCTCCACTTTAGGTTGAAGAATCGATCGAATCGGACTCCGAACGAAGAATTACGGGATGAGGAAGGGTGGTGGCGATTTCTGGGCGTGGTTTTGGGCATGGAATGGGTATTTGGTTGTGTTTTTGTGAAGGAAGGTGGTTTATATAGTGGCCGTAAAAATTTTGAAAACCACGGTCACTTGAGGCATTCCACGGCTGTGGAAATGTACGAAACCCGTGGTTTTGATGATTTGTGTCAGATTTTGGGAAATTACGGCCACCTGTTACTTCCACGACCGTGGTTTAGGGCGTGAAAGTCTCTGTTGTGTGCCAAAATCCAAGTTTCGTCAATTCCTTCCAACTTTTTCTTCCTTTCTTTGCCCATTCCTTATTCCTACATCCAAAAACATAACATACCGGGAGGTATCGAGGGGAAAACAAAACAAAAACAACTAAACTAAACTAATCTAAGAAAGAAAAACAAAAATGCAAATGCAATACCTTGGGTTGCCTCCCAAGAAGCGCTTGTTTTGGGTCCGTAGCTAGACCGTTCCTGAGTTTATTCGAGGATAATCCGAGCGATTTCCTCAACTGGGAGCTCCGGTGAATACTTATTAAGTCGTTGCCCATTCATCTTGAAACTTCCGCTCTTTTCACCCCATACTTCAACTGCGCCATCGGGAAAAATACGTTTAATTAGAGAAGGTCCAGTCCAACGAGATTTAAGCTTACCTGGGAAGAGACGAAGTCTCGAATTGAAGAGGAGAACTTGATCTCCTTCTTTGAGGTCCTTTGGAATGATATGCTTATCATGCCAACGCTTCACCCTTTCTTTGTAAATCTTTGCGTTCTCATAGGCGTTCAAGCGGAGTTCTTCAAGCTCATTAAGGTCCAAGAGGCTCTTCTCGCCCGCTTCCTTCATGCCGAAGTTCAACCACTTCACAACCCAGTACACTTTGTGTTCTAGCTCCACCGGGAGATGACAAGACTTCCCATACACAAGATTGTATGGTGTTGTACCTATGGGAGTCTTGTATGCAGTCCTATACGCCCATAGCGCATCATCTAGTTTCAAAGACCAATCTTTCCTTGTCTTTGACACCGTCTTCTCAATGATGCCCTTGATCTCTCTATTCGAAATTTCCACTTGCCCACTTGTTTGTGGATGGTAGGGAGTGACGATCTTGTGAGTCACCCCATACTTAGCTAGTAGAGCTTCGAATCGTCGGGCAAGGAAGTGTGAACCTCCGTCACTAATGATGGTCTGTGGTGTCCCAAACCTTGGGAAAATAATTCTATTAAAGAACTTAACAACAACCATGGCATCATTAGTTGGAGATGCAATAACTTTAACCTATATCGAAACATAATCTACAGCTAGAAGTATGTATTGGTTTCCACAAGATGATGAGAAAGGTCCCATGAAGTCGACTCCCCAAACGTCGAAGATTTCCACCTCCTGAATGTTATTGAGAGGAATCTCATTTCTCCTAGATATATTTCCTGTTCTTTGACAAGCATCGCAACAAGAAACAAAGGTTTGCACATCCTTAAATAAAGTAGGCCAAAAGAATCCGGATTGCAATACCTTAGCGCTAGTTTTATTGGAATTAGCGTGTCCTCCACAAGGTAGTGAATGACGAATGACGCTTTGCATTTCGTCTTCCGGAACACATCTCCTAATGATGCCGTCGGGACCTCTCTTGAAGAGTAGAGGTTCATTCCAAAAGTATTGCCGGACATCCCTAAAGAACTTCTTCTTTTGTGCATAGGATAATCCGGGAGGTATTTCTTGACAAACCAAGTAATTTACAAAATCAGCAAACCAAGGTTCGTTACCTCTAGATATTTTGTCGATGCACTCCTCTATGATGTGTAAGTGCTCATCCGGGAAGGAATTATCAATAGGTAGTTCACCGTCTTCAATGTGTGGTAGACGAATCAAATGATCCGCAACAAAATTTTCCGAGCCTTTCTTGTCGCGGATCTCTAGATCAAATTCTTGTAGGAGAAGAATCCATCTGATCAGCCTCGGTTTCGCATCCTTCTTGGCAAGTAAATACTGGATCGCTGAATGGTCCGTGTATACAATCACCTTCGCACCTACAAGATAAGAATGAAACTTTTCAAATCCATATACAATGGCTAAAAATTCTTTCTCCGTTGTGGCGTAGTTGAGCTGCGCTTCATCTAGCGTCTTGCTAGCATAATAGATAGCATGGGTTCGACCTTCCTTCTTTTGCCCCAACACTATTCTAACAGCTACGTCACTTGCGTCACACGTAACCTCGAATGGGAGATTCCAGTCCGGAGGTTGGATAATCGGGGCTGAGATGAGAGCTTCCCGGATCTTATAGAAAGCATCTAAATAATCTTGCGAAAAATCAAAAATTGCATCCTTCATCAATAGATTAGTTAGCGGTTTTGAAATCTTAGAAAATTCTTTGATAAATCTCCTATAAAATCCATCATGTCCTAAAAAACTTCTTATCCGCTTCACCGAAGATGGAGGAGGAAGTTTCTCTGTGGTCTCTATCTTAGCCTTGTCTACTTCGATCCCTCTACTAGAGATCAAGTGTCCTAGTACAATGCCTTCCTTAACCATGAATTGACACTTCTCACAATTAAGAACTAGGTTAGTGTCTTCACACCTTTGTAACACAAGAGAAAGGTTAGAAAGACAATTATCGAATGAGGAACCATAAACAAAAAAAATCATCCATAAAAACCTCCATGATTTCCTCAATATACTCCGAGAAGATGGCCATCATGCACCTTTGAAAGGTGGCTGGGGCATTGCAAAGCCCGAATGGCATCCTTCTATATGCAAACGTACCCCGCGGGCACGTGAATGTGGTCTTCTCTTGATCGTCCGGGTGGATCGGAATCTGGAAGAAACCACTATAACCGTCAAGATAACATAAATAAGAGTGTTGTGCTAACCTTTCAAGCATTTGATCAATCAATGGTAGCGGGAAGTGATCCTTCCTTGTTGCATTGTTTAGCTTGCGGTAGTCAATGCACATCCTCCATCTCGTCACGGTTCTTGTAAGATGAGCTCATTGTTCTTGTTAGTGATAACCGTCATTCCTCCTTTTCGGGACAACTTGAACGGGGCTCACCCACTTGCTATCGGAGATAGAATAGATGATACCTGCATCAAGTAACTTAAGAATTTCCTTCTTGACAACCTCCTTCATGATCGGATTTAACCGTCTTTGAGGTTGTCGCAAAGGTTTAAAATCTTCTTCCATTAGAATCTTGTGCATGCATAATGATGGTTTAATTCCTACCAGATCCTCTATGGTATAACCTAAGGATTTCTTATGTTTCCTTAGAACAACCATTAGTTTCTCATGTTCATCTTCACTTAAGTCGGAACTAACAATTACGGGAAAAGTAGAATTAGTTCCAAGAAATGCATACCGAAGATGTGTGGGAAGTGGCTTCAATTCCAATGCTATTGATGTTTTTGTTGAGTCTGGAGGTGTATCCGATGCTTCCTTAGAAGTCTCTAAGGGTGTAGGAGTGATTGAAGAAGACTCAAGAGCATTTGTGGAAAAAACGGAATTGTTCTCAGAAATTCCCAAAATTACGGTACCACTGTTACTTCCACGGCCGTGGTTTTGGGCGTGGAACTCAATTACGGGACCACTGTTACTTCCACGGCCGTGGTTTAGACCGTGTAACTTACTGTTGCTCTCAAAATAGCAGTTTACGGGTAGTTTGGGAGAAAACACGGCCGTGGAATAGCACGACTGACCGTGGTTTCTCACGTTTTCTGAGCCATCGTAAAGTTTTTCAAACTCTTCCTCTTGTACTTCCTTTAGCTCTTCCAAGGCTCCAATCTCCTCATTGCAATCCTCTTCCTCTCCCTTTTCCATGATGCTCATGGTTATGACCTTTTGCAATGGATCTTTGAATAGAATCGAGCTCACTTCTTCTCTAGACGCTTCTTCGTCATAGATGTTGAACATATCCTCTTCAAGAGTTGGCTCTTTCACAAAAGTTGAAAGAACAAACTCAACCTTCTCTTCTCCTATGTCGAAGTCTAGTCTAGCATTCTTGCAATCCACCATACATCCGGATGTTGCAAGAAACGGTCTTCCGAGTATGATCGGAACCGGACAATCTGCAGGAATATCAAGCACAACAAAATCTATTGGAATATAAAACTTACCGAGCTTGACTGGGACGTCTTCAATGATACTGACGGGACGAGTTATGGATCGATCTGCCATGTATAACGTCATCTTCACCGGTTTAGGTTCACCTAAACCGACCTTCCTACACCACGAAAGCGGAATAATGCTTACGCGTGTGACTTCTCCCACTCCAATTGGAATGCAAAATGACCCCGGATCTCTCAGCTTTGGGGGCATCTTTTCCGTCATTGTTTTGATGAACTCTGAAGATTCCGAACTCATCTTGACTTCTCCAAAGTCTTCTAGCTTCCTCTTGTTAGAGAAGAGCTCTTTCAAGAACTTCCCGTAAGCGGGCATACCTACAATAGCATCAACGAAAGGTATATTAATATGGAGTTTCCTTATTAGTTCAATGAACTTACCAAATTGCTTGTCTAAACACGCTCTTGCTCTAGATTGCGGGAATGGTAGAGGAGGTTTATAAGCTGGAGGAGGAACATAGACATCTTCCTTCTCCTTCCCCTTTTCTTTCTCCTTCTCAGTTGGTACTTCTACAAACTTCGGTTGCGGGTCGGTAGTTATCACACCGCTCCTAGTTATGATAGCCATCATCCTTCCCTTTGGGTTACCCTCCGTCTTTCTTGGAAGCTTCCCTTGATCTCTAGGAACTTCTCCGGCCTTGCTGAATACTTTATTTTCTAAAGCTTTATGAGCTTTATCAACCGAAGTTATGTAGCTCTCCAACGTTTGGAGCTTTCCTAAGATCGTCTCCAGCATAGGATCAGGCTTCTCCTTCTCCATCTTGTTTGATCCATTTGATGTTTGCCCCTGACTTTTCAAAGGAGTAGAAGAAGATGGAGGTGTTAGTGAATTTCTAGAATTTGGATAGGAATTACCGGAATTTTGTTGTTGGTTGGACCGCCAATTGTTGTTGGAATTCTTATTGTGTTGTTATTCCCATTGTTGTTCCGGTTGTTGTTCCTATTCCCTTGGTGGTTGTTGTTGTTGTTGTTTCCTAAGTAGCCAACATCTTGCTCCTTTGGCTTTTGAAGGCCAGCTCTAATGATTTCCTTCAACTCCTTGATTTCGGTGTTGAGGGAGAATATTTAAGTTTGCGCAGCTTGTGTTAGCTTAGCTCCCGGATCCCCTTGATTCCGGCTATTTGGATCCACCTTCCGGTGGGAATACTTCTCAATCACTTGGGCTTTGCTTCTCAATGAAGTCCCAAGCATCATCTTCTCTCATGTCCATAAATGTACCACAAGAGAGAGATTGGAGATTGAATTGTGTTTTCACATCCAACCCTTTGTAGTAGATCTCCAATAATTCTAGCTTTGAAATGCCATGGTATAGGAAATCCAATAAGAGATCCTGAAATCTTTCCCATGATTGAAACAAACTTTCGTTATCTTTCATAGAAAATGCATAATCTTACCTCTCAACTCCGCCGTCTTGGATGGCGGAAAGAACTTGGTGAGGAACTCCGAAAATAGATCCTCCCATGTGTTAAGCCTTCCAGCTGGAAGAGCTTGATACCAAGCCAAAGCTTTGTCCTTCAAAGAGAAGAAGAACGGTTTGATCTTGTAGTTGTTGTTGGTAGCCCTCTTCGGCTTCAACGTCTCCATGAGAATCTCAAAATTCTACAAATGTTGGTGTGGAGATTCAACACTAGTTCCACCAAATTGACTTTGACAAACCATGGTGATAACTTACGGGAACAAAATGAATTCCTGGATATCCTCACCTCCAAAATTCACACCTAGACGGCGTGGTTGCTGAATTGGATCCATTCTTTGCCCAAGAGTTTGTGGTTCTTCCCCTTCATGAGCAACTCTCACATCTCCAGCGGGAATGCGAGGAACAACCGGTGGTCTAGGGTTGTTACGAACGGGATGGATCACCGGATCAATGTCCTCAAGTGGTGGCATATTATCATCCTCATCGTCGGATGATTCAACTCTAGTGGACTTAGTTGGTTTCTTGACCTTCTTCTTCTTAGTATCATTCATCTCCAACTTTATATCCATCATCATAGCCTTGAGCTCATCCATTTGGAATTGATGACACTCCAATTCTTCCATACGAGCCTTCTCACTCAACTTTAGTTGAAGTTGAACTTCATCCAACTCCGCTTGGATGTTTCTCTCATTGTTTTCAGCCATCTTTTTCTCTTTCAACTTTCTTCTCAAAGTTTTCTCAAGTTCTGGATCGAAAGGAACTAGATCTTTGGTAGATCTAGTCTTTCGCATATACCTAACGAATCTGCAAAAATCACTCAAAAAGATATATCAAATAACAAGAGCAAAGCTCCCAAGCTCGACAACCGAAAACCAAAATTGGCTTAGACCAAATCCCCGGCAACGGTGCCAAAAACTTGTTCGCCTCAAAGCGTGCGTGCAAATAAGTTTTAATTATAAAACTGAAACAAAAGCAAGCGAACCCGCAGTGTACGGATCGGCGTAGTTAACCAAGTATTCCAGAGTATCGAACTCAGGGATTTGGTGAGTCAAATTCAGTTTTGAATAATCGAGCAAGTAAAAAGTATAAAAGCTTTGCAAATATTGGGAAAAACAACAACCCTAAAGATCCAGGTGTCTAATTGTGGCAATCGATTCAAGATATTCTATAAGTATAAGGACAGAGTTGAAGTTGCAAAGGTATAACTAAGGTAAGGTTATGTACGGTGAAGTTCCAAAACCTTATATGTCTAACCCAAAGACTCTCTCTATAAAGGTTGTTGAGGCTGTAGTATAGAAAAGATCTAAGGACAAGAATTAATCTCAAATACCCATGCCCAAATCCAAGGAATCAAAGATAAACAAAAATGGTTAAGGTTATGACACTCGAAACCAAAATAGAGGATGTTGAGTCTCACTACTACCTAGGAAAGGCAAGCCAAGGCTAGGTTAAAGCAAATCTTTAACTTTGGATTAAAGCAAAAGCAAAGGTCGTAAAACAGGGAAAATCACGGCTAGATATTGAGATTCCACGGACGTGGAACTCAAGAACAGACCGTGGTTTAGGGTGTCGACGAGGTTTCTCGCACTCTCAGGGTCCAATCAAATTACGATCGATCTGATAGCATGTATTATAGTCTATATTTTGGGACTTGTTTGGACATTTTATCTTCAATAATCTGTATGTTTGAATGTATATTATGTGATTATATTGTCGTTTCATCTACCTTTACGTGAGTCGAGGTCTACACCAAGTTTCGTTGTAATCATAGGTAAAATGACACATTTTGGATCGAAATGGAGCTAAGGAGCAAAGGAGTCATTGGAGCTACATTCAGGAGCTTAAAAGAGAACTCAGGGAGCAAGGAATTAATGAAGAAGATTTACTTTGGACCAGATTTAAGAGATTTCATATTCAGCTGAGATTCACCTCGGTCAGCTATAGTGTCACCTCGACGGAGGTGATCTAGAGGAGCGCCCCGACCGAGGCGAACACCTTGACACGGCGAGATATATTTTATTTGACTGAGATCTTTTATTTTTGGAAAGAGAGATCTTATATTTTTGGGCTGGATTTCTAAAAGGAAGATCATATATTTGGGAGATCTATTTTGGAGATAAGATATATTTTATTAGGATATTATCTTTTTAAGATATTATTATCTTTGGAAGATAATTCTCCTATATAAAGGGTTGGATTTTCCACAAGTTCAACCATGCTTGGAGGCTGAGAACAACCAACAAAGAGAGGATTTTCTGGAAGCTTTGAAGAAAGGAAGGAAGATTGAAGATCAATCAAGGAAAGATTGATAGTTCGGATATAGCTTTTGAGGGAATTTGTGAGACTTTCTTAAATTCCCTTTTGTTTGATTGTCTTGTTGGATTTGTGATCCAAAGAACGCTGATTTGTTTAATATTTGATTCAGTTATTGAAGCCTTGTTGTTAAGGTTTTTGTGTTCAAATATCCATTCTCTTCCCATATATATGATTATTGCTTTTATGATGATGAGTGGTTAATTTCCTTGTGAGATTCTAGGGTGATTGGCTGAAAGTTGTGGGAAAAACAATGATAGAATAATCTTAATTCCAGTAGGACCCTGAAAGCTCGAGTATTTAACCTTAACCCTAGAGTACCTCGCTCAGTCGATGAACATCTCGGCCGGGGTGGAACTTGACTGACCGAGGTGACCTTTTTGATCCGAAACTGAGAGTTAAGTGTTAGAGTTTGCCAAATCCTATTCTTATTACACCTTTCCTGGTTCAATGCAAGCCTATGACTTATTATGCATTCTATGATTTTATGCAAAGATGAACAACTTTCTTATATTTATAAAATGTTTTGATCATATCTTGATTTTAAATGCCATGAAGCATTCTCTTAGAGTGATCTATGAGTGGAGCACACCACCAAAAATGTTTTGAAATACTTTTCATTGATCTTTATGACCTATAATCCATTCTATCTTGTACTTAAGATTTGGAACTTGCTTGGGGACAAGCAAGGGACAAGTATGGGGTATTTTGATAGCATGTATTATAGTCTATATTTTGGGACTTGTTAAGACGTTTTATCTTCAATAATCTGCATGTATGGATGTATATTATGTGATTATATTGTTGTTTAATCTACCTTTACGGGAATAGAGGGCTACACCAAGTTTCGTTGTAATCGTACGTAAAATGGCACGTTTTGGATCAAAATTGAGCTAAGGAGCAAAGGAGTCATTGGAGCTACATTCAGGAGTTTAAAAGAGAACTCAAGGAGCAAGGAATTTACAAAGAAGATTTACTTTGGACCAGATTTAAGAGATTTCACATTCAGTCGAGATTCACCTCGGTCAGCTACAGTGTCACCTCGACCGAGGTGATCTAGAGGAGCGCCCCGACTGAGACGAATATCCTGACACGGCGAGATATATTTTATTTGGCTTAGATCTTTTATTTTTGAAAGGAGAGATCTTATATTTTTGGGCTTGATTTCTGGAAGGAAGATCATATATTTAGAAGGTCTATTTTAGAGATAGGGATATATTTTATTAGGATATTATCCTTTTAAGATATTATTATCTTTGGAAGAGAATTCTCCTATATAAAGGGTTGGATTTTCCACAAATTCGGCATCACCGCTTGTTTGGAGATAAAAGAAGCTACACTTAGGAAGGATTTTGGAAGTTTGAAGGAAGTTTTGGAGATTGAAGGAAGGAAGTTCATAGCTTTGTGATAGCTTTTGAATGGATTTTTAAGATATTCTTAGATTCCCTTTGGTTTTATTATCTTGTTGGATTTGTGATCCAAGGAACGCTGATTTGTTTGATATTTGATTTAATTATTGAAGCCTTGTTCTTAAGGTTTTTGTATTCAAATATTCATTCCCTTCTCATATTTTTGATTATTGCTATCATGATGATGAGTGGCTAATTTCCTTGTGCGATTCTAGGGTGATTGGCTGAAAGTTGTGGGAAAGACAATGATAGAATGATCTTAATCCCAGTAGGACCCTGAAAGCTCAAGTCTTTAACCTTAACCCTAGAGTACCTCGCTCAGTCGATGAACATCTCGGCCGGGGTGGAACTTGACTGACCGAGGTGACCTTTTTGATCCAAAACTGAGAGTTAAGTGTTAGAGTTTGCCAAATCCTATTCTTATTACACCTTTCCTGGTTCAATGCAAGCCTAGGTAGAGACTTACCCAGTGATTCCTTAATTTGTTTACCCATGATCATAAGTGTAGGTAATAAAGGGTTATCTTTTATTAGGGTTTGAGTGTGCCTTCATTCCATCTTTGTGAGTTAGCCTGAGACTTACCTGGTAAAGGTTGATTCTATTCCCTTAGTTGGTGTGTTGGTTTGAGATATTAGTTCATTTCCTTAGTACCTTGAGACTTACCCGGTAATAGGAACTTTGGGTTTGGATTGTGAATAGTGAGACTTACCCGGTGATCTATTCCACTTTAGAAACACTTTCCCTTTGCAAAATCTCAGCTTTGTCCGCTTATCTTGAGATCTTGAGTTGGAACGACAACTAGATGCTTTAATCCCTAGAATTTGCATATTTGCATTAATTGACCTTATTATCATCTTTTTGATTGCTTTAATCGCTTTTGTGGTTATTAGTTACATCGACAACCTATACTTGCTTTGTTTCACCCAAGTCCCTGAGATCGACACCCCGAAATTCTTGCTTTTACTATAATTGATCCGTACACTGCGGGTTCGCATCCTTGTTTAAGCATATTTCTTGGGATATAAATTTAAAGCTTGCACACACCGTTTGGAACGAACAAGTTTTTGGCGCCGTTGCCGGGGACTTGGTCTAGATCGATCCGGTTGCGGTAGTCTTTCGGGGCAATTGCCCCTGTTGCTACTAACCACTCTACTTGAGTGACTTTCGCAGGTTCTTCTTTTTAGGTTTATGCGAAGAACCCGTGCTGAGAAGGAAATCGTTCCTTACGATCCCGAACCAGAAAAGATATACAAACGACACTTGAAAGAAGCTAAAATGGCCAACCAAGACAATCGCGATCTTGAGGCCGAATTGAATGAGGCGATGGAACAGCTGCGCCTCAATAGGGAAGAACTACAGTGCGAGAGGGAGCAAACCCGCACCAGAGCTGCAGAGATTGAAGCAGATATGGCTGAGCTATGAGCTCACATTTTGCATCGACCAGACCCTCGACCGAGGCAGGACCCCGCTCTAGCTGCCGCGGCCGAGATACTTCCACCTCGGATGCCTGTCCGAGATGTTCTTTTTGTAGGTATTCCACAGACCCTAGGACAGAGGATGGACCTAAACCAGCAAGTGAGGCATCCAGGAGTCAACCTAGGTGATCCAGCGGAGCATGATTATGAACTTCGACCGCAAGTTCTATCCATGATTCGCCAATGCCAGTTTGGAGGTTTAGAGAGGGAGTCTCCGCATCAATATTTATAAAACTATGAGATTTTTATGGAGACCTTGAGACCTTCAAGGCTGGAAAATAATAATTACAAGCTAAGGCCTTTTTACCTTTCTTTGAAAGACAGGGCGCTTACTTGGTATCAGTCTCTTTCTTCCGGAAAGAACAACACTTGGGAGGAGATGACGACGGAGTTCTTAACAAAATTCATTCCCCCCTCCAAAACCGCTGAAATGAGAGGGAAAATCAATGCATTTATCATGAAGGACAAGGAGAGTTTGTCCAAGTCATGGGAGAGGTTTAAAGATGTTCTTTTGGATTGCCCACATCATGGGATTCCAAAGATAGAGTTGTGAAAAATTTACTTCAAGGGATTGGATGGAGCTACCCAATTCAACCTTCAACTACAATCCGCCGGCATATTCATGGACATACCGATTGATGAAGCTTGGGAGTTCATTGAGAAACAAGCTTTGCACATGGAGAAGTACTCCCACCAAGGAGTTGAAAATGGAGTTAAGAGAGTTAACTTCTAGGAAGCTCCATCAAATGATAATCAACTCATCTCCCTCAAGAATGATGTGAAGCAATTGAAGGACCTTTTGGTTGCTCACACCAAAAAGGAGGAGGGAGGATATCAAGGGTCAAGGAACAATAATCATGGTTCCTGGAATAACAACTACAACAACAATAGAGGCTCCAACTGCAACAATTGGAGATCCAACAATCAAAGTCCGGGTAACCCTTACTCTAATTCGAATTCTAATAATTCTTCTAACCCTTTATCTTCTTCTTCTACTCCATTGTCGAGACAAGAGCCTTGATCAAGTTCGTCCTTGCCAGAGAAGAAAGATGTTGTGCTGGAGGCCATCTTGATCAAGCTCAACGCTATGGAGATGTCCATGACTTCATTTTCGAAGGCACAAAAAGTCATAGAGCAACAATTCTTTAATAAGGCAAATGAAGCGCCAAGAGATCCAGGGAAGCTCCCTGCAAGAACAGAGAGCAACCCAAAAGGACATATCATGGCAATAACGACGAGAAGTGGACTGAAAACTGCAGATCTAGTGTCTCGGTCGATGCTAGTGCATACGAAGAACACCTCGGTCCAGGTACAGACGAAGAATACTTCGGTCGAGGTACCATCCGAAGTGGATTCTCAGAAAGCGTCGGACAAAACTGAAGTTTATGTCCCACCTCCTGTATATAAACCACCACTTCCATTCCTCCAGTCAAGGGCTAGAGCACATCTAGAAAAGCACGTTGGTAAGTTCCTTGACTTGATGAATAAATTACATATTAACATCCCTTTCCTTGATGCTTTTCTAGGGATGCCCGCTTATGGGAAGTTCTTAAAGGAGATGCTATCAAGGAAGAGGAAGCTGGAAGACTTTGGTAAAGTAAGGATGACATCTAAATCCTCGGAGCTCATTCAAATCATGAAGGAGAAGATGCCACCTAAGTTGAGAGATCCCGGCTCATTTTGCATTCCCATTCAAATGGGGGATGTTACTTGTGAAGCATTGTGTGATCTAGGAGCCAGCGTGAGCATCATCCCGCTGGAGCTATGTGTGAAGATCGGACTTGGAGAGCCCAAGCCGGTGAAGATAAGGCTACACATGGCGAACCGCTCCATTACCCATCCCGTGGGCATTTTGGAAGATGTTCCGATTAAGTTAGGTAACTTCTATTTACCTATAGACTTTTTTGTACTTGATATTCCCGCAGATTATTCCGTCCCTATTATTCTCGGGAGACCATTTCTAGCAACTTCGGGTTGCAATGTGGATTGTAAGAACGCCAAGTTGCAATTCAACATTGGCGGAGATCAAGTGGAGTTTGCATTGCTTGCTGCAATGAAAGGAGAGCCGCTGGAGGATGATATCTTCAACATCTATGATGAAGAAGAATCAAGAGAATTGGTAAGCTCTATCCTTATTAATGATCCTCTTGAAAGAGTTATTAGTTTTAGCTTAATGGAGGAAGGTATAGATGCTTCTTGTGATGTAGATATACGGAGCTTAAAGGCACTGGAAGAAGATCAGGGAGCTAAGATTGAAAGACTAATCCAGGAGAAGAGAATCTCCAATTTCGGTCTCAGTTGCAGTACCTCGACCGAGGCACTTTCTGGACCAAGCGAGGTGTTCTTAACTGAAGAACATCTCGGTCACCCACTCTGGACCTCGACCGAGGTCGAAAGCGAGATAATGTCAACTGAGACTTCCGAAAGTCCAGTTCTTCGATCTAAATCTACTCCACTGGAAAGAGGAAGCAAGGATCCCCCTCAGAAAGCACCCCCAGTTGTGGAGCTTAAACCGCTTCCAAGTCACTTGAGGTATCTTTTCCTTGGACCGGATTCTACTTATCCCGTTATTGTTAGTGCTTCCCTTTCCGAAACTGAATTATCTAAACTGATGCATGTCCTGAGAAAACATCAAAAGGCTTTGGGTTATACTATTGATGATCTTATTGGTATTAAACCTTCTTTCTGTATGCATAGAATATTAATGGAGGATGATCATAAGACTTCACGGGAACCTCAAAGACGGTTAAATCCGATCATGAAAGAGGTTGTGAAGAACGAAATTCTTAAGTTGTTGGATGCAGGTATCATATTCCCTATCTTGGATAGCAAGTGGGTGAGCCCAGTGCATGTAGTTCCGAAGAAAGGAGGGATGACCGTTGTGACGAATAAGAACAGCGAGTTTATCTCAACTAGGACTGTTACGAACTGGAGGGTGTGCATCGACTATAGGAAGCTGAACGTGGCCACTCGGAAGGACCATTTTCCACTTCCCTTCATCGATCAAATGCTCGAACTGTTAGCCCAGCATTCACATTTTTGCTATTTAGATGGTTATAGTGGCTTCTTTCAGATTCCTATCCATCCGGATGATCAAGAGAAGACCACCTTCACTTGTCCATGGAGGACATTCGCTTATAGGAGGATGCCATTTGGATTATGTAATGCACCCGCTACCTTCCAACGATGCATGATGGCCATCTTTTCCGAGTACATAGAGGAGATCATGGAGGTATTTATGGATGACTTTTCAGTATATGGTTCCTCTTTTGATGATTGCCTATCTAACCTTTCTCTAGTTCTACAAAGATGTGAAGACACGAATCTCGTTTTGAATTGGGAGAAGTGTCATTTTATGGTTAATGAAGGCATTGTGCTAGGACACCTTGTTTCCAACCGAGGTATTGAGGTCGATCGAGCTAAGATCGAGACTATTGAGAAACTTCCTCCCCCTGATTCTGTTAAGGGTGTGCGGAGTTTTCTCGGGCATGCAGGTTTCTATAGGAGGTTCATCAAGGATTTCTCAAAGATTTCTAAACACTAACTAAACTCTTGAATAAGGATGTTGTTTTTGAGTTTTTGCAGGAATGTCTTGATGCATTTTACAGGATTAAGGAAGCGTTGATCTCCGCTCCCATTATCCAACCTCCGGATTGGACCTTGCCCTTTGAGATCATGTGTGATGTGAGTGACGTAGCAGTAGGAGCGGTGCTTGGACAAAAGAAGGATGGCCGGACCAATGCCATTTATTATGCTACCAAGACGCTGGATGAAGCTCAACTAAACTACGCCACCACCGAAAAGGAGTTCTTGGCGGTTGTATATGCTTTTGAGAAATTTCGTTCTTACTTAGTGGGAGCGAAAGTTATTGTTTACACTGGACATGCAGCTATTCGTTACTTACTTGCTAAGAAGGATGCTAAGCCACGTCTTATTCGATGGATTCTCTTGCTTCAAGAGTTTGACCTAGAGATTCGCGATAAGAAGGGATCCGAAAATTCTGTTACGGATCACCTCAGCCGGCTACCTTTCTCTTCACGCGAGAAGGACGAACCACCCATAGACGATTCATTTCCCGATGAGCACTTGCATTTGCTGGAACGTTTGATAGACTTCTTTATCTCACCCCATGATGAAGGTGAAGTATGGGGAAAGGATACCTTCCAGCATGTTTAGAGATGTCGTACGGTCCAGCTAACGACCTTAAATCAAGCACTCCTTGGGAGGCAACCCAAGGTATCGCTTTCTTTTTTCCCTTTTTCTAGTCTAACCTTAGATAGTTTGCTTTTGCTTTGCTTTGCTTTGCTTTGTTTTGTTTTTGGCGTCCTAGACAGAAACCAGGTACTTTCTAAGGAAGGATTACAACCCAGGAGCAACACTGGAAGGACAAAAGTTCGAGAAATTGAGAAGACGGAGTTTGACTGAGACACATCTCGGTTGCAGTCACAACACCTCGACCGAGATGATTCTTGAGCAACCGAGGCGACTAGGGCTGACAACAATCCACCTCGGTCCAGACACCTCAGTCTAGTCGGGGCCACCTCGACCGAGCTGACAGCAGAATCGGCGAGGGGTATAAAAGGGGGAACGGTTTCTCTCTCTTCCCTCCTAACCCTTCTCGACCGCGTCGCTATTTACACCTCGTTTCTCCGATTTTCACTCGTTTTCGACGATTTCTGCTTCGATTCTGCAAGGAAAAGCAAGAGGATCAGTTTGCAAGCAAGAATTTGCAACAAAAACGCCTCGAATCGACCGAATCTGGGGTAATTAAATCAAAAACCCTAACTTCTCTATTTTTGCCGATTTTAGAAATTAGTGGCTTTGGTTGCCATAGATCTGTGTTGAAAAAGGCTTAAGTACCCCATAGGAACAACTGGTAGTGATATTGGGGAAAAGAACTAGAAATATGAGAGTTAAGATCGAACAGTTTTTCGCCTCGGTCCAGTCGACCTGTGCCTCGGCCGAGGTGTTCTTGAAACCTGTCAGAGCAACCGAGGTGACCTGTCAGTAGAAAAAAAAAAAGAGTTCTCATTCTGATCGTCAGTTAGTTCTGCGGGATAGATCCTCACCTTCCTCTTCTTCTTCCCGACCTTCGATTCCGGTGATACACGAGCGTCACCAGGCTGACTATGACCGCATCTGCACGCGCCCTGTGATTGCGCCGCGGTTTCTTGATATTTCTGCTTTTGATTGCCTCCACGTGGATGATGATTTGAGGAGGATAGTTTCCACGGTGGGGCTGGAGTAGTTCATGGAGATTAGAGCTCCAGCCTACCTCGAGCCTACATTAGAGTTTGTGAGTTCTGTGACTCACTTACCTGAGGAGAGAGTCATCAAGTACCGGTTGCTGAACCGGAACTACCTAGTTCCTATGGACCAGTGGAGAGATATATTCGGCTTCCCGACCCCCACAGTTCCCGACTTCCTTTCTCGAGCCGTGGCTCGACAGTTTTGGGGTCAGATTGCTCATGTTGTAGAGCATGCTGACAGGTGGAGACCTAGAGACTCCAGGGAGTGTATCATCTTCCACCTTGCTTTCTGACTCGCCCACCAGATCTTCAGTGAGACACTTCTGGCGCGTACTGAGACGCCCCAGAAGATTAGACAAGGGGAGCTTCTGAGCCTATTCTGTATGGTGACTAGGGGAGTTCCTGATTTCGGAGCGATGCTAGCTGAGGATCTGCACCGGATCAAAGCTAAGGGGAAGGGAGATATTTGTTGTGGCGGCTTAGTGACTCATATAGCGACTGTGATGGAGTTGGATCTGAGCGCTTGTACATTAGTGGCGGCTTCCAAGCCGCTAGGTCTGCAGGAGATGATCACCAGGAGGATTCTAGTTCCTTGTGGACTCACTACGCCGTATGTAGCGATGCCTTGGGAGCAGACTGCCCCTCAGTGTATCAGGTGGTCAGCTCAGTTCTTAGTCTACGACCCTCAGTATTGGTCCACTACATGGATACCTTACATTGAGGATGCTAGAGATGCAACAACTTAGGTACAGGAGGAGGATGAGGATGATGATGGCGGTGCTGCCATGGAGACGGGGACAAATACCGCCGGTCCCAGTATGCCAGTCGTCGATCTGGACGACGAGGAGACAGAGGAGGAGGCAGCACCACCACCACCATCCCAGCGTAGATCCCACCGTCGTAGATTCAGAGATCCAGTAGCGTATCAGAGGATTGATGACCTCACCGACCAGATGATCGACGCCTACGCTGCCCTGATAGTTGATATCCGTGAGCGTTTTGATGACCAGCGCCGAGGGATGGTGGGCTGGACACATCAGATGCTGGAGAGCCAACACTACCAACGCCTGATAGCATGAATTATTGTCTATATTTTGGGGCCTGTTTAGACGTTTTATCTTCAATAATCTGCATGTTTGGATGTATATTATGTGATTATATTGTCGTTTCATCTACCTTTGCGGGAATCGAGGTCTACACCAAGTTTCGTTGTAATCGTAGGTAAAATGGCACGTTTTGCATCAAAAGGAGCTATGAAGTCATTGGAGCTACATCCAGGAGCTTAAGGAATAATCCAGGAATCATGGAATTGGATTAAAGATTCACTTTGGACCAAATTTGAGAGATTTCACATTCAGTTGTGATTCACCTTGGTTGACTACAGACTCACCTCGACCGAGGTGATCCAGAGGAGCCGACTCGACCGAGGCGAACACCTTGGACGCGGCAAGGATATTTTATTCTTGGCTGAGATCTTTTATCTTTGGAAAGAGGATCTTATATTTTTGGGCTGGATTCCTGGAAGGAAGAAGATAAGTTAGCCCATATATTTTACCTATTTTTATGGGAAGAGATCTTTCTAAGATATCTTATCTTTGGAGAATAATTTTCCTATAAAAGGTTGGATTTTCCACAAATCCGGATCTCGCATATATCTCGCTTACACCGAAGAACATCCGCTATCACCCGGAAGACATTCACAACAGCAACACCCCGCATATACTCCAGTTGGGAGATTCGAAGAACCTTTTTGAAGGTTGAAGGAAGAAAGTTTGTTGTTTTGATAATTGATTCACTTATTGAAGCCTTTCTCTTAAGGTTTTCTTGTTCAATTATTCTCTTTCTTCCCATATATTTGATTATTACTTTCATGATGATGAGTGGCTAATTTCCTTGTGTGATTCTAGGGTGATTGGCTGAAGGTTGTGGGAAAAACAATGATAGAATAATCTTAAATCACAGTAGGACCCTGAAAGCTCGAGTCTTTATCCTTAACCCTAAGCATCTTGCTCAGTCGATGAACATCTCGGCCGGGGTGGAATTCTTCTGACCGAGGTGACTTATCTGATCCGAAACTGAGAGTTAAGTGTTAGAGTTTGCCAAATCCTATCCTTATTACACCTTTCCTGGTTCAATGCAAGCCTAGGATGAGACTTACCCGGTAATTCCTTTGTTTGTTTACCTAAGATCATAAGTGTAGGTAATAAAGGCTTATCCTTTATTAGGGTTTGAGTGTGCTTTCATCCCATCTATGTGAGTTAGCCTGAGACTTACCCGGTAAAGGTTGATTATATTCCCTTAGTTGGTGTGTTAGTTTGAGGTTATAGTTCTTTTCCTTAATTCCTTGAGACTTACCCGGTAATAGGAGTTACGGTTTGGGATTAGTGAGTAGTGAGACTTACCCGGTGATCTATTCCGCCATAGTAACACCTTCCCTTTGCAAAATCTCAGCTTTGTCCACTTATCTTGAGATCTTGAGTTGGAACCACAACTAGACGCTCTAATCTCTAGAATTACATATTTCCTTAATTGACTTTTTATCATCCTTGATTGTTTTAATCGCTTTTGTGGTTAGTAATTACAAAGCTTACCTATTCCGACTTTGTTTCACTAAGTCCTTGTGATCGACCCTTCGAATTCCTTGATTTTTACTACGATTGACCCGTACACTGCGGGTTCGCATCCCTGTTTTAAGCTTACATCTAGGGTTATAAATTTAAAACTTGCACACACCGTTTGGAGCGAACAAGTTTTTGGCGCCGTTGCCGGGGAACTTGGTATAGACCGAGCCGGTTGCGGTACATTTTTTAGGCACTTGCCCCCGTTTCTACTAACCACTCTACTTGAGTGACTTTCGTAGGTTCTTTTCTTAGGTTTATGCGAAGAACCCGCGCTGGGAGGGAAATCGTTCCTTACGATCCCGAACCAGAAAAGACATATAAACGACGCTTAAGAGAAGCAAAGATGGCCAACCAAGACGATCGCGATCTTGAGGCCGAATTGAAGGAGGCGTTGGAACAACTACGCCTCAACAAAAAAATTACGACTGGAAAAGGAGGAAACTCGCGCAAGGACTGAAGCAATCGAAGCAGATATGGCAGCTCTACGAGACCAGTATCTACCTCGACCGAACCCAGATCCTCGACCGAGGCAAGATCCAATTCCAGACCCTCGACCGAGGCAGGTCCCAACACCTGTTGCCCCGGCCGATGTACTTCCACCTCGGATACCAGTCCGAGGCGCTCTTTTTCCAGGAATCCCACAAACCCTAGGGCAAAGGATGGACCCCAATCAACAACTAAGGCATCCTGGAGTTAACCTAGGAGATCCGGCGGACCATGACTACGAACTTCGACCGCAAGTTCTTTCCATGATTCGCCAATGCCAGTTTGGAGGGGTAGAGAAGGAATCTCCGCATCAACATCTGCAAAACTATGAGATCTTGATGGAGACCTTGAGACCCTCAAGAATAGAAAATAACAATTACAAGCTAAGACCTTTTTACTTTTCTTTAAAAGATAGAGCTCTTACTTGGTATCAATCTCTTTCTCCGGGAAAAATCAGTACTTGGGAGGAGATGACTACGGAATTCTTGACTAAATTATTTCCCCCCTCTAAAACCGCTGAAATGAGAGGGAAGATTAATGCATTCATTATGAAGGACAAGGAGAGCTTGTCCAAGTCATGGGAGAGGTTTAAAGACATTCTTTTGGATTGCCCACATCATGGGATTCAAAGATAGATTTGTTGGAGATATACTTCAAGGGACTGGACGGAAGCACCCAGTTCAACCTCCAACTACTATCCACCGGTACATTTATGGACATGGCGATTGACGAAGCTTGAGACTTTATAGAGAAGCAAGCTTTACACATGGAGAAATATTCCCACCAAGGAGCTGAAGGTGGAGTTAAAAAGGTCAACTTTCAAGATGAGCCATCAAACACTAATCAACTCATCTCTTTGAAGAATGACGTGAAACAATTGAAGGAGCTCTTAGTCGCTCAAACCAAGAAGGAAGATCAAGGATCAAGGAACAACAACAATGGATACCGTAACAACAACAACGGTTCCCGGAACAACAACTACAACAACAATAGAGGATCCAACAGCAATAATTGGAGGGCAAACAACCAAAATTCGGGTAACCCTTACTCTAATTCTAATACGAATGATTCCTCTAATCCTTTCCTCTCTTCCTCTTCTTCTCCTTCTACTCCATTGAAGAGCCAAGAGCAAGGATCAAGCTCATCCCAGCCGGAGAAGAAAGATGCGGGGCTGGAGGCTATCTTGATCAAGCTTAGTGCTATGGAGACATCCATGACTTCATTTTCGAAGGCACAAAAAGCCTTTGAACAACAACTTGCTAGTAGGGCGAATGAAACGCCAAGAGATCCTGGGAAGCTTCCAACAAGAACGGAAAGCAACCCTAAGGGCCAGATTATGGCCATAACGACGAGGAGTGGACTGAAAACTGCAGATCCAGTGCCTCGGTCGGTGCCAGTACAGACGAAGACCACCTCGGTCCAGGTGCAGTCAAAGAACACTTCAGCCGAGATGCCAACCGAAGTGGAGCCACATAAAGCAGAGGAGAAAACTAAAGTTTATATTCCACCTCCTGCATATAAACCACCACTTCCATTCCCCCAGTCAAGGGCCAGAGCACATCTAGACAAGCACTTTGGTAAGTTCCTTGACTTGATGAATAAACTACACATTAACATTCCTTTCCTTGATGCTATTTTAGGGATGCCCGCCTATGGGAAATTCTTGAAAGAGATCCTATCAAGGAAGAGGAAGCTGGAAGACTTTGGTGAAGTAAGGATGACATCTAAATCCTCGGAGCTTATTCAAATCATGAAGGAGAAGATGCCACCCAAGTTGAGAGATCCCGGCTCATTTTGTATTCCCATTCAAGTTGGGGATGTCACTTGTGAAGCCTTATGTGATCTAGGAGCCTGCGTGAGCATCATTCCGCTGGAGCTATGTGTTAAGATCGGACATGGAGAGCCCAAGCCGGTTAAGATAAGGTTATACATGGCGGACTGCTCCATTACCCATCCCGTGGGCATTTTGGAAGATGTTCCGGTTAAGTTAGGTAACTTCTATTTACCTATCGACTTTGTTGTACTTGATATTCCCGCAGATTATCCTATTCCTATCATTCTCGGGAGGCCATTTCTAGCAACTTCGGGTTGCAATGTGGATTGTAAGAACGCCAAGTTGAAATTCAATATTGGCGGAGATGAAGTGGAATTCGCATTACTTGCGGCCATGAAGGGAGAGCAGCTAGGAGATGATATCTTCAACATCTATGATGAAGAAGAATCAAGAGAATTAGTGAGCTCTATCCTTACTAAAGATCCACTTGAGAAAGTTATTAGTTTTAGCTTAATGGAGGAAGGTATAGATGCTTCTTGTGATGCAGATATACGGAGCCTAAAGGCGCTGGAAGAAGATCCAGGAGCTAAAACTGAGAAACTAACCCAGGAGACGAAGATCTCCAATTTCGGTTCCAGTTACAGTACCTCGACCGAGGCACTTTCTGGACCAAGCGAGGCAACTGAAGAACATCTCGGTCAATGCCTCTGCGCCTCGACCGAGGTCGAAGGCGAGATGATGTTAACTGAGACTACTGAAAATAACAAACTTCTTACTCCCTTCTCTGACATTCATCCTCAGTTGGTGGAACATTCTCTCCACCAACTTTCTAATAATAAAGGACCTTGGTATGCTGATATTGTTAATTATCTTGTTTGCCAGGAAATACCACCCGGATTGATGTACGCTCAAAGAAAGAAATTCTTCAAGGACGTACGCCATTACTATTGGGATGAACCGCTGCTATTCAAGCGCGGGCCGGATGGGATGCTTCGAAGATGCGTTCCGGAAGATGAAGTTAATAGCGTCATACGGCATTGTCACTCACTTCCTTGTGGAGGACATGCTAGCGCCAACAAGACATGCGCTAAGGTATTACATTCCGGTTTCTTTTGGCCTACATTATTTAAAGATGTGCAATCGTTTGTTGTCTCTTGTGATGCATGCCAAAGAACAGGGAACTTATCTAGGAGGAACGAAATGCCACTAAATAAGATTTAAGAGGTGGAAATCTTTGATGTATGGGGGATAGACTTCATGGGACCTTTCCCATCCTCCGGAGGAAACCTCTATATTCTTCTAGCAGTTGATTACGTCTCTAGATGGGTTGAAGCCATTGCTTCTCCTACTAATGATGCCAAGGTGGTTGTGAAGTTCTTTAACAGAACTATCTTTCCACGTTTTGGAACTCCACGCATCATCATTAGCGATGGAGGGACGCATTTCATCAACCGGAAGTTTAAGGTACTTCTATCGAAGTATGGGGTGACCCACAAGGTAGCAACCCCTTATCACCCTCAAACTAGTGGACAGGTCGAGATCTCGAATAGAGAAATTAAAGCAATTTTGGAGAAGACCGTCTCTAGGACGAGGAAGGATTGGTCCATGAAATTGGACAACGCTCTTTGGGCCTACAGGACCGCATTTAAGACTCCCATTGGTATTGCCCCTTATAATTTGGTATATGGGAAATCTTGTCACTTGCCCGTTGAATTAGAACACAAAGCATATTGGGCGATCAAATGGTTGAACTTCGACATCAAGGAAGCCGGCGAGAAGCGGCTATTGGATATCAACGAGCTGGAGGAGCTGTGTTTGAACGCTTATGAGAATGCCAAAATCTATAGAGAAAGGACGAAGAAATGGCATGACAAGCGCATCATCCCTAAGGAGCTTAAAGAAGGAGACTTAGTTCTACTCTTCAACTCCCGCCTCCGCCTCTTTCCAGGTAAGTTGAAATCTAAATGGACCGGACCTTATGTTGTGAAACATGTTTTTCCTCATGGTGCAGTTGAGATTTGGGGCAAAACGAGTGGAAGCTTCAAGGTCAACGATCATAGACTTAAGAAATACAAACCGGAAATTCCGGTTGAGGAGGTTGCACCACTATACCTCATTTAAGAGACGCCGTACGGTCCACCTAGCGACCTTAAATCAAGCGCTTCTTGGGAGGCAACCCAAGGTATTGCTTTCTTTTCCCTTTTTCTAGTCTAGCTTAGATAGTTTGCTTTTGCTTTGCTTTGTTTTGTTTTTGGCGTCCTAGACAGACAACAGGTGACATCTAAGGAAGGAATACAACCCAGGAGCACAACTGGAAGGACAGAAGTTCGAGAATTTGAGAAGACGGAGTTTGACTGAGACACATCTCGGTTGCTGTCACAGCACCTCGACCGAGATGATTCTTGAGCAACCGAGGCGACTAGGGTTTCTGAAGATCCACCTCGGTCCGTACCACCTCGGTCCAGTCGAGACCACCTCAACCGAGGTGACAGCAGTTCCAGAAAAGGGTATAAAAGGGGGCTGAGATTTCTCTCTCCTCTCTTTACCTTCTCCTCAACCGCGGCACGTCTTTCGCCTTGCTTCGCCATTCTTCGCTCGTTTTCGATGATTCTTGCTTCCAAACTACTAAGAAAGAGTAGAGGATCACAGTGCAAGTACTAATCTGCAAGAAAAACGAGCCAATCGACCGAATCGGGGTAAATATCGAAAAAACCCTAACCTCGTCTTTCTCCACTGTTTTCCCTCGATTTGGGCTCTGGTTGCCCCTGCATTTGCTGAGAAACAAATTAAGTACCCCATAGGAACCTGTTGTAGTGATTTTGGGGGAAAAGAACTGGATTTTTGAGGGAATCGTTCGCACAGTTTTTCGCCTCGGTCTAGTCGGCCTATGCCTCGGCCGAGGTGTTCTACAGAGTTGTCAGGCCGACCGAGGTGATCTGACAGATTACAGAAAACATGAGTTCAGATAGACAGCTGGTCCTGAGGGACAGATCTTCTCCTTCCCCTTCTTCCTCTTCCCACCGCACGAGACCGGTGATCCACGAGAGACACTAGGTTGATTATGACCGCATAGCGGCCCGTCCAGTGATTGCACCTCGCTTCCTGAACATTTCTGCCTTTGAATGCCTCCATGTGGAAGGAGATCTGAGACATATGATCTCTATGGTGGGGTTAGATCAGTTCACTGAGATCCGTGCTCCTGCTTACTTAGAGCCGACTCTAGAGTTTGTCAGCTCCTTCACCTACCTTCCCACTGAGCGCGCCGTGAAGTACCGGTTGATGAACCGGAATTATTTAGTCCCTCTAGACTACTGGCGGGACATATTTTGTTTCCCGGCCCCGACTGCTACTGATTTTCCCTCCCGAGCTGTAGCTAGGGAGTTTTGGGGACAGATTGCTCATGGAGTTGAGCATGCAGATAGATGGTGCCCTGGAGACTCTAGAGAGCATATTATATTTCATCTTGCCTTCAGACTAGCTCATATGATATTCAGTGAGACTCTTCTAGCGCGTATTGAGACGCCCCAGAAGATCAGACAAGGTGAGCTGTTTAGCCTATACTGCATGGTGATTGGAGGGATTCCAGATTTTGGACTTATGCTGGCGGAGGATCTACATAGGATCAAGGCCAAGGCGAAGGGCGACATCTGCTGCGGAGGCATTGTGACTCACATAGCGAGTTACCAAGATATGGATCTCAGTGCTTGTACCATGGTGGCGGCTGCCAAGCCGCTTGGACTTCAGGAGATGATCACTCGGAGGATACTGGTTCCCCGAGGACTTACTACGCCATATGTGGCGATGCCATGGGAGCTTACTGCACCGTAGGGGATCAGATGGTCAGCTCAGTTCTCCGTATTTGATCCACATTACTAGCAGACTGCGTGGATCCCATTTATGGAGGATGCTAGAGAGGCAGCAGCTGCACCAGCTGAGGAGGATGAGGTTGAGAAGGCTGCTGCTGCTGATGATGATGATGATAGGGATGGTGGAGTTCCTATAGATACGGGCACTGATACTGCTGGGACGAGTGTGCCGGTCATCGATTTGGATGACGACGAGACTGAGACCGAGCCGGCTGCATCACCAGTACATCCTGCTAGGCGTAGGGTACGCCGACAGAGGGATCTAAATGCTCACCGTTGGATTGATGATCTGACGGATCAGATGATCGATTCATATGTTGCCCTGTCCCTGGATATCCGTGAGATGCAGGAGATATTACACTACTAGCACACGATGGCTGAGATTCAGTTTCAGCATGTCATGGGCTATCCTTTCGACCCATCTCAGTATCCGTACGTGCCACCACCACCACCACCGGATCGGGATTATTGAGAGCTTACAGGATTTTCTTTATTTATTTATTATGCAGCTTGACTATGTCCGGTGAGTACTTTATTTTTTTAGACTTATTTGACCCATTGGGACAATGTGTCCCAAGTATGGGGTATGCGGATGTATTTTTATGACTTATGTGTTTCTATGACTCTACTTTATCAGATATTTATGCTTTATTTTGCTTTATGTGCTTATCTGAGATTACATGCACGCATACAGGTTATTTGATTGAGAAAATTGTCAAAAACTGGTTTAGAAAAAAAAAAAAAAATTTTGACCTCGACCGGGATGGTTCTGGCCAAACGAGGTACTTCACCTCGGTTGACTTAGAACACCTCGACCGAGGTGGTTTAACTGAAAGTTTTCGAAGACGATTTTTGTGCTTCTTATCTGGATATGATCTCAGTGAAGATCTTGTTTGCTGACTGGTTTTGAAATCTTTATATGTTTGAAAGGTTTTATGATATGTTTAAGTTGCTAAATGATTTGTTTGAAATTTTGGCATGTTTAATACTTTGTTTTTATCCAAATTATGTAGAATTTGAAGGTTGACACCACATTATGAGTTCTCTCACTTTCTTTCTGGAAAGACCAAGGCAATTCATTCTCTTCTCTTCTTCTTCTTGATCATGCTTTAGCCCCTCATATACTGATTTACCTCCCTTTACCTATCCGGGAATTTGGAAGCAAGCAAGGTGGTGAAAGCAAGTGAAGTAAAAGTTGAGAAGTTGGCTGGAAGTGAAAGTGTTAGAAAGTAATAAATAGGTTTGGGGAAGTCAATCATGATGATGAGTAACTCGGCACCATTCACATAACCGGGTGTTTGTGTCTTGCCAAAGTCGGATTGAGCGATATTCCTAACGGGTCATGGTATGTGCATCAAGGGTTTGAGGCATCTCGAGAAATTGATGATTGCTAATCTCCTAGGCTTCAGTTATTGTGCACATCTATCCATGCATCCCAAAAAGTAAAGTAAAAAAGGAAAAGTGTGAAATAAGCAAAGCTTATTGGTGGATGATGTTGAAAGTCAAGTGAAAGTGAAGTGATATCCTTTTCCCGGATTCTAGCACCACATCACCTTCTATACATCCCTACCCTACACGTTTCTTGACCTTTCTTTTGGGAAGCCCTTGAGACCTCGAGCTTGTTGATTGACTTTGTGGTTTAAACTAGATTATACATGATTAATTTCAATGACTATGATTTATTATGCATTCTATGGTTTTATGCAAAGATGAACAAATTTCTTATATTTATAAAATGTTTTAAGCATATTTTGATTTTAAATTCCATGAAGTATTCTCTTAGAGTGATCTATGATTGTAGCACACCATTAAAATGTTTTGAAAAACTTTTTCATTGATCTTTATGACTTATAATCCATTCTATCTTGTATTTTAGATTTGGAACTTGCTTGGGGACAAGCAAGGGCTAAGTATGGGGTATTTTGATAGCATGAATTATTGTCTATATTTTGGGGCCTGTTTAGACATTTTATCTTCAATAATCTGCATGTTTGGATGTATATTATGTGATTATATTGTCGTTTCATCTACCTTTGCGGGAATCGAGGTCTACACCAAGTTTCGTTGTAATCGTAGGTAAAATGGCACGTTTTGCATCAAAAGGAGCTATGGAGTCATTTGAGCTACATTCAGGAGCTTAAGGAGTAATCTAGGAATCATGGAATTGGATTAAAGATTCACTTTGGACCAGATTTGAGAGATTTCACATTCAGTTGTGATTCACCTCGGTTGACTACAGACTCACCTCGACCGAGGTGATCCAGAGGAGCCGACTCGACCGAGGCGAACACCTTGGACGCGGCAAGGATATTTTATTCTTGGCTGAGATCTTTTATCTTTGGAAAGATGATCTTATATTTTTGGGCTGGATTCCTGGAAGGAAGAAGATAAGTTAGCCCATATATTTTACCTATTTTTATGGGAAGAGATCTTTCTAAGATATCTTATCTTTGGAGAGTAATTTTCCTATAAAAAGGGTTGGATTTTCCACAAATCCGGATCTCGCATATATCCCGCTTACACTGAAGAACATCCGTTATCACCCGGAAGACATTTACAGCACCAACACCCCGCATATACTCCAGTTGAGAGATTCGAAGAACCTTTTTGAAGGTTGAAGGAAGAAAGTTTATAGCTTTTATAGCTTTTATGAAGGGTTTTGTAAGATTCTCTTAGATTCCCTTCTTTGTTGATTGTCTTGTTGGATTTTGATCCAAGGAACGCTTGTTGTTTTGATAATTGATTCAGTTATTGAAGCCTTTCTCTTAAGGTTTTCTTGTTCAATTATTCTCTTTCTTCCCATATATTTGATTATTACTTTCATGATGATGAGTGGTTAATTTCCTTGTGTGATTCTAGGGTGATTGGCTGAAGGTTGTGGGAAAAACAATGATAGAATAATCTTAAATCACAGTAGGACCCTGAAAGCTCGAGTCTTTATCCTTAACCCTAAGCATCTCGCTTAGTCGATGAACATCTCGGCCGGGGTGGAATTCTTCTGACCGAGGTGACTTATCTGATCCGAAACTGAGGGTTAAGTGTTAGAGTTTGCCAAATCCTATCCTTATTACACCTTTCCTGGTTCAATGCAAGCCTAGGATGAGACTTACCCAGTAATTCCTTTGTTTGTTTACCTAAGATCATAAGTGTAGGTAATAAAGGGTTATCCTTTATTAGGGTTTGAGTGTGCTTTCATCCCATCTATGTGAGTTAGCCTGAGACTTACCCGGTAAAGGTTGATTCTATTCCCTTAGTTGGTGTGTTAGTTTGAGGTTATAATTCTTTTCCTTAATTCCTTGAGACTTACCTGGTAATAAGAGTTACGGTTTGGGATTAGTGAGTAGTGAGACTTACCCGGTGATCTATTCCGTCATAGTAACACCTTCCCTTTGCAAAATCTCAGCTTTGTCCACTTATCTTGAGATCTTGAGTTGGAACCACAACTAGACGCTTTAATCTCTAGAATTGCATATTTCCTTAATTGACTTTTTATCATCCTTGATTGTTTTAATCGCTTTTGTGGTTAGTAATTACAAAGCTTACCTATTCCGACTTTGTTTCACTAAGTCCCTGTGATCGACCTCTGGAATTCCTTGCTTTTTACTACGATTGACCCGTACACTGCGGGTTCGCATCCTTGTTTTAAGCTTACATCTAGGGTTATAAATTTAAAGCTTGCACACACCGTTTGGAGCAAACAGCGCCGAATGATGGAGATGCAGTTCCAGCACACGATGGGATATCCTTTTCACCCATCCCAGGATACGTACGTGCCATTTCCACCACCACCACCAGTAGATCAAGACTAGATCTTGTAGGGATTTCTTTTCTTTATTTATTATGCAGTTGTGCTTATGTCCGGTGAGTACTCTATTTCTAGATTTATTTTGACCCATTGGGACAATGTGTCCTAAGTATGGGGTATTGATGTATTTTATGTGACCTTATGTGTATGACTCTTGGATATTTATGATCTTATTATGCTTTACTTGGCTCTATGTGTTTATTTGAGACTACATGCATGCATACAGGTTATTTGATTGAGAAAAACGTCAAAAACTGGTTAAAGAAAAAAATTTTATGACCTCGACCGGGGTGATTCTTGCCAAACGAGGTCAAGTACCTCGGTTGACTTAAAACATCTCGACCGAGGCGGTTTAACTAGAACAGTTTTCGAAACGATTTTTGTGCTTCTTGTCTGGATATGACCTCATTGATGATTTTGTTTGCAGATTGGTTTTGAAATCTTTATATGTTTGAAAGGTTTTATGATATGTTTAAGTTGCTAAATGCTTTGTTTGAAATTTTGGCATGTTTAATACTTTATTTTTATCCAAATTATGTTGAGTTCGAAGGTTGACACCACATGATGAGTTCTATCACTTTCTTCTTGGGATGATTAAGGCAATTCATTCTCTTCTCTTCTTCTTCTTGATCATGCTTAGCCCCTCATATACATATTTGCCTTCCTTTACCTATCCAGGATTTTGGAAGCGAGCAAGTGAAAGAAAAGTTGAGATGTTGGCTGAAAGTTAGAAAGAAACAAATAGGTTTGGGGAAGTCAATCATGATGATGAGTAACTCGGCACCATTCACATAGCCGGGTGTTTGTGTCTTGCCAAAGTCGGATTGAGCGATATTCCTAACGGGTCATGGTATGTGCATCAAGGGTTTGAGGCATCTCGAGAAATTGATGATTGCTGATCTCCTAGGCTTCGGTTATTGTGCACCTCTGTCCATGCATCCCAAAAAGTAAAAGTAAATAAGCAAAGCTTATTGGTGGAAGATGTTGAAGTTCAAAGGAAGTGAAGTAAGATCCTTTTCCCGGATTCTAGCACCACATTCCCTATATACATCCCACCCTCACACGTTTCTTGACCTTCTTCTAGAAAGTCCTTGAGACCTCGAGCTTGTTGATTAACTTGGTGGTTTAAACGGGATTATACATGATTAATTTCGATAATTATGATTTATTATGCATTCCTTGATTTTATGCAAAGATGAACAACTTTATTATATTTATAAAATGTTTTGATCATGTCTTGATTTTAATTGCCATGAAGCATTCTCTTAGAGTGATCTATGAGTGGAGCACACCACCAAAACTGTTTTGAATTACCTTTCATTGATCTTTATGACTTATAATCCATTATATCTTGTACTTAAGATTTGGAATTTGCTTGGGGACAAGCAAGGGACAAGTAAGGGGTATTTTGATAGCATGTATTATAGTCTATATTTTGGGACTTGTTTGGACGTTTTATCTTCAATAATCTGCATGTATGGATGTATATTATGTGATTATGTTGTTGTTTCATCTACCTTTACGGGAATCGAGGTCTACACCTAGTTTCGTTGTAATCGTAGGTAAAATGGCACGTTTTGGAGCTAAGGAGCTAAGGAGTCATAGGAGTTACATTCTGGAGCTTCAAAGAGAACTCAGGAAGCAAGGAATTAATGAAGAAGATTTACTTGGACCAGATTGTTCGCTCGAAAGTGTGTGTGCGTCAAAGTCTTAAATTTATATCTAGAACTCAAAGCAAAGCGAACCCGCAATGTACGGATCGGCTGTAGTAAGGTAAGAATTCCATAGTCGAACTCAGGGATTTGGTGAGAGTAAATTCAAATTCAATTATCTAGCAAAAATGCAAAAGCTTTTGTGATTAATAAAGGGGGAAATAATTCCAAGGATTCAAGTATCCAATTTTGGCTTTCGATTCAAGACACTTCTAAGTGATATAAGGACAGAGTTTATATTGCCAAGATTATGTGTTCAAAGGTAAGTATCGTACGGCGAAGTTCCGAAACCTATGTATCTAGTCCAAAGGTTCTCTCTATAAGGGTTGTTGAGGCTGCAATATAGAAAGATCTAAAGACAAGAATTATGTTCAAACTAACTATCTAAAACCTCATGATATGACTCTCCAAGATAAAGAATAGAAAGCACACATAAAATCTTAATAAAGGATGTTGAGTCTCTCTATTACCCAAATCTTGTAATCTTAATCTATTAAATGTAGAATCAAGTTTGAAGTCTCTTCACATACTTAATTAGAGGTAAAAAAAGGTTAATCAAGGTTGGGATTTAGGCAAGGGTTAACTTTGGTTAAGAAATGAATCAATTAAAGCTCGACAGGGCATTAAATCGACCTACCACAAATAAATCGGACGATTTATTCAAGAATAGGGCGATTTTCCTGTTTGTCGCAAAGTTAAAATCTAAACTCTCAGGGTCCAAATGTTTGAATGAGTTCAGTCTATCATCATCTAAAACTTAATCATCAACTATTCTCCCCAGAATCACAATGGTTTTAGCCAACCATTTTCAAAATCAAATCAAATTAAAGATTGAGTGAAATAATTCAAATAAACCCGAATCTTGAATAAAAATTCAATAACCTTCAAATCTGTAAACAAATCTCAAATGTAATTAATGTATCTCTCAATTTACTCAATATCGTGTTCAAAAACCACAAAGACTTTAATGGAATACAAAAATCTCACAAATATGATCAAGATTGACTTCCCGGCAAAAGTGCTTCAATCCTTCTCCCCGAATCTTCAATCTCTCATTAACGTGTAAAGATTTTCCGATGCGGCCTCCTTACGCAAAAGTAAGCGTAGACGAGGATCCAAGTCTTGGGGCTGTCACCGTCCGTCTTTCAATCTTGAAGGCTATCGGATATATGTAGGGATAAATCTAGGGTTTAACGATGAAACCCTAAATATTTGGGCTGAAAAGAAGTCGAGCCGCTGGTATCAGAAAATACTCTGGGCCGCGTCAGACGGTATCAGAGAATACTTTGGGCCGCGTCCGACGGTATCAGAAAATACTTTGGCGCGTCAGACGGTATCATAAAATACTTTGGCGCGTCAGACGGTATCAGAAGATACTTTGGCGCGTCCTAAATTCCTTTTATGCTCCTTTTGTCCCGCTCCAAGGATTAATACTTAAATGTGCCATTTTTGCTCCGTAATTTGCCAAATTACCTACAAATGCAATAAAACTCTATGTAGACCTCTATTCTTGCAAAGTAGGTGAATATAACCATAAATGCCATGAATGTATGTCTATGGATGCAAAATAAAGGGAAAATCTATATAAATACATGCCTAAAAATAGGTCATAATTCACGTCATCAAAATACCCCATACTTGTCTCTTGCTTGCTTGTCCCCAAACAAGGTTCAAACTTAAAATAAAAGATGATATGAATTATAAATATGCAAAAATAAAGAAAAACCACAATATTTTGGTTGTGCTTCTATTCATAGATCACTCTCAAATGGTTGCTTCATAGCTAATGAAAATCATCATATGATCAAAAGGAATTATATCATGAAAAGGATAATCACACTTTGGAAGAAAATCATAACATGCATCATAACTTGCAATATATCAAAATCAATCATGAGGAATCCAGTTTAGACCACAAAGCCAAACAACATTTCAATGATCTTAAGGACTTTCAAGTAAGGTCAAGAATGCGGAAAAGAGGAAAACTTATAAAGGATGTGGTGCATGAATCCGGGAAAAGGAATAACCCAACTCTTTTACATTTTCTTTTGATTTTGCAACAACATCAACTTAGAGCTTTCCTCTTTCTTTTTCACATTATTTTTCGACTTTACTTTTGGAAATATGGACAGCGGTGCACAAAAACCGAAGCCTAGGAGATTGGCGTTTCTCAATTTCGAGATGCCTCAAACCCTTGATGCACATAACATAATCCGTTAGGAATATCGCTCAATCCGACTTTGGAAAGACACAAACACCCGACTATGTGAATGGTGCCGAGTTACTCATCGTCATGATTGACTTCCCCAAACCTACAAATTCTTTCTATTCTTTGAATGCAAACATTTGCGTTCATAGCCCTCCCACATCAAACATGCCAAAACTCAACTCTTCCTAGTTCCTGGATAGGTAAAGGAGGCAAAAATTTCATTGAGGGGCTAAGTGATCAAAGAAAGAAGTAAGAAAATCGAAGTGCCTTAATCATTTCAATAAGAAGTGTAAGAACGTATATGCGGTTTCAACCTTCAACACTCAACATGATTTAGAATGAAAGCGAATTATCAAACATGCATGAAGTTCTATCAAAGTATTCAAATCCCACATATGTCATAAATCAATTCAAACATATCAAAATTATCATAGCTATTCCACAAAACAATGTTCATCATAGAGATCATATCCATCCTAGAAGCACATAAATTTTAAAATTTTTCAAAATTTTCAAAATCATATGATGCAAGACATAAAACATGCAAATGGTATTGCAAATACCTCCACCCCATACTTAAAACTCACATTGTCCCAATGTGAAGAAAAGAAAAGATGGAAAAAGGTACTCACAATGTAAGATGGCGAATCAGGCAAGGCGAATCATTCATTGAGCGGTGGTGGTGGGAGTCTATATAAGCTCAATAGGGAACTCCGGATATTCCAATCGGTGTCGAAGAATGAAGAAGGGGAACGTATTTTGGCCGAACAAAAATTTTCCGAAAAAAAAAAAAAAAAAAATTTTTTGAAAAAATCGACCGATTTTTTTCTGCCCGATTTTTTCGTCGGCCTGATTTTTCCTGAGGGGACGATTTTTTGGTCGATTTTTCTCCCTGTTGCCAAAAATCGACTTGCTCTGAAGTTTGAATTGACCGATCTTCTATTGGTAAGTCGATTTCTTGCCTTTTGTTCCTTTAAAACGTCCTTAGGCACACTTGTATCGCCTTTTTCCATCAATTCCTCAAGATTATACCTAGTTCCTGCGATCCATGACACAAACAAACCGAGAGCGCATCGAGGGGAAAAAAACAAAGCAAATGACACTAAACAATCCTAAGAAAAAGAAAAAATGAATGCATTACCTTGGGTTGCCTCCCAAGAAGCGCTTTGTTTAAGGTCGTTAGCTGGACCTATCTCCATAGATGATTCAATGCACCTTGAACATCTTTGATTGCTCTCCAAATCCACAATAGAGCTCTTGCAAGAAGGTTCTTGTTCTCAATTTTACCGGCAAATGGTAAGATCTCCCACGTACAAGCTTGTACGGTTTGATTCTCACCGGAATCCTCCTAGCTTTCGTGCGTTTTAAAGGGACATAATCTAGCCTCGCGTCCCATCCTTTCCTGGATCGAGAAATCAGTTTCTCGTGAATCCTCTTAGCTTCCCCATCTCCAGCTTGGGGATGATATATGGTCTTTTTTATGTGAATGACCCCAAACTTGAACAAAAGACACTTCATCGTCTTAACGGTGAAGTGCTTGCTAACTCCACTCCTTGTAGTCCAAGGAGCATCTACTTCCAGCCATTTTAATTGAGGTTTCATCTTCACCTTAGGAGTTTCTTTTGGAGGAGACCTCCAACTCTCCAGTGCATTCCTGAAAAAATTAGAAATTTTAATAGGAATTTCAAAAGAAGTAAGAGAATGTACCTTGTAAAGTTCATCAAGGCTTGGGACAAGTTTCATGTTGGGATGATGATCCACACATGAAATATCTCCCAACTCAGCTGGATCCTCTTCAACCTTGGCCACAGTTTTAGTAATTTGGCCAAGGTTCTCCACTTTTTCCTCTTCTTCAATGAGAACTTCTATAGGAGCTTCAGATTCGAGTGGAGGAACGCTCGAAACTTGTAATTCTTCCTTGCTAGATGAATGATTTTCCAAGGCTTTTTCAACCTTAGAAATATTCTTTTTTGCGTCTTCTATCACTTTTAGATTATATTCATCATAGGCTTTGAATCTTTCTTCGAGCATCTCAAATTTCTTCATCAATTCTTCAAATTTCGAGTCCTCCGCATCTTTGGGAGGTTTCTTCTTAACCTTCTTTGGGCAGTGCAGCTTTTCCCATTTTGCAAATTCATATTCAATGGTTTGTTCAAGTTCTCTTTCGTTGTCAAACCAATAGAAGGCGTATTTCTCTTCCAAATATTCATAATGGTCTGCCCAAGCACCTTGCCATGCAAACCAGGCTGGATCAAATGCAGGTTCATAGCTACATGCAGCCATTGGTGAACAAAGCAATTATCTAGCGAACCCGCAGTGTACGGATGGGCTGTAGTAAGGTAAGAATTCCATAGTCGAACTCAGGGATTTGGTGAGAGTAAATTCAAATTCAATTATCTAGCGAAAATGCAAAAGCTTTTGTGATTAATAAAGGGGGAAATAATTCCAAGGATTCAAGCATCCGATTTCGGCTTTCGATTCAAGACACTTCTAAGTGATATAAGGACAGAGTTTATATTGCCAAGATTATGTGTTCAAAGGTAAGTATCGTACGGCGAAGTTCCGAAACATATGTATCTAGTCCAAAGGTTCTCTCTATAAGGGTTGTTGAGGCTGCAATATAGAAAGATCTAAAGACAAGAATTATGTTCAAACTAACTATCTAAAACCTCATGATATGACTCTCCAAGATAAAGAATAGAAAGCACACTTAAAATCTTAATAAAGGATGTTGAGTCTCTCTATTACCCAAATCTTGTAATCTTAATCTATTAAATGTAGAATCAAGTTTGAAGTCTCTTCACACACTTAATTAGAGGTAAAAAAAGGTTAATCAAGGTTGGGATTTAGGCAAGGGTTAACTTTGATTAAGGAAGGAATCAATTAAAGCTCGACAGGGCATTAAATCGACCTACCACAAATAAATTGGACGATTTATTCAAGAACAAGGCGATTTTCCTGTTTGTCACAAAGTTAAAATCTAAACTCTCAGGGTCCAAATGTTTGAATGAGTTCAGTCTATCATCATCTAAACCTTAATCATCAACTATTCTCCCCAGAATCACAATGGTTTTAGCCAACCATTTTCAAAATCAAATCAAATTAAAGATTGAGTGAAATAATTCAAATAAACCCGAATCTTGAATAAAAATTCAATAACCTTCAAATCTGTAAACAAATCTCAAATGTAATCAATATATCTCTCAATTTACTCAATATCATGTTCAAAAACCACAAAGACTTCAATGGAATATAGAAATCTCACAAATATGATCAAGATTGACTTCCCGGCAAAAGTGCTTCAATCCTTCTCCCCGAATCTTCAATCTCTCATTAACGTGTAAAGATTTCCCGCTGCGGCCTCCTTACGCAAAAGTAAGCGTAGGCGAGGATCCAAGTCTTGGGGCTGTAACCGTCCGCCTTTCAATGTTGAAGGCTATCGGATATATGTAGGGATAAATCTAGGGTTTAACGATGAAACCCTAAATATTTGGGCTGAAAAGAAGTCGAGCCGCTGGTATCAAAAAATACTCTGGGCCGCGTCAAACGGTATCAGAGAATACTTTGGCGTGTCAGACGGTATCAGAGAATACTTTGGGCCGCGTCCAACGGTATTAGAAAATACTTTGGTGCGTCAGACGGTATCAGAAGATACTTTGGCGCGTCCTAAATTCCTTTTATGCTCCTTTTTGTCCCGCTTCAAGGCTTAATCCTTAAATGTGTCATTTTTGCTCCATAAGTCGCCAAATTACCTACAAATGCAATAAAACTCTGTGTAGACCTCTATTCTTGCAAAGTATGTGAATATAACCATAAATGCCATGAATGTATGTCTATGGATGCAAAATAAAGGAAAAATCTATATAAATACATGCCTAAAAATAGGTTATAATTCACGTCATCACATATTTAAGAGATTTCACATTCAATTGAGATTCACCTCGGTCAGCTACAGTGTCACCTCGACCGAGGTGATCTTGAGGAGCGTTCCGACCGAGGCGAATACCCTGACGCCGGCGAGATCATATCTTTTGGCTGAGATCTTTTATTTTTGGAACTTGATATATCATCTAAGCCACAACTATCAACCCTTCACCTTAGAATTGCTAAAGGGTTTTAGCCAATAACCATCATCATGATATCAAAAATCAATTTAAGAAGAAAGAAAGATGAAAACCCTCGAAAACTCAATAACAAATCAAAGTCAATCTCGAATCCGAATAACAAAAGTAGTATGTTTATGAATTCAGAAAATGGAATAAGAATCCTCACGGCGATCTTAGGGAACAATGAAGAACGGAGTGTCAATCCGTCTTCAAAAGTGAAAACCCTATGAAAATCTACAAAATCACGTCTTTCACAATTCTCCAATCTTCCGAAATCTCCAATCCTCAAGGTAAAATGAAACCTAAGCAACCGTCTTCAAAGCTCTAAGCGAAGATCCTCGAAACTCCCTTCTCAAGCCTTTTTATAGGGCGAAATAGGGTTACGAGAAGGCCCAATGATGTTGCTGACGTGGCAAATATGACACGTCACAAAATCATGGAAATCACGGTCATGAACAAGTTTCCACGGCCGTTGTTTAGACCGTGTAAATTTCCACGATCCCATTGCCAAGTCCATGGCCGTAATTTAGGGCGTGGTTCTCCAAATTCTTGTGAAAGCCTTTATTTCGTGATGTTCTTCACTCGTGCTCCTTCCTTGGCCTCTCCAAAGCATTTTCTTGCCATCAAGTATGATCAAATACTCCTCTTCTTCCACATTTTGCTCTAATTCAAGCCTTTATTCACCTATAAACAAAACAAAGCTAGTGTAGATCTCTATATCGACAAAGTGGATGAATGAGCTCACAAATGCCTCAAACTCATATCTATGTACACATAAAAGAGGGAAAAACAACTAAAACAAGTGCCTAAAATATAGTAATATTTCATGCTAACACTTGGCCACATAGTTTCCACCGAGGGTGTGAAGGTTGACCCGGCGAAGGTAGAGTATGTTGCATCATGGCCGCCTCCCAGGACGGTCAAGGAGGTGCGCAACTTCTTAGGTTTGGTGGGCTACTACCACAGGTTTGTTGAGGAATTTTCAATGATAGTCAGGCCACTCACTTCCTTGTTGAGGAACTCTACTAGGTTCACTTGGTCCGAGCCATGCCATCAGAGTTTCGAGGAGCTGAAGAGAAGGTTGACCTCCGCTTCTGTTCTAGCACACCAGAGGGTATTGAGGTTTGTTGTTTACAGTGATGCATCCAAGCTAGACTTGGAATGCATTTTGATGCAGTGGGGTAGGGTTATTGCATATGTGTTTAGACAACTGAAGATGTACGAGGAAAACTACCCTACCCACGATCTTGAGCTAGCCACAATGATTCACGCGTTGAAGATCTAGCGGCATTATCCTTATGAGGCCACGTGTCAAATCTTCACAAACCATAAGAGTTTGAAGTACATATTCACTCATTGGGAGTTGAATAACCGCCAGAGGAGATGGTTAGAGATAATTAAGTACTTCAACTTGGAGATTTTGTACCACCCGGGGAAGGCGAACGTGGTCCCCGACGCTCTTAGTAGGAGGACGCCTCGAGAGGATGCAATAGCTTGACTGACGGTTCAGTCACAGTTGAAAAGAGACTTGATATGGTTAGAGGTAGATATCCGGTTCCGGATAGGGACAACCACTTGTCCGATTTAGAGGTATTACTTGATCTGTTAGAAGAGATCCGACAGAAGCAGGAGAGTTGTCCAGTTTTGACGAGGATCCGGGATAGGATGTCCGTAGGAGAGGCACCCCAGTTTACCGTGGGTGCGGACGGATTTCACAAAAGGGGAACCTTTGTGGTTTTCATGTTATTCGTCTAATCCTATTCCTAACATCTTAACAATGCAATCTACAAACATTCAAAGGTGGATAAATGATCAAAAAGACTTCATCACATAACCTAGTCTATTTTCATATAGCCTATAAGGGAGATGACATGTCACTTTTATCATTCGCTCACAAGCGATTCGACATTAGACATGCGTATAAATCTATGAAACATAACACGGGAAGTTGTAGACTATCTTAGAGAGTACATCGTCTAAAGCTACGTTCATTTATATGCCCTGTGAGGGAGATGACACGTCACTTTTACCATTCCGTTCGCTAGCGATTTAAAAAAGTTTAGCATTTAAACCTTAAGTTTCATTCAAACCCTAAGTTTAAACTCATCTAGGAAGATGGATAATCATGCATGCAAGGTACGTTCCAGCATATATACATTGAAATTATTGCAAATTAACAAAGAAATGAGGCATTCACCCCCAAATCCCTAGAGGAGGGATTTAGCTACTCATGGTAAAGAAAAAAGGAAATATAAAAATGCGTCATCTTTAAACAACTTGAAAGGGAATATAACTTTGGATAAAACAACATGCAATAACTAAGGAAGAAGATTGAAAATTACACTCATAAAGGTGTTCTTGCAAAAGTAGAGTGTTTGATCTACAGTAGTGGAAGATTTGAAAATAGGCGCTTTTGCTATAGCTTCATCTAGCAAAAAGAGAGAATACTAGACTTAGAATAGAATCAAAACTATAAGTTATCTCTTCTTAATGGTGGGCAAAGACATTTGTAGAGTTTGAAATCACCTTTAAACCCATATGAAATTACATTTCTACGCTTAAAAGAAGACAATATCACAAAAGCAGCCTCAAGTGGGCATGCCGGCACATGCATGGGCACCGGTCCCCAAGTTGGTTGGTCTAGGTGATCGGTCCAGGTTTTGTAGTGGTTAGGCTGATAGGTCCATTGGTTGGCAAGTCGATTTAGTAGGTCGGTCCACAAGATGATCCAAGACATCCTAGGTTGGTCTTCTCTTGTCTTGCTTCCTTGTTTGTGTAGGGTAGTTTTGATATTCATGGTTCTTCTTAGCTCTTTATTCTTCGGATCTTCGGGGAGTTATTTGAATCTTTATGGGTATGTCTGGAATTGAGGAATATGAAATCATCAATGCAATCCTTTTTGATCATATTTGGAGTTGGAGGCAACACAAGGAGGCACCATTCTTCTCTTCATATCTTGGATGAGGGTGAATATTTACCTTAAGCTCAAGTTGGGCCCAAATACCTACAAAATCAAAGGTAAAGGGAGTAGACATCAATATATCAAAAATGTGCTTAAAGTCTCTTGTAAGGTGTCTAAATCATGCAAAACTACACTAAACTACACTAGAAATGCTCCTAAAGACTAGCATGAAAACATGATATCAGGGTTAATAAGATGGAAATCATGCTCAAGATAGTAATAAGATAACAAGATTAACAAATTACATGCCTTATTCATTTTCATAAGTGTAAAATCAAGAACAAACGTACAATCTCGAAAGAGGGTCAATCAAAAGTTATAAATAATCAATGTATATAGGAGAACATTCATGAAAAAGAAGATACACAAACAATATGTATGTGCATAAAGACAAAAGAAACCTGACAAGGCTATGTTGTGAAACAAAACCGCTTATCATTGTACCTAATACTCAATGACATATACAAGGTTAAAGAGAGAGATATCGAGCATCACCAACCGATATAGATTTAAACAAGAGAAATCAAACTTCTAGAAAATCTGATAGCATAAAATAGAAGAATACATGCTAACAAAATACGAGTAGGTCGATTATTCAGATGGATCCCAATCGATCGGCCACTCTTTTTATAGATCGAAGAGATTATGAAAAATGTAAACATGTATATACAAACAAAGTTTTGATGCTGAGTTGATTGGCCAAGCCTAAAAATGAAGAAGAACTTTGGAAAAGACGAGAATTTTTGAAAAAGAAGTGAGAAAATTTTAAAATGTTTGAAAGTCATCACCGTCCTCATTGTAAAAATAATAAGATTAGAGCAAAGGAAAACTCACAAAATGGTCTAGGATTGTCTCCCTATCAACGCTTCTTTTAGGTATTTTAGTTGGACCTAGCTGTTCGCCACTTAGCGTGCGTGCAAATAAGAATTAAATTTATAAAACTAGAATCAAGCAAGCGAACCCGCAGTGTACGGATCGACGTAGTTAAGCAAAAATTCCAGAGTATCGAACACAGGGATTTGGAGGGTTAAATCCAATTATAGAATTGTCAAGCAAGTAAATGAGCTTTGCAAATATTGGGAAAACAACAACCCTAAAGATCCAGGTATCTAATTGTGGCAATCGATTCAAGATATACTAAAGAACTAAGGACAGAGTTAAGAGTTGCAAAGGTATGCTAATGCAAAGCAATGTACGGTGAAGTTCCAAGGCTTTATGTGACTTATCTAGAAATACTCTCTATAAAGGTTGTTGAGGCTTCAGTATAGAAAGGATCTAAAGACAAGAATTAATATCAAATACCCAAACTTGTAACCCAAGGATCAAGACTAACTAAACCGATTGAGGTTGTGACACTCAGAATCGAGGTAGAGGTTGTTGAGGCTTCACTACCACCTAGAAAAGGCAAGCCAAGACTAAGTTAAAGCAAATCTTTAACTTTGGATTAAAGTAAAAGCAAGGTTCGTAAACTGAGGGAAATTACGGTTGGATCTTGAGATTCCACGGCCGTGGAACTCAAAAACATACCGTGATTTTGCTATGTCGACGATTCTCTCTAACTCTCAGGATCCAATCTGTTTACGATCGATCTATCATCATCTAAGCCACAACTATCAACCCTTCACCTTAGAATTGCTAAAGAGTTTTAGCCAACAACAGTCATTATGATATCAAATTCAAGGTTTAAAAGAATGAAAGATGAAAACCTTCGAAAACCTTTAATAAATCTCAAATCAATCTCAAATCCACAAACAAAGTGATGATGTATATTAGATTCAGAATAACACAAACCAATCATGATCCTTGATAAGAACGAAGAACGGGATGTCAATCCGTCTTCTAATCAAACCTAAGGACAAAGCGTAACTTCCAAATCTTCAACTCTTCGCAAATCTCCGTTGCGAAATAGCAATCTCCACACGTCCAACTTGAAACCCTAGGCACTTGCAATAGGCGTAGGCGAAGTCTAAGCACAAACGTAAGCGAAGGTCCAAGCAGAGGTGACGGAATCTCTCTCTTCCCGTCCTTTTATAGGGCAAGATAAGATATGTTTCCAGCCCATTGTGTAAAAGATCATGGCTTCAAATTGTACGTTAAAAGATTGCCTAAATCACGGTTCCTTGGGATTCCACGCCCGTGGTTTAGAGCGTGATTTAGAGCGTGGAAATTCATCACGGTGCTTCACAACCTTCACGGCAGTGTAACCCTCTGGAATGCTCCACGCTTGTGTTGTCAAAGTTCCACGGCCGTGGTTTAGAGCGTGGACTCTAGTACGGCCGTATTTTAGAGCGTGGAACACAAGTAACTCGTAATTCTCCTTTGTCTTGTGTCATTCTTCAACTTAGCATCTTCCTTAGCTCCTAGTGATGTCCTCAATCCTTGGACATGCTCAATCCATCTCCATTCTCCCTTGATTCGTCCGGTTTTAGCTCTTAATTGCCTACAATCAACACAAAGCTTATGTAGACCTCTATATCGACAATATAGATAAACTAACTCACAATTGCTTCAATGCTTTATCAATGATCACCAATATGGATGAAATACACTTAGAAAACGTGCCTAAAATATCACAATATTTCATGCTAACAAATAACCCCATACTTACCACTTGCTTGCCCCTAAGCAAGGTCTTTCAAAAGCTTTAAAACTCAAGTTAGGATGAAATATGTGTACACTCTCAAAACAAAACTTCTTTTAGATGAATGTGCTTTCTAATCAATAGATCATTCTCAAATCTTGCTTCATTCGTTTATAAGACTTTCATACACATAATCAAGGAGTAAAGAGTAAAGAAAGCTCATGAATTGATCAAACTTCCATGTAAACATCATAACCTTTAAACATTATCAAAATCAAATATAAGAAACTTCAATTTAGATCACCAAGTCATATATCATTCTCTTGATCTTAAGGACTTTCAAACAAGGTCTAGAATGCGGAAAGGGAAGAAAAACTTTAAGGAATGTGGTGCATGAATCCGGGAAAGTGGATAACTAACTCTTTTCTTTTTCTCTTGCGGTTTCCGCAACACTTTCAACTTAGAGCTTCGCTCTCTTCTTTTCAATTCATTTTTCGACTTTACTTTTGGAGTTATGGATAGAGGTGTGATAGCATGAATTATAGTCTAGTTTTTGGGGTTTGTTTGGACGTTTTATCTTTCATAATCTGTATGTTTGTATATACATTATGTGATTTTACTACCATTTCATCTACCTTTGCGAGAATCGAGGTCTACACCTAGTTTCGTTGTAATTGCAGGTAATATGGTACGTTTTGCATCAAAAAGGAGCAAAAGGAGTCATGAGTCATTTGGAGCTACATCCAGGAAGCATAGCCATGGATTGAAGATCCACTTTGGAGCAGATTCGAGAGATTTCACATCCAGTTGAGACTCACCTCGGTTGACCAGAGATTCATCTCGACCGAGGTGATCCAGGGACGCCGACTCGACCGAGGCGAATACCTAGGACGCGGCGAGAATATTTTATTCTTGGAAGAGATCTTTTAAATTTGGAAAGTGATCTTATATTTCTGGGCTTGGCTTCTGGAAGGAAGGAGATATGCAGAATATATATTTTACCTATATTTATGGGATAATATCTTCTTAAGATTTATTATCTTTGGAGGGTTATTTTCCTATAAAAAGGGTCGGATTTCCCACAATTCGAGGAGCCCGCATACACGAACATCCGCCTACATCGAAAAAGACGCAGCAGCCGCATACCCCAATTTGGGAGAGAGTTGAAGAACCTTTTTGAAGGTTGAAGGAAGATTGAAGTCCATAGCTTTTATAGCTTTATTGAAGGGTTTTGTAAGATTGTCTTCAATTCCCTCAATTGTTGTCTTGTCTTTTTGGATTATTATCCAAGGAACGCTTTGTTGTGATATTTGATTCAGTTATTGAAGTCTTTTCATTAAATTCTTCTTTGTTCAAATATTCACCTTCTTCCCTTACATTTAATACTTTCATAATGATGATGAGTGGCTAATTTCCTTGTGTGATTCTAGGGTGATTGGCTGAAGGTTGTGGGAAAAACAATGATAGAATAATCTTAGATTTCAGTAGGATCCTGAAAGTTCGAGTCTTTAACCTTAACCCTAAGCATCTCGTTCGGTTGATGAACATCTCGGCCGGGGTGGAATTCTTCTGACCGAGGTGACTTATCCGACCTTAAACTGAGAGTTAAGTGTTAGAGTTTGCCAAATCCTATTCTTATTACACCTTTCCTGGTTCAATGCAAGCTTAGGATGAGACTTACCCGGTAATTCCTTAGTTTGTATACCAACGATCATAAGTGTAGGTAATAAAGGTTTAGCCTTTATTGGGGTTTGAGTGTGCTTCCATCCCATCTTTGTGAGTTAGCCTGAGACTTACCCGGTAAAGGTTGATTCTATTCCCTTAGATGGTATGTTAGTTTGAGGTTATAGTTATTTATCTTGATTCCTTGAGACTTACCCGGTAATAGGAGTTACGGTTTAGGATTAGTGTGTAGTGAGACTTACCCGGTGATCTACTCCACTTTAGAAACACCTTCCCCACACAAAAATCTCAGCTTTGTCCGCTTATCTACAGATCTTGAGTTGGAACCACAACTAGATGCTTTAATCCCTAGAATTGCATGTTTGCTTTATTTGACATCTTATTCATCTTTGATTGTGTTAAATCGCTCTTGTGGTTAGTATTAACATTAGCACACCGTATTGACTCTGTTTCACCGAGTCCCTGTGATCGACCCCTGGAATTTTCTTGCTTTTACTACGATTGACCCGTACACTGCGGGTTCGCATCCTTGTTTTAAGCTTAAGTCTAGGGTTATAAATTTAAAGCTTGCACACACCGTTTGGAGCGAACAAGTTTTTGGTGCCGTTGCCGGGGACTTGGTCTAGACCGAGCCGGTACGGTTTGCTCTTGGGGCGCTTGCCCCGTTTCATCTAACCACTCTACTTGAGTGACGATCTTTGCAGGTTCTTTCTTAGGTACATGCGAAGAACCCGCACTGGGAAGGAAATCGTTCCTTACGATCCCGAACCAGAAAAGACATACAAGCGACGCTTAAGAGAAGCGAAGATGGCCTAACAAGACGATCACGATCTTGCGGCCCAATTGAGAGAGACGCAGGAGCTGCTACGTCTCAGTAAAGAAGAGCTAAGGCAAGAGAAAGAAGAGAATCATGCCAGGACTGCAGCAATCGAAGCTGAGATTGCAGCCATTCGGGACCAGATTCTACTTCGACCGAGGGAGGATCCAGTAGTTGATCCTCGACCGAGGCAGATTCCAGTACCTGACGCCCCGGCCGAGGTACTTCCACCTCGGATGCCAGTCCGAGATGTTCTTCTTGCAGGAATCCCACAAACCCTAGGTCAAAGGATGGACCCTAATCAACAGCTGAGGCGTCCAGGGGTGAACCTAGGAGATCCAGCGGATCATGACTACGAACTTCGACCGCAAGTTCTAGCCATGATTCGCCAATGCCAATTCGGAGGACTAGAGAAGGAGTCGCCGCATCAACATCTTCAAAACTACGAGATCTTGATGGAAACCTTGCGACCGTCCAGAATTGAGAACAACAACTACAAGCTAAGACCTTTTTACTTTTCTTTAAAAGATAGAGCTCTTACTTGGTATCAATCTCTTCCTCCAGGAAAAATTAGCACATGGGAGGAGATGACTACAGAATTCTTGACCAAATTCTTTCCCCCCTCAAAGACTGCTGAAATGAGAGGGAAGATCAATGCTTTCATCATGAAGGACAAGGAGAGCTTGTCCAAATCTTGGGAGCGGTTCAAGGATATCCTTTTGGATTGCCCACATCATGGGATTCCAAAGATTGAGTTGTTGGAGATCTACTTCAAAGGGCTGGACGGAAGCACCCAGTTCAATCTCCAACTACTCTCCGCCGGTACCTTCATGGACATGGCGGTTGACGAGGCTTGGGACTTCATTGAGAAGCAAGCCTTGCACATGGAGAAGTACACCCACCAAGGAGCTGAGGGTGGAGTTAAAAGAGTCAACTTTCAAGAGACTCAACCCAACAACAACCAGCTCACGTCCTTGAAGAACGACGTGAAGCAATTGAAGGAGCTCTTGATGGCTCAAACTAAGAAGGAAGAGCAAGGGCAAAGGAACAACAACAACAACAATAACGGGTACCGTAACAACAACAACGGACCCCGAAACAACAACTACAACAACAACAATAGAGGATCCAATAGCAACAATTGGAGGGCGAATAACCAAAATCACGGTAACAATCACTCAAACTCCAATTCTAATGATTCCTCTAACCCTTTCCTCTCTTCTCCTTCTTCTTCTTCTACTCCATTGAAAAGCCAAGGGCAAGGATCAAGTTCGTCTCAGCCGGAAAAGAAGGACGCAGTCCTGGAGGCAATCTTGATCAAGCTTAGTGCTATGGAGAATTCTATGACTTCATTTTCGAGGGCCCAAAAGTCCTTCGAACAACAACTTGCTAATAGGGCGAATGAAGCGCCAAGAGATCCAGGGAAGCTTCCAGCAAAGACGGAAACTAACCCTAAGGGCCAGTGCATGGCCATAACGACGAGGAGTGGACTCAAAACTGCAGATCCAGTACCTCGCTCGATGCAGACCACCTCGGTCCAGACCCAGTCGAAGAACACCTCGACCGAGATGCCAACCGAGGCGGCGCAACAGAAAGCAGGAGGAACGACAGAAACTTATGTTCCACCTCCTGCATATAAACCACCACTTCCATTCCCTCAGTCCAGAGCCAGAGCACATCTAGACAAGCACTTTGGTAAGTTTCTTGACTTGATGAATAAGCTACATATTAATATTCCTTTCCTTGATGCTATTCTAGGTATGCCCGCCTATGGGAAGTTCTTAAAAGAAATCTTATCAAGGAAGAGGAAGCTGGAGGATGTTGGTGAAGTTAGGATGACATCTAAATCTTCGGAGCTTATCAAGATCATGAAGGAAAAGATGCCACCTAAGTTGAGAGATCCCGGCTCATTTTGCATTCCCATTCAAGTCGGGGATGTCACTTGTGAAGCCCTTTGTGATCTACGAGCCAGCGTGAGCATCATCCCGCTGGAGCTATGCACTAAGATCGGTCTTGGAGAGCCCAAGCCGGTCAAGATTCGACTTTACATGGCGGATCACTCCATTACCCATCCCGTGGGCATTTTGGAGGACGTTCCGGTCAAGTTAGGTAACTTCTATCTACCTATAGATTTTGTCGTACTTGACATTCCCGCAGATTATCCAGTTCCTATCATTCTCGGGAGGCCATTTCTAGCAACTTCGGGTTGCAATGTGGATTGCAAGAACGCCAAGTTGAAATTCAACATTGGTGGCGATGAGGTGGAGTTCGCACTACTTGCGGCCATGAAAGGAGAGCAACTAACTGATGATATCTTCAACATCTACGATGAAGAAGAATCAAGGGAATTGGTGAGCTCTATCCTTATTAACGATCCACTCGAAAGAGTTATTAGCTTCAGTTTAATGGAGGAAGGTATAGATGCTTCTTGTGATGCAGATATACGGAGCTTGAAGGCACTGGAAGAGGATCCAGGAGCTAAAACTGAGAAGCTAGTCCAGGAGACAAAGATCTCTAGTCTCGGTTCCAGTAGCAGTACCTCGACCGAGGAACTTTCTGGACGGAGCGAGGCGTCTGAAGAACACCTCGGTCAACGCCTTTGCGCCTCGACCGAGGTCGACAGCGAGAAGATTCAAACTGAGATTGCATTTAGTCCAGTTTCTGACACCACTCCACTGGAAAGAGGAAGCACAGATCCCTCTCAGAAAGCACCCCCAGTTGTGGAGCTTAAACAACTCCCTAGTCACTTGAGGTATATCTTTCTTGGGCCGGATTCTACTTATCCCGTTATTGCTAGTGCTTCCCTCTCCGATTCTGAATTATCTAAGTTAATGCATGTCCTGAGAAAGCATCGAAAAGCCATAGGTTACACCACGGATGATCTTATTGGCATTAAACCTTCTTTCTGCATGCATAGAATTCTAATGGAAGATAATCATAAGACTTCACGGGAACCTCAAAGACGGTTAAATCCGATCATGAAAGAGGTTGTGAAGAAGGAAGTTCTTAAGTTGTTGGATGCAGGTATTATTTATCCTATCTCGGACAGCAAGTGGGTTAGCCCGGTGCATGTCGTTCCGAAGAAAGGAGGGATGACCGTTGTGACGAATAAGAACAACAAGTTGATCCCAACAAGGACCGTTACGGGTTGGAGAGTTTGCATCGATTACAGGAAGTTGAACACGGCAACTCGAAAGGATCATTTTCCGCTTCCTTTCATTGATCAAATGCTCGAACGGTTGGCCCAGCATTCACACTTCTGCTACTTGGACGGCTATAGTGGATTCTTCCAGATTCATATCCATCCGGATGATCAGGAGAAGACCACTTTCACTTGTCCTTGGGGGACGTTTGCTTATCGGAGGATGCCATTCGGATTGTGCAATGCACCCGCTACCTTCCAGCGATGCATGATGGCTATCTTTTCCGAGTACATAGAGGAGATCATGGAGGTATTCATGGATGATTTTTCTGTATATGGTTCCTCTTTTGATGATTGCCTATCTAACCTTTCTCTAGTGCTTAAAAGATGTGAAGACACTAACCTTGTTTTGAATTGGGAGAAGTGTCATTTTATGGTTAATGAAGGCATTGTGCTAGGACACCTCGTTTCCAATCGAGGTATTGAGGTCGATCGAGCTAAGATCGAGACTATTGAGAAACTCCCTCCTCCTTGTTCTGTTAAAGGTGTGAGGAGTTTTCTCGGGCATGCAGGTTTCTACAGGAGATTCATCAAGGACTTCTCTAAGATTTCTAAACCTCTAACTAACCTCTTGAATAAAGATGTTATTTTTGAGTTTTCGCAGGAGTGTCTTGATGCTTTTCACAGGCTTAAGGAAGCGTTGATCTCCGCTCCCATTATCCAGCCTCCTGATTGGACCTTGCCCTTCGAGGTCATGTGTGACGCTAGTGATGTAGCCGTAGGAGCGGTGCTCGGACAAAAGAAAGATGGACGGACCACCGCCATTTATTATGCTAGCAAGACGCTAGATGAAGCACAACGCAACTACGCTACCACCGAGAAAGAGTTATTGGCGGTTGTATATGCTTTCGAGAAGTTTCGTTCCTATCTAGTAGGGGCGAAAGTCATTGTCTACACCGACCATGCAGCCATTCGTTACTTGTTGGCTAAGAAAGATGCAAAGCCGCGTCTTATTCGATGGATTCTCTTGCTTCAAGAGTTTGACCTAGAGATCCGCGATAAGAAGGGATCCGAGAATTCAGTTGCGGATCACCTCAGCCGGCTACCGGAATCCTCCCGCGAGACGGATAGCCCACCCATAGACGATTCATTCCCCGACGAGCACTTACACGTCTTGGAGCGTTTGATGGATCTACTTACTTCACCCCACGATGGAGGTGAAGTATGGGGTGAGGGAACCTCCTACCTCGTTTGAGACGCATCATGGTCCAGCTAGCGACCTTAAATCAAGCGCTTCTTGGGAGGCAACCCAAGGTATTGCTCTTCTTTCCCGTTTTCTAGTCTAGCTTAGATAGTTTTTGTTTTTGCTTTGCTTTGCTTTGTTTTTGGCGTTCTGGACAGACAACAGGAAGAAACACATCTGGAAGGACAGAAGTTCGAGATTCTGAGAAGACAGAAGCACCTCGGTCACTGTCAGAGCACCTCGACCGAGTTGATTCTTGAAGCAACCGAGGCAACTAGGGTTTCTGCAGAACCGCCTCGGTCCATACCACCTCGGGCCAGTCGAGACCATCTCGACCGAGGTGACAGTAGATCCAGTAACAGTATAAAAAGGGAAAAATTACTTTTCACTTTTTTTTTACCCATTTCGACCGCGGCGACAGATCCACTTCGCTCACTCTCGATTCTCGCTCGTTTTCGACGTTTTCTGCTTCCAACCCGAGATTGAAGGATAGAGGAGTCGATTGCAACAACGAATCTGCAGGAAAAATCGAGTGAATCGGCCGGAACGAGGTAAAAACGACCGAAACCCTAACTCGCTCGTTTACTGCAATTTGGGCTTTGGTTGCCCTTGAATCTGTTGAGGAAAACCTTAAGTACCCCTTAGGAAGCATCGGTAGTGATTTTTGGGGGAAAAGAACTGAAAATCAGAGAGTTGAATTCGCGACTGTCTTCGCCTCGGTCCAGTCGTCCTGCACCTCGGTCGAGGTGATTCTTAGTATTTGTCAGTCGACCGAGGTAGTCTGACAGTGCAGTTTTGAAGATGAGTTCAGATCGCCGTTTAGCTCTTAGAGATAGATCCTCCCCTTCCCCTTCTCCTTCCTCATCCCGTCCCTACCGCCCGGCTATCCACGAGAGATGCCGGGTAGACTATGAGAGGATAGCTGGCCGTCCAGTCATCGCACCACGATTTATGGATGTGTCAGCTTTTGACTGCCTAGGGTTAGATGCTAACCTTAGGAGGATGATTGCTACAGTGGGGCTAGATCAGTTCACTGAGATCCGAGCCCCAGCCTACTTAGAGCCGACACTCGAGTTTGTTAGCTCCTTCTCCTACCTTCCCACAGAGCGGTCTGTGAAGTACCGGTTGATGAGCCGGAACTTCATAGTTCCTTTAGAGATTTGGAGAGAGATCTTTGGCTTTCCTGACCCCACTGCTGTAGATTTCCCGACCCGAGCTGTAGCTAGGGAGTTCTGGGGACAGATAGCCCATATTACTGGGCACGCAGACAGATGGCGCCCTGGAGATTCCAGGGAGAAGGTCATCTTTCACCCAGCCTTCAGACTTGCCCACAGGATCTTCAGTGAGACACTTCTGGCGCGTACTGAGACGCCCCAGAAGATCAGACAGGGTGAGCTCTTTTCGCTTTACTGCATGGTTACAGGAGGTTTCCCGGACTTTGGCTTGCTCTTGGCAGAGGATCTGCACAAGATCAAGGCCAAGGCGAAGGGAGACATATGCTGCGGAGGTCTAGTCACCCACATCGCTACCTACCACGGGATGGACCTCAGCGTTTGCACATTGGCGGCGGCTCCGAAGCCGCTGGGATTGCAGGAGATGATCACACGGAGGATTCTAGTTCCCCGTGGGTTGACCACTCCATACGTCGCTATGCCATGGGAGCGGACTGCACCTCAGGGCATCAGATGGTCTGCACAGTTCTCTGTCTTCGATCCACATTTCTGGCAGACTGCTTGGGGTCCACTCATGGAGGATCATAGAGAGGCAGCAGCTGCCCCTGCTGAGGCTGAGGAGGAGGCTGAGGATGAGGATGATGACGATGATGAGACAGTGGATGAGAGAGGAGGCGGCGTCCCGATGGACACAGGGACAGATACAGCTGGGACGAGCGCGCCACCTATTATTGATTTAGATGATGAGGAGGACACTGAGCCGGCGCCAGCCGCGATGTCTCCAGTCAGACCTGCTGGACGCAGGAGGCGTGGAGTGAGGGACAGAGTTGCACACCGACGGATCGATGACCTGACGGATCAGGTTATCGACTCATATGCTGCACTTTCGCTGGATATCCGCGAGATGCAGGAGCGGCAGCATCATCAGCACATGATGGCTCAGCTACAGTTTGAGCGTATCATGGGCCATCCCTATGACCCGACTCAGTACCCCTACATACCACCACCACCGCCGGATCAGGACTACTGAGGAGCTGCAGGGTTTATTTATTATATTTTTTATGCAGTTCGGCTCTCATCCGGTGAGTCCTCTTTTATTTAGACTTTTATTATACCCACTGGGACAGTGTGTCTCAAGTATGGGGTGTTTGTTATTTGACTATGTGGCTACCTTTGATGTATTCGACATTTTTGATGTATTTTATTTATCGGATATTTTCATATTTATGCTTCATTTGCCTTTATATGATTATCTGGTATTACATGCATACTTACAGGTTATTTGATTGAGAAAAAACGTCGAAACTGAAAGAAAACTGGTTTTAAAAAATTAATTTTTGGACCTCGACCGGGACAGTTCTAGCCGAACGAGGTGATTCACCTCGGTTGACTTAAGAACACCTCGACCGAGGTAGGTTAACTGAGAGTTTTCGAAAACGATTTTTGTACTACTTATCTGGATATGACCTCAGTGAAGATTTTGTTTACCTACTGGTTTTAAATTCTTTATGTGTTTGAAAGGTTTTATAATATGTTTAAGTTGCTAAATGCTTTGTTTGAAATTATTGGCATGTTTAATACTTTGTTTCTATCCAAATTATGTTGGATTTGAAGGTTGACACCGCAGGATAAGTTCTCTCACTCTCTTCTTGGAAAGATCAAGGCAATTCACTCTTTTCTTCTTCTTCTTGATCATGCTTAACCCCTCATATACATTTTGCCTCCCTTTACCTATCCGGGAATTAGGAAGCAAGCAAGTGGTGAAAGCAAGTTAAAGTTGAGAAGTGGGCTGGAAGTGAAAGTCTTAGAAAGCAATTATAGGTTTGGGGAAGTCAATCATGAAGATGAGTAACTCGGCACCATTCACATAGCCGGGTGTTTGTGTCTTGCCAAAGTCGGATTGAGCGATATTCCTAACGGGTCATGGTATGTGCATCAAGGGTTTGATGCATCTCAAGAAATTGATGATTGCGGATCTCCTAGGCTTCGGTTATTGTGCACCTCTGTCCATGCATCCCAAAAAGTAAAGTAAAAGAGAAAAAAGTGCGAAATAAGCAAAGCTTATTGGTGGAAGATGTTGCAAGTCAAAGTGAAAGTGAAGTTCATCCTTTTCCCGGATTCTAGCACCACATTACCTTACATACATCCCTACCCTACACGTTTCTTGACCTTTTCTTTTGGGAAGCCCTTGAGACCTTGAGCTTGTTGATTGACTTAGCGGTTTAAATCGGATTATACATGATTAATTTTGATAATTATGATTTATTATGCATTCTATGATTTTGTGCAAAGATGAACAACTTTCCTATATTTATAAAATGTTTTAAGCATATTGAGTTTTTTTAAATTCCAGGAAGTATTCTCTTAGAGTGATCTATGATAGTTGCACACCATAAAATGTTTTTGAAAAGCTTTTTCATTGATTTTCTTGACTTATAATCCATTCTATCTTGTCTTCTATATAAGGAACTTGCTTGGGGACAAGCAAGGGCTAAGTATGGGGTATTTTGATAGCATGAATTATAGTCTAGTTTTTGGGGTTTGTTTGGACGTTTTATCTTTCATAATCTGTATGTTTGTATATACATTATGTGATTTTACTACCATTTCATCTACCTTTGCGAGAATCGAGGTCTACACCTAGTTTCGTTGTAATTGCAGGTAATATGGTACGTTTTGCATCAAAAAGGAGCAAAAGGAGTCATGAGTCATTTGGAGCTACATCCAGGAAGCATAGCCATGGATTGAAGATCCACTTTGGAGCAGATTCGAGAGATTTCACATCCAGTTGAGACTCACCTCGGTTGACCAGAGATTCATCTCGACCGAGGTGATCCAGGGACGCCGACTCGACCGAGGCGAATACCTAGGACGCGGCGAGAATATTTTATTCTTGGAAGAGATCTTTTAAATTTGGAAAGTGATCTTATATTTCTGGGCTTGGCTTCTGGAAGGAAGGAGATATGCAGAATATATATTTTACCTATATTTATGGGATAATATCTTCTTAAGATTTATTATCTTTGGAGGGTTATTTTCCTATAAAAAGGGTCGGATTTCCCACAATTCGAGGAGCCCGCATACACGAACATCCGCCTACATCGAAAAAGACGCAGCAGCCGCATACCCCAATTTGGGAGAGAGTTGAAGAACCTTTTTGAAGGTTGAAGGAAGATTGAAGTCCATAGCTTTTATAGCTTTATTGAAGGGTTTTGTAAGATTGTCTTCAATTCCCTCAATTGTTGTCTTGTCTTTTTGGATTATTATCCAAGGAACGCTTTGTTGTGATATTTGATTCAGTTATTGAAGTCTTTTCATTAAATTCTTCTTTGTTCAAATATTCACCTTCTTCCCTTACATTTAATACTTTCATAATGATGATGAGTGGCTAATTTCCTTGTGTGATTCTAGGGTGATTGGCTGAAGGTTGTGGGAAAAACAATGATAGAATAATCTTAAATTTCAGTAGGATCCTGAAAGTTCGAGTCTTTAACCTTAACCCTAAGCATCTCGTTCGGTTGATGAACATCTCGGCCGGGGTGGAATTCTTCTGACCGAGGTGACTTATCCGACCTTAAACTGAGAGTTAAGTGTTAGAGTTTGCCAAATCCTATTCTTATTACACCTTTCCTGGTTCAATGCAAGCTTAGGATGAGACTTACCCGGTAATTCCTTAGTTTGTATACCAACGATCATAAGTGTAGGTAATAAAGGTTTAGCCTTTATTGGGGTTTGAGTGTGCTTCCATCCCATCTTTGTGAGTTAGCCTGAGACTTACCCGGTAAAGGTTGATTCTATTCCCTTAGATGGTATGTTAGTTTGAGGTTATAGTTCTTTATCTTGATTCCTTGAGACTTACCCGGTAATAGGAGTTACGGTTTAGGATTAGTGTGTAGTGAGACTTACCCGGTGATCTACTCCACTTTAGAAACACCTTCCCCACGCAAAAATCTCAGCTTTGTCCGCTTATCTACAGATCTTGAGTTGGAACCACAACTAGATGCTTTAATCCCTAGAATTGCATGTTTGCTTTATTTGACATCTTATTCATCTTTGATTGTGTTAAATCGCTCTTGTGGTTAGTATTAACATTAGCACACCGTATTGACTCTGTTTCACCGAGTCCCTGTGATCGACCCCTGGAATTTTCTTGCTTTTACTACGATTGACCCGTACACTGCGGGTTCGCATCCTTGTTTTAAGCTTAAGTCTAGGGTTATAAATTTAAAGCTTGCACACACCGTTTGGAGCGAACAAGGTGCACAAAAACCGAAGCCTAGGAGATTGGCGTTTCTCATTTTCACGAGATGCCTCAAACCCTTGATGCACATACCATAATTCGCTAGGAATATCGCTCAATCCGACTTTGGCAAGACACAAACACCCGGCTATGTGAATGGTGCCGAGTTACTCATCATCATGATTGACTTCCCCAAACCTATAATTTCTTTCTATTCTTTTGAATGCAAGACATTGCTTTCATGGCCCTCCCACATCAAACATGTCAAATATCAACTCCTCCAAATTCCCGGATAGGTAAAGGAGGCCATTATTTCAATGAGGGGCTAAATGATCAAAGAAAGAAGAAAGAAAATCGAATTGCCTTAATCATCTCAAAAAGAAGTATAAGAACTTATCATGTGATTTCAACCTTGATTTCTCAATATGATTTAGGTAACACTCATCACATTATGAAACTTGCAATAGAGGAATAATCAACTCATTCGATTTCTTTTCAATTCACTGTTTGTTTATGCATGCGATTGTCATCAAAACTCAATTCACAAGTAGTGATTATCATAGAAATCATCTCTATCCTTAGAAGCACAAAATTTTCAAAATTTTTCAATTTTTATGGTTTTTTCAAAAGCTTTTTCATGCAATGCAATAATGAAACGTGTAACAATAGAATGAACATGCAAGGTAGTCTCGATAGAAGCATACAAAGTGAGTAAGAGTTATTATCAACTATTAGTCACACCCCACCCCATACTTGGAACAAACATTGTCCCTAATGTTCAAAAAGAAAAAGAAGAAAAGAAAGAAAAGAAAAAGAACTCACAAAATGGTGGTAGAGCGGCTAAAACGGTCGATCATCAAACGTCATCACTGAGGTGGAGGCGGTGGTGGAAACGGGGAGAAGCCGGGATCATAGTGCTGCCCGAACTGCTGGCGGTAAACATCTCTCATCATGTGGTCAAGATCGTCGGCTCGTGCATCCCTAGCATCAGCACGAATCTCCAAAGCTCCGACCCTATCGGAAAGGTCGGTAGCCCACTCTGGCAACTGCTCATACCAACTAGGCGGCTGGCTGTACCACGCTGGTGCATCTGAAGGTGCTGGTGCAGGTGGCGGTTGTGCATGCCAAGGCAGTGGAGCTCCCATCCAATCCGGCTGAGTGTTATACCATGAAGGAGGATCCGCCATCCAAGTAGGCCTCTCGCTCACACTAGCACGGCGAGAGGAAGAACCTGAAGCTCTAGTAGGGCGGGGAGAGTGTCTAGGAAGGTCAGGAACTGCATCCGGCTGATCCGAGAATGTACCAAAGTCATGATCCGCTCCTCCTCCCTCAAACTCATCATCCCCTCTCATCTCCTCCTCTACAACTGGTGGTGGTGGAACATAGGGAGGGGCTACTAATCTGTTCGCATGCATGGCAGCGAACGTCGCCTTCCAGTTATGGCGTCCAGCCATAATGGAATACTAAGAAAGCCACTCAATACCTCTCCCAGTCCTACTCTCCCAAGGCATAGCAGCATACGGTGGACCTCTATGTGTGGGGAAGATGATGCCTCTAGTCATGAGGCTCTGTAGTCCTAGGGGTCTAGTTGGAATGCGGGTACAAGCTGAGAAGTCTACCCCTAACTGTCTAGCAAGGTGGGTGGCCATCCCACCGTATCCAATGTTGTCAGCCCTCTTATTCTTTAGCTTGCTCATAGTAGCAGCTAAGAGGGTGGCGCAGTCAGCAGGCCTGCCATATAACATGTTGTAAAGCAGAAACAGCTCATCTGTCTTAATCTTCTGAGGTGTCTCCGTACTAGGGAAGAGACACTCAGAAAGCACTCTGTGGGCAATCTTCAAGGCTAGATGATAGATCAATCTAGCCTTGGTATCAGCAGGTTGCCAGCGGTCCTCGCTAGCGTAAATCATGGCAATCTCCTCCCAGAAATCCTTGGCGTACACGCCACTGGGGAATCGACCATTGAAGGTCTCTTGGAACCCAAAGAAGGCTCCAAACTCTCTAATCGAAAAATCATAGTTTCTCTCCATCAGCCGGAAAGAAACTTTCCTGTCTACGTGACTGTGCTCGAAGGAAACCACAAACTCCCTAGCGATCTCCTCATAAGCATCTTCCCGAATAGAGGAGAAGATGACTAAACCGGCTCTATCCAAAAGCCAAGTGAGGTCTCCTATCACATGTAGAGGCTCTAACTCCTCAAGGAGTAGATACCTAGGTCCTATGACCGCTCTCTTATGGATCCTCTCTAAAGCATCGAGATGATCGTCATGGATAGCAAGGATCCTAGGGGGAGGTGGTGATGGTGATGATGGAGGTGATGGAGGCTCAGCGGGTGGTGCTCTAGAAGAGGAAGAGGGGTTGCCTTTCCTTTTCTTATCCTTGTTTCTACCAGACACTCTTCTCACAAAATCCATGTTCTGTCGAAAACCACGGTCTGTTCTAGGGTTTCCACAGCCGTGGTTTCTCCAGAAACCGTGGTTCGTCTCAAAAAATCTCAAAACTCAGCAAAATCACACCAAACTCAGCAGCAAGCAGTCCTAGACTAATTTCCGTTCAATTCCAATCAGTTCTCCTAAAAATTCTATCAAAAACGAAGCCGAATCGACAAAGAGAAGGAAAGAGCGAAAAACCTAGGTTTTTGGATTTTGGAATCCGAATTCCGTCTTCTCCGGTGATTTGCCGCTCGAATTGTTGCTTGGATCTTGTTGGTAATTGGATTTGCTTCAGTTTTGGCCAAAGAATCGTCAAAAACGATTAACGAATGAGGAATTGAGAGATGGGGCGTGGATTCGGCGATTTGGGCATGGAATGGGGTTTGTGTTGTGTGTTTTGTGAAGAAACGTGGTTTATATAGTGGCCGTAAAAATTTTTGAAAATCACGGTCTATCGGGGGGTTCCACGGCCGTGGAATTGTACGGAACCATGGTTTTGGTGATTTTTCTCAGGCTTTTGAAAATTACGGTCACTGTAGCTGTCACGGCCGTGGTTTTGGCCGTGGAACTCTCTGTAATGTCTCAAAGTCCAAGTTTCGTCAATTTTCTTCAAACTTTTTCTATCCCCTTTCTTTTCCACTGTTCCTACATCCAAAAGCACGAACATACCGGAAGGTATCAAAGGCAAAACAAAGTAAAACGTCTAAACTAAACTAATCTATGAATCAAAAACAAAAGCGTAAATACAATACCTTGGGTTGCCTCCCAAGAAGCGCTTTGTTTAAGGTCCGTAGCTAGACCATATTCGCACTTATTCGAGTGCGGTGGACGCGAACTCTTCAGCTTAGAGTTCCGGTGTATACTTCTTGAGTCGTTGACCGTTCACCTTAAAACTTCCGCCCGTTTCACCCCATACTTCAACTGCGCCATGGGGAAAAACACGTTTGATTAGAAAAGGTCCAGTCCAACGAGATTTAAGCTTACCTGGAAAGAGACGAAGCCTTGAATTGAAGAGGAGAACTTGATCTCCTTCTTTGAGGTCCTTTGGGATGATATGCTTATCATGCCAACGCTTCGCTCTTTCTTTGTAGATCTTGGCGTTTTCGTAAGCGTTCAAGCGAAGTTCTTCAAGTTCATTTAGGTCCAAGAGACGCTTCTCTCCCGCTTCCTTCATGCTGAAATTTAATCACTTGATTGCCCAAAACGCCTTGTGCTCCAACTCTACCGGTAAATGGCAAGACTTCCCATACACAAGGTTGTATGGTGTGGTTCCGATGGGAGTCTTATATGCAGTCCGGTACGCTCACAATGCATCATCTAGCTTCAAAGATTTATCCTTCCTAGTCCTTGAAACCGTTTTCTCTAGGATTCCTTTGATCTCCCAGTTTGAGATCTCGACTTGTCCACTAGTTTGTGGATGATAAGGGGTGGCGATCTTGTAAGTCACCCCATACTTAGCTAAAAGAGCTTTGAAACGCCGGGCAATGAAGTGAGAACCTCCATCACTAATGATAGTCCTTGGTGTCCCAAATCGTGGGAAGATGGTCTTGTTAAAGAACTTGACCACTATCATGGCATCATTGGTGGGAGAGGCAATTGCTTCAACCCATCTCGAAACATAATCCACCGCTAAAAGTATGTATTGGTTACCACAAGATGATGGGAAAGGTCCCATGAAGTCTACTCCCCAAACGTCAAAGATCTCCACCTCTTGGATGTTGTTGAGAGGCATCTTATTCCTCCTAGATATATTTCCTGTTCTTTGACAAGCATCGCAGCAGGAAACAAAGGTTTGCACATCTTTAAATAGTGTAGGCCAAAAGAATCCAGATTGCAATACCTTAGCCCTAGTCTTGTTCGAACTAGCGTGTCCTCCACAAGGTAGTGAATGACAATGGCGGATGACACTTTGCATCTCATCTTCCGGAACACATCGCTGAATAATGCCATCCGGACCTCTCTTAAAGAGGAGAGGTTCATTCCAAAAGTATTCCCGAACATCCTTAAAGAACTTCTTTCTTTGTGCGTAGGATAATCCGGGCGGTAATTCCTGACAAACCAAATAGTTAACAAAATCAGCAAACCATGGTTCGTTACCTTTGGTGATCACATCGATACACTCCTCTATGATGTGTAAATGTTCGTCCGGAAAGGAGTCATATATAGGTAGGTGATCGTCCTCTAGATGTGTTAGGCGACTCAAATGATCCGCAACAGAATTTTCCGAACCCTTCTTGTCGCGGATCTCTAGATCGAATTCTTGTAGGAGAAGAATCCATCTAATTAGCCTTGGCTTCGCATCTTTCTTTGCAAGGAGATACCGAATTGCAGCATGATCCGTGTACACAATCACCTTTGCACCTACAAGATAAGAGCGAAATTTGTCAATTGCATATACAATAGCTAAGAATTCCTTTTCGGTAGTGGCGTAGTTGAGCTGCGCTTCATCTAGCGTCTTGCTAGCGTAGTAGAGAGCGTGGGTTCGTCCTTTCTTTCTTTGCCCAAGAATAGCTCCTATAGCTACGTCACTTGCGTCACACATAACCTCAAAGGGAAGATTCCAATCCGGAGGTTGGATAATCGGAGCTAAAATTAGAGCTTCCCGAATCATATTAAACGCATCTAAGCATTCCTGCGAAAAATCAAAAACTGCATCCTTCATCAATAGATTAGTTAGCGGCTTTGATATCTTAGAGAAATCCTTTATGAAATGCCTATAAAATCCAGCATGTCCTAAAAAACTTCTTATCCCTTTAACTGAAGTTGGGGGAGGAAGCTTTTCTATTGTCTCTATTTTAGCTTTATCCACCTCAATCCCTCTACTAGAGATTAAGTGTCCTAATACAATGCCTTCTTTCACCATAAATTGACACTTTTCCCAATTAAGAACTAGGTTAGTATCTTCACACCTTTGTAACACAAGAGCAAGGTTAGAAAGACAATTGTCAAAAGAGGAACCATAAACGGAGAAGTCATCCATAAAAACCTCCATGATTTCCTCTATGTATTCCGAGAAGATGGCCATCATGCACCTTTGAAAGGTGGCTGGGGCGTTGCAAAGCCCGAACGGCGTCCTCCTATAGGCAAACGTACCCCACGGGTACGTAAACGTGGTCTTTTCTTGATCATCCGGGTGTATTGGAATCTGAAAGAAACCACTATAACCGTCAAGATAGCAAAAGTGTGAATGTTGTGCTAACCTTTCAAGCATTTGATCGATGAAGGGTAGTGGGAAGTGATCCTTCCTCGTCGCGTTGTTTAGCTTGCGGTAGTCTATACACATCCGCCATCCTGTTACGGTTCGTGTAGGAATGAGTTCATTGTTTTTGTTGGTGATGACCGTCATTCCTCCCTTCTTCGGAACCACTTGTACGGGGCTCACCCACTTGCTATCGGAGATAGGATAGATGATACCTGCATCAAGTAGTTTAAGAATTTCCTTCTTGACAACCTCCTTCATGGTCGGATTCAACCGCCTTTGAGGTTGTCGTGAAGTTCTAAAGTCCTCTTCCATTAAGATCTTATGCATGCATAGGGAAGGTTTGATTCCAACTAAATCCTCTATAGTATATCCTAAGGCTTTCCTATGTTTCTTAAGGACAACCATAAGCTTACTATGTTCATCTATGCTTAAGTCGGAACTAACAATTACCGGAAAGGTAGAATTAGGTCCAAGAAATGCGTACCTTAGATGTGTAGGAAGTGGTTTCAATTCCATCACTATCGGAGTTTCCGATGGCTCTTGAGGAGCATCCGATGCTTCCTTAGAAGTGTCCAAGGATGTAGAAGGTGTTGGAGAAGAATCAAGAAAAGTTGTAGAAGAGACACAATTTCCTTCGAGCTCACCCAAAATTACGGCACCCCTGCCTTCTCCACGGCCGTAATTTTAGGTGTGGAAAGTAAATACGGTGGCTCTGCTTCCTCCACAGCCGTGTAACTCCTTGGAGTGCTCCACGCTTTTGTTGGTGAAATCCACGGCCGTGGAATAGGCCGTCTGACCGTGGATCCGTACGTTTTCTGCCTCATCGTGGAGTTTCTCGAACTCTTCTTCACACACTTCTTCTTGTGTCTCTAAGGCTTCAATTGCCTCATTACACTCCTCTTCTTCCCCTATATCCATTATGCTCATAGAAATAACTTTTTGCAAGGGATCTTTAAAGAGAATAGAAGTTACCTCCTCTCTAGATAGCTCTTCGTCTTGGATATTGAATATATCCTCATCGAAGGCTGGTTCCTTCACCAAAGTGGAAAGAACGAACTCTACCTTCTCTTCTCCTATGTCAAAGGCGAGTCTAGCATTCTTGCAATCGACTATGCAGCCGGATGTTGCAAGAAACGGTCTTCCGAGAATGATCGGGACCGGACTATCTGCAGGAATGTCAAGCACAACAAAATCTATAGGAACATAGAACTTACCAAGCTTGACCGGGACGTCTTCAACTATACCGACGGGACGAGTTATGGAACGATCCGTCATGTACAATGTCATCTTCACCGGCTTAGGGTCGCCTAAGCCGATCTTCCTGCATAAGGCAAGCGGAATGATGCTCACGCTTGCTCCCAAGTCACATAATGCATCATATGTGACATCTCCCACTCCTATGGGAATACAAAATGACCCCGGATCCTTTAACTTTGGGGGCATCTTTTCTTTCATGGTTTTGATGAGATCCGATGAGTCCGAACTCATCTTAACCTCTCCAAAATCCTCTAGCTTTCGCTTGTTAGAGAGGATCTCCTTTAAGAACTTTCCATAAGCCGGCATACCTACAATTGCATCAATGAAAGGTATATTAATATGCAGTTTGCTCATGAGTTCAATAAACTTACCGAATTGCTTGTCTAGGCACGCTCTCGCTCTAGATTGCGGGAATGGTAGGGGAGGTTTGTAAGCTGGAGGAGGAACGTAGACATCTTCCTTCTCCTTTCTCTTTTCTTTCTCTTTCTCAACGGGAACTTCTACAAACTTAGGCTGCGGGTCGGTAGTTGTTACTCCGCTCCTAGTTGTGATTGCCATCACCCTTCCTTTTGGGTTGTCCTCTATCTTTCCTGGAAGTTTCCCTTGATTCCTAGGAACTTCCTCCGCATGACTAAACATTTGGTTTTCTAAAACCTTTTGGGCTTTATCAACCTTAGTTATGTGATCATCAACCTTGATGATGCGAGTCTCCAATCCTTGAAGCTTCCCCAAAATTGTTTCCAACATGGGATCGGGCTTCTCTTTCCCCGAAGTACTTCCACCATTAGATGTTTGCCCCTGGCTTTTCAAAGGAGTGGAAGAAGAGGAAGGTGGAGTTAGTGAATTTGAATTTCCTGAATTGGAATAAGAATTACCGGAATTTTGTTGGTTGGGGTGCCAATTGTTGTTGTTTGAACCCCTATTGTTGTTCCAATTGTTGTTCCGGTTGTTGTTGTTGTTGTTGTTCCAATTGTTCCGGTTGTTGTTCCGGTTGTTGCGGTTTGTATACTCATTCCCGTTATGGTTATTGTTGTTGCCCAAATAACCTACATCTTGTTCCTTGTGCTTTGGAAAGTTGGTTTTGATGGCTTCCTTCAACTCTTTAATCTCCGTATTGAGAGAAAAGATTTGAGTTTGAGCTACTTGTGATAGCTTTGCTCCTTGATCTACATGATTTGCCTGCACTTTCCGATGAGAATACTTCTCAATAACTCATGCTTGCTTCTCAATGAAGTCTCAAGCGTCATCTTCCCTCATGTCCATGAATGTACCACATGAAAGGGATTGGAGCTTGAATTGTGTCTCCACATCCAACCCCTTATAGTATATCTCCAATAGCGTCAATTTGGATATGCCATGATGAGGGCAATCCAATAGCAAATCCTGAAATCTTTCCCAAGATTGAAACAAACTTTCGTTAGATCTCATAGAAAATGCATTAATCTTACCTCTCAACTCCGCCGTTTTAGATGGCGGAAAGAACTTAGTGAGGAATTCCGAAGAAAGATCCTCCCATGTCTCAAGTTTCCCACTTGGAAGAGTTTGATACCAAGACAATGCTTTCCCCTTCAAGGAGAAGAAGAAAGGCTTGAGCTTATAGCTGTTGGTAGTTGCATTCTTTGGCTTCATTGTCTCCATCATGATCTCAAAATTTTGTAGATGTTGGTGTGGAGATTCAGCGCTTGTTCCACCAAATTGATTTTGGCGAACAATGGTAATAACTTGAGGGTTGAAGCTAAACCCTTGTGCATCATCAAGATCAAAGTTCACAGCTAAACGGCGTGGTTGCTGCGTTGGATCCATCCTTTGGCCAAGAGTTCTTGGCTCCTCATCCACACGTTCGACTCTCGCACCTCTAGCTGGAACACGGCGATTTGCAGCTGGCCGTGGAAAGAACGGATTCACATTGATCGTTGGATCAATTTCCTCTAGTGGTGGTATGGAAGAGTCGTTATCCTCATTGGATGAGTTGGCTCTAACCGATCTTCCCGGTCTCCTTCTTCTCTTTTTTCCTTGAGGTTGTTTATTTCCAACCTCATTTGAAACATCATGTCCGATAGATCATCAACCTTCGTTTGATGACGATCCATCCCTTCCCTACGAGTCTTCTCACTCCATTGGAGTTGAGCTTCCTTTTCCGCTAACTCCGTTTGGTAATCACGTTCTCTTTCTTCAGCCATTTTTCTTTCCTTAAGTTTTCTCCTCAAAGTCCTCTCAAGCTCTTGATCAAGAGGTAAGAGGTCTTCGTTGTTCCTAGACCTGCACATACACTCGAAGAGATATCAAATAATAAGGGAAGAGCTCCCAAGCTTGACAACCGATAACCGAATTCGGCCTAGACCATATCCCCGGCAACGGCGCCAAAAACTTGTTCGCCACTTAGCGTGCGTGCAAATAAGCTTTAAATTTATAAAACTAGAATCAAGCAAGCGAACCCCCAGTGTACGGATCGACGTAGTTAAGCAAGAATTCCAGAGTATCGAACACAGGGATTTGGGGGGTTAAATCCAATTATAGAATTGTCAAGCAAGTAAATGTATGAGCTTTGCAAATATTGGGAAAACAACAACCCTAAAGATTCAGGTATCTAATTGTGACAATCGATTTAAGATATACTAAAGAACTAAGGACAGAGTTAAGAGTTGCAAAGGTATGCTAATGCAAAGCAATGTACGGTGAAGTTCCAAGGCTTTATGTGACTTATCTAGAAATACTCTCTATAAAGGTTGTTGAGGCTTCAGTATAGAAAGGATCTAAAGACAAGAATTAATATCAAATACCCAAACTTGTAACCCAAGGATCAAGACTAACTAAACCGATTGAGGTTGTGACACTCGGAATCGAGGTAGAGGTTGTTGAGGCTTCACTACCACCTAGAAAAGGCAAGCCAAGACTAAGTTAAAACAAATCTTTAACTTTGGATTAAAGTAAAAGCAAGGTTCGTAAACTGAGGGAAATTATGGTTGGATCTTGAGATTCCACGGCCGTGGAACTCAAGAACATACCGTGATTTTGGTATGTCGACGATTCTCTCTAACTCTCAGGATCCAATCTATTTACGATCGATCTATCATCATCTAAGCCACAACTATCAACCCTTCACCTTAGAATTGCTAAAGGGTTTTAGCCAACAACATTCATTATGATATCAAATTCAAGGTTTAAAGGAATGAAAGATGAAAACCTTCGAAAACCTTTAATAAATCTCAAATCAATCTCAAATCCACAAACAAAGTGATGATGTATATTAGATTCAGAATAACACAAACCAATCACGATCCTTGATAAGAACGAAGAACGGGATGTCAATCCGTCTTCTAATCAAACCTAAGGACAAAGCGTAACTTCCAAATCTTCAACTCTTCGCAAATCTCCGTTGCGAAATAGCAATCTCCACACGTCCAACTTGAAACCCTAGGCACTTGCAATAGGCGTAGGTGAAGTCTAAGCACAAACGTAAGTGAAGGTCCAAGCAGAGGTGACGAAATCTCTCTCTTCCCGTCCTTTTATAGGGCAAGATAAGATATGTGTCCAACCCATTGTGTAAAAGATCATGGCTTCAAATTGTACGTTAAAAGATTGCCTAAATCACGGTTCCTTGGGATTCCACGCCCGTGGTTTAGAGCGTGGAAATTCATCACGGTGCTTCACAACCTTCACGGCCGTGTAACCCTCTGGAATGCTCCACGCTTGTGTTGTCAAAGTTCCACGGCCGTGGTTTAGAGCGTGGACTCTAGTACAGCCGTATTTTAGAGCGTGGAACACAAGTAACTCGTAATTCTCCTTTGTCTTGTGTCATTCTTCAACTTAGCATCTTCCTTAGCTCCTAGTGATGTCCTCAATCCTTGGACATGCTCAATCCATCTTCATTCTCCCTTGATTCGTCCGGTTTTAGCTCTTAATTGCCTACAATCAACACAAAGCTTATGTAGACCTCTATATCGACAATATAGATAAACTAACTCACAATTGCTTCAATGCTTTATCAATGATCACCAATATGGATGAAATACACTTAGAAAACGTGCCTAAAATATCACAATATTTCATGCTAACACTAGCTAAAAGACCCAATGTAGTACAAAGGTCATGATCAAGTTCTCGAAGAGTAAAGGAAAACAATTTGATGAACACCGAAACATGAGTCTCAAATCTTGCAAATAGTTACAAGATCCATTGTAGTAATGAGGTCAGGAGTGAACATAGTGAATATGATTTTGACCTGACACATTAGTAATGAAACCAACAAATAATAAAATAGAAACAAGACTAGGAAGAGAAACACAGACCGGTCGATCGGCTGGTAGGGTATTGGCCGATCGACTAACATAGAAAACTATAACATAAAAGCATTAAGGGAGAAAGATAGTTTTTGTACTGCTTGATTCAAAATTAAAGATCCCGAAAATAACATGGAAGGAAGATATAATCAACAATTAATAAAAAAAGTTCCAAGACAAAGATCACCGCAACATACATATATGTAGATCTCAATTGATATATCCAAAACTAAATGCAAATCACGTTACGAGAGAGACACCTTCATTTGATTGTCACGTGGTTAAGACGTTGCTTGACATAATTGACGGTTGTTACCTCCGTTGATTGCCATGTACCTAAGACGGTGCTTATTCTTCACATCAAACGAAATATGGAGACATGAGTGACCCGACTCTTGCAATTTTCCATAAACACCTTGAATAACATATATCAAAGAAATCTCACAAACTCAGTTCTTGTATTTTGCAATTACAATCAAAATACTACCATAACTCTCAAAGATAAACGTTCAAACATTCATATATATAAATCAACATCATAGATCAATGAAAGTGGCCCCCCTAGAACCTAGAACACACGAATTCAACAAGACATACCTTAATATAAACTCATGCTTCGTTAATCGAAAGGAAAAGTGAGGCCAATCGGCCAAAAAGAGGTCGGTCGATCGACCACTAGGGGGTCAACCGATTGGCCGGTGTTGCGAACATCCACTGCTCAACAAAACCTTTGAATCTCAAACTAACTAGTACATATTGAATGAGTAACCCTATAATTAAATGGAGTATTTATAGGGAGGAATATAACATATCCCCTAAAATTTACTAAGATTTATCATAACTACCAAATCATATATTCTAATAAGATAGGATTTTCTCTAATGAATAATCACAAATAAAAAAAAGTCCAATTTGACGAGCTAAAATATAGCAAAAAATAAAAGGTTAACGTAAAGAAATATAGATTTCAATGGGCAAGGTCGTGGGCCTAGTTGATTGGCATATTGGGGCGGTCGGCTGGCCTACTCATAAAAACAGCATCGACAACATTGCTACACTTCAGTAAAATTGGATTGTTCGTTGTAGTTGGAACTAGAAAACCCACGAGTACTACTTTCGAAGGTAAATCAAAGCTCTATAACTTTGTACTTGACATGAAATCTCATATCGGTAGGCATTTTGGGGTAAATTGACCCTCTTCACACGTCATGCTCGAGATGTCTTTATTTCTTCTCTCTTGACTATTGATAGCTTAAGTTTTGGCATTGAATTCCTTGATTGAATGAAGATCCAAATTGTGTAACAAGCATTCCTCCGAAAATAACTCCATTTAGCTCCAAGAAGGACTATAATGCAGGCATTCAATTAAGCACAGTAGATATCCCAAACACAAAAGGGAAGAAAATAAGTCGATAATTTATACTATTATGTCCAAAAGAGTTGAATGATGGATATGAATGAGGGTGAAAAAAGACGCTAAAGTTAATGAAAATACCCCATACTTGAATCTTATTTGTCCTCAAGTAAGATCCGTAAATATCTCAATATGAAAACTCAAATACGTGTCTCAAATGCAAAAGATCAAGCACTCAAATCTTATCATCATCACACATATCACATTAATAGGTAGAAGTCAAAAACTCGGAAGTTTCATGACTACTCAAGGGATTATGTGTAAATCTCTCACATGTTTATATATATATAGTATAGATCATATGAGAACAGGCCTTATCGTGCAATCATGAGAACAAATAGTTATTATTAGTTTTGTTACGAATGTGTCATATCGTTTAATGCATTATTCGTAGTTATTGTTGGTTGAATGGATTATTCATAGTTATTATTAGTTTCAGAATATTATTTATCTAACAATTATGATATCTACTCTAAATCTCGACCCTTAGTATTCACCATCCGACGGTCTAAGATTGTTCTCATGATTACACGATAAAATTGTTAGGAACCGCACCATATATATATATATATATATATATATATATATATATATATATATATATATATATATAATATGACGCTCAATTCAATACATATGCAATGATCATTAACCATAAACTTGCCATAACGTTCTCAATCTCCACCGCTCGCTTTCCTACAATTACGTTATGGATCATGAGGTTTTTTATGGGTTATAACTTGGTCGGGGGCAATTAGGGGAAAAGGACAAGGAAAGGAAAATGTCGTGTGCTACAAAAGATCTAGGAACTAAGACGTCTCAAAGCTCATGGTTGACTTCATTACTTGCTATCAAATCTCTCTTACACTTGATATCATGCTTTTGTTGGATCTTATATGATTGCGTTGTACTTGATGTCATACTTTTGTTGGATGCAGATTTCTCATGTGTGTTTTTTTTCTCGAAAATACAATTTCAGATGAATTTATGTGTGTTGTCATTGATTTTTAGTATCGTATTTGGGTACTTATCGATTCACAAGAAAAGCATTGCTTCATCCGTTGGATATGGGTGAGAGGTTTTTCGGGTGGTAGGCCGGGTGGGTAAATTGTGTCAGCGATTTGGATCATTCACTCACCAACCGACGGATTGTCATCCCTATTTAGAGTTGTTATATGAGACGAGTTACTCATGCTCGGGTCCGACACGCAAAAAGTTTGGCTTGAGCTCGTTCGTTTTTCAAAGGAGCGAATATGAACATATGAAAGCTCGTATAAATTTTAGGTACAACTCGTTTATAAAGAGACGAGCTTCAGCATGTCAATGCTCGGTCGTTCGGATAAAACTCGACTTGTTCGGCTAAAATAACATTATATGAACGTTATATTAGCCGAGCTATTCGGATTTGTTTCGTAAAAAGCTCGGGTCGAGTTTTTTCACTTTGTAAACAAGCCAAGTATAAAATATTATAGAACTCATATAAATTTTAGGTTCAATTTAGACGGAACTCGTTTATAAACCAATCGAACTTTAACCATAAAATTTCCAGCTACTATAACCGGTGTACATTTTAATGTAATCACTTTGGTTAATTAACAAATCGAGATTGACCATAAAAAAATTTCCGGGTAGTATAACCACGGTACATTTTAATGCTGTGAGAGAACCCAAAGTTTTCAGCGTCTACCTCAATCGGGTTAGAATCCGATCCAATTACCCACACCAGTCACCGCCAATTAGCCTTTCATTAGTTCACATATCACATTCACAATCCACAGTCCAAATCTTCAACACCAGAAGAAATTGTAGTTTTGAGATCAAGGAGCATTTGAAACAAGCAGGTCTCTTCGCTCCCTTGGTTTTCATTTTCTTGTCCCTAGAGAGCAGGAATAATGGCGACGAGGAGAAGGCAGCTCAAGCAATGGGGTGGTGTCACGAGAGGGATGCTCGTCAAACTTGCGACTGCCACCATTGTTGTTGTCCTCTGTACTCTCTCCCTCACCTCTACTCGTAATTCCATTCAGTACTCTACCTCCACCAGATCTGAGGTTTATCCGCCATTCATTTTCTATTCAATCAGAATTTCCAATTTGATGTACTTGCCCCTTTTTTCATTACATTTGTTGGATTCGGATGAGTTCACGATTCTGTTGCTCATTTTTGTACAATTTTCGGATCTCGATTTCCCGTAATTTTCAGTCGATGTGAACGGATTCGATAGCTAGGGTTCGTCGATCATGCTTGACACATCAGGAATCAAATTTGTAATTAACTACGATAAAGTTGAATTGAAGGTAGTTATGCTTAAGCTATGAGTGATTAAGATATGTGTCGGGTTTAGATGCCAATTATTTTGGTACAAGTAGTTGGCATGAGCGGGGAGTGGGATCTCACAGCTTTGAATGCTCTCCACAGGATATAGTAAGTAGCTTTAATTTATTATAGGTTTTTTTTTTATCATTTGGGGTTCCACTATCAAACCATGAAAGCAACTGCTTATTATGGAGATGAGACGTTACTCCTGTTTCTGGCATCCTTTAAACATTTTGTCAGTTTTTATGTTTGCTTACTGTCCATTGATTGGCAAAAACACGTTAAGTTTGATGACAACTTTGTTTGATGACAACTTTGTTTATGAAAAAAACTGGGCACGTAAGGATAAACGTTAATCCTAGTTTGAAAATGTTCACGTGTTGCCATTATCCATGAGTTAGCTTTGATATTTGTTTCCACATATCGCAGATCAATGTAGGAGAACTGTGGGGAACTGCTCCATCTGGGGGTTGGAGACCGTCATCTGCTCCTCGATCTAACTGGGCACGTAAGTTTACTCTTTTTTGTTGGAAGAACTTTTTGTCCTCAGTTAAGTATATGCAATGTCCTGTTTCTGTGGACTGAACAACCATTGTCTCCTTGCAGCACCACCGAAAGAAAACAATGGATATCTTCGTGTTCGCTGCAATGGTGGTCTAAATCAGCAAAGAAGTGCGGTTTGTATCTGATTCTTGTGAAATTATAGCCCTTGGACACTGTTGATGGTTTTCTGCCTATCCTATCTAGACCTATTAATGATAAAGTAAACATCGATTATGGAGGATACATTTGCAATACGTTTCTTATAACAATTTTACTTTTCATTTACGTAGCTGATTGTCCACCTGCACATTTCTTTGTCAGGTCCCACTAGAGAAAGTTTTGGTGATTATAGGATTCTTTTGCTGCATCAAGTTATTTGTCATTATGTGTTTTCATTTTAGCTTATAAACTTCCATTCTTTCGCATTTATTTTCAATTTTCTCCTTTATATTTCTAGGTTACGGGCAGACATCTGACTGTTATGTAAACAAAATCCTCTCCCTTTTATAAAGATTGTTTTGTTTTATTTTCTGAAATACTTTCTTCATATGATAGATATGTAATGCTGTACTTGCTGCAAGGATAATGAATGCTACACTGGTGTTGCCTGAACTAGATGCCAATTCCTTCTGGCATGATGACAGGTATATTTCTCCTGTCCGATTCAAACTGGTTTAATCTGACTCTTTAAATAACCAGTAGAGGATTTAAGAAACATGTTGCAGCAATAAAATGCAAATCCGAGGAGTTTTGGACCTATTGTTTTGTCTGTCTCATCTTATGCTTACTGTGGCAAAGGGCTTCTATAAGAATCTTGTTAAAAATGTCTTTCAAGATATTGTCATTATGTCATATGACATGCTGAATTGTGAATTTATAATCTTATTCTTGATGATATTTTATTCGAAACTGCAGTGGCTTTCAAGGTATCTATGATGTGGAGCATTTCATTAGGACTTTGAGATTTGATGTAAACATTGTTGGGAAGATGCCTGACGTCAAGAACAAGAAGGGCAAGAAATTGAAAGCTTTTCAGGTACAGTGCTTCACTCTCATTTGCACATACAATGCAATTGCAACAGCAAGTTTTTGTTTAATGTAGTACCTGAACCGAGTGTGAAGCTGCTTATTGATTCAGATTCGCCCTCCCAGAGATGCTCCTATAAGTTGGTATACTACAGATGCTCTGGAAAAGATGAAGGAGCATGGTGCAATCTATCTCACTCCCTTTTCACATCGCTTGGCTGAAGAAATCGACAATCCAGAGTACCAACGATTAAGATGTCGAGTCAATTATCATGCTTTAAAATTCAAGCCACACATCATGGAAATAAGTAATGCAATAGTCAATAGACTCCGGGCTCAAGGTCATTTTATGGCAATACATCTTCGCTTTGAGATGGACATGCTATCCTTTGCTGGGTAAGATACCCTCTTGTCACTCGCCACTATTTAGTCTCCTTGTGCACGATCCATGTCAAGGATGAGTTACCACGTTTCTTCAGATAATACCGTGCTTAATCATTTATTTGGCATCTATATATTGTACTAATGATTCCGTTCTGGATTCACTCACCATTTATATTCAACAATTTTGCAGATGTTTTGATATCTTTACCCCTGAACAGCAAAAGATACTGAAGAAATATCGTGAGCAGAATTTTGCACCTAAAAAACTTGTATACGATGAGAGAAGAGCTATTGGCAAATGCCCATTGACTCCTGAAGAGGTATACATGTTATAGTGTCATCGTCTAGTATTTCTTTGTTCAAACTTCAAAAGCTTTAATTATTCTTGTGTCTGATGCATTTACTCAATTCAGGTTGGTCTTATTCTCCGTGCCATGGGCTTTGACAATACTACAAGAATCTATCTAGCTGCAGGCGATTTGTTTGGCGGTGAGCGATTCATGCAACCTTTCAGGTCCCTTTTCCCACGCCTTGAAAACCACAGCACTGTTGACAACACCGGGGAGCTCGCTAAAAACAACAGGGGATTGCTAGGTTCAGCTGTAGATTACATGGTCTGTCTGCTTGCTGATATCTTTATGCCAACTTATGACGGTCCAAGCAACTTTGCTAACAATCTCCTGGGCCACCGCTTATACTATGGATTCCGAACTATTATCAGACCCGATAGGAAAGCACTTGCACCATTCTTCATTGACCGGGAAAATGGGAAAACAGCAGGGTTTGAAGAAGCTGTAAGAGGTGTGATGCTCCGAACGAGCTTTGGTGGGCCCCATAAGCGGGTGACACCAGAGTCCTTTTATACTAATTCATGGCCAGAGTGCTTCTGTCAAGTGTCGTCCAAGAATCCTGCTGATAAATGTCCACCGGAAAATACAATGGAAATCCTCAACAGCCAGTTGGAGGATGAAGGAGCTAATGACCCATCCATGTTTGGCTTAAATTCTACGGCATTAGGGGCTGAACGATGAGATATTTGGTATCTTCACATTCTTTCATACTGCATCCCCGAGATAGTCTTGAAAAGAAACTTGTAACTTGCTTGGTGAAGGCCCTGATACTGCTAGCATACAGCATGATACATTGTTTCTGCAGACTCCATTGAACTTTAATGTATCTTTGGATGCTGCAACTTGCTTGGTGAAGGAGATGCAGTTCAGTTTACTGACCTGAGCCGCAAAGGAAGGTAAAAAATTCATTGAAATGTTTTTTTTTTTTTCTTTTGTAATATTTTTAGGGGTGTTGTGGTGGTATTGTAGATTGGAGAAGTGTATTTTTCTCTTTGTTATTCAAGCTTCCTGTGTCTCACGGTGGTGGAGACTGCTGAATGATCTTGGTCATAGTAGTTGTAAAACACGCAAAAATTGTAGCTTTGTAGGCCTAAAACCTAAATTAGGATATTGTACATTCATATGATTTCATGTTCCTTTCTTTTGTAAAACGTTACAATGGCATTTCAGTTTATTCATTAACTACATTGTTTTTTTATTGCCAAAGGCAAGCATTCTCAAGGTAGGCTCATTTTTCAACCGGTGCAGTTATAACAATTAACAAACACCAACACAAAACCGAGGACATTCTAGTTTGGGATTATGAAATCCTAGAAACAATACAAGGCTGTGCATAAACTGAAAGAACATTCAAATGACCAAAAAAATACATACTTCTCAAGCAGCATTTACACAGAAAATTTTACAGATGTATGAATTGGATCAGACAAAAGCATGAAAAATTGTGAAACGATATGAGGAACACCAGAAGAAAAGGATAAGCGATCACTTGTACGATCACTTGTACTAGCTTGTGGGATGAACACGCAGCTTGTTAGCAACATAAAGAAGGTGGCTGATATTCGTTGATGGATAGTTTTGGAGCAACTTGAGATTAGAAGTAAAATCACCAGCCAACAAGCGTCTTCTGATGATGATTAGCATTGCACAACAGATTCGTAGCAAGGTTTCCTGTAATCACAATGGTTATCTAAGTTGCTAAATATCGGGTCTGCAATTCCAACTAGAATGTTATTCTTGCACATCCTATATATCTTCAAGGTAGTATTAATCTAATAAGGGGGGGAGGGGGGAAGAATAATTTTACCGCACCTGTGGGCCTTCGGAATCACTCAAAAGGGTGTCCCAGATCTGAAGGATGTCCGCAAAATTGAACTCTTGGGTCAAAAGAAGAGTTATCCATCTAAATGAATAGAACTGTGGATTGATCTGATATGTAAAGAAGATGCAGTTAGCCAACTAATGAAGGGACCAAAATAATGTAGATAAATACTACCAAAGGGTACCACATTTTGACAATACAGAGAAGGATCTAATGGAGCTTCAGTGTATGTCATGAGGTGGTTAGATGGATTATTGTTCGAGAAGAGCAAATTAGGTGAAATTGTTTGCCATGGTTCATATTCAGTAGTAGCCTAGTAGGGAAAGGGAAAAAAGGCATACTTTGCATGTGACCTCCAAATGGCGCCACAGCTCTTCATCATGTTCCTTCAATAGTTCTGACAACCTTGTAATTGTAGAACGGATACCCACAACGCTGTTATCAAGTTGCTGACAGAAGTTATCTCGAAATCCACTCAGCAACTCAACAAAACAAAAGAATGCATCAGCTTCAGCATATTCCTGCAAAATTTGGACACAATATTAACAGGCTGGTAATAGTGTGTGCAGTTTATCTGTGCAGAATAAGAAGAGAGGAAAAAAGAATACTAGCAGAATAAGAAGAGAATTGTAAAGCTTGCCATTCATACGTGTTCTGTTAAAGGAGAGTGAGTATAGAATGAGCGGTATATAATAGCCCACCTGTCCATATGTAACTATCTCTAAGCTAGTGTGTGCAACAATATTAACAGGCTGTTAATAGTGTGTGCAGTTTATCTGTGCATTTTATCTCATTACATATCCTCAATCAAACAGGAACATGAATCTAGCTCATGAAATAGAAAATATTAATCTTGAATTTAGCTCATGTAACTAGATCAAATTCATTGAAATGAATTCTTGTAGTTGGCAAAAGAGAACCACCTCATTATGAGGACATGACCTCAATCAAACAGGAACATGAACAAAGTGACTTTATTTTCCCAACCGGTGTAATAAATATTAGAGTAACATAGTTACTGCTACATATGATAAATGCATGCAAGACAGCTTTTAAATCTAAAACAGATAAAAAAAAGGTGGAAGAAGATTCATTAAGTGGCAACTAAACATGAACTGGTGCATATAACTAGCCTGGTCCCCTGGAAAAACGGGTGGGTATGAACAGAGGAAGAAGCCCGACCCGCCAGGCCGGATTCGGGCACCACTCTAGGCCCGTCGGGCCAAACTGCCCAGCCCGGATAAAAAAATAAAAATATATACATATTATATTATAAAATATTAAGTATAAATATAAATTGTTTAATATAATTACAACAAATTTAATAAATATTACATAAAATATCTTAAATATAATTTATTTTAAAAAAAAATCATATTAAAACAATTTTCAAAACATTTTTAAAAAAAGGGTACTCGCAGGCCCGGGCGGGCACGGCAGCCATACATGACCGGCCCAGGTCCAGATAAACGGGATTTAATATTTTATAGAGCTCGGCCCGAGCCCGGATATGAACAGGTCTACTCTGTGAACTACTACGGATGGATGGATGGATGAAGTCTTTCTTATTAAATCACATTCAACAAGAGCATTGAGGAGACCATCAGGCTGCTATTGCCTTGGATGTAAAAGCATTGGTTCTTTTTAGGGTTCTCTTTCATCAAATGTCAGGGACATGGTCTAAGCATGAGGATAGTATTTTATGATTATGCCAGACCACAAGTTTTTGTGGATTTTTTCTTTGTTACTTCGGGACCCTCAGCAGCTGAGGCTAATCAATGGAGTGTGGAATGGATCCACAGGCAACACAGAATGCAAATGTCCTCTGTCAATACAAACTACCAAATTATGAAATGGCAGGGAAGTCATAAAGAGAACAGTTGAAGAAGACCTCCTGGGAACTAAAAATGAACTTATAATACCACACTGAATACTCATCAAGACTATCAAGTCAGGATATAATGTAAGAACATGTAGGCAATATATTTATGTTTACTCACCGCATCTTCTTGGTCGGGATCATTTCTGAAAATATAGTAAAGCGGTGCCAGAATTTCGTTCATCCCTTGCACATATCTAATGCCCGGATTCAACTTCGCAAAAATAATTAATATGTTCCTCAAAGAATCCTGAAAATAACAAGGATTGGACTTAGTATTGTGAAAATTTTCACTTACCATCATCAATCTTGGCCAATGAAATCTACCTGATTGGAATTAGCAAATGATGAATCACCACAAAAGAAATGCATATCTGGATGAGTTCGCTTCACATCACGGTCAATCTGTTCTATAATCTCCGTGTCCTACAGAAAATAGTAACAGTTTTGTGTTAATTAGACCCTGTAAACTTCATTAGTACAAGGTAAAAAAGCTGCAATTAGTTAAGGGACCCACCGTATGCTAGCCGATGTTAATCAATCTACTAAAGCCTTTTAAACTAGCTAGAGTATATAAACCCTTGCAAACAATTAAGTTAGTACTACCTTGGATCCCCTCTAGTACAAGTAAAAAAAAAAAATCAATCCAACAATACAGTTTCAGGAGTCATGACAATCTATAAAAATCACAGGGCAGGACTAGAATAGATCAAATCATTGACAATTGCAGAACCTTCCACTGGTAAACCGGTAAGCAAAAGGCATCGGAAGACAAACTAGAAAAATGAAAGCAAGCCGTCTTCCTCGGCCATACTTTGAGAGCTGGTCCCCTTCATTCATCACCAAACAATCAAAGAAGCCATATTTTAACATTTTTTCCTGATGCTCGTGTATACTAAAATATAAAGGGGTGGCTTGCATTAACCTAAACCAAGTGTGGATGTTTATGTCGGGAAAAGACAGAGTTGAATTTTGCAACACTGCTTCATTACTAGTCAAAAGCTACTAAAAAGTCACACTATTATGTTGCTTCCTGTAAATAGTGCTGGAGGGACATCGAGACACTGTTCTTTCTGTCAAATTTGTCCCAAATTAAATGCACTCAAACAACAATATACAAAATATGTATGATATTTAGATATAGGCTACACTTGGGAGGAGTACATCATACCTGAAAAAACTGATTCCAGACACTCGATTGGCCAAGGCTAAGAGGATGATCATCATGAGTTATGTCAGATCTTGACAGCAAACAACGACTTTCAGATTTCATATTGTCATTTTCAAGGGTGCCCATCTTCTCAAGCCTCCGTGCAATTTCTGACTGACTAGCCATAAAAACAATCAAAAAACTAGATCCACACACAGAAAAATAAACAATCAACAGAAACAAGTACTCTATATATGTTCAGTATTCTTCAGAAAAATTTAACCAAAGCAAGTTAAACCCAAATGCCAATGATTATCACCAGCCAATCACTGTGTTTTATACACCTTAAACAACCCCTTGCAATCTATCTCCTAAGAAAGAAATACTTGATCAGGAGAGTTTTATACAGAGTCCCTTTCATACACAATGAATCCCCTCGGTATCCTAACCTGGAATTTTGTAATTGAATCATGATTTGCAACATAAGTCTGGGATATGGATTTGTTACAATCGGGTGAGAGTTTCATTTGGATGCCAAAATGGAACACCATTTAATTACTATAAAGTCCAGACTGACATTTGACACTCAATTTGAATGAATTCTATACATTTAACAAAAGAAAAGGTTGAGAACAAAGAGTGAAAATGAGACATACGGGGTTCATCATAAGCTCCTCTTTGAATCGGTTGTACTGAGACCGCTTCTTGGATAACTCAGAAGACCAGGAGCTGCGATCACTCTGTAAATACCCTAAAAGAAGCTGCCAAAAACCACAATACAGCTCAATTTGGTAAGACGTTGATTATAACAGCAAGAAATTCACCATTATCTTCCATAAAAAGGAAGCAGAATGTACCTTCCAGACGGTGGCTCGAATGCCAGCGCCATCAGGAACGCCCATGGATGCAAGCCTCCTAACTTCCCGCATGTCAATAGTATCCTTCGACAGCTGAAATCCAATTTGAAACTCCAAATGAGTAGAATGTCCAAAATAAAAGCAATTAGAAAAGATGGTCGAAACAATCTTGACCTCAACCAAGAGCTGAGCTTGGCGAGAGAGGTCGTCAGGAGAGAGTGGAGAAGAGGTGGAGGTGCCATTAGCATCAACATCATCGCGCGAATCAGACTTAGGAGACTGAGCTTTAGGAGGAGGCTCCGGTGGGGCCATAGAAGGTAAAGGTGGAGGTATAGGTATAGGAGGCTGAGCGAGGACAGGCGGTGGGACAGAGGATTCGTCGACGGTGAGATCGGCTGGGGGAGAAGTGGAAGTATAGCGGCGATTGCGATCTTGAGTGGAGGGATCAGGAGTGGAATACCAGAGAGAGCTGTTGAGCCAATCGGGAACGGGCTTTTTCGCCATTTTTGGATCTCTAGGAAGATGGAAGAAATCTAGGGTTTGGAGAGTGAAGTCAGATTGCTTGATAGGTGGCGACAAGAAGAGGACATGAACGGCAGCTTGAACCAAATCCGAACGAAGCTATCAATCGGTTCAAGGTCACGTGGGACCCCTCAAATACAGGTCAAGATGTCACAAGTTTCCCACTTCTAATGCCGGATGAAGAAACCTCTTTCACTGTATTTTTTGGTAATAAGATCGGTGAGGCCGTCTAATAAATGGGAATCTTAAGAAAAAAGAAGTTAAAATCTGAGTGATAGTTTTTAAATATTTGGTTTGCTACCCTTCAGTTTTTAGCTTTTTCGGATGGTGCCCAAAGTTTCTCACGTTTTCGTTTAGTACGCCTGAGATTTTGATTTTTTCATTCGGTACCCTTATTTCTTATTTTTTTGCTAAAATAACGTTTTTTATATTAAAATTATTTTTAGAAAAGGAAAAAATATATAAAAACCATTTTATATTATAAATTTCGAAGATAAATATATTTTAATTAAAATAAAATTTGATATTTCTTAAATTTTATAAGATTTTTACCTTTATTTTATGAATTTTAATATATTTATTACTATTTGATAATTATCATGTTTTGTATCAAAATATGAAAAATTTATTATGTTTCATATAAATATAAGAAATTTAATTTATATTTATATAATATTTTAATCAAAAGGTTTAAAAATTAAATATAATATGATAAAACATAATAATTTTTTGATTAGTTTTTTATTAAAATTGTAATAAAATTAATTTATATTTATTATGTTTTATATAAAACATAATAAATTTCTCATGTTTTAATGCAAAATATGATAAAGTATCAAATAGTCATAAATATAGTAAGATTCATAAAATAATAGGTAAAAATCTTATAGAATTTAAGAAATATCATAGTTTATTTTAATTAAAATATATTTATCTTCAAAATTTATAATATAAATTGTTATTATATATTTTTTCCTTTTTTAAAAATAATTTTAATATTAAAAAACGTTATTTTAGGCAAAAAATAAGAAATAAGGGTACCAAACGGAAAACCGAAACCTCAGGGGTACCAGGCGGAAACGTAAAAAACTTTGGGCACCATCCGAAAAAGCCAAAAACTCAAGGGTATCAAACGGAAAAATCCTAAATAGTTTAAGTATTTCATATAAAAAAAAGTTAATTTAAATACCCCGACTGCTTTGCATTAAGGGCCCGTTTGGTTTTAACTCCGCAATCAGAAACGGAATGGAAACGAATCTAGTCAATACGTATACCCTTGTTCATTAAAATTTTGGGAATCATTCCTTGTGATTTGTAGTAATTGGATGAGAGTTTGATTACTTTTGATACCCTATAGGGTAACAAAATGTGAGGAAGCAAGTGGATTTTTCATTAAACCATGGGGAATGATTCCATAAAATTTCATGAATATGGATATACATATGGACTAAATTCGTTTCCATTCCGTTTCCGTTTCCGAAGTTGGAACCAAACGGGCCCTAAATTTGTTTGTTATTAATGAAAGATAAATTGATATTTATATTATAAAAACACTAGTTTATTTAAATATGTTCATTGGATTACGGAGGAACTACTTCGTTTATAATTTTATTAAATAAATATTTTTATTTAAGCTAGTAGAATTGTCGCGCGCGGATGCCACATAATACATATTCGTATATGTTTTTTAATCTGATACAACAATGTGAATGTGCGGTGACGGAGCCAGAATATAATTCATGGGGGACTAATCGCACTAGGAATTGAACTTGAATCTCCAACACTTGGAATCGATACCTTCTTCCGAATAAGATATTTGTCCATATTACTAAATCATAATCATACAATTAACAAATTTAGTTCAAACAAAATTTAACCCAAATCACAATCTAACACGCTTAAATCAAATATTCAATCAAACTTGAGAACTCACACAATCTAACACGCTTCAAACAAATACTCAATCAAACTTGAGCACTCAACAGTCAAAAGAACAATCAAATTTTAGCACTCCGCACTCAGCAGAACAATCAAACTTCAGGCGCATCACACAAATCACAGCACGAACACAAATCACAAATGTACAAATCACACATAGGAACGCAAATCAGAAATGCACAAATCATAATATGCTAATTTACCTTGTTGAAATGTTGAGTACCCTGAGACTCTGAGTTGCCGGAGTTCCTGAGTTGTTGAGTTACTAACACAAACACAAATGCACAAATTTACAGATTGAAGACCGAATTGAAGATGAGAAGAACTAAATCACAATTTGTTAACTAACCTTGCTGAAATGCTGAGTAGCCTGAGACTCTGATTTGTTGGAGTTCCTGAGTTGCTGACACAAACACAAATGCACAAATTTAAAGATTCAAGACCGAATTGAAGATGAGAAGAACTAAATTTACAAATTGAAGATTGAAGATGAGAAGAGTTGAAGAAGAATTGAAGTTAGTAACTTACTATCTTACTGAAGAAGTGAAGATTGAAGACCGGATTCCGAACAAAAGTGATCAGCGGTTCAGGTTGTGCAGCGGCAGCGTGTACAGGCTAGGAGGCCGGCCGACGGAGACGGGGAAGGACCGGCGATTCCACGACGGGGTGAGGTTGAGCAGCGGCGGAGAGTTGGAGATGCGCAAAAGGCAGGCTCACGCTCACCTGTGTGGTCGACAACGGCGACAAGCCGAGAGTCGAGTGGAGATGCGCAGGTGGCACCGTGGCAGACAGCCAGGCAGGCCCACGCTCATTTCTCGCTAAAGGTTGAAGCGGAGGTTTTTTTTAAACGTTAAAACGACGTCGTTTCATGGGGGTTTTATTTTTATTTTTACACTATCCCTTACCCCCTTGGCTCCGCCACTATGAATGTAAATAATAATATTCGTGAAGAACCTAAGAAAATGAAAAATGAAATGCACCTAGACGTGTTAGTGTTTCGTGTTCAATATGAATGACACGGTACAATAAGATAAACAAGAGACGTAAATATAAAACTTCATTCTACACATAATAAGTATGTTGTGCAGATTTGATCCAAAAAATGACTCCACCCCGACTACGCTCATGAGTTTAACAACATTTTTGGCAACCCCTACATTCCGAAGCACATGATTTTGAGAAAATTAATAAATATAGGTAAAATTATAAAAAAAAATACCCCAAACTTATAGGGGGTGGTAACTTTGTACAAAAAACTTTTAACGGGAATAAAAATACCCCAATCTTTATTATACATGGTAACACGCTGCCATAAAAATTTATTCCAGCCAAAATTCTGGCAGATACACTAAAAAACTAACTCAGATGATACTAATTAAGATGACACGTCACCCTCTCTGCCGGAATTTTGCCTAGAGCAAAATTTTAAGGCAGCGTGTTATCATGTATAATGAATATTGAGGTAATTTTATTCTTGTTAAAAGTTTGTGGTACAAAGTTACCACACCCTATAAGTTTGGGGTATTTTAATTAATTTTACCGTAAATATACACAATGTAATTGCAACACTTGATAAGCAAAACAATTGACTGAAGTTCAAATCATCTTCTCAAGATTCTAATGGAAATGGTTGTTGTACACTGTCATCCACATACCATACATAAATATAATCTTTACCTACGTATTAAGATGTCTTAAAAAGCTAGATTACAATCTTCAATGTGTTTTCTAGTTCATTGCACTCTTTCAATTTAAACTTTCATGTTGCATCAGTAACTTTTGCATCAAAATTTGAAGCTTTGGATATTTTTTTCCTCGTCGCTAAAGTTGGTATCATACTTAATATATTTAGTAGCTTGCAAAGATAGCACATGCACAAAGTAAGATCCACATAAGAAATGACTTTGACTCTAGAACAAACTTCTTATGCTGAAAGTTGCCTTGACATATCTCTACAAGTTGTTGCATATTTGACAAGCGTAATTAGTGCTAAAGTTGAGATCAATTTAATTTCACATTTGCTAGTTATATTTTGCAAATAGACATAGCATTAGAGTCGGTAGACTTATCAATAAAGTGATAACGTAGTAAAGACTAAAGCAAATAAGAGAGCTCGCAATTGACCGAAGCTCATGAGCTTGCTTTTGGTATTCAATAGTCCCCTGAATCCTTGGGATGACAAAGAATTAAGCTTGCACGCCCACCTATCACACTGTCAATTGTTAAATACATCACAATCATGAATAAAATATGAGATTTGTCTGATAAGATAGGTTGATGCGAAAATAAATGAAACATGACAAGAGAAGAGTTTATTGGCCTCTACTTTCTTGATCTTAGTAATACTTAATTTGCACAAGAAGAATCAATAATTACCATTAAACACACATGCATTACACCAAACAAGCCTTGTCTATAACTAACAACATGTAGTTGGATTACCCGAGTTGTGTTACGAGTCAATCATGTTTTCAAACTCAACTCTTAACTAGAATTCAAGTCTATAAGTTGTTGTCCAATACAAATGGATGAGAGTAAGTTTGTTAATAATGACATTTTTCATCATAGATTGATTAAAGAAAGCATCAAGGGGATAAATCTTTGAGCTCATTGTTGATGAGTGTCAAAGATTTTTTAGGCACTAAATTAGAGCAAAAGTTGAAGTATTATTTAGTCAAGGAGCATTATATGACATAAGAAACGGAGGGAGGGAATCAATCGAGTAGTAAGATGTACTTTGTTACATGATTAGTGTTCTTACACGGTAAGACGCATCACATAAGTAGACATTTCGTCGAACACACTGAGTGCACCGTAACTTTTCATACACATTAATAAGTAGTGAGGTTGTTATGTCAACACCAAAAGAAAAAAAAATTACGAAGGGTATAGGAAGGACTCGAGATACCTCGAAGCACATGCCTGATTCATAAATTTTAGTTTTACAAAGCTTATTCAAATTTTAATTTTAGAAATTTAGAGCTATCAAATTAGATTCAGTTGATCCGAGATTTCAAAATCAAAGAATGAAATTGAGAAGCATATGACAAACATAGAACTCACATATATGTTGTTCGACGATGAAGATATGTGAGGTGCGGAGGGAATCATATGAAGATAGGCGCGGTGTAGATGGAATTAAATGAAATTGTGTAGAGATGAATTGTCAAAGTGAAGCACCCAAAAACAGTGAAGACAGTGAGTTTGAGATAGATAATAGGGGCAAAACTGTGAATGTAATATTTCAATTAAATTATCAAGGAGGAAAGAGATCTACAAATTTTTAATTGATTTTAAGATCTTATCTAGTAGGTTAGATTTTATCATATCTTTCAAATCCTATTCGACTATCTCTTCAATATTTTTGGCCATATCCTCTCTCCAAAAACTATATATACAACACCAATCCATTGGATACAAGTTTTCCCATATCCTAAATCCTCTCTTTACTTCACCTACAGTTTATATCATCAATTCTAACCAAAGTTTTGGTGAAGCCATTCAAGCAAGAGTTTTTGCAATCCAAGTGTGAAAGTAAGAAAGAAGGCAGCAAGGAAGAAGCTTACCCCAAGCCCCATCCAGTTTCCATAACCAAAACCTTGCCTTTCGTCAAATCTTATCCCCCCCACTGAGATATCTCGCTCGAGATCTAGACCGAGATTTGTCCCTGTCGAGATCAATACCCAACCGGCTATCTCTCTTTAATTGTTCAAGTGCCAGGTAAGTAAAGCTCTCTTCTTAGTCTCTTGTGTGCCTATTTCTTGCCTCTTTCTACTCTAAATGTATTGAGTCATTTCTTTGGGTGTGTTAGTTAGTTTTCTATACTTTTTGTCATACTAGTTGAGTCTACTAGTTATATTCTTTCCACTTTGTGTCAGTTGTCTGAAGAAAACTCCAACAACGGTTCCTTAACCATCTTTCAACACAAGAACCTTCTTCCAAGCCAAGTTGACATCTTGATTCATCCAAGGAGTGTTCTAGTTGAAGCTAGTCATCGATTCAAAGGGGTATCAATCCATCCAAGGCAATTACGTCAAAATAACTTGAGATATTACAACAAGAGTGTGAGTGTGAGAGAAATACAAACGAAGAACTTTTGTTTTCACTAACTTCACAAGTTTGTTGTTACTTTGTGTGTTTGTGTATATGTCATGATCTAATAGTCTTCGAAGGTCACAAAGGAGTGAACCATCAAGTCCAAAAGACATAGACATGCTGAAACAACTCATGTTCACAGTTTCAACATTGGCCGAAAGGATGGAGAAACTGGAATCTAGCCTAGTGAAGAACACCCTCAACTTCGGCCGAGATTCTAATCGAGAACTGTTTTTGATGTTGATGCCAGTTCACACAATCCACCTAGACCCCCAACCCCCGAGCCACCTCAAAGAGCCCCCAAAGGGAAAGGTATGAGACATTCCAATCCTCTTTTAATGCACATAATATTCCGGATTTTGTTGATAATTTTTAGGAATTAGGGGAGGAGGATGAAGAGGACATGTGGAGAAATTATCCTAGACATAACCATCGTCCTAGGAGATGTCGAGACTTGAAACCATTTAGACCTCATCAAGAACATGACGGAATTGGAAAAGTGAAGGTCCAAATCTCAAGCTTTGAAGGCAAATGTGATCCGGACGCTTTTATGGAATGGGAGACCAAAATTGAACAAATTTGGTTTTGTCATAACTTTAGTGAACAAAGGAAGAACCAACTAGCTGCATTGGAATTTCAAGGTTATGTCTTAGTGTGGTGGGATCATCTTGTCAAAGAAAGGAGAATAACGTTAGATCTGGATATCAATACATGAGAGCAAATGAAAGTCTTGATGAGAGCTAGATTTGTGCGTCAACATCAGGGAGCTAAGACAATGATTGGAGAACCTCAAGTAAGGATCTCTGAGTGCTGAAGAAATTTACACTTCTAAACAAATGACAATGGTTAAAGACAATGTTATATAGGATGAGGAGACAACAATGGTTCGTTATTTACGTATTTTGCATCCATCTTTAGCAAATGAAATTAATATATATCCTTATGATACTATGTCAGATTTGTTGCATCTGGCCATCAAAATCGAGAGAAATACTAAGGGAAGAATCCAAACAACCAAGTCTAATTATGGAACTACAAGCTCATGGAAACAACAATCCAATCAGATCCAAGGAGTTCAAGGCCAAGACCTCACTTCGAATAAGGACGAGAAAAGGAGCCAAAATTTAGACCAAGGAGCTAAGAACAATTTGGCACTTCACCCACAATCTCGATCCTTGAATGAGCCTTCAAGTTATTCTAAAGGGAGCAATTCTAACTCTACTTTACGCTCTAAAACTATTGTATACTTTAAATGTCAAGGTAGAGGTCATTATATGAGAGATTGTCCTAATAAAAGAGTTTTATTCATTAATCAATTTGGACAATATGAAAGTGAGGAAGAGCATGATCTTGATCATAATATACACCTTAATGCATTGCGTGAAAATGGCAGTGATAGTGATGAAGACATTGAGTTTGAGCATGGAGAATCATTGATTGCTAGGAGAACATTGCATGCTAAGATAACTCCATATGAGGATAATCAAAGGAAGAATCTTTTCATATTAATTGTCTTGTTAAAGGGAAGGTGTGTAACATGATTGTTGATGGAGGTAGTTGTTACAATATTGCTAGTGTTGATTTGATAAATTACAAATTACTACGTTTTATCATCATAGACCATATAAGTTGCATTAGATGAATGATTGTGGTGAATTGAAAATGAATAAGCAAGCTAGAGTTACCATAACTTTAGGTAGTTATGAGGATATCAGTACTTGTGATATTGTACCCATGTAAGCATGTCATATTCTATTATGACGTCCACGGCAATTTGATAAAAGAACTAAGCATGATGGATATACTAATATATATTCTTTTGATTAGAATGGTCAAACATTAACTTTAAAACTCATGAAGCCCTTACAAATTGCGGAATGCTATGAGAAAAGGAAGGAAAATAACAATGAGCAAGACTTTGTCAAAAGAAAGGAAGGAGAAAGGCACTCTAGTGAAAAATCTCGCCCCAGTAGCGCAAAATCTCACCCGAGGGAATCAAAATATCACCCCATTGATGGATTTCCTCATCCTAGTGAAGAATCTCACCCCAAGGAAGGATTATCTCGCCCTAGAGGGGAGAAAGCTCGCCCCAATGAAGGTTTTACTCATTCTAGTGAAGAATCTCGCCCTAGGGATGATTTATCTCGCCCTAGTGAAGGAAAATCTTGCCCTAATACAGGAAAATATTGTAACATTCCAAATTCGCGGGACTCGGGGCGCTAAGGGCGGAGACCTCACAATGGGTTCCGACCCTTAGCCTAACAACAATTTCACCGGATCTTGCAACAAGGTACAAATAAAGGCCAAAACCAAAATACAATTTTATGCAATGTTATGAAACCCGAAAACATAAGAAAGGAAAGCCTTTAGCCATCCTTACAACAACATCAACATATTACAAAAAACAACAGCACAAAGACTCCAAAACCCAACTCAACCTAAGATGTACGGAACCCCAACTGCCCACTCCTCCAAAACACTCGGCCACATCCTAACCTGCACATCAACTACAACAATCGGTATAAAACCGTTAGCTCACATTCTAGGCATTATAAAGATAGCAAAGGCACATACACAAGCAAGCAAATATAAACACACAACAAGCTCACATACAATCCGATTCTTATCTTTTATTTTTAAGTCATTTCCCTTACTAATTCATGTCGTTCCAAAGTGTTACACGAGAGTCTTATAATTCTCGCCTCTGTCCCCGTTTAACCAACAGGAGTAATGCGGAGCTCAACCCGTATACCATGTGGAGTGGCGAAGAAGCCCGCCCGTATACCATGTATGGCCTGGTCGCAATGAACCCTCAGTCTCTCTCGGGAGCTCGGGAGTGATGTCACCGCCCGATAATAATAAACAATGGGCCAAATGTATATAACCAAGTTGTCCTAATCCGGTTTCATGATTATAAACAAAGATAAAGCACACACCACCATCACAAATCCAAATAGTGCGTAAAAGCGAGTTAAGTAAGTCCGTAGACTTACCTCTTCTCAAGGCTAGCTAAAAACCGATCTCACTTCCTGTAGGAATACAACCAAGGCCTATTCAAGAAAAGGCACGATAATCAACAACCACCCATGCAAGCTAGAAGTCCTTAAACTTCTAGTCCTATATACACTTACAAGATCATGCACTCTCATAAACTAGGATAACACTCCTAGTCCTCACAACTCATAAGATCACAACTATAGCCCCATGTGCTAGGATACTCTCATCATAAACTTCGCAATCTCAACCAAAATATAAATACCACCTCAAGTCTCACAAGATCAACCACGAGGCTCACAACTGTATAACAACTCAAGATCAACACACCACATGTCATAGAACATCAATAACCTCAAACACTGATAGCATGTATAATAGTCTATATTTTGGGACTTGTTTAGACGTTTTATCTTCAATAATCTGCATGTATAGATGTATATTATGTGATTATATTATTGTTTCATCTACCTTTACGGGAATCGAGGTCTACACCTAGTTTCATTGTAATTGTAGGTAAAATGACACGTTTTGAATTAAAATGGAGCTAAGGAGCTTAAGAGTCATTGGAGCTACATTCTAGAGCTTAAGAAAGAACTCAGAAAGCATGGAAATGATAAAGAAGATTTACTTTGGACCAGATTTGAGAGATTTCACATTCAGTTGAGATTCACCTCGGTCAACTACAATGTCACCTCGACCGAGGTGATCTTGAGGAGCGTCCCGACCGAGGCGAACACCCTGCCGCCGGCGAGATCCATATTTTTGGCTGAGATCTTTTATTTTTGGAAAGAAGATATTTTATATTTTTGGGCTGGATTTCTGGAAGGAAGATATTATTTTTGGGAGATATATTTTAGAGATATGAATATATTTTCTAGGAAATTATCTTTTTAAGATATTATTATATTTGGAAGATAATCTCCTATATAAAGGGTTGTATTTTCCACAAGTTCAAGGATGCTTACATGCTGAGAACATCCAACAATTAAGGAATTTTCTGGAAGTTTTAAAGGAAGGATTGAAGGATGGAAGATCAAGGAAGGAAGGATTCATAGTTTGGAATTAACTTTTGAGGGAGTTTGTAAGACTTTCTTAGATTCCTTTTTGGTTTGTTGTCTTAGCTGATTTGTGATTTGAGGAACGCTGATTTGTTGTTATTTGATTCAGTTATTGAGACCTTTTCTTAAGGTTTTCGTGTTCGAATATTGTTTCCCTTTCCGTATATTTGATTATTGTTATCATGATGCTTGTTGGCTAAGTTTCTTGTGCGATTCTAGGGTGATTGGCTGAAAGTTGTGGGAAAGACAATGATAGAATGATCTTAATCCCAGCAGGACCTTGAAAGCTCGAGTGTTTAACCTTAATCCTAGAGCACCTCACTCAGTCGAAGAACATCTCGGCCGGGGTGGGATCGAACTGAACGAGGTGAGCCTTTCCTGAACCTATTCTGAAGTTAAGTGTTCTAGTTTGCCAAATCCTATCCTTATTACACCTTTCCTAGTTCAATGCAAGCCTAGGATGAGACTTACCCAGTGATTCCTTTGTTTGTTTACCTAAGATCATGAGTGTAGGTAATAAAAGTTTATCCTTTATTGGGGTTTGAGTGTGCCTTCATCCCATCTTTGTGAGTTAGCATGAGACTTACCCGGTAAAGGTTGATTCTATTCCCTTGGGTGGTGTGTTGGTTTGAGATTATAGTTCCTTTCCTTAGTACCTTGAGACTTACCTGGTAATAGGAGCTTTGGTTTGGGATAGTGAGTAGTGAGACTTACCCGGTGATCTATTCCCACCTTAGAAACACCTTCCCTTTATAAACCTCAGCTTTGTCCGCGTTATCCTTTGAGATCTTGAGTCGGAACCACAACTGAATGCTTTACTCCCTAGAATCCGCATTTCCACTTATTTGACTTTTATATCATCTTTGATTACTTTAATTGCTTTTAGTTAGTTGCAATATTTGACAACCTATTATGTGCTTTGTTTCACCTAAGTCCCTGTGATCGACCCTTGGAATTCTTGTTTTTTTATTACAATTGACCCGTACACTACGGGTTCGCATATTTGTTCAAGCATACTTCTTGGGTTATAAAATTTAAAGCTTGCACACACCGTTTGGAGCGAACAAGTTTTTGGCACCGTTGCCGGGGACTTGGTCTAGACCGAGCCGGTTGCGGTTGTCTTTCGGGGCAATTGCCCTTGTTGCTATTAACCACTCTACTTGAGTGTTTTCGCAGGATCTTTTTCTTAGGTTTATGCGAAGAACCCGTGATGGGAAGGAAATCGTTCCTTACGATCCCGAACCAGAAAAGACATATAAACGACGATTGAAAGAAGCTAAGATGGCCAATCAAGACAATCGCGATCTTGAAGCCGAATTGAAGGAGGAGTTGGAACAACTACGCCTCAACCAAGAAGAAATGCAGCGAGAGAAAGAGAGCAGACTCGCGCAAGAACTGAAGACATCAAAGCAGATATGGCCACTCTAAGGGCCCAGTTTCTGCCTTGACCGATCCCAGATCCTCGACCAAGGCAAGACCCAGTTCATGTTGCCCCGGCTGAGATACATCCACCTCGGATGCATGTCCGAGATGTTCTTTTTGCTGGAGTTCCACAAACCCTAGGACAGAGGATGGACCCCAATCAGCAAGTGAGGCGTCCAAGAGTCAACCTAGGTGATCCAGTTGAGCATGTTACGAACTTCGACCGCAAGTTCTATCTATGATCCGCCAATGCCAATTTGGAGGTTTAGAGAGGGAGTCTTTGCATCAGCATTTGCAAAACTACGAGATTCTAATGGAGACCTTGAGACCTTCAAGGCTGGAAAATAACAACTACAAGTTAAGGCCTTTCTACTTTTTTTTAAAAGACAGAGCGCTTGCTTGATATCAATCTCTTCCACCCGGAAAGATCAACACTTGGGAAGAGATGACGATGGAGTTTCTAACAAAGTTCTTTCCTCCCTCCAAGACCGCTGAAATGAGAGGAAAGATCAATGCATTCATCATGAAGGACAAGGAGAGTTTGTCCAAATCATGGGAGAGATTCAAAGATGTTCTATTGGATTGCCCACATCATGGGATTCCAAAGAGAGAGTTGTTGGAGATATACTTCAAGGGATTGGATGGAGCTACTCAATTCAATCTCCAACTACTTTCCGCCGGCACATTCATGGATATGCCGATAGACGAAGCTTGGGAGTTCATTGAAAAGCAAGGTTTGCATATAGAGAAGTACTCCCATCAAGGAGCCAAGAATGGAGCAAGGAGAGTTAGTTTCCAAGACACTTCATCAAATGAAAATAAAATCATCTCCCTTAAAAATGATGTGAAGCTGATAGCATGTATTATAGTCTATATTTTGGGACTTGTTTAGACGTTTTATCTTCAATAATCTGCATGCATGGATGTATATTATGTGATTATATTGTTGTTTCATCTACCTTTACGGAGATTGAGGTCTACACCAAGTTTCGTTGTAATCGTAGGTAAAATGGCACGTTTTGGATCGAAATGGAGCTAAGGAGCAAGGGAGTCATAAGAGCTACATTCTGGAGCTTAAAAGAGAACTCAGGAAGCATGGAATTAATAAAGAAGATTTACTTTGGACCAGATTTGAGAGATTTCACATTCAGCTGAGATTCACCTCGGTCAGCTACAGTATCACCTCGACCGAGGTGATCTAGAGGAGCGTCCCGACCGAGGCGAACACCCTGGCGCCGACGAGATATATTTTTTGGCTGAGATCTTTTATTTTTGGAAGGAAGATATCTTATATTTTTGGGTTGGATTTCTGGAAGGAAGATCATATATTTAGGAGATCTATTTTAGAAATATGGATATATTTTATAGGAAATTATCTTTTTAAGATATTATTATCTTTGGAAGATAATTCTCCTATAAAAAGGGCTATATTTTCCATAATTCAGCATCACCGCTTGTTTGGAGATAAAAGAAGCTGCAGTTAGGAAGGATTTTTGGAAGTTTGAAGGAAGGTTTGAAGATTAAAGGAAGGAAGTTCATAGCTTTGTGATAGCTTTTGAAGGGATTTGTAAGATATTCTTAGATTCCCTTCGGTTTTATTGTCTTGTTGGATTTGTGATCCAAGGAACGCTGATTTGTTTGATATTTGATTCAGTTATTGAAGCCTTGTTATTAAGGTTTTTGTATTTAAATATTCATTCCCTTCTCATATTTTTGATTATTGCTATCATGATGATGAGTGGCTAATTTCCTTGTGTGATTCTAGGGTGATTGGCTGAAAGTTGTGGGAAAGAAAATGATAGAATGATCTTAATCCCAGTAGGACCCTGAAAGCTCGAGTCTTTAACCTTAACCCTAGAGTACCTCGCTCAGTCGATGAACATCTCGTCCGGGTGGAACTTGACTGACCGCGGTGACCTTTTCTGATCCGAAATTGAGAGTTAAGTGTTAGAGTTTGCCAAATCCTATTCTTATTACACCTTTCCTGGTTCAATGCAAGCCTAGGATGAGACTTACCCGGTAATTCCTTAGTTTGTTTACCCATGATCATAAGTGTAGGTAATAAAGGGTGATCCTTTATTAGGGTTTGAGTGTGCCTTCATTCCATCTTTGTGAGTTAGCCCGAGACTTACTGATAGGTGATGGAATCACTATCAATTAGGATAGTTTTTAGAGTTTTTTTTTATTGCATTTGTGTCGGTTTATGCTACTAATCCTTGGTCTAGAAGAAGAAGACTAAAAGAAGCTAAGGAAGGAGTTATAAGCAACTAGGAGTGAAGTTTGTTCACGAAGCAAAGCTTTTGTTGCTTCACCGCCCCCGCGTAGCCTTGTCACCGCCCCTGCGGGTGACACCACACTCCGGAGCGCTCTTTGCGCCTTCGCCAGCGTCAGCCACAAAGACTGTCACCGCACCTGCGTCAACCCTTGGCGCCCCGGCGGTGACTTGCCGTGAAGAAGCGAAGACCAGCGCCCCTGCGCCTTCCCCTACGCCTCTGCCTGCGCCTCAACCTTAGAGCTGGAAGACGAAGAGTTTGTGTCACCGCCCCTGCGTAGACACTGGGACGCCCTGGCGGCTTGGCATCAGAAACGGCAGGAAGTTGAAGAGTTAGACGTTTGAAGAGCATTAAAATCCGCCCCTACGGAATTGCCTAGCCACCAATGATGGATGTGGTCAAGAAGGAAGTGTTGAAGCTCCTCCAAGCATATATGATCTTCCCTATTTCGGATAGCACTTGGGTTAGTCCAACCCAAGTGGTTCCAAAGAAAGGAGGCATCACCATGGTGGAAAATCAACATGGAGAGATGGTCCCGAGCAAAACACAAACCGGATGGAGAGTTTGCATTGACTACCACAAGCTCAACAAGGTAACACGAAAAGACCATTTCCCATTACCTTTTATTGACCAAATGTTGGAACGTCTTGCAGGTCATCAGTACTACTGCTTCCTTGATGGATATTCGGGCTATTTCCAAATAGCCATCGCACCGGAAGATCAAGAAAAGACGACGTTCACTTGCCCATTTGACACTTTTGCATACCGTAGAATGCCATTTGGACTTTGCAACGCACCCGGCACCTTCCAACGGTGCATGATAAGTATTTTCTCCGAATACATAGAAAATTTCATTGAAGTCTTCATGGACGATTTTACCGTCCATGGAGACAGTTTTAATGCATGTTTAGGCCATTTAAAACTTGTTCTTGAAAAATGTGTTGAAACCAATTTGGTTCTTAATTCGGAAAAATGTCATTTCATGGTCGAACAAGGAATTGTGCTAGGACATGTAATATCCTCAAAAGGAATAGAGGTAGATAGGGCAAAGGTTGATGTAATTCAAAATTTACCTTATCCTACTAATGTTCGGGAAATCCGATCTTTTCTTCTTCTACTGACGTTTCATCAAAGATTTTTCAAAGATCTCGGCACCCCTATGTGAATTGCTCAAGAAAGACGTCATCTTCATAGTAGATGAGAATTACAAGAAAGCTTTCGACACTTTGAAGGCATTTCTTACCACCGCACCAATCATCCGTTCTCCAGATTGGGAGAAACCTTTTGAAATCATGTGTGACGCCAGTGATTACACTGTTGGAGCCGTCTTAGGACAGAAAGACGGACGGGCTTCCCATGTGATCCATTATGCGTCTATGACACTCAATGGAGCGCAAAGGAATTACTCTACCACCGAGAAGGAAATGTTAGCGGTGATTTTTGCCCTTGAGATATTTAGGCAATACCTACTTGAGGTAAATGTAATTATCTTCATTGACCATGCAGTTCTTAGGTACCTCATGGCAAAGAAGGATGCAAAGCCACGGTTGATTCGATGGGTGCTCCTTCTAAGTGAATTTAACCTAGAGATACGGGACAGGAAAGGGGTTGAGAACCTGGTGGCCGATCACTTGAGCAGGCTAGTGAAAGAAGAGGAGGATCCAGGAAAAGGAAGAGAGATAGCTGAAAGTTTTCCAGACGATACATTTTACACAACTCTCTGTTGTGTAACCGTCCCCGCGCCTCACACCAGCCGCCCCTGCGGTCAGCCGCCCCTGCGGCTCAGTCTAGGCACCCCTGCGGAATTGTCGACAGAGGTTTTTCTTAAGCTCCAGTCTTTTAAACCTTGGTTTGCTGACATTGTGAACTTCATTGTCAGGAAAGAGTATCCTCCAGACTTCACCAAGGCACAACGAGAGAAGGTAAAGGCTGAAGCTCGACACTACGTTTGGGACGATCCTTACCTTTGGAAGCATTGCAGTGATCAAGTAATTCGCCGTTGCATTCCGGACAATGAGGTATAATCTATCCTAACCTTTTGTCATTCCGAAGCATGTGAGGGGCACTTTGGGGCAAACAAAACTGCAAGAAAATTTTTGGATGCCGGTTTCTTTTGGCCACACATTTTTCGAGACGCATTTGCGTTTTGCAAAGTGTGTGATAGATGCCAAAGGGTAGGAAATCTTTCAAGGAGACATGAAATGCCCCAATCCTCTCTTATATTTTGCGAAATATTTGACGTTTGGGGAATTGATTTCATGGGGCCGTTTCCTACTTCATTCGGGCACACATATATTTTGCTTGCGGTGGACTATGTTTCCAAGTGGGTCGAAGCAAAGACCACCAAAACTGATGATTCAAAAGTGGTTGCAGCTTTTCTTAAGGAAAATATCTTTGCAAGATTTGGAATTCCAAAAGCCTTAATCAGTGATAGGGGTACCCATTTCTACAACAAGACGATCACCGCCCCCGCGGTGACTCTCCTACGCCCTACGGTGGGCATCCTTGGCACACATCCTCGGCGCCGCCCCCGCCGCTGAGCCTGCGTGGCCCCCCTCCCTTGTCACCGCCCCCGCGGCGACAAGCTCCCGCCCCTGCGGGTTTACCTAGAAAAGAAAAAAAAAATAGAAATCGCAAAAACATTCCCCTACACCTACCCCACCCACCCACTCTCTATCTCCTCACCAACCACATCTCCCTCGCCTTTACCCTCTCAAACTGCAAACGCCCCTGCGCCCCCACCAAACACTCACAAGCCACCACTACGACGCCCCTGCGCCACCTCCGACGACAACCAACCCCTTGCGACGCCCCTGCACCACCTTCACCAACTCCACCTTCCTCCCTCCAAACTCTCTCACCTTACTACACTCTTCATCACCACCCACCACGAAACTCCACTCCTGCTCCACTTCCGGCGACGCCTACACCACCAAAGAAGTCACCGGAACGGCCACATCGTCACCACCTTTGTCGCTCCCAAAATTCGTCCTCTGCACTTCTCCCGCCCCTGCGCCTGCAAGCTCCCGCACCTATGCCTTGCCGTCCATGCGCCTACTTCAGCCGCCCCTACGGAAAACACAACCGAGGGTTCGTCTTCTCTCCCTATTTTTGAAAGTTTCTAATTCCTTTGCTAAATCAAATACCAGAATAGAGCCACAAAGGAAATAGAAGATGTCCGAAGCTGAGAAAGAGAGGTATAGGATCGTACAGGATCGAGTTATGTACGCAACTCGGTTCTTGCACGTTCCTACATTGGAGAAGCTAGGCATGCTGGAGAGCATGCAGTCCTTTTTGGCCAATGCTGGGCTCGGAGACTTCCTACAGAGGAGTGCTCCAACATATCCCGAGCTCAGCAGACAATTCATCTCCACCTTCACCATGGAGAAGGAGTATCATGTGTGTATTTGACTCACCTTCAAGTTCAACAAGGTGAAATAAACACTTGATTACCACCAGCTACAGGAGGCCTTCGGGGTGACTCAATCCCTCCGCAAACTGGTGGGATCCAGTCCCAACCCCGTACTTGTGTGAGTTTTGGCAGGCAGCTACCGGGTCAGAGTTCCATGCAAGGGGTGAGTACTCCAACAAACTCACTCACCCTTTCTTGAGGCTCCTCTCCAAGATCCTCATGAGTGTCTTCTGTGGAGACAAAGAGGAGAACAAGGTCGCCCTCAAGGACCTCCCACTACTATACTCCTGCCTTCCAATGAGCGAGAAGGTGATGGATTGGCCGTCCCTCTTCCTTTCCGCTTTGAAGCGGATTAGGAGGAACAAGCCGAGAGGCATTGTCGGCGGTGGGGTGATCTCCTTGATCGCCTCATAGGCGATGGACCTGTCCGAGCTAGAGGACGGGCTGAAGGCTCCCCTTTACACCGAGGGGATGCTTAAGAGGTGCAAGCTCCTCCGACGGGACGGAGAGAACCTATTTTGGATCTCCCTTGCAGATGGGAACCACCTCACTTACCTCCCTCGGCCTTTACCATTCGGGGATAAGCTCTCCGAGCTCTACATTCTAGCAGATCCCTTCGTACCGAGGAGGCCGCTAGTGGCCATTGTGGAGAGGCATGCTGCGAGCTCCAGCCGGGCTCATCAAGAGGAGCACATGCCCATCCCTGACGACGAGGAGATGCCCACTGCGGCACCAGAGGAGGATCCGGCCCTTGCGAGCCTTCAGGATCAAATGGCGGCTATGACCACCCAGTACCAGACATGGCAGTCCGACTACCAGAGGACTATGCTGGAGCAGCAGCAGAGCTGGCAGACGAGCTTTGCCGCCTCCATGACCTCCCACTTTGACTAGAGGCAGGAGGCTTGGCAGGCGGCCCAGCAGCAGTTGTTGGAGGCTCAGCAGCTGGCTTGGTAAGCCAACTTTGAGACCTCTTTTGGCTGTCGGATGGAGGCTCAGCAGGACCACATCAATGACATCTACCGCCGGCAGGAGCACTTCTTCAGCCACTTTCCATACCCACCGGAGGAGGGTCCGGGTGGTCCATCCGGACCATCCCACTAGTGGTATCTTTTCTCTTCTCTTTCCCACATTTATCTTTGCTTCATTTCCACTTTGAGGGAAAAGTGATCTTCAAGTATGGGGGAGGGACATATCATTGCATGTATAGTTTCTTTTGAGTTGTTTTGAGTTGTTTTGCATTGAATCTTATGAAGTTTGAAATTCAAAAAAAAAGAAAAAAAAGAAAGAAAAAGAAAATGAAAAAAGACATGAAAATCCTTGGATAAACCGAAAACCCGAAAGGACGGTTTAGGCAAAAAGATGGTAGTCCGACCAACCTTAGGTTGGTGAAAAATTGGACTTGAGGGATGTGAGTTCATAGTGAGATCATCTAAGAAAACAAGAAGAGTGGTGTTCGCCCCTAAAGGTGTGTGCAAATAAGCTTTAAATTTATAAAACTAGAATCAAGCAAGCGAACCCGCAGTGTACGGATCGACGTAGTTAAGCAAGAATTCCAGAGTATCGAACACAGGGATTTGGGTGGGAACAAATTCAATTGCAGATTATCAAGCAAGTAAATATGAGAGTTTTGCAAATATTGGGAAAACAACAATCCTAAAGATCCAAGTATCCAGCTGTGGCAATCGATTCAAGATATACTAATGATATAAAGACAGAGTTGAGATATGCAAAGGTATACTAATGTAAGGTAATCGTACGGTGAAGTTCCAAAAACCTTATATGACTTACCTACAAGACACTCTCTATACCGGTTGTTGAGGCTTCAATATAGAAAGGTTCTAAAGACAAGAATTAATGTCAAATACCCAAACTTGTAATCCAAGGATCAAGACTAACTTAACCGATTACGGTTATGACACTCACAATCGAGGTAGAGGTTGTTGAGGCTTCACTACCACCTAGAAAAGGCAAGCCTAAACTAAGTTAAAGCAAGTCTTTAACTTTGGATTAATGTAAAAGCAGGTTCGTAAACTTAAGGGAAATTACGGGTAGATCTTGAGACTCCACGGCCGTGGAACTCAAGATCAAACCGTGATTTAGGGTTCGTCGACGATTCTCTCTAACTCTCAGGGTCTAATCTATTTACGATCGATCTATCATCATCTAAGCCACAACTATCAACCCTTCACCTTAGAATCGTTAAGGGTTTTTAGCCAATAACAGTCATGTTGATATCGAATTCAAGAATTAAAAGATAGAAAGATGAAAACTTCCGAAAACTTTCAATAAACTTCAAACCAAATTCAAAGTCACAATCAAGAATGAATGTTGTCAATAGATTCAGAATAAGCCAAACAAACACAATCTTAGGAAAGAAGGAAGAACGGGGTGTCAATCCGTCTTCTAATTCAAACCTAAACAAGAAGAGAAATCTTCTTGCAACAATCTTCCAAAAGCTTCGATCTTCCGCCAATCCGGAAATCTCAACAGCAATGTCCACCAAAAGTGCGAGATTAGGGCAAAATCCCAACACAAACTTCGATCTCCAATGAGATGTAATTGCTTCCAAACGAGGGTTGTGCCACTAAGCAAAGGCGTAAGCCAAGGTCTAAAGCGAGGTCGCAAAAGTGCGTCTAAGCGGGGGTGACGGAATCTTGCTTCGTCCGTCTTTTTATAGGGCAAGATAAAATATCGGCCCGGCCCAATCTTCAAAAGATCGTGGCTTCAAAATGTGGCGAAAAAGATCGCCAAGATCACGGTCGTGGAAGGTTCCACGACCGTAATTTAGAGCGTGGAAAGTGTCACGGTTTGAACCATGGATTCCACGACCGTAATAGTTACTGGAATGTATCACGCCTCTCTTTGCAGGGTTCCACGGCCGTGGAACTAAACGTGGTTTGTAGTACGGCCGTATTTTAGAGCGTGGTTTAGGGCAAGAACGTGATTCTTCCCTAGCCTCGTGCATTCCTCAAGTTGAACTCCATTTTGCTCCTAATAATGCCCTTAATCCATGGACATACTCAATCAACTCTTCTTTGCTCGATTTCGTTCGGAAATGACTCTCAATCACCTATAATCAACATAAAGCTGGTGTAGACATCCATATCGATAATATAGGCAAACTAGCTCAACAATGCAACAATGCTAAATCAAAGACTATCAATATGAATCAAATACACTTAGAAAACGTGCCTAAAATATCACAATATTTCATGCTAACAAATAACCCCATACTTAACACTTGCTTGTCCCTAAGCAAGGTCTTTCAAAAAGCTTTAAACAAAAGTTAGGATGAAATATGTGTACCTTCTCAAAGCAATACTTCTTTTGGAGGAATGTGCCTTCTAAAGAATAGATCATTCTCAAACCTTGCTTCAATTGTTTATAAGACTTTCATACACTTAATCAAAGAGTAAAGAGTAAAGAAAACTCATGAATTAATCAAACTTCTAAACAAGCATCATAACCTTCAAACATTATCAAAATCAATCATAAAAAACTTCAATTTAGATCACCAAGTCATATAACATTCTTTTGATCTTAAGGACTTTCAAAGAAAAGGTCTAGAATGTGGAAAGGGAAGGAAACTTTTAAGGAATGTGGTGCATGAATCCGGGAAAGTGGACAACTACCCTTCTTCTTCTTTTGCAGTTTCCGCAACACTTCAACTTTGAGCTTCGCTCTTCTCCCTTTCATTTTTCGACTTTACTTTTGGAGTTATGGATAGAGGTGCACAAAAACCGAAGCCTAGGAGATTGGTGTTTCTCAATTTTTATGAGATGCCTCAAACCCTTAGCGCACATACCATAATCCTCTAGGAATATCGCTCAATCCGACTTTGGCAAGACACAAACACCCGGCTATGTGAATGGTGCCGAGTTACTCATCATCATGATTGACTTCCCCAAACCTAGAATTCCTTTCTATTCTTTTGATTGCAAATAATTGCTCTCATGGCCCTCCCACATCAAACATGCCTTTTTCATTCACTTCTCCAAATTTCCCGGATAGGTAAAGGAGGTCAATATTTCAATGAGGAGCTAAAATGATCAAAGAAAGAAGAAAGAAAAAATCGAATTGCCTTAATCATCTCAACAAGAAGTATAAGAACTTATAGTGTGATTTCAACTTCAATTTCTCAACATGATTTAGGTAACATTCATCACATTATGAAACTTGCAAAAGAGGTAAAATTCATTCATTCAAATTCTTTTCAATTCACTATTCTTTTAAGCATGCAATTGTCATCAAACTCAATTCACAAGTAGTGATTATCATAGAAATCATCTCAATTCATTAGAAGCACATAATTTTCAAAATTTTTCAATTTTTATGGGTTTTTCAAGTTCTTTTTCATGCAATGTGATAATGAAACGTGCAACAATATAATGAACATGCAAATAGTCTCGAATAGAAGCAAGCATAGTGAGTAAGAGTTATTACAAACTTTTAGTACATCCCACCCCATACTTAGGACGAACATTGTCCCTAATGTTCAAAAGAAAGAAAGAAAAGAAGAAAAGAAAAAAGAAACTCACAAAGTGGTGGCGGAATGTCTAAAGCGAACGGTCAATCATCAAGTCCTCATCACTGCGGCGCTGGTGGAGGCGGGAATGGAGAGAAGCTAGGATCATAGAACCGCCCAAACTGCTGGCGGTAGACATCCCTCATCATGTGGTCGAGGTCGTCTAGGCGTCCGTCTCTAGCATCGGCTCGGATCTCCAATGCTCCTACTCTCTCTGAAAGTCCGGTAGCCCAATCCGGCATCTGCTCGTACCATCTCGGGGCCTGACTATACCATGCTGGAGCATCGGATGGTGCTGGTGGTGGTGCTGGTGCTGCTGTCTGCTCTGTAGACCAAGGAGGGGGAACGCCATACCATGTAGGAGGTGTGGTCATCCACGTAGGTCTCTCACTCACGCTAGCGCGGCGAGAAGATGAGCCTGAAGCTCTAGCTGGGCGTGGAGAACGTCTAGGTGCATCGGGGACCGCCTCCGGCTGATCCGGAAACGTGCCAAACTCCTCCTCAGCTCCTCCTCCGCCCTCAAACTGATCTCCCATCTCCTCCTCAACAACTGGCGGTGGGACATATGGGGGAGCTGCTATCCTGTTCGCATGCATGGCAGCGAACGTCTCCTTCCAATTATGGCGTCCTGCCATAATGGAGTACTCCGGTAGCCACTCTATACCCCTACCCGTCCTGCTCTCCCATGGCATGCCCGCATAAGGCGGACCTCTATGTGTGGGGAAAATGAGACCCCTAGTCATGAAAGCATGTAGCCCTAAAGGTACGGCCGGTATACGGGTGCAAGTAGAAAAATCAACACCAAAGCTCCTAGCAATGTGGGTAACTATCCCACCATATCCTATGTTGCCCTTCTTCTTATTCTTGAGCTTGCTCATAGTAGCAGCCAAGAGAGTAGCACAATCAGCACGGCGTCCATACAACATGGAGTAGAGTAAAAAGAGCTCATTCGTCTTGATCTTTTGGGGCGTCTCCATCCTAGGGAAGAGACACTCCGAAAGAACACGATGAGCAATCTTCAAGGCTAGGTGGTACATCAACCTAGCCTTGGTGTCAGCGGGCTGCCAGCGGTCCTCGCTAGCGTAAATCATCGCCACCTCCTCCCAAAAATCCTTGGCGTAAACGCCACTAGGAAAGCGACCGTTAAAGGTCTCCTGAAACCCGAAAATGGTCCCAAACTCACGGATGCTCAAATGGTAGTCTCTTTCCATGAGACGGAAAGAGACGGTCCTGTCTACATGGCTGTGCTCAAAAGATGTCACAACCTCCCGTGTAATCTCTTCATAAGCGTCTTCTCGGATAGCCGAGAAGACAATAAGTCTGGCTCTATCCAAGAGCCAAGTAAGATCATCAACAATGTTGAGAGGAGCTAGATCCTCCAACAACAAGTATCTAGGGCCAATCACTGGCCTCTCCTTGATCCTCTCGAGTGCATCGAGATGATCGTCGTGTATGGTCGGGATTCTAGGGTGAGGAGGTGAGGATGGAGGTGAAGGTGAGGATGGAGGTGAAGGGGAAGATGGTGGTGGTGCCCTAGAGGTTGAGGAGGAGGTGGGATTACCCTTCCTTTTCTTATTCTGATCATTCTTCTTCTCTTTGATCCTGCCTGAAACTCTCCTTACAAAGTCCATTCTGTTGAAAATTACGGGCTGTTCTTATGGAAACCACGGCCGTAATTCCTCCAGAGACCGTGATTCGTCTCAGAAAATCACAAATCTCAGCAAATCAGCAATCAAACTCCACAACAGGCAGTCCTAATCTAATTTCTTCCAATCTCAATCAGTTCTTCCTAAAAATCTCTAACAAAAACGAACCAAATCGGCAAGAATCAAGAAGAGAGAAAAAACCTATTTTTCGGATTGAAAAATCCGAATTGCACGTTCGTTGGTGAATTTCCGCTCGATTCGTCGCTTGGATCTTGTTTGTGGTTGAATTTGCTTCAGTTTAGGAAGAAGAATCGTTGAAAACGATTAGGAAACGAGGATTTGAGAGAGGGTCGTGGATTTCGGCAATTAGGGCGTGGAAGAGGGATTTTTGGAATGATTTTTGTGAAGAATGTGGCTTATATAGTCACAGGCCAAATTTTTGAAAATCACGGTCTGTCGGGGTGTTCCACGGCCGTGGAAGTGTACGGAACCGTGGTTTTGGTGATTTTTCAAAGGCTTTTGGAAATTACGGGTACTGTAGCTGTCACGACCGTGGTTGAGGCCGTGGAATCCTCTGTAAAGCTCCAAAGTCCAATTTTTCGTCACTTTTCTTCGACATTATCCTTCCCTTTCCTTTTTCCATCGTTCCTACATCCAAAAACACGAACATACCGGAAGAAATCGAAGGCAAAAACAAAGCAAAAAACGTTTATACGAAGCTAATCTATGAATCGAAAACAAAAACAAAAATGCAATACCTTGGGTTGCCTCCCAAGAAGCGCTTTGTTTAAGGTCCGTAGCTAGACCATTCTCGCACTTATTCGAGTGCGGTAGGCGCGAACTCCTCAGCTTGGAGTTCCGGCGTATACTTCTTGAGTCGTTGGCCGTTCACCTTAAAAGTTGCGCTCGCTTCACCCCATACTTCAACTGCACCATGGGGGAAAATACGCTTAATTAGAAAAGGTCCGGTCCAACGAGATTTAAGCTTACCTGGAAAGAGGCGAAGCCTTGAATTGAAGAGGAGAACTTGATCCCCTTCTTTGAAGTCCTTTGGAATGATATGCTTATCATGCCAACGCTTTGCTCTCTCCTTATAGATCTTAGCGTTTTCATAAGCATTCAAGCGGAGTTCATCCAGCTCGTTGATGTCTAGGAGACGCTTCTCTCCTGCTTCTTTCATGCTGAAGTTCAACCACTTGATAGCCCAAAACGCTTTGTGCTCCAACTCTACCGGCAAGTGACAAGACTTCCCATACACAAGGTTGTATGGTGTGGTTCCTATGGGAGTCTTGTATGCAGTCCGGTATGCCCATAATGCATCGTCAAGCTTCAAGGACCAATCCTTCCTAGTCCTTGAAACCGTCTTCTCTAGAATTCCTTTGATCTCCCTATTTGAGATCTCAACTTGTCCACTCGTTTGTGGATGGTAAGGGGTAGCGATCTTGTGAGTAACCCCATACTTAGCTAGAAGAGCTTCAAAGCGCCGGGCAATGAAGTGAGAACCTCCATCAGTAATGATCGTCCTTGGCGTCCCAAATCGCGGGAAAATGGTCTTGTTGAAGAACTTAACCACCACCATGGCATCATTGGTGGGAGAGGCAATTGCTTCCACCCATCTAGAAACATAATCCACCGCCAATAGTATGTATTGGTTTCCACAAGAGGATGGGAATGGTCCCATAAAATCAACTCCCCAAACGTCGAAAATCTCCACCTCTTGGATGTTGTTAAGGGGCATCTCATTCCTCCTAGAGATATTGCCTGTTCTTTGACAAGCATCGCAACAAGAAACAAAGGATTGCACATCTCTAAACAAAGTAGGCCAGAAGAATCCAGATTGCAATACCTTTGCGCTAGTCTTGTTCGAACTAGCGTGTCTTCCACAAGGTAGTGAATGACAATGGCGGATGACACTTTGCATCTCATCTTCCGACACTGATAGCATGAATTATAGTCTATATTTTAGGGTTTGTTTGGACGTTTTATCTTTCATAATCTGCATGTTTGTATGTATATTATGTGATTATATTACCATTTCATCTACCTTTGCGGGAATCGAGGTCTACACCTAGTTTTGTTGTAATCGTAGGTAAAATGGCACGTTTTGCATAAAAAAGGAGCAAAAGGAGCTATGGAGTCATTGGAGCTACATTGAGGGACATAAGGAACCATCCAGGAAGCATAGCCATGGATTAAAGATTCACTTTGGACCAGTTTTGAGAGATTTCACATTCAGTTGTGAGTCACCTCGGTTGACCACAGATTCACCTCGACCGAGGTGATCTACGAGAGCGTCTCGACCGAGGCGAATATCCTGACGCGGCGGGATATATTTTATTCTTGGCTGAGATCTTTTATTTTTGGAAGGAGAGATCTTATATTTTTGGGCTAGATTTCTGGAAGGAAGATCATATATTTAGGAGATCTATTTTGGAGATAAGATATATTTTATTAGGAAATTATCTTTTAAGATATTTCCTATAAAATTATCTTAGAAAGATATTTATTTTAGGAGATATGGATATATTTTATAGGAAATTATCTTTTTAAGATATTTTATCTTTGGAAGATAATTCTCCTATATAAAGGGTTGGATTTTCTACAATTCACCCATCTTCGGATCACAAAATATCAGATCTTCGGATCATCGATATCTTGCTTACGAGAAGAGCCCGCATACACGAACATCCGCCTACATCGAAAAAGACGCAACAGCCGCATACCCCAATTTGGGAGAGAGTTGAAGAACCTTTTTGAAGGTTGAAGGAAGATTGAAGTCCATAGCTTTTATAGCTTTATTGAAGGGTTTTGTAAGATTGTCTTTAATTCCCTCAATTGTTGTCTTGTCTTTTTGGATTATTATCCAAGGAACGCTTTGTTGTGATATTTGATTCAGTTATTGAAGTCTTTTCATTAAATTCTTCTTTGTTCAAATATTCACCTTCTTCCCTTACATTTAATACTTTCATAATGATGATGAGTGGCTAATTTCCTTGTGTGATTCTAGGGTGATTGGCTGAAGGTTGTGGGAAAAACAATGATAGAATAATCTTAGATTTCAGTAGGATCCTGAAAGTTCGAGTCTTTAACCTTAACCCTAAGCATCTCGTTCGGTTGATGAACATCTCGGCCGGGGTGGAATTCTTCTGACCGAGGTGACTTATCCGACCTTAAAGTGAGAGTTAAGTGTTAGAGTTTGCCAAATCCTATTCTTATTACACCTTTCCTGGTTCAATGCAAGCTTAGGATGAGACTTACCCGGTAATTCCTTAGTTTGTATACCAACGATCATAAGTGTAGGTAATAAAGGTTTAGCCTTTATTGGGGTTTGAGTGTGCTTCTATCCCATCTTTGTGAGTTAGCCTGAGACTTACCCGGTAAAGGTTGATTCTATTCCCTTAGATGGTATGTTAGTTTGAGGTTCTTTATCTTGATTCCTTGAGACTTACCCGGTAATAGGAGTTACGGTTTAGGATTAGTGTGTAGTGAGACTTACCCGGTGATCTACTCCACTTTAGAAACACCTTCCCCACGCAAAAATCTCAGCTTTGTCCGCTTATCTACAGATCTTGAGTTGGAACCACAACTAGATGCTTTAATCCCTAGAATTGCATGTTTGCTTTATTTGACATCTTATTCATCTTTGATTGTGTTAAATCGCTCTTGTGGTTAGTATTAACATTAGCACACCGTATTGACTCTGTTTCACCGAGTCCCTGTGATCGACCCCTGGAATTTTCTTGCTTTTACTACGATTGACCCGTACACTACGGGTTCGCATCCTTGTTTTAAGCTTAAGTCTAGGGTTATAAATTTAAAGCTTGCACACACCGTTTGGAGCGAACAAGTTTTTGGCGCCGTTGCCGGGGACTTGGTCTAGACCGAGCCGGTTGCGGTTTGCTTTCGGGGCACTTGCCCCTGTTGCTACTAACTACTCTTTCTATGAGTTTTGTAGTTTTCAGGATTTCCGATGACTACGTTTGATCCAGCCTGGATAGCAAGACAAAGTGCTAGGGCGGACCATTATGAATACTTGGAGGAGAAGTACTCCTTCTATTGGTTCAACAATGAATGGGAAAGAGAAGAGGTCATTCAGCGTGAGCTTACGATGTGGGATGAACTGAATGTCCCTAAAGAGATTTGTGAGCAACCTCTTGAAGATTCTCTTGAATCAAGATGGGAGAGGTTGATGAAGAAGGTGGAGGAGCTCAAGGAAAGCACCCTATCCTATGCTAAGCCGGAAGAGGAGCATAAAGAAGTGCTGCAAGTTCCAAGCACCCCTCCAATCAAACCAGAAGTTTCTCCTGAACCTTTTGAAGGAGAAGAAGATCTGGAAGATTTCGATCTAACTATCGAGACCTCGGCCGAGGTGAAAGAGAGATCGGCCGAGGTGGAGGAAAAATCTGTAGAACTGCAAGATACGGAGAACCTTGGCCAAATTACTGAGACTGTGGTCAAGGTGGAAGAAAGATCAGCTGAGTTGGGAGGGATTTCGTGTGTGGAATATCAACCCAACATGAAACTTGTCTCAAGCTTTGGAGAACTTTACGAGGTACATTCTCCTACTTCATTTGAAATCCCTATTAAAATTTCTGAATTTTTTAGGAATGCACCGGAGAGTTGGAGGTCTCTTCCGAAAGAACCTCCTAAAATCAAGATGAAACCTCCCATGAAACTGTTGGAAGAAGATGCTCCTTGGATTATAAGGAGTGAAGTTTGCAAGCACTACACCGTTAAGGCGATGAAGTGTCTCTTGTTCAAGTATGAGGTCCCTCGCATGCTAAGGACCTTGTACCATCCCCAAGCTAAAGATGGGGAAGCTACTAGGATTCTCGAGAAGCTGTTTTCTCGATCAAGGAAAGGATGGGATGCAAGGCTAGATTATGTCCCATTGAAGTGCAGGAAGGCTAGAAGGATTCCGGTGAGAATCAAACCGTACAAGCTTGTACGTGGGAGATCTTACCATTTGCCGGTGAAACTAGGAACCGGAACCTTTTTGGAAGAATTTTTTGATGGATGTGATGAGCACTCCATGGTGTTCAAGGTACATTGAGTAATTCTATGGAGAAGGGTCCAGCTAGCGACCTTAAACCAAGCGCTTCTTGGGAGGCAACCCAAGGTATTGTTTTCTTCTCCCTTTTCTAGTTTAGTTTAGATAGTTGCTTTGTTTTTGTTTTCCTCTAGACAACAACCAGGTATTCCAAAAGGAAGGATCACAGTTCAGGAGCTACACTAGAAGAACGAAATTTCGAGAAGTTGAGGAAACGAGCTTTACTGCGATACATCTCGGGTACTGTTAGAACACCTCGACCGAGATGTACTTCGCCAACCGAGATGGTCTTATCTGGGAGCTGTTTCTTACTTCTTCATGCAGTTTAGCTATGTTCGGTGAGTATCCTGTCCTTAGACTTATTTTAACCCACTGGGACAGTGTGTCTCAAGTATGGGGTATTTGTGTATTATTTGACACTTATGTGATGGATGACTCTATCTTATCGGATATTTTATTTATGCTTCACTTCTGCATTTATATGATTATCTGATATTACATGCATACCTACAGGTTAATTGATTGAGAAAAACGTCGAAACTGAAAAAATTGGTTTTAAAAAATTTTTTTGACCTCGACCGAGTCAATCTTGGCCAAACGAGGCGTTTCACCTCGGTTGAACCAAAAACACCTCGACCGAGGTGCGTAACAGAAAGTTTTCAAAAACGATTTTTTTTGCTACTTATCTGGATATGATCTCAGTGAAGATTCTGTTTACCTACTGGTTTTAAATTCTTTATGTGTTTGAAAGGTTTTATAATATGTTTAAGTTGCTAAATGCTTTGTTTGAAATTATTGGCATGTTTAATACTTTGTTTTTATCCAAATTATGTTGAATTTGAAGGTTGACACCGCAGGTTAAGTTCTCTCACTTTCTTCTTGGAAAGACCAAGGCAATTCATCCTCTTCTTCTTCTTCTTCTTGATCATGCTTAGCCCCTCATATACATTTTGCCTCCCTTTACCTATCCGGGAATTTGGAAGCAAGCGAAGTGGTGAAAGCAAGTGAAGTAAAGTTGAGAAGTGGCTGGAAGTGAAAGTGTTAGAAAGCAATAATAGGTTTGGGGAAGTCAATCATGAAGATGAGTAACTCGGCACCATTCACATAGCCGGGTGTTTGTGTCTTGCCAAAGTCGGATTGAGCGATATTCCTAACGGGTCATGGTATGTGCATCAAGGGTTTGATGCATCTCAAGAAATTGATGATTGCAGATTTCCTAGGCTTCGGTTATTGTGCACCTCTGTCCATGCATCCCAAAAAGTAAAGTAAAAAGAAAAAGTGTGAGATAAGCGAAGCTTATTGATGGAAGATGTTGCAAGTCAAAGTGAAAGTGAAGTTCATCATTTTCCCGGATTCTAGCACCACATTACCTTACATACATCCCTACCCTACACGTTTCTTGACCTTTCTTTTGGGAAGCCCTTGAGACCTTGAGCTTGTTGATTGACTTAGTGGTTTAAATCGGATTATACATGATTAATTTTGATAATTATGATTTATTATGCATTCTATGATTTTATGCAAAGATGAACGACTTTCCTATATTTATAAAATGTTTTGAGCATATTGAGTTTTTAAATTCCATGAAGTATTCTCTTAGAGTGATCTATGATAGTTGCACACCATAAAATGTTTTTGAAAAACTTTTTCATTGATTTTCTTGACTTATAATCCATTCTATCTTGTCTTCTATATGCGGAACTTGCTTGGGGACAAGCAAGGGCTAAGTATGGGGTATTTTGATAGCATGAATTATAGTCTATATTTTAGGGTTTGTTTGGACGTTTTATCTTTCATAATCTGCATGTTTGTATGTATATTATGTGATTATATTACCATTTCATCTACCTTTGCGGGAATCGAGGTCTACACCTAGTTTTGTTGTAATCGTAGGTAAAATGGCACGTTTTGCATAAAAAAGGAGCAAAAGGAGCTATGGAGTCATTGGAGCTACATTGAGGGACATAAGGAACCATCCAGGAAGCATAGCCATGGATTAAAGATTCACTTTGGACCAGTTTTGAGAGATTTCACATTCAGTTGTGAGTCACCTCGGTTGACCACAGATTCACCTCGACCGAGGTGATCTACGAGAGCGTCTCGACCGAGGCGAATATCCTGACGCGGCGGGATATATTTTATTCTTGGCTGAGATCTTTTATTTTTGGAAGGAGAGATCTTATATTTTTGGGCTAGATTTCTGGAAGGAAGATCATATATTTAGGAGATCTATTTTGGAGATAAGATATATTTTATTAGGAAATTATCTTTTAAGATATTTCCTATAAAATTATCTTAGAAAGATATTTATTTTAGGAGATATGGATATATTTTATAGGAAATTATCTTTTTAAGATATTTTATCTTTGGAAGATAATTCTCCTATATAAAGGGTTGGATTTTCTACAATTCACCCATCTTCGGATCACAAAATATCAGATCTTCGGATCATCGATATCTTGCTTACGAGAAGAGCCCGCATACACGAACATCCGCCTACATCGAAAAAGACGCAGCAGCCGCATACCCCAATTTGGGAGAGAGTTGAAGAACCTTTTTGAAGGTTGAAGGAAGATTGAAGTCCATAGCTTTTATAGCTTTATTGAAGGGTTTTGTAAGATTGTCTTCAATTCCCTCAATTGTTGTCTTGTCTTTTTGGATTATTATCCAAGGAACGCTTTGTTGTGATATTTGATTCAGTTATTGAAGTCTTTTCATTAAATTCTTCTTTGTTCAAATATTCACCTTCTTCCCTTACATTTAATACTTTCATAATGATGATGAGTGGCTAATTTCCTTGTGTGATTCTAGGGTGATTGGCTGAAGGTTGTGGGAAAAACAATGATAGAATAATCTTAGATTTCAGTAGGATCCTGAAAGTTCGAGTCTTTAACCTTAACCCTAAGCATCTCGTTCGGTTGATGAACATCTCGGCCGGGGTGGAATTCTTCTGACCGAGGTGACTTATCCGACCTTAAAGTGAGAGTTAAGTGTTAGAGTTTGCCAAATCCTATTCTTATTACACCTTTCCTGGTTCAATGCAAGCTTAGGATGAGACTTACCCGGTAATTCCTTAGTTTGTATACCAACGATCATAAGTGTAGGTAATAAAGGTTTAGCCTTTATTGGGGTTTGAGTGTGCTTCCATCCCATCTTTGTGAGTTAGCCTGAGACTTACCCGGTAAAGGTTGATTCTATTCCCTTAGATGGTATGTTAGTTTGAGGTTCTTTATCTTGATTCCTTGAGACTTACCCGGTAATAGGAGTTACGGTTTAGGATTAGTGTGTAGTGAGACTTACCCGGTGATCTACTCCACTTTAGAAACACCTTCCCCACGCAAAAATCTCAGCTTTGTCCGCTTATCTACAGATCTTGAGTTGGAACCACAACTAGATGCTTTAATCCCTAGAATTGCATGTTTGCTTTATTTGACATCTTATTCATCTTTGATTGTGTTAAATCGCTCTTGTGGTTAGTATTAACATTAGCACACCGTATTGACTCTGTTTCACCGAGTCCCTGTGATCGACCCCTGGAATTTTCTTGCTTTTACTACGATTGACCCGTACACTACGGGTTCGCATCCTTGTTTTAAGCTTAAGTCTAGGGTTATAAATTTAAAGCTTGCACACACCGTTTGGAGCGAACAAGTTTTTGGCGCCGTTGCCGGGGACTTGGTCTAGACCGAGCCGGTTGCGGTTTGCTTTCGGGGCACTTGCCCCTGTTGCTACTAACTACTCTTTCTATGAGTTTTGTAGTTTTCAGGATTTCCGATGACTACGTTTGATCCAGCCTGGATAGCAAGACAAAGTGCTAGGGCGGACCATTATGAATACTTGGAGGAGAAGTACTCCTTCTATTGGTTCAACAATGAATGGGAAAGAGAAGAGGTCATTCAGCGTGAGCTTACGATGTGGGATGAACTGAATGTCCCTAAAGAGATTTGTGAGCAACCTCTTGAAGATTCTCTTGAATCAAGATGGGAGAGGTTGATGAAGAAGGTGGAGGAGCTCAAGGAAAGCACCCTATCCTATGCTAAGCCGGAAGAGGAGCATAAAGAAGTGCTGCAAGTTCCAAGCACCCATCCAATCAAACCAGAAGTTTCTCCTGAACCTTTTGAAGGAGAAGAAGATCTGGAAGATTTCGATCTAACTATCGAGACCTCGGCCGAGGTGAAAGAGAGATCGGCCGAGGTGGAGGAAAAATCTGTAGAACTGCAAGATACGGAGAACCTTGGCCAAATTACTGAGACTGTGGTCAAGGTGGAAGAAAGATCAGCTGAGTTGGGAGGGATTTCGTGTGTGGAATATCAACCCAACATGAAACTTGTCTCAAGCTTTGGAGAACTTTACGAGGTACATTCTCCTACTTCATTTGAAATCCCTATTAAAATTTCTGAATTTTTTAGGAATGCACCGGAGAGTTGGAGGTCTCTTCCGAAAGAACCTCCTAAAATCAAGATGAAACCTCCCATGAAACTGTTGGAAGAAGATGCTCCTTGGATTATAAGGAGTGAAGTTTGCAAGCACTACACCGTTAAGGCGATGAAGTGTCTCTTGTTCAAGTATGAGGTCCCTCGCATGCTAAGGACCTTGTACCATCCCCAAGCTAAAGATGGGGAAGCTACTAGGATTCTCGAGAAGCTGTTTTCTCGATCAAGGAAAGGATGGGACGCAAGGCTAGATTATGTCCCATTGAAGTGCAGGAAGGCTAGAAGGATTCCGGTGAGAATCAAACCGTACAAGCTTGTACGTGGGAGATCTTACCATTTGCCGGTGAAACTAGGAACCGGAACCTTTTTGGAAGAATTTTTTGATGGATGTGATGAGCACTCCATGGTGTTCAAGGTACATTGAGTAATTCTATGGAGAAGGGTCCAGCTAGCGACCTTAAACCAAGCGCTTCTTGGGAGGCAACCCAAGGTATTGTTTTCTTCTCCCTTTTCTAGTTTAGTTTAGATAGTTGCTTTGTTTTTGTTTTCCTCTAGACAACAACCAGGTATTCCAAAAGGAAGGATCACAGTTCAGGAGCTACACTAGAAGAACGAAATTTCGAGAAGTTGAGGAAACGAGCTTTACTGCGATACATCTCGGGTACTGTTAGAACACCTCGACCGAGATGTACTTCGCCAACCGAGATGGTCTTATCTGGGAGCTGTTTCTTACTTCTTCATGCAGTTTAGCTATGTTCGGTGAGTATCCTGTCCTTAGACTTATTTTAACCCACTGGGACAGTGTGTCTCAAGTATGGGGTATTTGTGTATTATTTGACACTTATGTGATGGATGACTCTATCTTATCGGATATTTTATTTATGCTTCACTTCTGCATTTATATGATTATCTGATATTACATGCATACCTACAGGTTAATTGATTGAGAAAAACGTCGAAACTGAAAAAATTGGTTTTAAAAAATTTTTTTGACCTCGACCGAGTCAATCTTGGCCAAACGAGGCGTTTCACCTCGGTTGAACCAAAAACACCTCGACCGAGGTGCGTAACAGAAAGTTTTCAAAAACGATTTTTTTTGCTACTTATCTGGATATGATCTCAGTGAAGATTCTGTTTACCTACTGGTTTTAAATTCTTTATGTGTTTGAAAGGTTTTATAATATGTTTAAGTTGCTAAATGCTTTGTTTGAAATTATTGGCATGTTTAATACTTTGTTTTTATCCAAATTATGTTGAATTTGAAGGTTGACACCGCAGGTTAAGTTCTCTCACTTTCTTCTTGGAAAGACCAAGGCAATTCATCCTCTTCTTCTTCTTCTTCTTGATCATGCTTAGCCCCTCATATACATTTTGCCTCCCTTTACCTATCCGGGAATTTGGAAGCAAGCGAAGTGGTGAAAGCAAGTGAAGTAAAGTTGAGAAGTGGCTGGAAGTGAAAGTGTTAGAAAGCAATAATAGGTTTGGGGAAGTCAATCATGAAGATGAGTAACTCGGCACCATTCACATAGCCGGGTGTTTGTGTCTTGCCAAAGTCGGATTGAGCGATATTCCTAACGGGTCATGGTATGTGCATCAAGGGTTTGATGCATCTCAAGAAATTGATGATTGCAGATTTCCTAGGCTTCGGTTATTGTGCACCTCTGTCCATGCATCCCAAAAAGTAAAGTAAAAAGAAAAAGTGTGAGATAAGCGAAGCTTATTGATGGAAGATGTTGCAAGTCAAAGTGAAAGTGAAGTTCATCATTTTCCCGGATTCTAGCACCACATTACCTTACATTCATCCCTACCCTACACGTTTCTTGACCTTTCTTTTGGGAAGCCCTTGAGACCTTGAGCTTGTTGATTGACTTAGTGGTTTAAATCGGATTATACATGATTAATTTTGATAATTATGATTTATTATGCATTCTATGATTTTATGCAAAGATGAACGACTTTCCTATATTTATAAAATGTTTTGAGCATATTGAGTTTTTAAATTCCATGAAGTATTCTCTTAGAGTGATCTATGATAGTTGCACACCATAAAATGTTTTTGAAAAACTTTTTCATTGATTTTCTTGACTTATAATCCATTCTATCTTGTCTTCTATATGCGGAACTTGCTTGGGGACAAGCAAGGGCTAAGTATGGGGTATTTTGATAGCATGAATTATAGTCTATATTTTAGGGTTTGTTTGGACGTTTTATCTTTCATAATCTGCATGTTTGTATGTATATTATGTGATTATATTACCATTTCATCTACCTTTGCGGGAATCGAGGTCTACACCTAGTTTTGTTGTAATCGTAGGTAAAATGGCACGTTTTGCATAAAAAAGGAGCAAAAGGAGCTATGGAGTCATTGGAGCTACATTGAGGGACATAAGGAACCATCCAGGAAGCATAGCCATGGATTAAAGATTCACTTTGGACCAGTTTTGAGAGATTTCACATTCAGTTGTGAGTCACCTCGGTTGACCACAGATTCACCTCGACCGAGGTGATCTACGAGAGCGTCTCGACCGAGGCGAATATCCTGACGCGGCGGGATATATTTTATTCTTGGCTGAGATCTTTTATTTTTGGAAGGAGAGATCTTATATTTTTGGGCTAGATTTCTGGAAGGAAGATCATATATTTAGGAGATCTATTTTGGAGATAAGATATATTTTATTAGGAAATTATCTTTTAAGATATTTCCTATAAAATTATCTTAGAAAGATATTTATTTTAGGAGATATGGATATATTTTATAGGAAATTATCTTTTTAAGATATTTTATCTTTGGAAGATAATTCTCCTATATAAAGGGTTGGATTTTCTACAATTCACCCATCTTCGGATCACAAAATATCAGATCTTCGGATCATCGATATCTTGCTTACGAGAAGAGCCCGCATACACGAACATCCGCCTACATCGAAAAAGACGCAGCAGCCGCATACCCCAATTTGGGAGAGAGTTGAAGAACCTTTTTGAAGGTTGAAGGAAGATTGAAGTCCATAGCTTTTATAGCTTTATTGAAGGGTTTTGTAAGATTGTCTTCAATTCCCTCAATTGTTGTCTTGTCTTTTTGGATTATTATCCAAGGAACGCTTTGTTGTGATATTTGATTCAGTTATTGAAGTCTTTTCATTAAATTCTTCTTTGTTCAAATATTCACCTTCTTCCCTTACATTTAATACTTTCATAATGATGATGAGTGGCTAATTTCCTTGTGTGATTCTAGGGTGATTGGCTGAAGGTTGTGGGAAAAACAATGATAGAATAATCTTAGATTTCAGTAGGATCCTGAAAGTTCGAGTCTTTAACCTTAACCCTAAGCATCTCGTTCGGTTGATGAACATCTCGGCCGGGGTGGAATTCTTCTGACCGAGGTGACTTATCCGACCTTAAACTGAGAGTTAAGTGTTAGAGTTTGCCAAATCCTATTCTTATTACACCTTTCCTGGTTCAATGCAAGCTTAGGATGAGACTTACCCGGTAATTCCTTAGTTTGTATACCAACGATCATAAGTGTAGGTAATAAAGGTTTAGCCTTTATTGGGGTTTGAGTGTGCTTCCATCCCATCTTTGTGAGTTAGCCTGAGACTTACCCGGTAAAGGTTGATTCTATTCCCTTAGATGGTATGTTAGTTTGAGGTTCTTTATCTTGATTCCTTGAGACTTACCCGGTAATAGGAGTTACGGTTTAGGATTAGTGTGTAGTGAGACTTACTCGGTGATCTACTCCACTTTAGAAACACCTTCCCCACGCAAAAATCTCAGCTTTGTCCGCTTATCTACAGATCTTGAGTTGGAACCACAACTAGATGCTTTAATCCCTAGAATTGCATGTTTGCTTTATTTGACATCTTATTCATCTTTGATTGTGTTAAATCGCTCTTGTGGTTAGTATTAACATTAGCACACCGTATTGACTCTGTTTCACCGAGTCCCTGTGATCGACCCCTGGAATTTTCTTGCTTTTACTACGATTGACCCGTACACTGCGGGTTCGCATCCTTGTTTTAAGCTTAAGTCTAGGGTTATAAATTTAAAGCTTGCACACACCGTTTGGAGCGAACAGACACACATCGCCAAATGATGCCATCCGGACCTCTCTTGAAGAGGAGGGGCTCGTTCCAATTGTACTCCCGGACGTCCTTAAAGAACTTCTTCCTTTGTGCGTAGGATAGTCCGGGCGGTATCTCCTGACAAACCAAATAGTTAACAAAATCAGCGAACCATGGTTCGTTACCTTTGGAGATAACATCGATGCACTCCTCAATAAGGTGTAGGTGTTCGTCCGGGAAGGAGTCGTCGATGGGTAAATGGTCGTCCTCTAGATGTGTTAGGCGACTCAAATGATCCGCAACAGAATTTTCTGAAACTTTCTTGTCGCGGATCTCAAGATCGAATTCTTGTAGGAGAAGAATCCATCTAATTAGCCTTGGCTTCGCATCTTTCTTCGCAAGGAGGTACCGGATCGCAGCATGATCCGTGTAGACAACCACCTTTGCACCTACAAGATAAGAGCGGAACTTGTCAATAGCATAGACAATGACTAAAAACTCTTTTTCGGTAGTGGCGTAGTTGAGCTGCGCTTCATCTAGCGTCTTGCTAGCATAGTATATGGCATGGGTTGCCCCTTCCTTTCGTTGTCCAAGAACAGCTCCAATAGCTACGTCACTAGCATCGCACATAATCTCAAAGGGAAGAGTCCAATCTGGGGGTTGGATAATAGGTGCTGAAATTAGAGCTTGCCGAATGGTGTTAAACGCATCTAAACATTCCTGCGAAAACTCAAAAACCGCATCCTTCATCAATAGATTAGTGAGAGGTTTTGATATCTTAGAAAAGTCCTTAATGAAACGTCTATAAAATCCAGCATGTCCTAGGAAACTTCTTATCCCTTTCACCGAAATTGGGGGAGGAAGCTTCTCTATGGTCTCTATCTTAGCCTTGTCTACTTCTATCCCTCTACTAGAGACTAAGTGGCCTAATACAATTCCTTCCTTAACCATAAATTGACACTTCTCCCAATTAAGAACTAGGTTAGTATCTTCACACCTTTGCAAAACAAGAGAAAGGTTAGAAAGACAATCGTTAAAAGAGGAACTGTATACGGAGAAGTCGTCCATGAAGACTTCCATGATTTCCTCTACGTATTCGGAGAAGATGGCCATCATGCACCGTTGGAAGGTGGCTGGGGCGTTGCAAAGCCCGAACGGCATTCTCCTATAAGCAAACGTACCCCATGGGCACGTGAATGTGGTCTTCTCTTGATCATCCGGGTGTATCGGAATCTGAAAGAAACCACTATAACCGTCAAGGTAGCAGAAATGTGAATGTTGTGCTAACCTTTCAAGCATTTGATCAATGAATGGCAATGGAAAATGATCCTTCCGCGTTGCATTGTTGAGCTTGCGGTAGTCTATGCACATCCGCCATCCAGTCACGGTTCGGGTAGGAATGAGTTCGTTGTTTTTGTTGGTGATGACCGTCATTCCTCCCTTCTTCGGAACTACTTGGACCGGACTCACCCACTTACTATCGGAGATAGGGTAGATGATACCTGCATCAAGAAGCTTGAGAATTTCCTTCTTGACAACCTCCTTCATGGTCGGATTCAACCGCCTTTGAGGTTGTCTTGAAGTTCTAAAATCTTCCTCCATTAGTATCTTATGCATGCATAGGGAGGGTTTAATTCCTACTAAGTCCTCAATAGTATAGCCTATAGCTTTCCTATGTTTCCTAAGGACAATCATGAGCTGATTATGTTCATCTATGCTTAGATCGGAACTAACAATAACCGGAAAGGTAGAATTAGATCCTAGAAAAGCGTACCTTAGATGAGTAGGAAGTGGTTTGAGTTCCATTGCTTTCGGAGCTTCCAATGATCCTTGAGAAGCGTCCGATGTCTCCTTAGAAGTTTCTAAGGGTGATGAGTGTATGGGAGAAGAATCAGAAGAAGTTGAAGAAGTGTCACGATCACTTGTTTCCACGCCCAAAATTACGGGTTCCTCATGGCCTCCACGGCCGTGGTTTAGGGCGTGGAAGGGAAATACGGTTGTCACATCTTCTCCACGACCGTATAACTCCCTAGAGTGAGGCACGATTTTGGTTGTGAAATCCACGGCCGTGGAATACAGGGTATAACCGTGGATTCTCACGTTTTCTGCCTCATCATGGAGTTTCTCAAACTCCACTTCACCTATCTCTTCTTGTGCTTCTAAAGCTTCAATTGCCTCATTGCACTCTTCTTCTTCCCCTACATTGGTTAGACTCATAGTGATAACCTTTTGTAAAGGATCGTTAAAGAGAATCGCACTTACCTCCTCCCTAGACAAACCTTCTTCATCTTGGATATCGAAAATATCCTCATCGAAGATTGGCTCCTTCACTAGAGTAGAAAGAACGAACTCTACTTTCTCCTCTCCTATGTCAAAAGTGAGTCTACCATTCTTGCAATCGACTATGCAACCGGAAGTTGCAAGAAACGGTCTTCCGAGTATGATCGGGACTGGACTATCTGCAGGAATATCAAGCACGACAAAATCAATGGGAACAAAGAATTTACCTAGCTTGACCGGGACGTCTTCTACAATACCGACGGGGCGAGTGATGGATCGATCCGCCATGTACAACGTCATCTTCACCGGTTTAGGGTCGCCTAAACCGATCTTCCTACACAATGCAAGTGGTATGATGCTCACACTTGCTCCTAAGTCACATAACGCATCGTATGTGACATCTCCCACTCCTATGGGAATGCAAAATGACCCCGGATCCTTTAGCTTTGGGGGCATTTTCTCCTTCATGGTTTTGATGAGATCCGAAGAATCTGAACTCATCTTAACCTCTCCGAAGTCTTCTAGCTTCCTCTTGTTAGAGAGGAGCTCCTTCAAGAACTTGCCATAAGCCGGCATACCTACAATAACATCAATAAATGGTATATTAATATGCAGCTTGCTCATGAGTTCTATGAACTTACCAAATTGTTTATCTAGGCGCGCTCTCGCTCTAGATTGAGGGAATGGTAGGGGAGGTTTATAAGCTGAAGGAGGAATGTAGACATCTTCCTTCTCCTTCCCCTTTTCTTTCTCCTTGTCCTTTTCTACGGAGACTTCAACGAATTTAGGCTGCGGATCGGTGGTAGTCACTCCGCTCCTAGTTATGATTGCGATAACCCTTCCCTTAGGGTTGTCCTCCGTCTTTCCTGGAAGTTTCCCTTGATTCCTAGGAACTTCCGCATGGTTGAACATTTGGTTTTCCAAAACTTTTTGAGCTTTGTCAACCTTGGAAATTTGATCATCAACCTTAATGAAGCGGTTCTCCAACCCTTGAAGCTTTCCCAAAATTGTTTCCAACATGGGATCGGGCTTTTCCTTTCCCGAATTGTTTCCTCCATTAGATGATTGCCCCTGGCTTTTCAAAGGAGTAGAGGAAGAGGAAGGTGGAGTTAGTGAATTAGAATTGGAAGGATAAAAGTTACCGGAATTTTGTTGATTGGAGCGCCAATTGTTGTTGTTTGAACCCCTATTGTTGTTCCAATTGTTGTTCCGGCCGTTATTATTGTTGTTGTTGCCATTCCAATTGTTGCTCCGGTTATTATTCCGGTTGTTGTTGTTGTTGCGGTTTGTGTTATCACCGCCATTGTTGTTGCCCAAATAGCCAACATCCTTCTCTTGTTGCTTTGGGAAGTTGGTCTTGATAGCCTCCTTCAACTCTTTGATTTCATTGTTGAGGGAGAAAATCTGATTTTGAGCTTCATTTGTGAGTTTTGCTCCTTGCTCCACACGATTTCCCTCCACTTTTCGGTGGGAATACTTCTCTATGACCCTTGCTTGCTTCTCAATGAAGTCCCAAGCGTCATCTTCTCTCATGTCCATGAATGTTCCACATGAGAGGGATTGGAGGTTGAATTGCGTTCCCGCATCTAACCCCTTGTAGTAGATCTCCAGCAAGGCAAGTTTGGATATGCCATGATGAGGGCAATCCAAGAGCAAATCCTGAAACTTTTCCCAAGATTGAAACAAACTTTCGTTAGATCTCATGGAAAATGCATTGATCTTACCTCTAAGTTCCGCCGTTTTGGATGGCGGAAAGAATTTGGTGAGGAACTCCGCGGAAAGGTCTTCCCACGTGTCTAGTTTCCCACTAGGAAGAGCTTGATACCAAGACAACGCTTTCCCCTTCAAGGAGAAGAAGAAGGGCTTGAGCTTATAGTTGTTGGTAGTAGCGCTCTTTGGCCTCATTGTCTCCATCATACACTCAAAGTTCTGCAAGTGTTGGTGTGGAGATTCAGCGCTTGTCCCGCCAAATTGGTTCTGGCGAACAAGAGTAACGACTTGAGGGTTGAAGCTAAACCCTTGCACATCATCAGCATCAAAGTTCACGCCCAAACGGCGTGGTTGTTGTGTTGGATCCATCCGCTGGCCAAGAGTTCTTGGCTCTTCATCTACACGTTCGATCCTCGCATTCCTAGGTGGAACACGACGATTGGCAGCTCTCCGCGGATGGAAAGGATTCACATTGATCGTGGGATCAATCTCCTCTAACGGTGGCATGGAAGAATCACTATCATCAGCGGATGAGTGACCTTTTCTTCTAGACCTTGATGCTTTCCTTGAGGATTTCTTGCTTCCCTTATTCTTAAGGTCGCTTAGCTCTATCCTCATCTGGAAGATCATGTCTTGTAGATTGTTAACTTGAGATTGATGACGATCCATTTCATCCTGGCGGAGGGTCTCATTCCATTGGAGTTGAGCTTCCTTCTCCGTCAATTCCGCTTGAAGATCACGTTCGTGTCCTTCAGCCATCTTCTTTTCCTTGCGCTTTTGCCTTAAAGTTTTCTCTAGCTCTTGATCAAGAGGTAAGAGATCTTCGGTGTTCCTAGACCTGCGCATGCACTCAAAGTAATATCAAATAATGAGAGCAAGCTCCGAAGCTTGACAACCGGCTACCGAATTCGGCCGAAACCAAATCCCCGGCAACGGCGCCAAAAACTTATTCGCCCCTAAAGGTGTGTGCAAATAAGCTTTAAATTTATAAAACTAGAATCAAGCAAGCGAACCCGCAGTGTACGGATCGACGTAGTTAAGCAAGAATTCCAGAGTATCGAACACAGGGATTTGGGTGGGAACAAATTCAATTGCAGATTATCAAGCGAGTAAATATGAGAGTTTTGCAAATATTGGGAAAACAACAATCCTAAAGATCCAAGTATCCAGCTGTGGCAATCGATTCAAGATATACTAATGATATAAAGACAGAGTTGAGATATGCAAAGGTATACTAATGTAAGGTAATCGTACGGTGAAGTTCCAAAAACCTTATATGACTTACCTACAAGACACTCTCTATACAGGTTGTTGAGGCTTAAATATATAAAGGTTCTAAAGACAAGAATTAATGTCAAATACCCAAACTTGTAATCCAAGGATCAAGACTAACTTAACCGATTACGGTTATGACACTCACAATCGAGGTAGAGGTTGTTGAGGCTTCACTACCACCTAGAAAAGGCAAGCCTAAACTAAGTTAAAGCAAGTCTTTAACTTTGGATTAAAGTAAAAGCAGGTTCGTAAACTTAAGGGAAATTACGGGTAGATCTTGAGACTCCACGGCCGTGGAACTCAAGATCAAACCGTGATTTAGGGTTCGTCGACGATTCTCTCTAACTCTCAGGGTCTAATCTAATTACGATCGATCTATCATCATCTAAGCCACAACTATCAACCCTTCACCTTAGAATCGTTAAGGGTTTTTAGCCAATAACAGTCATGTTGATATCGAATTCAAGAATTAAAAGATAGAAAGATGAAAACTTCCGAAAACTTTCAATAAACTTCAAACCAAATTCAAAGTCACAATCAAGAATGAATGTTGTCAATAGATTCAGAATAAGCCAAACAAACACAATCTTAGGAAAGAAGGAAGAACGGGGTGTCAATCCGTCTTCTAATTCAAACCTAAACAAGAAGAGAAATCTTCTTGCAACAATCTTCCAAAAGCTTCGATCTTCCGCCAATCCGGAAATCTCAACAGCAATCTCCACCAAAAGTGCGAGATTAGGGCAAAATCCCAACACGAACTTCGATCTCCAATGAGATGTAATTGCTTCCAAACGAGGGTTGTGCCGCTAAGCAAAGGCGTAAGCCAAGGTCTAAAGCGAGGTCGCAAAAGTGCGTCTAAGCGGGGGTGACGGAATCTTGCTTCGTCCGTCTTTTTATAGGGCAAGATAAAATATCGGCCCGGCCCAATCTTCAAAAGATCGTGGCTTCAAAATGTGGCGAAAAAGATCGCCAAGATCACGGTCGTGGAAGGTTCCACGACCGTAATTTAGAGCGTGGAAAGTGTCATGGTTTGAACCATGGATTCCACGACCGTAATAGTTACTGGAATGCATCACGCCTCTCTTTGCAGGGTTCCACGGCCGTGGAACTAAACGTGGTTTGTAGTACGGCCGTATTTTAGAGCGTGGTTTAGGGCAAGAACGTGATTCTTCCCTAGCCTCGTCCATTCCTCAAGTTAAACTCCATTTTGCTCCTAATAATGCCCTTAATCCATGGACATACTCAATCAACTCTTCTTTGCTCGATTTCGTTCGGAAATGACTCTCAATCACCTATAATCAACATAAAGCTGGTGTAGACATCCATATCGATAATATAGGCAAACTAGCTCAACAATGCAACAATGCTAAATCAAAGACTATCAATATGAATTAAATACACTTAGAAAACGTGCCTAAAATATCACAATATTTCATGCTAACAAGTGGCAAGGTGAAAACCCGAAAGGGCACCTTGGCCAAATGAGCGACACCGAGTGTAGGTTTCCTTTCCGGCATTTGGCGACATAAGAAGGGGAGTCATAAGGAGGTTGTCCGGGTAGGCCACTCTTGGAGCAATAAGGATGGTAGTTTCTCACCTTTTTCTCACATTTCCCCTCTTTTCCTTCTTTCTTTCTTGGCTTTTCTTTTGTTTTCATTGTCTTTTCTGCTTGCCCATGCTTCCTGAGGCCTTTGAGTCTAGTTGCTGTCATTTGTTTTACTCGGGACGAGTAAAAGGTCTAAGTATGGGGGAGTTTGATAGGTGATGGAATCACTATCAATTAGGATAGTTTTTAGAGTCTTTTTATTGCATTTGTGTCGGTTTATGCTACTAACTCCTTGGTCCAGAAGAAGAAGACTAAAAGAAGCTAAGGAAGGAGTTATAAGCACTTAGGAGTGAAGTTCGTTCACAAAGCAAAGCTTCTGTTGCTTCACCGCCCCCGCAGAGCCTTGTCACCGCCCCTGCGGGTGACACCACACTCCGGAGCGCTCCTTGCGCCTTCGCCAGCGCCAACCACGAAGACTGTCACCGCACCTGCGTCAACCCTTGGCGCCCCGGCGGTGACTTGCCTTGAAGAAGCGAAGACCAGCGCCCCTGCGCCTCAACTTGGGAGCTGGAAGGCGAAGAGTCTGTGTCACCGCCCCTGCGTAGACACTAGGATGCCCCGGCGGCTTGGCATCAAAAACGGAAAGAAGTTGAAGATTTAGACGTTTGAAGAGCATTAAAATCCGCCCCTGCGGAATTGCCTAACCGCCCCTGCGGCCATGAAGAAGATCAAGCGTTTTTGCCTTCACCGCCCCTGCGGTTTAACGTCAGAAGCTTTACTCCGGCTGTTTACACCACCTTTATGGCATTAAAGGTGGTTGTTTTGGGCCGACCATTTACTCCTATTTAGTGTCTTTTGTAGCATAGAAAAATACAACTTATCACCCATCATTATCCACTTAGAATCCAATTTTCTCATCATTTAACGAGTTGCTAACTCCCTTGCTACATTGAGTTGGTTTGAAGCTGCGTTGTTACTTTGGTGTAAGTTTTCTTTAATATAAGTTTTCATTCAGTAATACTTTGTGTTTCCTTGAGCTCCATTGTCTAATTGCTTGTTTTACTATTACTTGAGATTGATCACCTTAGGTTCTAAGGTGCATGCAAAGAACTAGGATTAATAGGTTCCGGGTTCGGGTCTTTAATCTAGTAGTAAAATTTAAGTGATAACGGGTTGTAATTACTTAAAGAAATGGAACACAAATATAAAGATAAGGTTAACGGTTTTAATCTATTCTTTATATCCCTTAGTCTTTATTTGAAAGCTAACTTGTTAATTGTTCTTGTAGGTTTACGAAACACTAACCTGTTAAGTTGTGTTGATGCCGGTTGGCTCAACACATATATATGATCGAGACGGGAGATTACTTGAAAACTTGTAAAAGGAACTCACCAAAGTAGCAATTCCATGCTAAGAATCAACCTAGTGTAGATTAATCCATTATTGTCTTAATTGCTGCGTTATTCGTTTTCATAAGTTTCTGTGTGCATCAATTCAACCAACCCCCCCCCCCTTTTGTTACTCGATTCTATAATCAATAATTGCATCTAATAAACACCTTAACTCTCTTGGGTTCGACCCTTACTTAACCACTATACTTGTTTTAGTGCTTAGTCGGGATTATATTTTGATAGGGTATAGACGACCATAGAAATAACCCTCCAATCACTTACCCGGTAAAGGTTGATTCTATTCATTTAGTTGGTGTGTTGGTTTGAGATTATAGTTCCTTTCCTTAGTACCTTGAGACTTACCCGGTAATAGAAACTTTAGGTTGGGATTGTGAATAGTGAGACTTACCCGGTGATCTATTCCACTTTAGAAACACTTTCCCTTTGCAAAATCTCAGCTTTTTCCGCTTATCTTTAGATCTTGAGTTGGAACCACAACTAGACGCTTTAATCCCTAGAATTTGCATGTTTCCCTTATTTGACCTTATTATCATCTTTGATTGCTTTAATCACTTTTGTGGTTATTAGTTGTATTGACAACCTATTCTTGCTTAGTTTCACCTAAGTCCCTGAGATCGACCCCGGAATTCATGCTTTTTACTATAATTGATCCGTACAATGCGGGTTCGCATCCTTGTTTTAAGCATATTTCTTGGGATATAAATTTAAAGCTTGCACACACCATTTGGAGCGAACAAGTTTTTGGCGCCGTTGCCGGGGACTTGGTCTAGACCGAGCCGGTTGCGGTTGTCTTTCGGGGCAATTGCCCCTGTTGCTACTAACCACTCTACTTGAGTGACTTTCGCAAGTTCTTTCGTTTAGGTTTATGCGAAGAATCCGTGCTGGAAAGGAAATCGTTCCTTACGATCCCGAACCAGAAAAGACATACAAAAGACGCTTGAAAGAAGCGAAAATGGCCAACCAAGACAATCGTGATCTTGAGGCCGAATTGAAGGAGGCGATGGAACAACTACACCTCAATAGGGAAGAACTACAGCGCGAGAGTGAGCAAACTCGCACCAGAACTGCAGAGATAGAAGCAGATATGGCTGATCTACAAGCCTAGATTCTACATCGACCGAGGCAGGACCCTACTCCAGTTGCCGTGGCCGAGATACATCCACCTCGGATGCTTGTCCGAGATGTTCTTTTTGCAGGTATTCCACAAACCCTAGGACAGAGGATGGACCCAAACCAGCAAGTGAGGCATCCAAGAGTCAACCTAGGTGATCCAACGGAGCATGATTATGAACTTCGACCGCAAGTTCTATCCATGATCCGCCAATGCCAGTTTGGAGGTTTATAGAAGGAGTCTCCGCATCAACACTTGCAAAACTACGAGATTTTGATGGAGACCTTGAGACCTTCAAGGCTGGAAAATAATAATTACAAGCTAAGGCCTTTTTACTTTTCTTTAAAGGACAGGGCGCTTACTTGATATCAGTCTCTTCATCCCAGAAAGATCAACACTTGGGAGGAGATGAAGACGGAGTTCTTAATAAATTCTTTCCCCCCTCCAAGACCGCTGAAATGAGAGGAAAGATTAATACATTCATCATGAAGGACAAGGAAAGTTTGTCCAAGTTATGGGAAAGACTCAAAGATGTTCTATTGGATTGCCCACATCATGGGATTCCAAAGATAGAGTTGATGGAGATATATTTCAAGGGATTGGATGGAGCTACCCAATTCAATCTTCAACTACTCTCCGCCGGCACATTCATGGACATGCCGATTGATGAAGCCTGGGAGTTCATTGAGAAACAGGCTTTGCACATAGAGAAATACTCCCACCAAGGAGCTGAAAATGGAGTTAAGAGGGTTAATTTCCACGAAACTCCATCAAATGATAATCAACTCATCTCCCTCAAGAATGACGCGAAGCAATTGAAGGACCTTTTGGTTGCTCACACCAAGAAAGAAGAGGGAGGATATCAAGGCTCAAGGAACAACAATCATGGTTTCCGGAACAACAATTACAACAACAATAGAGGCTCCAACAACAACAATTGGAGATCTAACAATCAAAATTCGGGTAACCCTTATTCTAATTCCAATTTTAATAATTCTTTTAATCTCTCTTCTTCTTCTTCTACTCCATTGAAGAGCCAAGATCCTAGATCAAGTTCGTCCCAGCCAGAGAAGAAAGATGCAGTGTTGGAGGCCATCTTGATCAAGCTCAACGCTATGGAGACGTCCATGACTTCATTTTCAAAGGCACAAAAAGCCTTAGAGCAACAATTTTTTAATAAGGCGAATGAAGCGCCAAGAGATCCAGGGAAGCTCCCAGCAAGGACAGAGAGCAACCCTAAAGGACAGATTATGGCAATAACGACGAGAAGTGGACCGAAAACTGTAGATCCAGTGCCTCGGTCGATGCTAGTGCAGACGAAGAACACCTCAGTCCAGGTACAAATGAGGAACACTTCGGTCGAGGTGCCACCCGAGGTGGAGTCCCAGAAAGCGACGGACAAAACTGAAGTTTATGTCCCACCTCCTGTATATAAACCACCACTCTCATTCCCTCAGTCAAGGGCTAGAGCACATCTAGACAAGCACTTTGGTAAGTTCCTTGACTTGATGAATAAATTACATATTAACATCCCTTTCCTTGATGATATTCTAGGGATGCCCGCCTATGGGAAGTTCTTAAAAGAGATTCTATCAAGGAAAAGGTAGCTGGAAGATTTTGGTGAAGTAAGGATGACATCTAAATCCTCGGAGCTCATTCAAATCATGAAGGAGAAGATGCCACCCAAATTAAGAGATCCCGACTCATTTTGCATTCCCATTCAAGTTAGGGATGTAACTTGTGAGGCATTGTGTGATCTAGGAGCCAGCGTGAGCATCATCCCGCTGGAACTATGTGTGAAGATCGGACTTGGAGAGCCCAAGCCGGTGAAGATAAGGTTATACATGGCGGACCGCTCCATTATCCATCCCGTGGGCATTTTAGAGGATGTTCCGGTTAAGTTAGGTAACTTCTACTTACCTATAGACTTTGTTGTGCTTGATATACCCGCAGATTATCCCGTTCCTATCATTCTCGGGAGGCCATTTCTAGCAACTTTGGGTTGCAATGTGGATTGTAAGAACGCCAACTTAAAATTCAACATTGGCGGCGATCAAGTGGAGTTTGCATTGCTTGTTGTAATGAAAGGGGAGCAGCTGGAGGATGATATCTTCAACATCTATGATGAAGAAGAATCAAGAGAATTAGTGAGATCTATCCTTATTAATGACCCTCTTGAAAGAGTTATTAGTTTTAGCTTAATGAAGAAAGGTATAGATGCTTCTTGTGATGCAGATATACAGAGCTTAAAGACATTGTAAGAAGATCCAGGAGCTAAGATTGAAAAACTAATCCAAGAGAGGTGAAACTCTAGTTTCGGTCCCAGTTCTAGTACCTTGACCGAGGCACTTTCTGGACCAAGCGAGGTGTTCTTATCTGAAGAACATCTCGGTTACCCACTCTGGACCTCAACCGAGGTCGCAAGCGAGATGATGTCAACTGAGACTTCTGCAAGTCCAGTTCTTCGATCTAAGTCTACTCCACTGGAAGGAGGAAACAAGGATTGATAGCATGAATTATAGTCTATATTTTGGGGTTTGTTTGGACGTTTTATCTTCAATAATCTGCATGTTTGTATGTATTATATGTGATTATATTACCATTTCATATACCTTTGCGGGAATCGAGGTCTACACCTAGTTTCGTTGTAATCGTAGGTAAAATGGCACGTTTTGCATCAAAAAGAAGCAAAAGGAGCTATGGAGTCATTGGAGCTACATTCAGTAACATAAGGAACCATCCAGGAAGCATAGCCATGGATTAGAGATTCACTTTGGACAAGATTTGAGAGATTTCACTTTCAGTTGTGACTCATCTCGGTTGACCGCAGATTCACCTCGACCGAGGTGATCCTGAGAAGTCGACTCGACCGAGGCGAACACCTGAGATGCGGCGAGAATATTTTATTCTTGGTTGAGATCTTTTATCTTTGGAAAGAGATCTTATATTTTTGGGCTTGGCTCCTGGAAGGAAGAAGATTTGATAGATCATATATTTTACCTATTTTTATGGGAAAAGATCTTTCTAAGATATCTTATCTATGGAGAGTAATTTTCCTATAAAAAGGGTCGGATTTCCCACAAATCCGACATCCGCATACGCTGCATACATCCCGCTTACGCATAGCACGCAACAGTCATACTCCAGTTGGGAGATTTGAAGAACCTTTTTGAAGGTTGAAGGAAGATTGAAGATTATAGCTTTTATAGCTTTTGAAGGGTTTTAGTAAGATTATCTTAGATTCCCTTCCTTGTTGTCTTGCTTGTTGGATTTTTATCCAAGGAACGCTTTTGTTGTGATATTTGATTCAGTTATTGAAGTCTTTTCATTAAATTCTTCTTGTTCAAATATTCACCTTCTTCCCATATATTTGATCATTGCTTTCATGATGATGAGTGGCTAATTTCCTTGTGTGATTCTAGGGTGATTGGCTGAAGGTTGTGGGAAAAACAATGATAGAATGATCTTAATCATAGTAGGACCCTGAAAGTTCGAGTCTTTAACCTTAACCTTAAGCATCTCGCTCAGTCGATGAACATCTCGGCCGGGGTGGAATTTGGCTGACCGAGGTGACTTATCTGATCGAAACTGAGAGTTAAGTGTTAGAGTTTGCCAAATCCTATTCTTATTACACCTTTCCTGGTCCAATGCAAGCTTAGGATGAGACTTACCCGGTAATTCCTTAGTTTGTGTACCTAAGATCATAAGTGTAGGTAATAAAGGTTTATCCTTTATTGGGGTTTGAGTGTGCTTTCATCCCATCTTTGTGAGTTAGCCTGAGACTTACCCGGTAAAGGTTGATTCTATTCCCTTAGATGGTGTGTTAGTTTGAGGTTATAGTTCTTTATCTTAAATCCTTGAGACTTACCCGGTAATAGGAGTTACGGTTTAGGATTAGTGAGTAGTGAGACTTAACCGGTGATCTATTCCACTTTAGTAACACCTTCCCTATGCAAAAATCTCAGCTTTGTCCGCTTATCTTTAGATCTTGAGTTGGAACCACAACTAGATGCTTTAATCCCTAGAATTGCATGTTTCCTTTATTGACTTCTATATCATCTTTGATTGTTTTGATTACCTTTTGTGGTTAGTATTTACTAAAGCATACCGTAATTGGACTTTGTTTCACTAAGTCCTTGTGATCGACCCCTGGAATTCCTTGCTTTTTACTACGATTGACCCGTACACTGCGGGTTCACATCCTTGTTTTAAGCTTACGTCTAGGGTTATAAATTTAAAGCTTGTACACACCAGAGCACATCTAGACAAGCACTTTGGTAAGTTCCTTGACTTGATGAATAAACTGCACATTAACATTCCTTTCCTTGATGCTATTCTAGGGATGCCCGCCTATGGAAGTTCTTGAAGGAGATCCTATCAAGGAAGAGGAAACTGGAAGATTTTGGTGAAGTTAGGATGACATCTAAATCCTCGGAGCTCATTCAAATCATGAAGGAGAAGATGCCACCTAAATTGAGAGATCCCGGCTCATTTTGCATTCCCATTCAAGTTGGGGATGTCACTTGTGAAGGCCTTTGTGATCTAGGAGCCAACGTGAGCATCATCCCGCTGGAGCTATGTGTAGATCGGACATGGAGAGCCCAAGCCGGTCAAGATTCGACTATATATGGCGGATCGCTCCATTACCCATCCCGTGGGAATCTTAGAGGACGTTCCGGTCAAGTTAGGTAACTTCTATTTACCTATAGATTTTGTTGTGTTTGACATTCCCGCAGATTATCCTGTCCCTATTATTCTCGGGAGGCCATTTCTAGCAACTTTGGGTTGCAACATGGATTGCAAGAACGCCAAGTTGAAATTCAACATTGGCAGCGATGAGGTGGAGTTCGCATTACTTGCAGCCATGAAAGGGGAGCAGCTAAGCGATGATATCTTCAACATCTACGATGAAGAAGAATCAAGAGAATTGGTGAGCTCTATCCTTATTAACGATCCACTCGAAAGAGTTATTAGTTTCAGTTTAATGGAGGAAGGTATAGATGCTTCTTGTGATGCAGATATACGGAGCTTAAAAGCACTGGAAGAAGATCCAGGAGCTAAAACTGAGAAGCTAAGCCAGGAGACGAAGATCTCCAATTTCGGTTCTAGTTGCAGTACCTCGACCGAGACACTTTCTGGACTGAGCGAGGCGACTGAAGAACATCTCGGTCAACGCTTCTGCGCCTCGACCGAGGTCGATGGCGAGATGATGTCATCTCAGACTATTGAGAATAATAAACTTCTTACTCCCTTCTCTGACATTCATCCTCAGTTGGTGGAACATTCCATCCACAAACTTTCTGATAATAAAGGACCTTGGTATGCTGATATTGTGAATTATCTTGTTTGCCAGGAAGTGCCGCCCGGATTGACGTACTCTGAAAAGAAGAGATTCTTGAAGGAAGTACGTCATTACTACTGGGATGAACCGCTGCTATTCAAGCGCGGGCCGGATGGGATGCTTCGAAGATGCATTCCGGAAGATGAAGTTAATAGCGTCATACGGCATTGTCATTCACTTCCTTGTGGAGGACATGCCAACACCGATAAGACATGCGCTAAGGTATTACGTTCTGGTTTCTTTTGGCCTACATTATTTAAGGATGTGCAATCGTTTGTTGTCTCTTGTGATGCATGCCAAAGAACAGGAAATTTATCAAGGAGGAACGAGATGCCACTTAATAACATTCAAGAGGTGGAAATCTTTGATGTATGGGGGATAGACTTCATGGGACCTTTCCCATCCTCCGGAGGAAACCTCTATATTCTTCTTGCAGTTGATTACGTCTCTAGATGGGTTGAAGCCATTGCTTCTCCAACTAACGACGCCAAGGTAGTTGTGAAGTTCTTAAACAGAACTATCTTTCCACGGTTTGGAACTCCACGCATCATCATCAGCGATGGAGGAACACATTTCATCAACCGGAAGTTCAAAGCACTTCTATCAAAGTATGGGGTAACCCACAAGGTATCAACCCCTTATCACCCTCAAACTAGTGGACAGGTCGAGATCTCGAATAGAGAAATCAAGGCAATTTTGGAGAAGACCGTCTCTAGGACGAGGAAGGATTGGTCCATGAAATTGGACGATGCTCTTTGGGCGTACAAAACCGCATTTAAGACTCCCATAGGTACCACCCCTTATAATTTGGTATATGGGAAGTCTTGCCATTTGCCCGTTGAATTAGAACACAAAGCATATTGGGCGATCAAATGGTTGAACTTCGACATTAAGGAGGCCGGCGAGAAGCGGCTATTGGAAATCAACGAGCTGGAGGAGCTGCGTTTGAACGCTTATGAGAATGCCAAAATCTATAAGGAGAGGACGAAGAGATGGCATGACAAGCGTATCGTCCCAAAGGATCTTAACGAAGGAGATCTAGTTCTCCTCTTCAACTCCCGCCTCCACCTCTTTCCAGGTAAGTTAAAATCTAGATGGACCGGACCTTATGTTGTAAAACATGTTTTTCCTCATGGTGCAGTTGAGATATGGGGCGAAACGAGCGGAAGCTTCAAGGTCAACGGTCATAGACTTAAGAAGTACAAACCGGAAACTCCGGTTGAGGAGGTTGCACCAATATACCTCGTTTGAGACGCATCATGGTCCAGCTAGCGACCTTAAACCAAGCGCTTCTTGGAAGGCAACCCAAGGTATTGCTTTCTTTTCCCGTTTTCTAGTCTAGCTTAGATAGTTTTGCTTTTGCTTTGCTTTGTTTTGTTTTTGGCGTTCTAGACAGATAACAGGTGAAATCTAAGGAAGGAGCATAACTGGAAGGACAGAAGATCGAGAATTTCAGAAGACGAAGTTTGACTGAGGTATCTCGGTTGCTATCAGAGCACCTCGACCGAGATGATTCTTGAGCAACTGAGGCGACTAGGTTTTCTGAAGAACCACCTCGGTCCGTACCACCTCGGTCCAGTCGAGACCATCTCGACCGAGGTGACAGCAGTTCCAGAAAAGGGTATAAAAAGGGCTGAAGATTTCTCTCTCCTCACTTTACCCTCTCCCTCGACCGCGGCGACAGTTTTCACCTCGCTCCTTCGAATCTCTCTCATTTTCAAATATTTTCTCTTCCAAACTGCGATTAAGGCATAGAGGATCCCAGTGCACTGTCGATCTACGAAGAAATCAAACCGATTCGGCCGAACGAGGTAAAACAAAACCGAAACCCTAACTCGCTGATTTCGCTTCAATTTGGGCTTTGGTTGCCCTTGCATTTGTTGAGAAAAGGATTAAGTACCCCATAGGAAGCAGTTGCAGTGATTTTGGGGGAAAAGAACTGAATTTTCTGAGGGAATTAGAATCCAGTTTTCCACCTCGGTCCAAATGAGCTGTGCCTCGGGCGAGGTGATTCTTGAGTGTTGTCAGTCGACCGAGGTGACCTGACAGTGGGATTTTTGAAAATGAGTTCTGACAAACGCCTTGCTCTTAGGGATAGATCCTCCCCTTCCCCTTCTTCCTCTTCTTCCCGACCCTATCGCCCGGTGATCCACGAGCAACACCAGGTAGATTATGAGCGTATTTCCGGCCGTCCAGTGATTGTACCTCGCTTCCTGGACGTGTCTGCTTTTGATTGTCTCCATATGAATGGAGACCTTAGACGGATGATATCTACAGTAGGGCTAGATCAGTTTACTGAGATCCGAGCCCCAACCTATTTGGAGCCCACCCTAGAGTTCGTTAGCTCCTTTACCTACCTCCCCACAGAGCGATCTGTGAAGTACCGGTTGATGAACCGGAACTTCTTAGTGCCACTAGAGTACTGGAGAGAGATTTTTGGTTTTCCTGAGCCGACAGCTGTTGACTTCCCTTCCCGATCTGTAGCTAGGGAGTTTTGGGGACAAATTGCTCACGTGGTTGAGCACGCAGACAAATGGCGCCCTGGAGATTCCAGGGAGAAGGTCATTTTCCACTTAGCCTTTAAGTTAGCCCACCGGATCTTCAGTGAGACACTTCTGGCGCGTACTGAGACGCCCCAGAAGATCCGACAGGGGGAGCTTTTTAGTCTGTATTGCATGGTGACTGGAGGTATCCCGGACTTTGGCTTGATGCTGGCAGAGGATCTGCACAGGATCAAGGCCAAGGCGAAGGGGGACATCTGCTGCGGAGGACTTGTCACCCACATCGCCAGCTATCAGGACATGGATCTCAGCGCTTGCACTATGGTGGCGGCTGCCAAGCCGCTTGGGCTGCAGGAGATGATCACTCGGCGGATTCTGGTTCCCCGAGGTTTGACTACACCGTACGTGGCTATGCCATGGGAGCTAACTGCACCACAGGGGATTAGGTGGTCTGCCCAGTTTACTATTTATGACCCTCATTATTGGCAGACCGCTTGGGCCCCATTGATGGAGGATTACAGAGAGGCAGCAGCTGCCCCAGCTGAGGAGGAGGTAGATGATGAGGAGACTGCTGATGACAGGGATGATGGAGTCCCGATGGATACAGGGACGGATACTACTGGACCCAGTGCGCCGGTCATAGATCTAGACGATGACACTGAGGCTGAGCCTGCACCTGCCGCATCATCATTGAGACCTGCTAGGCGTAGAGCACGCCCAAAACAGAGATCCAGAGGCTCACCGTCGGATCGATAATCTGACGGATTAGATGATAGACTCTTATGCTGCCCTCACTGTGGACATGCATGAGAGATTTGCTACCCAACACCGACAGATTGACAGCTGGACTCATCAGATGCTCGAGGGACAGCACTATCAGCGCAGGATGATGGAGATCCAGTTTCAGCAGGCTATGGGTTATCCATTTGATCCATCCCAGTATCCATATGTGCCACCACCACCACCACCACCGGATCAGGATTATTGAGGGCTGCAGGATTTTCTTTCTTATTTTTATGCAGTTCAGCTTATTATGCGGTGAGTATTTTATTCCTTAGACTTATTTTGACCCACTGGGACAGTGTGTCCTAAGTATGGGGTGTTTATTGATGTATTTGACTTATGTGATGTATGACTTTATTTGACCGGATATTTATTCATATTTATGCTTCACTTTTGCATCTATATGTTTATCTGAGACTGCATGCATACTTACAGGTTATTTGATTGAGAAAAAGGTCGAAACTGAAAGAAAACTGGTTTAAAAAAAAAAATTTTTTTAACCTCGACCGGTGGGGTTCTGGCCGAATGAGGTGTTTCACGTCGGTTGACCTAAGAACACCTCGACCGAGGTGTGTTAACTGAGAGTTTTCGAAACAATTTTTGTGCTCCTTATCTGGATATGATCTCAGTGAAGATCTTGCTTACTGACTGGTTTTGAAATCTTTATGTGTTTGAAAGGTTTTATAATATGTTTAAGTTGCTAAATGCTTTGTTTGAAATTTTGGCATGTTTAATACTTTATTTTTATCCAAATTATGTTGAATTTGAAGGTTGACACCGCAAGATAAGTTCTCTCACTTTCTTCCTGGAAAGACCAAGGCAATTCATTCTTCTCTCTTCTTCTTCTTAATCATGCTTAGCCCCTCATGTACATTTTGCCTCCCTTTACCTATCCGGGAATTTGGAAGCAAGCGAAGTGGTGAAAGCAAGTGAAGTTAAAGTTGAGAAGTTGGATGGAAGTGAAAGTGTTAGAAAGTAATAATAGGTTTGGGGAAGTCAATCATGATGATGAGTAACTCGGCACCATTCACATAGCCGGGTGTTTGTGTCTTGCCAAAGTCGGATTGAGCGATATTCCTAACAAGTCATGGTATGTGCATCAAGGGTTTGATGCATCTCAAGAAATTGATGATTGCTGATTTCCTAGGTTTCGGTTATTGTGCACCTCTGTCCATGCATCCCAAAAAGTAAAGTAAAAGAAAAAGTGTGAAATAAGCAAAGCTTATTGGTGGAAGATGTTGCAAGTCAAAGTGAAAGTGAAGTATATCCTTTTCCCGGATTCTAGCACCACATTACCTTACATACATCCCTACCCTACACGTTTCTTGACCTTTCTTTTGGGAAGCCCTTGAGACCTCGAGCTTGTTGATTGACTTAGCGGTTTAAACTGGATTATGCATGGCTAATTTCGATGATTATGACTTATTATGCATTCTATGATTTTATGCAAAGATGAACAACTTTCTTATATTTATAAAACGTTTTGATCATATTTTGATTTTAAATTCCACGAAGTATTCTCTTAGAGTGATCTATGATTGTAGCACACTATAAAAATGTTTTGAAAGACTTTTCATTGATTTTCTTGACTACTAATCCATTCTATCTTGTCTTTTATATGCGGAACTTGCTTGGGGACAAGCAAGGGCTAAGTATGGGGTATTTTGATAACATGAATTGTAGTCTATATTTTGGGGTTTGTTTGGACGTTTTATCTTCAATAATCTGCATGTTTGTATGTATTATATGTGATTATATTACCATTTCATCTACCTTTGCGGGAATCGAGGTCTACACCTAGTTTCGTTGTAATCGTAGGTAAAATGGCACGTTTTGCATCAAAAAGGAGCAAAAGGAGCTATGGAGTCATTGGAGCTACATTCAGTAACATAAGGAACCATCCAGGAAGCATAGCCATGGATTAGAGATTCACTTTGGACCAGATTTGAGAGATTTCACTTTCAGTTGTGACTCACCTCGGTTGACCACAGATTCACCTCGACCGAGGTGATTCAGAGAAGTTGACTCGACCGAGGCAAACACCTTGGACGCGGCGAGAATATTTTATTCTTGGCTGAGATCTTTTATCTTTGGAAAAAGCTCTTATATTTTTGGGCTTGGCTCCTGGAAGGAAGAAGATTTGATAGATCATATATTTTACCTATTTTTATGGGAAAAGATCTTTCTAAGATATCTTATCTATGGAGAGTAATTTTCCTATAAAAAGGGTCGGATTTCCCACAAATCCGACATCCGCATACGCTGCATACATCCCGCTTATGCATAGCACGCAACAGCCATACTCCAATTGAGAGATTTGAAGAACCTTTTTGAAGGTTGAAGGAAGATCGGAGATTGTAGCTTTTGAAGGGTTTTAGTAAGATTATCTTAGATTCCCTTCCTTGTTGTCTTGCTTGTTGGATTTTTATCCAAGGAACACTTTTGTTGTGATATTTGATTCAGTTATTGAAGTCTTTTCATTAAATTCTTCTTGTTCAAATATTCACCTTCTTCCCATATATTTGATCATTGCTTTCATGATGATGAGTGGCTAATTTCCTTGTGTGATTCTAGGGTGATTGGCTGAAGGTTGTGGGAAAAACAATGATAGAATGATCTTAATCATAGTAGGACCCTGAAAGTTCGAGTCTTTAACCTTAACCTTAAGCATCTCGCTCAGTCGATGAACATCTCGGCCGGGGTGGAATTTGGCTGACCGAGGTGACTTATCTGATCGAAACTGAGAGTTAAGTGTTAGAGTTTGCCAAATCCTATTCTTATTACACCTTTCCTGGTCCAATGCAAGCTTAGGATTAGACTTACCCGGTAATTCCTTAGTTTGTGTACCTAAGATCATAAGTGTAGGTAATAAAGGTTTATCCTTTATTGGGATTTGAGTGTGCTTTCATCCCATCTTTGTGAGTTAGCCTGAGACTTACCCGGTAAAGGTTGATTCTATTCCCTTAGATGGTGTGTTAGTTTGAGGTTATAGTTCTTTATCTTAAATCCTTGAGACTTACCCGGTAATAGGAGTTACGGTTTAGGATTAGTGAGTAGTGAGACTTACCCGGTGATCTATTCCACTTTAGTAACACCTTCCCTATGCAAAAATCTCAGCTTTGTCCGCTTATCTTTAGATCTTGAGTTGGAACCACAACTAGATGCTTTAATCCCTAGAATTGCATGTTTCCTTTATTGACTTCTATATCATCTTTGATTGTTTTGATTACCTTTTGTGGTTAGTATTTACTAAAGCATACCGTAATTGGACTTTGTTTCTCTAAGTCCCTGTGATCGACCCCTGGAATTCCTTGCTTTTTACTACGATTGACCCGTACACTGCGGGTTCGCATCCTTGTTTTAAGCTTACGTCTAGGGTTATAAATTTAAAGCTTGCACACACCGTTTGGAGCGAACAAGGATCCCCCTCAGAAAGCACCCCTAGTTGTGGAGCTTAAACCGCTTCCAAGTCACTTGAGGTATGTTTTCCTTGGACCGGATTCTACTTATCCCGTCATCGTTAGTGCTTCCCATTCCGAAACTGAATTCTCTAAACTGATGCATATCCTGAGAAAACATCAAAAGGCTTTGGGTTATACTATTGATGATCCTATTGGTATTAAACCTTCTTTCTGCATGCATAGAATACTAATGGAGGATGATCATAAGACTTCACGGGAACCTCAAAAACGGTTAAATCCGATCATGAAAGAGGTTGTGAAGAAAGAAATTCTTAAGTTGTTGGATGCAGGGATCATATTTTCTATCTCGGATAGCAAGTGGGTTAGCCCAGTGCATGTAGTTCCGAAGAAAGGAGGGATGACCGTTGTGACGAATAAGAACAACGAGTTGATCCCAACTAGGACCGTTACGGGCTGGAGGGTGTGCATCGATTACAGGAAGTTGAACGTGGCTACTCAGAAGGACCATTTTCCACTTCCCTTTATCGATCAAATGCTCGAACGGTTAGCCCAACATTCACATTTTTGCTATTTAGATTGTTATAGTGGCTTCTTTCAGATTCCTATCCATCCGGATGATCAAGAAAAGACCACTTTTACTTGTCCATAGAGGACATTCGCTTATGGGAGGATGCCATTTGGATTATGTAATGCACCCGCTACCTTCCAGCGCTGCATGATGGATATCTTTTCCGAGTATATAGAGGAGATCATGGAGGTATTTATGGATGATTTTTCAGTATATGGTTCCTCTTTTGATGATTGCCTATATAACCTTTCTCTAGTGCTACAAAGATGTGAAGACACTAATCTCGTTTTGAATTGGGAGAAGTGTCATTTTATGGTTAATGAAGGCATTGTGCTAGGACACCTCGTTTCCAACCGAGGTATTGAGGTCAATCGAGCTAAGATCGAGACTATTGAGAAACTTCCTCCCCCTTGTTCTGTTAAGGGTGTGCGGAGTTTTCTCGGGCATGCAGGTTTCTATAGGAGGTTCATCAAGGATTTCTCGAAGATTTCTAAACCACTAACTAAACTCTTGAATAAAGATGTTGTTTTTGAGTTTTCGCAGGAATGTCTTGATGCATTTTACAGGATAAAGGAAGCATTGATCTCCGCTCCTATTATTCAACCTCCGGATTGGACCTTGCCCTTTGAGATCATGTGTGATGCGAGTGACGTGGCCGTAGGAACGATGCTTGGACAAAAGAAGGATGGCCGGACCAACGTCATTTACTATGCTAGCAAGACGCTAGATGAAGCCCAATTAAACTACGCCACCACCGAAAAGGAGATTTTTGCGGTTGTATATGCTTTTGAGAAATTTTGCTCTTACTTAGAAGGAGCAAAAGTTATTGTTTACACTGACCATGCAATTATTCGTTACTTGCTTGCTAAGAAGGATGCAAAGCCGCATCTTATTCGATGGATTCTCTTGCTTCAAGAGTTTGACCTAGAGATTTGCGATAAGAAGGGATCCGAAAAATCTTGTTGCAGATCACCTCAGCCGGCTACCTCCCTCTTCATGCGAGAAGGACGAACCACCCATCGATTATTCGTTCCCCGATGAACACTTGCATTTGCTAGAACGTTTGATAGACTTCTTTATCTCACCCCATGATGAAGGCGAAGTATGGGGTGAGGATACCTTCCAGCATGTTTAGGGATGCCGTACGGTCCAGCTAGTAACCCAAGGTATTGCTTTCTTTTCCCTTTTTCTAGTTTAGTTTTAGATATTTTGCTTTTGCTTTGTTTGTTTTTGGCGTCCTAGACAAAAACCATGTACTTTCTAAGGAAGGATTACAACTTAGGAGCAACACTGGAAAGACAGAAGTTCGAGAAATTGAGAAGACGGAGTTTGACTGAGACACATCTCGGTTGCTATCACAGCACCTTGATCAAGATGATTCTTGAGCAACCGAGGCGACTAGGGCTGACAAAGACCCACCTCGGTCTAGACACCTCAGTCCAGTCGGGACCACCTTGACCGAGGTGACAGCAGAATCGGCGAGGGGTATAAAAGGGGAAACATTTTCTCCCTCTTCCCTCCCATTTACCTTCTCGACCGCGGCGCTCTCCCAACCTCATTTCTCCATTCTTCGATCGTTTTCTACGATTTTTGCTCCAATCTCGCAAGGAAAGGCAAGAGGATCAGATTGCAAGCGAGAAACTGCAACAAACACGCCTCGAATCTGCGTATTTTTGGGTAAACCATTCGAAAACCCTAACTCCTCTATTTTTACCGATTTCAGTTGGATTTGGCTTTGGTTGCCATCCATTTATGTTGGAAAAGGTATAAGTACCCCATAGGAACAATTGGTAGTGATATTGGGGGAAAAGAACTGGAAATCAGAGAGTTGGAATCGAACAGTTTATCGCCTCGGTCCAGTCGACCTGTGCCTCGTCCAAGGTGTTCTTCAGCCTTGTTAGAGCAACCGAGGTGTCCTTGTCAGCAGAAACCATGACTTCTCGTTCCGACCTTCAGCTTGTCCTGAGAGATACCCCCAGTGGTTCTTCCCCTTCCCCTTCCTCTAGACCTTCCATCCCGGTGATCCATGAGCGTCACCAGGCAGACTTCGACCGTATATGCGTGCGCCCTGTGATTGCGCCGCGTTTTTTGGATATTCCGGCCTTCGAGTGCCTCCACGTGGTGGAGGACTTGAAGAAGATGATATTCATGGTGGGACTGGAGAGTTTTATGGAGATTAGAGCTCCAGCCTACTTAGAGCCTACCCTAGAGTTTGTGAGTTCTGTTACTCACCTGCCTGAGAGGAAAGTCATCAAGTACCGGTTGTTGAACCGGAACTACATTGTCCCTATGGACCAGGTTAGAGATATTTTTAGCTTTCCGGCCCCTACAGTTCCCGACTTTCCTTCTCGAGCCGTAGCTCGACAGTTCTGGGGACAAATTTCACATCTGGTGGAGCACGCTGACAGATGGAGACCTGGAGACTCCAGGGAGCGCATTATTTTCCACCTAGCCTTCCGTCTTACCCACCGGATCTTTAGTGAGACCCTTTTGGCGCGTATTGAGACGCCCTAGAAGGTTAGACAAGGAGAGCTGCTCAGTTTATTTTGTATGGTGACTGGAGGAGTACTTGATTTTGGGGCTATGTTAGCTGAGGATCTACATCGGATCAAGGCTAAGGGGAAGGGAGATATCTGTTGTGGAGGACTAGTGACTCATATCGCCACATTCATGGATCTTGATCTGAGTGCTTGTACGTTAGTGGCGGCTACGAAGCCGCTAGGACTTCAGGAGATGATCACGAGGAGGATTCTGGTTCCTCGTGGACTCACTACACCGTACGTGGCTATGCCTTTGGAGCAGACTGCCCCTCAGGGTATCCCATGGTCAGATCATTTTACAGTCTTTGATCCACAATATTGGTCTACCGCTTGGATACCCTACATAGAGGATGCTAGAGATGTTGCAGCTACTCAGGTAGAGGAGGAGGCTGAGGATGATGATGGCGGTGTTGCCATGGAGACAAGTATAGATACAGCCGGCCCTAGTGTGTCAGTTGTCAACTTAGACGACGAGGTGATAGAGGAGGAGGCAGCAGCACCACCACCATCTCAACGCAGATCCCGCCGCCGCAGAGTCAGAGACCCAGTAGCGCATTAGAGGATTGATGACCTCACAAATCATATGATCGACGCCTATGTTGCCCTGACAGTTGACATCCATGAGCATTTTGATGATCAGCGCCGAGAGATTGAGGGCTAGACACATCAGATGCTAGAGGGCCAGCATTACCAGCGCAGGATGATGGAGATGCAGTTCCAGCATACTATGGGTTATCCTTTTGATCCATCCCAACATCCTTATATCCCATATCCACCACCACCACCAACAGATCAGGATTAGAGCTTGCAGGGATTTCTTTTATTTATTTATTATGCAGCTAAGCTTATGTCCGGTGAGTATTCTGTTTTTAGACTTATTTTGACCCATTGGGACAATGTATCCCAAGTATGGGTTATTTGGATGTATCTTACTTGACATTATGTGTGTATGACTTGTATGACTTGTTATTTATGATCTTTCTTATGCTCTATGTGCTTATCTGAGACTACATGCATGCACACAGGTTATTTGATTGAAAAAAACGTCAAAAACTGGTTAAGAAAATAAAAAATTTATGACCTCAACCGGGATGATTCTTGCCAAACGAGGTCAAGTACCTCGGTTGACTTAGAATACCTCGACCGAGGCAGTTTAGCTGAGAGTTTTTGAAACGATTTTTGTGCCTCTTTTCTGGATATGACCTCAGTGATGATTTTGTTTGCAAATTGGTTTTGAAATCTTTATATGTTTGAAAGGTTTTATGATATGTTTAAGTTGCTAAATGCTTTGTTTGAAATTTTGGCATGTTTAATACTTTATTTTTATCCAAATTATGTTGAACTTTAAGGTTGACACCACATGATGAGTTCTCTCACTTCCTGGGATGATTAAGGCAATTCATTCTCTTCTCTTTTTCTTCTTGATCATGCTTTAGCCCCTCATATATATATATTTGCCTCCCTTTACCTATCCGGGAATTTGGAAGCAAGCAAGTTAAAAGCAAGTGAAAGAAAAGTTGAGATGTTGGCTGGAAGTTTAGAAAGAAACAAATAGGTTTGGAGAAGTCAATCATGATGATGACTAACTCGGCACCATTCACATAGCCGGGTGTTTGTGTCTTGCCAAAGTCGGATTGAGCGATATTCCTAATGGGTCATGGTATGTGCATCAAGGGTTTGATGCATCTCAAGAAATTGATGATTGCTGATTTCCTAGGCTTCGGTTATTGTGCACCTCTGTCCATGCATCCCAAAAAGTAAAGTAAAATAAGCAAAGCTTATTGGTGGAAGATGTTGAAGTTCAAAGCAAGTGAAGTGAAGTGTAGATCCTTTTTCCGGATTCTAGCACCACATTCTCTATATACATCCCACCCTCCCACGTTTCTTGACCTTCTTTTGGAAGCCCTTGAGACCTCGAGCTTGTTGATTGACTTGGTGGTTTAAACTGAATTATACATGATTAATTTCAATAATTATGATTTATTATGCATTCTATGATTTTATGCAAAGATGAACAACTTTTTTATATTTATAAAATGTTTTGATCATATCTTGATTTTAAATGCCATGAAGCATTCTCTTTGAGTGATCTATGAGTGGAGCACACCACCAAAAATGTTTTGAAATACTTTTCATTGATCTTTATGACCTATAATCCATTCTATCTTGTACTTAAGATTTGGAACTTGCTTGGGGACAAGCAAGGGACAAGTATGGAGTATTTTGATAGCATGTATTATAGTCTATATTTTGGGACTTGTTAAGACGTTTTATCTTTAATAATCTGCATGTATGGATGTATATTATGTGATTATATTATTGTTTTATCTACCTTTACGGGAATCGAGGTCTACACCAAGTTTCGTTGTAATCGTAGGTAAAATGGCACGTTTTGGATCGAAATGGAGCTAAGGAGCAAATGAGTCATAGGCGCTACATTCTGGAGCTTAAAAGAGAACTCAGGAAGCATGAAATTAATAAAGAAGATTTACTTTGGACCAAATTTAAGAGATTTCACATTCAGCTGAGATTCACCTCGGTCAGCTACAATATCACCTCAACCGAGGTGATCTAGAGGGGCGTCCAACCGAGGCGAACACCCTGGCGCCGGCGAAATATATTTTTTGGCGGAGATCTTTTATTTTTGGAAGGAAGATATCTTATATTTTTGGGCTGGATTTCTGGAAGGAAGATCATATATTTAGGAGATCTATTTTAGAGATATAGATATATTTTATAGGAATTATCTTTTTAAGATATTATTATCTTTGGAAGATAATTCTCCTATAAAAAGGGCGGGATTTTCCATAATTCAGCATCACCGCTTGTTTGGAGATAAAAGAAGCTGCAGTTAGGAAGGATTTTTGGAAGTTTGAAAGAAGTTTTGAAGATTGAAGGAAGGAAGTTCATAGCTTCGTGATAGCTTTTGAAGGGATTTTTAAGATATTCTTAGATTCCCTTTGGTTTTATTGTCTTGTTGGATTTGTGATCCAAGGAACGCTGATTTGTTTGATATTTGATTAAGTTATTGAAGCCTTGTTCTTAAGGTTTTTGTATTCAAATATTCATTCCCTTCTCATATTTTTGATTATTGCTATCATGATGATGAGTGGCTAATTTCCTTGTGCGATTCTAGGGTGATTGGCTAAAAGTTGTGGGAAAGACAATGATTGAATGATCTTAATCTCAGTAGGACCCTGATAGGTGATGGAATCACTATCATTTAGGGTAGTTTTTAGAGTCTTTTTATTGCATTAGTGTCGGTTTATGCTACTAACTCCTTGATCCAGAAAAAGAAGATCAAAAGAAGCTAAAGAAGGAGTTATAAGCACTTAGGAGTAAAGATCGATCAAGAAGCAAAGTTCTTGTTGCTCCACCGCCCCCGCAGGCCCTTGCAGCCACCCCTGCAGTGACTTGCCTTGACGAGACGAAGACCAACTCTCCTGCGCCTCCCACTGCGCCCTGCCTGCGCCTCACCTTGGGAGCTAGAAGGCGAAGAGTCTATGTCATCGCCCCTGCGTTGGCCTTAAGGCGCCCCTGCGCCTTGACATAAAAAACGTCAAGAAGGCGAAAGGTCAGACGTTGAAGTGCATTAAAGATCCGCCCCAGCGGAGTTGTGTAGCCGCCCCAACGGTTCTGAAGAAGATCAACCGATTTTGCCTAAACCGCCCCTACGGGTCCTGAAGGCCGCCCCTGCGGTTTAACGCCAGAAGCTTTACTCCGGCTGTTTACACCACCTTTATGGCATTAAAGGTGGCTGTTTTAGGCTGGCTATTTACTCCTAATTAAGTGTCTTTTGTAGTATAAATAGTTCATGGCTGATTGCTAGAATTATCCATGCTTTTCCTCACAAATTCCATTTTAGACTTGAGTTTTCCATTGTAATGAGTTGCTAACTCCCTTGCTACATTGGGTTGGTTTGAAGCTGCTTTGTTGCTTTGGTTGTAAGTTCTTTTAATATAAGTTTTACTCAGTAATGCTTTGTGTTTCCTTGATCTCCATTGTTTAATTGCATGTTAACTATTACTTGAGATTGATCACCTTAGGTTCTAAAGTGCATGTAAACAACTAGGATTAATAGGTTCCGGGTTTGGGTCTTTAATCTAGTAGCAACTTTAAGTAATAACGGGTTGTAATTACTTAAAGAAAAGGAACACAAATATAAAGATAAGTTTAACGGTTTTAATCTTCTCTTTATACCCCTTAGTCTTTGTTTGAATGCTAACTTGTTATTTGTTCTTGTAGGTTTACGGAACTTTAATAGGTTAAGTTGTGTTGATGCCGGTTGGCTCAACACATATGTATGATCGAGACGGGAGATTACTTAATAACTTGTAAAAGGAATGCACCAAAGTAGCAATCGCATGCTTAGAATCAACCTAGTGTAGAATCATCCATTATTGTCTTACTTGTCGCGTTACTCGTTTTCATAAGATTTTGTGCATCAATTAAACCAACCCCCCCCCTTTGTGTCACTTGTCATTATAATCAATAATTGCATCTAAAACACCTTAACTCTCTTGGGTTCGACCCTTACTTAATCACTATACTTGTTCTTAGTGCTAAGTCGGGATTTACTTTTGATTGGGTATAGACGACCATAGAAATACCTTCGATCAGACCCTGAAAGCTCGAGTCTTTACCTTAACCCTAGAGTACCTTGCTCAGTCGATGAACATCTCGGCCGGGGTGGAACTTGACTGACCGAGGTGACCTTTTTGATCCGAAACTGAGAGTTAAGTGTTAGAGTTTGCCAAATCCTATTCTTATTACACCTTTCTTGGTTCAATGTAAGCCTAGGATGAGACTTACCCGGTGATTCGTTAATTTGTTTACCCATGATCATAAGTGTAGGTAATAAAGGGTTATCTTTTATTAGGGTTTAAGTGTGCCTTCATTCCATCTTTGTGAGTTAGCCTGAGACTTACCCGGTAAATGTTGATTTTATTCCCTTCGTTGGTGTGTTGGTTTGAGATATTAGTTCCTTTCCTTAGTACCTTGAGACTTACCCGGTAATAGGAACTTTGGGTTGTGATTGTGAATAGTGAGACTTACCCGGTGATCTATTCCACTTTAGAAACACTTTCCCTTTGCAAAATCTCAGCTTTGTCCGCTTATCTTTAGATCTTGACTTGGAACCACAACTAGACGCTTTAATCCCTAGAATTTGCATATTTTCCTTATTTGACCTTATTATCATCTTTGATTGCTTTAATCGCTTTTGTGGCTATTAGTTGCATTGACAACCTATACTTGCTTAGTTTCACCTAAGTCCCGGAGATCGACACCTTGGAATTCTTGCTTTTTACTATAATTGATCGTACACTGCGGGTTCGCATCCTTGTTTTAAGCATATTTCTTGGGATATAAATTTAAAACTTGTACACACCATTTGGAGCGAACATAAGCAATTGAAGGAGCTTTTAGTAGCTCATACGAATAAGGAGCAAGATGGAGGATATCAAGGAAGAAACAACAACCAAGGGTCATGGAACAAAAATTACAACAACAATAGAGACTCCAACAACAACAATTGGAGATCTAATCAACAAAATCCGGGTAACCCTTATTCTTATGCTAATAATGCTTTTAACCCCTCCTCTTCTTCTTCTACTCCATTAAAGAGCCAGGAGCCTGGATCAAGTTCGTCCCAGCTAGAAAAGAAATATGCAGTGCTGGAGGCAATTTTGATCAAGCTCAACGCTATGGAGACATCGATGACTTCATTTTCGAAGGCACAAAAATCCTTAGAGCAACAATTCTTTAATAAGGCGAATGAAGCGCCAAGAGATCCAAGGAAGCTCCCAGCAAGGACAGAGAGCAACCCCAAGGACAGATTATGGCAATAACGACGAGAAGTGGACAAAAAACTGCAGATCCAGTACCTCGGTCGGTGCCAGTGCAAACGAAGAACTCCTCGGTCAAGGATCAGACGAGGAACACTTCGGACGAGGTGCCATCCAAGGTGGAGTCCCAGAAAGCGAAAGACAAATCTGAATTTTATGTCCCACCTCCTTCTTATAAACCACCACTGTAACGACCCGAGTTTTAAGTAACCCAAGACGTCACTAGGCTAAGGACCACACAGTGGGTCCAATCAGTTAGCCTGACAACAACTTCACAAATAGGACCTTGCAACAAGAAGCACGAAAAATAATGAAAACATCCAACCTGTCATTTAGAAAACATTTACATAACAACCGTGCATGCAGTTAGTATGTATATCCCAAAACAACACTTTAAAACATGACACCTGAACAGGTGTCTTAAAACTTCAGCCTGAAATCAACATGTGTACACAGTTGCACACAACCAACAAAAGACTCGCTTGCAAGCAATTAGTTTCAAAAGTAGTTCAACCAACCCTTGGGTTAACACTACCTCGGCTGTCCACACCCTGCAACTGACATCCATGAAGCGTTCCTATGATCAGCATTACCTAAAAAGATTCGGTTTAAAACCGTTAGCTACCGATCATAATCTATCCACGAGAGATTATATCAACACATCACAACACAACAAATATTTTCATATACCATATACCGTGCTCATGAGATGATATCATGATTTTATGAATGATGCACGTGAATGCAATATGAAATTTACAATTTGCGATCCCGGACCAAATCCGGAATCATTGCTTATACGGTTCTGGCTTTGGTGTGAGCTCACCATTGCACAGATTAGGTTAATTCAGACATTTGCTCTTAGGTCGTAGCCAGACTGATCAAGTCTACGGGCCAGGCTTTCTCGTGGCGGGTTATGGTCTTAACCCCTAACCACATGCAACATTTTGCCATTCATGTTAATGCAAATATTTACCATTTTCATTAGGTGTGCGACCCGAGCCTAAAGTCCATCAGACTCGGTGTCATTCTTATACAACGCAAGTGATCCGGGCTTGGCCGAGCTCCGGCATTCACTGCAATAGCTAGCGACCTGGCTAATGGCTAGCTCAGAGTCTTAACAATTTACATATTATTGACCTTTACAGGTCATCATCATATCACATGCCTCAAAAGGCTTATCATCTCATACATTATCATGTTTCAACAAGCTTATCATGTCATTCAATAGCACGCCTCAATAGGATAACACATGTTCATTTAACCATTTCTCATAATTATGACATGATAATAACCACAACAACATTAAGCATGCTTTACACGTCATAACGTTATTTTCACCATAAAACACATCAAGCATGCTTTACACATAACACATCTCAATGCATATCAACATTCACATTTCAACACAACAAGACATTTCAAAACAACAACACATATCAACACATTGAGATATAAATCTCTCAGGCACGGGTTTCTGCAGATCGAAGCTAAGTAAGTCCGAAGACTTACCTGGATACGCTCATGAGCAACTAAGCTATAGTTAGTCTACCGTCTTCAACACCACCTGTCGAGAATATCATATTTCTCGTATTAAACTTCTTGCTTCAAACATCAATTAAATTCATTCCTTTGAATTTAATTAGCTTATAGCGTTTTCTAGATTCCTAATTTAATTAATTAATCTTTAATTAATCAATTAAATTTCACCAGAATAACGTTTTGCCCGCAGGCAGTTTCTGAACCCAACTATCATCAGATCTCATCAAACAAATATCCCATAATCACCATAATAGAGTAATGGAATTTCCAATTATCCATTTTGACAAGCCTAAGGTCAATTTAGGCCAAATCGCAATACTGAAAACAAATAAATTCATAACTTATTCGTTACTAACCCGATTGACGATCCGAAAGAAGATTCGGAATCACAACGACGCAGGCTACACTCGGACACCGTCAGATTCACCGGAATCTGAGCGACGGGACCGGCCATATAAGGGGAGGCTCGACCTGACCTTAACTTCAACGGAAACGCAGAAACTCGGTACCAAAATGAAGAGGACGAAGAGAGGAATCCAAAAACTCAAACGGAATCGAAATCGGATTAGAAACGGAGAGTAGATCTGAATTTGAAGGTTGAGAGAAATCAGAGTTTTTACGAGGAAACGTGAAAGGAAATGAATTAATAAATGAATTTCCGCTATTTATAGCGAAGACGATAATTATCCTTTAGCAAAGTCGATAGTTATCCTTTAACTGATCCGAAGGCGGTTTGAGCCCCTTCTCCAAACTTTTCGAAATTGGAATAATAAATCTGACATATTGTGTGGATAATTATTTCGCAACTTTCTCGGAAAACGCATCTTCCTAAGCCGTCTTTCTTAGCCGCTAAGAAACGAAATAGCGACTCTTTTGGCCATTTTGCCTTTCCATGTTATTTCATATCTAAAACATACCTAATGTCCTGATCATTTCTCTCAACTAAAATTTTATTAATTGAAGCTCCCAAATGCTCCAAATAATACGAGAGGGTAAAAATTATTCCCCGGAGGAAAAAGTAAAATTTCCCCCATACGTCCAAATTTACGCCAAAATCATAATGGTGGAATTCATACTCGTCATCTACACACTATTCGCGATTTATGGGTCTATTGATATCGATGATTAACTTAATCACCCTTAATCATCCTTTATTAGGATTCGAAAATCCAAACTTTTACAACCACTTCCATTCCCCCAGTCAAGGGCCAGAGCACATCTAGACAAGCATTTTGGTAAGTTTTTTGACTTGATGAATAAACTACACATTAACATCCCTTTCCTTGATGCTATTCTAGGGATGCCCGCCTATGGGAAGTTCTTAAAAGAAATTTTATCAAGGAAGATGAAGCTGGAAGACTTTGGAGAAGTAAGGATGACATCTAAATCCTCGGAGCTCATTCAAATCATGAGGGAGAAGATGCCACCCAAATTAAGGGATTCCGGCTCATTTTGCATTCCCATTCAAGTCGGGGATATAACTTGTGAGGCGTTGTGTGATCTAGGAGTCAGCGTGAGTATCATCCCGCTGGAGCTATGTGAGAAGGTCGGACTTGGAGAGCCCAAACCGGTGAAGATAAGGTTGTACATGGCGGATCGCTCCAATACCCATCTCGTGGGCATCTTGGAAGACGTTCCCGTCAAGTTAGGTAACTTCTATTTACCTATAGATTTTGTTGTACTTGACATACCCGCAGATTATCCCGTTCCCATCATTCTCGGGAGACCATTTCTAGCAACTTCGGGTTGAGATGTGGATTGTAAGAACGCCAAGTTAAAATTCAACATTGGTGGAGATCAAGTGGAATTTGCATTGCTTGCTGCAATGAAAGGAGCGCCGCTGGAAGATGACATCTTCAACATCTATGATGAAGAAGAATCAAGAGAATTTGTGAGCTCTATCCTTATTAATGACCCTCTTGAAAGAGTTCTTAGTTTTAGTTTAATGGAGGAGGGTATATATGTTTCTTGTGATGCAGATATACGGAGCTTAAAGGCACTGGAAGAAGATCCAGGAGCTAAGATTGAGAAATTAATCCAGGAGAGGAAAAAATCAAGTTTCGGTCCCAGTTCCAGTACCTCGACCGAGGCACTTTCTGCACCAAGCGAAGTGCTCTTATCTGAAGAACATCTCGGTCACCCACCTTGGACCTGGACCGATGTCTCAAGCGAGATGATGTCAACTGAGACTTTTGAAAGTCCAGTTCTTCGATCTAAGTCTACTCCACTGGAAGGAGAAAGCACGGATTCCCATCAGAAAGCACCCCCAGTTGTGGAGCTTAAACCGCTTCCAAGTCACTTAAGGTATGTTTTCCTTGGACCGGATTCTACATATCTTGTTATCGTAAGTGCTTTCCTTTCCGAAATCGAATTGTCTAAACTGATGCATGGCCTGAGGAAACATCGAAAGGCTTTGGGGTATTGGTATTAAGCCTTCTTTCTACATGCATAGAATACTAATGGAAGATAATCACAAGACTTCACGGGAACCTCAAAGACGGTTAAATCTGATCATGAAAGAGGTTGTGAAGAAAGAAATTCTTAAGTTGTTGGATACAGGTATCATACTTCCTATATCGGATAACAAGTGGGTGAGCCCAGTGCATGTAGTTCCGAAGAAAGGAGGATGACCGTTGTGACAAATAAGAACAACGAGTTGATTCCAACTAGGACCGTTACGGGCTGGAGGATGTGCATCAATTACAGGAAGTTGAACGTGGCCACTCAGAAGGACCATTTTCCACTTCCCTTCATCGACCAAATGCTCGAACGGTTAGTCCAGCATTCCCATTTTTGCTATTTAGATGGTTATAGTGGCTTCTTTCAGGTTCCTATCCATCCGGATGATCAAGAGAAGACCACTTTCACTTGTCCATGGAGGACGTTCGCTTATAGGAGGATTCCATTTGGATTATGTAATGCACCCGCTACCTTCCAGTGTTGTATGATGTCTATCTTTTCCGAGTACATAGAGGAGATCATGGAGGTATTCTTGGATGACTTTTCGGTATATGGTTCCTCTTTGGATAATTGCTTGGCTAACCTTTCTCTAGTGCTACAACGTTGTGAAGAAACTAATCTCGTTTGAATTGGAAGAAGTGTCACTTTATGGTTAGTGAAGGAATTGTGCTAGGACACCTCGTTTCCAACCGAGGTATTGAGGTCAATTGAGCTAAGATCGAGACCATTGAGAAACTTCCTCCCCCTTGTTCTGTTAAGGGTGTGCGGAGTTTTCTCGGGCATACAGGTTTCTACCGGAGGTTCATCAAGGATATTTCAAAGATTTCTAAACCTCTCACTAATCTCTTGAATAAGGATGTTGTTTTTGAGTTTTCGCAGGAATGCCTTGATGCATTTTACAGGATAAAGGAAGCGTTGATCACCACTCCTATCATTCAACCTCCCGACTTGACTTTGCCCTTTGAGATCATGTGTGATGCGAGTGACGTGGCCGTAGGAGCGGTACTTGGACAAAAGAAGGATGACCGGACCAACGCCGTTTACTATGCTAGCAAGACGCTAGATGAAGCTCAACTAAACTACGCCACCACCGAAAAGGAGCTCTTGGCGGTTGTATATGCTTTTGAGAAGTTCCGCTCTTACTTAGTAGGAGCGAAAGTTATTGTTTACACTAACCATGCAGCTATTCGTTAGTTGCTTGCTAAGAAGGATGCAAAGTCGCGTCTTATTCGATGGATTCTCTTGATTCAAGAGTTTGACCTAGAAATTTGCGATAAGAAGGGGTCCGAGAATTCTGTTGCGGATCACCTCAGCCGGCTACCTTCCTCCTCGCACGAGAAAGACGACCTACCCATAGATGATTCATTCCCCGATGAGCACTTGCATTTGCTGGAACGTTTGATAGACTTCTTTATCTCACCCCATGATGAAGGTGAAGTATGGGGTGAGGACAAATTCCAGCATATTTAAGGATGATGTACGGTCCAGCTAGCGACCTTAAATCAAGCGCTTCTTGGGAGCAACCCAAGGTATTGCTTTCTTTTCCCTTTTCTAGCTTAGTTTAGATAGTTTGCTTTTCCTTTGCTTTATTTTTGGTGTCCTAGACAGAAACCAGGTACTCTCTAAGGAAGGATTACAGCTCATGAGCTACACTGGAAGGACAGAAGTTCGAGAAATTGAGAAGACGGAGTTTGATTTAGACACATCTCGGTTGTTGTCACAACGCCTCGACCGAGATGTTCTTGGGGCAACCGAGGCGACTAGGTATGACAACCCAGTCAGACACCTCGGTCCGGTCGGGACCACCTTGACTGAGGTGAAATCAAATTCAGCGAGGGGTATAATAGGCAAAATGGATTTCTCTCTCCTCACTTTTTCCTCTCAACTCCCACCTTGACCGCGGCATACCTATTCTCTCCACTCTTTGATTCTTGCTCGTTTCTTGGAATTTTTGGATCGATTGCACCGGAGGAAGCAAGAGGATCGGATTTCAAGCAACAAACTGCGGGAAAAACGCTTTGAATCTTCAAAATCTGGGTATTTCATTCGAAAACCCTAACTTCTCTTCTTTTATTGATTTTAGATGGATCTGGATTTGGTTGCCATCCATTGTTGCTGAAAAAGATATAAGTACCCCATAGGAAGCAATTTGTAGTGATTTGGGGGAAAATAACTGAAAAATCAAAGAGTTGAAATCGAATAGCCGGTCGCCTCGGTCCAATCGTGTTGTGTCTCGGCCGAGGTGTTCTTCAGACTGTCAAGGCAACCGAGGTTCTCTTCAGTCAGAATCATGAGTAGTAGATCAGATCATCAGATTGTTCTGAGAGATGGTCCCAGTGGTTCTTTTCCTTCTTCTGCATCTCACCCCACTATACCGGTGATTCATGAGCGTCACCAAGACGACTTTGACCGTATTTGCGGGCGTCCCATAGTTGCCCCGCGTTTCTTAGACATTTCTGTCTTCGAGTGCCTCCACGTGGCGGAGGACTTGAGGAAGATGATTTCGATGGTAGGGTTGGAGGAGTTCATGGAGATTCGAGCTTCAGCCTACCTTGAGCCGACTATGGAGTTCATGAGTTCTGTCACTCACGTACCTGAGAGGAACAACATCAAGTACCGGTTGTTGAACCGGAACTACATTGTGCCGATGGATCAGTTTCGAGAGGTCTTTGGTTTCCCGACTCCCACCGTGACTGACTTTCCTTCCCGAGCCATAGCTCGAGAGTTTTGGGGGTAGATATCCCACGTGGTGGAGCACAGTGATAGATGGAGACCTGGGGACTCCAGAGAGCGTATTATCTTCCATCTAGCTTTCCGTCTTTCCCACCGCATATTTAGTGAGACACTTCTGGCGCGTACTGAGACGCCCTAGAAGATTAGACAAGGAGAGCTATTGAGCTTGTTTTGTATGGTGACTAGTGGAGTGCCTGACTATGGAGGCATGTTGGCTGAGGACTTGCATAGGATCAAGGGCAAGTCCAAGGGAGACATCTGTTGCGGAGGATTAGTGACCCATATTGCTACAGTTATGGGTCTGGATCTGAGTGCATGTACATTGGTAGCGGCTGCAAAGCCGCTTGGACTTCAGGAGATGATCACGAGGCGCATTCTGGTTTCTCGTGGTCTTGGTACACCATACGTAGCTATGCCTTGGGAGGCGGCTTCTCCTCAGGGCATTCTCTGGTCAGCTCAGCTTACAGTAATTGATCAGCAGTAGTGGTCTTCTGCTTGGCTTCCCTACATGCAGGATGCTAGAGGTGCTGCACCAGCTGAGGACGAGGAGGAGTATGATGATGGCGGAGCTGCCATGGAGACCGGTACTGACACCGCCGGTCCTAGTATGCCAGTTGTCGATCTAGATGACGAGGCGACAAAAGAGGAGGCAACAGCACCATCACGGCCAGCCCGGCGCAGAGTCCACATGCTCAGAGATCTAGTAGCCCACCGACGGATTATGAGCTGACTGAGCAGATGATCGACTCCTACGCAGCTATGACAGTGGATACATCCCAACGCTTTGAGGATGAGCATAGATACACTAATGGCTGGATGCATAAGATTAGAGAGAGCCAGCATTACTAGCAGCGCATGATGGAGATCCAGTTCCAACACATGATGGGGTACCCATTTGATCCATCTCAGCACCCCTACATCCCACATCCACCACCACCGCCACCAGCTGACCATGATTAGAGCTTGCATGTATTTCTTTTCTTTATTTATTATGCAGTTCGGCTAGGTCCGGTGAGTTTCCTGTTTTCCTTGACATTTATTCGACCCATTGGGACAAGTATGGGGTATTTGGATGTATTATTGGATATTTATGTGTGTATGCTTGTATGAATCCCGAATATTTATGATCTTATTTTGTTATCTGGTTCTATGTGTTTATCTACCATTACATGCATGCATACAGGTTTTTGTTTGAGAAAAACGTCGAATACTAGTTTAAGAAAAAAAATTTTATGACCTCGAGCGGGATGATTCTGGCCAAACGAGATTAAACACCTCGGATGACTTAGAACACCTCGACCGAGGTGGGTTCTTAACTGAGATTTTTCGAAACGTTTTGTGCTTCTTCTCTAGATATGACCTAAGTGATGATTCTGTTTGCAGATTGGTTTTGAAATCTTTATATGATCGAAAGGTTTTATTATATTTTTATGTTGCAAAATGACCTTTGTTTGAAGTTTTAGCATGTTTAATACTTTGTTTTTATCAAAATTATGTTGAATTTGAAGGTTGACACCACATTATGAGTTCTATCACATTCTTTCTAGGATGATTAAGGCAATTTGAAAACACGATTTATGACGTTAGTCTAGGTATCCATTTAGATAGTTTTCTCCGCTATTCATGCATAGTTTAGCATTAGTCCGTGACGTTTACATTCAATTCATGTATATTTGTCGAGATAGACGTCTACACGGACTTTTGCATGTTTTGTAGGTATTTTGGGAGCTTTTAGAGCTTAATCGATACATCTGAGGATCATTCCTCGTGATAACACATATCCGGGCTCATTGGGAAGCAAGTTAGGAGCCAAGGAGAACACAAAGGACCATGTTGGTGCATGCCTTGCACTAACTCATGGCTCAACGATCAAAAGAAGGCGGAAGCACCAGAATCACGGTCACTGGGAGTTCCACGGCCGTGGAAGTGACCGTGATTCCCTCTGTACAACTGGGACAGCTGTCCCACGATCTCCATAACCGACTCTTGCAAATGGTGAAGGCTATAAGTACCCTTGCAAGCTGATTCTAAAGAGGAGGATCCAATATACACTACACACCTTACCTCACTCATATTCTCTCATTGGAAGATTGGATTGGAGCTACTCTTGGAGGAGAAGAAAGACTTCCATTTGAGAAGAAGAGAAGAACACACCATTCCTAGATTTCTTAGTTTTTAGAGTGAAGTTTGTTGGAAACATTTTTCTAGAGTTGTAAGAACGATTCGAACCTTCTTTTGAAGGGTTGTAAGTCTCTCTTTTAACATCTATTTAGCTAGTTTTTCTTGTTCTATTTACTTCATCTCTCTTTCATTTCATCTTGTTGATATGAACTCCATGATTTTATGCTTGATGATTTTGATTGTGATGATGCATGTTGTTGGCTAAATAGATGTGATTCTAGGGTAAGGAAATGATGGTTATGGCTTGGACTATGATAGGATAGACTTAAACGTACCTTTGGATGAATGTTTTGCTCGAACCTAGCCTATGTTGTAAATCACGGCATGTTCTAGGTAGTTCCACGGCCGTGGAAGTGAGGAACTACCCGTGATTTCGTCTGACTTGCTTGTATTGATAAATCTAAGTGTTAGGTTGTTAGATTGTTGAAATCCTAGTGTTTGTTGAGTTAGATCTACCCTTGGGTGACCTAGTGTTAGCAACTAAGTGTAGGAAGAGACATACCCGGTGATTCTTGCCCTTAGGTACCGAAGATGATGAACTCTATGTAGTAGTGAGCCTCACTAGCCGCTATTGGACTGAGTGTGCTAGGATTTATGTTTAGGACTTGCCTTCCCGAGACCTACCCGATGAGGAGAGGTTAGATCCCTAGATAGCAATCCGGTTTGTGTAGAATTCCTAACCTTAGGTTCTTTGAGACTTACCCGGTGATGAGACCTTAGGAACGGACTAGTGGACCATGAGACCTACCCGGTGATTGATCCAAATCTATAAACGCTCACTCCCAACATACCATAGTTTATCCAACGAATGACTAGATAGCTTGAGTCCTATGCCATAACCGGAATTTCTAACCCCTAGAATCCGCTTCTCTATCTTTGATTGCCTATCTCGTGTTTGTTTGTTTATTTGTGTTTGCTAGCTTAGTTGTTTGTCAATCTTGCATGATTTGTCATCCTTGATTGATCACCTCAAAACCAAACCAAAAAAATTGAGATCTTCATTTCTTTATTCCTTTCTCTTTTCTTAGCCTAGATCTTCACTATCCTTAGTCACTATTGACTCAAATTTTACCTTAGTCTTTGTGTTCGACCTCGGAATACTATCCTTACTACAAAACGACACATACATTGTGGGTTCGCTAGGAGTTAGGAAAAATATATCGAGTTATAAATTTAAGACTTTTGCGTGTCACGTTCTTAGTGTAACAAGTTTTTGGCGCCGTTGTCGGGGACTAGGTCTAGATTGAGTCATTGTTTGTGATTGTTTATAGTGTAGGTCTTTCTTGTTGCTTTTGATCTTGTTTGGTTTGTGTCTTTGCATTTTTAGGACATCTCTCATTCTTTAGGTGCATGCGAAGATCTTGTGGCAAGGATTTAGCTCCATTCGATCCCGAACCGGAGAAAACCCTTAAAGCTAGATCTAAGAGCATTAGAAAGGAGAAGGAGATGGCTGCAAGAGATCTTCAAGCTGAGTTGGATGAGGCTTTAGAGCAAATTAGGTTAAGAGATGAGCTCTTGGAGAATGAAAGGAGACTTTCCAATGAGAGGCAAGAAGCAACTAGGAGGGAGATTGAAGAGATTAGGCAAGCTCTTGTGCAAAGAGAGCTTAATCGTCAACAACCTCCTCCACCACCACCACAACCGCAGCCGGCGGTTAATATTCGGTTTGAGCCGATAACGATTGAGGTGCCCCAAACATTAGGGAAACGTATGGATCCGGCTCAAAGAGTGCACCGTCCGGGTGTGAACTTAGGAGATCCCACAACCCATGATTACGAGCTCCGCCCTCAAGTGCTACAAATGATCCGGCATAATCAATTTGGAGGGATGGAAGGAGAGTCCCTTCATTAACATTTGATGAACTACGAGATATTGATGGAGACTCTAAGGCCGCCTATGTTGGAGAACAACAACCATAAGCTTAGGGTTTTTCCTTCTCACTTAAGGATAAAGCCTTGGCTTGGTACCAATCAATTCCACTAGGGCGTGTGAGTACTTGGGAGGAAATGACAACCGAGTTCTTGACTAAGTTCTTCCCACCTTCCAAGACTACCGAGCTAAGAGGGAAGATCAATGCCTTCGTGATGAAGGATAGAGAAAGCCTATTCAAGTCTTGGGAGAGGTTCAAAGACCTTCTCCTAGACTATCCACACCATGGTATACCGAAAATAGAGCTATTGGAGATCTACTTCAAAAGACTTGATGAAGATAGCCAATTCAAGCTTTAATCTATTTCCGGTGGGACTTTCATGGAAAAGAATGTGGATGAAGCTTGGGAATTTGTAGAGAAACAAGCTTTGGTGATTGAAAAGTACTCCCATAGGAAGAGTGATGGGAGGAAAGCGGAAGCATATGAGGTGAGTGAAGTCACCATGAGTAATTTCAAGCTTGATGCAATCAACAATGAGCTAAAGTCTTTGAGGGAGTTGTGTGCTACAACTTTGAAGAGTCAAGCAAGTCCTCAAGTGCAAGTGCAAGCAAACTTGTCTTCCAAGGAGGAAGATGTGAACTATATGGGAAGGGGAAACTACAACAACTATCAAGGCCCAAGGAACTTCAACAATAACCGACAATTCAACAATTACCGGCCCAACTACAACCATCCCGGGTTTTCCTATTCTAACCCGGATGGGGCCTTGAACCCTCCCGCTTCCACAAGCGCAGCTCCACCACCAAAGGCTTCACAAGAACCTCCACCCGGATTTACTCAACCTCCAAAGGATAGAACCGAGATGATGTTTGAGCAATTGCTTGGAAGGTTGAGCGGTCTTGAGAGCACGGTGACTTCCATTTCTAAAGCTCAAAAGGTGTTGGAAGCACAAGTGTTCCAAAAGGTGGGTGAGGCTCATAGAGATCCGGGAAAGCTTCCCGGAAGAACCGAAGATAACCCAAGAGGCCAAGTATTGGCCATCACAGCAAGGAGTGGGCTGAGCATGAAGGATCCGTTACCTAAGGGAAATGATAAAGGGAAGCAAGTGGTGATAGAAGAAGAAACATTGCAAGAAGATGGAGGCAAGAGCAAGGATGATGAGCCAACATGTGTGGCACCGCCTCCATACAAACCACCACTACCATTCCTACAATCACGAGCAAGAGCTCGCTTGGACAAATACTTCGGTAAATTCCTTGAACTTATGTCTAAATTGCATATTAACATTCCGTTCATGGATGCTATTCTAGGTATGCCGGCATATGGCAAGTTCTTGAAGGAAATACTCTCCAACAAAAGGAAGTTGGAAGAGTATGGGGAAGTGAGGATGACAAAAAGGTCTTCGGAATTGATCCAAACCATGAAGGAGGAGATGCCTCCTAAGTTAAGAGATCCGGGATCTTTTTGTGTGCCAATTGGAGTGGGAGAAGTGAAGTATGAAGCCCTATGTGATCTTGGGGCAAGTGTAAGCATCATCCTGCTTGCACTTTGCAACAAGGTTGGGCTAGGAGAGCCAAATCCGGTCAAGATGACCCTTTACATGGCGGACCATTCAATCACTCACCTGGTTGGAATCTTGGAGGACATACCGGTGCAACTCGGAAAGTTCTATGTGCCGATAGATTTTGTTGTCTTGGACATCCCGGCGGACTATCCGTTCCTATCATCTTAGGGAGACCTTTCCTAGCCACTTCCGGATGTTTGGTGGATTGCAAAAATGGGATTCTCTCCTTCAACATTGGAGAAGAGAATATCAAGTTCAAATTATCCACAATGATGAAGGGGCCTGCCCTTGGTGAAGATGTGTTCAACATTTTCGAGCAAGAAGAATGTAGAGAAGTTGTGAGCTCGATCTTGATCAAGGACCCCTTGGAGAAGGTTCTTAGCTTATGTTTGATGGAGGAAGGAGTTAAGGATGATTGCAATGAAGAAATCAAGGCTTTGGATGCATTGGAAAAGGAGACAAGAGCTGAATTTGAAGCACACAAAGGTGAGCTGAATTGCTGTAGGATCCACGGCCAGGGGGGCAAAACCACGGCCGTGGTTTGTCCCGTGGAACTCTCTAGAATGCTCAAAAGTGCTAGCTTAGCAAGTTCCACGGCCGTGGTTGTGCCAGAGGCCGTGATTTTGCCCGTGGTTTCTCCAGAAAGTGCCTTAGTGGTTGATCAAGCTTCAAGGAGGCTTGAGGAGTCTTCTAAAGCTTTGGATTCATCTCAACCTACATTGTATGGAGCGTCTCCAATTGATAAAGGTCCTCCTAAACTTGAACTTAAACCCCTTCCCTCTCATCTTAAGTATGCTTTTATTGGTGAAGATTCTATATATCCGGTGATTGTTAATGCATGCTTGAATGATGATGACTTGAGTAGATTGTTGCATGAATTGAGATTACATAGGAAGGCTATTGGCTATACCATTGATGATTTAGTCGGCATTAAATCTTCTTTGTGCATGCATAAGATCTTAATGGAAGATAATCACAAACCTTCAATTGAACCTCAAAGAAGATTAAACCCTATCATGAAAGAAGTAGTAAAGAAAGAGATTCTTAAATTGCTAGATGCGGGAATCATTTTCCCGATTTCGGATAGTAAGTGGGTTAGTCCTGTGCATGTGGTTCCTAAGAAGGGTGGGATGTCCGTAGTGACCAATGAGAATAATGAATTAATCCCAACTAGGACGGTTACGGGATGGAGGATGTGTATAGACTATAGGAAACTAAATATGGCCTCTAGGAAAGATCACTTCCCTCTTCCTTTCATTGACCAAATGCTAAAGAGATTGGCTCAACATTCTCATTTTTGCTACTTAGACGGTTATAGTGGATTCTTCCAAATCCCTATCCACCCCGATGATCAAGAGAAAACTACATTCACATGTCCTTGGGGTACATTTGCATATAGGAGAATGCCATTTGGGTTGTGTAATGCACCCGCCACATTTCAAAGGTGTATGATGGCTATCTTTTCTAAGTATATTGAAAACATCATGGAAGTATTTATGGATGATTTCTCTGTTTATGGATCTTCATTTGATGATTGTTTAGCTAACTTGTCATTGGTGCTTAAGAGATGTGAGGAGACAAACCTTGTCTTAAATTGGGAAAAATGCCACTTCATGGTAAGTGAAGGCATTGTGTTGGGACACTTGGTGTCCAACCGTGGCATTGAGGTTGATAGGGCTAAGATAGAGACAATAGAGAAATTGCCACCACCTACCTCGGTGAAGGGGGTAAGGAGTTTCTTAGGGCATGCCGGTTTTTACCAGAGATTTATTAAAGATTTCTCTAAGATTTCTAAGCCTCTTACTAACCTACTAATGAAAGATGTTGAGTTTGTTTTCTCCAAGGATTTCCTTGAGGCTTTTTGTAGGTAGAAGAACGCTTTGATCTCCGCACCCATCATGCAACCTCCGGATTGGAGTTTACCGTTTGAGATCATGTGTGACGCGAGTGACGTGGCCGTTGGGGCTGTTTTGGGACAAAGGAAAGATGGGCTTACACATGCCATCTATTATGCTAGCAAGATGCTAGATGATGCCCAACTCAATTATGCTACCACCGAGAAAGAGTTGCTAGCGGTTGTGTATGCATTTGAGAAGTTCCGCTCGTATCTTGTTGGAGCGAAGGTCATTGTGTATACGGATCATGCTGCGATCCGTTATCTCCTTACAAAGAAGGATGCCAAGCCTCGTTTGATTCGGTGGATCCTTCTTCTCCAAGAGTTCGACTTGGAAATCCGGATAAGAAGGGGTCCGAATATTATGTGGCGAATCACCTTAGTAGACTCCCACCATTAGTGATTGAGAGAGATGACATCCTGATTGATGACTCATTCCGGGATGAGCAATTGCAAATGGTGGAGGAGTGCTTGTTTCAAGTGTCAAGGGGTAATGAGCCATGGTATGCCGACTATTACGCTTAGGATGTATGCACGCAAAAAGCCTTAAATTTATAACTCGTTATATTTCTCCTAACTCCTAGCAAACCCGCAGTGTACGGCACGTTTTGTAGTAGGGGTAGTATTCCGAGGTCAAACACAAAGACTGAGGTGAGATTTGAATCGATTAGTGACTAAGGATAGTGTTGATCTAGGCTAAGAAAGAGAAAGAAACAAATAAATGAAAATCTCAATATTTTTGGTTTGGTTTTGTGTGGTGATCAATCAAGAATCACAACGATATAAGAATGCAAAACAAACTAACAATCTAGCAAATCAACACAAACAAATAAGCTAAACACGAGATATGAGATCAAAGAGAGAAGAGCGGATTCTAGGGGTTGGAAATTCCGGTTATGGCATAGGACTCAAGCTATCTAATCATTCCTTGGATTAACTATGGTATGTTGGGAGTGAGTGTTCCTAGATTGGGATCAATCATCGGGTAGGTCTCATGGTCCACTAGTCCGTTCCTAAGGTCTCATCACCGGGTAAGTCTCAAAGAGCCTAAGGATAGGAATTCTACACAAACCAGATGGTTATCTAGGGATCTAACCTCTCCTTACCGGGTAAGTCTCGGGAAGGCAAGTCCTAGGCAACTATCCTAGCACACTCAGTCCAATAGCGGCTTATGAGGCTCACTACTACCTAGAGTTCGTCATCTTCAGTATCTAAGAGCAAGAATCACCGGGTAGGTCTCTTCTAACACTTGGTTGCTAACACTAGGTCACCCTAGGATAGATTTAGCTCAACAAACACTTAGGATTTCAACAATCTAACAACCTAACACTTGGATTTATCGTTACAAGCAAGTTAATCAAAATCACGGGGTGTTCATCAAGAACCACGGTCGTGGTTTGTCTAGAACAAACCGTGGTTTCTAACAATGACTAGGTTCAATCAAGGGAATCATCCAAGCATACATTTAAGTCTATTCTATCATAGTCCAAGCAATAACCATCCTTTCCTTACCCTAGAATCGCATCTATTTAGCCAACAACATACATCATCACAATCAAAGTCATCAAGCATAAAATCATGGCTTCCATTTGCAAGATAATGAAGAGAAAGAGATAAAAAAGTTGAACAAAGAAAACCAAGCTGAATATGAGTTTAAGAAAGACTTACAACCCTTCAAAAGAAGGTTCAATCGATTCTTACAACCCTAGAAAACGATTCCGATAATCTTCACTCTAAAATCTATCAAAGACTAATAATGGTGTGTTCTTCTTTTCTTCTCCAATGGAACTTTTCTTCTCCTCCAAGAGTAGCTCCAATCCAATCTTCCCAATGAGAGAATCTTTGTTGTTGAGAGTGTAGGAGAGAATGGTAGTGATAGTGGATGTGGATGCCCCTAACAGCCTTGCAGGACCACCTATTTATCCTACAAATTTTCAAGAGTCGGCCATGAAGATCGTGGAACAGCTGTCACAACCGTCTAGCAAAAACCACGGCCCAAACCACGCCTGTGGAAGTCCCAATGGCCATGGTTTTGGTGCCTCAGCTTGTTTTGGATGTATAAGTCACGATTTGGTGCATGGCATGCACCAACAAGGTCTCATGAGTCATCCTTAGCCCCTAGCTTGCATTCCAATGAGTCCAAAGGTGTGTCATCTCGAGGAACGATCCTCGAGTGTATCGATTAAGCTCCTAAATCTCCCAAAATACCTACAAAGCATGCAAAAGTCCGTGTAGACGTCTATCTCGACAAAATACATGAATTGAGTGCAAACATCGTGAAATAGTGCTAAACCATGCATGAATGAGCGGAAAATCTATCTAAATGACTACCTAAACCTAAGTCATAAATCGTGTTATCACCGACATAGTGAACTATCTCGTTTGTGAGGAGGTGCCACCCGGTTTATCCTATGCCCAAAGGAAGAAGTTCTTTAAGGATGTGAGGCATTACTATTGGAGTGAACCGCTTTTGTTCAAGAGAGGGCCGGATGGACTCTTTAGGAGATGCATAACGGAGGATGAGGTGGAGAGTGTGATCCGCCATTGTCATTCCTTGCCATGTGGAGGCCATGCTAGCTCACACAAGACATGTGCAAAGGTGTTGCAATCCGGGTTTTATTGGCCAAGTTTGTTCAAAGATGTGCAGAATTTTGTGGTAGCATGTGATGCTTGCCAAAGGACGGGCAACATCTCAAGGAGGAATGAGATGCCGTTGAGCAACATACAAGAAGTGGAGATATTTGATGTGTGGGGTGTGGACTTCATGGGACCATTCCCTTCTTCATGTGGCAACCTCTACATCCTATTGGCGGTGGACTATGTGTCGAGATGGGTAGAAGCAATCGCCTCTCGCACAAATGATGACAAGGTTGTGGTGCGGCTCTTCAACCGAGTGATCTTTCCTAGGTTTGGGACACCAAGGGTGATCATAAGTGATGGAGGAAAGAACTTCACAAATAGGAACTTCGGGACACTTTTGGCTAAGTATGGGGTAACTCATAAGGTGGCAACACCTTACCATCCCAAACTAGTGGTCAAGTGGAGATCTCCAACCGGGAGATAAAGGGTATCCTTGAGAAGACGGTTTCTAGGACAAGAAAGGATTGGGCTATGAAGCTCGATGATGCTTTGTGGGCTTATAGAACCGCTTTCAAGACACCGATTGGTACCACTCCCTACAAGCTAGTTTATGGAAAGTCTTGCCACCTTCCGGTGGAGATGGAGCATAAAGCATATTGGGCCATTAGGTGGCTGAATTTTGACCTCAAGGAGGCCAGTGAGAAAAGATTGCTAGACATGAACGCTCTTGAGGAGATCCGGTTGGATGCCTATGAAAACGCCCGGATCTACAAAGAAAGGACCAAACGTTGACATGACAAGCGTCTCATCCCAAAGGAGTTGCGTGAATGCAACCTTGTCCTTCTCTTCAACTCAATGCTGCGGTTTTCCCCGGAAAGCTAAAGTCAAGATGGACGGGTCCTTATGTTGTGAAGAAGATCTTTCCCCATGGAGCGGTTGAGATAGGAGGGGAGCATTGTGGAGAGTTTAAGGTGAATGGGAACCGGTTGAAGAAGTATATCCCGGGAGCTCCGGTGGACATGATTGCCCCACTTAACCTTGAGTGAGACGCCCCCGAGTTTGGTCAAGCTAATGACCTTAAAGAAGCGCTTGGTGGGAGGCAACCCATTGGTAGAAATCTTTCCCTTTTCGTTTTCGTTTTTGCTTTTATTTTTCTGTTTTTGTGTGTTTGTGTGTGTTTGGAGTTTGTGTGCTAGAGTTTAAGTAGCATAGAAACCTTGCATGGCATGTGGATGATGATGATGAGCCCCTCATCAATTATGGGTGGAGCGGACGCGGAACTTGGATGGCTAGCGATGCCTAGCGCGGGTCCCGACGCCATAACGAATACCTTGAGCTCTCTACCATCGTTGACAGGATCATCCGCCATCAATCCACTTGAGTGAACCCAAATACCGAAGCAAACCATTTTACATTGTGAGGACCCTCTTTCACTCTTCTTTACTTCATTTACACATTGGGGACAATGTGTTTCTAAGTATGGGGTGGGGTTTTCATGATCACTTGCATGATTAGCATCTAGGATAGTTTAATATTGTCACATGTTTCATTATGTCTTGCATTGTACATATATATTTCGAAAATCCAAAAAACTTGTTACGCTAAGAACGTGACACGCAAAAGTCTTAAATTTATAACTCGATATATTTTTCCTAACTCCTAGCGAACCCACAGTGTATGGGTCGTTTTGTAGTAAGGATAGTATTCCGAGGTCGAACACAAAGACTAAGGTGAAATTTGAGTCAATAGTGACTAAGGATAGTGAAGATCTAGGCTAAGAAAAGAGAAAGGAATAAAGAAATGAAGATCTCACTGTTTTTGGTTTGGTTTTGAGGTGATCAATCAAGGATCACAAATCATGCAAGATTGACAAACAACTAAGTTAGCAAACACAAATAAACAAACAAACACGAGATAGGCAATCAAAGATAGAGAAGCGGTAGGGGTTAGAAATTCCGGTTATGGCATAGGACTCAAGCTATCTAGTCATTCCTTGGATAAACTATGGTATGTTGGGAGTGAGCGTTTCTAGATTGGGATCAATCACCGGGTAGGTCTCATGGTCCACTAGTTCGTTCCTAAGGTATCATCATCGGGTAAGTCTCAAAGAACCTAAGGTTAGGAATTCTACACAAACCGGATTGCTATCTAGGGATCTAACCTCTCCTCACCGGGTAGGTCTCGGGAAGGCAACTCCTAAACATAAATCCTAGCACACTCAGTCCAATAGCGGCTAGTGAGGCTCACTACTACCTAGAGTTCATCATCTTCGATACCTAAGGGCAAGAATCACCGGGTAGGTCTCTTCCTACACTTAGTTGCTAACACTAGGTCACCCAAGGTAGATCTAACTCAACAAACACTAGGATTTCAACAATCTAACAACCTAACACTTAGATTTATCAATACAAGCAAGTCAGACGAAATCACGGGTAGTTCCTCACTTCCACGCCCGTGGAACTACCTAGAACAGGCCGTAATTTACAAAAGAGGTTAGGTTCGAGCAAACAATTCATCCAAAGGTACGTTTAAGTCTATCCTATTATAGTCCAAGCCATAACCACCATTTCCTTACCCTAGAATCACATCTATTTAGCCAACAACATGCATAATCACAATCAAAATCATCAAGCATAAAATCATGGAGTTCATATCAACAAGATGAAATGAAAGAGAGATGAAGTAAATAGAACAAGAAAAACTAGCTGAATAGATATTAAAAGAGAGACTTACAACCCTTCAAAAGAAGGTTCGAATCGTTCTTACAACTCTAGAAAAATGTTTCCAACAAACTTCACTCTTAAAACTAAGAAATCTAGGAATGGTGTGTTCTTCTCTTCTTCTCAAATGGAAGTCTTTCTTCTCCTCCAAGAGTAGATCCAATTCAATCTTCCAATGAGAGAATATGAGTGAGGTAAGGTGTGTAGTGTATATCGGATCCTCCTCTTTAGAATCAGCCTGCAAGGGTACTTATAGCCTTCACCATTTGCAAGAGTCGGTTATGGAGATCGTGGGACAGCTGTCCTAGTTGTGCAGAGGGAATCACAGTCACTTTCCCGGCCATGGAACTCCCAATGACTGTGATTCTGGTGCTTCAACCTTCTTTTGATCGTTGAACCATGAGTTAGTGCAAGGCATGCACCAACATGGTCCTATGTGTTCTCCTTGGCTCCTAACTTGCTTCCCAATGAGCCCAGATATGTGTTATCACGAGGAATGATCCTCGGATGTATCGTTTAAGCTCTAAAAGCTCCGAAAATACCTACAAAGCATGCAAAAATCCGTGTAGACGTCTATCTCGACAAATATACATGAATTGAATGTAAATGTCACGGACTAATGCTAAACTATGCATGAATAGCGGAGAAAACTATCTAAATGGATACCTAGACTAACGTCATAAATCGTGTTATCAAAATACCCCATACTTAAGGTTTGCTCGTCCTCGAGCAAGTCCCAACTATAGACTAAGAGATGACATGATTTATGCATGCAGAAAAACAACAAAATCTTTTTAGAATTGTGCTTCTAATATTGGATCACCTTCATAGTCATGTTTCATGGCAAATGGACAAACAATTATGCATCAAACGAATGAAGGCATGGAAAGACAATTATACTTAACTAGAAAGCATGCATGAAAGGTAAAAATGAAGAAGTCAAGATGATCATGAGTATATCCAATCTAGATCACTATGTCAAGATGATCATGAGTATATCCAATCTAGATCACTAAGTATGGGGTATGTCACCTATGGAAAGACGTAGTTAAGCATGATTCAATTATACTTAACTCGAAAGCATGCATGAAATGTAAAAATGAAGATGTCAAGCAAGCGAACCCGCAGTGTACGGATCGCCTTTCCGTGCCTTCACCTATTTGATACATGATTCAATTGCGGTTCTATAAGCCCACAAAGCATCATCGAGCTTCATAGCCCAATCCTTTCTCGTCTTAGAAATTGTCTTCTTATCTTCCGGTTGGAGATCTCCACTTGGCCACTAGTTTGGGGATGGTAAGGTGTTGTCACCTTATGAGTCACCCCATACTTAGCCAAAAGTGTCCCGAAGTTCCTATTGGTGAAGTGCTTCCCTCCATCACTTATGATCACCCTTGGTGTTCCAAACCTAGGGAAAAACACTCGATTGAAGAACCGCACCACAACCTTGGCATCATTTGTGGGAGAGGCGATTGCCTCCACCCATCTCGACACATAGTCCACCGCCAATAGGATGTAGAGGTTGCCACAAGAAGAGGGGAATGGTCCCATGAAGTCCACTCCCCAAACATCAAATATCTCCACCTCTTGTATGTTGTTCAAGGGCATCTCATTCATCCTTGAGATATTGCCCGTCCTTTGGCAAGCATCACAAGCTACCACAAAATTCTGCACATCCTTGAACAAACTTGGCCAAAAGAAACCCGATGGCAACACCTTAGCACATGTCTTGTGTGAGCTAGCATGGCCTCCACATGGCAAGGAGTGACAATGGCGGATCACACTCTCCACCTCATCCTCCGGTATGCATCTCCTAAAGACTCCATCCGGCCCTCTCTTGAACAAAAGCGGTTCACTCCAATAGTAATGCCTCACATCTTTGAAGAACTTCTTCCTTTGGGCATAGGATAAACCGGGTGGTACCTCCTCACACACAAGGTAGTTCACAATGTCGGCATACCATGGCTCGTTACCCCTTGACACTTGGAACAAGCACTCCTCCACCATTTGCAATTGCTCATCCCAGAATGAGTCATCAATCGGGATGTCATCTCTCTCAAGCTCCAATGGTGGGAGTCTACTAAGGTGATCCGCCACAGAATTTTCGGACCCCTTCTTGTCTTGGATTTCTAAGTCAAACTCTTGAAGAAGAAGGATCCACCGAATCAACTGAGGCTCGGCATCCTTCTTTGTAAGGAGATAACGGATTGCAACATGATCCGTATACACTATGACCTTTGCTCTAACAAGATATGAGCGGAACTTCTCAAATGCATACACAACCACTAGCAACTCCTTCTCGGTGGTAGCATAATTGAGTTGGGCTTCATCTAGCATCTTTCTAGCATAATAGATGGCATGTGTAAGCCCATCTTTCCTTTGTCCCAAAATAGCCCCGACGGCTACATCACTCGCGTCACACATGATCTCAAACGGTAAACTCCAATCCGGCGGTTGCATGATAGGAGCGGTGATCAAAGCATTCTTCAACCTACAAAAAGCCTCAAGGCAATCCTTGAAGAAAACAAACTCAACATCTTTCATTAGTAGGTTAGTAAGAGGCTTAGAAATCTTAGAGAAATCTTTAATAAATCTCCGGTAAAAACCGGCATGCCCTAAAAAACTCCTTACCCCCTTCACCGAGGTAGGTGGTGGAAACTTCTCTATGGTTTCTATCTTAGCCCTATCATCCTCAATGCCTCGGTTGGACACCAAGTGTCCCAATACAATACCTTCACTTACCATGAAGTGGCACTTCTCCCAATTCAAGACTAGATTAGTCTCCTCACATCTCTTAAGCACTAAAGACAAGTTAGCTAAGCAATCATCGAAAGAAGATCCATAAACAGAAAAGTCATCCGTAAACACTTCCAAGATGTTTTCTATATACTCAGAAAAGATAGTCATCATACACCTTTGAAAGGTGGCGGGTGCATTACACAACCCAAATGGCATTCTCCTATATGCAAAAGTACCCCATGGACATGTGAATGTGGTTTTCTCTTGATCATCGGGGTGAATAGGGATTGGGAAGAATCCACTATAGTCATCTAAGTAACAAAAATGGGAATGTTGAGCTAATCTCTCTAGCATTTGGTCAATGAAAGGAAGAGGGAAGTGATCTTTCCTAGAGGCAACATTTAGTTTCCTATAGTCTATACACATCCTCCATCCCGTAACCGTTCTAGTTGGGATTAGTTCATTATTCTCATTAGTCACTACGGTCATCCCACCCTTCTTAGGAACCACATGCACGGGACTAACCCATTTACTATCCGAAATCGGGAAAATGATTCCCGCATCTAGCAATTTAAGGATCTCTTTCTTGACTACTTCTTTCATGATAGGGTTTAGTCTTCTTTGAGGTTCAATCGAAGGTTTATGATTATCTTCCATTAAGATCTTATGCATGCACAACGAAGGTTTAATTCCAACTAAGTCATCAATGGTATAGCCAATGGCTTTCCTATGCAATTTCAATTCATGCAACAATCTAGCAAGTTCATCATCATTCAAGCATGCATTCACAATCACCGGATATGTAGAATTCTCACCAAGGAAAGCATACTTCAAATGAGAGGGAAGGGGTTTGAGTTCAAGTTTAGGAGGACCTTTATCGAGTGGAGACGATCCGTATAATGTTGGTTGAGATGAATCCAAAGCTTTGGAAGACTCCCCAAAGCTCCTTGAAGCTTGATCAACAACCAATGCAGTTTCTGGAGAAACCACGGGCAGAACCACGGGCTCTGGCACAACCACGGCCGTGGTTCTTGCAAAGCTTGCATTTCGGAGCATTCCAGAGAGTTCCACGGGTCTTTCCACGGGCGTGGTTCTTGGCCCCTGGCCGTGGTTCCTACAGGAATTCAGCACACTCTCGTGGACTTCAAATTCAGCTCTTGTCTCCTTTTCTAATGCTTCCAAAGCCTTGATTTCTTCATTGCAAGCCTCCTCAACACCTTCCTCCATCAAACTTAAGCTAAGAACCTTCTCCAAGGGGTCCTTGATCAAGATCGAGCTCACAACTTCTCTCGACTCCTCTTGCTCGACAATGTTGAACACATCTTCACCAAGGGCTGGCCCCTTCATCATTGTGGATAATTTGAACTTAATGTTCTCTTCTCCAATGTTGAAGGAGAGAATTCCATTTTTACAATCCACCAAGCATCCGGATGTGGCAAGGAAAGGTCTCCCTAAGATGATGGGAACCGGATAGTCTGCCGCGATGTCCAAAACAACGAAGTTTATGGGCACATAGAACTTCCCGAGCTGCACCGGTATGTCTTCTAAGATTCCTACGGGGTGAGTGATCGAACAGTCCGCCATGTAAAGGGTCATCTTGACCGGCTTTGGCTCTCCTAGCCCAACCTTGTTGCAAAGTACAAGCGGTATGATGCTTACACTTGCCCCAAGATCACATAGGGCTTCATACTTCACTTCTCCCACTCCAATTGGAACACAAAAGGATCCCGGATCTCTTAGCTTAGGAGGCATCTCCTCCTTCATGGTTTGGATCAATTCCGAGGACCTCCTTGTCATCCTTACTTCTCCATACTCTTCCAACTTCCTCTTGTTGGAGAGTATTTCTTTCAAAAACTTGCCATATGCCGGCATACCTAAGATAGCATCCATGAACGGAATGTTAATATGCAATTTAGACATAAGTTCAAGGAATTTACCGAAGTGTTTGTCCAAACGAGCTCTTGCTCGTGATTGAGGGAATGGTAGTGGTGGCTTGTATGGAGGTGGTGCCACATATGTTGACTCATCTTCCTTGCTCTTTCCTCCTTCTTCTTGCAAGGGCTCTTTATTTACCACTACTTGCTTCCCCTTGTCATTTCCCTTAGGTAAGGGATCCTTCATGCTCAACCCACTTCTTGTTGTAATGGCCAATGTTCGCCCCTAGAGGTGTGTGCAAATAAGTTTTAAATTTATAAAACTAGAATCAAGCAAGCGAACCCGCAGTGTACGGATCGACGTAGTTAAGCAAAAATTCCAGAGTATCGAACACAGGGATTTGGGTGAGAACAAATTCAATTGCAGATTATCAAGCGAGTAAATATAAGAGTTTTGCAAATATTGGGAAAACGACAATCCTAAAGATCCAGATATCCAGCTGTGGCAATCGATTCAAGATATACTAATGATATAAAGACAGAGTTGAGATATGCAAAGGTATGCTAATGTAAGGTAATCGTACGGTGAAGTTCCAAAGACCTTATATGACTCACCTACAAGAAACTCTCTATACAGGTTGTTGAGGCTTCAATATAGAAAGGTTCTAAAAGCGAGAATTAATGTCAAATACCCAAACTTGTAATCCAAGGATCAAGACTAACTTAGCCGATTATGGTTATGACACTCACAATCGAGGTAGAGGTTGTTGAGGCTTCACTACCACCTAGAAAAGACAAGTCTAAACTAAGTTAAAGCAAATCTTTAACTTTGGACTAAAGTAAAAGCAAGTTCGTAAACTTAAGGGAAATTACGGTTGGATCTTGAGATTCCACGGTCGTGGAACTCAAGAACAAACCATGATTTAGGGTTCGTTGACGATTCTCTCTAACTCTCAGGGTCTAATCTGTTTACGATCGATCTATCATCATCTAAGCCACAACTATCAACCCTTCACCTTAGAATTGTTAAGGGTTTTTAGCCAATAACCGTCATGTTGATATCAATTCAAGGATTAAAAGATAGAAAGATGAAAACTTCCGAAAACTTTCAATAATCTTCAAACCAATCTCAAAGTCACAAACGAGAACAAATATTGTCAATGGATTCAGAATAAAGCAAACAATCACAATCTTAGGAAAGAAGGGAGAACGGGATGTCAATCCGTTTTCCAAATCAAACCTAAACAAGAAGAGAGATCTTCTTGCAACAATCTTCCAAAAGCTTCGATCTTCCGCCAATCCGGAGATCTCAACAGCAGTCTCCACCAAAAGTGCGAGATTAGGGCAAATCCCAGATGCGAACTTCAATCTCTAATGAGATTTCAATGTTTCAAAGCAAGGGCTTAAACGGCGTTGAAATTCTCTAAGCGATGATAAACGAGGTGTAGGCGTCGATGACGGAATTTCTCTTCGTCCGTCTTTTTATAGGGCAAGATAAAATATCGGCCCGGCCCAATCTTCAAAAGATCGTGGCTTCAAAATGTGGCGAAAAAGATCGCCAAGATCACGGTCGTGGAAGATTCCACGACCGTAATTTAGAGCGTGGATTATGTCACGGTTTGAACCATATGTTCCACGGCCGTAATAGTTACTGGAATGCATCACGCCTCTCTTTGCAGTGTTCCACGGCCGTGGAACTAAACGTGGTTTGTAGTACGGCTGTATTTTAGAGCGTGGTTTAGGGCAAGAACGTGATTCTTCCCTAGCCTCGTGCATTCCTCAAGTTGAACTCCAATTTGCTCCTAATAATGCCCTCAATCCATGGACATATTCAATCAACTCTTCTTTGCTCGATTCCGCTCGGAAATGACTCTCAATCACCTATAATCAACATAAAGCTAGTGTAGACATCCATATCGACAATATAGGTAATACTAGCTCACATATGCAATGATGCTCAATCAAAGACTATCAATATGAATCAAATACACTTAGAAAACGTGCCTAAAATATCACAATATTTCATGCTAACAAATAACCCCACACTTAACACTTGCTTGTCCCTAAGCAAGGTCTTTCAAAAAGCTTTAAACAAGAGTTAGGATGAAATATGTGTATCTTCTTTTGGATGAACGTGTCTTCTAAAGAATAGATCATTCTCAAACCTTGTCTCAATCGTTTATCAAACTTTCACACACTCAATCAAAAAGTAAAAAGCTAAGAAAATTCATGAATCAATTCAACTTCTAAACAGGCATCATAACCTTTAAACATTATCAAAATCAATCATAAGAAACTTCAATTTAGATCACCAAGTCATATAACATTCTTTTGATCTTAAGGACTTCCAAAGAAAAGGTCTAGAATATGGAAAGGAAGGGAAAACTTTAAGGAAATGTGGTGCATGAATCCGGGAAAGTGGACAACTACCTTCTTCTTCTTTTGCGGTTTCCGCAATACTTCAACTTAGAGCTTCGCTCTCTTCTTTTAATTTTTCGACTTTACTTTTGGAGTTATGGACAGAGGTGCACAAAAACCGAAGCCTAGGAGATTGGCGTTTCTCATTTTTGCGAGATGCCTCAAACCCTTAGCGCACATACCATAATCCGCTAGGAATATCGCTCAATCCGACTTTGGCAAGACACAAACACCCGGCTATGTGAATGGTGCCGAGTTACTCATCATCATGATTGACTTCCCCAAACCTAGAGTTTCTTTCTATTCTTTTGATTGCAAAAATTTGCTCTCATGGCTCTCCCACATCAAACATGCCTTTTTCATTCACTTCTCCAAATTCCCGGATAGGTAAAGGAGGCTAATATTTCAATGAGGAGCTAAAATGGTCAAAAGAAAGAAGAAAGAAAATTCAAATTGCCTTAATCATTTCAACAAGAAGTATAAGAACTTATAGTGTGATTTCAACTTCAATTTCTCAACATGATTTAGGTAACATTTTTCACATTATAAAACTTGCAAAAGAGGTAAAATTTATTCATTCAAATTCTTTTCAATTCACAATTCTTTTAAGCATGCAATTGTCATCAAACTCAATTCACAAGTAGTGATTATCATAGAAATCATCTCAATTCATTAGAAGCACATAATTTTTCAAAATTTTTCAATTTTTATGGGTTTTTCAAGTTCTTTTTCATGCAATGCGATAATGAAACGTGAAACACATAATGAACATGCAATGATAGTCTCGAATGAAAGCAAGCATAGTAAGTAGAGTTATTACAAACTTTTAGTACATCCCACCCCATACTTAGGACGAACATTGTCCCTAATGTTCAAAAGAAAGAAAGGAAAGAAGAAAAGAAAAAGAAACTCACAAAGTGGTGGCGGGAATGTCTAAAACGAACGGTCATGCACCAAATCACTGCGGTGCCGGCGGTGGCGGGAATGGAGAGAAGCTCGGATCGTAGAACCGCCCAAACTGCTGGCGGTAGACGTTCCTCATCATGTGGTCAAGGTCGTCTAAACGTCCGTCTCTAGCATCCGCCCGGATCTCTAGCGCTCCTACTCTCTCTGAAAGTCCGGTAGCCCAATCCGGCATCTGCTCGTACCATCCCGGGGCCTGACTGTACCATGCTGGGGCGTCGGATGGTGATGGTGCTGGTGGAGGTGCTGTTGGCTGCTCGGTGGACCAAGGAGGGGGAACGCCATACCATGCGGGAGGTGTGGTCATCCACGTGGGCCTCTCACTCACGCTAGCGCGGCGAGATGACGAGCCTGAGGCTCTAGCTGGACGTGGAGAGTGTCTAGGTACATCTGGGGCCGCCTCCGGCTGGTCCGGAAACGTGCCAAACTCCTGCTCGGCTCCTCCTCCACTCTCAAACTGATCTCCCATATCCTCCTCCTCGACAACCGGTGGTGGGACATAAGGGGGAGCTGCTATCCTGTTCGCATGCATCACAGCGAATGTCTCCTTCCAATTATGGCGTCCCGCCATAATGGAGTACTCTGGTAGCCACTCTATACCCCTACCCGTCCTACTCTCCCAAGGCATGCCCGCATAAGGCGGACCTCTATGTGTGGGGAAGATGAGACCCCTAACCATGAAAGCATGTAGCCCTAAAGGTACGGCCGGTATGCGGGTGCAAGCAGAAAAGTCGACACCAAAACTCCTAGCAATGTGGGTAACTATCCCACCATATCCAATGTTCCCCTTCTTCTTGTTCTTGAGCTTGCTCATCGTAGCAGCCAAGAGAGTAGCACAATCTGCACGGCGTCCATAAAGCATGCAGTAAAGCAAGAATAGCTCATCCGTCTTGATCTTTTAGGGCGTCTCCGTCCTAGGAAAGAGACACTCCGAAAGAACACGATGAGCTATCTTCAAGGCTATATGGTACATCAATCTAGCCTTGGTGTCAGTGGGTTGCCAGCGATCCTCGCTAGCGTAAATCATAGCCACCTCTTCCCAAAAGTCCTTGGGATAAACACCACTCGGAAATCGACCATTGAAGGTCTCATGGAACCCAAAAATCGTCCCAAACTCACGGATACTCAACTGATAATCTCTCTCCATAAGGCGGAAAGAGACGGTCCTATCGACGTGGCTGTGCTCAAAGGACGTCACAACCTCCCGTGTAATCTCCTCATATGCGTCTTCTCGGATAGCCGAGAAGACAACTAATCCGGCTCTATCCAAGAGCCAAGTAAGGTCATCGACTATGTTGAGAGGAACTAGATCCTCCAACAACAAATATCTAGGGCCAATCACTGGCCTCTCCTTGATCCTATCAAGTGCAGCAAGATGGTCATCGTGTATGGTCGGGACTCTAGGGTGAGGGGGTGAAGATGGAGGTGAAGGTGAGGATGGAGGTGAAGGTGAAGAGGGTGGTGGTGCCCTAGAGGATGAGGAGGAGGAGGGATTACCCTTCCTCTTCTTATTCTGCTCATTCTTCTTCTCTTTTATCCTCCCTGAAACTCTTCTCACAAAATCCATTTTGCTCAAAATCACGGTCTGTTCTTCAGCAAACCACGGCCGTGATTTACCCAGAGACCGTGGTTCGTCTCAGAAAATCACAAATCTCAGCAAATCCACAATCAATCTCCACAATAGGCAGTCCTAGTCTAATTTCCTCAATTCTCAATCAGTTCTTCCTAAAAATCACTAACAAAAACAACCGAATCAGCAAGAATCAAGAAGGGAAAAGAAAACCTCTTTTTCGGATTGAAAAATCCGAAATGCGCGTTTGTTGGTGAATTTCCGTTCGATTCGTCGCTTGGATCTTGTTTGTGGTTGAATTTGCTGCAGTTTGGGAAGAAGAATCGTTGAAAACGATTGGGAAACGAAGATTTGATAGGGGGTCGTGGTGTTTCGGCACTTAGGTCGTGGAAAGAGGGATTTTTTGGGATGAATTTGTGAAGAATGTGGCTTATATAGTTGCAGGCAAAATTTTGAAAATCACGGTCTGTCGGGGTGTTCCACGGCCGTGGAAGTGTACGGAACCGTGGTTTTGGTGATTTTTCAAAGGCTTTTGGAAATTACGGCCACTGTAGCTATGACGACCGTAATTTAGACCGTGGAACCCTCTGTAAAGCTCCAAAGTCCAAATTTCGTCACTCTTCTTCAACATCATCCTTCTATTTTCCTTTTCCATTGGTCCTACATCCAAAAACACGAACATACCGGAAGAAATCGAGGCAAAAACAAAGCAAAAATGTCTATACTAAACTAATCTATGAATCGAAAATAAAAACAAAAATGCAATACCTTGGGTTGCCTCCCAAGAAGCGCTTTGTTTAAGGTCCGTAGCTAGACCAATCTCGCACTTATTCGAGTGCGGTAGGCGCAAACTCCTCAGTTTGGAGTTCCGGCGTGTACTTCTTGAGTCGTTGGCCGTTCACCTTAAAACTTCCGCTCGCTTCACCCCATACTTCAACTGCACCATGGGGGAAAATACGCTTAATTAGAAAAGGTCCGGTCCAACGGGATTTAAGCTTACCTGGAAAGAGGCGAAGTCTTGAATTGAAGAGGAGAACTTGATCTCCTTCTTTGAAGTCCTTTGGAATGATATGCTTATCATGCCAACGCTTTGCTCTTTCCTTGTAGATCTTAGCGTTTTCATAAGCATTCAAGCGGAGTTCATCCAACTCATTGATGTCGAGGAGACGCTTCTCTCCCGCTTCCTTCATGCCGAAATTCAGCCACTTGATAGCCCAAAACGCTTTGTGCTCCAACTCTACCGGCAAGTGACAAGACTTCCCATACACAAGGTTGTATGGTGTGGTTCCTATGGGAGTCTTGTACGCAGTCCGGTATGCCCATAATGCATCGTCAAGCTTCAAGGACCAATCCTTCCTAGTCCTTGAAACCGTCTTCTCTAAGATTCCTTTGATCTCCCTATTTGAGATCTCAACTTGTCCACTTGTTTGTGGATGGTAAGGGGTAGCGATCTTGTGAGTAACCCCATACTTAGCTAGAAGAGCTTCAAAGCGACGGGCTATGAAGTGAGAACCTCCATCACTAATGATCGTCCGTGGCGTCCCAAATCGCGGGAAGATGGTCTTGTTGAAGAACTTAACCACCACCATGGCATCATTTGTGGGAGAGGCGATTGCTTCCATCCATCTAGAAACGTAGTCTACCGCCAATAGTATGTATTGGTTTCCACAAGAAGATGGAAATGGCCCCATGAAATCGACTCCCCAAACGTCGAAAATCTCCACCTCTTGGATGTTGTTGAGGGGCATCTCGTTCCTTCTAGAAATATTGCCTGTTCTTTGACAAGCATCGCAGCAAGAAACAAAGGATTGCACATCTCTAAACAAAGTAGGCCAAAAGAATCCAGATTGCAATACCTTTGCGCTAGTCTTGTTTGAACTAGCGTGTCCTCCACAAGGTAGTGAATGACAATGACGGATGACACTTTGCATCTCATCTTCCGGCACACATCGCCGAATGATGCCATCCGGACCTCTCTTAAAGAGGAGAGGCTCGTTCCAATAGTATTCCCGGACGTCCTTGAAGAACTTCTTCCTTTGTGCGTAGGATAGTCCGGGTGGTATCTCCTGGCAAACCAAATAGTTAACAAAATCAGCAAACCATGGTTCGTTACCTTTGGAGATCACGTTGATGCACTCCTCTATGATATGTAGGTGTTCATCCGGAAAGGAGTCATCAATAGGTAGATGGTCGTCCTCTAGATGTGTTAGACGACTCAAATGATCCGCAACAGAATTTTCTGAACCTTTCTTGTCGCGGATCTCAAGATCGAATTCTTGTAGGAGAAGAATCCATCTAATCAGCCTTGGTTTCGCATCTTTCTTCGCAAGGAGGTACCGGATCGCAGCATGATCCGTGTAGACAATCACCTTTGCACCTACAAGATAAGAGCGAAACTTGTCAATAGCATAGACAATGGCTAAAAACTCTTTCTCGGTAGTGGCGTAGTTGAGTTGCGCTTCATCTAGCGTCTTGCTAGCATAGTATATGGCATGGGTTCGCCCTTCCTTTCGTTGTCCAAGAACAACTCCAATAGCTACGTCACTAGTGTCACACATAATCTCAAAGGGTAGAGTCCAATCCGGAGGTTGGATAATAGGTGCTGAGATTAGAGCTTGCCGAATGGTGTTGAACGCATCTAAACATTCCTGCGAAAACTCAAAAACCGCATCCTTCATCAATAGATTAGTGAGAGGTTTTGATATCTTAGAAAAGTCCTTGATGAAACGTCTATAAAATCCAGCATGTCCTAGGAAACTTCTTATCCCTTTCACCGAAATTGGGGGAGGAAGTTTCTCTATGGTCTCTATCTTAGCTTTGTCTACTTCTATCCCTCTACTAGAGACTAAGTGACCTAATACGATTCCTTCCTTAACCATGAATTGACACTTCTCCCAATTAAGAACTAGGTTAGTGTCTTCACACCTTTGTAAAACAAGAGAAAGGTTAGAAAGGCAATCGTTAAAAGAGGAACCGTATACGGAGAAGTCGTCCATGAAGACTTCCATGATTTCCTCTACGTATTCGGAGAAGATGGCCATCATGCACCGTTGGAAGGTGGTTGGGGCGTTGCAGAGCCCGAACGGCATTCTCCTATAAGCAAACGTACCCCACGGGCACGTGAATGTGGTCTTCTCCTGATCGTCCGGGTGTATCGGAATCTGAAAGAAACCACTATAGCCGTCAAGGTAGCAAAAATGTGAATGATGCGCTAACCTTTCAAGTATTTGATCAATGAATGGCAATGGAAAATGATCCTTCCGCGTTGCGTTGTTGAGCTTGCGGTAGTCTATGCACATCCGCCATCCAGTCACGGTTCGGGTAGGAATGAGTTCGTTGTTCTTGTTGGTGATGACCGTCATTCCTCCCTTCTTCGGAACTACTTGAACTGGACTCACCCACTTACTATCGGAGATAGGATAGATGATACCTGCATCAAGAAGTTTAAGAATTTCCTTCTTGACAACCTCCTTCATGGTCGGATTCAACCGCCTTTGAGGTTGTCTCGAAGTTCTAAAGTCTTCCTCCATTAGTATCTTATGCATGCATAGGGAGTGTTTAATTCCTACTATGTCCTCGATAGTATAGCCTATAGCCTTCCTATGTTTCTTTAGGACAATCATGAGCTGTTCATGTTCATCTATGCTTAGGTCGGAACTAACAATAACCGGAAAGGTAGAATTAGATCCTAGAAAAGCGTACCTTAGATGAGTAGGAAGTGGTTTGAGTTCCATTGTTTTCGGAGCTTCCAACGATCCTTGAGAAGCATCCGATGTTTCCTTAGAAGTTTCTAAGGGTGATGAGTGTGTTGGAGAAGAATCGGGAGAAGTCGAAGAAATGTCTCGATCCCTCTCTTCCACGGCCAAAATTACGGGTGGATCTTGTCCTCCACGGCCGTGGTTTAGGGCGTGGAAGGGAAATACGGTTGTCACATCTTCTCCACGGCCGTATAATCCCCTGGAATGAGGCATGATTTTGGTTGTGGAATCCACGGTCGTAGAATACAGAGTATGACCGTGGATTCTGACATTCTCAGCCTCATCGTGGAGTTTCTCAAACTCCTCTTCATGCATCTCTTCTTGTGCTTCTAAGGCTTCATTTGCCTCATTGCACTCTTCATCTTCCCCTACATTGGTTAGACTCATAGTGATAGCTTTTTGTAAAGGATCGTTAAAGAGAATCGCACTCACCTCCTCTCTAGACAACCCTTTTTCATCTTGGATATCGTAAATATCCTCATCAAAGATTGGCTCCTTCACTAGAGTGGAAAGAACGAACTCTACTTTCTCTTCTCCTATGTCAAAAGCGAGTCTACCATTCTTGCAATCGACTATGCAGCCAGAAGTTGCAAGAAACGGTCTTCCGAGTATGATCGGGACCGGACTATCTGCAGGAATGTCAAGCACGACGAAATCAATGGGAACAAAGAATTTACCTAGCTTGATCGGGACGTCTTCTACAATACCGACGGGGCGAGTGATGGATCGATCCGCCATGTATAAATTCATCTTCACCGGTTTAGGGTCGCCTAAACCGATCTTCCTACACAATGCAAGTGGTATGATGCTCACACTTGCTCCTAAGTCACATAAAGCGTCATATGTGACATCTCCCACTCCAATGGGAATGCAAAATGACCCCGGATCCTTCAGCTTTGGGGGCATTTTCTCCTTCATGGTCTTGATGAGATCCGAAGAATCCGAACTCATCTTGACCTCGCCGAAGTCTTCTAGCTTCCTCTTGTTGGAGAGGAGCTCCTTCAAGAACTTGCCATCAGCCGGCATACCTACAATAGCATCAATGAATGGTATGTTAATATGCAGCTTACTCATGAGTTCTATGAACTTACCGAATTGTTTGTCTAGGCGCGCTCGCGCTCTAGATTGAGGGAATGGAAGGGGAGGTTTGTAAGCTGGAGGAGGAACGTAGACGTCTTCCTTCTCCTTCCCCTTCTCCTTGCCCTTCTCTACGGGGACTTCAACGAACGTAGGCTGCGGATCGGTGGTTGTCACTCCGCTCCTAGTTGTAATCGCCATCACCCTTCCTTTAGGGTTGTCCTCCGTCTTTCCTGGAAGCTTCCCTTGATTTCTAGGAACTTCCTCCGCGTGGTTGAACATTTGGTTTTCTAAAACCTTTTGAGCTTTGTCAACCTTAGAAACTTGATCATCAACCTTGATGAGGCGGTTCTCCAACCCTTGAAGCTTTCCCAAAATCGTTTCCAATATGGGATCGGGCTTCTCCTTCCCCGAAGTGTTTCCTCCATTAGATGATTGCCCCTGGCTTTTCAAAGGAGTAGAGGAAGAGGAAGGTGGAGTTAGTGAATTTGAGTTGGAAGGATAAGAGTTACCGGAATTTTGTTGATTGGAGCGCCAATTGTTGTTGTTTGAACCCCTATTGTTGTTCCAATCGTTGTTCCGGTTGTTGTTGTTTCCATTCCAATTGTTATTCCGGTTATTGTTCCGGTTATTGTTGTTGCCGCCATTGTTGTTGCCCAAATAACCAACATCCTTCCCTTGTTGCTTTGGAAAGTTGGTTTTGATAGCCTCCTTCAACTCTTTGATCTCATTGTTGAGGGAGAAAATCTGATTTTGAGCTTCGTGTGTGAGCTTTGCTCCTTGCTCCACACGATTTCCCTCCACTTTCCGGTGGGAATACTTCTCTATGACTCTTGCTTGCTTCTCAATGAAGTCCCAAGCGTCATCTTCTCTCATGTCCATGAACGTTCCACATGAGAGGGATTGGAGGTTGAATTGCGTTCCCGCATCCAGCCCCTTGTAGTAAATCTCCAACAAGGCAAGTTTGGATATGCCATGATGAGGGCAATCCAAGAGCAAATCCTGAAACCCTTCCCAAGATTGAAACAAACTTTCGTTAGGTCTCATGGAAAAAGCATTAATCTTACCTCTAAGTTCCACCGTTTTGGATGGCGGAAAGAATTTGGTGAGGAACTTCGCGGAAAGGTCTTCCCACGTATCTAGTTTCCCACTAGGAAGAGCTTGATACCAAGATAACGCTTTCCCCTTCAAGGAGAAGAAGAAAGGCTTGAGCTTATAGCTGTTGGTAGTAGCGCCCTTTGGTCTCATTGTCTCCATCATACACTCAAAGTTCTGCAAGTGTTGGTGTGGAGATTCAGCGCTTGTCCCGCCAAATTGGTTTTGGCGAACAAGAGTAATGACTTGTGGGTTGAAGCTAAACCCTTGCACATCTTCAGCATCGAAATTCACGCCCAAGCGGCGTGGTTGTTGCGTTGGATCCATCCGCTGGCCAAGAGTTCTTGGCTCATTATCTACACGCTCGATCCTCACATTCCTAGGCGGAATGCGGCGATTAGCAGCTCCTTGTGGATGGAAAGGATTTACATTGATCGTGGGATCAATCTCCTCCAGCGGTGGCATGGAAGAATCATTATCATCAGCGGATGAGTGACTTTTTCTTCTAGACCTTGATGCTTTCCTTGAGGATTTCTTGCTTCCCTTATTCTTAAGGTCGCTCATCTCTACCCTCATCTGGAAGATCATGTCTTGTAGATTGTTAACTTGAGATTGATGACGATCCATCTCATCTTGGCGAAGAGTCTCATTCCATTGGAGTTGAGCTTCCTTCTCCGCCAACTCCGCCTGAAGATCACGTTCGTGTCCTTCAGCCATCTTCTTTTCCTTGCGCTTCTGCCTTAAAGTTTTCTCTAGCTCTTGATCAAGAGGCAGGAGATCTTCGGTGTTCCTAGACCTGCGCATGCACTCAAAGTAATATCAAATAACGAGAGCAAGCTCCCAAGCTTGACAACTGGCTACCGAATTCGGCTGAAACCAAATCCCCGGCAACGGCGCCAAAAACTTGTTCTTTGGCGAAATTCTGTTCCGTTGCCGGAACGAGAACTTCGTATGTACCTAAAGAACACAAACCTGCAAGAACACTCAAGCAGAAAATTTAATAGAAAAAGCAAGAACGATCCCCGGCAATGGCGCCAAAAACTTGTTCGTCCCTAGAGGTGTGTGCAAATAAATTTTAAATTTATAAAACTAGAATCAAGCAAGTGAACCCGCAGTGTACGGATCGACGTAGTTAAGCAAGAATTCCAGAGTATCGAACACAGGGATTTGGGTGAGAACAAATTCAATTGCAGATTATCAAGCGAGTAAATATAAGAGTTTTGCAAATATTGGGAAAACGACAATCCTAAAGATCCAGATATCCAGCTGTGGCAATCGATTCAAGATATACTAATGATATAAAGACAGAGTTGAGATATGCAAAGGTATGCTAATGTAAGGTAATCGTACGGTGAAGTTCCAAAGACCTTATATGACTCACCTACAAGAAACTCTCTATACAGGTTGTTGAGGCTTCAATATAGAAAGGTTCTAAAAGCGAGAATTAATGTCAAATACCCAAACTTGTAATCCAAGGATCAAAACTAACTTAGCCGATTATGGTTATGACACTCACAATCGAGGTAGAGGTTGTTGAGGCTTCACTACCACCTAGAAAAGACAAGTCTAAACTAAGTTAAAGCAAATCTTTAACTTTGGACTAAAGTAAAAGCAAGTTCGTAAACTTAAGGGAAATTACGGTTGGATCTTGAGATTCCACGGTCGTGGAACTCAAGAACAAACCGTGATTTAGGGTTCGTCGACGATTCTCTCTAACTCTCAGGGTCTAATCTATTTACGATCGATCTATCATCATCTAAGCCACAACTATCAACCCTTCACCTTAGAATTGTTAAGGGTTTTTAGCCAATAACCGTCATGTTGATATCAATTCAAGGATTAAAAGATAGAAAGATGAAAACTTCCGAAAACTTTCAATAATCTTCAAACCAATCTCAAAGTCACAAACGAGAACAAATATTGTCAATGGATTCAGAATAAAGCAAACAATCACAATCTTAGGAAAGAAGGGAGAACGGGATGTCAATTCGTTTTCTAAATCAAACCTAAACAAGAAGAGAGATCTTCTTGCAACAATCTTCCAAAAGCTTCGATCTTCCGCCAATCCGGAGATCTCAACAGCAGTCTCCACCAAAAGTGCGAGATTAGGGCAAATCCCAGATGCGAACTTCAATCTCTAATGAGATTTCAATGTTTCAAAGCAAGGGCTTAAACGGCGTTGAAATTCTCTAAGCGATGATAAACGAGGTGTAGGCGTCGATGACGGAATTTCTCTTCGTCCGTCTTTTTATAGGGCAAGATAAAATATCGGCCCGGCCCAATCTTCAAAAGATCGTGGCTTCAAAATGTGGCGAAAAAGATCGCCAAGATCACGGTCGTGGAAGATTCCACGACCGTAATTTAGAGCGTGGATTATGTCACGGTTTGAACCATATGTTCCACGGCCGTAATAGTTACTGGAATGCATCACGCCTCTCTTTGCAGTGTTCCACGGCCGTGGAACTAAACGTGGTTTGTAGTACGGCCATATTTTAGAGCGTGGTTTAGGGCAAGAACGTGATTCTTCCCTAGCCTCGTGCATTCCTCAAGTTGAACTCCAATTTGCTCCTAATAATGCCCTCAATCCATGGACATATTCAATCAACTCTTCTTTGCTCGATTCTGCTCGGAAATGACTCTCAATCACCTATAATCAACATAAAGCTAGTGTAGACATCCATATCGATAATATAGGTAATACTAGCTCACATATGCAATGATGCTCAATCAAAGACTATCAATATGAATCAAATACACTTAGAAAACGTGCCTAAAATATCACAATATTTCATGCTAACAGCCAACACTTGGCCTCTTGGGTTGTCCTCGGTTCTTCCGGGAAGCTTTCCCGGATCTCTATGAGCTTCACCCGCCTTTTGGAACACTTGTGCTTCCAACACCTTTTGAGCCTTAGAAATAGAAGTCACCGTGCTCTCAAGACCACTCAACCTTCCAAGCAATTGCTCAAACATCATCTCGGTTCTATCCTTTGGAGGTTGAGTAAATCCGGGTGGAGGTTCTTGTTAATCCTTTGGTGGTGGAGCTGCGCTTGTGGAAGCGGAAGGGTTCAAGGCTTCATCCGGGTTAGAATAGGAAAACCCGGGATGGTTGTGGTTAGGCCGGTAATTGTTGAATTGCCGGTTGTTATTGAATTTCCTTGGGCCTTGATAGTTGTTGTAATTGCCCCTTCCCATGTAGTTCACATCTTCCTCCTTGGAGGACAAGTTTGCTTGCACTTGCACTTGAGGGCTTGCTTGATTCTTCAAAGTTGTAGCACACAACTCCCTCAAAGATTTTAGCTCATTATTGATTGCATTAAGCTTGAAGTTACTCATGGTGACTTCACTCACCTCATATGCTCCCACTTTCCTCCCATCACTCTTCCTTTGGGAGTACTTCTCAATCACCAAAGCTTGTTTCTCTACAAACTCCCAAGCTTCATCCACATTCTTTTCTATGAAAGTCCCACCGGAAAGAGATTGAAGCTTGAATTGGCTATCTTCATCAAGTCCCTTAAAGTAGATCTCCAATAGCTCAATTTTCGGTATACCATGGTATGGACAATCTAGGAGAAGGTCCTTGAACCTCTCCCAAGACTTGAATAAGCTTTCTCTATCCTTCATCACGAAGGCATTGATCTTCCCTCTCAACTCGGTAGTCTTGGAAGGTGGGAAGAACTTTGTCAAAAACTCGGTTGTCATCTCCTCCCAAGTACTCTGTGGAATAGATTGATACCAAGCCAAGGCTTTATCCTTAAGTGAGAAGGAAAAAGCCCTAAGCTTATGGTTGTTGCTCTCCAATCTAGGCGGTCTTAGAGTCTCCATCAAGATCTCATAGTTCATCAAGTGTTGATGAGGAGACTCTCCTTCCATCCCTCCAAATTGATTATGTCGGATCATTTGTAGAACTTGAGGGCGGAGCTCGTAATCATGGGCTGCGGGATCTCCTAAGTTCACACCCGGACGGTGTGCTCTTTGTGCCGGATCCATACGTTGCCCTAACGTTTGTGGCTCTTTAATAGCAATGGGCACAACCCGAATATTAACCGCCGGTTGCGGTTGTAGTGGAGGTGGAGGTTGTTGACGATTAAGCTCTCTTTGCACAAGAGCTTGCCTAATCTCTTCAATCTCCCTCCTAGTTGCCTCTTGCCTCTCATTGGAAAGTCTCCTTTCATTCTCCAAGGCTTCATCCCTTAGCCTAATTTGCTCTAAAGCTTCATCTAACTCAGCTTGGAGATCTCTTCCGGCCATCTCTTTTCCCTTTCTAATGCTCTTGGATCTAGATCTAAGGGTTTTCTCCGGTTCGGGATCGAATGGAGCTAAATCCTTGCCACGAGATCTTCGCATACACCTAAAGAGTGAGAGATGTCCTGAAAAGAAACGACATAAACCAAAGGAGATCAAAAGCAACAAGAAAGACCTACACTATAAACAATCACAAACAACGACATCAATCTTAACCTAGTCCCCAGCAACGGCGCCAAAAACTTGTTACGCTTAGGATGTATGCACACAAAAAGCCTTAAATTTATAACTCGTTATATTTCTCCTAACTCCTAGCGAACCCGCAGATCTAGGCTAAGAAAGAGAAAGAAACAAATAAATGAAAATCTCAATATTTTTGGTTTGGTTTTGTGTGGTGATCAATCAAGAATCACAACGATATAAGAATGCAAAACAAACTAACAATCTAGCAAATCAACACAAACAAACAAGCTAAACACGAGATATAAGATCAAAGACAGAAGAGCGGATTCTAGGGGTTGGAAATTCCGGTTATGGCATAGGACTCAAGCTATCTAATCATTCCTTGGATTAACTATGGTATGTTGGGAGTGAGTGTTCCTAGATTGGGATCAATCACCGGGTAGGTCTCATGGTCCACTAGTCCGTTCCTAAGGTCTCATCACCGGGTAAGTCTCAAAGAGCCTAAGGATAGGAATTCTACACAAACCGGATGGTTATCTAGGGATCTAACCTCTCCTTACCGGGTAAGTCTCGGGAAGGCAAGTCCTAGGCAACTATCCTAGCACACTCAGTCCAATAGCGGCTTATGAGGCTCACTACTACCTAGAGTTCGTCATCTTCGGTATCTAAGAGCAAGAATCACCGGGTAGGTCTCTTCTAACACTTGATTGCTAACACTAGGTCACCCTAGGATAGATTTAGCTCAACAAACACTTAGGATTTCAACAATCTAACAACCTAACACTTGGATTTATCGTTACAAGCAAGTTAATCAAAATCACGGGGTGTTCATCAAGAACCACGGCCGTGGTTTGTCTAGAACAAACCGTGGTTTCTAACAGTGACTAGGTTCAATCAAGAGAATCATCCAAGCATACATTTAAGTCTATTCTATCATAGTCCAAGCCATAACCATCCTTTCCTTACCCTAGAATCGCATCTATTTAGCCAACAACATACATCATCACAATCAAAGTCATCAAGCATAAAATCATGGCTTCCATTTGCAAGATAATGAAGAGAAAGAGATAAACAAGTTGAACAAAGAAAACCAAGCTGAATATGAGTTTAAGAAAGACTTACAACCCTTCAAAACAAGGTTCAATCGATTCTTACAACCCTAGAAAACGATTCCGATAATCTTCACTCTAAAATCTATCAAAGACTAATAATAGTGTGTTCTTCTTTTCTTTTCCAATGGAACTTTTCTTCTCCTCCAAGAGTAGCTCCAATCCAATCTTCCCAATGAGAGAATCTTTGTTGTTGAGAGTGTAGGAGAGAATGGTAGTGAGAGTGGATGTGGATGCCCCTAACAGCCTTGCAGGACCACCTATTTATCCTACAAATTTGCAAGAGTCGGCCATGAAGATCGTGGGACAGCTGTCACAACCGTCTAGCAAAAACCACGGCCAAAACCACGCCCGTGGAAGTCCCAATGGCCATGGTTTTGGTGCCTCAGCTTGTTTTGGATGTATAAGTCACGATTTGGTGCATGGCATGCACCAACAAGGTCCCATGAGTCCTCCTTAGCCCCTAGCTTGCATTCCAATGAGTCCAAAGGTGTATCATCTCGAGGAACGATCCTCGAGTGTATCGATTAAGCTCCTAAATCTCCCAAAATACCTACAAAGCATGCAAAATTCCGTGTAGATGTCTATCTCGACAAAATACATGAATTGAGTGCAAACGTCGTGAACTAGTGCTAAACCATGCATGAATGAGCGGAAAATCTATCTAAATGAGTGCCTAAACCTAAGTCATAAATCGTGTTATCACCGACATAGTGAACTATCTCGTTTGTGAGGAGGTGCCACCCGGTTTATCCTATGCCCAAAGGAAGAAGTTCTTTAAGGATGCGAGGCATTACTATTGGAGTGAACCGCTTTTGTTCAAGAGAGGGCCGGATGGACTCTTTAGGAGATGCATACCGGAGGATGAGGTGAAGAGTGTGATCCGCCATTGTCATTCCTTGCCATGTGGAGGCCATGCTAGCTCACACAAGACATGTGCAAAGGTGTTACAATCCGGGTTTTATTGGCCAAGTTTGTTCAAAGATGTGCAGAATTTTGTTGTAGCATGTGATGCTTGCCAAAGGACGGGCAACATCTCAAGGAGGAATGAGATGCCCTTGAACAACATACAAGAAGTGGAGATATTTGATGTGTTGGGTGTGGACTTCATGGGACCATTCCCTTCTTCATGTGGCAACCTTTACATCCTATTGGCGGTGGACTATGTGTCCAGATGGGTAGAAGCAATCGCCTCTCCCACAAATGATGACAAGGTTGTGGTGCGGCTCTTCAACCGAGTGATCTTTCCTAGGTTTGGGACACCAAGGGTGATCATAAGTGATGGAGGAAAGCACTTCACAAATAGGAACTTCGGGATACTTTTGGCTAAGTATGGGGTGACTCATAAGGTGGCAACACCTTACCATCCCCAAACTAGTGGTCAAGTGGAGATCTCCAACCAGGAGATAAAGGGTATCCTTGAGAAGACGGTTTCTAGGACAAGAAAGGATTGGGCTATGAAGCTCAATGATGCTTTGTGGGCTTATAGAACCGCTTTCAAGACACCGATTGGCACCACTCCCTACAAGCTAGTTTATGGCAAGTCTTGCCACCTTCCGGTGGAGATGGAGCATAGAGCATATTGGGCCATTAGGTGGCTGAATTTTGACCTCAAGGAGGCCGGTGAGAAAAGATTGCTAGACATGAACGCTCTTGAGGGATCCGCTTGGATGCCTATGAAAACGCCCGGATCTACAAAGAAAGGACCAAACGGTGGCATGACAAGCGTCTCATCCCAAAGGAGTTGAGTGAAGGCGACCTTGTCCTTCTCTTCAACTCAAGGCTGCGGCTTTTCCCCGGAAAGCTAAAGTCAAGATGGACGGGTCCTTATGTTGTGAAGAAGATCTTTCCCCATGGAGCGGTTGAGATAGGAGGGGAGCATTATGGAGACTTTAAGGTGAATGGGCACCGGTTGAAGAAGTATATCCCGGGAGCTCCGGTGGACATGATTGCCCCACTTCACCTTGAGTGAGATGTTACGCTCAGGATATGTGATGTGTGTACGCAATAAGCTTTAAATTTATACTCGTTATATTTCTCCTAACTCCTAGCGAACCCGCAGTGTACGGGTCGTTTTGTAGTAGGGATAGTATTCCAAGGTCGAACACAAGGACTGAGGCGAAATCAAGTCATTCAATGATCAAAGATAGTGCAAATCTAGTCTAAGAAAAGAGAAAGAAATAAAGAAATGAAAATGATGATATTTTTGATTGGGTTTTTGTGGTGATCAAGCAAAGATCACAAATCAAGCAAGGTAATAAAGCAAACTAACAACTCAAGCTAGCAAACAAACAAGTGACACAAACACAAGATATGAGATCAAAGAGAGAAAAAGTGGATTCTAGAGATCAAGATTTCCGGTTATGGCATTGGACTCAAGCTTCTAAAGATTCTAAGGATAAATCTGCGGTGTTGGGAAAGGGTGTTTCTCAAAAGGAAGCAATTACCGGGTAAGTCTCATGCTTCACTAATCCCGCACCAAACTCCTATTACCGGGTAAGTCTCAAGGAGGTAAAGTTGGGAATTCTACACAAACCGGACACTACTTAAGGGGCAAACCTCTCCTTACCGGGTAAGTCTCGGAAAAGGTAAGTCTCAAGCAACAATCCTAGCACACTCAATCCAATAGCGGCTTATGAGGCTCACTACTACCTAGAGTTCATCATCTTAGGTATCTAAGATCGGAAATCACCGGGTAGGTCTCTTCCCTCACTTAGGTTGTTAGCATTAGGTCACTCTAAGCTATATTATCCTTAACAAACACTAGGATTTCAACAATCTAACATCCTAACATACAGATTCATCAATTTAAGAGCAACAGAAGGAAAAATCGGGTGGATCATAGCAAAAATCGGCCGATTTACTATGAAGAACAGGTCGATTTTTATGTCTGAGTTAGGTTTTGTGCATACGAATCATCCTAAACTAACGTATAAGTCCATTCTATCATCACCCAAGCCTTAAGCATCAATCCATCACTCCAGAATCACAACAAACTAGCCAATAACATGCATTTCAAGATCTAAAATCATCATACAAGCATACATGGAATCCATAGCAAGAAGATGAAGTAAGGAAATGAAAGCAATGAAACTTAGCTAGATTTGAGCTCAAAACAAGTCTTTCAACACACCAAATGTAGCTCCAAGTCGGATCTTACAACCTTCAACAAGCTTCTTCACAAAAATCACTCAAATCTCACTATGAAATTGAAATCTACACTAATCTCCCTCAAGAACACCCACAAGGGTGTCTTGAAGAGGGCTCCCAATTGGAAGAGTCTTTGGGAAGATGCTAGAGGGTGTGGGAGAGGAGGAGATTGAATCAACAACAGCTTGCAGACCCACTTATATTCTCCACCAAGAGCAAGGCCGGATCAAGAGATCGTGGGACACGTGGCTTAAGCTGTCAAAGGCCAAAAATCGACCCAGTAGGAAAAATCGGCCGATTTTCTTGGGTGTAGGTCGATTTTCTTCAACAGAGACTTGTTATGATCATCTAGCCATGAGTTGCTCCATTGCTTGCACCAACAAGGGTCCTTGTGTCCTTCATTGCTCCAATTATGTTCCTTCAAGGTCTCGGATATGTACCACCATGAGGCTTGATCCTCGAATGTATCGATTAATGTCCAAAAGATCCCCAAAATACCTACAAAACCGACAAAAGCTCGTGTAGACGTCTTTTCTAGAAATATGCACGAAATGAGCGCAAACGTCTTAAACTAATGTCAAACCGTGCATGAATAACGGGAAAAACTATCTAATTGTATGCCTATACTAACGTCATAAATCACGTTATCATGAGACGCCCCCGAGTTTGGTCAAGCTAATGACTTTAAAGAAGCGCTTGGTGGGAGGCAACCCATTGGTAGAAATCTTTCCCTTTTCGTTTTCGTTTTTGCTTTCATTTTTCTGTTTTTGTGTGTTTGTGTGTTAGAGTTTAAGTAGCATGGAAGCCTTGCATGGCATGTGGATGATGATGATGAGCCCCTCATCAATTATGGGTGGAGCGGACGCGGAACTTGGACGGCTAGCGGTGTCTAGCACGGGTCCCGACGTCATAACGAACACCTTGAGCTCTCTACCATCGTTGACAGGATCATCCGCCATCAATCCACTTGAGTGAACCCAAATACCGAAGCAAACCATTTTACATTGTGAGGACCCTCTTTCCCTCTTCTTTACTTCATTTACACATTGGGGACAATGTGTTTCTAAGTATGGGGTGGGGTTTTCATGATCACTTGCATGATTAGCATCTAGGATAGTTTAATATTGTCACATGTTTCATTATGTCTTGCATTGTACATATATATTTCGAAAATCCAAAAAACTTGTTACGCTAAGAACGTGACACGCAAAAGTCTTAAATTTATAACTCGATATATTTTTCCTAACTCCTAGCGAACCCACAGTGTATGGGTCGTTTTGAAGTAAGGATAGCATTCCGAGGTCGAACACAAAGACTAAGGTGAAATTTGAGTCAATAGTGACTAAGGATAGTGAAGATCTAGGCTAAGAAAAGAGAAAGGAATAAAGAAATGAAGATCTCAATGTTTTTGGTTTGGTTTTGTGGTGATCAATCAAGGATCACAAATTATGCAAGATTGACAAACAACTAAGTTAGCAAACACAAATAAACAAACAAACACGAGATAGGCAATCAAAGATAGAGAAGCGGTAGGGGTTAGAAATTCCGGTTATGGCATAGGACTCAAGCTATCTAGTCATTCCTTGGATAAACTATGGTATGTTGGGAGTGAGCGTTTCTAGATTGGGATCAATCACCGGGTAGGTCTCATGGTCCACTAGTCCGTTCCTAAGGTATCATCACCGGGTAAGTCCCAAAGAACCTAAGGTTAGGAATTCTACACAAACCGGATTGCTATCTAGGGATCTAACCTCTCCTCACCGTGTAGGTCTCGGAAAGGCAAGTCCTAAACATAAATCCTAGCACACTCAGTCCAATAGAGGCTAGTGAGGCTCACTACTACCTAGAGTTCATCATCTTCGGTACCTAAGGGCAAGAATCACCGGGTAGGTCTCTTCCTACACTTAGTTGCTAACACTAGGTCACCCAAGGGTAGATCTAACTCAACAAACACTAGGATTTCAACAATCTAACAACCTAACACTTAGATTTATCAATACAAGCAAGTCAGACGAAATCACGGGTAGTTCCTCACTTCCACGCCCGTGGAACTACCTAGAACAGGCCGTAATTTACAACAGAGGCTAGGTTCGAGCAAACAATTCATCCAAAGGTACGTTTAAGTCTATCCTATTATAGTCCAAGCCATAACCACCATTTTCTTACCCTAGAATCACATCTATTTAGCCAACAACATGCATCATCACAATCAAAATCATCAATCATAAAATCATGGAGTTCATATCAACAAGATGAAATGAAATAGAGATGAAGTAAATAGAACAAGAAAAACTAGCTGAATAGATGTTAAAAGAGAGACTTACAACCCTTCAAAAGAAGTTTCGAATCGTTCTTACAACTCTAGAAAAATGTTTCCAACAAACTTCACTCTTAAAACTAAGAAATCTAGGAATGGTGTGTTCTTCTCTTCTTCTCAAATGGAAGTCTTTCTTCTCCTCCAAGAGTAGATCCAATCCAATCTTCCAATGAGAGAATATGAGTGAGGTAAGGTCTGTAGTGTATATTGGATCCTCCTCTTTAGAATCAGCCTGCAAGGGTACTTATAGCCTTCACCATTTGCAAGAGTCGGTTATGGAGATCGTGGGACAACTGTCCTAGCTGTGCAGAGAGAATCATAGTCACTTTCACGGCCATGGAACTCCCACTGACCGTGATTCTGGTGTTTCAGCCTTCTTTTGATCGTTGAACCATGAGTTAGTGCAAGGCATGCACCAACATGGTCCTATGTGTTCTCCTTGGATCCTAACTTGCTTCCCAATGAGCCCGGATATGTGTTATCACGAGGAATGATCCTCGGATGTATCGATTAAGCTCTAAAAGCTCCCAAAATACCTACAAAGCATGCAAAAGTCCGTGTAGACGTCTATCTTGACAAATATACATGAATTGAATGTAAATGTCACGGACTAATGCTAAACTATGCATGAATAGCGGAGAAAACTATCTAAATGGATACCTAGACTAACGTCATAAATCGTGTTATCAAAATACCCTATACTTATGGTTTGCTCGTCCTCGAGCAAGTCCCAACTATAGACTAAGAGATGACATGATTTATGCATGCAGAAAAACAACAAAATCTTTTTGGAATTGTGCTTCTAATATTGGATCACCTTCATAGTCATGTTTCATGGCAAATGGACAAACAATTATGCATCAAACGAATGAAGGCATGGAAAGACAATTATACTTAACTAGAAAGCATGCATGAAAGGTAAAAATGAAGAAGTCAAGATGATCATGAGTATATCCAATCTAGATCACTAAGTCTTACACACATGCAATTAGGTCACAAGGACTTAGGAAAGGAGAGGCCAAGAAACGTTGTGATTAGGTGGGGATTTCTAGGTTATGTGATGCTAATCCGGGAAAGGAACTAACTCCACAATTTCATTTTTGATCAACTTCACCACAAGTGTATATTTTCTCCATCTTTTCTTTGTTTTCTTTTCTTTTTCACTTCCTTTTTCTTGTATTTTTGAGGCAATGGCATTGGTGTACTAAAGCCGAAACCTTGGTGATTAGCGGACCTTGAGATTTTTCCGAGGTGCCTCGCACCGGGCACACATGCCAAGGCTCGTTAGGACATTCGGTTTATCCGACTTTGGCAAGGCACAAACACCCGATTATGTGAATGGTGCCGAGTTACTCGTCATCAAAAACCAAAGTCCCCAAACCTTTTTTTTCTACACTTTTCACAACAAATTCAGCACTTCATTCACCACATTCTTTCATCAACAACTTCACCCTACCCTTGCTTTTCACACACATCAACACACTAGCATGCTCCTATTCCCGGATGGGTCAAAAGAGGTCAAATTTATATCAGTTGAGGTGCTCAAACAACATGGTCAAGGTGAGAAGTAGAGAAAGATGAATTGCCTTAATCACTCCTAAATGATGTGCAAGAACTAGCATGTAATTTCGACCCTCAATCCTCAATCCAATCAACGCAAACATTCATGATCACAATTCATACATGGGATTCAAGATAAGTACTTCAAGTCTACATATACATTCATCAATTCAACACACAAGGCAATCCATAGCCAATTCACAAGACAATCTCATCATAAGGGTCATTCCCAAGCTTAGAAGCACTAAAATTTTTTGATGCATAATGTGTTTGCTAACTCCTTGTGATGTCACGTTCAACACACAAGGCCATCCATAGCCAATTCACAAGGCCATCCATTGCCAATTCACTAGAAATTTCACTTCTTGGCCTCTGTTGGAAGCAAGTAAAAGTGAAGTTGAGATGTTGGCTGAAAGTTTTAGAAAGAAATAAATAGGTTTGGGGAAGTCAATCATGATGATGAGTAACTCGTCACATAGTCGGGTGTTTGTGTCTTGCCAAAGTCGGATTGAGCGATATTCCTAACGGGTCATGGTATGTGCATCAAGGGTTTGAGGGATCTCGAGAAATTGATGATTGCTGATTTTCTAGGCTTCGGTTATTGTGCACCTCTGCCATGCATCCCAAAAAGTAAAGTAAAAATAAGCAAAGCTTATTGGTGGGAGATGTTGAGTTTCAAAGAAAGTGAAGTAAGATCCTTTTCCCGGATTCTAGCATCACATTCCCTATATACATCCCACCCTCACACGTTTCTTGACCTCTTTTGGAAGCCCTTGAGACCTCAAGCTTGTTGATTGACTTGGTGGTTTAAACTGGATTATACATGATTAATTTCGATAAATATGATTTACTATGCATTCTATGATTTTATGCAAAGATGAACAACTTTCTTATATTTATAAAATGTTTTGATCATGTCTTGATTTTATTTGCCATGAAGCATTCTCTTAGAGTGATCTATGAGTGGAGCACACCACCAAAAATGTTTTGAAATGCTTTTCATTGATTTTTCTGACTTATAATTCATTCTATCTTGTATCTAAGATTTGAAACTTGCTTGGGGACAAGTATAAGGTATCTTCATAGCATGTATTATAGTCTATATTTTGGGACTTGTTTAGACGTTTTATCTTCAATAATCTGCATGTATGGATGTATATTATGTGATTATATTGTTGCTTCATCTACCTTTACGGGAATCGAGATTTACACCTGGTTTCATTGTAATTGTAGGTAAAATGGCACGTTTTGAATTAAAATGGAGCTTAAGAGTCATTGGAGCTATATTTTGGAGGTTAAGAAAGAACTCAGGAAGCATGGAAATGATAAAGAAGATTTACTTTGGACCAGATTTGAGAGATTTCACATTCAGTTGAGATTCACCTCGGTCAGCTACAGTGTCACCTCGACCGAGGTGATCTTGAGGAGCGTCCCGACCGAGGCGAACACCCTGCCGCGGCGAGATCCATATTTTTGGCTGATATCTTTTATTTTTGGAAAGAAGATATCTTATACTTTTGGGCTGGATTTCTAGAAGCAAGATATTATTTTTGGGAGATATATTTTAGAGATATGAATATATTTTCTAGGAAATACTTTTTTTAAGATATTATTATCTTTGGAAGATAATTCTCCTATATAAAGGGTTGGATTTTCAACAAGTTCAAGGATGCTTACATGTTGAGAACATCCAGCAATTAAGGGATTTGCTGGAAGTTTTACAGGAAGGATTGAAGGATTGAAGATCAAGGAAGGAAGGATTCATAGGTTGGAATTAGCTTTTGAGGGAGTTTGTAAGACTTTCTTAGATTCCCTTTTGGTTTGTTGTCTTAACTGATTTGTGATTTGAGGAACGCTGATTTGTTGTTATTTGATTCAGTTATTGAGACCTTTTCTTAAGGTTTTCGTGTTCGAATATTGATTCCCTTTCCGTATATTTTATTATTGCTATCATGATGATTGTTGGCTAAGTTTCTTGTGCGATTCTAGGGTGATTGGTTGAAAGTTGTGAGAAAGACAATGATAGAATGATCTTAATTACAGCAGGACCCTGAAAGCTCGAGTCTTTAACCTTAACCTTAGAACACCTCGCTCAGTCGAAGAACATCTCGGCTGGGGTGGGATCTGACTGAACGAGGTGAGCCTTTCCTGAACATATTCTGAAGTTAAGTGTTCTTGTTTGTCAAATCCTATCCTTATTACACCTTTTCTAGTTCAATGCAAGCCTAGGATGAGACTTACCCGGTGATTTCTTTGTTTGTTTACCTAAGATCATGAGTGTAGGTAATAAAGGTTTATCCTTTATTGGGGTTTGAGTGTGCCTTCATCCCATCTTTGTGAGTTAGCCTGAGACTTACCCGGTAAAGGTTGATTCTATTCCCTTGGGTGGTGAGTTGGTTTGAGATTATAGTTCCTTTCCTTAGTACCTTGAGACTTACCCGGTAATAGGAGCTTTGGTTTGGGATAGTGAGTAGTGAGACTTACCTGGTGATCTATTCCCACCTTAGAAACACCTTCCCTTTACAAACCTTAGCTTTGTCCGCGTTATCCTTTGAGATCTTGAGTCGGAACCACAACTGGATGCTTTAATCCCTAGAATCCGCATCTAACGCCCCAATTTTGGGCGCGTTTGCGATATTTATTTTGCGGCTTATATCGATATTTAATAGCTTATAAATTTTATTAAAAGTATTATTATTTTGGCGTAAATTAATTTTTCCCCGAATATATTTATATAATTTGATACGTTCACGTATATCCGTGTTTTATTTTTCGGAAAAGTTTTCCGACCCGGAAAGTTCCGTTTCGTTTATTTTCGATTGAGTTTATGGATCCTATTTTTTTTCTATTTTCCTTTATTCCTTTTTCCTTTTCTTTTTCATGTGCCATGTGGCAGCGTGACTGTGGAAATCCGCCTCCTCCCTTCCTTTCTTCAGCATCACTTGTCCCATTTTGGCATGATGAGTTGCAACACTGCAAAGCCTGCTAACCGACCCATGCTTTCCCCTCTGTGATGTCCTCTCCCTACACCCCATCTATCTGCTCCTCTCTTCCCTATCACTCTGGACACAACCTTCAACTCTCACCATTCACTCACTTCTATCCTTCGATCTTCTCCCTCACAAGCACCAGCCTCAACCTCTCGGAACTCTCTCTCACTCAGCAGCTCTTCAGGCGCCGGGAAGGGGCACGACTGCTGCCCTCGCCGGTACGACCCCCACCAGGACCGAAGAGGCCACTCCAACCGGTACTTGCTGTCCAGATCTCTTCCCACCGGCTACCAAGAGCACCACCCCGGGAGTGACTCTCCTTTGCGTCCTCGCGAGCCTGCAACCACCTCCACTCTTCCCCTTCTCTTTCTGTCGAGCCTGCCGGAACCACCTTCGATGAGTTACCTCCTTCATCGGCCGCCTCGAGCCTCGCCCAGGAACCACCATCGCGCACCGTCGCCGCTGCCTGGAGAAGCCTCGTCTCACCGTTGCTCTTCTCTCATCTCCCTCAAATTTTTGGAGCAACACCCAACTCGTCCTCCTCTCTTTTTGTTGATCTTGCAGTCTGGGAAACAAAACAACCGTCGAAGCCACCGGAGGTACGCTCGTTGCCTTCCTCGCCGTCCATGCTCCCCGCCAGAGCCCACTGGAGCAGAAGCCGAAGCCGTCGGCGCTCTCTGCGTTCCTCCTCTGTCGCAAACAAAGAAAAAGAGCAGGGTTTGGAAACCCTTCTCTTTTATTTCATATTGGCCCCCTCTCTTTATGGTTATTTACAATTTATGCCCCTTATTTGATAATTGCAGTTCTCTACCCAGATTTTTGAAATGTGACTATTATACCCCTACTGAATTATATAATTACAGTTTTGGCCCAAGGTATAATTTGGAAAATGGCCTAAGTTTATTGAGTTTCCTAGTTGCCCGGAAAAGTTGATTTCGGATTTTGACCCTTGTTTATAAAATTATAGAAATCACCTCGGAAAATGTATTAGCGGGTTTTACCCTTGGTTTTATTTTGTTTGGAAAACGAGTTTTACCTTAAAACTTATATAATTTAAATCTTACGTCAAATTTAGCGTATAAGCTAAATTTGCTTAGTTTTGGTGTTAGGTTCAGAAGCGTCCCGATAAAGACCTAACAAGTCCAAGTCGACATCCTTAGATCGTCTTCCGTCTTTTGACGTCATGTGAGTACCCTTTTCCCCGAGTTTATGATCTTACTCGATTTAGTTATGTTTAGTATTAGTATCATGTTAGGTTGAATAATCTAGCATAACTTAGAGTGAATACCAAGTAGCGGTTATAGACCTTGGGTGAGTGTTTGAAGATTGTGAAATGTTTTATGACTTGAGGGTTGATGTTATCTTGTGAGGTTGTTTATGGCTTTAAGTGGTATGATGTTGAGGTTGTGGACTAGAACGAGAGTATCCTACCCTAGTGTTGTTACCATTGTGATCGTGAGGACTAGGAGGTTGTTATCCTAGCATGGTTATGGTTTATGATCTTGCGAGATCATTGGGACTAGAAGTCTAAGGACTTCTAGCAGGTGAGAGAGATGTTGATTGTGTGCCTTGTTTTGACCAGGCGTTGAGTGTCTTCCTACGGGAAGTTGAGAGCGGTGATTAGCGGGATTATCTTTGGGACGAGGTAAGTCTCCGGACTTACTTAGCTGGTATTCTTTGTATTAGCATTATTGTGTGTTGGGTGGTGTGTATTTATTATTTTACTATTTATAACAACTAAACCGGAAATAGGATTACCGACCTTTATATTATTTGGCCCAAGTGTATGATAACGGGCGGTGACATCACTGTCTGGCTCCCCGTGAGAGCTAGGGGGATCTCGGCGACTGGCCCGTGCTGGTTAGACGGTCGGAGGCATCCGACCGTTCCATTGCCGGAAGAAGGGACCGAGGCGAGTTTCGGAGGATTCTCGTGTCACAAAAGAAGTTGAACTAGAACGGGATATGACTTAATAAATAAAGATAATAAATCGGATTTCTGTGCTTTGAGTATGTTGTGTGACTATGTTGAATTAATTGTGTTTGTGCCCTTCCCTTTAATTCTAATGCTTCGAATGTGAGCTAACGGTTTTATACCGAATGTTGTAGTTTGCCTTACAGGTTAGGAATGCGGTCGACAGATCCGGAAGAGTGGGCAGCCGGGGTTCCGTACATTTTAGGAGGGGTTTTGGTTAGAGTCGGGTTGTGTTTGTTCTTCGGTTATTGTGTTTTGTACGCCACGTGTATGGCGTTTAGTCTTTGTTTTGTATCTCGGCTGAAGTCTTTTGGTTGTTCGGTTTCGGGTTTCATTGCATTGCATAAAAATGTATTTCATTTTGACCTTTATTTGTGCCTTGTTGCAAGATCCGGTGAAATTGTTGTCAGGCTAAGGGTCGGGACCCATTGTGAGGTCCCAACCCGTAGCATTCCAAGTCCCGCGGATTTAGGGTGTTACACGCATTTCCCCTTATTTGACTTTTATATCATCTTTGATTACGTTAATTGCTTTTGGTTAATTGCAATATTTGACAACCTATTATGTGCTTTGTTTCACCTAAGTCCCTGTGGTCGACCCCTAAAATTCTTTTTTTTATTACAATTGACCCGTACACTGCGGGTTCGCATATTTGTTCAAGCATACTTCTTGGGTTATAAATTTTGAAGCTTGCACACACCGTTTGGAGCGAACAAACACTCACCTAAAGGTTCCAAGCCACTACTTGGCATTTTCCCTAAGTTATGCTAGATCCAACCTAGCATGATACTACTAAACATAACTAGGTCGAGGGAAAGGATACTCACAAGACGTCAAAAGCCGGAAGTCGATCAACGGATGTCGACTTGGACTCGTTAGGTCGTTTTCGGGATGCTTCCGAACCTATCACCAAAACTAGACAAATTTAGCTTATACGCTAAATTTGAACGGGAGATTTAACTTATATAAGTCTTAAGGAAAACTCGCTTTCAAAACCAAGGTTAAAACTCGTTAAAACCTTTTTCCGAGGCAATTATACAAATATGGAAATTTTGTCATAAACTGCATTTAATCTTTGAGCCATAAACCGAATTTAATCCAACAAAGGCATAATATATAGTAAATATAAATATAAGAAGATCCCCGTAATTAAAATCCAAGGTTAAAAACCGTTAACATATTTTCCGGACAATTAATCCAATTTCATAAATATGGGTCATATCCTGCAATTAAGTTTTCCGGGCCAAAACTGTAAATAATTTCATAGAGGGTAGATCAGCAATTTCAAAAAATCTGGGTCAAAACTGTAGATACAAAGAAGGGGGTCACATTTGAAATTATCACAAAATGAGGGGTCGATTTTAATAGGTTGGAAGGGTTTCTTTAACCCGATGGATGCAGCAAAAGAGCGCTAGGTTGCGCCGACGGCACATGTGGCTCCAGAAGTTGCAAGAAAAAGGAAAGAGGGCATCAAGGCGGCTTTGGAGACGACGGTGGCGAAGGGGGCTTCGGCGTTGGGTGAATCAGAGGGCGAAGGAAGCAGTGGACCTCACCGGCGACAGTGGCGGCAACCTAGGGTTGCTCCAATTTTTTTTTTTTTTAAGAGGTAATTAGAACACCCAGTTCGATCGGCTTTGCCGATCTACGTCCGGATCGGGTAGTAAATCGTGGCCCATTGTTGGGGGATACCCTCCCAATATTAGTTTTTTCCATACATGCTGCCGGGAGGATTCGAACTCGAATCTCCAGGCTAACCACTTAATGAGTCTAGCACCACATCCCACTAGACCAACTGAGTATTGGTAGGTTGCTCCAATTTTGTGGCTACAGAGAAGCGACGAAGGGGAGAAGGTTGCACTAGCGGCGGCTCCAATGGACGAGGCGACGATAATGGTGGTCCAGTCCTTCTCGTGGTGGTTCTGGCTGGGCGGAGGTAGTTGTAGAGGAGAGCTCGAGAGATGTACTACTCGCTGCAAGAGTGAAGGATGGACGAAGATGGTGGATCCCGAGATGGCCGGCGACAGCAAAGGGAGGCACTGGTTCCTGGCTCCGGCGGGTCCTCCTGGTGACTTCCTGTGATGTTGCAACGGAGAAGGCTCGTTGTGCGAAATAGAAAGGGACGAGGAGAGGTGCAAGTTGTAGCAGCAGGCTTGAGCTGCTTCCTTCGTGAAGATGGTGAGGAGAGATGAGAGGATGGGGTGCTTGCGTGAGACAAGAAAGGAAGCAAAGGTGAGGAGGGCAGAAGAGAGGTCGAGGGGCGAAGAATGGGGGGTCATGTAGTTGGGCAGCATAGGATGCAAAAACAAATTATATAAATAAATCCGATGAAAGAATTCGGAACGGAACTTTCGGAACGGAACTTTCGGATCGGAAACTTTCCGTACTCTTCCGAAAAAATAATTTGCCAAAAATAAATAAATCAAGAATGTGTAAATTACTTGTAAAAGATTAATTTACGACATAAAAATACTCGTAAAAAAATATTTAAGTAAATAAAATATCGATAAAAGCCGGAAAGATAAATATCGCAAACGCGCCTAAAAATTGGGGCGTTACAAATATCATCCTTTTGGATAAAGGCTATGTAAGAGAAAGCTTGAGTCCATGTGTTGTACCCGTCCTTTTGGTTCCCAAAAAGAATAATACATGGAGGATGTGTATTGATTGTAGAGAAATCAATAACATTACTACTAAGTATCGCCATCTCATTCTCCGATTGGACAATATGTTAGATGAGCTTAGTGGATCCATCTTGTTCTCAAAGATTGATCTTAAGAGTGGATATCATCAAATCAGAATGCGGGAAGGAGATGAATGGAAGACGACATTCAAGACTAAGTTTGGTCTATATGATTGGTTAGTTATGCCTTTTGGTTTGACTAATGCTCCTAGAACATTCATGAGGTTGATGAATCATGTGCTACGTCACTAAATTTACAAATTTGTGGTGGTTTACTTTGATGACATCCACATCTATAGTAGATTACTTGAGGAGCATGAAGAGAACTTAAGGGAAGTACTTGAAACTCTTAGAAATGAATCTCTATATGCTAATATCAAGACATGTGAGTTTAACACTAATCAAGTTATTTTTCTTGGTTTTGTAGTGAGTACAATATGTCTAGAAGTAGATGAAGAGAAAATTAAGGCAATCAAAGAGTGGCCAACATCTACATCAATCAGCCATGTTCAAAGCTTTCATGGATTAACTAACTTCTATAGACGTTTTGTACGAGATTTTAGCACTATATCAGCTCCCCTCATGTATTTAACAAAGAAGAAAGTACATTTCGAGTGGGGAGATGCTCAAGAGAAGGCTTTTAAAGAGTTGAAGTGGCGGATGTCTCGTGCACTTCTTCTAGCAATTCCGGACGTCACTAAAGCATTTGAAGTTGAATGTGATGTTTCAGGGATTGGCATTTGAGGAGTGCTCATGCAAGAAGGTAAGTCACTTGCATTCTGTAGTGAGAAATTGAAAGGAACATACTTGAACTACTCGCCTATGATATAGAGTTGTATGCTTTATTTCGAGATTTCAAGACTTGACAACATTATCTTTAGCCTAATGATTTTTTCCTACGTACCGATAATGAGTCCTTGGAGCATTTTAGGAGTCAAGATAAGTTGGATAGGAGACATGGTAAATGAATGGAGTTTATAGAGGTTTTTCCTTATATCATTAAGTATAAGAAAGGAAAGGATAATGTTGTTGTTGATGCCATTTCTAGGAGACATTCTTTGATCACTACTATGGATTCAAGGTTTTAGGTTTATATTACATTAAGAATCTATATTTTGATGATGGTGATTTTGGAGACATCTATAAGCATTTTAGGACTCAAGGTTCTTTAGATAAGTTTTACTTGTTTGAAGGATTTTTATTCAATGTTGATAAAGTGTGTATTCATAGTTGATCCCTTAGGTAATTGCTTGTTGAGGAAGCTCATATGGGCTGATTGATGGAACATTTTGGGAGGGATAAGATGCATCATATGTTACAATCTTATTCTATTTCAGCCTCATATGTTTAAGGATGTAGAGAACATGATTAAGAGATGTCTCGTGTGCTTGAAAACTAAGGCTAGATTGAAGCCTCATGGTTTGTATACCTCTCTTCCTACGCCTACCTCACCTTGGTAAGACATTAATATGGACTTTATTGTAGGGTTACATAGGACTAAGAAGGAGAGAGATTCGATATTTGTGGTTGTAGATCGATTTTCTAAGATGGCTCATTTTATTGCTTGTCATAAGACCGATGATGCTTATAATGTTGTTAACTTGTTCTTTAGGGAAGTTGTTAGAATACATGGAATACCTAGGACTATTGTGAATGATAGGGATGTTAAGTTCCTTAGTTTCTTTTGGAAGACCTTTTGCAAAAGCTAGGAACTAGGTTGTTATTTTCAACTTCTAGTCATCCTCAAACGAATGGTCAAACAAAGGTTACTAATCGGACCTTAACTACCATATTGTGGACTGTTTTGAAGGATAATTTGATGGTTGGGAAGACTTCCTACCTCATGTTGAATTTGCATATAATCGAACCATTTATTTTGCTACTAACCTAACGCCTTTTTAGTGTGTCTATGGGTTGAAACCTTTGACCCCTTTTGATCTTATATTGTTGCCTATAAAGGAGAGAATAGATTTTAATGTAGGAAAACAGGTGGAATTCATCAAGTAATTGCATGAGAAGACACACAAGAGGCTAGAGGAGAAGGGAAAGCTAGTTGCGGATAAGGCTAATAAAAATCGCAAGAAGTTGCTATTCAAGCCAGGAGATCTAATTTGATCTAAGGAAAGGAAAGGAAAGGTTCTCGGAGAAGCAGAAATCAAAGCTTTCACCGCATGGAGATGGACCATTTAAGGTGCTATGTCAGGTTGACAATAACAGTTATGTGTTGGAGCTTCCGGAGGAGTATGGCGTGAGTCCTACCTTCAATGTAAGAGACTTGAGTTCTTATATGACTAGTGATGTTTCGAGGACGCATCCTTTTTAAGAAGGAGTGTTGATGAGGGACCATCCCCAACACCTCCTACTTTACATGGACACATCACTAGATCGAGAGCAAGAACATTGAAGGAGAATGAGTTTACATCATCCACAAGTCCTATCATGGAAGGATCTATTACTAGATCAAGAGTTATTCAAGAAGAGGTTTCTAGCTTGTTGACATTATTAGCTTCTAAGAAGACCATTGGTGATCTATTTGTGTCTAAGTCTTCATTAGTCACATTGATGTCCATTGTGGAGGATCCATACATATGTGAAGATGATGAAGGAAGAACTTAGTCGAGATTTTCGTTAATCTAGATGAGATTTTAGTTAGTTTATTTTATTACCTTTAAAGCTCTAAACATTCTAAAGTTTTCTTTTATTCTATATTTTGTAGGATTATTTTATTCTTTTACTTCTTAGGAATTTAGGCTATTTAAGGACACCTAGGGCTGAGATATTAGGGAGTTTTGATATTTGAAGTTTCTTCCACAATATTGTAAGATACTCGTTACTTCGTTTATAAAGTTTTCATTTATTCATTCCTATTCAATCACAAAAGGAGCATTTGATTGAATCGTTGTGAGTCCTTGCTAGATTGTTCTTGTGTGCGTTAATCTTCTTTAAGGTTGTTGCTCCTAGTCAATTCTAGTCCCTTCTTGTGTTTATCTCAATTTGAAGACTTGTGTAAGGTTGAAGAAGGAAAGGTTAAGGTAATTCATTCTTCGGGTTTTGATCCAATTGATCAAGGTTTTTGCAAGTATATCTTGGTTCTTATCTTTCTATATTTTTATCCAATTCGTTCCATAGTCATCTTTTTAATCTTACCATTCAAATCCATACAATTCACATTCTTATTCTTTGAGTTCATAAATCTCAACATAACCATTACTGATCTCGCCCGAGATTTGATGCCGAGACATTCAAAGGTCGAAACTTTTGTGGAATTCAATCTAGATCTGTCAATTGCAGCCTCAACCCCACATCAGTACGATCTTTAGAATTTGATTCAAATATATATTTCTTTTTCACTTCTCTTTAACACTGACATTCAACCTTCCCTACATGTCATATGTACTCCCCAACCCCCTAATTTTAGCATATAAATGCCATAACTTTTAAATATACTTTCGATACGATTGTTTCATGGTTAAGTAAGTAGTTTTCCTTCGAGACTGGGGCAAGAGAAAGGGAAGACGGATGAGAAACATCCCTTCCGGAATGACTGCTCACCTCGGAGCACTCAACTTACCCTTAGTTTTCAATTCAGATAAGTTGGAATTATATTCTATGAGGCTTGCATTAGGATTCAATTTTTTTTTTTTATAAAAATCAATTCCCTCGTACAAGTTCTCTCCCATAGGGAACCCGGATTAAAGATCTGAAGAATTTCTTCCGCGCACTAATGGATGTAGTCTTATACTTTTTTTACAGTACCCGACATGTTGATATTTGGTGTCTAAGTGTTGTACTAGATCAGGAACATTTGGACCATTATTAGGTTGCTTTTTTTTTATGAATATTAAGTTTTAACATTTTGTTGAGGATCATAATGTGAAAACTCGCAAAGCGATTAAACTAAAAGAATGAAATACAAACTCATAATCATGCTTATTCCATTGAAATTACATATATATATAAGGGTGAAGTAATATGCAGAGAAAAGAAAGGATAAACAATGCACTAATTACATAATATTTAGTTCCCTTGTAGGTGCAAGCTAAAGAGTAAAATAAATATATACAACATAATTAGAGGGATAATGTAATGTATTACTCTCCCTCAAGTTGCCCCATGAATATAATGAATACCCAACTTGCAGAGTAAAAATGAAATTGATGATGACTAAGTGTCTTGATAAATACTAAATATATCCGCCAATTAGCTGAAGGATCAGTTTTGGGTGGTCTTGATTGAGCCATTTTGGACTTGGTCACGGATGATGTGATAATCCACTTCAATGTGTTTTGTTCGTAAGTGGAATATTGGATTTGAAGCGATATGAAGGGCGGTTTGTTTATCACAAAATAGAGACATGGGTTGATGATGGTTGACGCGTAGGGACTTAAGGAGCACTTTGAGTCATATGAGTTCACAAGTGGTGGAGGTTATTGCCCAATATTCTACTTCCGTTAATGAACAAGATATGGTGGACTACTTCTTTGTCTTCCAAGAAATGGGAGACTCACCAATCATAATAAAATAATCAGTCAAAGAACGACATGTTAAAGAACATATGACATAGTCAGAATCACAATAAGCGTTAAGTTGTAATAAAATTTTGTTCGATAAAAAAGTATCTTGATCCAGTGAACCTTTTAAGATATCGTAGAACACGTAAAACAATAGTCTAGGAGCATCAATTGGAGACTGAAGAAACTATGCAAGGATGTGGACATAATAACTAATCTCCGGCCGGGCTATAGTGAGGTAGATTAGGCGCCCGATAAGACGACAATACTGTTCCGGATCCGAGAAAGGCCGACTGGGGGTGAGGACGAGCATGCGGTTGGGTTCAATCGAGAATGTAGTAGGTTTGGTGGCAAGTTGTCCAGCTTCATGAAAGATGTCGAGAGTGTATTTGTGTTGGGATAGAAGAAGACCCATAGAAGATACTTTAATTTATATCCCAAGAAAATAGGGTTGAAGACTAGTAAATGTCAAACCATTGTCACTTCGTGAAAAATCGTCAACTAAGGACCCATGTATCGTAGTATATAAAATCAAAACTAGATGTAGCGTGAGATTCACTTAACGAAAAAGACAAACGAGTTTCTTTAGCTCGGAAAAAAAATATCACAAGGCATATGTTTTTGTTTATTGAAATCAAAACTAGTAACAACGGGAAATGAAATAATAGACAAATAAGTTGGATCTCCGAGATGCATGTGCCAAAGAGCAAAAGGAGAAGTATTGAGATGACTTTAGTAGGGATTCACCACCCAACATCTGTATTAGAATGAATTTAGTGTTTGAATCATAACAAAATAATTTGGATCAAAATCATGTTTCCTAAGCAATTAGATATGTAATATTAATCTCTATCGGTTGTGCTTGACACTCAAATTTTGCTCATTTCCTTTCTTATTATGTTGTATGTCTATAGATTTCAGTATTATTCTAACTCTACCTATAGTTACAGCTCCTTCCACGTCACTTTGTCGTCTTCTACAAAACACTCCCCTCATATATTCTCTTGTCAAATTCACAAGTACTTCTTACCCTTTTTAGCTTCAACTAATAGCCTCTAGGGCATTCATTCATTGAAAGCTCAATTGGTTTCTTTTTCTGGTTGGATATTCTCTTGTCAGATTCATGTACTTCGTCCCTTCTCATTTCTCATTTATTTATGTGAATTATTACTAGTTTCGTACAAGCAATTGGGTTTCCTTTTTTGGTTTTAACTAAGCTTCTGGAGGCTCTTTCACATGGGTGATTTAGTTCTTTCCATTTATTATCATGTGCAAGTTGGATTCTAAATGACTTGTTATTGTTGCTTTCTATCTTGTCAAGTATGATGTTGATTATGTTTCCTAAGCAACTAGATTTTGGGTATACATCAATGACTTGTTATTGTTGTTTTCCTTAGTATTGGTTACTACCTTGGTTCATGTGAAGTAACATGACCATTCTTCAAAATGCTTGTTTTGATTAGTATATATTCTTCAAAATGTTTGATTTTTATTGTGAAATGGGCTTGTGGCTAGTTATCCATGTTTTGATGATAACTCCACCTTGATTATATAATTGAATATGTGATGATGGAAGACCGAACATTATGAGCGGTTTATTAACTACCAAATATCGATTATATTTCTAGATTGTATGGTTTGATTTTTGTTTTTGTTAAATATGTGCAGGCCTTGAAAAGCATTTCAAAGGACGAACAGAGACCTTGAAACATGTTACAAGGGACAAGCACTTAGATATTGAAAAGAAGTTCAAGGATTCAACACGGAGGCCTTGAAACACATTTCAAGGGATAAAAGTTGAGGCCTTGAAAAGTGATACAAAGGATACATCGGCTGGAAGCTTTTCAAAATCAAGATTCAATCTCAACAACCAAATCTACCAAGGATCAAGAGAAGATCTTCAAACAAGATATCAAGAGAAGATCTCGGCCAACTCAAGATACAAGATCTCCAAAGGATTTTGGAGAGAAGATATCGACCCAACAAAAAGATCTTGTAAAGATCTTAACCGACGCAATATTGGAAGATCTCCTCCCACGGATCTCATATTGAAGGAAGATCTTCAACGGCTCTCAAAGAGATATCTTCAAACAAAGATCCTCAAACAACTTAGAAGATCTCGGAGCTTGAAACAAGGACTTCAACGACAAGATCTTCAACGACTCTTTCAAGAGAAGATCTCGAAGAAGAAGAAGACTCTCAACATGCGTCAAGGAGATGAAGAAGATAGAAGATCTTACAACAGCTACTTCATCTCAAACTAACACCGTTTTCCATGGAGAAAGAAGAACCTCACAACGGTCCTCTTTACAACGGCTAGAAGTTCTCCATCGAAGACTATAAATGAAGATGGCGATTGAAGAGAACAATAACATGCTTACACGAAAATATCTAAGTCTTCAAGCGATTAAAACATCTTCATTCCAAAAGTTTTTCTTCCTTTTAGTTTACAAAAGCTTACATCCCTAGAGAGAGAAAAACACGAGAGCTTTATTGAAATATCTAGAGAGTGTTATACTAGAGTGTGTGTTACTCTGCAAAGTAACTAGACTATTATTGTTAGGTTAAGAGTTGGAACTAGATCGTACCATTGGCTACAGTGACAAAAGAAAGAGATTTCTTCTAGGTTGTATCTAGGACTCTTTGAAGCATATAATAGATAGTTAGATCCTACGGGCAAAGAAACCCTAGGACGGAGACGTAGGCTGTTAGAGCTGAACTTCGTAAACATATCACCGTGCCGATATTTTCTTTCCGCACATTTCTTGCCTAATTGTGACTAACGTTGTTTTGCAGGTTTTCGGAGTCAAGGCCTTAAAATTACTTTCAAAGCCCTTGAAAACCAATTATGTCACAAAGAGCACAAATCGACATCAAGGCCTTGAAATCAGTTTCAAAGCCTTGAGATAGTTTTTTGCGAAAACTTCTCATACTCTATTCAACCCCCTTCTAGAGTATTTATATCCTTTATATTCACCTATATAGTTCTTCATACACAATTAGGGATCAAACAAATCAGGATGATGTGAAGTTGAGTTGTTTTTTTAGTATTGATCATTTTCTATATTTTCTTGCACGATGATGTCGGATGACTGAAGTTGTGACAGTGGAGAACCCATATATTACTTTTGGAAACATGAGATATCAATACCAAAGGATAATCTTGTTGAAGATGAGATGTTAATGTACTATCTTGATGATAGTAAATCATCCAATGCATTACGAGACTTCGTGGATGCTTTAAGGAAATATAAAAAAATAATTGCAATACGAAGTTCGCATAGTATGATTGAGGAAAATGGAAAAGTCTGTTGATGTGGAAACATTACAAGAAGAACTTAGTCAAGTGAAAGAGCTGAACAAGCAAGTCAAGTCTGAATAAATAAATGCGTTCGTTTTGTGGGTTATTTACCGGGTTGTACTTTTCTCATATGTTATGTATTAGTCTTTTGATTGTTTAAGAAACTTCCCAATTTAGCTTTTAATATTGTACTCGTGTGCATTATCGACGAGTGGCAATGTTAACTTTATTTTTCATGAATGGAACTACTTTAGTATAATAAAATGACCGTACTTGTAATCTTAAAAAAAATCTTTCCAATGTAGCTTATAAATATTCAAAGTGTCTCCATATAACGCCAACATCCGCTACTAAATTTTAACAAAAGTGGGAAAATACTCATAAAACTACCATTCTTATAAACTACGCATTTCTTATTGTGTTCAATATTGCAGTAGCAATCCGATCACGAATATGGACCATTCCTCTATCATTCGTAAAGTTGTTCTCAACATCTTCTACACCCTCTTCGTTTATCATCGGTGGTTGTTATTCATCTTCAAATAAGTCATCGTACCTAGAGTACAAGCGAATAAATTTGTGGAGGGCGAAACAAGCAAGATGAATGTCAACTTCTGCGTGTATTGGGTTACATGACATGATAACTAAAATTTTCCATCTCTTCTTGAGGATTTCGAAATACCCTTCAATACAACTTCTAAGAGAAGAGTGTGCCCGGTTGAACGCTTGCTTCTTGTTGTTTGATGACTCATTATCAAATTTATTCAAGTGATGCTTTGTCTTTGAGTAAGGAACTTGAAATCTTGGCATATCTGCATAACCTTTATCACAAACGTAATACTTGTTGGCAAGAGAAAGAGTAAATTGTATGTTTGGGTTGCAGATAGAATAACCTAGAACATTTACGTTATGTGCCAACCCTTTCCATCCAAACAACACAAACGTGCAACATGCTAGAATCACAATCTGTAGGGACACTAAATGTCATTGTGTGTTTGCGACCAATGAATGGGCCTTGCGACTCTACGAGGATGCATGCACTAATATGTACCATATAGACAACCAATGCAATCTTGAGTACCAACACTATACTATTTCATTCAATACTCATAACATGTTAATCCTTAAAATAAAATGTAATTATACTGGGAAATAATCCTTGTATCTCGGATCTGCAGCAATATGAGATGGTTTCCTAAAAAAATTAGGATTCCTTGGTCGGATTATGTCACTTGCTAGTCGATGGAGTCCATAAATCTCAACATAACCATTACTGATCTCGCCCGAGATTTGATGCCGAGACATTCAAAGGTCGAAACTTTTGTGGAATTCAATCTAGATCTGTCAATTGCAGCCTCAACCCCACATCAGTACGATCTTTAGAATTTGATTCAAATATATATTTCTTTTTCACTTCTCTTTAACACTGACATTCAACCTTCCCTACATGTCATATGTACTCCCCAACCCCCTAATTTTAGCATATAAATGCCATAACTTTTAAATATACTTTCGATACGATTGTTTCATGGTTAAGTAAGTAGTTTTCCTTCGAGACTGGGGCAAGAGAAAGGGAAGACGGATGAGAAACATCCCTTCCGGAATGACTGCTCACCTCGGAGCACTCAACTTACCCTTAGTTTTCAATTCAGATAAGTTGGAATTATATTCTATGAGGCTTGCATTAGGATTCAATTTTTTTTTTTTATAAAAATCAATTCCCTCGTACAAGTTCTCTCCCATAGGGAACCCGGATTAAAGATCTGAAGAATTTCTTCCGCGCACTAATGGATGTAGTCTTATACTTTTTTTACAGTACCCGACATGTTGATATTTGGTGTCTAAGTGTTGTACTAGATCAGGAACATTTGGACCATTATTAGGTTGCTTTTTTTTTATGAATATTAAGTTTTAACATTTTGTTGAGGATCATAATGTGAAAACTCGCAAAGCGATTAAACTAAAAGAATGAAATACAAACTCATAATCATGCTTATTCCATTGAAATTACATATATATATAAGGGTAAAGTAATATGCAGAGAAAAGAAAGGATAAACAATGCACTAATTACATAATATTTAGTTCCCTTGTAGGTGCAAGCTAAAGAGTAAAATAAATATATACAACATAATTAGAGGGATAATGTAATGTATTACTCTCCCTCAAGTTGCCCCATGAATATAATGAATACCCAACTTGCAGAGTAAAAATGAAATTGATGATGACTAAGTGTCTTGATAAATACTAAATATATCCGCCAATTAGCTGAAGGATCAGTTTTGGGTGGTCTTGATTGAGCCATTTTGGACTTGGTCACGGATGATGTGATAATCCACTTCAATGTGTTTTGTTCGTAAGTGGAATATTGGATTTGAAGCGATATGAAGGGCGGTTTGTTTATCACAAAATAGAGACATGGGTTGATGATGGTTGACGCGTAGGGACTTAAGGAGCACTTTGAGTCATATGAGTTCACAAGTGGTGGAGGTTATTGCCCAATATTCTACTTCCGTTAATGAACAAGATATGGTGGACTACTTCTTTGTCTTCCAAGAAATGGGAGACTCACCAATCATAATAAAATAATCAGTCAAAGAACGACATGTTAAAGAACATATGACATAGTCAGAATCACAATAAGCGTTAAGTTGTAATAAAATTTTGTTCGATAAAAAAGTATCTTGATCCAGTGAACCTTTTAAGATATCGTAGAACACGTAAAACAATAGTCTAGGAGCATCAATTGGAGACTGAAGAAACTATGCAAGGATGTGGACATAATAACTAATCTCCGGCCGGGCTATAGTGAGGTAGATTAGGCGCCCGATAAGACGACAATACTGTTCCGGATCCGAGAAAGGCCGACTGGGGGTGAGGACGAGCATGCGGTTGGGTTCAATCGAGAATGTAGTAGGTTTGGTGGCAAGTTGTCCAGCTTCATGAAAGATGTCGAGAGTGTATTTGTGTTGGGATAGAAGAAGACCCATAGAAGATACTTTAATTTATATCCCAAGAAAATAGGGTTGAAGACTAGTAAATGTCAAACCATTGTCACTTCGTGAAAAATCGTCAACTAAGGACCCATGTATCGTAGTATATAAAATCAAAACTAGATGTAGCGTGAGATTCACTTAACGAAAAAGACAAACGAGTTTCTTTAGCTCGGAAAAAAAATATCACAAGGCATATGTTTTTGTTTATTGAAATCAAAACTAGTAACAACGGGAAATGAAATAATAGACAAATAAGTTGGATCTCCGAGATGCATGTGCCAAAGAGCAAAAGGAGAAGTATTGAGATGACTTTAGTAGGGATTCACCACCCAACATCTGTATTAGAATGAATTTAGTGTTTGAATCATAACAAAATAATTTGGATCAAAATCATGTTTCCTAAGCAATTAGATATGTAATATTAATCTCTATCGGCTGTGCTTGACACTCAAATTTTGCTCATTTCCTTTCTTATTATGTTGTATGTCTATAGATTTCAGTATTATTCTAACTCTACCTATAGTTACAGCTCCTTCCACGTCACTTTGTCGTCTTCTACAAAACACTCCCCTCATATATTCTCTTGTCAAATTCACAAGTACTTCTTACCCTTTTTAGCTTCAACTAATAGCCTCTAGGGCATTCATTCATTGAAAGCTCAATTGGTTTCTTTTTCTGGTTGGATATTCTCTTGTCAGATTCATGTACTTCGTCCCTTCTCATTTCTCATTTATTTATGTGAATTATTACTAGTTTCGTACAAGCAATTGGGTTTCCTTTTTTGGTTTTAACTAAGCTTCTGGAGGCTCTTTCATATGGGTGATTTAGTTCTTTCCATTTATTATCATGTGCAAGTTGGATTCTAAATGACTTGTTATTGTTGCTTTCTATCTTGTCAAGTATGATGTTGATTATGTTTCCTAAGCAACTAGATTTTGGGTATACATCAATGACTTGTTATTGTTGTTTTCCTTAGTATTGGTTACTACCTTGGTTCATGTGAAGTAACATGACCATTCTTCAAAATGCTTGTTTTGATTAGTATATATTCTTCAAAATGTTTGATTTTTATTGTGAAATGGGCTTGTGGCTAGTTATCCATGTTTTGATGATAACTCCACCTTGATTATATAATTGAATATGTGATGATGGAAGACCGAACATTATGAGCGGTTTATTAACTACCAAATATCGATTATATTTCTAGATTGTATGGTTTGATTTTTGTTTTTGTTAAATATGTGCAGGCCTTGAAAAGCATTTCAAAGGACGAACAGAGACCTTGAAACATGTTACAAGGGACAAGCACTTAGATATTGAAAAGAAGTTCAAGGATTCAACACGGAGGCCTTGAAACACATTTCAAGGGATAAAAGTTGAGGCCTTGAAAAGTGATACAAAGGATACATCGGCTGGAAGCTTTTCAAAATCAAGATTCAATCTCAACAACCAAATCTACCAAGGATCAAGAGAAGATCTTCAAACAAGATATCAAGAGAAGATCTCGGCCAACTCAAGATACAAGATCTCCAAAGGATTTTGGAGAGAAGATATCGACCCAACAAAAAGATCTTGTAAAGATCTTAACCGACGCAATATTGGAAGATCTCCTCCCACGGATCTCATATTGAAGGAAGATCTTCAACGGCTCTCAAAGAGATATCTTCAAACAAAGATCCTCAAACAACTTAGAAGATCTCGGAGCTTGAAACAAGGACTTCAACGACAAGATCTTCAACGACTCTTTCAAGAGAAGATCTCGAAGAAGAAGAAGACTCTCAACGTGCGTCAAGGAGATGAAGAAGATAGAAGATCTTACAACAGCTACTTCATCTCAAACTAACACCGTTTTCCATGGAGAAAGAAGAACCTCACAACGGTCCTCTTTACAACGGCTAGAAGTTCTCCATCGAAGACTATAAATGAAGATGGCGATTGAAGAGAACAATAACATGCTTACACGAAAATATCTAAGTCTTCAAGCGATTAAAACATCTTCATTCCAAAAGTTTTTCTTCCTTTTAGTTTACAAAAGCTTACATCCCTAGAGAGAGAAAAACACGAGAGCTTTATTGAAATATCTAGAGAGTGTTATACTAGAGTGTGTGTTACTCTGCAAAGTAACTAGACTATTATTGTTAGGTTAAGAGTTGGAACTAGATCGTACCATTGGCTACAGTGACAAAAGAAAGAGATTTCTTCTAGGTTGTATCTAGGACTCTTTGAAGCATATAATAGATAGTTAGATCCTACGGGCAAAGAAACCCTAGGACGGAGACGTAGGCTGTTAGAGCTGAACTTCGTAAACATATCACCGTGCCGATATTTTCTTTCCGCACATTTCTTGCCTAATTGTGACTAACGTTGTTTTGCAGGTTTTCGGAGTCAAGGCCTTAAAATTACTTTCAAAGCCCTTGAAAACCAATTATGTCACAAAGAGCACAAATCGACATCAAGGCCTTGAAATCAGTTTCAAAGCCTTGAGATAGTTTTTTGCGAAAACTTCTCATACTCTATTCAACCCCCTTCTAGAGTATTTATATCCTTTATATTCACCTATATAGTTCTTCATACACAATTAGGGATCAAACAAATCAGGATGATGTGAAGTTGAGTTGTTTTTTTAGTATTGATCATTTTCTATATTTTCTTGCACGATGATGTCGGATGACTGAAGTTGTGACAGTGGAGAACCCATATATTACTTTTGGAAACATGAGATATCAATACCAAAGGATAATCTTGTTGAAGATGAGATGTTAATGTACTATCTTGATGATAGTAAATCATCCAATGCATTACGAGACTTCGTGGATGCTTTAAGGAAATATAAAAAAATAATTGCAATACGAAGTTCGCATAGTATGATTGAGGAAAATGGAAAAGTCTGTTGATGTGGAAACATTACAAGAAGAACTTAGTCAAGTGAAAGAGCTGAACAAGCAAGTCAAGTCTGAATAAATAAATGCGTTCGTTTTGTGGGTTATTTACCGGGTTGTACTTTTCTCATATGTTATGTATTAGTCTTTTGATTGTTTAAGAAACTTCCCAATTTAGCTTTTAATATTGTACTCGTGTGCATTATCGACGAGTGGCAATGTTAACTTTATTTTTCATGAATGGAACTACTTTAGTATAATAAAATGACCGTACTTGTAATCTTAAAAAAAATCTTTCCAATGTAGCTTATAAATATTCAAAGTGTCTCCATATAACGCCAACATCCGCTACTAAATTTTAACAAAAGTGGGAAAATACTCATAAAACTACCATTCTTATAAACTACGCATTTCTTATTGTGTTCAATATTGCAGTAGCAATCCGATCACGAATATGGACCATTCCTCTATCATTCGTAAAGTTGTTCTCAACATCTTCTACACCCTCTTCGTTTATCATCGGTGGTTGTTATTCATCTTCAAATAAGTCATCGTACCTAGAGTACAAGCGAATAAATTTGTGGAGGGCGAAACAAGCAAGATGAATGTCAACTTCTGCGTGTATTGGGTTACATGACATGATAACTAAAATTTTCCATCTCTTCTTGAGGATTTCGAAATACCCTTCAATACAACTTCTAAGAGAAGAGTGTGCCCGGTTGAACGCTTGCTTCTTGTTGTTTGATGACTCATTATCAAATTTATTCAAGTGATGCTTTGTCTTTGAGTAAGGAACTTGAAATCTTGGCATATCTGCATAACCTTTATCACAAACGTAATACTTGTTGGCAAGAGAAAGAGTAAATTGTATGTTTGGGTTGCAGATAGAATAATCTAGAACATTTACGTTATGTGCCAACCCTTTCCATCCAAACAACACAAACGTGCAACATGCTAGAATCACAATCTGTAGGGACACTAAATGTCATTGTGTGTTTGCGACCAATGAATGGGCCTTGCGACTCTACGAGGATGCATGCACTAATATGTACCATATAGACAACCAATGCAATCTTGAGTACCAACACTATACTATTTCATTCAATACTCATAACATGTTAATCCTTAAAATAAAATGTAATTATACTGGGAAATAATCCTTGTATCTCGGATCTGCAGCAATATGAGATGGTTTCCTAAAAAAATTAGGATTCCTTGGTCGGATTATGTCACTTGCTAGTCGATGGAGTCCATTCCCACACCAAGTAAAGGAGTTTACTACGTCGTGGAATGCTCGATGGACGGTCTCCATCGACCGTTGAAAGTGCTCAGCAACAACGCAAACCGAGGCTCCTTGAAGATTGAGACTTCTCTTAATGGGGTAAGACCGTAATTTTCTTCTAACTCGTTGCACAAATGTTCTCCACTTACGTGCGTGCAAATAAGCTTTAAATTTATAAAACTAGAACCAAGCAAGCGAACCCGCAGTGTACGGATCGGCGTAGTAAAGCAAGAATTCCAGAGTATCGAACACAGGGATTTGGGGGGAACAAATTCAGTTGTAAAGTTGTCAAGCAAGTAAAAGGGTAAGCTTTGCAAATATATTGGGAAAACAGCAACCCTAAAGATCCAGGTATCTAACTGTGGCAATCGATTCAAGATATACTAAAGAACCAAGGACAGAGTTAAGAGTTGCAAAGGTATACTAAGGTAAAGCAATGTACGGTGAAGTTCCAAGGCTTTACATGACTTATCTAAAGACACTCTCAATAAAGGTTGTTGAGGCTTCAGTATTGAAAGGATCTAAAGACAAGAGTTAATCTCAAATACCCAAACTTGTAATCCAAGGATCAAAACTAACTAAACCGATTAAGGTTGTGACACTCGAAATCGAAGTAGAGGTTGTTGAGGCTTCACTACTACCTAGAAAAGGCAAACTTAGACTAGATTAAAGCTAATCTTTAACCTTGGATCAAAGTAAAAACAAAGTTCGTAAACTGGTGTAAATTACGGGCAGATCTTGAGTTCCACGGCCGTGGAACCTCAAGAACAGACCGTGATTTTGGTTCGTCGGCGAATCTCTCTAACTCTCAGGGTCCAATCTGTTTACGATCGATCTATCATCATCTATACCACAACTATCAACCCTTCACCTTAGAATTGCTAAAGGGTTTTAGCCAATAACTGTCATTATAATATCAAAATCAAGTTTAAGAAGAATGAAAGATGAAAACCTTCGAAACCCTTCAATAGAACTCAATTCAATCTCAAATCCACACGCAAGGGAATAATGTATATCAGATTTGGAAAACAAACACAAATCAATAACAATCCTTGATAAAAACGAAGAACGGGATGCCAATCCGTCTTCAAATCAAACCTAAGGACAAAAGGCGTACTGCCACAAGCAACTTCCAAATCTTCAAACCCTCGCGAATCACGTTTGCAATTGCAAATCTCCGGACGTCCAATGCAGCCCTAAGCACGTGTAAGCCGAAGTTCCGAAATCTCTCTCCTCCACCCCTTTTATAAGGAAGGGTAAAATAACCTTCCGGGCCATATGCGTAAATGATGTGTCAATATTTTATTCGCCAAAAGATCGCCTAAATCACGGTCTCCTGGAGTTCCAAGACCGTGGTTTAGAGCGTGGAAGAGGATTACGGTTCTTCATGATTTCCACGACCGTACATTATACCGTGTAACTTTCTAGAATACTCCACGTTCATGTTGCCAAGATCCACGGCCATGGTTTTGGGCGTGGACTTCTCTACGACCGTATTTTAGAGCATGGAAGTGTAAATTGCTTGTGGTTTCTTTGTGTCGTGCCATTCCTCATCCTATCATCTCCCTTAGCTTCTTTGATGTGTCCTTAATCCTCGGATGTGCTCAAATCTTCTTCTTTCTCTCTCAATTGGTTCGGTTTTAGCTCTTATTCACCTATAATCAACACAAAGCTTATGTAGACCTCTATATTGACAATATAGACAAACTAGCTAATAATTGCTTCAATGTCTTATCAATGAACACTATAATGGATGAAAAACAACTAGAAAAAGTGCCTAGAATATCGCAATATTTCATGCTAACAAAATATCCCATACTTGCCACTTGCTTGTCCCCAAGCAAGGTCTTTCAAAAGCTTTAGAACTAAAGTTAGGATGAAATATGCATGCAATCTCAAAAACAAAACATCTTTTAGGTAAATGTGCTTCTAGTCAATAGATCATTCTCAAACCTTGCTTCATTCATTCATGAGATGCTCATATACATAACCAAAGAATAAAGAGGAAAGAAATATCATGAATTGATCAAACTTCGTAAGCATCATAACCTTCAAACATTATCAAAATTAATCATAAGAAACTTCAATTTAGATCACCAAGCCAAATAACACTCTTTTGATCTTAAGGACTTCCAAATAAGGTCTAGAATGTGGAAGGGAGGGAAAACTTATAAAGGATGTGGTGTATGAATCCGGGAAAGTGGACACTAACTCTTTTCTTTTCTTTTTTTGATTTTGCAACACCATCCACTTAGAGCTTTGCTCTCTTCTTTTCACATCATTTTTCGACTTTACTTTTGGAGTTATGGACAGAGGTGCACAAAAACCGAAGCCTAGGAGATTGGCGTTTCTCAATTTTTGCGAGATGCCTCAAACCCTTGATGCACATACCATAATCCGTTAGGAATATCGCTCAATCCGACTTTGGCAAGACACAAACACCCGGCTATGTGAATGGTGCCGAGTTACTCATCGTCATGATTGACTTCCCCAAACCTACAACTTTTTCTATTCTTTGAATGCAAAATTTTGCTTTCATGGCCCTCCCACATCAAACATGCCAAAATTCAACTCCTCCAAATTCCCGGATAGGTAAGGGAGGCAATTATTTCATTGAGGGGCTAAATGATCAAAGAAAGAAGAAAGAAAATCAAATTGCCTTAATCATTTCAAAAAGAAGTATAAGAACTTATCATGTGATTTCAACCTTGATTTCTCAATATGATTTAGATAAAACTCTTCACATTATGAAACTTGCAAGAAAGGAATAATCAGCACATTCAATTTCTTTTCAATTCATTATTCGTTTAGGCATACAATTGTCATCAAAAACTCAATTCACAAGTAGTGATTATCATAGAAATCATCTCAATTCTTAGAAGCACAAAATTTTCAAAAATTTTCAATTTTTATGGGTTTTTCAAAAGCTTTTTCATGCAATGCGATAATGAAACGTGTGAAAATGGAATGAAACATGCAAAGTGTTCTCAATCAAGACAAGCAAAGTGAGTAGAGTTATTACAAACGATAGTCGCACCCCACCCCATACTTGAGACAAACATTGTCCCTAATGTTCAAAAAGAAATAAAGAAAAGAAAGAAAGAAAATGAACTCACAAGACGGCGGTGGAGTGGCTAATGCTGTCAATCATCCATGGTCATCACTGAGGAGCTGGTGGTGGTGGAAACGGGAAGAAGCTGGAGTCGAAGTTCCGCCCAAACTGCTGGCGGTAGATGTCCCTCATCATCCTATTGTGCTCGTCGGCTCGGACATCTCTAGCATCCTGCCGGACCTCCAAAGCTCCTACTCTCCTGGAGAGGTCGGTAGCCCAATTTGGAAGCTTCTCGTACCATCCGGGTGCCTGGTTGTACCAATCTGGAGCATCCGATGGTGCTGGTGCAAACGGTGGTTGTGCATACCAAGTCGGTGGAGCTCCCATCCACTCCGGTTGTGTCCTATACCAATCGGGAGGGGTCGCCATCCATGTCGGCCTCTTACTCACGCTGGCACGGCGAGTGGAAGAACCGGAAGGTCTAGTAGGGCGGGGAGACTGTCTAGGGAGGTCGGGAAATGTGTTCGGCTGATCCGGAAAAGTACCAAAGTCGTGCTCCTCACCTCCTCCCTCAAAACTGTCATCTCCTCCTCTCTCCTCCTCCTCAGCTGGAGCCGGTACCTCATCAGGGACGTAAGGAGGTGCTACCAATCTATTCGCATGCATAGCAGCGAATGCCTCCTTCCAATTATGGCGTCCAGCCATAATGGAATACTCGGGAAGCTATGCAACACCTCTACCTCCTCTATCCTCCCAAGGCATGGCAGCAGTAGATGGACCTCTATGCCTAGGAAAGATCAAACCTCTAGTCATGAGGCTCTGAAGTCCTAATGGTCTAGCTGCTATCCTAGTACATGCAGAAAAATCAATCCCCAACTGTCTAGCAATGTGGGTGACCATCACACCATATCCGATATTGTCAGCCCTCTTGTTCTTTAGCTTACTCATGGTAGAAGCTAAGAGGGTGGCATAGTCAGCAGGTCTACCGTGCAGCATGCAATACAACAAAAACAACTCATCAGTCTTGATCTTCTGAGGAGTCTCAGTCCTAGGGAAGAGACACTCAGAAAGTACTCGGTGAGATATCTTCAAGGCTAAGTGATAGATAAGCTTAGCCTTGTTATCAGCAGGTTGCCAGCGGTCCTCACTAGCATATATCACAGCAATGTCCTCCCAGAAATCCTTAGCGTATACACCGCTAGGAAAACGACCATTAAAGGTCTCATGGAACCCAAAGAAGGCTCCAAACTCTAGGATTGATAACTCATAGTTCCTCTCCATCAGCCGAAAAGAAATTGTCCTATCCATGTGACTGTGCTCAAAAGAGATCACAAACTCTCTAGTGATCTCCTCATATGCATCTTCCCGAATGGCGGAGAAGATGATCAAGCTTGCCCTATCTAACAACCATGTAAGGTCACCCACCACATTCAGTGGCTCTAAATCCTCAAGAAGCAAATAACGTGGTCCTATGACCGGTCTCTTCGCGATCCTTTCTAAGGTATCGAGGTAATCATCATGGATCTTTGGAATTCTAGGGGGTGGGGGTGATGGTGGCTCACTAGGGGGTACCTGGGAGGAGGAGGAAGCATCCCCTTTCCTCTTCTTGGTTCTAGCAGACATTCTCTTAACCAAATCCATCTCAGTCGAAAAATTACGGCATGTTCTTGGTTTCCACGACCGTGGAATGCCCAGTGACCATGGTTCGGCTCTGAATTTCTCAAAACGCAATCAATCAACACCAAACTCACCAGACAACAGCCCTAGACTAATTCCAATCCAATTCCAATCAGTTCTCCTAAAAACTCTTGTGAAAATTTAGCCAAATTGACAAAGTAAAGAAAGAGGGAAAAACCTAGGTTTTGGATTTTTAAAATCCAAAATCCGTCTTCTCCAGCGATTGTCCACTCGATTTGTTGCTTGGATCTTGTAGATGGTTGAATTTGCTTCACTTTGGGTTCAAGAATCACTCGAAACGATTAAAGAACGAAGATTTGAGAGAAGGGGGTCGTTTTCGGCGATTTTGGGGCGTGGAATTGGGTATTGCGGTGTTCTTTGTGAAGGAATGTGGTTTATATAGTGGCCGTAAAATTTTTGGAAAATTACGGTCACTCGAGGGTTTCCACGGCCGTGGTTTTGTATAGAACCGTGGTTTTGGTGATTTTTCTCAGGCTTTTACAAATTACGGTGTCAGAGGGTTCCACGACCGTGGTTTTGACCGTGGAACTCTCTGTAATGTGCCAAAATCCAAGTTTCGTCAACTTTCTCCAACTTTTCCTTCTTCCTTGCCTGTTCCATTGCTCCTACATCCAAAAACACGAACATACCGGAAGGTATCGAAGGCAAAACAAAACAAAAACGTCTAAACTACTATAATCTACGAATTAAAAACAAAAACATAAGTGCAATACCTTGGGTTGCCTCCCAAGAAGCACTTGTTTGAGGTTTGTAGTTAGACCGTACTTGCACCTATTCAAGTGCGGTAGGTGCGAACTCTTCAGCTTGGAGTTCCGATGAGTACTTCTTGAGTCGTTGACCATTCACCTTAAAACTTCCGCCCTTTTCACCCCATACTTCAACTACACCATGGGGGAAAACACGTTTGATTAGATAAGGTCCAGTCCAACGAGATTTAAGCTTACCTGGAAAGAGACGAAGTCTTGAATTGAAGAGGAGAACTTGATCTCCTTCTTTGAGGTCTTTTGGAATGATATGCTTATCATGCCAACGCTTCGCTCTTTCTTTGCAGATCTTGGCATTTTCATAGGCGTTCAAGCGAAGTTCTTCAAGCTCGTTAAGGTCCAAGAGACGCTTCTCTCCCGCCTCTTTCATGCCGAAGTTCAACCACTTTATTGCCCAATACGCTTTATGTTCCAACTCTACCGGCAAGTGACAAGACTTCCCATATACAAGGTTGTATGGCGTCGTTCCTATGGGAGTCTTATATGCAGTCCGGTATGCCCATAATGCATCATCTAGCTTCAAAGACCAATCCTTCCTTGTCCTTAAAACCGTCTTCTCTAGGATTCCTTTAATCTCCCGGTTTGAAATCTCCACTTGTCCACTTGTTTGTGGATGGTAAGGGGTGGCGATCTTGTGAGTCACCCCATACTTAGCTAATAGAGTTTCAAATTGTCGGGCAATGAAGTGAGAGCCTCCATCACTAATGATGGTCCGTGGTGTCCCAAATCGTGGGAAAATGGTCTTGTTAAAGAACTTAACCACAACCATGCCATCATTAGTAGGAGAGGCTATTGCTTCAACCCATCTCGAAACATAATCTACAGCTAGAAGTATGTATTGGTTTCCACAAGATGATGGAAAAGGTTCCATGAAGTCTACTCCCCAAACGTCAAAGATCTCCACCTCTTGAATGTTGTTAAGAGGCATCTCGTTTCTCCTAGATATGTTCCCTGTTCTTTGACAAGCATCGCAGCAGGAAACAAAGGTTTGCACATCTTTAAATAAAGTAGGCCAAAAGAATCCAGATTGCAATACCTTAGCGCTAGTCTTGTTCGAACTAGCGTGTCCTCCACAAGGTAGTGAATGACAATGACGGATGACACTTTGCATCTCGTCTTCCGGCACACATCGTCGAATGATGCCGTCAGGACCTCTCTTAAAGAGGAGAGGTTCATTCCAAAAGTATTCCCGAACATCCTTAAAGAACTTCTTTCTTTGTGCATAGGATAATCCGGGTGGTAATTCCTGGCAAACCAAATAGTTAACAAAATCAGCAAACCATGGCTCATTACCTTTACTAATCTTGTCGATGCACTCCTCTATGATATGTAAATGCTCGTCCGGAAAGGAGTCATCTATGGGTAGATTGCCGTCCTCAAGATGTGGTAGACGACTCAAATGATCCACAACAGAATTTTCCGAACCCTTCTTGTCACAGATCTCTAGATCGAATTCTTATAGGAGAAGAATCCATCTAATTAGCCTTGGCTTCGCATCCTTCTTTGCAAGCAAATACCAGATCGCAGCATGATCCGTGTATACAATCACCTTTGCACCTACAAGATAAGAGCGAAACTTTTCAAATGCGTATACAAATTGCTAAAAGTTCTTTCTCGGTAGTGGCGTAGTTGAGATGCGCTTCATCTAGCGTCTTGCTAGCGTAGTAGATAGCATGGGTTCGTCCTTCCTTCTTTTGCCCAAGCACAGCTCCTATAGCTACGTCACTTGCGTCACACATGACCTCGAATGGAAGATTCCAATCCGGAGGTTGAATAATCGGGGCTGAGATTAGAGCTTCCCAAATCTTATTAAACGCATCTAAACATTCCTGCGAAAAATCAAAAACTGCATCCTTCATCAATAGATTAGTAAGCGGCTTTGATATCTTAGAGAAATCCTTTATAAAACGTCTATAAAATCCAGCATGTCCTAGGAAACTTCTTATCCCTTTTACCGAAGTTGGAGGAGGAAGCTTTTCTATAGTCTCTATCTTAGCCTTATCCACTTCAATCCCTCTACTAGAGATTAAGTGTCCTAATACAATGCCTTCTTTCACCATAAATTGACACTTCTCCCAATTAAGAACTAGGTTAGTGTCTTCACACCTTTGTAGCACAAGAGCAAGGTTAGAGAGGCAATTATCGAAAGAGGAACCATAAACAGAAAAATCATCCATAAAAACCTCCATGATTTCCTCTATGTACTCCGAGAAGATAGCCATCATGCACCTTTGAAAGGTGGCTGGGGCGTTGCAAAGCCCGAACGGCATTCTCCTATAAGCAAACGTACCCCACGGGCATGTGAATGTGGTCTTTCTCTTGATCGTCCGGATGTATCGGGATCTGAAAGAAACCACTATAACTGTCAAGATAGCAAAAGTGTGAGTGTTGTGCTAACCTCTCAAGCATTTGGTCGATGAAGGGTAGTGGGAAGTGATCCTTCCTCGTTGTGTTGTTTAGCTTGCGGTAGTCTATGCACATCCTCCATCCTGTCACGGTTCGCGTAGGAATGAGCTCGTTGTTCTTGTTGGTGATGACCGTCATCCCTCCTTTCTTTAGAACCACCTGTACGGGACTCACCCACTTGCTATCGGAGATAGGATAGATGATACCTGCATCAAGTAGTTTAAGAATTTCCTTCTTGACAACCTCCTTCATGGTCGGATTTAACCGCCTTTGAGGTTGTCGCGAAGTTCTAAAATCCTCTTCCATTAGAATTTTATGCATGCATAGTGAAGGTTTGATTCCTACTAGATCCTCTATAGTATATCCTAAGGCTTTCCTATGTTTCTTAAGAACAACCATAAGCTTACTATGTTCATCCATACTTAGATCGGAACTAACAATTACCAGAAAGGTAGAATTAGGTCCTAGAAATGCATACCTTAGATGTGCGGGAAGTGGCTTCAATTCCATCACTATAAGACTCTCTAATGGCTCTTGAGGAGTGTCCAATGCTTCCTTAGAAGTTTCTATGGGTGTAGAAGTTGTTGGAGAAGAATCAAAAGAAGTGGTGGAAAGAACACAATTGCCTTCAGATTCACCCAAAATTACGGCTCCCCTGTTTCCTCCACGGCCGTGGTTTTGAGCGTGGAAATCAATTACGGTGCCTCTGTTTGTTCCACGACCGTGGTTTTGGCCGTGTAACTTACTGGAGTCCTCTGAATAGCTGATTACGGCCATGTTGGTGGATTCCACGGCCGTGGAATAGCACGACTGACCGTGATTTCTCACATTCTCTGACCCATCGTAGAGTTTTTCAAACTCTCCTTCATACACTTCCTTTTGCTTCTCTAAAGCTTCAATTTCCTCATTGCATTCCTCTTCTTCCCCTATGTCCATAATGCTCATAGAGATCACCTTTTGCAAGGGACCTTTGAAGAGAATCGAACTTACTTCCTCTCTAGATAGCTCTTCATCATGGATGTTGAATACATCCTCTTCAAAAGCTGGTTCCTTCACCAAAGTGGAGAGAACGAACTCTACCTTTTCTTCCCCTATGTCGAAGGCGAGTCTAGCATTCTTCCAATCAACCATACAACCGGATGTTACAAGAAACGGTCTTCCGAGTATGATCAGGACCGGACTATCTGCAAGAATGTCAAGCACAACAAAATCTATAGGAACATAGAACTTACCAAGCTTGACCGGGACATCTTCAACTATGTCGACGGGACGAGTTATGGATCGATCCGCCATGTATAACGTCATATTCACCAGTTTAGGTTCGCCTAAACCGATCTTCCTGCATAAGGCAAGCGGAATGATGCTCACGCTTGCTCCTAAATCACATAATGCATCATATGTGACATCTCCCACTCCTATGGGAACACAAAACGACCCCGGATCCTTCAGCTTTGGGGGCATCTTTTCCTTCATTGTCTTAATGAGATCCGACAAATCTGAACTCATCTTGACCTCTCCAAAATCCTCAAATTTCCTCTTGTTAGAGAGGATCTCTGTTAAGAACTTCCCATAAGCTGGCATACCTACAATTGCATCAATGAAAGGTATATTAATATGCAGTTTGCTCATGAGTTCAATAAACTTACCAAATTGTTTGTCTAGACGCGCTCTTGCTCTAGATTGCGGAAATGGTAGGGGAGGTTTGTAAGTTGGAGGAAGAATGTAGATGTCTTCCTTCTCCTTCCCCTTCTCTTTCTCCTTCTCGACGGGAACTTCCACAAACTTAGGCTGCGGGTCGGTGGTTGTTGCTCTGCTCCTAGTTGTGATAGCCATCACCATTCCTTTTGGGTTATCCTCCGTCTTTCCTGGAAGTTTTCCTTGATTCCTAGGAACTTCTTCAGCATTGCTAAACATTTGGTTTTCTAAAACATTTTGATCTTTATCAACCTTAGTAATGTGATTATCAACTTTAGTGATGTGACTCTCCAATCCTTGAAGCTTTCCCAAAATTGTTTCCAACATGGAATCGGGCTTCTCTTCCCCGAAGTGCTTCCACTATAAGATGCTTGTTCCTGACTTTTCAAAGGAATGGAAGAAGAAGAAGAAGGTGGAGTTAGTAAATTTTCTGAATTGGGATAAGAATTACCGGAATTGTGTTGTTGGTTGGAACGCCAATTGTTGTTGTTTGAACCCCTATTGTTGTTCCAATTGTTAATCCGGTTGTTGTTGTTGTTCCAATTGTTCCGGTTGTTGCGATGTGTGTTCTCATTCCCATTGTGGTTATTGTTGTTCCCTAAATAACCAACATCTTGCTCCTTTTGATTTGGAAAGTTAGCCTTTATGACTTCCTTCAATTCTTTAATCTCGGAATTGAGAGAAAAGATTTGAGTTTGAGCGGCTTGTGTTAGCTTTGCTCCTTGCTCCACTCGATTTGCTTCTACTTTCCGGTGAGAATACTTCTCAATGACTCGGGCTTGCTTCTCAATGAAGTCCCAAGCATCATCTTCCCTCATGTCCATGAATGTACCACATGAAAGGGATTGAAGCTTAAATTGTGTTTCCATATCCAGCCCCTTATAGTATATCTCCAATAGCTCCAATTTGGAAATGCATGGTGTGGGAAATCCAATAGTAAATCCTGAAATCTTTCCCAAGATTGAAACAAACTTTCGTTAGATCTCATAGAAAATGCATTAATCTTACCTCTCAACTCCGCCGTTTTAGATGGCGGAAAGAATTTGGTGAGGAACTCCGAAGAAAGATCCTCCCATGTGTTGAGTCTTCCATTTGGAAGAGCTTGATACCAAGATAAAGCTTTCCCTTTCAAAGAGAAGAAGAATGGCTTGATCTTGTAGTTGTTGGTGGTTGCATTCTTTGGCTTCATTGTCTCCATCAAGATCTCAAAATTTTGTAAATGTTGATGTGGAGATTCGCTACTCGTTCCTCCAAACTGACTTTGGCGGACGATGGTAATGACTTGCGGGTTGAAGCTAAACCCCTGCATATCATCAGCATCAAAGTTCACACCTAGACGGCGTGATTGCTGAATTGGATCCATCCTTTGGCCAAGAGTTCTTGGCTCTTCATCCACACGAGCGGCTCTCGCACCCCTAGTCGGGACACGATAACTGGCAGCCGGTCTTGGATTAAATTGATTCATGTTGACCGTCGGATTAAGATCCTCAAGAGCTGGCATGGAAGAGTCGCTATCCTCATCGGATGAGTTGGCTCTAACCGATCTTGCTGGTTTCCTCCTCTCCTTCTTCTTGGAATCGCTCAATTCCAGCCTCCTTTGAAATATCATATCCCTTAGCTCATCAATTTGCAATTGATGACGGTCCGATTCTTCCTTGCGAGTCTGCTCGCTCCATCTAAGTTGAGCTTCGGATTCCGCTAACTCTGTTTGATAATCCCGCTCCTTATCTTCAGCCATCTTTCTTTCTTTGAGTTTCTTCCTCAAAGTCTTCTCAAGTTTTTGATCAAGAGGTAAGAGGTCCTTGTTGTTCCTAGACCTGCGCATATACCTAAAGTAACCTTTAAATATCACTCAAAGGAGATATCAAATAACAAGAGCAAGCTCCCAAGCTTGACAACCGGTAACCGAATTCGGCCTCAACCAAATCCCCAGCAACGGCGCCAAAAACTTGTTCGCCACTTAGCGTGCGTGCAAATAAGATTTAAATTTATAAAACTAGAATCAAGCAAGCGAACCCGCAGTGTACGGATCGGCGTAGTAAAGCAAGAATTCCAGAGTATCGAACATAGGGATTTGGGGGGAACAAATTCAGTTGTAAAGTTGTCAAGCAAGTAAAAGGGTAAGCTTTGCAAATATATTGGGAAAACAGCAACCCTAAAGATCCAGGTATCTAACTGTGGCAATCGATTCAAGATATACTAAATAACCAAGGACAGAGTTAAGAGTTGCAAAGGTATACTAAGGTAAAGCAATGTACGGTGAAGTTCCAAGGCTTTATATGACTTATCTAAAGACACTCTCTATAAAGGTTGTTGAGGCTTCAGTATAGAAAGGATCTAAAGACAAGAATTAATCTCAAATACCCAAACTTGTAACCCAAGGATCAAAACTAACTAAACCGATTAAGGTTGTGACACTCGAAATCGAAGTAGAGGTTGTTGAGGCTTCACTACTACCTAGAAAAGGCAAACTTAGACTAGATTAAAGCTAATCTTTAACCTTGGATCAAAGTAAAAGCAAAGTTCGTAAACTGGTGTAAATTACGGGCAGATCTTGAGTTCCACGGCCGTGGAACCTCAAGAACAGACCGTGATTTTGGTTCGTCGGCGAATCTCTCTAACTCTCAGGGTCCAATCTGTTTACGATCGATCTATCATCATCTAAGCCACAACTATCAACCCTTCACCTTAGAATTGCTAAAGGGTTTTAGCCAATAACTGTCATTATAATATCAAAATCAAGTTTAAGAAGAATGAAAGATGAAAACCTTCGAAACCCTTCAATAGAACTCAATTCAATCTCAAATCCACACGCAAAGGAATAATGTATATCAGATTTGGAAAACAAACACAAATCAATAACAATCCTTGATAAAAACAAAGAACGGGATGTCAATCTGTCTTCAAATCAAACCTAAGGACAAAAGGCGTAACTTCCGCCACAAGCAACTTCCAAATCTTCAAACCCTCGCGAATCACGTTTGCAAGTGCAAATCTCCGGACGTCCAATGCAACCCTAAGCACGTGTAAGCCGAAGTTCCGAAATCTCTCTCCTCCACCCCTTTTATAAGGAAGGGTAAAATAACCGTCTGGGCCATATGCGTAAATGATGTGTCAATATGTTATTCATCAAAAGATCGCCTAAATCACGGTCTCTTGGAGTTCCACGACCGTGGTTTAGAGCATGGAAGAGGATTACGGTTCTTCATGATTTCCACGACCGTACTTTATACCGTGTAACTTTCTGGAATACTCCACGTTCATGTTGCCAAGATCCACGGCCGTGGTTTTGGGCGTGGACTTCTCTACGACCGTATTTTAGAGCGTGGAAGTGGAAATTGCTTGTGGTTTCCTTTGTGTCGTGCCATTCCTCATCCTAGCATCTCCCTTGGCTTCTTTTATGTGTCCTTAATCCTTGGATGTGCTCAAATCTTCTCCTTTCTCTCTCAATTGGTTCGGTTTTAGCTCTTATTCACCTATAATCAATACAAAGCTTATGTAGACCTCTATATCGACAATATAGACAAACTAGCTAACAATTGCTTCAATGCCTTATCAATGAACACTATAATGGATGAAAAACAACTAGAAAAAGTGCCTAGAATATCGCAATATTTCATGCTAACAACAAACGTAAAAGTACTTTGACGTCCATCCTAAATATATTGATCGTTCAAATGTGATGACCTGACAAAGTGTCGTCCATCCATATTTTCCCACACCCGTAGTCAGTGTAGCAAAGTTGTTTGTGCATGTGTTTGTAGTAATGGTCGGCCACATAACCGTCTGTCTTTGCATTTCCACATGATGATATATGTACATTTTTACTAGGCGACGGCGTGTCTATAACTCTTCATCATCGTCCTCCCTCCCGGTTGACATCATAGTAAGATGTAATATGTGGACCTGCAAGCGAACACATAAAAAACTAGATGATTATCGAAGGAAAAATGAAAATGAAATGCATTTAGTCTTTGAAATAATAAATCAAGTTCAATGTTCAACGTAGATGTGAAACACTGTAAATGATATGCATGCAAACATAATTTCAAACAAGATCAATGTTCAACGCAAATATGAAACAACTAATAAATCAACGATTATCAAACTCTCATTTCAACCACTTCTCTCTTTTTTCGTCATCAACCAACTTTCTCAAGATTTTCATATCCTTCCTTGCTTTAGTCTTTGAAATAATAAAACATCATAATGGTGTCCATCCTCGATCAAAATTTTTCTACCAACCGATCAAGAATCACCATTCCTTCGTCTAGCAATGTCTCTTCCTCTTTTTCTTTGGAATTTACTTCTTCTTGGAAGAGGGCAAATATTTTCTCATCGTGTTCTCTTGTATGTGCAAGATGTTCTTCAAACTTAGAAGAGCCTACTGATTATGTTCTTATTCTATTCAATGGAGCCTTGTCATTGGTAGCTCTAGTTATTGGAGTTGGTTTAGGTCCTTCTGTTTGCTCAAATGAGTGCTCGTTGAGGTCTGCGCCTACTCTAGATGCCGTGATCCTACGAGCGTTGTTGTCCTAACCAAGATCTGTCTTTGAATTCATAAGCAAATTCCAAGCTTTGTACCCTCTTTTCATTGCCTCATACTTATTCCTACAAATATCTTTTACACCATTCTTTCTGCATTTACTAGTAAAAATTGTAGTAGTTTCTTTTCAATTGTATGTTTGTTTGCTTCCATTTTTATTTTGATATTCAACTATGATCTTCACAAGAAAATTCACAAGTTCATCATCCCATGTAGAATTTGGACCTCTAAAGCGACTCTGAAAAACATTATTCTCCATCCAAACTAAACTACAATGGTAAATTTAATCAATTTTAAGAAGTAACAAAAAAAGAAGACGACAAAAACATTATTATGTATGCAAATAAATAAAATCATCTTTATATGTGAGCTGATCAAATTAGAAACTAACATTAATGTATGGACAAGGTATGCATCATAGAGCTGATCACATTAAACAAGTAATGATTTATATGTGATTATTATATGTATCTCGATTTGAGAATTTGTCAAATGAAAGCCAAATCTAGCTAATTTCTTATTGAAAGAATTTGGTGAAGTAAGCTCTTTTTATGAGTTTTTGTTTTGTACACCCCTCTAATTATTACCGCTCTAATTGACTTACCACTATTACTCTATTAGGAGTATATTTACTAAATGAGATTATGCTATGAGTCTACTTAATAGAGCAATATTGCTAAAAGGCCTAATTAGTGATATTGTCCTTTCTTATTCCACGTGCTTGTTATTTGTTACCCAATGTTGGTGTGTTTTAAGTTGGGTAAGTTTGGATGAGTGAATATGCTATCAAGTTCCTATTGAATTTTACTTCACTTGATACAACTGAGCACATTATCAAAACTGTGGCTTAATAATCTTTTCAGGCTTTCAAGATCTAGAGTTCATAGATCTTATTACATGAATCAACAACACGTTCATCAACAAGTATAAGTTCATTAGCAAGTTCATAGAGCTTTACGAATCGACAAGAACAAAAGAACCTACTCTCACCATCAACAAGTATAAGTTCATCAATAAGTTCATCAACAAGTTCATTAAATCGACAAGAATAGAAGAACGGCACAACTTAACGAATCTCACACCATCAGCAAACAACATAGCTTAACGAATCTCACACAGGAACATAAGAACGTAGACGAACAAACACAAATTTGTAGCCTTTAGGTTAGAGGTGTTACTTGGTTTGGATCGCAGGAAGGAAGAAGACGATTTCGAAGCAACTTTAAACAAGAAGCCGAACAATGAAGACGAGTTTGGAGCATCTGAGGAATGAAGACGACTTAATTCAACGATGGTGAAGCGGCGGTGCCGGTCCAGCGTCGGTGAGGTTCAGTGTCGGCATCCTCTTTGCAAGCTAGGGCAAATCGATAAAACGCAAGTGAGAGGGCAAGTAAATATCGTGTAAGTAACGTAATTTGGATGAAAAGTAAGGGCAAAATATTATTTTTTTTCAAAAAATACTTTATAGAAACACTAACCATACCAAATACGCATAAATAATTTTAATATCTAAACACTACCAAAAACACTAAAGAACACATATAGACTAGTGTATTATTTTTTCTTTGCCAAACACAACCTTGCAAAACGGCAAAACCCCGAATACGCGGCGCGATCCGGTTCATGGTGCAACAAGCGGTCCGCGATCAAACCGAAGCGCTTCATCCTAAAAGTAACACCTACCCACCCCCGCAAGCCAAATTGATCTGATCACAGAGCAACAGGAAACTTCAATCCGCAACAATGGCGGGCGTATCACTCCAGTGCGGTGACTGCGGAGCGCTTTTGAAATCAGTCGAAGAAGCTCAAGAACACGCCGAACTCACATCTCACACCAACTTCTCCGAATCTACCGAAGCCGTTCTCAATCTCGTTTGCACTTCCTGCGGCAAACCTTGCCGATCCAAGACTGTACCATACTCTATCCTTTCGTCTCCCATCAAGGGTTCTAATTCCTCTTATTTTAGGGTTTTGATTGGATTTTCTTGCTTAATCAGGTTCGGGGTTTTTGTGGATCTTACTTTTCTTATTTTGCAGGAGAGCGATTTGCACACCAAGCGCACTGGGCATACAGATTTTGTAGATAAGACTTCTGAGGCACTCAAGCCTATCAATTTGGAGGCTCCCAAGGCCACCAATGGTTCACCAATGGACATCGATGCTGGTACCAGTACCCAATCTGAAGGTCAGTTTCGTGCCTTTTCTTGTAAATTCGATCTTTCTCGTTCTTGATTGTAATCACCAGGGAAGAAGCTTCCTATGGATGAACCGAGTACTGAGCTTTAATTTTATATCCGCTAGTCACTTTGATGTTTCAAGGTTGTACATTTGAAGCCTAATACATCCTTTTCTGCAATAATGTTAAGTGCATACCTGTTGCCACTTGCAGCTGTTGCGAAAAGATGATAACTGTGAAGTGGAGTTGTTTACCATGTGGGTTAATTTGATTGTATAGCATTGGATTTTGATCAGTTGTCACCTATGATGCACCTCCCGTGTCCCCCGTGTCGGACACGGGGCCACAACAGGACACGGCTCGGACACGGTCAAATATGACCGGACATGGTCAAATATGACCGGACACGGTCAAGACACGTTTCCAATGTAGGACACATCTAGGATAAGGCGAGTACGCGGATTGTGTCCGGTCAAAACACTGTCAACGAAAGCTTACCTTATTTTTTAAGGCTATAAAAAAACTTTTTTTAAAAAACATAACTAAAAAATAACTAAAAACTGATTTACCGTAATATATTTTCTTCTCTCCTATTTTTTTCCGACTAAACCTAGCCCCACGTGGCCACGTTCGAGATTGTGGTTTCCGGAAGTAGGACACCGATCTTCTTCAGCTCTAATGTTGAAATGTTGTTCCGCTGGCGGACTCTTCTCTCCATTTTTCTTATGATTTTATAAATTAAATTTGAATATTTGATTATTAAATTATTGTGTAATCTTTCTTTGTTGAATGTTGAGCGTGTTGTTCTAATTTTTTACTCTTTATAATTTACAAATATTTATTATTGTTTTCCTTTGTTGATCATGTTGTTCGGTTCTTGTTAATTTGCAAAATGAATGGTTCATTCTTCAGTTTTGATACTAAGTATATTTCTTTCAAATAATAGGACTAAATATGTTTATTTTTATGTTTTGTAAGATTGTAAATGTTTGTTTCCAAGCTTTTGTTTCGGTTATTTTACTATCATGTTAATATTTTATCTATTCATATATCATTGATTTTTTCCATATATGTGTATCTCATTATGATATAAGAATTCTATATTTCAATATCTTTAAAATGGTATATTATTTGTTTTACTCGCCGTGTCCCCGTTTCCTATACTTTTGAGAATGCTGCTTCCCCGTATCCGTGTCCGTGTCCGTTTCCCGTATCCGTGTCTGTTTCCCGTATCCGTGTCCGTGCATCATAGGTTGTCACTAGTTAGACTCATAATAGTTATTGTTAGTAAGGGCCTCTTTAGTATCCATATCCTGAAATGTGATAAGGGTATCACTTATCTGGTATCTAACTTTTTGTATAAACGGACATGGGTGTCAATTTGATATCTTCATATCCCTCTTCCTTCGTGAGTTGATAAAGGTGCTTTTAGAACTAGGGATTTTCTGTGTATGTTGGCTTCCGGGTCACCTACATGCACCTCATTTCCAACTGTTCCCATATGATTGAGACGAAGGTGCCTTTAAACATAGGGATTGATTAGGATTTGCTTTCTTTTCATCATGCTGAAAATTTAGATTCCAAATGTGGTCTATCTCTACTGTTTATGAAAATGGCTTCTGATTTTTTTTTTTCTTTGATCAGTTTTGTGTGCGAGTTTAACAAAATATAGTGAATTTAATAATTTATCTCCTAACAATCTATGTGGAAAAGAATTGGAGTTGAAATCTCATGATTCTCGTATCAAAATAATTCATGCAAAACTGTGGAGATAAGGTATCACTCAGTATCCTACAACATTCCAAACAAAGATATGAGTTATCAATTTTGTACCCATATCTTGATAGAGATATAAGATATCAAACAGGTCCCAATTCTTACAATATGGCTGTATGAATCGCTGAAAGTTTATTACCTCTGATGCAGAAATGGTTGTCCCAGAGGTTGACAAAAAACTTCTGGAGGAACTTGAAGGCATGGGGTTTCCTGCAGCGCGAGCAACCAGGGCGCTTCATTTCTCCGGTGGGATTTTTTGAAATTCAGGAACACTGTTTTCTTCAAAAATACTTTAGTCACCTTTGTTTATTTATCTGGTTTTCTGGTGTATGAAATTTGAAGCTTTGTTGTCACTGCTTCAGATCCTGGAATAACAATATTGATTTTATGGGCCATTTATTTAGTAAAATTTTGTTGTACAAAATTGAAATTACAGTTTTTTCTTAAGAGTAAAAAACTTGTATTTCGCTAGTCCGAAAGTTTTTTTTTTGGTATGAAACTTTGGTTTTGATATGATAAATAAACTTGAGAAATAGGGAGAGTTTGTTTGTGAATTTTGACTTCTATGATTGAGGAATTATTTTAATTCATCTGAGTTACTTGACCAAAAGAACAGTCATACTAGGTAGAAGTCTCACATCCTTACATTCCAGGAAACAACAGTGTTGAAGCTGCTGTCAATTGGGTCGTAGAGCATGAAAGTGATCCGGACATTGATCAAATGCCAATGGTATGCATGTTTATTTTTTCTTCACATGTTTTTAGCTTATTAGCCTAATGCAATGATTTAACACTAGAACTGTAAGTCATGGCAACCACTATTGTCTTTCTTGTTTTAATTTTGGTGAGTTATATTACTGTACTTCGCTGCAACTCATCTTTATAAACGTGGAAGGCACTATTATAGGGTGTGTTTGTTTGGAGATAACACTAATTATAAACTAGGGTGTGTGAAAAATATCATATAAACAGTTTTTTTTTATAATAAAATAAACTAGTTTAGTGTTTAAATAGGTGTTTAAATGAACACCCAGATTTTTTCATTAATAGCAAATGGTAGATGCAAACTATCATGTGGCCTTTAAACTAGTTTTGTGCAACCAGATGCACTTTAGGGTATTTTTAAACTCCAATTTGAACATACACTAGATTATAATGATGTGCAAGCAATCACACCCATACTCTCTAATTTAAGTTACTAAACTCAACAGTGATAAAAGTTCCAAGTTGTTACTTTGGATGTTAACATATAACTTGTGTCATCAGGTGCCTGCCAACACCAATGCTCAACCTCCTAAACCTTCACTTACTGAAGAAGAGAAGAGGATCAAGCTACAAGAACTGAGGTATCTAGGACTACCAGCTTTTTGTGCTACCCTTCATTAAAATTTCTGTAGCTCTTCTGCACTTAAACCCTATAAGCACAATTTAGCACGACATCATTACCAACTTCATACCAGCTTTCATTAAAATTTATATTGCTCTTCTACACACAAAGCCTATAACTCTATAAGCACACGATCATTACTCACTGCAATGCTTTTTTTTTTTTTTTCTCTTCTTTCCTTCAATAAGTTTTCACATGAAATTTTTTTTTTTTTTTTTTGATCTTCACCATCTCTTCTCTTCCTATACTAGCAAGACTGGGAACAAGGACAGTTAAGGAAGCATATTTATATTCTTATGCTGGTTCAGTTGACCGCCTAATCTTTGTTATCTCAAATAATGAAGGGAGAAAGCACGGAAGAAGAAGGAAGAGGAAGATAAGAGAACGGAAAGAGAGAAGGAAAAGGTACTTAGTTATTAGTTCTGTATGCGACACTTGGGGTAAGAATCTGTAATGTATAAAATAATAGCATTCTAACCATCCTAACTTATGAATTCACTAGGAGAGAATTCGAATTGGCAAGGAGCTTCTTGAAGCAAAGCGCATGGAGGAAGAAAATGAAAGAAAGCGGTCTGTGTTCTTTGATGCTTATTCTTAAATGGGATATATTGTTTGCTTGTGGACCTGGTTCTCTGCTTGGTGGATCCCTTTTCTCTTTCTACAAAGTATTTGACCCTCTTCTGTTTGATGCTAATGTACATCTACATTGACTAGGATAATTGCATTACGAAAAGCGGAGAAAGATGAAGAAAAAAGAGCCTTAGAAAGAATTCGTCAGAAATTGGCAGAAGATAAGGTGATAGCCCATTTCCCTCCTAAATGTTTCAATATACATTCACTGCTAAACTGCATTTTGGATCCATCTCCTTCTGCTACTTAAAATTGACTGATATAAGAATTGTTAATTTTCTAGAGGCGCATTTCCTTTGTTTGTGAAGTGTTTCAGAGAACTAAGAGTATTTCTATGCCTATTCACATTGAGTATCATCGGTGAAGTATGGCCGAAAAGGAGAGTTCCTCTAGATGAATGAGAAAATTTTATAGCTACTCAGTTTCATTGTAAGAAGTTGACAAATGCAAGACTTTTAAGCATTTGAAAATTTCCACAGGCTGAAAGAAGACGGAAGCTGGGATTGCCTCCAGAAGAACCTACTGCTGCAACACCTTCTGCACCAGTTGTTGAGGAAAAGAAGGTGCTAGCTTTAGTACATGAACATATTCTAATTGGTGTGGGTTAGTTTACAGTTAGAATTTAGGATGACTGTTTTTCTATATGAATGCAGCCAATGTTGCCCATGAAGCCTGTAACAAAAGCAGAGAAAATGAGAGAAGTGCTTCGATCCCTAAAAAAAAATCATAAGGTTTGTTGATCTGCTTTCTTTGATTTAGATTTATGTAGTCTTATTCACATGGCATGAATGTGTCACATTTCGTTGCATTTTTCTTTGCCTAGGATGAGGATGCAAGAGTGAAGAAGGCATTCCAGACACTTCTTACCTATATAGGGAATGTTGTGAGGAGCCCTGATGAAGAGAAGTTCAGAAAAATTAGACTAACTAACCAGGCCTTTCAGGTAAAACTAGTATAGACCTTCGTAGTACACAGATGTAATCTAAATTTGACAGGGATAATTAAATTAAAAGTAATGTCTAGAACATCCAACATAATATTGTTATTATTGGTAAATGAATGTTTTCACCAAAATTAATATGTTGTGAATCTTAACTGAAAAAACCAAAATTTTGATTCTGACACCTTTATTGATTATAGCTTAAACTTTTGTCGTTCTAAAAACTATTTTAAGCAATTTTGCATGTTTTTTTTTATCATTTGCATATTTAATATTTCATTAATTTTAATAGTAAAATGAATACATGCTGTTTTATTTTTAAATTATCATTATGGATGTTAATAATTAGGAAATAATTTCTTCTTTTTAAAGATGTGGAAGCTTTTGTGTACTACATGTGGTGACTTTGGCTTCCACTTTAATCTAAGCTGGAGATCGAATATATTTTTACAAGCAACCCATCCTTGTTCTCTTCTTGTGTTTTATTTTGATTGACACGCATCGACGGTTTTGTTATGTACGAGCAGGATAGAGTTGGGGGATTGAAAGGAGGAGTAGAGTTCCTTGAACTGTGTGGGTTTGAGAAAGCTGAAGATGGAGAGTTCCTCTTCATGGCTAGAGACAAGGTTGATGTCGTAGTTCTGAATACGGCTGGTAAAGAACTGCAGTCTGCAATAGAAAATCCTCATTTCGGTGTTCTATAATTGTCATCTAGTTCCTACATGTCACGTAATCTTGTTCCCCGTCCCAAGGCCTGGCTAAACGGCTGAGCTTTTCTCTTGTGCATACTGTTAAAGCTTTGTTTGAATTTTTGATGAAAAGTGAACTTATGCATGTTTGAAGACAGTGGTTTTTGTACTCAAGGGAGAACGGGGGGTACTACAGTTATGGCATATGACAATGATGATTGAAACATACAAATGCATGTTTTGGATTTGTTAGAGGTATTCTATTTGATGGAAATTTAAGTATCTATTGTATCTGTACTGTGTTCTCTTCGGAGGTTTAAGTAGCAGCATTTGGTAAAGGTTATATTGTCTACTGTGATCTTTGGGCATGAGCACGGCCTTGCCAATGCGCGACCATGGCAACATAGATGGCTCATGTGGTTCTCACTATCTAAATCGTTAGTTTGCTTATGGTAAGGAGTTGGCAAGCCACGAGACGTGAAATGTATGCTTTCATCGTGTGCTAAATCACACTCTGTAACATGGTTGGTGGAGTACCCTACTGATGGATGCTACTGCATTCACTGCTCAACAGTTGGAACATTTTGATAGATTTTCATCTTCCTCGCATATGTTGTGAGCTGTCTCTTCAACGCGAGTCCACTGCGTTCTTTTTGTCCCACAAGCTGAGCAATCCAAGATGATGCCTCTCCCACGCGTTGTAGCTGTCTCTTTAAAGATTTTCATACGTTTACGTGATGAAGATTTAAAAGCGATCAACTCGATATGTAAGACAAGTCGTTTCGATCCTTTGCAGTCTCGAATAAGTTGGTTACGTGATCTTCATCTGATACGAATTGAACCAAGTCGACTTGACCGGTTCATCGATATATCTCACACCGGACTACGGTCCTCTAGGAAGACCAAACTCCTCCAAAGCTCGTCTTCTGGGCTCTTTAAGGTAAGCCAAGAGAGCTTTTGCTCTTGTGCCGTGAAATTAGTTCGTTTTCTGAGAATAACTCATACAAACAATGAATCGAGAAATCAAGAAACCACGAGAACAAAGGAACGAAACCACTGGTAACCCGAATCAACTATCGGCCTGTTTTGGCTTCCGACCCTCTGCTTGTTTGCTATAAGCAATGGAAAATCCTCAATCTATGACACCGTGCTAGTAAGATAGAACCATAAAGCACATGTTGTTTTTGAGTGTTTTGATGGATTGTGGTCATATGTCTAGATTAGGTGTTGTTCTCAATCTTATTCTGACTGAAATTGTATCCTGTGGTTATCATTGGTTCCTATCTATGGAACTTGAACTTTAAACTTATGACTATTTGAATCCTTTGGTTTGGAAAGAACCACTTTTTGACTTGTTCTCAAAAAATGGAAATTTCAAAACAAATTTCTATATGAAATTCTTAGGAGTTCTTCTATTGCATGTGGTCACCGGATTCCGCCCGCTATGCCACCCGATTCCGACCACCGCTAATTGGCCCCACCCTAGCAAACTCCAGATCTTAACCGATTTATGATGAAAAAAGCAAAAAACAAAAAAAAAAACGATTGCTTCTATAAAAGTCCAAAAAGTACAACTCAAACGTGATCTACTGTCTCATTACCGGATCTGCATTTAAATTGAGAGCTTCATGATTTGAAGCTTCCAAAACCCTCTTTAAGCTCGAATGTGAACAATGTCTTTGCGTGGAACTCTATGTCTAAAAAAGACGGTATTTGAACAAATCATCTCATGGAATCCTTTCAAGAAGATGGAAAATAGAAAGTCAACAATTCTTCTCTTGAAAATCTTTTGCATATGGTTTGATGAAAACAACAATCATAGACTTAAAGTCATCCCTATCGACACTAAGATCGCGAATGACAACGAATAGACATTGATCAAGAGTTATATTCAAGATTCAATTTTTCAGGCCAAGACTAGCAAAATAAGGATCAACTATTTTCATATATTTACAACCCATCACAAATCCAACTTCAAAGGAACCAAAATCGATCAACAATAACATCTAAAACTAATTCCTGAACAATAAATTCAAAACCAACTTTACCAAAACATATAAGAGAGGTCTTGAATCATTTCCAAACAGAGACAAATAGTATACCAATAGAATAATAATAATAATCATTCATCTCATCTTTGTTTTGAGGAAAGTTCATCTTCGTCTTAAATGTGCGAAGATGATAGAGGAATATTTTTCTCCTTTTCTTTGTTTTCCATATGTATTCAATGTCTGATTGTGATTTTGTGGGTTTAGCTCTTTCCTTTTACGATGCTTCCTTATCCTTTTGTTGGGCTTTCATATCCTTTTCTTAGTTTCTTTTTCTTTCGGGTGACTCTTTCTCTATTTTTGTTGAGTCTGCTTTCATGTTTTTCAACTTGTGGTTTTGTGAAGATGAAGTTTTTATCGTTTTTATTTTTTTTTAACTCCTTTCGGTTTGATTGTTTATGTTTGTGTTTGGTAGAGTTAATCTCCTTTGTTGCCTTTTCTTTTTGTTGACCTTTTTAGGCTTTTTTGGTTTTGTTTTCCTTACCTTACCTTCTAGTTTGTGTTTTCCTTACTCTTATTTCCTTTTTCAAGTTCTATCTATTTTTAAACCTTTCTTTTTACACAACCTTCAATTTCCTTCTTTGTACATCTAATCTTGTGCCTTGTTTCAAATTTCCCTCAAAACTGAATTAATTATGAACAATTGGAACCTAGAACCTTTAACCTTTAACCTCTTATCTTTTCAAAAACTTTATTTTCACCCCAAACTAACTTGTTGAAGTAAATTATCCAACAACACTTGATATTTGAGTAAAGTGGAAGGACAAGAGAAATAAGAGTGAGGATATGTGGATCTCTCATATCAAATACTTTTCTCTAGCCATTATCAAATAATCGAATATACTCCATTAACAATATCGAGTAACCAATTATTTCCTTGAACAAACTTGAGCGGATTATGCTCATATGACTAATTTCAATATAATGCTCTAATGTCTAACTACGTATGATATATTTACCTCATAGTGACTCCCCGACTATTTTCTGAATTAGTTGAGGATAATAAGAGAGGCAAACGCTTGTTTGATGTCCTTCTTCACCTTGATCCACTTTTGAACAATTTTCTTTCAACAAATCTTCATATCTAGATTTCAGATCTATCGACCCTATTGATAGTGTTAAAAATTTATCTTTTTCATGGAACTGAAATTTTATTTTCAATCTTTTTGTTGAGAAAAGTTGTTTGAATTTTTGGAAAAAGCATGAAGCTTTAGACAGGTATCTCATGGCTTATGAATAACGACTTTGGTCATACCACACACGGAATCTGTTTTCTTGACCAAGAGTCACAAACTCCGACCATTTTTGGGCTATGGAATCTGATTGGAATAAAGCTTTTTACTTATAAATTTTTAACTCGGAAATGATTCTCCTTATTGGAACCAATCTCAAAAAGCATAAATCTTTTTGGGATTTCAACACCGTAGTAGATTGACTTGCATTGTATGGTTTCGTGTCAGCGGCTAGTGACGAGGTGCTACCGGAAGATGTTGAAGATCCCATCCATTTGGTGCTTTGGGTGATCGGTCTTTAGAGACTACTCCCCTTTTCCTTATCCTTGTATAACAAAACAAACAACATTAAGGTCCGTTTGGTGAGAAGTGGAAATAAACGGAAATAAAATGGTTAAGAAGATGAAAAGGAAACGAAAAAGACCTTTTTTTTATATATATTTGGTTATATTTAAAAATGAACTTATTGACATCAATGTTATTTTTGTAAAGGAACCATCTTCATTAAGCATTATCAACCATAACTAGGTTCAGTCCATGTAGGGGCACTCACCCTCAAACTCATGCAGAACCTCATCAAGAGGACAAATCTTTGCAAGTGCATCGACAACCTTATTAGCTAGTCTAGGAACATAAGCTAAAGAACCGACGAGCAACTACGGGCAAGACTTTCAATCTCACGAAGAAATTGTCCACCATATGTGAGTCGGTTTCCAAGGAAAGACTTTCAAAACTAACCTATATTTATCAACGTGTTTTCTTTTTCATCAGCTATCAACTACAAAAATAATAACGAAATTCTGATATGTTATTCTCTCATAATGCAGAATATGTATGTCTTATGCTTCCTCTTGCACTGCCTTCTCCATCAACGTGTTTACTCCTCTAATGGGAATGCCATCATTGGCGCCTTTTGGCATGCCACCAATGTTTTGATCGTGGTACTTTCTTCCCCTGTGTTCCTCCTACATACATATCCTACACTCATATACCGTGTTTTTCATACATCGATGTGCATCATTCTTTCACTGTTTATACTACAACCGGATACACATGCACGATAAGAAAGAGAATCATGAAAAACGGATTATAACAAAACAACTGTTGAATACTAAGCTGAATATAACAAAACAATAGTTGAATACTAAACTTTTATTATGATTTTTTTTAAAAAGCTTCAAATTTGTTTTTATTGTTTGTTTTGACTAGTTTTGAGAATGTTTATCACTTACCAGTCTTCACATGGATTGCTTGTAGTAACTCAACACACAACATGTTTAACTTATTATTAGTATCTCCCATAAAAACGAATTACTTGTATAAATAAATTCAATACAAAACAAGTTATTTATATCTCATCACAAAATGAATTACTTGTAGTAATTCAGAGAGCACTTTATTATAGGATAGTTGTCGTTCAATAATCTTATTGAATGAGGTCAAAGTTGATTTGTCCGTAACTAGAACTTGATATTTTCTTAAGTAGAGTATACAACATGTTTACTAATTACTCTAAGCAATAGATTTCCATAGAGCAATTGATTAAACTTTGAAAATTAAATCAACAAGAAGCAAACATTGTGTAAGGGGACTTTATATTATAGATAAGCAAAGATTGTGACTTGTTAATGTTGTAATCTTATTGAATGGAGATGATAAAACCAAATTGTATGCAACTGGGTCTTTCTATTCATCCAATGCAGATTGTGACTTGTAACTATTGGGGACAAAGCAAAATCGTTCATTGCCATCTTATATGTTCCTCATTTAACCTATTTTTAAATTAACATAACATAAGGAATCTCAAATGCGTCTTCGAACTATCTCAAATGGGTTATTAGCTAAAACAAACATAAAAACATACAACACATAACATTAGTGCCAACAAATTAGGATAACCATATATACTAGTTGAAAGAAACACATTATCTATGTATAGACACCATTAACAACAACAAAATCATGACCGTACCAGTTGGATTAACACATCAAGTTGCAGTAATATAGCAGACACACAAGTTCACAAAAATCGGTCAACAGAAAGAACCTAGAAGAAAATTTCCGCTCACCAGATCCAAATAAACTTGCAATTTTTTACTAGTGTCTACATATTCAACACACAAATCACCAGTCACCAGCTATACACGAAAAATTAGAAAACAAAGCAGAATGAGTGTGGAGAAGCTAGAATGTAGATGTGTATCGTTACCTTTATCAACGAATCATATGCAAGATTGTAGAGCTAAAGATAACAAGAGCGGAGAAAAATGGAGATGCAACGAGTGGGGGAATTACGGAGATGCAACGGTTTAGGCGCAAAAGTGTCGGGGGTGAGAGAAATTCAAAAGAGGCTCATGCTTACATAGGAAATGGGTTTTTTTATATCTGAAAACAAGGAAAAGAAATGGTTAAGGCCTATAAATGAAATTATTCATTTTAGATGTTCAAACAAACACCCATTACCAATTTGGACGGGAATCAAACCATTACAAACCCATCTCTCACTAACTAAACGAGCCCTTGGGTTTATATTGGGGTCATACTTTTGTGTTGATGAAAAGGATAACGAAGATCAGTACCACAATAAGTGTTAGAAATTTTTTTGTTAAGTTGTCTTTCTATTAGCAGATTACAAATTCAAAAAAAGTCAAATAGTCAAATTCACTTTGTAAAATCGATGAGAGAGGGAGAAACAAATGAATTGAAGAGGGTTATTGCTAGGATTCCACCTCACATCTTCAACCGTGGCTTCCATCTCTGATGGGCCGTATATTGAGTTTATCCCTTATTTATTAGTTTACCATTTTTTTCCCTTTATATTTGTCTATATAAACAATATTTGATCAATAAAATAAACAAGCATTCGATTCACAAATCTCTACCTGATATCAGAGTCTACGATCCCTAAGCACACTTCCGCTTAAACAAACCCTAAATCACAAAACCTAGCTACGCCGCCATCAACGCCGCAGGTGATGGCGGCGGCTAAAGACGCCCTAGAGCCGACTCTACCGGCGTGTTGTTATCGCCAACGTAACAAAATAAAGACCAAAGAAGGGAGGAGGGTACATCAAGTTCTCATTTCATCCTTTCGTATTAATCCCTAGGACTTCTTATTACTCCATAGGACGCTAATATACGTGTGTCTGAGGCCCAAAACCCACCCTAGGACGCTAATCAACCCGCGTTCTAAGACCTAAAACCCACCATAGGACGCTAATCAACCTGCGTCTTAGGGCCCAAAACCTACCCTAAGACGCTAATCAACCTGCGTCCTAGGGCCCAAAACCTACTCTAGGACGCTAATCAACCTGCGTCCTAGGACTCAAAACCTACCATAGGACACTAAACAACCTGCATCCTAGGGCTCAAAACCTACCCTAGGACGCTAATCAACTTACGTTCTAGGACCCAAAACCTGATGTAAAACACTAATAAACTTGCGTGCTAGGGCCCAAAACCTACCCTAGGACGCTAATAAACCTGCGTTCTAGGACAAAAAACCTGACGTAGGACGCTAATAAACTTGCGTCCTAGGGCCCAAAACCTACCCTAGGACTCTAATCAACCTACGTCCAAAGACCCAAAATCTACTCTAGGATCCTAATCTACCTACGTTCTAGGGCCCAAAACCTACCCTAGAACCCTAATCTAACTACGTCTTGGGGCTCAAAACCTACTCTAGGACGTGATAGCATGAAATATGATGATATTTTAGGCACATGTTTTGGTTATTTTTCCCCTTCTTTTGTGCATATGAATATAAGTTTAAAGCATTTATGAGCACATTCACCTATTATGTTAGTATAGAGATCTACACAAGCTTTGTTGTGATTTTAGGTGAATAAAGGCTTGGATTGGAGCATAAATGGAGTATGTAGGAGTATTTGATCATGCTAGGCATCAAGATGATGCATTGGAGGAGCTAAGGAAGGAGCATGAGTAGAAAGCTTTACGAAACAAAGGATTTTACGAAGAATTTGGACATTCCACGGCCAAACACAAAGGAACCACGGCCGTGGTTTGGGGAATTAAATTAATTCCACCCGTGGAAAAGTATGTCGAGAGCAAAGAAGTTATTTTCCATGGTGGTTCCAAGGGCGTGGAAGTTTGTTCTTGACCGTGGTTCTTCTAACATATTCCACGTGTCATATTTGCCACGTCAACAACGATTATAGGCTTTTGTAACCCTATTTTCGTCCTATAAGAAGGCTGAAGAAAGAGAGAAATCAGAAGATCCGCTATCCTGCACTACATTTCGCAGCCTTTCTAGAGAGAAGAGAGATCATTTGGAAGATTCCATTGTGTGAAGGGAAGATTTGGAGAAGTACACACTTGGAGATTGCGTACTCGGAAAAGATCTTAGGGTTTCACTTTGAAGGCGAATTGACATCCCGTTCTTCTTTGTTCTTTAAGATTTGTGAGAGATTTCTTACTCTATTATATATTCATTGAACACAAGTACGGTTTTTAAGTTTGATTGAGATTGATTTTGTGTTTGCTATTGAGATTTCAAGGTTTTATCTTTTCCTTCTTTTAATCTTGATTATTGATTTAATGACAATGATTGTTGTCTAAAACCCTTGAGCGATTCTAAGGTGAAGGGTTGATAGTTGTGGCATAGATGATGATAGATTGAACCAAAACAAACTGGACCCTGAGAGTTGCGAGAAACCTCATCGTCGAGGCTTTCCACGGCCTGTTCTTGAGTCCACGGCCGTGGTTCTTCAAGATCCGACCGTGGTTTTTCTCTGTCGTACGTTCTTTGCTTTTGCTTTGATCCAAAGTTAAAGATTTGCTTTAACCTAGCCTTGAGTTATCTTTTCTAGGTAGTAGTGAGACTCAACATCCTCTACTTCGGTTTTGAGTGTCACAACCTTAACCTTTTTGGCTTATATTTGATTCCCTTGGGTTTGGGCATGGGTATTTGAGAGTTTAATCTTGTCCTTTGATTCTCTTTATAACGAGACTCAACATCCTTTATCGAGAGAGCTTTTGGGTGAGACTTATGGGTTTTGGAACTTCACCATACAATTCCCTACCTTATATCTATACCTTTGCAATCCCAACTCTGTCCTTATATCTTTAGAACATCTTGAATCGATTGCTACAATTGGATACCTGAATCTTTAGAATCGTTGTTTTCCCAGTTATCTTTACAAAAGCTTATTTACTTGCTTGACGATTTTATAAACTGAATTTGATCCCCCAAATCCCTGATTTTGATACTCTGAAATTCTTGTTTTACTATGCCGATCCGTACACTGCGGGTTCACTTTGCTTGATTTCAGTTTTTATAAATTTAAGACTTAGTGCCGCACACTTTCGAGCGAACAAGTTTTTGGGACGTGCACTTTCGAGCGAACAAGTTTTTGGCGCCGTTGTCGGGGATTTGGTTTAGGCCAAATTCGGTTTTCGGTTGTCGGGCTTGGGATCTTTTGCTCTTGTTATTTGATCTATCTACCTTAGTGATTTGGCAGATTTCTCTTTAGGTATATGCGAAGGGCTAGATCCGAGAAAGACCTCGTTCCTTTTGATCCTGAACCGGAGAAAACTTTAAAGAAACTGCTAAGGGAGAAAAAGATGTCGGAACACAATGAAAAGAGTCTCCAAGAGGATTTTGTTGAGACTCGAGCTCTTCTTAATACAAGTGAAAGAAGACGTATTGAGGAACAAGCTGTAGCTCGTGCTGATAGAGAGCGAGTACAAATTCAAATGGATGAGCTTAAGGCGATGTTATTTCAAATAAATCTGGATAAAGGCGCCAAGAGCAAGAAAAATGAGTCATCCGACGATGATGATATGCCCGAGCTGGAAGACATACCACCTACTCCAGCATTTAATCCTCGTGTCTATGTCGATCCTCGTGCTCATGTTAGAGATGCGAGGGTTGCTAATGTTGTGGTTGAACCACGAACTCTTGGGCAACGTATGGATCCAATTCAGCAACCACACCGTTTAGATATGAATCTTGGAGATCCCGATGAGCATGACTATGGGTTTCACCCTCAAGTCATTACTATGATCCGCCAAATTCAGTTTGGTGGAACGGAAGCTGAATCTCCACATCAACATTTGCAAAATTATGAGATTCTTATGGAGACTTTGAAGCTTCCAAGAGTTGTCAACAACAACTACAAGTTGAGACCGTTCGTCTTCTCTTTAAAGGACAAAGCCTTAGCTTGGTATCAAACTCTTCCAACTGGAAGATTTAATACATTCGGAATTCCTCCCCAAGTTCTTTCCGCCATCCAAAACAGTGGAATTGAGAGGTAAAATAAATGTTTTTTCTATGAAACCTAATGAAAGTTTGTTTAAATCCTGGGAAAGGTTCAAGATCTTCTATTGGATTGCCTACACCATGGCATTTAGAAGCTGGAGTTATTGGAGATTTACTACAAAGGATTGGATGTGGAAACACAATTCAATCTTCAATCCCTTTCTTGTGGAACTTTAATGGATATGAGAGAAGATGATGCTTGGGATTTTATTGAGAAGCAAGCTCTAGTGATTGAGAAGTATTTCCATAGGAAAGCTGATAGTGGGAATCGAGATTCCGGAGAGCCGAGAGAGAAATTAAATCCAGCATCCCAAACTCAAATTTTCTCCCTCAACAATGAAATTAAGGAGCTGAAGGAAGTTATAAAGTCTAGCTTGCAATCGAAAAAAGGGCAGGACGTTGGCTATCTAGGAAGGGAGAACAATCAAGGAAATAGGAATAATAACCGGAACAATAATTGGAACAACAACAACAGGAACTTCAACAACAATTGGAGATCCAACCAAAAAAATCTCGGTAATCCTTATTCCCATGCTGGAAGTTCACTAACACCTCCTTCTTCTTCTTCTTCTTCTTCTTCTTCTTCTTCTTCTTCTTCTTCTTCTTCTTCTTCTTCTTCTTCTTCTTCTACTCCTTTGAAAAGTCAGGGGCAAACATCAAATAGTTCGAGCCAACCGGAGAAGGACATATTTGATGCGATGATGGACTAGGGGTAAAATGGTCATTTACCCATATAAGGGTATTTTGGTAATTTCTTTATGATAGATCGTATATCTTAGAAGTCTAAGACTTCTAATAAAGTGAGATACATTATTGATCCACTTGCCTTGTATAACAGGCGATGGAGTATTCTACGGTTGCTGACCGAATGGAGATTTAGACAGTCGAGATTGATTCAGATAAGTCCTTTGGGCTTACTTAGCTGACTTCTAGATATGAGTGTGGATAATGATGGTGGTGTGTGAATAAGATGTTTATAGTTATATTTTAGCAATAAATATCTACCGACCTATACATTGGCCTAAGAGTAGCGGGCGGTGGCATTCTGCTCAGTTAGCCTGAGGGCGCTAGGGGTTTCTTTAGGGACTAATCCACACTCGGTTTGTAGTGATGCTACCGGAGGAGGTAAGCTAGACCTACAGCCAGTTAGATAAGGAACGGAGGCGAGAACTCTTAAGATTCTCGTGCCACAACTTTAAAACAGAATAAAGTGAATCACCTAAGCTATCAGATAATAACCGAATTGTGTGCCAGCATGGTGGGTGTTTATGTTACCTTGTTTGTGTTTGTGCTATCTTTATTCTGCTTATATTTGGTTTTTTTAGCTAACGGTTTATCCGTGTTGTAGATTTGTAGAGACAGACAGTTGTAGAGAGATCCGGAACGGATGGTCAGCCGGGTCCTCGTATTCATTAGATGGGGACGGGGGAGTCTTCCATACGACATGCATGTTATGTATCTAAATATGTTTTTTTAGGCTGTCACATGTGTACATTCATACATTTAAAAAAAATAATATGTTTTGAATTTGTTTTAAATACATTTGTGCCTTGTTGTAAGATCCTAGTAAAGTTGTTGTTAAACCAAGGTCAGGACCCATTGTGAGGTTCTAACCAGTAGCTCCCCGAGTTCCAAGAACTTGGGGTGTTACACTAAGAAGGGAGAACAATCAAGGAAATAGGAATAATAACCGGAACAATAATTGGAACAACAACAACAATAGGAACTTCAACAACAATTGGAGATCCAACCAACAAAATCCCGGTAATCCTTATTCCCATGCTGGAAATTCACTAACACCTTCTTCTTCTTCTTCTTCTACTCCTTTGAAAAGTCAGGGGCAAACATCAAATAGTTCGAACCAGCCGGAGAAGGACATATTTGATGCGATGATGGAAACTATCTTGGGAAAGATACAAGGAATGGAGAGTCACATTACTTCGATTGATAAAACACAAAAAGCTTTGGAAAATCAAGTATTCAGCAAATCCGGAGAAGTTCCTAGAGACCAAGGGAAGCTTCCCGGAAAAACGGAGGACAATCCGAAAGGAAGGGTGATGGCAATTACAACTAGAAGTGGTGTAACAACCACCGACCCACAACCCAAGTTCGTTAAGGTTCCCGTTGAGAAGGAGAAGGAAAAGAAGAAGGAAGATGTCTATGTTCCTCATCCAGCTTATAAACCTCATTTGCCATTCCCGCAATCTAGAGCTAGAGCGCATTTAGACAAATATTTCGGTAAGTTTGTTGATCTCATGAGTAAACTGCACATTGACATATCTTTGATTGATGCAATTTTAGGTATGCCTGCTTATGGGAAGTTCTTGAAAGAGATCATCTCTAACAAGAGGAAGCTTGAAGATTTTGGTGATGTTAAGATGAGTTTGGAGTGTTCGGAACTCATTAGAACGATGGCGGAAAAGATGCCCCTAAAGCTGCGAGATCCGGGGTCGTTTTGCATACTAATAGGAGTGGGAGAAGTCACATATGATGCACTTTCTGACCTGGGAGCAAGTGTGAACATCATTCCACTTGCTTTGTGTGAGAAAGTCGGTTTAGGTGAACCTAAAACGGTGAAGATGACGTTGTATATGACGGATCGATTTATTACTCGACCCGTTGGAATCATTGAAGACGTCCCGGCTAAGCTCGGTAACTTCTATATTCCTATAGATTTTGTTGTGCTTGACATTCCTGCAGATTGTCCGGTCCCGATCATACTTGGGAGACCTTGTTCTTGCAAATTCCGGCTGTATGGTTGATTGCAAGAACGCTAGATTAGCCTTCGGTATTGGAGAGGAGAAGGTTGAATTTGTTCCCTCAACTTTGACAAAAGAACCAGCACTTGGAGAGGATATGTTCAACATTTATGATGAAGAGGTATCTAGAGAGGAAGTGAGTTCGATCTTGTTCAAAGATCCGTTGCAAAAGGTTATAACTATGAGCATCATGGAAAAGGGAGCGGAAGAGGATTGTAATGCTGAGATTGATGCTTTGGAAGAGTTAGAAGAAGTGCAAGTTGAAGAATTCGAAAAATTGTACGATGGTTCGAAAAACACAAGAAACCACGGCCAATCGGTGTTTTCCACGGGCGTGGTTTCACCAATTCCACCCGTGGAAAAGTATGTCGAGAGCAACGATTTAATTGACATGCAAAACCACGGCCAAAAAGACACCTTCCACGGCCGTGGAAGTCACATTGACACCGTGAAATTGGAAAATGCTGAGGAAAATTCCGTTCTTTCTACAAATGTTCTTGCTTCTTCTTCCACCACTTCCACACCTTTGGAGACTTCCAAGGAGACCTCGGACAGCCCTCACAACACTCCAAAGGCATCAACAACCTTGGAATTGAAGCCACTTCCCGCACATCTAAGGTATGATTTTCTTGGATCTAACTCTACGTTTTCCGTCATAGTTAGTTCTAGTTTAAGTGAAGATGAGCATGATAGGCTTATGGTTGTTTTGAGGAAACATAGGAAAGCTTTAGACAACACCATAGAGGATCTTGTAGGAATTAAACCATCTTTATGTATGCACAAGATACTAATGGAAGAGGATTATAGGCCTTCACGTCAACCTCAATGACGGTTAAACCCGATCATGAAAGAGGTCGTGAAGAAGGAGATCCTTAAATTGCTTTATGCAGGTATCATATTCCCGATTTCCAACAACAAGTGGGTGAGTCTTGTTCAAGTTGTCCCAAATAAGGGAGGAATGATCGTTGTGGCTAACAAGAACAACGAACTCATTCCAACAAGAACGGTGACAGGATGGAGGATGTGCATAGACTATCGCAAGCTGAACAATGCGACGAGGAAGGATCACTTCCCGCTGCCCTTCATTGATCAAATGCTTGAAAGGTTAGCACAACATTCTTACTTTTGCTATCTTGACGGTTATAGTGGTTTCTTTCAGATTCCGATTCATCCAGACGATCAAGAAAAGACCACATTCACGTGCCTATGGGGTACGTTTGCTTATAGGAGGATGCCATTCGGATTGTGCAACGCTCCAACCACCTTTCAAAGGTGTATGATGGCCATCTTCTCGGAGTATATTGAGGAAATCATGGAGGTTTTTATGGATGATTTTCTGTTTATGGTTCCTCATTCGATAATTGTCTTGCTAACCTATCTCTTGTTCTACAAAGGTGTGAAGACACGAACCTAGTTCTAAATTGGGAGAAGTGTCACTTTATGGTTAAGGAAGACATTGTTTTAGGACAATTGATCTCTAATAGAGGGATTGAGGTTGAGAAGGCTAAGATTGAGACAATAGAGAAACTTACCCCTCCATCTTCGGTGAAGGGGATTAGAAGTTTTATAGGACATGCTGAATTCTATAGGTGATTCATTAAGGACTTTTCGAAAATCTCTAAACCGCTAACTAATCTATTGATGAAGGATGCTGTTTTTGAATTTTCTAAAGAGTGTTTGGATGCTTTTTACAGGATTCAAGAAGCTCTAATCTCAGCCCCAATAATCTAGCCTCCGGATTGGAATCTCCCGTTTGAGGTCATGTGTGTTGCAAGTGACGTAGCTGTAGGAGTGATGCTTGGACAAAACAAAGATGGACGCACTCATGCCATCTATTATGGTAGCAAAACGCTAGATGAAGCTCAGCTCAACTACGCCACAACGGAAAAGGAATTTCTTGCTGTTGTATATGCATTTGAAAAGTTTCGTTCTTATCTTGTAGGAGCGAAGGTGATTGTATACACGGATCATTCAACAATTTGGTATTTGCTTACCAAGAAAGATGCAAAACCAAGGCTGATTAGATGGATTCTCGTCCTTCAAGAGTTCGATCTTGAGATTCGTGACAAGAAAGGATCCGAAAATTCTGTTGCGGATCACTTGAGTCGTCTACCACATGTCACCAATGACGACTTGCCTATCAATGACTCTTTCCCGGACGAACAATTGCATCTAATGGAAGAGTGCATCGATCATATTTCTAGAGGTAACGAACCTTGGTTTGCTGATTTGTGAATTATTTGGTTTGTTAGGAAATACCTCCCGGACTATCCTACGCACAAAGAAATAAGTTCTTTAGGGATGTCCGCCAATACTATTGGAATGAACCTCTACTCTTCAAGAGAGGTCCAGATGACATTATTAGAAGATGCGTGCCTGAAGACGAAATGCAAAGTGTCATTTGTCATTGCCATTCGCTTCCTTGTGGAGGACACACTAGCTCTCATAAGACTAGCGCTAAGGTATTACAATCCGGATTCTTTTGGCCTACATTATTTAAGGATGTGCAAACTTTTGTTTCTTGTTGCGATGCTTGTCAAAGATCAGGGAACATATCTAGGAGGAATGAAATGCCTCTCAACAACATCCAAGAGGTGGAAATCTTTGACGTTTGGGGAGTTGACTTCATGGGACCATTCCCATCATCTTGTGGTAACCAATACATACTTCTAGCTGTAGATTATGTTTCAAGATGGGTTGAAGCCATTGCTTCTCCAACTAATGATGCGATGGTGGTTGTTAAGTTCTTTAATCAAACTATTTTCCCAAGGTTTGGGACACCTCGAACCATCATTTTAGTGATGGAGGATCACACTTTATTGCCTATCGACTTGAAGCTATACTAGCTATGTATGGGGTGACTCACAAGATCGCCACACCCTACCATCCGCAAACAAGTGGGCAAGTAGAGATTTATAACAGGGAGATCAAAGGAATTCTGGAGAAAACGGTGTCAAGGGCAAGGAAGGATTGGTCGCTAAAGTTGGATGACGCATTATGGGAGTATAGAACAACACACAAGACTCTCATTGGCACAACACCATACAATCTTGTGTATGGGAAGTCTTTTCATCTTCCGGTAGAGTTGGAGCACAAGGCGTATTGGGCTGTTAAGTGGTTGAACTTTGTCATGAAATAAGCGGGAGAGAATCGTCTCTTGGATCTTAATGAGCTAGAGGAACTCCGCTTGAACGCCTATGAAAACGCCAAGATCTACAAGGAGAGAGCGAAGCATTGGCATGATAAGCATATCATTCCGAAAGACTTCAAATAAGGAGACCTTGTTCTTCTCTTCAATTTTAGACTTCGACTCTTTCCCGGTAAGCTTAAATCTCGTTGGACAGGACCTTATGTTATTAAACACGTTTTTTCCCATGGTGTAGTTGAAGTATGGGGTGAGAAGTGCGGAAGTTTCAAAGTGAATGGCCAACGACTCAAGAAGTACTCACCGGAACTCCAAATTGAGGAAGTCACACCGATTCTCCTTACTTAAGCATAAAGGATTGGTATAGCTACGGACCCAAAACAAAGCGCTACTTGGGAGGCAACTCAAGGTATTGCATTCTTGTTTTTCTTTTCGTTTTTCTTAGATTAGATTAGAGTAGTTGTTTTTGTTTGTTTTTCGTCGATATCTTCCGGTATGTCTTGTGTATTTGGATGTCAAGGTTGAGAAACGACCAAAATCAGTGAAGAAAGCCAAAGGAACAACGAATTTTGGATTTTTGGCAAGAACAGAGCTTTCCACGGGTCAAAAGGAGAAACCACAGCCGTGGTTTATTTAATTTTGGTCGTGGAAAACCATGTCGAGAGCAGCCAAATAAAAGGACGCAAAACCACGGCCTTACTGTTACTTCCACGGCCGTGGAACTGCCCGACAGGCCGTGGTTTGTGAATATTTTACGGGGCTATATAAGTTCTTCTTTTTCACAATTCTCACAACTCCACACCCTCTTCCACGCCCAGATCCCCTCATCCCGCATTCCTTCATTTGGTGATCGTTTTGCACGATTCTTCGCTCCAAATTGAAGCAAATCTGATTCTATTGCGGATTGTGGCAACAAACGACACAAACATTCAGCGATCGGGCGAGAATTTGGATTTCTTCAAATCCAAGACCTAGGTTTTCTCTCAATTCCTTCCTTGGTTGATTTCCTTCGTTTTATTTGAAGATTTTTAGGAGAATTGAACGGAATTGAACCTAGAAATAGTTTAGGACTGCTGTTGTTGAGTTTGTTGTGGAATTTCTGGATTTTTGAGGGAAATCGTGCATTTCCACGGGCTGCCGTACAAAACCACGGGCGTGGAACATCAAGAATAGGCCGTGGTTTTCTCTAAAAATGTTTGGAACTCACAAATCAAACCGAAACAAGAAACAAAAAGGCACAAACTCCTGTTCCCAACCCCCTCCCATTGCTCCACCTGCCCCTAGGATCCCTACCATCCATGAAAACCACTTGGGAGCTTTTGAAAAGATCCACAAACGAAAAGTTATAGCTTCTAGGTACATTGTGCTTGAAGAATTTGAGGATTTACATGTTGTGAATGATCTTAGATGGATGCTGGACAGGGTTGGAATGACTACATTTTCTAGCATTAGAGAGGATGCTTATGAGGAGATTATAAGGGAATTCATTATCTCTTTTGACCATAGCCGTTAACCGAACGGTCTCCTTCCGGTTGATGGACAATACTCACCATATGTCCATAGCTCAGTTTGGAGCGTTGTTTGGCTTTGAAGACACGCACAATGGTACATTCCCTAGGGGTTCTAGAGCAAGAGAGTTTTGGGAGGAGATTGCTATGGTGGTTGGTCATGAGGATCGTTGGCAACCGGCCGACTCGAAGGCAAAGTTGATCTAGAACCTCTCCTTTAAGATTGCCCATAGGATCCTCTCCGAATGCCTTTTCTCTAGCACCGAGACTCCCCAGATGCTCAAGGTTGATGAGCTTTTTATCCTTTATTGTATGGTGATCGGTCATTCTCCGGATTGCGCCACTATGTTTGCTTCTACTCTTAGCAAGATCAAGAATAAAGCTAAGGGAAATATCGGTTATGGAGGGATAGTGACATACATAGCAAAACAGTTTGGAGTTGATTATTCCGCTTGTGAGATGGTTGCTGCTGCGAGGCCTTTAGGGCTTCAAGGATTCATGACTAGGGGGCTTTTGATTCCCCGCCACCGAGGTCCACCGTTTGTATCCATGCCTTGGGAAGAAAAGGGAGGAAGAGGTATTCCATGGAGTGCTGATTACTCCATTAGGAACCGGCAGAATTGGAAAGCTACATTTGTTCCGATGCATGCCAACCTCTTAGGAGCTCCACCTTATTACCCCGAGGATGTGCCAGCTGCTGCTGATGAGGCTGATGATGATGATGATGATGATGAGGAGATGGGAGGTGATGAGTTTCCGGACATTGGAGGTGCTGAGGGAGCTTTTGGAGATTTTTCGGATCAGTTGACAAATTTCCAAGAGCCGGCTAGGAGATCTACCTACCAGCAGCGGACTTCCACTTCTTCCTCTTCCCGGCGTGCTAGTGTGAGCGAGAGACCTACTTGGATGGAGGCTCCTCCAACTTGGATGGGTGCTCCTCCAGCTTGGATGGGAGCACCGCCGGAGTGGATGGCGCAACGACCGGCATGGATGGATGAGCAGCCGGCATGGGTTACCGGACTTGCGCAGAGGATGGATGCTCTTGAGACCCGCTTCAATGAAGACAAGGATGAGCGCCGTGAAAATGCAAGGATCCTCCGCGATGTCTACCGGCAGCAGTTTGGCCGCCCATTCAACCCAAACTTCTACCTGTTCTCACCATCTCCTACGGAATGAGCTGATTTGCTTGGTTCGAGCTGCTCCACCTCCTTTGTGAGTTTCTTTTTTCTTTTTCTTTTTCTTTTTGTAGCACATTAGGGACAATGTGTATCCTAAGTATGGGGTGGGGTATGACTCTCATTAATGTAATAACTTGACATATTTGCTTCGCTTTATCAATGAACACTTGCATCTTTATTTTCATTGTCACACGTTTCCTTTTTGCATTGCATTTTTAAGCTTTGAACCCCATAAAAATTTGAAAAATTTTGAAAAATTATTGTGCTTCTAGGATTGGAAATGACCTCAATGATAAATCTACTTGTGGATTGAATTTTTGATGACATTTATGTGCTTGAATTGAGTTATGAATTGTAGAGAAATTGAATATATTGTTTGACCTTCTTGCAAGTTTCATAATGTGAAAGATTTTTGTCTAAATCATATTGAGGAATGAAGGTTGAAATCACATTATAAGTTCTTGCGCTTCTATATGAAATGATTAAGGCACCTCGATTTTTCTTGCTTCTTCTTTGTTCATTTAGCCCCTCAATGAAATTTTTGCCTCCTTTACCTATCCTGGGATTAAGAAGACTGTGAATTTTGACATGTTTGATGTGGGAGGTCCATCAAAGAAAATTGTGCATTCAAAGTATAGAAAATAGGTTTGGGGAAGTCAATCTTGATGATGAGTAACTCGGCACCATTCACATAGCCGGGTGTTTGTGTCTTGCCAAAGTCGGATTGAGCGATATTCCTAATGGTTATGGTATGTGCATCAAGGGTTTTAGGCATCTCGAAATTGAGAATCGCTGATCTCCTAGGCTTCGGTTTTTGTGCACCGCTGTCCATAATTCTAAAAAGTAAAGTCAAAAAAGAAATTTGTGCTGAAAAGGGAGAGCAAAGCTCTCAATGGTGGTTGATTCAAGTTTGCAAAAAGAAAAAAGTTTGCGTTGTGTTGTTCCTTTTTCCCAGATTTTTTCACCACATATCTTATATGCATCCCACCTATTCACGTTTTTTGATCTTTGCTTGAAAGTCCTTAAGATCTTTGGATTGTTGTTTGGCTTATTGATCTAAATTGGAATTCCATGTGATTGATTTTGACATTGCTTTGGGTTATGTTGTTTGTCTTGGAGCTTTTTCAATGTACGATGTTTCTTTTGCTTGACATGATTCGTTTTATGTACATAGAAGTTTTCAAGGAAACATGAAGCAATATTTGAGAGTGATCTATTGAATAGAAGCACAATACCAAAAACATTTGTTTTCCCTTGTTTTGCATTCATATTTCATCCTACCTTATGTTCTAGCTTTGAAAACTTTGGTTGGAGACAAGAAAGAGACAAGTATGGGGTATTTTGATAGCATGAAATATGACGATATTTTAGGCACTTGTTTTGGTTTTTTTCCCCTTCTTTTGTGTATATGGATATAAGTTTGAAGCATTTATGAGCACATTCACCTATTATGTTGGTATAGAGATCTACACAAGCTTTGTTGTGATTTTAGGTGAATAAAGGCTTGGATTGGAGCATAAATGGAGTATGTAGGAGCATTTGATCATGCTAGGCATCAAGAGGATGCATTGGAGGAGCTAAGGAAGGAGAATGAGTAGAAAGTTTTACGAAACAAAGGCTTTTACGAAGAATTTGGACATTCTACGGCCAAACACAAAGGAACCACGGCCGTGGTTTGGGGAATTAAATTAATTCCACCCGTGGAAAAGTATGTCGAGAGCAAAGAAGTTATTCCACGGTGGTTCCAAGGGCGTGGAAGTTTGTTCTTGACCGTGGTTCTTCTAACATATTTGCTAGGTCAACAACGATTATAGGCTTTTGTAACCCTATTTTCCTCCTATAAGAAGGCTAAAGAAAGAGAGAAATCAGAAGATCCGCTATCGTGCACTACATTTCGCAGCCTTTGTAGAGAGAAGAGAGATCATTTGGAAGATTCCATTGTGTGAAGGGAAGATTTGGAGAAGTACACACTTGGAGATTGCGTACTCGGAAAAGATCTTAGGGTTTCACTTTGAAGGCGAATTGACATCCCGTTTTTCTTTTTTCTTTAAGATTTGTGAGAGATTTCTTACTCTATTATATATTCATTGAACACAAGTACGGTTTTTAAGTTTGATTGAGATTGATTTTGTGTTTGCTATTGAGATTTCAAGGTTTTATCTTTTCCTTCTTTTAATCTTGATTATTGATTTAATGACAATGATTATTGTCTAAAACCCTTGAGCGATTCTAAGGTGAAGGGTTGATAGTTGTGGCATAGATGATGATAGATTGAACCAAAACAAACTGGACCCTGAGAGTTGCGAGAAACCTCGTCGTCGAGGCTTTCCACGGCCTGTTCTTGAGTCCACGGCCGTGGTTCTTCAAGATCCGACCGTGGTTTTTCTCTGTCGTACGTTCTTTGCTTTTGCTTTGATCCAAAGTTAAAGATTTGCTTTAACCTAGCCTTGAGTTACCTTTTCTAGGCAGTAGTGAGACTCAACATCCTCTACTTCGGTTTTCAGTGTCACTACCTTAACCTTTTTGGCTTATTTTTGATTCCTTTGGGTTTGGGCATATGTATTTGAGAGTTTAATCTTGTCCTTTGATTCTCTTTATAACGAGACTCAACATCCTTTATCGAGAGAGCTTTTGGGTGAGACTTATGGGTTTTGGAACTTCACCATACAATTCCCTACCTTAGATCTATACCTTTGCAATCCCAACTCTGTCCTTATATCTTTAGAACATCTTGAATCGATTGCTACAATTGGATACTTGAATCTTTAGAATCGTTGTTTTTCCAATTATCTTTACAAAAGCTTATTTACTTGCCTAACGATTTTATAAACTGAATTTGATCCCCCAAATCCCTGAGTTCGATACTCTGAAATTCTTGTTTTACTATGCCGATCCGTACACTACGGGTTCGCTTTGCTTGATTTCAGTTTTTTCAAATTTAAGACTTAATGACGTGCACTTTCGAGCGAATAGGACACTAATCAATTTGCATAATAGGGCCCAAAACCTACCATAGGACGCCAATTTACAAGCGTCATAGGGCCCAAAATATGCCCTATGACGCTAATCTACCTGCGTCCTAGGACCCAAAATCTAACCTAGGATGCTAATCTACCTGCATCCTAGGACCCAAAACCTACCATAGGACGCTAATCTACCCATGGCCTAAGGTCCAACGTACCAACGCCATATCGACGCCAACAAAACAAAGACTAGTGAGGGGAGGTCCATTAAGTCGTTTCAACATCTCTTCACTCCAACAATATTTTTTACGCTCAAGACTCAAGTGCAATTAATAAGGAGCATCAAAAACCAACAAGCTTCAAGTTTCTAATGTTCAAGGTTGGAGTTGTTGAGACAACTCCAGCTTAAGGGGGAGTGTTAGAGTATGAGCCCAATATATTGAGTTGTATGTTGGATTTATACTTTATTTGTTAGTTCACCATTTTGTCCCTTTATATTTGTCTATATAAACAATAATTGATCAATAAAATAAACAAGTCATCGGTTTACAAATCTCTACAATCTCAAGGCTGAACTAATTGTACTTGTCCCCAAAAATCCTATGCCCCATCTTCTAATGGTAGACATACCTAAAACCCTTAATCAGAGCTTCTCATATCCCCTCCCAATAAAAGTTTTTTCTCATGGTGGATTCTTGTAGTGTTTACGGCTTCTAGTGCTATCTTTGCTACCCATTTTGATGTTTTTGTTGGCAACGCTCCTACAAGCCAAGATATTAATCTTTGGTTAGAATCAATTCCTTGACTTTTTTGAGTTCATATATTAGCAGAAAATTGCTTAGTGTAGGCCAAAACTGTTTAAAAAGGCAATGCTTATTTTGTTTTGGCATGCTTGATTTGTGTTGCTTTCTATTCTTTATATTTGTGATCATAGATATGTCATATGATCATATGCATTAGAAAACCTGATGAGGGACCATCCGCAATAACCCCTACACATGGACCAATCACTAGATCAAGAGCAAGGGCATTGAAGGAGAAGGAGTTGTTATCTTCAAAAGCCATCCAAGAGAAGGTTGCTAGCTTATGGACATCATGTGCCTCTAAGGAGACCTAACTCATGCCTAATTCTTCCTTATGACATTGATATCTATTGTAGAGGAGCCATACACGTGTGAGGATGGTCAAGAAAACAAGAAATGTGGCTAAGACGAGGCTTAAGCCATCCAGAGAGAAATCTCAACCTTGAGAACCAAATCTCGCCCGAAATTCCAACCGAGATTAGCTTTTGTCGAGATCAATAAAGATCTAGTCGAGATCTTGTTAGTTGTTAGATACTTTTATTTTTACTACCTTTAAAGCTCTAGACATTCTAAAGGAGTATCTTTTGGTTTTGATCCTATCTTTTAGGATTATATTTTATTCCTTTTTATTTTATCTTTTTAGAGGAAACTCTCCTATAAATAGTCATAGAGGACGAGATTCATAGATAGATTTGACTGATTATTATTTCCAAAATATTGTGAAATACTTACTGCTTCGCTTACGAAGTTTGTGTTTTATTCATCCATATTCCATAAAAAAAGAGAGCCTTTGATTGAATCATTGTGAGTCCTTGCTAGGTTGTTCTTGTGTGTGTTAATCTTATTGAAGATTGGTACTACTAGTCAAACTACTCCCTCCTTGTGCTTGTTGTATTTAGAAGGCTTGTGTAAGGTTAAAGAAAGGAAGGGTTAATGTAATTCTTTGTTGAAGGTTTTGATCAATTGATCAAGGTTCTTTGCAAGTCTAAACATTACGTCTTTTCCTCCTGTATTTCCATATATTTAGAGCCATTATTCATCTTCTTATCTTTCCACATCATCCATAATTCCTTATTTTGAGTTTACAGAATCTCATCTTGTTCTTATAAATCTCGTCCAACATTTACCATTTTACACCGATATTCTTTTTGTTGTCCAATTCGTGAACTTCAAGTCTAGATCGGGAAATTGCGGCATCAACCCCGCATCAAAATGGTATCAGATCTAATCGATTGAAGTTCAATCAACAAGGTTTGAGTATTTTATTTGAATAATCTAAAAATTAAGTCTTTTCTTTGTTGCTATCCTTTGTGAGTTTATTTGAGTTTAATGTGCGTTGACTTGTGTCTATTGGAGAAGAGAGAAATTCCATAACCAAACACAAGCTATCCAACCTAAATTGTGATCTCGCCTATGCTCCAGCAAAATCTCGCCCGCGGGTGTGTGTTTTAGCCCGAGATTTTCTCGTTACTTGGCAAACAAGTATCGTGATTTTCTCTTTATTCCAACGAGATCCATACTTGGAGTTGAAGTTAAATCTGAATTATATCCAACTGCCATATTAAGGAAGAAAGAGATCTATACATTATCTTTTTGTTAAGATCTTATCTAGTAGGTGAGAGCTTATCATATCTATCAATTCCTAACTGAATATCTTTTCCCTAATCCCTTTCTATAACCCCTGCAACAACCGTATTTTTGTCGAGTTACCCATCCCTTACTCCACAAGAAATTCAAAAACAAAAAATTTTCCTACCTTCTTATAGCATCGCTTCAAATCCTCACATTTACCCTAAATTTTGAGGAAAGCTTTTTGAGTGAGTTTTGTTGCGATACAACTGAGAAGGGATCATCAAGGCAACAAGGGAGGAGTATACACCATAGCATAGCCAGTGATTGTCGTCGACAGTTGTCGAACCAACAATCTCAGCCCAAAGACAAAAATCTCGCCCGAGATTTGGGTAATTTACTTTAGATTCCTTTCCGTCGAAATTAAAACCTACCCGGCTATCTCACTATCTAATTGCAGAAGTTCAAGGTACTTAACAACTCTTTTCTTAAACTCTTGTGTGCCTTGTTTTGTGCCTCTTTCTACTCTAAACACATTAAGTCTATTTTTGTGGGTGTGTTAGTTAGTATCTATACTTTCTATCGTATTAGTTGTGTCCACTTGCAATATTATTTCCACTTGTAATATTATCTCTCTAGCACGTTTACCTTGACTATCTTCCAACACAAGAACCTTTTCCGAACCAAGTTGACTATTTAAGTCATCCAAGGAGTTCTAGTTGAAGCTAGTCACCAAATTTGTAAAGAAGCATTAATCCATCCAAGGCAACTACATCAAACTAGCTTGAGATATCACAACAAAGTGTGAGTGAGAGAGAAAACAAGTAAGCCCTCTTTCACTAACTTCACAAGTTTGTTGTTACTTTGCGTGTTTGTGTAGATGTCTAAGCATGGTAGCCCTCGAGGTTCACATAAAAGTGATTCCTCAAGACTAGAGGCCATGGATCTACTAAATCAACTCATGATTACGGTCTCAATGCTGGCTCAACATATGGAGAAACTAGAAACACGCCCTACAGAAGAAATCTCGCCCCAAAATTTTGCCCCTGTCCAACTGAGATTTCTGTTGAGATTCACTACTAAGGTGGGCAAAATCTCACGCAATCCACGTATTCCACCAACCCCTAATCCACCTCCAAGACCCCCTTCAGGCCAGGTTTGGAATATCCAAATCTTACTTTCGATATACCTAATATTCTGGATTTTGTTAATGAGTTTCAAGAATTCGAGGAACAGGGTGACGAAGGCATGTGGAGAGACTATCCTATATGTAACCATCGTCCTAGGAGAGGTCGTGACTTGGAACCTTATAGGCCTTCCCATGATCATGATGGAATTGACAAAGTGAAATTCAAAATTCCGAGTTTTAAAGAAAAGTGTGACCCGGACGTTTACATGGAATGGTTGACTAAAATTGAAAATATTTGGTCTTTCCATATCTTAAGTGATCAAAGGAAGATCCAACTTGCTGCGTTGAAATTCCAATGATATGCCTTAGTGTGGTGGGATCATCTTGTCAAAGAAAGGAGAAGAATGCTAGATCCGGACATCAACACTTGAGAGAAAATGAAGGCATTAATGAGAGCTAGATTTGTGCCTTTACATTATGCTAGAGAATTGAGGCAATGGTTGGAGAACCTCAGCCAAGGTTCCATGACTGCAGAAGAAGTATCTACATCAATGCAAATGGCAATTGTGAAAGTCAACGTCATAGGGGATGAGGAGACAACAATGACTCACTATTTACGTATTTTGCATCCATCCTTAACAAATGAAATTGACTTATATTCTTATGATAACATGACATGATTACTACACTTGGCCATAAAAATTGAAAAGAAGTTCAAAGGAAGAAACCAAGGAGCAAGTTCGTGGAAATCATAGAAATCTCGGCCAACTAGTAACAATCTCGCCCGAGATCGCGACCGAGATTTCTAGAAAAACAAAGGAAAAAGTCGAAATCCCGATCCAACAAGTCCCAAAGCTTCGACACATTCTCTCCCTTTGAATGAGCCTTCAAAGGATAATAAAGGGTGCACTTCTAACTCTACTTTACGTTCTAGAAATATCGTATGATTTAAATGTCAAGGTAGAGGTCACTATATCTAAGATTGTCATAATAAAAGGGTTTTATTTATAAATCAACTTGGACATCATGAAAGTGAAGAAGAGCGTGAAAATGATCATACACACCTTAATGCATTGCATGAACATGATAGTGATAATGATGAAGGCATTGAGTTTAAGCATGGAGAGTCTTTGATTGCTAGGACAACATTGCATGTTAATATAGCTCTATGTGAGGATAATCAAAGGGAGAATCTCTTTCATACTAGATGTCTTGTTAAATGAAGGTGTGCAATATGATTATTCATGGTGATAGTTCTTGCAATTTTGCTAGTGTTGAATTGGTTGATAAATTATAAATTACTACATTTTATCACCTTAGACCTTATAAGCTACATTGAATGAATGATTGTGGTGAATTAAAGGTTAATAGGCAAGTGCATGCTATCATCACTTTAGGCAATTATGAGGATACTCTTACTTGTGATGTTGTGTACATGCAAGCATGTCATATTCTATTAGGATGTCCATGACAATTTGATAGAAGAGTCAAGCATGACGGATATACTAGTACACATTCTTTTGAGTATAAGGGTCAAATGTTAACCTTAAAACCTATGACGCTCTTACAGATTGTTGAGAGCTACGAGAAGAAAAAAGACAAACACAAGGAACAAGACTCCAACAAGCAAAATGAACGAGAATCACACTCTCGTGAAGAAATCTCGGTCCGTTCATCCAAATCTCGCCCGAGGAATAATAAATATCGGTCCAATGCAGGATATCCTCATTCCAGTAACAAAACTCGTTCTAGTTCAACAAAATCTCACCCTAGTGACGAAATCTCGCCCAAGATTTGCACCAAGATTCCTTCTGCTGAGACTAATCGAGTTCTTTTAGCATCCAGAAAGAAGTTTATTGATGATTATATTTATTTGGATATTGTTATTATGAGTCTTTGTAAAAGCCTTATGACTTTGAGTGATGAAGTCAAGGATACCTTACCCAAAACCATCCTACGTCTTTTGGATGAGTTTGGTGATGTATTCCCACATGAAATTCCTGCAATACTTTCACCTTTTTGAGGCATTGAACATCAAATTGATTTTATTCTAAGAGCTTCACTTCCTAATTGACCCGTTTATAGGATGAGTCCTCAAGAGAGTCAGAAGATTCAAGATCAAGTTCAAGTGCTTTTGGATAAAGGCTATGTGCGAGAAAGTTTAAGTCCATGTGCAGTTCCCGTCCTTTTGGTTCCCAAAAAGGACAACACTTGGGGCTTGTGTGTTGATTATCGAGCAATCAACAATATTACCATCAAGTATTGACATCCCATTCCTCGTTTGGATGACATGTTAGATGAGCTTAGTGGATCTACTTTATTTTTGAAGATTGATCTTAAGATTGGATATCATCAAATCCGGATGTGGGAAAACGACGAGTGGAAAAAGGCGTTCAAGACTCAGCTTGGTCTATATGAGTGGTTGATTATGCCATTGGGTTTGAGTAACGCTCCTAGCACTTTCATGAGACTAATGAATCATGTCTTGCGCCGTTTTGGAAAGTTTGTTGTTGTCTATTTTGATGACATTCTCGTATACAACAAATCACTTAAGGAGTATGAATAACACTTGAGGGAAGTACTATGAACTCTTAGAAATGAATTTTTATTTGCTAGTATTAAGAAATGTGAGTTTAGTACTAATCAAGTTATTTTCCTTGGATTTATAGTGAATACAAGAGATCTAAAAGTGGATGGCAAGAAGGTTAAAACAATCCAAGAGAGGCCCACACCTACAACTATAAGACACGTACGAAGCTTCCGTGGATTTCCATATTTTATAAACATTTTGTACGAGATTTTAGTACCAATGCACCCCTGTAACATCTCTCACGAAGAAGCAAGTACAATTCGAGTGGGGAGATGCACAAGAGAAAGCATTTAAGGAGTTGAAGTGACAACTATCACATGCACCACTTCTAGCACTTCCGGATTTCACTAAACCATTTGAGGTTAAGTGTGACGCATTGGGAATTGGCATTGGAGGATTGCTCATGCAAGAAGTTAAGCCTTTTGCATTCTTTAGTGAGAAATTGAAAGGAGCATGCTTGAATTATTCGACATATGATAAAGAATTATATGTATTATTTCGAGTTCTCATGACATGACAACATTATCTTTGGCCTAGTGAACTTTTTCTTAGAACATATCACGAGTACTTGAAGCATTTTAGGAGTCAAGATAAGTTGGATAGGAGGCATGGTAGATGGATGGAGTTTTTAGAAACTTTTCCATATATCATTAAGTATAAGAAAGGAAATGATAATGTTATTATTTATGTCCTTTCTAGCAGACAATCTTTGATCACTACTATGGATTTTAAGGTTTTAGGTTTCTATTAGATTAAAGATCTATATGTGGATGCTATTATTTTGGTGACATCTATAAGACATGTTTGGATTGAAATTCTAAAGAGAAATTCTTTCTATTTGAAGGTTTTCTATTTCGTGAAGATAAAGTGTGCATTCCTAGATGTTCTCATAGACTTTTACTTGTTAAGAAAACTCATATGGGTTGTTTAATGTGACATTTTGGTAGTGATAAGACATTTCATATGATGCATTCACACTTTTATTGGCCTCATATGCTTAAAGATGTTGAGAATATGATTAAGAGATGTCTTGTGTGCTTGAAAGTTAAGGCTAGATTGAAACCACACGGTTTGTACACTCCCTTACCTATGCCTAATTCACCATAGCTTGACATTAGTATGGATTTCATTGTAGGGTTACCTAGAACTAAGAAAAGGAGAGATTCTATTTTTGTGGTTGTTAACCGTATAACACCCCGAATTCTCAAAACTCGGGACATTACTGGTTAGGATCTCACAATGGGTCCCGAACTTAGTTTGACAACAATATTACTAGGATCTTGCAACAAGACACAAATAAGAAAAACCAAAATTCATGAAAGTGTATTTTTAAAAGGATGAATGCAACGAAGTCTAACAGCCTATCGTACTTAAACAACGGAAAAGACTATTTGTCTTAACAAGAGGGAAAGACAACCAAGAAACAACCCAAACCCCCACTCTAAGGAGTACGGAGACCCGGCTGACCACTACTTCCAGATCACTCAATTGCTGCTCTAACCTGTGGTAAATCTAAAAACACAACAAAACAACCATTAGCTAGCTGTCTAAACATTAGAAGAATAATAATAGCACACACACACATATAAAAAGTAAACACTCATCATGCTTTCAAATAATCCATTTATTATCTTCGTTTAAGTCATTCACTCTTACTAATGATACTTATTTTGTGACACGAGGGATTCCCAAACCTCTCCTCCGCCCCCGTATACCCATCAGGAATGGATCCGATGCATCTCACCGTGTACATGTATGGTCTGGGTATATAGAACCTCCCAGTCTCCTGGCAGAGTTGGGCAGTGATGTCACGGCCCGTTATACATACACTTGGGCCTTAAAACATAATAACCACGGTCGTCCTAACAAGTTGTTATTTTTATTATAACACACATTGCACACACACAACCATTATCACCCAACTAATATCCAGAAACCAGCTAAGTAAGTTGCAAGGACTTACCTCAATCAAAGATCACTCTCACAAATTTCAACACGGTCCGTACCCGTAGTAACTCAAATGCTTGTCAAACAAGGCATGTGGATCAAATTCACATCCTTAAACTCTTAGAGGTTATAAACTTCTATGTTGTACAAACTCATGAAAAGAGTTTACGAAAAAAAGGTTCTCTTAGGTTAAAAGGACCATTTTGCCCCTGATCCCGAAACTCCGAGAAGTCTATCATTTAGTACTAAAATTCTAGTCTAGGACCTATGTCCTAAATCTAGTTCTCATAGAAAAGTTTAGTGAGGATTTATAAGAGTTACACAAAATTCTAGTTTCTTATAAAAAAAAATCATTAAGGTCCGACTTTGGATTAAGATCCAAGGCTCTAGTGAAAGATAAAAATTCCGGAATAAAATTCTAAATCTTCTATGATATACCTACTAAATATATGTGTCAAGATCTCTCTAAAATACTTAACCATAAATCTCCCATGAAATTCTAAAGTTGGGGTAAAACTAACATTTCTACACTTAGTCATTTTTCTTCCTCTGTTGCAAAAACAGCCCAACTGTCCTACTTTACAACCTTATAAATCTCAATCCGACCGTTAACTTTCTCTCAAAATTTAACACAGTAAACTACGTATATCAATCTACAACATATTAAAAATTAAACGGTGGATGTTCATTCTAAAGTATCGAATTTAGATCCTAAAATTAGTAGATCAAGGCTGGGATATAAAGTGTGCAGAAGGTCTTGATTTCGATTCTCTAGGGCAGCACATGTTTCTTTTATTCTACCTAGAGGTCAGCAGTTTGAAACCTACAGATTCCAAAAGTGTAAGAGTCTTATTGACCCTATTTTGTTGATTCTCTCCTACTGACTCCATTACTCCTTCCTCGATTTCTTGCTTATTTGTGCACTATCCTACTCAACAGCCTATTTCACACATTCTACACAATGCTATGTACAAGGTTGGAAGATGTAGTCACTCACCTACAACAATTGAGGCTCGACCTGCGGTTGTTCTCCCCACCGAGGACTCAATTGGACGAACAACAGGGGTTGTACATAAATGGAAGGCTGCAACAAAATAGGGAGAATGGTGTTGTTACCACATGGAACCAGAAGGGAAGGAGAAGGGTAGGAGGGGACAGTCTTGGGCTCACCAGGTGGTCGACGAAGGAGGTCGCAGGGCTCCGGTGTGTTGTTGGTGTCGTTGCAATATCTTTGGTTGGTTTTACTTCGACCCAATTCGGAAGCGGGAGTAGGAATCGCCCTTGCAGTCCTCACTGGTGGTTGAGCGCCGCTGCTGGCGGTCGACAGCGCCGGCGGACGGAGCGGCTAACCTGGCGGTCGACAGCGTCGGCGGACGGAGCTCTCGGTGGCTGTTGTGTTGCTGCTGATGAGTTGCCGCTGCCGTCGTCTTGCAGATGAAGACGGAAGAGAAACGTAGAGAGTTGGTTGCAGTTGAAAGAGAGAGAAGCAGGCAGCAGCACTAGGTTAGGAGAAATACAATTAGGTTAGGCTTAAAACGTGATTAGGGAGTTGATTAGGGTTTAGGGTTAGAGATAGGGTGTTGGGCCGGTTGGGCTGAGGTCATTCGGGCCAATAAAAGAATTAGGTTTGCTCACTCATTAAAACAAAAGACTGAAATGAGTAATAAAAACTCGTATGGAAATATTTACGGTTTATCACATTTATCATTTTAGGTGAGTCAAGATCACATAAAATGATGAAAATTAGTATTGTTATACTTTATTTAACAGAATTTATAAAAATGGCGGATCGGAATCCGGTTTTAATCCGGTATTTGAGCCGGTATCAAGCGGAGTTTAAAATTTTCGGTTATTACAGACTGTTTTTCTAAAATGGCTCATTTTATTGCTTGTCATAAGACCGATGATGCTTATAATGTTGCTAACTTGTTCTTTAGGGAAATTGTTAGATTACATGGAGTACCTAGGATTACTGTGAGTCATATAGATGTTAAGTTCCTTAGTTTATTTTGGAAAACCCTTTGGGGTAAGCTTGGAACTAAGTTTTTATTTTCAACCTCTAGTCATCCTCAAAAGGATGGTCAAATAGAGCTAATAATAGGACCTTACTACCATTTTGTGTACTGTTTTAAAGAATAATTTGAGTGCTTGGGAAGATATGTTACCACATGTTGAATTTGCACATAATTGCATCTTTCATTCATCTACGAACCTAACGCCTTTTGAGTGTGTCTACAAGTTGAATCCTTTGACCCCTTTTGATCTTATATTGTTGCCTATAGAGGAGAGAGTAGATTTTAATGCAGGAAGCAGGTGACCTTCATCAAGGAGTTGCATGTCAAGACACGTACACGGCTGAAAGCAAAGGGAAATCGTGGCTACCAAGGCTAATCGGAACTGCAAGGAAATGCTATTCAAACCGGGAGATCTAGTATGGTTGCATCTAAGGAAAGAGCAATTTCCGGAGAAGAGAAAGTCTAAGTTGTCTCCAAGAGGAGATGAACCATTTAAACAGTTGCGTAAGGTTGGAAACAATGCTTATGTATTGGAGCTTCCGAAGGATTATGGTGTGAGCCCTACCTTCAATGTAGGAGACTTGAGTCCTTATGAGACTAGTGATGAGCATGCTGATGATTCGAGGACGAATCCGTCTCAAGAAGGGGAGTATGATGAGGGAACATCCCTGTAACGACCGGATTTTTTCGTTACGCTTTAATAGGGTTAGAGGGGTTTAGAAAACGAAATTAAAAATTAGTGAAACTAGGATAAACAAGTTTATGTATGGAAGTCGTCTGATTAAATACCTTGTTCTAAGTTTCGGGATGAAACTTATTTTAAGGGGGTACTGATGTAATATCCGGAATTTTCGTTCCGTTTAATTCCGAAGGAAATCGGACTTCGAGCCGTTGACGGTTTTCCATTCTATCTAGTATTTCTTAATTCACCAATTTTATCATTTTATGTAGAATTTAATTCACATAAAATGATAAAATTATATCAAGCTCTAACTCTTATAAATATTTATCATTTTATGTAGAATTTAATTCACATAAAATGATAGAATTATATCAAACCCTAATTCTTATAATTATTTATCATTTTATGTAGAATTTAATTCACATAAAATGATAGAATTACATCAAATCCTAATTCTTATAATTAATTCTTAACGACGACTTGAGACGAGATTATGACGAGATCATGACAAGGCTGAGACGAGATCATGACAAGGCTGAGACGAGATCATGACAAGGCTGAGACGAGACCATGACACATTTTGATAAGGCTGTGACAAGGCCAGGACAACCTCATTCACCCTTTCAACCCACTTTTTGCTACTTAGTTTCAACCTAGTTTCTAGCCCTGCTCCAGCCCAGCTTGTCCTCGCAGCTGCACAGGCCCAGCGGCACTTCGAGTCAAGCCTCCACTTCCTCCCTTGTTGCGTTTCACTCCAGCCCACCTGGAAGAGCAACCGTTCAGACGCTACAAGATTGGTAACTCCCGAACGCCTCTTCTTACCCCTTCTGTTTCCGCCTTTCGCACGACACCTCCCCTTCTGCATACGTTCAACACTGTCCTCAAGCACAAAAACTCACCAGGAAAGGAGCCAGCAAGTGGAGGAACCCCTTCAGCACAACTACAACCCTGGGCGTTAGCCTACTCGATAGAAACAAGGACGCTACAACGACCCTCTGTGCATGTGTTCAACCAGGTAAATGCCCTCCCTTGCCCCCTTCTGTTTCCTTGCCTATTACTTACCTCTCACACTGGATCTGCTCCTGCACACAACCAACAACCGCCTAGGACGTAGTAGTATGCAGCAACATAGCCACAACAACCTCAGTCGGTTCCCCTTCCTGTAGTGACATTAAGGAACGTTTCAACCGGCTGTCACCAGTGGCGAGCTTTCCCTACACCCTTGACAACAGTAGAAATCCTCTGCAACCCTCCTTTGGTAAGAGAGCAAACCCTTCTTCCTTCTCTCTTCCCCGGTTCAGCCTTGGCTTCTAGATGTATGTAGACATGTGTTGCATATGTTTAAAATTGTGTTAGTGTTGTTGTGAAGAGAGATCAAACTAGGGAAGTAGAAGGGTAGTAAGAAAGCTTTGTTAAGGCCTCCTAGAACGTCCAAACTAGGATCATTGGATGACAATGAAAGTAGGTCAGATTACCCCTAGAAATGGAAGAGAAAAACTCGTTTTAAGCCTTAGTTTTGTAAGTGAGAAATGGTCACTGTTGTGGACCAATGTTACAGAGATTGGTTGAAGATCCACCATTGAATTTTTAATAGATCGTAGGTAGATATATGTAGTTTACGGTGATAAAATTTGAGAAGAAATGAACGGTCGGATTGAAAGTTATAGGGTCTCAAAGTAGAGTAGTTGAGCTGTTTTTTCCAGCATTGAATTTTGACTAAGTATAGGACATTTTTAGTGTTGTAGCCAACTTCAAAGATTTTTGTAGAAGTAATGGTTGAACAGTTTTAAGAAATTTTTGCTCCTATGAGTAGATTAGATATCATAGATAATTTAGAAATTTATTTCAGAATTTTTATAAGTTTATTTTATTTTCATATTTGAAGCTGTAGTTGGACCTTAATGACTTTTCAAGAAATAGAAAAAAATGAGTAGTTCTCTAGTTGTTACCAAAAATCATCCTACGGAGTAGAATAGGGTTAGTTAGCCTCAAATAAGAATTTAAGTAAGTATTCCAGATTTTTGGAAGTTCCGGGACCAAGGGTAAAATAGTCATTTTACAATAAATTGGTACTGTATTAAATTCTGTTCTAATAGGATCTACTACCTTTGAAGTCTTAGACTTCTAATTACCTAGAAAGTGTGCTGACACACTTGCCTCCTTTGACAGGCAACCGAGTTATACAATTACAGATTGAGTTGTGATTAAGAGAGTCGAGATTTGATTCAGGTAAGTCCACGGACTTACTTAGCTGACTCTTGTATGAGTTTAATGTGTATGAGTGGTGTTTGTTAGTTATAATAAATAACGAAACCGGATTAGGCCGACTTTATTATTTACGTAATTGACCCAAGTGTATGATAACGGGTCGTGACATCATCTACCTAGCTCTTGCGAGAGTCTAGGAGGTTCCCTGCGACCAGCCCAGTCAGGTAGACGGTCATGTGCATTAGTACCATTCCGCGTTGGTAAACGGGGACAAAGGCGAGGTTTGGGAATCCCTCGTGTCACAAAATAAGTATCATTAGTAATAACCTATCACCTAATTAAAGATAATAAAAAGGATTGAGTGTTGCATGTTGATTGTGTATGTTGTGTGTTTGTGCTTTTACCTTTATACTTATGCATAGAATGTTAGCTAACGGTTTTATACCGCTTGTAGATGTCTTGCAGGTTAAAACAGTTGTAGATAGATCCGGAGGGAATGGTCAGCCGGGTCCACGTACTTATTTAGTTGGGGACGGGATGTCTTCTGTTCTTCTTATGTGTCGTTTTAGTACCTTTGCTTTGTAAGGCTGATACATATTCTTCATGTATATATTGTTTAAAGTTTTCAAATATTTTAAATACTTTTGTGCCTTATTGTAAGATCCAAGTTAAATTGTTGTCAAATTAAGGTCGGGACCCATTGTGAGGTCCTAACTAGTAGCTCCCCGAGTTCTCAGAATTTGGGGTGTTACAATCCCCAACAACCAGGCTTACTATTCGGGCGGACTCGCGCCTTCATAGAGGCGCACTCCGCCTCCGCGTCTCCCTGCCCGTTATAATTTCGAAAATTTGGACCGTTGGACTAGCCGTTGGGGAATATAGCCGTTGTGGATTTTTCGAGCCTATATAATAACATGTGAGACTCATTCACCTTCATCCAAACCTCAACAACGTAAACAAAAAAGTCGTTAAAATATCGTCGTATTCCGATGAAGTTGATGTAGAATCCGATGGTGAAAGCTCGATGATGCCGTTCGCTATTGAAAAATATAGTGATCCGGAAGAAATTCTCGCAAAACTTGAAGTAAGTGTACAAACTCATTTTTATACTTTACAGTTATGTCGTTTTATTTTGTCGGAATTATAGAATTTGCAATGTTAGAATAGAGAATCGAAATTATAGAAATATTAATGTTAGAATAGAGAATCGAAATTATAGAATTAGCAATGTTAGAATAGAGAATCAGAATTATAGAATTAGCAATATTAGAATAGAAAATTGGAATTATAGAATTAACAATGTTAGAATAGAGAATTGGAATTATAGAATTAGCAATGTTAGAATGGAGAATCGGAATTATAGAATTAGCAATGTTAGAATAGAGAATCGGAATTATAGAATTAGCAATGTAAGAATAAAATGATGTGTATTTTTAAAATAATACTCTATGTTATTTTTATTTAGGATCTTATGGATTACTCTCGTGCTCTCGGTACCAATTATTCGTCAAAATTTGAGCTTCATGGATATTTTGCGGATAGAGAGACTTATTGGGGTGGGCTCGGTATGTGGCACACGCTATGAATATGGTGTTGGTCATTAAAAAATCATGGTTGGATAGAAGGGGTTTTCGTATCCTACAATTGGGTTGTGATAGACACGGAGGACCTAGAAAAGAAAAAGACGTAGATCCCGATCATGTTCCAAGTTCCAGCCGGAAAAAAAAGTCGAAGAAGTGTATGTGTTTGTTTGAGCTTGTAGGAACCCAAATAGAAGAGGAAAAGTGGACGGTGAGGGTTGTATGTGGAATCTACAACCATATAATTTCTTCGGTGTTAAGAGGTCATGCATATGTTGGACCTATGACTCCGAAGCAGAGCCGAAAGGTGGAGCGTGAATTGAATTCTGGCTTAAAACCGAGACATATATTAAAATCCGTGCAATTAGAGGATCCCGACAATGTCACCTCCATCCGTCAAGTTTACAACACCGGTTTGAAGATTAGAATGGAACAAGCTGAAGGAAGATGTCCATTACAACAAGCACTTCACACGTTGACGGAACGTGGATACTATATAAACACTCGGAGAAGTCAAGATTCCGATGAAGTGATTGATTTCTTTATCTCACATCCCGACTCGAGGCATTTGCTCAACATGTTTCCCTATGTTATTGTGGTGGACTCGACATATAAGACCAACAAGTAAGCTTCAATTCAAGGCACATTTTTACTTAATTTCATACACTCAATCTTATTTTCCTTAGAAATTGTAACTCAATCGTTGTTTCGTATTACTTTTAGGTACAATATGCCATTGTTGGAGATCGTAGGCATCACTAGCACGAAGAAGACATTCGCAATTGCTTTTGTGTTCATGGCACAGGAGAATAGAGATCATTACTAGTGCAGGATATCTTTAGCCGTTTTCAGAAATCTTACTTGTATTCGTGTTTTAGACGTTATCATATGTTGTTGACATCATGTTTTAGTCATTTTCATATACTGTTCTCATTATGTTTTAGTCGTTTGAAATAGTTGATTGAAACTTAGGTATACTAAAAAAGCTAAAGAAACTTAGGAAAACATCAAAACTAAAAAACAATACATATTATCCATCCAAAATAAACATAAAAACATCAAAACCAAAAAAAAACATACACTCAAGTGTAATATCCATCCAAAATAAACATAAGAGTATCAAACTACAACTACAAATGTCCTGGAGGATGCTGTGAAGCCCGGACTTGAGATGGAGCCACAGGAGACGTACGTCTAACTGCCTCCTCTACCATGGAATCTATATCCTCAGCAGAATACGGAAGACCGCGAGCCTACATCTCTCGTAGACGACCTACAAGAATGTGAAGACACTGCAATACAGAAAATAAAATGTTAAATAATTGAAAATTGCAATAAAGAGTAAATTAAGGGTTACAAAAAAACGTACAAAAAAACGTACTCTAGAATGGGAAACCGGAATAGGTGGGGGACGGTCAATAGGTAACTGGAGTGCAATGGACGTCGGCAAGACGTACAGATGGCAATGGACTGTATACCAAGACATGTACGCATCATCGACGAGCCAAGGAGAGGTAGCTGGTATCAATCCAACTAGTGAAACTCTGGTCTCCTCCAGATGGCGGGATGCCCAATGATCGTATGAGAGGGGATATGAAAGCCTAGATCCACGTCCGGTCGCCGGACGAATCTCATGAAGGGGAGGAATCCAGGGTAGAGGCACGGTCTGTACGTATCCAAACTGTCGCAAGAACCGGTCCGGCATATACGCCTCCTTTATGTCGGATATCCGTTTGATACCCCGATACCGAGAAACACCAAACTCTACGCCAAAATCAAGCACACGGTCATCATATGGGGTAAAACACACATCCTCCGCCCTCATCTGGTCCAACTGAGCTCGTAGGGAGTGTAGCCTCTCTACGGTAATAGACGGAGTCTTCGGGACAGAAAGTCTCGAATACCAACGGGCATGACCAAGCAAATCCGGATCCTCCACAGCGGCACATCCCAATGACGGGAAATGTGTGTAAATCCAAAGCTGTACAAATTCTTTTATTATTTTCAATCTTATCAATAAAGTTACATTATATAAAGAACAATATTTATAAAAATAGACCTGTAACAGTGCAGTACATCCTGTCATCGTCGTCACCTTCTTCCTGGTGGCGTCCCCCAAACATCTGTACAGATAAGCAAGGGTCCCGGTGCCCCAAGCATACGTCTCTATCCTCAAATGATCTCGTACTAGATCAATAAGCCATCCTCGCATCCTGTTGGTAGACTTGTCGACTACCAAAGTCGACGATATGGACAATAACAGATATACAGATGCAATAGTGTCATGTGGAGGCTCTAGAAGGTCCAACATCTCAGCGGCTCTACGCCTAATAGTATCGCAGAATAGTTGTGAAGTCTGACGTCTAGCCTCAGCTGGTGATAACCCAAGACGATGAACCAACCAATCATGTCGGACACTATCATCGATGAAAGTCACTAATGCATCTCCATCAACTGGTAGTCCCATAATGATATGAACCTCGTGCAGCGCTATTCCCATCTCCCCCCATGACATGTGAAATGTGTTTGTCTCTAGGTTCCACCTCTCGACAAACGCCGTAATCAGACAATGATCAACGCCACCAAACTGTACCTCCTCCAAATCCGTCAGTCCGCTGCGTCTAGTTAAGCCAAACCATGAAAATGCGTCATCTACATCTCGTCGCCACTCACGTAATCTACTAAATGCGTTGAGCCTCCGAACAACTCTAATCACGGGGGAATCCATACCGGCCCATATAACGCTGGCTCTGTGGTCAGCATAGCATGTCAATAAAGGAGGAGGTACGTCCTCCTCTACCTACTCCTCATCACGTACATGCTCAGGTAAGTCGTTCGGCTCCCTCTGTTGTGGTATGTCCTGCTGTGGTATGTCCTGGTGCTGCTGCTCTACCTCAACTAGTATCTCCTCGTGCTCATCCTCTAGTATATCATCTAAATGAGACATATCGTGCGCAGACTCCTCCGTGTCATAATCAGCAATAAGTGAAATAGGTACGACATCCTCCTCGCCAGAAGCCAATGTGGGTGCATGAACCTCTGCATTTATAGGTGCATCCACAGGTGCCTGAACGGATGCCTCTACAGCTGCATCTACAGGTGCTTGAATGGATGCCTCTACAGCTACTGAGGCAAGTCTAACTCGTCGAGCTACAACCTCTCGACGGGCGGAAGTTGTGACTATTCCCGTCACCCTCTTCCTCTTCTCTCTAACGGTCCTCAACGCACGCTGAATATTTTTTTTTAACTCAAATTTTTATTTTTCTATTATAATATATATATATTATAATTGTATATATATATATATTTATAGATAAAATTGTGCTATTATTATAATCATATACATATATATATTATAAATGTATATATAAATATTTAGGGTATTATTCAAGTAAGGCCCATTATTGCGGTACGGCCGTGCGGCCGTACCGCAAGGCGACACGTGTCCCGAAAAAAAAATTTTTTTTTTTTTTTTTTTTTTTTTCTTTTTTAAAACGAGTAAAAGTAATAGTTCAAAACTTATTATGGAATAGTTCATAACTTATAAAAGGATAGTTCATGAATTATAATAAAATAGTTCATAGTGTAAAATTTATAAAGGATTGAAAGTAATAGTTCAAAACTTATTAAGTAATAGTTCATAACTTCTAAAAGGATAGTTCATGAATTATAATAGAATAGTTCATAGTGCAAAATTTATAAAGGAGTGAAAGTAATAGTTCAAAACTTATTATGGGATAGTTCATGAATTATAATAGAATAGTTCATGAATTATAATAGAATAGTTCAAAACTTATTATGGGATAGTTCATGAATTATAATAGAATAGTTCATGGATTATATTAAAAAGTAATAGTTCATGGATTATATAGGAATAGTTCAAAGTTTATAGGATAATAGTGCATAAATTATAACATGGTAGTTCAAATAAATTTTCATTAGTTTCCGTAAAAAAAAAAAAAAAAAAAATATTTTTTTTTTCGGGACACGTGTCGCCCTGCGGTACGGCCGTACCGCAATAAAAGGGCCGTACCTGAACATTTACCTAAATATTTATATATAAAATTGTGATATTATTATAATCATATACTATATATATATATATATATATTACATTAACTATCATAAAATCGATAATAGTCTAATTACAATTATTCCTAACTAGCCGAACCTAACTAAACTAAGTAGTTTCAATACTACTAACTATCGATAATAGTCCAATTACAATTATTCCTAACTAGCCAAACCTAACTAAACTAACTAGTTTCAATACTACTAACTATCGAAATTAATCCAATTTCAATTATTCCTAACTAACCGAACCTAACTAAACTAACTAGTTTCAAGTATAATGCAAAAAACAAATAAACGATAAAAAAAAAATATTAACTAACCTGGAATCGATTCACAAGTGGTCTACTCCTAGAGCTCTCGATATCTGAATCTCCCTCCATTGTTGGACGTATCGAAGAAAAGAAGAAATGGATGAAAACAAGAGAAAAAAAAATCGAGGGCAAGGGAAGTGCGCGACGGCTGCGAAACGCGAGGGCAAAGGACGCGCAACGACTACGAAGAAAACAAGGGCAAGGGAGGCTGGCCTCCGCGCCTCCTTAAATAGGCGGAGGCGGGTTGGGCAGGGAGCATGGGCCTCGCGCAGGCCCAATGCGCGAGGCCCTGCGCGCATGCGCCTTGCGAGTGCGCGAGGCCTTGCACGCACTCGCAAGGCGACGGCGCCGGCGCCGGATAACATCACTCCCAACAACCCCTACACATGGACCAATCATTAGAGCAAGAGCAAGGGTATTGAAGGAGAATGGGTTGTCATCTTCAAAAGCTATCCAAGAGAATGCCTCTAAGGAGACCTTACTCATGCTTAAGTTTTCCTTAGTGTCATTGATATCTACTGTGGATGATCCATACATGTGTGAGGATGGTCAAGGAAACAAGAAATTTGGCTAACACAAGGTTTAAGCCATCCAAAGAGAAATATCGACCATAAGAACCAAATCTCACCCGATATTTGCTTTTGTTGAGATCAACAAAGATCCAATCAATATCTTGTTAGTTGTTAGATATTTTATCTTTAATACCTTTAAAGCTCTAGACATTCTAAAGATATATCTTTTGGTTTTGATCCTATCTTTTATGATTATATTTCATTCCTTTTTATTTTATCTATTTAGATGAATCTCTCCTATAAATTCCCATAGAGGATGAGAATCATAGGTAGATTTGACTGAATATTATTTCCACAATACTGTGAGATACTCGTTGCTTCACTTACGAAGTTTGTGTTTTGTTCATTCCTATTCAATCAGAAGAGGGAGAGTCTTTGATTGAATCGTTGTGAGTCCTTGCTAGGTTGTTTTTGTGTGTGTTAATCTTTTTGAAAATTGGTGCTACTAGTCAAACTAGTCTCTCTTTGTGCTTGTCTTATTTAGAAGGCTTGTGTAAGGTTAAAGAAGGAAGGGTTAAGGTAATTCATTGTTGAGGGTGTTGATCCATTGATCAATGTTCTTTGCAAGTCTAAATATTACATCTTTTCTTCCTATATTTCCATATTCATTCCATTATTCATCTTCTAATCTTTCCATATAACCCATAATTCTGCATTCTGAGTTTACAAAAATTCGGCTCGTTCTTATAAATCTCACCCGAGGTTTACCATTTTACAACGAGATTTCTTTCTGTTGTCCAATTCGTGAGCTTCAAGTCTAGATTTGAAAACTACGACATCAACCCCACATCAAAACCGTACCATGATTTTTTTTAAAATACTTATATACATATATTCAATCAATATCATGTATTTGCATGACACTGAATCGATGAATTGACATTTGTATAGATGTGTTAGCATTTTTTTTGTTCGGAAAAAAGATGGAGGTCTGCAACGCTTAGACCGCATTAACTGAAATATAGAATATCGGTTACAAACGAGTCATATGGGGAAAACTAACCCGTAGATCTTCTAGAAACAATTTCTAAAGCCTAAAGGTGGATAATTCGGAATGTGTAATCTGACATTTGTAGTGAAAGCAAAATTGGCAAGAGAAATCGCCACCATAATACTCATACAATAGACTAACTAAATATTACAATTTTGTCTTGAACGAGAAAGCCTTGACACCATAACACCAGATCAAAGAAAGGATATATGTTGTCCAATCCCTTGTTAATAAGCTCAAGAAAAGTTAAAGAGTCAATTTCGACAAGTATTCTCTAATACCCTTTCTCACATGGATGGCCAAGGTCGTGTATCAACCCCCTCATAAATCCGCAACAAGTGTTGTTGTAACGCCGAAGTTAGCCACACAACCACACATTTTCATTTTGCACAAGTGCAACAATTGTTGTTGGCCTAGGGATGCTTTGTGACATGATAACATTGAAATATACGTGTTTTCTAACCACTTATTCATACAGTTTTACACATCTTTTGAAAAGTTTTATATCCTTATAAAAGATAATGCATTCATATTATGCCTTCGGTATTTACTTCAAGTAATTTCATATTTCAGGCATTCGAGACCTATTTTGAGGTACATTTGATTCATTCACCAATCTAAGAATTTGACCTTGATCTTCCTTGAAGTCAAGTGTCATAATTCAACATCATATGTGATTGAGGATCGACCGCTCGAGAAGGTTAAATAACCACCTTAGATACAAGTTACGAACCTGTTTACAAAGGAACATAAAATCATACAAATCGTCTTACCCATACGAGGTGAGATGGCTTATAGGCCGTCTTATTGCCTTTTCACCAAGCCGTTTGAATTGGCCCACATCTCCTACCTAAGACCTGACCCAAAACAAGTGAGACAACTTGCCAAATAGAATCCATGCCGTCTCGTGGTCGTTTCCTCATGCCGTATGGATTTCGGCTGCTAATTTGATTTTGATATTTTCTCCTCTCATTTGATGGGCTGTTTTGTATATATTTTGGCCCGAGACTTTCTCTATATATTTTCTGATTTTAGACTTCTAGGGTATCGCGAATGATCGTAGATCATAGATAGTCAGATTTCAACCTCAAACCCTAGTCGCTGTTAGACTTTATTTGCCGCATTGACATTTTTTTCTTCTAGTTTTGAGTCTTATCATATGTAAAGACTATTTTTTTCATGTGATTTATCTTATTGTTCTATGGTTGGATAATTATCCTTTGATCTAAGGGGTTTGTTGAACCCTATGATGGATCGATTGTGATTGTTTATGTGAAATACTGAATGAATGTCAGTAGGTTTATGTTTCTCTTCAAAGTGCTTCATTTTAACCTTTTATTTACCTTTAAAAGAAGTGTTGTTTTTAATTGGTTTAGATAACCAATTGAAAGGCCAAAATCGAAGGTTGTTAATTCGATTTATTGAAAAGAACTTGGTTTTGAGAGTAGCGCTTTATCATTGCCTTGAGGATTTCTAGCTATCGTAGAAAATTCCGGTCTTTATACCTTTTCTAATTGAAGGGCCGCAAACGAAGGTTTTCTTGGTCTTTTCCTGATTTCTAAGTTCTTATAGGGTTTTCCTGTACTTTCCGAACCACTGGATTAAGGGCTACGTGAGTTGGAAAGCACGGCCTTTGTTTGTCTATGTCAAATGCTATTTTAGATGGTTACCTACATTATTGTAAATTAAAGTTCATGTTATTCACATATGTGGTTACTATTTGATTCATTATAGCGGGGATACTTGTTATATTACATATAAATAGTATAAAAAATATGTTTACTTGCGATAAGTGAGGTTTGGAGAATAAAAATGATAAAAATATGTTTTGATCTTAAAAATTATTATTATTGTATAACTTTTTTTTTTCTCTCTTTATAAATATGTGGACATGGTGATAATACATGTTTTATTTTCTTGTTTGCCTATTGTAAGATAAGTTCAATTAAAATTATGAAAATAATCGTAATTGTAAGAATATGAAGCGTGATAAAAATATATTTGAGACCTCAACAAAATAAAAATATTCAAAATATATCATAAGATAAACATAACTTAGTACCAAAAAAACATATATTAAACTGATCAATAATACTATGCTTTTATTTAATAGATCATGTTTATAGTCTACAATAGCAATAGAATAAAATTTTAAAATAAAATTAAATACTAACTATTCTAATTATATAATATCAAAAAATAATGTTATTGTTATATATGTTTGAAGAAAAATTGAAATTAGAGTTTGTCAGGATGTCGAATTTGAATGGAAATTGTTAAGATATTAATTAACTAAATGTTAGTGTGATGTGAATTAATGAATAGACGATATATGTAAAATTGATAAGGTAACTGCACAAAATTGCGCAAAATATCAGTTCACGAGCTACTTTAGTATATAAGATATACACTATTTTTAACACCCACACCTTGTGTGGGGTTCAACTATAACAACATTGCTAATATTTATAGATTAAAATGAGCATTTTAAAAGATAAATAAATAGTACATTGTGGTCATAGTGGATGATGGAGAAAATAATAATCACATCACATATCAATCATAAATTTACAAGAGTTGTAATTGTAATATCCGGAATTTTTATTCCGTTTATTTCCGTAGCTTACCCGATTCCGATACCTTGATTTCCCATAAAATGATAAGTTTAGCCCAAACCCTAATTTAGAATATGACTTGTCGTTGACAAGGTCATGACATCCTAATCACGAGTTATGACGAGACCGTGACAAACTCGTGTCAAGGCCATGCATGGGCGTGACGAGTCCATGACAAGTGTTGACAAGAGATAACAGCCCAGCCTGCCCAGCCCAGCTCGTGCCCAACCTTGCTTCAGCCCAGGATCTGCGTCGGCCCAACTGTCTGAGGAGACCAGCTCGTGCCAGCTTGCTTCAGCCCAAGATCTGCGTCGGCCCAGCTGCCTGAGGAGAGCAGCTCGTGCCCAGCCTTGCTTCAGCCCAGGATTTGCGTCGGCCCAGCTGCCTGAGGAGGCCAGCGAAACTGCCTTGCTTCAGCCCAGAGTTGTGTCGGCCCAACTGCTTGAGAAGACCCGAGAAGCAACTTACTTCCAGCCCAGTTTCACACCTTACCTCAGCCGTAACCTGTAGTCCAGAAAGAGCAACGTACGCCGGCCGTTACGCCCTTATATTGCCCCTCTTAACTACTCCCTCCCTCTCTCCTATTGTGATATCCCCGCAATCTCAGCAGCGTCTCACTCTCCCCTATCTTCATACCTTCTATTTCGATTTGGAGAACGTATACACACCGGCCGACTGCAGACCATCACCTACACCCATTCAGTCCGCTCCAGACGCAAGAAACACTCCGCGAGAAGCCAGCAAGCCTTATAACCAGAGTTTAATCGCCTCGACGTTCCCTTCTGCACTAGGAGCGGTGAGTCTTCGTCCCTCTGGTTCATTCTCCCTTCTCCTTCCGGATCTGAACTAGACCAATGTATAGTGGCAGCGGAGTCCTCCTAGCAGGCGTGCCCGTACCGAACCAGTAGACACTCCAAGTACTACAGCGTAAGTCTCTAACCAGTCTTGCTCTTGCCCTCTTGTCAAGCGTGTCTTCCAAACCACAACTGACTTCCTGTGCAACTCCTTGACACTCCTCCGTGTAGTTACTTCGAGCCATTCCCTTCTGAGATCAGTCGAGAAACCTATAGCCAGTAGTTGTTGGAAGAGGTGAGTACCTCCTGTCTGCAGCCTTTTGTTTGTTTCGTCTTCTGAAGGATGTAGTGTACTTGTGTATGTTTGATTGCTGTGAGAGAATTTCGACCTAGTAGGTTGGGGTAAGGGCTGATCTTTGTGGATGTTCCCTTGAGGGTCAAACTTGTGATCATAGGATGACACTAATGGTAGAAACAAGGACTGCTGTTGTACACATCCGTATCCTTCAGTTTTGAAGTGAGGAACTAACTATCTTGTAGAACAATGTTAGAAAGTTCGGTTGATGATCCACCGTTGAAATTTTAATAGGTAATAGCTGGATGTATGTAGTTTACTGTATTAAATTTTGAGAAGAAATGAACGGTCGGATTAGAAGTTATAAGCTTTCAAAGTGGGGTAGTTAAGCAGTTTTTGCAACAATGAAATTTTGGTTAAGTATAGGAAATGTAAGTATTGTAACCAACTTTGAGAATTTTTATAGAAATGATGGATGAACAGTTTTGAAAAATTCTTGCTCCTAAGGATAGATGGAACATCATAGATGATCTAGAGAATTATTTCGGAATTTTTATAAGTTTATACGAATTTCATATTTGAAGCCGAAGTTGGACCTTTACGATCTTTCGGAAAATAGGAAAATAGGTTAAGTGCCAGTTTGTAACCAAACTAAGCTTTAGGAGTTAGAATATGACTTTGTAGTCTCAAATAAGAGTTTAGACACGAATTTCGGAAATTTTGGAAGTTTCGGGATCAAGGGTAAAATAGTCATTTTACTATAAATTAGTATTGTAATCAGTTCTGTTCGGATAAGATCTTCTATCTTAGAAGTCTTAGACTTCTAATCACCTAGGAAGTGTGCTGACACACTTGCCTCATTTGACAGGCCACGGAATTCCTACTGTTACAAATTGAATTGCACATTCGAGAATCGAGATCTATTTAAGGTAAGTCCTTTGGGCTTACTTAGCTGACTTCTGAATATGAGCATGAATAATGATAGTGGTGTGTGATTGAGATGTTTAGAGTTATAGGTTGTGATAAATATTTACCGACCTATACTTGGCCTAAGAGTAACGGGCGGTGGCATTCTGCTCAGTTAGCTTGAGGGCGCTGGGGGTTTCTTTAGGGACTAGTCCACACTCGGTTTGTAGTGATGCTACCGGCGGAGGTAAGCTAGACCTACACCCAGTTGGATAAGGAACGGAGGCAAGAACTGTTAAGAGTTCTCGTGCCACAACTGTAAAATTGAATAAGATGAATCACCTAAATAATAGATAATAAACGGTTGTGTGCCAGCATGATGTTTGTTTATGTTGTTCTGCGTGTGTTTGTGCTGTTATTATTTCTGCTTATTTCTGGATAGTTAGCTAACAGTTGTTATGTTGTGTAGACGTACCACAGGTTAGAGGAGATGCCGAGTGATCCGGATGGTAGTGGTCAGCCGGGGTGTCGTACTTTTTAGGGCTTGTTGCAGTTTCTTTGTTTGTGGGATTTCCAGTTGGACCTTGGTTCCTTTTTGCTCCGTTGTTGTTTTCTTATGTTTTCCGGCTGTTGGTTGTTCTGGTCACATTCATAACGTTGTTAAAACTTAATTTATGATTTCCGATTTTTCCTTATCTGTGCCTTGTTGTAAGATCTTGTTAAGTTGTTGTCAAACTAAGGTCGGGACCCACTGTGAGGTCCTAACCAGTAACTCCTTGAGCTCCGAAAACTTGGGGTGTTACAACATGGTATCAGAGCCAGGTTGGCAACAATGGCACTTGAAATCTTCTAAAAGGTCATATAAGTAAATAAGCAGAACCCGAAAGGGGTCTGAGTTTTCCAAAGGAATTTTTAGTTTTAAAATGCATGCATAATCGGGATGGGATAGAAAGTACGGATGACCACCACTACCTCCGCAGATCTCGGTATTCTTAGTATGATCACTGTAGACTTTTACTACTTACGATAGATTAGTTAGATTATAACTGTAGTTGCTACCGTTCGTGTAGATGGCACGTACTAGGGCTACACCAGCGACTGGCAGAGGTAGGGGTCGTCCCCCCTTCCTCCAGTGAGGCAGGATCGAGCTGATAGGACCCCTGCTGTTAGAGGGCGTGGTTGTGGAGGTAGACCCCCAATAGGGAGAGGTCGAGGACGAGTCCCTCGAGATGATCCACCTGCAACAAGCATGCCAGAGGCTGCTGTAGAAGAGGTAGCTGAGAGTGTAGGTCCCGAGGTCAGGCATGAGACCGCCGCTAGGTCTGGAGCGCAGGGAGCACGTTCAAATGAGTTAGGACGTGTTTCTATTGGAGCATCTGAGTATAGAGAGTACAGAGCATACGTCGAGCGTATGGAGGAGGCTGCCAAAGTAGAGAGACTTACCCAGGTACCACCGGTGGTACTGGCCCGGTCAGTTCAGGTGACACAGGGAGTGTCTCAGGTGCCGGTTGTACCTGAGAGGAGAGTTAATGCTGATAGAGCGCCTACTGGGTCTAGAGCACCGAGACCGGATGAGTGGTTGAAGCCTTTCAACTCTCAGAAGGTTCCCTCATTCAGTGGAGAAATAGGGTTAGAGGTGGAGCACTGGATAGGAAAGATAGAGACTGCCTTAGAGGCGATAGGTTTCCCCGGGGATCGACAGGTGGATTTGGTACAGACATGTTTCACGGAGGATGCTCATTCCTGGTGGTGGACCATTCGTAGCCGAGTCACCAGTTGGGAGCAGATGAGGAGCATTTTTAGAGAGAGGTACTGCCCTGTCTCGCTGAGGAGAGAGAGGTTCCAGGATTTCATTGAGGCGGGATTTGAGGATATTCCGATTGCTGCTGCCATAAAGAAGTTTCAGAAGGAGTTGACCCTACTTGGGCCAGCTGCACCTTCAGAAGAGCAGCATGTTTACCTTTTCTCCAGGAGATTGAGAGAGGGTACCCGATCATATCTGGCAGGATTTCGCTGTGAGACTTTGTTTGACTATCAGGATAGGGCCTCTACATATGAGAGAGATAGGCCAACTTCGAGGAAAGCAATTCAGTCTAGTGGGCCGGATAAGCGGCAGAAGACAGGACATGCTGGTAGCAGTACAGTAGTAGCAGGTTATGGTCGAGGACAGACTCAGGGGAGGCCCAGCTACCACCCTACAGTTTAGACTTCCGGTAGAGATCGACAATGCTTTAACTGTGGTAGCTGCGATCACATTAAGACGGACTGCCAGAGGCCACCTACTACTTGCTTCACTTGCGGGAAGCCGGGACACAGGGCTACTTTCTGTCGTCAGGGTAGAGCTCCTTCGCAACAGGGATCTTCTCCTACAGGTGCTGAGAGGAGTGGACAAAGACCTCCTCAGTACCGAGCACTGAGTCAGCAGCAGCAACAGTACCAGGCTCCAGGACATCCTGCTTCATACAGTACGGCACAAAGATCAGGTCATGGCAGGGGACGTGGTAGTACCACTGACACCAGAGGAGGACCATCAAGAGTGTTCGGGCTGAGGAGCACTGAGCAGCCTGCATCACCCGCGACCACAGGTACTATTTGGATCCATGACTTACTTGTGCGAGTTTTATTTGATACGGGTGCTACGCACTCCTTTATATCAGATGCATGCGTAGATAGGTTGTCCTTAGCTACAGTAGAGGGTGTACCTTTTGTGGTTGGGTTACCGGATGGGGGTAAGGTTAGAGGATCCCGAGAGATTTATGACTGCCCTATTCATCTGGGGGCCGGATTTGGTTGGTAAATTTTCTAGTCATGCCCTTAGCACATGAGGACGTGATTTTGGGGATAGATTGGATGACTAGACATGGAGCAGTCTTAGACATTGTTAGGAGAACTGTGACTGTCGCCACTGAGGAGGGTCACAGAGTGATATTCCGAGGTTGGGACCTCGGAAAGTCCGGCACAGTTATCAGCGCAGTGAGAGCAGCCAGACTGATAGCACAAGGTTGCGAGGCCTTCTGGTGTTATGCCATGAAGGAGCGCAAGAGCCTGACAGTAGAGGAGATACCAGTTGCATGCGAGTTTGCAAAGGTATTCAGTGACGACCTGCCAAGGCTACCCCACAGAGGAGTGTTTATTTCAGCATTGAGTTAGAGCCGGGCACGAGGCCGATCTCGAAGGCCTCGTACCGTATGGCACCGATAGAGCTGCTTGAGCTGAAGAAGCAGTTAGAGGAGTTAGCAGAGAAGGGCTTCATACGCCCTAGTGTTTCCCCCTGGGGAGCACCAGTATTATTTGTGAGGAAGAAGGATGGATCGATGAGGTTGTGCATTGATTACAGGGAGTTGAACAAGGTCACCATCAAGAATAAGTATCCACTGCCTCACATAGATGATCTACTGGACCATCTGCATGGAGCGTCAGTGTTCTCGAGGATAGACTTGAGATCGGGTTATCACCAGCTGAGGGTGAGAGACCAGGACATACCTAAGACGGCATTCCGGACTAGGTATGGACACTATGAGTTTGTAGTGATGCCATTCGGGCTCACTAATGCACCAGCAGTATTTATGGAGTTGATGAACGGCATTTTCATCGACTTCTTAGACCAGTTTGTAGTGGTTTTCATTGACGACATCCTAGTTTACTCTAGGAGTCGAGAGGAGCATGCCGGGCACTTGAGGACAATATTACAGATTCTACAAGATAGTCAGCTATATGCTAAGCTATCCAAGTGCGAGTTCTGGATGTCAGAGGTGGTCTTCCTAGGCCATGTAGTGACTGCTGAAGGGATTAAGGTCGACCCGGCGAAGATTGAGTCAGTGTCTTCTTGGCAACCTCCGAAGAATGTTAAGGAGGTTCGCAGCTTTCTTGGATTGACAGGTTATTACCGCCGGTTTGTGGAAGGGTTTTCCCTGATTGCCCGACCACTTACTTGTCTCCTGAGGAAGACTACTCGGTTCGTCTGGTCTGAGCCGTGTCAGCAGAGTTTTGAGGAGCTGAAGAGGAGATTGACGTCTGCTCCGATTTTAGCACAGCCTGAGGGTACAGAGGACTTTGTAGTGTACAGTGACGCATCCAAGATGGGCTTGGGGTGTGTCTTGATGCAGAGGGGTAAGGTCATAACATATGCGTCTCGACAGCTGAAGACATATGAAGAGAACTACCCCACCCATGACCTAGAGTTAGCTGTAGTAGTACATTTTCTTAAGATCTGGCGTCACTATCTCTATGGGGCGACCTGTCAGATCTTCACAGACCATAAGAGTCTAAAGTACAAATTCACTCAGCGGGAATTGAATAACCGCCAGAGGCGGTGGCTAGAGTTGATCAAGGATTTCGACCTTGAGATTCTCTACCACCCCGGGAAGGCGACTGTAGTTGCTAACGCTTTGAGTCGGAAGACGTCTCGGGAGAAGGCGATAGCCCGGTTGACAGTACAACCACAGTTACTGAGAGACTTAGCTTGGTTGGAGGTAGAGATCCATTTCCCCGATACAGCTCATCAGTTAGCCACCTTAGAGTTACTTCCTGATCTATTGGGTGAGATCCGACAGAAGCAGGAGACATGTCCGACTTTGACCCGGATCCGAGACCGGATGTCACGAGATGAGGCACCTCAGTTCACTATTGGTGCCGATGGAGTGATGAGACGTCAGGACCGCATCTGTGTGCCATCAAACAGTGAGTTGAGACAGAGGATATTAGGTGAGGCTCACGCTACCCCATACTCAGTACATCCTGGACCGAGTAAGATGTACAAGGACGTGAGACGTTCCTTCTGGTGGGATGGTTGATAGCATGAATTATAGTCTATATTTTGGGGTTTGTTTGGACGTTTTATCTTTCATAATCTACATGTTTGTATGTATATTATGTGATTATATTACCATTTCATCTACCTTTGCGGGAATCGAGGTCTACACCTAGTTTTGTTGTAATCGTAGGTAAAATGGCATGTTTTTGCATCAAAAAGGAGCAAAAGGAGCTATGGAGTCATTGGAGCTACATTGAGGAACATAAGGAACCATCCAGGAAGCATAGTCATGGATTAAAGATTCACTTTGGACCAGTTTTGAGAGATTTCACATTCAGTTGTGACTCACCTCGGTTGACCACAGATTCATCTCGACCGAGGTGATCCAGAGAAGTCGACTCAACCGAGGCGAATACCTAGGACGCGGCGAGAATATTTTATTCTTGGCTGAGATCTTTTATATTTGGAAAGAGATCTTATATTTTTGGGCTTGGCTCCTGGAAGGAAGAAGATATACTAGATGATATATTTTACCTATTTTTATGGGAAGAGATCTTTCTAAGATATCTTAACTTTGGAGGGTTATTTTCCTATAAAAAGGGTTGGATTTCCACAAATCCAAGATCATGTTATACCATCGATCAGGGTTTATACGCAGCAGCAGCCACACTCCAGTTGGGAGATTTGAAGAACCTTTTTGAAGGTTGAAGGAAGATTGAAGATTGTAGCTTTTATAGCTTTTGGAAGGTTTTCTTGTAAGATTACCTTAGATTCTCTTCCTTGTTGTCTTGCTTGTTGGATTTATATTCAAGGAACGTTTTTGTTGTGATATTTGATTCAGTTATTGAAGTCTTTTCATTAAATTCTTCTTGTTCAAATATTCACCTTCTTCCCATATATTTGATTATACTTTCATGATGATGAGTGGCTAATCTCTTTGTGTGATTTTAGGGTGATTGGCTGAAGGTTGTGGGAAAAACAATGATAGAATAATCTTAGATTCCAGTAGGACCCTGAAAGTTCGAGTCTTTAACCTTAACCCTAAGCATCTCGTTTAGTCGATGAACATCTCGGCCGGGGTGGAATTCTGCTGACCGAGGTGACTTATCCGATCCTAAACTGAGAGTTAAGTGTTAGAGTTTGCCAAATCCTATTCTTATTACACCTTTTCTGGTCCAATGCAAGCCTAGGATGAGACTTACCCGGTAATTCCTTAGTTTGTGTACCAACGATCATAAGTGTAGGTAATAAAGGTTCATCCTTTATTGGGGTTTGAGTGTGCTTCCATCCCATCTTTGTGAGTTAGCCTGAGACTTACCCGGTAAAGGTTGATTCTATTCCCTTAGATGGCGTGTTAGTTTGAGGTTATAGTTCTTTATCTTGATTCCTTGAGACTTACCCGGTAATAGGAGTTATGGTTTAGGATTAGCGAGTAGTGAGACTCACCCGGTGATCTATTCCACTTTAGAAACACCTTCCCTATGCAAAAACCTCAGCTTTGTCCGCTTATCTATAGATCTTGAGTTCGAACCACAACTAGATGCTTTAATCCCTAGAATTACATGTTTGCTTTATTGACTTCTTATTCATCTTTGATTGTTTTAATTGCTCTTGTGGTTAGTATTTACATAAGCATACCGTGATTGGACTTTGTTTCACTAAGTCCTTGTGATCGACCCCTGGAATTCCTTGCTTTTTACTACGATTGACCCGTACACTGTGGGTTCGCATCCTTGTTTTAAGCTTACGTCTAGGGTTATAAATTTAAAGCTTGCACACACCGTTTGGAGCGAACAATGGTTTGAAGCCCGATGTAGCTCGGTATGTAGCTCAGTGTGTGACTTGTCAACAGGTCAAGATTGAGCATTGTAGGTCCGGAGGAGAGCTCCACTCACTGCCAGTACCACAGTGGAAGTGGGAGGATATATCTATGGACTTTGTCACAGGGTTGAGGCTCGGCAGATGTTTTGATGCCATTTGGGTAGTGGTAGACCGTCTGACGAAGACCGCACGTTTCATTTCGATTAAGGAAACGTGGTCGGTAAGTCGTCTAGCTGAGGAGTTCACCAGACACATTGTGAGACTCCATGGAGTACCGAGGACTATCGTCTCCGACAGGGATGGACGTTTCACCTCGAGATTTTTGCAGCAAGTACATACTGCTTTGGGGACGAGTCTCCACTTTACCACTGCCTATCACCCACAGACAGACGGTCAGTCTGAGAGGACCATTCAAACCTTAGAGGACATGTTGCGGGCGTGTGTACTAGATTGGGGGCAGTTATGGCCAGATTATCTCCCCCTAGTAGAGTTTTCATATAATAACAGCTAGCACGCGTCTATTGGGATGGCTCCTTATGAGGCTTTGTACGGGCGGAGATGTCTTACACCACTGTGCTGGGAGGAGCCCAGCAAGGATGATGGGGTAGCACCAGATCAGATACAGATGACATCGCCCGGATTGCCTTAGTCCGGGAGCGGATGTTAGCAGCTTAGAGTCGTCAGAAATCCTACGCCGATAAACGGCGTCGACCTTTGGAGTTTAGAGTAGGTGCATAGCTGTGGTTGAGAGTGTCACCGACGAGAGGAGTCCGGCGTTTCGGCATTAAAGGGAAGCTGAGTCCCCGATATGTCGGTCCATTTGAGATCTTAGAGAGAGTCGGAGAGGTTGCCTACCGATTAGCACTACCACCGAGATTAGAGGGAGTCCATCCAGTTTTTCATGTATCTCAACTGAGAGAGTACATACCGGATCCTAGACACGTCATCAGTCATGAGGATCTGATAGTCGAGCTAGACCACACTTTTGTGGAGTACCCAGTAGCCGTCCTAGAGCGTAGTACTAGGCGTCTGCGTTCTAAGGAGATACAGATGCTGAGGATCCAGTGGTCTAGACGAGGAGCTGATGAGGCTACCTGGGAGACAGAGGAGAGTATTAGACGTAACTATCCTGAGTTCTTTGCGGAGTTAGCCGCTACCTCAGTACCGACGGGTTAGTACTTAGACGATACTTTATATGATTTCTGTGATTATATGTTTAAATGAGTGTTTATGTTTACGTGATTAATAGCGTGAGTAGTTTGCATACTAGAAAAACGAGATTAAAAATTGGAGTGAGACCAGAATATACATTTTGAGGGTGAGATTGTTTTGGGTAGATACCTTATTCTAAGTTTCGGGACGAAACTTATTTTAAGGGGGTACTGATGTAATATCCGGAATTTTTATTCCGTTTATTTCTGTAGCTTACCGGATTCCGATACCTTGACTTCACATAAAATGATAAGTTTAGCCCAAACCCTAATTTAGAACATGACTTGTCGTTGACAAGGTCATGACATCCTAATGACGAATTATGACGAGACCGTGACAAACTCGTGTCAAGCCCAACCATGGGCGTGACGAGTCCATGACAAGTGTTGACAAGAAGATGCAACCCAGCCTGCCCAGCCCAGCTCGTGCCCAGTCTTGCTTCAGCCCAGGATCTGCGTCGGCCCAGCTGCCTGAGGAGACCAGCTCGTGCCAGCTTGCTTCAGCCCAGGATCTGCGTCGGCCCAGCTGCCTGAGGAGACCAGCTCGTGCCCAGCCTTGCTTCAGCCCAGGATTTGCGTCGTCCCAGCTGCCCGACGAGGCCAGCGAAACTGCCTTGCTTCAGCCCAGAGTTGTGCCGGCCCAGCTGCTTTAGAAGACCCGAGAAGCAGCTTACTTCCAGCCCAGTTTCACACCTTACCTCAGCCGTAACCTATAGTCCAGGAAGAGCAACGTACGCCGGCCGTTACGCTCTTATACTGCCCCTATTAACTACTGATGACATGAATTATGTATCATCATATTCATGCATATTGCAGCACATTATCTCTATTTACCTTGCATTTAGAGGGATTTTGCATACCTTTTATGTTCTATTCAATCAATTGTCGGAAATAGAGGTCTACACGAGATTTTGATGAATTGTAGGTAAATAGAGTTGAATTGGAAGCAAAATTGGAGCAAGAAGCATCTAAGGATGTTAAGGAAGCTAAAGGAGTCTTAGAAGGATCACAAAAGGCTAAGGAATTGCAAAGGAGAAGCATAGAAGACGAACCAAAGGAAGAGCACTTTCTGTTGAAGAAAATCGTGCCAATGTGTATATAAATCGGACGATTTTTATACCTTAAAATCGAACGATTTTTGCACTAAAATCGACTAGGTCGATTTTCTTTACGAGTCGGCCAAATGAAAAGACGACATAAAGCCCAATTAATTTGGGCTAGATGAGAGTTTTGCCAAACGGCCCATCTGCAAGAAACTATAGAAGAGAACCCTACGAACGAAGACGAGGAGGTCGCACCAGATAATCTTTACACGTTTTGAAGAAATCAACGATTCTTGGAGAGAGATTGAAGAGCTTTTACCGGAAAGTCATTCTTGATCTTTGATTGTGAGATTTCTTTGTTCCATTGTCTTGTTTGTGGTTTATGAACACGAAATTGAGTTGTTGAGAGATATATTGAACAGATTTGACGATTGTTTTACAGATTTAAGAGTTATAGAATTTTTCATTCAAGATTTGGTTTCTTTGCGATATCTTCTTCAATAATTAATTTGATTCGATTTTGAAAATGGTTGGCTAAAAATCTTGTGATTCTGGGGAGAATAGTTGATGATTAAGGCTTAGATGATGATAGACTGAACTCATTCAAACATTAGGACCCTGAGAATTTAGATCTTAGTTTTGCGACAACAGGAAAATCGGGTTGTTCTTGAGGAAAATCGGCCGATTTTTCTTATGAAAAGGCGATTTATTCCTCTGACGAACTTTAATTGAATTAATCTTTAACCAAAACTAATCCTTGCCTAAATCCCAATCTTGATTAACCTTTTTACCCTCTAATTGAATGTTCGAATGCAATTCAAACCTGTTTCTACATTTAATGGATTAAAATTGCAAGATTTGGGTAATAAAGAGACTCAACATCCTTTATTAAGATTAAGTGTGCTTTCTATTCATACTTTGGAGAGTCATATCCTGGAGTTTTAGATAGTTAGTTTGAACATAATTCTTGTCTTTAGATCTTTCTATATTGCAGCCTCAACAACCCTTATAGAGAGAACCTATAGATTAGTTATATAGGTTTCGGAACTTCATCGTACGAATCCTACCTTTGAACATTTAATCTTGGCAATATAAATTCTGTCCTATACCCGTAGAAGTGTCTTGAATCGAAAGCCTAAATCGGATACTTGAATCCTTGGAATCATTTCTCTCTTTATCACATCACAAAAGCTTTTATACTTTCGCTAGATAATTGAAATTGAAAACTTTCTCACCAAATCCCTGAGTTCGACTCTGGAATTCTTACCTTTCTACAGCTGATCCGTACACTGCGGGTTCGCTTTGCTTTTGAGTTCTAGATATAAATATTAAGACTTTGACGCACACCCTTTTGAGCGAACAAGTTTTTGGCGCCGTTGCCGGGGATTTGGTCTAGATCAAATCCGGTTTTCGGTTGTCTAGCTTGAGAGCTCTTGCTCTTGTGATTTGATTTGTCTACTTGAGTGATCTTCGCAGGTTCTTTAGGTATATGCGAAGGACTAGATCCACTAAAGATCTAATTCCTTTCGATCCCGAATTAGAAAGAACTTTGAGGAGAAAGTTGAAGGAGAAGAAAATGGCTGAAAACGATGAGAGAAACTACAAGGCTGAACTGAATGAAGCTCAACGCCAACTCCAGTTGAGTGAGAAGGCTCGAAAGGAAGCTGAAATAAGTCATCAATTTCAAATTGATGAACTAAGAGCTATGATGTTGGACATGAAGTTGGAGTTGAACGACTCCAAGAAGAAGAAGAAAGTCAAGACACCAACTAAGTCCATTCAAGATGACTCGTCCGATGATGACGAGATTGATCCGGATATGCCGGAACTTGAAGAGATTGATCCATCACTTCGTCCTAACCGAAACACCCCAACACCTAAGGTCGTCCCTCGCATTACGACTAGGAATGTTAGAGCTTTCAATAACGAAGATAGACCCCAAACTTTGGGGCAACGGATGGATCCAATTCAGCAACCGCGCCGTCTAGGTGTGGATTTTGGAGCTGAAGACATCCAGGAGTTTAGCTTCTCACCACAAGTCATTACTATGGTTTGCCAAAGTCAATATGGCGGAGCAAGTACCGAATCTCCGCATCAACACTTGCAGAATTTTGAGATTCTCATGGAGACTATGAAGCCGAAGAAGGCTACTACAAGCAACTACAAGATCAAGCCGTTCTTCTTCTCTTTGAAGGACAAGGCTCTAGCTTGGTACCAAACACTTCCGGCTGCGAAGTTAGCTACATGGGAGGAATTGTCTTCGGAATTCCTCACCAAGTTCTTTCCGCCATCCAAAACGGCGGAATTGAGAGGTAAAATAAATGCTTTTTCTATGAAACCTAACGAAAGCTTGTTTCAATCTTGGGAAAGGTTTCAAGACCTCTTGTTGGATTGCCCACACCATGGCATTTCCAAGCTGGAACTATTGGAGATTTACTACAAAGGGTTGGATGTGGAAACACAATTCAACCTCCAATCTCTATCTTGCGGGACATTCATGGATATGAGAGAGGACGATGCTTGGGACTTCATTGAGAAGCAAGCCCAAGTGATTGAGAAGTATTACCACCGGAAGGTGGAATCAAATAGCCGGAATCAAGGCGATACGGGAGCCAAGTTGAATCAAGCGGCTCAAACACAAATATTCTCCCTCAAAGATGACATCAAAGAATTGAGGGAAGTGCTCAAAACGAGTCTTCAAAAGACTAAAGAGCAAGAAGCCAACTACATGGGGCGAGACAACAATCACAGGAATGATAACCGGAATTCCAATTGGAGCAACAACAACAATAACAACCGAAACTCCAATTGGAACAATAACAACAACAACAGGAACTCAAATAACAACAATTGGAGGTCAAATCAGCAAGGTTCAGGTAATCCTTACTCTTATGCTGAAAAGGCTCTAACACCTCCATCTTCTTCTACTCCTTCTACAAGCCAGGAACAATCAAGCGGATCAAACAAACCGGATCCCATGCTAGAAACGATCCTAGGCAAGCTACAAGGATTGGAGAGTTACATAACTTCGGTTGACAAAGCTCACAAAGCTTTAGAAAACCAAGTATTCAACAAAGCTGGAGAAGTTCCAAGAGATCAAGGGAAGCTTCCCGGGAAGACAGAAGATAACCCAAAGGGAAGGGTTATGGCAATAACTACTAGGAGCGGAAAGACGACCGTCGACCCTCAACCTAAAGTAGTTGATACCTCCACAAGAGAAGGAGAGGCAAAGGAGAAGGAAGAAGTCTATGTTCCTCCTCCCGCTTACAAACCACCTCTACCTTTTCCTCAATCTAGAGCGCGGGCACGCCTAGATAAACATTTCGGTAAGTTTGTTGAACTTATGAGTAAGCTCCATATTAACATACCTTTTATGGATGCGATTTTAGGTATGCCGGCTTACGGGAAATTCCTCAAGGAGATCCTCTCTAACAAGAGGAAGTTGGAAGATATAGGAGAAGTCAAGATGAGTATGGAGTCATCCGAACTCATCAAGACTATGACGGAGAATATGCCACCCAAACTCCGCGATCCAGGATCCTTTTGCATACCCATCACTTTGGGAGAAGCTACCTATGATGCTCTTTGTGACCTTGGAGCAAGTGTGAGTATTATACCTCTAGCTCTATGCAAGGCAGTTGGTCTAGGAGAGCCTAGACCGGTGAAGATCACACTCTACATGGCTGATCGTTCTACCACCAAGCCGGTGGGAATATTAGAAGACATTCCGGTAAAGCTAGGTAAGTTTTACATACCTATAGATTTTGTCGTTCTTGACATACCTGCAGATTACCCGGTTCCCATCATCCTCGGGAGACCATTCCTCGCCACATCTGGATGCATGGTAGATTGCAAGAACGGCCAGCTATCCTTCCATATCGGTGAAGAAAAGATAGAATTCATACTATCTTCCTTAATCAAGGAGCCAGCCTTGAAAGATGACGTTTTTGAAATTGTTGAGGAAGAAGAGTCTAGAGAGATAGTAAGTTCGATCTTGATGAAAGACCCTCTTCAAAAGGTTCTTAGCATGAGCATCATGGAGGAAGGGGTGGAACATGACTGCAATGAGGATGTGAAAGCATTAAATGCTGTGGAGGAAGAGCTAGAAGCAAAAATTGAAGAACTAGAGTGGACTCCGGAAACTGTGAAGAAAATCGACCTGTCAGAAATAAATCGTCCGATTTATGAAGATTCAGCACGATTTTTTTCAACAGAAACTAAAATCGACCTACCAGAAAAAAATCGTCCGATTCATGAAGAAGTAGCACGATTTTTTCCGACAGAAACTAAAATCGACCTGACGACAATAAATCGCCCGATTCACAAAGAGGTAGCACGATTTTTTCCAACAGAAAGAAAAATCGTGCAGAAGATCGACCGATTTATTACAGGGGGGGTCGATTCACTGAGTAATTCTATGGATTCTCCGGACTTCACCGCAGCCGCTTCCGAATCTAATGATGAAGTACCCACACCTATAGAGGCATCTCCCACAACATCCGAAAGCCACGATTCATCACCAACCAAGGTACCTCCATCATTAGAATTGAAACAACTTCCCGCACATTTAAGGTACGTATTTCTTGGCACTAATTCCACATACCCAGTTATAGTCAATGCAAATTTGAATGATGACGAATTAGAGAAACTCATGCATGTTTTGAAGTAACATAGGAGAGCACTAGGTTACACCATTGATGATTTAGTAGGAATAAAGCCTTCTCTATGTATGCACAAAATATTAATGGAAGAGGATTACAAACCTTCACGCCAACCTCAAAAACGGTTAAACCCGGCAATGAAAGAGGTCGTGAAGAAAGAAATCCTTAAGCTACTTGATGCAGGTATCATCTTCCCAATTTCTGATAGCAAATGGGTGAGTCCGGTACAAGTAGTACCCAAGAAAGGAGGCATTACCGTTGTTGCCAACAAGAACAACGAACTCATCCCCACACGGACAGTTACAGGGTGGCGAATGTGCATCGACTACCGCAAACTGAACGTGGCCACAAGGAAGGACCACTTCCCCCTTCCTTTCATCGATCAAATGTTGGAAAGGTTAGCCCAACATGCCTACTTTTGTTATTTAGATGGATACAGTGGTTTCTTTCAGATACCAATTCATCCGGATGATCAAGAGAAGACAACCTGTACGTGCCCATGGGGTACGTTCGCTTATAGAAGAATGCCATTCGGTTTATGCAACGCTCCAGCCACCTTCCAAAGGTGTATGATGGCAATCTTCTCCGAATATGTAGAGAACATCATGGAAGTCTTCATGGACGACTTTTCGGTATATGGCTCTTCTTTTGATAATTGTCTCTATAACCTTTCACTAGTTCTTAAGAGATGTGAGGACACTAACTTAGTCTTAAACTGGGAAAAGTGTCATTTCATGGTCACCGAAGGAATTGTGTTAGGTCACTTAGTGTCACAGAGGGGAATAGAGGTAGATCGATCAACAATAGAAACCATTGAGAAGTTACCTCCCCCTTCATCAGTAAAGGGAATTAGAAGCTTCTTAGGACATGCAGGCTTCTATAGGAGATTCATAAAGGATTTTTCTAAGATTTCAAAACCTTTGACTAATCTTTTGATGAAAGATGCGACTTTCGAATTTTCGAAAGATTGCTTAGATGCTTTTTGCAGGATCAAAGAAGCCTTGATTTCAGCACCAATCATTCAACCACCCGATTGGACTCTTCCTTTCGAGGTCATGTGCGACGCAAGCGATGTCGCTATAGGAGCCGTTCTTGGACAGAAGAAAGATGGTCGCACTCATGCCATCTACTACGCGAGAAAAACGCTAGATGAGGCTCAATACAACTACGCAACTACGGAAAAGGAACTTTTAGCCGTAGTATATGCATTCGAGAAATTTCGTTCCTATCTCGTAGGTGCGAAAGTGATAGTCTATACGGACCACTCCGCCATCCGATACTTATTCACGAAGAAGGATGCGAAGCCAAGGCTTCTACGATGGATCTTACTCTTACAAGAGTTTGATTTAGAGATCCGTGATAAGAAAGGATCGGAGAACTCCGTCGCCGATCACCTTAGTCGTCTTCCGCAACTCGCCGGCGAGTCGGATGAGTTTCCGATAGACGACTCCTTCCCTGACGAGCAGCTGCACGAGATTGAAGAGTGTCTTCAACACATATCACAAGGTAATGACCCATGGTTTGCTGACATTGTAAATTACCTTGTTTGTCAGGAGATTCCACCCAGACTTGCATATGCTCAAAAGAAGAAGTTCTTGAGAGACGTCCGGCATTTTTATTGGAACGAACCTCTTCTATTCAAAAGAGGCCCAGATGGCATCTACAGGAGATGTATTCCCGAAGATGAGATAGATAGTGTCATCCGACACTGCCATTCTCTACCATGTGGCGGACATGCTAGTTCCCACAAGACTTGTGCTAAGGTACTTCGCTCCGGCTTTTATTGGCCTACACTTTTCAAGGATGTGCAAAAGTTTGTTGTTTCTTGTGATGCTTGTCAAAGGACAGGTAATATATCCAGGAGGAATGAGATGCCTCTCAACAACATTCAAGAAGTAGAGATCTTTGATGTATGGGGCATCGACTTTATGGGACCTTTCCCATCTTCATGTGGCAACCAGTATATACTTCTTGCCGTAGACTATGTCTCAAGATGGGTGGAGGCAATCGCTTCCCCTACTAATGATGCAATGGTAGTGGTGAAGTTCCTCAACAAAACGATCTTCCCAAGGTTCGGAACTCCCCGAACCATCATTAGTGACGGAGGAACGCATTTCACAGCCCGTCGATTCGAGACTCTATTAGCTAAGTATGGGGTGACCCATAAAATAGCTACACCTTACCACCCGCAAACCAGCAGACAAGTCGAGATATCAAATAGAGAGATTAAAGGGATTTTAGAGAAGACCGTCTCTAAAACGAGGAAAGATTGGTCAATGAAGCTTGACGATGCACTATGGGCATACAGGACAGCTTTCAAGACACCAATAGGTACGACTCCCCATAATCTCATTTATGGTAAATCATGTCATCTTCCTGTAGAGCTAGAACACAAAGCTTATTGGGCTATCAAGTGGCTCAACTTCGACATGAAAGAAGCCGGAGAGAAGCGGCTCTTAGACATCAATGAGCTAGATGAGCTCCGACTAAATGCGTATGAGAACGCAAAGATTTACAAGGAACGGACAAAGCGCTGGCATGACAAGCACATCATCCCAAAAGACTTGAAGGAAGGGGACCAAGTCCTCCTATTCAACTCAAGGCTGCGTCTATTTCCAGGTAAGCTCAAATCCCGTTGGACAGGACCTTTTGTGATTAAAAGAATTTTCTCCCATGGTGCAGTTGAAGTATGGGGTGAACAAAGCGGAAGTTTTAAGGTTAATGGCCAACGATTGAAGAAATACACACCGGAAGCTCCGGTCGAGGAGATAGCTCCTATCCTCCTCCATTGAACACAACATCATACACCGTCCAGCTAACGACGATAAATAAAGCGCTTCTTGGGAGGCAACCCAATGATAGTATAGTTTTCCCTTCTTTCCCTCACTTAGTTAGAACAGATTAATTGCTTTGTTTCTTCATTTTTCGTTTTTATATGTTCCTCGATGCACTCTTGGTTTGTCGTGTCATTAATCGCAGGAAACTAGGTTCAAATGTGAGAGGTTCACGAAAAATGGAGCACAATTAAGTTATATCTTCGAGATTCAAGAAAAACAAGGAAGGAAATCGACCTACCATAAGAAGATCGTCCGATTCAGTAACAGAGCAAGTCGATTTTTCTCAACAGAAACAAAAATCGACCTGGAGATCGACCTGCCAAAATAAATCGTCCGATTTTTTTAGTCAGAAAGAAAAATCGCCCCGACAAATAAATCGACCAGAAAAATCGGCCGATTTTCTTCAGAAATCGTCGACCCTATATAAGGACTTCACACTCGATCTTCTTCATTCACACATCTCCAACTCTCGATTTCCCTCTCTCAAGAACGCCGAAAAATCGCCACACCCTCAAATCCTCATTCCTTAACCATTTCAAGAGATTCTTGGCTCCAAACTGAAGCATTTTCAACAAGGAACACGGATCTAACAACAACACGCACGGCAATCGACTGCTCCATAAGGAATTCAGGTTTTTCTTTCCAAAACCTAAGTTTTCTCACTTGAAATCGAAGTTGCCTAGGAAGTGCTTTGTTGTTGGAATTGATAGAGGAATTTGCTTAGGATTCATTGTGGAGAACTGTGTGTGGTGATAGATTGAACAGAACTTTACAGAATTGTGAGAATCGTTGAAATCGAGATAAAAATCGACCCAGCCCAGAAAAATCGGCCGATTTTTGTGAAGAACAGGTCGATTTTTAGGACTTAGAATGGATCTTGTCAAGAGGATAACTAGAAACACGGGGAAGAAGAAGGGATCTTCTTCAAAAGCCCCTGCCCCACCTCCACCACCACCTACCAACATCCCTAAGCTTCCCCCTCCCCTATCCAAGCATAAGAAACGCTATGCACGCATTATAGATCGCCCATTCACCCCTCCTCGCTACATAGTACTTGATGACTTAGATTCGTTATATGTTCGAGAGGATGTTGATATGATGCTTGATAGAGCAGGGTTGAGACAGTTTGCTACGATCAGGGAAGATGCTTATAGGGAGATCACCCTAGAATTCCTTAGCACGTTTGAGCACGATCCTAGGGAAAGGATGGTCACTTTCCGCCTCATGAGCCAAGACCACACTTTGTCTATTGATGCTTTTGGCGACTTGTTTGGCTTTTCTTATTCAGATGCATGCACATTTGCTAGAGGCCTCAATGCTAGTGATTTTTGGGAGGCTATTTCCGTAGGAGAGTACGGAGGGGATAAGTGGAGACCCGGAAACTCCAAGGAGACAAGCATGTACAACCTTTCCTTCAAGGTAGTGCATAGGATACTCAGTGAGAGTTTGTGTGCCCGGACTGAGACTCCGCAGAAGCTCAAGGCTGATGAGCTTTTTATCCTCTACTGCATGACATCCACCACCACTCCCGACATCTCTACCATGCTTGCTGACTATCTAGGAAAGATACCCAACAAAGCCAAAGGTGACATATGTGCAGGAGGCTTGGTCACTCATGTGGCTAGGACTCTAGGTTATGATTTTTCGGGATGCACTCTAGCTGAGAGTGCCCTTCCTTTAGGCTCACAGAGGTTGGTGGTTCGACAGGTCTTGATTCCTCGAGGGAGAGGAACTCTTCATGTGCCGATGCCATGGCACAGGGATCCGAAGAAGAAGCCATCTGAGATCATATGGAAATCCGAATACACCATTCGGAATAAGAGGAACTGGAAGGAGACCTTTGAGGCGATGCTTGAGGAGTTCTCACCTCCTACTTATTATGATGATGATGCAGGTGACTCAGAGGAGGATGAGGATGGAGGACAGGACACCATGCTCGAGTTTGAGAGCGATACCCATAGCGGGCATGCTACGGATGCCATGGACACTGACACTCATGGAGCAGGACCGAGGAGGACTAGTAGGCAGGATGAGGAGACGGAGGATGACATGCAGCCACCTCGACACTCTTATGCACATGCTCCAGGCCCTAGACGAGGACGCCGAGCTCCACGCCATTTCAGGGAGCTAGTCACTAGCTTCCAGAACCTCAGCACCGACTACCGTGTCCTCCGCACCGATTATGACACCCTGAACACACAGTTCAGGAACTACAGGGAGGAGACGGGCGCTAGGCATTCATCCTATGATGGCCAGATGAGGGACATGTACTACCACCAGTTCGGCCACTTCTACGATCCCTCCGCACCGATGTATCCATATCCACCACCTCCACCACCGACAGAGGATTGAGCTTCCACTTCTTTTACATTGTAAGTATTTTTCTCCTTCTTATGCTTGATTTTCACATTGGGGACAATGTGGATGTCAAGTATGGGGTGGGGGTACTTACAATACCTTATGTTTCATTCTAGCACTCTATGTACTTTCCACTACTCTTGACAATTTGGCTTGTAATAACTCTTGCACGGCTTGCTTTCTATTATGACACTCGCATTTGCATGAACTTTTTCAAAACCTATGAATTTTCAAGGATTTTAAGTGCTTCTTATATGGAAATGACCTCTATGATGAAAGTTGTGTATATGGATAGGCAAAAAGATGCTTAGTTATGTTGAGATTTTGATTATAGCATGAATGAAATTGCTTTTGTTACTTGAATACACGAATAAGTTATATGATTTAGTTGTTTTGATGAGAGAATGAAATAATAGTCGAAGCTATATTGCAAGTTCTTTTACACCATTTAAGGATGACTAAGGCAATTCACTTCTTTTCTTTTCTCATATCTTGATCATGCTAGCTCCTCAATGAAATATGTAACCCTCCTCTTACCATCCGGGAATTAGGATAGGTGATTGAAAAAAGGCATGTTTGATGTGGGAGAGCCAAGGAAAATGTATTGAAAAGTGCAAAATTTCATAAGTTTGGGGACGTTGAACATGAGGATGAGTAACTCGGCACCATTCACATAGCCGGGTGTTTGTGTCTTGCCAAAGTCCGATTGAACGACAAGTCCTAACGGGATATGGTATGTGCATCAAGGGTTTGAGGCATCTCGAAATTGAGAAACGCCGATCTCCTAGGCTTCGGTTTTTGTGCACCGCGGTCCATACTCTCAAAAAGTAAAGTATAATGAAAGCAAAGCTTTCTACATGCGAAGCATGTGCGGTGAAGAAAATTCTTGGAAGTATTATGTGTTCCTCTTTCCCGGATTAGCACCACAATAGCCGAAAAGAACTCCTTCCCTTAATACGTTTCTTGAACCTTTCCTTTGATTTGAAGACCTTGAGACTTTTATGCATGTGTTTAAGACTTAATGGCTTAGATTTGTTTGAATTTGATTGCCTCTACACCTTTATCATGTTCTTTATTTATGCCTTCAAGAAAGAAAAGGGAGTTTGTTCATCTTATAGTCATCATTGATACATGCTTTGCCCCTTTTATACCTTGAAATATCACTTTGAGAGCGATCCAATGAAAAGGAGCACTACCAAAAGAAAAGTTTTTGAGTTTCATACATGCATAATCCATGACATCCTATATTCTGAATTTGAGTCTTGCTTAGGGACAAGCAAGAGGCAAGTATGGGGTATTTTGATGACATGAATTATGTATCATCATATTCATGCATATTGCAGCACATTATCTCTATTTACCTTGCATTTAGAGGGATTTTGCATACCTTTTATGTTCTATTCAATCAATTGTCGGAAATAGAGGTCTACACGAGATTTTGATGAATTGCAGGTAAATAGAGTTGAATTGGAAGCAAAATTGGAGCAAGAAGCATCTAAGGATGTTAAGGAAGCTAAAGGAGTCTTAGAAGGATCACAAAAGGCTAAGGAATTGCAAAGGAGAAGCATAGAAGACGAACCAAAGGAAGAGCACTTTCTGTTGAAGAAAATCGTGCCAATGTGTATATAAATCGGACGATTTTTATACCTTAAAATCGAACGATTTTTGCACTAAAATCGACTGGGTCGATTTTCTTTACGAGTCGGCCAAATGAAAAGACGACATAAAGCCCAATTAATTTGGGCTAGATGAGAGTTTTGCCAAACGGCCCATCTGCAAGAAACTATAGAAGAGAACCCTACGAACGAAGACGAGGAGGTCGCACCAGATAATCTTTACACGTTTTGAAGAAATCAACGATTCTTGGAGAGAGATTGAAGAGCTTTTGCCGGAAAGTCATTCTTGATCTTTGATTGTGAGATTTCTTTGTTCCATTGTCTTGTTTGTGGTTTATGAACACGAAATTGAGTTGTTGAGAGATATATTGAACAGATTTGACGATTGTTTTACAGATTTAAGAGTTATAGAATTTTTCATTCAAGATTTGGTTTCTTTGCGATATCTTCTTCAATAATTAATTTGATTCGATTTTGAAAATGGTTGGCTAAAAATCTTGTGATTCTGGGGAGAATAGTTGATGATTAAGGCTTAGATGATGATAGACTGAACTCATTCAAACATTAGGACCCTGAGAATTTAGATCTTAGTTTTGCGACAACAGGAAAATCGGGCTGTTCTTGAGGAAAATCGGCCGATTTTTCTTATGAACAGGGCGATTTATTCCTCTGACGAACTTTAATTGAATTAATCTTTAACCAAAACTAATCCTTGCCTAAATCCCAATCTTGATTAACCTTTTTACCCTCTAATTGAATGTTCGAATGCAATTCAAACCTGTTTCTACATTTAATGGATTAAAATTGCAAGATTTGGGTAATAAAGAGACTCAACATCCTTTATTAAAATTTTAAGTGTGCTTTCTATTCATACTTTGGAGAGTCATATCCTGGAGTTTTAGATAGTTAGTTTGAACATAATTCTTGTCTTTAGATCTTTCTATATTGCAGCCTCAACAACCCTTATAGAGAGAACCTATAGATTAGTTATATAGGTTTCGGAACTTCATCGTACGAATCCTACCTTTGAACATTTAATCTTGGCAATATAAATTCTGTCCTATACCCGTAGAAGTGTCTTAAATCGAAAGCCTAAATCGGATACTTGAATCCTTGGAATCATTTCTCTCTTTATCACATCACAAAAGCTTTTATACTTTCGCTAGATAATTGAAATTGAAAACTTTCTCACCAAATCCCTGAGTTCGACTCTGGAATTCTTACCTTTCTACAGCTGATCCGTACACTGCGGGTTCACTTTGCTTTTGAGTTCTAGATATAAATATTAAGACTTTGACGCACACCCTTTTGAGCGAACAACTACTCCCTCCCTCTCTCCTATCGTGATATCCCCGCAATCTCAGCAGCGTCTCACTCTCCCCTATCTTCATACCTTCTGTTTCGATTTGGAGAACATATACACACCAGCTGACTGCAGACCATCACCTACACCCATTCAGTCCGCTCCAGACGCAGGAAACACTCTACCAGAAGCCAGCAAGCCTTATAACCGGAGTTCAATCGCCTCGACGTTCCCTTCTGCACTAGGAGCGGTGAGTCTTCGTCCCTCTGATTCATTCTCCCTTCTCCTTCCGGATCTGAACTAGACCAATGTGCAGTGGCAGCAGAGTCCTCCTAGCAGGCGTGCCCGTACCGAACCAATAGACACTCCAAGTACTACAGCGTAAGTCTCTAACCAGTCTTGCTCTTGCCCTCTTGTCAAGCGTGTCTTCCAAACCACAACTGACTTCCTGTGCAACTCCTTGACACCCCTCCGTGCAGTTACTTCGAGCCATTCCCTTCTGAGATCAGTCGAGAAACCTATAGCCAGTAGCTGTTGGAAGAGGTGAGTACCTCATGTCTGCAGCCTTTTGTTTGTTTCGTCTTCTGAAGGATGTAGTGTAGTTGTGTATGTTTGATTGTTGTGAGAGAATTTCGACCTAGTAGGCTGGGGTAAGGGCTGATCTTTGTGGATGTTCCCTTGAGGGTCAAACTTGTGATCATAGGATGACATTAATGGTAGAAACAAGGATTGTTGTTGTACACATCCGTATCCTTCAGTTTTGAAGTGAGGAACTAACTATCTTGTAGAACAATGTTAGAAAGTTCGATTGATGATCCACCGTTGAAATTTTAATAGGTAATAGGTGGATGTATGTAGTTTACTGTATTAAATTTTGAGAAGAAATGAACGGTCGGATTAGAAGTTATAAGCTTCCAAAGTGGGGTAGTTAAGCAGTTTTTGCAACAATGAAATTTTGGTTAAGTATAGGAAATGTAAGTATTGTAACCAACTTTGAAAATTTTTATAGAAATGAGGGATGAACAGTTTTGAGAAATTCTTGCTCCTAAGGATAGATGGAACATCATAGATGATCTAGAGAATTATTTCGGAATTTTTATAAGTTTATACGAATTTCATATTTGAAGCCGAAGTTGGACCTTTACGATCTTTCGGAAAATAGGTTGTAACACCCCAAATCCGCGGGACTCGGGGCGCTACGGGTTGGGGCCTCACAATGGGTCCCGACCCTTAGTCTGACAACAATTTCACCGGATCTTGCAACATGGCACAAATAAAGGCCAAAACCGAAAAACATTTTTTTTATGCAATGAAAAGAAAACCCGAAAGAATACAACATAGGACTTCAGCCGAAAATACAACTCCAAGACTAAACGCCAACACGCGACATACAAAATAAAATAAATACAATACTCAAACTTGACTCCACCCAAAACCAAATCCTAAAATGTACGGAACCCCGGATGCCCACTCTTCCGGATCTCTCGGCCGCATTCCTAACCTGCAAGGCAATCTACAACAATCGGTATAAAACCGTTAGCTAATATTCGAGGCATTAGAATCAATGGGAAAGGCACATACACAAGTAATCTCATCACAGGCATACAACATACATAAAAGCACACCAATCCTGTTTATTATCTTTGTTATTATTAGGTCGTATCTCGTTCTAATTCAACTTAGATTGTGACACGAGAGTCACCGAAACTCGCCTCGGTCCCTACTTACCGGCATGGAATGGTACTGATGCATCCGACCATCTACCAGCACGGGATAGTCGCCGAGAACATCCTAGCTCTCGCGGGAGCTAGGCAAGTTGTCACCGCCCGTTATCATACACTTGGGCCAAAATAATATAAAGGTCGGTAATCCTAATTCCGGTTTAGTTGTTATAAACAATAAACAATAAACACACACCACCAAACACACATCAATGCTAATACAAGGAATACGAGCTAAGTAAGTCCGGAGACTTACCTCGTCCCAAACGCTAACTCACGCAACACTCTCGCTTCCCTTGGGAAGAAGTCTATAACCTGCTCACAACAAGATATCAATATCAACAACTCGCTCAACTCAAGAATTCTTAGACTTCTACACAATGATCTACACGAGATCATTTAACTCTCATTCTAGGACCGCATCTTAGAATCTCTCATGCTCACATCTCACTTAACACAAGCTAGAAGTCCTTAGACTTCTAGACCCTATGATCTCGTAGGATCATAACCCATAGCACATACTAGAATAACAACTCCTAATCCAAACAAACTCAACGGTAACAACACCATGTTGGGATATGCATATCCTAGCCCATAAACTCAACAACCATATAACCACAACCCCTAAATTCTCACAAGCTCAACATACAACTTAAAGCCATAAACAACCTCACAAGATAATATCAACACCTCAAGCCTAATAATTCTCACAAGATCAAACCATATTAAATCCTCAAAACTCACCTATGGTTCAAAGCCACTACTTGGCATTAACTCTAAGTTATAATAGATCCAGCCTAGCATGATACTAATACTAAACATAACTAGATCGAGGGAAAGGATACTCACACGACGTCATAAGACGGAAATCGATCAACGGATGTCGACTTAGACTTGTTAGGTCTTTATCGGGACGCTTCCGAACCTAACACCAAAACTATACAAATTTATAAACTTGGGACATTTTCTGTAAATAAAACCTTGGGCCAAAATTGGAATTAATCATGCAGGGGCATATCACTAAATTTCAGAAGAGTGGGTCAAATCTGCAATTACACCAAAGTTTAGGGGGCTCGATTTAATTAGGGCAAAAGAGGTTTCTTCAACCTCAGAAATGCAACAGGGGAAGGAGATGCAATGCGGCGGCAGGGAGGAGCAGGCACCGGCGGCTGTGCGGGCGGAGGAAGGCGGATCCGAGGCTCCAGCGTTGGGAATCAGAGGCGGCGCAAGCGAGGGCGGCTACAGTGTGGGTGTGTCTTCTCGGTCGAGTCGGCAAGGCGAAGGCGGCAAGGGCACCTTCTCCGGCAGGTGCAGAGGCGGAGACCCCCAGTGACGACATCGAAAAAGAAAGAGTGAAGGAGAGCGGAGAAACGGGGCTGGAGATTTTCCTTCAGGGTGGCAACGCTCCGGCGGCACTAGGGCAGCGATGGATTTTGCTCGACGATGATACAAGAGACAGGCGGCGAGCTCCTTCACAGAGGTGGAAGGCTTCTTTAACGGGCCCGAGAGAGAGTTGTAGATGAGGGTCTATTGCTTGCGTTTTACAAGGGAAGCAAAAGAGAGAACATGGTTTGCAGGGCTGGGTGAAAGAGACGAGAAGGAGATGGAGAGATGGTGAGAGCTGAGGGTGTCAAGCAGAGAAGGGGGAGATGGATGGGAAGGTGTGGGCAAGACTGAGGGATGAGGACATCGAAGAGGTGCCCAGAATGGTAGGGGATTGCGTGAGGGAGTGAAACGGTTCAGTGAAGAAGATAGGAGGAGGAAATTGCCACGGAGTCTGTGTAGGAGAGGATAGGCGCAGAGCTGGCTGCATAGGCGAGGGGTCATACGGCAATGAAAGGTCGGGGAGAGAGATGGGCTCATCACAGCCACATGAGAGGGAAAGAAAAAAAAATAAATAAAATAAAAGAGGAAATTAATAAAGAAAGGGGTATAAAGAAATTAATAAAGAAAGGGGTATTGAATTCGATCCAAACGCGTTCGGAACGGGATTTTCGAACCGTAAAAACTTCCGACATCTTCGGAAATAATTAAACGGATATACGCAAACGTATCCAAAATATAAATATAATCGAAAAATATATTTTTCATCGTAGAATACCTTTTTAAAAACAAATTAAATTACTTAAGCTAGTAAAATATCGATAAAAGTAGGAGAAATAAATATCGAAAACGCGCCTAAAAATTGGGGCGTTACAATATAACCCCCTAAAAACAAGTTTCGTCCCGAAACTTGTTATGCGTCGAACTTCTCGGTCCCTAAGGCCGAGGTATGAACTCTCAAATTAAGAAGGCTTAAACCTTCTAATCTATACACACAATCTACTCATACTACCACCGCAAGATATATCAGGTCATATAACACATTCCCGCACAGGGCACAAACTACACACAACATCACACATGCACATAACTCAACCAAGGGAAAAAAAACTAGGTTTAACCCGTCGATTCGATCGATGCTACTAATTTAGCGTAAAACTCAACCAAATATATTATCCTCCATCTTCCAATTAGCCTCATCTGGTCCTCGTCTGCCACTAGATCCTCATGACTGACAACATGCCTCTACTCATATATGTACTCTCTCGATTGATATACATGAAACACCGGGTGAACACCCTCTATTCTTGGTGGTAACGCCCACTTGTAAGTCACTTCTCCAACTTGCGCTAAGATCTCAAAAGGTCCGATTTATCAGAACTGAACTTCATTCTCGGATCTTTCTCACTGCAGCATTTCCATAATGTTTCTCTTTGATTGTCTCTAACAAAGAAAGTCGAACTTCTAATTACAAAATTGGCTTTGGCTCTAGCCAAACTAAACGTAGATGTTACATTTCCTCAATTCTTGTTGTATATTCCAAGAAATGAAGGAAGCAATTTACTCCATACTACTTCTATTAACCAAACATATATGCTATTACTTTTATATCAATCCGCAATACTCGATCAAGACTTTGTCTTGAAGAATCACTTGTGCACTTCCAACTCATAATACCTCAAGGTAAACCGAAACAGTTGCGCCAATAAATCCCCTCTTAATTCTCAGCAACTCTATTGCCAATTCTTTGTCTCATTCAGTACTTCATTGTCATCAAGAGTAGGTTACCATAATTGGTGTTATACAACTTCTCTCTTCCCAAATCTGGTAAAACTCAGCACATCCAAGAAAACTTGTAACCTCTTCCACATCTTTCGGGGTTTGTCATTCCGAGATAACTTGTCATACATCTCTCTTTTTCAAGAGTAGATCCAAAATATCTCATCCGGGCATCAGTAAGCCCATATGGAATTACTACAACTCGTAGTGACCATGTTTTTTTTTTTCGGAATGTCGTGTTTGCAATATCTCAGTCTCAAATTCTCAATTGGTGGCAATCATCCCTTAAATGAATTTTAGTAGAGACTACCAACCCTTGCAACCGATCAAGTAGATCATCTATCCGTGGTGAAGGATACTCGTTCTTCATTGTTATCTTGTTCGGCTAACGGTAATTGATGTACAAGCGGAGATAATCGTCTTTCATTTCGCAAACTGGTGTTCTCCATAACCACTTCAAATCAAGAGTTTAAGATATATTTTAATATGAACTTCAAATCAAGAGTTCAAGATAGCATTCGGAGTTCTCCATAGCATTTCACTAAATCTAATGAACTCCTTTAAAGAAGTTCTTGCAATTGCTCCTTCACTTGCTTCTACCACTCATGTCTCTGCACAAGTGTTATTCCATACGACGCCTTAGAAGTCGGGATTAAATCAAGCTCGTCCTTAATGGAAAAATCCACATTCTGACATATTGGAATCCGTGATATCTCCGGTTTTATCTTTTCTCTTTACCCATCACATATCTTAATAACCGACACAATCTTGTCTTATCACTTTACAAGTGGTCATGATACTAATGATCTACCTCGATATGTTGGGGTGACGTCCTTTAAACACGTGTATTGTTCCATCTTTAGCTACAATGTTTATCGTCTTCTTTCCGAGATCCTTCATCTCTTGAACTTGAGAGACTTGCTCGAGTCTTCCGACTCCTATAGCCTTATTTAAGTATTCCTTTATCTTAATTTCATTCTCCCTCCTCGATGACATGATTGTGAAAATCATCTAAGGTTTCTCACTTATGTGCAGCCATAAGGGTCCAAACTGCATGACTTAATTGTGCTTCAAAACAATTGATCTTATCTTCTTCGCTTTCCATGACATCCTAGCATATGGAAGGAGCTCTTCGTCTTCTACATAAGCTTTCACCATAGACATCATTTCTTCAAGTAGGCGTAGAAATTTATACTTCATTTTTTTATGTAACGTCAAACCGACTGTAGAGGCTCTAACCTCAACCTTTCATGTACTCCTTGTACATCACATATCGATATCAAACTTCAAAACCTCAATCTTCTCTTACTCTCATTGGTCACCTTATGTACCTCTTGGTATCCATGAACAACTTCACAACCGTACGTGTATGCCTTCAGGCAAAATTCTCAGCCATAATCACAAAAAGATCCACTCATTACTCCACCAATCACTAACATCGTAATTCCAAGCTTGAAGTGTTGCCCTAATCTAGGTCCTCCCTTTCACGCCATAGCCACCATGTCTCTTCCGTGTGAGTTTGACGCCTCTCTCTCATCTTTTACTCGCGAAAACATACCCTCCATTTCATTGGAACGACCATATTATGCATTTTCTTGTTATACTCCCATCTACGCACCACAAACAATGAAAACTTCACCTTCCTCTTAATCTACTAGTTCCCCTTACCATGATCAAACCTTAAAACTTCTAATCCGGGTTGTCCTTTCATATGCCGTTCTCATGACCTAAGAAGGTCGCGTAAGATCGTTACAATCTCCTCATTGGATGTCTTGTTATAACTACTTGCTTGAACTCGTTCAACATCATTTGATTTAAGACAAATGTGCATCCGTTGATGTATCTCCTTACTATTGACATTGATCCACCACGAATACTCCAAGATCTTGTTCCCGATCCTATATGTTCCCCTAGTCTTGTTTACTCTTCCCATCTACACACGTCAATAGACACCTCGCACTTGTGCATTCTCAGTTGTCACCAATTAACTTGTATCTGACCTTCTCCGAAGTTAACAACTTACCATTCTACTACACTTTACATGTTACCATTCTCATGAAGGTTACCCTCCTCTGGGTACTCTACTTTAATCTCCGTTAATTCATTTTTTATTCCATGCATCCTTTTCTTTATGAGGTAATTATATCTTCTTGGCCTTGTTGGTTCGTACAACTCCCTTCATAGGCTTAATCATTCTTCCTCCATGTCCTTCTAGTGCACCTTCCCAAATATTATAGCCTTAGATAGCGTCTGTTCGCGTTTCACTTGGTTGGTATCTTAAGTCTTTTTATCAAAGTTCCTTGTTTCGTCTTTCATCTTCTTGGGATCATCATTTATACACAGTTCCTCCTTTTTGGTGTTTCATATCCTTATTGTCATAATGGAAACCGGTCACCTCCACGTGAATCCCCACCATGCCATTCTTCTCATAACTCTTGTAATGTTGACTCTTCACTTAAGGGTACATCGTAAGCTTAACTTACGGTAACTTACATCTTTTTTTTTTGAAGAGTTAATTAGAACACCCGATTCGATCGGCTTTGCCGATCTACGTCCGGATCGGGTACTAAATCGTGGCCCATTGCTGGGGGATACCCTCCCAATATCAGTTTTTCCATACATGCTGCCGGCAGGATTCGAACTCGAATCTCCAGGCTAACCACTTAAGGAGTCTAGCACCACATCCCACTAGACCAACTGAGTATTGGTGTAACTTACATCTTTCATACCTAGTTCGATCACTTTTCTCATCTTGACTCCAAAGCTTAGCAGCGTCTAAGGAAAGCTTCACTTGTCATAATGGAACACCACCTTTAACTTTGTTAGAATGCACCCATCTCCTCCTCGATTCGCAACTTTAGTTGTCCGCGCGTCTTCTTGAAGAACTTAAGTTCGTTATCTCCATTGGTCTCGTCGTCGTTCGATCATGGCTTCTTTAGCACCGCTTCTACACTTTAATGTTGCTCACTTTTCTTGTATTGTTTCCATCCTGATTTCTCTTAAGTTGTTTCAAGTTTTCCTTCCACTTGTCCGTCCGTCATTTATGTCGTCTCTAATCCTCCTCTTCGACACCCTTTTAAAGGAATCTGAGAACGTCATGGTGTTCTTCAACACAAAATGCTCAACTCGATAGTTGATCGTACTTCCCCACGTATGAACGTTATCCCAAGCCACATCGTCGTCTTCAAGGTAATGGTATCATACTATCACCTTAGCTAAAAGGTTTTACAACTTCATATGCTACTATAAATAATAAGAATACGTATACATAACTATATAAGTCATAAGTCCACATCACTACCAATATAACACATCCAACATTTCATCTACAATATAAGGTTCCATAACATATAACCATCCACATATGTAACTATACACATATATTCAGTTTATCATGCAACTTACAATTACAAAGATACACATCAATTCCATCATGCATAAGTATAAACCTCATATACATATCTATATATACATATATATACATATCAAAATCCAATAAACTAAGCTGCCGAGATCCGCAGAAGGAGTGGTGGTCCGTACATTCTACCCCGACTCATGCATGTGATTTTGAAAACGAAAAGTCAGAACCCGTGTGGGTTCTGTTTATTCCTCATTCGGCGTTTAGAAGACAGCGAGTGTCATTGTTGTCAACCTAGGGCTCTGATACTACTTTTGTAACACCCCAAATCCGCGGGACTCGGGGCGCTACGGGTTGGGGCCTCACAATGGGTCCCGACCCTTAGTCTGACAACAATTTCACCGGATCTTGCAACATGGCACAAATAAAGGCCAAAACCGAAAAAAAAAAATTTTATGCAATGAAAAGAAAACCCGAAAGAATACAACAGAGGACTTCAGCCGAAAATACAACTCCAAGACTAAACGCCAACACGCGACATATAAAATACAATAAATACAATACTCAAACTCGACTCCACCCAAAACCAAATCCTAAAATATACGGAACCCCGGCTGCCTGATAACACGATTTATGACTTAGTTTTAGGTAATCATTTAGATAGATTTCTCACTCATTCATGCATGGTTTAGCACTAGTTCACGACGTTTTGCACTCAATTCATGTATTTTGCCGAGATAGACGTCTACACGGACTTGTGCGTGTTTTATAGGTATTTCGGGAGATTTAGGAGCAAAAACGATACGTTTGAGGATCGTTCATCTAGATGACACACCCTCGGACTCATTAGGACACAAGCTAAAGGCTAAGGAGGACTCATGGAGCCTTGCCAACACAAGCCATGCACCAAATCACAACTTAATGATCCAAGGCGAAGTTTCTGCACAGAATTGATATCACGATTTATGACCTAGGTTTAGGTAATCATTTAGATAGATTTCTCACTCATTCATGCACGTTTTGGCATTGGTTCATGATGTCTTCGCTCAATTCATGCACATTTCTAGAAAAGACGTCTACACTGCCTTTTATCGGTTTTGTAGGTAATTCGGGGATCTATTGGACGTTAATCGATACATTTGAGGGCCAAGCCTCATGATGGTACACATCCAAAGCCTTGGAGAAGCATAATTGGAGCAACAAAGGACACAAAGATCACTATTGGTGCAAGCAATGGAGCAACTCATGGCTAGACGATCATAGCATGCTTCTGTTGAAGAAAATCGACCTACACCCAGGAAAATCGGCCGATTTTTCCTACTGGGTCGATTTTTGGGCCTTTGACAGCTTAAGCCACATGTCCCACGATCTCTTGTCCGGCCTTGCTCTTGGTGGAGAATATAAGTGGTCTTGCAGGCTGATTTATGGAGTCTTCTCCTTCCTTTGGACCCTCCTAGCATCTTCTAAAAGAATCTTCCAATTGGGAGCTCTCTTCAAGACACCCTTGTGGGTGTTCTTGAGAGAGATTAGTGTAGATTTCAACTTCTTAGTGAGATTTGAGTGATTTTTGTGAAGAAGCTTGTTGAAGGTTGTAAGATCCGACTTGGAGCTACATTTGGTTTGTTGAAAGACTTGTTTTGAGCTCCAATCTAGCTAAGTTTCATTGCTTTCATCTCCTTACTTCATCTTCTTGCTATGGATTCCATGTATGCATGTATGATGATTTTAGATCTTGAAATGCATGTTATTGGCTAGTTTGTTGTGATTCTGGAGTGATGGCTTGATGGTTATTGCTTGGATGATGATAGAATGGACTTATATGTTAGTTTAGGATGATTCGTATGCATAAAACCTAACTCAGACATAAAAATCGACCTGTTCTTCATAGTAAATCGGCCGATTTTTACTATGATCCACCGATTTTTCCTTCTGTTGCTCTTTAATTGATGAATCTGTATGTTAGGATGTTAGATTGTTGAAATCCTAGTGTTTGTTGAGCTTAATTTAGCTTAGGATCACCTAATGCTATCAACCTAAGTGAGGGAAGAGATCTACCCGATGATTTCCGATCTTAGATACCTAAGATGATGAATTCTAGGTAGTAGTGAGCCTCACAAGCCGCTATTGGATTGAGTGTGCTAGGATTATTGCTTGAGACTTATCTTTTCCGAGACTTACCCGGTAAGGAGAGGTTTTCCCCTTAAGTAGTGTCCGGTTTGTGTAGAATTCCCAACTTTACCTCCTTGAGACTTACCCGGTGATAGGAGTTTGGTGCGGGATTAGTGAAGCATGAGACTTACCCGGTAATTGCTTCCATTAGAGAAACACCCTTTCCCAACACCGCAGCCTTGTCCTAGAATCTTTAGAACCTTGAGTTCAACGCCATAACCGGAAATCTTGACCTCTAGAATCCATTTCTCTCTCTTTTATCACATAGTTTGTGCTTGCGTTACTTGTTTGTTTTCGTTGATTTGTTAGCATAGTTGATTGTTCATTTTGCATGAATTGTGATCCTTGATTGATCACCTAAAAACCCACCAAAAACATTTAGATTTTCATTTCTTTATTTCTTTCTCTTTTCTTAGACTAGATTTGCACTATCTTTGATCATTGAATGACTTGATTTCGCCTCAGTCCTTGTGTTCGACCTCGGAATACTTTCCTTTCTACAAAACGACCCGTACACTGTGGGTTTCGCTAGGTAGATTAGGATTTTAGTTCGAGTTTATAAATGTAAAGCTTTTTGTGCTATTTCCTAGCGTAACAAGTTTTTGGCGCCGTTGCCGGGGACTAGGTCTAGATTGAGTCATTTGCTTTTGATCGTTTTTAGTGTTTATCATTCTTGTTACTTTTGATCTTGTGTTGTTTTTGTCTTTGCCTTTTCATGTTTGCCATGGACGGATTGTACTTCCAAGACGACCTTGACAACATGGAGTATGAGGAGTGGATGGAAAGCCAAGATCTAGGACCTCTCCATGATGAGTTTGAGTATTGGGAGGAGTTTAATGCCTATCATGAGTCCCATGATCAAGCTCACTTGACTACATTGCCTTATGTGGAACCTTACCATCAACCTCACAATGACCGAGTGGAATCAATGCTAGAAGAAATGTTGAGGAAGATGGATGATCTAGAGAGCAATCTTGCTTCCATTTCGAGTTCCCACATGGTGCTTGAAGAGGAAGTATTTCAACAAGAGGAGGTTCACCATGAGGACATCCAAGAATTACCCGGTTCAACCATAGCCAATAGAGACCTTGAGGAAGAGTTGAATGAAGCTCGGGAACAATTGTGGCTAAGGGATTTGGCCCTGGAGGATGCAAGAAGATTGAATGTTGAGAGAGAAGAACAAATGAGGAGGGAAATTGAGGAGATTAGGCATGCTCTTATGCTAGGAGATCCTACCATCCTTCAAGGCTTACCTCCACCTCCTTTACCTTTGGAGGAGTGCAATGAAGTATTCTCACCCCCGGACATCCTTGCCATCAACCCCGGAACCACACTTGAAGAGCTCACGAAGGAGAACCCTAAGTTAACTTCAACTCCTTCCAATCCTTTCTTGCTTGCCCGGAGTACACACAAAGATTGGAGTCCCTTTCCTAAGGAGTCTCCAATGTTGAATGATGGAGGCAAGCATGATGGATCCATGATGGTTATGGAGCACTTCAATGAAGAATTCTTTCCAAGAACCGGCCTTCTTCGGATTATAGAGGATGAGGATGGCAAGTATCTCACCGGTGTGACCGCGGAGTACCAATTGTCTAAGTATGGGGTGGCACCTATGGTTGCAACTCCTTACTATCATCAAGGGAGCGGTGATGAAGGAGTCTACTACTCACCGGGAGAGAACTTAAAGCTTATTTGGGCATCAAGTGGCCCTTGCTTGTCATCATCGATGCCGGATAGAGATGGTTGCTTGGACTCCTCAAGCAAACCATGGTATTCGAGGTGGATTGACACATCCTCGGAGTTTGGTCAAGCTAATCACCTAAAAGAAGCTTCTTGGGAGGCAACCCAAGGGTAACAACTCTTTCCCTTTTCTCTTTCGTTTTCGTTTTTGCTTTTGCTTTTGGTGTGCTTTGTTTTTCTTTTGTGTTTTTGGGTGCTAGATCTTGTTGTTGTCATGAGTTATGAGATGTTGGAGGTCATGTGAAGACCTCATGGAGCTATTTAAGGTACAAGATCCAAGCACATAGACGAGGAGGAAATCACCCAGAAAAATCGGACTGTTCATGCACAAAATCGGCCGATTTTCCTGGGCTATGGGGCGATTTTTCCTCTGTATAAAGGAAAGTGATGATCTCCAATCAAGCATGGGTGGAGCGGACGAGGAACTTGGACGGCTTGCGGTGCCAAGCGCGGGTTCCAACCTCTTAACGAACATCAAGAGCTCTCTACCATCCTTGATCGATCATCCACCATCATCATCCAATGTGACCCGAAATACCAAAGCATCACCAATCTTACATTGTGAGGACTCTCTTTCACTTCTTTATTTAGTTTACACATTAGGGACAATGTGTTTCTAAGTATGGGGTGGGGTTTTTATGATCACTTGCATGATTAGCATCTAGGATAGTTTCTTTTAGTCACATGTTTCATTACATCTTGCATTGTACATACATATTTCGAAAAATCCAAAAAATTCAGAAAATTTTAAAAAAAAATTTTAGTGCTTCTAAAGCTTGGATATGACCCTAATGATGAATCTTGTCTTGTGGATTGGCTATGGATGGCCTTATGTGTTAAATTGATGAATGCATATGTGGACTTGAAATACTTATCTTGAATTCCATGAATGACTTGTGATTATGATGCTTGCCTTGATTTAATTGAGGATTGAAAGTCGAAATTGCATGCTAGTTCTTGCACATCAATTAGGAGTGATTAAGGCAATTCATTTTCCTCTACTTCTCATCTTGACCATGTTGCTTGAGCACCTCAATTGAGATAAATTTGACCTCTTTTGACCCATCCGGGAATAGGAGCATGTTAGTGTGTTGATGTGTGTGAAAAGCAAATGTGGGGTGAAGTTGTTGATGAAAGGAATGTCATGAATAAAGTGCTGAAATTGTTGCGAAAGTGTAGCCAAAAATATAGGTTTGGGGACGTTGGCTTAAATGACAAGTAACTCGGTACACTTCACATAATCGGGTGCTGGTGCCTTGCCAAAGTCAAATAAACCAATAGTCCTAACGAGCTTTGGTATGTGTGCCCGGTGTGGATGCACCTTGAAAAATAGAAAAACCCCGAGGATGGCTAATCACCAAGGTTTCGGCTTTTGTACACCAATGCCATTGTCTCAAAAAAAAGAAAGAAAAGAAAGAAAAGAAAGAAAAGAAAATGAAAAATATACACTTGAGGGAAGTTGATAAGAAATGTGAAGTTGTGGTTGTTTAGTTCCTTTCCCGGATTAGCATCACATAGCCTAGAAAATTCCCACCTAATCACAACGTTTTTTGGCCTTCTATTTTACAAGTCCTTTTGACCTACTTGCATGTGTGTGAGGCTAAGTGATTTAGATTGGATATACTCATGATCATCTTGACTTCTTCATCTTTACATTTCATTGCATGCTATCAAGTTAAGTGTAATTGTCTTCCCATGCTTTCATTTATTTGATGCATAATTGCTTGTCCATTGCCATGAAACATGACTATGAAGGTGATCCAATATTAGAAGCACAACTCCAAAAGATTTTGCCATTTTTCTGCATACATAAATCATGTCATCTCTTAGTCTATAGTTGGGAATTTGCTCGGGGACGAGCAAACCTTAAGTATGGGGTATTTTGATAACACGATTTATGACATAGGTTTAGGTAATCATTTAGATAGATTTCTCACTCATTCATGCACGTTTTGGCATTGGTTCATGATGTCTTCGCTCAATTCATGCACATTTCTAGAAAAGACGTCTACACTACCTTTTATCGGTTGTGTAGGTAATTCGGGGATCTATTGGACGTTAATCGATACATTTGAGGGCCAAGCCTCATGATGGTACACATCCAAATCCTTGGAGAAGCATAATTGGAGCAACAAAGGACACAAAGATCACTATTGGTGCAAGCAATGGAGCAACTCATGGCTAGACGATCATAGCATGCTTCTGTTGAAGAAAATCGACCTACACCCAGGAAAATCGGCCGATTTTTCCTACTGGGTCGATTTTTGGGCCTTTGACAGCTTAAGCCACGTGTCCCACGATCTCTTGTCCGGCCTTGCTCTTGGTGGAGAATATAAGTGGTCTTGCAGGCTGATTTATGGAGTCTTCTCCTTCCTTTGGACCCTCCTAGCATCTTCTAAAAGAATCTTCCAATTGGGAGCTCTCTTCAAGACACCCTTGTGGGTGTTCTTGAGAGAGATTAGTGTAGATTTCAACTTCTTAGTGAGATTTGAGTGATTTTTGTGGAGAAGCTTGTTGAAGGTTGTAAGATCCGACTTGGAGCTACATTTGGTTTGTTGAAAGACTTGTTTTGAGCTCCAATCTAGCTAAGTTTCATTGCTTTCATCTCCTTACTTCATCTTCTTGCTATGGATTCCATGTATGCTTGTATGATGATTTTAGATCTTGAAATGCATGTTATTGGCTAGTTTGTTGTGATTCTGGAGTGATGGCTTGATGGTTATTGCTTGGATGATGATAGAATGGACTTATATGTTAGTTTAGGATGATTCGTATACATAAAACCTAACTCAGACATAAAAATCGACCTGTTCTTCATAGTAAATCGGCCGATTTTTACTATGATCCACCCGATTTTTCCTTCTGTTGCTCTTTAATTGATGAATCTATATGTTAGGATGTTAGATTGTTGAAATCCTAGTGTTTGTTGAGCTTAATTTAGCTTAGGATCACCTAATGCTATCAACCTAAGTGAGGGAAGAGATCTACCCGATGATTTCCGATCTTAGATACCTAAGATGATGAATTCTAGGTAGTAGTGAGCCTCACAAGCCGCTATTGGATTGAGTGTGCTAGGATTATTGCTTGAGACTTATCTTTTCCGAGACTTACCCGGTAAGGAGAGCTTTGCCCCTTAAGTAGTGTCCGGTTTGTGTAGAATTCCCAACTTTACCTCCTTGAGACTTACCCGGTGATAGGAGTTTGGTGCGGGATTAGTGAAGCATGAGACTTACCCGGTAATTGCTTCCATTAGAGAAACACCCTTTCCTAACACCGCAGCCTTGTCCTAGAATCTTTAGAACCTTGAGTTCAACGCCATAACCGGAAATCTTGACCTCTAGAATCCATTTCTCTCTCTTTTATCACATAGTTTGTGCTTGCGTTACTTGTTTGTTTTCGTTGATTTGTTAGCATAGTTGATTGTTCATTTTGCATGAATTGTGATCATTGATCACCTAAAAACCCACCAAAAACATTTAGATTTTCATTTATTTATTTCTTTCTCTTTTCTTAGACTAGATTTGCACTATCTTTGATCATTGAATGACTTGATTTCGCCTCAGTCCTTGTGTTCGACCTCGGAATACTTTCCTTTCTACAAAACGACCCGTACACTGCGGGTTTCGCTAGGTAGATTAGGATTTTAGTTCGAGTTTATAAATGTAAAGCTTTTTGTGCTATTTCCTAGCGTAACAAGAATCACGGTTCTCTGACACTCCACGGCCGTGGAATCACCCGTGGATTTTGCCAGATTCTTGTGACAGCTATGCCACGACTCTCATGGCCAGCTCATGCAAGTTTGTTATAAAAGTGGTCCTTCATGGGCTGTGAGAGATATCTTGGAGCAGCTCTCCATTATCCATTATCCTCTAATAAAAATATTCTCTCAACAAGAAGTCTTTCTAGGAAGGAAAGTGTCAAAGAGGAAGAAGAAGAGCTCCATTGAAGAGAAGAAGAAGATCACACACCATTACCACACTTGATAGTTTTGTATTGAAGAATTCCGGATTCTATTTCTAAGAGTTGTATGAATCATTTGAACCTTCTTTTGGAAGGATTGTGAGTTACTCTAAACCTATTTTCAACTTGGTTTTGTTTTAGTTCACTTGTTCATCTCTTTTCCTTCATTATCTTGCAAATGGATGTCATAATTTTATGTTTGTTTGTTTCGATTTCTATTATGAACGTTGTAGGCTAAATTGATGTGGTTCTAGGGTAAGGAAAGGATGGTTATGTCTAGGGCTATGATAGGACGGACTTAGATTTACCTTTGGATGACTTGTGTGTATGAACGTAGCTGCTGTTAGAAATCACGGGTAGTTCTTGTCTGACCACGGCCGTGGTTTAGGTAGAACAAACCGTGATTTTCCCTGGCTCGATGGATCTTGTCTTAGATCTATAGAATGTTGAAATCCTAAGTGTTTGTTGAGTTTAATCTACCCTAGGGTAACCTAGTGTTAGTAACTAAGTGTTAGGAGAGACTTACCCGGTAATCATTGCTCTTAGATTCCAAAGATAACAAACCTTAGGTAGTGGTGAGCCTAATAAGCCGCCATTGGATTAGGTGTGCTAGGATAGTTGTTTAGGACTTTCCTTTCCAAGACTTACCCGGTAAGGATAGGTTAGACCCCTAGCTAACAATCCGGTTTGTGTAGAATTCCTATCCTTAGGTTCTTAGAGACTTGCCCGGTGATGAGACCTTAGGAGTGGACTAGTTGGACCATGAGACCTACCCGGTAATTGATCCCAATCTAGAAACGCTTAATCCCAACATATCATAGTTAATCCAAGAAATGAATAGATAACTTGAGTCCTATGCCATAACCGGAACTTCCAACCCCTAGAATCCGCCTTTTCTTTCTTTGATCATTATCTTGTTTAGTTTGTTTATTTGTGTTGATTTTTAGTTTAGTTTGATTGTTTACTTTGCATGAATTGTGATCTTTGATTGATCACCAAAAAACCAACTAAAAAACATTTGAGATTTTCATTTCTTTCTTTTCTTTCAACCTAGGTCTTTACTAAACTCAATCACAAATCGAATCAATTTCACCTTAGTCTTTGTGTTCGACCTCGGAATACTATCCCTTCTACAAACGTCCCGTACACTGCGGGTTTCGCTAAGTAGTTAGGATTTAGTTCGAGTTATAAATTTAAAACCCATTTGCGCATCACGATCTTAGCGTAACAAGTTTTTGGCGCCGTTGCCGGGGACTAGGTCTAGATTGAGTTTATTTTGTGATTGTTTCTAGTATAGATCTTTCTTGTTGCTTTTGATCTCTTTTTGGTTTGTGTCTTTGCTTTTCAGGACATCTATTACTCTTTAGGTGTATGCGAAGATCTCGTGGCAAGGATTTAGCTCCATTCGATCCCGAACCGGAGAAAACCCTTCGATCTAGATCCAAGAGCATCCGAAAAGAGAAAGAGATGGCCGGTAGAAATCTCCAAGCTGAGTTGGATGAAGCCTTAGAGCAAATAAGGCTAAGAGATGAGCTCTTGGAGGAAGAAAGGAGACTTGCCAATGAGAGGCAAGAGAAAACTAGGAGGGAGATTGATGAGATTAGGCAAGCCCTTGTTCAAGGAGAGCTTAATCGCCAACAACCTCCACCTCCTCCACCATAACCGCACCCGGCGGCTAATGTTAGGGTTGTGCCAATTACCATTGAAGAGCCACAAACCCTAGGGAGACGTATGGATCCGGCACAAAGAGCACACCATCCGGGTGTGAACTTAGGAGATCCCGCAGCCCACAACTATGAGCTCCGCCCTCAAGTTCTACAAATGATCCGGCATAATCAATTTGGAGGGATGGAAGGAGAGTCTCCTCATCAACATTTGATGAATTATGAGATCTTGATGGTGACTCTTAGACCGCCAAGATTGGAGAGCAACAACCATAAGCTTAGGGCTGTTTCCTTCTCTCTTAAGGATAAGGCCTTAGCTTGGTATCAATCTATTCCACAAGGGCGAGTTGGTACTTGGGAGGAGATGACAACCGAGTTTTTGACTAAGTTCTTCCCACCTTCCAAGACTACCGAGTTAAGAGGGAAGATCAATGCCTTCGTGATGAAGGATAGAGAGAGTTTATTCAAGTCCTGGGAGAGGTTCAAAGATCTTCTCCTTGATTGTCCACACCATGGCATACCGAAAATTGAGCTATTGGAGATCTACTTCAAAGGACTTGATGAAGATAGCCAATTCAAGCTCCAATCTCTTTCCGGTGGAACTTTTATGGAGAAGCATGTAGATGAAGCTTGGGAGTTCGTGGAGAAGCAAGCTCTAGTGATTGAGAAGTACTCCCATAGGAAGAGTGAAGGAAGAAAAGCGGGAGCATATGAGGTGAGTGAAGTCATCATGAGCAATTTCAAGCTTGACGCCATCAACAACGAGTTGAAGTCCTTGAGGGAGTTGTGTGCTACAACTTTGAAGAACCAAGCAACTCCTCAAGTGCTTACACAAGCCAACTTGTCTTCCAAGGAGGAGGATGTGAATTATATGGGAAGGGGCAACTTCAACAATTACCAAGGCCCAAGGAGTTTCAACAACAACCGGCAATTCAACAATTACCGGCCCAACCACAACCATCCCGGATTTTCTTACTCTAACCCGGATGGAGCCTTGAACCCTTCCTCCTCCACAAGCACAACACCACCATCAAGAGCTTCACAAGAACCTCCACCCGGATTTACTCAACCTCCAAAGGATAGAACCGAAATAATGTTCGAGCAATTGCTTGGAAGGTTGAGTGGTCTTGAGAGCACGGTGACTTCAATCTCTAAAGCTCAAAAAGTTTTGGAATCACAAGTGTTCCAAAAGGCGGGTGAAGCACATAGAGACCCGGGAAAGCTTCCCGGAAGAACCGAAGACAACCCAAGAGGCCAAGTGTTGGCTATCACAACGAGGAGTGGGTTGAGTATGAAAGATCCTTTGCCCAAGGACAATGCTAAGTGAAAGCAAGTAGTGGTAGAAGAGGAAAAGTTGCAAGAAGATGGAGGCAAGAGCAAGGATGTAGAGCCAACCTATGTGGCACTGCCTCCATACAAGCCACCACTACCGTTTCCACAATCAAGAGCAAGAGCTCGTTTGGACAATCACTTTGGTAAGTTCCTTGAACTAATGTCCAAATTACATATTAACATTCCGTTCATGGATGCCATTCTAGGAATGCCGGCATATGGCAAGTTTTTGAAAGAAATACTCTCCAACAAAAGGAAGTTGGAGGAGTATGGGGAGATAAGAATGACCAAGAGATCCTCGAAATTGATCCAAACAATGAAGGAGGAGATGCCTCCCAAGCTAAGAGATCCGGGCTCTTTTTGTGTCCCAATAGGAGTGGGAGATGTGAAGTACGAGGCCCTTTGTGATTTTGGAGCGAGTGTAAGCATCATACCGCTTGCACTTTGCAACAAGGTTGGGCTAGGAGAGCCAAAACCGGTCAAGATGACCCTCTATATGGCGGATCGCTCTATCACTCATCCAGCTGGGATCTTAGAAGACATCCCGGTGCAACTAGGAGGATTCTATGTGCCGATTGATTTTGTAGTCTTGGACATTCCGGCGGACTATCCGGTTCCCATCATCTTAGGAAGACCCTTCCTAGCCACCTCCGGATGCCTAGTGGATTGCAAGAATGGAACTCTCTCCTTCAACATTGGAGAAGAGAACGTCAAGTTCAAGTTATCCACAATGACGAAAGGGCCAGCCCTTGATGAGGATGTCTTCAACATAGTCGAGCAAGAGGAATCTAGGGAAGTTGTGAGCTCGATCTTGATCAAGGATCCCTTGGAGAAGGTTCTTACCTTAAGTATGATGGAGGAAGGTGTTGAGGAGGCTTGCAATGGAGAGATCAAGGCCTTGGAAGCATTGGAAGAGGAGCCAAGAGTTGGATTTGAAAGCCACGAAGAGGTGTTGAACAGCTGCAAGTTCCACGGTCGAGATTTATGTTCCACGGCCGTCAAACTTTTTGGACAACTCCGGGAAGCAAGCTTAGCAAGAACCACGGCCGTGGAAGTTGATCAAACCGTGATTCCAGCCGTGATTTTCCCTGGACCAGTCCTTGATGATGGTCAAGCTTTTAGGAGCCATGAGGAGTCTTCATTTGCTTTGGATTCATCTCATCCAACATTATTTGGATCATCTTCAACCGATAAAGGTCCTCCTCAACTTGAACTCAAACCCCTCCCCTCTCATTTAAAATATGCTTTTCTTGGTGAAAACTCTACATATCCTGTGATTATTAATGCATGCTTGAGTGATGATGAACTTGCTAAGTTGTTGCATGAACTAAGATTGCATAGGAAAGCCATTGGCTACACTATTGATGATTTGGTTGGCATTAAGCCTTCTTTGTGCATGCATAAGATAATGATGGAAGATAACCACAAACCCTCTATTGAACATCAAAGGAGATTGAATCCTATAATGAAAGAGGTAGTCAAAAAGGAAATCATTAAGTTGCTAGATGCGGGAATTATCTACCCTATCTCGGATAGTAAGTGGGTTAGTCCCGTTCATGTAGTTCCTAAGAAGGGTGGGATGACCGTAGTAATTAATGAGAACAATGAACTAATCCCGACTAGGACGGTTACGGGGTGGAGGATGTGCATTGATTATAGGAAATTGAACATGGCCTCTAGGAAGGATCACTTCCCTCTCCCCTTCATTGACCAAATGCTAGAAAGGTTAGCTCAACACTCTCATTTTTGCTATCTAGATGGCTATAGTGGATTCTTCCAAATCCCTATCCACCCGGATGACCAAGAGAAAACAACCTTTACATGTCCATGGGGTACTTTTGCATATAGGAGAATGCCATTTGGGTTGTGTAATGCACCCGCCACCTTCCAAAGGTGTATGATGGCTATCTTTTCGAAATACATAGAAAATATCATGGAAGGGTTTATGGATGATTTCTCTGTTTATGGTTCTTCCTTTGATAATTGCTTGGCTAACTTGTCATTAGTATTGTAAAGATGTGAGGAGACAAATCTTGTCTTGAATTGGGAAAAATGCCACTTCATGGTAAGTGAAGGAATTGTGTTAGGACACTTGGTGTCTAACCGTGGCATTGAGGTTGATAGGGCCAAAATTGAAACGATAGAGAAGTTGCCGCCACCTACCTCGGTGAAGGGGCTAAGGAGTTTCTTAGGGCATGCCGGTTTTTACCGGAGGTTTATCCAAGATTTCTCTAAAATTTCTAAGCCTCTCACTAACCTACTAATGAAGGATGTTGATTTTATCTTTTCCAAGGATTATCTTGAAGCTTTTTGTAGATTGAAGAACGCCTTGATCTCCGCACCTATCATGCAACCTCCGGATTGGAGTCTACCATTTGAGATCATGTGCGATGCAAGCGATGTAGCCGTTGGGGCTGTTTTAGGGCAAAGGAAAGATGGGCGCACTCATGCTATTTATTATGCTATCAAGACGCTAGATGATGCCCAACTCAATTATGCTACCACCGAGAAGGAGTTGCTAGCGGTGGTGTATGCATTTGAGAAGTTCCACTCATACCTTGTTGGAGCGAAGGTCATAGTTTATATGGATCATGCTGCGATCCGTTATCTACTTACAAAGAAGGATGTCAAACCAAGGTTGATTCGGTGGATCCTTCTTCTTCAAGAGTTTGATTTGGAAATACGAGATAAGAAGGGATCCGAGAACTCCGTGGCGGATCACCTTAGTAGATTGCCTCCATTAGAGCTTGGAAGAGATGACATTCCAATTGATAACTCATTCCGAGATGAGCAATTGCAAATGGTGGAGGAATGCTTGTTCCAAGTGTCTAGAGGAAATGAGCCATGGTATGCCGACATTGTGAACTACTTAGTGTGTGAGGAAGTGCCTCCCGGATTGACATATGCACAAAGAAAGAAGTTCTTCCACGATGTGAGGCATTACTATTGGAGTGAGCCACTCTTGTTCAAGAAAGGCCCGGATGGAATGTTTAGAAGATGCATACCGGAAGATGAAGTAGAGAGTGTGATCCGGCATTGTCACTCTTTACCATGTGGAGGCCATGCTAGCTCACACAAGACGTGTGCAAAGGTATTGCAATCCAGTTTTTATTGGCCTAACTTGTTTAAAGATGTGCAAGGTTTTGTAGCGGCATGTGATGCTTGCCAAAGGACGGGCAACATCTCAAGAAGGAATGAGATGCCCTTGAACAACATCCAAGAAGTCGAAATATTTGATGTGTGGGGTGTGGACTTCATGGGACCATTCCCTTCTTCATGTGGCAATCTTTTCATCCTATTGGCGGTGGACTATGTGTCAAGATGGGTGGAGGCAATCGCCTCTCCTACAAATGATGCCAAGGTGGTAGTGCGGTTCTTCAACCGGGTGATCTTCCCTAGGTTTGGAACACCAAGGGTGATCATTAGTGATGGAGGAAAGCACTTCACGAATAGGAACTTTGGAGCGCTTTTGGCTAAGTATGGGGTGACTCATAAGGTGGAAACACCTTACCATCCCCAAACTAGTGGCCAAGTGGAGATCTCCAACCGGGAGATCAAGGCCATCCTTGAGAAGACGGTGTCTAGGACTAGAAAGGATTGGGCTATGAAGCTCAATGACGCATTGTTGGCATATAGGACCGCCTTCAAGACACCGATTGGCACCACTCCTTACAAGTTGGTCTATGGCAAGTCTTGCCACCTTCCGGTAGAGATGGAGCATAAAGCCTATTGGGCCATTAAGTGGCTAAATTTTGATCTCAAGGCGGCGGCAGAAAAGAGATTGCTTGAATTGAATGCCCTCGAGGAGATCCGGTTGGACGCTTATGAGAATGTCCGGATTTACAAGGAGAGAACCAAAAGATGGCATGACAAGAGGATCATCCCCAAAGAGTTGAGTGAAGGAGATCTTGTCCTTCTCTTCAACTCAAGGCTAAGACTCTTTCCCGGAAAGCTCAAATCAAGATGGACCGGGCCATATGTGGTGAAGAAGATCTTTTCCCATTGAGCCATTGAGATAGGAAGGGGACATTGTGGGAACTTTAAGGTGAATGGGCACCGGTTGAAGAAGTATATCCCGGGAGCTCCGGTGGAGATAATTGCCCCACTTCACCTTGAGTAGACGCCCCCGAGTTTGGTCAAGCTAATGACCTTAAAGAAGCGCTTGGTGGGAGGCAACCCATTGGTAACATTTTCCTTTTTCGTTTTGTTTGCGTTTCTAGGTTTTTTCTATCTTTGTGTGTGTTTTGTCTACTTTGTGTGTGTGCTAGAACGTTAGTGGCATTGGAGGCCTTACGTGACATAGGAATGATGATGATGAAACCCTCATCAATTATGGGTGGAGCGAACGCGGAACTTGGACAGATAGCGGTGCCTAGCGCAGGTTCCAAAGCTTAGATGGATGCTTAAGAGCTCTCTACCATTGTTGATAGGATCATCCAACATCAATTCACTTGAACAATCCCAAATACCATAGCAAACCATTCTTACATTGTGAGAACCTTCTTTCACTCTCTTTACTTGTATACCACATTGGGGACAATGTGTTTCTAAGTATGGGGTGGGGTTTGCATGATCCTTTGCATGATGAGCATCTAGGATAGTTTAAAATCTTCACATGTCTTGCATTGTACATACTTAAATCGAAAATACCATAAAAATCAGAAAATTTAAAATTTTTTTGTGCTTTCTAGGCTTGGATATGATCCTAATAATGAATCTTGTCTTGTGATTGGCTATAGATGGCCTCATGTGTTAGGATTAATGAACGCATATATGGACTTGAAGTACTTATCTTGAAATTCTATGAATGATTTGTGACCATGATGTTTGCCTAGAAAGGATTGAGTAGTGAAGATCGAAATTACATGATAGTTCTTGCATACCATCTAGGAATGAATGAGGCAATTCATCTTTCTCTACTTCTCATCTTAATCATGATTGCTTGAGCACCTCAATTGAGATAAATTTGACCTCTTTTAACCCATCCGGGAATAGGAGCATGCTAGTGTGTTGATGTGTGTGAAAAGCAAGTGTTAAGTAAAGTTGTTGATGAAAAGAACATCATGCATAAAATGCTGAATTTGTTGTGAAAAGTGTAGCCAAAAACATAGGTTTGGGGACATTGGTTTAAATGACAAGTAATTCGGTACACTTCACATAATCGGGTGTTGGTGCCTTGCCAAAGTCAAATGAATCAATAGTCCTAACGAGCTTTGGTATGTGCGCCCGGTGTGGATGCACCTCGAAAACTAAGAAAAAGCCCGAGGACGGCTAATCACCAAGGTTTCGGCTTTTGTACACGAATGCCATTGTCTCAAAAATAAGTCAAAGAAAAAGAAAAGAAAGAAAAGATAGAGGAAAATATACACTTGAGGGAAGTTGATCGAGGACAAGATTGTGGAGTTAGTTCCGTTCCCGGATTAGCATCACATAACCTAGAAATCCCCACCAAATCACTACACTTCTTGGCCCTTTTATCTCACAAGACCTTATGACCTATTTGCATATTTGTAAGACTTAGTGATTTAGATTGGATGTACTCTTGATCTTCTTGACTTCTTCATCTTTACATTTCATGCATACTTTTGAGTTAAGTACAATTGTCTTTCCATGCTTTCATTTGTTTGATGCATGATTGCTTATCCTTTGCCATGAAACATGACTTTGAAGGTGATCCAATAATAGAAGCACAAACCCAAAAAGATTTTGCCATTTTTCTGCATACATAAATCACGTCATCTCTTAATCTATAGTTGGGAATTTGCTCGGGGACGAGCAAACCTTAAGTATGGGGTATTTTGATAACACGATTTATGACTTAGTTTTAGGTAATCATTTAGATAGATTTCTCACTCATTCATGCATGGTTTAGCACTAGTTCACGACGTTTTGCACTCAATTCATGTATTTTGCCGAGATAGACGTCTACACGGACTTGTGCGTGTTTTATAGGTATTTCGGGAGATTTAGGAGCAAAAACGATACGTTTGAGGATCGTTCATCTAGATGACACACCCTCGGACTCATTAGGACATAAGCTAAAGGCTAAGGAGGACTCATGGAGCCTTGCCAACACAAGCCATGCACCAAATCACAGCTTAATGATCCAAGGCGAAGTTTCTGCACAGAATCACGGTTCTTTGACACTCCACGGCTGTGGAATCACCCGTGGATTTTGCTAGATTTTTGTGACAGCTGTGCCACGACTCTCATGGCCAGCTCATGCAAGTTTGTTATAAAAGTGGTCCTTCATGGGCTGTGAGAGATATCTTGGAGCAGCTCTCCATTATCCATTATCCTCTAACAAAAATATTCTCTCAACAAGAAGTCTTTCTAGGAAGGAAAGTGTCAAAGAGGAAGAAGAAGAGCTCCATTGAAGAGAAGAAGAAGATCACACACCATTACCACACTTGATAGTTTTGTATTGAAGAATTCCGAATTCTATTTCTAAGAGTTGTATGAATCATTTGAACCTTCTTTTGGAAGGATTGTCAGTTACTCTAAACCTATTTTCAGCTTGGTTTTGTTTTAGTTCACTTGTTCATCTCTTTTCCTTCATTATCTTGCAAATGGATGCCATAATTTTATGTTTGTTTGTTTCGATTTCTATTATGAACATTGTAGGCTAAATTGATGTGGTTCTAGGGTAAGGAAAGGATGGTTATGGCTAGGGCTATGATAGGACGGACTTAGATTTACCTTTGGATGACTTGTGTGTATGAACGTAGCTGCTGTTAGAAATCACGGGTAGTTCTTGTCTGACCACGGCCGTGGTTTAGGTAGAACAAACCGTGATTTTCCCTGGCTCGATGGATCTTGTCTTAGATCTATATAATGTTGAAATCCTAAGTGTTTGTTGAGTTTAATCTACCCTAGGGTAACCTAGTGTTAGTAATTAAGTGTTAGGAGAGACTTACCCGGTAATCATTGCTCTTAGATTCCAAAGATAACAAACCTTAGGTAGTGGTGAGCCTAATAAGCCGCCATTGGATTAGGTGTGCTAGGATAGTTGTTTAGGACTTTCCTTTCCAAGACTTACCCGGTAAGGATAGGTTAGACCCCTAGCTAACAATCCGGTTTGTGTAGAATTCCTATCCTTAGGTTCTTAGAGACTTGCCCGGTGATGAGACCTTAGGAGTGGACTAGTTGGACCATGAGACCTACCCGGTAATTGATCCCAATCTAGAAACGCTTAATCCCAACATATCATAGTTAATCCAAGAAATGAATAGATAACTTGAGTCCTATGCCATAACCGGAACTTCCAACCCCTAGAATCCGCCTTTTCTTTCTTTGATCATTATCTTGTTTAGTTTGATTGTTTACTTTGCATGAATTGTGATCTTTGATTGATCACCAAAAAACCAACTAAAAAACATTTGAGATTTTCATTTCTTTCTTTTCTTTCAACCTAGGTCTTTACTAAACTCAATCACAAATCGAATCAATTTCACCTTAGTCTTTGTGTTCGACCTCGGAATACTATCCCTTCTACAAACGTCCCGTACACTGCGGGTTTCGCTAAGTAGTTAGGATTTAGTTCGAGTTATAAATTTAAAACTCATTTGCGCATCACGATCTTAGCGTAACACTGTCCACTCTTCCGGATCTCTCGGCCGCATTCCTAACCTGCAAGGCAATCTACAACAATCGGTATAAAACCGTTAGCTAATATTTGAGGCATTAGAATCAATGGGAAAGGCACATACACAAGTAATCTCATCACAGGCATACAACATACATAAAAGCACACCAATCCGGTTTATTATCTTTGTTATTATTAGGTCGTATCTCGTTCTAATTCAACTTAGGTTGTGACACGAGAGTCACCGAAACTCGCCTCGGTCCCTACTTACCGGCATGGAATGGTACTGATGCATCCGACCGTCTACCAGCACGGGATAGTCGCCGAGAACATCCTAGCTCTCGCGGGAGCTAGGCAAGTTGTCACCGCCCGTTATCATACACTTGGGCCAAAATAATATAAAGGTCGGTAATCCTAATTCCGGTTTAGTTGTTATAAATAATAAACAATAAACACACACCACCAAACACACATCAATGCTAATACAAGGAATACGAGCTAAGTAAGTCCGGAGACTTACCTCGTCCCAAACGCTAACTCACGCAACACTCTCGCTTCCCTTGGGAAGAAGTCTATAACCTGCTCACAACAAGATATCAATATCAACAACTCGCTCAACTCAAGAAGTCTTAGACTTCTACACAATGATCTACACGAGATCATTTAACTCTCATTCTAGGACCGCATCTTAGAATCTCTCATGCTCACATCTCACTTAACACAAGCTAGAAGTCCTTAGACTTCTAGACCCTATGATCTCGTAGGATCATAACCCATAGCACATACTAGGATAACAACTCCTAATCCAAACAAACTCAACGGTAACAACACCATGTTGGGATATGCATATCCTAGCCCATAAACTCAACAACCATATAACCAAACCCCCTAAATTCTCACAAGCTCAACATACAACTTAAAGCCATAAACAACCTCACAAGATAATATCAACACCTCAAGCCTAATAATTCTCACAAGATCAAACCATATTAAATCCTCAAAACTCACCTATGGTTCAAAGCCACTATGTTTGCTCCAAACGGTGTGTGCAAGCTTTAAATTTATAACCCTAGACTTAAGCTTAAAACAAGGATGCAAACCCGCAGTGTACGGGTCAATCGTAGTAAAAAGCAAGAAATTCCAGGGGTCGATCACAGGGACTCGGTGAAACAAAGTCAGTAACGATAAGCTTCGTGAATACTAACCACAAAGAGCAATTAACACAATCAAAGATGAATAAGAAGTCAATAAAGCAAACATGCAATTCTAGGGATTAAGGCATCTAGTTGTGGTTCCAACTCAAGATCTAAAGATAAGCGGACAAAGCTGAGATTTTTGCAAGGGGGAGGTGTTACTAAAGTGGAGTAGATCACCGGGTAAGTCTCACTACTCACTAATCCAAAACCGTAACTCCTATTACCGGGTAAGTCTCAAGGAATCAAGATAAAGAACTATAACCTCAAACTAACACACCATCCAAGGGAATAGAATCAACCTTTACCGGGTAAGTCTCAGGCTAACTCACAAAGATGGGATGGAAGCACACTCAAACCCCAATAAAGGATAAACCTTTATTACCTACACTTATGATCGTTGGTACACAAACTAAGGAATTACCGGGTAAGTCTCATCCTAAGCTTGCTTTGAACCAGGAAAGGTGTAATAAGAATAGGATTTGGCAAACTCTAACACTTAACTCTCAGTTTAGGATCAGACAAGTCACCTCGGTCAGCCAAATTCCACTCCGGCCGAGATGTTCATCGACTGAACGAGATGCTTAGGGTTAAGGTTAAAGACTCAAACTTTCAGGGTCCTACTAGAATCTAAGATTATTCTATCATTGTTTTTCCCACAACCTTCAGTCAATCACCCTAGAATCACACAAGGAAATTAGCCACTCATCATCATTATGAAAGTATTAAATATATGGGAAGAAGGTGAATATTTGAACAAGAAGAATTTAATGAAAAAGACTTCAATAACTGAAAATATCACAACAAAAGCGTTCTTTGGATAGCAATCCAACAAGACAAGACAACAAGGAAGGGGAATTGAAGACAATCTTACAAAACCCTTCAAAAAGCTATAAAAGCTATGATCTTCAATCCTCCTTCAACCTTCAAAAAGGTTCTTCGAAACTCCCAACTGGAGTATGGCTGCGGCGATGTATGCTAGATAAGAGGGGGTGATAGCGGATCTCGGATTTGTGGGAAATCCAACCCTTTTTATAGGAAAATAACCCTCCAAAGATAAAATATCTTAGAAAGATCTTTTCCCATAAAAATAGGTAAAATATAAGATCTTCTTCCTTCCAGGAGCCAAGCCCAAAAATATTAGATCACCTTCCAAATATAAAAGATCTCAGCCAAGAATAAAATATTCTCGCCGCGTCCTAGGTGTTCGCCTCGGTCGAGTCGGCGTCTCTGGATCACCTCGGTCGAGATGAATCTCTGGTCAACCGAGGTGAGTCATAACTGAATGTGAAATCTCTCAAAACTGGTCCAAAGTAAATCTTAATCCATGGCTATGCTTCCTGGATGGTTCCTTATGTTCCTCAATGTAGCTCCAAATGACTCATGACTCCTTTTGCCCCTTTTTGATGCAAAACGTGTCATTTTACCTGCAATTACAGCAAAACTAGGTGTAGACCTCGATTCCCGCAAAGGTAGATGAAATGGTAATATAATCACATATTATACATGCTAACATGCAGATTATTGAAGATAAAACGTCCAAACAAACCCCAAAATATAGACTATAATTCATGCTATCACACTACTTGGCATTAACTCTAAGTTATAATAGATCCAGCCTAGCATGATACTAATACTAAACATAACTAGATCGAGGGAAAGGATACTCACACGACGTCATAAGACGGAAATCGATCAACGGATGTCGACTTAGACTTGTTAGGTCTTTATCGGGACGCTTCCGAACCTAACACCAAAACTATACAAATTTAGAAACTTGGGACATTTTCTGTAAATAAAACCTTGGGCCAAAATTGGAATTAATCATGCAGGGGCATATCACTAAATTTCAGAAGAGTGGGTCAAATCTGCAATTACACCAAAGTTTAGGGGGCCCGATTTAATTAGGGCAAAAGAGGTTTCTTCAACCTCAGAAATGCAACAGGGGAAGGAGATACAATGCGGCGGCAGGGAGGAGCAGGCACCGGCGGCTGTGTGGGCGGAGGAAGGCGGATCCGAGGCTCCAGCGTTGGGAATCAGAGGCGGCGCAAGCGAGGGCGGCTACAGTGTGGGTGTGTCTTCTCGGTGGAGTCGGCAAGGCGAAGGCGGCAAGGGCGCCTTCTCCGGCAGGTGCAGAGGCGGAGACCCCCAGTGACGACATCGAAAAAGAAAGAGTGAAGGAGAGCGGAGAAATGGGGCTGGAGATTTTTCCTTCAGGGTGGCAACGCTCCGGCGGCACTAGGGCAGCGATGGATTTTGCTCGACAATGATACAAGAGACAGGCGGCGAGCTCCTTCACAGAGGTGGAAGGCTTCTTTAACGGGCCCGAGAGAGAGTTGTAGATGAGGGTCTATTGCTTGCGTTTTACAGGGGAAGCAAAAGAGAGAACATGGTTTGCAGGGCTGGGTGAAAGAGACGAGAAGGAGATGGAGAGATGGTAAGAGCTGGGGGTGTCAAGCAGAGAAGGGGGAGATGGATGGGAAGGTGTGGGCAAGACTAAGGGATGAGGACATCGAAGAGGTGCCTAGAATGGTAGGGGATTGCGTGTGTGAGTGAAACGGTTCAGTGAAGAAGATAGGAGGAGGAAATTGCCACGGAGTCTGTGTAGGAGAGGATAGGCGCAGAGCTGGCTGCATAGGCGAGGGGTCATACGGCAATGAAAGGTCGGGGAGAGAGATGGGCTCATCACAGCCACATGAGAGGGAAAGGAAAAAAATAAATAAAATAAAAGAAGAGGAATTAATAAAGAAAAGGGTATAAAGAAATTAATAAAGAAAGGGGTATAAAGTGAATTTGATCCAAACGCGTTCGGAACGGGATTTTCGAACCGTAAAAACTTCCGACATCTTCGGAAATAATTAAATGATATACGTAAACGTATCCAAAATATAAATATAATCGAAAAATATATTTTTCATCGTAGAATACCTTTTTAAAAACAAATTAAATTACTTAAGCTAGTAAAATATCGATAAAAGTAGGAGAAATAAATATCGAAAACGCGCCTAAAAATTGGGGCGTTACATAGGTTAAGTGCCAGTTTGTAACCAAACTAAGCTTTAGGAGTTAGAATATGACTTTGTAGTCTCAAATAAGAGTTTAGACACGAATTTCGGAAATTTTGAAAGTTTCGGGACCAAGGGTAAAATAGTCATTTTACTATAAATTAGTATTGTAATCAGTTATGTTCGGATAAGATCTTCTATCTTAGAAGTCTTAGACTTCTAATCACCTAGGAAGTGTGCTGACACACTTGCCTCATTTGACAGGCCACGGAATTCCTATTGTTACAGATTGAATTGCACATTCGAGAATCGAGATCTATTTAAGGTAAGTCCTTTGGGCTTACTTAGCTGACTTCTGAATATGAGCATGAATAATGATAGTGGTGTGTGATTGAGATGTTTAGAGTTATAGGTTGTGATAAATATTTACCGACCTATACTTGGCCTAAGAGTAACGGGCGGTGGCATTTTGCTCGGTTAGCTTGAGGGCGCTGGGGGTTTCTTTAGGGACTAGTCCACACTCGGTTTGTAGTGATGCTACCGGCAGAGGTAAGCTAGACCTACACCCAATTGGATAAGGAACGGAGGCGAGAACTATTAAGAGTTCTCGTGCCACAACTATAAAATTGAATAAGATGAATCACCTAAATAATAGATAATAAACGGTTGTGTGCCAGCATGATGTTTGTTTATGTTGTTCTGCGTGTGTTTGTGCTGTTATTATTTCTGCTTATTTTTGGATAGTTAGCTAACAGTTGTTATGTTGTGTAGACGTACCACAGGTTAGAGGAGATGCCGAGTGATCCGGATGGTAGTGGTCAGTCGGGGTGTCGTACTTTTTAGGGCTTGTTGCAGTTTCTTTGTTTGTGGGATTTCCAGTTGGACCTTGGTTCCTTTTTGCTCCGTTGTTGTTTTCTTATGTTTTTCGGCTGTTGGTTGTTCTGGTCACATTCATAACGTTGTTAAAACTTAATTTATGATTTCCGATTTTTCCTTATATGTGCCTTGTTGTAAGATCTTGTTAAGTTGTTGTCAAACTAAGGTCGGGACCCACTGTGAGGTCCTAACCACTAACTCCCCGAGCTCCGAAAACTTGGGGTGTTACAGTAATGAAAAAGTTTATTTATTATTTTTAATACATTGGCTAAATTTTTTAGATAAAACCCACATTTTATAATAAACTGTCTTTTGAATAATTCTTATAAGTGGCACCACTTTGTAAAGTATATTTCGACAAATTAACTCACTTTTATTATTTTTTTTTTAATATTTGGTGATATGTTATTCTATTTTTTTTTTATAATAGTTACATAATTAATAATTTTATTAAAAATTTATCTTTTTTCACAAAAAAATAAATAAAAGATATATCAACTAACTTTATGGGGTAAACTAGTTTATAGCCCGCACCTTGTGCGGGTTTATTAATAAAATAGTTTATTATATTACATTTTTTACTATATTATATGTTGTTAACTTTATTAGTTATATGTTATGAGCTCGTATAAATAACGCGCCAAGTGTTTACATAGTAAATAAGACCACGTAGCCCATGTGTTGATCATTAATTAGTTTTATTCTGATAAAAAAAATTTAAATCTAATTTATTATTTAATAAATAATATTTTAAATAAAAATAATAATTGTATAATTTAAAAATACCATAATCTTATATGAAATCAATTAGTAAAAAAGATTAATTGGCTTAATTTGTGATTTAGTAAAAGATTTAATCCGAAAAAAAACGTAGGAGCGCCACATCAGCATTTATTTCGTATGTTTTAGTAAAGTATATAGATGTATATTTAGTATATTGATAAAATAAGAATTACGAATTTAATAGTTCAACGGTCCACAAATTAGTAGGGCACAAACGATCCACAAATCAATAGGTCACAAACGGCCCACAAATCAGTAGGTCACAACAACCCACGAATCAATATATAGGTCACAACGACCCACAAATTCATAGGTCACAACGACCCACAAATTCATAGGTCACAACGACCCACAAATTCATAGGTCACAACAACCCGCGAATCATTAGGTCACAACGACCCACAAATTCATAGGTCACAACGACCCACAAATTCATAGGTCACAACGACCCACAAATTCATAGGTCACAACAACCCGCGAATCATTAGGTCACAACGACCCACAAATTCATAGGTCACAACGACCCACAAATTCATAGGTTACAACGACCCACGAATTAATAGTTCACAACGACCCACGAATCAATAGGTCACAACGACCCACGAATTCATAGGTCACAACGACCCACAAATTCATAGGTCACAACGACCCACAAATTAGTGGGTCACAACAACCCACTAATTATTAGATCAAATTCACCCAAAAATCAATAGGTCAAATCGACCCAAAAACCAGTAGGTCACAACGACCTAAAAATCATTAGATCAAAACAACCAACAAATCATTAGATTAAAATGACCTACGAATTAGTAGGTTACAACAATCCACATACAAATACTAATCCGGTATGAATAAGTATTATACTTGATTCTGACCAAAAGGTACAGAAATGTATGATTTGTATAATTTTCAAACCTTCTAGGTCTATTTATACATGTTTTCAAAATGTCATCCTTCTCTGATAACCGATGTGGAATAACAAAATTCATATTTTACAAAATAATTAAGGTTTAGTAAAAGAAAATTATTGGCTTACTTCGAGGTTTAATAAAAGATTTAATCCGATAAAAATGTGGAGCCTGAATTTTTTCTTTACAAAATAATCAAAGATTCTGACTATCTTTTAAACAAATTTTTTAAAAACATAAAAGAAGCCTCAATTTTTTTAAAATATTCTTAATTATTTGTGCCTGATAATTTTTAATATTTATTTAGTAATTCAACATCTATTTTTTAAGAATGGCAATTTAGTAATCTATCATAAATTTTTTAGGAGTGGCATTTCAGTAAATATTTTACAAAAATGCAGAGGTGGCATCCTCGTTTATTGACACGTGACATTAGTCCTTTGTTTTAGTAAGTTATATAGATTATTTTTAGAATAATATATATTTTAAATTTTAATAATTAAGTATAACCAGAGTATTCCGGACAATATGATTGAATACTCGTCAAAATTAATTAAAAAGCAAAATATACCATTAACTAGATGGAACTTTTAGTAAAAAATAAATAATTCATATATAAAATTTATCAATAATATGATACGTTATTAAAGTAGATGTTCAGTGCGGTTTATAATTTCGGGTAGGGCCGTGCGGCTTAACGTAGAGATGACACGTGTCCAAAAAATTTTTTTTTCCTCGGAAACGATTAATTTTTTTTTATAAACGAATGAATTTTTTTGAACTACCATGTTATAATTTCTGCACTATTCTCTTATAAACTTTGTACTATTCCCATATAATTCATGAACCATTGCTTTTTAATATATTATATCGAATTATTTATAAATTAATCATTTATATGCTATGAATCAATCAATTATAATTCATGAACTATCATTTTAAACTTATGCACCATCCTATATAAATTTTGCACTATGAACTATTTAATTATAATTCATGAACTATCCTTTTATAAGTTATGAACTATCCCTTAATATGTTTTGAACTATTACTTTCACTCCTTTATAAATTTTGTACTATGAACTATTCTATTATAATTCATGAACTTCTTTTTATAAGTTATGAACTATTCCTTGATAAGTTTTGAACTATTACTTTCACTCGTTTCTGAAAAAAAAATAAAAAGAAAAAAAAAAATTGGGGGACACGTGTCAGCTCTCCATTAGCCGCACAGACCTACCGGAATAATGTGTCTTACGTGAATAACACCCTATAGATCGTATTGGTAGTATATAATAATGGGATAAATAAAATTGTTAAAAAAATACTAATAAAGTAAATATTAATGAGCTTTATTATATGATTTTACGAAAAAATAATTTTATTTTGTATATTTTGAAAAAATGAAATTAAAGTTTGTTAGGATTATTATAAACTTTTATCTTATTAATTAAAATAAATAATAATATTACATGATCCTAACAAATAGTCTCTGTGTAATTTTGACGATATGAATTCAAGCAAATGTATAAATGTTTAACATATAGATACGGTTTATATAATATTGAGAAGTAGTTCTCCAATAGAAAGTGGCAAGAAGAAACTGACAAAAAAAAAAAAAAGAAAACGGAAAGATTGTTGAAGAGCTTTGCACTCCGCCGTTGGAGCAACAAAGGGGCAATCGAAGGAAGAAGAAATTGACAGGGATTCAAATTCGTTGATCGATGAGATTGGAAGTCTTCTTCCGCCGTTGGAGCTGAGGATCAATTGGACGATGACGAGTTCTGCCCATGGGATCTTCGCTTTGAATTCTCTCTTCTCAATTCTCCCCTCGTCAGCCATTTATGGAGTCTCCCTCTTCCTCTTCAATATCCGAGGACCCCGATTCACAGATCAAAGTTATCCACTGGGAAGATTTCCAACAAGAACTCGCTAGGTTGTCTAGTCTCTCTTCTGCTCTCCAAGAAGCCAGGAACAAGAAGCACGCTCTCCAACTTAGGATCCAAACCCTACATCAGGTCCGTCTTTACCTATATGGTTTTTGCCTCCTATTTTTTTTAGTTCGGAAGCTAGGACTTCCTTTTTATTGGATTTGAGGAGTGACTGAATTAGGATTCAAGAATTGATTGTTCACCAAAGTGCTCGTCGGAGATTGCAAATGGTATGAAATTATTAATTTCCAATTCATATCCAAATTGGAAGCTTACCTTTAGTGATCTTTTGTTCTGTTCCTTCAAGATTCTTGAATTTACGCGTCTATTCCATGTTAACCTCTTCGTTATCTGCTAAACCATAAAACATTAAGACAGTAAATATGCATTGGAGATTGAAAATGTTAGATAAAATCAATAACCCAGAATTATGAAACTCACAAGGGCTTATTTGGTGCCATGGAAGATTGAACTTTGGCATTGTTCCGACGGTTATTTTGCTGTCAAGGCAACATGTATAACTGATATATACTATTCGTTATGTTGGTCATGCGTGTTTAAGAAACATCAAAAGCCTCTTTTACTCTTAACTATTGGATTAAAAATCAGCAACAAAATTTTGTGTTAAACAGGCCTAATCTTTGCACCCTAATGAACATTTTGGACTACAGTCTACTGGTGACTATCTTGGTTAAAGTTCCCACAAGCAAGATCTTCTGTTTCATGAGCCTTGATTTGAGGATTTTTTTTTTCCAATGAAGTGAACAGTGCTTCGAGTGTTTCTGTCCAAGATTAATGTAGGATTTTGTGATGGATTAAATATTCGCTGCTGGGCTACATTGGACTATGTTTCTCTTGTCAAATTACTAGAGCTTCAAAGCATTGTGATGAAGGAACAGTCTCAGTTATTGATTCTCAGCTCTTTTCCACCAAGATAATGAGAAAACCAGTTAGAGAGAGGTCACTGGGCATTGGCAATGGTTTTTAACACATAATATTTTACTTTCACTGACTGATCCCCATATATCTTAATAAACATACCGAACATCATCTGTTTCTTTCCTTACAAAATTACTTCTGTAATGGGGGTTTAATTTAATGAGCTGTGGTTTACGGTCTTCAAAATATACAGGAACAATCAGGTTCTTTGAGTAGGTCGAATGAAATTGAGGAGATGCGTGAGAAATTGGAGGATAAAAAAGAAAAGATGGGAAACATGTTAATGGAGATAAAAGTTGTAGATGAACATCGTAAAACAAAGGAGGAACACCTTGGAAATGCAATCAGATCTCTATTGATTTCAGGGACATCTCTTACTGTTGCTCGGAAAAGACTTCAGGTAAAGTGAATTTTGTTTTGATAGAGTTGCCTATGATTTACACGTTCTACATTATGTTTTAATAGAGTTGCCTGTTATCTACATGTTCTACATTATGTTTTACTAGAGTTGCCTGTGATCTACATGTTCTAGTTGTACGCTCTAAGCATTTATTTGTTTTTCACTTTCTGCATATGCATGCAACGGAAGAAAGTATGTTCACATATCTTCCTTGAGTATTCATGCTTGTTAAGTAGTTGTTATGTGAATTGCTGTTAGAGTGTCATGTATAGATACAAATTGCTATGTTTGATTAATTCTCCCTTTAGACAGCACATGTTATGTTTAACACACCCCCTGTTAAAACACTAGTATATTCATGCATGTATAGAAGTTTCTAATTTCTTACTGCCTAAATTAAAGTCTAGACTCTTGGATAATCGTAAGACAGAAAACATGGGGATGTTAATCTGATATTTTCCCATTCGAGTTTTGGTTCTGTCAATGGCAGCTGCTGGAGGATAATGAGCTTGTGCACAAAATTTATCGTCGCTTTTATCAATTTAGATTAAGGTAGTAACATTCAGTTACATACATTGTTTACAACTTCTTTCAATTTATAATGTCTGAAATCTCGAGACCCTGGATGTGGGAGGGTGCGTCTTCTTTGAAACTCTAGGTTTGGTACATTCTATTTTTCATTTAGTGTATGATCTAGACTTATGTCATCCAACTTGGCACTTTTTATAGCACACCTGTGTGCTAGATTTGTTTGTGGTACAACAGATTCTATATGGTTAATTGTGTAACAAAAGCAACCCCGTTTGTAATCTTAGGATGCCAGCACGTTGGTAGCTGGAGAAAGAGGAACTGCTCGTCTGAAAAATTTACAGAAGATGCTGAGAGCAAGGCAGCAGTTTATGGCATCTCAAGTGTCATTTCTCTACCCTGTGAAGACTGTAATTGGACCCGCTCTAGAGCTAGAACTTGATTCATTCCCCCGTGGCAGTAGACCTGGTAATATGTTAATACAGGTCCTGAGTATTTTCCTGTAAGTTTTTGTCGTGATCAGTATATTGCCTAGGTCCATTTCGCTGGCTGTACATGGTGAATATATTATGCTATGAAGTCATAGTTTTGCTCTGAAAGTCAAAACAATCTGGTTTTTGAAGAACAATGATTTCTCAATACTTTATAGGTATTAATATTAATTGTTCTTATCATAAATGTGGTTGTTTTAACCTGTAAACATCTCACATTTTGATGCTGCATCATACATATGCTTGTTTTGATTATGTTTTTGCATCTTTGGTTCTCAGTTCTTGCAAAGTTCCTTGTAGCTATCTGTTCTCTGCCACATATATCTCGATGTTTCTTCATCTGCTATATGTTTGTAATTGCTACATAGTTTAGACTGTTCCATGCTTATGTTCCTGATTCTTTTTCTTTTGTGCTAAATTCTCGTTTACAGGCACTCCTAGTGGTGGGTCACCTAGTGGCGATCGACAACGAAGTCAGGGAATTTTGACAATTTCAGGTCTACAACTGAGCATGCTTCCTTTCACGCAGATGAGCTTTTTTGGCGATAAGAAGCAGGCTCAGAGGTCTGCAACTGCTTTGGGATATGTTGCACATGTGTGTCCTTTCTCTTGCTTTCTATATTCGTATGTCAATCCTCTTGTCAATTCTAGAATAACGTTAAATGCATAGAAGCTGTTACCAAATCTTAACACAAGTATATTAACTTTCTGTGGATGAAATTCATGAAATTGGTTTGCCTTTTTTGCAGGCAATTACACTGATAGCTTCCTACCTACAAGTGCCTCTGCGTTATCCAGTACGGTTGGGTGGTTCTCATTCATATATCAGAGACTATGCTCAGTCGGTTGAGCCATCAGAGCCATCCTCGTCACATGCAGTAACTAGAGCAAATCCGAGGTATTCGGAATTCCCACTTTTCCTAGATGGGCAAGATGCTACACGAGCCGCTTATGCCATTTTTCTCTTGAACAAGGTAAATACAGTGTTTCCATATGTTTCTTCTTGTTTTGGCCATTGCATGGTATATTAGTGTTTCTTAAGTACTTCTGACATATATATGTTAACCTGTTTGTAGGATATAGAACAACTTTTGAACTATGTGGAATTGAACAGCATAGGACCACGCCAAGTTTTGGGGAATTTAAAGGAGTTGATAAGGGCCATACTCTCTCTAGATTTTTTGTCTAAATGACTTTAATTTTTTTACTCTTTTTCTGTAAACCATTTACCATTGGCAAGCTGACTGTCTTCCAAATTTTCATGTAGATCACCTCCTTCACCCCCAATTTGAGTCTTCATTTCTTACAGCTTGGTGCAAGTCTATTTTGTCCAGCACCTTGATTAGAGAAGATATAGCTATATTGTTAAAAGGGTGCTCATATGCATGTAAAGAGAGCTCTGTGGGTTGGTTTATGATATTACACAGCTTTCTCTTGAGTAGTTCTTGTTTCTTGTGGATGTAAAATTCGAGTTTGTAATTTTGTCTCCAACTTTACTCAATGTTAACCAAATTCTTTTGTGGTTCACAAGAATTCATATTAGCAATTAAGCTAAATGTTTGAGGCAAAGCATTTCTTGTGTACATGATGAATAGCACGAAAAATACTACAAATTGGAACCGAGTAAAATAAATTCCTGCAGCTCAGAAAGAGGTAATTGTTCTAGCAAGCAAGGCAAGAAGAGACCTTAAATGAGAGGGGTTGCAGTATTAGCTCCTAACAAAATTGATGTTGATCTGATGCTAGGCACTAGGCAACAAGCAAAAGAGCGACAAAGGATGCAAATATGGCGAGCAGAGAGTGTGAAGAATGTGGTGCATTGCTTGTGGTAGTCGAAATAGGAGGACCGAAAGTTGATGGGAATCCAGCGCCACCGTCTGCGGTGGGAATGTTGGTGGTAGTGGTGGTGGTTGTTGGACTTACAGTTCCATAAGGATTCGTGGTTGATGCAGTGGTGCTTGTGGGTGGTGTGGTTATGCCTCCTCCGGCAGTACTGCAGAAAAGAATCAGGAAAACAAATGAGCAAATACAAGTAATGATAGATTAAGGGAAATGAATCAGGAACACAAATAGCAAATAGAAGTAATGATAGATTACGGAGGTTGATAGAAGTAATGAGCAAATACAACTAGATTTTTACCGGTACATTTTAATATAAGATACCACGTAGATTAAAGAGGAGAAGTACGTCAAAAGAAAGAGAGCATTGGGCAGTGAGAAAGGAGGGGACATGACGGTAGTATTGAAGTATGAGAGTGTAAGCTAAAGAACAAACAACGGCTATTTTTCTCACCTTCCAACAAATTCAATTTCACCATTTTTCTCCCTATCTATTTTGCAATTCAATACACCATAGTCAAAGTGTCCATTCAGGCATCACGATATTATTTTGAAAAATTATTATTTTCAATAACTTTTTAATTATGATAATCTACCTGATAATTGAGAGATTATTATTTTTAATAATCTGATAATTTACTTGATAATCTACTTTACGGTCCCGTAAAAAACACTGCCGAACCACCCAAAGATACCAAATACTAATCAACGGTCCAGATTTACATATGGCACACATCTAATTGAGCGAGATTTTATTGAAGTACTTTTATTAAAAAAAAAAATAAGCCTTGTTGTCGGTCTAGATTCAAGGCTAGATTTACAGTTCATTAGCATGCATGTTTGCTAACGCAAAGGAGAATATATGAACAACGAAGCTACACTTGCATATACTTTAAAATTGAAAAGGGGAAAGAAAAAGCACCTGGGGTTGGGAGGATAAACACAAGATCCATAACCTGCATTTTAAACAAACAGATCAATCTAATTAATCAAAAAACGAAGAAATAGTTTGAGATTAAGAAGAATTAAAAACAGACTTGGATCAGTCTTTGCTAAAGTGGCGGTTCCGGCGAAATCACATGATCCAGGTGCCATATTATTCCTCTGATAGAAGCTATTGAAAGCGTAGGAAGCGTGAGCTTGGAAAGTATTCGGCAAGAAACACAGCCCCGTCGATTCCAAAGGAGCACAGTCGGCGCCAGAGCCGCATGCGTAGTCAATCGCCGCTTGCAGAGCCTCTTCTCCGGCTTCGCTCCTCGCCACGCACCAGTAACCTTCCACCTCAGCTGGTGTGAATAGTATGATTATTGTGGATATGAGAAAGGACAACTTCAAATGCTCCATTGACAGGTTTGAATTCTTTGGTGTTGTCTTTTGGTAAAGGTGGAGCCTTGAGGGTTCAAAAGGGCTATGGAGTGAAGGTTGGTTTATTACTTTGCCTTTTTCTTGTTCTACTTTGGCAAAGCGAGTGTCCTGCAACGGAGAGAGAGAAAATCTCAAGGACAATGAAGCAACACAGTCTGGTGACTGGTGAGACTGTGGCTTGTATTATTTGCATTTAGCAGTGCCGCTTTTCATTATTTTTCTTTTTTTTTCTTTTTTTTATCTTTATTTGTATCCATCTTTTCTTTTTCTTTTTTTTATACAATGGAAAAAAAATTGATAAACTTTAGTATATCTAAAATTAGCACCTCCTTTTTCAATGCCCTTTTGAAAAATGGTCATTGATGATTGTAAAATCACAACCATTTTGAAGAACAATGACATTGACAACATGGACATTACAGAAATCATGCTTGATTTCAAAGAAAAATTGTCAACTTATGAATTTAGCCTTCTAGCCGATGTGGATGGCTAAGAACCAATTCATTTTTTATAAGAATAAAATTTCCCATAATTTTAAACCGCAGGCTATGAATCAAATAGCTGCATGAGACCAAACTAATAAGAACTAGAACAATAATAACAAAGTGGATAAAAAACGAGAAGAAAAAAGAAAAATCTAAGATGGACGAGACCGGTAGAAGGGAACAAAAAATTAAATTTTGATGCGTCTCAAATTGGTGCAAATTAATTCTCTTTTGGATTTATCATTAGAGACCATTGTGTCGTTCCCATTGTTATGGGAAGTGGTACTTGTAACGCTGAATCCGTTTTGGAAGCTGAGACAATTGCTTTACGGTGGGGCCTACAAAAGGCAAATGAGAGTGGTTTTCCAGCTATCGAGATTGTAAGAGCGTTAGTCTTGGAGTTGTTGAGTGTGTTGAGGATTGCCTAAACAGCCCCTGCGGTTTGCAGAGCCCGCCCCTGCGGTCTGCCTAATCCGCCCCTGCGGCCACCATGATCCGCCCCTACGGTTTGTGGTGTGCTGCAGCCGGTTTTGTTGACTCTTGACCCGTGCTTTACCTCTTCCTTCCACTATAAGTTTCTTCTCTTACCTCCTGATGAGGGTTTCACCTTTCTTACAGCTTCATCTTCTCCCTTACGCTCTTATCTTCTTCTTTTTCCTCCTATGAACCTTCATCTTGTTTTCCTTGATCTTGTGAGAGTTTTGAAGAGAGTTTGATGTTGGTTTGTTGATGATGATGATTAAGGACGTTGTTGGGCTTGTGTTGAGCCAGCCTTGAAGTTGTGATGTGTGTACCTCCCCTGTTAGGTCTCAGCTTGGTAAGATCTTCATCTTCCTCTCCTTTCTTTCTTCCTATCTTCTTTTCTTCCTTCTTAGCTTAGGATTCCACAAGTTGAATCTTGTGATGAGCTTCCTAGGCATATGTTGATGTATATGTGTATGTATGTATGTTTGGGTTGCTGGACCTTGAAAAAGTGAAGAAAGGCTAGTGAAGAATCGAAGAAAAGTCGAGGACGAGCCCTCTGCTGTCCAGCCGCCCCTGCGCCACCTCAGGGCCGCCCCTGCGCCTGGTATGCCACCGACCCTAGGTGTGGTGCTGCCTCCCCTGCACTTCCTTGCACTCCAGCCTTGCTTTGCTCTTGTTCTGTAGGTGTGTCTTGCTTCTGGGCTTGCCTAAGGATGACATTGTCCCTTCCTTTCCTAGTATGAGTGTGTAGTGATGACATGAAATATGACGTAGTTTAGATGTGCATATAGGTAGTTTTTCCCTTCTTTTCGAGTACATGGACATGCATTTGTAGCATTTATCGAGTATTTACACCTATTATCCTGGAATCGAGATCTACACAAGCTTTGTTGTGATTTTAGGTGATTTGGAGCTGAAATGGAGTGGAAAGGAGCCATTCACCGAGTGTTGGTCAATAAGGATTTCATTGGAACGTCATTGGAAGAAGTATGAAATGAAGCAAGGGTGAAAAGCGTCAAAAAGGAAGAACCACGGTCAAGAAAGGGTTTCCACGGCCGGGGTTTTGATAATTAATTAAATTGCACACGTGGAAACGAAGGTCGAAGCCACCATGGGGTAAACCACGACCGTGGTTTTGTGACGTCAACCGTGGTTTTCTTCGGAAAAGTCCGTTACGTTAATTGCCACGTCAGCATAAGAGAAAGGAGCCTTTTAACCTAGTTTTATTTTATAAAAGGGGGTGGATGGATGCATTTCGGATATCTCGCAATAGATGAAGATCACGCCCTAAGCCAGAAAGAAGGCTCTTGGATTCCATTTTCCGCACGTTGGAAAGATTGCTTCACCGTTGGAGGAGATTGAAGAAGTCATTGGTTTTACTTTTGAGATTTGTGAGATTGTTCTAGTCTTTGATTCTTATCTTTGAAAATACATTCTGGGATTATATTGTTTGATTGATTGAGTTATTGATTTTTTGAATATTGAGTTTATTCATCTTTGTGTTCTTGGTTGCATATCTTTCTTGATTTCTATTCTTAATCTTGAATTGATTATGATGATGATTGTTGGCTAAACCCCCTGTGAATCTAGGGTGAAGGGTTGATGGTTGTGGTATCGATGATGATAGATTGACCCTTTACAGATCGGACCCTGAGAGTTGTGAGACGAAACCCTCGAACGAGGATTTCCACGGGTTGTTCTTAAGGAACCACGACCATGGTTTCCCAAGATCTAGCCGTTGTTTCCTCTGTTTTGCACGTTTCGCTTTTGCCTTTATCCAAAGTTCAAGATTGCATAAATCCTATCTTTTTTAACCTTTTCTGGCCTTAGCTTTGCTGATTGTAAGTGTTACAAGCTCTAGGTGATAGAGGATTCAAACCCCTCTATTAGGTGAAGAGGAGTGTCATGCCCTCAATCCTTTATCTTTCTTTTCCTTGGGTTTTGGTTGGTGTGAGAGTTTAATCCTATCCTCGTAACCTCTTCTTGACGAGACTAAACATCCGTTAAGTAGAATCCTTGGGATGGGACATAAAAGGGAGGTCGGATCTTAAACCGGACGACATTGCTACCGAAGATATACATACCTTTCTATCCAGCTCTGTCTGAACACATCTTTAGACATCTTGAATTGAATACCGCAACCGGATACTTGGATCTTTAGAATCTGCATTCCCATTATTCTTGCTTCTATATCCTTTATTGTTATCATTGTATTGCTTGCTACCCAAGTTGGATTACCTTTTGCTACGCTAAGAACGTGTAGTGCAATAAGCTTTAAATTTATACTCGTTATATTTCTCCTAACTCCTAGCGAACCCGCAGTGTACGAGACATTTGTAGTGGGGATAGTATTCCGAGGTCGAACACAAAGACTAAGGTGAGATTGATTCGATTTATGACTAAGTTTAGTGAAGATCTAGGCTTAAGAAAAGAGAAAGGAATAAAGAAATGAAAATCTCAATGTTTTTGGTTGGTTTTTAGGTGATCAATCAAGGATCACAAATTATGCAAAGTAAACAACAAACTAAGCTAACGAATCAACACGAACAAACAAGCTAAACATGAGATATGAATCAAAAGAGAAAGGCGGATTCTAGGGGTTGGAAATTCCGGTTATGGCATAGGACTCAAGCTATCTAATCATTCCTTGGATTAACTATGATATGTTGGGAGTGAGTGTTTCTAGATTGGAATCAATCACCGGGTATGTCTCATGGTCCACTAGTCCGTTCCTAAGGTCTCATCACCGGGTAGGTCTCAAAGAGCCTAAGGGATGAAATTCTACACAAACCGGATTGTCACCTAGGGATCTAACCTATCCTCACCGGGTAAGTCTCGAAAGGGTTAGTCCTAAACAACTATCCTAGCACACTTAGTCCAATGGCGGCTTATGAGGCTCACCACTACCTAGGGTTTGTCATCTTTGGAATCTAAGAGCAAGAATCACCGGATAGGTCTCTTCTAACACTTAGATGCTAACACTAGGTCACCCTAGGATAGATTTAACTCAACAAACACTAGGATTTCAACATTCTAACAATCTAGAACTTAGATTCATCGAACCAGGGAAACCACGGGCTGTTCTACCACTTCCACGGCCGTGGAAGGGCAAGAACTAACCGTGGATCATAACAGTGACTTCGTTCAAGCAAATGAATCATCCAAGGGCAAATCTAAGTCCATCCTATCATAGTCCTAGCCATAACCATCATTTCCTTACCCTAGAATCGCATCTATTTAGCCTACAACAATCATCATAACAATCGAAATCATCAAGCATAAAATCATAGCATCCATTTGCAAGATAATGAAGAGAAAGAGATGAATAAGTGAAGCAAACAAAACCAAGCTGAAAGTAAGATTAGAAAGACTCACAACCCTTCCAAAAGAAGGTTCAAACGATTCTTACCACTCTAGAAATTGATTCCGGAAATCCTCACTACAAAACCTATCAAAGTCTAGCAAATGGTGTGTTCTTCTCTTCTTCTCCAATGAAGCTCTTCTCCTCCTCTAATGGTAGCTCTCCTCTTGAGAGAGTCTTCTTGTTGAGAGAGTGTATTTTTATTCCCAATTTGATTGGATGATAGGGGGTTGAAAGATGCCTTCTCTCAGCCTTGCAGGACCACTTTTATACTACCACGATGCTAGAGAAGGCCTTGAGATCGTGGCACAGCTGTCACAACCGTCTGGCAAAAACCACGGTTGGTTCCACGGCCGTGGACCTTCAGTGACCGTGGTTTTGGTGTTCAGCTTGCTTTGGATCATTGAGTCACGATTTGGTGCATGGCTTGCACCAACAAGGTCTCATGGGTCTTCCTCAGCCTCTAGCTTGCATCCTAATGAGTCCGAGGGTGTGTCATCTTGATGAACGATCCTCAAACGTATCGATTAAGCTCCTAAATCTCCCAAAATACCTACAAAGCAATGCAAAAGTCCGTGTAGACGTCTATCTCGACAAAATACGTGAATTGAGTGCAAACGTCGTGAACTAGTGCTAAACCATGCATGAATGAGTGAGAAATCTATCTAAATGATTACCTAAACCTAAGTCATAAATCGTGTTATCACCTTTATTGCTTTGTTCTTACCGATTCCCTGAGATCGACTCAGGAATATTAGCCCATACTACGATTGATCCGTACACTGCGGGTTCGCTATTGTTAGGCTTAATTCTTGGACATAAATTTAAAGCTTATTTACGCACACACCTTTTTGAGCGAACATGTAGTATCATGCTAGGTATAAATGAGAGTGTGATGAAGATGTTATGATCATGTTATGTCTTGTATGACTTTGAGGATTAGTAGGTTGCGAGGGTAGGTTGAGGATGATCCTATGAATCCCTTGGGTGTAGGTGTGACCCCTTTGATTGGGAGGAGATTGATATATCTCTATACCTTGTTATTAGGTAGTGTCCCTCTCAGGATTGGAGGTTGATCATGGTTGAGGTTGTACGAGGTTGAGGTACGTCCGTATGACTTACTTAACTACCATCCTTATATTGGGTGTTTGCATGAGTGGTGTGTGTGTTATATGCTTGATATGATAGCATGCGATGTCGATTATTACCGACCTATGTTTTATCGATAGCCCCCTTGCGTGGCAGTGATAACTTTTCCCTTTTCATCCTATAAGGAGTCTGGGGTGTTCTTTGACGTCAGGCAAGACTGGTTTAGAGGAAGGGCGCAATCCACTCTCATAGGATACACGGGTTTTGTGATCGATAATACTACAACTGGCTAGCAGGCCCAAAGACGGGGATGATACAGTCCTCGTGTCACATAGTTTCATCTATCTATATATATACGATTGAAGTGAATGGCTATTGTATAAAGATATTAAAATGGGTAAATGTGTGACAACATGATTATGTGTTTATCTTTCATGGCTTGTGCTTGTGCTTATGCATTACCTTATATACGTATGGTTAGCTAATGGTTTCATACCATGTTTTAGATGCCTTGAAGGATAGGAGAGCTGTTGAGTGATCTGACAGGGTGACAGACCGAGGATTCTCGTACATTAGGTGGTTATGGTTTTGGGATGTTTATGTACCTTCTGCGTGAGGGTGATGTTTTGTATAGCTCTTGTGTGAGGATGATGTTTTATACTCGGCTATGATCTTGTATACCTTTGATGTACAGTTTTATACAGTTTTATGTATTTGTTTTATATTTGTCAGTGCCATGTTGTAAGGTCCAGTGAACTTGTTGTTAGGCTAGGGTCAGGATCCACTATGAGATCCTAGCCCAATGTGGCATCCCGAGTCCCGCAGATTTGGGGTGTTACAGAGATTGAAGGAGATAATCTGGTTCTCATCAATTCAATTAACCAAGTTTGGAAGCCACCATGGGAATTGGACTTGATCATCAACGATATATCAAACATTATCTCACGGTTTTCATTCTTCAACATTCAGCATATCTACAAGGAAATCAACACGGTTGCGGACAAGATTGCAATGCACGAACACTTGGTCAAGCTGGATGTCCATGCGATTCCCAAAGATGTTCAAGACCTCATCCGCAAGGATGCCTTAGGCCGATTAGTTTCTAAAAGTTAATCCGTCTAATTTCTTACCTGTGTATAAAAAAAAATATCTAAAATTCGTTTAAAACAATAAATGGAGAGGCCGCTAGATGAAACAGTCTCCACAAAGCTAAAAGAAGGAGATGTAGAAAAATAAAATCAAACAAACCGATTCAAAAGAAGCATAAAAAATGATAAAAATGCGCGTCTTGTAAAGAAAGGACAAAAAAAACTGTGGAGGAGCTGCAAAAATGCGGTGAAAACCTCATATTTAGAGTGTTTAGTCAATTCAAATCTATAATCCCTTGTGTGTCCCACTTACTGTCCCAAAACGGAATTCAACAAAAGTCAAACTCAACAAAATTTCATCAAAAGCCAAACTCCGTTTAGTCAGTTCAAAAACTAAAATCTAAACCCTAATCCTCAAAAACTCTCTATAATTCTCATAATCAATTAAATGAGGTTGAAGAAAATTTCATAAGGCGGTTTTGGTGGAATTTACCTATTACAATAATACACTATACAAACTAATCCCCTGTTTAAATGTTTGGAAAAATATACCCTATTACATCATATCACATATAATCCAAAACCATTTTTCTATGATTGTTGCGTAAATATAAAAGCAACGGAAAGGTTATAAAAAGAAGAAGAAAGTACTGCTGTCAATTCAGCCGCCGATATGACATGGATGCAGAAATCTCATTTCACTACAAACTCCCTTTTTGTTTCCCTCCAAAACTCCATCTTCCTGCAATATTACACGAAAACAACACCCATTTCATCCATTTTGAAATCATCCGTTCCAGAAATTTTGGGCACTTTTGCTTTCGTAAATTACAAAACAAAGCCATCTTGATTCATTCAAATATTTGAATTCGAAGCTAACGCGAGTCATCCAAGACAATTGGGTTAGGTCACTTTTTATCCTGTTTTAACAAAGTATTCAGCTTGATTCTGATGTCCGTGTGGATGAATGTTGAAATCGTTTTACGCAACATTAACAACACCGATTGGGTACGTTGTACATCTACACCGACTTGTTTTTGGGTATTTATGTGTTTGGGTTTCTACAAGCTTTTGGGTATCTACACGTCAGTTAATACATGTACTTACACATTTAACATGTTTGTTTCAGATATGGGTACTGTACAATTGACATGTTACTACGGGGGAGATTGAGTTACTTTGGATGGGATTAGGAATATGTTGGGAAAATATAAAGCAAGCACATAAATATAAGCCAAGGGACATCAATAGAAACATACTCATAACGTACTCATAACATTATAGCAATAATACCAAACAAGCGCGTAAACATACTCATAACATTATAACAATAATACCAAACCAACTTTTGTCATACCACGAACCGTAAGTGATACCTACACGCTTACTTCCGCAACTTCCTACAAACAATACCACCAAAAATTGATCCAACAAAAGCTACCACAAGTAATCGAATCTCTAGGGACAAGTCATTACACAAATGGCCATTCTGGTTATCCAACTTCTCATTCTGCATATTCTCAACTTGCCTCCTTAAGATATAAATTTCTTCGTCTTTGGCTCTAATTGTAGACTGCAATTGCAAAATCTCATCATCCAAATTTCTATTCTCGTCCTTCAACTCTTTGAAGAAATCATTAATCATCAACGTCGTTACGGGGCTAGTATCGGCAACTATAAGAGCAAGTCTTTCTTCATCAACTTCATCCCTTGTTAAGGCAAATTGTTGACTAAAATGCCAATCGTAATAGTTTGGATCATTGCTGTCGAGGCTTGATTCATCACCACTATACTCAGCCATCTGCATAGTACCACACTCAATAAGAAAAAATATTGACACAACACTAAAAATTAAAAAATGTTATGCGCCCGAATATATTCATACCCAGTAACTTTCAAACAATAATATATATACCCAATCACATGACAATACTATATCATCATATCCATGTCTACATACGAATCAATGATAATCAATGTCTCTCAAATGACAACATATATACCCAATAAACATGACGTAAAAAAAAAATATACCCAATTACTACGAAATCACAAATGATCTTCCACAAAATTTATTGACATCAGGAAACAATCATATAACAATATACATATCCTCTTCTCTTTAAAAAAAAATACTCATCACATCAATTAATCCATTTACTATATCATCAGTTACCTAGGGAGAACCAGTAACATACACAATAATCAATCATCCATATTTATTTGAAAAATGAAAGGTACCATGTTGAAAAACCAAATTTAAAACGATTTTGAACAATAATATACTGAAGTTTAATGAATACATAAATAACAACTTACAAATGTTTCCTTTTGAGTCGATAGTTAGATGATTATAGGAGATATAATGAGGAATAGAGCAAACATATGCATAACTGAGAGGAGAAAATTTAGTAATAAAATGGAGGAGAAACTTTGTGCATAAATGAGAGGACAGTAAATGGAAATGCATGTATATATATTAGCCAACCTCCAAAATTTGAATCGTCTACTCAGTATTTCTTCATACCAACTATTCCTCTTATTTGAGTATGGATGTGACAGATCTAAAATGTTAAAGTCCACAGTTGCACCTCGAAAAAGGGGATATGTTTTTTTCTTTTTACCATTTTCATTCCTGTATTATAGTTGAGGGGTGGAAACTATGAGACCAAAATACAAAGATGAAGACTTCCGGGGCCAATGTCACCAATTCTTTCATTTCATAATTATGCACCTCGATAAATCACATAATTCTCATAAAATACCCTTTTCAAGCCGGTCCTATATCTAAGATCTCAATAGAATGATTTGAGATTCCAAGGTCAGCATCCATCTACAGAAACCATAGCATCATGAAAGGTAATCAGACTTTTAACCTATATCTAAAGCCCCTCTCAATATCGATTTATTCATATCTGTTAATATTCAAACTCAATACATTGAAAATTTGAAAACCAAAAGTAGCTAACTAGATTGATTAATCACTAGCTCCAAAGTGTTATTATATATATGATGAATTCATAAAAAGCAACATTAACAACTATACTTTGATAGATTCAACCTAACCTAACCGATCTCTAATTCCAAGGATAACAATGATCCTCAGGCAAATTACCATCATGAAAACAAGGCCCATTCTCCTTTATATTCCAAGTACAAGTTCTTGCATCACCACACCCAGCATCTCTTCCATTACGATACACATCAAACCTATGCTGTATCGCATTGAAAACAAAAGTACAGTTGTAGATCGCTTTCCCAACCGGCGGCCAGAACACCAGTGTGTAATGATCGCCGTTCTTCACTTGTTGAATCCCGAAATCTTGATATGGATCCACAGCCTCTTGACAGTGCACCGTCATATCCTCTTCTCCTTCGAGATCGTTGTTTATAACTGCCTGTGTCTTCTTCGGCGGGATCACTTCTTTTAGTCTTCTCTCTACCTCACTGACTTTCAGTGGAAAAGATTGCGCCGCCGTAGCTGCCGCCAGGACCACGGCCAAGAGGATCACCTTGTACTGGGATGTCATCTTCTTTTTACTTCATGCAAAAGGGATTTGTTCTTAAGTGATATATATTGGTATTTAACAAAATTAATTAGATTTCTATAAAACAAAATGAACACTATTACAATGTGATATGAGATTTCAAATTTGAAAATTTATTATGGTCAACTTACAAATTAATTAACTTTGATTCAGCAATCTTTCACAAAAGGAAAGAGGAGATTGAGCTATAGGATATTTCTCTTTAAGAATAATAATACCATATTTGTATTTTATAAGAACTCCAAATATAAAACATCTTTACTTTAACTTTTAAAAATATACTTATTATTTTGTAAATTATAAAAGGTGATTTTGGTAAGGATACATATTTATAATGGTACAAATTATGTAATTATTTTTATAATTAATCTATAAAATACAATAAAAAAAATGGCCCTTAAAGCCACGTGTCAGCCAATCGGAAATTCCACCTCAACGATTTTTTTAAGTTATTTACAAAACTATCATTTAATTAAAATATCATCATCCATAAGTTCAAATTCTTTATATTTTTTTACAAAGTGATACTAGATTTCAGTTTTAAAAATTTATTATGATCAAATAATATACTTTGATTAAGGAATCTTTCACAAACCAAAAAAGAGGAGCTTGGAGAGTAAGATATTTCTCTTTAACAATAGTAAGACCATATTGTATTTTATAAGGACTTCAAAAATAAAACATTTTTACTTTAAACTTTAGAAAATATACTTATTATTTTGTAAATTAAAAAAGGTGTTTTTTTGTAAGGATGTATCTTTATAATGGGTACAAATATATAATTATTCTTATAATTAATCTATAAATATATATAAAGCTTAACAATTGTATAAGTTATTCGTAAAACTACCCATTAATTAAAAATAATATCATCCATATGTTTAAACTTTTTTATTTTTTTATAAAGTGATACGATATTTCAATTTTAAAAATTAATTATGGTCAAACATACAAATCAATTAACTTTGATTAAGGAATCTTTTACAAAAGGAAAGAGATTGGGCCATAACATATTTTCTTTAATAATAATAATAATAATAATAATACCATATTTCTATTTTGTAAGGAGTCCAAAAATAAAATATCTTTACTTTAAACTTTAGAAAATATACGTATTATATTATAAATTATTAAAAGTGATTTTTGGTAAGGATGTATTTTTATAATGGATACAAATTATGTAATTATTCTTATAATTAATATATAAATATAATATAAAAAATGGTCCACTAAGACCACATGTCAGACAATCAAAGATGCCACCTCAACAATTGTTTAAGTTATTTACAAAACTACCATTTAATTAAAATGTCACCATCCATATATTTAAATTTTTTATCTTTTACAAAGTGATACGAGATTTCAGTTTTAAAAATTTATTATGGTCAAAAACATATAAATCAATACTCATTAATTTAGGAATCTTTCACAATAGTAAAGAGGATGAGATTTGTAACACCCCAAATTCTCGAAATTCGGGGCGTTATATGTTAGACACTCACAATGGGTCTAGACCATAGTTTAACAACAATTTTACTAGATCTTACAACAAGGCACAAATGTAAGTAAAATAATTTGAAAACAATAAAATATGATGGCATGAATGTATAACATGTGACAACCTTACAAGACAAAAATATCATTATCATGTGCATGCGGAAGCTGAAAGACTCTCCCTTTCCTCTCTATATGAGTACGTGGACCCGACTGACCATCCGCTCCGGATCTCTCTACAACTTCCTACACCTACAAGGCATCTACAACGACAGATAAAACCGTTAGACCCTTTTCTTATAGAAGTTTCCAACTTCTAGATTAACAATGACTATTTGAGAAACGTACTAAACTGACACTTTCCTAAGAAAAGTCGCTTTTACCCCCGAGATCCGAAAAACTCTATAGGCTCGATGAAGTCTTATGAACTTCTACTAGAATCTCAAGACATGAGGTCCAACTTTAAGAAGAAAGGATCTATTGAGTCTGAAAGATTTCTAACTTACAAACTCCCTGTCTAAACTAACTAAGGTCCAACTAAACGGTACTACTAAAACCCAACCATTCCGAGAATACATACTTACGTACAATGTCATGTCTACTCCTAGCTAGGATGACCAACTCCAATAATACTACTCCACAAAAGACACAGAAAATCCCAAAGTTGTCAACAATAACACAAAGTTCTATATTTAGCCAAAAATCCCTTCTTAATACAAACTACCTTTCTACACTACTTCGAGACATCACAAATTTCAATCTAACCGTTGGATTGCTCTAAAAACTTGATACATTATACTACGCATAACCATATACAGCATACCAAAAATTCAGGTCCTGCATCAACATGCAGTTTTTCCAACACTTAGAATAATTCAGCAAGAACTAGAAAAATTACTTAAGGTCACAACTTTGGAAAAATCATAACTCCTAAACTATTCGTTAGACTCATCTCAAATTTTGATATGTTTTACAACATATCCCAACTATAACATATCAAAATTTCAGTAAAAAAGGATGAGTCTAATATACCTACATCTGGATCTAAAGTCGTTTTTTCTCATATTGGTGGACAAAGTATTCTCTGATACCATGACGTCCAAAATATTCTCTAATACTGGTGGTCAAAGTCGTTTCTGATACCCCACCACCAGGAGCGTCGCCTCCTATTCTACACTAGATGTCGTCGACAACGACTCGGAAAGGGCTTGACAATCACCGGCTGGAGGTCGCTTCATTGCCGACGTTCTGCCAGCACAATCGCCAGTCCAATGCCGACAACACAACCATTCTGACGACCCCCTTTGTGCCACCAACAACCTATACATTCTTCCTTGTGTTTGTGGTTAAATCGTTTTTGGGTGAGGGATTTGTATGCAAGAAAACCCTAATTCGTATTTTTTGGGATTTCGTGTTTGAATCTGATTAGTGTAAAATTAGGGTGTATTATATGTTTAATTTGTTTTTGTAAGGATTGTTAAGATTTTTGTGTGGTAATTTATAGGTGGTTGGAAATTTGGGGGTTTTGTGAAGTTAGATATAGTTTAGGGTTAATTAGAATGTATTTTTATGATAGTTATTTGTGAGTAAATATTGATTTTGGTGAAGTTTGGAATGAATGTGAAAATTAACGTTTTGTCATAGGTTATTTGTATATTTAAAAAATTTGAGATGCTTATGTATTTAGCCCTTGTGAATGGTTTGTATGTCATGTTTTGCTGGGGAATATTATAGTTGGTAAGATATTGCTTGTTTGAGTTAAGAATGTGAATCGATTGATCCATTTAGATTTAGTGTTGACATATGTATGTTAATTTCTGTTTGGACTCGAGGTTGGTTTGAGACAATTGTAGGAGAAATCGATGAAGTGTGTTTTATGATTTACGAGGTGAGTCTCCGGACTTACTTAGTTGTCGTTCTGTTCATATAATACATTGTCGGTAGCATGTAGTTAGAATGAGATTTTGGCTTTGTTGGTTTTAAATGTTGCTGATTATTATTATTATTATTATTACTATTATTATATATATATACACATAACGGTTTGATCATACGTATATTAGATATCGTGTATTTTTACAAATGGTGACTACCTATAGAGCATGGGTTGGTGTCCTTGTTGAGGGAGGAATGTCTCATGCATGCCCATATGACACAGTGGAAGCCCCTTCCACGCACACATACACACACACGCTTGCATTCATGTTATGGACGGTGCTCTAGTAGAGACCGAGCTGGGGAAAGAAGGATGAACTAGAATGGGAGACAAAATTACAAATTATCGTAACAATTGTACGTTGGAGGGGCACATATGACATGAGAGAGCGTTACCACGTTACCACATCATCGAGAGTTGAGAGATGTTGCATCATCACATTGCATTCATAAGCATATCATGGTCATAATACGCATAACATCATATTGTTGTTCTTTCGGTTATCATTGCTATAGTTTTGGTTTAGTGTTTTGTTTCATTAAGAATAATTTCTTGAGACTTGCCATGAGAGGCGATTGTTGGTTTATACGCTCCATAACGTAGGGGTTCTTAGTAGTAACATAGTCTTGTGAATAACTCATGGACATGCTTACCTTTTATCCATTTTGAGAATATTTAATATCTTTTGTTCTCTCTACATTATCTATCCATGCCTTGTTTGATATTAGGATTTGACCCTAGTTTTGGGAACGTTAGCTAACGGTTTTCCTTATGGCTTTGTTGTTAGGTTCTTCTCATGATGTTAGGTACGCTACCGAGGTTACCTTGTAGCTCGATGGTGTGCAACCGGATTTACGTGTGGCTTAGGAATTGGGGTGTTTTTTTTATAGGCTTTTGAGCAGATTTTTGTCTTATTTTATTTAGATTATGTTTTTCATATGTCGAACCGTCCTTGAGGCTTTTGTGACTTTTTGGTTTATCTAGGTTGTTTGCATACACTAACATTTTTCCACACTTTTGCATGTTAGACATGTTGGATGTTTTCCTATATTTGTCGTGTTCTTGTTGAAAGGTTCAATTGCTGTTGTTTGATGTTGTTAGTCTATTATTGATGATACCATTGTGTGAATCAAACCTAGTTGCAAAAATTGGGACGTTACAGCTTGGTATTAGAGGATAGGTTTAAAACTGGGGCATTTGTACCTTGAACTTCGACGTGAAAATCCAAATTAAACAAAACTCAATCCGAGTTTTGATGTTTTTAAAGAAATTTTTATGGATTTAGAGTTTTGAGGTTTAAATAGTTTTTATTTATTTAATGAATTTGAAGCATGCATCCTCTAATTTTGGAAAAACATCTTGCATAGTCGGGTTGGGTTAGAAAGGCACACAAACTCTCATCATCGAGCTTCGTAACTCGAGTAATTAGTTGAAAAATATTACCATGTGAGAACTACTAAGGATGTCTAGTTAACACAAGGATTGCACATTTCATTTATGGCTCGTTTTGGAGATATTGAGTCTTTCACACTCCGAGGACGGGGTAGAGTAAGAGGCCATGATCGAGGCCGGTGAAGAGGCAGAGCCATATCGATAGCTAGACCACCAAAGGAAGTGTAAGCGGATGAAGTGAATGAGAGTGTAGTTCCATCTGAGAGGAGGCACTCTATAGCTGCATCAGGACGAGTATCCCTAAACTACCCAACTTTTCGAGCTATGCTATAAGAGATAAGTAAAAAAATGACCTTTAAGCCCCATGTCAGACAATCGGAGATTCCACCTCAACGATTTTTTAAATTATTTACAAAACTGTCATTTAACTTAAATAATATCATCCATATATTTAAATTTTTTATTTTTTACAAAGTGATACGAGATTTCAGTTTTAAAATTTTATTATGGTCAAACATACAAATCAATTAACTTTGATTAAGAAATCTTTCACAAAAAAAAGAGGAGATTGGACTGTAAGATATTTCTCTTTAATAATAATAAGACCATATTGTATTTTATAAGGACTCCAAAAACTAAACATCTTTACTTTAAACTATAGAAAATATACTTATTATTCTGTAAATTATGAAAGGTGATTTTTTGGTAAGAATGTATATTTATAATGGGTTCATATATGTAATTATTCTTATAATTAATCTATAAATAATTTAATAAAATGACCCCAAAGACCACGTGTTAGACAATCGGAGATGTCAGCTCAACAATTGTATAAGTTAATTACAAAACTACCATTTACTTAAATAACATAATTCATATATTTAAATTTTTATCTTTTACAAAGTGATACGAGATTTCAGTTTTAAAAATTTATTATGGTCAAACATACAAATCAGTTAACTTTTGATTGAGGAATCTTTCACAAAAGGAAAGGGGAGGAGATTGAACTAACATATTTCTCTTTAATAATAATAATAATATGATATTTATATTTAATAAGGACTCTAAAAATAAAATATCTTTATTTTAAACTTTAGAAAAAATACTTATTATTTTGTAAATTATAAAAGGTGATTTTTGTTAAGGATGTATTTTTATAATGGATATAAATTATGTAATTATTCTTATAATTAATGTATAAGTATAATAAAAAAATGCCCCCTAAGACCACTTGTCAGACAATCGGAGATGCCACCTCAACAATTGTTTAAGTTATTTACAAAACTACCATTTAATTAAAATAACATCATCCATCTATTTAAATTCTTTATCTTTAACAAAGTGACACGAGATTTCAGTTTTGAAAATTTATTATGGTCAAACATACAAATCAATTAACTTTGATTCTGGAATCTTTCTTGAAAAGGAAAGAAGAGGAAATTTGTAACACCCCAAATTCTCGTAATTCAGGGCACTACTGGTTGGGACCTCACAATGTGTTCTAACCATAGTTTGACATAAAATAAAGTATTCTCTGATACCGTGACGGCCAAATTAATCTCTGATACGGGTGGTCAAATTCGTTTTTGATACCGGCGGACAAAGCATATCTAATATCGTGAGGACAAGAGAAGGTTAATATTAAGTTTAGGGTTTTTTTGGGACAAGGAAGGAATAATGAATAGTAAACCTCCGGAACTATAAAACGAGTTTTGATATGAGTTTCTAACAAGCTCTCTAGAACGTTACGAGCCTATCCAAATTCTGATATTTTTTCAACCAAATCAGAAATCGATAACTACTCAATATATTTTCTAAAATTCAAGAGAAAATAATATATCATCGCTACATTATCAAAATAATAGTTTCGACTTGTCAGTTCAATAAATATCCGACAATATCTCAATAAAAATTTCGATTTATTACATCAGTCCCCATGTAACATTCGGAATTTTTATTCCGGGTGTTGAGAGATTTATCGACCTTCCCGCAGACGCCTCAGTTTTCCCGCAGGCATGAGGTGCAGAGTGCCGGATTTTATTCCCAAAATCCCGTACCGACCCTTCGTTGGGTGCGTGACCCTTCGTTTTGGGGAACCGACCCCTCGTTCCCTAGTTGACTTCTCGTTCTGCTTGGGCATGAGATAACCTTTGCAGCTCTCTCTCTCATCTTATTTCACTTTCACGTGAAATGTCTCTCTCCCTTTTCTCCTTCCTCCCTCTGTGGCTTGGAAGCTCTTGAAAGCCCTTCTTGATGATCTCCCCTCTCTTCTTCATGTTTTGATGTCTAGCAGTGTGGTGTTCTACATATCTAGATTTGTAAGTGTAAGCCCTTCTCTCCCTTTTCATTTCTTCATCTTCATCTTCATCCTTGTGCTTCAATGGTGGAAGCCATGGATTCATGTTGTTTCTTCCCCTTTGGCTTGCATGTGCTTGGATCGAGTTTGAATAGAGTTTCCTGATGACGATTGAGTATGTGTGGATGTTTTGGAGCCAAGCAAGGGAGCTAGGAGGCCATGGAACCTCAAGGAATCAACGAAGAAGCCGTCACAGATCGCACACTGGAGTTCGACCGCACCTGCTGCTGGACAGCGCCGCGGGGGCGACTAGTGCACTGAGCCGCAGGGGCGGCCAGCCTGAGCCGCAGGGGCGGCCAGCCTGAGCCGCAGGGGCGGCCAGCCTGAGCCGCAGGGGCGGCCAGCCTAAGCCGCAGGGGCGGCCATTGGCTTTGTCAGCCTTCCCTTGCGGTCTTCTTCTTCCTTTCACGACTGTTCTTCCTTCTTCCGCACCCGTGTCCTTGCCCGGTGAGTACCCTCCTTCGGGTACGTGTACATGGTTGATCCTAGGGAGTTTTTATGCTTGAAGCATGCTAGGATTGGATTTAGGTTAGTTGGAATGTCATGTAGTGGCTTGTGAACCTTAGCCGAGTTTGTGAGGCTTTCGGAATGATCTATGGCTTGATGGCCGCATGTTTCTGAGTTGGTTCATGGGATGAGGGTATGGATGCCTTTTTAGGTTTTGTGAGGGTTTAGATGGTGAGTACATGGTTGTGAGATTGTGAGCTAGGATGTGCATATAATTATTACCGTTGCCTTTGTTGAGACTAGGATCGTTTGTCCTATAGTATGGGTTATGGTTTACGATCTTGCGAGATCATCGGGCCTAGAAGTCTAAAAGGACTTCTAGCTTATGAGAGTGGTATTGATTTGTTCCTTGTTATGATCAGGCGATGAGTATTCCTACGGGAAGTGAGATCGGTTTTTAGCTAGCTTTGAGACGAGGTAAGTCCTCGGACTTACTTAGCCGCTTTTATGCGTTATTTGGATATGTGATGGTAGTGTATGTTTAATTGCTTATGATCATGAAACCGGATTAGGACAACTTTGTTATATACATTGCTGGCTCATTGTTTATTCTTATCGGGCGGTGACATTATTGCCGAGCTTCCGAGGGAGACTGGGAGGTTCTCTGCGACCAGACCACACATGGTATACGGGCGGGCTTCTTGGCCACTCCACATGGTATATGGGTTGAGCTCCGCATCACTCCTATTGGTTACACAAGAACAGAGGCGAGAGTTATAAGACTCTCGTGTAATACTTTAAACGAATGAAACTAGTAATGGAATAACTTATAAAGAAGATAAGAATATGTTGTATATTTATGAGCATGACTTGTGTGTTATATGTACTTATGTGTGTTTTTGTGCCCTTGCTATCCTTATAATGCCTAGAATGTGAGCTAACGGTTTTATACCGATTGTTGTAGTTGATGTGCAGGTTAAATGTGGCCGAGTGATCCAGAGGAGTGGGCACACAGGGTTCCGTACATCATAGGTTGAGTTGGGGGTTTGAGTCCGTGTTTTGTTGTTGTATATTGTTGCATTGTTGGCGTTGTTGTATAGACGACTGATGTCTTTCCTTTCTTTATGTATTCGGGACTCATATCATTTCATCAAAATCATTTTCGGTTTTGGCCTTTATTCGTGCCTTGTTGGAAAGGTCCGGTGAAACTATTGTCAGGATAAGGGTCGGGACCCATTGCGAGGTCTCGCCCGTGGCGCCCCGATATTCCGCGGATTTGGGGTGTTACAAAGTGGTATCAGAGCCCGAGGTTGGCAACAATGGCACTTGCAATCTTTTAAAAGGCCGAATAGACCAATAAACAGAACCCGCAAGGGTTCTGAGTTGCAAAATGAAATTCATTTTCAAATCACGAGTATAGTCAGTTGGGGTAGTATGAATGGGACCACCACTCCTTCCGCAGACCTCGGCGACTTAGTTTCTTGGATTATTGATATGTATGTATGTGTGTGTGTGTGTGTGTATATATATATATATGTAATATCCGGAATTTTTATTCCGTCTAATTCCGCCGTTGACGGTTTCCCATTCTATCTAGTATCTCTCCCTTCACAAATTTCATTATTTTATGTAGAATTTAATTCACATAAAATGATAAAATTATATCAAACTCTAATCCTTAGAATTATCTATTATTTTATGTAGAACTTAATTCACATAAAATGATAAAATTATATCAAACTCTAACCCTTATAACTATCTATTATTTTATGTAGGATTTAATTCACATAAAATGATAGATTTATATCAAACCCTAGTTATTATAATTCATTCTTATTGAGGACAAGCTGTGACGAGCTCATGACAAGCTGTGATGAGGCCATGACTAAGCTGAGACGAGATCATGACTAAGCTGAGACGAGATCATGACAAGCTGTGACGAGTTTTGACAAGTAATTCAGCCCACCTTTCTTGCATGCTTCAGCCCACGTTTCTACCTTAAGCTCAACCAGTTTGCTTACCCACAACAGCTCAGCAGTGTGACTTCGAGCCCAGCCTGTAGCAGTCCAGGAGAGGCTGGTTACGAGCCCATTAACAGCCCCTCCAGCCCAAAACGTTCAGCTCCCTCCAGCCTAGTGTTCAGCCCTCTCCAGCCAGTGATTTACGTGTGAACAGCCGGCCTCCTCTCCTTCCTTCTCTCCACTTTGCTGGATCAGTTACAGGGAGCTACGGTGTTTTCACGTATTGACTTGAGGTCAGGATACCACCAGCTGAGAGTGCGGGAAGAGGACATACCAAAGACAGCATTTCGGACCAGATACGGTCATTATGAGTTCGTGGTGATGCCTTTCGGGCTCACCAATACTCCTGCTGTCTTCATGGAGTTGATGAATGGCATCTTCATTGACTTCTTAGATCAGTTTGTGGTAGTTTTCATCGACGACATCTTAGTGTACTCCCGGAGTAGAGAGGAGCACGCCGGACACCTGAGGACGGTGTTGCGGGTTTTACAGGATAGAGAGCTTTATGCTAAGCTCTCTAAGTGTGAGTTCTGGATGCCTGAGGTTGCCTTCCTTGGCCACATTGTCTCTGCCGAAGGAGTCAAGGTGGACCCGGAGAAGATAGAGTCAGTTGCATCATGGCCGCCCCCTAAGACGGTCAAGGAGGTACGCAGTTTTCTAGGTCTGGCCGGTTACTACCGTAGGTTTGTGAAGGGTTTTTCTGTGATTGCCAGATGTTACGCTAAGACCGTGTGATATGTACGCAATAAGCTTTAAATTTATACTCGTTATATTTATCCTAACTCCTAGTGAACCCGCAGTGTACGGGACGTTTGTAGAAAGGTAAGTATTCCGAGGTCGAACACGAAGACTAAGGTGAAATCGAGTCAAACAATGATCAAAGATAGTGTGAATCTAGACTAAGATAAGATGAGGAACAAGAAATGGAAAACACAATGTTTTTGGTTGGATTTTGTGGTGATCAAACAAAGATCACAAGTCAAGCAAGATAATAAAACAATTAACAACTCAAGATAACAAACGAACAAGTAACACAAAGCACAAGTATATGATCAAGAGAGAAAAGTAGATTCTAGAGGTCAAGATTTCCGGTTATGGCATAGGACTCAAGGTTCTAAGGATTCTAAGGACTAGCTGCGGTATTGGGGAAAGAATGTTTCACTAATGGAAGCGATTACCGGGTAGGTCTCTCACTTCACTAATCCCGCATCAAACTCCTATTACTGGGTAGGTCTCAAGGGGTTAGAATAAGGAATTCCACACAAACTAGATACTACTTAGGGGGTAACCCTCTCCTTACCGGGTAAGTCTCGGAATAGGGAAATCTCAAGCAATAATCCTAGCACACTCAATCCAATAGCGGCTTATGAGGCTCACTACTACCTAGAATTCATCTTCTAAGGTATCTAAGATCGGGAATCATCGGGTAGATCTCTTCCTTAACTTAGGTTGATAGCATTAGGTGATCCTAAGCTAAATTAGGCTTAATAGACACTAGGATTTAAACAACCAAACACCCTAACATGCAGATTTATCATTTAAAGAGCAACAGGAGAATAAATCGGGCTGATCTTAATATAAATCGGCCGATCTTCATGATGAACAGCCCGATTTTTCTTTCTGTTGTGAGTTTCGTGCATATAAATCATCCTAAACTAACATATAAGCCCATCCTATCATCACCCTAGCCATAACCATCAATCCATCACTCTAGAATCACAATAAACTAGCCAATAATATGCATATCAAGATCCAAAATCACCAAACAAGCATACATGGTGTTCATAGATGGAAAATGAAGATAAACAAGAAAAATCAATAAATCCCAGCTGAATCTAAGTTGTAGCAAGACTTACAAACTCTTAAATGAAGATTCAAAACGTTCCTAACAATCCTTGCAATGGTTCTTCAAGCCAAGATTACAAAAATTACTCAAAAGTTACTCAAAACTCTTAGAAATGGTGTTCTTCTTCTTCCTTCAATCCTTGAGAGCTTTTCTTCTCCTCCAATCTTCCTCCAAAATCAATGAGCTGTGAATGAGAGTGTGGGAGAGGAGAGATGCTCAGCAACCACCTGCAGGACCACTTATATTCTCCACCAAGAGCAAGGACGGACAAGAGATCGTGGGACACGTGGCTTAAGCTGTCAAAGCCTCAAAAATCGACCTAGTAGGAGAAAATCGGCCGATTTAGCTGCTTGTTGGTCCGTTTTTCTTCAGCAGAAAGGTGCTATGATCGTCTAGCCATGAGTTGATTCATTGCTTGCACCAATAGTGGTCTTTGTGTCCCTTGTTGCTCCATTTATGCTCCTCCTTAGCCTTGGATGTGTACCATCACAAGGCTTGGCCCTCTAATGTATCGGTTAATGTCCAAAAGACCCCCGAAATACCTACAAAGCAACGCACAAGTCCGTGTAGACGTCTATCTTGACAAAATACGTGAATTGAGTGCAAACGTCGCGAATTTGTGCTAAACCATGCATGAATGAGTGATGAATCTATCTAAATGATTACCTAAACCTAAGTCATAAATCGTGTTATCAAAAATACCCCATACTTAAGGTTTGCTCGTCCTCGAGCAAATTCCCAACTATAGACTAAGAGATGACATGATTTATGTATGCAGAAAAATGGCAAAATCTTTTGGAGTTGTGCTTCTAATATTGGATCACCTTCATAGTCATGTTTCATGGCAATGGACAAGCAATTATGCATCAAATAAATGGAAGCATGGAAAGACAATTACACTTAACTTGATAGCATGCAATGAAATGTAAAGATGAAGAAGTCAAGATGATCATGAGTATATCCAATCTAAATCACTTAGTCTTACACACATGCAAGTAGGTTATAAGGACTTGTAAGATAGAAGGCCAAGAGACGTTGTGATTAGGTGGGAATTTTCTAGGCTATGTGATGCTAATCCGGGAAAGGAACTAAACAACCACAACTTCAAATTTTCTTATCAACTTCCCTAAAGTGTATATTTTTCTTCATTTTCTTTTCTTTCTTTTATTTTTGAGACAACGGCATTGGTGTGCAAAAGCCGAAACCTTGGTGATTAGCCATTCTCGGGCTTTTTCTATTTTTCGAGATGCATCCACACCGGGCACACATACCAAAGCTCGTTAGGACTATTGGTTTATTTGACTTTGGCAAGGCACCAACACCCGATTATGTGAAGTGTACCGAGTTACTTGTCATTTAAGCCAATGTCCCCAAGCCTATATTTTTGGCTACACCTTCACAACAAATTTAGCATTTTATGCATGACATTCTTTTCATCAACAACTTCACCCCACACTTGCTTTTCACACACATCACCACACTAGCATGCTCCTATTCCCGGATGGGTCAAAAGAGGTCAAATTTATCTCAATTGAGGTGCTCAAGCAACATGATCAAGATGAGAAGTAGAGGAAAATGAATTGCCTTAATCATTCCTAATTGATGTGCAAGAACTAGCATGCAATTTCGACTTTCAATACTCAATTCAATCAAGGCAAACATTCATGATCACAAATCATTCATGGGATTCAAGATAAGTGCTTCAAGTCCACATATGCATTCATCTATTCAACACATAAGGCCATCCATAGCCAATCCACAAGGCAAAATTCATCATTAGGGTCATATCCAAACCTTAGAAGCACTAAAATTTTTTAAAATTTTCTGATTTTTTTTTGATTTTTCGAAATATGTATGTACAATGCAAGACATAATGAAACATGTGACAAAATTAAACTATCTTAGATGCTAATCATGCAAGTGATCATGAAAACCCCACCCCATACTTAGAAACACATTGTCCCTAATGTGTAAACTAAATAAAGAAGTGAAAGAGAGTCCTCACAATGTAAAATTGGTGATGCTTTGGTATTTCGGTTCACATTGAATGATGATGGTGGATGATTGATCAAGGATGGTAGAGAGCTCTTGATGTTCGTTAAGAGGTTGGAACCCGCGCTTGGCACCGCAAGCCGTCCAAGTTCCTCCTCCGCTCCACCCATGCTTGATTGGAGATCATCACTTTCCTTTATACAGAGGAAAAATCGCCCCATAGCCCAGGAAAATCGGCCGATTTTGTGCATGAACAGTCCGATTTTTCTGGGTGATTTCCTCCTCATCTATGTGCTTGGATCTTGTACCTTAAATAGCTCCATGAGGTCTTCACATGACCTCCAACATCTCATAACTCATGACAATCAACAAGATCTAGCACCCAAAAACACAAAAGAAAAACAAAGCACACCAAGAGTGAGATTAAACAAAAGCAAGAAAAAGAAAGGGAAAAATATGTACCAATGGGTTGCCTCCCATTAAGCGCTTCTTTAAGGTCATTAGCTTGACCAAATTCAGGAGCGTTTCAATCAAGGTGAAGTGGGGCAATCACTTCCACCGGGGCTTCCGGGATGTACTTCTTCAAACGGTGCCCATTCACCTTGAAGTCACCACAATGATCTCCTCCTATCTCTACCGCTCCATGAGGAAAGATCTTCTTCACCACATATGGCCCGGTCCATCTTGATTTGAGCTTTCCGGGGAAGAGCCGCAGCCTCGAGTTGAAGAGAAGGACAAGGTCGCCTTCACTCAACTCCTTTGGGATGATCCTCTTATCATGCCATCGCTTGGTTCTCTCCTTGTAGATCCGAGCATTCTCATATGCATCCAACCGGATCTCCTCAAGGGCGTTCATGTCTAGCAACCGCTTTTCTCCGGCCTCCTTGAGATCAAAATTTAGCCACCTTATAGCCCAATATGCTCGATGCTCCATCTCTACCGGAAGGTGGCAAGACTTTCCATAGACCAACTTGTAAGGAGTGGTGCCAATTGGTGTTTTGAAGGCGGTCCTATATGCCCACAAGGCATCATCGAGCTTCATAGCCCAATCTTTTCTCGTCCTTGATACCGTCTTCTCAAGAATGACCTTGATCTCCCGGTTGGAGATCTCCACTTGGCCACTAGTTTGGGGATGGTAAGGTGTTGCCACCTTATGAGTCACCCCATACTTGGCCAAAAGTGCTCCAAAATTCCTATTGGTGAAGTGCTTCCCTCCATCGCTTATGATCACCCTAGGTGTTCCAAACCTAGGAAAGATCACTCGGTTGAAGAACCGCACCACAACCTTGGCGTCATTTGTAGGAGAGGCGATTGCCTCCACCCATCTCGAAACATAGTCAACCGCAAATAGGATATAGAGGTTGCCACATGAAGAAGGGAATGGTCCCATGAAGTCCACACCCCATACATCAAATATTTCTACCTCTTGGATGTTGTTCAAGGGCATCTCATTCCTCCTTGAGATGTTGCCCGTCCTTTGGCAAGCATCACAAGCTACCACAAAGCTTTGCACGTCTTTGAACAAACTTGGCCAAAAGAAACCCGATTGCAACACTTTAGCACATGTCTTGTGTGAGCTAGCATGCCCTCTACATGGCAAGGAATGACAATGGCGGATCACACTCTCCACCTCATCTTCCGGTATGCATCTCCTAAACATTCCATCCAGCCCTCTTTTGAACAAAAGTGGCTCACTCCAATAGTAGTGCCTCACATCCTTGAAGAACTTCTTCCTTTGGGCATATGTTAATCCGGGAGGCACTTCCTCACACACAAGATAGTTCACAATGTCGGCATACCATGGCTCACTTCCTCTAGACACTTGGAACAAGCACTCCTCCACCATTTGCAATTGCTCATCCCGGAATGAGTCATCAATCGGGATGTCATCTCTCTCGATCTCTAAGGGAGGTAGTCTACTAAGGTGATCCGCCACGGAGTTCTCGGATCCCTTCTTGTCCCGGATTTCCAAATCAAACTCTTGAAGAAGAAGGATCCACCGAATCAACCTAGGCTTGGCATCTTTCTTTGTAAGGAGGTAACGGATCGCAGCATGATCCGTATAAACAATGACCTTCGCTCCAACAAGGTATGACCGAAACTTCTCAAAGGCATACACTACCGCTAGCAACTCTTTCTCAGTTGTGGCATAGTTGAGTTGGGCATCATCTAGCGTCTTGCTAGCATAATAAATGGCATGAGTGCGCCCATCTTTCCTTTGCCCCAAGACAGCCCCAACGGCTACATCGCTTGCATCACACATGATCTCAAACGGTAAGCTCCAATCCGGAGGTTGCATGATGGGTGCGGAGATCAAAGCGTTCTTCAACCTACAAAAAGCCTCAAGGCAATCTTTGGAGAAAACAAATTCAACATCCTTCATTAGTAGGTTAGTAAGGGGCTTAGAAATTTTAGAGAAGTCTTGAATAAACCTCCGGTAAAAACCGGCATGCCCTAAGAAACTCCTTACCCCTTTTCACCGAGGTAGGTGGTGGCAACTTCTCTATCGTTTCAATCTTGGCCCTATCAACCTCAATGCCACGGTTAGACACCAAGTGTCCTAACACAATACCTTCACTTACCATGAAGTGGCATTTTTCCCAATTTAAGACAAGATTTGTCTCCTCACATCTTTGCAATACTAAGGACAAGTTAGCCAAGCAATCATCGAAAGAAGAACCATAAACAGAGAAATCATCCATGAACACTTCCATGATATTTTCAATGTATTCCGAAAAAATAGCCATCATACACCTTTGGAAGGTGGCGGGTGCATTACACAACCCAAATGACATTCTCCTATATGCAAAAGTACCCCATGGACATGTAAAGGTTGTTTTCTCTTGGTCATCGGGGTGGATAGGGATTTGGAAGAATCCGCTATAACCATCTAAGTAGCAAAAATGGGAATGTTGAGCTAATCTCTCTAGCATTTGGTCAATGAAGGGGAGAGGGAAGTGATCTTTCCTAGAGGCCATGCTAAGCTTTCTATAATCAATACACATCCTCCATCCCGTAACCGTCCTAGTCGGGATTAGTTCATTGTTCTCATTGGTTACTACGATCATCCCACCCTTCTTAGGTACTACATGAACGGGACTAACCCACTTACTATCCGAGATAGGGTAGATAATTCCCGCATCTAGCAACTTAATGATTTCCTTTTTGACTACCTCTTTCATTATGGGATTCAATCTTCTTTGATGTTCAATAGAGGGTTTATGATTATCTTCCATCATTATCCTATGCATGCACAAAGAGGGCTTGATGCCAACAAGATCATCAATGGTGTATCCTATTGCCTTTCTATGCAGTTTCAATTCATTCAACAATCTATTAAGCTCATCATCATTCAAAGATGCATTCACAATCACCGGATAAGTAGAATTTGAACCAAGGAAAGCATACTTTAAATGATAAGGAAGAGGTTTAAGATCAAGTTGAGGAGGACCTTTTTCGGTTGGAGACGATCCATACAATGTAGGTTGAGATGATTGCAAAGCCATGGAAGCCTCTTTGAAGTCCCTTGATGATTGCTCACACTCAAGTGGTTGATGGTGAAAAGACTTAGGAAAATCGGTCCAGGAAGAAAAATCGGACGATTTATCTGAGGGTGGGTCGATCTGAGTTTCTGTTTTGGCAAAACTGGCTGAAATTTCAGCACAAGTACAAAAATCGGCCGATTTTTGCCCTTCAGTCCGATTTTTCTGGCAGTTTTCCTCTTCTTCTAGCACTTCAAACCCAACACTTGGTAGCTCGTCCAATGCATTCAAGGCCTTGATTACTTCATTGCTACTCTCCTCAATTCCTTCTTCCATCAAGCTTGAGCTAAGAACTCTCTCAAGCGGATCCTTGAGCAAGATTGAGCTCACAACCTCTCTAGACTCCTCTTCTTCAACTATGTTAAATATATCCTCATCAAGGGTTGGCCCTTTCATCATTGTGGACAGCTTGAACTTGATGTTTTCTTCTCCAATGTTGAAGGAGAGAGTCCCATTCTTGCAATCCACTAGACATCCGGAAGTAGCTAGGAAAGGTCTCCCCAAGATGATAGGAACCGGATAGTCCGCCGGGATGTCCAAAACAACGAAGTCTATGGGCACATAGAACTTCCCTAATTGCACCGGGATGTCTTCCAAGATCCAAACCGGATGAGTGATTGAGCGGTCCGCCATGTAAAGGGTCATCTTGACCGGCTTTGACTCTCCTAGCCCAACCTTGTTGCAAAGTGCGAGCGGGATGATGCTTACACTTGCCCGAAGATCACATAGGGCGTCATACTTCACTTCTCCTACTCCGATTGGAACACAAAAGGATCCCGGATCCCTTAGCTTGGGAGGCATCTCCTCCTTCATCATTTGAATCAACTCCGAGGATCTCTTAGTCATTCTTATCTCACCATACTCCTCCAACTTCCTTTTGTTGGAGAGTATTTCCTTCAAGAACTTGCCATATGCCGGCATCCCTAAAATAGCATCCATGAACGGAATGTTAATATGCAATTTAGACATTAGTTCAAGGAACTTACCAAAATGATTGTCCAAGCGAGCTCTTGCTCGTGATTGAGGGAACGGTAGTGGTGGCTTGTATGGAGGCGGTGCCACATAGGTTGGCTCTACATCTTTGCTCTTGCCTCCATCTCCTTGCAAAGTCTCTTCTTCATTCACCACTTGCTTCCCTTTAGCATTCTCCTTGGGCAAAGGATCCTTCATGCTTAACCCACTTCTTGTTGTAATAGCCAACACTTGGCCTCTTGGGTTTTCTTCGGTTCTTCCGGGAAGCTTCCCCGGATCTCTATGTGCTTCACCCGCCTTTTGGAACACTTGTGCTTCCAAAACCTTTTGAGCCTTTGAGATAGAAGTCACCGTGCTCTCAAGACCACTCAACCTTCCAAGCAATTGCTCAAACATCATTTCGGTTCTATCCTTTGGAGGTTGAGTAAATCCGGGTGAAGGTTCTTGTGAAGCTTTTGGTAGTGGAGTTGTGCTTGTAGAAGCGGGAGGGTTCAAGGCTCCATCCGGGTTAGAGTAAGAAAACCCGGGATGGTTATGGTTGGGCCGGTAATTGTTGAATTGCCGGTTGTTGTTGAAGTTCCTTGGGCCTTGGTAGTTGTTGTAATTGCCCCTTCCCATGTAATTCACATCCTCCTCCTTGGAAGACAAGTTAGCTTGTGGAAGCACTTGAGGGGTTGCTTGGTTCTTCAAGGTTGTAGCACACAACTCCCTCAAGGACTTTAGCTCGTTGTTGATGGCGTCGAGCTTGAAGTTGTTCATGGTGACCTCACTCACCTCATATGCTCCCGCCTTTCTCCCTTCACTCTTCCTATGGGAATATTTCTCAATTACTAGAGCTTGCTTCTCCACAAACTCCCAAGCATCATCCACATGCTTCTCCATGAAAGTCCCACCGGAAAGGGATTGAAGCTTGAATTGGCTATCTTCATCAAGTCCCTTGAAGTAGATCTCCAATAGCTCAATTTTCGGTATGCCATGGTGTGGACAATCTAGGAGAAGGTCTTTGAATCTCTCCCAAGACTTGAACAAACTCTCTCTATCCTTCATCACGAAGGCATTGATCTTCCCTCTTAATTCGGTAGTCTTGGAAGGTGGGAAGAACTTAGTCAAAAACTCGGTTGTCATCTCCTCCCAAGTACCAACTCGCCCTTGTGGAATAGATTGATACCAAGCTAAGGCTTTATCCTTAAGAGAGAAGGAAAAAGCCCTAAGCTTATGGTTGTTGCTCTCCAATCTTGGCGGTCTAAGAGTCTCCATCAAAATCTCGTAGTTCATCAAATGTTGGTGAGGAGACTCTCCTTCCATCCCTCCAAATTGATTATGCCGGATCATTTGTAGAACTTGAGGGCGGAGCTCATAGTTGTGGGCTGCGGGATCTCCTAAGTTCACACCCGGACGGTGTGCTCTTTGTGCCGGATCCATATGTCTCCCTAGCGTTTGTGGCTCTTCAATGGCAATGGGTACAACCCTAACATTAGCCGCCGGCTGCGGTTGTACCACCGGTGGTGGAGGAGGTGGAGGTTGTCGGCGATTAAGCTCTCCTTGAACAAGGGCTTGCCTAATCTCCTCAATCTCTCTCCTAGTTTCCTCTTGCCTCTCATTGGCAAGTCTCCTCTCTTCCTCCAAGAGCTTATCTCTTAGCCTTATTTGCTCTAAGGCTTCATCCAACACAGCTTGGAGGTTTCTTCCGGCCATCTCTTTCTCTTTTCGGATGTTCTTGGATCTAGATCGAAGGGTTTTCTCCGGTTCGGGATCGAATGGAGCTAAATCCTTGCCACGAGATCTTCGCATACACCTAAAGAGAGAGATGATGTCCTGAAAAGCAAAGACACACACCAAAGAGAGATCAAAAGCAACAAGAAAGATCTACACTAGAAACAATCACAAAATGACTCAATCTAGACCTAGTCCCCGACAACAACGCCAAAAACTTGTTACGCTAAGACCGTGTGATATGTACGCAATAAGCTTTAAATTTATACTCGTTATATTTATCCTAACTCCTAGCGAACCCGCAGTGTACGGGACGTTTGTAGAAAGATAAGTATTCCGAGGTCGAACACGAAGACTAAGGTGAAATCGAGTCAAACAATGATCAAAGATAGTGTGAATCTAGACTAAGATAAGATGAGGAACAAGAAATGGAAAACACAATGTTTTTGGTTGGATTTTGTGGTGATCAAACAAAGATCACAAGTCAAGCAAGATAATAAAACAATTAACAACTCAAGATAACAAACGAACAAGTAACACAAAGCACAAGTATATGATCAAGAGAGAAAAGTAGATTCTAGAGGTCAAGATTTCCGGTTATGGCATAGGACTCAAGGTTCTAAGGATTCTAAGGACTAGCTGCGGTGTTGGGGAAAGAATGTTTCACTAATGGAAGCGATTACCGGGTAGGTCTCTCACTTCACTAATCCCGCATCAAACTCCTATTACCGGGTAGGTCTCAAGGGGTTAGAATAAGGAATTCCACACAAACTAGATACTACTTAGGGGGTAACCCTCTCCTTACCGGGTAAGTCTCGGAATAGGGAAATCTCAAGCAATAATCCTAGCACACTCAATCCAATAGCGGCTTATGAGGCTCACTACTACCTAGAATTCATCTTCTAAGGTATCTAAGATCGGGAATCATCGGGTAGATCTCTTCCTTCACTTAGGTTGATAGCATTAGGTGATCCTAAGCTAAATTAGGCTTAATAGACACTAGGATTTAAACAACCAAACACCCTAACATGCAGATTTATCATTTAAAGAGCAACAGGAGAATAAATTGGGCTGATCTTAATATAAATCGGCCGATCTTCATGATGAACAGCCCGATTTTTCTTTCTGTTGTGAGTTTCGTGCATATAAATCATCCTAAACTAACATATAAGCCCATCCTATCATCACCCTAGCCATAACCATCAATCCATCACTCTAGAATCACAATAAACTAGCCAATAATATGCATATCAAGATCCAAAATCACCAAACAAGCATACATGGTGTTCATAGATGGAAAATGAAGATAAACAAGCAAAATCAATAAATCCCAGCTGAATCTAAGTTGTAGCAAGACTTACAAACTCTTAAATGAAGATTCAAAACGTTCCTAACAATCCTTGCAATGGTTCTTCAAGCCAAGATTACAAAAAATACTCAAAAGTTACTCAAAACTCTTAGAAATGGTGTTCTTCTTCTTCCTTCAATCCTTGAGAGCTTTTCTTCTCCTCCAATCTTCCTCCAAAATCAATGAGCTGTGAATGAGAGTGTGGGAGAGGAGAGATGCTCAGCAACCACCTACAGGACCACTTATATTCTCCACCAAGAGCAAGGACGGACAAGAGATCGTGGGACACGTGGCTTAAGCTGTCAAAGCCTCAAAAATCGACCTAGTAGGAGAAAATCGGCCGATTTAGCTGCTTGTTGGTCCGTTTTTCTTCAGCAGAAAGGTGCTATGATCGTCTAGCCATGAGTTGATTCATTGCTTGCACCAATAGTGGTCTTTGTGTCCCTTGTTGCTCCATTTATGCTCCTCCTTAGCCTTGGATGTGTACCATCACAAGGCTTGGCCCTCTATTGTATCGGTTAATGTCCAAAAGACCCCCGAAATACCTACAAAGCAACGCACAAGTCCGTGTAGACGTCTATCTCGACAAAATACGTGAATTGAGTGCAAACGTCGCGAATTTGTGCTAAACCATGCATGAATGAGTGATGAATCTATCTAAATGATTACCTAAACCTAAGTCATAAATCGTGTTATCAAAAATACCCCATACTTAAGGTTTGCTCGTCCTCGAGCAAATTCCCAACTATAGACTAAGAGATGACATGATTTATGTATGCAGAAAAATGGCAAAATCTTTTGGAGTTGTGCTTCTAATATTGGATCACCTTCATAGTCATGTTTCATGGCAATGGACAAGCAATTATGCATCAAATAAATGGAAGCATGGAAAGACAATTACACTTAACTTGATAGCATGCAATGAAATGTAAAGATGAAGAAGTCAAGATGATCATGAGTATATCCAATCTAAATCACTTAGTCTTACACACATGCAAGTAGGTTATAAGGACTTGTAAGATAGAAGGCCAAGAGACGTTGTGATTAGGTGGGAATTTTCTAGGCTATGTGATGCTAATCCGGGAAAGGAACTAAACAACCACAACTTCAAATTTTCTTATCAACTTCCCTCAAGTGTATATTTTTCTTCATTTTCTTTTCTTTCTTTTATTTTTGAGACAACGGCATTGGTGTGCAAAAGCCGAAACCTTGGTGATTAGCCATTCTCGGGCTTTTTCTATTTTTCGAGATGCATCCACACCGGGCACACATACCAAAGCTCGTTAGGACTATTGGTTTATTTGACTTTGGCAAGGCACCAACACCCGATTATGTGAAGTGTACCGAGTTACTTGTCATTTAAGCCAATGTCCCCAAGCCTATATTTTTGGCTACACCTTCACAACAAATTTAGCATTTTATGCATGACATTCTTTTCATCAACAACTTCACCCCACACTTGCTTTTCACACACATCACCACACTAGCATGCTCCTATTCCCGGATGGGTCAAAAGAGGTCAAATTTATCTCAATTGAGGTGCTCAAGCAACATGATCAAGATGAGAAGTAGAGGAAAATGAATTGCCTTAATCATTCCTAATTGATGTGCAAGAACTAGCATGCAATTTCGACTTTCAATACTCAATTCAATCAAGGCAAACATTCATGATCACAAATCATTCATGGGATTCAAGATAAGTGCTTCAAGTCCACATATGCATTCATCTATTCAACACATAAGGCCATCCATAGCCAATCCACAAGGCAAAATTCATCATTAGGGTCATATCCAAACCTTAGAAGCACTAAAATTTTTTAAAATTTTCTGATTTTTTTTTGATTTTTCGAAATATGTATGTACAATGCAAGACATAATGAATCATGTGATAAAATTAAACTATCTTAGATGCTAATCATGCAAGTGATCATGAAAACCCCACCCCATACTTAGAAACACATTGTCCCTAATGTGTAAACTAAATAAAGAAGTGAAAGAGAGTCCTCACAATGTAAAATTGGTGATGCTTTGGTATTTCGGTTCACATTGAATGATGATGGTGGATGATTGATCAAGGATGGTAGAGAGCTCTTGATGTTCGTTAAGAGGTTGGAACCCGCGCTTGGCACCGCAAGCCGTCCAAGTTCCTCCTCCGCTCCACCCATGCTTGATTGGAGATCATCACTTTCCTTTATACAGAGGAAAAATCGCCCCATAGCCCAGGAAAATCGGCCGATTTTGTGCATGAACAGTCCGATTTTTCTGGGTGATTTCCTCCTCGTCTATGTGCTTGGATCTTGTACCTTAAATAGCTCCATGAGGTCTTCACATGACCTCCAACATCTCATAACTCATGACAATCAACAAGATCTAGCACCCAAAAACACAAAAGAAAAAAAAAGCACACCAAGAGTGAGATTAAACAAAAGCAAGAAAAAGAAAGGGAAAAATATGTACCAATGGGTTGCCTCCCATTAAGCGCTTCTTTAAGGTCATTAGCTTGACCAAATTCAGGAGCGTTTCAATCAAGGTGAAGTGGGGCAATCACTTCCACCGGGGCTTCCGGGATGTACTTCTTCAAACGGTGCCCATTCACCTTGAAGTCACCACAATGATCTCCTCCTATCTCTACCGCTCCATGAGGAAAGATCTTCTTCACCACATATGGCCCGGTCCATCTTGATTTGAGCTTTCCGGGGAAGAGCTGCAGCCTCGAGTTGAAGAGAAGGACAAGGTCGCCTTCACTCAACTCCTTTGGGATGATCCTCTTATCATGCCATCGCTTGGTTCTCTCCTTGTAGATCCGAGCATTCTCATATGCATCCAACCGGATCTCCTCAAGGGCGTTCATGTCTAGCAACCGCTTTTCTCCGGCCTCCTTGAGATCAAAATTTAGCCACCTTATAGCCCAATATGCTCGATGCTCCATCTCTACCGGAAGGTGGCAAGACTTTCCATAGACCAACTTGTAAGGAGTGGTGCCAATTGGTGTTTTGAAGGCGGTCCTATATGCCCACAAGGCATCATCGAGCTTCATAGCCCAATCTTTTCTCGTCCTTGATACCGTCTTCTCAAGAATGGCCTTGATCTCCCGGTTGGAGATCTCCACTTGGCCACTAGTTTGGGGATGGTAAGGTGTTGCCACCTTATGAGTCACCCCATACTTGGCCAAAAGTGCTCCAAAATTCCTATTGGTGAAGTGCTTCCCTCCATCGCTTATGATCACCCTAGGTGTTCCAAACCTAGGAAAGATCACTCGGTTGAAGAACCGCACCACAACCTTGGCGTCATTTGTAGGAGAGGCGATTGCCTCCACCCATCTCGAAACATAGTCAACCGCCAATAGGATGTAGAGGTTGCCACATGAAGAAGGGAATGGTCCCATGAAGTCCACACCCCATACATCAAATATTTCTACCTCTTGGATGTTGTTCAAGGGCATCTCATTCCTCCTTGAGATGTTGCCCGTCCTTTGGCAAATATCACAAGCTACCACAAAGCTTTGCACGTCTTTGAACAAACTTGGCCAAAAGAAACCCGATTGCAACACTTTAGCACATGTCTTGTGTGAGCTAGCATGCCCTCCACATGGCAAGGAATGACAATGGCGGATCACACTCTCCACCTCATCTTCCGGTATGCATCTCCTAAACATTCTATCCGGCCCTCTTTTGAACAAAAGTGGCTCACTCCAATAGTAGTGCCTCACATCCTTGAAGAACTTCTTCCTTTGGGCATATGTTAATCTGAGAGGCACTTCCTCACACACAAGATAGTTCACAATGTCGGCATACCATGGCTCACTTCCTCTAGACACTTGGAACAAGCACTCCTCCACCATTTGTAATTGCTCATCCCGGAATGAGTCATCAATCGGGATGTCATCTCTCTCGATCTCTAAGGGAGGTAGTCTACTAAGGTGATCCGCCACGGAGTTCTCGGATCCCTTCTTGTCCCGGATTTCCAAATCAAACTCTTGAAGAAGAAGGATCCACCGAATCAACCTAGGCTTGGCATCTTTCTTTGTAAGGAGGTAACGGATCGCAGCATGATCCGTATAAACAATGACCTTCGCTCCAACAAGGTATGACCGAAACTTCTCAAAGGCATACACTACCGCTAGCAACTCTTTCTCAGTTGTGGCATAGTTGAGTTGGGCATCATCTAGCGTCTTGCTAGCATAATAAATGGCATGAGTGCGCCCATCTTTCCTTTCCCCAAGACAGCCCCAATGGCTACATCGCTTGCATCACACATGATCTCAAACGGTAAGCTCCAATCCGGAGGTTGCATGATGGGTGCGGAGATCAAAGCGTTCTTCAACCTACAAAAAGCCTCAAGGCAATCTTTGCAGAAAACAAATTCAACATCCTTCATTAGTAGGTTAGTAAGGGGCTTAGAAATTTTAGAGAAGTCTTGAATAAACCTCCGGTAAAAACCGGCATGCCCTAAGAAACTCCTTACCCCTTTCACCGAGGTAGGTGGTGGCAACTTCTCTATCGTTTCAATCTTGGCCCTATCAACCTCAATGCCACGGTTAGACACCAAGTGTCCTAACACAATACCTTCACTTACCATGAAGTGGCATTTTTCCCAATTTAAGACAAGATTTGTCTCCTCACATCTTTGCAATACTAAGGACAAGTTAGCCAAGCAATCATCGAAAGAAGAACCATAAACAGAGAAATCATCCATGAACACTTCCATGATATTTTCAATGTATTCCGAAAAAATAGCCATCATACACCTTTGGAAGGTGGCGGGTGCATTACACAACCCAAATGACATTCTCCTATATGCAAAAGTACCCCATGGACATGTAAAGGTTGTTTTCTCTTGGTCATCGGGGTGGATAGGGATTTGGAAGAATCCGCTATAACCATCTAAGTAGCAAAAATGGGAATGTTGAGCTAATCTCTCTAGCATTTGGTCAATGAAGGGGAGAGGGAAATGATCTTTCCTAGAGGCCATGTTAAGCTTTCTATAATCAATACACATCCTCCATCCCGTAACCGTCCTAGTCGGGATTAGTTCATTGTTCTCATTGGTTACTACGATCATCCCACCCTTCTTAGGTACTTCATGAACGGGACTAACCCACTTACTATCCGAGATAGGGTAGATAATTCCCGCATCTAGCAACTTAATGATTTCCTTTTTGACTACCTCTTTCATTATGGGATTCAATCTTCTTTGATGTTCAATAGAGGGTTTATGATTATCTTCCATCATTATCCTATGCATGCACAAAGAGGGCTTGATGCCAACAAGATCATCAATGGTGTATCCTATTGCCTTTCTATGCAGTTTCAATTCATTCAACAATCTATTAAGCTCATCATCATTCAAAGATGCATTCACAATCACCGGATAAGTAGAATTTGAACCAAGGAAAGCATACTTTAAATGATAAGGAAGAGGTTTAAGATCAAGTTGAGGAGGACCTTTTTCGGTTGGAGACGATCCATACAATGTAGGTTGAGATGATTGCAAAGCCATGGAAGCCTCCTTGAAGTCCCTTGATGATTGCTCACACTCAAGTGGTTGATGCTGAAAAGACTCAGGAAAATCGGTCCAGGAAGAAAAATCGGACGATTTATCTGAGGGTGGGTCGATCTGAGTTTCTGTTTTGGCAAAACTGGTTGAAATTTCAGCACAAGTACAAAAATCGGCCGATTTTTGCCCTTCAGTCCGATTTTTCTGGCAGTTTTCCTCTTCTTCTAGCACTTCAAACCCAACACTTGGTAGCTCGTCCAATGCATTCAAGGCCTTGATTACTTCATTGCTACTCTCCTCAATTCCTTCTTCCATCAAGCTTGAGCTAAGAACTCTCTCAAGCGGATCCTTGAGCAAGATTGAGCTCACAACCTCTCTAGACTCCTCTTCTTCAACTATGTTGAATATATCCTCATCAAGGGTTGGCCCTTTCATCATTGTGGACAGCTTGAACTTGATGTTCTCTTCTCCAATGTTGAAGGAGAGAGTCCCATTCTTGCAATCCACTAGACATCCGGAAGTAGCTAGGAAAGGTCTCCCCAAGATGATAGGAACCGGATAGTCCGCCGGGATGTCCAAAACAACGAAGTCTATGGGCACATAGAACTTCCCTAATTGCACCGGGATGTCTTCCAAAATCCCAACCGGATGAGTGATTGAGCGGTCCGCCATGTAAAGGGTCATCTTGACCGGCTTTGGCTCTCCTAGCCCAACCTTGTTGCAAAGTGCGAGCGGGATGATGCTTACACTTGCCCCAAGATCACATAGGGCGTCATACTTCACTTCTCCTACTCCGATTGGCACACAAAAGGATCCCGGATCCCTTAGCTTGGGAGGCATCTCCTCCTTCATCGTTTGAATCAACTCCGAGGATCTCTTAGTCATCCTTATCTCACCATACTTCTCCAACTTCCTTTTGTTGGAGAGTATTTCCTTCAAGAACTTGCCATATGCCGGCATCCCTAAAATAGCATTCATGAACGGAATGTTAATATGCAATTTAGACATTAGTTCAAGGAACTTACCAAAATGATTGTCCAAGCGAGCTCTTTCTCGTGATTGAGGGAACGGTAGTGGTGGCTTGTATGGAGGCGGTGCCACATAGGTTGGCTCTACATCTTTGCTCTTTCCTCCATCTCCTTGCAAAGTCTCTTCTTCATTCACCACTTGCTTCCCTTTAGCATTCTCCTTGGGCAAAGGATCCTTCATGCTTAACCCACTTCTTGTTGTAATAGCCAACACTTGGCCTCTTGGGTTTTCTTCGGTTCTTCCGGGAAGCTTCCCCGGATCTCTATGTGCTTCACCCGCCTTTTGGAACACTTGTGCTTCCAAAACCTTTTGAGCCTTTGAGATAGAAGTCACCGTGCTCTCAAGACCACTCAACCTTCCAAGCAATTGCTCAAACATCATTTCGGTTCTATCCTTTGGAGGTTGAGTAAATCCGGGTGGAGGTTCTTGTGAAGCTTTTGGTAGTGGAGTTGTGCTTGTAGAAGCGGGAGGGTTCAAGGCTCCATCCGGGTTAGAGTAAGAAAACCCGGGATGGTTATGGTTGGGCCGGTAATTGTTGAATTGCCGGTTGTTGTTGAAGTTCCTTGGGCCTTGGTAGTTGTTGTAATTGCCCCTTCCCATGTAATTCACATCCTCCTCCTTGGAAGACAAGTTAGCTTGTGGAAGCACTTGAGGGGTTGCTTGGTTCTTCAAGGTTGTAGCACACAACTCCCTCAAGGACTTTAGCTCGTTGTTGATGGCGTCGAGCTTGAAGTTGTTCATGGTGACCTCACTCACCTCATATGCTCCCGCCTTTCTCCCTTCACTCTTCCTATGGGAATATTTCTCAATTACTAGAGCTTGCTTCTCCACAAACTCCCAAGCATCATCCACATGCTTCTCCATGAAAGTCCCACCGGAAAGGGATTGAAGCTTGAATTGGCTATCTTCATCAAGTCCCTTGAAGTAGATCTCCAATAGCTCAATTTTCGGTATGCCATGGTGTGGACAATCTAGGAGAAGGTCTTTGAATCTCTCCCAAGAATTGAACAAACTCTCTCTATCCTTCATCACGAAGGCATTGATCTTCCCTCTTAATTCGGTAGTCTTGGAAGGTGGGAAGAACTTAGTCAAAAACTCGGTTGTCATCTCCTCCCAAGTACCAACTCGCCCTTGTGGAATAGATTGATACCAAGCTAAGGCTTTATCCTTAAGAGAGAAGGAAAAAGCCCTAAGCTTATGGTTGTTGCTCTCCAATCTTGGCGGTCTAAGAGTCTCCATCAAAATCTTGTAGTTCATTAAATGTTGGTGAGGAGACTCTCCTTCCATCCCTCCAAATTGATTATGCCGGATCATTTGTAGAACTTGAGGGCGGAGCTCATAGTTGTGGGCTGCGGGATCTCCTAAGTTCACACCCGGACGGTGTGCTCTTTGTGCCGGATCCATACGTCTCCCTAGGGTTTGTGGCTCTTCAATGGCAATGGGCACAACCCTAACATTAGCCGCCGGCTGCGGTTGTTCCACCGGTGGTGGAGGAGGTGGAGGTTGTCGGCGATTAAGCTCTCCTTGAACAAGGGCTTGCCTAATCTCCTCAATATCTATCCTAGTTTCCTCTTGCCTCTCATTGGCAAGTCTCCTCTCTTCCTCCAAGAGCTCATCTCTTAGCCTTATTTGCTCTAAGGCTTCATCCAACTCAGCTTGGAGGTTTCTTCCGGCCATCTCTTTCTCTTTTCGGATGTTCTTGGATCTAGATCGAAGGGTTTTCTCCGGTTCGGGATCGAATGGAGCTAAATCCTTGCCACGAGATCTTCGCATACACCTAAAGAGAGAGATGATGTCCTGAAAAGCAAAGACACACACCAAAGAGAGATCAAAAGCAACAAGAAAGATCTACACTAGAAACAATCACAAAATGACTCAATCTAGACCAAGTCCCCGGCAACGGCGCCAAAAACTTGTTACGCTAAGATCGTGTGATATGTACGCAATAAGCTTTAAATTTACACTCGTTATATTTATCCTAACTCCTAGCGAACCCGCAGTGTACGGGACGTTTGTAGAAAGGTAAGTATTCCGAGGTCGAACACGAAGACTAAAGTGAAATCGAGTCAAACAATGATCAAAGATAGTGTGAATCTAGACTAAGATAAGATGAGGAACAAGAAATGGAAAACACAATGTTTTTGGTTGGATTTTGTGGTGATCAAACAAAGATCACAAGTCAAGCAAGATAATAAAACAATTAACAACTCAAGATAACAAACGAACAAGTAACACAAAGCACAAGTATATGATCAAGAGAGAAAAGTAGATTCTAGAGGTCAAGATTTCCGGTTATGGCATAGGACTCAAGGTTCTAAGGATTCTAAGGACTAGCTGCGGTGTTGGAGAAAGAATGTTTCACTAATGGAAGCGATTACCGGGTAGGTCTCTCACTTCACTAATCCCGCATCAAACTCCTATTACCGGGTAGGTCTCAAGGGGTTAGAATAAGGAATTCCACACAAACTAGATACTACTTAGGGGGTAACCCTCTCCTTACCGGGTAAGTCTCGGAATAGGGAAATCTCAAGCAATAATCCTAGCACACTCAATCCAATAGCGGCTTATGAGGCTCACTACTACCTAGAATTCATCTTCTAAGGTATCTAAGATCGGGAATCATCGGGTAGATCTCTTCCTTCACTTAGGTTGATAGCATTAGGTGATCCTAAGCTAAATTAGGCTTAATAGACACTAGGATTTAAACAACCAAACACCCTAACATGCAGATTTATCATTTAAAGAGCAACAGGAGAATAAATCGGGCTGATCTTAATATAAATCGGCCGATCTTCATGATGAACAACCCGATTTTTCTTTCTGTTGTGAGTTTCGTGCATATAAATCATCCTAAACTAACATATAAGCCCATCCTATCATCACCCTAGCCATAACCATCAATCCATCACTCTAGAATCACAATAAACTAGCCAATAATATGCATATCAAGATCCAAAATCACCAAACAAGCATACATGGTGTTCATAGATGGAAAATGAAGATAAACAAGAAAAATCAATAAATCCCAGCTGAATCTAAGTTGTAGCAAGACTTACAAACTCTTAAATGAAGATTCAAAACGTTCCTAACAATCCTTGCAATGGTTCTTCAAGCCAAGATTACAAAAATTACTCAAAAGTTACTCAAAACTCTTAGAAATGGTGTTCTTCTTCTTCCTTCAATCCTTGAGAGCTTTTCTTCTCCTCCAATCTTCCTCCAAAATCAATGAGCTGTGAATGAGAGTGTGGGAGAGGAGAGATGCTCAGCAACCACCTGCAGGACCACTTATATTCTCCACCAAGAGCAAGGACGGACAAGAGATCGTGGGACACGTGGCTTAAGCTGTCAAAGCCTCAAAAATCGACCTAGTAGGAGAAAATCGGCCGATTTAGCTGCTTGTTGGTCCGATTTTCTTCAGCAGAAAGGTGCTATGATCGTCTAGCCATGAGTTGATTCATTGCTTGCACCAATAGTGGTCTTTGTGTCCCTTGTTGCTCCATTTATGCTCCTCCTTAGCCTTGGATGTGTACCATCATGAGGCTTGGCCCTCTAATGTATCAGTTAATGTCCAAAAGACCCCCGAAATACCTACAAAGCAACGCACAAGTCCGTGTAGACGTCTATCTCGACAAAATACGTGAATTGAGTGCAAACGTCGCGAATTTGTGCTAAACCATGCATGAATGAGTGATGAATCTATTTAAATGATTACCTAAACCTAAGTCATAAATCGTGTTATCACCAGACCACTTACTTCCTTGTTAAGGAAGTCCATCAGATTTGCATGGACCGAGCCCTGTCAGCGGAGCTTTGAGGAGCTGAAGGAGAGATTGATTTCTGCTCCGGTGCTAGCACAGCTAGAGGGCGTTGAGGACTTCGTCGTTTACAGCGATGCATCCAAGATGGGCTTGGGATGCATCCTGATGCAGAGGGGTAGGGTCATTGCGTATGCGTCTCGACAACTGAAGACGTATGAGGAGAATTACCCTACTCACGACCTTGAGCTAGCTGCAGTTATTCACGCCTTGAAGATCTGGCGTCATTACCTCTACGGGGCCACCTGTCAGATCTTTACAGACCACAAGAGTTTGAAGTACATATTCACTCAGCGGGAGTTGAATAACCGCCAGAGGAGATGGCTAGAGCTGATTAAGGACTTTGACTTAGAGATCCTTTATCATCCGGGGAAGGCGAATGTGGTCGCCGATGCCCTTAGTAGGAGGACACCTCGCGAGGCTGCGATTGCTAGATTGACTGTTCAGACCCAGTTGCAGAGAGATTTGATTTGGTTGGAGGTAGACATCCGGTTTCCCGATACTGACGGGCATTTGTTGGCATTAGAGGTTTCACCGGATCTGACGGAAGAGATCCGGCAGAAACAGGAGGGTTATCCAGCACTGACGAGGATCAGGGAGAGAATGTCCAGAGGGGAGGCACCACAGTTTGTGGTGGGTGCAGATGGGATTTTGAGGCGCCAGGAGCGCATATGTGTACCCTCTGACAGAGAGTTGAGGCAGCGTATACTGCAGGAGGCCCATTCTACACCTTACTCCGTCCACCCCGGCGCGAGTAAGATGTATCAGGATATACGACGATCTTATTGGTGGGGCGGGCTCAAGCCCGACGTGGCTAGATATGTAGCCCAGTGTGCGACCTGTCAGCAGGTCAAGATTGAGCACCACAGGCCCGGAGGAGAGCTCCAACCACTTCCAGTTCCCCAGTGGAAGTGGGAGGACATTTCCATGGACTTCGTTACTGGCCTAAGGTTGAGTAGAGGCTCTGATGCGATATGGGTTGTAGTGGATCGGTTGACGAAGACGGCACGATTCATTCCTATTAAGGAAACGTGGCCGGTGTCTCGTTTAGTCGAGGAGTTTACCCGACAGATTGTGAGGTTCCACGGAGTGCCGAGGACGATCATTTCAGATAGGGATGGGCGTTTTACCTCGAGGTTCTGGCAGCAGGTACATGTTCGCTCCAAACGGTGTGTGCAAGCTTTAAATTTATAACCCTAGACTTAAGCTTAAAACAAGGATGCGAACCCGCAGTGTACGGGTCAATCGTAGTAAAAAGCAAGAAAATTCCAGGGGTCGATCACAGGGACTTGGTGAAACAAAGTCAATAACGGTAAGCTTCGTGAATACTAACCACAAAGAGCAATTAACACAATCAAAGATGAATAAGAAGTCAATAAAGCAAACATGCAATTCTAGGGATTAAAGCATCTAGTTGTGGTTCCAACTCAAGATCTATAGATAAGCGGACAAAGCTGAAATTTTTGCGTGGGGAAGGTGTTACTAAAGTGGAGTAGATCACCGGGTAAGTCTCACTACACACTAATCCTAAACCGTAACTCCTATTACCGGGTAAGTCTCAAGGAATCAAGATAAAGAACTATAACCTCAAACTAACGCACCATCTAAGGGAATAGAATCAACCTTTACCGGGTAAGTCTCAGGCTAACTCACAAAGATGGGATGGAAGCACACTCAAACCCCAATAAAGGATAAACCTTTATTACCTACACTTATGATCGTTGGTACACAAACTAAGGAATTACCGGGTAAGTCTCATCCTAAGCTTGCTTTGAACCAGGAAAGGCGTAATAAGAATAGGATTTGGCAAATTCTAACACTTAACTCTCAGTTATGGATCAGATAAGCTACCTCGGTCAGCCAGTTCCCACCTCGGCCGAAATGTTCATCGACTGAACGAGACGCTTAGGGTTAAGGTTAAAGACTCGAACTTTCAGGATCCTACTGGAATCTAAGATTATTCTATCATTGTTTTTCCCACAACCTTCAGCTAATCACCCTAGAATCACACAAGGAAATTAGCCACTCATCATCATTATGAAAGTATTAAATATATGGGAAGAAGGTGAATATTTGAACAAGAAGAATTTAATGAAAAGACTTCAATAACTGAATCAAATATCACAACAAAGCGTTCCTTGGATAGCAATCCAACAAGACAAGACAATAAGTGAGGGAATTGAAGACAATCTTACAAAAACCCTCCAAAAAGCTATAAAAGCTATGAACTTCAACCTTCCTTCAACCTTCAAAAAGGTTCTTCGAATCTCTCCTAACTGGAGTAGGCTGCTGCTGCGTGATCTTCTCGTAAGCAAGATGTCCAGCCGTAAGCGGATGTAGCGGGGGCTCGGATTTGTGGAAATCCAACCCCTTTTATAAGAAAATAACCCTCCAAAGATAATAAATCTTAGAAAGATATTTTCCCATAAATATAGGTAAAATATATGATTCTGCATATCTCCTTCCTTCCAGGAGCCAAGCCCAAAAATATAAGATCACTTTCCAATTTTAAAAGATCTCAGCCAAGAATAAAATATTCTCGCCGCGTCCTAGGTGTTCGCCTCGGTCGAGTCGGTGTCTCTGGATCACCTCGGTCGAGATGAATCTCTGGTCAACCGAGGTGAGTCACAACTGAATGTGAAATCTCTCAAAACTGGTCCAAAGTAAATCTTTAATCCATAGCTATGTTCCCTGGATGTAGCTCCAAATGACTCATGACTCCTTTTGCTCCTTTTTGATGCGAAACGTACCCTTTTACCTGCAATTACAACAAAACTAGGTGTAGACCTCGATTCCCGCAAAGGTAGATGAAATGGTAGTAAAATCACATAATATACATACAAACATGCAGATTATGAAAGATAAAACGTCCAAACAAACCCCAAAATATAGACTATAATTCATGCTATCAGTACACGCCTCCTTAGGGACGAGCTTACAGTTCACCACGGCATACCATCCTCAAACGGACGGGCAGTCTGAGAGGACTATTCAGACTCTTGAGGACATGTTGAGGGCGTGTGTGCTTGATTGGGGGTAGGTATGGCCCGACCACCTCCCTTTGGTAGAGTTTTCTTATAACAATAGTTGGCACACGACTATTGGGATGGCTCCTTACGAGGCACTATATGGGCGGAGGTGTCGTACACCTTTGTGTTGGGATGAGCCTGGGAGGATGAGTGGGGTAGCGCCCGAGCAGGTCCAGGATGAGATGGCTCGGGTAGCATTGATCCGAGAGCGGATGTTGACTGCATAGAGCCGTCAGAGATCTTATGTTGATAAGAGGCGCAGGCCTCTGGAGTTCAGGGTTGGCGCCCAGGTATGGTTGAAGGTGTCACTGACGAGGGGTGTTCGACGCTTCGGCATTAAAGGGAAGTTGAGTCCCCGATATGTCGGGCCCTTTGAGATCCTAGAGCGGATAGGAGAGGTGGCTTATAGATTGGCATTGCCACCCCGATTGGAGGGAGTCCATCCAGTCTTCCATGTATCTCAGTTGAGAGAGTATGTGCATGACCCGAGACACATAGTGAGCCATGATGACCTAGTGGTCGAGCCGGATCATACATTTCCCGAGCACCCGATAGTAGTTTTGGAGAGAGGTATTAGACGCCTTCGATCGAAAGTAATACCCATGTTGAGAGTACAGTGGTCGAGACGAGGGATTGATGAGGCCACTTGGGAGACGGAGGATAGTATCCGGCGGAACTATCCCGAGTTTTATGCGGATCTAGAGACGTCTATAGGACCGTCAGGTAGTTCTACATCCTTGTTTGGTTACTTTTAGTGATTGTATGTGTGATATGTTTGATGTGCTTGTGTGTGAACCATATGTGTCTTGATGTGGTAACTTGTTAGTCATAGGGCTCACTTACGTTTCATGATCTTGGAAACTACCCTAAGTTTCGGGACGAAACTTATTTTTGAGGGGGATCTGATGTAACGACCATTTTTTTTTCGTTACGCTTTGATAAGGTTAGAGAAGTTTAGAAAAGGAAACTAAATTTTAGTGAGACTAGGACATACCAGTTTATTTATGGAAGTCGTTTAATTAAGTACCTTGTCCTAAGTTTCGGGACGAAACTTATTTTAAGGGGGTACTGATGTAATATCCGGAATTTTTATTCCGTCTAATTCCGCCGTTGACGGTTTCCCATTCTATCTAGTATCTCTCCCTTCACAAATTTCATTATTTTATGTAGAATTTAATTCACATAAAATGATAAAATTATATCAAACTCTAATCCTTAGAATTATCTATTATTTTATGTAGAACTTAATTCACATAAAATGATAAAATTATATCAAACTCTAACCCTTATAACTATCTATTATTTTATGTAGGATTTAATTCACATAAAATGATAGATTTATATCAAACCCTAGTTATTATAATTCATTCTTATTGAGGACAAGCTGTGACGAGCTCATGACAAGCTGTGACGAGGCCATGACTAAGCTGAGACGAGATCATGACTAAGCTGAGACGAGATCATGACAAGCTGTGACGAGTTTTGACAAGTAATTCAGCCCACCTTTCTTGCATGCTTCAGCCCACGTTTCTACCTTAAGCTCAGCCAGTTTGCTTACCCACAACAGCCCAGCAGTGTGACTTCGAGCCCAGCCTGCAGCAGTCCAGGAGAGGCTGGTTACGAGCCCATTAACAGCCCCTCCAGCCCAAAACGTTCAGCTCCCTCCAGCCCAGTGTTCAGCCCTCTCCAGCCAGTGATTTACGTGTGAACAGCCGGCCTCCTCTCCTTCCTTCTCTCCACTTTGTAACAGCTACATAAAGGGGATAATTAATGAGATAATTAAGAACTGTAACCGCCCTATATTCACGCTCAGAAGAGAGGACTGCAACGCTTTTTTTTATGCTCCTCTTTCACGCTGCACTTGCCTGGATTCTGCACAAATTCAGCAACGTTCCAACCACAGGAAATTGCAAGGAAAAGAGCCAGCAGAGGAGGGAACTATAACAACTGCTTGTCTATCTATTTCTGGAGCTGCTCGTCTATCTATTCTAGGGCTGCTCGTTGTAGAAACCTCGCTAGAAGCCGAAGTAGTGTAAGTGATTTCATTCAGCCCTTCTACACTCAGTTCCTCTCTAAATCTAACTCTCGGTACACACTCCTTCCCAGAAGATAACCAGTTTGGAGGGCTGTTTCGTTCGTGTCCTGCGGTGACAGAAGAAGAGACGGCCACCTTGGAATCGGACCCTCCCACACTAGTGCAACAACTTACCTTCTGCAATCATCAAAACCTTGGGTAAATGATCAATCATTCTCCCTTTATCTTGGCTGCAGTTCAATCTTTAAACAATAGATGAAATAGACAGGTGTGTACTTAGGTTTTAAAATGTTTTAGTGTGGTGATGAGGAGAGATCGAACTAGAGAAGTGACGAGTAGTAAGCGAGTTGTTGTAGATTCCTAGAGTGTCCAATTTCTGACCATTAGATGACCTGGTGAAGTAGATCAGATTATCATATAAATTGAAGTGAGAAACTCCCTTTAAAACTTCAGTTTTGAAAGTAAGAATGGCCACTGTTGTGAACCAATGTTAAAACGATTGGTTGAAGATCCACCGTTGAATTTTTAATAGATCATAGATAGATATACGTAGTTTACCGTGTTAAAATTTGGGAACAAATGAAGGGTCGGATTGAAAGTTATAGGGTCTCAAAGTGGAGTAGTTGAGCTGTTTTTCCAGCAGAAAAATTTGACTAAGTATGGGAACATTTGTAATGTTGTAGCCAACTTTAAAGATTTTTGTAGGAATAACGATTGAACAGTTTTAAGAAATTGTTTCTCCTATGAGTAGATTAGAGATCATAGATAAGCTATAAATTTATTTTAGAATTTTTATAAGTTTATTTTAATTTTATATTTACAGCTGTAATTGGACTTTAGTGGCTTTTTGGGAAATAGAAAATGGGTAGTTTTTATAGTTGTCACCTAAAATCATCCTAGAGAGTAGAATATGATTAGTTAGCCTCGGGTAAGAATTTAAGTACTTTTTACGGATTTTGGAAGTCTCGGAACCAAGGGTAAAATAGTCAATTTACCTTAAATAAACACTGTAATAACTTCTGCACATAGAATCGTACATCTTAGGAGTTTTAGACTTCTAAGTATCCAAGGAAAAATGTTGATCCACGTGCCTCCTTTGACAGGCAACTGAGTTCCTGCAGCTACTGATTTAGTGTTGTTAAGAGAGACGAGTTTTAATTCTGGTAAGTCCACTGACTTACTTAGCTAGCTTCTTGCATGTGTGGTGATGCGTATGAGTGGTGTGTGATAGTTAAGATAAATAACAAAAACGCAATAGGCCGACTGTAGTATCTTATAATTGACCCAAGTGTATGATAACGGGTCGTGACATCATCTGCCTAGCTCTTGCGAGAGTCTAGGAGGTTCCCTGCGACCAGCCCAGTCCGGTAGACGGTCACATGCATTAGTACCATTCCGCGTTGGTAAACGGGGACAGGGGCGAGGTTTGGGAATCCCTCGTGTCACAAAATAAGTATCATTAGTAATGACGTATCACTTAATTAAAGATAATAAAAAGGAATGAGTGTTACATGCTGATTGCGTATGTTGTGTGTTTGTGCTTTTACCGTTATACTTATGCATAGAATGTTAGCTAACGGTTTTATACCGCTTGTAGATGCCTTGCAGGTTAGGGAGGCGATCGAGTGATCCGGCGGTAGTGGGCAGCCGGGGTTCCGTGCATTATAGGACGGGACTGTTATATTTTATTTTATGACTATTGAGACTGATGTTGGTATTTCTAGTTTTTGAGACTTGGCTGTATTGTTTTCAGAATTTGGATTCTTATTATTTCCGCTCATGTTATAAAACTCTTTGTTTTGCCTTTTTATTTGTGCCGTGTTGTAAGGTCCGATGAAGTTGTTGCCAAGCTAAGGGCCGAGACCCATTGTGAGGTCCCAGCTCGTAGCATTTCGAGTCCTCTAGGATTTGGGGTGTTACAATATGGTATCAGAGCTCTAGGTTGGCAACAACGGCACTCGCCATCTTCAAAAAGGCCGAATAAACAAATAAACGGAAACCGCAAGGGTTCCGAACTTTTAAAATGAAAATTTTGTTTTCCAAACCATGAGCATAAACGGGTTGGGATAGAATGCACGGACCGCCACTACCTCCGCTAAACTCGATAGCATAGTTTATTGGACTTCTGTTATAACTTGTAATTTTAGTAACTTTGTGACCTTTAGAAGTGACCTAAAGTAATAAGATAGTCATGTCCTTACTAGGAACTAAAGTAGTCTTATATTGATCACGTCATTACCAGATGGCACGTACGAGAGCGACAGCTTACGTTGGACGAGGAGAGGGCCGACCTCCCCTTCCTCCTGGAGCCCTAAGACAGGGACGTGTGGGCAGGCCTCAGAGGGGCCGAGGTCGAGGACGTGTCCCTGTTGTAGATCCGCCAGCTGCGGATGTACCTGCTGAGGAGGTGGCCGAGAGTATTGTTCCAGAGGTTGGGGATGAGACTGCTACTAGGTCCGGAGTACGGAGTGCAGGGCCTGCTGATTCTGGCCGCGTATCGATTGGAGCATCGGAGTTACTAAAGTGGGGAGTAGATCACCGGGTAAGTCTCACTACACACTAATCCTAAACCGTAACTCCTATTACCGGGTAAGTCTCAAGGAATCAAGATAAAGAACTATAACCTCAAACTAACGCACCATCTAAGGGAATAGAATCAACCTTTACCGGGTAAGTCTCAGGCTAACTCACAAAGATGGGATGGAAGCACACTCAAACCCCAATAAAGGATAAACCTTTATTACCTACACTTATGATCGTTGGTACACAAACTAAGGAATTACCGGGTAAGTCTCATCCTAAGCTTGCTTTGAACCAGGAAAGGCGTAATAAGAATAGGATTTGGCAAATTCTAACACTTAACTCTCAGTTATGGATCAGATAAGCTACCTCGGTCAGCCAGTTCCCACCTCGGCCGAAATGTTCATCGACTGAACGAGACGCTTAGGGTTAAGGTTAAAGACTCGAACTTTCAGGATCCTACTGGAATCTAAGATTATTCTATCATTGTTTTTCCCACAACCTTCAGCTAATCACCCTAGAATCACACAAGGAAATTAGCCACTCATCATCATTATGAAAGTATTAAATATATGGGAAGAAGGTGAATATTTGAACAAGAAGAATTTAATGAAAAGACTTCAATAACTGAATCAAATATCACAACAAAGCGTTCCTTGGATAGCAATCCAACAAGACAAGACAATAAGTGAGGGAATTGAAGACAATCTTACAAAAACCCTCCAAAAAGCTATAAAAGCTATGGACTTCAACCTTCCTTCAACCTTCAAAAAGGTTCTTCGAATCTCTCCTAACTGGAGTAGGCTGCTGCTGCGTGATCTTCTCGTAAGCAAGATGTCCAGCCGTAAGCGGATGTAGCGGGGGCTCGGATTTGTGGAAATCCAACCCCTTTTATAAGAAAATAACCCTCCAAAGATAATAAATCTTAGAAAGATATTTTCCCATAAATATAGGTAAAATATATGATTCTGCATATCTCCTTCCTTCCAGGAGCCAAGCCCAAAAATATAAGATCACTTTCCAATTTTAAAAGATCTCAGCCAAGAATAAAATATTCTCGCCGCGTCCTAGGTGTTCGCCTCGGTCGAGTCGGCGTCTCTGGATCACCTCGGTCGAGATGAATCTCTGGTCAACCGAGGTGAGTCACAACTGAATGTGAAATCTCTCAAAACTGGTCCAAAGTAAATCTTTAATCCATAGCTATGTTCCCTGGATGTAGCTCCAAATGACTCATGACTCCTTTTGCTCCTTTTTGATGCGAAACGTACCCTTTTACCTGCAATTACAACAAAACTAGGTGTAGATCTCGATTCCCGCAAAGGTAGATGAAATGGTAGTAAAATCACATAATATACATACAAACATGCAGATTATGAAAGATAAAACGTCCAAACAAACCCCAAAATATAGACTATAATTCATGCTATCAAAATTCCCCATACTTAGCCCTTGCTTGTCCCCAAGCAAGTTCTTTATATAGAAATCAAGATAGAATGGATTATAAATCATGAAAATCAATGAAAAAGTCTTTCAAAAACATTTTATGGTGTGCAACTATCATAGATCACTCTAAGAGAATACTTCATGGAATTAAAAACTCAATATGCTCAAAACATTTTATAAATATAGGAAAGTTGTTAATCTTTGCATAAAATCATAGAATGCATAATAAATCATAATTATCAAAATTAATCATGTATAATCTAGTTTAAACCACTAAGTCAATCAACAAGCTCAAGGTCTCAAGGGCTTCCCAAAAGAAAAGTCAAGAAACGTGTAGGGTAGGGATGTGTGTAAGGTAATGTGGTGCTAGAATCCGGGAAAAGGATGATCTTCACTTCACTTCGACTTTGCAACATCTTCCACCAATAAGCTTTGCTTATTTCACACTTTTTCTTTTTTTTTACTTTACTTTTTGGGATGCATGGACAGAGGTGCACAATAACCGAAGCCTAGGAAATCTGCAATCATCAATTTCTCGAGATGCATCAAACCCTTGATGCACATACCATGACCCGTTAGGAATATCGCTCAATCCGACTTTGGCAAGACACAAACACCTGGCTATGTGAATGGTGCCGAGTTACTCATCTTCATGATTGACTTCCCCAAACCTATTATTGCTTTCTAACACTTTCACTTCCAGCCACTTCTCAACTTTAACTCCACTTGCTTTCACCACTTCGCTTGCTTCCAAATTCCCGGATAGGTAAAGGGAGGCAAAATGTATATGAGGGGCTAAGCATGATCAAGAAGAAGAAGAAGAAGAGAATGAATTGCCTTGGTCTTTCCAAGAAGAAAGTGAGAGAACTTAACCTGCGGTGTCAACCTTCAAATTCAACATAATTTGGATAAAAACAAAGTATTAAACATGCTAATAATTTCAAACAAAGCATTTAGCAACTTAAACATATTATAAAACCTTTCAAACACATAAAGAATTCAAAACCAGTCAGTAAACAAGATCTTCACTGAGATCATATCCAGATAAGTAACACAAAATCGTTTTCGAAAACTTTCAGTTAACACACCTCGGTCGAGGTGTTCTTGGTTCAACCGAGGTGAAATGCCTCGTTTGGCCAAGACTGACTCAGTCGAGGTTAAATTTTTTTTTTTCTTTTTTTTCTTTTTTTTTTTTTTTTTCCAGTTTCGAACGTTTTTCTCAATCAAATAACCTGTAGGTATGCATGTAATATCAGATAATCATATAAATGCAGAAGTGATGCATAAATAAAATATCCGATGAAATATAATACATCAAAAGTAGTCAAATACATCAAGTAGTCATATAAGTACAAACACCCCATACTTGGGACACACTGTCCCAGTGGGTCAAATAAAAGTCTAGAAAATGAGAGAACTCACCGGATAAATAGCTGAACTGCATAAAAAATATAATAAGAAAATCCTGCAGCTCCTCAGTAATCCTGATCCGGCGGTGGTGGTGGTGGTACGTACGGATACTGAGTCGGATCGAAAGGATAGCCCATAGTCTGCTGGAATTGTAGCTCCATCATCCTACGCTGATAGTGCTGCCCCTCTAACATCTGCTGAGTCCAGCTGTCAAGGTGTCGGTGCTGGGCGGCGAATCTCTCATGCATGTCCACAGTAAGGGCAGCATAAGAATCTATCATCTGGTCAGTCAGATCATCGATCCGACGATGAGCCTCAGTGTCTCTATGACGGCGTGTCCGACGCCTAGCAGATCTAGCAGGAGGTGCAGCAGGTGCAGGCTCAGTATCCTCCTCATCATCCAAATCTATGATCGGTGGTGCGCTCGTCCCTGCATTATCTGTCCCTGTATCCACCGGGACTCCACCATCTCTCTCATCCACCGTCTCCTCGTCGTCGTCATCCTCCTCCTCCTCAGCCGGGGCAGCTGCTGCCTCTCTATGATCCTCCATCAGTGGAGCCCAAGCTGTCTGCCAGTAATGCGGATCGAAGACTGTGAACTGAGCAGACCAGCGGATCCCCTGTGGCGCAGTCCGCTCCCAAGGCATAGCAATGTATGGAGTGGTCAATCCACGAGGAACCAAAATCCTCCGTGTGATCATCTCCTGCAATCCAAGCGGCTTCGGAGCCGCCGCCATCGTACATACACTGAGGTCCATCCCGTGATAGGTAGCAATATGGGTGACTAGACCTCCGCAGCAAATGTCTCCCTTCGCCTTGGCCTTGATCTTGTGCAGATCCTCTGCCAAGAACAAGCCAAAGTCTGGGAAGCCTCCTCTAACCATGCAGTAGAGGCTGAAGAGCTCGCCCTGTCGGATCTTCTGGGGCGTCTCAGTACGCGCCAGAAGTGTCTCGCTAAATATCCTGTGGGCTAGTCTGAAGGCTGGATGGAAGATGACTTTCTCCCTGGAATCTCCAAGGCGCCATCTGTCTGCATGCTCGGTAATATGGGCAATCTGCCCCCAGAACTCCCTAGCTACGGATCGGGAGGGGAAGTCGGTGGCGGTGGGCTCAGAAAAGCCAAAAATCTCTCTCCATATCTCTAAAGGAACTATGAAGTTCCGGTTCATCAACCGGTACTTCACAGACTGGTCTGTGGGAAGGTAGGAGAAGGAGCTAACAAACTCTAAGGTCGGCTCCAAATAAGCTGGGGCTCGGATCTCAGTAAACTGATCCAGCCCAACAGTGGCAATCATCCTCCTAAGGTCAGCATCCAACCCTAGGCAATCAAAAGCCGACACGTCCAGAAATCGAGGTGCGATAACTGGACGGCTAGCTATGCGCTCATAGTCTACCCGGCATCTCTCGTGGATAACCGGGCGGTAAGGACGGGAGGAAGAGGAAGAAGGGGAGGGTGAGGATCTGTCTCTCAAGGCTAGGCGGCGATCGGAACTCATTTTCACTCAACACTGTCAGGCCACCTCGGTCACTGACAAGCCTCAAGAATCACCTCGGTCGAGATGCAGTTCGACCGGACCAAGGCGCAGCAGTTACGATTCCAATTCTCGGAAATTCAGTTCTTTTCCCCCAAAAATCACTACAATTGCTTCCTATGGGGTACTTAAATCCTTTCTCAGCAGAATCAAGGGCAACCAAAGCCCAAATCGAAGCGAATGAACGAGTTAGGGTTTCGACTTGTTTTACCTCGTTTCGGTCGATTCGTTCGATTTCTTTGCAGATCTGTTGTTGCAAAAGGTTCCTCTACCCTTCAATCTCTGTTTAGAAGCGGAAATCTTCGAAAACGAGCAAGATCTGAGAGAGAGCGAAGTGGACTGTCGCCGCGGTCGAGGTGGGTAAAAAAGTGAAAAATAAATTTTTCTTCTTTTTATACTGTTCCTGGATCTGCTGTCACCTCGGTCGAGATGGTCTCGACTGGACCGAGGTGGTACGGACCGAGGTGGTTCTGCAGAAACCCTAGTCGCCTCGGTTGCTCAAGAATCAACTCGGTCGAGATGCTCTGACAGTGACCGAGATGCTTCTGTCTTCTCAAAATCTCGAACTTCTGTCCTTCCAGTTATGCTCCTTCCTTAGATATTCCCTGTTGTCTGTCTAGAACGCCAAAAACAAAGCAAAGTAAAGCAAAAACAAAAACTATCTAAGCTAGACTAGAAAACGGGAAAAAGAAAGCAATACCTTGAGTTGCCTCCCAAGAAGCGCTTGGTTTAAGGTTGCTAGCTGGACCATAATGCGTCTCATACGAGGTAGGAGGTGACCTCACCCCATACTTCACCTCCATAGTGGGGTGAAGTGAGTAAATCCATCAAACGTTCCAACAAGTGTAAGTGCTCATCGGGGAATGAATCGTCTATGGGTGGGTTATCCGTCTCGCGGGAAGATTCTGGTAGCCGGCTGAGGTGGTCCGCAACTGAATTCTCGGATCCCTTCTTATCGCGGATCTCTAGGTCAAACTCTTGAAGCAAGAGAATCCATCGAATAAGGCGCGGCTTGGCGTCTTTCTTAGCCAACAAGTAACGAATGGCTGCGTGGTCGGTGTAGACAATGACCTTCGCCCCTACTAGATAGGAACGAAACTTCTCGAAGGCATATACAACCGCCAATAACTCCTTCTCGGTGGTAGCGTAGTTGCGTTGTGCTTCATCTAGCGTCTTGCTAGCATAATAAATGGCGGTGGTCCGTCCATCCTTCTTCTGTCCAAGCACCGCTCCTACGGCTACATCACTAGCGTCACACATGACCTCAAAGGGCAAGGTCCAATCAGGAGGCTGGATAATGGGAGCGGAGATCAACGCTTCCTTAATCCTGTAAAAGGCATCAAGACACTCCTGCGAGAACTCAAAAACAACATCTTTATTCAAGAGGTTAGTTAGAGGTTTAGAAATTTTAGAGAAGTCCTTGATGAATCTCCTGTAGAAACCTGCATGCCCGAGAAAACTCCTCACACCTTTAACAGAACAAGGAGGAGGGAGTTTCTCAATAGTCTCGATCTTAGCTCGATCGACCTCAATACCTCGATTAGAAACGAGGTGTCCTAGCACAATGCCTTCATTAACCATAAAATGACACTTCTCCCAATTCAGAACAAGGTTAGTGTCTTCACATCTTTTAAGCACTAGAGAAAGGTTAGATAGGCAATCATCAAAAGAGGAACCATATACAGAAAAATCATCCATGAATACCTCCATGATCTCCTCTATGTACTCGGAATAGATAGCCATCATGCATCGCTGGAAGGTAGCGGGTGCATTGCACAATCCAAATGGCATCCTCCGATAGGCAAATGTCCCCCATGGACAAGTGAAAGTGGTCTTCTCCTGATCATCCGGATGGATAGGAATCTGGAAGAATCCACTATAGCCGTCCAAGTAGCAAAAGTGTGAATGCTGGGCCAATCGTTCGAGCATTTGGTCGATGAAGGGAAGCGGAAAATGATCCTTCCGAGTCGCCGTGTTCAGCTTCCTATAATCGATGCAAACTCTCCAGCCCGTAACGGTCCTTGTTGGGATTAACTCATTGTTCTTATTCGTCACAACGGTCATCCCTCCTTTCTTCGGAATGACATGCACCGGGCTAACCCACTTGCTGTCCGAGATAGGATAAATAATACTTGCATCCAACAACTTAAGAACTTCCTTCTTCACAACCTCTTTCATGATCGGATTTAACCGTCTTTGAGGTTCCCGTGAAGTCTTATGATTATCTTCCATTAGAATTCTATGCATGCAGAAAGAAGGTTTAATGCCAATAAGATCATCCGTGGTATAACCTATAGCCTTTCGATGCTTTCTCAGGACATGCATTAACTTAGACAATTCAGATTCGGAAAGGGAAGCACTAACAATAACGGGATAAGTAGAATCCGGTCCAAGAAAGATATACCTCAAGTGACTGGGGAGTTGTTTAAGCTCCACGACTGGGGGTGCTTTCTGAGGGGGATCCATGCTTCCTCTTTCCAGTGGAGTGGTATCAGAAACTGGACTCGATGAAGTCTCAGTTAGAATCATCTCGCCTTCGATCTCGGTCGAGGCGCAGAGGCGTTGACCGAGATGTTCTTCAGTCGCCTCGCTCAGTCCAGAAGGTGCCTCGGTCGAGGTGCTGCTACTGGGCCCGAGACTGGAGATCTTCGTCTCCTGAATTAGCTTCTCAGTTTTAGCTCCTGGATCTTCTTCCAGTGCCTTCAAGCTCCGTATATCTGCATCACAAGAAGCATCTATACATTCCTCCATTAAACTGAAGCTAATAACTCTTTCGAGTGGATCGTTAATAAGGATAGAGCTCACCAATTCTCTTGATTCTTCTTCATCGTAGATGTTGAAGATATCATCAGTTAGTTGCTCCCCTTTCATGGCTGCAAGTAGTGCGAACTCCACCTCGTCGCCACCAACGTTGAATTTCAACTTGGCGTTCTTGCAATCCACGTTGCAACCCGAAGTTGCTAGAAATGGCCTCCCGAGAATAATAGGAACAGGATAATCTGCGGGAATGTCAAGTACAACAAAATCTATAGGAAGATAGAAGTTACCTAACTTGACCGGAACGTCCTCCAAGATGCCCACGGGATGGGTAATGGAGCGATCCGCCATATAAAGTCGAATCTTGACCGGCTTGGGCTCTCCAAGACCGATCTTCGTGCATAGCTCCAGCGGGATGATGCTCACGCTGGCTCCTAGATCACAAAGGGCTTTGCAAGTGACATCCCCAACTTGAATGGGGATGCAAAACGAGCCGGGATCTCTCAACTTAGGTGGCATCTTTTCCTTCATGATCTTGATAAGCTCCGAGGATTTAGATGTCATCCTAACTTCACCAACATCCTCCAGCTTCCTCTTCCTTGATAAGATTTCTTTTAAGAACTTCCCATAGGCGGGCATACCTAGAATAGCATCAAGGAAGGGAATATTAATATGGAGCTTATTCATCAAGTCAAGAAACTTACCAAAGTGCTTGTCTAGATGTGCTCTGGCTCTAGACTGAGGGAATGGAAGTGGTGGTTTGTATGCAGGAGGTGGAGTATAAGTTTCAGTTGTCCCTCCTGCTTTCTGTTGCTCCACCTCGGTTGGCATCTCGGTCGAGGTGTTCTTCGACTGGATCTGGACCGAGGTGGTCTGCGTCGAGCGAGGTACTGGATCTGCAGTTTTAAGTCCACTCCTCGTTGTTATGGCTATGCACTGACCCTTAGGGTTAGTTTCCGTCTTTGCTGGAAGCTTCCCTGGATCTCTTGGCGCTTCATTCGCCCTACTAGCAAGTTGTTGTTCGAAGGACTTTTGGGCCCTCGAAAATGAAGTCATAGAATTCTCCATAGCGCTAAGCTTGATCAAGATAGCCTCCAGAACTGCGTCTTTCTTTTCTGGTTGAGACGAACTTGATCCTTGCCCTTGGCTCTTTAATGGAGTAGAAGAAGAAGAAGAAGAAGAGAGGAAAGGGTTAGAGGAATCATTAGAGTTGGAGTTTGAATGATTGTTACCGTGATTTTGGTTATTCGCCCTCCAGTTGTTGCTATTGGATCCTCTATTGTTGTTGTTGTAGTTGTTGTTTCGGGGACCGTTGTTGTTGTTACGGTACCCGTTGTTGTTGTTGTTCCTTTGCCCTTGCTCTTCCTTCTTAGTTTGAGCCATCAAGAGTTCCTTCAATTGCTTCACGTCATTTTTCAAAGACGTGAGTTGATTGTTGTCGGGTTGAGTCTCTTGAAAGTTGACTCTTTTAACTCCACCTTCAGCTCCTTGGTGGGTGTATTTCTCCATGTGCAAGGCTTGCTTCTCAATGAAGTCCCAAGCCTCATCATTCGCCATGTCCATGAAGGTACCGGCGGAGAGTAGTTGGAGATTGAACTGGGTGCTTCCGTCCAGTCCTTTGAAGTAGATCTCCAACAACTCGATCTTTGGAATCCCATAATGTGGGCAATCCAAGAGGATATCCTTGAACCGCTCCCAAGATTTGGACAAGCTCTCCTTGTCCTTCATAATGAAAGCGTTGATCTTCCCTCTCATTTCAGCGGTCTTTGAGGGGGGAAAGAATTTGGTCAAGAATTCCGTAGTCATCTCCTCCCATGTGCTAATTTTTCATGGAGGAAGAGATTGATACCAAGTAAGAGCTCTATCTTTTAAAGAAAAGTAAAAAGGTCTTAGCTTGTAGTTGTTATTCTCAATTCTGGGAGGTCGCAAGGTTTCCATCAAGATCTCGTAGTTTTGAAGATGTTGATGCGGCGACTCTTTCTCTAGCCCTCCGAATTGGCATTGGCGAATCATTGCTAGAACTTGCGGTCGAAGTTCGTAGTCATGATCTGCTGTATCTCCTAGGTTCACTCCTGGACGCCTCAGTTGTTGATTAGGGTCCATCCTTTGACCTAGGGTTTGTGGGATTCCTGCAAGAAGAACATCTCGGACTGGCATCCGAGGTGGAGGTACATCGGCGGGGGCGACAGGTATTGGAATTTGCCTCGGTCGAAGATCAGCTACTGGGTTCTGCATCGGTCGAGGATCAACAGGGGGATCTTCCCTCAGTCGAAGTAGAATTTGGTCTCGTATGACTGCTATCTCAGCTTCGATTGCTGCAGTCTTGGTGCGATTCTCTTCTTTCTCTTGTCTAAGTTCTTCCTTGCTGAGGCGTAGCAGCTCTAGCGCCTCTTTCAATTCGGCTGCAAGATCGCGATCGTCTTGTTGGCCATCTTTGCTTCTCTTAAGCGTCACTTGTATCTCTTCTCTGGTTCGGGATCGTAAGGAACGATTTCCTTCCCAGCGCGGGTTCTTCGCATATACCTAAGAAAGAACCTGCAAAAGTCACTCAAGTAGAGTGGTTAGATGACACGGGGCAAGCGCCCCAAGAGCAAACCGTACCGGCTCGGTCTAGACCAAGTCCCCGGCAACGGCGCCAAAAACTTGTTCGCTCCAAACGGTGTGTCCAAGCTTTAAATTTATAACCCTAGACTTAAGCTTAAAACAAGGATGCGAACCCGTAGTGTACGGGTCAATCGTAGTAAAAAGCAAGAAAATTCCAGGGGTCGATCACAGGGACTTGGTGAAACAAAGTCAATAACGGTAAGCTTCGTGAATACTAACCACAAAGAGCAATTAACACAATCAAAGATGAATAAGAAGTCAATAAAGCAAACATGCAATTCTAGGGATTAAAGCATCTAGTTGTGGTTCCAACTCAAGATCTATAGATAAGCGGACAAAGCTGAGATTTTTGCGTGGGGAAGGTGTTACTAAAGTGGAGTAGATCACCGGGTAAGTCTCACTACACACTAATCCTAAACCGTAACTCCTATTACCGGGTAAGTCTCAAGGAATCAAGATAAAGAACTATAACCTCAAACTAACGCACCATCTAAGGGAATAGAATCAACCTTTACCGGGTAAGTCTCAGGCTAACTCACAAAGATGGGATGGAAGCACACTCAAACCCCAATAAAGGATAAACCTTTATTACCTACACTTATGATCGTTGGTACACAAACTAAGGAATTACCGGGTAAGTCTCATCCTAAGCTTGCTTTGAACCAGGAAAGGCGTAATAAGAATAGGATTTGGCAAATTCTAACACTTAACTCTCAGTTATGGATCAGATAAGCTACCTCGGTCAGCCAGTTCCCACCTCGGCCGAAATGTTCATCGACTGAACGAGACGCTTAGGGTTAAGGTTAAAGACTCGAACTTTCAGGATCCTACTGGAATCTAAGATTATTCTATCATTGTTTTTCCCACAACCTTCAGCTAATCACCCTAGAATCACACAAGGAAATTAGCCACTCATCATCATTATGAAAGTATTAAATATATGGGAAGAAGGTGAATATTTGAACAAGAAGAATTTAATGAAAAGACTTCAATAACTGAATCAAATATCACAACAAAGCGTTCCTTGGATAGCAATCCAACAAGACAAGACAATAAGTGAGGGAATTGAAGACAATCTTACAAAAACCCTCCAAAAAGCTATAAAAGCTATGGACTTCAACCTTCCTTCAACCTTCAAAAAGGTTCTTCGAATCTCTCCTAACTGGAGTAGGCTGCTGCTGCGTGATCTTCTCGTAAGCAAGATGTCCAGCCGTAAGCGGATGTAGCGGGGGCTCGGATTTGTGGAAATCCAACCCCTTTTATAAGAAAATAACCCTCCAAAGATAATAAATCTTAGAAAGATATTTTCTCATAAATATAGGTAAAATATATGATTCTGCATATCTCCTTCCTTCCAGGAGCCAAGCCCAAAAATATAAGATCACATTCCAATTTTAAAAGATCTCAGCCAAGAATAAAATATTCTCGCCGCGTCCTAGGTGTTCGCCTCGGTCGAGTCGGTGTCTCTGGATCACCTCGGTCGAGATGAATCTCTGGTCAACCGAGGTGAGTCACAACTGAATGTGAAATCTCTCAAAACTGGTCCAAAGTAAATCTTTAATCCATAGCTATGTTCCCTGGATGTAGCTCCAAATGACTCATGACTCCTTTTGCTCCTTTTTGATGCGAAACGTACCCTTTTACCTGCAATTACAACAAAACTAGGTGTAGACCTCGATTCCCGCAAAGGTAGATGAAATGGTAGTAAAATCACATAATATACATACAAACATGCAGATTATGAAAGATAAAACGTCCAAACAAACCCCAAAATATAGACTATAATTCATGCTATCAGTACACGCCGCCTTAGGGACGAGCTTACAGTTCACCACGGCATACCATCCTCAGACGGACGGGCAGTCTGAGAGGACTATTCAGACTCTTGAGGACATGTTGAGGGCGTGTGTGCTTGATTGGGGGTAGGTATGGCCCGACCACCTCCCTTTGGTAGAGTTTTCTTATAACAATAGTTGGCACACGACTATTGGGATGGCTCCTTACGAGGCACTATATGGGCGGAGGTGTCGTACACCTTTGTGTTGGGATGAGCCTGGGAGGATGAGTGGGGTAGCGCCCGAGCAGGTCCAGGATGAGATGGCTCGGGTAGCATTGATCCGAGAGCGGATGTTGACTGCATAGAGCCGTCAGAGATCTTATGTTGATAAGAGGCGCAGGCCTCTGGAGTTCAGGGTTGGCGCCCAGGTATGGTTGAAGGTGTCACTGACGAGGGGTGTTCGACGCTTCGGCATTAAAGGGAAGTTGAGTCCCCGATATGTCGGGCCCTTTGAGATCCTAGAGCGGATAGGAGAGGTGGCTTATAGATTGGCATTGCCACCCCGATTGGAGGGAGTCCATCCAGTCTTCCATGTATCTCAGTTGAGAGAGTATGTGCATGACCCGAGACACATAGTGAGCCATGATGACCTAGTGGTCGAGCCGGATCATACATTTCCCGAGCACCCGATAGTAGTTTTGGAGAGAGGTATTAGACGCCTTCGATCGAAAGTAATACCCATGTTGAGAGTACAGTGGTCGAGACGAGGGATTGATGAGGCCACTTGGGAGACGGTGGATAGTATCCGGCGGAACTATCCCGAGTTTTATGCGGATCTAGAGACGTCTATAGGACCGTCAGGTAGTTCTACATCCTTGTTTTGTTACTTTTAGTGATTGTATGTGTGATATGTTTGATGTGCTTGTGTGTGAACCATATGTGTCTTGATGTGGTAACTTGTTAGTCATAGGGCTCACTTACGTTTCATGATCTTGGAAACTACCCTAAGTTTCGGGACGAAACTTATTTTTGAGGGGGATCTGATGTAACGACCATTTTTTTTTCGTTACGCTTTGATAAGGTTAGAGAAGTTTAGAAAAGGAAACTAAATTTTAGTGAGACTAGGACATACCAGTTTATTTATGGAAGTCGTTTAATTAAGTACCTTGTCCTAAGTTTCGGGACGAAACTTATTTTAAGGGGGTACTGATGTAATATCCGGAATTTTTATTCCGTCTAATTCCGCCGTTGACGGTTTCCCATTCTATCTAGTATCTCTCCCTTCACAAATTTCATTATTTTATGTAGAATTTAATTCACATAAAATGATAAAATTATATCAAACTCTAATCCTTAGAATTATCTATTATTTTATGTAGAACTTAATTCACATAAAATGATAAAATTATATCAAACTCTAACCCTTATAACTATCTATTATTTTATGTAGGATTTAATTCACATAAAATGATAGATTTATATCAAACCCTAGTTATTATAATTCATTCTTATTGAGGACAAGCTGTGACGAGCTCATGACAAGCTGTGACGAGGCCATGACTAAGCTGAGACGAGATCATGACTAAGCTGAGACGAGATCATGACAAGCTGTGACGAGTTTTGACAAGTAATTCAGCCCACCTTTCTTGCATGCTTCAGCCCACGTTTCTACCTTAAGCTCAGCCAGTTTGCTTACCCACAACAGCCCAGCAGTGTGACTTCGAGCCCAGCCTGCAGCAGTCCAGGAGAGGCTGGTTACGAGCCCATTAACAGCCCCTCCAGCCCAAAACGTTCAGCTCCCTCCAGCCCAGTGTTCAGCCCTCTCCAGCCAGTGATTTACGTGTGAACAGCCGGCCTCCTCTCCTTCCTTCTCTCCACTTTGTAACAGCTACATAAAGGGGATAATTAATGAGATAATTAAGAACTGTAACCGCCCTATATTCACGCTCAGAAGAGAGGACTGCAACGCTTTTTTTTATGCTCCTCTTTCACGCTGCACTTGCCTGGATTCTACACAAATTCAGCAACGTTCCAACCACAGGAAATTGCAAGGAAAAGAGCCAGCAGAGGAGGGAACTATAACAACTGCTTGTCTATCTATTTTTGGAGCTGCTCGTCTATCTATTCTAGGGCTGCTCGTTGTAGAAACCTCGCTAGAAGCCGAAGTAGTGTAAGTGATTTCATTCAGCCCTTCTACACTCAGTTCCTCTCTAAATCTAACTCTCGGTACACACTCCTTCCCAGAAGATAACCGGTTTGGAGGGCTGTTTCGTTCGTGTCCTGCGGTGACAGAAGAAGAGACGGCCACCTTGGAATCGGACCCTCCCACACTAGTGCAACAACTTACCTTCTGCAATCATCAAAACCTTGGGTAAATGATCAATCATTCTCCCTTTATCTTGGCTGCAGTTCAATCTTTAAACAATAGATGAAATAGACAGGTGTGTACTTAGGTTTTAAAATGTTTTAGTGTGGTGATGAGGAGAGATCGAACTAGAGAAGTGACGAGTAGTAAGCGAGTTGTTGTAGATTCCTAGAGTGTCCAATTTCTGACCATTAGATGACCTGGTGAAGTAGATCAGATTATCATATAGATTGAAGTGAGAAACTCCCTTTAAAACTTCAGTTTTGAAAGTAAGAATGGCCACTGTTGTGAACCAATGTTAAAACGATCGGTTGAAGATCCACCGTTGAATTTTTAATAGATCATAGATAGATATACGTAGTTTACCGTGTTAAAATTTGGGAACAAATGAAGGGTCGGATTGAAAGTTATAGGGTCTCAAAGTGGAGTAGTTGAGCTGTGTTTCCAGCAGAAAAATTTGACTAAGTATGGGAACATTTGTAATGTTGTAGCCAACTTTAAAGATTTTTGTAGGAATAACGATTGAACAGTTTTAAGAAATTGTTTCTCCTATGAGTAGATTAGAGATCATAGATAAGCTATAAATTTATTTTAGAATTTTTATAAGTTTATTTTAATTTTATATTTACAGCTGTAATTGGACTTTAGTGGCTTTTTGGGAAATAGAAAATGGGTAGTTTTTATAGTTGTCACCTAAAATCATCCTAGAGAGTAGAATATGATTAGTTAGCCTCGGGTAAGAATTTAAGTACTTTTTACGGATTTTGGAAGTCTCGGAACCAAGGGTAAAATAGTCAATTTACCTTAAATAAACACTGTAATAACTTCTGCACATAGAATCGTACATCTTAGGAGTTTTAGACTTCTAAGTATCCAAGGAAAAATGTTGATCCACGTGCCTCCTTTGACAGGCAACTGAGTTCCTGCAGCTACTGATTTAGTGTTGTTAAGAGAGACGAGTTTTAATTCTGGTAAGTCCACTGACTTACTTAGCTAGCTTCTTGCATGTGTGGTGATGCGTATGAGTGGTGTGTGATAGTTAAGATAAATAACAAAAACGCAATAGGCCGACTGTAGTATCTTATAATTGACCCAAGTGTATGATAACGGGTCGTGACATCATCTGCCTAGCTCTTGCGAGAGTCTAGGAGGTTCCCTGCGACCAGCCCAGTCCGGTAGACGGTCACATGCATTAGTACCATTCCGCGTTGGTAAACGGGGACAGGGGCGAGGTTTGGGAATCCCTCGTGTCACAAAATAAGTATCATTAGTAATGACGTATCACTTAATTAAAGATAATAAAAAGGAATGAGTGTTACATGCTGATTGCGTATGTTGTGTGTTTGTGCTTTTACCGTTATACTTATGCATAGAATGTTAACTAACGGTTTTATACCGCTTGTAGATGCCTTGCAGGTTAGGGAGGCGATCGAGTGATCCGGCGGTAGTGGGCAGCCGGGGTTCCGTGCATTATAGGACGGGACTGTTATATTTTATTTTATGACTATTGAGACTGATGTTGGTATTTCTAGTTTTTGAGACTTGGCTGTATTGTTTTCAGAATTTGGATTCTTATTATTTCCGCTCATGTTATAAAACTCTTTGTTTTGCCTTTTTATTTGTGCCGTGTTGTAAGGTCCGATGAAGTTGTTGCCAAGCTAAGGGCCGAGACCCATTGTGAGGTCCCAGCTCGTAGCATTTCGAGTCCTCTAGGATTTGGGGTGTTACAATATGGTATCAGAGCTCTAGGTTGGCAACAACGGCACTCGCCATCTTCAAAAAGGCCGAATAAACAAATAAACGGAAACCGCAAGGGTTCCGAACTTTTAAAATGAAAATTTTGTTTTCCAAACCATGAGCATAAACGGGTTGGGATAGAATGCACGGACCGCCACTACCTCCGCTAAACTCGATAGCATAGTTTATTGGACTTCTGTTATAACTTGTAATTTTAGTAACTTTGTGACCTTTAGAAGTGACCTAAAGTAATAAGATCGTCATGTCCTTACTAGGAACTAAAGTAGTCTTATATTGATCACGTCATTACCAGATGGCACGTACGAGAGCGACAGCTTACGTTGGACGAGGAGAGGGCCGACCTCCCCTTCCTCCTGGAGCCCTAAGACAGGGACGTGTGGGCAGGCCTCAGAGGGGCCGAGGTCGAGGACGTGTCCCTGTTGTAGATCCGCCAGCTGCGGATGTACCTGCTGAGGAGGTGGCCGAGAGTATTGTTCCAGAGGTTGGGGATGAGACTGCTACTAGGTCCGGAGTACGGAGTGCAGGGCCTGCTGATTCTGGCCGCGTATCGATTGGAGCATCGGAGTATCGAGCTTATGTCCAGCAGGTGCAAGAGGCATACAGGGCCGGAGCACCACCTCCAACACCGCCAGTGCCAGCTAGGTCAGCAGAGGTCTCTCAGAGGGTGACTTAAGTGGTAGTTCCACCGGTGGTAGCTGCACCAGTGAGAGCTGTCGAGGATGATCGAGTGAGAGACGAGCTGAGGGTACCGAGACCAGATGAATGGTTGAAGATATTCAACCATCAACGAGTTCCCACCTTCGACGGGAACGTTGGACTTGAGGTGGAACATTGGATCAGTCATTTGGAGTTCGCGCTAGAGGCGATTCGCTGCCTTGAGAGTCGTAAGGTGGAGCTGGTTCAGACATTGTTTAAGGACCAGGCACAGTACTGGTGGAGGACAGTGAGGGGCGGAGTGTCCCGATTTGAGCAGTTGTTGAGTCTCGTGAGAGAGAACTTTTGTCCTACCTCACTGAGAAGGGACCGAGTGCAGGACTTCTTGGAGGCAGGTTTTGAGGATGTTCCGATAGCTGAGGCTATTAGGAAGTTCCGGGAGGAGCTGTCACTGTTGGGTCCTGCTGCACCACCTGTGGACCAGCACGTGTATCTGTTTTCCCGGAGACTAAGAGAGACTACCCGCTCCTATTTAGCAGGGTTCCGCTGTGATTCCTTAGCTGATTATCAGGATCGGGCTTCAGCGTATGAAAGGGACCGACTGGGTCACCGGAGAGCTATGAAGTCTGGAGGGTCAAACAAGAGACAGTGGACCGGACCAGTCAGCACTGGAGTAGGAGGGTCAGGTCATAGGCGTGGTCAGTCCCAGGGCCGTTCTAGTCACCAGGTGGCACCGCCGATGGGATCTAGAGTACGTCAGTGCTACAACTGTGGGGAGCAGGGACACATTAAGCCGGAGTGTAGGAGGCCACCAGTTACATGTTTTACTTGCGGCCAACTGGGCTACAGGGTTACCCTCTGCCGACAGGGCAAGGTAACATCACAGCAGGGGTCCTCACCTGCTGGTACCCCAGGAGGAGGACAGAGGCAGTCTCAATATCAGGCTCGGGGTCAGCAGCAGCGGGCTCCGGGTCAGGCATATTCACAGGGTTATGCTCAGATTCCAGCTAGAGGTAGAGGGCGTGGTGGAGGCACTTCAGAGACTAGGGGTACTCAGGCTCGAGTCTTTGAGTTGAGGAGTGCCGTAGAGCCAGCAGCGCCCGCAGCCACAAGTATTATCACGATTCATGGCTTTCTAGTCCGAGTACTTTTTGATACGGGTGCGACGCACTCTTTCATATCTGATGATTGCATAGATAGGCTGACCTTAGATACAGTAGAGGGGGAACCTTTCCTTATAAGGTTACCCGATGGGAGTAGGGTTCGTGGTACTCGGGAGATTCACGATTGTCCTATCCACTTGGGAGGTCGTGACTGGCTAGCCGACTTTCACGTCATGCACTTAGTTCATGAGGAAGTCATACTCGGGATGGACTGGATGGACCACCATAGAGTTGTTCTGGACGTCAGGAGGAGGACAGTGACGGTCACTACGGAATCTGGGCAAGAGGAAGTCTTTCGAGGGTGGGACCTCGGAAAGATAGGGACAATCATTAGTGCGTTCCGAGCCGAAAAGCTCATAGGTCAGGGATGTGAGGCCTTCTGGTGTTACGCCATGAAGGAGGAGACGAGTTCATCATTAGCAGAGACCCCGGTAGCTTGTGAGTTCGAGGATGTCTTTGGCGAGCCGCCTGGCTTACCACCACAGAGGAGCGTAGATTTTGGGATTGAGTTGGAGCCCGACACGAGGCCGATCTCCAAGGCTCCATACCGCATGGCACCAGTCGAGATGCTTGAGCTTAAGAAGCAAGTCGAGGAGTTGGCAGAGAAGGGTTTCATCCGACCCAGTGTGTCTCCCTGGGGTGCACCAGTCCTCTTCGTCAGGAAGAAGGACGGATCCATGAGGATTTGTATCAACTATCGAGAGTTGAACAAAGTCACCGTCAAGAATAAGTACCCGCTGCCGCGTATTGATGATTTGCTGGATCAGTTACAGGGAGCTACGGTGTTTTCACGTATTGACTTGAGGTCAGGATACCACCAGCTGAGAGTGCGGGAAGAGGACATACCAAAGACAACATTTTGGACCAGATACAGTCATTATGAGTTCGTGGTGATGCCTTTCGGGCTCACCAATGCTCCTGCTGTCTTCATGGAGTTGATGAATGGCATCTTCATTGACTTCTTAGATCAGTTTGTGGTAGTTTTCATCGACGACATCTTAGTGTACTCCTGGAGTAGAGAGGAGCACGCCGGACACCTAAGGACGGTGTTGCGGGTTTTACAAGATAGAGAGCTTTATGCTAAGCTCTCTAAGTGTGAGTTCTGGATGCCTGAGGTTGCCTTCCTTGGCCACATTGTCTCTGCCGAAGGAATCAAGGTGGACCCGGCGAAGATAGAGTCAGTTGTATCATGGCCGCCCCCTAAGACGGTCAACGAGGTACGCAGTTTTTTAGGTCTGGCCGGTTACTACCGTAGGTTTGTGAAGGGTTTTTCTGTGATTGCCTCACCACTTACTTCCTTGTTAAGGAAGTCCATCAAATTTGCATGGACCGAGCCCTATCAGCGGAGCTTTGAGGAGCTGAAGGAGAGATTGACTTCTGCTCCGGTGCTAGCACAGCCAGAGGGCGTTGAGGATTTCGTCGTTTACAGCGATGCATCCAAGATGGGCTTGTGATGCGTCCTGATGCAGAGGGGTAGGGTCATTGCGTATGCGTTTCGACAACTGAAGACGTATGAGGAGAATTACCCTACTCACGACCTTGAGCTAGTTGTAGTTATTCACGCCTTGAAGATCTGGCGTCATTACCTCTACGGGGCCACCTGTCAGATCTTTACAGACCACAAGAGTCTGAAGTACATATTCACTCAGCGGGAGTTGAATAACCGCCAGAGGAGATGGCTAGAGCTGATTAAGGACTTTGACTTTGAGATCCTTTATCATCCGGGGAAGGCGAATGTGGTCGCCGATGCCCTTAGTAGGAGGACACCTCACGAGGCTGCGATTGCTAGATTGACTGTTCAGACCCAATTGCAGAGAGATTTGATTTGGTTGGAGGTAGACATCCGGTTTCCCGATACTGACGGGCATTTGTCGGCATTAGAGGTTTCATCGGATCTGACGGAAGAGATCCGGCAGAAACAGGAGGGTTGTCCAGCACTGACGAGGATCAGGGAAAGAATGTCCAGAGGGGAGGCACCATAGTTTGTGGTGGGTGCAGATGGGATTTTGAGGCGCCAGGAGCGCATATGTGTACCCTCTGACAGAGAGTTGAGGCAGCGTATACTGCAGGAGGCCCATTCTACACCTTACTCCGTCCACCCCGGCGCGAGTAAGATGTATCAGGATATACGACGATCTTATTGGTGGGGCGGGCTCAAGCCCGACGTGGATAGATATGTAGCCCAGTGTGCGACCTGTCAGCAGGTCAAGATTGAGCACCGCAGGCCCGGAGGAGAGCTCCAACCACTTCCAGTTCCCCAGTGGAAGTGGGAGGACATTTCCATGGACTTCGTTACTGGCCTGAGGTTGAGTAGAGGCTTTGATGCGATATGGGTTGTAGTGGATCGGTTGACGAAGAGGGCACGATTCATTCCTATTAAGGAAACGTGGCCGGTGTCTCGTTTAGCCGAGGAGTTTACCCGACAGATTGTGAGGTTCCACGGAGTGCCGAGGACGATCATTTCAGATAGGGATGGGCGTTTTACCTCGAGGTTCTGGCAGCAGGTACACGCTGCCTTAGGGACGAGCTTACAGTTCACCACGGCATACCATCCTCAGACGGACGGGCAGTCTGAGAGGACTATTCAGACTCTTGAGGACATGTTGAGGGCGTGTGTGCTTGATTGGGGGCAGGTATGGCCCGACCACCTCCCTTTGGTAGAGTTTTCTTATAACAATAGTTGGCACGCGACTATTGGGATGGCTCCTTACGAGGCACTATATGGGCGGAGGTGTCGTACACCTTTGTGTTGGGATGAGCCTGGGAGGATGAGTGGGGTAGCGCCCGAGTAGGTCCAGGATGAGATGGCTCGGGTAGCATTGATCCGAGAGCGGATGTTGACTGCATAGAGCCGTCAGAGATCTTATGCTGATAAGAGGCGCAGGCCTCTGGAGTTCAGGGTTGGCGCCCAGGTATGGTTGAAGGTGTCACCGACGAGGGGTGTTCGACGCTTCAGCATTAAAGGGAAGTTGAGTCCCCGATATGTCGGGCCCTTTGAGATCCTAGAGCGGATAGGAGAGGTGGCTTATAGATTGGCATTGCCACCCCGATTGGAGGGAGTCCATCCAGTCTTCCATGTATCTCAGTTGAGAGAGTATGTGCATTACCCGAGACACATAGTGAGCCATGACGACCTAGTGGTCGAGCCGGATCATACATTTCCCGAGCACCCGATAGCAGTTTTTGAGAGAGGTATGAGACGCCTTCGATCGAAAGTAATACCCATGTTGAGAGTACAGTGGTCGAGACGAGGGATTGATGAGGCCACTTGGGAGACGGAGGATAGTATCCGGCGGAACTATCCCGAGTTTTATGCGGATCTAGAGACGTCTATAGGACCGTCAGGTAGTTCTACATTGTTTGGTTACTTTTAGTGATTGTATGTGTGATATGTTTGATGTGCTTGTGTGTGAACCATATGTGTCTTGATGTGGTAACTTGTTAGTCATAGGGCTCACTTACGTTTCATGATCTTGGGAACTACCCTAAGTTTCGGGACGAAACTTATTTTTGAGGGGGTAACGACCATTTTTTTTCGTTACGCTTTGATAAGGTTAGAGAAGTTTAGAAAAGGAAACTAAATTTTAGTGAGACTAGGACATACCAGTTTATTTATGGAAGTCGTTTAATTAAGTACCTTGTCCTAAGTTTCGGGACGAAACTTATTTTAAGGGGGTACTAATGTAATATCCGGAATTTTTATTCCGTCTAATTCCGCCGTTGACGGTTTCCCATTCTATCTAGTATCTCTCCCTTCACAAATTTCATTATTTTATGTAGAATTTAATTCACATAAAATGATAAAATTATATCAAACTCTAATCCTTAGAATTATCTATTATTTTATGTAGAACTTAATTCACATAAAATGATAAAATTATATCAAACTCTAACCCTTATAACTATCTATTATTTTATGTAGGATTTAATTCACATAAAATGATAGATTTATATCAAACCCTAGTTATTATAATTCATTCTTATTGAGGACAAGCTGTGACGAGCTCATGACAAGCTGTGACGAGGCCATGACTAAGCTGAGACGAGATCATGACTAAGCTGAGACGAGATCATGACAAGCTGTGACGAGTTTTGACAAGTAATTCAGCCCACCTTTCTTGCATGCTTCAGCCCACGTTTCTACCTTAAGCTCAGCCAGTTTGCTTACCCACAACAGCCCAGCAGTGTGACTTCGAGCCCAGCTTGTAGCAGTCCAGGAAAGGCTGGTTACGAGCCCATTAACAGCCCCTCCAGCCCAAAACGTTCAGCTCCCTCCAGCCTAGTGTTCAGCCCTCTCCAGCCAGTGATTTACGTGTGAACAGCCGGCCTCCTCTCCTTCCTTCTCTCCACTTTGTAACAGCTGCATAAAGGGAATAATTAATGAGATAATTAAGAGCTGTAATCGCCCTATTTCCACGCTCAGAAGAGAGGACTGCAACGCTTTTTTTTTATGCTCCTCTTTCACGCTGCACTTGCCTGGATTCTGCACAAATTCAGCAACGTTCCAACCACAGGAAATTACAAGGAAAAGAGCCAGCAGAGGAGGGAACTATAACAGCTGCTCGTCTATCTATTTCTGGAACTGCTCGTCTATCTATTCTGGGGCTGCTCGTTGTAGAAACCTCGCTAGAAGCCGGAGTAGTGTAAGTGATTTCATTCAGCCCTTCTACACTCAGTTCCTCTCTAAATCTAACTCTCGGTACACACTCCTTCCCAGAAGATAACCAGTTTGGAGGGCTGTTTCATTCGTGTCCTGCGGTGACAGAAGAAGAGACGGCCACCTTGGAATCGGACCCTCCCACACTAGTGCAACAACTTACCTTCTGCAGTCATCAAAACCTTGGGTAAATGATCAATCATTCTCCCTTTATCTTGGTTGCAGTTCAATCTTTAAACTATAGATGAAATAGACAGGTGTGTACTTAGGTTTTAAAATGTTTTAGTGTGGTGATGAGGAGAGATCGAACTAGAGAAGTGACGAGTAGTAAGCGAGTTGTTGTAGCTTCCTAGAGTGTCCAATTTCTGACCATTAGATGACCTGGTGAAGTAGATCAGATTATCATATAAATTGAAGTGAGAAACTCCCTTTAAAACTTCAGTTTTGAAAGTAAGAATGGCCACTGTTGTGAACCAATGTTAAAACGATTGGTTGAAGATCCACCGTTGAATTTTTAATAGATCATAGATAGATATACGTAGTTTACCGTGTTAAAATTTGGAAACAAATGAAGGGTCGGATTGAAAGTTATAGGGTCTCAAAGTGGAGTAGTTGAGCTGTTTTTCCAGCAGAAAAATTTGACTAAGTATGGGAACATTTGTAATGTTGTAGCCAACTTTAAAGATTTTTGTAGGGATAACGATTGAACAGTTTTAAGAAATTGTTTCTCCTATGAGTAGATTAGAGATCATAGATAAGCTATAAATTTATTTTAGAATTTTTATAAGTTTATTTTAATTTTATATTTACAGCTGTAATTGGACTTTAGTGGCTTTTTGGGAATTAGAAAATGGGTAGTTTTTATAGTTGTCACCTAAAATCATCCTAGAGAGTAGAATATGATTAGTTAGCCTCAGGTAAGAATTTAAGTACTTTTTATGGATTTTGGAAGTCTCGGAACCAAGGGTAAAATAGTCAATTTACCTTAAATAAACACTGTAATAACTTCTGCACATAGAATCGTACATCTTAGGAGTTTTAGACTTCTAAGTATCCAAGGAAAAATGTTGATCCACGTGCCTCCTTTGACAGGCAACTGAGTTCCTGCAGCTACTGATTTAGTGTTGTTAAGAGAGACGAGTTTTAATTCTGGTAAGTCCACTGACTTACTTAGCTAGCTTCTTGCATGTGTGTGATGCGTATGAGTGGTGTGTGATAGTTAAGATAAATAACAAAAACGCAATAGGCCGACTGTAGTATCTTATAATTGACCCAAGTGTATGATAACGGGTCGTGACATCATCTGCCTAGCTCTTGCGAGAGTCTAGGAGGTTCCCTGCGACCAGCCCAGTCCGGTAGACGGTCACATGCATTAGTACCATTCCGCGTTGGTAAACGGGGACAAGGGCGAGGTTTGGGAATCCCTCGTGTCACAAAATAAGTATCATTAGTAATGACGTATCACTTAATTAAAGATAATAAAAAGGAATGAGTGTTACATGCTGATTGCGTATGTTGTGTGTTTGTGCTTTTACCGTTATACTTATGCATAGAATGTTAGCTAACGGTTTTATACCGCTTGTAGATGCCTTGCAGGTTAGGGAGGCGATCGAGTGATCTGGCGGTAGTGGGCAGCCGGGGTTCCGTGCATTATAGGACGGGACTGTTATATTTTATTTTATGACTATTAAGACTGATGTTGGTATTTCTGGTTTTTGAGACTTGGCTGTATTGTTTTCAGAATTTGGATTCTTATTATTTCCGCTCATGTTATAAAACTCTTTGTTTTGCCTTTTTATTTGTGCCGTGTTGTAAGGTCCGATGAAGTTGTTGCCAGGCTAAGGGCCGGGACCCATTGTGAGGTCCCAGCTCTTATCATTTCGAGTCCTCTAGGATTCGGGGTGTTACAATATGGTATCAGAGCTCTAGGTTGGCAACAACGGCACTCGCCATCTTCAAAAAGGCCGAATAAACAAATAAACGGAAACCACAAGGGTTCCGAACTTTTAAAATGAAAATTTTGTTTTCCAAACCATGAGCATAAACGGGTTGGGATAGAATGCACGGACCGCCACTACCTCCACTAAACTCGATAGCATAGTTTATTGGACTTCTGTTATAACTTGTAATTTTAGTAACTTTGTGACCTTTAAAAGTGACCTAAAGTAATAAGATAGTTATGTCCTTACTAGGAACTAAAGTAGTCTTATATTGATAACGTCATTACCAGATGGCACGTACGAGAGCGACAACTTACGTTGGACGAGGAGAGGGTCGACCTCCCCTTCCTCCTGGAGCCCCAAGACAGGGACGTGTGGGCAGGCCTCAAAGGGGCCAAGGTCGAGGACGTGTCCCTGTTGTAGATCCGCCAGCTGCGGATGTACCTGATGAGGAGGTGGGCGAGAGTATTGTTCCAGAGGTTAGGGATGAGACTGCTACTAGGTCCGGAGTACGGAGTGCAGGGCCTGCTGATTCTGGCCGCGTATCGATTGGAGCATCGGAGTATCGAGCTTATGTCCAGCAGGTGCAAGAGGCATACAGGGCCGAAGCACCACCTCCAACACCGCCAGTGCCAGCTAGGTCAGCAGAGGTCTCTCAGAGGGTGACTCAGGTGGTAGTTCCACCGGTGGTAGCTGCACAAGTGAGAGCTGTCGAGGATGATCGAGTGAGAGACGAGCTGAGGGTACCGAGACCAGATGAATGGTTGAAGATATTCAACCATCAGCGAGTTCCCACCTTCGACGGGAACGTTGGACTTGAGGTGGAACATTGGATCAGTCATGTGGAGTCCGCGCTAGAGGCGATTCGCTGCCCTGAGAGTCGTAAGGTGGAGCTGGTTCAGACATTGTTTAGGGACCAGGCACAGTACTGGTGGAGGACAGTGAGGGGCGGAGTGTCCCGATTTGAGCAGTTGCTGAGTCTCGTGAGAGAGACCTTTTGTCCTACCTCACTGAGAAGGGACCGAGTGCAGGACTTCTTGGAGGCAGGTTTTGAGGATGTTCCGATAGCTGAGGCTATTAGGAAGTTCCGGGAGGAGCTGTCACTGTTGGGTCCTGCTGCACCACCTGTGGACCAGCACGTGTATATGTTTTCCCGGAGACTGAGAGAGACTACCCGCTCCTATTTAGCAGGGTTCCGCTGTGATTCCTTAGCTGATTATCAGGATCGGGCTTCAGCGTATGAAAGGGACCGACTGGGTCACCGGAGAGCTATTCAGTCTGGAGGGTCAGACAAGAGACAGAGGACCGGACCAGTCAGCACTGGAGTAGGAGGGTCAGGTCATAGGCGTGGTCAGTCCCAGGGCCGTTCTAGTCACCAGGTGGCACCGCCGATGGGATCTAGAGTACGTCATTGCTACAACTGTGGGGAGCAGGGACATATTAAGCCGGAGTGTAGGAGGCCACCAGTTACATGTTTTACTTGCGGCCAACTGGGCCACAAGGTTACCTTCTGCCGACAGGGCAAGGTAACATCACAGCAGGGGTCCTCACCTGCTGGTACCCCAGGAGGAGGACAGAGGCAGTCTCAGTATCAGGCTCGGGGTCAGCAGCAGCGGGCTCCGGGTCAGGCATATTCACAAGGTTCTGCTCAGATTCAAGCTAGAGGTAGAGGGCGTGGTGGAGGCACTTCAGAGACTAGGGGTACTCAGGCTCGAGTCTTTGAGTTGAGGAGTGCCGTAGAGCCAGCAGCGCCCGCAGCCACAAGTATTATCACGATTCATGGCTTTCTAGTCCGAGTACTTTTTGATACGGGTGCGACGCACTCTTTCATATCTGATGATTGCATAGATAGGCTGACCTTAGATACAGTAGAGGGGGAACCTTTCCTTATAAGGTTACCCGATGGGAGTAGGGTTCGTGGTACTCGGGAGATTCACGATTGTCCTATCCACTTGGGAGGTCGTGACTGGCTAGCCGACTTTCACGTCATGCACTTAGTGCATGAGGAAGTCATACTCGGAATGGACTGGATGGACCGCCATAGAGTTGTTCTGGACGTTAGGAGGAGGACAGTGACGGTCACTACGGAGTCTGGGCAAGAGGAAGTATTTCGAGGGTGGTACCTCGGAAAGATAGGGACAGTCATTAGTGCGGTCCGAGCCGCAAAGCTCATAGGTCAGGGATGTGAGGCCTTCTGGTGTTACGCCATGAAGGAGGAGACGAGTTCATCATTAGCAGAGACCCCGGTAGCTTGTGAGTTCGAGGATGTCTTTGGCGAGCCGCCTGCCTTACCACCACAGAGGAGCGTAGATTTTGGGATTGAGTTGGAGCCCGGCACGAGGCCGATCTCCAAGGCTCCATACCGCATGGCACTAGTCGAGATGCTTGAGCTTAAGAAGCAAGTCGAGGAGTTGGCAGAGAAGGGTTTCATCCGACCCAGTGTGTCTCCCTGGGGTGCACCAGTCCTCTTCATCAGGAAGAAGGACGGATCCATGAGGCTTTGTATCAACTATCGAGAGTTGAATAAAGTCACCGTCAAGAATAAGTACCCGCTGCCGCGTATTGATGATTTGCTGGATAAGTTACAGGGAGCTACGGTGTTTTCACGTATTGACTTGAGGTCAGGATACCACCAGCTGAGAGTGCGGGAAGAGGACATACCAAAGACAGCATTTCGGACCAGATACAGTCATTATGAGTTCGTGGTGATGCCTTTCGGGCTCACCAATGCTCCTGCTGTCTTCATGGAGTTGATGAATGGCATCTTCATTGACTTCTTAGATCAGTTTGTGGTAGTTTTCATCGACGGCATCTTAGTGTACTCCCGGAGTAGAGAGGAGCACGCCGAACACCTGAGGACGGTGTTGCGGGTTTTACAGGATAGAGAGTTTTATGCTAAGCTCTCTAAGTGTGAGTTCTGGATGCCTGAGGTTGCCTTCCTTGGCAACATTGTCTCTGCCGAAGGAGTCAAGGTGGACCCGGCGAAGATAGAGTCAGTTGCATCATGGCCGCCCCCTAGACGGTCAAGGAGGTACGCAGTTTTTTAGGTCTGGCCGGTTACTACCGTAGGTTTGTGAAGGGTTTTTCTGTGATTGCCAGACCACTTACTTCCTTATTGAGGAAGTCCATCAGATTTGCATGGACCGAGCCCGGTCAGCGGAGCTTTGAGGAGCTGAAGGAGAGATTGACTTCTGCTCCGGTGCTAGCACAGTCAGAGGGCGTTGAGGACTTCGTCGTTTACAGCGATACATCCAAGATGGGCTTGGGATGCGTCCTGATGCAGAGGGGTAGGGTCATTGCGTATGCGTCTCGACAGCTGAAGACGTATGAGGAGAATTACCCTACTCACGACCTTGAGCTAGTTGCAGTTATTCACGCCTTGAAGATCTGGCGTCATTACCTCTACGGGGCCACCTGTCAGATCTTTACAGACCACAAGAGTTTGAAGTACATATTCACTCAGCGGGAGTTGAATAACCGCCAGAGGAGATGGCTAGAGCTGATTAAGGACTTTGACTTAGAGATCCTTTATCATCCGGGGAAGGCGAATGTGATCGCCGATGCCCTTAGTAGGAGGACACCTCACGAGGCTGCGATTGCTAGATTGACTGTTCAGACCCAGTTGCAGAGAGATTTGATTTGGTTGGAGGTAGACATCCGGTTTTCCGATACTGACGGGCATTTGTCGGCATTAGAGGTTTCACCGGATCTGACGGAAGAGATCCGGCAGAAACAGGAGGGTTGTCCAACACTGACGAGGATCAGGGAGAGAATGTCTAGAGGGGAGGCACCATAGTTTGTGGTGGGTGCAGATGGGATTTTGAGGCGCCAGGAGCGCATATGCGTACCCTCTGACAGAGAGTTGAGGCAGCGTATACTGCAGGAGGCCCATTCTACACCTTACTCCGTCCACCCCGGCGCGAGTAAGATGTATCAGGATATACGACGATCTTATTGGTGGGGCGGGCTCAAGCCCGACGTGGATAGATATGTAGCCCAGTGTGCGACCTGTCAGCAGATCAAGATTGAGCACCGCAGGCCCGGAGGAGAGCTCCAACCACTTCCAGTTCCCCAGTGGAAGTGGGAGGACATTTCCATGGACTTCGTTACTGGCCTGAGGTTGAGTAGAGGCTTTGATGCGATATGGGTTGTAGTGGATCGGTTGACGAAGACGGCACGATTCATTCCTATTAAGGAAACGTGGCCGGTGTCTCGTTTAGCCGAGGAGTTTACCCGACAGATTGTGAGGTTCCACGGAGTGCCGAGGACGATCATTTCAGATAGGGATGGGCGTTTTACCTCGAGGTTCTGGCAGCAGGTACACGCCGCCTTAGGGACGAGCTTACAGTTCACCACGGCATACCATCCTCAGACGGACGGGCAGTCTGAGAGGACTATTCAGACTCTTGAGGACATGTTGAGGGCGTGTGTGCTTGATTGGGGGCAGGTATGACCCGACCACCTCCCTTTGGTAGAGTTTTCTTATAACAATAGTTGGCACGCGACTATTGGGATGGCTCCTTACGAGGCACTATATGGGCGGAGGTGTCGTACACCTTTGTGTTGGGATGAGCCTGGGAGGATGAGTGGGGTAGCGCCCGAGCAGGTCCAGGATGAGATGGCTCGGGTAGCATTGATCCGAGAGCGGATGTTGACTGCATAGAGCCGTCAGAGATCTTATGCTGATAAGAGGCGCAGGCCTCTGGAGTTCAGGGTTGGCGCCCAGGTATGGTTGAAGGTGTCACCGACGAGGGGTGTTCGACGCTTCGGCATTAAAGGGAAGTTGAGTCCCCGATATGTCGGGCCCTTTGAGATCCTAGAGCAGATAGGAGAGGTGGCTTATAGATTGGCATTGCCACCCCGATTGGAGGGAGTCCATCCAGTCTTCCATGTATCTCAGTTGAGAGAGTATGTGCATGACCCGAGACACATAGTGAGCCATGACGACCTAGTGGTCGAGCCGGATCATACATTTCCCGAGCACCCGATAGCAGTTTTGGAGAGAGGTATGAGACGCCTTCGATCGAAAGTAATACCCATGTTGAGAGTACAGTGGTCGAGACGAGGGATTGATGAGGCCACTTGGGAGACGGAGGATAGTATCCGGCGGAACTATCCCGAGTTTTATGCGGATCTAGAGACGTCTATAGGACCGTCAGGTAGTTCTACATCCTTGTTTGGTTACTTTTAGTGATTGTATGTGTGATATGTTTGATGTGCTTGTGTGTGAACCATATGTGTCTTGATGTGGTAACTTGTTAGTCATAGGGCTCACTTACGTTTCATGATCTTGGGAACTACCCTAAGTTTCGGGACGAAACTTATTTTTGAGGGGGATCTGATGTAACGACCATTTTTTTTCGTTACGCTTTGATAAGGTTAGAGAAGTTTAGAAAAGGAAACTAAATTTTAGTGAGACTAGGACATACCAGTTTATTTATGGAAGTCGTTTAATTAAGTACCTTGTCCTAAGTTTCGGGACGAAACTTATTTTAAGGGGGTACTGATGTAATATCCGCAATTTTTATTCCGTCTAATTCCGCCGTTGACGGTTTCCCATTCTATCTAGTATCTCTCCCTTCACAAATTTCATTATTTTATGTAGAATTTAATTCACATAAAATGATAAAATTATATCAAACTCTAATCCTTAGAATTATCTATTATTTTATGTAGAACTTAATTCACATAAAATGATAAAATTATATCAAACTCTAACCCTTATAACTATCTATTATTTTATGTAGGATTTAATTCACATAAAATGATAGATTTATATCAAACCCTAGTTATTATAATTCATTCTTATTGAGGACAAGCTGTGACGAGCTCATGACAAGCTGTGACGAGGCCATGACTAAGCTGAGACGAGATCATGACTAAGCTGAGACGAGATCATGACAAGCTGTAACGAGTTTTGACAAGTAATTCAGCCCACCTTTCTTGCATGCTTCAGCCCACGTTTCTACCTTAAGCTCAGCCAGTTTGCTTACCCACAACAGCCCAGCAGTGTGACTTCGAGCCCAGCCTGCAGCAGTCCAGGAGAGGCTGGTTACGAGCCCATTAACAGCCCCTCCAGCCCAAAACGTTCAGCTCCCTATAGCCCAGTGTTCAGCCCTCTCCAGCCAGTGATTTACATGTGAACAGCCGGCCTCCTCTCCTTCTTTCTCTCCACTTTGTAACAGCTGCATAAAGGGAATAATTAATGAGATAATTAAGAGCTGTAACCGCCCTATATTCACGCTCAGAAGAGAGGACTGCAACGATTTTTTTTATACTCATCTTTCACGCTGCACTTGCCTGGATTCTGCACAAATTCAGCAACGTTCCAACCACGGGAAATTGCAAGGAAAAGAGCCAGCAGAGGAGGGAACTATAACAGCTGCTCGTCTATCTATTTCTGGAGCTGCTCGTCTATCTATTCTGGGGCTGCTCGTTGTAGAAACCTCGCTAGAAGCCGGAGTAGTGTAAGTGATTTCATTCAGCCCTTCTACACTCAGTTCCTCTCTAAATCTAACTCTCGGTACAAACTCCTTCCCAGAAGATAACTAGTTTGGAGGGCTGTTTCGTTCGTGTCCTGCGGTGACAGAAGAAGAGACGGCCACCTTGGAATCGGACCCTCCCACACTAGTGCAACAACTTACCTTCTGCAGTCATCAAAACCTTGGATAAATGATCAATCATTCTCCCTTTATCTTGGCTGCACTTCAATCTTTAAACTATAGAGGAAATAGACAGGTGTGTACTTAGGTTTTAAAATGTTTTAGTGTGGTGATGAGGAGAGATCGAACTAGAGAAGTGACGAGTAGTAGGCGAATTGTTGTAGCTTCCTAGAGTGTCCAATTTCTGACCATTAGATGACCTAGTGAAGTAGATCAGATTATCATATAAATTGAAGTGAGAAACTCCCTTTAAAACTTTAGTTTTGAAAGTAAGAATAGCCACTGTTGTGAACCAATGTTAAAACGATTGGTTGAAGATCCACCGTTGAATTTTTAATAGATCATAGATAGATATACGTAGTTTACCGTGTTAAAATTTGGGAACAAATGAACGGTCGGATTGAAAGTTATAGGGTCTCAAAGTGGAGTAGTTGAGCTGTTTTTCCAGCAGAAAAATTTGACTAAGTATGGGAACATTTGTAATGTTGTAGCCAACTTTAAAGATTTTTGTAGGAATAACGATTGAACAGTTTTAAGAAATTGTTTCTCCTATGAGTAGATTAGAGATCATAGATAAGCTATAAATTTATTTTAGAATTTTTATAAGTTTATTTTAATTTTATATTTACAGCTGTAATTGGACTTTAGTGGCTTTTTGGGAAATAGAAAATGGGTAGTTTTTATAGTTGTCACCTAAAATCATCCTAGAGAGTAGAATATGATTAGTTAGCCTCAGGTAAGAATTTAAGTACTTTTTACGGATTTTGGAAGTCTCAGAACCAAGGGTAAAATAGTCAATTTACCTTAAATAAACATTGTAATAACTTCTGCACATAGAATCGTACATCTTAGGAGTTTTAGACTTCTAAGTATCCAAGGAAAAATGTTGATCCACGTGCCTCCTTTGACAGGCAACTAAGTTCCTGCAGTTACTGATTTAGTGTTGTTAAGAGAGACGAGTTTTAATTCTGGTAAGTCCACTGACTTACTTAGCTAGCTTCTTGCATGTGTGTGATGCGTATGAGTGGTGTGTGATAGTTAAGATAAATAACAAAAATGCAATAGGCCGACTGTAGTATCTTATAATTGACCCAAGTGTATGATAACGGGTCGTGACATCATCTGCCTAGCTCTTGCGAGAGTCTAGGAGGTTCCTTGCGACCAGCCCAGTCCGGTAGACGGTCACATGCATTAGTACCATTCCGCGTTGGTAAACGGGGACAGGGGCGAGGTTTGGGAATCCCTCGTGTCACAAAATAAGTATCATTAGTAATGACGTATCACTTAATTAAAGATAATAAAAAGGAATGAGTGTTACATGCTGATTGTGTATGTTGTGTGTTTGTGCTTTTACCGTTATACTTATGCATAGAATGTTAGCTAACGGTTTTATACCGCTTGTATATGCCTTGCAGGTTAGGGAGGCGATCGAGTGATCCGGCGGTAGTGGGCAGCCAGGGTTCCGTGCATTATAGGACGGGACTTTTATATTTTATTTTATGACTATTGAGACTGATGTTGGTATTTCTGGTTTTTGAGACTTGGCTGTATTGTTTTCAGAATTTGGATTCTTATTATTTCCGCTCATGTTATAAAACTCTTTGTTTTGCCTTTTTATTTGTGCCGTGTTGTAAGGTCCGATGAAGTTGTTGCCACGCTAAGGGCCGGGACCCATTGTGAGGTCCCAACTCGTAGCATTTCGAGTCCTCTAGGATCCGGGGTGTTACAATATATATATATATATATATATATATATATATATATATATATATATATATAGGGTGTGGCTCCCATGAGAACACCCCTAACGTGAGAACATGAGAACAATCGTACACCGTTGGATGTGAGTTTTAAGGGTTGAGATTTAGAGTAGATATCAAAAATAATAATAACTACAAATAATACATTAAATGATATGGCACATTCATAACAAAACTAATAATAATTACGAATCTGTTCTCATGTTCTCACGTTAGGGAGTGTTCTCATAGGATCTATACTCTCTCTCTCTATATATATATCAATGTGTGTTTGTGTGTGGACTTAGGATGTTTTGGAATATGGATTTATGTTGGATTGTAAGTTGTTTTTGGACTTGTAGTATATGTGGATTGTAGTTACCCATGATGGACTTGGTATGATATAGTGGTGGCATGACCTTTATATTGATATGAGTTGGCACATGTGTCATGATAGCAATTAGGGTATGAATCTTGTGGTATGATAGTGGACTTCTTGGAGTTGAGATGTTGGTAGTAATATGGACACAAGGCTTATATAGCCTTATATATATGCTTATTATATATAGTAGCGTATGAAAATATGGGAACTTATAGTTAAGATGATAGTATGACATCATTTCCTTGGACAACGCCGTTGAGCTTAGAAGAGTATGCATGCGAGGACGAGTCGACTCATATATCAAGTTGAGCATCACGTGTTGGCGAACACCTTGACATGTCATCGGATTCCTTTTGAGGATGCCAAAGCAACCATGAGAAGGCCATTGAAGGTATCACCGCAAGGGCGAACAAGTAGAAGGAAAACTCAAAATAACCTAAGAGAAATCGAGATGGAATCAATACCAACAAGAAAGTAACATGGAGATGTGGAGCGGTTTTGAAGAAACAATGATTGAACAGAAATGAAAGTAACTTAAGACAACCAACTTATGGTGAAGTCCAAGAGGCGTGACGATAAACGGAAGAAGCGGATTAAGTGTATAGGATTGCAAGGTGGCGATCCAATTAAGGCAAGTTTTCCCTAGACACTCCTAAGCACGGGAGTCGAGATGAAACGTATGATCAACAAATGACGAAAGGATTAAGAGTCCCGTAAGTTAAGCTTATGGAGGCACCAAAAGATAAAGTGTCAAGTTTCCTAGGATACCGGCGGGTGGACTTCTTCGGACTTACGAGAATTATGAGAAGAAGGGCGAGGTGAAGATTCACATGGTGGAATTTTCTTGGTGGAGTTGACCGTTTTCCGTTATTGTGATAAGGCTAAGAAACGCCAAGAAGAAAGAAGGGTGAGTGGAAGTTGATCCCGAGAGAATGAGGAACGCAACAATAAGCTTTCCGTTATGAAGGTGCTTGTTATGTCTAGGAAGTGTGCACGCAATAAGCCTTAAATTTATACTCGTTATAGTTTTCCTAACTCCTAGCGAACCCATAGTGTATGGGTCGTTTTGTAGCAAGGATAGTATTCCGAGGTCGAACTCGAAGACTAAGGTGAAATCGAATCAACAAGTGAGCATAGATAGTGTAGAACTAGTCTAAGAAAGAAGAAAGGAATAAAGAAACGAAGATCTCAATGTTTGTGATTTGGTTTTTAGATGATCAATCAAGATCACAATTCATGCAAGGTAATAGATCAAACTAACAACTCAAGCTAGCAAAACAAACAAGTAACACGAACTCAAATATATGATCAAAGAGAGAGAAATGGATTCTAGAGGTCAAGATTTCCGGTTATGGCATTGGACTCAAGGTTCTAAAGATTCTAGGACAAGGCTGCGGTGTTGGGAAAGGGCGTTTCACTAATGGAAGCAATTACCGGGTAGGTCTCTCACTTCACTAATCCCGCATCAAACTCCTATTACCGGGTAGGTCTCAAGGGGCTAAAGTAGGGAATTCTACACAAACCGGACTCTACTTAAGGGGGCAACCCTCTCCTTACCGGGTAAGTCTCGGAATAGGGAAGTCTCAAGCAATAATCCTAGCACACTCAATCCAATAGCAGCTTGTGAGGCTCACTACTACCTAGAATTCATCATTTTAGGTATCTAAGATCGGGAATCATCGGGTAGATCTCTTCCTTCACTTAGGTTGATAGCATTAGGCGATCCTAAGCTAAATTAAGCTTAATAAACACCAGGATTTCGACAACCTAACACTCTAACATACAGATTCATCAATTAAAGATCAACAGAGAAGAAAATCGGGTGGATCATGGAAAAATCGGCCGATTTACCTGAAGAACAGGCCGATTTTTCTTCCTGGGTTAGGTTTCGTGCATACAAATCATCCTAAACTAACATATAAGTCCATCCTATCATCACCCAAGCCATAAACATCAATCTATCACTCCAGAATCACAATAAACTAGCCAAGAATATGCATATCAAGATCCAAAATCATCATCCAAGCATACATGGTTCTCATAGATGGATGATGAAAGATAAGCAAGTAAAAACAATAAATCTCAGCTGAATCTAAGTTTTAGTAAGACTTACAACCATTCAAATGAAGTTCCAAAACGTTCCTAACAATCCTTGCTATAGTTCTTCAATCAAAGACTCCAAAAATCACTCAAAATCACTCAAAACCCCACTATCACTCTATGTTTGGTGTTCTTCTTCTTCCTTCAATTTGAGAGAGTTTTCCTCCCCTCCAAGTCTATCCCCAATGGAATGAGCTGTGAATGAGAGAATGTGGGAGAGGAGAGATTTTTTCCAGCAACAGCTTGCAGGACCACTTATATTCTCCACCAAGAGCAAGGCCGGGCAAAGAGATCGTGGGACACGTGGCTTAAGCTGTTGAAGGCCAAAAATCGACCCAGTCAGGAAAATCGGCCGATTTTCCTGAGTGATGGTCCGATTTTCTTCAACAGAGGGATGTTATGATCGTCTAGCCATGAGTTGCTCCATTGCTTGCACCAATTGGGGTCCTTGTGTCCTTTGTTGCTCCAATCATGTTCCTTTTAAGCCTTGGATGTGTACCACCATGAGGCTTGACCCTCGAATGTATCGATTAATGTCCAATAGATCCCCAAATTACCTACAAAACCGATAAAAGGTCGTGTAGACGTCTTTTTTAGAAATATTGCATGAATTGAGCGAAAACGTCATGAACTAATGTCAAACCGTTCATGAATAACGGGAAAAACTATCTAATTAAGTGCCTAAACTAACGTCATAAATCACGTTATCAAAATACCCCATACTTAAGATTTGCTCGTCCCCGAGCAAGATCCAACTATAGACTAAGAGATGACATGATTTATGTATGCAGAAAAACAACAAAATCTTTTTGGAATTGTGCTTCTAGCATTGGATCACCTTCATAGTCATGTTCATAGCAATGGACAAGCAATCATGCATGAAATGAATGAAGGTATGGAAAGACAATTATACTTAACTAGAAGTCATGCATGAGAGGTGAAAATGAAGAAGTCAAGATGATCATGAGTATGTCCAATCTAGATCACTAAGTCTTACACACATGCATTTAGGTCACAAGGACTTAGGAAAGAAGAGGCCAAGAAACGTGATGATAAGGTGGGAATTTTCTAAGGCCATGTGGTGCAAATCCGGGAAAGGAACTAAACAACCACAACTTTTACATTTATATTTCATCCACAAAGTGTATTTTTCTCCTTCTTTTCTTTTCTTTTTCACTTATTTTTGAGACAATGGCATTGGTGTACAAAAGCCGAAACCTTGGTGATTATCCGTCCTCGGTTTTTTTTTTATTTTTCGAGGTGCATCAACACAAGGCACACATACCAAAGCTCGTTAGGGCTATCGGTTTATTTGACTTTGGCAAGACACCAACACCCGATTATGTGAAGTGTGCCGAGTTACTTGTCGTTTAAACCAACGTCCCCAAACCTATATTTTTTCTACACTTTCACAACAAATTCAGCACTTCATTCACATCATTCTTTCATCAACAACTTCACCCCACACTTGCGTTTCACACACATCAACACACTAGCATGCTCCTATTCCCGGATGGGTCAAAAGAGGTAAAATTTTTCATCAATTGAGGTGCTCAAACAACATGATCAAGATGAGAAGTAGAGAAAGATGAATTGCCTTAATCACTCCTAAATAATGTGCAAGAACTAGCATGTAATTTCGACTTTCAATACTCAATTCAGTCAAGGCAAACATTTATGATCACAAATCATTCATGGGATTCAAGATAAGTACTTCAAGTCCACATATGCATTCATCTATTCAACACATAAGGCCGTCCATAGCCAATTCACGAGACAATTTCATCAAAAGGGTCATTCCCAAGTTTTAGAAGCACTAAAATTTTTAAAATTTTCTGATTTTTTTTTGGATTTTTCGAAATATGTATGTACAATGCAAGACAAAATGAAACATGTGACAAAATTAAACTATCCTAGATGCTAATCATGCAAGTGATCATGAAAACCCCACCCCATACTTAGAAACACATTGTCCCTAATGTGTAAACTAAATAAACAAGTGAAAGAGAGTCCTCACAATGTAAAATTGGTGATGCTTTGGTATTTCGGTTCACATTGAATGATGATGGTGGATGATCAATCAAGGATGGTAGAGAGCTCTCGATGTTCATTATGGTGTCGGAACCCGCACTTGGCATCGCAAGCCGTCCAAGTTCCACGTCCGCTCCACCCATGCTTGATTGGAGATCATCACTTTCCTTTACAGAAGGAGAAATCGGACCAGTTGCCCAGGAAATCGGCCGATCTGGCTGAAGAATAGGCCGATTTTCCTGGGTGTTTTCTTCCTCGTCCATGTGCTTGGATCTTGTACCTTCAACAGTTCCATGAGGTTTTCATATGACCTCCAACATCTCATCACACATGACAATCAACAAGATCTAGCACCCAAAAACACAAAAGAAAAACAAAGCACACCAAGAGTAAGATCAAACAAAAGCAAGAAAAACAAAAAGGAAAAATATGTACCAATGGGTTGCCTCCCATTAAGCGCTTCTTTAAGGTCATTAGCTTGACCAAATTCAGGAGCGTTTCATCCAAGGTGAAGTGGAGCAATCACTTCCACCGGGGCTTCCGGGATGTACTTCTTCAAGCGGTGCCCATTCACCTTAAAGTTACCACAATGATCTTCTCCTATCTCCACCGCTCCATGAGGAAAGACCTTCTTCACAACATAGGGACCCGTCCATCTTGACTTGAGCTTTCCGGGGAAAAGCCGCAGCCTCGAGTTGAAAAGAAGTACCAAGTCACCCTCACTCAACTCTTTTGGGATGAGGCGCTTGTCATGCCAACGCTTGGTCCTCTCCTTGTAAATCCGGGCATTCTCATAAGCATCCAACCGGATCTCTTCAAGGGCGTTCATGTCTAGCAACCGCTTCTCACCGGCCTCCTTGAGGTCAAAATTTAGCCACCTTATGGCCCAATATGCTCTATGCTCCATCTCCACCGGAAGGTGGCAAGACTTGCCATAGACTAACTTGTAAGGAGTGGTGCCAATTGGTGTCTTGAAAGCGGTTCTATAAGCCCACAAGGCATCATCGAGCTTCATAGCCTAATCCTTTCTTGTTCGAGAAACCGTCTTCTCAAGGATCCCTTTTATCTCCCGGTTGGAGATCTCCACTTGGCCACTAGTTTGGGGATGGTAAGGTGTTGCCACCTTATGAGTCACCCCATACTTAGCCAAAAGTGCTCCAAAGTTCCTATTAGTGAAGTGCTTCCCTCCATCACTTATGATCACCCTTGGTGTTCCAAACCTAGGAAAGATCACTCGGTTGAAGAACCACACCACCACCTTGGCATCATTTGTGGGAGAGGCGATTGCCTCCACCCATCTCGAAACATAATCTACCGCCAATAGGATGTAGAGGTTGCCACATGAAGAAGGGAATGGTCCCAAGAAGTCCACACCACATACATCAAATATCTCCACCTCTTGTATGTTGTTCAAGGGCATCTCATTCCTCCTCGAGATGTTGCCCGTCCTTTGGCAAGCATCACAAGCTACCACAAATTTTTGCACATCCTTGAACAAACTTGGCCAAAAGAAGCCCGATTGCAACACCTTAGCACATGTCTTGTGTGAGCTAGCATGCCCTCCACATGGCAAGGAATGACAATGGCGGATCACACTCTCCACCTCATCCTCCGGTATGCATCTTCTAAACACTCCATCCGGCCCTCTCTTGAACAAAAGTGGTTCACTCCAATAGTAGTGCCTCACATCTTTGAAGAACTTCTTTCTTTGGGCATACGTCAAACTGGGAGGCACTTCCTCACACACAAGATAGTTCACAATGTCGGCATACCATGGCTCACTTCCTCTAGACACTTGGAACAAGCACTCCTCCACCATTTGCAATTGCTCATCCCGGAATGAGTCATCAATCGAGATGTCATCTCTCTCAAGCTCTAATGGTGGGAGTCTACTAAGGTGATCCGCCACTGAATTTTCGGACCCTTTCTTGTCCCGGATCTTCAAATCAAATTCTTGAAGAAGAAGGATCCACCGAATCAACCTAGGCTTGGCATCCTTCTTTGTAAGGAGATAGCGGATCGCAACATGATCCGTATAAACAATGACCTTCGCTCCAATAAGGTATGACCGAAACTTCTCAAAGGCATAAATCACCACTAGCAACTCTTTCTCGGTTGTGGCATAGTTAAGTTGGGCATCATCTAGCGTCTTGCTAGCATAATAGATGGCATGTGTACGCCCATCTTTCCTTTGTCCTAAACAGCCCCAACGGCTACATCACTTGCATCACACAAGATCTCAAACGGTAGACTCCAATCCGGAGGTTGCATGATAGGTGCGGAGATCAAGGCGTTCTTTAACCTACAAAAAGCCTCAAGGCAATCCTTGGAGAAAACAAACTCAACATCTTTCATTAGTAGGTTAGTAAGAGGCTTAGAAATTTTTGAGAAGTCTTTAATAAACCTCCGGTAAAAACCGGCATGCCCTAAGAAACTCCTTACCCCTTTCACCGAGGTAGGTGGTGGCAACTTCTCTATCGTTTCAATCTTGGCCCTATCAACCTCAATGCCACGGTTAGACACCAAGTGTCCTAACACAATACCTTCACTTACCATGAAGTGGCATTTTTCCCAATTTAAGACAAGATTTGTCTCCTCACATCTTTTAAGTACTAATGACAAGTTAGCCAAGCAATTATCAAAGGAAGAACCATAAACAGAAAAATCATCCATAAACACTTCCATGATATTTTCAATGTATTCCGAAAAGATAGCCATCATACACCTTTGGAAGGTGGCGGGTGCATTACACAACCCAAATGGCATTCTCCTATATGCAAAAGTACCCCATGGACATGTAAATGTGGTTTTCTCTTGGTCATCGGGGTGGATAGGGATTTGGAAGAATCCACTATAGCCATCTAAATAGCAAAAATGAGAATGTTGAGCTAATCTCTCTAGCATTTGGTCAATAAAGGGAAGGGAGAAGTGATCTTTCGTAGAGGCCATGTTAAGCTTCCTATAGTCAATACACATCCTCCACCCCGTAACCGTCCTAGTCGGGATTAGTTCATTGTTCTCATTGGTCACTACGGTCATCCCACCCTTCTTAGGAACCACATGAACGGGACTAACCCACTTACTATCCGAGATAGGGTAGATAATTCCCGCATCTAGCAACTTAATGATCTCTTTCTTGACTACCTCTTTCATTATAGGATTCAATCTTCTTTGATGTTCAATAGAGGGTTTATGGTTATCTTCCATCATTATCTTATGCATGCACAAAGAGGGCTTAATCCCAACAAGGTCATCAATGGTGTATCCTATTGCCTTTCTATGCAGTTTCAATTCATTCAACAATCTATTAAGCTCATCATCATTCAAAGATGCATTCACAATCACCGGATAAGTAGAATTTGAACCAAGGAAAGCATACTTTAAATGAGAAGGAAGAGGTTTAAGATCAAGTTGAGGAGGACCTTTTTCGGTTGGAGACGATCCATACAATGCAGGTAGAGATGATTGCAAAGTCATGGAAGCCTCCCCTAAGTCCCTTGATGATTGCTCACAATCAATTGGTTGATGCTGAAAAGACTCAGGAAAATCGGCCGATTTTCCTGAGGGTAGGTCGATCTGAGTTTCTGTATTTGCAGAACTGGACGAAACTTCAGTATAAGTCCAAAAATCGGCCGATCTGGCCCCCCAGTCCGATTTTTCTAGGTGATTTTCTCTTCCTTTAGGACTTCAAATCCAACACTTGATAGCTCGTCCAATGCATTCAAGGCCTTGATTATTTCATTGCTACTCTCCTCAACTCCTTCCTCCATCAAGCTTGAGCTAAGAACCTTCTCAAGTGGATCCTTGAGCAAGATTGAGCTCACAACCTTTCTAGACTCCTCTTCTTCAACAATGTTGAAGACATCTTCACCTAGGGCTGGCCCTTTCATCATTGTGGACAGCTTGAACTTGATGTTCTCTTCTCCAATGTTGAAGGAGAGAGTCCCATTCTTGCAATCTACTAGACATCCGGAAGTAGCTAGGAAAGGTCTCCCCAAGATGATAGGAACTGGATAGTCCGCCGGGATGTCCAAAACAACGAAGTCTATGGGCACATAGAACTTCCCTAGTTGCACCGGAATGTCTTCCAAGATTCCAACCGGATGAGTGATTGAGCGGTCCGCCATGTAAGGGGTCATCTTGACCGGCTTTGGCTCTCCTAGCCCAACCTTGTTGCAAAGTGCAAGCGGGATGATGCTTACACTTGCCCCAAGATCACATAGGGCGTCATACTTCACTTCTCCTACTCCGATTGGCACGCAAAAGGATCCCGGATCTCTTAGCTTAGGAGGAATCTCCTCCTTCATCGTTTGAATCAACTCCGAGGATCTCTTTGTCATTCTTATTTACCCATACTCCTCCAACTTCCTTTTGTTGGAGAGTATTTCCTTCAAGAACTTGCCATACGCCGGCATACCTAAGATAGCATCCATGAATGGAATGTTAATATGCTATTTAGACATAAGTTCAAGAAATTTACCAAAGTGATTGTCCAAGCGAGCTCTTGCTCGTGATTGTGGGAACGGTAGTGGTGGCTTGTATGGAGGTGGTGCCACATATGTTGGCTCAACATCCTTGCTCTTGCCTCCATCTTCTTGCAATGGCTCTTCTTCAGTCACCACTTGCTTCCCTTTGTCATTTCCCTTAGGTAAGGGATCCTTCATGCTTAACCCACTCCTTGTTGTAATAGCCAACACTTGGCCTCTTGGGTTATCTTCGGTTCTTCCGGGAAGCTTTCCCGGATCTCTATGAGCTTCACCCGTTTTTTGGAATACTTGTGCTTCCAACACCTTTTGAGCTTTAGAAATGGAAGTCACCGTGCTCTCAAGACCACTCAACCTTCCAAGAAATTGTTCAAACATCATTTCGGTTCTATCCTTTGGAGGTTGAGTAAATCCGGGTGGAGGTTCTTGTGAAGCTTTTGGTGGTGGAGTTGTGCTTGTGGAGACGGGAGGGTTCAAGGCTCCATCCGGGTTAGAAAAAGAAAAACCGGGATGGTTGTGGTTAGGCCGGTAATTGTTGAATTGCCGGTTGTTGTTGAAGTTCCTTGGGCCTTGATAGTTGTTGTAATTGCCCCTTCCCATGTAATTCACATCCTCCTCCTTGGAAGACAAGTTTGCTTGCGCTTGCACTTGAGGGGTTGCTTGGTTCTTCAAAGTTGTAGCACACAACTCCCTCAAAGACTTTAGCTCGTTGTTGATGGCGTCAAGCTTGAAATTACTCATGGTGACTTCACTCACCTCATATGCTCCCGCCTTTCTCCCTTCACTCTTCCAATGGGAGTATTTCTCAATCACTAGAGCTTGTTTCTCTACAAACTCCCAAGCTTCATCCTCATGCTTTTCCATGAAAGTTCCACCGGAAAGAGATTGGAGCTTGAATTGACTATCTTCATCAAGTCCTTTGAAGTAGATCTCTAATAGCTCAATCTTTGGTATACCATGGTGTGGACAATCTAGGAGAAGATCTTTGAACCTCTCCCAAGACTTGAACAAACTCTCTCTATCCTTCATCACGAAGGCATTGATCTTCCATCTTAACTCGGTAGTCTTGGAAGGTGGGAAGAACTTAGTCAAAAACTCGGTTGTCATCTCCTCCCAAGTACCAACTCGCCCTTGTGGAATAGATTGATACCAAGCTAAGGCCTTGTCCTTAAGTGAGAAGGAGAAAGCCCTAAGCTTATGGTTGTTGCTCTCCAATCTAGGCGGTCTAAGAGTCTCCATCAAAATCTCATAGTTCATCAAGTGTTGATGAGGAGACTCTCCTTCCATCCCTCCAAATTGATTATGCCGGATCATTTGTAGAACTTGAGGGCGGAGCTCGTAATCATGGGCTGCGGGATCTCCTAAGTTCACACCCGGACGGTGTGCTCTTTGTGCCGGATCCATACGTTGTCCTAACGTTTATGGCTCTTCCATAGCAATGGGCACAACCTGAATATTAACCACCGGCTGCGGTTGTGGTGGAGGTGGAGGAGGTTGTTCACGGTTATGCTCTCTTTGAACAAGAGCTTGTCTAATCTCCTCAATCTCCCTCCTAGTTGCCTCTTGCCTCTCATTGGCAAGTCTCCTTTCATTCTCCAAAGCTTCATCCCTTATCCTAATTTGCTCTAAAGCCTCATCCAAATCAGCTTGGAGGTCTCTTCCGGCCATCTCTTTTCCTTTTTTAATGCTCTTGGATCTAGATCTAAGGGTTTTCTCCGGTTCGGGATCGAATGGAGCTAAATCCTTGCCACGAGATCTTCGCATACACCTAAAGAGTGAGAGATGTCCTGAAAAGCAAAGACACAAACCAAAAGAGATCAAAAGCAACAAGAAAGATCTGCACTATAAACAATCACAAAAATGACTCGATCTAGACCTAGTCCCCGGCAACGGCGCCAAAAACTTGTTACGTCTAGGAAGTGTGCACGCAATAAGCCTTAAATTTATACTCGTTATATTTTTCCTAACTCCTAGTGATCCCACAGTGAATGGGTCGTTTTGTAGCAAGGATAGTATTCCGAGGTCGAACTCGAAGACTAAGGTGAAATCGAATCAACAAGTGAGCATAGATAGTGTAGAACTAGTCTAAGAAAGAAGAAAGGAATAAAGAAACGAAGATCTCAATGTTTTTGATTTGGTTTTTAGATGATCAATCAAGATCACAATTCATGCAAGGTAATAGATCAAACTAACAACTCAAGCTAGCAAAACAAACAAGTAACACGAACTCAAATATGTGATCAAAGAGAGAGAAATGGATTCTAGAGGTCAAGATTTCCGGTTATGGCATTGGACTCAAGGTTCTAAAGATTCTAGGACAAGGCTGCGGTGTTGGGAAAGGGCGTTTCACTAATGGAAGCAATTACCGGGTAGGTCTCTCACTTCACTAATCCCGCATCAAACTCCTATTACCGGGTAGGTCTCAAGGGGCTAAAGTAGGGAATTCTACACAAACCGGACTCACTTAAGGGGGCAACCCTCTCCTTACCGGGTAAGTCTCGGAATAGGGAAGTCTCAAGCAATAATCCTAGCACACTCAATCTAATAGCGGCTTGTGAGGCTCATTACTACCTAGAATTCATCATTTTAGGTATCTAAGATCGGGAATCATCGGGTAGATCTCTTCCTTCACTTAGGTTGATAGCATTAGGTGATCCTAAGCTACATTAAGCTTAATAAACACTAAGATTTCAACAACCTAACACTCTAACATACAGATTCATCAATTAAAGATCAACAGAGAAGAAAATCGGGTGGATCATGGAAAAATCGGCCGATTTACCTGAAGAACAGGCCGATTTTTCTTCCTGGGTTAGGTTTTGTGCATACAAATCATCCTAAACTAACATATAAGTCCATCCTATCATCACCCAAGCCATAACCATCAATCCATCACTCCAGAATCACAATAAACTAGCCAAGAATATGCATATCAAGATCCAAAATCATCATCCAAGCATACATGGTTCTCATAGATGGATGATGAAAGATAAGCAAGTAAAAACAATAAATCTCAGCTGAATCTAAGTTTTAGTAAGACTTACAACCCTTCAAATGAAGTTCCAAAACGTTCCTAACAATCCTTGCTATAGTTCTTCAATCAAAAACTCCAAAAATCACTCAAAATCACTCAAAACCCCACTATCACCCTATGTTTGGTGTTCTTCTTCTTCCTTCAATTTGAGAGAGTTTTCCTCGCCTCCAAGTCTATCCCTAATGGAATGAGCTGTGAATGAGAGAATGTGGGAGAGGAGAGATTTTTTCCAGCAACAGCTTGCAGGACCACTTATATTCTCCACCAAGAGCAAGGTCGGGCAAAGAGATCGTGGGACACGTGGCTTAAGCTGTTGAAGGCCAAAAATCGACCCAGTCAGGAAAATCGGCCGATTTTCCTGAGTGATGGTCCGATTTTCTTCAACAGAGGGATGTTATGATCGTCTAGCCATGAGTTGCTCCATTGCTTGCACCAATTGGGGTCCTTGTGTCCTTTGTTGCTCCAATCATGTTCCTTTTAAGCCTTGGATGTGTACCACCATGAGGCTTGACCCTCGAATGTATCGATTAATGTCCAATAGATCCCCTAATTACCTATAAAACCGATAAAAGGTCGTGTAGACGTCTTTTCTAGAAATATTGCATGAATTGAGTGAAAACGTCATGAACTAATGTCAAACCGTGCATGAATAACGGGAAAAACTATCTAATTAAGTGCCTAAACTAACGTCATAAATCACGCTATCAGTGCTTTTGAAGGACACCATGAGAGATTGGTTAAGCTTATGAAAGTGAGTCATATGACCCAACAAGGTCAAGAAGCACGTAGTTTTCTAAGAAAGAAGAAGGAGTCTAATAGTATAGACTGATTTAGTGGAGTTAAGGTAAGAGTACCTGAGAAGGGTAGCCTTCGTACTTATGATAACATGAAAATTTAGGAAGGAAGTTAGTTGATGACCTCAACGAGGTCAGCTATAAAGTGACGGTGGCAATCAAGAACGCACATATGCGGGATTGCCTAATGATGAGTACAGATAGGAAAAGTAAACAAGGTTGTGGGATCATAGCGGATCGGTGACCGGAGTTGGTGTATGCCCGGCGGTTCAATGCCAATGGTAAGAAGGTGTATCAACTAAGGCGCTTGTGTCTTGGTCATATAACGTGAAGAGGTTAAAGCAAGTAACTATAATTAGACCTCCCAGGGAGGGATTGTAACGACCTTACGTGACCTTTTGTGGTCATGGGATTGACATGTGAGAGAACGGTGTGGATTTGGACCTTTAAGGTTTGAGCATGGTTAAGAGGACTAGTGGTTTGAGAGGAAGGTGAGATTTTCATTGTGCTTTACGCAAATGGCCATGTAAAGAAAGAAGATGCATGATACTTTCTTTCTTACGAAACGGGTGATACGTGTTTGCGAATAAGAGATGAGTCAAGTTTCATTACTCACACGAAGGAGTCATGTGGCTATGGTGTGGAATTGAGGACGGAGATTATGGTAACGTTGTGAGCCTTAAGAGTAAGGTGGTAGTACTTGAGAATTGATGAGTTGGAGGTTTCAGTGGTTTTAAAGGGGGAATTTCTTATGGTTTTCCCCACAGGGTATTCTGGAACGGTTTTTGAGGAAAGGTACGAGGTGGAAAGGTTGTACTTCGATTATCGAGAGATGGGTATGATTAACGACAACTAAATGTATCTTCTTCGTAGAGAGGGGCTAGTTAAGACTAAGTTGCATACGATTGCTATGTTTTATAAGATCGACTTAAAGTCGAGATGCCACCAACTTTGGGTGGTGAGAAGAAAGGACCTTCGTAAGGCGGCATTTAGGGCCGATAGGGTCACTACTACTGTAGTGCAGCCATTGGGGATCACGATTGCGATTGATGAGTTAGAGTTTGTATAGATGAGTACCCATCGGATTTCTGAATCGGGTTGCGATGAAGTCGCACAATTTGTGGTGTTTCAGGTGGATGCAGAGTGGACCCTAACCTGAGGATTGTAATGGTGTTTATTGATGCATGAGTTGCACGAATGATTCTTTATGTTCTTATGTTTGAAGATGTGTTGTTGCACTCGTGGAATTAAGAGGAACAAGTTGGCCATGGGCGACAATGATACGGGTTATGTAGGACAAGAGGATAAGCAGAGTTGTCTAAGCAAGCTAGGACGTCCGAGGTGACTTCCTAGGGATACAACGATTTTTGATAATATCAAGTTGATCCAATGAGGACATACCCCCAAGGTATGTAGAGGAGCTATGCAACCTATAAGTTGGTGGACCATAACCGCCGAGTGGCGGGATGATTTTGACACTTCCTCCTTTCCGAGGGAATCGATTAGATCGCGGGGACCGAGACGTGTCCATGGAGCTTCATTAGAAGCGGCAGAGGTGAGTGACCCATTCCAATTTCTTTGACACAAACATTGAGTCATGGGGACTATATGTCATGATGAATACGTCCAAGTGGGGCTTGGGATACGCGCGAAGCAACGAGAGAGGTTGATGACATGAATTATGTATCATCATATTCATGCATATTATAGAAGATTGTCTCAGTTTACCTTGCATTTAGAGAGATTTTGTGTGCCTTTTATGTTCTATTCAATCTTTTGTCGGAAATAGAGGTCTACACGAGTTTTTGATGAATTATAGGTAAATGGAGTGGAATTGGAAGCAAAAGCGGAGCAAGGAGCATCTAGGGATGTTAAGGAAGCTAAAGGAATCTTAAAGGAGTCATAAAGAGATAAGGAATTGCAAAGGAGAAGCATAGAAGACGAGCCAAGAGAAGAGCACTTTCTGTTGAAGAAAATCGTGCCAAGATGCATATAAATCGGACGATTTTCTCCCCTAGAAATCGAACGGTTTTGTGTATAAATCGACTGGGTCGATTTCTTCTGTTTTTCGGCCAAATGGAAAGACGACACAAAGCCCAATTCTTTTGGGCTAGAGGAGAGTTTTTCCAAACGGCCCACTTGCAAGAAACTATAGAGGAGAACCCTAGGAACAAAAACGAGTAGGCCGCAGCGGGAAATCTTTACACGTTTAGGAGAATTCAGAGATTCTTGGAGAAAGATTGAAGGACTCTTTGCCGGGAAGCTAATCTTGATTCTAGTTGTGAGATTTCTTTGTCCATTGAAGTGATTGTTGTTTTTGAACACGAATTTGAGTTACTAAAGAGATACATTAATTTGTTTTGACAATCGTTTACAGATTTGAAGGTTATTGGATTTTTTATTCAAGATTCGGTTTCTTTGCGATATTTCTCTCAATATTTAATTTGATTCGATTTTGAAAATGGTTGGCTAAAACCTTTGTGATTCTGGGGAGAATAGTTGATGATTAAGGCTTAGATGATGATAGACTGAACTCATTCAAACATTAGGACCCTGAGAGTTTAGATTTTAGTTTTGCGACAACAGGAAAATCGGACTGTTCTTGAGTAAATCGGCCGATTTTCTTATGAACAGCCCGATTTATTCCTCTAACGAACCTTAATTGAATCAATCTTTAACCAAAACTAATCCTTGCCTAAATCCCAATCTTGATTAACCTTTTTACCCTCTAATTGAATGTATGAAGACACTTCAAACCTGATTCTACATTTAATAGATTAAGATTTCAAGATTTGGGTAATAAAGAGACTCAACATCCTTTATTAAGTTTTTAATTGTGCTTGCTATTCTTTACTTTGGAGAGTCATATCCTGCAGTTTTAGATAGTTAGTTTGAACATAATTCTTGTCTTTAGATCTTTCTATATTGCAGCCTCAACAACCCTTATAGAGAGAACCTTTAGATTAGTCATATAGGTTTCGGAACTTCACTGTACGAATCCTACCCTTGAACAATTAATCTTGGCAATATAAACTTTGTCCTATATCTATAGAAGTGTCTTGAATCGAAAGCCGAAATCGGATACTTGAATCCTTGGAATCATTTCCCCCTTATTTGATCACAAAAGCTTTTCACACTTTTTGCTAGATAATTGAAATCGGAATTATTCTCACCAAATCCCTGAGTTCGACTCTGGAATTCTTACCTTACTACAACTGATCCGTACACTGCGGGTTCGCTTTGCTTTGAGTTCTAGATATAAATTTAAGACTTTGATGCACACACCTTTTGGGCGAACAAGTTTTTGGCGCCGTTGCCGGGGATTTGGTCTAGAACAAATTCGGTTTTCGGTTGTCTAGCTTGAGAGCTCTTGCTCTTGTGATTTAATTTGTCTACTTGAGTGATCTTTGCAGGTTCTTTGGGTATATGCGAAAGACTAGATCCACTAAAGATCTAGTTCCTTTCGATCCCGAATTGGAGAGAACTTTGAGGAGAAAGTTGAAGGAAAAGAAAATGGTCGAGAACGACGAGAGAAACTACCAAGCTGAACTGAACGAAGCTCAACGCCAACTCCAGTTGAGTGAGAAAGCACGAAAAGATGCTGAAATAAGTCATCAATTTCAGATTGATGAACTAAGAGCTATGATGTTGGACATGAAGTTGGAGTTGAACGAATCCAGGAAGAAGAAGAAAGTCAAGACACCAACTAAATCCATTCGAAATGACTCATCCGATGATGAAGAGATAGATCCGGACATGCCGGAACTTGAGGAGATCGATCCACTACTTCGTCCTATTCGAAACACCCCAAAACCAAGGGTTGTTCCTCGCCTCCCAACTAGGAACGTGAGAGCTGTTAATGACGATGATAGACCCCGAACTTTGGGGCAACGGATGGATCCAATTCAGCAACCGCGCCGTCTAGGTGTGGATTTCGGAGCTGAAGACATCCAAGAGTTTAGCTTCTCACCACAAGTCATCACCATGGTTCGCCAAAGTCAATATGGCGGAGCAAGTACTGAATCTCCAAACCAGCACTTGCAGAATTTTGAGATTCTCATGGAGACTATGAAGCCGAAGAAGGCTACTACAAGCAATTACAAGATCAAACCGTTCTTCTTTTCTTTGAAGGACAAGGCTCTAGCTTGGTACCAAACACTTCCAACTGCAAAGTTAGCTACATGGGAGGAGTTATCTTCGGAATTCCTCACCAAATTCTTTCCGCCATCCAAAACGGCGGAATTGAGAGGTAAAATAAATGCTTTTTCTATGAAACCTAATGAAAGCTTGTTTCAATCTTGGGAAAGGTTTCAAGATCTCTTGTTGGATTGCCCACACCATGGCATTTCCAAGTTGTAATTATTGGAGATCTACTACAAAGGATTGGATGTGGAAACACAATTCAACCTTCAATCTCTCTCTTGTGGCACATTCATGGATATGAGAGAGGATGATGCTTGGGACTTCATTGAGAAGCAAGCCCAAGTGATTGAGAAGTATTCCCACCGGAAGGTGGACTCAAATAGCCGGAATCAAAGCGATTCTGGAGCCAAGTTGAACCAAGCTGCTCAAACACAAATATTTTCCCTCAACAATGAGATCAAAGAGTTGAAGGAAGTGCTCAAAACAAGTCTTCAAAAGACTAAGGAGCAAGAAGCCAACTACATGGGGAGGGACAATAACCAAAGGAATGATAACCGGAACTCCAATTGGAATAACAACAACAACAATAACAACCGGAATTCCAATTGGAACAACAACAATAGGAACTCAAATAACAACAATTGGAGGTTAAATCAGCAAAGTCCAGGTAATCCTTACTCTCATGCTGAAAAGGCTCTAACACCTCCATCTTCTTCTACTCCTTTAACAAGCTAGGGACAATCAAGCGGATCAAGCAAACCCGATCCCATGCTAGAGACGATCCTAGGCAAGCTACAAGGATTGGAGGGTTATATAACTTCGGTTGACAAAGCTCACAAAGCTTTAGAAAACCAAGTATTTAACAAGGCCGGAGAAGTTCCAAGAGACCAAGGGAAACTTCCCGGGAAGACGGAAGATAACCCAAAGGGGAGGGTTATGGCAATAACTACTAGGAGTGGCAAGACAACTACCGACCCTCAACCTAAAGTAGTCGAGACCACCACTAATGAAGGAGAGGCAAAAGAGAAGGAAGAAGTTTATGTTCCTCCTCCCGCTTACAAACCACCTCTACCTTTCCATCAATCTAGAGCGCGTGCACGCCTAGATAAACATTTTGGTAAGTTTGTTGAACTTATGAGTAAGCTGCATATTAATATACCTTTTATGGATGCGATTTTAGGTATGCCGGCTTACGGGAAATTCCTCAAGGAGATCCTCTCTAACAAGAGGAAATTGGAAGACATAGGAGAAGTCAAGATGAGTATGGAGTCATCCGAACTCATCAAGACTATGACGGAGAATATGCCACCCAAACTCCGCGATCCAGGATCTTTTTGCATACCCATCACTTTGGGAGAAGCTACCTATGATGCACTTTGTGACCTTGGAGCGAGTGTGAGTATCATACCTCTTGCTCTATGCAAAGCAGTTGGTCTAGGAGAGCCTAGACCGGTGAAGATAACACTCTACATGGCTGATCGTTCCACCACTAAGCCGGTGGGGATATTAGAAGGCATTCCGGTAAAGCTCGGTATGTTTTACATACCAATAGATTTTGTCGTTCTTGACATCCCTGCAGATTATCCGGTTTCCATCATCCTTGGGAGACCATTCCTTGCAACATCCGGATGCATGGTAGACTGCAAGAATGGCCAGCTGTCATTCCATATTGGTGAAGAAAAGATAGAATTCATACTCTCTTCCTTAATCAAGGAGCCCGCCTTAAAAGACGATGCTTTTGAAATTTTTGATGAAGAAGAGTCTAGAGAGGTGGTAAGTTCAATCTTGATGAAAGACCCTCTTCAAAAGGTTATTAGTATGAGTATCATGGAGGAAGGAGTGGAATTTGATTGCAATGAGGATGTAAAAGCATTGAATGATGTGGAGGAAGAACAAGGAACGAGCATTAAAGAACTAGAATTAACTCCGAAAACTGTGAAGAAAATCGACCTGCAGGAAACAAATCGTCCGATTTGTGAAAAGGCAACACGATTTTTTTCAACAGAAAGAAAAATCGACCCGACTAAACTAAATCATCCGATCTGTGAAGAGGTAACCCGATTTTTTTGACAGAAAGAAAAATCGTGCCCCAAATCGACCGATTTATTTCAAGAGAGGTCGATCCAGTGGGAAATTTTCTGGATTCTCCAAACATCTCCGCAACTGCTCTCGAATCTAATGATGAAGTACCCCCACCTCTAGAGGCCTCTTCCACAACACTCGAAGGCCAAGATTCACCATCAATCAAGGTACCCCCATCATTAGAATTGAAGCCACTCCCCACGCACTTAAGGTACGCATTCCTTGGCACTAATTCCACATATCCAGTCATAGTCAATGCGAATTTGAATGATGCTGAATTAGAGAAACTTATGCATGTTTTGAAACAACATAGAAGGGCATTAGGCTATACTATTGATGATTTAGTAGGAATAAAGCCTTCTCTATGTATGCACAAAATTCTAATGGAAGAGGATTACAAACCTTCACGCCAACCTCAAAGACGGTTAAACCCGGCAATGAAAGTGGTCGTGAAGAAAGAAATCCTTAAACTACTTGATGCAGGTATCATCTTCCCTATTTCTGATAGCAAATGGGTGAGTCCAGTACAAGTAGTACCCAATAAAGGAGGCATTACCGTTGTTGCCAACAAGAACAACGAACTTATCCCCACACGGACAGTTACAGGGTGGCGAATGTGCATCGACTACCGCAAACTAAACGTGGCTACAAGGAAGGACCACTTCCCCCTTCCTTTTATCGATCAAATGTTGGAAAGGTTAGCCCAACATTCTTACTTTTGTTATCTAGATGGATATAGCGGTTTCTTTCAGATTCCAATTCATCCGGATGATCAAGAGAAGACGACTTTCACGTGCCCATGGGGTACGTTTGCTTATAGAAGGATGCCATTCGGCCTATGCAACGCTCCAGCCACCTTCCAAAGGTGTATGATGGCAATCTTCTCCGAGTACGTAGAGAATATCATGGAAGTCTTCATGGACGATTTTTCGGTATATGGTTCTTCCTTTGATAACTGTCTCTATAACCTTTCGCTAGTTCTTAAGAGGTGTGAGGACACTAACTTAGTCTTAAACTGGGAAAAGTGTCATTTCATGGTCACCGAAGGGATTGTGTTAGGTCATCTAGTGTCACAAAGGGGAATAGAAGTTGATAGAGCAAAGATAGAAACCATTGAGAAGTTACCCCCCCCCCCCCCCCCCTTCTTCGGTGAAAGGAATTAGAAGTTTTTTAGGGCATGCAGGCTTCTATAGGAGATTCATAAAGGATTTTTCTAAGATTTCAAAACCCTTGACTAATCTTTTGATGAAAGACGCAACTTTCGAATTTTCGAAAGATTGTTTAGATGCTTTTTGCAGGATCAAAGAAGCTTTGATTTCAGCACCAATCATTCAACCACCCGATTGGACTCTTCCTTTCGAGGTCATGTGCGACGCAAGCGACGTCGCTATAGGAGGCGTACTTGGACAGAAGAAAGATGGTCGCACTCATGCCATCTACTATGCTAGCAAAACGCTAGACGAGGCTCAATATAATTATGCAACTACAGAAAAGGAACTTTTAGCCGTAGTATATGCTTTTGAGAAATTTCGTTCCTATCTTGTAGGTGCAAAGGTGATAGTCTATACGGACCATTCCGCAATCCGATACCTCTTCACGAAGAAGGACGCGAAGCCAAGGCTTCTAAGATGGATCTTACTCTTACAAGAGTTCGATTTAGAGATTCGAGATAAGAAAGGATCGGAAAACTCCGTTGCCGATCATCTTAGTCGTCTCCCAAAACTCACCGACGAGACGGATGAACTTCCCATAGACGACTCATTCCCTGACGAACAGCTACACGAGATTGAAGAGTGTCTTCAACACATCTCACAAGGTAATGATCCATGGTTCGCTGACATTGTGAATTACCTTGTTTGTCAGGAGATTCCACCCGGACTTTCATATGCTCAAAAGAAGAAATTCTTTAGTGACGTCCGGCAATTCTACTGGAACGAACCTCTTCTATTCAAAAGAGGTCCCGATGGCATTTACAAGAGATGTATCCCCGAAGATGAGGTGGATAGCGTCATCCGCCATTGCCATTCTCTACCATGTGGCGGACATGCTAGTTCCCACAAGACTTGTGCTAAGGTACTTCGTTCCGGCTTCTATTGGCCTACACTTTTCAAAGATGTGCAAAAGTTTGTTGTTGCTTGTGATGCTTGTCAAAGGACAGGTAATATATCAAGAAGGAATGAGATGCCTCTCAACAACATACAAGAAGTAGAGATCTTTGATGTATGGGGCATCGATTTTATGGGACCTTTCCCATCTTCATGCGGTAACCAATATATACTTCTTGCCGTAGACTATGTCTCAAGATGGGTAGAGGCAATCGCTTCTCCTACTAATGATGCAATGGTAGTGGTGAATTTCTTTAATAGAACAATCTTCCCAAGGTTCGGAACTCCCCGAACCATCATTAGTGACGGAGGAACGCATTTCACAGTCCGTCGATTCGAGACTCTATTGGCTAAGTATGGGGTGACCCATAAGATAGGTACACCTTACCATCCGCAAACCAGCGGACAAGTCGAAATATCCAATAGAGAGATCAAGGGAATTTTAGAGAAAACCGTCTCTAAAACAAGAAAAGATTGGTCAATGAAGCTTGACGATGCACTATGGGCGTACAGGACAGCCTTCAAGACACCAATAGGTATGACTCCCTATAACCTTGTCTATGGTAAATCCTGTCATCTTCCTGTAGAGCTAGAGCATAAAGCTTATTGGGCTATCAAGTGGCTCAATTTTGACATGAAAGAAGCCGGAGAGAAGCAGCTCTTAGACATCAATGAGCTAGATGAGATCCGGCTAAATGCGTACGAGAACGCAAAAATCTATAAGGAACGGACAAAGCGTTGGCATGATAAGCACATCATTCCAAAGGAATTGAAGGAGGGAGACAAAGTCCTTCTATTCAACTCAAGGCTTCGTCTATTTCCACGTAAGCTTAAATCCCGTTGGACAGGACCTTATGTAATTAAACGAGTTTTCCCCCATGGTGCAGTTGAAGTATGGGGTGAACAAAGCGGAAGTTTCAAGGTTAATGGCCAACGATTGAAGAAATACACACCGGAAGCTCCGGTCGAGGAGATAGCTCCTATCCTCCTCCATTGAACACAAACCATACACCGTCTAGCTAAAGACGATAAATTAAGCGCTTCTTGGGAGGCAACCCATGATAGTATAGTTTTTCATCCTTTCATCACTTAGTTAGAATAGATTAGTTGTTTTGCTTCTTTATTTTCGTTTTTATTTGTTCCTCGATGCACTCTTGGTTTGTCGTGTCATTAATCGCAGGAAATTAGGTTCAAACTAAGAGATCCATGGAGAAAGGGAGCACAAATCAGTAAATCTTCATGATCCATGAGGAATAAGGAAGGAAATCGAGATACAGCAAGTAAATCATCCGATTCAGGAGCAGAGCAAGTCGATTTTTGACAACAGGAAGAAAAACCGACCTGGAGATCGACCTGCCAAAGTAAATCGTCCGATTTTCTTTGTATTCAGAGAAAAATCGAGTTACCTAAAGTAAATCGTCCGATTCAGAAGCAGAGTAAGGCGATTTTTGACAACAGGAAGAAAAATCGACCTGGAGATCGACCTGCCAAATTAAATCGTCCGATTTTCCTTGAATCCAGAGAAAAATCGCCCCGACGATTAAATCGACCTTATAAATCGGCCGATTTTCTTCACAGTTTCTCGACCCTATATAAAGACTCAAACACTCGATCTTCCTCATTCCACAACCTACCACTCTCGATTTCCCCTTCTCAAGAACGCCGAAAATCGCCCATACCCTACAATCCTCATTCCTTAATCATTTTGAGTGATTCTTGGCTCCAAACCGAAGCATTTTCAACAAGGAATAAGGATCTAGCAACAACAAGCACGACAATCGACTCCTCCACAAGGAATTCAGGTTTTTCTTTCCAAAACCTAAGTTTCTAATTCGAAATTGAAGTTTGCTTAGGAAGTGTTTGTTTGCTGGAATTGATTGAGAAATCTGCTTAGGAATCATTATAGGAGACTGTATGTGGTGATTGCTTGAACAGAACTTTACAGAATTGTGAGAATCATTGAAATCGATAGAAAAATCGACCTAGCCCAGAAAAATCGGACGATTTTTGTGAAGAACAGGCCGATTTTTTGACTTAGAATGGATCTTGTTAAGAGGATAACTAGAAACACGGGGAAGAAGAAGGGATCTTCTTCCAAAGCCCCTCCCCCACCTCCACCACCATCTCAAAACATCCCTAAGCTTCCCCCTCCCTATCCAAGCACAAGAAACGTTATGAACGCATCATGGATCGCCCATTCACCCCTCCTCGCTACATAGTGCTAGATGACTTAGATTCATTATTTGTTCGAGAGGATGTTGATATGATGCTTGATAAGGCTGTGTTCGCCCCTAAACGTGCGTGCAAATAAGTTTTAATTATAAAACTAGAATCAAGCAAGCGAACCCGCAGTGTACGGATCGATATAGTTAAGCAAGAATTCCAGAGTATCGAAAACAGGGATTTGGGTGGGAACAAATTCAATTAAAGATTATCAAGCGAGTAAATATGAGAGTTTTTGCAAATATTGGGAAAACAACAATCCTAAAGATCCAAGTATTTAGTTGTTGCAATCGATTCAAGATATTCTTAATGATATAAAGACAGAGTTGAGATATGCAAAGGTATGCTAATGTAAGGTAATCGTACGGTGAAGTTCCAAAAACCTTATATGACTCACCTACAAGACACTCTCTATAAAGGTTGTTGAGGCTTCAATATAGAAAGGATCTAAAGATGAGAATTAATGTCAAATACCCAAACTTGCAATCCAAGGATCAAGACTAACTTAACCGATTACGGTTGTGACACTCACAATCGAGGTAGAGGTTGTTGAGGCTTCACTACCACCTAGAAAAGGCAAGCCTAAACTAAGTTAAAGCAAATCTTTAACTTTGGATTAAAGTAAAAGCAGGTTCGTAAACTTAAGGGAAATTACGGGTAGATCTTGAGATTCCACGGTCGTGGAACTCAAGAACAAACCGTGATTTAGGGTTCGTCGACGATTCTCTCAAACTCTCAGGGTCTAATCTGTTTACGATCGATCTATCATCATCTAAGCCACAACTATCAACCCTTCACCCTAGAATTGTTAAGGGTTTTTAGCCAATAACAGTCATGTTGATATCAAATTCAAGGATTAAAAGATTGAAAGATGAAAACTTCCGAAAACTTTCAATAAACTTCAAACCAATCTCAAAGTCACAATCAAGAACGAATATTGTCAATAGATTCAGAATAAAGCAAACAATCACAATCCTAGGAAAGAAGGAAGAACGGGATGTCAATCCGTCTTCTAAATCAAACCTAAACAAGAAGAGAAATCTTCTTGCAACAATCTTCCAAAAACTTCGATCTTCCGCCAATCCGGAAATCTCAACAGCAATCTCCACCAAAAGTGGGAGATTAGGGCAAATCCAAGCACGGACGTCGATCTCCAACGAGATGTAAATGCTTCTAAGCGAGGGTAATCGAGCGTAAGCGGGAATAAGCGTAGATAAATGCCGCTAAGCAAAGATGACAGAATCTTTCTTCGTCCGTCTTTTTATAGGGCAAGATAAAATATCGGCCCGGCCCAATCTTCAAAAGATCGTGGCTTCAAAATGTGGCGAAAAAGATCGCCAAGATCACGGTCGTGGAAGGTTCCACGACCGTAATTTAGAGCGTGGAAATCAACACGGTTTGAACCATGGATTCCACGACCGTAATAGTTACTGGAATGCATCACGCCTCTCTTGCAAGGTTCCACGGCCGTGGAACTGAACGTGGTTTGTAGTACGGCCGTATTTTAGAGCGTGGTTTAGGGAAAGAACGTGATTCTTCCCTAGCCTCGTGTTCTCCTCAAGTTGAACTCCATTTTACTCTTAAGAATGCCCTCAATCCATGGACATACTCAATCAACTCTTCTTTGCTAGATTCCGTTCGGAAATGACTCTCAATCACCTATAATCAACATAAAGCTTGTGTAGACATCCATATCGACAATATAGGCAAACTAGCTCACAAATGCAACAATGCTAAATCAAAGACTATCAATATGAATCAAATACACTTAGAAAACGTGCCTAAAATATCACAATATTTCATGCTAACAAATAACCCCATACTTAACACTTGCTTGTCCCTAAGCAAGGTCTTTTAAAAAGCTTTAAACAAAAGTTAGGATGAAATATTTGTACCTTCTCAAAGCAATACTTCTTTTGGAGGAATGTGCCTTCTAAAGAATAGATCATTCTCAAACCTTGATTCAATCGTTTATAAGACTTTCATATACTTAATCAAAGAGTAAAGAGTAAAGAAAACTCATGAATTAATCAAACTTCCATACAAGCATCATAACCTTCAAACATTATCAAAATCAATCATAAGAAACTTCAATTTAGATCACCAAGTCATATAACATTCTTTTGATCTTAAGGACTTTCAAAGAAAAGGTCTAGAATGTGGAAAGGGAAGGAAACTTTAAGGAATGTGGTGCATGAATCCGGGAAAGTGGACAACTACCCTTCTTCTTCTTTTACGGTTTCCGCAACACTTCAACTTAGAGCTTCTCTCTTCTTCCTTTCATTTTTCGACTTTACTTTTGGAGTTATGGATAGAGGTGCACAAAAACCGAAGCCTAGGAGATTGGCGTTTCTCAATTTTTATGAGATGCCTCAAACCCTTAGCGCACATACCATAATCCGCTAGGAATATCGCTCAATCCGATTTTGGCAAGACACAAACACCCGGCTATGTGAATGGTGCCGAGTTACTCATCATCATGATTGACTTCCCCAAACCTAGAATTTCTTTCTATTCTTTTGATTGCAAATAATTGCTTTCATGGCCCTCCCACATCAAACATGCCTTTTTCATTCACTTCTCCAAATTCCCGGATAGGTAAAGGAGGTCAATATTTCAATGAGGAGCTAAAATGATCAAAGAAAGAAGAAAGAAAATCGAATTGCCTTAATCATCTCAACAAGAAGTATAAGAACTTATAGTGTGATTTCAACTTCAATTTCTCAACATGATTTAGGTAACATTTATCACATTATGAAACTTGCAAAAGAGGTATAATCTATTCATTCAATTTCTTTTCAATTCACTAATCGTTTAAGCATTCAATTGTCATCAAACTCAATTCACAAGTAGTGATTATCATTGAAATCATCTCAATTCATTAGAAGCACAAAATTTTCAAAATTTTTCAATTTTTATGGGTTTTTCAAGTTCTTTTTCATGCAATGCGATAATGAAACTGCAACAATATAATGAACATGCAATGATAGTCTCAAATAAAAGCAAACATAGGGAGTAGAAGTTATTACAAACTTTTAGTACATCCCACCCCATACTTAGGACGAACATTGTCCCTAATGTTCAAAAGAAAGAAAGAAAAGAAGAAAAGAAAAAAGAAACTCACAAAGTGGTGGTGGAATGTCTAAGGCGAACGGTCAATCATCAAATCCTCATCACTGCGGCGCTGGTGGAGGCGGGAATGGAGAGAAGCTAGGATCATAAAACCTCCCAAACTGCTGGCGGTAGACGTCTCTCATCATGTGGTCGAGGTCGTCTAAGCGTCCATCTCTAGCATCGGCTTGGATCTCCAATGCTCCTACTCTCTCTGAAAGGCCAGTAGCCCAATCCGGCATCTGCTCGTACCATCCCGGAGCCTGACTGTACCATGCTGGAGCGTCGGATGGTGCTGGTGCTGGTGCTGGTGCTGCTGTCTGCTCTATAGACCAAGGAGGGGGAACTCCGTATCATCCCGGAGCCTGACTGTACCATGCTGGAGCGTCGGATGGTGCTGGTGCTGGTGCTAGCGCGGCGAGAAGACTAGCCTGAAGCTCTAGCTGGACGTGGAGAACGTCTAGGTGCATCGGGAGCCGCCTCCGGTTGATCCGGAAACGTGCCAAACTCCTGCTCGGCTCCTCCTCCACCCTCAAACTGATCTCCCATCTCCTCCTCCTCAACAACTGGTGGTGGGACATATGGGGGAGCTGCTATCCTGTTCGCATGCATAGCAGCGAACGTCTCCTTCCAATTATGGCGTCCCGCCATAATGGAGTACTCCGGTAGCCACTCTATACCCTTACCCGTCCTGCTCTCCCAAGGCATGCCCGCATAAGGCGGACCTCTATGTGTGGGGAAAATGAGACCCCTAGTCATGAAAGCATGTAGCCCTAAAGGTACGGCCGGTATACGGGTGCAAGCAGAAAAATCAACACCTAAGCTCCTGACAATGTGGGTAACTATCCCACCATATCCGATGTTGCCCTTCTTCTTGTTCTTGAGCTTGCTCATAGTAGCAGCCAAGAGAGAAGCACAATCAGCACGGCATCCATACAACATGGAGTAGAGTAAAAAGAGCTCATCCGTCTTGATCTTTTGGGGCATCTCCGTCCTAGGAAAGAGACACTCCGAAAGAACACGATGAGCAATCTTCAAGGCTAGGTGGTACATCAACCTAGCCTTGGTGTCAGCGGGCTGCCAGCGGTCCTCGCTAGCGTAAATCATCGCCACCTCCTCCCAAAAATCCTTGGCGTAAACGCCACTAGGAAAGCGACCGTTAAAGGTCTCCTGAAACCCGAAAAAGGTCCCAAACTCACGGATGCTAAAATGATAGTCTCTTTCCATGAGACGGAAAGAGACGGTCCTGTCTACATGGCTGTGCTCAAAAGATGTCACAACCTCCCGTGTAATCTCTTCATAAGCGTCTTCTCGGATAGCCGAGAAGACAACTAGTCCGGCTCTATCCAAGAGCCAAGTAAGATCATCCACAATGTTGAGAGGAGCTAGATCCTCCAACAACAAGTATCTAGGACCAATCACAACCCTCTCCTTGATCCTCTCGAGTGCATCGAGGTGATCATCATGTATGGTCGGGACTCTAAGGCTAGGAGGTGAGGGTGATGAAGGTGAAGATGGAGGTGAAGGGGAAGAGGGTGGTGGTGCCCTAGAGGATGAGGAAGAGGAGGGATTACCCTTCCTCTTCTTGTTCTGGTTATCCTTCTTCTCTTTGATCCTCCCTGAAACTCTCCTCACAAAGTCCATTCTGTTTAAAATTACGGGCTGTTCTATAGAAACCACGGCCGTAATTCCTCCAGAGACCGTGATTCGTCTCAGAAAGTCGCAAATCTCAGCAAATCAGCACTCAATCTCCACAAACAGGCAGTCCTAATCTAATTTCTTCCAATCTCAATCAGTTCTTCCTAAAATCTCTAACAAAAACGAACCAAATCGACAAAGATCAAGAAGAGTGGAAAAACCTATTTTCGGATTGAAAAATCCGAATTGCGCGTTCCTTGGTGAATTTCCGCTCGATTCGTCGCTTGGATCTTGTTTGTGGTCGAATTTGCTTCAGTTTAGGAAGAAGAATCGTTGAAAACGATTAGGAAACGAGGAATTGAGAGAGGAGGCGTGGATTCGGTTTTAGGTCGTGGAAGAGGGGTTTTGTGGTGAATTTTGTGAAGAACGTGGTTTATATAGTCACAGGCAAAATTTTGAAAATCACGGTCTGTCGGGGTGTTCCACGGCCGTGGAAATGTACGGAACCGTGGTTTTGGTGATTTTTCAAAGGCTTTTGGAAATTACGGGCACTGTAGCTGTCACGACCGTGGTTTAGGCCGTGGAACTCTCTGTAAAGCTCCAAAGTCCAAATTTCGTCACTTTTCTTCAACATTATCCTCCTTTTTTCCTTTTCCATCGTTCCTACATCCAAAAACAAAGCAAAAACGTCTATGCTAAGCTAATCTATGAATCGAAAACAAAACAAAAATGCAATACCTTGGGTTGCCTCCCAAGAAGCGCTTTGTTTAAGGTCCGTAGCTAGACCAATCTCGCACTTATTCGAGTGCGGTAGGAACGAACTCTTCAGCTTGGAGTTCCGGCGTATACTTCTTGAGTCGTTGGCCGTTCACCTTAAAGCTTCCGCCCGTTTCACCCCATACTTCAACTGCACCATGGGGGAAAATACGCTTAATTAGAAAAGGTTCGGTCCAACGAGATTTAAGCTTACCTGGAAAGAGACGAAGCCTTGAATTGAAGAGGAGAACTTGATCTCCTTCTTTGAAGTCCTTTGGAATGATATGCTTATCATGCCAACGTTTCGCCCTCTCCTTATAGATCTTAGCGTTTTCATAAGCGTTCAAGCGGAGTTCGTCCAGCTCATTAAGGTCTAGGAGACGCTTCTCTCCCGCTTCCTTCATGCTGAAATTCAACCACTTGATAGCCCAAAACGCCTTGTGCTCCAATTCTACCGGCAAGTGACAAGACTTCCCATACACAAGGTTGTATGGTGTGGTTCCTATGGGAGTCTTGTATGTAGTCCGGTATGCCCACAATGCATCGTCAAGCTTCAAAGACCAATCCTTCCTAGTCCTTGAAACCGTCTTCTCTAAGATTCCTTTGATCTCCCTATTTGAGATCTCAACTTGTCCACTTGTTTGTGGATGGTAAGGGGTAGCGATCTTGTGAGTAACCCCATACTTAGCTAGAAGAGCTTCAAAGCGCCGGGCAATGAAGTGAGAACCTCCATCACTAATGATAGTCCTTGGCGTCCCAAATCGCGGGAAGATGGTCTTGTTGAAGAACTTAACCACCACCATGGCATCATTGGTGGGAGAGGCAATTGCTTCCACCCATCTAGAAACGTAATCTACCGCCAATAGTATGTATTGGTTTCCACAAGAGGATGGGAATGGTCTCATAAAGTCAACTCCCCAAACGTCGAAAATCTCCACCTCTTGGATGTTGTTGAGGGGCATCTCATTCCTCCTAGAGATATTGCCTGTTCTTTGACAAGCATCGCAGCAAGAAACAAAGGATTGCACATCTTTAAACAAAGTAGGCCAAAAGAATCCAGATTGCAATACCTTTGCGCTAGTCTTGTTCGAACTAGCGTGTCCTCCACAAGGTAGTGAATGACAATGACGGATGACACTTTGCATCTCATCTTCCGGAACACATCGCCGAATGATACCATCCGGACCTCTCTTAAAGAGGAGAGGCTCGTTCCAAAATTATTCCCGGACATCCTTAAAGAACTTCTTCCTTTGTGCGTAGGATATTCCGGGTGGTATCTCCTGATAAACCAAATAGTTAACAAAATCAGCAAACCATGGTTCGTTACCTTTGGAGATCACATCGATGCACTCCTCAATAAGGTGTAGGTGTTCGTCCGGGAAGGAGTCGTCGATGGGTAAATGGTCGTCCTCTAGATGTGTTAGGCGACTCAAATGATCCGCAACAGAATTTTCTGAACCTTTCTTGTCGCGGATCTCAAGATCGAATTCTTGTAGGAGAAGAATCCATCTAATTAGCCTTGGCTTCGCATCTTTCTTCGCAAGGAGGTATCGGATCGCAGCATGATCCGTGTAGACAATCACCTTTGCACCTACAAGATAAGAGCGAAACTTGTCAATAGCGTAGACAATGGCTAAAAACTCTTTTTCGGTAGTGGCGTAGTTGAGCTGCGCTTCATCTAGCGTCTTGCTAGCGTAGTATATGGCATGGGTTCGCCCTTCCTTTCGTTGTCCAAGAACAGCTCCAATAGCTACGTCACTAGCATCGCACATAATCTCAAAGGGAAGAGTCCAATCCGGGGGTTGGATAATAGGTGCTGAAATTAGAGCTTGCCGAATGGTGTTAAACGCATCCAAACATTCCTGCGAAAACTCAAAAACCGCATCGTTCATCAATAGATTAGTGAGAGGTTTTGATATCTTAGAAAGTCCTTAATTAAACGTCTATAAAATCCAGCATGTCCTAGGAAACTTCTTATCCCTTTCACCGAAATTGGGGGAGGAAGCTTCTCTATGGTCTCTATCTTAGCCTTGTCTACTTCTATCCCTCTACTAGAGACTAAGTGGCCTAATACAATTCCTTCCTTAACCATAAATTGACACTTCTCCCAATTAAGAACTAGGTTAGTGTCTTCACACCTTTGCAAAACAAGAGAAAGGTTAGAAAGGCAATCGTTAAAAGAGGAACCGTATACGGAGAAGTCGTCCATGAAGACTTCCATGATTTCCTCTACGTATTCGGAGAAGATGGCCATCATGCACCGTTGGAAGGTGGCTGGGGCGTTGCAAAGCCCGAACGGCATTCTCCTATAAGCAAACGTACCCCATGGGCACGTGAATGTGGTCTTCTCTTGATCATCTGGGTGTATCGGAATCTGAAAGAAACCACTATAACCGTCAAGGTAGCAAAAATGTGAATGTTGTGCCAACCTTTCAAGCATTTCATCAATGAATGGCAATGGAAAATGATCCTTCCGCGTTGCATTGTTGAGCTTGCGGTAGTCTATGCACATCCACCATCCCGTCACAGTTCGGGTAGGAATGAGTTCGTTGTTTTTGTTGGTGATGACCGTCATTCCTCCCTTCTTCGGAACTACTTGAACCGGACTCACCCACTTACTATCGGAGATAGGGTAGATGATACCTGCATCAAGAAGCTTAAGAATTTCCTTCTTGACAACCTCCTTCATGGTCGGATTCAACCGCCTTTGAGGTTGTCTTGAAGTTCTAAAATCTTCCTCCATTAGTATCTTATGCATGCATAGGGAGGGTTAAATTCCTACTAAGTCCTCAATAGTATAGCCTAAAGCTTTCCTATGTTTCCTAAGGACAATCATGAGCTGATTATGTTCATCTATGCTTAGATCGGAACTAACAATAACTGGGAAGGTAGAATTAGATCCTAGAAAAGCGTACCTTAGATGAGTAGGAAGTGGCTTGAGTTCCATTGCTTTCGGAGCTTCCAATGATCCTTGAGAAGCATCCGATGTCTCCTTAGAAGTTTCTAAGGGTGATGAGTGTGTGGGACAAGAATCAGAAGAAGTTGAAGAAGTGTCTCGATCACTCCTTTCCACGCCCAAAATTACGGGTTCCTCATGGCCTCCACGGCCGTGGTTTAGGGCGTGGAAGGGAAATACGGTTGTCATGTCTTCTCCACGACCGTATAACTCCCTGGAGTGGGACACGGTTTTGGTTGTGAAATCCACGGCCGTGGAATACAGTGTATGGCCGTGGATTCTCACGTTTTCTGCCTCATCGTTGAGTTTTTCAAACTCCACTTCACCCATCTCTTCTTGTGCTTCTAAGGCTTCAATTGCCTCATTGCACTCTTCTTCTTCCCTTGCATTTGTTAGACTCATAGTGATAACTTTTTGTAAAAGATCGTTAAAGAGAATCGCACTTACCTCCTCTCTAGACAAACCCTCTTCATCTTGGATATCGAAAATATCCTCATCAAAGATTGGCTCCTTCACTAGAGTGGAAAGAACGAACTCTACTTTCTCCTCTCCTATATCAAAAGCGAGTCTACCATTCTTGCAATCGACTATGCAGCCGGAAGTTGCAAGAAACGGTCTTCCGAGTATGATCGGGACCGGACTATCTGCAGGAATGTCAAGCACGACAAAATCAATGGGAACAAAGAATTTACCTAGCTTGACTGGGACGTCTTCTACGATACCGACGGGGCGAGTGATGGATCGATCCGCCATGTACAACGTCATTTTCACCGGTTTAGGGTCGCCTAAACCGATCTTCCTACACAACGCAAGTGGTATGATGCTCACACTTGCTCCTAAATCACATAACGCATCGTATGTGACATCTCCCACTCCTATGGGAATGCAAAATGACCCCGGATCCTTTAGCTTTGGGGGCATTTTCTCCTTCATGGTCTTGATGAGATCCGAAGAATCCGAACTCATCTTAACCTCTCCGAAGTCTTCTAGCTTCCTCTTGTTAGAGAGGAGCTCCTTCAAGAACTTGCCATAAGCCGGCATACCTACAATAGCATCAATAAATGGTATATTAATATGCAGCTTGCTCATGAGTTCTATGAACTTACCGAATTGTTTATCTAGGCGCGCTCGCGCTCTAGATTGAGGGAATGGTAGGGGAGGTTTATAAGCTGGAGGAGGAACGTAGACATCTTCCTTCTCCTTCCCCTTTTCTTTGTCTTTGTCCTTTTCTACGGAGACTTCAACAAACTTAGGCTGCGGATCGGTAGTAGTCACCCCGCTCCTAGTTGTGATTGCCATAACCCTTCCCTTAGGGTTGTCCTCCGTCTTTCCTGGAAGCTTCCCTTGATTCCTAGGAACTTCCTCCGCATGGCTGAACATTTGGTTTTCTAAAACCTTTTGAGCTTTATCAACCATGGAAATTTGATCATCAATCTTAATGATGCGGTTCTCCAACCCTTGAAGCTTTCCCAAAATTGTTTCCAATATGGGATCGGGCTTCTCCTTCCCCGAAGTGTTTCCTCCAATAGATGATTGCCCCTGGCTTCTCAAAGGAGTAGAGGAAGAGGAAGGTGGAGTTAGTGAATTAGAATTGGAAGGATAAGAGTTACCGGAATTTTGTTGATTGGGGCGCCAATTGTTGTTGTTTAAACCCCTATTTTTGTTCCAATTGTTGTTCCGGTTGTTGTTGTTTCCATTCCAATTGTTATTCTGGTTGTTGTTCCGGTTATTGTTGTTGTTGTTGCGGTTGGTGTTATCACCGCCATTGTTGTTGCCCAAATAGCCAACATCCTTCCCTTGTTGCTTTGGGAAGTTGGTCTTGATAGCCTCCTTCAACTCTTTGATTTCATTGTTGAGGGAGAAAATCTGATTTTGAGCTTCATGTGTGAGCTTTGCTCCTTGCTCCACACGATTTCCCTCCACTTTCCGGTGGGAATACTTCTCTATGACTCTTGCTTGCTTCTCAATGAAGTCCCAAGCGTCATCTTCTCTCATGTCCATGAATGTTCCGCATGAGAGGGATTGGAGGTTGAATTGCGTTCCCGCATCCAGCCCCTTATAGTAAATTTCCAGCAAGGCAAGTTTGGATATGCCATGATGAGGGCAATCCAAGAGCAAATCCTGAAACCTTTCCCAAGATGGAAACAAACTTTCGTTAGGTCTCATGGAAAAAGCATTAATCTTACCTCTAAGTTCCGCCGTTTTGGATGGCGGAAAGAATTTGGTGAGGAACTCCGCGGAAAGGTCTTCCCACGTGTCTAGTTTCCCCCTAGGAAGAGCTTGGTACCAAGACAACGCTTTCCGCTTCAAAGAGAAGAAGAAAGGCTTGAGCTTATAGTTGTTGGTAGTAGCGCTCTTCGGTCTCATTGTCTCCATCATACACTCGAAGTTTTGCAAGTGTTGGTGTGGAGATTCAGCGCTTGTCCCGCCAAATTGGTTTTGGCGAACAAGATTAATAACTTGAGGGTTGAAGCTAAACCCTTGTACATCTTCAGCATCAAAATTCACGCCCAAACGGCACGGTTGTTGTGTTGGATCCATCCGCTGGCCAAGAGTTCTTGGCTCTTCATCTACACGTTCGATCCTCGCATTCCTAGGTGGAATGCGGCGATTAGCAGCTCCCCGTAGATGGAAAGGATTCACATTGATTGTGGGATCAATCTCCTCTAGCGGTGGCATGGAAGAATCACTATCATCAGCGGATGAGTGACCTCTTCTTCTAGATCTTGATGCTCTTCTTGAGGGTTTCTTGCTTTCCTTATTCTTAAGGTCGCTTAGCTCTATCCTCATTTGGAAGATCATATCCTGTAGATTATTAACTTGAGATTGATGAAGATCCATTTCATCCCGGCGGAGGTTCTCATTCCATTGGAGTTGAGCTTCCTTCTCCGCCAACTCCACTTGAAGATCACGTTCGTGTTCTTCAGCCATCTTCTTTTCCTTGCGCTTTTGCCTTAAAGTCCTCTCAAGCTCTAGATCAAGAGGTAAGAGATCTTCGGTGTTCCTAGACCTGCGCATGCACTCAAAGTAATATCAAATAACGAGAGCAAGCTCCCAAGCTTGACAACCGGATACCGAATACGGCCGAAACCAAATCCCCGGCAACGGCGCCAAAAACTTGTTCGCCCCTAAACCTGCGTGCAAATAAATTTTAATTATAAAACTAGAATCAAGCAAGCGAACCCGCAGTGTACGGATCGATATAGTTAAGCAAGAATTCCAGAGTATCGAACACAGGGATTTGGGTGGGAACAAATTCAATTGCAGATTATCAAGCGAGTAAATATGAGAGTTTTTGCAAATATTGGGAAAACAACAATCCTAAAGATCTAAGTATTCAGTTGTGGCAATCGATTCAAGATATTCATAATGATATAAAGACAGAGTTGAGATATGCAAAGGTATGCTAATGTAAGGTAATCGTACGGTGAAGTTCCAAAAACCTTATATGACTCACCTACAAGACACTCTCTGTAAAGGTTGTTGAGGCTTCAATATAGAAAGGATCTAAAGATGAGAATTAATGTCAAATACCCAAACTTGCAATCCAAGGATCAAGACTAACTTAACCGATTATGGTTGTGACACTCACAATCGAGGTAGAGGTTGTTGAGGCTTCACTACCACCTAGAAAAGGCAAGCCTAAACTAAGTTAAAGCAAATCTTTAAATTTGGATTAAAGTAAAAGCAGGTTCGTAAACTTAAGGCAAATTACGGGTAGATCTTGAGATTCCACGGTCGTGGAACTCAAGAACAAACCGTGATTTAGGGTTCGTCGACGATTCTCTCAAACTCTCAGGTTCTAATCTGTTTACGATCGATCTATCATCATCTAAGCCACAACTATCAACCCTTCACCCTAGAATTGTTAAGGGTTTTTAGCCAATAACAGTCATGTTGATATCAAATTCAAGGATTAAAAGATTGAAAGATGAAAACTTCCGAAAACTTTCAATAAACTTCAAACCAATCTCAAAGTCACAATCAAGAACGAATATTGTCAATAGATTCAGAATAAAGCAAACAATCACAATCCTAGGAAAGAAGGAAGAACGGGATGTCATTCCGTCTTCTAAATCAAACCTAAACAAGAAGAGAAATCTTCTTGCAACAATCTTCCAAAAACTTCGATCTTCCGCCAATCCGGAAATCTCAACAGCAATCTCCACCAAAAGTGCGAGATTACGGCAAATCCAAGCACGGACGTCGATCTCCAACGAGATGTAAATGCTTCTAAGCGAGGGTAATCGAGCGTAAGCGGGAATAAGCGTAGATAAATGCCGCTAAGCGAAGATGATAGAATCTTCCTTCGTCCGTCTTTTTATAGGGCAAGATAAAATATCGGCCCGGCCCAATCTTCAAAAGATCGTGGCTTCAAAATATGGCAAAAAAGATCGCCAAGATCACGGTCGTGGAAGGTTCCACGACCGTAATTTAGAGCGTGGAAATCAACACGGTTTGAACCATGGATTCCACGACCGTAATAGTTACTGGAATGCATCACGCCTCTCTTGCAAGGTTCCACGGCCGTGGAACTGAACGTGGTTTGTAGTACGGCCGTATTTTAGAGCGTGGTTTAGGGCAAGAATGTGATTCTTCCCTAGCCTCGTGCACTCCTCAAGTTGAACTCCATTTTGCTCTTAAGAATGCCCTCAATCCATGGACATACTCAATCAACTCTTGTTTGCTAGATTCCGTTCGGAAATGACTCTCAATCACCTATAATCAACATAAAGCTTGTGTAGACATCCATATCGACAATATAGGCAAACTAGCTAGCAAATGCAACAATGCTAAATCAAAGACTATCAATATGAATCAAATACACTTAGAAAACGTGCCTAAAATATCACAATATTTCATGCTAACAAATAACCCCATACTTAACACTTGCTTGTCCCTAAGCAAGGCCTTTTAAAAAGCTTTAAACAAAAGTTAGGATGAAATATGTGTACCTTCTCAAAGCAATACTTCTTTTGGAGGAATGTGCCTTCTAAAGAATAGATCATTCTCAAACCTTGCTTCAATCGTTTATAAGACTTTCATATACTTAATCAAAGAGTAAAGAGTAAAGAAAACTCATGAATTAATCAAACTTCCATACAAGCATCATAACCTTCAAACATTATCAATATCAATCATAAGAAACTTCAATTTAGATCACCAAGTCATATAACATTCTTTTGATCTTAAGGACTTTCAAAGAAAAGGTCTAGAATGTGGAAAGGGAAGGAAACTTTAAGGAATGTGGTGCATGAACCCGGGAAAGTGGACAACTACCCTCCAAAAACTTGTTCGCCCCTAAACGTGCGTGCAAATAAGTTTTAATTATAAAACTAGAATCAAGCAAGTGAACCCGCAGTGTACGGATCGATATAGTTAAGCAAGAATTCCAGAGTATCGAACACAGGGATTTGGGTGGGAACAAATTCAATTGCAGATTATCAAGCGAGTAAATATGAGAGTTTTTGCAAATATTGGGAAAACAACAATCCTAAAGATCCAAGTATTCAGTTGTGGCAATCGATTCAAGATATTCTTAATGATATAAAGAAAGAGTTGAGATATGCAAAGGTATGCTAATGTAAGGTAATCGTACGGTGAAGTTCCAAAAACCTTATATGACTCACCTACAAGACACTCTCTATAAAGGTTGTTGAGGCTTCAATATAGAAAGGATCTAAAGATGAGAATTAATGTCAAATACCCAAACTTGCAATCCAAGGATCAAGACTAACTTAACCGATTACGGTTGTGACACTCACAATCGAGGTAGAGGTTGTTGAGGCTTCACTACCACCTAGAAAAGGCAAGCCTAAACTAAGTTAAAGCAAATCTTTAACTTTGGATTAAAGTAAAAGCAGGTTCGTAAACTTAAGGGAAATTACGGGTAGATCTTGAGATTCCACGGTCGTGGAACTCAAGAACAAACCGTGATTTAGGGTTCGTCGACGATTCTCTCAAACTCTCAGGGTCTAATCTGTTTACGATCGATCTATCATCATCTAAGCCACAACTATCAACCCTTCACCCTAGAATTGTTAAGGGTTTTTAGCCAATAACAGTCATGTTGATATCAAATTCAAGGATTAAAAGATTGAAAGATGAAAACTTCCGAAAACTTTCAATAAACTTCAAACCAATCTCAAAGTCACAATCAAGAACGAATATTGTCAATAGATTCAGAATAAAGCAAACAATCACAATCCTAGGAAAGAAGGAAGAACGGGATGTCAATCTGTCTTCTAAATCAAACCTAAACAAGAAGAGAAATCTTCTTGCAACAATCTTCCAAAAACTTCGATCTTCCGCCAATCCGGAAATCTCAACAGCAATCTCCACCAAAAGTGCGAGATTAGGGCAAATCCAAGCACGGACGTCGATCTCCAACGAGATGTAAATGCTTCTAAGCGAGGGTAATCGAGCGTAAGCGGGAATAAGCGTAGATAAATGCCGCTAAGCGAAGATGACAGAATCTTCCTTCGTCCGTCTTTTTATAGGGCAAGATAAAATATCGGCCCAGCCCAATCTTCAAAAGATCGTGGCTTCAAAATGTGGCGAAAAAGATCGCCAAGATCACGGTCGTGGAAGGTTCCACGACCGTAATTTAGAGCGTGGAAATCAACAGGGTTTGAACCATGGATTCCACGACCGTAATAGTTACTGGAATGCATCACGCCTCTCTTGCAAGGTTCCACGGCCGTGGAACTGAACGTGGTTTGTAGTACGGCCGTATGTTAGAGCGTGGTTTAGGGCAAGAACGTGATTCTTCCCTAGCCTCGTGCACTCCTCAAGTTGAACTCCATTTTGCTCTTAAGAATGCCCTCAATCCATGGACATACTCAATCAACTCTTCTTTGCTAGATTCCGTTCGGAAATGACTCTCAATCACCTATAATCAACATAAAGCTTGTGTAGACATCCATATCGACAATATAGGCAAACTAGCTCACAAATGCAACAATGCTAAATCAAAGACTATCAATATGAATCAAATACACTTAGAAAACGTCCCTAAAATATCACAATATTTCATGCTAACAGGCTGGGCTGAGACAGTTTGCTACAATTAGGGAGGATGCTTATACCGAAATCACCCTAGAGTTCCTTAGTACCTTTGAGCATGATCCTAGGGAAAGGATGGTCACCTTCCGCCTTATGAGCCAAAATCACACTATGACCATCGACACTTTTGGAGACTTGTTTGGCTTCTCTTATTCAGATGCAGGCACATTTGCTAGAGGTGTTAGTGCTAGTGACTTTTGGGAACCTATTTCAGTGGGTGAATACGGAGGAGACAAATGGAGGCCCGGAAATTCCAAGGAAACTAGTATGTACAACCTCTCCTTCAAGGTAGTACATCGGATTCTTAGCGAGAGTTTATTTGCACGGACAGAGACTCCACAGAAGCTCAAGGTTGACGAGCTCTTCATTCTCTACTGCATGACATCCACCACCATTCCCGACATCTCTACCATGCTTGCGGACTATCTTGGAAAGATAGCCAACAAAGCTAAGGGTGATATCTGTGCTGGAGGTCTTGTCACTCATGTGGCTAAGACAATGGGATTAGACTTCTCCGGATGCACTCTAGCTGAGAGTGCCCCTCCATTAGGCTCACAGCGGTTGGTTGTTCGACAGGTCTTGATTCCTCGAGGGAGAGGAACACTTCATGTGCCCATGCCATGGCACCGGGATCCGAAGAAGAAACCATCCGAGATTATATGGAAGTCCGAATACACTATTCGGAACAAGAGGAACTGGAAGGAGACGTTTGAGTCGATGCTTGAGGAGTTCTCTCCTCCTACTTACTATGATGATGATGCAGGTGACTCCGAGGAGGAGGATGAGGATGGAGGACAGGGGACCATGCTCGAGTTTGAGAGTGATACTCATAGCGGACATGCTACGGATGCCATGGACACCGACACTCATGGTGCAGGACCTAGCCGGACTAGTAGAGGCGATGAGGAGGCGGAGGATGACATGCAGCCACCTCGCCACTCGTTTGCACGTGCTCCAGGACATGGACGAGGACGTCGCCCTCCCCGTCACTTTAGGGAGCTAGTCTCTAGCTTCCAGAGCCTCAGCACCGACTATCATGCTCTCCACACCGACTACGAGACCCTGAACACTCAGTTCAGGAATTACAGGCAGGAGACGGACACTAGGCATTCATCCTACGATGGCCAGATGAGAGATTTATACTACCACCAGTTCGGCCACTTCTACGACCCTAGTGCACCGATGTATCCTTATCCACCACCTCCACCACCGACAGAGGATTGAGCTGCCACTTCTTTTACATTGTAAGTATTTTTCTTCATCTCATGCTTGATCTTCACATTGGGGACAATGTGGATGTCAAGTATGGGGTGGGGGTACTTACAATACCATTTATTTCATCTTAGCACTTTATGAACTTTGCACTACTCTTGATGATTTGGCTTGTAATAACTCTTGCACTACTCACTTTCCACTATGACACTTGCATTTGCATGTTATTTTTCAAATCATATGAATTTTCAAAAAATTTTGTGCTTCTTATGATGGAAATGACCTCTATGATGAGAAATGTGTATGTGGATAGGCAAAAAGATGCTTAGTGGTGTTGAGATGTTAATCATAACATGAATGAGTTTACTTTTGTTACTTGAAAGCATGAATAAGTTATATGATTTAGCTGTTTTGATAAGAGAATGAAATAATAGTCGAAGCTATATTGCAAGTTCTTCCACATCATATAAGGATGACTAAGGCAATTCACTTCTCTTCTTTTCTCGTATCTTGATCATGCTAGCCCCTCAATGAAATATGTAACCCTCCTTTTACCATCCGGGAATTAGGATAAGTGATAGAAAAAGGCATGTTTGATGTGGGAGGGCCAAGGAAAATGTATTAAAAGAAAGTGCAGAAATTCATAAGTTTGGGGACGTTGAACATGAGGATGAGTAACTCGGCACCATTCACATAGCCGAGTGTTTGTGTCTTGCCAAAGTCCGATTGAACGACAAGTCCTAACGGGATATGGTATGTGCATCAAGGGTTTGAGGCATCTCGAAATTGAGAAACGCCGATCTCCTAGGCTTCGGTTTTTGTGCACCGCTGTCCATACTCTCAAAAAGTAAAGTATAATGAAAGCAAAGCTTTCTACATGCAAAGCATGTGCGGTGAAGAAAATTCTTGAAGGTATTATGTGTTCCTCTTTCCCGGATTAGCACCACAATTGCCAAAAAGAATTCCTTCCCTTAATACGTTTCTTGAACCTTTTCTTTGATTAGAAGACCTTGAGACTTTTATGCATATGTTTAAGACTTCATGGCTTAGATTTGTTTGACTTTGATTACCTCTACACCTTTATCATGTCCTTTATTTGTATTTTCAAGAAAGAAAAGGAAGTTAGTTCATCTTATAGTTATCATTGATATATACTTTGCCTTTTTATGCCTTGAAACATCACTTTGAGGGTGATCCAATAAGAAGAAGCACTATCAAAAGAAAAGTTTTTGAGTTTTCATACATACATGATCCATGACATCTTGTATTCTAAATTTGAGTCTTGCTTAGGGACAAGCAAGGGGCAAGTATGGGGTATTTTGATGACATGAATTATGTATCATCATATTCATGCATATTATAGAAGATTGTCTCAGTTTACCTTGCATTTAGAGAGATTTTGTGTGCCTTTTATGTTCTATTCAATCATTTGTCGGAAATAGAGGTCTACACGAGTTTTTGATGAATTATAGGTAAATGGAGTGGAATTGGAAGCAAAAGCGGAGCAAGGAGCATCTAGGGATGTTAAGGAAGCTAAAGGAATCTTAAAGGAGTCATAAAGAGCAAAGGAATTGCAAAGGAGAAGCATAGAAGACGAGCCAAGAGAAGAGCACTTTCTGTTGAAGAAAATCGTGCCAAGATGCATATAAATCGGACGATTTTCTCCCCTAGAAATCGAACGGTTTTGTGTATAAATCGACTGGGTCGATTTCTTCTGTTTTTCGGCCAAATGGAAAGACGACACAAAGCCCAATTCTTTTGGGCTAGAGGAGAGTTTTGCCAAACGGCCCACTTGCAAGAAACTATAGAGGAGAACCCTAGGAACGAAAACGAGGAGGCCGCAGCGGGAAATCTTTACACGTTTAGGAGAATTCAAAGATTCTTGGAGGAAGATTGAAGGACTCTTTGCCGGGAAGCTAATCTTGATTCTAGTTGTGAGATTTATTTTTCCATTAAAGTGATTGTTGTTTTTGAACACGAATTTGAGTTACTAAAGAGATACATTGATTTGTTTTGACAATCGTTTACAGATTTGAAGGTTATTGGATTTTTTATTCAAGATTCGGTTTCTTTGCGATATTTCTCTCAATATTTAATTTGATTCGATTTTGAAAATGGTTGGCTAAAACCTTTGTGATTCTGGGGAGAATAGTTGATGATTAAGGCTTAGATGATGATAGACTGAACTCATTCAAACATTAGGACCCTGAGAGTTTAGATTTTAGTTTTGCGACAATAGGAAAATCGGACTGTTCTTGAGTAAATCGGCCGATTTTCTTATGAACAGCCCGATTTATTCCTCTGACGAACCTTAATTGAATCAATCTTTAACCAAAACTAATCCTTGCCTAAATCCCAATCTTGATTAACCTTTTTACCCTCTAATTGAATGTATGAAGACACTTCAAACCTGATTCTACATTTAATAGATTAAGATTTCACGATTTGGGTAATAAAGAGACTCAACATCCTTTATTAAGTTTTTAATTGTGCTTGCTATTCTTTACTTTGGAGAGTCATATCCTGGAATTTTAGATAGTTAGTTTGAACATAATTCTTGTCTTTAGATCTTTCTACATTGCAGCCTCAACAACCCTTATAGAGAGAACCTTTAGATTAGTCATATAGGTTTCGGAACTTCACCGTACGAATCCTACCCTTGAACAATTAATCTTGGCAATATAAACTTTGTCCTATATTTATAGAAGTGTCTTGAATCGAAAGCCGAAATCGGATACTTGAATCCTTGGAATCATTTCCCCCTTATTTTATCACAAAAGCTTTTCACACTTTTTGCTAGATAATTGAAATCGGAATTATTCTCACCAAATCTCTGAGTTCGACTCTGGAATTCTTACCTTACTACAGCTGATCCGTACACTACGGGTTCGCTTTGCTTTGAGTTCTAGATATAAATTTAAGACTTTGACGCACACACCTTTTGGGCGAACAGAGGTCTTGCATGTGTGTTAGACGATTGTGGGCATATAAGGAGAATGACCGAGGAAGGGTCAAGAGTTAGGCACTTTAATGCGCGCACTTAAGATGATGACGATATTTGCGTGATGAGCGACACGTTAGTTTTGTACGGACGATAAGAGTATGATATGTGTATATATTGCTCTGCAATTGAATGCCCACCGGAGGTGATGGTTAAAGTTAGTTCAGGATTGTGGTCTTATGATTTTGATATCATCCGGGGTAGGTGAATGTGATCACCAAAACCCTTAGCAAGTGGACGCTTTGAGAGGAAGCAACAACTTAACTAACGGTTCAACCTCAGTTTGTTAACGAAGATGATAAGTGAAGGGATCGGACGGAGTCGCAAGATTTGAAAGGGCTTTGAGAAAGATCCGGGATTGAAGGTCCCAAGGGGAGAGCCCATAGTGAGCTTTATGGGATGACGGATTGGTTGAGACGCCAGGAGCGTCTATGTGTACTTATAGCGGGGAGCTGAGATAGAGCCTCCAAGATGCTTGCACTACCCTTACTAGTTCACCTTAGTGCTGGTAAGAGGTATCCGGATTTGCGATGTTCACATTGGTGAGACGGCCTTAAGACCGAAGTGGCTAAGTACATATCCATTATGTAACCCGTCATCAGGTCTAGCTTGACCACCATAAGACGGAAATAGGACTTCATCCACCACAAGTTATGTTGTGGGAGTGGGAGTATACCTTTATAGAGGTTATTACCGGGTTAAGACTACATGACGGTTGTGATGTGTTTGGGTCGTTATGGACCGACGGATGGAGATATCACGTTTTACACCCTATTGGGAAATAGGGCCGACGAGTCGGCTAGTTGTGGGATATGTTAAGCCATAGTGAGGTTACTTGGGGTACCAAGTACCATCGTTCGAATTGAGATGAATGATTCACATCGAGATTGTTGGGCAGCGGGATAGTGCTGCTTAGGGGCCCAGTTATCTTTCATGACAGTTTTCGTTCACCGACTTATGGTCGGTTAGAGAGAGCTTCTCAAGCTTTAAAGGATGTTTTAGGAGCCTTTGTGCTAAAGTGAGAACAAGTGTAATCCGAACACTTTCCTTTGATCAAACTTTCGTATTAAGATAGTTGGGATGAGTTGTTTGTTATGGCCCTTTGAGAGGCATTTTATGGACGGGAGTATAGTACCCAGTGGTGTCAGAATTTGATAGTATATGTAGGGATAGCCTGAGCGGTTACAAGATGACCTCGCTCGAGTAGCGGTGGTCCAAAGTTAGATGCTAGCCATGTTGAGTCGCCGGAAAGCGTATATATTGATGAGAGGCGTAGACCTCGAGAGTTCGGTTATGGAATATGTACGGTTGAGTCGAGAGTCTTACGGGCGCGAGGCGTCAAATGTTGGATTTTAAGGAGGTTGAGTTTCCGTTTTACGGACCTTTTTGAGAGATGAGCACGAGTAGGAGGTGATTTACAGATGGGTGTTGCCACCAAGAGTGGATGGTGTTTACCCGACGTTTTTTATGACAATCGAAGGAGTACACGTATGGCTCGAGTTTTGTTGTTGGTCGTGTTGATCTAGTGGTAGACGAGGAGCCGATGAGGCTACAGGAGGGCGTGATATAGTGTCTTTGTCGGAGTTTTTACGATGATCTAGTTACGTCAAGTTGACCGATGGATTAGATATTATGTGCATTCGCGAGTTTATGTGTTTTTTGCCCCGAGAGGGAATGTTGTGTGATCGGTTAGATGTAACTTGGTATGCGTTATTTGGTTCATGTGAGTATGTATGTGGGCCTTGTGAGTTCTTGACGTGGTTTACGAGTGTGTTGTGTTATCGAGTAGAGAGTTGGTATGTTTTTGGCTTTTGAGTGGTTACCGAGGTAGTTGTTACCGAGAGTTTTGCGTTAGAAAGTTTCGGGACAAAATTTGTTTTAGGGGGATTAGTTGTAACATCCGGAATTTTTATTCCGGGTGTTGAGAGGTTTATCGACCTTCCCGCAGACGCGGCTCAATTTTCCCGCAGGCACGAGTTGCAGAGTGCCAGTTTTTATTCTCAAAATCCCGTACCGAGCCTTCGTTGGGTGCGTGACCCTTGGTTTTGGGGAACCGACCCCTCGTTCCCTAATTGACCCCTCGTTCTCCTTGGGCATGAGATGACCTTTGCAGCTCTCTCTCTCCTCTCTTATTTCAGTTTCACGTGAAATGTCTCTCTCCCTTTTCTCCTTCCTCCCTCTTTGTCTTGGAAGCCCTTCTTGATGATCTCCCCTCTCTTCTTCTTGTTTTGATGTCCAGTAGTGTGGTGTTCTACATATCTGGATTTGTAAGTGTAAGACCTTCTCTCCCTTTTCATTTCTTCATCTTCATCTTCCTCCTTATGCTTCAATGGTGAAAGCCATGGATTCATCTTGTTTCTTCCCCTTTGACTTGCATGTGCTTGGATCGAGTTTGAATAGAGTTTCCTGATGACGATTGAGTGTGTGTGGATGTTCTGGAGCCACGCAAGGGAGCTAGGAGGCCATGGCACCTCAAGGAATCAACGAAGAAGCCATCGCAGATCGTACACTAGAGTTCGTCCGCACCCGCGGCTGGACAGCGTCGCGGGTGTGGCCATCCTGAGCCGTAGGGGCGACCCAGTGAGCCGCAGGGGCGACCATCCCAGGCCGCAGGGGCAGCCACTAGCTCTGTTAGCCTTCCCTTGCGGTCTTCTTCTTCTTCTTCTTCCTTTCACGGTTGTTCTTCCTTCTTCCGTACCCGTGTCTTTGCCTGGTGAGTACCCTCCTTCGAGTACGTGTACATGGTTGATCCTAGGTAGTGTTTATGCTAGAAGCATGCTAGGATTGGACCTAGGTTAGTTAGAATGCCATGTAGTGGCTTGTGGAGCTTAGCCGAGTTTGTGAGGTTTTCGGAATGATCTATGGCTTGATGGACGCATGTTTCTGAGTTGTTTCATGGGATGAGGGTATGACTGCCTTGTGAGGCTTTGTGAGGGTTTAGATGGTGAGTACATGGTTGTGAGATTGTGAGATAAGATGTGGATATAATTGTTACCATTGCCTTTGGTGAGACTAGGATCGTTTGTCCTAGTATGGGTTATGGTTTATGATCTTGCGAGATCATTGGGCCTAGAAATCTAAGGACTTCTAGGTTATGAGAGTGGTATTGATTTGTTCCTTGTTAATATCAGGCGATGAGTATTCCTACGGGAAGTGAGATCGGTTTTTAGCTAGCTTTGAGACAAGGTAAGTCCTTGGACTTACTTAGCCGCTTTTATGCATTATTTAGATATGTGATGGTGGTGTGTGTTTAATTGCTTATGATCATGAAACCGGATTAGGACAACTTGGTTATATACATTGCTGGCCTATTGTTTATTCTTATCAGGCGGTGACATCATTGCCGAGCTCCCAAGGGAGACTAGGAGGTTCTTTCCGACCAGACCACACATGGTATACGGGCGGGCTTCTTGGCCACTCCACATGGTATACGGGTTGAGCTCCGCATCACTCCTGTTGGTTACACGGGAACAGAGGCGAGAGTTATAAGACTCTCGTGTCACACTTTAAACAAATGGAACTGGTAATGAAATAACTTATAAAGAAGATACGAAATTGTTGTGTATTTTTGAGCATGACTTGTGTGTTATGTGTACTTATTTGTGTGTTTGTGCCCTTGCTATCCTTATAATGCCTAGAATGTGAGGTAACGGTTTTATACCGATTGTTGCAGTTGATGTGCAGGTTAAGTGTGGCCGAGTGATCCGGAGGAGTGGGCACCCGGGGTTCCGTACATCATAGGTCGAGTTGGGGGTTTGAGTCCATGTTTTGTCGTTGTATATTGTTGCATTAATTGCGTTGTTGTATAGATGGCTGATGTATTTCCTTTCTTTATGTATTCGGGAATCATATCATTGCATTAAAATTATTTTCGGTTTTGGCCTTTATTTATGCCTTGTTGGAAAGGTCCGGTGAAATTGTTGTCAGGCTAAGGGTCGGGACCCATTGCGAGGTCTCGCCCATGGCACCCCATTATCCCGTGGATTTGGGGTGTTACACCCCACTTAGAAAACGTTTTGTCCCAAAACATAAAATACAACAGTCATAACGGAAATGACGTCACGACCTCATAATCCCGACCTTGTATATCAATTGGTTTATTTGGAGTTTACTATAGTTTTGCGAACAGTGTTCCAAAATCCCCAGATATTACAAGATTGGGCCGTAACATATTTCTATTTAATAATAATAATTATACCATTTTTGTATTTTATAAGACTCCAAAAATAAAACATCTTTACGTTAACCTATAGAAAATATACTTATTATTCTGTAAATGATAAAAGGTGATTTTTGGTAAGAATGTATATTTATAAGGGTAAATATATGTAATTATTCTTATAATTAATCTATAATTATAATAAAAAATGACCTCCTAAGACCACGTGTCAGACAATCGGAGATGTCACCTCAACAACATTTTAAGTTATTTATGAAATTTCCATTGAATTAAATAAATAATCCATATATTTAAATTCTTTATCGAAAGAATTTTGCCTACTAGGCCTTTTTTAGTTTTGTGTTTAGTAAATTTACCCCATAATTTTTTTACCACTTTCATTTAATGGTAGGTAAAAGAAATTAACGCCTATATTTTAATAAAAAAAGAATAATAGATGTTTGTTAGTATTATATAAGTGTAAGTTTTAATTCTTAATTACTGAATTTGTTTTTTTTATTTGTTTTTTTTTCCAGTAATTAACATACCAGAATTTCTCATACCAGAACTTCATACCAGAATTTTTTCATACCAGAATTTCATAATACCAGAATTTTTCATCATTTTCATCATACTAGAATTTTTCATCATACTAGAACTTCATCATGCCATAATTTTTCATCATACCAGAATTATTTATAATACTAGAATTTTTTATCATACCAGAATTTCATAATACCAGAATTTTTATCATACCACAATTTCATAATCACCAAAAATTCATACCAGAAATTATGATACCAAATAGAGTTGTCAAACGGGGCTGACGGGTCGGGTTTGGGTCGGGTTATAACAAGCTCGGGTTGGAATTGGGTCGGGTAAAAAGTAGGCTTGGTTTTTAAACGGTTTGTTTCGGGTCGGGTCGGTTTGGGTCGGGTACCAAATGTTCGGGTTAAAACGGCTTATCGGGTAGGATCGGTTCTTTTCGTGGTGTCAAACGGGGTTGGCGGGTCGAGTTCGGGTCGGGTCAAACGGGTTCGGGTTGAATCGAGTCGGGTATAAATAGGTTTGTTTTTGTTAGCGTGTTGTCTCGGATCGGGTCAATTTGGTTCAGGTACTAGTTGTTCGGGTTGGAACAGGTCATCGGGTAGACTTGGTTCTTGGGCCATAACAAATCGGTTTAGTTGGTTCTCGGGTCAATTCGGGCCGAATTATTTTTGTTTTTTAATGTTTCGAGAGGTGCCAATCAAGGCGGGTCAAATTCAGTTGGGTCAAAGATGAAATGATTTTCTAACATCTTGATTCAGGTCAGTTTTGGATGGTGCAATTTCTTGAGTTAAATCCAAATTACCTAGTTATGTGAATATTTTGGTCCAATAAAATATGGCATCCGTAGATGATTTTAGTTGAATCGGATAATTATTCGCCAATATGATTAGTATGGGTGGCAAAACCAACTTGATCCACCAATCCGGTCCGAAAAATCCGTTGACTCGATCCGAAAAACCCCTATACTTTAGTACCCGTTTTGAGCCGGTCCGAATCCGATACAGGAGATCTTACTGGATCACCGGATCGGATACGGATCAGGGTTTTAGGCATCCGAATATCCACGGATATCCGAATAATCCTAGATATCCGAATAATCCTGGATATCCGCTTATCCAGATACTCACGGATCAGTGGATAACCGGTTATCCATGGATAATTGGATATCCAAATATCCGTGGATCATCGGATTCATCACCTCATCTGATCGTCTTAGGCATCCGAGTACCCGTTTTGTTTTATGAAAGATAAATCAACATTGTATGTACTAATATTTATATTTAAAAATATACGTATTTAATGGGAAAATATTTTAGTTAAGAAAAATAATGAATTAATAATGTTAATTTGTTACAACTTAATAACTTATGCATATTTGGTTACTTCATAAGTTCATAATAATGTTTTATTATACGTGGATCTGATTTTAAAATATTGATTCTTATAAATATGATTATCATTTGGTCTTTATAATAATCTTTTAATAGAAATATGTCTCATTTAAATGAACAAATGTCTATAATAATCTTTAATTATAAGTTCGTCTCGTACTCTCGTTTTCAGATATAGTTATAAAATGTAAAGATGTAGATATCTATTGTTTTAAAAACTTAATTTTATTTTCTTATTATAACGTACTTTAATATTCTTTTTTTTATCATCTATATGATTATCATTCTTTACTTTTATTTTGTTTTGCGCCTTTTAATTGTTTTTTCGTTACATTTTGTGATAAACAAAGTAGCAAATACATATCCAGATCAAACGGATATTCAAATCAAGAGGATATTCGGATCAATCGGATATCCGATTCCGGCTAAATCATTTTTGCATATTCAGATCAAAAGGATATCCAGATCAATGGGTCAAACAAAAGTCATTCGGATCATCCGGATATCCGTGGATAATAATCCGATCCAACCCAATCATTTTCGCATACTATATTTTGGAATCCAGATCAACTGGACATCCGGATAATTATCCGATCCGATCTTGAGAAAATGTCGGATATCCATTCAAATACGAATCGAAATGGATATCCGAATCTTAAAATCGGAAGATACTTAACACGAGTGATCATTACAATTATCATATCATAAATTCATAATCATCGTTCTTTATACTAATGATAAACTTATCTTTGATAATTGAATCATTGATACTTCAATACATTATACATGTCTTATATTTAACACAAACTAGTTATAAGAATAAGAATAAGAATTAAAACGAATCGATATAAACTTATAGTATTTAATATGTATAATAAAACATAAGTTAAAAAAATAAATTTGTTAAATTAAAATGGATATCTGAGTTCTTATAAATGGATATCCGAGTTATAAGAATAAGAATTAAAACGACTCGATATAAACTTATAGTATTTAATATGTATAATAAAACATAAGTTAAAAAAATAAATTTGTAAAATTTAGATGGATATCCGCGTTCTTGTAAATGGATATCCGAGTTATAAGAATAAGAATTAAAACGACTCAATATAAACTTATAGTATTTAATATGTATAATAAAACATAAGTTAAAAAAATGACAAAAGGGCAATAAATTATGAAATAGTAAATATATATACATTTCAATTATAAAAAAAATGACAAAATGGCAATAAGTATAATAAACCAAATCTCCTCATTAATTATGGGACTTTTATAAAAATTATGAAATAGGAAAGTCAATGAAACAAAAGGGCAATAAACTACAGAAATGTGAATATATATATATATATATATCAATTAGATTAATTGGTATACCATTCAACAACTAATTATTTATTTTTTCTAAAATAGAAAAATAATACACAAAAAAGGACAAAATCTTTTAGGTAAATAGAAAAAATAGTTTATAAAATGATAGAAACTCATCAAACGTATCGACCTCCCTCCATTTTAAAGGTTTTTAAGTGATATCTTTTTAACTAATCTAATTGTGTATTAATCAAATATTTTTTTTTTTAATTTTTAAAAAATATAATCTTCTACTACATATCTCATATAAATAATTGTCAATCAAAGGCTTATTAATTTTTTGAACAAAATGCAAATGGTTTTCTACCACATTCTTGATATTTTTCTCAATTTAAGAAATCAAAGTAATTTAATAAAAATAAATCATAGCATTAGAAAGAGAGTAGAAATATAACTACAATAACTAGATGAGGTAGTTTGCACAACTAAATGGTAGATGGGAGGGAGAATACGTTCAATGAAATTTAGAAACTCTATATTTATAATATTAACTTTCATATTTTTATAGGATTACTTTTCATCTATTTTTATAAAATTAATATTCTAGTTATTAGAATGAATTAGTAAGAGATTTTAACCATTGATATAAATTAGTGGTGTAGATCTCTCCAACTTTACTGTGAAGTTTTTTTTAAAATTCACCGAAGCCAGACCCATTCAAATTGAGTAATTTTTTATTTTGTAAGAGAAAAGTGTAAGAGTATTATTCATTTAAAATTTTAGATTTTAGTTGAGTAATTTTTTTTTTTTATCAATTTACTCCGTATTAACAGTTTATATTGGCTCGAATTACTTCATACTATCACATCAATTTACTTCACATTATCAAGGTTATCTAGGGTCGGGTTATTTTGGGCTAACGGGTCATTTCAAGTCGGGTTACTTTGGGCTAACAAGTCATTTCGGGTTTGGTCACTTTAGGCTATCGAGTCATTTAAGGTCGGGTTACTTCGGGCTATCGGCTCATTTCGAGTTGGGTTACTTCGGGTTATCGGATCAATTCGGGTCGGGTTACTTTGGGCTATCGGGTCATTTCGGGTCGGTTATTCGGTCTACGGGTCATTTCGGGTCGGGTTACTTTGGGTTGTCGGGTCGGTATCGGGTTATTCTACTCGGGTTTTATCAAGTCCAGGTCTTTTTCGGGTTCGACCGTTCGGATTATTTATTATTTCGGGTTAAATCAATATCAAGTGGGTCGGTTCCATATATTTTCTTTTTTTATAAAAATTTGCGGGGCCATGTCGGATTCGGGTTCGGATTTGTCGGGTCGGTTTCACGGGTAGGGTCAACTTTTGACAACTCTAATATCAGAAATTAGATACCAAAAGTTATGTTAATAGAAGCTAGATACTAGAAATTATGATAACAGAAAATTACACGCTAGAAATTTCTAGTATGCCAAAAATTTCATACCAGACAAACAACAACATATCACATTATCACATCACCGATTCCTTCTCACAGTTGGTGCACTAGTGCTCGAACAGCTTCATTAATCATCTTCATTACTAAACAGCTTCACAGCCTTTTCCTTGTTTCCACTATAAGAAGGGGCAAAAAGAAATCACCTTTTGGAATAATCTATTTATACTCATTTTATTTTATTTGATTTAGTTTGTTTATCATGTGATAAACGTTCCCTACCAACATATTAATCATCATATCATTACAGAGACTAATGATTTCCATGAAAATATTATCAGCATGTCTTACCAAATGGGCATAAATAATCGTTATGGGAATGGTGGAAGCTACATTAGTAGGAGTTTCTTCATCGTCAAGATTGAGAATCGAAGATTGAATCAGTACTGGGCTTCGCGTATGAGCCCTTCGTTTCCTGCAAATTTAGGATTTGTAAGAAATGATTGACCAATCGAGGTAGAAAATGGATGCAATTTCAATCGGAACTAAACCTTATCGAATATGTAGGAGGGGTAACAAACTACAACTCAGGCCGTTTCTTCTCCTTAGACCCTCTATCCGGAGTATCTTCGACAACGAGGCTTGTGAGTAGAAGAGCTAATTCATCCTAGCCATCCATGACTGCGACGGATTTGAATCCGGGGCTGAAGAATCATCCGCCATTGTTGACCCCAGAATCCTCCGAAGTTCCTCTACTTCTCGATGAATCTTTCGAAGGATTTGGTGCGATCTGCTGGTTTACTTGTTCTTCTTGTTCCTATGTTGGCCTCATTTTAATTGTTATGTACGAATGATTAACTTCGATTGAGAAAGAAATGGAGGAGGAGCCTGTGGGAAGGGGATTTTGTCCAACGGTCGTTTTCTGTTTGATAGAGTATGACGATCTAATCTAGTTTTGAGTAAGTTTGACATGTGAAAGACCAGATCTAGATATTCGTTTGTAGTTTTTGTAGCCTCTGAGTCCATTTTGAATCTGAATCAACCTGCATTGAACTATTAAGGGATGGGACGGTTCTTACCGGAAGATACCAGAAGAGTGCCGATTTGACCAAAAGGAAGAAGAGTGCTATGAGTTCACAGCGAAGGACCCCGGACCCGAGAGAGAGCCCTTGACCAGCTACGCCGGAAGGGGAAGGGCTACGCTGGCCATGGTCGTGCCCGCTAGCAGCTCAGGACGAGAATGTTCGATCTTTTGGTTCAAAAACCAGTTTCAAAAAGGCTGTGGGAAGTGTAACGATCGAATGAGAGGAAGGATTAATGAGATATATCAGAGGAGTAAGATGAGGGGAGATCCAAAAGAAGGGAGAGTAGGCGACGAAAGAAAAGTTAGGTAAGGAGGAGAGAATTAGGGTTTCACAGTAAAAATATAAAGGAGGGTACACTTTCTAAACGCTAAAATATAAAAAGCCTAGTTACTAAACATAATTCTCCAAAAGGCTTACTTACCTAATTGACCCTTCTTTATTTTATGTCCAAAATAAATCTAATTAGTTGTTATTTCAACGGATCTTAACATAGTCATTTTTTAAAAACAATCAATTTGAAAACCCGTTTTCTTAAGCGTTCAATTTTAAACGATAATTAATATGAATTATGTGTTTTTAATGATATATATATATATATCGGTTTGACCGTACGTATATTAGAGATCGTGTATTTTTACTAATGGTGACTACCATAATAGAGAATGTGTTGGTGACCTTGTCGAGTGGGGATGTCTCATGCATGTCCATACACGTGGTGGAAGCCCCTTCCACACACACACACGCGCGCGTGCGATTGCATTCATTTTTTGGATTGTGCTATTGTAGAGACCGAGGCGGGGAAAGAAGGATGAACCAGAATGGGAGACGAAATTACAAATTACCATAACCATTGTACGATGGAGGGGCACATATGACATAAGAGAGCGTTACCACGTTACCACATCATCGAGAGTTGAGAGAAGATGCATAATGACATTGTATTCATAAACATATCATGGTCATAATACGCATAACATCATATTGTTGTTCTCTTGGTTATCAGTGTTATAGTCTCAGTTTAGTGTTTTGTTTCATTAAGAATAATTTCTTGAGACTTGCCATGAGATTCGATTGTTGGTTTATATGCTCCATAACGTAGGGGTTCTTAGTAGTAACATAGTCTTTTGAATAACTCATGGGCATGTTGACCTTTTATCCATTTTGACAATATTTAATATATTTTATTCTCTCTACATTATCTATCAATGCGTTGTCTGATATTAGGGTTTGACCGTAGCTTTGGGAACGTTAGCTAACGAGTTTCCCTATGGCTTTGTTGTTAGGTTCTTATGATGATGTCAGCTACGCTACCGAGGTTACCTTTCAGCTCGATGGTGTGCAACCGGATTTACGTGTGCCTTAGTACTTGGGGTGTCTTTTATAGGATTTTGAGGATACTTTTGTCTTGTTTTGTTTGAATTGTATTTTTCATATGTTGAACCGTCTTGGAGGTTGTTGTGACCCTTTGGTTTATCTAGGCTGTCTGCATACACTAACATGTTTTTGCACTTTTGCATGTTAGACATGTTGGATGTTTTCCTATATTTGTCGTGTTCTTGTTGAAAGGTCCAATTGTTTTTGTTTGTTGTTGTTAGGATATTATTGATGATACCATTGTGTGAATCAAACCTCGTGACATCTCAGTTGCAAAAAATTGGGGCGTTAGAACTTGGTATCAGAGGACAAGTTGACTACTAGGGCATTTGTACCCTGAACTTCGACGTGATAATCCAAATTAAAGAAAACTCAATCCGAGTTTTGATGTTTTTAAAGAGTATTTTTATGGATTTGGAGTTTTGAGGTTTTAGATAATTTTTTATTTATTTTATGAATTTGAAGCATGAATCCTCTAATTTTGGAAATACATGTTACATATTCGGGTTGGGTTAAAGACACAAAATTTCTCACCATCGAGATTCACAACTCAAGTAATTAGTTAAAAAATATGACTTTGCCAGAACTATTAAGGATGTCTAGTTAACACAATGATTGCACATTTGAGTTATAACTCATTTTGGAGATACTGAGTCTTTCACACTCCGAGGACGGGGTAGGGTATGAGGCCGTGGTTGAGGCGGAGGAAGAGGCAAAGCCATACCGATAGCTAGGCGACGAAAGAAGGTGCACTCGGATGAAGTCAATGAGAGTATAGTTCCATCTGAGAGGAGTCACTCTATAGTTGCATTAGGATGACTGTCCTTGAATGACCCAACTTTCTGAGCTATGCTACAAGAGACACTTGCTGATCTCCTTGGGAGGATACTTGAGGGAAGCGATACACCAATGCCATCCCATGTCGTTTCCCATAGATTTGAGATTGTGATATCTTGCAGGAGGACGTCACCTCTTTGGACACCAACTTCTAGTGTGGCAGTGATGCATATGCCACCCACACAAGCTTAAGGGGAATTGTAGAGATCAATTGAGATTGAGAGAGACCTTCAGGAGTTACGTGAGCATGGGCTTGACCAATGGTTGGAGTCCTTTCATCTGATGAAAGTCCCTACTTTCACAAGAGCACATGAAGAAGAGGTTGAGTTATGGCTTGGACGTGTTTCTACAACCTTAGATTCTTTCAGAGCACCCACATGACGTAGGTTGAGGCTAGTTCAAACATTTCTTGAGGGGGACACTTTCCTTTGAGTATTTCAGAGTGCTTATGAGAGAGGTTTTGCCCCTCAGCTGTCCAAGAGGCCCGTGCCTAGGCATTTCAAGATGTTGAGCCAGAGGATATACCGGTGCATAAAGTAGTTAAGAAGTTTCAAAAGGAGCTGACCTTTGTCGTTGAGGATTACCCGACCGAGAGGCAGCATATTCAAGATTTTCCTAGGAGGATGAAGCTGGAGATTTGTGCTTATGCTTCAGGATTTAAGTGCACGAAACTGACCCATTATCAAGACTTGACTATGACTTATAAGATGGCTCATCCGACTCTTAAGAGGGAAAACAGTGCTCAGGGATCGGCCAAAAGGCCAAATATTCCACCCAGTTCCAGAGGAGACAGTAGACCGAGTTTTACCCCATAAAGCACCTTCACTCCTACTCGACCCCTAACTCAAGACCGTCAGCATGAGACAAGACGTAAAATCGGCTCTTTTTCCCAATACGTTATTTTAAATATGGAGATTCAAATCACATCAAGAGGGAGTGTAGGATGAGGTATTTCACATGTTACTCTTGTGGGAAGTTAGGCCACAAAGCCGCGTTTTTCACTTCTAGACCACGACGTCATATGGATCTTCACCGACTAGGTTGACTACTAGGTCGAGGTTGTCACCACATCATTTTACATCACCGATTCAAGGCTGAGGATGAGGCCGCGGTGGTGGGTTTAATTCAGTTAGTGGATATGGGGTGGGCCAACCCCGTGTGTTAGAGATGGAGAAAGCCGACACTGCAGAAGCGCCTACTGCTACAAGTACAATTTGGATTCAGTTTGGTACAAGTTGAAGAAGGAAGGGTTAAGGTAATTCATTGGTGAGGGTTTTGATCCAATTGATCAAGGTTCTTGCAAGTATATCTTGATTCTTATCTTCCTATATTTATCATCCATTTTATTGCATTATCACCTTCTTAATCTCGCCATATATCATCCATTATCTCTCCATTCTTGTGTCTTTGTTATCGTAAATCTCGCCACAAGACATTAACAATCTCGCCCCTTGGTCGAGACATTCAATCTATATTTCCAAAGATTGAGCCTTTTTTGAATTTTCAATCTAGATCCGGCAAATACGGCTTCAACCCCGCGTTATTTTGTGTTCTTGGAGTTTTGGTCATGAGTAAGTAGTCCTCCTGCTAGGATTTGGGGTGAAAACTCCAAATCATGCTAGGCTAGTGTGTTATATGTTATGTTTATGAATTGATGAGTATCAACTTCATGTTAAGTAGCATATAGGAGTTCTTGAATTTATCCATGATTTATTCCATGTTTGGACATATTCTGAATGTTGAATGCTAAATTAGTAATGGTCTAGATTGTTCCCTTAGCACATTATATATTTCCAAGCATGAAATGAGTGATGTAAGAATTAATCATCCTATATGAGACCGATAAGTAATTCGAAGTTGATTGTGAAATGTTTGATGTCTATATTGCTTGAGTGATGTAAGAATTAAATACAACATGATCAAGCATGCTTCTAGTTATGGTTTGGAGGAATATTCCCAATTTTGATCTTAACACGGCCATGTACTTGCAATACTGTGTGACTTTTGTGTGCATCACAATGCACGACGTCATCATTTGGTAGCCAGACGAGTTATCATTGGCGGAGATGGTGCCATGAGAGGAGGTTCAATTTTTAGTGGGGGAGGGGGGAGGTCATGGCTAGTGAGAATGGGGCATTGAAGATCTTCGTGTCTTGTATTCCTGCATATTTGACATAAACTAGTTAATTTGTTAGTAGCAAGATCGTGGCTCTAAAATTTACCTTTTTCTTCATAGATCTTCATCTCGTGATTTTCTACCATGAGGGAAATTTTCCTACATGTTCAGCTACATCAATGAGATAATTTCAAATGTCATCGACATGTTAATTGGTAAATCTGTGATGATTAGTAATTCCACCATATCTGTAGTCACAACATCTAAACCATTGTAAAAATATTCAAGTAAAACGCTCTTGTCAAAACTATGATATGAATAAATATATAAATCTACAAATCTTTCCAAAGCATGATGGATATCTTCATGATCTTCCATTTTAATGTTAGACAAATGCTTCTTGCAAATCTTAGTTATGCTTGGAGGGGGGGGGGGAGAAGAAAACACTTAGAAAATCAGTATTGAATTGGTCTCAAGTATTGTACTTACCTACTAGTTTTTTTCCAAACTAGGTGTGGGCTCTACCATCTAGGAAAAATACGAATGCTCGCATTTTCATAGCATCTTCATAAACATTCGGAATTTGATCGTGTTCATAATGTTTTCAAAATTCATCAAGTGTTGATATGGACTTTCATCTTGTCCACCACTATATGTGTTTCACTGATCAATTTTATAGTTTCAGTTTCATAACAAATTTATCAACTTCGTTGTTTGGAAGTACCCAAGTGTGGGTAGGAACAGATTCTTTAGAATCCATCCTTGCCTCCAGCGTATGCGGTTGATCAAAGTTGTCCATCTTTTATCTTTCAAGATTCAACCTACAGAAAAAAGACAAAAGGGAAACCGTAAATTAATGTAATAATAGAACTTAGTATATAAGTCTATTAAAACAATCTAATTATATATAGTCCCCAACAATGGCACCAAAAAACTTGATAATCTTAAAACCTACCCGCAAGGATATCGGGGTCAATCGTAGTAAATCGAGTGTCGAATTCACGAGGACTACATTTGTATTGGTTGAAGCAATAAACACATATATATACTAACATAAAGGAAGACAATATGGCAAAATTTATGGTTGTAGGAATCACTCAATGAGAAAACATAATAACGAATAAATAACGAGGTTTGTGTGATTATATCTTTAGAGGTGAACGATTTAAGGAAACAAGTATGTCCGCTATAATGAATCAATATGTAACCACGTATATGAATAAGATGAACTTCAATCAATAACTATGTAGGTAATCATCTTAAAATAGCATTTGACACAGACAAACAAAGACCGTGTTGACCAACTTGATTGTGCTTTATTTCCAACAGTTGTGTCAGTATATAGAAAACCCCATTAAGAACGTAGGAATCCAGAAAAGACCAAGAAAAACCCTACTTTTGGTTTGAATTTTAAAAATGTACAAAGACCGGAACTTTCTACTGTAACAGCCGGTTTGGTTCCTCCCTGTCACAACCTCCGCAGTCACAGTGGGCCTCAATTCTATAGTGTAATGTTGAGGCACAAACCGAGCTCTCATCAAGGCCTTCATGTGCGCCCAAGTAACTACCGGTGCATCCAAAGTTCTCCTCCTTTCCTTCACCAAATCATCCCACCATATCATAGCATAATCAATAAACTCAAGAGCTGCGAAACCGCATTTGTGGTCCCGACAAAGTCGAGGCGCCCCTGCGGATGATCTCAAATCGTGAAGATTTGTTTTTCTTCCGCTTTATTATTTCCCTTCCTTTCTTAGAAGATCCAATCTTCTATCTTTTGGGCCGTCTTTCCTTCTATCCTTAGCCCTAATTCTAATCTTCCTTTTTTTTTTTTGGAGCCGTGCCCTATATATTCCTGCCTTCTCTTCCGTTTTTTCTTATTGCTTACGTTCTTCTTCAACCTTGAGCCAAGCTACAGCCTTTCCATGCGAACCTTTGTAGAAACTTTGTAAGTTCTTCATCCTTTCATCCCTCCGTCATTCATGAATCTCTTGTTGCATGCTTCTTCTTCTCCTCCTTCTTTTCTTCTTCCTTCTTCTTAACATGAATCAAGACCGAGTCTTGTTCTTGTTTGTCCTTCTTTATTGTTGCGTATGTGTTTCCAGGCTCCTATGGTTGAGTGTTGTCGTGTGTGGATTAAAGATTGAAGCTTTGGTCTCCTTGTTGTTTTGTTGCTGTCAAAGAAAGCCCCGACGCTGCTTTTGTTTGTACACCGCCCCCACGGCTGTAAGCTGATGCCCCTGCGGCTGAACCTTGTCACCGCCCCTGCGCCTTCTATCAACCGTCCCTACGGTTTCTCTACAGTAACTCCCATCTTTAGTGAGTTGCTTCCACCCTTGCTTCTTTTCCCATTCCTTATGCTAGATCATGCTAGGATGGACCTAAATGACTAGGGTGAATGCAATTATTGGCTTGTTGATACTTGTGAGTTGTTTATGCTTTGAGAGCCTTGCGCTTGTGTTGTTGTTCCTTGTGAACCTTTAGACTAGGAATCGTTCTTCCTAGCATGTTGGAGATCCTTAGAGATCATTGAGACTAGAAGTAGGAACCTTCTAGCACACTTCAGTAGACTAGAAATATGTAGACTTCTAACATTCGGTTAGTTTCTTATGCGTGATGCCTTGTCTGAGCATGCATAGATCTTTCTTTCGGGAAGCTAAGTAGTTTAGTTGAGTTTGTGTACCTTTGATTCATGTAAGCCCCTTGGACCTACTTAGTTGTGTTCCGTCTATTAGTTTGACCGTTTTGGTGGTGTTTGGTTGCTTTATCGTTATAACAGAAAACCGGACTAGGATGACCTTATACCGTAATTGGCCCAAGTGTATTATAACCGGGCGGTGACCACTTATCCAGTTCCGAATTAGAAAACTGAGAGGTGCTCTTGCGATCAGGCCCACATGTAACGGATAGATGCATCTGATCTATTCATGTCGGTAACGGAAACGAAGGCGAGTTTCGGGAGATTCTCGTGTGACAAAAGTAGTTGAATTAGTAATGGATAACTACTATAAAGATAATAACCGGTTGTGTGTGAGCATGCTAAGTTTTTATATTCTTATATGAGTTTGTGCATTTACTGTCTTTCCGATATCTAAAATGTTAGCTAACGGTTTATACCGATGTTGTAGATGTCCTGCATGTTAGAGATGCTGCTGAGTGATCCGGACAGAGTGGTCAGTCGGGGTTTATATCGGGGTTTATATTTCAGTTGTTGTCTTTTCCAGTTTGTTGTTGAACTCAGCTGAGAGTCTTTCGCTTATTTTGTTTTTTCATTTATTTGTGGCTTGTTGCAAGATCCGATGTTCTTGTTGTTACTTTGAGGGTGGGACCCATTGTGAGGTCCTAGCCCGTAACACTCCGAGTTTCTAGAATTTGGGGTGTTACTATATGGTATCAAAGTTCTAGGTTTATAACATGACACTCGTAATCTTCTAAATGCCGAATAGATTAATAAACAAAATCCGCAAGGGGTCTAAGTTTTCAACATGTTTTTGTTTTAAACTTGTCGGTTTGGGATAGATGTATGTGAAACCACTACTACCTCAGCGGATCTTTGCACCTTAGTTTCTTTTTCTTATGTTGGCCTGTTATGTGATTTTTTGGATTTCTACAATAGTGTAGGTTTGATAGTATGGCCTTATATATATATATATATATATCCCTATCGCAAATAGTGCGTACTAAAGCTACATCTGTTGTAGGGCGAGGAAGGGGACAAACACCTCTTTCACCTGCAGTCTGAGGACGAGGACGTGTAGGAAGACCTCCACTACCTAGAGGTCGGGGCCAAGCCATTGTGGCTGATCCGCCCGTCGTTGAGGAATTTGCTAAAGAGGTTGCTAAGAGTGTTGTTCACGAGGCAAGGAACGGGACCGTTGCTAGGTCCGGCGCACAAAAAGCATAGTCGATTGAGTCCGTTCGAGTGTCCAACAGAGTTTCTGCTTATCGCGACTATGTCCAAAGAGTCGAGGAGGCCATTGGGACAACAGGACCAGCCCCTACGCCGCCGGTACTTGGGAGATCAGCTGAGGTTTTGTAGAGAGTGACACAGGTGGTAGCTACACCTGCGAGAGCTGCTGAGGACGTAAGAAATCAAGACAAGGCGAGAGAGCCGAGACCGGATTGTTGGTTGAAATCTTTCAACCAGCTGAAGATACCTCCTTTTGCCGGAAAGACACGATTGAAGGTGGAGTTATGGCTAGGACATGTTGATTCAGCTTTGGAGTCGATTCGTTTTCCAAAGGGCCGTCGAGTGGAGATAGTACAGACTTTGCTTTGAAACCACGCTCACTACTGGTGGAGGATAGTTCACAACAAGGTCACGAGTTAGGACAATATTAGGAGCATGATCAGGGATCGCTATTGCCTTGCAGTGTTGAGGAGAGATTGACCGTAGGACTTTCTCGAGGCTAGTTTCGAGGACATTCATATTTTTTAGATTGTCAACAAGTTTCAGGAGGAGTTATCACTGTTGGGTCCATCCGCTCCATCAAAAGAACAACACGTGTATCTATTCTCTCGGAGGCTGTGAGAGTTTATGTAAGCTCCCAGTTTTTACCTTCACCGCCCCCGCGATGAAGAAGGCTGCCCCAGCGGCCTTGATGTTTGTCACTGCCCCCGCAGTGACAAGGGCCGCCCCTGCGGCTGAGGCAATCCGCCCTTGTAGATTTGCTGCAAATCGCGCCAAATCTGTTTTTCGTTCGTTTTATCTTCCTTCCATAGATAATAATATCCGATCTTCTATCTATGGGCCGGCTTCCTTATCTTTTTTCTAACCATAGACGTCCTTCCTTTTATCTTTTCTTCCTCTCCTATATATTCCCGTCTTTTCTCCTTTGTAATCTTGCTGAACATGTAAGTTCCTTCTTATATGTTTCTTCCTCACGTTCATGTGATGCTGCAGTATGTGTTAGCATGAAATATTGCGATATTCTAGTAACTTATTCTAGTTGTTTTTCATTCATTATTGTGTTCATGGATAAGGCATTGAAGCATTTGTTAGCTTGTTCACCTATATTTTCGATATGGAGGTCTACATTAGTTTTGTGATTGATTATAGGTGAATAAAAGTTGAAACCGGACCATTTGAGAGAGAAAAGAGAGGATTCGATCATATCAAGGGATTAGGAACACATCAAGGAAGCTAAAGAAGGAGCTAGGATGAAGAATGTCATGACACAAAGGAAACCACAAGTAATCTACACTTCCACGCCCTAAATTACGGCCGTAGAAGAGTCCACGCTCTAAACCACGGCCGTGGATCTTGACATCATGAGCGTGGAGCATTCCAGTAAGTTACACGGCCTAAAGTACGGTCGTGGAAGATGAGAAACACCGTAAACCTTTCCACGCCCTATTTCCACGGTCGTGGAACATCAGAAGACCGTGATTTAGGCAATCTTTTGACGAATCATTTATTGCCACATCATCTACGTATTTGGGATGGAATATTCCTCTTTCTCCACGGATAAAAAGGCGGGAAGAGGGAGTTTTTGGGGACCTCGCTTTGGAGAGTTCGCCTTAGGGTTTTCGCGAGGAACTTTGCGGGAGCACCGGCAGTTTGGATTCCCGAAGATTTTGTGTGGCGGAAGTTGCGCCCTTTTCTTAGGTTTTGAGATTGAAGACGGATTGACATCCCGTTCTTCGTGTTTGCCGAAGATCATTGTGAGGTTTTGTGTTATATTCTGATTGCGTTGAGTATTTCATTTTGTGTTTTGGATTTGAGATTGACTTTGAGTTATATTCGAGTTTTCGAGGGTTTTCATCTTTTATTCTTCTTAAATTGATTTTTGATATCATGACAATGGTTATTGGCTAAAATCCTTTAGCAATTCTAAGGTGAAGGGTTGATAGTTGTGGCTTAGATGATGATAGATTGATCGTAAACAGATTGGACCCTGAGAGTGTGAGAAACTTCGTCGACAACCAAGATCACATTCTGTTCTTAGAATTCCACGGCCGTGGAACTCAAGAACTACCCGTGATTTACCTTAGTTTACGAACCTTGATTTTACTTTAATCCAAAGTTAAAGATTAGCTTTAATCTAGTCTTGGTTTGCCCATTTCTAGGTAGTAGTGAGACTCATCACCCTCTATTTTGATTTCGAGTGTCACAACCTTAATCGTTTTAGTTAGTCTTGATCCTTGGGTTATAAGTTTGGGTATTTGGGTTAAATTCTAGTCCTTAGATCCTTTTTATACTGAAGCCTCAACAACCTTTATAGAGAGTGTCATTGGGTTAGACATATAGGGTTTTGGAACTTCATCGTACATTACCTTACTTTAGCATACCTTTGCAATTCTTAACTCTGTCTTTATGTGTATAGTATATCTTGAATCGATTGCCACAATTAGATACCTGGATCTTTAGGGTTGCTGTTTTCCCCAATATTTGCAAAGCTTATTACATTTACTTGCTTGACGAATTGCGAACTGAATTTGTTCCCCCAAATCCCTGAGTTCGATACTGTGGAATTCTTGCTTTACTACGCCAATCCGTACACTGCGGGTTCGCTTGTTTTGATTCTAGTTTTATAAATTTAAAGCTTATTTGCATGCACGCTTTTGGGCGAACAAGTTTTTGGCGCCGTTGCCGGGGATTTGGTTTAGGCCGAATTCGGTTATCGGTTGTCAAGCTTGGGAGCTTTGCTCTTATCATTTGATATCACTTTAAAGTGATAGTTGTAGGTTATCTTAGGTATATGCACAGGTCTAGCATCAACAAAGACCTCTTACCTCTTGATCAAGAACTTGAGAAGACTTTGAGAAAGAAGCTCAAAGAAAGAAAGATGGCTGAAAGTAAAGAAAGGGATATCCAAGCAGAGTTGGATGATTCCGAAGCTCGACTTAGATGGAGCGAGAAGACTCACAAGGAAGAATCGGAGCGTCATCAATTGCAAATTGATGAGCTCAAGGACATGATGCTTCAAATGAGGTTGGAGATGAGTGGTTCCAAGAAGAAGAAGAGAAGCAAACCGACAAGATCGGTTAGAACCAACTCATCCGATGAAGAGAGCGACTACTCCATGCCGTCACTAGAAGACATTGATCCAACGATCAATGCGAACCAGAATAATCCAAGACCAGCCACCAATCATCGTATCCCGGCTGGGGGTGCAATAGCCGCTCGTGTAGATGAAGAGCCAAGAACTCTTGGCCAAAGAATGGATCCGATTCAACAACCACGCCGTCTAGGTGTGAACTTTGATGCTGACGATATTCAGGGGTTTAGCTTTAACCCACAAGTTATTACCATCGTTCGCCAAAGCTAGTTTGGAGGAACGAGTGTCGAATCTCCACATCAACATTTACAGAGTTTTAAGATCTTGATGGAACAATGAAGCCAAAGAATACAACCACCAACAATTACAAGATCAAGCCATTCTTTTTCTCTTTGAAATGGAAAGCTTTATCTTGGTATCAAGCTCTTTCAAATGGAAGACTCAACACATGGGAGGATCTATCTTCGGAGTTCCTAACCAAGTTCTTTCCGCCATCCAAGACGGCGGAGTTAAGAGGTACAATTAATGTTTTTTCTATGATATCTAATGAAAGTTTGTTTCAGTCTTGGGAAAGATTTCAGGATTTACTATTGGATTGCCCACACCATGGCATTTCTAAATTGGAGTTATTGGAGATATACTATAAGGGGCTGAATGTGGAAACACAATTCAAGCTCCAATCCCTTTCATGTGGCACATTCATGGAAATAAGGGAAGATGACTCTTACGACTTCATTGAGAAACAAGCCCGAGTCATTGAGAAGTACTCTCACCGGAAAGTGGAAGCTAATCGAGTGGAGCAAGGAGCAAAGCTAACACAAGCTGCTCAAACCCAAATCTTTTCTCTCAACACCGAGATTAAAGAATTGAAGGAAGTCATCAAAGCTAGCTTTCAAAAGCCTAAGGAGAAAGATGTTGGTTATTTAGGAAACAACAATAACCACAATAGGAATGAGAACACCAATCGCCACAGCCGGAACAACAACCGGAACAATTGGAACAACAACAACCGGAATAACAATTGGAACAACAATAGGAGTTCAAACAACAACAATTGGCGTTCCAACCAACAACAAAACTCCGGTAATTCTTATCCCAATTCAAGAAATTCACTAACTCCACCATCTTCCTCTTCCATTCCTTTGAAAAGCCAGGGGCAAGGATCTAATATCGCAAGCAGTTCGGGGAAGGAGAAACCCGATCCCATGCTGGAAACGATCTTGGGAAAGCTTCAAGGGTTGGAGAGTCACATCACTAAGGTTGATAAAGCTCAAAAGGTTTTAGAAAACCAAATGTTCAGCAATGCTGAGGAAGTTCCTAGAAATCAAGGAAAACGTCCAGGAAAGACGGAGGATAACCCGAAAGGAAGGGTGATGGCTATCACAACTAGGAACGGAGCAACAACCACCGACCCGCAGCCTAAGTTTGTGAGTTCCCATCGAAAAGGAGAAGGAAAAGGGGAAGGAGAAGGAAGACATCTACATTCCTCCTCCAGCTTACAAACCTCCCCTACCATTTCCACAATCTAGAGCAAGAGCGCATCTAGACAAGCAATTCGGTAAGTTCATTGAACTCATGAGCAAACTGCATATTAATATACCTTTCATTGATGCAATTGTAGGTATGCCAGCATATGGAAAGTTTTTAAAGGAGATCCTCTCTAACAAGAGGAAACTGGAAGACTTTGGAGAAGTCAAGATGAGTTCGGAATCATCGGATCTCATCAAAACGATGAAGGAAAAGATGCCCCCAAAGATGAAAGATCCGGGGTCATTTTGTGTTCCAATCGGAGCAGGAGATGTCACATATGATACATTATGTGATTTAGGAGCAAGCGTTAGCATCATTCCGCTTGCCTTATGCAGGAAGATCGGTCTAGGCGAGCCTAAACCGGTGAAGATGACATTATATATGGCGGATCGATCTATAAGTCGTCCCGTCGGTATCATTGAAGACGTCCTGGTCAAGCTTGGTAAGTTCTATATTCCAATGGATTTTGTTGTGTTTGGCGTTCCTGCAGATAGTTCAGTCCCGATCATACTCGGAAGACCGTTCCTTGCAACATCCGGTTGTATGGTGGATTGCAAGAATGCTAGACTCGCCTTCGACATAGGAGAGGAAAAGGTAGAGTTTGTTCTTTCCACTTTGATGAAAGAGCCAGCTCTTGAAGAGGATATATTTAACATCCATGACAAAGAGGCATCTAGAGAGGAAGTAAGCTCAATTCTATTCAAGGATCCTTTGCAAAAGGTGATCACTATGAGCATTATGGAGAAAGGAGAGGAAGATGAATGCAATGAGGAAATTGAAGCATTGGAGGAGCTAAAGGAAGTACATGAAGAAGAGTTTGAAAAACTCTACGATGGGTCAGAAGACGTGAGGAATCACGATCAGTCGTGCTATTCCACAGCCGTGATTTCCACCAGCATGACCGTAATCACCTATTCAGAGGACTCTAGTAAGTTACAAGGTTAAAACCACGGCCGTGGAACTATCAGAGGTGCCGTAGTTGACTTCCACGCCCAAAACCACGGCCGTGGAAGTAATAGTGGTGCCGTAACTTTGGGAGATTCCGAGAAAAATTACGTCCTCTCTACCAATGCTTTTGAGCATTCTTCAACAACTTCTATTCCCTTAGAGACTTCTAAGGAACCACTAGAGACCCCGATAGTAATGGAATTAAAGCCACTTCCCACACATCTAAGGTACGCATTTCTAGGATCTAATTCTACCTTTCCTGTTATTGTTAGTTCCGATCTACGTGAAGATGAACATAGTCAGCTTATGGTTATTCTAAGGAAACATAGGAAAGCCTTAGGTTACACTATAGAGGATCTAGTAGGAATTAAGCCTTCATTATGCATGCATAAGATCCTAATGGAAGAAGACTTTAGAACTTCACGACAACCTCAAAGGCGGTTAAATCCGACCTTGAAAGAGGTTGTCAAGAAGGAAATTCTTAAACTACTTGATGCAGGTATCATCTACCCTATCTCCGATAGCAAGTGGGTGAGTCCCGTACAGGTTGTTCCAAAGAAGGGAGGAATGACGGTCATCACCAATAAGAACAATGAGCTCATTCCAACAAGGACAGTGACTGGATGGAGGATGTGTATTGATTACCGGAAGCTAAACAATGCAACTAGAAAGGATCACTTCCCATTACCCTTCATTGACCAAATGCTTGAAAGGTTAGCACAACACTCTCATTTTTGCTATCTTGACGGTTATAGTGGTTTCTTTCAGATCCCGATTCATCTTGACGATCAAGAGAAGACCACATTCACGTGCCCGTGGGGTACATTCGCTTATAGGAGAATGCCGTTCGGGCTTTGCAACGCCCCAGCCACCTTCCAAAGGTGCATGATGGCTATCTTCTCGGAGTACATAGAGGAGTTCATGGAAGTTTTCATGGACGACTTTTCTGTTTATGGTTCCTCCTTTGATAATTGTCTTTCTAACCTTTATCTTGTGCTACAAAGGTGTGAAGACACTAACCTAGTTCTTAATTGGGAGAAGTGTCAATTTATGGTGAAGGAAGGCATTGTACTCGGACGCTTGATCTCTAGTAGAGGGATCGAAGTAGATAAGGCTAAGATAGAAACTATAGAAAAGCTCCCTCCTCCATCTTCGGTGAAGGGGATAAGAAGCTTTCTAGGACATGCTGGATTTTATAGACGTTTCATAAAGGATTTCTCTAAGATATCAAAACCGCTTACTAATCTATTGATGAAGGATGCAGTTTTTGATTTTTCTCAAAAGTGTTTAGATGCGTTTCATAAGATCCGGGAAGCTCTAATCTCAGCCCCGATCATTCAACCTCCAGATTGGAATCTTCCATTCGAGGTCATGTGTGATGCAAGTGACGTAGCTATAGGAGCTGTGCTTGGGCAAAAGAAGGAAGGACGAACCCATGCTATCTACTACACTAGCAAGACACTAGATGAAGCGCAGCTTAACTATGCCACTACTGAAAAGGAATTTCTAGCTATTGTTTATGCATTTGAAAAGTTTCGTTCTTATCTTGTAGGTGCAAAGGTGATTGTATACACGGATCATGCTGCGATCCGGTATCTACTTGCAAAGAAGGATGCAAAACCAAGGATGATTAGATGGATTCTTCTCCTACAAGAATTCGATCTAGAGATCCGTGACAAGAAGGGTTCGGAAAATTCTGTTGCGGATCATTTGAGTCGTCTACCACATCTAGAGGACGACAATCTACCTATAGATGACTCCTTACCGGACGAGCATTTACACATCATAGAGGAGTGCATCAACAAGATTACTAAAGGTAATGAACCATGGTTTGCTGATTTCGTTAACTATTTGGTTTGCCAGGAAATACCACCCGGACTATCCTATGCACAAAGGAAGAAGTTCTTTAAGGATGTCCGGGAATACTTTTGGAATGAACCGCTCCTCTTCAAGAGAGGTCCTGACGGCATCATTCGACGATGTGTGCCAGAAGACGAGATGCAAAGTGTCATCCGTCATTGTCATTCACTATCTTGTGGAGGACACGCTAGCTCGAACAAGACTAGCGCTAAGGGATTGCAATCTGGATTCTTTTGGCCTACTTTATTTAAAGATGTGCAAACCTTTGTTTCCTGTTGCGATGCTTGTCAAAGAACAGAGAACATATCTAGGAGAAACGAAATACCTCTTAACAACATTCAGGAGGTAGAGATCTTTGACGTTTGGGGAGTAGACTTCATGGGACCTTTCCCATCATCTTGTGGAAACCAATACATACCTCTAGCTGTAGATTATGTTTCGAGATGGGTTGAAGCGATTTCCTCTCCAACTAATGATGCCATGGTTGTGGTTAAGTTCTTTAACAAGACTATTTTCCCAAGATTTGGGACACCACGGACTATCATTAGTGATGGAGGCTCTTACTTCATTGCCCGACGATTCGAAGCTCTACTAGCTAATTATGGGGTGACTCACAAGATCGCCACCCCTTATCATCCACAAACGAGTGGACAAGTGGAGATTTCAAATCGGGAGATTAAAGGAATCCTAGAGAAAATAGTTTCGAAGACAAAGAAAGATTGGTCTTTGAAGCTAGATGATGCATTGTTGGCATACCGGACTGCATACAAGACTCCCATATGAACAACACCATACAACCTTGTGTATGGGAAGTCTTGTCACTTACCGGTAGAGCTGGAACATAAGGCGTATTGGGCGGTAAAGTGGTTGAACTTCAGCATGAAGGAAGCGGGCGAGAAGCGCCTCTTGGACCTTAATGAGCTTGAAGAACTTCGCTTAAACGCCTATGAGAACGCCAATATCTACAAGGAGAGAGCAAAGCGTTGGCATGATAAGCATATCATTCCAAAGGACCTCAAGGAAGGAGATCAAGTTCTCCTCTTCAATTCAAGACTTTGTCTCTTTCCAGGTAAGCTTAAATCTCGTTGGACTGGACCTTATCTAATCAAACATGTTTTTCCCCATGGCGCAGTTGAAGTATGGGGTGAAAAGGGCGGAAGCTTTAAGGTGAACGGTCAACGACTCAAGAAGTATTCACCGATTTCCAAACTAAGGAGTTCGCACCTACCGCACTCGAATAGATGCAAGTACGGTCTAGCTACGGACCTTAAACAAGCGCTTCTTGGGATGCAACCCAAGGTATTGCACTTATTTTTTTGTCTATCATTCATAAATTAGATTAGTTTAGTCGTTTTTGCTTTGTTTTTGCCCTCGATACCTCCCGATATGTCGTGTTTTTGGATGTAGGAACAACGGAATAGGCAATGGGAAAGGAAAAAATTGGAAGGAATCAACGAAACTTGGGTTTTGACACAATACAGAGAGTTCCACGCCCTAAACCACGGTCGTGGAGGCTACAATGACCGTAATTCTTCAAAATCTGAGAAAAATCACCAAAAACCACGGGTCCGTACAATTCCACGGCCGTGGAACACCCCGAGTGACTGTGATTTTCCAAAAAATTTACGGCCACTATATAAACACCTTCCTTCACAAAAAACCCTATCCCCAAATCCACACCCCTCTTCCACGACCTAAAGTCCGAAAATCACCACATCTCGCAAATCCCCATTCGGTAATCGTTTCGAACGATTCTTGATGCTAAAGTGAAGCATTTTTTATCACCTACAAGATCCAACTAACAGATCGAGTGAACAGTCCCTACAGAAGACGGATTTTGGATTCAAAGATCCAAAAATCTAGGATTTTCTTCTATTTCTCTACTTTGTCAATTCGAGTCTTTTTCTTGCAAGAACTTAGAGGAATTGCATAGGATTGAGATTGAAATTAGTCTAGGACAGGTTTTGCTGAGTTTGGTGATTGTTTGATTGAGATTTGTGCAAACAAAGAGAAATTACGGTCTTTGGGCATTCCACGGCCGTAGAAATCTAAGAACAGGCCGTGATTTTTACTGCTTAGGAGAAAATGTTTACGAGAAATGCAGGAAATAAAAAGTAGAGAAAGGGTGATAGTTCCTCTTCTTCCCAAGCCCCCCTAGTGAACCACCATCACCTCCACAACCTAGAATCCCAACCATACACCCAAACTACCTCGATGCTTTAAAAAAGATCGAGAAGAGACCGGTCATATGACCAAGATATCTTTTGCTTGAGGATCTAGAACCTCTCAATGTGGTGAGTGACTTGACATGGCTTTTAGATAGGGCTGGGTTGATTGTCTTTTCCGCTATTCAAGCAGATGCCTATGAGGAGATCACGAGGGAGTTTGTCATTTCCTTCGAGCACAATGCCGTCGATAGGACGTTGTCTTTTAGATTGATGAAGACGGATTATGAGTTCTCGATCCAGCAGTTTGGAGCCTTCTTTGGGTTCCATGAGACCTTTAACGGTCGTTTTCCTAGCGGTGTATACGCTAAGGATTTCTGGGAGGACATAGCCATGATTTATGCCAACGAGGACCGCTAGCAGCCAGCTGACACCAAGGCTAAGCTCATCTACCACTTAGCCTTGAAGACAGCTCATAGGGTCCTTTCCGAGTGCCTATTCTCTAGGACTGGGACCCCCCAAAAGATAAAGACCGATGAGCTATTCTATCTCTATTGCATGCTCCAGGGTAGACCTGCTGATTGTGCCACCCTCTTAGCCTCCACCATGAGTAAGCTTAAGAACAAGAGGGCTGGGAACATTGGGTATGATGGGATGGTTACCCACATTGCTATGCAGCTCGGGATTGATTGCTCCGCATGCACTAGGATAGCGGCGAGACCTTTGGGTCTCAATAGCCTTATGACAAGGGGTATTATCTTTCCTAGACACCGAGGTCCACCTACTGCTGGTATGCCATGGGAGGATAGAGGAGGTAGAGGCATTCCGTGGCTCCCAGAGTATTCCATTATGGCTGGACGCCATAATTAGAAGAAGACATTCGCTGACATGCATGCGAATAGATTAGCACCGCCCCCTTACGTTCCGGATGAGCCTCCAGCTGTTGATGTTGATGAGGATATGGGAGGAGGTGATGAGCAGACATTTGACACATTCCCGGATCAGCCGGACACCTTCCCAGACCTACCTAGACAGTCTCCCCGCCCTTCTAGACCCTCCGGTGCTTCTTCCTCTCGCCATGCTAGCGTGAGCGAGAGACTGACATGGATGGAGGCTCCTCCCACTTGGTATGGAGCACAACCGGAGTGGTTGGGAGCTCCGCCACCATCGTATGCACAACCACCAGCAGCACCAGCCTCATAAGATGCACCAACATGGTACAGTCAGCCGCCGGCATGGTATGAGCAGCTACTGGAGTGGGCTACTGACCTTTCTAGGAGAGTCGGAGATCTAGAGATTCACCGAGACCAGCGGGATTGTTCGCCTCGAAGCGTGCGTGCAAATAAGCTTTAAATTTATAAAACTAGAATCAAGCAAGCGAACCCGCAGTGCACAGATCGGTGTAGTAAAGCAAGCATTCCAGAGTGTCGAACTCAGGGATTTGGGGGGAACAAATTCAGTTCGCAAATCGTAAAGCAAGTAAATGTAATAAGCTTTGCAAATATTGGGGAAAACAATAACCCTAAAGATCCAGGTGTCTAATTGTGGCAATCAATTCAAGATATAGTAAAGAACTAAGGACAGAGTTAAGAGTTGCAAAGGTATGCTAAGGCAAAGTAATGTACGGTGAAATTCCAAGGCTTTATATGACTTATCTAAAGAAACTCTCTATAAAGGTTGTTGAGGCTTCAGTACTGAAAGGATCTATGAATAAGAATTAATCTCAAATACCCAAACTTGTAACCCAAGGATCAAAACTAACTAAAACGATTAAGGTTGTGACACTCGAAATCGAAGTAGAGGGTGATGAGTCTCACTACTACCTAGAAAAGGGCAAAACTAGACTAGATTAAAGCTATTCTTTAACCATGGATCAAAGTAAAAGAAAGGTTCATAAACTAGGATAAATCACGGGCAGATCTTGAGTTCCACGTCCGTGGAAGTTCAAGAACAGACCGTGATCTTGGTTCGTCGACGAGATCTCTCTAACTCTTAGGGTCCAATCAATTTACGATCGATCTATCATCATCTAAGCTACAATTATTAACCCTTCACCTTAGAATTACTAAAGGGTTTTAGCCAATAACCATTGTCATGATATCACAAATCAATTTAAGAAGAATGAAAGATGAAAACCTTCGAAAACTCAAATATAACTCAAAGTCAATCTCAAATCCAAAACACAAATCGGAATATTCAATGGATTCGGAATAGAACACAAAACCTCACAAAATCTAAGGCAAGTATGAAGAACGGGATGTCAATCCGTCTTCAATAACAAAGCCTAGAAAAAGGGTGCAACTTCCGCCACACACGATCCTCCGAAATCCAAATTGCCGGCGCTTCCGCCAAGTCTTTCTCGAACTCTCTCAAAGCGATCCTAAGCAGGGCTAAGCGAGGATAAGCCGTAAGCGTCCGTCCCCGAAATTCCCTTCTTTGACCCTTTTATAAGAAAGGATAAAAATAACCGTACCGGCCCACTGCGTAAATGATGTGGCAATAATTGGTTCGTCAAAAGATCGCGTAAGTCACGGTCTCAAGGGATTCCACAACCGTGGTTTAGGGCGTGGAATTGGGTTACGGTCTCATATGAGTTCCACGACCGTACTTTAGGCCGTGTAACTCTCTGGAATGCTCCACGCTCATGATGCCAAGATCCACGGCCGTGGTTTAGGGCGTGCACTCTTCTACGGCCGTATTTTAGGGCGTGGAAGTGTAAATTGCTTGTGGTTTCCTTTGTGTCGTGTCATTCCTCATCCTAGCATCTCCTTAGGCTTCTTTGATGTGTTCCTAATCCTTGGATGTGCTCAAATCCTCTCCCATCTCTCTCAAATTGTCCGGTTTTAGCTCTTATTCACCTATAATCAACACAAAGCTAATGTAGACCTCCATATCGAAAATCTAGATAAACTAGCTAACAAATGCTTCAATGCCTCATCAATGAACACTATAATGAACGAAAAACAACTAGAATAAGTGCCTAGAATATCGCAATATTTCATTCTAACAAAATACCCCATACTTGCCACTTGTTGTCCCCAAGCAAGGTCTTTTGAAAGCTTAGAACATAAGTTAGGATGAAATATGCATGCAAACTCAAAAATAAAACATCTTTTAGGTAAATGTGCTTCTAGTCAATAGATCATTCTCAAACCTTGCTTCATTCATTCTTGAAACGCTTATATACATAACCAAAGAATATAAAGGAAAGAAACATCATGAATTGGTTAAACTTCAATGTAAACATCATAACCTTCAAGCATTATCAAAATCAAGCATAAGAAACTTCAATTTAGATCACCAAGCCAAATAACATTCTTTTGATCTTAAGGACTTCCAAGTAAGGTCTAGAATGCGGAAGGGAGGGAAAACTTATAAGGAATGTGGTGCATGAATCCGGGAAAGTGGACAACTAACTCTTTTCTTTTCATTTTGATTTGCAACACCATCAACTTTGAGCTTTGCTCTCTTCTTTTCACATCATTTTTCGACTTTACTTTTGGAGTTATGGACAGCGGTGCACAAAAACCGAAGCCTAGGAGATCGGCGTTTCTCAATTTCGAGATGCCTCAAACCCTTGATGCACATACCATAATCCGTTAGGAATATGCCTCAAACCCATGGTGCCGAGTTACTCATCGTCATAATTGACTTCCCCAAACCTATTATTTCTATTCTTTGAATGCAAACAATTGCTTTCATGACCCTCCCACATCAAACATGCCAAATATAACTCCTCCAAATTCCCGGATAGGTAAGGGAGGTAATTATTTCATTGAGGGGCTAAATGAACAAAGAAAGGAGAAAGAAAGGTCGAATTGCCTTAATCATTTCATAAAGAAGTATAAGAACTTATCATGTGATTTCAACCTCGATTTGTCAATATGATTTAGATAAAACTCTTCACATTATGAAACTTGCAAGAAAGGATAATCAACACATTCAATTTCTTTTCAATTCATTATTCGTTTAGGCATACAATTGTCATCAAAAACTCAATTCACAAGTAGTAATTATCATAGAAATCATCTCAACTCTTAGAAGCACAAAATCTTTTGGAATTTTCAAAATTTTTCAATTTTTATGGGTTTTTCAAAAGCTTTTTCATGTAATGCAATAATGAAACGTGTGACAAAGAAATGAAACATGCAAAGTGTTCTCTAATCAAGTCAAGCAAAGTGAGTAGAGTTATTACAAACGATAGTCACACCCCACCCCATACTTGACACAAACATTGTCCCTAATGTTCAAAAAGAAATAAAAAAAAAAGAAAGAAAATAAAAATGAACTCACTAGAAGGCGGTGGAGCGGCTAATACTGTCAATCATGCATGGTCATCACTGTGGTGGAGGCAGTGGTGGAAACGGGAAGAAGCTGGAGTCGAAGTTCCGCCCAAACTGCTGGCGGTAGATATCCCTCATCATCCTATCATGCTCATCAACTCATACATCCCTAGCGTCCTGTCGGATCTCCAAATCTCCTACTCTCTTGGAGAGGTCGGTAGCCCAATCCGGCAACTGCTCATACCACTCCAGTGCCTGGCTGTACCAAGCTGGTGCATCCTGTGGGGCTGGTGCTGACGGCGGCTGTGCATACCATGTCAACGGAGCTCCCATCCACTCCGGATGTGATCAATACCAATCAGAAGGGGTATCTACCCATGTAGGTCTCTCGCTCACACTGGCGCGGCGAGAGGAAGAAGCTCCTGAATGTCCAGCTGGTCGTGGTGAGCGCCTGGGAGGGTCAGGGAAATGTGCCGGCTGATCCGGGAAAGTGCCAAAGTCATGCTCCTCACCTCCCCCCTCAAAGCCATCACCTCCTCCGATCTCCTCCTCCTCATCTGCAGCTGGTACCTCATCGGGGACGTAGGGAGGTGCTATTAACCTATTCGCATGCATAACAGCAAAGGTTTGCTTCCAATTATGGTGTCCAACCATAATGGAATACTCAGGGAGCCATGGAATGCCTCTACCTCCTCTCTCCTCCCAAGGCATACCAGCGGTGGGTGGACCGCGGTGCCCAGGGAAGATGATACCCCTTGTCATCAAACTGTTGAGACCCAAGGGTCTCGTTGCAATCCTAGTGCAAGCAGAAAAATCTATACCCAACTACCTAGCGATGTGGGTGACCATACCACCATATCCAATGTTCCTGGCTCTCTTATTTTTGAGCTTACTCATGGTGGAGGCTAAGAGGGTAGCACAGTCAACAGGTCTACCGTGCAATATAGCGTAAAGAAGGAACAACTCATCTGTCTTAATCTTCTGAGGGGTCTCGGTCCTAGGGAAAAGACACTCAAAAAGTACTCTATGGGTTATCTTCAAGGCTAAGTGATAGATGAGCTTAGCCTTGGTGTCAGCTGGCTGCCAACGGTCCTCGTTGGCATAGATCATAGCAATATCCTCCCAGAAATCCTTAGTGTATACACCGCTAGGAAAACGACCATTGAAGGTCTCTTGGAACCCAAAGAAGGCTCCGAACTCCAAGATTGAGAACTCGTAGTTCTCCTCCATCAGCCTAAAGGAAACTGTCCTGTCCATAGCACTATGCTCAAAAGAGATCACAAACTCTCTAGTAATCTCCTCATATGCGTCTTCCCTAATAGCGGAGAAGATGATCAAGCCGGCTCTATCTAGAATCCATGTAAGGTCATTCACCACATTCAGGGGCTCTAACTCCTCAAGAACTAAGTAGCGCGGTCCTATGACCGTCCTCTTCTCGATCCTTTCTAAGACATCGAGGTAATCCTCATGGATTTTTGGAATTCTAGGGGGTGGGGGTGATGGTGGCTCACTAGGGGGTACTTGGGAGAAGGAGGAAGCATCACCTTTCCTCTTCTTGCTTCTAGTAGACATTCTCCTTATCAAATCCATTTCAGAGAGAAAATTACGGCCTGTTCTATTACTTTCACGGCCGTAGTTCGCCCAGAGACCGTGGTTAGGCTCTGATTTGCTCAAAACTCAATCAATTCACACCAAATTCACCAGGAAACAGTCCTAGACTAATTTCAATCCAATTCCAATCAGTTCTCCTAAAAATTCTTGCAAAAATTGAGCCAAATCGACAAAGTAGAGAAAGAGAAGAAAACCTAGGTTTTGGATTCTTTAAATCCAAATTCCGTCTTCTGCAGGGATTGTTCACTTGATTTATTGATTGGATCTTGTAGATGGTTGAATTTTCTTCACTTTAGGCTCAAGAATCGTTCGAATCAGACTCCGAACGTAGATTTGAGAGAGGGGTATTGGTTTCGGCGTTTTGGGCGTGGAATTAATAGGGTTGTGGTTTGGGAATTTTGTGCTGTTTTTGTGAAGAAGGTGGTTTATATAGTGACCGTAAAATTTTTGGAAAATCACAATCACTCGGGGTGTTCCACGGCCGTGGTTTTGTACGGAACCGTGGTTTTGGTGATTTTTCTCAGATTTTTGCAAATTACGGTCACTGTAGCTTCCACGACCGTGGTTTAGGGCATGGAACTCTCTGTAATGTGCCAAAATCCAAGTTTCGTCAATTTCCTTCAAAATTTTCCTCTCCCTTGCCCATTCCATTGCTCCTACATCCAAAAACACAACATACCGGAAGGTATTGAAGGCAAAACGAAACAAAGACGTCTAAAACTAATTTAATCTACGAATGACAAACAAAAACATAAGTGCAATACCTTGGGTTGCCTCCGAAGAAGCGCTTGTTTAAGGTCCGTAGCTAGACCGTACTTGTACTTATTCGAGTGCGGTAGGTGCGAACTCCTCAGCTTGGAGTTCCGGTGAGTACTTCTTGAGTCGTTGACCGTTCACCTTGAAGCTTCCGCCCTTTTCACCCCATACTTCAACTGCACCATGGGGAAAAACACGTTTGATTATATAAGGTCCGGTCCAACGAGATTTAAGCTTACCTGGAAAGAGACGAAGTCTTGAATTGAAGAGGAGAACTTGATCTCCTTCTTTGAGGTCTTTTGGAATGATATGCTTATCATGCCAACGCTTCGCTCTTTCTTTATAGATCTTGGCGTTTTCGTAGGCGTTTAAGCGAAGTTCTTCAAGCTCGTTAAGGTCCAAGAGGCGCTTCTCACCCGCTTCCTTTATGCTGAAGTTCAACCACTTTATTGCCCAATACGCCTTATGTTCCAGCTCTACCGGTAAGTGACAAGACTTCCCATACACAAGGTTGTACGGTGTCATTCCTATGGGAGTCTTATATGCAGTCCGGTATGCCCACAATGCATCATCTAGCTTCAAAGACCAATCTTTCCTTGTCCTTGAAACCATCTTCTCTAGGATTGCTTTAATCTCCTGGTTTGAAATCTCCACTTGTCCACTCGTTTGTGGATGGTAAGGGGTGACGATCTTGTGAGTCACCCCATACTTAGCTAGTAGAGCTTCGAATCGTCGGGCAATGAAGTGAGAGCCTCCATCACTAATGATAGTCCGTGGTGTCCCAAATCGTGCGAAAATGGTCTTGTTAAAGAACTTAACCACAACCATGGCATCATTAGTAGGAGAGGCAATTGCTTCAACCCATCTCAAAACATAATCTACAGCTAGAAGTATGTATTGGTTTCCACAAGATGATGGGAAAGGTCCCATGAAGTCTACTCCCCAAACGTCAAAGATCTCTACCTCCTGAATGTTGTTAAGAGGCATTTCGTTTCTCCTAGATATGTTCCCTGTTCTTTGACAAGCACCGTAGCAGGAAACAAAGGTTTGTACATCTTTAAATAAAGTAGGCCAAAAGAATCCAGATTGCAATACCTTAGCGGTAGTCTTGTTCGAGCTAGCGTGCCCTCCACAAGGTAGTGAATGACAATGATGAATGACGCTTTGCATCTCGTCTTCCGGCACACATCGTCGAATGATGCCGTCAGGACCTCTCTTAAAGAGGAGAGGTTCATTCCAAAAGTATTCCTGGACATCCTTAAAGAACTTCTTTCTTTGTGCATAGGATAATCCTGGTGGTAATTCCTGGCAAACCAAATAGTTAACAAAATCAGCAAACCATGGTTCGTTACCTTTACCAATCTTGTCGATGCACTCCTCTATGATATGTAAATGCTCGTCCTGAAAGGAGTCATCTATGGGTAGATTGTCGTCCTCTAGATGTGGTAGACGACTCAAATGATCCGCAACAGAATTTTCCGAACCCTTTTTGTCATGGATCTCTAGATCGAATTCTTGTAGGAGAAGAATCCATCTAATTATCCTTGGTTCGCATCCTTCTTTGCAAGTAGATACCGGATCGCAGCATGATCCGTGTATACAATCACCTTTGCAACTACAAGATAGGAACAAAACTTTTCAAATACATATACAATTGCTAGAAATTTTTTTTCGGTAGTGGCGTAGTTAAGCTGCGCTTCATCTAGCGTCTGCTAGCATAGTAGATAGCGTGGGTTCGTCCTTCCTTCTTTTGCCCAAGCACAACTCCTATAGCTACGTCACTTGCATCACACATAACCTCGAATGGAAGATTCCAATCTGGAGGTTGAATGATCGGGGCTGAGATTAGAGCTTCCCGAATCTTATGAAACACATCTAAACACTCCTGCGAGAAATCAAAAACTGCATCCTTCATCAATAGGTTAGTAAGCGGTTTTGATATCTTAGAGAAATCCTTTATAAAGCGTCTATAAAATCCAGCATGTCCTAGAAAGCTTCTTATCCCTTTCACCGAAGATGGGGGAGGGAGCTTTTCTATAGTCTCTATCTTAGCCTTATCTACTTCAATCTCTCTACTAGAGATCAAGTGTCCTAGTACAATGCCTTCTTTCACCATAAATTGACACTTCTCCCAATTAAGAACTAGGTTAGTGTCTTCACACATTTGTAGTACAAGAGAAAGGTTAGAAAGACAATTATCGAAAGAGGAACCATAAACAGAAAAGTCATCCATGAAAACCTCCATGATTTCCTCTATATACTCCGAGAAGATAGCCATCATGCACCTTTGAAAGGTGGTTGGGGCGTTGCAAAGCCCGAACAACATTCTCCAATAAGCAAACGTACCCCACGGGCATTTGAATGTGGTCTTCTCTTGATTTTCCGGATGTATCGGGATCTGAAAGAAACCACTATAACCGTCAAGATAACATAAATGTGAGTGTTGTGCTAACTTCTCAAGCATTTGGTCGATGAATGGCAGTGGGAAGTGATCCTTCCTCGTTGCGTTATTTAGCTTGTGGTAGTCTATGCACATCCTCCATCCCGTCACGGTTCGTGTAGGATTGAGCTCATTGTTCTTGTTGGTGATGACCGTCATTCCTCCCTTCTTTGGAACAACCTGTACGGGACTCACCCACTTGCTATCGGAGATAGGGTAGATGATACCTGCATCAAATAGTTTAAGAATTTCCTTCTTGACAACCTCCTTCATGGTCGGATTTAACCGCCTTTGAGGTTGTCGCGAAGTTCTAAAATCTTCTTCCATTAGGATCTTATGCATGCATAGTGAAGGCTTAATTCCTACTAGATCCTCTATAGTGTAACCTAAGGCTTTCCTATGTTTCTTAAGAACAACCATAAGCTTACTATGTTCATCTATACTTAGATCGGAACTAACAATTACCGGAAAGGTAGAATTAGGTCCTAGAAATGCATACCTTAGATGTGCGGGAAGTGGCTTCAATTCTATCACTATTGGACTCTCTAATGGCTCTTGAGGAGTGTTCAATGCTTCCTTAGAAGTTTCTAAGGGTATAGAAGTTGTTGGAGAAGAATCAAGAGAAGTGGTAGAAAGAACGTAATTGTCCTCAGATTTTCCCAAGATTACGGCACCTCTACTTCCTCCACGGCCGTGGTTTTGGGCGTGGAAGTCAATTACGGCACCTCTGCTTGTTCCACGGCCGTGGTTTTGGCTGTGTAACTTACTAGGGTCCTCTGAATAGCTAATTACGGTCATGTTGGTGGAAACCACGGCCGTGGAATAGCATGACTGACCGCGATTCCTCACGTTTTCTGACCCATCGTAGAGTTTTTCAAACTCTTCTTCATACATTTCCTTTTGCTTCTCTAAAGTTTCAATTTCCTCATTGCATTCCTCTTCTTCTCCTATGTCCATAATGTTCATAGTGATCACCTTTTGCAAGGGATCTTTGAAGAGAATCGAACTTACTTCCTCTCTAGATAGCTCTTCGTCATGGATGTTGAATATGTCCTCTTCAAGAGCTGGTTCTTTCATCAAAGTTGAAAGAACGAACTCTACCTTTTCCTCTCCTATGTCGAACGCGAGTCTAGCATTCTTGCAATCAACCATACAACCGGATATTGCAAGAAACGGTCTTCTGAGTATGATCGGAACCGGACTATCAGTAGGAATGTCAAGCACAACAAAGTCTATTGGAACATAGAACTTACCAAGCTTGATCGGGATGTCTTCAACTATACCGACGGGTCGATTTATGGATCGATCTGCCATATATAACGTCATCTTCACCGGTTTAGGTTAGCCTAAACCGATCTTCCTGCATAAGGCAAGCGGAATGATGCTAACGCTTGCTCCTAAATCACATAATGCATCATATGTGACATCTCCCACTCCTATGGGAACACAAAATGACCCCGGGTCCTTCAACTTTGGGGGCATCTTTTCCTTCATTGTCTTAATAAGAGGTATATTAATATGCAGTTTGCTCATGAGTTCAATGAAAGGTATATTAATATGCAGTTTTCTCTTGTTAGAGAGGATCTCTTTATTGACTTCTCCAAAGTCTTCTAGTTTCCTCTTGTTAGAGAGGATCTCCTTTAAGAACTTTCCATAAGCTGGCATACCTACAATTGCATCAATGAAAGGTATATTAATATACAGTTTGCTCATGAGTTCAATGAACTTACCGAATTGTTTGTCTAGACGCGCTCTTGCTCTAGATTGTGGGAATGGTAGGGGAGGTTTGTAAGCTGGAGGAGGAATGTAGATGTCTTCCTTCTCCTTCCCTGACAACAGCGCCAAAAACTTGTTCGCCTCGAAGCGTGCGTGCAAATAAGCTTTAAATTTATAAAACTAGAATCAAGTAAGCGAACCCGCAATGTACGGATCGGCGTAGTAAACCAAGAATTCCACAGTGTCGAACTCAGGGATTTGGGGGGAACAAATTCAGTTCGCAAATCGTCAAGCAAGTAAATGTAATAAGCTTTGCAAATATTGGGGAAAACAACAACCCTAAAGATCCAGGTGTCTAATTGTGGCAATCGATTCAAGATATACTAAAGAACTAAGGACAGAGTTAAGAGTTGCAAAGGTATGCTAAGGTAAAGTAATGTACGGTGAAGTTCCAATGCTTTATATGACTTATCTAAAGAAACTCTGTATAAAGGTTGTTGAGGCTTCAATATAGAAAGGATCTATGAATAAGAATTAATCTCAAATACCCAAACTTGTAACCCAAGGATCAAAACTAACTAAAACGATTAAGGTTGTGACACTCGAAATCGAAGTAGAGGGTGATGAGTCTCACTACTACCTAGAAAAGGGCAAACCTAGACTAGATTAAAGCTAATCTTTAACATTGGATCAAAGTAAAAGAAAGGTTCGTAAACTAGGATAAATCACGGGCAGATCTTGAGTTCCACGGCCGTGGAAGTTCAAGAACAAACCGTGATCTTGGTTCGTCGACGAGATCTCTCTAACTCCCAGGGTCCAATCAATTTACGATCGATCTATCATCATCTAAGCCACAATTATTAACCCTTCACCTTAGAATTGCTAAAGGGTTTTAGCCTATAACCATTGTCATGATATCACAAATCAATTTAAGAAGAATGAAAGATGAAAACCTTCGAAAACTCAAATATAACTCAAAGTCAATCTCAAATCCGAAACACAAATCGGAATATTCAATGGATTCGGAATAGAACACAAAACCTCACAAAATCTAAGGCAAGTATGAAGAACGGGATGTCAATCCATCTTCAATAACAAAACCTAGAAAAAGGGCGCAACTTCCACCATACACGATCCTCCGAAATCCAAATTGCCGGCGCTTCCGCCAAGTCTTTCTCGAACTCTCTCAAAGCGATCCTAAGCAGGGCTAAGCGAGGATAAGCCGTAAGCGTCCGTCCCCGAAATTCCCTTCTCTTTTTCGATGGGAACTTCCATCAACTTAGGCTGAGGGTCGGTAGTTGTTGCTCCGCTCCTAGTTGTGATAGCTATCACCCTTCCTTTCGGGTTATCCTCCGTCTTTCCTGGAAGTTTTCCTTGATTTCTTGGAACTTCCTCAGCATTGCTAAACATTTGGTTTTCTAAAACCTTTTGGGCTTTATCAACCTTAATAATGTGACTCTCCAATCCTTGAAGCTTTCCCAAAATTGTTTCCAACATGGGATCGGACTTCTCTTTCCCCGAAGTGCTTCCACTATTAGATGTTTGCCCCTGGCTTTTCAAAGGAATGGAAGAAGAAGATGGCGGAGTTAGTGAATTTCCTGAATTGGGATAAGAATTACCGGAGTTTTGTTGTTGGTTGGAACGCCAATTGTTGTTGTTTGAACCACTATTGTTGTTCCAATTGTTATTCCGGTTGTTGTTGTTGTTCCAATTGTTCCGGTTGTTGTTCCGGTTGTTGCGATTTGTGTTCTTATTCCCATTGTGGTTATTGTTTTTCCTAAAAAACCAACATCTTGCTCCTTATGCTTTGGAAAGCTAGCCTTGATGACTTCCTTCAATTCTTTAATCTCGGTGTTGAGAGAAAAGATTTGAGTTTGAGTAGCTTGTGCTAGCTTTGCTCCTTGCTCCACTCGATTTGCTTCTACCTTCCGGTGAGAATACTTCTCAATGACTCGGGCTTGCTTCTCAATGAAGTCCCAAGCGTTATCTTCCCTCATGTCCATGAATGTGCCACATGAAAGGGATTGGAACTTGAATTGTTTTTCCACATCCAGCCCCTTATAGTATATCTCCAATAGTTCCAATTTAGAAATGCCATGGTGTGGGCAATCCAATAGTAAATCCTGAAATTGTTCCCAAGTCTGAAACAAACTTTCATTAGATCTCATAGAAAATGCATTAATCTTACCTCTCAACTCCGCCGTCTTGGATGGCGGAAAGAATTTGGTGAGGAACTCCGAAGAAAGATCCTCCCATGTGTTGAGTCTTCCATTTGGAAGAGCTTGATACCAAGATAAAGCTTTCCCTTTCAAAGAGAAAAAGAATGGCTTGATCTTGTAATTGTTGGTGGTTGCATTCTTTGTCTTCATTGTCTCCATCAAGATCTCAAAATTCTGTAAATGTTGATGTGGAGATTCAATACTCGTTCCCCCAAACTGATTTTAGCGAACGATGGTAATAACTTGTGGGTTGAAGCTAAAACCCTGCATATTGTCAGCATCAAAGTTCACACCTAGACGGCGTGGTTGCTGAATTGGATCCATCCTTTGGCCAAGAGTTCTTGGCTCTTCATCTACACGAGCTGCTCTCGCACCCCCAGCCAGGACATGATAATTGGCAGCCGGTCTTGGATTATTCTGATTTGTATTGATCATCGTATCAATGTCCTCTAGCGGTGGCATGGAAGAGTCGCTATCCTCATCGGATGAGTCGGTTCTAACCGATCTTGCCGGTTTCCTCCTCTTCTTCTTCTTGGAATCGCTCATCTCCAGCCTCATTTGAAGCATAATGTCCTTGAGCTCATCAATTTGCAATTGATGACGGTCCGATTCTTCCTTGCGAGTCTTCTCGCTCCATCTAAGTCGAGCTTCCGATTCCTCCAACCCTACTTGGATATCCCGCTCCTTATTTTCAGCCATCTTTCTTTCTTTGAGCTTCTTCCTCAAAGTCTTCTCAAGTTCTTGATCAAGAGGTAAGAGGTCTTTGTTGTTTCTAGACCTGCGTATATACCTAAGGTAACTTACAAATATCACTCAAAGGAAATATCAAATAACAAGAGCAAAGCTCCCAAGCTTGACAACCGATAACCGAATTCGGCCTAAACCAAATCCCCGGCAACGGCGCCAAAAACTTGTTCGCCTCAAAGCGTGCATGCAAATAAGCTTTAAATTTATAAAACTAGAATCAAGCAAGCGAACCCGCAGTGTACGGATCGGCGTAGTAAAGCAAGAATTCCAAAGTGTCGAACTCAGGGATTTGGGGGGAACAAATTCAGTTCGCAAATCGTCAAGCAAGTAAAGGTAATAAGCTTTGCAAATATTGGGGAAAACAACAACCCTAAAGATCCAGGTGTCTAATTGTGGCAATCGATTCAAGATATACTAAAGAACTAAGGACAGAGTTAAGAGTTGCAAAGGTATGCTAAGGTAAAGTAATGTACGGTGAAGTTCCAAGGCTTTATATGACTTATCTAAAGAAACTCTCTATAAAGGTTGTTGAGGCTTCAGTATTGAAAGGATCTATGAATAAGAATTAATCTCAAATACCCAAACTTGTAACCGAAGGATCAAAACTAACTAAAACGATTAAGGTTGTGACACTCAAAATCGAAGTAGAGGGTGATGAGTCTCACTACTACCTACAAAAGGGCAAACCTAGACTAGATTAAAGCTAATCTTTAACCTTGGATCAAAGTAAAAGAAAGGTTCGTAAACTAGGATAAATCACGGGCAGATCTTGAGTTCCACGTCCGTGGAAGTTCAAGAACAGACCGTGATCTTGGTTCGTCGACGAGATCTCTCTAACTCTCAGGGTCCAATCAATTTTGCGATCGATCTATTATCATCTAAGCCACAATTATTAACCCTTCACCTTAGAATTGCTAAAGGGTTTTAGCCAATAACCATAGTCATGATATCACAAATCAATTTAAGAAGAATGAAAGTTGAAAACCTTCGAAAACTCAAATATAACTCAAAGTCAATCTCAAATCCGAAACACAAATCGGAATATTCAATGGATTCGGAATAGAACACAAAACCTCATAAAATCTAAGGCAAGTATGAAGAACGGGATGTCAATCCGTCTTCAATAACAAAACCTAGAAAAGGGCGCAACTTCCGCCACACACGATCCTCCGAAATCCAAATTGCCGGCGCTTCCGCCAAGTCTTTCTCGAACTCTCTGAAAGCGATCCTAAGCAGGGCTAAGCGAGGATAAGCCGTAAGCGTCCGTCCCCAAAATTCCCTTCTCTGACCCTTTTATAAAAAAGGATAAAAATAACCGTACCGGCCCACTGCGTAAGTGATGTGGCTATAATTGGTTTGTCAAAAGATCGCCTAAATCACGGTCTCAAGGGATTCCACGACCGTGGTTTAGGGCGTGGAATTGGGTTACGGTCTCATATGAGTTCCATGACCGTACTTTAGGCCATGTAACTCTCTGGAATGCTCCACGCTCATGATGCCAAGATCCACGGCCGTGGTTTAGTGCGTGGACTCTTCTACGTCCGTATTTTAGGGCGTGGAAGTGTAAATTGCTTGTGGTTTCCTTTGTGTCGTGTCATTCCTCATCCTAGCATCTTCTTTGGCTTCTTTGATGTGTTCCTAATCTTTTGATGTGCTCAAATCCTCTCCTATCTCTCTCAAATAGTCCGGTTGTAGCTCTTATTCACCTATAATCAACACAAAGCTAATGTAGACCTCCATATCGAAAATATAGATAAACTAGCTAGCAAATGCTTCAATGCCTCATCAATGAACACTATAAAGAAAAAAAACAACTAGAATAAGTGCCTAGAATATCGCAATATTTCATGCTAATAGGGATACACGGGCTGATGAGCATGACCGGATGATGAGAGATATATACCGCCAGCAGTTTGGCCGGAACTTCAGCCCCGAGTTTTGCCCGTTTCCACCACCGCCTCTACCGCAGTGACGAGATTTCACGACAGCCAGTTTCAGCTGCCCCACCGCCGTCTAGTGAGTTCACTTTTCTTTTCTTTCTTTTCCTTATTTCTTTTTGAATATTGAGGACAATGTTGTCTTAAGTATGGGGTGGGGTGTGACTATATGTTATAATAACTCTGCTACATTTGCTTGCCTTGATCGATGACACTTTGGATGTTTCGTTTCATAGTCTAACGTTTCATTATTACATTGCATGAAAAAGTTTTTGAAAAACCCATAAAAATGCGAAAATTTTTGAAAAATTCTAAAAAGGTTTTGTGCTTCTAAGATTTGAGATGATTTCTATGATAGTTCCTACTTGCGGATTGAGCTTTTGATGACAACTGTATACCTAAACGAATAATGAATTGAAACGGAATTGAATGTGTTGATTATCCTTTCTTGCAAGTTTCATAATGTGAAGAGTTTTATCTAAATCATATTGAGAAATCGAGGTTGAAATCACATGATGCGTTCTTATACTTCTTTATGAAATGATTAAGGCAATTCGATTTTTCTTTCTTCTTTCTTTGATCACTTAGCCCCACAATAAAAGTAATTGCCTCCCTTACCTATCCGGGAAATTGTAGGAGTTGATAATTGACATGTTTGATATAGGAGGGCCTTGAAAGAAAATTTTGCATTCAAAGAATAGAATTAATAGGTTTGGGGAAGTCAATTATGACGATGAGTAACTCGGCACCATTCACATAGCCGGGTGTTTGTGTCTTGCCAAAGTCGGATTGAGCGATATTCTTAGCGGATTATGGTATGTGCATCAAGGGTTTGAGGCATCTCGAAATTGAGAAACGCCAAAAGAATGTTATTTGAAGTCCTTAAGATCAAAAGAATGTTATTTGACTTGGTGATCAAAGTTGATAGTGTTGCAATTCAAAATTAAAAGAAAAAGAGTTGGGTTATCCATTTTTCCGGATTCATGCACCACATCTCTTATAAGTTTCCCTCCCTTCCGCATTCTAGACCTTACTTGGAAGTCCTTAAGATCAAAAGAATGTTATTTGACTTGGTGATCTAAATTAAAGTTTCTTATACTTGATTTTGATAATACTTGAAGGTTATGATATTTGCCTTGAAGTTTAACCTATTCATGATGTTTCTTTGCTTTACATTCTTTGGTTTATGTATATAAGCGTTTCAAGGATGAATGAAGCAAGGTTTGAGAATGGTCTATTGACTAGAAGCACACTTACCTAAAAGATATTTTGTTTTTGAGTTTGCATGCATATTTCATCCTAACTTGTGTTCTAAGCTTTCGAAAACCTTGCTTGGGGACAAGCAAGTGGCAAGTGTGGGGTATTTTGTTAGCATGAAATATTGCGATATTCTAGGCACTTATTCTAGTTGTTTTTCATTCATTATTGTGTTCATGGATAAGGCATTGAAGCATTTGTTAGCTTGTTCACCTATATTTTCGATATGGAGGTCTACATTAGTTTTGTGATTGATTATAGGTGAATAAGAGCTGAAACCGGACCATTTGAGAGAGAAAAGAGAGGATTCGATCATATCCAAGGATTAGAAACACATCAAAGAAGCTAAAGAAGGAGCTAGGATGAAGAATGTCACGACACAAAGGAAACCACAAGTAATCTACACTTCCACGCCCTAAATTACGGCCGTAGAAGAGTCCACGCTCTAAACCACGGCCGTGGATCTTGACATCATAAGCGTGGAGCATTCCAGTAAGTTACACTGCCTAAAGTACGGTCGTGGAAGATGAGAGACACCGTAAACCTTTCCACACCCTATTTCCACGGTCGTGGAACATCAGAAGACCGTGATTTAGGCAATCTTTTGACGAATCATTTATTGCCACATCATCTACGTATTTGGGCTGGAATATACCTCTTTCTCCACGGATAAAAAGGCGGGAAGAGAGAGTTTTCGGGGACCTCGCTTTGGAGAGTTCGCCTTAGGGTTTTCGCGAGGAACTTTGCGGGAGCACCGGCAGTTTGGATTCCCGAAGATTGTGTGTGGCGGAAGTTGCGCCCTTTTTTTAGGTTTTGAGATTGAAGACGGATTGACATCCCGTTCTTCGTGTTTGCCTAAGATCATTGTGAGGTTTTGTGTTATATTCTGAATCCGTTGAGTATTTCATTTTGTGTTTTGGATTTGAGATTGACTTTGAGTTATATTCGAGTTTTCGAGGGTTTTCATCTTTTATTCTTCTTAAATTGATTTTTGATATCATGACAATGGTTATTGGCTAAAACCCTTTAACAATTCTAAGGTGAAGGGTTGATAGTTGTGGCTTAGATGATGATAGATTGATCGTAAACAGATTGGACCCTGAGAGTGTGAGAAACTTCGTCGACAACCAAGATCACGGTCTGTTCTTAGAATTCCACGGCCGTGGAACTCAAGAACTACCCGTGATTTGCCTTAGTTTACGAACCTTGCTTTTACTTTAATCCAAAGTTAAAGATTAGCTTTAATCTAGTATTGGTTTGCCCATTTCTAGGTAGTAGTGAGACTCATCACCCTCTATTTCGATTTCGAGTGTCACAACCTTAATCGTTTTAGTTAGTCTTGATCCTTGGGTTATAAGTTTGGGTATTTGGGATAAATTCTAGTCCTTAGATCCTTTCTATATTGAATCCGCAACAACCTTTATAGAGAGTGTCCTTGGGTTAGACATATAGGGTTTTGGAACTTCATCGTACATTACCTTACTTTAGCATACCTTTGCAATTCTTAACTCTGTCTTTATGTGTATAGTATATCTTGAATCGATTGCCACAATTAGATACCTGGATCTTTAGGGTTGCTGTTTTCCCCAATATTTTCAAAGCTTATTACATTTACTTGCTTGACGAATTGTGAACTGAATTTGTTCCCTTAAATCCCTGAGTTCGATACTCTGGAATTCTTGCTTTACTACGCCGATCCGTACACTGCGGGTTCGCTTGCTTTGATTCTAGTTTTATAAATTTAAAGCTTATTTGCACGCACGCTTTCGGGCGAACAATATGCTTCCTTCTGCTTCGTTCTCTCTTCGTTTCCTCTTTTTCTTCTTCACCAAGAATCAAGTTTGATCCTTTTTTCTTGTGGAGCGTTCCGTTAATGATCTTTTCATGTTCACAGGTTCCCTTGGTTGAGTTGTGAAGTGTGAAGAGTAGTGAAAGAGCAAGCTTTGGCTTGTCGTCATTCTGCTGTCATCGAGAAGCCAATAGTAGCTTCTGTCGAAGATCCGCCCCCGCGCCTGCACAAAGCCGCCCCTACGCCTCTGTCCAGCCGCCCCCGCAGTTTCTTCTACAGTAACTCCCGCTCTTGTGAGTTGCTTCCTTCCTTCGTTTCCCCTTTCCTTTCCTTATTCCTTTTGGTTGTTCGTGGACCTTTGAGTGTTCTGTAAGATAAGGTCGAGACCTTAGCTTGTATAGATCTCTTAGAGATCATGGAGACTAGAAGTTATAGACATTTAGCATTCGTTCGTTGTTGATTCGTGATGCTTGTGTGAACAGGCTTCCTTGGGGTGTTACAATATAGTATCAGAGCTAGTGTTTGTTGAGTGTTAAGATTACCTTCGAGTGAGGTAAGTCCCTTGGACTTACTTAACTTCATTCCGTGTATTGGTTGGATTGTATTGGCTTGTTTGTGTTGTTTATCTTGTTATAATTGATAACCGGATTAAGATTCACCTTTGTTATACCTTAATTGGCCCAAGTGCATTATAATCGGGCGGTTACCGCTTGTCCAGTTCAGAATGGAGAAACTGGAAGGTGCTCTCACGATCAGTCTAACACGTGACAGAAGGATGCATACGTTCTATTCCTGTTGGTGAAAGGGGACGGGGGCAAGATCGTAGCGATACTCGTGTAACAACCATAAGTTGAATTAGTAATTAGATAACCTAATGAAAGATAATAACCGGTTGTTGTGTGAGCATGCTATATGTTTACTTTACCTTATGTGTGTTTGTGCCTTTACTGTCTTTCTGATATGTAGAATGTTAACTAACGGTTTATACCGATGTTGTAGATGTTCCACAGGTTCAGGATGCTTTTGAGTGATCCGGATGGTGTGGACAGCTCGGGTTTCCGTAGATTATAGGACGGCATCGAGTTTATGTTGTTTCTTTCCCCTTTGTTTTGAACTCGGCTACGAGTCTTTTACGCTTCCTTTTGTTTAAACCTTTGGTTTTATATTGAGTTTTGGTTTTCATTCGTCAGTGCCTTGTTCTAAGATTCGTTGTGTCGTTGCTACTTTGAGGGTCGGGACCCATTGTAAGGTCATAGCCCGTAACGCTTTGAGTTACCAGAACTTGGGGTGTTACAATATAGTATCAGAGCTAGGTTCGCAACAATGGCACTCGAAATCTTCTAAAGGTCGGATGGATAAATAAATAGAACCCGCAAGGGGTCTAACGTTTTCAAAACGGAGTTTTTGTTTTTAAACTTGTTGGTCTGTGATAGATGTACGGACGACCACCACTACCTCCGCGGATCTCAACAGTGTAGTTTCTTATATGCTGGACTTTATGTGCTTTTTCTGGATTTCTGTTTTAGCGGTAGTGTGGCCTTATATATATATATATAGATTCTTATATATTTATCCTTATAGTAGATGACGCGTACTAGGGCTACAGTTGTTATGGGGTGAGGAAGGGGTCGACCACCACTTCCACCTGCCGTCTATGGACGAGGACATTCAGGAAGACCTCCACTGGCTAGAGGTCGGGGCCAGGCCCTAGTTACTGATCCGCCTATCGCTGAGGCGTTTGCTGAAGAAGTTGTTGAGAGTGTTGATCTTTAGGTTGTGAATGGGACCGCCACAAGGTCTGGAGCATAGAGAGCTCCATCTACAGAGTCCGCACGAGTGTCCATCGGAGTTTCTGCATATCGCGAATATGTGTAAAGAGTTGAGGAGGCTATCAGGACTGGAGGACCTGCACTAGCACCGCCATTGCCCGCGAGATCAGTTGAGATTTCGTAGAGAGTTATACAGATCATTGCCCCACCTGCTAGAGTTGTTGAGGTTGTTAGAGCGCCGGATAAGGCAAAGGAGCTGAAGCCCGACAGTTGGTTGAAGTCTTTCGACCAGCTGAAGGTTCCCACTTTCATGGGAAAGACTGGGTTGGAGGTGGAGCCGTGGCTTAGTCAGTTGGATCCTGCTATGGAGGCTATCGGTTGTCAGAGGGACGTTGATTCAACATAGCACAGACGTTGAAGGATTAGGCTCGTTCTTGGTGGAGGACTGCTCACAGTAAGGTCACCAGTTATGAGTAGATGAAGACGGTGATCAGGTATCGCTATTGCCCTGCAACTATGAGGAGGGAGCATCTTTAGGATTTCCTCGAGGCTGGATTCAAGGATTTACCTATTGTTGAGATCATCAACAAGTTTCAGGATGAGTTTTCTTTACTGGGTCCGTCTGAACCACCGGAAGATCAACATGTTTACCTTTTCTCTCGGAGGCTGATAGATTCGACACGCTCTTATCTTGCTGGTTTCCGTTGTGATTCTTTGACGGACTATCAAGATAGAGCTTCTTCTTATGAGAGAGACCGACCGGGTCATAGGAGAGATTCTCAAACATGAGGTTCTGAGAAGAGGCAAAAGACTGAACCAGCCAGTGTTGGAGCTGGAGCAGTAGGTTTTGGGCGTAGTCTGATAGCATGCATTATAGTTTATATTTTGGGATTGGTTTGGACGTTTTATCATCATCAATTTGCATATATGGCTATATATTCTCGATGATTATGTCATTTTGTGTTCCTTTGTAAGAATCGAGGTCTACACCTAGTTTCATTATAACTGTAGGGAAAATGGCACGTTTTGGAGTGATATGGAGCCAAGGGACATAAGGAGTCATTGGAGCTGCATTTGGAGCATTGAGGAGCTACAAGGAAGGCATAGGAACCATGGAAGTTGGATAAAAATTCGATATTGGACCAGTTAGAGAGATTTGCACGTAACAACCTCTTCACCTCGGTTGACTACGTGATCACCTCGACCGAGATGACTTGTTGGGCCTGGATCGAGACGGCCGGCCCATAACGCATGAGATCTTTTATTTTTGGCATGTGATTTTCCTATAAGATTGAAGATATTTTCTGGATGGAAGTATGCTTGGTTAGCTGATTATTTTTGTGATTGAAGATATTCCAAGGAAGAAGGAAGTTTGAAGGAAGATAACTTTGGAGTGAAAGTTGAAGACTTTCAAGGAAGTTGTAAGGTTTTTTTAGGAAACCTTAATTATTTTCTTTTGATTTGTTATTGAGGAACACAATTTGCTGCTTGTTTGGATTGATTGTTTGATTGATTGATTATTGAGACCTTTTTGTTAAGGTTTTCTTGTTTGCTTATTGATTCTTTAATTATATATTTTATTGTATTATCATGATGATTGTTGGCTAAATTCTCTTGCGATTCTAGGGTTATTGGATAAAGGTTATAGGAAAGACGACGAAAGAATGAACCTTTACCTTAGTGGACCCTGAAAGCTCGAGCCAACACCAAACATCACCTCACCTCGGTCAGTTCATAGAACATCTCGACCGATATCGATATGAACTGAGCGAGATGTTCGCCACTTAGCGTGCGTGCAAATAAGCTTTAAATTTATAAAACTAGAATCAAGCAAGCGAACCCGCAGTGTACGGGTCGGCATAGTAAATCAAGAATTCCAGAGTATCGAACACAAGAATTTGGGGGAACAAATTCAGTTATAAAGTTGTCAAGCAAGTAAAAGGGTAAAGCTTTGCAAATATATTGGAAAAACAGCAACTCTAAAGATCCAGGTATCTAATTGTGGCAATTGATTTAAGATATACTAAAGAACTAAGGACAAAGTTAAGAGTTGCAAAGGTATGCTAAGGTAAAGCAATGTACAGTGAAGTTCCAAGGCTTTATAATCTAAAGGCACTCTCTATAAAGGTTGTTGAGGCTTCAGTATAGAAAGGATCTAAAGACAAGAATTAATCTCAAATACCCAAACTTGTAACCCAAGGATCAAGACTAACTAAACCGATTAAGGTTGTGACACTCGAAATCGAAGTAGAGGTTGTTGAGGCTTCACTACTACCTAGAAAAGACAAGTCTAGACTAAATTAAAGCTAATCTTTAACCTTGAATCAAAGTAAAAGCAAAGTTCATAAACTGGTGTAAATTATGGGCAGATCTTGAGTTCCACAGCCGTGGAACCTCAAGAACAGACCGTGATTTTGGTTCGTCGGTGAATCTCTCTAACTCTCAGGGTCCAATCTATTTACGATCGATCTATCATCAACTAAGCCACAACTATCAACCCTTCACCTTAGAATTACTAAAGGGTTTTAGCCAATAACTGTCATTATAATATCAAAATCAAGTTTAAGAAGAATGAAAGATGAAAACCTTCAAAACCCTTCAATAAATCTCAAATCAATCTCAAATCCACAAACAAGGATAATAACATATATCAGATTTGGAATAAACACAAACCAATAACAATCCTCGATAAGAACGAAGAACGGGATGTCAATCCGTCTTCCAATAAAACCTAAGGACAAAAGGCGTAACTTCCGCCACAAGCAACTTCCAAATCTTCAAACCCTCGCGAATCACGTTTGCAAGTGCAAATCTTCGGACGTCCAATGCAACCCTAAGCACGTGTAAGCCGAAGTGCCGAAATCTCTCTCCTCCAGCCCTTTTATAAGGAAGGGTAAAAATAACCGTCCGGGCCATATGCGTAAATGATGTGTCAATATTTTATTCGTCAAAAGATCGCCTAATATACGGTCTCTTGGAGTTCCACGACCGTGGTTTAGAGCGTGGAAGTGGATTACGGTTCTTCATGATTTCCACGACCGTACTTTATACCGTGTAACTTTCTGGAATACTCCACGTTCATGTTGCCAAGATCCACGACCGTGATTTTGGGCGTGGACTTCTCTACGACCGTATTTTAGAGTGTGGAAGTGTAAATTGCTTGTGGTTTCCTTTGTGTCGTGCCATTCCTCATCCTAGCATCTCCCTTGATGTGTCCTTAATCCTTGGATGTGCTCATATCTTCTCCTTTCTCTCTCAATTGGTTCGGTTTTAGCTCTTATTCACCTATAATCAACACAAAGCTTATGTAGACCTCTATATCGACAATATAGACAAACTAGCTAACAATTGCTTCAATGCCTTATCAATAAACACTACAATGGATGAAAAACAACTAGAAAAAGTGCCTAGAATATCGCAATATTTCATGCTAACAAAATACCCCATACTTGCTACTTGCTTGTCCCCAAGCAAGATCTTTCAAAAGCTTTAGAACTTAAGTTAGGATGAAATATGCATGCAATCTCAAAAACAAAATATCTTTTAGGTAAATGTGCTTCTAGTCAATAGATCATTCTCAAACCTTGCTTCATTCATTCATGAGACACTCATATACATAACCAAAGGATAAAGAGGAAAGAAACATCATGAATTGATCAAACTTCAATGTAAGCATCATAACCTTCAATCATTATCAAAATCAATCATAAAAAACTTCAATTTAGATCACTAAGCCAAATAACAGTCTTTTGATCTTAAGGACTTCCAAATAAGGTCTAGAATATGGAAGGGAGGGAAAACTTATAAAGGATGTGGTGTTTGAATCCGGGATTGTGGACACTAACTCTTTTCTTTTTTCTTTTGATTTTGCAACACCATCCACTTAGAGCTTTGCTCTCTTCTTTTCACATCATTTTTCGACTTTACTTTTGGAGTTATGGACAGAGGTGCACAAAAACCGAAGCCTAGGAGATTGGTGTTTCTCAATTTTTGCGAGATGCCTCAAACCCTTGATGCACATACCATAATCCGTTAGGAATATCGCTCGATCCGACTTTGGCAAGACACAAACACCCGGCTATGTGAATGGTGCCGAGTTACTCATCGTCATGATTGACTTCCCCAAACCTACAACTTTTTTCTATTCTTTGAATGCAAAATTTTGCTTTCATGGCCCTCCCACATCAAACATGCCAAAATTCAACTCCTCTAAATTCCCGGATAGGTAAGGGAGGCAATTATTTCATTGAGGGGCTAAATGATCAAAGAAAGAAGAAAGAAAATCGAATTGCCTTAATTATTTCAAAAAGAAGTATAAGAACTTATCATGTGATTTCAACCTTAATTTCTCAATATGATTTAGATAAAACTCTTCACATTATGAAACTTGCAAGAAAGGAATAATCAACACATTCAATTTCTTTTCAATTCATTATTCGTTTAGGAATACAATTGTCATCAAAAACTCAATTCACAAGTAGTGATTATCATAGAAATCATCTCAATTCTTAGAAGCACAAAATTTTCAAAATTTTTCAATTTTTATGGGTTTTTCAAAAGCTTTTTCATGCAATGCGATAATGAACGTGTGACAATGGAATGAAACATGCAAAGTGTTCTCAATCAAGGCAAGCAAAGTGAGTAGAGTTATTACAAACGATAGTCACACCCCACCCCATACTTGAGACAAACATTGTCCCTAATGTTCAAAAAGAAAATAAAGAAAAGAAAGAAAGAAAATGAACTCACAAGACGACGGTGGAGTGGCTAATGCTGTCAATCATCCATGGTCATCACCGATGAGCTGGTGGTGGTGGAAACGGGAAGAAGCTGGAGTCAAAGTTCCGCCCAAACTGTTGGCGGTAGATGTCCCTCATCATCCTATCGTGCTCGTCGGCTTGGACAACTCTAGCTTCTTGTCGGACCTCCAAAGCTCCTACTCTCCTGGAGAGGTTGGTAGCCCAATCTAGAAGCTGCGCGTACCATCCCGGCGCCTGGCTGTACCAATCTGGAGCATCCGGTGGTGCTGGTGCAGACGGTGGCTGTGCATACCAAGTCGGTGGAGCTCCCATCCACTCCGGTTGTGTCCTATACCAATCGGGAGGGGTCGCCATCCATGTCGGCCTCTCACTCACGCTGGCACGGCGAGATGAAGAGCCGGAAGGTCTAGCAGGGCGGGGAGACTGTCTAGGGAGGTCGGGAAATGTGTCCGGCTGATCCGGAAAAGTACCAAAGTCGTGCTCCTCACCTCCTCCCTCAAAACCGTCATCTCCTCTCATCTCCTCCTCATCTGCAGCTGGCACCTCAGGGGGAACGTAAGGAGGGGCTACTAATCTGTTTGCATGCATAGCTACGAATGTCTGCTTCCAATTATGGCGTCCAACCATAATGGAATACTCAGGGAGCCATGCCACACCTCTACCTCCTCTATCCCCCCAAGGCATGGTGGCGGTAGGTGGACCTCTATGCCTAGGAAAGATCAAACCTCTAGTCATGAGGCTCTGAAGTCCTAATGGTCTAGCTGCTATCCTAGTACATGCAGAAAAATCAATCCCCAACTGTCTAGCTATGTGGGTGACCATCCCATCATATCCGATATTGACAGCCCTCTTATTCTTTATCTTACTCATGGTAGAAGCTAAGAGGGTGGCACAGTCAGCAAGTCTACCGTGCAGCATGCAATACAACAAAAACAACTCATCAGTCTTGATCTTCTGAGGAGTCTCAGTCCTAGGGAAGAGACACTCAGAAAGTACTCGGTGGGCTATCTTCAAGGATAAGTGGTAGATGAGCTTAGCCTTGGTATCAGCAGGTTGCCAACGGTCCTCGCTGGCGTAAATCATGGCAATGTCCTCCCAGAAATCCTTAGCGTATACACCGCTAGGGAAACAACCATTGAAGGTCTCATGGAACCCAAAGAAGGCTCCAAACTCTAGGATCAAGAACTCATAGTTCCTCTCCATCAGCCGAAAAGAAACTGTCCTATCCACGTGATTGTGCTCAAAAGAGATCACAAACTCTCTAGTGATCTCCTCATATGCATCTTCCCGAATGGCGGAGAAGATGATCAAACCAGCTCTATCTAGCAACCAAGTAAGGTCACCTACGAAATTCAGTGGCTCTAAATCCTTAAGAAGCAAATAACGTGGTCCTATGACCGGTCTCTTCGCGATCCTTTCTAAGGTATCGAGGCAATCATCATGGACCATTGGAATTCTAGGGGGTGGGGGTGATGGTGGCTCACTAGAGGGTGCCTCGGAGGAGGAGGAAGCATCACATTTCCTTCTCTTATTCCTATTAGACATTCTCCTAACAAAGTCCATTTTTTGTCCAAAATTACGGCTTGTTCTTGGTTTCCACGGCCGTGGAATGCCCAGTGACCGTGGTTCGGCTTTGAATTTCTCAAAATTCACTCAATCAACACCAGAATCAACAAACAGCAGCCCTAGACTAATTCCAATCCAGTTCCAATCAGTTCTCCTAAAAATTCTTGCGAAATTGACTCAAATCGACAATGTGAAGGAGAAAGAAGAAAACTTAGGTTTTGGATTTTTAAAATCCAAATTCTGTCTTCTCCGATGATTGTCCACTCGAATTGTTGATTGGATCTTGTAGATGGTTGAATTTGCTTCACTTTGGGTTAAAGAATCGTTCGAAACGATTAACGAACGGAGATTTGAGAGAAGGGGGTCGTTTTCGGCGATTTTGGGGCGTGGAAGAGGGGTTTTGGTGTGGTTTTTGTGAAGAAGGTGGTTTATATAGTGGCCGTAAAATTTTTGTAAAATTACGGTCACTCGGGGGTTTCCACGGCCGTGGAAATGTACGGAACCATGGTTTTGGTGATTTTTCCCAGGCTTTTGCAAATTACGGTCACTGTAGCTGCTACGACCGTAATTTTGGCCGTGGAACTCTCTACAATGTGCCAAAGTCCAAGTTTCATCAATTTCTTCTAACTTCTCCTTCTCCCTTGCCTCTTCCATTGATCCTACATCGAAAAACACGAACATACCGGAAGGTATCGAAGGCAAAACAAAACAAAAAAACGTCTATGCTACTCTAATCTACGAATGAAAAAAACAAAAATATAAGTACAATACCTTGGGTTGCCTCCCAAGAAGCGCTTGTTTAAGGTCCGTAGCTAGACCGTACTTGCACCTATTCATGTGCGGTAGGTGCGAACTCTTCGGTTTGGAGTTCCGGTGAGTACTTCTTGAGTCGTTGACCGTTCACCTTAAAGCTTCCGCCCTTTTCACCCCATACTTCAACTGCACCATGGGGGAAAACACGTTTGATTAGATAAGGTCCAGTCCAACGAGATTTAAGCTTACGTGGAAAGAGACGAAGTCTTGAATTGAAGAGGAGAACTTGATCTCCTTCTTTGAGGTCTTTTGGAATAATATGCTTATCATGCCAACGCTTCGCTCTTTCTTTATAGATCTTGGCGTTTTCGTAGGCGTTCAAGCGAAGTTCTTCAAGCTCGTTAAGGTCCAAGAGACGCTTCTCTCCCGCCTCCTTCATGCCGAAGTTCAACCACTTTATTGCCCAATACGCTTTATGCTCCAACTCTACCGGCAAGTGACAAGACTTCCCATATACAAGGTTGTATGGCGTCGTACCTATGGGAGTCTTATATGCAGTCCGGTATGCCCATAATGCATCATCTAGCTTCAAAGACCAATCCTTCCTTGTCCTTGAAACCGTCTTCTCTAGGATTCCTTTAATCTCCCGGTTTGAAATCTCCACTTGTCCACTTGTTTGTGGATGGTAAGGGATGGCGATCTTGTGAGTCACCCCATACTTAGCTAATAGAGCTTTGAATCGTCGGGCAATGAAGTGAGAGCCTCCATCACTAATGATGGTCCGTGGTGTCCCAAATCGTGGGAAAATGGTCTTGTTAAAGAACTTAACCACAACCATGGCATCGTTAGTGGGAGAGGCTATTGCTTCAACCCATCTCGAAACATAATCTACAGCTAGAAGTATGTATTGGTTTCCACAAGATGATGGGAAAGGTCCCATGAAGTCTACTCCCCAAACGTCAAAGATCTCCACCTCTTGAATGTTGTTAAGAGGCATCTCGTTTCTCCTAGATATGTTCCCTGTTCTTTGACAAGCATCGCAGCAGGAAACAAAGGTTTGCACATCCTTAAATAAAGTAGGCCAAAAGAATCCAGATTGCAATACCTTAGCGCTAGTCTTGTTCCAACTAGCGTGTCCTCCACAAGGCAGTGAATGACAATGACGGATGACACTTTGCATCTCGTCTTCTGGCACACATCGTCGAATGATGCCGTCAGGACCTCTCTTAAAGATGAGAGGTTCATTCCAAAAGTATTCCCGAACATCCTTAAACAACTTCTTTCTTTGTTCATAGGATAATCCGGGTAGTAATTCTTGGCAAACCAAATAGTTAACAAAATCAGCAAACCATGGCTCATTACCTTTACTAATCTTGTCGATGCACTCCTCTATGATATGTAAATGCTCGTCTGGCAAGGAGTCATCTATGGGTAGATTGTCGTCCTCAAGATGTGGTAGACGACTGAAATGATCCGCAACAGAATTTTCCGAACCCTTCTTGTCACGGATCTCTAGATCGAATTCTTGTAGGAGAAGAATCCATCTAATTAGCCTTGGCTTCGCATCCTTCTTTGCAAGCAAATACCAGATCGCAGCATGATCCGTGTATACAATCACCTTTGCACCTACAAGAAAAGAGCGAAACTTTTTAAATGCATATACAATTGCTAAAAATTCTTTCTCAGTAGTGGCGTAGTTGAGTTGCGCTTCATCTAGCGTCTTGCTAGCGTAGTAGATAGCGTGGGTTCATCCTTCCTTCTTTTTCCCAAGCACAGCTCCTATAGCTACGTCACTTGCGTCACACATAACATCGAATGGAAGATTTCAGTCCGGAGGTTGAATAATCGGGGCTGAGATTAGAGCTTCCCGAATCTTATTAAACGCATCTAAACATTCCTGCTAAAAATCAAAAACTGCATCCTTCATCAATAGATTAGTAAGCGGCTTTGATATCTTAGAGAAATCCTTTATAAAGCGTCTATAAAATCCAGCATGTCCTAGAAAACTTCTTATTCCTTTCACCGAAGTAGGAGGAGGAAGCTTTTCTATAGTCTCTATCTTAGCCTTATCTACTTCAATCCCTCTACTAGAGATTAAGTGTCCTAATACAATGCCTTCTTTCACCATAAATTGACACTTCTCCCAATTAAGAACTAGGTTACTGTCTTCACACCTTTGTAGCACAAGAGCAAGGTTAGAAAGGCAATTATCGAAAGAGGAACCATAAACAGAAAAATCATCCATAAAAACCTCCATGATTTCCTCTATGTACTCCGAGAAGATAGCCATCATGCACCTTTGAAAGGTGGCTGGGGCGTTGCAAAGCCCGAACGGCATTCTCCTATGAGCGAACGTACCCCACGGGCATGTGAATGTGGTCTTTCTCTTGATCGTCCGGATGTATCGGGATCTGAAAGAAACCACTATAACCGTCAAGATTGCAAAAGTGTGAGTGTTGTGCTAACCTCTCAAGCATTTGGTCGATGAAGGGTAGTGGGAAGTGATCCTTCCTCGTTGCGTTGTTTAGCTTGCGGTAGTCTATGCACATCCTCCATCCTGTCACGGTTCGCGTAGGAATGAGCTCGTTGTTCTTGTTGGTGATGACCGTCATCCCTCCTTTCTTTGGAACCACCTATACGGGACTCACCCACTTGCTATCGGAGATAGGGTAGATGATACTTGCATCAAGTAGTTTAAGAATTTCATTCTTGACAACCTCCTTCATGGTCAGATTTAACCGCCTTTGAGGTTGTCGCGAAGTTCTAAAGTCTTCTTCCATTAGGATCTTATGCATGCATAGTGAAGGTTTGATTCCTACTAGATCCTCTATAGTATACCCTAAGGCTTTCCTATGTTTCTTAAGAATAACCATAAGCTTACTATGTTCATCTATACTCAAATCGGAACTAACAATTACCGGAAAGGTAGAATTAGGTCCTAGAAATGCATACCTTAGATGTGCGGGAAGTGGCTTCAATTCCATCACTATAGGACTAACTAATGGCTCTTGAGGAGTGTCCATTGCTTCCTTAGAGGTTTCTAAGGGTATAGAAGTTGTTGTAGAAGAATCAAAAGAAGTGGTAGAAAGAACATAATTGTCTTCAGATTCACCAAAAATTACGGCTCCCCTGTTTCCTCCACGGCCGTGGTTTTGGGCGTGGAAGTCAATTACGGTGCCTCTGTTTGTTCCACGGCCGTGGTTTTGGCCGTGTAACTTACTGGAGTCCTCTGAATAGGTGATTACGGCCATGTTGGTGGATTCCACGGCCGTGGAATAGCACGACTGGCCGTGATTTCTCACGTTCTCTGACCCATCATAGAGTTTTTCAAATTCTTCTGCATATACTTGCTTTTGCTCCTCCAAAGCTTCAATTTCCTCATTGCATTCCTCTTTTTCCCCTATGTCCATAATGCTCATAGAGATCACCTTTTGCAAGGGATCTTTGAAGAGAATCGAACTTACTTCCTCTCTAGATAGCTCTTCATCATGGATGTTGAATATATCCTCTTCAAAAGCTGGTTCCTTCACCAAAGTGGAGAGAACGAACTCTACCTTTTCTTCCCCTATGTCGAAGGCGAGTCTAGCATTCTTGCAATCAACCATACAACCGGATGTTGCAAGAAATGGTCTTCCGAGTATGACCGGGACCGGACTATCTGCAGGAATGTCAAGCACAACAAAATCTATAGGAACATAGAACTTACCAAGCTTGACCGGGACGTCTTCAACTATGCCGACGGGACGAGTTATGGATCGATCCGCCACGTATAACGTCATCTTCACGGGTTTAGGTTCGCCTAAACCGATCTTCCTGCATAAGGCAAGTAGAATGATGCTCACGCTTGCTCCTAAATCACATAATGCATCATATGTTACATCTCCCACTCCTATGGGAACACAAAACGACCCCGGATCCTTCAACTTTGGGGGCATCTTTTCCTTCATTGTCTTAATGAGATCCGACGAATCCGAACTCATTTTGACCTCTCCAAAATCCTCTAATTTCCTCTTGTTAGAGAGGATCTCCTTTAAGAACTTTCAATAAGCTGGCATACCTACAATTGCATCAATGAAAGGTATATTAATATGCAGTTTGCTCATGAGTTCTATAAACTTACCGAATTGTTTGTGTAGACGCGCTCTTGCTCTAGATTGAGGGAATGGTAGGGGAGGTTTGTAAGCTGGAGGAGGAATGTAGATATCTTCCTTCTCCTTCCCCTTCTCTTTCTCCTTCATGACGGGAACTTCCACAAATTTAGGCTGCGGGTCGGTGGTTGTTGCTCCGCTCCTAATTGTAATAGCCATCACCCTTCCTTTTGGGTTATCCTCTGTCTTTCCTGGAAGTTTTCCTTGATTCATAGGAACTTCTTCAGCGTTGCTAAACATTTGGTTTTCTAAAACCTTTTGAGCTTTATCAACCTTAGTAATGTGATTATCAACTTTAGTTATGTGACTCTCCAATCCTTGAAGCTTTCCCAAATATGTTTCCAACATGGGATCGGGCTTCTCTTTCCCCGAAGTGCTTCCATTATTAGATGCTTGTTCCTGGCTTTTCAAAGGAATGGAAGAAGAAGAAGGTGGAGTTAGTGAATTTCCTGAATTGGGATAAGAATTACCGGAATTGTGTTGTTGGTTGGAATGCCAATTGTTGTTGTTTGAACCCCTATTGTTGTTCCAATTGTTATTCCGGTTGTTGTTGTTGTTCCAATTGTTCCGGTTGTTGTTCCGGTTGTTGCGGTTTGTATTCTCATTCCCATTGTGGTTATTGTTGTTTCCTAAATAACCCACATCTTGCTCCTTTTGATTTGGAAAGTTAGCCTTTATGACTTCCTTCAATTCTTTAATCTCGGAGTTGAGAGAAAAGATTTGAGTTTGAGCGGCTTGTATTAGCTTTGCTCCTTGCTCCACTCGATTTGCTTCTACTTTCCGGTGAGAATACTTCTCAATGACTCGGGCTTGCTTCTCAATAAAGTCCCAAGCATCATCTTCCCTCATGTCCATGAATGTACCACATGAAAGGGATTGAAGCTTGAATTGTGTTTCCATATCCAGCCCCTTATAGTATATCTCCAATATCTCCAATTTGGAAATGCCATGGTGTGGGAAATCCAATAGTAAATCCTGAAATCTTTCCCAAGATTGAAACAAACTTTCGTTAGACCTCATAGAAAATGCATTAATCTTATCTCTCAACTCCACCGTTTTAGATGGCGGAAAGAATTTGGTGAGGAACTCCGAAGAAAGATCCTCCCATGTGTTGAGTCTTCCATTTGGAAGAGCTTGATACCAAGATAAAGCTTTCCATTTCAAAGAGAAGAAGAATGGCTTGATCTTGTAGTTGTTTGTGGTTGCATTCTTTGGCTTCATTGTCTCCATCAAGATCTCAAAATTCTGTAAATGTTGATTTGGAGATTCGCTACTCGTTCCTCCAAACTGACTTTGGCGAACGATGGTAATGACTTGTGGGTTGAAGGTAAACCCCTGCATATCATCAGCATCAAAGTTCACACCTAGACGGCGTGGTTGTTGAATTGGATCCATCCTTTGGCCAAGAGTTCTTGGCTCTTCATCTACACGAGCGGCTCTCGCACCCCCAGCCGGGACACGATAGTTGGCTGCCGGTCTTTGTCTTGGATTAAATTGATTCATGTTGACCGTCGGATTAAGATCCTCAAGAGCTGGCATGGAAGAGTCGCTATCCTCATCGGATGAGTTGGCTCTAACCGATCTTGCTGGTTTCATCCTCTAATTCTTCTTGGAATCGCTCAATTCCAGCCTCATTTGAAACATCATATCCCTTAGCTCATCAATTTGCAATTGATGACGGTCCGATTCTTCCTTGCGAGTCTTCTCGCTCCATCTAAGTTGAGCTTCGGATTCCGCTAACTTTGTTTGATAATCCCGCTCCTTATCTTCAGCCATCTTTCTTTATCTGAGTTTCTTCCTCAAAGTCTTCTCAAGTTCTTGATCAAGAGGTAAGAGATCCTTGTTGTTCCTAGACCTGCGCATATACCTAAAGTAACCTGCAAATATCACTCAAAGGAGATATCAAATAACAAGAGCAAGCTCCCAAACTTGACAACCGGTAACCGAGTTCGGCCTAAACCAAATCCCCGGCAACGGCGCCAAAAACTTGTTCGCCACTTAGCGTGCGTGCAAATAAGCTTTAAATTTATAAAACTAGAATCAAGCAAGCCAACCCGCAATGTACGGATCGGCGTAGTAAAGCAAGAATTTCAAACTATCGAACACAGGGATTTGGGGGGAACAAAGTCAGTTATATAGTTGTCAAGCAAGTAAAAGGGTAAAGCTTTGCAAATATATTGGGAAAACAGAAACTCTAAAGATCCAGGTATCTAATTGTGGCAATTGATTCAAGATATACTAAAGAACTAAGGACAGAGTTAAGAGTTGCAAAGGTATGCTAAGGTAAAGCAATGTACGGTGAAGTTCCAAGGCTTTATATGACTTATCTAAAGGCACTCTCTTTAAAGGTTGTTAAGGCTTCAGTATAGAAAGGATCTAAAGACAAGAATTAATCTAAAATACCCAAACTTGTAACCCAAGGATCAAGACTAACTAAACCGATTAAGGTTGTGACACTCGAAATCGATGTAGAGGTTGTTGAGGCTTCACTACTACCTAGAAAAGACAAGTCTAGACTAGATTAAAGCTAATCTTTAACCTTGGATCAAAGTAAAAGCAAAGTTCGTAAACTGGTGTAAATTACGGGCAGATCTTGAGTTCCACGGCCGTGGAACCTCAAGAACAGACCGTGATTTTGGTTCGTCGGCGAATCTCTCTAACTCTCAGGGTCCAATCTGTTTACGATCGATCTATCATCATCTAAGCCACATCTATCAACCATTCACCTTAGAATTGCTAAAGCGTTTTAGCCAATAACTGTCATTATAATATCAAAATCAAGTTTAAGAAGAATGAAAGATGGAAACCTTCAAAACCCTTCAATAAATCTCAAATCAATCTCAAATCCACAAACAAGGATAATAACATATATCAGATTTGGAATAAACACAAACCAATAACAATCCTCGATAAGAACGAAGAGCGGGATGTCAATCCGTCTTCCAATCAAACAGAAGGACAAAAGGCGTAACTTCCGCCACAAGCAACTTCCAAATCTTCAAACCCTCGCGAATCACGTTTGCAAGTGCAAATCTCCGGACGTCCAATGCAACCCTAAGCACGTGCAAGCCGAAGTGCCGAAATCTCTCTCCTCCAGCCCTTTTATAAGGAAGGGTACAAATAACCGTCCGGGCCATATGCGTAAATGATGTGTCAATATTTTATTCGTCAAAAGATCGCCTAAATCACGGTCTCCTGGAGTTCCACGACCGTGGTTTAGAGCGTGGAAGTGGATTACGGTTCTTCATGATTTCCACGACTGTACTTTATACCGTGTAACTTTCTGGAATATTCCACGTTCATGTTGCCAAGATCCACGGCTGTGGTTTTGGGCGTGGACTTCTCTACGACCGTATTTTAGAGCGTGGAAGTGTAAATTGCTTGTGGTTTCCTTTGTGTCGTGTCATTCCTCATCCTAGCATCTCCCTTGACTTCTTTGATGTGTCCTTAATCCTTGGATATGCTCATATCTTCTCCTTTCTCTCTCAATTGGTTCGGTTTTAGCTCTTATTCTCCTATAATCAACACAAAGCTTATGTAGACCTCTATATCGACAATATAGACAAACTAGCTAACAATTGCTTCAATGCCTTATCAATGAACACTACAATGGATGAAAAACAACTAGAAAAAGTGCCTAGAATATCGCAATATTTCATGCTAACACGAGACATTTGACCGGATCCGAAAAACATGAGTTTAGATTTTAGTTTGCCAAATCCTATCATTGTAGCACCTTTCCTGGTTCATACGCAAGCCTAGGATGAGACTTACCCGGTGATTCCTTTACTTGTATACCTATGATGATGAGTGTTAGGTAATAAAGGTTTGTCCTTCATAGGGTTTGAGTGTGCCTTCATCCTACCTTTGTGAGTTAACTTGAGACTTACCCAGTAAAGATTAGTTCTATCCCCTCAAGTGGTGTGTTGGTTTGAGATTATAGTTCCTTTCCTTAGTTTCTTGAGACTTACCCGTTGAGAGGATCTTTAGTTTGGGATAGTGAGTAGTGAGACTTACCCGGTGATCTATTCCCACCTTAGAAATACCTTCCCTAGCAAACCTCAGCTTTGTCCACGTTATCCTTAGAAATCTTGAGTCGGAACCACAACTGGATGTCTTGACCTCTAGAATATGCATTCCTTTATCTGATTTATACATCATCTTTCTTTTGTTGCTTTGCTTTTGATTGACAACCTGATATTTACCGCGCTTGATTTCACCATAGTTCTTGTGTTCGACCCTAGAGTATTTGTCATACTGCGATTGATCCGTACACTACGGGTTCGCATGTTTTTCAAGCTTTTATTTTAGGTTATAAATTTAAAGTTATTTCGTTCATATTTCACACACGTCTGAGAGTGAACAAGTTTTTGGCGCCGTTGCGGGGGATTTGGTCAAGATCAAGTTCGGTATTTGATTGTCTTTTAGGGCTTCTGCCCTTGTTGCTACTAATCATATTACTTGAGTAATTTTGCAGGATGTTTCTTTAGGTTTATGCGAAGAACTTGTGTTGGGAAAGAAATCGTTCCTTATGATCCTGAACTAGAAAAGACATACAAAAGAAGATTGAAAGAAGCTAAGATGGCAGAACAAGATAATCGAAATCTTGAAGCTAAATTGAAAGACGCACTAGAACAACTTCGGCCTAGTAATGAAGCTTTACAAAGAGAAAGAGAAGAAGCTCGTGCAAGAACGGAGGAGATTCGACCTGATATGGCCGAATTACAGGCTTACATTCTACCTCGACCGAATTTGGTGGTCGAACCGAGGCCAAACCCTAACCTACCTGCACTGGTCGAGATACCACCTCCACCACCTCGGTTGCCAGCAAGGGTTGACCAAGTCAACTAGTTCGTAGGTGAACCACAAACCCTAGGTCGAAGTATGGACCCGAATCAACAAGTGTGGCGTCCCGGAGTTAACCTAGGAGATCCAGCTGAGCATGACTACGAGTTTCGTCCTCAAGTCATCTCATTGATTCGACAATGTCAATTTGGAGGCATGGAAAGAGAATCTCCACATCAACACTTGCAAAACTACGAGATTCTTATGGAGACTTTGAGACCTTCAAGGGTGGAGAACAACAACTACAAGTTAAGGACTTTCTACTTCTCTTTGAAAGACAAGGCGCTTGTTTGGTATCAATCTCTTCCATCCAGAAGAATCAACACATGGGTAGAGATGACTACAAAATATCTCACTAAGTTCTTTCCCCCATCAAAAACTGCGGAGCTAAGGGGTAAGATTAATGCTTTTGTCATGAAGGATAGAGAAAGTTTGTTCAAGTCATGGGAAAGGTTCAAGGACCTTTTGCTGGATTGCCCTCACCACGGGATTCCAAAGATTGAGTTGCTAGAGATCTACTTCAAGGGTTTGGGTGAAGAAACTCAATTCAAACTCCAATCACTTTCCGTGGGCACTTTCATTGATACACCGGTTGATAAAGCATGAGAATTTGTTGAGAAACAAGCTTTACACATGGAGAAGTACTCCAATCGAAGGGTTGAAGATGGAGTGAAACGAGTTGGACCTCCGGAGCTGAATCTTACTACTTTGATCGTTGCTCAACTTACTACCCTCAACAATGAAGTCAAGGCATTGAAAGAGCTTTTATTATCTCAAACTAAAGGAGCATCCAAGGAGCAAGATGTTGGATACTTGGGGAGAGAAAACTATCAAGGGCCAAGGAATAACAATTACAACAACATCAACAGAAATTTCAAAAACAATTGGAGATCAAATCAACAAAATTCCGGTAACTCTTTCTCTCATGTTGAAAGTGCTCTAACTCCCCCATCTTCTTCTTCTATTCCATTGAAGAGTCAAGATCCATCTTCAAGCTCCTCCCAGTAGCCTAAGGAAAAGATGAATGTTGTGTTGGAAGCAATCATGACCAAGCTCAATGCTATGGAAAGTTCTATGAAGACATTTTCAAAGGCACAAAAAAGCCCTAGAACATCAAGTTTTCAACAAGGCTAATGAAGCACCTAGAGATCCAGGTAAACTCCTAGGAAGGACGGAGAACAACCCAAAGGGGCAGGTTATGGCAATCACCACATGAAGTGGATTGAAGACGGCTGATCTAGCACCTCGGTTGGACCACGTCCTATCCAAGAACAACTCGGTCGAGATGCCAACCGAGATAGAGCCCCAGAAAGAAAAAGAAAAATATGATGTTTATGTTCCAACACCTACATATAAACCTCCGCTCCCGTTCCCTCAGTCTAGGGTGCGGGCGCATCTAGAAAAACACTTTAGTAAGTTTCTTGACCTTATGAATAAGCTACATATTAACATCCCTTTCATTGATGCAATCTTAGGTATGCCCGCCTATGGGAAGTTTCTGAAAGAGATCTTGTCAAGGAAAAGAAAGCTGGAAGACTTTGGAGAAGTGCAGATGAACTCTGATCTTTGGAGCTCATTCAAATCATGAAAGAAAATAAGCCACCAAAGCTAAGAGATCCCGTTTCGTTTTGCATTCTATCAAAGTTGGGGATGTCACTTACGATGCACTTTGTGATCTAGGAGCAAGTGTGAGCATCATTCCTCTAGCTTTTTGTGAGATGATCGGTCTTAGAGAATCCAAGCCCGTGAAGATGAATTTATACATGGCGGACCGTTCTATTACTCGTCCCATTAGAATATTGGAGGACATTCCTGTCAAGTTAGGTAATTTCTACATACCCATAGACTTTGTGGTATTGGACATTCCTGCAGATTATCCTATTCCCATTATTCTCGGACGACCATTCCTTGCACATCGGGATGTAACGTTGATTGTAAGAATGCCACATTATTGTTCAATATTGGGGAAGATCATGTGGAGTTTGCACTCTCCGCCACGATGAAGGTACAACCCTTGGAAGAAGACATCTTCAACATCTATGATGAAGAAGATTCTCAATAATTGGTGAGCTCTATCTTACTTAAAGACCCTCTTGAGAAAGTTTTGTGTTTTAGTATGATGGAGGAAGGTGTAGATGTTTTATGTGATGTAGAAATACGAAGCTTGGAAGCATTGGAAGAGGATTCAGGAGTTGGATTTGAAAAACTCATCAAGGAGATGAAAAGCACATTAGGTTTCGGTCCACCTCCCAGTACCTTGACCGAAATGACTTTTGGAGCAAGCGAGATGAGCTTCACTAAAGATCACCTCGGTCTATCACCTCGATCCACGACCGAGAAATTTTCTGAAGAAAACGAGATGGTGTCAATTGGAGATCACCTCGGTTCACCACCTCGGGCTAACCCTAAACGCCTCGACCGAGTCTCATCTAAGGCAAATGACATCTTCACTTCTTCAAAAGGCGTTCTCTTCTTAGATTATGCAATTGTTTCTTCCATCTCTTCTGACGTTTCAAAGTCCTCTTCGATAGAGGAAGGAGGTACGGATCCACCACTTAAGGCACCTCCTATCTTAGAGCTTAAACCTCTTCCAACTCACTTAAGGTTGTAATATCCGGAATTTTTATTCTGTTTAATTCCGAATCAAATCGGACTTCGAGCCGTTGACGGTTTCCCATTCTATCTAGTATTTCTTCCTTCACAAATTTTATTATTTTATGTAGAATTTAATTCACATAAAATGATAAAATTATATCAAGCTCTAATTCTTATAATTATGTATTATTTTATGTAGAATTTAATTCACATAAAATGATAGATTTATATCAAACCCTAGTTATTATAATTCATTCTTATCGATGACTTTAGACGAGATCATGACAAGCTATGACGAGATCATGACTAAGCTGAGACGAGACCATGACAAAGCCCGACAAATCTGTGGCAAACGCATTCACGGGCCTGACAAGGCCATGACGAGTTTTGACAGATTTTTGACAAACATTTCAGCCCATCTTTCTTGCAATTATTTCAGCCATCTTTCTTGTATTTTTTTTAGCCCGTCCCTTTGCTATGATGGCCCAGCTACCCATAACCCTCCAGCCCACACGGACCTGATGTCGCCCAGCCATCCTCGCACAACAGCCCACCCTGTTTACGAGCCCAGTAGCAGCCTTCTGGCAGCCCGTACAGCCCCCATACAGCCAACCTAGGAGAGCAAATGCTCAGGAGTTACGAGAACTATAACTCCCGTATTGAACGCCCTCTTTACTCATTCTTCTGTTCCGCCTTCACACGACACCTTACCTCTCTGCAGACACACAACCGAAGCCTCAGGCGCAGAAGAATAGCGAGAACGCAACCAGCAACAGCAGCACTTGAGGAGCCGCAACAGCAGTTTGGAAGGAGATGCTATCCAGGAAAAACGCTGGAGCTGCTACTCTCTCGACTTTGACTGTTTCCGGACCAAGGTGAGTCTAGACTTCCTTCTTCTTCTGTCCTCGCCTCTATCCTCCCTCTGTACGAATCAACCGGCTGTCTCTTCTAGATCTAATCCTTTTGCACACATGTTTCCAGACCAAGATAGCAATCGAAAGGGGGCTGAGTTATTTTTTTTCCGGTGTGGACACAAGGACGATCTTCCAGAATAGATCCGAGCGGCTGTGAATCCAACCTCGTGAGCCTCTTGGGCGAGTTTTATATCAAGAAAACAACCGCAGAGAGCTGTTACGTTTTTCTCAGTTTTCGGAAGTGACGAGCAGTCAACTTTGGGTCCAGATTTGGGTAAGTTAGACTTCTTCTTTTTTGCTGATTTTTGGATATGTTGTAGTCAGTAGTACATAGTAGATCATAATAAAATTTGCGAATAATCGGAGTTACGGTTTGAGAGTTATGATGTTTCAAAGTGACTCCTCATGCAGTTTTTTTTTTAAATGTGCTGAGTTGAGAAAAAACAGCATGGGATGCTGTTTTGGGAGATAGAGTTGAATAAGTTTTTGATCTCTGTTGGACGTGAATTTTGGATATGATATAGTGGACATATTCTAGTAGAACATATCAAAATTTGGGATAAATCCAGCGAGTGGTTTAGGAGTTATGATTTTTCAAAGTGTACTAAGATTTTGGGCTAAGTATAGGAAACTTCAAGTGTGGTAACCAACTTTGGAAATTTTTGTAGAAGTGAAGGGTGAACAGTTTTAAGAAATTCTTGCTCCTAGGAGTAGATGAGATATCATAGATGATATAGAGAATTATTTCAGAATTTTTATAAGTTTATTCGAATTTCTTATTTGATGCCGAAGTTGAACCTTAACGATCTTTCCGAAAATAGGGAAATGGGTAAATTGCCAGTTTGTAACCAAACTCATATTTAGGAGTTAGAATATGACTCTTTAGTCGCAAATAAGAGTTTAGGCATGAATTGGGGAATTTTTGGAAGTTTCGAGGCCAAGGGTAAAATAGTCATTTTATCATAAATTAATACTGTAATCAATTCCGTTCTATTAAGACCTACTATCTTAGAAGTCTTAGACTTCTAATCACCTAGAAAGTGTGCTGACACACTTGCCTCCTTTGACAGGCCACTGAATTCCTACTGTACAGATCGATTTGCGAATTAGAAAGTCGAGACCTGATTCATGTAAGTCCACGGACTTACTTAGTTGGCTTCTTGTATGAGTGTAATGTGTATGAGTGGTGTTTGTTAGTTATAATAAATAACGAAACCGGATTAGGCCGACTTTATTATTTACATAATTGACCCAAGTGTATGATAACGGGTCGTGACATCATCTGCCTAACTCTTGCGAGAGTCTAGGAGGTTCCCTGCGACCAGCCCAGTCAGGTAGACGGTCATATGCATTAGTACCATTCCGCGTTGGTAAACGGGGACAGGGGCGAGGTTTGGGAACCCCTCGTGTCACAAAATAAGTATCATTAGTAATGACATATCACCTAATTAAAAGATAATAAAAAGGATTGAGTGTTGCATGTTGACTGTGTATGTTGTGTGTTTATGCTTTTACCTTTATACTTATGCATAGAATGTTAGCTAACGGTTTTATCCATGTTGTAGATTTGTAGAGATAGACAGTTGCAAAGAGATCCGGAACGGATGGTCAGCCGGGTCCACGTATTCATTAGATGGGGACAGGGGGTCTCCCATACGACATGCATGTTATGTATCTATATATATGTTATGTAAGGTTGTCACATGTGTACATTCATACATTAAAAATAATATGTTTTGAAATTGTTTTAAATACATTTGTGCCTTGTTGTAAGATCCAAGTTAAATTGTTGTCAAACTAAGGTCGGGATCCATTGTGAGGTCTTAACTAGTAACTCCCCGAGTTCTCAGAATTTGGGGTGTTACAAAGGTACGCTTTCTGTTCGCTCCAAACGGTGTGTGCAAGATTTAAATTTATAACCCTAGATGTAAGATTAAGAAAAGGATGCAAACCCGCAGTGTACGGGTCAATCGTAGTAAAAAGCAAGGAATTCCAGGGGTCGATCAGAAGGACTTAGTGAAACAAAGCAGGAATAGGTAAGCTATGTAATTACTAACCACAAAAGCGATTAAAACAATCAAAGATGATAAAAAGTCAATAAAGGAAATATGCAATTCTAGGGATTAAAGCATCTAGTTGTGGTTCCAACTCAAGATCTAAAGATAAGCGGACAAAGCTAAGATATTTGCATAGGGAAGGTGTTTCTAAAGTGGAATAGATCACCGGGTAAGTCTCACTACTCACTAATCCCAAACCGTAACTCCTATTACCGGGTAAGTCTCAAGGAATTAAGGAAAAAACTATAACCTCAAACTAACACTCCAACTAAGGGAATAGAATCAACCTTTACCGGGTAAGTCTCAAGCTAACTCACAAAGATGGAATGAAAGCACACTCAAACCCCAATAAAGGATAAACCTTTATTACCTACACTTATGATCTTGGGTAAACAAACAAAGGAATTACCGGGTAAGTCTCATCCTAAGCTTGCATTGAACCAGGAAAGGTTAAGAATATGATTTGGCAAACTCTAACACTTAACTCTCAGTTTTTGATCAGATAAGTCACCTCGGTCAGAAGAATTCCACCCCGGCCGAGATGTTCATCGACTGAGCGAGATGCTTAGGGTTAAGGATAAAGACTCGAGCTTTCAGCGTCCTACTATGGTTAAGATTATTCTATCATTGTTTTTCCCACAACCTTCAGCCAATCACCCTAGAATCACACAAGGAAATTAGTCACTCATCATCATGAAAGCAATAATCAAGTATATGGGAAGAAAGTGAATAATTGAACAAGAAGAACTGAATGAAAAGACTTCAATAACTGAATCAATTATCAAACAACAAGCGTTCCTTGGATCAAAATCCAATAAAGACAATCAACAATGAAGGGAATCTAAGGGAATCTTACAAAACCCTTCACAAAGCCATAAAAGCTATAAACTTTCTTCCTTCAATCTTCCTTCAACCTTCAAAAAGGTTCTTCAAATCTCTAAACTATGGTGGGGTAAAACGGCTGCTCTCAGCGGATGTCTAAACACGATCGGTGGTATAGCGTGATGTGGATTTGTGGAAAATCCAACCCTCTTTATAGGAAAATTACCTTCCAAAGATAAGATATCTTAGAAAGATCTTTTCCCATAAAAATAGGTAAAATATATGGGCTAATTTATCTTCTTCCTTCCACGAATCCAGCCCAAAAATATATGATCCTCTTTCCAAAGATAAAAGATCTCAGCCAAGAATAAAATATCCTTGCCGCATCCAAGGTGTTCGCCTCGGTCGAGTCAGCTCCTCTGGATCGCCTCGGTCGAGGTGACTCTGTAGTCAACCGAGGTGAATCACAACTGAATGTGAAATCTCTCAAATCTGGTCCAAAGTGAATCTATAATCCAATTCCATGATTCCTGGATTCTTCCTTAAGCTCCTGAATATAGCTCCAATGACTCCTTAGCTCCTTTTGCTCCTTTTTTATGCAAAACTTGCCAATTTACCTACGATTACAACGAAACTTGGTGTAGACCTCGATTCCCGCAAAGGTAGATGAAACGACAATATAATCACATAATATACATTCAAACATGCAGATTATTGAAGATAAAACGTCTAAACAGGTCCCAAAATATAGACAATAATTCATGCTATCAAAATACCCCATACTTAGCCCTTGCTTGTCCCCAAGCAAGTTCCGAATATAAAATACAAGATAGAATGGATTATAAGTCATGAAAATCAATGAAAAAGTCTTTCAAAATATTTTAATGGTGTGCTACAATCATAGATCACTCTAAGAGAATACTTCATGGAATTTAAAATCAAAATATGCTTAAACCATTTTATAAATATAAGAAAGTTGTTCATCTTTGCATAAAATCGTAGAATGCATAATAAATCATAATTATCGAAATTAATCATGTATAATGATAACACGATTTATAGCATAGTTTTAGGTGCACATTTAGGTAGAATTCTCGCTCAATCATGCATTATCTAGCACTAGTCCAATACGTTTTGCACTCAAAACATGTATTTTGTCGAGATAGACGTCTACACGGACTTGTGTGCGTTTTGTAGGTATTTCGGGAGGTTTCGAGCCAAAACGACGCGTTTGAGGGTCGCTCATTTAGAGGACACGTTTCCAAACTCATTAGAACGCAAGGCAAGGGCTGAGAAGGACTCAAGGAACCTTGCCAACACAGGCCATGCACCAAACCACAGCCTAATGATCCAAGGCGAAGTTTCTGCACAGAATCACGTTTTTCTCTGAAGAACCACGGCCGTGGAAATGACCGTGGATTTTGCCAGATTCTCGTGACAGCTGTGCCACGACTCTCATGGCCAGCTCATGAAGAATTGGTTATAAAAGTGGTCCTTGATAGTTGTTAGAGGCAGCTGGGATTTGGGTAGTTTGAGAGCAGCTCACATATTCTCCATTTTTCTTTGACAAAATATATTCCAAGAAGAAGAAGGACTTTTTCTAGGAAGGAAAGTGCAAGAAGAAGAAGAAAGGAGCCATTGCCATTGAAGAGGAGAGGAGAAGACACACTTAGCTCTTGTATTTTCGGATTTATTTCTAGAAGTTTTTGAACTCTTGAACCTTCCTTTGGAAGGGTTGTAAGTCGTTCTAATTTCATCTTCAGATTTAGATTGTGTTTGAAGTTCATTTGTTCATCTTCTTTCTCTCATTTTCTTGCAATGGAGGTTATGAATCTATGTTTGTTTGTTTTGATTTCCAATATGAATGTTGTAGGCTAGATTGATGTGATTCTAGGGTAAGGAAAGGATGGTTATGGCTAGATCTATGATAGGACGAACTTAGATTTACCTTTGGATGATTTTTGTTTATGAACGTAGCTACTGTTTGGAATCACGGGTAGTTCTTGAAGAACCACGGTCGTGGTTTCTGTAGAACAAACCGTGATTCTTCCTGGTTCGAAGGATCTTACCTTAGGTTCATAAAGTTGTTGAAACCCTAAGTTTTTGCTGAGTTTAACCTACCCTAGGGTGTACTAGTGTAGCGACTAAGTGTTAGGAGAGACTTACCCGGTAATCCTTGCCCTTAGAATCTAAAATAGCAAGGCCTTAGGTAATGGTGAGCCTAATAAGCCGCCATTGGATTAAATGTGCTAGGATAGTTGATTAGGACTTCCCTTTCCGAGACTTACCCGGTAAGGATAGGTTAGATCCCTAATTAAACAATCCGGTTTGTGTTAAATTCCTACCCTTAGGTTCTTAGAAACTTAACCGGTAATGAGACCTTAGGTGTGGATTAGTTGGATCATGAGACTTACCCGGTAATTGATCCCATTTTAGGAACACTTAATCCCAACATATCATAATCAATCCAAAGAATGAATAGATAACTTGAGTTTTATGCCATAACCGGAATTTCCAACCCCTAGAATCCGTCTTCCCTTTCTCTTGATCAACTTCTTGTTCGATTTGTTTATTTGTGCCAATTTTCCGACTTAGTTTGATTGATTGTTTGCATGCATTTGATCTTTGAAGTGATCACCTAAAAACAACCAAAACAATTGAGATTTTTTTTCCTTTATATGCATCCTTTTCTTTAGACTTAGATCTTGCTAAATTCAATCACAACTTAATTCGATTTCACCTTAGTCTTTGTGTTCGACCTTGGAATACTTATTCTGCTACATACGTCCCGTACACTGCGGGTGCGCTAGAAGTAGGATAATTATAACGAGTATAAATTTAAGGCTTATTGCGTACACACCTTTTAGCGTAACAAGTTTTTGGCGCCGTTGCCGGGGACTAGGTCTAGATTGAGTCTATTTTGTGATTGTTTCTAGTGTAGATCCTTCTTGTTTCTTTTGATCTCTTTTTGGTTTTTGTCTTTGCTTTTCAGGACATCTATTTCTCTATAGGTGTATGCGAAGATCTCGTGGCAAGGATTTAGCTCCATTCGATCCCGAACCGGAGAAAACCCTTCGATCTAGATCTAAGAACATTCGAAAGGAGAAAGAGATGGCCGGTAGAAATCTTCAAGCTGAATTGGATGAAGCCTTAGAACAAATAAGGCTAAGAGATGAACTCTTGGAGGAAGAAAGGAGACTTGCCAATGAGAGGCAAGAGGAAACTAGAAGGGAGATTGAAGAGATTAGGCAAGCTCTTGTTCAAGGAGAGCTTAATCGCCGACAACCTCCACCACCTCCGCCACAACCGCAGCCGGCGGCCAATGTTAGGGTTGTTCCCATTGCTATTGAGGAGCCACAAACCCTAGGGAGACGTATGGATCCGGCACAAAGAGCACACCGACCGGGTGTGAATCTAGGAGATCCCGCAACCCACAACTATGAGCTCCGCCCTCAAGTTCTTCAAATGATCCGGCATAATCAATTTGGAGGGATGGAAGGAGAGTCTTCTCACCAACATTTGATGAACTATGAGATTTTGATGGAGACTCTTAGACCACCAAGATTGGAGAGCAACAACCATAAGCTAAGGGCCTTTTCCTTCTCTCTTAAGGACAAAGCCTTGGCTTGGTATCAATCTATTCCACAAGGGAGAGTTGGTACTTGGGAGGAGATGACAACTGAGTTCTTGACCAAGTTCTTCCCACCTTCCAAGACCACCGAGTTAAGGGGAAAGATCAATGCCTTTGTGATGAGGGATAGAGAAAGTTTGTTCAAGTCTTGGGAGAGATTTAAGGACCTTCTCCTAGATTGTCCGCACCATGGCATACCAAAGATTGAGCTATTAGAGATCTATTTCAAGGGGCTTGATGAAGATAGCCAATTCAAGCTTCAATCTCTTTCCGGTGGGACCTTTATGGAGAAGCATGTGGATGATGCTTGGGAGTTTGTGGAGAAGCAAGCTCTAGTAATTGAAAAGTACTCTCATAGGAAGAGCGAAGGAAGAAAGGCGGGAGCATATGAGGTGAGCGAAGTCACCATGAGCAATTTCAAGCTTGACGCCATCAACAATGAGTTGAAGTCCTTGAGAGAGTTGTGCACTACCACCTTGAAGAGCCAAGCAACTCCTCAAGCACCTCCACGAGCCAACTTGTCTTCCAAGGAGGAAAATGTGAATTATATGGGAAGGGGCAACTTCAACAATTACCAAGGCCCAAGAAATTTCAACAACAACCGGCAATTCAACAATTACCGGCCAAACCACAACCATCCCGGATTTTCTTACTCTAATCCGGATGGAGCCTTGAACCCTCCCGCCTCCACAAGCACAACTCCACCACAAAGAGCTTCACAAGAACCTCCACCCGGTTTTACTCAACCTTCAAAGGATAGAACCGAAGTCATGTTTGAACAACTGCTAGGAAGATTGAGTGGACTTGAGAGCACCGTTACTTCAATTTCTAAGGCTCAAAAAGTCTTGGAAGCACAAGTCTTTCAAAAGACGGGTGAGGCACATAGAGATCCGGGGAAGCTTCCCGGAAGAACCGAAGACAACCCCAGAGGCCAAGTTTTGGCTATCACAACAAGGAGTGGGTTGAGTATGAAGGATCCTTTGCCCAAGGACCAAGCTAAGGGGAGTCAAGTAGTGGTAGAAGAGGGAAGAAAGCAAGATGATGGAGGCAAGAGCAAGGATGTAGAGCCAACCTATGTGGCACCACCTCCATACAAGCCACCACTACCGTTCCCACAATCAAGAGCAAGAGCTCGTTTGGACAATCACTTTGGTAAGTTCCTTGAACTAATGTCCAAGTTACATATTAACATTCCGTTCATGGATGCCATCTTAGGAATGCCGGCATACGGAAAATTCTTGAAGGAAATACTCTCCAACAAAAGGAAGTTGGAGGAGTATGGGGAGATTAGGATGACCAAGAGATCCTCGGAATTAATCCAAACAATGAAGGAAGCAATGCCTCCCAAGCTAAGGGATCCGGGCTCTTTTTGCGTCCCAATAGGAGTGGGAGATGTGAAATACGAGGTCCTTTGTGATCTTGGAGCAAGTGTAAGCATCATACCGCTTGCACTTAGCAACAAGGTCGGGTTAGGAGAGCCAAAGCCGGTCAAGATGACCCTCTATATGGCGGACCGTTCTATCACTCATCCAGTTGGGATTCTTGAGGACATTCCGGTGCAATTGGGAGGATTCTATGTGCCTATTGACTTTGTAGTGTTGGACATTCCGGCGGATTACCCGGTTCCCATCATCCTAGGAAGACCTTTCTTAGCTACCTCCGGATGTTTAGTGGATTGCAAGAACGGGACTCTCTCCTTCAACATTGGAGAGGAGAACATCAAGTTCAAGCTGTCCACAATGATGAAAGGGCCAACCCTTGATGAAGATATCTTCAACATAGTCGAGCAAGAAGAATCTAGAGAAATGGTGAGCTCAATCTTGATCAAGGACCCCTTGGAGAAGGTTCTTACCTTGAGTATGATGGAGGAAGCAAATGAGGAGGAATGCAATTAAGAGATCAGAGCCTTGGAGGCCTTGGAAGAGGAGCCAAGAGTTAGATTTGAGAGCCACGAAGAAATTGTGAACAGCTGCAAGTTCCACGGTCGAGATTCAGGTTCCACGGCCGTCAAACTCTCTGGACAACTCCGAGAAGCAAGCTTGGCAAGAACCACGGCCGTGGAAGTTGAGCAACCCGTGTTTCCAACCGTGGTTTTCCCTGGATCAGCTCTTGATGGTGATCAAGCTTCTAGGAGCCAAGGAGAGTCTTCATTTGCTTTGGATTCATCTCATCCAACCTTGTTTGGATCGTCTTCAACCGATAAAGGTCCTCCCTCACTTGAACTCAAACCCCTCCCCTCTCATTTAAAGTATGCATTCCTTGGTGATAATTCTACATATCCGGTGATTGTTAATGCATGCTTGAGTGATGATGAACTTGCTAAATTGCTGCATGAACTAAGATTGCATAGGAAGGCCATTGGTTATACTATTGATGATTTGGTTGGCATTAAGCCATCTTTGTGCATGCATAAGATAATGATGGAAGATAACCACAAACCCTCTATTGAACATCAAAGGAGATTGAATCCTATAATGAAAGAGGTGGTCAAGAAGGAAATCATTAAGTTGCTTGATGCGGGAATTATCTACCCTATCTCGGATAGTAAGTGGGTTAGCCCCGTTCATGTGGTACCTAAGAAGGGTGGAATGACGGTAGTAACTAATGAGAACTATGAACTAATACCAACTAGGACGGTCACGGGATGGAGAATGTGTATAGATTATAGGAAGTTGAACATGGCCTCTAGGAAAGATCACTTTCCCCTCCCCTTCATTGACCAAATGCTAGAAAGATTAGCTCAACACTCTCACTTTTGCTATCTAGATGGGTATAGTGGATTCTTCCAAATCCCTATCCACCCCGATGACCAAGAGAAAACAACTTTTACATGTCCATGGGGTACCTTTGCATATAGGAGAATGCCATTTGGGTTGTGTAATGCACCCGCCACCTTTCAAAGGTGTATGATGGCTATCTTTTCGGAATACATAGAAAATATCATGGAAGTGTTCATGGATGATTTCTCTGTTTACGGTTCTTCTTTTGATAATTGCTTGGATAACCTGTCATTAGTATTGCAAAGATGTGAGGAGACAAATCTTGTCTTAAATTGGGAAAAATGCCACTTCATGGTAAGTGAAGGTATTGTGTTAGGACACTTGGTGTCTAACCGTGGCATTGAGGTTGATAGGGCTAAGATTGAAACAATAGAGAAGTTGCCACCACCTACCTCGGTGAAGGGGGTAAGGAGTTTCTTAGGGCATGCCGGTTTTTACCGGAGGTTTATTCAAGATTTCTCTAAAATTTCTAAGCCTCTCACTAACCTACTAATGAAAGATGTTGATTTTGTGTTTTCAAAAGATTGTCTTGAAGCGTTTTGTAGGTTGAAGAACGCCTTGATCTCCGCACCTATCATGCAACCTCCGGATTGGAGTCTACCATTTGAGATTATGTGCGATGCAAGTGATGTGGCCGTTGGGGCCGTTTTGGGGCAAAGGAAAGAAGGGCGCACTCATGCTATTTACTATGCTAGCAAGACGCTAGATGATGCCCAACTCAATTATGCTACTACCGAGAAGGAGTTGTTAGCGGTAGTGTATGCATTTGAGAAGTTCCGCTCGTACCTTGTTGGAGCGAAGGTCATAGTTTACACGGATCATGCGGCGATCCGTTATCTACTTACAAAGAAGGATGCCAAGCCAAGGTTGATTCGGTGGATCCTTCTTCTTCAAGAGTTTGATTTGGAGATAAGAGATAAGAAGGGATCCGAGAACTCGGTGGCGGATCACCTTAGTAGACTCCCACCATTGGAGCTTGGGAAAGACAACATTCCGATAGATGATTCGTTCCGGGATGAACAATTACAAATGGTGGAAGAATGCTTGTTCCAAGTGGCTAGAGGAAGTGAGCCATGGTATGCCGACATTGTGAATTACTTGGTGTGTGAGGAAGTGCCTCCCGGACTAACGTATGCACAAAGGAAGAAGTTCTTCAACGATGTAAGGCATTACTATTGGAGCGAGCCACTTCTATTCAAGAGAGGCCCGGATGGGGTGCTTAGGAGATGCATACCCGAAGACGAAATGGAAAGTGTGATCCGGCATTGTCACTCCTTACCATGTGGAGGCCATGCTAGCTCACACAAGACGTGTGCCAAGGTATTGCAATCCGGTTTTTATTGGCCTAACTTGTTTAGAGATGTACAAAGTTTTGTAGCGGCATGTGATGCTTGCCAAAGAACGGGGAACATCTCAAGGAGGAATGAAATGCCCTTGAACAACATCCAAGAAGTTGAGATTTTTTATGTGTGGGGTGTAGACTTCATGGGACCATTCCCTTCTTCATGTGGCAATCTATTCATCCTATTGGCGGTGGACTATGTGTCAAGATGGGTAGAGGCAATCGCCTCTCCTACGAATGATGCCAAGGTGGTGGTGCGGTTCTTCAACCGAGTGATCTTCCCTAGGTTTGGAACACCAAGGGTGATCATTAGTGATGGAGGGAAGCACTTCACAAATAGGAACTTTGGAGCACTTTTGGCCAAGTATGGGGTGGCTCATAAAGTGGCAACACCTTACCACCCCCAAACTAGTGGCCAAGTGGAGATCTCCAACCGTGAGATCAAGGCCATCCTCAAGAAGACGGTGTCTAGAACAAGGAAGGATTGGGCCATGAAGCTCAATGACGCACTATGGGCATATAGAACCGCCTTCAAGACACCTATTGGCACCACTCCCTACAAATTGGTCTATGGCAAGTCTTGCCACCTTCCGGTGGAAATGGAGCATAAAGCTTATTGGGCCATTAAGTGGCTAAATTTTGACCTCAAGGAGGCGGGAGAGAAGAGATTGCTCGATATCAATGCCCTTGAGGAGCTCCGGTTGGAAGCTTATGAGAATGCCCGGATTTACAAGGAGAGAACCAAAAGGTGGCATGACAAGAGGATCATCCCAAAGGAGTTGAGTGAAGGAGATCTTGTCCTTCTCTTCAACTCGAGGCTAAGGCTTTTCCCCGGAAAGCTCAAATCGAGATGGACCGGGCCGTATGTGGTAAAGAAGATCTTTCCCCATGGAGCTATTGAGATAGGAGGGGAGCATTGTGGAGATTTCAAAGTGAATGGGCATCGCTTGAAGAAGTACATTCCGGGAGCCCCGATAGACATGATTGCCCCGCTTCACCTTGCATAAACGCTCCCGAGTTTGGTCAAGCTAATGACCTTAAAGAAGCGCTTGGTGGGAGGCAACCCATCGGTAACATTTTTCCTTCATTTTAGCTTAGATTTTTCTGTTTTTGTGTGCTTTGTGTGTTTTGTCTATTCTATGTGTGCTAGAACATTAGTGGCATTGGAAGCCTTTCTTGGAAATGATGATGATGAAACCCTCACCAATTATGGGTGGAGCGGACGCGGAACTTGGACGGCTAGCGGTGCCTAGCGCGGGTTTCGAAGCTTGAAGGATGCTTAGAGCTCCCTACCATGGTTGAAAGGATCATCCAACATCAATCCTCTTGAGAATTCCCAAATACCGAAGAAAACCATTTTACATTGTGAGAACCTTCTTTCACTCTCTTTACTTGAATACCACATTGGGGACAATGTGTTTCTAAGTATGGGGTGGGGTTTACATGATCCTTTGCATGAAGAGCATCTAGGATAGTTTAATATTTGCACATGTCTTGCATTGTACATACTTAAATCGAAAATCCCATAAAAATCAGAAAATTTAAAATTTTTTGTGCTTTCTAGGCTTGGATATGATCCCAATGATGAAAACTTGTCTTGTGATTGGCTATGAATGGCCTTATGTGTTGAATTGATAAATGCATATGTGGACTTGAACTACTTCTCTTGAATTCCATGAATGAACTGAGATCATGATGATTGCCTAGAATGGATTGAGTATTGAAAATCGAAATTACATGATAGTTCTTGCATACCATCTAGGAATGAATAAGGCATTTCATCTTTCTCTACTTCTCATCTTGATCATGATTGCTTGAGCACCTCAATTGATATAAAATTTGACCTCCTTTTAAACCCATCCGGGAATAGGAGCATGCTAGTGTGTTTGAATGTGTAAAAAGCAAGTGCGGGGTGAAGATGTAATGAAAAGAATGTCGTGAATGGAATGCTGAAATTATTGTGGAAGTGTAGCCAAAATAGGTTTGGGGGCGTTGGTTTAAATGACAAGTAACTCGGTACACTTCACATAATCGGGTGTTGGTGCCTTGCCAAAGTCAAATGAGCCAATAGCCCTAACGAGCTTTGGTATGTGTGCCCGGTGTGGATGCACCTCGAAAAAGAGAAAAAGCCCGAGGATGGCTAATCACCGAGGTTTCGGCTATTGTACACCAATGCCATTGTCTCAAAAATGAGTTAAAGAAAAAGAAAAGAAAGTAAGATAGGGAAAAATATACACTTGGGGGAAGTTGATCGAGGACAAGGAAGTGAAGTTAGTTCCATTCCCGGATTAGCATCACATACCTAGAAAATTCCCCTCCCCAATTGAAACGTTTCTTAGCCTTTTATGTAACAAGCCCTTATGACCTACTTGCATGTTTGTAAGACTTAGTAATCTAGATTGGATAGACTCTTGATCTTCTTGACATCTCCGTCCTCCCAACTCATGCATGTTTTTGAGTTAAGTACAATTGTCTTTCCATGACTTTATTGTTTGATATATAATTGCTTATTCAATTGCCATTGATCATGACTATGAAGGTGATCCAATAGTAGAAGCACAAAACCAAAAAGATTTTTGCCATTTTTCTGCATACATAAATCATGTCATCTCTTAGTCTATAGTTGGGAATTTGCTCGGGGACGAGCAAACCTTAAGTATGGGGTATTTTGATAACACGATTTATAGCATAGTTTTAGGTGCACATTTAGGTAGAATTCTCGCTCAATCATGCATTATCTAGCACTAGTCCAATACGTTTTGCACTCAAAACATGTATTTTGTCGAGATAGACGTCTACACGGACTTGTGTGCGTTTTGTAGGTATTTCGGGAGGTTTCGAGCCAAAACGACGCGTTTGAGGGTCGCTCATTTAGAGGACACGTTTCCAAACTCATTAGAACGCAAGGCAAGGGCTGAGAAGGACTCAAGGAACCTTGCCAACACAGGCCATGCACCAAACCACAGCCTAATGATCCAAGGCGAAGTTTCTGCACAGAATCACGGTTCTCTGAAGAACCACGGCCGTGGAAATGACCGTGGATTTTGCCAGATTCTCGTGACAGCTGTGCCACGACTCTCATGGCCAGCTCATGAAGAATTGGTTATAAAAGTGGTCCTTGATAGTTGTTAGAGGCAGCTGGGATTTGGGTAGTTTGAGAGCAGCTCACATATTCTCCATTTTTCTTTGACAAAATATATTCCAAGAAGAAGAAGGACTTTTTCTAGGAAGGAAAGTGCAAGAAGAAGAAGAAAGGAGCCATTGCCATTGAAGAGGAGAGGAGAAGACACACTTAGCTCTTGTATTTTCGGATTTATTTCTAGAAGTTTTTGAACTCTTGAACCTTCCTTTGGAAGGGTTGTAAGTCGTTCTAATTTCATCTTCAGATTTAGATTGTGTTTGAAGTTCATTTGTTCATCTTCTTTCTCTCATTTTCTTGCAATGGAGGTTATGAATCTATGCTTGTTTGTTTTGATTTCCAATATGAATGTTGTAGGCTAGATTGATGTGATTCTAGGGTAAGGAAAGGATGGTTATGGCTAGATCTATGATAGGACGAACTTAGATTTACCTTTGGATGATTTTTGTTTATGAACGTAGCTACTGTTAGGAATCACGGGTAGTTCTTGAAGAACCACGGTCGTGGTTTCTGTAGAACAAACCGTGATTCTTCCTGGTTCGAAGGATCTTACCTTAGGTTCATAAAGTTGTTGAAACCCTAAGTTTTTGTTGAGTTTAACCTACCCTAGGGTGTACTAGTGTAGCGACTAAGTGTTAGGAGAGACTTACCCGGTAATCCTTGCCCTTAGAATCTAAAATAGCAAGGCCTTAGGTAATGGTGAGCCTAATAAGCCGCCATTGGATTAAATGTGCTAGGATAGTTGATTAGGACTTCCCTTTCCGAGACTTACCCGGTAAGGATAGGTTAGATCCCTAATTAAACAATCCGGTTTGTGTTAAATTCCTACCCTTAGGTTCTTAGAAACTTAACCGGTAATGAGACCTTAGGTGTGGATTAGTTGGATCATGAGACTTACCCGGTAATTGATCCCATTTTAGGAACACTTAATCCCAACATATCATAATCAATCCAAAGAATGAATAGATAACTTGAGTTTTATGCCATAACCGGAATTTCCAACCCCTAGAATCCGTCTTCCCTTTCTCTTGATCAACTTCTTGTTCGATTTGTTTATTTGTGCCAATTTTCCGACTTAGTTTGATTGATTGTTTGCATGCATTTGATCTTTGAAGTGATCACCTAAAAACAACCAAAACAATTGAGATTTTTTTTCCTTTATATGCATCCTTTTCTTTAGACTTAGATCTTGCTAAATTCAATCACAACTTAATTCGATTTCACCTTAGTCTTTGTGTTCGACCTTGGAATACTTATTCTGCTACATACGTCCCGTACATTGCGGGTGCGCTAGAAGTAGGATAATTATAACAAGTATAAATTTAAGGCTTATTGCGTACACACCTTTTAGCGTAACAAGTTTTTGGCGCCGTTGCCGGGGACTAGGTCTAGATTGAGTCTATTTTGTGATTGTTTATAGTGTAGATCCTTCTTGTTTCTTTTGATCTCTTTTTGGTTTTTGTCTTTGCTTTTCAGGACATCTATTTCTCTATAGGTGTATGCGAAGATCTCGTGGCAAGGATTTAGCTCCATTCGATCCCGAACCGGAGAAAACCCTTCGATCTAGATCTAAGAACATTCGAAAGGAGAAAGAGATGGCCGGTAGAAATCTTCAAGCTGAATTGGATGAAGCCTTAGAACAAATAAGGCTAAGAGATGAACTCTTGGAGGAAGAAAGGAGACTTGCCAATGAGAGGCAAGAGGAAACTAGAAGGGAGATTGAAGAGATTAGGCAAGCTCTTGTTCAAGGAGAGCTTAATCGCCGACAACCTCCACCACCTCCGCCACAACCGCAGCCGGCGGCCAATGTTAGGGTTGTTCCCATTGCTATTGAGGAGCCACAAACCCTAGGGAGACGTATGGATCCGGCACAAAGAGCACACCGACCGGGTGTGAATCTAGGAGATCCCGCAACCCACAACTATGAGCTCCGCCCTCAAGTTCTTCAAATGATCCGGCATAATCAATTTGGAGGGATGGAAGGAGAGTCTCCTCACCAACATTTGATGAACTATGAGATTTTGATGGAGACTCTTAGACCACCAAGATTGGAGAGCAACAACCATAAGCTAAGGGCCTTTTCCTTCTCTCTTAAGGACAAAGCCTTGGCTTGGTATCAATCTATTCCACAAGGGAGAGTTGGTACTTGGGAGGAGATGACAACCGAGTTTTTGACCAAGTTCTTCCCACCTTCCAAGACCACCGAGTTAAGGGGAAAGATCAATGCCTTTGTGATGAGGGATAGAGAAAGTTTGTTCAAGTCTTGGGAGAGATTTAAGGACCTTCTCCTAGATTGTCCGCACCATGGCATACCAAAGATTGAGCTATTAGAGATCTATTTCAAGGGGCTTGATGAAGATAGCCAATTCAAGCTTCAATCTCTTTCCGGTGGGACCTTTATGGAGAAGCATGTGGATGATGCTTGGGAGTTTGTGGAGAAGCAAGCTCTAGTAATTGAAAAGTACTCTCATAGGAAGAGCGAAGGAAGAAAGGCGGGAGCATATGAGGTGAGCGAAGTCACCATGAGCAATTTCAAGCTTGACGCCATCAACAATGAGTTGAAGTCCTTGAGAGAGTTGTGCACTACCACCTTGAAGAGCCAAGCAACTCCTCAAGCACCTCCACGAGCCAACTTGTCTTCCAAGGAGGAAGATGTGAATTATATGGGAAGGGGCAACTTCAACAATTACCAAGGCCCAAGAAATTTCAACAACAACCGGCAATTCAACAATTACCGGCCAAACCACAACCATCCCGGATTTTCTTACTCTAATCTGGATGGAGCCTTGAACCCTCCCGCCTCCACAAGCACAACTCCACCACAAAGAGCTTCACAAGAACCTCCACCCGGTTTTACTCAACCTTCAAAGGATAGAACCGAAGTCATGTTTGAACAATTGCTAGGAAGATTGAGTGGACTTGAGAGCACCGTTACTTCAATTTCTAAGGCTCAAAAAGTCTTGGAAGCACAAGTCTTTCAAAAGACGGGTGAGGCACATAGAGATCCGGGGAAGCTTCCCGGAAGAACCGAAGACAACCCCAGAGGCCAAGTTTTGGCTATCACAACAAGGAGTGGGTTGAGTATGAAGGATCCTTTGCCCAAGGACCAAGCTAAGGGGAGTCAAGTAGTGGTAGAAGAGGGAAGAAAGCAAGATGATGGAGGCAAGAGCAAGGATGTAGAGCCAACCTATGTGGCACCACCTCCATACAAGCCACCACTACCGTTCCCACAATCAAGAGCAAGAGCTCGTTTGGACAATCACTTTGGTAAGTTCCTTGAACTAATGTCCAAGTTACATATTAACATTCCGTTCATGGATGCCATCTTAGGAATGCCGGCATACGGAAAATTCTTGAAGGAAATACTCTCCAACAAAAGGAAGTTGGAGGAGTATGGGGAGATTAGGATGACCAAGAGATCCTCGGAATTAATCCAAACAATGAAGGAAGCAATGCCTCCCAAGCTAAGGGATCCGGGCTCTTTTTGCGTCCCAATAGGAGTGGGAGATGTGAAATACGAGGCCCTTTGTGATCTTGGAGCAAGTGTAAGCATCATACCGCTTGCACTTAGCAACAAGGTCGGGTTAGGAGAGCCAAAGCCGGTCAAGATGACCCTCTATATGGCGGACCGTTCTATCACTCATCCAGTTGGGATTCTTGAGGACATTCCGGTGCAATTGGGAGGATTCTATGTGCCTATTGACTTTGTAGTGTTGGACATTCCGGCGGATTACCCGGTTCCCATCATCCTAGGAAGACCTTTCTTAGCTACCTCCGGATGTTTAGTGGATTGCAAGAACGGGACTCTCTCCTTCAACATTGGAGAGGAGAACATCAAGTTCAAGTTGTCCACAATGATGAAAGGGCCAACCCTTGATGAAGATATCTTCAACATAGTCGAGCAAGAAGAATCTAGAGAAATGGTGAGCTCAATCTTGATCAAGGACCCTTTGGAGAAGGTTCTTACCTTGAGTATGATGGAGGAAGCAAATGAGGAGGAATGCAATGAAGAGATCAGAGCCTTGGAGGCCTTGGAAGAGGAGCCAAGAGTTAGATTTGAGAGCCACGAAGAAATTGTGAACAGCTGCAAGTTCCACGGTCGAGATTCAGGTTCCACGGCCGTCAAACTCTCTGGACAACTCCGAGAAGCAAGCTTGGCAAGAACCACGGCCGTGGAAGTTGAGCAACCCGTGTTTCCAACCGTGGTTTTCCCTGGATCAGCTCTTGATGGTGATCAAGCTTCTAGGAGCCAAGGATAGTCTTCATTTGCTTTGGATTCATCTCATCCAACCTTGTTTGGATCGTTTTCAACCGATAAAGGTCCTCCCTCACTTGAACTCAAACCCCTCCCCTCTCATTTAAAGTATGCATTCCTTGGTGATAATTCTACATATCCGGTGATTGTTAATGCATGCTTGAGTGATGATGAACTTGCTAAATTGATGCATGAACTAAGATTGCATAGGAAGGTCATTGGTTATACTATTGATGATTTGGTTGGCATTAAGCCATCTTTGTGCATGCATAAGATAATGATGGAAGATAACCACAAACCCTCTATTGAACATCAAAGGAGATTGAATCCTATAATGAAAGAGGTGGTCAAGAAGGAAATCATTAAGTTTCTAGATGCGGGAATTATCTACCCTATCTCGGATAGTAAGTGGGTTAGCCCCGTTCATGTGGTACCTAAGAAGGGTGGAATGACGGTAGTAACTAATGAGAACAATGAACTAATACCAACTAGGACGGTCACGGGATGGAGAATGTGTATAGATTATAGGAAGTTGAACATGGCCTCTAGGAAAGATCACTTTCCCCTCCCCTTCATTGACCAAATGCTAGAAAGATTAGCTCAACACTCTCACTTTTGCTATCTAGATGGGTATAGTGGATTCTTCCAAATCCCTATCCACCCCGATGACCAAGAGAAAACAACTTTTACATGTCCATGGGGTACCTTTGCATATAGGAGAATGCCATTTGGGTTGTGTAATGCACCCGCCACCTTTCAAAGGTGTATGATGGCTATCTTTTCGGAATACATAGAAAATATCATGGAAGTGTTCATGGATGATTTCTCTGTTTACGGTTCTTCTTTTGATAATTGCTTGGCTAACCTGTCATTAGTATTGCAAAGATGTGAGGAGACAAATCTTGTCTTAAATTGGGAAAAATGCCACTTCATGGTAAGTGAAGGTATTGTGTTAGGACACTTGGTGTCTAACCGTGGCATTGAGGTTGATAGGGCTGTTAGCATGAAATATTGTGATATTTTAGGCACGTTTTCTAGTCGTAATTGATTCATATTGATAGTCTTTGATTGAGCTTTATGCATATATGAGCTAGTATTGCCTATATTGTCGATATAGATGTCTACACGTGTTCTATGTTGATTATAGGTGATTTGGAGCTATTTCCGAACGGAATCGAGCAAAGGAGAGTTGAGTCGATGTGTCTCTAGATCAAGGACACCTTTTGGAAGCAATTTGGAGTATTAGATTGAGGAATGCACGAATGAAGGCAAGAATCACGGTTTTACCCTAAATTACGGCCGTGGATTGTGAAGCAGAATTCGATGTTCATTCCAGGGGATATTACGGCCGTGGAAGATATCCGTGTTTATTTCCACGCCTCAAAATTACGGTCGTGGAAACTTCCACGACCGTGATCTTGGCGAATCCTTTCGCCACGTTTCGAAGCCATGATCTCTTGAAGATCGGGCCGGGCCGACGTTTTGCCCTGCATTATAAAAAGGACGGATGAAGCAAGATTCCGTCACCTCGCTACCTCGCTACCTCGCTTACGACCTTTCAACCCTAAAGTTTAGCGGCAAAAACGCACGCTTAGCAACACAAACCCTCATTCTTGGAGGTGATTTTGAAGATCTCATTGAAGTTCCAAAGTTCGTATTGGAGAGTTGCTGTTTGTGATCTTCGTGTGGAAGATCGAAGTTCTTGGAGGATTTTTGCAAGAAGATTCCTCTCCTTGCTTAGGTTTGCTTTAGGATCGGATTGACATCCCGTTTCTTTTCTTTCCTAAGATTGTGATTGTTTATCCCGTTTTGAATCTTTTGACAAACACTTATTCTTGATTGTGATTCTAAGATTCAATTGAAGATTATTGATAGTTCTTGAAAGTTCCCATCTTTTGCCTTTTTAATCTTGAATTAATATCAATATGACTGTTATTGGCTAAAAACCCTTAACAATTCTAAGGTGAAGGGTTGATAGTTGTGGCTTAGATAATGATAGATCGATTGTAAATTGATTAGACCCTGAGAGTTAGAGAATTGTCGCCGAAAACCCAAAATTACGGGCTGTTCTTGAGTTCCACGACCGTGGAATCTCAAGATCCAACCGTAATTCTCTTAAAGTTTACGAGCCTGCTTTTATCTTGATCCAAAGTTAAAGATTTGCTTTAGCTTAGTTTAGACTTGTCTTTTCTAGGTGGTAGTGAAGCCTCAACAACCTCTACCTCGATTGTGAGCCTCAACAACCTCAATCGGATAAGTTAGTCTTGATCTTTAGATCATAGGTTTGGGTATTTGATGTTAATCCTTGTCCTTAGAACCTTTCTATATTGAGCCTCATCAACCTGTATAGGAAGAGTCTTTTGGGTGAGTTATATAAGGTTTTTGGAACCTCAACCGTACGATTACCTTACATTAGTATACCCTTGCATATCTTAACTCTGTCTTTACATCATTAGTATATCTTGAATCGATTGCCACAGCTGGATACCTGGATCTTTAGGATTGTTGTTTTCCCAATATCTGCAAAACTCTCATATTAACCGCTTGATAACCTGCAATCGAGTTCGTTCCACCCAAATCCCTGTGTTCGATACTCTGGAATTCTTGCTTAACTATATCGATCCGTACACTGCGGGTTCGCTTGCTTGATTCTAGTTTTATAAATATAAAGCTTATTTGCACACACCTCTAGGGGCGAACAAGTTTTTGGCGCCGTTGCCGGGGATTTGGCTTCGATCGAACCCGGGTGCCGGTTGTCAAGCTTGGGAGCTTGCTCTCGTTATTTGATTTTTCTTTGAGTGTATGCGCAGGTCTAGGAACACAGAAGATCTCTTACCTCTTGATCAAGAGCTAGAGAAAACCTTGAGGCAAAAGCGCAAGGAAAGGAAGATGGCTGAAGAAAACGAGCACGATCTTCAAAATAAGTTGGCGGAGAAAGAAGCTCAGCTCCGATGGAATGAGACTCTCCTCCAGGATGAGATGGATCGCCATCAAACTCAAGTTAATGGTCTACAAGACATGATCGTTCAAATGAAGATAAAGATGAGCGATCTTGAGGACAAGGTGGGCAAGAAGTCCTCGAGAAGGAGGACAAGGTCTAGAAGAAGAAACCACTCACCCACCGATGATAATGATTCTTCCATGCCTCCTTTAGAAGAGATTGATCCCACGATCAATATAAATCCTTTCAATCAACAAGGAGCTACTAACCGTCGCATTCCACCTAGAAATGCGAGGGTCGAACGTGTGGATAATGAGCCAAGAACTCTTGGCCAGCGGATGGATCCAACACAACAACCACGCCGTTTAGGTGTGAACTTTGATGCTGAAGATGTACAAGGGTTTAGCTTCAACCCTCAAGTTATCACTCTTGTACGCCAAAGCCAGTTTGGCGGTACAAGCACCGAATCTCCACACCAACACTTGCAAAACTTTGAGTGTATGATGGAGACGATGAGGCCAAAGAGCGCCACTACCAACAGCTATAAGCTCAAACCTTTCTTTTTCTCTTTGAAAGGGAAAGCGCTATCTTGGTACCAAGCTCTTCCTAGTGGAAAGCTAGAGACGTGGGAAGACCTCTCCGCAGAGTTTCTCACCAAGTTCTTTCCACCCTCCAAAACGGCGGAACTTAGAGGTAAGATTAATGCTTTTTCTATGAGACCTAACGAAAGTTTGTTTCAATCTTGGGAAAGGTTTCAGGATTTGCTCTTGGATTGCCCTCATCATGGCATATCCAAACTTGCCTTGCTGGAAATTTACTACAAGGGGCTGGATGCGGGAACGCAATTCAACCTTCAATCCCTCTCATGTGGAACGTTCATGGACATGAGAGAAGATGACGCCTGGGACTTCATTGAGAAGCAAGCAAGAGTCATAGAGAAGTATTCCCACCGGAAAGTGGAGGGAAATCGTGTGGAGCAAGGAGCAAAGCTCACACATGAAGCTCAAAATCAGATTTTCTCCCTCAACAATGAGATCAAAGAGTTGAAGGAAACTATCAAGACCAACTTCCCAAAGCAACAAGAGAAGGATGTTGGCTATTTGGGCAACAACAACGGCGGTGATAACACCAACCGCAACAACAATAACCGGAACAATAACCGGAACAACAATTGGAATGAGAACAACAACAACCGGAACAACAACAATTGGAACAACAATCGGGGTTCGAACAACAACAATTGGCGCTCCAATCAACAAAATTCCGGTAACTCCTATCCTTCCAATTCCAATTCACTAACTCCACCCTCCTCTTCCTCTACTCCTTTGAAAAGCCAGGGGCAATCATCAAATGGAGGAAACAATACGGGAAAGGAGAAGCCGGATCCCATGCTGGAAACGATCTTGGGAAAGCTTCAAGGGTTGGAGAACCGCATCATCAAGGTTGATGATCAAATTTCTAAGGTTGACAAAGCTCAAAAGGTTTTGGAAAATCAAATGTTCAACCATGCGGAGGAAGTTCCTAGAAATCAAGGGAAACTTCCAGGAAAGACGGAGGACAACCCTAAGGGAAGGGTAATGGCGATTACAACTAGGAGCGGAGTGACTACCACCGATCCGCAGCCTACGTTTGTTGAAGTCCCCGTAGAGAAAAGCAAAGAAAAGGGGAAGGAGAAGGAAGACGTCTATGTTCCTCCTCCAGCTTTCAAACCTCCCCTACCGTTCCCTCAATCTAGAGCGCGAGCGCGCCTAGATAAGCAATTCGGTAAGTTCATAGAACTCATGAGCAAGCTGCATATTAATATACCTTTCATTGATGCCATTGTAGGTATGCCGGCTTATGGCAAGTTCTTGAAGGAGCTCCTCTCTAACAAGAGGAAGCTAGAAGATTTTGGTGAAGTCAAGATGAGTTCGGATTCTTCGGACCTCATCAAGACTATGAACGAGAAAATGCCCCCAAAGCTGAAAGATCCGGGGTCATTTTGCATTCCCATTGGAGTGGGAGAGGTCACATATGACGCTTTATGTGACTTGGGAGCAAGTGTGAGCATCATACCACTTGCATTGTGCAGGAAGATCGGTTTAGGCAACCCTAAACCAGTGAAGATGACGTTATACATGGCGGATCGATCCATTACTCGTCCCGTCGGCATTGTAGAAGACGTCCCGGTCAAGCTAGGCAAGTTCTTTGTCCCCATTGATTTTGTCGTGCTTGACATTCCTGCGGATAGTCCAGTCCCGATCATACTCGGAAGACCGTTTCTTGCAACTTCCGGCTGCATGGTCGATTGCAAGAATGGGAGACTCGCCTTTGACGTTGGGGAAGAGAAAGTAGAGTTCGTTCTTTCCACTCTAGTAAAGGAGCCAATCTTTGATGAGGATATTTACAATGTCCAAGACGAAGAAGGTTTAACTAGGGAGGAGGTAAGTGCGATTCTCTTTAACGATCCTTTGCAAAAGGTTATTACTATGAGTCTAACCGATGTAGGAGGAGAAGAAGGGTGCAAAGAGGAAATTGAAGCCTTAGAGGCACAAGAAGAGATGCATGAAGTGGAGTTTGAGAAACTCCACGATGAGGCAGAAAATACTCGAATCCACGGTCATACTCTGTATTCCACGGCCGTGGATTCCATGACCAAATTCGACCTCCATTCCAGAGGATATTACGGCCGTGGAAAACCAGAGGAAACCGTGATTTTGACCGTGGAAAAGGACGATCGACACACTTCTTCAACTTCCTCAAATCCTTCTCCAAACCATTCAACATCCTTAGAAGCTTCTAAGGAAACATCAGAAGCTCCGAAAGCAATGGAACTCAAACCACTTCCTACTCATCTAAGGTACGCTTTTCTTGGATCTAATTCTACCTTCCCGGTTATCGTTAGTTCCGAATTAAGCATAGATGAACATGAACAGCTCATGATTGTCCTTAGGAAACATAGAAAAGCCATAGGCTATACTATTGAGGACTTAGTAGGAATTAAACCCTCCCTATGCATGCACAAAATACTAATGGAGGAGGACTTTAGAACTTCAAGACAACCTCAACGGCGGTTGAATCCGACCATGAAGGAGGTTGTCAAGAAGGAAATTCTTAAACTTCTTGATGCAGGTATCATCTATCCTATCTCCGATAGCAAGTGGGTGAGCCCGGTTCAAGTAGTTCCAAAGAAGGGAGGAATGACGGTCATCACCAATAAGAACAACGAACTCATTCCTACCCGAACCGTGACTGGATGGCGAATGTGCATAGACTACCGCAAGCTCAACAATGCAACGCGGAAGGATCACTTTCCATTGCCATTCATCGATCAAATGCTTGAAAGGTTAGCACAACATTCATACTTTTGCTACCTTGACGATTATAGTGGCTTCTTTCAGATCCCGATACATCCGGATGATCAAGAGAAGACCACATTCACGTGCCCTTGGGGTACGTTCGCCTATAGGAGAATGCCATTCGGGCTTTGCAACGCCCCAGCCACCTTTCAACGGTGCATGATGGCCATCTTCTCCGAATATGTAGAGGAAATCATGGAAGTCTTCATGGACGACTTCTCCGTTTACGGTTCCTCTTTTAACGATTGTCTTTCTAACCTTTCTCTTGTTTTGCAAAGATGTGAAGACACTAACCTAGTTCTTAATTGGGAGAAATGTCAATTCATGGTTAAGGAAGGAATCGTCTTAGGTCACTTAGTCTCTAGTAGAGGGATAGAGGTAGACAAAGCTAAGATAGAGACCATAGAGAAACTTCCTCCCCCAATTTCGGTGAAGGGAATAAGAAGTTTCCTAGGACATGCTGGATTTTATAGACGTTTCATTCAAGACTTTTCTAAGATATCAAAACCTCTCACTAATCTATTGATGAAGGATGCGGTTTTTGAGTTTTCACAGGAATGTCTAGATGCGTTCAACACTATTCGGCAAGCTCTAATTTCAGCACCCATTATCCAACCTCCGGATTGGACTCTCCCCTTCGAGATTATGTGTGATGCTAGTGACGTAGCCATTGGAGCTGTTCTTGGGCAACGAAAGGAAGGACGAACCCACGCCATATACTACGCTAGCAAGACGCTAGACGAAGCCCAGCTCAACTACGCCACTACGGAAAAGGAGTTTCTAGCCATTGTCTATGCTATTGACAAGTTTCGCTCTTATCTTGTAGGTGCAAAGGTGATTGTCTACACGGATCATGCTGCGATCCGATACCTCCTTGCAAAGAAGGATGCGAAGCCAAGGCTGATTAGATGGATTCTTCTCCTACAAGAATTCGATCTTGAGATCCGCGACAAGAAAGGCTCGGAAAATTCTGTTGCGGATCATTTGAGTCGTCTAACACATCTAGAGGACGATCATTTACCTATTGATGACTCCTTTCCGGACGAACACCTACACATCATAGAGGAGTGCATCAAGGTAATCTCCAAAGGTAACGAACCATGGTTTGCTGATTTTGTTAACTATTTGGTTTGCCAGGAGATACCACCCGGACTATCATACGCACAAAGGAAGAAGTTCTTCAAGGACGTCCGGGAATACCATTGGAACGAGCCTCTCCTCTTTAAGAGAGGTCCGGATGGCATCATCCGGCGATGCGTGCCGGAAGATGAGATGCAAAGTGTCATCCGTCATTGTCATTCACTACCTTGTGGAGGACACGCTAGTTCGAACAAAACTAGCGCAAAGGTATTGCAATCTGGATTTTATTGGCCTACTTTATTTAAAGATGTGCAATCCTTTGTTTCTTGTTGCGATGCTTGTCAAAGAACAGGCAATATCTCTAGGAGGAACGAGATGCCCCTCAACAACATCCAAGAGGTGGAGATTTTCGACGTTTGGGGAGTCGACTTCATGGGACCATTCCCTTCTTCTTGTGGAAACCAATACATACTATTGGCGGTAGATTATGTCTCTAGATGGGTCGAAGCGATTGCCTCTCCCACAAATGATGCCATGGTGGTGGTCAAGTTCTTCAACAAGACCATTTTTCCGCGATTCGGGACACCAAGGACGATCATTAGTGATGGAGGTTCTCACTTCATAGCCCGTCGCTTTGAAGCTCTTCTAGCAAAGTATGGGGTTACTCACAAGATCGCTACCCCTTACCATCCACAAACGAGTGGACAAGTCGAGATCTCAAATAGGGAGATCAAGGGAATTCTAGAGAAGACGGTTTCAAGGACTAGGAAGGATTGGTCCTTGAAACTAGATGATGCATTGTGGGCATACCGGACTGCATACAAGACTCCCATAGGAACCACACCATACAACCTCGTGTATGGGAAGTCTTGTCATTTGCCGGTAGAGCTAGAGCACAAAGCGTTTTGGGCTATCAAATGGCTGAATTTCGGCATGAAGGAAGCGGGAGAGAAGCGTCTCCTAGACATCAATGAGCTGGATGAACTCCGTTTGAACGCCTATGAAAACGCTAAGATCTACAAGGAAAGAGCAAAGCGTTGGCATGATAAGCATATCATCCCAAAGGATTTCCAAGAAGGAGATCAAGTTCTCCTCTTCAATTCGAGACTTCGCCTCTTTCCAGGTAAGTTAAAATCTCGTTGGACTGGACCTTTTCTAATTAAGCGTATTTTCCCCCATGGTGCAGTTGAAGTATGGGGTGAAGCTAGCGGAAGTTTTAAGGTGAACGGTCAACGACTCAAAAAGTACTCACCGGAACTCCAAGCTGAGGAGTTTGCACCTACCGCACTCGAATAAGTGCGAGAATGGTCTAGCTACGGACCTTAAACAAAGCGCTTCTTGGGAGGCAACCCAAGGTATTGCATTTTCGTTTTTTCTTTCAATTCATAGTTTAGCTTAGAATAGAAGTTTTTGCTTTATTTTTGCCTCGATTTCTCCCGGTATGTTCGTGTTTTTGGTTGTAGGATCGATGGAAAAGAAGAAAAAGGGGATAATGTCGAAGAGAAGTGACGAAATTTGGACTTTGAAGCTTTACAGAGAGTTCCACGGTCTAAATTACGGTCGCCATAGCTACAGTGGCCGTAATCCTCAAAGGCCTGTGAAAAATCACAAAAATTACGGGTCCGTACATTTCCACGGCCGTGGAATGCCCCGATAGACCGTGATTTTTGAAATTTTGCCTGCAAGTATAAAAGCCACACTTCACCACAAAAACACCACAAAACCCCCAATTTCCACGCCCTAAATACCGAAAACCCGCAGCTCCTCCCAAATCTTCGTTCTCTAATCGTTTTTAACGATTCTTCTTCCTAAACTGAAGCAAATCCAACCAAGAACAAGATCCAAGCAACAAATCGCGTGGAAAACGATCAACAAACCCGCATTTTGGATTTCTCAATCCGAAAAAGAGGTTTTTGCTCTCTTCTTGATTCTAGTCGTTTTTGTTCGTTTTTGTTAGAAATTTTTAGGAAGAACTGATTGAGATTGGAAGAAATTAGATTAGGACTGCTTGTTGTGGAGTTTGATTGCTGATTTGCTGAGAATTGAGAATTACTGTGTCGAATCACGGTCTACAGACGTTCCACGGCCGTGGTTTTGGGAAGAACAGACCGTAATTTTCAACAGAATGGATTTTGTGAGGAGAGTTTCGGGAAGGATTAAGGAAAAGAGAGGGGAACAGAACAAGAAGAGAAAGGGCAACCCTTCCACATCTAGGGCACCGCCACCCTCATCCCCCTCACCTTCACCTCCATCTTCACCTCCATCCTCACCACCTCACCCTAGCATCCCGATCATACACGAAAACCACCAAGCTGCATTTGAGAGGATAGAGAAGAGGGCAGTGATTGGCCCTAGGTACTTGTTGTTGGAGGATCTACATCCTCTCAACATAGTAGATGACCTTACATGGCTCTTGGATAGAGCCGGTTTGCTTGTCTTCACGAACATTCGTGAGGACGCTTATGAGGAGATCACCCGAGAGGTTGTGACGTCTTTTGAGCACAGCCATGTTGATAGGACTGTCTCCTTCCGTCTCATGAATAGAGACTACCACCTTAGCATTGTTGAGTTCGGGACCATCTTTGGGTTCCATGAGACCTACAACGGTCGCCTCCCTAGGAACGTTTCCGCTAAGGATTTTTGGGAGGATGTGGCGATGATCTATGCCGACGAGGACCGTTGGCATCCAGCTGATACCAAGGCCAAATTGATGTACCATTTGGCCTTGAAGATAGCTCACCGTGTTCTCTCGGAGTGTCTCTTTCCTAGGACGGAGACGCCCCAAAAGATCAAGACGGACGAGCTATTCCTCCTCTACGCTATGCTTCATGGATGCCGCGCCGATTGTGCTACCCTTTTGGCGGCGACGATGAGTAAGCTAAAGAACAAATCGAGAGGGAACATTGGATATGGTGGGATAGTGACCCACATAGCTAGGACTTTTGGAGTGGACTTCTCGGCTTGCACACGTATACCGGCAGTTCCATTAGGGCTACACGCTTTCATGGTTAGGGGACTCATCTTCCCCACACATAGAGGCCCGCCTTATGCGGGCATGCCCTGGGAGAGTAGGACCGGCAGGGGTATTGAGTGGCTGCCGGAGTATTCCATTGTGGCGGGACGCCACAACTGGAAGGAGACGTTCGCTGCGATGCATGCGAACAGGCTTGTAGCTCCCCCTTACGTTCCACCGCCGGTAGTAGATGAGGAGGATATGGGAGAGCAGTATGAGAGTGGGGGAGGAGCAGAGCAGGAGTTCGGCACGTTTCCGGATCAGCCGGATGCGGCCCAGGATGTACCTAGACGCTCTCCGCGTCCGGCTAGAGTCTCAGGCTCGTCATCTCGCCGCGCTAGCGTGAGCGAGAGGCCCACGTGGATGACTACACCTCCCACCTGGTACGAGACACCCCCTCCTTGGTCCACTACGCAGTCAGCAGCACCAGCAGCACCACCACCACCACCATCAGCACCAGCCGATGCTCCCGGATGGTATGATCACCCCCCTAGGTGGTATGAGAGGATGCCGGATTGGGCTACCGGACTTTCAGAGAGAGTCGGAGCACTAGAGATCCGGGCGGATGATAGAGACAGACGTTTCGACGACCTTGACCACATGATGAGGGACGTCTACCGCCAGCAGTTTGGGCGGTACTATGATCCGAGTTTCTCTCCATTCCCACCTCCACCGGCACCGCAGTGATAGATGACCGGACAGCTCGTTTCTAGACATCCCAACCACCATTTGTGAGTTTTCTTTTTCTTTTCTTTCTTTTGTTCTTTCTTGTGAACATTAGGGACAATGTTCGTCCTAAGTATGGGGTGGGATGTACTAAATGTTTGTAATAACTCTACTCTATATGTTGCTTCTATTCCGAGACTATCATTGCATGTTCATTGTATGTTACACATTTCATTCTTGCATTGCATGAAAAAGAACTTTAAAAACCCATAAAAATTGAAAAATTTTGAAAAATTTGATGCTTCTAACGAATCGATATGATTTCCATGATAATCATTACTTGCGAATTGAGTTGATAACAATTGCATGCTTGAAAGGATGGTAATTCGAAAAGGATTTGAATGAATGAATTTTACCTCTTTTGCAAGTTGTATAATGTGAGAATGTTACCTAAATCATATAAGAAATTGAAGTTGAAATCACATTATAAGCTCCTATACTTCTTGTTGAAATGATTAAGGCAATTCGATATTCTCTTTCTTCTTTCTTTGATCATCTAACTCCTCATTGAAATATTAGCCTCCCTTACCTATCCGGGAATTTGGAAAGTGAATGAGAAAAAGGCATGTTTGATGTGGGAGGGCCATGAGAGCAAATATTTGCAATCAATTGAATAGAAAGAAATTGTAGGTTTGGGGAAGTCAATCATGACGATGAGTAACTCGGCACCATTCACATAGCCGGGTGTTTGTGTCTTGCCAAAGTCGAATTGAGCGATATTCCTAGCGGATTATGGTATGTGCGCTAAGGGTTTGAGGCATCTCGCAAAAATGAGAAACGCCAATCTCCTAGGCTTCGGTTTTTGTGCACCTCTATCCATAACTCCAAAAGTAAAGTCGGAAAATAAAAAGGAAAGAGCGAAGCTCTAAGTGAAGTGATTGCGGAAACCGCAAAAGAAGAAGAAGGTAGTTGTCCACTTTCCCGGATTTATGCACCACTTTCCCTTAAAGTTTTCCCTACCCTTCCATGCTCTAGACCTTTTCTTTGAAAGTCCTTATGATCAAAAGAATGTTATATGGCTTGGTGATCTAAATTGAAATTCTTATGATTGATTTTGATAATGTTTGAAGGTTATAATGCTTGTTTGGAAGCTAAATTGATTCATGATTTTTCTTTGCCTCTTACTCTCTAATTAAGTGTGTGAAAGTTTGAAAACGATTGAAGCAAGGGTTGAGAATGATCTATTCTTTAGAAGTCACATTCATCCAAAAGAAGGTACACATATTTCATCCTAACTCTTGTTTTAAAGCTTTTTGAAAGACCTTGCTTAGGGACAAGCAAGTGTTAAGTATGGGGTTATTTGTTAGCATGAAATATTGTGATATTTTAGGCACGTTTTCTAGTCGTAATTGATTCATATTGATAGTCTTTGATTGAGCTTTATGCATATATGAGCTAGTATTGCCTATATTGTCGATATAGATGTCTACACGAGTTCTATGTTGATTATAGGTGATTTGGAGCTATTTCCGAACGGAATCGAGCAAAGGAGAGTTGAGTCGATGTGTCTCTAGATCAAGGACACCTTTTGGAAGCAATTTGGAGTATTAGATTGAGGAATGCACGAATGAAGGCAAGAATCACGGTTTTACCCTAAATTACGGCCGTGGATTGTGAAGCAGAATTCGATGTTCATTCCAGGGGATATTACGGCCGTGGAAGATATCCGTGTTTATTTCCACGCCTCAAAATTACGGTCGTGGAAACTTCCACGACCGTGATCTTGGCGAATCCTTTCGCCACGTTTCGAAGCCATGATCTCTTGAAGATCGGGCCGGGCCGACGTTTTGCCCTGCATTATAAAAAGGACGGATGAAGCAAGATTCCGTCACCTCGCTACCTCGCTACCTCGCTTACGACCTTTCAACCCTAAAGTTTAGCGGCAAAAACGCACGCTTAGCAACACAAACCCTCATTCTTGGAGGTGATTTTGAAGATCTCATTGAAGTTCCAAAGTTCGTATTGGAGAGTTGCTGTTTGTGATCTTCGTGTGGAAGATCGAAGTTCTTGGAGGATTTTTGCAAGAAGATTCCTCTCCTTGCTTTAGGATCGGATTGACATCCCGTTTCTTTTCTTTCCTAAGATTGTGATTGTTTATCCCGTTTTGAATCTTTTGACAAACACTTATTCTTGATTGTGATTCTAAGATTCAATTGAAGATTATTGATAGTTCTTGAAAGTTCCCATCTTTTGCCTTTTTAATCTTGAATTAATATCAATATGACTGTTATTGGCTAAAAACCCTTAACAATTCTAAGGTGAAGGGTTGATAGTTGTGGCTTAGATAATGATAGATCGATTGTAAATTGATTAGACCCTGAGAGTTAGAGAATTGTCGCCGAAAACCCAAAATTACGGGCTGTTCTTGAGTTCCACGACCGTGGAATCTCAAGATCCAACCGTAATTCTCTTAAAGTTTACGAGCCTGCTTTTATCTTGATCCAAAGTTAAAGATTTGCTTTAGCTTAGTTTAGACTTGTCTTTTCTAGGTGGTAGTGAAGCCTCAACAACCTCTACCTCGATTGTGAGCCTCAACAACCTCAATCGGATAAGTTAGTCTTGATCTTTAGATCATAGGTTTGGGTATTTGATGTTAATCCTTGTCCTTAGAACCTTTCTATATTGAGCCTCATCAAACTGTATAGGAAGAGTCTTTTGGGTGAGTTATATAAGGTTTTTGGAACCTCAACCGTACGATTACCTTACATTAGTATACCCTTGCATATCTTAACTCTGTCTTTACATCATTAGTATATCTTGAATCGATTGCCACAGCTGGATACCTGGATCTTTAGGATTGTTGTTTTCCCAATATCTGCAAAACTCTCATATTAACCGCTTGATAACCTGCAATCGAGTTCGTTCCACCCAAATCCCTGTGTTCGATACTCTGGAATTCTTGCTTAACTATATCGATCCGTACACTGCGGGTTCGCTTGCTTGATTCTAGTTTTATAAATATAAAGCTTATTTGCACACACCTCTAGGGGCGAACAAGGGCTAAGATTGAAACAATAGAGAAGTTGCCACCACCTACCTCGGTGAAGGGGGTAAGGAGTTTCTTAGGGCATGCCGGTTTTTACCGGAGGTTTATTCAAGATTTCTCTAAAATTTCTAAGCCTCTCACTAACCTACTAATGAAAGATGTTGATTTTGTGTTTTCCAAAGATTGTCTTGAAGCATTTTGTAGGTTGAAGAACGCCTTGATCTCCGCACCTATCATGCAACCTCCGGATTGGAGTCTACCATTTGAGATTATGTGCGATGCAAGTGATGTGGCCGTTGGGGCCGTTTTGGGGCAAAGGAAAGAAGGGCGCACTCATGCTATTTACTATGCTAGCAAGACGCTAGATGATACCCAACTCAATTATGCTACTACCGAGAAGGAGTTGTTAGCGGTAGTGTATGCATTTGAGAAGTTCCGCTCGTACCTTGTTGGAGCGAAGGTCATAGTTTACACGGATCATGCGGCGATCCGTTATCTACTTACAAAGAAGGATGCCAAGCCAAGGTTGATTCGGTGGATCCTTCTTCTTCAAGAGTTTGATTTGGAGATAAGAGATAAGAAGGGATCCGAGAACTCGGTGGCGGATCACCTTAGTAGACTCCCACCATTGGAGCTTGGGAAAGACAACATTCCGATAGATGATTCGTTCCGGGATGAACAATTACAAATGGTGGAAGAATGCTTGTTCCAAGTGGCTAGAGGAAGTGAGCCATGGTATGCCGACATTGTGAATTACTTGGTGTGTGAGGAAGTGCCTCCCGGACTAACGTATGCACAAAGGAAGAAGTTCTTCAACGATGTAAGGCATTACTATTGGAGCGAGCCACTTCTATTCAAGAGAGGCCCGGATGGGGTGCTTAGGAGATGCATACCCGAAGACGAAATGGAAAGTGTGATCCGGCATTGTCACTTCTTACCATGTGGAGGCCATGCTAGCTCACACAAGACGTGTGCCAAGGTATTGCAATCCGGTTTTTATTGGCCTAACTTGTTTAGAGATGTACAAAGTTTTGTAGCGGCATGTGATGCTTGCCAAAGAACGGGGAACATCTCAAGGAGGAATGAAATGCCCTTGAACAACATCCAAGAAGTTGAGATTTTTTATGTGTGGGGTGTAGACTTCATGGGACCATTCCCTTCTTCATGTGGCAATCTATTCATCCTATTGGCGGTGGACTATGTGTCAAGATGGGTAGAGGCAATCGCCTCTCCTACGAATGATGCCAAGGTGGTGGTGCGGTTCTTCAACCGAGTGATCTTCCCTAGGTTTGGAACACCAAGGGTGATCATTAGTGATGGAGGGAAGCACTTCACAAATAGGAACTTTGGAGCACTTTTGGCCAAGTATGGGGTGACTCATAAAGTGGCAACACCTTACCACCCCCAAACTAGTGGCCAAGTGGAGATCTCCAACCGTGAGATCAAGGCCATCCTCGAGAAGACGGTGTCTAGAACAAGGAAGGATTGGGCCATGAAGCTCAATGACGCACTATGGGCATATAGAACCGCCTTCAAGACACCTATTGGCACCACTCCCTACAAATTGGTCTATGGCAAGTCTTGCCACCTTCCGGTGGAAATGGAGCATAGAGCTTATTGGGCCATTAAGTGGCTAAATTTTGACCTCAAGGAGGCGGGAGAGAAGAGATTGCTCGATATCAATGCCCTTGAGGAGCTCCGGTTGGAAGCTTATGAGAATGCCTGGATTTACAAGGAGAGAACCAAAAGGTGGCATGACAAGAGGATCATCCCAAAGGAGTGAGTGAAGGAGATCTTGTCCTTCTCTTCAACTTGAGGCTAAGGCTTTTCCCCGGAAAGCTCAAATCGAGATGGACCGGGCCGTATGTGGTAAAGAAGATCTTTCCCCATGGAGCTATTGAGATAGGAGGGGAGCATTGTGGAGATTTCAAAGTGAATGGGCATCGCTTGAAGAAGTACATTCCGGGAGCCCCGATAGACATGATTGCCCCGCTTCACCTTGCATAAACGCTCCCGAGTTTGGTCAAGCTAATGACCTTAAAGAAGCGCTTGGTGGGAGGCAACCCATCGGTAACATTTTTCCTTCATTTTAGCTTAGATTTTTCTGTTTTTGTGTGCTTTGTGTGTTTTGTCTATTCTATGTGTGCTAGAACATTAGTGGCATTGGAAGCCTTTCTTGGAAATGATGATGATGAAACCCTCACCAATTATGGGTGGAGCGGACGCGGAACTTGGACGGCTAGCGGTGCCTAGCGCGGGTTTCGAAGCTTGAAGGATGCTTAGAGCTCCCTACCATGGTTGAAAGGATCATCCAACATCAATCCTCTTGAGAATTCCCAAATACCGAAGAAAACCATTTTACATTGTGAGAACCTTCTTTCACTCTCTTTACTTGAATACCACATTGGGGACAATGTGTTTCTAAGTATGGGGTGGGGTTTACATGATCCTTTGCATAAAGAGCATCTAGGATAGTTTAATATTTGCACATGTCTTGCATTGTACATACTTAAATCGAAAATCCCATAAAAATCAGAAAATTTAAAAATTTTTGTGCTTTCTAGGCTTGGATATGATCCCAATGATGAAAACTTGTCTTGTGATTGGCTATGAATGGCCTTATGTGTTGAATTGATAAATGCATATGTGGACTTGAACTACTTCTCTTGAATTCCATGAATGAACTGAGATCATGATGATTGCCTAGAATGGATTGAGTATTGAAAATCGAAATTATATGATAGTTCTTGCATACCATCTAGGAATGAATAAGGCATTTCATCTTTCTCTACTTCTCATCTTGATCATGATTGCTTCAGCACCTCAATTGATATAAAATTTGACCTCCTTTTAAACCCATCCGGGAATAGGAGCATGCTAGTGTGTTTGAATGTGTAAAAAGCAAGTGCGGGGTGAAGATGTAATGAAAAGAATGTTGTGAACGGAATGCTGAAATTATTGTGGAAGTGTAGCCAAAATAGGTTTGGGGGCGTTGGTTTAAATGACAAGTAACTCGGTACACTTCACATAATCGGGTGTTGGTGTCTTGCCAAAGTCAAATGAGCCAATAGCCCTAACGAGCTTTGGTATGTGTGCCCGGTGTGGATGCACCTCGAAAAAGAGAAAAAGCCCGAGGATGGCTAATCACCGAGGTTTCGGCTATTGTACACCAATGCCATTGTCTCAAAAATGAGTTAAAGAAAAAGAAAAGAAAGTAAGATAGGGAAAAATATACACTTGGGGGAAGTTGATCGAGGACAAGGAAGTGAAGTTAGTTCCATTCCCGGATTAGCATCACATACCTAGAAAATTCCCCTCCCCAATTGAAACGTTTCTTAGCCTTTTATGTCACAAGCCCTTATAAGTCATGAAAATCAATGAAAAAGTCTTTCAAAATATTTTAATGGTGTGCTACAATCATAGATCACTCTAAGAGAATACTTCATGGAATTTAAAATCAAAATATGCTTAAACCATTTTATAAATATAAGAAAGTTGTTCATCTTTGCATAAAATCGTAGAATGCATAATAAATCATAATTATCGAAATTAATCATGTATAATGATAACACGATTTATAGCATAGTTTTAGGTGCACATTTAGGTAGAATTCTCGCTCAATCATGCATTATCTAGCACTAGTCCAATACGTTTTGCACTCAAAACATGTATTTTGTCGAGATAGACGTCTACACGGACTTGTGTGCGTTTTGTAGGTATTTCGGGAGGTTTCGAGCCAAAACGACGCGTTTGAGGGTCGCTCATTTAGAGGACACGTTTCCAAACTCATTAGAACGCAAGGCAAGGGCTGAGAAGGACTCAAGGAACCTTGCCAACACAGGCCATGCACCAAACCACAGCCTAATGATCCAAGGCGAAGTTTCTGCACAGAATCACGGTTCTCTGAAGAACCACGGCCGTGGAAATGACCGTGGATTTTTGCCAGATTCTCGTGACAGCTGTGCCACGACTCTCATGGCCAGCTCATGAAGAATTGGTTATAAAAGTGGTCCTTGATAGTTGTTAGAGGCAGCTGGGATTTGAGTAGTTTGAGAGCAGCTCACATATTCTCCATTTTTCTTTGACAAAATATATTCCAAGAAGAAGAAGGACTTTTTCTAGGAAGGAAAGTGCAAGAAGAAGAAGAAAGGAGCCATTGCCATTGAAGAGGAGAGGAGAAGACACACTTAGCTCTTGTATTTTCGGATTTATTTCTAGAAGTTTTTGAACTCTTGAACCTTCCTTTGGAAGGGTTGTAAGTCGTTCTAATTTCATCTTCAGATTTAGATTGTGTTTGAAGTTCATTTGTTCATCTTCTTTCTCTCATTTTCTTGCAATGGAGGTTATGAATCTATGCTTGTTTGTTTTGATTTCCAATATGAATGTTGTAGGCTAGATTGATGTGATTCTAGGGTAAGGAAAGGATGGTTATGGCTAGATCTATGATAGGACGAACTTAGATTTACCTTTGGATGATTTTTGTTTATGAACGTAGCTACTGTTAGGAATCACGGGTAGTTCTTGAAGAACCACGGTCGTGGTTTCTGTAGAACAAACCGTGATTCTTCCTGGTTTGAAGGATCTTACCTTAGGTTCATAAAGTTGTTGAAACCCTAAGTTTTTGCTGAGTTTAACCTACCCTAGGGTGTACTAGTGTAGCGACTAAGTGTTAGGAGAGACTTACCCGGTAATCCTTGCCCTTAGAATCTAAAATAGCAAGGCCTTAGGTAATGGTGAGCCTAATAAGCCGCCATTGGATTAAATGTGCTAGGATAGTTGATTAGGACTTCCCTTTCCGAGACTTACCCGGTAAGGATAGGTTAGATCCCTAATTAAACAATCCGGTTTGTGTTAAATTCCTACCCTTAGGTTCTTAGAAACTTAACCGGTAATGAGACCTTAGGTGTGGATTAGTTGGATCATGAGACTTACCCGGTAATTGATCCCATTTTAGGAACACTTAATCCCAACATATCATAATCAATCCAAAGAATGAATAGATAACTTGAGTTTTATGCCATAACCGGAATTTCCAACCCCTAGAATCCGTCTTCCCTTTCTCTTGATCAACTTCTTGTTCGATTTGTTTATTTGTGCCAATTTTCCGACTTAGTTTGATTGATTGTTTGCATGCATTTGATCTTTGAAGTGATCACCTAAAAACAACCAAAACAATTGAGATTTTTTTTCCTTTATATGCATCCTTTTCTTTAGACTTAGATCTTGCTAAATTCAATCACAACTTAATTCGATTTCACCTTAGTCTTTGTGTTCGACCTTGGAATACTTATTCTGCTACATACGTCCCGTACACTGCGGGTGCGCTAGAAGTAGGATAATTATAACGAGTATAAATTTAAGGCTTATTGCGTACACACCTTTTAGCGTAACATATAATCCAGTTTAAACCACTATGTCAATCACCAAGCTCAAGGTCTCAAGGGCTTCCCAAAAGAAAGGTCAAGAAACATGTAGGGTAGGGATGTATAGAAGGTAATGTGGTGCTAGAATCCGGGAAAAGGATATCACTTCACTTTCACTTGACTTTCAACATCATCCACCAATAAGCTTTGCTTATTTCACACTTTTCTTTTTTTTTTACTTTACTTTTTGGGATGCATGGACAGAGGTGCACAATAACCGAAGCGTAGGAAATCAGCAATCATCAATTTCTTGAGATGCATCAAACCCTTGATGCACATACCATGACCCGTTAGGAATATCGCTCAATCTGACTTTGGCAAGACACAAACACCCGGCTATGTGAATGGTGCCGAGTTACTCATCATCATGATTGACTTCCCCAAACCTATTTATTACTTTCTAACTTCCAGCCAACTTCTCAACTTTTACTTCACTTGCTTCACCACTTGCTTGCTTCCAAATTCCCGGATAGGTAAAGGAAGGCAAAATGTATATGAGGGGCTAAGCATGATCAAGAAGAAGAAGAGAAGAGAATGAATTGCCTTGGTCTTCCCAAGAAGAAAGTGAGAGAACTCATCATGTGGTATCAACCTTCAAATTCAACATAATTTGGATAAAAACAAAGTATTAAACATGCCACAAATTTCAAACAAAGCATTTAGCAACTTAAACATATTATAAAACCTTTCAAACATATAAAGATTTCAAAACCAATTTGCAAACTTTATCTTCACTGAGTCACATCCAAAAAAGAAGCACAAAACGTTTCGAAAATTCTCAGTTTGGAAAACCACCTCGGTCGAGATGTTCTAAGTCAACCGAGGTGGTCAACCTCGTTTGGCCAAAACCATCCCGGTCGAGGTCAAAATTTTTTTTTTTTCTGTCCAGTTTTTGACGTTTTTCTCAATCAAATAACCTGTATGCATGCATGTAATCTCAAATAAGCACATAAAGCAAAATAAGATCATAAATATCCGATAGAGTCAAGTGATACATCCATAGTCAGATAATACATCCAATACCCCATACTTGGGACACATTGTCCCAATGGGTCAAAATAAGCCTAGAGAAATAAAAAAACTCACCGGACATAGCTGAGTTGCATAATAAATAAAGAAAGAAAATCCTGCAAGCTCTCAATAATCTCGATCCGGTCGTGGTTGTGGTGGCACATACGGGTACTAGGATGGGTCAAATGGATAACCCATGACATGCTCAAATTGGATCTCCGCCATCCGTCGTTGATAGTGCTGGCCCTCTAGCATCTGATGAGTCCAGCCCTCGATCTCTCGGCGCTGGTCGTCAAATCTCTCCTGGATGTCTACAGTCAGGGCAGCATAGGAGTCTATCATCTGATCGGTGAGGTCATCGATCCGACGGTGAGCATCTGGATCCCTCTGCCGGCGTACCCTACGCCTAGCGGGACGTGCTGGTGCTGCAGCCGGCTTGGTCTCAGTCTCATCATCATCCAAATCGATGACCGCCGCACTAGTCCCACCTGTATCCGTGCCCGTATCCATAGGAACACCACCATCCTCATCATCATCAGCCTCCTCATCCTCATCCTCCTCAACTGGTGCAGCTGCCGCCTCTCTAGTATCCTCCATAAATGGGATCCACGCAGTCTGCCAGTAATGTGGATCAAACACGGAGAACTGAGTTGACCATCTGATCCCCTGTGGTGTAGTCGGCTCCCATGGCATCGCCACATATGGCGTAGTGAGTCCTCGGGGAACCAGTATCCTCTGAGTGATCATATCCTGAAGTCCAAGCGGCTTGGCAGCCGCCACCATGGTACAAGCACTGAGGTCCATATCCATGTAACTCGCTATATGAGTCACAATACCTCCTCAGCAGATGTCGCCCTTCGCCTTTGCCTTTATCCTATGCAGATCCTCTGCCAGCATCAATCCAAAATCTAGGATCCCTCCCGTCACCATGCAGTATAAGCTCAGAAGCTCCCCCTGTCTGACCTTCTGAGGCGTCTCAGTACGCGCTAGAACAGTCTCACTGAAGATCCTATGGGCCAGTCTGAAAGCAAGATGAAATATAATCCGCTCCCAGGAATCTCCAGGTCTCCATCTATCAGCATGCTCAACCACGTAAGCTATCTGTCCCCAGAACTCCCTAGCTATAGCTCGGGAGGAAAAATCAGTAATAGTCGTGATCGGGAAGCCAAAGATATCCCGCCAGTGGTCCAAGGGAACTATGTAGTTCCGGTTCATCAACCGGTACTTCACGGCCCGCTCGGTGGGCAAGTAAGTGAAGGAGCTGACAAACTCCAAGGTTGGCTCCAAGTAGGCCGGGGCTCTAATCTCTATGAACTGCTCCAGCCCCACGGCAGAAATCATACGCCTTAGATCATCATCAACGTGGAGGCAGTCAAAAGTTGAAACGTCCAGGAAGCGGGGTGCAATCACTGGACGGGCCGCTATGCGGTCATAATCGACCTGGTGTCTCTTGTGGATCACCGGTGTAGTACAGCGGGAAGTAGAAGAAGGAGAAGGGGAAGATATGTCCCTCGGGACCAACTGCCTGTCAGAACTCATCTTTCTGTAATCTGTCAAGTCACCTCGGTTGCTCTGACAACCCTGTAGAACACCTCGGTCGAGGCGCGGGCCGACTGGACCGAGGCGAAGAGTTGTTCGATCGATTCCCTCAAAAATCCAGTTCTTTTCGCCCAAAATCACTACCACAGGTTCCTATGGGGTACTTAATCTGTTTCTCAGCAAATGTAGGGGCAACCAAAGCCCAGAACGAGAGAAATCAGTAGAGAAAGACGAAGTTAGGGTTTTTTTGATAATTACCCAGATTCTGTCAATTCGATTCGTTCTTTCTGTAGATTGGTGATTGCAATGCGATCCTCGATTCTTTCCTCTCAGTTTGGAAGCAAGAATCGTCGAAAATGAGCGAAGAATGGAGGAGCAAGGTGGAAGATGCACCGCGGTCGAGAAGAGGGTAAAGAGAGGAGAGAGAAATCTTCAACCCTATTTATACCCTTTTCTAGAACAGTTGTCACCTCGGTCGAGATGGTCTCGACTGGACCGAGGTGTACGGACCGAGGTTGATCTTCAGAAACCCTAGTCGCCTCGGTTGCTCAAGAATAATCTCGGTCGAGGTGCTGTGACAGCAACCGAGATGTGTCTCAGTCAGACTCCGTCTTCTCAAATTCTCGAACTTCTGTCCTTCCAGTTGTGCTCATGGGTTGTATTCCTTCCTTAGATGTCACCTGTTGTCTGTCTAGGATGCCAAAAACAAAACAAAGCAAAGCAAAAGCAAACTATCTAAGCTAGACTAGAAAAAGGGAAAAGAAAGCAATACCTTGGGTTGCCTCCCAAGAAGCGCTTGATCTAAGGTCGCTAGCTGGACCGTACGGCATCTTGATAACACGATTTATTGCGTAGTTTAGGTAAACATTTAGATAGATTTCTCACTCATTCATGCATGGTTTAGCATTAGTTCACGACGTTTTGCACTCAATTCACGTATTTTGTCGGGATAGACGTCTACGCGGACTTTTGCTTGCTTTATAGGCATTTTGAGAGATTTAGGAGCTAAACCGATGCATTCGAGAATCAGTCCTCTAGATAACACACCCTCGGACTCATTAGGATGCAAACTAGAGGCTAAGGGAGACTCATGGAGCCTTGCCAACACAAGCCATGCACCAAACCACAGCTTAATGATCCAAGGCAAAGTTTCTGGAGCAAATCACGGTTCACTGCAAGACCACGACCGTGGTTCTACCCGTGGATTTTGCCAGATTCTTGTGACAGCTGTGCCACGACTCTCATGGCCAGCTCATGCAAAAATTTGTTATAAAAGTGGTCCTTCATTGGCTGAGAAAAGCATCTTGGAGCAGCTCTCCATTATCCAAATCTTCCAATCAAAAAAATACTCTCAACAAGAAGTCTTTCTAGGAAGGAAAGTGCCAAAGAGGAAGAAGAAGAGCTCCATTGAAGAGGAGAAGAAGAACACACACCATTACCACACCTTGATAGTTTTTGTAGTGAAGAATTTCGGATTCAATTTCTAGAGTTGTATGAACCATTGGAACCATCTTTAAGAAGGGTTGTGAGTTATTTCTAATTCCATTTTTCAGCTTGGTTTGGTTTTAGTTCACTTGTTCATCTCTTTTTCTTCATTATCTTGCAAATGGATGTCATGATTTTATGTTTGATTGTTTCGATTTCTATTATGAATGTTATAGGCTAAATAGATGTGGTTCTAGGGTGAGGAAAGGATGGTTATGGCTAGGACTATGATAGGATGGACTTAGATTTGCCTTTGGATGACTTGTGTGCATAAACGTAGCTGCTGTTAGGAATCACGGGTAGTTCTTGCCAAACCACGGCCGTGGAAAGGTAGAACAAACCGTGATCTTACCTGATTCGATGGATCTAGCCTTAGATTGTTAGAATGTTGAAATCCTAAGTGTTTGTTGAGTTAAATCTATCCTAGGGTGACCTAGTATTAGCAACTAAGTGTTAGGAGAGACTTATCCGGTAATCCTTGATCTTAGGTCTTAAGATGACAAACCCTAGGTAGTGGTGAGCCTCATAAACCGCCATTGGATTAAGTGTGCTAGGATGGTTGTTTAGAACTAACCCTTCCGAGACTTACCCGGTAAGGATAGGTTAGATTTCTAGGTAACAATCCGGTTTGTGTAGAATTCCTATCCTTAGGTTCTTAGAGACTTACCCGGTAATGAGACCTTAGGAATGGACTAGTGGACCATGAGACCTACCCGGTAATTGATCCCAATCCAGAAACACTTAACCCCAACATATCATAGTTAATCCAAGGAAAGAATAGATAGCTTGAATCCTATGCCATAATCGGAATTTCCAACCCCTAGAATCCATTTCTCTCTTTTGATTCATATCTCGTGTTTAGCTTGTTTCTTTGTGTTGATTCGTTAGCTTAGTTAATTGCTTACTTTTGCATGAATTGTGATCCTTGATTAATCACCTAAAAACCAACCAAAAACAATTGAGATTTTCATTTCTTTATTTCTCTCTTTTCTTAACCTAGATCTTCACTAAACTCAATCATAAACCGAATCAATCTCACCTTAGTCTTTGTGTTCGACCTCGGAATACCATCCATACTACGAACGTCCTGTACACTGCGGGTGCGCTAGGAGTTAGGAGAAATATAACGAGTATAAATTTAAGGCTTATTGCGTGCACACTTTCTTAGCGTAACACATCTCTATGTGTGATGCGAGGTGTCCTCACCCCATACTTCACCTTCATCATGGGGTGAGATAAGTAAGTCTATCAAACGCTCCAACAAGTGTAAGTGCTCATCGGGGAATGAATCGTCTATGGGTGGGTCGTCCTTCTCGCGTGAAGATGGAGGTAGCCGGCTGAGGTGATCCGCAACAGAATTTTCGGATCCCTTCTTATCGCGGATCTCTAGGTCAAACTCTTGAAGGAAGAGAATCTATCGAATAAGGTGTGGCTTGGCATCTTTCTTAGCAAGCAAGTAACGGATGGCTGCATGGTCGGTGTAGACAATGACTTTCGCTCCTACTAGGTAAGAACGAAACTTCTCGAAAGCATATACAACCGCCAGTAGCTCCTTCTCGGTGGTGGCGTAGTTACGCTGGGCCTCATCTAGCGTCTTGCTAGCGTAGTAGATAGCGGTGGTCCGCCCATCCTTCTTTTGTCCAAGCACCGCTCCTACCGCCACATCACTCGCATTGCACATGATCTCAAAGGGCAAGGTCCAATCCGGAGGCTAGATGATGGGAGCGGAGATCAACGCTTCCTTAATCCTGTAAAATGCATCACGACATTCCTGCGAAAACTCAAAAATAACATCTTTATTCAAGAGGTTAGTTAGTGGTTAAGAAATCTTCGAGAAGTCCTTGATGAATCTCTTGTAGAAACCTGCATGCCCGAGAAAACTCCTCACACCTTTAACAGAACAAGGGGGAGGGAGTTTCTCAATGGTCTCGATCTTAGTGCGATCGACCTCAATGCCTCGATTAGAAACGAGGTGTCCTAGCACAATGCCTTCATTAATCATAAAATGACACTTCTCCCAATTCAAGACGAGATTAGTGTCTTCACATATTTGTAGCACTAGTGAAAGGTTAGATAGGCAATCATCAAAAGAGGAACCATATACTGAAAAATCATCCATAAATACCTCCATGATCTCCTCTATATACTCGGAAAAGATTGCCATCATGCATCGCTGGAAGGTAGCGGGTGCATTGCATAATCCAAATGGCATCCTCCTATAAGAGAATGTCCCCCATGGACAAGTGAAAGTGGTCTTAACCTGATCATCCGGATGGATAGGAATTTGGAAGAAACCACTATAGCCATCTAAATAGCAGAAGTGTGAATGCTGGGCCAACCGTTCGAGCATTTGATCAATGAAGGGAAGTGGAAAATGGTCCTTCCGAGTGGCCGTGTTCAGCTTCCTATAATCAATGCAAACCCTCCAGCCCGTGACGGTCCTAGTCGGGATTAACTCGTTGTTCTTATTCGTCACAACGGTCATCCCTCCTTTCTTCGGAACTACATGTACTGGGCTAACCCACTTGCTGTCCGAGATAGGATATATGATACTTGCATCCAACAACTTAAGAATTTCTTTCTTCACAACCTCTTTCATGATCGGATTTAGCCGTCTTTGAGGTTCCCGTGAAGTCTTATGATCGTCCTCCATTAGTATTCTATGCATGCAGAAAGAAGGCTTAATGCCAATAAGATCATCAATGGTATAACCCAAAGCCTTTTGATGCTTCCTCAGGACATGCATTAGTTTAGATAATTCAGATTCGGAGAGGGAAACACTAACAATAACGGGATAGGTAGAATCCGGTCCAAGAAAGACATACCTCAAATGACTTGGGAGTTGTTTAAGCTCCACAACAGGGGGTGCTTTCTGAGGAGGATCCTTGCTTCCTTCGTCCAGTGGGGAAAATTGAGGAACTGGACCTTCAGAAGTCTCAGTTGACATCATCTCTCTTTTGACCTTGGTCGAGGTCCAGAGAGGTTGACCGATATGTTCTTCATCCACCTCGCTTGGTCCAGAAAGTGCCTCGGTCGAGGTATTGCAACTGGAACCGAAACTGGAGATCTTCTTCTCCTGGATTAGTCTTTCAGTTTTAGCTCCTGGATCTTCTTCCAGTGCCTTTAAGCTCCATATATCTGCATCACAAGAAGCATCTATACCTTCCTCCATTAAGCTAAAGCTAATAAATTTTTCAAGTGGATCTTTAATAAGGATAGAGCTCACCAATTCTCTTGATTCTTCTTCATCATAGATGTTGAAGATATCATCTCCTAGCTGCTCTCCTTTCATAGCCGCAAGTAATGCAAACTCCACTTCATCTCCGCCAATGTTGAATTTCAACTTGGCGTTACAATCCACATTGCAACCCGAAGTTGCTAGAAATGGCCTCCCGAGAATGATAGGATCGGGATAATCTACGGGAATGTCAAGCACAACAAAGTCTATAGGTAAATAGAATTTACCTAACTTGACCGGAATGTCTTCCAAGATGCCCACGGGATGGGTAATGGAGCGGTCCGCCATGTATAATCGTATCTTCACCGGCTTGGGCTCTCCAAGTCCGATCTTAACACATAGCTCCAGCGGAATGATGCTCACGCTGGCTCCTAGATCACATAAGGCTTCACAAGTGACATCCCCAACTTGAATGGGGGTGCAAAATGAGCCGGGATCTCTTAACTTGGGTGGCATCTTCTCCTTCATGATTTGAATAAGCTCCGAGGATTTAGATGTCATGTTTACTTCACCAAAGTCTTCCAGCTTCCTCTTCCTTGATAGAATCTCTTTCAAGAACTTCCCATAGGCGGGCATCCCTAGAATAGCATCAAGGAAAGGAATATTAATGTGTAGTTTATTCATCAAGTCAAGGAACTTACCAAAATGCTTGTATAGATGTGCTCTGGCCCTTGACTGGGGGAATGGAAGTGGTGGTTTATAAGCAGGAGGTGGAATATAAACTTCAGTTTTCTCCTCCGCTTTCTGTGGCTCCACCTCGGTTGGCATCTCGGCCGAAGTGTTCTTCGTCTGCACCTGGACCGAGGTGGTCTTCGTCTGTACTGGCACCGACCGAGGCACTGGATTTGCAGTCTTCAGTGCACTCCTTATCGTTATGGCCATAATCTGGCCCTTAGGGTTGTTTTCCGTTCTTGCTGGAAGCTTCCCTGGATCTCTTGGCGTTTCATTCGCCCTACTAGCAAGTTGTTGTTCAAAGGCTTTTTGTGCCTTCGAAAATGACGTCATAGATGTCTCCATAGCGCTAAGCTTGATCAAGATGGCCTCCAGCACTGCGTCTTTCTTTTCCGGCTGGTACGAACTTGATCCTTACTCTTGGCTCTTCAATAGAGTAGATCAAGAAGGAGAAGAGAGGAAAGGATTAGAGGAATCGTTCGAATTGGAGTTAGAATGATTGTTACCCAAATTTTGGTTGTTTGCCCTCCAATTATTGCTGTTGGATCCTATTGTTGTTGTCGTTGTTGTTGTTCCGGGAACCGTTGTTGTTGTTACGGTATCCATTGTTGTTCCTTGATCCTTGATCTTCCTTCTTGGTTTGAGCAACTAAGAGTTCCTTCAATTGTTTCACGTCATTCTTCAAAGAGATGAGTTGATTAGTGCTTGATGGCTCCTCTTGAAAGTTGACTTTTTTTAACTCCACCTTCAGCTCCTTGGTGGGAATATTTCTCCATGTGTAAAGCTTGCTTCTCTATGAACTCCCAAGCTTCGTCAATCGCCATGTCCATGAATGTACCGGCGGATAGTAGTTGAAGGTTGAACTGGGTGCTTCCGTCCAGTCCCTTGAAGTATATCTCCAACAACTCTATCTTTGGAATCCCATGATGTGGGCAATCCAAAAGAATATCCTTAAATCTCTCCCATGACTTGGACAAGCTCTCCTTGTCCTTCATGATGAATGCATTAATCTTCACTCTCATTTCAGCGGTTTTAGAGGGGGGAAAGAATTTAGTCAAGAATTCCGTAGTCATCTCCTCCCAAGTATTGATTTTTCCTGGAGGAAGAGATTGATACCAAGTAAGAGCTCTATCTTTCAAAGAAAAGTAGAAAGGCCTTAGCTTGTAGTTGCTATTTTCCAGCCTTGAAGGTCTCAAGGTCTCCATCAAGATCTCATAGTTCTGTAGATGTTGATGTGGAGATTCCCTCTCTAGCCCTCCAAACTGGCATTGGCGAATCATGGAAAGAACTTGCGGTCGAAGCTCATAATCATGGTCCGCTGGATCACCTAGGTTGACTCCTGGACGCCTGAGTTGTTGATTCGGGTCCATTCTCTGCCCTAGGGTTTGTGGAATACCTGCAAAGAGAACGTCTCGGACTGGCATCCGAGGTGGAAGTATCTCGGCCGGGGCAACAGGTACTGGATTTTGCCTCGGTCAAGGATCTGGAACAGGGTCTTGCCTCGGTCGAGGATCTGGGTTCGGTCGAGGTAGATACTGGTCTCGTAAAGCCGCCATATCTGCTTCGATCGCCTCAGTCCTTGTGCGAGTTTCTTCCTTTTACAGCCTCAGTTCTTCCCTGCTGAGGCGTAGCTGTTCTAACGCCTCCTTCAATTCGGCCTCAAGATCACGATTGTCTTGGTTGGCCATCTTCGCTTCTTTCAAGCGTCTTTTGTATGTCTTTTCTGGTTCGGGATCGTAAGGAACGATTTCCTTCTCAGCGCGGGTTCTTCGCATAAACCTAAGAAAAAGAACCTGCGAAAGTCACTCAAGTAGAGTGGTTAGTAGAAACAGGGGGCAAGTGCCCCAAAAGCGTTCCGCAACCGGCTCGGTCTAGACCAAGTCCCCGGCAACGGCGCCAAAAACTTGTTCGCTCCAAACGGTGTGTGCAAGCTTTAAATTTATAACCCTAGATGTAAGCCTAAAACAAGGATGCTAACCCGCAGTGTACGGGTCAATCGTAGTAAAAAGCAAGGAATTCCAGGGGTCGATCACAGGGACTTAGTGAAAAAAAGCAGGAATAGGTAAGCTATGTAATTACTAACCACAAAAGCGATTAAAACAATCAAAGATGATAAAAAGTCAATAAAGGAAATATGCAATTCTAGGGATTAAAGCATCTAGTCGTGGTTCCAACTCAAGATCTAAAGATAAGCGGACAAAGCTGAGATATTTGCATAGGGAAGGTGTTTCTAAAGTGGAATAGATCACCGGGTAAGTCTCACTACTCACTAATCCCAAACCGTAACTCCTATTACCGGGTAAGTCTCAAGGAATTAAGGAAAAGAACTATAACCTCAAACTAACACTCCAACTAAGGGAATAGAATCAACCTTTACCGGGTAAGTCTCAGGCTAACTCACAAAGATGGAATGAAAGCACACTCAAACCCCAATAAAGGATAAACAATTATTACCTACACTTATGATCTTGGGTAAACAAACAAAGGAATTACCGGGTAAGTCTCATCCTAAGCTTGCATTGAACCAGGAAAGGTGTAATAAGAATAGGATTTGGCAAACTCTAACACTTAACTCTCAGTTTTGGATCAGATAAGTCACCTCGGTCAGAAGAATTCCACCCCGGCCGAGATGTTCATCGACTGAGCGAGATGCTTAGGGTTAAGGATAAAGACTCGAGCTTTCAGGGTCCTACTGTGGTTAAGATTATTCTATCATTGTTTTTCCCACAACCTTCAGCCAATCACCCTAGAATCACACAAGGAAATTAGTCACTCATCATCATGAAAGCAATAATCAAGTATATGGGAAGAAAGTGAATAATTGAACAAGAAGAACTTAATGAAAAGACTTTAATAACTGAATCAATTATCAAACAACAAGCGTTCCTTGGATCAAAATCCAATAAAGACAATCAACAATGAAGGGAATCTAAGGGAATCTTACAAAACCCTTCACAAAGCTATAAAAGCTATAAACTTTCTTCCTTCAATCTTCCTTCAACCTTCAAAAAGGTTCTTCAAATCTCCCAACTATGGTGGGGTAAAACGGCTGCTCTCAGCGGATGTCTAAACACGATCGGTGGTATAGCGTGATGTGGATTTGTGGAAAATCCAACCCTCTTTATAGGAAAATTACCTTCCAAAGATAAGATATCTTAGAAAGATTTTTTCCCATAAAAATAGGTAAAATATATGGGCTAATTTATCTTCTTCCTTCCAGGAATCTAGCCCAAAAATATAAGATCCTCTTTCCAAAGATAAAAGATCTCAGCCAAGAATAAAATATCCTTGCCGCGTCCAAGGTGTTCGCCTCGGTCGAGTCAGCTCCTCTGGATCGCCTCGGTCGAGGTGACTCTGTAGTCAACCGAGGTGAATCACAACTGAATGTGAAATCTCTCAAATCTGGTCCAAATTGAATCTATAATCCAATTCCATGATTCTTGGATTCTTCCTTAAGCTCCTGAATATAGCTCCAATGACTCCTTAGCTCCTTTTGCTCCTTTTTGATGCAAAACGTGCCATTTTACCCACGATTACAACGAAACTTGGTGTAGACCTCGATTTCCGCAAAGGTAGATGAAACGACAATATAATCACATAATATACATTCAAACATGCAGATTATTGAAGATAAAACGTCTAAACAGGTCCCAAAATATAGAAAATTATTCATGCTATCACTTTCCTTTGTCCGGATTCTACATATCCTGTCATTGTTAGTGCTACTCTTACTGAAGATGAGTTGTCTAAGTTGATGCATTAGTTAAGAAAACATAGAAAGACTTTGGGATATACTATTGATGATCTTGTTGGTGTTAAGCCTTCTCTTTGCATGCATAAAATACTAATGGATGATGATCATAAACCTTCACGAGAACCTCAAAGACGGTTGAATCCGATCATGAAAGAGGTTGTGAAGAAGGAGATTCTTAAGTTGCTTGATGCATGTATCATATTTCCCGTATCGGATAGCAAATTGGTGAGTCCGGTGCATGTATTTCCCAAGAAGGGTGGGATGACCGTTGTAACCAACAAGAACAACGAGTGTATTCCCACAAGGACCGTTACGTGCTGGAGGATGTGCATCGACTATTGAAGATTGAATTTGGCGACAAGAAAAGACCATTTTCCTCTTTCATTCATTGATCAAATGCTTGAACGGTTAGCACAACATTCCCATTTTTTCTACTTAGATAATTATAGTGGCTTCTTTCAGATTCCTATCCATCCGGATGATCAAGAGAAGACCACTTTCACTTGTCCATGGGGAACATTTGCTTATCGGAGGATGCCATTCGGATTGTGTAATGCACCCGCCACTTTTCAGAGTTGTATGATGGTTATCTTTTCCGAATATATTAAGGAGATCATGGAGGTATTCATGGATGATTTTTCGGTATTTGGTTCCTCCTTTGATAACTGTTTGGCTAACCTTTCTCTAGAGCTACAACATTGTGAAGACACTAATCTCGTTCTGAATTGGGAGAAGTGTCACTTCATGGTTAGCGAAGGAATTGTGCTAGGACACATCGTTTTTAACCAAGGTATAGAAGTTGATCGACCAAAGATCGAGACTATTGAGAACCTTCCCCCACCTTGTTCTGTTAAAGGTGTGCAAAGTTTTCTTGGGCATGCAGGTTTCTACGTGAGGTTCATCAAGGATTTCTCTAAGATCTCTAAACCACTTACTAATCTTTTGAATGATGATGTTGTTTTTGAGTTCTCGCATGAATGCCTTGATGCTTTTTACACGATAAAGGAAGCATTGATCACCACTCCCATCATTCAACCCCCTGATTGGACCTTGCCCTTCGAGATCATGTGCGATGCTAGTGATGTGGTCGTAGGAGTGGTACTTGGACAAAAGAAGGATGGCCGAACCAACGCCATTTATTATGCTAACAAGAGGCTAGATTAGGCTCAGCTGAATTACGCCACCACCGAAAAGGAGCTCTTGGCAGTTGTTTATGCATTTGAAAAGTTTCGTTCTTATTTAGTGGGACCGAAAGTTATGTTTACATTGACCATGCAGCTATTCGATACCTGCTAGCTAAGAAGGATGCAAAGCCGCGTCTTATTCGTTGGATTCTCTTGCTTCAAGAGTTTGACTTAGAGATTCGTAATAAGAAGGGATCCGAGAATTCTGTAGCGGATCACCTCAGCCGGCTACTGATAACGTGATTTATGACGTTAGTATAGGCATACAATTAGATAGTTTTTCCCGTTATTCATGCACGGTTTGACATTAGTTTAAGACGTTTGCGCTCATTTCGTGCATATTTCTAGAAAAGACGTCTACACGAGCTTTTGTCGGTTTTGTAGGTATTTCGGGGATCTTTTAGACATTAATCGATACATTCGAGGATCAAGCCTCATGGTGGTACATATCCGAGACCTTGAAGGAACATAATTGGAGCAATGAAGGACACAAGGACCCTTGTTGGTGCAAGCAATGGAGCAACTCATGGCTAGATGATCATAACAAGTCTCTGTTGAAGAAAATCGACCTACACCCAGGAAAATCGGCCGATTTTTCCTACTGGGTCGATTTTTGGCCTTTGACAGCTTAAGCCACGTGTCCCACGATCTCTTGTCCGGCCTTGCTCTTGGTGGAGAATATAAGTGGGCCTACAAGCTGTTGCTGAGCATTCTCCTCCTCTCCCACATCCTCTAGCATCTTCCCAAAGAATCTTCCAATTGGGAGCTCTCTTCAAGACACCCTTGTGGGTGTTCTTGAGGGAGATTAGTGTAGATTTCAATTTCGTAGTGAAATTTGAGTGATTTTTGTGAAGAAGCTTGTTGAAGGTTGTAAGATCCGACTTGGAGCTACATTTGGTGTGTTGAAAGACTTGTTTTGAGCTCAAATCCAGCTAAGTTTCATTGCTTTCATCTCCTTACTTCATCTTCTTGCTATGGATTCCATGTATGCTTGTATGATGATTTTAGATCTTGAAATGCATGTTATTGGCTAGTTTGTTGTGATTCAGGAGTGATGGATTGATGGTTATTGCTTGGGTGACGATAGAATGGACTTATATGTTAGTTTAGGATGATTCGTATGCACAAAACCTAACTCAGACATAAAAATCGACCTGTTCTTCATAGTAAATCGGCTGATTTTTGCTATGATCCACCCGATTTTTCCTTCTGTTGCTCTTTAATTGATGAATCTGTATGTTAGGATGTTAGATTGTTAAAATCCTAGTGTTTGTTGAGGATAATATAGCTTAGGGTGACCTAATGCTAGCAAACTAAGTGAGGAAAGAGACCTACCCGGTGATTTCCGATCTTAGATACCAAAGATGATGAACTCTAGGTAGTAGTGAGCCTCACAAGTCGCTATTGGATTGAGTGTGCTAGGATTACTGCTTGAGACTTACTTTTCTGAGACTTACTCGGTAAGGAGAGGTTTGCCACTTAAGTAGTGTCCGGTTTGTGTAGAATTCCCTACTTTACCTCCTTGAGACTTACCCGGAAATAGGAGTTTGATGCGGGATTAGTGAAGTAAGAGACCTACCCGGTAATTGCTTCCATTAGTGAAACACCCTTTCCCAACACCGCAGCCTTGTCCTTAGAATCTTTAGAACCTTGAGTCCAATGCCATAACCGGAAATCTTGATCTCTAGAATCCACTTATCTTACCTCTTATCTCCTATCTTGCATTCGTGTGTTTGTTTGCTTGTTTGATTTGCATATTTTTTGATCCTTGTTTGATTACCCCAAAACCGACCAAAAAGTATTGTGTTTTGCACCTTCTTTATTCCTCATCTCATCTTAGTTTAGATTTGCACTATCTTTGATCATTAAATGACTTGATTTCGCCTCAGTCCTTGTGTTCGACCTCGGAATAATTTCCTTCCTACATAACGATCCGTACACTGCGGGTTTTGCTAGGTAGTTTAGGATATTAGATCGAGTTTATAAATGTAAAGCTTTTTGTGCTACACATCCTAGCGTGACAAGTTTTTGGCGCCGTTGCCGGGGACTAGGTCTAGATTGAGTCATTTGCTTTTGATCGTTTTTAGTGTTTATCTTTCTTGTTACTTTTGATCTTGTGTTGTTTTTGTCTTTGCCTTTTCATGTTTGACATGGACGGATTGTACTTCCAAGACGACCTTGACAACATGGAGTATGAGGAGTGGATGGAAAGCCAAGATCTAGGACTTCTCCATGATGAGTTTGAGTATTGGGAGGAGTTTAATGCCTATCATGAGTCCCATGATCAAGCTCACATGACTACATTGCCTTATGTGGAACCTCACCATCAACCTCACAATGATCGATTGGAGTCAATGCTAGAAGAAATGTTGAGGAAGATGGATAATCTAGAGAGCAACCTTGCTTCCATTTCGAGTACCCACATGGTGCTTGAAGCGGAAGTATTTCAACAAGAGGAGGTTCACCATGAGGAGATCCAAGAATTACCCGATTCAACCATAACCACTAGAGACCTTGAGGAAGAGTTGAATGAAGCTCGGGAGCAATTGTGGCTAAGGGATTTGGCCCTGAAGGATGAAAGAAGATTGAATGTCGAAAGAGAAGAACAAATGAGGAGGGAGATTGAGGAGATTAGGCATGCTCTTATGCTAGGAGATCCTACCATCCTTCAAGGCTTACCTCCACCTCCTTCACCTTTGGAGGAGTGCAATGAAGTACTCTCACCCCCGGACATCCTTGCCATCAACCCCGGAACCACACTTGAAGAGCTCACAAGGGAGAGCCCTAAGTTAACTTCAACTCCTTCCAATCCTTTCTTGCTTGCCCGGAGTACACACGAAGATTGGAGTCCCTTTCCTAAGGAGTCTCCCATGTTGAATGATAGAGGCAAGCATGATGGATCCATGATGGTTATGAAGCACCTCAATGAAGAATTCTTTCCAAGAACCGGCCTTCTTCGGATCATAGAGGATGAGGATGGCAAGCATCTCACCGGTGTGACCGCGGAGTACCAATTGTCTAAGTATGGGGTGGCACCTATGGTTGCAACTCCATACTATCATCAAGGGAGCGGTGATGACGGATTCTACTACTCACCGGTGAAGAGGAAACTTAAAGCTTATTTGGGCATCAAGTGGCCCTTGCTTGTCATCATGGATGCCGGAAAGCGATGGTTGCTTGGACTCCTCAAGCAAACCATGGTATTTGAGGTGGATTGACACATCCTCGGAGTTTGGTCAAGCTAATGACCTTAAAGAAGCGCTTAATGGGAGGCAACCCATTGGTACATGTCTTTCCCTTTTTTTTTCTTGTTTTTGTTTGATTTTTCTTTTGGTGTGCTTTGTTTTTCTTTTGTGTTTTTGGGTGCTAGATCTTGTTGATTGTCATGTGTGATGAGCTGTTGGAGGTCATGTGAAAACCTCATGGAACTGCGGAAGGTACAAGATCCGAGCACATGGACGAGGAAGAAAACACCCAGAAAATCGGACTGTTCTTCAACAGAAATCGGCCGATTTTCTGGGCAGTTGGTCCGATTTTTCCTTCTGTTAAGGAAAGTGATGATCTCCAATCAAGCATGGGTGGAGCGGACGTGGAACTTGGACGGCTTGCGGTGCCAAGCGCGGGTTCCGACACCATAATGAACATCAAGAGCTCTCTACCATCCTTGATCGATCATCCACCATCATTCGATGTGAACCGAAATACCAAAGCATCACCAATTTTACATTGTGAGGACTCTCTTTCACTTCTTTATTTAGTTTGCACATTGGGGACAATGTGTTTCTAAGTATGGGGTGGGGTTTTCATGATCACTTGCATGATTAGCATCTAGGATAGTTTAATATTGTCACATGTTTCATTATTTCTTGCATTGTACATACATATTTCAAAAAATCCAAAAAAATCAGAAAATTTTAAAAATTTTAGTGCTTCTAAAGCTTGGGAATGACCCTTATGATGAAAATTTGTCTTGTGAATTGGCTATGGATGGTCTTATGTGTTGAATTGATGTATGCATATGTGGACTTGAAGTACTTATCTTGAATCCCATGTGTGAATTGTGATCATGAATGTTTGCCTTGATTGGATTGAGGATTGATAGTCGAAATTACATGCTAGTTCTTACACATCATTTAGGAGTGATTAAGGCAATTCATTTTCCTCTACTTCTCATCTTGATCATGTTGTTTGAGCACCTCAATTGATGAAAAATTTGACCTCTTTTGACCCATCCGGGACTAGGAGCATGCTTATGTGTTGAAGTGTGTAAAAAGCAAGTGTGGGGTGAAGTTGTTGATGAAAGAATGTTGTGCATGAAGTGCTGAATTTGTTGTGAAAGTGTAGACAAAAAAATATAGGTTTGGGGACATTGGTTTAAATGACGAGTAACTCGGCACCATTCACATAATTGGGTGTTAGTGCCTTGCCAAAGTCAAATAAACCGATAGTCCTAACGAGCTTTGGTATGTGTGCCCGGTGTGGATGCACCTCGAAAAATAAAAAAGCCCGAGGACGGCTAATCACCAAGGTTTCGGCTTTTGTACACCAATGCCATTGTCTCAAAAATATATGAAAAAGAAAAGAAAACAAAGAAAAGTTGGAGAAAATTATACACTTGTTGGGAAGTTGAGCAAAAACAAAATTGTGAAGTTAGTTCCTTTCCCGGATTAGCATCACATAGCCTAAAAACTCCCACCTAATCACAACGTTTCTTAGCCTCTTCTTTTCTAAGTCCTTGTGACCTAGATGCATGTGTGTAGGACTTAGTGATCTAGATTGGACATACTCATGATTATCTTGACTTCTTCATTTTCACCTCTCATGCATGCTTTCTAGTTAAGTATAATTGTCTTTCCATGCCTTCATTCGTTTTATGCATAATTGCTTGTCCATTGCTATGAAGCATGACTATGAAGGTGATCCAATGTTAGAAGCAGAATTCCAAAAAGATTTTGTTGTTTTTCTGCATGCATAAATCACGTCATCTCTTAGTCTATAGTTGGGTCTTGCTCGGGGACGAGCAAATCTTAAGTATGGGGTATTTTGATAACGTGGTTTATGACGTTAGTATAGGCATACAATTAGATAGTTTTTCCCGTTATTCATGCACGGTTTGACATTAGTTTAAGACGTTTGCGCTCATTTCGTGCATATTTCTAGAAAAGACGTCTACACGAGCTTTTGTCGGTTTTGTAGGTATTTCGAGGATCTTTTGGACATTAATCGATACATTCGAGGATCAAGCCTCATGGTGGTACATATCCCAGACCTTGAAGGAACATAATTGGAGCAATGAAGGACACAAGGACCCTTGTTGGTGCAAGCAATGGAGCAACTCATGGCTAGATGATCATAACAAGTCTCTGTTGAAGAAAATCGACCTACACCCAGGAAAATCGGTCGATTTTTCCTACTGGGTCGATTTTTGGCCTTTGACAGCTTAAGCCACGTGTCCCACGATCTCTTGTCCGGCCTTGCTCTTGGTGGAGAATATAAGTGGGCCTGCAAGCTGTTGCTGAGCATTCTCCTCCTCTCCCACATCCTCTAGCATCTTCCCAAAGAATCTTCCAATTGGGAGCTCTCTTCAAGACACCCTTGTGGGTGTTCTTGAGGGAGATTAGTGTAGATTTCAATTTCGTAGTGAGATTTGAGTGATTTTTGTGAAGAAGCTTGTTGAAGGTTGTAAGATCCGACTTGGAGCTACATTTGGTGTGTTGAAAGACTTGTTTTGAGCTCAAATCCAGCTAAGTTTCATTGCTTTCATCTCCTTACTTCATCTTCTTGCTATGGATTCCATGTATGCTTGTATGATGATTTTAGATCTTGAAATGCATGTTATTGGCTAGTTTGTTGTGATTCTGGAGTGATGGATTGATGGTTATTGCTTGGGTGATGATAGAATGGACTTATATGTTAGTTTAGGATGATTCGTATGCACAAAACCTAACTCAGACATAAAAATCGACCTGTTCTTCATAGTAAATCGGCTGATTTTTGCTATGATCCACCCGATTTTTCCTTCTGTTGCTCTTTAATTGATGAATCTGTATGTTAGGATGTTAGATTGTTGAAATCCTAGTGTTTGTTGAGGATAATATAGCTTAGGGTGACCTAATGCTAGCAAACTAAGTGAGGAAAGAGACCTACCCGGTGATTTCCGATCTTAGATACCAAAGATGATGAACTCTAGGTAGTAGTGAGCCTCACAAGCCGCTATTGGATTGAGTGTGCTAGGATTATTGCTTGAGACTTACTTTTCCGAGACTTACCCGGTAAGGAGAGGTTTGCCACTTAAGTAGTGTCCGGTTTGTGTAGAATTCCCTACTTTACCTCCTTGAGAGTTACCCGGTAATAGGAGTTTGATGCGGGATCAGTGAAGTAAGAGACCTACCCGGTAATTGCTTCCATTAGTGAAACACCCTTTCCCAACACCGCAGCCTTGTCCTTAGAATCTTTAGAACCTTGAGTCCAATGCCATAACCAGAAATCTTGATCTCTAGAATCCACTTATCTTACCTCTTATCTCCTATCTTGCATTCGTGTGTTTGTTTGCTTGTTTGATTTGCATATTTTGTGATCCTTGTTTGATTGCCCCAAAACCGACCAAAAAATATTGTGTTTTGCACCTTCTTTATTCCTCATCTCATCTTAGTTTAGATTTGCACTATCTTTGATCATTAAATGACTTGATTTCGCCTCAGTCCTTGTGTTCGACCTCGGAATACTTTCCTTCCTACATAACGATCCGTACACTGCGGGTTTCGCTAGGTAGTTTAGGAGATTAGATCGAGTTTATAAATGTAAAGCTTTTTGTGCTACACATCCTAGCGTGACAGCTACCACCTATCTTGCTCGAGAGGGACGATCTACCCATTGATGATTCATTTCCCAATGAGCATTTGCATTTGGTGGAGCATTGGCTTCACCAAATTTCTAATGGTAAAGAGCCTTGGTATACTGATATTGTTAATTATCTTGTTTGTTAGGAAGTACCTCCAGGATTGACATACACTCAAATGAAGAAATTCTTCAAAGACGTACGTCATTACTATTGGAACGAGCCTCTACTTTTCAAGAGAGGGTTGGATGGGATGCTTCGACGGTGTGTTCCGGAGGATGAGACTACTAGTGTCTTACGGCATTGCCATTCACTTCCTTGTGGAGGACATGATAGCGCTCACAAAATGTGCGCTAAGGCATTACGTTCCGTTTTTTTTGGCCTTCATTATTTAAGGATGTGCAAACGTTTGTTGCTTCTTGTGATGCATGCCAAAGAACAGGAAATATATCTAGGCGGAACGAGATACCACTTAACAATATTCAGGAATTTGAGATCTTTGACGTGTGGGGAGTTGATTTTATGGGACCTTTCCCATCATCTGCAAGAAACCTCTACATTCTCTTAGTTGTTGATTACGTCTCTAGATGGGTGGAGGCCATTGCTTCTCCCACAAATGATGTCATGGTGGTTGTGAAGTTCTTCAATAGGACTATCTTTCCATATTTTGGGACACCTCAAGTCATCATCAGCGACGGAGGGACACATTTTACCGCCCGAAAGTTCGAGTCACTTCTATCGAAGTATGGGGTCATCCACAAGGTAGCAACCCCTTATCATCCTCAAACTAGTGGGCAGGTGGAGATCTCTAATAGATAAATCAAGACAATTCTAGAGAAGACCATCTCAAGGACAAGAAAGGATTGTCCATGAAGTTGGACAATGCTCTTTGGGCATATAGGACCGCATTCAAGACTCCCATAGGTATCACCCCTTACAATTTGGTATATGGGAAGTCTTGTCATCTTCCCGTTGAGTTGGAGCATTAGGCGTATTGGGCCATCAAATGGCTCAACTTCGACCTCAAGGAAGCTGGAGAGAAGAGGCTTTTGGATATCAATGAGTTGGAAGAGTTGCGCTTAAACGCTTATGAGAATGTCAAGATCTACAAAGAAGAACTAAGAAATGGCATGACAAACACATCATCCCTAAGGAGCTCAAAGAAGGGGATCTTGTTCTACTCTTCAACTCCCACCTCCGCCTCTTTCCAGGTAAGTTAAAATCTAGATGGATGGGACCTTACATTGTGAAAAATGTTTTCCCCCATGGTACAGTTGAAGTATGGGGTGAAGCTAGCGGAAGCTTTAAGGTCAACGGTCATAGGTTGAAGAAGTATCAACCGGAAGTTCCAATTGAGGAGATTGCACCTTTGCATCTTGCTTGAGAGTGATGTGCGGTCCAGCTAGCGACCTTAAACCAAGCACTTCTTGGGAGGCAACCCAAGGTATTGCTTTCTTTTCCCTTTTTTAGATTAGTTTAGATACTTTGCTTCGTATTTTTGTGTCCTCTTAGACACGAATCAGGTGTTACCTAAGAAGAAGAACACAACTCAGGAAACACATGGAAGGATTGATGTTCGAGAATTTGAGAAAACGGACATCGACTGAGACACATCTCGAGTGTTGTCAAAGCATCTTGACCGAGACGAAGTTCGCTCAACCCAGATGATGTTATTTGAGAATCACCTCGCTCCGACACCTCGGTCACGCAATCATCTCGGCCGAGATGAAATCAAATTTTACTAGGGGTATAAAAGGAACGAATTTCTCTCTCCTCAAACCCTAACTCCCTCTCTCACTCTCACCTCGGCTGACGGCGCCTTTACCACAAAATCCTTAATTCTTCACCATTTTGCACGATTTTTGGCTGTAAATCATCGGGAGAAGCAAGACTAACGGATTTCAAGCATCAAACCGTACTCAAATCCATCACACGCTACAGATTTCGGGTATTTTGTTTGAATCCCTTATCATCCGGTTTCGGTTTAATTTTGCTCGGATTTGTAGTTGTTTGCTGCTGCTTGTTGTTGAGAACTGCTTAAGTACCCCTTAGGAAGCAATTGGTAGTGAGATTTGGGGGAAAACTTTACAAGTTTAAAGCTTCGATCGAGACAGCAATTCGTTCAAAACCCTTCTCATCCGGTTTCGGTTTGATTTTTCTCGGATTTGTAGTTGTTTGCTGCTACTTGTTATTGAGAACTGCTTAAGTACCCCTTAGGAAGCAATTAGTAGTGAGATTTTGGGGAAAAAATTACAAGTTTAGAGCTTCGATCGAGACAACATTTTGCCTCGGTCAAATTGTCTGTGTCTCAGCCGAGATACATCAAGATTTGACTGAGGTGACCCCCAGTTATGGAAAATCTGAGAACCAATTGTCAATTGGCTCTCAGAGATCGGTCTTCATCTCGGAAGTCCTCTCCTTTAGCTCCCCATAGCCTCAAATTCTGGTGATCCATGAACGGTTCCAAACGAACTTCGATCGCATTTGTGGCCGCACGATCATTTCTCCACGGTATGTGGACATTTACCGACTTTGATTGTTTGTATGTGGTTGATGACCTGTAGAAGATGGTCTCCATGGTTGTATTGGAGGGTTATATGGCTAATCGTGCGCCGGCTTATTTGGAGCCGACGTTCGAGTTTTTGAGTTCTGTCACTTACGTGCCGGAAAAGAGAGGAATCAAGTTCCGCCTGCTGAACAAGAATTATGTTGTTCCCCTTGACCAGTTTGGAGAGATTTTTGGCGTTCATCCTCCGACCGCTACAGATTTACCTCCCGCGACTAGGCTCACAGTTTCTGGGAGAACATCGCCCACATTACCTCCCACAGAGGCAGATGGCAGCCCAGGGATTCTAGAGAGCGCATCATCTACCACCTTGCTTTTCGCATCACTCATCGATCTTTATGGAGATGCTTCTGGCGCGTTCTGAGATGCCCTAGAAGGTCCATCAGGGTGAGCTTTTTGCTATGTTTTGTATGGTGACATGTGACATTCCAGATTTTGTTGCTATGCTGGTAGTGGAGCTGCACAAGGTGAAGGGGAAGGCGAAGGGTGATATATGTTTTGGAGGTCTAGTGACTCACATCGCCACTGAGATGGGGTTGGACTTGTTGACCTGTACTATATATGGTTGCGGCGGCGAAGCCGCTTGGATTGCAGGAGTTCATCATGCGTCGTGTCTCGTTCCCCGTTGTCTTGGCACTCCTTATGTGGCCATGCCGTGGGAAACAAAGTTTCCTAGAGGCATTTCGTGGCCGCCTCAGTTCTCCATCTTTGACCATGAGAACTGGTCGACTGTTTGGTTTCCTATCATGCATGCAGATGCTGCCAAAGAGGCAGAGGGTGATTCTGATGATGATGGTGACGGTGTTGGAGGAGCTGTAGCTATGGATACTGGCACCGATACCGCCGGCCTAGTATTCCCACCGTCGACCACGATGACGAGGCTATTGAGGACGAGAGGGAGGTACCAGCTGCTTCCGCTGAGATTCCCCAGCCATCCCAGTAGAGAGCTCGCCGTTGTCGCGACCCTGAGGCGCACCGTAGGATTGACTATCTGGCGCGGCAGATGATAAATTCCTTTCAGGCTCTGCGGACCGACATGACTCAGCGATTTGCAGATCGGATTCGATCTATTCACAATTGGACGTAGTGCATCGAGAAGAGTCAGCACTACCAGTCCCAAATTGCTATGATGTAGTTCCAGCAGCAGATGGGATATTTGTTCAATCGGACTCAATATCCCTACATTCCACCTCCACCACCGGTCGATGATTGAGCTTATTATGGATCTTGTTCTTATTTATATTGTTGTTCTGCATTTTCATTCGGTGAGTACTTCGCTTCTGACTTATATTTGATCCATTGGAACAATGTGTCTCAAGTATGGGGTATTTGACTTGCTTTGGATCTATAATATGTACTAACTGTTGTTTGGATGACTTTGTTATGGTCTTATTGGCTTACTTGTGTTTATATGTCTATTTACATGCACTACATACAGGTTTTTGATTGAAAACGTCAAAACTGGTTTTTTTTTTTTGCCTCGACCGAGACATTTTGGCCAAACGAGACTGTGATAGCTGAGATTCATCTCAATTGAACACCTCGGGTGCTGTCAAATTGCCTCGACCGAAATGCTTTTGAAATTGAAGAAATTTTGGAAACGTTTTGTGCTTCTATTCCATATATGACCTCAATGATGATATTTGCTTGTAGATTAGCTTTGAAATCTTTATATGTTCGAAAGGTTTTATAATATGTTTAAGTTGCTAAATGTTTTGTTTGAAATTATAACATGTTTAATATTTTGTTTTTATCAAAATCATGTTAAATTGAAGGTTCACACCACTTTATAAGTTCTCTCACATTTTTCATGGGATGATTAAGCCACTTCGCTTCTCTTCTTCTTCTTCTTGATCATGCTTTAGCCCCTCATATATATATATTTGCCTCCCTTTACCTATCCGAGAATTTGGATGCAGTTGATGAAAAGCATGTGAAGTGAAGTTGAGATTGTGGTTGATGGTGTTAGAAAAAATTGGTTTTGGGACGTTGATCTTGATGATGAGTAACTCGGCACCATTCACATAGTTGGGTGTTTGTGTCTTGCCAAAGCCGGATTGATCGATAGTCCTAACGGGTCATATTATGTGCATCAAGGGTTTGAGGCATCTCGAGAAATTGAGAATTGCTGATCTCTTACGCTTCGGTTATTATGACCCTCTATCCATGTTCTCAAAAATAAACTAAAAAAGTGAAAATAAGTAAAGTTTATTGGTGGAAGATGTTTGAAATTTAAAGAAGTGAAGTAAAGATCCTATTCCCGGATTGCAGCCCAACATTACCCTATAAACATCCCACCCTAACACATTTCTTGACCTCTTTTTGAAAGCCCTTGAGACCTTGAGTATGTTGATTGACTTGGTGGTTTAAACTGGATTATACATGATTGATTTCGATAAATATGATTTATTATGCATTCGATGATTTTATGCAAAGATGATCAACTTTCTTATGTTCATAAAATATTTTGACCATGTGTTGATTTTATTTGCTATGAAGCATTATCTAAGGGGTGATCTACAAGTGGGAGCACACCATCAAAAGGTTTTGTAAAATATTTTTCATTGATCTTTTTGATGACTTATAATCCATTCTATCTTGTATCTACGATTTGAATTTTGCTTGGGAGCAAACAAGGGACAAGTATGGGGTATTTTGATAGCATGCATTATAGTCAATATTTTGGGATTGGTTTGAACATTTTATCATCATAAATTTGCATGCATGGCTGTATGTTCTCGATGATTATGTCGTTTTGTGTACCTTTACAAGAATCGAGGTCTACACCTTGTTTCGTTGTAATTGTAGGGAAAATGGCACATTTTGGAGTGATATGGAGCCAAGCGATCTAAGGATTCATTGGAGCTGCATTTTGCTGGGCCTGGATCGAGACGGCCGGCCCATAGCCCATGAGATCTTTTATTTTTGGTATGTGATTTTCCTATAAGATTGAAGATATTTTCTAGACGGAAGTATGCTTGGTTAGCTTATTATTTTTGGGATTGAAGATATTCCAAGGAAGAAGGAAGTTTGAAGGAAGATAGATTTGGAGTGAAAGTTGAAGGCTTTGAAGGAAGTTGTAAGGTTTTCTTAGGGAACCTTGATTGTTGTCTTTTGACTTGTTATTGAGAAACACAGTTTGGTGCTTGTTTGGATTGATTGTTCGATTAATTGATTATTGAGACCTTTTTGTTAAGGTTTTCTTGTTTGCTTATTGATTCTTTTATTACACATTTGATTGTTATTATCATGATGATTGTTGGCTAAATTCTCTTGCGATTCTAGGGTGATTAGCTGAAGGTTGTGGGAAAGACGATGAAAGATTGAACCTTTAAATTAGTGGACCTTGAAAGCTTGAAACAAAACCAGACTGCACCTCGCCTCGGTCAGTTCATAGAACATCTCGACCGAGATCGATATGAACTGAGTGAGGCATTTGACCTGATCCGACCAAACCTGAGTTTAGGTTTTAGTTTGCCAAATCATATCCTTGTTGCACCTTTCCTGGTTCATACGCAAGCCTAGGATGAGACTTACCCGGTGATTCCTTTGCTTGTATACCTATAATGATGAGTGTTAGGAAATAAAGGTTTGTCCTTTATTAGGGTTTGAGTGTGCCTTTATCCTACCTTTGTGAGTTACCCTGAGACTTACCCGGTAAAGGTTAGTTCTATCCCATTGGGTGGTGTGTTGGTTTGAGATTATAGTTCCTTTCCTTAGTTCCTTGATACTTATCCGGTGACAGGATCTTTGGTTTGGGATAGTGAGTTGTGAGACTTAATCGGTGATCTATTCCCACCTTAGAAATACCTTCCCTTGCAAACCTCAGCTTTGTCCACGTTATCCTTAGAAATCTTGGGTCGGAACCACAACTGGATGCCTTAACCTCTAGAATTTGCATTCCTTTATTTGATTTATACATCATCTTTATTTTGTTGCTTTGCTTTTGATTGAAAACCTGATATTTACCGTGCTTGATTTCACCATAGTCCTTGTGTTCGATCCTGGAGTATTTGTCATACTGCGATTGATCCGTACACTACGGGTTTTCATGTTTTTTAGGCTTTCGTTTTAGGTTATAACTTTAAAGCTATTTCGTTCATATTTTACACACGTCCGAGAGCGAACATAGTCAAACATCGGGACGTTCTGGTTTCCAACAGTCGGTACAGAGTTCCGACAGAGGACGTCATTGCTTCAACTGCGGAGGGGTCGGACACATGAGAGCTGATTGTAAGAAGGCTGTTGTGACTTGCTTTTCTTGTGGTAAGCCAAGACACAGGGCTACGTTTTTCCGTCAGGGCAAGGCGCCATCACAACAAGGTTCTTCACCTGCTAGTGTTGCAGGGGGAGGACAAAGGTCTCAGTATCAGCAGTAGTAGTAGCAAAGATTTTCGGGTTCTACCGCTCCTCAGGGTCCACTCCGGGACAAGTGAAAGGTAGAAGACGAGTTGGTGATTCTACAAACACCAGAGATGCATCAGCGAAAGTTTATGAGCTAAGGAGTGTTGTAGATCCGAAAGCGCCAGCAACCACAAGTACCATTCATATTAATGGTTTTCCTGTCATAGTTCTTTTCGACGGTGCTACGCATTCTTTTATATCTGATGCTTGCGTAGATAGATTGGCCTTAGTTACCGTAGAAGGTAGACCCTTTCCTTATAGGATTACCCGATGGGGGTAAGATTAGAGGTACACGAGAGGTTCGCGATTGCCCTATTAGATTGGGAGGTCGCGACTGGCCAGCTAACTTCTTCGTCATGTACTTAGTACATGAAGAAATTATTTTGGGCATGGATTGGATGGATCGACATCGAGCAGTTCTAGACATCGGCAAGAGGAAAGTGATGGTAACTACATATGCAGGCCATGTTGAGATCTTCAAAGGATGGGATCTCGAGAAGATTGGTACAGTAGTCATTGCAGTGCGAGCTACGAAACTTATCAGTCAGGGATGCGATGCTTTTTGGTGCTATGTCATGAAAGATAGTACAAGTCCAGCTTTTGAGGAGATTCTAGTAGCTTGCGAGTTTGCTGACGTCTTTGGAGAGCCATCAGGTTTACCTCCACAGAGGAGTGTAGACTTTGGCATTGAGCTAGAGCCCAGCACGAGACCGATCTCTAAGGCTCCTTACCATATAGTGCCTATCGAGATGCTTGAGTTGAAGAAGCATATCGAGGAGTTATCAAAGAAGGGATTCATCCGCCCTAGTGTATCTTCTTGGGGCGCACCAGTACTCTTCGTTAGGAAGAAGGATGGGTCAATGAGGTTATGTATCGACTACCAAGAGCTTAACAAGGTGACGATCAAGAATAAGTATCAATGCCCCGTATCGACAATCTTTTGGATCAATTGCATCGAGCGTCAGTGTTTTCGAGGATCAACTTGAGATCTGGATATCACCAACTATGGGTGAGAGAGCAGGACATAGCCAAGACGGCATTTCGGACCAGATATGAACACTACAAGTTTGTAGTGATGCCATTCGGGCTCACGAATGCACCCGCATTCTTCATGGAGTTGATGAACAGCATCTTCATCGACTTCCTAGACCAGTTTCTAGTTGTCTTCATGGATGACATTCTGGGTCACTCTCGCAGCAAAGAGGAGCTTGCAGGACACTTGAGGATCGTTCTGCATGTCTTGCAGGATAGAGAGTTGTACGCCAAGCTCTCTAAGTGCGGGTTTTGGATATCCAAGGTAGCATTACTTGGTCACATCGTTTCAACTAAAGGGATCAAGGTAAATCTGGCGAAGATCGAGTCAGTAGCTTCTTGGCCGCCTCCTAAGAACGTCAAGGAGGTACTCAGCTTCTTAGGATTGGCGGGCTACTACCGACGTTTTGTTAAGGGCTTTTTTGTTATCGCATGACCGCTCACTTCCTTGCTGAGGAAGTCTACAAGATTCGTATGGTCCGAGCCGTACCTGCAAAGATTTTTGGAGCTGAAGAAGAGGTTGTCCTCTTCTCCTATCCTAGCTCAACCAGAGGGCATTGAGGACTTCGTGATTTACAGCAACGAATCCAAGTTGGCCATGGGATGTGTTTTGATACAGAGGGGTAAGGTGATTGCTTACGTGTCTAGACAGTTGAAGACGTATGAGGAGAATTACCCTACCCACGATATAGAGTTGGTTGTTGTGGTTCATGCTTTGAAGATTTGGAGGCATTATCTGTACGGAGCTACGTGTCATATTTTCACCGATCATAAGAGTCTAAAGTACATATTCACTGAGTGGCAGTTCAATAACCGCCAGTGCAGATGGCTGGAGTTGATCAAGGACATTGATCTTGAGATCTTATACCACCCGAGGAAGGCGAATGTGGTAGCAGATGCCCTCAGCAGGAAGACTCCCCGGGAGATGGTGATCGCTAGGCTGACAGCTCAGCCTCAGTTACAGGGAGACCTTGCGTGGTTAGAGATTGATGTTCACTCCCCGGATTCCGACAGCCAGTTGTCCAACTTGGAGGTAGTACCTGATCTGTTGGCTGAGATCCGACAGAAGCAGGAGAGTTGCCCAACTTTGACTCAGATCCGAGACAGGATGTCTCGAGGAGAGGCACCACAGTTTGTAATAGGTGCTGATGGGATCTTGAGACGCCAGGAGCATGTATGTATGCTTTTGGATCGAGAGTTGAGACTGAGGATCCTTCAGGAGGCTCACTCTTTACCTTACTCAGTGCACCCCGGTGCGAGTAAGATGTATCAAGATATCAGATGCTCTTTTTGGTGGGGAGGTTTGAAGCAAGATGACACGAGATATGTAGCTTATTGTGCTACCTGCCTGCAAGTCAAGATCGAGCATCATCGACTAGCAGGCGAGCTACACCTACTTCCTGCTCCTCAATGGAAGTGGGAGGACATCTCTATGGATTTTGTTACCGGGTTGAGACCGAGTCGTGGTTTTGATGCCATCTAGGTGATAGTAGATCGACTAACAAAGACCGCATGTTTCATTCCGATCAAGGAGACGTGGCCTGTAAGCCGATTAGCAAAGGATTTCACCAGACACATAGTGAGACTTCATGAAGTACCTAGGACTATAGTCTCTGACAGAGACGGATGGTTCACTTCGAGGTTCTGGCAGCAAGTGCATGCCGCTCTAGGTATGAGTCTACAGTTCACGACTGCTTACCATCCCTCAGACCGATGGTCAGTCCGAGCGGACCATCCAGACTCTGGAGGACATGTTGAGAGCCTGCGTGTTAGACTACGGACATGTGTGGCCAGATATGTCGGACCATTCGAGATTCTTGAGCGAGTTGAAGAGGCAACATACAGGCTTGCTTTGCCACCGAGACTCGAGGGTGTTCACCCCTTCTTCCATGTGTCTCAGTTACGGGAGTACATACCGGACCCGAGACACATCAATAGTGATAGGTGATGGAATCACTATCAATTTGGATAGTTTTTAGAGTCTTTTTATTGCATTTGTGTCGGTTTATGCTACTAACTCCTTGGTCCAGAAGAAGAAGACTAAAAGAAGCTAAGGAAGGAGTTATAAGCACTTAGGAGTGAAGATCGTTCACGAAGCAAAGCTTTTGTTGCCTCACCGTCCCAGCGGAGCCTTGACACCGCCCCTGCGGGTGACGCCTTACTCCAGAGCGCTCCCTGCGCCTTCGCTAGTGCCAGCCATGAAGTGTGTCACCGCCACGGCGCCACTCCTTGGCGCCCCTGCGGTGACTTGCCCTGAAGAAACGAAGACCAGCACCCCTGCGCCTTCCACTGCGCCTCTTCCTGCGCCTCAACCTGGGAGCTGGAAGATGAAGAGGTTGTGTCACCGCCCCTGCGTTGACATAGGGACGCCCTGACGGCTTGGCATCAGAAACGGCAGGAAGTTGAAAGGTCAGACGTTTGAAGAGCATTGAAGATCCACCCCTGCGGAATTGCCTAGCCGCCCCTGCTGTCATGAAGAAGATCAAGCGTTTTTGCCTTCACCACCCCTGCGGAGCTGAAGGCCACCCCTGCGGTTTAACGTCAGAAGCTTTACTCCGGCTGTTTACACCACCTTTATGGCATTAAAGGTGGTTGTTTTGAGCCGGCCATTTACTCCTATTTAGTGTCTTTTGTAGTATAAATAGTTCTTGGTTGATTGCTAGAATCACCCAACTTGTTAGCCAACAAATTATCCATTTTTCCCATTTAGATTATCTTGTTACCTTTGTAATGAGTTGTTAACTCCCTTGCTAAATTGTGTTGGTTTGAAGCTGGGTTGTTACTTTGGTTATAAGTAACAACGAGCAAGAGGCTGACCGTACACTTCGTCAACTTACGCATCCACCTTGGCTCAAAACCCCCTTGCGGTCACTATACCGGCATTAGGGGAAGGAGTCAATTTTGAGCTCAAGCCAGGTCTCATTCACTCGCTTCAATCATTCCATGGGCTAAGCGGTGAAGACCCCATCAAACACCTTGGGAAGTTCCATACCGTGTGTATGAGCATGAAGCCGGCCAACATTACCGAAGAGCAAATCAAGATGAGGGCATTCGGCTTCACACCCAAAGATTCCGCAGATGATTGGTATTACCACCTTCCATCCGGGAGCATTGACACTTGGGAGAACCTTCACAAGGCGTTTTTGGAGAAATACTTCCCAGCCAAGAAGGCAAACAGCTTGAAGAAAGCTATAAGCAACATCGAGCAAGAGGCGAACAAAACTCTCTATGAGTACTTCGAAAGGTTTGCACGCCTCCGATCCAGCTGTCCTTTCCACGGATATTCAACTCAAGATCTAGTCTTGTACTTGTACAATGGCTTGCTAGACAATGAAAGGAGGATCGTCGATGCGGCTTGCGGAGGTAATATTCTTAACTCTACTCCTGACCTTGCTTTGGAAAAGATACAGGAACTAGCAAAAGGAACTCGGAACTTTGGAAGGACCCCGTCCAAGAAAGGAGTTCATGTTGTGAATACCGGGAAGAGTGAGATCTCCACTGAGCTTGCGGAGCTGAAGGAAATGGTGAAGAGGCTAACACTTATGGGAACCCCACAGCAGCTCAAAGCTTGTGGAGTATGTGCTAACCCATATCATCCAACGGACATGTGTTCATAAGTCCAGGATGACGATGCTGAGGTGAACGCAATGGTTTATGGACAACCACAGCAGCAAAGGCCTAGGAACGATCCCTATGCGTAGAATTTCATGCCAAACTTGCGTGACCAACAGAACTTTCGTTGGAGGGATCAACAAAACCAACAACAGCAGCCCCGTCAAGGTAAGTATCAATCAACTGAAGATATGCTACAGGTTTTGACTAAACACTTTGCTACTCATGTCCAAACAACAGAATCCAACATCAAGAACCTTGAAAAACAGGTTGGTCAAATGGCGGAAGCCATTTCAAGGACCGAATTAAGACTTTCCGGAGGATTGCCTTCCCAGACGTTTATAAACCCCAAGGAGAATGTTAGTGCCCTAACATTAAGGAGTGGGAAGCAAATCCAACAAAAACCAGCAAAAGAATCACAAAGCAAACCTTTTGTCGATTTTACCGCACCCACAACCGCCCCTGCGGCTGCAACTGCGCCCAGCACAGAGCAGACATCGCCCCTGCAGCTGGATGTCCCCGCCCCTGCGGTGACAACCCCTGAACCGCCCCTGCGCACACAAGCTGACGCCCCTGCGGAAAACACAACAGAGGGTTCTGCTAAGAAGGATTCTTACATCCGGCCTAACTTTCCGCCACTGTACTCTGAGAAACCACCAGCTTCTTTTCCTGAGGCTCTGAAGGAGAGAAGAATCATTGAGGACAAAGACCTCTTTGAGACTTTCTCCAAATGCGAGGTAAACATTCCCCTCCTTAAGTTGGTGAAAAGTATTCCTAAGTATACTCGTTTTTTGAAGGAACTTTGCACTATCAAGAGGAATCAGAGGCTGAAGGGGAAACAAAAAGTGCAAGTAAGTGAGCATGTGTCGGTTGTTTTCCAACGGATAATGCCCAAGAAGTGCAGCGATCCGGGCATGGTAAGCATTCCTTATGTTATAGGGGAAACCAGCTTTGACAAAGAAATGCTTGATCTTGGTGCTTCTATCAATATTTTACCATATTCAATTTACAAATCACTTGGCTTTGGGCCATTAATGGAAACTAGGATTGTAGTACATCTTACTGATAGATCTAATGTGTACCCGAAAGGGATAATTGAAGATGTGTTAGTAATGGTAGACAACCTAATATTTCCTGCTGATTTCTTTGTAATGGATATGGAAAATGATTCACATGTTGCGCCCATTCTGTTAGGTAGGCCATTTATGATGGAGAAGTCACAAGTTAGATTTCAAACAAAGACTAAGGGATATAAAGAGAAGTCACAAGTTAGCTTTCAAACAAAGACTAAGGGATATAAAGAGAAGATTAAAACCGTTAAACTAATCTTTATAATTGTGTTTCTTTTCCTTCAAGCAATTACAACCCGTTATTACTTAAAGGTTACTACTAGACTTCCTTCAAGCAATTACAACCCGTTATTACTTAAAGGTTACTACTAGACTAAAGACCCGAACCTGGAATCTATTAATCCTAGTTGTTTGCATGCACTTAGAACCTAAGGTGATCAATCTTAAGTAATAATGAAAACATGCAACTTAGATAATTGAAGCTCAAGAACTTACAACCAAAGTAATAATGCAGCCTCAAATCAACCCAATGTAGCAAGGAAACTTAGAAGCTCATTACAAAGGAAGCAAGAGAGAATAAAAGTGGGAAATGATGGATGATTCTAGCAATCAACCATGGTCTATTTATACTACAAATGGCACTAAATGGGAGTAAATGGTCGGCCCAAAATAGACACCTTTAATGCCATAAAGGTGGTGTAAATAGCCGGAGTAAAGCCTTTGTCGCTGAACTGCAGGGGCGGCCTTCAGATCCGCAGGGGCGGTTCAAGCGAAAACGTTTGATCTTCTTCGTGGCCGCAGGGGCGGCCTGGTAGTTCCGCAGGGGCGGATCATTGATGATCTTCAAATGCTTGACTCTTCAACTTTTTGTCGCTTCAAATGCCAAGCCGCAGGGGCGGCCTAGTGTCAACGCAGGGGCGGTGACACTGACTCTTCACCTTCATAGCTCCACAGGGTGAGACGCAGGTAGAGGCGCAGGGGCGCCGGTCTTCGCTTCTTTAGGATAAGTCACCTTAGGGGCGCCAGGGACTGGCGCAGGGGCAGTGACAGTCTTCATTCCTGGCGCTGGCGAAGGCGCAGGCTGCGCTCCGGAACATGGTGTCACCCGTAGGGGCGGTGACACTGCTCCGCAAGGGCGGTGAGGCAACAGAAGCTTTGCTTCGTGCATGGTCTTCAACTCCCAAGTGCTAAAACTCCTCTTTTATCTTCTTTTAGTCTTCTTCTTCAAGATCAAGGAGTTAGTAGCATAAACCGACACTAATGTGATAAAAAAAAGACTCTAAAAACTAACCTAAATGATAGTGATTCCATCACCTATCAAACTCCCCCATACTTAGACATTTTACTCGTCCCGAGTAAAACATATGACAGCAATTTTTAGACTCAAAGGCCTCAGGAAGTATAGGTAAGAGGCATAGACAACGGAAAAAGAAAAGCCAAGAAAGAAAGAAGGAAAAAGAGAGAAAATGTGAGAAAAGGTGAGAAAACTACCATCCTTATTGCTCCAAGAGTGACCTACCCGGATAACCTCATTATGACTCCCCTTCTTATGCCGCCAAATGCCGGAAAGGGAACCTACACTTGGTGCCGCTCATTTTGCCAAGGTGCCCTTTCGGGTTTTTACCTTGCCACTCTTCTTCTTTTCTTTGATGATCTCACTTGGAACTCACATCCCTCAAGTTCAATTTTGCACCAACCCAAGGTTGGTCGGACTACCTTCTTTTTGCCTAAACCGCCCTTTCGGGTTTTCGGTTTATCCAAGGATTTTCATGACCTTTTTTTCATTTTCTTTGGCTTTTTTTTTTACTGAATAACAAACTGAATTTTAAACTACAAAAACTCAATGCAACATACTCAAAACAAACTATACATGCAAAGATAATTCCCTCCCCCATACTTAAAACACACTTTGCTCTCAAAGTGGAAACTGAAAGCAAAGACAAATGTGGGAAAGGGAGAATAGATGGTACCACTAATGGGATGGTCCAGCCGGACCATCCGGACCCTCCTCCGGTGGGTACGGAAAGTGGCTGAAAAAGTGCTCCTGTCGGTGGTAGAGCGTGCCGATACGGTCCTGCTAAGCATCCATCCGTCGGCCAAAGGAGGTCTCAAAGCCGGCTTGCCAAGCCAACTGCTGAGCCTCGAGCTGCTGCTACTGAGCCACCTGCCACGCATCCAGCCTCTGGTCAAAGACGGAGGTCATGGAGGAGGCGAAGCTCGTCTGCCAGCTTTGTTGTTGCTCAAGCATGGTCCGCCGGTACTCGGTCTACCATGCCTGATGCTGGGTGGTCAATGCCGCCATCTGAGCCTGAAGGCTCGCAAGTGCCGGATCATCATCTGGTGCCGCAGTAGGCATCTCCTCGTCCTCCGGTATGGGCATATGCTGCTCATAATCAGTTGGCTGAAGCTCGCAGCGTGCCTCTCAACAATGGCCCTCTGAGGCCTCCTTGGCACGAAAGGATCAGTCGGGATTAAAAGCTCAGAGAGCTCGTCTCCAAGTGGAAGTGGCCGGGAAAGATATGTGACGTGGCTCCCATCTGCAAATGAGAGCCAAAATAGGTTGTCCACATCCCTCTTGAGGAGCTTGCCCCTCCTCAGCATACCCCCCGTGTAGAGAGACGCCTCCAACCCGTCTTCTAGGCCGGAAAGATCCATAACTTGGGAGGCGATCAAGGAGATCACCCCACCGCCAACAATGTCCCTTGGCTCGTTCTTCCTAATCCGCTTCAAAGCTGTAAGGAAGAGGTACGGCCAATCCATCACCTTTTTGCTCATCGGGAGGCAAGAATAGAGCAGTGGAAGGTCCTTGAGGGCGACCTTGTTCTCCTCCTTGTGTCCACAGAAGACACTCATGATGATCTTTGACAGGAGCCTCAAGCAAGGGTGAGTGAGTTTGCTGGAGTACTCACCCCCGACATGAAACTCGGATCATGTGGCAGCCTACCAAAACTCGCATAGGTCCGGTGTCGGGACTGTCTCCACCATTTCTCTGAGGGGTTGAGAGTCACTACAAAGGCCGTCTGCATCTGGAGGTAATCAACGGTGTACTTCTTCTTGTTGAACTTGAAGTTAAGTCCAACACACATGTGATCCTCCTTCTCCATGGTGAAGGTGGTTATGAACTGGTGGCTGAGCTTGGGATACGTTGGAGCACTCCTCTGTAGAAAGTCTCCGAGCCCAGCATTGTTAAGGAACGACTGCATGCTCTCCAACATGCTCCTCCAAGGTAGGAACGTGCAAAAACCAAGTTCCATACATAACCCGATCTTGCACAATCTTATACCGCTCTTTCTCAGCCTCCGACATCTTGGACTTCCTTTGTGGTTCTATTCTTGCAGTTAATTAATTAAAGGAATTAGCAACTTTCAAAAATAGAGAAAGAAGACGAACCCTCTGTTGTATTTTCCGCAGGGGCGGTGAGGTGCAGGTGCGGCAGCTTGCAGGCGCAGGGGCGGGAGAAGTGCAGACGGCGATTTTGGACAGCTACGAAGGTGGTTGCTCTTGGGGGTGCTCCGGTGGCTTCTTGCTGGTGGAGACGATGCCGGAGGTGCTCAGAGTGGATGGAAGAGAGTGTGTGAGAGTGGAGCGTTTTGGAGGGTTAAGGAATGTGAATGGTGTTGGTGGTGAAAGCTGGTGGCGCAGGGGCGTGGTGAGGTCGTCGTCTGGGCTGTCGGAGGTGACGCAGAGGCGTGAGCAGAGGGTGGTGTGTGAGAGTTTGATGAGAGCGCAGGGGCGTGAGCTTTAAGAGAGGTAAGGTGCGAAGAAGAGTTGTGGTTGGTGATGGGAGAGAGTGAGTGGGCGGGGTAGGTGTAGGGTATTTTGGGTTTTCTTATTTTTTTCTTTTTTGCCTAAAACTGCAGGGGCGGTGACAATGAAGAGGAAGGCGTAGGCTCAGCGCCGGGGGCGGTGTTGAGGATGCGTGTCAAGGGTGGCCGCCGCAAGGGCGGGGCTTGTCACCGCAGGGACGGGCACCTGTTTGTTGCAAGCGCAGGCCCAGCGCCAGGGGCGGCGCTGGGCAGGGGTGTCACCGCAGGGGCGGGGACACTAAGCCCCAGGGGCGGTTTTCTTGATAGAGGCTCATCTTCTTATTCCTTCGGGTTGCCTCCCGAATAGCGCCTTTGTTTTACGTCGTTGGCTCGACGTAAGGGTTCTACCTCTCTGATTGTGTCTCCTCCAGCACCACCTTGGGGTTTATAACAGTCTGTGAAGGCAATCCTCCGGAAAATCTAGTTTCGATCCTTGTTATGGCTTCCGTCATTTCCCCAACCTGTTTTTCAAGGTTCTTGATGCTGGATTCTGTTGTTTGGACATGAGTAGCAAAATGTTTAGTCAATACCTGCAACATATCCTCAGTTGATTGATACTTACCTTATTGGGGCTGTTGTTGCTGGTTTTGTTGATCCCTCCAACGATAATTCAATTGGTCACGCCAGTTTGGCATGAAGTTCTGTGCATAAGGATCGTTCCTAGGCCTTTGTTGTTGTGGCTGTCCATAACCTACTGCATTCACCTCTGCATCGTCATCTTGTACTTGGGGATATGGGTCAGCACATACTCCACATGCCTTCAGCTGTTGTGGGGTTCCCATAAGTGTTGATCTCTTCACCATTTCCTTCAGTTCCGCAAGCTCATTGGAGATCTCACTCTTCCCGGAATTAACAGCATGAACACCTCTCTTGGAAGAAGTCCTTCCAAAGTTCCGGATTTCTTCCGCTAGTTCCTGTATTTTTTCAAGAGCAAGGTCAGGGGTAGAGTTAAGAATGTTACCTCCACAAGCCGCATCGACGATCCTCCTTTCGGTGTCAAGCAAGCCATTGTACAAGTACAAGACTAGATCTTGAGTTGAATAGCCATGGAAAGGACAGCTGGATCGGAGGCGTGCAAACCGCTCAAAGTACTCATAAAGAGTCTCGTCCGCCTCTGCTCGATACTGCTTATAGCTTTTTTCAAGCTATTAGCCTTCTTGGGTGGGAAGTATTTCTCCAAAAACGTCTTGTGGAGATTTCTCCCAAGTATCGATGCTCCCGGATGGAAGGTGGTAATACCAATCATCCACTGCATCTTTGAGTGTGAAGAGGAATGCCCTCATCTTGATTTGCTCTTCGGTAATGTTGGTCGGCTTCATGCTCATACACACGGTATGGAACTTCCCAAGGTGTTTGATGGGGTCTTCACCACTTAACCCATGGAAAGATGGGAGCAAGTGAATGAGACCCGGCTTGAGCTCGAAGTTTAATCCTTCCCCTAGTGCGGGTATAGTAACCGCAAGAGGGTGTTGAGCCAAAGTTGGCTAAGTGAGGTGACGAAGGGTACGATCAGCCATTTCTTGTTGGAGTTGTTGTTGTCTACGTCGCCGGTTGTGTGTCCTCTCAATTTCTGGATCAAAGGGAACAAAGCCGGAGTTAGTAGCACGGGTTTGGACCATAAAAATGGTCCAAACCAATAATCAATAATAATAAAATAAAAATAACTAAACTCCCCGGCAACGGCACCAAAATTTGACTGAGATGTTTTCCTAAGGTCGTTTGTATCCTGTCAAAATATTTTCCAAACTCAATACTAAAGCAAGTATAGTGATTAAGTAAGGGTCGAACCCAAGAGAGTTTGTGTTATTTTATTAAATTCAATTATTGATTATAGGACAAAGTGACAAAAAGGGGGGTTTTGGAATGAATTAATTGATGCACACAAAACTTAGAAAGCAATTTGAAAGAGATTGATAAGATGATGGTGAGTGAATCTACACTAGGTTGATTCTTAGCATGTGATTACTACATTGGTGAGTTCCTTTTACAAGTTTCAAGTAATGTTCCCGTCTTGATCATATGTATGTGTTGAGTCAACCGGCATCAACACAACTTAACAAGTTAGTGTTCCGTAAACCTACAAGAACAAGTCACAAGTTAACTTTCAAACAAAGACTAAGGGATATAAAGAGAAGATTAAAACCGTTAAACTAATCTTTATAATTGTGTTTTTTTTTTCCTTCAAGCAATTACAACCCGTTATTACTTAAAGGTTACTACTAGACTGATGACCCGAATCCATAATCTATTTATCCTAGTTGTTTGCATGCACTTAGAACCTAAGGTGATCAATCTTAAGTAATAATGAAAACATGCAACTTAGATAATTGAAGCTCAAGAAAACAAAACATTACTGAATAAAACTTATATTAAAAGGAACTTACAAACAAAGTAATAATGCAGCCTCAAATCAACCCAATGTAGCAAGGAAACTTAGAAGTTCATTACAAAGGAAGCAAGAGAGAATAAAAGTGGGAATTGATGGATGATTCTAGCAATCAACCATGGTCTATTTATACTACAAATGGCACTAAATGGGAGGAAATGGCCGGCCCAAAACAGCCACCTTTAATCCCATAAAGGTGGTGTAAACAGCCGGAGTAAAGCCTTTGTCGTTGAACCGCAGGGGCGGCCTTCAGATCTGCAGGGGCGGTTCAGGCGAAAATGTTTGATCTTCTTCGTGGCCGCAGGGACGGCCTGGCAGTTCCGCAGGGGCGGATCATTGATGATCTTCAAACGCCTAACTCTTCAACTTTCTGTCGCTTCAGGTTCCAAGCCGCAGGGGCGGCCCAGTGTCAACGCAGAGGCGGTGGCACTGACTCTTCAGTTTCACATCTCCACAGGGTGAGACGCAGGTAGAGGCGCAGGGGCACCGGTCTTCGCTTCTTTAGGATAAGTCACCGCAGGGGCACTAGGGAGTGGCGCAGGGGCGGCGACAGTCTTCGTTCCTAGCGCTGGCGAACGCGCAGGCTGCGCTCCGGAACATGGTGTCAACCGCAGGGGCGGTGACACAGCTCCGCGGGGGCGATGTGGCAACAGAAGCTTTGCTTCGTGCATGGTCTTCAACTCCCAAGTGCTAAAACTCCTCTTTTATCTTCTTTTAGTCTTCTTCTTTAGGATCAAGGAGTTAGTAGCATAAACCGACACTAATGTGATAAAAAAAAGACTCTAAAAACTAACTTAAATGATAGTGATTCCATCACCTATCAAAGTCCCAACTGAGAAAGGAAAAGATAAAGAGAAGGAGAAGGAAGATATCTATGTTCCTCCTCCAGCTTAAAAACCTCCTTTACCATTCCCGCAATCTAGAGCAAGAGCGCGTCTAGATAAACAATTCGGTAAGTTCATTGAACTCATGAGCAAACTGCATATTAATATACCTTTCATTGGTACAATTGTAGGTATGCCCGCTTATGGGAAGTTCTTGAAAGAGCTCCTCTCTAACAAGAGGAAGTTAGAAGACTTTGGAGAAGTCAAGATGAGTTTGGAATCCTCGGAGCTTATCAAAAAAGACTGAAAAGATCCCCCCAAATCTAAGAAATCCAAGGTCATTTTGCATTCCAATTGGAGTAGGAGAAGTCACATGTGACGCCCTTAGTGACTTGGGAGCAAGCGTAAGCATCATCCCGCTTGCTTTGTGTAGGAAGATCGGTTTAGGTGAACCTAAACCGGTGAAGATGACGTTATACATGGCGGATCAATCCATAACTCTTCACGTCGGTATCATTGAAGACGTCCCAGTCAAGCTCGGTAAGTTTTACATTCCAATTGATTTTGTTGTGCTTGGCATTCCTGCAGATTGCCCGGTTCCGATCATACTCGGAAGACCGTTTCTTGCAACATCCGGTTGTATGGTGGATTGCAAGAATGCTAGACTAGCCTTCGACATAGGAGAAGAGAAGGTTGAGTTTGTTCTCTCAACTTTGGTGAAAGAGCCAGCTCTTGGAGGTGACATGTTCAATATCCATGACAAAGAAGCGTCTAGAGAAGAAGTGAGCTCGATTCTATTCAAAGATCCATTGTAAAAGGTCATAACCATGAGCATCATGGAAAAGTGAGAAGAAGAGGATTGCAATGATGAGATTGAATCCTTGGAAGAGCTAAAGGAAGTGCAAGACGAAGAGTTTGAAAAACTCTACGATGGCTCAAAAAAACGTGAGAAACCACGGTTAGTCGTGCTATTCCACGGCCGTGGTTTCACCCAAGATGACTGTAACCAACTATTTTGAGAGAAACAGTAAGTTACACGGCCAAAACCACGACTGTGGAAATCATAATGGTGCCGTAATTGAGTTCCACGTCCTAAACCACGGCCATGGAAGTAATAGTGGTGCCGTAATTTTGGGAAATTCTGAGAACAATTTTGTTCTTTCCACAAATGCTCTTGAGTCTTCTTCAATCACTCCTACACCCTTAGAGACTTCTAAGGAAGCATCGGACACATCTCAAGACTCATCAAAGGCATCAATAGCTATAGAATTGAAGCCACTTCCCACACATCTTCGGTATGCATTTCTTGGAACTAATTCTACTTTTCCCGTAATTGTTTGTTCCGAATTAAGTGAAGATGAACATGAGAAACTAATGGTTGTTCTAAGAAAGCATAAGAAAGCCTTAGGTTATACCATAGAGGATCTTGTAGGAATTAAACCATCATTATGCATGCACAAGATTCTAATGGAGGAAGATTTTAACCCTTCACGATAACCTCAAAGATGGTTAAATCCGATCATGAAGGAGGTTGTCAAGAAGGAAATTCTTAAGTTACTTGACGCAAGTATCATCTATCCTATCTCCGATAGCAAGTGGGTGAGCCCCGTTCAAGTTGTCCCGAAGAAAGGAGGAATGACGGTTATCACCAATAAAAAAATGAGCTCATTCCTACAAGAACCGTGACGGGATGGAGAGTGTGCATTGATTACCGCAAGCTGAACAATGCAACTAGGAAGGATCACTTCCCGCTACTATTCATTGATCAAATACTTGAGAGGTTAGCACAACACTCCTATTTTTGCTATCTTGACGTTTATAGTGGTTTCTTCCAGATTCCGATCCATCCGGACGATCAAGAGAAGACCACATTCACGTGCTCGTGGGGGACGTTTGCCTATAGAAGGATGCCATTCGGGCTTTGCAACGCCCCAGCCACCTTTCAAAGGTGCATGATGGCCATCTTCTCGGAGTACATTGAGGAAATAATGGAGGTTTTTATGGACGATTTTTCTGTTTATGGTTCCTCATTCGATAATTGTCTTTCTAACCTCTCTCTTGTATTGCAAAGGTGTGAAGTCACTAACCTAGTTCTTAATTGGGAGAAGTGTCAATTCATGGTTAAGGAATGCATTGTGTTAGGACACTTAATCTCTAGTAGAGGGATTGAGGTAGACAAGGCTAACATAGAGACCATAGAGAAACTTCCTCCTCCATCTTCGGTGAAGGGGATAAGAAGTTTTCTAGGACATATTGGATTTTATAGACGTTTTATCAAAGACTTTTCTAAGATTTCAAAACCGCTAACCAATCTTTTGATGAAGAATGTAGTTTTTGATTTTTCGCAGGATTGTTTAGATGCTTTCTATAAGATCCGGGAAGCTCTCATCTCAGCCCCGATCATCCAACCTCCGGATTGGAATCTCCCGTTCGAGGTTATGTGTGATGCAAGTGACGTAGCTATTGGAGCGGTGCTGGGGCAAAAGAAAGAAGGCCGAACCCATGCTATCTATTATGCTAGCAAGACGCTAGATGAAGCGCAGCTCAACTACGCCACAACTAAGAAAGAATTCTTAGCTATTGTATACGCCTTTGAAAAGTTTTGTTCTTATCTTGTAGGTACAAAGGCGATTATATACACGGATCATTCGGCAATCCAGTATTTACTTGCCAAGAAGGATACGAAACCAAGGCTGATTAGATGGATTCTTCTCCTACAAGAATTCGATCTAGAGATCCGTGACAAGAAAGGCTCAGAAAATTCTGTTGCGGATCATTTGAGTCGTCTACCACACATTGAAGACGACGATCTACCCATAGATGAATCCTTTCCGGATGAGCACTTACACGTCATAGAGGAGTGCAACGACAAGATATCGAGAGGTAACGAACCTTGGTTTGCTGATTTTATAAATTACTTGATTTGTCAGGAAATACCTCCCGGATTATCCTACGCACAAAGAAGAAGTTCTTTAGGGATGTCCGGCAATACTTTTGGAATGAACCTCTACTCTTCAAGAGGTCCCGACGGCATCATTAGGAGATATGTGCCGGAAGACGAAATGCAAAGCGTCATTCGTCATTGTCATTCACTACCTTGTGGAGGACACGCTAGTTCCAATAAAACTAGCGCTAAGATATTGCAATCTGGATTCTTTTGGCCTACTTTATTTAAGGATGTGCAAACCTTTGTTTCTTGTTGCGATTCTTGTCAAAGAACAGGAAACATCTCTAGGAGAAACGAGATGCCCCTCAACAACATTCAGGAGGTGAAAATCTTTGACGTTTGGAGAGTCGACTTCATGGGACCTTTCCCATCATCTTGTGGAAACCAATACATACTTCTAGTTCTAGATTATGTTTCGAGATGGGTTAAAGCTATTGCCTCTCCAACTAATGATGCCATGGTTGTTGTTAAGTTCTTTAATAGAACTATTTTCCCAAGGTTTGGGACACCACGGACCATCATTAGTGACGGAGGTTCACACTTCATTGCCCGACGATTCGAAGCTCTACTAGTTAAGTATGGGGTGACTCACAAGATCGCCACTCCCTACCATCCACAAACAAGTGGACAAGTGGAGATTTTGAATAGAGAGATCAAGGGCATCCTTGAGAAGACGGTCTTAAAGACAAGGAAAGATTGGTCTTTAAAATTGGATGATGCATTAGGACTGCATACAAGACTCTCATAGGTACAACACCATACAACCTTGTGTATGGAAAGTCTTGTCATCTCCCGGTTGAGCTAGAACATAAGGCATACTGGGTTGTAAAGTGGTTGAACTTCGGCATGAAGGAAGCGGGCGAGAAGCGCCTCTTGGACCTTAACGAGCTTGAAGAACTCCGCTTGAACGCCTATGAAAACGCCAAGATTTACAAAGAAAGGGTGAAGCGTTGGCATGATATGCATACCATTCCAAAGGATCTCAAAGAAGGAGATCATGTTCTCCTTTTCAATTCGAGACTTCGTCTCTTTCCAGGTATGCTTAAATTCGTTGGACTGGACCTTATCTAATCAAACATGTTTTCCCCATGGCACAGTTGAAGTATGGGGTGAAAAGAGCAAAAGTTGTAAGGTGAATGGCAACGCCTTAAGAAGTATTCACCGGAGCTCCCGGTTGAGGAAATCGCTCCGATTGTCCTCGAATAAACACAGGAACGGTCTAGCTACGGACCCAAAACAAGCGCTTCTTGGGAGGCAACCCAAGGTATTGCACTTACGTTTTTGTTTTTCCTTCTTAGACTAGTTTAGTTTAGTTGTTTTTGTTTTGTTTTCCCCTCGATACCTCCCGGTATGTTATGTTTTTGGATGTAGGAATAAGGAATGGGCAAGGGAAAGAAGCAAAAGTTGGAAGGAATTGACGAAACTTGGATTTTGGCATACAACAGAGAGTTTCACGCCCTAAACCACGGTAGTGGAAGTAGCAGGTGGCCGTAATTCTTCAAAATCGGACACAAATCAGCAAAACCACGGGTTCCGTATATTTCCACGGCCGTGGAATGCCCCGAGTGACCGTGATTTTCAAAACTTTTACGGCCACTATATAAACCACCTTCCTTCACAAAAACACAACAAAATCCCATTTTCACGCCCAGAATCGCCGACAACCTTCCTCAACCCGTAATTCTTCGTTCAAAGTCCGATTCGTTCAATTCTTGAGCCTAAAGTGGAGCATTTTCAACCATCTACACGATCCAAGCAACAAACTAAGCGAACAATTCACGCTGGAGAAGGAATTTGGATTTGAAAGATCAAAACCCTAGGTTTTTCTCCCTATTCTCTACTTTGTCAATTTGGTTCAATTTCTTCGCAAGAATTTAGGAGAACTGAATGAAATTGGAATTGGAATTAGTCTAGGACAGTGATTGCTGAGTTTGGTGTGAAATTGTTGTGATTTGAGAAAAACAGACCAAAACCACGGTCTCTGTACGTTCCACGACCGTGGTTTACCAAGAACATACCGTGATTTTCTCTAATGCTGAGAAATATGATTAGAAGGAAATCCAGTAAGAACAAGAAGAGAAAGGATGATAGTTCCTCCTCTTCCCAACCCCCTCCTAGCCTAACACCATCACCACCACCTCTTAGGATCCCTATTATCCATGACGATTACCTAGGATCCTTAGAAAGGATTGAGAAGAGGGCAATCATAGGACCTCGATACCTAGTCCTTGAGGAGCTTGAGCTGCTCAATGTTGTGAACGACTTGACATGGCTCTTGGATAGAGCCGTATTGATCATCTTCTCCGCTATTAGAGAGGATGCCTATGAGGAGATAACAAGGGAGTTTGTGATTTCCTTTGAGCATAGCCATGTAAACTGAACGGTCTCCTTTAGGCTAATGGAGAAAAACTATGAGTTCTCCATCATTCAGTTTGGAGCCTTCTTTGGGTTCCATGAGAGCTTCAATGGTAGGTTTTCTAGTGGAGTGTATGCTAAGGATTTTTGGGAGGACATTGCAATGATATATGCTAGTGAGGATCGTTGGAAACCGTCCGACACCAAGGCTAAGCTCATCTACCACTTAGCCTTGAAGATAGCTCATAGGGTCCTTTCGGAGTGTCTTTTCCCTAGGACCGAGACCCCACAAAAGATTAAAACCGATGAGCTCTTCCTCTTTTATTGTATGCTTACCGGTAGACCCGCCGATTGTGCCACCCTCCTTGCCTCCACCATGAGTAAATTGAAGAACAAGAAAGCCGGGAACATTGGTTTTGGGGGTATGGTGACTCATATAGCCAACCAATTTGGGATAGACTACTCCGTTTGTACTAGGATAGCGGCGAGACCTTTGGGTCTCAACGGGCTAATGACTAGAGGCATTATCTTTCCCCGCCACCAAGCTCCACCTACCGCAGCCATGTCATGGGAGAAGAGAGGTGGTAGAGGTATCCCTTGGCTTCCCGAGTACTCCATCATGCAGGGCCGCCACAATTGGAAGGCAACCTTTGCGGCCATGCATGCCAATAGACTTGTAGCTCCTCCGTATGTGCCGGATGATATCCCAGCTGGGGATGATGATGAGGAGATAGGAGGATGTGATGACCATGATATAGGAGGTGATGAGCATACCTTTGGTACATTCCCGGATCAGCCGGCCGATTTCCCGGAGCCACCTAGACGTTCTCCCCGTCCTTCTAGACCTTCCAAATCCTCTTCTTCACGCAGGGCTAGCGTGAGTGAGAGACCGACTTGGATGGAGACTCCTCCCGCTTGGTATGGAGAGCAGCCATCATGGATGGGAGCTCCTCCTCCATGGTATGAGCATGCACCGGTGGCACCGACTCCTCCTCCTCAAGACGCACCTGCATGGTATGGCCAGCCACCGGATTGGTACTCACAGCTTCCGGGATGGGATACCGATCTTTCGAGGAGAGTGGGAGATCTAGAGATCTGACAGGAGACGCATGACGCACGGAGCCAGGAGAACAATCGCATCTTGAGGGATGTCTACCGCCAGCAGTTTGGGCGGCCTTTTAGCTCGGATTACTTTCAATATCCACCACCGACTCCTCCACAGTGATGATATTGATTGACCGCCGGTTTGAGCCACCACACCGCCATTAGTGAATTCCTTTTGCTTTTCTTTTCTTTTCTTTATTTCTTTTGAATATTAAGGACAATGTATGTTTCAAGTATGGGGTGGGGTGTGACTATCGTTTGTAATAACTCTACTCACTTTGCTTTGCATGACTATGAACACTTGCATGTTTCCTTTCATTGTCACACGTTTCATTGTTGCATTGCATGAAAAAGGCTTTGAAAAACCCATAAAAATTTGAAAAATTTGAAAAGATGTTGTGCTTCTAAGATTAGAGATGAATCTATGATGAAAACCACTTGCGGAATGAGTTTTTGATGACAATTGTATGCTTGAATTGAATTATGAATTGTGAAGAGATTGGGTATGTTGTTTATCCTTTCTTGCAAGTTTCATAATGTGAAGGTTTTTATCTAAATCATATTGAGAAACAAAGGTTGAAATCACAATTTAAGTTCTTATACTTCTTTATGAAATGATTAAGGCACCTCGATTTTCTTACTTCTTTCTTTGATCATCTAGCCCCTCAATGAAAATATTTGCCTCCTTTACCTATCCGGGATTTAGGAAGAGTTAATTTTGGCATGTTTGATGTGGGAGGGCCATGAAAGCAATTGTTTTCAAAGTGTAGGAAAATTCTAGGTTTGGGGAAGTCAATCATGACGATGAGTAACTCGGCACCCGTTATCTAGAGCTCATGGCCTTCCAACACTAGAGGAGCATCAGCTGGATGCTTTAATCTCTAGAATCCGCATTTTCTTTACCTGGTTATTACATCATCTTTGATATCTTTGCTTTGTTGCTTGTTTTTGATTGACAACCTGAATTACCGATCTTTGTTTCACCATAATCCTTGTGTTCGACCTTGTAGTATTTGCTGTTATTACAATTGATCCGTGCACTGTGGGTTCGCATATTGTTTCAGGCTTATATTTTAGGTTATAAATTTAAAGCTATATCGTTCACCATACACACACGTCTGAGAGCGAACAAGCTACGTGGCAAATCTTCACAGACCATAAGAGTTTGAAGTATATATTCACTCAACGGGAGTTGAATAACCGTTAGAGCAGATGGTTGGAGTTGATCAAGGACTTTGATCAAGATATTTTATACCACCCGGAGAAGGTGAACGTGTTTGTCGATGCCCTTAGTAAGAAGAGTCCCCGGGAGATGGAAATTGCTCGGCTGACAGCTCAACCTCGAGAGTTGGCGTGGCTAGATACGGATATCCACTTTCCGGATTCCGAAAGTCATCTGTCTCTTTTGGAGATGTTACCTGATCTGTTGGGAGAAATCCGACAAAAGCAAGAGAGTTGCCCGACTTTGACACGGATCCGAGATAGGATGTCTTGAGGAGAGGCACCACAGTTTATCGTCGGTGCTGATGGAGTTTTGAGACGCCAGGAGTGCGTATGAGTACCATCTGATCGAGAGCTAAGACAGCGGATCTTTCAAGAGGCTCACACTATACCTTACTCAGTGCATCCCAGTGCGAGTAAGATGTATCATGACATCAAACATTCTTTCTGGTGGGGAGGGCTGAAGCCAGATGTGGCGAGATATGTAGTTAGTGCGACTAGTCAACAGGTCAAGATTGAGCATCACCGGTCAGGTAAAGAGCTACACCCACTTCCTATTTCCCAATGTAAATGGGAAGACGTATCTATGGATTTTGTTTCCGGTTTGAGGCAGTGTTGGAATTTTGACGCCATCTGTGTCATAGTAGATCGACTAACTAAGACCGCACGTTTCATCCATATCAATGAAACGAGGCCGGTAAGTCGATTGGCCGAGGAGTTCACCAGATAAATAGTGCTACTTCACGGGGTACCTAGGACTATAGTCTTTGACAGAGACGGATGGTTCACTTCGAGGTTTTGGTAGCAGATGCATGTCGCCCTAAGTACTACTCTACAATTCACGACTGCCTATCAACCTCACACAGATGGTCAGTTTGAGAGGACCATACACACTCTAGAGGATATGTTGAGAGCCTGCGTGCTGGACTGGGAACATGTGTGCCCAGATGTGCCCAGATCACCTTCCTTTAGTTGAGTTCTCGTTTAACAATAGTTGACACGCGTCGAATGGCATGGCTCCTTATGAGGCGTTATACGGACAGAAATGCCGTACCCCGCTATATTGGGATGAGCCGGGTAGTGCTAGCGGTATAGCACCCGAGCAGATTAAGGACGATATGGCCCGAGTAGCGATGATTTGAGAGCGGATGATGGCAGCACAGAGTTGTCAGAAGTCTTACGCTGATAAGAGGTGTACACCTTTGGAGTTTAGAGTGGGAGCTCGGGTATAGTTGCGAGTATCCCCGACACGAGGTGTCAGATATTTTGGCGTCAAGAGGAAGTTGAGTCCTCAATATTTCGGACCCTTTAAGATCCTTGAGCAAATCGGAGAGGCAACTTACAGATTTGCTTTGCCACCGAGACTAGAGTATGTTCACTCGGTCTTCCATGTGACTCAGCTACGAGAGTACGTACCAGACCCGAGACACATCGTTAGCCGTGATGATTTAGTGGTCGAGCCAAACCATATGTTCATCGAGAACCCGGAGCTATCCTAGAGGATAGTACGAGACGCTTGCAATCGAAGGACATACCGATGATCAGAGTACAGTGGTCGATATGAGGAGCTGTCAAGGCTACTTGGGAGACAGAGGATAGTATCCGGAGGAACTATCCTGATTTCTATGCGGAGCTAGATGTACCTATAACGTAGACGAGTGAGTGTTTGTTGTTTCTTGTTGCGTTTTGCGTGCATGTGTGATGATTTGAGTTATGTCCCCCGCGAGGGATTATGAGCTGTGATTAGTGCTGTTGTTATGTCATTTAGTTGGTTATGTGCGGTTTGCTTCAAAGTTTCAGGATGAAACTTCTTTTTAGGGGGATCTGATGTAACAGCCGGTTTTTTCCTCCCTGTTACCGCCCCCGCGGTGACAGTGGGCCGCAATCGCGGCAGGGTCAAGCCGCCCCTGCGGCTGACCCCAGATCGCGAAGATTAGTTTTTCTTCCGTTTTATTCTTTTCCTTCCTTTCTTAGAAGATTCGATCTTCTATCTTTTGGGTTGTCTTTCCTTCTATCCTTAACCCTAATTCTGACCATCCTTTTTTTCCCAGCCGTGCCCACTATATTCCCGCCTTCTCATCCGTTTTCTTCTTCTTGCTTACGTTCTTCTTCAACCTCGAGCCAAGTTACAGCCTTTCCATGCGAACCTTTGTAGAATCTTTGTAATTTATTCATCCCTTCATCCCTCCATCGTTCATGAACCTCTTGTTTCATTTTTCTTCTTCTTCTTTTCCTCCTTCTTTTCTTCTTCCTTCTTCTTAACATGAATCAAGATCAAGTCTTGATTCTTGTTTCTCCTTCGTTTTCGCTGTGTATGTGTTTCCAGGCTCCTGTGGTTGAGAGTTGTCGTGTGTGGATTGAAGATTGAAGCTTTGCTCTCCTTGTTGAGCTATTGTTGTCAAAGAAAGCCCCAACCCTGCTTCTGTCAGTACACCGCCACCGTGGCTGTAAGCTACCACCCCTCCGGCTGAACCCTGTCGCCGCCCCTGCGTCTTTTGTCAACCGCCCCTGCGGTTTCTCTGTAGTAACTCCCGTCTTTGGTGAGTTGCTTCCATCCTTGCTTCCTTTTCCCTTTTCTTGTGCTAGATCATGTTAGGCTGGACCTAGATGACTAGGGTGAATGCTAGTTAGTGGCTTGTTGATCCTTGTGTGTTGTTTATGCTTTGAGAGCCTTGTGCTTGTGTTGTTTTTGTTCCTTGTGAACCTTGAGACTAGGAATCGTGCTTCCTAGCAGGCTAGAGATCCTTAGAGATCATTGAGACTAGAAGTAGGAACCTTCTAGCATGCTGCAGTAGACCTTGTAGAGGACAATGAGACTAGAAGTATGTAGACTTCTAGCATTTGGTTAGTTTCTGATGTGTGATGCCAGCAGGCGTAGATCTTTACTTCAGGAATTTGAGCAGTTTAGCTGAGTTTATGTACCTTTGATTCAGGGAAGTCCCTTGGACTTACTTATCTATGTTCCGTATATTAGTTTGACCGTTTTGATGGTGTTTGGTTACTTTATCGTTATAATGGAAAAGCGGACTAGGACGACCTTATACCGTAATTGGCCCAAGTGTATTATAATCGGGTAATGACCACTTGTCCAATTCAGAAGTGGGAAACTGGGAGGTGCTATTGCGACCAGGCCCACAGGTAACGGAGAGATGCATCTGATCTATTCGTGTCAGTAACGGAAACGGAGGCGAGTTTCGGGATGTTAGCTAAGTGTTTATATTCTTATATGTGTTTGTGTCTTTACTGTCTTTCCGATATCTAGAATGTTAGCTAACGGTTTACACCAATGTTGTAGATATCCTGCAGGTTAGAGATGTTGCTGAGTGATCCGGACGGAGTGGTCAACCGGGGTTCCCGTACATAATAGGACGGGATCGGGGGTTTTAGTTGTTGTCTTTTCCAGTTAGTTGTTGAACTCGGTTGAGAGTCTTTCGCTTTTTCTTTTTCATACCCTTTGTTATTTTATCTATTTTGGTTTTCATTTATTTGTGCCTTGTTGGAAGATCCGATATTATTGTTGTTACTTTGAGGGTCGGGACCCATTGTGAGGTCCTAGCCCGTAAGGCTCCGAGTTCCTAGAATTTGGGGTGTTACATCTACGACAGTTAGAAATCCTCGAAGTAATGATAAAGCGCTACTCTTAAACCAACTTCTTCCAACTCTTTCCAACAAAAACATCCCGCTTTTCGAGGTAAAGCTATTTGTTCGCTCCAAACGGTGTGTGCAAGCTTTAAATTTATAACCCTAGATGTAAGCTTAAAACAACGATGCGAACCCGCAGTGTACGGGTCAATCGTAGTAAAAAGCAAGGAATTCCAGGGGTCGTTCACAGGGACTTAGTGAAACAAAGTCCAATTACGGTATGCTTATGTAAATACTAACCACAAAGGTGATCAAAACAATCAAAGATGATATAGAAGTCAATAAAGGAAACATGCAATTCTAGGGATTAAAGCATCTAGTTGTGGTTCCAACTCAAGATCTAAAGATAAGCGGACAAAGCTGAGGTTTTTGCATAGGGAAGGTGTTACTAAAGTGGAATAGATCACCGGGTAAGTCTCACTACTCACTAATCCTGAACCGTAACTCCTATCACCGGGTAAGTCTCAAGGAATTAAGATAAAGAACTATAATCTCAAACTAACACACCATCTAAGGGAATAGAATCAACCTTTACCGGGTAAGTCTTAGGCTAACTCACAAAGATGGGATGAAAGCACACTCAAACCCCAATAAAGGATAAACCTTTATTACCTACTCTTATGATCTTAGGTAAACAAAGGAATTACCGGGTAAGTCTCATTCTAGGCTTGCATTGAACCAGGAAAGGTGTAATAAGAATAGGATTTGGCAAACTCTAACACTTAACTCTCAGTTTCGGATCAGATAAGTCACCTCGGTCAGCCAAATTCCACCTCGGCCGAGATGTTCATCGACTGAGCGAGATGCTTAGGGTTAAGGTTAAAGACTCGAAATTTCAGGATCCTACTGGAATCTAAGATTATTCTATCATTGTTTTTCCCACAACCTTCAGCCAATCACCCTAGAATCACACAAGGAAATTAGCCACTCATCATCATGAAAGCAATAATCAAATATATGGGAAGAAGGTGAATATTTGAACAAGAAGAATTTAATGAAAAGTCTTCAATAACTGAATCAAATATCACAACAAAAGCGTTCCTTGGATAGAAATCCAACAAGGCAAGACAACAAGGAAGGGAATCTAAGATGATCTTACAAAACCCTTCAAAAGTTATAAAAGCTACAATCTTCCTTCTTCAACCTTCAAAAAGGTTCTTCAATTCTCCCAACTGGAGTATGGTTGTTGCGGTGCAAGCGGGGTTGATAGCGGTGTATGCAGGATCTCCAACTGTATGCGGATGTCGGATTTGTGGGAAATCCGACCCTTTTTATAGGAAAATAACCCTCCAAAGATAAGATATCTTAGAAAGATCTCTTCCCATAAAAATAGGTAAAATATATGATCTAGCATATCTTCTTCCTTCCAGGAGCCAAGCCCAAAAATATAAGATCTCTTTCCAAAGATAAAAGATCTCAGCCAAGAATAAAATATTCTCGCCGCGTCCCAGGTATTCGCCTCGGTCGAGTCGACTTCTCTGGATCACCTCGGTCTAGGTATTCACCTCGGTCTAGGTATTCACCTCGGTCTAGGTGACACTGTAGCTGACCTAGGTGACTTTCAGCTGCGTGTAAATCTCTTAAATCTGGTCCAAAGTGAATCTCTAATCCATGGCTATGCTTCCTGGATGGTTCCTTATGTTCCTGAATGTAGCTCCAATGACTCCTTAGCTCCTTTTGCTCCTTTTTGATGCAAAACGTGCCATTTTACCTATGATTACAACAAAACTAGGTGTAGACCTCGATTCCCGCAAAGGTAGATGAAATGGTAATATAATCACATATTATACATACAAACATGCAGATTATTGAAGATAAAACGTCCAAACAAACCCCAAAATATAGACTATAATTCATGTTATCACTATTTATCTAAAATATTTTATAAACGCCACTTCTTTCAAATGTAAATAGAAGGTAAAAATATAATGCAGTTAGAAGAAATATATAACTGCTAATATTCATTCAGTAAATCACATAAACAGTCACAATCGATCCATCATAGGGATCAATAAACCCCTTAGATCAAAGAGACTTATCCAGACATGGATTGATGAGAGAAATTAGATGAAAGGAATAGTCTTTTCATAGAATAAAATTCAAAATATGAAACCAATAATATGATAGAGAAAAGCTAACCACAACTAGGGTTTTGAATCTAGAGTTTGATTGTCTACCCTAGAATTTCGAAAATGATAATATATAGAAAGAATATCGGGGAGAAATACATACAAAGAGGCCAAATAAAAGATGGAGAACATATCAAAAGTTAATAAGTGTCACCAAAGTCCAAACGGAATGATAAATGGCCTGAGACAACATAGAAACGGCATATCAAGACGTCTCACACATGGTCCGTACGTGACTCTTCCTCATCTGGGACAAAGCTGGTGAAGGTAATGTAGGCCAACCTAGACGACATGGAAGACGGTTTGAGATGACTTAGTGATGAGGGATCATCCTCAACACTACCTCAAGGACCAACTACTATATCAAGGGTTAAGGTATTGAAGGACAAGATAGTCACAACATCTTCAAGCCCCATCATGGAAGGAGTCATCACTAGAACAATAGCAAATGTCATCCAAGATGAAGTTGCTAGCTTGTTAGCAACATGTACACTCAAAGAGACCCTACTCGCACTTAGGTCTCCAATGGTGAAATTGTTGACCACCAGGGAAGGGCCAAGTAAGGGCCATAAAGATCCAACAAGCATATATGGTGGCTAGAACGAAGAACGAGCTTCAGAGAAGAAATCTCGGCCCTAAGGACCAAAATATCACCCGAGATTTGCCCTGATGAGAGTTATAAGATCCAACCGTGATCTTATTAGTTATAGATATTTTTATTATTTTAATAGCTTTAAAACTCGTATAAATTCTTAAAGGTATTTGTTGATCCTATCTTTATGGTTATCTTTCAGTTGTAGATTTTATCTTTTCTTATAATCTCACATATAAATAACCTTAGAATGTGAGATTATTAGGTAGACTAAATTTGATTAATATTTTCACAATATTGTGGGAACTCCCTGCTTCGCTTAAGAAGTTGTGTTTTATTTATTTCTATTCAATCAAAGAGAGAGCCTTGATTGAATCGTTGTGAGTCCTTGCTAGATTGTGCTTGTGTGTATTAATCTTCTTAAAGGTTGGCACTCCTGGTCAATTATAATCCCTCCTTGTGCTTGTCTTACTTACAAGACTTGTGCAAGGTTAAAGAAGTGAGGGTTAAGGTAAGCTCTTCGTTAAGGGATTTTGACAGATAATTGGTCAAGGTTCTTTGCGGAAATATCTAGGTTCGTATCTTCCTATATTTCCACTTATTTCATTCCATAAATCATCTTCTTATCTTTCCATTATCAATCCATCAAACTCAAGTTCTTTGGTTTTGAAGTTACATAAATATCGGACAAGAGAAGAATCTCTCCCAAGATTGTCCACCGAGATTTGTACTCTGAGATAGTTTTGTGGACTTCAATCTAGATCAGGCAATCACGGCTTCAACCCCGCAACACTTAGCATCTCGTCTCACAAGTTATTTCATCCCGTGTGGGATGCCGTCTTGTATGAGTTTATGCTCCTTACAACTTGGCTATTAGCTTGGCTTCCAAAGTTTCCCTTTAGCTTCTCGAGCTATCGATCATCAATCACAATTGATGTTGATTTGTGATCCTTGACTTCAGGGAAGATCGAACTCTTTTACTTGGATTTTCTATGATGGATTAAAAATACCTCAAAGTAGGCCTTAGATACCTTAAATGTGAACCAATCGGAAGTAGATACCAAAAACATAATATGGATACATTCTGCATTATAAGAACGATATATCTTGCTAAAAGAGATGTAAAAGCGCACGAATAAGAGGGTAGAAAACACTTATATTTTGATGCTATCACTATTCATTTACATACTCGCTCTTAAGCCCTTAGAAACATTGGGGGATACATATATCTTGGACTTATGGGTACTAATGTGTTGCTCGGAATCCTTACAATAGAGATCAAGACAATCGAGAACAACCTTCATTTGATATAGGGTAGCTTCCGTAAAAAGAGTAATATCATCTGCAAAAAAAAAAAGAGATGTGAGAGCATTGTCCTCCCCTAGACAAAAAACGATTAGGTTTACATTTTCCCTTCTTCGCGGAATAAAGAATTAGTTGACTTAGCTTTTTCACGCACAACATGAAGAGGTAGGGGATATTGGATCTCCTTGACGGATACCTTTCTTGGGCTTAAATTAACTAGTAAGTTCCACATTCTAAATAAATTGCATCCTAGTAGTAGAGACGCACTCTCTAATCATCTCACACCATTCAATAAGGAAACTAGCCCCTTCTAACGTCTTGTACACAATATCCCAACGAATTTTGTCATAAGCCTTCTCCAAGTCAAGTTTAAGAATCACCCATTTGCTTCCCGTTTTCTTTTTTCTAGTGGAATGCAAAACCTCCTGCATCGACATAATATTATCCAAGAAATATCTCTCTAGGACAAAACTTCCTTGTGTTGGGCCAACAAGTGAGGTCATTGACACTCTACACGCGTTGAACAAGAACCTTTGTAAAAATTTTGTAAATTACATTGCACAACGCCACTAATAAAGGATGTCATCAAGCCTAGACGATGTGAAACTTAGTCTCACCCCATCTCGACTTCACGGAAGATGGAAATCATATCTTTCGATCTTATCTTTGGAATTGTAACCCTCGAATCCGTCCTTTCTCCCCTTATATAACCATATGCCAGTCTTATGGTTTGATATCTCGCTCTTACACTTTCACTTTGAGTCGTGTAGCCATCAAGTAGCTTTAGTATAGAAGGTTCGTCTTGTTATGGTGGAACCAAGTAATTGAGAGTTTATGTTATTTATGTTTTTATATATTGACTTTGTTTTATATTTGATCATCTTAGCTAATCTCTCTCCTGGTCTAAGAATTATATGATCCTTATATTGTTTTTATTTATCATTGCATATATGTTTGTGAATTGAGATAATAATATTACTTCTTTTCAAAGCTCTTTGTTTTCATATTTATTTACCTTCGAGAGATGTGGCATTTATAACTAGTATAGATAAAAGAACCTACGCTAACCTGCAAGACTATTTTATTGATTTATTAAAAAGAACTTGATTTAAGGGAGTAGATCTTACCTTTTACTTCAAGGATTTTTTTTAACTATAGAAATCTCCGGTCTTTGGACCTTTTCTCACTTGGGCTAACCGGCAAGGTTTTTCTTGACTGGATTTCTAAGTTCTTAAAGGATTTTCCTAATTACTTGACACAACCGTCGGATTAAGGATGCAATCAAGTTCGAAGGCATGATCTTTGTTTGTATATGTTAAAGGCTATATTAGATGGTTACCTGCAATATTCATATATCAATGTTCATGAGTCTTATATATACAATATTACTTTAATTCGTTATAGTGGAGATTCTTGTTTCCTTACATCGTTTCATCCATATATATTTGCTTACAATCAATCATTGCTTTCTTTCGTTCTCATTGTTTTGTTTCACTCTTTCCTCTTTTACCTTGAATAATTGATTATTAGTATTTTTCAAATCAAACGTATTCCTTGTGAATTCGACATTCGGTATCCTACAAATTACCATGTCATCCTTGTAGGTAGATTTTAGGACCATCATAACCAAACACCGCCCTCAAAGCCATTCGCTTCAGCACTAACACAACCTCCAAACCTCATCTTCTCACACAATCGTTGTGCCCGGTCACCGAGATACGAGGTTAAAAATAGCAAGGATATCTACTCGATGATTATTACCAGTGTACCTAATAAGCACGACGGAATCCTTTCTTACCAGCCGCGTGCACGTTCCATAATAAAAAAAAGATGAGCTACACACCAGATAAAGAGGAGAGTATACCAACTACTCATGTCACAAGAAATGGAGTCCCCCTTATTAATCCCTTGTTTACTATTAGACATGATAGTCATAAGATTGCTTCTTGGAATTTCCTCCCTTATTCGCATCAACTTTCCCTCGCTTCTGATATATGCACCTCCGTTATATCCCTGGTCAGTGACGATATATGCTCCTCCATTAAACATCGCCCACCATCCGGATTTGGCAAAACTTCAGTCAACGACCCTTCCGAGCATTGAACTAGAGACTCGAACCGTACCTCCTCCGTGATTATCATGTTTCCGGCACATCCTTGATTCGAGACTCTTCTCGATTTTCCCTTCTGAGCACATCCTCTTCAGTAGTTCTTTTCTTTTCTTCTCACATAATTCTAATATCACTATCAATGTTGGAAGATAATGGAGTTTCCGAGTCACTTAGAGTTACAGGTGTTTGTCTCTTTAAGGTTGTCACTCTACTGCTTGATGCTTCCTCGTACTTTGCGTGTCAAGTCAACTTTCTTCTCGCATTTCTCAGTTTGTTCCATTTATTCTTTTTCTCTAATTCTATATCTTTATTCTTCCGCACTTCCGCGTCAAAGATCGTGTCATTGTCTCTATTTTCACCGACCATCTTGCTCGAGCTTGCATGGTTACTTCCCTTTCCTTGTATACATGTTCTTTTCCGCGAAGGTTTGTTTCCTCCAATTAGGAGTGGGGGAGCCGAATGAGCCGTGCATCGGCATGTTCAAGCTCGTTTATAAACGGGTCGAGCCCGAGTCGAACTTAAATTTTATACGACCTTAAAATATGTTCATATTCGGTTCGTTTAGAAAGTAAACGAGCTCGAGTCGAGTCCGAGTAGTTTGGCTAAAATAACGTTCCTATTAGAACGAGTCAAACTTTACCCAAAGGAGTCAAGCATTGACATGCTCAAGCTCGGCTCATTTATAGACGAGCCGAGCCCAAATAAAGCCCAAATTTTGTACTAGCTTTAAATGTGTTCGTATTCAGCTCGTTTAGGAAATGAATGAGCTCGAGTCAAACTTTTGACAAGCCGATTACGAGTAGATTTTCTCGTGTTACCCCCTACCTCCGATGCTAGAACCAGAAGGAGCCTTCATAAGATTCAAATTTTCTACACATCCAATGGAGAACGTGAGATGTTATTTTCCATGCAAACCTAGTGGCATGGGCACCACTGTTTAGCCTTCAACATTTTCCGTAGTCTTAGAAGGAACCACTTGTTGTATCAACGTCGGCAAACTAGTATTTAAGCCTATCAGATGAAGAAATCCAACCCAGATTATCGTAAATGGCTACAAAACTGTACAGCTAAGCTAGAAAAGAAAAACATAAAATTGATGAATAAGGGGTTCTCCGAGATCATGTCCAAAAAATCATGACACATAGCCAAGCCTATCTCCTTCTTGTGGCCGTAAACACTCAAATCTTGGGTATACCCTAGAAAAGAAACATCTCCTATAGTTCAGTTAGCAAACAAAACAAAAGAATCCTCATCTACTAGTTTAATTCAAATTCAACCAAGTATCAACACAATGTATAACTACTTGCTATTGCCAACATGAAAACTAAACCTGTCTTCTTCTATCCACTTTGCTGATTGCCAGGAGCTGCATCAGAGCTTTGTCCTTGAATCTCGACTCCAGCTCGTGCTGAATTCAGAGAAGAGGTTGCTACTTCAGTTGATTCAACATTCACACTGCTCGGCTGAACCACCATCGGTTCCACTCCTCCTTGGGTGGTGGTGGTGGTGGCTGTCGTTTGATCCTCGTTTTTCTCCTGCACATTCTCTTCGAAATCAGACCCACTCATGCTCTCATACTCGTCTTCCTCATCTTCATCCTCATCCTCATTCTCAAATATCTCGGAAGATTCCCTTCCGGGTTCATCTTTAGCATCAGCATGTACTATAGGAAGTCTCTGTTGTATCGGCACTGCGTCACTTATCACTTGACCTGTTCTTAGTCTCTTTCTGTAGCCTTCCATCTCTATTCTGTACCTCTCTTTGTCATTCACTGCTTTCTCTTGGTACACCTAAACATCACGATCATCACTAACACTAAATCTAGTATAAACTAAACCACACTATTTGTTAATTGTTATAGATTAATGACTTACAGTTTTCTCGTTTTCTTGAAGATTTGTCCACAGCTCGCCAATGATCCTACTAATCTCCCGGTCCCTCCCACGGTACAGAGGCTTCAGCCGCGCGTGCTGTTCAGCAAAGAAGAAGTTATATCCGCTTCTGTTAGGCTTTGGATGAGCAGGATCTCTTCTTTTAATCTCACATTTCCTTCTCCTCCTACGTCGTCTGCTGACCGGTGGCATTACAGAACTCGCCATGAGATTGCCTTGATTCGGGTCAATCATAGTATTCAGTGGCTGTGATGCTTGACTTGTTGAACATGTAGTCGGTGCAGTTTGATAGAGGACTCCTTTAAGCTTCTGTGAACCAATTGTGACCGTTACCAGATACCCACTTTCGAACTTTCCGTCAATCACTCCAAGAACATGACTTCCCACTTGAGAAGATGCTGAACCTTGAGGCAGATGATCCACAACCGGCATCCCTTGCGGTTGTAACATGTTGGGTGGTGTTTGGCTTAGAGGCGGAACTGCCCTGAACCCGCCATGAACAGCAATTGGTACAGAATGTCCAGATTGCAAGGAAGCTGCAGATCACAGTGAAAAAACACCAGTGAGTAAAAATCAGTATGCATTCTCAGAATGTGTTTTTGTGCTTACCATGAGGCATTGGGGTCCACCCCAGAGCTCTGAAGAAGTAGATTTGCTCGTAATGGTGAAGAAGCGAGAAGTAGTATTTGCGAAGTACAAATGATGCATTTGTAGCTGTGGAAGGGAATTGGAACACTGCAGTTACTTCTTTCCATCTTTTCTCCCTAAGGATCTGCACCCATATATTCATATGGATTCAATTCAATACCATCTTTGGAAAATTTGCATTATACATAAAAAGGTTTCAGAGACAGGTAAATGTTGATTTTTAATACCATTCAGGTCAAGAACAGAATACAAAGTATAAACTACATAGAATCTCCTATTATCTTCAACCTATTATCTTCAAAGAATCAGTCATAAAACTTTTTGGAATCACTCCTTATGGTTCATGCATTAAGTCTCACATTTTGTGAGACTATAGGGTATCAATTCTAATCAAATACTGCTCCTATTATTTCAAACCACAAGGAATGAGCAAGGGTACACGTATTTACGTTCTGTTTCCGTTTCGTGGTTAAAACCAAATGGGCCCTAAATGTAAAGGAGCTGTAATCTCATGTGTATGAACTGTGATAATCTCATGTGTATGAACTGTGATTATCTCATGTGTATGAACTGTGACAGACATTTGGCATACCTTCTCGATGCCGCCGCGTGTTGTAACCTCAACAAAGAGTTTATGTAAATCAAGATCTCGTCCTCCTATGATCGGAATCCTACAATTTCAAGACAATAGTGATTTTGTGTAGGAAAGAACATGAGAAGTAAACTCGCAAGAAGTTGAAGATGAATTCATACATGAACTTGGTACCCATTGCAGCATGAAGCTTCTCCAGAGTTTCCATGAAGAGCTTAGAATAGGCAACGATGTCCTCATACCTCGCTAAAGGCGGCGGATAGGGATTATAGTGAAGATTAGCCGCCATAGAACTCCCACTAGCAATGCTTCTATTACCTTCCTCTAATTTCCCAGGCTCACCCATTACTGCAAAGAATACGATACAACAGCATCACACTGTGTTTCAATGGATGCAAAGAGTAAAGATTCAGAAACAAGAACAAGCACAGTTTCTTAAAAGAAAATAACGTCCGTCCAAGAAAAGGGTAACCGAAAGGACCCACAGAAGAGAAAGCCATTAATCTGGGCAGCGAAATCTCAGGTTGACAAAAATTAAAGAAGATAGAAGAAAGCCTTTGTATTTTGTGTAACAGGTCCGCCATTAATGAAGAATGCAAGATACAGATACAGATACAGGTCTACATCTTTAACGATAAGACACCCAATGAGCTTAATAGAATATAGGGCTTTAATGGCATTGGAAATTTGCAGTGTATAGGCTGACATTCTTGGAGGAGGTAAAGAGAAGCCATTAATACACATCAAAATGAATCAAATATAATATTTCCTCCTATTTGTATAATCTTGATGATAATCGAATCGGTAAAATAGGGAAGAAGAGACGAAGCACTAACTCACCTCAGATCAAAAAGAATGGAAGACCGAGAGATAATAAATAATAATGATAACTCAAATATATAAAAGAGCAGCTTCTTGATTTCGAATGCAGAGATTATATAAATAAGATGGAGAATGTGCATACTACCCAGATGAAGAAATTTAAAAAATAAATTAAATTTAGAATCATACCTACTTATATGCTGGAAGAGAAGAGAGGGATAAGTATAGAGAGAAGAGAAGAGATTTGGTCAAATGGAAGAAAAAGATATATTAATTAGACTAACCAACTGTTACTATTATAACAAAACTTAATTATGGTTAAATATAGATAAATTGTGTGAAGAGAAAACGAATTTGGAGTATAAATGTAGATATTGAAAATAGAGAATGAGATATGTGATTTTATGGCCACACAAAAATCAAAGAGGATACGAAAAGGTTAGTGAGTATAAATGTCATAAAATAAGGTTGAATGTGGAAAAATATGAGGCAAAGAATTAGCTAAGGGTTTCTGTGATTTGACTCTCCGTTTCATACGCATTTCATTTCCTGTTAGCCATATATATCCATCCATGAGATAAATCCCACGAATTTGTTAAGATACAGGGATCAGATTAACTATCATAATAAAATAATATTATTATTTTTTTGATTTATTCTTAACGTTCGTATGATACAGCTGCCACATCAAACGAACAATGATCTTATTTACTAACATGGTATTTTTAATCCTCCAAAATTAATTGTTTCAAATATCTCATTTCTTGATAAGATCAAATCTAAACAAATTAATTGATTTTATTACGCTCAATTCCTCGGAACAGGTATTTGTTCTTAAATTTAATCACTATTGATAATAGGTGGATGATTTATATTTTTCTTTATTTATTTAATTATCATAAAATTCATCGGTTAGTAAATTTGCTAAATATTATTTTGATTTCTAGATAATAAATTAGTTAAGATTTGAAGCTTTCATAAGAAGGTTCAATAACTTTGGTTAAGATTTTTCGAAACTTCAGCTAAAATTTTCACCAATTAAATGTACTTTTATTTTAATATACTAAGTTAATCTTATTAATTATGTTAAAAGTAGTTTTATTATAAACTTTTTCGTCTAACTAGTTTAACCCGTCTTGTTTTACACGCGACTATTTTTTTAAAATCACCATTTTATATAGTAAATTTAAATGAATTTTTTTTTATTTAATATGGTTTATATAATAATTATCATACTATAAGGATAAAGTTTTATTAAAATAGATAATTATTTTTAAAAGTTTTAAAATAGATTATCCTTTATATATATATATATATATATATATATATATATATATATATATGTGTTGTGTGTGTGTTTTTTTTTTGTAATCACACCAATTGTGTAAGTGATTTGTTTTTATAGATATATTTTTCTTATTCTACTTTGATGAATGTATATGTATGTTTATGCTAATAGGAGAAAAAATAAAAACATAATCGTTAACCCGTTCGTCATATAAATATGACTATATTTAGGCACATATCAAACCACGAGTGTTCACTATATTTATAGGATGGAAACTACAATATTAATAAATGTCAACATATAAATAATATCTATGTAATGCAAAAAAAAAAATATTCAAAATAAATAATTCAAAATACAACTAAAATGATGCACATATAATAATACAATTCTGGATGATAATCTTTGACCTGAACCCTTGACTCCTTGAGCATATATGAGATAGTCTAATTCTGAAGGAAGGAGGAAAAAAAGAAGTTAAACTTGATATAAGTGTTAGATTGATAATAATGATTTATAACAAATAAAATGAAAGATAAAATATATGTACCTTAAGGTATGTTACGGAAATTTTCGTCAAAAACTACATTATTTGTAGTATATATTGCTTGTATGGTCACAAATCATAATTTTTAATTCATCCTTACTCGTAACTCTTGAGATTGCCACATAGAATTGAGCGTGACTGAAGACCGGTCTGGGCAAATATAATTCAACATGTGCAAGAGATTGTCCTTGACTTTTGTTTATAGTCGTAGAAAAACACACCATAACAGGGAATTGGCGCCTTTGAAACCTGACAGGAAATTTCGAATATATGGGTGAAAGAAGTGTGTGCGGAATAAAGACTTTGTGACCTACATTGTTCATATCTCCCTCGATTATATGTTTTCCAGGTCTCCTCACTATCATTATAGTACCGTTACACAACTGCGTAGAGTGATCAATGTTTCTCATCAATATAATTGGAATTTCAACTTTCAATTTCAAGACATGGTTTGGAAAACCGGAACACTTGATATTGTTCAAGAACTCGTTGGAGAAGAAACCATCGTCGACAAAGCCTTCGCTTGGACATATACTATTACAACGCAAGTAAACGGTCTAGTCTCTAGGTATTAGTGATAGAATATGATCATTAATCTTCTTAATAATTTCATTGGTAGGCGAGGATAGCTCTTTCTTGAAAGTAAGTCGGTGGATCTTGAATATTGAAAGTCCAAAGATATACATGCTCAACAATAGTTGCAACCGGGTCACATGTAGATGTAAGTAACAGATATTCGGGGATGGTAATGAGCTTCACGATTAACACTATCACCCTCTTTGCCATCTCCATTCCTCAATATCTAGTCAAAAAAATATTTCGCCTTTCGTGCTTCTAATTCAGTAATCTAAGTATAACCCTCATGTTTTAGGTCAGTCTAAGCACCTTGTCGTGATCCCACAAATATGATGTATTGATAGCAGCAAAGACAATACCAAGTCTACTTTCACGACTAACAACGAACAATATCTGTCTAAAAACACCGCCAAATATAATCACCTTACCACAAAAAGGGAGACGCGAGTTGCGTGGATTATAAAAACGCATGACATCCCTTAAAAACTTTTGTCAAGTGCTTCAAAACAAAATCTATTCACCATTGGTGCTTAATCCCATATTATAAGCTTTGTCTTTGATATTAGTTCAGCAAGATCGGTACCTAAATCAATATAATAGTTTATTTAAATCTTCATTATAATATTAATTGTATACGAACAATGGTGTATACATATTTTACTTATAAAGTTTCATACCTGGTTGCACATTGAAGTTTGGTCAACATTTATTGGGATGTCAAACCTTGAATGAGCAGTACCTACCCTCGGGAAGCAAGAGAGTTGCATTCCCACTAGAAGCAACGGAAAGGGATTTTCATATAAAAGTCGATCCTGTTCGACTGTATCCATAAAGAAAAACTACACCCCCTTTATCAGTCAACACAACACACATAATCTAATCATACATTCCTCTTTACTCGTCGCTGAAACTGGAAACCAATCTGATCCAAAGTTAACTGACAGGTATATCACATTTTCTTTCATGTGTATGCTTAAATTTTGAATGATTTAGGTCTTGATGAATCATCTCTTCTTTTTTTATGGGATTTTATTTTGCGCATTGATGTCCTCGTTTGTTGTTGTGTATTATGTTCTTTCCTTTTCAACCATTCTCTTTGTTTAGTTCAAAAATTAGGTATATATATTATCTGTAAATCTGTGGTTCAAACTTGAGTTTGACTTATGGACATACATTTTGAATTTTTTGTACAAGATCTTCTTCCAGTTTTTGCAAAAATTTGGAAGGTCTCAAGTACATGTTAGAACAGGTTGACGATGTGATCCTCCTCACATAATCTCAAAGCCCCTTTGCCTACGATGACGAGTGGGTTTGAGCTCATTAGAAAGACGTTGGAGGATTGTTTAGACATGAAACAATCAATCCTTAGATTTGCAAAGGTCAATTATTGTTGGCAAGAGAGACATTATTGCATTAGGTTCATCGTCATACCGAACTTCTAGAACAAGTATTGTTAAAAGGATTTCCGAATTGTTCCACCGAACGCAAAGGCTCAATATCCCGCAGTTGAAGGACTGTGACAAGAATTGACCCGGGATTTGAAGAAAACCCGGGATTTGTTGTGTGTTAATCTCGATTTTATTAACGGTTGTGCACTTGTTGGCAACTGTTGTAGTTGAAAGTGTTGCTGGAGCTGGAGCTGGAAGCACATTCCCGATTCTAGAGAGGCAAATATTGTAGCTTCTACAGGATTACCGGACGTAACAGTCATTGAAGATACGTCTAAGTCTCAGAATCGTGTATCGGTGTACCATGTACAAGTTCATATGCATATATATACCCCAAGCACATCAATGAACTAATTTGATAACCACCAAGATGTGTGGTTTTCAAGATGTCATCCACATAATTTAAAAAGTTTAAGCATCAAATAACACTGAGTCAGTTCATGACAACACAAAGTCTCGTGCTACTAAAGGCAGGTTTACAATTGGTTAGAATGAAAACCATACGATTAGAACTATAAATATAAAATTTAAAATTTTGCCTATAAATTATTTTATCTTGTAACACCCGGACTTTATAAAAGAAAATTGACAAATTTTTAATTTCGGTCCTATTTTATGAGTTATCAACCATAAAATCGGTCCACTCTATTTTATTTTCATCGCATAAAAGACTTGTTTAATTGTGGGTTGTATTTTATGGGCCTTAATTATATTTTTTTAGTCCACATTTATTTTATTTCTTTTAGAATAAAATTAAGGCTTCTATTAGAGAAGCTTAAAGATAGATCATTAGGAGATATTCTATTTTGTTAGTTTTAAGAAGATTTAATCATTTTTAGAAGATTGACTTTATTTATTATTTTCTTATAGATCTTATCTTTCGAGATGGATCAACGGGCTGATTTTTTGCCCATACTAGATCTGCCCTAGGGTAAGAATGACGAACCACTCTCTTATATATAGGGTGGTTGTTGCTCATTATTTTGCATCTGAAATATATACAGTTTTGATAATCACGTTGTGTTATCTCTTCCGTGGTGTCTATCGTCGTCTACACGGAGTGAAGAGTAAATCTGAGTTAGAGATGTCTTACTTACCTCGCTTGGACTTGTTTGAGTGTGTTCTACATGCCAACGGCGTAAGTAGGGTGTTTCAGCTAGCTGCAAGCAAACCTCCAGGTTTTCTAGGGTCTTTGAACCCTTTTGTGTGTAGAGGAGCGGGGAGAGTTCTACGAGGCTTCACTGGTTGTGTATTACGTGCGATCGTGTCGTTGTGTGCCTCCATGTTATTTCTTAAGGTTCAACCGTGATCTATCATTTCCCTTTATTTTATTAGTGTCACTTTGTTTCTCTTTCATTTCCCTTTTCCATCGAGTTTCAAGCTTTAAAAGATCGGGCAAACTACACGGGTGAATACCCCGTATCGGTTGTAGACAAACTCGCATCTCTAGGCCACGAAGTGGATATAAATGATTGGACCGTTCCGCGAAGAGTTGAAGACCTCATCCGAAAAGATGTTTTAGAGCGGCCGACTTCTAAAAGTTGACCATCCTTTTCTCTTACTTTTGTATCAAAAATTTTTTTTGCAAACACATTAATGTCTCTATATCGTGATTTATAGAGGAAATGAAGATTTGGATATATGAAAATGAGAGCACAACCACCAGACCCAACCGGCCAACCAAGTAGTGAATGAAGTGAGATATTTGTGTGTACGACTAAATGTGCCGGAGGCTTGTCGGACTTGGATATCGAAGATTCAAAGGTAAAGTGAAGAGATATCAAAATTTTGAGATCGGGGAAGGGGTGAGGGTGTGGCTCTTTCCGATTCATTTTTTTTATCGTGTTGCGACTTCTCGTTATTTTTTCTATCTTTGTGTTATATTAGGTATAATTGCGTAGAACATCTAACTAGAAAGATAAAACAAAAATTGCGTAAGACATGATGATCTGAAGTAAACACTAAAATTTGAGTTGATTTAAGAAGATCGACTCTTATCGATTTAAAAAGACGATTATAGCAAACTGTTAACGAGTTGACGAGGATGAAACGACTCAACGTTAAGTATGAACACCAAAAATTGTACAAACTTGGAATCCCACTCAAAATGGAGTATCCAGGCCCGGCCCAATTTGCTCTCACGCAATCTAAGATCATATTGCGATGGAATCATTTCCCATCTTTCATTTGTAGTCTCGGCGAGATTCAAGTTGATGATAGTCAAATCATCGACTTGAATTCGATATCTAAATAAGTCGGATTTTACTTGCGTAGGATATTTTGGATTTCAGGTCACATAGACCGGATAATCGAGTTTCGTAGTAACTCGTGCCATTTAACCCTATCATTTATACTTTGATGTTATTCACTCTTCGGTTCAAATGTAACGTCAATAAACGAGTGTTGAGATTTTTGCCATATACTTTTTATATGTTTTCACATTCTAATTTCATCGTCTAATTAGATTAAAATGTAACTGATGAGTGTTAAATGATACGTTTTTTACATCTTGTTTGCATGCATATCATATCCTCGTTTTTATCTCATATATGTCGTTTTATACAAAAATCATTTACTTTTTGTATTTCGGTATTTACCTTGATTTTTATGTGTTTTAGGCATTTAAGACATTAAAAGTGTCAAGACTGCATCCTCCCTAAGGTCAGAGTAGAAGAGAAGATTTATATGACTGAGGAACTACAACACGAAGTCCGCTAGATTAGCCCAGAAGAGAAAGATTAGAAGCAACAGCTGGCAAAACGCCCACCAAACGGCCAATGTACGGCCGTAGGGTGGCCGTTTCACTACCGTTTGGCTGACCGTTTGGATCAAGACTTCGAACACAAGGCCCATGTTGAATCTAAATTCAAACATCCTTTGACAAGGGAGTGAAACACTAACGGTGGTCATACGGCTGTTACTGTCTTTATTATTGTTGGTGAAAGAGGACAAAGGCGAGATCACGGTGATTCTTGTGTGACAACATAAGTTGAATTAATAAAGGGAGTAACTTAATAAAAGATAATAACCGGTTGTGTGAGAACATGCTATGTGTTTACCTTCTTATGTGTGTTTGTCCCTTTATTGTCTTTCTGATATCTAGAATGTTAGCTAACAGTTTATACCGATGTCGTAGATGTCCTGTAGGTTAGAGATGTTGTTGAGTGATCTGGATGGTGTGGTCAGTCGGGGTTCCCGTACATTATAGGACGAGATCAAGTTTATATTTCTGTTATCTTTCTTTCAATTTGTTGTTGATCTCGGTTGCGAGTCTTTTTCTTTTCCTTTTGTTAAACCTTTGGATTTTATATAAGTTTTGGTTTTCATTTATTTGTGCCTTGTTGCAACATCCGATGTTATTGTTGTTATTCTGAGGGTCGGGACCTATTGTGAGGTCCTAGCCGTAACACTTCGAGTTCCTAGAATTTGGGGTGTTACAATAAGAAATGAGTACAGATCTAGACCACTTGATTAAATACATGCAAAGGTCATGATTCGTTCTTATTTATGGATAATAATTAAACAAGTTTTTGTATATGGACAATAATAACGAGTTACCTATTAAAAAGAAAAATAAATTTATTACCTAATTAACTATACATGATTTACTTTACCGTCTTGTCTTCCGTTCCCGTCGTATAGAACGAGTATAAGACAAAGTATAAGCGTGTAATTAAAAAGTGCACAAGTATAAAACAAAGTGCATGAGTATAAATGCATGAATAAACTTTAGATACAACATGCACGTACATACACAATCAAGTGCACGAGTACATGATAATAAAGTTAAATTTAACATGCACTTACATGCAAGATCAGAATGCACTAGTATATTTTTTTTCAAAAAAGCGCACGAGAGCCTGATAATATGTTTTTGGGAAATTTCGGATGGTACCCTCGTGGTTTGGGGTTTTTCGGATTTTGCGCAACGGTTTTTTTTTTAGTTCGGATGGTACTCTTAAACTTTTGTTGTTTTCCGGATTTGGCCCAAATTCATTAAACATTTTCAAATTCCATTAAAACATACAAAAAAATAAACTAAAATGTAAACAAATTAAAATAGAAAGAATAATTTATTTATTTTAAAATTAAAATAAAACAATAACTTTTTAAAAAAAAATATTTTTTTTACATTAATTTAAAAATAAATCAATCAGATAATTTTTAAAAATTCAAAAAAATCAGTGTTTTATTTTATTTTAAAAATAAATAAATAGGATTAGCATTTTTTTAACAAAATCTAAAAACATAAGTGTTATACTTTATTTAAAAAATAAATAAAATAAGGATTCTTTGAAAAAATTAAAAAAAATTACTATTTTAATTTATTATTAAAATAAATAAATCAGTCTGTATATTTTATTTATTTTTTAAATAAAGTATAACACTTATATTTTTAGATTTTGTTAAAAAAATGTTAATCTAGTTCATTTATGTAACGCCCCAGTTTTTGGCGCGTTTGCATTTTGTATTTTCTTGGATTTTATCGATACTTTAAATAGCTTAAATATTTGTACGATTATTTTTACGTCGTATAAAACTCTACGAGTATATATTTATGCAGCGATATGTTTTATTACCCATGTTTAAATTATTATATAATCTCGTAAAATAAATTACGATAATGATTTTGTATTTCAAAGTATGTTTTTGCGGGTTTATTTATATAATTGTTATAGATATATACATCTCTCCGTATTTTATCTTTCGAAAATATTTTTTTTTCCGATCCAAAAACCCCGTTGTAGTTGTTTCGATCGAATCTATTTTTATTTCCCACTACCCCATTCTATTTATTATTTCCCCAGCCCTTACCCGTTTGAATTTGACTCCCCTCCTCTCCTTGTTGTGATGACCTTCCCTGCCCAAGCTACTTTGCCTAGCTGGCTAGCTTGCAACCCTGTTGAACTGTGTACCCTGTCCGACCCCTCGCTCAACACCATTGACCCCTCGCCTTCCCTCTATCTCTTCCTCTCGCCACAGGCTCCTGTCCCTTCTCTCACTCTCTTCCCTCTGTAACCTCCCTCACCTTTTTGTTAACCCATACTTCTCCGCTCTTCTTCACAATTGCTGAAGAAGAACAAAACTGCCGGAAACCACCACCACTGCAAGTCACCATGTCCGGCCTGCACGGACCCTTGCTAGAGCCAGTAGCCCGCCTCCACTGTCGTCTCTCTTCCGCCACCCCTTCTTCCTCTCTTCTCCCTCTTAGTCCCCTGCACAACCCCCCTGCTGCAGCGAATCCCACCGGATAGAGAAGAGAAATGCGGAATAGGCAGATAAAATAGTTTATCCAATACTCTAGAAGCGGGGGATGAATAGAGTATGGAATCTTTTCGCAATCTTAGGATAGGTAAGACCTTATCGAAAGAGATAAGACCTTATCAAATAAGATAAAGTCTTATTCGTAAAAATAAGATCTTACACGTTTCTATAAGATTGATATTAAATGTAAAAGATTAGACAAACCAGGAATGTAAAGAGTAGTAAAGGACACACGATATGTTAACGAGGTTCGGTCACCAACACGACCTAGTCCCCGCCTAGGATTGATTCAACCCTAGGATTCAAGTAGCTTTATTTTCCTTCTTCTTGATGAGTTTCAGATACAATCTTCAGAAGACCTTCCCTCTTCTAAACTCAGAAGTCTTACACTTCCTATCTAGCAACTCACTCACTCGAAAAGAAAAACTAAAGTACTCCAGATACAACACTCGTATCCAACGTGTCTAATAATGATAACGGTTTGTATGATCCTAGTTGAGTTGTACTATTAGCTCGAAAAAGATCTCACACTCTCAGGAAAGTATAATGATGAAGCTTCGAATGTGAGATCGGCACTTTGTGAGATAAGTAGAATTTATCACTCGTTTTTTCGAAGTAGGCAATGAACGTGTATATTGTCCCTTCTTCTTTGTCTCTTAAATAGGCTAGCGTCTCAGCATTCTTGTACGTTTGAAAAAGATCTTGCCTTCGTGATCTTAGGAGATCTTGGGTTGTTGAGATTTGATCCACTCTATTTTGTTGGGATTTTGTTTGTTGAAGTCAATCAGTCAAGCACGGTCAATCGTGATTTGTTGAGGTTAGGAAATCTTCCAATTTTATCTTTAAGAAGATTTAATTAAAACAAATCAAAGATTTGTTAAAATCAAATCCCTTAAATAACTCAACAAGAAGGAAAAACTATTTGGACGTACGTAACTCGCTTGTGGTTTTTTGTCCAGTTTTGGTAAGGTCGTACTAGTTTATGTAAGGCCTTACTGAAACCTGGAAACCAAGGTTTTATGGTAAGGCCTTACTAGATATTGTGATGACTTTACCAAAAACTTGTAAGGTCTTACAAAACCTGGAAACCAAGGTTTTGGCTTTCATCAACCATAAGTAATGTCTTATTTATCAAGGTGGAGTTAACAATTTCCCCCTTGATGAAGACAAAACTTATGATCTATTTCCTACATTTGAACAACACAACAACAAACAATATAATATAACATAAGCGTACATGCAGGATCAAATTTTGAAAACGATCATAAATTTTGAAAACGATCGAATCAATGCAAGTTTTTCAAAACCAAAAACAACCAAACCAAACCAAGCGTTTTCAAAATATTTCAAAAGACAAATATTCTCCCCCTTTTTGTCTTTCAGCAAGAAAAATTTAGAGCTTGAAAAGATCAATCTTCATCATCCGAGACTTCAACCACTTCTTCAAACCATTGCCCATAATTTGAAGAAGAACCAGCTCGTCGTCCACGAAAACGAGCACGCACCTTTTCCCTCCATCTCTTTTGTGCCGCACCCAGTAGTGGTCCAAGCCATTAATTTTGCTAAGTGTTTTTCCTGCTCATTTCTGTACTTCTTGACTAAGCCATATTCCTCCACTGTCAAGATAGTCGGCTCAGGTACTATGGGTCGAAGGATGCCTCTTTTTAGCACCTTGCGCTCACAATTGATTACAACATTTTGACACACTTCTTGAATGTGTTCCACAGCATCTTCATCCAAAGGCATGATTGTAGTAGTTGCCCTATGAGCTAGAGATGTCAAAAACAGTAACTGGTTTAGCTTTTCATTAACAATTAACAACTTCTCATGTGTATCATCTTGTCTATCCACAATATCAGCACGAGCAGTGTTCAGATCTTTCCTCAGAGCATCCACTTCAGCTTCTAAATCCTGAATTCTCTGTTCAGATGAGAGCTGAGCAGTTGGTTGATGTTTCTTCAGAATCCATTCCCCATACAAAGTTTTCTCAACCCCAAGCCTTCCCCAACAGTCCTCATCAATTTGTCCCTTATGATAAACCTTATCCTCATCTGTAGTATCAATTTCAAAGAACTCGAAGATCTTTGGAAATAAGTTGGCATAAGGAAGAGGGGCTGTCAAAGGGGTATTTACAGTGTGCACCATGTAGGATAAAATCAGGTTAGGGACATCAATAGGATACCCAGTAAGGACCAAATCCAGAATTTCTAAGAGATTGTCAGTTACAATCTCTCTGGAATGCTTTCGTGGTAAAACACACCTAGCAAGCAAAGTAAACACAATTTTGGCCTCTAAAGTTAAGACATTATGGGTTTGTTTTTGCTTTGGCTTTGAGGAAGCAGCACCAGAAGAAATTGGTTTCTCAAAAAATGTTTTCTGGGCATGGGCAAGACACACATTTTTCGAAGGATGAGTTTTGGTGTCGATTTCCTCAGGGACTCCTAAAATAATTGCTAAGGAAGAAGCAGTTAGGGTAATTTGTCGTCCTTTGATCTGGGAATGAAGAGTCAAAATCCCCTTTTCTCGGTGTGCAGTGAGGTTGACAAAGAAGAGACGGGTAAGTCGTGGAAATGCAAAATTTCCCAGATTAAACATACTCCAGACATTCGAACATTTCAGCAAATTAACACACGGCAGATTCATAGACTCTAAAAAATTCTCATCAACAGATTCACAAAAACTCAGGGGACGATTAGCAAAACCATCTTTCCACATCCCCGCTTTAGTATAGTTCAAGAACCAAGAAAAAGGTTCTTCACTACTAACCTCAAACCTAGAAGGTGGTGATCGAAGACGATGTTGAGGTATATCCTTTGCGGCTGGGGGATAAATAGCTTGAGCCACTTGCCGAGAAGGAGAGGGAGTAGATATCGAAGAATCGGAATCTGGATTGTACTCTTTTAGAACAGCTTTTCCCTTTCTAGCCGACGATCGCTGCTTCTTGGATGTTGGAGCAGAGGATTGAGTCGAAGAGCGTTTGGGAGCCATCACAGATTAGGGTTTGAAGGTGAGAGAGACGAGAAGTTGGAGATTTTAAGAAGCGTAGAAGAGAATCATAAAACGAGATCTTTGAAGATTTGATATAAGACGGAGAGAGGAAAATCTTTGTTTAAAAATCTTTGTTTAAAAATCTTTGTAAAATTTTAAGTAATTTTAAAAAGATTAAAAATAAAACCGAAATATTTCCAAAAATAAAATAATCTATTAGTTAGTTATCTATTAAGATAATAACTAAAAGATTTGATCCAATTTAATCTTTTAAATAAAAATCAAGAACATACTATTATTTAGTAAGGCCTTGAAATGTATTGTAAGGTCTTATTCTAAAGAATAAGATCAGTGTTTGTCACACGATTGTAGTAAGACCTTGAAATGCATGTTAAGGTCTTAATGTAGGGAATAAGAACAATATTGTAAAACAATAATTGCTCCCCCTACATTTGTGCCTCCCTGTTAAGCATACCAAGTTCTAACCTTATAAAATTGAATCTCTCTTCGGGTAAAGGTTTTGTAAAGATATCGGCCAGTTGTAGATTGGTAGAAATGAATGTCAAAGACACATCACCTTTTTCTACATGATCACGTATAAAATGTTGTCTCACATCTATATGTTTCGTTCTTGAATGCTGTACAGGATTTTTCGAGATAGAAATAGCACTGGTATTGTCACATTTTATTGGTATGTCCTTAAAGTTGAAACCAAGATCTTGGAGTTGTTGCGCAATCCATAAGATTTGCGAACAACAAGCTCCAGCAGCAATATATTCAGCTTCGGCTGTTGAGAGAGCCACTGAATTTTGCTTCTTGGAATACCAACTTATTAGAGATGTACCAAGAAATTGACAACACCCTGAAGTGCTTTTTCTATCCACTTTATATCCTGCAAAATTAGCATCGGAATATCCGATAAGACCGAAACTACTTTGTGTGGGATACCATAGACCTATATCTTTTGTACCATTAAGATATCTTAATATCCTTTTTACCGCAATAAGATGTGATTCCTTTGGGTTAGCTTGAAATCTAGCACACATGCAAACACTAAACATAATGTCAGGTCTACTAGCAGTAAGATATAGTAGAGATCCGATCATACCTCGAAATTCCTTTTGATTTACTTGTTTGCCGGTAAGGTCTTGATCCAAAGAGAGAGTTGAGCTCATTGGTGTTTTGGCTATTTTTGATTCATTCATCTTAAACTTCTTCAGAAGGTCTCTTGTGTATTTTCCTTGATTGAGGAACATGCCCTTTTTGCTTTGATGTACTTGTAGTCCAAGAAAGAAATTTAATTCTCCCATCATACTCATCTCAAATTCCTTGCACATGATGTCAGAAAATTCCTTGCAAAGAGATTCATTAGTTGCTCCAAACAAGATATCATCCACATAAATTTGAACAACAAGAATATTCTTTCCATGAGTTTTAATGAATAAAGTTTTGTCGATCAACCCTCTTTTGAAGTTATTTTCCAGAAGATATTTTGAAAGTCGCTCGTACCAAGCTCTTGGGGCTTGCTTTAAGCCATAAAGAGCTTTGTCAAGCTTGAAAACATGATCTGGAAATTCATTACTTTCAAAGCCAGGAGGTTGAGCAATATAAACTTCTTCATCTAAATAACCATTCAAAAAGGCGCATTTTACGTCCATTTGAAAAAGTTTAATACTCATGTAAGATGCAAAAGCAAGAAGTATGCGAATGGCTTCAAGTCTGGCTACGGGAGCAAAAGTCTCCTCGTAGTCAATACCTTCCTCCTGATTGTAACCTTGAGCTACAAGACGAGCTTTATTTCGAATGACATTACCACTTTCATCAAGTTTATTTCGGAAAACCCATCTTGTCCCGATAACTGATTTGCCTTTGGGTCTTGCTGTAAGTGTCCATACTTTGTTTCGCTCGAACTCGTTTAGCCCATCTTGCATAGCAATAATCCAGTCGGGTTCTTGAAGAGCTTCAGTATATTTCTTAGGTTCTACAAGAGAAACAAACGCATGAAAAGCACATAGATCTTTTAATTTAGATCGAGTTTGTATTCCAGATGAGGGATCAGAAATAATATCCTGAGTTGAATGGGATGATGCATGTTTGAATTTCCTCCGGACATTTCTCTGATTATAAACATCGGGTTCAGAATTTATAGGAAGTGGGGAAGATGGCTCTTGTTGCTCAGGTAGTGATGTATCTTCACGATTGGTTTCATTTGTAAGATCTTGAGGGGGTGCTTCAAGGTCTTGAGACCCATCTGTAAGATCTTGAGATAGGTCTGTAAGATCTTGAAATGGCTCTTGCATATTTCTGACGTTCTTATCAACTTCTTCTTCCTCTTCCTCATGTTTATTTAGATCAAGATCTGCAAAGCTCTCACTCAAGATACCATTATCGTTTTCATCAAACAAAACATGGATACTTTCTTCAACTACTTTTGTACGTTTATTGTATACTCGATAAGCCTTGCTTTGAGTCGAGTATCCGAGAAAAATACCTTCGTCGCTACGAGCATCAAATTTTCCAAGATTATCCTTCCCATTATTATGCACGTAACACGTACATCCAAATGGTTTAAAGTAAGATATACTTGGTTTTCTTCCTTTAAAAAGCTCATAAGGAGTTTTCTTTAAAATTGATCGAATCAAACATCTATTAAGAATGTAATTTGTTGTATTAACAGCTTCTGCCCAGTATGACTTAGGCAGATCATTCTCTAATAGCATTGTCCTAGACATTTCCTCTAGGGTGCGGTTCTTTCGTTCCACAACCCCATTTTGTTGAGGTGTTCTAGGAGCTGAAAAATTATGGGAAATACCATATTTCTCACAAAATGCATCAAAGTCTGATTGATCAAATTCTCTACCATGATCACTTCTAATAGAAACGATTGGTAGGTTTTTCAAAGTCTGTAACTCCTTACAAAGTTTTGAGAAGTATAAAAGTGCTTCAGATTTCATTTTTAGAAAGAAAACCCAAGTAAATCGAGAATAATCATCAACAATAACAAGAATATATTGCTTGCCTTTGGGAGATTTGACGCGCATAGGTCTACAAAGATCCATGTGGAGAAGTTCAAGAGGTCTAGTAGTACTTACCACTTGCTTCTTTTTGAAAGAACTACGAGTATGTTTACCTCTTGAGCAAGCATTGCATAATTCATCTACCTTGAACTTTAGGTCAGGAAGACCTCTTACAAGATCTTTTGATTTGAGTTTGTTAAGAGAATATAGACTGATGTGACCAAGTCGTCTGTGCCATAGTCTTGAGTCATCTGATAAGACCTTGAGACATTTTAGATTTGTCCCTGCAATTTGGTTAGTATTAACAGCATATATATTATTATCCCTGTGAGCTGTTAGCACTAAATTTCCTGTCATCTCATCTCGAACTTCACACTTCCTCTTGTCAAAGCTAACACAATTTCCTTTATCACAAAGCTGGGAAACACTGAGAAGGTTATATTTTAAGCCATCCACCAAATAAACATCTTTAATATTATTATTTGAATTAAGACCAACGTTACCGATACCAAGAATGTCACATTTTCCTTTGTCACCAAGAGTTATAGTGCCAGTGATTTTCTTCTTTAGAGTGTCGAAAAGAGATTCTTTCCCACTCATATGTCTTGAACAACCACTGTCCATTATCCATTTTTGAGTCTTGGTGATATCCTGCAAAACGGAAAATCATCCTTTCCGGCTTGACCAATAAACAGAGTTAGATCCATTATGGGGGTAGACCATGTTAGGTGGCCTAGTCTCTTTAGGAACCCATATATGTTTTACCCGTTCATTTAGACGTACAGGAAAGGTATTTCTAATAATGTATGGATCCGTTCTTCTATACGGACAGGTTTCCTTTACATGACCCTTTCTACAACAAAAGAAACACGTATGAGATCTCCAATTTCCTTTTGCCTTAACGAATGTGGTAGTGGGTTTAGCAGGAAAATTCCTGTTATATCCTATTCCACTTCGATTTAAGGATAATTGTTGTTCTCCAAGCATTTTATCAAGAGTAACTTTAGATTTAGTAAATTGCACAAGAGCTATTTGCTGTTCTTGACATTTTTCAGAAAGTTTCACTTTTTCAATCTCTAAGTCAGTATTACTTGTCTTAAGAGATGAGAGGTTTGCCTTTAGATCGGAATTTTCCAATCGTAAGGCCTTAACCTCAGTGTCAAGATCTGATTGTATGCTGTCAAGATCTTGAACTTTCAGCGAAAGCATTCTTATGCAAGTTTCCTGATCATTAAGCCTTTCTTGTAGAATGTTGATTTCTTTGTTGTAAATTTCTTCATTAGAAATCATGTTTTTCAGTACTTCAGATAAAACATCGATAGGACTAGATATAAGGTCTCTTACCATTCCATCCAAATGTTGGTCTTGATCTTTGTCGGATTTTGCCATAAGACATAAGTTTGCATGATCATCTTCAGAATCTGAATCACTTGAGGAGTCTGAATCGCTCCAAGCTGCTACCATGGCTTTCTTGACAAATTCCTTTTTCTTGAATTTGTTCTTCTTCTTTTGAGGACATTCTTTAACAAGATGATCTGTTTCACCACATTCATAGCAATTTAGAACACGATTCTTCTTCAAGGGGTTAGAAGACTTACCTCTGTATTTAGAAGATCCAGCATTTTCTTTGTTTGAAAATTGCTTTTTCATTTTTAATATTCTAGCTAATCCTCTTGTGATAAGAGCAAAAGGATCTTCATCATCGCTTTCAGAATCTTCCAGTGGTTCCTCTTTCTTTGCTTTAAGTGCCAGATTCTTAATGTTTGTTGGCACATCCCCATCGTCCTCATTGAGGATCAATTCATGGGTGATTAATTTGCCTAGCAAATCATCAAGAGCAAGTGTATTGAGGTTTTGTGCTTCTTCTATAGCGGTTACCTTGGGACCCCATTTTGCTTTAGGCAAGCATCTAAGTATCTTTCTGACTTTTTCTTCATTGTTGAAAGTCTTTCCCAGTGAGTCAAGATTGTTAATGATCTCCGTAAAACGGGTGAACATTACTTTGACTGATTTATCTGGGATCATTTTAAACAATTCGTATTGCCTCAGAAAGATACTAATTTTGGTTTCTTTGACCTGGCTGGTTCCTTCATAGGTGACCACTAATTTATCCCATATTTCTTTAGCGGATCTGCATGAAGATATACGATTAAATTCATCAGTACTTAAACCACAATATAATAGATTGATAACCTTGTAGTTTTTCGCCACGCTCTCAAGATCTTTCTGATTGAATTCAGCTTCTGTCTTGTTTACTGTTGTATTGTCGGGACCATCCTTGGTAGGAGTAAGAGGTCCGTTTTTGATAATATGCCAAAGCTCTAAATCTTGATCGATGATAAACATCTGCATCAAGGATTTCCAGTGCATAAAATTGTTTCCTACAAAAAGAGGTGGTCGAGAAATTGATCTTCCTTGTCCAACTCCGCCTTGACCTTCACCTGCCATTAGTTAGCCTCACAAATAATAATATCTAAGAAAACGTGAGTTAGGCTCTGATACCAATTGAAATGCGGAATAGGCAGATAAAATAGTTTATCCAATACTCTAGAAGGGGGGATGAATAGAGTATGGAATCTTTTCGCAATCTTAGGATAGGTAAGACCTTATCGAAAGAGATAAGACCTTATCAAATAAGATAAAGTCTTATTCGTAAAAATAAGATCTTACACGTTTCTATAAGATTGATATTAAATGTAAAAGATTAGACAAACCAGGAATGTAAACAGTAGTAAAGGACACACGATATGTTAACGAGGTTCGGTCACCAACACGACCTAGTCCCCGCCTAGGATTGATTCAACCCTAGGATTCAAGTAGCTTTATTTTCCTTCTTCTTGATGAGTTCCAGATACAATCTTCAGAAGACCTTCCCTCTTCTAAACTCAGAAGTCTTACACTTCCTATCTAGCAACTCACTCACTCGAAAAGAAAAACTAAAGTACTCCAGATACAACACTCGTATCCAACGTGTCTAATAATGATAACGGTTTGTATGATCCTAGTTGAATTGTACTATTAGCTCGAAAAAGATCTCACACTCTCAGGGAAGTATAATGATGAAGCTTCGAATGTGAGATCGGCACTTTGTGAGATAAGTAGAATTTATCACTCGTTTTTTCGAATAGGCAATGAACGTGTATATTGTCCCTTCTTCTTTGTCTCTTAAATAGGCTAGCGTCTCAGCATTCTTGTACGTTTGAAAAAGATCTTGCCTTCGTGATCTTAGGAGCTCTTGGGTTGTTGAGATTTGATCCACTCTATTTTGTTGGGATTTTGTTTGTTGAAGTCAATCAGTCAAGCACGGTCAATCGTGATTTGTTGAGGTTAGGAAATCTTCCAATTTTATCTTTAAGAAGATTTAATTAAAACAAATCAAAGATTTGTTAAAATCAAATCCCTTAAATAACTCAACAAGAAGGAAAAGCTATTTGGACGTACGTAACTCGCTTGTGGTTTTTGTCCAGTTTTGGTAAGGTCGTATCAGTTTATGTAAGGCCTTATTGAAACCTGGAAACCAAGATTTTATGGTAAGGCCTTACTAGATACTGTGATGACTTTACCAAAAACTTGTAAGGTCTTACAAAACCTGGAAACCAAGGTTTTGGCTTTCATCAACCATAAGTAATGTCTTATTTATCAAGGTGGAGTTAACAAGCCGCATCCACTCTGTGCCGCCAGGAAAGACGCCAGAGAAGGGAGCCACTGCCACTGCCACCGCCTGCCTTGTCCGCCTCATCTGGTTGTTTGCTGCGCCACTGTTCCTTCGCCCTTCTTCTTTGCTCGCCTGCGCAGCAGCTGTTCAGGTGTGCGCCGCCAGCCGGAGAAGGACCACCCTCGCCGCCGCCATGAAGAAGGCTCCAGTGCTCTCTCCGCCGGAGCCGGCACTGCCTTGGGTGCCGCCTCCCTCATCTGCCATTGCCTGTTGTCATCCGTGCCATTGCATCTGTAGGGTTACAGAAAACCCTTTACATTTAATTAAATCGGGCCCCCTCCCTTTTGCTATAATTGCAAATGTTATCCACTGTTTTGTATTTACAGTTTTTAACCCAGATTTTGGAATGTAACAATTATACCATCCTGTAGAACTTAATTACGGTTTTGGCCCAAAGTTTTATATTCTGAAAATGCCCGTTTTTATATAAGTGTATAAATTGCCCCAAAAAATGTGTTAGCGGGTTTTAACATTGGATTTTAATTGCCGGGATATTCTTATATTTATATACCATATATATTATGCCTTTGATGGACTAATTGGGGGTTATGGCTCAAAGGTTTAATTATGGGATTTTAACGTTGACTTTGAAAACGAGCTTTACCTTGAGTTTATGATGTTATACAGTTTGCTTGGAGTATATATTTACGGTTTTTAACTCGGTTTTTAAAGTGGAGTTTTCCTTAGATTTATATATGTTTTTCATTCCGTTCAAATTTTGCTTATAAGCTAAATTTGTTTAGTTTGGTGCTAGGTTCGGAAGCGCCCCGATAAAGGTCATCGAATCGCATTCGACATTCGTCGATCGACTTCCACCTTTGACCTCGTGTGCTAGGTTGGATCTAGCATAACCTAGTGAGAATGCTAAGTAGTGGTTTTGAACCTTAGGTGAGTTTCGAGGATTTGATCTTGTTTGATGGATTGATGTTGATTCTAAGCTTGAGGTGTTGGTTATCTTGTGAGGTTGTTTATGGATGTAAATTGTATGTTGAGCTTGTGAGAAATTAGGAGTTGAGGTTGTATGATTGTTGATGTTGTGGACCAGAACGAGAGTATCCTAGTGGTGTTGTGAGTTATGATCTTGCGAGATCCGAGGTTTTAGAAGTCTTAGGACTTCTAGCTTCTGTTGAGTGTGATGTGAGCATGAGGGATTCTAGGATGCGGTCCTAGAATTGAGAGTCAAATGGTCTTGTGAGTGGGTTGTTGTTGATATAGTTATCTTCTTGTGAGCAGGTTATGGGCTTCCTCCCCTTAGGAAGCGAGAGTGTTGTGAGTTGAGTGCGGTGACGAGGTAAGTCTCCGGACTTACTTAGCTCGTATTCTACGTATTAGATTTGATGTGTGTTTGGTGGTGTGTGTTTTATTGCTTTCATTATAACTTATAAAACCGGAATAGGATTACCGACCTTTATATATTATTTGGCCCAAGTGTATGATAACGGGCGGTGACAACTTGTCTAGCTCTTGCGTGGAGTTAGGAGGTTCTTGGCGACTAGCCCGTGTGGTCAGACGGTCGGATGCATCCGTACCGTTCCATGCAGTAAGTGGGGACCGAGGCGAGTTTTGGGAGATTCTCGTGTCACAAAAGAAGTTGAATTAGAACGGGATATGACCTAATAATAAAAAGATAATAACCGAACTTTTGTGTTTTGAGCATGTTATGTGTTATGTTGATGTATGTGTGTATGTGCCTTCACCTTGCTTCTAATGCTGCGAATATTAGCTAACGGTTTATACCGATTGTTGTAGATTGCCTTGCAAATTAGGAATGCGGCCGAGAGATCCGGAAGAGTGGGCAGTCGGGGTTCTGTACATTTTAGGATTGAGTTTTAGTTGGAGTCGTGTTTGAGTTTTGTATTCTTTATATATTGTATGCCGCGTGTATGACATTTCGTCTTTCGGTTGTATCTCGACTGAAGTCTTTTGTTTGTAAGGTTTTGGGTTTCATTGCATTGCATAAAATGTATTTCATTTTGGCCTTTATTTGTGTCTTGTTGAAAGATCCGGTGAAATTGTTGTCAAGATAAGGGTCGGGACCCATTGTGAGGTCCCAACCAGTAGCGCCCCGAGTCCCGCGGATTTGGGGTGTTACAAAAGTGGTATCAGAGCCCTAGGTTGACAACAATGGCACTCGCAATCTTCTAAAGGCCGAATAAGGAATAAACAGAACCCCGCGGGTTCTAAGTTTTCGTTTTCAAAATCACATGCATGAGTCGAGGTAGAATGTACGGACCACCACTCCTTCTACGGATCTCGGCAGCATAGTTTATTGGATTTCCAGTATATATGTAGATATTTATCGTGGACTTAACATGTTTTTGGACTATTATTGTATGTGGATTGTAGTTGCATGATGGACATGATTTATGTGTATAGTTGTATATGTGATCGATTATATGTTTTGGACCTTGTATTGTTGTAATGGAATGTCAAATGCTTGATATTAGTAGTAATATGGACATAGGACTTATATAGTTATGTATACGTATTCCTATTATATATAGTAGCATATGGAGATATAGGACCTTTTAGTTGAGATGCTATTATGATATCATCGCCCTTGGACGACGTCGTTTTACAAAGGATAGTGTACATACGAGGACGAATATGCTCAAGTATCGAGTTGAGAGCTACGTTCGGGCGAACACCTTGGAGTTCTTGTACTCCTTTAAGAGGATGTCGAAGAGGAAGAGTAGAGATGACATAACGAAGGACGAACAAGTAGAAAGAAGAACTCGAGATGAATAAAGAGAGGTGGAGATGGAGCAATACAAGTAAAGAGAGCAACATTAAAGTGTAGAAGCGGTTCTAAAGAGGCCATGACCGAACAACGACGGGACCAAGGGAGAGAACGAACTTAAGTTCTTCGAGAAGAAGTGTGGACAACTAAAGAGGTAAATCGAGGAGGAGATGAGTACGTTCTAGCAAGGTTAAGGTGGTGTCCTATTAAGATGCAAAGATTTCCTTAGACATTTCTAAGCATTGGAGTTAAGATGAAAGAAGTGAACGAAACATATGAGAAGGATTTAAAATACCGTAAGTTAAGCTTACGATGTACCAAAAAGTAAAGTTAAAACATTATTAGAGTTATGAGAAGAAGGGCATGGTGGGGATTCACGTCGAGTTGACCGATTACCATTATGATGATAAGACTAAGAAATGCCAAGAGGGAGGAAGTGGGTATAAATGATGACCCCAAGAAGATGAAAGACGTAACGAAGAGCTTTGATCAAGAGACTTAAGATACCAACCAAGAGGAACGCGAGTGGATGCTAGCTAGGGCTATAATATTTGGGAAGGTGCTCTTGAAAGACATCAAGGAAGAATGGTTAAGTCTATGAAAGGGAGTTATATGAAACAACAAGGCAAAGAAGATATAGTTACCTTATAAAGAAGAGGAAGCATGGAATGAAGAAAGAACAAATGAAGTTTAAGACAGAGTACCCTGAGAGGGTAGCCTTTAGGAGTATGGTAACATGGAGGGTAAGAAGAATGGTAAGTCATTGACATCGGAGAAGGTCAGTTATAAGTTAATTGGTGGCAGCCAAGAACGCACGTGTGCGGGTTGTCTATTGGTGAGTGTAGAGGGAATGAGTAAACAAGATTATGGGCATATAGAGGGATTTGGATGACCTTATGCGACCTTTGTAGGTCATGAAATTGACATATGGGAGAACGACACGAATTAGAGGTTTTAAAGTTTGACCACAGTAAACTGGAAGTAGTGAATCAAGAAGAAGGTACGGTGTCATGGAGGTGGTACGTAAACGGGAGTATATAGAGGATGCAGGGTATGAAATTGATGATATGTTACCGCGGGCAAGAGATAAGTCAACTTTCTAGACTCACACGAAAGAGACATGGTGGCTATGGCGTGAAAGAGAGGACCTAGATTAGGGCAATGCTACAAGCCTAGAGTTATGATGTTAGTACTTGGAGATGTAATGAGTTTGATATTTTAGTGGCTTTGGACGGGGGAGTTTCTTCTAGCATTTTCCACGGGGCATACTAGTACAGTTGTGAAGTTGTTCATGGAATACCGAGAGATGCATAAGGTGACCAACAAGAGTAAGAGAAGATCGAAGTTTTGAAGTTTGATGTCGACAAGAGATGTACAAAAAGTATATGGAAGATTGAGGTTAGAACCTCTACCGTCAGGTTGACTTTACAAAAGGAAAGTGAAGTATAATTTCTACTTGAAGAAAGGATGTCTATGATGAAAGCTTATGTAGAATACGAAGAGCTCCTCCCATATGTTGGGATGTCGCGGAAAGTGAAGAAGATAAGGTCAATTGTTTTGAAACATGGTTAAGTCCTAACGATTGGACCCTTATGGTTGCACATAAGTGAGAAATCTTATAAGATTTTTACTATCATACCATGTAAGAGGGAAAATGGGATTAAGTTAAAAGAATACTTATATAAAAACACAAGGGTCAGAAGATGCAAGCAAATCTTTCCAATTCAAGAAAAGACGAATATTTGAAAGAGAACGGTCAACATTATAGCTAAAGACGGAGCAATTCACGTGTTTGAAAGACGTCAACCCAACAGATCGGGAGAGATCATTAATACCATGACTACCTGTCAAGTGTTAAGACAAGGTTGTGTCGGTCTTATGTTATGAGAGGAAATAAGGAAAGACAAAAACTGAGATATCACGGATTCCAATACATTGGAACATGGATTTTTCCACTAAGGTCAAACTTGACTCAATTCCGATATCTAAGGCGCCGCATGGAATGACACTTATGAAGAGACATGAGTTGTGGAAGCAAGTGAAGGAGCAATTGCAAGAACTTATTGAAAGGAGTTCCTTAGAATTAGTGAAATGCGACGAAGAACTTCAACTGTTATCTTGAACTCTTGATTTGAAGTTCATATTGGAATATATCTTAAACTCTTGATTTGAAGTTGTTATGGAGAACACCAGTTTGTGAAAAGAGAGACGGTTATCTCCATTTGTACATCGATTACCGTGATCTGAACAAGATAACAATGAAGAACGAGTATCCCTCACTACAGATAGATGATCTACGCGACCGGTTGCAAGGGTCGGCAGTCTCTTCTAAAATTTATTTAAGGTCTGATTATCACCAATTGAGAATTCAAGACGGAGATATTGCAAAGACGGCATTCCGGACAAACCATGGTAACTACGAGTTGTAGTGATTCCATATGGGCTTACTAATACCTAGATAGGATATTTTGGTCTACTCTCAAAGAAGAGAAAAGTTGTAAGACAAGTTGTTTCGGGATGGCAATCCCCCCGAAGGATGTGAAAGAAGTTACAAGTTTTCTTGGATGTGCCGGTCATTCCGGGATTTGTGGACAGATTCTCCAAAGTAACACCATTTATGGATAACCTACTCCGGATGACAATGAAGTATTAAGGGGGACGAAGAATTGACAATAGAGTTGTTGAGAGTTGAGAGGAGATTCATTGGTGCATCTATTTTTACGTTGCCTCGAGGTATGATGGGTTTGACATGTACAAGTTATTCTTCAAGACAAGGTCTTGATTGAGTATTGAGGAACGATGTAAAAGTTATAGCATACGTGTCTCATTAGTAAAAGCAGTGTAAAGCAAAGTATTTCCTTCATTACTTAGAACATACAACTATGTTGAGAAGATGTAACAACAAAGTTGGGTTTAGCATGACCAATTAAGAAGTTTGACCTTTTGTGTTAGAGGCAATTAAAGAGAATCATCATGGAAATGTTGCATTAAGAAAGACCCGAGAAGAAAGTTCAGTTTCCGATATAGCGGAACTCTTTGAGATCTCAACACGAGATGGGAAAGTGGTTTACAGTTGGTATGGCCGCCAAGAGTAGAGGGTGATCACTTGGTATTTCATGTGTATCAGTCAATAGAGTACATACATGACTCGAGACATGTGGTAGTCATGACGATCTAGTAGTAGACGAGGGACCAATGAGGCTAACTTGAAGACGTAGGATAGTATCTTTAGTTGAGTTTTACGCGGAGCTAGTAACATCGATAGAATCGAAGGGTTAGACCTAGTTCTTCTCTTGGTCGAGTTATGTGCATGTGTGATGTTATATGTAGTTGTGCCCCGTGTGGGAATATGCTATGTGACCCGATATATCTTGCAGTGGTAGTTCGAGTAGTTTGTGTGGATAGACTAGAAGGTTTAAGCCTTCTTAATTTGAGAGTTCATACATCGACCTTAGGAACCGAGAAGTTTGACGCATAGCAAGTTTCGGGACGAAACTTGTTTTTAGGGGATCTGATGTAACACCCCAATTTTTGGCGCGTTTGCATTTTGTATTTTCTCGGATTTTATCGATACTTTAAATAGCTTAAATATTTGTACAAGTATTTTTACGTCGTATAAAACTCTACGAGTATATATTTATGCGGCGATATGTTTTATTACCCATGTTTAAATTATTATATAATCTTGTAAAATAAATTGCGATAATGATTTTGTATTTCAAAGTATGTTTTTGCGGGTTTATTTATATAATCGTTATAGATATATACATCTTTCCGTATTTTATCTTTCGGAAATATTTTTTTCCGATCCAAAAACCCCGTTGCAGTTGTTTCGATCAAATCTATTTTTATTTCCCACTAACCCATTCTATTTATTATTTTATTATTTCCCCAGCCCTTACCTGTTTGAATTTGACTCCCCTCCTCTCCTTGTTGTGATGACCTTCCCTGCCCAAGCTACTTTGCCTAGCTGGCTAGCTTGCAGCCCTGCTGAACTGTGTACCCTGTCCGACCCCTCGCTCAACACCATTGACCCCTCGCCTTCCCTCTATCTCTTCCTCTCGCCACAGGTTCCTGCCCCTTCTCTCACTCTCTTCCCTCTGTAACCTCCCTCATCTTTTTGTTAACCCACACTTCTCCGCTCTTCTTCACAATTGCTGAAGAAGAACAAAACTGCCGGAAACCACCACCACTGCAAGTCACCATGTCCGGCCTGCACGGACCCTTGCTGGAGCCAGTAGCCCGCCTCCACTGTTGTCTCTCTTCCGCCACCCTTTCTTCCTCTCTTCTCCCTCTTAGTCCCCTGCACAACCCCCCTGCTGCAGCGAATCCCACCGGATAGAGAAGAGCCGCATCCACTCTGTGCCGCCAGGAAAGACGCCAGAGAAGGGAGCCACTGCCACCGCCTGCCTTGTCCGCCTTATCTGGTTGTTTGCTGCGCCACTGTTCCTTCGCCCTTCTTCTTTGCTCGCCTTCGCAGCAGCTGTTCAGGTGTGCGCCGCCAGCCGGAGAAGGACCACCCTCGCCGCCGCCATGAAGAAGGCTCCAGTGCTCTCTCCGCCGGAGCCGGCACTGCTCTGGGTGCCGCCTCCCTCATCTGCCATTGCCTGCTGTCATCCGTGCCATTGCATCTGTAGGGTTAAAGAAAACCCTTTACATTTAATTAAATCGGGCCCCCTCCCTTTTGGTATAATTGCAAATGTTACCCATTGTTTTGTATTTACAGTTTTTAACCCAGATTTTGGAATGTAACAATTATACCATCCTGCAGAACTTAATTACGGTTTTGGCCCAAAGTTTTATATTCTGAAAATGCCCGTTTTTATTTAAGTGTATAAATTGCCCCGAAAAATGTGTTAGCGGGTTTTAACATTGGATTTTAATTGCCGGGATATTCTTATATTTATATACCATATATATTATGCCCTTGATGGACTAATTGCGGATTATGGCTCAAAGGTTTAATTACGGGATTTTAACGTTGACTTTGAAAACGAGCTTTACCTTGAGTTTATGATGTTATACAGTTTGCCCGGAGTATATATTTACAGTTTTTAACTCGGTTTTTAAAGGTGGGGTTTTCCTTAGATTTATATATGTTTTTCATTCCGTTCAAATTTAGCTTATAAGCTAAATTTGTTTAGTTTGGTGCTAGGTTCGGAAGCGCCCCGATAAAGGTCATCAAATCGCATTTGACATTCGTCAATCGACTTCCACCTTTGACCTCGTGTGAGTATATCTTCCCTCGATCTAGTTATGTTAAGTTTTAGTACCATGCTAGGTTGGATCTAGCATAACCTAGTGAGAATGCCAAGTAGTGGCTTTGAACCTTAGGTGAGTTTCGAGGATTTGATCTTGTTTGATGGATTGATGTTGATTCTAAGCTTGAGGTGTTGGTTATCTTGTGAGGTTGTTTATGGATGTAAATTGTATGTTGAGCTTGTGAGAAATTAGGAGTTGAGGTTGTATGATTGTTGATGTTGTGGACTAGAACGAGAGTATCCTAGTGGTGTTGTGAGTTATGATCTTGCGAGATCCGAGGTTTTAGAAGTCTTATGACTTCTAGCTTCTGTTGAGTGTGATGTGAGCATGAGGGATTCTAGGATGCGGTCCTAGAATTGAGAGTCAAATGGTCTTGTGAGTGGGTTGTTATTGATATAGTTATCTTCTTGTGAGCAAGTTATGGGCTTCCTCCCCTTAGGAAGCGAGAGTGTTGTGAGTTGAGTGCGGTGACGAGGTAAGTCTCCGGACTTACTTAGCTCGTATTCTACGTATTAGATTCGATGTGTGTGTTGGTGGTGTGTGTTTTATTGCTTTCATTATAACTTATAAAACCGGAATAGGATTACCGACCTTTATATATTATTTGGCCCAAGTGTATGATAACGGGCGGTGACAACTTGTCTAGCTCTTGCGTAGAGTTAGGAGGTTATTGGCGACTAGCCCGTATGGTTAGACGGTCGGATGCATCCGTACCGTTCCATGCGGTAAGTGGGGACCGAGGCGAGTTTCGGGAGATTCTCGTGTCACAAAAGAAGTTGAATTAGAACGGGATATGACCTAATAATAAAAAGATAATAACCGGACTTGTGTGTTTTGAGCATGTTATGTGTTATGTTGATGTATGTGTGTATGTGCCTTCACCTTGCTTCTAATGCTGCGAATATTAGCTAACGGTTTATACCGATTGTTGTAGATTGCCTTGCAGATTAGGAATGCGGCCGAGAGATCCGGAAGAGTGGGCAGCCGGGGTTCCGTACATTTTATGATTGGGTTTTAGTTGGAGTCGTGTTTGAGTTTTGTATTCTTTATATATTGTATGCCGCGTGTATGACATTTGGTCTTTCGGTTGTATCTCGGCTGAAGTCTTTTGTTTGTAAGGTTTTGGGTTTCATTGCATTGCATAAAATGTATTTCGTTTTGGCCTTTATTTGTGTCTTGTTGAAAGATCCGGTGAAATTGTTGTCAAGTTAAGGGTCGGGACCCATTGTGAGGTCCCAACCCGTAGCGCCCCGAGTCCCGCGGATTCGGGGTGTTACAATTTATTTTTAAAATAAAATAAAACACTGATTTTTTTTTTAATTTTTATAAAATTATCTAATTGATTTATTTTTAAATTAATATAAAAAAACTATTTTAAAAAAAAAAGTTTACTGTTTTACTTTAGTTTTTAAATAAATAAACCATTCTTTCTATTTTAATTTGTTTACATTTTAGTTTATTTTCTTTTGTGTGTTTTTAATGGAATTTGAAAAAGTTTAATGAATTTGGACAAAATGCGGAAAACAACAAAAGGTTAAGGGTATCATCCGAACTCAAAAAGACTGTTGGACAGTACCATCCAGAAATTTCCTATTTTTTTAAAAATTCACCATGTTTTGGTAGTATATTTGCACAACTAGGGTAACTTGGTTGTAATTATGAAAGTATAAACGTGTCTTTATATTTTTGCCTCAAAATCTATGAATTGCCTTCAGTTTTGTTTCGGTAGTTGATTCACTTTTCACATCGATACATTGTTCTCTCATCAAACATCCGGTAAATGTATGGCCTTTAAAGTGTTTTGTTTAATCCACGTTCTATCACTAACCCATATACGCTTCTCTCTTTCTTCATAACCATTCCACATAAATGGACGATCCATTGCTTAGACAATACACAAGGCTTTCTGGACACAGCATTTTTCATCAAAAAGCCTTTTCCTATCTATATTTTCCTTCCGGGTTGTTCACATCTTAACCGAAAATGACAAAAATTCGTGTCATAGAGGTTTTTCACGATCATACAATTGTCAATACCATAAAATACTTCATTGTCTTACTACATGCCCTTTAATTATTGACTTTGTTTGATCTATCTGACCACCATTGACTAATAATACAAATCCTCAAATTAACCGAACCCATCATTCTTGCCATATAGAGGTCCACCGTACAACTAACAATAAAATATAAGGAATAAAAGTAAAATTACAAAATAAGAAATTATATCGATTTTGTTATATAGTATCAACTATTAACTATCTTGCCCTAATATTAGGATTATATGCAAAAAAGCTATAAATTATTATTTAATGTTTAAAATAAATGATCATAAATTTAAATTGTAAGAGAATAAGAATTTCATAAGGTAACATCAAGGCATTTGTGATACCAAAATTTGACTGTTGCAAAATTGTTCGCATCCGAACTACTCATTGGCCACATTATTGTTGATTTTCCGTTTTGTGTGTTTTTGTTATGTTTGCTTTCGTGTAGAAATTCAGCTTTATCATAAATAAGTTCTCACAATATTTCATATAAAACTGCATAATGTTCATCTATTTTTTTCATTTAAAAACAATCATTCTCACGCACCTAAAAAACCCTAAAAACCGATAATATTTATGAAAAAAAATACCACCCCCCCGGTTGCGAGAGGCCATATTTAATAAAAATCACTATTTAATGGTTTCATAATTATTTAAATGAGTGTACGTCTTTACCAGTTTGTTGCGCGGAATACTAGAAAGACCGAAAATTCAACAAGTAAGAGAGAAAACGAACACACAAATTTTAGTGATTCACTCAATATTAGTTGTGGCCACTATCTGATATTTCATTGAGAAATTTTGGATTACAAAAGAAATAGATAATTCGCAAAAATAGTTGACTTTACAATGAAGAAAAAAACAACATACCGTGTCAAACAATAAAGAGTGAAACAAATAACCGACGATCCCTAACTATACAAATATCATTTTGTTTGCACCTGGTGTTCAACACATATCAACAAACTCCTATATAAAGAACAATGAACACAAGGGAGTGTGTTAATGGTTGTGTTGATGGTCGAGCAGGCACGACGAGACGTAAACGCATCGACAATGGAGGGACTTGGTCGCCGAATCACACGCCAACAGCACAAAGCGTCGGACATCGACAGTAAAATTTGTCAAAAAGTGCAAGCCACAAATGAGGCAATGAAGTAGAATCTTTCTTTTTGTCATTTGTGCGTTCACAGGCAACCCTCACTCACTCAACACATACAGCCGCAATTGCCATCCTTTCACTCTTTACTTTATTGAAAATCTATTCATTTACATGATTCACTTGAGTGTAACATACAACCTTACCATTTTATTTTCAATCCTTATCTAAAATAGTCAAATAGTGCACCTAAGGTGGTGCTAACTGCTAAGTGAGTGAGAGATGAACATAGTTGACGCAATATTAAAGAAACATGCGCTGGATTTGAATACTAGATCGTTAAATATACGGCGTCGGACTACTAGTGTAAAATTGATGTTCCCTGAGATTACGCATTACAATTTAACGTTGACGCGCAATATTAAAGAAACCCTTAAACGTGATATTACTTTTGTAATACAAAATGATTCGGTTATTTCAAATATTGAAAAATCATAAAATATAGTAGATGGACGCACCATCATACGAATAACAAAATAACAAGAAGAAGAAAAAACGATGAAGCACCAGAAGGAACAAAAACAAGAGACGGATCATCCCGTTTAAAAACGCCAAAAATAAAACGAAAATGAAGATGAGAAACACTAGATTATAGACATAACATAAACTTATTTGTAAATGTTGAGTCCTACTCGTTATATTGTAATTAACATAACTTAAATGATTAAATATTTAAATTAGAGTGTGTTAAAAAACTATATAATTAGAAATAAGTTGGGTATATTGTAATTAAAGAAATAAAAGTGGTAGTAGTTAGCATTTCCCTAAGTATCGAAATGACAAATTTGAAAGATCTTTATTAGCATTAATTGTTAGATGATGAAAGGAGACAAAATAGTGAGGCAAACCATTCAACAACAATAGATTAGAGTAGAGTTAATCTAATTGAGATAGTATTATTGATTTATAACCTACCACCTAACTAGTAATATCACCTTCATCATCTATTTACTTTTTATAAACCCTAGAAGCATAACAAAATATAGTTGAGAGAGGTCATGAATTAGTACAACAATAATTATATGGGTGTCATTTGTATTGGTTTGTACACCTACCTACATACGACTAAATCTATATACATAATTATTTCTTTGTTAATACTTCCTACTATCTATAATCACTCCACCTACCTCTAAAAAAACCTAATATATGTTGTATTGATCATACCAATCTTCAACTCAAGATTAGGAGTTGCTATATCAGCGGTTATGATTGGTGATTTAGTTAAATTTGGTAAGTTCCTTAAACCTACTCCAATATACACAGTCCGTTGTAGTAATTATCGGATTATCGAGTGTCGAATTACAACAACTTTTAATTTGAGATCGTTAACACGGATTCTTCTCTGGAATCACACGGTAATTTTGCTTCAACACAGACTAAGACATATAATGACATGGTCATGTTGAAAATGGTCAGAACCTGTGTGGAAACAAAAGGGGGTAATAATTTGATCTCTTGATGACTCTTTCTTTGTTCTCCATTTCGGCTCTTTAATCCTCAGTCGATATGGATTATCATGGTGCTCTTGACATCAAGGAGGATTGAAGAATCATATCTCGAGATCCTATATGAACATGCATCAAAGTGCACCATTTTTTGCTTCGAACACTTGGAATACAAATAAATCGAAGTAGACACCGTAAATACAATATGCATGTTTTTACACTAAATGAATATAAATCTACATTATATGAGCATGAATATACATGAACTTATCATTTAAAATGATGCATGAATAGTGACATCAAGTTACAACTTTACCAATGAGGTTGGATCTAGCATACATCATGTAAGAACCAAGAGTTGTATGATTATTGCGATCATAGACACACCTTGAAACATCAACAACTATTCTAGCGGTCCATGCAATATCAACAACTTTAAGGGTTCTCCTTTATCTTGATTTTGAGCCTCGAACTCTTAATAGCATCTCATCTAGATGGGTTTGAAGTGAAACCAACATAGTTTCACCGGCCATATAAGGATTGTTCTTGGTTCTTGACATGTCCAAAAAAAAGTGATCGAGTCGTCTGGTGTAGTGATTGAGTCGACTAAGAAGGTGTTGGTCGATCAAGTGATGTAAAACGTCAATTCAAAGGATTATTTCCGGTTTAGAATCGTGTGGGTGAGTAGGGTCTTGGATCTTCTTCCTTAACGCATTCAACATGTAACTACAAACAGCCAAAAAATAAATGAAATTAATTAACAATGTAAGACCCCAATTTTGCCTTCACCGCCCCCGCGGTGAATAAGGCCGCCTTAGCGGCAAGCTGTGTCTGTCACCGCCCCCGCGGTGACAAGGGGCCGCCCCTGCTGCTGGCCGCCCCTGCGGATTCGCTGCAGATCGCGCCTGATCTGTTTTCGTTCGTTTTATCTTCTTTTCATAGATAGAATATCTGATCTTCTATCTTATGGGCCGGCTTCCTTATCTTCTTCCTAACCCGAGAACGCCTTTCCTTCTATCTTTCCAACCCTTTTCTATATATTCCCATCTTTTCCTCTTTTTCCCGCTTCTTGCTTACACTTTCTTCAACCCTCGAGCGTTACAGCCTTGCTTCCTGTGATCTTGTTGAACGTGTAAGTACTTCCTCCCTTGTTCTTCATCACGTTCATGTAGTGGTTGCATGTTTATCCTTCTGTTTTGTTTTCTTCTTTCGTTCTTCCTTTTCTTCTCCTCCAAGAATCAAGTTTGAACCTTGATTCTTGTTAGCATCCTCGTTGTTGATGTGTTGTTGTTCTCAGGCTCTTTAGGTTGAGTCTTGACGTGGTTGGATCAATGGTTCGAGCTTTGAGTCCCTTGTTGTGGTTCTGTTGTCATCGGGAAGCCGACAACGACTTCTGTTAGTGCACCGCCCCCGCGTCTGCACATCCCCACCCCGCGGCAAGCCGCCCCTGCGGTTCTTCTACACTAACTCTCGTTCTTGTGAGTTGCTTCTTTCCTTGCTTTCCTCGTTCATTTCCTTGGTTCTTATGGATGTTCTTTGTCCCCTGAGTGTTCTATAAGACTAAGGTTGAGACCTTAGCTTGTGGAGATCTCTTAGAGATCATTGAGGCTAGAAGTTATAGACTTCTAGTAGTCGTTTCGTTCTTGATTCGTGATGCCTTGTTGAGCAGACTTCCCTTTGGTCCTTTCCTGAGGATATCTGAGAGTTCGCTGAGTGTTAAGATTACCTTCGAGTGAGGTAAGTCCCTTGGACTTACTTAGCTTCATTCCGCGTATTGGTTTGATTGTATTGGCTTGTTTGTGTTGTTTATCATGTTATAACGGATAACCGGAAAAGGATTGACTTTGTTATATCTTAATTGGCCCAAGTGTATTATAACCGGGCGGTTACCGCTTGTCCAGTTCAGAATGGGGAAACTGGGAGGTGATCTCGCGACCAGTCCAGCAGGTGATAGAAGGATGCATACGTTCTATTCCTGTTGGTAAAAGGGGACGGAGGCGAGATCATAGCGACTCTCGTGTAACAACCATAAGTTGAATTAGTAATTGGATAACATAATGAAAGATAATAACCGGCTGTTTGTGAGCATGTTGATGTGTTTATCTTTACCTTATGTGTGTTTGTGTCTTTACCGTCTTTCTGATATCTAGAATGTTAGCTAACGGTTTATAAAGATGTTGTAGATGCCTTGCAAGATATAGGTACGGTTGAGTGATCCGGATAGTGTGGTCAACCGGGGTTCCCGTACATTATAGGACGGGATAGGGTTTATGTTTATGTTGTTGCTTTCTCTTTTGTTTTGAACTCGGCTGCGAGTCTTTTACGCTTCCCGTTGTTTAAACATTTGGTTTTATATTGAGTTTTGGTCTTCATTTGTATGTGTCTTGTTGTAAGATCCGTTATGCTGTTGCTACTCTGAGGGTCGAGACCCATTGTGAGATCCTAGTCCGTAACGCTTCGAGTTTCCAGAACTGGGGGTTTTACAAATATGATATAAAGGCTCATAATTAATCCAAAACACAAATAAAATGTATCAAACTCTACTACAAAGGCACCAAATTTAGTATGGTATAAGGGTTGAGTTTTAGATCTTGCAAAATAATTACATGATCCGAATATAGTATAAGTTGAAAATTGAACACGGAGAATAAGAATGTAATGATACATGCAATTAATTGAAAAACCAACGAAAGGAGAGAATAAGAAAATACCACCCAATCGATTCAATAAGAGGACCTTCATCGAGTCGATTACATATAAATGGAGGAAGTCTAGGCACTTTAGAATTAGGGGAGACAGACAGAGAGGATTTTCATATCAGCATGAAATAAAAGCCTTTAATTATGACCTTCAATGCATACAATTCAATAAAAGCATTTCCTTGAAATAGTGTTGGCGGTAAATTTTAATCGGATCAAAGTTTTGTATAATCCATCTCAAAATTTGTGTTATTATTCCAATGATTACCGCAATAAAATTTTAGTTTAATATAAATATCAGTATATTCTTCAATTTGTAAATTTCATATTATTTTGTTTACGTAAATTCAAATTTATGTAGATTATATAATTTCGTGTGAGTAATTTATATAAACATTAGTATATTTATGTGAATTCCGTTAAGAATAAATTTGTATAAATTAGATAATATTGCGTTAGTAATTCTTGTATTTCATCGAAATATAGTACTAAGTATGTATTAATAAAATATATCAAAAAACCTAACTTGAAAAATAGTATTAAAATGGTCTATATAATTATATGAAATATTTAATATATATTTAAACTAAATGTATGCTAGGAACTAAAATAACTAGATTCATAATTATTTAAAAAAAAATGTTCGGGGGATGAGAATTACTTGATTATGCATTGCAAAGTTTATATCATTCTTCCAACTACAGCATCCAACACACATTGTCTCTACGTGACTCGTGTCAGATTTATGTATAACTTCAAATGGGCCACACCACAAACTTGTATTTACAAATAACTTGTTATCAATAACAATGTTACATGGTGACAAAATGAAATTGACACTTTATAGATGTGTTAGGTAAAGAGTCGCCCCATAACGCGTGAAAAAGATAAAAGGTTGGCAAATGACAATTCAATACTTGTTCATTTAATTTAATTAACATATTATATATATATATACTGTTAAGAATATCTATAAAATATCTTAAAAATAAGTTGAAGATTGTGATAGAATAAAAATAGAAATAATATATTTATTTGTGTATATTAATAAAATTTTATTTTAATTAAACGGAAAGTGGTGAGAACAAACTATCTTCTAGAGGTAGTCCATCCTAAAGCATCCTTACGGATGAGAACGCGAAGTTCGGGGTCGTCACAATAGGGTGTGTTGAGGTTCAAAATTTCCAAATAAGTCAATCGTCAGCAACACAGTTGATTTCTCTGAACACATGTCTGACCCGGACTTCCTCAAAGAAGCAAAAATCCAGTCTGGAGTCGGATATAATCATCTCGATCTCCCAAAGACAACACCAAAGTCCTTGATGTGCCTTGATAACACATAAATTATCACCCTCAATTTCAATCTTTTTAACATTTAGCCTTATAGATTCTCTAAGCCCGACTTTTAGCACGAAAGCTTCCCAATTAATAACCGAGTTAAAGTTATTTATCTCAGCGTCCAGCAATAACATCCCGTAATGATTTTGAATAACAAAACCGATGGATGTTATACCCGAATTGAGCTTTGATCCATCAAAGTTTAGTTTGTGGAACCCATATTTTGGTTTTGTCCCATTAGATATTGTTTCTCTTTCTTATGTTGGAGAGGTTGTTCGATCTTTTGAGTGTGTTTAAATTGTAGTTGCCATCTTCTGTCATGTGATTCTTCCAATTATGAATTTGATTATTAATGAAATTTAGGATGTTGTGATCCGAGACGATAGCTTCATCGTTAAAAATGAATTTGTTTCTGAAGAACCAGATATTCCACCAAATGGTTGCAAGACATGAAAATTTAGTAAGCACGATTTTGATTTCCAGCAAAAGTTTGTGACGCCTTTTGTTTTCCGTGTTAATGGTATTTAGATTGGTGATGATAGATGAGCTAATTTTTGTGATAATATTTTTACTATAAGGACAATCCATAAGAAGGTGTACAATATCCTCGATTTGGTGATTGCATAGTTCACAGTTTTTTGGAACCGTTATTCTTCTTCGTTAAGTTTTGCGTTAGTTGAGATACCGTTTCTTGAGATTTTCCATATGAAGTTCTTAATTTTTGGTTGGGTGTCTAGATTCCAAATCCATTCACAATGATAGTCAGGAAGCCAGCCAGATTCCTTATCGATCAATTTTGAAGCTGATTTTGTGGAGAGTCAGCCGTTCGGGCTGCTTCTCTAGTATAACTTGTCTTGTATTTCGTTTGTTGAGGTTAGTGTATCCATAATTCTTTTCTTGATTGAAGGGTTGATAATGTTTTATAGCTCATTTTCGATTTTGGTTATGTCTCATTCATTGCTTTGATGAAGTGGATATTTAATTTGGGTATTGATAAGATTGATGTTTTGTACTAATTTGATTAATGGGGTCGTTTTACCCGGTAGTCTTGTCAGAAGTTGATAGTTTCCCGTTACCAATTGCCAAATAAGTCCGTTTTTAAAATCGGGTTTGAGTTTAATAAGGTTTTTCATTGCCAAGATGTTGGTCCTTTTAAATGACATTGTAGAATATTTGTATTTTTCAAATATTTTTCGTTCATAATTTTTACCCAAATGTTTTATGGTTCAGCTAGTATTTTCTAGAGGAGCTTCATTTAAAGGGCTTTATTAGTGGTAAAAGACTTTCTGAACCCGAGTTCACCATGTATTTTTTGTACAAATTGAATCCCAATTGATCATTGATCTATGATTGTCGCTTTTGTTCCAAAAGAACATTTTATACGTTTTATCGAGTTCGTTCATATTATGTATTGAAAGCATAAATCCTTGCACTACAAATGATGGTTTAGTCACTAAGTTTTGTTTAATGAGAATGTTTCTTCCTTCTTGGAAAAGAGAGTTTGTTTTCCATTTACAGAGTTGTTTCTTTGTTTTATTATTAATGTTAGTATGTTACCGAAAGTCTCTTTATTTACTCTCCTATTAATAATAGGGTAGCTCTTAAAGTAATCTAGAGAGGCCGTGCATTTTTTTATTTCCTAATTTGTTGGTGGTTTAGTTAGTTTAATATTGTCCTCGAAACTAATTTTGTTTTTAATGAGTTGAAGATTTTCTTCCAAAAGGTTCTTATTTAAAGGGGAGCTAGTGAATTTGCAAACAAATTCTTTTTTAACTTCCCTTCGTATTTCACTATCTTCAGAAATAGTTGTTCCATTTGGATCAACTAATTCCTTTAGGTGTTTTCTATTTCTTCTGCCGGTAGCAATCCGGTGAAAGTATTTGGAGTTTGCGTCGATGTTTTTCAGGTTCTTATTCTTTGTTCATTCTCTCCAATACTTTGATGAAAGTTGATGAGACGATTTTGTTTTGGTAAGAAGATTTCTGTAGAGATTTTCTATTATGTGGTTTGAGTTAGACGGTTGTAGGTCTTGAATATCTAGGAGTTGAGTTTCAACCTCTTTGAGTTGTTTGAAGATATTTCCAAAGTTAATTTAACTTTATTTTTTTTTTATAGTTTTTAAGGAGTTGTATTTTCCTTATGAGATTGAACATCTCGTTTCCCCTATAGTTAGCCTTACGTTTAGTTCACATTATTTATTTATTAATTAATATAATTATAAAATGAAAATACATAAGAAGATGACATGTGACACAAATTTCATGACACGTGACACAAATGTCTTCTACTTTTATATATGTATATAGAATATAGAAGGCCGAGTAAGTTGCCGTTTTCCAAAATAGCTATTAAGCTTATATAGTATGTTCAAAAATATTAAATTTATTCAAAAATATTAAAAATATGTATTTATTTGAATATATATGTTGTATAATTGGCGGGATTAACGGCAGAGTAGAAGAATTTGGTAAGTGTAGAAACTAGAAAGAAGGTTTGGATGGCGACCCTCGTCTTTAAATTTGTACGTACGTAGCTAATAGCTTTGGTTGTTGTAACTTCTATCGGTTCACTTGACTTTCTTCTTGTGGCCTTACTTTTTTTACACATCTTTTGAGTAATATATTAAAATAAGAAATATAATTTAAAGACAGTCACACTCAATTATTAACTTATGCCAACATATTTTAACCTAGTATATTTATTATTATAATTCAATCAACGACTCTATATAAATAAATAACAAAATGAGATCTTTTTTTTTTTTTCTAACAATTTACAAAGTTATGAGTATAAATTTTTATTTTTTAATCAAAAATTAAGCTAAAATCACAAATTAAAGTAGTCACACCAATTTTTTTAGGAAGGCAATATTTAAATTATATCTGTTATTTTTAAAATTTAACGTCAAATTTGTTCGGTCTATTGTGAAAATTACCTTATCGATTTTTTTTTATAAAAAAATTGCATCTTATCATAACATATAAATTGTTTTTTCTTTTAAAAAAATACACCAAATTTGCTCGGCCGATTGTTAAACTTCTCGTATATGATACGAGATAAACTTACAGGGAAGCAATGCACTTTTTATTGACTGGATCGATTTTTTAAAAATTTACATCTTATCAAAAAAAAATACGCCATATTTGTTCGGCCGATTGTTAAACTTCTCATATACTTTACGAGATAAACTTTCAGGGGAAACAATAACCATTATATTGATTGGATCACTTTTTTTAAATGAATTCCATCTTCTCAAAAGATTTTTTTTAATTTTATTTTACGTCAAACATGGCCGGCTGATTGTTAAATTTATAATATACGATACGAGATAAACTTATGGGAGAAGCAATATATTGGTTTCACTATATATATCGAACACCTTATTCATCAATCTCACACAAAATATTTACGTTCTCCCATATCTTTTGTTTTTACTATCAGGTTTTGAACCTTTCATTTGATCGTCTCCCGATATTTACATATTTTGATCTTCCAATTGTTGTACGTATTTTGTCGAATGACTAACTAAGAATTTTGATTTTGTTAGCTCATATTCTTTCATCATCTTTCATTTTAAATTTATTCCAGTTTTCCTATTATTGTACGTGTTTTATCGTGTAATTTGATCGTTTATCTAACGATTTATAAATTCTTCGTTTCATCTTCTCTGAAGCTACCATCTTTTTCTTTCAAAATATTCCGTTTTTTCTATTATTGTACGTTTTCATAGTATATTTTGATTGATTAAGTAACAATTTTTGATTTCGTCGTCTCATCTTTTTTTTTTATTGTCTTATGTTTTTAATTTCTTTCAATTTTTCCATTACGACGTTTTTTTTTTATCATATATTTGATCGAATACATAATAGTTTTAATTAGGTCTTATTAACCGATTTTATCATATGATCTTCCAATTATTATAAAATTTTACATTTTATTGATTTATTGACCGATTTTGAAGATTTTGAAAAACCGATTTATGATGATTTATCATATATATATATATATATTCCTTTTTTTTAGACCAATTGTTTGATCATTTTCAATTATTATACGAATTTTTTTTCCGATATTTAAACTGATTTACATTGATTTATATAATATATATATTTTTTAAGCCAAATTTTATGTTAAATAGAGTCGGAGATGAAAGGTTGTGGAATGGTTCGTCATCTAATGTGATGCTTAAGGCTTGAGTGTTGGTGCAATTCTGATGCAAGGTGGCCGACCTTTAGCCTATTTCAGCACGGGAATTTCTAGAAATGTCCTATTAAGGTCAGCATACGAGAAAGAGTTAATGGAACTAGTCCTTACAATTCAACATTGGAGAGCATATTTTTGGGCAATCGATTCACCGTTTGAACTGATCACTAGAGCTTCAAGCATCTCTTGGGTGAGCCAATCACTTCCCCGCAGCAAAACTGGGTTGTTGTTTGCTAAGCTTATCAGATATGACATGGTCGTCAAATATAAACCGGGAACAATAAATAAAATCGTTGATGCCCTATCACGAAGATATGAAGGCCATCTTGTTGCCTTATCGATTTCTTTTGCGGCATGTTGGGATGAATTGAAGGTTGAGATCACACATGATGTAAGGTTGCAAGAAATAATGCATAAATTAGAACGGCGTGATGTAGGGGACAAGTTGCTTCACAAGGGATGAGTGTGCATCTCATCAAACTCTAAGTGGATACCTATACTGCTTGAGTAGTATCATGCCACACCAATGGGAAGACATGCGGAAGCCTGACACATGTATAAAAAGAATAGCAACAAATGTGTATTGGCATGAGATGTTTCGGGTTGTCCAAGAGGTAGCATGATCTGCTTGATTTGGCAAAGGATAAAATATGAGATGTTAGCCCAACGAGCTTATTATAGTCATTGCCGAATTATGAGTAGGCTTGGGGGCCTATCCACGAATTTCATTAGCGGCATACTAAAGTCTCAAGGGTATGATTGCATTTTGGTTGTAGTGGACTGTCTCACCAAATCGCCCACTTTCTCCTCCTCAAACACTCGTTCATTGCGCGTATGGTAGTTGATGTGTTTATTTGAGGTGTGGTCCGGTTGCACAGCGTACCCCGTTTCGTAGTTAGTGACCGTGACCCACTATTCCTCAGCAACTTTTAGAAAGGGTTTTTCCGAAAGAAGGAACAGACTTCGCATGAGCAACACATACCACCCCGAAATAGATGGGAAAACCGAGGTCTTGAACCGTTGCTTAGAGACTTACTTAAGTTGTTTCTCTATAGAACAACCTCGATTGTGGGCCAGTTGGGTCTATTGGGTAGAATATTGGTATGATACCAATTATTAAGGGGTTGCGGGAATGAATCCCTATGAGAGGGGTTACATTATAAAACCACATAGAATTCAACAACATCTACCAAAAGAATATGTGGTTATAGCGCTCACCGAGGATTTCTAGAGCCAAAACAAAATTCTAAGGCAACTCAAGTTTAATTTGGATCGTGCAACCAAACGAATGGTAATGGCCGCTAACAACATTAGAGGGATATAACCTTTGGAGCAAGTGACCAAGGTTTTTTAGAAATTCCGTCTACATAGGCAACAAATTGTTTTTTGTATGGTCATTAGAAGCTAGTTGCTCGCTACTTTTGGTCATTTAAGACTGAAAAACGAAACGGAATTGTGGCATATGAGCTAGAACTTTCTCCTTTAACTCGAGCGCACCGGTTCCATCTCTCCTTGTTAAAGAAAGCCATTGGAGTGCACAAGGATGTAACTGAGTTTCTCCAGAGTCGGTCATGACAACACCGAGGAGTATGTCCTCAATGATAATCTTATGGTGGTAATCCATACAGACCACACTAGTGTGTGTCACAAGGTGCTTGTGGAATGGTTGGACAAAAAGTAGTTTCCAACCTCCAACCTTATAGACAAGGTTTATTTGATTGAGGGTGGCATTGTTAGCACTACAATCAAGCCCACTGAGTCGTTTATTGTGGTATCTAGAAGGGGTAAAGCCTAGCTAAGTAGATGGCCTTGGTGAAATAATAGAAGTTTGTTAGAAAAGGTATTGTAGTCTTTCACTTATGGTTTATTAGAATAACAACCTGTGTGCTAGTTTTGGGAGTATTAATAAGGAATCTTGCATATTGTTTGAGAAAGGAGGTTTTTAACCTAGGCTCTTTTATTAAGATTCTCATTGAGAGTGAGACATGCATTTTCATGTAGTATTTGAAATACAAGATAGTAAGTTTGAAATATCCTCTTATCTAACACTATCTCAATCAATAAAGGCGGATACCTTAATGTGCCAAGGAATATCAGCCAGACAACACATGACGAAATATCTTTAAGCGCAAAATTCACTTATCTATAAGAGTTGTAATATACACATCATTACCCACCTGCCAAACCAATCCCTTAAAATATGTCCATAATACTTTAATCGTGATTATTGAACTTTATAATTTGACGATATAGTATTTAAGTTAATTGTACTTTGAATAATACGTTCACTTTTTTTACAATTAATATTTATACAACACTACATTAACATTACTCATACTACCAATACTCAATTGGTCTAGTAGAATGTGGTGTTAGACTCTTTAAGTAGTTAGTCTCGATATTCGAATTCAAACTCAAAAAGACGAAGAAAAAAATGTTGATATTCTTTGTCTCTCCCAACTATGGACTTATATGTAGTTCATATTGAAAATTTTACATTGATTTTCACACCAAAAGTTTATGACTCCGAAAATGAAGTAAAAGAGAGAATAAATGTGTCATGTTGATTAGACTGTAGGGCTATGTTACATTTTATTTTCTAAATTGCAATCACTACTACGTTACACGGGCAATTCACATGTATTTTTCCATTACAATTTGCAAATGCAATCCAAGTTTGAATTGGATACTACCTTGGAAAACTATTATTCGATTTTATGTTATTGTATCTATCCAATTATAAGTAGAGAATTTCAAGTTTACCAAAAAACCGACAAGGAATGTCAATGGGACTCAGTTTGCCGATTTATGTAACAAATTCATAATAATGGGAGAAACACGTGAAGTAGACCATTTTGTTTTTTCATTTTATTTATTACTATTATTTACTTAATTGTTTGAATATTTTAGCTTTGACCACCTTCTAAAATAAGTTTTTACATTTTTCTTTCAGTTTTCAATAAATAAATTTACCTTATAAGCTTAAATCTTGAGTCACTTAATAACTATATCTATTTTATGTTGAATAGTTTTTAATCAAATATCAAGAGATTTTCTAATCTAATGAAATCAACCTTTGTAAAAATGAAAATATCGGGTCCGTTTGGTAAAATAAGATTAGATGAAGAGAACTATTTAAATGAAGAATTAAGCAAGTGAAATTGTTTAGGAGGATGAGTATACAAATCAACGAAATGAATGTTGGTAAAATGAATACGATTGTGGATAAAAATTATAAAAAAGTAGTGTTGTTATTTTTTTATAAATGAAAGAGATAAAACAAAAAAAAAAGACGATGGATAAAAATGAGATTTTAGCCCTCAATAATCCTTATATAAATTAAGATAACAAAATTCTCATAATCTAATTTTTTTAATATAGCATCTCTAATCTCATTCGTTTCCTTAACAAACGAGATTACGAGAATTATTTATCTTATTTAATTCTTATAATGTTAATCTCCTTAATTTATACAATTACTAAACAGTGTCATAAACCACCTTCCGGATAAATGATTTTACCAATATTCTAAACTCTTTTTTTTTTTTTTTTTTGGTAGTACAATATTCTAAACTTTTAGTTAAAATGTTTGCAGAATCGTTATTTAGAGAATCGTTTTATTATAAAATTTAAAACGCGTGTCAAATTTGAATTAAAACATCAAGGTCCGCATCCGACGTATCGGGCCTGGTTGTAACTTGTATTAATCCCGCCAAATACCAAATTGTATTTTTTGCGGGGTTAATAATATTGTAACCACTACTATTCAAATATAGACACGTTAATCATATCATATAGGACGATGGCCGGAAGTTCTAGACACACAAGGAATTCAATATAGAGAATCTTCCATCGAACCAGGGCTACCAATTGAAAAGCAAACCCTAACAAATTCAACATCACAACCTGCCCAGAGTTGAATAAATCCACCTTCCCCCCACAGACACAATCGATTTATCAATTTCCATTCATACCATCTCCATCTCCTTTATATATACAAATCACATGTCATTAATCGCTTGCCACCCCACCTTCTTCAACTACAAACCCACCCCAACTTGCCTCTCCTAAATGCTTTCCCATTAGCCCAAACCCACCACCTCACCATGCACCTCAACCGCCTCTGCTACATCCTTCCCGCCGATTCCGATACCACCGCCAACAAACAACTCAACGGCCTTTGCTATGTCCTGCCGCAAGATTCACATCCTGGAGACTCCAAACACCGCCGGCCAAAATCACACCGGACCTGCAACCATCAAATCCTCAGAATCCTCAGCAAGCTTGTGAAACCTATCTTCTGTTGCAAACCTAAATCGAATTCGGCCGATTCCACCAACAGCGGAGCATTTCACGATGCGCCGGGGATGCGGCTTTCCCGCAGGATCAACGGAGACAATCATAGCGACAATAACACTCCCAGGATTTTTAGCTATGCCGAGCTTTACATAGGCTCAAAAGGCTTCAGCTCCAAGGAGCTATTGGGGAGCGGCGGCTTTGGAAGAGTCTATAAAGCCGCTTTACCAAGTGATGCCTCTCTGGTTGCGGTTAAGTGCTTGGCGGAGAGAGGCGAGCACTTCGAGAAGACTTTCGCCGCCGAATTGGTGGCTGTAGCTCACCTCCGTCACCGGAATCTTGTTAGGCTGCGTGGCTGGTGTGTTCATGAAGACCAATTGCTTCTAGTTTATGACTACATGCCCAATCGAAGCCTCGATCGCTTACTTTTCGCGCCTTCTGAGAAGAATAATCAGCGTACGCAACCGGCGCTTCATTGGGAGCGCCGCAAGAAGATTATACGCGGCCTTGCAGCTGCGCTTTTCTACCTGCATGAGCAGCTTGAGACGCAGATCATCCACCGTGATGTCAAAGCAAGCAACGTTATGCTTGATTTCCAATTCAACGCCAGGCTTGGTGATTTCGGCTTGGCTAGATGGCTCGAACATGACTTCAAGTCCACTGGCGATCATGATCATGATCACGATCGTAATGGTTTTGAAAGAGTATCATCGCGTTCGAGCTTCAATTCAAACTCGAATTCCATGAGGAACTATCAGTTTCGACTTGCTGAGACCACTAGAATCGGAGGAACAATTGGATACCTTCCACCTGAAAGCTTCCAAAGAAGATACATAGCCACTGCGAAATCCGACGTATTTAGCTTCGGAATCGTTGCTTTAGAGGTTGCTTCCGGTAGACGAGCTGTGGATCTCGCATTCCCAGATGATCGTATCGTTCTGTTGGATTGGGTAAGAAGGTTGGCTGATGATGGAAACCTTTTACAAGCAACGGATTCTCGGCTTCCTGATGGTTCTTATAAGCTTTCAGAAATGGAGATCTTGATCCATTTAGGTTTGCTCTGCACTCTCCATGACCCGAAATCTCGACCTAATATGAGATGGGTCGTGGAGATGCTTTCCGGTAACGTGCTCGGGAAGCTTCCGGGTCTTCCTAGCTTCAAATCACAGCCTCAATATATATCCCTTTCAGGATCAAACACCAGTGGAAGCAAGTCAGTTGCAACTGTCTCTATAACCACTTCTTCCGATGAAGCTCCAAAATCTACAATCTTCATCACGGCGAATGTTGAGACTCTATACCTCACAGCTGAAGGCAATGAAAACGAAAGCGAAAATACGACCAAGATCAACGCTTCGAATATGAGTAGCAGACGACACCAATTCAACCCATTCCCTACAATCGAAACCCCAAGGGAAATTTCCTACAAGGAGATAGTTGCAGCCACCAACAACTTCTCTGATGACCAGAGGGTTGCTGAGGTGGATTTCGGGACTGCTTACCATGGCTTCCTTGAAAACAGATACCATGTCGTAGTCAAGAGGCTGGGAATGAAAACATGTCCTGCACTACGAGTCCGGTTTTCAACTGAGCTTCAAAATGTTGGGAGATTGCGCCACAGGAACCTCGTACAGCTTCGTGGATGGTGCACCGAGCAAGGAGAAATGCTCGTTGTGTACGATTACATGACAACCCGGCTTTTGAGCCATCTATTGTTCCATCATCATCAGGGCTGCATACTCTGGAATCAAAGATACAACATAATCAAGTCACTTGCTTCAGCTATTCTGTACTTGCATGAAGAGTGGGATGAGCAGGTGATTCATAGGCATATTACATCAGCATCCATAGCTCTTGATCTAGACATGAACCCGAGGCTCACTAGCTTCGCACTTGCTGAATTCCTCACTAGAAACGAGCATGGCCATCATGTGGAGACTGATAAGAGCAAGTCAGTACGTGGGATCTTTGGTTACATGTCACCCGAGTACATGGAGTCAGGTGATGCCAACACAGCTGCTGATATATACAGCTTTGGGGTCGTGGTCCTCGAGATCATTACAGGACATATGGCAGTTGATTTTCGTCGCCCTGAGGTCCTGCTTGTTCAAAAATTACACGAGTTCGAATCCAAGAAGAGGCCAATGCAGGAATTGGCAGATACCCGGTTGGACGGTGAGTATGATCATGCCGAGTTCAGCAGATTGGTGAAGCTCGGGCTGGCTTGTACGCGTTCCAACCCAGAATTGAGACCAACCATAAGGCAGATGATGAGCATACTGGATGGCAATGATTCAGGCTTTATACAAGGGCAGAAAGAGAAAAACGAAGAATGGAGGCAAAGGAATGCTTCTGCCTTGGCTTTAACTAGGAGAATCCAAGCACTAGGAATTCAATGAATCCAAGCACTATTGTAAAAATTATTGTTACTTGATAAATGCCATCTCAGGTTCTCTTATACTGATATGAGCAGATGAAAACGGCAGTTTTATTGTATTAATAGAATTATAATCTAGCGTATGTACATTGAGTATTATGTATTTTCAAGGACTATTGACAGGGATTTCTTCATCCATGTCGAGTCCGAGCCAGCCAGTTAAAGCAAAGAGAAATTCTCTAAATGTGACAGTCCCATTCTTGTCCTTGTCCATTTCCCCTGGTAAAAACACAGACAATGATGCCATTAGATGAATTGACACACAGAAATCGCGAAAAAATTAGCATAGGAAGTTCAGAAGTAAAGCAAGCAACGTACTGAACCGTGATCTAGTGACATGAGAAGGTGATCTTTCACATGGAGCATCATCCAGAGCCATGATCATGTCCTTTTTGTTAAGCTTCCCATCTTTATTCTTATCCATAAACAGGAAGGCTTCAATCATTCTATCGAAGGTAGCTTCTAGTTCAGGAGATCTGATTCTGGGTAACTGAAAGCAAGAGCATTATTGTTCACTAATTACAATTGATGCAAAGAGTAGTTAGGAAAACATGTCTTAAAAGGGGAGTACAGTTTCAGTTGAGGTGGATGGTTTTGCGAGGAGATGGCAAAGGCAAAGGAGAACCACGAACTCGTTGAACTGTATTCCGCCTTTTCCATTGATATCACATGAATAGAAAAGATCATCAATATCCTGTGATGTTAGATTAAACTGCAGCGTATGTAAGCATTTCTCGAGTTCCTGACGATCAATAATTCCATTACAGTCCTCGTCTGAGGAAGAGGAGAAAATTTGGATTATTTTCCTACATTTGCTCAAATAATGTATTGTTGAAGTGATATGACTAGTTTAAAAGGATAGTAGCCAGAAACTCACCATACTGCTGAAACACAGCTCTAATGTTCTGCAGTTGATCTTTAAAATGAGGAAACCTCAAAATTATGCTGTTGATGGATCTGAATTTTTTGTCTCCAGACCCACCTTCTCTAGCTTCAATCATCTTCCTTTCAACTTTGGCATCTAACCGCTTAAATTTGTTTATAGTACCTCTACAACAGAAGATTCCCCCAAATTTGTCTGTGAGTGATCTCAAAGTTGGACATGGACGAGAGTTTCCTTCAAGTAAAGACAACCAAACAAGAAATCAACAAGGCCATCAAACTATACAGCCTAATCCAGTTATCCGAGTTTGCCCTTCACAGACACAAAAGGTAAACTAGGACAAAGTATCAGAATCTAAAAGTAAGATGTAATGAATTTCAATCATGCAATAATGCATTTCCCTTTCTGTGGATTCTCAGAAGTGAATGAGGGTTAGTTGCATATTTGAATAAGTAGATAACTACAGATCAAATTCAGCATAAACCTCAATCGCTTTCAGGTAAAACTTTTGTGACTCAGATTCCAGAAACACGATGGTTGCTAAAGAAAGCAGAGAACGTTTGTTTGGTTAATCTCGGAGTATGAGAAATGCAGTAAATACAATCACCAATATTAGTAAGATATTAAGAAAAATAATGCAATAAAAGAGAGAAGAAAACATACCAGTTGAAGATTGAAATTCTTCCATTTTCTTGAGTTATGAGGATGGAAAGCAGAAATATGAGGTTATTGGGCACCATACAGATGGGTAAATAAGCAGGAAAAGGCACCTGCATGAAAGTGAATAAAGTAACATGAAAGCAAACTAAAGAAAAGAAAATATACTACTTCTGGGTTCTTTCCCGATTGTGGTGGGAAAATGGCTTCGATAGATTTAAGAAGAAGCCTCTCGTCTGTTCTTTTTTTATATGTATGCACTAACATCCCAAGTGCTTTCATTTCATAAAGCACCCCCATAGAACACTGAATTGCAACTTTTAAGCATAAAATGCATGTATATGTCTTAGTTATGATAATGCAATCAATATGGGAAAAAAACTTGACGATATGATGGTAGATGTAGGCGTGTAGCTCAGAGAAACAATAATAGGAATCAGCTCATATTATACAGACAGATAATCGTGTTACAGTTCAACTCAGGTTCGATTTCACTAATGCTACATAGTACTCATCATCCAACCTAATTCACAACCTTGCATATTTCCCTGTGCAGACATGAGCTCCCCATTAACAAACACCGGTCTAGGCCTCTTCTTCACACTACAAGCTAGTGGAGAAATTGGACTTCCGGTTGAAGTCAAGCAGCTATCCACTGAACAATCACCAATCAGGGTTGTCATATTGCAAAGGTTTCTGTTTCCTTCAATGCCGGTAAGGTCAGCTAAAGAAGGCATTTTCAGGGGTTCAGGAAGCCCCCATCCGTTAGTGTCATTAGAAGCCTTTATTGCCATCTCGGAGAGCTGTTCACGCGTAGTTTCAAGGCCGGCCGATGCCACAGCATGGTCATTCAGAACTCTGAAAGCCTTCTCCAGCATTGACTGAAGGTATTTGCCTTGGGCATCCATCTGAATCTGGAGATGACGTTGGACCTATTGATGGCGCACAACCAATGGGTACGATTTTACTCGAATTTTCTTAACCATGCAAAATAGTAATACAGAAAAGCCATCCAGTTTATAAGCTGACCTCCAATTGTTCATGTAGTCTTCGTTGAACTTCCATTTGCATCCGTAATGCCTCAGTGACTTGTAAACCACTGTTTGTAGATAATAAACAAACAGAAACATAATAAGGTATTTTGTGTTTGACATACCAAATTGCTCAAGAGAAAAACACAGTGACCTACTCGTTTAACTCCTGAGCTATAGCTTTTGATGGTGGGGATGATGAGGGAGTATTTTCTTGAACTTCTGCTATTGAGGTTGCTGAGATTTCTAATACCAATAATGAATTGTGAGCAGAAAGTAGAAAGATGAAGAATATTCATGAAAAGCACCAAACGCGTGTTCAATGTTTAAGTTAATGAAGACAGGTATAAAGTAGCAAAAGCAAAATGGAAGATCAAGAATTACCATCTTTTGAGTTTTCATTTCCTTCATTTCCTTCCTTGCATTGCCTCCCCAAACGGTACTTCTGCATATGGACAGGTTAACGAAGATGAGAGTTTGGCAAATTTATGCCCATTACCATCTTCAAACTTATAAAATAACCCTCTGCATGAATGTAGAATTACTACACAAGACCAATCAACTATAAGAGAAGGCTAAAAATACCTGAAGATGAGACTTCAAGTGATATAGAGTAAGGCCCTTAACACCCATTGTTCTCAAAATGGTCTTTGGTGTTGCTTCTGCAAAAAGGAAGAAGAGGAAAGTCAGAAGATAGCGGGGAAATCGAGTAATCTAGGGTGTTCTATGAGCAAGTGAAAGTAAACCCTAGGTTGCAAAATGCACGAAATTAGAAGAGCGAACTGCACCAAGCAGAATCAAATTAAGGTGTTTGATAAAGAGGTAAAACGCACAATCTGAAACTGAATGCTGGAAGAGAGAAACATAGATAGAAAGGGAGAACATACTGTCAGGGCCACCGAGCTGAGCTACAGCGTCGACAAATCGGTCATGAAGATCAGGAGTCCATCGGAGACGAGGCTTTGGGTCAGAGGTCAACACCACGCACGCTTCTCCTCCTACTACTTCTCTTCCACTCCCTTCCTGCAACCCTAGCGCATGCATACCCATACTAGCTGCGGCCATCGCTGAAAACATAATTTGCTGATTCTTCTTCTTGTGTTCCTTAATTTCCCGAGAACATAGTTCTAGTCTTCTACAGCTCTACCTCCACTAACCTAACACCACTACAAATTCCTCCAACAACATAGAAGAGCTTCCAAACGATATGTTGCGAATCAAACAATCAGTTAGTATAGAAATGAAGTAAATACTAGAATAAGGAGAATGATTGGTGGTTATGGGGGTGGTGGTGGTTAGTGGGGGAGGAACAGGAAAAGTCCAGTTTACAAGACAAAGACAACTCAAAGATAGAGAGAGAAAGAAAAGATAGGAGCATTTGCTCCCCCGATTTACCAGAGACAGACTCGTCAAGAGACAAACAGAAGACGAACAGAAAAAGAGAGAGCGAGAGAGACGGGAGAGAAAGGTAAAGAGAGAGAAAAGGAAGAGAAGAAGATGAAGAACGAGTAAAATGCTTCCCTTTTCTGTTTCTCTCTCTTGAGTCTCTCTGGTCCAGCACTGACTTCAGCGCTGCGTGGGTTATGAGTTGTCTTCCAGTTTTGTCTTGTATGGCGTCCATTCCATTTTCATCTGTCCCTCTCCAACCTCCAATGGCATGTGGGCCCAGTCCTAACAAATTGGGCCTTTCTAGACTGGCCCAAACTACATTCCGATGGGCTTTTAGGCCCATAACCGCTGAAACTACTTTCGACTTCGAGGGGTTTTGCAGAATCACCTTGCTGGGTTTTGGGTTCTGACAATTCCGAGAGTGGAACTGGGAACTGGAGAGCTGAGAAGGTAGCTCAAATCATGGCGGCTCGTAGAAGTTTCTCTATGCTGTTACTCTTCTGCTCAAACTCATCAAGAGGTATACTTTATTCTCTATGTCCCTTACTTACGCTCACTTGGATTGATTGCTTTTTTGTAGCAATTATGCAAAATTGCTTGATTGTGATGTGGCAGCGTATTCTCGGCGATCTTGTGCATTCTTCTCAACTACTCACATTGTTCGCGATGATCCAATTCTGGTTAATTCTCGTTAGGATTTTGGATTATGCAATTGATTTTTTGGGGGGGGGAACTTTGATTGTTTGTTCGTAATATGAATTTTAGGTTCGTGATTTCATACATTCCGCACTGTATGATCCAGACCATGGATACTTCTCTAAGAGTTGTGCTTCAGTTGGCGTTCTCGATTCCAGTATCAAGTTCAATCAACTCCAAGGTCAAAATTTCCTCTTCCCTCGTTCACGTTTCTCTAATAGTCGATTCAAAATCCATTGATAAAGCATCCGTGAAGTATTTTTCGTGTTGAAATGTATTTTGCTTGCACAATAGTATAGTAAACTGTCCACTGCGTGCCTGCACTGAACTTGAAAGAACTCAGGCAGGAAAGCGTATTTGCATCATTTGGATAAAATATACAAGCAGAGTGACACTTCTTGGTTTACACCTGTGGAGCTTTTCAAGGTCACTCTTTCTTGAACTTTCTTTTTATTGCTGTCAGAAGATTTTCTTATGTGTGACTTCTCTAGGCAACATAATACGTACCGGGATTCTCTTTTCTTTAATGTTCTATCTAGTCAATCTGTTATACGCAACTTGCTTCTGCAGCCTTGGTATGCTCATGGAATTGCTGAAGCTATTCTGCGCACTGCTAACTTAACATACCCACTCAAAGTAAGTTCTCAATTCAACGTTCACTCTCTCAGCTGAATTGTGTTCTTTTCCTGCTTTCTATCTCTATCCTATTGCCTCTCTTGCTCAAATATATCCAATTAAATAATTGATCAAAAACTTACATTGTCTGTTAGATATTTTCACTGACATTTATTTGAAATGCTTTAAACTGTTACTGGTGCTTAGCTGTGAACTTCTAGCTGTAAAAAGAAGATACTAAACTATGAACTCATATGTTGTTATCAGTGTGTTCTTCCTATTTATGACGTGTTCTATTTGGCACATCTTGTTGTTGTTATTTGATTGCAGATATATGAAATAGGCGGAGGGTCTGGAACCTGTGCAAAAGGCATAATGGACTACATCAAGTTGAATGCACCTCCGCGAATTTATAACAATATGAAGTACACGTATGTAGCCCTTACCAGAAACTTGTCATAAAGGAGTGGAGAAAAATAGCCAACTTAATCAAATAACTAAAGCAGAAAGAAAACGCTGATCTAGATAGGTTGTGGTGCCTTCATCTGTATTGATTTAATCTTGATATTGGGAAGTGGATAAAGGTCAATGAAATGATTTATGCTTGTCACAGGGTTGTAGGTTTGTTTGTTGTGCACATATTGAACTTTAAGTTCACAAACATATTTGACAACTAAGACAGGTTGCTTATAAAGTTATAATTGGTGGATTTGTTTGAAAGTTGCACTATTAGATATGAAAGAATGCATATTTTTACTAAATGCAGTTCAGTAGAAATCAGTTCATCACTGGCAGAAAAACAGATGGGAACTGTTGGCCAAGTTTCCAGTCACTTGTCAAAATTTGAAGTTGAGCGTCGGGATGCTGCTGATCGAAGTGGATGGGGTATGCTTCTTCTGGACTCATATATTCAGAAAAAACTGTGATGTTACTTATGTTTTTTGGCTTCTAAGGGTGTTGCTTATGTTAATATTAAGTTTTATAGTTCATTAATATCTCCATTAATTCAGAAAACTGTTTAGGACAGGGCATTGCAAGTATTCCAATTTGTTTTGAGCAATCTTAGATGCTTTACTTCCTCATTGAAAGAACCTTTACATTAATCTTACTTTCAATTTTTACCAACTTAAAGTTAACTAGCAGATCTGTTGGGGATATTTGTGTACACCCGTAAGTAAATGGTAAGTATTTAAGCACATTATGGTTCAGAGTTGGGATGGATATCTGTTAATGGGCACCATCACACTGAGTACTGCATTTTTATATATTAATCTCACTTTATATCTATTTTTATATAACTTGATCTGCAGGTGATGTGCAGCAACAGCCATGTTGGGTCATAATGCTTGAGGTATTGTGCTTGTATTATCTATGTATGATGAGATATTCATTCAGCTTACGCTGATTCAGAAATAGGTTTACAGACTGTTTTTAGTTTAATCGGATTGACTTGCTCAGTGCCTACTAAAAAAATTTATTTTCCCTTTCAGGTCTTAGATAATCTTCCGCATGATCTTATTTATTCTGAGAATCAAATCTCCCCATGGATGGAAGTCTGGGTTGAGAAGCAGCCTGATGGGTAGCCACTAGAACCCAACTGTGCTTACATACAATATTTCTCACTATTTTGCATTTACTGATCTTAGGCTTTTTTGCCTGTCAATTTATATACTGTGTTCAATTGAAACACTATGGACCTTAGCAGTAAATTGTGGAAGAGAGGAAATTTTGTATCTGAATGAAAAGCAGTTTTTAAATTGACAACCAAATAAAGCCTTTAATGTATATGTAGTTTTGTGTCGTCAGTTTAGCTTAAAGTTTCTAATTTTTCTTGGTTCTGCATTGACAGGTTATTACCTTCTGAGTTGTATAGATCAGTAGAGGACCCACTAATCAAACGTTGCATGGACATACTAAATATGGAACCCAGTGCTGAAGGAAGCATGTTGGCATCTAATGCAAGAAGCATTTGGGCTAGAGTTTTTCCCAAACCTCGACGATGCTGGCTACCAACAGGCTGCTTGGTAGGCAATGCAATAAGAGTCTTTTTATGTTGGGAAGTTTTAAGTCCTCGTTTTTATTTTGAGGTTGTAGCTACTCTTAAATGCAGAAACTGATGGATTCCCTGCATAGTGCCATACCAAAGATGTCTCTGATTGCTTCAGATTTCAGTTACCTTCCTGATGTCAGACTACCGGGTGAGAGGGCTCCTCTGGTTTCTACTAAGGTATTCGTTCCATTTCCTTTTGTATAACTGAGTTTGTTATTTTTATATGGGGAGAAAGCAGTGGGAACTCTGAAAGTATAAAACTCAACTATAAGCAATTCCCCTTTTGTCTTTCCATTTCTTTATGATAATGACTAATTAAGTTAGCCTGCCCATCTTGATGCATCATATCTTGTATATGCTGTTGAAGAAGTGAAGTGAGAAAGTAGCTAATGAAGTTTCAAGATGCTGCTTCTATCAGAAATAAGGATTGTTAATTATATGCAAGAGGAAATTAATATATATTTGTAAATAATGTGATATAACTTAAAACTTATTTCGATCCATTCATTTGAAATACTTTTAAGTTTCAAAATTAAAACTTAATCTGCAATAACAGGCTGTTATCTCATCCTATGCAGAAAGGTGGAAGCAGTTCAGATTATGATAGCTACCTGGAGGCAAAGGTAAGCTTATCATCCTGTGACATCTACTTCCGTTTCTTTGAGGAAGATATACTCTTCATAGATTTTCGGAAATATACTGATTTCGGAATCAACTGAAATCATGCTTGTTAGATTTCATAAGTTACTGACAATAGGTCTACTTTTGTTGTAGGGTGATGCTGATATTTTCTTTCCAACAGACTTCTGCCTCTTAGAACAGATTGACCACTACAGCTCTGGCTGGCTCAAAGCACACAAGGAAGAAAATTCCAAGAAGGGAAAGAAGAGGCGGTCAATGATGGTGAGTTATCCTGCCTTAATAGTTGAAATAGCAATATTAAATTGGCATGCCAAATCTAATGCATGTCGCATTTCAATTTCTAGAAGAATCACTGCATTGTTGTCTTGTTAGCTTGTGCCTTATAACTTGTTTAAGGTCATCTTTTATCACGACTGGAAATGATTGCAACACCTAGCTCCCTTATTAGGTCATGCACTTCTAAAATTACCTTGGATTATTGTAGTTATAATTCTAGTTCCAACTGATTAGAGACAATAGAAACTGTATAACATTAGTTTCTCATTCGAAAATCAATTTATAATGCATTATTGGTAAAATGAGACGGTTTTCCTTCCACAATTTACAGATCAGTTCATTTCTCCTCCTACTTTTTCCTTATACTGTTTGCCTTTCAAATCTGTATCAAAAGCTTGATACCTCAGCATTCATGGAAGAGTTTGGGCTCCCAACAAAAACGAGAACTCAGGACGGATACAATCCACTTTTGGACGACTTCAAAAACACGAAATTCTATATCAGCGTTCCAACACACAACACAAAGTGATGTAGCTGAGTTCTTTCGGATGAATACTCACTGGCTACCATCCAGGTAAGGAGTGTGTGGCTGGCTAGTAGTTCCAAGAAAAGAAAAGAAAAAAGTAGAAAAGCCAAAAATTAGAAAGAATAGAACAAAACTATCTCTCTCTTGTTAATTATGGAAATCTGCAGGAGTGATCTGGATCATTAATTGTGGATCTTTGTCACTTTGTTCTGTGAAATTGGTCAACTGTTTTGTTTTCTTTATGGCTGGGAGACCATAGAAGGGATAGCCTAATAATTTGGAACAAGAGTCAAACCCTGGGTGGTAAGAGAAGATGAACTTTCATTGATGCCTGTCTGCTGAGTAGGACCATACCATGTTGTATTATATAAGACACTTTCCTTATTCAATTGATTGATTGGATATTCTTCTTCTTTTGTGTCATTTAGTATTTCAATTGTTTCATGTACCATGTAACAGTTTTTTACTTAAGGTTACTATTGAGATATAATGATATTACACGTTGATATCTTTCCTAATCGGAGAATATATGATATCATACCCTCGTTTATTTTAAGTTAGAATAGATATATATTATATGTTTTGTATTGTCTATATATTAGGCTTATTAATAAGATTAATCATATTGTGGTTTTCCACCACCATTTGCATGGGTTCTCAAAGTCTAATGTTATCATGGTATCAGAGCGATTTTGACATTTTATGTCCATATAAAATCATCGGCATTATTCCGATCCAACCGGTTCCCGCCTCTCCGAAACGCAGCATCGGCATGTCCGAGTACAACATCGGCTTCGTCCGAGTACAACATTGGCTTCGTCCCAGAACAACCTCGGCTTCGTCCCAGAACAACCTCGGCTTCATACCAGAACAACATCGAATTTGTTCGAGAACAACAACTTATTTTGGGAACAACATCGGCTTCGTCCAAAAACAGGTTGGTTTCGTCGGAGAACAAGAACCAACATGTTTCATTTCAATCTTTAGCATTACTCACACTTCGATTGCGGGGGAACATTGAGATATAATGATATTACAAAGGATGAGTTGACTAAGTAGGCAACTTATGTAATAGTGTGTACAAACTAAGCCCATTTTGTTTCATGTTAACAAACTAGACCCCTCTATATTTTACTAAAAAGATTAATCTCATATAATATAGAAAATTCTGTAGATTTGCTCAATATTTCTCTATCCTAATTAGACGTATTAATTAGCTTAATTAAAAACATTAATAGTTATTTTTAGCCGTTAAACAAGAAAATAAAACGTGAACAATCTCCATTAATTGGGGGTTATCAATTAGACGAGCGATTACTGAGACATTTTTGACGTCATTGTTGCTGCAACCGAGTTTATGATCTTGGATTCTTCAAACTGGAAGCCATTATTTCTCATCTTGATTTCTTCATAATCGTTGATAGAGCTCGATCAGATACATAAGACGGTTGCAATCAAATACATATTGACTGTGTTTGTGTGTATCGTTTTTTGCGTTCAACAAACTGTACGCCATTGTTGCTCCTCTAGATCTATTCATTATCGCTGGTAGAGATCGAGCAGATACATAAGACGGTGACAATCAACTACATATTGATTGTGTTTATTGTTTTCTGCGTATGTACTAGGTAATTATTACTTGCCAAGCTTTTTTGTGATTTTTATCAAGTTATATATTGTTATTATTGAGTTGTGGTGCAATGAACTATGCATCGATTTTGAGGATATTGTTTATGTCATATTTAGAAACTAATATGTAGTAATAATGTGAAGTCATGTTGCCACTATATTATGTAATACGTATGTTATGTAAATGTCTTGTTGATGTGTATGTATTAGGTATGAGTTCTGTTTTCGTGATCTTCTATTACGGTGGTGATTGGGAGTTGAAGAATAATGTATGGGACTACATTGGGGATGTTACAAGTAAACCTCTTGATGTAGATGTTTCTTGCACCTTTGAGGATTTGAAACATAAGGTTTCAACGCAGTTTGAAATATGTGTGTGTCGGAGTTTGATGTAAAATTGTCGTACAAGAATCCATTCAATCTTGCACTCAAGCCATTTGACGTCACTACAACGGTTGATTTGAAAACATTTTTTTCAAATAAATGGGATGCAACAGTACATGTGGAGTGTGCCAATGTGTGTCACGAAAGTTGATCTACATAAGCCTAGCAATATTGTGACAGTAGCTGAGGTACATAATGCAGAACATAGTATGAACGGATGTTTGTAGCTTAATTTATGTACATATTCATCGAGTGTGTCAGTGACAACCCAAGAAGAGAATACAGCGGGTACCCTCTTGCAATAGTGTCTCGTGTAGATACATTTGTACCAGATGTGCATAATTATGAGCTTGTGTTGGAGAAAACATATTCTTCAAAGGTTGAGTTAAAGAATGCTTTGTGTTTGCATTCAATATCCGAATATTCCCAGTATATGATTGTTACGTAAAAAATGAAGGCAATAACAACAAGATGTATTGACGAATAATGTAAATGGAGGGTTCGTATCACTAAGCTTGGGGAATCAAGTTAATTTACAACAACAAGGTATGTCTCCACACACACATGTTCCTATCACATGAGGAGAGCTGGTAACAGGGGTGCTTCCTATCAAGTAATTGCAGAGAAACAGAAATCAATGTATGTTGTACATTCTAACTGAAACATTATTTTCTTCATTGTAAACTTTTTTAATAATGTGTGTAGCCTACGTTTATGTAGGTACGGCAACTCGAAAAAGTTACCATCTGTTAATAAGATAGTCATTGTTATGAAGAGTTTACATCGAATAGATGCTAGTTATGGGAAGTATTGGAAAGCACGGGAGGCCGTGAAGGACATGATTAGAGGAACTTCATAAGATAATTATAGATCCATCCCTGCATATTTGTATATGTTAGAGGATGTGAACAACGGTACAGTTTCTGCCCTTGTACTTGATGAAGAAAATCGTTTCAGATATGTATTTGTTGCGTTTGAACAATCTATCAAAGGATTTGGTACGATGCGAAAGGTACAAAACCTTTAATCATGAACATATGTAGTAAATTTTAATAGACTATGTATCTGAAATGTGTACATATTTGATAAATTTGTAGGTTATCACGGTCGATAGTACACATTTAAGTGGGAAATATAGAGGGGTTTTGCTCGTTGCAACTGCACAAGACGCTAATCAACAAACCTATCCCATTGCTTTTTGAATTGTTGATAGTGAGAATGATGCGTCATGAGATTTCTTTTTTAATAATTTGAGTCGTATCATTCCGGATAACAAGGAACTTGTGTTTGTTTTCGATTGACATAATTCTATTAAGAAGGGTATAACATCCAACTATCGTTTGACGTTTCATGGTTACTGTATTTGGCATCTTAAGGGGGACCTGAGAAAGCGAACAAGATTGAACTGTATACTATAAATGTTTATTGATGGGGCGAAGAGATGTAGGGAAGCTAACTGCATTGAGCTACTGAGACAAATATCATTGGTTTGTTTTGGTACATAATGGCTTTATATTTTCATTATTTATAGGGAATGTATCCTTATATTAGTAAATATGTACAAGAAAAGTCAAAGGTTGGAGAGTTGCTTACTAAGATGGGAATATCAACGTGGGCTCGTTCGTTATCTCCTGCTAAAAGGTATAACATAATGACTAGTTACAACGCCGAGTGTGTTAACGGCATAATGAAAGAAGGGAGTGAATATCCAATTTTATCCATGCTGGATGAAATCAGACAATTCATGTCACGCTAGTTTGCGGAGCGCCGTAAAAAATCTCAATCTTGTGTATATGTTTCCATGCCAAAAGTTGAGGCTATCATTCAAACAAGGTTTGATGAATCAGGTTCTTACTTTGTGTACACACTTGACGCATAAATGATGGAATTTGAGGTAAAAAGGGGAGATGAACATGTCATTGTTTGTTTGCAAACGAAGACTTGTGCGTGCAAAGAGTTTGATATTGAAGAGATATCATGCATACATACAGTAGCTGCAGCAAAACATGTAGGCATTAGCCCTTCTTATTTTGTAAGTAAGTATTATTCCACAGAATATTGGAGGTCTGGATATGCAGAGGTTATTTACCCGGTGCCGAACAAGTCGGAGTGGGATGTACCGGTATACGTTTCAGATATTGCTTTTGAGCCTCCATTGAAGCGTAAGAGGTGTGGAAGGATGCCAAAGTCCAGATTTCGTGCATCTTGGGAACAAGGGTCTAAGAAGAAATGTAGTTGTTGTGGCTTTAATGGACACACGAAGAAGACTTGTGTAAACCAGCTGAAATAGTCAAGTTACTTGATAATTGGAAAGTATGTGACCTTGTGAACAAACAGTATTATGTTTGCTTTTCAACATTGTATTCCCTCTAATTTATGTGTGAGTTTATTTTTGACAATATAAATATGGCCTTCGTCTGCTATATACATACGTTGTTTTGCAAATCAAGTTAAATAGTGCCGTTATATATATGTACACAAACTATTAATAAGGTGACGTCAAACCAATATATACATATTGCATTCACACGCCGGTGTATATTATATACATACGACCTACTCAATTCAATCGTATACACACATCTTAAGTCAATCACATACAGAAACATAAGTTACCATAAACATAAATTATATGCTTGTGTGTAGCCGTATATGTTATGTATGCACCATATTATTGAGCTGTGCAATTCAGTTTAATATAAAACTCATGCATTTATGTACATATACCATAAATAAGGTAACAAACTGAACATGTGTATGTCTTGCTAGAAGGTTTCACTTAATTCAAACTGTCAAACAAAAACATGCAATGAATATCCATCCGCACTACACAACTAGTTGTGTAATAACTAAGGTTCATAACAAAAATTAGCAATTTGGATGTTATCATGTTTCGGTTACATAAACCATTACATAATCGGGTGGTTTTCAATTCTCATCAAACCATTCGCGTTATTCCCTAGTGAACACAACATTTATCAATTTCTCTCTACTTGCTTGAATAGATTCATTGCTTATAGCACTCAAATCTTTGCGTCTAGACGCTAAGTACTATATGTACTTCAAAGTGAATATGCCACAGCTTCCCCTGCGTTCAAGAAGTTCACAAAAATGTAAAGTATGTAATATTATATGGATCACTACATAATTGAAATACACAACACGTACCCATCAGCGCCGATGTTCAAACCAGTTTTCTTGATCACCTTGAGTGACCCCTTCAGTCGATCTCCAAGCCGTTTGTGCTTGTCATGTACTCCTAGAAGTTGAGGGAGCATAATAACCATGGGCTCAAGAAGATTATGCAATTTATCGTCCTTTGTGTAGTTGATCTGTGGATCATACACATATATGCACCACATACGGAAATCAATTTCGAGAGCGACCCAATGGGATTCTAGGAGGTTGAACGGTGTATATATCACATCAAAATCATATAATGGCTTTCTGAACATATGTGGGTTGTCCCCGGAAATAACGTCATGCATGCTTTGATTGAAATTTGGCTTCGAGTCTTTCATAGTAACATGTTTTTCAAATATTTTACGGTTGTATGTCCTAGACTAAACGGACGATAACACCGCAATCTTGGCGAAGCGTTCAGGGTTCTCGACAATGCTTTTCCGCATGTTCATAATAATCTCATTTACAGCCTATGACAATCATTATAACGAAAATCAAACTAACTATTCATATACAGTGTGTACATATGATCAGTTACATAAGTTACTACTCCAATGTGTACCAGGGGCGGAGCCAGAAAATTATTAGGGGTGGGCGAATTTAAATAAAAAAACATAAAATATATAAACTTTATAAACCATCTTTAAAAAAAATATATAAAAATTTTATCAAATATTCAAACAATTAATTTATAATACTTTAAACTAGAAAGTAAAATAAACGCGACGATTTTTTGCCTTAGCAAAATCATCGATAACCGAATCGATGCCAACTTTACTCACAAATTCTCTTTCAATATAGATCGTCAAAGCATCACCAAGAAACTCATCTGTCATTTGGTTACGGATATCGGTCTTCACATGTTTCATTGCTGAAAATGCTCTCTCTATAGTGGCGGTAGAAACCGGTAAATTTAATACAAGACGAATCAATCTGCTTATCATTCTGAACTAGTCATCTTTTTTTGTTTCCACCAACTTCTCCATTAATTTTGCAAGTGTGGGTACTTGAAAGTCTGAATTGGAGACAACGAAAGCATGACAGTAGGGCAACTCACTCTTCAAAAGATTCCTTTCATGTTCTTCAAAATCTCTAGGATAGAACTCTACTGCAAGTTTGTAGACATCATCTGCATTAAAAGAATGAAAACAATCTTTTGGATCGAGGGCTACACTCAACTGAAGTAGTCTGATAGTGGTCTCATTAAACCTCGAGTTCAACTCGGACACCTGAAAGTCTATAGACCAATTAAAATGCTCAACATGATAACGATACTCAAGTTACTTGTTTCGCACCACGATCAACTTTACTACTCATGTCAGGTACTTGTACTTCGTGTTTTAAGCAAAACTCTTTCACTTTTTGAAGTAATTTCTCCCATCCTTCATCACGTAGATCTTGAAGAAGTGTTTTTGCAATGCAAAGATGTTGAAGATCACTCAATATGTCAACATATTCTTGTTGAATTACCTGACAAAGGAAGTTGGTAATTTCCATAACTTCCATCATTAAGTGCAAACTAAATGCAAACTCAAAAGTCATCAACTGATCTAGAGCACCACTAAATTCTACTCGAGTCTTGGAGTTTGGACCATTCTCACTTATATTCTCAAGCACTTTACAAGTTGAAGAAAACATTTTAAGTACACTTGCAACATACCGAAAATGAGAACTCCATCGGGTAGAGCCTGTACGTTTTAAAGATATCAAATGTTTAGCTAAATCTTGATAGAAACATATTAATAATGTTATATATATAAGAGTTTTTACGAGTAAAACCTGCACGTTGTAAGGATGTTGCTTGATTAGCTCCTTGTCCAGATACTAAATCTCCACTTTCTAACATATCATCAATTTCTTTTCTATGAAATGCTTGTAACTCTGTGTTGCATTTAGGAGACAACTTGACAATATTAATAACATTATCCAAGAAAGAAAAGAACCTCTAAATTGGATCACACTTCTTTACAGCAGCCACTAACGTCAATTGCAATATGTGAGCGAAACAATGGACAAAGTATACATATTCACAATCATTGAGAAATAGTGCCTTCAATCCATTAAATTGTCCTGACATGTTACTAGCACCATCATACCCTTGACCTCTCAATCTGTCAACTTGAAGATTGTAAGTAGAGGACATTACATATCTCTTTATAAAGTGTTTCTGAAGAGGTCTCTAGAACCCCTCTGATAGCCAAAAAGCGTTCTGTTAAAATACCAGCGAGGTTTACAAACCTCAAGATGATAGTCATTTGCTCCCGTCCTGATTCATCTTATGCTTCATCAACAAGTATAGAAAAATATGCATCTCCAACTTCCTCACGGATCATATAACGCACTTTGTTTTCTATGATTGTCAATACCTCTTTTTTGTATTTCAGGGAAAATATATGTAGCATTTCCAGGTGCATTATTCAGTACAACATCATTGATTACTGGTACCCATTTTGCTATAAAATCCACTCATTCGATTACATTTCCACGATTCATAGAAAGTTCCGACTCATTATGACCCCTAAAAGAACAACCCTGCAAAGCCAAGCGTTGCACAACCATGATTGTAGTTTTAAGTCTCAGTCGGTTTTTTATCACTTCTACTCTACTCAACCTCTGCATTACCGTATCGATATGACCAGCTGGCTTCATCAAAGATTCAACATATACAACACACTTGTAATGAGAAGATGTTGATTTTCCCACATGCTTCAAAAATACACATTCGGCTCCTTGATGAACCCTCTTCCATTTGTTAAACCCACCATTTACTAAAGATGAAGAAGAATTTGTATTGTTTGCAAAAAGAAAGCATGGAAAGCAATAATACATATGTGTAGTAGGTGAATAAATTCCTCAAACCAACTATATTGAAAACGACGAGAATCGTTAACCTCATACTTTGCAAGCTTTGGTTGATACGGTCCATGCATCAAATACTTTCTCCTAATCTCGTCTCTTTTCTCAAGAGGCCAATCACATTTTTTTTTTCTTATTCCCGGATTGAAAATAGTAAAAAGAAAACATACCATTATAAAATAACAAGTATAAAATAAAAAACATTAAAATCTATAAATCTTTATATGTATAGAAATTAATAAATACTAAACACTTAATTAAATAAAGTAAAAATAACATTAAAATCTATAAATCTATATATATATAATTAGGTAGTAAATACTATTATAATAAATAATCAATTGAATAACAAGTATAAAATAAAAAAACATACTAAAAAGTGAAAACATAAATTAAATTTCTAACTTCCAATTGAATAAAGTACCAACTACAAAGTAAGTAAGTGACTGTATAGATTAAACTTCAAATTGAATAATTAATTGAATAAAATTGAAGATTGAAAGCAGTAAAAAGAAAACATACCAAAAAGCTAGTACTCCACAACTGGCACCGCTGGTCCGCTGCAGTAGTGCAGTGTATTGTGTACAAGTACAATTGTACAATACTACAATCAACTAGGCAATACTAGAATATTAGTAGAATAGGTTGAATATTAGTATAGAATTATAGGGTGTATTGGTGTAGGCTGCAGAGTGCAAAAGGATAGAATGCCAAAATTCAAAAGCATCCGATTCAGACGGCGAGGGTTAGGTTTTATTTTTTTTATTGGGACTGTACAATACCAAATTTATTTATAGGATTAATTAATATTTTTTAAGATAAGAAAATGACATTGGGCCGGGGTGGGCGACGACCTAGTCGAGCCCACCCTTGGATCCGTCACTGATGTGTACTGAAAATGCATACATATATTGAACAGTTATACATACTTCGTCTTTTATCCAACCGCCTTGCTTCAAAATGTCTTGTATGGATGCTCTAGATATGTTCTTAATATATTCCCGAATCGTACCTTGATCGTCCTTATTCTTCACCCAGTTATAAAGTTTTTGACGATACTCTGTTTGTAGCATGATCATTGTGGTTCTTTCGGTAGTTTCATGTTTTTCTTGAACGGGGTACACTTGTATTTACTATCTTTAGGGACCCTTAGCCCCACCCTTCGAACAGGCTCGACTACATTGACGCCCTGTTTTAACACAATGATACACACTATTACATATTTTTATAAGATGTCATATAATGTAACAGATTCAGCTACATAATATTACAACTACATTACATATTTCTACATTGTTTTGGGATTATGGACTAAACACTTGTGTTGTTCATACCTCGCTCGAACCACCACCTATTTTTTGAATTGAAGCATCATCTGCAGTGTCTTTTGGAGATGTAGCAACACTTTTTTCAGTTGGGACATGTCCTCTTGTAGCACACGATGGAGCTAGAAGGTCTTTAACAAGATTTTTGATTTCGGTCTCGGTCCTCTTGCTTGCCATGTATACAGTGGTGTCTGTCTTGTCGTATAGAGTTTTCAAAATCCTTTGAATATGTTGTCAACTCATCAATTATAAGTCCTTGTTGTTCGACCTTTTTCTGCAAGTGCTTTTTGATCCCCTTCAATGGATTTCAACTTTTTCATTATTTTTGCAACCCAATCCGTCTGAGTTGCTTCCATTCTGTGAGGTTTAAATTGTTTAATCAATATATTATGGACAATTATCAAAAACAAACAGAAAATAATTGTTACATTATATGAACATATTTTATATCAAGCATCAAAGTAATTTGAATGTATTCCCATCTTAGTGCCCACGATGCCATGTTTACAGTTTGTGTACTTAATTATGTACATTACTAAACTAACGTTGAACTCTCCGGGATCTTTGACTCTGTTTGATCAAAATATTTCTCCTTTTTTTTTTCTTTGGGTGCTTTTCCAAAAGTTGCATCTATCGTTTCTGCAGATAATAGTCCTTGTTCTTGTTCGTCCTCTTTGATGATCAACATGAAGTTTGTCATATGTATTATCAACTACATATAGTCTACATTTAATAAAAAAAAATTGTGAATACAAAAATGACAACCTGAGAGGTTTGACATTCGGGCTGCTATTTTCTACTTTCCTTTTCCCCTTCATCTTTTCAACAACTCCAACATCTTTTTCAGCCACATTTGGTTTTTCTATTTAGATAATTGTAGATTCAATAGACTCATATATAATATAAGAAACATGTAAATTAGATTACTCACTTGGTGGATCAACAAAATCATCAACACCATCATCAACTTGCAAATTTGAGAGATTTCTAATCTTTATTTCTGGTACAATAGGACTACATAACCAAAACCTATCAATAAATATGTGTAACTGTTAACTACATAAAAGAAATTAACGTACAAAATCAGTACATAACTTACCTAAATTCATTTTCCTTTTCATGCACAACATTTGACCTTGTAATTATTAAGTCAAACTTTTCAAAGCCAACTTCGAACAAGAAATCAATCCTCTCATCTTCTCCCTCCTTTGTCACCCACCTGTCGGTGTCATCACTTTCATTGAGTCCTTGAACAGTTTTTATTTTCTTCTTTTCAAGGGTATTAATAATACCCTTAATTTTTGCATACCCAGGGAACGGCTTACCCCCTTTCCCAGACTTTGACACCCAACATAGGCACAATGGTGTTGCATTTTCATTTACCAAGCTTGCGAATACCCTTGCAAGCTAGCAAATATCTGTAACATGTATCGAATAATCAATGAATATAACATTTTTTTTCCAAAATAGTACATAATAAGTATGTATGTGTAGATGTAATAATTCTTTATGGAATATTTATGTACATATTTGTATCACCATATGTGGATAGGTACTACATTTTTAATGCACAAGTACTGATACATGTATTAGATCACTCATGTACAAATCAAATACTGATACTAAGTACACATATCTGAAGGGAAAGTAGAAATCCTCCAATGTTGTAGCCACCATTGTTCTTATCTTTCTCAGCCTCACAAGATTGAAGAAACTTCTTCGCCTGGACGAAAGCAAGAGTATCCCACGGAAACGAGTTAAAAAGATCCACATCATTCACCATGTTGACCGTTTGCTGGTTGATCTGAGTTTTCCTATCTTTGGCAACAACAACACATTCAATAAGTAAGATAAGGGCCATTTTGTATTTGAATGGAACTCCTTGGGTTCTTTCTTGTATATTTCTTCCAGGTCCTTAGTTGAACAACGTTCTACACCAACAACATCTTTCATGTCGACATCAGATGTTTCATCATAGGCCTCAAAGAAATCCTCCTCACAGTTTAGCCCCGTTATATCTTCAAACTCCTTAATTCCAAACCTAAGCAATACCTGTTTGACTTCAAACCACATTGAATGTTGTCTTTTGGTCTGAACCTCTCTCGTTACTATAAAATGTATGATTTGATTTGACATCTTCAGCCCTGTGCTCATTTCAATTATTGGTGCAAATATCACATTTTCAAGGATTTGTTGTCGACATCAGACAACCCATGCAATATCATTGGTATAAGTTGGAGGCGATTGAAGTTGTTAATACGAGTCATCCTAGGGGATTCATTTTCCACCCATATGTACGTGAACTGTATAGATAAACACAAGGGTTGTAAGATATTACTACAAGAAACATAAACTGGATATTATGTATACTTCTTAATTGTGACAAACTTTAAGTTGAGGATTGTTCTCTCTATTCATGGTTGCAACATCTTGGGTGTATGTACCACCCATTCCCTGTTCAAAACTTGACTAATCAGCACATTTTGTATGTGTATATGTAATACATAAGCTGTTAGATACATAAATATGTGTTGACTGTTACATATTTAAATAGATTACCTGTGTACATGCAAATATTTACCAAATCTTGTACATATATAAACAGAATACTTGTATATATATAAACATATTACATGTTTACAACAACTTGGGTGTATATGTAATATATATGTCGTTAGTTACAGTAATTTGTGCTTACTCATGTACTAATCAGTACATTTGTATGTGTATGAAATACATATGCTGTTAAAACCATATTACATGTGTGCATGAAAATATTTAACCATAACATCTAATTTGATGTGTGCTATGCATATGTTGTTTGTTAATCTCATGATTGCTTAGTTGCACATATTTAAAATCGGACCAGTACATTTGCTTGATTATTCATCTATACATTTAACTTACGAGATAAAATTGACTAACAACTACATAATGAGAACATTTAGATACCTGATTGGAAGACCATGTCCAAAAGTAGGATGTTCTTTCCTCATGTGGGGCTTAATGACCATTCACTTTTTTCTTGTCATAGTGTTTGTACTATCAATGAACTAATAAGATTAATTAGTTTTGTAACTTAATATTGAATGCTATATGTACATATTGTAAATATATATTTGGTATGTCTATTACGAAATATAAAATGTAATACAACAATGTATGATATCTCTGAAGTATGGAGCAATATTGATGCTTATCTACATATTTGGTTAGTAATTTGCATAATATAACAACAAATGGGGTTCAATATGTAGTATGTATGATATGTGTGTTTGAATCACAATCAATGTGCATATTGATATGTTTATACATCCTATTTGTACTCAACATAAACTGTCTAAATAATATGTACATGCTTGCTAGTATTAATAACATTATAACCGACATGCATCATCATCCTTCTAATGAAGTTCCAAAAAACAATAACTTCTAGTATACATCGGGAACATATTAGACAAAATTATTATATATATCTACATAATTCATATGTTCATATATCCTATTTGTACTCAACATAAACTGTCTAAATAATATGTACATACTTGCTAGTATTAAGTACATTATAACCGACATGCATCATTATCATTCACAAGGAGTTCCAGAACACAATAACTTCTAGTATAAATCAGGAACATATTAGAAAGAATCATTACATACAACTACATGATTCATATGTTCATATATCAGAGTTGTGCATAACATAAAAGCAGCAAATAATATGTAACTTTGTGCTATACATATGAACATTTTATTGAACATGCATCATCATCATTCAAAATGGAGTTCCATAAACCAAAATTTTCAAGTACAGATCTAGCCCGTAATATACAAAATCACTACATATAACTACATAATTGACTCAAATTGAAGAATACTACTCTGTTATGATTGGGTTGAATACATATTTCAAATATCAGTTTTCATACCAGCAAATAACTTCCATTGATTGTTTGTAAGATTAGCCTACTCTGTTCGTTGAAACAATCCTTAATCCTTGTTTGATTTGGAAAAATCGGGTACGTAATCAAGTAATAGGTCGCAATAATCTTCAATCCGAGTTAGAAAATGTACTTGTTTGTTAGTCGGAGAAGATGATAACTTTTGAAGAGGTTTGGAGCGGCCTTCAATGGAGATATATGTAACCGACCTTCAATAACCTTTAATGGAGCGGGATATAAACGATAACTTGTATCGGCTTCATTGGAGAAGCAAATAGAGTCGAAATGGAAGGGATGAAGATGATACCTTGAAGAGATAAAGCTGCGACCTTGAAGAGAGAAAGCTTTGACCTTGAATCGCCCTTCAATGGAGAAGGAATGTGAGTAAAGGTAACCGACGCTTGGAAATCGTGATATTGTTTGTGATTGACGGATGTAACCACTCATCTAGAGGTTGCGAGATTCTCTCCCATTCGGTTGCCTTTTTTTTTTCAAATCCGTTTCAATATTTATGATACTTTATTATTTTGATTATTTTTAAACTGTCAAACTACCTCCCTAATTTATCTCTAAAATATTTTAGTTTATCTTTATATTTTTGGTGGATATTATTAGGAGCCTAGTTAATCTACACTAAACAAAAAGGGCCCTATTTCACCAATTTTCTCTATAACAAATATCATTAGGTTGATATATTTCCTAATTGGAGAATATTTGATTTGATACCCTCGTTTATTTTATGTTAGAATAGATTATGGATTTATATGTTATATATTTTGTATTGCCTATATATTAGGCTCAATAAGATTAATCATGTTGTGGTTCTATCTCCACTAAAATGTAAAAGTTATAATCACTTTTAACAAGGGCAAGCATTCATATTGATCTCATCGGAAAAAAATTATGTACAAACTAACAAATATCATATTTTACTCGGATAGCCGATTGATTATGATATATGTGGATATTTGATCGATTAAAGGATTTTGATTCAGATCAGTTAGATCTAACCAAATATAGATCAATATTTCCGAATCTTTTTTAGAATTAAGTCTTTTCTAAGGTCTCTGTCTATTATCAAGTTATCAGATTAGTTAGATTGAATAGTTTGTGTCATTCTTACTCATAATAGTCTTAATAGATCAACGACCTTAAATAGGTTTAAACTAGGGTTGTCAAAAATTAACCCTATTTGTAAAACTGAACCGATTTGTTTGCTCCAAACTCAACCAACACTACAATGAATAAATTATAGATATTTGAGATTGATCTTTCGAAAATTGATTTAACCTAAAACAAAAAAATAACTCGAATTTACAATGTTCCAAACCTGATTATATCAGAGTAGGTTGACCCTCTCACACCAAAAAAAAGAGTAGGTTGACCATCAATGGCCTAAGAACCCGAAGTAAACCGACCCAAATTAACCAGAAACTTGACCGAAATGTCCCAATCTAAAATAAGTCCGACTAATAAATTGTTTTGCTTTTAAAATTTTTAGACTACATTACGTAGAACATATATATTTTATTAGGAAAAAGCATATTGATAAGTGTTTATGGAAGAACGAAAACATGATTGACACCAAAAAGTTGAATGAATAAATATATTTGGGATCTATTCAACTAAACCATTTTGAGTCTAAACTTATATAATCCGAACAGGATTACCCGAACAATATAGTTAAAATAACCCGAGGTAAACCTACCTAAACCCGATAACCCGAAATTAAAAATATTGCAAATCCCCACTTGATCCGCAACAACTTGACTGACCCGATTAGACATTAGGCCCGATTTCAATCTGATTTGGAATGAACGGTACTTGACCCTTTCTTCTAACACCTTTGTTCAAAACTTATTTTTAGAACACGTATTCATAATTTGTATATGATATACGGTTAGACCTGTGCAAACGGTCCGGACCATATTGAATTTTTAAAAAATATTATGGCTACCTACGGTCTGGTTCAAACCCGGACCATATCTAATTCCAATAAAAAAATATTAAAAGTATATTAAAAAAAAGGTCCAAATCCGATCATAATATCATTGGCCCAGACCGGACTAAATTTCAGACTAAACCTGGACCGTAATTACCGGTCAGGTGCGATTATACACAGTCATATACATTAGTAACATTTATTCCAAATTAATGTTGTCAATTTCTTGCGTAAGGAAAACCAATACAAGATATTTAGCAGAATGTAAGGGGATAAGAGGTTGATGTTGGCTCCAATATATGAATTTCTGACAAGTCAGACTTCTCTTTTGTCTCATTTCATTACATTGGGATTGATTGCTGCAGATTCACCCATTCCTTTTCAAAATATACTTTGAACCCAACTCGCTATGTCCTCCGCGCTTAACCTTCTTTCGCTACCAATCTGCAAAACACTCATCTCATTTGATCCAATTAATAATTTCTTAAAATATTCCAAAATTAATAACCTTAATCACTCACCTTAACAGCGAAACAGTAAACAACAGCCTCTTCAACGGTGCTGATATTACAATGGAGGATAGTAAACCGCAATTCTTGAAGACCTGAAATCACTTTAATCAATTGGCCATGTCTTCTTCTTGAGAGGATCTTGATGAAGGCATCCAAACCCGAGACCTTCACTTCAATATTAGCAATGGCGGACTTGTTCTCCGCAGTTTCTTCTTCGGCTTCAGCTAGGGGCCCCATACTCATCATTAACCTATCTATAGTTTCGTCGTTGTTCGGATCAAACTTGGCTCCGGTGTCGCCTGCGGAGAGTCGTCGGCGCTTCTGAGACTCGAGGCATTCAAGGAGTTGCTCCAATTCTCTCACGAACTCTATTGCTCCTCCTATTATTGATGCTTGATCTCCCTAATTAGTTCATTAGTAACATGTCAATTACATTGTGTTAACTACACGTCCAGTGAGCCACACATATAAACACCTAATGTTGTGTTATGAGGCGGGATAATTTTCTTTTTCTTTCCTATATCTCAACACATCGTTAATGCATTATTAAATGCTTGAGTGATTTGGAAGTTTTCTTTGGTTCTCAAGAAAGTAGTTAGGCTATCAAGGCAACTAAGTACAACTCGTTAATCAACAAGCTGAGCTTTGATATGTTCATGTTCAACTTGTTTGGAATCCAGATCGAGCTAAGCTTAAAAACGTGTTCAAATGAAAGAGTGATGAGATCGAGAAGGATTGTACCCTTTGGACGTAGGAGGTGGGCATGAGAGTCCGAAGAACTCGAATATGCTCATTTATTTGCTTCCTTCTATCCCTTTCCACTGCAATGTGAGTCATTCTTTGACACTCCACCTCCTGACTCGTCTTTACCGCACGACCCCTTTTCCTCTTTCCGCTCTTGTTGGTATTGTCCGATGGAGTAGGAATAGTAGCAGTAGTAGCAGTAGTAGTCGTCTCCGTACCCATCATTTGATTAAGACATCCACTTGAATCAAAGAAGTCATTAGAACTAATCATATTCTCTTGACAAGATTGATCAGGAAATTTGAGCCCGAAATCTGTAAATAAAACCTCAGCAAAGGTTGGGAATGAGATATGAGGAGGCGACGTAGCCATGGAAGGAGCTGCCTGCAACTGCAACATGGTCGAAAAAGAAAAGAGAAGATGAAATGATTGATGAAGAAAAAACCTAGAGAGGCAGTATGTGCATCAGCATCAAATGTACATTAAAGTAGTACCGAGTAATTGTCTTGTTTCTCCATACGCATTAATCGGTAGGCCTAAGAGTTGAAGTGAGGACAAAAGTCTCGATGGTAAGCTTCATCACAAAATTGGACCTTGTTTCGACTTATTTGGTGTGTTTGAATTCGGGTTCATCATAATAGAGAAGTTGCATTCTGGGTAAAACCCGGGTTTTTTTGGACAGATATTATATTAATGCGAATCACAGAGGCTTTTTCTCACTTGTGTTTGGTTACAACTTTTCATGAATCTAATCAATCTGCCGTTGTTTAGCTTTGGTGCAAGTGGGTGCTTTTAGTGTTAGATCACATGAAATATTATTCCTATGCCAACAAGATTTAACCTGTAATGTGTAGATAAGATGATCCAAACAAAACCGAATAACTATATAACCGAGCTCGAACCGAGCCCGATTAGCTTGTCTCATATTACAATCATCAAACAAGGTCAGAAAGTGATTTTTGCTCTACATCCGGAACGGAAATAATTCGTGGCCCATTGCTGGGGATAACCTCCCAATATCAGTTTTTCCATACATGATCCTCCAAGCTAACCACTTAAGGAGTGTAGCACCACATCCCGCTAGACCAACTGAGTATTAGTTGATAGAGAATATCTTGGTTATTATTCAATGTATCTCACTCATGAACGCTTATGTGGTTCCAAACATATACGTTTATTTTTCAATAGATGTTAAAGGTTTTTATTCCTTACTATGATAGTGGTTCTCTTATTCATGAAAAGTTTTAGAAGCATACCTTATGGTTTAAAGTAATTGACGACTTTGGGATTATGGTTTAAAGTAATTGGCGACTTTGGGATAGAAGTTGATTAATTTTGATGCCTATCGAAAAACAAAATAGAAGAAAAGAAACACAATTTACATTAAAAATGAGAAAGCATCGCCATACATTCATTTTATGAATGAATAATGATATATAAGTGGGTAGATTTATTTTCATTCCATTTTTACTTTTAAAACAAAATCATTTTATGGATGAATATGATATACGAGTGTACCTGTTCATTTACATTCCATTTTTTTTTTATTTTTGAAATGAATTTATTTTATGATTTATAATTGTTTTTTAATTGAATAAACAATGATTATAAATGGGTAGATACGCTTTTTATTCGTAACGAAACAGCCCCTGAATGTAATTGGGTCATTTAAATTTGGCACCAACGTCCACGTAGCATATTCAAAAGGTAAAGGATTTCATTACCTGTTAATCTGTTATATGCTATTGGTCCTTCGAGGAATGTTACTAGAAATGCTTGTTTGTTCAGAGTAACTATCCTTCATAGGTAAACACTATACACTTCGAAATGCTATTCCGACGTAAAATTACCCAATGGGATTTGTATCAGATGGAAACATTTTCAACATAATAACACTAATTTCAAGCCAGTTTTCAATCAAAGAAGAAATATAAAAAAAAAGACCCAATTGCCTGATACATTTGCAACCAGAAGCCAACGAAAGCAAAAATGCAGCATTGAATGTTCTTCAAATGGGGGCTTACAGGTTTACCAATCACATCCCCGCCTAAATTCATTGTTGCAGCTCAATGTCTCTCAGAACAACTCCCTCATAAATTCATCTCAAATGTTCTGTCAACAACTTCAGGCCCACCTATGGAACAACCCAATTTTGTTCTCAACTGCAACAAATTCAACCCCACAGGTACATAACGAAGGGAAAGACTAGAAAAGCAAACCACATCTTGAACCACTGCAAGTTCAGCTCATCATGACGTATATTCGAACGGCTGGGGAGGTTGAGGCTCGTCGTCAACAGCCATTGATGCTGCAGGCGCACCTGAGCTTTGCTGTGTAGTCGTAGTAGCGGATCCCCCCACAGTAGACGAGGGGGCATCGGTCAAAGACAGAACCTCGGGCTCAGATGGACGCAGGTCTCGTAGTAGAACGAACCCTGAAGGGGCTAGTTTGACTGGAGCGTATCTGCTGTCTGACAAAAACTTGATGAATTTTTCCTGAGCTGGGATTACTCTTGCAGGGTTTGTTAATGTCTCAAATGATGGCTCGGGTTCTGCCACCTTCTTCTCTGTTGTAACACTATCAACCTAGCCCGATTAAATGGCACCATATAAGTATTCCATGTAAACAGAACCGCATAATACAAATAGAGCATATATGTAAGAACCCGGATTTGGAAACTATTTCCCTAGATTGGAAAAAGAAACCTCCAAAAGTTTATAAGAAAAGCTAAATAACTAAATCTGATATATTTTTTTGCCAAATCATGATTTGGGGTATAGGTTAGAAAAACCAATATGAAAAGTGGGAGTACCTGCATTGACTCGCCATCCTTTTCAGCAGATGATTTTCCCTTTCCACTAGCAGAAGCCGAGGAATCTAACCCAGCTGCCTTTTCAGCAGCTGCCTTCTGTTCTGATTCTTTCTTCGCCCTAGCTTTTGCCTTTGCAGACGTTGAGAGGACAGCAGTTGGAAGTTTCACTGCTGATGTAGCAGTAGGGACTGTAGTTGGCTTAGGGTACTCGAACAATGAAGGCTTTGCGTGAGACAAGAACTCAAACTTTGGGACTTTCAGATCATAATTCAGCCCAATAAATGCCGTTGGTGAAAATGCTAAGCTTACGAAGTATGTAAGGGGGTACCAGTACCAAAACTGGCTAAAGACAGCAAGGCCAACAACAGCTGTAACTTTATCATGCTTTGTCTTTGAAAGCAATCTAATTGTCACATTCCTTCCACCGGCATCAAGAATTCCCGAGGCCAAAATTGCTCCCATCTTGCTCATAGTGTCTTCATGCTTATCAAGAATTATCTTCTCCAGTTGTCGCCTACATTGAGTTTACAACAAATCAATTGTTTGCTATGGAACAAGGAACTTGTTTGTTCCATTTTTTACTGAAGCAATTTCCAATTTAACATAGGGAAGGAACATTCGAATAAAAAACACCTGAAGGCTCCGACACGAGAATCACTAGCTTCACTAGTCTGGACCATGACCATGGCCATGGCAATAAGTGCACCTTGACGAACAAAATCAACCACGTCTGATGTCAAAGGCTCCAGCAAAGAGATTGCCTCACTCAAACCTGTACCAGCACACGAGATGCCAACCGCTAGGGCTGCCCCATATCGAACATGAGGGTTGTATGACTCTGATAGTAAAGAAACAATACGTGGTGTCTGCAGGAAAAAAAACGATTCTCCAAATTAGACACATAATTTAACATCCGCATTATATAAAAGAAAACAGACAAGCTTGAAGATGGCTGATGAAGAGGGAAATTAGAAGCCCCATTTCACTAGTATGCATACATATTGCCTACACAATATACGAGCGCAACTTTTACATCATTTTATTATTGCCAGTTTGCCTAATCTAATTGCGGTTTCTATAGGCCTCTGCGGCTATTCTTACAAAATAAAGGAAATATTTCAATGAGAGACACAGAGGTTTGAAGAAATTCTATATAGGTACAGTGAACTCTGTAAATCGAATGAGATATTAAGCAGCAATGGAAGAATAAAAACTCTAAATCAATGATTTTTCTTGTTTGTAGGAATCGTAGAGCAATTGACCCCCCTCGTCCCACCCCCTTACATTCTTGTTCTTTTAATGGAGAAGAGCACTCGAGTGAGTTTAACAATGAAGCAAAACCAAAAAAAGATGTGAACTCCTTGTTGGTGATAAAAGAGGTGAGCTGGTGAGCGGAGAAAGAAAGGAAAAAGGACAACAAGAAACAGCATACATGATGATGGAAGAAGTGTGCGAGAAGAAAAGAATGAAGAAGATAAAGAGGATAAGCTTCTCCCAGTGAGAAAAAGTTTGAAACATCAAGGTATGCAAGTTGATAACCAAAATAAGCACAAATATTCCAGTATGCAAGTTGAATAAACAAAACACAAATTCTTAAGTGGAATTCCCCCAAATGTCAGTAAAGTGAAATTTTTCGAGAAGAGAAACAATGAAATATCAACATACTGATGCAATACAAAACATCCTCGATTCAATTTCAACTGAAAATCCATTACATGTTATTTAACTAGCCGAACAATTTTTTTCGATCTTTTGGTTGTAGTTTAGGCTACAAAAATTAGATATATAAATTCTTTAGATGGTTAATGGCAGAATGTTATTTGTAGCACAAGATTTGGCTACAGAAATTATCTTAAAGAAGCATTGTACACGACCACATGAGAAATTCAAGTGTTCTCTCGGGACACGACCAAGATGAAGGAGAAACTAACCTGCTCAGGCTCTGAATACAGAACAAAACCAAGCCCTAACACTGCTGTTCGCCTAACATCATCACTCACATCAGACACTGCAAAGTGTAGGAGCTGACGGATAGCCTTATTGTTTGATGTCCCCCTATAGGCCAACGCCAGTGCATACATTCCACCGTATCTTATAATTGGATCTTGATCACGAGTCATTTGCTCAATCAGTGTATCAGCTTCTTCTTCTCTTCCATAAACTGTAAGTGCTATACCTAGAGCTATACCCCTGCATCACAAACTAAACATAAGTAAACAAAAGAGGAACAAGGATAATCTAAAAGAAAAAGCAGGAGGCAAACCTGATGATCTTCTCGTGTTGAGTCTCATGTGCATATGCAAGCATCTCAGTAGCCTTGTCACTAGCAGTTCCAACCATAAGTAACCCCATAGCTATACCAGCAGCTTCTCCAGCAACAGCACTGTCTGTATACAGCACATTTTTAATGTCCTCAAATATATCTTCATCGGCAGTTCCAAGAGCTGCCAGACCGAGACCCAAACATGCACCGTGTTGAATAACCTGTATCAACCCCAGATTACAGCACATATAAAAAAGCATGGGGGAATCAATGGGAATGACACAAAATTTCTCCTTAAAACACCTCAACATTTGTATTGCGGAGGCTATCACGGAGGAACTGCTTGATGCCTTCACCATGGTTGGCATGAATTAATCCAAGGGCATAGAGAGCTCCGCCCTCAGAGTACGGACTTCCTCCTCCAGACCCACTCTGAGGCAAATAAGGTGCCATTAATGACCTGCCCTGCTGCAAGTGGCCGCGGTGAATAACACCCAACCCGGCAGTTGCACTAAACTTAGCCCAATTAGTTGCCCTGCTAAGCCAGTCCTGGTCAACCATGAAGTATAACATGGTTAAGAAATTGGATTTTATAAATAGCACATAATGAATATTACATGTGCACACACTATAACTCTACCAGACTGCACATATATGTAGTTGAAACGTAGCAAGATGTATTGCATACCAAATTCTCCCTAAGGAATGTATCCACTGTAGTGCCAGCATGCATAATAGCATTGGCATGAATAGTTGCACTGTGGCAAACACTATTTCTCATCTCAACAGACTGCTTTATTGTCTTCAGAATAAGAAGATCGGACCTAGAACAGAAAATTAGAGGATTATCGATGAGGGAAAATTTATGAGTGAAACCTTTTATCTTGAAGAACTAACAACTGGGATGTAGAATAGCGTCTCACTTGTTATGACTATACAAAAACTGCAACGTCAACTGTATAGACGTCTCTCCAGATAATATTCCTTTGATTTTAGTTAACCTCTCTGCGTAAACAGCTTCTGCAGGATCTACTTCTTGCACAGCTGCATCAGATGTAGGAGTGTTCTCTGTCATTTGGACATCCTCAGAAGCAGCTGCACTCACATTTTCAGTTGACTCCTGTCCCTGAGGTGCCTGCTGTACTTGCTCTTTTACATTAGTCTTGGGATTTGGAAGACGGTCCCTCACATTCAAAAGAAAAGCCTGTCGTTCATTCTCTACAAGATCAAATGCTATTTGAAATGCAAGTAAAGCATCATCCTTTTCCTCTGACCGTAGAAGCTTTCCCAATATGCTGGCAACACCTTCAGGTTCATCCAGAAACATGAGACACTGGCAAATGCTCAAATAATCTGGAGAAGGCAGCTTCTGATAAACTCTTACAAGCAAACGAAGGACCTGAAATAATTAATCACAAGTTATTGATCATAACAGCATATGTACTAAATTGTGCAACAATAAGTTTTAATTCATGAAATTTTGAGTCATTGAGCCTCACTAATTTGTCAGGAAGGCATTAGTTTAATTTGTATGAATAGTTTTCAGTTTCTTGGATAAAAAAAGCATCAAAGAACAATGAATTTGCAAATTGAATGAACATGTTTCTCAATCTGAAACATCTAGAATATCTATCACCTCTTGTCTATATTCCCTCTGATTGACATAAGAATGAGAGACATTGATACAGTAAGACAATGTTGCATGAACATTATCACTCCTTGTTATTGCCTCCTCAAGTTTATCCAATCTTTTGCATTCTATGGCCATCCCAATAGCTTGCTGGTACCTTCCATCCAAAATGCACCTAAATGCAGCAAACAATTAGTCTAACTATTAAAAAAAGCAACAGAAAATGACGCAAACTTGAAATAACTCATACTTCTCCAACATTCTCTCCACAATTGCTTCCAACCGGGGATCAATTTTTGATGCTTCTTCACTCGACTTTGCAGCCTTTGTTCTAAGATTAGCATACTCATCTATAGCTTTGTCTGACAGGAAAGGAAAAATTGAAAGAGAATAATCAGACACCATCCATCGGTAAAAAAATCTAGCAGCAGAACATCTAATCTAACAGCATAGATGATGACATAAAAGGCATTAAGAAAAGGAACCACTCGTACCAAGAAGAGTACGGACATAATCAGATTCCTCTGAAACATCAAATTGGGAGCCAGCTCCCAGTGCATATGACAAGGAGTCATTTAACTCACCCAGATAATAGAAAACCTGTGAAGAACGTCAGAAGTATAAAAAAAATGAATTGGGATGCATTAATGTAAAGTATCAGTCTATGACTACAAAGAGATGGAGTTCACCACACCTTCGTGTTGACCACAAAGATACATCTAATTTATCAAGATATGTATTAGATAAATATTAAATCTCTCTCTAGTGAAATTACACTATAGCTCAGAAGTTGGACATCAATATTACCTACAGTTACAACCTAGGCAAACAAGTAGTCATACTACTCAAGAGGAAGGGAAAAAAGATTGTTTCTTGCTAGTCCTTCATCAATGCAAGTATCAAAAAATTTGGTGTACTACAATTTGAAATCAGAATGTTCCCTGTCCAAGCTACAAGTGCTAGCACATAAGAAAGACTTAACAAATGGTATATCTCATACTCTGGCACCCTTTTAAGTTTATATACCTTCGAAGCAAGCAATGCAGCAAGCTGTCTTTGCGAGAACTCTTCATCTTCATACAAACTTTCTCTGCAAACCAAAACATTTTGAGCTTAATAAACCACAATTATTGCACAAACACCATTTAAATAAGGCTGCACATAATTTAAAATAATATAATAGCTCAATATACTTCTCTACACTATTCAGAGTCTATATTATCAGGTAGCTGTTCTGCTTGCAACCGTTAATTTGCATGTAAGATTTCTGGGACAGTGATTAAAGTGACAAAGAGGTAGTTGCATTACTTCCTTACATTATTAATCGTCTACCATCTTACTCTATCAGAGCAGAGGCCGCGCCCTTGATGACGATGGTAAGGGAACTAAACTGACCCACCATGGCGTTATCTTTTGGTATATCAAACAATTCGAAAAGACAAATCACAAAAACCGTAAGACCTTTTACCAGCTCAACGAGAAAAAAAAATCAAAGCAAGCAACTTGAAGCCCTAAAAACCCTACATTCAAGCTTAGCGAATTTCAACCAGAACCCCGACCCTTCCAAAGTGAACAATACAAGCAATTACTACCGATGACATACCGACAAAACCCTAACCCTAATTTGCAAACAACGGGCAAACAGTGCGGATCTGACACACAAAAACTAGAAACCCAAAACGAAAACAACATCGGAAACCAAAATTCGAAGAAGAAGATGGGTAGCAAAGTACATAAGAGGAACGCTCGTAGAGATCTCGGGCCACAAAAAGTGAGCAAAAGCGTTGAGATTGGAGAGCGCGTGAAGCTTGAGTGCAGGATGATTCTCACTAAGCATCGCCAACAACGCCCCGGCGGAGCTCACCATCGTCGCCATGACTGCTTTATCTCTCAGATCCCTAAACTGAGCTGAACTGAACTTGTTGAGAGATTGGAATCGAACACAAACAGAAGGGAGAGCTGATCCGAATCGATTTCCGTATATATTATTTCTTTTCTAGCTGTTTCTTTCATAACAAGCCAGTAAGCTCTCCACCAGGGTCAATTTCGGTTTTTCCAAAAGAATAATATAGGAGTTCGATACACGAGTCATTTTTTCCTATTCTGTAGACGACTTGACGGTCGCGAGGAAACTAATATACAAAAAAGAAGAGGAAACTAATATACAAAAAAGAATATCAAAAGAGAACTTCAAACAAGTTGATAAAAAATGAGCATAAAATGAAGCGCTAGGCAAGCAAAGCCAGTAAAAAAACAAAGGGAACAAGTGTGTAATTCGGATAGAAAGCGCCGACACTTGTATACGATTGACCTTTGTGTTTGTTGTAATCAAGTTGTTGAGAACCTTTCTGACATTTTACGTGACTGTTCGAAGACTCGTACCCTATGGAGTGCCCTTCGAGCTGATCGGTTCGATCCAGTGTTCCTTAGAACTCCGTTTGCTACATGGTGAGAGGTAATCTTCTTTCCAAAGTACTTTAAAAATACTTGGTTGTGGGGTGAAACTTTTGCATATAAACTATGAAGGACTTGGAAGTGGAGAAATGAAAATACATTCAACAATACTACTGGATGCTTGGATAGAAGTTGCTACATCCAGACTAGCTAAGGAGTACATCGATGTCTGCATTAGAAGAGGTAAGGTGCCGAAAAGAGATACTAGAGACGTCATCAACGTTGTGTGGGAACCACTCCCGGAAGGCTTCGTCAAGCTCAATATGGATGGTGTTAAGAACAAGGATGCTTTTGCGTTTGCGGCGGGAATTGTTAGAAATGTTTCAGGAGAGTGGTTAAGTGTCTTTGGTTCTAACTTAGGGATGTGTTCAGTCCCCATGGCGGAGCTATGGGGAGTAGTTCATGGCCTAAAGATTGCTTGGGACTTGGGGTATCGATCGGTCATCGTTGAAACTGATTCCCTATTGGTTACCCAACTCTTAAGTAAGTCCATAGCCCTTACCACCCTCTTGCTAGTCTGGTATGTATGTGTCAATACTTAATTAAAAGAAATTAAAGTATCCAGATTCGTCGTATGCCTACCATGAGGCGAATAGAGTTGCGGATTGTATTGTTAGCTTTGCTTTGAACTTTTATATATTGGATTGAGTTTATTGTGTGACCCGCCGGAGGGTGTAGTTGATCTTTTACTTGATGATGTAAGGGTCGGGCTATCCTCCGTGTCATGACTACTTAGCCTCTTTCCTATTAATAAAAGCGCGTCTAGATGCCGAAGACCAGTACTGATTCTCCTTCCCACCAAAAAAAGTAGCAATGCAGTACAACACTTAGGGATCACCGATGAAAACCTCATATTTAGTTTTCTTTTAATCTTTCAAATTTCGATCACCTATCTTCAACTCCTTCTCATGAACAAATTCAACACTTCTTTCGGACGAAGCTCACTGAATCAAGATGTACCACATACCATAGGACCAAATAGCGTGAAACAAAGAAAATTTATTGATGATCGATTGTTATTTGTTTTCTAGAGCACTCTTTAAATGAAGAGTTTTTTTGTGGGTGTTTTCCTTATGATTAGATCATGTAACGAGTAGAGCGAGAGTTGTTAGAATTGTGTTTTTATAACTAAGATGCTTTTGAAATTGGATAACCAATTTTAAGTTTTTCTTTTAAATATTTGTTTTTACATCCTATGTTTATAGAGTTTTGTTAGATATTTGAGTGCGCAAGAAAAATGAAAAAAAAAATTACACATCACCAAAAATTGGCTAGAAGCAAGTGACTAATGGAAGAAATAGTGATTGAATGTCAATTTTCGGATGTTCTCTCGGAAACCACGAAGGTTGTAGAATGTGTGTTTCGGTAATTTTTACTCCCTTTTGAGTAGCAAAGTAAGCAAGATATACAACTAAAGACAAGAAGCAAGAGAAAATTGAAGTCCTTACTCTATGAAGAAGTCTCCATGTAATCAAAGAATTGATTTGTGGAAATTTTTTTGTGTTTGAAAATTGGTGATGGGCGGGGGGGGGGGGGGGGGATTTACCTAGAAAGGAGATTTGAGGTTATCCAAAAAAGAAATAAAAAAGAAAAGGCATGAAACCATATGAGTAGTTGATAACAAAAACCTCTTGCACTTGACGCACTACACACTTCATTTTTTTGAAACAAGATTAGACCTTCATCCAAAATATCTTGTTCATCACAAAACCGGAGGAAGACGGAACCGTCACTGGTGCGAAACAAAGAACCAAGAAAACGACTAGCACCGTACCGCGGCCTCTTCCAAAACATAATGGCCGTCATTGAGACCAAAGAATCTTAGAGTTTCTTAAACTGATTGTGGATGAGAGTCTCTCTTGCCAATGAGTGTCAATGACGAGTGCGAAATACAGGTCAAGGATTGTGAGAATAATAAGATTTAGATAAATTCCCCTTAGGGTTTCCATCTTCAAATGACTCGTATTAATAGGTATAACAGTTTTACATAATTACATAGGGCGGACCTCTATTTACAATAATTACATATTCTATCATACCCCCGCAGTCGAAACGGGAGGAGACAAAACAGTGAGACTGGATCTAAAATCAAGAAAAAGTTGTCGTGGTAGGTCCTTTGTAAAAATGCTTGCATACTGATATGCCGAAGGCACATGAAGAACTCGAACGTGACCGCGCGCAACCTTATCTCGGACGAAATGAATATCAATCTCGATATGTTTGGTCCGTTGATGTTGAGCCGGGTTGCTGGCTAGATAAGTAGCAGAGATATTGTCGGTGTAGACAATGGATGCCTTGGCAAGAGGACAGTGAAGCTCAAGCAAAAGATTGCGAAGCCAGGAACATTCAGAGACAACGTTGGCAACTCCTCTATACTCTGCCTCTACGCTGGAGCGAGAAACCACAGATTGCCGTTTGGCAGACCACGAGATAAGGGTGTCATTGAAGAAGACACAATAGCCTGATGTGGATCGGCGTGTATCAGGACAGCCATCCCAATCAACATCAGTGTATGCAATGAGATCAGTTTTTGGTGAAGGGGAGATGGTGATACCTAATGAAGCTGTCCCAGAAATATAACGGATGATACGTTTCAGGGCAGCGAAATGAGGCTCTCGAGGATCATGCATGAAAAGACATATCTGTTGGACAGCAAAACTGATGTCAGGTCTTGTGAAAGTGAGGTACTGGAGTGCCCCTGCCAAACTGCGATACAATGTGGGATCACTGACAGGTGGTCCAGAGGAGGCGCTGAGCTTGATCGAGGGTTCAGCAGGAGTGACAACTGGTTTACATGCAGTCATCTTGGCTCGTGCAACAATTTCGCGAGCATACTTGTCTTGAGACAAAAACAGTCCGGATGAAGATCTCTGAACAGAGATGCCCAAAAAATAAGATATGGAGCCGAGATCAGACATAGCAAACTCCCTGCTTAGGGAAGCAGTGAGAGTGCTGCGGAGGGCATCGGATGAGGCAGTGAGTATGATATCATCAACATAAAGTAATAGATAAGGAAGATTATTCCCATGCCGATAGATAAACAGAGAAGAATCGCTCTTACTGCCTATGAAACCAATGCTGAGTAAATATCCTGCAAAACGTTGAAACCAAGCCCGGGGTGCCTGCTTTAGCCCATACAGAGATTTTTTTAATAAGCAGACGTGTGAAGGACGAGCAGAGTCAACAAACCCAGGGGGTTAAAACATGTGAACTGTCTCGTTGAGATGTCCATGAAGAAAAGCATTCTTTACATCAAGTTGATGAATAGGCCAAGAGCGAGACACAGTTAAGCTGAGAACCGTGCGGATGGTGGCGGGCTTAACAACTAGGCTAAAAGTCTCATCGCAATCTATTCCAATTTGTTGGGAACATCCATTAGCTACTAGGCGCGCCTTATATCTCTCAAGAGAACCATCAGATCGGAACTTATGACGGAAAATCCACATACACCTCACAATATTAGTCTGTTCAGGACGAGGAACAAGAACCCAAGTACCATTTCGTATAAGGGCTCGATATTCGTCGAGCATGGCAGCGGACCATTTGAGATCCTGGAGAGCTAATTTGTGGGATGTGGGTATAGGAGATAAGTTGGATGTGGTGGTGGTATTGAGGTCGAATATTTGACGGGGTTTAAAAATACCGCTTAAAGAGCGAGTATTAGGCCGGTTGGTGGGATTTATATTCGTGGGGAGCTGATGGGTGGAGTGTATTGTGGAGGATGTGGGATGCGGTTCGGTCGGTGGTAGAAAGGGCAGCTCATTTGGAGCGTTGCCAACAGTGGGCTCATCAGCTGGGCCAGCGTGAACATAAGGGGAAGGTGGGCCGGCTTGGTCAGATGAGGATGATGGGCCGGCGTGGTCAGAGAAGGAAGGTGGGCCGGAAATATGGCCTGGCGGATGTGGGAATAATGATGTGGGACCAGGCGAAGGTGGGAGGGCAGCAGGTGAATCATTCGATGTGGGCCGGGTTGGTGAAGGATGTATGCGGGCCTGAGATGCAGATTGCTGGGCCTGATGATAAGGAGAGCAATTGGGTTCATTTTCCAGCACCGCAGAAGAAGAGCGAAAAAACTCAAGCTTTGAAAAGGGAAAAATGGACTCATCGAAAGTTACATGACGGGAAATGATAATTTTATTTGATTTCAGATCCAAACATTTGTAACCTCGGTGATGACTCGGATAGCCTAAAAAGACACAAGGAGTTGTCCTAGGAGTTAATTTTTGGGGGATTGTTGCGTTTTGATTTGGGTAGCAAAGACACCCAAAAACGCGGAGATGATGATAGGAAGGTGTTGAAAAATACAACACTTGGGTGGGGGATTGATTTTGTATTGTGGTGGACGGAAGGATGTTAAGTAGAAAACATGCCATGTCAAGGGCATGAGACCAAAACGTGATGGGTAAGGAAGCATGAAAAAGAAGAGAACGCATCATGTTGTTGATGGTGCGGATGACACGTTCGGCTTTTCCATTTTGTGGGGAGGTGTGAGGACAAGAAAACCGAAAAGAAATGCCATGAAGTGCGAAGAATGAGTGAAATTGATGATCATCAAACTCGCGACCCATGTCACAATGGAAAGTTTTAATAGGGGCATTGAATTGTGTTTGAATGAATTTATGAAATTGCACAAAACGATCAAAGACTTGAGATTTGAATTTAATTGGAAATACCCAAAGAAAATGTGAGAAATCATCAAGAAATAGAAGATAATTTTTGAAACCTTCCCGACTAGGAATCGGGGAAGTCCAAAGATCACTATGAATGATGTCAAAAGGTGCAACAATTTTATTAATAGAACGTTCAAACGGTAGCCTATGATGTTTTCCAAGTTGACAAGCATGAAAAAGAGAGGAGTCGCGCTCCTTATTAAAACTAAGAAAAGAAAACTTCCTAAGAACATCTAGAACCGGCGTGCCAGGATGGCCTAGACGGGCATGCCATAGACTTGATGACTGAGCAGAAAAAGCATGAGCTGATGCAGAATCCTTGGTAACTGGATAAAGGTCCCCAGAGCTATTACATCTCAAGCGAAGGTTCCCCGTGTGTAAATCCTTCATAGAAAAACCAAACGGGTCAAACTCAATTGTGGCGTGGTTATCGGTTGTGAATCGGCGAACGGAGACAAGGTTTTTAACTAGTTTAGCTGCAACTAGAACTTGGGATAAATGTAGTGGTTTGGATGGGGTTGGAATATTAGCTTCACCAAGACCTGTAGATGGTATCCGCATGTCATTCCCGACAATTATCGAATTTAATGAACCATTATAAGAGATGGACGAGAGGTTACCTGAATTATTCGTCATGTGGGAAGTAGCACCGGTGTCCATGTACCATAAATTATCTGCGGGATTTAACGTCATAGTTGCAAAGGCTTGATCGACAGAAGTGGGCTGCAGAAAGTGAGAAGCATCAGCGACATGGGCCTGTTGGCCGTTGGGCTGCGCAGGGGCTAGGCCCAATAATCCTTGCTGGGTAGGAAATGGGCATGGGGGACGCTGTAGGCCAGAAGGATAAACAGGCCAGTGGGCCGGAAACCATTGGGCCTGAGACTGCTGTGGGCCGGAGTGTACAAGAACCCATCCTGAATTAGGGCGGAACACAAATTGCGTGGGTTGCTGCTGTGCGCCGCCGCTGGTACGGTTCTTGCCCTTCCGACCCTTGTTGCGGCTGCGCTGGGTGGCGTCCTGGTTACCGGAAGGAGTGGTTCCACGGTGGTCGGCGGACTGGGACTTGGCCGAACTTCCAATGCCGGCGGTGAGAGCCGCAAAATCTGTTTCAGTTCCTTTTTGTTTGGCCATACGTGTTTCTTCAAGAATGAGTTGCGAACGTGCTTTTTAAAATGTTGGCAAGGGATCCGTTTGTTGAATGAAACTAGCAGTTGCGTTATACTCAGCAGGTAAACCGGACAATAATTGAAGGACTAACCGATTGTTGGAGATTGGTGAATCAACACCTTTGAGTTGATCAGACAAGGCTTTCATGTGCTGACAGTAGGCGGCTATGGAAGCAAACGACGCCAATTTGCAGTTGGAAAATTCATGTTCCAAATAAACGGCGCGCGTGTTCTTGTTGTCTTGAAAAATATCCTGAATGCGACCCCAAGCTTTGAGAGCGGTGTCGTCGGGATCAAGAATTTGAAGAAGAATATCCTTTGAAACCGTACTGTAAATCCATTGAAGAACAGTAGCGTCAACCTGATTCCAGAGAGCATCGTCAATATCAGTAGGGCGGGAAACTTTTGCGTCAATGTGATCCACGACGTTGTGTGCTTTGGCGGTGACACAAAAAAGAGTAACCCATGATGCATATGGCGTGTCATGATCTAGAACGAGAGCTATATTGTTTTTGATGTTGGATATCCCAAGAGCGGAATGAAACGTATGTTTCTTCTCCGTAGTCATTGGGGTCGGTTAAAGGAGTACGAAGAGAAGTAGATTACGCGACGGCGTTGAAGGGAAGAAGCCGGCGTTAATAGAGTGGAAGGTGTGGAGGAGAAGGGTTATGGAACGTAACCCTCTGATACCATGTGAGAATAATAAGATTTGGATAAATTCCCCTTAGGGTTTCCATCGTCAGATGACTCGTATTAATAGGTATAACAGTTTTACATAATTACATAGGGCGGACCTCTATTTACAATAATTACATATTCTATCAAGGATCAATCATATTCTTTTTATGTCGTCGTCCTTGGAAGAAGGAGGCGTGATTTCAAGAGGGTGTGTTACAATTACGAGCATTGGTGAAAGTCATATGCTGTGAAGGAGACTTGTGTTGAGGGTTGTGGCCCTCTAGGAGTTTCCCATACGGTAGTAAGCCTTGGAAGTTGGAAGAGGGTTTTCCTCTACAATAGAGAGAAATCTCAAGATCTTAGCAAGTTGTTATCGTCGATACACGAGTCAATTGTATCAACGTAGGAGATTTTGAATTATATACCATTGAATCAAATAAACTAGAAAGGCCACATGGGACGAAGAAGTGTACAATAAACTTTTTAGCAATCATCGGTGAAACAAACTCACTCAACTTATCTTCTAAAATGAAATTTCATTCATCAAGATGTGCATCAACCCTATCGGGCATTGAGAGTGAAAAAACCCCTCAAGTTATGCTAAAGTTTGTCGCTTTCATATCGAATATTGATGAATGATCATTTTGTAGACTATTTAGTTTTCGATAATATTGGAAATATGTACGTCAAGGATAACGGTCCTCACTTCCCTACCTCCATTATATTGTTTTGTTTTTCTCAATTTTATTTACTTCTTTTAGTTTTCATTTTTCCTTGTAGACGGAAGTAGACCCGACTCGGTGATTTACGAGTCCCCGTGCAATAACAAAAATTTACGAGTCCCCGTACAATTATAATAGATATTAAAGACTTAATATTATAATAAGTTACTTAAATGTATCTCGGACGTCTCCTCCTTGATCTCCGGTTTTGATCAGCTTTATGCTCACCACTTTTCTGGTTTTTCAACACCGTAGCAAATTTACTTGCGTTGCATTGATTTCGCGTCAGTAGCGGGTGACGAGGTGCTACCGGAAGATGTTGAAGACCTCATCTTTTGGATGCTTTGGGGTGACAAGTCTTTAGAGACTTTTCCCTCCTTTTGCTTACCCTTATATAAAAAAAATAAAAAAAAATAAAAGGAATTAGAGGATATTTTTAAGCCCAAAACAAGGAAAATAGGGGGTTGAAAACGGAAAGCGGTTCGATCCCATAGATGGCGCACCGACTATTGGATCGAAAGACTGAAAAAGATCGGTAGACGGACAAACCGTAATGAAGTGCCACAACAAAGTAGAAAAAGAAAACACAAAAATACATCAAAAAACCCGAAAGCAGAGACATCTTCAAGGGAAAGCAAAAAGATCCTGTCAGGCGGAAGTGACAAGCATGAACATTCATCTTCGAAGGAAGTACACAAGCAAGAAGCCTGGGGAATAGCTGTGGACACCTCAAATTTGGACTGCAACAGAGCCGTCAGGAGTCGATCACACATCCACGCCCCCTTCTCGACAAACACTCGAAACGCCACCAAAAACAACATCAAATCAAAAAATGGGTATAATCCATCAAATAATTTGACAATAGAAACCGATTATTAGGTCTAGTGATGTAGGGTTGACCAAAAAAATTAGAAAATTTCCTTGCAAGCTTGTAATATACGCCTTATTTTGTCGGAGGTGACCGACAACTACTCTCATCACTCGACTAGTGGTGCAAAAAATGGATCCATTGTAGATCAATTGATTTCTTACTAAAGTTGGTAAATATTTAAATTTTTCAACAACAAAGGTTACTTTTTTCCTTTTCCTTTAGTTTATTATTATCATTGTGGTTTATAAGCCCGGAAAACAAGTATTCAATCGTGGAAGTTCAAAGCCCGTATTCTCGGTGGAGAGTGGTGACAAAGGTGATGTAAGACCCCAGTTTTGCCTTCACCGCCCCCGCAGTGAAGAAGGCCGCCCTCGCGGCCGAGTTGATCCGCCCCTGTGGATTTACGACAAATCGCGCCCGATCTGTTTCGTTCGTTTTATTTTCTTTCCATAGATAGAATATCCGATATTCTATCTTATGGGTCGATTTCCTTGTCTTCTTTCTAACCCTAGACGTCTTTCCTTCTAGCGTTTCAACCGTCTCTATATATTCCCGTCTTTTCCTCCTTTTCCCATTTCTTGCTTACGTCTCCTTCAACCCTAGCGTGTTGCAGCCTTGCCCTTGTGTCCTTGCTGAACGTGTAAGTTATTCCTCCCTTGTTCTTCTTCACGTTCATTTGTTGTTGCACCTTGCTTCTCTTCTGTTTCGTTTTCCTCTTCGTTTTCTCTTTTCTTCTTCTCCAAGGATCAAGCTTGAGCCTTGATCCTTGTGGAGCGTTCCGTTGTTGATCCTTTGATGTTCACAGACTCCCTTGGTTGAGTTGTGAAGGCTGAGAGTGTTGGAAGAACAAGCTTCAGCCTTGTCGTGGTTTTGCTGTCGTCGGGAAGTCGACAATGCCTCTGCACCGTATCCTCCCCCGTGCCTGCGGCAAGCCGCCCATGCGCCTTGCTCCACCGCCCCTGCAGTTTTCTCTACAGTAACTCCCGTCTTTGGTGAGTTGCTTCCTTCCTTCCTTTCCTCATTCCTTTCCTTGCTTCTTGTGGTTGTTCCTTGTCACCTGAGTTACTGTTAATCTAAGGTTGAGCCCTTAGCTTGTGTAGATCTCTTAGAGATCCTTGAGACTAGAAGTTATAGACTTCTAGCAACAGTTCGTTCCTGATCCGTGATGCTTGTTTGTACAGGCTTTCCTTGCTCCTTTCCTGAGGGAAACAGAGCTTTTCCTGAGTTGTTGTTGAGCTTTGAGTTACCTTCGAGTGAGGTAAGTCCCTTGGACTTACTTAGCTTCATTCCGCGTATTAGTTGAATTGTATTGGCTTGTTTGTGTTGTTATCATGTTTATAACGGATAACTGGAAATAGGATTCACCCTTTGTTACCCTTAATTGGCCCAAGTGTATTATAATCGGGCGGTGACCACTTGACTAGTTCTACAGGAGACTAGAATGTGCTCTTGCAACCACGACCCGTAGGTAACAGATAGTATTGATCTATTCCTATTGGTAGACGGAAGCAGAGGCGAGTTTCGAGAGATTCTTGTGTGACAAAAGAAGTTGAATTAGTAATGGATAACCTTAATGAAAGATAATAACCGGTTGTGTGCAAGCATGTTATGTGTTTTATTTACCTTATGTGTGTTTGTGCATTTACGCTCTTGCTAGTATGTAGAATGTTAGCTAACGATTTATCCGTCGTTGTAGATGTTCCGCAGGTTCAGGAAGTTGCTGAGTGATCTGGATGGTTTGGTCAGCCGGGGTTCCCGTACATTACAGGACGGGATCGGGTTTCGTTTCTTTTGTTGTTTCCCTTTTGTTTTGAACTCGGCTGCGGAGCTTTTGTGTTTTCTTTTGTTTAAACCTTGGTTTTATATTGAGTTTTAGTTTTCATTCGTCTGTGCCTTGTTGTAAGATCCGTTTGCTGTTACTACTCTGAGGGTCGGGACCCATTGTGCGGTCCTAGCCCGTAGCGCTTCGAGTTCCCAGAACTTGGGGTGTTACAATATGGTATCAAAGCTCTAGGTTGGCAACAATGACACTTGAAATCTTCTAAAGGTCGGATGGATAAATAAATGGAACCCGCAAGGGTCTAACATTTTCAAAAGGGGGTTTTGTTTTAACTTGTCGGTCTGGGATAGATGTACGGGTGACCACCACTACCTCCGGGGATCTCAGTAGTGTAGTTTTTTGTGTGTTGGCCTGTATATGTGCTTTTTCTGGTTTTTTGTTTTAGTTGTAGTGTTGCCTTATATATATAGTTTCTTATATCTATCCTTATAGAAGATGGCGCGTACTAGAGCTACATCTGCTATGGGGCAAGGAAGGGGTCGACTACCACTTCTACCTGCCGTCGGTGGAGTGCAGGAAGACCTCCACTAGCTAGAGGTCGGGGCCAAGCCCTAGTTGCTGATCCACCTATCGCTGAGGCGTTCGGTGAAGAAGTTGCTGAGAGTGTTGTTCCTGAGGTTGGGAACTAGACCGCTGCTAGGTCCGGAGCATAGAGAGTGCTATCGACGGAGTCCGCACGAGTGTTTATCAGAGCTTCCTCATATCGCGACTATGTGCTGAGAGTTGAGGAGGCGATCAGGACTGGAGGAACAACACTAGTACCGCCAGTTCCCGCGAGATCAGTTGAGGTTTCGCAGAGAGTTTCACATGTTGTTGCCCCGCCTGCTGGAGTTGCTGAGGTAGTTAGAGCACCGGCTGAGGCAAAGGAGCCGAAGCCCGACAGTTGGCTGAAGGCTTTCGATCAGCTGAAGGTTCCCACTTTTATGGGAAAGACTAGATTGGAGGTGGAGCAGTGACTAGGACAACTAAATACTGCTATGGAGGCTATTAGTTGCCTAGAGGGACGTCGAGTCAACAAAAGCACCGATGCTACTGAAGGTTCAGACTCATTCTTGGTGGAGGACCGTTCGCATTAAGGTCACCGGTTATGAGCAGATAAAGACGGTGATCAGGGATCGCTACTGCCCTGCAGCTATGAGGAGAGACCATCTTCAAGATTTCCTTGAGGCTGGATTCGAGGATTTGCCTATTGCTGAGATCATCAGCAAGTTTCAGGATGAGTTATCTTTGTTGGGTCCGTCTGCACTACTTGAGGATCAACATGTTTACCTTTTCTCTCGGAGGATGAGAGAATCTACACGCTCTTATCTTGCTGGTTTTTGTTGTGATTCTTTGACGGACTATTAGGATAGAGCTTCTGCTAATGAGAGAGACCGACCGGGTCATAGGAGAGCTTCTCAGACAGGAGGTCCTTAGAAGAGACAAAAGACTAGATCAGCCAGTGCTGGAGCTGAAGCAGCTGGATTTGGGCGTAGTCAGACGCCTGGACATTCTGGTTTCCAACAGAGTTTTGACAGAGGACGGCAGTGTCATAACTGTGGAGTAGCTAGACACATCCGAGCTGCTTACAAGAAGCCAACAATGACTTGTTTTTCTTGTTGCAAGCCCGGACACAAAGCTGCGTTTTGCCATCAGGGCAAGACGCTATCACAACAAGGTTCTTCGTCTGCCAGTGTTGCTGGAGGAGGACATAGATCTCAGTACCAACAACAACAGAGAGTTTCTGGTTAATCCGCTCCTCAAGGTTCCACTCTGGGACAAGGGAGAGGTAGAGTAAGTGTTGGTGGATCCACAGACACCAGAGATGCATCAACCAAAGTGTATGAGTTGAGGAGTGTTGTAGAGCCGACATCGCCAACAGCCACATGTACCATTCATATTAATGGTTTTCTAGTTAGAGTTCTTTTCGATACTAGTGCTACGCATTCTTTTATATCTGATGCATGTGTAGATAGATTGACCTTAGTTACTGTAGAAGGTAGACCCTTCTTTATAGGATTACCCGATGGGGGTAAGATTCGAGGTACACGAGAGGTTCGCAATTTCCCTATTAGATTGGGAGGTCACGATTGGCCAGCTGACTTCTTCGTCATGTACTTAGTACATGAAGAAGTTATTTTGGGTATGGATTGGATGGATCGACATCGAGCAGTTTTGGACATCGGAAAGAGGACAGTGACAATGACTACAGATGCGGGCCATGTTGAGATCTTCCGAGGATGGGATATGGGGAAGACTGGTACAGTCATCAATGCAGTTCGAGCTGCGAGACTTATCAGTCAGGGATGCGAGGCTTTTTGGTGCTATGCCATGAAAGATAGTACGAGTCCGGTTTTGGAGGAGATTCTAGTAGCTTGCAAGTTTGTTGACGTCTTTGGAGAGCCATCAAATTTACCTCCACAGAGGAGTGTAGACTTTGGCATTGAGCTAGATTCCGGTACGAGACCAATCTCTAAGGCTCCTTATCGTATGGCGCCTATCGAGATGCTTGAGTTGAAAAAGCAACTCGAGGAGTTAGTAGAGAAGGGCTTCATCCGTCCTAGTGTATCTCCTTGGGGCGCACCAGTTCTCTTCGTCAGGAAGAAGGACGGGTCAATGAGGTTATGTATCGCCTACCGAGATCTGAATAAGGTGACGATCAAGAATAAGTACCCATTGCCCCGTATCGATGATCTTTTGGATCAACTGCATGGAGCTTTAGTGTTTTCGAGGATCGATATGAGATCACGGTATCACCAACTGAGGGTGAGAGAGCAGGATATAACCAAGACGGCATTTCGGACCAGATATGGACACTACAAGTTTGTAGTGATGCCATTCGGGCTTACGAATACGCCCGCAGTCTTCATGGAGTTGATGAACAACATCCTCATCGATTTTCTAGACCAGTTTGTAGTTGTCTTCATAGACGACATTCTGGTTTCTCTCGCAGTAGAGAGGAGCATGCATGACACTTGATGATCGTTCTTAAGGTCTTACATGATAGAGAGCTCTACGCCAAGCTCTCTAAATGCGAGTTTTGGATATCCGAGGTAACATTCCTTGGTCACATCGTTTCAGCTGAAGGGATCAAGGTAGATCCAGCAAAGATCGAGTCAGTAGCATCTTGGCCGCCTCCTAAGAACGTCAAGGAGGTTCGCAGCTTCTTAGGATTGGCGGGTTACTACCGGCGTTTTGTTGAGGGCTTTTCAGTTATCGTCTGACCGCTCACTTCCTTGCTGCGGAAGTCTACGAGATTGGTATGGTCCGAGCCGTGCCTGCACAGCTTCGAGGAGCTGAAGAAGAGGTTGACCTCTGCTCCTATCCTAGCTCAGCCAAAGGGCATTGAGGATTTTGTGGTTTACAGTAACGCATCCAAGCTGGGCTTGGGATGTGTTCTGATGTAGAGGGGTAAGGTGATTGCTTACACGTCTCGAAAATTGAAGACGTACGAGGAGAATTACCCTACCCATGACCTTGAGTTGGCTGCTGTTGTTCACGCTTTGAAGATTTTGAGGCATTATCTGTACGGAGCTACGTGTCATATTTTCACAGATTATAAGAGTTTGAAGTACATATTCACTCATCGAGAGTTGAATAACCGCCAGCGCAGATGGTTGGATTTGATCAAGGATTTTGATCTTGAGATCTTATACCACCCGGGGAAGGCTAACGTGGTAGCTGATGCCCTTAGTAGGAAGACTCCTCGGGAGATGGCGATCGCTAGGCTTACAACTCAGCCAAAGTTACAGCAAGATTTGACATGGCTAGAGATGGATATCCGCTTTCCTGATTCCGACAGCTAATTGTCCACCTTGGAGATAGTACCTTGATAGCATGAATTATAGTCTATATTTTGGGGTTTGTTTGGACGTTTTATCTTTTATAATCTGCATGTTTGTATGTATATTATGTGATTTTACTACCATTTCATCTACCTTTGCGAGAATCGAGGTCTACACCTAGTTTTGTTGTAATCAGAGGTAAAATGGCACGTTTCGCATCAAAAAGGAGCAAAAGGAGTCATGAGTCATTTGGAGCTATATCCAGGGAGCATAGCCATGGATTAAAGATTTACTTTGGACCAGTTTTGAGAGATTTCACATTCAGTTATGACTCACCTCGGTTGACCAGAGATTCACCTCGACCGAGGTGATCCAGAGACGCCGACTCGACCGAGGCGAACACCTAGGACGCGGCGAGAATATTTTATTCTTGGCTGAGATCTTTTAAAATTGGAAAGTGATCTTATATTTTTGGGCTTGGCTCCTGGAAGGAAGGAGATATGCAGAATCATATATTTTACCTATATTTATAGGAAAATATCTTTCTAAGATTTATTATCTTTGGAGGGTTATTTTCTTATAAAAAGGGTTGGATTTCCACAAATCCGACATCTCGCATACAGCCCGCTTACACCGAAAAATCACGCAGCAGCAGCAGCCTACTCCAGTTGGGAGAGATTCGAAGAACCTTTTTAAAGGTTGAAGGAAGATTGAAGTCTATAGCTTTTATAGCTTTTTGGAGGGTTTTGTAAGATTGTCTTCAATTCCCTCACTTGTTGTCTTGTCTTGTTGGATTGCTATCCAAGGAACGCTTTGTTGTGATATTTGATTCAGTTATTGAAGTCTTTTTCATTAAATTCTTCTTGTTCAAATATTCACCTTCTTCCCATATATTTAATACTTTCATAATAATGATGAGTGGCTAATTTCCTTGTGTGATTCTAGGGTAATTGGCTGAAGGTTGTGGGAAAAACAATGATAGAATAATCTTAGATTCTAGTAGGATCCTGAAAGTTCGAGTCTTTATCCTTAACCCTAAGCATCTCGCTCAGTCGATGAACATCTCGGCCGGGGTGGAAACTGGCTGACCGAGATGACTTATCTGATCCGTCACTGAGAGTTAAGTGTTAGAGTTTGCCAAATTCTATTCTTATTACACCTTTCTGGTTCAATGCAAGCTTAGGATGAGACTTACCCAGTAATTCCTTAGTTTGTATACCGACGATCATAAGTGTAGGTAATAAAGGTTTATCCTTTATTGGGGTTTGAGTGTGCTTCCATCCCATCTTTGTGAGTTAGCCTGAGACTTACCCGGTAAAGGTTGATTCTATTCCCTTAGATGGTGTGTTAGTTTGAGGTAATAGTTCTTTATCTTGATTCCTAGAGACTTACCCGGTAATAGGAGTTACGGTTTAGGATTAGTGAGTAGTGAGACTTACCCGGTGATCTATTCCACTTTAGTAACACCTTCCCCACGCAAAAATCTCAGCTTTGTCCGCTTATCTATAGATCTTGAGTTGGAACCACAACTAGATGCTTTAATCCCTAGAATTGCATGTTTGCTTTATTGACTTCTTATTCATCTTTGATTGTGTTAATTGCTCTTGTGGTTAGTATTCACGAAGCTTACCGTTATTGACTTTGTTTCACCGAGTCCCTGTGATCGACCCCTGGAATTTTCTTGCTTTTTACTACGATTGACCCGTACACTGCGGGTTCGCATCCTTGTTTTAAGCTTAAGTCTAGGGTTATAAATTTAAAGCTTGCATACACCGTTTGGAGCGAACATACCTGATTTGTTGGCCGAAATCCGACAGAAGCAGGAGAGTTGTCCAGCTTTGACACAGATCCGAGACAGGATGTCTTGAGAAGAGGCACCGTAGTTTGCAATTGGTGCTGACAGAGTTTTGAGATGCCAAAAGCGTGTTTGTGTGTCGTCAGATCGAGAGTTGAGATAGAGGATCCTCTAGGAGGCTCACTCTTCACCTTACTTAGTACATCCCGGTGCGAGTAAGATGTATCAGGATATCAGACGCTCTTTCTGGTGGGGAGGTCTGAAACCAGACGTCACAAGATATGTAGCTTAGTAAGCGACCTGTCAGCAGGTCAAGATCAAGCATCATCGACCAGGAGGCGAGCTACACCCACTTCCCGTTCCTCAGTGGAAGTGGGAGGACATCTCTATAGATTTTGTGACCGGTTTGAGACAAAGCCGTGGTTTTGATGCTATCTGGGTCATAATAGTTTGACTGACGAAGACCGCACGTTTCATTACGATCAAGGAAACGTGGCCAGTGAGTCGATTGGTAGAAGAGTTCACGAGACAGATAGTGAGACTTCAGGGAGTACCTAGGACTATAGTCTCTTATAGAGACGGACGGTTCACTTTGAGGTTTTGGCAGCAAGTGCATGCCTCTCTAGGTACGAATTTACAGCTCACGACTGCTTATCATCTTCAGACCGATGGTCAGTCTGAGCGGACCATCCAGACTTTGGAGGACATGTTACGAGTTTGTGTGTTAGACTGGGGACAGGTGTTGCCAGATCACCTTCCCTTATTAGAGTTTTCGTACAACAACAATTGGCACGCATCGAACAGGATGGCTCCTTATGAGGCTTTATACGGACAAAGATTCCGTACACCGTTATGTTAGGATGAGCCGAGTAGTGCTAGCGGAGTAGCACCTAAGCAGATTCAGATGACATGACTTGAGTAGTAGTGATCCGAGAGCGAATGTTAGCAGCACAAAGTCGACAGAAGTCTTATGCAGATAAGAGGCGCAAACCTCTAGAGTTCATAGTTAGAGCTCAGGTTTGGTTGATAGTATCCCCGACACGAGGCGTCAGACGTTTCGGTGTCAAGGGGAAGTTGAGTCCCCGCTATATTGGACCGTTCGAGATTCTTGAGCGAGTTGGAGAGGCAACATACAAACATACTTTTCCACCGAGACTCGAGGGTGTTCACCCAGTCTTTCATGTGTCTCAGTTACGGGAGTACATACCAGATCCGAGACACATTGTCAGTCACGAGGATCTAGTGATCGAGCCAGACCACACGTTCGTAGAGCACCCGGTGGCTGTCTTAGAGCATAGTACGAGACGCTTGCGTTCGAAGGACATATCGATGATAAAGATACAGTGGTCGATGCGAGGAGTTGATGAGGCGACTTGGGAGACAGAGGATAGTATCTAGAGGAACTATCCGGAGTTTTACGGTGAGCTTGATGCACCGTTAGCATAGTTAGTTGTTTGGTTTTTCCTTTGTTGCGTTGCGAACGCTTTTGTGTGATGTTTGGAGTTACGTGCCCCGAGTGGGAATATATGAGTTCAGTTCTATTTCTGTGTGTTGTTGTGATCTTTGGACTTTTGCAAGTTTCGGGACGAAACTTCTTTTTAGGTGGATTTGATGTAAGACCCCAGTTTTGCCTTCACCGCCCCCGCGGTGAAGAAGGCCGCCCCCGTGGCCGAGATGATCCGCCCTTGTGGATTTACGATAGATCACGCCCGATCTGTTTCGTTCGTTTTATCTTCCTTCCATAGATAGAATATCCGATATTCTATCTTATGGGCCGGTTTCCTTGTCTTCTTCTAACCCTAGACGCCTTTCCGTCTAGCGTTCCAGCCGTCTCTATATATTCCCGTCTTTTCCTCTTTTTCCCATTTCTTGCTTACGTCTCCTTCAACCCTAGAGTGTTGCAGCCTTGCCCTTGTGTCCTTGCTGAACGTGTAAGTTCTTCCTCCCTTGTTCTTCTTCACGTTCATGTGCTGTTGCACCTTGCTTCTCTTCTGTTTCGTTTTCCTCTTCGTTTTCTCTTTTCTTCTTCTCCAAGGATCAAGCTTGAGCCTTGATCCTTGTGGAGCGTTGTGTTGTTGATCCTTTGATGTTCATAGGCTCCCTTGGTTGAGTTGTGAAGGCTGAGAGTGTTAGCAGAACAAGCTTCAGCCTTGTCGTAGTTCTACTATCGTCGGGAAGTCGACAGTGCCTTTGCACCGTATCCGCCCTCGCGCCTCTGACGTGCCGCCCCCACGGGAAGCCGCCCCTGCGCCTTGCTCCACCGCCCCTGCGGTTTTTGTCTGCAGTAACTCCCGTCTTTGGTGAGTTGCTTGCTTCCTTCCTTTCCTCGTTCCTTTCCTTGCTTCTTGTGGTGTTCCTTGTCCCCTGAGTTGTTGTTAGACTAAGGTTGAGCCCTTGACTTATGTAGATCTCTTAGAGATCCTTGAGACTAGAAGTTATAGACTTCTAGCAACCGTTCGTTCCTGATCCGTGATGCTTGTTTGTACAGGCTTTCTTTGCTCCTTTCTTGAGGGAAACTGAACTTTTCCTGAGTTGTTCCTGAGTTGTTGTTGAACTTTGAGTTACCTTCGAGTGAGGTAAGTCCCTTGAACTTACTTAGCTTCATTCCGCGTATTAGTTGGATTGTATTGGCTTGTTTGTGTTGTTATCATGTTTATAACGGATAAATGAAAATAGAATTCACCCTTTGTTACCCTTAATTGGCCCAAGTGTATTATAACCGGGCGGTGACCACTTGTCTAGTTTTGCAGGAGACTAAAATGTGCTCTTGCAACCCAGACCCGTAGGTAACGGATAGTACTGATATATTCTTATTGGTACGGGAACCCCGTACCAATAGTAATGGATAACGTTAATGAAAGATAATAACCGGTTGTGTGCAACCATGCTATGTGTTTTCTTTACCTTATGTGTGTTTGTCCCTTTACGCTCTTGCTAGTATCTAGAATGTTAGCTAACGGTTTATACCGTCGTTGTAGATGTTCCGCAGGTTCAGGAAGCTGATGAGTGATCCGGATGGTGTGGTCATCCGGGGTTCCCGTACATTATAGGACGGGATCGGGTTTCGTTTCTTTTGTTGTTTCCCTTTTGTTTTGAACTCGGTTGTGGAGCTTTTGTGTTTTCTTTTGTTTAAACCTTGGTTTTATATTGAGTTTTGGTTTTCATTCGTATGTGCCTTGTAGTAAGATCCGTTTTGTTGTTGCTACTTTGAGGGTCGGGACCCACTGTACGGTCCTAGCCCGTAGCGCTTTGAGTTCCCAAAACTTGGGGTGTTACAGGTGATTAGAGGACTAACCGGCCACCGTGATTAACTTGTTGGATTTTGGTGTTTCATGGGCCGATAAAGTCGGATTGTGCTTTGTGACTACCATTTTTCGTATTATGTTCCTAGACGAAGAGAACAAGAGCAAAGATAGGGGATGATATTTGTGAATAACAATTACTAATAGGGTACAAGATCTATGATTGTAAATTTTATGTTGGATAATCATTCAAAAGTATGAAATTGAGAATTTGACATCTAATTTTTTGAGTTTTATAAATAACCATTCTATATATTTTTATTCATAACTTTTTTCTCTCTCTTCATCATTCTTGGTGTAACACCCCAAATCTCAGACTCAGAGCGCTATGGGTTAGGACCTCACAATGGGTCCCGACCTCTAACTCGACACAATATTACCGGATATTACAATAAGACACAAACGTTAAACATCAAAATTGAAGTATGAAATATGCAATGTCAAATAAACCAACAAACTCACAACCGAGGTACAACAAAACTTAATCCGCAAAACTACTAGTCAACTACGATAAGAAAACACATAAGCTAAACCACGTTCTATCCCGCACAGGAACCCCGACTGACCACATCCTCCGGCTCACTCGGCAGCTACCCTATCCTACAAGACATCTAACAACACGGATAAACAACTACAACGTAGAGGAAAACACTAAAGCACAATCACATATAAAGCAAGAGTTAAACACATATCATGTTATCACATAAAACCCTATATTATTATCTTCATTAAGGTCGTTCACATTATTCATTTATAAGTGTGACATGAGAAGTCTTCGACTCTTGCCTTCGGTCCTTTATCCAGCTGGAGTGGTTCAACACACCTCCCCGTGTACACAATGGAGTGGTTTGGTACCCTCCCCATATACCAAGTCTGGCCTAGTCACAAAGCACCTCTCAAACTCCCTTGAAAGTTTGAGCAACTAACCACCTCTCGTTACCCGTGGGCCAGTAATAAGTCGGTACACACAATCTAACAATATGCTACAACACATATAAGCACACGCCACTCAAGCATTCACCAATACATCATAGTAGCTTTGTAAGTCCCAAAGACTTACCTGAAACAGACTACGCTCAGCTACACACAAATCTGCTCGGTACTCGAATCCTCAAACGCCTGATATAAGTCAAGGGAAAGATGTTATAACTAGTCCACATCAACATGAAAACTACGCCCTAGCAGTTTTCCTATCCTTCTCATAACTCGATACCTAACTCAACACCAAACCACACTCACTCCTGCGAGATTGCCCAATCATGATGCTACCACATATATAACGCCATAAGGAAGGAAGTATCAAATACCTAGAGTCCACTCTTAATTCACAAGGACGACTTAAGAGTCTCACTGGAGATTTATAGTCGCGGGACTCGGCGACTACAAATCTCCGACTTCTACTTCTTCATGCAGAATTGATCCACTCCGCCTTTAGCACTCCCTATAACCCTTTGTAGTCCAAGTCAAGCACTAAAGTAAGCCACCCTGTACTTTAAGGAAGGAAAAGAGAGGAACAACCTACCCTTATTCTTCAATGGAATCGATGGAGACAAGCGGCTTCTTCGACGTACCCCCAATGGCGGATTCTTCTGTATGATCTTGTTGCAGTCCGACGTAGATGAAATGCACAAACTCTGCTGGTGACAGAATCAAGAGAGATGGGGACAACGTTCCTAAGACCTCGGGTCTTACAGATTCAATAGTTGTTAATCAAGAGCTTTAACTGCTCTGTTTTTATATTTTTATTGATTGAATGTATCTTATCAAATTGTTGTTGTTAGAATTTTTTTTATCAATTAGTTTTTATTCGATATTTATTGTTTTTGTTGTTTAATTGCTCTATTTTCTCCTTTATATTAATTCCTTGTTATTTCCCGTTATTGACAGTATTTTGTATAGTCAACAACATCTCAACTATTAAAAAATTTTGGTTTGACATTGTCAACGGCATTTTAAATAATAGATCATAGTTGTTGTTATAATTATTGTTGTCAACAACTCAAAATTGTGTTCTACAGTCATCAACACTTAAACAACAAAATTTTGTTTATTTGTGATATCAACGACATATTATCTACCCAAGATATGTTTTTCTAATGTCAACAACACACTAAACAACAAAAATTTATTTATTTTTGTTGTCAACAACACATTAAATATCAAATATGTGTTTCTATACTATCAACATAAAAAATGTGTTTATTTGTGACATAAACAACGCATTCACCATCAAAGATGTGTTTCTAAATTGTTGACAACACATAAAACATCTGATCAATGTTGTTTTTACCGTCAACAACATTCCAAAAAATAATTATCGAGTTTGTGTGATGTCAAAAAGACCACAAACATCATATTACTTTAGTGTTGTCAACAACATCACAACTATCAAAAAAGAGTTTTTTGTGGGTTGTTAATAACACTCAAACCACCAAAATAAGTTGTGTAGGTATTGTCAATAACACCACAAACACCAAATTAAGTTGTCTTGACGTTGCCATCAACACCACAAACACAAAGTTAACATGTGTTGTAAACATTAGAACTTATGCGCTTTATGTTTTTACACTCAACAATATTCCAAGCAATTAAACATTGAGTTTTCTGCTCCCAACAAGACCGCAATAATCAAAATCGTGGCTTTAGTGTTGTCAGTCATACCCCCAAACTTAAGAATTATCTATGTTGCCAATAACTCTTAAACAATGTTGTTTTTACTGTCAACAACATATCAAATATTTAACTACCGTGTTTTTGTGTTGTTAATTACACCTTAAACATCATAATAGTATTTTTAGTGTTGTCTATACTATAATAGAGTGTTTTTTTTCAACATACATGATTTACCTTTGTTTAATTATTGTTAATTATTCTTTGTATATAAAATTATACAAAATCGGTTGAGTCTCCTAACAAATTGAGCCTCATACCTTATTGTATAGTGAAACTAACTCTTTAAAAAAAAACACAAATTGAGCCTCATCCCCTACGATCTCTACAATTGTTGTTAAAGCATACAACATAAAGCCATATCCCTTGGTAGAACAAATATCCAAATATATCCTCGTCTTCCTCCCCAAAGTGGCTTGATAAATGACATTATCATATATGAACGAATTGTTGGCCTTATTAGGGAAAGGAGAGACACCCACAACATCGACACAAGTGTCTCTACCACAATATAAATATTTCTTAGTTGAGTTCTCACATTTAGAGTGGGTGTTATCCTTTTTGTCACTTTTTTTTTCCATCATTTTGCTGATTATTGTTCATATTTTTGCCCTTAGTCATTAGAGCTTTTGGTTTGTTTTCACTTTTAGCCTTAAACACTTTCATGATCTCATTCTGTTCAATTATAGCTTCTAAGGTTTTATCTTTGCTAAGGTCATCATGGTTAAACCGAATAACATCATTAAAATTATCAAAGTGCACACAAAAAATTCAATAAAACAACACAACTAAATGAGTATCTTTTACTTTATCATCACATCTTTCTAATTCATGAGTCATCCTAATAAATCTATCCAAATTATTATTTATAACACGTTCACATCCATTTTAGATGTAAATAATCTACACAAGACAAATATATTCTAGGTAATGAGTTAGTCAAATATAATGATTCCAAAGCATCACAAAGGTATTTAGATGTAGTTTTACTTATAACATGGAGAACCACGTTGTCAACATGCCTAACCATGATCTCAAAGTTTGCTTGCTCATCCAATTCAACCTTCTAGACATCATTGGGCCCCCTAAACGTATTCTACTTTCACAACTTTTTGATATTTCTCTTTTATGAGAGTGACTTTCATCTTGACTTGCCACATGACAAAGACAGATGTGCCATCAAAGGTAGGGGTGTTCATAAAAGATCCGATCCACCAAAAATCCGACGATCCGACTCAAGAATGTCCGGCGTTTACTCAATCCGACGGAAAACTATCCGTATCCGCTCTGATACGAAAAACATTTTCGGATATATGGATCGAATACGGATCTAGTTTTTTCCTTACCCTGATATCCGTTATCCGATTATATAGAAGATACTTATAAAATTATATTACTTATTTTATACTAGCTGAGTTGGTGAAAGGAAGAACATGATATTTTTGCCATTTCATGATGGTTTGAAGTTCGATTCAGCTTGCCAAATTCTCCCGATTTTTTTAATTTTTTTAATATTTTTTTTAATGGAAACCTAAATTAGTCAAAGAAACCCTACAATCATCTACTCATCTCTCGTCTCTGAGTCTCTTTTTGGCCTTCACTCTCAATAATATCTTTCTCGTCTTCGTTATTTCGAGCCTTCGACCCAATCTCTCACAACCTAGTCTCAAGTGAGTACTGAGTCTCTCTAGCCGATAATCCAGTCTTCTGATAGGCGAATCGGCGATATCCCTCCGCCCCTCTCGTCGCTTCGATAATCTCTCTCGTCTTCATCGCTTCAACCCTTCTAATCCGCGTGTTGATGTTGAACTCTCTTGCTCAAATCTGCGTGTTGATATTGAACTCTTGCTCGAATCAGCGTGTTAGTGTCGATTCTCTTGCTCAAATATGCGTGTTGATGTTGAACTCTTGCTCGAATCAGCGTGTTAGTGTCGATTCTCTTGCTCAAATCTGCGTGTTGATGTTGAAATCTCTTGCTCGAATCTGCGCGTTATTGTTGACTCTCCTGCTCAAATTTGTGTGATATTGAATGTCTTGCCATTGATGTGTTGTTATGCTACTTTATTGCTCATACTCAGTCTCGATTCCTTGCTTTATTGCTCATACTTAGTCTCAATTCTCCTTGTCATTGTTGAGAAACTGATTCTCCTTGCCATTGTTGAGAAACCGTTTTTTGTCGGATCACACGAATATCCGTTGTTGGATATCCAGTCCGTTTTAACTTCTCGGATCGGATACCCGGCAACTTCCGGATTGGATCCGGATACCATATTTATAAAGATAAATTCCCGAGTATCCGATATCGGATATCGGAACGGAACGGATATCCAGGAATGAACACCCTTAATCAAAGGATTACATTCTAATTGAGTATTTTACCATATCAATCCCAAACAAGTTATTAGAAAACTTATCATTGAGTTATGATAGTGAGGGAGTGTGAGTTTTTATGTTTCAGATGACAAGCTCAAACACCGAGTCGTGATCACATATGTGACCAAGGGCAAGGCCAAAGCAAAAGGACAAAGCAACGGAAGAAGAAGAAGAAATCTACAATTTAGGTTCCTAAGAGATTTTAACATAAGGTGATTCAAGTTCCTTTCATAAAAAAACCTCGATGAACCCTAGAGTTGTAACACCCCAAATTTCGGGAACTCGAAGGGTTACGGGCTAGGACTTCACAATGGGTCTCGACCCTCAGAGTAGCAACGATAACATCGGATCTTACAACAAGGCACAAATAAATGAAAACCAAAACTGTTATAAAACCAACGGTAAAACAAAGGAAAGCGTCAAAGACTCGCAGCCGAGTTCAAAACAAATTAAAAAGCAACAATAAAAATATTACCCCATTCCATCCTATAATGTACGGGAACCCTGGCTGACCACACCGTCCGGATCACTCAGCAACATCTCTAACATGCGGGATGATAATGATGGAATCGCTATCATTTAAGTTAGTTTTTAGAGACATTTTAGCACAATAGTGTCGTTTTATGCTACTAACTCCTTGGTGTAGAAGAAGACTAAAAAAGATAAAAGAGGAGTTATAAGCACTTGGGAGTTGAAGACCATTCACGAAGCAAAGCTTCTGGTGCCTCACCGCCCCCGCGGAGCCTTGTCACCGTCCCAGCGGGTGACACTACACTGCGGAACGCAGCCTGCGCCTTCGCCAGTACCCGGAACCAAGACTGTCACCGCCCCTGCGCCTCTCCTTAGCGACCCTGCGGTGACTTATCCTGAAGAAGCGAAGACCGGCGCCCTTGCACCTCTACTTGCGTCTCACCCTGCGGAGTTGTGAAGCCAAAGAGTCAGTGTCACTGCCCCTGCGTTGACACTGGGCCGCCCCTGCGGCTTGGCATCAGAAGCGACAGAAAGATGAAGAGTCAGACGTTTGAAGAACATTAAAGATCCGCCCTACGGAATTGCCAGGCCGCCCCTACGGCTACGAAGAACTTCAAGCGTTTCTGCCTAAACCGCCCCCGCGGTCCTGATGGCCGCCCCTGCGGTTCGACGACAAAGACTTTACTCCGGCTGTTTGCACCACCTTTATGGCATTAAAGGTGGCTGTTTTGGTCGGCCATTTACTCCCATTTAGTGCCATTTGTAGTATAAATAGAACCATGACTGATTTCTAGGAGGATCCATCATTTTACCACTTTTTATTCTCTCTTGCTTCCTTTGTAATGAGCTTCTAGTTTCTTTGCTACATTGGGTTGGTTAAGTTGCTTTATTACTTTGGCTGTAAGTACTTTTCTAATATAAGTTTTATTCAGTAATGCTTTGTGTTTCTTGATCATTATTTGTCCAAATTGCATGTTTTATTATCACTTAAGATTGATCACCTTAGGTTCTAAAGTACATAGGATTAATAGATTCCGGGTTCGGGTCTTTAATCTAGTAGTAACCTTCGAGTAATAACGGGTTGTAATTGCTTAAAGGAAAAGAAACACAAATATAAAGATTAGTTTAATGGTTTTAATCTTCTCTTTATATCCCTTGTTCTTTGTTTGAAAGCTATCTTGTGACTTGTTTTTGTAGGTTTACGGAACACTAACTTGTTAAGTTGTGTTGATGCCGGTTGGCTCAACACATACATATGATCAAGACGGGAACATTACTTGAAAACTTGTAAAAAGGAACGCACCAAAGTAGTAATAGCATGTTAAAAATCAACCTAGTGTAGATTCACTCATCATCAACATATTCATTTTATTACTTGTTTTCTAGTTTTGTGTGCATCAATTCATCTAAACCCCCCCGGTTACTTTATCGATAATCAATAATTGAATTTAATAAAAATATCACCAAACTCTCTTGGGTTCGACCCTTACTTAATCGCTATACTTGTTCTAGTGTTAAGTGGGGAAATATTTTGATAAGATAAAAACGACCTAAGAAAAAGTTCTTGTCAAATTTTGGCGCCGTTGTCGGGGAGTTTAGTTTTAGTTTTATTTTATTTTTTATTATTGATTATTGGTTTGGACCGTTTTTATTGTTCAAACCCGTGCTACTAACTCCAATTTTGTTCCCTGATCCAGAAATTGAGAGGACACACATCCGGCGACGTAGACAACAACAACTTCAATAAGAAATGGCTGATCGTACTCTTCCTCAACTCACTCAGCCGACTTTGGCTCAACACCCTCTTGCGGTTATTATACCGGCATTAGGGGAAGGAATCAACTTCGAGCTCAAGCCGAGTCTCATTCACTTGCTCCCATCCTTCCATGGATTAAGTGGTGAGGACCCCACCAAGCACCTTGGGAAGTTCCATACCGTGTGTATGAGCATGAAACCGGCCAACATTACCGAAGAGCAAATCAAGATGAGGGCATTCGGCTTCACACTCAAGGATGCAGCGGACGAATGGTAGTACCACCTTCCATCCGGGAGCATCGACACTTGGGAGAATCTTCACAAGGCATTTTTGGAGAAATACTTCCCAACCAAGAAGGCCAATAGCTTAAAGAAAGCTATAAGCAACATCGAGCAAGAGGCGGACGAGACTCTCTATGAGTACTTTGAGCGGTTTGCACGCCTCCGATCCAGCTGTCCTTTCCATGGATATTCAACTCAGAATCTAGTCTTGTACTTGTACAATGGCTTGCTTGACACCGAAACGAGGATCGTCGATGTGGCTTGTGGAGGTAACATTCTTAACTCTACCCCTGACCTTCCAGGAAGAGTGAGATCTCCAATGAGCTTGCTAAACTGAAGGAGATGCTGAAGAGATTAACACTTATGGGAACCCCACAACAGCTAAAGGCATGTGGAGTTTGTGCTGACCCATATTACCCAACGGACATGTGTCCCCAAGTGCAGGATGACGATGCAGAGGTGAATGCAGTAGGTTACGGATAGCCACAACAGCAAAGGCCTAGGAACGATCCTTATGCACAAAATTTCATGCCAAACTGGCGTGATCAACAGAATTTTCGTTAGAGGGATCAACAAAACCAACAACAGCAACCCCGACATGGTAAGTATCAATCAACTGAGGATATGTTGCAGGTTTTGACTAAGCATTTTGCTATTCATGTCCAAACAACAGAATCCAGGATCAAGAACCTTGAAAAACAGGTTGGGCAAATGGCGGAAGCCATAGCAAGGATCGAAGCTAGATCCTCCGGAGGATTGCCTTCCCAGACGGTTATAAACCCCAAAGAGAATGTTAGTGCCCTAACATTAAGGAGTGGGAAGCAAATCCAACAAAAACCAGCAAAAGAATTACAAGACAAACCCTCTGACGAGTTTGCCACACCCACAACCGCCCCTGCGGCTGCAACTGTGCCTAGCTCTGAGCAGACACCGCCCCTGCGGCTGGATGTCCCCGCCCCTGCGGTGACATCCCCTGAGCCGCCCCTGCGCCTGCACTCTGGCGCCCCTGCGGAAAACTCGACAAAGAGTTCTGTTGAGAAGGATTCTTACATCCGACCTGAGTTTTCACCACTGTACTTTGAGAAACCTCCAGCTCCTTTTCCTGAGGCACTAAAGGAGAGAAGAATTATTGAGGACAAGGATCTCTTTGAGACCTTCTCCAAATGCGAGGTAAACATCCCTCTCCTTAAGTTAGTGAAGAGTATTCCAAAATATGCTCGTTTCTTGAAGGAACTTTGCACTATTAAGAGGAATCAGAAGCTGAAGGGGAAACAAAAAGTGCAAGTAAGTGAGCATGTCTCCGCCGTTTTCCAACGTAGGATGCCCAAAAAGTGCAGCGATCCGGGCATGGTAAGTATCCCTTGTGTCATAGAGGAAACCCGTTTTGACAAAGCCATGCTTGACCTTGGTGCTTCTATAAATGTTTTTCCCTATTCCATTTACAAATCACTCGGCCTTGGGCCATTAACGAAAACTAGGATTGTAGTGCAACTTGTTGATAGATCTAATGTGTACCCGAAAGGGATAATTGAAGATGTATTGGTAATGGTAGGCAACCTAAATTTTCCTGCTGATTTCTTTGTAATGGATATGGAAAATGACTCACATGCTGCACCGATATTGTTAGGTAGACCATTCCTGAAATTTGCTAGGACTAAAATTGATTATGTTAGTGGCAAACTAACCATGGAGTTTGATGGTGAAGTAGTGGAATTTGACATCTATGATGCAATGAAGTTTCCTAGTGATGATCACTCTTTATGTGCTATTGACATTGTTGAACCTTTTGTGCAAGATGTGTTTGATATTTCTATCATTGATGAATTAAAAAATATAATTGAACATGATATTGATGATCACAATTCAGAATATGCATTAACATCCAGCATGAAAGAGGTCCTAGCCCAGTTAGATGGGTATAAGAGGTTACATATCTCCACTTTGGCCATTGGACCCACTTTACTAACCCCAAGCGAGAAGCTTGTTCCATCTATAGTGCAGGCACCGGAAATAGAGTTGAAAGACTTTCCATCCCACCCCAAGTACGCGTATTTTCCTTGGGGACAATAATACCTTGCCGGCGATCATCTCCAACAAATTGACTACCGGTCAAGAGGGCAAGTTGGTAAAAGTGTTGAAAGAACACAAGACGACCCTTGGATGGACAATTGCGGACATCAAGGGGATAAGTCCATCCACTTGCATGCATAGGATCTTACTTGAGGAGGATGTGAAACCATCTAGGCAACCACAACGAAGGTTGAATCCGCCGATGATGGATGTAGTCAAGAAGGAGGTGTTGAAGCTCCACCAAGCAGATATGATCTTTCCTATTTCGGATAACACTTGGGTTAGTCCAACCCAAGTAGTTCCAAAGAAAGGAGGCATCACAATGGTGGAAAATCAACATTGAGAGATGGTCCCGAGTAAAACGCAAATCGGATGGAGAGTTTGCATTGACTACCGCAAACTCAACAAGGTAACACATAAAGACCATTTTCCATTGCCTTTTATTGACCAAATGTTGGAACGTCTTGCAGGTCATCCATACTAATATTTCGTTGATGGATATTCGGGTTACTTCCAAATAGCCATTGCGCCGGAAGATCAAGAAAAGACGACGTTCACTTGCCCATTTGGTACTTTTGCGTACCGCAAAATGCCATTTGGACTTTACAACGCCCCCGACACCTTCCAACGGTGCATGATAAGTATTTTCTCTGAGTACATAGAAAATTTTATTGAAGTCTTCATGGATGATTTTACCGTCCATGGAGACAGTTTTGATGCATGTCTAGGACATTTGAAACTAGTTCTTGAAAAATGTGTTGAAACCAATTTAGTTCTTAATTCGGAAAAATGCCATTTCATGGTAGAACAAGGAATTGTGCTAGGACATGTAATATCCTCAAAAGGGATAGAGGTAGATAAGGCAAAGGTTGATGTAATTCAAAGTTTACCTTATCCTACTAACATTCGGGAAATCCGATCTTTTCTTGGTCATGCAGGTTTCTACTGACGGTTTATCAAAGACTTCTCAAAGATCTCGGCACCCTTATGTGAATTGCTCAAGAAAGATGTCACCTTCATAGTGGATGAAAGTTGCATGAAAGCTTTCGAAACTTTGAAGGCATGTCTCACTAGCGCACCAATCATCCGTTCTCCGGATTGGGAGAAACCTTTCGAAATCATGTGTGATGCCAGCGACTACGCGGTAGGAGTTGTCTTATGACAGAAGGATGGGCGAGCCTCACACGTGGTCCATTATGCGTATATGACACTCAATGGAGCGCAAAAGAGTTACTCTACCACCGAGAAGGAGATGTTAGCGGTGGTTTTGTCTCTTGAGAAATTCAGACAGTACCTTCTTGGGGTGAAGGTAATTATTTTTACTGACCATGCAACTCTTAGGTACCTCATGGCGAAGGAGGAAAGGCCACGATTGATTCGGTGGGTGCTCCTTCTAAGTGAGTTCAACTTAGAGATACGGGACAAGAAGGGGGCTGAGAACCTGATGGCCGATCATTTGAGCAGGCTAGTGAAGGAAGAGGAAGATCCAACCAAAGGAAAGGAGATAGCTGGAAGTTTTCCAGACGACACCTTCTACACAACCCTCTGTTGTGTAACCGCCCCCGTGCTTCAAGAGTCCCGCCCCTGCGGCTCAACCTAGGCGCCCCTGCGGAATTGACGACAGAGGTTTGTCTTAAGTTTAAATCTTTTTGAACCTTAGTTTGATGACATTTTGAACTTCATTGTTAGGAATGATTACCCTCCAGACTTCACCAAGGCACAACGAGAGAATGTGAAGGCTGAATCTCGATACTACGTTTGGGACGACCCATACGTTTGGAAGCATTGTAGTGACCAAGTAATCCGCCGTTGCATTCTGGATAATGAGGTACAATATGTCTTAACTTTATGGTCATTCTGAAGCATGTGAGGGGCACTTTGGGGCAAACAAAACTGCAAGAAAAGTTTTGGATGCCGGTTTCTTTTGGCCACACATTTTTAGAGACGCTTTTGCGTTTTGCAAAGTGTGTGATAGGTGCCAAAGGGTAGGAACCATTCAAGGAGACATGAAATGCCCCAAACCTCTCTTATATTTTGTGAAATATTTGATGTTTGGGGAATTGATTTCATGAGGCCTTTTCCTACTTCATTTGGGCATACATATATATTACTTGCGGTGGACTATGTTTCCAAGTGGGTGGAAGCAAAGGCAACCAAAACTGATGATTCAAAAGTGGTTGCAACCTTCCTTAAGGAAAATATTTTTACAAGATTTGGAATTCCGAAAGCCTTAATCAGTGATAGGGGTACCCATTCTGCAACAAGACGATCACGACCCTCCTTAAGAAGTACCACGTCCACCAACAAGTGTCAACAACCTATCATCCACAAACAAATGACCAAGCTGAGGTATCCAACCGGGAAATAAAGACCATCCTCGAAAAAACGGTCTCTCCCAGAAAGAAGGATTGGAGTGCAAGGCTAAACGACGCTCTATGGGTATACTGGACAACCTACATGACTCCTATAGGGATGTCTCCCTTCAGGCTCGTGTTTGGGAAGGCTTGCCACCTTTTGGTGGAGCTAGAGCACAAAGCTTGGTGGGCGGTGAAGAAATGCAATATGAATGTAGAAGAAGTAGGAGAATTCCGGAAACTCCAATTACAAGAGCTGGAGGAATTGAGATTAGATGTATATGACCATGCCACTACATACAAACACAAAACCAAAGCATGACATGACCGAAACATTCTCCGGAAGGACTTCAAGGTAGGAAATAAGGTACTTCTCTTTCAATCTCGTTTGAAGCTCTTTGTAGGTAAGTTGCGTTCAAGGTGGACGGGGCCGTTCATAATTGCCGAAGTATACCCCCATGGCGTTGTGGATCTCTATGATCCCCAAACGCACAAGGTGTTCAAGGTAAACGGATAAAGGCTAAAGCCCTACCTTGAAGGAGTAAAGAACGATCCGATTGACAAGATGGTGTTGGAGGAGGCCCAATCAGAGAGGTAGAGTCCTTACGTCGAGCCAACGACGTAAAACAAAAGCGCTGCTCGGGAGGCAACCCGAAGGAATAAGAAGAGGAGTCTCAGTCAAGCCAACCGCCTCTGTGGCTAAGTGTCTCCGCCCCTGCGGTGACACACTTGACAAGCGCCGCCCCCGGCGCAGGGCATGCTTCTGCAAAGCCCTTGCCACGCCACCGCGGTGACATCCATGCGCCCCTACGGCGGCCACCCTTGACACGCATTCTCAGCGCCGCCCCCGGCGCTGAGCTTGTGCCTTCCTCTCCCTTGTCACCGCCCCCGCGGTGACAAGTCCCCGTCCCTGTGGTTTTACCCTGAAAAGAAAAAAAAAAAAATTCTAAAATACCCTACAACTACCTCACCAACCCTCCTCCTCCTTCACTTCTCTCCCGACCTTTCATTCCCAAAAGCACCACGCCCCTGCGCCCTCACCGGAACTCTCATAAAACGCCTCTCTCACACCCCTGCGCCACCAAGTCAAAACCACCACAACCAGCCCAATGCCCTTGCGCCACTCTCTCCCGCTCCTTACCAATACTGTTCGCTCCAAACGGTGTGTGCAAGCTTTAAATTTATAACCCTAGACTTAAGCTTAAAACAAGGATGCGAACCCGCAGTGTACGGGTCAATCGTAGTAAAAAGCAAGAAAATTCCAGGGGTCGATCACAGGGACTCGGTGAAACAAAGTCAATAACGGTAAGCTTCGTGAATACTAACCACAAGAGCAATTAACACAGTCAAAGATGAATAAGAAGTCAATAAAGCAAACATGCAATTCTAGGGATTAAAGCATCTAGTTGTGGTTCCAACTCAAGATCTATAGATAAGCGGACAAAAGCTGAGATTTTTGCGTGGGGAAGGTGTTACTAAAGTGGGATAGATCACCGGGTAAGTCTCACTATTCACTAATCCTAAACCGTAACTCCTATTACCGGGTAAGTCTCAAGGAATCAAGATAAAGAACTATAACCTCAAACTAACACACCATCTAAGGGAATAGAATCAACCTTTACCGGGTAAGTCTCAGGCTAACTCACAAAGATGGGATGGAAGCACACTCAAACCCCAATAAAGGATAAACCTTTATTACCTACACTTATGATCGTTGGTAAACAAACTAAGGAATTACCGGGTAAGCCTCATCCTAAGCTTGCATTGAACCAGAAAGGTGTAATAAGAATAGGATTTGGCAAACTCTAACACTTAACTCTCAGTTATGGATCAAATAAGTCACCTCGGTCAGCCAGTTTCCACCCCGGCTGAGATGTTCATTGACTGGGCGAGATGCTTAGGGTTAAGGTTAAAGACTCGAACTTTCAGGATCCTACCGGAATCTAAGATTATTCTATCATTGTTTTTCCCACAACCTTCAGCCAATCACCCTAGAATCACACAAGGAAATTAGCCACTCATCATCATTATGAAAGTATTAAATATATGGGAAGAAGGTGAATATTTGAACAAGAAGAATTTAATGAAAAGACTTCAATAACTGAATCAAATATCACAACAAAAGCGTTCCTTGGATAGCAATCCAACAAGACACGACAACAAGTCAGGGAATTGAAGACAATCTTACAAAACCCTCCAAAAAGCTATAAAAGCTATAGACTTCAATCTTCCTTCAACCTTCAAAAAGGTTCTTCGAATCTCTCCCCACTGGAGTAGGCTGCTGCTGCTGCTGCGTGCTATAAACCCTGATCGACGGTATAGCGTGATTTTTCGGTGTAAGCGGGCTCTCGGAATTGTGGAAATCCAATCCTTTTTATAAGAAAATAACCCTCCAAAGATAATAAATCTTAGAAAGATATTTTCCCATAAATATAGGTAAAATATATAATTCTGCATATCTCCTTCCTTCCAAGAGCCAAGCCCAAAAATATAAGATCACTTTCCAATTTTAAAAGATCTTATCCATGAATAAAATATTCTCGCCGCGTCCTAGGTGTTCGCCTCGGTCGAGTCGGCGTCTCTGGATCACCTCGGTCGAGTCGGCGTCTCTGGATCACCTCGGTCGAGATGAATCTCTGGTCAACCGAGGTGAGTCACAACTGAATGTGAAATCTCTCAAAACTGGTCCAAAGTAAATCTTTAATCCATGGCTATGCTCCCTGGATGTAGCTCCAAATGACTCATGACTCCTTTTGCTCCTTTTTGATGCGAAACGTGCCATTTTACCTACGATTACAACAAAACTAGGTGTAGACCTCGATTCTCGCAAAGGTAGATGAAATGGTAGTAAAATCACATAATATGCATACAAACATGCAGATTATGAAAGATAAAACGTCCAAACAAATCCCAAAAATAGACTATAATTCATGCTATCAAAATACCCCATACTTAGCCCTTGCTTGTCCCCAAGCAAGTTCCTCATATAGAAATCAAGATAGAATGGATTATAAGTCATGAAAATCAATGAAAAAGTCTTTCAAAATTATTTTATGGTGTGCAGCTATCATAGATCACTCTAAGAGAATACTTCATGGAATTTAAAAACTCAATATGCTCGAAACCTTTTATAAATATAGGAAAGTCGTTCATCTTTGCATAAAATCATAGAATGCATAATAAATCATAATTATCAAAATTAATCATGTAAAATCCGATTTAAACCACTAAGTCAATCAACAAGCTCAAGGTCTCAAGGGCTTCCCAAAAGAAAGGTCAAGAAAAGTGTAGGGTAGGGATGTATGTAAGGTAATGTGGTGCTAGAATCCGGGAAAAGGATGAACTTCACTTTCACTTTGACTTGCAACATCTTCCACCAATAAGCTTTGCTTATTTCACACTTTTTCTTTTACTTTACTTTTTGGAATGCATGGACAGAGGTGCACAATAACCGAAGCCTAGGAAATCTGCAATCATCAATTTCTCGAGATGCATCAAACCCTTGATGCACATACCATGACCCGTTAGGAATATCGCTCAATCCGACTTTGGCAAGACACAAACACCCGGCTATGTGAATGGTGCCGAGTTACTCATCTTCATGATTGACTTCCCCAAACCTAAAATTGCTTTCTAACACTTTCACTTCCAGCCACTTCTCAACTTTAACTCCACTTGCTTTCACCACTTCGCTTGCTTCCAAATTCCCGGATAGGTAAAGGGAGGCAACATGTATGTGAGGGGCTAAGCATGATCAAGAAGAAGAAGAAGAGAGAATGAATTGCCTTGATCTTTCCAAGAAGAAAGTGAGAACTTAACCTGCGGTGTCAACTTTCAAATTCAACATAATTTGAATAAAAACAAAGTATTAAACATGCTAATATTTTCAAACAAAGCATTTAGCAACTTAAACATATTATAAAACCTTTCAAACACATAAAGAATTTAAAACCAGTCAGTAAACAAGATCTTCACTGAGATCATATCCAGATAAGTAATACAAAAATCGTTTTCGAAAACTCTCAGTTAACCCACCTCGGTCGAGATGTTCTTGGTTCAACCGAGGTGAAACGCCTCGTTTGGCCAGAACTGACTCGGTCGAGGTCGAAATTTTTTTTTTTTAAAACCATTTTTTTTAGTTTCGACGTTTTTTTCAATCGAATAACCTGTAGGTATGCATGTAATATCAAATAATCATATAAATGCAGAAGTGAAGCATAAATAAAATATCCGATGAAATATCATACATCAAAAGTAGTCAAATAACATCAAGTAGTCATAATAAATACAAACACCCCATACTTGGGACACACTGTCCTAGTGGGTCAAATATAAGTCTAGAAAATGAGAGTACTCACCGGATAAATACCTGAACTGCATAAAAATATAATAAAGAAAATCCTGCAGCTCCTCAATAGTCTCGATCCGGCGGTGGTGGTGGTGGTACGTACGGATACTGAGTCGGATCGAAAGGATAGCCCATGACACGCTCGAACTGAAGCTGGGCCATGATGTGCTGATAGTGCTGCCGCTCCTGCATCTCGCGGATATCCAGCGATAATGCAGCATACGAGTCAATAACCTGATCCGTCAGGTCATCGATCCGTCTGTGAGCAGCTCGATCTCTCACTCCATGCCTCCTGCATCTAGCAGGTCTGACTGGAGAAGTCTCAGCTAGTGCCGGCTCTGTCTCCTCCTCATCATCCAAGTCGATGATCGGTGGCGCGCTCGTACCTGCAGTATCCGTCCCTGTATCCATCGGGACTCCACCATCTCTCTCATCTACCGTCTCCTCGTCGTCGTCATCCTCCTCCTCCTCAGCCTCAGCTGGGGCAGCTGCTGCCTCCCTATGATCCTCCATCAGCGGGGCCCAAGCTGTCTGCCAGTAATGCGGATCGAAAACTGTGAACTGTGCAGACCAGCGGATCCCCTGTGGCGCAGTCCGCTCCCATGGCATAGCAACAAATGGAGTGGTCAGACCACGGGGAACTAGAATCCTCCGTGTGATCATCTCCTGTAATCCAAGCGGCTTCGGAGCCGCCACCATCGTACATACACTGAGGTCCATCCCGTGATACGCAGCAATATGGGTGACTAGACCTCCGCAGCAAATGTCTCCCTTCACTTTAGCCTTGATCTTGTGCAGGTCCTCTGCCAAGATCAAGCCAAAGTCTGGGAAACCCCCCGTGACCATACAGTAAAGGCTGAAGAGCTCGCCCTGTCGGATCTTCTGGGGCGTCTCAGTACGCGCCACAAGTGTCTCGTTGAATATCCTGTGGACTAATCTGAAGGCCGGGTGGAAGATGACCTTCTCCCTGGAATTTCCAGGGCGCCATCTGTCTGCATGCTCGGTAATATGGGCAATCTGCCCCCAGAACTCCCTAGCTACGGATCGGGAGGGAAAATCGGTGGCGGTGGGCTCAGAGAAGCCGAAAATCTCTCTCCAAACCTCTAAGTGGACTATGAAGTTCCGGTTCATCAACCGGTACTTTACAGACTGGTCTGTGGGGAGGTAGGAGAAGGAGCTAACAAACTCTAAGGTCGGCTCCAGATAGGTTGGGGCTCGGATCTCACTAAACTGATCCATCCCTACAGTGGTAATCATCCTCCTAAGGTCACCATCTAACCCTAGGCAATCGAAAGCTGACACGTCCAGAAAACGTGGTGCGATAACTGGACGGCTAGCTATGCGCTCATAGTCTACCCGGCATCTCTCGTGGATAACCGGGCGGTAAGGACGGGAAGAAGAAGAAGGAGGGGAAGGTGAGGATCTATCTCTGAGGGCTAGGCGACGATCGGAACTCATTTTCTCTCAACACTGTCAGACCACCTTGGTCACTGACAAGACTCAGAAATCACCTCGGTCGAGATGCAGTTCGACCGGACCGAGGCGCAACAGTTACGATTCCAATTCTCAGAAATTCAGTTCTTTTCCCCCAAAAATCACTACAATTGCTTCCTAAGGGGTACTTAGGCCTTTTCTCAGCAAAATCAGGGGCAACCAAAGCCCAAATCGAAACGAATGAACGAGTTATGGTTTCGACTGTTTTTACCTCGTTTCGGTCGATTCGCTCGATTTCTTTGCAGATCTGTTGTTGCAATAGGTTCCTCTACACTTCAATCGTAGTTTGGAAGCGGAAATCTTCGAAAACGAGCAAGAAACGAGAGAGAGCGAAGTGGACTGTCGCCGCGGTCGAGGTGAAGAAGGTAAAAAGTAAAAAACTGAAATTTTTTTTTTCTTTTTATACTGCTCCTGGATCTGCTGTCACCTCGGTCGAGATGGTCTCGACTGGACCGAGGTGGTACGGACCGAGGTGGTTCTGCAGAAAACCCTAGTCGCCTCGGTTGCTCAAGAATTAACTCGGTCGAGGTGCTTTGACAGTAACCGAGATGCTTCTGTCTTCTCAAAATCTTGAACTTCTGTCCTTCCAGTTATGCTCCTTCCTTAGATATTCCCTGTTGTCTGTCCAGAATGCCAAAAACAAAGCAAAGCAAAGCAAAAACAAAAACTATCTAAGCTAAACTAGAAAACGGGAAAAGAAAGCAATACCTTGGGTTGCCTCCCAAGAAGCGCTTGATTTAAGGTCGCTAGCTGGACCATAATGCGTCTCAAATGAGGTATATTGGTGCAACCTCCTCAACCGGCGTTTCCGGCTAGTATTTCTTAAGTCTATGACCGTTGACCTTGAAGCTTCCGCTAGTTTCGCCCCATATCTCAACTGCACCATGAGGGAAAACATGTTTCACAACATAAGGTCCGGTCCATCTAGATTTTAACTTACCTGGAAAAAGGCGGAGGCGGGAGTTGAAGAGTAGAACTAAGTCTCCTTCGTTAAGCTCCTTTGGGACGATACGCTTGTCATGCCATCTCTTCGTCCTTTCCTTGTAGATTTTGGCATTCTCATAAGCGTTCAAACGCAGCTCCTCCAGCTCGTTGAGTTCCAATAGTCGCTTCTCACCAGCCTCCTTGATGTCGAAATTCAACCATTTGATCGCCCAATACGCTTTGTGTTCCAATTCAACGGGTAAATGGCAAGACTTCCCATATACCAAATTATAAGGAGTGGTACCTATGGGAGTCTTTAATGCGGTCCTGTACGCCCAAAGAGCATCGTCCAATTTCATGGACCAATCCTTCCTCGTTCTAGAGACGGTCTTCTCCAAAATTGCCTTGATTTCTCTATTCGAGATCTCGACCTGTCCACTAGTTTGAGGGTGATAAGCAGTTGATACCTTGTGGGTTACCCCATACTTCGATAGAAGTGCCTTGAACTTCCGGTTTATGAAATGCGTTCCTCCATCGCTAATGATGATGCGTGGAGTTCCAAATCGTGGAAAGATAGTTCTATTCAAGAATTTCACAACCACTTTGGCGTCGTTAGTAGGAGAAGCAATGACTTCAACCCATCTAGAGACGTAGTCAACTGCAAGGAGAATGTAGAGGTTTCCTCCGGAGGATGGGAAAGGTCCCATGAAGTCAATCCCCCATACATCAAAGATTTCCACTTCTTGGATGTTATTAAGTGGCATCTCGTTTCTCCTTGATAAATTTCCTGTTCTTTGGCATGCATCACAAGAGACAACAAAAGATTGCACATCCTTAAATAATGTAGGCCAAAAGAAACCAGAACGTAATACCTTAGCGCATGTTTTATCGGTGCTAGCATGTCCTCCACAAGGGAGCGAATGGCAATGCCGTATAACGCTATTAACTTCGTCTTCCGGAATGCATCTTCGAAGCATCCCATCCGGTCCGCGCTTGAATAGCAGCGGCTCATCCCAGTAGTAATGTCGTACTTCCTTGAAGAATCTTTTCTTTTGAGAGTACGTCAATCCGGGCGGTACCTCCTGGCAAACAAGATAATTCACAATATCAGCATACCAAGGACCTTTATTATCAGAAAGTTGGTGGATGTAATGTTCCACCAACAAGGGGATGAATATCAGAGGAGGGAGTAAGAAATTTGTTATTCTCGGCAATCTCAGTTGACATCATCTCGCCATCGACCTCGGTCGAGGCGTAGAGGCGTTGACCGAGGTGTTCTTCAGTCGCCTCGCTTAGCCCAGAAAGTGTCTCGGTCGAGGTACTGCTGCTGGAACCGAGGCTGGAGATCTTCGTCTCCTGGATTAGCTTCTCAGTTTTAGCTCCTGGATCCTCTTCCAGTGCCTTCAAGCTCCGTATATCTGCATCACAAGAAGCATCTATACCTTCCTCCATTAAACTGAAGCTAATAACTCTTTCGAGTGGATCGTTAATAAGGATAGAGCTCACCAATTCTCTTGATTCTTCTTCATCGTAGATGTTGAAGATATCATCAGTTAGCTGCTCCCCCTTCATGGCTGCAAGTAGTGCGAACTCCACCTCATCGCCACCAACGTTGAATTTCAACTTGACGTTCTTGCAATCCACGTTGCAACCCGAAGTTGCTAGAAATGGCCTCCCGAGAATAATAGGAACAGGATAATCTGCGGGAATGTCAAGTACAACAAAATCTATAGGTAGATAGAAGTTACCTAACTTGACCGGAACGTCCTCCAAGATGCCCACAGGATGGGTAATGGAGCGATCCGCCATATAAAGTCGAATCTTGACCGGCTTGGGCTCTCCAAGACCGATCTTCGTGCATAGCTCCAGCGGGATGATGCTCACGCTGGCTCCTAGATCACAAAGGGCTTCGCAAGTGACATCCCCAACTTGAATGGGAATGCAAAACGAGCCGAGATCTCTCAACTTAGGTGGCATCTTTTCCTTCATGATCTTGATAAGCTCCGAAGATTTAGATGTCATCCTAACTTCACCAACATCCTCCAGCTTCCTCTTCCTTGATAAGATTTCCTTTAAGAACTTCCCATAGGCGGGCATACCTAAAATAGCATCAAGGAAGGGAATATTAATATGTAGCTTATTCATCAAGCAAGAAACTTACCAAAGTGCTTGTCTAGATGTGCTCTGGCTCTGGACTGAGGGAATGGAAGTGGTGGTTTGTATGCAGGAGGTGGAATATAAGTTTCAGTCGTTCCTCCTGCTTTCTGCTGCTCCACCTCGGTTGGCATCTCGGTCGAGGTGTTCTTCGACTGGATCTGGACCGAGGTGGTCTGCGTCGAACGAGGTACTGGATCTGCAGTTTTAAGTCCACTCCTCGTTGTTATGGCCATGCACTGGCCCTTAGGTTTAGTTTCCGTCTTTGCTGGAAGCTTCCCTGGATCTCTTGGCGCTTCATTCGCCCTACTAGCAAGTTGTTGTTCGAAGGACTTTTGGGCCCTCGAAAATGAAGTCATAGAATTCTCCATAGCGCTAAGCTTGATCAAGATAGCCTCCAGAACTGCGTCTTTCTTTTCTGGCTGAGACGAACTTGATCCTTGCCCTTGGCTCTTTAATGGAGTAGAAGAAGAAGAAGGGGGGAGAGGAAAGGGGTAGAGGAATCGTTAGAGTTGGAGTTTGAATGATTGTTACCGTGATTTTGGTTATTCACCCTCCAGTTGTTGCTATTGGATCCTCTATTGTTGTTGTTGTAGTTGTTGTTTCGGGGACCGTTGTTGTTGTTACGGTACCCGTTGTTGTTGTTGTTCCTTTGCCCTTGCTCTTCCTTCTTAGTTTGAGCCATCAAGAGTTCCTTCAATTGCTTCACGTCATTCTTCAAAGACGTGAGTTGATTGTTGTTGGATTGAGTCTCTTGAAAGTTGACTCTTTTAACCCCACCTTCAGCTCCTTGGTGGGTATATTTCTCCATGTGCAAGGCTTGCTTCTCAATGAAGTCCCAAGCCTCATCAATCGCCATGTCCATGAAGGTACCGGCGGAGAGTAGTTGGAGATTGAACTGGGTGCTTCCATCCAGTCCTTTGAAGTAGATCTCCAACAACTCGATCTTTGGAATCCCATGATGTGGGCAATCCAAAAGGATATCCTTGAACCGCTCCCAAGATTTGGACAAGCTCTCCTTGTCCTTCATAATGAAAGCATTGATCTTCCCTCTCATTTCAGCGGTCTTTGAGGGGGGAAAGAATTTGGTCAAGAATTCCGTAGTCATCTCCTCCCATGTGCTAATTTTTCCTGGAGGAAGAGATTGATACCAAGTAAGAGCTCTATCTTTTAAAGAAAAGTAAAAAGGTCTTAGCTTGTAGTTGTTATTTTCAATTCTGGAAGGTCGCAAGGTTTCCATCAAGATCTCGTAGTTTTGAAGATGTTGATGCGGTGACTCCTTCTCTAGCCCTCCGAATTGGCATTGGCGAATCATGGCTAGAACTTGCGGTCGAAGTTCGTAGTCATGATCCGCTGGATCTCCTAGGTTCACTCCTGGACGCCTCAGTTGTTGATTAGGGTCCATCCTTTGACCTAGGGTTTGTGGGATTCCTGCAAGAAGAACATCTCGGACTGGCCTCCGAGGTGGAAGTACATCGGCCGGGGCATCAGGTACTGGAGCCTGCCTCGGTCGAGGGTCAGCTACTGGATCCTGCATCGGTCAAGGATCAACAGGAGGATCTTCCCTCAGTCGAAGTAGAATCTGATCCCGTATGACTGCTATCTCCGCTTCGATTGCTGCAGTCCTGGTGCGATTCTCTTCTTTCTCTTGCCTTAGTTCTTCTTTGCTGAGACGTAGAAGCTCTAGCGTCTCTTTCAATTCGGCCGCAAGATCGCGGTCGTCTTGCTGGGCCATCTTTGCTTCTCTTAAGCGTCGCTTGTACGTCTTCTCGGGTTCGGGATCGTAGGGAACGATTTCCTTCCCAGTGCGGGTTCTTCGCATATACCTAAGAAAGAACCTGCAAAAGTCACTCAAGTAGAGTGGTCAGATGACACGGGGGCAAGTGCCCCAAGAGCTAACCGTACCGGCTCGGTCTAGACCAAGTCCCCGGCAACGGCGCCAAAAACTTGTTCGCTCCAAACGGTGTGTGCAAGCTTTAAATTTATAACCCTAGACTTAAGCTTAAAACAAGGATGCGAACCCGCAGTGTACGGGTCAATCGTAGTAAAAAGCAAGAAAATTCCAGGGGTCGATCACAGGGACTCGGTGAAACAAAGTCAATAACGGTAAGCTTCGTGAATACTAACCACAAGAGCAATTAACACAGTCAAAGATGAATAAAAAGTCAATAAATCAAACATGCAATTCTAGGGATTAAAGCATCTAGTTGTGGTTCCAACTCAAGATCTATAGATAAGCGGACAAAGCTGAGATTTTTGCGTTGGGAAGGTGTTACTAAAGTGGGATAGATCACTGGGTAAGTCTCACTATTCACTAATCCTAAACCGTAACTCCTATTACCGGGTAAGTCTCAAGGAATCAAGATAAAGAACTATAACCTCAAACTAACACACCATCTAAGGGAATAGAATCAACCTTTACCGGGTAAGTCTCAGGCTAACTCACAAAGATGGGATGGAAGCACACTCAAACCCCAATAAAGGATAAACCTTTATTACCTACACTTATGATCGTTGGTAAACAAACTAAGGAATTACCGGGTAAGTCTCATCCTAAGCTTGCATTGAACCAGAAAGGTGTAATAAGAATAGGATTTGGCAAACTCTAACACTTAACTCTCAGTTATGGATCAGATAAGTCACCTCGGTCAGCCAGTTTCCACCCCGACCGAGATGTTCATCGACTGAGCGAGATGCTTAGGGTTAAGGTTAAAGACTCGAACTTTCAGGATCCTACGGGAATCTAAGATTATTCTATCATTGTTTTTCCCACAACCTTCATCCAATCACCCTAGAATCACACAAGGAAATTAGCCACTCATCATCATTATGAAAGTATTAAATATATGGGAAGAAGGTGAATATTTGAACAAGAAGAATTTAATGAAAAGACTTCAATAACTGAATCAAATATCACAACAAAAGCGTTCCTTGGATAGCAATCCAACAAGACACGACAACAAGTGAGGGAATTGAAGACAATCTTACAAAACCCTCCAAAAAGCTATAAAAGCTATAGACTTCAATCTTCCTTCAACCTTCAAAAAGGTTCTTCGAATCTCTCCCCACTGGAGTAGGCTGCTGCTGCTGCGTGCTATAAACCCTGATCGACGGTATAGCGTGATTTTTCGGTGTAAGCGGGCTCTCGGAATTGTGGAAATCCAACCCTTTTTATAAGAAAATAACCCTCCAAAGATAATAAATCTTAGAAAGATATTTTCCCATAAATATAGGTAAAATATATGATTCTGCATATCTCCTTCCTTCCAGGAGCCAAGCCCAAAAATATAAGATCACTTTCCAATTTTAAAAGATCTTATCCATGAATAAAATATTCTCGCCGCGTCCTAGGTGTTCGCCTCGGTCGAGTCGGCGTCTCTGGATCACCTCGGTCGAGATGAATCTCTGGTCAACCGAGGTGAGTCACAACTGAATGTGAAATCTCTCAAAACTGGTCCAAAGTAAATCTTTAATCCATGGCTATGCTCCGTGGATGTAGCTCCAAATGACTCATGACTCCTTTTGCTCCTTTTTGATGCGAAACGTGCCATTTTACCTACGATTACAACAAAACTAGTTGTAGACCTCGATTCTCGCAAAGGTAGATGAAATGGTAGTAAAATCACATAATATGCATACAAACATGCAGATTATGAAAGATAAAACGTCCAAACAAATCCCAAAATATAGACTATAATTCATGCTATCAAATACCTCCCTCAATATCTCAAAAAACCTAATCCTAAAACACTTTCCCCCTCACACTCTCTTCCCTCCACTACTCACCACCTCCGGCGACGTCTCCACCAACAAGAAGCCACCAAAACGCTCCCAAGCTCCACCACCACCGTCGCTGTCAGAAATCGCCATCCAGAGCTCTCCCGCCCTTGCGCCTGCAAGTTCACGCCCCTGCGAAAGTTACTCAAGTAGAGTGGTTAGTAGCAACAGGGGCAATTGCCCCGAAAGACAACCGCAACCGGCTCGGTCTAGACCAAGTCCCCGACAACGGCGCCAAAAACTTGTTCGCTCCAAACGGTGTGTGCAAGCTTTAAATTTATATCCCAAGAAGTATGCTTAAAACAAGGATGCGAACCCGCAGTGTACGGATCAATTATAGTAAAAGCAAGAATTCCTGGGTGTCGATCTCAGGGACTTCGGTGAAACAAAGCAAGTATAGGTTGTCAATGTAACTAATAACCACAAAAACGATTAAAGCAATCAAAGAGATGATAATAAGGTCAATTAAAGGGAATATGTAAATTCTAGGGATTAAAGCGTCTAGTTGTGGTTCCAACTCAAGATCTCAAGATAAGCGGACAAAGCTGAGATTTTGCAAGGGAAGGTGTTTCTAAAGTGGAATAGATCACCGGGTAAGTCTCACTACTCACTGACTCCAAACCAAAAGCTCCAATTACCGGGTAAGTCTCAAGGTACTAAGGAAAGGAATTATAATCTCAAACCAACACAACAACTAAGGGAATAGAATCAACCTTTACCGGGTAAGTCTCAGGCTAACTCACAAAGATGGGATGAAGGCACACTCAAACCCCAATAAAGGATAAACCTTTATTACTTACACTTATAATCATGGGTAAACAAACAAAGGAATCACCAGGTAAGTCTCATCCTAGGCTTGCATTGAACCAGGAAAGGTGTAATAAGAATAGGATTTGGCAAACTCTAACACTTAACTCTCAATTACGGATCAGAAAAGGTCACATCGGTCAGTCAAGTTCCACCTTGGGCGAGATGTTCATCGACTGAACGAGATGTTCTAGGGTTAAGGTTAAAGACTCAAACTTTCAGGGTCCTACTGGATTTAAGATTATTCTATCATTGTTTTTCCCACAACTTTCAGCCAATCACCCTAGAATCGCACAAGGAAATTAGCCACTCATCATCATGAAAACAATAATCAAATATATGGGAAGAGAATGAATATTTGAACACAAAAACCTTAAGAACAAGGCTTCAATAACTGAATCAAATATCAAACAAATCAGCGTTCCTTGGATCACAAATCCAACAAGACAATCAAACAAAAGGGAATCTAAGAAAGTCTTACAAATCCCCTTAAAAGCTATCACAAATCTATGAACTTCCTTCCTTCCAATTTTCAAAACTTCCTTCAAACTTTCAGAAATCCTTCCTTACTGCAGCTGAGAGAATATTGTATGGTATGTCGGATGCTGAATTTGTGGAAAATCCAACCCTTTATATAGGAGAATTATCTTCCAAAGATAATAATATCTTAAAAAGATAATTTCCTAATAAAATATATCTTATCTCCAAAATAGATCTCCCAAATATATGATCTTCCTTCTAGAAATCCAACCCAAAAATATAAGATATCTCCTTCCAAAAATAAAAGATCAGAGCCAAATAAAATATATCTCGCCGCGTCAGGGTGTTCGCCTCGGTCGGGGCGCTCCTCTAGATCACCTCGGTCGAGGTGGTATTGTAGCTGACCGAGGTGAATCTCAGCTGAATGTGAAATCTCTTAAATCTAGTCCAAATTAAATCTTCTTCGTTAATTCCTTGCTCCCTGAGTTCTCTTTTAAGCTCCTGAATGTAGCTCCTATGACTCCTTTCCTCCTTAGCTCCATTTTTATCCAAAATGTGCCATTTTACCTACGATTACAACGAAACTTGGTGTAGACCTCGATTCCCGTAAAGGTAGATGAAACAACAATATAATCACATAATGTACATTTAAACATGTAGATTATTGAAGATAAAACGTCTAAACAAGTCCCAAAATATAGACTATAATACATGCTATCAACACTGGACTACACCCAACTGCAGAAGGCATTTGGGGTGACTATTTGTGCCTCCGAGAACTGGTGGGAACCCGTTCCGATACCCGACATGTGCGAGTTTTGGCAGGCCGCCACCGGATCCGAGTTTCATGTCGGGGGTGAGTATTCCAACAAACTCACTCACCCTTACTTGAGGCTCATCTCCAAGATCTTCATGAGTGTCTTCTATGGACACAAGGAGGAGAACAAGGTCGCTCTCAAGGACCTTCCACTGTTGTACGTCTGCCTTCCCATGAACGAGAAGGTACCGGATTGGCCATACCTTTTCCTTACCGCTTTGAAGCGGATTAGGAAGAACGAGCCACGTGACATTATGGGCGGTGGAGTAATCTCCTTGATCGCTTCACATGTGATGGACCATTCCGACTTAGAGGATGGGTTGGAGGCCCCACTATACACGGAGGGGATGCTGAGGAGGTGTAAGCTCCTCAAGAGAGACGGGGAGAACTTTTTTTTGCTCTCATTGGCAGATGGGAGCCACATCACATACCTCCCCCGGCCGCTTCCACTTGGAGACGAGCTCTCCGAGCTATACATCCCGGCTGACCTTTTCGTGCCGAGACGGCCTCAAGTGGCCATTGTTGAGAGATACGCTGTGAGCTCCAGCCGGGCTCTTGTTGATGACCACATGCCCATACCGGATGATAAGGAGATGCCTACTGTAGCACCGAATGACGGTCCGGCCATGGAGAGCCTCCAGGCTCAAATGGCAGCCTTGACTACTCAACATCAGGCATGGCAGACCGAGTACCAACGGTCTATGTTTGAGCAACAACAGGCGTGGCAGTCCAGCTTCGCCTCCTCTATGACCACCCATTTTGACCGCCGGCAGGATGCTTGGCAGGCGGCTCAGCAACAGCAGCTCGAGGCTCAGCAGTTGGCTTGGCAAGCCAACTTTGAGACCTCCTTTGGCAGCCGGATGGATGCTCAGCATGCCCGCATCGACACACTCTACCGCCGGCAGGAGCACTTCTTCATCCACTTTCCGTACCCACCGGAGGAGGGTCCGAATGGTCCAGCCGGACCATCCCACTAGTGGTATCATCATTTCTCCCTTTCCCACATTTATCTTTATTTCATTTTCCACTTTGAGGGCAAAGTGTGCTTCAAGTATGGGGGAGGGAATTATCATTGCTTGTATAGTTGCTTAAGTTGTTTTTTAGTGTGTTTTCTTTTAGTTCTTATGAGTTGAAATTCAGTTTGATATTCATATAAAAAAAAGCATGAAAATCCTTGGATAACCAAAAACCCGAAAGGACGGTTTAGGCAAAAAGAAGGTAGTCCGATCAACCTTAGGTTGGTCCAAAAATTGGACTTGAGGGATGTGAGTTCCAAGTGAGATCATCAAAGAAAAGAATAAGAGTGGCAAGGTAAAAACCCGAAAGGGTACCTTGGCAAAATGAGCGGCACCGAGTGTAGGGTTTCCCTTCCGACGTTTGGCGGCATAAGAAGGGGAGTCATAAGGAGGTTGTCCGGGTAGGTCACTCTTGAAGCAATAAGGATGGTAGCTTTCTCACCTTTTTCTCACTTTTTCTCTCTTTTTCCTTCTTTCTTTCTTGGTTTTTCTTTTCCATTCTCTATACCTCTTACCCATGCTTCCTGAGGCCTTTGAGTCTAAAAACTGATGTCATGTATTTTACTCGGGACGAGTAAAAGGTCTAAGTATGGGGGAGTTTGATAGGTGATGGAATCACTATCATTTAGGTTAGTTTTTAGAGTCTTTTTAGCACAATTGTGTCGTTTTATGCTACTAACTCCTTGGTCCACAAGAAGAAGACTAAAAGAAGATAAAAGAGGAGTTATAAGCACTGGGTTAATCTCACGGGGCGGCACTAAGCAGACACGGGGTGGTGTTTGGCACAGAAGATGCGTCTTCTCCTTTGACAACAAGGAACTGCACAAAGGCCAAAGCTTTGTTCTTGCACTCTTCACACATGTCACAACTCAACTTAGGGAGCCTGTAAAGATCAACATATCAATAACGGGAAAGCCAACAAGGATCAAGACTCAATCTTGATTCTTGAAGAAGAAGAAGAAGAAAAGAGCAAAAGGAAGAGAAACAAAAGGGAGGGAAGATGTAGCAAGCTCAAGAACGTGAGGGAGAATCCAAGGAAGAAGACTTACACATTCAACAAGGTTCACAAGGGAAGAAGGTTGTAGCTTTCGAGGTTGAAGAAGAACGTATGCAGGAAACGGAAAAAGGAAGAGAAGGTGGGATTATATAGGGAATGATTGAGAGAAGAAGGAAAAACGTTTTAGGGTTAGAATAACTGAGGAAAGCCGGTCAGAAGATAGAAGATCGAATCTTCTATCGAAAGAAAAAAATAGAAACGGGAAAGGTTAGTAGATCTTCGCGATTTGGGGTCTACCGCACCCGCGACTCGACCCCACTGCGACCACAGCTGGCCGTAGGGGCGGCCACTGTCACCGCGGGGGCAGTGACAGCCAAAAACCTGTTGTTACAAGAGTTTCATAGGGAAGATATATAACAAAAACTAGGGTCTGGAAAAACCTATTTTTTAAAAAAGCTAGCAAAGATCTGCATAAAGTTCGATCTCGAAGTAGAAATCTAGGATTTCAAATGTAACAGCCGGTTTTTTCCTATCACCGCCCCCGCGGTGACAGTGAGCCGCAGTTGCGGCAGGGTCTAGCCGCGGGTGCGGCTGACCTCAGATCGCGCAAATATGTCTTTATCCGTTTTATTCTTTTCTTTCCTTTCTTAGTAGATCCGATCTTCTATCTTTTGAGTCATCTTTCCTTCTATCTTTTAACCTAAATCATGGCCTTCCTTCTTTCCCAGCCGTGCCCTATATATATCCGCCTTCTCTTTTGATTTCTTCTTCTTGCTTATGTAATTCTTCAACCTCGTGCCAAGTTGCAGCCTTTCCGTGTGAATTCCTGCAGAAGCTTTGTAAGTTCTTGCTCCCTTCGTTCACCTTCTGTTCTTGCATTCCCGCCTATTGCATCTCTTTTCTTTCTTTTTCTTCTTTTCTACTTTATCCTTCGTAGCATGAATAAAGATCGAGTTTTGATTCTTGTTTGGCCTTTGTTGGTTGTTGTGCATGTATTCCAAGCTCCCTTGGTTGAGTGCTGTCGTGTGAAGATTGAAGAGGAGGTTTAAGACGGCCTTGATATCTTTTTGCATTCAAAAGAAGCTTCGATAATAGCTTATGTGTGTCCACTGCCCCCACAGCTACAAGCTCCCGCCCCTGCGGCTGCACCCAGTGCCGCCCTTGCGCTTTTGGTCTCCCGCCCCCACGGTTCTTCTGCAAAAACTCCCGTCTTTGGTGAGTTGCTTCCATCCTTGCTTTCTTTTTCCTTTCCTTGTGCTAGTTCATGCTTGGTTGAACCTAAATGACTAAGGTGAATGTCTGTTAGTGGCTTGTTGATCCTCATGAGTTGGCTATGGTTTCAGTATCTTCAGCTTGTGTTGTTGATGTTGTTCCTTGAGAGCTTTGAGACTAGGAATTGTTCTTCCTAGTGTGTTGGAGATCCTTTAGTTATCACCGAGACTAGAAGTAGTAATCTTCTAGCACGTTGTAGTAGACCTTATAAAGGTCAATGAGACTAGAAGTATGTAGACTTCTAGCATTCGGTTAGTTTCGATTTGTGATGCCTTGTTTGAGCAGGCATCGATATTTCCTACGGGAAGCTGAGCAGTTTAGCTGAGTGTGATTTACCTTCGATTCAGGTAAGCCCCTTGGACTTACTTAGCTGCATTTCGTGCATTAGTTTGACGGTTTTGGTGGTGTTTGTTTACTTTATCGTTATATCGGAAAACCGGACTAGGACGACCTCATACCGTAATTAGGAAACTAGAAGGTGCTCTTGCGACCAGGCCCACATATAACAGATAGTATGCATCTGACCTATTCCTATCGGTAACGAAAACAAAGGTGAGTTTCGGGAGATTCTCGTGTGATAAAAGAAGTTGAATTAGTAATGGATAACTATTATTAAGATAATAACTGGTTATATGAGAGCATGTTATATGTTTATGTCTTATATGTGTTTGTGTCTTTAATGTCTTTTTGATATCTAGAATGTTAGCTAACGGTTTATACCATTGTTGTAGATGCCCTGCATGTTAGAGATGCTACTGAATGATCCTGACGGAGTGGTCAGGCGGGGTTCCCGTACATTATAGGATGAGATCGGGGTTTATATATCAGTTGTTGTCTTTTCAGTTTGTTGTTGAACTCGGCTAAAGAGTCCTTTGCTTTTCCCTTTGTTATACCTTATGACTTTTTATATAGTTTTGTTTTCATTTGTTTGTGCCTTGTTGCAAGATCTGATGCTATTGTTGTTACTCTGAGAGTTGGGACCCATTGTGAGATCCTACCCCGTAACACTTCGAGTTCCTAGAACTTGGGGTGTTACACCAAAATTTTTGAACAACCCTAGAGTTAATGGCGCAATTCGGGTATAAACCCTACTATGCAAGATCTTGAGAGGGGAGATCTATCCCTTAATCCTAAGGGTGGGCATGGGAATGGATGAGACTTGATTGAGGTCATCCTTGTCTTTTCCTAACTATTGTACATGGGACGGGACGAACCTTGGGTATTTTAGATTGAATCCCACCGGGTCCTATCCCGGATGGGATCGGGACGGGCCCAATCCTGCTTGCCCGTTAATTTATTTACTATGTTTAAAATTTTACTCTTTATCCACAAACATATATGCATATATCGTACTTAAAACGCAAAAACATTAATGTTTTCAAATATCCATAATAACATATTATAATTTCCATTAAAATTTCTAAATATCATCATCATAACATATTATATTTTAGATTGAAAATTTAAAATATTGATAATAAAGCACATCAAATGAATTTGGGTCATTTGTCAATTTTGACGGTTTGACAAACTTGATTTATTTTTTAAATATATAAGCATAACTATATAATATATAATGCTTGGGGATTTTATTTATATTTATTATTTTAAATTAAAAACTCTATTTATATACGGAACGAGACAGACCTAGTGAGATCAATAAATTAAGCCCCATATCCCGCTCAAATAGTTTTTGGTGCGACGGGTTCGAGACAGAATTTTTAATTTTGAATAAAATTCCTCCGAGAACGGGGCAAGAGGGATTTTTTCCCACCCTCCATAATCCACTTTGAAAGAGAAAGTATCAAAGGCTCCCATACCAATTTGGTAAGGATGTAATATTTGTAAATATTAAATAATTAGATTGTCGGGCTCTCGGATATGTAGAACTTATTTTGGACAATGTATATTAGTTTGTAGTAATTTTTATTTTGGGAGTTTATATATTCCTTAGAGTTTGAGTAGAGAAAGTTGAACTAACCTAAACTGGACCAAGCCGAGTCCCAACTGGGCTAGTTCAGCCATTTATTTCCCAGATCAACGGGTGCTTCCAAACCCTTGTATTTTGTCACATATACTCTTCTCTAACGTCGTCCTCCTTGTATTCCCGTCTCTCATTCCTCGTGCAACCATGGAGTTCTTCATGTTATTCCTTGCTTCTCCATTCTCCAGTTTCAACCCAAACTTTTCAAACCTCGACTCATTCTCTTGGTTCTAGTGGCAACTAGAATAGTGATAAGCTATTGTCCCCTTCTTCATCCTCAAGCTGCAGCCAAGGCTATCTAGCATTCGTCTCTTCAAATCAATTCGCAACCCAGGCTTTTTCGTGTTATTGCCCAGCGCCCCAAGAAGCGATTCCAATCCCCGTTTGAGCCCTTTGTCAATGCAGTTAAGTGGTACCATGGAATCGCACAAAGAGGAGCCGTCCTTGCGTTTTCAATAGTTTTATTTTGAGTCTTCCAATTAGGTGAGCATTTTTTAAACCTCTACTTATATTTCCATGTTAAATGAGTACGGGTGAATTCAGTTACACATATTACAGTCCAATATGTTGTGAGTGTATTTTGTTGTGATGTATATAAAATTCTGATAAAATTGGGACGATAGTATGTGTATTGTCTGGGGTCATTCTGAGAAGTTTTGTGCGCTAGTTCATTAAGATGAGTAAGTTATGAATTTTAAAAGTTGGGTTGTTTATGAAAGTTATGAGAGGAGTACTAATCTTTGGTGAATTTTAGAATAATTATGGAAACGTATTTAGGGTTGAGACCACTTGGAGATTATTCTTATCTGGAATTAGTTTACACTTAAAATCTTGTTTGAGTATTGAAGAAGATTTCATCCTTATTTCATGTGCTAGAAGTATGAGTTGTTGTTTTGCATAATTTCATGAAATGCATGAATCAGCTCTGTGTTTCTCTTTCGATAGGACTCCGTTTGAGGCAAGGCGAGAGACTTTTATTTTGCAACTTCGATTACTTCAATTCTGGAGAGTTTCATAGTTTTAGAGTTGTGTTTCGACAAGTTTGTACATTTGTTCCTTTGGATGCAACTTGCAGGACTTTCAGGATGTTAGGTATAAAATTCATTTGATGAATTTTCTAAATTCGATATTGATGTGAACCAAGGGTATGAACCCTTGACTCCAGATCTATTTCCTTGATCATTCGAATGAGATATTCGATGTCACCTCCAAGGAATCTCTAAGCCTCGTCAATGCTAAGCTTTTCTAGGATGGTAAAACTAGGTATCTAGGTTCCTCGACTCTTGTAACCTCCTATCCCTCGTCAATACTCGGGAACTAAGAGTCGAATAATAGAAAATGAGATCAAGGATAAAACTTTAGAAGAAGATAATGAAAGTGACAATCTAGTGTTCTTGAAAGATGTAAAGAACGCACAATCATTATTGAAACCGAATTGACAAAAAAAAAAAGAAAAAAGACGCAAACTTGATTTAATCTAGTTGATGAAATCAAAATCAAAACTTCAGCCCTAATTATCTCTCAGGTCGGCGGCAATGGGTGCTCTTTGAGACTTCTTGAAACTACAATCTCAATCACAAACGTTAGTAGCCAAAAACAAAGGAAAATAGAGAAGCTTCAGTACCAAATTCAATCTAGAGTGATTGAATCAAGGACCAAATGCAGGAGTGAATCACACGTGTGGGAGAAAAAAGAGCACGGCTGGAATTTCTCAAAAATAATGTTGAAATTATATTATGTGTTGGATAATTGAATAGTATTGGCAACTCATGCATCATATTATTCAATTCCAAGCTAAAGAATCACAAAGAAGATGGTCTTCTATTTAAACTACTAGCTAGGGTTTGAAGGATGCTAATTCAACAAGAAAGCTAGTTTATTTGATGTTAAAATAGAAAAGAAGATAATATAATTTAACTCTCAAAATAATAAACTAACTAGATTATGTAAAAAATAGAGTGCATATAACGCACTCCTAAAATAACAAAATCTAATTAGGTGAACCAAAAATAGGATATATCATCTAAGGAAGGTGGAGATAGACACGTGGAAGGGTGTTGGACGCTACCTCCCTCATCAAATAGGCTTGGATCTAGGCTTCCTTCATCTGGTAAGGAATAGGAGTGGATATGAAAGTGTAGGCCCGGGCTTCTTAAATCTTCTTGGATTAATTTAATGAATGGATCATCCAGATTATAAATAAATAATAGAAAGAGAATTATAAATACTAAATCAGGGAACATCATTCAATTGCTTCTTTTAGAAGGTTCCACATTTGCTTCTTAGCTCCTTAGCTTTATTCCCATTATTTTTAAATTCGATGTTAAACTTTGTAGTCCGGATCACATCAAATATGTTTTGAGTAACCATTATAATGCAATGTATGACAAGTATCAAACAAAAGAAAAGAAATGCCAGCATATTACATAACCAAATCTCATTTATCATCAACATACTATGATAGTTCACCTAGTGATGTAATACTAGCCATTGGATTAACCTGATTTAAGTTATACCCAATGAACTTTTCCTTAGATCGCAACAATGCTATACAAAAATATGTGTTGATATTCGTAACTCCAAATAATACAAGAGAATGAGTGATCTAATTGCAAGGTTGAAAGCTATGAAGTATATACCCTACAAAAATGATGTTAATAATTAACTACTCTGAATCACATGTTTGGAATGAATGAATGGGTGAACTTGATAAGGCTAATAGACGTGTGTCACCTACCCATCTACCTATACTCCTCCAATTCATCGATCTTCATTGTAACTTGTAGCATAAATAGTTGTAGAGTGTTAAAACAATAAATAGGGAGAATGGGGGAGGAGAATAAAGTGTATTCTCTATCAGAAGTCTCTCAACACAACAATCCTAAAGATTGTTGGCTTATTATAAATGGCAAGGTATGACTACCCAACGGGCATGAGTTTTTTTTAACCTAATTGCTATCCATGAATGGTTTTGTGTAGCATGAATCTTATGATATCCTTATGTGTGCAATAGGTATACGATGTGACAAAGTTTTTGGAAGAACACCCCGGTGGGGATGAGATTTTGCTAACAGCAACAGGAAAGGATGCAAGCGATGATTTCGAGGGAGTGGGACATAGCACAAGTGCAAGAGCAACGATGGATGAATATTATATCGGTAAAATTGATGCATCAACCCTTCCAAAGAAAGTCAAAGACGCTCCCCTAAAGGATCATCCCGACGATGAGGGCAAAGCTTCTGAGTTCACAATTAGGATGTTGCAGTTTCTTGTCCCTCTAGCGATCGTGGCTTTGGCTTTAGGAATTCATCTTGTATATTCTAAATCGGAATAAAAATTTAAAATGAAATATCATTCATTTACTCCAGCACCGACAATAATTTAGTTTGCTGCTAAACTTACATCTCTAATGTACGTCATGTTTTCTCTTATGATTGAATGAGCTATTGCAACCGAAGAGGGCCCATTTTATGGGCAAGGACGTTAGAGTAGACTACGCGTTGTTGAACGGACTCGAGGTTGTCGAAATGAAAGGGACAAAGTAAAATGTCATATCCAAATTACATCCTAAGGATCGTCATAAGTATTGGCATACAACATCCGATCTTTTTTTAACTATAATTAATTTTGATAAATTAGAATTTGTGTAATTGAATTGTATTCATATAGATTCAATTATTATCTAATTACTTATATATTCTCATTTAAAATATGTTTTTATTACTTTTAACACTGTTAAATTTGCATTTTATTAATAATGGAGTTTCACATGAACTATTCTTTTGCAAAGGTAAAACCGGAAACAAAATAGTGTAGACTTAGGAACGTTTGGATATATGACAATATCTAGGATGAGTGACATAATAAGAAATAAACATGCTAACATGATTGGCAAGAGGTCATCGCTCAAAGACCTTATTACCTTCAATTTCTATCTTTTTGATATTTTGTCTTATTGCTTCTTTTAGTCCAACTTTTAACATGAAGGCTTCTACTTTAATTACCGAGTTAAAGTTATTTTTCCTAACGTTCAAGCTAAACGTAATGATTTCGTATAACATGACCAATAGATGTTACACCTAAATCGAGTTTTGATCCATCAAAGTTTAGTTTGTGGAACCCAGGTTATGGTTTATCCCATTTGATATTACTTTTCTTCCTTGTGTTGGATATGTTGTTCTTTTAAATATGTTTAAATTTGTAGTTGTCATCATCAGTATTGTAAATTTTCCATTTCAGAAATTTGTTTTTGGTGAAATTTAGGATGTTGTGATCCGATCCGATTGCATCCTTGTTAAAAATAATTTTATTCTTGAAAAACCAAATACCCCACCATATAGTTGTCAGACGTCTAAAGTTAGTAAACCCGGTCTTATTTTTTATTTCAACAAGAGTTCAAGAGCTTTTTTGTTTTCCGTATTGATGGAATTGATGTTTGTTATGATAGTTCTTTCAATTTTTGTTATCACATTTTTACGGTAGGGGCAATCAATAAGGTGTACAAGATCCTCGAGTTGGTGATTGCCGAATTCACAGTTTAAAGGAACCGTGATTTTTTTTTCTTTCGTCAAGAAGCATTCGGATAGTTTATAATTATTTTTCTAATTGTTGGGCTGATGATATTTTGTAGTTCAATTTTAGTAGTATCCCGTTCGTTTGATTTGATGAAGTGGCTGACTTTAGTGTGAGTATTGATTAGATTTGTGTTTTGTACCAATTTGATTAGGGGATTCGTTATGACCCATCACTACTACATTAACGAGCAGGTGCGGCGGTTGATAGTGGCTGTTTATATAAAGAAGCGGTTCATGGTAGCGGTTCGGGATAAGAAAGCGGTTCTCGCTACGGTTTAGTTTTAGATGGCGGTTCTTGCAACGGTTTATAAAAATCGTATTTATGGGGGCGGTTATCTTTGATCTAAGGAGGCGGTTTTTATACTAATATTATTAAAGCAGCGGTTCAAGATAGACCCGGCAAAATTGATAGGGCCGCGCTACTAAATTTCCCGGACCCGCATTTTTAGCCTAATTGGTTTGTACGCATTTCCATTTCACTTTTTGCGGGCAACAAAGTGTTTTGACATTGTTAAATCTTTCTTCACCTTCCCTTTCTTCCAATTTCATCTTTCGATTGCATCCTTGATCAGGTTCCTTCTTCTTGCACATAAATTCAGCCCAAATATAAGCTAATTTGAAGCATCAAATCTCCAAAATTGAAGGCATGGGTTAGGTTGTCAGAGGGTTTGGCAATTGTGAAGGCGAACGACGCGTAGAGGTGAAGGGAGTTGGTTGTGGAGAGGAGAAAGCCGGCCGGAGGTTACAAGGAAGACGAGGAAAAGGGCTTTTTCTACTGTTCGACTTCAACCGCTGTTCGATTTTGCTACTGTTCGACTTCACCTGAAACAGGTTCAATTCCTTTCCTTTCATCCTAAATTTTCATGTTTTTGTTACTGTTCGACTTTGACTTCAGCTACTGTTCGATTGCATCTTGGGGCTTGTTGCTTTAGTCTTTGCATTCTCTGATTTAGAACGTTAGGGTCATTTGTTGGGATATTCAGTATCCTGGTTGCTCTACCAATTAAGGTATGCCAAAAGATATACCACTATAGAACAAGGTTATGAATTTACTACTTGAAAGTTCATAGCTATAACCTTAGCTAAGTAGTCTATCATTACTATGTAAATTGTAAGACACATGTCTCTATCCAGAGAGGAAACCCTCTTAGTGGAACATTTGGATTGAAACGTTCTTAGGGCTTCCTTTCATTTTCCCTATACCCAGCCCATACAGGTACACGGACTTACCTGAATCAAAAGTCCTTTTTAAAACTCAGATCCCAAGTGTATGTATAACGGGCCCAACTTGGGCTGGGTATAGAGAACCTCCTAGTCTCCTGTATGGGCTGGGTATAGAGAACCTCCCAGTCTCTTGGTAGAGCTGGGCAATGATGTCACGGCCCGTTATACATCACTCAACCAACATCCAGAAACTAGCTAAGTAAGTCGCAAGGACTTACCTGAATCAATTCACAACTTTCAAAAGTCTCAACTCGGTCTGCAACCGTAGTAACTCAATCGTCTGTCAAACAAGGCATGTGGATCAAAATCACATCTCATACTCTTAGAAGTTATAAACTTCTAAGATGTACAATCTCATGAAGAGAAAATACGGAAAAGGTTTCTCTTAGGTTAAAAAGACTATTTTGCCCCTGAACCCGAAACTCCGAGAAATCTATCATTTAGTTCTAAAATTCTATTCTAGGACATATGTCCTAAATCTAGTTCTCATAGAAAGATTTAGTGAGGATTTATAAGAGTTACACAAAATTCTAAATTTTCATAAAAAGTCGTTGAGGTCCGACTTTGGTTAACATATGAGGTTCGACTAAGAATATTAAAATTCCGAAATAAAATTCTAAAACCTCCAAGACATGTATACTAAACGTAGGGGTAAAGGTATTTCGAAACACTTAACCACAACTCTTACATAATATTCTCAAGTTGGGGTACAAGCTAAAATTCTATACTTACTAAATTTTCCCTCTGCTGTGAAACAACTCAACTGCCCTACTTTGGGTCATAACAACTTCTAATCCGGCCGTTAATTAAATCTCAAATTTTAACATCGTAAACTACATATATCTATCTACCACATATCGAAAATTCAACGGTAGATGTTTAATCTAAAGCATTAAAATAAATCTTCGAAGTCAACAACTTACACAACACCATTTTGGAATAAGGAAAGGTTATAGGATGGTTCTGAATTCGACTCTTACTGGCACCCACAGATTACACTAAATCTAATCTATTTTCACTAGATTGAAGCTTACTGTCAGCGTGCACTTCTCCCCTCTACTTTCGTGTCCCAAGCTTCTTAACAAAGGGTCAACAAGGTTCGACTCTCCCCGCAACTATAACGTAAAGCATAAGGTGGGTCGATTTACCTGTCTCCAACGAGGAAGGAAGGTTTGAAGCTACTGAGGGCTTCGGCGATGCTCTGTATCGGCGCTAAAGACAGAGGCACGGTCTGCAGTGTAATCCGTGCGCTTGGCCAAGGACCGTATGGGTCTGTACGGTCTGCAGTTCCGGCTGGAAAGCTCGCGCTCCTCTGTGGCCTGGGGTCCGATGAAGGTTTAAGGGTTCAGCAACAAGAACGGGGAGGTAGACGACTCGAGGATGGGAAAGAGGCCTTACCAGCGCTACTGTCCGGAAGGGCTCGAGACTGTGACGGTTCTTCTGCCGGAGATGACGGTGCCGGGTTTTCCTTGTTCCACCGGTGTTGGCGAGAGTGTATCGAGATGCAGAGGGAAACTCTTCACGTTTGTGCTGCTGATGTGTGATTGCCGGTTGAAGGAATGATAGATTAGGTTAAGGCTGAGTACGGTAGATAGGGATATACTTAATCGGGTTATAGTAAAATAGGAGTTAAATTAGGGGATGTTAATTAGGTTAAGGGAAAGGATTAGGAAGGTGACGGGGCTGGGCTTGTAAAGCCAACACTAGCAAGCTGCTCTTCTTCCCCTTGGGCCGATCCAGCAAGAATTAAAAGCAAGTTTTGGGACAACTGCAAGTGGAAGGAATGGGCCTGAAATTTGGGCGGGTCTGCTCATCTAATTAATATGGAATGATAACTAGATCGTTATTCGCACGGAACCGCTCTTCGGTTTTATTTAAAATGTACGGAATTATTTCCGGTTACATAATTTATCATTATATGTGAATCAAGGTCACATAAAATGATAGAGATTAAATATCGTTTTATTTTATTTAAAAGAATTCAAGTTGGCGGATCGGAATCCGGTTGAATTCGGTATCAAACGGAGTTTAAATTTTTCGGGTATTACATCAGTACCCCCTTAAAATAAGTTTCGTCTCGAAACTTAGAATAATGTAACTAATCATTCGACTTTCTTTGTAACTCTTAGTTCCATAAAATTTCCGTTTCCTACCATGCAACTACTCAAGCATCATACTCAAACACACATCACATAAAACATAATCACTCAATCCAATATAAAAATTTGAAGGTCAAACAACACAACATCCGAGTACTAACTCGTCAATACAGAAGTAACATCTAACCCCGCAGAGAACTCGGGATAATTACGTCTAACACTCTCCTATGTCTCCCAAGTGGCCTCATCAGCTTCTCGTCTAGACCACTGGATCCTCCACATCGGTATCTCCTTGGACCGCAGACGTCTAGTATTGCGCTCCAGGACAGCTACTAGGTACTCTACAAATGTATGGTCGGGCTCAACTATCAGATCCTTATGACTGATGACGTGTCTCGGATCCGGGATGTACTCTCTCAATTGAGATACATGGAAGACCGGATGGACACCCTCTAGTCTCGGCGGTAGTGCTAATCTGTATGCAACCTCTCCAACTCTCTCCAAGATCTCAAAAGGTCCGACATATCGGAGACTCAGCTTCCCCTTAATGCCGAAATGTCGGACTCCTCTCGTCGGTGATACTCTCAACCACACTTGAGCACCCACCCTAAACTCCAAGGGTAATCCGAGCGATGTCATCCTGTATCTGATCTGGAGCTACTCCATCAGCTCTGCTAGACTCATCCCTGCATAATGGCGTGCGACATCTCCGCCCGTACAAAGCCTCATAAGGGGTAACCCCAATAGACACGTGCCAGCTGTTGTTATACGAAAACTCTACCAATGTGAGATGATCTGGCCATACCTGTCCCCAATCTAGTACACAAGCCCACAACATGTCCTCAAATGTCTGGATGGTCCTCTCAAACTGACCGTCAGTCTGTGGGTGGTAAGCAGTAGTAAAGTGGAGATTCGTCCCTAAAGCAGTGTACCTGCTGCCCAAATCTCGAGGTGAAACGTCCATCTCTGTCAGAGACGATAGTCCTCGGTACTCCATGAAGTCTCACAATGTGTCTGGTGAACTACTCAGCTAGACGACTTACCGGCCACGTTTTCTTAATCAGAATGAAACGTGCGGTCTTCGTCAGACGGTCTACCACTACCCAAATAGCATCAAAACCTCTGTTGGGTCTCAGTCCTGTGACAAAATCCATAGATATATCCTCCCACTTCCACTGTGGTACTGGAAGTTGGTGAAGCTCTCCTCCGGACCTACGGTGCTCAATCTTGACCTGCTGGCAGGTCGCACACTGAGCTACATACCGAGCCACGTCGGGCTTCAAACCACCCCACCAAAAGGACCGTCTCACATCCTTGTACATCTTACTCGCTCTAGGATGTACTGAGTATGGGGTAGCATGAGCCTCACCTAGTATCCTCTGTCTCAACTCACTGTCCGTCGGCACACAAACGCGGTCCCAACGTCTCATCACTCCATCAGCACCAATAGTGAACTATGGTGCCTCATCTCGAAACATCCTGTCCTGGATCCTGTCAAAGTCGGGCAAGTCTCCTGCTTCTATCGGATCTCATCCAACAGATCAGGAAGTAACTCCAAAGTAGCCAACTGACTATCTGTATCGGGAAACTGAATCTCTATCTCTAACCAAGCCAAGTCTCTCTACAACTGTGGTTGTACTGTCAACCGGGCTATCGCCCTCACCATAAAATGAGAAGTTGCATCCTTGAGAAGCAGAGGAGATAGTAAACTCCCATCTAAGCTCAGTGACAGTCTAGTAATGCTTAGTGGCATGTCATAATACTAAGTAAGTGACCAATTAGAACCAATTATTTTTTATACAAACAGTTGAGTAGTCGTTGGAACAATAGACAAACACCTCTTTTGTGTAGTGTAAATGGAGAGTGACAACCATGACAAATATATGGCAACCTTTTAGTTTTCATATTTGTCACTATGCATAAATATTATTGTCGCTCACCTCAAGCATGGTGCTACATGACATCCAGTTTCATGCAACAAGCTTAAAGGTGTAATCTTATCAAGTACCATTAAATTTGGTGTTAATTTGTATCCATTTGAACTTAGTCATCTAGTTTCATGGTGCTAGTGGAGAATATTGGGATATTCAGTATCCTGGTTGATGCATATTTTGAACTGAACTTTGAAGCATAGGGTTCTAACTTCTAAGAAATTAAGGATGAAGAATATGATGGAGAAACGACCCTCCTCAACATATTTTGAACTGAACTTTGAAGCATATTGCAACCTTTTACTGAATAATTTATTTCTAGTTTGGGGCCTTGCCTACTGATCTTGGTATATTCTTATACATCTCATAACAATACACTTTTTTTTATCTTATATCACATGCTTTCTATATATTATAAGAGCATTAGCATAAACAATAAAAAGGAAAGCGTAAAACAAGAGAGCTACCAATCCTATGTGTTCACTAAAAATGGCTCAAGGAAAAATAGAAATGTTTGATTGCTTTCAACTCCAGCTAAAAATTAAACAAAAGAAATTAAGGACCGTGATCAAAGTTAATTAATTATCTAATTTCATCCTATAAGGTATCTAGCTAGCAGGAGCATAGCAAATGAAATAGGTCAAGTTTATTTAGAAAGGATATTTTTTAAAAAATGCTAATATCAAATGCTGAAAAATGATTAAAAAAAAGTGTAGGAAATGTTAAAGAACAAAAAAAGAAAAATGTTAAATAATAAAACTACGTAGTGAGAAAAAAGAAAGAATTTTAATAAGGTGCTCATTTTAATAAACTGCATCATCTGTTAGAATTTTGATACTTAGAATTAAAAAAAACTTACACAATAGAATTTCCAATGTTTTCTTTTCATTCAATTTTCTTTGTTCATCTTTTACTTCCGGTTCATACTTCTATTATTAGATCATGTCACATTATCTATAATTGGCTTGATGCGATGATAAGTATTTCTTATGTGTCATTTATTTCCTCATTGTTTTGGTAGTGGAATCAAACTTACGAAGTTTGGCGTGATCGTACTCCTTTGCAAGATCAGACTTCCTCTTTGTCTTAGCATACATCAGGTTTGTTTTCGTCAAAAAACTTGAACTTTGTTTAAATTTAGCACACATCAGCATTTGTTATGTTATATGTGTCAATAAGCAAGATAAACATAGAATGTCGAGAAAAGCAAGTTGATATGCACACTTTAGGCTCAACATCTCTTGCTAGGAAGCGTCATATGATGGTAAACATATTTTTTATTTCTTGTATTGAATTTTTATGTACATTAAATTAAATATTTTTAATTTAGATCCACTATTTTTCTGCAATTGTATTTTTTTACAGCAACAAAATGATCCAAACAAGCAATATCCATCACAAGCCGATCTATACATGGAATCTAGGAAGCGAGTCACTAGACGTGCATACAAGACACAAAATGAGGAGGCAACAGCAAACATTGTGAGTATGACTATGTTTTGTGTATGCTAAACAAATCTGTTAAACTTGATATGCTCAAAAAAACAGATTTCTACTGTCAAAAACATGTTAAACAAATCTGTTAAACTTGCTGTCAAAACAGATGTGTTTGTCTTGTTTGTTTTCAAAACAGATTTGTTTGTCTTGGTTTTCTCTTAATTAGGAAAAAATGAAATCATTAAAATCTTTGGATGATGGAGGTACGACAAGTGATCCATACGATAAGGTCATCACCAAGAAGGAGCACAACGGGTGCTTGCGTCTGCACGGAATAGGTGTGACAAGCTCAAGCTTGAAGAGTAAGGGTGTGAAAGCCCCATTTTTACTTCCTCTGGAGTTCTTAGTGGGCCTAAGACAAGAGTTTGACAAAAAAGATCGAGCAAACAATGACTTCTGTTCTGTCAATGATACGAGAAGCTAATCTTGGGTCAGATATTGTGATTCCCGACTTCCCAACAAACCAAGAAGATGCATCTAGCTCTCATAGCATGTATGATGTTGTCCTTTTCTTCGAGATAATTATAAGAATTAATAGTTGATTCATCTATTTCTACTAAAAAAAATTTCGTATATTATAATCTAGGTCTGGCCAAGAGTAGTGCGCTATCCTTGAATGGAACTTACCACCTTTTCACACGACTTATTACAAGTTAGTCCTCTTTTCCTTTCTTTTCTTAATTCTTTTTACTTTTGATTATGTGATCTTTATTTTATGGTTGTGAAAAAGGTGAATTGATGGGTGGATGAAATAACTCATTCTTTATAATTGCTTTTGATGCAAATTTGGTGGTTGATTACTTGATTATCATTTATCATGTATAGAATGATATCAAAATTGGAGCAATAAAGTAAGTTACATAGCTTTTTGTTGAAGATAATTCTTTGAGTTGATTGATCTTCTTTGAATGCATAAGTAATCTTAGCACTATTCTAGATGATATTGCAGGACTTGTATGTATTTTCATATCTATCTTATGATTGGTGTGGAAGAAGCTTCTGATCATACAAGCTTGGCTAAGTTACATGTTTTGTTGTATTTAACATAGGAGGAGTATGAATCTGAAATAGAAAATATGGTTGAAAATATATATAATCAAGATTTGAGTAAAGTGTAAAGTTTGTAGATTGTTGCACAAGGTGTTGTGCAGTGCAGACAATGCAAAGGAGCAGGAGTGAACTCGAAAGACCATATCAATGGGCAGTTTAACTCGGGTGGATTATGTTGGCTCTGCAGGTAACAACTTAAGCAACATAGATTTATAGGAGTTGATGTTACAAACCCTTGAAAAATGATTCTCTGTAAGATGATTTGAATGTGTGGTTGTAGGGGAAAGAAGCAACATAGAGACTATCTTGTTGCATGTATAGCTTGTTGTCATGGATTGTAGTTTGAAACATTACTTCACTGTGGATGTTTAATAAGTGTTTGGTGTGTTGATTTCTTGTACAGGTGACTTTCTTCTAAAGCTACGACTAGGACTAGCAAGTTGATTTTGCGGGCAACAACATTTAGTCCCTTTTGTATAGGTTGCAACTTAGTTGGGTATTGTAAGGATGTTCTAGCTAGTCCCTTTTTTATAGATTGCGAATTAGATAAAAATGCTAATTTATAAAACATGTCAAAATGAAATATTAATTTAATATACTAAACCGCTACCAAAAACATCTCCAACTCGATTTGTTAATTTTACTAAACCGCTGCCAAAACACTTTCAAATCGTTTTCTTAGATATCCTAAACCGTTGTCAAATATCTACAACCCGCTGCCTTTTGTTAAAAAAAATCGTTACCATATCCTTATAACCGTTGCCTATTGTTATATCCGCTACCATATCCCCATAGACCGTTGTCTTATTCCACTACGAACCGTTGCTATAACTTCATCAAACCGTCGCCAATATAAAGGGAACCGCTGCCATAGGTCATTGAAACCGTTGTTCTAGTTTTTGGGAAAAAACGTTTCCTTAGACCTTTAGGCAACGGTTTATTGTCGATATGGCAGCGGTTCTTCTTTGCCACTTAGCGTGCGTGCAATCAAGCTTTAAATTTATAAAACTAGAATAAAAGCAAGCGAACCCGCAGTGTACGGATCGGCGTAGATTAGCAAGTATTCCAGAGTATCGAACACAAGGATTTGGGGGGGAACAAATTCAGTTGTAAAATTGTCAAGCAAGTAAAAGGGTAAAGCTTTGCAAATATATTGGGAAAACAACAACCCTAAAGATCCAGGTATCTAATTGTGGCAATCGATTCAAGATATACTAAAGAACTAAGGACAGAGTTAAGAGTTGCAAAGGTATACTAAGGTAAAGCAATGTACGGTGAAGTTCCAAGGCTTTATATGACTTATCTAAAGATAAGATCTATAAAGGTTGTTGAGGCTTCAGTATAGAAAGGATCTAAAGACAAGAATTAATATTAAATACCCAAACTTGTAACCCAAGGATCAAGACTAACTAAACCGATTAAGGTTGTGACACTCGAAATCGAAGTAGAGGTTGTTGATGCTTCACTACTACCTAGAAAAGGCAAGCCAAGACTAAGTTAAAGCAAATCTTTAACTTTAGATTAAAGTAAAAGCAAGGTTCGTAAACTGAAGTAAATCACGGGTAGTTCTTGAGAATCACGGCCGTGGAAACCTAAGAACAGGCCGTGATTTAGGGTGTCGACGATATTTCTCTAACTCTCAGGGTCCAATCAAATTACGATCGATCTATCATCATCTAAGCCACAATTATCAACCCTTCACCTTAGAATTGCTAAAGGGTTTTAGCCAATAATCATCATTATGATATCAATAATCAAATATGAAAGGGAGAAAAGGTAAAACCTTGAAATCTCAATAATAAACTCTAAACAAATGTCAATCAAACACAATAATCACAAACCGCGTTCAATGGATGTAGAATCAAAGGAACAGAAAAACCTCACAAAATTTCTAGGGACAATGAAGAACGGGATGTCAATCGACCTTCAAATGTAAACACTAAGATCTTCCAACTCCAAAAATAGGAAAGTGCGTCCTTCCCCAAATCTTCGTTGTACGCAATAAAACCTTCAAGCGTCCCTCTTTTTGGGATCCAAATGTTGGGATTGTCACCGTCCTCCTTTCAATGTTGAAGGCTATAGAATATATGTAGGGATCTATCTAGGGTTTAAAGATAAAAACTTAAATATTTGGGCTGAAAAGAAGTCGAATCCGCTGGTATCAGAAGATACTCTGGGCCGCGTCATAAGGTATTAGAAAATACTTTGGCGCGTCAGACGGTATCAGAGAATACTTTGGCGCGTCAGACGGTATCAGAAAATACTTTGGGCCGCATCTGACGGTATCAGAAAATACTTTGGGCCGCGTCCGAAGGTATCAGAAAATACTTTGGGCCGCGTCCGAAGGTATCAGAAAATACTTTGGGCCGTCAGAAGGTATCACAAAATACTTTGGCGCATCAATCGGTATCAGAAGATACTTTGGCGCGTACTAAATTCCTTTTATGCTCCTTTTTGTCCCGCTTCTAAGGCTTAATCCTTAAATGTGCCATTTTTGTTCCATAATTCGCCAAATTACCTACAAATGCAATAAAACTCTGTGTAGACCTCTATTCTTGCAAAGTAGGTGAATATAACCATAAATGCCATGAATGTATGTCTATGCATGCAAAATAAAGGGAAAATCTATATAAATACATGCCTAAAAATAGGTCATAATTCATGTCATCAGTTCTTCTTATTTGGCTTAAACCGCCTCCTAAAGTATGTTAAACCACCGTGGTAGGTCTATGACAGCGGTAACAGATAGTGCGGTTTATAACCGCAGCCATAGGTTTTCGGTGGCGGTTATTTCACACTAGGCTATAGTTTTTTACCGCTGCCAAAACCCTTTAATGTAGTAGTGCATATATCTTGCCAAAAGTTAATAGTTTTTCCATTGCATACCTGCCAAATAGTTTCGTTTTTAAATTCCGATTTGAGATTTATAAGGTTTTTCCATTGCAAGGATGCTGGTCCTTTTGGATGATATTGTAGTATATTTATATTACCGGATATTTGTAACACCCCAAGTTCTGGGAACTTGAAGCGCTACGGGCTAGGACCGCACAATGGGTCCCGACCCTCAGAGTAGCAACAACAAACGGATCTTACAACAAGGTACAGACGAATAAAAACCAAAACTCAATATAAAACCAAAGGTTTTAAACCAAAAGAAAACACAAACTCCACAACCGGGTTCAAAACAAAAGGGAAACAACAAACGAAACAAAAACCCGATCCCGTCCTATAATGTACGGGAACCCCGGTTGACCACACCATCCGGATCACTCAACAGTATCCTGAACCTGCGGAACATCTACAACAACGGTATAAACCGTTAGCTAACATTCTAGGTATAAACAAGAGTGTAAAAGCACAAACACACAAAAGGTAAAGAAAACACATAGCATGCTCACACATCAACCGGTTATTATCTTTCATTAAGATAATCCATTACTAATTCAACTTCTTTCGTCACACGAGAATCTTCCGAAACTCGCATCCGCTTCCAGCTACCAATAGGAATAGATCAGTACTATCCATTACCTACGAGCTTGGGTTGCAAGAGCACATTCTAGTCTCCTATAGAACTAGACAAGTGGTCACCGCCCGGTTATAATACACTTGGGCCAATTAAGGTTATCAAAGGGTGAATCCTATTTCCAATTATCCATTATAAACATGATAAACAACACAAACAAGCCAATACAATCCAACTAATATGCGGAATGAAGCTAAGTAAGTCCAAGGGACTTACCTCACACGAAGGTAACACAAAAGGCTCAGCAACAACTCAGAGAACACTCAGGAAAGCTCAGTTTCCCTCAGGAAAGGAGCAAGGAAAACCTGTACGAACAAGCAACACGGATCAGGAACGGAACAGTTGCTAGAAGTCTATGACTTCTAGTCTCAAAGATCTCTAAGAGATCAACACGTGCTAAGGGCTCAACCTTAGTCTTACAACAACTCAGGGGAACAAGGAACAACCATAAGGAACCGAGGAAGGAACGAGAAAAGGAAGGATAGAAGCAACTCACCAAAGACGTGAGTTACTGCAGAGAAACCGCAGGGGCAGCTGAACAGAGGCGCATGGGCGGCTCTGTGCAGGCGCAGGGGTGGTTGTGACAGAGGCACATGGGCGGCTCTGTGCAGGCGCAGGGGAGGATCTTCATCAGAAGCTACTGTCGGGCTTCTCTTCGATAGATCTCACGGCAGGGGCAACCAAAGCTCAAACCTTTGGTTCCAACACGTCAAGACTCAACTCCAAAGAGCCTGAGAACAACGAAAGGTCAACAACGGAACACTCCACAAGAATCAAGGCTCATGCTTGATCCTTGGAGGAGAAGAAAAGAAAGGAACGCAAGGGAGAAACCAAAACATAAGGAGAAGACATGCAGCACTGTAAGAACATGAGGAAGAACCAGGAAGGAATGAACTTACATGTTCAGCGAAGTTGCAGGAAGCAAAGGACGGTTGCAGCTCTCTAGGGTTAATTTGAAGGCGATAGCAAGGAACGGGAAAAAGGAGAGAAGGAATAGAATATATAGGGAGGGCTGGAACGCTAGACGGAAATGGCGTCTAGGGTTCGAAAGAAAACAAGGAAACCGGCCCATAAGATAGAATATCGGGTATTCTATCTATAGAAGAAAGATAAAACGACGAAAACAGATCGGCGCGATCTGTCGCACAATCCGCAGGGGTGGATTTCACAACCGCAGGGGCGGATCTCACAGCCGTAGGGGCGGCTGGCCGCGAGGGCGGCCCTCTTCACCGCAGGGGCGGTGAAGGCAAAAACCTAGGATCTTACATCAGATCCCCCTAAAAAGAAGTTTCATCCCGAAACTTGCAAAAGCCAAACGGTCACAACAACACACAGAAAAAGAACTGAGCTCATATATTCACACTCGGGGCACGTAGCACAAAACGTCACACAAAAGCGTTCACAATGCAACAAAGGAAAAACCAAACAACCGACTAAGCTAAAGGTGCAACAAGCTCAGCGTAAAACTCCGGATAATTCCTCTAGATACTATCATTTGTCTCCCAAGTCGCCTCATCAGCTCCTCGCATCGACCAATGTATCTTCATCATCGGTATGTCCTTCGAACGCAAGCGTCTCGTACTACGCTCTAAGACAGCCACTGGGTGCTCTACAAACGTGTGGTCTGACTCGATCACTAGATCATCATGACTGACGATGTGTCTCGGATCAAGTACCTACTCCCATAGCTGAGACACATGGAAAACTGGGTGAACACCCTCGATTCTAGGTGGCAACGCAAGTCTGTATGCTGCCTCTCCAACTCGCTCAAAAATCTCGAACGGTCCAACATATCTGGGACTCAGCTTCCCCTTGACACCAAAACGTCTGACGCCTCGTGTCGGGGATACTCTCAACCAAACCTGAGCTCCAACTCTGAATTCTAGAGGTTTGCGCCTCTTATCAGCATAAGACTTCTGTCGACTCTGTGCTTCTAACATCCGCTCTCGGATCACTGCTACTCGAGCCATGTCATCCTGAATTAGCTCAGGTGCTACTCCGCTGACACTACTAGGCTCGTCCCAACACAGCGGTGTACGGTATCTCTGTCCATATAAAGCCTCATAAGGAGCCATTCTGATCGATGCGTGCCAACTGTTGTTGTACGAAAACTCCACTAAGGGAAGGTGATTTGGCCACACCTATCCCCAGTCTAACACACAAGTTTGTAACATGTCCTCCAAAGTCTGGATGGTCCGCTCAGACTAACCATCGGTCTGAGGATGATAAGTTGTCGTGAACTGTAGACTCGTACTTAGGGCAGCATGAACTTGCTGCCAGAACCTCAAAGTGCAACGTCCGTCTCTGTCAAAGACTATGGTCCTAGGTACTCCATGAAGTCTCACTATTTGTCTCGTGAACTCCTCTGTTAATCGACTCACCATCCACGTTTCCTTGATCCGAATGAAACGTGCGGTCTTCGTCAGTCGATCTACTATGACCCATATAGCATCAAAACCACGACTCGGTCTCAAACCAGTCACAAAATCCATAGAGATGTCTTCCCACTTCCGCTGAGGAACGGGAGTGGGTGTACCTCGCGTCCGGATCTATGATGCTCGATCTTGACTTGCTGATAGATCGCATACTGAGCTACATATCTCGTCACATCTGGCTTCAGACCTCCCCACCAGAAAGAGCATCTGACATCCTGATACATCATACTTGCACCAAGGTGTACTAAGTATAGTGAAGAGTGAGCCTCCTGAAGGATCCTCTGTCTCAACTCTCGATCTGACGGCACACGAGCACGCTCCTGGCGTGTCAAAACTCCGTCAGCACCAACTGCAAATTGTGGTGCCTCTCCTCGAGACATCCGGTCTCGGATTTATGTCAAAGTTGGGCAACTCTCCTGCTTCTGTCGGATTTCGGCCAACAAATCAGGTACCATCTCCAAGGTGGACAACTGGTTGTCGGAATCTCAGAAGTAGATATCCATCTCTAGCCATGCCAAATCTCGCTGTAACTGTGGCTGAGCTGTCAGCTTAGCGATTGCGATCTCCCGGGGAGTCTTCTTACTGAGGGCATCTGCTACCACATTAGCCTTTCCCGGGTGGTATAAGATATCAAGATCAAAGTCCTTGATCAACTCTAAACATCTGCGTTGGCGGTTATTCAACTCCCGTTGAGTGAATATGTACTTCAGACTCTTATGGTCTGTGAAAATCTGACACGTGGCTCCATACAGATAATGTCTCCAAATCTTCAAAGCATGAACAACAGCAGCTAACTCAAGATCATGGGTAGGGTAATTCTCCTCGTACGTCTTCAACTGTCGAGACGCATAAGCGATCACTTTTCCCCTCTGCATCAAAACACATCCCAAGCCCAGCTTGGATGCGTCGTTGTAAACCACAAAATCCTCAATGCCCTCTGGCTGAGCTAGGATAGGAGCAGAGGTCAACTTTTTCTTCAGCTCCTCGAAAATCTGCAGGCACGACTCGGACCATACAAACCTCATAGATTTCCGCAGCAAGGAAGTGAGCGGTCGGGCGATAACTGAAAAGCCCTCAACAAAACGCCTGTAGTAGCCTGCCAATCCTAAGAAGCTGCGAACCTCCTTAACGTTCTTAGGTGGCGGCCAGGAAGCTACTGACTCAATCTTCTCCGAATCTACCTTGATCCCTTCAGCTGAAACAATGTGACCAAGGAATGCTACCTCGGACATCCAAAACTCGCACTTAGAGAGCTTGGCGTAGAGCTCTCTATCTTGTAAAACCTGAAGAACAATCCTCAAGTGTCCTGCATGCTCCTCTCTACTGCGGGAGTAAACTAGAATGTCGTCGATGAAGACAATTATAAACTGGTCTAGAATGTCGATGAAGATGTTGTTCATCAACTCCATGAAGATTGCGGGTGCATTTGTAAGCCCAAATGGCATCACTACAAACTCGTAGTGTCCATATCTGGTCCGAAATGCCGTCTTGGCTATGTCTTTCTCTCTCACCCTCAACTAGTGATATCCAGATCTCAGATCAATCCTCGAAAATACTGAAGCTCCATGCAGCTGATCCAAAAGATCATCGATACGGGGCAATGGGTACTTGTTCTTGATCGTTACCTTGTTCACCTCTCGGTAGTCGATACATAACCTCATTGACCCGTCTTTCTTCCTGACGAAGAGAACTGGCGCACCCCAAGGAGATACACTTGGGCGAATGAAGCCCTTCTCTGCTAACTCCTCGAGCTGCTTCTTCAACTCAAGCATCTCGATAGGCGCCATACGATAAGGAGCCTTAGAGATCGGCCTCGTACCGGGCTCTAGATCGGTACCAAAATCTACACTCCTTTGTGGAGGTAAACCTGATGGCTCTCCAAAGATGTCAGCAAACTCGCAAGCTACTGAAATCTCCTCCAAAGCTGGGATAGTACTATCCTTCATGGCATAGCACCAAAAAGCCTCACATCCTTGACTAATAAGTCTCGCATCTCGAACTGCACTAGTAATTGTACCAGTCTTCCTAGATCTCATCCTTTGAAGATCTCAGCATGGCCTGCATCTGTAGTTACTGTCACTGTCCTCTTGCCGATGTTCAGAACTGCTCGATGTCGATCCATCCAATCCATGCCCAGAATAACTTCTTCATGTACTAAGTACATGACGAAGAAGTTAGCTGGCCAATCGCGACCTCCCAATCTAATAGGGCAATCACGAACCTCTCGCGTACCTCGTATCTTACCCCATCGGGTAATCCTATAAAGAAGGGTATACCCTCTACAGTAACTAAGGTCAATCTATCTACACATGCATCAGATATAAAAGAATGTGTAGCACCAGTATCGAAAAGAACTCTGACATGAAAACCATTAATGTGAATGGTACCTGTAGCTGCTGGCGCCGTCAGCTCTACAGCACTCCTCAACTCATAAACTCTGGCTGGTGCATCTCTGGTGTCTACAGATCCACCAACACGTCCTCTACCTCTCCCTTGTTCCGGAGTGGAACCCTGAGGAGCGGTAGAACCAGAAACTCTCTGTTGCTGCTGTTGCTGGTACTACGATCTATGTCCGGGCTTGCCACAAAAAAAGCAAGTCACTGATGGCTTCTTGCAGTCAGCTCGGATGTGTCCAGCTACTCCGCAGTTATGACACTGCCGTCCTTTATCAAAACTCTGCTGGAAACTAGAACGTCCAGGCGTCTGACTACGCCCAAAACCAGCTGCTCCAACTCCAGCACTAGTTGATCCAGTCTTCTGTCTCTTCTCAAGACCTCTTGTCTGAGAAGCTCTCCTCTAACCCGGTCGGTCTCTCTCATAAGCAGAAGCTCTATCCTGATAGTCCGTCAAAGACTCACAACGGAAACCAGTAAGATAAGAGCGTGTCGATTCTCTCAACCTCCGAGAGAAAAGGTAAACATGTTGATCCTCCGGTGGTGCGGACGGACCTAGCAACGCCAACTCGTCCTGAAACTTGAGAATTATCTCAGTAATAGGCAAATCCTCGAATCCAGCCTCAAGGAAATCCCAAAGACGGTCTCTCCTCATGGCTACAGGGTAATAGTGATCCCTGATTACTGTCTTCATCAGCTCATAAATGGTGACCTTACTACGAACGGTCCTCCACCAAGAATGAGCCTGATCCTTCAGCAATGTTTGTGCTATGTTGGCTCGACGTCCCTCAAGGCAACCGATAGCCTCCATAGCAGAATCCACCTATCCTAATCACTACTTCACCTCCAAGCCAATCCTTCCCTCGAAGACGAGAACCTTCAGCTGGTCGAAAGCCTTCAACCAACTTTCAGGCTTTCGCTCTTTTGCCTCAGCCGGCGCTCTAACAACCTCAGCAACTCCAGTAGACGGGGCAACAACTTGTGTAACTCTCTGCGAAACCTCAACTGATCTCGCAGGAACTGGCGGCACTGGTGCTGGTCCTCCAATCCTGATAGCCTCCTCAACCCTCTGCACATAGTCGCGAAATGCAAAAGCTCCGATAAACACTCGTGCGGACTTTGTTGATGGCGCTTTTTGTGCTCCAGACCTAGCAGCGGTCCCATTTCCAGCCTCAGGAACAATGCTCTCAGCAACGTCTTCAGCAAACGCCTCAGCGATAGGCGGATCAACAACTGGGGCTTGGCCCCGACCTCTAGCTAGTGGAGGTCTTCCTGCACGTCCTCGTCCACGGACGGCAGGTGGAAGTGGTGGTCGACCCTTTCCTCGCCCCAGAGCAGATGTAGCTCTAGTAAGCGTCATCTAGTATAAGGATAAATATATAAGACTATATATATATAAGGTCACGCTACAGCTAAAGCAAAACTCCATAAAAAGCACACATAAAGGCCAACACAAAAGAAACTACACCGCTAAGATCCGCGGAGGTAGTGGTGGTCGCCCGTACATCTATCCCAGACCGAAAGGTTAAAAACAAAAACCCCTTTTGAAAACGTTAGACCCCTTGCGGGTTCTATTTATTTATCCATCTAACCTTTAGAAGATTTCGAGTGCCATTATTGCCAACCTAGAGCTCTGATACCATATTGTAACACCCCAAGTTCTGGGAACTTGAAGCGTTACGGGCTAGGACCGCACAATGGGTCCCGAGCCTCAGAGTAGCAACAACAAACGGATCTTACAACAAGGCACAGACGAATGAAAACCAAAACTCAATATAAAACCAAAGGTTTTAAACCAAAAGAAAACACAAACTCCACAGCCGGGTTCAAAACAAAAGGGAAACAACAAACGAAACAAAAACCTAATCCCGTCCTATAATGTACGGGAACCCCGGCTGACCACACCATCCGGATCACTCAGCAGCATCCTGAACCTGCTGAACATCTACAACGACGGTATAAACCGTTAGCTAACATTCTAGGTATAAACAAGAGTGTAAAGGCACAAACACACATAAGGTAAAGAAAACACATAGCATGCTCACACATCAACCGGTTATTATCTTTCATTAAGGTTATCCATTACTAATTCAACTTCTTTTGTCACACGAGAATCTCCCGAAACTCGCCTCCGGTTCCGTCTACCAATAGGAATAGATCAGTAATATCCGTTACCTACGGGTCTGGGTTGCAAGAGCACATTCTAGTCTCCTGTAGAACTAGACAAGTGGTCACCGCCCGGTTATAATACACTTGGGCCAATTAAAGTTATCAAAGGGTGAATCCTATTTCCAATATCCAGTATAAACATGATAAACAACACAAACAAGTCAATACAATCCAACTAATGCGCGGAATGAAGCTAAGTAAGTTCAAGGGACTTACCTCACACGAAGGTAACACAAAAGGCTCAGCAACAACTCAGAGAACACTCAGGAAAGCTCAGTTTCCCTCAGGAAAGGAGTAAGGAAAGCCTGTACGAACAAACAACACGGATCAGGAACGGAACGGTTGCTAGAAGTCTATGACTTCTAGTCTCAAAGATCTCTAAGAGATCAACACGTGCTAAGGGCTCAACCTTAGTCTTACAACAACTCAGGGGAACAAGGAACAACCATGAGGAACCAAGGAAGGAACGAGGAAAGGAAGGATAGAAGCAACTCACCAAAGACGTGAGTTACTGCAGAGAAACCGCAGGGCGGTTGGACTGAGGCACAGGGGCGGCTGAACAGAGGCGCAAGGGCGGCTCTGCGCAGGCGCAGGGGCGGTTGTGACAGAGGCGCAGGGGCGGATCTTCGTTAGAAGCTACTATCGGGCTTCTCTTCGACAGATCTCATGACAGGGGCAACCAAAGCTCAAACATTTGGTTCGAACACGTCAAGACTCAACTCTAGAGAGCCTGAGAACAACGAAAGGTCAACAACGGAACACTCCACAAGAATCAAGGCTCATGCTTGATCCTTGGAGAAGAAGAAAAGAAAGGAACGCAAGGGAGAAACCAAAACATAAGGAGAAGACATGAAGCACTGTAAGAACATGAGGAAGAACCAGGAAGGAATGAACTTACACATTCAGCGAAGTTGCAGGAAGCAAAGGACGGTTGCAACTCTCTAGGGTTTGAAGGCGATAGCAAGGAACGGGAAAAAGGAGAGAAGGAATAGAATATATATGGAGGGTTGGAACGCTAGACGGAAAGGGCGTCTAGGGTTAGAAAGAAAACAAGGAAACCGGCCCATAAGATAGAATATCGGGTATTCTATCTATGGAAGAAAGATAAAACGACGAATACAGATCGGCGCGATCTGTCGCACAATCCGCAGGGGCGGATCTCACAGCCGTAGGGGCGGCCCTCTTTCCCGCAGGGGCGGTGAAGGCAAAAACCTAGGATCTTACAATATTTTTCATTAACAATTTTCACCCATATGTAATCCGGTTCGGCAAGAATTTTCCAAAGTAGATTCATTTCAAGGGCTTTATTGGTGGTAAGGGACTTTCTTAACCCGAGTCCTCCGGTTTCTTTTTGATTTACAAATTGAATCCCTACGAATCATGGTCTATGGTTGTTGCCTTTGTTCCAAAATAATTTTTTATACATTCGAGTTCGTCCAAATTATGCTTCGGAAGCTTAAATCCTTGCATTACAAAGGATGGTGTGGTCGCTAAGTTATGCTTTATAAGTATATTTCTGTCTTCTTGTGAAAGAGAATTTGCTTTCCATTTACGGAGTTGTTTATTAGTTTTATTATTAATGTTGTTGAAGGTCTCCTTATTAAATCTTCCATTAATAATAGGGCAATCAAGATAGTTATCAAGAGAGGTCGTGTCCTCCATATTAAGGATATGTTTTATTTCTGTAATGCAACTCATGTTAATGTTTTTAGTAGTTTGGAATGCAAATTTGAGGTAGTTGATCTTTTGTCCAAAAGATGGAGCATTATGTTTCAAGGATTTCTTTCGTTCTAAGACATGATTTTGAGTTTGCTTTGATAAAGATGATCATGTCATCTGCAAAGGATAGGAAAGGGATTGGTGTTGTGTTCCTACATACGGAGAATCCAATATGGTTGTTGTAATTATTGCAGTTATTTTGAATCATTTGTGTAAGGATTTCAGCTCCCAAAATAAATAAAAAAAAGGTAGGGTGATAAGGGGTATCCTTGTCGATCTAAGTCTTTTTTCGGGGAAGAATTGGTCAGTTGGTCCATTGTTTGCAAGAATCAAGAAAGATACAATGATGATGCATTCTCAGTCTATCCCACAAATTTTTTTTATAAAATCCAAATTTTTGGAGAATGTAAATAATAATTTCCCAACAAATTTGGTCGAATGTCTTTTCCATATCAAGCTTAAAGGCGCTCTAACTATAACAATCGGTTTCTGGCTGTCACCACCCCCACGGTGACAGTGGCCGCCCCAACGGCAAGTTGTGCCTGTCATCGCCCACGCGGTAACAGAAGCCGCCCCTGCGGCTAGCTGCGGTCGCGACAGGGTCATCCCGCGGGTGCGGATGACCCCAAATCGCGAATATCAGCTTTCCTTTTTCGTTTCTATATTGTTTCCTTCGATAGAAGATCCAATCTTCTATCTTCTAACCAGCTTTCCTTAGATATTCTAACCCTAAAACATCTTTCCTTCTTCTCCCAATCATTCCATATAAAATCACGCATTCTCTTCCTTTTTCCGTTTCTTGCTTACGTCTTTTCAACCTCGAAAGTTGCAGCCTTCTTCTCTTGTGAACCTTGCTGAACATGTAAGTCTTCTCCCCTTGATTCTCCCTCATGTTCTTGAGCTTGCTGCATCTTCCCTCCCTTCTGCTTCTCGTTATTTCGTTCTTTCCTTCTCCTTCTTCTTCAAGAATCAAGATTGAGTCTTGATTCTTGTTGGCCTTTCCATTGTTGATATGTTGTTGTTCTTAGACTCCCTTGGTTGAGTGTTGAAGTGTTTGGATCAAGGAATCGAGCTTTGGATCCCTTGCTGAGAGTTGTTGTCAAGAGAAACTCCGATCACACCTTTTGTCAGTGCACCGCCCCCGCGGCTGCACATCCCCGTCCCGCGGATCTTCCCCAATGCCGCCCCCGCGGTACTATTTGGCCACCCCCGCGGTTTTGTCTGCAGTAGCCCCGTCTTTGGTGAGATGCTTTCCTTCCTTGTTTCCCTCGTTCCTTTCCTTGGATTTTGTCGATGTTGTTGACCCTTGGTGATCTGTAAGATTAGGGTTTGTGACCCTAACTTATTCCGACAATAGGAAGGCTTTTTGGTTCGGACTAGACACGTCGTTTGAAACTACGGGTTTTCAAACTGTGAGTTTTAATTTTTTTTTTCCCTACGTAACCTGCAATTCTAAACTGCGGGTTACGTAGAAAAAAAAACCATGCCCCGTCACCATGTAACTATCTTAGAGCTTTAGCTTATTCCTGTTTTATAGTGAATCGAATTATATTTAATTTGATGATTGTTATGAGTAGGGTTCATTACGTGTCATATCCTCCATTTTTTCTTTCAATAAGTTCACCGTGAAAATAATACTTGTTGTATTTTGAATTGTCTTCTAAAGCTCGTGTATTTTATTGTTGCTTTCGTTAAGCAGTCTCCTTAAATATGCTATCATGTCAGCATTTCATTTCATTTTATTTTATTTTCAGCTCTGTAGTAGCGGCTTAACTTGCAAAAGCACCTTCTTTGCATTTCAAAAACTGGGTCTAGTCCGAACCAAAAAGCTTTCTTGGTGGGGGAATAAATTTTATTTCATGCCTAATTTAAAAAAATATTATAAATTTCTTATTATTTAGCAAAAAAATCCAAAAACTAGAAAGTCATAAAAAACAAAAATTTATAAATAAATAAAAAAAACTTAGTTCGCCAAATTTTTTCGTTATTAATCCTGACGTTGCAAATAAGACTATTTATCGGGTGGTTTCCGACAGAAATAAATGTCAGGTATCTGATACGTGATAATTCAATCCACAGGAAGTGAAAAAAAAAACGTGGCGGTGGATGAATGCCGATTTCCACAACCGCCATATCTGTATCTCTCATTCATTATCGTCACCACCACCATGCTCGCATTGGCAGGTTTTGTAACTCTTACTACAGAGCTTCCGCGCGTTCATCATCTCGATTGCGATGCTTAACAACTGCTTCGGTTTCCAGTTCGAATTCCGGCGAACTAGAAGAATCTCGGTGGATTCGGGAGGAACAAAGATGGCTCCGAGAAGAGCAGCGCTGGCTCCGCGAAGAATCCCGGTGGATTTCCGAGCGAGAATCTCTCTTGAACGAAATCTCCATTCTCAGGCTTAGGCTTCAGCAGTTGGATTCGGAACTGAAGCGCTACGATTCTCTTTCTGATTCCTCGTCTCAGAGTTCATCACTTCCGCAAACCACGTTTTCTCTCCCGAGTCCTCAATCTGATCCTCCTCCTACAAAAGTCGACGAGCAGAAGGATCTGATAATAAAGGAGGTGATTGTGGACGATGACTTTGGCAAGCAGACGAAGGCTACGAATTCGAAGAGAAATACTTTAAGGTTCGGATGTGAGGGTCAAGAGGTTCGAGATATGCAGGTTCGAGCAGTTTCTCATCGTGTTCGTTGATCGATTTATTCGGACATATGGTTTATGATGAAGAGTTGCAAGAATTTAGCCATTACTCTATTGCAGGAAGCTTTGCTAAAATTAGGATTTTATTCAGGTGAGGAAGAAATGGAGTTTTCCACTTTCTCCACCAGAACACATCGCGCTGTCAAAACATGGCAAGTATGTTGCTAATCTTCGTCTCTTCATCTGAGAGTAATAGTGAACTGCTGATCTTTCCATATTTAACCAATTAATACTACGTGACACTGTTTGATAAATTTGGTATAGGCTACACTAGGAGCTCCAGAAGATGGGATCATGAGCGAGGAGCTCTTGAAGAGACTGTATATGTCACTGCAAACCGACATACCCGGTTCATTGGTATGACTAGCTCAGTTGTGCTTAACACAATGCTTCTAAAGTTACTTCTAAGTATGAACGCATATTCAAGGTTAATTTTCTTAGGTTTATCAGGACAAGATCAGTGCTAAACTCGGCCAAATCTTTGTTTAGGGCATTGAAAATGGCCCTGCAGTCAAATCTGTGACTGCAGGAGCTAAGAAACAGCAGACAGTTGTTGACAAAAAAGGAATGAATGGAACAGAAGTATCTCAGCATAGAGTATTCCTTCTTGGTGAGAACCGGTGGGAGGAGCCCTCTAGGGTCGTTGGAAATGTCAAACAAGCCAGCGATCCAGATGTCCAAGATTCAGTGAGTAAATGCCTTGCTTGTCGAGGGGAGGGTCGATTAATGTGCACAGGTTTGTACCTATCCATTCCAAGATTCATTACTTCTTATGATTGCATGAATGTCTTTTTTTTTAAACCCCATTCTTGTTCTTGCTGAATCGCAGAATGTGATGGAACTGGAGAGCCTAATATTGAACCACAGGTGACGGGATGTTCTTTGATCGTTTAATGGTATTATTGTCATCGGAACTAAGTCTCGTATTTTGAATCTGTGTGAGATGCAGTTCTCAGAGTGGGTGGACGAAGGAACAAAATGCCCTTACTGTGAAGGGCTAGGATACACTGCTTGTGATATTTGTGTAGGAAGCTTATAAGAATAATGTTGGCCTCGAGGCGAAGGTATGTAATTATTAGCCATCACATAACAAAATAGCTGCAGCTGACTAACGTCTTATCAAAACCCAAAAACAATACCAAAAGTTTACTGCACTTAAGGGTTACTAGCGGCTGTAGACTATAACAAACTGAACAGAAATGAACATATTTTGTTGGTATCATCTATGCTTAGTTCTTAAAGTATGTCTTCAAAGGCTTGTTCTGGCTTTGTTAGCAGGAGGGACACGCCTTGTAACTGAACGCATCGTCACAAATTCTTCAGCTGCTGAGGGATGTATTCCCACCTGAAAAAAAACATTGGCAAAATATTACTTTATTATACATAACTATGCACTATGCAGACGCAAACCAGCTCTAAACAAAGCATTATCCTCCATAGAAACTAAATCCAAGTTAATCTAACATTGCTCTTATAATCTTATATAAAGGAAAAAGAGGAGACTAAATTTGGAACCTCTTAAAAGTGGCTTTCGAAAGAGAGATAAAAATGTATCATTTGTAAAAATTTCATCTACACTTCTACTAGATTACTAGACTAGAAGTCGTAATAAAAGCTAATTCAATTTTGGTTTATTTAAATCCCTTCTTCACTGCAGGTTTAGTAACCGGCTTAATTTGGATTTCAAATATTGTTGATATCACAACCAATTTGAATCTTGAATTGGATCATCAATCAAGTTAACTTTAACTCCAAATATATGTGCTACTCTTAAATCTGGCGTAACAGTCTTCTGGAGTTTCTGAGTGAGTAATCCACTACATACCGTACTGTCAAACTGTGCCTTCGTAGCTCCACACTTCAATCCTATAGCAATACCCTGCATCAACCAAACATATAGTTAGCCTTCTTGAATGCATTATAACTAATCAAATTCGAAAGGCGGAGTTACGTTATTGTTTCTTTAATCCTTCATTCGTAACAAATAATAATATTTTTTTTATTAGTTTCTTCAGTCAATCATCAAAATATTAAAGAAAGCAGCTTCACCACAGAAAAAGTACCGTAAGCAGCCTTTAAGATTTAAGTTAGGGAGTAAAAGAAGCAGCTAGCAAGTACATAAGGACATCTATCGCATTAAAGAATACTACCCAGTAAGAATTTAGATATACCTGCATAATTTCAGGGGCATCTGGTCCACACATGGATGCTCCAATAACTTTATCAGTCTCTGCATCTACAAGAAGCTTCATAACAGATTTCTCTTGCCGCCTGCAAAAAATCAAAGTATAAGGACTTCCACTGGAAGTGCATACCTTGCATGCTGCAAGAGAAACACTGATCCACGTATTGATAGCGTGATATCAACGACAACACGCAAGAATACAAGTTCTGGGACGAAAATGTTTCACATCTTTAGCATATCAACCATCTTTCCATTATGAACATGATAGCAGATAAAACTCCAGCACGAAATTATAGCTGTACCCTGAGATTGTGTTCTTCATAGGGTTGAATGTTGATGTGAATACCAGGGTTTCACCATTTGCTTGTGCTACAGCTTCTTCTTCATTAAGACCCACGACAGAAAGAGGTGGTATGCTACAAGAAGATAAATGCAGATCATACAAGAAATATGTTAGTTGGTTTTGCAGAATAAAATTCTTGGAGGTGAAGAAAGAATCATCACTATATAGGACACGACTTCGCCTGGCTCAGTTCTGAGTTTTAGTTGTGCAATGGATATCAGTTTCTTATTTGTTTGGCTTACACAATGCTACTGTAGACATATCAGACTTGAGGCAAGAAAGAAAATACTACAAGAAAGTGGTCAGAGAATGCATTTCAACTGCGCACGTTTAGTTGCATGTTATGCATCAAGTACCATCTCGCTTTTCCAAGGGATGCCAACTAGGAGTGTGAAAGGGCCAACGGATTGTTAGTCCAGTATTCATGAGAAGGATAGTGTTACGGTCCCAGAATTATAATCAAATCTCAGATAAAAAGACACGAGTGATTTGTGGATAAGAGGATAGATGAAAATGGATTGATGGATGGATGGATAGATGAAAGTATACTAGTCCTTGACAGAGCCTCTTCCCAGATTTAACGTATAAACCCTCTAGGATTATAATTCTGCTTATCTTTTATTTCATCCTAAAGGCCATATATATAGGCTCCTAATTAACGAAGGAAAATATAACTGATATCCTAATCCTAAATCTAACAGATATAATATCTTTGATATTGGAATATATATATATATAGGGTGTGGTTCACATGAGAACAGCCTAACGTGAGAACATGAGAACAATCGTAGACCGTTGGATGTGAGTATTAAGGGTTGAGATTTAGAGTAGATATCAAAAATAATAATAACTACGAATAATAATAATTAGGAATCCAACAATAACTACGAATAATCCATTCAACCAACAATAACTACGAATAATACATTAAACGATATGACACATTCGTAACAAAACTGATAATAATTACGAATCTGTTCTCATGTTCTCACGTTAGGGGGTGTTCTCATAGGATCTATATATATATATATATATATATGCCTAAATCCAACCGTATCAGATAGTTGGGTTCATTGGAGCTATACATGGCTCATTTGAATGTGCCATTGTCATATTAAAAAAAATTAATAGCATTGTCTCAGGTCATTACATTGATATGTTACAATGTTATTGAATTCCGAGTCCTTTCTTTTTGATTCTCTCCTGATACAATAAGACCATAAATAAGCAAAACTGCAAAAGTGAAAGATAATTACCTAAATACAGCACAAGGTATATGACCGTAGTCGGGCTTGGAAGGCTGGCCTCCAAAGACAGTTTTCTGCAAGGAAAAGCAGAATAAATGAATTGTTTGATAGAAGAACATGAAAGTGTTATTTAGCCTTGTAGAATTTGCAGAAATAACGCAAAAGCATAAAAATTTGAAGCATACTGCAAAGCAAGTTCCTTCCATCAAGGCCACAGGAGTGAGGTTCATCCTGTTTGTCACGTCACCTATAGCCCAGATACTAGGAACACTGGTGCGTGAGTACTCGTCAACCTACAACAGAAGACAGTCCAGCAACATGGTGAGAAATTTGTCTACAGTCTCTGGTCATAGGAATCTCTCACTATGGACGAGATTAAAGTAATCCATGTATACACAAAATAGAGGTTCGGATATTAAAATAGATGTTTTACCTTCACAGCTCCACTCCCATCCAGGGTAACACCTACAGCTTCCAGATTTAGCCTTCTCGAATTAGGAAGACGACCTAATAGGAAACAGAAAGGAGCAAACATGAGAAAAATGCTTGCAAACAAATATCTAATTACTTCTCTTTTCTTTCCCTAATCAAGGATTTCGCAAACTTGAGCTTTAGATATGTTTTCCATGAAGTTTAAGCTCCTTAGAGGACACTAAAGCTCACATTTCAATTTTTCACCAAACAACAAGTATCTGACTTATTTCCTACTTTCTTGAAACGTGGTTGTCATTATAGCAAAATCTTAACGGTCCACCGAAAATTCCTTTTGTTCAAATGAACAACTTCATCAATTCAAGAATAAGCAACTGTAATTACCTGTAGCAAACAGTACGACATCTGCCACCAATTCATCTCCGTGATCAGTGGAAACTTTTATGCCTCCATCAGTTTTTACCAGCTGGTAAGAGAATCAAACAATAAATAGTCATACCAAATCCTAATAATGTTCCAAAAGAAGAAAAGGGTAAGGGCTCATATAATCCTCTTAGGCAAAACTACCTCTGTTAAGGTTTTATTAGGATGCAAATTGACACCCCTGCCTTCTAAATTTTTAGCAACAACTGCTCTCATTTCATCATCAAAGCCTCTGAAATTAGAGAACAAAATTGCATAAAACATCAACACCATACTCATATTGATTAGTATTCTAACTTGATGCATTCAAAGCAGCAAAAAACTCAGCTAAATAGAAATTATTATTCATATTAAACCGTACTAGTTTGGCATTTTTACATACAAAACATGGAAAAACTAATCTTTGCCACGAAGTCTGAATAACTCGGTGCAAAACCTCAAGATAGATAAATTGTTCATACTGTTCTGCATCATTATACTTTGATCACTCTTCATCCAGCAGTAGAGTGTTGCTACCACCACCAATCTGGTACAACAGAAGTTATTAATTTATCATGGCACACACTTCCACCTCCCATTCACTTTCTCTCCATAGTTTGAATCAGGAAAAGTGTACATTTCTTACATATAAGGGTTCTGTTTCAGACTTTCAGTATCACCTTATCAAGTAACTACCTTATCAGACATTACCAACCATCTTTAAACTATATCAGTTTCTACATCATCATATCTTATCAAGCACTAGGTTTGGCCAGTAAGTTAAATGGCCACAACTTTGCCAAAATCAAAATGCAGAGCCAAAAAACTAGAGGAATGAAGAGAGTGATCAGGGGGTCACATTAGCTGTTGTAGGACTAGGATCTAGAGAGATGTAGGGTGATTGGAAACATTGACACATACGGTGTTTTTTGGATGCTGGTTCACATAGCTCCAAACCAAATAACCATCTTGACTGAAGAACTGAAACTTGGTTTCAAACATAGACTATAAACCCATTCTCTTGCTAGTCGCTAGAAATTGGACAAGCCAAAAATGCGTAATGTATATACGAGAACAATCACATGGTACCATTTTATAATATAAATTAGTTTGCTAATGAATATAAAGAGACTGAATTTAAATTAAGGAAAATTCAAATACCTTAGAGGAAGTTCCTTCCTGAAGAAAAGGTCCACAGTAGCACCCATTCCACGCCATATTGAAGCAAATTCAACTGCAATGTACCTGAAGTGTGAGATGCAAGATAGTTAATAAAGGCGATAAACCATATATATAGGTACCCAAGCCTAAACAGCAGCACAATATAGATCATACCCTCCCCCGAGAATCACCACACGCTTAGGGAACTCCTCGAGACTCAAAGCCTCATCAGAAGTAATTGCAAGTTCCTGAATATATACAAAGCAGCAAGTTATGCATCCCATTATCAAGTAATTGAGAAAATGTAGCTTAAGAAAAAAACTCAAACCACTAGAGGGGTGGCATCCACTATGAATTGAGCAATATACTAAAGGATATATTCATGTTGCATGAAAAAGGCTTAAAACTCTACAGCTTCTCCAATTTGGCAGCGAATTTTCTTAAGAGTGCAGACAAGTAGCAGGACAACTCTGTTATACAAATTGCTAGCTAACATGCGCTCTGCCTATGGACTGTTCTCCTATGACTATAGTGATTAGAAAATATTTCTCTTTCTCAAATCCCAAGGTGTTAAAAAGGTTGGACATTCCACAAGCATCAAGTAGACAAACTGGTAAAGTCCAGCCTAGTGGGCCAAATCTTTGATAATTAACACAAGATCATTACTAAGACCTACTTCCATTCATTTGGACGGTTATTACGAGGTTATTCCCTGTAAAACTAATGTCCATGGCTTCTTCTGGATCCAAGGATAGGAAGAACATAATGGAATAGATGGATAGCTGAACTCATCTAACTGAGACAGGGACAAAACAAAGTTCAGAAATCATCACCCTGCAGGCTAATCAGCTCAGACTCTGGTCACATTTATATAAAAAAAAAAAAGGTTCAAACGTAGGAAATATTAGTTTAATAGCCATAGAGAAAATAATGGAGCCATTTTATATTATAAAGTGCTTCAATTAATGGTTTTGGCATCTCAATAAAAAGCCTTAATGCCTTGTGGCTTCTTAACAAGGTACAGGGCAAAGCACAAAAACTGAAAACATAGTTCATAATAAAGAAATTTCCAAAACAATCACAACAGCATCATTACACAACCAAGAACAAAGAGAAGTTCATGGTTACGTCATCAGAAATGAGGAAGAAACAATAGACACTGTTACCTATATGGGTAAATCTAAATGAAAGACTTCTAGAAGTTTCAAGGCTGAGCTAGAATAGTATGCTTGCCTGGATGCGAGGGAGTTTTGTTAGAGTAGCAGTGGGAGATTTTAGGATTAGCTAGTAAAATTTATAAGAGGCAAAGTGCTACTGGGATCATCCATCAACTATCTTTCTCAAAGGCCAAGTCCGAGGGCCGGTTAGGACGTCCTTCTGGTTTGTGGATGGTAAGCTCCAGAGATACAGTCTACAGTTCTTGGTATGTCTCTTTTTTCTTTTTGGTACTCTGCTTTCCATCTCCTAACTCTATCAGGCACAGGCACAATAGAAAGACTAGGAAGACTAAAAATATGTCCATAATGAAGGGGGTTGGCGGGGGTAGTACATACATGAATATCTAGGAAATGAAGAGTAGATGCAGTTATATTCAAAAGTAATTTACCTTCCCCGGAATATTTGGTCGTTGAGCTCTACTTCCGGTTGCAATTAGTATGTGCTTAGCTGTATATGACACCTTATTACCATCTGACTGTGTCAGCTGAACTTCATTAGGACCAACTATTTTCCCCTCTCCTTCAAATAATTTAACTCCGGCACCTGACAGTAACCGCTTGTAAATACCATTTAGCCTGAGTATTTCTTCTGTCTGCATTATATATACACATAAAATAATGAGTGAAAAGGGAAGGATAAATTATTTAAAAACACTCACTAATTTATGTAGGGAGTACTAAAATAGAAAAAATAATTTGTCACACTCCCAGTGTAGAGGCAAAACTAAAATCTGGTTATAACTTAACCACTTCGGATGATAATTGAAGGACTCGATCTGTTCAATTCTATGAATTGTGAAGTATATGAAGAATAACATTAATAAGTGAATAAAAATATCAAACCTTTTTTTGTAGAAGGGTTTTCCAGTTGAAGTCAATTTTTTCATTCAAATCCCATCCGTAGTTCCTTGCATCCTGCAAAATCACAAAATTTAAGCATCAAATTGAAGTGAAGTACACCATATCAAGGTGCTTCATAGACTTGAATAGAAAACTTTCAAGTGAAATTGTTAAGGCTAAAATCAAAAGCAGATTTGTTGCTTTAAATCAGACGATTTACAATTACAATTACAATTACAATTACAATTACAATTTCTCAGTAATATCAATCCACTCTGGGTTATTTAAAACATACACTGACAAACGTAACAAACAAAGACTTTGAATAATACCTGAAGTTCACCACCAAAAGCTGCTCCATAAACCATTATCTTTTTGGGTACACAACCTCGAATAACACATCTGGAAACACATGAAAAAAAAAAAAGGTTAGGACACAAAATCCAAATAAGTTTAGTTAGAGACGTCAAAGTATAAAGTAAACGGTGAGGGATCTGAAAATTTACGTTCCGCCAACTCCTCCAATAACTTCTGAGCTGATTGGATGAAATGGAAGCTCGCAGATTCCGACCTATCACGTTATCAAATTTGGTCAACAATAGATCATGAATACATCACGGGAAAGGCATAGTAGTATAGTACAAGGGGGAAATGGCAGTTGCCACTTGTCTGGTTTAGCTACTAGCAAACAAAGAACTAGTGTGCAATTCTTCTTAGGCTGCGTTGGGTAAGTTTAATGGTTGAACGGATGAAAATAATGAAAATCATGGGAGGCTTATGGGTTTTTTCTTCAACCTCTACTAGATTATGGGAACTTTTTACTCAACTTCAACCCAATGGCAACCGAGCGGATCAAAGCTACTAGCAGTATCATGAAACTCGCAATTTAGGTTTAGCTGATGATTATTCTTGGTAAACAGCATGATAACATATCAGCAACAGCGCAACAGAGAGGACAAAGTGTATCGCAAACGTACGGAAAGAGACTAGGGTTTTTGAAAAAGGATATATGAACCTTAGCGCCGAAGTTGGCGGAGAAGCGAGCAGCACGAACGCCGCCGCTTCCGGCGCCGATGACGAACAGATCAAAATCAAAGTCGGAGTGAGCGTTATCATTCGCCTGATTCTGATTTGTTTCACCGTCGATTAGCATCTTCCTGGACGTCATCTCTTACCGGATACGAAACTCCTATCACCTCATTCATCAATCATCGTAAGAAGATACAAAAACAGTAATAAAATGATGACTTGAGAGAACAGATTTCGGAATCGTAGGGATACCTGCTTTGGATCTGGATAAGAAGGGGATGATTCAAAGTGAAAAACGCAGTGCTTGACGGAGAGAAATAATTCACAAACAAAGAGTTTCCAAATCAATCGGATGTCCGGAAGGAGATCACAAGCAATCGCAAGGCTTAATATGAGACGGAAAGAAAGAACTGGCGGGCGCATATTTATGTCAGACGGGTCAAACAACAAAAAAAAGAAAAGAAAATTGGAATTGGAAATGGAAAGTGTAATTAATATTTAAGACTTATTTGGGTCCATACTTGATGATATTTTGACACTTTTTGTAACCGCCCTCAAGCTTGAACTCAAAAACTTTTGGGTGACTTTGATAAGTCCCTCTTTTTAAAAAAAAAATGGTACAAGATATATCTTTTCTTAATAATTAATTGTTAGGAAAAAAATTTTTTTGATTAGTCTCTATAAATTATACTCCTCTCCTAATAATTAAAAAAAAAAACAATATCTCATTTTGTTAACCAATATCTCAATACTCAAACATGGTACCTAATATAGTAATATTCAAGCATGGTACCGGTAATACTCAATTTTAATATTCGTTATGTTAATACTCAAGTCATATACCCTTTATGCTAATACCCAACGGTAATCCTCATGTTAATACGTAAACCTTATGTCTAATATGTTCATCTCCGAATAATGTTAGAAAAAAGAAAAATAAAGGATAAACCAATATTTCGATCATTTTGTTAACCAATAATTTCGATCATTTTGTTAATACTCAAGTCATACAAATGTTAATACCCAACAATAATACTCATGTTAATACGTAAACCTCATGTCTAATATGTTACCCAATTTTACCTACCCGGTTTTACTTATTCGGTTTTAATTATTCGGTTTTACTTACACAAATTCAGTTACCCAACTTTATCCACTCAAATTCTGTTACGCAATTCAGTTTTTCGATTCCAGTTACTCAATTGAGTTACCCGATTTTAATTAACCTGTTTTAGTTAATTATTTGCTTCCAGTTACCCATTTTCAATTACCCAATTTCGTTATACAGATTCAATTACCCATTATTTCTCCTCCTTTCTTTTTTCACTCTTCATGAGATAATTAACTATCATCTCAATAAATCTATTCCTTTTTTCATAATTATTAAAAATCAAAAGTACTTAGTATGCATAATAAAATTTGAGAGTACACTTAGTCTACATAATAAAAAAAAGGCATTATTATCTCAGTAATTTCAAACTTTTATTAACCAATTTTATTTAAAAATAAATAGTCAAAAATCTAAATTAAACATCATGAAAGATGTATTTATATACTCTTATATTCATTAAAAGTGAAGAATAAACGGTTTGAATATTATCTTTTAATCTCTTCAAAGAAAATTTTATATTGACCAGTTTATCTTTTTTTAATTTTTAGAAATTCTATATTCATAAAAAATAACAGGTTTAAAAAATAATTCAATACATTGGTGTTTAATCTCTCAAAAAATCTCTATTCTTATCTTTTATATATTTTCTAAATAAAAACCTCTCACGTTCATAATTGTATCAATTATTGCTTAAATTATGAAGCATAGAAAATTGAGCATATAAGGACACTTTAAACATAAAACACAAAATATTGAAGAAGACAGTACAAACATTACTATTTATAAATTTGTTAAACAAAAAAAATATAAAAATAGACATATTATGAAAACTTTATAACATTAGTATGATCGAATATAATATTTATCAATTATTGGACAAACTTTAATATAGTTAAACACAACTAACAAAGAAGAAGAATGAGAACACAAAATTTTAAGGTAGGAGACTATATAGTATAATAGTAAATTTAATGTTGTAATAAACAGAAGTTAATGAAAATCTCATGGTCAACATATATTTATTTCTTGTAAATAGATATTTTTACCAAAGAAAATTTGCAAATATGTTTTAACTTGTATAAAAATCAGAATATGCTTACGACTAACGAATAATGAGTTGGCATTAGCTTCAAAGTTCAACCGAACCAGCAAAAGGTTGCAAAGACTATTGTAGAATAATATATGGTGACGTAAGCACTGGCGCTGCTGCTCGTCTCTCTGGTTCATACTTGTCAGTCGCCCTCAAAATGTTAGTAAACAAAGGAAAAGGATTTGCATGGTGTACATAAGGACACGTATTTGCTTTGATTCGTTGGAAAGCGGTCACTTTTCCATTATACCACTGGGGATCGCCTAATTGACAAAGATATTTAGTATTCGTTTATTTAATTGTTAGAGCACCAACAGGTTTTTAACTTGACTTTTTTTTTAAAAATTTATTTTTTTTTCCAAACATATATCTCAAAAAATAACATATTGTTATTTTTCAATAAAAACATTTTTATTTTTCATAACAGTAATTTTTCAATTGGATTTTTAAAACTTTGTACTTACTTTTATAATATAATTAAAAAATAATGAAACCTTAATATTTTAAACCTTTTTACTAAAGCAAATCACATGGTTGCGGATATGACGCGTTGTGAAAGCAGTAATTTGAAATGGAAGTCCCACACTTACCGTCAATAAATCTTTTGTTTTTAAATCCATTGATTTTTTTTGAAACGTTTTTTTGACAATTTTGTTAAATAACTTTTTTGTTTAGTGAAAAAAAATTGAGTAATCGTGCCTTAAAATTTTATTTTTTGGACGATTATACAAGTAACTAGTGTAGTTCCCGTGCCTTGGCACGGGGATAATTTAAATTTTATAATTTTTTAAAATAAATTAGGTAACATAGTGGTTTTAATTAACCAACCAAAAATTAATTTAAAACTTATAAGAGCATCTTCATCCCAGAACTTCTGGGTTTCTTTAACAATTAAAAATAAAAATAAATGTCAGATTAGGAGAAAAAATCGATGCAATTAGTGAAGAGAAGTTTCTTTGCAGAGATACTCATCCTGACAGGTTCCTGGCCACTTCACACAAATCAAGGAAAATTTTAATTTATTTTTTTTGTTTTACCCAAATGTAGAGATGTGATAGTTTGTTGGTTATAATTTTAACGTTAAAAAAATTTTGATGAATTCTGGGATGGCAAAGAGAGATTCTTCAATCATTTTGTGAATAAAAAAAAACTCAGATAAGAAATTTTTGAGAATTTCTGGAATAAAGATGCTCTAACTAAATTAATTATAATTTTAGATAAACAATGAAAATAGACTAATTTAGACACTATTACATATCTTAGTTAATATTAGTAGAATATTTTATAAAGTTGATAAAAGTGAAATAAAAAAATTTTAAAATATAAAATATAAATAAATTTCAAAATTAAAATATAATGTTAAAGTAGAGAACATTTAAAAAGTTCAATTACAAAATTATCTTAGGTAGTTTTAAGTAATATCTATAAAAAAATGTAATAATTATATTATAAAAATTTATGCATTTTTAAGTTAGTGATTATTTCCTAATTAATATAAGAACTATATATTTATATGTTAAAGTTAGAATAATAAATTATCTAATCATTTTATAATTAAAAGTGAGAATTTTTTTTTAAAAAATAATGAAAAGGATATCTTACTAATATGTTGACAATTTTGGTAAAACTATAAATGAAAATAATATATCTATTGTCTATATTAATGATTTTTTTATTGATTTGTTAATTACTATAATTATAAAACTAAGATGCGCAAGATAATGACACGTGGTGTGAAGTTTATAAGATTACGACACGTGACACAAAGTGTTTCTTCTTTAATACATGTACTACTGTAATTCTCGTGCCAAGACATGAGTATAGTTTTGAATTATAATGGATATGTAATTTTTGTTAAATTTATAAAAAAATTTTTAAAATAATGGTTTTAATTAATTAACTCAAAAAATACTTAAAACTTATTATTAAATTAGTTATATTTTTAGAAAATTAATAAAAATAAGCTAATTTAGATAATATTACATATCTTAGAATACTATTTATAAAGATGATAAAGGTAAAATAATTATTTTAAAAAAGAATAAAAATAAATCTCAAAAATTAAAATTGTTAAAATAGAGAACATTTAAGAAGTTGAATTACAAAATTATCTCAGGTAGTTTTAAATAATATCCTTAAAAATAAAGAAGATTGTGGTAAGATTAAAAATGGAAAAAATATATATAGTTGTCTATATTAATGATTTTTTATTTATTACTTAATTACCATAATTATATAACTTAAATGGACGAGAAAATGACATGTGGCGTGAAGTTGATAAGAAGATGACACGTGGGATAAAACGCTTCTGCTTTAATAATGGTTTTAATTAATTAACTCAAAAAATACTTAAAACTTATTATTAAATCAGTTATATTTTTAGAAAATTAATAAAAATAGGCTAATTTAAATAATATTACATATCTTAGCATACTATTTATAAAGATGATAGAGGTAAAATAAAATATTTTAAAAAAGAATAAAAATAAATCTCAAAAATTAAAATTAAAATGTTAAAATAGAGAAAATTTAAGAAGTTGAATTACAAAATTATCTTAGGTAGTTTTAAATAATATCCTTAAAAATAAAGAAGATAAATAATAATAAGAATATCTTAAGAATATATTGAAGATTGTGGTAAGACTAAAAGTGAAAACACTATATATAATTGTCTATATTAATAATTTTTTTATTTATTACTTAATTAACATAATTATAAAACTAAAATGGATGAGAAAATGACATGTGGCGTGAAGTTGATAAAAAGATGACACGTGGGACAAAACGCTTCTGCTTTAATATATGTATATAGATATATTATTTTGGCAAGGGATTTTTTCCCCTAAATTCAAGGGATTTTTTTGATACTTTTTGGGATACCTTTTGCAGACTAAAGATTCAATTGGATTGATACTTGATTGCAAATTGCAGTTTTAAACTGCCTTTTTGATTAATCGTGTTCCTAGTTCAGATCATAATTGATTGATGTGAAAAGAGGAGTTGACTTTGTTGGATCTACTGAAATTGTATGTAAAGCAAACCTCTATTTGCAACTACAAGCTCCGATTTGGTGGATCTGTTGATTGTTGCTGATAAATTTGAAGTTACTTCTTGTACGAAATACTGTATTCAGTTGTTATTGAAGAAAATAGATTGTTCGAACATTTGAATTGAAAATTCAATTCAATTATTGAAATACCAACATATATGTGGGTAGTTTTACAATTCAATTATGAATTTGAGGATTTTTTTTTAATACATAACCCGCAGTTTGAAACTGCGGGTTATGTATTAAAAAAAATTGAAAATCACAGTTTTAAACTGCGGGTTATTCACATAAACCCGCAGTTTCAAACGACGGGTCTACTCCAACCCGAAAAGTCATCCTATTCTCGTAAAATCTTTTTATCCGTGCCTAATCTCAGAAATTAATTTAATTTTCATATTATTTAGGAAAAAATATAATTATTATTCATATCAAATTAATATATATATATATATATATATATAATGTGGGATCATTAACCTTCAATTATCTATTTGTATAATTGAAACAAAATATTAATTTTATTTTGTTTATTAAATCAAATAATTAGTTTTTCTAAAATATATATTAAGTAATATGCCTCTCAAGTTTTAGTTTTCGTTAAATAACTGAGGTCCATAAATGTGGAGTCCAAATATTATACAAATAATACTTTTTTGGCCTTTTCTTAAACAATTTTTTGTTTAGTAAAATCAAATAGCTTCCCTAAAACATATATTAAGTAATCGTGCCCATGAAATTTTATTTTTGAGACAATTTTTTCTTTTTTTAAATATTTTCAGAAATTTTGTTATCCCACGTCGATTAGCTATTAAAGTTGATGGTTTTAGAATTGGTATAAATAGAGAGTCTAAAAATTATACAAATAATATAGTTTTGGCATTTTCGTTAAACGATTCTTTTGTTAAACAAATTTTTGTTTAGTAAAATATTTGTAGGGATTTTGAAATCACACATCGATTAGCTATAATACCCGAAATTTTAATTACGAGTATTCCCGAGCAAAACGGACTTCGTGGACTTAACCTTGTTGCACGACAATTTCAATCAAGTTTTAACGTATGATTTTATCCGTTTATGCGAGAATTTCAAGTGTATAAATACAAGTTTATCTTCCTCAAGATAAATTGCCGGACCCATTTAGGTAGGCCTGCCGGGCCATCTAAGCATGCCGAACACCATGGATGATAGCCGGCTTGCCTTCCTCTCCTTGCCGGCAGGGCCCAATAAAAGAATCTCGCACCAAATGGGTATCACGTGACTGTGTAACAGATTTGATACCCTCTCATAACCCATATCTCTCTCTCCTACCTTCATACCCCATTCTATAACACCCCAAATTCTAGGAGCTCGGAGCATTACGGGCTAGGACCTCACAATGGGTCTCAACCCTCAAAGTAACAACAATAACATCAGATCTTGCAACAAGGCACAAAAAAATAAAACCAAAATAGATAAAATATCAAAAGGTATAACAAAAGAAAAACAAAAGACTCTCAACCGATTTCAACAACAAATTGAAAAGACAACAACTGAAATAATAAACCCCGATCCCGTCCTATAATGCACGGGAATCCCGGTTAACCACTCCGTCCGTATCACTCAACAACATCTCTAACCTGCAGGACATCTACAATGACTATATAACCGTTAGCTAACATTCTAGATATCAAAAAGATATCAAAGGCACAAACACATATAAAACATTAACATTTAGCATGCTCCCACACAACCAGTTATTATCTTTATAATAATTATTCATTACTAATTCAACTTCTTTTGTCACACGAGAATCTCCTGAAACTTGCCGTCGTTTCCGTTACCGACAAGAATAGATCAAATGCCTACTATCAGTTATCTGTGGGCCTGGTCGCAAGAGCACCTCCCAGTTTCCCAATTTTAAATTGGACAAGTGGTCACTGCCCGGTTATAATACACTTGGGCCAATTATGGTATAAGGTCGTCCTAGTCCGGTTTTCCGTTACAACGATAAAGCAACAAACACCACCAATACGGTCAACTAATACACGAAATGCAGCTTAGTAAGTCCAAGGGACTTACCTGAGTCAAAGGTATCTCAAGAATAAGCTAACTGCTCATCTTCCCATAGGAAAAGATATATGCCTGCTCAGACAAGGCATCACGAATCAAGAACTACTCGAATGTTAGAAGTCTGTATACTTCTAGTCTCAATGATCTCTAAAAGATCTCCAACATGCTAGGAAGAACGATTCCTAGTTGAAGAACCGAATAGGTGAATAATAAGGATATAAATACTTTAGAAGAGGAGTTGAATAGAGTATGAGAACTTTTCGCAATATCTTGTATCAAGGCTTTGAAAGTGATTTCAAGGCCTTGAAGTCGATATGTGCGCTTAGTGACAAAACTGGATCTTAAGGCTTTGAAAGGGATTTCAAGGCCATGACATCAAAACCTGCAGAATACGGTTATTCACAATTTAAGCGATAGAAATCGCGGAATAGAAAAGATCGACATGACGATATGTTTACGAAGTTTGGCCCTAACAACCTATTCTCCGCCTAGGGTTTCCGACCATAGGATTCTAACTATCTATTATCTACTTTTTGTGATTCTTAGATACAACCTAGAATAGATACCCTTCTTCTCTCAATGTAACATCAATGCTACGATCTAATCAACTATATTCTAGCAATAATAGGCTAGTTACTTCGCAGAGTAACACACTCGATTATAACTCTCTCTAGATATGCCAATGAAGCTCTAGTGTTTATCTCACTCTAAGGATGTAAGCGTTTGTAACTAAAGAGGAAGCTAAACTTTTGGAATGAAGATATTTGATCGCTTGAAGACTTGGTTTCTTATCTATGTAAGCTCGTTGTTTTCTTCTTCAATCTCCATCTTCATTTATACTATTCTATGGAGATCTTTCTAGCCTTTGTAAGATAGCCATTGTAACGTTCTTCTTTCTCCATGGAATACGTTGCTCGGTTGAGGTGAAGTAGTTGTTGTAAGATCTTTTATCTTTTAAATCTTCTCTCTTCTACTTCTTCTCTTTGATGCTTGTTGAGAATCTTCGTCATCGTGATCTTCTCTATGGAATGCCGTTAAATATCTTTGTTGTTTGAAGATCTTTACAGCCGTTGAAGATCTTCTCTTAAGATATGGGATCTTCTTACTTGGAATCCGTTGGAGATCTTCACTCTAGATGGCCGAGATCTTCTTGTTGTAGATGTGCCAAGATCTTCTCCTTGAGAAACCGTTTGAAGATCTTCTTATCTTGATTTGTCGAGATCTTCTCTTATCTTCTTGTTATGCCGAGATCTTCGAATCTTCTCAAATCTTCTAAATCCTTTAGTTGAGATCTTCTTGTTTGGTTGTTGAGATAAGCGTATCTTGTAGTGAAGCCCTTAGCCGAATCTTTCCTTTGTAATGCTTTTCAAGGCCTGAGTTCTTCCTTTGAAATTCTTTCAAGGCCTCCACACATTGAACAAACAAACAAAAACACATGCAATCTAGAAATATAATCGATATTTGTTAGTTTATAAAACCGCATATAAATGTTAAGTCTTCCATCATTTTCATAAAACAATTCATAATCAAGGTGGAGTTATCACTATAGTCTCAAGGTTCTCAAGGAACAACATCAACAACACAAGCTCAAGGAAAGGGAAAAGGAAGCAAGGACGGAAGCAACTCACCAAGGACGGAAGTTACTATAGGGAAAACCGCTGGCACGGGTGAACAAGGGCGTGGGGGAGGCAACTAGGTATGGTCGCGGGGGCGGAAACTAGGTATGGCCGCGGGGACGGCAACTAGGTATGGCCGCGGGGGCGGGAAAGGTGACAGAGGAGATGTCGGGACCTCCTTTTGACAGAAGCAACGCCAAGATGACCAAGGCTTTCTCTCCAATCTTCACACGACAATACTCAACTAACGGAGCCTGGTAACACATGCACAACAACCAATGAAGGCCAAGCGAGAATCAAGACTCGATCTTGATTCATGTTAAGAGGAAGAAGAAGAAAAGAAAAAGAATGAAAAGAAGAAACATGCAACAGGGGATTCAGAAACAGAAGAGGAACGAAGGGACGAAGAACTTACAAGATTCTACAGGAGTTCGCACGGAAAGGCCACAACTTTGACTCGAGGTTGAAGAAGAACGTAAGCAAGAAAGAGAAATCGAAAGAGAAGGCAGGAATATAAAGGGAATGGTTGGGGAAGAAAGGAAGGTCAAGAATTAGGGTTATAAGATATAGGAAAGATGGCCGAAAAGATAGAAGATCGGATATTCTAAGAAAGAAAAGAAGATAAAAATGGTTAAAAACAGATCGTATGCGATCTGGGGACAGCCGCACTCGCGGCGGAAGCGGTTGGCCGCGACCGCGACTCAACGTCACCACGGTGGCGGTGAACCTGAAAAAGTTGGATGTTACATCAGATCCCCCGAAAAAAGAATTTTTGTCCCGAAACTTGGAGCAAACCACACATGAACAACACAACGATGTAGCAGAACCACTAATCACAACACATACTCCCTCGCGGGGCACATAACTCAAGACATCACACATATGCACATGAAACTCAACAAGAAAGAAACGGAAACTCACTCGTCTATGTTATAGGTACGTCCAACTCAACATAGAACTCTGGGTAGTTCCTCCGGATACTATCCTTTGTCTCCCAAGTAGCCTCATCAATTCCTCGCATCGACCATTGTACCCTCATTATCGGTATGTCTTTCGATCGCAAGTGTCTAGTACTACGCTCTAGTACAACTAACGGGTGCTCTATGAACGTATGGTCCGGCTCGACCACTAAATCATCATGGCTAACAATGTGTCTCGGGTCTGGTACGTACTCTTGTAACTGAGACACATGGAAGACCGGGTGAACACCCTCTAGTCTCGGTGGCAAAGCAAGTCTGTATGATGCCTCTCCAACTCGCTCAAGGACCTCAAAGGGTCCAACACATCTAGGGCTAAACTTCCCCTTGACGCCGAAACGTCTAACACCTCGTGTCGGGGATACTCTTGTAACATCCGGAAATTTAATTTCCATTTTATTTCGAGACAAACTGGAACTCGACCGGTTTGGACTTTCCGTCATTTTTTTGTCATTTTATGTGACACTAAGTTCTTCGATATTTCTACTATTTTATGTGAGGACTCTACTTACATAAAGTACATAAATCCGATCTAGCTGTTCTGAAACCATTGTTAGAATTTTATCGAATATGAGAAACCAAGTTCCTGCCCATGAACCATACCATCTGGGCCCGCCATGACATACCAGTTGGGCTCGTCAGAGACAGGCCAGCCGAGCCCATTAGGGTTAGAGGCTTGTTTTGGCAGCCTTCCTACATTCCTCCTCCTTGCCCTTACGTGAAACCAACCACGTCTCTCTTCTCCTCACACCTCACCCTAACCATCGCTGCCCTTCTCGCCTCCTCCACGCCAAGCCGACACCGACGACAACCACCTCCCCTTCCTTCCCGTGAGAAACGGCGGCGGCGTTCCTCTAGTGATCCAGCAGCGACGGCACAAAGCCACACCATCTTGACAAGACGACGAGGATCTCTCCAATTTACATAAGTTGATGGCGAAGACCTTCCTAGCGCGAGCCCATTTGATAGAGACTGAAGCCGTGCCGTTGCCGATCGACATCGTCGGGTACTCCGCAGACAACTGGACTTCTCTTGAGCCGGCTGCTTTGTCTTTCCTGAGTTCGGACGATGACCGGCGTTATTGGCCTACACTACGGTTTTACGGTGAACTTCTTAACCTGTAAGTTTTCTTCACGTCCTTGGCTGAGAGTTTAGATGGTCCGATGGGTTGTGTAGTACGGTAGCAGCTCGATGGTTGGGCGTTGGGCTGAGTTGAGATGTCAACAGTGGATGGTAGAGAGTTGATAGTATGGACGAGAGGTGGTGTACGTAGTTGACTACTTCTTGTTGTTCCAAGTTTATGAAATATATATGATTTAAGCTTGGTTATGGCGAGTCTCGGTTTAGGGAGCAGATGTATTTGGTTTAGGATGGTTAAGCATGGCACATGGAATGATGGTTTTAGGCGAGGATCATTATAAGGATAAGTTAGTGATGATGTGAGTGTTTGAGGTTAAATCATTTAGTGACTTATCTCCTGTTTAATGTAAACTATATATGTATGAGTTGGGTTTATTAGTAGAGCAAGTGTATATATATATATATGAGGAAGAACAAGTTGTTAGGTTTATTAGAAGTGTGTTGAGTTAGACTAGTTAGGACTTGGTTTAGTTTGGTGGAAAGTCTAAAAGTGGACGAAGGCCCTTTTAACCCCTATTATAGTCTTTTCATCTTAGCAGTAGACGTGGTGTCTTTGTTTTAGTAGGAATCTAAGAGTTTTTTTTAGCATCGGAGTTCCCGGACCCAGGGGGCAAGATGGCCTTTGCATACTTTTAAAACGATTCGCGTTAACTTAGGAGTTGGAAACTTCTAAGGCGTCAGAATTTGTATTGATCCTTTGTTCCTTTCATAATCAGGCGTTTGGGACCCGACTCTTGTAGAATCGAGTATCAACATTAACGAGATTCGTGACTCGGTTCTGGTAAGTCCACTGACTTACTTAGCTGACTTCTTTGTATTAGTATGTTGTGTATTGGTGGTGTGTGTTAGTTATGTTAAACCAATGAAACCGGAATAGGCCGACCTATATATTATATAATTGGCCCCCAAGTGTATGATAACGGGCGGTGACATCACTGCCTAACTCTTGCGAGAGCTAGGAGGTTCTCTGCGACTAGCCCAAACAGGTAGACGGTCGGATGCATCAATAACATTCCTTGCTGGTAAACGGGGACAGAGGCGGGTTTCGGGGAGATTCTCGTGTCACAAACCGAAAGTTGAATTAGTAAGGAATAACGTAAATAAAGATAATAAATGGACTTGAGTGTTTGCATGTTGTGTGTGTTTGTCTTTATTATGTGTTTATGTGCCTTTACCTTTATTTTAATGCTTAGAATATTAGCTAACGGTTTTATACCACTTGTTAGATGCCTTGCAGGTTAAGACGGTTGTAGAGAGATTCGGAAGGAATTGTCAGCCGGGTCCACGTACTCATTTAGATGGGGACGGGGGTGTCTTCAGTTTCTTCATATGCGTCGTTTCAGTATCTTTGTCTTGTAAGGTTGATACATATCATTCCTGTATATATTGTTTTACGTTTTTAAATGATTTAAATATGTTTGTGCCTTGTTGTAAGATCCTAATAAAGTTGTTGTCAAACTAAGGTCGGGACACATTGTGAGGTCCTAACCAATAGCTCCCCGAAATCTAAGAATTTGTGGTGTCACAACTCTCAACCATACCTGAGCTCCAACTCTAAACCCCAGAGGTCTACGCCTCTTGTCAGCGTAAGACTTCTGACGACTTTGTGCTGCCAGTATCCGCTCTCGAATCATCGCTACTCAAGCCATATCATCCTATACCTGCTCGGGTGCTATACCGCTAGCATTTCTTGACTCATCCCAACATAGCAGGGTGATAGCGTGTATTATAGTCTATATTTTGGGATTGGTTTAGTCGTTTTATCTTCATAAATCTGCATGTATAGATTTATATTCTTTGATTATTATGTTGTTTTGTCTACCTTTGCGGGAATCGAGCTCTACACCTAGTTTCGTTGCGATTGTAGGCAAGATGGCACGTTTCGGAACGAAATGGAGCTAAGAAAGCTAAGGAGTCATCGAAGCTACATTTTGGAGCATTGAGAAGTCACAAGAAGAGCTCATGAAACATGAAAATGATTTAGAAGATTGATTTTGGACCAGATTAGAGAGTTTCACACTCACCTGAGACTCACCTCGGTTGGCTACGGTACCACCTCGAACGAGGTGATCTTTAGGTGCGTCTGGACTGAGGCAAAGTGATGACGGGACACGAGATCTTTATCTTTGGCTGAGACCTTCTATTTTTGGAAAGTAAATATCACATATTTTAGGATGGATTTTTGGAAGGAAGCAGACCCTTTTTGACTGATATATTTTGGAAGCAAGGAAGATTGCAAGATATTTTAGAGAATGAAATTATCTTTTCAAGATATCTTGTCTTAGGAAGGTAATTCTCCTATATATAGAGGCTGATTTTCTGGAATTCAGCTATCTTCGGATCACCAAATTTCTAAGTCGGAAGTTGAAGGAATTTTTGAAGGTTGAAGATCAAGGAAGAAATGAACCTAGTTTTGAAGGAAGTTTGAAGGAAGTTGTATGATTTACTTAGTTTGGTTTGATTGTCGTCTTTTCTAATTGTGATGTAGGAACGCTGATTGTTTGTTTGATTGATTCAGTTATTGAGACCTTTGTGTTAAGGTTTTCTTGCTTGAATATTGATTCCTTTCTTATATATTTGATTATTGTTATCATGAAGATTGATGGTTAAGTTCTTTATGCTATTCTAGGGTGATTGGCTGAAGGTTGTGGGAAAGACGATGAAAGAATGAGCCTTTATCCCAGTGGATCCTGAAATCTCGAGCCTTTACCTTAACCGACGAACACCTCGGTCAGTCGTGGAACATCTCGATCGAGATGATACATAAACTGGGCGAGGCGAGCCCTTTCCTGATCATTATCTGAGTTGAGGTTTCAGTTTGCAAATCCTATCCTTGTAATACCTTTCCTGGTTCAACACAAGCCTAAGATGAGACTTACCCGGTGATTCCTTTGCTTGTATACCCAAGATCATGAGTGTTAGGTAATAAAGGTTTATCCTTTATTGGGGTTTGAGTGTGCCTTCATGCCATCTTTGAGAGTTAGCCTAAGACTTACCCGGTAAAGATTGATTCTATTCCCTTGGGTGGTGTGTTGGTTCGAGATTATAGTTTCTTTCCTTAGTACCTTGAGACTTACCCGGTGAGAGGATCTTTTGTTTGGGATAGTGAGTAGTGAGACTTACCCGGTGATCGATTCCCACCTTAGAAACACTTTCCCTTTGCAAACCTCACCTTTGTCCACGTTATCCTTTCAGATCTTGAGACGGAACCACAATTGGATGCTTTAATCTCTAGAATCCGCATTCCCTTTACCTAGTTATTACATCATCTTTGATAGATTTGCTTTTTTGCGTGTTTGTTATTGACAACCTGAATTACCGATCTTTGTTTCACCATAGTCCTTGGAATTTTTGCTTTTATTACAATCGATCCGTACACTGCGGGTTCGCTATTTGCAATTATTCTTGGTATAAATATTAAAGCTTGCACACACCTTTTGGAGCAAACAAGTTTTTGGCGCCGTTGCCGGGGACTTGGTCAAGACCAAGTTCAGTTTCGGTTGTCTTTCGGGGCTATTCCCCTTGTTGTTATTGACCACTTTACTTGAGTGATTTCGCAGGATATTTCCTTAGGTTTATGCGAAGAACTCGTGCTGGAAAGGAAATCGTTCCTTACGATCCCGAACTAGAAAAGACCTACAAAAGAAGATTGAAAGAAGCTAAGATGGCCGATCAAGATAATCGCGATCTTGAAGCCAAATTGAAGGAGGCATTGAAACAACTACGCCTTAGTAAAGAAGAATTGCAGCGAGAGAGAGACGAGACTCGCGCAAGAACTGAAGGAATTGAAGCTGATATGGCCGCTCTAAGGGCTCAGTTTTTACCTCGACCGATCCCTGTGGCTCGACCAAGGCAAGACCCAGTCCCAGTCGCACCGGCCGAGATACACCCATCACCTCGGATGCCTGTCCGAGATGTTCTTTTTGCTGGAGTTCCACGAACCCTAGGACAGAGGATGAACCCCAACCAGCAAGTCAGGCGCCCAGGAGTCAACCTAGGAGATCCAACTGAGCATGATTATGAACTTCGACCTCAAGTTCTAACCATGATTCGACAATGTCAATTTGGAGGTTTGGAGAGAGAATCTCCGCATCAGCATTTGCAAAACTATGAGATTCTGATGGAGACTTTAAGACCATCAAGAGTGGAGAACAACAATTACAAGTTGAGGCCTTTCTACTTCTCTTTGAAAGACAAGGCGCTTGCTTGGTATCAATCTCTTCCGGCTGGAAAAATCAACACTTGGGAAGAGATGACGACGAAGTTTCTTACTAAGTTCTTTCCCCATCAAAGACCGCTGAATTGAGGGGCAAGATCAATGCTTTTATTATGAAGAACTAGGAAAGTTTGTCGAAGTCATGAGAGAGATTCAAGGACCTTTTGTTGGATTTCCCACATCATGGAATTTCAAAGATCGAGTTGCTGGAGATATACATCAAGGGTTTGGATGGAGACACTCAACTCAAGCTCCAATTACTTTCCGCCGGCACTTTCATGGATATGCCGATAGATGAAGCTTGGGATTTTATTGAAAAACAAGCTTTACACATGGAGAAATACTCCCATCAAAAGGTTGAAGATGGAGCAAGGAGAGTTATCTTTCAAGACACAACATCAAATGGAGCTCAACTCACCTCGCTTAGCAATGAAGTAAAGGCATTGAAGGAGCTTTTAGTAGCTCAAACGAAGAAGGAGCAAGATGGTGGATACCAAGGAAGAAACAACTATCAAGGGCCATGGAACAACAACTACAACAACATCAACAATAGAAACTCCAACAACAACAATTGGAGATCAAATCAACAAAATTCCGGTAACCCTTATTCTCATGCTGAAAATGCTCTTAACGCTCCCTCTTCTTCTACTCCATTGAGAAGCCAGGAGCCTATATCAAACTCGTCCCATCCGCCCAAGAAACCGGACGCTGTGCTGAAGGCAATATTGATCAAGCTCAATGCTATAGAAACATCAATGAATTCATTTTTGAAGGCAGAAAAAGCCTTAGAACAATAATTTTTCAACAAGGCGAATGAAGCACCAAGAGATCTTGGGAAGCTCCCAGCATGGACAGAGAGTAACCCAAAAGGACAGATCACGGCTATTACAGCACGTAGTGGATTGAAAACTGCATATCTAGTACCTCGGTTGGACCACGATCAGACGAGGAACACCTCGGTCGAGGTGCCAACCGAGATGGAGCCTCAGAAAGCGAAAGAAAAATCTGAAGTTTATGTTCCACCTCCTGCTTATAAACCACCACTCCCGTTCCCTCAGTCAAGGGCGCAGGCACATCTAGACAAGCACTTTGGTAAGTTTCTTGACCTTATGAGTAAGCTACATATTAACATCCCTTTCATTGATGTCATTCTAGGGATGCCCGTATATGGGAAGTTTCTGAAAGAGATCTTATCAAGGAAGAGGAAACTGGAAGACTTTGGTGAAGTAAGGATGACATCTAGATCTTCAGAGCTCATTCAAATCATGAAGGAGAAGATGCAACCTAAGTTGAGAGATCCCGGTTTGTTTTGCATTCCCATCCAAGTTGGGGATGTGACTTAGGACGCACTATGTGATCTAGGAGCCAGCGTGAGCATCATTCCGCTGGAGCTATGTGAGAAAGTCGGACTTGGAGAGCCCAAGCCCGTGAAGATGACGTTATACATGGCGGATCACTCCATTACCCTTCCCGTTGATATCTTGGAGGACATTCCCATCAAGTTAGGTAATTTCTACATACCTATAGACTTTGTTGTGCTTGAAATTCCCGCAAATTATCCCATTCCTATCATTCTCGGGAGACCATTTCTAGCAACATCGGGCTACAAAGTCAATTGTAAGAACGCCAAGTTGAAGTTCAACATTGGTGGCGATCATGTGGAGTTTGCATTACTGGCTGCAATGAAGGGAGAGCCGCTAGAGGATGACATCTTCAACATCTATGATGAAGAAGATTCTCGAGAATTGGTGAGCTCTATCCTTATTAAATATCCTCTTGAAAAAGTTCTAAGCTTTAGTTTGATGGAGGAATGTATAGATGTCTTTTGTGATGCAGATGTGCGAAGCTTGGAAACATTGGAAGCAGATCCAGGAGCTAGACTTGATACACTGATTCAGGAGAAGAAAAGCATATTAGGTTTCGGTCCCATTTCCAGTACCTCGACCAAGACACTTTCTAGAGCAAGCGAGGTGCTCTTATCTGAAGAACACCTCGGTCACCCACCTCGGAACACGACCGAGATAGCAAGCGAGATGAAGTCAACTGAGACTTACGTCAGTCCATCATTTTGATCTAAATCATCTTCACTGGAGAGAGAAGGAACAGATCCACCTCAGAAAGCACCCCCAGTTTTGGAGCATAAACCACTCCCAACTCACTTGAGGTATGCTTTCCTTGGTCCGGATTCTACCTATCCCGTTATTGTTAATGCTTCTCTTTCTGAAAATGAATTGTCTAAACTGATGCATGTGCTGAGGAAACATAGAAAGGCTTTGGGTTATACCATTGATGATCTTGTTGATATTAAGCCTTCTTTGTATATGCATAAGATACTAATGGAAGACGATCATAAGACTTCACGGGAACCTCAAAGATAGTTAAATCCGATCATGAAAGAGGTTGTGAAGAAGGAGATTCTTAAGTTGTTGGATGCAGATATCATATTTCCCATATCGGATAGCAAGTGAGTGAGTCCAGTACATGTAGTTTCCAAGAAAGGAGGGATGACTGTTGTGACAAACAAGAACAACAAGTTGATTCCTACTAGGACCGTTACGGGCTGGAGGATGTGCATTGACTATAGGAAGCTGAACGTGGCCACTTGAAAGGATCACTTCCCTCTTCCTTTCATCGATCAAATGCTCGAATGGTTAGCTCAACACTCCCATTTTTTCAATTTAGATGGTTATAGTGGCTTCTTTCAAATTTCTATCCATCCGGATGATCAAGAGAAGACCACTTTCACTTGTCCATGGGGGACATTCGCTTATCGGAGGATGCCATTCGGATTGTGTAACGCACTTGCTACTTTCTAGCGTTGTATGATGGATATCTTTTCCGAGTATATTGAGGCGATCATGGAGGTATTCATGGATGACTTTTCGGTTTATGGATCCTCTTTTGATAACTGTTTGGCTAACCTTTCTCTAGTGCTACAGCGTTGTGAAATCACTAATCTTGTTTTGAATTGGGAGAAGTGTCACTTTATGGTTAGCGAAGGAATTGTTCTAGGACACCCTGTTTCCAACCGAGGTATTAAGGTCGATCGAGCTAAGATCGAGACTATTGATAAACTTCCTCCCCCTTGTTCTGTTAAGGGTGTGCGAAGTTTTCTCGGGCATGCAGGTTTCTACAGGAGGTTCATCAAGGATTTCTCTAAAACCTCTAAACCGCTCACTAATCTTTTGAATAAGGATGTTGTTTTTGAGGTTTCGCAGGAATGACTTGACGCTTTTTACAGGATAAAGGAAGCGTTGACTACCGCCCCCATCATTCAACCTCCCGATTGGACCTTGCCCTTTGAGATTATGTGTAATGCTAGTGATGTGGCCGTAGGAGCGGTACTTGCACAAAATACGGATGGCCGGACCAATGTCATTTACTATGCTAGCAAGACGCTAAATGAAGCTCAACTGAACTACGCCACCACCGAAAAGGAGCTTTTGGCAGTTACTTATGCTTTTGAGAAGTTTCACTCTTACTTAGTGGGAGCGAAGGTTATTGTTTACACTGACCATGCAGCTATTCATTATTTCCTAGCTAAGAAAGATGCAAAATCGCGCCTTATTCGCTGGATTCTCTTGCTTCAAGAGTTTGACCTAGAGATTCGGGATAAGAAGGGATCCGAGAATTTCGTGGCGGATCACCTCAGCCGGCTACCACCCATTTCGCTTGAGAAGGATGACCTACCCATTGATGACTCGTTTCCCGATGAGCACTTGCATTTATTGGAACATTGGATAGAATCCTTTGTTTCACTCCATGATGAAGATGAAGTAAGGGGTGAGGACAACTTACACACTATTTGAGGATGATGTACGGTCCAACTAGCGACCTTAAAACAAGCGCTTCTTGGGAGGCAACCCAAGGTATTGTTTTCTTTTCCCTTTTCTAGTTTAGTTTAGATAATTTGCTTCGTGTTTTTGCGTCCTCCTAGACATGAATCAGGTACTCTCTAAGGAATTACAACTCAGGAGCTACATGGAAGGACACAAGTTTGAGAAATTGAGAAGACGGAGCTTGACTGAGATACATCTCGGGTGATGTCACATGACCTCGACCGAGATGTTCTTCGTCAACCGAGGTGACTAGGTCTCACATCCATTCTGACACCTCGGTCCGCTCAAGAACATCTCGACCGAGGTGAAATCAAATTCAACGAGGGGTATAAAAGGCACGACAGTTTCTCACTCTTCCACTTTTTCCCTCTCTACCCTCACCTCGACCGCAACGGCACTCCACCCTCAAATTCACAGTTTTTGCTCGTTTTCCATGGTTCTTGGCTCCAAATCAGCAGAGGAAGTACGAGAATCAGTTTCCAAGCAACGAACAACATAAAAAACGCATCAAATCTGCAGAATTTGGGGTATTTTGGAATAAACCCTAACTCTTTCTGTTTTCTCAATTCTGGATAGATCTGGCTCTGGTTGTCATAGATTGTTGCTGAAAAGGATATAAGTACCCCATAGGAAGCTTTTGGTAGTGTTTTTGGGGGAAAACTCTTACAGATTCAGAAAGTGAGTTCGAACAACAATTTGCCTCGGTCTAGTCGACTGTGTCTCGGCCGAGGTGTTCTAGGCGACCGAGGTGTTCATCCAGAATGAGTAGCCCAAGTAGATCAGATCGTCAATTGGCCTTGAGAGATAGGCCTAGCAGTTCACACCATTCTTCCCCTTCATCAGCTTCTCAGTTTTGTATCCCAGTAATCCACGAGCGACACCAGCGGGACTATGACAGGATTTGCGAGCGCCCCATCATTGCCCCGTGATTCCTTCATGTTGATGCCTTCGAGTGCCTCCATGTGGTGGAGGACTTGAGGAAGATGATATCGATGGTTGGCTTGGAGGAGTTCATGGCCATTAGAGCACCGGCTTATTTGGAGCCGACGATAGAGTTTGTTAGTTTGGTGACTTATGTGCCGGAGCATCACGGGATCAAGTATCGGCTGTTGAACAGGAACTACGCAGTTCCTATGGATCAGTTTTGGGAGATTTTCGGCTTCCCTACACCTACAGTTTCTGATTTCCCTCACCGAGAGGTAGCTCGGAGTTTCTGGGGCGAGATTGCCCACATTTCAGATTATAGAGACAGATGGCAGCCAGGAGATTCCCGGGAGCATATCATTTTCCACCTTGCTTTCCCCTTGGCTCACCGGATCTTTAGTGAGACACTTTTGGCCCGTACTGAGACGTCCTAGAAGGTCCAACAAGGGGAGCTTTTAAGCTTGTTTTGTATGGTTACAGGAGGCGTTCCAGACTTTGTTGCCATGCTGGCAGATGACTTACACAAGATAAAGGGGAAGTCGAAGGGCGATATCTGTTGTGGTGGGTTGGTGACCCACATCGCCACTTCTATGGGACTTGATCTTTCGGGATGTACACTTATTGCGGCTCCGAAGCCGTTGGGGTTGCAGGAGATGATCACTCGCCGCATTCTTGTCCCTTGTGGTCTTGGCACACCTTACGTTACCATGCCATGGGAGACGAAGTCACCTCAGGGTATTATGTGGTCGTCTTAGTTCTTTGTCCTTGACCGTCAGTTTTGGTATGTTGCCTAGTTCCCTTATATGCAAGATTCTAGAGAGGTAGTTGAGGAGGAGGAGGAGGAGGATGACGAGTACGGAGGTGCAGCCATGGAGACCGGTACTGATACCGGCAGGCCTAGTATTCCCACCGTTGACCTTGATGACGAGGCGACGGAAGATGAGAGAGCAGCACCACCAACACCGCCACCTCAGCGTAGATCCCTCCGCCATAGAGATCCCAAGGCCCACCGACAGATTGATGAGCTTACGGAGCAGATGATAGACTCCTACGCGGCCCTGACAGTTGACATCACCGAGCGCTTTGCTGATGAGCGCAGATACATTGAGGGATGGACGCATCGTATGGAGGAGGGACAACATTATCAACGCCGGATGATGGAGCTGCAGTATCAGCATGTTATGGGTTATCCATTCGATCCTTCCCAGCATCCCTACATTCCACTTCCACCACCGCCAACTGACGAAGACTAGAGCTTCATGGATTTCTTTTATTTATTATGCAGTTCAACTAGGTTCGGTGAGTATTCTATCTTTCAGACTTATATTTGACCCATTGGGACAATGTGTCCCAAGTATGGGGTATTTGGATATATTATGTGACCTACTTGACTTATGTGTATTGTTTGTATGACGCCCTTGGATATTATTGTCTTATTTATGCTCTATGTGCTTATCTGTCATTACATGCATACATACAAGTTTCTGTTTCAAAAAAACGTAAAAAACTGGTTTTAAATTTTTTTTTTATGGCTTGAACGAGACGTTATTGGTCGATCGAGGATGAACACCTCGGATGACGTCAGAACATCTCGTCCGAGATGGGCTTTTACTGAAAGGTTTTCGAAACGTTTTGTGCTTCTTTTCTGGATATGACATCGATGATGATTTTGTTTGCAGATTGGTTTTGAAATTTTTATATGCTCGAAAGGTTTTATGATATGTTTAAGTTGCTAAATGTTTTGTTTGAAATTCTAGCATGTTTAATACTTTACTTTTATCAATTATGTTGGATTTGAAGGGTGACACCACATAATGAGTTCTCTCACATTCTGCCTGGGATGATTAAGGCATTTCATTCTCTTCTTCTTCTTCTTCTCCTTCTTCTTCTTCTTCTCCTTCTTCTTCTTCTTCTTCTTCTTCTTCTTCTTCTTCTTCTTCTTCATGCTTAGCCCCTCATATACATTTTTGCCTCCCTTTACCTATCCGGGAATTTGGATGCAAGTGACGAAAAGCAAGTGAAATGAAGTTGAGATCCTGGCTGAAAGTGTTGGAAAGAAACAAATTAGGTTTGTTGATCTTGATGATGAGTAACTCGACACCATTCACATAGTTGGGTGTTTGTGTCTTGCCAAAGTCGGATTGATCGATAGTCCTAACGGGTCATGGTATGTGCATCAAGGGTTTGAGGCATCTCGAGAAATTGATGATTGATGATCTCCTAGGCTTCGGTTAATGTGCACCTCTGTCCATGTTCCCAAAAAGTAAAGTAAAAAGTGAAAATAAGCAAAGCTTATTGGTGGAATATGTTTTGATTCAAAGAAAGTGAAATAAGATCCTATTCCCGGATTCTAGCACCACATTACCCTATATACATCCCACCCTGACATGTTTCTTGACCTCTTTTGGAAGCCCTTGAGACCTCGAGTATGATGATTGACTTGGTGGTTTAAACTGGATTGTACATGATTGATTTCGATAAATATGATTTATTATGCATTCTATGATTTTATGCAAAGATGAACAACTTTCTATCTTGTATCAAAGATTTGGATCTTGCTTGGGGACAAGCAAGGGACAAGTATGGGGTATTTTGATAGCATGTATTATAGTCTATATTTTGGGATTGGTTTAGACATTTTATCTTCATAAATCTGCATGTATGGATTTATATTCTTTGATTATTATGTTATTTTGTCTACCTTTACGGGAATCGAGATCTACACCTAATTCCGTTGTGATTGTAGGCAAAATGGCACGTTTTGGAACGAAATGGAGCTAAGGAAGCTAAGGAGTCATTGGAGCTACATTCGGGAGCATTGAGGAGTCACAAGAAGAGCTCAGGAAACATGGAAATGATTTAGAAGATTGATTTTGGACCAGATTAGAGAGTTTCATACTCACCTGAGACTCACCTCGGTTGGCTACAGTACCACCTCGACCGAGGTGATCTTCAGGAGCGTCTGGACCGAGGCAAAGTGATGACGGGACACGAGATCTTTATCTTTGGCTGAGATCTTCTATTTTTGGAAAGTGAATATCAAATATTTTAGGATGAATTTCTAGAAGGAAGCAGACCCTTTTTGGCTGATATATTTTGGAAGTAAGGAAGATTGCAAGATATTTTAGAGAAAGAAATTATCTTTTTAAGATATCTTATCTTAGGAAGGTAATTGTCCTATACATAGAGGCTGATTTTCTAGAATTCAGCCATCTTCGGATCACCAAATTTCTGATTCAGAAGTTTAAGAAAGTTTTGAAGGTTGAAGATCAAGGAAGGAAGGAATCTAGTTTAGAAGGAAGTTTGAAGGAAGGTATAAGATTTTCTTAGTTTGGTTTGATTGTTGTCTTTTCTGATTGTGATTGAGGAACGCTGATTGTTTGTTTGATTGATTCAGTTATTGAGACCTTTGTGTTAAGGTTTTCTTGTTTGAATATTGATTCCTTTCTTATATATTTGATTATTGTTATCATGATGATTGTTGGCTAAGTTCTTTATGCGATTCTAGGGTGATTGGCTGGAGGTTGTGAGAAAGACGATGAAAGAATGAGCCTTTATCCCAGTGGATCCTGAAAACTCGAGCCTTTACCTTAACCGACGAACACCTCGGTCAGTCGTGGAACATCTCAACCGAGATGGTACATAAACTGAGCGAGGGGAGTCCTTTCCTGATCCTTATCTGAGTTGAGGTTTCAGCTAGCCAAATCCTATCCTTGTTATACCTTTCCTGGTTCAACGCAAGCCTAAGATGAGACTTACCCGGTGATTCCTTTGCTTGTATACCCAAGATCATGAGTGTTCGGTAAAAAGGTTTATCCTTTATTGGGGTTTGAGTGTGCCTTCATCCCATCTTTGAGAGTTAGCTTGAGACTTACCCGGTAAAGGTTGATTCTATTCCCTTGGGTGGTGTGTTGGTTCGAGATTATAGTTCCTTTTCTTAGTACCTTGAGACTTACCCGGTGAGAGGATCTTTGGTTTGGGATAGTGAGCAGTGAGACTTACCCGGTGATCTATTCCCACCTTAGAAACACCTTCCCTTTGCAAACCTCACCTTTGTCCACGTTATCATTTGAGATCTTGAGACGGAACCACAACTGGATGCTTTAATCTCTAGAATCCGCATTCCCTTTACCTAGTTATTACATCATCTTTGATAGATTTGCTTTGTTGCGTGTTTGTTATTGACAACCTGAATTACCGATCTTTGTTTCACCATAGTCCCTGTGTTCAATCCTGAAATTCTTGCTTTTATTACAATCGATCCGTACACTGCGGGTTTGCTATTTGCAATTATTCTTGTTATAAATATTAAAGCTTGCACACACCTTTTGGAGCGAACACGAGGTACGACATCTTTGTCCGTATAATGCCTCATAAGGAGCCATCTTGATCGATGCGTGTCAACTGTTGTTGTACGAGAATTTAACTAAAGAGAGGTGATATGGCCACACCTGCCCCCACTCTATCACGCAAGCTCTCAACATATCCTCCACAATTTGTATGATCCTCTCCGAATGACCATTTGTATGATGATGATAGGCGGTCGTAAACTGTAGACTCGTTCCTATGGCGGCATGCACCTGCTGCCAAAACCTTGAAGTGAACCGTCCGTCTCTATGAAAGGCTATAGTCCTAGGTACTCCATGAAGTCGCACTATATGTCTAATAAACTCCTCTATTAATCGACTTACCGGCCACGTCTCCTTGATAGGAATGAAACGTGCAATCTTCTTCAGTCGATCCACTATGACCCAGATGACGTCAAGTGTCTTACGTGCTTCACTCTACTCCGAGAGTATACCAAAATATCATCGATGAAGACCACCACGAACTAGTCTAGAAAATCGATGAAGATGTTGTTCATCAGCTCCATGAAAACGGCGGACGCATTCGTCTGCCCGAATGACATCACTACAAACTCGTAGTGGCCATACCTAGTCCAAAATGCCGTCTTAGCTATATCCTACTCTCTCACCCTCAGCTGGTGAGATTCTGATCTCACATCGATCCGTGAAAACATTGAAGCTCCGTGCAGCTAATCTAGAAGATCGTCGATACGGGGTAATGAGTACTTATTCTTGATCGTCACCTTATTTAGCTCTCGGTAATCAATACATAACCTCACCGACCCATCTTTCTTCCTGACGAAGAGTGTTGGTGCGCCCTAAGAAGATACACTAGGGCGGATAAAACCCTTCTCAACTAACTCCTTGAGCTGCTTCTTCAGCTCAAGGAACGTACAACATCAACAACACAAGCTCAAGGAAAGGGAAAAGGAAGCAAGGATGGAAGCAACTCACCAAGGACGGTATTTACTGCAGGGAAAACCGCGGGAGCGGGTGAACAGGGGCGCGGGGGCGGCAACTAGGTATGGCCGTGGGGCGGGAAAGGTGACAGAGGGGATTTTGGGACCTCCTTTTGACATCAGCAACACCAAGATGACTAAGGCTTTCTCTCCAACCTTCACACAACATCACACAACTAACGGAGCCTGAAAACACATGCCCAACAACCAACGAAGGCCAAGTGAGAATCAAGACTCGATCTTGAGTCATGCTAAGAGGAAGAAGAAGAAGAAGAAGAAGAAGAAGAAGGAAAAGAAGAAACATGCAGCAGAGGATTCAGAAATAAAAGGGGAACAAAGAGACGAAGAACTTACAAGATTCCGCAGGAGTTCACACTGAAAAGATTGCAGCTCTAACTCGAGGTTGAAGAAGAACGTAAGCAAGAAGGAGAAATCGAAAGAGAAGACGGGAATATAAATGGAATGGCTGGGAAAGAAAGGAAGGTCAAGAATTAGTGTTAGAAGATAGAGGAAAGACGGCCCAGAAGATAGAAGATAGGATCTTCTAAGAAAGAGAAGAAGATAAAACGGTTAAAAATAGTTCCTACGCAATATGGGGTTAGCCGCACCCGCGACTTGACCCTGATGCGACCGCGGCTCAACGTCGACCCTGAAAAAGCCATATGTTACACGTACACAACATCAAGCTATCGCCTTCTCACTTCACTAATTCAAACATTCATTCCGTTTAATAGTTTATATGCAATAGAGCACAAGAATGACATCTAACTTTGAAGGCATCTCCCAACATCAAGCTCACATGCAAAGTGCGATACACAAGTAGTTCATATTCAATAAATATTCTACATACATCTTAGGCTAATCCAAGACCTACACAACAAAACTGCTTGAATCGAGAATGAATACGATCTGTAGGCTTGGAGGCAATCGAAGAGTAATCAAACAACAATCATTCCATGAAAAACAAGATAAAATCAACAAATTGGAAAATATCCCTAAATTTGTATCTAGGTGACTCAGATTTCAGTTGGAGAGAGAGATGACGATGAGAGAGAAGAGGACTCGAGTTTCAGTTCGAGAGAGATATGGCAATGAGTTCACGAGAGAGAGAGAGATTCAAGAAGGGAATTCCGATAAGATGGAAACAATTGGAGATGGAAGGGTTCGTCGTTCACCGTCGTAGTGGGTAGTTGGAGAGAAGTCGGGATAGGTTTTGGAGTGGAAGACGAAACATCGGGCGGCAATATTCCGAGATAATAGAGAAGTTCGGTTAGTGTATCTTTCAAACCGTTTCTTTTTTTGACAGTTTTAATCCCGTAGTTTACGTGTTTCCCGTAAATAAATTTAGATTTTACAACCAAGAACCCACATTTGTCCTTTTATTTTTATTAGAAAAATAAGTGTCTTAGTTTGTACTTATAATACAAAAAAGACTTTACCATACTAATCTATTATACTTACTAAAATAGAGCACGGGTTGATGACGTGGCGCGTTGTGGACGCAGGATTTTTGAAATTGAGCTCCCACAATTAAAGCTAATAAATCTTTATTTTTTACACTATTTTTTAAACCATAAAATTTTTTATTATTAAAATAATAATTCTATAGAAACCAAATCTATTATACTTACTAAAACAGAGCACGGGTTGATGATGTGGCGCGTTGTGGACGCAAGATTTTTGAAATTGAGCTCCCACAATTAAAGCCAATAAATCTTTATTTTTTACACTATTTTTTAAACCATAAAATCTTTTATTATTAAAATAATAATTCTATAGAAACCAAATCTATTATACTTACTAAAACAGAGCACGGGTTGATGACGTGGCGCGTTGTGGACGCAGGATTTTTGAAATTGAGCTCCCACAATTAAAGCCAATAAATCTTTATTTTTTACACTATTTTTTAAACCATAAAATCTTTTATTATTAAAATAATAATTCTATAGAAACCAAATCTATTATACTTACTAAAACAGAGCACGGGTTGATGACGTGGCGCGTTGTGGACGCAGGATTTTTGAAATTGAGCTCCCACAATTAAAGCCAATAAATCTTTATTTTTTACACTATTTTTTAAACCATAAAATCTTTTATTATTAAAATAATAATTCTATAGAAACCAAATCTATTATACTTACTAAAACAGAGCACGGGTTGATGACGTGGCGCGTTGTGGACGCAAGATTTTTGAAATTGAGCTCCCACAATTAAAGCCAATAAATCTTTATTTTTTACACTATTTTTTAAACCATAAAATCTTTTATTATTAAAATAATAATTCTATAGAAACCAAATCTATTATCTATTATACTTACTAAAACAGAGCACGGGTTGATGACGTGGCGCGTTGTGGACGCAGGATTTTTGAAATTGAGCTCCCACAATTAAAGCCAATAAATCTTTATTTTTTACACTATTTTTTAAACCATAAAATCTTTTATTATTAAAATAATAATTCTATAGAAACCAAATCTATTATACTTACTAAAACAAAGCACGGGTTGATGACGTGGCGCGCTTGTGACGCAGGATTAGATTAAAGAAGTATACAAAACAAAAGCACGTAAAAAAAAACCTATTTCACAATATTCTTTCTCATTTTTTTTCAAAACCCGCACAAGGTGCGGGTATTATACTAGTCTTCTCATAAAAAGAAAAACTATTAGAAAATAAGCTTTTGTAACAAACATATAAAAATTGGAAAAACAAAAAAATTATACCACGAGAGCATCAAATGAAAAAACAAATTTAATGGGTATCAACCAGAAAAGGCCAACCCTAAAGGACGTCAAACGATTTTTTTTTTAAATTAAAACAACAAAACAATAACAACGCCAACTTTAATCCAAATTTGACATTTTTATATAGTTACTTATTCATTATTACTATCTATATATACTACTAAACTAAACTACACTTATATGCTGACGTGTCATTCTCACAAATTTTGTAGGGTTAAATTTTTTTTAATTAACTTATTAAACCATAAAATCTTTTTTATTAATCCAAAAATAAAACAAAAATTTGTAAAATTAACTGACAAGATCTTCTAATTATTTTAAAAATAATTTGGTTTACGTATTTCTTTTATTTTTAAGCCGTCGAAATTTACGCTAAAAAATTTCTCGGATTAAATCTTTTATTAAATCAAGAATTAAGCCATAAAACCTTTTTTTTTTACTAAAACAAAATCTAATTAGAAATCTTTTTTCAACTAATCTTCGTCTAAATTTTCAGGTTATTCCCTACATTTTCAATCATCACACTCATTCTGCTATGTTTATTCATTCCTTAATTTGTTTTCAATAACTATTATATCAACAACTTTGGTTTTCACTATTCCATATTTATGAAAGTCTCTCCCCTTCCGCCTTTCTTTTCACTTACTTACTCGCAGACAGATCTTCCGAGATACGCCTGTGAAGATCCATCAATATTTAAATATACCCGCACAAGGTGCGGGATATGAACTAGTTACGTTCATAATTGATATTGTTTCATCTAAGGAATATGTTGGAAGAAGCGATAATACTCATTATAAACTTAATTTTAATAGGAAAAATAACTCAAAATAATACCAACTATCAACATTGAATAAAAAATAATACGAACTTTGAAAATTACCATGAGCAATATAAATATCAATGTATTTACCAAAAATAATACGTCATATCTTTTCCAACAAAAACCCTAGTTGCGGTGATGACGTGGCAGCCGAAATGTTACATGTAATCAAATAAATGGATTTAATGTGTGATGTGGATTTTATTTTAAAAAAAAAATTAATTTAATAATATTTAAAATATTAAAAAAATAAATTTTTTTTTTTTAAAATTATAAACAATAATTTTTAAAAAAATATTTTTTTAAAAATAAAGTTTGAAACTTTTTTTAAATAGGTTTGTAAAAAAATGTAAAAATATTTATTTTTCCAAAAAAATATAATAATTTTTAGATTTTTTTAATCAAACTTATTTTTGGATTTTTGTATAAAATGAAAATTTTAATTCTAAAAAAAATAATCAAATTAAATTTTTTTTAATCTTGTAGCATAATCCCTATAGAATTTTTTTCCCAATTTTGTTAAAAATATTTTATTGAAAATTAATAAATATATAATAAAAGTAAACCCCCAAAAATTTTTTTTTTTAAATTCACAAGAAAACGTTTTATTTTTAAAAAAATTTCATAAATAACAAAATATTTTTACATTTTTTTACAAACCTGTATAAAAAAATGTTCAAACTTTATTTAAATTTTTTTTTTCACAAAAATATTTTTTTTTAAAAATTGTACAAATTTTTTAAAAAATTATTGTTTAAAATTTTAAAAATATTAAATTTTTTTATTTTTAAATATTATTAAACTGATTTTTTAAAAAATAAAATCCACTCACACATTTAATCTATTTATTTGATGACATGTAACATCCGGCTGCCACGTCATCGTCGGAGCTAGGGTTTTTGCCGGAAAAATATAACGTATCATTATTGGTAAATACATTGATAGTTTGTATAGTTCATAGTAATTTTCAAAGTTCGTATTATTTTCTGTTCAATATTGATAGTTGATATTATTTTGGATTATTTTTTCATTTTAATATCATATAACTTGAGATATAATTAAATAATTATTTTATTCGATTTTAGTATTTCATGTTTGAGTTTTAGAGACAAAATCATAAACTATTATAGTAAAAATTAACGAAAGCAATTTTTGTTAGTATACCAAGATATGGTTAACTTCGTGCAGGTCTGACTAACTAGTTTGCAGTAATTCTGGTAATATGCATCCTTTTAGTACATGAAATGGGGATGGTGAACTAAACATTTGTAAAGAACGAACCATTACTTACTTAAAATAGGAATTAGCTCAAATTATAAAACTGAACTATTAGTGAATAAACAATAAACTTAAATGATAACATATATGATTTTTCTTATAATGAACTAAAGTTTATGAGACAATATATGAAGTAAGGTTAGTTAAATATGAACCATTCTAAAACTTCCCTAAAATATGAAGTGGCACATCAAAATTTATCAACTAATCCGTTGCAATTTTATAAATGTTTAGTTCATTTTCCGTGCATCCATACCACAAAAACGTCACGTTACCTTTATAAACATGAACCAATTTTAAAAATTCTGACTTTTACAAACATGACAAAAGTCTTATATAAATGAACCCCTTTTCTGTAAGAAAATATTATACTACGTCGTCAGAAAAGTCACATTGGAGATAAAATCATATTCAAATCGATTGTCAGCGCAACGTTTCACTAGAGATACATGCAGAGCTCGTTTGAAAGCGTTAAGAATCATTTCCCGATAACAGAATAATTCCGAATCAATAAAAAAATTATTTTTGTATGGAGGTCTTTCTAACACACGACAGTAATCAATTATTTCTATTTCCTTTCCTTCCCCCTAACCGATTCATTCCGTTTCCATTTCACCACTCTAACCAAACGGACACTAAATTGAAATTTACCTTTTCCGTTGTTTTTTCCGAGCGGGTTAGTTGTGTTTGAACGGATCCGATCCGAGATGTTTTCATACTACATACCAACTACTTCCTTGCAATCTCACTCGCAATTCTCAAACCATGAACATTTACAAAAATACAGCAAAGAAGTCCAACGTTTTTGTTGCCGGACTATCCAAATATTCACAAGCAGAAACTCATACGGCTAGCAAGCACAGTGAAAAACAGAGTTGCCAAAACACGTTACTTTTCTACCCTTCTTGTTCTTCTTCCTAGTCTCACTCCGGGACGCTCTCGAACTCCACGTCGATAAATCAATTCTATCCATTATATTCACCATTGGAGCCTCGAGAATCGCCTTTGGCCTTGACAGGGCCCATTGCATCCCCCATATGGCCAACGGCCTCATGTATATAAGTGACCGAAAATGTCCATCTGTCGTCCATGCCTCCGGTGTTTGGAACCAATACCTACATACATCACTGCCATATCAGTAGGGTTCACAATGAATGACTTTTTTCACCATGGTCAACTGTTTTTTTGTTTCATAAGAATTACTAGCTCAATACACAGGGAGAGTGATTCCAACTTTTAAGACAGGAATCTTTGGCAATAATGATTTGGATAAACTAGTTTTCAAGAGCTTTTTGTAGAACTTCATAAATTTTCTTCTCAAATAACCCTAAGATGCCTATTCAACCCATTTGATTTATCTTTTATGTTTCTGTAAACTTTAATCAAAAAAATCTAACCACAAATCTACAAACACAAAACACTTAGTCAGATATTTCGTTAGTTTTTTCAACAATGATTTGTAGAACATCCTAAAAAATCTAGCAACAAATTTACAAACACAAAACAAGTAGTTCAAAGCCCGTATCCGCTGCAGACATAAAACTGAAGGAAAAGTTGTGTATATGGAAAATAAGATAAGGCATTGGGATGATCATTGTTATTCATGGATAATAACGCAAAAAAGACTAGGTTCATCTCTTTTCCGTTTATGTTACTAATAGTTTGTAACGAAACTAGGGGTTATTTAAAGACTATATTTAGCTAAAGAAGACGTACCCGTATCCATCTTCGGACCATCCGGCAATGAAAATACCTTCAGCAGTAGTAAAGGCCTGGTCCTGCATTCCAGCAAGAATCATAGTAGCAGCAGCAGCATAAGTAACACCAGTCCAGATTTCACGCGATTGCATGCACGTCTCGTCTACTCTTCCAATCGGGTGCATTCCATTAACAGCTCCCATCCTGCCTCGTTGGATTTTCATCACATTAAAATCGAAGATTCTCTTCAAAGCACTTTTAATTTTATAATCTTCAAAAAGATTTGGCAAGCCTGAGGATGCAGTATACCACTGTCCTGCAAGCTGATCAGTTTGAATAGATCTGCTGTTACTACTCAACCCACTGTCATAGTTGAAGTACGAGCCGTTCCATAGCTTTTTCTCAAATACATACTTAGCCTTCAAAAATCTTCTTTTATATTTTTCTGCAAATTCCGTGTCCCCGACTTGGTAAGCCATTGCAGCCGCAGCTTGCAGTGCAGCAATCCACAGACAACCACAGTAAGCACTGACACCATGAACTGTCCAAGTATCATATGTTTGATCAGGGAATCCGTCATTCTCAATAAGACCGTCTTTATCCCTGTCAAATTGGTCCATATACTCCATTGCAGCACGAACCGAAGGCCATACATCAATTCCAAATGACTTATCACCAGTTGCAGCAAAATCTCGATACACTTGAAGAACGAACTTTGGGTTGAGGTCCTTCCATTTGCTGGTATCATGTATATTATATGCATTCAACTCGTTCCATGGGTCATGGGTTCCCAAATCGTGAGGAACTGCACCTCTAACCTTACGGATCCCCCAATTTCCCTCTGCTAGAAACTTCACTTTCCTGCCATCCTCTGATAATATGGCTTTTGCAAATTCCCGTTGAATGGTTAATTCAATTTTTGGAAACAAAGAAAGCAACGCAAATGAGGCATAGAAGTGTACGTCATACGTACACCACATTATGTATTCCACTCCCTCTAAGTAAAGAAATCTTCCAACATCACTTTCATCCTCAGACATCACTGAAGAATAGGGACTTTGAATTCCTTCCAAGGGAGCAGCTGCCTGATCTTTTAATGTATTATGTTCTCCAATAGCAGAACCTTCGGTTTCATTAACCTTTGCCACAGTTCTGTTCTTGTGCTTCTTTGATTCTGCCTTGCCACTTTTGCAGCTTTGTGTTGGCCCAGGAGAATCTGCATCAAAAGGTCAAAACAGCTTATTCTAACTAACTCATGCAATTGGAAAAGTCTAATAGAACTGACTGTAGAGGGAATCACAGATCAGTACCTATCCAAACAGTTCCACCAGCAACCAGAAAGTAGAGCTCATTAAACAAAGTAAATTTGTACCTGTAAAAGAGAAAGTTCATAAGGAAAATTCCTTCGTGATAGAACTGACTTGATATCAAATCTCAAAGAATTGGTAAATGGTAAAAACAGAATCCGTCAGATTAAGTCCCATCACACTCGATATGAATTTAGTAAGGGTACTGGTATTATCAAAAATAAAAACTGAATTGGTGCCATAACTTACCACTCAGGTAGCCTCTCATCCTCAAGAACAGGCCTTTGCCACTTCTCGATTTCTTCCTCCCATGTCTTGTAATCTGATCAAATATACAGAAAACATTAACTGTTATATAATATGATAGTCTAGCAGTAAAAGTACAAGGATTTATTTTTTTGCCCCAAATATACATACGGGTAAGCGCATAATGGACTAATTCTTTAGCTGCTCCTTCAGATGTGCCATAGTATTTCGTATAGCGCCTGTGTAATATAAAGAATCAATGAAAAACGAGAATATGGGACCTCTTCAGCAGAGGAACTATTGAAACAGTATGAAATGAGAATTTTGTTTATAATGAACTGAAAAGTGGGTATCACAAATGCAAGATCTCTAGGTTGCCTACAAGTAAAGATCATGCAAAGTTGCCACATTATCACCAACAGATGCATAAACTGAACATGATATTACCTATAATAAGAACTTCCCTTTGAAAATCTTATTTTAGGAGAAGACCATGCAACCCCAAATGCAATAGTAGACTTTCCTTGAGGTTCAACCCATGTAGAAGCAGAAACTGCACAGCAAAGTGTCTCACCAGGACGTGAACGCATGCTTCGTCCAGCATTGAAGTTCTCCCTATTGAATTGCCCATCCTACAAAGTAAATCAATCACTCCAATAGGAAGGGGTGACCTAGGGTAAGAAAAGGGTTCATGCTTGAAGACATTATAATTTTGGAATGGTGGCCATTTTGATTTTTGTTTGTATAGTTTTCACAAACTTTGAGGGTGTTGTTAATTTTTATCTTTCAAAATAGTTGTCTGTTTTAAAATCCTCTTTTGGACACCCTTACAGTTTAGTACTTCTGATATTAAAAAATGGAAATTAAGTTTCTAGACAAAAGAAACACTAGCTAGCAGGATTGTCATTACCTGGGTCATTTGGTTCCACATATCCTTGGCGGTGATGGGATAAGTGCCCTCAGATAAGCCAAAGCATGGGCAAACAGTGACATTGACATTCTGAGTCTCGCAGGCAGCAACAGCAAAAGTAACAGGTGGATTATTTTTTGCAGTCCTGTGAGAATAACATTTGTAATTCACATTAAACTTATGCATGACCTACAAATTACAAAGTTGTGGGGAAGATGAAACCCAGATAAGAGCAATAGCATAAATATACTATAAGGACATGATTGTTTCTATAGATTAGTTAGGATAATATCAAATGACTTGTACAGGAAGCTCACTTTATCCAAACGTGAACTGCTTAAGGAATTTGATAGCACTATGAGGACCCAAGAATAATACATAAACATCTTAGGAAGAATGGGAGAAACTTAAGAACATAGCACCATAGAGCACTTATAAATACACGCCTCCAGCATCAACTGAATTTCGTCACTAATTATGGCTGCATAAAATTAAAATGTAATAATTCCTTAAGGAGAGAGTCTCCGTGATAACATAATATCTGATTAGAGGCTTCTGTCACCACAGGAACTGGATGACTTGCATCTCCAGAGTCACAAATGGAAACTTTGAAGTATTATTAGTAGCACTCAATCTTGAAAAGAGAAATGAATAGAAACTTTTTGACATCCTTCTCATGTATCCTTGTATTCACTGCCTTTAGTTGTGTCCAATAAGAACATTGTTATACCAGGAAAACCCATCCTTAAAGGTTGATTTCTAGCATAACTCGGTGCAAATAGCTATAAGGGTTGATACCACTTGCCCAAGCAGGCACGCAGTTGTAATTGGGCAATCTGGGATGACAATACAGTATCTAACTCCATTTGATGATTGTCTTAGAAACCTTTATCAATTTCATCCGATAAAGCAGCATAGCACCAGATGTTCTTATGCATCACATTTGGCCATGTTGCTAAGCAAAATTGGCATTATGCGTATAACCACAAAAGCATCAACCATTAAAAAATTTGGAAACATGGAAATCATAAACATAGCTATTAGAGTCCAATGACTTGCTTGTGATGCAGAAGAACGCCAGAAACTCCATCTTCACCTCTGTCAAAACAGAATAAGCAATAAAAAGACTTGGCTTTCTGCAGAAGCAAGAACATTTACAGCAGGGAGTGACACGAAACTTACATAAATGGTTCATTGACATGACTTCCTGTTTGGTGTGACAACCCACCAATTGTATTCTGTAAGGGGAAAAGGATTAAAGGAAAGAAAAAAAAAAGATTAAAAAAGTCCATTGATTACAAGTCACGTTATTCCAACGGAAACAAGAACTTACAGCCCATGTAAGAAGAAGGCTGACCCTTGCTCTCTCCTTTCCAGTGTTGACCAACTAAATCATAAACTAAGAGTAATAAGAGAACCACCAAGAATGAATCTGGCTTTATAATGTTTTGCTTCTCTATATGAATATATCACATAAAAATAAAACACATCATACTGTATATACGAATACAGCTCCTGGGAGGCTGCTATCACGGTAATTATGTGGTATAAATGGTGATATTTGACGACAAGACACCTTAAGGTCTGGGTCAGGCTCACCTACATGATGGAATATGGCATTTAAGATCAATAAATAAACATATCTCTACAGCCTACAGGCATTGTAAGTTTGTAACATGTTACCATCATATATAGTCCATGCCCTTGGAAATAAAGCATGGTATGAGGAATGGTGGCCACTCAAATTCCAACCCCAAGAAGATAAACCTTCATTGCAGGATTTACTGTTAAGAAAATGAGAACAAAGCAAAGAATTTAGCTGTATACTGTAGATACACCATTATTGACCGGGTCATGTGAACCTTAAGACTAGACATTAGCAACACTTCTTTTACCAGTTTACCCTCTCCATCTAAAACTGAACATGTAAATTGATAGAAGTATTTACTGTCATGGAATTAAGATATTTTTAACCACATGACTTTCTTAGAAAAGGGTTAAACTTGCTCTGATGTTCACTCACCCTAACCCTTCATGTTGTCCTGGGGCCAACACAGAGGCATATCTTTTAGCTCCACCATCACGAGATATAAAAATCTACAACACAAAAATCAGACCAGTTGTGGTCACGACAAGTAAGAAACCGTGCAGGGTTAAACTTCCCACATTATATCAATATTAAATTTCCTAGATCATCTTTGTTTAGCATAAACCAAAAGTTATTGGGTACACCGAAGATGTATCAAAAGATGATAAAAAAAGACTTTAAGCCGTGATTTAATTACTTACAGAGAACTGATTGGGCATGACTGGTGAAGCTTCACATATACCAGGAACAATTTGCCAGAGCCTAAATTCCCCTCTAAACCCTCTAGATATGCTACCACTTCTGAAACATATTGCAAAATAGACCTCTGTCAAAGATGATCAAAGAAAGGTACAAGATAAACCGAATCACCATACATATGGAAATACCCCATTCCTCCAAGTGGCACTCCTTGAGATGCAGATGGCTTGGTTGCTTCTTTAGTGAATGGATCAATTGGAGCTTTCTATAAAAAGAGCAAGAACAAATTAGTGAGCAAGGCTTAGGAAAACAATACAAAAATGATTTTGATGGTACAACTAATCGATATATGAAGAACTATAAAAAAACAATTACCCTGCCTTTGGATGCCTCCTCCCTAACATATGACCATAAACGTATTCCAAGCCAAACCTAGTGATGGCCAACAGGTTGTAAGTATATGAAGCACATAAGCTGAAAAATATTGAATATATTGAAGCTCAACTGAGGGATGAAAATTTACCATCTTAATTGCTTCCTTAAATGTAATACTGAATTCTTTCAGAATGTTTGCATGACTGCTTAGTCTTCTCCTCCAGGCTTCTTTAGGTGGAGCAGCACTATCATAATCAAGCTATATGGGCACACGAAACACATCATTTTATTACACATTACTCAGATGAAAATGAGCTTTCAAATTAATTGAAGTGAAAATCAGAATACTCTCTATCAAAGCTATAAATTCCATTCTCATCATATCATTACAAAGAAATCTTGTAAACTGAATTGAAAAAAATAAAAGAAATACAATGTTCAAGAAGAAAAGGAAGGAAATGCAAACATATAGTCAAAACCATAAGAACAATAGAGTCTGAGAATCACCAGCTGCAAAGTAGCTCTGCTGACATACTCTTCAGGTGGCCATGAAGTCTTTTTACGGCTGAATATAGTTCCATTGACCATATTGGATTACCTTACTCAGCGAGCAACACAAACAAAAAGGCTGACAGAAAAATCTAATCTGAGAATTTATTACAAAATAAAACACGTAGTATCACCATACCAAAATCCATCTGCTAAACTTGGCTATAAAACCTAAGCAAACCTGCAAAGCCACACCCCCAAACTTGAAAAAAGAAGAAGAAAAGGTTCGAATCACTCAACAAAGATAAGCCGGGCAACAACTTCTCCTAGTAGACGCTACTTAGTTGTTTGATCGGTTTATCAATTGAAGGTTGAGAATGAGAGCGTCGTAGAAGCACGCCAAAGCATACGTCTTTGGAACTACTAGATCATGGGTTCTGATCTAGTAGTTTCCACTTTCCAGAAAAATCGAAGAAAGAAAAGGATAGGGACGAATTTGAGAGTACGGAATACGTAGAAAACTTTTTCGTTTTCGAATTTCCGTTGCGCTATTCATTGCTTGATTATAAGTTTGGGAAACGACTATTTGACCTTCATTGTATTGCCGTACATGTCAACGTGTCCCGGTCATTCTCTGCCACATGGGGTTGAAGAGCCAATAGCCAATATATGGGCCGGGCCGAGCCGGCTGGCTGGCAATGGCAGGCGGCAGCAAACAGGTCGCTCTCAAAAACTGGGTAAGAACTATTCAGTTGGAAAAGGTCTTGCATGTATGTATAATGGTTGTAATTAGGGTCTAATAAACTGTTATACTGGTATATTCCTTTCAACTTATATTAATCTAACATATGAAATTTCAGAGCTTTTTTTCAAAAATTTGAATCTTCTCAAATTGAACAAGTTAGATTTACTGGTAAGTACAAAAGTGATAAGCGAAGCTTCGTATTTAGTAGTGTATGTGCACAATGGCATTAGTAGTCCTGTTTTCGTTTACATGTAAAAAGCAACAAGAATTATGTAGAAAAATAATAAGAAATAAGAAGATTGCATTAAAATTGGACTACGCAATAAGAAAAACTGACATTTACAAGAAATGAAAAGATCAGTGGAACTCATAGGAGAGTCTCTACCAGAGAACCTGATTATGAAGGGGATGATGGGCACAATCACAGCAACATGAACTTCAGCAAAGCTGCTTTACAAGAATTTCCTAGCTTCAGTTACACGATCATGGTGTTCCTGCTTCCCCTGGTTTCTTAACTATTTGCTGTACTTACTGTGTTTGATCCTATCCATAGTCCAGGTATATGTTTTACCTGGCATTTTCCTTTACCATGCACCGAGGCTTTAAATCTGTTTGGATTACAGGTGAGATTACTCAACATCATATGCACAATGTCCATGGTGCAGCCATTATCAATATAAAGTATAATTGATAATGCTTGCGCCAAACGAACCTGTCGTTGCTGAAACTACATGCTTATTTGAACTAGACCTTGTCATGACTTTCAAAAAAGGCAACCAGATCTTCACCTGCCTGGAAGTAACAACTTGGAAGAATAAATTGCAATATTTCAAATTTCACCTTTCCTCTATGATACTGTTATACCAAAATGCATTGTGAACAAGGTTTGCAGCAGAAAGAGTTAAAATATAAACCAATCGTATATATATGTACAGTTTAAGTGTGCAAAAAACAATTTCATCATCAATGTTTCATTTTCGAACTGCAAAATCAGCAATGGTACCTGTTGCCACTATCTTGGGCCTAATTCAACAATATTGCTTGCTAGCCTTTATCTTGCACCTCCCATGACAATAATCTTAACAGCAGATAGATGTTCAAGCCTCCATATTGTAACAATTTATCTGATTCGAAAACAAAGGTGCAGCTCCTTATCCCAACCCAACTACACCCTTTTACCTTTCTGACGCCGATATCTTTCATGGTCTTTTTAACTCGAGCCAGGCTGTCCCACCTAGCCCTAACCTCATAAGCTCGAGATAGAATTAAATAAGGAAGATATGCATGCGGGTTCGTCTCCATCATCTTATATGATACCTTCTCTACAATCTCCAAGTCTTCTTCACTAACTCGAATATTAGAAACAAGTGACTTCCAAATTGAAGAGCTAGCTCCATGTGGCATTCTTTCTACTATCTGAATTGCTGATTTAAGCCTTCCCGCCCGGCACAATAAGCCAACAACACATTCGTAGTGTTCATCCCTTGGGGTGACCATATATTCCTTCTCCATGGCTGAAAATATTTTCATCCCTAATGTAACTAAATTCCCAAAGCTGCAAGCTAAGAGAATCCCGAAAAAGGTTATATGATCAGGTTGAACACCGTGAGTAAGCATTTGCTTAAATATACTTAGGGCTTCAAGTATTCTACCATTTTGGGTCAAGCCCATTATCACAGTATTCCAACATAATAGGTCTCTCTCATCCATGTTTAAAAATATGCTCAAGGAAGAATCAACCATAGCATATTTGGCATACATGTCAACAAGTGAACTTGCAACAACGGCGTCTGAGTTTAAGCCTAATTTTACGACCAAAGAATGCAGCTGAAGTCCAGGCACCAAGGGAAGAAGATCAGAGGCGCAACATAGCACACTGCTTATGGTGAACTCTGTTGGACTAATGCTTTCCCTTAGAGTCAAAATAAATAAATCCAAGGCTTCAGCGAGAAAATTGTGTCTAGCATAGCTTGCAATCATTGAGTTGCAAACCATTGAGTTCCAGACAGTAGCATCTGAAAAAATATTAATGGAGTCGTCCAGTCTGCCACATCTGGAGAAAAGATCAATTGCAGCACTTGACACAATGGAATTGCGAAGATGCCCCATCTTGATACAACAACCAAAAACTGTTTTGCCATGCTCCAGATAATACAAATCAGAGCAAGTGGTGATAATTATGGATAATGTAAATCCATCTGGTGAATTACCCAAATATTTCATCAGAGAAAACTGTTCTAAAGCTAGTTCCTGACAGTTTGCTTTATTGCAACTGCAAATCAATGAATTCCAAGAGATAATATCCAAATCCTCCATGTTCCAAAAGACACTAAATCCATAATTAACAAGCCCAAGCTCGCCGTACATGTCAATCAAAGAATTACCAATAACCACATTTGACATGAACATCCCATTTCTAATGGTGCTCCCATGAATTTCTTTTAGATGACGAAGATTTGAAACAAATGACATCAGAGTTGAAAATGTGTACATACTAGGCCTCACATCAGAAGCCTGCATAACTAAAAAGTACTTCATTGCACTATCTTCAAACCCATATGAAGCAAACCCCGAAATCATTGAATTCCAACTGACAACATCTCGTTCAGGCATTTCATCGAACAGTTCACATGCCTTGCTTAACTCACCAACTTGAAGGAGTCCCTTCAGATATATATTCCATGTTATAGTATTCTTATCACTGATTTCCTCAAACACTCTCGCGAAATCCCTTGTACAAGCTACTTTGGTATACAAATCGAGACAACGGTTACCCAGAAAGGTGTGACGATTAAACCCCACTTTGATCAACTGGGCATGAACACACTTGGCAAAAGCAACAGATTTGAGTGAATGACACCTATCTATGAGATTGGAGTAGTGAGAGAGTGGGAATCTGTGACGCCGAAATACCTTGTTCAGAAGCATGCACATACAAATTACTGCCAAAAACAGTAGGGCTTGGATAAGGTCCCCGACATCAGCGGAGGGAGAAGATTTTCGGTGTCAAACACCTGCTAAAAAATCAGATATCGCAGTCAAGAAAAGACCTAGGTTTGTTTTTAATTCACTGGCGAGCGTAGCCAGGCGGCCGGCGGCAGAGAGCGGACGGTGGACCGGCGATGGGAGACTAGCAGGGCAAGTTTGATTCATGATTCATACTTTCCCTCCATCCCATTTCTGTTTTTTCGTTGTTAAAATATTTTATTCAGCTTTTATTTTAAAGGAAAAACGCAAATTCATTAAGGTCCCGTTTGGTAAAACTCCAAAAACAGAAACGGAAACGGAATGGAATCGCATGTAGTCCATATGTATACTCTTGTTCATGAAATTTTTTGAATCATTCATTTTGGTTCTAAGTAATTGTAGTAGAATTTGATTAGTTTTAAATCTTTTGATACCCATAAGGAAACAAAATGGGAAAAGTAAATGCATTTTGAATGAAAAATAATGAATGACTCAAAAAAAAATTCATAAACAAGGGCACACATGAACTAGATTCATTTACATTCCGTTTTTATTTTCGAAGTTATACCAAACGGGGGCTAAATGTGTCTCTTTACAAAATGACAGCTAAAATGAAGAGAAAACTAATTGGGGTGTACATGGGTTAATAGACCTAAGATGACTTAGCATCGGACCATATGCAAACATCAAAACAAATATTTAGGTTTGAAATCCTCTTCAACAAAGATTTCAGCATGGAATAGGGACATATTTGTCCCCTAACTTTGAAGACAAGAGACAAATGATTTGTCTCAATCACAATCCTAAGAACCTCATAGTGTAACAGTGATGCAATTATTGTTCCATAAAAGTGATTCAACATCATCCATCTTAACATATGCCCCCTGTTAAATCCTTCGTGACTTCACAAAAAAAACACTTGTAAATTTTTTTTGAGTAATGAAGCCCACAACAACAAGCCACTCAAGTCAACATATACATCACAATTAACCTTAACGAGCCCCAATGTACGTTGGAAGTCAAGGATTTCACATTTTATCATACATAAGTACTCATAGGTTTTAGTGTTAGAAACACTTATTGCATTGTATTTGATTGGAGGGTTATCAGGTAAGAGAGGGTGGAGGCATCTAATGGGGGAGATGGAGTGGGTTGTGCAACAAATTTGGGACATCAAGGTCCAAACTTAGGTCAAGAACTTCATCTAGAGGGCTTGTAAGGGATACAACCTTATAAAAAAATCTTTGGTTAGGAGAAAGGTTTACAAGATCCTTTGTGTGATATGTGTAGGAGAGTGAAGTCTATTTTACATGTGTTCCTTGAGTGTCGAGTTGTCCGAGAGGTTTGGACCATCAAGGGTATGACTTGTGGGGTTCATAGGAGATGATTCTTCTTACTTGATTGGGTTGACAATGTGTTTGATTGACAGGTTTATTTTCTCAACAGAAGTGGGTCACCATCTTACGGGGGGTTTTGGAGTGCTCGGAATGGACGAATCTTTGATGGTCAAGTGGGGGATCATTTTCATGTGGTTGAGTTTGATTTGAATTATTTGACCTAGTTCCGACAGGCTAGGGTGTTTGCGGATGGACCGGTTAGAGCGGCACTTTCGAGAGTGAGTGTGGGAGACTTAGTGAGAGGGGACAAGTGGTCACCTTCGAAGGCAAGAATGATGAAGATCAAGTGGTCACCTTCGAAGGCAAGATTTGAGTGAAGTTGGATTTATAGGCAGGGACTTGTTGAGCAAGTGTGTTTGGTTGGCTCGTTGAGGATCCAATTAGGGATGAATGTTAAGGTAGTCGAGGCTGAATCTTTTTTTTGAGGCGACGAGTACAACTTTATCTTTTGGGCTTCGGTATGCGATTGTGGAGTCGGATTGCTTCTCTTTGGTGTGTAAAATCCAAATGAGGGATTGCCCTCGGAACATTGTTGGACATTTGGTGGAGAGGATCTTGCGACTTGCATCTCCTTTTGACGTTTGCTTGTAAAATCATTTAGAAGACAAGGTAATAAGATATCACACTTCCTTGCACATCTAAAGTCGGACCATTTCATCTGTTTTACTTGCATTATTTTTCTTTTTCGATTTTTCATTTCACTTTATATAAAGTCATTTTGAGTAGCTTATATATAGTTATTATTTTTATTTCTAAAAAAAGACAAAGACAATATACATAAGAAGTCAAATTGAAGTTGTTAATGCTTGCATTATTTAAATTAAAATTACTTTTTTTACTAATTTGTTTAATTAGCGAACCTAGAAAACATTTAAAAATTCTTAGAGTAGTACTAGGTATAAAACTAGAACCTTACAACTACAATCACGTTTTCCTATTTGGGAAGTAACATCTAAAAAAGAGAAAACTACAGCCAAAAACAGAAAGAACAAAAATAGTTGACGGAGAGACGAGACGATTTGAAACACCAACAGAAATTTGAAAATTCGCCCCACACTTCGCACTCTCTTTCATCAAAACCAACACCAATCACTTCTCTTCAGAGCAATTCCCTCTCTATCTCTAACAATCCAAACCACACAATCACCCTTCTTCTCCACAATAACCATCCCCAATACCTATACATCGACACACAACAATCTCTTCCGCTCTTCTAGACTTCTTCCAATTTCTTCCCAATTTCTTCTCCTCCTTGTCCCTTTTCACGATTTATCTTGCTGTTTCATTTCATTGATTCGATTCATCTCTAATGTCATTTGGTTGATTCGTCGTTTCTTGCGTAATTCAGCACAATAAAGCAGATCTGTTCCTAGGGTTTCCGCCAAAGGATGAGCCAGCAAAATCTTATTTACAGCTTCGTTGCTCGAGGCACCGTTGTTCTTGCCGAGTACACGGAATTTACCGGCAATTTCACCAGCGTTGCCACTCAATGCCTCCAAAAGCTTCCTGCTAGCAACAATAAGTTCACTTACAACTGCGATGGCCATACTTTTAACTATTTTGCTGAAAATGGCTACAGTTGAGTTTTCGCTATTCATTGCTTTTTTTTTAGAACAAAATTCCTTACAAGTTGACATCAGATCCCTGAATTTTGCTGCGGAATGGCATTTCAGCTTACTGTGTAGTTGCGACTGAAGCGGCTGGTAGACAGCTTCCACTTGCGTTTCTTGAAAGGGTGAAAGAGGATTTCAACCATAGATATGGTGGTGGTAAAGCTGCAAATGTTAAGCCCAACGGCCTCAACAAAGAATATGGGTAAGATATTTTATTTATCATGCCTGGCCTTTGCAATGTTGAGATGATGACACTGATATGGTGATATTATCATGTATCTGATAGGCCCAAACTAAAGGAGCACATGAAATACTGCATTGATCACCCAGAAGAGATCAACAAGCTTGCAAAAGTGCAGGCTCAAGTGTCGGAAGTGAAAGGAGTCATGATGGAAAATATCGAGAAGGTAATCATATTTCCATACATTTGGATTACTGGCAGATCTGTGCTTGGAGAGATGGTTCATTTACACATTTTTGTATTTGCAGGTTCTTGATCGTGGTGAGAAAATCGAGCTGTTGGTGGACAAAACGGATAATCTTCGCTCACAGGTTAGCTAGCTAGATTCCCCTTTTTAAACAAGGTCTAGATTCGTGCATGAACATTCTTATACTCAAAATTGTACCATCTGCTGTATAACTTCAGGCACAAGATTTCAAGAAGCAGGGCACGCATATAAAGAGGAAAATGTGGTACCAAAACATGAAAATAAAGTTGGCTGTATTTGTAATTATAGCGATTTTGATTCTCATCATCATTCTGTCAATTTGTCCCAAGTTTAAGTGCAAATGAAAACCCTGATCAGTGGTGAGTTGGTATGCAGCTGCAGCACAATCCACTGCCAGAACTTGATGTGGATGGTTAATATTGTTACACTTTCAGCTCTTTGTATCACAGGATCCAAATAGCCTCGATCAGTCTTGTTTAGCTTACAAGCTGCTACTAATTATATGCTTTGCTGTCTCAAAAGAAAATGGTCATCCTTGAGAGAGAGCTTCTCCGTGTCTTCTTCTTGGCTCTCATGCATAATCATCTGTAATTCTATGAATTGCAATAAAATTCTTTCATTCTCTTACTTTTGGAGTCGATCTATGTCATTTTGTGCTTGACCCGATTCGATAATCTGATTAAAAAAACAACCTGATGTTTTTTATTCACATGAACACAATCTACAAAGTAATCAAAAGAATATGAATGAAACCAAAAAAATCTGGTTCATCAATTTTACATGAACAATGAGATATACAAAAAAAACAAACAAAACATGAATGAATATTAATGACAACAAAGCAACACATACTTACCCTTCAGTGAAGTTGACATCCACAAGACTACAACAAAACCAACAAAAGCAAGAAGACAAGAGTTGTGAATCTTATCCCCATGACCCCAGCAGAACTCGTAATCTCTATAGTAAAATTACAGCTTCCCTGTGAAATATTCTTAGTTGTAATCACAGCAAACCCCTGAAAATCACAAGCCTCCACCGCCTGGCTCTGCGCTTGATAATACGCATTGAACGCAAACGAGGAGTTTCCGTTGGTATCAAGGCCAGCACAGGAGGAGCCGTATCCTAGCGGCGTACAATCGGAAAACGTGCACGCGTAGGTAATCTTCTCAGCAAGTAGAGTACCGTTTACAAGGTTTGCATTAGGATTTAGTGTGCACCATTGGTTTGGTAGATAGTTTACGTCTTTGGCACCTACTAAGTAGATATTCTGTTTCTTGCCCGACATGTCCATCGGAAACTTGGGTTGGCCGTCGTACCGGAATATCCCCCAGTGTCTCTCGAAGCTTCCCGGCTGGATGCTCTTTGCGTCCTCGTCGAGGAGGCCAAATAGGTACATCTCGATGTAGCTGGGCCGGAGTGGTGTGCCGGCGTTGTTGGCTAGCTTTGGAAGGAGGCCGTTGTAGAACCTTACAGCATTGTTGATGTTTGCATTGATGTCACCGTTGGTAGGCCAACCAGCTTCACCAACAATAATAGTCATGTCACCATGTCCAACAGCCTTGAGTGCAGAGACAAGGGTATCAAAGTTGGCATCAAAGGCACTGTTGTAGGTAATGCTACCGTCGACGACATTATTGGTGGTTCCATCGAAGAAGGCGTAATCCAAAGGGAAGTTCTTGTCATTATAAACGCTGATGAAGGGGTATATGTTGACGGTGAAGGGGGCGCTGTTCTTCGCCAGAAATTGTACTATGGCCGTCATTAAGTCGGAAATGTCAGCGCGGAATACTCCGGCTGACGGGACTGTCCCTTCATAGACGTCGGCGTTGAATGGGACGGTGGCTTTGATGGAGTCTCCAACGCCGGCTGCGTTGAGTGCGTTTTGGATGTTTTGGAGGGCTGGAAATGTCACGTTTAGGTAGGTTCCGTTGTATGTAGTGAGAAAAGGCTCGTTTCCTACTGCCACGTATCTGCAAGTAACGGAATAATGCGTTGCATTTCACGCTGTTATATATTTATATTATTTGATAATAAATAATAATATTTGTGAATAGAATTATAGGAGTGGGGGTATGATAGAAATGAACAACCCTCTATTTGAATTATGAAAAAGGTAAAATAAGGCATGGAGTTGGTCAATTCCCAGTCAGCATTATAATATCATTGGTTTAAAATACTCCAACGTTTACATCTCTACCTATTTCTTCAATTATTGCTGTATTTTGCTACAACCTCCCATTTCTTTTTCTTTTATTTATTTATTTAATTATGATAAATTCACAATATTCTTATACCTTTAACCTTTTTAAATAATGTCAAAATTTTTCCAATTTTTGACAAATTAATATTTTAAAAGGACAATAAAAAAATTGCATAGATACCTTTTTAAAATAGCTATTAACAATAACCACTAGGAGTATTATTTATTTATTTATTTTCTCAAACTCTTAATTTATAGACGATAGAAGTATATAATTCGAAAAATTTAAAATTTTAACATATTATCTGACAACTAAAAAATCTTTAAAAGAATTGGGCTAAATAAACTTTTTTTATAGACTTTTTGTTTTGTAAATTTTTCTAATTTTATCTAATATATAATTTTTTTTAGATGAAAAGAATTAGGTTAAATAGGCAATATGGTTAACAAATAAATTTATGTTATACTTACTGTCAATAAAATAATAGTGGTAAAATATCTGGTTAATTATTTTACTTAAAATCTTTTTACATAATTTGAAAGAGTCATTAAAATTTGTGTTTATTTATTTTAGGAAAGATGGATGGCTAGAAATGAAACACCACTAAAGTACCACATTGCCAGCTGACATATTTGGTTGTGTAAAGTTATATGAATCGTATAAACAATTTTGCCCGAACCCACATCTATAATCTATAAGCAATTTTATTCTACACTTCATTATCACCAAACTCTTTCCATTCAACACTAAACTCAATTTGGTGTTGGACGATTTTTCTTAAAAGTGTGATGATGAATGTAAAAGGAAAAAGATAAATGAAGAATGAATTGTAATTTAAGAAAAAGGAAAAAGAGGAAAAGCACATACTTGATATTAACACCGCCGTTGAAATTATAACGGGTAACGTTAGCCTGAACCCAATTCTGAGCTCGGCTATAATCAGTCATGGCGGCCAAATCGCCATTTGGAACAGCCACCATAACTTCCAGCTTTGTACCTGCAAGCGCACCAAGAGTAGTCGAATCAGCATCAAAGAGCTTCACTTTCGTGATTCCGTTATCCTTGAGCATCTGAACCACCGTTTTGGGCGGCAATTGGTGGATCGCTTGCGTCCCCCAATTAACCCCTAGACCTTCCACCACCTGATTATTCCCCCACAGAAGGATCGCAATACAACACAGCAGGCGCATTAAGTTTATCATCATTGAAAGAAAATGGAAATTGTGTGCTGATGAGAGAAATTGGTATTACAGAGGAGATTTGGGGTGAGATGTGTCAGTAGATTGAAGGTGAGGAAAGACAAAGGGGTTGACGTCAGGGGAGCTGGTGGAGAGAGAGTGCTATCAATAAGAATCAATCAATTGAGTTGGGTACTTGTAATTTTTTAATAAAAATATCAACTTTTAATACAGACATTAAGACTGAGATTTATGTTTTATTTATGAATTATTGTTAAATTAAACTGTTTCACTTGGATTTATTTGCAGGTACAATAGTGGTGAGTCATTTGGTGGAATCAAGTGCAAAAAAGGGTATAATCCTTCAACACCTTTTTGGCCTTGGAGATCAAAAAGGGATTGTATATTTTCAATGTTAAAAGAAGAAGAATCTTATTCCTAAGAATGGTATTTTATGGAGATAAATCAAGGGTTCGTTTGACACTAAGATTACTTGGTTTCTTAAATAATTATTTGGAAAAAAAGACAATTTGGTTTACTAGGCTTAGTTTTAGTAAATGTACCCCTTGAGAGAAGATTGTTTAGAGTTTGAGAGAAAATATAAAAGGTTGGGATATATTTATCTAATTGAAAAACTAAATGGCCTAGTAAAAAACCCTAATGACGGTTGTTAGGGCGACTATCGAGGCGACCCACCCTGCACCCTTGTTCCCCCCCGTTGCGCTAGATCCCCCCTTTTCTCCGGCTACCATTGTGCCACCTGCTCCCACACACGACCAGAATCATGTAGCGACGAACCTTTCGTCCAATGGAACAGATCAAAACCAAGAGCCGGCGCCTATGACCCCAAACTAGAGTACAATGTTTTTTGGTGAATCTGCATGGAAAAAACTGCCGCTACTCCCTGATAACCTAATTGATACGGGTAAAGTAACCATTGCTTACCCAAAGGGAAGTGACTCAACACCAATTATTACCATCGCTCCTGAAGTAGTAAGTGTCTTGAATGCCCCTTGGCGGAATTCAATAGCCGTTAAGCTCCTGGGTCGTATGATTTCATATTCAGCGTTTGAAAGAAGTGTGCGACAGCTATGGAAGACGGGAGGAGGATGGACGGTTATCGATCTACCGAATGACTTCTTCCTTATTAGATTTGAGAAGGAATCAGACATGTTAGATGTGCTCACTCATGGACCGTGGAAGATCTTCGGCCATTATCTCATGATGCAAAAATGGGACGAAAGTTTTGATCCAACAATATCAATCATCAAGTCTACTGGAGTCTGGGTACGTATTACGGGTTTACCTTTTGCTATGTACAACTCGAGCATTCTCAAGGTGATTGCATCGGCCATAGGAGATCCACTGAGAATAGATATAAACACGTTGGGCATATCACGTGGGAAGTTTGCCCGGGTCTGCGTAAATGTCGACTTAACTAGACCTCTGAAAGGTGATCTAATTGTGAATGGTAAACGCTTCTTGTTGGAATACGAGAACTTGCATACGATTTGCTTCACGTGTGGATGTTATGGACACGTTATGGAGAATTGCATGTATGCAGAGGATACACAGGGCAAAAAGATTTCGAAGGAAACGAATATTGTTGTCCAAGAGCAGGTAGGTGCAACAGAAAAGGAACTAGAACATATCCAGCCAGCTATGGAGTGTGATAACGTAAAGAATCAGGAGCACAGACCTTGGATGGTGGTTCAGCGTAGGAAACCATGGTCTAAAGGCAAAGCCAACCAGATACCGGAGAGCACCCATAAGGAGAGGGGAGAGAATAATGGTACTGCATTTCAAGTTGCACCACGACAGAGAGAGTCGGGGGAGGGGGGCAATATCTCAATCCAGAAAGCGAGTTCGTACGTACCAAAAGAACTTTCAGAACGTCACCAATGGTGTATACAAAGGAAAACCTAGTGTACTAGAGAAGGAAATGTCCAGCACATCTACATCTACCCTAAATACACCGCCAGTGGCCAAGTCTGGGTCGCCAGTCAAGATTCTTAATAGAGCAGTACCACATGATGTGGAGTTTGTAGTGGGCATGATCCCAGCCAATACTGAAGAGCCTGAAAAGATAGAGGTCTGTCTCGAGTCCCAAGTATCAGTGGTACCAGACTCGCAAACATAAGGGAGTTAACAGAATGGTCCCAAACCGAAGGTTATAATGATAGGGATTTTATGGAATTGCTTCGGAACGGTGAAAAGCAGCTTCCGAAGATCTATCCGTTACATGATTAGAAAACATAAACCTAGCTTTGTGGCCCTCTTTGAGACACATTGTTCAGGTAAAGTGGCTGATTCCATTTATGAAAAGATGGGTTTTGACTCGTTTGATAGGGTAGAAGCGGAGGGACAAAGTGGGGGAATCTGGTTACTTTAGGACTCTAATAGCCTACAATTCTCAGTTATCAAGAAGGATCGACAGTTCATCCAGATCAGGGTGACCCATGATGAGGGAGACTTCTACCTCATTGTTGCTTATATAGTTGCGGACCCTAATAAGAGAGGGGAATCTGGAGTGACCTCTCAACATTATCCAGGAAACTACCTTAAATGTTTTGATTGGGGGTGATCTGAACATGATCCAGTGTCTGGAGGAAAGCCAAGGGGGAGCCCAACGTTTAACACGCCAAGCGATGGAGTTTGGTATCTGGCTCAATATAAACAACCTCATTCATATGGGGTATGTGGGATCTCCATATACGTGGACAAGAGGTCGTTCAACCACTACCAGGATCTCCAAAAGACTTGATAGAGTTCTTGTAACTACTGAAGGAAGGTTGAGATGGCCACAAGCTTTAGTGCGTCACCTTCCCCGAATCTCATCTGACCACAACCCCTTGCTCCTAACCCTGTCTCCTGAACCTTTTGGGAATCCTAGAAGACGCCCTTTCCGATTTCTTGCTGCTTGGTTCACCCATCCGGAGTTCACCAATCTTATTGAGACGACATGGGAGAAATTGATGGATCTGCCGGAGGCCCTTTTCTTACTTCAGAAAGTCCTGCGCAAATGGAACAAAGATACATTTGGGGATATTCATCAGAGGAAAGAAGCCCTCATAGCGCTTTTGGAGAATATTAGAGCACAACTAGGGAATACTATTGACACAGATCTACTTAGACATGAGCAATTAACTGAGAAGGAGGTTGAAAAGGTACTCGAGTAAGAAGAATTATTGTGGTGTCAAAAATCGAGACAACAGTGGATTACTTGTGGTGTTAAGAATACCACTTTTTCCACCTTTCAACCATTGTGAGAAGACATAACAACAAGGTACTAGCCCTCAGGAAGAATGATGGTGAATGGGTATTGGACCAGAAGGAACTAGAGAGGTTGGCAGTTAGCTTCTTCAAAGACTTGTATGGGCCGGCTCCTCTTACGTAACTAGGTATCCTACCTAGAGGGGGATTCCCGCCTTTATCTAATCCCCAACTTGCAGACCTGAAGAGGCCCTGTGATGCACTTGAAATTCGAACTGCCCTAGCCAGTATGGGTACGCTTAAGGCCCCAGGACCTGATGAATATCAGCCCATTTTCTACCAAAGGCTTTGGGACACAGTGGGAGAGTCTTTGGTTGGTTTTGTCAGAGGATTCCTCAGTTCGGGCGTCCTCCCCCACCATCAAATGAAACCCTTTTGGTAGTCATTGGGAAGGTTGCAAAGCCAGAGATGATCCAACAATTCCGTCCCATCAGCCTTTGTAACGTTAGCTACAAGGTAATCACAAAGGTTCTCTCAAGTCGTATCAAACCCCTCATGAACTTTCTTATCAGTCCACTCCAAGGCAGTTTTATTCCCGGTAGATTGTTATCTGATAATGTGATCCTTGCACAAGAGGTGATTCACTCTTTCAGCAAGAAAAGAGGGAAGAAAGGGTGGATGCTTATGAAGCTAGATCTTGAGAAGGCATATGATAGGCTCCGCTGGGAATTTGTGATTGATACCCTAGAAGACATGAACATGCCTAAGGAATGGGTGGAATGGGTGAAGACTTGTATTTCATCTAGTTCGATGAGAGTTCTTTGGAATGGGGAGTGCACGGAAAGTTTTAAAACAACAAGGGGCATTAGGCAAGGTGATCCCCTCTCCCCCTATTTGTTTGTGCTTTGTCTTGAAAGACTTGGACACTTGATTGAGGCAGCTGTTGGAGAGGGACAATGGAAACCGATAAGATTATCACGAGGAGGTCCTCCCCTTTCGCACTTATTTTTTGCTGACGACATTCTTTTATTTGCGGAAGCCTCTACAAGCCAGATAAGAATAGTTCGAAGAATCTTGGAGGACTTCTATAATGCTTCCGGTCAAAAGGTTAGTCTAACTAAATCCCGTATTTTTGTATCTCAGAATGTCAAGGGTGAGCTGGAGCAAAGACTTAGTGTTCGCTCCAAACGGTGTGTGCAAGCTTTAAATTTATAACCCTAGATGTAAGCTTAAAACAAGGATGCGAACCCGCAGTGTACAGGTCAATCATAGTAAAAAGCAAGAAATTCCAGGGGTCGATCACAAGGACTTAGTGAAACAAAGTCGGAATAGGTAAGCTTTAGCAATCACTAACCACAAAGCAATTAAAACAATCAAAGATGATAAAAGTCAATAAAGGAAATATGTAATTCTAGGGATTAAAGCATCTAGTTGTGGTTCCAACTCAAGATCTAAAGATAAGCGGACAAAGCTGAGATTTTTGCATAGGGAAGGTGTTACTAAAGTGGAATAGATCACCGAGTAAGTCTCACTACTCACTAATCCCAAACCGTAACTCCTATTACCGGGTAAGTCTCAAAGAATTAAGATAAAGAACTATAACCTCAAACAAACACACCACCTAAGGGAATAGAATCAACCTTTACCGGGTAAGTCTCAGGCTAACTCATATAGATAGGATGAAAGCACACTCAAACCCCAATAAAGGATAAACCTTTATTACCTACACTTATGATCTTAGGTAAACAAACTAAGGAATTACCGGGTAAGTCTCATCCTAGGCTTGCATTGAACCAGAAAAGGTGTAATAAGAATAGGATTTGGCAAACTTTAACACTTAACTCTCAGTTTCGGATCAGATAAGTCACCTCGGTCAGCCAAATTCCACCCCGGCCGAGATGTTCATCGACTGAGCGAGATGCTTAGGGTTAAGGTAAAGACTCGAACTTTCAGGGTCCTACTGTGATTAAGATTATTCTATTATTGTTTTTTCCACAACCTTCAGCCAATCATCCTAAAATCACACAAAGAGATTAGCCACTCATCATCATGAAAGTATTAATCAAATATATGGGAAGAAAGAGAATAATTGAACAAGAAAACCTTAAGAGAAAGGCTTCAATAACTGAATCAATTATAAAACCAACAAGCGTTCCTTGGATAGAAATCCAACAAGACAACAACAAAGAAGGGAATCTAAGATGATCTTACAAAAACCCTTCAAAAGCTATAAAAGCTATAGACTTTTTTCCTTCAACCTTCAAAAAGGTTCTTCAAATCTCCCAACTAGAGTATGGCTGCAGCGGTGTATAAAACACAATTGGTGGTATAGCATGTGATAGCGGATGTATGCAGCGTGTCGGATTTGTGGGAAATCCGACCCTTTTTATAGGAAAATTACTCTCCAAAGATAAGATATCTTAGAAAGATCTCTTTCCATAAAAATAGGTAAAATATATGGTGTAACTTATCTTCTTCCTTCCAGGAACCCAGCCCAAAAATATAAGATCCTTTTTCCAAAGATAAAAGATCTCAGCCAAGAATAAAATATTCTCGCCGCATCCCAGGTGTTCGCCTCGGTCGAGTCAACTCCTCTGGATCACCTCGGTCGAGGTGACTCTGTAGTCAACCAAGGTGAATCATAACTGAATGTGAAATCTCTCAAATCTGATCCAAAGTGAATCTCTATTCCATGGCTATGCTTCCTGGATCTTTCCTTAAGCTCCTGAATGTAGCTCCAATGACTCCATAGCTCCTTTTGCTCCTTTTTGATGCCAAACGTGCCATTTTACCTACGATTACAACAAAACTGGGTGTAGACCTCGATTCTTGCAAAGGTAGATGAAATGACAATATAATCACATAATATACATACAAACATGCAGATTATTGAAGATAAAACGTCCAAACAAGTCCCAAAATATAGACAATAATTCATGCTATCACTTAGCGACACTTGTGACGTACCTTTCACGAGGAATCTCGGTTTATACTTAGGTATACCACTTATTCAAGGAGCAATATCGAAGGAAACCTTCAATCATCTTATAGAGAGAATCTCTTCCCGATTAGCAGGCTGGAAGATGAAGACGCTAAGTATGGCAGGAAGAACCACCCTTGTTAAGTCTGTCTTGTCGGTCATTCCCCTACACTACATGAGTGTCATAAAGCTACCAAAAATTTATAACGAGTAAGATTGACAAGATTTGTCGTGACTTTATATGGGGAGAATCATAGGGAATAGGAGAATGCACCGACTTCAGTGGGACTATATATGTCAACCCTCGAGAACAAGGTGGTCCGGGGATACGTAAGCTCAACGAAGTGAATGAGGCCATGATTAGCAACCTGGGCTGGAGACTTGTCATGACTACTGATCAAATTTGGGTTAAGGTGCTGCTCAAAAAATATACAAACTCCTCCCAGATCTGGCCACCGGTCTTTCTGTTTAAAGCTGGCAATTCCTGGATCTGGAAGGGGATTGTGGAGAGTTTTAACAAGATTATTATGCCCAATCTTGGATGGAATGTGGGTAATAAAAGACGGGCAAAATTCTGGAGTGATGTTTGGCTCTCGGATGAACGGCTGGAGTCGACTTATCAAACTACTCTCACACAACAGGAAATAAACTTCTCGGTAAGAGACGTTTGGATCGAGAACATGGGTTGGAATTGGCATTACCTGTCTTGTAGGCTTACCAACTCAAATTTCCTGAAGCTGGTTGCAACCAAGATCTGGGGGGACTCTGACCACGAGGATACGGTGAGATGGAAATTAACCCAGGATGGAAGCTTCTCTGTGGCGTCTGCTCATCAGTTCCTTCGTCAGTTGAGAGCTCAAAATGATGTACGTACTGATCTCTTTGCAAAACTTTGGAAGATTAAGGTGCCGGAGAGGATACTATATTTTACTTGGCAACTTGCGTGGGGTGTAGTCCTCACCAACATGGAACGCCACAGGAGACATCTGGCGCCCTCTCCTGATTGCCTTGTTTGCCCAAACTTGGTGGAATCTCAACTACATTTGCTCAGAGATTGCCCCTATGCACATGATATTTGGGTAGCCTTGGTCCCCACAAACATACAGCAGACCTTTTTCCAGCTCCAATGGGATGAATGGATCTTTGAGAATGTATGTACAAATAGAGAGAGTCCCCATCAAGGTCCATGGAATGCCCTCTTTACAATCTCAATTTGGTGGATTTGGAGATGGAGGAACACGCGTACGTTTAATGATGACCATATACCCGAAGCAAAAATTGCTTACCTACTTGCCTACCATGCGGAAGTGAGGGTAGCATGGACCAAAAGAGTGGATAAAGATATACCAAAGAAGACAGAAAGGTTGATTCAGTGGTCTAAACCAGAACAAGGGTGGTTTAAAGTTAACACAGATGGGGCTAGAAGGGGAGAGCCGCCAAGATCGGTTGCAGGAGTAGTAATAAGGAACGATCAAGGGGAATGTGTACAAGGAATTGCAGCCAACCTGGGTGATGCGTCCTTGGAGGTAACAAGGATAACTCCGGATCTAGATCAAGCAAAACTCCAACTACTCCTTGATTCTTTGTGCAACGTTGTATCGTTTCGGATCCAAAGGGGCGGAAGCGATGAAGAAACAAGGGTTACTCCGATCTAGAGAGATCGAAGGAACCTTTTTTGGGTGGATCGAAGGTTGATTCTTAAAAAGAATCCTCGAATATGGATTTCTTGAATCAAAGACGAGATCCAAGGAAGAAGTTTGAGGGTTAGAAGAGAGGTTTTGATGCCCAAGCTAAGTGGAGGAAATTCTTCTCAAAACTTAGTAATATTGAACATGAGAAATAAGTGAGGCAAGATATCTCTTATATAGAGAGACTTGCCTACCTATGGGCCAACGGGCCAAACAAAAATACATGAAGAAAAGCCCAAAAGGGGAAAACCTAAAAGGGGCGGAAGCAAACCCTAAACGGATAAGGTCAAAAAGGGAATATTCCTATACGGAATATCCCTTTATTACATAAAAAGGAAACACATGAAAATATAGTCCGAAAATAAGCTAGCTTCATGCCATGGAGTCGGAAAGACGGGACATGCCGCTAACGGAACCGGTAGCCTATGCCATGGTGGTGTAGAGACAAGGCATGCCGGTAATGGGACCAAGTGAAGACGTAATGCGGGTGATGATGGAGCCGGTGGCTCGAGCAATGGCCTTAGCTCGGGATCGGGTGATCGGTCCATCTGAGCGAACTCTAAGAGCCTCGTCCTCTTCGTCTATGGTCAACGTAAAAGGGGCATTCAAGGGCGCATCACTGGGTACCACTTCGGTACCGGAAGCTGAACTTTGGGATCTATATTTCGGGTGGAAAAGATGTGGGAGCTGGGTTTCAAAAAAGTATTATTCGAGGTTAATTCGCAGTTGATTGTTCACATGATCGATAATGGGGTTAGTCATACTCACCCCCTATCTAGCCTAGTTACTAGGTGTCAAGGTTTCCTTACTCGATATTGGCAGGTGAAACTCGAGCATATTTTTCAAGAGGGTAATAGAGTTGCGGATGCTATCGCAAACGCAGCATTTTCTATGGACTTAGGACCACACGTTTTGTTGGTTCCCCCGATTGGGATCCGAAACCTCTTGTTAGACGATTTGAGGGGTGTGTCTTTACCCCGTTTGTTACGTATGTAATTCATTTTTGTTTCTATAATAAAAGCGCTTAGGCGCGGGGAGCTTCGGCTCTTTTTCCATAAAAAAAAAAACTAAATGACCTAGTTACTAAAAGTAAAACTCAAAAAAGCCTATTAACCAAATTGGCCCAAAAAAATAGATTAACGATTATTTTGTGATTTTTTTAATAAAAGAAACCTTAAATTATGAGATTATATTTTGAGGTTATAAGACTAAATTATCCACTGATAGCATGAATTATTGTCTATATTTTGAGGTTTGTTTAGACGTTTTATCTTCAATAATTTGCATGTTTGTATGTATATTATGTGATTATATTACCATTTCATCTACATTTGCGGGAATCGAGGTCTACACCTAGTTTTGTTGTAATCATAGGTAAAATGGCACGTTTTGCATCAAAAAGGAGCAAAAGGAGCTAAGGAGTCATTGGAGCTACATTCAGGAACATAAAGAAACATCCAGGAAGCATAGCCATCAATTAAAGATTCACTTTGGACCAGATTTGAGAGATTTCACATTCATTTGTGAATCACCTCGGTTGACTACAAAGTCACCTTGACCGAGGTGATCCAGAGAAGTCGACTCGACCGAGGCGAACACTTGGGACGCGGCGAGAATATTTTATTCTTGGCTGAGATCTTTTATCTTTGGAAAGAGGATCTTATATTTTTGGGCTTGGCTCCTGGAAGGAAGAAGATATGATAGATCATATATTTAACCTATTTTTATGGGAAGAGATCTTTCTAAGATATCTTATCTTTGGAGAGTAATTTTCCTATAAAAAGGGTTGGATTTTCCACAAATCCATATCATGTTATACATCTCGCATAGATCCGAATACACCGCTGCAGCCATACTCCAGTTGGGAGATTTGAAGAACCTTTTTGAAGGTTGAAGGAAGAAAGTCTATAGCTTTTATAGCTTTTTGAAGGGTTTTTGTAAGATCATCTTAGATTCCCTTCTTTGTCATTGTCTTGTTGGATTTCTATCCAAGGAACGCTTGTTGGTTGATAATTCATTCAGTTATTGAAGCCTTTCTCTTAAGGTTTTCTTGTTCAATTATTCTCTTTCTTCCCATATATTTGATTAATACTTTCATGATGATGAGTGACTAATCTCTTTGTGTGATTCTAGGGTGATTGGCTGAAGGTTGTGGGAAAAACAATGATAGAATAATCTTAATCACAGTAGGACCCTGAAAGTTCGAGTCTTTACCTTAACCCTAAGCATCTCGCTCAGTCGATGAACATCTCAGCCGGGGTGGAATTCTTCTGACCGAGGTGACTTATCTGATCCGAAACTGAGAGTTAAGTGTTAGAGTTTGCCAAATCCTATTCTTATTACACCTTTCCTGGTTCAATGCAAGCCTAGGATGAGACTTACCCGGTAATTCCTTTGTTTGTTTACCTAAGATCATAAGTATAGGTAATAAAGATTTATCCTTTATTGGGGTTTGAGTGTGCTTTCATCCCATCTTTGTGAGTTAGTCTGAGACTTACCCGGTAAAGGTTGATTCTATTCCCTTAGGTGGTCTGTTTGTTTGAGGTTATAGTTCTTTATCTTAATTCCTTGAGACTTACCCGGTAATAGGAGTTACGGTTTAGGATTAGTGAGTAGTGAGACTTACCCGGTGATCTATTCCACTTTAGTAACACCTTCCCTTTGCAAAAACCTCAGCTTTGTCCGCTTATCTTTAGATCTTGAGTTGGAACCACAACTAGATGCTTTAATCCCTAGAATTGCATACTTCCTTTATTGAATTTTATCATCTTTGATTGTTTTAATTGCTTTGTGGTTAGTAATTGCTAAAGCTTACCTATTCCGACTTTGTTTCACTAAGTCCATGTGATCGACCCTTGGAATTTCTTGCTTTTTACTACGATTGACCCGTACACTGCGGGTTCGCATCCTTGTTTTAAGCTTACATCTAGGGTTATAAATTTAAAGCTTGCACACACCGTTTGGAGCGAACATGTTTTTGGCGCCGTTGCCGGGGACTTGGTCTAGACCGAGCGGGTTACGGTACGCTTTTGGGGCACTTGCCCCCGTGTCTACTAACCACTCTACTTGAGTAACTTTTGCAGGTTCTTTCTTAGGTTTATGCAAAGAACCCGCACTGGAAAGGAAATTGTTCCTTACGATCCCGACCCAGAAAAGACATACAAACGACGCTTAAGAGAAGCGAAGATGGCCAACCAAGACAATCGCGATCTTGAGGCCGAATTGAAGGAGGCGTTAGAACAGTTGCGCCTCAGCAGGAAAGAACTGAGGCAAGAGAAAAAAGAAACTCGCACCAGGACTGAAGCGATCGAAGCAGATATGGTAGCCTTACGAGACCAATATCTACTTCGACCGAGGGAAGACCCAGTTCCCGATGTTGGACCGATGCAGGTCCCAGTCGCAGACCCTCGACCGAGGCAGGTCCCAGTACCTGACGCCCCGGCCGAGGTACTTCCACCTCGGATGCCAGTCCGAGGTGCTCTTTTTGCAGGAATCCCGCAAACCCTAGGTCAAAGGATGGACCCCAATCAACAACTGAGGCGTCCAGGAGTTAACCTAGGAGATCCAGCGGACCATGACTACGAACTTCGACCGCAAGTTCTTTCCATGATTCGCCAATGCCAGTTCGGAGGGCTAGAGAAGGAATCTCCGCATCAACATCTTCAAAACTATGAGATCTTGATGGAGACCTTGAGACCCTCAAGAATAGAAAACAACAACTACAAGCTAAGACCTTTTTACTTTTCTTTAAAAGATAGAGCTCTTACTTGGTATCAATCTCTTCCTCCAGGAAAAATTAGCACTTGGGAGGAGATGACTACGGAATTCTTGACTAAATTCTTTCCCCCCTCTAAGACCGCTGAAATGAGAGGGAAGATTAATGCATTCATTATGAAGGACAAGGAGAGCTTGTCCAAGTCATGGGAGAGGTTTAAAGACATTCTTTTGGATTGCCCACATAATGGGATTCCAAAGATAGAGTTGTTGGAGATATACTTCAAGGGACTGGACGGAAGCACCCAGTTCAACCTCCAACTACTCTCCGCCGGTACATTTATGGACATGGCGATTGACGAAGCTTGGGACTTTATTGAGAAGCAAGCTTTGCAAATGGAGGAATATACCCACCAAGGAACTGAAGGTGGAGTTAAAAGAGTCAACTTTCAAGAGACTCAACCTAACAACAATCAACTCACGTCTTTGAAGAATGATGTGAAGCAATTGAAGGAACTCTTGGTTGCTCAAACCAAGAAGGAAGAGCAAGGACCAAGGAATAACAACAATGGATACCGTAACAACAACAACGGTTCCCGGAACAACAACTACAACAACAACAATAGAGGATCCAACAGCAATAATTGGAGGGTGAACAACCAAAATTCTGGTAACAATCATTCTAACTCCAATTCTAACGATTCCTCTAATCCTTTCCTCTCTTCCCCTTCTTCTTCTTCTACTCCATTAAAGAGCCAGGGGCAAGGATCAAGTTCGTCTCAACCGGAAAAGAAAGACGCAGTGCTAAAGGCTATCTTGATCAAGCTTAGTGCTATGGAGACATCCATGACTTCATTTTCGAAGGCTCAAAAGGCCTTTGAACAACAACTTGCTAGTAGGGCGAATGAAGCGCCAAGAGATCTAGGGAAACTTCCAACAAGGACGGAAAGCAACCCTAAGGGCCAGATTATGGCCATAACTACGAGGAGTGGACTGAAAACTGCAGATCCAGTGCCTCGGTCGGTGCCAGTACCGACGAAGACCACCTCGGTCCAGGTGCAGTCGAAGAACACTTCGGCCGAGATACCAACTGAAGTGGAGCCACAAAAAGCGGATGGGAAAACTGAGGTTTATGTTCCACCTCCTGCATACAAACCACCACTTCCATTCCCCCAGTCAAGGGCCAGAGCACATCTAGACAAGCACTTTGGTAAGTTCCTTGACTTGATGAACAAACTGCACATTAACATTCCTTTCCTTGATGCTATTCTAGGGATGCCCGCCTATGGGAAGTTCTTGAAGGAGATCCTATCAAGGAAGAGGAAACTGGAAGACTTTGGTGAAGTAAGGATGACATCTAAATCCTCGGAGCTTATTCAAATCATGAAGGAGAAGATGTCACCTAAGTTGAGAGATCCCGGCTCATTTTGCATTCCCATTCAAGTTGGGGATGTCACTTGTGAAGCCTTATGCGATCTAGGAGCCAGCGTGAGCATCATTCCGCTGGAGCTATGTGTGAAGATCGGACTTGGAGAGCCCAAGCCGGTTAAGATTCGGTTATACATGGCGGATCGCTCCATTATCCATACCGTGGCCATCTTGGAAGACGTTCTGGTCAAGTTAGGTAACTTCTATTTACCTATAGAGTTTGTCGTACTTGACATTCCCGTAGATTATCCTGTTCCTATTATTCTCGGGAGGCCATTTCTAGCAACTTCGGGTTGCAACGTGGATTGTAAGAACGCCAAGTTGAAATTCAACATTGGCGGAGATGAAGTGGAGTTCGCATTACTTGCGGCCATGAAAGGAGAGCAGCTAGGAGATGATATCTTCAACATCTATGATGAAGAAGAATCAAGAGAATTGGTGAGCTCTATCCTTACTAACGATCCACTTGAAAGAGTTATTAGTTTCAGTTTAATGGAGGAAGGTATAGATGCTTCTTGTGATGCAGATATACGGAGCTTAAAGGCACTGGAAGAAGATCCAGGAGCTAAAACTGAGAAACTAATCCAGGAGACGAGGATCTCCAGATTCGGTTCCAGTTGCAGTACCTCGACCGAGGCACTTTCTGGACCGAGCGAGGCGACTGAAGAACATCTCGGTCAATGCCTCTGCGCCTCGACCGAGGTCGATGGTGAATGATGTCAACTGAGACTGCTGAGAATAACAAACTTCTTACTTCTTTCTCTGACATTCATCCTCAGTTGGTGGAACATTCTATCCACCAACTTTCTGATAATAAAGGACCTTGGTATGCTGATATTGTGAATTATCTGGTTTGCCAGGAAATACCGCCCGGATTGACGTACTCCCAAAAGAAGAGATTCTTCAAGGACGTACGCCATTACTACTGGGATGAGCCGCTGATATTCAAGCGCAGGCCGGATGGGATGCTTCGAAGATGCATTCCGGAAGATGAAGTTAATAGCGTCATACAGCATTGTCATTCACTTCCTTGTGGAGGACATGCTAGCACCGATAAGACATGCGCTAAGGTATTACGTTCCGGTTTCTTTTGGCCTACATTATTTAAGGATGTGCAATCGTTTGTTGTCTCTTGTGATGCATGCCAAAGAACAGGGAATCTATCCAGGAGGAACGAAATGCCACTTAATAACATTCAAGAGGTGGAAATCTTTGATGTATGGGGGATAGACTTCATGGGACCTTTCCCATCATCCGGAGGAAACCTCTATATTCTTCTAACAGTTGATTACGTCTCTAGATGGGTTGAAGCCATTGCTTCTCCCACTAATGACGCCAAGGTGGTTGTGAAATTCTTAAACAGGACTATCTTTCCATGTTTTGGAACTCCACGTATCATCATCAGTGATGGAGGAATGCATTTCATCAACCGGAAGTTCAAGGCACTTCTATCGAAGTATGGGGTTACCCACAAGGTAGCGACCCCTTATCACCCTCAAACTAGTGGACAGGTCGAGATCTCGAATAGAGAAATCAAAGCAATTTTGGAGAAGACCGTCTCTAGGGCGAGGAAGGATTGGTCCATGAAATTGGACGACGCTCTTTAGGCCTACAGGACCGTATTTAAGACTTCCATTGGTACCACCCCCTATAATTTGGTATATGAGAAGTCTTGTCATTTGCCCGTTGAGTTAGAACACAAAGCATATTGGGCGATCAAATGGTTGAACTTCGACATTAAGGAAGCCGGCGAGAAGCGGCTATTGGATATCAATGAGCTGGAGGAGCTGCGTTTGAACGCTTATGAGAATGTCAAAATCTATAAGGAGAGGACGAAGAAATGGCATGACAAGCGTATCATCCCTAAGGAGCTTAACGAAGGAGACTTAGTTCTACTCTTCAACTCCCGCCTCCGCCTCTTTCCAGGTAAGTTGAAATCTAGATGGAGCGGACCTTATGTTGTGAAACATGTTTTTCCTCATGGTGCAGTTGAGATATGGGGCAAAACGAGCGGAAGCTTCAAGGTCAATGGTCATAGACTTAAGAAATACAAACCGGAAGTTCCGGTTGAGGAGGTTGCACCACTATACCTCGTTTGAAAGACGCACTATGGTCCAGCTAGCGACCTTAAACCAAGCGCTTTTTGGGAGGCAACCCAAGGTATTGCTTTATTTTCCCTTTTTCGAGTCTAGCTTAGATAGTTTTGCTTTGGCTTTGCTTGTTTTGTTTTTGGCGTCCTAGACAGACAACAGGTGACATCTAAGGAAGGAGTACAAACCAGGAGCATAACTGGAGGGACAGAAGTTCGAGAATTTGAGAAGACGGAGTTTGACTGAGGCACATCTCGGTTGCTGTCAAAGCATCTCGACCGAGATGATTCTTGAGCAACCGAGGTGACTAGGATTTCTGAAGATCCACCTCGGTCCGTACCACCTCGGTCCAGTCAAGACCACCTCGACCGAGGTGACAGCAGTTCCAGAAAGGGTATAAAAGGGGGGTTGAAATTCTCTCTCTTCCTTTACCTACCTCCTCGACCGCGGCAGCTTCCTCGCCTCGCTTCGCCGTTCTTCGCTCGTTTCCGACGATTCTTGCTTCCAAATTGCAAAGAAAGGATAGAGGATCTCAGTGCAAGTGTCAATCTGCGAGAAAAATGAACCGAATCGACCGAATCAGGGTACACATTGAAAAAACCCTAATCTCGTTCTCTTCACTGTTTTGCTTCGAACTGGGCTTTGGTTGCCCCTGCATTTGCTGAGAAACAGATTAAGTACCCCATAGGAACCAGTTGTAGTGATTTTGGGGGAAAATAACTGAATTTTTGAAGAAATTCGTCGCGCAGTTCTTCGCCTCGGTCTAGTCGTTCTGTGCCTCGGCCGAGGTGTTCTTGAGTTGTGTCAGGCCGACCGAGGTGATCTGACAGAGAGTTTGGAAAATGAGTTCAGATAGACAGCTTGTCCTGAGGGACAGATCCTCTCCTTCCCCTTCTTCTTCTTCCTCTAGACCCTATAGACCGGTGATCCACGAGAGACACCAGGTCGACTATGACCGTATTGCAGCCCGTCCAGTGATTGCACCGCATTTCCTGGACGTATCAGCTTTTGATTGTCACCATGTGGATGGAGATCTTAGACGGATGATTTCGATGGTAGGGTTAGATCAGTTTACTGAGATCTGCGCACCTGCCTACTTAGAGTCTACCTTGGAGTTCATTAGCTCCTTCACCTACCTCCCCATAGAGCGTTCTGTGAAGTACCGGTTGATGAACCGGAACTTCTTAGTTCCCCTATGGATACAGGGACCGATCTGCGCACCTGCCTACTGGAAGACTGCTTGGATCCCATTGATGGAGGATGCTAGAGAGGCAGCAGCTGCACCAGCTGAGAAGGATGAGGTAGAGGAGGAGACTGCTGATGATGATGACAGGGATGGTGGAGTTCCTATGGATACAGGGACCGATACTGCTGGGACGAGTGCGCCAGTCATTGATTTAGATGATGACGATACTGAGACCGCGCCGGCTGCATCACCAGTCCGACCTGCTAGGTGTAGGGTCCGCCGATAGAGAGAGATCCAGATGCTCACCGTCGGATCGATGATCTGACAGATCAGATGATCGACTCATACGCTGCCCTGTCCCTGGATAACCGTGAGATGCAGGAGAGACAGCATTACCAGCACATGATGGCTGAGATTCAGTTTCAGCATATCATGGGCTACCCATTCGACCCATCTCAGTATCCATACGTACCACCACCACCACCACCGGATCGTGATTATTGAGAGCTTGCAGGATTTTCTTTCTTATTTATTATGCAGCTCAGCTTTGTCCGGTGATTACTTTATTTTCTTTAGACTTATTTTGACCCACTGGGACAGTGTGTCCCAAGTATGGGGTGTTTATGTATTATTTGACTTATGTATAACTCGATATTATCGGATATTTATGCTTCATTTTGCTTCTATGATTTTATCTGAGATTACATGCATACATACCGGTTATTTGATTGAGAAAAACGTCAAAACTGAACAGAAAAAAAAAAATTTGACCTCGACCGGGACAGTATTGGCCGAACGAGGTGCTTCACCTCGGTTGACCTAGAACACCTCGACCGAGGTGGTTTAACTGAGAGTTTTCGAAACGTTTTGTGCTTCTTATCTGGATATGATCTCAGTGAAGATCTTGTTTGCTGACTGGTTTTGAAATCTTTATATGTTTAAAAGGTTTTATGATATGTTTAAGTTGCTAAATGCTTTGTTTGAAATTTTTGGCATGTTTAATACTTTGTTTTTATCCAAATTATGTTGAATTTGAAGGTTGACACCGCATTATGAGTTCTCTCACTTTCTTTCTGAAAAGACCAAGGCAATTCATTCTTCTCTCTTTTTCTTCTTGATCATGCTTAGCCCCTCATATACATTTTTGTCTCCCTTTACCGATCCGGAAATTTGGAAGCAAGCGAAGTGGTGAAAGCAAGTGAAGTAAAAGTTGAGAAATTGGCTGGAAGTTAAAGTGTTAGAAAGCAATAAATAGGTTTGGGGAAGTCAATCATGATGATGAGTAACTCGGCACCATTCACATAGCCGGGTGTTTGTGTCTTGCCAAAGTCAGATTGAGCGATATTCCTAACGGGTCATGGTATGTGCATCAAGGGTTTGATGCATCTCAAGAAATTGATGATTGCTGATTTCCTAGGCTTCGGTTATTGTGCACCTCTGTCCATGCATCCCAAAAAGTAAAGTAAAGAAAAAGTGGGAAATAAGCAAAGCTTATTGGTGGAAGATGTTGAAAGTCAAAGTGAAAGTGAAGTATATCCTTTTCCCGGATTCTAGCACCACATTACCTTATATACATCCCTACCCTACACGTTTCTTGACCTTTCTTTTGGGAAGCCCTTGAGACCTCGAGCTTGTTGATTGACTTAGTGGTTTAAACTGGATTGTACATGATTAATTTCGATGATTATGATTTATTATGCATTCTATGATTTTACGCAAAGATGAACAACTTTCTTATATTTATAAAATGTTTTGATCATATTTTGATTTTAAATCCCATAAAGTATTCTCTTAGAGTGATCTATGATTGTAGCACACCAAAAAAATGTTTTTGAAAGACTTTTTCATTGATCTTTATGACTTATAATCCATTCTATCTTGTATTTTATATGCGGAACTTGCTTGGGGACAAGCAAGGGCTAAGTATGGGGTATTTTGATAGCATGAATTATTGTCTATATTTTGGGGTTTGTTTAGACGTTTTATCTTCAATAATCTGCATGTTTGTATGTATATTATGTGATTATATTACCATTTCATCTACCTTTGCGGGAATCGAGGTCTACACCTAGTTTTGTTGTAATCATAGGTAAAATGGCACGTTTTGCATCAAAAAGGAGCAAAATGAGCTAAGGAGTCATTGGAGCTACATTCAGGAACATAAGGAAACATCCAGGAAGCATAGTCATGGATTAAAGATTCACTTTGGACCAGATTTGAGAGATTTCACATTCAGTTGTGAATGACCTCGGTTGACTACAAAGTCACCTCGACCGAGGTGATCCAGAGAAGTCGACTCGACCGAGGCGAACACCTGGGACGTGGCGAGAATATTTTATTCTTGGCTGAGATCTTTTATCTTTGGAAAGAGGATCTTATATTTTTGGGCTTGGCTCTTGGAAGGAAGAAGATATGATAGATCATATATTTTACCTATTTTTATGGGAAGAGATCTTTTTAAGATATCTTATCTTTGGAGAGTAATTTTCCTATAAAAAGGGTTGGATTTTCCACAAATCCATATCATGTTATACATCTCGCATAGATCTGAATACACCGCTGCAGCCATACTCCAGTTGGGAGATTTGAAGAACCTTTTTGAAGATTGAAGGAAGAAAGTCTATAGCTTTTATAGCTTTTTGAAGGGTTTTTGTAAGATCATCTTAGATTCCCTTCTTTGTCATTGTCTTGTTGGATTTATATCCAAGGAACGCTTGTTGGTTGATAATTGATTCAGTTATTGAAGCATTTCTCTTAAGGTTTTCTTGTTCAATTATTCTCTTTCTTCCCATATATTTGATTAATACTTTCATGATGATGAGTGGCTAATCTCTTTGTGTGATTCTAGGGTGATTGGCTGAAGGTTGTGGGAAAAACAATGATAGAATAATCTTAATCACAGTAGGACCTTGAAAGTTCGAGTCTTTACCTTAACCCTAAGCATCTCACTCAGTCGATGAACATCTCGGCCGGGGTGGAATTCTTCTAACCGAGGTGACTTATCTTATCCGAAACTGAGAGTTAAGTGTTAGAGTTTGCCAAATCCTATTCTTATTACACATTTCCTGGTTCAATGCAAGCCTAGGATGAGACTTACCCGGTAATTCCTTTGTTTGTTTACCTAAGAACATAAGTATAGGTAATAAAGGTTTATCCTTTATTAGGGTTTGAGTGTGCTTTCATCCCATCTTTGTGAGTTAGCCCGAGACTTACTCGGTAAAGGTTGATTCTATTCCCTTAGGTGGTGTGTTTGTTTGAGGTTATAGTTCTTTATCTTAATTTCTTGAGACTTACCCGGTAATAGGAGTTACGGTTTGGGATTAGTGAGTAGTGAGACTTACCCGGTGATCTATTCCACTTTAGTAACACCTTCCCTTTGCAAAAACCTCACCTATGTCCGCTTATCTTTAGATCTTGAGTTGGAACCACAACTAGATGCTTTAATCCCTAGAATTGCATACTTCCTTTATTGAATTTTATCATCTTTGATTGTTTTAATTGATTTGTAGTTAGTAATTGCTAAAGCTTACCTATTCCGACTTTGTTTCACTAAGTCCCTGTGATCGACCCCTGGAATTTCTTGCTTTTTACTACGATTGACCCGTACACTGCGGGTTCGCATCCTTGTTTTAAGCTTACATCTAGGGTTATAAATTTAAAGCTTGCACACACCGTTTGGAGCGAACATCCACCAAGATATAAACGCACATCAAGTATCTTATTATTGATTGCGGTTTTCGACCCCTTTTGTAAAGGAGATTACATTCGGTTTACTAGTTTGTTTGGTGCACACTAATTATAAAACATTATAATAAGTAAAGTTTTTTTTGGGGAAAAAAATCATATTTTAAAAATATGCTTTTTTATAAGTTTTTCAAGTAAAAACATCTTATATAAAGTTAAATCGGTAAATGTTCAAGTACGGCCCTTTTATTGCGGTACGGTCGTACGGCCGTACGTAAGGGCGACACGTGTCCCGGAAAAAAAAAAAAAAAAAAAAAAAAAAAAATTCTCGGAAACTAATGAAAATTTATTTGAACTACCATGTTATAATTTATGCACTATTATCCTATAAACTTTGAACTACTCCCATATAATCCATGAACTATTACTTTTTAATATAATCCATGAACTATTCTATTATAATTCATGAACTATCCCATAATAAGTTTTGAACTATTACTTTCACTCCTTTATAAATTTTTACACTTTAAACTATTCTATTATAATTCATGAACTATTCTATTATAATTCATGAACTATCCCATAATAAGTTTTGAACTATTACTTTCACTCCTTTATAAATTTTGCACTATGAACTATTCTATTATAATTCATGAACTATCCTTTTAGAAGTTATGAACTATTACTTAATAAGTTTTGAACTATTACTTTCAATCCTTTATAAATTTTACACTATGAACTATTCTATTATAATTCATGAACTATCCTTTTATAAGTTATGAACTATTCCATAATAAGTTTTGAACTATTACTTTTACTCGTTTTTTTAAAAAAAAAAAAAAAAAAAAAAACGTGTCGGCCGTACAGACGGCCGCACGGCCTTACCGGAATAATGGGCCTTACTTGAACACTTCCCAAGTTAAATCAACCATAATTTCTCTTTAGTGAAATACTAGATTATTTGATCAAATTATACTTTTTATTACTTTTCAAGATAAGTCTTTATGGATCCGTTTGGTGAAACGTAGTTTAGTACGGAATGAAGTTGAAGTTGAAGTTGAAGTTGAAGGTGAAGATGAAGGAGATGAAATAAAATATAAGTTATTGGTGTTTGGTGTTTGGTAAGAAGTGCATTATTATGGGTATGAAGGAAATTATTATGGATAAAATTACGAAAAAGGGTACAAGATAAAATATAATTTGATTATGGGCATTTTTAGCAAAGGTAAAATCATTTCCATTCACTTAAGTTGCAAAACTTCATAGTAGATTTGCCAAAAAAAATGTAAATAAATTTATACTTCTCATACTTGTAAGTAAACTGGAACTTTTTCTTAAAAAAATGTAGTTAATAAAACACAAAAATATACAAATTACCACAAGTTTGGCTTGTTTACAAAAGTTTAGTGTATGTTCCTCGGAGCTTATTCAAATCATGAAGGAGAAGATGTCACCTAAGTTGAGAGATCCCGGCTCATTTTGCATTCCCATTCAAGTTGGGGATGTCACTTGTGAAGCCTTATGCGATCTAGGAGCCAGCGTGAGCATCATTCCGCTGGAGCTATGTGTGAAGATCGGACTTGGAGAGCCCAAGCCGGTTAAGATTCGGTTATACATGGCGGATCGCTCCATTATCCATACCGTGGCCATCTTGGAAGACGTTCTGGTCAAGTTAGGTAACTTCTATTTACCTATAGAGTTTGTCGTACTTGACATTCCCGTAGATTATCCTGTTCCTATTATTCTCGGGAGGCCATTTCTAGCAACTTCGGGTTGCAACGTGGATTGTAAGAACGCCAAGTTGAAATTCAACATTGGCGGAGATGAAGTGGAGTTCGCATTACTTGCGGCCATGAAAGGAGAGCAGCTAGGAGATGATATCTTCAACATCTATGATGAAGAAGAATCAAGAGAATTGGTGAGCTCTATCCTTACTAACGATCCACTTGAAAGAGTTATTAGTTTCAATTTAATGGAGGAAGGTATAGATGCTTCTTGTGATGCAGATATACGGAGCTTAAAGGCACTGGAAGAAGATCCAGGAGCTAAAACTGAGAAACTAATCCAGGAGACGAGGATCTCCAGATTCGGTTCCAGTTGCAGTACCTCGACCGAGGCACTTTCTGGACCGAGCGAGGCGACTGAAGAACATCTCGGTCAATGCCTCTGCGCCTCGACCGAGGTCGATGGTGAATGATGTCAACTGAGACTGCTGAGAATAACAAACTTCTTACTTCTTTCTCTGACATTCATCCTCAGTTGGTGGAACATTCTATCCACCAACTTTCTGATAATAAAGGACCTTGGTATGCTGATATTGTGAATTATCTGGTTTGCCAGGAAATACCGCCCGGATTGACGTACTCCCAAAAGAAGAGATTCTTCAAGGACGTACGCCATTACTACTGGGATGAGCCGCTGATATTCAAGCGCAGGCCGGATGGGATGCTTCGAAGATGCATTCCGGAAGATGAAGTTAATAGCGTCATACGGCATTGTCATTCACTTCCTTGTGGAGGACATGCTAGCACCGATAAGACATGCGCTAAGGTATTACGTTCCGGTTTCTTTTGGCCTACATTATTTAAGGATGTGCAATCGTTTGTTGTCTCTTGTGATGCATGCCAAAGAACAGGGAATCTATCCAAGAGGAACGAAATGCCACTTAATAACATTCAAGAGGTGGAAATCTTTGATGTATGGGGGATAGACTTCATGGGACCTTTCCCATCATCCGGAGGAAACCTCTATATTCTTCTAACAGTTGATTACGTCTCTAGATGGGTTGAAGCCATTGCTTCTCCCACTAATGACGCCAAGGTGGTTGTGAAATTCTTAAACAGGACTATCTTTCCATGTTTTGGAACTCCACGTATCATCATCAGTGATGGAGGAATGCATTTCATCAACCGGAAGTTCAAGGCACTTCTATCGAAGTATGGGGTTACCCACAAGGTAGCGACCCCTTATCACCCTCAAACTAGTGGACAGGTCGAGATCTCGAATAGAGAAATCAAAGCAATTTTGGAGAAGACCGTCTCTAGGGCGAGGAAGGATTGGTCCATGAAATTGGACGACGCTCTTTAGGCCTACAGGACCGTATTTAAGACTTCCATTGGTACCACCCCCTATAATTTGGTATATGAGAAGTCTTGTCATTTGCCCGTTGAGTTAGAACACAAAGCATATTGGGCGATCAAATGGTTGAACTTCGACATTAAGGAAGCCGGCGAGAAGCGGCTATTGGATATCAATGAGCTGGAGGAGCTGCGTTTGAACGCTTATGAGAATGTCAAAATCTATAAGGAGAGGACGAAGAAATGGCATGACAAGCGTATCATCCCTAAGGAGCTTAACGAAGGAGACTTAGTTCTACTCTTCAACTCCCGCCTCCGCCTCTTTCCAGGTAAGTTGAAATCTAGATGGAGCGGACCTTATGTTGTGAAACATGTTTTTCCTCATGGTGCAGTTGAGATATGGGGCAAAACGAGCGGAAGCTTCAAGGTCAATGGTCATAGACTTAAGAAATACAAACCGGAAGTTCCGGTTGAGGAGGTTGCACCACTATACCTCGTTTGAGAGACGCACTATGGTCCAGCTAGCGACCTTAAACCAAGCGCTTTTTGGGAGGCAACCCAAGGTATTGCTTTATTTTCCCTTTTTCGAGTCTAGCTTAGATAGTTTTGCTTTGGCTTTGCTTGTTTTGTTTTTGGCGTCCTAGACAGACAACAGGTGACATCTAAGGAAGGAGTACAAACCAGGAGCATAACTGGAGGGACAGAAGTTCGAGAATTTGAGAAGACGGAGTTTGACTGAGGCACATCTCGGTTGCTGTCAAAGCATCTCGACCGAGATGATTCTTGAGCAACCGAGGTGACTAGGATTTCTGAAGATCCACCTCGGTCCGTACCACCTCGGTCCAGTCAAGACCACCTCGACCGAGGTGACAGCAGTTCCAGAAAGGGTATAAAAGGGGGGTTGAAATTCTCTCTCTTCCTTTACCTACCTCCTCGACCGCGGCAGCTTCCTCGCCTCGCTTCGCCGTTCTTCGCTCGTTTCCGACGATTCTTGCTTCCAAATTGCAAAGAAAGGATAGAGGATCTCAGTGCAAGTGTCAATCTGCGAGAAAAATGAACCGAATCGACCGAATCAGGGTACACATTGAAAAAACCCTAATCTCGTTCTCTTCACTGTTTTGCTTCGAACTGGGCTTTGGTTGCCCCTGCATTTGCTGAGAAACAGATTAAGTACCCCATAGGAACCAGTTGTAGTGATTTTGGGGGAAAATAACTGAATTTTTGAAGAAATTCGTCGCGCAGTTCTTCGCCTCGGTCTAGTCGTTCTGTGCCTCGGCCGAGGTGTTCTTGAGTTGTGTCAGGCCGACCGAGGTGATCTGACAGAGAGTTTGGAAAATGAGTTCAGATAGACAGCTTGTCCTGAGGGACAGATCCTCTCCTTCCCCTTCTTCTTCTTCCTCTAGACCCTATAGACCGGTGATCCACGAGAGACACCAGGTCGACTATGACCGTATTGCAGCCCGTCCAGTGATTGCACCGCATTTCCTGGACGTATCAGCTTTTGATTGTCACCATGTGGATGGAGATCTTAGACGGATGATTTCGATGGTAGGGTTAGATCAGTTTACTGAGATCTGCGCACCTGCCTACTTAGAGTCTACCTTGGAGTTCATTAGCTCCTTCACCTACCTCCCCATAGAGCGTTCTGTGAAGTACCGGTTGATGAACCGGAACTTCTTAGTTCCCCTAGAGTACTGGAGAGACATATTTGGTTTCCCGGCTCCGACTGCTGTAGATTTTCCCTCCCGAGCTGTAGCTAGGGAGTTCTGGGGTCAGATTGCTCATGTTGTTGAGCACGCAGACAGATGGCGCCTTGGAGACTCCAGGGAGCGTATCATATTTCACCTAGCCTTTAGGTTAGCTCACCGCATTTTCAGTGAGACGCTTCTGGCGCGTATTGAGACGCCCCAGAAGGTCCGACAGGGGGAGCTTTTCAGCCTTTACTACATGGTGACTGGAGGGATCCCAGACTTTGGCTTGATGTTGGCAGAGGATCTGCACAGGATCAAGGCCAAGGCAAAGGGGGATATCTGCTGCGGGGGCATCGTGACCCACATTGCGAGCTATCAGGATATGGATCTCAGCGCATGTACCATGGTGGTGGCTTCCAAGCCGCTAGGACTTCAAGAGATGATCACTCGGCGGATTCTGGTTCCCCGAGGACTCACTACACCGTATGTAGCCATGCCATGGGAGCCGACTACACCACAGGGGATCAGATGGTCGCCCCAATTCTCAGTCTACGATCCTCACTACTGGAAGACTGCTTGGATCCCATTGATGGAGGATGCTAGAGAGGCAGCAGCTGCACCAGCTGAGAAGGATGAGGTAGAGGAGGAGACTGCTGATGATGATGACAGGGATGGTGGAGTTCTTATGGATACAGGGACCGATACTGCTGGGACGAGTGCGCCAGTCATTGATTTAGATGATGACGATACTGAGACCGCGCCGGCTGCATCACCAGTCCGACCTGCTAGGTCTAGGGTCCGCCGATAGAGAGAGATCCAGATGCTCACCGTCGGATCGATGATCTGACAGATCAGATGATCGACTCATACGCTGCCCTGTCCCTGGATAACCGTGAGATGCAGGAGAAACAGCATTACCAGCACATGATGGCTGAGATTCAGTTTCAGCATATCATGGGCTACCCATTCGACCCATCTCAGTATCCATACGTACCACCACCACCACCACCGGATCGTGATTATTGAGAGCTTGCAGGATTTTCTTTCTTATTTATTATGCAGCTCAGCTTTGTCCGGTGATTACTTTATTTTCTTTAGACTTATTTTGACCCACTGGGACAGTGTGTCCCAAGTATGGGGTGTTTATGTATTATTTGACTTATGTATAACTCGATATTATCGGATATTTATGCTTCATTTTGCTTCTATGATTTTATCTGAGATTACATGCATACATACCGGTTATTTGATTGAGAAAAACGTCAAAACTGAACAGAAAAAAAAAAATTTGACCTCGACCGGGACAGTATTGGCCGAACGAGGTGCTTCACCTCGGTTGACCTAGAACACCTCGACCGAGGTGGTTTAACTGAGAGTTTTCGAAACGTTTTGTGCTTCTTATCTGGATATGATCTCAGTGAAGATCTTGTTTGCTGACTGGTTTTGAAATCTTTATATGTTTAAAAGGTTTTATGATATGTTTAAGTTGCTAAATGCTTTGTTTGAAATTTTTGGCATGTTTAATACTTTGTTTTTATCCAAATTATGTTGAATTTGAAGGTTGACACCGCATTATGAGTTCTCTCACTTTCTTTCTGAAAAGACCAAGGCAATTCATTCTTCTCTCTTTTTCTTCTTGATCATGCTTAGCCCCTCATATACATTTTTGTCTCCCTTTACCGATCCGGAAATTTGGAAGCAAGCGAAGTGGTGAAAGCAAGTGAAGTAAAAGTTGAGAAATTGGCTGGAAGTTAAAGTGTTAGAAAGCAATAAATAGGTTTGGGGAAGTCAATCATGATGATGAGTAACTCGGCACCATTCACATAGCCGGGTGTTTGTGTCTTGCCAAAGTCAGATTGAGCGATATTCCTAACGGGTCATGGTATGTGCATCAAGGGTTTGATGCATCTCAAGAAATTGATGATTGCTGATTTCCTAGGCTTCGGTTATTGTGCACCTCTGTCCATGCATCCCAAAAAGTAAAGTAAAGAAAAAGTGGGAAATAAGCAAAGCTTATTGGTGGAAGATGTTGAAAGTCAAAGTGAAAGTGAAGTATATCCTTTTCCCGGATTCTAGCACCACATTACCTTATATACATCCCTACCCTACACGTTTCTTGACCTTTCTTTTGGGAAGCCCTTGAGACCTCGAGCTTGTTGATTGACTTAGTGGTTTAAACTGGATTGTACATGATTAATTTCGATGATTATGATTTATTATGCATTCTATGATTTTACGCAAAGATGAACAACTTTCTTATATTTATAAAATGTTTTGATCATATTTTGATTTTAAATCCCATAAAGTATTCTCTTAGAGTGATCTATGATTGTAGCACACCAAAAAAATGTTTTTGAAAGACTTTTTCATTGATCTTTATGACTTATAATCCATTCTATCTTGTATTTTATATGCGGAACTTGCTTGGGGACAAGCAAGGGCTAAGTATGGGGTATTTTGATAGCATGAATTATTGTCTATATTTTGGGGTTTGTTTAGACGTTTTATCTTCAATAATCTGCATGTTTGTATGTATATTATGTGATTATATTACCATTTCATCTACCTTTGCGGAAATCGAGGTCTACACCTAGTTTTGTTGTAATCATAGGTAAAATGGCACGTTTTGCATCAAAAAGGAGCAAAATGAGCTAAGGAGTCATTGGAGCTACATTCAGGAACATAAGGAAACATCCAGGAAGCATAATCATGGATTAAAGATTCACTTTGGACCAGATTTGAGAGATTTCACATTCAGTTGTGAATGACCTCGGTTGACTACAAAGTCACCTCGACCGAGGTGATCCAGAGAAGTCGACTCGACCGAGGCGAACACCTGGGACGTGGCGAGAATATTTTATTCTTGGCTGAGATCTTTTATCTTTGGAAAGAGGATCTTATATTTTTGGGCTTGGCTCTTGGAAGGAAGAAGATATGATAGATCATATATTTTACCTATTTTTATGGGAAGAGATCTTTTTAAGATATCTTATCTTTGGAGAGTAATTTTCCTATAAAAAGGGTTGGATTTTCCACAAATCCATATCATGTTATACATCTCGCATAGATCTGAATACACCGCTGCAGCCATACTCCAGTTGGGAGATTTGAAGAACCTTTTTGAAGATTGAAGGAAGAAAGTCTATAGCTTTTATAGCTTTTTGAAGGGTTTTTGTAAGATCATCTTAGATTCCCTTCTTTGTCATTGTCTTGTTGGATTTATATCCAAGGAACGCTTGTTGGTTGATAATTGATTCAGTTATTGAAGCATTTCTCTTAAGGTTTTCTTGTTCAATTATTCTCTTTCTTCCCATATATTTGATTAATACTTTCATGATGATGAGTGGCTAATCTCTTTGTGTGATTCTAGGGTGATTGGCTGAAGGTTGTGGGAAAAACAATGATAGAATAATCTTAATCACAGTAGGACCTTGAAAGTTCGAGTCTTTACCTTAACCCTAAGCATCTCACTCAGTCGATGAACATCTCGGCCGGGGTGGAATTCTTCTAACCGAGGTGACTTATCTTATCCGAAACTGAGAGTTAAGTGTTAGAGTTTGCCAAATCCTATTCTTATTACACATTTCCTGGTTCAATGCAAGCCTAGGATGAGACTTACCCGGTAATTCCTTTGTTTGTTTACCTAAGAACATAAGTATAGGTAATAAAGGTTTATCCTTTATTAGGGTTTGAGTGTGCTTTCATCCCATCTTTGTGAGTTAGCCCGAGACTTACTCGGTAAAGGTTGATTCTATTCCCTTAGGTGGTGTGTTTGTTTGAGGTTATAGTTCTTTATCTTAATTTCTTGAGACTTACCCGGTAATAGGAGTTACGGTTTGGGATTAGTGAGTAGTGAGACTTACCCGGTGATCTATTCCACTTTAGTAACACCTTCCCTTTGCAAAAACCTCACCTATGTCCGCTTATCTTTAGATCTTGAGTTGGAACCACAACTAGATGCTTTAATCCCTAGAATTGCATACTTCCTTTATTGAATTTTATCATCTTTGATTGTTTTAATTGATTTGTAGTTAGTAATTGCTAAAGCTTACCTATTCCGACTTTGTTTCACTAAGTCCCTGTGATCGACCCCTGGAATTTCTTGCTTTTTACTACGATTGACCCGTACACTGCGGGTTCGCATCCTTGTTTTAAGCTTACATCTAGGGTTATAAATTTAAAGCTTGCACACACCGTTTGGAGCGAACATCCACCAAGATATAAACGCACATCAAGTATCTTATTATTGATTGCGGTTTTCGACCCCTTTTGTAAAGGAGATTACATTCGGTTTACTAGTTTGTTTGGTGCACACTAATTATAAAACATTATAATAAGTAAAGTTTTTTTTGGGGAAAAAAATCATATTTTAAAAATATGCTTTTTTATAAGTTTTTCAAGTAAAAACATCTTATATAAAGTTAAATCGGTAAATGTTCAAGTACGGCCCTTTTATTGCGGTACGGTCGTACGGCCGTACGTAAGGGCGACACGTGTCCCGGAAAAAAAAAAAAAAAAAAAAAAAAAAAAAATTCTCGGAAACTAATGAAAATTTATTTGAACTACCATGTTATAATTTATGCACTATTATCCTATAAACTTTGAACTACTCCCATATAATCCATGAACTATTACTTTTTAATATAATCCATGAACTATTCTATTATAATTCATGAACTATCCCATAATAAGTTTTGAACTATTACTTTCACTCCTTTATAAATTTTTACACTTTAAACTATTCTATTATAATTCATGAACTATTCTATTATAATTCATGAACTATCCCATAATAAGTTTTGAACTATTACTTTCACTCCTTTATAAATTTTGCACTATGAACTATTCTATTATAATTCATGAACTATCCTTTTAGAAGTTATGAACTATTACTTAATAAGTTTTGAACTATTACTTTCAATCCTTTATAAATTTTACACTATGAACTATTCTATTATAATTCATGAACTATCCTTTTATAAGTTATGAACTATTCCATAATAAGTTTTGAACTATTACTTTTACTCGTTTTTTTAAAAAAAAAAAAAAAAAAAAAACGTGTCGGCCGTACAGACGGCCGCACGGCCTTACCGGAATAATGGGCCTTACTTGAACACTTCCCAAGTTAAATCAACCATAATTTCTCTTTAGTGAAATACTAGATTATTTGATCAAATTATACTTTTTATTACTTTTCAAGATAAGTCTTTATGGATCCGTTTGGTGAAACGTAGTTTAGTACGGAATGAAGTTGAAGTTGAAGTTGAAGTTGAAGGTGAAGATGAAGGAGATGAAATAAAATATAAGTTATTGGTGTTTGGTGTTTGGTAAGAAGTGCATTATTATGGGTATGAAGGAAATTATTATGGATAAAATTACGAAAAAGGGTACAAGATAAAATATAATTTGATTATGGGCATTTTTAGCAAAGGTAAAATCATTTCCATTCACTTAAGTTGCAAAACTTCATAGTAGATTTGCCAAAAAAAATGTAAATAAATTTATACTTCTCATACTTGTAAGTAAACTGGAACTTTTTCTTAAAAAAATGTAGTTAATAAAACACAAAAATATACAAATTACCACAAGTTTGGCTTGTTTACAAAAGTTTAGTGTATGTTCATTTTGAGCTAAAATATGTTATAGCATGTGGCGTCTAGATGCAGATGGAAAGAGCCCAGGTAGAACACTTCTTATTGTGGTGTTATCATTGATGTTTTTTCCATCCATCTGACCATTTACACCAAGTTGAGGATATTGAGTAGAATTGTTACTTCTTCAAACAAGAAGACTTAGCCATGGACGAGGGACATCCCATAAATTTGCTATCTTATGTTAAATCTTCCATCATAAATTAAATAAAACAAGTAATAACAAAGGCGGAGTTATCAACCTAGATCCAACACTTAAGTCAAAAGGTCGACTTAAGAGATTACTGGAACGATTCCGCGACCGCGGAGGAGTAAAGACGCGACCGTGGGATTGTAGTGTCACCGCTACCGTGGTGGTCTAAATGTGCGGATGGGATTCTTGTCTCCCCACCACGACCCCGACCGCGACAATGTTGAGGCGCGACCGCGGCGACCGATGTAGAAAGGTTGTTGCCGCCTTCTTCGTTGTGCAGATGGGATTCCTACTCCTTTGCTTACGTCTTTGGATCGTCACTCCTAGTCTGTATACTCAAACACGATTCCTTAAACAAGCAGTTGACACCATAAGTATGAGAGGAGGAAGATAAACCAAGATCCACTTGTTGGAGGACGAAGAAGAAGCAAAAGGAGACAAAGAACCAACTTATTATCTGTCCAAAAGAACTCACCAAGAGGTCTCTTGTCTCCCCATCACATAAAGAAGGCTGAAGTAGGCTCGATGGAATGATGCACGCGAGATTGATCGATGAAAGAGAAGAAGAGAGGAAGGAAGAAGAGAGTTACGTGATTGGAAGAGAAGAAAAAGGATAAAGGCTATAGTTAGGGTTTAGGATAGGATTAAAAAGAGGCAACCAATAAGGGATTAAAAGATTGGGATCTTCCTTTAAGGAAAGAATCTTGACGGTTACAGAAGACCATGATTTGTTGTTTATCCGCACCCGTGACGGCGCGACCACGGGTAGGCAACATACCGCGGTTGAGCCCCGTGACCGCGGCAGTTCCTCTTGAGTATCCAAAAAACCAATGGTTGCACAATTGTTCAAATAAAGTTGAAAATGTTCAACTCTATGACTAATTGTTCAATTATATTCAAAATTGTTTAACTTGGACAATTTCAAATATAGTTGAACAATTGACTCTATAGTTGAATAGTTGGTCACATAGTTGAACAAATTCGAATATAGTAGAATAATTGAATAGATAGTCATTATAATTGAACAAATAAACATTGTAGTTGAACAAATAGAGAATAATCTTCAACAAATATGCAATATAGTTGTATGCAATATAGTTGAGCAAATAAATTATATACTTGAACAAATAGTATTATACTTGAGCAAGTCAGGTTTTGAACAAATAAACTTTATAGTTGAACAAGTATGGAGTATACTTGAACAAATATGCATTATAGTTGAACAAATAACTTTGAACAAAATCTGTCATCATACTTTATTAAATAAGGTTTGAACAAATCATATTTTAAACAAATATGCAATATAGTTGAGCAAATAAGCTAGTTGTATATAATAAATTAAGTTTTGAACAAATTGGATAAATAGTGGAACACATTCACTTACCATTGAACAAATTGAATTTATAGTTGAATAAATAAGTGTGTTTATATTTTTTGAGGATAATAATTATTAATCAGTTTTTGAACAAATTCGACGTCTAGTTGAACAAATTATACATATAGTTGAACAAATTTACTTTCAGACTGCACAGTTGATCTTCTTCTTCAAAAATGAAGAAAAATAAAGTTGATTATCTCATCCGTGTTGATCTTTGTTGTGGTCAAAATATTGTGTTGATTGCGATTAGGTTATGGTGATTTTGTAATTTAGAGCATTTTCGAAATTTCGAGGGCTAATTTTTTAGAAATATGTTTTAGGAACTTATTGTATGAATGACGCATCGATTTCACACTATTTTTTATCGATTTTAATTGAAAAACATGTCGATTAAAGTTTCACACGATTCAACCCTTGATTTTTCTTTGAGTTTGTTCTTCTTCGATTTATCGTTCTTCGAATTCTGCTTCTTATATGATGGTGTTTAGTATCACTGTTAATCGTAAATCTCAGTTAAATATATAAGCGTTCAATTTCAACCCTTCATTCATTTAATCCAACGATTGTTAGTTGGCGTTTTTTATGACATGGGTCCTTTTGGCTATAGCACTTACTAATTTAGCCCTCACCTTTTCCATCTTTGTAATATAGGCCCCAAAGGTCATCATTGTTTCTAACTAATTTGTGTAAGTGTACCGCAACTAATGTTGTAAAAGGGAGCAAAGTATAATGGTGCAGTCGTCCGATGTGACTCCTTTGCAACAAAACCTGATGACCTTTTCATCAAAAACGCCAACCGTCCTCCCTCCAAAAATGAAGCTTCTTTGTAACGAAATGGCCATTTTCCCCCATTTTGAATCGTCCTTCCTCCAAAAATCTGGCTTCTTCTTTCATTCGCAGATACATAAAAACCCTATTCTTCTTCGTTGATTGAAAATGGCGAATTTGAAGATAAAAACATGTTCGACATGCGATTGAGTAAGCTTACTGTTTGGTCATGTGCATGAAGCTTGAAGATATTTTAGGCAAGGTTCACACAAACCATTGGGTAAGTTATGTAGCTCGAACCATTGGCCCTAACCATTGGGTATGCTAAAACATTTTAGGCAACATTGAGTAATGACTACGGTTGTGTAGGGGTATTTTTATGTACAGTTATGTTTGTTTGTGCAGCGTAATGCAAGTTAGGTATGGTTAATTACATTATGTATATTGCCTTTTGGGCATGGTAGTACTTGTTTGGGTATGTATACCATACCTGAACTATTTGTTTTCAGGTATGGCTACTATACAATTATGGCTACTTGCTTTTGGGCATGGTAGTACTAACACTTGTTGGGTAGCTACTTGTTTTGTTCATAAATGTACTTACACATGTAACAATTTGTTTGGTACATATGTACACACATGAAAAGCTACACAAAAATCACGCCTTTGTAACCAAAGTTATGAAGAACATAACCAAAAAATGCGCAATTAATATACAAAACACACAAGTGATAAAACATACTCAAAACAATATATAAAACATTCTCAACACAATATAAAAAAAAGTATTTGCTCGTACCCAAATAGACACATAACATACACAATAAGGTCGAAAATAAAAGGGATCATGTCTTTAATCATGACCACACATGTAAGTAATACATAAAAGTTTACTTCCACAACTTCCTACAAACAATAGCACCTAACAGTGATCCAACAAAAGCTACCCCTAGGAGTTGAATCTCTAACGAGAAGTCATTACAAAAGTGTGCGTTCTCATTATCCAATTTCTCATTTTCCAGTTTCTCAACCTGTCTACTTAAGATAGAAATACTCTCATCTTTGTCTCTAATTATGGACTGCAATTACGAAATTTTTTCATCCAAACTTCTATTCTCGTCCTTCAACTCTTTCACAAACTCCTTTATTATCGACGTGGTTAGGGGATTAGTATCTGCAACTATATCAACAAGTCTTTCTACATTATATTCATCCCTAATTATGGCAAATTGTTGACTAAAATGTCAATCATAAAAGTTCGGGTCATTGTTGTCCATGTTGGAGTCATCCACACTATACTCATCCATCTGCATGTACAATACTCAATATGAACATTTGAGTAACCAATGACATGTGAAGATGTTAGTAAAACACTACACGGATAATCAAATTAACATAAAAAGGTTATAACACAATAACAACAAATAGCCAAATCATCAACCTACAAATGTATATCATTAACACTAATATACTCAACTTTTATCTAAACATACTCAAGATTACTGAAAACCAGAATTCATCGTACCCGCTACATAAGATGGAAGATATAGACCACAATTCAGCTCTTACCATGCGAACATGTAAACAGCTCTTACTATGTGAACATGTAAACACCGAATATATGTGACTAAACCGCTGAATATAGGTGACTATACCGTCAAATATTACTTCCACTAATCACACAATTTTTTTTCTTTAATATCGCCTAATCTCAGTTATCTATTTAACGATCTAACGAATACAATTTGTTCTCATTTTACATGGTAAGAACGGTTTACATGGAAGTCAACCCCCTCTATATATATATATATAACTGAAAAAATATAAAGGCGGCTTCAATCGGCCTTTTGTATATAATGATGGAAACATGCGATCATTTTATCGAGTTTATAATTAAACCCATGTGAAAATTGTTGTATTGAACCATAAACTTTATTTATTTTTATCATATTTAGAAAGAAAAATGAGGAATATGGTGGAGAGTGGAGACAAGGAAGGTGAACCCATTATCTCTTTCACAAACTAAAACTTTATAGCTCTTATCTATATCTTTTCCCCCAAACCATGAGTTGTATAAAATAATAATGAGAAAGTTTAGGCCCGTTTGGTTTTAACTCCGAAATCAAAGACGAAATGGAAACGAATATAGTCCATATATATACCATTGTTCATGAAGGTTTGAGGAATCATTCCTTGCGGTGTGAGAGTGTGATTACTTTTGATACCCTCTAGGATAACAAAATGTGGGAAAACAAGTGCATTTTGCATTAATTCACAAGAAATGATTCCACAAAATTTTATGAATAAGGATAAACATATGTACTAAATTCGTTTTCATTCCGATTCTGTTTCCAGAGCTGGAACCAAACGGGCGCTTAAAGTGATTATATTTTTTTAAGTAAATAGAACATTATTATTATTATTATTGGAATAATAATAATATGATAGGTGGTTGGCATGTGTTAATCAAAGGTGACCAACTCTTTATTTGTATATATATATATGTATGGGAGATTGAGAGTTGAGAGTGGTGCTTATCATCTCATCTCCACGTCATCATATCCTATCTGTCGTACCAAAAAAAAGAAATTTCCACGTGCAGCTTCGTGAATTTAGATTGGTAGCCTCAAACTTACGCTCACTTAAACAACGTCCCAACCTAATTTCAAACATTCTCGACTTGGCTAATCTAACTATAGCCTATGCAAAAGTGTTGCATTATACTTCTACTTTTTGGTATATTATAACATACATGTTTTTTCAGCCGAAACTAGTCAATGTTACGCATTTTGTGTGGGCTTTGTTTAAAAATTTATTTATTATTAGTTATGTGTATTGTATATTGGTTATTAGTCTATATAAATTTAATTATATCTTAAATTGATTTTAAAATATAAAATTAATATTTTAATATTCTCTAGAAAACAAAATGAAACAAAATTGGGTAAAAGTACCTATATTTTAGAATAACAATTTATCTTTTAGATATAAGAAATTACATTAACTTACTTTTTATACAAATAGTTGACCATAACCCCAACATAAAAGTATATATTTTGTATAATAATTTAAAATTTTAAAATTTTAAGGCCCGTCTAATAATTTTTACATAAAAATATTAAGTAAAAAGTAATTCTGACATAAAAGTAGATATAGTAGATTTCCGCTTCTCATTTATTGCGAGAAAAGTGGTGAAAAACAAAAGAGCTACTCAGGTAAACTATAACTGCAATGATGCGGACTTTAAACTAAATGTTTTTTCAAATACAAACTATTAGTTACAACTTTACAAAATTTAATATTTACTATGTTTTCATACTATAGAGAGATTTTATGAGAAGATTGGATTACAAATAACTACGTATTAAAACGGCTATAGGTTAAACAGTTTTGGAACTTCTTATAGGGAATCGACTTGGTGAGCATATTGACAGGATTGTCAACAATACCTATTCTCTTCATATTTATCCTCTTCTCGCTTTTTAGAAAATGATACATTACGTCAATATGCTTAGTATGTTTGTGATGAACTTGATCCTTGACTAAGCGTATAGCATTCAAACATCACAATAAACATTTGCATCATTATGATGTAGATCCAAATCACTAACCATTCATTTCAGTCACACACTACTACAAAACAAGGCAAACACCGCGGATATTTGAGGGTATTAACACATCCGCTTTTAAGGTGATCGCTATATTTGTCTTCATGGTATATATCACGGGCATTTCAATATATTATTTACTTTTATACCAATATTCGTGCATCATAGGTTGTCGTAAATCCCGAAAACTAGGTCAACTTAGTCGAATAGACGCATCCTCCTCCGATATAGACGCTAAGAAGACAGAGGATTGGGGTAGACTAGTAGCCAAATCCCGAGATCCTCTCAAGCCTACATAGGCACTCCATCAAAGTATCAATAGACGCTCGATCTATCATCCCAGTAGAACAACACCGCTTCATCAGTGAACATGATATCTGAGATCCTAAGCTCTTCACAATGTTTATGGAACCAGATCCAAGCTAGTCTCCACCCAGATCATCCTCGAAAAGAACTCCATGCAGATCACAATTAGGAAAGGTGAAAGTGGGCATCCCTCCCTTTGCCCCCGACGACTCTGGAAGAACTCATGTGAAGTCTTGTTAACTTGGATCGATTAAGACGTTGTAGTGACGCACTCCATTACCCAGTCAATGAACCTGTTCGGGAACTACAACTTCAACATTGCAAAGCGTAGGAACTTCCAAGAGATCGTGGCATAGGCCTTGACAAGATCGATCTTCATGAAACATCGTCTGTTGTCATGTCGCACATTATATCTCCTCAAAAGTCTTGCACGAGGAATCCATTATCTGACATTAGCCTCCCTAGAACGAAGGTCGATTGGGTAGGGTCAATAAAGTAACCGGGATGACTAGTTTCACACTACATATAGGTTTTATTGAAAAGATTGAATAACATATAACAACGAAGTAAAGTGGTTATAGGTTAAACACACACATATAGTACTCGGTGAAATCCTAATAGAATAGTGTAGTATTGGGCCCAAATCGATGGCCCAGTAAGAGAACTTTGTGAAGTGTGACAATTCAAGCATACTCATCGTATATGTTGATTGGTTTGAAACATGAAAATACTATCTCTTACCATCATATTATTGAGTTGATTGCCTTCACTGTTGAGTCGATTGTGATTGTTAGTTTTTGTCTATTACTTTACTTTTATGTTCTTAGCCAATCCATTACATTTTGTCTTGATCGAGTCGACTCTACTACTTGACCGATCCTTATCTTTTGTTTTTATTTTATACTTATCTTTTGTTTTATTTTATACTTCTGTATTAGATTTTTGCTTTTCAATTAATTATTCAAATCATTACTGCCTTGTGTTCAATCCAATCCCTCATACTCAAGTCTTGTATATTCATTTGTGAGATCTGATGCGGCCATTTTAACTCTCATCAGCAAAATTCAGCACTCGTTTCAATTCTCATTGACAAAATCAATAGACAACAGAGGAATACAAGGGAGGGGATAAGGAGATTCTGATGAGTAGGCACTGGGCAGGACAGTGTGGACATACTACGGATGTAAGTCACCTGTTCGTATGAGGTGGTTGCTTCAGGGGAATTGCAGAAGGAAGTTCCCTGCTTCATGTCGAGTAATAAAAAAAAAAGTATAAAGAGGTTTAGAAAAGAGTAGAAATTAACAAGGAACAACAAAGGTGGTTAGTTCATATTTTGCTAACTAATGGTTCAAAATATGCACATCACGTCACAATACTTATTAGAAACTTACAAAATCCGAACGGCGACGAACATTACAAAACTTTAAACAAGAAAGAGACGAAAAATTGTATGAAAAATACTCCAACCCCTTGTACAGACCAACAGATGAAAAATCCATATGTTCTATTGATCTTTCAACATCTATAATAATCTCACACCCAAAACTTTAAGCTCTACAAAAGTAGAATAGTACATAACAACACTGCAGCATACATTCTTCATGTCTTTCCTTCCGGGTTTAACCAAGAAAAAACATACAACTTATGATTCATTCTACAGACATACCTCTAATACCTTTAATGGGTTTAGCCCGGATCTACACGAGAACAGAGCCAGTATTTTTGTAGATAGTAGCTTCTTTCACTTTCTCTACTCTTCTTTTGTAGTTACACTAGTATCACTTACATCTGTGGCTACTGGAGGAATTTGATGTTCACTGCCTTCACCATCCGGTGTAGCGTCTCTAGGAGATTGGCTGGGACTGTTTGTTGTGTTGACGCTGTCCACTGTCAGAGAGGAGTTAGTTGTCGGGGCATTAACTTCCAAGAAACGATCGTCTCTTTTCCTTGGTCCATTCACAGTGTGACAATGTGGGCAGATATAAGTCACATAAGGAAAATCTTCCTTACTTGCAAGTCCTACACAAACAGGCACACGAAAGTTAAAAAATTATAAATTAAGGTTGCGTTTGGCGTGTCAACCGGTATTGGTTGAAACTAGATTAAGTGGCCATTTGTTTGTAATCACAGACACGGAAGCGAAAAGCAAGCGAATATAGTCCACTTTTCTGTCATTATTCATTTATATAAAAAAATCCTATAAAACTTTTTCTTTTCCTTCGTTTTGTTTCCCTATAGGTTTCAAAAAATATCAATCTCTTCCCCATTTTTCTTGAAATAACACAAAAAATTGGAAGTGTTTTCAAGACATGACATATAGAGCCAGCACGAGGACTAGATTCATTAATTTTCCATTTCCTTCCCTTTCCCTTCAATACAACCAAACGAGCCTAAATCTAAATGCGACTTTTACTAGCTTCCAAAAACTAGTGTTTACTTCTAAATGCTAAAACTACTATGACAGCTGGTTTACCAAACATCATTATAAAATACAAGAACGCTAAACTCTACTTCTATCACTAGGTTTTTGACATTGCTAAACACTCACTAAGTTGCACCTGTTTTCCTTTCTTCGGATACATTATTTTTGCATGCATAATATCAATGACATGTGAAAATAATATGAATAAACAAAAGGCTTAGTAAACATACCGTTGTGCATATGGCAGTTGCCACATATAAGAGCATAGCACTGTGTTGGATCCTCTCCCACGAGCAACGCTGCTATTTGTGCTAACCAACCACCAGAATTTGCATTTGGTTGGCCTTTTTGATAATGATCCACATGCAAAGTTTGGCTATGGTCAGCAATCTCAGCTCCCATGTTTTGCATCGTTACTGCATTATGGTGATGCAAAGCGGGATTCTTTACATCACTGCCTGGTTGATTGTGTGGTCGCTTCCTATTTCTAAGCCCACCGGGTTCTTGCATGAGTTCAACATCCCTGCTTTTTGTAGTTGAATCATGAAGCTTAGACTCATCTCCCACAAACAGTTTTAGGCCCGAGTCTGCACCCAATTTGGATGCTAGAACTGTTGCAGCAGCTGCTTTAGCTGCAGGGTCGGTATCATATCTCTGCAAGACAAGGAACCCCAGAGGCCCAGATCACTAGTTACTCAAATATTACCTCATAGTCCCACTACAAATATAATTATCATCCAACTCCAATTTCTAGAACACTACAACATCAAAGTATCACATATTCACAATATAACTTTTCCTATAAAACCCTTACAAACAAGCAATTAAAAGATATATACTTGCTCTTTTTTGTGCACATATTATTCTTCATTTCCTATATAGAAGTCTTTTGTGTATCAGTATACGAGTGGTTAAAAGGGAAAAATAATAACTGCTAAATAGTGACTAGTGACATCTGTATATTCTGGACATCAATACTAAGAAGTCATGGGTGCTTGTGATTATTACACAAACTAGAGGCTACAAAAATAAAAATTGCAAATCTTCATTTAATCAGCTGAAATTGTTGAATATGAAAATCTCCTGCATTGTCCAACATTTCTTTTGATGGTAAGTGTACCCTTTCACCCTTTGTAGCATTGTTGCTCTTCTGGATCCTTTTTGGTGCATTTCTGGTGCTTCTCCTTCTCTGTTTCAGTGTTTCTCTATATTTGTTATATTTTATGTTTTGCTTATGCTTAGCAGTGGGTTTGTGAGCTTGTTTTTGAATTCTTTTTTTATTGTATTTTTATAATTGTGTGAACTAATACCTATGTGAGGTGCGCGCCTCAGGGTGAGACTTGAGGCACGAGGCTCCAGCTGCCTTTGCGCCTCGGTGAGCCTCCCGCCCTTTAAAACTAAGCATAAAACTTGTTATGAAAGGGTACATTCACCTGAAAATGAAGAGGTTTCTATATTTAACTGAGATTTGCATTATTTGGTTGCTTGTGCCTAGCTTTGCTAGTTACTATATAATGCAACAGCTCATTATGTTGGTTGACACTTAATTTTGACTTATTACCTCTTCCTACTCTGTTATTGACTGAATGTTTTACGGATGTGGTATGTTGTCTCCTGAAGCAACCAATGCTTCAAGTTGCATTTTCTGTTGGAAAAGATTTGTGTTGCTGTGGTGCTAATTACGCCCATTTTGAATACTAGTTTGGAAGGACGATAAATTAAGTTGATCAATGCCACAAAGGGTCCAGTAACCGTCAATAGCAATGCTGAACAATGCAAATCATTTTCATATTCGAGTGGCATAGAGGAACATCTTCATTTCTTAGTGACTAAATTTTTTCTTGATAACCTATGATGCACGGACACACCTAAAAGGCGGAGTGTCGCGTGTCGGACACACCCGGACACACGGAAACTCCTGGAAACACCGGGGAAACGGTCAAACTTGAGCAGAAAGTGTCAAGACACGGTTCGGTGGAGGGAAACGGACTGGACACGGGCCAGGCACGGACCGGACACGAACCGTGTCTGGTCAAGACACGGTCAACGCCTTTTTACAGGAGAAAAATAAAATAAAATAAAAATTGAAACACGCTTCTCACTTCTCAAACTCACTTTCTCACAATCTCAATTGTCAATCGCAAGGGGGAAAGTGGGAACCTAACCCTAGCAGCCCGTCGCCCCTTGCCCGTCGCCCGTCGCAGTCGCAGTCGAAGCTTCGCTCCTCAGGACCGGCCGTCGGCATTCCTCTCTGCAGGCCGTCGGCCCTCTACTCTTCGTCTTCAGGTCGCACTGTTCGCAGCTTCAGGCCGGTTCCCTCTTTGTCTCGTCCCAGTTAGCAGCTTCGTCCCTGACTCTCCCAGTCCCAGTCCCAGTTCGTAGTGCCTTCACAATGCTTGTCTCAGACTCTTAGTCCATCACTTCGTCAGACTCGTTAGGTAAGTTGGTAACTAGTCTTCTTCCTCTTCAATCTACAGATACTGTTGTTGTAATATTTTCTTGTTGATTCTTAATTTTTCTTGTTGTAATTCTGCATCACCACTTATTCACTTAGTTCTTGATTAGTTGATCCACTTGATTGTTTTGAGTTTTGAGTTGCTTACTGAGTTACTGTAATTCACTAACTCTGCACTCTGCACTGCCTGACTGCCTACAGTACTGCTTGTGTTTCTGCTTACTACTTAAGTGCTTAGTTGTTGATGGTTATTTGACTTAGTATTTGTTGTTGATTGTTGAGTCGTTGAGTGTAGAGTTGTTGATTGTTTTGAGCCACCTGAGTGATCACTTAGTTCTACCATTTTGTGCAGAATTTATGGCTTCTTCAAGCTCGCAACAAGGCAATGGTAGCACTACTACCGGCAGTGTTTCATTGAATGATCTTGTATTTTGTGACTTTGTTTGTGACTTGGTTAAGTTGGTTAAGGTTTGTGTTTTGGCTTAGGACTTGGTTTGTGATTTTATTTGATTTAATTTTGTGTTTTGTAAGACTTAAAATGTTTGTTTCTAAGAATGTATTTGAATTTGGAACTATTTGATTATGTTTCAGTTTGGGTTAGATTGTTGTCACGAACTTACGATAATGTATTCATCTACTCATATAGTCATAGAATTTTTAATCTGCATGTTATTCATTATGATAAATGAATTACTCATACAAAAAGCTTTAAAATGATATATTATTTGTCTTCCTCGCCGTGTCCCCGTTTCTTATGTTTTTTGGATTGTCACTTCCCTGTTTCCTGCCGTGTCCGTTTCCCGTGTCCGTGTCCTTGCATCATAGTTGATAACCGCTTGGACCCATGACTTTGTGGTATCATATCAACATATATTCAGTAGAAAAGTTCTTTTCACTTCCATTTATATATAGACATTTATCTAGAGCCTAGGTGCACCCACATGTCTTGGGGCACAATGGCTGGAGCCTAGGTGCGCCTCGCTCCTGAGGCACGCTCTTTTAAACTAAGGTTTTCTGCAGTCAAAATTTAACTCAATCTCCTTTCCAAACAGGTTTTAAGCAGTCAAATGAAATTAGAGCAGAAAAAGGTAATGAGTCGAATCATCAACTGTCACCCACCAGAATGCATTGTTGCATTATATAGTAAATAATAGAGAAGGAAAAATTTATGAGACAAAATTTAAGTGACCGACCTGAATGAGCTGTTGTGTTATATAGTAGTTACTTTTCTCCTTGAGTTCATCAATTTTGGCTTGCCTTTCAGCCCGGACCTTTTCCAAACGTTTCTGATCCTTGCGCTCAACTAATCAGAAAAATTAATATTTCATATATCAGGAAAAGAAATAAGATGAGAAAAACATATCAGTTTCTTCCACAAGAATACTATGTTGAGAACTACCAAGTCTGGATTGCATACGTGACTATCATGCCAATTCCGTTGTTCAAGGGGAAGTACACAATGAAAACTGAACAGAATATTTCAAGCTATTTTGCCATAATTAATGCAAATTATATACACATAAACCTACCAATTCATCAATTGACATTCAGAATTGAAGCATTTATAGGCAAGCAAAACTGCCGAGCTAAGTGTGCATACTGCAAAACCAGCCATATCTAATATCAGATACCAATTAACATTAGCATTGAAATATGGAATAACAAACTATTGTTTCTACATACAATATACACAAAATATCATCCGACTCTAGGAGGTGCCTTCAAAATCAAAAGACAAGCTTCTTTCCATATAACTTCCTCCCCCAAGAAAAGGATTTATCTTCTTCATACTACCGCGGTGGTTTTTATAGTATAAGAAACCAAATAACAGTTATTCTTCTTATAATAGATTGAATGAACAATACAAGACCCATATTTCTAAATGTCATATGTATAATACTCGGTTACTCACACATATTAATGAAGTTCCTGATGGCTGTGTAAACGACAGATGATAAGGCAGGTAAAAGAAACATTGGTAGTACACGAAAGGCCCTGATCTTCCAGTTTTCTGCTGATGCTGCAGTCATCATAGCATAACCTACAGCAATTAACTGGAAGTGACAACACAAAAGTAGTAGTAAAATCAGATCCAACATAAAAAAAAAACAAAAGAAGCATAAATGGAATGTCAACAAAAATGATAACATAAGATAAAACATTCAATTATGAATTATTTTGGTGTCATCTACGAACTCCTATAAGTGGGGAAAAGGTTTGTCTTCTAACACAATCCAAACTCCATCAATATAAATAAGCAGTGTCCATGGGGGAACAAATGGCCAATATTACAATGAAAAATACCAAATATGTATGATAAGGCTTCTGAAGTTGCATGAACCTTGTCATACAAGAGGGAATTTTTCATGTCATTTTATCAGACAAATTATAAGGCTCAGATATTTATCCCAATTCTACTTGGTACATAACTACTACTCTATCACACAGATAACCCGCAACAACTCTTGCACATCACATTAATAACTTCTAATTGTTAACCACATCCCAAGCGTTTTTCCCATCAAATATTTGCTAGTGTAAGTGACTAAGTGCATTTCATGCAAGTATCAAGACACCTTTGCTCATAAAAGCGTGATGCTAAAAATGAAGACATCCTCATAAGATATATAAATAAACACAAATCACAGAGGAAAAGGTAAAAATTTTATTGAAAAGCAACCACCTCAAGGTCCTCAACAATCTATCAAATGAAAGAATCATTTATTTAGCATGACAACAAAGGCCAATTTTACCTCCAATAGCACAGAAAAGAGAATGAGATGCCTTTTCAACCTCCCCCAGTTCTGTTGCCTTATCCTCATTCTAGATAAAATGGTAGCCTCTTCTTTTGAAATGCGCTCTAGTCTCCTCTCAAAATCATCATTACGCGAGCCAAACAGTCCATTCCAAATCCAAGAGACCAGTTGCCACTGCTTCTTCTTCTTCTTACTCGTCACTTCCTTGGTGTTCTTCTCATGAACTAGCGTGTCTGCATCCTTTTCAGATTCCTTAGCCATTTCTGATAATAACAATAGAGAACCAACCACAAAAGGAAGCTATATCAACGAATTAAAAGGCAAATGAACCAGCAGAAGATGAGGCACGAATGAGATACTCATGCTCAAACATAAAAATCGACTAAAACCAATATCCTGATCAGAAACAGGATCCATTCCACAGAGAAAGACCACAGATTCAAATAACTGGCATTAACACGAGAACCGAACATCGAAACCGCAAGTAATATATAAATTGAAACAGAAAATTACCAGAAAGGACGGCGCTGTATCAGGAGTATACGAAATCTGAGAAGTCCGGTGGTGTGAAAATTCAGAGTGAGGGATTCACCGATCTCAAAACGTCAGGGGACAAATATGGACGACTGCAGGCTAGATATGTCCTGAAAAGCAGCGCCTCGCCTCCACAACCGATCGGTTTGCTGGATCGGCGACTCAAAACTCAATAACACTCCGACTAATGCCCAAATTAGCGTGCAAATGCTGGAACAAGCAATTCCTCTTCGATTTACAACAAGTTTGGATGCATTCATCTAAAACCCTTAAATTAGGGGAGGGTTTGGAGCGGATATGAACTGTCGTCACCCACCAGGCCACCAACACCAAGCGACCGGCCGTTCTTAGGCGTATATGCGCAATAGAGAAAAATAAGATTTGGGTTCATTTAGGAGATTTTATTACTAACAAATTTAGTAGGTAATTAAAGTTATAAAACTTACAAATTTAGTAGTATAATCACAAATCTTATAAATTAAGAAATGAATTTCCAAAATAAAAAATTTGTAGTAGATTAAAGGTATAAAATTACAAAAGCAAAATACATTGTCAGTATTTTCTAAAATAATTACAAGACAAACTGTTATATCATCTTAAAATGATATTAATGATTTTTAGTAATGATTTTTTAACTAAAATAAATATGTAATTTTATTTTATTTTAATTTAATTTAGCAAAGTCATATATTTTGGGAAATCATATATGCAAGGAGATAAAAACAACAAATGCACATTTTCAACGCACTCGGACTACGTTGAGGGTTTTCAACTTCAGCGCAGCCGGCTGCGTTGAAGTTGAAGGTACTACGTTATGAAATAGGTATTGTCTAAGAGTTTGACACGTGTCCAAACAAGTTTTTTTTAAGAAAATATATTTTAGATACTTTTAACTATAATGAACTACCATGTTATAAATTCTACACTATTCTCTTATAAACTTTGAACTATTCTCATATAATTCATGAACTATTACTTTATATTATTCATAAATTATTTTTTTTATAACTATTAACTATTCACATATAATTTATAAATTATTCCCTTAGAATATGAATTATCACGATATACTATTAATGAACTACTCTTTTATATACTACATCGAGTATTCTCATGTAATTCATGAAGCAGTACTTCACAATAATCTATTCATGAACAAATATTATATCTCCAATGAACTACTCTTATAAAGTTCATAAACTACTGCTCTCAATACTTTATTTTTTTAATATATTATATTAAATTATTTATAAATTAATCGTTTATATGTTATGCATTATCCCTCTATAAGTTTTGCATTATCATTTTAATTCGTTGTTGGAAGGAATAAGGGGGGAATTGGACATTTGGTACCTTCATAGGCTACCTTGATGGCTTACCGTCTTACCGTTATAAACTAAGTTATGAAATAAGTAGTAAAATATATTATTTTGGGGTTGTGTTGACTTTGAAGGTACTAAGTTATGAAATGGGTATTGTCTATTGGCTACTCATATGAATCAATGTTAAAACTCCAAAAATAATATATTTTACTACATATTATATATATGTATATATATAGGGCACGGTTCTCATGAGAACACTCTTATTGTGTATCATGAGAACAATCTTAGACCGTCGAATGGTTAGTATTAAGGGTCGAGATTTACGGTAGATATCATAATCAATAATAACTACGAATAATCCATTCAACCAACAATAACTACGAATAATTCATTCAACCAGCAATAACTACGAATAATACATTAGACGATATGGCACCTTAGTAACAAAACTAATAATAACTACGAATAATATATTAAACAATAATGCATGTTCTCATGATTACACGAAAAGGTCTGTTCTCATATGATCTATCTATATATATATCTATATATATATATATATATATATATATATATATATATATATATATATATATATATATATATTGATCGGAACTTACCTTCAACACAGTCGGCCTGCGTTGAAGGTAAGCTTGACTTGTTCTTCGCGAGCGAAGAACAACGAAGAACAGGTTGAGTTTTATTTTATATTTTTCGTTTTTCTCATTTTCGATTCCAAATCCGACTTCGTTTACCCTATTCCGTTTCTAACCCAAAACGTTAAAAACAAACAAAAAATCAGGAAAAAAATACAAGAAATACGCGAAAACTAAAAGAAAGCGTACCTTTAAGTGCACTAAAAGGGTATTTTTGGTAAGGGTGTCTTGGATGATCCATGATAACGGGTTTTTATTCAAATGAGAGGTTTTTTTGAATTTGTGTGTTGATTTTTTTGGATGAGAAGCGGCGGAAGGCGGCGTCACTTATTGTAGGGTTTCAACTTCAACGCAATCTGTTTACGTTGAAGTTGAAACCCTTTCAACACAGTCATCCTTTTTTTGAGGTTAAAACCCTTCAATGCAGTCGCACTGCGTTGAACCTTGAATTTTGTAAATTTAATACTGTGTCTTTAGCCGCCCAATATGTTTTTGGTATAATATTTTTTAAAATATTTTTTGTTCATAATTATTTTAAAAATAATTTGTATTCACAATCTTTTATAATTCGGTCATATTTTCACGAATTAATCTATATCTATTATAATTACTAAAACAGAGCACGGGTTGATGACGTGGCGCGCTGTGGACGCAGGATTTTTGAAATTGAGCTCCCACAATTAAAGCCAATAAAACTTTATTTTTTACACTATTTTTTAAACCATAAAATCTTTTATTATTAAAATAATAATTTTATAGAAACCAAATCTATTATAATTACTAAAACAGAGCACGAGTTGATGACGTGGCGGGCTGTGGACGCAGGATTTTTGAAATTGAGCTCCCACAATTAAAGCCAATAAATATTTATTTTTTACACTATTTTTTAAACTATAAAATCTTTTATAGTTTAATTATGTTAAGTTTCTTATTTAATAATTAAAATTATTTTAATAATTAAAAATAAAATTAACTAATTAACTAATAGATTTATAATTGAAAAATAATTAATTAAAATAAAATTTTTAATACACCAATAAGCATTATAATCCAAAAAAAACAAAAGAGTTGTTAAATACAAAAAAAATTGTAAAACTAAATTGTTACCCATTAACCAAGAAAAAATCCCTAAACTCATTACATAATCGGAAAAAAACAAAAATGTTGTTATATATATAATAATATTATTATTCTATTAAGTATGTTCATAGTATAATCTCATTTAGTAAATTTATCCTTAATAAAGTAATGTTGGTAAGTCGATTAGATTAGAGAAGTATACAAAACAAAAGCACGTAAAAAAACCTATTTTACAATATTCTTTCTCATTTTTTTCAAAACCCGCACAAGGTGCGGGTATTATACTAGTAACTTACTAAAACAAAGGATGCTGATGCCACGTGTCAAGCAACGAGGGAGGCCACCTCAGCTTTTTTGTAAAAAAATTACTAAAATGCCATTTATATTAATCGGTAAAATAATTAAAATTTATATAGCCGGATTCTGTTTAACAACTCCTCCTCATATCTATACTTTTTATTTTATTTTATTATAAATCTGATTTTAGTTAAATTTATTGTTATTATTATCCATAGTATTTTTGTTGATTAACAATTAACCGTGTAAAAAGTTTCAATTTATAATTTTTTTTTGTTTTAAAATCTATATATATAATTAGTTAGTTTTAAATCTATATATTTAATTAGTTAGTAAAAATCGTAACCAAATAATAAAACATTATTTTTTTTAACTAAATCTAATAAAACAATATCTAATTAGTTAGTTTAATATTGTATTTAATTAGTTTTATTAAAAAAAAAACTTCTCACACAATCTTCTTAATAAATCGGTTGCTAAAAATTATTCTGTCATATCTGTTTATCGTAAAACTTCTCACACAATCTTCTCAGATCATATAAATTGGTTTGCTAAATTATTCGGTCATATCTTTTTAACGTAAAACTTCTCTCCCAATCTTATCAGATAAATTTTCTCTAATAAGTTAATATACGAAAATTTCACTATATATGTCAAACACCAACCTTTCCAAGATTTTCAAGAAAGTCATATTCAAGTACATTAACAAACTTACAAATCTTGAATTCCATGTTTTGGATTTATAATTTCATTCAATCTGGTTGCTTTACATTATGCAGTAAAAAGAAGCTATTCTCGCGACAAGTTGAGTGTTAAAGGCATACCCGCCTCTTCATCCCTGGACAATAGCTAGCAGTTTGAGTGGAGATTCAACAAACGTGTCACAACAGTCAGGTTCGTATTAATCATTTCGATTTGAAGATACCTTCTACGTTTGTGTTCGTGTTTGTATGTCCGATTGATATACTTATTTCTATAATTTCCGATTTGATCGAAAGCCTCCAGATTCGATTTCTGATTTCCAATTGATTACTGTGTATTGCGCGGTTTTTGTTTTAGTTCCTTGATTTAATTTTTTCAGTTCCTCCTGCAGGATTATTCACCACCTCCATTTCTTCCGCTCTCTGTTGTACAATTCTCCGCCACCAATTACAAATGTAAACCGTGGCCTTCCCAGCGGATTTCAATCCCCCGTTGCACAAACTCCTTCCTACAAGACAAGGTATTTACTATTCAGTTTGTTCTTTCTATTTTTGCAGTTTTCTCAAATATCTACGAGTGTGAGGAAATCAAATTGCTGGTTTCTTATACTTTCTTCTCTTTTATGTAAGTAGTTCAAGAGGCCGTATACGAGCGTGTTGATTGTTCCGATGGGTGTCGAAGCTTCCATCGGTGGTTGAATAGTAGACTTCAGATTCTTTGTTGTCTTTATTAATAGGTTATGAATGCAACAATGCCTTACTAGCCCATGCCGAATGTGCTATATGTGGAAGGTTATGCTCTAGATTTGACTAGGTTTATGGAGCCTTCATCCGGTCCATGGGAACCTCCTTAGGCGGCATTTACAAGTGGTTGTTGTTGCGAGAGCTTCCCTTGGTTTGCCGGTTCTTGAATACATTGTCACAGACAAACCTTTGTGTGTGTAACACTGTATGGATCATCCTCCATATATGAGAAGATGTTCCTGTTGGCGTACCTGAGCATACACCATTCTTGCCAGATGACGGCTTCCTTTTCACCGGAGCAGGTCACGCGGAGGTTTTAGATGGCCATGGAGACGCAAGAGGTGCATGTGTCGGGTGTCGAGGTTGGTGGCGTAGGTGGTGTTAACAGCGATAAAGGGCAGGGCCGTTGCAGCTGTATTGGGTGTAATTGATGGGATTCGCGGCTTGTCCACCATGTTTTGAGGTACCATGTGGTTTAGGTTAAGAAAAGGATCGATTCTTCTGCCTTGATCGTGGGATGGTAAACCTTTGCAGGAGTTGCACTTGGTGTTATTTGGCCTTCGGAGCTATTCTTCTTCCTTGATGGTGCGATGTCTAGTCTTATTTAAAAATTTGCAGTTCACCAAAAGATCAACAACATGTATAGAGTTTAACTTGTGTTTTAATGAAAATAGGTAAATTGGTGAATCTCGTATTTTGATGTATATATTATGTATTCACTGATGTATTTGTAGAGTAAGTCTTAATGGAATTTTTAAAATTTTTTTTTTTTATTATCTTAAGTATCATTAGTTGTATTAAATTTAAGGATCTCCTACTATTTCATAATTTGATTATCTAAGGTACAATCTATATTACTTATTAAAACTAAGGACACTACCGCCACATGTCAATCAACGAGTAATGCCACATAGAATTTTTTAAAAATATTTACTAAAATGCCATTTTAATTAATATTTAATGTAATTCGTAAACTGTTATTATTATTAATTATTTTAATTATAATTTTATAAGGGATCCTAACCAACATAATTTATATTAACAAATTTAAATTAATTAAAATTTATTTTTATTAAAATCCCTAAATTTTAGGGGGAAATTGATTCAAATTTCTAAGAAATACAATTTATAAAAAAATATTTTCCTATTTTTTAATAGAATTTTATACGTAAATTTTCTGAATTTTTAAATTACAAATCTTTTTTTTTAAAAGCATAATCTATATGTTAATAGAATTTGATACTTAAATGTTGTTTTTTTACTATTTTTTAATAGAATTTGATACGTAAATCAATATCTATAAAGTTGATGTGACATTCTCACGTTTTTTTTCGAATTAATTTTTTACTAAATTAAAAATTAAGCTAAATTTTTTTTATTTTATCAAAAGAATATTTAAAATATAAATTAAAAAAAATAAAAAACGTCCAAAAACTCAAAGAAGTTTTGAAAAATCTGTATGATTTGCTAATTAGAAAAACCTTTTTTATTAAATAAAAAATATAAATGTTTTAAAAATTCCTCAAAAAAATCAAATCACCTTTAAAAAATTAGTACGGTTTGTTTCTAATTAGAAAAAGTTTTTTTTATTAAATCAAAGATATAAATGTTAAAATTTAAAATTCGTCCAAAAAAATCAAATTAGTTTTAAAAATCTGTACGGTTTGTTAATTAATAATTTTTTTTCATTAAATGAAAAATATATTTGTTAAATTTTAAATTTGTCAGAAAAATCAAGACTAGTTAAAAAAAATATGTACGATTTGTTAATTAATAAATAAAAATATAAAATATCATCCACAAATTTATTTCTAAAACAAAATAAAATTTTAAAATGTAAGATATAAGCCGAACGTTTTTTCAATATGAATATTACATCAATAAAATCTTAACCAAAAATATCATTCATGGTGCCGTTTAACTCAAATTCATTTCGTAATAAATAAATCTTAATTTTAAAATATAAGTTGAATGCTTCAGTATAAAGATTCGGTAAATCAAATCTTAAGCGAATCAAACAAAACTTATTAGATAAACTTCTTATATAAATCTTTTCGAGCAATCAAACAAAACTTATCGGATAAACTTCTTATATAAATCTTCTCAAGCAAGCAATATACAATTTTGTCTTCAATTTTTCTATATATAAGGATCACCTAATTACTCAGTATTCATCTTTCTCGCACGTTTTTACCAATCTGAAAAATCATAATCATTTTGTCATTGATCGAAGGTAATTCTTTCAGTTTTAGATTTCATCTTCTTTATTGATAATATTCATATGCTTATTTTTGTTTCGGAGTGATGTATCGATAGGTGTCAATATCTCATAAGTAGTAGATGAGTGTTAATTGGAGATCGGGTAGAGGGCAAAGTTTCTCATATCGTCTCGAATCACCCATTAAACCTTTGGATTATCTCACAATCTCTCTTTTTTAATAATTAATGAGCTTGATAAATTGGTTAGATATTTTGCACAGTACGAGTATTTTAATGAAAATTATTTTTTCTTTGCAGGTGGGAGGAATTCGGTGACATCGTAGTCCTCCTGGAATCTTCCTTTAAAAATCTCGTGGAACTCAATATGTAGTATAATTTGACTTGCTGTTGCTAAATGTCCAATTTAACAGATGCATGTCACGCAAAAAGTTTATATTAATTGTTGATTAAGTATGATGTAATTATAATATATATTTTTATTTATTGAAAAACAAATTAAATCAAACACATACAGTTCACGAAAAATTTTCATTTTAATAATTGATTAATGAAATTTCAATTATAAAATATATTATTATTTATTAAAAAAAAATAAAACAAAACCCGTGCTTGGCACGGGCACTGAACTAGTATTGGGATAATTTGACATACTAGGCTTTTTTGAGTTTTTGTTTAAGAAAATGTACCCCCAATTTTTTACCACTTTCATTTAATATTAGGTAAAGATTATTAACCCTTTTATTAGGAAGAAAGAATAAGTGTTGTTTGTTATTTGTTATATAAGTATAATTTTTAATTACTGAATTTATTTTCTTTTATTATATTTCTTGCCTTTTTTTATTTATTTTTTATTTTCTTTTTTATTTTCTGGACTGAATTTCTCATACCGGAATTTCTCATACCAGAATTTTCATACCAGAAATTTCATACCAGAAATTATTATACGAAAAGTTCATACCAGAATTTTTTTCATACCAGAATTTTTTTCATACTAGAATTTTTTCATACCAGAATTTTTTCATACCAGAAATTTCATATGAAAAGTTCATATCAGAAATTTCATACCAGAAATTATCATACGAAAAGTTCATACCAGAATTTTGTCATACCAGAATTTTGTAATATTAGAATTTTTTACACCAGATTTTCATACCATAAAATTACATACCATAAAATTACATACCATAAATTAGATACCAGAAATTAAATAGCATAAATTATATACCAGAAATTTGATACCAAAAATTTGATACCAGAAATTAAATAACATAAATTATATACAAGAAATTTGATACCAGAAATTAAATACCATAAATTATATACAAGAAAATTCATACCGGAATTTTTTCATACCGGAATTAACATACCGGAATTAACATACTGGAATTATCATACCGAAATTAACATACCAAAATTAACATGCCAGAATTAACATACTGGAGTTAACATACCGGAATTTACCTACCGGAATTAACATACCGGAATTAACATACCGGAATAAACATACGGAATTAACATACCGGAATAAACATACGGAATTAACATACCGGAATTTACATACCAAAATATTCAAACATGTCCATCTCTCAGTGTATGCAGGTTTTGCAACATCCACATGATAAAGATATTCTCAATTCTAAATAAACCAGCAAAAACAAGAGCAGAAGTGGCCCATATAAACCCCTTGGACATTATCTTTAACAAAATAACGCGGCAGCAAATACATGAAGACATTGCACTTTATTCACTTTATTAACTATGAAAACATATTGCACTCATACCTAATCGATCTCAAATCATCAAATTTTAACGGATTCAAAATCAAACCTAGCATCTAACAACCAAAATCAATCATCTTTCGATCTATACCGAGTGACGAATTGAACACCGTATCTGCAACATTACCTGGCGAATTGGAAGCTTTGAATCCCTAGCACGGAAACCCTATCAGTCGTTTAAAAGAGAAACACAGTGATTCGGTGAAGGATGACAACGCCGAGACAACAACTGTGACTACTTCGAATTCCGTCGGTAGTAAAGAATAGATCCAACTCCAAGGCCTTCTTCTCCAAAAACTGCATACATTGAGCATTTGATTGGCCTCCTACGTCGACGATCTGGAAGCCTTGAATTTCTCCAATGCTTGTGGGCAGATTGCAAATGTGGTAAATAATAGATCCTACTCCAAGGCCTTTTTCTCCAAAACCTGCATACACTGAGCATTTGATTGGCCTCCACACCATAAAGATCTAGATCTGGATCTAGATCTAGAACCCTGAATACTTCGAATCCGTCGGTACACGTCGCTTGACCCCTACGTCGACGATCTGCTCTTCATCCTCCAGTAGCTCTCCGTCTCGTCTTGTATCTTGGTCGGACACTCGGTTTCTGCTTTTCATCCTCCAGTTGGTAAGGATGGAGTCGAGAGAGTTGCAGAAGTGGGCAACGATAAGAAACAAGAGAAGGGGAAGGGAGGTAGGGTTTTTTACGGTAAAAAAAACGAAAAAGGGGTCTAGTTACTTAACAAAAAAACAAAAAAAGCCTACTTACTATCATCATTTCTCAAAACAGCCTACTAACCAAATTTGCCCATTAATATTTGGTATGTGGATCGTTGACCTATTAGTATGTTGGTCGTTAAACTAATGGTATGTGGCTCGTTGAAATTAATAAAACATATATTTTTTTGCATAAAATCTTTTGAGTAATAATTTTTTAATTACAAGATTGTCATTGTTATAAAATTATTAAATAATTAATAATTTTTTGCAACAATTTTTAATTAAAACAAATATGTGGTATCATTTACAAACATTAATTTTACAAAGACTTGTTAAAACATATATATAAATGTATTTAATCTTTCTTTTTTCAGATCATATTTGCTATGGTGTGAAGGTAATTAGTACACAAAAGGTAAGAAAACATTCAAGATAATACTCAACGTTTATATTACTTCCCACAGAAGGCACAAAGGTATAATCCTTAGATGGCCACTAACCGGGAGCCACCAATGGAGAAGCAATACTCTACCACAAAGGCCAAAACTACAAATCCTTACAACTTGTGAAAATTCGATAAAAACAGTAAAGAGGGTGAATCATTTATTTATACTAGTATAGGTTGTGGCTAACATTCTCTTACAGTAGAATGACCCCAACAAAACCTCTCTAACGGCATGCCTGAAGCCTTTTGAGAGAGGATTGGTGAAATAAGGCACCTTTTGTAACTTGTAAACTAAATAGACACCCTATTTTTACAATTAAAAAATAAAGATAAAATTGAGTGGATATGACCAAAAATATGGAAATTTAAAGATTCTTCTCTATCCTATTAATAATCAATTAAATTTTGTAAAATCGGGTAACTAAATATTCTTATTTCTCTTCTTAATTATAATGAGTAAAACTGTCAAAGGTAGGATTCGAACTCTGGACGAGTTTCCCTCCGCCCGCTCTTATACCAATTATACTAATCAAACTTCATGTATTATTTTGATGATACACAATATCAATACACAATTTTAATACATAATTTCAATTACACAATGCCCGTACACAATTCAATTACACAATGTTTATACATAAAACACAAATATCAACTACATAAAATGCAATGGGCATACATATTCTACACTCCGAGGTATGTCATCCACAAGGAATACACGCTTACTACATAATTGTAAAAGTTATGCAAAAAGTCACAAAATATGTATTCATAACGGATCCACAAGGAATACATATTTACTACATAATTTTGCTGAGTTATGTAGGACGTATCTTCATCGGCAACCCTCCATTGATGCTCTCGAACTGAAGATCCAAGTTCTTTTATGTTGAGCAATGGAGAATTGAATAACAAATGATAGGTATTGTTAAATGGTTGTAATTAATTATGGAGATATTTTAAGAGTTGTCAGTATCTCTTTCCTTGTTTGACGTAGCAACATAATTTTTTTATTGTTTAATTAGAAAAATTAGTTATTTATTATAGGAGAGAGAAGATTCAATTATATGGTAATATCATTTATTATTTTCTGTTTGATCTTTTTCTACGTAAATTAGGGTGTCTACTTTGTTAATAGAAAACAAAAAATACCTACTTTATGCACAAATATACATAAAGCACCTACTTAACCAACTCATTCAAGCATTTTACCCTCTTACCCATTGATATGCATATTTGACAATTTTATAATGAGTGAATTTGCTATGTAGCATTACTTCACTAATTTTGTTTAGTAATTGTGAAGCTCAATAATTTTGTTAGAATATAACCTTTTTAAAAAATTTTAGACTAATTTGCCCTTCTACAAGAATTTAAAAGATTCCTAATTATTTATTACCTTTTAATTGACCTACAATCTCTAATTGAAGAAGGTGTATTTTGAATAAGTTACCAATTTTAATAGCATAATCAATTAGTAAATCATAAAGAATATAAAATTTTTTTACGTAAATTGATAAAACTAGCATGTTACATGCTTATACTTTTCATGTAAATCATGAAGAGTACAAGAAAATTCTCAATAAAATTTTACAAAAAATTTACAAGAATTGATCAGCGTAATCAATTAGTAATTAGTCAATTAGTAATTAATCTTGTACAAGAAAATTTTACAAGAAGATAAATCGTGTACAATAAAATTTTACAAGAAGCTAAATCGTGAAATCCAAGTTGTCCCGGTGGTATTAGGGTGGGAGGGAGGGGCAACCAACCAAAGATCGATTCTTGGTGACTACATTCGTTTTTAATTTTTCGTATGGAGGGGCAACCAACCAAAGATCGATTCTTGATGACTACATTCGTTTTTAATTTTTCGTATTTCTTGTAAGAATTATAAAGTTACAAGAAAATTCAAGAAATATAATTACAAGAAAATAAGTATCATTTACAAGAATATATTATAAATTTACAAGAAATTTGTTTCATTTACAAGAATACTTAAGTTATAAGAGTAACGTCTAAATTAGGATAAAATTTATTATAATTAATAAGGGTAAATCTGCCATTATTTGTTTAATAAGGCTATTCACTTAAAAATTTATAGGCCTAGTTTATTTACTAAACAAAATTAGTCATTGGGTACATTTCATCCAATTTTCTCTTTTATAATCCTTCCTCACGTAAGCCTTAAAAGGTTTGGACTAAGCATTCATAACATTGCATTCCCCTTCAAAAAAAAAATGTCCACAAGGTTATTGAAACAAAATTATTGTTTGAATTCTAAGCAAGCCATCCATGTGGATTCTTCTTTAGCCTTTCCTTCCTACTAAACCAGAACCTTGTGACACGTTGCTTGTTTTTCCCGAGTAGCTAACACTTCTAGAATATCCCGAGGGTTAAACTCTTCGTCTTTCATGAACAACTCAATGGGAAAATTAGTGATAACTTGATGATTGTCAGCCACTCTTTTAAGCAAAGACATGTGGAAAGCTGGATATATTCTAGCCAAGATTGTTAATTCGAGTTTGTAGGACATAACAATAAACTTATTTATGCTCTTGAAAGGTCCATAAAACCGAGGGGCCAACTTTTGGTTAACTCTTCTCCGCAAAGTGACTTGATCATAAGAACGAAGTTTAAGGAACACTATGTAACGCCCCGAATTCTCAGAACTTGGGACATTACTGGTTAGAACCTCACAGTGGGTTCCGACTTCAGTTTGACAATAATTTTACTAGGATCTTGCAACAAGACACAAATAAAGAAAACCGAAATTCATAAAAATAGTATTTTTAAGGTAATGAATGCAACACTGTCTAGCAGCCTAAAGTACTTAAACAAAAGAAACGAACAACTGTCTTAACCAAAAGAAAGAAAAGACAAACACAACCCCCAACCCCCACTCTAAGGAGTACGGAGACCCGGCTGACCACTACTTCCGGATCACTCAGCTGCTGGTCTAACCTGCGGTAAATCTAAAAACACAACAAGAGGAACCGTTAGCTAGTTATCTAAATATTAGCAGAATAATAGTAGCACACACACACATAAAAATATAAACACCCATCATGCTTTCAAACAAGTCCGTTTTATTATTTTGAGTTAAGTTACTCTTTCACACTAAAGATACTTATTTTGTGATACGAGGGATTCCCAAACCTCGCCTCAGCCCCCGTGTAACCATCATGAATGGATCCGATGCATCTCACCTTGTACCTGACTGGTCTGGGTATAGAGAACCTCCCAGTCTCCTGTCAGAGCTGGGCAGTGATGTCACGGCCCGTTATACATACACTTGGGCCTTAAACGTAATAATAACAGTCGTCCTAGCAAGTTATTATTATTAAAACACGCACATAGCACACACAACCACTATCACTCAACTAATATCCAGAAACTGGCTAAGTAAGTCGCAAGGACTTACCTGAGTCAAAATACACTCTAAACGTCTCAAACAGTCCGTACTCGTGGTAACTCAAACGCCTGTCAAATAAGGCATGTGTATCAAAATCACATCTCGACGTCCAACCTCATGCGAAGGAATTACGGAAAAAGCTCTCTTATGGTAAAAGACCATTTTACCCTTGGTATCGTAAATTCTCGAAGTTTAATTTAGAAAACTATCAATTTCCTTTGATAGTTCCAAAAGGTTATAGGTTACACTCTAAAACTCCTCAAAGAACCAAAACCCCTCCTTACTTCCCGATTATTACTTTACTCTTCTAAATGTATGTATACGTAGGTACATAATCTAACCTTTCCTTCCATTCATTTTAAATCCGTAACCATTAGGTAATTATATATACATATATATAGCTACATACTTGATATTTTCCCAACTCACATGTAACACCCCGAATCCGCGGGACTCGGGATGTCACATTGGGCTAGGATCTCACAATGGATCTTGACCCTAGCCTGACAACAAGTTCACTGGACCTTACAACATGGCACTGACAGATATAAAAACAAATACATAAAACTGTATAAAACTGTACATCCCAAAAGGTAAGACCACATAGCCGAGTACAAACATCACACCTCACGCAGGAGGTAACAAAAGACCAACCTCGCACAAGAGGGAAAAGATAAACAAACCCAAAAACCCACAACAACCTATGTACGAGACGTCCTCGGCCTGCCACCCTGCTAGATCACCCAACAGCATGCCTATCCTGTAGGGCATCTACAACATGGTAATAACCATTAGCTATCCATACACATATATAGAGTAATGAATAAGCACAATCACACATAGGGAAAGATAAACATATCAGCATGCTTTCACTCATTTACCCATTTATTCATCTCAATATAATGTTCATTCACTCAAACAGTATAGATATAGTATATATGAAACTAGGTGACACGAGGACCGATACATCCTCGCCTCTGAGCCTGCTAGCCATCCGTACTAGTATCGGTCACACAATCCGTGTACCCTATGGGAGTGGATTGCGCCCTTCCTGTAAACCGGTCTGGCCTGACATCAGAGAACCTCCCAGACTCCACGGCGGGATGAAAGGGAAAGGTTATCACAGCCACGCAGTGGGGCAATCAATAAAACATAGGTCGGTAAATACGACATCACATGCTATCATAGCAAACATATAAAGCACACACCACTCATACAAACACCCAATATAAGGATGGTAGCTAAGTAAGTCCTACGGACTTACCTCAACCTTGTATAAAGCTCAACCACAACTGGATCACCTCAACACTGGAGGAACAACACAACCTATAGACAAGGCATAAAGAGATGTCACATCTCTTATCAAACAAAGGGTCACACCTAGACCCAAAGGGATCCATAGGGATCATATACATCCTATAACCTCGAATAACATGCTAAACCTAAAAGCCACATCAGGGCATAAATCCAACTCATGATATCATCACCAAATAAAATCCCATAATTACTAGAATAATGTAACGAGCATAAATGGAAATTCCAATTATCCATTTTAACCAACTCAAGGTCAATTTATACTAACCCGCACTACGGAAAACGAATAAATTCATAACTTATTCGTTACTAACCCGATATACGAACCGGAAGAAGATCCAGACTCCTAGCGATACGGGGAGTAAGAGCGCGGTATGAAACCTTACATTTGATGACTTGCGGTGGTCCGTCGGCGTTCCGATAGCGGTAAACGGAAGCTTAACCAAAAAGCTAGCAAACGGGAAATAAGTTTGTACCACGTTGAAGAGAACAAGGTAAGGGACTCGTTGGTACAAACGGATCTGAAAATGGATCAAGGATGAAAGGTGTATCGATGAATGAAGTTTGTGCGGTGTTACGTCCTTCGCTCTCGCTTTTCTTCCTCTGCAATTGAAATGAAAGTGAAGTGGGTGATGAGGATGACACAGCACTTTCTGATGTATAACTTATACATATATAAGATGTGTAAAGAAAGGTGCAGCACTAGCCGCCTTTCTTCATCTCATTCATATATATATATATATAAGATTTGTAAAGAAAGGTGCAGCACTAGCCGTCTTTCTTCATCTCATATATATATATATATATATATATTTAACGTTTGTCCAAAACGTTTAATTAAAACGCGGTTATATTTTCCGCTCTTCATATTTTATCAAATTGGAATATCAGATCCGTAATATTATCGGGATAATTTATCCATAACTATCTCGTAAAATGGGCATTCCTAAGCCACATTTCTTAACCGCTAATAATCGGAGTAGCGACTCTTTTATCCGTTACGTCTTTTTATATTATATCACATCTAAGACATATCCGATATCCCGATCATTTCTCTCAACTGCAACTTTATTTATTGGAGCTCTCAAATACTCCAAATAACACCGGTTGTTACATCATATCCCCCTAAAAACAAGTTTCGTCCCGAAACTTGAACAAACCCAAATCCTCTCGGACCCATATGCCGAGGTATAACTCTATCTATCGGAGGTATCACATCTCCGCTCAAAAGGTCTCAACCTACATAAAAAAAAATTCAATAACCTCAAACATCAACATGGAGGAATCATCTACTCCAGAAAGCAGGGCCATAACGCTACCCAAGGCATAGAGGAATCACATCTCTCACCATACCACAACATAAGGCATAGAGGAAGTACATCTCTAGCCCTAAACATAATCATAAACATCGCATGGAGGAATAACATCTCCACTAAAACTATGTCCATCAAAGTAGCATGGAGGAAAGAACCATCTCCAGGTGAATCTTAATCACACTCAAATAGCATGGAGGAAAGAACCATCTCCAGCTATAAACATACATCATACTAGCACAACAAGGTCTAACAAGATCATAAGACATAACATAGCTAGCATGGAATAAGCACATCAAGGCATGTAAGCATATAAGCACATAATCACATACTCACCAAGATAGCACTAAGATCTACTCGTCGACCCTAGATGCATCTATCTCAGCATAAAACTCTGGATAGTTCCTCTAGATACTATCCTCAGTCTCCCATGTAGCCTCCTCAGGTCCACGTCTAGACCACTGTATCCTCATCATAGGAATGTCCTTAGAACGCAGGCGTCTCACACCTCGCTCTAAGACTGCAATAGGATGCTCAACAAAGGTGTGGTCTGGCTCCACCACCAAACCATCATAACTCACAATGTGCCGCGGATCTGGTATGTACTCTCTCAGCTGAGACACATGGAACACAGGGTGAACACCCTCTAATCTCGGAGGCAAAGCTAATCTGTAGGCTGCTCTCCCAACTCTGTCCAGAATCTCAAAAGGACCGACATATTGGGGACTCAACTTCCCCTTTATGCCAAAACGTCTGACGCCACGCGTCGGGGATACTCTCAACCAGACATGAGCTCCTACTCTGAACTCTAGAGGCCGACGCCTCTTATCTGCATATGACTTCTGACGACTCTGTGCAGTCAACATCCTCTCTCTAATCAGCGCTACTCGAGCCATATCATCCTCAATCTGCTTTGGCGCTATCCCACTGATACTGCTAGGCTCATCCCAGCATAAAGGTGTACGGTACCTACGTCCATACAATGCCTCATAGGGAGCCATCCCAATAGATGCATGCCAGCTGTTGTTGTATGAGAACTCAACAAGCGGGAGGTAGTCAGACCATCCCTGTCCCCAATCCAACACACAAGCTCGCAGCATATCCTCCAAAGTCTGGATAGTCCTCTCTGACTGTCCATCAGTCTGGGGGTGAAACGCAGTCGTGAAGTGCAGACTCGTCCCAAAAGCAGTCTGAATCTGCTGCCAGAACCTCGAGGTGAAACGCCCATCTCGATCAGAGACGATCGTCCTCGGTACACCATGGAGTCTCACTAACTGTCTAGTGTACTCCTCAGCTAATCTACTCACAGGCCACGTCTCTCTAATAGGAATGAAACGTGCCGTCTTTGTCAGTCTATCAACAACAACCCAAATGACATCAAAACTCCTACTAGGTCTCAGTCCCGTCACAAAGTCCATGGAGACGTCCTCCCACTTCCACTGCAGTACTGGCAGTGGATGAAGCTCACCTCCAGGTCTGCAATGCTCTATCTTGACCTGTTGACAGGTCGCACACTGAGCCACGAATCTGCTACATTGGGCTTCAGTCCTCCCCACCAATATGAACGTCTCACATCATGGTACATCTTACTCGTACCTGGATGTACAGAGTAAGGTGTATTGTGAGCCTCCTGTAAGATCCTCTGTCTCAACTCTACATCAGCAGGAACACAAATGCGATCATGTCGCCTCATCACTCCATCAGCTCCAATGGAAAACTGTGGTGCCTCTCCACGAGACATCCTCTCTCTAATCCTCATCAAGGTCGGGCAGGTCCCCTGCTTCTGTTGGATCTCATCCAACAGACTAGGTAAAACCTCTAAGGCATACAACTGGGCATCCTCATCAGGAAACTGGATGTCCATCTCTAGCCTAGCTAGATCCCTCTGAAGCTGAGGCTGTACAGTCAATCTCTCAATCGCCTTCTCTCGAGGCGTCTTCCTGCTCAAGGCATCAGCAACCACGTTCGCCTTTCCAGGATGATACAAAATCTCAAGGTCAAAGTCCTTGATCAACTCAAGCCATCGACGCTGGCGGTTGTTCAACTCCCGCTGCGTGAAAATATACTTCAGACTCTTTTGGTCTGTGAAGATCTGACATGTAGCACCATACAAGTAATGTCTCCAGATCTTCAAAGCATGCACTACCGCTGCTAACTCCAAATCATGAGTTGGGTAGTTCTCCTGATACGTCTTCAACTGTCGAGACGCATATGCAATCACTCTACCTCTCTGCATCAACACACATCCCAAGCCTAGCTTGGATGCATCACTGTAGACCACAAAATCATCAGATCCCTCTGGCTGTGCCAGGACAGGAGCAGAAGTCAAACGCCTCTTCAACTCCTCAAAGCTCTGAGTACACTGGTCGGTCCACGCAAACCCGGTAGTCTTCCTCAGAAGACTCGTCAGTGGACGGGCAATCACAGAAAAACCCTCCACAAAGCGTCTATAGTAACCGGCTAGGCCAAAAAAGCTACACACTTCCTTGACGTTTGTCGGTGTCGTCCATGCAGCAACAGACTCGATCTTCGCCGGGTCAACCATAACCCCATCGGCGGAGACGATGTGTCCAAGGAAAGCAACCTCAGACATCCAGAACTCACACTTAGAGAGCTTAGCGTACAACTCTCTGTCCCTCAAAACCTGCAAAACCGTCCTCAGATGACCGGTATGCTCCTCTCTACTACGAGAGTACACTAAAATATCATCAATAAAGACCACCACAAACTGATCAAGGAAGTCGATGAATATGCTGTTCATCAACTCCATAAAGACTGCTGGGGCATTCGTCAGCCCGAATGGCATCACTACAAACTTGTAGTGTTCATAGCGGGTACGAAATGCCGTCATGTGTACGTCCTGCTCTCTCACCCTCAACTGGTGATATCCTGAGCGCAAATCAATCCGGGAGAAAACTGTAGCTCCCTGAAGCTGATCAAGTAGATCATCAATACGAGGCAATGGATACCTGTTCTTGACGGTCACCTTGTTCAACTCTCTGTAATCTATGCATAACCTCAGAGATCCGTCCTTCTTCCGCACGAAGAGGACAGGTGCACCCCATGGTGAAACACTAGGGCGTATGAAGCCCTTCTCAGCCAACTCCTCGAGTTGCTTCTTCAGCTCCAACATCTCGACAGGTGCCATACGGTATAGGGCCGTCGAGATGGGTCGCGTGCCAGGCTCTAACTCTATGCTGAAGTCCATACTCCGCTGAGGCGGCAAACTCGACGGCTCAACAAACACATCTGTAAACTCGCAGACTACTGGAATATCCTCCAGAGCTGGACTCTCTCCATCCTTCATGGCGTAACACCAGAAGGCATCACAACCATGTGCAATCAACCTAGTTGCCCGTACGGCACTAATAACTGAACCTGTCTTCCCAAGGTCCCAACCCCGGAAGACTTCAATCTGACCAACCTCGGTAGAGACTGTAACAGTCCGCCTACCAACATCCAAAACTGCATGGTGTCTACGCATCCAGTCCATATCTAATATGACTTCTTCATGCATCAATGGCATGACTAAGAAGTCAACAAGTAAAACACGAGTCCCTAATCGAAGGGGACAACTACGTATCTCACGGGTACCTCTGACCCGACTACCATCAGGTAACCCTATCGCTCCTGAGAAGTGTGGCACTCCCTGCTGGTGAAATGCCTTCAACCAGGCATCTGGTTGAGGCCCTCTGGTCTCCACTGGGGCTCGAACTGGATCCACCACACGTGCAGGTGCAGCTGGCACCCGGGTTGCTCCCTGGGATCTCTCAGAAGATCCCTCAGGTACTGGTAAATCTACGGCTCGCCTGCCAGCCCTAATATCCTCCTCAAAACGTCGGAGGTACTCTCTGAACTCCGGTCCTCCCATGGAGACACGGTCAGCGTCATCAGACTGAGCTCGGTGTGAATGATGTCTCACAGATACACTGCTCCTCGTCTCTGGGACGACGCTCTCTGCAACCTCCTCATGTATCTCCTCCACCACTAGTGGGTCAGCAGCGGGAACTGGTCCCTCACCTACCACACCCGGAGGACGGGGTGGCCTACCTCTACCTCTGCGTACAACGGCAGGAGCTCTAGTCCGAGCCATCTGCGGGGTATGCACACCTAACTTATAAGGCTCTATGTAGGCCATAGGTATAGATATATATATACTTAACACAACACATACATAATCCATCATACATATATACATATCTATACTGCAGAGATCCATAGCAGGAGTGGCGACTTCTCGTACATCTAACCCAAAACCATATTTAAAACCAAAACCTTTTGAAAAAGTCAGACCCCCGTCGGGTTCTGTTTATTTTACCTATCAGACCTCATTGCAGGTAGCAAGTGCCATTGTTGTCAACCTGGGCTCTGATACCAACTCTGTAACACCCCGAATCCGCGGGACTCGGGATGTCACATTGGGCTAGGATCTCACAATGGATCCTGACCCTAGCCTGACAACAAGTTCACTGGACCTTACAACATGGCACTGACAGATATAAAAACAAATACATAAAACTGTATAAAACTGTACATCCCAAAAGGTAAGACCACATAGCCGAGTACAAACATCACACCTCACGCAGGAGGTAACAAAAGACCAACCTCGCACAAGAGGGAAAAGATAAACAAACCCAAAAACCCACAACAACCTATGTATGAGACGTCCTCGGCCTGCCACCCTGCTAGATCACCCAGCAGCATGCCTATCCTGTAGGGCATCTACAACATGGTAATAACCATTAGCTATCCATACACATATATAGAGTAATGCATAAGCACAATCACACATAGGGAAAGATAAACATATCAGCATGCTTTCACTCATTTACCCATTTATTCATCTCAATATAATGGTCATTCACTCAAACAGTATAGATATAGTATATATGAAACTAGGTGATACGAGGACCGATACATCCTCGCCTCTGAGCCTGCTAGCCATCCGTACTAGTATCGGTCACACAATCCGTGTACCCTATGGGAGTGGATTGCGCCCTTCCTGTAAACCGGTCTGGCCTGACATCAGAGAACCTCCCAGACTCCACGGCGGGATGAAAGGGAAAGGTTATCACAGCCACGCAGTGGGGCAATCAATAAAACATAGGTCGGTAAATACGACATCACATGCTATCATAGCAAACATATAAAGCACACACCACTCATACAAACACCCAATATAAGGATGGTAGCTAAGTAAGTCCTACGGACTTACCTCAACCTCGTATAAAGCTCAACCACAACTGGATCACCTCAACACTGGAGGAACAACACAGCCTATAGACAAGGCATAAAGAGATGTCACATCTCTTATCAAACAAAGGGTCACACCTAGACCCAAAGGGATCCATAGGGATCATATACATCCTATAACCTCGAATAACATGCTAAACCTAAAAGCCACATCAGGGCATAAATCCAACTCATGATATCATCACCAAATAAAATCCCATAATTACTAGAATAATGTAACGAGCATAAATGGAAATTCCAATTATCCATTTTAACCAACTCAAGGTCAATTTATACTAACCCGCACTACGGAAAACGAATAAATTCATAACTTATTCGTTACTAACCCGATATACGAACCGGAAGAAGATCCAGACTCCTAGCGATACGGGGAGTAAGAGCGCGGTATGAAACCTTACATTTGATGACTTGCGGTGGTCCGTCGGCGTTCCGATAGCGGTAAACGGAAGCTTAACCAAAAAGCTAGCAAACGGGAAATAAGTTTGTACTACGTTGAAGAGAACAAGGTAAGGGACTCGTTGGTACAAACGGATCTGAAAATGGATCAAGGATGAAAGGTGTATCGATGAATGAAGTTTGTGCGGTGTTACGTCCTTCGCTCTCGCTTTTCTTCCTCTGCAATTGAAATGAAAGTGAAGTGGGTGATGAGGATGACACAGCACTTTCTGATGTATAACTTATACATATATAAGATGTATAAAGAAAGGTGCAGCACTAGCCGCCTTTCTTCATCTCATTCATATATATATATATATATATATATATATATATATATATATATAAAAGATTTGTAAAGAAAGGTGCAGCACTAGCCGCCTTTCTTCATCTCATATATATATATATATATATATATATATATATATATATATATATATATATATATATATAGGGTGTGGTTCCCATGAGAACACCCTCTAACGTGAGAACATGAGAACAATCGTACACCGTTGGATGTGAGTATTAAGGGTTGAGATTTAGAGTAGATATCAAAAATAATAATAATTACGAATAATAATAATTAGGAATCCAACAATAACTACGAATAATCCACTCAACCAATAATAACTACGAATAATACATTAAACGATATGACACATTCGTAACAAAACTGATAATAATTACGAATCTGTTCTCATGTTCTCACGTTAGAGGGTGTTCTCATATGATCTATACTCTATATATATATATATATATATATATATATATATATATATATATATATATATATATATATATATATATATATATATATTTAACGTTTGTCCAAAACGTTTAATTAAAACGCGGTTATATTTTCCGCTCTTCATATTTTATCAAATTGGAATATCAGATCCGTAATATTATCGGGATAATTTATCCATAACTATCTCGTAAAATGGGCATTCCTAAGCCACATTTCTTAACCGCTAATAATCGGAGTAGCGACTCTTTTATCCGTTACGTCTTTTTATATTATATCACATCTAAGACATATCCGATGTCCCGATCATTTCTCTCAACTGCAACTTTATTTATTGGAGCTCTCAAATACTCCAAATAACACCGGTTGTTACATCACACTCATATGAGTAGATTTATATATATCGATCTTCATGTATAGCTTTAATTCACTTATGTACACTTTTATATCATATAATATATATACGTACATTTATATACTCGGCATACACTCTCCTATATAAGCTCACACAACCGCCCTTACTAACCTACCGTACTTCATCCCGTACCACCTTCAATCTACTGTTTATAAGCGTAAACCATCTCAGTTTATCTACGTATTCATCTCAAATATATACGTATTCTATCTCAATAATATACATATATAATCTCGCAAAAACTCGCAGGGACATGAGGTAGAAGAAGAACCTGCGTTGCAACCAGCAGCTGATGTGCGGTGTCCCCTGGTGGTCGGCCTGGCTACGGAATCAACAGAGGCGACGGCTCGCGGTGGTAGCGATGCCCTGGTTGTCGGGAGCGGCGGTGCGGCGCTGTTGCAGACCGAAGAGAGGCGGCAGGGTTAGCGTTCTCGAAGTCGAGACAGAAGGCGAGGAGAAGGAAGGGCAACGACTTACCGGATTCCGGTGCTGCAAGGCGGTTCGGCGGCTGCGCTGGCTTCGGCGTCGGAGAGGATGGTGGTCCGGTTGCAGTGTTACTGCAGGCCAAAGCGAAACAACGGGGGTCATCGAGTGCGGAACGAGAGGAAGAAGCGAGGGAAAGAGGAGGCAAGGCTTACCGGCTTCCGGTGCTGCGAGGCGGTGCGGCGGCGCAGGCTCGGCGGCGACGTCTCCGGTTGAAGCGGAAGAGGGTTGCCGGTCGTTGCTGTTTCCGTCTCGTACAAGAAGAGAGGTGAAGAGCAGGTGCGGCACAAGGTAGGTTAGGGGAAAAAATAGGTTAACGTAAAGAAAGTGGTTTAGGTTAGGATTAGTGTAATGGTATAATTAATGGGCTGATAAGTGGGCTTATATCCCGCCCTTCTCTTTAAAACGGAAATTCGAAACTTTTTACTTATGTGCGGGAATTTATATAATACGGAATTAAATTCCGTATTATCTAATTTATTATTATTTTTATTTTAAGGTGCGTAATTTAATTCTGGTTATAAGGTTTCATCATTTTATGTGAATTAATGTCACATAAAATGATGGAAATAACACTCGTTCTATTTTATTTTTAATTTATGTACTTATTTATTTAAGATTGACGTTTCGGAAATCGGTTAGAATCAGGTTTAACGGGTTTCAAAATTCCGGTTATTACACACTAGTTCTCCTACTTGAACTTCCAAGGCCCTTCTCTTCTTGTTTGTTGTAGTAATTATTCTCCTTTTGGCCTTATCGATATTATTTTGTAGATGCATTAGGATCTTATCTCTATTGCAAACTCGTAAGCCACTGTTGCAACCGCAAACTCTCTTAGGAGGTAAGCTCAGAAGGAGGTCTGCCATAAGCACACTCCAACGGGTCTCTTCTGCAATTCCCTAGAAGTTGGTATTGCACCAATATTAAGCCTAAACTATCCATTTAGCCCACTGTGTTAGGTTGCTCAGAAGAAAAACATCAAGTAAGTTTCAAGGCATTTGTTTAAGATTTTAGTCTAACCATCGGATTATTGGTGATATGCACTGCTCATATTTAGTTTGATTCCTTGCTTAGTTAAGAGCTCCTTAAAAAAACTATTGAGAAATATTGGGTCCCTGTCCCCCAATATCGACCTAAATATGTCGTTCATTCTGAGTATCTGACCACTTCCCTTATGAACACTTCGGCAACCGATTTAGTTGTGTATGAAAGCTTTAGTGATACAAAGTGTCCATATTTTGTCAATCTATCCACCACCACCAAGATGCAATCAAAACTCATAGCTTTGGGAAATTCTCCGATGAAGTCTAAAAAAATGTCCTCCAAAACCCTCTAAGGAATAGAAAGAGGGTGCAATAACCCTGTTGGTGATAGAGTATCATACTTATTTTCCAACAAATCAAGCAACTAGCTGCGTATTGTTGGATGATCTTGAACATGCCCGGCCAATACACATTGTGATGTAGGAGCATCTCCAACTCAGCTAAATCCAAGACCATGACTATAAAAGCTAGGAGGCAAGGAGTGAAGGACACTCTAAGGACGAGAAAAGGAAGAATCAAAATCATTTCTAGAAGAGAAATGAAAAACATTTTCAAAGAAGAAACGAAGACCATTTCTAGAAGGGAGATGAAGACCACGTCCTAGACCAATTCCAGAGAGGATATGTAGACCACTTCATCTCTGGAAATGATGATCATCGTCAAGGAAGAAATGAAGACAATCTTTAATTGAGAGATGGGCATGAAGACCATTTATTAGAGATGGATGATAGCAAGATCCACGTATGCATGGAAGCTAGTTTTCCCATGCAAGTATACTTGTGGAAGAAAGAGAGGATGAATCGATTCTATATTGAAACTTCATAGATCCCTATGTGCATGCTAGAAGATCACGTACCCATGCACATGCACTAAGGAGAACGAGAGTGGGTGAAGAAGAGTTCATTTCCGCCAAGGATATGAGAATGCGAATGGTTAAGGGTTTGGCAACAGGGTTGAAAGTCTCGTGATAATCGAGTCCATGGAGTTGATGATAGCCTTTGGTTATGTTTGACATAAACTACAAAAACACTAGTATTAGTGTTCACTAGTGTTCTTGGAAGTGTTTCGTAAAACACTAGTGATTAGTGTTTGCAAACCCTAACGAGTGTTTTGGTTGCGTTTTTCTAAACACTAGTGTTACAGTATTGAAGGAGGTTGCGTTTTAGGGTTTGTGCACATACGACCTGCTGCTTCGACCCTTTTCTTCTTCCCACAAATTGATTCAACCATTCGTTTAATCGGGTGCTAAAGTATTCGTCTTCTTCTATATGCAAAACGAAAACGAAAAAAATAGAACAGTTGAAAGCTCATATGAATTTGAGATGTAGCAGGCTAGCAGCAACTACTCAACTACTACATTCACAGGTGATGCTGAAGTAGAAAAACTAAAACTAGCAAATTTGATTAATGTAAGTAGTAAAACACTTTAAATTTCCCATTTGTTTGCTCAAGAGTGCTAGGAAGTGATACAAAATTGGAATCGACTAACCGGGAGAACTACTCCGGTTGAGGATGGTGTTGTCTGCGTGGACCAATTCAATAGTATCTCCGACAATTCTGCCATCGCCGACAACTTCAACTTCAATGGGACTCGAAGTCGAGGCTTGACGGCCGTTGGCGATTCCGCCATGGCCACGAGCTTGTCTTCATTGTTAATGCAACCCTACTATGCGGATGGAGGAAGATTTTGAGGAGAGAGAATACCCGTTAAGTATCAGGTATTAACATAATTACACATAAAAAATAAGGGCAACATAGTCATTATGCACATAAAACACTAGTGTTTTTCCGAAAACCCTTGCTTTGATGAACATTTCCAAAAACACTAGTCACTAGTGATTTTCCGCTTGCCAAACATCCGTTAAAAATTTTAACACTCATAAACACTCATTTACACTAGTGTAAGGGTCGTGCCAAACACAACATTTGGCTACTAAACAAGCCTTGCAGCGTTCAATAGAGTCATTTGATAATTTTTTGGTTTAGAAGACTCATTTGACACCAAGGGTATTGCGGGAGGAGAAAGGAGGGACCAACGCCCAAGTGTTTGTTGAGAGTAGGACACATACATTTTTTTCCATGGCAATGTGCCATTCGGAAAATTTCAAAGCAATTGTAAACACTAGTACAAAAGTAGCCTCTCTCAGGGGTAATTTCTCAGGGGTTAATAATAACCCTTGTAATATAAAAACACTCTAGGAGGTTTTTAGAATAACCGCTGAGAACATATTATATATATATTTTTTAATTTTTTAAATATACTCTGAGGTGTTTTATTTAACTCCCTTAAAAAAAATCTCGTTAAATTCTCTTAATGCATTACTATCAGGAGTTAAATAAAAAAACGCCGTAAACCCCGGCTGGTTCTATCTAAAATAACCGGCGTAAACCCTACAAAACCGTTGTAAACACTATACCGTACCTCATCTATCTATTCGGCCGCTTCAAGCGTCGATCTTCAACTCCAACAAATCGACCAACACAAACATAGAGGATTTTAGAATTGATCGACGACTACAACTGCTAGATCGAGAGGAGATACCTGATTGACAACTTCAACTCAAAGCTTCTGTTGCAGATCGATTGCTATTCGGTTTTGCTGGGCGCACTGCAACGATCGACTACAGCTGCAGATTTTGATTCGTTCGGACATTAGGTTTCAATTGGAGTCCGTTTAGTACGTTGCAACACAGTTAGAGAGGAGATACTTGATCGACGATTGCAACACATACAGATAGGAGAAAGAATCAACTGCAATTCGTTCAGAGAGGAGAAACACAGACAGAGAGGAGAAATAATCGATCGACGACTGCAATTTGTTCAGTTGCAACGACGGCCTCGACTACGATTCATTCAGTTGCAATAACTGCAATTCGTTCAGTTGCAAAGAATGACGACTATGGTTGCAGATTGCAATTCGTTCGGACATTAGGTTTAACAGGTAAAAACGTAACCACTTCAACCATCGATCTGCAGGTTTAAGTTTCGATCTTGAGTTTCAATCTTGAGCATCAGGTTTAAATGAAACTAATATTGATCCTGTCAGTTTGTTTATCAATCTTGAATTTGTCAATTGGACCACAAATTGCGCACAACTCATTGTCCATTTTGGCATGAACTTTAGTTTTTTTTTGCTTATTGTTTGCTGTTAAACCTTAGCTTTTGAAGTTCATTAGCATTAGTGTTGTATACATTGTTCATTTTGGCATGAAACTCAAATTCGAATTACTTTTTGTTGGTTTAATTTATCTTCTTTGATTCTTGTTTTCTACACAAGATTGTGTTGATCTCTTGTTTTCTGCAAACAATCCAGCAGAAGCACAAACAATCCAGAAGAATAAACAAGAGAATTTTCCTTCTGAACCAACAATATCTCCTTTTCCTGCACATAACCAAATCCAGCCTTAACTTCACTCCAGCCGGTTTGTTCTTGTCCTTCATCACAAGGCTAGAAAAAACACCAATGGAAGTTCACGTGGATATGGTATAAGAGCCTTCTCTTACATGGTGAGTAGGTTCGCGAAGGTCCGTAATGATCTTCAATGACTCTCAGTTGATTATTTGAACTAAGTACCAAATTTAATTAATAGGTTCCAGTTTATATAGCTGAAAGTTGTTGGCTTTTTTATCTTTTCACATGTTTGTCTTTACATTTCATACCGCTTTTTCCAATTGCAGACTTTGAACACATGATCACTATTTTATGCCACTTTGAATGTTATCACATACTTCTACATGGTAAGACAGTGCCTCTTTTTCTGTTTTAATTCCTTTTCTTTTAATTTGTCTATAAATATTTTTTTCACTATTCTAGGTTTTTTGTTGTAGGAAGTGAAGGATACTGACGCAGCTCTCACAACAGCAATCTTTTGGCTATGGTATGTATGAAAATATATTGACATGTAAATTTTAATTGAATTTTTCTAACAATTTATAGCTGAGAAAGCATACACAAAAATAATGAATGGTTTAGACTAGAACATTGCGTTCTAATTGGTGAATGATTTACTATAAAATAATGAATGGTTTATGCAAAAATATTAAACAATGCATAAACAAATATAATCAGCTGAAATATAAAATATATAAGAAAAAAATAAAAGCCGATCCTTTGAACGCTAACCGGTCAGTGAGATTTTTCTGTATGTGCTGTCTTTATTTTTTCAAGTTATGTACAAGTAGACAATCTTTTTGGTGACTAGATAAAAGTTGTAATCATCTTAACTGTATAGGTTGCAGCTAGAGTTTTTTTTTACTTTTGATTTTTGGCAATAGAATCATGAATGGTATTGAATAGAGCATTGCACTTCTTTGTTTATAGTTGACAACCACTTACTGTCTGTGACTCTGTACTTGGAGCAAAAGAATCTAGTTTCATAAGCTACTCTGTTTGTAGGTCCCATCTTGTATATCTAGATCAGTGCTTGGAAGCTATCATAATGAAGTTGTTGCAATATTTGCCATGATCTTCACATTTTATCTGTATATAAAGGTGCGTTATATAAATTGTTGGCCTTATCTTAATAATTACATGGGTACTATATTTTCCTGATGTTTCATATGGTTGTGGAATTAACTATTAGACTTGCTAGATGGAATCTATTCTTGTGTGTGTTTTAGATGTAATGGAGAGGGTCTGTATTCTTCAATGAGCTTTATCTAACCAAGAACTGAGAGTTTTGTGAGTGTAATTTGGGCAATCACATCTTTCGGGTCATTCTTGTGCAGTTTTGAAATAAGTAGCAAGTTTTCACTTAGATGTTATTAGTTTCCTAAGAGCTTCTCCCTGCTAATATAATCTTACTCTCATTGGCTCTCTCTACTTTTGATGTATGCTTTGCAAATCCTTACTAAAGATTTGTCCCTGGTGTCCCAACAATTGATGTGGGCTTTTTTTTAATCTTTTCACACGTCCGTCCTTACATTTCATACCTCTTTTATCAAGTGCAGACCTTGAACACAAGATCTCTATTTTATGCCACTTTGAATGCTATCGCATACTTCTACATGGTAAGACAGTATATATCCTTGTTTGTTTTTAATTCCATCTTTTTAGTTTGTCTATAACTCTTTTTTCACTATTCTAGGTTTGTTCTTGGGGAGGGCATACCTTCATAATTAATCTTATACCCATGCACGTGCACCTCTACATCATAAATGGTCGATATATTTAGCAAGAAGTGATTAATTATGGAGGAGGAAACTGAATTGTTATTAAACTTCTTTTATATTCACTAATGCCAAATTTGTATTTGGCAAGAAGAGATTCATTCATTAAAGATCAAAACTCTCTTATTGTTACTCTCTACTTCTAACTATTCGTTGTTGGTTTTCAGGCGTGTGTCAAGTTAGATTTTGATAGCATGACGTTGTTGTGGAGGAGGAAACTGGAAAAACAAAATGATTTGCAAAAGAGCTCGTGATCCAAAGCCAATGACAGATGGATCTTCAACTTGATGTTAAAAGAAGCCATCATCCGAACTATAATCATCCTCTTCTCATATTGGTCCGAATAAGCACATATAGAGCTCAAGGTTAATTGATATTTTACTTTTCATGTCAGATACTAAAATCTGATTTATAGTAGCATTTCCTTGTTTAAGGCAAATTTAACTTTTAAATTTATTAAACCGACATGTATATTTTTCACAGAGTTGTAAATCATTTTGTATGACTTGATTTGTGATTATATAGATTGCTAATTTTTGTGTTCTGAATAAGTGATGAAATGTGTTCATTTACATAACATGGTCGGTTTAGGGAACACAAAATATTGAGCTTTAATATTTTATAAATGTTGGTCAACTATAAATTAACCGAAAAAAAGAATCGGCTAAATGTTTTTCAGGGTTTTTAAAAGAAAACTTATTCTCAAGGGTTTTTTGAAAAACCCCTGAGAAATGTTTCTCAGGGGTTTTTAGAAAACCGCCGAGAAATGTTTCTCGGGGGTTATTTCAAAAAACCCCTGAGAAAGATTTCTCAGGGGTTTTTTGAGAAAACCGCCATCCTTGCCACTTATTTCTCAGGGATTAAAAATAACCCCTGTAAAATATTTCTCAGGGAGACGTATAAAGGGGAAGCAAAAACCCCCTTCCCCATAAATAAAAAACCCCTGAGAGAGCCTATTTCTGTACTAGTGAAAGTTTGGGGGTTCATCTGGAATTGTAGCTTTTGGCATAATAGTATTCTAAGAATTAATTCAACATAGTATTCTTCACACCAAGTATGATGCATGAACAAGACTTGACATTCTACAAACAATACACATTTATAATACTTATATATACCCCTAAGTTTTTTGCTTTGGTGACATGTACAATCATCAATTTCATGATAATTGAGTACATGACACAAATCACTTCGGGCAAATTAGCATATCATCTTGGAATCTTGCTAGCAATATGAGCATAATTTGGAATTCAATAAATTAAACAAGCAACTTATATAGATTATGTAGAATAAATGAAGGGAAACTCCGGTTGGTGCCCTCGTGGTTTGGGTATTCCAGATTTTACCCATCAGTTTTTCAATTTCAATTGGTGTCCTCGAACTTTCTTCTTTTTGGATTTTTTCCATTTCACTAATGGTCCATTAACATCATTCGTTGTCCACAATCATGTAGCCAATTAGTACAACCAAAATATTCTTTGTGTAGCCTTCTAATATGATCCACAAACTTTCAAATCATCAACAACATAATAGAATATTCAATTAGCAATTACAGTGCCGTGCAACCATCAACAACAATTTTACTTCCCATATTTAGACTTTTGAGACGACGATGCAATCCTAACCTTCTTAATCGTCTATGAAATCCCCTTGACACGTGCATCAACAAGACATTGTTATGAATAGAGAATCATCTTTATGCTCTTTATCTTCATCTCCATCCTCATTTGTTCAATCTCCCTCATCATATCAATCTTCATCTTCTCCGCTTTCACAAAACCTTCTCCCAACATCTTAATTGCATCCACCACACTTTTGTCCTCATCACCTTCTTTCATTTTTTTCCCCAATCTTGTCCCAAAAATGAATTTGTAGCCCGATCAAGAATCAATAACCACTCCAATCCTCATAATCCTACTTGTATATATTCAATCCACTAGAAAAACTAACACCATTCCCAAACTTGGGAGCCTCGTAAACAAAATTAGGGTTTTGCGGCTTCTCATATCCCTCGTAATTCTTTGATCTAAACTTCATAGGAGCCTGAACCCAAATCCACCTCCATTAGTTACTGAAGCACGAAAATACACATCGTCATAACCTTTTTTAAATCATAACCACCTCGATCATAATCACCATAGTTGGCATCATCGTCGTCGTCGTCGTCTTCGTCGTCGTCATCGTCATCGTCGTCATCATCATCGTCATCACCGACAAAATCAATGACTTCCTGCCAATGTACAACACGGAAATTTCCACGGCGGAGAGAGTACTAGTTGTTGTGGTATGAGTCGATCAACGTGATGGTATCCTCGTGAGACCAACACGGTGGAGGAAGTCTCCGACCGACGGGGACAACGACGATGTCAGTTGAGGGCGACGGTGAATTCTCCGGTAACGGAATCGGAGGTTGTGACTTGTGGTTACAATAATGGTAAAGAGGAGCATTCCATTGTGGTTAGAGATTGTGGTTCCGGTGTTTGGAAAGAAAACGGTTCCATGGAGGAATAAGGAGAGAGAAAGAGGAGATGGGGAGGAAAGGAGTCAAAGGAGCAGTAGAAGAGGTGGAGGAGAAGGGAGAGTTGGTCACATTGTGGGAATAAAAAAAAAGGGTTGCGTGAAGGATCGGTGCACGATTTATGGGGCGGCGTATGTAATTTTTGGTTTAAACCGGCTTACTGTTTCGGAGGTGAGAGATAATTGAGGGTATTTTGGGAATATCATTTCCTCATTTTCTTTGTTCCTTTTGGACAATTACGATTGATTATAGCCGATGAAGAATTATAAACTAGTATTCTTCAATTGATGTAATATACTTTAATTACTTGTATTAACATCATAAATATTAGGAGGTATAACTTATTTACAAATAGTCCCGACTTTTAGGGTTGTTACATTAAATTAGGGATGGCAATGGACGCTTAACCACCCAACCCAACCGATCAACCGGCCCGGAAATATGGGTGAAAACCTGAAAAATTCCGGGTGGTGGGGCTGGTATGGGTGGAGATCTAACCACCCACCACCCGCCTTGTCACCCACCAGCCCCGTTTCACCAGATTAAATTATTATTAAAAAAAATCCTAATTTGTTAAAGAAAGAGGCAAATAGTCGCTTTTTCCTTCACGATCACATTGCCGCCTCTCTAGCCCTTCGACCTTCACAGATCATGCTCGCAACTGCCTTCTTTGAGCTTCCCAGTTCTTCCTTCACTACTCACCGGATTCGCTGCTCTTCCTTCAACCTTCACTACTCAGAGTGCTCGCCTCTCGTCGCTATTCATTCGACATTTAGTGCTCGTCAGTCGTCATTGTTTCACTCTCACCGTAGAATCGTTCCTGCATCAGGTATGCAACAATCATATCCGTTTCTTTTTCAATATTCATCCTCATTGATCGCTCGTATTCATCCTCACTATAGACTGTAGAACCTCTCGCACTACTTCATTCTCATTCCAAAACCTCACGTCGCACTTCCTTCAACCTCGTTGGTTGTCTTCTTCTTCTATAGCCCCAATTTATTCATCTCTCTTTTGCAGCTCAGGTATTCAAAATTCACATTTTATAAAAGTGATTAAATACTTTTCTTGTTAAAAACAAGATAATGTCTACTCAACCCCTAATAGTCGTATTATTTTCCTTAATCAATCTCTAGGAAGGTGGATAAGAATGGAAAAATAAAATAATTTTTAGTCCCACTCATTGTTAAAGGTCAATAGCTTCGTGAAAAAGGTCAAACAAAATAAAATACATATGGCAGAGTCATATAGGAATCACAACTGACTAAAAGCAAGCACATGGATCTACCCAAAGGCTGAAACATAATCATCCCTTCTAACCTTGGCTCACTCGCCCTAACTAAAAAACATAACGGGAAGGATTGATCTATACATGAAAAACATGATACCAGAAGAATCCAATGCAAATGGAGTTGATGGTTTTGGATAGATTAAATACTATTATAGTCACATATTGTGAAAGCTTTAGTTTAGACGGTTATGTTGTGACAAAGCTTTGTTAATTACATGTTGGCAACCTAAGAGTTCGGTATTATTACATATATAAATGTTTGGTTTGTGTCATTCTATGTTTTTTCTCTATTTATTACCTTTTGAAAAATAGTTTGATGCACTTGTTAAAATTACCTATTTATTTTCCATAAAAAAGATAAGTGGTTCCGATCAAGCAACTCATTTGATAAGTTCATCACCTAAGTCAATGTCAAACATGCCTTTATCAAGTACTCAAGACACTCGACCTTCAATTCCGATGAACTCAAATACACCCGATGATGGCAACAAGCCTTTTGTTCCTCAAATTCAATTGCAAGTTCACACAAGCCTAGAGGTTTGACTTCAACCATGTGGAGTCACTTTAATAAAGTGTAAGTTAATGTTGTTAAAAAGATTGAATGCTTGCATTCTCACCAAAAGTTATGTGAATTTGCTAAAAATGGAACGTGTAGTCTTTGGGATCATATAAAGTACGGTGTTCTAGCTAGGAAACATGTGAAGATGGACATCCAACAACAACTATTAAATTATAGCCAAAAGTCAAATGGCACCGTAGGGATAGAAACCCTCAACTTCAGTCAAGAAGCATTAAGGTGGGAGTTAGCATGTATGATCATTGTACATGAATATCTACTAAGTATTGTGGATCATATTAGTTTCAAGAGATCTTCAACAAGTCTTATTCCAAACTGCAAATTGATTACTCGGTCTGTTTTGAAAAGCGACATAATGAAGATGATTGCGCAATTTTAATTTGTGTTATATTAAATATGAAAATTATCATACACTTTCAAAATTCTAAAAACAAAAAAATACTTCACACCCTACTATTTTACCCGAACACCTGGTGAGTAGAATATGGATAAAGTGTTAGGTGGGTGATGTGTGGAGTGGGTGACAACTTGAGTAAGTTGGGTGGTTGGTGGAAGTGGTACATCACCTATAAACCAACCCGTTTTCATTCCTATATTAGATAGATAGAAATTTTATAAGTACAAGAGACAACCTTATTTGATTTTTAAATAATCGTTCAAATATTGCCAAAACTGTGATTTTTTGTATCATTAAAATTCATTAACCTTGTACCTACTCATATAACACGCCTTCAAAAGTGATCGACTAAAATTAATGAACATATTTTTAAATTTTATTTTGTTATAAATGGAAAATATGTTATGACAATGTTTTGGAGATTATTTGCAATTAACCTTATAAGTAAGGTTATTTTCAGTAATAAATTGATAGTGTATGCAATCCAAGAAACGAGAACAATTGAAGTAATGTTTGGGGTTTGGCCCAAGAAACATAGATGAAGTCCATGAATATGATATGACCGAAACTGAGAGTTTAAGCAGAAGCCCATGACACAAAACCAGAACATTCGAAGAGAAAGGAGAAATTAAGTTTTATAAATTGTAAGGTGAGTTTTAATGTATGAATGTGAGTGTATAAAATAATAACATATATGAATTTAGAAATATATAGATTAAAAAAAATGATTAAGATTGAGAGGCCGTGTTATTATTATTAATTTTGTAAGACGGATAGAAAAAATCTAATTTCTAGAAGTAGTTTATCATAAAACATTATTACGAATAAAAATAGAAAGCTCGGGATTGTCAGAAAATGGTGTTGGGGTTCAAAATCTATAGAATGATAAATTGGTCAACACAGTTGATTTTTTTGAACAAATGTCAGAGTTGGACTTCCTCAAAAAAGGAAAAATACAGTTTGGAGTCTGATACAATAATCTCGATCTCCCATTGGACAACACCCAAGTCCTTGAACACATTTTGAAGTTTTTTATTTTTAACTTGATTGCTTCTTTTAGTCCAACTTTTAACGCGAATGTTTTTTCTTTAATAATATAGTTAAAGTTATTTTTCCTAACATTGAGAGGCCGTGTTATTAGTTCGGAAATGGGATAGACAGTGTGGCTATTAATCGTAGAGCGGTTGTTGGGTTATACTTGAACAAATCATATGAAAGGGACAATCCGAGCTTTTGGTAGCAAATTATTGATCCATGTGATTAACATCAAACCCCTACAAGTTTACCTAACAAGTGATTCGTAGGAATTTTGTGGTAAGTTTAAGGGTGTGTTTGGTAAGCTCATTATTTTTGGTTGCTTATGACATAAAAGAGTGTGAGGGAGGTTTGTTGTGTTATGAGCAAATAAGCAACGGAAAACAGATTGGTCTATTGTGATCCGTAGCACCACGTACCAAAGATGATGCTCAAAAGTGATCCAACTCATTCATAGATGAGATAATATAATTTGGATCCAGCTCATTAATCCGGATATTATAATTTATAATGATGCATGTGAAGGAGCATAATCTGGTGCAACCATGTGGACTTTATCATTGGATTTCTACCACAATAATCATCAATCTTGTATTGCCGAATTGAATAATCACCATTAATTTCTTCACATTTGACTTTATTACTTCAACTTGCTCGGCGCAAATATGTCGAAATGAATTCGAATAACATCATCCATTGGAGACTCAAAATATTATCCAAATAAACAAATTTTCATTAAAATGTGAAGAAGGTACGTAGACGGTACCACCCATGTGATATGCGAGAAACATAATAATGTTTTTGAATAGCATTAAATCAGTAAACAACTTCTAATAGCCTACGACGACGACGACGACGACGTACGTAGTCAAGTATTAAATCCAAGTCTATGTACCCACCAAATAAATAGATTAGGCTGCTGGGGGCACTAATAAAGCCCGCCAATCACTGCGTCACCCATTAAAATGATAAAAATAAAGAAGCGGACAAAGGGATCCAGCCAGGAAAAGCAGAAAATAGTTGGAGTTGGAGATCCGGTTTGGAACGGGTCATGTGACCCGCCCGCCGTGATTGGCGACGTACCCGCCTAAGCTGCCCCACTTCTTCCTTGATTTGCTTATACGTCTCCCTCCCCCACCACTCACGGATAACCCGATTACCCGTATTTGGATTTTGTCACCTTTCACAACCTAATCTTCGCAAATTTGAATTTCCTGTGGAAATTCTTCTTCACTTTTTGCATGTATACTATGTAGTCATGTTATTAGAGCTTTGTTAGGTAAGTAAAGTCAACTCTTATGTATTGAAATATTTGAATGTGTAGCTAGTAAATATATTTTTCTCTTGTAGGAAATGAATTATGGTTAACCATTGCTTGCGTCATACTCATCCACCTTTGAATACATGCGTTCTAACCTTCATGTACAAGTTTGCTTCCACTTTTTTCTTAATTTTATGAAACATAATAACGTACTAATAATGAATGTCATCATATACAGTCAAACATCAAGTACAAGGAAACAAACGTATCATACTTCAATGGGATATATATATATATAATTTGGATGCTAATTATTGTGGTAGATAATAATCGAAAATGAAGATATTGTAAGACTAGTAAACGAGGTTGGTGGACTACTACTCATATAACCGGTTGGTTTTAAAATCGAACCTTGTTGGGTTGATGTGTTGGGTTTGGATCTAACCTTCACATGTGCATTCGTATGCTTACGACCCGTTCTATGGTTAGGGATGATATATGAGACAAGTTACTCGGATTCGGCTCGTTTATAAACGAGCCGAGCTTGATCATGTCAATGCTCCACTCGTTCGAATAAAGCTCGACTCGTTCGGCTAAAATAACACTGCATAGGCATTATTTTAGACGAGCTACTCGGGTTCAGCTCGTCAAAAACTCGTTTTGAGCTCGACTCGTATAACACCCCTATCTACGGTATGTCCGTAACGGGCTCTGATACTAATGTAAGTTTTGACATGGTAGAATATAATAAGAAGATTTACATGAGCAAGAATATGTGCGGAATGTTTGAATAAAGAAGGAAATAGGGTTGACAAATGGCAAACATTTGGCAGAGAATCCAATGGAAACAACACCAACCGGTAACCACCAAAGCTTTTGACAAATAGATGTGTGATATGACTTTCGAGGTTCCCTTTTCGACTTCATCTTGTACAATGCACATGCCTATGCATAGCATCACTTCTTCACATGCTAAACGTATCGTTTTGTTGCAACAAATTATGGTATCTTCAGCGTTCATTAGTATAATGAATAATAAAAAACAAATAAAACTTTGCCGATTGTATAGGGGGCTACGTAACGTTAAAATGGTGCGCATTCATCATGTGATGGAATAGTATGATTGTTTTTGAGGTAACTATATGCTAATACTTCTCAAACCTATTGTCATCTTGACTATGCGAGCTGTCCCTTTACTCGTAAATATGTTGTATTATTTGAGATAGTTTGTGTGCATACGAGTACACATGCGTATTATAAGTACAAAGATTACTATATTATACTTAAAATATCTTGTCTCTTGGTTAAGGAACAATGTATGGTTTTATGGTCATTTGTTAAGGTTGATGGATTATGTTCAATGTAAGTTTCTATTATGGTTTCGTTCTCTTGGCAATTCTCACTCCATTTCTATGTGCTTTTTTTATAATTAAGTTGGGCTTCCCGTGATTATTACTCTCATACTTTATGATCGCACCAAAGTATGTTGAAGGTCGATTGTTATTCTACTCGTAATCTTATTCGGACCGACACATATTATCCCCTCGTATTTACACGCGATTTTATTGGTAGACATTCTATCTGAGACTTGGGTTTCAACAATTTTAGATTTTTAATCACCAAGCTGTAATTCATTTTGATATCCGTATGCTCCAACTTATAGATATTTTTGGATATTATTATATATGTTAGGGTTAAGTATCTTATTATTTTTTTTTTAGGGTTGTATCTTATTACCCCTTAAAATAATTTGGTTTACTAGGTTTTTTCTAGTTTTGTGTTTAGTAAATGTACCCTTGAGAGAAGAGTGTGTAAAGTTTAAAAATAAATACAAAAAATTAAGGAATATTTATTTAATTAAAACATTAAAAAGTCTACTTACTACTATAGTTTTTTTAAAAAGCCTAGTTACCAAAATTGTCCTACTACTTTTTAGAAGTGCTTCTTTGTAGGAAATTTGATTGAAAAAAAAATCATGGTTGTGTTTTGGTTGAATATATATATATATATATATATATATATATATATATATATATATATATATATATATATATATATATTCTTTAATTTAAAGCTAGTGTAATTTTCGTATCAAGACATACGTATAATTATTAATTTTAATGAATATATATATTTTTTTTAATTTATAAAATAAATTGATGTAACATAATGATTTTAATTAATTAACTCAAAAAAATTAATAATTTATTATTAAATTAATTATAATTTTAGATAAACAATAAAAATAGATTACTTTAGACGATACCTAGTTAAAGTTAATTTGAGTATACTATTTAATAGCGATAAAGGTAAAATAAATTTAAAAGAAAATAAAAATAAATTCATTAAAATTAAAATATAAACGTTAGAATAGTTGGCATTTAAAAAAGTTCATTACAAAATTATGTTAGACAATTTTAAATAAAATCCTTACAAAATAAAAAGGATGTAATATTAAATTATAATAATTTATACATTTACAAATTTAGTGATTATTTTTTAATTAATATAAAAAATTATATATTTATATGTTAAAGTTAGAATAATAAATTTTTAATTATTTTATAATTTAAAGTGAAATTTTTTTAAAAAGTAATGATAAAATAACTTAAGAATATATTGAATATTATGGCCAGACTAAAAATGACAACAATATATTTATTGTTAATATTAATATTTTTTATAATTTATAATTAAAAATAAAAATATAAAAAAATAACATATAACGTGAAATTTATAAAAATATGAGACATGACACAAAGTATTTTCGGTTTAATATACCTACACAGATGTCATGCAATACAGAAAACGGGCTCCCTTTATTTGCCTGTTATAGACATGTTGTAAAGAGTTGCCAAAACGAATCGTGTTTGACCAAAACGACAGGAGAAACTCCCATTGCAAGCTGCGTAATAATCGGCATTTTTCTTTAATTAATTAAATGAAAATTGAGAGGTCCAACCACACCACCTACAATCCTGGCTTTCTTGCTTTTACATTACAGGAACCCCTCAATTTTAGGGTTTCGGCTACTAATTTAATGCAAACTAGCCTTAGTTTGTTTCTACAATGCGTCATATTCAATACTTTGCACCAGACAATCAAATCATTAATTTATAAAACAATTTAATTATCTGCTTTTTTATTATTATTATTGTTGAATTCCTTTTCGCTATTTATTTATATATTCCATGCAGTGAAAAGTGCAGCAAACAAAGGAAAGGTAGGGCCCAACTTCATATCTTCACTTTTTAGCGTGCATGTCAAGGTAACTGCTCATTTTTCACTAACCTCTTATTTCAGATTTATACCATCTATATAATTTTTATAATACAAATTAAAAATATAAATTTTTAGTTTTTTTTCCAATCAGATACATATATATTTTTAGAATTTGAATGATTTAAAATTAAGATTTTTAAATAAGCTTAAAAAAACAATAAACTTTAGGGTCCGTTTGTTTCTAACTCCGAAAACGAAAACGGAATGAAAACGAATTTAGTCCATATTTATATCCTTATTCATGAAATTGTATATAATCATTTATTGTGGTTTAAGCCAAAATGGACTTGATTCCCCACATTTTGCTACCCGATACGGTATCAAAAGTAATCAAATTCTCCTCCACTTACTTCAAACCATAAGGAATGATTCAAAAATTTTCATGAATAAAGGTATACGTATAGACTAGATTCGTTTCCATTCCGTTTCTGATTCCGGAGTTCAAACCAAACGGACCCTTAAAATATTGTTGGATATAAAACGTTAGGAGGAATCCAATGGCATTATACAAATTACTTTAATTTAAAATTAACGTGGAATCACATGTTGGTTGAAAAGAATGAAATTGTCGATATATCTAGGTGTGGTGAGGATCAAAATGAAATCGAATCACCTGTAAAGGAGATTCTCTGTATTATCTTTGTCATTATTGATGCTAATCTATTATACTTACTAAAACAGAACACGGGTTGATGACGTGGCGCGTTGTGGACGCAAGATTTTTGAAATTGAGCTCCCACAATTAAAACCAATAAATCTTTATTTTTTACACTATTTTTTCAACCATAAAATCTTTTATTATTAAAATAATAATTTTATAGAAACCAAATCTATTATACTTACTAAAACAGAGCACGGGTTGATGACGTAGCGCGCTATGGACGCAAGATTAGATTAGAGAAGTATACAAAACAAAAGCACGTAAAAAAAACATATTTCTCATTTTTTTCAAAACCCGCACAAGGTGCGGGTATTATACTAGTTGCTATCCAAACCACAACTCCATTGCCTTAATCCATCTTACTTAATCAACCATCAACCTCTTTCGATATTGATTCTTTAATTGACACTTCGCCTTCAAATCAACTCCATTGCCTAATATTATTAGGTTCTGTTTTCTTTATATTTCCAAACTCATAATATTTATTTAGAATTTACTTTTGGAGGATTATTATCAATTATGTGCATCCATTTAATAATTATATATATATATATATATATATTAATACATAATTTTAAATTATAAATAGGTCATGGTCTAAGCGAGAATAAAGTATTGCAATGTAGATCATAAATATTTACGGATTTTGAAGTATTTATCACTCTCAAAATTTAGTAATTGTGGAACTTGTTTCTTTATTAGCTTTATATTCTTTTATATATCATAAATATAGGGATAGAACGTTAAAGTACGAATAACTTTAACCTAATGTTAATTTTATTTCTAACACTCAATCTCAAGATGGGGGTGAGAATTAACAACTCCAAGGTTGAAGGTACTATAGAAACTTGAAGACTTGTGGTTATTGACGTTGCTCGTTACTTTTGTTGGCGATAATTGCACACAAGTATGTTGGCGTCCTAGGGAGCTGATACGAAGCGATGGAATGAGGTCTTGATTAACCCTTCTTTCTTCGTTGGTCTTTGTTTTGTTGGTGCCGGTAGATTGGACCCTAAAACGTTGGTAGATTGACGTCATAGTAGGCATGAATGCATGATCATCTCCGGGAAGCCTCTCCGAAAAAAAGGGCGGGTATAAACAAAAGAAGGAAGCCCGACCAGGCAAAAAAATCCCAGCACGTCATGCTTGTCGGGTCGGTTTCGAGTGATAACGTCATGCTTGTCGGGTCGGTTTCTAGCATCACTCTAGGCCCGTCGGCCCGTGTATATATATATATATATATATATATATATATATATATATATATATATGTATATTGTATGTATTATAAATATTAAGTATAAATATAAAATATTTAATTTAATTGATATTACATAAAATATCGTAAATAAACTTTGTTTTTAAACAAATTTTATATTAAAAACAATTTTTGAATATTTTTTATATAATAAAAAATCAAAATAAAAAAAAGGGTACATGTGGGCTCGGCCGGCCGGGTACGACAACCACTATAGGCTTGCCAACCGGGCTTGGCGTGGGTCCGGATAAACGGATCAAAAAATTTATAAAGCTCGGCCTGAGTCCGGATATGAACATGTTTACGTCTTAGGTAAGTTGGGTCATAGAACGCATGTAGATTGACATCTTAGGGAGTTGATATGAACGGATGCAATGATGACTTGATGAACCTTCCTCCCTTCTTTGCTCTTTGTTTTTGTTGGCGATAATTGCACGCCGGTAGGTTGAGCCTTAACGCATAAGTAGATTGGCATCCTTGGGGATTGATACAAAGGATTAAATGAGGACTTGATGGACCCTCATTCCTTCTTTGCTCTTTGTTTCGTTGTCCCAATATGACACCAATTTTATTGACGATAATAACTTTCGGCCTTAGAGGGCAATTAAGTTGGCGGCATAGAGCACTAATAGGTTAAGGTAGTGATAAAAACACGCCGGTAAAATCGGCTATAGGGCGCCTGTAGGTTGGCGTGATAGCCGTCGTCACCACCATCACCGATGGTGATGACAACACAGCTAGAGTTTGTGTTTTGGGGTTTGTGATACGATCCGAGATATGTCTATCATGTCTTTTATGACAACTTTGCACCATCTCAATAGAAACGATGTTCCCGTTGATGTGGTTGGATCTAAAAAATGCATGAGCACTGCTTTCGAAGGTCTTTCGAATATCTACAACTTCACAGTTTTCCCGAAAGTCCGAATCTAGTGGAAAGATGCTTGAAAATGCATGACAATCTGCCGGCAAAAATCATGCGGGTTTATTTTTGGAAGGAGTTTCTTTATTTGGTCCACCCTCCACCTTGTCCCGATTATTTGCTATTATGAAGCCCATTGATTGAGATTCTTTTTTTTTTTGAGAAGCAGGGTAAGAGACTCGATCACCGTTAAATAACGATGAACCGAGAGGCCGTAAAATACGGCGGATGGAAACAACCGTCAAGAGAGCAATACAAACCAAACCAAAAACAACACGAGAGGGAAAAAAGACGATGGAGAACAACATCAGACTAAGCACGGATGTGAAGGGAGAACTCCATGAAGACGAAGCAGGTGTAAAACGAGTCAAGCACTGCCGAAGAAGCACCGTTTGGAGGCAGGTACAAAAGGAACCGAACTCCTGGGGAAGTGAAAGACGAGACTCCAAGGAAACATTTTCCATCAAAAGGAGTTGTCCGGAAGCACACGACCACGACCGCGATCCAAACACGACTCAAAACACACACTCACATCAACAGAAGAACAAACAAGATTCTAGATAATTACTGAAAAAGTACTTATCTACGGTTCACAATATGATCATACAGTAATCCTTCCTAGTTCATGTTCATAAAGGCCCTAAACCAAGGGATTGATTACAGACCTTGAACCATGTTGAAAAGTTGTTGGCCAAGTAATTGGTCGTGCTTAGCTACCAAAACCAACATCAAAAGGAAGGTTAGCTTCCTTGAAGAGATATTCCAAGTTTGGCAACAATGTCATCGATTTTCTTTTCCTTCAAAGGAAGTAAATCCAACTTCACTGAAAGATTTATATTACAGTGTTCTTGGGGAGTTATCATTCACACAAAATTGACAATATCCCTAATAAATGGAGTAATGTAAGGATGAAAATGGTTTATTGTTCACTAGAAATGATGAACCAAAGGTGTGATTGGTTTCCAAAAGTTTGAAGCTGGATGAAAATTGACAATATCCATAATAAATAGAGATTAGTTCAATTAAAAACTCGGACGAGTCCACCATTTGTTAATCACACACAAGTTTGAAGCTTGTGTCTTATTCAGAAGAGACCCCAAAGGGTCTTTGTTCACATGATTGAAGAAAAACAAAAAGTCATGGCAAAGAAGGCTTGTGGTCATGAAGATGTTCTTCCTTTCATTGCAATCCTACAGTAATTGATTTTTGATTCTCCCTTTTTGGAGCTGGTAATCTGCTTTGAAGCATTTTTGGGGGTAGAAAATACAATTCTCCATCCTTGTTATCTGAATAGTGTCTGATTTAAAGATTAAAGGTTTCCAAACAAATTTGCTTGGTTTTGTTATCTGCAAATGTGAAAATACAATTTCCTGCAAATGCCAAACATAGTCACCAATATTTGTTCTACGAACTCTAGATTTAGGAAATCCTAAGTTTTGCAGTATAATATCGTAGTTGAAAACTAAACATGTTATCCTTATTTTGTGGCAGATTGTTAAGATGGTTCTTCTGAAGTATTTGCTGCAAAAAAATGCTGATTACTATTAATCATGTGAGGCTGTTTAAGGTTACTGAGGTGCAAAAGGCTCCAAAGGAGACTCATCACAAGTCCAGATTGTTGCCGACAAATGAAAAACCTGCAACTTAGACCGGATCTTGCCTACTCCAAAGCATATACATGTCTCATAAGTGGTTTGACAACAATTTAAGGGTTTCTGAACCAAATAAGCAAAACACAAAGGCCAAACCTGGTTTAGATGTTGCTTAGGTTAGTTGAGAGATTGTTCAAATTTGCTGCACATAAGTCGGAGGGGATGCGAATCAACCATATTGATCTAGAAAGTGTAAAAGTGTAATGCCTTCTAACAAGAGATTGAAGAAGACAAACAAACACACAAACTAATTTTTCCAAAAAATGCATCATACATAAAGATGAAAGGATGAATCATTATTTGAGTTTCTGGTTTTTGGTTCTTCCGGTATTTTGTTCTATCAATTCAAGTTGTGAACGATTTGTTCTCGGGCACCAATTTTTCGCACAGTCAAAGAGCACCGGCTCTCTTCATTTACCTTTGGGAAACCAAACGAAGCTCTCGATAGAAGGATTGAAGAAGCCTTCCATCCCGTCGTCATTGAAAAAGCCCCATGGCAGTGGCAACCACACTTTTACCTCCACTCTTTCTTGTTTCTTCCTATTACTCTCCATATCGTGGATGATGAAGACGCTTTTCTTCTTCTTTATTTTCTTTTCATATTTGTTGGAATAAAGAAGCAGTCTTCTTCCATTAGGTTCACCATGGAAGATGATAAGTGATTTGACGGAGCTATTTTTGTCCATGAGAGGCGCAATAGATCGATCTAGGGCTTGGAAAGGTATTGCCCCTCGATTTCTTTGTTTTTGCGAGAGATTGAAGTGGACGGCCACAAGACTCGTAGCCGGAGGTTGGATCTGAGATCCAGATCTTAGGGTTTTTCTTAAGTTTCTGATTTGGTGTTTCAGTGAAAAGGAAGAAAAGGCGCGTGGAGTTGGGCGCATTCTTTGTGGGAATTTTTGGTTTTTAGGGTTTCATTTTTTATCGATTGAGATTCTAATTTGACCCATCTGCCTCCTTGGCCCGATCATATATTATTATTATTAGATTATTAGCTTATTATTATGATTATTATTATTGTTGTTGTTGGGTTTATTTTATATCCAAGTTAAGTTTATTTATTTCCTAAACTAGTTTATTTTATTCCTAGTTAGCTAAGTTTATGTTTAGTCCGTTATTTTATTTTATTCCGCATCAGTTTAGATAGTTTATTTTATTTTCTAGAGTTTTTTTTTGTAAACGCTATAAGTTATGGCTTTTGCCTCATTAATACTGGAAGTAAGATTAATAAGTGCATGTGTTGTCTTACTAATCTAGCTAGTCAAACCAGTTAATATTTATCAAATCTCGTTCTTTTAGCAATTGAAGAAGTTGAACTCGACGAAAGATCGGGACACCCCTTAAGTTTCACATCATTTGGTATTAGAGCAACGGTTGGGCGTTGGCTAGTTGATCGTTCTCCAATCTCTATCACAACCCGTATTCACCCGCGGAAAAAAAGAGTTGAAACCCTAGTTGTCGGGATCTAAAGAACAATAACCGCTTCCACGCCAAACTCTGCATAGATCGAATGTTGGTTTTGCACTACCCTTGCCGGAAAAGCAACAACCAACACCTTGCTCAGTCTTCGATCGCTGCTCTTCCATCTCCACTGCCGGCTCTCACTCGGACCCCCCCACTAGCACCACAACAACCCTCTTTGTTAGTGATGTGGGACCATCCTTGACATCTACGACTATGCTACATAGATCATTCACCGATCTAGAAGCGAGAGAAACTCAAGAAAGGAGCACTTACAAGTTGCAAACATGGGGTGAATCGATGGAATGGAAGATTGCATGGTAGAGAAGGAAAATCGACCGATTTCCCAAAAAGATCGACCGATTTTCCTATAGGAAAACTCGATCGGTTTTCGTATCCGCTTTCCTTCACTGGAACATATCTAAAAGATCCGGCCATGATCTTCTATCTTTTGACAATTATATCCTGTTATAATTCCATAAATCTCTCAGACTATTTTAAGGGATTATTTAGATTCTATCATTTTAGATTATATATTTTATATCTTTTAAAAATATCTTTTCTAGATTATCTTTTAAAAAATATATTTTATAGATCATATCTTTTAGATTTTATAGTTTTATATATTTGAAACATATCTTTGCAAGATTATCTTTAAATATATTTTCCTAATTTTAATAGGATTAGTCTCCCTTATAAATAGCCTTAGTGGGGGAGATAGTTTAGTAGATTAGATTAGATTTTATATATTTTTCACATATTCTGTGAACTTACAGCTTTGCTTACAAAGTTCGTATTTTATTCATTCCTATTCAATCAAAGAGAGAGCCTTGATTGAATTGTTGTGAAGTTCTTGCTAGATTGTGTTTGTGTGTGTTAATCTTGTTGAAGGTTGGTGCTCCTGGTCAATCCTAGTCCGTCCTTGTGCTTTTCTTAATTAGAAGACTTGTGTAAGGTTAAAGAAGTGCGGGTTAAGGTAATCTTCTCCTTTAAGGGTTTTGACACATCATTGGTCAAGGTTCTTTTGCGAAACTATCTTGGTTCATATCTTCCTATATCTTTCATTTCTCATTCCATAATCATCTTCTTTTCTTTCCATATCATTCACTAATCCGTGTTCTGAGTTTATCGAAAAAATCGCCCTGTTCTTGGAGAAAATCAGTCGATTTATCTTATAGAACAACCCGATTTTTATCCTAGTTAAGGATTTTCAATCTAGATCGGGAACTGCGGCTTATCCCCGCATCAGTTAGTCTCTACGCTGCCAATATTGTCATGAATCTCACCATTGGCGAGTTTCCCGTCGATTTCACCAGGATAAAAAAAAATTCCGCCGCCTTCGGTGAAGTAGACCTTGCGGCAATAGTCTTGATGAGTGTCAAATGTAACACTTATTAACATATTTTCATGCATATCTTACCCTATATTACATCCCACATATGCCTGTTCATATGAAAATCATCCATTTTTATTTATTTATTTCGGTATCTAACTTGACTTTTATGTGTTTTAGGCATTTAAGTCATCAAGTGTCAAGATTGCATCCTCCCTGAGATCAGAGCAGAAAAGAAGATCAATATGATTAAGGAACTACAACACGAAGTTTGCAAGATCGGAGTAAAAAAGAAAGATTCGGGATTAGAAGTGACAAGCTGGTAAAACACCCTCTAAACGGCCATTGAATGGTTGTATGGTGACCGTTGCTAGACCGTTTGTCGGCCTCTTGGCTCAAGACATCAACGAGATTATCCATGACATGGCATAACCTATACAACCCATGATAATGGTATGAAATGCCCATCAAACGGTGGCCTTACGGTTGTATAGTGGTTGTATGCCTTGAAGAATTTTCTGATTGAGAACGGTTTTGTGCTAGAGATATTTTCAACCAAAGGTATAGTTGGTTTCCTATGGAAACGGGACTTTTTCACCATACATAAGTCGTAACATGTACCTTTTTAACAAATTAACAAACGTACCCATAATCCTCCTTGCAAGTTAAAACCCCTTTATTAGAAGGAATTCAGCTTCTTCTTGTTCAGCAATCCGACGCCCTTAGAAGTTTGCTCCCTTGTTGCAACCATGGTTGCTATCTAGTACTATGTGGTTTTCGTATTCTTCACTTCCACATCTTTTTCTAGCCTTCATTGAGAAGAATAAGTACCTTGGCACATGTGGATCTACGAGATGATTGGAAAAAGGATTGCCATCTTTTGATCCACAAGATGATTTCTTTGATTCTATTTTGAAGGAGATCATTTCTTATAACTTTTGAGGGTTTTGAGCCCTTGATTCTCCTAATTTGTTTAGTGTTTGAGTGAGGCTCTAGGTTTTGTGTCGGCGACCTAGGTTGCTTTTTGGATCTTAGGGTTTGTAGAGGGGAGGTTGTGAGAGATAGTGATGTGGGGTTGGTGTCGCAGCTCTCGATCTAGATTGAAAGTTCTCGATTGAAGCAAATCTCGGTTAGATAATGAAAATATCGGGCGAGATTTTGGGGAAAACGGACCGAGATTTAGTAAAATTCAGAATGCGGAATAATGTATGATATGGAAAGATAAGAAGGTGATAATATGGAATGATAAGTGATAAATATAGGAAGATAGGACTATTATAACCTTGAACCTTGACCAATTATGTCTCAAAACCCGATACAAGGAATTACCTTTCACCCTTCCTTCTTTAACCTTACACAAGTCTTCTAGATAAGACAAGCACAAGGAGGGACTAGGTTGACTAGTAACACCGATCTTCAAAAAGGATTAACACACTCAAGAACAACCTAACAAGGATTCACAACTTTTCAATAAAAAACTCTCCTTTTGATTGAATAGAAATGATAAAATGCAAACTTCATTAATGAAGTCACTAGTGTCTCATAATATTGTGGAAATCAAATTCAAAACTGAGTTATCTAAAAATTTCTCCCTCTAAGACTATTTATAAGGGAGATCTTCCTATATAAACTAGGAAGTATATCTTTTAAAAGAAAAACTAGAAAATATATCTTTAAATGATAATCTAGAAAATATATAAAAAGATATGATCAAAACTAACAATTACCTAAAAGAGTATTTGAAAGCTTTTAAGATAAAAAAAATAAAAGATAGTTGCCAAATTTAAAAGATTTTGGTCGGATCTTCAAGCGTGCGTCAGAGGACAAATCTCGGGTGATTCTTTCGGCCGAGATTCTTGTAGGTTGGCCGAGGTTTTGCATCTTCCATGCAATCTTCCATTCTCTTGATTCCTCCCATGTTTGCGGCTTGTAAGCGACCTTTCCTTGAGCTTCTCTTGCTCCTGGATTAATGAATGGTTCATGTAATATAGGTGTAGTTACTATCAAGGATGATCCCACATCAGATAGTTTTGTGGATTTTCATATTTTCTTGACCATAAGAACGACTATACCTTTAAAATGACTACTTACAAAAACTAAGCAATTAATAATTATCTCTTTTTTTTCTCATTAGAATGTTAACTTAGGGATGGTAGAAGAGTATTTTCCAGAAAATTATAAAGTTCAAGAGCATCATTTAAAAATTGAAAACCTCTTAGGTACAATTCGAAATGATCTAAAATACTAAGGGTGTACATAAGTCCAAAATCGAACCGCAATACGAAACGAACCTAAAACCGATTCTTTTGAAACCTTGAGCTGAAAACCGAACCTATAAAAGTATGTTCGATTTTTGGTTTGAACCTAAAAATGAATATTAGCAATATTATAACCGAAAACTGAACCTAGTAGGGTTGATTTCGGTTCGATTTAGGTTTTGGACCTAAACGAACCTAAAAAAAGTAAAATCTCCAAACGATCGATTAAATAATGATTAAAAAAAAAACTCTGGCAGTCCCGCTAACATTGGTAGCAGACGAAAATTTTCAGACCAATAGAAGGGTGAAGGCTTATGGAGTGAGGATTTGAGAAATACAAGAAATAAAAATCTCCGGCAATCTGGCTAGCACTGGCGGTGAACGAGAAAATTTGATGCGGAGAAGTGGAGAACGAGAATTTCGGAGGACCATAACACAATGAGCGCTATTGTTGTTGGCGTTGCCAGTAAAAAAAACTCGTAAACTTAAGGAATAAGGCTTAGACAATCCCTATTTTCTAACTTCATATGTACCGGCCTTTTTTTACAGAATAAAAATTGTTTTGTGGTTTAAACCATCGATTTTGTGGTTATTACCCGAAAGCCGACCTAAAGGCGAACCTAAATTATCGGTTGTCTATTCGGTTTACACCGAAAAAACTCAGTGTGGTTCAGACCGAACTTCACATGCTCAAGTGCTCAACCCTGTAAAAATACAATAGCGTTATATGAAATTTTCCTTTTTCAAATAAAAAAAACCGATGGAATTTGAAGAAACTAATATTTTCATTGAGAATGTGCTTAAAATAAAACAATTATAAACGTTAAGAATATCAACCAAAAATTAAAATTTGGTGATATCAATAAAATAACAACATAATGAGAGTACCAAACAAAAACTTTAAAATTTTTCATTAGAAATTAAAACATAATTATTTGTTTCATCAAAACACTAAGGTTTAACAATTATGGATAACATAAAATATATAATTTAAAAAGTTAAATTTATATTGAATTATTGAGGCAAGAATTATGTAAAGGATGGTTCACCTAACAGTTTATAACTAACAGTGTAGCCTTGTTACGTGCTGCTGCGATGGTGGTAGGTTCAAATGCACATAAATGCTTGCAAACTATTTTCTTTAAGGTATCGTAATTACTTGTCAAAAATAAGTACTCTCATCCTATTATCATGGCCGTACTGTTTCCCTTTGCACGGTAACTATATATACCTTCAAATTGTATATTACTATATTTTTAACTCAAGTTAATAATTCAACATTTGCAAAGTTAAGGTTTGAGTAATCAGTTGAAAATGTATATTGTTATGTATTAGTATTTTATACAGGGTAATGATATAAATCCTTGTTCATAATTTATTAAATGATAACGATTTAAAAAACTAGCTCCGTCATATTTATCTAAGTGCCCATTTGGTTGTAGCGGTGGAATGGAAACGGAATGAAATCGAATAAGGGTAGAGAAAGGAAATGGAATGAATGAAATTACTTTTATGTGTTAAAAGACCTCTAACCAAACGTAACTTTTGATTGATTCGGAATCATTCCGTTACCGGGAATGATTCCCGGTGCTTCCAAACGGGCCCTAAATGTTTACTAGAGATAACATCTTATAATATCTTACAAATTTTAAATTAGGGTGAATATTTAACTAACTTGTTCAAATTATAAAATTAAAAAACTAACTATTAACTTTTCAGATTTTGTTTTTTAATCACTTAATAAAAAATTCAATTTCATTTCAAATAAAATTTTGGAAATTTCTTTTAGTTACACAGTTATAAATCTAAACATGAAAAAATGTTAATATTTTAATGGGTTATTTTAGAACGATTATCCTACCAATTTTTTTTTATTTGAATTAACTTGGTATAAATATACATGTATCCACATTTTAAAAAATACAACATTATAAATATAAAAAATAATGTCGAATAGAGTTTAGCAACAACCTATTATATCATATCATATATCTATTAAGGTGGCTGTTCAGGTGCGGTTCATAAATTCGGGTACGGCCGTGCGGCTGAACGTAGAGCCAACACGTGTCCAAATTTATTTTTTTTTCCTTCCTTTTAGAATCGAATGAAAATTATTTTGAACTACCATGTTATAAATTATGCACTATTCTCTTATAAACTTTGAAATATTACTTTTTAATATATTATATCAAATTATTTATAAATTAATCGTTTATATGTTATGAACTATTCAATTATAATTCATGAACTATCATTTTATAAGTTATACACTATCCTTTAATAAGTTTTGAACTATTACTTTCACTCCTTTATAAATTTTGCACTATGAACTATTCTATTATAATTCATGAACTATATTTTTATAAATTATGAATTATCCCTTAATAACTTTTGAACTATCATTTTCATTATATTCGGAATTTTTTTTATTTTTTTGGGACACGTGTCAACTCTACATTCAGCCGCACGGCTTTACCAGAATAATGTGTCTTACTTGAACAACACACTATCTATTAAAGCAGAAACTTCTTTTGTCACATGTCAACATCATGTTTCTGGAAGCTCCAAAAATTTATTTAGAAAATTATTTTCTAAAATGATAATATACATTAGAAAGTAACTTATTTTAATTTTTTTAAAAACTTTTACAGATTTTTTTTTATCGATTTTATCAAAAAATAATTTTTACGTTTGTTATTTTATCCTAATCCTAATTCATTTTCTTTTTATATTATTATTATTTTTATCAAAATCTAACTAAAAATATATATATTTTTTTTGAAGAGGTAATTAGAGCACCCGGTTCGATCGGCTTTGCCGATCTACGTCCGGATCGGGTAGTAAATCGTGACCCATTGCTGGGGGATACCCTCCCAACATCAGTTGTAGGAATCGAACTCGAATCTTCAGGCTAACCACTTAAGGAGTCTAGCACCACATCCCACTAGACCAACTGAGTATTGGTAACTAACTAACTAAAATATTTTGCCTGACCTTCTTGTTTACGTTAGTATGAAACACCAATATATTTTTTCTTGGTAGGAAAACACCAATATAATAAGCTAAAGGGGAAAAAACTTGGGATTAGTTGGTTATTTTACATGTGCAGATGGTAAAGCTATTGGTATAGAAGAGGATGGCAAAAGGGTAATAAAGGCAAGAGAGAAGGGTTGTTTGTTAGAGAAGACGTGAGATTAATGATGGGATGATGCGAGCCATTGGAAGCATGAGAGCATCATCTTGTCCCCTTTAACCACCAGCTAGCCTCCATTCTCCAACAAGCTTAAGCTTCCCAAATTTTAATTACTTTCTTCAAACTTGCAATTATTCACCTTTCCTTTCCCACTTTGTCAATATTACACTGCATGTTAAAATTGTGAAACCATGTTAAAAGCTAAATTTAAATGACCGACACTGCATGCAAACATACGTAAAAGCCAAAGCTCAGATTTATTTTTATATTAATAATCTATTATTATTAAAAGCTAAATTTAAATGATTTTATTTTCTGAATAGTTTATGAAAATGTAGGATTTGAATTAGCAAAAGTAGCAGAATAGCGAGTCAATCTTGAATCCACGATCTCCGCCGTGGATTTTCACTATAAAACAACCTCCTCCTTCTCTATGTTGGCCTGTTGGGTAATTATCAATAGATATTCAATCAATCAACATTAAGAATTAAATGAATATCCTATAAAATGTGATTGGAATATGAATTTACAAAACGGTACCGACAGGCTGATAAACTTAACACACTTACACACCACCCATTACTCAAAATTTCATTCCAAATGATTTTATCATATTTTATTGTTAATATATTAATTAAAATTCATAATTTTATTCTATTTTGTTTCAATGTTTTGTAATTCAAAAAAAGAGTACTTTTCATGGTAAGAATAAAAAAGAGTAAATAGTCAGCATAATATGAGTTTTTCTTTCAATTTTTTGATTATTATGGTATAATCTTATTTTATTTTTTTCTCTTAATATCTCTCAACTATTTAAAATTCTTATTGGTACTCTCGTTATTTAATTTTCATCTTTTCAATTTTTTTAATATTTTTAATTAGAAATTTAATTATAAAATAAAAAAATCTAAGTAGAAAAATTAATTATTTATGAACAAAAAACTTACTTTTATTTTATGTTTTTGAAATAAAAAAATAAATAAACTAATTAAATTTATAATACTAAGTAATAGTATACAAGTTTTTTTTTATTTATATTTTTTTGACTTAAAATATCTACAAAAGTGACCTAGTTTTTTAATTAAATAAATTATAGTAAATTTTAAATTTTCGAATTAAAATAAATTATAGAAAAATAATATTAAAACTAATTTAAAATTTTAAAAAAAATCTTGAAAAGTAAATTTACACCCAGTGTTATATTTTTCAACCCTAAAAAAATAGTTTTAATTTAATAAATAAAATTTGAAACTAATTCAAAAAATCTAGAAAATAAAATTTAACACTAGTTATGCAGCCTTACTAAAAATAAAAATATAGTAGTTTTTATTAATTTTTCGAAATATTATTAAATTTAATATTTAATACTTTGATTTTAAAAAGAAAAATTTTTACTACAATTTTTTACTTTAATTTAAATAATTTTAAAACTAATTTTATACCATTATTTAGTATTTATAAAACTAATTAAGATCAAATTTACTAACTAGTTTTTTTTTCTTCGAGTTTTTGTTTTACTAACTGCGCCCATACCATTTTCTCATTTAGTATATGTAACCCTTTTTTTTACGGTTCAAAGCTTACTGCTTGCTTACTAGTCTTAGGCGCCACCTTCTCAACCCTAACACATCCCACCTTTGAACAAACTCTAACCTTATTAAACATTACAAGTTTCATAGTATCGATTCCAATTCCATTTCTCAGTGGCAAATCCACCGCCAACTTCTTCAAACTAGGAACGGATTGTTTGTATCTACTCTATACCTTTTTCGATGGCTCATTTTTCAAATCAAAATTGAAGCTCGCGAAGGTGTTCGTTGGAATTTATGCGAGAACGACTCGCTTCTTCTTTGCCGGTGGATCTTGAAGGTGAGGATCGTTGGCTGACGTCATTGAATCCACTGTTCTCACTCTCTTGCTCGACACCCTAATCACTTTCATGCATTTTCTCCTTGTCGGTCATTGTTGAGGTTGCAATGGATGGAGAATGGTGACCGAGATAGAGAAAATGAAGGTGGTTGGGGAATGAGAAGATGAGAGATGTTGATGGGAGAGGGTATTTGTCATGTGTATATGATGTGTAGGATCGGAGTCGGCTATATTACAGGTCCAGAAAATTTCTCGTATGAGTTTCTGGTATGAAATATATACTAGAAAATAAAATAGGGTGAAAAAAGCAAAAGAAAATAAAATATTTTAAGAAAATATTTTAAGAAAGGGTATAAGGAGGAACAAGTTTAACGATGAGGGTACAAAAAGGAAAAAATCATCTTATTTTTGGATAAACAATCTCAATGTTTAAACCGTATGCCATTGAAACTTTTCATGTTTTTGACAAAATACGTGCGTATTCGGATGAACAATTTTTAAGTTACATCGAGTGATAAAAGTTATAATATTATTAAAAAACTTTTATATCCGTCTTAAGACCAAACGATAGGGAGTGCATTCATCAGGTGAACCACAAACGTAAATACACCGAATTTTATTATAAATCAATTGATAATAAAAGCATAAACCCTTAACCTTATATGATAGTCTCACAATGTCTTGTTTTATTGACTTAGACACGCTTTATTCGTTTACCTCTCAAAAAACACCAAAAGCATATATCACATAGGTTAGCTTGTTAGGTATAATAAAATTTCATATCTAAAGTGTAGATATTTCGAGCCTAATATATAAGGTTGGTGAACTACTCCTATTGCTAATTTATTTTAGGGTGGAACCCTGTGGACTTATGTGTTGGGCTTGAGCCTAACGCACATGTACACTCGTATGAACATGACACCCGCTCCACAATCTGTTTGTATTGGACTTTGACATGATATCAGAAGAACTCCATCTCTCGGGTCTTGACTTATTGAGCTTGTCAGCCTTAAGATTCTAACTACAAACATGAGCAATCATAATTCACCCAATTGGGTTAACCGGCTTTAAGATATATCATCAAGTGTCAATCGAGCCAGACAATTGAACTCGAGGGTCCATTTTTATCAGAACTGGTGTATAGTACTGTAACATAATGAGATATAAAAAGTGGGATTTTGACATTAATTTCAATCGCTATTTAATGTACATATACCCTTTATGCTTATTATTTTTATTATTGCTTGCACGTTAATGTAATTTGTATCCATGTTATAGACGCTACATTAAACCTGCCACCAACAAAAGCCTACAAATTTAGCAGTAACGTTCTCCTATCCTCAAGGCAACTACATAACAAATTTGTTCTTATGGAAACAAAAATACATATTATTCCAAATTTCCAGTAAGAGACGGTATTGTAACGGCTCTCAACCTAACGTGCCAACGGACAAAATATTGCTGCATATCTACTATCATACAATGCCGTTGAAGGCGTTATACTTGCTCCTTCATGAATCACCCAGAATTACCATTTTACCATTATGAAACAAAATGCATCTTATTGCTTTCTGCTTAATTCTAGCTTCATAATTGCGTATTCAGCCCTAAGTTTAACAATTTTAACTACTATAGTTACACTTCAATTACAAATTAATCAGTTTATTTACATTTGGTAAAAAGCATATTCTTTACTTTCTTAATAAATTACCCCTAAGTTTAACAAAATTAATAATCAAAACTCTTTCTCACCCTTTCAGGCTAGATCTACACGTGTCAAGTGGCTAGCGAGTTTTCACGTCGTCAGTGGTACCAGCCTTGCGCCGGTGAGTCACACGCCCCCACGCTCATTGCTCAGATTATTTCATCTTTTTCTTTTTTGTTTTATTTTTATTAATTTGGAATATGTGAGCGGTTACTGGCGGTTGGGTGTTTATCGGGAGGCGTGTTTCAATAACTGAGGTTAACCCTAAATCTAACCGCAGTTAGTACAAATGCCACTTTAAAACGCTGTCGTTTTGATCGTTTGTTGACGCCGTTAACTAAATTGTCTAGAACGTAACGAAGAAGGAAGAAAAAGAAAAACAGAGGACTGACGGAGCAGGGTAAGTACTGGCATAGCAGTGGAGATGGTCATTGATCCACCATTTCTCTATAAAAGAAGCCGTTAGTTACGTTGGACCTCGCACTCTCTCTGACATCCGCTGTTTTCTTTTTCTCATCTCCGTTCGTCGTGAGAGAGAGAAAACCAGACTTTGAGATTCCGAAGCTGCATTGCGACATCGTTCCAATGGCAGCCTCTAAGAAACTAGTCGCGATCTCCTCTCTTCTTTTGCTCATTTTCCTCTTCATCGGAGCTATGACGGTCGTCAAGAATTCTGGCGAAGCTTCGCCATCAGCTGCAAGGTGAACTCATCTCTCGTTTTAATCGGAAATGTTCAGTTATAGCTTCCAGCTACATTTCCTTTGTTTGTTTTGAAATCGAAGCTCAATTCTGTTTACAATCGAAATTCCTGATTTAAAAACATATAGGAGTCAATATGTTAGTCTCATTTTTTTATTCTGTGCTAAAATTTGACTTTTAACTTCTTTGTTCTGGAATTACAGGATTTTGAGGAGGTTGCTGAGCTCGAAGAACTCATCCATGGCGGACAGGTAAAACTTAGAAGCAGATTTAATTTTCAGTGCTGCTAAGATAAGAATCTCGCTAAAATCACGCTCTCGCTCCTACATTGCTCGGCTTCGATTCCCTTTCGCTCGTTCTCGTTTCACTACGATCTAACTACCTGTATTTCGTCAAAACCGATCCCAACCGTCCAGTTATCCTAATCCGCTAACAAGATTGGAGCGGTGATGGCCGTTGATCCCTACATTTTCAGTTTCTTCCCCTAGATCTGGACTGCTATTCGGTTTAGAGTTAACCAACTTTCCTTCAGATTCCTCGGCCTTTTTCTCTAACACTCGTAGGCATGGTGAAAAAGCTATGAGATTTTTTTTTACAAAAGTAAAGATAGAAACAATTTTATATGTTATGTTTCTGTGAAATTACTGTTTTCACCGCGTCTCATTTTCACACAAATTCGTACTTGCCGCTGAACTCTCCCCGCTCAACTTTTTTCTGAAACGCCCTTTTGCCGGATTTACCGGAATTAAGCTATGACACAGTGGTGCTTCCACCACCGTTTACCTTTGACCATCATTCACATTTCACAATGTTTGCTTCGCAGTTCGAGCTCTTCCCATCACTTTCACCCAAAATAGTGAATAAATGTCGGTAGTACAATGAATCACCAAATTTCCAGTGCAAATTTTGTCTTACAGCTTCTTTGAGCGGTTCATTTAGTCTTCAATTTAGTTTACAGGATCCAATAAAAATAAAGTGATGTCTATTTACAAACACTGTACAAAGATGTGCACAGTAGTGGTAGACATGCATTATAATATTTCGTTTACGTATAGTGCTGGTAACTGCCCCTATCGAATCCCTATTACTCTATTAGGTACTGTACTGGTATTTGTGATACCTAAAAAAAAAATTAGAAAATCAACAATTGAATCCCCCTTCCCACAGCTCCTAATATTGACTAATTTTGTTGCTATTTCGGTAATTCAGGCTGGAAGATGATGATGATATCTCTAATGTGCACGCTGTTGCTGATCCTGAAGAGGTCGTGTCCATGGTTCATATGTGAGTCTATCTCTCTTATAATTTTCTTTTTGGAATTTTTCATTCTCGTTTGCCATCATTCTAGTTTGCCATCATTCTGGTTTTTAATGTCCACTGTGTTATAATTGAGATGGAGTAATTGTATGTTGCAATTGTCTGCCCTTTTAGCTGTGTCATAATACCTCTAATCCCTCAACCTCGTGCCTCCCTTTTTATCACCCCCAACCAAAAGCAAAACCGAATGATACGCCCTTTCATGGTTCTGTAACTTCTGTGCATCAAACCCAATTTGATTTGTTTGTTGAAACTTGAGAAGCGAAACCTGCTGACATTCCATGTAACTTTACACGTCCTAGGCACATGCTACAGTTAACAAGTCTGCGTTTGCTGCGCACACCTGTATTATTTACCCTATTATGGTGCCCACACCGGTATACTCCTCCAAAGCAGGGCACATGCATTAGCTGCCTCATGCATATGATATGTTGTTGGCTACCCTTTTGTCATTCACACTTTACCATTTTATTTTTTTTCTTACCGAAAAAAAGAAGCTAACCTGTTAAAAATCTGAAGATAATAGTGTGTTGTGCCGAATTATGAGAATAAAACACAAATCAACAAACAAGAACAGAAATCAGAGAGAGTGCGAAACCCGGGACCCCAGGCAAGGGGACTTTATCCCCTCGAACCCTCTACTATGATAATTTTACCATAAGGGTAATGGCATGGACATTGCTTCCCTGTTGTTTGGAAATTTGAGTTTACAACCGTAACTACAAGATTATCTGCAAAACTTGTTTTACATAAAACTTGAGGAAGTTGCCTGTTTTCCATTTCCCAAATGTAAATTTTCACCTTACTTTTATGAAATTTACCAACCAGATTTTTGCTCTGTTGAGCAGAAGGTCAAGTTTGTCTTCTAATGGGAAAAATACTATTTTTCTGTTTGCCTTGAGGATGGTAGAGTATAACAAGAATAGGCATGTTACTGTTGACAAAGTTGGAAGGGTTTGAGCCATATGCAAATTATTCTAGTTTATAGTTACATTTCCTTGAATTTAATCGCAATGATGATAAATCGAATTATTCCTGTAATACAGTTGATCAGTATGTTACTATGAAATTGCATGATAATATGTAGTTGACTAAATTGAATGTGTCAATATGCAGGAGCATAAGGAACAGCACTGAGAGGAGGAAATTGGGCTACTTTTCATGTGGAACTGGCAACCCAATTGATGATTGCTGGCGTTGTGACTCTAACTGGCAACGAAACCGCAAGCGGTTAGCAGAGTGTGGGATCGGTTTTGGCAGAAACGCCATTGGTGGTCTTAACGGCCGATACTATGTGGTGACAGACCCTAGTGACCATGATGCTGTGAACCCAAAACCTGGAACCCTTCGTCATGCTGTTATTCAGGAAGAACCTCTTTGGATTGTGTTCCAAAGGGACATGGTAATTCAGTTAAAAGAAGAGCTCATAATGAATAGCTTCAAAACGATTGATGGTCGTGGAGCTAATGTCCACATTGCCAATGGAGGTTGCATCACTATCCAGGACATAACTAACATTATCATCCATGGTATCCACATCCATGACTGCAAGCCAACCGGTAATGCCATGGTTAGGAGCAGCCCATCACATTATGGGTTGAGGGGTATGGCTGATGGTGACGGAATCGGAATCGCCAGTTCAAGTCATATATGGATTGATCACAACTCGCTCTCTCACTGCGCTGATGGCCTTGTAGATGCTGTCTTAGGTTCAACAGCCATCACTATTTCCAACAACCATTTTGCTCACCATAATGAGGTGATGCTGTTGGGCCACAGCGATTCTTATTTTAGAGACAAGCAGATGCAAGTGACTATTGCTTTCAACCATTTTGGAGCTGGTCTCATCCAGAGAATGCCACGGTAATAAAACAATTCATCACTTTCATATATCATAACACTATTATCTCATTCTAGTAAAGGAGCAAGTACTGATGTGATGCTTTTGCAACCACCATTACAGATGCAGGCATGGATACTTCCATGTGGTGAACAATGACTACACTCACTGGGAAATGTATGCCATTGGCGGAAGCGGGGACCCCACCATCAACAGCCAGGGAAACAGATACCTCGCCCCTGCAAACCCGTACGCAAAGGAGGTAAAAACTAAAAGCTGCATTTCGGTTTAGAACTCCACAAAGTTGGTGGGAGAACCACACTTCTACTGATGTTAGTGTGACCCTATTATATAGGGATTAGAATAAAATAATAAAGATTGTAAATATAAAATTAAATATAAACTAGTCTAATATAATTTCTAGTATCTTTAATACCGGATTTCCTTACTTTTGTTTTGAAAATTCATAGGTGACTAAGAGAGTTGATACGAATGAAGGCCAATGGAAGGGATGGAACTGGAGGTCAGAAGGAGACATGTTGCTCAACGGGGCGTACTTCACACCATCTGGAGCTGGTTCCTCGTCTAGCTATGCGAGGGCATCGAGTCTGGGTGCTAAGTCATCTTCAATGGTCGGAACCATCACTGCAAATGCAGGACCTCTCTCTTGTCGTAGAGGGAAACAGTGTTAGTAAGCAGTCCAAAATACACAACATAGAGAGTCCATCTTTTGTTTATTTTTTTTTCTTCTTGGTCTTTTTTAACACCAAACCCCATTTTTCATATATTGGCAAGTGTACATTATATGTCACATATGTCATTATATGATTAAAAAAAAGTCTATATCCATTGTTTATCTTGTCAACCTCGCCCTGCTTCGAATCCAAGAAACCGAAAAACAGAGGCATTTGTCGGGAAGCAGGTGCAGAAGTGTTGGTTTGTTTTTCAGCATCGTCTGTGAGATGAGGCCTAAGCAGCATTTACCTGGCTCGTCTCCTAACTATCTTGTTTGTGTTTGTGTTTGGATTTTGATAGAAATTAAAGTCAAATTGTGGTATTTTTATTTGTTTTTTTTGTATTGGAGTCATAGAATGTGGAATGTCTGAGGAAACATTTGAACAAGTTAATGGAAAAATGTTTGTTATATTTTGATTACAGAAATGATTCATGTCTGTTTCGTGGAGATTTGATACTCTTTGTAGACAGATACTTTATATTGATATGGATTTGAATTGGACCCACTATTTTTTTCTTTTTGTATATTGAATACTATATGTCTGAGCCAAGGATGGATTTGCTTTTGTTTTGATTTGGTGATGGAAACATTGGAAAGTGGTGATGAAAGCATAGTTGAACAAAATCTTTTATCCTCTTGAGGTTTGTGTGTCATGAGCCTATTCAAAATCAGAGGAGAGATTGGTCTTTGGCTCAGATCTATTGCTTCTGTCTTGAAAAAGGACATGGAATATTTTTCATCATATTGGGTGACTGACAGGTGGTGTGCAAAATTGTATCAACAAACTTGATGAAAATATTCATATTTTTCCTACAGGTATTGAAAACCCAAAAATACATCAATAATGTCATAATATGTACTGCCTAAAACTGTTATGAACAGAAAAAGATCTTGTGTAACATATATTGTATCAATTGTACAGTTGTTCTTGTCATATTTATATATGTCACCTAACATTCTGGTTTTGGGTTTTGCATGTTTCTTACTATAAGTTTTATTTCATTAGTTTTTAGTAGCTATAAAGGGTGATGGAGGTGTCAGATGGGGGAAGATTTTAGAAATGCATAAATCGATCCTCACAAGCACAGGCTGTGAATGATAGTATGGTAAATAGATGGTCAGCACCTGCTTAAGGGAGCATCTGCAGGTCTCCAACCCACAAATTAGAGTTTTTTATTTAACAATTTAAAATATAAAAATAAAGATAAGTGTTGTGAATGGCGGAAGAAAAAAAAATATTGTGCGTGGAAATTCATTACCACTCTTTGAGAGTAAAGAGATGACACGGAGAGACATCCCTAACTATTTTTGACGAAAAACGACAACCATCAATATAAACCAATTCCTACCAACATCAGTGTAACTTGCTGATTCCTTTTGCATCATCCATGTTTACCAACGCAAATCTCAGTCAGGTTTCTCTATTGCCTTCTTAATATTGGTCTCTTTAATATTATTATCCAACTTATTTTGTTTAAATATAAATTAAATTATAGATTTATCTAAATAATTAATTAAATTATATACTTTTCAAATCTTTTAGTTTAGTGATCCAAATCTTCCGTAATATATTGCCTTCTCCTCTTTCCCCCTCTTCCTCTCTTTGTCTCTCATCCGTTTCAACTTTTAATAATTCAAACAGTAAATCTTGTCTTTCTGATTAAAAAAAGTTGTCATACTAAAAACTAATCAAACATAGAACGCAACAATGCATTGTATTGCATGAATAACATATACCATTTATGCACTACAATGTCAATTGTATATGCACTGCAATGCCAATTTAAGAATGCAACAGTAAGTCGTGTAAATTGAAATGGTTAATGTATCAATTTATTAAAACTTAAGAAAGCAATATTAATGTCATATAAAACAAAATTTCAAAATATAATAATGCGTCATTTCTCTTCATGATGTTACGAGTTTAGGGTACATGTGGCCTTCTATCTATATTGTTTACTGATTAAGTCAAGACTTCAATTCATTCTCCATTAGAACTCAATTGTTTTAGAATGTTTCTAATTCGGGGAGTCCAAAGTTGAGATGAGTGGCGAGGCAAAAGTGTTTGTCTAAGGTGCCATAAGTGTTTCATTTCCGGTGGACAAGTAGGGGGTGCTTAACACGGGGTAGAAGAAGATCAATTAGGCCCGGAAGGAAGAAGATCAAAAGGTACTTGATATATTTGGATCACTGGCCTACAAGATTTAGAAAGTATATATTATAATTAATTATTTAGGTAAATCGATAATTAAGTTAAATTTAATTAAAATAAATTAAGATAATTATTTTAAATATACCACTAATATGAAGCCAACATGAAAGACAATACCGAAGGTAGTGGAGCATCTCGACTTAAACAATTATGGCCCCGAACGATTCATTTCTCATGAATCTTCTGACATCGTCCTATGTTGCATCTAGGAAATTAAAAAAAAAATCAATATAAACTTCTTTGTAATTGCTTTCAATGCAGGTTTTTTTTTGTTGTTGCACAGTAAATTTTTAATGTTTGTTGCACAAGAATGAGAAACTTTTTTTTTTTCTTCTACTTCTCGATGCTTGATTTTGTTTTTTAAGTTACCCCTCTCGTTCCTTGAGTTTCCCTCAATCAAAACTATTGTTCTATTGTGTTGTACTTCTGGTGCGTGTTTCTTTAAAATGACGGCTTGCATTTTTTTTGATTAGAGGAGTCGTGAATGTGTGATCGATTCTTGAAGGCTCGTGGACAAGTCAAAATATTAGGTTTTTGAAAACTCCACCTTGATTATAAAGTTGTACAGGTGTTGATGATGGAAGACTTAAATACAAATGAAGTAGTTTTATACACTAACAATTTATTGATTATATATCGAGTTGCTTGGTTTGGTTGGGTGGTTTGTATTGAATAAATGCAGGTTTTGAAAGACACTTCAAAGGACCTTGGAAGACCTTGACAATGCAATGCAAGGAGAGACAAGGATTTTAGAGTGTTTAAAAGACGGCGGTCTTGAAATTCATTTCAAGGGAATAAAGAAGTCAAGACTGCACATTAAAGGAATTCAAATCACTAACGGAGATCTTCTAGGAAAGATTTGCTCAACAAGAAGATATGATTGAACGAAGATCTCAACCGGCCAATAAAGATCTTAAGAAGATCCTCAACCGAAAGCACGAAGATTCTCTGCTCTGGAATTTGTTATCATCACAACAAATACGAGAAGATTAAGGAGCCAAGAGATCAACGTGTTCTCAAGAGATGAAGATCCACAACATCTATCTAATCTAAACCAAGAAGCAATCTTCACGGAGAAGAAGAATCATCTTCAAACGGTCATCTTTCCAACGGCTAGAAGAACTCTTTCTCTAAAAAGCTTTATCCCATAGAGAGAGTTAAAACTCGAGAGCTCCATTGGTATATCTTATACTCGAGTGTGTGTTACTCTGTGAAGTAACTAGACTATTATAGCAAGGTGAAGAGTTGAAGCTAGATCGTAGCATTGACTACAGTGAGAGAAGAAGGGGATTTCTTCTAGTTTGTATCTAGGACTCTTTGAAGCTGATAATAGATAGTTAGATCTTAAAGCTATATCCTGGGACGGAGAGTAGGCTATTTGAGCCGAACTTCGTAAACATATCCTCGTATTGATCTTTTACATTCCACATTTTATCTTGCTTTATTGTGACTAATTTTGTTTTGCAGGAGTACAAAGTCAAGGCCCTTGAAAGTTGTTTCAAAGCCCTTGAAATGAAAGTGTATCACAAAGAGCTCAGATCGACATCAAGACCCTTGAAATGGGTTTCAAGGCCTTGAGATTGGTTTTGCGAAAAGTTCCCATACTCTATTCAACCCCCCCTTCTAGAGTATGTTTTATCCTTTTTATTCACCTACCGGTTCTTCAATTGGTATCAAAGCTAGACTCACGTATATTGATTTAACCACCAGTGAGACTAATCATGAATCTTGTAGGTGATGGAGGATTTGCTCAAGGAAGATCCTCATCGCAACCACCACTCTTCTGTGCCAACAACTTTGCCCATTGGAGAGCACTTATGCGTATGTTCATTATTGATCAGGACATGGAACTATGGAGCATCATTCAGAATGACCCCAAAGTCCCAACTACGACAGTTGAAGGTGTCCAAGTCCCAAAGAAGGAAGTTGACTTCACACAAGCTGACTTGGAAAGTGTGTCAAAGAACTACAAAGCTATGAACTTACTCTACTACAGATTAGATGCCAACAAATTCAACCGCATCTCATCACGCAAGAGTGCAAAGGAAATATGGGACAATCTCGTTGTTACTTACGAAGGAACAAGTCAAGTCAAGGAAACAAAGATTAGCATCTTCCTCAAACAATACGAGCTATTCAAGATGAATCCAAATGAACCAGTCAAAGAAATGCTCACAAGATTCATTGAGATCGTGAACAATCTAGACTCACTAGGAAAGATCATCACAAATGAAGAAAAAGTTAGAAAGGCTCTAAGGAGCTTACATAAAGCCAAGTGGGGACCAAAGATGACTGCCAACAAAGAAGCTCAGAATCTCTCAACTCTTCCTCTTGATAACCTTCTTGGAAAACTCATCACACATGAAATGGTTATTGGTGAAGAAGATGAAGAGCTTCCATCCAACACTAAGAATCTAGCATTGAAATCAAGAAAGGATGAATTACCATCAGAGAGGAAGATAGTGATGATGATGATGATGATGAAGAAGAAGATGCAAATGCCATGATCTCTAAGGGTCTCGCAAGAATTCTCAAGATAAAGAAACAATCTGCAAACAATAGAGGTGGAGAAAAAAACTTTCAAGGGCCTTGACTATCATGTCTCGCAAGAACTCTCAGGGTCCGATCTATTTGCGACCGATCTGTTTGTGAAAACTAATGAAAAATTCATGTAGTGGTTGGTAGGCTAAGGTTTGTGGGTAGGCTTTTATGGGGGAAAAACTTAAAGGGAATATTGAAAATAATATGGAAAAATGTAAATGTAATGAAAGTGGCATATTGGGCAAAAATAATTAAATCTAATGAAAAATCTACTAAAAACTTTTTCAAAGAGCTTTAAAAAAGATCCTAAAATGTCTCTACAATAATCTAATAAAACTCATGTCTCTCAAATAATCTATTTCTACCAAATTTCTCTGCAACAAGCTATACCAAATACCCCTTGCGTCTATCCCTCTAATCACAACAGGGTTTTGTATAGCTCATAGTAATACTATTTGTGTGATTCTTATATAAATACATGCTTACTAAGTTTAAATATAATGTGATCTCTTTATTTGATGTATTTGCAACTTTGAACAATTCTGCATTAATGTAGCAAATGAGAAACTTCAGCAGCATTTCAATCAGGTTGCTTTATCAAAAAATCACCTTTTTTTCGTTAACAGTTTGTTTTGTATTTGTCTTCTTTTAATGGAAATATTCCATTTTGCAGCATGTTTTCAAAATGGAGCAAGAAGAGTATGAGAAAGAGCAGATTGATTGGAGCTACATTGAGTTTGTTGATAATCAAGACATTCGGGATCTAATAGAAAAGGTTTGTGTTTTCTTACTACTTTACTTTCTAAGTTTTGTTATTTGGTGTCTGTGAGTAAACAAATATGAGGGGAAGTAATTTCTGTATATTAGTGTATCACTATTTCCATAGCAAATCTTGAATCGATACAACCAAGGAAGTTTGAAAGACTAACATATAAAGTCGCTAAATAATGATAATCTACAAGTAGAATAGAGAAACTTAAAGTCTACCTAGCCCAGTATAGAAGAAGAAAATTGCTTGCAGCTTTATTTCAAAATATTTAAAAATTTATCCAACAGTGTCAGAATATTTTTGTTTCTAGGATAGTTTCTGATATCCTTTCGTCTATGTGGAAAAATGTATGCTACATTATATTAATCCACCATGATTAACCTTTTTTTTCCCTCCCTTCTTTTCCCATTTCCTGTATTTCTGTTTACATTATATTAGTCCACCCTTATCATTTTGATGAATAATTAATGCTTTTATCTCCAATTATCCGACTCCAAATGTATTTGTTTGATGATTATCAAATTATCCACCATGCATTTTTAGGCAAGTAGTTACTTTTTTTTGCAGCACACGGTAAGTCTGAACACATAGAGAAATGGCAATTGTTACTATATTTTGTTTCTTAGGATGTGCTAGCCAACTTTGGGCTTTATTGTTCTACTATGATTTTAGATTATGCTATAAGTATTAGGTTATGTAACCTAGGCTACTTTCATGATTTATCGTCGTTTGGGCTTCTTTTTCTCTTGTGTTCATTCTCAACACTTTGGAGTTTTTTTCCTTTAGGTCCTAATGTTGTACGAGTTTGGGTTGACATACCGAAGATTGCTGATGCCTGATCCAACACTTTGGAGGGCAACATCTGAGTTAGAGTGCATTGAAGATGTTCTTGGTACAACAATTGCATGGCCAATAGACAAAGTTGTTATAATATGAAATGACATTAGATGGTTATCTATTTTAGATTTGTATTGTCAAACTATGTTCTCTTGGTAAACAATTGTTTTATACAACACATGTTTTGTATCATTTTGAATCTTTAAAATCAAACACAGTGGTTTTTGTTTGATGTCCTTATTGAGTTTCTATACCATTTATAGAAAATGTTATTGTTAGGCTTTATAGCGTTTATCAAAACGCTATTATTGGGTTCTATAGCGTTTATAAAACACTATAAATAACATTATTTTCATAGCATTAGAGGAACGCTATTAATAGGTCTACTTTGCCATAGGGTTTCATCAAAAGCTATAATAGATCCACTTTTTCATAGCATTTGTGCAAACGTTAATTATTTGGTCCACCTTTTCATAGCGTTTCCTTAAACGCTATAATAGGTCCACCTTTTCATAGCGTTTGTACAAATGCTATAATAGGTCTACGTTTTCATAGCGTTTATCAAATGCTATAATAGACCCACTTTTTCATAGCGTTTGCACAAACGCTATTATTGGTTACTTTTCCATAGTGTTTCTACAAACGCTATCATAGGTCCACTTTTTCATAGCGTTTGTGCAAACGCTATGAAAAGATGTGACCCTATTATAGCGGGCTTTGTCATAGCGTTTATAAAAACGCTATAAATGTATATCATAGCGTTTTTCAAACGCTATGAATGCTTCTAAATGTTGTAGTGAAAACCCTCAAGACCTTGAAACACATCTTCAAGACCTTAAAACAGAAAACTGTGATGCCAGAACTCCGTTTTTAGGGCTTGAAACCCAACTTCAAGGCCTTGAAATAGGAATCAAGGGCAATACATCAACGGTACCTGAATCTAGTCAAGCATATGAGGCTCAACCTTTAGGATCTGCTCCATCTTACAAACGAAGAAAATTTCAACACTCTTCATACCATCCACAAGAGAATGTGATCTTAGATTCAAACGCATGAGTTCAAACTCGATCTAAAGTAAACAATCTATGTGCTTTCTCTGTGTTCGTGTCTCTTATCGAGCCAAAGAATTATGTTCAAGCTCTTCAAGAACCCGACTGGATCGTTGCCATGCAAAACGAACTAAATGAGTTTGAGAGAAACAAGGTTTGGACTCTTACTTCAAGACCAAAGCATCAATCCGTCATCGGCACAAAATGAGTCTTTTGAAATAAGTTGGATGAAAGTGGCAAAGTCATACGAAATAAAGCACGACTTGTAGCACACGGCTATAACCAAGAAGAAGGTATTGATTATGAGGAGACATTTGCTCCGGTTGCCAGGTTAGAAGCCATACATATGCTACTTGCATTTGCATCTTTTATGAGTATAAAACTTTTTCAAATGGATGTAGAATGTGCTTTCCTAAATGGATTCTTAGAAGAAGAAGTCTATGTTGCTCAACCTCCTGGTTTTGAAAATGATGAATTTTCTGATCACATTTTTAAATTGGACAAAGCTCTTTATGGTCTTAAGCAAGCTCCTCGAGCTTGGTATGAAAGATTGTACAAGTATCTTCTCGAAAACAAATTCAAAAGAGGTTTAATTGATAAAACTTTATTTATCAAAACCAGAGGCAACGATATTTCAGTAGTACAGATCTATGTTGATGATATATTATTCGGTGCTACTAATGATTCCCTTTGCAAGGAATTTTCAGATATTACGTGCAGGGAATTTGAAATGAGCTTAGTGGGTGAGCTAAATTTCTTTCTTAGACTTCAAGTTACACAAGCAAGGAAAGGAATTTTTTTCAATCAAAGCAAGTATATAAAGGACTTGCTTAAGAAGTATAAGATGGATCAATCTAAGGTCACAAAGACTCCTATGAGTTCGACACTTTCGCTAAACCATGACAAAGATGGCAAAAGTGTAGTACAAAAGGAGTATTGAGGTATGATCGGTTCTTTGTTGTATTTAAATACTAGTCGACCTGACATTATGTTTAGCGTGTGCATGTGTGCAAGATTTCAAACTGATCCTAAAGAGTCACACTTGATAGCCGTGAAAAGAATTTTTCGGTATCTCAATGACACTAAGGATCTAGCGTTATGGTACCCACGTCAAAGCTCGTTTCACCTAGTTGGCTATTCAGATGCAGACTTTGCAGGTTATAAGGTTGATAGGAAAAACACTTCTGCATGTTGTCAATTCTTAGGGTCATCCCTAATCAGTTGCCACTCCAAGAAGCAAAATTTTATCGCCCTGTCCACAGCCGAAGCTGAATATATAGTTGCGGGAGCCTGTTGTGCACAAATTTTATGGATTGCTCAACAACTTCGTGATCTTGACTTTGATTTGAAAGGTATTCCTATAAAATGTGATAATACTAGTGCTATTTCTATAATCAAAAATCTTGTGATACATTCAAGGACTAAGCATATCGATATAAGACATCACTTCATACCTGATCATGTTGAGAAAGGTGATGTTTTGATCTCTTTTATATCTACTAACTTGCAGCTTGCAGATATCTTTACCAAGCCTCTTCCTGAAGATCAATTTAATTTAATTAGATTAGAGTTAGGTATGTTGAACAATGAAGCATTAACATAGGGAAAGTAAATCATTTTATTTTCTCCTTCGTTTGCAGCCCAGTTATTGTTTTCAAAGGCCTTGAAAGGAAATTCAAGGGCCTTGAAACTAGATTCAAGGGTAAATTAAAAAATACGGATCTATTTAATAATTAATATCTTTTAGATATTTCAATTCTTAAATTGTTTTTATGGTTTCATTCGTTTAAAGATTGAAAAAGATTTGTTGAGTTTTTATTGAAAAATTTTCTTTGGTCTTTAAAAAGCTTGATTTTCTCAAAATCTTGTTATTCTTTTAAAAGGCCAGAATCTCCTACCTTTTTTATTTTTCTCATTCACAGAAACCCTTTTTCAAAAACCCCTTGTTTTCTCTCTCAACTTCACCCATGGCTCCCAAAAGCAAGAAATCCGCTCCTCAAGCTCCCCAAAATAAATCTGTTCAGAGCTCCTCGATTGTAAAAAAAGAAACACTTTATGAGGATTTGGATATTTCTCAGACGACCGGTCTTCCAACTTCTTGGTTCATAAATTTTCAAGCCTCAGGATCTTGTCATTATGGTTTTCACAATCGACCGCTCTGTATGTGTGATCTGGTGGACACCGCATTTCTCAAAACTCTTCAGATCATGTGCATTAACAAGCTCAAGAGTTCGATAGTTTGGAAAATCTTTTTCACTTTTTCACGGCTCACGAGGATGTTATATGTAAATCTCATCACAAAACGAGACAAAGGAATTATCACTCTTGAATCTTCAGTGAAAGGTACCCCAATTTCGCTCACTTTTTTTGTTTTAAATGAGATTTTTGGAATTCCTACAGATATTGTTTTCAATTATCTCTCAAATCTGAGAGTGTTCGTCTTGCTATGGAGAAGTTTCTAGTTCCAAATTCAACCTCACGGCAACTTACTCATACTTCCCTAACCCTAGATGCTAATATTGTGTTTACCATTCTGGTTCGATGTGTTGTTTCTCGTGCAAACTCAAGAGAAATGTTGATTGATCAATCCCTGGAGCTAATTCATCTGATTATGTCTGGGTTAGACATTGATGTACCTAACCTCTTTCTCAACCAAATGATACATTTTGTTAACTCTAAGCGAGCCACCCCTCTACCTTATGGAAATTTGCTACCCAAGATCTTTGATTATTTCAAAATTGATGCATCCTTTGAAGATCGACAGTCAATTTCTGGCAAGATTGATGATACCTACTTAGAACGACTAGGGATTGAGAAGACTCTTGCACGCACATGGACTTTAAAAGGGAAAGGAGCTACTCCAATTCCAACTCAAGAAGCTCCAACATCTTCTACTCCTACTCCCAAAATTAGGTTAGAAGGTTGTGAGAAAGAACTAGTATGTCTGAATCGTGAATTGTCTGATTTCCAGTTTGACACTAAGAGAAGAATGGATGCCAATCATGAACTGCTATCTACCATAAATGCTAAAGTCAATGAAATATATTTGATGAATGTTATTACTCTGACCACTATGGGAAGGATCTTACCCATGACTGAAGATGTAGCTCAACATACTCAAGAGAAAGTTGAAAATGTGCTGATGAATTGCAAACGACGTGTATAGAATAAATCTATTTTATATCCAAATCATATTGAGCCAACTATTTTGCCAGTAATCGAATATGAGGTGGTTAAGAAACGAAGAGCTGAAGAAAAGAGATGACGCTTAGCAGCTGAAATGGATGATTGGAGCCACAAGAAGTCTTCATCTAAGGGAAAAAGGAGGTTCTATGAGGAGGATTGAGTTTGATGTTTGAGGGAACTTGCTTGTTTTTTGTGGTTTTGTGAAAGTACTTTTTGGGTTGTAACGCTTTAAAACTCCCTTGCTTTGACTATTTTTCTCCCTTGTTGAAAGACAAAGGGGGGAAAATAAATGTGATCCGATATTCTGCAATCTGCATTTTAAGTTATTTTGATTTTATATATGCATCGCTAACTTTACAATGCAGGTACGAAACATTTGTGTTGTCTTGCATCAAGGGGGAGATTGAAAACTCCACCTTGATTATAAAGTTGTACGAGTGTTGATGATGGAAGACTTAAAGACAAATGAAGTAGTTTTATACACTAACAATTTATTGATTATATATCGAGTTGCTTGGTTTGGTTTGGTGGTTTGTATTGAATAAATGCAGGTTTTGAAAAACACTTCAAAGGACCTTGACAATGCAATGCAAGGAAAGACAAGGAGTTTAGAGTGTTTAAAAGACGGCGGCCTTGAAATTCATTTCAAGGGAACAAAGAAGTCAAGGCTGCACGCTAAAGGAATTCAAATCACTAAAGGAGATCTTCTAGGAAAGATTTGCTCAACAAGAAGATATGATTGAACAAAGATCTCAACCGGCCAATAAAGATCTTACGAAGATTCTCAACCGAAAGCACGAAGATTCTCTCCTCTGAAATTTGATATCATCACAACAAATGCGAGAAGATTAAGGAGCCAAGAGATCAACGTGTTCTCAGGAGATGAAGATCCACAACGTCTATCTCATCTCAACCAAGAGGCGATCTTTATGGAGAAAGAAGAGTCATATTCAAACGGTCATCTTTCCAACGACTAGAAGACCTCTCCATAGAAGGCTATAAATGAAGATGGCGATTGAAGAACAATGTACAAAAGCTTACACGGAAACATCAATAGTCTTCAAGCGATCCAAAACATCTTCATTTGATCAAATAGTTTTCTTTCTCTCTTTCTCTAAAAAGCTTTATCCCCTAGAGAGAGATAAAACTCGAGAGCTCCATTGGTATATCTTATACTCGAGTGTGTGTTACTCTGCGAAGTAACTAGGCTATTATAGCAAGGTGAAGAGCTGGAGCTAGATCGTAGCATTGGCTACAGTGAGAGAAGAAGGGGATTTCTTCTAATTTGTATCTAGGACTCTTTGAAGCTGATAATAGATGGTTAGATCCTAAGGTTATACCTTGGGACGGAGAGTTGGCTATTTGAGCCGAACTTCGTAAACATATCCTCGCGTTGATCTTTTACATTCCGTATTTTATCTTGCTTTATTGTGACTAACTTTATTTTGCAGAGTACAAAGTCAAGGCCCTTGAAATTTGTTTCAAAGCCCTTAAAATCAAAGTGTATCACAAAGAGCTTAGATCAACATCAAGGCCCTTGAAATTGGTTTCAAGGCCTTGAGATTGATTTTGCGAAAAGTTCTCATACTCTATTCAACCCCCCTAGAGTATCTTTTATCTATTTTATTGACCTACCGGTTCTTCAGTTTTCATAGATGTTTCTCAAGGCTTCTCAAGTGCTTCCTCCAGATGATCTTCTCTTTGTTGTTTTGGTTCATGTTGCTTGCTTTCCTTTCGTGCATCCATTTTGGTTTATATGGTGTCCTTATAATCATTGGTTAACCTCCTTGTGTTATTTCGTTCTGTTGTGGATGATGAAAGTTCCCATCAATAATAATAGGGATAACGAGCATAACATATAAGGTTTGTGGGCTACTCCTATTGACTATTGGTTTGAGCCCAACACGCTTATGTTGTCGAATGTGCGACGAAACCCTCCACGCTATATCTTACTCGTTAGAATCACACATGGTATTAGAACAATTCAATCTTTCGGGTCCTGGCTTATTGGAGTTGTTAGCTTTAAGACTCTAATTACGGACATGTGCGGTTATAGTCCATCCGATTGGGCTAGTTGGCCTTAAGACATGTCGTCAAGTGTCAAACAAGTGAAGCGGTTGCACTTGAGGGGTGTGTGGAGGATGAAAGTTTCTACATTGATAATAAAATGTATAATGAGCCTAGTATGTAAGGTTAACGAACTACCAATTGATTTTAGTATGAAAACTTACTTATATGTTGAGCTTGCGTTCAATATGTGTATGCACTCGAACGTGCAACAAAACCCTTCATGTTATATCAAACTGTCGGAATCTCACAATTACCTCTCAAATTCAATAGTCCGTCCATTTGCAATTCGTCACCTATTGTTTAGAATTTCTTTCCATGTGTAAAAAATGAGTGGAAAAAAGTTTTCATGGGGAGAACTTTAATGGGTACTTGTTTAGATGATATTTATTAAAATTCATTTATATATATCAAAATATTATTTTTGTGGTACAATTTCTATGAAAATGAGAATCGGTATCACAATTAGTATACTTGTACATTGTGTTTGGTAAAACTCTAAATAAGAATCGAAATATTTTTGGGAAAGACGAATTCCAAGTTCATTAACAAATTTAATTCTCATACAAAAAGAAGGCTTTGAATTATTTCAATACCTAGAATATAACAACCTACCAAACACCTTCTAGGTGTGTTCTTTAATGCCGTATTATCAAAATTATGGAAATTATCGGAGATGAAAACTATGGAGAATTATGGAATTTTCCTCAACCTCGTAGAGATAGATTATGAAATTACGGAGAATTACGGAGGAAATTAAAGGGTTTATGTAATTTTCTTCAAACTCACCGAACGAGACTTCTATTAGACATTGGGTCATTATCATTCTTATTTTCATCCCGAAACTGGATTCTCAAACATATTAAGCGAGCCCTTAGTAAACTTTGAGATGAAACTCTACAATAATACATTTAAGAATACAAAATCAGAAAAGAAAGTCAGTAAAGTAAATATTTGTGGAATAAAGGTGGCCATTTTAGACAAATTCATGTAATTAATTTTTAAAAATATCTAATTCCGTACTTCTGACGCAAAATTGAGTATTATCTTTTAAGAAAGCATTTCTATTCCGCATCCCATGCGCGGAATCAATTGAAAACAATTTATATTCCGCATTCCATGTGCGGAATAAAAATCGAGTTTTAATATCAATAACATTAATTCAGAATTTTTGATGCAGAATTAGGGAGAAATGGGTTCGAATCGTTTAAAATGGCACTAAACCAGTCTTATAAATTGGGAATCAAAATCTTTTTGCAGGGCTACTGCGTATTGTTTCTGCTTAGATGCTGCAGAGTTGAATTTTGGATTTCTGTCCTCTAGAGCTTTCCTGCAAATGGAAGATTTGATGCTCTTTGTACTTTTATGTTCGTAATCTCATATATTATTTAGAAAGAGTAAAAACTCCACAAAATTCACCTGTTTCAAATGCTTGCTTCTCAAGAAAATGTGCATTATTTTACCGGTTTAACACCTTACCTGTGATATATGGACACTTCTAGAAGACGAAGTTTCCCGTGTCCTGTTGTGTCAGACATGGGGACACGGCAGGACACGGATCTGACACGTTCAAGTATGATCCGATACGGTCAAAACACGTTTTAGAGGAAGGGCACGCCTTAGACATGACGAGGACGCGGATTGTGTTTGCTCAAGACACAATTACCCTATTTTTAAGGCTAACAAAAAAAAAACTTAAAGAAAAATTGATTTACCGTAATATTTCTTCTCTCGTATTTTTTCCGGCTAAACCTAGCCCCCGCATGGCCACTTGCGAGATTGTGGTTGTCGAAAGCAAGATACCGATCTTCTTTTGCGGTTCTAATGTTGAAATGTTGTTGTTCCGTCTCCATTCTTCTTATGATCATAAATTAATTTTGAATCTTTCATTACTAATTTATTGTGGATTTTCTTTGTTGAATGTTGAGTGCGTTATTTTAATTCTTTCTTCTCTCGTATTAATTTTATTATTGTTTTTCTTGGTTAATCATGTTGTTCTGTTGTTGTTGATTCTTCTCTCGTATTAATTTTATTATTGTTTTTCTTGGTTAATCATGTTGTTCTGTTGTTGTTGATTTACAAAATGGATAGTTTGCTCTTCAATTTTAAAACTAAGTATGCTTATTGATATTGTAAGACTAAATTCATTTCTATGTTTAGTAAGGTTGAAAATGTTTGTTTTTAAACTTTTGTTTCGGTTGTTTTGCTGTTATGTTAATGTTTTTTTATCTACTCAAAATCATTGAGTTTTTCATGTATATGTATTTCAATATGATATATAAATTCTACATTATATTATTTGATTTTCTTGCTATGTCGCCGTTTCTTATGTTTGGCCGTGTCCCCGTTTCCTATGTATTGTATTTAAGGATTGCCGTTTCCCCGTTCTCGCCGTGTATGTTTCCCGTTTTCTATGTTTTTTTAGGATTGCCGCTTCCCCGTTATTATTCTCGTGTCCACGCACCCATGCATCATAGCACCTTACTAATGGAATCTAAGGTACTTTCTTGTTTATGATTATTGTGACATTTACCGAGTGATTTTCCCTATGTTTCCTAAAAATCTTCATTTCATAACCCACGAATATCTATATATGCATACACACAGATTTATCCATGAATGCATACGATTTCAATCATGAATATATTATATATACATACAATTTCGTCACATCCGAGCCGTTGTAATGAGTTAGGGCCTGTGAAAGAAGATGTAGCAGAAATAACAAGTGCACCATGAAGAAAGAATCTCTTGACAGCTGGAAAAATATAGTATCCAGGGCTGGATGTTTCAAACTAAGAGAGTTCAGTTTCACTTGCTTGATCATGCAATTGTACATATATTTAAAACTTCTTTTGCCAGCAAGCAAGCATGAATGTTGTCATACCTTCCCTGTGATCTAGACTACCATCTTCATCTTCATCTCCATCCACCCTTCTTCGCCACTTCGTATCTCAGTCTCAAATGTATGGTAGTGAACAAGTGAGAAAAGAAGACTGACACGATGCATTTTTCTGATTAATCTGTCTGGAATGTATAACCAGCATTGGCAAAATGCGACTTCACCAGAGAAAGGGATTTGTAACGGTGAGATATTTTGTTTTTCTCTTCTTTGGGCATCTCAGCATATCTACAATGTAATAAAGGAAATAAAAAGTCTAATTGCGATCAAAGATAAACCAATGATAATCAGGAAAGCTAAGAGATTTAAGAGAGCTTACGTCAGCTCGTAACCATCAGGCTGAAAGATTGGATCCCACCCGAAATCAGTGGGTCCTCTTGCTGGTACTATCTTTCCCTAAAATGCAACATGAATTGGTTCACGATAACATTCGTTGTATATTATGATTGAAATATTCAAATTGTTAATAAGCAAGAATTTGCCGGCCAAAAAAAGTTGTAAAAGTACTAAAAGAACTGATTGGTAAAATGCTAGCTGCTACCCTGAAGTAGATAAGTATAATATGAGGACTGCAATATTAGGCTTCGTGTGGGATGAACAGACTCTGCTGTGTAAGGAGATTATAAGCTTCTTTTTATTCATGTTAAAAAAATCATCATTGACCTTGGTTGAGTTTTGGAGTAAAAAAATAAGCTAAATAAACAATTCTGAATGTAATTGAAAAATATAGTAGGTTGGAATACAACCGGAATTATAAAGGCTTATACCATAAAAGAACGAGATGAGACATGAGAAACTGTACCATTGTCTTTCCTAGGAATGTGATAGGCTCTACATCTGGTCCAAGGGCCAGAGAAAACACACACAAAGCATAAGCAGATTTGTCCTCATAAGCCATCAGTAAATTGTTTAGACCTACAAAAGAGATGAACATAAAAAGACAGGATCAGCTTCTCGGATTTTTTAGGGCCTAAAGACTAAGAACTGGTTTACAAGCGAATGCACGGCCAGAAATTTGAACCTTCATGGCCGGTTTTCTGCAGAAACCACTTGCTGTCCGAGTTTGATTCCATAACAACAAAGCAAAACCAGCAACAGAAGAAATTAGATGGGAACCAACATGATAACATACAAGATTTATGCAATCACTAAAGAGTAAAATGTAATGAATATAATGACCCTGGAGATTAACTAGTGGCTGCTGCTACTACTACTAGTTAGTAAGTGATATACAGCCTGTATAATACAGGGTTAAAGACCCACTAGTAGTATCTCCAGGATCATCACATGAACTCAACCCTCTCTCCTTAATATACCATCAATGGAAATAGAACGACAAAAGAAGATGATTTAGAAAGGCAATTTTTGTTCTCTGAATATTTCTCAGTAATGCTTATCTTATTCAATCCTCCGAGGGAGGTATCAGCTCCTCTATATTACTAATCAATGATCCCAATCCAAGGATCCTGAACGTTTTCGATACTTTTACAAGATACTAATCCAATGCAACAATATAGGAAATGGAAACAGAAGCAGAAATGATATGGAGACTTTGTGACCTCAAGAGAAGGGGGTCAAATCAGTGCATTGAAGAGGACTTACATGTAAGGTCCTGCAAAATGGGTAAACAAAATCAACAAAATCAGGCATAAAACCCTCCAATTAAACATCACGAAATACATGAGAAAAGAGTGTAACAGAGAAGAGAAAATACCAGGAAGTCCTTTAAGGGCATTGAAACAAAGGCAAGTGTCTTCCACTAAAACCGGTCCATTTACCTTTCCAACCAACCAACACAAAACAAACCCTAATCAGACCAACGCTGAAACAGTTCAATATAGCAGGTGATGTGAAAAAGGGTTACCTGTGCAGCAGCCAAACGAGCCTTTTCCTTGGAGATATCTTCTGGCTCACCTTGTAATTCTGGCACTGTTACGAATCAAAAGAACTGAATTAGGTCAAATTTCAGCAATGAATTCCGAAGAGGCGATAGAAGCAAAAAGAAAAGCAAATTTGAAAGAGAGAAGCTTACGATCGAGCTTAAGCGACTGAAAGGGAATAGATTGTCCTAAAATGGCTTTGACTTCTTCGAGTTTCTTAGGGTTCCCTGTTACGAAGGTTACCGGCCGTGACAGCACCAAACCCCGGGCAGTCGCCATTGAAGCTTTAATACACAGAAGAGTGCGAGGCGGAGATGTGCAAGACTCAAGTCCTCCGACACTCCAATAGTTTCGACTTGCGAGGATATATAATTGGGCCGGGCCATAGCGCCATGTCTTATATTGGGCCGATCCATAACTCCACATCTATATTGGGCCTTAAGTTGGGCCCAAATGTTTGTCAATGACTCAACGCTTCTCTTTCCGTCAATCTTTTGGTTATCGTGGCCGACACTCCAATAGTTCCATTTTTTTACAAGGTAAGTGATGATTATGCATGGATATTAAAAAGGAAAAGGTGGGCTTAAAATGAGGGTGAGGATAGTTTGGTGGTATGTTGTTGGAGGTTTGGAAAGATAGAAGATACATATGCGATATGCCCTGACAAGGAGCTTTAAAGGGCCCCACGAATAATTGCTCTTTTCCGCAAGCCCTCGTGTGAGCCCCAAAAGGAGCCCATCATCTCTCTATCCTTCGCCTTTCTATGGGCCCCGCAACTGCCCATTCTCATTTCTTCCCTTTCTTATTTTTGGGAATCGCTAAACACACGGTGATGGAAATAAAAAATGCATAACGAATTTCAAAACTTATAACAGTGATGGATACGGATTTCGGATCCGTGAATTTTCCAAACCTACCTCACGAACACAGAATCCGTAGCCATTACTACCTTCATTTCCGAAAAATCAAAAGAAGCGACGAAGCAACGACGATCATTCTCATTCTCACACTTTCACACTCGAAATCAAATGGATCAAGGTGGGGACGGAGAATGACCGCGCCAAAAGCGTAAACATACCCCGACTGAGGTAAGTGTTTACGAGTTTTTGGTTTTTGGTTTTCAATTCGGAATCGTAAATCTCAATGATTTTGTGTTTGTTTGTTTAAATGGTGTTTGTTTAGGTTGGATTTGAGTAGATTAGGTTAGACTTAAGTAAGAAATCGATGAAATCAAATCACATGATGTGGAATCCACAATTGAAGGAGGCTTTGCAAAAGAGATGAATAATGATACCACGGTGACGGGTTCCGGACCCGTGGTGCCACAATTCATAATGCATTAAGCCGGATCCATATTAAATTGAATTAATTTAAATTCATTTTAATTAAATCAAATTAAATTAAATTAAATTAAATTAAATTAAATTAAAATCAAATTGAATAAATTGTATTGAATTAAAATCAATTAATTAAAATAAATTATATCTATCAAACAAAGTTATATTACATTTAAATTTATTTGAAATGTAATTAGATTAAACTTAGTAAATATAATATTGATTAAATTAAATTTAGTTTTAGTAAAATGTTTAAATATAATTATATAAAATTGAACAAGTATAATTAATTAAATCAATTAAATTGCATTTAATTAATTAAAATTAATTTAGTATTTGTATTAAATATAATTGCACAACGCCTATACTACTACATATATTAAAAGGTATGGAAAGATGCAGGTGTCCTACGGCCTCCGCTCAAGCGACAAACAATAGCTCTCAAGTTGTTGGTCCGGTGGCAAGACCACCACCTCATCACATCGGTCAGTGAGACCGTGTACATTAGAGTCATCCCCCGCTGTTCGTAGGGATGTCTTACCGGAGCCGACATACGTGACAAGGTCCGAGGGGAAGGAGACACTTCTTCTAGACAGTTAGAGATGCTAGTTGATGAGGAGCATGCCGGGTGGAGAGCATACAAATATCACTACCGACGAGCATGTTGATATCTCATTTGTTGTACATGTGGATACTCCAGCTAACCACCATCCAGAGATTATATATGACATTGATGCAGATATTTTAGCTGAGGAGTATTTAAAGGGGCCCTTTATCCTAACAAATCGAGGCCGCGTTGTTGTAGACACGGGGCACCCTTGATCAGCGATGTGATGACATGCTATGTGGGTTACCATGCTTGCGGTGTTTGGATGGGCGAAGTAGATAACTGCATCTTACTTGTAACAATTATGTTACATTATAAATTAATAAAATGTTTAATTGAATCAAAATTTCTTTATGAAGGAGGACTTCACAAAGCCCATTACATCAGTGTTGCGGCTAGAACACATCACCGTGGTGATCGAGTCGGTGGGTATCAAATGCGGATAGAGAGGAAGCCACTTCCTAGTTTGCTATCGCATTCCAGAGTGGTTTGACAGATCTACTAGACGTCTCCTTTGCCGGTGTTGATCACGCGTTGATCCATGTTTTTGTGAAGAGATGGCATCCGAAGACCAGTTATTTTCACCTTCCATGGGTGAGATGACCATCACACTCCACGATGTAGCCATCATTATAGGCTTGAGGATTGAAGGGGATCCCTTTCTAACACTGTTTTTGCCACGTGGCCGCACATTTTGATTGAGCAAGGTGTTTCACATTAGTGAGGAAAAGGCACGAGGACACCAAACCGTGTTTTTTGCAGATGTCTTGAGGACGATATTCTCCACCGTACGTCGCGACCCAGCCACCCCAGCTGAGGATGTTGCTTCCGTTTTCCTCCTCTTCTTCTTAGGTTCATCTTTGTTCGTCGATAAGTTGACAAAAACGATTCGCCCCTGGTTGATTGATTTAGTACGAGATCACCAGCGTACAAGAGGGTATGCATGGAGTGTTGATGTCTTGGCGTACTTGTACTGGTGTACGTATTACTATCACTTTAGTTACCTATTTTGATATTTTTTTTATTAATATTAACCTTCAATTAACAAATTGTCATATAGGATGATGGGCGACGCTTCATGGCTGAAGGTGAAGACGATCGCGGGATGTACATCATTAATACATGTAACATTTGTTATACATTTACAAATGCACAAATATTTACCTAATAGTAGTGCTTATATCAAAATAAAATTTGTGCAGTTATGGATTTATGCACACTTCCCATCATTGGGATGTTGTGCAGCGAAGGACCCTACTAGACATGGAGCAACCATGTGGACTTCGAGACTATCTATCCCGAAGACCCCACCTCCGACGTTGGACAGTTTGAGATCACTCCGCTCCCAAATAGACCAGATGAGAGTGAGGACAACTGTCTTATGGAGACAGAATGATAGATTTTGAGGGCGAGTTCGCGGTTTTCACATGTAGAGGGACGATCTACATGGGAAACATTCTAGAGTCATACATGCTGGATCGGGTGCTCAAGTAGTTCAGATATGTACAAACCAACCCACTCGATAAGATCACCTTGTACCTCGAGATCTGTCCAGATACTAGCAACAAGGGGTACAATGTCAAGTTTTCATCTAATGATAGGTGGACTACCGGACATGAAGAAACAAGCCGAGTAGCGCTATAGGGTTGGATTCCGGCTCCTGGTCCATGGACTGTATTTGAGGATTACATGTCTTGGTACTGGGAGCGGTGTCATCTGTTCGTATTACCCGGCTCGGTTATACAGACTCCACCACCGGATCATCCTCCTCCAATTCATGTTTTAGATACCGAGGTACATGTCTACTAATTTTTGTCTATTATGCAAATTAAATATCTAAATAGTTACAAACAAATGTATTTTTCATTACAGCGTTTGGACCTCATTCAGGCCCGGATTTGTGATCGTATCGCCCACGGTGAGCTGACTGTAGAGGACCTACAAGCAATTTATGACGATTCGGTTGCTCACCAAGTTCATATAGTGTCATCTCAGGCTAGGGCATCGCAAACCAAACATGATTGAGCCGAGCACTATGTATTTTGGTTTGAGTTTGTGCATTGGTGTTACATTGCGTATTGGTTTCACTTTGTATATTGGTGATTTCACCTATGTTGGTTTCGGTCACTATCATCTATTTGGCTCTCAATATATATCGACGAACATACAAAACGTTCGAATTACAACGGTCATATTTTAAACTTATTACTGTTACATTACGTTCGAATTACAAAGGTCAAAATTATTACGGATCCGGGAGCCGTAACCGTGGAGGTTATGGGTTCCGGATCTGTGAACAATTTTTCACTGATCCGGAGCCCATAACAGTGGCAGTTACGGTTCCCGAATCTGTCGTGCGTTTATAAATTTCATTGCCGTGTACGTAATATCCCTCTTATTTTTAAATATATTTTTGTTCAAAATACAACCAATACACATATTCTAAACAACTTCATTTTAAGTTAATTTATAAAATTCAACTACATATCAAAAGAGAGTATTATTTTGTTATGTACAAGGCTAGTAGTTTTTATGTAGAAGAGTTGTTAGTTTTAAATTAGAGGCAGTATGTTATTGCGGTACAAATTTTCAATCTTCTCCTACTTTGGTGTCTCATTCTCCTTCTCGGTTAATTTTATTTTAAAATTATTAACTAATTATTTTTATTTAAAGTTTAATTATCTTTTAAAGTAAAAGTTAACCAATTAAGAGAATGAGAAAACAAACTAGATAGGGAAGAGACAAAATATTTGCATGCATATTACCGATAGGTAATGTCTCATTTATATAATTTCTAATTCAAAATCCCTTTTAGAATCACTCAACTTGAACTTGTGTTTGGTAGCAATTGTTTTGGAACGAGTTCTTCCATGAAATGAGTGATTTTAATATTTTTCTATTTTATGAATTTTTTATGGGTTCGAGTCATCCCAATTTGCGCTTCCATTATGATGTTTTATGCCATTGATTGATTACGGATAAATTGACATCAACTTATAATTTTCATCACAAAATTTTGGTTTATAATCTTAACCAAACACCATATTATGGGTTTCAAATTAGGTCATTCATCACTGTACTTCAATTCCTACTTCATTCCAATTCTTGTAGGAGTACCAAATAAGCCTAAAATGTAGAAGGATTGTTAGTATGAAGAAAATTAATACAACTATAAAGGAAATCGAACAAGAGTAGAAAACTCATAGCCAATCAATTGAAGACTTCAAAACGTCAAATGCAACAATGGAAACTTAGTTCATCATAAGGTTTGTGAGAGAAAAGATATAAGGGAAACGGTTATGCGTATGAACAAAGTCTCACATCAGAAATAAATATCAGTTCATAAATTAAAGAACAAAAATGAAAAGTCATAGCCGTAGTTTCAGAATTAAAAGTAAGGTACTTAAACGGAATCTCATGCCTTGTTAATGGGCATAACATAACCATCAGTCTTCCACCTGTACAAATATCAATCATATATCTCATGGAATTATTCACTCGTTGGTAGAAAGACTACATTAAAAAAACCTTAGATTGCCCATGAGTGAGACATTGACGCACAAGGACCTTAAACCTTTTTCAAGCTTCATAAATAGTTTCCCTTATAGTAATTTTCTTGTAGATTTGTGCTAAGTCTCAATGGAACCATTGGACTTGTTGTTGAGACAAGGTTCGGTGAGTTACTCACATGTGTGTCATGATGGTGTGGGTTGCGGAAGACAAGCCAAGTGAGAGGCACTTAAAGTAACTAGTGATTATGGGGTAGAAGTATGAAAGCTAATTAAACTAAACCAAGAGAAATGGCTATCACGTTTTTGTTTAAAATCGGTTTAGTTGAGCCTCATGAGTATCATTCGATATTGTCTTGACTCTGTCATGACAATGCCATGATTTGGCAAGAATATTATTGCCCTTGCCAACACCTATGCCATTCTACGGCAGAAATCAAGAGCTTGACACTTTGTGTTTTAGGACACATTTTATGAGCATTCTTTTAGGCATTACTCGTTATATTAGCTCAAGAATGTTGTTGCAAAGTTTGAGAGAAATCCAACCACAAATGTCCACGAACTTGCAAGAAGCTAGCTAGTGAGGTGCTTAGTGTGCTACTTGGTGAGCTAAACTAGTTTGAGATGAGCTCATGAGTACTTGTGGACTTTGGAGCTTCATCTAGCTATAATGAGTTAATTAAAGCTCATTAACGGAAAAATAATTGGGCCGAAAAAGCTAGCTTATTTTTAGGTTTCTTGATGGCCCAATTGAGTTAGGCTTGGGCAAAAAAATGGGTAAAGAAACCTTAACTTATCTCAACCGTCTATAACCACTGTTACGCTCAGGATGTGATACGCAATGGGTTTTAAAATTTATACTCGTTATATTTCTCCTAACTCCTAGCGCACCCGCAGTGTACGGGACGTTTGTAGTATGGATAGTATTCCGAGGTCGAACACAAAGACTAAGGTGAGATTGATTCGATTTATGATTAAGTTTAGTGAAGATCTAGGTTATAGAAAAGAGAAGGAAATAAAGAAATGAAAACCTCAATGTTTTTGGTTGGTTTTTAGGTGATCAATCAAGGATCACAAATGATGCAAAGTAAACAATCAACTAAGCTAACGAATCAACACAAACAAACAGGTTAAACACGAGATATGAATCAAGAGAGATAAGCGGATTCTAGGGGTTGGAAATTCCGGTTATGGCATAGGACTCAAGCTATCTAATCATTCCTTGGATTAACTATGATATGTTATGTTGGGAGTGAGTGTTTCTAGATTGGGATCAATCACCGGGTAGGTCTCATGGTCCACTAGTCCGTCCCTAAGGTCTCATCACCGGGTAAGTCTCTAAGAACCTAAGGGATGGAATTCTATACAAACCGGATTGTTACTTAGGGATCTAACCTATCCTTACCGGGTAAGTCTCGAAAGGGTTAGTCCTAAACAACTATCCTAGCACACTTAGTCCAATGGCGGCTTGTGAGGCTCACCACTACCTAGGGTTTGTCATCTTTGAAATCTAAGAGTAAGAATCACCGGGTAGGTCTCTTCTAACACTTAGTTGCTATCACTAGGTCACCCTAGGGTAGATTTAACTCAACAAACACTAGGATTTCAACATTATAACAATCTAAAGCTAGATTCATCGAACTAGGGAGAACCACGGGTTGTTCTACCTAGTCCACGGCCGTGGTCTGGCAAGAACAAACCGTGGAATCCAACAGAGGCTACGTTCAAGTAAGTGACTCATCCAAGGGCACATCTAGGTCCATCCTATCATAGTCCTAGCCATAACCATCCTTTCCTTACCCTAGAATCACATCTATTTAGCCTACAACATTCATTCTAACAATCGAAATTATCAAACATAAAATCATAGCTTCCATTTGCAAGATAATAAAGAAAAAGAGATGAATAAGTGAAGTAAGCAAAACCAAGCTGAAATTTAAGTTTGAAATGACTCACAACCCTTCCAAAAGAAGGTTTAGATGGTTCATACAACTCTAGAAATCGATTCCGAAATTCTTCACCACAAAAGCTATCAAAGTTTATCAATGGTGTGCTCTTCTCCTTCCTCTCCAATGGAGCTTTTCTTCTCCTTCAATGGTGTTTTCTTCCTTAGAGAATCTTCTTGTTGAGAGAGTATTTTGATTGGATGATAGTGGATAATGGAGAGCTGGTCCAAGATGCCTTCTCTCAGCAATGCAGGACCACTTTTATACTACAACCTTGCTAGAGTGAGCCATGAGATCGTGGCACAGCTGTCACAACCGACTGGCAAAATCCACGGGTGGTTCCACGGCCGTGGTCTGGCAGTGAACCGTGGTTTGGTGCTTCAGCGTTGTCTTGGTTCATTAAGCTTTGATTTAGTGCATGGCTTGTGTTGGCAAGGTTCCTTGAGTCCTCCTTAGCCCTTAGCTTGCATTCAAATGAGTCCGAGGATGTGTCATCTTGATGATCGATCCTCAAACGTATCGTTTAAGCTCCTAAATCTCCCAAAATACCTATAAATCAAGCAAAAGTCCGCGTAGACGTCTATCTCGACAAAATACATGATTTAAGTGCAAACGTCGTGAACTAGTGCTAGATCATGCATGAATGAGTGGGAAATCTATCTAAATGATTACCTACACCTAAGTCATAAATCGTGTTATCAAAAATACCCCATACTTAAGGTTTGCTCGTCCCCGAGCAAATTCCCAACTATAGACTAAGAGATGACATGATTTATGTATGCAGAAAAATGGCAAAATCTTTTTGGGTTTGTGCTTCTACTATTGGATCACCTTCATAGTCATGTTTCATGGCAACGGACATGCAATTATGTATCGAACGAATGAAGGCACGGAAAGACAATTATACTTAACTCGAAAACATGTATGAAATGTAAAAATGAAGAAGTCAAGATGATCAAGAGCATATCCAATCTAGATTACTAAGTCTTACAAACATGCAAATAGGTCATAAGGTCTTATGAAATAAAGGCCAAGAAATGTTGTGATTAGGTGGAGATTTTTCTAGGCTATGTGGTGCTAATCCGGGAATGGAACTAACTCCACAATTTTGTCCTCGATCAACTTCCTTCAAATGTATATTTTCTCTATCTTTTCTTTCTTTCCTTTTTCCTTCGCTTATTTTTGAGACAATGGCATTGGTGTACAAAAGCCGAAACCTTGGTGATTAGCCATCCTCGGGCTTTTTCTATTTTTCGAGGTGCATCCACACCGGGCACACATACCAAATCTCGTTAGGACTATCGGTTTATTTGACTTTGGCAAGGCACCAACACCCGATTATGTGAAGTGTGCCGAGTTACTTGTCATTTAAACCAATGTCCCCAAACCTATATTTTTGTCTACACTTTCACAACAAATTCAGCATTTTATTCATGACATTCTTTCATCAACATCTTCACCCCCACACTTGCTTTTCACACACATCAACACACTAACATGCTCCTATTCCCGGATGGGTCAAAAGAGGTCAAATTTATATCAATTGAGGTGCTCAAACATCATGATCAAGATGAGAAGAAGAGAAAGATGAATTGCCTCATTCATTCCTAGATGGTGTATAAGAACTAGCATGTAATTTCGACTTTCAATACTCAATCCATTCTAGGCAAACATCAAGATCACAAATCATTCATGGGATTCAAGAGAAGTACTTCAAGTCCACATATGCCCTTCATAAATTTAACACATAAGGTCATCCATAGCCAATCCACAAGACAAGATTCATCATTAGGGTCATATCCAAGCCTAGAAAGCACAAAAAAATTTTAAATTTTCTGATTTTTTTTGGATTTTTCGAAATGAGTATATACAATGCAAGACATGTGATAATATTAAACTACCCTAGATGCTTATCATGCAAAGGATCATGCAAACCCCACCCCATACTTAGAAACACATTGTCCCCAATGTGTAAATGAAGTAAAGAAGAGTGAAAGAAGGTTCTCACAATGTAAAAATGGTTTGCTATGGTATTTGGGATTTCTCAAGTGGAATTGATGTTGGGTGATCCTATCAACAATGGTAGAGAGCTCTAAGTGTTTATCAAAGTGTCGGGACCCGCGCTAGGCACCGCTAGCCGTCCAAGTTCCGCGTCCGCTCCACCCATAATTGATGAGGGGTTCATCATCATCATTCACTTGCTATGCAAGGTTTCCAATGCTACCAAAATTCTAGCACACACACACACAAAGCACACAAAACACACACAAAAACAGAAAAATTAAAAACAAAAACAAAACGAAAAAGGGAAAACTTTACCAATGGGTTGCCTCCCATCAAGCGCTTCTTTAAGGTCATTAGCTTGACCAAACTCGGGGGCGTCTCATTCTAGGTGAAGTGGGGCAATCATATCTACCGGAGCTCCCGGGACATACTTCTTCAACCGGTGCCCATTCACCTTGAAATCTCCACAATGCTCCCCTCCTATCTCAATAGCTCCATGGGGGAAGATCTTCTTCACCACATATGGCCCGGTCCATCTTGATTTTAGCTTTCTGGGGAAGAGCCGCAGCCTTGAGTTGAAAAGAAGGACAAGGTCTCCTTCACTCAACTCCTTCGGGATGAGGCGCTTGTCATGCCACCGTTAGGTCCTCTCCTTGTAGATCCGGGCATTTTCATAGGCATCCAACCGGATCTCCTCAAGAGCGTTCATATCAAGCAACCTCTTCTCTCCCACCTCCTTGAGGTCAAAATTTAGCCACTTGATGGCCCAATAAGCTCTATGCTCCATCTCTACCGGAAGGTGGCAAGACTTGCCATAGACTAACTTGTAGGGAGTGGTGCCAATTGGCGTCTTGAAAGCGGTTCTATATGCCCACAAGGCATCATCGAGCTTCATAGCCCAATCCTTTCTTGTCCTAGAGACCGTCTTCTCAAGTATCCCTTTTATCTCCCAGTTGGAGATCTCCACTTGGCCACTAGTTTGGGGGTGGTAAGGTGTTGCCACCTTATGAGTCACCCCATACTTAGCCAAAAGTGCCCCGAAGTTCCTATTAGTGAAGTGCTTCCCTCCATCACTTATGATCACCCTTGGTGTTCCAAACCTAGGGAAGATCACTCGGTTGAAAAACCGCACCACCACCTTGGCATCATTTGTAGGAGAGGCGATTGCCTCCACCCATCTTGAAACATAATCAACCGCCAATAGGATGTAGAGGTTGCCACATGAAGAAGGGAATGGTCTCATGAAGTCCACACCCCACACATCAAATATTTCCACTTCTTGTATGTTGTTCAAGGGCATCTCATTCCTCCTTGAGATGTTGCCCGTCCTTTGGAAAACATCACAAGCTACCACAAAGCTTTGCACATCCTTGAACAAACTTGGCTAAAAGAAACCCGATTGCAACACCTTCGCACATGTCTTGTGTGAGCTAGCATTCCCTCCACATGGCAAGGAATGACAATGGCGTATCACACTCTCCACCTCATCCTCCGGTATGCATCTTCTAAACATTCCATCCGGCCCTCTCTTGAACAAAAGTGGTTCACTCCAATAGTAGTGCCTCACATCTTTAAAGAACTTTTTTCTTTGGGCGTATGTCAATCCGGGAGGCACTTCCTCACACACAAGATAGTTCACAATGTCGGCATACCATGGCTCACTTCCTCTAGACACTTGGAACAAGCATTCCTCCATCATTTGCAATTGCTCATCCCGGAATGAGTCATCAATCGGGATGTCATCTCTTTCAAGCTCCAATGGTGGGAGTCTACTAAGGTGATCCGCCACGGAGTTCTCAGATCCCTTCTTATCTCGGATTTCCAAATCAAACTCTTGAAGAAGAAGGATCCACCGAATCAACCTAGGCTTGGCATCCTTCTTTGTAAGGAGATAACGGATCGCAGCATGATCCGTATAAACAATGACCTTCGCTCCAACAAGATATGAGCGGAACTTCTCAAATGCATACACCACCGCTAGCAACTCCTTCTCGATGGTAGCATAATTGAGTTGGGAATCATCTAGCGTCTTGCTAGCATAATAAATGGCATGTGTGCGCCCATCTTTCCTTTGCCCCAAGACAGCCCCAACGGCTACATCACTTGCATCGCACATGATCTCAAACGGTAAACTCCAATCCGGAGGTTGCATGATAGGTGCGGAGATCAAAGTGTTCTTCAACCTACAAAAAGCCTCAAGGCAATCCTTGGAGAAAATAAACTCAACATCTTTCATTAGTAGGTTAGTAAGAGGCTTAGAAATTTTAGAGAAGTCTTTAATAAACCTTCGGTAAAAACCGGCATATCCCAAGAAACTCCTTACCCCTTTCACCGAGGTAGGTGGTGGCAACTTCTCTATCGTTTCAATCTTGGCCCTATCAACCTCAATGCCACGGTTGGACACCAAGTGTCCCAACACAATACCTTCACTTACCATGAAGTGGCACTTTTCCCAATTCAAGACAAGATTTGTTTCCTCACATCTTTTCAATACTAATGACAAATTAGCCAAGCAATTATCAAAGGAAGAACCATAAACAGAAAAATCATCCATAAACACTTCCATGATATTCTCAATATATTCCGAAAAGATAGCCATCATACACCTTTGAAAGGTGGCGGGTGCATTACACAACCCAAATGGCATTCTCCTATATGCAAAAGTACCCCATGGACATGTAAATGTGGTTTTCTCTTGGTCATCGGGGTGGATAGGGATTTGGAAGAATCCACTATAACCATCTAGGTAGCAAAAATGAGAATGTTGAGCTAACCTCTCTAGCATTTGGTCAATGAAAGGAAGAGGGAAGTGATCTTTCCTAGAGGCCATGTTAAGCTTCCTATAGTCAATACACATCCTCCACCCCGTAACCGTCCTAGTTGGGATTAGTTCATTGTTTTCATTAGTCACTACGGTCATCCCACCCTTCTTAGGAACTACATGAACGGGACTAACCCACTTACTATCCGAGATAGGGTAGATAATCCCCGCATCTAGCAACTTAATGATCTCTTTCTTAACCACCTCTTTCATTATAGGATTCAATCTTCTTTGATGTTCAATAGAGGGTTTATGGTTATCTTCCATCAATATCTTATGCATGCACAAAGAAGGTTTTATGCCAACCAAATCATCAATAGTATAGCCAATGGCTTTCCTATGCAATCTTAGCTCATGCAACAACTTAGCAAGTTCATTATCATTCAAGCACGCATTCACAATCACCGGATATGTAGAATTATCACCAAGGAAAGCATACTTTAAATGAGAGGGGAGGGGTTTGAGTTCAAGTTTAGGAGGACCTTTGTCGAGTGGAGACGATCCAAATAACGTTGGATGAGATGAATCCAAAGCAAATGAAGACCCTTCAAGGCTCCTTGAAACTTGATCATCAATGAGGTCTGATTATGGGGAAACCACGGCCAACTCCACGGTTGGCTCCACATCCACGGCCGTGGAAGTTGCCAACCTTGCTCGTTGGAGCTTTCTAGAGAGTTCTACGGCCGTGGAACACATTCCACGCCCGTGGAACCCACAGTTGTTCATCATGCCTTCGTGGTCTTCATTTTCAACTCTTGTCTCCTTTTCTAGTGCTTCCAAGGCCTTGATCTCTTCATTGCAAGCCTCCTCAACACCTTCCTCCATCAAACTTAAGGTAAGAACCTTCTCCAAGGGGTCCTTGATCAAGATCGAGCTCACAACTTCTCTAGACTCCTCTTCCCTAGTTGCACCGGAATGTCCTCCAAGATCCCAATCGGGTGAGTGATTGAGCGGTCCGCCATGTAGAGGGTCATCTTGACCGGTTTTGGCTCTCCTAGCCCAACCTTGTTGCAAAGTGCAAGCGGTATGATGCTTACACTTGCCCCAAGATCACAAAAGGCTTCATACTTCACTTTTTCCACTCCAATTGGGACACAAAAGGAACCCAGATCTCTTAGTTTAGGAGGCATTTCCTCCTTCATCGTTTGAATCAACTCCGAGGACCTCTTTGTCATTCTTATCTCCCCATACTCCTCCAACTTCCTTTTGTTGGAGAGTATCTCCTTCAAGAACTTGCCATATGCCGGCATACTTAAGATAGCATCCATGAACGGAATATTAATATGCAATTTAGACATAAGTTCTAGGAATTTACCAAAGTGATTGTCTAAACGAGCCCTTGCTCGTGATTGTGGGAACGGTAGCGGTGGTTTGTATGGAGGCGGTGCTACATAGGTTGGCTCAACATCCTTGATCTTCCCTCTATCTTCTTGCAATATCTCTTCCTCTACCACTACTTGCTTTCCCTTAGCATTTTCCTTGGGCAAAGGATCCTTCATACTCAACCCACTCCTCGTTGTAATGGCCAACACTTGGCCTCTTGGGTTGTCTTCGGTCCTTCCGGGAAGCTTTCCCGGATCTTTATGTGCTTCACCCGCCTTTTGGAACACTTGTGCTTCCAACACCTTTTGAGCCTTAGAGATGGAAGTCACCGTGCTCTCAAGACCACTCAACCTTCCAAGCAATTGTTCAAACATCATTTCGGTCCTATCCTTTGGAGGTTGAGTAAATCCGGGTGAGGTTCTTGTGAAGCTTTTGGTGGTGGAGTTGTGCTTGTGGAAGCGGGAGGGTTCAAGGCTCCATCCGGGTTAGAGTAGGAAAACCCGGGGTGGTTATGGTTGGGCCGGTAATTGTTGAATTGCCGGTTCTTGTTGAAGTTCCTTGGGCCTTGGTAGTTGTTATAGTTGCCCCTTCCCATGTAATTCATATCTTCCTCCTTGGAAGACAAGTTTGCTTGCACTTGCACTTGAGGAGTTGCTTGGTTCTTCAAAGTTGTAGCACACAACTCTCTCAAAGACTTCAATTCATTATTGATGGCATCAAGCTTGAAGTTGCTCATGGTGACTTCACTCACCTCATATGCTCCCGCCTTTCTCCCTTCACTCTTCCTATGGGAGTATTTCTCAATCACTAGAGCTTGTTTCTCCACAAACTCCCAAGCATCATCCACATTCTTCTCCATGAAAGTCCCACCGGAAAGAGATTGGAGCTTGAATTGGCTATCTTCATCAAGTCCTTTGAAGTAGATCTCCAATAGCTCAAATTTTGGTATGCCATGGTGTGGACAATCTAGGAGAAGATCTTTGAATCTTTCCCAAGACTTGAACAAGCTCTCTCTATCCTTCATCACGAAGACATTTATCTTCCCTCTTAACTCGGTAGTCTTGGAAGATGGGAAGAACTTGGTCAAAAACTCGGTTGTCATCTCCTCCCAAGTACTAACTCGCCCTTGTGGAATAGATTGATACCAAGCCAAGGCTTTATCCTTAAGAGAGAAGGAAAAAGCCCTAAGCTTATGGTTGTTGCTCTCCAATTTAGGCGGTCTAAGAGTCTCCATCAAAATCTCATAGTTCATCAAGTGTTGATGAGGAGACTCTTCTTCCATCCCTCCAAATTGATTATGCCGGATCATTTGTAGAACTTGAGGGCAGAGCTTGTAATTGTGGGTTGCGGGATCTCCTAAGTTCACACCCGGACGGTGTGCTCTTTGTGCCGGATCCATACGTCTCCCTAATGTTTGTGGCTCTTCAATTGCAATGGGCACAACCCTAACATTGGCCGCCGGCTGCGGTTGTGGTGGAGGAGGTGGAGGTTGTTGACGATTAAGCTCTCCTTGCACAAGGGCTTGCCTAATCTCATCAATCTCCCTCCTAGTTGCTTCTTGCCTCTCATTGGAAAGTCTCCTTTCTTCCTCCAAGAGCTCATCTCTTAGCCTTATTTGCTCTAAAGCCTCATCCAACTCAGCTTGGAGATCTCTTCCGGCCATCTCTTTTCCCTTTTTAATGCTCTTGGATCTAGATCTAAGGGTTTTCTCCGGTTCGGGATCGAATGGAGCTAAATCCTTACCACGAGATCTTCGCATACACCTAAAGAGTAAGAGATGTCCTGAAAAGCAAAGACACAAACCAAAAAAAAGATCAAAAGCAACAAGAAAGATCTACACTATAAACAATCACAAAATAGACTCAATCTAGACCTAATCCCCGGCAACGGCGCCAAAAACTTGTTACGCTCAGGATGTGATACGCAATGGGTTTTAAAATTTATACTCGTTATATTTCTCCTAACTCCTAGCGCACCCGCAGTGTACGGGACGTTTGTAGTATGGATAGTATTCCGAGGTCGAACACAAAGACTAAGGTGAGATTGATTCGATTTATGATTAAGTTTAGTGAAGATCTAGGTTATAGAAAAGAGAAGGAAATAAAGAAATGAAAACCTCAATGTTTTTGGTTGGTTTTTAGGTGATCAATCAAGGATCATAAATGATGCAAAGTAAACAATCAACTAAGCTAACGAATCAACACAAACAAACAGGCTAAACACGAGATATGAATCAAGAGAGATAAGCGGATTCTAGGGGTTGGAAATTCCGGTTATGGCATAGGACTCAAGCTATCTAATCATTCCTTGGATTAACTATGATATGTTATGTTGGGAGTGAGTGTTTCTAGATTGGGATCAATCACCGGGTAGGTCTCATGGTCCACTAGTCCGTCCCTAAGGTCTCATCACCGGGTAAGTCCCTAAGAACCTAAGGGATGGAATTCTATACAAACTGGATTGTTACTTAGGTATCTAACCTATCCTTACCGGGTAAGTCTCGAAAGGGTTAGTCCTAAACAACTATCCTAGCACACTTAGTCCAATGGCGGCTTGTGAGGCTCACCACTACCTAGGGTTTGTCATCTTTGAAATCTAAGAGTAAGAATCACCGGGTAGGTCTCTTCTAACACTTAGTTGCTATCACTAGGTCACCCTAGGGTAGATTTAACTCAACAAACACTAGGATTTCAACATTATAACAATCTAAAGCTAGATTCATCGAACCAGAAAGAACCACGGGTTGTTCTACCTAGTCCACGGCCGTGGTCTGGCAAGAACAAACCGTGGACTCCAACAGAGGCTACGTTCAAGTAAGTGACTCATCCAAGGGCACATCTAGGTCCATCCTATCATAGTCCTAGCCATAACCATCCTTTCCTTACCCTAGAATCACATCTATTTAGCCTACAACATTCATTCTAACAATCGAAATTATCAAACATAAAATCATAGCTTCCATTTGCAAGATAATAAAGAAAAAGAGATGAATAAGTGAAGTAAGCAAAACCAAGCTGAAATATAAGTTTGAAATGACTCACAACCCTTCCAAAAGAAGGTTTAGATGGTTCATACAACTCTAGAAATCGATTCCGAAATTCTTCACCACAAAAGCTATCAAAGTCTATCAATGGTGTGCTCTTCTCCTTCCTCTCCAATGGAGCTCTTCTTCTCCTTCAATGGTGTTTTCCTCCTTAGATAATCTTCTTGTTGAGAGAGTATTTTGATTGGATGATAGTGGATAATGGAGAGCTGCTCCAAGATGTCTTCTCTCAGCAATGCAGGACCACTTTTATACTACAACCTTGCTAGAGTGAGCCATGAGATCGTGGCACAGCTATCACAACCGACTAGCAAAATCCACGGGTGGTTCCACGGCCGTGGTCTGGCAGTGAACCATGGTTTGGTGCTTCAGCGTTGTCTTGGTTCATTAGGCTTTGATTTAGTGCATGGCTTGTGTTGGCAAGGTTCCTTGAGTCCTCCTTAGCCCTTAGCTTACATTCAAATGAGTCCGAGGATGTGTCATCTTGATGATCGATCCTCAAACGTATCGTTTAAGCTCCTAAATCTCCCAAAATACCTATAAAGCAAGCAAAAGTCCGCGTAGACGTCTATCTCGACAAAATACATGATTTAAGTGCAAACGTCGTGAACTAGTGCTAGATCATGCATGAATGAGTGGGAAATCTATCTAAATGATTACCTACACCTAAGTCATAAATCGTGTTATCAACCACTTCTAACCTCTCTCAAACGCTTTGGTGGTGGTTATTCTCCCAAAAATCGTGCCCACTTTTCCTATAAAAGGGAGAACCATTTGCACGACAAAATTAAGCCTTTAGTTCCCAAGTTTTGAGAAGGGAAAGGAATTCTACCTTTGGCTTATTTGTGCAACTTGGAAGACCAAAATACTTCATTGGTATTGAAGAAAGATAGACATCCATTCTACAATGATCAAGTATCGATAAGATCTGGAAGAACTCTTTTTACAAACGTAAGACAATGTATGTTTCTATATTTTAGACTTTGTGACGTGTTGGTCTTATCCACTAAGATATTTGGATCCTGGAAGGAAAATTCAATAATTGAGTGATTTCAACATTATCCAAGCCAAGTACATACAACATACTAATGACCGGTTTTTACATGTAATTGAATATAATTTTATAAGGATGTTCGTCTACTCCTATTGGAGACTACAACTCCTTGACTTTAATTATGGAATTGACTTAAATAAAATATATAATTAATTGGTTTGCTAATTTAAGGTTGTTTGTCTACTCACTTGGGAGATTACAACACTAAGTTGTTATTCTACTCCTTATCAGAGATTGCAACAACTTGTAAGTCGCGTGTCTACTCACTTGTGAGATTAGGGCGCCTTTACCTAATTAAGTTGTTTATTTACTCTTATTGGAGATTACAACAACTTTTAAGGTTAGTCTACTCCTTGGAGTATATAACAACTTTGACATAAAACCGGACATTGAAACCAACAATCTTAAAACTAGTAATTTTGGTTCTCAACTCAAAAAAATTTTCAGGTGGAACAAATTTATTCTTAATGCCCCATGAAGTTGATTCCAAGTTGTGATAGGGGAAAGAGAACGATACCATTCATATATTTTTCGTACTAAAACATTTAAAAGTGATTAACCTTATAGTGTATGTAGTAACATTGTGCATTTTGATGGTGCTCATAAGATCGAGAAAGTACTTAACATGTCGTCTTTCAGATGATGTCCAAGAGAAAACATGAGATGAAAGTAGGTTTATAAGACTGACCTTGATCTGGAAGTTTGTGTTTACCTCATGAATTACTACCCCCCACTTTTAGGCCTGAATTGAGTAGACATAGCATATGCTCCAAGAGTGAAGGGGTTTCTCTCTTATTTTGAGCTCGGATGATTGAAAAGGTATTAAGAGCTTGTTGTTCCCTTGCCTTTGTGTTCCTGATCACTTGTGGAAGATTGTTCAATTATTGTTGCATATTGAAAAGGTGGATGCAATCATGATAATCTTGTAATAAATTTAAAAGAAATTAAAAAGAAAAAGGTTTCAAAATTAATAAGTAAAACAAAACAAAGCCTTTTCCGGCAATGACACCAATTTGATGAGGGTTGAAATGCTAATCTCACATCTTGTAAATAAATACAAGACTCATTGTAGTATAGATAGTCAAGATCAAATACAAGGAAGACAATTTTTGGATTTGACAAATTAATTAAGAAACAAATAAAACTAAATATATACAAAAACCAAAACGAAACAAACGTAGACATATAACAAACACTGCCCGATCGACCAAGGTACTATTGATTGGCCAAAGACAGAAACTTTTAATCAAAATAATTAAATACGAAAGCAGAAGTGAAACCGAAGAGAGAGAAAGCAAATTCAAAGACAACCGGGTCGGCCTCCAGGCCTTCTATCGATCAAACTTCACCAATAATGTCACGTAAAACAATAAGAGTAACAGAGAGAGAAAAAATTGTATTTTTCGTAACTAGATTTGGAGAATTCAAGAGAGGGAGAATGATAATAAGATAATCAGTTGATAACATATTTTTATGCTATCTTTATAGATGTAGTTTTGGGTGTTTTTTTTCTCAGTTTTGCAATGGAAAAGGAATTCACATCTTTGCTTATGCTTTAAAGTATCATATAATGTCTACTCCCTTTGTGTTTTGTGTTTTTAGGTCTACATTAGAGCACAAAAGACAAATCTATGCCGATTCCAAGAGTACTCTCCACATCCTCATCATTATCAAAGAGCCAAAGGAAGAAGAAATCAAGGTACAAGACAAGCAAAAATCCCTAAAAGACGACCCTCGAGTTTACAAAAACTCGAAGTAAGAAGAGTTGGAAACCCGAGCTGGAAATAACTCAAGTTGCAAAAGTCCACTTAGGTCGAGTTCACTCAGAAAACTCGAGCAAAGAAGCACAAAAACTCGACCTCAGTTGAATAGAAAACTCGAGCAAAGAACACCTTTTGGGAGGAGATTACATTTACTATGGGTGAAAGAGGCAGCTCGACCTAAGAAGCACAAAAACTCGACCAAGGAAGCACCAAAACTCGTACTAAGTGTAATTCTCCAACGGCGGTAGAAAAACTCAAAGTAGAAGCTCTTCAGCCCAACCTAAGCCTACACTAAACTCGACCCAATCTACCCGGTGTGGACCACTTTTGTAATTAACTCACACTTGATGATAACTTTGGATTGGTATGTCCGTTTTAGTCCATTCTTCTTCCTACATTCTTTATTTTCAATCTCGTTTGTCATCGTGATATTTATTTATGTTATTTGTGTTATTAAATATTCGGTCATGACTGAGTAGTCACCTTACTAGAATTTGGGGTGAAAACTCCAAATTATGCTATGATTGTCTTGATCCATGTTATATTTATAAAAAAAATTGAGAGTCAAATGTATGTTTAGTAGCATACATGAGGTTTCAAATCTATTTAAATTTTCATTCATGTTTGATCTTATTTTGAATGTCGGATGCTAGATGATTCATAATTTAGATTGTTCTCTTAGCACATTGTATATTTTCAAGCATGAATTAGTGTTTACATGGATTAATCATCTTATATGAGACCTACAAGTAATTCTAAGACGGTTTTACAATGTTCGATATCTATGATGATTGAATGGTGCTAGCTAGGGCCGTGAGGATGGCTAAACACATTTGTCATGTGAATGTCCAAGCTATGACTATGTCAAATTGTGTAACCAAATAACAACACCATGTGATGCTTGTATAGTTCAATATAGCCATAAGTTGTAGAGAAGATTATCAACTAATGAGTAAATAGCAAACATCATGTGATGCTCATTAGTTGAAACAAGTCAAATGCCTTGACAAAGCATACCTATATCATGCTACAATAGTACTTGTGACTTAAACTCTCCTATTTTATCAAGCACAACATGATCAAGTATGTAACTAGCTATGGTTTGGAGGAATATCCCTAATTCCTAGTATTTTCTCCCATTGATATGTGATAGTTGATACTTGTTACTTCTTACCCCAAACCTCAAGCGTCTTGATCACTTGATCAACCCTTTTTCCATTTTATTTTACACATTCTTGCTTTCCTAGTTGAATTTGAGGCAAAGTCGGAATATACATAGTCTCTTGGGATTTCGACCTTGGTGTTACATCATATACTTACATTAACACGGTTGTATACTTGTGGTAATATGCGACTAGTGTGGTAATAAACCCATACGGCATCATCAATCAAAAAAGAAATTTAAGAATCCATATCACCTTAACATGCATATAAATAGATCTCAATTGACAATTCCACAAGATAATGTAAGTCAATTTATGCGGGAAATAACTTCGTTCGATTGTTAGGTGGTTAAGAATTTGCTTGATATACATCAATGAAATGTCACCCGTTGATTATCTCATACCCAAGACGGCGCTTATTCTTCACATCGAAAGCACTATGGAGGCATGAGTGACTCGGTTCTAGCATTTTACCATAAACACCTTGAAAACATATAGAAAAGGAAGATTATAAACTCGCCTCTAGCATTTTGTACGTAAGGAACGATCCAAATACTACCATAAATCTTATTGAAAAACATCCAACATTTTAAAATCAATTCATTATCATAAATCAATGTAGTCGGGCTCTCTAGACCACAGAGATGAGAATCCGCCAAACACACCTTAATAACAATCACAAGCTTTACTAAGGGTCGGAAAAGAAGTCAATCGATCGGTCTCGAGGGGGTTGGCCGATTGGCAACAATACAAACTTGCTTGTGGGAACTCAAAATTGACATAAGAAAAGATGATTAAAACCTAGGGCGAAACGCAAAATTTATATGACGGGAATCTAACATATCCCCCTAAGATCTATATAAATTTATCTTCTAACAAGATAGAATATTTATCCTAATGGAAAAATAAAAAATAAAAAATGCCCAATTGGATGGGCTAAAAGACAACTCAAGTAAAAGTGAGATTGGCCTCAATGGGCCAAACCGATCGGCCTAATACAGAATGTTGTCTTGACGCTTTGCTCATCACTAGTGGTCATGTATGGGTCACGAGTAGGGAAAAATAACAATGTTAGATGGTTGCCTGTAGTTATTCATATATCAACGTTCATGAGTCATATAGATGCAAAAATATCGTAATTCATTATAGTGGGGATTTTTTCCCCCTTAGATTGCTTCCATTACACATTTGCTTATAGTTATTATTGATTTTGCCTCCACCGTTGTTGCCTTATTGCTTTCTTTTTACTTAAAATAAATAACTATTAGTATCATTCAAATCAAACACGGTCCTTGAGAAGTCGATACCCGAATATGCTACATCCGATCCTGTGATACTTGGAGGGGAGATTGTTGTTACCATTTGGTAGAACTTCCACGATCATAACAAGACTCAAGTATCTCCCCTAGCAGTATTGTTTGGTCAATCAAGGAAATTATCTCATCTTTAGCGCGCAGGACTGCCTTCACCAAAGGCGAATCCCGATGAGTAACAATCCACTCTTCCAACTCAGTAGTTTAAAGGTATATGTGGTGAATCCATCTGAATCAAAGACTATTTAATGGCATGAATGAGCCAATAGAACTTGCATATAAATGCCACATGCCACGACCTGAGATCTAGTAGTCCCGAACTCCCTTTGTCTTCGGCAAACAAAATATGCACCATGCAACCCAAGGCCAACTCACAAGAACTCCTTGTAAAGGCTAATCAATCTATCAAGTATCAACACAGGGACAAGAAGCAGAGATAACCAAAAGCTCTCAGTACCTTGTAATAATGCCTTGATCAACTCCAGACGGCCTGCAAATAACAAGTGTCGCATGTTACATGAGAATAGGTGCCTCCCAATCCTATCAATAAGAGGAGAGTAATCCTCAACTCAAAGAACAATAGATAAAATGGGTACCCTAGGTATCGAAATGGAAACTCTCTCACCGTAAAACCCAAGAACTAGATAAGCTCAAATGCCTCCTCCTCTGGCACAAAAGCTAAGAAAATAGAGGGTTTAGGAAGGCTAATAGTCAGTCCCGAAATCCTCTCAAACATGCAAAGTCACTCCAGCAATATACCAATAGAGCTTTATCACCACGGTAGAAAAGTATCACATCATCAACGAACATCAGATGTGAGATCCGAAACTCCTCATAGTGCTTATGAAATTGGAATCATGGCCTAGAGGTCTCCACCCGGATCATCATCGAAAGGAACTTCATGCAGATCACACACAAGAATGGTGATAGAGGGTACACCTACCTCCGCCACAAAGACCCTGAAAGAACCCATGTGAAGTCTTGTAAATCCGGATCGAGTAGGTAGTCGTAGTGACGCACTCCATCATCCAGTCAATGAACCTAATCGGGAACTATAACTCTAACATGGCAAATTATAGGAACTTTCAGAAATCGTGTCATAGGCCTTGGCAAGATCGATCTTCATGAAACATCTTCTCTTCTCTTGTCACATATAATACCTCCTCAAAAGCTCCTAGACGAGAAACACATTATCCGACATCAACCTCCTTGGAACGAAAGCATATTGGGTAGGGTCAATGAGATACCCAAGACACGGATCATATTTGTTCGTCATTAACTTTGACCTCATAGACCAGATTACAACATGAGATTAGCCTAAATTGCTCCACAAGGGAAGACGCCTCTACTTTAGCAACAAGTGAAACCATAATATGGTTCACCTTCCTTAGTAGCTTCCCATTGATGAAGAACTCACGAATCGCGGCGCATACTTCACTCTTTGTCGTTTTCCAAGTGGCCTTGAAAAAAATTAGAGGAGAATTCACCCGACCTTGGGACCTTCATGTCACTAGTAGTCTATAATGTCTCCTTAATCTCTACATTGGACACCGATCCAACTAGCCTCTAATGGTCTCCATCTATAACTCTTGGTCTCACCGGAAACCGATCCCTTGGCATGTCATCCACCTCCTGTTCCGTCCCAAAAACCCCCTAAAAGAAAGATACAAACTCCCCGCTCACTCCCTCCAAAGAGGTTGTGATCAGGTCATCGTTGAGATTGAGCAAATAAATAAATTCCCTCCTTCCATTAGCCTTCATAAGACTATGGAAAAAAGAGGTACATCTATCACTCTTCAGAACGTACCTGATCTTGGCCTGTTGTGCATAGAAGCTCCTTTCCGTTGTACTAAGTCTCCTAGCTTTAGCTCTAAGCTCAACCAAGCTAGTCTTGAGGGACTTAGACTCGAAATCTAGTCTAAAGCTCTCCAAGCAAGTAGAATACTCCTCATTCGCCGCCTTGTCTTTTCCTAGATATGTGCAAATTACTACGTGTTCAAACCTCTCAAAGGACCTCTCACGCCACAAAGGAGGGAACATAAGTAGTACTAATAGGTTCCCCGAAGCTTGTAACTCCAGTTCTCCTTCACAATCACTTGGAACTGATCATGAGAAGCCCACGTGTTAAAGAACTTAAAACTGGGCTTTTTAGACCCCGGGAGAAGTAAGATATGAGCGACCGCAAGCTTGTGATCCGAACACTACCACCTATTCGGAAAACCCGCATGACAATACACCCCCCTACTCGTGCCAGTCATGGTTAACCATGACTCTATCGTAAATACCGAATCTAGGATGTTGTTTGATGAGCAGGTTAAATATATTGATCCTAGTCATTTACGTGTGTGATATGATGATTTCATGGATGATAATAATGATCATGAAGATACCAAAGAACTCTAAATACTTTTCTTATTCCAATTATTATGGATGAGCTTATGTGTGATTCGAAACTAGTGGGTTTTATGCTAAAGTACCTACTGTATAGAGTATAACAAGCAATACAGGATCGAACCCAAGGGAATTAAATCATCAAATTTTATGCTTTTGAAGTCACCAACTAGAAACTAGTGGGTTTAATATCAATTTCGTAAAAAATAACGAGTAAACAAGTAAAGAAATTCGCAAGTGATTCGAAAAAGAGCCACACCATAAAACCTTCTTCTTCATTTGATCCTCCTTAATCCCTTTGGAAAAGGCTTCATTATTAAGAAAGTGATCGGATTTTCTATAATTTAGTGACACAGAGGTGATTGTTATGCAAAGTAGGAAATAAAATGATTAACTGATAGAATTTAAAAATAAAATAAAAGGGTTCTTCTAAAATAGTGTACATTATGACATATGTATATGATATAACAAATTATGATTATAAAAAGATATAAACTATAATATATATTTGACATCATTGTTTGAAAACATAGAGTCGTAAGAGTATTGAAAAAGTATGACTATATATAAGATGATTAATTAGTAAATAAATAAACTGAAAGTTATTATTATAAAAGCAAGATTCCCAATGTGTCCACGACCACCTCCTTAAAACAGGGCTAAATGTGAATTTGTGACTGTGATTAGCTTTATTTCCTTTATTATTGACTTTATAATGTACTACTGCTAATATATTACACAAAATAATAATAATACTATAATCTTCGTTTTAAAATGAAAAATCATACGTACATTATAATAATTATAAAACTGTAGTAATAATAATAATATAGTACTAATTTGTAGTGTAATTGTACCCACGTCTTACTCTTTATCAATAAAAGTTTATTTTAACTTTGTACATGTTGCCCATAAAATTATGAACACTATTTTACTCTCATTTAAAGCATGAAAATCATAAAACTAAAATATAGTCTTATTAATTAATTTATGATATATGAATTAAAAGAAAAAAAAGAAAAGAAAATCATACACTTGACTAAGTGTTATTCAAAAGTGTACATAAATTGTAGGTATTTAAGTAGTAGGAATATAATAAAAGTTGTTGTTGCATATTGTGGATTAGGTGATTTAGTGGGAGGCACGTGGAATGTCCTCAAAATGAGGGAAGATATGCTAAAAAAGGCACCATATTACCAACTCCAACCCACTTTTTTTAATTCATGCAACGTAACTATCCTTTAAATAGCCTATTGGTATATGCATATACAATAATCGCAACTCTTCAAATATAAGTTAAATTCTTAATTTAGATTATTTTTTAAAAAAATTTATTTAATTTTCTAGCTTTATAAGATAAAATAAAAGAATATTGATCAATAGTATCATAAGTTGTAAGGATAATTCTTTCTTTATGGTTATTTGACTCGTTCATATTGATTTTTTTGATATATAGCTTATAAGGCTACATAGGGTGAACCATATCCTTGTGCTAATGTTACTTGCCCATTTATTCTCCTAACTCATTCCATGTGATTCTTAGCTATATTATTGTCCTAACAAGCTAAGATTAATTTTACTCATGGTCGACATTAATAGTTTATGGACGCTTTGCTTATATGTCTAGACAACTCAGTGAGTCTTGTCGACAAACTTAACTTGCTTTTATATTACTAGAGAGATTTATATGCTTATGGGATTTGATGTTTTTTTTTTAAGAAGATGCAAATGAGAAGTGGCCTCCTCTATTTGTAGTCATATATGACCACCTATTCTTGAAAAGGTTCCGACCTTCCAGATCTCGTTCTTTTGGCCAATTCGGAGACGGCCTTCCTCTCTACGACTAAACATAGGTTTCTCTATTCTTCTGAACTATTTTGTAGGGTTCTAGCCAAACATACGAAATTACACACAATAGTCTAAAATTCCGACGTTCTCTAGAATAGTCAACACTCTTCCAAAAGTTTTCACATAAATGTAGCGACTTTCACTTCCTCCCAGAATGTTCTGTGGCTTCCACCTCCTGCCGAGAGCAAAACTTAACGAGAATGATAGTCTACATTCTTCCAAAAGTTTCACATAAATATAGTGACTTTCACTTTCTTTCAGAATGTTCCGCGGCTTCTGCCTCCTGCTGAGAGCAAAACTTAACAAGAATAATATTTCACACTATCAATCTCTCTCGTTAATCGATTATTCGAATACCATAATCTTGTACTTCAATTTTATTAGTAAAATTTGTTTTTATTGGAATTCACAAATTGGATCAGATTCGTAACTTGATTTTTAAAAAAATTAACTGCATGATGCTAATATTAAATAAAATTGAAGTACAGCTAGGCTTATGGTATTAGAATAAAGTTGGAGTTAGAAAATTACACCAAAATGCCCTCGGATCTAGCATTACTATTTTTTTTTTAACTTCGATGGATGCTCCACTATTTACCGGATAAAAAGAAATTACATATAAATAAGTATTAATATTATTTTCACAATTAACTAAGATACTTAAACAATGTATAATTATATTTAAAGCTAACAAACACGTTCCCGTTTTATGCTTCTGCAAATCAATAATTATTGATATAATCAAGGATATCAAAAGAAAGATTTCACAAATCAAGATAAGACATCTTCTAGTCTTTGTGATTTATTTGAACATATAAAAATTAAATGATCTTTAACAAATAAAAAGCAATTCAAGATCTTAAAATTTTTATCTTTGATCATATTGTTGAATGGAACAAAATTAACTCTCACTTGGACAAAAATACAATAAAAATAATAAGTAAGAGAAGAAAAATCAAAAACATCAAATGACAAAGACCACTTGGCAGTTCGGTTAAAATTAATTTTGATGCTTTAAAAAACTTGGATGACCAATACACTTTCGGTTTTATTATTAGGAATAATCTTGCTATTTCTCTTGCCTTTGGCTTTGGTATATGTGCGGCCAATTCCGTTCTTGAAGCTGAAGATTATCCAATTCGTGAGGGTATCTTAAAGGCGGCATGCCTTGAATTTTCAGCTATTGAAGTAGAGGGTGGCAACTTTATGCTTATCAACTCACTCAACCACACGTGGAAGCTTCTATGGAGATGTTGATATGATCATTTTAGATATCTCTTTTACTCTCTGATTTCTCCTTTTGCAATTCCAACCGGCTGGCTTTCCTTGGACTTTCCATGGACTTTTGTGACGCCGTGCTCCCTCACGATGTTGAAGTTCTCGTCTACATGAATGTTGTAGGACGGTTAGTCTCTAAGAAATGACCCTCCTTTACTCTTATTTTCTGTATCTAAAAATAACATGTTTCCGTTTTAAAAAGGAGGAAGAAGAAGAACTTTCATAAGCTTATAGCACATGAAGGATACGAGTTCAGTAAAGTCGTCATTTTTTCTAATTGGTGTTTTTAATTGGTTTCAAAATGAAACCCCGTATATTTTACGGGGTGGGCCCCACAGATGGAAGCTTAGGGTAGAGGGAAGTAGGCAAACATATATGGACGAAGATATGTCTTTGTAGAAGAATTAATTAAAGTGCAACTTCAGAACATGCTATCAAACTTGTTATGCCGGATACTATGCATTCCTTCAATGGACCGATGATGCCTTTGTGTTACCTATCACTGTGGGTCCTACTTATGTGACCACCGAATTGCTACATTTTTTATTTTATGCTTCATATTTGTGTGTGTGTGTCGAATAATACAATAGATTTCTGTAATTAAGTTAAATGATGACCACTAATTTTGAGGTGAAATAAAGGTATGAATTAGATAGAAGATAGCAACGTATCACTTGAGAGAGTTTGACATGTATCTCCTTCAGAATTGATACATCTCCACAGCCACAACAATCAAGAATCAATCAATACCAAACCTCATATCATAATTAACACAAGCCGTTCACTAGCTTATCAGAGTTTAAACTTATTGGTAGTTGAAATTGAAATCTACTAAGTAGATGAAATAAGTACACGAACTTTTTTCTTATTTTTTTTGATAAGTTTGATGGATGTTTGCTAGAACGAAACTCATTCAAGTTGATGAAAGTGAAAAGTATCAAACAAATGTGTACTTTATATTTAAGTAAGGTTATATTTTTATAAGGTACGATGATCATGTAATTTATGAAATAAGAAAAATACGAAATACAATTTCTACAGACTAGCATAGATTTTATAAGCTTGGACTCTCAAACACGTATTTCGTGACTTATACTGTTTATAAACTTCATAAGTTTGATGATCTCCTGTAAACTTGTGTAACGGGTTTACAAACACGTCTTGATGCTTACCTTATAAACCTTAAACTACGAAGCACGGAAACCTCTAGGCAGTGTTGTTTCCCGTGTACTCCTGTTTTGGAAAGTTTCGAAAACTTTTCAAACCATGGTCACCGATGACGGCTCAATATGGGCTCAATGAGGGATACAAAAGAGATCAACAAGACATATATATTATGCTTTGTTTTCTATTTTGAAGTTCAAGACGAAGAAGACATTCATTTATGACTACTACCTCAATATCACTTAACTCAACCAATCTACTTATTTCTTAATACTTCTACAACTAATAACACATTCATTTGTCATTCATTATATCATATATGTATCTTTTTTTTATATATAAACATTTCTTCCCGAAAAACTTGAAAATGATATATTATTTATATTTCTCGTTGTGTCCCGTTTTTTTACGATATTTAAGATTGTCATTTTTCTGTTTCTCGCAATATCCGTTTTCCGTTTCGGGTTCCGTTTTCATGCAACGTAGACCTTAAGCCAACACCCCAATATAACCCACTTACTATCTTTCAAATGGATTTTTTCTCTCTTTTTTTAGAACAAAATGGATATTTTTTTAGTTTGTCCTTTGGTGCTCCAAACTTATCATATTCAGCCTCACACCTCACACGACACAATTTGGACAAATCTATCAAATGTATGAACGTGGGTTTCTACACAGTGTGTTGTTTGCTTTTGTTTTCTATTTCTTGCCTTTTCGTCCTTCAGAATAACGTTATTTCTAATATTTAATGAGTTACAAATTAGGTAACATACTTTTCTCGATGTTTCAGTTTAATTACCTATTGCAAAAGTAATGTACATTTATAACATCCATCGACATTAACAACTTGATAAATTTTATGAGGATTTGAATACGATATTATCATGTTTACGCCTTAGATTTATTTTTGATCTATACTAGTTGGATATATTTTGTTCTAAAATAATAAAGGATATTAATATTGTTATAAAAGTCACAACTTAATTTTAAATATTGTAAAATAGGACGAAAACCTTCAAGAAAAGATGTATTTTTTTTTTCATGATCGACAAGTTATAATAATAAGTATCTTTATTTGTACTTTAATTTTATAAAATATGTTTAGATTGAATTAAACACATATTTTTTTATATTATAAACTATGTTATTAAAAATATATATAGATGATAAAAAAAAAGTAATATTATTTTTTATATTTACTATAATAATAAATAGAAAATTTCGAGAAAATCAATAAGTTTTTTTTATAACCTATTTAAAAGTTGAAAAAAGGTTCGATTTTTTTAAATGTCGGACAAATACTCATTTATAAATTTAACCTAGATTTTGAATTTAATTCAGAGAAAGTGGGCAGAATTTGTTTTTTATTATAAAAAAAAGTACGTGAAGGGCGGAAAATAATGAACACATGCCATCATCATCTATTATCTGTCCTTCTCTTGAAGTGTGGATTTTGCTGCGTCGTCTTCCAAGCAAACGTAATCCTCCCCAACCTCCCCTGTTTTCTTAAGCTCTGTTAATGGTGGATGTGCACACCAAATTTCAATAATTTTATACCCAAAAGCACTTACTTGAAGATAGTGCCATCTACTCTATATAATTATACAAATACTCAACACTAATTAATTAATTAATTAACACTGCAACCACTTTCTGCATTATTCTAATCTCTTCTCTCTCCCCTGTTCTCGGTCTCTTCAAATAAGAGAGGGAAGAAGGTGGGTGAAGAGGTTTTGCAAATCTCTAGGTATTCTTTGCTTCACTAACTATTTTACTACTACTTTAATCTCTTTGTTTATTATCCTTCACTAAATTCAACTGTTCATACTCTGTTTTAAGGTAAATTATGCCAAATCACCTTTCCATTAGGTTATTCTTACAAAACTACCCATAAATAATATTTATATTTGAGTTGGTATTGGAAACTAACTGTTATGTACGAATTGTTTTGTATGGTTTTATGAGAATAGGTTAGTTTGAGGGTGATTTTGTGTAATATGTCCGAATATATAATTCTTTGTTTAAGTTGCTCTGTTTTCTTTGTTGTTAGATTTCGGCTTGAGTTGAAACAAAGCAAGGAGGCACAGATAGCAAAACCCAATGGTGGTGGAGCTTGAAACCCGAGAAGAAAAAGTTTGAATTTTTATGCAAATGTCGATGCTCAGCTCGAGGCAAACGTTAGTTCAATCTCCTATGTTTCTACTCTGTTTCATTCTCATTCTCTCTCCTATCTCCGCCATTTCAAACGAGGTCTCTGTGCTCTACACATGGCTTCAATCCTCCCCTTCACCACCTTTCGAGCTCTCCGATTGGAACTTACGAGATTCAACTCCATGTAAATGGACCTCCATAGCTTGTAATGCTCAAGGCTCTGTTTCACAAATCATCATGGATTCCATCCCTCTCCACCTCCCTTTCCCTTCCAATCTTTCCTCTTTTTCTTCTCTATCCAAACTCACAATCTCAAATGCAAACCTAACCGGTTCAATTCCAGATGAAATCGGTCAAATTTCTTCACTTACTGCCATTGATTTGAGCTCAAACTCACTATCCGGCCCAATCCCAACCTCCATTTCCAAGCTCGAAACCCTTGAAACCCTAATCCTCAACACAAACCAATTAACCGGAAAAATCCCTGCTGAGCTCAGCAGTTGCGTAAGCCTAAAGAATCTACTTGTATTCGACAACAAGCTATCCGGCTCTCTTCCTTCTGAACTGAGCCGTGTTTCGAGCCTTGAGGTTATTAGAGCCGGTGGTAACAAATACATCAATGGAAGAATCCCAGATGAATATGGTAATTTGGGGAATCTCACAGTTCTTGGCTTAGCAGATACTCAAGTTTCAGGTTCATTGCCGGCTTCTTTGGGTAAGCTAAGTAAGCTTCAAACACTGTCTATTTACACTACTATGTTAACTGGCGAAATCCCTGCTGAATTGGGTGATTGCTCTGAGCTTGTAAACTTGTATTTATACGAGAATAGTCTTTCTGGTTCAATTCCACGTGAGATTGGTAAGCTGAAAAAGCTTGAGAGGCTGCTTCTATGGCAGAACTCTCTTGTCGGGTCAATTCCGGAAGAGATTGGTAACTGTACTAGCCTTATTAGCATTGATTTCTCGCTGAATTCTCTTTCTGGTATTATTCCATTGTCTGTTGGGAGGCTGTATAGCCTAGAGGAGTTCATGATCAGCAATAACAACGTATCCGGTACGATTCCTTCGATTTTCTCAAATGCATCCAACCTGCAACAGCTTCAATTGGATACTAATCAGTTATCTGGATTGATACCTCCTGAGCTCGGAAAGCTTTCGCAGCTAGCTGTGTTCTTTGCTTGGCAAAATCAGCTTGAAGGGGATATCCCTTTGAGTTTGGCTTCTTGTGTTAATCTTCAAGCACTTGACTTGTCACATAATCAGTTAACTGGTAGTATACCTACTGGTTTGTTTCAGCTGCAGAATCTCACTAAGTTGTTGCTGCTTTCGAATGATATCTCTGGCAACATCCCACCTGAGATAGGCAACTGTACGTCGCTCGTAAGGCTGAGGCTTGGACAGAATCGAATCATGGGCGAGATACCGAAGGAGATTGGGAGGTTAAGAAACCTAAACTTCCTTGATTTGTCAAGTAATCATCTTACTGGTTTAGTACCAAGTGAGATTGGCAGCTGCACACAGTTGGAAATGTTGGATATTAGTAACAATGGTTTCGTTAGCTCGTTACCCAACTCGTTGTCATCCCTTTCTGGCTTGGAAGTTTTTGATGGTTCAAGAAACGGGTTTGATGGTCAAATATTGGCTAACTTTGGCCGGCTTGTGTCGTTAACCAAACTCATTCTAAGCAATAACAAGCTTTCTGGATCAATACCTTCATCTCTTGGGCTTTGCTCTAATCTGCAGTTGCTTGATTTAAGTAGCAACAGTCTCACTGGTGTCATCCCGACCGAGCTTTGTAAGATCGAGGCTCTAGAGATTGCGTTAAACCTCAGTCGGAATCAGCTTACAGGTCCAATCCCGAGCCAAATTTCAGCTCTCGACAAGCTCTCCATACTAGACCTCTCCCACAACAAGTTGAATGGTGATCTTAGTCCACTTGCCCATCTTGATAACCTCGTCGCTCTCAATATCTCTTTCAACAACTTCACCGGTTACCTCCCCGACACCAAACTCTTCCGGCAGCTCCCTCAGGCAGATTTAGCTGGCAACGAGCTGTTATGCTCAATTTCTCAGGATTCTTGTTTCGTAAGCGACGGGGAAGATGGAACCGGAAAAGGAGAAACCAGGAATTCGAGGAGGATAAAACTAGCTATTGCTCTGCTGATCAGTTTGACGATTACAATGGTGATCATGGGGATCTTTGCTGTTATCCGAGTGAGAAGGACAGTGGAACGAGACGATGAGTCCGAGCTTGGAGATTCCTGGCCATGGAACTTCATTCCATTCCAGAAGCTAAATTTCTCAGTTGACCAAGTCCTTAGGTGCCTTGTTGACACAAATGTGATAGGAAAGGGCTGCTCAGGGATGGTTTATCGAGCTGACATGAACAACGGAGAAGTCATAGCTGTGAAGAAGCTCTGGCCAGCGACACCAAACAGCTACGATAACAATGATGATGATTGCAAGTCTAGTTTACGTGACTCGTTCTCCACCGAAATCAAGACTCTTGGATCAATCCGGCACAAGAACATTGTTAGGTTCTTGGGTTGTTGTTGGAACAAACGTACAAGATTGCTTATGTATGATTACATGCCAAATGGAAGCTTAGGAAGTATTCTCCATGAGAGATCAGGGAATGCTTTGGAGTGGGAGCTAAGGTACCAAATACTTCTCGGTGCAGCCAATGGACTCGCGTACTTACACCATGATTGTGTTCCACCAATTGTCCACCGAGATATCAAGGCGAATAACATCCTCATTGGTATGGAGTTTGAGGCCTACATTGCGGATTTTGGTATAGCAAAGCTCGTTGAAGACGGTGACTTTGCTCGGTCATCTCACACGGTTGCCGGGTCTTATGGATACATTGCACCTGGTTAGTATTTAATTGTGTCTTCAATCATTTCATTTGTTAGTAAATACTCTTTTGTTTCATAAACCAAAAAAACTGAAGGCACTATTTGTTGCGCCTAATAACATCCCTTGTTATACGGACCTGGTTAATAACATTGGTGTTGTGTGCAGAGTACGGATACATGATGAAGATAACAGAGAAGAGCGACGTTTACAGCTACGGAGTGGTGGTACTCGAGGTACTAACCGGAAAACAACCGATAGACCCAACAATCCCGGAAGGTCTCCATGTGGTGGATTGGGTTCGGCAAAAGAGGGGAGGGATCGAAGTGGTCGATCCAAGCTTGTTGGGTAGACCACATTCGGAGATCGATGAAATGAAGCAAGTGTTAGGAATCGCGCTCTTGTGCGTGAACTCGTCTCCGGATGAAAGGCCTACAATGAAAGACGTTGCAGCAATGCTGAAGGAGATCAAACACGAGAGGGAGGTAGACGCCCTTCTTAAGGGCTCGCCCAAGGCCGAGAATCAGAGTGGGTTAGGAGTGAAGGCGACGTCTTCATCGTCGAGACCTGCAATGGAAGGATTGTTGTATCCAAAGAGCAGTAATCACACAAGCTTCTCAGGTTCTTCGTTGCTGCATTCATCATCGTTCAGTGCATAATGTATACTCATATTATGGTCGATAAAAACGTGTCAGGTTATGTTGCTCGTGCATTGCATTTGTGTTGCCATTTTGAATTTGAATGTGTAGTTGGTTGTTTTCATGTAAAGAAAACGGAATAGAGCTTGAATTTTTTTTTTATTATATTTGTATACTATCTCTATTACATTTTTCTATTGACCATTCATTATTTATATCAATTAGATAATTTGATTAATATTAAAAAAAAAATAACGGAAAGAAACACTTACTATACAGAATTTTTATTTATTTTAATTATAGTTTTTAATCTAAATATTATTTAATAATTCTTTATTTAGTTTTCTATTTTTCTACTATAAGCTAAATATTAAATTAAAGAAAAATAATTCATATATAATAAAACTTATAATCTCATATGCCCCACCTTAGTAGATGGGACAATTATACTCTAATTTAAATTATAGTATAAGTGTTTTTCTTTTAAAAAATTTTTTTTTTTTTTTACATAATCAAATTTTTACGAAATAAAATAAATTAGTCTGATTCTGACCACGTCTTTCGGGTGTATCACAAGACTGTCCATTGGCCGCACAATGAACCCATCCCCCACTTGCATTGCGTGTGCATCCTACACCCTAACACTAGAAGTGCCGCCACCACCTCCCATTCGTATTATGTCCTAAAAATACCGAAAAAATAAGAGCGGTGGTGAGGGCAATTTTCGGGTAAAAAAAACGCTATTTTTTAAAAATTTTCTTGCATTACAAAATGGATCGAGAGCAAAACGATGTATATCCACAATTAGAATTAGCAAATATGTAGAAACAACGTCCATTATCGTGGATAGAAGTTAGTTTTGCTACCTTTTGTGTTTATTTATTTATACGATTTTTGTGTTTATTGAATTGGAATGAGCCGGATTAGATTTGGATGAAATGAAATCTATAGGATCATATTGAAATTGTTCAAACCGTTTTGAGTTTACATTTTTTACGGGATTTTTTGGAGGTTTTTAGCTTATCCACGGGGTTCAAATTGGGGAAGACATGTGCTCCTTCATCGTGGTATTCTCTGAATTCTCGATGTCCTCGAATAATGAAACAAGCCATCTTCTCAAGCTCGTCTCCATCCAATGTGTATAAGTTCATTCTTTCTCTAGACATGTTCAATGACACTACATTTAGATTCATGGAATCATAATAATCATCATCCCCGAGAATAGAAGTTGGAATACAACGAACTTGCTTCCAAAAAGGGTGTAACTGATCCAATCTTATTAGTCTAGGATCGGAGTTTGGATGATATATATAAAGTCATGAACGCATGACTCTCAGTGAACCTCCCTCCAATACATATCTCGACATTGGTGATGTAGTTTGAGAGCAAGTCAAATATCGGTATCCGCACATCCTTGAAATTCTCTCTCGTAACATCTAATGAAACCTGTATCTTTTGAATCTGAACCATGATCATCAATTGAGTGTTGTCAAAGACCAACTGAAATCCTCCTACGCTTGACCCTAAAGTTTATTTTAATAACTTGTGCGCGGATTCACGTCTGAACAAGTGGAATTCTATATCTAAACAATGAACTTGGGACATGTGAGAAACGAAAGATGAAATAATTTATCACGCATTGTCCTTGTGTTGAAATGATGATACAAGCCACAACAAGCACAAATGATTCCCCCTTGTATGGGGTGAGTCACGTCATCTCGACGTAGTTCATCAACCTCGAAAAAGATTGCTAGTTCACCCTCATTTTCTGCATAACGCCATTAGTTGTTGGCACCTAATCTTGATTCGAAAACACATGACAATGGGATGCAAAGATGACTTTTTCTTCCTTTGAATGCAACACGACTGCCGCTTGATGTCCAATGTTGCACTTTATATGACACATGTACAAAGAATGCTTCACTTCTAGAAACACTACGTTCAAGGCGGAGATAGGACTCAATCGGTGGTAATCATCTGCGATGTTTTGTTATTGCACAAATGATGGAGCATTTTTAAAGTCCACTCATAGTGATCTCTGTTCTTCTGTGTCATGAGTACAAATACAATTGCGAAAATGTTTTCTTTGTGCTTATGATATTGTCGATCTCCAACAATTACATATTGATCTACAAATAAAACATGAATGCAAATGATAAATTAAGTACAAGTTGAGTACTTAAAAAATGAAAATTCATGCCTTATATATTTTTTGTCCTCGTTTCGAAATGGAGATACAAGTCACACCAAACTCAAACGGTCGCCTCCTTGAACGATGTCAACCACGTGTCATCGATGTAGTTTATCAACCGATTGCGAATATACTTTCACATCAGTCAAATGTTGCTTGTAACTACCAATAAACCTTGACTCAAACAAATTAAGCATGATAATGAGATGGGAAAACCGTTTGTGCTTGTTTTGAGTGGACCACTACCCACGATCGATGTTGGATGTTTCGCTTGATATGAAATGTGCATAATATATGCTTTACGTCCGGAAACACAACGATGAAGGTTTTGATGAGACCCAACTCTCGATCGGTCACAATTACCCCTTGTACTTCGTTGTTACATAGATATCGAAGCGTCGATGAAGCTCACTCGTAGTGATCGATAATCTTTGTTGCCATGAAGACAAATCTAATTGAGAATGTCATCTTTGTCCTAGTGATCCCAACAATCTCAAGAAAATTCATTTTGTACTTGTAAATTGAAACCAAAATATGAGCATAATCAACTTGGTGTAGTTATAATGACATGTATTGTTTTATAAAATGAACAATAACGTGTACACATTTGTCTTGTATGTTGTATCCATGCCGATGTCGTAGGGAAGTAAGTTCAACAAATACCTATAAATTAGATGCATGGAAAACAAATTAAAATACGTCATCATTTTAATTACATCTCTTAAATTCACAGAGTAATCTCACTTGCTCAGAAAACTGAGTGCATGTTAGATTGACCCTTGTCCTTCGACAATCTCCTTTCCCTCTCCAATCTAATAATTTATATTTGTTGGATAGATGCGACATTGTATGAGTTATCAAACTTCATGGGTTGTAAGATATATCTTGGTTAGATACTCGCCCTAAGTTCTCGGCCCACCTTTCAATTATGTGGTTATCAATCGACCGGAAAAATGCATGCCCTTTGGTGCTCCAAATATCACCCTTAATGTCCAATTCTAAATTTCATTATCTAAACCCTCCAATTCAAATGGACAACCAATTCCTTTACCTACTAACTAGGCTACTTGATTGATGGCTTGATATCGAGATCGACATTTTTCTTCCGAGGTTCTCTAAAATTGTCTGCATGTCAAGTGAAACGTACATAACATCCTTTTGTGACTAACCTCATATTCTTTGATCTTATTATAAAAAAAGCCCAATCCACTAGTTTCTCTTTATCATGAAAATTTAATGAAGCTGAATAATTCGTATCATAATCACATGAATAGTTTAGTAAACCTTAAACGAAAACAAATTAACTGATATTATTAGTACAATAACAAATTTATTTGTTCACATTCTACTTAAAACAACTAATTAAACCGGAATACTAACATCCTACTAATGACACGGGCCGCATTCCGGAACGTTCGGGACGCTCGTAGAAGATTCCGGGCATGACCGGAAGGTGCGAGAAAGATGCGGAACCATCTAGGCTTGGCTAGAGCCTTATGGAATATTATAGATAAATAGAGAGGTGTAAAAGCTAGGATTTTCGAATCCTAATAAAGGATGATTAAGGGTGATTAAGTTGATCATCGATAACAATTGACTCATAACTCGCGAATTGTGTGTAGATGACGAGTATGAATTCCACCATTATGATTTTGGCGTAAATTTGGACGTATGGGGGAAATTTTACTTTTTCCTCCGGGGAATAATTTTTACCCTCTGGTATTATTTGGAGCATTTGGGAGTTTCAATTAATAAAATTGCAGTTGAGAGAAATGATCAGGATATCGGATATGTTTTAGATATGAAATAACATGGAAAGGCAAAGTGGCCAAAAGAGTCGCTATTTCGTTTCTTAGCGGCTAAGAAAGACGGCTTAGGGATACGCGTTTTCCGAGAAAGTTGCGGAATAATTATCCACACAATATGTCAGATTTGTTATTCCAATTTCGAGAAGTTTGGAGAAGGGGGCTCAAACCGCCTTCGGATCGATAAACGGATAATTATCGACTTTACTAAAGGATAATTATCGTCTTCGCTATAAATAGCGGAAATTAATTTATTAATTCATTTCCTTTCACGTTTCCTCGTAAAAGCTCTGATTTCTCTCAACCTTCAAATTCAGATCTACTCTCCGTTTCTAATCCGATTTCAAATCCGTTTGAGTTTTCGGATTCTTCTCTTCATCCTCTTCATATCGGTACCGAGATTGTGTTTTTCCGAGCACATAAAAGGCTGGTCGAGCATATTAGTTGTTTGGATGGTGGCACCGTCCAAGTTCCGGTGGATTTGAAGGTGTCCGAGCGTAGCCATCATCGTTGTGATTCCAAATCTTCTTTCGGATCGTCAATCGGGTTAGTAACGAATAAGTTATGAATTTATTCGTTTTTCCGTATTGCAATTTGGCCTAAATTGACCTTAGGCTTGTCAAAATGGATAATTGGAAATTCCATTATGCTCGTTACATTATTCTGGGATGGGCTATTTGTTTGATGAGATCTGATGACAGTTGGGTTGAGAAATTGTTTGCGGTAGAACGTTATTCTGATGAAATTTAATTAATTAATTAAATTAGGAATCTAGAAAACGCTATAAGCTAATTAAATTCAAATGAATGAATTTAATTGATGTTTGAAGCAAGAAGTTTAATAGGAGGAATATGATATTCTCGACAGGTGGTGTTGAAGACGGTAGACTAACTATAACGTAGTTGCTCAGTAAGCGTATCCAGGTAAGTCTTCGGACTTACTTAGCTTCAATCTGCAGAAACTATCTCATTGTGTTGATATGTGTTGTTGTTTTGGAATGTCTTGTTGTGTTGAAATGTAAATGTTGATATGAATTGCGATGTGATGTGTGAAGCATGCTTGATGTGTTTTATGATGAAAATGATGTTATGACGTGTAAAGGATTTCTTAATGTTGTTGTGATTATTATCATGTCATGGTTATGAGAAATTGTTAAATGAACATGTGTTAGCCTTTTGAGGTGTGCTATTGAATGACATGATAAGCTTGTTGAAACATGATAATGTATGACATGATAAGCCTTTTGAGGCATGTGATATGATGATGACCTGTAAAGGTCAATAGTATGTAAATTGTTTAAGACTTTGAGCTAACCATTAGCCAGGTCGCTAGCTATTGCAGTGAATGCCGGAGCTCGGCCAAGCCCGGATCACTTGCGTTTGTATAAGAATGACACCGAGTCTGATGGGCTTCAGGCTCGGGTCCCACACCTAAGTAAAATGGTAAATGTTTGCATTAACATGAATGGGAAAATGTTGCATGTGGTTAGGGGTTAAGACCATAACCCGCCACGAGAAAGCCTGGCCCGTAGACTTGATCAGTCTGGCTACGACCTAAGAGCAAATGCCTGAATTAACCTAATGTGTGCAATGGTGAGCTCACACCAAAGCCAGAACCGTCTAAGCTATGATTCCGGATTTGGTCCGGGATCGCAAATTGTAAATTTCATACTGCATTCACGTGCATCATTCATAAAAGCATGATATCATCGCATGAGCACGGTATATGGTATTTGAATATATTTGTTGTGTTGTGATGTGTTGATATAATCTCTCGTGGATAGATTATGATCGGTAGCTAACGGTTTTAAACCAAATCTTTTTAGGTAACGTCGATCATAGGAACACTTCAGGGATGTCAGCTGCAGGAAGTGGACAGCCGAGGCAGTGTCCCAAGGGTTGGTTGAACTACTTTTGAAACTAATCGCTTGCAAGCGAGTCTTTTGTTGATTGTGTGCAACTGTGTACACATGTTGATTTCAGGCTGAAGTTTTAAGACAACTGGTTCAGGTGTTATGTTTTTGAAGTGTCGTTTTGGGATATATATACTAACTGCATGCAAGGTTGTTATGTAAATGTTTTCTAAATGTCAGGTTGAATGTTTTCATTATTTCTTCGTGCTTCTTGTTGCAAGGTCCTATTTGTGAAGTTGTTGTCAGACTAACTGATGGGACCCACTGTGTGGTCCTTAGCCTAGTGACGTCTTGGGTTACTTAAAACTCTGGTCGTTACAAATTGGTATCAGAGCTTAGGTTGGCAACAAGGGCACATGTGACTTGAGATGAGACATGATAGTTCAACCTAACTACAACCCAGTCTGGGTTGGTTTTTAAAGGACATTTAAGTTTTCAAAAGATTTTGGAAATTACTGACATATGGTTTTAATAGATTTAAAATCATATGCATAGTCGGGATTGTGGGTAAAGACACTGCCTTCCACTCCTCAGCGTGACTCCTTATAAGTGTAGTTCTCTCTCTAACTTGTAAAGATTATAGTATTCTGATAGATATCACTACTGTTATAAGTAATGGATATATATATGAAGAGAGAACGATCTTGAATGTTCCGGTTTCTCGAAACCGTGATAAAGGCAACCAAGAGCGTTTTGATTAAGAGACAAGAAAGGTGTAGCTTCATTGTGAGTGTGTAGGCGGATACACAACATGGAAGTGTGTTAGTGGGAACACAACGTGCCAGAAGTGCACAGGAGAACCGTTTTAATAGTATGAGGTGAGGTGAAGTACCTTAGCCAATCGAGTTACACGTGATGAGCATATGCAGGAGATGATTTCTACTACCATGGAAAGAAATATATCCGATATCGTGTAGAAGACAAGTATTGTAGCAATGAGTAACACATTGCAATGACGGATGGATCCACGGGAGACTCCAAATATTGTACGCCAATACATGTGCGTTATCATGTAGAAAACGATGGACATGAATCGGAGAAGTGGTGGAAGGTAGTACGAGGAAGGGAAGTTCAAAGGAAGTTATGGCATGAAAGTTGATTGGTGGTTGACTACATGGGCATGACTTTTGGAGACATTGGGGGTACTAGAAAAGCATAAGGTGAAACTTGGAGCAACCTTCATGCAAACCGTTGGTGCATGTTGGTGGATGAGAAACCGAGCAATCATGGTGGACTATAGTTGTTGAACTCTTTTTTTTTTGGAAGCAACATATAAAGATTGTCCTATGATGGAGATAAATTTCACAAGGAGTATACATTGTTGGATGATAAGGAACACTTGAGGATCAATTGATAAGCTTGTTTGCGATAGGCTGAAATAACCTCTCATTTTGTCATTGTCACCTTTTGAAGATATGACGTTATTGGATTATTAAGAGAAAATACTAAAGCTTGAAGCAATACAAGACTTTAGGAAAGAGGTGGATTCTCGAACTGGCGGAGGAAGGAGGAAATAGTCTATTTCAAGTTTCTTGAAACCAGCGAGTACGAGACGTGTGACTCAAGAAACAAGGCCTTCTCCACAACCATGATCATAAGGAAAATTGGAGGGAAGAACATGTTTCAATTATGGATACCTAAATCATTACAATAAGGATTGGTTGAAAAGTCCAACTACATGTTTCAGATGTAGTTAACCTAGAGATATGACCAAGTTTGTGAGACTAAGGGATAATATTATTTCAAGGAGCTTGTCTCAATTTGAGAGGAGGAAGAAGCCAAAGTTTACGTGGAAGCTAGGTCAAGTAGAGTGGCCAACCGATTTCCTTATTACCGGATTGGATAGTGATGATATAATCTAGGGTATGGATTGGAAAGGTGAAGATAAATGCGGAAATGCTAGCAGTAGTGATGTTAGCTAAGGATGAAACTTGTCATGTATTCAAAGGAGGTGATTTACAAGGACCATTGGTAATGATCTCTGCGATGAAAGCAAGTAAGCTGGTAAGGAAAGGATGTGAAGCATATTTATGTTATGCTTTGGAGAAAGAAGGAAAGATTCAATTGAAATACATTCCAGTTGCACGCGAGTTTAAGGATGTTTTTCAAGATGAATTACCTAGATTACCACCTACTAGGCAAGTTGACTTTAGAATCGATCTAGAGCCTAGAACTAGGCCAATTTCTAAAGCTCCGTACAGAATGGCACCTGTGGAAGTGCTTGAGTTGAAGAAGCGGTTGGAAGAATTGGCAGAAAAAAGATTTATTCGTCCAAATGTATCGCCATGGGTAGTGCCATTGTTGTTTGTGAAGAAAAAAAAAGATGGTACAATGAGGCTATGTATCGACTATAGAGAACTAAATAAGATGACGATTAAGAACAAGTATCCACTGCCACGAATTGATGATTTGTTAGATCAGTTGTAAGGATCAAAGGTGTTCTCCATCATAGACCTACGGTCAGGCTATCACCAGTTGAAGATTCAAGAAGATGATATCCGTAAGACAACATTCAGGACTCGGTTTGTTGTGGTCTTTATCGATGACATATTGGCTTATTCACGAAGTAGTGAAGAGCATAGAACATTTAAAGGCAATTCTCCAAGTATTGATGAAAGAGAAGCTTTATGCCAAGTTGCTCAAGTGTGACTTCTGGATGAATGGAGTAAAATTCTTAGGACATATGATTACTGCAGATGGAGTCAAAGTTGACCCATCCAAGATCGAAACCGTGCTAGTGTGGGAACCATCCAAGAACGTCAGAGAGATACGTAGTTTCCTAGGATTAGCGGGATACTATAGACGTTTTGAAAAAGGGTTTTTCATCATAGCAAGACCTATGACCAACCTGCTTCAGAAGAAGACAAAGTTTATGGGGACTGACAAGTGTCAAGCAAGCTTTGAAGAGATAAAGAAGAGGTTGACTACTGCACTTGTGTTAGCTCAGCCAAATGGAACACTAGGGTTCATTGTTTACAGTGATACATCTAAAATGGGCTTGGGATGCGTCTTGATGCAAAATGAAAGAGTCATCGCCTATGCATCAAGACAACTGAGACAATATGAGCAGAACTACCCTACACATGACTTGGAGTTAGCAGCAGTAGTTCATGCACTTAAGATTTGGCGACCTATTTGGGACGACGTGTAAGATCATGACAAATCACAAGAGCCTAAAGTACATTTTCACTAAAAAAGAGTTGAATAGGTGGTTGGAGTTGATAAAGGATTATGACTTAGAGATACTATATCATCCTGGTAAAGCTAATGTGGTGGTTGATGCTTTGAGTAGGAAGTCAGCTCAAGAAAAAACGATTGCTCGATTAACTGTACAAGTTGAAATACAAAAAGATCTGATTTGTAGTGGCATTGAAATATGGGTTCAGAAAGACCAAGGGTATCTGTGTACCTTGGAGATAGTGCCCAATTGGTTGGAAGAAATTCAACAAAAACAACTAAGTTGTCCTAATTTAACCAAAATAAGGTCAGTGATCGGAAGTGGTGAATCTTCAGATTTTCATATCGATACTGACAATATAATGAGATATCAGGGAAGGGTATGTGTTCCTCAAGATGAAGAGATTAGAAAAAGGATTCTTGTTGAAGCCCATGCAACACCATATTCCATACATCCAAGATCGAACAAGATGTATTGGGATATTAAACCTTACTTCTGGTGGCAAGGTATGAAGAAAGATATTGTTGAGTTTGTGTCACGGTGTCAAACATGTCAACAAATTAAGATTGAACACCAAAGGCCAGGAGGAGAACTCCAATCAATGGAGATACCGGAGTGGAAATGGGAACACATCACCATGGATTTTGTAACCAGTCTACGTAGTAGCAAGGGTTATGATTCCATATGGGTGGTGGTTGATCGATTAACAAAGACTTCAAGATTTATTCCTATCAAGGAAACTGGGGTTGTGAACAAGTTAGCAGAGGAATTCATGAATCGGATAGTCAGATTACATGGAGTTCCGAAGACCATAGTTTCAGACAGAGATGGACGATTTACTTCCCGATTCTGGAGCCAGGTACAGACAGTAATGGGAACCAAGCTGAATTTTACAACAGCGTTTCATCCACAGTCAGATGGTCAGTCAGAAAGGACTATTCAGACTTTAGAAGATTTGTTGAGGTCATGTGTGCTTGATTGGGGACCGATATGGCCAAATCATTTACCGTTGCTTGAGTTCACCTACAATAACAGTGGCATGCATCCATTGTGATGACACCATATGAAGCACTGTACAGAAGGAAATTTCGAACCCCATTGTGTTGGGATGAGCCCGCCGATGTCATTGATACGGCTCCAGACAAAGTTAAAAGTGATATTGAAAAAGTTGCTTTGATTCGAGAAGGGATGTTGGCTGCACAGAGTAGAAAAAAAATCTTATGATGATAAGCGCCGACGTCCGCTAGAGTTTGAAACAAGGACACACGTTTGGCTGAAAGTTTCACCGACTCGTGGAGTCAAACGGTTTGGTATCAAGGGGAAGTTAAGTCCTCGGTATATTGGACCATTTGAAATTTTGGAAAAAGTTGGTAAAGTGGCTTATCGTTTAGCATTACCGCCAACAATGGATGGAGTACTTCCAGTATTTCATGTATCACAACTAAGACAATATCAACCAGATCTGAGTCATGTACACATGTATGATGCTATCGAGATAGAACATAATCAGACCTATGCCGAGTTTCCTATGGTCGTGTTAGACAGAAAGAGGAAGAAGTTAAGGAATAAAGAAATTCCATTACTGAAGATCCAATGGTCCCGAAGGAGAATGGAAGGGGCTACATGCAAATAGTTGAACACATGGAGAGAAATTATTCAGAGGTGTTTAGTTCTTTGATCGGTGATTGGGATACATGCAAGAATTAGTACCTAACTTTTCCACTAACCAATGTGCTTATTTGGTTCTACGTTGATGTGATTTATGTGTGTGTGAATTGGTTTGTGTTTGCTAACGTAGGAAGTGATAAACTTCCCTAGTGTGAGTGTGATGTCCCCGCTAATGTGATAATAATCTATGCTTGCACGAAATGCAAAGATAGGTTAATTATGTGATTGATGGATTCAGTCTTCTGATGAGCTGTGTACTAAAGTTTCGGGACAAAACCTTTTTCTTAAGGGGTGTGTGATGTAAAATCTAGGATTTTTGAATCCTAATAAAGGATGATTAAGGGTGATTAAGTTGATCATCGATAACAATTGACTCATAACTCGCGAATTGTGTGTAGATGACGAGTATGAATTCCACCATTATGATTTTGGCGTAAATTTGGACGTATGGGGGAAATTTTACTTTTTCCTCCGGGGAATAATTTTTACCCTCTGGTATTATTTGGAGCATTTGGGAGCTTCAATTAATAAAATTGTAGTTGAGAGAAATGATCAGGACATCGGATATGTTTTAGATATGAAGTAACATGGAAAGGCAAAGTGGCCAAAAGAGTCGCTATTTTGTTTCTTAGCGGCTAAGAAAAACGTCTTAGGGATACGCGTTTTCCGAGAAAGTTGCGGAATAATTGTCCACACAATATGTCAGATTTATTATTCCAATTTCGAGAAGTTTGGAGAAGGGACTCAAACCGCCTTCGCATTGATAAACAAATAATTATCGACTTTACTAAAGGATAATTATCGTCTTCGCTATAAATAGCGGAAATTAATTTATTAATTCGTTTCCTTTCACGTTTCCTCGTAAAAACTCTGATTTCTCTCAACCTTCAAATTCAGATCTACTCTCCGTTTCTAATCCGATTTCAAATCCGTTTGAGTTTTCGGATTATTCTCTTCATCCTCTTCATATCGGTACCGAGTTTGTGTTTTTCCGAGCACATAAAGGCTGGTCAAGCATATTAGTTGTTTGGATGGTGGCGCCGTCCAAGTTCCGGTGGATTTGAAGGTGTCCGAGCGTAGCCAGCGTCGTTGTGATTCCGAATCTTCTTTCGGATCGTCAATCGGGTTAGTAACGAATAAGTTATGAATTTATTCGTTTTTCCATATTGCAATTTGGCCTAAATTGACCGTAGGCTTGTCAAAATGGATAATTGGAAATTCCATTATGCTCGTTACATTATTCTGGTGATTATGGGCTATTTGTTTGATGAGATCTGATGACAATTGGGTTGAGAAATTGTTTGCGGGCAGAACGTTATTTTGATGAAATTTAATTAATTAATTAAATTAGGAATCTAGAAAACGCTATAAGCTAATTAAATTCAAAGGAATGAATTTAATTGATGCTTGAAGCAAGAAGTTTAATACGAGGAATATGATATTCTTGACAGGTGGTGTTGAAGACGGTAGACTAACTATAACGTAGTTGCTCAGTAAGCGTATCCAGGTAAGTCTTCAGACTTACTTAGCTTCGATCTGCAGAAACCCGTGCCTGAGAGATTTATATCTCATTATGTTGATATGTGTTGTTGTTTTGGAATGTCTTGTTGTGTTGAAATGTAAATGTTGATATGAATTGCGATGTGATATGTGTGAAGCATGCTTGATGTGTTTTATGATGAAAATGATGTTATGATGTGTAAAGGATTTCTTAATGTTGTTGTGATTATTATCATGTCATGGTTATGAGAAATTGTTAAATGAACATGTGTTAGCCTTTTGAGGTGTGCTATTGAATGACATGATAAGCTTGTTGAAACATGATAATGTATGACATGATAAGCCTTTTGAGGCATGTGATATGATGATGACCTGTAAAGGTCAATAGTATGTAAATTGTTTAAGACTTTGAGCTAACCATTAGCCAGGTCGCTAGCTATTGCAGTGAATGCCGGAGCTCGGCCAAGCCCGGATCACTTGCGTTTGTATAAGAATGACACCGAGTCTGATGGGCTTCAGGCTCGGGTCCCACACCTAAGTAAAATGATAAATGTTTGCATTAACATGAATGGGAAAATGTTGCATGTGGTTAGGGGTTAAGACCATAACCCGCCACGAGAAATCCTGGCCCGTAGACTTGATCAGTCTGGCTACGACCTAAGAGCAAATGCCTGAATTAACCTAATCTGTGCAATGGTGAGCTCACTCCAAAGCCAGAACCGTCTAAGCAATGATTCCGGATTTGGTCCGGTATCGTAAATTGTAAATTTCATACTGCATTCACGTGCATCATTCATAAAAGCATGATGTCATCGCATGATCACGGTATATGGTATTTGAATATATTTGTTGCGTTGTGATGTGTTGATATAATCTCTCGTGGATAGATTATGATCGGTAACTAACGGTTTTAAACCGAATCTTTTTAGGTAATGTCGATCATAGGAACGCTTCAGGGATGTCAGCTGCAGGAAGTGGACATCCGAGGCAGTGTTAACCCAAGGGTTGGTTGAACTACTTTTGAAACTAATCGCTTGCAAGCGAGTCTTTTGTTGATTGTGTGCAACTGTGTACACATGTTGATTTCAGGCTGAAGTTTTAAGACAACTGTTCAGGTGTCATGTTTTTGAAGTGTCGTTTTGGGATATACATACTAACTGCATGCAAGGTTGTTATGTAAATGTTTTCTAAATGACAGGTTGAATGTTTTCATTATTTCTTCGTGCTTCTTGTTGCAAGGTCCTATTTGTGAAGTTGTCATCAGGCTAACTGATGGAACCCACTGTGTGGTCCTTAGCCTAGTGACGTCTTGGGTTACTTAAAACTCGGGTCGTTACAAGAGGCTTGTAATTAATTCAAGCCAAGAAGGATCCGGATTGTCCAAGACTTGTCCAAATCCGGAACCTTCCCAGGAGGGGAGGCATTGGGCTATAAATAGGTGGTGCCTTCCCCTCATTTGCATCATCCAAGTTCCAAGCTCTCAACAAGCATTGTAAAGCTCTCTTGTAATATAAAGCTTTCTTTCCCACACATAAAGCCTTCCAAGTTCTCTTAGCCATCAATATTAATCTCTTCCGTTGGCAACATCGGGGATATGCTGATCTTAGCACGACAAGGGGTCGAGACAAGCTAAGAGCCGCACGGTTTGGAGTTAGGGAAAACTTAGCCCGTGACAAGTGGTATCAGAGCAACATCGTTCCAAAGGGAGGTTTTGATGGCAAGCCAAGGAGGTGTGTCGGAAATCTTGGACGCAGGAAACCAAGCCAAGAAAGGCAAGAAGGCAAGAGACCGATCAAGGGACGTGGTGTCAAGCACAGAGGCTAGGATGGAGAAAGTCGAGTTAGCCGTGGGCGAGATGCGGGACTCCATCGAAGACACCAACAAGAGAGTTGATGACGTCGAATCCACGATGGAATCCTCAATTGAGGAACTCAAGGGGGAGTTCCAAGGGGCCATGAACGCGTCCTACAAGACCCTTGCCGCTGAACATGAAGTTCTTAAGACCCAATATGAGGCGCTGACCGACAAGATGGAGGCCGTCTTAAGGGAATTGGCGGCGTGTAGGGAAGCCATGGGGGCTGGCCTAGTTGGAGTTGCCCCACTGCAGAAGATGGATGCACCCAAACCGACGACGTTCAAGGGAAGTCGTTCCGCCAAAGACGTCAAGAACTTCTTATGGGGTATGGAGAAATACTTCCGCGTCATGGGGATCGCGGACGAGGAAAGGAAGGTATGTACCGCTTCCTTATATCTTGGTGACATAGCTTTATTATGGTGGCGAAGGAGGACCTGCGAAAGGACTAGAGGGACCCTAATAACAACTTGGGCCGAGTTCTTGGCTGAGCTGAAGAAACAATTCTACCCCATCTATGCCGACGATGAAGCCCGGGCCAAGCTTCGCAGGCTCACCCAAAGAGGGACCGCCAGAGAATACGTAAAGGAGTTCTCGGTGATAATGTTGCAGATTTTGGACATGAATGAGAATGAAGCCTTCTTCCAATTCATGGACGGACTTAAGCCGTGGGTAAGACAAGAGCTTTACCGGCAGAAAGTTCATACCCTTACCGAAGCCATGACTGAGGCGGATTCCCTCATCGAGTTCCAAAGCCAAGACCGAGGTAACGCCTCCTGAGACAAGGGCAAAGATGGGGAAGACCAAGGACGGGGCAAGCCACCAAGAAGGGACACTGACGAATCTTCCAAGGTCTCATCCAAGAACTCGTCCAAGCCAAAAGACAAGGAGAGATACTCCAGGGCCGACAAGGGAAAGAGGCCAGCTGAGAGGCAACCCTTGAGTTGCTTCTTGTGCGGGGAGAAGCACTTGATGCGCGACTGCCCATCAAGGAACAAGTTAAGCACCATCATAACACGGGAAGACCCACCCGAGACCCAGAAGTTGCGACTCGGGGCCATGATGCTTAGTTCCATCAAGACTAAGCGGTTCACCAACCAAAAGGGCCTTATGTTCATAGATGCCATCATCGGTGGGACAAAAGTAAGCGCGTTGGTGGTCACCGGGGCTTCGGACATCTTCATGTCCGAGGAAACATCGAAGAAGTTGGGGCTAGAGGTCACCAAGAGCACCGGCTGGATCAAGACGGTAAACTCTAAGGAATTTCCAACACTCGGGGTAGCACAAGGAGTAGAGTTATCATTGGGAGACTGGTCGGGAAAGGCTACAATCGAGGTAATCCCCTTAGACGACTATGACTTGGTCATTGGCTTAACATTCCTCGATCGTATCAATGCTCTCCTTGTGCCATTTGCCAATTGTATTTGCATCTTGGACCCCCATCACCGTTGCATCGTGCCGGTATACCGGGAGAAAGGGCCAAGTGCTAAGGTCGTCTCGGCGATACAACTCTCTAAGGGACTGAGGCGAGAGGAGCCAACATTCTTGGCAACGCTCAAGTTAGACGAGGCGCCAAATGAAGGGAGACCCGACACCAACCGAAGTCTGTCATATCTTGGAAGACTTCAAGGACGTCATGCCACCCGAGCTTCCAAAGAAGCTCCCACCTAAGAGGGAGGTGGATCACAAGATTGAGCTCGTGTCCCATGCCCGACCACCCGCACGAGCACCCTACCGCATGTCTCCACCGGAGCTAGAGGAGCTAAGGAGACAACTCAAGGAATTATTGGAGGCCGGTTACATCAGACCATCTAAGGCACCATATGGAGCGCCCGTGTTGTTCCAACGGAAACACGACGGGAGTCTATGCATGTGCATTGACTATCGGGCGCTCAACAAGTTGACGATAAAAAACAAGTACCCGATCCCTCTCATCGCCGACCTATTTGACAGACTTGGAGAAGCCCGGTGGTTCACCAAGCTTGACTTTAGATCAGGATATTATCAAGTCAGGATCGCGGAAGGAGACGAGGAGAAGACCGCGTGCGTCACAAGATATGGGTCATATGAGTTCTTAGTCATGCCATTTGGCTTGACAAACGCGCCGACAACATTTTGCACCCTCATGAACAAGGTACTCCAGCGCTTCCTTGATCACTTTGTTGTAGTCTACTTGGACGACATTGTTATCTATAGCTGCACAATGGAGGAGCACGTTGAACACTTACGGCAAGTCTTCCAAGTACTACGCGAGCACGAGCTCTATGTCAAAAGGGAAAAATGCTCGTTTGCTCAACAAGAGGTGCTGATAACACGATTTATGACTTAGTTTTAGGTAACAATTTAGATAGATTTCTCACTCATTCATGCATGGTTTAGTACTAGTTCACGACGTTTTGCACTCAATTCATGTATTTTGCCGAGATAGACGTCTACACGGACTTGTGCATGTTTTATAGGTATTTCGGGAGACTTAGGAGCAAAACGATACGTCTAAGGATCGTTCATCTAGATGACACACCCTCGGACTCATTAGGACACAAGTTAAAGGCTAAGGAGGACTCATGGAGCCTTGCCAACACTTGCCATGCACCAAACCACAGCTTAATGATCCAAAGCGAAGTTTCTGCACAGAATCACGGTTCTCTGACACTCCACGGCCGTGGAATCAACCGTGGATTTTGCCAGATTCTTGTGACAGCTGTGCCACGACTCTCATGGCCAGCTCATGTAAGTTTGTTATAAAAGTGGTCCTTCATGGGCTGTGAGAGGCAGCTGGGAGCTTGGAGCAGCTCATCCACTATCCATTTCTCTCTAACAAGAAATATTCTCAAAAACAAGAAGTTTTTCTAGGAAGGAAAGTGTGAAAGAGAAGAAGAAGAGCTCCATTGAAGAGGAGAAGAAGAACACACACCATCACCACACTTGATAGTTTTGTAGTGAAGGATTCCGGATTTTATTTCTAAGAGTTGTATGAATCATTGAACCTTCCTTTGGAAGGATTGTAAGTTGTTCTAATTCTATTTTCAGCTTGGTTTTGTTTTAGTTCACTTGTCCATTTCTTTTCCTTCATTATCTTGCAATGGATGTTATGATTTTATGTTTGTTTGTTTCGATTTCTATTATGAACGTTGTAGGCTAAATTGATGTGGTTCTAGGGTAAGGAAGGGATGGTTATGGCTAGGGCTATGATAGGACGGACTTAGATTTACCCTTGGATGACTTGTGTTTATGAACGTAGCTGCTGTTAGAAATCACGGGTAGTTCTTGTCTGACCACGGCCGTGGTTTAGGTAGAACAAACCGTGATTTTCCCTGGTTTGAAGGATCTTGCCTTAGATCTATAGAATGTTGAAATCCTAAGTGTTTGTTGAGTTTAATCTACCCTAGGGTAACCTAGTGTTAGTAACTAAGTGTTGGGAAAGACTTACCCGGTAATCCTTGCTCTTAGATTCTAAAGATAACAAACCTTAGGTAGTGGTGAGCCTAATAAGCCGCCATTGGATTAGATGTGCTAGGATAGTTGTTTAGGACTTTCCTTTCCAAGACCTACCCGGTAAGAATAGGTTAGACCCCTAATTAACAATCCGGTTTGTGTAGAATTCCTACCTTTAGGTTCTTAGAGACTTACCCGGTAATGAGACCTTAGGAGTGGACTAGTTGGACCATGAGACCTACCCGGTAATTGATCCCAATTTAGAAACACTTAATCCCAACATATCATAGTTAATCCAAGAAATGAATAGATAACTTGAGTCCTATGCCATAACCGGAACTTCCAACCCCTAGAATCCGTCTTTTTTTTCTTTGATCATTATCTTGTTTAGCTTGTTTATTTGTGTTGATTCTTAGTTTAGTTTGATTGTTTACTTTGCATGAATTGTGATCTTTGATTGATCACCAAAAACCAACCAAAAACATTTGAGATTTTCTTTTCTTTATTTCCTTCTTTTCTTTCAACCTAGATCTTTACCAAAATTCAATCACAATTCGAATCAATTTCACCTTAGTCTTTGTGTTCGACCTCGGAATACTAACCCTTCTACAAACGTCCCGTACACTGCGGGTTTCACTAGGTAGTTAGGAATTAGTTCGAGTTATAAATTTAAAACCCATTTGCGCATCACGATCTTAGCGTAACAAGTTTTTGGCGCCGTTGCCGGGGATTAGGTCTAGATTGAGTCTATTTTGTGATTATTTTTAGTATAGATCTTTCTTGTTACTTTTGATCTCTTTTTGGTTTGTGTCTTTGCTTTTCAGGACATCTATTACTCTTTAGGTGTATGCGAAGATCTCGTGGCAAGGATTTAGCTCCATTCGATCCCGAACCGGAGAAAACCCTTCGATCTAGATCCAAGAACATCCGAAAAGAGAAAGAGATGGCCGGAAGGAACCTCCAAGCTGAGTTGGATGAAGCCTTAGAGCAAATAAGGCTAAGAGATGAGCTCTTGGAGGAAGAAAGGAGACTTGCCAATGAGAGGCAAGAAGAAACTAGGCGGGAGATTGAGGAGATTAGGCAAGCTCTTGTTCAAGGAGAGCTTAATCGCCGACAACCTCCACCTCCTCCACCACAACCGCAGCCGGCGGCTAATATTAGGGTTGCACCCATTGCCATTGAAGAGCCACAAACCCTAGGGAGACGTATGGATCCGGCACAAAGAGCACACCGTCTGGGTGTGAACTTAGGGGATCCCGCAGCCCACAACTACAAGCTCCGCCCTCAAGTTCTACAAATGATCCGGCATAATCAATTTGGAGGGATGGAAGGAGAGTCTCCTCATCAACACTTGATGAACTATGAGATTTTGATGGAGACTCTTAGACCGCCAAGATTGGAGAGCAACAACCATAAGCTTAGGGCTTTTTCCTTCTCTCTTAAGGACAAGGCCTTAGCTTGGTATCAATCTATTCCACAAGAGCGAGTTGGTACTTGGGAGGAGATGACAACCGAGTTTTTGACTAAGTTCTTCCCACCTTCCAAGACTACCGAGTTAAGAGGGAAGATCAATGCCTTCGTGATGAAGGATAGAGAGAGTTTATTCAAGTCTTGGGAGAGGTTCAAAGATCTTCTCTTTGATTGTCCACACCATGGCATACCGAAAATTGAGCTATTGGAGATCTACTTCAAAGGACTTGGTGAAGATAGCCAATTCAAGCTCCAATCTCTTTCCGGTGGGACATTTATGGAGAAGCATGTAGATGAAGCTTGGGAGTTTGTGGAGAAGCAAGCTCTAGTGATTGAGAAGTATTCCCATAGGAAGAGTGAAGGAAGAAAGGCGGGATCATATGAGGTGAGTGAAGTCACCATGAGCAATTTTAAGCTTGACGCCATCAACAACGAGTTGAAGTCCTTGAGGGAGTTGTGTACTACAACTTTGAAGAACCAAGCAACTCCTCAAGTGCTTCCACAAGCCAACTTGTCTTCCAAGGAGGAGGATGTGAATTATATGGGAAGGGGCAACTTCAACAATTACCAAGGCCCAAGGAGTTTTAACAACAACCGGCAATTCAACAATTACCGGCCCAACCACAACCATCCCGGATTTTCTTACTCTAACCCGGATGGAGCCTTGAACCCTTCCTCCTCCACAAGCACAACACCACCATCAAGAGCTTCACAAGAACCCCCACCCGGATTTACTCAACCTCCAAAGGATAGAACCGAAATAATGTTTGAGCAATTGCTTGGAAGGTTGAGTGGTCTTGAGAGCACGGTGACTTCAATCTCTAAAGCTCAAAAGGTTTTGGAAGCACAAGTGTTCCAAAAAGCGGGTGAAGCCCATAGAGACCCGGGAAAGCTTCCCGGAAGGACCGAAGACAACCCAAGATGCCAAGTGTTGGCTATTACAACAAGGAGTGGGTTGAGTATGAGAGATCCTTTGCCCAAGGATAATGCTAAGGGAAAGCAAGTAGTGGTAGAAGAGGGAAAGTTGCAAGAAGATAAAGGCAAGAGCAAGGATGTAGAGCCAACCTATGTGGCACCGCCTCCATACAAGCCACCGCTACCGTTCCCACAATCAAGAGCAAGAGCTCGTTTGGACAATCACTTTGGTAAGTTCCTTGAACTAATGTCCAAATTACATATTAACATTCCATTCATGGATGCCATTTTAGGAATGCCGGCATATGGCAAGTTTTTAAAGGAAATACTCTCCAAAAAAAGGAAGTTGGAGGAGTATGGGGAGATAAGAATGACCAAGAGATCCTCGGAATTGATCCAAACAATGAAGGAGGAGATGCCTCCCAAGCTAAGAGATCCGGGCTCTTTTTGTGTCCCAATTGGAGAGGGAGATGTGAAGTACAAAGCCCTTTGTGATCTTGGAGCTAGTGTAAGCATCATACCACTTGCACTTTGCAACAAGGTTGGGCTAGAAGAGCCGAAACCGGTCAAGATGACCCTCTACATGGCGGATCGTTCTATCACTCATCCGGTTGGGATCCTAGAAGACATCCCGGTGCAACTAGGAGGATTCTACGTGCCAATTGATTTTGTAGTCTTGGACATTCCGGCGGATTATCCGGTTCCCATCATCTTAGGAAGACCCTTCCTAGCCACCTCTGGATGCCTAGTGGATTGCAAGAATGGAACTCTCTCCTTCAACATTGGAGAAGAGAACGTCAAGTTCAAGTTATCCACAATGACGAAAGGGCCAGCCCTTGATGAGGATCTTTTCAACATAGTCGAGCAAGAGGAATCTAGGGAAATTGTGAGCTCGATTTTGATCAAGGATCCCTTGGAGAAGGTTCTTACCTTAAGTATGATGGAGGAAGGTGTTGAGGAGGCCTGCAATGAAGAGATCAAGGCCTTAGAAGTATTGGAAGAGGAGCCAAGAGTTGGATTTGAAAGCCACGAAGAGGTGTTGAACAGCTGCAAGTTCCACGGTCGAGATTTAAGTTCCACGGCCGTCAAACTTTCTGGACAACTCCGGGAAGCAAGCTTAGCAAGAACCACGGCCGTGGAAGTTGAGCAATCCGTAATTCCAGCCGTGGTTTTCCCTGGACCAGTCCTTGATGATGGTCAAGCTTTTAGGAGCCATGAGGAGTCTTCATTTGCTTTGGATTCATCTCATCCAACTTTATTTGGATCATCTTCAACCGATAAAGGTCCTCCTCAACTTGAACTCAAACCCCTCCCCTCTCATTTAAAGTATGCATTTCTTGGTGAAAACTCTACATATCCTGTGATTGTTAATGCATGCTTGAGTGATGATGAACTTGCTAAATTGTTGCATGAACTGAGATTGCATAGGAAAGCCATTGGCTATACTATTGATGATTTGGTTGGCATTAAGCCTTCTTTGTGCATGCATAAGATAATGATGGAAGATAACCACAAACCCTCTATTGAACATCAAAGGAGATTGAATCCTATAATGAAAGAGGTAGTCAAAAAGGAAATCATTAAGTTGCTAGATGCGGGAATTATCTACCCTATCTCGGATAGTAAGTGGGTTAGTCCCGTTCATGTAGTTCCTAAGAAGGGTGGGATGACCGTAGTAACTAATGAGAACAATGAACTAATCCCGACTAGGACGGTTACAGGGTGGAGAATGTGCATCGATTATAGGAAGTTGAACATGGCCTCTAGGAAAGATCACTTCCCTCTCCCCTTCATTGACCAAATGCTAGAAAGGTTAGCTCAACACTCTCATTTTTGCTATCTAGATGGCTATAGTGGATTCTTCCAAATCCCTATCCACCCCGATGACCAAGAGAAAACGACCTTTACATGTCCATGGGGTACCTTTGCATATAGGAGAATGCCATTTGGGTTGTGTAATGCACCCGCCACCTTCCAAAGGTGTATGATGGCTATCTTTTCGGAATACATAGAAAATATCATGGAAGTGTTTATGGATGATTTCTCTGTTTATGGTTCTTCCTTTGATAATTGCTTGGCTAACTTGTCATTAGTATTGCAAAGATGTGAGGAGACAAATCTTGTCTTGAATTGGGAAAAATGCCACTTCATGGTAAGTGAAGGCATTGTGTTAGGACACTTGGTGTCTAACCGTGACATTGAGGTTGATAGGGCCAAAATTGAAACGATAGAGAAGTTGCCGCCACCTACCTCGGTGAAGGGGGTAAGGAGTTTCTTAGGGCATGCCGGTTTTTACCGGAGGTTTATTCAAGACTTCTCTAAAATTTCTAAGCCTCTCACTAACCTACTAATGAAGGATTTTGATTTTGTCTTTTCCAAAGATTGTCTCGAAGCTTTTTGTAGGTTGAAGAACGCCTTGATCTCCGCACCTATCATGCAACCTCCGGATTGGAGTCTACCATTTGAGATCATGTGCGATGCAAGCGATGTAGCCGTAGGGGCTGTTTTGGGGCAAAGGAAAGAAGGGCGCACTCATGCTATTTATTATGCTAGCAAGACGCTAGATGATGCCCAACTCAATTATGCTACCACCGAGAAGGAGTTGTTGGCGGTGGTGTATGCATTTGAGAAGTTCCGCTCATACCTTGTTGGAGCGAAGGTCATAGTTTATACGGATCATGCTGCGATCCGTTATCTACTTACAAAGAAGGATGCCAAACCAAGGTTGATTCAGTGGATCCTTCTTCTTCAAGAGTTTGATTTGGAAATACGAGATAAGAAGGGATCCGAAAACTCCGTGGCGGATCACCTTAGTAGATTGCCTCCATTAGAGCTTGTAAGAGATGACATTCCAATTGATGACTCATTGCGAGATGAGCAATTGCAAATGGTGGAGGAATGCTTGTTCCAAGTGTCTAGAGGAAATGAGCCATGGTATGCCGACATTGTGAACTACTTAGTGTGTGAGGAAGTGCCTCCCGGATTGACATATGCACAAAGAAAGAAGTTCTTCAACGATGTGAGGCATTACTATTGGAGTGAGCCACTCTTGTTCAAGAAAGGCCCGGATGGAATGTTTAGAAGATGCATACCGGAAGATGAAGTAGAGTGTGTGATCCGGCATTGTCACTCCTTACCATGTGGAGGCCATGCTAGCTCACACAAGACGTGTGCAAAGGTATTGCAATCCGGATTTTATTGGCCTAACTTGTTTAAAGATGTGCAAGGTTTTGTAGCGGCATGTGATGCTTGCCAAAGGACGGGCAACATCTCAAGAAGGAATGAGATGCCCTTGAACAACATCCAAGAAGTCGAAATATTTGATGTGTGGGGAGTAGACTTCATGGGACCATTTCCTTCTTCATGTGGCAATCTCTTCATCCTATTGGCGGTGGACTATGTGTCAAGATGGGTGGAGGCAATCGCCTCTCCTACAAATGATGCCAAGGTGGTGGTGCGGTTCTTCAACCGGGTGATCTTCCCTAGGTTTGGGACACCAAGGGTGATCATTATTGATGGAGGAAAGCACTTCACCAATAGGAATTTTGGGGCACTTTTGGCCAAGTATGGGGTGACTCACAAAGTGGCAACACCTTACTATCCCCAAACTAGTGGTCAAGTGGAGATTTCCAACCGAGAGATCAAGGCCATCCTTGAGAAGACGGTGTCTAGGACTAGAAAGGATTGGGCTATGAGGCTAAATGATGCCTTATGGGCATATAGAACTGCCTTCAAGACACCAATTGACACCACTCCCTACAAGTTGGTCTATGGCAAGTCTTGCCATCTTCCGGTAGAGATGGAGCATAGAGCTTATTGGGCCATTAAGTGGCTAAATTTTGATCTCAAGGCGGCGGGAGAAAAGAGATTGCTTGAATTGAATGCCCTCGAGGAGATCCGGTTGGACGCTTATGAGAATGCCCGGATTTACAAAGAGAGAACCAAAAGATGGCATGACAAGAGGATCATCCCCAAGGAGTTGAGTGAAGGAGATCTTGTCCTTCTCTTCAACTCAAGGCTAAGGCTCTTTCCCGGAAAGCTCAAATCAAGATGGACCGGGCCATATGTAGTAAAGAAGATCTTTTCCCATGGAGCCATTGAGATAGGAGGGGAACATTGTGGGAACTTTAAGGTGAATGGGCACCGGTTGAAGAAGTATATCCCGGGAGCTCCGGTAGAGATAATTGCCCCACTTCACCTTGAGTAAACGCCCCCGAGTTTGGTCAAGCTAATGACCTTAAAGAAGCGCTTGGTGGGAGGCAACCCATTGGTAACATTTTTCTTCTCTTAATTTGTTTTTGTTTCTAGATTTTTCTATCTTTGTGTGTGTTTTGTCTACTTTGTGTGTGTGCTAGAACATTAGTGGCATTGGAGGCCTTGCTTGACATAGGAATGATGATGATGAAACCCTCATCAATTATGGGTGGAGCGGACGCGGAACTTGGACGGCTAGCGGTGCCTAGCGCGGGTCCCGAAGCTTTGATGGATGTTTAGAGCTCTCTACCATGGTTGATAGGATCATCAAACATCAATTCACTATTGAGCAATCCCAAATACCATAACAAACCATTTTTACATTGTGAGAACCTTCTTTCACTCTCTTTACTTGTATACCACATTGGGGACAATGTGTTTCTAAGTATGGGGTGGGGTTTGCATGATCCTTTGCATGATGAGCATCTAGGATAGTTTAAAATCTTCACATGTCTTGCATTGTACATACTTAAATCGAAAATCCCATAAAAATTCAGAAAATTTAAAATTTTTTTTGTGCTTTCTAGGCTTGGATATGATCCTAATGATGAATCTTGTCTTGTGAATTGGCTATGGATGGCCTCATGTGTTAGGATTAATGAACGCATATGTGGACTTGAACTACTTCTCTTGAAATTCTATGAATGATTTGTGACCATGATGTTTGCCTAGAAAGGATTGAGTAGTGAAGATCGAAATTACATGATAGTTCTTGCATACCATCTAGGAATGAATGAGGCAATTCAATCTTTCTCTACTTCTCATCTTAATCATGATTGCTTGAGCACCTCAATTGAGATAAAATTGACCTCTTTTAACCCATCCGGGAATAGGAGCATGCTAGTGTGTTGATGTGTGTGAAAAGCAAGTGTGAGGTGAAGTTGTTGATGAAAAGAACACCATGCATAAAATGCTGAATTTGTTGTGAAAAGTGTAGCCAATAATATAGGTTTGGGGACATTGGTTTAAATGACAAGTAACTCGGTACACTTCACATAATCGGGTGTTGGTGCCTTGCCAAAGTCAAATGAACCAATAGTCCTAACGAGCTTTGGTATGTGTGCCCGGTGTGGATGCACCTCGAAAACTAAGAAAAAGCCCGAGGACGGCTAATCACCAAGGTTTCGGCTTTTGTACACCAATGCCATTGTCTCAAAAACAAGTCAAAGAAAAAGAAAAGAAAGAAAAGATAGAGGAAAATATGCACTTGAGGGAAGTTGATCGAGGACAAGGATGTGGAGTTAGTTCCATTCCCGGATTAGCATCACATAATCTAGAAATCCCCACCCAATCACTACATTTCTTGGCCCTTTTATCTCACAAGACCTTATGACCTATTTGTATGTTTGTAAGACTTAGTGATTTAGATTGGATGTACTCTTGACCTTCTTGACTTCTTCATCTTTACATTTCATGCATACTTTTGAGTTAAGTACAATTGTCTTTCCATGCTTTCATTTGTTTGATGCATGATTGCTTGTCCTTTGCCATGAAACATGACTTTGAAGGTGATCCAAAAATAGAAGCACAAACCCAAAAAGATTTTGCCATTTTTCTGCATACATAAATCATGTCATCTTTTAGTCTATAGTTGGGAATTTGCTCGGGGACGAGCAAACCTTAAGTATGGGGTATTTTGATAACACGATTTATGACTTAGTTTTAGGTAACAATTTAGATAGATTTCTCACTCATTCATGCATGGTTTAGCACTAGTTCACGATGTTTTGCACTCAATTCATGTATTTTGCCGAGATAGACGTCTACACGGACTTGTGCGTGTTTTATAGGTATTTCGGGAGACTTAGGAGCAAAACGATACGTCTAAGGATCGTTCATCTAGATGACACACCCTCGGACTCATTAGGACACAAGTTAAAGGCTAAGGAGGACTCATGGAGCCTTGCCAACACTTGCCATGCACCAAACCACAACTTAATGATCCAAAGCGAAGTTTCTGCACAGAATCACGGTTCTTTGACACTCCACGGCCGTGGAATCAACCGTGGATTTTGCCAGATTCTTGTGACAGCTGTGCCACGACTCTCATGGCCAGCTCATGTAAGTTTGTTATAAAAGTGGTCCTTCATGGGCTGTGAGAGGCAGCTGGGAGCTTGGAGCAGCTCATCCACTATCCATTTCTCTCTAACAAGAAATATTCTCAAAAACAAGAAGTTTTTCTAGGAAGGAAAGTGTGAAAGAGAAGAAGAAGAGCTCCATTGAAGAGGAGAAGAAGAACACACACCATCACCACACTTGATAGTTTTGTAGTGAAGGATTCCGGATTTTATTTCTAAGAGTTGTATGAATCATTGAACCTTCCTTTGGAAGGATTGTAAGTTGTTCTAATTCTATTTTCAGCTTGGTTTTGTTTTAGTTCACTTGTCCATTTCTTTTCCTTCATTATCTTGCAATGGATGTTATGATTTTATGTTTGTTTGTTTCGATTTCTATTATGAACGTTGTAGGCTAAATTGATGTGGTTCTAGGGTAAGGAAGGGATGGTTATGGCTAGGGCTATGATAGGACGGACTTAGATTTACCCTTGGATGACTTGTGTTTATGAACGTAGCTGCTGTTAGAAATCACGGGTAGTTCTTGTCTGACCACGGCCGTGGTTTAGGTAGAACAAACCGTGATTTTCCCTGGTTCGAAGGATCTTGCCTTAGATCTATAGAATGTTGAAATCCTAAGTGTTTGTTGAGTTTAATCTACCCTAGGGTAACCTAGTGTTAGTAACTAAGTGTTGGGAAAGACTTATCCGGTAATCCTTGCTCTTAGATTCTAAAGATAACAAACCTTAGGTAGTGGTGAGCCTAATAAGCCGCCATTGGATTAGATGTGCTAGGATAGTTGTTTAGGACTTTCCTTTCCAAGACCTACCCGGTAAGGATAGGTTAGACCCCTAATTAACAATCCGGTTTGTGTAGAATTCCTACCTTTAGGTTCTTAGAGACTTACCCGGTAATGAGACCTTAGGAGTGGACTAGTTGGACCATGAGACCTACCCGGTAATTGATCCCAATTTAGAAACACTTAATCCCAACATATCATAGTTAATCCAAGAAATGAATAGATAACTTGAGTCCTATGACATAACCGGAACTTCCAACCCCTAGAATCCGTCTTTTCTTTCTTTGATCATTATCTTGTTTAGCTTGTTTATTTGTGTTGATTCTTAGTTTAGTTTGATTGTTTACTTTGCATGAATTGTGATATTTGATTGATCACCAAAAACCAACCAAAAACATTTGAGATTTTCTTTTCTTTATTTCCTTCTTTTCTTTCAACCTAGATCTTTACCAAAATTCAATCACAATTCGAATCAATTTCACCTTAGTCTTTGTGTTCGACCTCAGAATACTAACCCTTCTACAAACGTCCCGTACACTGCGGGTTTCGCTAGGTAGCAAGGGAGTTAACAACTCATTACAATGGAAAACTCAAGTCTAAAATTGATTTTGTGACGAAAAGCATGGATGATTCTAGCAATCAGCCATGGACTATTTATACTACAAAAGACACTTAATTAGGAGTAAATAGCCTGCCCAAAACAGCCACCTTAAATGCCATAAAGGTGGTGTAAACAGCCGGACAAAAGCTTCTAGCGTTAAACTGCAGGGGCGGCCTTCAGAAACTGCAGGGGCGGTTTAGGCAGAATCGGTAGAACTTCTTCAGAACCGCTGGGGCGGCTACACAACTCCGCTGGGGCGGATCTTTAATGCACTTCAACGTCTGACCTTTCGCCTTCCTGACGTTTCTGATGTCAAGCCGCCGGGGCGTCCCTATGTCGACGCAGGGGCTTTGGCATAGCCTCTTCGTCTTCCAGCTCCCAGGTTGGGGCGCAGGCAGGGGCGCAGTGTGAGACGCAGGGGAGCTGGTCTTCATATCTTCAAGGCAGGTCACTGTAGGGGCGCCAAGGAGTGGCGCATGGGCGGTGACACACTTCATGGCCGGTGCTGGTGAAGGCGCAGGAAGCGTTCCAGTGGAAACGTCATCCGCAGGGGCGGCTGCAAGGACCCGCAGGGGCGGTGAGGCAATAGAAGCTTTGCTTCGTGATCGATCTTCACTCCTAAGTGCTTATAACTCCTTCTTTAGCTTCTTTTGATCTTCTTCTTCTGGACCAAAGAGTTAGTAGCATAAACCGACACTAATGCAATAAAAAGACTCTAAAAACTACCCTAATTGATAGTGATTCCATCACCTATCAAACTCCCCCATACTTAGACCTTTTACTCGTCCCGAGTAAAAACAAATGTCATCAACTAGACTCAAAGGCCTCAGGAAGCATGAGTAAGCAGAAAGATAATGGAAAACAAGAGAAAAGCCAAGAAAGAAAGAAAGAAAAGAGAGAAAATGTGAGAAAAAGAAATACTACGTACCATCCTTATCGCTCCAAGAGTGGCCTACCCGGACTACCTCCTTATGACTCCCCTTCTTATGTCGCCAAAACGCCGGAAGGAAAGCCTACGCTCGGTGTCGCTCATTTTGCCGAGGCGCCCTTTCGGGTTTTCACCTTGCCACTCTTCTTCTTTTCTCAATTTAACTCACATCCCTCAAGTCCAATATTGCACCAACCTAAGGTTGGTCGGACTACCTTCTTTTTACCTAAACTGCTCTTTCGGGTTTTCGGTTTATCCAAGGATTTTCATGCCTTTTTTCACTTCTTTGGATTTTTCTTTTTTTTTTCTTTTTTTTTGAATGAAACTGAATTCAACAATGCAAAAACAAATGCCAAAAACAACTCAATGAACTGTACAAGCAATGATATATCCCTCCCCCATACTTGAAGTAAACTTTGTCCTCAAAGTGAAAATGAGTCAAAGATAAATGTGGGAGAAGGGAAAGAAATGTACCCCTCACTAGGGTGGTCCGGATGGACCACCCGGACCCTCCTCCGGTGGGTAAGGGAAGTGGCGGAAGAAGTACTTCTGCCGACGGTAAAGGGTGTCAATACGGTCCTCCTGAGCCTCCATCCTCTCTCTAAATGAAGTCTCATAGCTAGCTTGCCAAGCTAGCTGCTGAGTCTCCAACTGCTGCTGATGAGCGGCCTGCCAAGCATCCTGACGGCGGTCAAAGTGAGTGGTCATGGAGGAGGCGAAGTTGGACTGCCACGCCTGCTGCTGCTCAAGCATGGACCGTTGATACTCGGTCTTCCATGCCTGGTGCTGTGTAGTCAAAGCTGCCATCTGAGCATGCAGACTCTCCATGGTCTGACTGTCGTGTCCCGCCGTCGGCATCTCCTCATCAGTGGTGTGGGCCCTGCTAGAGCCGGCTGCGTACCTCCCAACAATATCAACTTGAGGCCGTCTAGGTGGGACTGGGTCAACCGGTACATACAGATTTGCGAGCTCGTCTCCCAATGGAAGTCGTCATGGGAGGTATGTGATGTGACTCCCATCTGCTAAAGAGAGCCAAAAACGATACTCCCCGTCTATCCTGAGGAGCCTGCACCTCCTCAATAATCCTTCAGTGTATAAGGGTGCCTCCAACCCTCTTCCAATGGAGGAAGATCCATCACCTGTGCAGCTAATAATGATATGATCCCACCTCCAACGATGTCCCGAGGCTCATTCTTCCCAATCCGCTTAAGAGCGGTAAGGAAGAGATATGCCCAATCTGGCACCCAATCATTCGTGGAGAGGCAAGCATATATCAATGGAAGGTCCTTGAGAGCGACCTTATTCTCCTCCTTGTGTACACAGAAGACACTCATGAAGACCTTTGAGATGAGCCTCAAATTGGGGTGAGTGAATTTGTTGGAGTACTCACCTCCTGCATGAAACTCTGACCTAGTGGCGGCCTGCCAAAATTCCAACAAATCAGGCGTCGGAATAGGTTCCATCCAGTCATTAGAAGCTACAATGGTCACCCCTAATGCCTCTTGTATTTGGGTGTAATCCAATGTGTATTTTCTCTTGTTGTACTTGAATGAAAGCCCAACACACAATTGGTCTTCCGTCTCCATTTTGAATGTGGCTATAAACTGTCTACTGAGGTCGGTTTGTGTTAGAGCATTCTTTATCAGAAAATCACCCAATCCGGCATTGTTTAGGAATTCCTGTATACTTTCCAACATCCCCAGATTTTCCAAGGTGGAAACATCAATGAACCGGGTTGCATGCACCTCCCGGCTTTGAGCAATCCTATACCGATCCTTCTCACCTTCCGTTAACTTGTATTTCCTTTGTGATTCCATCTCTTGCAATTGATCAAGTAAAAGAGTTAGAAAGTTCAGCAATCTGATCAAAAGACGAACCTTCTGTCGTACTATCCGTAGGGGCGGCTGCAACAAGCACAAGAGCGGTTTGACGCATGGGCGGGAGCTTGCAGGCGCAGGTGCGGGTGAATAGCAGAAGGCAATTTGGTCGTTCGACGAAGGTGGTGGCGATTGGGGCTTTTCCGGTGTTTTCTTCTGTTGCTACAGTTGTCGCCGGAGGTGGAGCAGTCAAGCGAGAATGGAAGGGCTGTGTGTGGTGGAAAGGTTCGTGTTGGTAAGAGGTGGCGACACTAGGGTTGCCGGAGGTGGCGCAGAGGCGAGACGAGGTGGTGGCGAGAGTTTCTGGAGGGCGCAAGGGCGTGGGAGGTGAGGCGGCTAGGTTTCGAAGAGTGAATGGAGAGGGAGTGGAGAGGGTGGGAGATGTAGGTTATGTTTGGAAAGTGTATTTTTTTTCTTTCCTTAACTGAACCGCAGGGGCGGTGTTTGTCACCGCGGGGGCGGTGACAAGAGAGAGGGAATACGCAGCCTCAGCGCCGGGGGCGGAGTTGAGGGTGCGTGTCAAGGGTGGCCGCCGCAGGGGCATAGGGGTGTCACCGAGGGGCGGTGGCCTACATGAGCAGATGCAGGCCCAACGTCGGGGGCGGCGCTGGCCAAGGTTGTTACCGTAGGGGCGGGGACTTAGAGCTGCAGGGGCGGTTTTCTTGACAGAACCTCCTCTTTTTATTTCTTCGGGTTGCCTCCCGAGCAACGCCTTTGTTTTACGTCGTTGGCTCGACGTAGGGATTATTCCTCTTATGATTGAGCCTCTTCCAACATCACCTTTGGGTTTATAACCGTTTGAGAAGGTAATCCGCCGGAGGTCCTGGTTTCAATTTTTGTGATGGCTTCCACCATTTGACCAACCTGTTTCTCAAGGTTCTTGATGCTAGATTCTGTTGTTTGGACATGGGTAGCAAAGTGTTTAGTCAAAACCTGCAACATATCTTCAGTTGAGTGATACTTACCTTGGCGGGGCTGTTGTTGTTGGTTTTGTTGATCCCTCCAACGAAAATTATGTTGGTCACGCCAATTTGGCATGAAATTCTGTGCATAGGGATCGTTCCTAGGTCTTTGCTGCTATGGTTCTCCATAACCCGTTGCGTTTACTTCAGCATCGTCATCTTGAACTTGTGGACACATGTCCGTTGGATGATACGGGTCAACACAAACTCCACAAGCTTTCAGTTATTGCGGTGTTCCCATAAGTGTTAGCCTCTTCACCATTTCCTTCAATTCTGCTAGCTCGGTGGAAATCTCACTCTTCCCGGAACTCACAGCATGGACTCCTTTCTTAGCCGGGGTCCTTCCAAAGTTCCGAGTTCCTTCCGCTGGCTCCTGTATCTTTTCCAAAGCAAGGTCAGGAGTAGAGTTAAGAATATTACCTCCGCAAGCCGCATCGACGATCCTCCTTTCATTGTCTAGGAAGCCATTGTACAAGTACAAGACTAGATCTTGAGTTGAATATCCATGAAAAGGACAGCTGGATCGGAGGCGTGCAAACCTTTCGAAGTACTCGTAGAGAGTTTCGGATTGTACAAGTACAAGACTAGATCTTGAGTTGAATATCCATGAAAAGGACAGCTGGATTGGAGGCGTGCAAACCTTTCGAAGTACTCGTAGAGAGTTTCGGTTGCCTCTTGCTCGATGTTGCTTATAGCTTTCTTCAAGCTATTGGCCTTTTTAGCTGGAAAGTATTTCTCCAAGAACGCTTTGTGAAGGTTCTCCCAACTGTCAATACTCCCGGATGGAAGGTGGTAATACCAATCATCCGCCGAATCTTTGAGTGTGAAGCCGAATTCCCCCATCTTGATCTGTTCTTCGGTAATGTTGGCCGGCTTCATGCTCATACACACAATATGGAAATTTTCAAGGTGCTTGATGGGGTCTTCACCACTTAGCCCATGGAAGGATGGGAGCAAGTGAATGAGGCCCGGCTTAAGCTCAAAGTTTACTCCTTCCCCTAGTTCCGGTATAGCGACCGCAAGAGGGTTTTGAGCCAAGGTGGACTGCGTAAGTTGACGAAGAGTACGGTCAGCCATCTCTTGTTGAAGTTGTTGTTGTCTTCGTTGCCGGATGTACGTCCTCTCAATTTCTAGATCAAAAGAAGCAAAGCCGGAATTAGTAGCACGGGTTTGAACCATAAAAATGGTTCAAACCAATAATCAATAATAACAATAAAACATTAAAACTCCCCGGCAATGGCGCCAAAATTTGACCGAAGGTATTTCTATGGTCGTCTATACCCAATCAAAAGTAAATCCCGACTTAGCACTAAGAACAAGTATAGTGATTAAGTAAGGGTCGAACCCAAGAGAGTTAAGGTGTTTTAGATGCAATTATCGATTATAATGACAAGTGACACAAAGGGGGGGTATGGTTGAATTGATGCACAAAAACTTATGAAAACGATTAATGCGACAAGTAAGACAATAATGGATGAATCTACACTAGGTTGATTCTAAGCATGCAATTGCTACTTTGGTGAGTTCCTTTTACAAGTTTCCAAGTAATCTCCCGTCTCGATCGTATATATGTGTTGAGCCAACCGGCATCAACACAACTTAACCTATTAAAGTTCCGTAAACCTACAAGAAGAAATAGCAGGTTAGCTTTCAAACAAAGACTAAGGGATATAAAGAGAAGATTAAAACCGTTAAACTTATCTTTATATTTCTGTTCCTTTTCTTTAAGTAATCACAACCCGTTATTACTTAAAGTTGCTACTAGATTAAAGACCCGAACCCGGAACTTATTAATCCTAGTTGTTTGCATGCACTTTGGTGATCAATCTCAAGCAATAGTAAACATGCAATTAGACAATGAAGATCAAGGAAACACAAAGTATTACTGAATGAAAACTTAGATTAAAAAGAACTTACAACCAAAGTAACAAAGCAACTTCAAACCAACCCAATGTAGCAAGGGAGTTAGCAACTCATTACAATGGAAAACTCAAGTCTAAAATAAATTTTGTGAGGAAAAGCATGGATGATTCTAGCAATCAGCCATAGACTATTTATACTAGAAAAGACACTTAATTAGGAGTAAATAACCGGCCCAAAACAGCCACCTTAAATGCCACAAAGGTGGTATAAATAGCCGGAGTAAAGCTTTTGGTGTTAAACAGCAGGGGCGGCCTTCAGGAACCGCAGGGGCGGTTTAGGCAGAATCGGTTGACCTTCTTCAGAATCGATGGGGCGGCTATACAACTCCGCTGGGGTGGATCTTTAATGCACTTCAACGTGTGACCTTTTGCCTTCCTGACGTTTCTGATGTCAAGCCGCCGGGGCATCCCTATGTCGACGTAGGGGCGTTGACATAACCTCTTCGTCTTTCAGCTCCCAGGTTGGGGCGCAGGCAGGGGCGCAGTGTGAGACGCAGGGGAGCTGGTCTTCATATCTTCAGGGTAGGTCACCGCAGGGGCGCCAAGGAGTGGCGCAGGGGCGGTGACACACTTCATGGCCGGCGCTGGTGAAGGTGCAGGGAGCGTTCCAGTGGAAACGTCATCCGCAAGGGCGGCTGCAAGGACCCGCAGGGGCGGTGAGGCAACAGAAGCTTTGCTTCGTGATCGATCTTCACTCCTAAGTGCTTATAACTCCTTCTTTAGCTTCTTTTGATCTTCTTCTTCTGGACCAAGGAGTTAGTAGCATAAACCGACACTAATGCAATAAAAAGACTCTAAAAACTACCCTAATCGATAGTGATTCCATCACCTATCACTCGTCCGTGCAAACAAGCACTCACTAAGGATCCTATGCACTACCTTAAAGGAAAGGTTGTACATGCTAGCCTCTTTCGAATTTCCGGGTCTCCACTTATCACGACCATACTCTCCCAATAAGATGGTCTCCCAAAAGGCACTAGCACTTACTCCTCTCGCAAATGTTCCTGCATCAGAGTAGGGAAAACCAAACAAATCTCCAAAGTCATCGATAGTCATAGCATGGTTGTGGTTCATGGGGCAGAAAGAGACCGTCCTCTCTCTAGGATCATGCTCAAATGTGCTAAGGAATTCTAAGGTGATCTCGGTGTGAGCATCTTCTCTAATCATAGCAAACTGACTCAGCTCAACTCTATCTAACATCATATCCACATCCTCTCGAACAAACAAAGAGTCCAAGTCGTCTAGCACAATGTATCGAGGAGGGGTGAAGGGGTGATCTAAGAGACGTTCATATCTCTTCTCATGTTTGGATAGGGGAGGTGGGAGTTTAAAGATGGTTTGAGAGGGTGGTGGAGGTGGTGGAGGGGCTTTGGAAGAAGATCCCTTCTTCTTCCCCGTATTTTGAGTGATTCTCTTCAAAGTTTCCATTTCTGCAAAGAAAAATCGGGCTGTTCTTCAGTAAATCGGACGATTTATCTGGGTTGGGTCGATTTTTCTGTCGATTTCAACAATTCTCACAATTCTGTAAAGTTCTGTCTAAACTATCACCACACACAGTCTCCTATAGTTGTTCTTAAGCAAACCCCTCAATCAATCGCAGCAAACAAACAACTTCTAAGCAAGAATCAAAATCGAACGAAATACTTAGGTTTCGGAATGAAAAACCTGAATTCCGGATGGATGAGTCGATTGTCAAGCTTGTTGTTGCTAGATCCTTGTTCCTTGTCGAAATGCTTCAGTTTAGGGTCAAGAATCGTTCAAAACAATTAAGGAATGAGGAGATGAGTGGGTGGGCGATTTTTGGTTCTTTGAGAGAAGGAAATCGGGAATGGATGGTTTGTGGAATGAGAGAATCGAGTGATGAAGGCTTTATATAGGCCGGAGATTTAATGAAGAAAATCGGACGATTTATCTGGGCGATTTATTCGTCGGGTCGATTTTTCTACATTTTCTCAACTCAAGAAGAAAATCGGACGATTTAATTTAGGGGGGTCGATCTGGTGGGTCGATTTTTCTTCCTGTTGCCAAAAATCGACTTGCTCTATTCCTAAATCGAACGATTTGCTTTGTGTAGCTCGATTTCTTTCCTTGTATTTCTTGAAGATTGCAATTTGAACTAATTTATGCTCCCCATCTTCATTGATTTCTCGAATTGGACCTAATTTCTTGCGATTTTTGACACAAACAAACCAAGAGTGTATCGAAGAGCAAACAAAAACGAAAAACAAAAGAAGCAAGGCAACTAAACTAAGCTAAACTAAGTGATAAAAGAAGGTAAAAAGTTATACTATCATGGGTTGCCTCCCAAGAAGCGCTTGATTTATCGTCTTTAGCTGGACGGTGCATGGTTTTTGTGTTTAATGGAGGAGGATAGGAGCTATCTCCTCAACCGGGACTTCCGGTGTGTATTTCTTCAATCGTTGGCCATTCACTTTGAATTTTCCGCTTTGTTCACCCCATACTTCAACTGCACCATGGGGGAAAATTCGTTTAATTACATAAGGTCCTGTCCAACGGGATTTAAGCCTCCCTGGGAATAGTCGAAGCCTTGAGTTAAATAGAAGGACTTGATCTCCTTCTTTCTGATCCTTTGGAATGATATGCTTATCATGCCAGCGCTTCGTCCTTTCCTTGTAGATCTTTGCGTTCTCATATGCATTCAGCCGGATCTCATCCAGCTCGTTGATATCCATAAGCCGCTTCTCTCCGGCTTCTTTCATGTCAAAGTTGAGCCACTTGACAGCCCAATATGCTTTATGCTCTAGCTCTACAGGAAGATGACAAGATTTACCATAGACGAGGTTATATGGAGTCGTACCTATTGGTGTTTTAAAGGCAGTCCTGTATGCCCATAGTGCATCGTCAAGCTTCATTGACCAGTCCTTCCTTGTTTTAGAGACAGTTTTCTCTAAAATTCCTTTGATCTCTCTATTGGATATCTCGACTTGTCCGCTAGTTTGCGGATGGTATGGTGTAGCTATCTTATGGGTCACCCCATACTTAGCCAATAGAGTCTCAAATCGACGGGCCGTGAAATGCGTTCCTCCGTCACTAATGATGGTTCGGGGAGTTCCGAACCTTGGGAAGATCGTTCTATTGAAGAACTTCACCACTACCATTGCATCATTAGTAGTAGAAGTGATTGCCTCAACCCATCTTGAGACATAGTCTACGGCTAGGAGTATGTATTGGTTTCTACAAGAGGATGGGAAAGGTCCCATAAAGTCTACTCCCCATACATCAAAGATCTCTACTTCTTGTATGTTGTTGAGAGACATCTCATTTCTCCTAGAGATATTAGCTGTCCTTTGACAAGCATCATAAGCAACAACATATTTTTGCACATCTTTGAATAGTGTAGGCCAAAAGAAACCTGAACGAAGTACCTTAGCACAAGTCTTGTGGGAACTAGCATGCCCTCCACATGGTAGAGTGGCAATGGGGGATGACACTTTCCACCTTATCTTCTGGAATGCATCTTCTGTATATGCCATCGGGACCTCTTTTGAAGAGAAGAGGTTCGTTCCAATAGAAGTGTTGGACGTCCTTAAAGAACTTCTTTCTTTGAGCATACGAAAGCCCGGGGGGAATCTCCTGACAAACAAGGTAATTTACAATGTCAGCAAACCATGGATCATTACCTTTTGAGATGTGTTGAAGACACTCTTCAATCTCATGTAGTTGCTCGTCAGGGAATGAGTCGTCTATAGGGAGTTCATCCATCTCGTCGGTGAGGCGTGGAAGACGACTAAGATGGTTAGCAACTGAGTTTTCCGAGCCTTTCTTGTCACGGATCTCCAGATCAAACTCTTGTAAGAGTAAGATCCATCTTAGAAGCCTTGGCTTCGCATCCTTCTTCGTGAACAAGTAGCGAATTGCTGAATGGTCTGTATAGACAATCACCTTCGCACCTACAAGATAGGAACGGAATTTTTCAAAAGCATAAACTACGGCTAGAAGTTCCTTTTCCGTAGTGGCGTAATTGGATTGAGCCTCGTCTAGCGTCTTGCTAGCATAGTAGATGGCGTGAGTGCGACCATCTTTCTTTTGTCCGAGTATGGCTCCTATAGCGACGTCGCTTGTGTCGCACATGACCTCGAAAGGAAGAGTCCAATCGGGTGGTTGGATGATTGGTGCTGAAATCAAAGCCTCTTTGATCCTGCAAAAAGCTTCTAATTCCTTTCACAGAGGATGGAGGAGGTAGCTTCTCAATAGTTTCTATCTTAGCTCTATCAACCTCTATTTGATATTAGATGACCTAACACAATTCCTCAATGACCATGAAATGACACTTCTCCCAGTTTAAAACTAAGTTAGTATCTTCACATCTCTTAAGAACTAATAAAAGGTTAGAGAGACAGTTATCAAAGGAAGAACCATATACCGAAAAATCGTCCATGAACACTTCCATGATATTCTCTACGTATTGTGAGAAGATTTCCATCATACACCTCTGAAAGATGGTTGGAGCGTTGCATAAGCCGAATGGCATCCTTCTATAAGCGAACGTACCCCAAGGGCACGTGAAGGTCGTCTTCTCTTGATCATCTGGGTGAATGGGAATCTGAAAGAAACCGCTATATCCATCTAGATAACAAAAGTAAGAGTGTTGAGCTAACCTTTCCAACATCTGATCAATAAAAGGAAGGGGAAAGTGATCCTTCCTAGTGGCCACGTTCAGCTTACGGTAGTCGATGCACATTCTCCACCCCGTAACTGTCCTTGTGGGAATAAGTTCGTTGTTTTTGTTGGCAACAATGGTAATGCCTCCTTTCTTTGGTACTACCTGTACTAGACTCACCCACTTGCTATCAGAAATAGGGAAGATGATACCTGCATCAAGTAGCTTAAGGATTTCTTTCTTCACGACCTCTTTCATGATCGGATTTAACCGTCTTTGAGGTTGATGTGAAGGCTTGTAATCCTCTTCCATTAAGATTTTATGCATACATAGAGAAGGCTTAATGCCTATCAAATCATCAATTGTGTAGCCTAATGCTCTCCTATGTTGCTTTAGAACATTCATAAGCTTCTCTAATTTATCATCATTCAGTTTCGCACTAACTATAACCGGATATGTAGAGTTAGTGCCAAGGAATGCATACCTTAAGTGTGTAGGAAGGGGCTTTAATTCTAATGAAGGAGGTGCTTTGATTGATGATTCATGACCTTCTAATGCCATGGGAGAAGTATCTGAAGGTGGGGAAGGTGCACTATTAGAGTTGAGAACAACTGCAGTCAAGTTTGTAGAAACCGGAGAATATATCACTAAATCGACCCCCTATGAAGAAAATCGTCCGATTTTTAGGCCGATTTTTCTTCCTGTTGTCAAAAATCGACTTGCCTTTTCAGAAATCGAGCGATTTATTTCGTGTAGGTTGATTTTTTTCACAGTTTCCGGGGTTAATTCTAACTCTTCAAATCCTGCTCCTGGTTCTTCCTTCACATCTTCTAATGCTTTTACATCATCGTCACAATCATGCTCTACTCCTTCCTCCATGATGCTCATACTAAGAACCTTTTGAAGTGGGTCTTTCATTAGGATTGAACTTACCACCTCTCTAGACTCTTCTTCATCAAAGATGTTAAAGACATCTTCTCTCAAGGCTAGCTCTTTGATTAAAGAGGAGAGTACGAACTCTGATAACACGATTTATGATCTAGATTTAGACACTCATTTAGATAGATTTTCCGCTCATTCATGCATGGTTTAGCATTAGTTCACGGCGTTTGCACTCAAATCACGTATTTTGTCGAGATAGACGTCTACTCGGACTTTTGCTTGCTTTGTAGGTATTTTGGGAGATTTAAGAGCCTAATCGATACATCCGAGGATCATTCCTCGAGATGACACACTTCCAGACTCATTGGAATGCAAGCTAAGGGCTAAGGAGGACTCATGGAACCTTGCCAACACAAGCCATGCACCAAATCATGGCTAAACGAGCCTAGAAGCAATCTCTGGAACAAACCACGGTCTAGGTCCTTTCCACGGCCGTGATTATGCCCGTGATTCTTGCCAGGACCACATCGACAGCTGGCCACGATCTCTTCCATTGCTCTTGCATCCTAGTGGGTATTTAAAGGATTTTGCAGGCTGTAATTGGGGATCTCTCTCCTCTCTTTTGACCTACCTTTCTTCCCCAAAACATTTGGCCATTGTTGCCTCTCTTCCAAGCACCCATTAGGGGTGTTCTTGGAAGAGATTAGTGTAGATTCTCGTTTTAGAGTGAGATTAGATTAGATTCGAGTGAAGCTTCGATTGTTGTCAAGTTGGATTAGCTCTTGGAGCCTTGTAAGGATTTGGTAATTTCTATTCTATGCTTTTAATGTCTTTTCTTTGGATTGTTCTTCATCATTTGACCATGACTTGCAAGCATGCTTTATTTGTGGAGATTGATCTTGAAATGAATGTTGTTGGCTAGATAGGTTGCGATTCTAGAGTAAGGAAAGAAGGGCTATGGCTAGAAGCATGATAGGATGAACTTAGATTTTTACCCTTGGATGACTTGTGTTGTTGAAATCCTAGTGTTTGTTGAGCTTAATTTAGCTTAGGATCACCTAATGCTATCAACCTAAGTGAGGGAAGAGATCTACCCGATGATTCCCGATCTTAGATACCTAAGATGACAAACCCTAGGTAGTGGTGAGCCTCACAAGCCGCCATTGGACTAAGTGTGCTAGGATAGTTGATTAGGACTTCCCTTTCCGAGACTTACCCGGTAAGGATAGGTTAGACCCCTAGGTAACAATCCGGTTTGTGTAGAATTCCTATCCTTAGGTTCTTAGAGACTTACCCGGTGATGAGACCTTAGGAATGGACTAGTGGACCATGAGACCTACCCGGTAATTGATCCCAATCTAGAAACGCTAAATTCCGACATATCATAGTTAATCCGAAGAATGAATAGATAGCTTGAGTCTTTGCCATACCCGGACTTCCAAACTCTAGAATCCGCTTTGTTATTTCCATTCTCCTATCTTTAGTGTTAGTGTGTGTTTGTGTTGCTTGATTGTGTTCACATACATGTGATTTTTTTTTTTGATCACCCAAAACCCTCCAAAAACATCGTGTTTTCCATTTTCTTTATTCCTCATCTTATCTTAGTCTAGATTTACACTATTTTCGATCATTGAATGACTTAGTTTCACCTCAGTCCTTGAGTTCGACCTCGGAATACTTTCCTTTCTACAAAACGACCCGTACACTGCGGGTTTCGCTAGGTAGTTTAGGATTTAGTTCGAGTTTATAAATGTAAAGCTTTTTGTGCTATTTCCTAGCGTAACAAGTTTTTGGCGCCGTTGCCGGGGACTAGGTTAAGATTAAGTCATTTGCTTTTGATTGTTTTTAGTGTTTATCTTTCTTGTTACTTTTGATCTTGTGTTGTTTTTGTCTTTGCCTTTTCATGTTTGCTATGGACGGATTGTACCTCCAAGACCACCTTGACAACATGGAGTATGAGGAGTGGATGAAAGGCCAAGATCTAGGACCTCTCCATGATGAGTTTGAGTATTGGGAGGAGTTCAATGTCTATCATGAGTCCCATGATCAAGCTCACATGATTACATTACCTCATGAGGAACCTCACTATCAACTTCATGAAGATCGATTGGAATCAATGCTAGAGAAAATGTTGAGGAAGATGGATGATCTAGAAAGTAACCTTGCTTCCATTTCTAGTTCCCACATGGAGCTTGAAGCGGAAGTGTGTCACCAAGAGGAGGTTCACTATGAGGAAATCCAAGGATTGGCCGATTCAACCATAACAAATAGAAGCCTTGAGGAAGAGTTGAATGAAGCTCGGGAGCAATTGTGGCTAAAGGATTTGGCCATGAAGGAAGCAAGGAGATTGAATACCGAGAGAGAAGAACAAGTGAGGAGGGAGATCGAGGAGATTAGGAATGCTCTTATGCTAAGAGATCCTACCATTCTTCAAGTTCCACCTCCATCTCCTTCACCTTTAGAGGAGTGCAATGAAGTATTCTCATCCCCGGACATCCTTGCCATCAACCCCGGAACCATACATGAAGAGCTCACTTGGAACGGATGCAGCAGAGTGAACCACGGCCGTGGAGGACAAACCACGCCCGTGAGATCCAACAGAGAAGACCACGGCCGTGGAGTACAAACCACGCCCGTGGAAGGTCCTGTAGTGGTCCATCCTAAGCCAATCTCAGCTCCCTCCGGTCCTTTCTTGCTTGCCCAGAGTACACACGAAGATTGGAGCCCCTTTCCTAAGGATTCTCCATCATTGAATGATGGAGGCAAGCATGATGGATCCATGATGGTTATGAAGTACTTCAATGAAGGATTCTTCCCAAGAATCGGCATTCCTCGGATCATAGAGGATGAGGATGACAAGCGCTTCACCGGTATGACCGCGGAGTACAAATTGCCTAAGTATGGGGTGACACCTATGGTTGCAACTCTATACTATCATCAAGGAAGCGGTGATGAAGGAGTCTACTACTCACCGGTGAAGAGAGAACTTAAAGCTTATTTGGGCATCAAGTGGCCCTTGCTTGTCATCATGGATTCCGGAAAAAGATGGTTGCTTGGACTCCTCAAGCAAACCATGGTATTCGAGGTGGATTAACATATCCACGGAGTTTGGTCAAGCTAATGACCTAAAAGAAGCGCTTAATGGGAGGCAACCCATTGGTACAACTCTTTCCCTTTTCTCTTTTGCCTTTGTTTTTGCTTTTGTGTGTTTTTGTGTTTTGTGTTTGTGGTAGATTTTAGGTAATGAGGAAGCCTTGCAAGGCGAGTTGATGACGATGATTCCGTTTTCAAACATGGGTGGAGCGGACGTGAGGCTTGGACGGCTTGAGGTGTCTTGTTAGATGGAAGAGCTCCCATCTCACATATACCTTGGCGCGGGTCTCGACGCCGGAATGATTATGAAGAGCTCTCTACCATGCTTGATCGATCATCCATCACCACCACTCCACACGAGTTCATTCCAAATACCGAAGCAAACCATTTTACATTGTGAGAACCTTCTTTCACTCTCTTTACTTCAATTACACATTGGGGACAATGTGTTTCTAAGTATGGGGTGGGGTTTGCATGATCTTTTGCATGATGAGCATCTAGAGTAGTTTCTTTTTAGTCACATGTTTTATTATATCTTGCATTGTACATACTTAAATCGAAAATTCCAAAAAAATCAGAAAATTTAAAAATTTTTGTGCTTTCTAGGCTTGGATATGACCCTAATGATGAACCTTGTCTTGTGGATTGGCTATGGATGGCCTTGTGTGTTTAATTGATGATGCATATGTGGACTTGAAATACTTATCTTGAATTCCATGAATGACTTGTGATTATGATGCTTGCCTTGATTTAATTGAGGATTGAAAGTCGAAATTGCATGCTAGTTCTTACACATCAATTAGGAGTGATTAAGGCAATTCATCTTCCTCTACTTCTCATCTTAATCATGTTGCTTGAGCACCTCAATTGAGATAAATTTGACCTCTTTTGACCCATCCGGGAATAGGAGCATGTTAGTGTGTTGATGTGTGTGAAAAGCAGGTGTGGGGTGAAGTTGTTGATGAAAGGAATGTCATGAATGAAGTGCTGAAATTGTTGTGAAAGTGTAGCCAAAAATATAGGTTTGGGGACGTTGGCTTAAATGACAAGTAACTCGGTACACTTCACATAATCGGGTGTTGGTGCCTTGCCAAAGTCGAATAAACCAATAGTCCTAACGAGTTTTGGTATGTGTGCCCGGTGTGGATGCACCTCGAAAACTAAGAAAAAGCCTGAGGACGGCTAATCACAAAGGTTTCGGCTTTTGTACACCAATGCCATTGTCTCAAAAGAAAAAGAAAAGAAAATAAAGAAAAAATATGCACTTGGGGGAAGTTGATAAGAAATGTGAAGTTGTGGTTGTTTAGTTCCTTTCCCGGATTAGCATCACATAGCCTAGAAAATTCCCACCTAATCACAACGTTTCTTAGCCTTCTATTTTACAAGTCCTTTTGACCTACTTGCATGTGTGTAAGACTAAGTGATTTAGATTGGATATACTCATGATCATCTTGACTTCTTCATCTTTACATTTCATTGCATGCTATCAAGTTAAGTGTAATTGTCTTTCCATGCTTTCATTTATTTGATACATAATTGCTTGTCCATTGCCATGAAACATGACTATGAAGGTGATCCAATATTAGAAGCACAACTCCAAAAAGATTTTGCCATTTTTCTGCATACATAAATCATGTTATCTTGTAGTCTATAGTTGAGAATTTGCTCGGGGACGAGCAAACCTTAAGTATGGGGTATTTTGATAACACGATTTATGATCTAGATTTAGACACTCATTTAGATAGATTTTCCGCTCATTCATGCATGGTTTAGCATTAGTTCACGGCGTTTGCACTCAAATCACGTATTTTGTCGAGATAGACGTCTACTCGGACTTTTGCTTGCTTTGTAGGTATTTTGGGAGATTTAAGAGCCTAATCGATACATCCGAGGATCATTCCTCGAGATGACACACTTCCGGACTCATTGGAATGCAAGCTAAGGGCTAAGGAGGACTCATGGAACCTTGCCAACACAAGCCATGCACCAAATCATGGCTAAACGAGCCTAGAAGCAATCTCTGGAACAAACCACGGTCTAGGTCCTTTCCACGGCCGTGATTATGCCCGTGATTCTTGCCAGGACCACATCGACAGCTGGCCACGATCTCTTCCATTGCTCTTGCATCCTAGTGGGTATTTAAAGGATTTTGCAGGCTGTAATTGGGGATCTCTCTCCTCTCTTTTGACCTACCTTTCTTCCCCAAAACATTTGGCCATTGTTGCCTCTCTTCCAAGCACCCATTAGGGGTGTTCTTGGAAGAGATTAGTGTAGATTCTCGTTTTAGAGTGAGATTAGATTGGATTCGAGTGAAGCTTCGATTGTTGTCAAGTTGGATTAGCTCTTGGAGCCTTGTAAGGATTTGGTAATTTCTATTCTATGCTTTTAATGTCTTTTCTTTGGATTGTTCTTCATCATTTGACCATGACTTGCAAGCATGCTTTATTTGTGGAGATTGATCTTGAAATGAATGTTGTTGGCTAGATAGGTTGCGATTCTAGAGTAAGGAAAGAAGGGCTATGGCTAGAAGCATGATAGGATGAACTTAGATTTTTACCCTTGGATGACTTGTGTTGTTGAAATCCTAGTGTTTGTTGAGCTTAATTTAGCTTAGGATCACCTAATGCTATCAACCTAAGTGAGGGAAGAGATCTACCCGATGATTCCCGATCTTAGATACCTAAGATGACAAACCCTAGGTAGTGGTGAGCCTCACAAGCCGCCATTGGACTAAGTGTGCTAGGATAGTTGATTAGGACTTCCCTTTCCAAGACTTACCCGGTAAGGATAGGTTAGACCCCTAGGTAACAATCCGGTTTGTGTAGAATTCCTATCCTTAGGTTCTTAGAGACTTACCCGGTGATGAGACCTTAGGAATGGACTAGTGGACCATGAGACCTACCCGGTAATTGATCCCAATCTAGAAACGCTAAATTCCGACATATCATAGTTAATCCGAAGAATGAATAGATAGCTTGAGTCTTTGCCATACCCGGACTTCCAAACTCTAGAATCCGCTTTGTTATTTCCATTCTCCTATCTTTAGTGTTAGTGTGTGTTTGTGTTGCTTGATTGTGTTCACATACATGTGATTTTTTTTTTGATCACCCAAAACCCTCCAAAAACATCGTGTTTTCCATTTTCTTTATTCCTCATCTTATCTTAGTCTAGATTTACACTATTTTCGATCATTGAATGACTTAGTTTCACCTCAGTCCTTGAGTTCGACCTCGGAATACTTTCCTTTCTACAAAACGACCCGTACACTGCGGGTTTCGCTAGGTAGTTTAGGATTTAGTTCGAGTTTATAAATGTAAAGCTTTTTGTGCTATTTCCTAGCGTAACAAACTCCACTTTCTCTTCACCTATATTGAAGGATAGTTGTCCATTCTTGTAATCTACCATGCATCCGGATGTTGTAAGGAATGGTCTCCCAAGAATGATGGGAACTGGATAATCTGCAGGGATGTCAAGAACGACAAAATCTATAGGAATGTAAAACTTATCGAGTTTTACAGGAATGTCTTCTATTATCCCAACTGGCTTAGTGGTGGAACGATCGGCCATGTAAAGTGTTATCTTCACCGGTCTAGGCTCTCCTAGACCAACCGCCTTGCATAAAGCAAGTGGTATGATGCTCACACTTGCTCCAAGGTCGCAAAGTGCATCATAAGTAACCTCTCCCAAGGTGATGGTATGCAAAATGATCCCGGATCATGCAACTTAGGTGGCATATTCTCTGTCATAGTCTTGATGAGTTCGGATGACTCCGTACTCATCTTAACTTCTCCAATGTCTTCTAATTTCCTCTTGTTAGAGAGGATCTCCTTGAGAAATTTCACATAAGCTGGCATACCTAAAAGTACATCCATAAAAGGTATATTAATATGCAGCTTACTCATAAGTTCAATAAACTTACCGAAGTGTTTGTCTAGGCGCGCATGCGCTCTAGATTGAGTAAAAGGTAGAGGTGGTTTGTAGGCGGGAGGAGGAACATAGACATCTTCCTTCTATTTTCCTTTCCCTTCTTCGATGGTGGTTTCAACTACTTTAGGTTGAGGATCGATAGTTGTTACACCACTCCTAGTTGTGACTGCCATAACCCTTCCCTTTTGGTTATCTTCCGTCTTCCCGGGAAGCTTCCCTTGATCTCTTGGAACTTCTCCGGCTTTGCTAAACACTTGGTTTTCTAAAGCCTTGTGAGCTTTATCAACCGAAGTTATATAGCTCTCCAATCCTTGTAATTTCCCTAGGATCGTCTCCAGCATGGGATCGGACTTGTTCGATCCATTTGATGATTGTTCTTGGCTTTGTTGATTGGATCTCCAATTGCTATTGTTGGAGTTCCTATTGTTGTTATTCCAGTTGTTGTTCCGGTTGTTGTTCCGGTAGTCATTCCTTTGATTGTTATCCCTTCCCATATAGTTGGCTTCCTGCTCCTTAGCCTTTTGAAGACTAGTTTTGATTACTTCCTTCAACTCTTTGATTTCATTGTTGAGGGAAAATATTTGTGTTTGAGAAGCGTGGTTCAACTTAGCTCCCGGATCACCTTAATTCCGGCTATTTGGGTCTGCCTTTCGGTGAGAATACTTCTCAATCACCTGGGCTTGCTTCTCAATGAAGTCCCAAGCATCATCTTCTCTCATGTCCATGAATGTGCCACAAGAGAGAGATTGGAGATTGAATTGTGTTTCCACATCCAATCTCTTATAGTAGATCTCCAATAATTCCAGCTTTGAAATGCCGTGGTGCGGGCAATCCAACAAGAGATCCTGAAACCTTCCCCAAGATTGAAACAAAATTTTGTTAGGCTTCATAGAAAAAGCATTTATCTTACCTCTCAATTCTGCCGTTTTGGATGGCGGGAAGAACTTGGTGAGGAATTCCGAAGATAGATCCTCCCATGTGCCCAGCTTTGCAGCTGGAAGTGTTTGGTACCAAGCTAGAGCTTTATCCTTCAAAGAAAAGAAGAACGGTTTGATCTTGTAATTACTTGTAGTAGCCTTATTCGACTTCATGGTCTCCATGAGAATCTGGAAATTCTGCAAGTGTTGATGTGGAGATTCAATACTTGCTCCACCAAACTGACTTTGGCAAACCATGGTGATAACTTGTGGTGTAAAGTTGAACTCCTGGATGTCTTCAGCTCCGAAATTCACACCTAGACGGCGTGGTTCCTGAATTGGATCCATCCTTTGCCCCAAAGTTTGGGGTTCATCACCTTCATTAGCAACTCTCACATCCCCAGCTGGAATGCGAGGAACAACCGGTGGTCTTGGGTTTTTACGAACAGGATGAATCACTGGATTGATTTCCCCAAGTTCCGGCATGTCCAGATCGAGTTCTTCATCATCGGATAAATCATCCCTAGTGGGCTTAGTTGGTTTCTTGACTTTCTTTTTCTTCCTAGATTCATTCAATTCCAACTGCATGTCCAACATCATAGCCCTGAGTTCATCAATTTGAAATTGATGACTCGTTTCAACATCTACACGAGCTTTCTCACTCAACTTTAGTTGACGTTGCGCTTCATCCAACTCACACTGGATGTTTCTCTCGTTATTTTCAGCCATTTTCCTTTCTTTTAACTTCCTTCTTAAATTTTTCTCCAATTCGGGATCGAAAGGAATTAGATCTTTAGTGGATCTAATCTTTCACAAATACCTAAAGAACATGTAAAGATCACTCAAGTAGACCAATCAAATCACAAGAGCAAGAGCTCTCAAGCTAGACAACCGAAAACTGAATTTGGTCTAGACCAAATTCCCGGCAACGGCGCCAAAAACTTGTTCGCTCAAAAGTGTGTGCGTCAAAGTCTTAAATTTATATCTAAAACTCAAAACAAAGCGAACCCGCAATGTACGGATCGACTGTAGCAAGGTAAGAAATTCCAGAGTCGAACTCAGGGATTTGGTGAGAATAAATTCGAATTCAATTATCTAGCAAAATGCAAAAGCTTTTGTGATTAATAAAGAGGGAAATGATTCCATGGATTCAAGTATCCGACTGCGGCTTTCGATTCAAGACACTTCTGATGGATATAAGGACAAAGTTTATATTGCCAAGATTATGTGTTCAAAGGTAGGTATCGTACGGTGAAGTTCCGAAACCTATTTATCTAGTCCAAAGGCTCTCTCTATAAGGGTTGTTGAGGCTGCAATATAGAAAGATCTAAAGACAAGAATTATGTTCAAACTAACTACCTAAAACCCCAGGATATGACTCTCCAAGGTAAAGAATAGAAAGCACACTTAAAATCTTAATAAAGGATGTTGAGTCTCTCTATTACCCAAATCTTGTAATCTTAATCTATTAAATGTAGAATCAAGGTTGAAGTCTCTTCATACACTCAATTAGAGGTTAAAAAGGTTAAGCAAGGTTGGGATTTAGGCAAGGATTAACTTTGGTTAAAGATTAATTCAATTAGAGATCGTCAGGGGATTAAATCGACCTATTCTTGGGAAAATCGTCCGATTTTCCTGAAGGCTGAAGAACAACCCGATTTTCCTATGTCGCAAAGTTAAAATCTAAACTCTCAGGGTCCAAATGTTTGAATGAGTTTAGTCTATCATCATCTAAGCCTCAATCTTCAACTATTCTCCCCAGAATCACAATGGTTTTAGCCAACCATTTTCAAAATCAAATCAAAATTAAGATTGAGTGAAATAATTCAAATAAACCCGAATCTTGAATAAAAAGTCAAAAACCTTCAAATATGTAAACCAATCTCAAAACTAATCAATGTATCTTTCAATTAACTCAATGTCGTGTTCAAAAACCACAAAGATCACAATGGAACAAAGGAATCTCACAAATATGATCAAGATTGACTTCCCGCCAATATTGCTTCAATCCCTCTCCAAGAATCTTCAATCTCTCACAAACGTGTAAAGATTTCCCGCTGCGGCCGTCCCGTTTTCGTTCCTAGGGTTCCAACCTATAGTTTCTTGCTAATGGGCCGTTTGGCAAAACACTTCTCTAGCCTAAAAGTGATGGGCTTTGAGTCGTCTTTACCATTGGGCCGAAAAACAAAGGAAATCGAGTTAGCTGATTTACACACAAAACCATTCGATTTTTAAAGGGAATAATCGTCCGATTTATGTAGTAAATGGCTCGATTTTCTTCAATAGAGAATGCTCGTCTTTTGGCTTATTTCCTTTCTTCCTTTTATGCAACTCCTTTGCTCTTTGTGATTCCTCTAAGACTCCTTTAGCTTCCCTAATGACCTTAGATGCTCTTTGCTCCACTTTTTGCTTCCAAATCTACTCAATTTACCTACAATTCAACCGAAACTCGTGTAGACCTCTATTTCCGAAATATAGCTGAATAAAACATAAAAGGTACACAAGTTCTCTCAAAATGCAAAGTAAAACGAGGTAAACCTCTATAATATGCATGATTATAATGGTATATAGTTTATGTCATCAGTCGACCAATGGGGACTTTGGAAGACCGCATAAAAGAGGGACTTGATTATGACCCAACCGTCAAGAATTTAAGGGAGTACGTCAAGAAGGGCAAGGCGAGACGGTTTTGGGTCGAACGGGACTTGATCTTCACCAAGGGCCAGTGGCTATATGTACCCCACTTCGGAGGATTGAGGCGCGAAGTCATCAAAGATTGTCATTATTCCAAGTGGGCTGGACACCCAGGTATGCACCGCACCTTAGCCCTTGTAGAAGAAAAATATTATTGGCCGCAGATGAGGGACGGCGTCGAGGTATACGTCAAGACTTGTCTTGTTTGCCAACATGACAAGGTCGAGCAAAGACAACCCGCGGGACTCTTAGAACCTTTGCCAATACAGGACCACCCTTGATAAAGCGTTAGCATGGACTTCATAGTCAGACTACCCAAGACGGATGGATTCGGGAGCATCATGGTGGTGGTAGACCGACTCTCAAAATACGCAACCTTCATACCGACAACAAAGGAATGCCCCGCGGAAGAAGCGGCCAAGTTGTTTATGAAGAACGTGGTCAAGTACTAGGGCTTGCCACAATCCATCATCAGTGACCGAGATGGAAGGTTCACGGGGAAATTTTGGATGGAATTGTTCAAGATGCTCGGATCGGACTTGAAGTTCACCACGGCCTTGCATCCTCAGACGGACAGACAAAAGGAGAGGCATACTGCTTACTCGAGATCTACCTTCGGCACTATGTCAGCGCGTCACAAAAGGATTGGCCGAAGCTACTAGACGTCGCTCAATTCTCTTACAACTTGCAAAAGAGCGAGTCTACAGGGAAGAGTCCGTTTGAAATCATCATGGGCTTTCAACCGAGTACGCCGAGCACCATTACAATACGCTACACCGGACCGACACCAACGGCGTACAAGTTTGCCAAGGGTTGGCAAGAGGAGTTGGATTTGACACAAGCTTGCCTTGTCAAAGCCAACAAGAGGACAAAGAAGTGGGATGACCAACACCGAAGGGACATAGAGTATCAAGTCGAGGACTTAGTCATGGTCAAGCTCCAATTTATCATGCGGCACACGGGACTACACAAGGCGTTGATACGGCGGTACGAGGGGCCTTTTAGAGTTCTTAAGAGGATCCGGCGCACTGCCTACAAGCTCGAGTTGCCGTCTATGTTCAAGATACACCCCGTCTTCCCCGTGAGTATGCTCAAGCCTTACCATCAAGACATGGAAGACCCATCCCGGGGAGATGCACAAAGGGCGCCAATCGGAGTCCGGACTTCTTTTGACAAAGAAATCGAGGAGATCATGTCTGATCGGGTCGTGCGCGAGAAGTATCGACGCCCAAGGCTCGAATACTTAGTAAGATGGAAGAGACTCCCCGAGGCAGAGATGACATGGGAACCGGCCGAGTCCTTGTGGCAATTCAAGGACAAGATCGAGGCATACAATGCCAACGCGACGGGGACGTCGCGGGATTCAGTGGGGGAGGATGACACGGGCCGCATTCCGGAAAGTTCGGGACGCTCGTAGAAGATTCCGGACATGACCGAAAGGTGCGAGAAAGATGCAGAACCATCTAGGCTTGGCTAGAGCCTTATGGAATATTCTACATAAATAGAGAGACTTGTAATTAATTCAAGCCAAGAAGGATCCGGATTGTCCAAGGCTTGTCCAAATCCGGAACCTTCCTAGGAGGGGTGGCATTGGGCTATAAATAGGTGGTGCCTTCCCCTCATTTGCATCATCCAAGTTCCAAGCTCTCAACAAGCATTGTAAAGCTCTCTTGTAATATAAAGCTTTCTTTCCCACACACAAAGCCTTCCAAGTTCTCTTAGCCATCAATCTTAATCTCTTTCGTTGGCAACATCGTGGATAGGCTGATCTTAGCATGACAAGGGGTCGAGAAAAGCTAAGAGCCGCACGGTTTGGAGTTAGGGAAAACTCAGTCCGTGACACTAACACCTACTTATTATCTTTCTACTAAGCGTTCATAAATAAAATAACATTCTACTAATAACAATTAATTGTTCATAAAATAAGATCTTTATAATAACAACTAATCATTCATAACATAAGATAACATTCTAATAATAATAACTTTTTTTTTGGTGGGAAGGAGAGACAGTGGTCTCCGGCGCATCTATACGCATTTTTATTAATAGAAAATGGCTAAGTAGTCAGCAAACGGGGGATAGCCCGACCCCTAACATCGTCCAAAAGCAAAACATTAACACCCTCCGGCGGGTCATGCAATACAACAACCCCAAGGGGTAAGTTTATAGCAAAGCTAACAATAAAGTCCGCAACTCTATTTGCCTCGCGGTAGGCATGACAAAACTGGATAACCTAGTCTCTTCTCAAAAAGTCTTGGCACGAACGTACCAGAATGGCATGAGGATGGCAAGGGGCGATGCTTTTCTTGAGGAGTTGAGTGACCAGCAGGGAGTTCGTTTCAAGTATGACCGAGCGGTAGCCCAACTCCTAAGCAAGCTTAAGTCCATGTACCACACCCCATAGTTCGGCCATTGGGACATTACACAAACCTAAGTTGACACCAAATCCTCTTAACCATTCACCCGCAAAGTTTCTAATCACGCCCGCCGCGGATAAGAATCCTACCTCATTCTTGGCGCCATCCGTATTGATCTTCACACCGCCTTCAAGAGGAGGCTCCCAAGCCACTTGAACGACTCTTTCTGGACCTCGTCTAGTAACCGGCACTCTTCTTGTCCAAACAACAATGTACTCCATAGCCCGGTCGTGAACGAAATGACTCCTCTCACCAATAGCAGTAGAATTATTGAAAACCTTTTCATTTCTCCATTTCCAGCTCTACCAAAGCCCTACAGCAAACAACTCACTCCAAAGACAAAAGTTACGATAGTTATTGGGTGTGAGAAGATTACCTCGAAGCCATGACGCAAAAGGAGTCGTAAAGAACTCCGACACTACCCCAGCCACGTGGAAGGAGCGCCACATGGTTTGTACTCTTGTGCAATCTCGAAAAAGATGGATCATTGTTTCTGGAGCACTGTTACAACATCTGCAAGCCTCTGTCGGACTGAGGTGTCGATGATGCAGCTCCCAATTACAGAGAACCCCACCTTTCAGGAGCTTCGAAATAAAAATCTTGACCCTTTCTTCAACCCTCAGCCTCTAGACGACTTTGAAGACACATTCATCAGTATGCTGTATCGTATTGGACCCCCTGATCAAGCTATAAGCCGACACCGTCGAGTAGTTGCCATCCATAGTCAGACTCTAGCTGAGCACGTCTTCATTGGGTAAGGATCATGTGTCGAGTCTTCAGCAAGCGTTAGTCCATCCAGGGTGACAGCCGCCAACTTCAGGAGTAGAGAATGGGGCAGCTTACCCCCAATGCTTTGCCAGTTCCAACCGTCACCTTCACTCCAGTAGGAACTAACCGGCATTCGTTCTTCATTCTCATCCAGAATTGATAGGCACACGTTGCGGAGAGGTTCAGTATCCAACCACGGATCAGTCTAGAATCTGACGGAATAACCATTCCCCACGATCCAGTGTGCCCCTCTGGAAACAGCGAGTTTGACTCCCTTCTCAAGTCCTCTCCAAACATGTGATAGGACAGTGGGTACGCTCTCGGAACTGAGGTACTTGCTTCGGATAACCTTAGCCCATAGACTCTCCGGCTCTTGTAATAACCGCCTCCCCAATTACCTAGAAGTGCCAAGTTTGTATACTGCATGATGCGGATTCCTAGCCCTCCTTTAGCCTTAGGAAGGCATATATCGGACCATCTGATTGTGTGCATTTTTATTTGCCCATACACGAGACCCCAGATGAAATTCCGGCACACTCTATCGATGTCATCACAAACCGACATAGGGAGGGATAATGTTGCCATAGAGTAAACAGGAATAAAGGTGAGGACGGCTTTCGTCAAGGTGACCCGCCTGGCAAAGCTCAGCGTTTTACTCTTCCACCCATGCAACTTACCATTAATCTTATCCAACAGGGAAGCGAAAGTATCCTTAGATACACGTCCTTTGAGCATAGGGACACCAAGATAATTACCAAGGTTACGTGTCACCTCTACTCCACTAATCCTTTCGATACTGGCACGTAACTCTCTGGAGACATTAGGAGAAACAAACACCTTGGACTTAGAAATTCTCACCTTCAGTCCTGAAACATTGCAGAAGATCTCAATGCATCTCATGATGATCCTGATTTGAGGCATGGAGGCTTCCGCGAAGAGGGTGATGTCATCTGCAAAGACCAAGTGGGAAAGTGGGAGACCTCCCTTGACGAGTTTGATAGGTTTCCACTCGCCTTTGTCAACTGAATCAAGAATGAGGTGACTCAATCTTTCCACACACAAGGCAAACAAATAAGGGGAGATAGGATCCCCTTGCCTGATGCCTCGCTCCGGACTGAATTGCTCCGTAACTTCACCGTTCCAAAGCACTTGCATTCTAGTAGTGGTCACACACTCTTGAATTATTCTTCCCCACTCATCCGGGAATCCCGCTTTCTTTACCGTGTCCCCAATAAAATCCCATCTCAATCTGTCATACGCCTTCTCAAGGTCCAGTTTGAGAAGCATCCATTTCTTGCCCGTTTTCTTCCTTCTCATGGAGTGAATAACTTCCTGCATAAGGACGAGATTATCCTGGATAAGCCATCCAGGGATGAAGCTTGTTCGCTCCAAACGGTGTGTGCAAGCTTTAAATTTATAACCCTAGACTTAAGCTTAAAACAAGGATGCGAACCCGCAGTGTACGGGTCAATCGTAGTAAAAAGCAAGGAATTCCAGGGGTCGATCACAGGGACTCGGTGAAACAAAGTCAATAACGGTAAGCTTCGTAATTACTAACCACAAGAGCAATTAACACAATCAAAGATGAATAAGAAGTCAATAAAGCAAACATGCAATTCTAGGGATTAAAGCGTCTAGTTGTGGTTCCAACTCAAGATCTAAAGATAAGCGGACAAAGATGAGATTTTTGCATGGGGAAGGTGTTACCAAAGTGGAATAGATCACCGGGTAAGTCTCACTATTCGCTAATCCAAAACCGTAACTCCTATTACCGGGTAAGTCTCAAGGAATTAAGATAAAGAACTATAATCTCAAACTAACACACCATCTAAGGGAATAGAATCAACCTTTACCGGGTAAGTCTCAGGCTAACTCACAAAGATGGGATGGAAGCACACTCAAACCCCAATAAAGGATAAACCTTTATTACCTACACTTATGATCGTTGGTATACAAACTAAGGAATTACCGGGTAAGTCTCATCCTAAACTTGCATTGGATCAGGAAAGGTGTAATAAGAATAGGATTTGGCAAACTCTAACACTTAACTCTCAGTATAGGATCAGATAAGTCACCTCGGTGAGCCAAATTCCACCCCGGCCGAGATGTTCATCGATTGAGCGAGATGCTTAGGGTTAAGGTTAAAGACTCGAACTTTCAGGGTCCTACTGGAATCTAAGATTATTCTATCATTGTTTTTCCCACAACCTTCATCCAATCACCCTAGAATCACACAAGGAAATTAGCCACTCATCATCATTATGAAAGTATTAATCAAATAAATGGGAAGAAGGTGAATATTTGAACAAGAAGAATTTAATGAAAAGACTTCAATAACTGAATCAAATATCACAACAAAAGCGTTCCTTGGATAGCAATCCAACAAGAGAAGGCAACAAGGAAGGGAATCAAAGATAATCTTACAAAACCCTCCAAAAAGCTATAAAAGCTATGATTTTCAATCTTCCTTCAACCTTCAAAAAGGTTCTCAAATCTCCCAACTAGAGTATGGCTGCTGCGTGATTCCCAACTGAATGCCGATTTTTCGGTGTAAGCGGGATGTATGCGAGATCTCCTCGTAAGCAAGATGTTGGATTTGTGGAAATCCAACCCTTTTTATAGGAAAATAACCCTCCAAAGATAAAATATCTTAGAAAGATCTTCTCCCATAAAAATAGGTAAAATATAAGATCTTCTTCCTTCCAGGAGCCAAGCCCAAAAATATAAGATCACCTTCCAAAGATAAAAGATCTCAGCCAAGAATAAAATATTCTCCCCGCGTCCTAGGTGTTCGCCTCGGTCGAGTCGGCGTCTCTGGATCACCTCGGTCGAGATGAATCTCTGGTCAACCGAGGTGAGTCATAACTGAATGTGAAATCTCTCAAAATTGGTCCAAAGTGAATCTTAATCCATGGCTATGCTTCCTGGATGGTTCCTTATGCTCCTCAATGTAGCTCCAATGACTCCTTAGCTCCTTTTTGATGCAAAACGTGCCATTTTACCTACAATTACAACAAAACTAGGTGTAGACCTCGATTCTCGCAAAGGTAGATGAAATGGTAATATAATCACACAATATACATATAAACATGCAGATTATGAAAGATAAAACGTCCAAACAAACCTCAAAATATAGACTATAATTCATGCTATCAAAATACCCCATACTTAGCTCTTGCTTGTCCCCAAGCAAGTTCCGCATATAGAAGACAAGATAGAATGGATTATAAGTCATGAAAATCAATGAAAAGTCTTTCAAAAACATTTTAATGGTGTGTTACAATCATAGATCACTCTAAGAGAATACTTCATGGAATTTAAAATCAAAATATGATCAAAACATTTTATAAATATAGAAAAGTTGTTCATCTTTGCATAAAACCATAGAATGCATAATAAGTCATAATTATCAAAATTAATCATGTATAATCCAGTTTAAACCACTAAGTCAATCAACAAGCTCAAGGTCTCAAGGGCTTCCCAAAAGAAAAGGTCAAGAAACGTGTAGGGTAGGGATGTATGTAAGGTAATGTGGTGCTAGAATCCGGGAAAAGGATGAACTTCACTTCCACTTTGACTTGCAACATCTTCCACCAATAAGCTTTGCTTATTCCACTTTTTTTCTTTTTACTTTACTTTTTGGGATGCATGGACAGAGGTGCACAATAACCGAAGCCTAGGAAATCCGCAATCATCAATTTCTTGAGATGCATCAAACCCTTGATGCACATACCATGACCCGTTAGGAATATCGCTCAATCCGACTTTGGCAAGACACAAACACCCGGCTATGTGAATGGTGCCGAGTTACTCATCTTCATGATTGACTTCCCCAAACCTATTATTACTTTCTAACACTTTCACTTCCAGCCAACTTCTCAAGTTTAACTTCACTTGCTTTCACCACTTCGCTTGCTTCCAAATTCCCGGATAGGTAAAGGGAGGCAAAATGTATAAGAGGGGCTAAGCATGATCAAGAAGAAGAAGAGAGAAGAATGAATTGCCTTGGTCTTTCCAGGAAGAAAGTGGGAGAACTCATGATGTGGTGTCAACCTTCAAATTCAACATAATTTAGATAAAACAAAGTATTAAACATGCCAATAATTTCAAACAAAGCATTTAGCAACTTAAACATATTATAAAACCTTTCAAACACATAAAGAATTTAAAACCAGCCAGTAAGCAAGATCTTCACTGAGATCATATCCAGATAAGTAACACGAAAATAATTTTCGAAAACTCTCAGTTAACCCACCTCGGTCGAGGTGTTCTTGGGTCAACCGAGGTGAAACGCCTCGTTTGGCCAAGACTGACTCGGTCGAGGTCAAAAAAATTTTTAAAACATTTTTTTTTCTTCAGTTTCGACGTTTTTCTCAATCAAATAACCTGTAAATATGCATGCAATCTCAGATAAACATATAAATGCAGAAGTGAAGCATAAATATAAAATATCCGATCAAATAATCATCGAAGTCATCGAATAAATACATCAAATAGTCATCAAATAAGTACATCGAATACCCCATACTTGGGACACACTGTCCCAGTGGGTCAATATAAGTCTAGAAATAAGAGTACTCACCGGATAAATAGCTGAACTGCATAAAAATAGAATAAAGAAAATCCTGCAGCTCATCAATAGTCGCGATCCAGTGGTGGTGGTGGTGGCACGTACGGATACTGAGTCGGGTCGAATGGATAGCCCATAGCCTGCTGGAACTGTATCTCCATCATCCTGCACTGATAGTGCTGCCCCTCTAACATCTGATGAGTCCAGCTGTCAATCTGTCGGTGCTGGGCAGCAAATCTCTCATGCATGTCCACAGTAAGGGCAGCATAAGAATCTATCATCTGATCCATCAGATCATCGATCCGACGATGGGCCTCTGAATCCCTATGACGGCGTGTCCTACGCCTAGCAGGTCTAGCAGGTGATGCAGCAGGTGCAGGCTCAGTATCCTCCTCATCCAGATCTATGATCGGCGGCGCGCTCGTCCCTACAGTATTTGTCCCTGTATCCATCGGGACTCCACCATCTCTCTCATCCACTGTATCCTCATCATCAGCCTCCTCCTCCTCAGCTGGGGCAGCTGCTGCCTCCCTATAATCCTCCATCAGTGGAGCCCAAGTTGTCTGCCAATAATGCGGATCATAAACGGTGAACTGGACAGACCATCGGATCCCCTGTGGCGCAGTCAGCTCCCACGGCATAGCCACATAGGGTGTAGTCAGACCTCGGGGAACTAGAATCCTCCGAGTGATCATCTCCTGCAATCCAAGCGGCTTCGGAGCCGCCACCATCGTACAGGCACTGAGGTCCATGTCATGAAAAGCAGCTATGTGGGTGACAAGCCCTCCGCAGCAGATGTCTCCCTTCGCTTTAGCCTTGATCTTGTGCAGGTCCTCTGCCAAGATCAAGCCAAAGTCTGGGAAACCCCCCGTAACCATACAGTACAGACTGAAAAGCTCGCCCTGTCGGATCTTCTGGGGTGTCTCAGTACGCGCCAGAAGTGTCTCGCTAAATATCCTATGGGCTAACCTAAAGGCTAGGTGGAAGATGACCTTCTTCCTGGAATCTCCAGGGCGCCATCTATCTGCGTGCTCAGTAATATGGGCTATTTGCCCCCAGAACTCCCTAGCTACAGATCGGGAAGGGAAGTCAGTGGCGGTGGGCTCAGGAAAGCCGAAGATGTCTCTCCAAACCTCGAGCGGTACTATGAAGTTCCGGTTCATCAACCGGTACTTCACAGACTGCTCTGTGGGAAGGTAGGTGAAGGAGCTAACGAACAGTTCGCGATTCAACTCTCAGAAATCCAGTTCTTTTCCCCCAAAAATCACTGCAATTTCTTCCTATGGGGTACTTAAGCCTTTTCTCAGCAGAAGCAAGGGCAACCAAAGCCCGAATCGAAACGAATGAGCGAGTTAGGGTTTCGACTGTTTTTACCTCGTTTCGGTCGATTCGTTCAATTTCTTCGTAGATCTGTGCTTGCAATGGGATCCTCTACCCTTCAATCGCAGTTTGGAAGCGGAAATCTTCGAAAACGAGCAAGATTCGAGGAAGCGAGGTGAGGAAGCGCTGCGGTCGAGTTGAAGTGGGTAAAAAAAGTGAAAAATAAATTTTTTCCCCTTTTATACTGTTCCAGGAACTGCTGTCACCTCGGTCGAGATGGTCTCGACTGGACCGAGGTGGTACGGACCGAGGTGGTTCTGCTGAAACCCTAGTCGCCTCGGTTGCTCAAGAATCAACTCGGTCGAGGTGGCCTCGACTGGACCGAGGTGTCTCAGTCAAACTTCGTCTTCTCGAACTCTCGAACTTCTGTACTTCAAGTTATGCTCCTTCCTTAGATGTCTCCTGTTATCTGTCTAGGACGCCAAAAACAAACAAAACAAAGCAAAAGCAAACTATCTAAGCTAGACTAGAAAACGGGAAAAGAATGCAATACCTTGGGTTGCCTCCCAAGAAGCGCTTGGTTTAAGGTCGCTAGCTGGACCATAATGCGTCATCAAACGTAATGTGAGGTGCCCTCACCCCATACTTCACCTCCATCGTGGGGTGAAGTAAGTAAATCTATCAAACGCTCCAACAAGTGTAAGTGCTCATCGGGGAATAAATCGTCTATGGGCGGGTCATCCTTCTCACGTGAAGATGTAGGTAGCCGGCTGAGGTAATTCGCAACAGAATTCTCGAATCCCTTCTTATCGCGGATCTCTAGGTCAAACTCTTGAAGCAAGAGAATCCATCGATTAAGGCGTGGCTTGGCATCTTTCTTAGCCAACAAGTAACGAATGGCTGCATGGTCGGTGTAGACAATGACTTTCGCTCCAACTAAGTAGGAACGAAACTTCTCGAAAGCGTATACAACCGCCAATAACTCCTTCTCGGTGGTAGCGTAGTTGCGTTGTGCTACATCTAGCGTCTTGCTAGCATAATAGATGGTGGTGGTCCGTCCATCCTTCTTTTGCCCAAGCACCGCTCCTACGGCTACATCACTAGCATCGCACATGATCTCAAAGGGCAAGGTCCAATCTGGAGGCTGGATAATAGGAGCGGAGATCAACGCTTCCTTAATCCTGTAAAAAGCATCAAGACACTCCTTCGAAAACTCAAAAACAACATCTTTATTCAAGAGGTTAGTTAAAGGTTTAGAAATCTTAGAGAAGTCCTTGATGAATCTCCTGTAGAAACCTGCATGCCCGAGAAAACTCCTCACACCTTTAACAGAACAAGGGGGAGGGAGTTTCTCAATAGTCTCGATCTTAGCGCGATCGACCTCAATGCCTCGATTAGAAATGAGGTGTCCTAGCACAATACCTTCATTAACCATAAAATGACACTTCTCCCAATTCAAGACGAGATTAGTGTCTTCACATCTTTTAAGCACTAGCGAAAGGTTAGATAGGCAATCATCAAAAGAGGATCCGTATACGGAAAAATCATCCATAAATACCTCCATGATATTCTCTATGTACTCGGAAAAGATAGCCATCATGCATCGCTGGAAGGTAGCGGGTGCATTGCACAGTCCAAATGGCATCCTCCGATAGGCAAATGTCCCCCATGGACAAGTAAAAGTGGTCTTCTCCTGATCATCCGGATGGATAGGAATCTGGAAGAATCCACTATAACCGTCCAAGTAGCAAAAGTGTGAATGCTGGGCCAACCGCTCGAGCATCTGATCGATGAAGGGAAGTGGAAAATGGTCCTTCCGTGTGGCCGTGTTCAACTTCCTGTAATCGATGCAAACCCTCCAGCCCGTAACGGTCCTGGTTGGGATCAACTCGTTGTTCTTATTCGTCACAACGGTCATCCCTCCTTTCTTCGGGACTACATGCACCGGGCTAACCCACTTGCTGTCCGAGATAGGATAAATAATACTTGCATCCAACAACTTAAGAACTTCCTTCTTCACAACCTCTTTCATGATCGGATTTAACCGTCTTTGAGGTTCCCGTGAAGTCTTATGATTATCTTCCATTAGAATTCTATGCATGCAGAAAGAAGGCTTAATGCCAATAAGATCATCCGTGGTATAACCTATAGCCCTTCGATGCTTTCTCAGGACATGCATTAACTTAGACAATTCAGATTGGGAAAGGGAAGAACTAACAATTACGGGATAAGTAGAATCCGGTCCAAGAAAGACATACCTCAAGTGACTAGGGAGTTGTTTAAGCTCCACGACTGGGGGTGCTTTCTGAGAGGGATCCTTGCTTCCTCCTTCCAGTGGAGTGGGTTCAGAAACCGGACTTTCGGAAGTCTCAGTTGAAGTCGTCTTGCCATCGACCTCGGTCGAGGCGCAGAGGCGTTGACCGAGATGTTCTTCAGTCGCCTCGCTCATTCCAGAAAGTGCCTCGGTCGAGGTACTGCAACTGGAACCGAAACTGGAGATCTTCGTCTCCTGGATTAGCTTCTCAGTTTTAGCTCCTGGATCTTCTTCCAGTGCTTTTAAGCTCCGTATATCTGCATCACAAGAAGCATCTATACCTTCCTCCATTAAACTGAAGCTAATAACTCTTTCGAGTGGATCATTAATAAGGATAGAGCTCACCAATTCTCTTGATTCTTCTTCATCGTAAATGTTGAAGATATCATCAGTTAGCTGCTCCCCTTTCATGGCTGCAAGTAGTGCGAACTCCACCTCATCGCCACCAATGTTGAATTTCAACTTTGCGTTCTTGCAATCCACATTGCAACCCGAAGTTGCTAGAAATGGCCTCCCGAGAATAATAGGAACAGGATAATCTGCGGGAATGTCAAGTATGACAAAGTCTATAGGTAGATAGAAGTTACCTACCTTGACCGGAACGTCCTCCAAGATGCCCACGGGATGGGTGATGGAGCGATCCGCCATATAAAGTCGAATCTTGACCGGCTTGGGTTCTCCAAGTCCGATCTTCATACATAGCTCCAGCGGTATGATGCTCACGCTGGCTCCTAGATCACAAAGGGCTTCACAAGTGACATCCCCAACTTGAATGGGAATGCTAAATGAGCCGGGATCTCTCAACTTAGGTGGCATCTTCTCCTTCATGATCTTAATAAGCTCCGAGGATTTAGATGTCATCCTAACTTCACCAAAGTCTTCCAATTTCCTTTTCCTTGATAGGATCTCCTTTAAGAACTTCCCATAGGCGGGCATTCCTAGAATAGCATCAAGGAAAGGAATGTTAATATGCAGCTTATTCATCAAGTCAAGGAACTTACCAAAGTGCTTGTCTAGATGTGCTCTGGCCCTCGACTGGGGGAATGGAAGTGGTGGTTTGTATGCAGGAGGTGGAACATAAACTTCAGTTTTCCCCCCCGCTTTATGTTGCTCCGCCTCGGTTGGCATCTCGGTCGAGGTGTTCTTCGACTGGATCTGGACCGAGGTGGTCTGCGTCGAACGAGGTAGTGGATCTACAGTTTTGAGTCCACTCCTCGTCGTTATGGCCATGCACTGGCCCTTAGGGTTGCTTTCCGTCTTTGCTGGAAGCTTCCCTGGATCTCTTGGCGCTTCATTCGCCCTACTTGCAAGTTGTTGTTCGAAGGACTTTTGGGCCCTCGAAAATGAAGTCATAGAAGTCTCTATAGCACTAAGCTTGATCAAGATAGCCTCCAGAACTGCGTCTTTCTTTTCTGGCTGAGACGAACTTGATCCTTGCCCCTGACTTTTTAATGGAGTAGAGGAAGAAGAAGAAGAAGAAGGGGAAGAGAGGAAAGGGTTAGAGGAATCGTTAGAGTTGGAGTTTGAATGATTGTTACCGTTATTTTGGTTGTTCGCCCTCCAATTATTGCTATTGGACCCTCTATTGTTGTTGTTCTAATTGTTGTTCCGGGAACCGTTGTTGTTGTTACGGTATCCATTGTTGTTGTTCCTTTGTCCTTGCTCTTCCTTCTTGGTTTGAGCAACCAAGAGTTCCTTCAATTGCTTCACGTCATTCTTCAAGGACGTGAGTTGATTGTTGTTGGATTGAGTCTCTTGAAAGTTGACTCTTTTAACTCCACCTTCAGCTCCTTGGTGGGTGTACTTCTCCATATGCAAGGCTTGCTTCTCGATGAAGTCCCAAGCCTCGTCAATCGCCATGTCCATGAAGGTACCGGAGAAGAGTAGTTGGAGATTGAACTGGGTGCTTCCGTCCAGTCTTTTGAAGTAAATCTCCAATAACTCTAACTTTGGAATCCCATGATGTGGGCAATCCAAAAGAATGTCCTTGAACCGCTCCCATGACTTGGACAAGCTCTCCTTGTCCTTCATAATGAAAGCATTTATCTTCCCTCTCATTTCAACTGTCTTTGAGGGGGGAAAGAATTTGGTCAAGAATTCTGTAGACATTTCCTCCCACGTGCTAATTTTACCTGGAGGAAGAGATTGATACCAAGTAAGAGCTCTATCTTTTAAAGAAAAGTAAAAAGGTCTTAGCTTGTAGTTGTTATTTTCAATTCTGAAAGGTCGCAAGGTTTCCATCAAGATCTCGTAGTTTTGAAGATGTTGATGTGGTGATTCCTTCTCCATCCCTCCGAATTGGCATTGGCGAATCATGGATAGAACTTGCGGACGAAGTTCATAGTCATGGTCCGCTGGATCTCCTAGGTTGACTCCTGGACGCCTCAGTTGTTGATTGGGGTCCATCCTTTGACCTAGGGTTTGTGGAATTCCTGCAAGAAGAACATCTCGGACTGGCATCCGAGGTGGAAGTATCTCGGCCGGGGCGTCAGGTACTGGGACCTGCCTCGGTCGAGGGTCAGCAACTGGAACCTGCCTCGGTCCAGCATCGGGAACTGGGTCGTCCCTCGGTCGAAGTAGAATCTGGTCTCGTATGACGGCCATTTCTGCTTCGATTGCTTCAGTTTTGGTGCGAGTTTCTTCCTTCTCTCGCCTTAGTTCTTCCTTGCTGAGGCGTAGCAGCTCTAACGCCTCTTTCAATTCGGCCTCAAGATCGCGGTTGTCTTGTTGGGCCATCTTTGCTTCTCTCAAACGTCGCTTGTATGTCTTTTCTGGTTCGGGATCGTAAGGAACGATTTCCTTCCCAATGCGGGTTCTTCGCATAAACCTAAGAAAGAACCTGCAAAAGTCACTCAAGTAGAGTGGTTAGATGACACGGGGGCAAGTGCCCCAAGAGAAAACCGTACCGGCTCGGTCTAGACCAAGTCCCCGGCAACGGCGCCAAAAACTTGTTCGCTCCAAACGGTGTGTGCAAGCTTTAAATTTATAACCCTAGACTTAAGCTTAAAACAAGGATGCGAACCCGCAGTGTACGGGTCAATCGTAGTAAAAAGCAAGAAATTCCAGGGGTCGATCACAGGGACTCGGTGAAACAAAGTCAATAACGGTAAGCTTCGTAATTACTAACCACAAGAGCAATTAACACAATCAAAGATGAATAAGAAGTCAATAAAGCAAACATGCAATTCTAGGGATTAAAGCGTCTAGTTGTGGTTCCAACTCAAGATCTAAAGATAAGCGGACAAAGCTGAGATTTTTGCATGGGGAAGGTGTTACCAAAGTGGAATAGATCACCGGGTAAGTCTCACTATTCGCTAATCCAAAACCGTAACTCCTATTACCGGGTAAGTCTCAAGGAATTAAGATAAAGAACTATAATCTCAAACTAACACACCATCTAAGGGAATAGAATCAACCTTTACCGGCTAAGTCTCAGGCTAACTCACAAAGATGGGATGGAAGCACACTCAAACCCCAATAAAGGATAAACCTTTATTACCTACACTTATGATCGTTGGTATACAAACTAAGGAATTACCGGGTAAGTCTCATCCTAAACTTGCATTGGATCAGGAAAGGTGTAATAAGAATAGGAATTGGCAAACTCTAACACTTAACTCTCAGTATAGGATCAGATAAGTCACCTCGGTGAGCCAAATTCCACCCCGGCCGAGATGTTCATCGATTGAGCGAGATGCTTAGGGTTAAGGTTAAAGACTCGAACTTTCAGGGTCCTACTGGAATCTAAGATTATTCTATCATTGTTTTTCCCACAACCTTCAGCCAATCACCCTAGAATCACACAAGGAAATTAGCCACTCATCATTATTATGAAAGTATTAATCAAATAAATGGGAAGAAGGTGAATATTTGAACAAGAAGAATTTAATGAAAAGACTTCAATAACTGAATCAAATATCACAACAAAAGCGTTCCTTGGATAGCAATCCAACAAGAGAAGGCAACAAGGAAGGGAATCAAAGATAATCTTACAAAACCCTCCAAAAAGCTATAAAAGCTATGATCTTCAATCTTCCTTCAACCTTCAAAAAGGTTCTCAAATCTCCCAACTGGAGTATGGCTGCTGCGTGATTCCCAACTGAATGCCGATTTTTCGGTGTAAGCGGGATGTATGCGAGATCTCCTCGTAAGCAAGATGTTGGATTTGTGGAAATCCAACCCTTTTTATAGGAAAATAACCCTCCAAAGATAAAAATATCTTAGAAAGATCTTCTCCCATAAAAATAGGTAAAATATAAGATCTTCTTCCTTCCAGGAGCCAAACCCAAAAATATAAGATCACCTTCCAAAGATAAAAGATCTCAGCCAAGAATAAAATATTCTCGCCGCGTCCTAGGTGTTCGCCTCGGTCGAGTCGGCGTCTCTGGATCACCTCGGTCGAGATGAATCTCTGGTCAACCGAGGTGAGTCATAACTGAATGTGAAATCTCTCAAAATTGGTCCAAAGTGAATCTTAATCCATGGCTATGCTTCCTGGATGGTTCCTTATGCTCCTCAATGTAGCTCCAATGACTCCTTAGCTCCTTTTTGATGCAAAACGTGCCATTTTACCTACAATTACAACAAAACTAGGTGTAGACCTAGATTCTCGCAAAGGTAGATGAAATGGTAATATAATCACACAATATACATATAAACATGCAGATTATGAAAGATAAAACGTCCAAACAAACCTCAAAATATAGACTATAATTCATGCTATCAAAGCTCCCTTGAGTCGGTCCCACCAGCTTACCTATGATAGTCTGCATACGTTGAACAATCACTTTAGAGATGATCTTATAACTAACATTACAAAGGGCAATGAGTCTAAATTGACTAATGAACTCAGGTTTACCAACTTTAGCAATAAGAGAGATAAGTGTATCGTTACTTCCCTGATATAGTTTTTGGTTGATAAAGAAACGAGGCACCTCCTCTTTCACCGATTACCCCACAAAACTCCAACATTTTTGGTAGAACACCGGCTGAAAACCGTCCTCTCCCGGCGCTTTGTAGGCACCCATGCTTTTGACAGTAGAACACACCTCTTTGGTTGATAAAGAAACGAGGCACCTCCTCTTTCACCGATTGCCCCACAAAACTCCAACATTTTTGGTAGAACACCGGCTGAAAACCGTCCTCTCCCGGCGCTTTGTAGGCACCCATGCTTTTGACAGTAGACCACACCTCTTCCATGACCACAGGCCACTGTATATTGATCCAATCTTCACTCTCCACGTCAGGGAATTCAAGAGTATTGAAATGACCGTCCTACCTCGCTTGAGGATTATTAAAATAATACAACTTTTTGTAGTACTCCACCGCATGTTGCTCCAGCTTAACTTGGTCTTCCACCCATTCCCCGTTCTCCATTTGTAGTCCCATCACTCTATTCCGATTTCTGCGGATGACGGTGGAGGTATGGAAGAAGAAAGTGTTGCGGTCACCAAACTCGAGCCATTGCCCTAGAGATTTTTGAAACCACACCAGCTCTTCTTGCTCCAAAATAACCTCCAACTCTACTTGTAGATTCTTTTCCTCATCTAAGAGGCTACTGGAGTCACTAAGTCCTCTCTTAGCTTGAATTTTCTCCAGGCGATCCATAGTCTCTTGTTTTCTGCGAAAGACATTATCAAATACACGTCTATTCCACACAATAAGAGAATTCTTGAGGACAAATAGAGCATGACTTACCTCCGGGTGATTAAACCAGCACATTTCCACCATATGGTAGAAATCTGAGTGTGTCATCCACACCGCCTTAAATATGAACGGTCTTCTCTCATTCCTGCAAACAATAGTAGGATCTAAAGAGAGAAGGATAGGAGAGTGGTCAGAAGAGAACCTAGCGAGGTGACGCACGTGAGCATTAGGCCAAAGGAGACAACCTTCCTTGTTCATGAAGATTCTATCAAGTCTTTTAAAAACATTTCTTTTGGCCAACTTACCATCATCCCAAGTGAAATCCGCACCTGTATATCCAAGGTCAATCAACCCATGAGTAAGAACAACATCGTTAAACGTTGTAGAGTCGGCATGAAGTTTCCCCGAGCCACCTTTTCGTTCAAAAAGGAACCGTATACAGTTAAATTCACCTCCCAAAATGAGAGGGTCAAAGACCATAGCCAACTCCCGATCTAACTCATTCCAAAAAACCCGTCTTTTACTGTAGTTTGGAGAAGCATAAACAACTTTGAGACTGAAAACTGTAGATCCAACAGTAACCTTAGCATGTATGAAGCAGCTGCTGCTACTGACCACAGTAAGCATCATCTTATCATTTTTCCACAGCAACCACAAACCTCCTTCAAACCCCGTAGCTTCTACACGGAAGCACCTAGAGAAATTAAGGCGCTCACAGATGGCTTGCGCCGTAGCACCCGATGTACGGGGTTCGAAGATGGCAAGAATGTCTATCTTATTATGATTACAGAGATACCGTATAGCACGTCGAAACCCGTTCTTACAGGCTCCAAGCATGTTCCAGGCAATTCAATAAAACTAATGAGAAAAAAAGGTAAATACAGTAAGGGGACACCTACTGCTTCACATGCCTAAAATCTTGCTGACCAGCTGACTCCTCGCTTCCTGACGGTGCAGCTTCGCTAGAGATCTCCTGCTCGTCTTGAAACATAACCCCATCCATATTGTGGTCCTCTTCCGAAGCTTGACATTCAAAGGGAGGGCCTGTCTCCACAATAATGTCACCGGAGTCAGCATCCTAGTTTTGGAGAGAGTGTACCGTAGAAGCAGGGACCTGGGGTGGTGTTTGACCACCAGAGAAAACGCCTCCAGGAGTGAGACCATTGTTGTCATAGTCTCTCTGATAATGTGTTGTTGTCTCCAGGCTATCTTGGCATTGCCGTTTTGACATTCCTTGCTCCTGTCGTGTTCCCTCAGCTTTCTTTACTCGCCAAGCGGTTCGTCAGGCTATGTTTTTGATTCTATTACGGTTCTTCTTCTTACCATTTCCTTCACTCTTATCTTCTGTGTTATCTGCTGTAACAGAAGAGGAGAAAATGGCTTCTTGGGGTTGCTTTCCCGCCAATCCAATAACCTGTGTATTTTGTGTTTGATTACCACCAGAAATCGGACCCAACTTTGGGCTTCCCACTTGTTCATTGCTGACCTGTTTTGTACCACTTCCGGATGCTTCACTTCTCATAACCGATTGGCCCACTTTCGCAAGGCCCACTTCCGACGGGCCCACAACCACATTCTTTCCTTTCTCCTGTGGTAAGATATTCTTACCTTTCTGGATAGGGTTCTTTGCTACATTGCCTTGCGGGGAAATATTCCCTCCCCTAACAGAATGATTCATTATTCCAGCTTTATTTCCAGCATGATTCTTTCCTTTCTCATTCTTGCCACGCCGTGCCACCAGCATCCATGGACCAAACCCAGTATCTCCGATCGGGGGTGGCGGCGCCGTTGATGGGGGGCAACTCTCAGCTCGATGAGAATTAGGTCATAAACCAATAGGAGGCGTATCGATATCCGGCTCAGCTTTACTACCTTTACGAGTCTGAGAATCCCCATGATCACAACTAGACGCGTAGTACCCGTATCTACCGCACTTGAAGCAAATGACGTCAAGACCTTCATACTCCACTGGACATCTCATCCAATTGATAATGACCGCTTTTTTCGAAGGACGACTAAGGTCAATCTCAATGTATACTCTAACAAAACGTCCCCTATGAAGATGCACCGTCTTTGGATCAATTGTAATCGACATTCCTATTCCTTCGGGCATCTTCCAAGTAATGACTTCATGATACCAATGCTCTGGAACTCCAATAATTCGGATCCATGTCGGCGTAGAGGTGATGGGGTTGGAGGTGATAAAATCTGGCGTCCACCTCTTCATAATGAGGCATCTTCCAAAGACGACCCAAGGTCCACCCGTCAGTATCATCATTAACTCATTCTCGCCCCTGAATATTGCTAAGAAATAATTGTTATCTAGATCAATGAGCTGCTTATTCTCCCCGCAGTTCCAAAGTTGTCTGATCTTCCGTTTCATTACTGGAAAAGCGATTAGAAAACCCAGGACTTTGAAAACAATAGACTGTCTCCACCTATCTTCAAGATCCTCAAACACCTTCTTATCAATGGTTAAGACTGGATCTCCATCAATTCCATAGGGGTAGCTTACTACTATTTTTTCACGTAGAGTCTCCTTCGAGATTTCATTCATGGATACTGACACATTATTCATCCCTCCCAACACTGCACTCCAGGACCGAGCACTTTGTCCCGTAACAGGGCCCAGAACCGATGGATCATTAGACGCCAATACCGCTTTTGTGGATTCTGCCAGAGAGACATGCACTGTAGCGCCCTCCTGATTAGTAATAGGGTTTACAACTGCTTTGGTTCCAACCCCACAAGCCTGCGAGGGCTCGGGTTGAGGTACCCCTGCATCGACGTCCATAATCGGCACTGTGCTAGGGCTTGCATTACCCAAAACAACTATTTCATTATTCTGCACCGGGTGGGAGGGGGGTTGAGTCTCAACAGAAGCCTCTCCCATTATTGAGTCCACATCCACATCCGTACTACGACCTTCATCTTCAGACCACTGTCGGCACCGGAGGTCTTCCCTCCGCCGTACACTGCTGGAAAAAACTCGCTGATAATTAGGACCTAATCTTTTCGCTATTAGGGCAAAAGAGAGCTTTTTCAGTTGAAAATGATACAAATTTTCTCTAATAATAATAACTAATCGTTCATGAAACAACTAATAGTTCAAGTATATTGCAAACTTACTTGGATAAGAAGAATAAATTTATTGAAAATACTGTATTTGGAATCATCGAATGGAATTGCAACTTCGTCTACGTTTTCAGACATCTTCACTAATTTGAACAAATTTTGGTTCATACGTGAAACAAATAGGATATTGACATACATTATGTACTTAAAAATTCACAACGTTATTTAACCTCAAACATTCAAGTTTAACGGATATAATTATTTAATCGGACAATGTTTGAATCCAACTGCTATATTATAAACTTGGATGCACTCCTCTCCGTTTTTTTCTGTTAATGTTTAGTGTTTATTGGTACCCTAAACATCCTTTGTTAAATGATTATCGGATGGTACTTGCCTTTGTGAAAAAAATCCTATGACTGCCAAAAAATAGAGTTTGGTGACATAACAAAGTTAAAGAGTCCAAATAAGAGCAGATCATATGCCCAACTACTTCTTTCTGACTCCTCGGATATATAGTATTAGTATATCACCATCACATCATTTTCGAAATCTTAAATGATTTATCCTAAATTTAATCTAGCATCCGTTGGATCCAAGTTGTCTATGCAGGAGCACGGACCACTCCATGGGACCTCCCACACTCTACAATTTCTAATCATATCATTCACGAATACGGGATTCATAGCAAACATCGTGGGAGGCAGTTGAACCATTTCGCCTTTCCGTTTACTTTTTTTTTTAATCTTTCTATTTTTTTCTTTGTTTACGAGTACAACTGTACAAGGACCGAGGAGAGAAGGGGAAGACCGTTGCGCTTGCCTCAAGATTTCATTGCCAGTAATGCCTGTCTTCTCATACTAGCTTTCATCGCAATAATTCCTTATCTCTTTCTCCGGAGCAAGCATAGGAGCAAACAAGGAAGTTATTCTTCAATCCGTCTACCTTCAACAATCTTCTAGCGGCTCTTTCTTCTTTAATCTCCAATGTTAGCTTCTCATACTGCTGCTTCTCTAATTTTGAGATTCATCTTTCGTTTTGCCCGGTTTCGATTTAATTGATATGCGGTGGCGACGTTTTCTTGTAAATTTCGTTAACTGATGGTTCAACTGTCACTGGATCCCGTGGAATGTATAAAATTGCTTGTTGTTGATTTTACAGGTCAAAATTTGATCACTGTTGCTTCTACTTCTCTTTCAATTGGTTTTGCGTTCAAGAAGAGTTTTGTTGCCTGAATTTCGTTAACTGTGGAAATTTTGATTTTGAGCTGTTCAATGTCAAGATTTTGATCAAAAGTCAACTTTGCTGCTGATGATCTGAATTTCATTCTTAGATAATTGGAGTTTAGAATATAACTTGTTGCTGTTGGGGTTCTTTTGTGATTTGCTACAGTTAAAACTAATGATGTATCAATCATCTGATTAGCCGATTAAGATTGTCTCGATTAAAATTCTTAACAAGGATCTGCATAATTTTTCAATTATAATCAGAATTTTCTAATTCGTATTTTCTTTTTCTGCATCTGCAGGTTCGGCTAACTTGGATATGTCAATTTGTTTGATGATGCTTTATTTGAACAATCTTGCTTACTCAAGAGATATATTGTGTAGCATATCATTGGCATTATTTTGGTGCATGATCTAGTGGCGCGGTGGTAGGCTGGATTTCTGCATCTATTCGATCACATTCAGGGTCAATGGGAAAGAAGAATAAAGGTCGTATTGGAGGTATGCTAACGTCTTTAATTGTTGACCTTAGAATGATGAGCATCTAATGAAAATGGAAACCTGTAGCAATTGCTTGTCAGTATCTGATTCACAACAGTCAAAATTTGCCTTAGTTCATCTCAAATAAGTTTAAGACGGAGATGTTCTCTTCCATGATTGTTCATACAGAAGGTAATTCTATATGGACCCTGCAGGTTTTGAAGCTCCTCGTAACAGCTTAGAGTCACCAGCGGAGTCTTTCCAGAGCTATTTTACAGCCGGAGAGTCGGTAATTACCTATGTCTTACATAGCAAATCTCTTTATCCTTGTGACCCTTATTCTTAACTCCCACTCCAGTTACTATCAGGCTTAATCATTCAATGCAGGCAGATATACCAAGTGAATAATGTTTTGGCATTCTGGTTAATAAATTGCACTGCATGCTGCAACTAAATTGATGCCTACCTTCCCTTGCTATGATCATTCTGTTTGAGTTTTCTCTTATGGATAAAGATGACAATTCTAGATGCAGTTGCCTTTTTAGTCTGAAAATGTGGTCTACTTATGTGATTGGCCACCTAGTTATCTTCTTATGGTTTCCATTTCTTGTTCAGTGCTCTCAAGAAGAGAGTAGGAGCATGTCTCAAAGTAGCTGTTATTCTAGTGATGCCTCAATGAAGAAGTTTATCAATGATGCTATCACAAAAGGATCAAGCAACAAACAGCAGGCTCCCAGTATTGTTGCTCGTCTAATGGGAATGGATGCGCCCCCATCAGATACAGAGTTGGTTGTTCAGCCTTTTGAAAAGAAGGACCCTACTGATAAAGTTGATGATGTGCAAAAGCAGCAAGTTGAAAAGGTCTTCCACAAAAAGTCCAAATCTTATATGGAGAATGATCTAAAGATATCTCGTAAGCATGCTTACTTTAGATTGTGGAGCAGCAGATCAAAGCATGGGAAGCTGCATGCTCGTGTACATCCCCAAGAGAAAGAACTACAGCAGTTCAAGAAAGATTTTGAAGCGTGGCAAGCTGCCAGATTTCTAGAATGTGCAAGAATTGTTCAACTGGGAAACATTCCTGAACAATGGGTTTCTCAATTGGATCTCACAAAGGAAAAGATGGCATTTTATGAAAATGCTAGACAGTCTGCCCTTGAGAAAGCTGACACACTTGAGAATAGTATTAAGAAGGCAAAGGGTTTCAGTAAATCAAAAAATGATCTTGCAGTCAAGCGTATGAACTTAAATCATACCAAAAAGCAAAATGCAGATAGGGAGCTTGACGAACATTCCACAGCAGATTATGATCAGAAATCTGATGTGTCTTCTGCTCCCTCAAGAATAGTGATCTTGAAGCCTGGTCCCGAAAGCTTTAGTTCCCAGAATGAATCTTGGGTCAGTAGTTCTAGTTCAGTGGGAGATAAAGATTGCGTTGAGGATCTTCTTGAAGAGGTGAAGGAAAGGTTGAAATGTGAGTTAGATTGGAAAACATATACAGGAGGTGGTATGGTTAGAGGCGGCGGGATAGAAACACCCTTTAAAGAGAAGCCATTATCTCCAAAGCAAAAACCTCTTGATATTAGAATGGAGGATAGACAAAACGCTACCAAAGATCTTGGAAGGAGATTATTCAGATCTGAATCATCAATATCATACAGAAGTGAAATCCAACCTTTTGGATTTGACTCACCAGAATTCATCAGCCGAGACACCACACATGATGCTCGAGACCGCGACTTTCCAAATTATACCAACCTCAGCTCGAGACCAATAACGTTTGATGATACGAGGGAACGACTAGAACAAGCTAAGAATATCTTGAATGCTAGAAATGGGGGGAACAGTTGGAATGATGGCAACTATGGACCAAATGCACAGGGAAAATCTTTTAGGGAAGAAAAAAGAACATACGGTGAATCATCTCCTAGGAGCCTAACGAGATCTTTGTCAGCTCCTGCATCAAGAACATCATTCAGAAAGCTTTTTATGGAGGATCGGCATATGCTAACTAGAGCTCATACTACAAAGAAGCATGAATCCACTGAAAATATTGGAATGGATGGGAAAATTCGAAAGAAAGACAAGTTCAACATTCGAGAAAAGGTTTCCAACATCAAATCCAACTTGACCCTTAGAGGGAAGTTGTTCCACCGAAAGCTCCGGTCTGTCGATCTGTCACACAACCATGAATTCGACAAGATAAAAAATATTGTTGGTGGATCAACTACTATGATGAACTTCAGTGACAGAAATGTAAGTCCTCCATTGTTCGATTGATGTTTCCTCCTCAATCTTGAATAGGTAGAGATTCATACTTGGAATAATTGCAACACCTTTTTCTCCCCTTTTTAGTCTCAAGAAAACTACACCGAGGTGCCCCCAAGTCCTGCATCCATATGCAGCAGTGTTCATGAAGAACTCTGGAAGCCAATGGACCACCCAAGCCCAATTTCAGATATAACTTCAGTTGGAGATCATAGCGTTGGTAATGTCTTCAGAGAAATCAGCTCAAATCTTAATGGTACGCCAAAAGATCTATCTATCTATATACTATTGTCGTTTCGTTTCATTACTGTTACCATAGTTTGTAACCAAACATACCCTGAATCACAAGACAATTCATGATGAGTGTGGGCTACCATATGCCTTGAGACAGTATACCTTAAAAATGCTTTGATCCACAGAATTGAGAAGGCAATTGAACCAGCTCGACTATGAAGGCTCAGAAGTCACAACAGTCACAGATGAGCCTGTAGAAGCTGACATGTTGTACTTGGAAGACGAATCCGAAACTTACATCAAGAATGTTCTTGTCGCCTCTGGCTTATATGATGGGTCATCGGATAAGTACTTTTCGAGATGGGATCCTTTAGTGAAGCACATCGGTGACTGGGTTTTCGACAAAGTGGAAGAATCATACCGAAAACGAAATGACGAGACAGATCAACCCGATGAAGTGACTTCATACCACAAACTGCTATTCAATCTCCTCAATGAAGCTCTTTGTGTAGTACTAAGACCGCCGGTGAACTTGTCGAGATATAGTAGAAGGATAATGAACCCTCCCATTTTCCCGCCTCTTCAAGGGAGGAAGCTTTTGGAGAAGGTATGGGAGATTATATCTGACTACATTTACTCATCACACGATCAAGCTTTCGAGTCCCTTGATGATATGATGTGTCATGATCTGGATTTCTTGCCCTGGTTCAACATCTTTGATGTGGAGGAGATGAAGTTTGTGGCGAGGGAAGTCGAAGCGAGAATTACAGTAGAACTCATCGAAGAAGTTGTCAAGGAAATGCAGGCAAGGTTTGGTGTCAACAAGAAACGTGTGTGGTGAGTTCTGCAATCTAAGGTGAATTGGTATTGTTTGTGAAAAGTAGGTTACAGGAGTTTTGTACCCTAGGCATGATCAACGCTTTACTTGTATATGGTTTCATCTAAATACTAAATTATTCTTTGATTGTAAAATATATCAAGATGATTTCTAATGTAAAACAACCCAAGTGATACATCTGAATAACTTTGCCGAAAGTATGTCATTTATATAATGTTTAATATATATAATTAAACAAGTTCTATAATATATTATTGTACAATGAATCAATCAATCAATATCAACATATACTACTAAAGTAGAGTTTTAAACTGCTGACATGGCACTCCCATAATCAAAAATTTTAAAATACAGCTCCCTCTTTAAAGCTATAAAAACTTTTTTTTTAATTACTAATTTATTAAAGTTGATTATAGAAACATCTAAAAATACCGACAAACTAAAAACTATAATTAAATATTACTGCTTTTCAAAAAAAATTATGCTTAAAAAATATTATTTTGATTTGGCCATTAAGTGATTTAAAAAATATTTTTATTAATAATAATCTGTTTTTAAAAATATTTATTTCGAATTTTTTAATATTTTTATTAAAAATCACATTTTGTTTTACATTGACTTTTTTCATTAAATATATATTCTGTATCATTAACAAATAAATGTTTTTAACGTCGGATTAATATATATATTTTTTAATTTAATTACTTTCAAAATCTATTTGATTTAAACATAGCATGAAATGTTTTTTTAATAAATATTTATTCCAAAAATCACTTTTTATTTAAATCTTGAAATTTTCTAATTTTTTAATATTTTTATTAAATAATGAATTTTTAAGAAATATTTATTTCGTAATTTTAAACATTTTTAATAAAAATCAAGTTTGTTTTACATTGATTTTTTTAACTTATTAAATATATATTATGTATTTTAACAAATAATTTTTTTAACGTGGGATTAATATACTATTTTTATTTAACAGAAAATTACTTTCATTATCTATTTGATTAGAACCTAGAAACCTTTTGTTTCATGAATTGTTTTTTCAATAAATACTTATTTCGAAAATCACTATTTTTATTTAAACCTTGAATTTTTCTAATTTTTTTAGTATTTTAATTAAATAATTTTTTTTTCTACGAAATATTTAATTTTAACATTTTTAATATCAATTCAAACTAAAGTAGAATGCAATAGTGCATAAGAGCTTATGTGGCGATCTGTGATGCAAGTATTTTAAAATCGGGTTCTCTCAATTAATACCATTTAAACATTTTTCTTAAATTACCTAAGTAAGATTTAAAAAAAATGAATCCTAATATGTATTTACTAATATTATGTATATATATATATATATATATTTATTTATTTTTAAAACAAATCCTAATCCAAACTTCCGTCGTAACAAACAAAGAAATATGATTCTTCTTTAAAAAAAATTTGTAACTATATATTTTTGAAAAATTATTTGAAAATGAATCCATAACAAACATATCTATTTTAAAAAATTATTATTTTTTTTAATTTTACAATTACTTGCAACGTCCAATTCCGAACGAACGTAGTTATCTAAATTTCTTTATATTTGATATTTTTCTTAAAATATAAACTTCTTTTGTAAGTTTTAAAATTATAAAGAAGAAGTTTGGTTTGTTAAATAGATTGTAAACTATGATACGGATTATTTGTTAAATAAATTGCTAAACTTTTTTTTTTTTGTAAGTTTTAAGTGAATTTGTTTCATTTTGTATTTAGATTTTGATCCATAACACAACATCTTTATTTAAAACAATTTTTTTAAAAAAAATATAATCTTACAATTTTTTAGTAATGTAGTTATCAAAATTTCCATATTTTTTTTAAGATAATATTTTTTTAATTTAAACTTATTTTGTAAATTTTAAAATTTTTATTTTCGATTTTGTTCGTAATTTTTATAGATTGGTAACTTAACAATTTTGTTTTGGTGAATAATTGTATATATCCAGAACGGATGGATGGATAAAGATCCCGATACCTTTTGACGTACTATCAATATTTATATATAACTTTGCCTCTGATATCTCTTAAATAGTTTGGTTCAAAACCATTAGTTTATTTTCAATAACTACTATGATATACTTTTTTGAAAATGCAATATTAATTGTCACTTTTTACTGATTAAATCCATTGTTGATGCTAGAAATCAGGTTTACAACCACTTCTCATGTACTAAATTGGCATTAACTTACATGAGACAATGCTTGAAGAGAACGTGTATTTGGATAAGCTTGTAGAACAGAGGTATGCTATGAGAAGATGAAGGGAGATTACTACCGATGTTTGTCAGAGTTTAAGACCGGGGTTGAGACGAGGAAGCAACTGAGAGCACTCCCACCGCCAACAAGGTTGCTCGGGTTCGTTGATTTATTTCTATTTTCTATTTTTGTGCTCTCGAGTTTATTGTTATTTCGCTTTGGATGTGAAAAGAATTTCATACCTGGAGGCAATATTGGTGCATTTGAAGAATAAAAGGTATTCTTGATGATCGAGGAATAGAATTAGGGTTACTCATGTAATAAGGTATTGGATTTTCACCATCAGATGAACCACCAACTTCGTCACCGAGATGAGTTGAAGCTGACGTCATTCCGGTAATCTGGTGATTAGTTTAGGAGCCCTCAATACCGCCACATGGAAATGCTGAACACAAGCCTTGATCATAAAGGATACCTAAAGAGATGACATGCAATGATTACAAAACCCTAATATGATGTCACCTCATCCACTACATTGTCACAAGAGGTCAGCCGAACCCGTCGGAAATTGACTATTGTGTTTATCTATGTGGGATCGACTTTGTAAAATCCAAACTTATTGTGTTATATTGATCGACTTTGTAAAATCAAATGCTGACCGTTTGTTGTAATCCTACAATGGATCGGATGAGGTCTCCGACTCCTCAATATACCCAGTAGTGGGTTGCCAACAACGGCAAGTACTCCGTATCGCCGGCAGCGTCACCAATTCATCTGCATGCCGTCAAGCGGAACAAGAACGTTGTTGCACGCAATCTCGCTTAGGTCATGAGTGTTCATGCCTCCCCGGCGATTTAGAGGACGACAACGATGATGACGGAGGATTTCAGTTCGCTCCAACTACTGCTTCTCGTACTCCTTCTCGGTTAATCGAAGACGTCAGAAATCATAATCATTCGGTTTACGGTAATTTGTCGGTTCAATCCGTTCGCCACAATCGGTCGCCTTCACCTGCAACATATTCTTAGTTCTTAAAGTTTTGTTTTGTAAGCTTCATTTTTTAATTTGGTGTTTTATTCGTATGTAGAAGTTATTGGACTTATTACTTTTCTATGGTGTTATTTTGTGACCTGATATTGCTTTAAATTGATGCTTAATGCTTTATAGATATGTAGGATTGTTCATTTTGTAACTTCTACATTCGAAAAATCTGTTTGGTAGAAGAAGTCTTGTATCATAAAATTGTTTCTTTTTTCTCATTAATTAAACCATTTACCCTCACCTTGAAGTAGACACTGGACTCCTTTGGTGATTTCTCTGGGCTCCATGTCAATTTCACAAAATCAACAATCCTCCTGGGTGGACTAAATCCTACTACTAGTGCACACATCATCAATGCTTTAGGATTCACTCTCAATTCCCTCCCTTTCCACTATCTTGGAGTTCTTGTGGGAAGCAAAAGACTCAATTTGACGGATTATTAACTGCTCATCACTAACATTAGTAAGAAGATACATTAATTCCTGGAGTGCAAAACTCATCTCCTATGTAGGAAGAATGCAAGTCACATTCACCATTCTAATAGCCATGCACAATTATTGGTAATGTGTCTTCCTTATCCCTCCCACAATCATGCTGAAGTACCAAAGCTTGCTTCGATCCTTCCTATGTTCAGGTAATAATTCTAGCAAGAGATCTCTTGTTGCTTGGGATTTTGTTTGCACCCCAACAAGCAAGGGAGTATTGAGATTCAAAAAGCTCCTCTCCTGGAACAAGGCTTGTCTCTCGAGATTAATCTTTGACATGGATTCCAATGCTTGCAATATATGGTGTGATTGGATCAAGAAGAACATCCTTAAGAGGCACTCTATTTGGAACTACAAGAACAACTACAACCATAGTCACATTTGGAACATGATCATCAGTGTTAGAGATGAGCTCGTTACTACACACAACTCAAGTGGATCCTCTATTCCCATCTTCAACCCAAACGGATCCTTCTCCACTAAGAATGCCTATCTCACCTTCAGCAACCCTACCCTTTCTACCAATGTTGCTAACTTCAAAGTACTTTGGTATGATATGAACTTACTGAAGTGCAACTTCATTGCTTGGATCGTCTGTCACCAAAAACTCCCCACCTTGGCCAAGCTTCTTCAGTGGAAAATCATTACCAACGCTACCTGTAGACTTTGCTAGAGCCACCTTGAAGATCAAGATCACCTTTGGTCAAGATGCAACTACACCTCCTTAGTTCTTGACATCTTCTCTAGATGGACAAGAACCCCTTACCCTCCTCCATACTTGCATAGTATCTGGACTTGGCTTGGGACGCAACACATACAAAAACATAACCTCAATACTAGCATCCGAATCTCCTCAATCACGACCTTCATTTACTTCACTTGGAAAGCAATTCAAGAAACAATCTCCTCTACAACAATGTCTTTACCCCGCCACTACCAACGCTAATTAAGTCATTCTTGCCATCAAGAACTATGCAGTCCACCATTGGAAAGACCGTTCTATTGACTCGATCTCTTGGACTAGTATACTTGGAATTCACCTTGGCTTATTCCCTCTAGTTCATCATCCTCTCTTAAAACCATGATCTAGAAACTATGATCCAAACCCTTTGTAAATTCTCTCATCTTTATTTTTCAATATACGTAAACTTAAAAAAAAAAAAGTCAAATAATAGACATGTATTTTAAATAAAATTAACTTTTCATCAATATATAAATAACTTATATTTGTATATATATGCAAAATTTGAAGAAAAAAAGGAGGACAAAACACTGACAGATACATTTACAATGACCAAGTATGAGTTATCTCATATATGTATATATTAAAAAATATGGACTAGATTTGCTCAAATATTTATGAATTTTGTTATATATAACTAAAATTTATGTATTATGAATATAAAAATAAAATAGATTTTTCAGAATCAAATCGAAGAAATTGATTTCATGAAATGACTCGTTCCAGCTCTAGAGAAGAAGTTGATTCCATAAATTAAAGGTGAGTGTCCCATTCCAACGTCAACTCATTTTAAATTTAAAACTACATTTATATATTTTTTTAATAAATTTTTTATTGTCCATTAATTAATTTAAATTATATAATTATTTTGTACAAATTCACGATTTTGACAAAATTTTTTATAACTATAATACAAATATTTTATTCAAGATATAATGTAACCGGAAAATGCTCGAAAACAATATAATGTGTTCAATTAGAAAATATATATTTGATAGAAGAAATATATACCTATTTATTTGGGTTTACGATTGTTTAGTGTTTAATCTTTAAGTTATTCGTTAGTCTTCATTTTTCTTAAATGTAGTTTAAAAAATATCATATATTTACATTATAGACATTCACACATATATCATCAAATATGATACGATTTCTTGTTTCATAACTCATATAAAATAAAAAATATGTGTAAAAAATATTTCATTTCAACATCATACAAAACACTAAGTATCAGAAATGACTTATTCCAATTTCTTATTCCATTTCGATTCCTAATTCCATCCTCATCCCTACAATGATACCAAACGAGCCCTTAGGGATATGAATTCAAGTGACGATGAAGAGGAACATTAACAAAAAAAATAAGTAATTTGTTCAACTATTAATGCATTTTGTTATACGTAACTATCATCTATGTATTATGAATATAAAGAATAAAAAACAGATTGAGGAGAGGCTAGATGAAGAAAATAGTGATGTGAATTTGAGAGACAATTAAGAGGAACATGAACAATAAAACACAGGTAATTTGTTTAATAATTTATGAATTTTGTTATCTGTAACTAATATTTATGTATTATAAATATAAAAAATATTACTAGATTGAGGATTGGCAAGATCAATACCTAGCTACTATAAATCTTGTTCAGAAGGAGAAGGAAAGGAGGACAACAACAACAATTGTAGTTGAGCTTTAATGTAATCAACAAATTGCCTATACCCTTGGCGGCCTACCTATTACCCCATCATGAAAACGAGAGAAAATGAAATTGTTAAGGCAAAAAACATATAGAAATTACTGAAAACAGAAGGTGTGAAAGCTTTAAAAAAGACCTGGGGGCCATTGATGTCTTTGGAGAGAACACGAAGAAGATCCATGACTCTAGCCTCAAAGAATAGATCAACTGTAAAACCCCAGTCTTTTGCCTTCACCGCCCCCGCGGTGAAGTGTGCCGCCCCTGCGGTAGGCCGCACCCGCGGCAGGCCGTACCCGCGGCAGGGTCAGCCGCGGCAGGGTCAGCCGCCCCTGCGGCCGACAATGGATCGCGCCCGATCTTTCTTCCGTTCGTTTTATCTTCTTTCTATAGATAGAAGATCCGGTCTTCTATCTTATGGGCCGACTTCCTTATCCTGTTCCTAAACCTAAAACGTCCTTCCTTCTATCTTTCCAGTCCTTCTCTATATATTCCCGTCTTTTCTTCTTTTTCCTGTTTCTTGCTTACGTTTCTTCAACCCTTAAGAGCTGCAGCAACCACCTTGCTTCCTATGACCTTGCTGAAGGTGTAAGCTCATCTCTTCTGGTTTCTTCATCACGTTCATGTAGTTGTTGCATGTTGTTCTCTTCTGTTTTGCTTCTTCCCTTTGTTCCCCCTTTTGTTCTTCTTCAAGAATCAGGTTTGATCCTTGATTCTTGTGGAGCGTTCTGTTGATGATCCTTTGATGTTCACAGGCTCTCTTGGTTGAGTTATGACGTGATTTTGTGTTGAGAAGAGCAAGCTTTGGTCATTGCTGCGTTCCTCGCTGTCGAAGGAGTCGACAACACTTCTGCACTGCAAACCGCCCCCGTACATCTGTTGTGCCGCCCCCGCAGATAGCCGCCCTTGTGTCTGTCCAGCCGCCCTGCGGTTTCCTCTATAGTAACTCCCGTTCTTGTGAGTTGCTTCCTCCCTTCCTTTCCTCGTTCCTTTCCTTGTTCCTTCTGGATGTTCCTTGTCCCATGAGTATGTTGTAAGACTAAGGTTGAGCCCTTAGCTTGTGGAGATCTCTTAGAGATCATTGAGACTAGAAGTTATAGACTTCTAGAAACCGTTTCGTTCCTGATTCGTGATGCTTGTGTGAACAAGCTTTCCTTGCTCCTTTCCTGAGGGAAACTAAGTCGTATTCTGAGTGTGTGGAGTGTGTTGAGTGTTCCTTCGAGTGAGGTAAGTCTCTTGGACTTACTTAGCTTAATTCCATATATTGGTTTGAGTGTTTTGGCTTGTTTGTGTTGTTTATCATGTTATAACGGATAACCGGAATAAGATTCACCCTTTATAACCTTAATATGCCCAAGTGTATGATAACCGGGCGTTGACCACTTGTCTAGTTCTACAAGAGACTAGAATGTGCTCTTGCAACGCAAGCCCGTAGGTAACGGATAGTACTAATCTATTCCTATTGGTAGATGGAAGCGGAGGCGAGTTTTGGGAGATTCTCGTGTGACAATAGAAGTTGAATTAGTAATGGATAACTTAATGAAAGATAATAACCGATTGTGTGCAAGCATGCTATGTGTTTACTTTACCTTATGTGTGTTTGTGCCTTTACGTTCTTTCTGATATCTAGAATGTTAGCTAACGGTTTATACCGTCGTTGTAGATGTTCCGCAGTTTCAGGATGCTGTTGAGTGATCCGGATGGTGTGCTCAGCCGGGGTTCCCGTACATTATAGGACGAGATCGGGTTTATGTTTACGTTGTTGCTTTTCCCCTTTCGTTTTGAATTCGGCTGTGAATATTTTACGCTTTCCTTTGTTTATACCTTTGGTTTTATATTGAGTTTTGTTTTTCATTCGTCTGTGCCTTGTTGTAAGATCCGTTGTGCTGTTTCTACTCTGAGGGTCGGGACCAATTATGCGGTCGTAGCCCTAACGCTTCGAGTTCCCAGAACTTGGGGTGTTACATCAACAACCTAATGGAGACAAATATTGAACGAAAAAACGCAAGAGAAGAAGATGAATGCCATAGACAAACAAAATCATCAATTATCAAAGACAAGCATGGTTGAATCTCTTGAATCTGAGAAGTGAATAATAACAAAATACTAAAAACAAACCTTGAAAAGCTACAACACGAAAGTGAAGAAGAAAAATTATAAGGAAGACGAACCTTAAAAGGAGAAGACGGTTAAAAGAAAAGGAAACTCACCGGAAATAAAATAGGATAAAGCACGGAATTTACGGTTTGCAATTGGACCTTTCTTACTAGCTCTAGCTGGTGTCCTTGTTGGATTTGTTTAAAGCTTCAGATTCAAAAAGGCTTGCCTCTACCATGGAGGACGAAGCAAATGACAATCGATGAGCAATAATCACATGCTCAAATCACCGATAAACCCAGAAAGAAAAAGAAAGGAATACAAAGGAACCAACCAAGAGAACGCCGGAAATCGGAAGGAACCCCAACGACCAAAACGCTATCGTAGCCGCTCTTTAAGTTTTCCGATAGACCGTATTTTGAGATTAAGAAGGAGAAGAGGACGTGCATTAACAACATATTTCATTGAAAGAAGGAGAGATTGAGTAGCTAGTTGTGTCGGTGAACGCAAAAAGACAAAACGGCAAGACCGATAAAACCCTATAAGACCGAGTCAAACAAACAAAGATTAGAGAAAAAGAATGAACATGGGAGTAAACATAAGTAAGCAACTATTGAGAGAATCGTACCTACGAAGAAGATGGTGGTTGCTGATGTGAAACCCCAACACACTGATGAACCTGAAGCAAAGGGAACCGGAGTGAACAAAGACGCGATGAGCGAACGAAACCCATATACAAGACAAAGTAGACGGTGGATGTGAAATACAGAAGGCGAAAACATGGGAGGCAATAGGTAGGGGTGGACATAAATCCCGATTATTCCCGTCTCGTCCCGATCCCGCTGGAATTTGAAAAAAATGTGTATTCCGTCCCGTGAAAAATTTGCGGGATGAGACACGGAGCGAAAACTTCTCATCCTAGTTAATCCCTTCCCTCTCGCCTATATAAATAATATTTTTTATATTTTTAAAAATATTATATTGATAATATATATATATATATATATATATATATATATATATGTAAACAACTCTTACCATGTGAACATGTAAACGCCGAATATATGTGACTATACCACCGAATATATGAATCAGGTCCGGAGAATATTTCTTCCACTAATCACACAATTTTTTTCCTTTAATATCGCCAAATCTCAGCCATCTATTTAACGATCTAACGAATACAATTTGTTCTCATTTTACTTGGTAAGAGTTGTTTACATGGGAGTCAAACTCTCTCTCTATATATATATATATATAATAATTTTGTATTGATAAGAATATTTCTGTAAAGTATCATTAGAGATCAAAACATGTAAAAAATGTTATCTTTTGTAAACTATCATTAGTGTAGTACATTGTTAGCTTTTTTAAATTTGAATCGATAAGACACACTTTGGTGTAATTTATATTCGTTTTGAATGTACTACCTACTTTCGTCAGATTTGTTACCCGATTTTAGAAATTTAGGGCCCGTTTGGTTTCAACTCCGGAAACGGAAAAGGAATAAAAACGAATTTAGTCCATATGCAGATCCTTATTCATGAAATTTTATGGAATCATTCCTTGTGGTTTCATGCAAAATGCACTTGCCTCCCAACATTTTGTTCCCTTCTAGGGTATCAAAAGTAATCAAACTCTACTCCAATTACTTCAAATCACAAGGAATGATTCCAAAAACTTTCATGAAAAAGGGTATACATATGGACTAGATTCGTTCCATTCCGTTTTCGATTCCGGAGTTAAAACCAAATGGACCCTTAGTTCAATTCAAAACTACTGATATCTTATAGTTAATATATTAATACAAAAATATATTTTAATAAAATTACTTACTTTATAGTCATCTTTTAAAAAAATTACTAACAATTTACTTTCTTTTTTCCAAATTACCTAGGTATTTAGAAAAATGCTCCCATAATTTAAAGTAATAATATATCAAATTTACCTAATTAAGCTATCGTGATTTTCTTAAGAGCACAAACAATTCACACATATATTTTTCTTAACATTAAATATTATAAATCATATTTTATTCTTATCGGTTTTAATAACCAATTTGTTTACGTTCTTAAGTCAATTAACTTGTAATAAAATTTACTATAGATAAATGCTCGATACATAATACATAAAAATGGTAATGTAATATTTTTTGTTTAGATAAAACGGCAAAAAAAAATTAGAATACAACATTTAAACACCGTAATGAAATATATGATTATGCAAGCATGAACCAAATTATAAATATTAACTATATCATATTTCATAGCGGAATCACCCATTCCAACCAAGCAAAAACTTAGACCCGGTTTCGTAAAGCTTTTTGTGTAGATTTTGATAGAGCTTTAGAATTTTAAAAAGCTGGTTGGTGTTTACATTACTAGCTTATTGAGAAGATTAAATTTTTGGAGAGTTTTTTTTTTAAAAAAAAAAACTTTTTGTGAGTTCTTTTTTTAAAAAAAAACTTTTTGTGAGTTTTTCAAAAGCTAAAGTATATAGCTTGGAGTAGATTTTGATTAGCTTTCATTGATTTTTTTTTAATTTTAACCTTTTCAAAAATTTCTTCATATTATAAAAACATTTTAACATTTATCTCTTTTAATAATTTCAGAAATTTACGCACAAATCTTCTCATACAAATCCTTAATTAACTTTTACATTAGGTTTTTAAAATTTACAAAGTTTTTCACTAAACTACTAAAGATATATAAAAAAAATTTAAACTATCTAAAAACCTTTGACCACCAAAAATCTCACGGTACCGAACACGTCCTTAATCTTTTCGAGTTGATGTATCTTTCCTACCAAACATGCACTTTCTCTTTTTGAGTTGATGTTGAGATATTTGTAATACTATTAATTTCACTAATTGCTTAATTTGTTAGATTAAGATACGTATCATGTGCGATTATTTTCCAAAATTGGGCCTTGAGAATGCATGCACGTTGCTGAAATTAATGTATGATCAAAACATGCTAAAAGCTAAAAGATTTGATATCAAATCACCACAATATATATAATTACATGATTGCAAATACAAATGAGATTAAGAATCCAAAAAATGGCGTCACTTAACAAGCTCCACATCCTCTTGACGGTGGTAATGGCAGCCGCCGTGGCAACAACCTACGCATCACGATCGATTGACATTCCGCTGTCGCCACCAGAGAGTCCGCCGACGACTGTGTATATAGTGAACAATATAGAAGGGAATCAAGAACTGCATGTACATTGTAAGCTCGCAGACGACGACTTCGGAAACCACACGATTTCATGGGGTAGAATATACGAATTATCGTTTCAACTGTCGGATGAACCTGACTATAATTGTGAGTTCACCTTCAACAACACGGTTCATTGGTTTGACATCTACTCATTTAAAAGAGATGAATGGACATGTGGGGTTCGTACTCAAGGTTGTTTGTGGTACATACGTGACGCTGGTCCTTGCTTTGTTGATCGCACTCAAAAAAGTCCCAATCGCTGTTATCCTTGGAACAGTGCTGTCTAATTAGCCTTGCTATTTCTACATCTTAAAATAATGAATACACATATTTCTATATCAAGTCATAAATTGCTTCATTCAAGATTGTTTCTACTTTGCTGTGATTCTATCTCTCTATACACGGTGGCGGATTGGGGACGGAGTCGCGAGTTCAGGCTCATGGGTTTGGGGAATGGCTTCGGGCTAAGGCCTGATACCTCATTCCGCTTTCCTTTTTTTTTAAGAAAATTTTCGGATTTATTTATTTCCCAGTGTATTTAATCATTATTGTTTTTTTTTCCAAAAAAATTTTCTCCAAAAATTAGATGCGTAGAAATTTTCGACTCAACGCATAGGATATTTATTTCCGAAATTAATTTCATTATAAATATTTCAAAATATTTTATTTTATAAAAATAAAAATTGAAAAAATCATTTGAATCAAATTCGAAGGGTTACGCAAAAATTTATCTTGAAATTATTATTCTATTATAAATTTATCGAAATATTTTATAAAATATTTCCGGATATATTTTATTTTCGGAATTATTGTCTTTTTGGAAAATAATTAATTCGGATCAAAATCGAATATTTATTTTGAAACTTTATTTCAAAATTTTAATTTCTTCATAAAATTTCAAAATATTTTATTTGATAAGAGTAAATTTTTTTAAATTTATTTTTTCAGAAAATTCATTTTTTTTTTCTGGCAACTTATTTCGGAAGTGCTACTTTTGAAATTCAGGGTTTTGCAAAATCTTGATAATTATCAAAATATCGAATTGGGTCTTTTACGATGTTTTTCCTAGTGACTTAAAATTTGCATATATCCCTACTGATAAAGGGTTGCTTTTCTGAATGAGATTTCATTTATGAGCGGAATTGATCACCGAGTTGACTCCGACCAAATTGTCGACCATGTTGTCGACCATGTTGTCGACCTTGTTGTGTTGATACCAATATTGTTTTTGGAACTGAGCTACTAGGTGTAAATCTGCTTGTCGGGACCATGCGTGGGACCGAATTAGGAGACTTTGACGCAACTCTGCCGCCTCCCCATAGGAAAATAAAGAGCGAGTCTGGTGCTACGACCGTCCACTCGCCTACCTAACCGCTCATTCTTGGAACAATGCATGTTGCGTTGTTGCCAAACAAGTTTGAGGGTACGAACTTCAAAATTTGGCAACAAAAAATGTTATTCTTCATGACGACATCTATAGTTGCGAAGTATTTATGGGAAGATCCAACATATCTCCCCCCGATAACACATGCCCACGTATGCCGTGTGGGTCCATGTTGACTTTATGTTTAAGGGATCAATTATGAAGTGTATGAGCAATTCGTTGTATAGAATATACTGGGAGGTAAAGACTTCCAAGTTCCAAGGGACTCTAGTGTGCTCTAGAACACAAGTACAAGACAAATGACGAGGGTACAACAAATTTATCATGGTGACGTTATATGACTTTCAATGATATATTCCAAACCTATCATGGAACAAGCTTAGGCTTGTCGGTTACTAATGCATGAGATCCTAAATGAGGGGATGAAACTCTGTGAGGCATTTCAAGTAGCGTCTTTCATCTCAAAACTTTCACCTTCATGATATGAATTCATGAGCTATCTGAAACACAAGAGGAAGGCTATGAAAGTCGAGGACTTCTTGACAAGGCTCACGGTGAAATAAACCATCCGGAAACAAGTGATTGAGAACGGTCAAGGAGATGAAAATTCTAACATAACTGAGCATGTTAAGAGGAAGAAGCGCAAATTTTAACCTCAACGCTCGAAGAATCAACCTCCTAAGAAGTTCGGCCGGAAGTGTCATAAATGTGGCAAATTGGGGTACAAGGCTGATGCATGTCATAAAAAGACTGATCTCCGCAAGGCGAAGACTCAAGCCAATGTTGATGAAAGTGACCTCACACAAAATTATTTATGTTCCGTTGTGTCAGAAGTGAACATGGCAGGAGACAATCCTATGAAACGGTGGGATAATATAGATGCTACCAAACATATCTGTGCTGATAGAGGATTATTCCACCACTACTAGAAGAACACACATGAAGATCTGGTATTCATGGGTAACTCTGCATCCTCTAAGATTGAAGGTTATTAACAGGTTTTTCAGAAGATGACGTCGAAGAAACGCTTACTTTGACCCATGTTCTGAATGTACCCGACATAAGGAAGAACCTCATTTCTGGTTCTATACTTTGTAAGAAAGGTTTTATGATGATACTAGTTTCTGATACACTTGTGTTGTCCAAAGACGGGACATATGTAGGCAAGTGCTACCCAAAAGATGGTATGTTCAAAATGAATGTGATTTGGGACCATCCTCGACACACCTCATACAAGGACCAATCAAAAGATCAAGGGCTAAAAGGATCCAAGAGGAACAACCAACAAAGAAGATCAAGAACGAGTTGTAGAGAAGAAATCTCGGTTGAGTCACAGGAAACTCAGCCGACATTATGGACCGAGATTTGGTGTTTGACACGCCTTTGAAGATCCGGTCAAAATCTTTTAATCTTGGCAATTATGTTTTATAATTTCTTTCCTTAAAGCTCTCAAACAATCTTAAGGAAGTTGTTAGTATTTGATATTATTTTTGGGATTATTGTTTAAAGATATTTTTTCTAAATTATCTTTAAAAAGATATCTTTCTTAGTTACATAGATTAATCTCCCTTATTAATAGCCTTAGAGGAGGAGATTGTTAGATATCATAGATGTAATTATTGAATTCCACACTATTGTGAGATACTTGTGACTTCGCTCACGGGGTTTGAATTTTATCATTTCTATTTAATCAAAAGGAGAGTTTTTTTTATTAAAAAGTTGTGAGTCTTTGCCCGGTTGTTCATTTATGTGTTAATCTCTTTGAAGGTTGGTGCTACAAGTCAAACGGGTCCCTCCTTGTGCTTGTCTTATCTAGAAGGCTTGTGTAAGGTTAAAGGAGGGTGAAATGTAATTCTTTGTTAATGGTTTTGATCCAATTTATATCAAGGTTCTTTGCAAGTCTTAACATAGTCCTATCTTCCTATATTTATAATTATCATTCCATATTATTATCTTCTTATCTTTCCATATCATTCGTACTTCCACATTCTGAGTTCTAACAAATCTCGTGTTGTTCTTGAGTCAACCTTGGCCGAGATTTCCTTTGAGTCATCCGAGATTTCTTTCTGTTGTTCGATTTGAGGACTTTCAATCTAGATCGGGAAACTACGGCTTTCACCCCACATCAAAATGGTATCAGAGCTAAGCGATTGAAGTCCGTTTCAAGTTTGAGCCAATTTTTATTTTGAGTCTTCTTTGAGTCATATAAAAGATGAGACTTTTCTTATTCGCCATCTTTGCGAGATTATTTGAGATTAACACGCGTTGGCTTGTGCAAGTTTTGGAAGAGAGAAACGCCACCGCAAAACACAAGCCAACCATTGATCTTGAAATCCTCGCCCAACCCTACGGAAAATGCGATATCACAACAAAGTTTTTGCTTAAAATTGAGATATTATCTAGTAGGTAAGATCTCATCTATCCTTGTAAAGCAACGATATATACGCTTGTCCAATAGTTTAAGATCACAAGACAACCAAGGAGTAGCAACCCCCAAAGGTGATTGTTGTATGTCGATATAAAGAGTCAATTTTTCAACAATCTCGGCCAGTCATTAGGAATCTCAGCCGAGATTTCATGCAAGTTTGCTACTATTTTCGAGAAATTTTTGAGGCATAACCTGAAGAGAATCCAAGTGCACACTGTGCAAGAGTACAAAAAAGGAAGAGTTTCTATACCAACCTTGAATCAGTTAAGAGTCCTACCCATACCCAAAACCAATTCCGGCTCTCTCTTTTTCTAACTGCACAAACTTAAGGTACGTTCTTTCTCTCTTCTTAATCTCTTGTGTGCCTTTGTTTAGCCTCTTTTTCTACTCTAAACATAGTGAGTCATATTTTTTGGGTGTGTCAATTAGTATTTATACTTCCTATCATACTAGTTGTGTCGTACTTGCACTATTCTTTTCATCCTTGTCCCATTGTGTGAAGAGACCTACAACAGGAATCCTTTCACTATCTTTCAACACAAGAACCTTTCTTCCGAACACAAGTTGAATACTTGAGGAATCCAAGGAAGTTCTAGTGGAAGATAGTGCATCAATTAGTAAAGAACCATTCATCCATCTAAGACAACTACATCAAACCAACATGCGATATCACAACAAAGTGTGAGTGCGAGAGAAAACAAGTAAGAAACCCTCTTTTTCACTAACTTCACGCGTTTGTTGTTACTTTATGTGATTGTGTAGGATGTCTAAAAGCCCACAAGGTTCACAACAGGGCACGCAATAAGTCCCAAAAATAATAATCAAATGTCACAACTTATGAAGATGTTTTCGGCAATGACTGAATAGATGGAACGGCTGCAAACTCGTTCCAAAGAACAAATCTCGACCCCAACCCGAGATTTCACCTGAGATTTGCCTCTAGCGTGGGTGAAAGTTCACGAAACCCTCCCATACTTCCAGCCCCAGATCCAAGACACCCTCAAGGGTCAGGTACGCACTATCCAAATCCGAATTCCCATACACCTAACCCTGTAAATGTTTTTTTATGAATTTCAAGAAATGGAGGAGGAAAATGATGACGACATGTGGAGAGGTTACCCTAGGCGCAATCCTCGTCCTAGGAGAGTTCAAGACTTGTAACCTTATAGACCTTTGCAAGACAACAATGGGATGGGCATGGTAAAGGTCAAGATTCCGAGTTTTGAGGGCAAAGTAGATCTAGACATTTACATGGAATGGAAGACCAAAATTTAAGAAATTTGGTCTTTCCATACTTTTAGTAAGCAAAAGAAAGTCCAAATTGTTGCGTTGGAATTTCAAGGATATGCCCTAGTTTGGTTGGATCACGTCCTCAAAGAGAGGAGACAAACACTAGATCCGGTGATCCGTACTTAGGAACACATGAAGACATTGATGAGAGCAAGATTCATACCTCCATACTATGCTAGGGAAGCAAGGCAAAGGTTGGAGAACTTCAAGGAAGGCTCCCGAAGCATGGAAGAGGCCTACACCACCATGCGAATGGAGATGATCAAGGCCAATGTCCAAGAGGATGAGGAGTTCACTATGGCTCAATTTTTAAGAATTTTGCATTCATCATTTGCTAATAAAATTGATATATGTCCTTTTGATAATATGACTAACTTACTACATTTGGCTATTAAGGTGGAAAAGAAGATCAAAGGATGGAACCGAGAGACGAACTCATGGCACCAAAACTAATCTCGGGCTAGTCAGGAAAATATCGGTCGAGATTTTGACCGAGATTCTTCCTAGAGGGTGTCTCGAAGTGATAACGACAACCAAGAAGTATTGAGAGCTACTATTATCAAATTTTCGAGAAAATTTTGAAGCATAACCTGAAGAGAATCCAAGTGCACACTGTGCAAGAGTACAACAAAGGAAGAGTTTCTATACTAACCTTGAATCAGTTAAGAGTCCTACTCATACCCAAAACCAATTCCGGCTCTCTCTTTTTCTAACTGCACAAACTCAAGGTACGTTCTTTCTCTCTTCTTAATCTCTTGTGTGCCTTTGTTTAGCCTCTTTTTCTACTCTAAACATAGTGAGTCATATTTTTTGGGTGTGTCAATTAGTATTTATACTTCCTATCATACTAGTTGTGTCGTACTTGCACTATTCTTTTCATCCTTGTACCATTGTGTGGAGACCTACAACAAGAATCCTTTCACTATCTTTCAACACAAGAACCTTTCTTCCGAACACAAGTTGACTACTTGAGGAATCCAAGGAAGTTCTAGTGGAAGCTAGTGCATCAATTAGTAAAGAACCATTCATCCATCCAAGACAACTACGTCAAACCAACTTGCGATATCACAACAAAGTGTGAGTGCGAGAGAAAACAAGTAAGAAACCCTCTTTTTCACTAACTTCACGCGTTTGTTGTTAATTTATGTGATTGTGTAGGATGGCTAAAAGCCCACAAGGTTCACAACGGGGCACGCAACAAGTCCCCAAAACAATAATCAAATGTCACAACTTATGAAGATATTTTCGGCAATGACTGAATAGATGGAACGGCTGCAAACTCGTTCCAAAGAACAAATCTCGACCCCAACCCGATATTTCACCTGAGATTTGCCTCTAGCGTGGGTGAAAGCTCACGAAACCCTCCCATACTTCCATCCCCAGATCCAAGACACCCTCAAGGGTCAGGTACGCACTATCCAAATCCGAATTCCCATACACCTAACCCTGTACATGATTTTTATGAATTTCAAGAAATGGAGGAGGAAAATGATGACGGCATGTGGAGAGGTTACCCTAGACGCAATCCTCGTCCTAGGAGAGTTCAAGACTTGTAACCTTATAGACCTTTCGAAGACAATAATGGGATGGGCATGGTAAAGGTCAAGATTCCGAGTTTTGAGGGCAAAGTAGATCTAGACATTTACATGGAATGAAAGACCAAAGTTGAAGAAATTTGGTCTTTCCATATTTTTAGTAAGCATAAGAAAGTCCAACTTGTTGCGTTGGAATTCCAAGGATATGCCCTAGTTTGTTGGGATCACGTCCTCAAAGATAGGAGACAAACACTAGATCCGGTGATCCGTACTTAGGAACACATGAAGACATTGATGAGAGCAAGATTCATAACTCCATACTATGCTAGGGAAGCAAGGCAAAAGTTGGAGAACTTCAAGGAAGGCTCCCGAAGCATGGAAGAGGCCTACACCACCATGCGAATGGAGATGATCAAGGCCAATGTCCAAGAGGATGAGGAGTTCACTATGGCTCGATTTTTAAGAATTTTGCATTCATCATTAGCTAATGAAATTGATTTATATCCTTTTGATAATATGACTAACTTACTGCATTTGGCTATTAAGGTGGAAAAGAAGCTCAAAGGATGGAACCAAGAGACGAACTCATGGCACCAAAACTAATCTCGGGCTAGTCAGGAAAATATCGGTTGAGATTTTGACCGAGATTCTTCCTAGAGGGAGTCTCGAAGTGATAACGACAACCAAGAAGTATTGAGAGCTTCATCATCCAATTCTCCATATTCTAAACCTTTGAATGAGCCTTCAAAGGATCCTAAAGAGATCACTTCTAACTCTACTTTACATTCTAGAGACATTGTGTGTTTTAAAAGTCAAGGTAGAGGTTATTATAAAAAGGATTGTCCTAATAACAAGGTTTTATTCATTAATCAACAAGGGGATTATGAAAGTGAAGAAGACCATAAAATTAAACTGGAAAGATTGATGAGTAGTGCTTGGAACAATTAGGAGTAGAGAAAACTCTTTCTGGGTTTGGACTTTGGAAGGAAAGGTTGTTGCTCTAACTCCCTCATCCGCAACTCCCTCATCTTCCTTTGTCTCGGACACCTGGCTAGATTGATTTGAGATGGAATTAGGTTCTCTCAATCGGGAATTATCTGACATCCACTTGACATAATGTGAAGAATAGATGCTAATCATGAGTTCATGTCTATCATGCATGCAAAAATCAATCAAATGTATCTCATGAATGCTCTCACCCTCTCCACCACTGGTAAAATTCTGTCTTTGACTGAAGACGCCGCCCAGCACACCCAGGAAAGAGTGGAAATCTGCTCATGAATTGCAAGTACAAGGTACATAACAAATTTATTCTTTATCCTACGCATGTTGAACCGACTATTCTCACGACTGAGGAATATGGCGTAGTCAAGGAGCGTCGTGATGCAGAGAGGAAATGTAGATTAGAGGATGAAATCAATGACATGAGCAACAAAATGCTTAATCTAGATGGAGGAGGCAGTATTATGAGGATCATCAGGAATGAACTTCAAAGCCTTGAAATGGATGTCAAGGCTTTGACCTGGATTTCAAAGCCTCATTGGTTTTAATTTCAAGGCCTTGAATACTGTATGTAGGACTTGCGTTTTCTAACTGCTTTTGTTTTTGGAAATACATTTGTGGGTATGCGATGACATGAATTATGAACTATTTTTAGGCATGCATTTATGTAGTTTTTCCTTTTATTTTGCATGCATAAGACATATATTCATATCAATTATGGTGTTATTCACATACTTTGCAAGAATCAAGGTCTACACCACGTTTGATTGTAATTGTAGGGAATATAACACATTTTGGATCAAAAGGGAGCATGAAAGTGCAAGGAGTCAAATTGATAGCAATTGGACTTCATTGGAGCATAAAAATGAGCAAAGAAAGTCAGAAACACGCACTCAAAGTGAACTCTGATACCCCAAAGTTATCTTTGATACCTCGAGCGGGCTCTGATACCACATCTCGGCCGAGATGATCCAAGGTCAACCGGAATGGACATAATAGGGAGTCACCTCGACCCACATCTCAACCGAGATGCTTATGTTTGGCTCCGATACCGCCAGAGTGGGCTCTGATACAAGCGGGCTCAACATTCTTTTTTCGGCCCAAAGTTTTAGGGTTTATCTTTAAGGCTAGTAAAACCCTAGATTTATCTCCCTATAAATATCTCTTAGCCTTCAACATTGAGAAGACTCCCCACCGGCGTAGATTGACGCCCCACAGAAGGAGGTTGAGCGCTTGAACATAGAGACGTCATAAAGTTTTTCTTTGGATGACTGCTTTGAAGGATTGAAGGAAGGGAAGATTTTAAGGAAGGATTGCTTAGGGTTTGAGTAACCCTAGATTGTGAGGATTTCTTGGAGATTGCTAGTGAATTATTATCATCCCTTTTTGGAACACATCATTGATACTTTTGATTGGTTTGTTTGCTTTGATAATTGAGATACCTTTGTTGCTTGTTTTATTACATTTTCTTGATATTCTTGACATAATTGATATTGCCTAGATTATGATGATTGTTGGCTAAACGTCCTAGGGTGATTAGTTAAAGCTTGTGGCATAGACGATGAAAGAATAGACCTTTATCCAAGTGGATCCTTAAAGCTTGAGTTAACCCTAATCCGAAATCCGTCTCGGGCCGTTCGTTGAGCATCTCGACCGAGATCGATATAGAACAGAACGAGATCGCCTACTGCATTGCCTATCTTGAGTTTAGGTTGTAGTTTACCAAATCCTATCCTTGTTGTTTCTTGGTTCATACGCAAGCCTAGGAAGAGACTTACCCGGTGATTCCTTTGCTTGTATACCTATGATGATGAGTGTTAGGTAATAAAAGTTTACCCTTTATTAGAGTTTGAGTGTGCCTTCATCCTACCTTTGAGAGATAACCTAAGACTTACCCGGTGATGGTTAGTTCTATACCCTTAGGTGAGTGATGTTGGTTTGAGTACTTTTACCTTTCCTTAGTTCCTTGAGACTTACCCGGTGATAGGAGCTTGGGTTTGGGAAAGTGGGTAGTGAGACTTACCCGGTGATCTATCCCATAGTTGAAACACCTTCCCTCAGCAAACCTTAGCTTTGTCCACGTTACTTGTAGAAATCTTGAGTCGAAACCACAACTGGATACTATGATCTTTAGAATCTACATTTCCCCATCTTGTTATACAAATAATTGCTTTTGCTTTTGATTAATATTATTGCATGCTTCTGAAGTTAGATTGCTTTACTATGATTATTCTCACCGATTCCCTGAGATCGACTCCGGAATATAAGCTCTTACTACGATAGATCTGTACACTGCGGGTTCGCTTATTGTGTAACATCCCGAATCTGCGGAACTCGGGATGCCACATTGGGCTAGGATCTCACAATGGATCCTGACCCTAGCCTGACAACAAGTTCACTGGACCTTACAACATGACACTGACAGATTTAAAACAAATACATAAAACAGTGTAAACTGTATGACCCAAAGTAAACAACAACATAGCCGAGTACATAAAACGACATCCTCACACAGGAGGGAAAATACATCATCCTCACGCAGGAGGGAAAGGGTAAACATCCCAAACCAACCACCTAATGTACGAGAGTCCTCGGCCTGTCACCCTACCAGATCACTCAGCAGCGCCTAACTTGTAAATATCTACAAAACGGTATGAAACCGTTAGCTAACCAAACATATATGAGGTAATGCATAAGCACAAGCACAATCATGGAAGATAAACACATCAACATGCTATCACACACAATCATGAAAGATAAACACATCAGCACGCTATCCCAAAGACATGAAGGTAAAACATCTCCAGCAGTCTAATCTTATTCCAAAGGTACAAAGGTAAAACATCTCTGGCAACTATATCCTTAATCACACCGTGGAGGAAAACATCTCCAAGAACTATAATCACTATAACAGTATGGAGGAAATGCACCTCCAACTGGCTCACATCACAAGGGCATGGAGGAAAAACATCTCCAACTACGAACTCATCATCAATAAGGAAACACATCTCCAAAACACAAATGACCGTATGGAGGAAGAACATCTCCAGAATTCTCTATACCTAAATCCCAAACATGGAGGTAATATCATCTCCAACTAACCTAATCTCATTCTACAACATGAAGGTAGAACCATCTTCAGCTGACCTATACACGATGATATGGAGGTAGAACTTCTCCAATGGTAAAATCATCGCTCGAGGGCTTGGAGGTAAAACTTCTCCAGCCATAACATAAATCGCCCTAACATAACAAGATCCACTAGGATCACCAATAATCTAGTATGAAAGAGAACATCACATACCACATAATCACATAATCGCATAATCACATAATCACATCATCATATATCTCATAATATACAACCCTGGTTTGCTCAACAAGTCTACGGTGCAACCTTCTCTGCATAAACTCGGATTAGTTCCTATGGTTACTATCCTCAGTCACCCAAGTGGCCTCGTCTTGGTCAGTATACTCTCACATCAGAATGTTCTTCAAGTATAAACGTCTTATACCTCATTCTAAGACTACAACAGGATATTCAGCGAACATGTGGTCTACCTCGACCACTAAATCATCATGACTTGCAATGCGTCTCGGATCTGGTATATACTCCCTTAGTTGAGACACGTGAACAATAGGGTGAATACCTTCTAACCTCGGAGGCAAAGCTACTATGTATGCTGCCCTCCCAACTCTATTCAATATCTAGAAAGGACTGATATATCGGGACTCAACTTCCCCCCTTATGCCAAAACGTCTGACGCTACGCATCAAAGATACTCTCAGTCAGACATGAGCTCTTATTCTGAACTCTAGAGGCCGGCACCTCTTGTTCACATACGACTTCTAGCAACTCTGTGCCGCCATCATCCACTTCCTAAACAACGTTACTCGAGCCATAGCATCCTGAATCTTCTTTGGAGCTATCCCACTGGTACTGCTAGACTCCTGCCAGCATAAAGGTGTACGACATCTACGCCCATACAGTGCCTCATAAGAGGTCATCCCAATAGATGCATGTCAACTGTTGTTGTATGAGAACTCAACTATTGGGAGGTAATCTGACCATCCTTGTCCCCAATCCAACACATCAACTCACAACATCTTCTCATGGGTCTGGATGGTCCTCTCTGACTGACCATCGGTATGGGGGTGAAACGCAGTCGTCAAGTGTAGACTTCTCCCCAAAGCAGTCTGAATCTGTTGTCAAAATCTCGAGGTCAAAATCCTAGGTTAGCTCAAACCATCTACGCTGGCGGTTATTCAATTCCCACTGCGTAAAACTATACTTCAAACTATTATGGTCTGTAAAGATCAGACATGTAGTACCATACAGGTAATGTCTCCAGATCTTCAAAGCATGAACTACCGCTACTAACTCCAGATCATGAGTTGGGTAGTTCTCCTCGTACGTCTTCAACTGGCGAGACGCATATGCAATCACTCTGCCCTTCTAAATCAAAACACATCCCAAACCTAGCTTGGATGCATCACTGTAGACCACAAAATCATTAAAATCCTCTAGCTGTGCCAGAACAGGAGCAGAAGTCAAACGCTTCTTCAACTCCTCAAACTCTGGGCACATTGATCAATTCACACAAATTTGGTAGTCTTCCTTAGAAGACTCGTAAGTGGACGGTGATCACAGAAAATCCTTCCACAAAGCGTCGGTAATAATCGGCTAAGCCGAGAAAGCTACGTACTTCCAAATTATTCGTCACTATCGTTCATGCTGCAGCATACTCAATCTTCACCGGATCAATCTTGATCCCACTGGCAGATACCATGTGGCCTAGAAAAGCAATCCTCAGACATCCAAAACTCGCACTTAGAGAGCTTGGCATACCGCCCTCTATCCCTCAAAATCTGTAAAACTATCCTTAGATGACCGACATGCTCCTCTCTGCTACGAGAGTATACCAGAATGTCATCAATGAAGACTACCACAAACTAATCAAGGAAGTCGAGGAAGATACTGCTCATCAACTCCATGGAGGTAGCGGGGCATTCATCAGCCCGAATGGCATCACTACAAACTCGTAGTGTCCATAACAGATACGAAATGCCATCCTATGCACATCCTGCTCCCCCCCCTTAACTGGTGATATCCTGAGCGCAAGGAAGTCCTGGAACACATAATCGCTTCTTGAAGCTAACACAACAAGTTGTCAACACGACAAAATGAATACACTAGGGCGAATGAAGTCCTTCTCTACCCATTCCTCAAGTTGTCTCTTCAGCTCTAACATCTCAACAGGCGCCATAAGATATGAGGCCTTTCAAATCAATCTCATACCACACTTCAACTCAATATCAAAGTTCACACTCCACTGAGGCAGCAAACTAGACAGTTCAGTAACACGTCTCTAAGCTTATGAACCACTAGAATATCTTCCAAGGCTGGACTCTCTTCCTCCTTCATGGCATAACGTCAAAAGGCATCAGATGCTTGTACTATAAGCCTTGCTGCCCGTATGACACTAATGACAAACCCGTCTCTTCATAGGTCTTAACCTCGAAAGACCTCTATCTAATCTATCTCAGTAGAGACTATAACAGTCTTCCAATTAACATCTAACACAACATGATATCTATCTGTCCCATGCATACACATAATGACCTCCTCATGCACCTATGACATGACAAAGAAGTCTACAAGCAACACACAAGTCCCTACATCAAGGAGACAAATACATATCTCGCGGGTACCTCAAACCCCTAACTGATTTCCTTATCAAGGAAGGTGTACCCTCTATTGTATCTAAAATCAATCTATATATGCATCAAAAGCGAAGAGTGCATAGCACCCATATCAACCAAAACTCCACTAGGTAAACAATTAACGAGAATGGTACCTATAACAGCTAAAGCCAGCAGCTCCATTGTATATCATCACTCAAACCTCGGACATATGCTCCTCAGGTATCATTGAGGTCATCACCATAGCCTCCACTTCTACTCTTTTTGCAACGGAAAGAGGAAGGTCTTGCTGAAAAGAAACACTACCTTGCTGACAAAAATGGGCCAAATGGCCTAGTTCACCACATGTAAAGCATGCTATCGGTGACAAGGAACACTCAAGGCGCAAATGATCTGAATCGCCACAGTTGAGACACAGACGTCCTATCTCTGCTACTAATACGGGTGACTCCTCTGCACTTTTCAGCTCAAAGGCTCTACCCTGAGCTCCCCTGGTGTCAGTGGTACTTCCACCACGACCTCTACCTCTACTCGACCCGGGAATAGATCCTTGAGTAGAAGGACGATCTAAAGCTCTCTGTTGTCCCTGTGTTTGCTGCTGAGGTGTCCTCTGACCACCTCCCGCCACACTAGCAGGGGAAGATCCCTACTGTGATGCAACTCTACCTTGCCTACAGAAGGCAACTCTATGACCTGGTCTACCACAGGTGTAGCAAGTCACTGGTGGACTCGTACACTTTGGTCTTAAATGTCCAGGCTTCCCACAATTATAACAAGATCTCATCTCACCAGCAGTCTGTGTAGAACGGGGATCACTCAAATGTCCATGTGCTAGACTCTGTCTACCTCTTGAAGAGTCTACTTCCTCTTTCACTAGCTCGATCCGTTGTTTCTTCTTTGATCTAGAAGCTTCAGTTGATACCACAGATGTTGGTAAGCACGGTGTAAGTTTACCCGCTCTTGCAGCTTCATATACTTGGCGTATATATTCTCAAAACTCGAGTCCACTCATCGAGACGTAATCAAGATATTCATGGTCGTCCTCTGCTATAGGCGATACAACAACGGAAACTGGTCCCTGACCTATCACTACTAGAGGAAGAGGGGGCATATTCTCACCTTGTTCCACTACAGATGTTGCTCTAGTCTGAGCCATCTGCAGAGTATACGCACCTAATCTTATAAGGCTATATATATGCCATATGTATCGGTATATATGTATATTACACATCCACATAATCCATAATACACACACACACACACACACACACATATATATATATATATATATACATATCTATGCTGCAGAGATCCATGACAGAGGTGACGACTTCTCGTACATTCTAACCCAAAACCACACTTCAAACCAAAAATCCTTTTGAAAACATCAAACACCTTTTGGGTTCTGTTTATTGTACCTATCAAACCTCATTGCAGGTAGCAAGTGCCATTGTTGTCAACCTAAGGCTCTAATACCAACTCTTTAACACCCCAAATCTGCGGAACTCGGGATGCCACATTGGGCTAGGATCTCACAATGGATCTTGACCCTAGCCTAACAACAAGTTCACTGCACCTTACACCATGACATTGACAGATATAAAACAAATACATAAAACAGTGTAAACTGTACGACCCAAAGTAAACAACAACATAGCCGAGTACATAAAACGACATCCTCACACAGGAGGGAAAACAAGACATCATCCTCACGCAGGAGGGGAAGGGTAAACATCCCAAACCAACCACCTAATGTACGAGAGTCCTCGGTATGTCACCCTGCCAGATCACTCAGTAGCACCTAACTTGTAAATATATACAACACGGTATGAAACCGTTAGCTAACCAAACATATATGAGGTAATGCATAAGCACAAGCAAAATCATGAAAGATAAACACATCAGCATGCTATCACACATTTACCCATTTTATCATCTTTATATAATAGTCATTCACTCAAATCGTATATATATATATAGATGAAAATATGTGACACGAGGACTGATACATCCTCGCCTCTGAGAATGATAGCCATCTGGAGTGGAATCGGTCACACAACCCGTGTACCCTATGGGAGTGGTGTTGTGCCCTCTCCGTATACTAGGTCTGGACTGTCTCAAGAGAACCTCTCAAGCTCCACGGCGGGATAAAGGGGAAAGGTTATCACAACCACGCATACGGGGCAATCAATAAAACGTAGGTTGGTATATACGAAATCACATGCTATCATAGCAATATACAAAACACACACCACTCATGCAAACACCCAATATAAGGATGGCAGCTAAGTAAGTCCTACGGACTTACCTCAACCTCGTAATCAGCTCAACCACAACAACCTTCAATCCTGAGAGAGGGGCACTGCCTAACAACAAGGCATAAAGATATATCAAACTCTATTCATCAAAGGGGTCACACCTAGACCCAAAGGGATCCATAAGGATCATAATCAATCTATAAGCCTCACAACCAACTAAACCTCAATATCTCTACATAACTCACAATTCCTCAAATCTCAAGGTAGTATCTAATCGACATTCCTCAATCTTAGTTCTAATCCTAATTTAATTAATTAACCTTTAATTAATTAATTAAAATTTTCCAGAATAACATTTTGTCCGCAAGCAATTTCTAAACCCCCCGTCATTAGATTTCATCAAACAAACAACCCATAATCACCAGAATAATATAACGATGATAATGAAATTTCTAATTATCCATTTTGACAAGCCTAAAGTCAATTTAGCCCAAATCGCAGTATGGAAAACGAATAAATTCATAACTTATTCGTTATCAACCCGATTGACGATCTGAAAGAAGATTCAAAATCACAGCGACGCAGGCTACGCATGGACAATATCAAATTCACCGGAATCTAAGTGACGGAACCTGCCTGGTGACATATATGCTCGACCAACCCTTCATTTGCTCGGAAATGCAGAAACTCGGTACCGATATGAAGAGAATGAAGAGAGGAATCCAAAAACTCAAACAGAATTGAAATCGGATTAGAAACGGATAGTAGATCTGAGTTTGAAGGTTGAGACGTGAAAGGAAATGAATTAATAAAGGATTTTCCGCTATTTATAGTGAAGACGATAATTATCCTTTAGCAAAGTCGATAATTATCCTTTAACCGATCCAAAGGCGGGTTGAACCGCCTTCTCCAAACTTCTCGAGATTGAAATATTAAATCTGGAATATTGTAGGGATAATTATTCCACAACTGCCTCGGAAAACGTGTATTCCTAAGCCGTCTTTCTTAGCCGTTAAGAAACGAAATAGCGACTCTTTTGGCCGTTTTGCCTCTCCATGTTATTTCATATCTAGGACATATCCGATGTCCTGATCATTTCTCTCAACTGCATTTTTATTAATTGGAGCTCCCAAATGCAACAAATAACACCGGATTGTATATATAATTACCCGGGGAAAAAGTAAAAATTTCCCCAAACGTCCAAAATTACGCGACGAACATAACGGTTGGACTCATACTCATCACTTGCGAAATCTTCGCGAGTTATATGTCAATTACTATCAACGATTAAGTTAATCAACATTAATTAGAATTCGGAAATCCTAGCAATTACATATTGTTAGGTTTATTATTCGGATTATAAATTTAAAGCTTTGCATGCACACACCTTTTGGAGCGAACAATTTGTAATTACTTTGAACTCCCGTGCTTTAACTGTTTTTTCTCCCTTGTTGAAAGACAAAGGGGGAGAAATTATATGATCCGATGGTTCTGTATTCTGCATTTTTTTTTTCGATATTGTGACGTATGCATTGCTAACATTAAATGCAGGTACGATCGATATTTGTTTTGTCTTCCATCAAGGGGGAGATTGATAACTCCACCTTGAGTATATATTTCTATATGTGATGATGGAAGACTTAACATTATGAGCGGTTTATACACTAACAAATATCTATTATATTTCTAGATTGCTTGGTTTGGTTTTGTGTTTGATAAATTGCAGGCCTTGAAAAGCATTTTAAAGGATGAACGGAGGCCTTGAAACACGATACAAGGGACAAGCACAGAGATTGAAAAGCATTTCAAAGGGATCAGAGTCGAAGCCTTGAAACATGATACAAAGGATACATCGGCTGGAAGCATTTCAAGATCAAGATTCAATCTCAACAACCAAATCTACCAAGGATCAAGGGAAGATCTTTAAACAAGATATAAATAGAAGATCTCTGTCATCTCAACGGATTTTGTAGAAGAGATATCGACCTAACAAAAAGATCTTGGAAAGATCTTAACCGACGCAAGATTGAAGATTTCATCCAATAGATCTCATATCCAAGGAAGATCTTCATCAGCTATCAAAGTGAGATATCTTCAACCGAAGATCCTCAATAAATTGGAAGATCTCGGAGCTTGAAATAAGGACTTCAACGGCTCTTTCAAGAGAAAATTTAGAAGAAGAAGACTCTCAATGTGCGCCAAGGAGATGAAAAAGATTGAAGATCTTACAACGGCTACTTCATCTCAACTTAACACCGTTTTCCATGGAGAACGAAGAAACTCACAACGGTCCTTATTACAACGGCTTGAAGACTTCTCCATCAAAGACTATAATTGAAGATGACGATTGAAGAGAACAACAAGCATACACGGAAACATCTAAGTCTTCAAGCGATCCAAAGCATCTTCATCCGTTCCAAAAGTTGTTCTTCCTCTTAGTTTACAAAAGATTACATTCATAGAGAGAGAAAAACACGAGAGCCTCATTGGAATATCTAGAAAGTGTTATACTCGAGTGTGTGTTACTCTGTGAAGTAACTAGGCTATTATTGCTAGGTTAAGAGTTGGAACTAGATCGTAGCATTGGCTACATTGAGAGAAGAAGGGGAAATCTTCTAGGTTGTATCTAGGACTCTTTGAAGCAGATAATAGATAGTTAGATCCTACAGGCAATGAAATCCTAGGACATAGACGTAGGCTGTTAGAGCTGAACTTCGTAAACACATCACCGTGTCGATCTTTTACTTCCACACTATATATTGCTTTATTGTGACTAACTTTTTTTTGCAGGTTTTTGGAGTCAAGGCCTTGAAATCGCTTTCAAAGCCCTTGAAACCGAGTTGTGTCACAAAGAGCACAAATCGACATCAAGGCCTTGAAATCAGTTTCAAAGACTTGAGATAGGTTTTTGCGAAAAGTTCTCATACTCTATACAACCCCCCTTCTAGAGTATTTATATCATTTATATTCACGTATATGGTTCTTCAATAAGACCATTATACAACTACTCTCAACAGCCATGATTGTGATTGATTATGTCAATCCAACAGACAAATTAGCGGATCCATTTACTAAAGGTTTATCACGAGACCAAGTTGCAAAATCTTTAAAAGGAATGTGTTTACAACCTATTAAAAAAGATGATGCTTGACGGCCAACCCCACCTATTAGACTAGAGATCCCACGATAGAGGTTTAAAGGGAATACCAACTCAAGCAGAATCTAGGTGTGCTTTGGGAGACCTATCTCTTTGCTCAATTCCCCGATGATACTAGTGTTGCCTGGTACGTCTTGAGGTTAATCTTTAAGCTTTTAATGTTTTCATATCCTAGAAATAGAGGTGAGGTATGACATTTACTCTTTATGATATATCACCTTATGAGTGTGACACGGGCCCGTATCTAATAGAATCTTCGAAACGCTAATTTTTTCCAAGCTTACTAATGATTTAACCAGGGTTGTACAAGGTCAAAATGAACACAATAAAAAGAACATCGTTATGTGGAGAATATGAAAATGTGTGATATTTATTGTCTAGATTTACATCAAAGTCCGATGAAGATGAAAATGTGTGATAGTTATTCACTACAAGAGGTTTAAGGTTGAAAAACACTACCGACCTAGATATAGTGATTCTTCAAATTTACTCTCAAAAGTCCATTCCATTTTTTTTCATTAAAAACAAAACATGTTTGAGATTCATTTCTATTCATGTGGGATTGTTGGAATCATGTTTAAGAAATTTGCGCTGAGAGAATTTTTGAGGCAATAAAAAAACAGGAGTGTTAGCTTCGTGGTTCCAAACACTACAATTTGTTATACTCATATGTATAAAATAATGTTCAATGAATGAGATATAATACCCAAAGATGAGTGTATTAAAGGCACCTTAGAAGATTCAATTGTGGAGGAACTTGTCCTACATCGACAATGTGGAGATTGGCTGGACATCATATATAATGGAATAAGCATATTATGATTAACTAAGTCTATGGAGAGACGCTCTAGCGTTTGCTAGACAACACACGCGTGCACCGAGCCGAGGCGTGGCGCGGTCGCGGGCTCGTGCTCGTGGGTATGGGGAATGGGTTTGGGGAATGGTATGGACCTGATGTTGGGCTGATAATCTATCAATTTGCTTTTGTGCTGACCCAAATCCTTCCTCACCTAGTTTGACCAAAAGTCAATTGTAGGACCAAGATCACCTGATTTGACTTTCAATCAAATGCATGCCTAGTGGATGCCAAGCCCAATTGGCTGGTCTAACCCACAATTCAATTGATCCAATCCATGAGATTTGATCATATCTCCAAAAATTCCGTTTTACCTTTTCCTATGAGAATGCATGGAAGAGAGTGAATTTCTCTTGCTATCAACCTCTTCTAGGGTACTATATAAGGAGGGATGACACCCTATTCCAAAATACACCACCATCACATCAAGTCCATCTGTTACTCTCTTTTCTCCAAAATACACCACCAACACATCAAGTCCCTCTCCTACTCTCTTTTCTCTCAACCTCCGTTTGAAATTTTGAGTATGAGAGTAATTCACTGAAGGTTCTCGTAGGCTTCTAGAGTTGTTTGCGCAGTTAAAAGTAAAGGATAGTTGTATCATGTGATTTTGAATCGATCAAAACCCTTCGTAATATTAAGGAAAGAATATCTCACCTTTTCCACAACTTTTCAATTCCAATTCGTACGATTGATTTATTCCAAACTTCCCCTGATATTCTCTGAAATTTTCGATAATCGACTCCTTACACATTCTTGAATGTAGTTTTTCCATTTCATTTGGTAGGGTGTTAGCCGTAGGCAAACGGTCTTGATAACATGAACAAAACAATATGAGATCTTTATCCCGAAAGAGCAAGGTCCAAGGAAGGTGACGTGTGGGCTGCGGAATGGGATGAAAAATGAAACGTTGAACAAATAAATCAAACCTCTTAAAACCTCACAAAGAATCTTGATCTTCATTGAAGAGGAAAGTCAAGAAACCATTTCTTATGCAACCTAACACAATCATGGAACAAGGCCAAGAGAACAAGGAGAAGGCTAAAAGAACACTTGGAGAATATACAACCTAACACAATTATGTAACAAAGCCAAGAGAACACTATAAGAAGGCCAAAAGAACACTTTGAGAAGGTTTGTGAATGTTTAATAGCACCAAGTTATCAAACCTCAACTACATATGAGTATAACACTAGTAAAATTAACTTTGAAACATTAATTTTGATTAATCCAAGATATTGAAAAAAATGTGAACTACGTATGAGTAACAGTAACTTTCAATCCTTAATTTTGATTAATCCAAGCTACTGGAAAAAAATCTAATGTTCATGCCTTAATATAATCCAAATCGGAGCTGAAATTTTATTTTTTTTAAAAAAACTTAAGTTATTGGATTCAAAACCCATAAATGGTAAAAAAAAAAATCATCAACTTAAACAATGTAACTGAAGATGAAATTAGAATAATTTCAGGGGTGGAACTTATCCAAAGATCATGTGCGATCCTCTCATGTGTCGAGGTTGAACGTTATCTAGAAATGGTCCTATTTCCTCTTCTCATATACAAAGATTTCATCTTAATTCTCCTTTTCTTTGGAATTTGCAAAAACTTCTTGTATAGAATTTCGAATCAAAGTTTGGGTTCAAGTACAATTTTATATTCTCGAGTGCATCCATACATTTTAATCTTTTTGAAAATTACAAAATAAGATTAAAAAACTTTATTTCCATTTATTCCAATTTGATATCTCTGTGCATTTTTTTTTCTTCTCCTAAATCTCTCGATCTTCAAATTCACTTTTTCAGCTCAAATCTTGACGTTTAAATTTTTTTGGTGTGAAGGAGAGTCAGTGGTCTCCGGCGCATCTAGATGTGCTTTTATTAATTGGAAAGAAGGCTAAGTAGTCATCACACGGGAATAGCCCGACCCCTTACATCATCAAGTAAAAGATCAACTACACCCTCCGTTGGGTCACACAATACATTCAATGCAATAGGAAGGTTTATAGCAAAATCAACAATAAAATCCGCTACTCTATTCGCCTCGTGGTAGGCATGGCGACACTGGATAGTCCAATCTCTTCTCAAAAAGTCTTGGCACATACGTACCAGACTAGCAAGAGGGTGGTGAGAGGGGATACTCTTCTTGATGAGTTCTTTGATCAGTTGGGAATCCGATTCAACAATTACCAACCGGTAACCCAACTCCCAAGCAATTTTTAGGCCGTGCAACACTCCTCACAACTCGGCCGTGGGAACTGTGCACAAGCCTAAATTAACACCAAACCCACTCAACCAATCTCTTGTGTGGTTACGGATCATACCTGCAGCAGAAGCGTAACCAAGTCTATTATTCGCTCCATCCGTGTTAACTTTGACGTAGCCTTTTGGGGGAGGACACCAAGCAACATTGATGATACTTCTCATGCGGCCTTTCTGATGCTTGTCTCTCTTGCTCCAAACAGAAATGTATTCCTTCACTTTGGCTTGGACGAGCTTGCTTCGGACTTCTCCCAGGCTTGAATTTCTAAACCGTTTTTCATTTCACCACTTCAAAATCCACCAAATGCTAAGTGCAAAAATCTCATTCCAGATACACTGTAACACCCCAAGTTCTGGGAACTCGAATCACTACGGGCTAGGACCGCACAATGGGTCCCGACCCTCAGAGTAACAACATCATAAGGATCTTACAACAAGGCACAGACGAATGAAAAACAAAACTCGATATAAAACCAAAGGTTTAAACCAAACAAAACGGAAAAGACTCGCAGCCGAGTTCAAAACAAAAGGGAAACAACAAAAGAAACATAAACCCGATCCCGTCCTATAATGTACGGGAACCCCGGCTAACCACACCATCCGGATGACTCAGCAACATCCTGATCCTGCGGAACATCTACAACGACGGTATATACCGTTAGCTAACATTCTAGGTATAAGCAAGAGTGTAAGGGCATAAACACACATAAGGTAATGTAAACATATATCATGCTTGCACAGAACTGGTTATTATCTTTTATTAAGGTTATCCATTACTAATTCAACTTCTTTGGTCATACGAGAATCTCTCGAAACTCGCCTCCGCTTCTGTCTGCCAATAGGAATAGATCAGTACTATCCGTTACCCACGGGTCTGAGTTGCAAGAGCACATTCTAGTCTTTTGTAGAACTAGACAAGTGGTCACCGCCCGGTTATAATACACTTGGGCTAGTTAAGGGTAATAAAGGGTGAATCCTATTTCCGATTATTCGTTATAACATGATAAACAACATAAACAAGCCAATACAATCCAACTAATACGCGAAATGAAGCTAAGTAAGTCCAAGGGACTTACCTCACACGAAGGTAACATAAGAGATCAGCGAACACTCAGGAAACACTCAAGGAGGCTCAATTTCCCTCAGGAAAGGAGCAAGGAAAGCCTGTACGAACAAGAAACACGAATCAAGAACGAAACGGTTCCTAGAAGTCTATGACTTCTAGTCTCAACGATCTCTACAAGATCTACACATGCTAAGGGCTCAACCTTAGTCTTTCAACAACTCAGGGGACAAAGAACAACAATAAGGAATCAAGGAAGGAACGAGGAAAGGAAGGAAGGAAGCAACTCACCAAAGACGGGAGCTACTGCAAGGAAACCGTAGGGGCGGCAAGATAGATGCACAAGGGCGGCTGAACAGAGGCGCAGGGGTGGCTCTGTGCAGGCGCAGGGGCGGCGGTGTGACAGAAAGTGCTGTCGGCTTTCTTCTTCGACAAAACTCGTAGCAAGGCAACCAAAGCTCGAACCTTTGGCTCCAACACGTCAAGGCTCAACTCCAAAGAGCCTGAGAACAACGAAGGGTCAACAACGGAACACTCCACAAAAATCAAGGCTCAAGCTTGATCCTTGGAGAAAAAAAATGAGAAGAACGGAAGGAAGAAACCAAAACAGAAGGAGAAGGCATGCAACGCTAAAGGAACGTGATGAGGAATCATAAAAGATGCACTTACACGTTCAACGAAGTCGCAGGAAGCAAAGGACGGCTGCATCTCTCTAGGGTTGAAGATGATAGCAAGGAACGGGAAAGAGGGGAGAAAGAAGAGAATATATAGGAACGGGCTGGAAAGAAAAGAAGGAAGAGCGTCTAGGGTTTAGAAAGAAGATAAGAAAACCGGTCCATAAGATAAAATATCGGATATTCTATCTATGGAAGGAAGATAAAAGAACAGAAGAAAAGAGCAAAACTCTTTTCTTTTGTTCTTTTATCTTCCTTCCATAGAAGCAAGCTCCCAAGCTTGACAACCGAGAACCGAAGTTTGGTCTTGACCAAATCCCCGGCAACTGCGGCAAAAACTTGTTCGCCCGAAAACGTGCATGCAAATAAGCTTTACATTTATAAAACTGAAATAGAAGCAAGCGAACCCGCAGTGTACGGATCGGCGTAGATTAGCAAGTATTCCAGAGTATCGAACTCAGGGATTTGGTGAGTCAAATTTTAGTCTCAAGTAATCAACCAAGTAAAAGTGTAAAGCTTTGCAAATATTGGGGAAAACAGCAACCCTAAAGATCCGGATATCAAATTATGGCAATCGATTCAAGATATTGTTAGCATGAAATATTGCGATATTCTAGGCACTTATTCTAGTTGTTTTTTCCTCATTATTGTGTACATGGATGAAGTTTAGAAGCAATTGTAAGCTTATTCTTCTATTATAGTTGATATGGATGTCTACACTAGCTTTGTGTCGATTGTAAGCGAAAAGGAGCTAAATGGGAGCTATTGAGAGAGAAAAGAGAGGATTCGATCATGTTCGAGGATTAGGAACACATCAAGGAAGTTAAGGAAGGAGCTAGGATAAAGAATGTCACGACACAAAAGAAACTACTAGCATTTTACACTTTCACGCCCTAAATTACGGCCGTAGAAGAGTCCACACTCTAAACCACGGCCGTGGATCTTGGCATCATGAGCGTGGAGCATTCCAGTAAGTTACACGCCCTAAAGTACGGTCGTGGAAGTCACAAGGGACCGTAATCCAATTCCACGCTCTAAACCACGGTCGTGGAATCCCTTGAGACCGTGATTTAGGCGATCTTTTGACGAGTCTTCATTTGCCACGTTATTTACATGATGGGCCGGGACGGTTACTTTTTCCCCGTCTTATAAAAAGGTCAGAGAAGAGAGTTTTGGGCATCGACGCTTACGGCTTATTCCCGTTACATTTGCGTTGGATCTCGCGGAGACGTGGACGACCGCTTACCTTGCCTGGAGCATTCTTACCTAGGGTTGATTGAAGATCGCCGAAGGTTTTTACCTCTTTCTTAGGGTTAGTTATTGAAGACGGATTGACAACCTGTTCTTCATATTTACCTTAGATTATTGTGAGGTTTTGTGTTCTATATTCTGAATCCATTGATTATCACTTTTTGTGTTCGTATTTGAGAATTGGTGTCGAAGTTTTATTAAGTATTCGAGGGTTTTCATCTTTTATTCTCTTTGATTTGAATATTGATATCATGACAATGATTATTGGCTAAAACCCTTTATCAATTCTAAGGTGAAGGGTTGATAGTTGTGGCTTAGATGATGATAGATCGATCGTAAATTGATTTGACTCTGAGAGTTAAAGAGATTTCGTTGACGAACCAAAATCACGGCCTATTCTTGAACTCCACGGTCGTGGTTCTCAAGATCTGACCGTGATTTACCATAGTTTACGAACTGTGCTTTTACTTTGATCCGAGGTTAAGGATTAGCTTTAATCTAGTCTTGGTTTACCCTTTTCTAGGTAGTAGTGAGACTCATCACCCTCTATTTCGATTTCGAGTGTCACAACCTTAATTGTTTTAGTTAGTCTTGATCCTTGGGTTACAAGTTTGTGTAATTGAGATTGATTCTTGTCCATAGATCCTTTCTATACTGAAGCCTCAACAACCTTTATAGAAGGTGTCTTTAGATAAGTCATATAAAGTCTTGGAACTTCATCGTACATTGCTATACTTTAGCATACCTTTGCAACTCTTAACTCTGTCCTTAGTCTTTAGTATATCTTGAATCGATTGCCACAATTAGATACTTGGATCTTTAGGGTTGCTGTTTTCCCAATATTTGCAAAGCTTTACCTTTTATTTGCTCGATAACTTGAGACTGGGTTTTGTTTCACCAAATCCCTGTGATCGATACTCTGGAATATTTTCTAATCTACGTCGATCCGTACACTGCGGGTTCACTTGCTTTTATTATAGTTTTATAAATTTAAGACTTGATTGCACGCACGTTTTAGGGCGAACAAGTTTTTGGCGCTGTTGCCGGGGATTTGGTCTAAACAAAACTTTGGTTTTCGGTTGTCGAGCTTGGGAGCTTTGCTCTTGTTATTTGATATCTCTTTTAAGTGATATTTGCAGGTTATCTTAGGTATATGCGAAAGTCTAGCACGAACAAAGACCTTGTGCAGGAAGATCAGTTTAGGCGACACTAAACCGGTGAAGATGACGTTATATATGGCGGATCAATCCATAACTCATCCCGTCGGTATCATTGAAGACGTCCCGGTCAAGTTTGGTAAGTTCTATGTTCCAATAGATTTTGTTGTGCTTGACATTCTTGCAGATAGTCCGGTCCCGATCATACTCGGAAGACCGTTTCTTGCAACATCCGGTTGTATGGTGGATTGCAAGAATGCTAGACTCGCCTTCGACATAGGAGAGGAAATGGTAGAGTTTGTTCTTTCCACTTTGGTGAGAGAGCCAACTCTTGAAGAGGATATGTTTAACATCCATAACGAAGAGGCATCTAGAGAGGAAGTAAGCTCAATTCTATTCAAGGATCCTTTGCAAAAGGTGATCACTATGAGCATTACGGAGAAAGGAGAGGAAGAGGAATGCAATGAGGAAATTGAAGCTTTGGAGAAGCTAAAGGAAGTGCATGAAGAAGAGTTTGAAAAACTCTACGATGAGTCAGAAAACGTGAGGAATCACGGCCAGTCGTGCTATTCCACGGCCGTGGTTCCCCCCAACATGACCGTAATTAGCTATTCAGAGGACTCTAGTATGTTACACGGCCAAAACCATGGCCGTGGAACTATCAGAGGTGCCGTAATTGACTTCCACGCCCTAAACCACGGCCGTGGAGGAAACAAAGGTGCCGTAATTTTGGGAAAATCTGAGAGAAATTACGTTCTTTCCACCAATGTTCTTGAGTCTTCTACAACAACTTCCATACCCTTAGAGACTTCTAAAGAAGCATTGGACACTCCTCAAGATTCACTAGAGACTCCAATAGTGATGGAATTGAAGCCACTTCCCACACATCTAAGGTACGCATTTTTAGGATCTAATTCTACCTTTCCGGTAATTTTTAGTTCCGATCTAAGTGAAGATGAACATAGTCAGCTTATGGTTGTTCTAAGAAAACATAGGAAATTCTTAGGTTACACTATAGAGGATCTAGTAGGAATTAAGCCTTCATTATGCATGCATAAGATCCTAATGGAAGAAGACTTTAGAACTTCACGACAACCTCAAAGGCGGTTAATCCGACCATGAAAGAGGTTGTCAAGAAGGAAATTCTTAAACTACTTGATGCATGTATCATCTACCCTATCTCCAATAGCAAGTGGGTGAGTCCTGTACAGGTTGTTCCAAAGAAGGGAGGAATGACGGTCATCACCAATAAAAACAATGAGCTCATTCCTACAAGGACCGTGACTGGATGGAGGATGTGCATTGATTACCGGAAGCTAAACAATGCAACTAGGAAGGATCACTTCCCACTACCCTTCATCGACCAAATGCTTGAAAGGTTAGCACAATATTCTCATTTTTGCTATCTTGACGGTTATAGTGGCTTCTTTCAGATCGCGATTCATCCTGACGATCAAGAGAAGACCACATTCACGTGCCCGTGGGGTACGTTCGCTTATAGGAGAATGCCGTTCGGGCTTTGCAACGCCCCAACCACCTTCCAAAGGTGCATGATGGCTATCTTCTTCGAGTACATAAAGGAGATCATGGAGGTTTTCATGGATGACTTTTCTGTTTATGGTTCCTCTTTCGATAATTGTCTTTCTAACCTTTCTCTTGTGCTACAAAGGTGTGAAGACACTAACCTAGTTCTTAATTGGGAGAAGTGTCAATTTATGGTGAAGGAAGACATTGTACTCGGACACTTGATCTCGAGTAGAGGGATTGAAGTAGATAAGGCTAAGGTAGAAACTATAGAAAAGCTCCCTCCTCCATCTTCGGTGAAGGGGATAAGAATCATTCTAGGACATGCTAGATTTTATAGACGTTTTATAAAGGATTTCTCTAAGATATCAAAACCGCTTACTAATCTATTGATGAAGGATGTAGTTTTTGATTTCTCGTAGGAGTGCTTAGATGCATTTCATAGGATTCGGGAAGCTCTAATCTCAGCCCCGATCATTCAACCTCCGGATGGGAATCTTCCATTCGAGGTCATGTGTGATGCAAGTGACGTACCTATAGGAGCTGTGCTTGGGCAAAAGAAGGAAGGACGAACCCATGCTATCTACTAAGCTAGCAAGACGCTAGACGAAGCGCAGCTTAACTACGTCACTACTGAAAAAGAATTTCTAGCTATTGTTTATGCATTTGAAAAGTTTCGTTCTTATCTTGTAGGTGCAAAGGTGATTGTATACACGGATCATGCTGCGATCCGGTATCTACTTGCAAAGAAAGATGCGAAACCAAGGCTGATTAGATGGATTCTTCTCCTACAAGAATTCGATCTAGAGATCCGTGACAAGAAGGGTTCGGAAAATTCTGTTGCGGATCATTTGAGTCGTCTACCACATCTAGAGGACGACAATCTACCTATAGATGACTCCTTTCCGGACGAGCAATTACACATTATAGAGGAGTGCATCGATAAGATTACTAAAGGTAACGAACCATGGTTTGCTGATTTTGTTAACTATTTGGTTTGCTAGGAAATACCACCCGAACTATCCTATGCACAAAGGAAAAAATTCTTTAAGGATGTCCGGGAATACTTTTGGAATGAACCTCTCCTCTTCAAGAGAGGTCCTGACGGCATCATTCGACGATGTGTGCCGGAAGACGAGATGCAAAGTGTCATCCATCATTGTCATTCACTACCTTGTGGAGGACACGCTAGCTCGATCAAGACTAGCACTAAGGTATTGCAATCTGGATTTTTTTGGCCTACTTTATTTAAAGATGTGCAAACCTTTGTTTCCTGCTGCGATGCTTGTCAAAGAACAGGGAACATATCTAGGAGAAACGAAATGCCTCTTAACAACATTCAGGAGGTAGAGATCTTTCCCATCATCTTGTGGAAACCAATACATACTTCTAGCTGTAGATTATGTTTCGAGATGGGTTGAAGCAATTGCCTCTCCAACTAATGATGCCATGGTTGTAGTTAAGTTCTTCAATAGAACTATCTTCCCAAGGTTTGGGACACCACGGACTATCATTAGTGATGGAGGCTCTCACTTCATTGTCCGACGATTCGAAGCTCTACTAGCTAAGTATGGGGTGACTCACAAGATCACCACCCCTTATCATCCACAAATGAGTGGACAAGTAGAGATTTCGAATCGGGAGATTATAGGAATCCTAGAGAAAACGATTTCGAAGATAAGGAAAGATTGGTCTTTGAAGCTAGATGATGAATTGTGGGCATACCGGACTGCATACAAGACTCCCATAGGAACGACACCATACAACCTTGTGAATGGGAAGTCTTGTCACTTACCAGTAGAGCTGGAACATAAGGTGTATTGGGCGGTAAAGTGGTTGAACTTCAGCATGAAGGAAGCGGGCGAGAAGAGCCTCTTGGACCTTAACGAGCTTGAAGAACTTCGCTTAAATGCCTACGAGAATGCCAAGATCTACAAGGAGAGAGTGAAGCGTTGGCATGATAAGTATATCATTCCAAAGGACCTCAAGGAAGGAGATCAAGTTCTCCTCTTTAATTCAAGACTTCGTCTCTTTCCAGGTAAGCTGAAATCTCGTTGGACTGGACCTTATGTGATCAAACATGTTTTTCCCCATGGCGCAGTTGAAGTATGGGGTGAAAAGGGCGGAAGCTTTAAGGTGAACGGTCAACGACTCAAGAAGTATTCACCGGAACTCCAAGCTGAGGAGTTCGTGCCTACCGCAGTCGAATAGGTGCAAGTACGGTCTAGCTGCGGACCTTAAACAAGCGCTTCTTGGGAGGCATCCCAAGGTATTGCACTTATGCTTTTGTTTATCATTCATAGATTAGATTAGTTTTGTTGTTTTTGCTTTATTTTTGCCCTCGATACCTCCCAGTATGTCGTGTTTTTGGATGTAGGAACAATGGAATAAGCAATGGAAAGAAAAAAGGTTAGAAGGAATTGACGAAACTTGGATTTTGGCACATTACAGAGAGTTCCACTCCCTAAACCACGGCCATGGATGCTACAGTGACCGTAATTTGCAAAAGTCTGAGAAAAATCACCAAAACCACGGTTCCGTACAAAACCACGGCCGTGGAAACCCCGAGTGACCGTGATTTTCCAAATATTTTACGGCCACTATATAAACCACTTTCCTTCACAAAAACACCCCCATTCCCAAATCCACGCCCTTCTTCCACGACCTAAAACCCGAAAAAACTCCCCATCTTGCAATTCTTCGTTCGAAAACCGTTTCGAACGATTCTTGGTGCTAAAGTGAAGCATTTCCGGTCATTTACAAGATCCAATCAACAAAACAAGTGGGCAATCCCTGCAAAAGACGGAATTTGGATTCAAAGATCCAAAAACCTAGGTTTTTCTTCTACTTCTCTACTTTGTCAATTCGGGTATATTTCTCGCAAGAACTTAGGCACATTTCATAGGATTCAGATTGAAAATAGCCTAGGACAGGCTTTGCTGAGTTTGGTGGTTGATTTGTTGAGATTTGAGCAAAACTGTGCCGAATCACGGTCTCTGTAGGTTCCACGACCGTGGTTTTTGTAGAATAGACCGTGATTTTCTCTCTGAGATGGATTTGATAAGGAGAATGTCAAATAGGAACAAGAAGAGGAAAGGATACACTTCCTCCTCCTCTCAAGTACCCCCTAGTGAACCACCATCACCCCTCCTCCTAGAATTCCAACAATCCATGAAGATTACCTCGATGCCTTAGAAAGGATCGTGAAACGACCGGTCATAGGACCACGATACTTAGTTCTTGAGGAGTTAGAGCCACTGAATGTGGTGAATGACCTTACATGGCTTGTAGATAGAGTTGGGTTGATCGTCTTCTCCGCCATTAGGGAAGACGCATATGAGGAGATCACTAGGAGTTTGTGATTTTTTTGAGCATAGTGCTATGGATAGGACTGTTTCCTTTAGGCTGATGGAGGAGAACTACGAGTTCTCGATCTTGGAGGTTGGAGCCTTCTTTGGGTTCCAAGAGACCTTCAATGGTCGTTTTCCTAGCGGCGTATACGCTAAGGATTTCTGGGAGGATATTGCCATGATCTATGCCAGCGAGGACCGCTGGCAGCCAGCTGACACCAAGGCTAAGCTCATCTATCACTTAGCCTTGAAGATAGCCCATAGAGTCCTTTCTGAGTGTCTCTTCCCTAGGACCAAGACCCCTTAAAAGATTAAGACAGATGAGCTGTTCCTTCTTTATGATATGCTGCACGGTAGACCTACTGACTGTGCTACCCTCTTAGTCTCCACCATGAGTAAGCTCAAGAATATGAGAACCGGCAACATTGGATATGGTGGTATGGTCACCTACATCGCTAGGAAGTTGGGGTTTGATTTTTCTGCTTGTACTAGGATCGTAGCGAGACCTCTGGGTCTCAATAGTTTGATGACGAGGGGTATCATCTTCCCTAGGCACCGCGGTCCACCTACCGCCGGTATGCCATGTGAGGAGAGAAGAGGTAGAGGTATTCCATGGCTTCCTGAGTATTCCATTATGGCTGGACGCCATAATTGGAAGCAGACATTCGCTGATATGCATGCGAATAGGTTAGTAGCACCTCCCTACGTCCCCGAAGAGGTACCAGCTGCAGATGTTAAAGAGGAGATAGGAGGAGGTGATGGTTTTGAGGGAGGAGGTGAGGAGCATGACTTTGGCACATTCCCGGATCAGCCGGAACACTTCCCTGACACTCCCAGGCGTTCACCACGACTTGCTGGACCCTCAGAAGCCTCTTCCTCTCGCCGTGCTAGCGTGAGTGAGAGGCCGACATGGATAGACACTCCGCCTACTTGGTATGGAGCACAACCGGAGTGGATGGGAGCTCCACCACCATGGTACAGTCAGGCACCAGCAGCACCGGCACCACAGGACGCACCAACATGGTACGGCCAACCACCGGCTTGGTATGAGCAGCTACCGGAGTGGGCTACCGACCTTTCTAGGAGAGTCGGTGACTTGGAGATCCGCCAGGACACCCGCGACATACGGGCTGATGAGCATGACCGGATGATGAGAGACATCTACCGCCAGGAGTTTGGGCGGCATTTCAGCCCCGAGTTCCATCCATTCCCACCATTCCCACCACCACAGTGACGAGCTTAGAGGATTGACAGTTCAGCCGCCCCTCCACCGTCTTTAGTGAGTTCATTTTCCTTTTCTTCTTTTCTTTATTTCTTTTTCGAACATTGAGGATAATGTATGTTTTAAGTATGGGGTGGGGTGTGACTATATGTTGTAATAACTCTACTACATTTGCTTGCTTGCTTCTATCCATAACACTTGCATGTTTCATTTTCATAGTCACACGTTTCATTATTGCATTGCATGAAAAAGTTTGAAAAACCCATAAAAATTTGAAAATTTGGAAAATTTTGAAAGAGTTCTTGTGCTTCTAAGACTAGAGATGACTTCTATGATAGTTCTTACTTGTGGAATGAAATCTTGATGACGATTCTATGCTTAAACAGAATAATAAATTGAAAAGAAATTAAATGTGTTGTTTATCCTTTCTTGCAAGTTTCATAATGTGAAAGTTCTATCTAAATCATATTGAAAAATTGAAGTTGAAATCACATGATGAGTTCTTATACTTCTTTATGAAATGATTAAGGCAATTCAATTCTCTTTCTTCTTTCTTTGATCACTTAGCCCCACAATGAAAGTAATTGCCTCCCTTACCTATCCGGGAATTGGGAGGAGTTGATATTTGGCATGTTTGATGTGGGAGGGCCATGAAATCAAAATTTTGCATTCAAAGAATAGAATTAATAGGTTTGGGGAAGTCAATCACGATGACATGTAACTCGGCACCATTCACATAGCCGGGTGTTTGTGCCTTGCCAAAGTCGGATTGAGCGATATTTCTAATGAATTATGGTATGTGCATCAAGGGTTTGAGGTATCTTGAAATTGAAAAACGCCAATCTCCTAGGCTTCGGTTTTTGTGCACCTCTGTCCATCTTTCAAAAAGTAAAGTCGAAAAATAACGTGAAAAAGAAGAGAGCAAAGCTCAAAGTTGATGGTGTTGCAATTCAAGATGAAAAGAAAAAGAATTGGTTATTCATTTTCCCGGATTCATGCACCACATCCCTTATAAGTTTCCCTCCCTTCCGTATTCTAGACCTTACTTGAAAGTCCTTAAGATCAAAAGAAAGTTTTTTGACTTGGTGATCCAAATTGAAATTTCTTATGCTTGATTTTGACAATACTTGAAGGTTATGATGTTTGTCTCAAAGTTTAAGCAATTTGTGAGGTTTCTTTACTTTACATTCTTTGGTTTATGTATACAAGTGTTCTCAAGAATGAATGAAGCCAAGTTTGAGGATGATCTATTGACTAAAAGCACATTTACCTAAGGAATGTTTTTGCTTCAAGATTGCATGCGTATTTCATTTTAACTTGTATTCTAGTGCTTTCAAAGACCTTGCTTGGGGACAAGTAAGTAACAAGTATGGGGTATTTTGTTAGCATGAAATATTGTGATATTCTAGTGATAGCATGAATTATAGTCTATATTTTGAGGTTTGTTTGGACGTTTTATCTCTCATAATCTGCATGTTTGTGTGTATGATATGTGATTATACTACCATTTCATCTATCTTTGCGAGAATCGAGGTCTACACCTAGTTTTGTTGTAATTGCAGGTGATTTGGTACGTTTTGCATCGAAAAGGAGCGAAAGGAGTCACGAGTCATTTAGAGCTACATCCAGGAAGCATAGCCATGGATTAAAGATTTACTTTGGACCAGTTTTGAGATATTTCGCATTCAGTTGTGACTCACCTCGGTTGACCAGAGATTCACCTCGACCGAGGCGATCCAGAGACGCCGACTCGACCGAGGCGAATACCTAGGACGCGGCGAGAATATTTTATTCTTGGGTGAGATCTTTTAAAATTGGAAAGAGATCTTATATTTTTGGGCTTGGCTCCTGGAAGGAAGGAGATATGCAGAATCATATATTTTACCTATATTTATGGGAAAATATCTTTCTAAGATTTATTATCTTTGGAGGGTTATTTTCCTATAAAAAGGGTCGGATTTCCCATAATTCCGACATCCGCTTAGAGCTGGACATCTCGCATACATCCTGCATACATCTCGCAGCAGCCGCACTCCAGTTTGGGAGAGATTTGAAGAACCTTTTTGAAGGTTGAAGGAAGATTGTAGTCTATAGCTTTTATAGCTTTTTGGAGGGTTTTGTAAGATTGTCTTTAATTCCCTCATTGGTTGTCTTGTCTTTCTGGATTGCTATCCAAGGAACGCTTTGTTGTGATATTTGATTCAGTTATTGAAGTCTTTTCATTAAATTCTTCTTCGTTCAAATATTCACCTTCTTCCCATATATTTGATTAATACTTTCATGATGATGAGTGGCTAATTTCCTTGTGTGATTCTAGGGTGATTGGCTGAAGGTTGTGGGGAAAACAATGATAGAATAATCTTAGATTCCAGTAGGATCCTGAAAGTTCGAGTCTTTAACCTTAGCCCTAAGCATCTCGTTCAGTCGATGAACATCTCGGCCGGGGTGGAACTCTTCTGACCGAGGTGACTTATCTGATCCATAACTGAGAGTTAAGTGTTAGAGTTTGCCAAATCCTATTCTTATTACACCTTTCCTGGTTCAAAGCAAGCTTAGGATGAGACTTACCCGGTAATTCCTTAGTTTGTGTACCAACGATCATAAGTGTAGGTAATAAAGGTTCATCCTTTATTGGGGTTTGAGTGTGCTTCCATCCCATCTTTGTGAGTTAGCCTGAGACTTACCCGGTAAAGGTTGATTCTATTCCCTTAGATGGTGTGTTAGTTTGAGGATATAGTTCTTATCTTGATTCCTTGAGACTTACCCGGTAATAGGAGTTACGGTTTAAGATTAGTGTGTAGTGAGACTTACCCGGTGATCTACTCCACTTTAGAAACACCTTCCCCACGCAAAAACCTCAACTTTGTCCACTTATCTATAGATCTTGAGTTGGAACCACAACTAGATGCTTTAATCGCTAGAATTGCATGTTTGCTTTATTGACTTCTTATTCATCTTTGATTGTGTTAATCGCTCTTGTGGTTAGTATTGACATAAGCACACCGTATTGACTTTGTTTCACCGAGTCCCTGTGATCGACCCCTGGAATTTTCTTGCTTTTACTACGATTGACCCGTACACTGCGGGTTCGCATCCTTGTTTTAAGCTTAAGTCTAGGGTTATAAATTTAAAGCTTGCACACACCGTTTGGAGCGAACAAGTTTTTGGCGCCGTTGCCGGGGACTTGGTCTAGACCGAGCCGGTACGGTTTGCTCTTGGGGCGATTGCCCCGTTTCATCTAACCACTCTACTTGAGTGACTTTTGCAGGTTCTTTCTTAGGTATATGCGAAGAACCCGCGCTGGGAAGGAAATCGTTCCTTACGATCCAGAACCAGAAAAGACATACAAGCGACGCTTAAGAGAAGCGAAGATGGCCCAACAAGACGATCGTGATCTTGCGGCCCAATTGAAAGAGGCGCTAGAGCTGCTACGCCTCAGCAAGGAAGAACTCAGGCAAGAGAAAGAAGCGAATCGCACCAAGACTGCAGCAATCGAAGCTGAGATAGCAGTCATACGAGACCAGATTCTACTTCGACCGAGGGAAGATCCTCCTGTTGATCCTCGACCGAGGCAGATTCCAGTACCTGACGCCCCGGCTGATGTACTTCCACCTCGGATGCCAGTCCGAGAAGTTCTTCTTGCAGGAATCCCACAAACCCTAGGTCAAAGGATGGACCCTAATCAACAGCTGAGGCGTCTAGGAGTGAACCTAGGAGATCCAGCAGATCATGACTACGAACTTCGACCGCAAGTTCTAGCCATGATTCGCCAATGCCAATTCGGAGGGCTAGAGAAATAGTCGCCGCATCAACATCTTCAAAACTACGAGATCTTGATGGAAACCTTGCGACCCCCCAGAATTGAGAATAACAACTACAAGCTAAGACCTTTTTACTTTTCTTTAAAAGATAGAGCTCTTACTTGGTATCAATCTCTTCCTCCAGGAAAGATTAGCACATGGGAGGAGATGACTACGGAATTCTTGACCAAATTCTTTCCCCCCTCAAAGACCGCTGAAATGAGAGGGAAGATCAATGCTTTCATCATGAAGGACAAGGAGAGCTTGTCCAAATCTTGGGAGCTGTTCAAGGATATCCTCTTGGATTGCCCACATCATGGGATTCCAAAGATTGAGTTGTTGGAGATCTACTTCAAAGGGCTGGACGGAAGCACCCAGTTCAATCTCCAACTACTTTCCGCCGGTACCTTCATGGACATGGCGATTGATGAGGCTTGGGACTTCATTGAGAAGCAAGCCTTGCACATGGAGAAATATACCCACCAAGGAGCTGAAGGTGGAGTTAAAAGAGTCAACTTTCAAGAGACTCAATCCAACAACATTCAACTCACGTCGTTGAAGAATGATGTGAAGCAATTGAAGGAGCTCTTGATGGCTCAAACTAAGAAGGAAGAGCAAGGGCAAAGGAACAACAACAATAACGGGTACCGTAACAATAACAACGGTCCCCGAAACAACAACTACAACAACAACAATAGAGGATCCAATAGCAACAACTGGAGGGCGAATAACCAAAACTACGGTAACAATCATTCAAACTCCAACTCTAATGATTCCTCTAACCCTTTCCTCTCTTCCCCTTCTTCTTCTTCTACTCCATTGAAAAGCCAAGGGCAAGGATCAAGTTCGTCTCAGCCAGAAAAGAAAGACGCAGTTCTGGAGGCAATCTTGATCAAGCTTAGCGCTATGGAGAATTCTATGACTTCATTTTCGAAGGCCCAAAAGTCCTTCGAACAACAACTTGCTAATAAGGCGAATGAAGCGCCAAGAGATCCAGGGAAGCTTCCAGCAAAGACGGAAACTAACCCTAAGGGCCAATGCATGGCCATAACGACGAGGAGTGGACTTAAAACTGCAGATCCAGTACCTCGCTCGACGCAGACCACCTCGGTCCAGATCCAGTCGAAGAACACCTCGACCGAGATGCCAACCGAGGCGGAGCAACAGAAAGCAGGAGGGACGACAGAAACTTATGTTCCACCTCCTGCATACAAACCACCACTTCCATTCCCTCAGTCCAGAGCCAGAGCACATCTAGACAAGCACTTTGGTAAGTTTCTTGACTTGATGAATAAGCTACATATTAATATTCCTTTCCTTGATGCTATTTTAGGTATGCCTGCCTATGGGAAGTTCTTAAAAGAAATCTTATCAAGGAAGAGGAAGCTGGAGGATGTTGGTGAAGTTAGGATGACATCTAAATCTTCGGAGCTCATCAAAATCATGAAGGAAAAGATGCCACCTAAGTTGAGAGATCCCGGCTCATTTTGTATTCCCATTCAAGTTGGGGATGTCACTTGTGAAGCCCTTTGTGATCTAGGAGCCAGCGTGAGCATCATCCCGCTGGAGCTATGCACGAAGATCGGTCTTGGAGAGCCCAAGCCGGTCAAGATTCGACTTTACATGGCGGATCGCTCCATTACCCACCCCGTGGGCATTTTGGAGGACGTCCCGGTCAAGTTAGGTAACTTCTATCTTCCCATAGATTTTGTTGTACTTGACATTCCCGCAGATTATCATGTTCCTATTATTCTCGGGAGGCCATTTCTAGCAACTTCGGGTTGCAACGTGGATTGCAAGAACGCCAAGTTGAAATTCAACGTTGGTGGCGATGAGGTGGAGTTCGCGCTACTTGCAGCCATGAAAGGGGAGCAACTAACTGATGATATCTTCAACATCTACGATGAAGAAGAATCAAGAGAATTGGTGAGCTCTATCCTTATTAACGATCCACTCGAAAGAGTTATTAGCTTCAGTTTAATGGAGGAAGGTATAGATGCTTCTTGTGATGCAGATATACGGAGCTTGAAGGCACTGGAAGAGGACCCAGGAGCTAAAACTGAGAAGCTAATCCAGGAGACGAAGATCTCCAGTCTCGGACCCAGTAGAAGTACCTCGACCGAGGCACTTTCTGGACTGAGCGAGGCGACCGAAGAACATCTCGGTCAACGCTTATGCGCCTCGACCGAGGTCGAAGGCGAGATGATTCAAACTGAGACTTCATCAAGTCCAGTTTCTGATACCACTCCACTGGAAAGAGGAAGCATGGATTTCCCCCAGAAAGCACCCCCAGTCGTGGAGCTTAAACAGCTCCCCAGTCACTTGAGGTATATCTTTCTTGGGCCGGATTCTACTTATCCCGTTATTGCTAGTGCTTCCCTCTCCGATCTTGAATTGTCTAAGTTAATGCATGTCCTGAGAAAGCATCGAAAAGCCATAGGTTACACCACGGACGATCTTATTGGCATTAAACCTTCTTTCTGCATGCATAGAATTTTAATGGAAGATAATCATAAGACTTCACGGGAACCTCAAAGACGGTTAAATCCGATCATGAAAGAGGTTGTGAAAAAGGAAGTTCTTAAGTTGTTGGATGCAGGTATTATTTATCCTATCTCGGACAGCAAGTGGGTTAGCCCGGTGCATGTCGTTCCGAAGAAAGGAGGGATGACCGTTGTGACGAATAAGGACAACGAGTTGATCCCAACGAGGACCGTTACAGGCTGGAGAGTTTGCATCGATTATGGGAAGCTGAACACGGCAACTCGGAAGGATCATTTTCCGCTTCCCTTCATCGATCAAATGCTCGAACGGCTAGCCCAGCATTCACACTTTTGCTACTTGGACGGCTATAGTGGGTTCTTCCAGATTCCTATCCATCCGGATGATCAGGAGAAGACCACTTTCACTTGTCCTTGGGGGACGTTTGCCTATCGGAGGATGCCATTTGGATTGTGCAATGCACCCGCTACCTTCCAGCGATGCATGATGGCTATCTTCTCCGAATACATAGAGGAGATCATGGAGGTATTCATGGATGACTTTTCTGTATATGGTTCCTCTTTTGATGATTGCCTATCTAACCTTTCTCTAGTGCTTAAAAGATGTGAAGACACTAACCTTGTTTTAAATTGGGAGAAGTGTCATTTTATGGTTAATGAAGGCATTGTGCTAGGACACCTCGTTTCTAATCGAGGTATTGAGGTCGATCGAGCTAAGATCGAAACTATTGAGAAACTCCCTCCTCCTTGTTCTGTTAAAGGTGTGAGGAGTTTTCTCGGGCATGCAGGTTTCTACAGGAGATTCATCAAGGACTTCTCTAAGATTTCTAAACCTCTAACTAACCTCTTGAATAAAGATGTTGTTTTTGAGTTTTCGCAGGAGTGTCTTGATGCTTTTTACAGGATTAAGGAAGCATTGATCTCCGCTCCTATTATCCAACCTCCTGATTGGACCTTGCCCTTTGAGGTCATGTGTGACGCTAGTGATGTAGCCGTAGGAGCGGTGCTTGGATAGAAGAAAGATGGACGGACCACCGCCATTTATTATGCTAGCAAAACGCTAGATGAAGCACAACGCAACTACGCTACCACCGAGAAGGAGTTATTGGCGGTTGTATATGCTTTCGAGAAGTTTCGTTCCTATCTAGTAGGAGCGAAAGTCATTGTCTACACCGACCACGCAGCCATTCGTTACTTGTTGGCTAAGAAAGATGCCAAGCCGCGCCTTATTCGATGGATTCTCTTGCTCCAAGAGTTTGACCTAGAGATCCACGATAAGAAAGGATCCGAGAACTCAGTTGCGGATCACCTCAGCCGGCTACCGGAATCCTCCCGTGAGACAGATAACCCACCCATAGACGATTCATTCCCCGATGAGCACTTACACTTGTTAGAGCGTTTGATGGATCTACTTACTTCACCCCACGATGGAGGTGAAGTATGGGGTGAGGGCACCTCTCACCTCATTTGAGACGCAGCATGGTCCAGCTAGCGACCTTAAATCAAGCGCTTCTTGGGAGGCAACCCAAGGTATTGCTTTCTTTTCCCGTTTTCTAATCTAGCTTAGATAGTTTTTGTTTTTGCTTTGCTTTGCTTTGTTTTTGGCGTTCTGGACAAACAACAGGGAATATCTAAGGAAGGAGCACAACTGGAAGGACGGAAGTTCGAGATTCTGAGAAGATAGAAGCATCTCGGTTACTGTCAGGCCACCTCGACCGAGTTGATTCTTGAGCAACCGAGGCGACTAGGGTTCCTGCAGAACCACCTCGGTCCGTACCACCTCGGTCCAGTCGAGACCATCTCGACCGAGGTGGCAGCAGATCCAGTAACAGTATAAAAAGGAAAAAAAATTACTTTTCACTTTTTATTCACCTTCCTCGACCGCGGCGACAGATCTACCTCGCCTCCCTCATTTCTCGCTCGTTTTCGAAGATTTCCGCTTCCAAACTGCAATTAAAGAGTAGAGGATCCTATTGCAACTGCAAATCTGCAAGAAATTCGAGTGAATCGGCCGGAACGAGGTAAAAACGATCGAAACCCTAACTCGTTCGTTTACTTCGATTTGGGCTTTGGTTGCCCTTGAATCTGTTGAGAAAAGGCTTAAGTACCCCTTAGGAAGCAATTGTAGTGATTTTGGGGGGAAAAGAACTGGAATTCTGAGATTTGGAATCGTAACTGCTGCGCCTCGGTCCAGTCGAACTGCATCTCGACCGAGGTGTTCTTGGAGATTGTCAGTGACCGAGGTAGTCTGACAGAGCTGAGTGAAAATGAGTTCAGATCGTCGCCTAGCCCTTAGAGACAGATCCTCACCCTCCCCTTCTTCCTCTTCTTCCCGTCCTTACCGCCCGGTTATCCACGAGAGATGCCGGGTAGACTATGAGCGGATAGCTAGCCGTCCAGTTATCGCACCACGATTTCTGGACGTGTCGGCTTTTGATTGCCTAGGGTTAGACGCTGACCTTAGGAGGATGATTGCTACTGTCGGGCTGGATCAGTTTACTGAGATCCGAGCCCCAGCTTACTTAGAGCCCACCTTGGAGTTTGTTAGCTCCTTCTCCTACCTCCCCACAGACCGGTCTGTGAAGTACCGGTTGATGAACCGGAACTTCATAGTTCCTTTAGAGATATGGAGAGAGATTTTTGGCTTTTTTGAGCCCACCGCCACCGACTTCCCCTCCCGATCCGTAGCTAGGGAGTTCTGGGGGCAGATAGGCCCATATTACTGAGCATGCGGACAGATGGCGTCCTGGAGATTCCAGGGAGAGGGTCATCTTCCATCCAGCCTTCAGACTAGCCCACAGGATTTTTAGCGAGACACTTCTGGCGCGTACTGAGACGCCCCAGAAGATCAGACAGGGCGAGCTCTTCAGCCTCTATTGCATGGTCACAGGAGGTTTCCCAGACTTTGGCTTGCTCCTGGCAGAGGATCTGCACAGGATCAAGGCCAAGGAGAAGGGAGACATTTGCTGCGGAGGTCTAGTCACCCATATCGCTACCTACCACGGGATGGACCTCAGTGTTTGCACGATGGCGGAGGCTCCGAAGCCGCTTGGATTACAGGAGATGATCACACGGAGGATTCTAGTTCCCCGTGGTTTGACCACTCCATACGTAGCCATGCCTTGGGAGCGGACTGCACCTCAGGGGATCCGCTGGTCTGCCCAGTTCACAGTCTTTGATCCGCATTACTGGCAGACAGCTTGGGATACACTGATGGAGGATCACAGAGAGGCAGCAGCTGCCCCTGTTGAGGCTGAGGAGGATGACGACGACGATGAGGAGACGATGGACGAGAGAGATGGTGGAGTCCCGATGGATACAGGGACGGATACTACAGGCACGAGCGCACCACCGATCATCGATTTAGATGATGAGGAGGAGACGGAGCCTGCACCAGCTGAGACTTCTCCAGTCAGACCTGCTAGACGCAGGAGACATGGAGTGAGGGATCGAGCTGCTCACAGACGGATCGATGACCTGACGGATCAGGTTATTGACACGTATGCTGCATTATCGCTGGATATCCGCGAGATGCAGGAGCGGCAGCACCATCAGCACATCATGGCCCAGCTTCAGTTCGAGCATGTCATGGGCTATCCGTACGATCCGACTCAGTATCCGTACGTGCCGCCACCACCACCGCCGGATCAGGATTATTGAGGAGCTGCAGGATTTTCTTTATTTTCTTTTATGCAGTTCAGCTATATATCCGGTGAGTTCTCTCATGTTTAGACTTTTTATTTGACCCACTGGGACAGTGTGTCCCAAGTATGGGGTGTTTGTACTTATCTGACTACGTGATGTATTTTATTCGACTACCTTTGATGTATTATATTTTCTCGGATATTCTATTTTATGCTTCACTTATGCATTTATATGATTATCTGATATTACATGCATACCTACAGGTTATTTGATTGAGAAAAACGTCGAAACCAAAAAAAAAAAAATGGTTTTAAAAAAAAAAAAAAATTTTTTGACCTCGACCGGGGAGATTCTGGCCAAACGAGGCATTACACCTCGGTTGAACCAAGAACACCTCGACCGAGGTGGGTTACTGAGAGTTTTCGAAAACGATTTTGTGTTACTTATCTGGATATGATCTCAGTGAAGATCTTGTTTACTGACTGGTTTTAAATTCTTTATGTGTTTGAAAGGTTTTATAATATGTTTAAGTTGCTAAATGCTTTGTTTGAAATTATTGGCATGTTTAATACTTTGTTTTTATCCAAATTACGTTGAATTTGAAGGTTGACACCGCAGGTTAAGTTCTCTCACTTTCTTCTTGGAAAGACCAAGGCAATTCATTCTCTTCTTCTTCTTCTTCTTGATCTTGCTTAGCCCCTCATATACATTTTGCCTCCCTTTACCTATCCGGGAATTTGGAAGCAAGCGAAGTGGTGAAAGCAAGTGGAGTTAAGGTTGAGGAGTGGCTGGAAGTGAAAGTGCTAGAAAGTAATAATAGGTTTGGGGAAGTCAATCATGAAGATGAGTAACTCGGCACCATTCACATAGCCGGGTGTTTGTGTCTTGCCAAAGTCGGATTGAGCGATATTCCTAACGGGTCATGGTATGTGCATCAAGGGTTTGATGCATCTCAAGAAATTGATGATTGCAGATTTCCTAGGCTTCGGTTATTGTGCACCTCTGTCCATGCATCCCAAAAAGTAAAGTAAAAAGAAAAAGTGTGAGATAAGCAAAGCTTATTGGTGGAAGATGTTGCAAGTCAAAGTGAAAGTGAAGTTCATCCTTTTCCCGGATTCTAGCACCACATTACCTTACATACATCCCTACCCTACACGTTTCTTGACCTTTCTTTTGGGAAGCCCTTGAGACCTTGAGCTTGTTGATTGACTTAGTGGTTTAAATCGGATTATACATGATTAATTTTGATAATTATGATTTATTATGCATTCTATGATTTTATGCAAAGATGAACAATTTTCCTATATTTATAAAATGTTTTGAGCATGTTGAGTTTTTAATTCCAGGAAGTACTCTCTTAGAGTGATCTATGGTAGTTGCACACCATAAAATGTTTTTGGAAGACTTTTTCATTGATTTTATTGACTTATAATCCATTCTACTTTGTCTTCTATATGAGGAACTTGCTTGGGGACAAGCAAGGGCTAAGTATGGGGTATTTTGATAGCATGAATTATAGTCTATATTTTGAGGTTTGTTTGGACGTTTTATCTCTCATAATCTGCATGTTTGTGTGTATGATATGTGATTATACTACCATTTCATCTACCTTTGCGAGAATCGAGGTCTACACCTAGTTTTGTTGTAATTGCAGGTGATTTGGTACGTTTTGCATCGAAAAGGAGCGAAAGGAGTCATGAGTCATTTAGAGCTACATCCAGGAAGCATAGCCATGGATTAAAGATTTACTTTGGACCAGTTTTGAGATATTTCGCATTCAGTTGTGACTCACCTCGGTTGACCAGAGATTCACCTCGACCGAGGCGATCCAGAGACGCCGACTCGACCGAGGCGAATACCTAGGACACGGCGAGAATATTTTATTCTTGGGTGAGATCTTTTAAAATTGGAAAGAGATCTTATATTTTTGGGCTTGGCTCCTGGAAGGAAGGAGATATGCAGAATCATATATTTTACCTATATTTATGGGAAAATATCTTTCTAAGATTTATTATCTTTGGAGGGTTATTTTCCTATAAAAAGGGTCAGATTTCCCATAATTCCGACATCCGCTTAGAGCTGGACATCTCGCATACATCCTGCATACATCTCGCAGCAGCCGCACTCCAGTTTGGGAGAGATTTGAAGAACCTTTTTGAAGGTTGAAGGAAGATTGAAGTCTATAGCTTTTATTGCTTTTTGGAGGGTTTTGTAAGATTGTCTTTAATTCCCTCATTGGTTGTCTTGTCTTTCTGGATTGCTATCCAAGGAACGCTTTGTTGTGATATTTGATTCAGTTATTGAAGTCTTATCATTAAATTCTTCTTTGTTCAAATATTCACCTTCTTCCCATATATTTGATTAATACTTTCATGATGATGAGTGGCTAATTTCCTTGTGTGATTCTAGGGTGATTGGCTGAAGGTTGTGGGGAAAACAATGATAGAATAATCTTAGATTCCAGTAGGATCCTGAAAGTTCGAGTCTTTAACCTTAGCCCTAAGCATCTCGTTCAGTCGATGAACATCTCGGCCGGGGTGGAACTCTTCTGACCGAGGTGACTTATCTGATCCATAACTGAGAGTTAAGTGTTAGAGTTTGCCAAATCCTATTCTTATTACACCTTTCCTGGTTCAAAGCAAGCTTAGGATGAGACTTACCCGGTAATTCCTTAGTTTGTGTACCAACGATCATAAGTGTAGGTAATAAAGGTTCATCCTTTATTGGGGTTTGAGTGTGCTTCCATCCCATCTTTGTGAGTTAGCCTGAGACTTACCCGGTAAAGGTTGATTCTATTCCCTTAGATGGTGTGTTAGTTTGAGGATATAGTTCTTATCTTGATTCCTTGAGACTTACCCGGTAATAGGAGTTACGGTTTAAGATTAGTGTGTAGTGAGACTTACCCGGTGATCTACTCCACTTTAGAAACACCTTCCCCACGCAAAAACCTCAGCTTTGTCCACTTATCTATAGATCTTGAGTTGGAACCACAACTAGATGCTTTAATCCCTAGAATTGCATGTTTGCTTTATTGACTTCTTATTCATCTTTGATTGTGTTAATCGCTCTTGTGGTTAGTATTGACAAAGCACACCGTATTGACTTTGTTTCACCGAGTCCCTGTGATCGACCCCTGGATTTTTCTTGCTTTTACTACGATTGACCCGTACACTGCGGGTTCGCATCCTTGTTTTAAGCTTAAGTCTAGGGTTATAAATTTAAAGCTTACACACACCGTTTGGAGCGAACATCTAGGCACTTATTCTAGTTGTTTTCCCCTCATTATTGTGTACATGGATGAAGTTTAAAAGCAATTGTAAGCTTATTCTTCTATTATAGTCGATATGGATGTCTACACTAGCTTTGTGTCGATTGTAGGCGAAAAGGAGCTAAATGGGAGCTATTGAGAGAGAAAAGAGAGGATTCGATCATGTTCGAGGATTAGGAACACATCAAGGAAGTTAAGGAAGGAGCTAGGATGAAGAATGTCACGACACAAAAGAAAGTACAAGCATTTTACACTTTCACGCCCTAAATTACGGCCGTAGAAGAGTCCACACTCTAAACCACGGCCATGGATCTTGGCATCATGAGCGTGGAGCATTTTAGTAAGTTACACGGCCTAAAGTACGGCCGTGGAAGTCACAATGGACCGTAATCCAATTCCACGCTCTAAACCACGGTCGTGGAATCCCTTGAGACCGTGATTTAGGCGATCTTTTAACGAGTCTTCATTTGCCACGTTATTTACATGATGGGCCGGGACGGTTACTTTTTCCCCGTCTTATAAAAAGGTCAGAGAAGAGAGTTTTGGGCATCGACGCTTACGGCTTATTCCCGTTACATTTGCGTTGGATCTCGCGGAGACGTGGACGGCGCTTACCTTGCTTGGAGCATTCTTACCTAGGGTTGATTGAAGATCGCCGAAGGTTTTTACCTCTTTCTTAGGGTTAGTTATTGAAGACGGATTGAGAACCTGTTCTTTATATTTACCTTATATTATTGTGAGGTTTTGTGTTCTATATTTTGAATCCATTGATTATCACTTTTTGTGTTCGGATTTCAGAATTGGTTTCGAAGTTTTATTAAGTATTCGAGGGTTTTCATCTTTTATTCTCTTTGATTTTAATATTGATATCATGACAATGATTATTGGCTAAAACCCTTTAGCAATTCTAAGGTGAAGGGTTGATAGTTGTGGCTTAGATGATGATAGATCGATCGTACATTGATTGGACTCTGAGAGTTAGAGAGATTTCGCTGACGAACTCAAATCACGGCTGTTCTTGAACTCCACGGCCGTGGTTCTCAAGATCTGACCGTGATTTACCCTAGTTTACGAACTTTGGTTTTACTTTGATCCGAGGTTAAGGATTAACTTTAATCTAGTCTTGGTTTACCCTTTTCTAGGTAGTAGTGAGACTCATCACCCTCTATTTCGATTTCGAGTGTCACAACCTTAATCGTTTTAGTTAGTCTTGATCCTTGGGTTACAAGTTTGGGTATTTGAGATTAATTCTTGTCCAAAGATCCTTTCTATACTGAAGCCTCAACAACCTTTATAGAAAGTGTCTTTAGATAAGTCATATAAAGTCTTGGAACTTCATCGTACATTGCTTTACTTTAGCATACCTTTGCAACTCTTAACTATGTCCTTAGTCTTTAGTATATCTAGAATCGATTGCCACAATTAGATACCTGGATCTTTAGGGTTGCTGTTTTTCCAATATTTGCAAAGCTTTACCTTTTATTTGGTCGATAACTTGAGACTGGGTTTTGTTTCACCAAATCCTTGTGATCGATACTCTGGAATATTTACTAATCTACGTCGATCCGTACACTGCGGTTTCGCTTGCTTTTATTCTAGTTTTATAAATTTAAGACTTGATTTCACGCACGTTTTAGGGCGAACAGATATTCTATAAGTATAAGGACAAAGTCGAGAATTGCAAAGGTATACTAAAGCAAGGTAATGTACGGTGAAGTTCCAAAACCTTATATGTCTAACCCAAAGACACTCTCTATAAAGGTTGTTGAGGTTGCAGTATAGAAAGGATCTAAGGACAAGAATTAAACTCAAATACCCCAGCCCAAACCCAAAGGATCAAGATGAACTCAAATGGTTAAGGTTGTGACACTCGAAACCGAAATAGAGGATGTTGAGTCTCACTACTACCTAGGAAAGGCAAGCCAAAGCTAGGTTAAAGCAAATGTGTAACTTTGGATCGAAGCAAAAGCAAAGGTCGTAGATCAGGGAAAATCACGACAGGATCTTGAGTTTCACGGCCGTGGAACCTCAAGAACAGGCCGTAATTTCGGTTCGTCGACGAGTTTCTCACACTCTCAGGGTCCGATCTGTTTATGATCGATCTATCATCATCTAAGCCACAACTATCAACCATTCACCTTAGAATTGCTAAAGGGTTTTAGCCAATAATCATTGTCATTGATTCAATATTTAATTTAGAAAGAGAGAAATATGAAAACCCTCAAAAACTCAATAAAAACTTAAGATCAATGTCAAATCCAAATAACAAAGCAATATATTCAAATAGATTCAAAATATGGAATAAGAATCCTCACTATAATCTCAGCTAAACAACGGAAAACGGTTGTTAATCGTTTCCGGAATCAAAACCTAAGAAATTACCAAACTTCCGCCGTAAGTAAGCTTCGATCTTCAATCCTGCCGTCGGCTTCAAAACCCTAAGCAAGGATAAACACGGGATAAGCGCGGATAGCACGAGGTGCACGAGGTAAGCACGGCCTTTCGAAAACTCATTTCTCTACTCCTTTTATAGAGCAAGGACGGGTTACGATAAAAGCCCATTTACTTTGATGATGTGGCAAATATGACACGTCATAAGATTTGCAAAGATCATGGTCATGTAGAACTTTCCACGGCCGTAATTTAGAGCGTGGAACCAAATTACGGTGCCATATAATTTCCACAGCCGTGGTTTAGACCGTGTTACTCTCTGGAGTGCTTCAAACTTTCTTCCACGTTCATGACGCCAAGTCCACGGCCGTGGATTAGAGCGTGGACTTCAATTTCCTTCTCCACGGCCGTAATTCAGGGCGTGGACTTGCTTTTCCTCTTTCTTTGCCTTTCTTTCGTGCAATCCTTCATCCATGCTCCTTCCTTAGCCTCACTAATGCATCTACTTGTCCTCGAACATGATCAAATACTCCTTCTCTTCCATCATTTGCTCCGATTTAAGCTCTTATTCACCTATAAACAAAACAAAGCTGGTGTATATCTCTATATCGACAAAATAGGTGAACAAGCTCACAATTGCTTCAAAACTATATCCATGTACACAATAATGAGGGAAAAACAACTAAAACAAGTGCCTAAAATATTGTCATATTTCATGCTAACATTAATGTGTAGTTTATTCATCAAGTCAAGGAACTTACCAAAATGCTTGTCTAGATTTGCTCTGGCCCTTGATTGAGGGAATGGAAGTGGTGGTTTATATGCAAGAGGTGGGACATAAACTTCAGATTTGTCCTTTGCTTTCTGGGACTCGACCTCGGGTGGCACCTCGACCGAAGGGTTCATCGTCTGTACCTGGACCGAGGTGTTCTTCGTCTGCACTAGCGCCGACCGAGGTACTGGATCTGCAGTTTTCAGTCCACTTCTCATCGTTATTGCCATGATCTGTCCTTTGGGGTTACTCTCTGTCCTTGCTGGGAGCTTCCCTAGATCTCTTGGCGCTTCATTCGCCTTATTAAAGAATTGTTGCTCTAAGACTTTTTGTGCCTTCGAAAATGAAGTCATAGACGTCTCCATAGCGTTGAGCTTGATCAAGATGGCCTCCAGCACTGCATCTTTCTTCTCTGGCTGGGACGAACTTGATCCAAGCTCCCGACTCTTGAACGGAGTAGAAGAAGAAGAAAAGGGGTTAGAAGAATTATTAGAATTTGAATTAGAATAAGGGTTACCCGAATTTTGTTGATTAGATCTCCAATTGTTGCTGTTGGAGCCTCTATTTTTGTTGTAATTGTTGTTCCGGAATCCTTGGTTGTTGTTTCTTGACCCTTGATATCCTCCTTCTTCCTTCTTTGTGTGAGCCACCAAAAGGTCCTTTAATTGCTTCACATCGTTCTTAAGGGAGATGAGTTGATTATTATTTGATGGAGCTTCTTGGAAATTAACTCTCTTAACTCCATTTTCGGCTCCTTGATGGGAGTACTTCTCCATGTGCAAAGCTTGCTTCTCAATGAACTCCCAAGCTTCATCTATCGGCATGTCCATGAATGTGCCGGCGGAGAGTAGTTGAAGATTGAATTGAGTAGCTCCATCCAATCCCTTCAAGTATATCTCCAGCAACTCTATCTTTGGAATCCCATGATGTGGGCAATCCAATAGAACATCCTTGAATCTCTCCCATGACTTGGACAAACTCTCTTTGTCCTTCATGATGAATGCATTAATCTTCCCTCTCATTTCAGTGGTCTTGGAGGGGGGGGGGAAAGAACTTTGTTAGAAACTCCGTCGTCATCTCTTCCCAAGTGTTGATCTTTCCGGGTGGAAGAGATTGATACCAAGTAAGCGCCCTGTCCTTCAAAGAAAAGTAGAAAGGCCTTAGCTTGTAGTAGTTGTTTTCCAGCCTTGAAGGTCTCAAGGTCTCCATCAGGATCTCGTAGTTTTGCAAGTGCTGATGCGGAGACTCCCTCTCTAAACCTCTAAACTGGCATTGGCGGATCATAGATAGAACTTGCGGTCGAAGTTCGTAATCATGCTCCGCTGGATCACCTAGGTTGACTCCTGGACGCCTTAGTTGTTGATTAGGGTCCATCCTCTGTCCTAGGGTTTGTGGAACTCCTACAAAAAGAACATCTCGGATAGGCATCCGAGGTGGATGTATCTCGGCCACAGCAACTGGGACTGGGTCCTGCCTCGGTCGAGGGTCTGGTCGATGCAAAATCAGGGCTCGTAGATTGGCCATATCTGCTTCAATTTGTGCAGTTCTGGTGCGAGTCTGCTCTCTTTCTCGCTACAGTTCTTCCTTATTGAGGCGTAGCTGTTCCAGCGCCTCCTTCAATTCGGCCTCAAGATCACGATTGTCTTGGTTGGCCATCTGAGCTTCTTTCAAGCGTCGTTTGTATGTCTTTTCTGGTTCGGTATCGTAAGGAACGATTTTCTTCCCAGCACGAGTTCTTCGCATAAACCTAAGAAAAAGATCCTGCGAAAACACTCAAGTAGAGTGGTTAGTAGCAACAAGGGCAATTGTCCCGAAAGACAACCGTTACTGGCTCGGTCTAGACCAAGTCTCCGGCAACGGCGCCAAAAACTTGTTCGCTCCAAACGCTGTAGTAAAAAGCAAGAATTCCAGGGGTCAATTGTAATAAAAAGCAAGAATTCCAGGGGTCGATCACATGGACTTAAATGAAACTAAGCACAGAATAGGTTGTCATTGTAAGTAATAACCACTTAAAGCAATTAAAGCAATCAAAGATGATAATAAGGTCAAATAAGGGGAAATGCGGATTCTAAGGATTAAAGCATCTAGTTGTGGTTCCGACTCAAGATCTCAAAAGATAATGCGGACAAAGATGAGGTTTTGCAAAGGGAAGGTGTTTCTAGGGTGGGAATAGATTACCGGGTAAGTCTCATTACTCACTTTCCCAAACCAAAACTCCTATTACCGGGTAACTCTCAAGGTACTAAGGAAAGGAACTATAATCTCAAACCAACACACCACCTAAGGGAATAGAACCAACCTTTACCGGGTAAGTCTCAGGCTAACTCACAAAGATGGGATGAAGGCACACGCAAACCCCAATAAAGGATAAACCTTTATTACCTACACTTATGATCATGGGTAAACAAACTAAGGAATCACCGGGTAAGTCTCATCCTAGGCTTGCATTGAACCAGGAAAGGTGTAATAAGAATAGGATTTGGCAAACTAGAACATTTAACTCTCAGTTTCGGATCAGAAAAGGTCACCTCGTTTAGTCAAGTTCCACCCAGGCCGAGATGTTCATCGACTGAGCGACGTGTTCTAGGATTAAGGTTAAAGACTCGAGCTTTCAGGGTCCTACTGGGATTAAGATCATTCTATCATCGTCTTTCCCACAACTTTCAGCCAATCACCCTAGAATCGCACAAGAAATTTAGCCACTCATCATCATGATAACAATAATCAAATAAAAGGGAAAGGAATGAATATTCGAACAAGTAAACCTTAAGAAAAAGGATTCAATAACTGAATTGAATAAACAACAATCAACGTTCCTCAAATCACAATTTGAACAAGACAACAAACCAAAATGGGAATCTAAGAAAGTCTTACAAACTCCCTCTAAAGCTATCTCCAAACTATGAATCTTCCTTCCTTGATCTTCAGTCTTCCTTCAAGCTTCCAGAAAATACTCCAAAAGTCTCTCTAATCCGCAAATTATTGGGTGTGTCGAAGATGATGCAAAGATGGCTGAATTGTGGAAAATCCAACCCTTTATATAGGAGAATTATCTTCCAAAGATAATAATATCTTAAAAAGATAATTTCCTATAAAATATATCCATATCTCTAAAATAGATCTCCCTAAAATAAAATCTTCCTTCCAGAAATCCAGCCCAAAATTATATGATATCTTCTTTCCATAATTAAAAGATCTGTAGCTGACCGAGGTGAATCTCAGCTGAATGTGAAATCTCTCAAATCTGGTCCAAAGTAAATCTTCTTCATTAATTCCATACTTCTTGAGTTCTTCTTTGAGCTCCAGAATGTAGCTCATATGACTCCTTAGCTCCTTAGCTCCATTTCAGTCCAAAATGTGCCATTTTACCTACGATTACCACGAAACTTGGTGTAGACCTCGATTCTCGTAAAGCTAGATGAAACAACAATATAATCACATAATATACATCCATACATACAGATTATTGAAGATAAAACGTCTAAACAAGTCCCAAAATATAGACTATAATACATGATATCACGTATCCCTATTACGGAACCACCAGTTGTGGATCCGCCAGTAGCTGAGGATCCCGTTGAGGACGTGGCAGAAAGCATCATCCCCGAGGCTAGGGATAGGACCGTTGCGAGGTCCGGGGCACAAGGTCCTCCATCCATCGAGACCGATGGAGCGTCGATAGGGATTTCGGTGTTTAGAGAGTATGTTAGGCGGGTTGAGGAGGCGTTTAGCACGGGAGCACCACCTCCTGCACCACCGGTACCTGCACCTGCACCTATGAGATCAGTTGAGGTCTCGCAGTGGGTTACTTCGATTAGGGCCGCACCAGAGGCCGTGGCACCAGCGGTAGTTGCACCCGAGCCGGATATGGAGATTGCTAGGGCTAGAGGCGAGCTGAGGTCTCCTAGACCTGATTCATGGTTGAAGGCTTTCAACCAGCAACATGTACCCTACTTCGACGGGGGAGTAGGACTAGAGGTGGAGCATTGGATTGGGCACGTAGAGTCCGCTTTAGAGGCGATCCGCTACCCGGAGGAGAGGTAGGTTGAGGTAGTCCAAACGCTATTCCAAGATCAGGCCCAGTACTGGTGGAGGACAGTTAGAGGAGGTGTGACCAAGATGGATCAACTGTTGAGCCTTGTTTGGGAGACCTTTTTCCCGGATTCAGTGAGGAGAGACAGAGTCTAGGACTTTTTGGAGGCAGGTTTTGAGGATGTCCCGGTCATCGAGGCTATTAGGCATTTTAGGGCGGAGTTAGCCTTGTTGGATCCCGCCGCACCTCCAGCGGACCAGCATGTCTATCTCTTTTCACGGAGATTGAGGGAGTCCACCCGAGTTTACCTTGCGGGATTCCGCTGTGACTCCTTGGTGGAGTACCTGGATCGAGTTGCGGCATACGAGAGGGACCACCTGGATCCTAAGAGAGTTGTTCAGTCCGAGGGGCCGGACAAGAGACGGACGACAGAGCCCACTAGTTCAGGAGTAGGAGCCTCCAGATGTGAGCGGAGCTAGGTGTAGAGCCGTCCTAGTCCCCAGACTATTGCCCCGATACCCGATCGGTGGCGTCAGTGTTTCAATTATGGAGGGTATGGACACATTAGGAATGCATGTAGGAAGCCACCTGTGGCTTGTTTCACTTGAGGCCAGGTGGGCCACCGAGCTGCTTTTTGCCGTCGGGGCAAGGGACAGTCGCAGCAGGGTTCTTCACCTGCTAGCGTGGCGGGAGGGGGGCAGAGGTTGCCTCAGTACCACGCATCGAGCCACCAACAGAGGTTCCAGGTCAGGCTCGTTCGCAGGGGTCGGCCCAGGGTCAGGGCCCAGGTAGGGGACATGGTGGAGGCACCACAAAGGCTAGAGGTGCTCAGGCCAGGGTTTTCGAGCTTAGGAGCGCCATAGATCCAACGGCGCCGGTGGACATAGGTACTTTTTAGACCCACGACTTCACTGTCGAAGTATTGCTTTATTATACGAGTGTTATGCACCCTTCTTTTGCCGCTGTTTGTGTAGCTAGGATTGACCTTAGTTACGTTAGAGGGGAGAACCTCATTATAGGGTTACCCGACTAAGAGTAAGTTTAGTGGTACTTGCGAGGTACCCGGTTGTCTCAATCGTTTGAGAAACCGTTACTAGGGAGCCAAATTCCATGTATCATGCACTACAAGTACAATGGGAAGGTATCACAAAGACGGACGGGATAGACTTCCATTGACCTTCTGGGACATCAGTCGGAAGGTCGTGATGACCACCACAAAGACGAGACGAAGTGTCCTTTTTCAAAGCGGGGCAAGAAGAAGCGGAACTTTCATTATAATCAAAAAGAAGATGTACGGTAAGATGACACTAATGCAACGAATATTGCGCTTTTCGGACATATACGGAGAAGCTATGCTAGCAATGACATTAAACAGGGGCCTTAACTTGAACAGAGACGAGCAAGAGGTGCATAACATGGCCACCAAGAGAAAGAAAAGACCAAAGCGGGAAGTGGATATCGATCTGAGACACTAGGGGAGAATATGGAAGATTAAGATTTGAATTCTTACAAACGGATGGACGTTACCTACTCGAAGGAATGACACACGATTATGAAGAAGGAGTAGAACTTCCCTAGTTTGTTGGGATGACGAAGGGTTAAGCTTTAGTATGGCTTAACCAAAGCCCAAGATCCAAAAGACTCGAGCAAGCCTCTCGAGCTCCGAAGATGAAGTACGGTCAACCTTGTACCAGAAGACGGAGCGTTATGTGTGTTGAGAGACATCACCCCCAACAAATTGGGGTAGATCTTTAGTATCTGACCATCGGGCAAGTGTTAAGATAAGATTGTGTCAGGCGATTATGTAACGTACGAGAAGAGAAAAGACAGAAACCGTGATATCGCAGAGTTTACAACTTCATATTGGGCATATTGCCATTAACGGCGAGCTTAAATTAACTCGGACACTGAAAGTGCCACGAACAATGACCGGAGAAGAACCTTGAGTTGTGGAGGCATTTTATGGGAACCTACTACAAGACCTTGTGGATAAAGGTCCACATGAACCAGTGCACAAAAGAGAAAAGAACGCCACACGTTATCTTGAACCCTTGATTGAGGTGTCAGGGGAAACACCAGTTGCGAAAAGAGAAAAAGCTACATGACGAGTTGTCTCAGGATGGAAACCCCTGGAATGTGAGAAGGAAGTTGAGTTTCGATATATCGGACCCTTTTTAGATCCTAGAGTATTTTAAGGGAAATAACTTACAAGACAGCCTTTCCACCGATAGTGAGATCGAGCGTAGTATGAGACGATCCTGAGGTCTACCCTTGTTTGTGCTTGTATGCTCCATGTTATGACATGTTATGTGAGTTCGTATGAGGGTGTGTGTACCTTGCTAGGTCTTGTTGTGATGTGTTTCGTATGTAGACTTGGATTAGAACCGATAGTAGAAGTTTTACGAATTCCGCATAGTTACAAAGCGTGTTTTGACGAGAGTTTTACGTTAGCAAGTTTCGGGACGAAACTTGTTTTTAGGGGGATTAGTTGTAACATTCCAAAATTTTATTCCGGGTGGTTAGCAAGTTTCGACCTTTCCACAGACGCGACTCGATTTTTCCCGCAAGCACGGGATGCTGAGTAACGAGTTTAATTCCGTTCCGACCCCTTGGTCTCCCTCTTTTGGCTTGGGCCCCTCGTTACTTGTGCATAGGGGACAAGAGGTCAGTTGACCCCTTGTTTCCCTCCCACATTTTCAGCCAAAAGATTGTCTTTCTCTCTCCTTCATTTTTCATTTCACGCTCATCCACTTCTCCCATTTTCTCTCTTCTCTCTCTTTCTCTTCTTCCATCTTGGAGCTCTTGCATGTGTTGACTATAGAAGAAGAAGATCAGATTTGTGTAGTAAGTTTCTTCCCCTTTCTTCCTTCTGCATCCTTGGTTGTTTGCCTTCTTCTTCTCCCTTTCCATTCATAGCCATGGATGAAGCTTTTGAGAAGCTTTTCCTTAGATCCTTTGCTTATCCATGCTCTTAGATCTATTAGGTCGTGGAGAGGAGCCTAAGATCAGAGAATAGTGTTTGGAGAAGACCCAACAAGAAGAGGAGGAGATTGGAGCCAAGGATCCATAGTCAAAGACGAAGAAAACGACGTTCTGCTGCTTAAACCGCGGGGGCGGATCTTCACAGACGCGGGGGCGGATCCAGGCCACCGCAGGGGTGGCTCAGTGACCCATTGGGGGCGGCTCCAGGACGCAAGGGCGGTGCCAGGGTTCCGCTGGGGCGGTGACAGGGGCCACGCAGGGGGCGCCAGCTTGTTCCGCGGCTGCGTTTTCTTCAACAATAGGTTCCCCTCTCCCTTCCTCTTCATTCCTTCATTAGCTTTGTAGTTGTATCATGTTATTATCATGCCTAGGATGGCCTAGAGTAGCTTGGGAATGCCACCTAGTGGTTGAGAACCTAGGAGCCCTTACGGCTCGATGTAGTTGATGGCTTTGGGTTGGTTGAGCATGTTGTACCTTCTAGGCTAGTTTTCCCTTTCTAGGATGAGGTTATGTTCATATAAGGATGTAAGCTGTTTGAATTGTTTTCATGAGTGTGAGAGTAGTAGGCTGTTGAGCGATCTCCTCACGCGTTGAGTGAGATGTGAGCGTTACAGATTCTAGGATGCGGTCCTAGAATGAGAGTCAAACGATCTTACGTAGATTGTTTGTGTGAGATGCCTTAGACTTTTGATTTGAGCGAGTTGTTGATTCATATATCCTCTTGTGAGCAGGTTGTGGGCTTTTTCCCAAGGGAAGCGAGAGTGTTGTGAGTTGAGTGTGAAGACGAGGTAAGTCTTCGGACTTCTTAGCTTGCATTCTTTGTATTAGATTCGATGTGTGCTTGGTCGTGTGTGTCTTAGTTTTGTTTTTTATATAACAACGTAACCGGAAATAGGATGACCTTTATATATTGATATTTGGCCCAAGTGTATGATAACGGGCGGTGACAACATTGCCTAACTCTTGCGGAGAGCTAGGGGGTTCTCGGTAACTAGCCCGGGCAGGTAGACGGCTAGATGCATCAGTGTCATTCCTTGACGGTGAGTAGGAACCGGGGCGAGATCATGCGGTGATTCTCGTGTCACAATTCGAAAGTTGAATTAGTAACGAGATATAACTTAATAAATAATAAGATAACGAACCGGACTTGTGTGTTGATCATGTTGAGTGTTTTGTTTATTTACGTGTGTTTGTGCCATCACCTTGTTTCTAATGCCTTGAATATTAGCTAACGGTTTTAAACCAATTGTGTAGATGCCTTGCAAGTTAGGGATGCCGCCGAGTGAGGTGGAGGAGTGGACAGCCGGGGTCTCCGTACATTATAGGACGGAGACGTTTTTGGGGTTATGTCTTTTGTAGTTTTCAGTTTAAGTCGTACGTTTCGGATTATCGTTTTGGGGTTGGGTTGTTTTGAGGACTCGGCTGAGTTTCCATGTTGTACCTTTCTTTACGGATTGTTTGCATTGCATTCAAATGTTTTTGATTTGCCTTTATTTGTGCCATGTTCGAAAGATCCGGTGAAATTGTTGTCAGGGTAAGGGTCGGGACCCATTGTGAGGTCCCAACCCGTAGCGTCCCGAGTCCCGCGGAATCGGGGTGTTACATAAAAATAAGTAAGCAACTATTGAGAGAATCGTACTTACGAAGAAGATGGTGGTTGTTGATGTGAAACCCCAACACACTGATGAACCTGAAGCAAAGGGAACCGGAGTGAACAAAGACGCGATGAGCGAACGAAACCCATATACAAGACAATGTAGACCGTGGACGTGAAATACAGAAGGCAAAAACATGGGAGGCAATAGGTAGGGGTGGACATAAATCTCGATTATTCCCGACTTGTCCCGATCCCGCCGGAATTTGAAAAAAAGTGTGTATCCCGTCTTGTGAAAAATTTGCGGGATGGGACACAAAACGAAAACTTCCCATCCTAGTTAATCCCTTCCCTCTTGCCTATATAACTAATATTTTTATATTTTTAAAAATATTATATTGATAAATAATACATATATATACATATATATATATATATTATAATTTTGTATTGATAAGAATATTTCTGTAAAGTATCATTACACATCAAAACATGTAAAAGAATGTTATGTGATGTAAACTATCATTAGTGTAGTACATTGTTAGCTTTTTTGAATTTGAATCGATAAGACACACTTTGGTGTAATTTATATTCGTTTTGAATGTACTAGCTACTTTCGTCACATTTGTTACCTGATTTTAGAAATTTAGGCCCGTTTGGTTCCAACTGCGGAAACGAAAACGGAATAAAAACGAATTTAGTCCATATGCATATCGTTATTCATGAAATTTTATGGAATCATTCCTTGTGGTTTCATGCAAAATGCACTTGCCTCCCCACATTTTGTTCCCCTATAGGGTATCAAAAGTAATCAAACTCTACTCCAATTATGGACTAGATTCGTTCCATTCCATTTTCGATTCCGGAGTTAAAACCAAACGGGCCCTTAGTTCAATTCAAAACTATTGATATCTTATAGTTAATATATTAATACAAAATATATTTTTATAAAATTACTTACTTTATAGTCATCTTTTAAAAAAATTAATAATAATTTACTTTTTTTTTTAAAATTACCTAGGTATTTAGAAAATTGCACCCATAATTTAATGTACCAATATATTAAATTTACCTAATTAAGCTATCGTGATTTTCTTAAGAGCACAAACAATTCACACATATTTTTTTCTTAACATTAAATATTATAAATCTTATTTTATTCTTATCGGTTTTAATAACCGATTTGTTTACGTTCTTAAGTCAATTAACTTGTAATAAAATTTACTATAGATAAATGTTAGATACATAATACATAAAAATGGTAATGTAATATTTTTTGTTTAGATAAAACGGCAAAAAAATTTTAGATTACAACATTTAAACACCGTAATGAAATATATGATTCTGCAAGCATGAACCAAATTATAAATATTAACTATATCATATTTCATAGGGGAATCACCCACTCCAACCAAACAAAAACTTAGACCCGGTTTCGTAAAACTTTTTGTGTAGATTTTGATAGAGTTTTAGAATTTTAAAAAGCTGGTTGGTGTTTACATTACTAACTTATTGAGAAGATTAAATTTTTGGAGAGTTTTTTTTAAAAAAAAACTTTTTGTGAGTTTTTTTTTTTTAAAAAAAACTTTTTTTTTTTGGAGTGTGGGGCGGCTGCCCCACCCTGCCCCCCAAGGGCCGCCCATGTGTATGAGTGGTGTTTGTTAGTTAAGATAAACAACGAAACCGGAATAGGCCGACTTTAGTATATTGGGTAATTGACCCAAGTGTATGATAACGGGTCGTGACATCATCTGCCTAACTCTTGCGAGAGTCTAGGAGGTTCATTGCGAGCAGCCCAGTCAGGTAGACCGTCAAATGCATTAGTACCATTCCGCCTTGGTAAACGGGGACAGGGGCGAGGTTTGAGAATCCCTCGTGTCACAAAATAAGTATCATTACTCATGACATATCACCTAATTAAAGATAACAAAAGGGAATGAGTGTTTCATGTTGATTGTGTATGTTGTGTGATTGTGCGTTTACCTTTATACTTATGCATAGACTGTTAGCTAACGGTTACATACCGCTTGTAGATGCCTTGCAGGTTAGGGTGGCGATCGAGTGATCCGGCGGTAGTGGGCAACCGGGGTTCCGGGCATCATAGGACAAGAATTTTATCTATTTATTTCACGACTGTTGAGCTTGATGTTGTTATTTTGGTTTTGAGACTTGTCAGTATTGTTTTCAGATTTGTACTTTTCCTTTCGCTCATGATATAAAACTCTATGTTTTTCCTTTTTATTTGTGCCGTGTTGTAAGGTCTGATGAAGTTGTTGTCAGGCTAAGGGCCGGGACCCATTGTGAGGTCCCAGCTCGTAGCATTCCGAGTCCTCTAGGATTTGGGATGTTACAATATGATATCAGAGCCCTAGGTTGGTAACAACGGCACTCGCTATCTTCAAAAAGGCCGAATAAACAAATAAACGGAAACCGCAAGGGTTCCGAACTTTTAAAATGAATTTTGTTTTCAAAACCATGAGCATAAATGGGTTGGAATAGAATGCACAGACCGCCACTACCTCTGCTGAACTCGATGGCATAGTTTATTGGACTTTTGTTATAACTTGTAATTATTAGTTACGTTGTGACCTTTAGAAGTGACCTAGAGTAATAAGACAGTTATGTCCTTACTAGAAATTAAAGTAGTCTTATATTGTTCACATGTCTACCAGATGGCACGTACGAGAGCGACAACTTACATTGGACGATGAGAGGGCCGACCTCCCCTTCCTCTAGGAGCTCAAAGATAAGGACGTGTGGGTAGGCCTCACAGGGGCCGAGGTCGGGGACGTGTTGTGGTAGATCCGCCAGTTGTGGATGTACCTGCAAAGGAGGTGGCTGAGAGTATTGTTCCAGAGGTTAGGGATGGGACCGCTGCTAGGTCCGGAGTACCGAGTGTAGGGCCTGCTGATTCTGGCCGTGTATCGATTGGAGAATCGGAGTATCGAGCTTATGTCCAGCAGGTGTAAGAGGCATACAAGGCCAGAGCACCACCTCCAGCACCGCCGGTGCCAGCTAGGTCAGGAGAGGTCTCTCAGAGGGTGACTCAGGTGATAGTTCCACCGGTAGTAGCTGCACCAGTGAGGGTTGTTGAGGATGACCGAGTGAGAGACGAGCTGAGGGTACCGAGGCCGGATGAATGGTTGAAGACTTTCAACCATCAGCGAGTTCCCACATTTGACGGGAATGTTGGACTTGAGGTGGAGCATTGGATTAGTCATGTGGAGTCTGCGCTAGAGGCGATTCGCTGTCCTGAGAGTCGTAAGGTAGAGCTGGTTCAGACCTCGTTTAGGGACCAGGCACAGTACTGGTGGAGGACAGTGCGGGGTGGAGTGTCCCGATCTGAGCAGTTGCTGAGCCTCGTGCGGGAGACTTTTTGTCCTATCGCTCTGAGAAGAGACCGAGTGCAGGACTTCTTGGAGGCAGGATTTGAGGATGTTCCGATAGTTGAGACGATCAGGAGGTTCCGGGAGGAGCTGTCACTGTTGGGTCCTCCTGCACCACCTGTGGACCAACACGTGTATCTGTTCTCCCGGAGACTGAGGGAGACTACACACTCCTATCTAGCAGGGTTCCGTTGTGATTCCTTAGTCGATTACCAGGATCGCACTTCAGCGTATGAGAGGGACTGACTGGGTCACAGGAGAGCTATGTAGTCCGGAGGGTCAAACAAGAGACAGAGGACTAGACCAGTCAGCACCGGAGTAGGAGGTTCAGGTCATAGGCGTGGTCAGTCCTAGGGCCGTTCTAGTTACCAGGTAGTACCGCCGACGGGGTCTAGAGGACGCCAGTGCTACAACTGTGGGGAGCATGGACACATTAAGCCGGAGTGTAGGAAGCCACCAGTTACATGTTTTATTTGCGGCCAGATGGGCCATAAAGCTATCTTCTGCCGACAGGGCAAGGTAACATCACAGTAGGAGTCCTCACCTGCGGGAACCTTAGGAGGAGGATAGAGGCAATCCCAGTATCAGGCTCGGGGTCAGCAGCAACGAGCCTCTGTTCAGGCATTTTCACAAGGTTCCGCTCAGATTCATGGTAGAGGTAGAGGGCATGGTAGAGGCACTTCAGAGACTAGGGGTACTCAGGCTCGAGTCTTTGAGTTGAGGAGCGCCATAGAGCCAGCAGCGCTCGTAGCCACAGGTACTATCATGATTCATGGCTTTCCAGTCCGAATACTTTTTGATATGGGTGCGACGCACTCTTTCATATCTGATGATTGCATAGATAGGTTGACCTTAGATACAGTAGAGGGGGAACCTTTCCTTATTAGGTTACCCGATGGGAGTAAGGTTCACTGGCTAGCACACTTCCACGTCATGCGCTTAGTGCATGAAGAGGTCATAATTCGGATGGACCGCCATCGAGCTGTTCTGGACGTGAGTAAGAGGACAGTGAAAGTCACCACAGAGACGGGGCAGGAGGAGGTCTTTCGAGGATGGGACCTCAGAAAGATAGGGACAGTCATTAGTGCGGTCCGAGCCGCAAAGCTCATAGGTTAGGGGTGTGAGGCCTTCTGGTATTACGCCATGAAGGAGGAGACGAGACCATCTTTAATAGAGACCCCGGTAGGTTGTGAGTTCGAGGACGTGTTTGGCGAGCCGCCTGACTTACCACCGTAGAGGAGCGTAGATTTTGGGATTGAGTTGGAGCCCGGCACAAGGCCGATCTCCAAGGCTCCATATCGCATGAAATCAGTCGAGATGCTAGAGCTTAAGAAGCAACTCGAGGATTTGGAAGAGAGGGGATTCATCCGACCCAGTGTGTCTCCCTGGGGTGCACCAATCCTCTTCTTCAAGAAGAAGGACGTATCTATGAGGCTTTGTACTAACTATCGAGAGTTGAACAAAGTCACCGTCAAAAACAAGTACCCGTTGTCGCGTATTGATGATTTGTTGGATCAGTTACAGGGAGTTACGGTGTTTTCACGTATTAACTTGAGGTCAGGATACCATCAGCTGAGAGTACGGGAGGAGGACATACCGAAGACGGTATTTCGGACCAAATACGGTCATTATGAGTTCGTGGTGATGCCTTTCGTGCTCACCAATGCTCCTGCTGTCTTCATGGAGTTGATGAATGGCATCTTCATTGACTTCTTAGACCAGTTTGTGGTAGTTTTCATCGATGACATCTTGGTATACTCCCGGAGTAGGGAGGAGCACGCCGGACACTTGAGGACGGTGTTGCGGGATTTACAGGATAGAGAGCTTTAAGCTCTCTAAGTGTGACTTCTGGATACCAAAGGTTGCCTTCCTTGGCCACATTGTCTCCGTCGAGGGGGTCAAGGTGGACCCGGCGAAGATAGAGTCAGTTGTATCATGGCCGCTTCCTAAGACGGTCAAGGAGGTACGCAGTTTTCTAGGTCTGGCCGGATACTACCGCAGGTTCGTGAAGGGTTTTTCTGTGATTGCCAGGCCACTCACTTCCTTGTTAAGGAAGTCTATCATATTTGTATGGACCGAGCCCTGTTAGCGAAGTTTTGAGGAGCTGAAGGAGAGATTGACTTCTGCTCCCGTGTTAGCACAACTAGAGGGCGTTGAGGACTTCGTCGTTTACAGTGATGCATTCAAGCTAGGCTTGGGATGCGTCCTAATGCAGAGGGGTAGGGTCATTGCGTATGCGTCTCAATAGCTGAAGACGTATGAGGAGAATTACCCTACTCACGACCTTGAGCTAGATGTAGTCATTCATGCCTTGAAGATCTGGCGTCATTACCTCTACGGGGCCACGTGTCAGATCTTCACAGACCACAAGAGTCTAAAGTACATATTCACTCAGCGGGAGTTGAATAACCGCCAGAGGAGATGGCTAGAGCTGATTAAGGATTTTGACTTCAAGATCCTTTATCATCCGGGGAAGGCGAATGTGGTCGTCGATGCCCTTAGTAGGAGGACACCTCACGAGGCTGCGATAGCTAGATTGACCGTTCAGACTCAGTTGTAGAGAGATTTGATTTGGTTGGAGGTAGACATCTGGCTTTCGGATACTGACGGTCATTTGTCAGCGTTAGAGGTTTCACCAGATTTGACGGAAATGATCCGACAAAAATAGGAGGGCTGTCCCGCACTGCCGAGGATCAAGGATAGGATGTCTAGAGGGGAGGCACAACAGTTTATGATGGGTGCAGACGGGATTTTGAGGCGCCAAGAGCGCATATGTGTACCCATTGACAAAGGGTTAAGACAACGTATACTGCAGGAGGCCCATTCTACACCTTACTCTGTCCACCCAGACGCGAGTAAGATGTATCAAGATATACGACGATCTTATTGGTGGGGTGGGCTCAAGCCCGACGTGGCTAGATATGTAGCCTAGTGTGCGACCTGTCAGCAGGTCAAGATTGAGCACGGCAGGCCCGGAGGAGAGCTCCAACCACTTCCGGTTCCACAATCGAAGTGGGAGGACATTTCTATGGACTTCGTTACCAACTTGAGTTTGAGTAGAGGCTTTGATGCGATATGGGTTGTAGTGGATCGGTTGACGAAGACGGCACGATTTATTCCTATTAAGGAAACGTGGCCGGTGTCTCGTTTAGCCGAGGAGTTTACCCGACAGATTGTGATGTTCCATGGAGTTCCGAGGACGATCATTTCCGATAGGGATGGATGTTTTACCTCGAGGTTCTGGTAGCAGGTACACGCCGCCTTAGGCACGAGCTTACAATTCACCACGGCATACATCCTCAAACGGACGGCCAGTCTGAGAGGACTATTCAGACTCTTGAGGACATGTTGAGGACATGTGTGCTTGGTTGGGGTCAGGTATGGCCCAACCATCTCCATTTGGTGGATTTCTCTTATTACAATAGTTGGCATGTGACTATTGGGATGACTCCTTATGAGGCACTATATGGACTGAGGTATCGTACACCTTTGTGTTGGGATGAGCCTGGGAGGAAGAGTGGTGTGGTGCCCGAGCAGGTGCAGGATGAAACGGCTCGGGTAACATTGATCCGAGAGCGGATGTTGACCGCACAGAGCCATTAGATATCTTATGCTGATAAGAGGCGTAGACCTTTGGAGTTCAGGGTTGGAGTACTGTTAGCATGAAATATTGTGATATTTTAGGCACGTTTTCTAGATGTTTTTCATCCATTATAGTGTTCATTGATAAAGCATTGAAGCAATTGTTAGCTAGTTTGTCAATATTGTCGATATAGAGGTCTACATAAGCTTTGTGTTGATTGTAGGCGAATAAGAGCTAAAACCGAACAAATTAAGAGAGAATGGAGATGAATTGAGCATATCCAAGGATTGAGGACACCACAAAGAAGCCAAGGAAGATGTTAGGATGAGGAATGGCACGAAACAAAGGAAACTATGAGCAATCTATGCTTCCACGCTCTAAAATACGGCCGTAATGAAGTCCACGCTCTAAACCACGGCCGTGGAACTTGGCAACTTGAACGTGGAGCATTCCAGAGAGTTACACGGTATAAAGTACGGTCGTGGAAGTTGTGAAGAACCGTAATCCACTTCCACGCTCTAAACCACGGCCCTAGAATTCCATGAAACCGTGATTTAGACAATCTTTTGACGAATAAAATATGGACACAATTGTCTACGCATATGGGCCGGACGGTTATTCTATCCTTCCTTATAAAAGGACTGAAGGAGGGAGAATTCAGGACCTTCGCTTACGCTCGCTTGCACGTGCCTAGGGTTTCATTGGACGTGCGGATAATTGCAATTTTGCAACGGAGATTTACGAAGGCTTGAAGATTTGAGAGTTGCGCTTTTGTTCCTAGGTTTGATTAGAAGACGGATTGACATCCCGCTCTTCGTTCTTAACAAGGATTGTGATTGGTTTGTGTTATTCCAAATCTGATATACATTATACCCTTGTTTGTGGATTTGAGATTGATTTGAAGTTTATTGAAGGTTTTCGAAGGTTTTCATCTGTCATTCTTCTTAATCTTGAATTTGATATCATAATGACTGTTGTTGGCTAAAACCCTTTAGCAATTCTAAGGTGAAGGGTTGATAGTTGTGGCTTAGATGATGATAGATAGGTCGTAAACAGATTGGATCCTAAGAGTTAGAGAGATTTCACCGACGAACCAAAATTACGGTCTATTCTTGAGGTTCCACGGCCGTGGAACTCAAGATCTGCCCGTAATTTACCCTAGTTTACGAACTTTGATTTTACTTTGATCCAAAGTTAAAGATTAGCTTTAACTTAGTCTTGGCTTGCCTTTTCTAAGTAGTAGTGAAGCCTCAACAACCTCTACTTCGATTTCGAGTGTCACAACCTTAATCGGTTTAGTTAGTCTTGATCCTTGGGTTAGAAGTTTGGGTATTTGATATTAATTCTTGTCTTTAGATCCTTTCTATACTGAAGCCTCAACAACCTTTATAGAGAGTGTCTTTAGATAAGTCATATAAAGCCTTGGAACTTCATCGTACATTGCTTTACCTTAGCATACCTTTGCAACTCTTAACTCTGTCCTTAGTTCTTTAGCATATCTTGAATCGATTGCCACAATTAGACACCTGGATCTTTAGGGTTGCTGTTTTCCCAATATATTTGCAAAGCTCATACATTTACTTGCTTGACGATTTATAACTGGATTTAACCCCCCAAATCCCTGTGTTCGATACTCTGGAATTCTTGCTTAACTACGTCGATCCGTACATTGCGGGTTCGCTTGCTTGATTTCTAGTTTTATAAATTTAAGACTTATTTGCACGCACGCTAAGTGGCGAACAAGTTTTTGGCGCCGTTGCCGGGGATTTGGTCTAGGCCGAATTCGGTTATTGGTTGTCAAGCTTGGGAGCTTAGCTCTTGTTATTTGATATCTTTTGTGAGTGATATTTGCAGGTTACCTTAGGTTTATGCGCAGGTCTAGGAACAACACGGACCTCTTACCTCTTGATCAAGAACTTGAGAAGACTTTAAGGAAGAAGCTCAAAGAAAGAAAGATGGCCAAAGAAAGAGAACGAGATTACCAAACGGAGTTAGCGGAGTCAGAAGCTCAACTTAGATGGAGCGAGAAGACTCGCAAGGAGGAATCGGAGCGTCATCAATCTAAAGTTAATGATCTAACGGATATGATATTTCAAATAAGGATGGAATTGAGCGACCTTAAGAAAAAGAAGAGCAGGAAATCGTCAAGATTGATTAGAACAAATTCATCCGACGAGGATAGCGACTCTTCCATGCCACCACTAGAGGACATTGATCCGACGATCAATGTGAACCCATTTGTTCCAAGACCAGCTACCAATCATCGTGTTCCAGTTGGGGATGCGAGAGCTGCTCGTGTAGATGGAGAGCCAAGAACTCTTGGCCAAATGATGGATCCAATTCAGCAACCACGCCGTTTAGGTGTGAACTTTGATGCTGATGATATGCAAGGGTTTAGCTTCAACCCACAAGTTATTACCATCGTTTGCCAAAATCAGTTTGGAGGAACAAGTGCTGAATCTCCACATAAACATTTACCAAATTTCGAGATCATGATGGAGACAATGAAGCCAAAGAATGCAACCACTAACAACTACAAGATCAAGCCATTCTTCTTCTCTTTGAAAGGGAAAGCTTTATCTTGGTATCAAGCTCTTCCAAATAGAAGACTTAACACACGGGAGGATCTTTCTGCGGAATTCCTCACAAAATTCTTTCCGTCATCCAAGACGGCGGAGTTGAGAGGTAAGATTAATGCGTTTTCTATGAGATCTAACGAAAGTTTGTTTCAATCTTGGGAAAGATTTCAAGACTTACTATTGGATTGCCCACACCATGGCATTTCCACACTGGGTTTATTGGAGATATACTATAAGGGGCTGGATGTGGAAACACAATTCAAGCTCCAATCCCTTTCATGCGGTACATTCATGGACATGAGGGAAGATGACGCTTGGGACTTCATTGAGAAGCAAGCCCGAGTCATAGAAAAGTATTCTCACCGGAAAGTAGAAGCAAAATCAAGTGGAGCAAGGAGATAAGTTATCACAAGCCGCTCAAACTCAAATCTTTTCTCTCAATACCGAGATTAAAGAGTTGAAGGAAGCCATTAAAACCAACTTTCCAAAGCAAAAGGGGCAAGATGTGGGTTATTTGGGAAACAACAATAACCACAATGGGAATGAGAATACAAACCGCAACAACCGGAACAACAACCGGAACAGTTGGAACAACAACAACAACCGGAATAACAATTGGAACAACAATAGGGGTTCAAACAACAACAATTGGCGGTCCAACCAACAACAGAATTCCGGTAATTCTTATCCCAATTCAAGAAATTCACTAACTCCACCTTCTTCTTCTTCCATTCCTTTGAAAAGTCAGGAACAAGCATCTAATAGCGGAAGCACTTCGGGGAAAGAGAAGCCCGATCCCATGTTGGAAATAATCTTGGGAAAGCTTCAAGGATTGGAGACTCGCATCATTAAGGTCGATGATCACATTACTAAGGTTGATAAAGCCCAAAAGGTTTTAGAAAACCAAATGTTTAGTCAAGCTGAGGAAGTTCCTAGGAATCAAGGAAAAGTTCCAGGAAAGACGGAGGATAACCCAAAAGGAAGGGTGATGGCTATCACAACTAGGAGCGGAGTAACAACCACCGATCCGCAACCTAAGTTTGTAGAAGTTCCAGTCGAGAAGGAGAAAGAGAAGGGGAAGGAGAAGGAAGACGTCTACGTTCCTCCTCCAGCTTTCAAACCTCCCCTACCATTCCCGCAATCTAGAGCAAGAGCGCGTCTAGACAATCAATTCGGTAAGTTTATTGAACTCATGAGCAAACTGCATATTAATATACCTTTCATTGATGCAATTGTAGGTATGCCACCTTATGGAAAGTTCCTAAAGGAGATCCTCTCTAACAAAAGAAAATTAGAGGATTTTGGAGAGGTTAAGATGAGTTTGGATTCATCGGATCTCATCAAGACAATGAAGGAGAAGATGCCCCCAAAGCTGAAGGATCCGTGGTCATTTTGTATTCCCATAGGAGTGGGAGATGTCACATATGATTCATTATGTGATTTAGGAGCAAGCGTGAGTATCATTCCGCTTGCCTTATGCAGGAAGATCGGTTTAGGCCAACCTAAACCGGTGAAGATGACGTTGTACATGGCGGATCGATCCATAACTCGTCCCGTCGGCATAGTTGAAGACGTCCCGGTCAAGCTTGGTAAGTTCTATGTTCCTATAGATTTTGTTGTGCTTGACATTCCTACAGATTGTCCGGTCCCGATCATACTCGGAAGACCGCTTCTTGCAACATCCGGTTGTATAGTTGATTGCAAGAATGCTAGACTCGCCTTCGACATAGGAGAAGAAAAGGTAGAGTTCGTTCTCTCCACTTTGGTGAAGGAACCAGCTTTCGATGAGGATATATTCAACATCCATGACGAAGAGCTATCTAGAGAGGAGGTAAGTTCGATTCTCTTCAAAGATCCCTTGCAAAAAGTTATTTCTATGAGCATTATGGATATAGGGGAAGAAGATGAATGCAATGAGGAAATTGAAGCTTTAGAGAAGCAAAAGGAAGTGTATGAAGAAGAATTTGAGAAACTCTACGATGGGTCAGAAAACTTAAAAAATCACGGTCAGTCGTGCTATTCCACGGCCATGGAATCCACCAACATAACCGTAATTAGCTATTCAGAGGACTCCATTAAGTTACACGGCCAAAACCACGGCCGTGGAACAAACAGATGCACCGTAATTGATTTCCACGCCCAAAACCACGGCCGTGGAGGAAACAGGGGTGCCGTAATTTTGGGTGAATCTGAAGGAAATTGTGTTTTCTCCGCCACTTCTCTTGATTCTTCTCCAACATCTTCTACTTCCTTAGACGCTTCTAAGGAAGCATTGGACACTCCTCAAGAGCCATTAAAGACTCCTATAGTGATGGAATTAAAGTCACTTCCTACACATCTAAGGTACGCATTTCTAGTACCTAATTCTACCTTTCCGGTAATTGTTAGTTCCGATTTGAGTATAGATGAACATAGTAAGCTCATGGTTGTTCTTAAGAAACATAGGAAAGCCTTAGGGTATACTATAGAGGATCTAGTAGGAATCAAACCTTCACTATGCATGCATAAGATCCTAATGGAAGAAGACTTTAGAACTTCGCAACAACCTCAGAGGCGGTTAAATCCGACCATGAAGGAGGTTGTCAAGAAGGAAATTCTTAAACTACTTGATGCAGATATCATCTACCCTATCTCCGATAGCAAGTGGGTGAGTCCCGTACAGGTGGTTACGGAGAAGGGAGGAATGACAGTCATCACCAATAAAAATAATGAACTCATTCCCACACGAACCGTAACTGGATGGAGGATGTGTATAGACTACCGCAAGCTAAACAACGCAACGAGGAAGGATCACTTCCCACTACCCTTTATCGACCAAATTCTTGAGAGGTTAGCACAACACTCACACTTTTGCTATCTTGACGGTTATAGTGGTTTCTTTCAGATCCCGATACATCCGGACGATCAAGAGAAGACCACATTCACGTGTCCGTGGGGAACGTTTGCTTATAGGAGAATGCCGTTTGGGCTTTGCAACGCCCCAGCCACCTTTCAAAGGTGCATGATGGCTATCTTCTCGGAGTACATAGAGGAGATCATGGAGGTCTTTATGGATGATTTCTCCGTTTATGGTTCCTCTTTTGATAATTGTCTTTCTAACCTTGCTCTTGTGTTACAAAGGTGTGAAGACACTAACCTAGTTCTTAATTGGGAGAAGTGTCAATTTATGGTGAAAGAGGGCATTGTATTAGGACACTTAATCTCTAGTAGAGGGATTGAAGTGGATAAGGCTAAGATAGAGACTATAGAAAAGATTCCTCCCCCAACTTCGGTGAAAGGGATAAGAAGTTTTCTAGGACATGTTGGATTCTATAGACGTTTTATAAAGGATTTCTCCATGATATCAAAACCGCTTACTAATTTATTGATGAAGGATGCAGTTTTTGATTTCTCGCAGGAATGCTTAGATGCGTTTAATCTGATTCGGGAAGCTCTAATCTCAGCCCCGATTATTCAACCTCCGGATTGGAATCTTCCATTTGAGGTTATGTGTGACGCAAATGACGTAGCCATAGGGGCTGTGCTTGGGCAAAGAAAGGAAGGACGAACCCACGCTATCTACTACGCTATTAAGACGCTAGATGAAGCGCAACTCAACTACACCACTACCAAGAAGGAATTTTTAGCAGTTGTATATGCATTTGAAAAGTTTCGCTCTTATCTTGTAGGTGCTAAGGTGATTGTGTACACGGATCATGCTGCGATCCGGTATTTGCTTGCGAAGAAAGATGCGAAACCAAGGTTGATTAGATGGATTCTTCTCCTACAAGAATTTGATCTAGAGATCCGTGACAAGAAGGGTTCGGAAAATTCTGTTGCGGATCATTTGAGTCATCTACCATATCTAGAGGACGACAATCTACCTATAGATGACTCCTTTCCGGAGGAGCATTTACATATCATAGAGGAGTGCATCGACGTGATCACAAAAGGTAACGAACCATGGTTTGCGGATTTTGTTAACTATTTGGTTTGCCAGGAATTACCACCCGGATTATCCTACGCACAAAGAAAGAAGTTCTTTAAGGATGTTCGGGAATACTTTTGGAACGAACCTCTCCTCTTTAAGAGAGGTGCGGACGGCATCATTCGGCGATGTGTGCCAGAAGATGAGATGCAAAGTGTCATCCGTCATTGTCATTCACTACCTTGTGGAGGACACGCTAGTTCGAACAAGACTAGTGTAACACCCCGATTTTTGGAGCGTTTACGATATTTATTTTTCCCGGCACTTATTGATACTTTAATAGCTTAAATAATTTTTTTTACAAGTATTTTCACATTTGTAAATTAAATCTTTATTAGTTATATATATATATTCCGTAATTTATTTCACGGAAAGCTCGGGAGCTTTCCGATTCAAAAATCCCGTTCCGAGTAACATGTATCGGTTTCAGTTTTTAATTCTTTTCTTCTGTTGAAACCGACCCTTCACACCATTGCCGCCCAACCTAACCCTGTGTTTAGCCTTGCAGCCTCCATAGAGTGACAACCCAACCTTGCAAGCAATGGACCCCTCAGTCTCTCAAACTCCTCCTTCTCAATCTCTACATCGAACCCAGGAGCTCTGCCTCCCTCAATGTTACGTCTCCTTCTCCAGATTGCAAGCAAGACTCCCCTTATCCTCAGCCTTCCCTTTTTGTGTACCCTCCAACTCTCTGCACTCCCAATCTAGTTACACATCCCCTTCGCATGTAATTGAACCAGGACAGCAGCCCTTCGCAACCTCATCACCTCCATCTTCACCCTACCTTCACAACTGCTATCTCCCTCCTCTTATGTTGGCTTCACCCACCAGAACAGTAGCTCACTCCATGCATCTCGCAACCAGTAACCCCCTCTCATCCCTCTCCTCTTCTCTGCAACCAGAAGCCCTGCAGATGCTTTCGATCTCTCTCGAACATCCCTCTTCCTTTTTCTGTTGAACCTCGCCGATCCCCCTTGCTTACCTCGGTTGCCGGAGAACGACAGAAGCCGCTGCCGAAGCCCTCCCTCGTCATCCTCTGCTCTTCACCAGAACTAACGCCTGGTGCCTCGCCCTTTGGAACAAACCCGGTGAAGCAGCCCAGATCTGCACTCTCCCCCAGTGTTGCGCTGAAGGAAGCAATTCGACCCAATCCGCCGGAGACCGAGGCTTCCGTCGCCGGACGAAGCCTCGCCGCCTTTGCCAGAGCCCTATCCGACGCCGGAAATGCCCCTTCCCTGGCCGCCGCCGCTGCCTTCCCCTGCAGCCGCTGTGCTTCTTTTTTCCCCAGCGTGCTCCTTCATCGTGAGGGTTAAAAGAACCCATCTTTAAATTCAACAGCGGGGCCCCCCTTGTTTTGACTTAATTGCAAAAGTGACCCACTATTTTGTATTTTCAGGTTATGGCCCAAATTTATGTTTTCTACAATTATGCCCTCACTGGAATTAATTACATATTTTGGCCAGGTTTCTTATTTACATAAATTGACCCAGATTTTATATTGTAGTTCGTTACCCGGGTTTTACAATTATCACTTTTGCCCTTTGTTGGATTTATCCTGGATTTATGGCCGAATATTTAATTGTGGATTATGACCGAGTTTCTAAAATTGTATAAACTGCCCGGAAAGTGTTTTTAGAATTTTAAAGTCGGATTTGAATTACGGGGGTTATTCTTATAGTTTATATATTTTATGTAATAAGTCCAAATTTAGCGTTATGCTAAATTTGTTTAATTTGGTGCTAGGTTCGGAAGCGCCCCGTTCAAGGCTAACGAATCCATATCGGCATCCATGGATCGTCTTCCGTCTTTTGACGTCACGTGAGTACCCTCTTCCCCGAGCTTATGATATTACCTCGTTCTAGTTATGTTTAGTAGTAGTAGTATTATCATGCTAGGATGAACCTTGCATAACTTAGAGTGAATACCAAGTAGTGGTTTGGACCTTAGGTGAGTTTTGAGGATTGCCGATTGTTATAAGACGTTGAGTGTTTGGTTGATCTTGTGAGTATCTGAGGCTTGCGGTTGCGGTTATATGGTTGTTGATAGTATGAGCTAGAATATGCGTATCCTAACATAGTGTTGATACCATTGAGATTGTTGACACTAGGCATGTTTACCCTAGTAAGTGTTATGGGTTATGATCCGCGAGATCATCGCGTCTAAAAGTCTAAGGACCTTTAGCTTGTGTTGAGTGTGATGTGAGCATGAGAGATTCTAGGATGCGGTCGTAGAATGTGAGTCAAATGATCTTGCGTAGATCATTTGTGTAGAAGTCTTAGACTTCTTGAGTTGAGCAAGTGGTTGATATAGTTATCTTCTTGTGAGCAGGTTGTGGACTCCTTCCCAAGGGGAGCGAGAGTGTTGTGAGTTGAGTGTGGCGATAAGGTAAGTCTCCGGACTTACTTAGCTCGTATTCCTTGTATTAGCATTGATGTGTGTTTGGTGGTGTGTGTTTATTCTTTATTGTTTATAACAACTAAACCGGAAATAGGATTACCGACCTTATATTATTTTGGCCCAAGTGTATGATAACGGGCGGTGACATCATCTGCCTAGCTCTTGCGAGAGTCTAGGAGGTTCTTGGCGACTAGTCCCTGCTGGTTAGACGGTCGGAGGCATCCGTACCGTTCCATGCCGGTAAGTAGGGACCGAGGCGGGACCACGGTGGTCTCGTGTCACAAAACTAAGTTGAATTAGAACGGGATATGACTTAATAATAAAAAGATAATAAACTGTAATTGTGTGCTTTGAGAATGTTGTGTGTTTATGATGATTTACTTGTGTTTGTGTCTTTCCCATTAATTCTAATGCTTTGAATATGAGCTAACGGTTTTATACCGACTGTTGTAGATTGCATTGCAGGTTAGGATTGCGGCCGAGAGATCCGAAAGAGTGGGCAGCCGGGGTTCCGTACATTTTAGGATTGAGTTTTGGGTGGAGTCGAGTTTGAGTATTATATTTATTGTATGTTGTATGGCGTTTAGTCTTTGAGGTTGTATCTTCGGCTGAAGTCCTTTGTTGTATTCTTTCGGGTTTTTCTTTTTATTTCATAAAAATGTATTTCAGTTTTGGCCTTTATTTTTGCCTTGTTGCAAGATCCGGTGAAATTGTTGTCAAGCTAAGGGTCGGGACCCATTGTGAGGTTCCAACCCATAGCGTCCCGAGTCCCGCGGATTCGGGGTGTTACAACTAGCGCTAAGGTATTGCAATCTGGATTCTTTTGGCCTACTTTATTTAAAGATGTGCAAACCTTTGTTTCCTGCTGCGATGCTTGTCAAAGAACAGGGAACATATCTAGGAGAAACAAGATGCCTCTTAACAACATTCAAGAGGTGGAGATCTTTGACGTTTGGGGAGTAGACTTCATGGGACCTTTCCCATCATCTTGTGGAAACCAATACATACTTTTAGCTGTAGACTACGTTTCGAGGTGGGTTGAAGCAATTGCCTCTCCCACTAATGATGCCATGGTTGTGGTTAAGTTCTTTAACAAGACCATTTTCCCACGATTTGGGACACCACGGAGTACCACTAGTGATGGAGGTTCTCACTTCATTGCCCGACGATTCGAAACTCTTTTAGCTAAGTATGAGGTGACTCACAAGATCGCCACCCCTTATCATCCACAAACTAGTGGACAAGTGGAGATCTCGAACCGGGAGATTAAAGGAATCCTAGAGAAGACGGTTTCAAGGACAAGGAAGGATTGGTCTTTGAAGCTAGATGACGCATTATGGGCATACCGGACTGCATATAAGACTCCCATCGGAACAACACCATACAACCTTGTGTATGGGAAGTCTTGTTACTTGCCGGTAGAATTGGAGCATAAGGCGTATTGGGCAATAAAGTGGTTGAACTTCAGCATGAAGGAAGCGGGAGAGAAGCATCTCTTGGACCTTAACGAGCTTGAAGAACTTCGCTTGAACGCCTACGAAAACGCCAAGATCTATAAAGAAAGAGCGAAGCGTTGGCATGATAAGCACATCATCCCAAAGGACCTCAAAGAAGGAGATCCAGTTCTCCTCTTCATTTCAAGGCTCCGTCTCTTTCCAGGTAAGCTTAAATCTCGTTGGACTGGACCTTATCTAATCAAACGTGTTTTTCCCCATGGTACAGTTGAAGTATGGGTTGAAAAGGGCGGAAGCTTTAAGGTGAACGGTCAACGACTCAAGAAGTATTCACCGGAACTCCAAGCTGAAGAGTTCGCGCCCACCGCACTCGAATAAGTGCGAATACGGTCTAGCTACGGACCTTAAACAAGCGCTTCTTGGGAGGCAACCCAAGGTATTGCACTTACGTTTTTGTTTTTGATTCATAGATTAGAATAGTTTAGACGCTTTTGTTTTGTTTTGCCTTCAATACCTTCCGGTATGTTCGTGTTTTTGGATGTAGGATCAGTGGAAAAGGAAAAGAGAAGGAAAGGTTTGAAGAAAAATTGACGAAACTTGGACTTTGGCACATTACAGAGAGTTCCACGGCCAAAACCACGGCCGTGACAGCTACAGTGACCGTAATTTGCAAAAGCCTGAGAAAAATTACCAAAACCACGGTTCCGTACATTTCCACGGCCGTGGAAACCCCCGAGTGACCTTAATTTTCGAAAAAATTTACGGCCACTATAAAAACCACGTTTCTTCACAAAACACACCAAAACTCCATTTTCCACGCCCAAAAACGCCGAATTGATCCCCCTCTCTCAAATATCCGTTCGTTAATCGTTTCGAACGATTCTTCAACCCAAACTGGAGCAAATTCGATCATCTACAAGATCCAAGCAACGATTCGAGTGAACAATCGCCGAAGAAGACGGAATTTGGATTTTAAAATCCAAAAACCTAGGTTTTTCTTCTCTTCTTTCACTTTTTCGATTCGATTCAGTTTTTACAAGATATATTAGGAGAACTGATTGGAACTAGATTGAAATTAGTCTAGGGCTACTATCTGCTAATTGTGGTGTTGATTGAGTGATTTTTGAGGATTTACAAACTGAATCACGGTCGTTGGGCATTCCACGGCCGTGGAAATTGAAGAACAGACTGTGGTTTTGAACAGAACATGGACCTTGTTAGGAGAATGTCTAATAGGACCAAGAAGAGGAAAGGCATTGCTTCCTCCTCCTCTCAGGCACCCCCTAGTGAACCTCCATCACCACCATCACCCCCACCCCCTAGAATTCCTACGATCCATGAGGATTACCTCGATTCTTTAAGGAGAATGGTGAAGAGAGCGGTCATAGGACCTCGTTACTTGCTTCTTGAGGATTTAGAGCCACTGAATGTGGTAGGTGACCTCACTTGGTTGCTTGATAGAGCCGGTTTGATCATCTTCTCCGCTATTCGGGAAGATGCATATGAGGAGATCACTAGAGAGTTTGTGATCTCATTTGAGCATAGTCATGTAGATAGGACAGTTTCTTTCCGGCTGATGGAGAGGAACTATGAGTTCTCGATCCGAGAGTTTGGAGCCTTCTTTGGGTTCCATGAGACCTTCAATGGTCGATTTTCTAGTGGCGTGTACGCCAAAGATTTTTGGGAGGATATTGCTATGGTATACGCCAGCGAGGACCGTTGGCAACCTGTTGATACCATGGCTAAGTTGATCTATCACTTAGCCTTGAAGATTGCCCACCAAGTGCTTTCTGAGTGTCTCTTCCCTAGGACGGAGACTCCTCGGAAAATCAAGACTGATGAGTTGTTTCTGCTGTACTGTATGTTGCATGGTAGGCCGGTTGACTGTGCCACCTTCTTAGCTTCTACCATGAGTAAGATAAAGAATAAGAGGTCCGGCAATATTGGATATGGTAGGATGGTCACCCACCTTGCTAGACAGCTGGGTATTGACTTCTCCGCGTGCACTAGTATAGCGGCTAGACCTCTAGGACTTCAGAGCCTCATGACTAGAGGTATTATCTTTCCTAGGCATAGAGGTCCACCTACCGCGGCCATGCCTTGGGAGGGTAGAGGAGGTAGAGGTGTTACATGTCTTCCCGAGTATTCCATTATGTCCGGACGCCATAACTGGAAGGAGACATTCGCTGCTATGCATGCGAATAGATTGGTAGCACCTCCGTATGTTCCCCTAGAGGCACCTGCTGTAGATGATGAGGAGATGGGAGGAGATGGTGAGTTTGAGAGAGGAGGTGAGGAGCACGATTTTGGTACCTTTCCGGATCAGCCGGATACTTTTCCCGACCTCCCTAGATACTCTCCCCGCCCTGCTAGAGCTTCCGCCTCATCCTGTCGCCGTGCTAGCGTGAATGAGAGACCGACATGGATGACGACCCCTCCTGAGTGGTATAGCACGCAGCCGGAGTGGATGAGAGCTCCACCGACTTGGCATGCATAGCCACCACCTGCACTAGCACCATCAGATGCACCATCTTGGTATAGCCAGGTGCCGGAGTGGTACGAGCAGCTGCCGGAGTGGACCACCGACCTTTCCAGTAGAGTCGGAGCTTTGGAGATCCGCGCGGATACTAGGGATGCACGAGCCGATGCACATGACCGGATGATGAGAGACATTTACCGCCAACAGTTTGGGCGGAACTACGACCCCGGCTTCTTCCCGTTTCCACCACCACCGGCACCCCAGTGAGGATGATGATCTACCGCTTTAGCCACTCCACCACCGTCTTGTGAGTTCATTTTCTTTCTTTCTTTTCTTTAATTATTTTTGAACATTAGGGACAATGTTTGTCTCAAGTATGGGGTGGGGTGTGACTATTCGTTTGTAATAACTCTACTCACTTTTGCTTGCTTTGATCGAGAACACTTTGCATGTTTCATTCCATTGTTACACGTTTCATTATCGCATTGCATGAAAAAGCTTTTGAAAAACCCATAAAAATCGAAAAATTTTGAAAATTTTGTGCTTCTAAGAATTGAGATGATTTCTATGATAATCACTACTTGTGAATTGAATTTTTTTTTATGACAATTATGTGCTTAAACAAATAGTGAATTGAAAAGAAATTGAATGATTTAATTATCCCTCTTTTGCAAGTTTCATAATGTGAAGAGTTTTGTCTAAATCATATTGAGAAATCAAGGTTGAAATCACATGATAAGTTCTTATACTTCTTGTTGAGATGATTAAGGCAATTCGATTTTCTTTCTTCTTTCTTTGATCATTTAGCCCTTCAATGAAATAATGGCCTCCTTTACTTATCCGGGAATTTGGAGGAGTTGATATTTGGCATGTTTGATGTGGGAGGGCCATGAAAGCAAAATTTTGCATTCAAAGAATAGAAATAACTTATAGGTTTGGGGAAGTCAATCATGACGATGAGTAACTCGGCACCATTCACATAGCCGGGTGTTTGTGTCTTGCCAAAGTCGGATTGAGCGATATTCCTAACGGATTATGGTATGTGCATCAAGGGTTTGAGGCATCTCGAAAAATTGAGAACCGCCAATCTCCTAGGCTTCGGTTTTTGTGCACCTCTGTCCATAACTCCAAAAGTAAAGTCGAAAAATTATGTGCAAAGAAGAGAGCAAAGCTCTAAGTTGAAAGTCTTGCAAAACCGAAAGAGAAAAAGAAAAGAGCTAGTTATCCACTTTCCCGGATTCATGCACCACATTCCTTTACAAATTTCCCACCCTTTCCGCACTCTAGACCTTACTTGAAAGTCCTTAAGATCAAGAGAATGTTATATGACTTGGTGATCTAAATCGAAGTTTCTTATGATTGATTTTGATAATGTTTGAAGGTTATGATGCTTACATTGAAGTTTGATCAATTCATGATGTTTCTTTCCTCTTTATTCTTTGGTTATGTATATGAGAGTCTCATGAATGAATGAAGCAAGGTTTGAGAATGATCTATTGACTAGAAGCACATTCACCTAAAAGATGTTTTGAGATTGCATACATATTTCATCCTAACTTGAGTTTTAAAGCTTTTGAAAGACCTTGCGTGGGGACAAGCAAGTGGCAAGTATGGGGTATTTTGTTAGCATGAAATATTGTGATATTTTAGGCACGTTTTCTAGATGTTTTTCATCTATTATAGTGTTCATTGATAAAGCATTGAAGCAATTGTTAGCTAGTTTGTCTATATTGTCGATATAGAGGTCTACATAAGCTTTGTGTTGATTGTAGGCGAATAAGAGCTAAAACCGAACAAATTAGGAGAGAATGGAGATGAATTGAGCATATCCAAGGATTGAGGACACCACAAAGAAGCCAAGGAAGATGTTAGGATGAGGAATGGCACGAAACAAAGGAAACTACGAGCAATCTATGCTTCCACGCTCTAAAATATGGCCCTAATGAAGTCCACGCTCTAAACCACGGCAGTGGAACTTGGCAACATGAACGTGGAGCATTCCAGAGAGTTACACGGTATAAAGTATGGTCGTGGAAGTTGTGAAGAACCGTAATCCACTTCCACGCTCTAAACCACGGCCGTGGAATTCAATGAAACCGTGATTTAGGCAATCTTTTGACGAATAAAATATGGACACAATTGTCTACACATATGGGCCGGACGGTTATTCTATCCTTCCTTATAAAAGGATTGAAGGAGGGAGAATTCAGGACCTTCGCTTACGCTCGCTTGCACGTGCCTAGGATTTCATTGGACGTGCGGAGAATTGCAATTCTGCAATGGAGATTTACGAAGGCTTAAAGATTTGGGAGTTGCGCTTTTGTTCCTAGGTTTGATTAGAAGACGGATTGACATCCCGCTCTTCGTTCTTATCAAGGATTGTTATTGGTTTGTGTTATTCCAAATCTGATATACATTATACCCTTGTTTGTGGATTTGAGATTGATTTGAAGTTTATTGAAGGTTTTCGAAGGTCTTCATCTTTCATTCTTCTTAATCTTGAATTTGATATCATAATGACTGTTGTTGGCTAAAACCCTTTAGCAATTCTAACGTGAAGGGTTGATAGTTGTGGCTTAGATGATGATAGATCGGTCGTAAACAGATTGGGTCCTGAGAGTTAGAGAGATTTCGCCGACGAACAAAAATTACGGTCTGTTCTTGAGGTTCCACGGCCGTGGAACTCAAGATCTGCCCGTAATTTACCCTAGTTTACGAACTTTGCTTTTACTTTGATCCAAAGTTAAAGATTAACTTTAACTTAGTATTGGTTTGCCTTTTCTAAGTAGTAGTGAAGCCTCAACAACCTCTACTTCGATTTCGAGTGTCACAACCTTAATCGGTTTAGTTAGTCTTGATCCTTGGGTTACAAGTTTGGGTATTTGATATTAATTTTTGTCTTTAGATCCTTTCTATACTGAAGCCTCAACAACCTTTATAGAGAGTGCCTTTAGATAAGTCATATAAAGCCTTGGAACTTCATCGTACATTGCTTTACCTTAGCATACCTTTGCAACTCTTAACTCTGTCCTTAGTTCTTTAGCATATCTTGAATCGATTGCCACAATTAGACACCTGGATCTTTAGGGTTGCTGTTTTCCCAATATATTTGCAAAGCTCATACATTTACTTTCTTGACAATTTATAATTGGATTTAACCCCCCAAATCCCTGTGTTCGATACTCTGGAATTCTTGCTTAACTACGTCGATCCGTACACTGCGGGTTCGCTTGCTTGATTTCTAGTTTTATAAATTTAAGACTTATTTGCACGCACGCTAAGTGGCGAACAAGCACAGGTATGGTTGAGAGTGTCACCGACGAGGGGTGTTCGACGTTTCGGCATTAAGGGGAAGTTGAGCCCCCGATATGTCGGGCCCTTTGAGATCCTAGAGCGGTTAGGAGAGGTGGCCTATAGATTGGCATTGCCACCCCAATTGGAGGGAGTCCACCCAGTTTTCCATGTGTCTCAGTTGAGAGAGTATGTGCATTACCCGAGACACATAGTGATCCATGACGACCTAGTGGTCGAGCCGGATCATACATTTGTAGAGCACCCGATAGCAGTTTTGGAGAGAGGAACGTGACGCCTTCGATCGAAGGTAATACCCATGATGAGAGTGCAATGGTCGAGACAAGGGATCAACGAGGCCACTTGGGAGACGGAGGATAATATCCGGCGGAACTATCCCGAGTTTTACGCGGATCTAGAGACGTCTATAGGACTGTCAGGTAGTTCTACATCCTTGTTTGGTTGCTTTTAGTGATTGTATGTGCGATATGTTTGATGTGCTTGTGTATGTTCATAGGTGGCCTCGATGTAGTAACTTGCTAGTCATAGGGCTTGCTTACGTTTTATGATCTCGGGAACTACCCTTGTGTTTCGGGACGAAACTTATTTTTTAGGGGGATCTGATGTAACGACCGGTTTTTTTTCGTTACGCTTTGATAGGGTTAGAGAAGTTTAGAAAACGAAATTAAAATTTAGTGAGACAAGGATATACAAGTTTAATTATGGAAGTCGTTTGATTAAGTACCTTGTTCTAAGTTTCGGGACAAAACTTATTTTAAGGTGGTACTGATGTAATATCCGGAATTTTTATTCCGTCTAATTCCGAATCAAATCGGATTTCGAGCCGTTGACGGTTTCCCATTCTATCTAGTATTTCTTCCTCCAAAAATTTTATCATTTTATGTAGAATTTAATTCACATAAAATGATAGAATTATATCAAACCCTAATTCTTTTAATTGGTTCTTAACGACGACTTGTGACGAGACCATGACAAAGCTATGACGAGACCACGACAAAGCTGAGACGAGGTCATGACGAAGCCCGACAACTTTGTGACAAGGTCATGCATGGGCCTGACAAAGCCATAAAGAGTTTTTGACAAGTTTTGACAAACTTTCAGCCCACTTATTCTTGCCTTGTTTCAGCCCATTGTTTCTTACTTGGAGTTAAGTTTCCCAGCCCTTGCCTTAACCCTTGTTGGCGGATCAAAGCAGCCCAAGAGGCCCAGCAATCACACCTTCAGCAACTGCTACGCTAGTTTGTGTGCACGCAATAAGCTTTAAAATTTATACTCGTTATATTTCTCCTAACTCCTAACGAACCCGCAGTGTACGGGACGTTTGTAGTAGGGATAGTATTCCGAGGTCGAACACAAAGATTAAGGTGAGATTGATTCGATTAGTGATTAAGTTTAGTGAAGATCTAGGTTAAGGAAAAGGGAAAGAAATAAAGAAATGAAAATCTCAATGTTTTTTTTTATGGGTTTTTCGGTGATCAATCAAGGATCACAAGTCATGCGAAATAAGCAATCAACTAAGCTAACAAATCAACACGGACAAACAAGCTAAAACGAGATACGAGATCAAAGAGAGAAAAGCGGATTCTAGGGGTTGGAAATTCCGGTTATGGCATAGGACTCAAGCTATCTAATCATTCCTTGGATTAACTATGATATGTGGCGAGTGAGTGTTTCTAGATTGGGATCAATCACCGGGTAGGTCTCATGGTCCACTAGTCCGTTCCTAAGGTCTCATCACCGGGTAAGTCTCAAAGAGCCTAAGGGATGGAATTCTACACAAACCGGATTGTCACCTAGGGATCTAACCTATCCTCACCGGGTAAGTCTCGAAAGGGTTAGTCCTAAACAACTATCCTAGCACACTTAGTCCAATGGCGGCTTATGAGGCTCACCACTACCTAGAGTTTGTCATCCTTGAAATCTAAGAGTAAGAATCACCGGGTAGGTCTCTTCTAACACTTAGTTGCTAACACTAGGTCACCCTAGGATAGATTTAACTCAACAAACACTAGGATTTCAACATTCTAACAATCTAGTACTTAGATCCATCGAACCAGGGAAACCACGGGTTGTTCTACCATTTCCACGGCCGTGGAAGGGCAAGAACTAACCGTGGACTATAGCAGTGACTTCGTTCAAGCAAGCAAGCAATCCAAGGGCAAATCTAAGTTCATCCTATCATAGTCTTAGCCATAACCATCCTTTCCTTACCCTAGAATCGCATCTATTTAGCCTACAACATGCATCATAATAATCGAAATCATCAAGCATAAAATCATGGTTTCCATTTGCAAGATAATGAAAAGAAAGAGATGAATCAGTGAAGCAAACAAAACCAAGCTGAAATTAAGATTAGAAAGACTCACAACCCTTCCAAAAGAAGGTTTAATCGATTCTTACAACCCTAGAAAACGATTCCGAAATTCTTCACTACAAAACCTATCAAGTGCTAGCAATGGTGTGTTCTTCTCTTCTTCTCCAATGGAGCTCTTCTCCTCCTTCAATGGTGTCTCCCTCCTTCAAAAATCTTCTTGTTGAGAGTGTTTTTGATTGGATGATAGGGGATAATGGATGGCTGCTCCAAGATGCCCTCTCTTAGCCTTGCAGGACCACTTTTATACTACAACCTTGCTAGAGAAGGCCATGAGATCATGGCACAGCTGTCACAACCGTCTGGCAGAAACCACGGTTGGTTCCACGGCCGTGGAAGGGCAAGCAACCGTGGTTTGGTGCTTCAGCTTCGCCTTGGATCATTAAGCTATGATTTGGTGCATGGCTTGTGTTGACAAGGTTCCATGAGTCTTCCTTAGCCTCTAGCTTGCATCCTAATGAGTCCGAGGGTGTGTCATCTTGATGAACGATCCTCGGACGTATCGATTAAGCTCCTAAATCTCCCAAAATACCTACAAAGCAATGCAAAATTCCGTGTAGACGTCTATCTCGACAAAATACGTGAATTGAGTTCAAACGTCGTGAACTAGTGCTAAACCATGCATGAATGAGTGAGAAATCTATCTAAATGACTACCTAAACCTAAGTCATAAATCGTGTTATCAAAAATACCCCATACTTAAGGTTTGCTCGTCCCCGAGCAAATTCCCAACTATAGACTAAGAGATGACATGATTTATGTATGTAGAAAAATGGCAAAATCTTTTTGGGTTTGTGCTTCTAATATTGGATCACCTTCATAGTCATGTTTCATGGCAATGGACAAGCAATCATGTATCAAATAAATGAAGGCACGGAAAGACAATTGTACTTAATTCGAAAGCATGCATGAAATGTAAAAATGAAGAAGTCAAGATGATTAAGAGCATATCCAATCTAGATTACTAAGTCTTACAAACATGCAAATAAGTCATAAGGTCTTTGTGAAATAAAAGGCCAAGAAATGTTGTGATTAGGTGGGGATTTTTCTAGGCTATGTGATGCTAATCCGGGAATGGAACTAACTCCACAATTTTGTCCTCGATCAACTTCCGACAAGTGCATATTTTCTCCATCTTTTCTTTTTCATTTTCTTTCACTTATTTTTGAGACAATGGCATTGGTGTACAAAAGCCGAAACCTTGGTAATTAGCCATCCTCGGGCTTTTTCTATTTTTCGAGGTGCATCCACACCGGGCACACATACCAAAGCTCGTTAGGACTATTGGTTTATTTGACTTTGGCAAGGCACAAACACCCGATTATGTGAATGGTGCCGAGTTACTCGTCATTTAAACCAACGTCCCCAAACCTATATTTTTGTCTACACTTTCACAACAATTTCAGCATTTTATTCATGACATTCTTTCATCAACATCTTCACCCCACAATTGTTTTTCACACACATCAACACACTAACATGCTCCTATTTCCGGATGGGTTAAAAGAGGTCAAATTTATATCAATTGAGGTGCTCAAACATCATGATCAAGATGAGAAGTAGAGAAAGATGAATTGCCTCATTCATTCCTTGATGGTGTGCAAGAACTAGCATGTAATTTCGGCTTTCAATACTCAATCAATTCTAGGCAAGCATCATGATCACAAATCATTCATGGGATTCAAGAGAAGTACTTCAAGTCCACATATGCATTCATCAATTTAACACATAAGGCCATCCATAGCCAATCCACAAGACAAGATTCATCATTAGGGTCATATCCAAGCCTAGAAAGCACAAAATTTTTTTAAAATTTTCTGATTTTTTTTTTTTGGGTTTTTTCGAAATGAGTATATACAATGCAAGACATGTGATAATATTAAACTATCCTAGATGCTAATCATGCAAAGGATCATGCAAACCCCACCCCATACTTAGAAACACATTGTCCCCAATGTGGCATTCAAGTAAAGAAGAGTGAAAGAGGGTTCTCACAATGTAAAAGTGGTTTGCTTCGGTATGTGGGATTTCTCAAGTGGATTGATGGTGGATGATCCTATCAACAATGGTAGAGAGCTCTAAGTGTTCATCAAGGCGTCGGGACCCGCGTTAGGCACCGCTAGCCGTCCAAGTTCCGCGTCCTCTCCACCCATAATTGATGAGGGGTTCGTCATCATCATTCACATGCCATGCAAGGCTTCCAATGCTACCAAGATTCTAGCACACACACAAAGCACACCAAACATACAAAAACAGAAAAATCAAAAACAAAAACGAAACGAAAAAGGGAAAACGTTACCAATGGGTGGCCTCCTACCAAGCGCTTCTTTAAGGTCATTAGCTTGACCAAACTCGGGGGCGTCTCATTCTAGGTGAAGTGGGGCAATCATATCCACCGGAGCTCCCGGGATGTACTTCTTTAACCGGTGCCCGTTCACCTTGAAATCTCCACAATGCTCCCCTCCTATCTCAATAGCTCCATGGGGGAAGATCTTCTTCACCACATATAGCCCGGTCCATCTTGATTTTAGCTTTCCGGGGAAGAGCCGCAGTCTTGAGTTGAAAAGAAGGACAAGGTCGCCTTCTCTCAACTCCTTCAGAATGAGGCGCTTGTCATGCCACCGTTTGGTCCTTTCCTTGTAGATCCGGGCATTCTCATAAGCATCCAACCGGATCTCTTCAAGGGCGTTCATATCAAGCAACCTCTTCTCTCCGGCCTCCTTGAGGTCAAAATTTAGCCACTTAATGGCCCAATAAGCTCTATGCTCCATTTCTACCGGAAGGTGGCAAGACTTGCCATAGACTAACTTGTAGGGAGTGGTGCCAATTGGTGTCTTGAAAGCAGTTCTATATGCCCACAAGGCATCATCGAGCTTCATAGCCCAATCCTTTCTCGTCCTAGAGACCGTCTTCTCAAGAATTCCCTTTATCTCCCGGTTGGAGATCTCCACTTGGCCACTAGTTTGGGGATGGTAAGGTGTTGCCACCTTATGAGTCACCCCATACTTAGCCAAAAGTGCCCCAAAGTTCCTATTAGTGAAATGCTTCCCTCCATCACTTATGATCACCCTTGGTGTTCCAAACCTAGGGAAGATCACTCGGTTGAAGAACCGCACCACCACCTTGGCATCATTTGTAGGAGAGGCAATTGCCTCCACCCATCTCGAAACATAATCAACCGCCAATAGGATGTAGAGGTTGCCACATGAAGAAGGGAATGGTCCCATGAAGTCCACACCCCACACATCAAATATCTCCACTTCTTGTATGTTGTTCAAGGGCATCTCATTCCTCCTTGAGATGTTGCCCGTCCTTTGGCAAGCATCACAAGCTACCACAAAGCCTTGCACATCCTTGAACAAACTTGGCCAAAAGAAGCCCGATTGCAACACCTTCACACATATTTTGTGTGAGCTAGCATGCCCTCCACATGGCAAGGAGTGACAATGGCGGATCACACTCTCCACCTCATCCTCCGGTATGCATATTCTAAACATTCCATCCGGCCCTCTCTTAAACAAAAGTGGTTCACTCCAATAGCAGTGCCTCACATCTTTGAAGAACTTCTTTCTTTGGGCATATGTCAATCCGGGAGGCACTTCCTCACACACAAGATAGTTCACAATGTCGGCATACCATGACTCACTTTCTCTAGACAGTTGGAACAAGCACTCCTCCACCATTTGCAATTGCTCATCCCGGAATGAGTCATCAATCGGAATGTCATCTCTCTCAAGCTCCAATGGTGGGAGTCTACTAAGGTGATCCGCCACAGAGTTCTCGGACCCCTTCTTGTCCCGGATTTCCAAATCAAACTCTTGAAGAAGAAGGATCCACCGAATCAACCTAGGCTTGGCATCCTTCTTGGTAAGTAGATAACGGATCGCAGCATGATCCGTATACACTATGACCGTCGCTCCAACAAGATATGAGCGGAATTTCTCAAATGCATACACAACCGCCAACAACTCCTTCTCGGTGGTAGCATAATTGAGTTGGGCATCATCTAGCGTCTTGCTAGCATAATAAATGGCATGTGTGCGCCCATCCTTCCTTTGCCCCAAAACAACCCCGACGGCTACATCACTTGCATCACACATGATCTCAAACGGTAAACTCCAATCCGGAGGTTGCATGATAGGTGCGGAGATCAAAGCATTCTTCAACCTACAAAAAGACTCAAGGCAATCCTTGGAGAAAAGAAACTCAACATCTTTCATTAGTAGGTTAGTAAGAGGCTTTGAAATTTTAGAGAAGTCTTTAATAAACCTCCGGTAAAAACCGGCATGCCCTAAGAAACTCCTTACCCCCTTCACCGAGGTAGGTGGTGGCAACTTCTCTATTGTTTCAATCTTGGCCCTATCAACCTCAATGCCACGGTTGGACACCAAGTGTCCCAATACAATACCTTCACTTACCATGAAGTGGCATTTTTCCCAATTCAAGACAAGATTTGTCTCCTCACATCGTTTAAGCACTAAAGACAAGTTAGCTAAGCAATTATCAAAGGAAGAGCCATAAACAGAAAATTCATCCATAAATACTTCCATGTTATTCTCAATGTACTTAGAAAATATAGCCATCATACACCTTTGAAAGGTGGCGGGTGCATTACACAACCCAAATGGCATTCTCCTATATGCAAAAGTACCCCATGGACATGTAAATGTGGTTTTCTCTTGGTCATCGGGGTGGATAGGGATTTGGAAGAATCCACTATAGCCATCTAGGTAGCAAAAGTGAGAATGTTGAGCTAACCTTTCTAGCATTTGGTCAATAAAGGGGAGAGGGAAGTGATCTTTCCTAGAGGCCATGTTCAACTTCCTATAGTCAATGCACATCCTCCATCCCGTAACCGTCCTAGTTGGGATTAGTTCATTGTTCTCATTAGTCACTACGGTGATCCCACCCTTCTTAGGAACTCCATGAACGGGACTAACCCACTTACTATCCGAGATAGGGTAGATGATTCCCGCATCCAGCAACTTAATGACTTCTTTCTTGACTACCTCTTTCATTATAGGATTCAATCTTCTTTGATGTTCAATAGAGGGTTTATGGTTATCTTCCATCAATATCATATGCATGCACAAAGAGGGTTTTATGCCAACTAAATCATCAATAGTATAGCCAATGGCTTTCCTATGCAATCTTAGCTCATGCAACAACTTAGCAAGTTCATCATCATTCAAGCATGCATTCACAATCACCGGATATGTAGAATTATCACCAAGAAAAGCATACTTCAAATGAGAGGGGAGGGGTTTGAGTTCAAGTTTAGGAGGACCTTTATCGAGCGAAGACGATTCAAATAACGTTAGTTGAGATGAATCCAAAGCAAATGAAGGCTCTCCAAGGCTCCTTGAAGCTTGATCATCAACAAGAGCTGCTTCTGGGGAAACCATGGGCAAGTCCACGGTTCTTGGCACATCCACGGCCGTGGAAGTTGCCAAGCTTGCTCTTCGGAGCTTTCCAGAGAGTTCTACGGCCGTGGAACACCTTCCACGACCGTGGTTCCTACAGGAACTCAGCACACTCTCGTGGTCTTCAATCTCAGCTCTTGTCTCCTTTTCTAATGCTTCTAAGGCCTTGATTTCTTCATTGCAAGCCTCCTCAACACCTTCCTCCATCAAGCTTAAACTAAGAACCTTCTCCAAGGGGTCCTTGATCAAGATCGAGCTCACAACTTCTCTAGACTCCTCTTGCTCGACTATGTTGAATACATCCTCATCAAGGGTTGGCCCTTTCATCATTGTGGCCGGACAGCTTGAACTTGATATTCTCTCCTCCAATATTGAAGGAGAGAATTCCATTCTTACAATCCACCAAGCATCCGGAAGTGGCTAGGAAAGGTCTCCCTAAGATGATGGGAACCGGATAGTCCGCCGGAATGTCCAAGACAACAAAATCAATCAGCACATAGAACTTTTCTAGTTGCACCGGAATGTCTTCTAAGATCCCAACCGGATGCGTAATAGAGCGGTCCGCCATGTAAAGGGTCATCTTGACCGGTTTAGGCTCTCCTAGCCCAACCTTGTTGCAAAGTGCAAGCGGTATGATGCTCACACTTGCCCCAAGATCACAAAGGGCTTCATACTTCACTTCTCCCACTCCGATTGGCACACAAAAAGATCCCGGATCTCTTAGCTTAGGAGGCATCTCCTCCTTCATTGTTTGGATCAATTCCGAGGACCTCTTCGTCATCCTTACTTCTCCATACTCCTCCAACTTCTTTTTATTGGAGAGTATTTCCTTCAAGAACTTGCCATATGTCGGCATACCTAAGATAGCATCCATGAACGGAATGTTAATATGCAATTTAGACATAAGTTCAAGGAATTTACCAAAGTGTTTGTCTAAACGAGCCCTTGCTCGTGATTGAGGGAACGGTAGCGGTGGTTTGTATGGAGGCGGTGCCACATATGTTGGCTCAACATCCTTGCTCTTGCCTCCATCTTCTTGCAATATCTCTTCCTCTACCACTACTTGCTTTCCTTTGGCATTCTCCTTGGGCAAAGGATCCTTCATACTCAACCCGTTCCTCGTTGTAATGGCCAACACTTGGCCTCTTGGGTTGTCTTCGGTTCTTCCGGGAAGCTTTCCCGGATCCCTATGAGCTTCACCCGCTTTTTGGAACACTTGTGCTTCCAACACCTTTTGAGCTTTAGAAATGAAAGTCACCGTGCTCTCAAGACCACTCAATCTTCCAAGCAATTGCTCAAACATCATCTCGGTTCTATCCTTTGGAGGTTGAGTAAATCCGGGTGGAGGTTCTTGTGAAGCCTTTGGTGGTGGAGCTGCGCTTGTGGAAGCGGGAGGGTTCAAGGCTCCATCCGGGTTAGAATAGGAGAACCCGGGATGGTTGTGGTTAGGCCGGTAATTGTTGAATTGCCGGTTGTTGTTGAACTTCCTTGGGCCTTGATAGTTGTTGTAATTGCCCATTCCCATGTAGCTCACATCTTCCTCCTTGGAAGACAAATTTGCTTGCACTTGCACTTGAGGGGTCGCTTGATTTTTCAAAGTTGTAGCCCACAACTCCCTCAAAGACTTTAGCTCGTTATTGATGGCGTCAAGCTTGAAATTGCTCATGGTGACTTCACTCACCTCATATGCTCCCGCCTTCCTCCCTTCACTCTTCCTATGGGAGTACTTCTCAATCACTAGAGCTTGTTCCTCTACAAACTCCCAAGCTTCATCTACATGCTTTTCCATGAAAGTCCCACCGGAAAGAGATTGAAGCTTGAATTGGCTATCTTCATCAAGTCCTTTGAAGTAGAATTCCAATAGCTCAATTTTTGGTATACCATGGTGTGGACAATCTAGGAGAAGGTCTTTGAATCTCTCCCAAGACTTGAACAAGCTCTCTCTATCCTTCATCACGAAGGCATTGATCTTCCCTCTTAGCTCGGTAGTCTTGGAAGGTGGGAAGAACTTAGTCAAAAACTCGGTCGCATCTCCTCCCAAGTACTCACTCGCCCTTGTGGAATAGATTGATACCAAGCCAAGGCTTTATCCTTAAGTGAGAAGGAAAAAGCCCTAAGCTTATGGTTGTTGTTCTCCAATCTAGGCGGTCTAAGAGTCTCCATCAAGATCTCATAGTTCATCAAGTGTTGATGAGGAGACTCTCCTTCCATCCCTCCAAATTGATTATGCCGGATCATTTGTAGAACTTGAGGGCGAAGTTCATAATCATGGGCTGCGGGATCTCCTAAGTTCACACCCGGACGGTGTGCTCTTTGTGCTGGATCCATACGTTGCCCTAACGTTTGTGGCTCTCCAATGGCAATGGGCACAACCCGTATATTAACCGCCTCCGGCTGCGGTTGTGGTGGAGGTGGAGGTTGTTGACGATTAAGCTCTCTTTGCACAAGAGCTTGCCTAATCTCTTCAATCTCCCTCCTAGTTGCCTCTTGCCTCTCATTGGCAAGTCTCCTTTCATTCTCCAAAGCTTCATCCCTTATCCTAATTTGCTCTAAAGCCTCATCCAATTCAGCTTGGAGATCTCTTCCGGCCATCTCTTTTCCCTTTTTAATGCTCTTGGATCTAGATCTAAGGGTTTTCTCCGGTTCGGGATCGAATGGAGCTAAATCCTTGGCACGAGATGTTCGCATACACCTAAAGAGTGAGAGATGTCCTGAAAAGCAAAGACAAAAACCAAGAGGAGATCAAAAGCAACAAGAAAGACCTACACTATAACCAATCACAAAAGGGTTTTCTCCGGTTCGGGATCGAATGGAGCTAAATCCTTGGCACGAGATCTTCGCATACACCTAAAGAGTGAGAGATGTCCTGAAAAGCAAAGACAAAAACCAAGAGGAGATCAAAAGCAACAAAAAAGACCTACACTATAACCAATCACAAAAGGACTCAATCTAGACCTAGTCCCCGGCAACGGCGCCAAAAACTTGTTACGCTAGTTTGTGTGCACGCAATAAGCTTTAAAATTTATACTCTTTATATTTATCATAACTCCTAGCGAACCCGCAGTGTACGGGACGTTTGTAGTAGGGATAGTATTCCGAGGTCGAACACAAAGACTAAGGTGAGATTGATTCGATTAGTGATTAAGTTTAGTGAAGATCTAGGTTAAGGAAAAGGGAAAGACATAAAGAAATGAAAATCTCAATGTTTTTTTTGATGGGTTTTTCGGTGATCAATCAAGGATCACAAATCATGCGAAATAAGCAATCAACTAAGCTAACAAATCAACACGGACAAACAAGCTAAAACGAGATACGAGATCAAAGAGAGAAAAGCGGATTCTAGGGGTTAGAAATTCCGGTTATGGCATAGGACTCAAGCTATCTAATCATTCCTTGGATTAACTATGATATGTTGGGAGTGAGTGTTTCTAGATTGGGATCAATCACCGGGTAGGTCTCATGGTCCACTAGTCCGTTCCTAAGGTCTCATCACCGGGTAAGTCTCAAAGAGCCTAAGGGATGGAATTCTACACAAACCGGATTGTCACCTAGGGATCTAACCTATCCTCACCGGGTAAGTCTCGAAAGGGTTAGTCCTAAACAACTATCCTAGCACACTTAGTCCAATGGCGGCTTATGAGGCTCACCACTACCTAGAGTTTGTCATCCTTGAAATCTAAGAGTAAGAATCACCGGGTAGGTCTCTTCTAACACTTAGTTGCTAACACTAGGTCACCCTAGGATAGATTTAACTCAACAAACACTAGGATTTCAACATTCTAACAATCTAGTACTTAGATCCATCGAACCAGGGAAACCACGGGTTGTTCTACCATTTCCACGGCCGTGGAAGGGCAAGAACTAACCGTGGACTATAGCAGTGACTTCTTTCAAGCAAGCAAGCAATCCAAGGGCAAATCTAAGTTCATCCTATCATAGTCTTAGCCATAACCATCCTTTCCTTACCCTAGAATCGCATCTATTTAGCCTACAACATGCATCATAACAATCGAAATCATCAAGCATAAAATCATGGTTTCCATTTGCAAGATAATGAAAAGAAAGAGATGAATCAGTGAAGCAAACAAAACCAAGCTGAAATTAAGATTAGAAAGACTCACAACCCTTCCAAAAGAAGGTTTAATCGATTCTTACAACCCTAGAAAACGATTCCGAAATTCTTCACTACAAAACCTATCAAGTGCTAGCAATGGTGTGTTCTTCTCTTCTTCTCCAATGGAGCTCTTCTCCTCCTTCAATGGTGTCTCCCTCCTTCAAAAATCTTCTTGTTGAGAGTGTTTTTGATTGGATGATAGGGGATAATGGATGGCTGCTCCAAGATGCCCTCTCTTAGCCTTGCAGGACCACTTTTATACTACAACCTTGCTAGAGAAGGCCATGAGATCGTGGCACAGCTGTCACAACCGTCTGGCAGAAACCACGGTTGGTTCCACGGCCGTGGAAGGGCAAGAAACCGTGGTTTGGTGCTTCAGCTTCGCCTTGGATCATTAAGCTATGATTTGGTGCATGGCTTGTGTTGACAAGGTTCCATGAGTCTTCCTTAGCCTCTAGCTTGCATCCTAATGAGTCCGACTAGACGTCTATCTCGACAAAATACGTGAATTGAGTGCAAACGTCGTGAAGTAGTGCTAAACCATGCATGAATGAGTGAGAAATCTATCTAAATGACTACCTAAACCTAAGTCATAAATCGTGTTATCAGCAACCCACACACTCAGCTGCTTAATGAGGCTTGCGGCAGCCCATAGGCGTTTTGATTCCAGCCCAGAACTCCATCAGATGCTGCCCTATCTTCCACGTTGTAACAACCAGCTCTTCCCCTTCCTTATATCACGTAACATCAGTGAATAAATGAGGCAAATAAACAGCTGAAACAACCCCTAGTTTCACGCCAGAAGAGAGAACTGTTGCAACGTTGCTGTCTCATTTCCCAGTCCCCATTCACGTTGCTCCAAGAGTTGGTGCTACACACACAGTGGGAGAGTCGGTACCATTATATTGCCCTTTGTTGCTGCTTAGATCGTTCAAGTTTCCTCTTGTCCCTACGGGTATGGCCAAGCTTTCATCTCTCCTTTCATCTCCTTATTTTGTCATGTGTGTGAGCACTCACACTCTTATCCTTTGTGCTAGATGGACGCCCAATTGCTGCAGCTTTGAAACTCAGCTTTCACCTCCCGGAATTGGTTGCATCGAGCAACCCAGTAGGGACGTATCTTCCGCCTTACTACAGTCCGGTAAGTAAAGTCCCTATGATGATAAACTGGCACATCAGATAGATTAATCATGTATGTATACAAGGAGGACTGCATTAGAAAAGACCTTAGGATGTTAGATTTAGCTTGATGTTTAGATGGGGCCATGAAAGATTCGAACTAAGGACTTAGGGGTAGTGTAAAGGGTGAGTTATACTGGTAATAGGATTCGAATTAGCGACCTATAAGAATGTGTTGTGGGTGTAATGGTGAACATCGGAAATAGAAGTGAGAAATTTTCTTAAACCTTAGTTTGGTAGGTCAAGAATGGTCACTGTTGTGAATCAATGTTAAAAAGATTGGTTGAAGATCCACCATTGAATTTTTGATAGATCATAGATGGATATATAGTTTACCGTGTTAAAAATTGAGAAGAAATTAACGGTCGGATTGAAAGTTATAGGGTCTCAAAGTAGAGTAGTTGAGCTGTTTTTCCAGCGGTGATCGAATTTTGACTAAGTATAGGAACATTTTTAGTGTTGTAGCCAACTTTAAGGATTTTTGTAGAAGTGATAGTTGGACAATTTTAGGAAATTCTTGCTCCTATGAGTAGATTGGACATCATAGATAATTTAGAGATTTATTTCAGAATTTTTATAAGTTTATTTTAATTTCATATTTGAAGCTGTAGTTGAACCATAGTGACTTTTCGGGAAATAGAAAAGTGGGTAGTTTCTCTAGTTCTTACCAAAAATCATCCTAGAGTAGAATATAGTTAGTTAGCCTCAAGTAAGAATTGAAGTACGTATTACGAGTTTTTGAAAGTCTCGGGACCAAGGGTAAAATAGTCATGTTACCTTAAATAAGTACTGTAATAATTTATGTCCAAATAGGATCTTACATCTTAGGAGTTTCAGACTTCTAAGTACCTCGGAAAATGTATTGACCCACGTGCCTCCTTTGACAGGCGCCTGTAAATTTTTTGGTAAGAACTAGAGAAACTACCCACTATTTGTGTTGTCCTCGACAACGCGTTTTACAAATAATAGTGCGGTCTAAGACCGTGCTTCTACTTCAAACAACAAATCTCGTGCATTTTGGTGAATTATTTCATTTCGAGCCTAAAACGGGAAATTCTTTTGAAGTTTCGTTTACTTCGGCGAAAGATCCAAAACGATTTTTTTCAAAAAAAAAAAAAATTTTGTTGGAGGGTGGGGCGGCTGCCCCCCCCCTGCCCCCCCAAGGGCCGCTCATGTGGATGAGTGGTGTTTGTTAGTTAAGATAAACAACAAAACCGGAATAGGCCGACTTTAGTATATTGGGTAATTGACCCAAGTGTATGATAACAGGTCGTTACATCATCTGCCTAGCTCTTGCAAGAGTCTAGGAGGTTCCTTGCGACCAGCCCAGTCAGGTAGACGGTCAAATGCATTAGTACCATTCCGCGTTGGTAAACGGGGACAAGGGCGAGGTTTGGGAATCCCTCGTGTCACAAAATAAGTATCATTAGTAACAACATATCACCTAATTAAAGATAACAAAAATGAATGAGTGTTTCATGCTGATTGTGTATGTTGTGTGATCGTGTTTTTACCTTTATACTTATGCATAGACTGTTAGCTAACAATTATATACCGCTTGTAGATGCCTTGTAGGTTAGGGAGGCGATCGAGTGATCCGGCGGTAGTGGGCAGCCGGGGTTCCGTACATTATAGGACGGGACTGTTATCTTTTTATTTCACGACTGTTGAGACTGATGTTGTTATTTTGGTTTTGAGACTTGGTTGTATTGTTTTCAGATTCGTACTTTTCCTTTCGCTCATGATATAAAACTCTATGTTTTGCCTTTTTATTTGTGTCGTGTTGTAAGGTCCGATGAAGTTGTTGTCATGCTAAGGGTCGGGACCCATTGTGAGGTCCCAGCTCGTAGCATTCCGAGTCCTCTAGGATTTGGGGTGTTACAGCCAAACAAGTTTGAGGGTACGAACTTCAAAATTTGGCAACAAAAAATGTTGTTCATCATGACGACATCTAGAGTTGCGAAGTATTTATGGGAAGATCCACCATATCTCCCCCCCGATAACACATGCCCACATATGCTGTGTGGGTCAATGTTGACTTTATGTTTAAGGGATGAATTATGAACTTTATGAGTAATTCGTTGTATAGAATATACTAGGAGGTAAAGACTTCTAAGGGACTCTAGTGTTCTCTAGAACACAAGTACAAGACAAATGATGAGGGTACAACAAAATTTGTCATGGTGACGTTATATGACTTCCAATGATATATTCCAAACCTATCATGGAACAAGCTTAGGCGTGTCAGTTACTGATGCATGAGATCCTAAATGAGGGGATGAAGCTCTATGAGTCATTTCAAGTAGTGTCTTTCATCTCAAATCTTTCACCTTTATGATATGAATTCAAGATCTATATGAAACACAAGAGGAAGGCTATGAAAGTCGAGGACTTAATGACAAGGCTCATGGTGAAATAAACCATCCGGAAACAAGTGATTGGGAACCGTCAAGGAGATGAAAATGCTAACATACCTGAGCATGTTAAAAGGAAGAAGCGCAAATTTCAACCTCAACGCTCGAAGAATCAACCTCCTAAGAATTTCAGCGGGAAGTGTCACAGATGTGGCAAATCGGGGTATAAGGTTGATGCATGTCATAACAAGACTGATCTACGCAAGGCGAAGACTCGAGCCAATGTTGATGAAAGTGACCTCACACAAAATTTCTTATGCTCCGTGGTGTCAGAAGTGAACATGGCAAGAGACAATCCTATGGAACGGTGGGATGATATAGATGCTACCCAACATGTTTGTGTTGATAGAGGATTATTCCACCACTACTAGAAGAACACACATGAAGAGCTGGTATTCATGGGTAACTCTGCATCCTCTAAGGTTGAAGGTTATTGACAGGTTTTTCAGAAGATGACGTCGAAGAAACGCTTACTTTGACCGACGTTCTGAATGTACCCGACATAAAGAAGAACCTCATTTCTGGTTCAATACTTTGTAAGAAAGGTTTTATGATGATACTAGTTTCTGATACACTTGTGTTGTCCAAAGACGGGACATATGTAGGCAAGTGCTACCCGAAAGATGGTATGTTCAAAATGAATGTGATTTGGGACCATCCTCGACACACCTCATACAAGGACCAATCACAAGATCAAGGGCTAAAAGGATCCAAGAGGAACAACCAACAAAGAAGATCAAGAACGAGTTGTAGAGAAGAAATCTCGGTTGAGCCACAGGAAACTCGGCCGACATTATGGACCGAGATTTGGTCTCTGACACGCCTTTGAAGATACGATCAAGATCTTTTAATCTTGGCAGTTATGTTTTATATTTTTTTTCCTTAAAGCTCTCAAACAATCTTAAGGAAGTTGTTAGTATTTGATATTATTTTTGGGATTATTATTTTTATATCTTTTCAAGATATCTTTCCTAAATTATCTTTAAAAAGATATCTTTCTTAGTTTACATAGATTGATCTCTCTTATTAATAGTCTTAGAGGGGGAGATTGTTAGTTATCATAGTTGTAATTATTGAATTCCACATTATTGTGAGATACTTGTGACTTCGCTCACGGGGTTTGAATTTTATCATTTCCATTTAATCAAAAGGAGAATTTTTAATTGAAAAGTTGTGAGTCTTTGCTCAGTTGTTCTTTTATGTGTTAATCTCTTTGATGGTTGGTGCTACAAGTCAAACGGGTCCCTCCTTGTGTTTGTCTTATCTAGAAGGCTTGTATAAGGTTAAAGGAGGGTGAAAGGTAATTCTTTGTTAAGGGTTTTGATCCAATTTTGATCAAGGTTCTTTGCAAGTCTTAACATAGTTCTATCTTCCTATATTTATCATTATCATTCCATATTATTATCTTCTTATCTTTCCATATCATTCGTACTTCCGCATTCTGAGTTCTAACAAATCTCGTGTTGTTCTTGAGTAAATCTCGGCCGAGATTTCCTTTGATTCATCCGAGATTTCTTTCTGTTGTTCGATTTGAGGACTTTTAATCTAGATTGGGAAATTGTGGCTTTCACCCCGTATCAAAATGGTAATAGAGCTAAGCGATTGAAGCCCGTTTCAGGTTTGAGTCAATTTTTATTTTGAGTCTTCTTTGAGTCATATAAAAGTTGAGACTTTTCTTATTCTCCATCTTTGCGAGATTATTTGAGATTAACACGCGTTGACTTGTGCATGTTTTGGAAGAGAGAAACGCCACCGGCGCCAAACACAAGTCAACCATTGATCTTGAAATCCTCGCCCAACCCTACGGAAAGTGCAATCAAAGTTTGTGCTTAAAATTGAGATATTATCTAGTAGGTAAGATCTCATACATCCTTATAAAGCAACGATATATATGCTTGTCCAGCAGTGAAAGATCACAAGACAACCAAGGAGTAGTAGCCCCCAAAGGTGATTGTTGTACGTTGATATAAAGAGTCAATTTTTCAACAATCTCGGCCAATCATCAGGAATCTCGTCCGAGATTTCATGCAAGTTTGCTACTATTATCCAATTTTTGAGGCATAACCTGAAGAGAATCCAAGTGCACACTGTGCAAGAGTACAACAAAGGAAGAGTTTTTGTACCAACCTTGAATCAGTTAATACTCCTACCAATACCCAAAACTAATTCCGGCTATCTCTTTTTTTAACTGTACAAACTCAAGTTACGTTCTTTCTCTCTTCTTAATCTCTTGTGTGCCTTTGTTGAGCCTCTTTTTCTACTCTAAACATAGTGAGTCATATTCTTTGAGTGTGTTAGTTAATATTTATACTTCCTATCATACTAGTTGTGTCGTACTTGCAATATTCTTTATATCCTTGTACCATTGTGTGAAGAGACCTACAACAGGAATCCTTTCACTATCTTTCAACACAAGAACCTTTCTTCCGAACACAAGTTGACTACTTGAGGAATCCAGGGAAGTTCTAGTGGAAGCTAGTGCATCAATTAGTAAAGAAGCATTAATCCATCCAAGACAACTACGTCAAACCAACATGCGATATCACAAAAGAGTGTGAGTGCGAGAGAAAACAAGAAAGAAACCCTTGTTTTCCCTAACTTCACGTGTTTGTTGTTACTTTATGTGATTGTGTAGGATGTCTTAAAGGCCACAAGGTTCACAACGGGGTACGCAACGAGTCCCGAAAACAATAATAAAATGTCACAACTCGTGAAGATTTTTTCGGCAATGACTAAATAGATGGAATGGCTGCAAACTCGTTCGAAAGAACAAATCTCGACCCCAACCAGAGATTTGCCTCTAGGGTGGGTGAAAGCTCAAAAAACCCTCCCATACCTCCAACCCCAGATCCAAGACACCCTCAAGGGTCAGGTACGTACTATCCAAATCCGAATTCCTATAACCTAACCCTGTAAATGTTGTTTATGAATTTCAAGAAATGGAGGAGGAAAATGATGACGGCTTGTGGAGAGGTTACCCTAGGCGCAACCTTACAGACCTTACCAAGACAACGATGGGATGGACATGGTAAAGGTCAAGATTCCGAGTTTTGAGGGCAAAGTAGATCCAGGCATTTACATGGAATGAAAGACTAAAATATTGAACAAAATTGGTCTTGCCATACTTTTAGTGAGCAAAAGAAGGTCCAACTTGTTGCGTTGCATTTCCAAGGATATGCCCTACTTTGGTGGGATCACGTCCTCAAAGATAGGAGACAAACACTAGATCCGGAGATCCGTACTTGGGAACACATGAAGACATTGTTGAGAGCAAGATTCATACCTCCATAATATGCTAGGGAAGCAAGACAAAGGTTGGAGAACTTCAAGGAAGGATCCCGAAGCATGGAAGAGGCCTACACCACCATGCAAATGGAGATGATCAAGGCCAATGCTAAAGAGGATGGGGAGTTCAATATGACTCAATTTTTAAGAATTTTGCATTCATCATTAGCTAATGAAATTGATTCATATCCTTTTGATAATATGACTAACTTACTGCATTTGGCTATTAAGGTGGAAAAGAAGCTCAAAGGACGGAACCAAGAGACGAACTCATGGCACCAAAACTAATCTCGGGCCAGTCAGGAAAATATCGGTCGAGATTTTGACCGAGATTCTTCCTAGAGAGAGTCTCGAGATGATAACGACAACCAAGGAGTATTGAGATCTTCATCATCCAATTCCCCACATTTTAAACCTTTGAATGAGTCTACAATTACAACCTTTGAATGACGTTATTTATCTACTTTGCAAGAAACGAGGTCTACACCATGTTTGTTTGTAATTGTAGGAAATATGACACATTTTGGATCAAAAGGGAGCATGGAAGTGCAAGGATTCGAAAGGATAGCAATTGGATTTCTTTGGAGCATAAAAAGGAGCAAAAAAAGTCAAAAACACGCACCTAGAGTGAACTCTCACTACTACAAAATTGGGTTTATATTCCATGAAATATAATCCGGGCATGTAATATATGGATTATAAACTGAGAAATAGGATGAATAAATAATTATAATCCGGATTTGATTACGATTCAAAATATAAACTTCGCTAAATTATGTGATACGCAATACAAATACACCATAATATGAACGCCCGGATTATTTGATAACCCAAATAACCCGGTTTTGAGACAACCGGATTATAAAGATATAAATATATATATATTTTCCAACCGGAGTATATCTAGTCAGAATAGGAGTGTCTCCCGACCTAAAAAAAAGCCTCTCCTGCTTTGCTTTTCCTCTGCGCGCCCTAGCTTTCTCGAGTTTAGGGTTCTTTCAATTCGCAAGGGCAGAAACTTGAGAAGTGCTTTGCAGATATCTCTTCGGTATGTTTCGTTTTCGTTCCTTCTTCTTCTTGATTTGGTTTTATTTCCGTCTCTCTCTTCCTTCTCCCTTGATTGCTATATACAAAGTATATATAAACTGTAAATTGAAGATTCAAGTCTGGATTTCCAATCTCTACTTTTACCTTGATAGTTCGATGTTAGTGTTTTAAGCTTCTGATAGTGATAGTAAGTGACACCGATAGTTCAATTATAGTGTTATAATTTCATTAAAATCTGATCGAGCCGGCCACACACCTAATTACATGCTTCCAAAAATATTAAGTAGTGTTTCAGTTTCTTCCATCCAAATTTTCCCTTGGTTTTTGTCATTGTGCTTGTTTGTGTGTTCGATTTTAGCTTTGATCCTTTGACAATAGTTATATTAACAAGTAGAACACACAATAACTTGTCTCAATTTCTTCCTTATATACATCAATAACTGTTAGAGTATGGGTCTAATATATTGGACCTCCAGCTTGAGGGGAGTGTTAAAGTATATGCCTAGTATATTGAACCTAGTATATTGGATGATATGTTGGGCTTATCCTTTATTTGTTAGTTCATCTTTTGTTAGTTTATCTTTTAATCTTATCTTTTAGTATTAGTTTATTATTTTATCTCTTTATATTTTCCTATATAAATGTTGTTTGATCAATGGAATAAGACAAGCCTTCAGTTCACAAATCTCCAAGCTTTTAGTTCACAAATCTCTTCATGGTATCAGAGCACTTTCCTTAACCTACGCTTCGGCACAAAACAAAACCCTAGTTGCGCCGTCATCACTGCCGTCATCACGGCGGTGATGTCGGCGGTATCACGTAAGACTTTGGCCGCGGTATCAGAGTACACTTTGGCCGCGGTATCAAAAAATACTTTGCCCTCTCCTCCTAAACGCAAAACCTACCTAAACACAAAACTTACCTTAGGGAGCTAATCGACCTGCGTCCTAGGACCCTAAGACGCTAATTAATCTGCATCATAGGATCCAAAACTTACCTTAGGGTGCTAATCTACTTGCGTCCTAGGACCCTAGGACGCTAATCTACCTGTGTCCTAGGACCCTAGGACGCTAATCAACCTGCGTCCTAGGATCCAAAACTTACCTTAGGGCGCTAATTTACCTGCGTCCTACGGTCCTAGGATGCTAATCAACCTGCATCCTAGGACCTAATACTTACCATAGGACGCTAATCTACCTGCATCCTAGGACCCCAAGACGCTAGTCAACCTACGTACTAGGGCCCAAAACTTAATCAACATGCGTCAGGGTCCAACCCACCGGCGTCAATACAAAGACCGATGATGAAGGAAGGGAGTTACATCAAGCTGCTCTTCTTCAAGTTTCTACTACTGTTCAAGCTTGGAGTTGTTGGATCACACCTCCAGCTTGAGGGGAAGTGTTAGAGTATGGGCCTAGTATATTGGATGATATGTTGGACTTATCTTTTATTTGTTAGTTTATCTTTTAATCTTATCTTTTAGTATTAGTTTATTATTTTATTTCTTTAAATTTTCCAATATAAACACTGTTTGGTGAATACAATAAGACAAGCCTTTAGTTCACAAATGTCCAAGCTTTCAATTCACAAATCTCTTCAATAACTAACCCAAGTTTCCAATTAACGTATTTAGTGGGTGAATTATAGAACCTAAGTCTGAATTCTTCTCAATTTTTTGATTTTTCTAAGCCTAAGTTGGGGCAAGTATCTATTTTATGTATTTCTCAAACTCTCCTTTTTGTTGGGATGCAAATTGTGTATTTCCGGTGGTGCTCATTATATTTTAGCAAATTGGGATGCCAGAACTTTCGTTAGTTTAGCAATTTTCAATCCCTCATATGCAAATTATAGGACAAGTGTCTATTTTTTGGGATGAAAATATTATGACACCATAACAAATTGACAGAAGCATATTAAGTACAGTTTTAGTCTCTCGTTTGTAAATTATAGGAATTTGCATCCACTTTATTCTGTGTCAGTTTGTTGTGAGTTATTAATTCAAATAAGTTTGATGAATGCTCTAGCTTTACTTTGTCTCACATTTTCACAAGATTAAATACTATGTTTATGCTTAATGTACACATAATGTTCTCTACTTAGAACATTAGTTCATTGAGCTGAAAGTTTGTTGCATCTAATTCCTACAATCGAAAAAGAGAATACACTTTTGAAAGGAATCACTAGATGAAACAGAAGCATATTGGTAACAACTAGTACTTATAATAGTAGATTATTTTTTGGTCTTGTCAAAGTGAATGATTCATGCTTGCTTCAGTAGTGAGATTACCATTGATTCTCTAACTAGGGGTACTTAATTACATGATAGTAGTTTTAGCTATAAGGATATGGCTTATGGATTATAGCTAAAATGGCAATCTCAATTTGCTACAATTGTATAATTCAGCCCTATGTGTCAATTTGTTGAATCTCTAATGGGTTTCGTTGGATGATAGATCTGCTCTTCTTGAGTTGAGATTTCAAAAACTTATAATAACTGTGTTTTTCTGTGAGATTTCCTTTAATGTAGTTCCTTCTCCTCCAACTCTCTTTGGTCAACTTTTGATTAAGTATAAACTATGATCATATGTGCACCTACACGAGTGCAATTAGGAATTACACAACAAGTATGAAAACAGAAAACATGAATGAATTTGGATCTAGCTGGTTCGATTCTAGGTAGTATACCTTGCTTTTGCCTAGCTTGGAAATCGTAAGTTGTTCTTCTTGGAAGATAACCTGTATACTGTGATCTATGGCTTGTGTTTTGATCATTCTTGTAACGATTTTACAGCACTATCACCTCTTTGTTTTATATGAATATTAACTTTAGAGGTGTCAATGGGTTATATATGGGTCCGGGAGTACTCTATTCATCCCCATCCCTGTTTAATATAATGGTCTCGTCCTCATCCCCATCCCCGTTCAGGTATTGAGAATTGTCCCCGTACCCGTACCCGTACCCGTCGGATATTCGTCCCCATCGGGGAATTCCCGTTTCCGTTTAATTTCTCCATTTTAAAACTTTGTGGTTTTTCCCGTAAAAATCCTCATCCCCGTTTAAGTTTCAGGAGTTTGACAAAAAAACATTGACTCGGATAATAAATGTGAAATTAGACCGTAAAATACAAAATTGTTATTTTGTTTAACTATATAAATAACAAAAGAAAACACGAGTAAAAAAAAGAAAGAAGAAAATTTCATTTTTTTTAAAATAAAATTTTGGCAAAGTACAGTTATACCGTCTATATATTAGGTTTCGTTCGTTCAAGTGAGATCGAGATCGGTAGTACAAACTTGTGTAAACTAAATTAATTATATGTTACTAACATTTAGATTACAATCTTAAGAAAAAGTGTTATATTATTTTATCATTTTAATTTTACGGTTTAGGATTTAGATTGCACATCAGAACACATATCTAAAAGAGTAAGACACATTAAAAAAAAAGAGCATGTAGTGAGATGTGCATTTGATCATCATGATTTGACGTTCACGGCATATTCAAAATTTTCACGAGGTGTCATCCTCATATGATCGAAAACCAAATTAATATAGGTTAGCATTAGTATAATTTACACATAATTATCAAATAAATATTTAACGCTAAAATACATTTTGTGTAATTGGGAACGAGTAATCTTAAAGTACAAAAGTTTATATAGCTTGTAATTATAGTAATCATCGACAATTTTTGAATTAAATATGAAATTACAAATAAATTGTAATATAAATACAATATTTTTATATATGTATCCCCGATATATTCTCCGCCGGGGATCCCCATCGGGTTACCCGTCGGGGATCCCCATTAGGTTACCCGTCGGGGATCTCCAATGGGTTCGGGTTCGAATCGGGGAGCGGGGTGGATACCACTATCTTCATCCCCATCCCCAACCCCAAGCGGGGAATCGAAGTTTTCCCCATCCCGTCCCTGTTCCCGTTTAAAATCCCCATACCCATCTCCATGACGAGTTATACCCGCGAATTTCGGGTAATCCCCAACCCATTTAAACCCCTAATTAACTTGTATTAAAATTATTTATATTAGATTCATTTAATGATTATTCATCACTATGACCTCTATGTTTTGTAAGAATATTAACTTGAGAAGTGCTTTGTCGAGTTTAGGGTTCTTTCAATTCGCTGGGGCAGAAACTTGAGAAGTACTTTGCAGATCTCTCTTCGGTATGTTTCGATTTCGTTCCTTCTTCTTCTTGATTTGGTTTTATCTTCGTCTCTCTCTTCCTTCTCCCTTGCTTGCTATATACAAAGTATATATAAACTATAAATTGAAGATTCAAGTCCGGATTTCCAATCTCTACTTTTACCCTGATAGTTCGATATTAGTGTGTTAAGCTTTTGATAGTGATAGTAAGTGATACTGATAATATTAGTGTGTTAATTCGTTAAAATCTGATCGAGCAGTCCTCACACCTAATTACATGCTTCCAAAAATATTGAGTAGTGTTTCAGTTTCTTCCTAGACTATAAAATCTAGATTTTTCTTGGTTTTTGTCATTGTACTTGTTTGTGTGTTCAATTTTAGATTTGATCCTTTGACAATAGTTATATTAACAAGTACAACACAAAATAACTTGTCTCAATTTTTTCCTTATATACATCAATAACAACCCAAGTTTCCAATTAACGTATTTAGTGGGTGAATTATGGGACCTTAAGTTTGAATTCTTCTAAATTTTTTAATATTTCTAAGCCTAAATTGGGGCAAGTGCCTATTTTATGTATTTCTCAAACTCTTTTTTTTGTTGGGATGCAAATTGTGTATTTCCGTTAATTTAGCAATTTTCAATCCCTCATATGTAAATTATAGGATTGTGCATCCACTTTAATCTGTGTCAGTTTGTTGTGAGTTATTAGTTCATAATAAGTTTGATGAATGCTCTAGCTTTACTTTGTCTCACGTTTTCACAAGATTAAATACTACGTGTATGCTTAGTGTACACTTAATGTTCTCTACTTAGAACATTAGTTTATTGAGGTGAATGTTTGTTGGATCTAATTCCTACAATCGAAGAAGAGACTACACTTTTGAATGGAATCACTAGATGAAACATAAGCATATTGGTAACAACTAGTACTTAGAACAGCAGATAATTTTTTGGTCTTGTTAAAGTGAATGATTCATGCTTGCTTTAGTAGTTAGATTGCTATTGATTCTCTAACTAGGGGTACTTAATTACATGATAGTAGTTTTAGCTATAAGGCTATGGCTTATGGCTTATAGCTAAAATGGCAATCTCAGTTTGCTGCAATTGTATAATTCAGCCCCTATGTGTCAATTTGTTGAATCTCTACTGGGTTTTGTTTGATGATAGATCTGCTCTACTTGAGTTGAGATTTCAGAAACTTATAATAACTTTGTTTTTTTTGTGAGGTTTCCTTTAATGTAGTTCCTTCTCCTCCAACTCTCTTTGGTCAATTTTTGATTATGTATAAACTATGATCATATGTGCACCTACACGAGTGCAATTAGGAATTACACAACAAGTATGAAAACAAAAAAACATGAATGAATTTAGATCTATCCGGTTCCATTCTCGGTAGTATACTTGGCTTTTGCCTAGCTTGGAAATCATAAGCTGTTCTTCTTGGAGGATAACCTGCATACCGTGATCTATGGCCTGTGTTTTGATCATTCTTGTAATGATTTTACAACACTATCACCTCTATGTTTTATATGAATATTAACTTCTATTAAAATCATGTATACTAGATTCCTGTAATGATTATACAACACTATGACCTCTATGTTTTATAAGAATATTAACTTGAGAAAAAATCATTTATACAGCACTATCACCTCCATGTTTTATAAGAATATTAACTTGTATTAAAATCATTTATACTAAATTCCTGTAATGATTATACATCACTATTACCTCTATGTTTTATAAGAATATTAACTTATGATTCCTCCACCGGAACCCGAACCCTAGTGCAAATCTGAGGGTGACAAATACCGTGCTTTATACGTATCTAATTTTCCAAGAAAAGCTAATGTGTATTTCCTTGGGTATCATCCGAGTGATTTTATATTCTGTTCAATTGTCTTTTGGCTTCATTTTAATCAGTTAATGTTAACATGTACAAGTCGTAGGAGGTACAAACACAAAAGATTTTAATCGGTTAATGTCTTTTCGGCTTTTCGTAATTGCATTGGAATTGATTAATCATGTATATATGTTGCATTTCAATATAATTTTTGTGACTAGATCGAGCTTTCTTGTATGTAGTGAATCCTGAAGACTAAAGATGACAAATACTGTGCTTGAATTTGTCCTTCAAGATCGAATCTGAACCCTAGTGCAAATCTGAGGTAAAATCTCATTAGACTATTTTTTTTTTCCTTTCAGATTCCTCTAATTACATGTATCTTAGCAACAAAGAAGGAAAAAGTGGTGTTTTCCAAAGACTAAATTCGTTGAATCTCTACTGGGTTTTGATTGATGATAGATCTGCTCCACTTGAGTTGAGATTTCAGAAACTTATAATAACTTTGTTTTTCTGTGAGGTTTCCTTTAATGTAGTTCCTTATCCTCCAGCTCTCTTTGGTCAATTTTTTATTAAGTATAAACTATGATTAAATGTGCATCTACACAAGTGCAATTAGGAATTACACAACAAGTATAAAAACATAAAAACATGAATGAAATTGGACCTAGCTGGTTCGATTCTAGGTAGTATACATGGCTTTTTCCTAGCTTGGAAATCATAAGTTGTTCTTCTTGGAAGATAACCTGCATATCGTGATCTATGGCTTGTGTTTTGATCATTCATGTAATGATTTTACAGCACTATCACCTCTATGTTTATAAGAATATTAACTTGTATTAAAATCATTTATACTAGATTCTTGTAATGATTATATAGCAGTATCACCTCTATGTTTTATAAGAATATTAACTTTTATTAAAATCATTTATATTAAATTCCTGTAATGATTATACAACACTATCACCTCTATGTTTTATAAGAATATTAACTTGTACTAAAATCATTAATATTAAAATCATTTATATTAGATTCCTGTAATGATTATACAACACTATCCTGTAATGATTATAAAAACTTACATAACATTAGGGATATGTCACACAAAACCCAATCACGACAAGATCTCCTATAACAAAAAAGCTCAATCTTTGATGATTCCTCCACCCGAACCAGAACCCTAGTGCAAATCTGAGGGTGAAAAATACCGTGCTTTATACGTTTCTAATTTTCCAAGAAAAGTTTATGTGTATTTCTTTGGGTATCATCCGAGTGATTTTACATTCTGTTCAATTGTCTTTTCGGCTTCATTTTAACCGGTTTTGATATTTTTTATTTGTTCAATTTGTTGTCAACTTTAATTCTTCTTTTTTCCGTTTTTATAAGTTAGTGTTCTCTTTTGTTTTTTGACTTAGAATGAGTGATCGATCATGGATGTTAAAAAGTCGATTATCTGACGAGTATTCGGAAGGAGTGGAGGAGTTTATTACATTTGCGATAGAAAATCGGTGTGATCCTAATAGGATGATGTGTCCATGGAAAGATTGCTATTATGCTAGGTGGATTAAGGTTGGCGAGGTTAAGGACCATCTTATATGTCATGGAATTATTCCTAATTACACACGATGGATATGGCATGGAGAAAAAAAAATTAGGCATTGTAGTAATAATGAAAACCCCCAAGAGAACGTTTATAGTCATTTCGAGGATGATAGATTGGATGATATGATGGAGGACATTGAGGAGAACTTTACGGATGATCCCGAGGGGTTTCATAATTTGGTAAACGATGCCAAAACACCGTTATATGCTGGATGTATAAAATTTACGAAGATGGCTGCGTCGTTGCGAATATATAACCTGCAAGTGAGACATCGATGGAGCGATAAAAGTTTTACCGCAATTCTTGAGCTAATCACGGAAATTCTATCAAAGGGCAATTGTCTTCCTGTGAGTACGTATGATGCAACAAAAATTTTGTGTTCCATGGGCATGAATTATGAGAATACATGATTGTCCTAATGATTGTATTTTGTATCAAAATGAGTATGCTTCTTTGGATAAATGTCCGAATCCTGATTGCGGTGTACCACGACACAAGAAGAAAAACGTTCCAGCAAAGGTGTTATGGTATTTGCCTATCATTCCAAGGTTTCGACGGTTGTTTGGCAATCCTAAAGACACTAAGAATTTAACTTGGCATGCAAATGGAAGAATGAAAGATAGTAAAAGTCGGCACCCGGCAGATGCAACACAATGGAAAAAAATCAATGAAATGTATCTTGAGTTTGGAAATGAAGACAAAAACCTCCGCCTTGCACTTTCTACGGATGGAATGAACCCTCATGGCAACCTCAGTGCAAGTCATAGTACATGGCCAATACTATTGGTGATATACAATCTACCTTCGACGTTGTGTATGAAGCGAAAATATATGATGCTAACTTTGTTGATTTCTGGGCCAAAACAACCTGGTTTTGAACTTGACGTATTTTTGAAGCCCTTCATTGAAAACCTGAATTTAATGTGGGAACAAGGTGTTCAAGTATATGATGCACATCGTGAACACAATTTTCTTCTTCGGGCCATGCTTTTCTGCACTATTAATAATTTTCCTGCGTTAGGAAATCTTGCTAATTATACAGTGAAAGGCTATCTTGCATGTCCTATTTGTAGAAAGGATACATTCTCTTGTCGCTTGACTGCCTGTAATAAAATCATTTATGTAGGGCACCAATCATTCTTGCCTGAAAGAGAGCATGCTCGTAGGTGGACACGTTGTCCTTTTAATCTTCCAATCCAAGGTTTAATGGCCCCCACACCACTAACGGGAGAAGAAGTGTTGGGTATTGTGGAAAAAATAGATCTGAGATTTGGAAAAAAAATCAGAAAACAAGACGTGTATAAATGGGTAGAAGAAGAAATCGATTTTTTTTATCTTCCTTATTAGAAAGATCTTCTTGTGAGACATTGTATTGATGTAATGCACATTGAGAAGAATATTTGTGACAGTCTCATTGGTACACTACTGAATATGCCCGGTAAAACAAAAGATGATCTTAAAGTTAGAGAAGAGTATGCCAAGATGAATATTAGGAATGCATTGCATCCACAAGCAAGAGGAAAATGAACTTTTTTACCACCTGCTTGTTACACTTTGTCAAGGGAAGAGAAAACTATCTTTTGCAAGTTCCTTCGTGATGTCAAAGTTCCTGAAGAATACTCTTCATATATTAGCAACCTTGTGTCAATGAAAGACTTAAAGTTAGCGGGTCCAAATCACATGATTTTCATGTACTTATGCAACAGTTGTTAACACTGGCTATCCGATCTATATTGCCCAAGGATGTGAGATATACCATAATAAGACTTTGTTTGTTTTTCAAGAAACTGTGCAGTAAGGTAATTGATCGCGATGAGTTGCCTGCTCTACAGAAAGAGATTGTCATGATTCTTTGCAAATTGGAGATCTATTTTCCACCTTCTTTTTTTGACATCATGGTTCACTTAACTGTTCACTTGGTACGAGAGGTTGAGATTTGTGGACCGGTTTATCTACATTGAATGTATCCATTTGAGCGAGCTATGAAGTATCTAAAAGGATATGTCATAAATCGGCAATATCCTAAAGGTTGCATTATTGAACGGTATATAGTCGAAGAATCTATTGAATTTTGTACTGACTATCTGCAAATGTCGAAGCCATCAGTCTCCCAAAGGTGCGGGAGTTTGGAGAATTTAGCGGGAGAGGAACACTAGGATATGAGACAATAATCATTGATCGTGAAAAGTTTTGGAAACCAGCCCACTTATATGTCCTACATAACATGAATGAAGTCGATTCATATGTAGTCGAGCACATGGATTATTTAAGGAGGAATAATCTAAGAAAAGATGAGAACTGGGTTATAAGGGAACATAACAGAACTTTTGCTGATTGGTTTAAAGATCGAGTTATTACGCATGAAAGTTCCGGAGTAGAAATCTCAAGAACCCCGAAATGGTTGTGTCGAGAGCCAAAATTTCTAGTGTTGAGTTATTCCGAGTTTGTTATTAATAATCATACTTTTTATATGAGGGCTCAATATGATAAAAGCAAAACTCAAAATTGTGGCGTTACGTTGGAATCAGAAGCGACACTCATTTCTAGTGCAAAAGACAAGAACCCAAGGTATGGTAGTATGTCTTATTACAGTATTATCGAACACATATGGGTATTGATATACTCTATGGACTTCAAAATTCCGGTGTTCTGTTGCACATGGGTTAAAAATAATAATGGAGTCAAAGTTGATGAGTTTGGATTCACTTCAATTGCTCTTGATAAAGTGGGACATAGAGATGATCCTTTTATATTGGCATCACAAGCAAAACAAGTTTTTTATGTCCCTGACCTTCTTCAACCGGATTGGTCTATTGTCTTGTCTACCTCAAAGGGATACAACAATGAAGAAATTGACGATGTTTGTGAAGAAAGTAGTAGCTCACCAGTTTTGCTCACCACCCCCGAGGATGCAATCGAAGAGGATATTTTTGTACGGGAAGATCATCAAGAAGGCATTTGGATCAATGAAGAGAGTAACATAGAGAATGAATCCTCTAGTCAAGTGCCTACAAGAAAAAAGAGAAAAGATGACAAGACTTAGAAGTAGAAAAGTTTTCCAAATAAGGTTATTGGTTCAGTTGTTGACATTAAGTGCTATTTTTTGATCTCATCATACTTTGTTTACTTAGATGCGTTAACCTTATCATTATTTTATTTTATTATAATATATATTTTGTCATCAAATTCACGTATTTAAGGTTTTTTTTCAGATGGCTCGAAAGCGCAAGGAACCGATCACCGAAGCCTCGCAACCGTCTGAGTTGCAACCGCTTGACTCTTCTCAGTCGTTTCAACCATCTACGAAAGTCACTAGGACTAGAGGGGCTTCATTGTGGAAAAACTTTACCAAACTTATAGGGGAAGGAAAGAGGTTTGAAATACGTTTCAATAAATACGGTCAACCTAAAGGGGAACATGTATCAAAGTTGTCCACATATTTGGCACTGTAGCAAAGAGGATTGTGCCAATTACTATTGAAAGTTGGAAGCATGTATCAGATGAGGACTTAAATCATATTTGGGATGATGTTGTGGTTACCATATATTTATTTATGTATATTTGATATTTGATTATTTTGAAATATACTTATAAGGTTCATATAGTTTATCTCATTTTCTTATTGTGAAATATTGTAGGATCTTTTTGCAATTCCGGAAGAACATAAAAGTTTGGGTTTGAAAAAAAGCAAATATCTTATGGAGTACTTTCAAAAAAGACTTGAGGAGAAATCATTTACAAGACAAGGTTAGTGGAGCTTTTCTGACTAGTCACCCAAGCATTTATGACTCATACATCACCCAAGACAAGTGGAAGAAATTTGTTCAAATAAGTCAGTGTAATGATTTTAAGGTACTCGTGATATTCTACTGCTTTTGTGTTGTTTGGAAATTGTCTTTTTATCACTTGACACGAAATCATCATACTAATCGATGTTCATATTTTTCAATTAGGAAAAAAGAGAGAAGTATAAATAACTCTCTCTAATGAATGACCATACTTATAGGGCTTCCAAGTTAGGTTATAAAGGAGTGGCAGAAAGATATGTATGTACTAAATTATGTATTTCATTTCACCGATGATTTTATAATTTACTTATGTTTTAATATGTTTACTCAATTGCTTGATATAAATTTAGAAACGTGAACACAAATTGGACGCTTCTTCCTCTATATCAGGAGCAATCTTATACAAGGAAGCCAGAAAATGTAAAGATGGCTCATATAGTGACAAGTCAAGGGAATTGATCGAAAAAATAGTAAGTGTGCCATCAAATTTTTATGACTTATATATATTTTTCACTGCAAACACTTATATTGTTATATGATAATGTTAGGATATGTATCTTGAACAAGAATCAACAGGGGAGCTTGTTACCATTGGTCGTAAGGATGTTTTGGCAATGGCCTTAGGCAAACAAGACCACCTTGGGCGTGTTATAGGAGTTGGTCAAGATGTCCATGTCAGTGGGTTCTTTGGTCATGCATCTCGTCGTGCATCTACATTATCCACGGTGAATCTTGCGGAGGCTGCTGTAAATGAGGCCTAAAAAAGACTTAAAGAGAGCATGAGGGCTGAAATTGAATCAATGTTTGACGAAGAGACGCAAGAAACAAAAAAATTGATCCAAACATTGCTAGATGAGAGAAAACAATACATTCCAGACAATCCACTTCCGGATTTGCCTTTCTTCTCTGCTGCCGTTACCAAGGATCCCGTTTATAAAAACGGTTATGCATCTTGCTCTACCATCAAAGATAACACCTCTCCATTGAATCCGAATGTAAATACTACTTCAACTAAAAATAAATTTCTTATATTTATAAAGTATATAGAACTCTTATTAGTATTGGTGTAGGAAAAGAGTCATTGTCACATATTTTGGCCTGACCTCACCAAAGAGATGGCTAAAGGATTCGTGTACTTGAACGCAACAATACTTCAGAATCAACCTTTGAAAAATGGTGAAGTGAAGATTGAAGTAGTTAAAGTTGCACAAGGTCAAGGAGAAGTTGATGTGCCATTCATTACCGAAGAAGTTCATAAATTGTCAGATTTAGTGGGCCAATACATCAAGTGGTATGATCATCTTGTGAAGCCCATCATGGTAAGTTATCATGCAAGTGTGTATAATTTTACAAGTAATCTTAGATTTTCTTTTTATATTTATTAATGTAATCACTAATATGAAGGTCTCTCCGGAATCATTGACGGAGGTAAATAAGGGTAAATCTGTAACACCCCAAATCCTAGAGGACTCAGAATGCTACGAGTTGGGACCTCACAATGGGTCCCGACCCTTAGCATGGCAACAACTTCATCGGACCTTACAACACGGCACAAATAAAGAGGCAAAACATAGAGTTTTATATCATGGGCGGAAGGAAAAGTACAAATCTGAAAACAATCCAACCAAGTCTCAAAACCAAAGTAACAACATAAGTCTTAACAGTCGTGAAATAAAAAGATAACAATCCCGTCCTATAATGCACGGGACCCCGGCTGCCCACTACCGCCGGATCACTCGATCGCCTCCCTAACCTGCAAGGCATCTACAAGCGGTATAAACCGTTAGCTAACAATCTATGCATAAGTATAAAGGTAAAAGCACAATCACACATCATACACAATCAACATGCAACATTCAATCCTTTTATTATCTTTAATTAGGTGATATGTCGTTACTAATGATACTTATTTTGTGACACGAGGGATTCCCAAACCTCGCCCCTGTCCCCGTTTACCAATGCGGAATGGTACTAATGCATTTGACCGTTTACCTGACTGGGCTGGTGGCAGGGTGTAACACCCCAAGTTTTGGGAACTCGAAGCGCTACGGGATAGGACCGCACAATGGGTCCCGACCCTCAGAGTAGCGACATCAAACGGATCTTACAACAAGGCACAGACGAATGAAAACAAAACTCAATATAAAACCAAAGGTTTAAACCCAACAAAACGGAAAAGACTCGCAGCCGAGTTCAAAACAAAAGGGAAACAACAAAAGAAACATAAACCCGATCCCGTCCTATAATGTACGGGAACCCCGGCTGACCACACCATCCGGATCACTCAACAGCATCCTGAACCTGTGGAACATCTATAACGACGGTATAAACCGTTAGCTAACATTCTAGGTATAAGCAAGAGTGTTAAGGCACAAACACACATAAGGTAATGTAAACATATAGCATGTTGGCACTCAACCGGTTATTATCTTTCATTAAGTCATTCATTACTAATTCAACTTCTTTTGTCACACGAGAATCCTTTCGAAACTCGCCCCGGTCCCCTCTTCCGGCAATGGAACGGTGCTGATGCCTCCGACCGTCTAACCAGCACGGGCCAGTTGCCGAGAACCTCCTAGCTCCCGCAAGAGCTAGACAGAAGATGTGACTGCCCGGTTATAATGCACTTGGGCCAATTAAGGTTATAAGGGTGAATCCTAGTCCGGTTATCCGTTGTGACATGAATAAATAACACAAACAAGCCAATACAATCCAACTAATACGGGGAATGAAGCTAAGTAAGTTCAAGGGACTTACCTCACACGAAGGTAACGCAAGAGATCAGCAAATAACTCAAAAAACACTCAAGGAAGCTTAGTTTCCCTCAAGAAAGGAGCAAGGAAAGCCTGTACGAACAAGCAACACGAATCAGGAACAAAACGGTTGCTAGAAGTCTACAACTTCTAGTCTCAACGATTTCTAAGAAATCGACACATGCTAAGGGCTCAACCTTAGTCTTACCATAACTCAGGGGTCAAAGAACAACCACAAGGAACCAAGGAATGAACGAGGAAAGGAAGAAAGGAAGCAACTCACCAAAGACGGGAGTTATTGTAGGGAAACCGCAGGGGCGGCTAGACAGACTCGTAGGGGCGGCTAAACGGAGGCGCAGGGGCGGCTCTGTGCAGGCGCAGGGGCGGATCTTCGTCAGAAGCTACTGTCGGGCTTCTCTTCGATAACTCTCACAGCAGGGCAACCAAAGCTCGAACCTTTGGTTCCAACACGTCAAGACTCAACTCCTAAGAGCCTGAGAACAACAAAAGGTCAACAACGGAACACTCCACAAGAATCAAGGCTCATGCTTGATCCTTGGAGAAGAAGAAAAGAAAGGAACGCAAGGAAGAAACCAAAACAGAAGGGAAGGCATGCAGCGCTAAAGGAACATGAGGAAGAACCAGAAGAGATGCACTTACACGTTCAGCGGGATCGCAGGAAGTAAGGACGGTTGCAGCTCTCTTAGGGTTGAAGAAGATGATAGCAAGGAACGGGAAAAAGGGGAGAAAGAAGAGAATATATAGGGAGGCTAGAACTCTCACGGAAAGGGCGTCTAGGGTTAGAAAGAAAACAAGGAAACCGGCCCATAAGATAGAATATCGTGTATTCTATCTATGGAAGAAAAATAAAACGACGAAAACAGATCGGCGCGATCTGTCGCACGATCCGCAGGGGCGGATCTCACTGCCGCAGGGGCGGCCCTCTTCACCGCAGGGGCGGTGAAGGCAAAAACCAAGGATCTTACACAAGGAACCTCCTAGACTCTCGCAAGAGATAGGCAGATGATGTCACGACCCGTTATCATACACTTGGGTCAATTACATAATATAATAAAGTCGGCCTAATCCGTTTTCGTTGTTTATCATAACTAACAAACACCACTCATACACATTACACTCATACAGGTAGCCATCTAAGTAAGTCCGTGGACTTACCAGAATCAACTCTCGAATCTCTTAATAACCACTCAATCAATACTGTAGAAACTCAATTGCCTGTCAAAGGAGACATGTGGGTCAATACATTTCCCTAGGTACTTAGAAGTCTGAAACACCTAAGATGTAAGATCCTATTTGGACATAAATTATTACAGTACTTATTTAAGGTAACATGACTATTTTACCCTTGGTCCCGAGACTTCCAAAAACTCGTAATACGGACTTAAATTCTTACTTGAGGCTAACTAGCCATATTCTACTCTCTAGGATGATTTTTGGTAAGAACTAGAGAAACCACCCACTTTTCTATTTTCCGAAAAGTCACTAAGGTCCAACTACAACTTCAAATATGAAATTAAAATAAACTTATAAAAATTCTGAAATAAATCTCTAAATTATCTATGATATCCCATCTACACATAGGAGCGAGAATTTTTTAAAACTGTTCAACTATCACTTCTACAAAAATCCTTAAAGTTGGCTACAACACTAAAAATGTTCCTATACTTGGTCAAAATTCACTGCTGGAAAAACAGCTCAACCACTCTACTTTGGGACCTTATAACTTTTAATCCGACCGTTCATTTCTTCTCAAATTTTAACACAGTAAACTACGTATATCCATCTATGATCTATCAAAATTCAACGGTGGATCTTCAATATAACTCCTTAAAATTGGTCTACAATATTGACAGTTTTCAACTTCTCAAATCTCAAGAAAATACCCTTATTTACAGCAGATTTGTTTCTACTATTTTTTTCACCGTCTTCTAACCCAAACTAATTATTGATCCTAATGTCCTAAGTTCATCAGCAGCACACAATACACTTTAACTCATTAAATTTCAGAAGATACGTATTCAAGGGAGGGAGAGGAGATCTAATTACCCCTTACTGAGATCCTTGATTGCAACTTATGAAAGATCCTGGGATGGGGAAGGCTCTCGATCTGTACACAGTAGGGATGGAAATAAACTCTTTCCCATTGTGTGACTGAATAGATAGAGACAACTAGAGATTGAGAGGCCATTACAATGTGACTCACCTAGGGTAGATTGTGTGCAGAAACGTATGCAAAAGCAGCTCTTGGAGTCGACTGAGGGTGTGCAGAAACGTCCTCACTGCTGTGCTGAAGATCGTCCACAACAAGGCTTCGACTCCACTGCAGAAGGGTCTCGTTCAAATGGTAGAGACGACAGACTAGTAGGGGAAGAGAAGGTCGAAAGATTTATACTCACCAGCCGCTGTGTGAAGGCTTTTGTTCCTGGCGTCGAAATTCACAGAAGAGGCTGATGTGCGAGGTTGGTGCTTCGATGGGGCTGCTGAGATCTGAACGTCGACACAGAAGAAGGGGAGGGGAGGTTTGCGTGCATCTGGACAAAAGATATACGGAATTGAAGGAAGGAAAGCAAGCAGCGTAACATCCGGCCGTTACAAGCAGATGGGGAGAGAGGGAAGCTGACGGTTATGGCGTGAGTTCACTGGGCTACTTCTGGTTGGGCCTCTTGGGCTGCTTTGATCCGCCAGCAAGGGTTAAGGCAAGGGCTGGGAAAATTATTTCTAAGTAAGAAACAATGGGCTGAAACAAGGCAAGAATAAGTGGGCTGAAAGTTTGTCAAAACTTGTCAAAAACTCGTCATGGCTTTGTCAGGCTCATGCATGACCTTGTCACAAAGTTGTCGGGCTTCGTCATGACCTTGTCTTAGCTTTGTCATGGTCTCGTCACAACGTTGTCATGGTCTCGTCACAAGTCGTCGTTAGGAACCAATTAAAAGAAGAGAAAATTGGATGAAATGAACCCATTGACTAATTTTGTTTAGTAAATAACCTAGGCCTATAAATTTTTAAGTGAATAGTCTTATTAAATAAATAATGGCAGATTTACCCTTATTTATTATAATAAATTTTATCTATTCTTGTAAATGAAACAGATTTCTTGTAAATTTATAATTTATTCTTGTAAATGATACTTATTTTCTTGTAATTATATTTTTTGAATTTTCTTGTAAATTTATAATTCTTACAACAAATACGAAAAATTAATAAACGAATGTAGTCACCAAGAATTGATCTTTGGTTGGTTGCCCCTCCCTCCCACCCTAATATCAACTGGACAAGTTGGATTTCACGATTTATCTTCTTGTAAAATTTTATTATACACGATTTCACGATTTATCTTCTTGTAAAATTCTCTTGTACACGATTAATTACTAATTGATTAATTATTAATTGATTACGGTAATCAATTCTTGTAAATTTTTTGTAAAATTTTATCAAGAATTTTCTTGTACTCTTCATGAAAATCATGAAGAGTACAAGCATGTGACATGCTAGTTTTATCAATTCACGTAAAATTTTCTTGTATTTTTTATGATTTCCTAATTGATTACGCTGATTAAAATTGGTAACTTCTTCAAAATACACTTTCTTCAATTAGGGATTGTAGGTCAATTAAAAGGCAATAATTAATTAGGAATCTTTTAAATTCTTGTAGAAGGGTAAATTAGTCTAAAAAATTTAAAAGATGTTATATTCTAACAAAATTATTGAGATTCACTATTACTAAACAAAATTAGTGAACTAAGGCTACATAGCAAATTCACTCTTAAAAGAATTAGGGTTTGGTATAATTCTATCATTTTATGTGAATTAAATTCTACATAAAATGATAAAATTTGTGGAGGAAGAAATAGTAGACAGAATGGGGAAACAGTTAACGGATCGAAATCCGATTTGATTCGGAATTAAACGGAATAAAATTCCGAATATTACAAGAATCAAATCTCGACTCTCTTAATCACCACGCAATCAGTAACTGTAGAAACTCAATTGCCTGTCAAAGGAGGCATGTGGGTCAATACATTTCCCTAGGTACTTAGAAGTCTGAAACACCTAAGATGTAAGATCCTATTTGGACATAAATTATTAAAGTACTTATTTAAGGTAACATGACTATTTTACCCTTGGTCCCGAGACTTCCAAAAACTCGTAATACGTACTTAAATTCTTACTTGAGGTTAACTAACCATATTCTACTCTCTAGGATGATTTTAGGTAAAAACTAGAGAAACTACCCACTATTCTATTTCCCGAAAAGTCACTAAGGTCCAACTACAACTTCAAATATGAAATTAAAATAAACTTATAAAAATTCTGAAATAAATCTCTAAATTATCTATGATATCCCATCTACTCTTACTTCACTTTCACTTGCATTTGAACATCCTCCACCAATAAGCTTTGCTTATTTTAGACTTTTCTTTTTTTTTTTTTACTTTACTTTTTGGGATGCATGAATAGAGGTGCACAATAACCAAAGCCTAGGAGATTAGCAATCATCAATTTCTCGAGATGCTTCAAACCCTTGATGCACATACCATGACCCGTTAGGAATATCGTTCAATCCAACTTTGGCAAGAAACAAACACCCGGCTATGTGAATGGTGCCGGTTATTTCAGAATTTTTATAAGTTTATTTTAATCCGACTTTGGAAAGAATAGTCATGTTACTTATTATCATGATTGACTTCCCCAAACCTATTTGTTTCTTTCTAAACTTTCAGCCAACATCTCAACTTTTCTTTCACTTGCTTTTCCTTTGCTTGCTTCCAAATTCTCGGATATGTAAAGGGAGGGAAAAATGTATATGAGGTGCTAAGCGTGATCAAGAAGAAGAGAAGAGAATGAAATGCCTTGGTCTTCCCAGGAAGAGAGTGAGAGAACTCATCACGTGGTGTCAACCTTCAAATTCAACATAATTTTGATAAAGACAAAGTATTAAACATGCCAAAATTTCAAACAAAGCATTTTGCAACTTAAACATATCATAAAACCTTTCAAACATATAAATATTTCAAAAACAATCTGCAGACAAAATCATCACTGAGGTCATATCCAGAGAAGAAGCACAAAAATAATTTGGAAATTCTTTTCAGTTAAACCACCTCGGTCGAGATGTTCTAAGTCAACCGAGGTGAAGTACCTCGTTCGGCCAGAATCATCCCGATCGAGGTCATAAAATTTTTTTCTTTAACCTATTTTTCGACGTTTTTTTTAGTCAAATAACCTGTATGCATGCATGTAATCTCAAATAAGCACATAGAGCAAAATAAAATAATAAATATCCATCAAGGTAGAGTCATACAAGCATAATGTCAAATAAATACATCCGCATACCCCATACTTGGGACACATTGTCCCAATGGGTCAAATATAAGTCTGGAAAATAGATTACTCACCGGACATAGCTGAGCTACATAATAAATAAAGAAAAGAAATCCCTGCAAGCTCTAATCCTGATCCGCTGGCGGTGGTGGTGGATATGGCACGTACGGATGCTGAGATGGGTCAAACACATAACCCATGGCCTGCTAGAACTGGATCTCCGCCATCCGACACTGGTAATGTTGGCCCATCCGAGATGGGTCAAACGGATGTTGAGATGGCTCTCTAGCATCTGATGTGTCCAACCCTCGATCTCTCGATGCTGGTCATCAAAACGCTCATGGATATCTACTGTCAGGGCAGCGTAGGCGTCGATCATCTGCTCGGTAAGTTCATCGATCCTCTGATGCGCTACTGGATCTCTGACTCAACAGTGGCGGGATCTGTGCTGGGATGGTGGTGGTGGTGCTAGTGCCTCCTCCTATGTCGCCTCCTCATCGAGGTCGACAACTGGCACACTGGGACCGGCAGTATCTGTCCCTGTCTCCATGACAGCTCCATCATCAAACTCCTCCTCCTCAGCTGCAACATCAGCGTCCTGGGCGTCTTGAATGTAAGGAAGCCAAACAGAAGACCAGTACTGCGAATCGAAAACCGTGAACTGATCTGACCATCTGATACCCTGAGGTGCAGTCTGCTCCCAAGGCATGGCTACGTACGGTGTAGTAAGTCCACGAGAACCAGTATCCTACTCGTGATCATCTCTTGTAACCCTAGCGGCTTCGCAGCCGCCACTACCGTACAAGCACTCAAATCAAGGCCAACGTAACTCGCGATGTGAGTCACAAGGCCGCCACAGCAGATATCCCCCTTCGCCTTTGCCTTGATCCTGTGGAGATCCTCAGCCAGCATCACCCCAAAATCAGGCACTCCTCCGATCACCATACAGAACATACTCAAAAGCTCCTCCTGTCTAATCTTCTGGGGCATCTCAATACGCGCCAGAAGTGTCTCGCTGAAAATCCGGTGGGCGAGTCTAAAAGCGAGGTGGAAAATGATGCGCTCCCTCGAGTCTTCATGTCTCCACCTATCAGCATGCTCAGTCACATGAGCAATCTGTCCCCAAAACTGTCGAGCTACGGCTCGAGAAGGAAAATCCGTCACTGTGGGGTTCAAGAAGCCAAAAATATCTCTGAAATGATCCAGAGGAATGATGTAGTTCCGGTTCATCAACCGGAACTTGATGCTCCTTGTCTCCAGAACGTGAGTCACAGAACTCACGAACTCCAATGTAGGCTCAAGATAGGTTGGAGCTCTAATCTCCATGAACTGCTCCAGCCCAACCATCGAGACCATCCATCTCAAATCATCATTCACATAAAGGCAGTCAAAAGCTGAAATATCTAGGAAGCGTGGGGCAATGACGGGATGCCCGCAAATACGATCATAATCGATCTGGTGACGCTCGTGTATAAGCGGGATAGATGGTCTGGAAGAGGCAGAAGGTGAGGATCCATCCCTCAGAACTAACTGTCTATCAGATCTGGAACTCATTTTTCTCTCTTTATCTGACAGACCACCTCGGTTGCCCTGACAGTTCGCAAGAACACCTCTGTCGAGGCACAACTCGACTGGACCGAGATGAAAGGCTGCACGATTTCAGATCTCAAATTTCCAGTTCTTTTCCCCCAATTTCACTACTAGTTGTTCCTAAGGGGTACTTAAGCCTTTTTCAACAGAAATGATTGGCAACCAAAGCCAATTACGTCCAAAAACATTGAAGAGAGAACGAGTTAGGGTTTTTCGATAAAGTACCCCAGATTCGGTCGATTCGAGGCGTTTTTGTTGTAGTTTCTTGTTTGCAATCTGATCCTCTACTCTTTTCTTGCCAAATGGAAGCAAGAATCGTCAAAAACGATCGAGAATCGAAGAAGACGAGGTTAGGGCACGCCGCGGTCGAGGAGGTGAAATGGGAAGAGAGAGAAATCCTTCCCCTTTTTATACCCCTCGCTGAACCTGTTGTCACCTCGGTCGAGGTGGTCCCGACTGGACCTAGGTGATACGGACCGAGGTGAGTCTCTATAAGCCCTAATTGCCTCGGTTGTTCAAGAATCATCTCGGTCGAGGTGCTGTGACTGCAACCGAGATGTGTCTAGGTTAAACTCCGTCTTCTCAATTTCTCGAACTTCTATCCGTCCAGTGTTACTCCTGGGTTGTATTCCTTCCTAAGAAAGTACCTGGTTTCTGTCTAGGACGCCAAAAACAAAACAAAGCAAAGCAAAAGCAAACTATCTAAAGCTAAACTAGAAAAAGGGAAAAGAAATCAATACCTTCGGTTTCCTCCCAAGAAGCGCTTGATTTAAGGTCGCTAGCTGGACCGTACATCATCCCTAAAGGTGCTGGAAGGTATCCTCACCCCATACTTCACCTTCATCGTGGGGTGAGGTGAAGAAGTCTATCAAACGTTCCAGCAAATGTAATTGCTCATCGGGGAATGAATCGTCTATGGGTAGATCATCGTTCTCGCTCGAGAGGGAGGTAGCCGGCTGAGGTGATCCGCAACGGAATTTTCAGATCCCTTCTTATCGCGAATCTCTAGGTCAAACTCTTGAAGCAAGAGAATCCATCGAATAAGACGCGGCTTAGCATCCTTCTTAGCAAGCAAGTAACGAATAGCTGCATGGTCAGTATAAACAACAACTTTCGCTCCCACTAAGTAAGAGCAAAACTTCTCAAAAGCATATACAACTGCCAATAGCTTCTTTTCGGTGGTGGCGTAGTTAAGCTGGGCTTCGTCTAGCGTCTTGCTAGCATAGTAAATGACGTTAGTCCGGCCATCCTTCTTTTGTCCAAGCACCGCTCCTACCGCCACGTCACTCACGTCACACATGATCTCAAAGGGCAAGGTCCAATCCGGAGGTTGAATAATGGGAGCGGAAATCAACGCTTCCTTAATACTGTAAAAAGCATCAAGACACTCCTGTGAAAACTCAAAAACAACATCCTTACTCAAGAGTTTAGTTAGTGGTTTAGAAATCTTCGAGAAATCCTTGATGAACCTCCTATATAAGCCTGCATGCCCGAAAAAACTCCGCACACCCTTAACAGAGCAAGGGGGAGGAAGTTTCTCAATAGTCTCGATCTTAGCTCGATCGACCTCAATACCTCGGTTGGAAACGAGGTTTCCTAGCACAATGCCTTCATTAACCATAAAATGACACTTCTCCCAATTCAAAACGAGATTAGTGTCTTCACATCTTTGTAGGACTAGAGAAAGGTTAGATAGGCAATCATCAAAAGAGGAACCATATACTGAAAAGTCATTCATAAATACCTCCATGATCTCCTCTATATACTCGGAAAAGATAGCCATCATGCATCCCTGGAAGGTAGCGGGTGCATTACATAATCCAAATGGCATGCTCCTATAAGTGAATGTCCCCCATGAACAAGTGAAAGTGGTCTTCTCTTGATCATCCGGATGGATAGGAATCTGAAAGAAGCCACTATAACCATCTAAATAGCAAAAATGTGAATGCTGGGCTAACCGTTCGAGCATTTGATCGATAAAGGGAAGTGGAAAATGGTCCTTCCGAGTGGCCACATTCAGCTTCCTATAGTCGATGCACACCCTCCAGCCCGTAACGGTCCTTGTTGGAATCAACTCATTGTTCTTATTCGTCACAACGGTCATTCCTCCTTTCTTCGGAACTACATGCACTGGACTCACCCACTTGCTATCCGAGATAGGAAATATGATACCTGCATCCAACAACTTAAGAATTTCTTTCTTCACAACCTCTTTCATGATCGGATTTAACCGTCTTTGAGGTCCACGTGAAGTCTTATGATTGTCCTCCATTAGTATTTTATGCATGCAGAAAGAAGGCTTAATGCCGATAAGATCATCAATAGTATAACCTAAAGCCTTTTGATGCTTTCTCAGGACATGCATCAGTTTAGACAATTCAGATTCGGAAAGGGAAGCGCTTACAATAACGGGATATGTAGAATCCGGTCCAAGGAAAACATACCTCAAGTGACTTGGAAGCGGTTTAAGCTCCACAACTGGGGGTGCTTTCTGAGGGGGATCCTTGCTTCATCCTTCTAGTGGAGTAGACTTAGATCGAAGAATTGGACTTTCGGAAGTCTCAGTTGACATCATCTTGCTTTTGACCTCAGTCCAGGTTCAGAGTGGGTGACCGAGATGTTCTTCAGCTAAGAACACCTCGCTTGGTCCAGAAGGTGCCTCGGTCGAGGTACTGCAACTGGAATTGAAACTGGAGATCTTTTTCTCCTGGACTAGTTTTTCAATCTTAGCTCCTGGATCTTCTTCCAGTGCCTTTAAGCTCCGTATATCTGCATCACAAGAAGCATCTATACCCTCCTCCATTAAGCTAAAACTAATAACTTTTTCAAGAGGATCATTAATAAGGATAGAGCTCACCGATTCTCTTGATTCTTCTTCATCGTAGATGTTGAAGATATCATCTTCCAGCGGCTCTCCTTTCATTGCAGCAAGCAATGCAAACTCCTTTTGATCACCGCCAATGTTGTTTTTCAACTTGGTATTCTTACAATCCACATTGCAACCCAAATTTGCTAGAAATGGTCTCCCGAGAATGATTGGAATGGGATAATCTGCGGGAATATCCAGCACAACAAAGTCTATTGGTAAATAGAAGTTACCTAACTTAACCGGAACATCTTCGAAAATACCCACGGATGGGTAATGGAGCGGTCCGCCATGTATAACCTTATCTTGACCGGCTTGGGATCTCCAAGTCCGATCTTCACACATAGCTTCAGCAGGATGAGGCTTACACTGGCTCCTAGATCGCACAAGGATTCACAAGTCACATCCCCAACTTGAATAGGAATGCAAAATGAGCCGGGATCTCTCAATTTGGGTGACATCTTCTCTTTCATGATTTGAATGACCTCCGAGGATTTAGATGTCATCCTTACTTCACCAAAGTCTTCCAGCTTTCTTTTCCTTGATAGGATCTCCTTTAAGAACTTCCCATATGTGGGCATTCCTAAAATAGCATGAAGGAAAGGTATGTTAATATGTAGTTTATTCATCAAGTCAAGGAACTTACCGAAGTGTTTGTCTAAATGTGCTCTGGCCCTTGATTGGGGGAATGGAAGTGGTGGTTTATAAGCAGGAGGTGGAACATAAACTTCAGATTTCTCCTCCGCTTTCTGAGGCTCCACCTCAGTTGGTACCTCGGCCGAAGTGTTCTTCGACTGTACCTGGACTGAGGTGTTCTTCGTCTGCACTGGCATCGACCGAGGCACTAGATCTGCGGTTTTCAGTCCACTTCTCGTTGTTATTGCCATAATCTGTCCTTTGGGGTTGCTCTCTATCCTTGCTGGGAGCTTTCCTGGATCTCTTGGCGCTTCATTCGCCTTACTAAAGAGTTGTTTCTCCAAGGCTTTTTGTGCCTTCGAAAATGAAGTCATGGATTTTTCCATGGCGTTGAGCTTGATCAAGATGGCCTCCAGCACTGCATCTTTCTTCTCTGGTTGGGATGAGCTTGATCCAGGCTCTTGGCTCTTTAATGGGGTAGAGGAAGAGGAAAGGAGAGGATTAGAGGAATTATTCGAATTGGAATTAGAGTAAGGGTTACCTGAATTTTGATTGTTAGGTCTCCAATTGTTGTTGTTGGAGCCTCTATTGTTGTTGTAGTTATTGTTCCGGGAACCTTGATTGTTGTTCCTTGATCCTTGATATCCTCCTTCTTCCTTTTTGGTGAGCAACCAAAAGGTCCTTCAATTGCTTCACATCATTCTTGAGGGAGGTGAGTTGATTATCATTTGATGGAGCTTCTTGGAAGTTGACTCTCCTAACTCCACTTTCAGCTCCTTTGTGAGAGTATTTCTCCATGTGCAAAGCCTGTTTCTCAATGAACTCCCAAGCTTCATCAATCGGCATGTCCATGAATGTGCCGGCGGATAGTAGTTGAAGGTTGAATTGGTAGCTCCATCCAATCCCTTGAAGTATATCTCCAACAACTCTATCTTTGGAATCCCATGATGTGGGCAATCCAAAAGAATGTCTTTAATCCTTTCCCATGACTTGGACAAACTTTCCTTGTCCTTCATGATAAATGTATTGATCTTCCCTCTCATTTCAGTAGTTTTAGAGGGGGGAAAGAATTTTGTTAAGAATTCCGTCGTCATTTCCTCCCAAGTGTTGATCTTTCCGGGAGGAAGAGACTGAAACCAAGTAAGTGCCCTGTCCTTCAAAGAAAAGTAAAAAGGCCTTAGCTTGTAATTATTATTCCCCAATCTTGAAGGTCTCAAGGTCTCCATCAAGATCTCATAGTTTTGCAAATGTTGATGCGAAGACTCCCTCTCTAAACCTCCAAACTGGCATTGGCGGATCATGGAAAGAACTTGCGGTCGAAGTTCATAATCATGCTCCGCTGGATCACCTAGGTTGACTCCTGGACGCCTCACTTGCTGGTTTGGGTCCATCCTTTGTCCTAGGGTATGTGGAATACCTGCAAGAAGAACATCTTGGACAGGTATCCGAAGTGGAAGTACCTCGGTCGGGGCATTTGGAGCTGGGTCGTGCCTCGGTCGAGGATCTGGAATCTGTCGAGGTGCATATTGGTTTCTAAGAGCTGCACATCTGCCTCGATCCCTCCGCCCTTGCGCGAGTTTCTTCCTTTTCTTGCGTAATTCTTCTCTACTGAGGCGTAGTTGTTGTAACGCCTCCTTCAGTTCGGTCTCAAGATCGCGATCGTCTTGGTTGGCCATCTTAGCTTCTTTCAAACGTCTTTTGTATGTCTTTTCTAGTTCGGGATCGTAAGGAACGATTTCCTTCCCAGCGCGGGTTCTTCGCATAAACCTAAGAGAAAGAACCTGCGAAGGTTACTCAAGTAGAGTGGTTAGTAGCAACAGGGGCAATTGCCCCGGAAGCGTACCGCAAGCGGCTCGGTCTAGACCAAGTCCCCAGCAACGGCGCCAAAAACTTGTTCGCTCCAAATGGTGTGTGCAAGCTTTAAATTTATATCCCAAGAAATATGCTTAAAACAAGGATGCGAACCCGCAGTGTACGGATCGATTATAGTAAAAGCAAGAGTTCCGGGGTGTTGATCTCAGTTACTTAGGTGAAACAAAGTTGGTATAGGTAATCTACGCAACTACTAACCACAAAGGAGATTAAAGCAATCAAAGATGATAATATAGTCAATTAAAGGAAATATGCAATTCTAGGGATTAAAGCATCTACTTGTGGTTCCAACTCAAGATCTAAAGATAAGTGGACAAAGCTGAGATTTTGCAAAGGGAAGGTGCTTCTAAAGTGGAATAGATCACCGGGTAAGTCTCACTACTCACAATCCCAAACCAAAACTCCTATTACCGGATAAGTCTCAAGGAATTAAGGTAAAGAACTATAATCTCAAACCAACACACTACCTAAGGGAATAGAATCAACCTTTACGGGGTAAGTCTCAGGCTAACTCACAAAGATGGGATGAAGGCACACTCAAACCCCAATAAAGGATAAACCTTTATTACCTACACTTATGATCATGGGTAAACAAGCAAAGGAATCACCGGGTAAGTCTCATCCTAGGCTTGCATTGAACAAGGAAAGGTGTAATAAGAAAAGGATTTGGCAAACTCTAACACTTAACTCTCAATTTCGGATCAGAATAAGTCACCTCGGTCAGACAGAATTCACCTCGGCCGGGGTGTTCATCGACTGAGCGAGGTACTCTAGGGTTAAGGTTAAAGACTCGAGCTTTCAGGGTCCTACTAGGATTAAGATCATTCTATCATCGTTTTTCCCACAACTTTCAGCCAATCACCCTAGAATCACACAAGAAAATTAACCACTCATCATCATGAAAGCAATAATCAAATATATGACAAGGGAATGAATACTTGAACACAAAAATCTTAAGAACAAGGCTTCAATAATTGAATTAAATATCAAACAAATCAGCGTTCCTTAAATCACAAATCAAACAAGACAAGAAACCAAGAAATAGCCTAAGGAAATCTCACAAACTCCTTCAAAGCTATCTTCCAACAAGGAAATCTTCCTTCTTCCTTCAATCCGAAGGGTAATCTTCTGCAACTGCAGGACTTTGGATACCGCTAGGTCTTCGAACTTTTCGGGATGTCGAATTTGTGAGAAATCCGACTCTTTTTATAGGAAAATTGCCCTCTAAAGATAAGAGATCTTAGAAAGATATTTTCCAATAAAATAGGTACAAATAAATCAGCTGAATATTTCTCCTTCCTTCCACAAATCCAGCACAAAAATATAAGATCTTCTTTCCATAATTAAAAGATTTCAGCCAAATAATATATCTTCTCGCCGGCGACAGGGTGTCCACCTCGGTCGGGGCACTCCTCAAAATCACATCGGTCGAGGTGACACTGTAGTTGACCGAGGTGACTCTTTAACTGAGGGTGAAATCTCTCAAATCTTGTCCAAAGTTAATCTTTTTTATTAATTCCATGTTTCCCGAGTTTCTCCTTAAACTCTTGAATATAGCTCCTTTTTCCATCCAAAATGTGCCGTTTTACCTACGATTACAACGAAACTAGGTGTAGACCTCGATTCTCGCAAAGGTAGATGAAATAGCAATATAATCACATAATATACATTCAAACATGCAGATTATTGAAGATAAAACGTCTAAATAAGTCCCATAATATAGACTATAATACATGCTATCAAAATCCTAGAGGACTTGGAATGCTACGAGTTGGGACCTCACAATGGGTCCCGGCCCTTAGCCTAGCAACAACTTCATCGGACCTTACAACACGGCACAAATAAAAAGGCAAAACATACAGTTTTATATCATGAGCGAAAGGAAAAGTACAAATGTGAAAACAATCCAGCCAAGTCTCAAACCCGAAGTTGTCGCACCCCGAATCCGCGGGACTCGGGATGTCACATTGGGCTAGGATCTCACAATGGATCTTGTCCCTAGCCTGACAACAAGTTCACTGGACCTTACAACATGACACTGACAGATATAAAACAAATACATAAAACAGTATAAACTGTACAACCTAAAGTAAACAACAACATAGCCGAGTATATAAAACGACCTCCTCACACAGGAGGTATAAAAGATCATCCTCACGCAGGAGGGAAACACAACAAACCCAAACCAACCACCTAATGTACGTGAGTCCTCGGCATGTCACCCAGCCAGATCTTTCAGCAGCTCCTAACTTGTAAACATCTACAACACGGTATGAAACCGTTAGCTAACCATTCATATATGAGGTAATGCATAAGCACAAACACAATCATGAAAGGTAAACACATCAACATGATATCACACATATACCCATTTTATCATCTTTATATAATAGTCATTCACTCAAATCGTATATATATAGATAGATAAAAGTATGTGACACGAGGATCGATACATCCTCGCCTCTGAGTGGTATATCTAGCTGTACGAGTATCGGTCACACAATCCGTGTACCCTATGGGAGTGGATTGCGCCCTTCCTGTAAACAAGACTGGCCTGACGTCAGAGAACCTCCCAAACTCCACGGCGGGATGAAAGGGAAAGGTTATCATAGCCACGCAACAGGGCAATCAATAAAACATAGGTTGGTATATACGACATCACATGCTATCATAGCAACATACAAAGCACACACCACTCATGAAATCACCCAATATAAGGATGACAGCTAAGTAAGTCCTACGGACTTACCTCAACCTCGTACTCAGCTCAACCACAACAACCTCCAATCCTGAGAGAGGGGCACTGCCTAATAACAAGGCATAAAGATATGTCAAACTCTATTCATCAAAGGGGTCACACCTAGACCCAAAGGGATCCATCAGGATCATACTCAATCTATAAGCCTCACAACCAAGTAAACCTCAATATCTCAACATAACTCACAATTCCTCAAATCTCAAGGTAGTATCTAATCGACATTCCTCAATCTCAATTCTAATCCTAATTTAATTAATTAACCTTTAATCAATTAATTAAATTTTGCCAAAATAACGTTTTGCCCGCAGGCAATTTCTAAACCCCCTGTTATCAGATTTCATCAAACAAACAACCCATAATCAGCAGAATAATATAACGACCATAATGGGATTTCTAATTATCCATTTTGACAAGCCTAAAGTCAATTTAGGCTAAATTGCAGTACGGAAAACGAATAAATTCATAACTTATTCGTTACTAACCCGATTGACGATATGAAAGAAGATTGGGGATCACAGCGACGCACGCTACGCATGGACAATATCAAATTCACCGGATTCTGAGCGACGGAACCTGCCTGGTGACATATATGCTTGACCATCCCTCCATATACTCGGAAATGCGGAAACTCAGTACCGATATGAAGAGAATGATGAGAGGAATCTAGAAACTCAAACGGAATTCAAATCGGATTAGAAACGGAGAGTAGATCTGAGTTTGAAGGTTGAGAGAAATCAGAGCTTTTTCGAGGAAACGTGAAAGGAAATGAATTAATAAAATATTTTCCACTATTTTTGGTGAAGACGATAATTATCCTTTAGCAAAGTCGATAATTATCCTTTAACCGACCCAAAGGCGGGTCAAACCTCTTTCTCCAAACTTCTCGAGATTGGAACATTAAATATGGAATATTGTAGGGATAATTATTCCACAACTGCCTCGGAAAACGTGTATTCCTAAGCCGTCTTTCTTGGGCGTTAAGAAACGAAATAAGGACTCTTTTGGCCGTTTTGCCTCTCCATGTTATTTCATATCTAGGACATATCCGATGTCCTGATCATTTCTCTCAACTGCATTTTTATTAATTGGAGCTTCCAAATGCTCCAAACAACACCGGAGGGTAAAAATAATTACCCGGGGGAAAAAGTAAAAATTTCCCCAAACGTCCAAAATTACGCGAGGAACATAACGGTGGGACTCATACTCATCACTTGCAAATTCTTCGCGAGTTATATGTCAATTACTATCAACGATTAAGTTAATCAACATTAATTAGAATTCGGAAATTCCTATGTATTACATCACACACCCCTTAAAAAAAGTTTCGTCCCGAAACTTGAACAATTCTCAAATCCTCTCGGACCCATACGCCGAGGTATAAACACTGTCTCTATCGGAGGTATCACATCTCCGTTCAAACGTATCAACCTATAACAATCTATTACCTCAAAACATAAGCATGGAGGAATCAACAACTCCGGAAAACAAGATCATAACGCTATCCCGAAGGCATGGAGGTAAAACATCTCCAGCAGTCTAATCTTATCCAAAAAGTACAGAGGTAAAACATCTCTGGCAACTATATCCTTAATCACACCATGGAGGAAAAACATCTCCAAGAACTATAATCACTATAACAGTATGGAGGAAATACATCTCCAACTGGCTCTCATCACAAGGGCATGGAGGAAAAACATCTCCAGCTACCAACTCATCATCAAGGAGGAAACACATCTCCAAAACACAAATGACCGTATGGGGGAAGAACATCTCCAGAAATCTCTATACCTATATCCCAAACATGAAGGTAATACCATCTCCAACTAACCTAATCTCATTCTACAACATGAAGGTAGAACCATCTCCAGCTGACCTATACACGATGTTATGGAGGTATAACTCCTCCAATAGTAAAATCATCGCTCGAGGGCTTGGAGGTAAAACTTCTCCAGCCATAATATAACTCGCCCTAACATAACAAGATCCACTAGGATCACCAATAATCTAGCATGGAAGAGAACATAACATATCACATAATCACATAATCACATCATCATATATCTCATAATATACAACCATGGCTTTCTCAACAAGTCTACGGTACAACCTTCTCTGCATAAACTCGGATTAGTTCCTATGGTTACTATCCTCAGTCACCCAAGTGGCCTCATCTTGGTCACTATACTCCCACATCAGAATGTTCTTCAAGCATAAACGTCTTATACCTCATTCTAAGACTGCAACAGGATATTCAGCGAACATGTGGTCTACCTCGACCATTAAATTATCATGACTTACAATGCGTCTCGGATCTGGTATATACTCCCTTAGCTGAGACACGTGAACAACAGGGTGAATACCTTATAACCTCGGAGGCAAAGCTACTATGTATGCTGCCCTCCCAACTCTATTCAAAATCTAGAAAGGACCGACATATCGGGGACTCAACTTCCCCCCTTATGCCAAAACGTTTGACGCCTTGCGTCATAGATACTCTCAGTTAGACATGAGCTCTTATTCTGAACTCTAGAGGCCGGCGCCTCTTGTCTACATATGACTTCCGGCGACTCTGTGCCGCCATCATCCACTTCCTAAACAACGCTACTCGAGCCATAGCATCCTGAATCTTCTCTGGTTCTATCCCACTGGTACTGCTAGACTCATCCCAGCATAAAGGTGTACGACATCTACGCCCATACAGTGCCTCATAACAGGCCATCCCAACAAATGCATGTCAGTTGTTGTTGTATGAGAACTCAACTATTGGGAGGTAATCTGACCATCCTTGTCCCCATCCAATACATCAGCTCACAACATATCCTCAAGGGTCTGGATGGTCCTCTCTGACTGACCATCGGTCTAGGGGTGAAACGCAGTCGTCAGGTGCAGACTTGTCCCCAAAGCAGTCTGAATCTGTTGTCAAAATCCTAGGTTAGCTCAAACCATCTATGCTGGCGGTTATTCAATTCCCATTGCGTAAACTATACTTCAGACTATATGGTTTGTGAAGATCTGGCATGTAGCACCATACAGGTAATGTCTCCAAATCTTCAAATCATAAACTACCGCTGCTAACTCCGGATCATGAGTCGGGTAGTTCTTCTCATACGTCTTCAACTGGCGAGACACATATGCAATCACTCTGCTCTTCTGCATCGAAACACATCCCAAACCTAGCTTGGATGCATCACTGTAGACCACAAAATCATTAGAATCCTTTGGCTGTGCCAGAACAGGAGCAGATGTCAAACGCCTCTTCAACTCTTCAAACTCTAGGCACAATGATCAATTCACACAAATCTGGTAGTCTTCCTCAGAAGACTCGTAAGTGGACGGTGATCATAGAAAATCCTTCCACAAAGTGTCTGTAATAATCGGCTAAGCCGAGAAAGCTATGTACTTCCTTACTGTTCATCAATATCGTCCATGCTGCAACATACTCAATCTTTGCCGGATCAATCTTGATCCCACTAGCAGATATCATGTGGCCTAGAAAAGCAATCCTCAGACATCCAGAATTCGCACTTAGAGAGCTTGGCATATAGCCTTCTATCCCTCAAAATCTGTAAAACTTTCCTCAGATGACCGGCATGCTCCTCTCTAGTACGAGATTATACCAGAATGTCATCAATGAATACTACCACAAACTGATCAAGGCAGTCGAGGAAGATATTGTTCATCAACATCGTGGAGGTAGTGGGGCATTCGTCAGCCCGAATGGTATCACTACAAACTCGTAGTGTCCATAACGGGTACGAAATGCCATCCTATGCACATCCTGCTCTCCCCTCTTAAATGGTGATATCGTGAGCGCAAGGAAGTCTTGAAACACACAATTGCTTCTTGAAGTTGACACAACAAGTTGTCAACACGACACAGTGAATACACTAGGGCGAATGAAGCCCTTCTCTACCCATTCCTCAAGTTGTCTCTTCATCTCTAACATCTCAATAGATGCCATACGATATTGGGCCTTTCAAATCAATCTTATACCACACTTCAACTTAATATCAAAGTCCACACTCCACTGAGGCAGCAAACCAGATTGTTCAGTAACACGTCTCTAAGCTCATAAACCACTGGAATATCCTCCAACGTTAAACTATCTATCTCCTTCATGGCATAATGTTAGAAGGCATCACATGCCTGTGCTATAAGCCTTGTTGCCCGTATGACACTAATGAAAAAACCTGTCTCTTCATAGGTCTTAACCTTGGAAGACCTCTATCTAATCTATCTCGGTGGAGCTATAATAGTCTTTCAATTGACATCTAACACAACATGATATATATCCGTCTCATCCATACACATAATGACGTCCTCATGCACCTATGACATGACAAAGAAGCCTACAAGCAACTGTTCGCCCCTAAAGGTGTGTGCAAATAAGTTTTAAATTTATAAAACTAGAATCAAGCAGCGAACCCGCAGTGTACGGATCGACGTAGCTAAGCAAGAATTCCAGAGTATCGAACACATGGATTTGGGTGGGAACGAACTCGATTGCAGGTTATCAAGTAGGTAAATATGGGAGTTTTGCAAATATTGGGAAAACAACAATCCTAAAGATCCAGGTATCCAGCTGTGGCAATCGATTCAAGATATACTTAATGATGTAAAGACAGAGTTGAGATATGCAAAGGTATACTAATGTAAGGTAATCGTACGGTGAAGTTCCAACAACCTTATATAACTCACCTACAAGGCACTCTCTATACAGGTTGTTGAGGCTCAATATAGAAAGATTCTAAAGATGAGAATTAATGTCAAATACCCAAACTTATAACCCAAGGATCAAGACTAACTTAACCGATTGAGGTTGTGACACTCACAATCGAGGTAGAGGTTGTTGAGGCTTCACTACCACCTAGAAAAGACAAGTCTAAACTAAGTTAAAGCAAATCTTTAACTTTGGATTAAAGTAAAAGCAAGTTCGTGGACTTAAGGGAAATCACGGTTAGTTCTTGAGGTTCCACGGCCGTGGACTCAAGAACAGGCCGTAATTTAGGGTTGTCGGCGATTCTCTCTAACTCTCAGGGTCTAATCTGTTTGCGATCGATCTATCATCATCTAAGCCACAACTATCAACCCTTCACCTTAGAATTGTTAAGGGTTTTTAGCCAATAACAGTCATGTTGATATCAATTCAAGAGTTTAAAAGATAAAAAGATGAAAACTTTCAAGAACTTTCAATAATCTTCAAATCAATCTCCAAGTCACAAAGAGAACAAGTAATGTCAAAAGATTCAAAGTAAAACAAACAATCACAACCTTAGGAAAGAAGGGAAAACGGGATGTCAATCCGTTTTCCAAATCAAACCTAAACAAGAAGAGAGATCTTCTTGCAAAATCTTCCGAAAACTTCGATCTTCCGCCAATCCGGAGATCTCAACAGCAATCTCCACCAAAAATGCGAGATTAGGGCAATTCCCAAACACGAACTTCAATCTCCAACGAAAAGTCCAAACTCAACGATCCTAAGCGGTGAGGAGCGATGTGTGAAAGCAAGCCTCTAAGCGATGATGAACGGGGGTAAGCGGGGATCTAAGCGGGGATCTAAGAATGAGCGAGAATAAACGGGGGTAAGCGGGGATGAGCGGGGATCTAAGCGGTGATCTAAGCGAGCATGACGGATTCTTGCTTCGTCCGTCTTTTTATAGTGCAGGGCAAAATGTCGGCCCGGCCCAATCTTTAAAAGATCGTGGCTTCAAAGTATGGCGAAAAGATTCCCCAAGATCACGGTCGTGGAAGTGTTCCACGACCGTAATTTAGAGCGTGGAAACAAATACGGTTTGCAGCATATGTTCCACGGCCGTAATATCCTCTGGAATGAACATCAATTTCTGACTCTAAATCCACGGCCGTAATTCTGAACGTGGTTTGGACTCCGGCCGTATTTTAGGGCGTAATTTAGGGCAAGAACGTGATTCTTCCCTAAACTCGTGCATTCCTCAAGCTAAAACTTCAATTTGCTTCCAAAGAGTGTCCTCAATCTATGGACATATCAACTCAACTCTCCTTTGCTCGATTCCGTTCGGAAATAGCTCCAAATCACCTATAATCAACATAGAACTAGTGTAGACATCCATATCGACAATATAAGTAATACTAGCTCACATATGCACAAAGTTCAATCAAAGACTATCAATATGAATCAAATACGTTTAGAAAACGTGCCTAAAATATCACAATATTTTTTGCTAACAAATAACCCCATACTTAACACTTGCTTGTCCCTAAGCAAGGTCTTTCAAAAAGCTTTAAACAAGAGTTAGGATGAAATATGTGTACCTTCTTTTGGGTGAATGTGACTTCTAAAGAATAGATCATTCTCAAACCTTGCTTCAATCGTTCCTCAAACTTTCACACACTCAATCAAAGAGTAAAAAGCAAAGAAAATTCATGAACCAATTTAACTTCTAAACAAGCATTATAACCTTCAAACATTATCAAAATCAATCACAAGAAACTTCAATTTAGATCACCAAGTCATATAACATTCTTTTGATCTTAAGGACTTTCAAAGAAAAGGTCTAGAATATGAAAGGGAAGGGAAAACTTAAGGGAAAGTGGTGCATAAATCCGGGAAAGTGGACAACTACCTTCTTCTTCTTATGCGGTTCCCGCAACACTTCAACTTAGAGCTTCGCTCTCTTCTTTTCATTTTTCGACTTTACTTTTGGAGTTATGGATAGAGGTGCACAAAAACCGAAGCCTAGGAGATCGGCGTTTCTCAATTTTTCAAGAGATGCCTCAAACCCTTAGCGCACATACCATAATCCGCTAGGAATATCGCTCAATCCGACTTTGGCAAGACACAAACACCCGGCTATGTGAATGGTGCCGAGTTACTCATCGTCATGATTGACTTCCCCAAACCTATAATTTCTTTCTATTCAATTGATTGCAAATAATTGCTCTCATGGCCCTCCCACATCGAACATGCCTTTTTCTCATTCACTTCTCCAAATTCCCGGATAGGTAAAGGAGGCTAATATTTCAATGAGGAGCTAGATGATCAAAGGAAGAAGAAAGAAAGTATCGAATTGCCTTAATCATTTCAACAAGAAGTATAGGAACTTATAATGTGATTTCAACTTCAATTTCCTAGCATGATTTAGGTAACATTTTCACATTATAAAACTTGCAAAAGAGGTAAAATTCATTCATTCAAGTTCTTTTCAATTCACAATCCTTTTAAGCATGCAATTGTCATCAAACTCATTTCACAAGTAGTGATTATCATGGAAATCATCTCAATTCATTAGAAGCTCAAAGTTTTCAAAAATTTTCAATTTTTATGGGTTTTTCAAGATTTTTCATGCAATGCGAAAATGAAACGTGTAACACATAATGAACATGCAACGATAGTCTCGAATGAAAGCAAACATAGAGATTAGAGTTATTACAACTTTTAGTACATCCCACCCCATACTTAGGACGAACATTGTCCCTAATGTTCAAAAGAAAGAACAAAAGAAAGAAAAGAAAAAGAAACTCACAAGTGGTGGCGGGAATGTCTAAAACAAACGATCATGCGTCCAATCACTGCGGCGGCGGTGGAGGTGGGAATGGAGAGAAACTCGGATCATAAAACCGCCCAAACTGCTGGCGGTAGACGTCCCTCATCATGTGGTCAAGGTCGTCTAAGCGTCCGTCTCTAGCATCCGCCCGGATCTCCAACGCTCCTACTCTCTCCGAAAGTCCGGTAGCCCAATCCGGCATCTGCTCGTACCATCCCGGGGCGCGACTGTACCATGATGGAGCATCGGATGGTGCTGGTGGTGATGGATGTGCTGCTGGCTGCGCCGTGGACCAAGGAGGTGGGGTGGAGTACCATGTGGGAGGTGTGGTCATCCACGTGGGCCTCTCACTCACGCTAGCGCGGCGAGATGACGAGCCTGAGGCTCTAGCTGGACGTGGGGAGCGTCTAGGTACATCCGTGGCCGCCTCCAGCTGGTCCGGAAACGTGCCAAACTCCTGCTCCGCTCCTCCACCACTCTCGTACTGATCTCCCATGTCCTCCTCCTCCACAACCGGTGGTGGAACGTAAGGGGGAGCTACTATCCTGTTCGCATGCATCGCAGCGAACGTGTCCTTCCAATTATGGCGTCCTGCCATAATGGAGTACTCCGGTAGCCACTCTATACCCCTACCCGTCCTACTCTCCCAAGGCATGCCCGCATAAGGCGGACCTCCATGTGTGGGGAAAATGAGTCCCCTAACCATGAATGCGTGTAGCCCTAAAGGAACCGCCGGTATACGGGTGCAAGCAGAAAAATCTACACCAAATGTCCTAGCAATGTGGGTAACTATCCCACCATATCCAATGTTCCCCTTCTTCTTATTCTTGAGTTTGCTCATCGTAGCCGCCGAAAGAGTAGCACAATCCGCACGGCGACCGTATAGCATGCAATAGAGCAAGAATAGCTCATCCGTCTTGATCTTTTGGGGCGTCTCCGTCCTAGGAAAGAGACACTCCGAAAGAACGCGGTGAGCTATCTTCAAGGCTAGATGGTACATCAATCTAGCCTTGGTATCGGCGGGTTGCCCACGGTCCTCGTCGGCGTAAATCATAGCTACTTCCTCCCAAAAGTTCTTGGGGTAAACTCCACTCGGAAATCGACCGTTATAGGTCTCATGGAACCCGAAAATGGTCCCAAACTCAACAATGCTCAAATGATAGTCTTTTTCCATGAGACGGAAAGAGACGGTCCTATCTACGTGACTGTGCTCGAAGGACATCACAACCTCCCGAGTGATCTCCTCATAGGCGTCTTCACGAATGTTCGTGAAGACAAGCAATCCGGCTCTATCCAAGAGCCATGTAAGATCATCAACTATGTTTAGAGGATGTAGATCCTCTAACAACAAATACCTAGGACCTATCACTGTCCTCTTCGTGATCCTCTCAAACGCAGCAAGGTGGTTCTCATGTATGGTTGGGATGCTAGGATGAGGAGGTGAGGATGGAGGTGAAGGTGAAGATGGTAGTGAAGGAGATGAGGGTGGTGGTGCCCTAGAGGTGGAGGGATTGCCCTTTCTTTTCTTATTCTGCTCTCCCTTCTTCTCCTTTATCCTTCCTGACACTCTCCTTACGAAATCCATTTTTCACCAAAAATTACGGTCTGTTCTTCAGGTTCCACGGCCGTGGTTTACCCAGAGACCGTGATTCGTCTCAGAATCTCGCGAATCTCAGCAAATTCACCAACAATCACCACAACAAGCAGTCCTAATCTAATTCCTTCCAGTCTTTGTCAGTTCTTCCTAAAAATCTATAGCAAAAACGAACCAAATCCGCGAAAATCAAGAAGAAAGAATAAACCTCTTTTTCGGATTGAAAAACCCGAAATGCACGTTTGTTGATGGATTTCCGCTCGGTTTGTCGCTTGGATCTTGTTCGTGGTTGGATTTGCTGCAGTTTAGGATGAAGAATCGTTGAAAACGAGGAATTGGAGGAGGTCGTGGGGTTTCGGCGTTTAGGGCGTGGAAAGGGGTAAGTTTTTGGGTAATTTTGTGAAGAATGTGGCTTATATAGTCGCAGGCAAAATTTTGAAAATCACGGTCTGTCGGGGTATTCCACGGCCGTGGAACTGTACGGACCCGTGGTTTTTGTGATTTTTCAAAGGCTTTTGCGAATTACGGCCACTGTAGCTATGACGACCGTGATATAGACCGTGGAATCTTCTGTAAAGCTTCAAAGTCCAAATTTCGTCACTCTTCTTCGACATTATTCTCCCTTTTTCCTTTTCCATTGATCCTACAACCAAAAACACGAACATACCGGAAGAAATCGAGGCAAAATAAAGCGAAAACGTCTATTCTAAGCTAAACTATGAATCGAAAACAAAAACGAAAATGCAATACCTTGGGTTGCCTCCCAAGAAGCGCTTTGTTTAGGGTCCGTAGCTAGACCAATCTCGCACTTATTCGAGTGCGGTAGGCGCAAACTCCTCAGCTTGGAGTTCCGGCGTATACTTCTTGAGTCGTTGGCCGTTCACCTTAAAACTTCCGCTAGCTTCACCCCATACTTCAACTGCACCATGGGGGAAAATACGCTTAATTAGAAAAGGTCCGGTCCAACGGGATTTAAGCTTACCTGGAAAGAGGCGAAGTCTTGAATTGAAGAGGAGAACTTGATCTCCTTCTTTGAAGTCCTTTGGAATGATGTGCTTATCATGCCAACGCTTTGCCCTTTCCTTGTAGATCTTAGCGTTTTCATAGGCGTTTAAGCGAAGTTCATCCAGCTTGTTGATGTCTAGGAGACGCTTCTCTCCCGCTTCCTTCATGCCGAAATTCAGCCACTTGATAGCCCAAAACGCTTTGTGCTCCAGCTCTACCAGCAAATGACAAGACTTCCCATACACAAGGTTGTATGGTGTGGTTCCTATGGGAGTCTTGTACGCAGTCCGGTACGCCCATAATGCATCATCTAGTTTCAAGGACCAATCCTTCCTAGTCCTTGAAACCGTCTTCTCTAGAATTCCTTTGATCTCCCTATTTGAGATCTCAACTTGTCCACTTGTTTGTGGATGGTAAGGGGTAGCGATCTTGTGAGTAACCCCATACTTAGCTAGAAGAGCTTCAAAGCGACGGGCTATGAAGTGAGAACCTCCATCACCAATGATCGTCCTTGGTGTTCCAAATCGCGGAAAGATGGTCTTGTTGAAGAACTTAACCACCACCATGGCATCATTTGTGGGAGAGGCAATTGCTTCCACCCATCTAGAAACGTAGTCTACCGCCAATAGTATGTATTGGTTTCCACAAGAGGATGGGAATGGTCCCATGAAATCGACTCCCCAAACGTCGAAAATCTCCACCTCTTGGATGTTGTTGAGGGGCATCTCGTTCCTTCTAGAAATATTGATTGTTCTTTGACAAGCATCGCAGCAAGAAACAAAGGATTGCACATCTCTAAATAAAGTAGACCAATAGAATCCAGATTGCAATACCTTTGCGCTAGTCTTGTTCGAACTAGCGTGTCCTCCACAGGGTAGTGAATGACAATGGCGGATGACACTTTGCATCTCTTCTTCCGGCACACATCGCCGAATGATGCCATCCGGACCTCTCTTGAAGAGGAGAGGCTCGTTCCAATAGTATTCCCGGACGTCCTTAAAGAACTTCTTCCTTTGTGCGTAGGATAGTCCGGGCGGTGTCTCTTGACAAACTAAATAGTTAACAAAATCAGCAAACCATGGTTCGTTACCTTTGGAGATCACGTTGATGCACTCATCTATGATGTGTAGGTGTTCGTCCGGAAAGGAGTCATCAATGGGTATGTGGTCGTCCTCTAGATGTGTTAGACGACTCAAATGATCCGCGACAGAATTTTCTGAACCTTTCTTGTCGCGGATCTCAAGATCGAATTCTTGTAGGAGAAGAATCCATCTAATTAGCCTTGGCTTCGCGTCTTTCTTCGCAAGGAGGTACCGGATCGCAGCATGATCCGTGTAGACAATCACCTTTGCACCTACAAGATAAGAGCGAAACTTGTCAATAGCATAGACAATGGCTAGAAATTCCTTCTCTGTAGTGGCGTAGTTGAGCTGAGCTTCGTCTAGCGTCTTGCTAACGTAGTATATGGCATGGGTTCGCCCTTCCTTTCGTTGCCCAAGAACAGCTCCAATAGCTACGTCACTAGCATTGCACATAATCTCGAAGGGGAGAGTCCAATCCGGAGGTTGGATAATAGGTGCTGAAATTAGAGCTTGCCGAATGGTGTTAAACGCATCTAAACATTCCTGCGAAAACTCAAAAACCGCATCCTTCATCAATAGATTAGTGAGAGGTTTTGATATCTTAGAAAAATCCTTAATGAAACGTCTATAAAATCCAGCATGTCCTAGGAAACTTCTTATCCCTTTCACCGAAATTGGGGGAGGAAGTTTCTCTATGGTCTCTATCTTAGCCTTGTCTACCTCTATCCCTCTACTAGAGACTAAGTGACCCAATACGATTCCTTCCTTAACCATGAATTGACACTTCTCCCAATTAAGAACTAGGTTAGTGTCTTCACAACGTTGTAAAACAAGAGAAAGGTTAGAAAGGCAATCGTTGAAAGAGGAACCGTATACGGAGAAGTCGTCCATGAAGACTTCCATGATTTCCTCTACGTACTCGGAGAAGATGGCCATCATGCACCGTTGAAAGGTGGCTGGGGCGTTGCAAAGCCCGAACGGCATTCTCCTATAGGCGAACGTACCCCACGGGCACGTGAATGTGGTCTTCTCCTGATCGTCCGGATGTATCGGGATCTGAAAGAAACCACTATAACCGTCAAGGTAGCAAAAATGTGAATGTTGTGCTAACCTTTCAAGCATTTGATCGATGAATGGCAAGGGAAAGTGATCCTTCCGCGTTGCGTTGTTGAGCTTGCGGTAGTCTATGCACATTCGCCATCCAGTCACGGTTCGGGTAGGAATGAGTTCGTTGTTCTTGTTGGTGATGACTGTCATTCCTCCCTTCTTCGGAACTACTTGAACTGGACTCACCCACTTGCTATCGGAGATAGGATAGATGATACCTGCATCAAGAAGTTTAAGAATCTCCTTCTTGACAACCTCCTTCATGGTCGGATTCAACCGCCTTTGAGGTTGTCTTGAAGTTCTAAAGTCCTCCTCCATTAGTATCTTATGCATACATAGGGAGGGTTTAATTCCTACTAAGTCCTCGATAGTGTAGCCTATGGCTTTTCTATGTTTCCTAAGGACAATCATGAGCTGTTCATGTTCATCTATGCTTAATTCGGAGCTAACAATAACCGGGAAGGTAGAATTAGATCCAAGAAAAGCGTACCTTAGATGCGTAGGAAGTGGCTTAAGTTCCATCACTTTCGGAGCTTCCAATGATCCTTGAGGAGCATCCGACGTTTCCTTAGAAGTTTCTAAGGTTGTTGAGTGGTTTGGAGAAGAATCAAAAGAAGTTGAAGGAGTATGCCGATCACCCTCTTCCACGGTCAGAATTACGGCCTCTCCATGTGTTCCACGGCCGTGTAATCCCCTGGAATGGAGGTCGATTTTGGTTGTGAAATCCACGGTCGTGGAATACAGGGTATGACCGTGGATTCTTACATTCTCAGCCTCATCGTGGAGTTTCTCAAACTCCAGTTCATACATCTCTTCTTGTGCTTCTAAGGCTTCAATTTCCTCTTTGCACTCTTCTTCTTCCCCTACATTGGTTAGACTCATAGTGATAACTTTTTGTAAAGGATCGTTAAAGAGAATCGCACTTACCTCCTCCCTAGACAAACCTTCTTCGTCTTGGATATCGTAAATATCCTCGTCAAAGATTGGTTCCTTCACTAGAGTGGAAAGAACGAACTCTACTTTCTCTTCTCCAATATCAAAAGCGAGTCTTCCATTCTTGCAATCGACCATGCAGCCGGAAGTTGCAAGAAACGGTCTTCCGAGTATGATCGGGACCGGACTATCTGCAGGAATGTCAAGCACGACAAAATCAATGGGAACAAAGAATTTACCTAGCTTGACCAGGACGTCTTCTACAATACCGACGGGGCGAGTGATGGATCGATCCGCCATGTATAACGTCATCTTTACCGGTTTAGGATCGCCTAAACCGATCTTCCTACATAATGCAAGTGGTATGATGCTCACACTTGCTCCTAAGTCACATAAAGCGTCATATGTGACATCTCCCACTCCAATGGGAATGCAAAATGACCCCGGATCCTTCAACTTTGGGGGCATTTTCTCCTTCATAGTTTTGATGAGATCCGAAGAATCCGAACTCATCTTGACCTCTCCGAAATCTTCTAGCTTCCTCTTGTTGGAGAGGAGCTCCTTCAAGAACTTGCCATAAGCCGGCATACCTACAATAGCATCAATGAAAGGTATATTAATATGCAGCTTGCTCATGAGTTCTATGAACTTACCAAATTGTTTGTCTAGGCGCGCTCGCGCTCTAGATTGAGGGAATGGTAGGGGAGGTTTGTAAGCTGGAGGAGGAACATAGACATCTTCCTTCTCCTTCCCCTTTCCTTTGTCCTTCTCTACGGGGACTTCAACGAACGTAGGCTGCGGATCGGTAGTAGTCACTCCGCTCCTAGTTGTAATCGCCATTACCCTTCCCTTAGGGTTGTCCTCCGTCTTTCCTGGAAGTTTCCCTTGATTTCTAGGAACTTCCTCCGCGTGGTTGAACAATTTGTTTTCTAAAACCTTTTGAGCTTTGTCAACCTTAGAGACTTGATCATCAACCTTGATGAGGCGGTTCTCCAACCCTTGAAGCTTTCCCAAGATCGTTTCCAACATGGGGTCGGGCTTCTCCTTTCCCGTATTGTTTCCTCCATTAGATGATTGCCCCTGGCTTTTCAAAGGAGTAGAGGAAGAGGAAGGTGGAGTTAGTGAATTAGAATTGGAAGGATAGGAGTTACCGGAATTTTGTTGATTGGAGCGCCAATTGTTGTTGTTTGAACCCCTATTGTTGTTCCAATTGTTGTTCCGGTTGTTGTTGTTTCCATTCCAATTGTTATTCCGGTTGTTGTTCCGGTTTTTGTTGTTGCGGTTGGTGTTATCACCGCCATTGTTGTTGCCCAAATAGCCAACATCCTTCTCTTGTTGCTTTGGGAAGTTGGTCTTGATAGTCTCCTTCAACTCTTTGATCTCATTGTTGAGGGAGAAAATTTGATTTTGAGCTTCATGTGTGAGCTTCGCTCCTTGCTCCACACGATTTCCCTCCGCTTTCCGGTGGGAATACTTCTCTATGACTCTTGCTTGCTTCTCGATGAAGTCCCAAGCGTCATCTTCTCTCATGTCCATGAATGTTCCACATGAGAGGGATTGGAGGTTGAATTGCGTTCCCGCATCCAGCCCCTTGTAGTAAATCTCCAGCAAGGCAAGCTTGGATATGCCATGATGAGGGCAATCCAAGAGCAAATCTTGAAACCTTTCCCAAGATTGAAACAAACTTTCGTTAGGTCTCATGGAAAAAGCATTAATCTTACCTCTAAGTTCCGCCGTTTTGGAGGGCGGAAAGAATTTAGTGAGAAACTCCGCGGAAAGGTCTTCCCACGTGTCTAGTTTCCCATTAGGAAGAGCTTGGTACCAAGATAACGCTTTCCCTTTCAAAGAGAAAAAGAAAGGTTTGAGCTTATAGTTGTTGGTAGTAGCGTTCTTCGGTCTCATCGTCTCCGTCATACACTCAAAGTTTTGCAAGTGTTGGTGTGGAGATTCAGCGCTTGTACCGCCAAATTGGCTTTGGCGAACAAGAGTGATAACTTGAGGGTTAAAGCTAAACCCTTGCACATCTTCAGCATCAAATTTCACACCCAAGCGGCGTGGTTGTTGTGTTGGATCCATCCGCTGGCCAAGAGTTCTTGGCTCATTATCCACACGTTCGACTCTCGCATTCCTAGGTGGAATGCGGCGATTAGCAGCTCCTTGTGGATGGAAAGGATTCATATTGATCGTGGGATCAATCTCTTCTAACGGTGACATGGAAGAGTCACTATCATCGGCGGATGAATGACTTTTCCTTCTAGACCTTGATCTCCTTCTTGAGGATTTCTTGCTTCCCTTATTCTTAAGGTCGCTCATCTCTATCCTCATTTGGAAGATCATGTCTTGTAGACCGTTAACTTGAGATTGATGACGATCCATCTCATCCTGGCGGAGAGTCTCATTCCATCGGAGTTGGGCTTCTTTCTCCGCCAACTCCGTTTGAAGATCACGTTCGTGTTCTTCAGCCATCTTCTTTTCCTTGCGCTTTTGCCTCAAGGTTTTCTCTAGCTCTTGATCGAGAGGTAAGAGATCTTCGGTGTTCCTAGACCTGCGCATGCACTCAAAGCAATATCAAACAACGAGAGCAAGCTCCCAAGCCTTGACAACCGGCAACCGGATTCGGCCGAAACCAAATCCCCGGCAACGGCGCCAAAAACTTGTTCGCCCCTAAAGGTGTGTGCAAATAAGTTTTAAATTTATAAAACTAGAATCAAGCAGCGAACCCGCAGTGTACGGATCGACGTAGCTAAGCAAGAATTCCAGAGTATCGAACACAGGGATTTGGGTGGGAACGAACTCGATTGCAGGTTATCAAGCAGGTAAATATGGGAGTTTTGCAAATATTGGGAAAACAACAATCCAAAAGATCCAGGTATCTAGCTGTGGCAATCGATTCAATATATACTTAACGATGTAAAGACAGAGTTGAGATATGCAAAGGTATACTAATGTAAGGTAATCGTACGGTGAAATTCCAAAAACCTTATATAACTCACCTACAAGGCACTCTCTATACAGGTTGTTGAGGCTCAATATAGAAAGATTCTAAAGATGAGAATTAATGTCAAATACCCAAACTTATAACCCAAGGATCAAGACTAACTTAACCGATTGAGGTTGTGACACTCACAATCGAGGTAGAGGTTGTTGAGGCTTCACTACCACCTAGAAAAGACAAGTCTAAACTAAGTTAAAGCAAATCTTTAACTTTGGATTAAAGTAAAAGCAAGTTCGTGGACTTAAGGGAAATCACGGTTAGTTCTTGAGGTTCCACGGCCGTGGACTCAAGAACAGGCCGTAATTTAGGGTTGTCGGCGATTCTCTCTAACTCTCAGGGTCTAATCTGTTTGCGATCGATCTATCATCATCTAAGCCACAACTATCAACCCTTCACCTTAGAATTGTTAAGGGTTTTTAGCCAATAACAGTCATGTTGATATCAATTCAAGAGTTTAAAAGATAAAAAGATGAAAACTTTCAAGAACTTTCAATAATCTTCAAATCAATCTCCAAGTCACAAAGAGAACAAGTAATGTCAAAAGATTCAAAGTAAAACAAACAATCACAACCTTAGGAAAGAAGGGAAAACGGGATGTCAATCCGTTTTCCAAATCAAACCTAAACAAGAAGAGAGATCTTCTTGCAAAATCTTCCGAAAACTTCGATCTTCCGCCAATCCGGAGATCTCAACAGCAATCTCCACCAAAAATGCGAGATTAGGGCAATTCCCAAACACGAACTTCAATCTCCAACGAAAAGTCCAAACTCAACGATCCTAAGCGGTGAGGAGCGATGTGTGAAAGCAAGCCTCTAAGCGATGATGAACGGGGGTAAGCGGGGATCTAAGCGGGGATCTAAGAATGAGCGAGAATAAACGGGGGTAAGCGGGGATGAGCGGGGATCTAAGCGGTGATCTAAGCGAGCATGACGGATTCTTGCTTCGTCCGTCTTTTTATAGTGCAGGGCAAAATGTCGGCCCGGCCCAATCTTTAAAAGATCGTGGCTTCAAAGTATGGCGAAAAGATTCGCCAAGATCACGGTCGTGGAAGTGTTCCACGACCGTAATTTAGAGCGTGGAAACAAATACGGTTTGCAGCATATGTTCCACGGCCGTAATATCCTCTGGAATGAACATCAATTTCTGACTCTAAATCCACGGCCGTAATTCTGAACGTGGTTTGGATTCCGGCCGTATTTTAGGGCGTAATTTAGGGCAAGAACGTGATTCTTCCCTAAACTCGTGCATTCCTCAAGCTAAAACTTCAATTTGCTTCCAAAGAGTGTCCTCAATCTATGGACATATCAACTCAACTCTCCTTTGCTCGATTCCGTTCGGAAATAGCTCCAAATCACCTATAATCAACATAGAACTAGTGTAGACATCCATATCGACAATATAGGTAATACTAGCTCACATATGCACAAAGTTCAATCAAAGACTATCAATATGAATCAAATACGTTTAGAAAACGTGCCTAAAATATCACAATATTTCATGCTAACAGCAACACACAAGTCCCTACATGAAGGGGACAATCACATATCTCGCGGGTACCTCAGACCCCTAATTGGTATCCCTATCAAGGAAGGTCTACCCTCTATTGTATCTAAAATCAATCTATACATGCATCAAAAGCAAAGAGTGCATAGCACCTATATCAAACAATACGCCACTAGGTAAACCATTAACGAGAATGGTACCTGTAACATCTAATGCCAATAGCTCCATTGTATATCATCACTCAAACCTCAGACCTATGCTCCTCAGGTATCACTGAGGTCATCACCATAGCTTCCACTTCTACTCTTTCTGCACCGGAAAGAGGAAGGTCTTGCTGAGAAGAAACACTACCTTGCTGACAAAAAGGGGTCAAATGGCCTAATTAACCACATGTAAAGCACGCTATCGGTGCCAAGGAACACTCAAGGCGCAAATGATCTGGATCGCCACAGTTGAGACACAGACGTCCCATCTTTGCTATTGATACGGGTGACTCCTCTGCACTTCTCAACTCAAAGGCTCTACCCTAAGCTCCTCTGGTGTCAGTGGTACTTCCACCACGACCTCTACCTCTACTCGACCCGGGAACATATCCCTGAGTAGAAGGACAATCTAAAGCTCTCTGTTGTCCATATGTTTGCTGCTGACGTATCCTCTAAACCCCCTGTCATCAGATTTCATCAAACAAACAACCCATAATAACTAGAATAATATAACGACCATAATGGAATTTCTAATTATCCATTTTGACAAGCCTAAAGTCAATTTAGGGCAAATCGTAGTACGGTAAACGAATAAATTCATAACTTATTCGTTATTAACTCGATTGACGATCTGAAAGAAGATTCAGAATCACAGCGACGCAGGCTACGCATGGACAATATCAAATTCACCGGAATCTGATGACGGAACCTGCCTGGTGACATATGTGCTCGACCAGCCCTCCATATACTCGGAAATGCAGAAACTCGGTACCGATATGAAGAGAATGAAGAGAGGAATCCATAAACTCAAACGGAATTGAAATCGGATTCAAAACGGAGAGTAGATCTGAGTTTAAAGGTTGAGAGAAATCAGAGCTTTTACGAGGAAACGTGAAAGGAAATGAATTAATAAAAGATTTTCCGCTATTTTTGGTGAAGACGATAATTATCCTTTAGCAAAGTCGATAATTATCCTTTAACCGATCAAAGGCGGGTCAAACCTCTTTCTCCAAACTTCTCGAGATTGGAACATTAAATCTGGAATATTGTAGGGATAATTATTCCACAACTACCTCGAAAAACGTGTATTCCTAAGCCGTCTTTCTTAGCCGTTAAGAAACGAAATAGCGACTCTTTTGGCCATTTTGCCTCTCCATGTTATTTCATATCTTGGACATATCCGATGTCCTGATCATTTCTCTCAACTGCAATTTTATTAATTGGAGCTTCCAAATGCTCGAAACGACACCGAGGGTACAAATAATTACCCGGGGGAAATAGTAAAAATTTTCCCAAACTTTCAAAATTACGCGAGGAACATAGCGGTGAGTCTCATACTCATCACTTGCGAAATCTTCACGAATTATATGTAAATTACTATCAACGATTAAGTTAATCAACATTAATTAAAATTCGGAAATTCCTAGCTATTACAAAAGTAACAACATAAGTTTTAACGGTCATGAAATAAAAAGATAACAATCCCGTTCTATAATGCACGGGACCCCGGCTGCCCACTACCGCCGGATCACTCGATCGCCTCCCTAACCTGCAAGGCATCTACAAGCGGTAGAAACCGTTAGGTAACAATCTATGAATAAGTATAAAGGTAAAAGCACAATCACACATCATACACAATCAACATGCAACATTCAATCCTTTTATAATCTTTAATTAGGTGATATGTCGTTACTAATGATACTTATTTTGTGAAACGAGAGATTCCCAAACCTCGCCCATGTCCCCGTTTACCAACGCGGAATGGTACTAATGCATTTGACCGTCTACCTGACTAGGCTGGTCGCAGGGAACCTCCTAGACTCTCGCAAGAGCTAGGCAGATGATGTCATGACCCATTATCATACACTTGGGTCAATTACATAATATAATAAAGTCGGTCTAATCCGGTTTCGTTGTTTATCATAACTAACAAACACCACTCATACACATTACACTCATACAAGAAGTCAACTAAGTAAGCCCGTGGACTTACTAGAATCAACTCTCGACTCACTTAATCACCATTCAATCAGTAACTGTAGAAACTCAATTGCCTGTCAAAGGAGGCACGTGGGTCAATAAATTTTCCTAGGTACTTAGAAGTCTGAAACTCCTAAGATGTAAGATTCTATTAGGACATAAATTATTAAAGTACTTTTTTAAGGTAACATGATTATTTTACCCTTGGTCCTGATCGAGACTTCCAAAAACTCGTAATACGTACTTAAATTCTTACTTGAGGCTAACTAACCATATTCTACTCTCTAGGATGATTTTAGGTAAAAACTAGAGAAACTACCCACTTTTCTATTTCCCGAAAAGTCACTAAGGTCCAACTACAGCTTCAAATATGAAATTAAAATAAACTTATAAAAATTCTGAAATAAATCTCTAAATTATCTATGATATCCCATCTACTCATAAGAGCGAGAATTTCTTAAAATTGTTCAACTATCACTTCTACAAAAATCCTTAAAGTTGGCTACAACACAAAATGTTCCTATACTTAGTCAAAATTCACTTCTGGAAAAACAGCTCAACCACTCTACTTTGGGGCCTTATAACTTTTAATCCGACCATTCATTTCTTCTCAAATTTTAACACAGTAAACTACGTATCTCCATCTACGATCTATCAAAAATTCAACGGTGGATCTTCAATATAACTCCTTAAAACTGGTCTACAATATTGACAGTTTTCAACTTCTCAAAACTTTTTAAGAAAACACCCTTATTTACAGCAGATTTGTATCTACTATTTTTGTCACCCTCTTCTAACCCAAACTAATTATTGATCCCAATGTCCTAAGTTCATCAGCAGCACACAATACACTTTAACTTATTAAATTTCAGAAGATACGTATTCAAGGGAGGGAGAGGACATCTAGTTACCCCTTACTGAGATCCTTGATTGCAACTTATGAAAGATCCTAGGATGGGGAAGGCTCTCGATCTGTACACAGCAGGGATGGAAATAAACTCTCGCCCATTGTGTGACTGAATAGAAAGAGGACAACTAGGGAGTGAGAGGCCATTACAATGTGACTCACCTAGGGTAGATTGTGTGCAGGAACGTATGCAGAAGCAGCTCCTGGAGTCGACTGAGGGTGTGTAGAAACGTCCTCACTGCTGTGCTGAAGACCGTCCGCAACAAGGCTTCGACTCCACTACAGAAGGGTCTCGTTCAGATGGTAGAGACGACAGACTAGTAGGGGAAGAGAAGGTCGAAAGATTTATACTCATCAGCCGTAGTGTGAAGGCTTCTGTTACTGGCGTCGAAGTGCACAGAAGAGGCTGCTGTGCGAGGTTGGTGCTTCGATTGGGTTGTTGAGATCTGAACGTCGACACAGAAGAAGGGGAGGGGAGGTTTGCGTGCATCTAGACAAAATATATACGGAATTGAAGGAAGGAAAGCAAGCAACGTAACATCCGGCCGTTACAAGTAGATGGGGAGAGAGGGAAGCTGACGGTTATAGCGTGAGTTCACTAGGCTGCTTCTGGTTGGGCCTCTTGGGCTGCTTCAATCCGCCAGCAAGGGTTAAGGCAAGGGCTGGGAAAATTTAAATCCAAGTAAGAAACAATGGGCTGAAACAAGGCAAGAATAAGTGGGCTGAAAGTTTGTCAAAACTTGTCAAAAACTCGTCATGGCTTTGTCAGGCCCATGCATGACCTTGTCACAAAGTTGTCGGGTTTTGTCATGACCTCGTCTCAGCTTTGTCATGGTCTCGTCACATCTTTGTCATGGTCTCGTCACAAGTCGTCGTTAAGAACCAATTGAAAGAATTAGGGTTTGGTATAATTCTATCATTTTATGTTAATTAAATTCTACATAAAATGATAAAATTTGTGGAGGAAGAAATAATAGATAGAATGGGAAATAGTTAACGGATAGAAATCCAATTTGATTCGGAATTAAAGGGAATAAAAATTCCGGATATTACAAAATCCTTGACCAAAGAATCTATAACCAAACCCTTGGATATGGATTATGTTCAGAGTCTGGTTGACGATTTTCGTTGGATGTTAGAAGAATTTGGTGATGGTAAAACTTGGGATGTCCAAATTCCGGAAAATCTTTTTAATCATAAACATATGGCTTCTCCATGAACGCGGAACCACTTCAGGTCATGCTCGAGAGAAAGCACATACAAATGTGTCATGTATCAATATATATGAGGTATGTTTCGAGAATTTTTTTTATGCACAAAGAATGAACTATAATATAGTATGCCGGACGTTGTTGCAGATATTTGTGGGAACCTTATTGCAAATCATGTGATATGTTTGAATTTTTTTGTCCAACTTTGATATCTCCTTAAATCGGTGTTGGTACCATCAAACAATGGGCTACTTATATTGCTCATGCAATGAAAGGCAATGTTGAAAACAAGCTCTTTTTCGCACCATATTATTTTTGGTAAATAATGTTGTATTTATTTCATCTTAAATAATATCATTTTCACAATTATAAATATAAATGTTTATATGTATACAAATACTCACAAACATATGTATATAGGAATCATTAAGTGTTATTGGTCTTACATCCTCGCAAAGGTGTTTTATATTGGATTGACTCATCACATGGTGAACAAAGAGAAGATGCAGAACAATTAGTTGAATTGTAAGTATATCCTATTTTATTTAACTAATTATAAAATAAAAGTATACATGTTACTAACCAAACTTACTTGGGTTTTTGAAGTGGTTATGCTTTCAAATATTGCAATTTGGGAAAGAAAAAGCCGAGAACACAAATTTTGTGGATGTCATAAAGGTAAAATCTATATTTTTAAATTTTATTTACAATTTTATATCAAATATGTATATTATTGTTTTTTTGTAAAATTAAACTTGTAATGATATAATTTATTAACTTATGAATTTATGTTGTACTGTCCACGTCAAACAACTTTGATTGATTGTGGGTACTATGTGTTGAGGTTTATGCGGGAGATAATACTAAGAAAAAGTGACACTGTCCCAAAAATAGTACGTTCTCCAATCTTTTTAAAACAACATTCTTATTTTTCATCATGCTATATCAATTTAACTTCTAATATAATTATATTATTTTATAGTGGTATGGTAGAAAGCGTATTTACTCCGATGGCGAGGTTGATCAAATCCGAAAAGAGTGGTTAGAATATTTGCTTCAACTTGTCTTTTAGGTATGTGAAAAGTGATGTAATTTAGACAATGTTTGTTGTTACTTACTAATAAATAAATATTATAGTGGCATAGTATTGCATGACATCTCAAGTAACATCTATGCATGACATTTCTTATGTTTTGTATCAACAGGAATTTTGACAAATATTTATGCTTAATTTGCTTCTCATACACTGCTTATGATATCTATATTTTGAAGTTGGTTCTTTTATAGTTTGTTTCTATGTGATGTGTTATATACCTTTGTTTATTGCAGTGTTCAAAATTTTCTGCAAAGTGGTCTTTTGCGATGGCAGAATTATTTTGATTATGAGGCCCCTAAGAAGAATCAGAGTACCTTGAATGACTCATATCAGTAATTGTCTTTTGAATCATGTAACTCATAGACTAAGTTTTTCTAGTTACGTTTGTTTAGGCGTATGATTTAAAGTTTAGCAATGGTTGTAAACATAATTTCATGACACGTTTTAGTTTATGACAATTAATGACTAGGTTTATTATGTTTTGGTATAATTCAAATGTGTGAAAAATCAATTATTGGATTTGAATCAAATGTTATAGGTGGTATATTCGAAAAATAGAATGAAATATATAAAAAAAAAGAGAGAAAATAATCCGGATATATGTTGGCGGTGTATAAAGTCAAAATTATAATAATCCGGTTGTAAGTATCTGGTGTATATTAACCTCACCCAATGGCGCCACCAGTAAACTTTTTAATCCGGTTATCTTAGTCCGGATTATAAAAAAACAAATATTCCGGTATTTTACACAACAATATATTTCGGACGTTCCTCCGCATTATAAGCGTTTAATAAAATCTGGTTATTTGATCACTTATATAATCCGGATGTTATACATCCGGATTATATGTAGTCCAATAATCCGGATTATAATGTGTCAAATAATCCAGGCAAACATACAATCGAAAAACAGGGCAAAATGAACCTAGCAAATACACCGGTGCTTGGCAAAAAAACGCCCGGATTATAAAACATAGGGGCAAATACACCCCTAACCTTTAATTCGGTGCATGTCCGGATTATAAGCCCTCAACTAACCGGATTATAAAGTCCTTTTTGTAGTAGTGGATCTGATACCCCAAATTTATCTCTAATACCTCGGAGCGGGCTCTGATACCACATCTCGGCCGAGATGATCCAAGGTCAACCGAGATGGACATAACAAGGAGTCACCTCGACCCACATCTCGACCGAGATGCTTATGTTGGGCTCCAATACCGTCACAGTGAGATCTGATACTAGTAGGCTCAACATTCTTTTTTAGGCCCAAAGTTCTAGGGTTTATCTTTAAGGCTAGTAAAACCCTAGATTTATCTTCCTATTAATATCTCTTAGTCTTCAAAATTGAGAGGACTCCCCACCGACGTGGATTGACGCCCCATTGAAGGAGGCTGGACGCTCGAACATAGAGACGTCATAAAGGTTTTCTTTGGACGGCTGCTTTGAAGGATTGAAAGAAGAGAAGATTTGAAGAAAGGATTGCTTAGGGTTTGAGTAACCCTAGATTGTGAGGATTTCTTGGAGATTGCTAGTGAGTTGTTATCATCCCTTTTTGGAACACATCATTGATACTTCTGATTGGTTTGTTTGCTTTGATAATTGAGGTACTTTTGTTGCTTGTTTTATTCCCTTTTCTTGATATTCTTGACATAGTTGATATTGCCTTGATTATGATGATTGTTGGCTAAACATCCTTGCGATTCTAAGCTGATTATTTGAAGGTTGTGGTATAGACGATGAAAGAATAGACTTTTATCCAAGTGGATCCTGAAAGCTTGAGTTAACCCTAATCCAAAACCAGTCTCGGGTTGTTCGTTTAGCATCTTGACCGAGATCAATATAGAACATAATGAGATCGCCTACTACATTGCCTATCTTGAGTTTAGGTTGTAGTTTGCCAAATTCTATCCTTGTTGCGCCTTTCCTGGTTCATACGCAAGCCTAGGACAAGACTTACACGGTGATTCCTTTGCTTGTACACCTATGATGACGAGTGTTAGGTAATAAAGGTTTGTCCTTTATTAGGGTTTGAGTGTACCTTCATTCTACCTTTGAGAGTTAACCTAAGACTTATCCGATGATGGTTAGTTCTATACCCTTAGGTGAGTGATGTTGGTTTGAGTACTTTTACCTTTTTTTAGTTCCTTGAGACTTACCCGATGATAGGAGCTTGGATTTGGAAAAGTGGGTAGTGAGACTTACCCGGTGATCTATCCCATAGTTGAAACACCTTCACTCAGCGAACCTCAGCTTTATCCACATTACCTATAGAAATCTTGAGTCGAAACTACAACTGGATACTATGATCTTTAGAATCTACATTTCCCCATCTTGTTATACAAATACTTGATTTTGCTTTTGATCAATATTAGTTTGCTTTACAGTGATTATTCTCACCGATTCTCTGAGATCGACTCCGGAATATAAGCCCTTACTACGATAGATTTGCACATTGCGGGTTCGCTTATCGTTAGGTTTGTTATTCGGATTATAAATTTAAAGTTTTATCTGTACACACCTTTTGGAGCGAACAGTCTGTAATTACTTTAAACTCCCGTGCTTTAAATGTTTTTCCTCCCTTGTTGAAAGACAAAGGGGGAGATATTATATGATCCGATAGTTCTGCATTGTGCATTTTATTTTTTCGATATTATTACGTATGCATCTCTAACATTAAATGCAGGTATGATCGATATTTGTTTTGTCTTCCATCAAGGGAGAGATTGATAACTCCACCTTGAGTATATATTTCTATATGTGGTGATGGAAGACTTAACATTATGAGCGGTTTATACACTAACAAATATCTATTATATTTCTAGATTGCTTGGTTTGGTTTTGTGTTTGTTAAATGTGCGCAGCCCTTGAAAAGCATTTCAAAGGATGAACGGAGGCCTTGAAACACGATACAAGGGACAAGTGCAGAGATTGAAAAGCATTTCAAAGGTTCAACACGGAGGCCTTGAAGAACATTTCAAGGGATCAAAGTCGAAGCCTTGAAACATGATACAAGGGATACATCGGCTGGAATCATTTCAAGATCAAGATTCAATCTCAACAACCAAATTTACCAAGGATCAAGGGAAGATCTTTAAACAAGATATCAAGAGAAGATCTCGGTCAGCTCGACGGATTTTGTAGAAGAGATATCAGCCCAATAAAAAGATCTTGGAAAGATCTTAACCGACGCAAGATTGAAGATTTCATCCAACGGATCTCACAAAGATCTCATATCCGAGGAAGATCTTCATCAGATATCAAAGTGAGATATCTTCAACCGAAGATCCTCAACAACTTCGGAAGATACCGGAGCTTGAAACAAGGACTATAGCGACAAGATCTTCAATGGCTCTTTCAAGAGAAAATCTCGAAAAAGAAGATTCTCAACATGCATCAAGGAGATGAAAAAGATTGAAGATCTTACAATAGCTACTTCATCTCAACTGTTACGCTAGAGATGTAGCCCAAAAAGATTTACATTTATAAACTCGAACTAAAATCCTAAAATACCTAGCCAAACCCGCAGTGTACGGATCGTTATGTAGGAAGGAAAGTATTCCGAGGTCGAACACAAGGACTGAGGTGAAATCAAATCATTCAATGATCATGTATAATGCAAATCTAAACTAAGAGATGAGAAAGGAATAAACAAATGCAAAACACAATATTTTTGGCTGGTTTTGGGTGATCAAACAAGGATCACAAAATATGCAGCTCAAACAAGCAAACAAACACACAAACACACAAACACAAAATAAATGATAAGAGGTAAGAAAGCGGATTCTAGAGGTTCGGAATTACAATTATGACAATGGACTCATGCTTCTAAAGATCAAAGGAAAGTTGCGGTTGTTCGGAGTTGGGTGTTTCTCTAATGGGAGCAATTACCGAGTAAGTCTCATGCTCCACTAATCTCGCACCTAAGGTCATATTACCGGGTAAGTCACAAGGAACCTAAGCACGGGAATTCTACACAAACCGGACACTACCTAAGGGTCAAACCCCTCCTTACCGGGTAAGTCTCGGAAAAGGTAAGTCTTAGGCAACGATCCTAGCACACTTAATCCAATAGCGGCTTTTTTGGCTCACTACTACCTAGAGTTCATCATCTTATGTTTCTAAGAGAGGAAATTACCGTGTAAGTCTCATTTCCTAAAAAGGTTGCTAACATTAGGTCACCCTAAGCTAGATTAGGTTCAACAAATACTAGGGTTTCAACACATCTACATCCTAACATCCAGATTTATCAATATAAGTACAACAGAACAAAACCACGGGTGGATCATGAAAACCACGGCCGTGGAAGCATGAAGAACAGGCTGTGATTTCATTCTAAGTTAGGCTTTCGAACACAATCCATCCAAAGCTAACATGTAAGTCCATACAATCATAATCCAAAGCATAACCATCATTCCATCACTCTAGAATCACAACTACTTAGCCAATAACATTCATTTTAAAGGCAAAACCCATTAAACAAGAATGCATGCATTCCATGGCAAGAAAATGAGAATAAGAACAATGAATACAATAATACTTAGCTGGATAAGAGTTTACACAAGTCTCACAACAGTTCCAAGTCAAAATCTCACAAGCTTCCTCAAGAAACACACTTAAATCACTCAATTCTCACTCTAAATCTATGTGGAAATATCCTAATCTAATCTCCCCCCAAGAACACCCATAAGGGGCTTGGAAGAGAGCAACAAGAGGAGAGAGAGTCCTCCAATAGTCTGGAAGGCCAGCCTGCAAAAGCAACTCAAGTACTCCACTAAAGGAAAACAAGGGCTGGGCAAAAGAATCGTGTGATAAGTGTCAAAGCTGTCCTGACAGAAACCACAGGCAAAAACCACGGGCGTGGAAATGCCAGATAGGCCGTGGTTTTGCTCAGGAAGCCTTCCTTGGATCACCAAGTCATGAATTGGTGCAAGGCATGCACCAATAAGGTCTTTTGTGTTCTCCTTTGCACCTAGCTTGCTCCTTAAAGAGTCCGGATGTGTGCCACCACAAGGAATGATCCTCGAATGTATCGATTAAGTCCAAAAGCTCCCCAAAATAGCTACAAAACCGAAAAAAGCTCGTGTAAACGTCTATTTCGACAATATGGATGAATTAAGCGTAAACGTCACGAACTAATGCAAAAACATGCATGAATAGAAAGGAAAAATATCTAAAAGAGTGCCTAAACTAGTGTCATAAATCATGTCATCATCAACCTAACACCGTTTTCCATGGAGAATGAAGAAACTCACAACGGTCCTTTCTACAATGGCTAGAAGAATTCTTCATCGAAGACTATAAATGAAGATGACGATTGAAGAGAACAACAACAAGCTTACACGGAAACATCTAAGTCTTCAAGTGATCCAAATCATCTTCATTCATTCCAAAATTTTTTCTCCTCGTAGTTTACAAAAGCTTACATTCCTAGAGAGAGAAAAATACGAGAGCCTCATTGGAATATCTAGAGAGTGTTATACTCGAGTGTGTGTTACTCTGCGAAGTAACTACGCTATTATTGCTAGGTTAAGAGTTGAAACTAGATCGTAGCATTGGCTACAGTGAAAGAAGAAGGGGAAATCTTCTAGGTTGTATCTAGGATTCTTTGAAGCAGATAATAGATAGTTAGATCCTACGGGTAATGAAACCCTAGGACGGAGACGTAGGCTATTAAAGCTGAACTCCATTAACATATCACCGTGTCGATCTTTTACTTCCGCACTATATATTGCTTTTTGTGACTAACTTTTTTTGCAGGTTTTTGGAGTCAAGACCTTGAAATCACTTTCAAAGCCCTTGAAAACCAGTTGTGTCACAAAGAGCACATATCGACATCAAGGCCTTGAAATCAGTTTCAAAGCCTTGAGATAGGTTTTTGCAAAAAGTTCTCATACTCTATTCAACCCCCTTATAGAGTATTTATATCCTTTATATTCACCTATATGGTTCTTCAATAAGACCATTAAACAAATACTCTCAACAGCCATGATTGTGATTGATTATGTCAACCCAATAGACAAACTAGCTAGCGGATCCATTTACTAAGGGTTTGTCACGAGACCAAGTTGCAAAATCTTTAAAAGGAATGTTTTTACAACCTATTAAAAAAATGATGCTTGACGGCCAACCCCACCTACTAGACTAGAGATCCCACGATAAAGGTTTAAAGGGAATACCAACTCGAGCAGAATCTAGGTGTGCATTAGGAGACCTATCTCTTTGCTCAATTCTCGATGATACTAGTGTTGCCTGGTACGTATTGAGGTTAATCTTTAAGCTTTTAATGATTTCATATCCTATAAATAGAGGTGGGGTATGACATATACTCTTTATGGTATATCACCTTATGAGTGTGACACGGGCCCGTATCTAAAAGAATCTTCGAAAGGCTAATTTTTTCCAAGTTTAATAATGATTTAATCAGGGTTGTACAAGGTCAAAATGAACACAATAAAAAGAATATCGTTATGTGGAGAATATGAAAATGTGTGATAATTATTATCTAGATTTACTTCAAAGTCAGAAGAAGATGAAAATGTGTGATAGTTATTCACTACGAGAGGTTTAAGGTTGAAAAACACTACCGACCCAGATATAGTGATTCTTCAAAACTCTAAAAAGTCCATTCCATTTTTTATTAAAAACAAAACATGTTTGAGATTCATTTCTATTCATGTGGGATTGTTGGAATCATTTTAAAGAAATTTGCGCTGGAAGAATTTTTGAGGCAATCAAAAAACAGGAGTGTTAGCATTGTGGCTCCAAGCACTACAATTTGTTATACTCATATGTATAAAATAATGTTCAAATGAATGAGATATTAATACTCAAAGATGAGTGTATTAAAGGTACCTTGGAAGATTTAATTATGGAGGAACTTGTCCCACATCGACAATGTGGAGATTGGTTGTTCATCATATATAATGGAATAAGCATATTATGATTAACTAAGTCTATGGAGAGACGCTCTAGCGTTTGCTTGACAACACACGCGTGCACCAAGCCGAGGCGTGGCACGGTCACGGGCTCGTGCTCGTGGGTTTAGCGGAATGGGTTTGGGCTTTATGGACCTGATGTTGGGCTGATCATCTATCATTTTGCTTTTGGGCTCACCCAAATCCTTCCTCACCTAGTTTGACCAAAAGTCAATTGTAAGGCCAAGATCACCTCATTTGACTTTCAGTCAAATGCATGCCTAGTGGATGCCAAACCCAATTGGCTGATTTAACCCATGATTCAATTGATCCAAACCATAAGATTTGATCATATCTCCAAAAATTCCGTTTTACCTTTTCCTGCGAGAATGTATGGACGAGAGTGAATTTCTCTTGCTATCAACCTCCTCTAGGGTCCTATATAAGGAGGGATGACACCCGATTCAAAAATGCACCACCAACACATCAAGTCCCTCTGTTACTCTCTTTTCTCCAATACACACCACCAACACATCAAGTCCCTCTGTTGCTCTCTTTTCTCTCAACCTACTCTCTTTTCTCTTAACCCCTGTCCAAAATTTTGAATATGAGAGTACTTCACTGAAGGTTCTCGTAGGCTTCCAGAGCTGTTTGCGCAGTTAAAAGCAAAGGGTAGTTGTATCATGTGATTTTGAATCGATCAAAACCCTTCGTAATATTAAGGAAAGAACATCTCACCTTTGCTACAACTTTTCAATTCCAATTCGTAGGATTGATTTATTTCTAAACTTTCCCTGATATTCTCTGAAATTCATGATAATCGACTCCCTACACATTCTTTAATGTAGCTAGGCAAACGGTCTTGACAACATGAACAAAACAAGATGAGATCTTTATCCCGAAAGAGCAAGGTCCAAGGAATGTGACGTGTGGGCTGCGGAATGGGATGAAAAGTCAAAGGTTGGATAAATAAGTCAAACCTCTTAAAACCACACAAAGAATCTTGATCTTCATTGATCGAGAGGAAAGTCAAGAAACCATTTCTTATGCAACCTAACACAATTATGTAACAAAGCCAAGAGAACAAGGAGAAGGCTAAACGAACACTTGGAGAATATACAACATAACACAATTATATAACAAAGCCAAGAGAACACTATTAGAAGGCCAAAAGAAAACTTTGAGAAGGGTTGTGAATGTTTAATAGCACCTAGTTATCAAACTCCTCAACTACATATGAGTACAACACTAGTAACAATAACTTTGAAAAATCAATTTTGATTAATCCAAGATACTGAAAAAAATGTGAACTACGTATGAGTAACAATAACTTTCAAACATCAATTTTGATTAATCCAAGCTACTGGAAAAAAAATCTGATCTCCATGCCTTAATATAATCCAAATTGGAGCTGGAATTTTTTTTTAAAAAAACTTAAGTTATTGGGTTCAAAACACATATATGGTTAAAAAAAATCATCAACTTAAATAATGTAAGTGAAGATGAAATTAAAATAATTTCAGGAGTGGAACTTATCCAAAGATCATGTGTGATCCTCTCATGTGTCGAGTTTGAAAGAAATCTAGAAATGGTCCTGATATAAAAAGATTTCATCTTAAAACTCCTTTTCTTTGGAATTTGCAAGGGCTTGTTTTTTTGAAGTGTTAATTGTATTAAGAATAGAATATATAGGGTGGGAAGGAGTTCAAGTTCAGGTTACATAAGGAGAGAACATTTAAACAATGAGCAATGATCATAAGGAATACTCAGGATGAAGTGCCAACAGGCTCAGGCAGTCGGATATTCAGCATCCCAGCAATGTGGAGAGTGTGGGGAGAGCGATCCTTCCAGTTGGCTTCAAAATGGAGCTTAAAGGAGTTGATGATGGCGCCTGCACAGTTGAAAGGTCTTGTAAACTCATTGTTGTATAGCAGATTGTTGCGAGCAATCCAAACATGGTATGTGAAAGTGATGATGGATGCTATCCGTATACTATCAATCAACTTGGCCTTATGGGGGGTGCAGGAACTCAGCCAGTTCCAGATATTGCCCAGGTAGGGAGCAGGGAAGGGAGTTCTGGTCCATCTCGATACAATATCCAAGACAAGAGATCCGTAACTACAATGTGACCACAGGTGATCATCATTCTCAGTTGCACTCTTACAAAATTTGCAGGTGTCATTGTCAGTCTTGTTCCAAGCTTTGATCTTAGCCAGCGTGGGGAGTCTTTTGTGGGCAGCAAGCCATGCAATGTAGCTACACTTAGGAATGTTAAATCTAAGCCAAATGGCTTTGAAAGGATTAGGGCGTCCTAAGGGAGGAATGGGCTTGAAGATATCGTAGACCTGCTTATGGGAGAAGGAACCATTGGAGGTGGCAAGCGAATTCCCGCGTCCACCCGAGTGGAAAGCCGGCAAGTCATCACGGATTTTAAGCAAGTTCTTCCAGAAGGCACTTTGGTGAGGTTTGGGACTACAAGTCCAGATGCTGTTATTCCCCTTTAGGATATGTTTGGCAAGCCATTGGGTCCAGATGTTATCATCACCATTGTGAATGTCAAAAATTAGTCGAGTGAGAGCGACCTTGTTCCGAGTATGCAAGTCGGGGAAATCAAGGGCTTGTTGTATAGAATTTCGAATCAAAGTTTGGGTTCAAGTACTAGTGTACTTATTATTCTCGAGTGCATCCATACATTTTAATCTTTATGAAAATTAGAAAATAAGATTAAAACACTTTATTTCCATTTATTCCAATTTTGATATCTCTGTGCATTTTTTTTTCCCTTGTCCTAAATCTCTAAATCTCTGGATCTTCAAATTCACTTTTTCAGCTGAAATCTTGACGTTTAAATAACATCAACGTAACATTAAAAGGTAAAAGACTGCTTTGATAATTAACAAGGGAGGGTTTCATCATTACATATTACTTGGGCGTTGCAAAACATACATTACTCATTAATGTATGACACAGGCATGCAACTCTTTATTATAAAAAAAAAAAAAAAAAGAAAGAGAAAAATAGCAGAAGTAGAACAGATAAACGCGTAGGGCCATGCAGGAGGTAGCATCCCGTATACTGTTAACAAGGCTTTGTGCACTCGCAGACCGGCAATGGACTCCAGTACCTATTAACATAGACAAGATTATATTAGAATTGAATGAATCACAAAATAATACAACACTTTTTCGTTTATGTTATCTTGCGTGCGCACCTAAAGGCACATCGACCTCCTGGCCAATTTTCGGCTCTGCATGAATATTCGCAGATGTTTTGAAACACACAAGGACCTCTAAAATCCCTGCTCGGCTTGGCGCACGTTTCTCCTACAACTTCCACAATGTTTGTCACATCGTAGCTCATATGAGAGTGTCTGCTTTCTGCCCATAACATATCGATGCAAATTAATTATAGCTACTTACCAAATGGAATGACTAATTAATTGTTGAACTGTGTTACCTGAAGCGACAACGATAACCAGAAGAAGTAGAACTCGCAGCATAATACTCTTCTTCCCCATATTCATTCTTTGAATATTGCTCTCATCCAATTTGAGTGCCAATTCATATAATATATAGGTGAAACTTGGAGTACGTACAGTCATGCTACACCTGTCAACATTTCATTTTATGTGGCATTGCCAAATCTTACACGTCCATCTTTCTTCTGGGTTTTCTTAACAAGTGACACGTTTAACTGTTTCATCAACTGCTTCTCTCTCTCTCTGTATATTGGATCGTATTCACGTGACCCACTTAACACTTTTGTTTCTTTTAATCGGATGTTTTTTACACTTTCATTGGAGATAGCTAGGTTCTATGATAATTAGAATTATATCATTTTCTATTTTAGATTAAAAAAACAAAGGCAATTTTGGTAACTAGGCCTTTTTGAAAAACTATAGTAATAACTAGGCTTTTTAATGTTTCAATTAAGTAAATATACCCCAACCTTTTGTATTTATTCTCAAACTCTACACACTCTTCTTTCAAGGGGTACATTTACTAAACACAAAAGTAGAAAAAGCCTAGTAAACCAAATTGTTTCAAAAAAAACAATATGTTTTAGTTAAAAGTTGTTACGTTCTTGTATTTAATTAAATACTTCAAGTTTATCAATAAACGCATGTTTTCGGTCCTATATATAGGGTATTAGACTAAGTGTAACACCCCGAATTCTCAGAACTCGGGACATTACTGGTTAGAACCTCACAGTAGGTTCCGACCTCAGTTTGACAACAATATTACTAGGATCTTGCAACAAGACACAAATAAGGAAAACCGAAATTCATAAAATAGAAATTTTAAGGTAATGAATGCAACACGGTCTAGCAGCCTAAAGTACTTAAACAAAGGAAACGAACAACTGTCTTAACCAAAAGAAAGAAAAGACAAACACAACCCCAACCCCCACTCTAAGGAGTACGGAGACCCGGCTGACTACTACTTCCGGATCACTCAGCTGCCGGTCTAACCTGCGGTAAATCTAAAAACACAACAAGAGGAACCGTTAGCTAGTTATCTAAATATTAGAAGAATAATAGTAGCACACACTCACACATAAAAAATATAAACACCCATCATGCTTTCAAACAAGTCCATTTTATTATCTTGAGTTAAGTTACTCTTTCACGCTAGTGATACTTATTTTGTGACACGAGGGATTCCCAAACCTCGCCTCCGCCCCCGTGTAACCATCAGGAATGGATCCGATGCATCTCACCTTGTACCTGCCTGGTCTGGGTATAGAGAACCTCCCAGTCTCCTGTCAGAGCTGGGCAGTGATGTCACGGCCCGTTATACATACACTTGGGCCTTAAACATAATAATAACGGTGGTCCTAGCAAGTTATTGTTATTAAACACACGCACATAGCACACACAACCACTATCACTCAACTAATATCCAAAAACCGGCTAAGTAAGTCGCAAGGACTTACTTGAGTCAAAATTACACTCTAACAAGTCTCAAAACGATCCGTACTCGTGGTAACTCAAACGCTTGTCAAATAAGGCATGTGGATCAAAATCTCATCCAGATGTCCAACCTCATGCGAAGGAATTACGGAAAAACTCTCTTACGGTTAAAGACCAAGTTACTCTTAAAGTTGAAAATTCTCCGAGTCCTCTTAACTTCTAATATTTCTTTTCGAACGTTTTTTCTAATATTTGGTTACTCTAGAACAGTTTACTAAAGGTTATAATATTAATCTCAACCACTCGTCACATAGAATCTCATTACTTCTTTCTCGGGTATTACTCCGCTCTTAGACATATATGTATCCGTGTATAAAAACGTTACTTCTCTAAGTAACTACTCATGTAAATACCCTTTACTTATTCCCATAATTATATACACTTATTTATCCTCTACTATCTATAGTTACGGAAATAAACAAACATGATAGGTATAGATATATATATACTCAGCATACCTACTCTAACCTAACCATACTTAACCATGCTTAATCATGACTATCTTCTACTGCTCAACCATGTACTCATATAAACCTTCAGTACTCACCTACGTACATACCTATATATACTCCGTACACTTTAAACCTCCAACAGTCCTATAAACCGTACAGCAGTGCAAGGAAACTGGACTCACCAATAGTACTGCAGTAGTCCGTTCTTTCTTTCGATTGTTGGGGTGCATCAGGGGATAGCGGGGCGTCTCGGACCGACTCGTAGGCTGACTCGAGTGTACTCACCACCGTGTACTGCAGGGCTCGGCTATTCACTGCAGCGGTCAGAAGGGTGAGATGTTGTCTGTCGTTACATAGAACAGAAGAGACGGAAGAGGATCTAGGCGGACGAACTCACCTTGCCACCGGGGTGCTACGCTGGTCCAGGAGGTGCGGCGACGGCACAGGGAAGGGAAGTAGCAGAGGGTGACGGGGCTCACTGGCGGGACTCGCAACGGCTGCGTGACGCTAAGGTCAGGTCCTGCTGCTTCGAAACAGAAAGAGGGATGGGGAGAGATAGACAAAACCGGTGGCTAACCTGGGGCGCCTTGGTGGTCGCAGCGGCGGGCGGTTCAGTGGCGGCTCGATGGCTGCTAGGGCTTGCAGTCGAGGCTGTGGCGTGCGCCTGGTTGTACAGCTAGGATTAAACTGCCGCAGTTCCGAAAATAGAGAGGGAGAGGAGAGATTGGGCCGAGAAGATAGCTTACGTAGGCCGATGTCGCCGGCGAGCAGGGAAGGCGGACGAGGTGCGGTGTCTCCAGTTGAAGGCGGGAGAGACTGCTGGTCGACGCTCTGCAGAAGGTAAGGGAAGAGATGGGTAGCGGCACGTAGCAGTGGGTAGGATAGGATTAGATTAAGTTAACTTAATTAATTTAGGGTTAGGATTAGTTTAGGAGATGGCTGATGGGCTGATGGGCTGATGGGCTCGTAAAATGGGCCTAATCTTCCTTTAAGAAATAAGCTGAAACGAAACCCGTTACTCGTACGGATCGGTAGGTAATTTGCGGAAATAAATACGGAATTAAATTCCGTATAACATAATTTCTTATCTTATTTTAGAGGTACGTAATTTATTTCCGGTTACATAGTTTCATCATTTTATGTGAATCAAGGTCACATAAAATGATAGAATTTAACTCGTTCATTTTATTTCCGATTGACGTATCAGAATTTGGTTATATTCAGATTTAACGGACATCAAAATTTTTAGTTATTACACTAAGTTCCTGAAAGCCCTTATGCAAACATAAAGTCGCCGTCCGTTGTCACCCCCGGCGAGTCCATATTACTTGCACCCTTTTGATCACTACGTCAAATTCCAATAGATCGTCGGGTGTTTTGCATCAAATACGACTCCAACGGTTCAAGTTAAATAATCCAAAGCTCGATTTATAACTCTTGAAAATCGCCAACAAGAAGGTATTGAATATGCCGAAACCTTCGCTCTAGTTGCTAAGCTTGTTACTGTCAAGTTTTTTTGTGGTTGTCACTATTTAAAATTGAGAACCTTATCAAATAGATGTACATACCACCTTCCTTCTTTGAATCGTTGGTGATGAGGTCTATATGACCTCCCTTTAGGTTTTCAATCCTCTAACAAAGTGTGGCATCTCCACAAGTGTATGTATAGCCTTAACCAAACACTGGAGAATTTGTTTCATAAGTTGACCTTTACACTTCTTCGGTATGATTTTCGGGAATCATCTAACAAAGTATGCCATTTCCACAAGTCTTTGTTGTCAAATTATTGATCCATTATTAAAGGGTTTGATAAAAATTAATGTTATAAGTTGTTTGATGGAAGAAAACAACAATCCGATAAAGAAATTTGATTGCTCAACAGACTTTGTCACGTGGCAAGTCAAAATGAAAGTTGTGTCGATCAAAGAGAAGTGTTGAAAAGCTATGAAAGGAAAGTTCTCATAAACATTCAAGGAGGATGAAAAAAAGAGCTAGATGAACAATCACATTCGAAAATAATGATTCGGCTTTTTGACGAAGTAGCTCGTCAAGTTGTGAGTATAAATAACTCTAAATTGTTCTAGAAAGCTTTAGAAAAGTTATATCATTCAAAATTCATGTCTAATCATATTTCTTTGCTATTTTGTTTGTTTGCCTTTAAAATGAATGTTTCCTTGTCATTACATGCGAATCTTGATAAATTTCTAAAAATGACTCAAGACCTTAAAATATGTGGTGATAAGATTGTTGATTCTCATCAAGTTATGATTCCTTTGAATTATTTACCTGCTAAATCTGATGTGTTTAAAGATGTCATTCAATTTAGTAGAGAAGAATTGTCTAAGACAAAATTCATGGAATCTGTTATTAAGAAGAATGAAATCCTTAAAGTGTTTAAGTGTGTTAAATATGATAATTATGTTGACAATAAAATTGATTCTATTATGCATGTTGAGGGAGACTTTAAAGTTGAGAATAATGATAAAAAAAAAAAAAAGGCAGTTTGATAAGATAATAAGATGTGTTTTTATTGTGATAAGATTGACCATTCATAAAAGATTGTAAAAAAAAGAAAGTTGATGATATGCATAAAAATGATCTTGAAGTTTCTACTATTTTAAATTACCGTGCTGAGTTGCTTATACTTGATTCCACATGTGATTCTAATACATGGATTATGGATTCTGTATGTTCTTTGCATGCCACACCTCTTAAATTCTTTGAATCTTTACATGAGTTTGATGGTAGTAGTGTCTTGTTAGGTGATCGTACATGTTTGGATGTTAGAGGTATTGAAAATATAGCTTTGAAAATGCATGATGAGAGGGTAAAGGTTTGTGAGAATGCGATGAATTCCCCTTAGGGTTTCCGTCATCAGACGGCTCATATTAATAATAAACTGACTTTACATAATTACAAAAGGAAATCCTCTATTTACAGTAATTACATATTCTATCATACCCCTACAGTCAAAACTGGAGGAGGCATTATAGTAAGACTGGATCTAAAATCTAGAAACAATTGTCAAGGCAACCCTTTTGTAAAAATATCTACATACTGAAAAGCCGAAGGTACGTGAAGAACTCGAACGTGACCGCGAGCAACCTTATCGTGAACGAAGTGGATGTCAATCTCAATATACTTCATTCGTTGATGCTGAATTGGGTTATTGGCAAGATAAGTAGCAGAAATGTTGTCAGTGTAGACAATGGAGGCCTCGGTGAGTGGGCAATGTAGCTCAAGTAAGAGGTTGTGGAGCCAGGAGCACTCAAAAACGACATTGGCAACTCCTCTATATTCTACCTCTGCACTGGAACGTGATACTACTGATTGCCTTTTGGCAGACCATGATATTAAAGTGTCGTTAAAGAAAACACATTAACCTGAAGTGGAATGTCGTGTATCAGGACATACGGCCCAATCAGCATATGTATATGCAATAAGATCAGATTTCGGAGATGGAGATATCGTGATACCCATCGATGAAGTGCTAGCAATGTAGCGGATGATGCGCTTGAGAGTAGCAAAATGAGACTCCCGCGGATCATGCATAAATAAACATATCTGCTGGATAGCAAAACTGATGTCAGGTCTAGTAAATGTAAGATACTGAAGTGCCCCTGCCAGGCTACGATAGAGGGTCGGATCATTGACAAGGGGTCCGGACGAGGCGTTGAGTTTGACAGTGGGTTCAGCTGGTGTGGCTGCAGGCTTACAGGCAGTCATCTTGGCTTGTGCAACAATCTCCCGAGCATACTTGTCTTGAGACAAAAATAGACTTGTAGGGAGGCGCTAAACTAAAATGCCCAAGAAATATGACAAAGGACCGAGATCAGTCACATCAAATTCCTTACTGAGGTAACCAGTGAGAATATTGCGAAGGGCATCAAACGAGGCAGTTAATATAATATCATCAACATAGAGTAACAGGAGTTCCATTCCGATAGATAAACAGAGAAGAATCACTCTTACTGCTGATAAAACCAATGTTGAGTAGATAACTTGCAAAGCGTTGATACCAAGCCTTGGGTGCCTGTTTGAGGCCATAAAAATATTTCTTCAATAGGCAAGCATGGGAAGGGCGAGTAGAATCAACGAATCCATGCAGTTGAAACATGTGGACTGTCTCTTGAAGATATCCATGGAATCAAGTTGATGCAACGGTTCTCCAATGGATTTACATCACAATCTCTAAAGATATTCTTCTTCAAATCCTCGATCCTGATGGCACCGCTCTCAAGGCCTGGGGTCGCATTCAAGATATCTTTCAGGATAACAGAAATGGACTGGCCCAACAGAAATGGGCAGCCATCCCAGCTGGGGTGAAACGCAAACCTAGTTTGCGGCTGCAACTGTTGCGTGCCAGCGCCGGACTAGCCACGTCCTTTCCGGCCGCGCCCACGGTTGCACGACGAACCCTCCGGCTGGGTGGCGGCGGTCTGGCTGGTGGAGTCTGACCGGTGCTGAGATGGCACACTTCCGGTGGAGGTTTGTAACGCAGTGGAGTCTTTTCCGGCATTATTTTGGTAGGCCATTCGAGTTTCTTCCAATATGAGTTGCAAATGTGCTTTTTGAAAAGTCGGCAACGGATCTGATTGCTGAATGTAACTAGCAGTAGCATTATATTCAGCAGGCAAACCAGAAAGAAGCTAAAGAACTAACCGGTTGCCGGTGATAGGAGACTCGACACCTTTGAGTTGATCCGATAACGCCTTCATGTGTTGACATTAGGCAGATAAGGAAGAGAAAGTCGCTAATTTGCAGTTGGAAAACTCATATTCCAGATAAACTGCACGTGTGTGCTTATTGTCCTGAAAGATATCTTGAATGCGACCCCATGCCTTGAGAGCGGTGTCATCAGGATCGAGGATTTGAAGAAGAGTATCTTTAGAGACTGTGTTGTAAATCCATTGGAGAACCGTTGATTCAGCTTGATTCCATAGAGCATCATCAATATCATCCGGGCGAGGAACTTTGGCGTCCACGTGATCCAAAACATTGTGTGTTTTGGCGGTGACGCGAAAAAGAGTGACCCATGAAGCATAATGTGTGTCGTGGTCAAGAACAAGAGCAATATTGTTCTTGATATTGGATATACCAAGAGCGGAATGAAACGTTTGTTTCTTTTCCATAGACATAGCAAGTTGGGGAAGAGAGAAAGGCGGCACCGGCATCAACTAGGGTAGGAGCCGGCGGGAAAGGGAAGAGAGGAAGCGGAAGCGTAAAAATTATGGATCGGAAGAGTCTGTTACCATGTGAGAATGAGATGAATTCTCCTTAGGGTTTCCGTCATCAAATGGCTCATATAAATAATAAACTGACTTTACGTAATTACAAAAGGCAACCCTCTATTTACAGTAATTACATATTCTATCACGTTCTTCAAAAGGTTAGGTGGGTGTCTCATCTTAAAAGAAATCTAATTTTTAAATCAGTTTTAAATGAGGAAAATTTTAGAATTAGATCAGAATATGGTATAAAATATGTCTTAAAAATGACAAAACTCTTACCTATCACATTAAGAAATGTTGCTTGTAGTAAGTACCAGCGGCTGATCCAAGGATCGACGACACTGGGCCGTTGCCCATTGCAAGCCAAATAAATTTTTGCCAAAATATTTTTGTCCAATCGAATTATCTTTTCACTTTAACCAAGTAACTAAGGACTTTTTCATCAGTGTTGCATTACTCTACCTACCGTGGAAATGAAACTTTCCATTCTTTTGTATTGCTTTAAAAATGTTTAATTTATTTTGATGTGACTTGGTTGAGTAACATGTTATTTTAGGAGTTTAGTTGACACTTTGATAAATAAAACTAATTTGTTAATACTTACGGAGAAGACTGAGAAGGTCTAAATGACGTTGAAATATAAGATGAATGTCTCAGACTGAACAATGTAAATAACTAAGTTTGGCAAGCGATTAATTAGAAATATGGTAAAATGGGATAGTAGGTAGGTTTTGTAACCATGAGTATAAATAGGGCCTCAAGTTAAAAATGGTACAAACTAGGCCCCTCATGTTTTTGTAAAAAAGATATATTACAAAAGGAAAGATAAGATGATGGAAATTAGAAGATCTTTATCTCTCCATTTAATTATCAATTAATGTTGTTAAATCGGGTAACTAAATATCTCTACAATCCGTTATTCAAGGGAATGAATTTGTTACTTTCTTCCTCATAGGTGGCGGTTCATCCTCTCCGATCTATTCAGAACAAACAGTCAGCAAATGGACATATGTACATATGCTTCTCGTATAAAGACGTATGTACACACGTAGATGTTTGTGTTACATCACACTCCATTTACCAAATGTACACATCCTACAGATTAGATATATATATATATATATATATATATATATATATATATATATATATATATATATATATATATATATATATATATATATATATATATATATATATGTACACAAATAGAAGCTTGTATTTAATCACATCCCAAATACCAAATGTACACAAACTACATATTTGATCCCAAATGTCAAATGTACACACAAACTGCAGATTTGATACATATAGAGTAAAACTATTACAACTTTCTAGTGATATACACACATAATCAACAATAACTACCTATGAATGTACATAGAGTAAATTTATTAATTTTTTGTCGTCTTCTTCGAAGATCTATGTGAAATCGACAAAGAGAGCATGCCTGGATCTGGGGAGCATACTTGGATCTGAGGATTGATGAGAGACGAACCGAAATTTCGAAGATGTCGGCAATTGCAATTGGTAACTGAATGTACCTGTTGAAGACGGATGTTGAAGGCTTGTTTGAAGTCGGATGTTGAAGATAAAGAATAAGTTGTAGAAGATACTTCCAGAAGAATGACGATGAATATGATTTCTCCTACTTTCGAATGACGTCTTTGATTTGGCTGTAATGTTTTGTTTCCGAAAAAAGAGGGATATGGCGTAATAAATAGATTCTTAAATCTCAAAACTACAGTTACTAAAAGCAAGGTAACCGTTCCTTTTTTTAGCATAATTAATATATTTAAAATATTAATTATCTATAACTATTATGATAACTGTCTAATTAAGATCCTCATAAAACATAATTTATCTTTTTTTTAAATTGTTTAATATTAGGGGCCTAGTTAGTTTTCTAGAAAAAAAAAGTATATGTCTTGCTAGCTTAATCTTCTCTTAGAAATAACCAATAGTGTAATAACACGGATTAATATATAGTTAATTAGGTAATGAACACCACTTGTTTTGGAAATAATATATTCATTCCATGAATTTGTCTTTATTATTTCGTGATAATCATTCACACCAAAAGCATACCAAAAGCCGTTGTGTCATGGTTCTCATTTTCTCTATATTCGTGTACACAATACACAATCTACATATAGATTGTGTATTGTGTATATTATTTAACATGAATATTATGTTCATAAGCGTGAATATTATATATGTTCGTCGTGTAGATTGTATCCATGTGTAGTAATGAGTCGTGTTGTGTATTGTGTAGATCATGTTCATGAGTAGTAAGGGTTCGTGCATGAACTTGATTATTCAACGTGTAAATTCCTGTAGTGAATATTTTGTCATAAGTATGAAAATTTGTCAATCAACCAGCTGATTGTTTATCGTGTTGATTGTTCATCATAAGTGTTAATATTTTGTCAATGAATTGAATATGAACTTAATATTCATGAACGTACTCGTTTATATGAATATGAACTTAATATTCATGAACTCGTGTACATGATGTTATATGCTCCTGTAATGACTTTTTAATATTTATTCTCTTAATTTTGGTAACGATCAAGTATAGTATTTTATTTCTCAATAATAACAAGATATCACAAATAAGGTAAGTGATATTATGTCAAAAATAAGTTGTTACCCTTTCATATATATCAACCATTGAAATATATTAATCCAACGCATGAGATATGTTCTCATTCTTCTCCGTAAAATGGTTCTCATCCAAACCAAACATATATATATATATATATATATATATATATATATATATATATATATATATATATATATATATATATATAATTTTGATAATGTAAACATGGACACGTTCATTTACATTTCTAGGGTGCATGGATACTTAACGTACATATTATAACTATAAGACTTAAATTTTTTGATTTAGTTTTTTGATTTAAATTTTGCCCCTCCCCAAAAAATTCTTGTCTTTGCCCTGCCGAGTACCAACTTCATCTTTGCTTGGTGCTTCAAGGTTCGTGACTAATAATTATACAAAACAACCTAAAACTAATATAACGGGCAATTTTGGTAACTAGGCCTTTTTGAAAAACTAGAGTAGTAACTAGGCTTTTTAATGTTTTAATTAAGTAAATATACCCCAACCTTTTATATATATTTTCAAACTTTACACACTCTTATCTCAAGGGGTACATTTACTAAACACAAAACTAGAAACAGCCTACTAAACCAAATTGTTTCTTAATTTTTTTATTTAATATAAATGGTTTTTAAAAAAACCCCACCCCTTTCCTATAAATACCCAACCCCTATTTTATTTTATCTCACACTATCTTCCTACATTCTCAACTCTCTCTACTACTCTCAATCTTGTATTCTCATAATTCTCGATTTTCCGTCTTTCTCGAATTCATCTTTCAATCTCGTAATAGAAAACCAGAGTGATGAAATTCTTTCGTAATTCTTTCGTAACACCCAAGAAAACAAAACTCAAATGCCCGAAATGTCACAATCTAACACCCCGAGTTTTGGGAACTCGAAGCGTTACGGGCTAGAACCTCACAATGGGTCCCGACCCTTAAAGTAGCAACAACACAACGGATCTTACAACAAGACACAGACGAATGAAAACCAAAACTCAATATAAAACCAAAGGTTTAAACAAAAGGAAACGTAAAAGACTTGCATCCGAGTTCAAAACAAAAGGGAAAAGCAATAACATAAACATAAACCTGATCCCGTTCTATAATGTATGGGAACCCCGATTGACCACACCGTCCGGTTCACTCAGCAGCATCCTGAACCTGTGGAACATCTACAACATCGGTATAAACCGTTAGCTAACATTCTAGATAACAGAAATAACGTTAAGGCACAAACTCACTTAAGGTAAAAGTAAACATATAGCATGCTTGCAAATAACCGGTTATTATCTTTCTTAAAGTTATCCATTACTAATTCAACTTCTTTTGTCACACGAGAATCTCCCGAAACTGGCCTTCGCTTCCGTCTACCAATAGGAATAGATTAGTCTTGTCCGCTACCTACGGGCCTGGGTTGCAAGAGCACATTCTAGTTTCGTGTGGAACTAGACAAGTGGTTACCGCCCGATTATCATACACTTGGGTTAGTTAAGGTTATAAAGGTGAATCCTATTCCGGTTATCCCTTATAACCAGATAAACAACACAAACAAGCCAATACTCTCAAACCAATACGCGAGATGAAGCTAAGTAAGTCCGTTGGACTTACCTCACTCAAAGCTAACCTAAAAGTTCCGCAACAACTCAGTTTTTCTCAAGATAGGAGCAACGAAAGCCTGTTCACACAAGCATCACAAATCAAGAACAAAACGGTTGCTAGAAATCTGTAACTTCTAGTCTCAATGATCTTTGAAAGATCTCCACAAGCTAAGGGTTAAACCTTATGTACTCTTACAACATACTCAAGGGGCAAGGAACATCCATTAGAATCAAGGAATGGGACAAGGAAATCAAGGAAGGAATCAACTCACAAAAACGATAGTCACTGCAAAAGAAACCACGGGGGCGGCTAGGTAAGGCGTAGGGGCAGCAGGAAGGAAATCCGCAGGGGCAGCTCTGTGCAGGCAAGGGGGCGGATTCTCAACAAAAGATGTTGTCGGGGTCTCCTCTCGAGAGTACTCTCAACAAGGGATCCAAAGCTCGAATCTTTGATCCAACCACGTCAAGACTCAACCAAAAGAGCCTGAGAACAACAACACATCAACAATGGGGATGTAAACAAGAATCAAGGTTCCAACTTGATTCTTGGAGAAGAAGAAAAGGAAGAATGAAAGAAGAAAACGAAACAGAAGGGAAAGCCATGCAACAACTACATGAACGTGATGAAAGAACTCAGAGGAGAAAACTTACACGTTCAATAAGATCACATGAAGCAAGGGAGATGGTTGCAACTTCAGTGTTGGAGAAAAACGTAAGCTAGAAACGGGAAAAAGAAGAAAAGATGGAAACATACAGAAGAGGCGGGAAAGCTGGATGGAAAGGACACATATGGTTAGAAGAAGATAAGGAAGCTGGCCCATAAGATAGAAGATCGGATCATCTATCTATGAAAGTAAGATAAAACAAACAAAAGAAAGATCGGGCGCGATATGTAGTCAGCCGCAGGGGTGGCACACTTCACCGCGGGGGCGGTGAAGGCGAAAGATTGGGGTCTTACATCAGATCCCCTTAAAAAAGAAGTTTTGTCACGAAACTTGCAACAGCCCAAACGATCACATAACAACACAAAATGCTGAACACAACTCATATATTCCCACTCGGGGCACGGAACTCAAAATGTCACAAAAGCGTACGCAACGCAACAAAAGAAAAACCAAAGCAAACAACTACGCTACAGGTGCAACAAGCTCAGTGTAGAACTCCGGATAGTTCCTCTAGATACTATCCTCTGTCTCCCAAGTCGCCTCATCTGCTCCTTGCATCGACCACTGAATCTTCATTATCGGTATGTCCTTCGAACGCAAGTGTTTCGCACTACGCTCTAAGACAGCTACCGGGTGCTCCACGAACGTGTGTGAAGAACCGGTAGGTGATATAAATAAGTTAAAGGATACTCTAGAAGGGGGTTGAATAGAGTATGGGAACTTTTCGCAAACCAAATCTCAAGGCCTTGAAACTCCTTTGAAAGACCTTGATGTCAATCTGTGCTTTTTGTGAAACTTTGATTTCAAGGGCTTTGAAACTCCTTTCAAGGGCCTTGACTTCTTGCTCCTGTAAAACAAAGTTAGTCACAGTAAAGTATGTATGGTGCGGAATTGAAAAGATTGACACGAGGATATGTTTATAAAGTCCGGCTCTAAATAGGTTACTCTCCGTCCCAAGGTATATCCGTAGGATCTAACTATCTATTATCAACTTCAAAGAGCCCTAGATACAAACTAGAAGAAATCCCCTTCTACTCTCATTGTAGCCAATGCTACGATCAAGCTTCAACTCTTAACCTAGCTATAATAGTCTACTTACTTCGCAGAGTAACACACACTCTAGTGTAATACTATATAGACCTTCCAATGGAGCTCTAGTGTTTTCTCTCTCTAAGGGGATAAAGCTTTTGCGTGAATGAGAGAAAGAAAAACAACGAATGAAGATGATTAGGTTGCTTGAAGATGTAAACATGTTTTCCTATGTAAGCTTGTGTACATGTCTTCTTCGACCATCATCTTCATTTATACTCTTCTATGAAAAGGTCTTCTAGCCGTTGTAGAGATGACCGTTTGAAGATGAATCTCTTTTCCATGAAGATCGTTTCTTGTTTTGAGATAAGGTAGACGTTGCAAGTCGTCAGCTCCTGAGAACACGTCAAGTCCTTAACTCCATGATCTTCTCGTCTTCTGTTGAAACGAGATAGAAGATATTTTTGCCGTTTGTTATTCAGAAAATATTCTAGAAAAGATTCTCCATTCTTCGGTTAATAAGATCTTCCTTCGGTTGATAAGATCTTTGGCTGATGAGATCTTTCTGTTACAGAATCATCCAAGAAAATCTTCAACTCATTTTTAATCCTTGTTCCGTGCATCTATAATTCCAAGGCCCTTGATTTCGTCCCTTTGTACTCGCCATCTTTCTTTGTCCTTGGGTTATACTTCAAGACCCTTGAAGTCCATATCAAGGTCCTTGACATTTGCATAAAACCTGCACTGAATTCAAAGCAACCAAATATCTAGAGAATATAATCAACACATTGTTAGTATATCCAACTACTATATTTGTGTGAAGTCTTCCATCATCAATACTTGTAAACCATTTTAATCAAGGTGGAGTTTTCAGTGTGGTCTGGCTCGATCACTAGGTCCTCATGACTGACGATGTGTCTCGGGTCCGGTATGTACTCCCGTAGCTTAGACACATGAAAGACCGGGTGGACACCCTCCAGCCTCGGTGTCAAAGCAAGTTTGTATGCTGCCTCTCTAACTCGGTCCAAAATCTCGTAAGGTCCGACGTATCTGGGACTCAGCTTCCCCTTGACACCGAAACGTTTGACGCCTCATGTAGGGGATATTCCCAACTAAACCTGAGCTCCAACTCTGAACTCCAGAGGTTTGTGCCTCTTATTTGCATAAGACTTATGTCAACTATGTGTTGCTAACATCCGTTCATGGATCACCGCTACTCAAGCCATGTCCTCCTGAAGCTGCTGAAGTGCTACTTCGCTAGCACTACTCGGCTCATCCCAACACAGCGGTGTACGACATCTCTATCTGTATAAAGCCTCATAAGGAGCCATCCTGATCTATGTGTGCCTACTATTGTTATACAAAAACTCCACTATGGGAAGGTGATATGGCCACACCTGTCCCCAGTCTAACACGCAGGCTCTCAACATGTCCTCCAAAGTCTAGATGGTCCACTCGGACTGACCATCGGTCTGAGGATGACAAGCAGTCGTGAACTGTAGACTCGTACCTAGGGCGGCATGCACTTGCTGCTAAAATCTCGAGGTGAACTGTCCGTCTCTATCAAAGACTATAGTCCTAGGTACCCAACGGAGTCTCACTATATGTCTAGTGAACTCCTCTGCCAATCGACTCACCGGTCACGTTTCCTTAATCAGAATGAAACGTGCGGTCTTCGTCAGTCGATCTACTATCACCCAGATAACATCAAAGCCTCGACTCGGTCTCAAACCGGTAACCAAATCCATAGAGATGTCCTCCCACTTCCACTGAAGAACAGGAAGTGGGTGTAGCTCGCCTCTTTGTCAATGATGCCCGATCTTGACCTACTGACAGGTCGCACACTAAGCTACATACCTCGTGACATCTAGCTTCAGACCTCTCCACCAGAAAGAGCGTCTAATATCTTAATACATCTTACTCGCACCAGGGTGCACTAAGTTAGGTGAAGAATGAGCCTCCAGAAGGATCCGTTGTCTCAACTCTCGATCCGAAGGCACACAAACATGCTCTTGGCGTCTCAAGATCTGATCAGCACCGACTGCAAACTATGGTGCCTCTCCTCAAGACATCCGGTCTCGGATTTGTGTCAAAGCTAGGCAACTCTCCTGCTTCTTACGGATCTCGACCAACAAATCAGGTAAGATCTCCAAGGTGGACAACTGGATGTCAGAATCCGGGAAGTGAATATCCATCTCTAGCCATGCAAGATCTCGCTGTAACTGTGGCTGAGCTGTCAGCCTAGCGATCACCATCTCCCGGTGAGTCTTCCTACTGAGGGCATCTACTACTACATTTACCGTCCCTGGATGGTATAAGATCTCAAGATCAAAGTCCTTGATCAACTTCAGCCATCTCCTCTGGCGGTTATTCAACTCCCGTTGGGTGAATATATATTTCACACTCTTATAATCTATGAAAATCTGACACGTAGCTCCGTACAAATAATGTCTCCAAATGTTCAAAGTGTGAACACAACAACCAACTCAAGATCATGGGTAGGGTAATTCTCCTCATACGTCTTTAGCTATCTCGATGCGTAAGCACTTACCTTACCCCTCTACATCATAACACACCCCAAGCCCAGCTTGGATGCGTCGCTGTAAGCCATAAAATCCTCAATGCCCTCTGGTTGAGCTAAGATAGGAGCATATAGCAACCTCTTCTTTAGCTACTCAAAGCTCTGCAGGCACGGCTCGGACCATACGAACCCCATAGACTTCCTCAACAAGGAAGTGAGCGGTCGGGCGATAACTGAAAAACCCTCACTAAAAAGCCGGTAGTAGCCCGGCAATCCTAAGAAGCTGCGTACCTCCTTGACGTTCTTAGGAGGCAGCCAAGATGCTACTAACTCGATCTTCTCCGGATCTACCTTGATCCCTTCAGCTGAAACGATGTGACCAAGGAATGCTACATCGGGCATCCAAAACTCGCACTTAGAGAGCTTAGCGTAAAGCTCTCTATCTTGTAGGACCTGATGAGCAATCTTCAAGTGTCTTACATGCTCCTCTCCGCTGCGAGAGTAAACCAGAATGTCATCAATGAATACAACTAAAAACTGGTCTAGGAAGTCGATGAAGATGCTGTTTATCAACTCCATGAAAGTTGCGGGCGCGTTCGTAAGCCCGAATGGCATCACTACAAACCCGTAGTGTCCATATCTAGTCCGAAATGCCGTTTTGGCTATGTCCTGCTCTCTCACCTTCAGCTAGTGATATTCTGGTCTTAGATCGATCCTCGAAAACACTGAAGCTCCGTGCAGCTGATCCAAAAGGTCGTCGATACGGGGAAATGGGTAGTTATTTTTTATCATCACCTTGTTAAGCTCTCGGTAGTCGATACATAACCTCATTGACCCGTCCTTCTTCCTGACGAAGAGAACTGGTGCGCCCCAAGGAGATACACTAGGGCGGATGAAGCCCTTCTCTGATAACTCCTCGAGCTGCTTCTTCAATTCAAGCATCTAGATAGGTGTCATGCAGTAAGGTGCCTTAGAGATCGGTCTTGTACCGGGCTCTAAGTCAATGCCAAAGTCTACACTCCTCTACGGAGGTAAACTTGATGGCTCTCCAAAGACGTCGGTAAAGTCACACGCTACCGGGATTTCCTCCAAAGCTGGGCTAGTACTATCCTTCATGGCATAGCACCAGAAAGCCTCGCAACCTTGACCGATAAGTCTCATAGCTCAAATTGCACTAATGACTGTACCGGTCTTCCCAAGATCCCATCCTCTAAAGATCTCAACATGCCCTACATCTGTAGTTACCGTCACTGTCCTCTTGCCGATGTCCAAAACTGCTCAATGACGATCTAACCAATCCATGCCCATAATAACTTCTTCATGTACTAAGTACATGACGAAGAAGTCAGTTGGCCAATCGCGACCTCCTAATCTAATAGGGAATCGCGAACCTCTCGAAATCTTATTTCCATCGGGTAATCCTATAAAGAAGGTTCTACCTTCTATGGTAACTAAGGTCAATCTATATACGCAAGCATCAGATATAAAATAAAGCGTAGCACCGGTATCGAAAAGAACTTCGACAGGTTAAGCATTAATATGAATAGTACCTATGGTCGTTGGAGCAGTCGGCTCCACTGTATTCCTCAGCTCATAAACTCTAGCAGAGACACCTCTAGTGTCAGAAGTACCACCTCCTCGTCCTATGCCCCGTCCTAGAGGGAAACCAGCAAGATAAGAGCTTGTAGACTCTCTCAACCTCCGAGAGAAAAGATAAACATGTTGATCTTCAGGTGGTGCAGACGGACCCAAAAAAGACAACTCATCCTGAAACTTGCTGATGATCTCAACAATAGGCAAATCCTCGAATCCAGCCTTAAGGAAATCCCGAAGACGATCCCTCCTTATAGTTGTAGGACAATTGCGGTCCTTGATTACCGTCTTCATCTGCTCATAACTGGTGACCTTACTGCGAGAAGTCCTCCACCAAGAATGAGCCTGATCCTTCAGCAGCGTCTGTACTATGTTGACTCGATGTCCCTATGGGCAACTAATCGCCTCCACAGCAAAATCTAGCTGTCCGAGCCATAGCTCCACCTCTAATCCAGTCTTTCCCATGAAATAGGAAACCTTTAGCTAATCAAAAGCCTTTAACCAACTGTCAGGCTTTGAGTCCTTTGCCTCGGCCGGCGCTCTAACAGCCTCAATAACTCTAGTAGGCACGGCAACAACCTGTGTAACTCTCTACGAAACCTCAGTTGATCTCGTAGGAACTGGTGGCACTGGTGTAGGTCCTCCAGTCCTGATAGCCTTCTCAACTCTATGCACATAATCGCAATATGCAAAAGCTCCAAAAGACACTTGATCGGACTCTATCAATGGCGCTCTTTGTGCTCCAGACCTAGCAGCGGTCCCGTTCCCAACCTCAGGAACAACACTCTCAACAACTTCTTCAGTGAGCGCCTCAACGATAGGCGGATCAACAACTAGGGCTTGTGATGACATGAATTATATACCATTATAATCATGCATATTGTGGAGGTTTACCTCAATTTACCTTGCATTTGGAGAGAATTTGTGTACCTTTTAGGCTTATTTCATTTATATTCTGAAAATAGAGGTTTACACGAGTTTTGGTTGAATTATAGGTAAATTCAGTGGATTTGGAACCAAAAGTGGAGCAAGGAGCATCTAAGGCTAATAAGGAAGCTTAAGGAGTCTTAGAGGAGTCACAAAGAGCAAAGGAGGTATATTAAAGAGTCACCAAATGGAGAAAGGAAACAAGCCAAGAGACGAGCATTCTCTGTTGAAGAAAATCGTGTCATTCACCATAAAAATCGGACGATTTTTATCCCTAAAAATCGAACGGTTTTCTTCATTTTTTCAGCAGCACGATTTTCTACAACTTTCGGCCAAAGAAATATCACGACCCAAAGTCCATCACTTGTGGGCTTGAGACGTGTTTTGCCAAGCGGCCCATTAGGAAGGAACTATACATTGGAACCCTAGGAACGAAAACAAGGAGTTCGCAGTGGGAAAGATTTACACGATTTTGAGAGATCGAAGATTCTTGGAGTGGAGATTGAAGGGAAGTGCCAAGAAGTCAATCTATACCATTATTGTGAGGTCTTTTGTTTCCCTTTCCAATTCTTGTGGTTTGTGAACACATTACTGAGTGTTTTGAAAGATACTTTAGTTGGATTTGAGATTTGATTACAGGTTCGGAGATTATTAGGTTTTTATTCAAAGTTCGGGTTTATTTGATTTTATTCATTCAATCTTAACTTTGATTTGATTTTGAAAATGGTTGGCCAAAAACCTTGTGATTCTGGGGAGAATAGTTGATGATTGAAGCTTAGATGATGATAGACTGAACTTATTTAACCATTTGGACCCTGAGAGTTGAGATTTAGACTTTGCGACAACAGGAAAATCGCCTTGTTCTTGAAAAAATCGTCCGATTAATCTATGAGCAGGTCGATTTATCTCCCTGACGATCTTTAATTGATTTATTCTTTAACCAAAGTTAATCCTTACCTATATCCCAACCTTGCTTAAACTTTTTAACCTCTATTTAAGTGTGTGAAGAAACTTCATCATTGATTCTACGTTTAATAGATTAATATTACAAGATTTGGGTAATAGAGAGACTCAACATCCTTTTTTAAGGTTTAAGTGTGCTTTCTATCTTTACCTTGGAGAGTCATATCCTAGGGTTTTGGGTGGTTAGTTTGAGTGTAATTCTTGTCTTTAGATCTTTCTATATTGCATCCTCAACAACCCTTATAGAGAGAAGCTTTGGATTGGACATATAGGTTTTGGAACTTCGCCGTACGATACCTACCTTTGAAACACATAACCTTGGCAACATCAACTCTGTCCTTTGATCTTTAGGAGTGTCTTGAATCAAAAGCCACAGTCGGATACTTAAATCCTTGGAATCATTTGTCTCTTTATTAATCACAAAAGCTTTTGCACTTTGTCACATATTTAAAATCGATTTTATTCTCACCAAATCCATGAGTTCGACTCTAGAATTTCTTGCCTTACTACAGCTGATCCGTACACTACGGGTTCGCTTTTGCCTAAGTTCTAGATATAAATTTAAGACTTTGACGCACATACTTTCGAGCGAACAGCTTGGCCCCGACCTCTAGCTAGTGAAGGTCTTCCTGCACATCCTCGTCCACATACGGCAGGTGGAAGTGGTAGTCGACTCCTTCCTCGCCCCATAGCAGATGTAGCTCTAGTACGCGTCATCTACTATAAGGATAAATATATAAGAATTTATATATATAAGGGCACGCTACAGCTAAAACAAAAAATCCAGAAAAAGCACATATAAAGGCCAACGTATAAGAAATTACACTGTTGAGATCCGTGGAGGTAGTGGTGGTCAACCGTACATCTATCCTATACCGACAAGTTAAAAACAAAAACCACATTTTGAAAATGTTAAACCCCTTGCGGGTTCTATTTATTTATCCATACGACCTTTAGAAGATTTCAAGTGCCATTGTTGTCAACTTGGAACTCTGATACCGTATTGTAACACCCCGAGTTTTGGGAACTCGAAGCGTTAAGGGCTAGAACCTTACAATAGGTCCTGACCCTCAGAGTAGCAACATCACAACGGATCTTACAACAAGGTACTGACGAATGAAAACCAAAACTCAATTTAAAACCAAAGGTTTAAACAAAAGGAAGCGTAAAAGACTCGAAACCGAGTTCAAAACAAAAGGGAAAATCAACAACATAAACCCGATCCCGTTCTATAATGTATAGGAACCCCGGCTGGCCACACCGCCTGGATCACTCAGCAACATCCTGAACATGTGAAACATCTACAATCTTGGTATAAACCGTTAGCTAACATTCTAGATATCAAAAAGAACGTAAAGGCACAAACACACATAAGGTAAAAGTAAACATATAAAATGCTTGCACACAACCGGTTATTATCTTTCTTAAAGTTATCCATTACTAATTCAAATTCTTTTGTCACAACAGAATCTCCCGAAACTCGCCTCCGCTTCCGTCTACCAAAAGGAATAGATCAGTACTATCCGTTACCTACGGGTATGGGTTACAAGAGCACATTCTAGTCTCTTGTAGAACTAGACAAGTGGTCACCGCCCGGTTATCATACACTTGGGCCACTTGAGGTTATAAAGGTGAATCATATTCTGGTATCCGTTATAACAAGATAAAGAACACAAACAAGCCAATACTCTCAAACCAATACGTAGAATGAAACTAACTAAGTCCAAGGGACTTACCTCACTCGAAGCTAACTTAAAAGCTCCACAACAACTCATAGAACAACTTAGTTTTCCTCAAGATAGGAGCAAGGAAATCCTGTTCACACAAGCATCACGAATCATGAACGAAACTGTTGTTAGAAGTCTATAACTTGTAGTCTCAATGATCTCCAAGAGATATCCACAAGCTAATGGATCAACCTTAGTCTTACATCATACTCAGGGGACAAGGAACATCCATAAGAATCAAGGAAAGGAACGAGGAAAGCAAGGAAGGAAGCAACTCACAAGAACAGAAGTCACTGCAGAAGAAACCGTGAGAGCGGCTGGGTAAAGGCATAGGGGCGGCAGGGAGGAAATCCGTAGGGGCGGCTTTGTGCAGGCGTGAGGGCGGATTCTCTACAAAAGATGTTGTCGGGGTCTCCTCTCGACAGTACTCTTAGCAAGGGATCTAAAGCTCGAACCTTTGATCCAACCAGGTCAAGACTCAACCAAAAGAGCTTGAGAATAGCAACACATCAACAACGGGGATGCAAACAAGAATCAAGGTTCCAACTTGATTCTTGGAGAAGAAGAAAAGGAAGAATGGAAGAAGGAAAAGGCATGCAACAACTACATGAACGTGATGAAGAACTCAGACGAGAAAATTACATGTTCAGTAAGATCACAGGAAGCAAGGGAGACGGTTGCAGCTTCAGGGTTGGAGAAAAACGTAAGCAAGAAACGGGAAAAAGAAGAAAAGACGGGAATATATAGAAAAGGAGGGAAAGCTGGATGGAAAGGACGTCTAGGGTTAGAAGAAGATAAGGAAGTCGACCCATAAGATAGAAGATCGGATCTTCTATCTATGGAAAGAAGATAAAACAGACGAAAGAAATATCGGGCGCGATTTGTAGTCAGCCGTAGGGGCGGCTGACCCTTCTGCGGGTGCGGCTTACCGCAGGGGCGGCACACTTCACCACGGGGGCGGTGAATGCGAAAGACTGGGGTCTTACCCACAAGGGGCATTTCAACAAGTTCCTGAGCCAAAAATGCTTACATCCGATATTTTTACGAAGCATTACACGAAGGGTGAGCCGTTGAACAAATATTGTCAAGTTTTATGCAACTGTTGTCCAAATGTGTACAAGTGGAGAGCGAATGGTGGCTACACGACTTGGCAAACCCACATGCAAAAAATCCAGCCCCGGAAGCTAGGGATATTACGGGAACAATCGCAATTGTCCTACTAGTTTGCATCTTCTTTCTCTCAATCTCCTTTATTTATGTATAACCATTGTGAATAAAGTTTAGGATTAGCTGATGTTATACGTTTTCATGCATTTCCATTTTTTATACGGAATATGAAGAAGTTCGAGCATATAACACTAAATATCTTCCACCTTCTTTTAAACCAACTTCTCACAAAACCATTTCCAAATTAGTTTCTAAATCTTACGAACAAGAGAAAGAAAACTTCTTTCAATTTTTGCAACTTTTTCTCATCAAGTTTCTATTTGTAGTCATAATTGAATTACACAATAACAAAAACATTTTTACATGGGCATTACGTTACAGTTTATTGATAACGATATGTTTTTATATAATGTTATTAAATTTCGCCATTTTAACCAAATATATGATGCCACAAACATTGCAAACTTGATAAAAACGGTTTTACAAGCATTTAATTTACAAGGTCGAGCTTTTTCATATTCTTTTGATAATGCATCCGCTAACACCGCCTCTGTAAACCAATTGGTCGAGTCGATGGGATAATATTTGTGAACTTGTTTTACTCATCAAAGATGTGCATGTCATATTTTAAACTTATGTGTTCAAGATAGTCTTAAGATTTTAGCGGTTATGCTAGCCCCCATCACCGACGTTATTGATCATATATGGCACTTCTCCGATTTGAGAAAATATGACAAACATTATGTTTATCTAATAATATTCATCCAAATGCATTTTCAAAAGATATTGAAACTCGTTGAAACTCTACTTACAAAGTACTTGGTTTTAGTCCTTCGTTACAACGAGCTTTTATATGTTTTTTTCACACAAACCTTTCCTAGATCAATTCTTGATGATGAAAATGTTTGGCAAACTTGCATTGATATTTGTAATGTTTTAAAGATTTTTATTCATGCAACTAATGTCATGAGTTATATTTACACTCCAACTTCTAGTAGCATTTTTGAAATAGTTGTAAACGGTTCCGAGGCTTTTCAAACTAGTACAACTTATCCAACCCTTATAAATGCTATAATGAAATGAAACTGAAATGGCTAAAATATTACAAGGAAATTCCCTTGATTTATCTTATAACCGCCGTTTTTGTAAAATTGATGGTGTTTCCGATTTCTTGGTTGTTTATTATGATGGTTTGGATTTAGATGACATAACTCCTAACATCAGGAATGAAGATCGAAATGAAATTGAAAAATTGCTTTCTTCATTTCAAACAAGTGCCTAACTCTTCGTCTACAGCCGAACCGACTTCTGCACCCTCTTCTTCTTCTTCACCATCTTTTCTTTCAAAAGTAAAATAAAGTTTGGCTAAAAAATATCAAAACCACCAAGACAACCATCCTCAAGTGCGGAATTTCGAGATTACCTAACAACACGTTTTAGTTTTGGTATTGATTCCCTTGAAATTTTGTAAGAATGGAAGAATTTCACCCCGAAATACCCAACCTTGATCAAAACTGTAAAACAACTCATGGTCGTGCCCACATCAACGGTTGTCGTGGAGCAAGCATTTAGCCAATGAGGGAACATGCTAAGTTAAAAGAGAACTCAATTGAAGCCCGAGAAGTCGGAGGCTCAAATTTATATTCAAGATTTGATAAGAGCGGAAAAGCGGAAACAACGGAATGCTCTGGCGTATGACTCAAAATCGGATTCCAACTTCGATGATCCGGGCACGACTTCCAAGTCCGAGGCATAAAGGTAAGGGGTAACAAAAACAACTCCGAAGTCTGACTCCGACAAAATTTAAGCAAAGGTAAGAGAATTATGTCGACTTTGATTCCTCTTAACCCCGAGAAGATACCTAGACAACCGGGAAACCGGTTCAAGCCATTTTTTTAACTGAAGTATCGTTGGTTACATGGTTTTATAAATCAATTTCTTTTATAATTAAAGTACCATTGGTGAGCAGTATTATCAGTACCTATTTCGGGCCTAGATTTTGGACATGAAAGACGAGATTTTTTTAAACAAACCGGCGGTTTAGGTCCTAAATCGTCAGTTTTCACCTAGCCGGTTTTGGTTTTGGTTTGCCCTAAACCCAAACCTAAACTGGTTGTTTGATAACCTACACTACCGGTTTAGGTTTCCGGCCCATGTCAAACATGACACATGATATTGTTGATATACATTTAACTTAAATATGTTACGAATTGGATGATATTATTAAGATATGTAGTGATATTAATTCTTATATAAGTGGTAGGAATGTGAATTCTATCATTGTAAATCATGACTTGGATAAGAAACTTATGTGTGGTAATTTTATTAAGTATGTTGAGCCTAAAAGAAAGAAGAAAATATACTTATATGGTTTGATAAAGAGTTTAACATCAAGAGGGAACTTTAAGAAGCGTATCAAAACTTGTGGGAAATCTAAAGTGAAAAAAGCTTGTGATATGCTTGCTGGTTTTTGAACGATTCTAATCGTGTCTTGAGTTGCAGGTGTACTTCCCATTGTGGGATTGTGATAGCATGAAATATGACTATATTTTAGGCACTTGTTTTGATTGTTTTTCCCTCTTTTATGTGTACATGGATATGAGTTTGAAGCATTTATGAGCACATTCACCTATTTTTTCGATATAGAGATCTACACTAGCTTTGTTTTGTTTATAGGTGAATAAAGGCTTGAATTGGAGCATAATGTGGAAGGATATGAGTATTTGATCATGTTAGATGTCAAGGAGATGCTTTGGAGGATCTAAGGAAGAAGCATGAGTGAAGAACATCACGAAACAAAGGCTTTCACAAAGGTTTCTGAGTTCCACGCCCTAAATCACGGCCGTGGACTTGAGTTGGGTTCGTAGAAAGTGATTTTGGAGAACATCAGAGAATTCCACTCCCAAAACCACGGCCGTGGAATCTTGTACTTGGCAGTAATTTCCATGACGAAGTGACGTGTCATATTTTCCACGTCAGCGACGGTTATTGGGCTTTTCTCGTAACCCTATTTCATTCTATAAGAAGGCTAGAGAAGGGAGTTTCGAGGACGGTCGCTTAGGGCTTCATTTGACCTTACTTACAATTGCACGCTGAGGATTGAGACGGAAGATTGGAGATTTCGGATCGTGGCTTAAGAAAGACGCAATATTGAAGATTGCGTACTTTGGAGATATTTTAGGGTTTGCATTCGAAGACGGATTGACATCCCGCTCTTCGTTGTTCCTAAAGAATTGTATGAGGATTTCTGTTTTTCTCTTTTCTGCATTCATCAAACATATAATTGTTGTCGGATTTGAGATTGACTTTGATTGGTTATTGAGTTTTCGAGGGTTTTTGTCTTTCTTTCTTCTTCATTTGATATTTGATTCAGTGACTATGATTATTGGCTAAAACCCTTTAGCAATTCTAAGGTGAAGGGTTGATAGTTGTGACTTAGATGATGATAGATCGATCGTAAACAGATTGGACCCTGAGAGTGTGAGAAACCTCGGCGACAGCCTAAATTACGGTCTGTTCTTGAGTTCCACGGCCGTGGAAACTCAAGATCTAGCCATGATTTCCTCTATTTTACGACCTTTGCTTTTGCTTTAATCCAAAGTTAAAGATTTTCTTTAACCTAGCCTTGGCTTGCCTTTCCTAGGTAGTAGTGAGACTCAACATCCTCTATTTCGGTTTCGAGTATCACAACCTTAACCGTTTTAGTTTATCTTTGATTCCTTGGGTTCGGGCATGGGTATTTGAGAATAACTCTTACCTTTTGATCCTTTCTATACTGCAGCCTCAACAACCTTTATAGAGAGTGTCCTTGGGTGAGATATATAGGGTTTTGGAACTTCACCGTACTCAACCTTACCTTAGTTATACCTTTGCAATCTCGACTCTGTCCTTATATCTATAGAATATCTTAAATCGATTGCCACAATTGGATACCTGGATCTTTAGGGTTTCTGTTTTCCCAATATTTGCAAAGCTTCAATACTTTACTTGCTCGATAATTTGTGAACTGAATTTGATCCCCCAAATCCCTGAGTTCGATACTGTGGAATTCTTGATTTACTATGCCGATCCGTGCAATGCGGGTTCGCTTGCTTTGATTTCAGTTTTATAAATTTAAAACTTATTTGTACGCACGCTTTGAGGCGAACAAGTTTTTGGTGCCGTTGCCGGGGATTTGGTCTAGACCAAATTTCGGCTCTCGGTTTTCGAGCTTGGGAGCTTTGCTCTTTTTATTTGATATCTCTTTTTGAGTAATTTTTGCAGGTTCTTTAGGTATATGCGAAGGTCTAGATCTACCAAAGACCTCGTGCCTTTTGATCCAGAACTTGAGAAAACTTTAAGGAAAAAGCTTAAGGAAAGAAAGATGGTTGAAAACAAAGAGAGAAACGTCCAATAAGAGTTGGACGAGGCTCGAGCTCAACTCAAGCTGAGTGAGAAAGCCCGTATCGAAGAACTAGAGTGTCATCAATTTCAAATAGATGAGCTCAAGGCTATGATGCTGGACATGAAGTTGGAGATGAATGACTTCAAGAAGAAGAAGAAAACCAAACCAACTAGGTCCATTAGAGTTGAATCATCCGATTATGATGATGATGATATGCCGGCACTAGAGGAGATTAATCCGGCGATCAATCCAGTTCGTGACAACCCTATACCACATGTTGATCCTCGCATACCCATTAGAGATGTGAGAGCTGCGCATGAAGGGGATGAACCACGGACTCTTGGGCAAAGGATGGATCCAATTCAACAACCATGCCGTCTAGGAGTGAATTTCGGAGCTGAAGACATCCAGGAGTTCGGGTTTAGCCCGCAAGTTATCACCATGGTTCGCCAAATCCAATTTGGTGGAACGAGTGTTGAATCTCCACACCAAAATTTGCAGAATTTTGAGATTCTTATGGAGACATTGAAGCCGAAGAGGGCTAACAACAAAAACTACAAGATCAAACCGTTCTTCTTCTCTTTGAAGGACAAGGCTTTGTCTTGGTATCAAGCTCTTCCAACTGAAAGGCTTAACACATGGGAGGATCTATCTTCAGAGTTCCTCACCAAGTTCTTCCCGCCATCCAAGACGGCGGAGTTGAGAGGTAAGATCAATGCATTTTCTATGAAACATAACGAAAGTTTGTTTCAATCTTGGGAAAGATTTCAGGATCTCTTATTGGATTGCCCACACCATGGCATTCCAAAGCTAGAATTGTTGGAGATATACTACAATGGGCTGGATGTGGAAACGCAATTCAAGCTCCAATCTCTCTCTTGTGGTACGTTCATGGACATGAGGGAAGATGATGCTTGGGACTTCATTGAGAAGCAAGCCCAAGTAATTGAGAAGTATTCTCACCGAAAGGTTGATCCTAATAACCAGAATCAAGGAGATCCGGGAGCTAAGCTAACACAAGCTGCACAAACTCAAATATTCTCCCTCAACACCGAAATCAAGGAGTTGAAGGAAATCATTAAAGTTGGCCTTCAAAAGCCGAAGGAGCAAGATGTTGGCTACTTAAGAAACAACAACAACAATCAAGGGAATAGGAACAATAACCGGAACAACAATTGGAACAACAATTTGAATAACAACAACAACAACAGGAATTCCAACAACAATTAGCGGTGCAATCAACAAAATTTCGGTAATTCCTATTCAAATTCTGGAAATTCGCTAACACCACCTTCTTCTTCTTCTACCCCTTTGAAAAGTCAGGGGCAAGCATCAAACAACTCAAACTCAGAGAAGGACAAACCCGATCCTATGTTGGAGACAATCTTGGGAAAGCTTGAAGGATTGGAGAGCTACATTACTAAGGTTGACAAAGCTCACAAAGCCTTGAAAAACCAAGTGTTCAGCAAGGCCAGAGAAGTTCCTAGAGATCAAGGAAAGCTTCCCGGAAAGACGGAGGACAACCCGAAGGGAATGGTGATGGTTATCACTACTAGGAGCGGCGTAACAACCACCGACCCGCAGCCTAAGTTCTTAGAAGTTCCCGTCGAGAAGGAGAAAGAAAAGGGAAAGGAGAAGGAAGATGTCTATGTTCCTCTTCCAGCTTACAAACCTCCTCTATCATTCCCGCAATCTAGAGCAAGAGCGCGTCTAGACAAGCAATTCGGTAACTTCATTGAACTAATGAGCAAACTGCACATTAATATACCTTTCATTGATGCAATTGTAGGTATGCCCGCTTACGGGAAGTTATTAAAAGAGATCCTCTCTAACAAGAGGAAGTTGGAAGACTTCGGAGAAGTCAAGATGAGTTCAGAATCTTCGGAGCTCATCAAAACGATGACGGAAAAGATGCCCCCAAAGCTGAGAGATCCGGGGTCATTTTTCATTCCTATTGGAGTAGGAGAAGTCACATAAGACGCTCTTTGTGACTTAGGAGAAAGCGTAAGCATCATCCCGCTTGCTTTGTGTAGGAAGGTCAGTTTAGGTGAACCTAAACCGGTGAAGATGACTTTGTAAAGAGGATCAATCCATAACTCGTCCCGTCGGTATCATTGAAGACGTCCCAGTTAAGCTCGGTAAGTTCTACATTCCAATAGATTTTGTTGTGCTTGACATTCCTGCAGATTGCCCGGTCCCAATCATACTTGGAAGACCATTTCTTGCAACCTCCGGTTGTATGGTGGATTGCAAGAACGCTAGACTAGCCTTTGACATAGGAGAAGAGAAGGTTGAGTTCGTTCTCTCAACTTTGGTGAAAGAGCCAGCACTTGGAGAGGATATGTTCAACATCTATGACGAAGAGGCGTCTAGAGAGGAAGTGAGCTCGATCTTATTCAAGGATCCATTGCAAAAGGTCATAAACATGAGCATCATGGAAAAGGGAGAGGAAGAGGATTACATTGTTGAGATTGAAGCCTTAGAAGAGCTAAAGGAAGTACAAGAGGAAGAGTTTGAGAAGCTATACGATGGCTTAGAAAATGTGAGAAATCACGGTCAGTCGTGCTATTCCACGGCTGTGGTTTCACCAAAACTGGCCGTAAACAGCTATTATGAGACTTCCAAAAACTTCCACGCCCTAAACCACGGCCGTGGAAATAACAGTGGTGCCGTAATTTTGGAAAATTCTGAGAAAAATTCCATTCTTTCCGCAACTACTCTTGGGTCATCTTCAATCACTCCTACACCCTTAGAGACTTCTAAGGAAGCATCGGACACACCTCATGACTCATCAAAGGCTTCAATAGCTATGGAATTGAAGCCACTTCCCACACATCTTTGGTATGGATTTCTTGGAACTAATTCTACTTTTCCCGTCATTGTTAGTTCCGAATTAAGTGAAGATGAGCATGAGAAACTAATGGATGTTCTAAGAAAACATTAAAAGACCTTAGGTTATACCATAGAGGATCTTGTAGGAATTAAACCATTTCTATGTATGCACAAGATTCTAATGGAAGAGGATTTCAAGCCTTCACGACAACCTCAAAGACGGTTAAATCCGATCATGAAGGAGGTTGTCAAGAAGGAAATTCTTAAGTTACTTGACACGGGTATCATCTATCCTATCTCCGATAGCAAATGGGTGAGCCCCGTTCAAGTAGTCCCAAATAAAGGAGGAATGACAGTTATCACCAACAAGAATAATGAACTCATTCCTACAAGAACCGTGACGGGATGGAGGATGTGCATTGACTACCGCAAGCTAAACAATGCAACTAGGAAGGATCACTTCCCACTACCATTCATAGATCAAATGCTTGAAAGATTAGCATAACACTCCTACTTCTGTTATCTTGACGGTTATAGTGGTTTCTTTCAGATTCCGATCCATCCGGATGATCAAGAGAAGACCACATTCACGTGCCCGTGGGGTACGTTTGCTTATATGAGGATGTCATTCGGACTTTGCAACGCTCCAGCCACCTTCCAAAGGTGTATGATGGCCATCGTCTCGGAGTATATTGAGGAAATCATGGAGGTTTTTATGGATGACTTTTCAGTTTATGGTTCCTCATTTGACAATTTTCTTTCTAACCTTTCTCTTGTGTTACAAAGGTGTGAAGACACTAACCTAGATCTTAATTGGGAGAAGTGTCAATTCATGGTTAAGGAAGGCATTGTGCTAGGACACTTGATCTCTAATAAAGGGATCGAAGTTGACAAGGCGAAGATAGAGACTATAGAGAAGCTTCCTCCTTCATCTTCGATGAAGGGGATAAGAAGTTTCCTAGGACACGCAGGATTCTATTGGAGATTCATCAAAGACTTTTCTAAAATTTCGAAACCGCTAACTAATCTCTTGATGAAGGATGTAGTTTTTAAATTTTTCGCAGGAATGTCTAGATGCTTTCTATAAGATCAGGGAAGCTCTCATCTCAGCCCCAATTATCCAACCTCTGGACTGGAATCTCCCGTTCGAGGTTATGTGTGATGCAAGTGACGTAGCTGTTGGAGCGGTGCTAGGACAAAAGAAGGAAGGCAGCACTCATGTCATCTACTATGCTAGCAAGACGCTAGATGAAGCACAACTCAACTACGCCACAACGGAGAAAGAGTTTTTATCCGTTGTATATGCATTTGAAAAGTTTCGTTCTTATCTTGTAGGAGTGAAGGTGATTGTATACACGGACCATTTAGCAATCCGGTATTTGCTCGCCAAGAAGGATGCGAAATCGAGGCTGATTAAATGGATTCTTCTCCTACAAGAATTCGATCTAGAGATCCGCGACAAGAAGGGCTCGGAAAATTTTGTTGCGGATCACTTAAGTCGTCTACCACACATCGAAGACGACGATCTACCCATTTATGACTCCTTCCCGGACGAACACTTAAACATCATGGAAGAGTGCATTGACAAGATTTCTAGAGGTACCGAACCTTAGTTTGCTGATTTTGTAAATTATCTGGTTTGTCAGGTTATACCTCCCGGATTATCTTACGCACAAAGAAAGAAATTCTTTAGGGATGTCCGGCAATACTTTTGGAATGAAACTCTACTCTTCAAGAGAGGTCCCGATCGCATCATTAGGTGATGTGTGCCGGAAGACGAGATGCAAAATGTCATTCATCATTGTCATTCACTACCATGTGGAGAACACGCTAGTTCCCATAAATCTAGCGCTAAGGTATTGCAATCCGGATTCTTTTGGCCTACTTTATTTAAGGATGTGCAAACCTTTGTTTCCTGCTATGATTCTTGTCAAAGAATAGGAAATATCTCTAGGAGAAACGAGATGCCTCTCAACAACATTCAGGAGGTGGAAATCTTCGACGTTTGGGGTGTCGACTTCATGGGACCTTTCCCATCATCTTGCGGAAACCAATACATACTTCTCGCTGTAGATTATGCTTCAAGATGGGTTGAAGCCATTGCCTCTCCAACTAATGATGTCATGGTTGTTGTTAAGTTCTTTAATAGAACTATCTTCCCAAGGTTTGGGACACCACGGGCCATCATTAGTGACGGAGGTTCACACTTTATTGCCCGACGATTCGAAGCTCTACTAGCTAAGTATGGGGCGACTCACAAGACCGCCTCTCCCTACCATCCACAAACAAGTGGGTAAGTGGAGATTTTGAATGGAGAGATCAAGGACATCCTTGAGAAGACGGTGTCAAAGACAAGGAAGGATTGGTTTTTGAAACTAGATGATGCGTTATGGGCGTATAGGACTGCATACAAGACTCCTATCGGAACAACACCATACAACTTAGTGCACGGGAAGTCTTGTCATCTACCGGTGGAGCTAGAACACAAGGCATATTGGGCTGTGAAGTGGTTGAACTTTAGCCTGAAGGAAGTGGGCAAGAAGCGCCTCTTGGACCTTAACGAGCTTGAAGAACTCCGCTTGAACGCCTATGAGAACGCCAAGATTTACAAGGAAAGGGCAAAGCGTTTGCATGATAAGCATATCATTCCAAAAGACCTTAAAGAAGGAGATCAAGTTCTCCTCTTCAATTCAAGACTTCGGCTCTTTTCAAGTAAGCTTAAATCTCGTTGGACTGGACCTTATTTGATTAAACGTGTTTTTCCCCATAGCGCAGTTGTAGTATGGGGTGAAAAGTGCGGAAGTTTCAAGGTGAATGGCCAACGACTTAAGAAGTATTCACCGGAGCTCCAAACTGAGAAAATCGCTCCGATTGTCCTTGAATAAACTCAGAACGGTCTAGCTACGGACCCAAAACAAAGTGCTTCTTGGGAGGCAACCCAAGGTATTGCATTTGCGTTTTTTTTCTTTCTTAGATTAGTTTAGTTTAGTGGTTTTTGTTTTGTTTTCCCCTCGATATCTCCCGGTATGTTATGTTTTTTGATGTAGGAATAAGGAGTGGAGCAAAGGAAGGAAGGAAAGGTCGGAAAGAATGACGAAACTACAAGTTTTTGCACAAAACAGAAAATTCCACAGCCAAAACCACGGCCGTGGAACGCCTCGAGTGACCGTAATTTTCCAAAAAATTATGGGCACTATATAACCCCCTTTCCTTCTCAAAAACACACTCACCATCACCAACCACGCCCAGAACCACGCCCAAATCGCCGGCCACTTCCCCTCTCCCGTAATTCTTCATCCGGAGTCCGATTCAAGTGATTCTTCAACCAAAAGTGGAGTATTTTCAATCCTCTACAAGATCCAAGCAACAAATTGAGTGAACAATCCACATTGGGGAAGAAATTTGGATTTTTCAAATCCAAACCTAGGTTTTATTCTCTATTCTCTTCTTGGTCAATTTGGTTCAATTTTCTTGCAAGATTATAGGAGAACTAGATGAAATTGGAATTAGAAGTAGTCTAGGGTTGTGATTGTTGAATTTGGTGTGAATTTGCTGAATTTTGAGAGAGACAAACCAATTCCACGGGTCCGTACATTTCCACGGCCGTGGAAAATCAAGAACAGACCGTGGATTTTTCTGTTTTTGAATGAAAATGTTTAGAAGGAAGTCAAGTAGAAACAAGAAGCAGAAAGGTGATAGTTCCTCTTCTTCCCAACCCCCTCCTAGTGAACCACCATCACTACCACCTCCTAGAATCCCTAGAATTCATGAGGATTATGAAGAAGCCATGGAGAGGATTACAAAGAGATCGATAATAGGATCTAGGTACCTTGTCCTAGAGGAACTTCTAGAGATGAATGTAGTGAGTGACTTGACTTGGCTTTTGGATAGAGCCGGATTGATCATCTTCTCCGTCATTAGGGAAGATGCTTATGATGAGATAATAAGGGAGCTTGTGACTTCCTTTGAGCATAACGTCGTTAATCGAACGGTGTCTTTTAGGCTAATGGAGCAAAACTATGAGTTCTCTATAGTGCAGTTTGGAACCTTCTTTGGGTTTCAAGAGAGTTTCAATGGAAGGTTTCCCGGGGGAGTGTATGCTAAAGATTTTTGGGGTGATATTGCTATGATCTATGCTTCTGACGATCGTTGGAAACCGGCCGATACTAAGGCTAAACTCATATACCACTTAGCCTTGAAGATAGCCCATAGAGTCCTATCGGAATGCCTTTTCCCTAGGACCGAAACACCACAAAAGATTAAGACCGATAAACTTTTCCTCCTCTATTGCATGCTCACCGGTACTTCAGCAGATTGTGCCGCCCTACTTGCCTCTACCATTAGTAAGTTGAAGAACAAAAGGGCCAGGAATATAGGTTATGGGGGTATGGTGACTCACATCGCCAACCAGCTGGGCATTCACTACTCCACTTGCACTAGGATAGTGGCGAGACCTTTGGGTCTCAATGGACTCATGACTAGAGGTATCATCTTTCCCCGCCACCGTGCTCCACCTACCGCCTCCATGCCTTGGGAGGAGAGAGGTGGTAGGGGCATCCCATGGCATCCGGAGTACTCTATCATGCTAGACCATCATAATTGGAAGGAGACTTTCGTACCGATGCATGCCAATAGATTAGTAGCTCCTCCATACGTGCTTGATGAGGTTCTAGCTGAGGATGATGATGAGGAGATGGGAGGAGGAGATGATCAGGATATAGGAGGTGCTGAACATGACTTTGGCACATTCCCGGATCAGCCGGCCGACTTCCCGGAGCCGCCCAAGAGATCTCCCCGTCAGTCTAGACCTTCCGGTTCTTCTTCCTCATGCCGGGCTAGTGTGAGTGAGAGGCTGACGTGGATGGAGACTCCACCAGCTTGGTATGGTGTGCAACCATCATGGATGGGAGCTCCTCCTCCATGGTATGATCATCCACCGGTTTCACAAACACTTCCTCAGTATGCGCCTTCATGGTATGGGCAGCCGCCAGCGCTACCAGATTGGGCGGATGACCTTTCGAGGAGAGTAGGAGACTTGGAGGTCCAGCAGCAGGCTCATGATGTAGAGCGGCAGGAGAATGCCTGGATATTACGAGATATGTACCGCCAGCAGTTTTGGTGTCCCTTTAGCTCCGACTTCTTCCCGTTTCCGCCACCTCCTTCACATTGATGAGGAGATGATCCGCCGGTTAGAGCCGCTCCACCGCCATTAGTGAGTTTCCTTTGTTTCTTTTCTTTTCTTTATTTCTTTTAAACATTGAGGACAATGTGTATGTCAAGTATGGGGTGGGGTCTGACTCTCGTTTGTAGTAACTCAATTCACTTTGCTTTGCTTATGCCGATGAACATTTGCATGTTTCCTTTTCATTGTCACACGTTTCATTTTTGCATTGCATGAAAAAGGCTTTGAAAAACCCATAAAAATTTGAAAATTTTGAAAAATTTTGTACTTCTAAGATTAGAGATGATTTCTATGATGAATCTACTTGTTGAATGAGTTTTTTATGACATTTGTATGCTTGAATTGAATTATGAATTGAAAAGAGATTGAGTATGTTGTTTATCCTTTATTGCAAGTTTCATAATGTGAAAGTTTTATCTAAATCATATTGAGAAATGAAGGTTGAAATCACAATATAAGTTCTTATACTTCTTTATGAGATGATTAAGGCACCTCGATTTTCTTACTTCTTTCTTTGATCATTTAGCCCCTCAATGAAAATATTTGCCTCCTTTACCTATCCGGGAATCAGGAAGAGTTGATTTTGGCATGTTTGATGTGGGAGGGTCATGAAAGCAATTGTTTGCATTCAAAGTATAGAAAATCTAGGTTTGGGAAAGTCAATCATGATGATGAGTAACTCGGCACCATTCACATAGCCGGGTGTTTGTGTCTTGCCAAAGTTGGATTGAGCGATATTCCTAACGGATTATGGTATGTGCATCAAGGGTTTGAGGCATCTCAAAATTGAGAAACATCAATCTCCTAGGCTTCGGTTTTTGTGCACCGCTGTCCATATTTCCAAAAGTAAAGTCGAAAAAGAAAAAATTTTTGCAAAAAAAAAAGTAAAGAGCAAAGCTCTAAGTTGGGGGTTAGTGCAAAAAAAAGTAAAGAGCAAAGCTCTAAGTTGGTGGTTAGTGCAAATGGTGAAAAGAAAAGAGTTGTGTTGTTCCTTCTTCCCGGATTCATACACCACATCCCTTACAAATTCCCCCCCTCCCCCCCCCCCCCTTCCATATTCTTGACCTTACTTGAAAGTCCTTGAAATCATAAGAATTTTATTTGACTTGGTGATCTAAATTGAAGTTTCACATGTTTGATTTTGACAAAGCTTGAAGGTTATGATGTTTATCTTGAATTTTAGGCAATTTATAATGTTCCTTTGCTTTACATATTTTGGTTTATGTGTATGAACGTTTTCAAGGATGAATGAAGCAAGATTTGAGGATGATCTATTGATTAGAAGCACATTACCAAAAAGATTGTTTTGTTTTATTTTGCATTCATATTTCATTCTACCTTATGTTCTAAGCTTTTGAAAACTTTGCTTGGGGACAAGCAAGTGACAAGTATGGGGTATTTTGATAGCAAGAAATATGACTATATTTTAGGCACTTGTTTTGATTGTTTTCCCTCTTTTATGTGTACATGGATATGAGTTTGAAGCATTTATGAGCACATTCACCTATTTTGTCGATATAGAGATCTACACTAGCTTTGTTTTGTTTATAGGTGAATAAAGGCTTGAATTGGAGCATAATGTGGAAGGATAGGAGTATTTGATCATGTTAGATGTCAAGGAGATGCTTTGGAGGAGCTAAGAAAGAAGCATGAGTGAAGAACATCACGAAACAAAGGCTTTCACAAAGGTTTCTGAGTTCCACGCCCTAAATCACGGCCGTGGACTTGAGTTGGGTTCGTAGAAAGTGATTTTGGAGAATATCAGAGAATTCCACGCCCAAAACCACGGCCGTGGAATCTTGTACTTGGCCGTGGACTTGAGTTGGGTTCATCAAACATATACTTGTTGTCGGATTTGAGATTGACGTTGATTGGTTATTGAGTTTTCGAGAGTTTTTATCTTTCTTTCTTCTTAATTTGATATTTGATTCAATGACTATGATTATTGACTAAAACCCTTTAGAAATTCTAAGGTGAAGGGTTGATAGTTGTGACTTAGATGATGATAGATCGATCGTAAACAGATTGGACCCTGAGAGTGTGAGAAACCTCGGCGACAACCTAAATTACGGTCTATTCTTGAGTTCCACGGCCATGAAAACTCAAGATCTAGCCGTGATTTCCTCTGTTTTACGACCTTTGCTTTTGCTTTAATCCAAAGTTAAAGATTTGCTTTAACATAGCCTTGACTTGCCTTTCCTAGGTAGTAGTGAGACTCAATATCCTCTATTTCGGTTTTAGTGTCACAACCTTAACCGTTTTTGTTTATCATTGATTCCTTGGGTTCGGGCATGGGTATTTGAGAATAATTCTTACCTTTTGATCCTTTCTATATAGCAGCCTCAACAAACTTTATAAAGAGTGTCCTTGGGTGAGATATATATGGTTATGGAACTTCACCGTACTCAACCTTACCTTAGTTAGACCTTTACAATCTCGACTATGTCCTTATATCTATAGAATATCTTGAATTGATTGCCACAATTGGATACCTGGATCTTTAGGATTTCTGTTTTCCCAATATTTGCAAAGCTTCTATACTTTACTTGCTCGATAATTTGTGAACTGAATTTGATCCCCCAAATCCCTGAGTTCAATACTCTGGAATTCTTGCTTTACTACGCCGATCCGTACATTGTGGGTTCGCTTGCTTTGATTTCAGTTTTATAAATTTAAAACTTATTTGCACGCACGCTTCGAGGCGAACAGATTGTGGATGGACTTTTGAAGTACTAGAAGAGTGCTTTGGAGTGTCGATGATGAATTACTCGTGTATGCATTTTGGTGGTTGTTTATCTTTAGTTTCGTGTTTGTTAACATGCTTGAATTAAGAGGACAATTTGTTGAGTTCTTTACAATTCAAGTTTGGTCCAGTTTTGTAAACTTTGTAAAGTTTAGACTCTTTTTTGTAAGAATTTGTGAAGTTGGGTCTCTTTTGTAATATTATTTGGACATGGTTATGTTTTTTTCTGGATGTACACTTTTAGTGGGAAGTGTTTTTTGTGTTATTGATTCAAAGTGTCTCTTCGGGACTTTTATCGTTTGCTTAAAGCAACAAGTGGGCCAACCCATTTGTTGTTGTGAGAATATGATAAATTCCCCTAGGGTTTCCATCGAATATTGGGTCATTCTAATAACCAAACATATTTACAATAATTACATACAGAGCCCTCTATTTTACTCTATTTACATATGAGTACTATCATGCCCCCGCAGCCGAAACTGGAGGAGGTATTACAGTAAGACTAGATCTAAAATCTAGAAACAATTATCTTGGAAAGCCCTTTGTAAATATGTCTACATATTGGAAAGCCAATGGGACGTGGAGAACTAGAACGTGACCGCGGGCAACCTTATCACAGATAAAGTGAATATCAATCTCGATGTGCTTGGTTCGTTGGTGTTGAACCGGGTTGCTGGCAAGGTACGTTGCTGAGATGTTACCAGTGTAGACCACAAAAGGTTTCGTAAGGGGGCAATGAAGCTCAAGTAGTAAATTGCAAAGCCAAGAACATTCCGACACAACATTGGCAACACCTTTGTATTCTGCATCGGCGCTAGATTGGGAAACCATAGATTGACGTTTGGCAGACCAGTGAAGACGACACAATAACCGGAGGTAGAGCGGCGGGTATAAGGACATCTAGCCTAGTCGGCATCTGAATAAGCAATAAGATCTGACTTCAGTGAAGGAGAAATGGTGATGCCTAATGACGATGTGCCTAAAATGTAGCGGTTGATAGGCTTGAGGGCAGCAAAGTGAGCTTCTCTAGGATCATGCATAAAAGGCAAACTTGTTGTACTACATAATTGATATCAGGACGTGTGAAAGTCAGGTATTGAAGTGCTCCAGCTAAACTTCTGTACAGCGTCGGATCGTTGATTGCTGGATCAGATGAGGCATTTAGCTTCACAGAGGGCTCAGTAGGTGTAGTAGAAGCTTTACAATTGGTCATTTTGGCACATTCATCAATCTACTTGGCGTACTTATCTTGTGATAAAAATAGACTAGAGGAACTCTGAGGAACTTAAATGCCCAAGAAATATGATAACTTTACGAGATCCTTAAGAGCAAACTCCTTATCCAGAAGCATTATCAGATGGGTACGCAACTCATTAGAAGATGCAGTAAGGATGATGTCATCAACATAGAGAAGTAGGTAAGCAATTTTGGATCCATGACGTTAAATGAAGAGGGATAAGTTAGTCTTGCTTCCGATGAATCTGATTTGAAGCAAGAAACCTACAAAACGCTGAAACCAGGCCATGGGTGCCTGCTTAAGGCCATAGACAGACTTCCGCAGTAAGCATACATGATTAGGTCTAGATGGGTCATGAAAGCTAAGAGGTTGAAACATATAGACCGTATCACTCAAATGCCTGTGTAGGAAGGCATTTTGAACGCCAAGTTGATGGATGGACCAAGAACGAGAAACTACAATGCTAAGAACTGTCCTGATAGTGGCCGGTTTCACAACTAGGCTGAAAGTTTCTTCACAGTCAATACCAACTTATTGGGAACATCCATTAGCAACCAATCGAGCTTTATAACGTTCAAGAGAACCATCATACATGCACTTATGCCAAAAAAATCCACATACATCGCATAATGTTAGCTTGAATAAGGTGAGGAACCAGTTACCAAGTCTTATTCCGCATAAGAGCTCAATATTTGTCGACCATGACAGTGTTCCACTCCGGGTCTTAGAGGGCTACATTGTGGGATTTGGGGATGGGAGATATGTTTGTGGTAGAGACGGAATGGTCGAAGACCGTTTTGGTTTTGTGATTCCGAACTGAATTCGAGTGTGAGGACGGGTTTGGGGAATCACTGGTAGGGACAATTCACTATTTGAGTGTGAGGAAGCAGGGGGAGATGGCCGGTTGATGTGGGATTGGCGAGTGAGGGAGGTGTGAGCCGGTGGTGAAAGACGGGTCAGGTAAGGAAGGGGGAAGAGGGGGGTTGGTATACGTTGGGCCAGGTAAGAAAGATGGGCCGGCAGATAGTGGGCCAGGGAAAAAGGGGAGTATAGAGGAGGGGGCTGGTAAGCGCTGTGATGCGCTGGGTTGCGTTGGGCTTGCTGGGCCGGTAGGCAATGGGCTAGGAGAAGCAATCATTGTAGGGGGTGTAAGCGATTGTTGTGCCGAGGAAGGATGACGGGGAGCGGAAGCCTAAGAAAGCATTTCAGCGTGATATGAGGATGTATCCGGATCACACGGAAAAGGTGGGGAAGCTGATGATGAGGTTGCAAAAAGAAAGACGGGCTCGTCAAAGGTAACGTGGTGAGAAAGAATGATTTTATTGGTGGCTAATTCTAAGCATTTGTACCCTCGATGACGAGTCGAATATCCTAGAAAGACAAAAGGGGTGGAACGGGGTTGAAGTTTGTGAGAAATGGTGGCTCTTTGATTGGGATAACAAAGGCAACCGAAGACTCGGAGATGATTGTAGGAAGGTGTTGTTGAGAACAACACTTGTGTGGGTGACCGATTTTTGATTGTGATAGAGGGTAAGATGTTAAGGAGATAGCACGACGTATCTAAGGCATGAGGCCAAAAGAAAGCGGGAAGGGAAGCATGAAAAAGAAGCAAACGAATCATATTTGTAATGGTACACATAATGCGTTCGGCTTTGTCATTTTGGGGTGAAGTGTAGGGACAAGAGAAACGGAAGTTGATCCCATGAGATGTGAAGAAGCGATGAAAGTTAGAGTTATCGAATTCTCTACCCATGTCACATTGAAAAGTTTTAATGGATTTATTGAACTGAGTCTTGACAAGTTGGTGAAATTGCACAAAGAGATCAAACACTTGAGATTTAAATTTAATGGGAAAAACCCATAAAAAAAATATGAAAAATCATCAAGGAACAAAAGATAATATTTGAATCCATCTTTGCTCTCAACTAGGGATGTCCAGAGATCGCTATGAATGATATCAAAAGGTGCAAACGTAGTGGTAATAGACCGTTAAAAAGGAAGTTTATGATGTTTTCCTAACTGACAAGCATGACATAGAGAGGAGGATGTCTCCTTATTACAACGAATAAGAGAAGAATTTCGAAGTAAATCTAGAACAGGAGCACCGGGATGACCTAGACGAGCGTGCCAAAGACTTGGTGACTCTAAGGAAAGTGCGTGGACTTGGGAAGGCTCGGTGATAAGATAAATCTCCCCATAGCTATTGCATCTCAGGCGGACGGTTCCCATTTGAAGATCCTTCACTAGAAAAACCAAAAGGATCAAACTCGACACTAGGAAGGTTATCAGAAGTGAAGCGTCTAACGGAAACAAGGTTTTTGATAATTTTGGGTGCAACAAGGACATTGGATAAGCGTAGTGGTTGGGTTGGGGCTGGTAAGTTAGTTTCTCCAATACCTGTGGATGGAATATACATGTCATTGCCAACAATTATCGAATTTGATGAACCATTATGCGAAATAGACGAGGGTATACCTGGAGTATGAGTCATGTGTGAAGTGGCGCCCGTGTCCATGTACCAATTATTGTCCATCGGATTTAATGACATAGTAGCAAAAGCATTATCTAGAGCAGTGGGCTGAAATTCAGCATGCAAATAGGCCTGCTGAGGGACTGGGCCGAGCAGACTAGGCTGGTAAGGCTACTGGGGATAAGGGCAGATGGGTTGGCTTCTAGTTGGGCATGTGGGGAACCAAGATGGAGTAGGTGGGCCTTGTGGGAATTGGGCCGTGGGCTGGGAGATGGGGAACCTATCCGGCGTTAGGGCGCCAGACATACCGGACCGCCGCCTGCTGCGCAGGGTTGCCGCTAGACGTTCGTCGCCGGCCTTTCTGTCCCCGACTGTGGCATTATTGAGGTTGTTCCGAATTGGTAGGAGGTGAGCCGCCAGTTGCCGGCGCCGGTGGGTGGTTGGACTAGTTGTAGTGGCCTACAACAAGGGCCGATTGGGACGATCCTGTTCCGGATTGCGAGGTCATATGGGCTTCCTCAAGTTGCAACTGAGAGTGGGTTTTGGTGAATGATGGAAGCAGATCAGTTTGTCGAATGAATCTAGCCGCAACGTTGTATTCAGCTTGTAGTCCCGAAATTAGTTGAAGAACAAGCCGGGTTTCAAGAACTGGTGAACCAACGCCCTTGAGTAGATCCGCTAAAGACTTGAGTTGTAAACAGTAAGCGTTGATGGAGGAGAATCCAGATAACTTACAGTTGGAGAACTCGTGTTCGAGATAGACGGAACGGGTGTTCTTATTGTCTTGCAAGATGTCCTTGACTCGATTCCAAGCTTGAAGAGCCATATCATCTGAGTCCAGAATTTACAAGAGTATTTCCCGTGAAACCGTACTGTAGATCCATTGAAGAATTGTAGCGTCAACTTGGAGCCATAACTAATCATCAATATCTGCTGGTTTGGGAACCTTCTCATCGATATGATCGAGCACGTTGTGTGCTTTCGCAATAACGTAAAATAAGGTGACCCATGAAGCATACGGAGTGTCATGGCCAAGGATGAGGGAAATATTGTTCTCGATATTGGAGATTCTGAGGGCGGAATGGGATGAATGTTTCCGTTCGGCAGCCATCAAGGAATTGGTGAAGGGGAAGATCCGGCGTGTTGTGGGAAAACGACCGTAAGGTTTGAGAGGGCGGAAGAATTTTAGAGGAACGAAGAATCTGATACCATGTGAGAATATGATAAATTCCCCTTAGGGTTTTTATCGACTAATGGGTCATATTAATAACCAAACGTATTCACAATAATTACTTAGGGAGCCCTCTATTTTACTCTATTTACATATGAGTTCTACGAGTTGCAACAAATGCTACAACAAAAGTTTAACAAAATAAAGAAGTGGTACCCATAGACTACCATGTTCATACATCAAGAAAAAAGAAACAGAATCCGATAGACAAAAAGGATATAGCGACGGTACTACGAGGTATTCGTTCGTGTATTTTGGCCCGATCTTTTGACACCTAAGGACTCGATAGAAAAACAACAAAAATAAAGAAATATGGAAAGAAGATGATCCGATGGTGGGAATGAATCGGTAGTTGGATAGATCAAGGTCGAACCCGTAGCAACGACCTGGAAGCACACAATGACAAATCGAGAGGATCACCCTAATACACAACCAACGAAGTAAAGTAGAACCCTTTCACTACAAGTACAACTAAACACAATAGGGTTCTAAAAGAACCCTATACACATGGAGGATTGCTTGTGGCAAATTGAAGCACCCTGCTCCGTCATGGTAAGTATAACTCACCCAAACAAGTCCAAGCAAGTTGTGAGCAAGACCTCTCTTACTCAACCTGCTCTCCACACGGGAAACGACGTTAGACACCGCAAAGTTAACTCAACGTGTTTAATAAAATGTATTTTTTTCAATATGAAAAAAATAAGAGACACGATCTCCCTATTTATAAGGTAAGGGTTTGCTCATGTAGGTTAAATGAGCGGCCGATGTGCACTGATCAAGAGAGATCAAGCCGCATCTAGTTTATTTTACTCATATTAGTGTCTTAGGTTCAAATTAATTACAGTAATCACGAGAGTGCATATGTTTTTTACTTGAGCCATTTCACACACTCAAAAGTCAAAAGGTGTGGAAATTTGCAGATGAAACCACCTATACTTTCATACATCATCTTGCCTTTTTGGATTGGTACCTTGAGTTAAGATGGTCGATCAACCTCGATCGATGAGCATAGCTTTCAATCCATATATTAGTTTCTTCATGTTTTTACACCATTTGCATTTAATTAGTTTACTTAATCAATGCACAAGTTATCATTCCTTTTATCTTTAGCTTAGATAATCTAGTTGCTCTTTTGTCAACCACCAACCAAGTTCTTGTAATTACGACACTTGATTACGATCATCTGTACGAGTATAAAAACTGTGCACTTGAGGTTGTGATTGTCCGTCGCTGAACGACAATCTCCTAAGCCTATCTTCTTCATAAGATGAGCAGTTTATGTTCTTTAGAAACATAATCGAACTTATGTAATTCGAAACATAAAACTTATAAACACTTAGTCAATCAAGTACCCCTATTAGTATATCTCTTTTGAAGCAATGGGCCAGCATGCCCAATATTCATTATCAATCTACTGGTGAAGGGAGATACTACATGAGACATCACATGTTTAACTAAGCATAATCCAAAAACATATTTAAAATTTTCTTCCATGATATCCTACAAACTAGAGTAAAATTTGCGACCAAAGAATGCAAAAGCTAACCTGAAAACTATCTAATATAAAGCTTCTCTTAAAACGAAATTTGTGAACGACCTAAAAACCGAACCCGAAACCAAAATCTAATTTCATAGAAGGAGATCAAATATAAATTTTCGGGTTATCCATCAATTTCCCATCTTTACCTTTCCTAATTTTGTAAAAATATCTGATGGAAAAATATAAAATTTAACGATTGGGTTAAAAAATTTGTAGCCACCAACCGAAAATGGACATGTATTAACCCTACCTCAAACCGAATTTTTTAAAAAAAAACTCCTAGTTGTTTGTCCGTACCGTAGGTTATGGCGTATGAATCATATGATGATTAAATTAGAGAATCACAAAGAATATTACATCGATCTCCTTGTACCAAATTATTAGGTTAGGGAATCATCCATATTTTAAGCATTCCATTTTTTTTATCGTCCAATCTTTTGAAAAAGCTGATACCATATCTTTAAGTATCATAAATCCATAGTATTATAGTGGCTCTTGATATGAATAGCTCAATGATGATTGGACCTTTCCTCAACTTCAGCAGTCACATTATCTCATTCACAACCTTCAAATCATATATACGTTTCTGTCTGATATGATCATATGAATCCGAATATCTTCACAGTTCACACCATATCTTTTTGCTTGTCCCTTAGTGATTTCACACAATCTCAATCATCAATACCCATACAGTATATAATAATATAATATAATATGTGCATGTCCCATTCCATTGCCATGCCTATACTTACTAGTCTATATAATACATCACAGACATAAATCTCTCTTAGAGATAAAACCTAGCCTAGATAACAAAGAAAAAATGAAACCTTTGCTTAGCATATTAGCCATCTTCTGTGTTGTTTTGTTGGTCGGCCGGCAACCGGAGTATTTCTACAGGGAAAGTCATTACGACGTTCGAGTCGTCAATGGTTTTACGAATAACTCATCGTTGCCTCTAGTGATATGGTGTTGGACCCACAAAATCGACATGGGAGGACGAGCTCTACAAGAAGGCGACGATTACAGTTGGAGGCTCGAGACGAAACCCTTGCTGTACAGTTGGGCTGCAGGAAGTGATATATTTTGTACGATGAAATGGGACAAGAAAAGGAAGAAGTTTCATGCGTTTGATGCTTCTAAGGATAGATATAGGTGTAGTCCTTTAAGGTTATGTTTTTGGTTGGTTAAGGAAGATGGGTTTTACTTTAGTAATGATGGGGACTCCTTTGAGAAGGATTTTGCTTGGAGTTGAAGTGGTCGAGGTAGGAGTAACTTATATTTTTTGTTGGGCCGGAAAGATATGTATATCTTTCCGGTCTAATATTTAGAGACGATTGATTTATCAATAGATTTGTCTATTTGTGGGTTTAGATTTGTATTATTAGAATTTAGAACGATTATTTGGTCATTGGTTTAAATATTTTGTTTTGTATCGATCAGTATTTCAGTGACACCGATCATACATACACATCGCATATAAGTTCGTAAAAATGGGCCATATTAATTATATGTCAGTTTTACTTTTAATTGCGTTGAGTCTTTTAAATTCGGGTTGATTTTGTTTAAATGAAGAAGACGGATTGAGCCGGGTTCACAGTTTGGGTCTAACCAGGTTTTAGATGAGCTCTTTGATATGGATCATGTTGTCATGGGACTACAACCCAATCTTTTGCCGCTTTCTCCTCGTCTTCTCTACTTTTGTTTCCTTCTTCTCCAAGAAATTCTAGATCTAAAGTGAGATACATAGAGAAAGAGATCCCGTTGTGCGTTGTCAGAATCCTTCCTTCGGATTGTAAATTTGCTTAATGGATTTGGATGAATTTACGGGTCGTGAGATTGTGTTTGAGTTCTTTTGTTTTTGAGTTTTAAGGTTTTTTTTGTAAAAGGTTGATAAGTAACTTCCGGTTCGATTGGCTTTGTCGCTCTACATCCGGGACGGGAATAAGTCTTCGAATCCTCCTGACTAACCAGTTAACGAGTCTATCACCACATCCCACTAGACCAACTGAGTATTGGTGAGTTTTAAGGTTAGATTATTCTAGTTGTGGGCCAAGTAATTGCGCGTCGGATTTTACTGAAGCGCACAGTAATTACGCGTCATGAACATTCACTCGACACTAACAAGCCTAAACCCTGAAAAAACACACACTTCTGACGACCCAACCTACACAAACCGACCTTTCAGATTCCATCCAAAACCCTGAAAAAACACACACTTCTGACGACCCTTCATATACCAACCCACAAAATTCGGACAGCCCAACAGACTCTTTCAGAGACATTCTCATTAAAGGCCAGGCTTGAAAACACGTTCCCCTTCCTTTTACCCCTGGAATCGAGGACGGCGTCATTCATTTCTCTAATGATGATGTCTCTGACTCGGCTTCCAAATGGCACAAGTCTCTAGTTGGCTTTCCCCTGGGAAACCCATTAGCCTTCCAACGTATGGTCAACTTCGCCAACAGCTCCTGGAACCTCGTCTCCACTCTAAAAATCCTTAGGAATGACAAAGGAGTCATTGTATTCCATTTCGCCTCCGAAGAAGATCTTAACTTAGTTCTTCTAGGTAGCCCTTGGATCATCACCGGATCCACTCCTAAAGAGATGGAGCCATGGAATGGCTCTTGACTACTCTAGTCTTTCTTCTGTCCCGGTTGGGGCCACCCTCCACGACCTGGATGTTCGTTTCTGGTCTCCGAACATGCTCTCTAAGATTGGATCAGCCCTGGGCATACCTCTGCTCACTGACTTTAGTTCTGCAAACCAGGATAGGCTCGGATATGCCAAGGTCCTTGTTGAAATTCTAGCTTCCAAACCTCTTATCCGGGATCTAACCTTCATAGGCCCAGATGGAGAAAAGATTATGCAGAAAGTTTCCTATGATTGGCTTCCCGAACACTGCCCTAAATGCAACCTATTCGGTCACCGTTGTCGATCAACCACAACCACCTCGAATCCCCGGTCTAGTCCTTCCCAACATCGCACCCCACCGCCTTCAAACCTTGGCCCTCTACTGCCAACTCCAGATGACGATGACACACATCTCATCCATAAGACACAACAAGCAAACCAACACCCTGAACATACTACTCCAACTCCCGACTCCAGACCATCTCAACCTCTCTCAATAATTGCAAACCCAAAACCAAGAGAAGCTCACACTGATGCTCGATCATAACGAACCTATCACCACCACCCTCCCTCCACTACCCCTCACCTTGAAGCCTACACACACTTCTACTCCACCACCACTCCCTCAAATCCAACCCAAAACCTGTTCTGTAGACCCCTCCACATCTACTACCCCCCCCCCAAAAAAAACCCAAGACAACATCAAGGATGCAACTCCAAATCAAGATGGTTATTGATGAATCTCAATATCTGTGCTTGGAACATAAGAGGGCTCAATCACCCAAATAAACAAAAAGTCATCCGTGACATTATACGTCGCCGCAACCTCGACTCCATCGTTATCCTCGAAAGAAAAAATTCATTCGAGCAAAATGAACAAACTCTCATCTCTTCTTCCAAGTTGGAATCACATCTCAAACATCCTCCCTAATCAAACCTGTCGCATATGGGTTTGGTGGAACCCTGCTTCACTTCATCTCACCCCCATTCTATCTAACGATCAACTCATTCATTGTAAAGTCTCTCTACCTTCTCCCATCACAAACACAAACCCCACAAACAACCTAGAGTGTACCTTCATTTACGCTCACAACCTTCCTGACCCTTGTAAGCCCCTATGGGACTACCTCTCAACCATTAAACTACTCACCACAAACAAGCTTTGGGTCCTCTTAGGTGACTTCAAACACTACCTTAAACCCCACTGAAAAACACTCAGCAAGGCCTAGCCCTCCCTCTCAACCATCAAATGAGCTCGTTGAATGTTTCATCACAAACTCCTTATCGGACCACCCTTTCTCTGGATGCATTTTCATCTGGAACAACAAACAGCTTGACTCTCGTATCTGGTGTAAATTGGATCGCGTCCTCATCAACCACCTTTGGCCAAACCAATTCCCCAATTCTTCAGTTCACTTTGACAACCCGCTCATATCCGACCACTCACCAAGCATTCTCTTCCTCAAAGACAAACCAGCCCCATCCACGCGCCAATTCCGGTTCAACAATACCTGGGCTTCTCACGAACTCTTCGAAAGTTCATTCTCAAACTAGCTCCTAGAATTCTACGAACATTCACCACAATTGCTACAGTATACGTGATCTAATGCAAAAGCTCAAAAACCTCAAGTCAATACTAAAGAGGTTCCCAAGCAAAAAGATGGAGATGCTACACACTTTGATCGATAATATAAAAACCACACTCAACTCTATCCAGACTAGTCTTCAACCATCCCCATTAGATCCTCATCTTCTCACACAAGAAATGACCACATCTGCCCAACTCAACTCGAGCATGAGGACGATGACCACCACTTTTGCTCAGCTCTCAAAAGCCAACTGGACCAAAAAAAAGGAGATCAATGTAACAGCAATTTCTTCAAGAGTATCGTCAGCAGAAGGGCTCTTAATTCCATCAAGATCTTAAAAGATACCTTAAATCACGAAAGCGGTTACACCCACGATCCAAGCAAGATCTCAAAAACTCTCATTGACCACTTCTCCTCAATCCTTAACCCGCCTACCAACCATAACCCACAAAATCTATTTCCCGACTACCCTCTTCCTACCCTCCCTGCTGATGCAATTCCATCTCCATGCTCTCGAGTCACCCCCGAAGAAATCAAAGCTGCTCTATATAGTATCGGGGACTACAAGGCCCCGGCCTTGATGGTTTCAACGCCTTCTTCTTCAAGGCTACGTGGCACATCACCGGTGCGGACTTTACCAAAGCCATTACGAACTTCTTTGAAGCTGGTTCCTTTCCTAACGTTGTCAACCAAAATTCCCTTTCCCTGATAGCCAAGAAAGAAAGCCCTACTCTCCCTTTTGAATTTAAACCTATATCTTGTTGCAATACCTCTTACAAAGTGATTGCAAAGATACTCACCTCCCGACTAAACGCTACTCTTTCATTAATTGTTGGAAGATATCAAGGGGCCTTCATCAAGGGTAGATCAATAAAGCACGATAACCTCGTATGTAATGAGCTTCTCAAGAGCTACTCCATACGACATCTCTCACCTAGATGTGCCATAAAGATTGACATTGTAAAAGCCTTCGACATGATTGATCACCGCTTCATTCTCAACTATCTGGGCCGCATGGGTTTCCCTGATTGCTTCATCGCCCTCATAAGCCAATGTATCACTTCCCCAACTTACTCAATCAACATAAATGGTGCTCTGAATGGATTTTTCAGGGGCTCTAGAGGACTCCGACAAGGTTGCCCCCTCTTTTTGTTATAACCTTGGAAGTCCTTTCCTCAATACTCAACATCAACACTACAAACCCAAATTTCAACCTGCATCCAAAGTGTCGTTCCCCCATAATCACCCACTTGTGCTTTGCTGATGATCTCATGCTCTTCTGCTGGGGAGACATAACCTCATTCAAAATTCTCACAAATACACTTCACTCATTTGGCAGATACTCAGGCATCTACCTCAACCTCACAAAATCTACTCTCTTCACCGGAGGCCTCTCTCCCTAGGAAAATGACTCCCTCTGTCACACAACCGGCCTGCATCTAGGTACTCTCCCCTTCACCTACCTAGGCATCCTTATCGGCAGTAAACGCCTCAACACCACTGACTACAAACCTCTTATAAACAAAATCACCAACAGAATAAACACCTGGAGCACAAGGAACCTCTCTTACGCCGGCAGAACCCAAATTATATCCTCTATCCTCTTGGCCATAAACTACTTCTGGAATGTTGTCCTACTGAACTCTATGTATATTCTTTCTGATAATACAAATTCGTTTCCAAAAAAAAAAAAAAAAAAAAAAGTCTAATGTCCATTGTCTCACGTTCTCTATTACACCTTAATACCATGTTGACCCATGTTGCTTCAACTGATGGAAGAGCTAGATGTGACAAATGTAAATGAACTTCAAAAGTTTCTAAAAAAACGGGTGCATGTATGGGGTATGTCATATTCTTGGTTATTGTGTAGGTTTGTAGGTTACTTTTGTTACTAAATTATTTTGGAGATTGATGACATGCTTATTTCCACATAATGATTTATCTTTGTTTTGCAATTTTGCTAGCGTCTTTATTACAATATCAGACTTTGGCTTGATTTTTTCTCTAGATGTCTTATTACCTTCAAAAACCATTTTTGTTGTCTTCAATTCATGGGTAACTTCTTCTCCCTTGAAAGCTTTCAAGTTGAAGAAGGGTATAGAGCATTAGGTAAGTCTTGATGAGTATTGTATAAGATCTACACAAACTGGTTAGTGTGTCTTATAGTTTATTTACAAGATCGGAGGTTCACATCTCAACGATATCGGCGAATACAATATTGAAGAAGTGGTAGAAACGTTGAGTAATGAAGATATGCCAAAAAATACCAGCTTTTATAGGGTAAACGTTGACTAATGAATTATCTAGTTCAGTTGAAACAAAGGAAAACATCCATGGGCAAGTACTTCTCCCTTCAAATCATGGAGAAACATTCGTTTTTCGTCTTGTCTTGGATTGACCAACAATGGCATCGATCCACATACATTCGTTTATTGTGTTATTTTATTTCCATTTTATTTTCTGTAAATACTTAAAATTATCTATTTGTTTGTCTTTATTAATCTGTCAAATCAAAACACCATTTTACTTGTGTTCGATCCTGACCCTTAGACTAAGGTATATCTTGTAGTTTGTTTGTAAGGTGATCTCAGAGGTAAAAAAAAAGTATACAGAATCAAAAGTAAAATATTGATATAAGTAGTTGATACATAGATAAATATTATTTCTGGTGGATGATCACAATTAAAGATGATGTGGGTTAGCCTTTCCAAGGAAAACACCGTCGGTTCCGAACTGGGTCATTATTAATCTTAAGGCAAGGTGAAGTCTGATAGATAGACCATACACAGCCTTCATCCTCCTGCGCACAATTATATCCGTCTCTAACATTATTGTACACATCAAACCAATGAGACGCACTGTTGAAGATGAACTCACACTGCATGTAGGTCGTCCCCTTCACCGGAAAATCGAATGTGTAAGTTTCACCAGGTGCCAGATCGTGGATTCTGTAGTCGTCCCCCTCTTTCGTACAATGCACCCGCAGACTGTGATTGTCATATAGACTGTTCGTGATATGCATCCACACACTAGTCTTCCGCGGCGGCAGCGGAATCTCTCCTTCGCTCGTTGCGTAGGTTGTTGCCGCGGCTGACGCCAGTAACACCGTCAAGAGGAGCCGGAGCTTGTTCAGAGATGCCATTGTTTGGGTCTCTTCATTCGTATTTGTGATGACTTATATGTACATACATAGATATTGTTTTAATGTTTGCATATAAGATCTTTCAGCTTTTGGCATGTTTTGATTGTAATCTCACATATTGATATGCAATGGACGAATGGGTACATTTTTCATCGGCCAATTTTAGATTGTAATCTCACATATGATATGTATATGGCAATCTTATTCATATCAAGATCTTCTTCTATATTTGAAAATTTTAACTCTCTTATATAACTTGACTAGTAGTCATGCCACATTTTATTTATTTATTTTTCTTTCTTTCATCACTTATTTATGGTGATGGATTTTTTATTTAAATGGGAAATTATCCATCCAAAATATTTAGTCGTACTTATTCATCACGAAGTAGACCAAATTAATAAAAATTTCTTCTGTAATAAGGGACATAATTTTCATCCGTTATCAGTTGGGATAAAATTTACAAGCCAAGAACCCATTAGTGGCATTGGAATTACGAAAGCAGAATATATGATTAAGGGTCCGTTTGGCAGTGATGGGTAGATTATTTGGTAGATTAAAATTTCACAATAATTCCCAATAATCTCAATAATCCATGTTGAAGTGGATGAAAAAAATGGGTAGTCTCCCAAAATAATCTCCCGAGGTTATATCCCCCAATAATCTCGATAACCCCGACTCACCGAACGCACCCTAAAGCACTACAAATCAACAAGGATTTTCCCCCCTCTTCGTACCCCTCAAGTTTGAATTTTTCCTCTTGGTATACACAAAATTTTAAGTTTCCTCTTGTCATCCTCATGTTTTTAATTTATTTCTACTTATACCCATTCTTAATATGTTTTATTAAACTTCAATTATAAAATAAAATAAAAAATCAGAAAATAACAATCTAGAAAAGTAAATTTAGACCTTTTTTTTTTAAAAAAAATATTATAATTTTTATAAAAATTTTTAATAATATATTATATATAAATTAAAAGTGAAACTAAATAAAAAAATTAATAATTCGAAATTATAAATATATTAATAAAATAATATTATTAAATATTTCATTACAAGTTTCCTCTTGGATTATAAAATAAAAAGTTAGGTCTACATTTAAGTTTCTATATTTATAAAACATATTTATAATATTTCGAATTAGGTTCGGTTTTAATTTTTATTTTTATTAAATTAAAAAATATATAAAGATACTTCTTTACCTTTAATTAGTATTTATAAAGTTAATTAGTTTAAAATTTAATGTGAACATAATTAGTTTTGAAATTTATTTTAATTTTTTATTTCAAAAACAATAAATATAAAGAAATTTGATTTTTTTATCATCCACAATTGGTCTTGAATTTTTTTTAAAGCTTTTTTTATTTTATAATTGAAACTTTAATGAAATATATTAAGAAAGGGGATAAAGAGGAAACAAATCATGTCATTAGGGTACTAAGAGTAAATTTAAAACATTTTGGATACCAAGAGGAAAAGTTCAAACTTTAAGGGTATCAAGAGGAAAGATCCATGAAACAACTATGGAAAATTATGGCCGTTCCGGATAATATATGGGTTAAAATAGTCAAAATAAATACCTCAAAAGCAAATGCCTCTAGAATTACGTATGCGGAAAAACGCATCTTGGCATTTGAAGAAACTAATAAAATTGATAGAAGACTTCGATAAAGGTCTCCGGTACAGTGGCGGGTGGAAGAAGGAAAAAATGTGAAATTTTGGAGAGACAAATGGATTACCGATAAACCACTTTTAGACTTTGTGAGTAACAAAGCACTAATTAATTAACCTGAATGAACTCACTTCATCATATATTTCTAACAAAAGATGGAATCACCTGAGTATAAAGCGATTTCATACAATTCTGCCCAACAATATTATCGAAAAACTTAAAACTATAACCTTCTCATAAACGGTATAAGAGATAGATTATATTGAGAAGCTAACGAGAAAGGATGGTACTCGACTAAATCGGCGATGAAAATGAATCAAAACGGAAGGTGGGGGTCACCCATGGCAAGAAGTGAATTTAGAAAATCAACATAATGCCCAAAATTAAAAAATTTCTATCGAAATTGGCTTACCAACAGAACAGAATCTCGAGAAATAAAATATTCCCGTTGTGACGAATTGTGAATTTTGTAATCATCATACATAAAGTACTAAGCACCTTTTCTTTGAGTGCCAATACAGCTAGTAAACCATCGATAACCCAAAGATCTCTTCTCTACTACACAATTGCGACATTGACAATTATACATTAGTGACATTCTTTCTTAACTACAAGGAAGAATCAGCTCATTTGAATTAAGATACCTTGTTGTCATTTGGTAGAACATCCGGATGGCTAGTAACCAAGTCATCTTTAACAAAAAAAAAGGCACCCAAAAATTTGAACATACTTGCTCTAAATCAAATTACTGAGTGGGAGAAGACTAACGCAAAATTGACCGTGCACAACATAAAGATTCCGAATCAGAGAAGGAAAAATAAAAACATAAAATGGAATAGACCAAAAGAAGGATATGTCAAATTGAACTGTGATGTCGCTGGAAATTCTTTGAACCAATTTAATTTTGGTTATATCATTAGAAACCACCTTGTCATTCTCATTGCTATAGGAAACGAAAATTGTAGTGCCGAATATGTGCTAGAGGCAGAAGCTTTTGCTCTACATGAGGGTTTGAAAAAGGCCAATCTGAGGTGCAACATCCATCGAGATTAAAGGAGACAATTTGATGTTGATGAACGCGAACAACCGGACCTAGAAACCTCCATGGATATGATCATCCTTGATATCTTCAACATGATTTTGGGATTTACGCACTCTACCGTCGACTACACTTTCAGGGAAATCTACAGTGTTGCAGATAGGATCACGATGCACGGACTTAGCTCATCCATTGACATCGGTTCTATCCCAAATGATGTTGAAGACCTGATCCGTAAGGATGCTTTAGATCGACCGGTTTCCAGAAATTGATCCGCCTAATGCGCTTAACTTTGTATCAATAATAATAATAATAATAATAATAATAATAATAATAATAATAATAATAATAATAATAATAATAATAATAATAATAATAATAATAATAATCGGTGGATATTCATTTATTGTTCGTTTTAAAATTTGTAACTCTCTTATATAACTTGACTACTAGTCAAGCCCATAGCATGCCCAAAGTTTGTGTAAAGCTTACGGAAGTTCACGAGTTTCGAACTCTGACTAACAAGTTCTTCCACTTTATTACCGACCAAACTAATTGAATATCACTTTTTTATTTTTATTTTTTTTGAAAGGTTATTTGTATTGAATAGAAGGGATTTACAAAGAGTTCAGCTTGAATTGAGAGAAGTTACATGAACCGAGTAGAAATAGAGAAGAGGGGTAAGATTTAGATTATAGTAGATTGATGTTGAGCTGCTTGGCCCATGCGAGAGTGGCCTGCGATCTATCTTTCCAGTGAAATGAGGCGTGGTTCTTGACGGCTTGAATGGTGACATTGACGGTGGTGGGTTCATGGGTGAAGATTTGGTTGTGAAGAAGCACATTCCGAGCTTTCCAAATTGAGTAGATGAAGGAGGTGATGGTAGCAATACGGATGTGACCGATGAAGTCGTGTTTATGGGGTCGAGTGTTGCTGAGCCAGGTCCAGATGGAGTCCTTGTACGGGTATGGTGGAGGCAAGTGCAGCCATCTGGAGATAAGTTTCAGGGTGACAGTGTAGTATGCGCAGTGATGGAAGAGGTGATCTTCATTTTCAGGGTGGTTACCGCAAAGGAGGCAGGTGTCATCTGGGATGACGTTCCAGGTTTTGAGCTTTGTGCGAGTTGGGAGGCTGTTGTGGCTTGCGATCCATGTGATGAGGCTACATTTAGGTATGTTGAGGTTCTTCCAAATGATGTTGTTGGGGTAATGAGTCGGAGTTTGTTGGTTCTTGAGAAGGCTATAGGCGTGGGTGGTGGAGAAGGCACCATTAGCTTTGGTGGTGGTGTTGATGAAGGTATGGCTGTTTGAGAGGTTGAGAATATCGTCTTTGACATTGAGGATAGTGTTCCAAACATGGTTGTGAGTGTAGTTGATGCCATGGTTCCAGATGGTGTGGGTTTTAAGGATATTAGAGCGTATCTAGTCGGCCCAAATGTTGTGGGTAGTAAGGTTGGGGTCAAGTTCGAAGATCAGCTTGGAAAAGCAGGCTTTGTTCCAGGCAAGGAGATCTTTGAAGCCTAACCCGCCATTAGCAAGAGGGGAGCAAACTGTTTGCCAGGCGATGAGGGCTCTGGGGTTGGCCTCCTTTCCGGACCAGAGAAATAAACGCAGAAGGGTGTTAATTCTTCTGATGATGGAAGTGGGAAGAGGGAGGAAAGAGCACCAATAGTGTTGTAGGGGCATGAGGTTAGAGGAGATGAGTTGCTTCCTGCTAGCATAGGACAGGTTTCTAGCTCCCCAAGCATTGATTCTCTTAGTGATTTTGGTGATGAGAGGAAGGTAGTCACTTTGTTGGAGTCTTTTGCTGCTGATTGGAATGCCGAGGTAGGTGAACGGAAGGGTACCAAGGCGTAAGCTAGTGTTTGAAGCGATGGAGAGTTGTTCGACAGGGGAGATACCACCAAGATGGATAGTAGACTTGCTGGGGTTGATATGTAATCCAGAGTATGATCCGAAGTGAGTGAGAGTATTCATCAGGATATTGATTGAGTCAGAGTCACCCCTGCAAAAAAGAAGAATGTCGTTAGCAAAACAAAGGTGGGTGAGTTGAGGGTTTGAGCACTTGGGGTGATGGTTAAAGTCGGGTATGGAGGTGTTGGTCAAGATCATTTGGGACAGGACTTCGATGGCGATGGCAAAGAGGTCGGGAGATAAAGGGCAGCCTTGTCTGAGCCCTCTGGTGCCTTTCAAGAAGCCCCGGAGAGAACCATTAACATTGATAGAGTATGTCGGGGATGAGATACAAGCATCAATGAGCTTGATAAACTCACAAGGGTAACCCATTCTGGCCAGGCAGTGAAGGATGAATTGATGGTTGATGGAGTCAAAGGCTTTGGAGAGGTCAATTTTGATGGCACATCTGGGGGAAATGTGACGCTGGTTATAGCCTTTAAAGAGCTTCTGGCTGAGGAGGATGTTGTGTTTGATGGATCGACCTTTGATGAAAGCTCCCTGGTAGTTGCCGATGATAGAGGGAAGGGATTGGTTGAGCTGAGATGCAAGAATTTTTGCAATGATCTTGTATGTTGTATTGCAGCAGGAGATTGGTCTGTAGTCAGAGGGAAGGCATGGGTTGTCTTTTTTGGCGATTAAGGTGATCGAGGTATGGTTGATGTGTTGTGGCATGATTGCTGTGTCGAAGAAGTCAAGAATGGCCTTGGAGAGATCGTTAACGGTGGTGTTCCATGTTTGCTTGAAGAAGAAAGCATTGTAGCCGTCCGGACCCGGGGCTTTATTGTCTCCAATGGCGTAAAGGGTTGATTTGATGTCACTGGAGGAGATCTTTTGGCGGAGATCATTGATAGTTGTGGTGGGCAGCGTGGGAAGGGGGCAATCAGGAAAGAGCGAGTCCGGATTATGGGGGGTTTGTGGGGCAAGAGCGTTGGAGAAATAGGCGGTTAGGATATTAGCAATCTCGTCGGGGTTGTGGGTGGGCCTGCAGTTGGGGTCGTGAGGGTCGTGGATCGATTTGATAGCGTTGGAAGATCTTCTTGTTACAATGCTTTTGAAGAAGAACTGATTGCATTGATCACCATATTTAGCCCACGAAGATTTGGAGAGTTGGGCAAGGGTAGTGCGTAGGGCATCCATCCTGGAGTTGAGGTCAGCGGTGGTGGAACGTTCAAGTTCAAGCAGGTTTTGGCACAAAGGTTGGGATTGGAGATTGGTTTGGGTATCGGCAAGGGTTTTCCTCAAGGTTTTGATAGAAGTATGGAGGTCTTCTAACTTGATGCTTGGGAATTTTTTGAGTGCGGGTTTTAGTCTAGTGAGTTTTGTGCGGAGGTTTGACATGTGATTTGTCGGATGTGCGTTGGTGGGGGGGTGTCCAGGAAGCCGATACCAGTTAATGGAAGTATTCATGCTTGGCCCAATTGTTGTTGAAACGAAATTGTTTGTGCGTGTTGTTTGGTTTTGGGTTAAGGTAGAGGATGGCGGGGGAGTGGTCGGAAATCCCAAGATTGTCGAAAAGAGCGACGAAGTTGGGGAAGGTATCGGTCCAGGCGGGATTGGTGATGATGCGATCGAGTTTACACCAGACTCTGGATGCAACTTGCTTGTTATTCCATGTGAGCTTGCATCCGGAGTAGGGGAGGTCAGAGAGTGAGTTGGCGTTGAAGCAGTCAATGAGTTCGGTGGAGGGAGTGCTAGTGAGGGAAGGTTGGTCCGTGACTTTCTCATCAAGGTTCAGTATGGTGTTGAAGTCGCCCAGGAGTAGCCAAGGTATATGGTGGTTGAGAAGGTTGATAGTGGAGACTGAACTCCAGAGTGTTTGGCGATCATTCAGGCTATTGTGTGCGTATACAAAGGTACATTCAAAGTGTGGTGTAGGGTTTGAAGGTGTGGGGTTGGTTAGGTCAGAGGGGTGGTTGATTTTGCAGTGGATGAATTGGTTATCGATGATGATGGGCGTGATGAGGGCGGTTGAAGGGTTCCACCATATCCATAGTCTGCATTATTATATTAGTTAAAGTTATACTTAATATCTAGCTAGTTTATAGTTCATGCCGTGCACGGATATCTATTAAAAAAAATTATAACTTGCGTCTATTGGTTATATAGGTAAGATATATACTAATTTATAATTTTATGTATATAAGTTAGTAATAACTACGGAATTCCACTACAAACATTTTATGTGTATATAATATTATTAAAATCAAAATATTTTCTTATTTCAAATTCAATTAAACAAATTTGCCCTTCTTCGGGTTAATTAATTGAAAACTTTAACTTGATAGAATTGAAAGTTGACCAAATTTACTAAATAGGACTTGTTCAGATTTTGCTAACTAATTAGGTCCGTACAATTTTCTCATTTAGTAAATGTACTTTTGTTTAGTGTTCAATGCTAGGGTTTTGCGTTAATAGAGCAAGAATTTTCACCTCTACAGCGAGTACAACATCAACACATCTCTCCCTCATTCCCGCCCTCATCTATCGCCACCACTCCTCCTCGCCTTGTTGCCACCTTTGAGCCACCGGAGAAGAGCCCGCCAGAGCCACGCAACCATCACCACCACTCTTCTTCTCTAAGTCCATGTCGAGCCTGCCTTATTCACCTCTGCAGAGAGTACAACATCAACACATCCCTCAGTCATTCTCGTCCTCATCCATCGCCACAACTCCTCCTCGCCTTGTTGCCATCTTTGAGCCACCGGAGAAGAGCCCACGAGAGTCACGCAACCTTCGCCATAAAAACAAGTTGAATATTTATGGTGTTACACTTAAGATTTGTGAAAATAAATTGATACTTGTCTTCTCTTCCTCTCTAATTTGTTTTGCTCAGCTCTGGTATGAAGTTCATACTAGAAAATTCTGGTATAAATTTCTGGTATGAATTTCATACTAGAATTTTCTAGTATGAATTTCATACTAGAATTTTCTAGTATGAATTTCATAATAGTAAAAACGAGAAGAAAATAAACAAATCTTCCACACACAAGAATAAGGATCTTTTTTTTTGGTGGGAAGTATAAGGATCCTCTTTGTGTTTCACACAAAAGTAAATATTCAAAACTCTCAAATAGAAACTATGACAACAACAGGAAGAACTCTTTTGCTTTCTCTTAGGGTTTGTGAGGAATGGTATATTGGAATGAATGTTAAAGCTAGGGTTAGGATCTGAAGTAACATGTCGTCATCTTCAAAACGTAATGTTGGGATTAATGAATCCGGTCCAGTTCCGGAGAAGATAATATCATGATTCTAGTTGAGCCCAACCAAAATCACAGAGGATCCGAACCGGTCATTACTCAATTTAATTAAGTTGACATCTTAATATAAACTTTGTTGTCTATCTCTATTCATGTAGAACAATCAAACTTACCTAGTCCAACTTAAGAATTTGAACCCTTGACGGTGTCAAAGAAATCCAAAACAAACTATAACAAATTACCTAGTAATTGTCTCATTCCTCAACAAATTTAATATGTTACAATGAACACTTGTTTGTGCCACACGTCATAATATTAATTTGAGAAGCCACCAAATAATATAAACTTTCGTAATGTCAACTATATGCAAATCTTGGGGTAGAATAAATTTCATCAACTTGGTGTAAACCATATATCTATAAATGGATCTCTATCGACGAAGAACAAAAACAAGACACAAATCAAAATTTATGCAATGAAGGTGAAGGCAGCATATTGGTTGAAAGACGGTGGGTTTCCCGTCGAAAGCATAAACACCAACTACTTCACCCATATCATGTACGCCTTTGCAAACCTTAAAGACAATCAAGTCTCCATTTCCGACCAAGAAAATTTCGTAACCCAATTCATACACGTCCTGAAAACCAAAAACGCCACCTTAAAGACAATCCTTTCCATAGGCGGCTATGGCGGAGATCAACTAAAAGACGACTTCGCCGCTATGGCTGCCAACGCTCACTCCCGCAAAACGTTCATCGACTCCTCCATCAACGTAGCCACATCCCACGCCTTCGACGGCCTTGATCTCGACTATGAGCATCCTCGGACCCAATCCGAGATGGAAAATCTCGGCATACTTTTCACCGAGTGGAGAGCAGAAATCAATGCCAGGAGTCCTCATCTACTCCTTACTGCCGCCGTCCGCTACAAGAGCGTTGGATACGACCATGTTCCCTATCCAGCACAAGCCATAAAGAATAGCCTCGACTGGATAAACGTAATGGCTTATGACTTTAGGGCTCCAAAATGGTCCGATCCTCCCAACACTACTGGGGCTACTGCGGTGCTAAGGGACCCCATTACACATGTCGGCGGCAGCGAAGGCATTGACTCTTGGATTGCGGCTGGGGTTCCGCCGGAAAAGATTGTACTCGGGATTCCGTTCTTTGGGTACGCTTGGAGGTTGGCGGACCCGTCCATCAATGGCTACGGAGCCCCTACAAGAGACCCGCCGCCGCTTGGTCCTAACGGTGATGGGTATGTCAAGTACAGTGAAATTGTCAATTTCTTGAACACAAACAGGGAGACGCACACGGTGTATAATGAAGAAATGGTGGGGGTGTACAGCTATGAGAACACCACGTGGATCAGCTATGACAATGAACGAGCTGTTGCTGACAAGGTTAAATATGTTCATGGCAAAGGGCTGTTGGGTTATTTTGCCTGGGAAATTGGGAGCGACAATAACTTTGCTCTTGCTGCCGCTGCATTTTTCAGTGCATGAAAGCTCGATCACTTGTCATCGATGTTTCCCTGTTGTTTGCTATTTATTTGTCTACATTGGTTTTTGTTGTGTGTTTCATTTTGTGTAATTGTTGTCCGCCTATGGATTTCTGTTGCTATTTATTGCGTTTGAAGGTCAACTTTTTTTTGGTAGGATGAAGGTCAACCTTTATTACAATTGAATCTTTTTAATTATTGTTAAAAGACTCAAATACCCTTCATTTCGTACCTTTGCTCCGAACACACTGTATTCTCTCTTTTTCACTATGTATTTGTTTGAAGAAGAACATACAAAGCAAATCGATACAACAAAAGAAGATCTCTGATGCACATAGAGAAGGAAAATTGATAAGGGTTTCGGCGGCAACGGTGGCCGTCAACACGCCCAATGTGGCGGTGGACGATGACCTGCTCCACCAAGGGTTCGATTTTGTTGCTCGACCAAGCAAATCGGGTTTATAGGACGACCAAGAGTTCAATTTAATTTGTTGCTCGATTCAAGTTATTGGGTTTGCCGCTTAGGGTTCGTTTTTGTGTAGAGGAAAATCAAATTAGAAGGGTAGGAAGACGAAAGAGGAACGACCGAGGAGAAGAAGAAAGAGGAGCAACAAAGGACAGTAAGGATCTTCTGAGCCAAATATATGTAACTCACCCTATGTCTCCAATAATATACTGCCACGTGGATAATAAATAGATAAAGTAATTTTTGTTTAATTCTAATTTGTCTAATTAGGTGTACACGTGTCTTATTCTTATTGGAGATACATTTGGTGTTACATACCAAATTTCAGAGGATACAAACTGAACAAAGGAGGAGAAGAAAGAGGGCAGTTAACCTTCGAATCTCATAGAATCTTCAATTTCAAAATTTGAGAAAGCTCATAAAACCTGTTTCAAACTCAATCCAATTTACAAACCCCTAACTAAACAGAGTTACGAAAACTTGGATATCTCCCTAGACGACGAGTTGTGTTGGAAATATAGTGCAAATGGATATTTTTCGGCCTATTTTGCTTATTCCATGCTCAACAGGGAGAGTACGTGCATGGAAGTTGATACATTGATTTACAAGGTTATATAGCAATTGAATGCCCATGAGAGAGTTTGGGTCTTCATGTGGAACATTGCTAGGAGAAGAATTTTGGCGAATTGTTACACGAGGAGGAGACACCTTACGCCAGTAGACATCTACAACTGCTGCAATAGCCATCCGGAGACATACTTTTATCTATTAAGAGACTGTTTTGCGGTGAGGAGCATGTGGAATCTCCTTCTTCCTAGCAACAAAATGACGAAGTTCACTAGTCAACCCTTTGCGACGTGGTTTCGAGGTAGTCACTGCTCCAAGCTGTTCTTTTCGTAATATGTACCGTTTGTGTGATATCTTTGCAGTTAGTCTTTGGTGGTCTTGGAAGTGGAGAAACGAGAATATCTTTAAAGGAACGAGCTTCTCGGATAATAAAGCTTCTCTCAATTCTCACAAGTTGGAGGAATATATCAAAGCTTGGGATATGAGGGTGGAGAAAACTATGCGGACGACGTAGACTAGTGTGAATATATGTTGGTATCGTCCTCGGGAAGGAAAGATGAAATCAACACGGATGAAGCTGTTAGAGAAGATGGTGTGGCGGCCGCAATAGGTGTCATTAGAGATCATAGGGGGCGAATGACAGCGGGGTTTGTTGTGAATATTGGTGTATGAACAATTCCAATGGTGGAGTTGTGGGAAGTGTTGCATTGACTAAGTTTGGCTTGGGAGTGTGGGCACCTGTACGTGGAACTGAAAACAGATTCAAAAGCGGAATTGAAAAAATTTTCAAAAGTGGTCTCCATTCTCTTGTCTAAAGATATCAAACGTTGTCATCCGTTCGCTAGTATGGTACTTAGTTGTCAAGAGTATTTATAAAGGATTGGAATATCCAATTCTGTAAAGTCTACCGTGAGGCGAACAATGTTGTGGAATTTTTAACTAGCTTTGCTTATAGTTTTCACGGTAACAATGTTGTGGACTTTTTAACTAGTTTTGCTTATAGTTTTCCTACATGTTTTCATGTATTGTTTGACCCCTGAGAGTGTTATAAACTTGTTTTTACCGTAATTTCAGGGTTGAGCTATCCCCACTTGCTGGCTACTTAGCTCTTTTTCTTATATAATAAGGGTGATTATATGTGCGGAGATCACTGACTCTCCGCACTGACTTTCCTTCCAGCAGAAAAAAAGTCTTTTATCATATTTTCCGAAAAATTACAATAAAAATTATATCTTAATCTAGATTAGTGGGTCTTTTTAACTGAAATCAGGTTTGGATGTCGACTAAGTCAATGATTCTACGAGGTTAAAATCATGCTGATCTTGAGCATGTTCAATGTTCATGTTTAAGACTTTTAAGGATCAGTAATTCACATTTTCTCAAGACTTATCCTTCTAAATATGCTTCAATCTCTTTTATTTATAAAAAAAACAAAAATTAAAACACAAAGTACTAGAGACCAGATTAAAGCTTGTTGAATCAACCAAAAATATAAATTTTATTACGATCAATAATGATGAATTGAAAAAGTGCAAAACAAAATAAACGGTTAATTCATAAGAAAGTTAACCTAGTTGTTGTAGCCCCAAGGATAACATTCATCAACCGGTACGTAAATAGTAGTGGGATCATGAAGACAAGGCCCAGCATCAAAGATAAGCCAATTACAACCATCACTAAGCGCTCCACATTTCCCGTAGTCTCTATCACGCAAGTATATATCAAACAAATGAGTAACGTCCCCGAACACAAACTCACAATTGATGGTCGGGTGCGAAGACCCAAAAAACTCAAACTCATATGTTTGACGATGCGGAACCTCTCGGATTCCCGAATCCCCGGTTGGGTCCTTACAACGCACCAGCAAATTTCCCCCGCCTTCTACATGGTTCGTAATATGCACCTTCGTCCGCTCCACCGGCGGTGGCAGCGGAATCTCTCCTTCGCTCGTTGCGTAGGTTGTTGCCACGGCCGACGCCACTACCACCGTCAAGAGGATGCGCAGCTTGTAATGAGATACCATTCTTGGATCAAGATTTGCATAGTTTAAAATTTGTGATCATGTATATGTATATATATGCATCATGCATATAGTGATTTTGGATATGGTTTTAATGTTTTGGTATAAGATCTTTCAACTTTGGGCAAGTTATCATCATTTTCGATCATCCTTCATATATGTATGTAGTACAATTTTATTTGGATATGATTTTGAATATCTTATGAAATCTTTTATTTAAAGACATTACACTTGTTTACTTGCCAACTAATTAATGGATTTTTTTTTTCTTTTACTAAACCAACAAAACAGTAAACAAATTTACCAATATAACAATTTCTTAGACACAACTAGGATTAGACTTCTTCTTTTTCAATCTCTATCTACATGTAAAGTTGGGTTTTAGAGAACTAAATGCTCTCATTTAATATAGTAATATTAAAATATTTATTTTGTAAAATTTTATTGTAGGTTTAAAATTATCATCTACATAAAACTCTATCTACATGTAAAGTTGGGTTTTAGAGAACTAAATGCTCTCATTTAATATAGTCATATAAAATATTTATTTTTTAAAATTTTATTGTAGGTTTTAAAAATTATCATCTACATAAAATAAGTAGTTTGCTTGATAAATGCTCTTATATTTTTAATATTGACGTATTTATTTGGTTCAATTTTATAAGGGATTAAAAGTTATATTAACATAATATTTATCTACATGTTAATTACGAAATTTTCCTATGAAAAATTATTATTTAATATTGTCATATTTATTTTTTAAAATTTTGGTAAAATAAAAATATCCTTATCTACATGTAAAATAGGGTTTAGAGCACTAAATGCTATCATTCATTATAATTATATTTATTTAGTAAAATTTATTATAAGTTTAAAAAATTATCTATGTGTAAAATAAGTATTTTGCTTAAAATGTAAAATAGGGTTTAGAGCACTAAATGCTATCATTCATTATAATTATATTTATTTAGTAAAATTTATTATAAGTTTAAAAAATTATCTATGTGTAAAATAAGTATTTTGCTTAAAAAATGCTCTTAGTTTCAATATTGTCATATTTATTTGGTTAAATTTTATGAGATATTAAAAGTTATGGTAACATAATATTTTTCTACACTTTATCTACATGTAAAATAGGGTTTTTGCTATCATTCAATATAATAATATTTATTTAGAAAATTTTATTGTTAGTTTAAAAATTATCTACATGTAAAATAAGTATTTTTTCTCAACAAATGCTCTTATTTTTAATATTGTCATATTTATGTGGTTAAATTTTATGAGATATTAAAAGATATGGTAACATAATATTTTTCTACATTTAAAATAGAATTTTCATTAAATAAAATTATTGAAAGAGAGCTTTAGAAACTTTCAAATGTTAAATAAATAATTGGAAAAAAAATTGTGGATATTAAAATATAAATATTAATAAGTTTATAAGTAAATAACTCAAAGTATCCTTATCTTCATGAAAAATAGGATTTTAGAAAACTAAATGCTCTCATTCAATAGAATAATATTTATTTAGTAAAATTTTATTATAAGTAAAAAATTATATCTACATGTAAAATAATTATTTTTCTTAACAAATACTTTTATTTTTAATATTTTCATATTTATTTGGTTAAATTTTATGAAAGACTAAAAGTTATGGTAACATAATATATCTATATGTAAAATAAGATTTTTTTTGTTCCTAGCAATGTAAAATAGGGTTTTAGAGAACTAAATGCTCTCATTCAATAGAATAATATTTATTTAGTAAAATTTTATTATAAGTTTAAAAATTATCTACATGTAAAATAAGTATTTTTCTTAACAAATGCTCTTATTTTTTATATTGTCATATTTATTTAGTTAAATTTTATGAAAGACTAAAAGTTATGGTAACATAACATATCTACATGTAAAATAAGATTTTTTTTTTCCTAGCAAAAAACTTTATATAATTAGGTTTTAGAAACTTTCAAATGAAAAATAAATTATTGAAAACCAAATTATAGAGATTAAAATATAAATATTAATAAGTTTAAAAATAAATAATTCAATGTAACTCATATTATAATAATTTAATAATGACGATATAAGTAATGAATTTATAATAATCACAAAATAAAAGAACATTGGATACAAAATGCAACAAAATAATATTAGTAGTCCCGTGCGTAGCACGGGCATGATTTTCTAGTTTTTATTGTAAATCAAGGTTTATAACCGGTGTTTATTTAATAAATATTTTTAATGATTTCAGTTCCATTTTTATATCAACTTTATTTTTTCTAATTTTACAATTTTTAATAATTGAATTTTAAATGTTCCAAAGTAAATATGTAAGATAAAAAATCGTAAAATGTACAACGAAAAAATAAACAAGAAGTCTATTTTACATTATTTCTAAATCAAAAATTTAATAATCATTTTTAAAAGTTACGAAGTAAACATATATTAAAAATATTGTAATATGTATAACTATTACAATATTATGGAAAAAATATTATGGAAAATATTATAACGAACAAAATATTATGGAAAAAATAAACAAGTAGTCTAGGACCTCGTAAAAAACTCAATATTATAACTATTTTCTAATTTAAAATTTAACAATTGCTATTAGAAAGTTACAAAGTAAACATATAATGAAAACGTCGTAATTTATATAACAAAAAAAAAAGAGAACATTTGTCTATTAAATCTTTTTCTATATCGCTCATACAAACAAGACTCCTCTAATTATCTGAAAAGTTTTGATTCTAAATTTAATTAATGAAAGGGGTAAAAGCGGAATTTGATATGGAGGTTAAAATAAAAACTCTATAAATTGTCATTTAAGATTTAGATTTGGCTACACGAAACTCTAGTAGATTCCTAAACTCTAGTGGTCCATATACGCCAAACTTGAGAGCTTCTCCATGTGTCAAAATCAACTCGCAACTGCCTACAACTACTCGGAACCATTTTGACCTTCTCGGTCATTTTTAGAACCACCTACAACTGCTTGAAAATACTCTAGAACCGCTTGTAACCACTCGCACGGCGGACTCGCACCCGCCTTCCACTACAACCCTTCAAACCCTGGCAATAGAGACTCACAACCCTCGCAATGGAGATCTCTCGTCGCTAATGGAGACTCATCTTCAACCCAACACTCGAACCCTCGCAATGGAGCCTTCCGCCGCAGAGGAGGCCGACAAAGAAGAGGGAAGGACACTATAGTTCCTATGCCGGAGGAAGGATTGAGAACGGAGAGGCATTCACGGAGACGGGGAGCACATATTGTCGTCGAGTCCCTTGTCACTAGAGAAGACAGTTGCGTCGTCGCCAGGGTTCATCAGTAACCCTAAACGGGTTTGACGATATTATGGTATATTTACAAAAAGAGACCCGTAATTTATATTTACGTTTATAACTCATACTTTTAAAATTTGTAAATATGCCCCCGACTGGATAATTACATAAAACTGTCCAAATTTATATTTACATGAATGTCCAAACATTTGGAAAAGAATCAAATGTCATAGATTGAATAATTACAAGATATGGTTTAAGTTTATGATTACGCAAAAAAATCTCAAATATTTAATTGTGTATTTATCAGACTTTTGGGCTTTTATAATTCGATGAGTTTGGACTTGTGTAACTTGATCATGTGCAAACGACGGATTTTGGGCTTATAACTCGTTTGAGCTTGTGTATTTAACATTGTAATTGAAATTTGTATTAACATTGTGTAATTCAATTGTGTATTAAAATTTTGTATTAAAATTGTGTATTAACATTAGGTTTTAACTATAACTTGACAAAAAAACTACAATAGAAAACACAAATTCAATTAGTCAGCTAATGTAAGGATGGGAGGAGAGTTTCTCATCCAGAGTTCGGAACGCACTAACTACATGGTTTGTATGAGCATGTGTAACATCAATGGGTCTGGGCTTATGTAAAATTGTAAATTGATTGGTCCTGAGCTTAGAAATATTACCAAATATATTTACAATTTAAAAATTAAATGTTAAAATAAAATTTAAATAAATAAAAGATTTACCAATTAAATACATATTTTAAAAGACATCACTTACGTTTTTGCGATGAAAAACTAAAATCTATTATACTTACTAAAACAGAGCACGAGTTGATGACGTGACGCGCTGTGGGCGCAGGATTTTTGAAATTGAGCTCCCACAATTAAAGCCAATAAATCTTTATTTTTTACACTATTTTTTAAACCATAAAATCCTTTATTATTAAAATAATAATTTTATAGAAACCAAATCTATTATACTTACTAAAACAGAGCACGAGTTGATGACGTGGCGCGCTGTGAACGTAGGATTAGATTAGAGAAGTATACAAAACAAAAGCACGTAAAAAAACCTATTTCACAATATTCTTTTTCATTTTTTTCAAAACCCGCACAAGGTGCGGGTATTATACTAGTAATTAGATAAACTTAGATATTTTTGAAAGGTAAATATTTTTTTGTTAGATAAATTCGTAGGATGGACTTTCCAAATCTGCCAAATTTTCAACTTCAAATCTTCTAATTAATTATTACCATTTTAATCAAGTGTAAACTTTTTTGCATTGGTTTTCTTATTTATTTTTTATTAAGTAAATTCTTACAATATCTGCCAAATTTCAACTCCAAATCTTCAAATTAGTTAATTTCCATTTTGATAAAGTGTAGAATTTTTTGTATTGGTTTTATTATTTATTTTTATTATCTTTATTTGTTTCAAAAAAATCTTACAAGATCGTTTATAAAACTAACGTATCTTTTTAATATCCTTGTTATTCATTTCCACATAAACTTCTAGGGTAGGAGTTTTTCCTCCCTATATAATCAGATATTCTCGCCCAAAGTCATGGTCTCATATATTTGCATGTATGTTTCTTTCTTCTCTCCGTTGTATTTGATTCAGATTTATAATGTCTTTGATTTTTTCGAAATTTTGTGTAGCGAGGTTCAAGTTGAAATTATAATAGCTTCATATCCTGCTTTTAATTTAACACTCATCGCACTGTATGGATCATTTTGATTTCTTTTGCATTGATCATATCAGTTCCTACATAACCAGAACTAATCATCTTCTTCTTCACTAGCCAACATGAAGACTTAATTCTACAAGTGCATTATTGGTTATCAATGCATTCAAACGGAATGCACTGAGTAACATCATTTTCATAACTTCAAACCACCAACCGACCTACTGAATTCTCAGCCCGAAAACGGAAATAGAGCAGAATCCGCAATTGACTTAATCCAACAACTCAAAGATTCCAATGAAGGGGTGCGGTTCCGAAGTTTCGTGTATATATATATATATATAGAGGGTGTTGTTCCGAAGAGAACAGTCTTATCGTGCAATGAAGAGAACAATCTTAGACCGTCGAATGGTGGGTATTAAGGGTCGAGATTTAGGGTAGATATCATAATTATTAGATACATAATATTCTGAAACTAATAATAACTACGAATAATCCATTCAACCAACAATAACTACAAATAAGAACAATTATAGATCGTTAGATTATAGCACGAAAGGTTGAGATTTTATCTCTATATAAGGAATATTTATTTTAAAATTTATTATAGTTTCAAATTTTGGTAAGGAAATAGTTGTAGTCGTGCATGATTTATTAGTAACGTGTTTTATGGTAATTAATATATTTAGCGTATACATATGGAAGGAAAATTTTAAGATGTATTACGTATTTGCAGTCGTGCATAAGAGTATATTGTGTTTTATTAATGATGCTTTATACTAGTTACTGTGTATGATAAATTAATTAAGATTATAGTTGTGCACGTTTATAAGTTTGTGCATTAAAGTATATGCTTTCTTATGCCTGCTTTTATAGTTGTGCATAAGGGTATAGTGCGCAAGTTTATAGTTTTGTGCTTAATAGTAGATTGTGGTACGGTCGTGCTTCATGCTAGTTATTGTGCATGATAAATTAATTAAATTTATAATTTTGTGTTTAAAAGTAAATTTTAGTTGTGCACGTGTATGCTTTCTTAGCCGTGCTTTCATAGTTGTGCATAAGTGTACAGTGTGCACGTTTAGGTAAACGTATATGCTCATTATGGTATCAAATATCTTGATATTAACTTGGTAATAGTATATACCTATCTTAATATAAAATCGGAGAATTTAATATGTAAAATTACATTTGAATCATGTACGTTGATTTTGTTTAATTATGTGTCATAAACTTGTTCTTTTTTACAGTAAATATGGTTCTCTCTCCCCTCTCTCTTGTAAGGATTTTCTTTTCCTTTTGCTTATTAATTTTCTCCCCTTCGTTGAAAATTTTAGTATTGATTTGTTGGCTTACCATTTTGTATAGCCTTTCACTCGCAAGTCCATAAAGCGGCGTTAACAATGTGGTTGTGAACTAAAATATTTGAATCTTCAAACGTAAAAATACAAGTGTTACTACAATTGTAATCTATATATATATAAACTAGTCTAATGCCCGTACTTTGTGCGAGATTGAATTTGAATAAATTGGAAAAAAAATTAATTATTAAAAATTATTATCTAAATAAATTATAATTTTTTTTTAAAAAAAAAGCACTAAATGTTAAGAAGAATATATTAATGTCAATTTGATTATATCATATAATAAAAAAAATTAATTATTAAATTTATAATAATTGACAAAGTTTTAAATAAAAAAAATTACGTAACAAATTTATAATTTATTTTTTAATATTATTACCTATAACTAAAAAATTTAAGTATTTTTTTACAAAAATCCTTTTTTAAAATCGATTATTTAAAAAAAATCAATTTAATAAAACGATTATAAAATCTTTATTAACAATAATACAAATATTTAAATTAAATATTTTTATATCTCATATTGTAACTCATAAGATTTAAATGTTAGTTCGGATTTATTTTGTAAAATCTAGAATCCAAACAAAATCCATTGAAATCTCTAAATTCGGTTAAGTAATATTATTATTTTTTTAAAATTATTTTTATAACCGTAAGATATTGAATATGATGAGATGAAATTATTTTTTTTTTTGAATTGGCATAATGTCATAATGAGATGGAAAGTATTTTCTGGTGCAATATAAATAGTTCTAATTTACGTACTTTTCAAAGTTAAAAATTATATTTACTCTTCTAGCATCAATATTGTAATTACTAATAGATGAACGAAAAACAATATAAACACAATCTTATTTCCGCAATAAACAATAAAATCACAATAATATATGTTGTTTCCTTTTATAGAATTCACCTAACTAATTTGATTTCCTCTAAAAAATATATCCAAGTAATTCTTTAGTTTAATACAACATTATTTTCTACAATCCTTTGCTATTTGTTAAAACAATTTTATTTAGAAAAGAAGAAAACATAATATTATTCTAAATTTTTATCGGATAAATCTAATAATTAATAAGATATGTTAGTCGAAAATAATGATTGAATTATCAATATTTTGATTGGTTGATTTTGAACCAAGGCGAATTTGGGGTTACCAAATTAACCGTTAAAAATATTTTCCAAGAATTTAAATTGGATAATATCCATTTTTGGATTAACAAAAATAATCACTGATTTATTATTATTTCCCGTTAAGTATATAGGGTTTACATTGGAGAATACCCATTTTTTAATTAACCAAAATATTTATATAATTATTTTAATTCCACAAATAAACCATTTAAGTTTTATTAAATATCATGTCCACTCCGAAAACTACTCTAATATGTTTTGCTACTTTTTTAAAATAAATATATTATTTAGATTATTTGACGAGATCTCGACTAATAAATAGATTTGTAGATTTTTACGTAATCTTTTTTTATTTTAAAAATTTGTAGATATGATCAAATTTTTCTTTCATATACTTTCGTTTATATAATTTGAGTTATTTAACTTATTTATGAGGAGGATGCTCCTCCAATAACCATTTGTTTACCATCGGTCCATCATTGATAATCAAGTTGATGTGTCTGTCACCCAAGGTTGTGTAATGTTTGTAGTTCTTCCAACCGTTTTGACGATATTATTGTGTTGTCGGTGGAAATTATATGGTGAAGACGATACCAAAAGCTCTAACTTTTGGTGGTATGGATTTCCGGCAACGTACAGTCTCTACAACCACAAGCCCTCTCACTTTAATTCAACCCTCAATTTTTAATCAATGATCTTTAAAGTGGTAATTATTTTTGAAAATTTTTGTTTTAATTTTTAATTTTACTGAAGATTGTTTTATGATCTATCATATTATTCATTTACACTTTGATTTTTTATTGACTTGAATACGACACCGAATAATTAACACGGTACACAATTTTCGTGTAAACACATACATGTGTCGCAGAAGCACATTATCATATCCCATCATCCAAAACTCGGCCTAAAAAACTTTATATAATATATTTAATAGTAAATTTTAACAAATCCCATGCAATGCACGGATAATGTACTAGTTTTATCTATACTACTAAAACAGTATACACAACTACTAACGTGGCGCTCTCTGTAATCAGTATTTCAAAAACGAAGTCTCCACAATTAACGCCACTAAATCTTTTTTTTGTATGTAAAGAAACAATTTGGTTTACTAGGCTTTTTGTAGTTTTGTGTTTAGTAAATGTATTGAAGAGTGTGTATAGTTTGAAAATAAATACAAAAGGTTGGGGTATATTTACTTAATTAAAACATTAAAAAGTTTAGTTACTACAGTAATTTTTAAAAAATGCCTAATTATTAAAATTGTCCTTTTTTAAATTGTATAATTAAAAAAATTGTAACTACACGACGCACATCTGATTAGATGATTTTAAAACTAACTATATAAAAATTTATAGGATTATTTGTAAAACACGTTACATGTAAATTCATATTTAAAGTCCAAATTATTTAAAACGATTAGATTGATCAGATTTTGTAACTGCATTCCAAATTTTTCCTTTTTTTTAAAAAAAAAACTGAATTATAGAAGATAATATTTAATTATAGGAGATTATGTTTTTAAATTTAATTATAGAAGATAGAATCGATTTTTTTTGTAACAACACGGAAGATAAAATTAACTATTAAAATGATTTTGTGTATCAGATTATGTAAAGATAAAACCAATTTTTAGATTTTTTGCGTTATTTATAGAAGAAAAAAATTTGATGCATTTGTAACATCACGGTATATAGAAGATTCCGTTTTGTGTATCAGATTTTGTAACTGCACGCTAAATTTTTCAATAATATGTAATATTGAATTATACAAGAAAATTTATTTGATAAGCTTATTTAAGTACGCTTTTTAAGATTTCCTACTCATTTTCTATGTATACGTAATCCCAAGAGTTTATAGTATATGATTATTGATTATTTTTTTCTTGTGTTGTGACTTTCAGCTATGATTGTGATCTTTAGAGGAAGTTCGTCCAAGTTGTTACTTTCGCTCCGGCTCTTACCATTCCTCTTTCTCTCTGATCACTCCTAGGTTTGCCGTATTCCAGGTACCAACTTTTTAACATTCTAATTTTTTAACGTTTTTAATCGTTATCTACTACTAAAGAGTATACATGACCACTGACGTAGCACGATGTGGGCGCGTTGTGAGAGATCGAATCGGTGCTCTCTATTATTATTATTATTATTATTATTATTATTATTATTATTATTATTATTATTATTATTATTATTATTATTATTATTATTATTGTTGAATACTAACTAGATTTGCATTGTTACTCAGATCCAATCAGTACTCTATATATCTTGATTCCTACTTTGAAGGTAAATATTCCGTTTCAATTCTGAAATCTTTAAGTAACTACTCTTTTTTTGCGGTAACTATCAATCACCTCTTGAAAGTGAAAGGGGAATAGTCATTTAAAAAGGTCTACCCTTAATTATTGTTTTCTGCAGATGAATGACATGGTTGAACGTGTCAGGAAGATGCTTGATATCCTCGAGACCAATATTCCATGCGTTAACCGGTTAACCTAGATTGTGGTCTCAATACTCTAAAGTACACTTAAGTGAAACCGGCTCCACTCAACATGGTTGTTGTTGCTAAGCTTATGCGTCACGAGCTCGTGAATGCCAAATGAGTGGTGGTGAACTGAAAGCGTGCTTCTTCTAACTTGATGTTGATTCATATATTACCGGTCAAGGGGAGAGATTTGTTGTGTTTGGTTATGGATTGAATAATATTTGGATGAGTTGTTAGATCTTAATTGAGTTTGTGATCACAATGTTCGATTCTTAGCTTGCGCCTTTGGATAGTGGTTCTTCATGTATTCTAAATGATGTACGTTTCACTTGCATTTTCCTTCGTTTGATTTAAATGAAAATTCATGCTTCTGCATATTCAAAAAAAGTGTAGGAATTGAATCTTCTTACTTAAGCAAAAAAATTAATCTTTTTAAACACTTTTCCGATTTATATATATTTATTAAAAAAATTTAATTTATATTATATCATGTTTTTTTACGATGAAGTTTGAATTAAATTAACATTTTAAACCTCTTTACATACATTATGTTTTCTAACAAGATTGATTAAAAAAATCTCACATTTTTTTCTAAAGTTTATTTGATCTACTTGATGAAAATTGTGATTAATTAGTAATTTAAATATAAAATATATTTATTTAGATAATTCAAAATCTATATACCTATATATTATTAAAGCAACTTTCATTTTTTTCTAGTGTCAATTTCTAAGGCCAACTACATCGGCATTTTTTTTATAATATTTTTGTACATATTTCCCACAATTAGTATATAAATTTGCTTTTAATTATTTTAGAAGAAAAAATTTATAAGAATTAGTACACAATCATCATGACACCTAAGGTTTGTTAAAAAAATAAATATACTTATCTACCCATCAAAATTAACAAATTTATCAACTACAATTCGATTTCGTGGAGAAAATCTCACGCAAATCTTCATATAAATTTTACACATTTTTAAAAATTAAATGTCCACTCTCATCATTCTCAATTCTTTTTTTAATTTCTTCCACTAAAATTGAAATATATATATATATATATAATACTTTAATAATAATCGTTTTAATAAATTTTTAATTATGTCCTTTTATTAATAAAAAATTATAATTTAATCTCACACTATCATATTAATTAAAAACAATTTGGTTTACTAGATTTTTTCGAGTTTTGTGTTTAGTAAAAAGCCTAGTTACTAATATAATTTTTTAAAAAGGGCTAGTTATCAAAATTGCCCTATTAGTTAACAAGAACAAGAAATGACTAAGTTTAGATAATAATAATTATTTTATTATTAATTATTTTTTAAAATTAATATGCAATACTTTACGTAAAAGGAGATGAATTGGAGGGAAATCTTCAGTTCGTCGCCAAACATAATGTCTTGCTCTCTCTCCTCTTCTCTCTCCCCCAATTCTCTATCTACCACATCAAGATTTCTCCATGGCTCCGTTCCCAAACCTTCTTCCATTCGCTGCTCTCTTGGAGGTCTTTTTACCCCCTTATCCGTTTATTTACTGTCTTAGGGCACCCAAATTTGCGGTCATTGCTTGCAATTTGCAGCGTAGCAGTGAATTTGGACCGCAATCCACGTTATTTGATGTTCAATTTTAGCGTTTTAATTGGAAATTTATGTGGTTTTAGGTGCAATTGCGGACCTGAAGATAGCGAGCACTGCTGAACCTTTGTTGCTGAATGCGGCTAGAGGTGTGGATGTTGACAGGCCTCCGGTTTGGCTATTGAGGCAAGCTGGCCGCTATATGAAGACAGGTTATTGAATTTCTGAATGTTGCTTGTAAAGTTTTTTTTATGATCTGTTCCAGCATTTCTTATCTTATAGTTGTTATTCGTTTTTATGTATAGAGCATAATGGTCGGCTACCTTTTGGATGTCTTTGACTGACAACATTTTCTGCTAAGCATTGCCAAATCCCAGCTTTGATCTTCGGCATTTGCCTTCTCCTACAGGTGTTGACTTGCATATGACCTGTCTGATACCTATGTATGATTCCTTAAACAAGGATATGGTTGACTTGCTAATTTGTGCATCAGCAGCAGAACGTTTAGAACGAGAAACGAATTACAGCCAAATCTTAAAATTGCTTTATGTGTTGAACTTGAAACTAGGCCTAGTTAATGACAGGCACTTCAGTTTGATTGGTGTGAAGAGTACATTGTCAGACTTTCTAGTGCATTGTGCCCTTTGTTTCAATGGTATCATTGTTCCTCTACTTATGGTGAATCATTTAGCTAAAGTTTTTAGTCATGGTCTTAATTGGAAAATTGGTGTCTCTAAATCCTCTCACCAAATGAAAATTAGTGGGGAGGAGTGAAGGAATTGAACTCCTTTTTGTGCAGTTGATTTGCAATGGCAGAGCTTTGTTTTGTTCTGCTTGGTATAACAACTCATAGTCTTGGTTTTCATCTTTAGCTAATTTGGAAGCTAGATTAAGAAACATCCCGGAGTTTATTTTAGATGAACATGTCGTGAACAGTAAACTGATGTGGAGTATTGTTGCCTTTTTTCTCCTGCACTTTTATGTTCATCAGTGAAAAAGGTTGACTTTTGATCAGAGTTTCTTCTTAGCATTTGCGTGTCTCCTTGGATCTCATATTGATTTGTCAACCGGCCTTGAATCTTATGTTTGATGTCTTCATTTGCAGACTTATCAACTCTTATGTGAGAAGTATCCATCTTTCCGGCTTCCGCGATAGGTCAGAAAATGTCGATCTTGTTGTGGAAATTTCGCTGCAACCATGGAAAGTGTTCAAGCCTGATGGGGTGAGTTCATTTTTTCCTGACTGTGGCATGTGGACAGCCTAGCTTTTGCTTTTGCTTACTTGTGCCCGTATAAATTATGAATTTCCTCTGCACTCTACTTCGTCAGATAAAACATAGTTTGCTCCATGTACATAAGCCTATAAAGAGTTGCCAAATGCTTAGGCATATAATTCCCATTTTAAAAATACTTGTCTGCTGACTAAAGTTTGATCATGATATTGCATAGATTGCTCTCTTGCGATTTGTTATTGCATCATGTTATTTATTTTTCCTTTCTTACTTTGACGAAGGTTATCTTGTTCTCAGACATATTAACCCCACTTTCTGGAATGAACATACCTTTTGATATCGTAAAAGGCAAGGGTCCTGTCATATGCGATCCTTTGAGAACTCATGCTGATGTTGATCAAGTAAGAGAGTTTGTTCCCGAAGAATCAGTTCCATATGTTGGTGAAGCATTGACTATTTTGCGGAAAGAGGTCTGAACATTTCAAGTGCTATCTTCTACTTTCCATTTCAACATATTTTGTTCTACGAGTGTATTTAGTTCCTTTTCCTGGCTCATATACCTTGCACGAACAAAAAAATAATAATCATGATTTGCCACTCCCAATTCAGCTTAATTTTATATGACCAATGGATTGCTTATAGCCAAATACGAGGCCCATATGAAGACAGAGGATGTAGTAACATCCCATTTTGATGTAATCCACAAAGGTTTGCCACCTTGCTCTTACTGCCACACCTCAATCACCATGTGCCAACCACACAAGTAACACAACAAGTGTTAACTAGTAGGAGTAATAGCTATTAGAGCTATTAAAATGCAACCCGATTTTAAAAAAATAACAAGGCCAAATAATTTTTGAATGGTGAGGTCAAGTGATTTCTGTAAGCTTAACTTGAATATGTTATATAGTTTAACCTAAAATAGCCCAAATTAGCAAAAACTCAAAATGATATATACTAGAATTAACCAAACAAAAAACCAAGATAATGATCCAGATTTGAAACTACACAATCACTGCTTATCTATAAACTTAGGATTAAAAAAATTCAATGCAAAAATTGATTTTCAAATACAAATTAATGCGATTTAGTTGGTATCTGACATGAAGCAAAAATTATTTTAGCTGAAATAATACCCCAGACTGAGGACAATTGAACATTATTTATGGCGAACATGACAGCGAGTAATGTCGTGGGCTAATAATGAGGTCTATGACGTCCGAGGTGCTCGAAAACAAAGCCGGGTATTCCTTTCTGGCTGTTATGCTCGTCATACACATTGTTCATCATTCCCTCTTAGGTAATTCATCTGAACTAATATCAAAAATACCAACTGAACTCGCATTAATTTGCACATAAAATATTAAATTTATGCATTGAAAATTGGTTAACCCAAAGTTTTTAATCAAGTAGTGATTTTATAGTTTTAAATGTGGATCCTTTTGAACTAATATCAAAATACCAACTGAACTCGTATTAATTTGCACATAAAATATTAAATTTATGCATTGAAAATTGGTTAACCCAAAGTTTTTAATCAAGTAGTGATTTTATAGTTTTAAATGTGGATCCTTTTGAGTCTTGGGTGTTTAGATTGGTTATTTCATCTCCAAGTTTTTAGTTTTGCCGTTTTTGGTTTTTTTAGGTTACAGTATATAACATATTCAAGTCAAGGTAAACGAAAAAAATTCAACTTTAACCTTAACATTCTCAATTTACAGACTCGTTATTTTTCCAATCGGGTTGCGTTTCAATAGCTATTACTTCTTGTGGGGTTGACACGTTTGCAGGTGTCATAATAGGAGAGCATGGTATCAAGCTTTTGTGAGTTACGTTCAACATTGGATTTACTACATCTTTGGTATTTCTTCCGGCCTTATATTGGGTTTATAACCTTGGCATGGGTGTGAGGGTTTGTTATTTTCTTCACTTCTTCAAATAAGTCAATCCAACTATCATATAAAATTATGCGTAATTTATATATATATATAACTTTAGGGTATATGGTAGTTGGTCGCCACACTATCAACCCAACAAACTTTTTGCTAAACTCAGAGTATATCTAGAATTTTGATGCACCTTTTAATTTACTAAAATTTGCCCCATCTTATCTCCACCAGTTTTGGTACTACTGATCAAACCTCCATTTTGAGCAAACTTGCTCTGTTGTTCACCCTAATTTACCCTGAGGATATCTTTCTATCTAGAAAAAGTTTCCCTTGTCACTCGTGAACACAAAAATCCTGAGCAATTTGTGTAAGGTGAATTTCCATTGTAGCCAGTCACAGTTATGTGCAAATAATGAAGTTCATGTTCTTATCATCAGGACTACTGTCTTTGGGGTTGGAAACTTTTGTTGAGGTGATGGATTGCAGGGTCCACTTCATGCTATGTAATGGTATTAGACCAGAGAGAAGATGGGATCTGATTGTAGTCATAATTTTCGACGACCTTTGCTAAAATATGAGCTTGAATCAAGCAGTTTAATCTTACAGAAGAAATTCAAATCATAATGCTAGTTTTATTCACAATTTTAGTAACACTATTTTCAAATAGTCTAGAATTTTGATTGTTTCAAATTACACCTAAAAATTAGTCCTGTAAGAATTTTATTGTAGGCATCAGGCGCATTGTATTTTTTACAAGGTTGCTGAATAGAAAGCACAGCAATTGAAATGGGTGGTCCGTATTGTATTGTCTTCGTAGCACCAATTTGATTTGTAGCTCTATCAGGTAGAGAAGTGTGCAGATAATATTTTCATGTCACTTCATTCAATGGAGTGATATAGCTAACTAAAACTCTGAACATATGTATTTTGTTTTACATATTATGCGATCGGCTTTTGTAATAGAGTAGCCTCTTCAAAAAAGGAGTCAATAACATCTCATTTGCTCAGGTGAATAATGAAGCTGCAGTTCTCGGTTTTGTCGGTGCTCCTTTTACCTTGGCATCATATGTGGTTGAAGGTGGTTCATCAAAAGACTTCTCGAAAATAAAGAGGCTGGCTTTCTCGGAACCTAAGGTAATTTTTCACACTTTCTTTTTGTGTTCAATTTTGATACAACTGAGTGTAGTGCAATTGTTAGCAAAATTTAATTTGGAAGTTTTCATTTTTGTGCATACGCTGATTCGGATGATTCCTTGAATATTTACTATTTAAACAATTTGGGATGACAATAACTTTGTTTCAGTTATAGAGTTTATGTAGTGTTAAGTGTAAAGTTTTAAGTAGGGTATGAAAGTTTTGAAAGCCCAAGGGCTAAGCCACTTTCTCAGAAAATTTCTGCTTTCATACATATCTACTATCATGGGAAAAGACAAATTAAAGGGGGTTTTCCATCCATCCTAAATTCCTAATGTCAAAACAACATTTGAGAAACTGATAATACTCAGCCATGCAACTTCAAATCTGTTTGACTAAACTTAACAACTCAATTGTGCCAAGTCGAATGACACGTGGTTTGGATACAGAAGAATAAAACAAACTCAAGCATAAATACCCAAAGTTAAATGGAACCCAAATTACTATGTAGATGAACTCTGGTCTTTAATTTCCAGACATTAGCTACAGCTTTTGTACTTACAACAGCGGTTGTAAATACAGGAAATTTATTCAAATTATGATTCTGAATCTAGATCTGAACTAATCAATCTGATAAGACCTCATGTTTAATCTAATTGAAACACAGGTAATTTGAATCACGAACATACATCCAGCTTAACCCAGATTATAATAACCCAAAACTCTATTCAACTTAATCCCAAGCTCTCAATCCTCATACAGGTTGAAGGCTTATATCTCTATTGAGGTAAGGTTGATGTAACTCACTGGCCCTTTTCAGGGCCACTTTCTTGTCACCCCCATCTCACGCTATGGCCACAAACATTGGTCATACTTTTGCCAGAAAGCATTTTTTTTCTTAATGTTGGTTTCACATTCAATTATTTCGTGTTGCTGGTCAATTTGTCTATGGATATTTTAGAGACTTTTAAAAGGCAATATATTGGGCTTAAAGATACCTTTCCAATTTATGCTATTTCTAATGCTAACTTCTTTCCATAGGTTTTACATGCTCTTCTTCAAAAATTTGCTACATCAATGGCAAAGTACGTAAAATACCAGGCGGACAATGGTGCACAAGCGGTCCAAATATTTGATTACTGGGCAACAGAGCTCAGCCCAGTAGACTTTGAAGAGTTCAGCCTGCCCTACTTTGAAGAGTTCAGTCCACCCCATATCTCTTGGTTGTTGTTGACTTGAACATATGCATTCTATATTTATTTAGACTTGTTATTTTACATGCATTCGAGTTCCCTCTTCCACCCCTTGGATGCTCCTGAGATGTATAATAATTTATATTATCTGGTGGACGTTTGTAGAATTTCCGAAATATGTATCTCAAAGTGCGGATGTCATGGAATGTGATTATTGCTGCTGAAAACCTCGACGTTCAGGGGCTTCTGCTCCAAAGGGCAATCTTGATCTGGCTGCTTGAAGACTTTGCAGTAAAAAGGGCCACCAGAGACCTTGGTTATCTGCTTGCTGTGACAACGGTGGACAATATTGGAGAAGGGAAAGTGAGGCCCAATACGGGTGATGTTCTGTTCCCTGTGAACTTCACCTACCTCACCTTCAGATTCTTCAGGGGCGAGGTGGTTGAAGGAATCGTGACCAAGATCCTGAAGCACAGGGTGTTCCTCAGCTGTGGGCCAGTCGAAATGGTCTTCATCTCGTCCAAGAAAATGACGGGTTATGAGCATGTCCCTGGAGAGAACCAGACGTTTGTGAGTGAGAAGCGGGCCAAGTTGGAGAAGAACACACTCGTTCGCTTTAGTGTGATGGACTCAAAGTGGATAGAGTCCGAAAGAGCGTTCATGGCACTAGGTAGCCTGGATGGTGATCATCTGGGGCCCGTTTGAAGGTTTGAGATCGTTTATTGGCTCTGGTCTCTGTTGTTATTCTGTCTAACTAACTCTTTTGTGCAAAGATTAGGACTTGTAAGGGAAACCTAGTCCTTCCTAGGGTTATTGGCAAGTGAGCTACATATTCATGTAGACTAGAATATGCCTCTTTAGTTATCTATCTGGAATGTAAAGTCATTGTAAAGGAGCATCTTTTTTGGAATTTGGTGGCGTTTGGTGAATTTTTATGTGTGGTCATGGTCTGAAACAGAAAAATTTTGGCCTTGTTTTTTCAGCCAATACTTTTTAGTGCAGCAAATATTTTTTGTTTTGCACAGTTTGTCAGTTTTACCAAGATGCTAGAAGTATGCCTCTTTAGTTATTTATCAGGTTGGTTTTTTCATATTTGACTCTAATGAAATATTTGTCATCTTTAATTTGCCAGTCGGAGCATTCAGTTTTGTTTGACCGTTCTTCTTTTGGGAGTTGGGATTGCTACAGTTACAGGTCTGCAGCTGGATGCACTAGGATCCTTATCATTTCTTGCAATCCTCATATCGGGTGTTGCCCAATCGTATCCTCAGTTGATTTTCTTATATATACTGTTGTGCCTTTTGGACTAGTAAGCATTTGGAAGGATCTCCCAGGCATCATATGGTTCATTTTGACGAAAAAATGGAAATGCTCTTTATCTCTAAAGGCAAAGATGATAGATTTATTTTGCCCTTGTATCTTGATTAATTTTGTCTTGTTCCAATCCTTGACCTCTGGCTTTTCTAGATGACTAATACGATTCAAAAGAAGTTTACAGAATCCCCAACTCAGCTCCTGTATCAATCTTGTCCATATCAGGCACCAACCTTACTTGTCACTGGACCATTTCTGGATAAACTGTTATCATGCGATAATGTTTTTCTGCCTTCAATTATACTACACAAGTTCTCGTAAGAAATTTCTTACCGTGACCACTTTGATATTCAATTCTTGTGTATGTGCCGATTGATTTTCATTCTGGATTGTTTAAACATTGTACTGATCATCATTTTTCCCACCCTGTTGCAGGTTTTCATCTTGTCCTGCTTGATTTCCGTATCTGTTAATTTTAGTACTTTTTTTTTTTTTTTTTTTGAAGAGTTAATTAGAACACCCGGTTCGATCGGCTTTGCCGATCTACGTCCGGATCGGGTACTAAATTGTGGCCCATTGCTGGGGGATACCCTCCCAATATCAGTATTTCCATACATGCTGCCGGCAGGATTCGAACTCGCATATCGAGGCTAACCACTTAAGGAGTCTAGCACCACATCCCACTAGACCAACTGAGTATTGGTAATTTTAGTACTTTCCTCGTCATAGGAAAGACATCACAGGTCACCTACCAGGTACTTGGGCATCTGAAAACATGCTAGTGTTGGCTTTTGGGTACACGTTGCTTGATGAACCATTCAGTTGGAGGAACATTTTGGGATACTGATTGCGATAGTAGGGATGGTACTTTATTCTTATCGTTGCACTGTTGAGGGTTAGCGGAAATCATCTGAAGTATTGACCAAATGGTTCAGGTACTCTTACAAAACAGTTAGGTTGTACAACTTCTTTGTTTTTTCTTTTCTACATAGGAAACACTTTTAAAATCATATATTTCCCTTTTATTGTTTCTTCTAGACCAAGGGTGAAGAATTTAATGCTCTCATTAAAATGGAGAGCGGAGCTTATATGTCAACATGATTTTTTAGAGGGGTCTCTATTGAACTCAAAGCTACTATGTATAATGACTACAACCTTCCTCTTCAAAGAAAAAAAGGCTACTTGTAGAAATATTGTTTTCTGCAGTTCATAGCGCCTCAACTATACGGTAAAGGTACAGCAGGGTGATGATGTTTGAAACCATATAATGGTTGAGGGGAGCCTTTACATTCACTTGGTTTAAAGTACAGAGAATCTTTTGCCCTGGTTCTTGATATGTCTGGAAAATATGTTTGTCTATGTAATACTATTTATCCCTTTTTACTTGAAACTTGTATGTGTTGTTTTACTGACGCCAGATTAAATGCAGCGATGGGTTATCCATCTTGGGTCCACTATCCTGTATCACAAATGTTTTTGCTTAAGGAATCTAGAGGAAATTGGCAGTTTTTGATGGAAATGAATATATATCGTGTGCCAATATGGTCACCTTCTCGAAAAAGTAACCAAACAATACAAATCGTGTATCTCATATATCACTTCGTCTAACCTAACTGTTTTGTACAAGTATCTAAGCCATTATTGTCAATACTTCAGATGATTTCCATTGACTCTCAATAGTGCAACGATAAGAGTAAAGTATCATCCCTACTATTGCAATCAATATCCCCAAAATGTTCCTCTTGCTGAATGAATCATGAAGCAACGCATACCTATTACTTTGTCCAAAATTCTTTATGAAGAGCTGAAGGTACATAGTTACATTCACCGCTAAAAGTAACTATGTACCTTCAGCTCTTCATAAAGAATTTTGGACAAAGTAATAGGTATGCGTTGCTTCATGATTCATTCAACAAGAGGAACATTTTGGGGATATTGATTGCAATAGTAGGGATGATACTTTACTCTTATCGTTGCACTATTGAGAGTCCGTGGAAATCATCTGAAGTATTGACATAAATGGCTCAGATACTTGTATAAAACAATTAGGTTAGACGAAGTGATATATGAGATACACGATTTGTATTGTTTGGTTACTTTTTCGAGAAGGTGCCCATATTGGCACACGATATATATTCATTTCCATCAAAAACTGCCAATTTCCTCTAGATTCCTTAAGCAAAAACATTTGTGATACAGGATAGTGGACCCAAGATGGATAACCCATCGCTGCATTTAATCTGGCGTCAGTAAAACAACACATACAAGTTTCAAGTAAAAAGGGATAAATAGTATTACATAGACAAACATATTTTCCAGACATATCAAGAACCAGGGCAAAAGATTCTCTGTACTTTAAACCAAGTGAATGTAAAGGCTCCCCTCAACCATTATATTGTTTCAAACATCATCACCCTGCTGTACCTTTACCTTATAGTTGAGGCGCTATGAACTGCAGAAAACAATATTTCTACAAGTAGCCTTTTTTTCTTTGAAGAGGAAGGTTGTAGTCATTATACATAGTAGCTTTGAGTTCAATAGAGACCCCTCTGAAAAATCATGTTGACATATAAGCTCCGCTCTCCATTTTAATGAGAGCATTAAATTCTTCACCCTTGGTCTAGAAGAAACAATAAAAGGGAAATATATGATTTTAAAAGTGTTTCCTATGTAGAAAAGAAAAAACAAAGAAGTTGTACAACCTAACTGTTTTGTAAGAGTACCTGAACCATTTGGTCAATACTTCAGATGATTTCCGCTAACCCTCAACAGTGCAACGATAAGAATAAAGTACCATCCCTACTATTGCAACATAAATCTATTACTTTGTCCACAATTCTTTATGAAGAGCTGAAGGTACATAGTTACATTTAACGGTTGAAGTTCTCATTAAAAGAGTTTGGTTGTAAGTTTTTTAATTTTTGAAGTCGAATTTCATGAATATTTGTGTTAATTTCCTTATGTCTAATGTTTGACTTGTATTTCACCTTTTGCTTTATATAGGGATGAAACATGTGGTCTTCGTCAGTCGGTCTACCACCTCCCAAATTGCGTCGAAGCTCCTACTCGGTCTCAAACCGGTGATGAAATCCATGGAGATGTCCTCCTATCTTCCACTGCGGCACGAACAGTGGGTGAAGCTCTCCTCCAGGCTTATAGTGCTCAATCTTGACCTGTTGACAAGTTGCACACTGGGCTACGTATCTAGCCACATCGGGCTTAAGCCCGCCCCACCAATAAGATCGGCTGATGTCCTGGTACAACTTACTCACGCCTAGGTGCACTGAGTAAGGGTTAGCATGGGCCTCTTATAAATTCGCTCTCTCAACTCCCGGTCTGACGGTACGCATATATGCTCCTAGCGTCTTAACAACCCGTCTGTACCTACGGTAAACTATGATGCCTCTCCTCAAGACATCCTATCCCAGATCATCATCAAAATCGCGCAACTCTCCTACTTCTGTCGGATCTCCCTAGACAGATCAGGTAACATCTCTAAAGCGGGCAAGTGATAGTCCGTATCCGAAAACCGGATATCCATCTCCAACCATACCAAGTCTCTCTACAACTGAGGCTGAACCGTAAGCCGAGATATCACCTCTTCTCAAGGCGTCCTCCTACTAAGAGCATCGGCAACTACGTTCGCCTTCCCCGGGTGATACAAGATCTCAAGATCGAAGTCCTTAATCAGCTTTAACCATCTCCTTTGGCGGTTATTCAACTGCCGCTGAGTAAATATATACTTCAGGCTCTTATGGTCTGTGAAGATCTGACATGTAGCTCTATAAACATAATGCCGCCAAATCTTTAGAGGATGAATCACCGCAGCTAGCTCAAGATCGTGGGTAGGATAGTTCTCCCCGTACGTCTTCAATTCTCGAGACACATATGCGATGACCCTACCCCACTGCATTAGAACACATCCTAATGCTAACGTGGATGTGTCACTATATACGAAAAAGTCCTCCACACCCTCTAGTTGTGCTAAAATAGGAGCGGAGGCCAACTTCCTCTTCAGCTCCACGAAGCTCTACATGTACGGCTCGGACCACAAAAATCTAGTAGACTTCCTCAGCAAGGAAGTGAGTGGTCGGCGTTCATTGAAAATTCCTTTACAAATCTGCGGTAGTAGCCCGCCAAACCTAGGAAACTACGTACCTCCTTGACCATCCTAGAAGGCGCCCATAATGCAACAAACACTGTTTTCGCCGGGTCAACCTTGAGAGCCTCGGCGGAAACTATGTGATCAAGGAAGGCCAACTCATGCATCCAAAACTCGCACTTAGAAAGCTTAGGGTAGAGCTCTCTTTCCTGCAAGACTCAAAGTACTGTCCTCAAGTGTCCCGCATGCTCCTCTCTACTCCGAGAGTATACTAAGATATCGTCGATGTACTACAAACTGGTCCAAGAAGTCGATGAAGATGCCGTTCATCAACTACATGAAGACGGCGAGCGCATTCGTGAGCCCGAATGACATCACGACAAACTCGTATTGGCCGTACCTAGTCTGAAATGTCATCTTAGGCACATCCTGCTCTCTCACCCTCAACTCGTGATATCCCGACCTCAAGTCGATACGTGAAAATACGGTATCTCCCTGCAACTGGTCTAGTAAATCGTCGATACAGGATAATGGATACTTGTTCTTGATGGTTACCTTGTTCAGCTCTTGATAGTCAATTCATAGTCTCATCAACCCGTCCTTCCCGACGAAGAGTACCGGTGCACCCCAAGAGGAAATGCTTGGGCGGATGAATACCCTCTTTGCTAACTCCTCGAGTTGCTTCTTCAGCTCAATCATCTTGATAGGCGCCATACAATACGGGGCCTTGGAGATCGACCCTCATACCGGGCTCCAACTCAATACCAAAGTCCACGCTCCTCTACGGTGGCAAGCCTGGTGGCTCACTAAACACATCCTCAAACTCGCTTGCTACGGAAATCTCCTCCAACGACGGACTCACATCCTCCTTCATGGCATAACACCAGAAGGCCTTGCAACCCTGCCCAATAAGTCTCGCGGCTCCGACCGCACGTATGATTGTACCGGTCTTTCCGAGGTCCCAACCTTGGAAAATCTCCTCATGTCCTGCCTCCGTGGTGACCGTCATGGTCCTCCTACTAATATCTAACACAACTCGATGGCAATCCATCCAATCCATCCCTAAGATGAGTTCTTCATGCACTAGGTGCATGACATAGAAGTCTGCTAACCAATCACGATTTCCCAAATGAATGGGACAACCGTGAACCTCTAACCTTACCCCCGTTGGGTAACCCTATAATAAAGAGTCTCCCCTCTACCGTATATAAGGCCAACCTATATTCACAATCATCAGATATAAAAGAGTGCGTAGCACCCGTATTGAAAAGAACTCTAACTAGTAAGCCACTAATCTGAATAGTACATGTGGTTATTGGCGTTGTCGGCTCTATTGCACTCTTCAACTTGAAGACTCTGGCCCGAGTGCACCTCGTCTATGTGGTGCCATCACCACATCCTCTACCTTTACCCTACCCCTAGGCAGAACCTTGGGGATGAGTGTAGCCCAGGGCTCGTTGATGGTGACTCCGGGTCTGATACTGAGGCGGTCTTTGTCCGCCTCTATCAACGCTACCAGGGGAGGATCCCTGTTGCGACAAGGTCTTGCCCTGCCGGCAAAAGGTGGCTCGATGACTGATTGGACACAATCAAAGCAAGTCATGGGTGACTTTCTACACTCGGAACGGAAATGCCCATGACCTCCGTAGTTAAAACACTATCGTCCCCTATACGAACCCGATGCTGCTTTTTGGTAACTAGGACGCCCCTGAGTCTAGCTATGCCCAAATGCTATCCCTCCAACACCCATACTGGATGGTCCGATCCTCCGCCTCTTGTCTGGCCCTCCAACCTGGGCAACTCTCCTCGGGCCAAGTCGATCCCTCTCATATGTTGAGGCTCGATCTTGATGGTCTACCAGGGAGTCATAATAAAAACTCGCAAGATAAGCGCGAGTAGACTCCCTCAATCTCCATGAAAACAAGTACACGTGCTGGTCCTCTAGAGGTGCAGCAAGATCCAATAGTGTCAACTCCTCCCGAAACCTCCTGATCGTCTCTGCCACGGGGATGTCCTCAAATCCGGCCTCTATGAAATCATGTAGTCTGTCTCTTTTCAATGATGTAGGACAGTAACTCTCTCATAGGAGGCTCAACATCTGTGCAAACCCGGTGACCCTACCACGGATGGTCCTCCACTAGTATTGTGCCTGATCTCGGAATAAAGTCTGAACCAACTCCACCTGTCAATCCTCTAGGCAGTCGACTCTAATGCGGACTCCATGTGTCTTATTCAATGCTCCACCTCTAGCCCTACTTTCCCGTCAAAGTAGGGTACACGTAGCTGGTTGAAATTCTTCAACCAAGAGTCCGGTCTCGGGGGCCTCTGCTCGTCTCTTACTCCACTGCCCTCGATAACTATCCCTAGTGTAGCTAGGGGTGTAATACGAGCCGAGCATCGGCATGCTCAAGCTTTGCTCGTTTAGAAACGAGCCGAGCCCGAGCCGAACCTAAAAATTATACGAGCTTTAAAATGTGTTCAAGCTTGGCTCGTTTAGAAGTGAACGAGCTCGAGCCGAGCTTTTGACGAGCCGAGCCCGAGCCGAGCCCGAGTAGCTCGGCTAAAATAATGCTCCTATAGTGTTATTTTAGCCAAACGAGCCGAGCTTTACCCGAACGAGCCGAGCTTTAACATGTTCAAGCTCGGCTCGTTTATAAACGAGCCGAGCCCGAGCCGAGCCTAATTTTTATACGAGCTTTAAAATGTGTTTGTATTCGGCTCGTTTAGAAAACGAACGAGCTCGAGCCGAGCTTTTGACGAGCCGAGCCCGAGCCGAGCCCGAGTAGCTTCTCTCATATTACAGCCCTAAGTGTAGCCCTCGGTGGTGAAGCTCTCGCCGGTGTCGCTATCACCTGAGTCACTCTCCGTGAAACCTCGCCGATCTCGCAAGTACCGGCGGTGCTGGGGTGGCACCCCTATCATATATGCCTCCTCTACCCTCTAAATGCACTCTCGATACTTTGAAACTCTATGGATAGTCGACCCGACTCGGCCGACTATGATCCCCGTACACCGGACCTAGCAACGGTCCCATCCCTAGCCTCGGGCATAACGCTCTCAGCAACCTCGTTTGTAGGAACCTCAACAGCTGGCGGGTCTACAATCGGGATAGGTCCCCAACCTCTCACTACCGAAGGTCTCCCCACTCGTCCGCGTCCACAGACGGCAAGAGGAAGAGGGGGCCTATACCCCTTCCTCGTCCTATGAATGTTGTAGCACTAGTACGTGTCATCTGTGGTAAATATCTACTACATATAAGACTATGATATCACTACTAGCGTACCACATGCATATGTATAGTTATAAATAGATAAGACCGACGTTCACTTTATTGCAAGCATAACAAGTTCAGAAACACAACTATATTACTACAAAGTCCAAAAAACGTAACTACAGTTCACATCCAATCTAGGCTACTGAGATCCGCGGAAGTAGTGGTGGTCCCCAATACATTCTATCGCAGACCGACTATGCTCATGTTTTGAAAACGAAATTCATTTTAAAGGCTCAGATCCCTTGCTGTTTTGTTTGTTTATCTATTCGGCATTTTAGAAGATTCCGAGTGTCATTGTTGTCAACCTAGGGCTCTGTTACCATGTTGTAACCCCCCGAATCCGCGGGACTCGGAACGCTACGGGCTAGGACCTCACAATGGGTTCCGACCCTTAGCTTGACGACAATTTCACCGGATCTTGCAACAAGACACAAATAAAAGCCAAAAGAAAATAGTTTTGAATGTAACAATGTCATGATCCTAAAACCAAAAGGAAGACTCACAACCGAGTTCTTACAACAAAACAACAAGTTCAACATCAAATATAAAACCCATCCCGTCCTATATTGTACGGGAACCCCGACTTTCCACTACTCCGGATCACTCGGCGGCGTCCCTAACTTGAAAGGCATCTACAATATCGATTTAAAACCGTTAGCTAACATTCTAAGCATTATAACAACGGTAAAGGCACATACACATATAAGGTACCATAAACACATAGCATGATAGCACGCAAGCCGGTTATTATCTTTTATTAAGTTATTCCATTACTAATTCAACTTCAGTTTGTGACACGAGAATCACCGAAACTCGCCTCTGTTCCCGTATACCAACAAGGGTTGTAGGCACCGTCTACCTGACTAGGCTGGTCGCACAAAACCTCCTAACTCTGCAAAGCTAGGTAGTGATGTCACCGCCCAGTTATCAAACAGTTGGGTCAATATTAAGGTATATATATGGTCGTCCTAGTCCGGTTTATCGTTATAACAATACTTAAATACACACGGATTATCCTATCCTAGGGCCAAGGTATCGAGGGGTCAAAATCTAAAAGAAAGAACGAGAGATCGGAAAGAAGACGGGACTAAAATCCCATTGTGACCGATCACCGCGCCTGTGGGACGATTGAGCCACGACCGCAGCATCCCAACATGGCCGCGGCCGCGGTTTCTCTGGGCAACGGAGGCGTAAATTACCTCTAACGCCTACAAACACCGCTCTTATACTGGAACAAAAATTTCGGGCGTTACAGATTGCGTCCTCAATCCGACGGTTGTGTCAAGTAATTAGAAAAACCCTTTAAGAACTTAGAAATCTAGAAAAGGCCAAGAAAAACCTCGCCGGTAAGTGCAAGTTAGAAAAGGTACAAAGAATGGAGCTTTCGACGACAGTTAGAATTCCTCAAAGTAAAACGTAGGATCAATCCCTTAAAGCAAGTACTTTTCAATAAATTCAATAAAATAGCTTCGCCGGTTAGTGTAAAGTCTTTTATCTAAATGAATTACAAACGCCACATCTTTTGAAGGTAAATAAAAGGTGAAGACAAAGAGCTTTGAAAAGAAGCATTATCATAATCTCAATTCACAAACATATATGTGATAATAAATCAAATTATTATAGAAATCATACAATCCTTAGATCAGGATGGAGATTAGGACACGATCAAATATAAAAGCAAAGTCAATATATAGAATAAGAAAGGATATAAGGCTACAATTGTTTGGTTCCAGCACGACGAGGAGAACCTTCTACTCTAAAGCTACTTAATAGATATGAGAATCAAGGCAAGAGAGATACAAGCGAGATGTACGAGATTTCGAGATATCTAACCCTAGCGCTGACATATGCTTATATAGGGAAAATCTCGAAGTCTAGCGTAACACAATATATATATTTTCTAAAGATAAGTTCAGAAGATATGATTTGCTCTCATTTTGTAGTCGAGACGGCACTAAGATGGCATGGAAGCCATATGACATCGCCTAGAATCCCGTCTCACATATTCTGGGCATTGACAAGTCTGGGCTTTGATGAAGTCCACAATAATGGTGATGTGTGGTCCAAATGACTTGAGAAGCCGTCTTACAAGCCATATGGATTACGCTGTGGCTTTAATCTTGGATCTTATTTCCATGATATCTTCAAGGGACTTTGTGTTGAAGATCATCAATCATGTATGCTGTTCTCTTCATCTCTGATTTCAAAGAGGATGTACTTTTGGCAGAATTGACGTCGAAAATGACTTAAACATAATAAGACCAAGGTAGATACCTAAATATGGAAAGAGAATGTATTCTATACAAATAGTGATGTATGAGAGAGCAATAGATGTATGAAATACATGATTCTAAAGCCTATTTGATGATACATTTGCACTCATCAAAATGCCACATAATTAAACATTACTTGTCCTAGAGTAAGATCATGTCATATGCATACTATGTCTAAGAACAAATGAGTGCCTCAAACTTAGAGGAAAACAAACAAATCAAACCATGTAATCATAACATCAATCATTGTAAGATAATAAACAATGAATCATAGCTTTCTAAACCGCTCAAGGGTAATGTGTTTGTTCTCAATCTCACAAGATGTTTTTAGGCATATATCAATAATCACTCAAGTTCAATAGACATGAAAAGTTCTTACCATAGGCTTGTCAAGACATTCTAAAGTCAACCACCTGTCAAATGAAACTAAGATGCAAGATAAATATTATGATGTCTTTATAATGGCTGGAATGAAAAGTAATTACAAATTGTTAGGTTTCAATATATTCGAATTAATGTCTTTTATAATAGCTTTCTAAACCGCTTAAGGGTAATGTGTTTGACTGAATGATTCAAACAAACATATCCATTTTCAGCCGTCGATATTTGGTATTCCAACGAGTATTAGAGGTTCTCCTTCTTCTTCCTTAAATTGTTTCTCCCTCGAACCAATTCATATATATATATATATATATATATATATATATATATATATATATGAATGAATTGGTTAGATCTTGGTCCCTTTATATCTTGTAAATTATTTGCGGCCATCAAGTAGAAATTAATTTAATTCGATCATTTTTACCAAACCAGGTTTGAATAGCTTGCGTAAAAAAAAAGGACTTTCATCATAAGAAGAAACAAAGAAGATTTTTTTAACTTTGTATAACATTTCCTTCAAAACAATAAAATAAAGATATATATAGTCTTATATATATATATATATATTTATATATATATATATATATATATATATATATATATTTATATATATGATTGATGGTATATAGAACCGAAGTCAATAAATATTTTGATTGTTATTCCATGGATAACATGTACCATCCGAGTAGCAAGGGCCGGTTTCCGTTACAGACCAATCACAGACGCCCCAAAGTCCACAGCGACGCCAATCTCGACCGCTACGGTAGATATCAAACCAATGGAGTACATTGTCGAAGACAAAACCACAATAGTAATCAGATCTGAAGAGTTCAACGAACCCAATACCGTAGCTTTCCCCGTAGTGAAGTTGTCGGACCCCAAAATCTGTGTTTTTTCCCTTACAATGCACTTGCAGCATCCCCTTTGATTGCAAATTATTCAACATATTAACTTTGGTGGTGACGATCTTTATTGCAGAGGAGAGTGTTATTTGCATTAGCACCATTGTGATTGTCATGAGCACAATAACTAAGAGCTTTGGACATGCTTGTGCCATTTTGAAGATATGATTTGAGATTACAAGGGAACTTTAGGCTTTTTATATACACTAATTAGATTAAATAAGGAAAATTAGTCGAGTTGTTTTTTCTGCAAATTCAATATTCTAAGAACATTTCATTCCAATGTTTGTATGTAAATTTCAATGGATTAAGAAGATAAGAAGCATATAATTGTGTACGTACGTACGTACACTGCTAAACATATTTTTGGTACTTAATTCATTCCCAAGTTTGTATGTAAATTACTAAATTCGATATTGTTAATACATTCATTCCCCAATATTCGTATTCAACACCAATTATGAATGTACTTTAAAATAATATACCATTATTGATGGATTCGTTTAACTTTTAATTGATTGGCTATGAACCATTAATTTGCACATTGTAAGTTGTAATTTGAAAAGAAAGAGGGATGAATAATCGAATATACGACCCCTGTAGACCAATTATTAAAATGATACAGTTGTTCACTTGTTCATCGGATCAAATTCCACTAGACTAACCCAAAACGTGAACCTTTAAATCTTTTAGAGCAACATCGATTTTAATAATATATATATATATATATATATATATATATATATATAGGGTGTGGTTCCCATGAGAACACCCTCTAACGTGAGAACATGAGAACAATCGTACATCGTTGGATGTGAATATTAAGGGCTGAGATTTAGAATAAATATCAAAAATAATAATAACTACGAATAATTATAATTAGGAATCCAACAATAATTACGAATAATCCACTCAACCAACAATAACTACGAATAATACATTAAACGATATGACACATTCGTAATAAAACTAATAATAATTACGAATCTGTTCTCATGTTCTCACGTTAGGGGTGTTCTCATAGGATCTATACTCTCTCTCTCTCTCTCTATATATATATATATATATATATAAGTTGCGGTTCCCATGAGAACAGTCTTATCTTGTAATCACGAGAACAATCTTAAACCATCGGATGATGAGTATTAAGCGTCGAGATTTAGGGTAGACATCATAATTATTAGATGGGCTAATTAGGTAACTAGGCTGTTTTTTTTAATTGTATACTAATTAGGCTTTTTTCAGTTTTCTAATTAGTAAATGTACCCCCATTAATATTTTTACCGTTCACAAACCTAAACTCTCTCTCCCGCATCTCACTTCTCTCACACGCAGCTTCAATCTCTCCCTCACTCCTTCTCCCTCTCGCACCTGTGGAGTCGAACCGCCGCGCCTCAGCCGCCGGAGACGCCGGCCTGGTGAGACTCATCTTCCCTTTTTCCCTTCTCCTATTTGTTCTTTTCTTCCTTCTTGACTGTTTATCAATGGTGGCTGGATCTTGTGCCAGCCGCAGCCACCGGAGCCAGGGTTGCCTCCGACCGCCGCAGGAGTCGCCGCCTGCACACCGGCCTCCCCCTCCTCTCCTCCGCCTGAGCAGCCGCCGGACCTCCCTCCTTGATTTTCCTTGATTTTCCTTTGTTTCGAAATCGAGGTCATTTGCTTCAATTAGGGTTTGTTTCGCCATCCGGATCTCGAGTGGGAGTGGTCGAGATGATTTGTGGGAGTATGATGGTTCTGTTGTTGGATCTTGCTGTGTATATTTGGTTTTTTTTGCTTATTGTTGCCTATAACTGAAAATTTCCACAGGGGGCATCTTTGAGTTCTGCAAACAGGATTTCAAAAGAGACTTATTACTCACTTCTGAATAGTTTTTGAATTAGGACTGCTCGATCAAAATTGCATGTACCTTAAACGAGTTTTTGAGGTTTTGGATATTAAGCTGATAGACCCCCTGACTATTAGAAGTTCCCAAAGTCCTAAAATCAACATACCCGAAATTTCTTTCCTTCAGTTTAAAACATTTGAGATATTTGCAGGAGATTTCTATTGTCTATAACTGAAAATTTCCACATGGGGCACATTTGCACTTTATTCCCTACTTTGCAGGCATCCGAACATTGGAATCCTTTCCACCAACAACAGTTTAGGAATTTTACTTGTAGGCCTGATTTAGCTCATAAAAAGGAGATAGTGATCTAGATGCATTGTTCATTTTTATTCGAAATTCAGATTATGACTATGTTGTGTAGTTTTATGGTATGCAGTTTTACTTTATGGTATGTAGTTTTATGGTATGCAGTTTTATGGTATGTAATTTTATGGTATGAAAATCCGGTGTAACAAAATTCTGGTATGACAAAATGTAATTTTATGGTATGTAACTTTATGGTATGTCGTTTTATGGTATGCAATTTTATGGTATGAAAATCTAGTGTAAAAAATTCTGGTATGATAAAATGTAATTTTATGGTATGTAATTTTATGGTATGAAACTTCTGGTATGAAATTTATGGTATGAAATTTCTGGTATTTAAATTATGGTATGAAAAATTATGGTATGAAAAATTATGGTATGAAATTTCTGGTATGAAATTTCTGGTACGAACTTTTCGTATGATAATTTCTGGTATGAAATTTTTGGTGTGAAATTTATGGTATGAAATTTATGGTATGAAATTTCTGGTATAAAAATTCTAGTATGTGAAATTCTGGTATGAGAAATTCCGGTATGAGAAATTTAGTCCAGAAAATAAAAAAGAAATAATAAAAAAAAAACAAGAAAAATAATAAATAAATAAAAAACAAATTCAGTAATTAAAATTTAAAACTTATACTTATAAAACAAATAACAAACATCATTTATTATTTCTTTCTAAATAGAAGGGTTAATAATTTTTACCTACTATTAAATGAAAGTGGTAAAAAACTTGGGGTACACTTTCTTAAACAAAAACTCAAAAAAGCCTAGTATATCAAATTCTCCCTTATTAGATTAATAATAGACTTAATGAGTGAAATAGGGCCCTTAAATATTTACTTTTGTAAAGGGGCTCCTATGTAAAATGGAAAAAAGTAGCCCTGCAACTAGAAGAGTAGGATATTATTGAGGTTATTTTGAATTGAAATGATGGGCGGTAGAAAATTTAAATGCCAACCTCTTTTTTTTTACCCTAGCCGCATCCTTCTTCTTTCTTCTCTTGCTCAGCCGCCGGACCTTCACTTCCCTACCTTCTCAGTCTCTCATCCACCTTCCGTCTCAAACGAAAACCGGAACCTGCTCTCTTGGCCATCTCCTATTTCAGCCCGTCGAGGACCGGCACTGCGTGCCTTCAATCTTCTTCCCCAGCCCATCGAGGCTTTTGACAAGTCTTCTCCTTCTTCCTCTCTCGTTCTCTGCCTCTCTCCGCCTCTTCCCATACCCTTCTCTGCACCACTGGACCAAAGAAAGCACAGTCGGCGCCTTCCATCGCTACCGATTGGCCGCTAAGGGTTTAGAGTGCCGCAGACGGTGGCATTACAGTCGGTGCCTTCGATGCACAAGAAGTAGTCGACGAGTCTTCCCTCACTACAAGACGCTGCCAGGAGTCGCATTTTTAGGTATGCATTTTTTTTGGTATGCATTTTTTGGTATTGCTTATTGAGTGATTGATATGCATTTTTTGGTATTGTTTATTGAGTATATGTGTGTGCAGTTTGGGTAAATATTTTTGGGTAATGTTTATTTTGGGTAAGTATTTTTGAGTATATGTGTGTGCAGTTTTGAGTACTGCTTATTGAGTGATTGGTATGCATTTTTTTGGGTATGTATTTTTGGGTATTGTTTATTGAGTGATTGATATGCATTTTTTGGGTATTGATTATTGAGTATATGTGTGCAGTTTGGGTATGATTTTTGAGTATATGTGTGTGTGCAATTTTGAGTATTGTTTATTGAGTGATTGATATGCATTTTTTTGGGTATGCTTTTTTTGGTATTGCTTATTGAGTGATTGATATGCATTTTTTGGGTATTGATTATTGAGTATATGTGTGCAGTTTGGGTATGCATTATTGAAGATAGGCTGCTTACCTAGAAACAAACAAACAAACGTTCTTCATGGAGTTTTTGGGCTCTCTTCTTCATGGAGTTTTTTTTTGGCAGAGGGCTGTGTTTTTTGGGCCAAAATTACCCTCCAAAATGTCAATCATCAGTGTCACAATCAGCACTCAGAAGTGTCACAGTCAACAGGAGGATGACTGCCTTTTTTTTTTTAACTGTTTCTGTGTTTTTTGTTGTACTATTTCTGCGTTTTTTGTAGTATGTCTGAATTACTATAGAAAAGTAGGAGCCCATTTTTTCAATTTGTTATTATAGGGTCCTAAATTTCAACTCTATATAGTAAAAGGTCCATAATGCCAATTCAGCCTAAATAATATTATGAAACTAATAATAACTATGAATAATTCATTCAACCAACAATAACTACGAATAATACATTAAACGATATGACACATTCGTAACAAAACTAATAATAACTACGAATTGTTCTCATGATTACATGATAAGGCCTCTTCTTATATGATATATATATATATAGGGTGTGGTCCCCATGAGAACACCCCTAACGTGAGAAAATGAGAACAATCGTACACCGTTGGATGTGAGTATTAAGGGTTGAGATTTAGAGTAGATATCAAAAATAATAATAACTACAAATAATAATAATTAGGAATCCAACAATAACTACGAATAATACATTAAACGATATGACACATTCGTAACAAAATTGATAATAATTACGAATTTGTTCTCATGTTCTCACGTTAGGGGGTGTTCTCATAGGATCTATACTCTCTCTCTCTCTCTCTCTCTCTATATATATATATATATATATATATATTATTCGTAGTTATTGTTGGTGTAACACCCCGAATTCACGGGACTCGGGATGTCACATAGGGATAGGATCTCACAGTGGATCTTGACCCTAGCCTGACAACAAGTTCATTGAACCTTACAACATGACACTAAGAGATACAAAACAAATACATAAAATTGTACATCAAAAGGTATAGAAGATCATAGCCGAGTATAAAACATCGTCCTCACACACAAGGTATACAAAACATCCTCACGCAGAAGGTATATAAAATATCCCAAAATCATAACCACCTAATGTACGAGAGTCCTCGGCCTGTCACCCTGCTAGATCACTCTACAACTCTCCTATCCTACAAGGCATCTACAACACGGTATGAAACCGTTAGTTATCCATACATATATAAGGTAATGCATAAGCACAAACACAAGTCATGAGAGATAAACACATAATCATGTTGTCACACATTAACCCATTTAAATATCTTTATATAATAGTCATTCACTCAAAACGTATATATATAGGTATATGAAACTATGTGACACGAGGACCGTATCATCCTCGCCTTTGGGACTGCTATCCATCTGGAAGTAGTATCGGTCACACAACCCGTGTACCCTATGGGAGTGGGTTGCGCCCTTCCTGTATACCAAGTGGCCTGATGGCAGAGAACCTCCCAACCCCTTACAAGATGGAGGGAAGGGTTGTCACTGCCACGCAATGGGACTATCAATAAAACATAGGTCGGTAATAATCGATATCGCATGCTATCATATCAAGCATATAACTCACACACCACTCATGCAAACACCCTATATAAGGATGATAGCTAAGTAAGTCTTACGGACTTACCTCAACCTCGTACAACCTCAACCACGATCAACCTCCAATCCTGAGAGAGACACTGCCTAATAACAAGGCATAGAGATATATCAATCTCCTATCAATCAAAGGGGTCACACCTAGACCCAAGGGATCCATAAGGATCATAATCATCATATAAGCCTCGAATAACATGCTAAACCTTAAAGCCACATCAGGGCATATATCCAACTCATGATATCATCATCAAACTAAAAGCCCATAATTACCAAAATAATGTAACGAGGATAATGGGAATTCCAATTATCCATTTTAACCATCTTAAGGTCAATTTATACTAACCCGCAATACGGAAAACGAATAAATTCATAACATATTCGTTACTAACCCGATTGACGATCTGAAAGAAGATTCGGAATCATAACGACGTAGGCTATGCATGGACAACATCAAATTCACCGGAATCTGAGCGACGGAACCGTCCTGGTGACATATATACTTCAGATCTCTATATACTTGGAAAATGCAAAAACTCGATACCGATATCAAGAGAATGAAGAGAGGAATCCAGAAACTCAAACGGAATTAAAATCGGATTAGAAACGGAGAGTAGATCTGAGTTTGAAGGTTGAGAGAAATCAAAGCTTTTACGAGGAAACGTGAAAGAAAATGAATTATGAAAGGATTTTCCGCTATTTATAGTGAAGACGATAATTATCCTTTAGCGAAGTTGATAATTATCTTTTAACCGATCCAAAGGCGGGTTGAACCCCCTTCTCCAAACTTCTCGAAATTGAAATATGTTCGCCTCAAAGTGTGCGTGCAAATAATTTTTAAATTTATAAAACTGAAATCAAAGCAAGCGAACCCACATTGTATGGATCGGCGTAGTAAAGCAAGAATTCCAGAGTATCGAACTCAGGGATTTGGGGGATCAAATTCAGTTCACAAATTATCGAGCGAATAAAGTATAGAAGCTTTGCAAATATTGGGAAAACAGCAACCCTAAAGATCCAGGTATCCAATTGTGGCAATCGATTCAAGATATTCTATAGATATAAGGACAAAGTCGAGACTACAAAGGTATAACTAATGTAAGGTTATGTACGGTGAAGTTCCAAAACCCTATATATCTCACCCAAAGACACTCTCCATAAAGGTTGTTGAGGCTGCAGTATAGAAAGGATCTAAAGATAAGAATTACTCTCAAATACCCATGCCCAAACCCAAGGAATCAAAGACAAGCCAAAACGGTTAAGGTTGTGACACTCAAAACCGAAATAAAGGATGTTGAGTCTCACTACTACCTAGGAAAGGCAAGCCAAGGCTAGGTTAAAGCAATTCTTTAACTTTGGATTAAAGCAAAAGCAAAAGTCGTAAAACAGAGGAAATCACGGCTAGATCTTGAGTTTCCATGGCCGTAGAACTCAAGAACAGACTGTGATTTAGGCTGTCGACGAGGTTTCTCACACTCTCAGGGTCCAATCTGTTTACGATCGATCTATCATTATCTAAGCCACAACTATCAACCGTTCACCTTATAATTGCTAAAGGGGTTTTAGCCAATAATCATAGTCATTGAATCAAATATCAAATTAAGAAGAGAGAAATATAAAAACCCTCAAAAACTCAATAAACAATCAAAGTCAATCTCAAATCCGAACAACAAAGTATTATGTTTAATGAACTCAGAATATGGAACAGGAATCCTCACATAAATCTTAGTGAACAACGAAGAACGGAGTGTCAATCCGTCTCCAAAGGCAAACCCTAAGAAAATCTCGAAATACATAATCTTCAATATTGCGTCTTTCTCAAGCCACGATCCGAAATCTTCAATCCTCCCTCTCAATCCTCAGCGCGGAATATAAGTGAAGGTCAAATGAAGCCTAAGTGACTGTCCCCGATACTCCCTTCTCAAGCCTTCTTATAGAGCGAAATAGGGTTACGAGAAAAGCCCAATATCCGTCGTTGACGTGGCAAATATGACACGCCACATCGTCATAGAATTACGGCCTAGTACAACATTCCAAGGCTGTGGTTTTGGGCGTGGATTTCTCTGATGTTCTCCAAAACTGCTTTCTACGAATCCAACCCATAACCACGGTTATAATTTAGGGCGTGGACTTCAAAAACCTTTGTGAAAGCCTTTGTTTCATGATGTTCTTCACTCATGCTCCTTCCTTAGCTTCTCCAAAGTATCTCCTTGACATCTAGCCCGATCAAATACTCCTTTCCTTCTGCATTAAGATCCAATTCAAGCCTTTAATCACCTATAAACATAACAAAGCTCGTGAAGACCTCTATATCGACAAAATAGGTGAATGTGCTCATAAATGCTTCAAACTCATATCCATGTACACATCAAAGAGGGGAAAACAATCAAAACAAGTGCCTAAAATATAGTCATATTTCATGCTATCAGAATAATAAATCAGGAATATTGTAGGGATAATTATTTCATAATTGTCTCGAAAAACGTGTATTCCTAAGCCGTCTTTCATAGTCGTTAAGAAACGAAAGAGCGACTCTTTTGACCGTTTTGCCTCCCCATGCTATTCATATCTAGAACATATCCAATGTCCTGATCATTTCTCTCAACTGCATTTTTATTAATTGAAGCTCCCAAATGCTCCAAATAACACAAGAGGGTAAAAATAATTACCCAGGGGAAAAGTGAAAATTTCTCCATACGTCCAAAATTACGCCAGGAACATAAAGGTGGGACTCATATTCATCACTTGCGCAATCTTTGCGAGTTATATGTCAATTACTATCAGTGATTAAGTTAATCAACATTAATTAGAATTCGGAAATCCTAGCTATTACATCACACACCCCTTAAGAAAAAGTTTCGTCCCGAAACTTGAACAATTCCCAAATCCTCTCGGACCCATACGCCGAGGTATAAACACTGTCTCTATCGGAGGTATCACATCTCCGTTCAAGGGTATCAACCTATAACACTCTATAACCTCAAAATATAGCATGGAGAAATCACTAACTCCAGCAACAAGATCATAATGCTATCTAAAGGCATAGAGGAAAACCATCTCTAGCCAACCTATAATCTCATCACAAGGCATAGAGGAAACACATATCTTGCCATAATCATATCACAGGGCATAGAGAAAACACATCTCTAGCCATATCATACTCATAACCCAAGGCATGGAGGAAAAACATCTCCAGCGAAACTATGTCCATCAAATAGCGTGGAGGAAAGAACCATCTCCAGCTAAATTCTAATCACACTTAGATAGCATGGAGGAAAGAACCATCTCCAACTAAATCCTAATCACACTCAGATAGTATGGAGGAAAGAACCATCTCCGGCTATAATCGTAAATCGCGCTAGCACATCAACATCTAATAAGATCATATATCACATCACAACTAGCACGAAAATAAACGAATCAATGCATATAAACACATAACCACATAATCACATCAATCACCAAGATAGCACTAAGATCTACTCGTCGACCCTAGGCGCATCTAGCTCGGCATAATACTTTGGATAGTTCTTTTGGATACTATCCTCAGTCTCCCATGTAGCCTCCTCAGGTCCTCGTCTCAACCACTGTATCCTCAACATGGGAATGTCCTTCGAACCCAGGCGTCTCATATCTCGCTCTAGGACTGCAATCGGGTGCTCAACAAAGGTGTGGTCCGACTCAACCACCAAATCATCATAACTGACGATGTGTTTCGGATCTGGTATGTACTCCCTCAGCTGAGACACATGAAACACAAGGTGAAAACCCTCTAACCTCGAAGACAAGGCTAATTGGTATGTTGACCTCCCAACTCTGTCTAGTATCTCAAAAGGACCGACATATCGGGGACTCAACTTCCCCTTTATGCCAAAATGTCTGACGCCTCGCGTCGGAGATACATTCAGCCAGACATGAGCTCCCACTCTGAACTCTAGAGGTCGACGCCTCCTGTCTGCATATGACTTATAGCGACTCTGTGCAGCCAACATCCTCTCTCTAATCAGTGCTACTCGAGCCATATCATCTTGAGTATGCTCGGGCGCTATACCACTGATATTGCTAGGCTCATCCCAACATAATGGTGTACGACACCTACGCCCATATAGTGCCTCATATAGAGCCATCCCAATCGATGCATACCAGATGTTGTTGTATGAGAACTCAATTAATAGGAGGTAATCTGACCATCTCTGTCCCCAATCCAACACACAAGCTCGCAACATATCCTCAAGGGTCTAGATGGTCCTCTCTAACTACCAAAACCTCGAGGTGAATCGTCCATCTCGATCAGAGATGATAATCCTCGGTACACCATGGAGTCTCACTATCTGCTTAGTGTACTCCTCAACTAATTTGCTCACTAGCCACATTTCTCTGATTGGAATGAAACGTACAGTCTTCGTCAGTCTATGAACCACAACCCAGATAGCATCAAAACTCCTACTGGGCCTCAATTCGGTCACAAAGTCCACGAAGACGTCCTCCTATAGCCACTGCAACACTGACAGCGGAAGGAGCTCACCTCCAGGTCTACAATGCTCTATCTTGACCTGTTGACAAGTCACGCACTGTGCAACAAATCTAGCTACATCGGGCTTCAGCCCTCCCCACCAATATGATCGTCTCACATCATGGTACATCTTATTCGTATCTAGATGTACTGAGTAAGGTGTATAGTGAGCCTCTTGTAAAATCCTCTGCCTTAGCTCTGCATCAGCTGATACATAGACGCGGTCGCGGCGTCTCATCACTCCATCTGATCCTATGGAGAACTGTGGTGTCTCACCACGAGACATCCTCTCTCTAATCCTCATCAAGATCGGGCATGTCGCCTGCTTCTGTTGGATCTCACCCAACAGACTAGGTAGAACCTCTAAGGTGTACAATCGGGCATCCTCATCAGGAAACTGGATGTCCAACTTTAGCCAAGCTAGATCCCTCTACAGCTGAGGCTGAAATTTCAGTCTCGCAATCGCTTTCTCTCGAGGTGTCTTCTTACTCAGGGGGTCGGCGACAACGTTCGCCTTCCTTGGATAATACAAAATCTCAAGCTCAAACCCTTGATCAACTCGAGCCATCGACACTTGCGGTTATTCAACTCCCTCTGCGTGAAAATATACTTCAAACTCTTATGGTCTTTGAAGATCTGACGTATAGCACCATATAGGTAATGTCTCCATATCATCAAAGCATGAACTACCGCTGCTAGCTCCAGATCATGAGTCGGGTACTTCTCCTCATAGGTCTTCAGCTGTCTATACACATAAGCAATCACTCTGCCCCTTTGCATTAACACACATCCCAAGCCTAGCTTGGATGCATCACCGTAAACCACAAAATCCTCAGAACCCACAGATTGTGCCAAGATAGGAGCAGAAGTCAAATGCCTCTTCAACTCCTCAAAACTCTAGGCACATTGCTCAAACCACACAAATATGGTAGTCTTCCTTAGTAGGCTCGTAAGTGGACGGGCAATCACAAAAAATCCCTCTACAAGCGTTTGTAATAGCCGGCTAGGCCAAGAAAGCTACGCACTTCCTTGATGTTCGTCAGTGTTGTCCATGATGCAACAAACTCGATCTTCGCCGGATCAACCATGATCCCATCGGCAGAGACAATATGACCCAGGAAAGCTACTTTTGACATCCAGAACTAACACTAGAGAGCTTGTCATACAACTCTCTATCCCGCAGTATTTGTAAAACCGTCTTCAGATGACCGGCATGCTCCTCTCTGTTGCGAGAGTACACCAGGATATCGTCTATGAAGACCACTACAAAATGATCGATGAAAATACTGTTCATCAACTCCATGAATACTGCTGGAGCATTAATAAGCCCAAATGGCACCATTACAAACTCGTCGTGTCCATATCGGGTCCGAAATGCTTCTGGTGCACATCCTGCTCCCTCACCCTTAACTAGTGATATACTGAATGTAAGTCGATCCGGGAGAACACTACCACTCCTTGAAGCTAATCAAGCAAATCATCAATACGAGGCAATGGATACTTGTTCTTGATAGTTACCGTATTCAGCTCTCTGTAGTCAATGCACAATCTCAACGATCTGTCCTTCTTCCGCACGAAGAGGACAGATGCGCCCCACGGGGATATGCTAGAGCGGATGAAGCCCTTCTCAACCAACTCCTCGAGTTGCTTCTTCAACTCCAAGATCTCGACAAGCGCCATGCAATATGGGGCCTTCGAGATCGGTCTCGTACTAGGCTCCAACTCGATGCGGAAGTCCACACTCCTTTGAGGCGGCAAACTAGACGGCTCAACAAACACGTCGGTAAACTCACAGACCACTAGCATATCGTCCAATGCTGGGCTCTCTCCATCCTTCATGGCATAACACCAAAAGGCATCACATCCCTGAGCTATAAACTTTGTTGCTCGTACAACATTAATGATAGAACCCGTCTTCCTAAGGTCCCAACTTCGGAAGGCTTCTATCTGACCTATTTTTGTAGAGACTATCACAGTCCTGCTACCTACATATAATACCGGACGGTGTCTATGCATCCAATCCATACCCAAAATGGCTTTCTCATGCACCAATGGCATGACAAAGGAGTCTACAAGCAACCCACAAGTCCCTAAACAAATGGGACAATCATGTATCTTACGGGTACTTTTGACCTTACTATCATCTGCTAACTCCATCAAAGAAGGAGACCTAGTTCTACTCTTCAACTCCCACCTCCCCCTCTTTCCAAGTAAGTTGAAATCTAGATGGAGAGGGCCTTACATTGTGAAAAATGTTTTTCCCTATGGTGCAGTTGAGATTTGGGGTGAAACAAGCGGAAGCTTTAAGGTCAACGGTCATAGGCTAAAAAAGTCCCGACCGGTAGTCCTGGCTGAGGAGATTGAACCACTATACCTTGTTTAAGGATGATGTACGGTCTAACTAGCGACCTTAAATTAAGCGCTTCTTGGGAGGCAACCCAAGGTATTGCTTTCTTTTCCCTTTTTCTAGCTTAGTTTTAGTTAGTTTGCTTTGCTTTGTTTTTGACGTCCTCTAGACAGAAACCAGGTACTTTCTAAGGAAGGATTACACCTCAAGAGCTACACTGGAAGGACAGAAGTTCGAGAAATTAAGAAGACGAAGCTTGACTGAGACGCATCTCGGTTGCTTTCACAGCACCTCGACCGAGATGTTCTTGAGGCAACAGAGGCGACTAGGTCTGACAATCCAGTCAGACACCTCGGTCCGGCCGGGACCACCTCGACCGAGGTGAAATCAAATTCAGCGAGGAGTATAAAAGGCGAGACGGTTATTCTCTCTCTTTATTTTCCCTCCCAAGTACGAACCTCGACCGCGGCGGTGCCCTAGCCTCAAATCTTCAAATCTTTCTCGTTTTCCACGATTTTTTGTTCGATTACACCGGAGGAAGCAAGAGGATCGGTTTTCAAGCATCAAACAGCGCGAATAACGCTCCGAATCTGCAGAATCTGGGTATTTCATTCGAAAACCCTAACTCTCCTTCTTTTACTGATTTAGCACAGATCTGGCTTTGGTTGCCACTGTCTACTGTTGAAAAGGATATAAGTACGCCTTAGGTAGCCTTTGGTAGTGATTTACGGGAAAATAACTTGCAAATTAGAGAGTTGCGAACGAACAACCCTTCGCCCCGGTCCAGTCGACTATGCCTCGGTCGAGGTGTTCTTCAGGCAACCGAGGTGTTCTTCGTCAGAAATAATGAGTAGCAGATTTGATCGCTAGTTGATCTTGAGAGACAGACCCAGTAGTTCTTCTCCTTCTTCTTCACAATACTCGATTCCGGTGATCCACGAGCGTCAAGAGGCCGATTATGACCGTATCTACGGGTGTCCTATTGTTGCCCCGTGCTTTTTAGACGTTGTTGTGACACATTGACCCATTTTATTATCTTTATATAATAGTCATTCACTCAAAACGTATATATAGGTATATGAAACTATGTGACACGAGGACCGTATTATCCTCGCCTCTGGGCCTGCTATCCATCTGGAAGTAGTGTCGGTCAGACAACCCGTGTACCCTATGGGAGTGGATTGCGCCCTTCCTGTATACCAGGTGTCCTGACGTCAGAAAACCTCCCAACCCCTTACAGGATGGAGGGAAGGGTTGTCACTGCCATGCAATGAGGCTATCAATAAAATATAGGTCGGTAATAATCAACATCGTATGTTATCATATCAAGCATATAACTCACACACCACTCATACAAACACCCAATATAAGGATGATATCTAAGTAAGTCCTACGGACTTACCTCAACCTCGTACAACCTCAACCACGATCAACCTCCGATCTTGAGAGGGACACTGCCTACTAATAAGGCATAGAGATATATCAATCTCCTATCAATCAAAGGGGTCACACCTAGATCCAAGGGATCCATGAGGATCATAATCATCATATAAGCCTGACTAAAGGTATTTCTAAGGTCGTCTATACCCAATCAAAAGTAAATCCCGGCTTAGCACTAAAACAAGTATAGTGGTTAAGTAGGGGTCGAACCCAAGAGAGTTAAGGTGTTTATTAAGTTCAATTATTGATTATCGAAACAAGTAACAACGGGGGGGGGGTCGAAGTGGAGCACACGAAAATTATAAAAAACAAGTGACACAAAAGACAAGACAATGATGGATGAATCTACACTAGGTTGATTCTTAGCATGCAAATGCTATTTTGGTGAGTTCCTTTTACGGGTTTTAAGTAATCTCCCGTCTTGATCATATATATGTGTTGAGCCAACCGGTATCAACACAACTTAACAGGTTAGTGTTCCGTAAACCTACAAGAACAAGTAACAAGTTAGCTTTCAAATAAAGACTAAGGGATACAAAGAATGGATTAAAACCGTTAACCCTATCTTTATATTTGTGTTCCTTTTATTTAAGCAATTACAACCCGTTATTACTTAAAGTTTACTACTAGATTAAAGACGCGAACCCGGAATCTATTAATCCTAGTTCTTTGCATGCACTTTAGAACCTAAGGTGATCAATCTTAAGTGTTAATCAAACATGCAATTAGGCAATAAAGATCAAGGAAACACAAAGTATTATTGAATGAAAACTTATATTAAAGAAAACTTACAACCAAAGTAACAATGCAGCTTCAAACCAACCCAATGTAGCAAGGGAGTTAGCAACTCCTTACAATGGAAAATTCGATTATAAAATGGAATAACAAGTGGATAAGCATGGATGATTCTAGCAATCAGCCAAGGACTATTTATACTACCAAAATACACTAAATAGGAGTAAATGGCCGGCCCAAAATAGCCACCTTTAATGCCATAAAGGTGGTGTAAACAGCCGGAGTAAAGCTTCTGATGTTGAACCGCAGGGGCGGTTTGGGCAGAATCGCTTGAACTTCTTTATGGCCGCAGGGGCGGCCAGACCATTCCGCATGGGCGGATCTTTAATGCTCTTCCAAAACGCTTGACTCTTCAACTCCCTGTCTTTACTGATGCCAAGGCGCAGGGGCGCCCTAGTGTCACCGTTGGGACGGTGACACTGACTCTTCACCTTCTGAGCGTCGTAGGGTGAGGCGCAAGCAGAGGCGCCAAGGCGCTGGCTTCACTTCTTCAAGGCAGATCACCGCAGGGGTGCCAAGGAGTGGCGCAAGTACGGTGACAGTCTTCGTGGCTGGCGCTGGCGAAGGTGCCGCTGGGTGCTCCGGAGTAAGGTGTCACCCGCTGGGGCGGTGACACAGCTCCGCGGGGGCGGTGAGGCAACAAAAGCCTTGCTTCGTGGACGGTTTTCACTCCTAAGTGCTTATAACTCCTTCCTTAGCTTCTTTTAGTCTTCTTCTTCTGGACCAAGGAGTTAATAGCATAAACTGACACAAATGCAATAAAAAGACTCCAAAAACTATCCTAAATGATAGTGATTCCATCACCTATCAAAGCCTCGAATAACATGCAAAAGCCACATCAAGGCATATATCCAACTCATGATATCATCATTAAACTAAAAGTCCATAATTACCAGAATAATGTTACGAGGATGATGAAAATTCCAATTATCCATGTTAACCATCTTAAGGTCAATTTATACTAACCCGCAATACGGAAAGCGAATAAATTCATAACATATTCGTTACTAACCCGATTGACGATCTGAAAGAAGATTTGGAATCACAACGACGCAGGTTACGCATGGACAACTTCAAATTCACCGGAATCTGAGCGACGGAACTGTCCTAGTGACACATATGCTTGACCAGATCTCTATATACTCGGAAAATGTAGAAACTCGGTACCGACATCAAGAGAATGAAGAGAGGAATCCAGAAACTCAAACGGAATTGAAATCGGATTAGAAACGAAGAGTAGATCTGAGTTTGAAGGTTGATAGAAATCAAAGCTTTTACCAAGAAACGTGAAAGAAAATGAATTATGAAAGGATTTTCCTCTATTTATAGCGAAGACGATAATTATCCTTTAGCGAAATCGATAATTATCTTTTAACCGATCCAAAGGCGGGTTGAACCCCCTTCTCCAAACTTCTCAAAATTAGAATAATAAATCGGGAATATTGTAGGGATAATTATTTCACAAATGTCTCGTAAAACGTGTATACCTTAGCCGTCTTTCATAGCCGTTAAGAAACAAAATAGCGACTCTTTTGACCGTTTTGCCTCTCCATGTTTTCAAATATCTAGGACATATCCGATGTCTTGATCATTTCTCTCAACTGCATTTTTATTAACTGAAACTCCCAAATGCTCCAAATAACACCGGAGGGTAAAAATAATTACCAACGGGAAAAGTGAAAATTTCCCCATACGTCCAAAATTACGCTAGGAACATAACAGTGGGACTCATATTCATCACTTGCACAATCTTCGCGAGTTATATGTCAATTACTATCAATGATTAAGTTAATCAACATTAATTAGAATTCGGAAATCCTAGCTATTACATCACACACCCCTTAAGAAAAAGTTTTGTCCCGAAACTTGAACAATTTCCAAATCCTCTCGGACCCATACGCCGAGGTATAAACACAGTGTCTATCAGAGGTATCACATCTCCATTCAAAGGTATCAACCTATAACACTCTATAACCTCAAAATATAGCATGGAGAAATCACCAACTCCAACAACAAGATCATAACGCTATCCAAAGGCATAAAGGAAAACCATCTCTAGCCAACCTATAATCTCATAACAACGCATAGAGGAAACACATCTCTTGCCATAATCATATCACAGGGCATAGAGGAAACACATCTCTAGCCATATCATACTCAAAACCCAAGGCATGGAGGAAAAATATCTTCAGTGAAAATATGTCCATCAAATAACGTGGAAGAAAGAACCATCTCCACCTAAATTCTAATCACACTCAGATAGCATGGAGGAAAGAACCATCTCCAGCTAAATCCTATTCACACTCAGATAACATGGAGGAAAGAACCATCTCCAACTAAATCCTAATCACACTCAGATAGCATGGAGGAAAGAACCATCTCCAGCTATAATCGTAAATCGCGCTAGCACATCAACATCTAATAAGATCTTATATCACATCACAACTAGCACAAAAATAAACACATCAATGCATATAAACACATCACTCACCAAGATAGCACTAAGATCTACTCGTCGACCCTAGGCGCATTTAGCTTGGCATAAAACTCTGGATAGTTCCTCTGGATACTATCCTTAGTCTCCCATGTAGCCTCCTCAGGTCCTCGTCTTGACCATTGTATCCTCAACATAGGAATGTCCTTCGAACGCAAGCGTCTCATACCTCGCTCTAGGACTGCAATCGGGTGCTCAACAAAGGTGTGGTCCGACTATACCACCAAATCATCATAACTGACGATGTGTTTCGGATTTGGTATGTACTCCCTCAACTAACACACATGAAATACAAGGTGAAAACCCTCTAACCTCAGAGGCAAAGCTAATCAGTATGTTGCCCTCCCAACTCTGTCTAGTATCTCAAAAGGACCGACATAACAGGGACTCAACTTCCCCTTTATGCCAAAACGTCTGACGCCTCGCGTCGGAGATACATTCAGCCAGACATGAGCTCCCACTCTAAACTCTAGAGGTCGACGCCTCCTGTCTGCATATGACTTCTAGCGACTCTGTGCAGCCAGCATCTTCTCTCTAATCAGTGCTACTCGAGCCATATCATCTTGAGTCTGCTCGGGCGCTATACCACCGATACTGCTAGGCTCATCCCAACATAATGATGTACGGCACCTACGCTCATACAATGCCTCATATAGAGCCATCCCAATCGATGCATACCAGATGTTGTTGTATAAGAACTCAATTAATGGGAGGTAATCTGACCATCTCTGTCCCCCAATCCAACACACAAGCTCGCAGCATATCCTCAAGGGTCTAGATGGTTCTCTCTAACTAACCATCAGTCTGGGGGTGAAACACAGTCGTAAAATGTAGACTCGTCTCCAAAGCAGTCTGAATCTGCTACCAAAACCTCGAGGTGAATCATCCATCTCGATCAGCGACGATCATCTTCGGTACACCATGAAGTCTCACTATCTGCCAAGTGTACTCCTCAGCTAATATGCTCAGTGCCCACGTTTCTCTGATGGGAATAAAACGTTTAGTCTTCGTCAGTCTATCAACCACAACCCAGATAGCATCAAAACTCCTACTGGGCCTCAATCCGGTCACAAAGTCCATGGAGACATCCTCCCATTTCCACTACAACACTAGCAGTGGATGGAGCTCACCTCTAGGTCTACAATGCTCTATCTTGATTCATTTCCTTATTACACGCGGAGTAAACTCCCAACGCCTCTTTCCCCCTCTGCCCTCAGGTCTGAAATGGTGTCAATCATCACCACCTAGAGGACCGGTCGTAGAGAACTCCCCTAGCCATCCCATGATGGGCTAGACAAGTTATCACCGCCCATTATCATACACTTGGGCCAATAATATCCATGTAGGGTCATCCTAGTCAGTTAAGTTGTAAATGCAACACACATATGCACACACACAACCACAACACACACTCAAACTCATCACTGCTTGCTAACTAAGTCCATTAATTAATTAAATTAGGATTAGAATTGAGATTGAGGAAGGTTGATTAGGTGCTACCTTGAGATTTGAGGAGTTATGAGTTATGATGTGATATTGAGGTTTGGATTCGAGTTGTGAGTTGAGGATGGTTATAAGGTTTAGGAGATGGACCTCCTAACCTTGGGACGATGTTGATATTTTTGTGCCTTGTTCATGCAGGCGTTGATCGTTTCCTCGAGGGGAAGCCATGACTTGGTATAGATCGACGTTGAGATAGGTAAGTCCGTGGGACTTACTTAGCGAGCAGTTATGGGTTTGAGTGTGTGATGTGGTTGTGTGAGTGCATATGTGTGTTTCATTTATAACATAACTGGACTAGGATGACCCTACATGCATATTATTGGCCCAAGTGTATGATAACGGGCGGTGATGACTTGTCTAGCCCAGAATGGGGTGGTTAAGGGAGTTCTTTGCGACCGGTCCTCTAGGTGGTGATGATTGACACCATTCCAGACCCGAGGGAAGACGGGGACAGAGGCGTTGGGAGTTTACTCCGCGTGTCACAAGGAAATGAATTAGTAATGGTATAACTTAATGAAAGATAATAAAGGGTTTTGTGTGTGTGACATTGCATGATATGATATGATATGATATGATATGATATGATATGATATGATATGATATGATATGATATGATATGATATGATATGATATGATATGATATGATATGATATGATATGATATGATATGATATGATATGATATGATATGATATGATATGATATGATATGATATGATATGATATGATATGATATGATATGATATGATATGATATGATATGATATGATATGATATGATATGATATGATATGATATGATATGATATGATATGATATGATATGATATGATATGATATGATATGATATGATATGATATGATATGATATGATATGATATGATATGATATGATATGATATGATATGATATGATATGATATGATATGATATGATATGATGTGATGTGATACATCACTACTGCCTCATTCTTATCTATGATCTATTAGCTAGCGGTTTCATGTCGTGTTTTAGATGATCTGCAATTTAGGAAGACTGTAGAGTGAGTCAGATGGGTGATCAGCCGAGGGCTTTCGTACACTAGGTTGTGCGAGGATTATAAGATCTTTTAACACATTTGTGTAAGGTGTTGCCGTTTTTTACTCGGATGTTTTTTGTAAACCTTTTGATGCATATAATTAATACAATTTTATGTATTTGGTTTTAATTTATCTGTGCCTTGTTGTAAGATCCAGTGAACTTGTTGTCAGGTTAGGGGCAGGATCCACTATGAGATCCTAGCCTAGTAGCGCCCCGAGTCCCGCGGATTTGGAGTGTTACACAAGAACCCTCCTCTTTTGGACCCTTTGACCACAATGCCATCGAAGATAACGGTAATGCTGTGTGGCAGGGGTATTAAGGAATGAAAAGGAGAAGGCCAATAAAGTTTTATGCATAACATAGGGATACGCGTGGTCTATGACAAATTTACTGAGCATTGTACATGGGCTTGAAGCATCTTGAGAGAATGGTCATAGTAAGGTTATTTTAGACATTCGTTGCTTATAGCCACGCTATTGAGAAGAGTATCCCTCAATGTCATCCATTAACTAGCTTGATACAAAAGTTATGGAGGGTGAAGTATTCTAGTACCGATAATAAAAGGGATAACAGATCGAGTATATAAGTTTGATGGGCTACTCCTCCAATTTTTAATCATGTTGGCTTATGTGTTGGGTTTGGGTCAAACGCATATATGCGCTAAGACATGTGATAAAACCCCCATGTGATATGTGACATATCGGAACTTTGCAAAAGTGTCAAGGATTGATTTCAAGAATTTGTAGTATTCATGAATGACGTGCATCATGCGATGTTCATAATGTCATGGACTACTTAGAAAACTTGATACTCAATGTCATAGCAAAGGCATCTCCATTAGCATATTGTATACATGTGGAGACTTTGGTGAACCACTCATAATAAGTGAAGTCCGATCAAGGTGTTGTTTGCAAGATGCGAGAGTTGTTTGAATCAATACCTTCATTTCTTGCAAAATGAGAGGGTTTTGTGAATTGAAACCTTAATTTCTTGCAAGTTGTGAGAGTTACGAATGGATGTTTCCTTCAAAGCATGACCATATATATCTTTGGGTATGATTGATTATGAATTTAGTTTCCATTATGTAGTGTTGTTGTGATTCTGCTTTTGGCATGTCTATATTAATAGCCTATGTGCACCTATTATGAAGTATAAATCATGGCCAAAAATATTTTAAAAAGAGTTGGGACTTTTTGTCCCGGATGTTACTATATGAAAGTTAAAGCTAAAAGATTAGGGGTCTTTTGGTATCAATACACCAATTAAAGATATGGTATACATATCACCCATACTCATATCCGATTTTTTGTATTTCAGGGTATCGGTATCAAAATGATACCCTGCTATCTCCAAAACCCCGTCTTGATATACCTTTTTTTATGGGGTATCACTTCTCTCTCTCGATATATCTCTCTCTTGACAAAACCTTCTCTTCTCCATCCTCATGTCGCCGCTTACCTTAATCCAATGGCCGAGCCGCCACTGTTGCCAACCAGACCGGAGCAAGGAGTCTGCTACCGTTTCCTTCACTCCTGATTTTTCTATTTATCGACAGTGATAGCGTGTATTATAATCTATATTTTGGGATTGGTTTGGACGTTTTCTCTTCATAAATCTGCATGCATAGATGTATATTCTTGATCATTATGTTGTTTTATTTACCTTTGCAAGAATCGAGGTCTACACCTAGTCTTGTTGTAATTGTAGGGAAAATAACACGTTTTGGAGCGATATGGAGCTAAGAGATCTAAGGAGTCATTGGAGCTACATTATGGAACATGGATGAGTTACAATAAAGGCTTAGGAACCATGGAAGTTGGACAGAAGTTTGCTTTTGGATCAGATTGGAGAGATTTGCACGTAGCTGAGGATCACCTCGGATGGCTACAGTACCATCTCGACCGAGGTGACTCCACTGGGCTGGATCGAGACGGACGTCCCATGGCCCACAAGATCTTTTATTCATGGATGAAGATCTTTTATTTTTGGCAAGTGATTTTCCTATATATTGGGATGGATTTTCTGGATGGAAGCATGTCCAGTTGGTTGGTTAGTTTGAAAGATTGAAGATATTCCAAGCAAGGAAGGAAGTTGGCTTTGAAGATAAAGTTGAAGGCTTTTGAAGGAAGTTGTAAGGTATTCTAGATTGTTTGATTGATTGTCTTTTGGTTTGTGATTGAGGAACGCAGTTTGATTTGTTTGATTGAGTGATTATTGAGACCTTTGTGTTAAAGCTTTCTTGTTTGGATATTGATTCCCTTTTTATATATTTGATTATTGTTATCATGATGATTATTGGCTAAGTTCTTTATGCGATTCTAGGGTGATTGGTTGAAAGTTGTGGGAAAGACGATGAAAGATTGAGCCTTTACCCCAGCGGACCCTGAAAGCTCGAGCCTTACCTTAACCGAAACTCACTCGGTCGGTTCATTGAACATCTCGACCAAGATAGAACATGAACTGAGCGAGGCGATTCCTTTCCTGATACTTATCTGATTATTACATCATCTTTGATACCTTTGTTTCGTTGCTTGCTTTTGATTGACAACCTGAATTGTCGTGTTTTGTTTCACCATAGTCCCTGTGTTCGACCCTAGAGTATTTGCTGTTATTATAATTGATCCGTACACTATAGGTTCGCATATTATTTCAGGCTTATATTTTAGCTTATAAATTTAAAGCTATATCGTTCACCATACACACACGTCTGAGAGAGAATAGACAGTCTAGGTCATCGACAACGGTTTCGATTAGTTGCTTCTCTTTGTCATCAAAAATGGTTTTGATTCTGTTTACCAAGTATGTTTACTTCGACAATGGTTTTGATTTTTTTTGCTTCTCTTTGTCATCGATAATTGGTAGCATTAGACATTGTTTTGATTCATAAAATGGGCATATTTGGGTAGAGTTCATGCTTTTATCTATCATCGATTTTTTGATTCTCTTTGTCATTGGCAATTTGGGCAGATTTCCTTTCGAAAATGAAACATATGAATATTTTTTGATATGGGCAGATTTCCTTGCGAAAATGAAACAGATGAAATTATATAGACCGTAGGATCTTTTCTTGATTACTATTTTTTGTGATATATGATATACGGTATACTTCAACATACCAAATAGGAACATAAATAACAATATGATACCCATATCTTGACACGCATATCTGATACTCATACATGTTACCTTTAATCAGGGTATTGATACAAAACGGCCCCTTAGTTAGTATAGTTTGTAGTCTAAACATTCTTATTGTTCTCATTATCGTCTCATTAAATGACCATGGAAAAAAAATTTGAGAGCAAGGCCTGATCGAACTGAGAGCAAATATCTCCCTCGTCAACTCTCTATTTCCATCTCACCTTCTCCCCAACGCTTTCCTTTTCCTCTGGAGCAAGTTTTCTTCACCACACCACTGGTACAATCGCTACCCAAGGATCCACCAAAGCTCGAGCAAGTCAGCCATCTAATATACCCGGCGAGGAGTTATTGTCTTTGTTGGAACTAAATTAATCAAACTATGAATAAAACATGTTTTAACACATGGGTGCGCCACGCACTTTTGCGGGCACATTGCCGGTGGGTCTGGCCATTGTCAACACCGGAAAGTGGGAGCGTTGGCTTCATCTCCACGAGCTCTTCCTCGGGGTATATTCATACGTTCAATTTGAGTTCCGTTTGAATGAGAAATGGAGATCTGAAGTTGGTTCCATGATAGGCAATAACTTAGAAAAATAGTCCAATATGGGAGCTTCCCACATGGATTATATAGAGAGAAAAATAATGGGATATATAGGGCAAGTATGCACTAAGGCACGTGACCTTGGGTCACTACCCATTTTCAATGGGAGAACGGAGTAGGCAAACCACCACACGCGCGCCGAGCCGAGCTCAAGCCCGTGGTCATGTCCGTGTCGAGCCGAGCCAAGCCAACAATTCTCTCTTCCTCCTCTCTTAAGCTTCCGAGCTCACCTATCTCGAGAGTGCAACACACTACTGGTTCGTAGATTTCCGGTAATATTACGAAGGCCGGATTCGAACAACAGTTGTATCCTGGGATTCTTAAACACCGGTAACCGTTGTAATACGGGGTGTTTTTTGAATTAAGGAAAGATATTCCAATCTCGACTATGCTTCAAGTAAACAACTACACACTTAAGGTGGTACAAATTCTAACTCTTAAACGTTGTTATGCTTACAGTTTAACTAACGGTTTACAGGTCCCAACAGTCTTAATTTTAAAAAATATACTTTTGTTAAGCTGTTGTACACTAACCGTTTATTGAGTGTTGCAGATAAGGCGCCGGAATAGTCAAACAAGGACTAATTCCAAATTCGGTTTTCAAAACTGAATTTTAAAAACAAAAAACGTTTTGTTTTTAAACCCGCATTTAATTTAACAATCGAAAACAAGTTTGTTCTTGTACGGACTACATTCAAGAAAATTGTACTTGGTTTTTGATTTTCGATTTCCGAACAAAAAAATTGAAATACTGACCGTGATTGTTTCGGTGTAACAAAAATGGTTGATGCCACCAAAGAAACTACCGAGGATCTGAACACTTCCGATGATGGAAGTATCCTCAGGATCCTGATTGATGCTATAAATGGGGTTGAGTAGACATCCCAAATCCAATTTGGGAGGGTCTACCACCGGCTAACCTGCCAAAGCTAACGACCAGTACAGATCTACTTCAAAGTGGTACACATTCCGGTCAACAACATGTCCCTCAGACAGTACTAATGCTAGGCTCTTTGAGCATTGGATTGCTGCCAGACAAGTTCGAAGGAACTAATTTCAAGACCTCGCAACAAAGATGTTATTCTTCTTAACCATGCACAAACTCGACAAATTTGTGACCGAGGATAAACCCGCCGATGCGGGAGTACTCCAAGCTCATGTGAACGGCGATAATATTTTGCAAGTTAGGGACGCTGCCGAGTGATCTAGATGTGGTGGCCAGTTGGGGTTCCCGTCCAAGATAGGATAGGGTGTGAATCTTTATTTTGGGTGGTTGTACAATATTTGAATAGTTTTGATACTCGACTGAGAGCCCTATCTGTATTTATATAACTTCTGGTTTTTATCTATGTCGGTTTTATATTTATTTATGCCTTGTTGAAAGATCTAGTGAACTTGTTGTCAGACTATGGTCAGGACCCATTGTGAGGACCTAGCCCGTAGCATTCCGAGTCCCAAGGATTTGGGATGTTACAAACATGGTATCATAGGTCTAGGTTGACAACAATGGCACTCGCAATCTTTGAAATGGCCAAATAGATAAATAAACAAAACCCGAAAAGGGGTCTGGCTTTTAAAAACAATTTTTGGTTTCAAATCTTGTTATTTCGGTTAGAATGTACAGGGAACCACCACCATTTCTACGGATCTCAGCAGCTAGTGTGTATATTGGACTGTTGTGGCTTTTCTGGATTTGATTTGTTGTAGTATTATTAGCTTGGCCTTATACGTAGTTATGCCTGATTGTAGATGACCCATACTAGAGTGGCATTTGCAATAAGATGAGGTAGAGGTTGACCACATCTTCCTCATATAGTCCTAAAATGTGGACGTTTAGGAAGACCTCATGTAGAAGATGTCGGGGTCAAGTCCCCAATGTTGATCCGCCAACGACGGAGGATAGAGCCGAGGAGATTGTTGAGAGCCTAGCTCCTAAGGTAAGGAACGGGATATAATCTAGGCCCGGAGTTTAGGCGACATAGTCAGATGAGAACGATTGTGTCTCCATGGGAGCATATGAGTTCAGAGAGTATGTTCGCCGGGCGGAGGAGGCAACTAGGGCAGGTAGACCTGCCCCAAATCCTCTAGTACCTGCGAGATCAGATGAGATTTCACAAAGAGTAACGCAGATGCCGCTGCACCGGATACAGGAGTTGAGGTTGGCATGGCTCCGGAGGAGCCAAGGCTACCTAGACTAGATTCTTGGTTGAAGACTTTCAACCAGATGCGAGTACCCCCATTCGACGGAAGGTGAGACTATAGCTGGAATACTAGTTAGGGCATGTGGATACAGCGTTGGAGTCTATCCACTACCTAGACGATAGAAGACTAGAGTTAGTGTAGACCCTATTTATAGACCAGGCGCATTATTGGTGGAGGACCATACGTAGTCAGGTCACAAGGTTTGAGAAAATGAGGGGCCTGATCCGTGAGTGGTTTTGCCCTACCGCACTGAAGAGGGAGAGATTACACGACTTTTTAGAGGCTAGGTATGAGAAAATTCCAATATCCGAGGCGATCAAGAAGTTCCAGGGGGAGCTAGCACTGTTGGGTCCAACTAAACCTCTAGAGGACCAACATGTGTATTTGTTCTCCCGTAGACTAAGGGAGGGTACCCGTGCGTACCTGGCGGGTTTTCTTTGTGATTCCTTGATGGATTACTAGGATTGAGCCTCCGCATATGAGAGGGACCGACCAGGTCAGAGGAGGGCCGCTCAATTTGGAGGGTCAAAGAAGAGTCAAAGGACGGAGCAGGCCAATACTGGTGCTAGAGCCTCAGGTTATGGGTGTGGTCAGCCACAGGGATGCCCCAGAAACTATTCACCCACACAAACATCTGTTAAGGGATGGTAGTGTTTTAATTGCGGAGGTTATGGACACATTCGGCCCGAGTGCAGGAAGCCACCAGTGACTTGCTTCACTTGTGGCAAGCTAGGTCATCGAGCTACTTTCTGTCATCAAGGAAATACTCCTTCTCAGCAAGGTTCTTCCCATGTAAACAACTTCTATAGTGTTTATTAAAAATAATGAATTGTATTCGTTAGATCGTTAAATAGATGGCTGAGATTAGTCACATATATTCGGCGGTATAGTATATATTTTGTAATTTGTTCTCATTTTACATGGTAAGAGTTGTTTACATATGAGTCATGATCTATATATATAGGGATAGGATCAATTAAGAACATGGTTTTCCGTAAGAAATGAGAACAAATAGTAGCCACAAGATAAAACACGATCAACGTTCATGATTCGTTCTTATTTTTGGATATAATTATTGACGTTTTTATATAAGGACAATTATATTCGATGGGTGTTATTCAAGTAAGGCACATTATTCCGGTACGGTCGTGCGGCCGACCGTACGGCCGACACGTGTCCCGGAAATTTTTTTTTTTAAAAAAACGAGTAAATGTAATAGTTCAAAACTTATTATGGAATAGTTCATAACTTATAAACGGATAGTTCATGAATTATAATAGAATAGTTCATAGTGCAAAATTTATAAAGAAATGAAAGTAATAGTTCAAAACCTATTAAGGAATAGTTCATAACTTTTAAAAGGATAGTTCATGAATTATAATAGAATAGTTCATAGTGCAAAATTTATAAAGGAGTGAAAGTAATAGTTCAAAACTTATGATGAGATAGTTCATGAATTATAATAGAATAGTTCATGAATTATAATAGAATAGTTCAAAGTGCAAAATTTATAAAGGATAGTGCATAACTTGTAAAATGATAGTTCATGAATTACAATTGAATAGTTCATAACATATAAACGATTAATTTATGAATAATTTGATAAAATATATTAAAAAGTAATAGTTCATGGATTATATGGGAATAGTTCAAAGTTTATAGGAGAATAGTGCATAAATTATAACATGGTAGTTCATACAAATTTTCATTCGATTATGAACAAAAAAAAATCGTTTCAGAAAAGAGAAAAAAAATAAAAAATTGTGTCGGCCGTACGGGCGGCCGTACGACCGTACCGCATTAATTGAACCGTACCTGAACAAAAGCCTATATTCGATTACCTGTTAAGAGCAAATTTTATTTATTGTCTAATTAAATATACACGTTTTAATTATTCATTATTTCCGTCTTCCCATTCCGGCTTCGGTAGAAATTGCATGCACGTATATATGGCCTCAATTGTGTTGTATATCTACGTGACATGAATTTGCACATAATGCGAATTACGCGACTGCACAAATACGTTTCTGCACAAAACAATGTACAAAGTGATTAATTTGCACCGTCACGAACACGACTATGCAAAATCTAACACAATTGAACTTATAGGAAGCACGATATATGCAAAACGTGCATGCACGACTACAAAATTAGAAGCTAATACACTACTACACAAATTAGAAGGTAATACATTGTTGTAATAGTAGAAAATAATAGAAAACACTATGCACGTGCATGTACATAAATGATACATATTATACAATCGATATACATGCACAATGAAGTTGTGCACACGCATGCACAATGAACTCGTGCATGCACATATACGTGCATGAAATCGTGTTGTTTATTTTGAGAAATATTATTTTCATTTATACACTTGCTTTACAATATAAATTTTGAATCATACACTCGTGCACATGCACAATGAAATCGAGTAAAGTTATTCAATTACAATGCACATATTTAATTAGAACCACAAGATATTTTATTTCCTTAATAGCAATATCATGAACGTCTTAATTAAATACCATAATAAATAAAATTCACGCTTGCCAATTAAATAGGTTAAGTCATGAACGTTGATTATTTAATCTGACGCTTCAGATACGTTCTTATTTCTTACTGTAATATATATATATATATATATATATATATATATATATATATATATATATATATATATATCTTCGACATACTACGATTTCTAGGTTTTAGAGAAACGATCGGCGGTTTCTAGGGTGCGGGTTCAGCGGCGTCGAGTCGTCGAGGCAACTCCCTCTCCTCCTCCGATCACGATTCCGACTCCCTCCACTAGTACGACTTTGATGCTTTCAGGTCAGTTTTCTCACGATGAGTTTTCGCACAATGTTACAAGTTTAGGGAAAGTGAAATCTTCGGTTTGGAAACAAATTCGTGCTTTTAATTGGGGACATTGTCGCTCTCTACTCTCTGTTCGAAACGGTGGCTTCAATTTGGGAGATCACCAGAGGCACCACTCTCCTTCCTGAATTCATCCAAGTCTGGTTCAACTTCGGTCACGATCAGGTAATTTCCCGTCCCAAACCCTAGAAAAGCAGAATTTTGAAATTCGAATGAGTACGCGGCAACCCCTGAAACGCTACGTTTGAGTAGGTGTTTGCATACATGTTGTTGTCGGAGGGGACGGCGCTGGCAAAGACGTTGAAGACGACAGACACGTGCTCGGCCACGACTGCATTCTGCTTGCAGGTTTTAAGTTAATAATTAAGAATAATAGTTGTGAATAATTTGCGCTACAAGCATGTAGAGACAAAATGTGTAATTGATATGAAAAAGACGGAGTAATTAGGAATAATGTTGGTTTTAATTGTTTGAAAATGACAGGTTTTAAGTTAATAATTACGAATAATTTGTTGTTATCATAAACTAATGGTAATGTTAGTCGTTGATGAAATAGTAGTTGTAATTATGAATAATGTTGATGCTGCAAGCATTATGATTTACATGATAAGCTTGTAAATATGATTCATAGTTAGTAATGTTTTTTCATGGTCTTAAAATAATTTTGAATAATGTGGCTTTAGGTTGCATATTTGTAATATCCGGAATTTTTTTCCATTTATTTCCGTGTCGAACCGAATTTTCGACCCGATGATCCATGTACATGATACCCAATGTTATCTACCATCCCTAATTCTATCATTTTATGTAATTTTTGATTCACATAAAATGATGAAAATTCACCAAACCCTAGTTATATATGTATGTCTTTCGACAAGGCCATGACAAGCTTTTGACAAGGCCATGCATGCACTTGACAAGGCCAAGACGATTTTTGACAAGGCCTGACGAGTTTTTGACAACGCCTTGACAAAGCCTTGACAACTTCAGATATTGCATTCTTTGTTCTGGGATTGTACTTCATAGAACGGGTTGCAGTCTTTTCTTTATGTTGGTCTTTCAGATATTGCATTCTTTGTTCTGGGATTGTAAGAAATTATTTATTGCCGGTTGTTAGTGTTTCTAGTCACATTCATGACATTGTTAAACATATTTTATGATTTCTGGTTTTTCCTTATCTGTGCCTTGTTGTAAGATCTAGTTAAGTTGTTGTCAAACTAAGGTTGGGACCCATTGTGAAGTCCTAACCAGTATCTCCCCGAGTTCCGAGAACTTTGGGTGTTACAATATTGGATTTGACAAACTGGTACTAAATATGAATAATGATTGTGTTTACATATTATATGTATGAATACAATATGTAGGTAAATGGCATTTGATATTAAGTTGGTTTGTTGGTACTTATAGTGTTGTATAGTGAAATCTATGTTGTGTTTTATTGATCTGTCAGGAAAAAAGGTTGTTGACGAACAACTCGGAATAGAGGTCAGATCCAAAAAGAAGCATGATCCGATAGGTGGATCAGCTCGTAAAAAGTCATCGGGAAGAAAGAAAGGAAGTTTAAAGGGACAACTGAATGATAAAAATACACGAAGAAGGTTCGTTTGTGATGGGTGCTCATCAGATTGACGAGTGGACATCGAATATGGACGAGGATGATGAGCGTGTAGATAAACTTCCTTGACTAATAAGCCTCTACTATTAGCATTTTGGATTCTTCAACTTTAGCTATGTTTATATTTTTTGGGGAATATGGTTGGATTTATTATGTTTATGTCTATTGTGTAAATGTCTACTATAATATTTGCATTTAGTTGGAAAATGTATAGTGAAATTTGTACAAAACAAACATAGTATTCGTAACTAGTGGTTGTTAAAATCAACATATTACAAACCATAAAGCCCATTTGTTAACTATAATTCTACTAATTACGAACAATGCACTATAATGATAGTATTGACCAAATTGCAATCGCTTTTAATAACTACGAATAATATATTAAACAATATGACACCTTCGTAACAAAACTAATAATAATTATGAATAATATATTTAACGATATGGCACCTTCGTAACTATAATTCCGGTTGGTTTGACGTTAGAACAAATGGTGTAGAGAGGAGAATGGCGTTGGAACGAATCATAGAGATGAGAGAGGGAGTTATCTTGTAAATCTCTTCTAACAAATTGTTTCTTATAATACAAGATTATAAGGATAATTTTAAAAAGAATTAATAAAGAGTGTACACTTTTGTGAGAGTGATTATGGTTTTTTTATGAACGAATTTGGCTTACTAGGCTTTTTCTAGTTTTGTGTTTAGTAATGTACGCCATAATTTTTTATCACTTTCATTTAATGGTAGGTAAAAGTAATTAACCCCTCTATTTTAATAACAATGAAATAATTTATGCTTGTTATTGTTATGTAAGTGTAAATTTTAATTTTTAATTACTGAATTTGTTTTTTTTGTTTTTGTTTTTTTTGTCTTTTTTATATTCTTTATTATTTTCTATATTATTTCTCATACCGGAATTTTTCATACTAAAAAATTTTCATACTAGAAAATTTTCATGCTAAAATTTATTCATACCAGAATTTATTCATACCAGAATTTATTCATACCAAAATTTATCATACCATAATTTATCATACCAGAATTTATCATACCAGAATTTCATACCAGAATTTCAACCATAGATTTTCATACCAGAATTTTTTCCTACGAAAATTACCTACCATAATTTTTTTCCTATCAATATTACATACTAGAATTTGAAAAACTCATAGAACTTCATAATTGATTATTCTGGCATGAGAAAGTTCATACCAGATCAAAATACCAAAACAAGATATACTGCATACCAGATGAATTGGTCTTCATGTTTAACAAGTCCATCATTGTCACATAAAAATGAGAAGATGTTTACGACATGGCTACATTATAGATAAAAAGTTCATCTTCTTCTCTTTCAGTACACTAATAAGTCCATTAGTGAATTTCTGGTATAAAAATATTTTATACCAGAAAAATATTTCACACCAGAGCTTCAATGACTTTCAAATTTTCACGCACAATACCTGAAAAAATATAACCAATAGCATTATTTTCAATGCTACCATTGTGTTTCCACTGTAAAAAAGAGATTGGGGTACAATTACTAAACTATAAAATGGATTTGACCTAGTTACTAGTTATAAATTAAAAAAAAGCCTACTTACCTAATTAGCCCTTTTTTATTAATTGATTTTTTTTGTTTTACAAATTCCATCATTAATCTAGGCCATTGGATTTACAAAATTGGATGGCTCTGATATAATCTCATGATTACACGATAAGACCTGTTCTCATATGATATAGACTCTCTCTCTCTCTCCCCCTCTCTCTCTCTCTCTCTCTTTATATATATATATATATATATATATATATATAGGGTTAGTAAGAACATGTTTTACGGTAAATAATAAGAACATCTATAGATCGTTAGATCAATAAATGGAAGGCTGAGATGTATCGTTTGATTAAGGTAGTTTTTTATTGCTATTTAATTCACACGTACATATGGTAACGAAAATATACACGTATTGTAAATATGGAAATAAAATATATTGTTCCAAAGTGCACATTTATTTAATTCTTTATTTAATAATTTATTTAATTATTTGAGATGTAATATATATATTCTTGTATACTATAGTCATGGATGGATGAATTAGTCTCGTGCAAACATAACTATTGTAACCTTTATTGAAAGAACATAGTAATGTACATGCATAAATGTAGTCGTGCATGTGCAGACGTAGTCGTGCATAGTAATGTGCATGCATAGATTTAATAGTGCATGTGTAGATGTATTCGTGTAGTGCACATGTAGATGTATTCGTGCACATTGAAGTGCATATGTATTAATGTAGTTACCTTAGTTAGTAGAACATAGTTTAGTATTGGTTTAATTTAGTAAATATTATTATATTATGGATTAAGGATTAGCTTAACAAAAGTAGTGCATAATTTAGCATTCGTTTAATTATATTATGCAGGAAGTAGTGCAATTGTTTAGTATTTGTTTAATTATACTAGTGCATAGTAGTGCAAATTAGAATGGTTTAATAGTAAATATTATTATAGTAAAGTGCATATGCATTATATTTGTGTGATTTATGGGAATTAATATCTTTAATGTTTATAAGGTAACTGAATATTACTATCCTTCCACACAATTGATGTAATTAATATATCAAACTAAAATTGAATCATCACCGTTGATTTTGTTTAATCGTGTGGCAGATACTTATTCTTATTTCTTACCTGATCCTATCCCTATATATATATAATCGACGTTCATGATTCATTCTCATTTTTGTATACTAATTAAGTATGGATTTTTGAATATATATCTACAGTTATCATGTAAGAAGTATACGGATTAACATATTCATTTTATTATTCTTCATGTTTCGGCGTTAAAATTAACATATAATGCACATGCACGATTAATTCTTTAATATAGACTATTTCATTTACACGTTTTAAGTTACTAGCTCTACTTTTAATAGCGCTAGTGCACGTTTAAATAACGCTAGCTCACATTCAAATGACACAATACACTTTTAATAACGCTAGTAGCTGGTGCACGTTCAAACTAAACACGTTTAAGTTAAGTTAGTGGCGTTAGTTGGTATCACGTGCACGCTCAAATTACATGCACAAGTGGTGCTAGTTAGTAACACACGTTAACATTACATGCACGACTCTATTCTAGCTATCACATGCATGACTCTATACTATCACATGCACGTTTATATTCTTATTCACAAATTAATTGATGAACGACTAAATAAAGCATGCACGACTAGAATTCCACTATATAATACATCGCGGCTATTTACAAGAACTTTCATATGCACGAGATATATATATCCGCGTATATTGACATATATTTTGTTATATGTACACCATTAGTTAGATAATAGGAAATTGTTTTCATATAAACATATTGTGTATATTATTTATTTATTTTTTTTGATAAAGGAAAGCGGTTCGATCTAATAGGCGGCACGCCGACTATTGGATCGAAAGGCCGATAAGAATCGGCAGACGGACTAACCGTCATGAATGACCACAATATTGTGTATATTATTGTTACCATGTGCACGAGAGTATAATAAATTAGAATAAAACCTGCCTTATTTTGACGTTAAATCTACGTCATCCGTACATTGATCTGACGATCTATAACTATTCTTATTTGTTACCGTAAAACACGTTTTTACCCGATCTTGATCATGTATATATATATAGAAGCAATCCGATGACCGGAATCAATAAATATTTTGATTGGTATTCCATGGAAAGCATTTACCATCGGAGTAGCATGGGCCGGCCTCCGTTACATACCAATTACAAATGCCCCAAAATCCACAGTGACGCCAATCTCGACGAGTATGGTATATATCAAACCGGTGGAGTACATTATCAAAGACGAAACCACAAAAGTAACGAGATTTAAAGAAACCGACGAAGTCAAGAACGTAGATTTCACCGTACTGAAGTTGGCGCATCCCAAAATCTGTGTTTTTGTCCTTACAATGCACTTGAAAATTTCCCTTTGAATGAAAATTATTCATAATGTTCACTTTGATAGTCGTGAACTTTTTTGCGGACGAGAAAGGTGTTTGCATAATCACCATGGTGATTGTCATGAGCGCAATGACTAGAAGCTTTTGAGATATTTGTGACATTTTGAAGATGAAATACTTATGATTTGAGATTAGAGGGTAATTTGGAGTTTTATATAAACTTACTAGATTAATTAAGAAATATCATTATTTCTGTCAAGGTGAATGCACATTAATCCCCCCCTAAATAATAATAAATTATTTGATTCATTGCACTTTTTATTTTAATTACTAATTGATGGATTGTGAACAACTATTCTGCACATTGTAAGTTGTAACTTCAAGAAAGAAGGGATGAATAATTATATTGAATATATTCGTCTTGTGGACCATTTAATATAAAGATCTGGTTATTCACTTGTTCATTGGATCAAATTTGACTAGACTGATTTGAAACCTGCATCTACCTTTAGATGTTTTGGAACAAAGATCGATATTAATATTTGGGTTACGGTGGTTTTGGATTTAGTTTGAACTCTACTACTACTACTAGACATAATTAAGTTTTTTTTTTCTTACAAAAGTATATATTATAATATAATTATGAAATACTAAAATAAAAATTAATATATAATGTAAAGCAATAAATTGAAGATTCAAGTTTTCGAACTCGAAACTTCAGGCTAACACTTAGAGTCTAGCACCACAACCACGAGACCAACTGAGTATTGGTTTGTGTACACAAATTTTGGTCTAGAAAGACTGTGACCCAAGTCTGAAACTCCAAATTCCTTAGACCGGGACCGACCCTCAACAGTTAACACACTAGGATTGGGTCAAATGTCTAGGTTAGTCCAAAGATACGGACCTAGTTTTGAATAAGTCTAGATAAAGAGGAGTCATGATCGTCATGGAGTTATTTTTAGGAGCAGGAAAGGGTAAAAAAAAGACCCTTCAACAGGGTCGGTCCTTGAGATTTGTGTGCCCGGTACGACGATACTTTTTGTACCTTTAGGTATTCAAATTATCAATTAAATTTGGGTAATAATCCATACCAATATAATTTGTGTGCAACTCACCAAATCAATTTATATTGATTGCTAGAAATTTTGTTTTAATCACTATCGAAGAATAAGAACATAGAGAAATATTACGATCGAGAGTGATTTTGTGAATGTTTTCATTCCGTATATAGAAAATTTTGCTTTGTTCCGGGAAATTATTTAGAAAAAGGGATGGAAAGAGTATCTAGATATTAATTTAAGAGAAAAAGTAGTAAATGAAAATGTAAAAAGTAAAAGGACAATCCTAAATTAACAATTTTGTTGTTGTATTAAAATTTAAGAGCATCTTTATCCGAGATACTCTGGGTTTCTTTGCTCATATAAGAAACAAATTAATAATTGAGATGTTAGACTTGGAAGAGAATCAAGGTAATAAATAAAGAGAAGTTTCTTTTAAGAAAAACTAAATCTGACACATATTTTTTGTTCTAACAATAAAGTAAAAAAATCAGTAAAGAAACCAAAATTAAATTCTTGGGGTGCCGATGCTCTAAGATATTTATAAACCTTTGTATTTTAATTCTAATGACAATTAAAAAAAAATATTGTGTTGGATTATGTGCCCCTGGGTGAATGGTACCAGGACCGACACTGCCCTTCAAATATATATTTTTTGGAAATAACCTATTAAAAATTTATTAGTTAAAATTGAATTTTCTTAGAATTACTTGTTGAATGTGAAAATTTGTTGAAAACTACCCTTCAAGTTAAACTTGCATAAAATCACATGTTGTGAATCGTACACTAGTAATATCACTCACCTATGTAAGATATTTTAAGGTTTCTAAAGATAACTAACATTTTTTATCCATTTTTTCATATTTATTTCACCTTAATCATTACATAATTCAATCAAAACAAATAGTACTAAACTTTTTTTATTAATAATAATCGTACAAAATTAATCTAGTAATAAACATATACTTTAGATACAAAGGTATTAATTTTAATAGAAGATTTCCATTATTCCTTACAAACACCTCAAGTTAGGAAGGAAAATGATTCAACTAACGGATCTTGCCAGTGTGAATCCTTTCACACCTCGATCCTTCCTCAACCGGCCAACGTCACGCTCCAGTACAATGGTCTCTTCATAGATGGGCTTGATGAATGAAAAAGGTGTTGTTTTCATTTACTGATTTTCTATGACATAAATTGCCAAAGGTAATGGCAAGGCTTTCTGGCAGGGGTGTTAATGAATGAAAAAGGTGAAGACCGACAAAGCTTTGTGCGTAACATAAGGATATGTTTGGTCCATTACCGGGTTATTGAACATTGTAGATGGGCTTGATGCATCTCCGGAGAATGGTCATAGGAAGGTTGTCTTGGAGACTCGTTGCTTGCAACCACCCTCCTTAAGAAGAGTCTCCCTCAGTGTCACCATTAACTAGTTTGTTACGAATGTTGTGGATGATGAAATATTCTCGTATCGTTAATAAGGGGATAACAGATCTAGTATATAAGGTTGATGTGCTAGTCAATCTTGTTGAGTTTGGACTAAACACGTCAATGCATCCTAGTAGTTTGATACCGGGATCAAAGGATGGAGAGAGGAGACCATTGTTTCACCACGGAACACCAACCATTGCCCCAAGCATATCTGACTCGATTTCAAAGCGGACTATGAGACTTCCTTATTGGGCTTTACTTGATTCTATTTTGGGCTATTTCAGGCCCATAAATATGCAATGAGGCCCAACATCTCTCATTTATTCATTCTATATCCTCAAAAGTTGCTCTTTCCTCTGTCCTTACAAAACAGACCATGTAAAGAGATTAATCATATGTATCTAAACCATTACAAGTTACAAATTAACATTACCCATCACCTCATCCTAACTACTCAAAAACCCCACATTTTCTTATCCCTAACTATCCACATTCTTCTGCCTCCTCATTTCCATAACCTTCCTATGAGAATTCGAGTGCAACTCGACCGAAAACGTCGGGCTGTTAGCAGGACGATACTCAGGAACCAGCCTCCCCGACTTGTACCGGACTCCACACGCGTTACATAGCGTCTTGGGTCCCGTAGGTCCCGCCCTCCATTGCGGAGTCTCCTCCGTTCGACAATGCTGGCATTTTCTTGAGCAACTCACTACTGGCTTCCTACTTTTGCTCGTCTTCTTCTTCTCCTTCTTCTTCTTCGTTGTCGTCTCGTTAGGAACCAAACAATGATATCGCCATTGCTCCGTTCTTCTCTTCCTTTTATTGGTTCTTGCTCGAACCGGGACCTTAACGCTGGTGGTGATGTTGATGGCGCTATCAAGCACCGAAACCGGACTCTTGTCGTTGAGATTATCCGGGATCATGTCGACGAATGACTCTAGCTTTGGGAAGGCGTCTTTGTTTGATATCCATTCTAGCTCTTCTTCTTCTACAATATCATCCTACATAATAATCGTTACAAACTCAAGTTTTGACTTATTACAATCAATTTTAAAATATTAAAAACTCAAGTTTTGACTTATTACAATCAATTTTAAAATATTAAAAACTCAATTTTGATGCACGTTATATTTGACTACTCATGCATAAACTGCAACTGTCTTACGATTCAAAACACAACGAAAAACTAAACTTGTACACAACTATGACAGCAACAACAATTGCAAGTTCTCATTTTTGCCCCTACACCAGAATATTGCTATTTCCTCAGAAATCAATTTAAATTTGTAAATGAAATTGAAATAATTCATTTATTTAAATTTAAATTTAAAAATAAATCATTTACACCTCAAATTTCATAATAGATATCAAATGAGTCCTAGCTTGTTCCAACTACTCTGTGACTCGTCAAATTGGGTATTCTTACAACTCAAAGGGGCAAAATCGTCAGTATGGACAACAAAATACAGGCCAGTAAAAAAGTCAGCGAGCAGAGCACCTCATTTCAAGATTCCATTTTTCAAGCCCAAAGCAAGGACCATCCCGGCTTTCAATGTATAATAACGGTTAAATACTCGATAACAATACAATTTCTGACACGTCGTCTCAACCAGGACAACTCCATACTCAACTCACCGAGTCAACTCGGCCTGACTCTACGAGTTGCGAAAACCCTAGTTTTGCGATTTTATCAAATTCAACGCCCGAGAACAACGAACAGACGAGATTTGGAGGGGGAAACTTACAGAGGTCTTATCGCCATGAGAAGAGAGGAGGAAAGGGTCGGATTTTTGGGTTTTCGCTTCCACGTCGTCTTCTTCCCCGATATCGAACGAGAAATCGAGCAGGTTATCTATGAATTCTGTCTGAACTTCCAAAGACTTCATTTTGTGGATTTGCAAGGAAAAACCAGAAAAGGCTAGCAAATGAGAAGCGGAAAAGTAGATAGGTGGTTTCGGTTTTGTAATGGTAAAGCAATAGAAAGGGTAAAGGAGACACAGGAAGATGATGAAACAGAGGCGTTTCTTACACTCCCCTTTCGGCTATAATATTGTGTTTGTGCTGAGGGTTTTGCTTACAACTAAGAAAGAGGAACGTAAAAAATTACAAATGTTCATTTTTAATATTCTAATTACATTGACTCTTATGGTATTAATCTTACAAAATAACAACAACAGTTTATTTCATTTTAAAATTAATAGAGATAATCTCTAAAATTAAGAAACTTTGGATTTGAAAAATGATAAAATCATTTTCTTTCCTTTTATTATTTTAATAAATAAATTTTTTAATTTCCTCTTTTTAATCTATTTTAAATAATAAATCAAAGTGCATTAAAGTCTCCTGCAAAATAATTAGAGATGCCACATAAAATTTTTTTTTAAATAATTACAAGAATACCATTATTATATAATTATTAAAAAAAATTATTTCAATTACTAAAATAAATGACACTAATGTCACTTATCAAGTAACTAAAAACGTCACATTACTTTTTATTCTAAAATAATTAGAATACTAACATTATTAAATAATTATTTAAAAAATAATTACTAAATTTTGAGTTAATTATTTTTTAATTTAAAAAAATTCGTAATTTTATTTTATTGTTATTTAGTTTAACAAAGTCGTCTATTTTTCGACATAATATCCATTCTTGCTTTTTAAAATCATTTTTCTTGTAATTATCATTTTGTCATTCATGATCTCTTTTAAAATCAATCATATATTTACCGATTTTGCTAGATTATTCACATCTTTTATTAAGTAAGGCCGACAATTTGAAAAATTATATAAATAGAAAGTTTAAACATTAAAAATATGATACATTTATTGGCATATTGGCTACAATCAAATACAATATTTATGTATATTAATTTATTATTGGTATGTAGGACGATCATTGACCTACTAATATGTGAGTCGTTTAAATTATCGAAACATATATATTCAGTATAATATCTTTTGACGAAAGATTTTCTAAACACATGAGTTTCAGTCATATTTTGATGAATTTTGTTTGATTATCTCACATCGGTTATCAAGTAAGAGAGATAATTTGAGAACTTGTATAGAATAAAAAGATTGAAGAATAAAACACATCATAAATTTATTGGATTATTTTGTTAAAAACAAGTATAATATTTATTCATATCATATTAATACTAGCACGTGGGTTATTGACATACTAAAATATAATTCCTTTAAATTATTGAACCATATATTTTTGGTATACCATTTTTTAGTAACGATTTTTTTGATTTCAAGATCATCATTGCTACATAATCATTAAAAAGAATTAGTTAATGATTTTTTAGCAAAAATTTTTTTAATTACAACAAACCCGTAGTATCATTTTATTTTTATTTACTTTAACCAAGTCATATATATATATATATAATATTATACAATCATTTGTTTCTTTTTTTTAAATACTTTTCTCATAATTATGTTTAAAAAAAATTTGTTATCCATGATCCCTTTTTAATTCGGTCATACTTTCATGAATTTTGCTTAATTATTCAACATCGGTTATCAAATAAGTTTGACATTTTAAGAACATATATAAATGGAAGATTTGAAAATTAAACAAATCATACGCCTTTTGACCTTCCAAATACTTCATTTGTGTGTATGTGTAGGATAAATAACAGAAGCCTATCAAAGGAGAAGAGGAACCAAACATGTGGTTTTGTAGTGGTAAAGCTATAGAAAACGGTAAAAAAGAAAGTATAAGATGATGAAACAAAGACATTTCTTACACTTTTCCTTCGTCTATATAAAACTAGAACATAGGGAACTTAAACTTTTAAAATGTTAATTTTACTTTTTTATTACATATTTTTATAAAAAAATTTATAAACTAATTTATGGCAAATAACTTTAGAAATTAGTTCAAGTAAAAAGTGCTCTTGTGGTAAGACAATATGTAGTAATTTGGCTTATTAATTCACTTGATCCAATGACCTACAATCATCCATGTCATTTAATAATTAAGGAAATGTACGGTAGAAATTTTCAATTTTTAAAAGGTAAGGAAACAAATTTATCATTTTGAAAATATATTTAAAAAATAAGGGTGACATTTTTTTTTTTAATTTTCATAAGAAAACTATAAAAAATAACATCTCAATTCATAATTTTAGTTCAATTCGTTCAAAAATATACCCTATCAATCCTGATGTTTTCCGTAGTTTGCTCACATATTGTTTTTTTTAATTTAGTAGTTATTTTTATGCACTTTGTTACTTGTACATGTTTGAACCAATAAAACACAATGTTTAAACTAAAAATACACAATATTCAAACTCATGATACCCAGTTTTTGAACGAATATTATAAAAGTTCATATTTTTATAGTTATTATTATTAGAATATTTTTATTATAATATTGTTAGTTCAAAATATTTATACCCTTAATTCAAAATCGAGTGTTCTATTAGTTTAAATATTATATATAATTAGTACAACATTATATTGAGCTTATGAAAATAATTTTATAAAAAGGTATGAACTATTTGTACAATATAATCTTAACTAATTACGCAAAAATATTTGAACGAAAAAAAATCACTGCTAGTAAAAGAAAGAGGGGAAAACTGGAAGAAAAAGTTTTAAAAAAAATTCATACTCTTAGTTCAAAAATATATGAGCCGTTAATATAATATAATTTTAAAAGACATGTAAAAAAACGGGTCAACACATTCATATCCAACCGTATGTTGCATCCTTCCACGAATTGTAATAACAACATGCTTGAAATTGGTGGTTCCAAATAGTTGTGGCACAGTCATGATGTGAGGACTTGTTTCAAAATTAGTGGTTACGTTGTATGGTGGGGTGATCTCGTCGGAACAATCCGAACGGGTTGTCGTAACCGTGGAGTTGTGATCGATTCGGTGCATTGTCCGCCCCATTTACCAACTAGTCACATGAATCAATTCGTTCAATGATGTCATCTATTCATGGATCATATTAGTTGTTAGATCTTTTCCGAGGCCAGGAGTTGTACTAGAGCATCATACATGACCACAAATCGAGGAATCAAGCAGCGTATCATACCCTTGGACACCCAGAGGAAAGCTGACACTTAGAGATTCGAGCTTACATTGAAGACGAGAGTGAAATGGTGTGAGACAAACATGGAACGACCATCTTGGTTGTCGCTTGCCCGTGCTCCTATGCCACCTTACATTCTCCATGATTTACACTCGAGACGACCTGGCCACGACTTTGTTGCCCGTTCCAAACCCGTTTCAACCCTGTGTCGTTGCGTTGCAACTTTCGAAAATAAGGAAGCAAATTATATAATTCCTTTGGGCTTTTTCTATATCTTTTGTGACTTGATTTTGTACCCTATAAGTACATAGTTTTCGTATGTTATAAGTTTCCATCTTGTTCCAGAATTTAAGTTCGGACTTCTACCCTTCATAACCCTATTGTGAGTTTAGTTATCTTCTTCCTTCTCGAGTTCACCAAGAACATTTTTGCTGGTGATTTTCTCGAGGTTCGATTTTTAGTTATTGTTATGTTAATTTTGTTGGATAATATAGATATATAGTTTAGTTTTTCCTTTAGTTTTATTTGTTTTGGAATTTATATCTTTTTATTTTCCCTTTTGATATTGATTTCATACTTTCATAATGTTTGGCTAGTTTATAAAGATATAAGAGTTGGTTGAACCTAAAATAGATTGATATATATTTATTGTATATAATTACGAATTGTTGAATGGGAATCATTTGGTTGTGTCTTGTCTAGTGACTTTATTCATACCCTTTTGGTGATATATGTTGATAAACATTGTTTTCCTTGGGAATAGAAATTGATCAATTTTCTACGAGAGCATGCTGATTATATTAGACCTTATAAGAAGAAGGTATTGATTATGAGGAGACTTTTGCTCTGGTTGTCAGGTTAGAAGTCATACATATGCTACTTGTTTTTCCATCCTTCATGAACATAAAGCTATTTCAAATGGATGTTAAATGTGCTTTTTTTAATGGCTTCTTGAAAGAAGAAGTCTACGTTACTCAACCTCTTGGCTTTGAAAATGATGAATTTCCGGATTATGTTTTTGAACTGGACAAAGCTCTTTACGGTCTTAAGCAAGCTTCTCGAGCTTGACATGCAAGATTGTCCAAGTATCTCCTTGAAAACGATTTCAAAAGAGGTTTGATTGACAAAACTTTGTTTGTCAAAACTAGACAACGATTTATTAGTAGTACAAATCTATGTTGATGATATTTTATTTGGTGCTACTAACGGTTCTCTATGCAAGAAATTTTCAAATATTATGTATAGGGAATTCGAGATGAGCTTAATGGGAGAGTTAAATTTCTTTTTTGGTCTTCAAGTCACACAAGCAAAGAAAGAAATATTTCTTAATCAAAGCAAGTATACCAAGGACTTGCTCAAGAAATATAAAATGGATCAATCCAAGGTAGTAAAAACTCCTATAAGTTCCACACTTTCACTTGATCATGACAAGAATGGTAAAAGTGTCGTACAAAAGGAGTATCGAGGTATGATCGGTTCTTTGTTATATTTAACCGCTAGTTGACGAGACATTATGTTTAGTGTGTGCATGTGTGCAAGATTTCAAGCTGATCCCAAAGAGTCACACTTGGTAGCTGTGAAAAGGATATTTCGGTATCTCAATGGCACTAAGGACTTAGGGTTATGGTATCCACGTCAAAACTCGTTTCACCTCGTTGACTATTCAGATGCTGCTTTGCAGGCTATAATGTTGATAGAAAGAACACTTCAGGATGTTTCCAATTCTTAGGGTCATCCCTAATCAGTTGACACTCCAAAAAGCAAAATTTTGTTGCTCTATTCACAACTGAAGTTGAATATATAGCTGTGGGAGCCTGTTGTGCACAAATTCTATGGGTAGCTCAACAACTTCGTGATCTTGGTTTTGATCTCAAAGATATACCTATTAAATGTGATAATACTAGTGTTATTTCGATTACTAAAAATCCTGTGCAACATCCAAGAACTAGGTGATGTTTTGATATCATTTATCTCGACTAACTTGCAGCTTGCAGATATATTTACTAAGCCTCTACCTGAACATCGATTCAATTTTATTAGATTGGAGCTTGGTATGTTGAGCAAGGAATAATTAATTTAGGGGGAGTAAATAGTTTTATTTCCTCCTTATATTGGAGTCCACTTTTCCATTTCAAGGCCTTGAAATGCAATCCAAGGTCTTAAAACGGATTTTAAGGACTATATTGATAATCACGGATCGGATTTATGGTCGTTATCATTTTAGATAATTGATCATTAAATCATTTTAAAGAAGAATTTTTAAAATGATTTCAAAAGATTTTCACCAAGATTTTATTTTCAAAATTCAAATATTTTTGAAAGTTGGTTGTGATTTATTAGGATATCATGCAAATCATTTTCGGTTTTCAAGACCTTGATTCTCTCAAGATCTTGATGAGCCATAAATTGATATGACATGTCTCCTTTAAATACAATTCTCCCTTCCACTTTTATCTCTTTCATCATTTAATGTCTTTACAGTACCCCCATGCTTTACTCTTCCTCTTCCAAAAATCTCTCGGTTGCTCTCACAAACTCATCCATGACTCCAAAGAAAAACTCGAAACGTCTCGCTTCAACTCACAGAGCAAACACAGCCCATATATCCTCTGTATCAGAAGAGCCAAACTTTTTGGAGGATGTCGAAATCTCACCTCACACTAGGCTGCCAACTACCTGGTTCAAGAATTTTAAAGCCATAGGAACATGGTTGGACGGATTCCACAATCGTCCATTGTGCATGTGCGATTCGGTCGACACAGAGTTATTGGAGACGTTTCAACTTCCACGTGTCTCTATGCTCCGAAATTACTCAATCTGGAAGGTACTCAACCCGAGAGAAACTGCTTTCACAAGACTTACATGGTTGTTCTACGTCAACCAGCCAAATGGGAAAAGGGAACCCTCACCCTTAATACAGTGGTTAAAAGTACGCCAATTTCTCTCACTCCTACCATCCTGTGCGAGATTTTAGGGCTTCCTACAAATACTTCCCTCCAACACTCATCCGGATCTGAGAGTATTAGGCTTGCAAAGGAAAATTTTCTGGTCCCAAACTCCAAGTATCAACAGCTCACCCACACCTCCCTAACCCTAGACGCCAAGATTGTTTTTACTGTTTTGGTTAGGTGTGTGATTCCCCGAGCTAACTCAAGGAAACTGTTAACAGATCAGACTCTGGGGCTGATCTACTGAATTTTGTTTGGTTTGGATGTTGACCTATCTAACCTAATTTTGAACCACATGGTCCACACCATTAACTCCACCCAAGCCATCCCATTTCCTTATGGAAATCTACTGCTTTTTGCTCATTTTTCCATAGACACCTCCACCGAGGATCGACAAATGTCGATTGGAAAAATTGATGAACAGTGTTTGGAAAGATAAGGGGTAGAAAAGACTCTTGCCGGAGTATGGACATTAAAGGGCAAGACAGTTGTTATGACACCATCCCCTACAGTTCCTACAGTTACTTTTGTATCCGCGACTAGGCTGGATGAACTTGAGCTAGAATTAAATTCTCTTAATAGAGAAATTGCCGACTTCCAGCTGGATATGCCGAGAAGAATGAATGCTAGCCATGGGGTTCCGTGTGTGATGCATGTGAAGATCAACCAAATGTACCTCCTGAATGCTCTTACCCTCACCACCACTGGAGAGATCATGCCCCTGACCAAAGATGGTGCTCAACACACTCAAGAAAACGTTGAGAACGTGCTCATGAACTGTAAACGCAATGTAAAGAACAAACACATCCTCTACCCCACGCATGTCGAGCCTAACATTTTGACAACTAACGAATATGTTGTGGTCAAGGAATATCGTCTTATAGAGAGGAAGAGGAGATCGAAGGCTGAAATCAAGGATAAGAGCAAAGTTACGGCACAATCCAGATGGCGGAAGAAGTTTTATGAGGATAACTAGGAGTAACTTTCAAAGTCTTGAAAAGGATTTTACGGCCTTGAAATGGATGTCAAGACCTTGACATGGACTTCAAAGCCCCCTTGGTTTTGATTTCAAGGCCTTGAACGACGTTTGTGGGACTCGTTTTTAAACTCTTTTTTGATTTTTGGAATACTTTATGGGTCTGTAATATTTTCAAACTCCCGTACTTAACTGCTTTTCTCCCTTGGTGAAAGATAAAGGGGGAGAAATTAAATGTGTGTTGATCCGACATTATTGCATTATGCATTTTTTCGATATTATCATTGCATGCATATATCTAACATTTAATGCGGGTACAATATTTGTTTTGTCTTCCATCAAGGGGGAGATTGATAACTCCACCTTGATTATGAATTGTTTATGTGAATGATGAAAGACTTAACATTTATATGCGGTTTTATAAACTAACAAATATTAATTGTATTTCTAGATTGTATGTTTTGGTTTGTGTTTGTTAAATGTGTGCAGGCCTTGAAAAGCATTCCAAAGGAAGATTGCAGGCCTTGAAACACATTACAAAGGATGAGCACGAAGACCTTGAAAAGTGTTACAAAGGAAAAACGTGTAGGTATGCCTTGAAGAGCATTACAAAGAAGGATTCGACTAAGGGCTTAAAAACAAGATTCAAATATCTCAACGACCAAAACGAAGATCTCTACCAAAGGATAACAAGAAGATTTGAGAAGAATCTCAAGGAGAAGATCTCGACCATAACAAAAAGGTCTCACAAAGATCTTAACCGAAGACGCAAGAAGATAAAGGAAGATCTTCCAAACGGATTCCACCCAAGAAGATCTCAGATCTAAGGAAATCTTCAACGACATATCCAAGTGAAAAGATCTAGGATCTTCAACAAACAAAGATCTTCAACGGCATTTTCAAAGTAAGATAAGATCACGAAGATGAAGTGTAACACCCCGAATTCTCAAAACTCGGGACATTACTGGTTAGGACCTCACAATGGGTCCCGACCTTAGTTTGACAACAATATTACTAGGATCTTGCAACAAGACACAAATAAGAAAAACCGAAATTCATAAAAGTGTATTTTTAAAAGGATGAATGCAACAAAGTCTAACAGCCTATCGAACTTAAACAACGGAAAAGACTATATGTCTTAACAAGAGGGAAAGACAACCAAGCAACAACCCAAACCCCCACTCTAAGGAGTACGGAGACCTGGCTGACCACTACTTCCATATCACTTAGTTGCTGCTCTAACCTGCGGTAAATCTAAAAACACAACAAAACAACCATTAGTTAGCTATCTAAACATTAGAAGAATAATAATAGCACACACACACATAGCAAAAGTAAACACTCATCATGCTTTCAAACAATCCATTTATTATCTTTATTTAAGTCATTCACTCTTACTAATGATACTTATTTTGTGACACGAGGGATTCCCAAACCTCGCCTCCGCCCCCGTGTAACCATCAGGAATGGATCCGATGCATCTCACCTTATACCTGTATGGTCTGGGTATAGAGAACCTCCTAGTCTCCTGTCAGAGCTGGGCAGTGATGTCACGGCCCGTTATACATACACTTGGGCATTAAAACATAATAACAACGGTCGTCCTAACAAATTAATATTATAACACACATTGCACACACACTACTATTATCACCCAACTAATATCCAGAAACCAGCTAAGTAAGTCGCAGGGACTTACCTGAATCAAATCCCACTCTATCAAGTCTCAACTCGGTCTGTACTCGTGGTAATCAAACGCCTGTCAAACAAGGCATGTGGATCAAAATCACATCTCTAAACTCTTAGAAGTTAACAACTTCTAAGAGGTACAAATCTCAGGAGGAGAAATTTCGAAACTCTAACTCTCTTAAGATAAACGACTATTCTACCCTTGATCCAGGAACTTTCAAAGTTTATTCTTAACTTCTAATATTTTATTTTAGAACCTGTTTCTATAATCTGGTTGCTCAAGGACAGTTTACTAAAGGTTATAGAGTTAAATTCTAAACATTCGTCAAAGAGAACAACATCACTCCCTTCCCGATTGCTCTACTCTTATACATGCATGTATACATATACAAAACGTCACTCTTACTCATCTACGTATATACTTATGTATATACACTCTACTTATTCATATATATACACTTATGTCTCCCATCTCATACCTATTTATACGTACATATGTACCTGGCACCGCTACATGTATATTTAATTATATCTTTCACTCTTACCTTTATGTATACACACATATACATATTGCACGCCTACATGACATACTTATCTATACTCACTACCTCTACACAAATATATATACTTATCACTCTTATACCTATATAATCTATATATACATATACATCAGCGAAAAAGTGGTAGAGAAGTACCTATTTTCAACCTAGCTACTTGCTTAATTATGAATTGTGAAACAACACTCGAAACTACTCAGCTCCACTCATCCCTTAATATATATACTTATATTGTTGTAATTCCATTTTTAAAGCAGAAGAAAGACGCCGTAACGGACAGTACAGAAACTCACCCACAGCTTGCTTCGATCCGGCTCAATGATAACCCTCCTGACGAGACGAGAGATAGGCTAAACGAGGATGAGGTTCAGCGTCTAGCTCCTGTCTGTAGCAGTGAAGAGAATCCGGCACCACACCGTACTCGGGACGAGCAGTACTCGCTACGCAGACAAAGGATGGTTCGGCTGGTCACTGTAGGGTCCATGAAAGGCCAGGTTTTTTTTCCCGTATTTTAAACACACGATAGAAGGTCAGAAGAGAGGAAGGAGAGGGAAAGAGGAGGGGAGGCTCACCGGCTGTAGCGGAAGAAGAGCCTCGTCGCTGTGTCGATCGGTCCACTGCAGTGCCTACCGACGTCCCAGGGTGGCTGCTCGTAAAAAGAACAGTTAGGCTAGTGGTGCTCGAGAGTTGAGAGGAAGGAGAAAGGCTGGAAGAGAGGGCGGTTTACCTGGGATCGACTGAACCGGCGGAAGGCTCGGTGGCGGCGGTGTTGCTGCAGCACTCGTGTCGATGGAGTGTTCGAACGCCCTGCGGTTTTGCTGAGGAAATGCTAATGTACGTAATCTCACAGAGGAAGGCGGAGTACGGTTGTAGTTGTGAGGGAGAGAGATGAAGTAGCGGTAGTGTAGCAGGAGTCGGCGTGATTAGGTATAGGATTAGGTTAGAATAATTAGGTTTAGATTAATTAGGTTAATGGGAGTGGTTAAGGAAGAGGGTTGGGTTGAAGTATCAATTGGATCAGCAGCTCACTTCTTACATATTGGGCCGGCAGACATTATTGGGCCCATGCATGGCCTAATCATCAAATTCCGAGGAGCTGAAAGAGTAACTAAATTCGTTAGGAACCGTAAAAGTACGGGATTACTTACGGGATTATTTACAAAATTATTTACGGAATTATATAAGTTATCATTTTATGTGAATCAAGGTCACATAAAATGATAAAATTTAATATCGTGTTCTTTTATTTGATAGAATTAAAGTGAATTAAAGTTGGCGGATCAGAATCCGATTTGATCCGGTATTAAACGGAGTTGAAAATTTTCGGGTATTACATCAGATCTCAACGTGCGTCAAAAAGAAGAAGTAGAAGAGAGAAGATAGAAGATCTTACAACGGCTACTTCACCTTAACCAAACACCGTTTTCCATGGAGAAAGAAGAGCATTACAACGTGAAAACTCCACCTTGATTAAAATGGTTTACAGGTGTTGATTGTTCGCCCCTAGAGGTGTGTGCAAATAAGTTTTAAATTTATAAAACTAGAATCAAGCAAGCGAACCCGCAGTGTACGGATCGACGTAGTTAAGCAAGAATTCCAGAGTATCGAACACAGGGATTTGGGTGGGAACAAATTCAATTGCAGATTATCAAGCGAGTAATATGAGAGTTTTGCAAATATTGGGAAAACAACAATCCTAAAGATCCAAGTATCCAGCTGTGGCAATCGATTCAAGATGTACTAATGATATAAAGACAGAGTTGAGATATGCAAAGGTATGCTAATGTAAGGTAATCGTACGGTGAAGTTCCAAAAACCTTATATAATTCACCTATAAGTCACTCCCTATACAGGTTGTTGAGGCTCAATATAGAAAGATTCTAAAGGCAAGAATTAATGTCGAATACCCAAACTTGTAATCCAAGGATCAAGACTAACTTAGCCGATTACGGTTATGACACTCACAATCGAGGTAGAGGTTGTTGAGGCTTCACTACCACCTAGAAAAGGCAAGCCTAAACTAAGTTAAAGCAAATCTTTAACTTTGGATTAAAGTAAAAGCAGGTTCGTAAACTTAAGGGAAATTACGGTTGGATCTTGAGACTCCACGGTCGTGGAACTCAAGAACAACCCGTAATTTAGGGTTCGTCGACGATTCTCTCTAACTCTCAGGGTCTAATCTGTTTACGATCGATCTATCATCATCTAAGCCACAACTATCAACCCTTCACCTTCGAATTGTTAAGGGTTTTTAGCCAATAACTGTCATGTTGATATCAATTCAAGATTTAAAAGATAAAAAGATGAAAACTTCTGAAAACTTTCAATAAACTTCGAACCAATCTCAAAGTCACAACCAAGAACAAGTATTGTCAATGGATTCAGAATAAAGCAAACAATCACAATCTTAGGAAAGAAGGGGAAACGGGATGTCAATCCGTTTTCCAAATCAAACCTAAACAAGAAGAGAGGTCTTCTTGCAACAATCTTCCGAAAGCTTCGATCTTCCGCCAATCCGGAGATCTCAACAGCGATCTCCACTAAAAGTGCGAGATTAGGGCAATTCCCAAACGCGAACTTCGATCTCCAATGAGATGTCAATACTTCCAAGCGAGGGTTAAGGCGTCGATCAATGCCGCTAAGCGAAGATGAAGCGTGAATTACCAAAAATCCTTAAGCGACCTTGTAAGCGTGGTGTAAGCGGGGTTCAAGCGGGGTTCAAGCGGGATTTAAGCGCGGTTTAAGCGGGGTTTAAGCGGGGTTTAAGCGGGGTTGACGGAATCTTGCTTTGTCCGTCTTTTTATAGGGCAAGATAAATTATCGCCCGGCCCAATCTTCAAAAGATCGTGGCTTCAAAGTGTGGCGAAAAAGATCGCCAAGATCACGGTCGTGGAAGGTTCCACGACCGTAATTTAGAGCGTGGAATGTGTCACGGTTTGGACCATATGTTCCACGACCGTAATAGTTACTGGAATGCATCACGCCTCTCTTTGTAGGGTTCCACGGCCGTGGAACTAAACGTGGTTTGTAGTACGGCCGTATTTTAGAGCGTGGATTAGGGCAAGAACGTGATTCTTCCCTAGCCTCGTGCATTCCTCAAGTTGAACTCCAATTTGCTCCTTAGAATGCCCTTAATCTATGGACATATTCAATCAACTCTTCTTTGCTTGATTTCGTTCGGAAATGACTCTCAATCACCTATATTTCAACATAAAGCTAGTGTAGACATCCATATCGGCAATATAGGCAATACTAGCTCACATATGCAACAAAGCTCAATCAAAGACCATCAATATGAATCAAATACGTTTAGAAAACGTGCCTAAAGTATCACAATATTTCATGCTAACAAATAACCCCATACTTAATACTTGCTTGTCCCTATGCAAGGTCTTTCAAAAAGCTTTAAACAAAAGTTAGGATGAAATATGTGTACCTTCTTTTGGATGAATGTGCCTTCTAAAGAATAGATCATTCTCAAACCTTGCTTCAATCGTTTATCAAACTTTCACACACTCAATCAAAAAGTAAAAAGCAAAGAAAATTTATGAATCAATCAAACTTCTATACAAGCATCATAACCTTCAAACATTATCAAAATCAATCATAAGAAACTTCAATTTAGATCACAAAGTCATATAACATTCTTTTGATCTTAAGGACTTTCAAAGAAAAGGTCTAGAATATGGAAAGGAAGGGAAGACTTTAAGGGAATGTGGTGCATAAATCCGGGAAAGTGGACAACTACCTTCTTCTTCTTATGCGGTTTCCGCAACACTTCAACTTAGAGCTTCGCTCTCTTCTTTTCATTTTTCGACTTTACTTTTGGAGTTATGGACAGAGGTGCACAAAAACCGAAGCCTAAGAGATTGGCATTTCTCAATTTTTTATGAGATGCCTCAAACCCTTAGCGCACATACCATAATCCGCTAGGAATATTGCTCAATTCGACTTTGGCAAGACACAAACACCCGGCTATGTGAATGATGCCGAGTTACTCATCGTCATGATTGACTCCCCCAAACCTACAATTTCTTTCTATTCTTTTGATTGCAAATAATTGCTCTCATGGCCCTCCCACATCAAACATGCCTTTTTCATTCACTTCTCCAAGTTCCCGGATAGGTAAAGGAGGCTAATATTTCAATGAGGAGCTAAAATGATCAAAGAAAGAAGAAAGAAAAATCGAATTGCCTTAATCATCTCAACAAGAAGTATAGGAACTTATAGTGTGATTTCAACTTCAATTTCTCAACATGATTTAGGTAACATTTATCACATTATGAAACTTGCAAAAGAGGTAAAATTCATTCATTCAAATTCTTTTCAATTCACAATTCTTTTAAGCATGCAATTGTCATCAAACTCAATTCACAAGTAGTGATTATCATAGAAATCATCTCAATTCATTAGAAGCACAAAATTTTTCAAAATTTTTATGGTTTTTTCAAGTTCTTTTTCATGCAATGCGATAATGAAACATGAAACACATAATGAACATGCAATGATAGTCTCGAATGAAAGCAAGCATAGTAAGTAGAGTTATTACAAACTTTTAGTACATCCCACCCCATACTTAGGACGAACATTGTCCCTAATGTTCAAAAGAAAGAAAGAAAAGAAAGAAAATAAAAAGAAACTCACAAAGTGGTGGCGGGAATGTCTAAAACGAACGGTCATGCATCAAGTCACTGTGGTGCCGGCGGAGGTGGGAATGGAGAGAAACTCGGATCATAGAACCGCCCAAACTGCTGGCAGTAGACGTCCTTCATCATGTGGTCAAGGTCGTCTAAACGTCCGTCTCTAGCATCGGCTCGGATCTCCAATGCTCCCACTCTCTCTGAAAGTCCGGTAGCCCAATCCGGCATCTGCTCGTACCATCCCGGGGCCTGACTGTACCATGCTGGGGCGTCGGATGGTGCTGGTGCTGGTGGAGGTGCTGCTGGCTGCTCTGTAGACCAAGGAGGGGAAACGCCATACCATGCGGGAGGTGTGGTCATCCACGTGGGCCTCTCACTCACGCTAGCGCGGCGAGATGACGAGCCTGAGGCTCTAGCTGGACGTGGAGAGCGTCTAGGTACATCTGGGGCCGCCTCCGACTGGTCCGGAAACGTGCCAAACTCCTGCTCGGCTCCTCCTCCACTCTCAAACTGATCTCCCATATCCTCCTCCTCGACAACCGGTGGTGGGATATAAGGGGGAGCTGCTATCCTGTTCGCATGCATCGCAACGAACGTCTCCTTCCAATTATGGCGTCCAACCATAATGGAGTACTCCGATAGCCACTCTATACCCCTACCCGTCCTACTCTCCCAAGGCATGCCCGCATAAGGCGGACCTCTATGTGTGGGGAAAATGAGACCCCTAACCATGAAAGCATGTAGCCCTAAAGGAACGGCCGGTATGCGGGTGCAAGCAGAAAAGTCGACACCAAAACTCCTAGCAATGTGGGTAACTATCCCACCATATCCAATGTTCCCCTTCTTCTTGTTCTTGAGCTTGCTCATCGTAGCAGCCAAGAGAGTGGCACAATCAGCCCGGCGTCCATAAAGCATGCAGTAAAGCAAGAATAGCTCATCCGTCTTGATCTTTTGGGGCGTCTCCATCCTAGGAAAGAGACACTCCGAAAGAACACGGTGAGCTATCTTCAAGGCTAGATGGTACATCAATCTAGCCTTGGTGTCAGCGGGTTGCCAGCGGTCCTCGCTAGCGTAAATCATAGCCACCTCTTCCCAAAACTCCTTAGGGTAAACACCACTCGGAAATCGACCATTAAAGGTCTCATGGAACCCGAAAATGGTCCCAAACTCACGGATACTCAACTGATAATCTCTCTCCATGAGGCGGAAAGAGACGGTCCTGTCTACGTGGCTGTGCTCAAAGGATGTCACAACCTCCCGTGTAATCTCCTCATATGCGTCTTCACGAATATTTGTGAAGACAAGTAATCCGACTCTATCCAAGAGCCATGTAAGATCATCCACTATGTTGAGAGGAAGTAGATCCTCCAACAACAAATATCTAGGGCCAATCACTGCCCTCTCCTTGATCCTATCAAGTGCATCAAGATGGTCGTCGTGTATGGTCGGGACTCTAGGGTGAGGAGGTGAGGATGGAGGTGAAGGTGAAGATGGAGGTGAAGGTGAAGAGGGTGGTGGTGCCCTAGAGGATGAGGAGGAGGAGGGGTTACCCTTCCTCTTCTTATTCAGCTCATTCTTCTTCTCTTTTATCCTCTCTGAAACTCTTCTCACAAAATCCATTCTGCTCAAAATTACGGTCTGTTCTTCAGCAAACCACGGCCGTAATTTACCCAAAGACCGTGATTCGTCTCAGAAAATCACAAATCTCAGCAAATCAGCAATTAATCTCCACAACAGGCAGTCCTAGTCTAATTTCCTCAAATCTCAATCAGTTCTTCCTAAAAATCTCTAACAAAAACAACCAAATCAGCAAGAATCAAGAAGGGAAAAGAAAACCTCTTTTTCGGATTTGAAAAATCGGAATGCGCGTTTGTTGGTGAATTTCCGTTCGATTCGTCGCTTGGATCTTGTTTGTGGTTGAATTTGCTGCAATTTAGGAAGAAGAATCGTTGAAAAAGATTAGGAAACGGAGATTTGAGAGGGGGTCGTGGGTTGTCGGCACTTAGGTCGTGGAAAGAGGGATTTTTGGGGTGAATTTGTGAATAATGTGGCTTATATAGTCGCAGGCAAAATTTTGAAAATCACGGTCTGTCGGGGTATTCCACGGCCGTGGAAGTGTACAGAACCGTGGTTTTGGCGATTTTTCAAAGGCTTTTGGAAATTACGGCTACTGTAGCTATGACGACCGTAATTTAGACCGTGGAACCCTCTGTAAAGCTCCAAAGTCCAAATTTCGTCACTTTTCTTCGACATCATCCTCCTCTTTTCCTTTTCCATTGTTCCTACATCCAAAGACACGAACATACCGGAAGAAATCGAGGCAAAAACAAAGCAAAAACGTCTATACTAAGCTAATCTATGAATCGAAAGCAAAAGCAAAAATGCAATACCTTGGGTTGCCTCCCAAGAAGCGCTTTGTTTAAGGTCCGTAGCTAGACCAATCTCGCACTTATTCGAGTGCGGTAGGCGCAAACTCCTCAGCTTGGAGTTCTGGCATATACTTCTTGAGTCGTTGGCCGTTCACCTTAAAAGTTCCGCTCGTTTCACCCCATACTTCAACTGCACCATGGGGGAAAATACGCTTAATTAGAAAAGGTTCGGTCCAACGGGATTTAAGCTTACCTGGAAAGAGGCGAAGTCTTGAATTGAAGAGGAGAACTTGATATCCTTCTTTGAAGTCCTTTGGAATGATATGCTTATCATGCCAACGCTTTGCTCTTTCCTTATAGATCTTGGCGTTTTCATAAGCGTTCAAGCGGAGTTCTTCCAGCTTATTGATGTCGAGGAGACGCTTCTCTCCCGCTTCCTTCATGCCGAAATTCAGCCACTTGATAGCCCAAAACGCTTTGTGCTCCAACTCTACCGGCAAGTGACAAGACTTCCCATACACAAGGTTGTATGGTGTGGTTCCTATGGGAGTCTTGTATGCAGTCTGGTATGCCCATAATGCATCGTCAAGCTTCAAGGACCAATCCTTCCTAGTCCTTGAGACCGTCTTCTCTAAGATTCCTTTGATCTCCCTATTTGAGATCTCAACTTGTCCACTTGTTTGTGGATGGTAAGGGGTAGCGATCTTGTGAGTAACCCCATACTTAGCTAGAAGAGCTTCAAAGCGACGGGCTATGAAGTGAGAACCTCCATCACTAATGATCGTCCTTGGTGTCCCAAATCGCGGAAAGATGGTCTTGTTGAAGAACTTAACCACCACCATGGCATCATTTGTGGGAGAGGCAATTGCTTCCACCCATCTAGAAACGTAGTCTACCGTCAATAGTATGTATTGGTTTCCACAAGAAGATGGGAATGGTCCCATGAAATCGACTCCCCAGATGTCGAAAATCTCCACCTCTTGGATGTTGTTGAGGGGCATCTCGTTCCTTCTAGAAATATTGCCTGTTCTTTGACAAGCATCGCAGCAAGAAACAAATGATTGCACATCTCTAAATAAAGTAGGCCAAAAGAATCCAGATTGCAATACCTTTGCGCTAGTCTTGTTCGAACTAGCGTGTCCTCCACAAGGTAGTGAATGACAATGACGGATGACACTTTGCATCTCATCCTCCGGCACACATCGCCGAATGATGCCATCCGGACCTCTCTTAAAGAGGAGAGGCTCGTTCCAATAGTATTCCCGGACGTCCTTAAAGAACTTCTTCCTTTGTGCATAGGATAGTCCGGGCGGTATCTCCTGGCAAACCAAATAATTAAAAAAATCAGCAAACCATGGTTCGTTACCTTTGGAGATCACGTTGATGCACTCTTCTATGATATGTAGGTGTTCGTCCGGAAAAGAGTCATCAATGGGTAGATGGTCGTCCTCTAGATGTGTTAGACGACTCAAATGATTCGTAACAGAATTTTCTGAACCTTTCTTATCGCGGATCTCAAGATCGAATTCTTGTAGGAGGAGAATCCATCTAATTAGCCTTGGTTTCGCGTCTTTCTTCGCAAGGAGGTACCGGATCGCAGCATGATCCGTGTAGACAATCACCTTTGCACCTACAAGATAAGAGCGAAACTTGTCAATAGCATAGAGAATGGCTAAAAACTCTTTCTCGGTAGTGGCGTAGTTGAGCTGTGCTTCATCTAGCGTCTTGCTAGCATAATATATGGCATGGGTTCGCCCTTCCTTTCGTTGTCCAAGAACAGCTCCAATAGCTACGTCACTAGCATCGCACATAATCTCAAAGGGTAGAGTCCAATCCGGAGGTTGGATAATAGGTGCTGAGATTAGAGCTTGCCGAATGGTGTTAAACGCATCCAAGCATTCCTGCGAAAACTCAAAAACCGCATCCTTCATCAATAGATTAGTGAGAGGTTTTGATATCTTAGAAAAGTCTTTGATGAAACGTCTATAAAATCCAGCATGTCCTAGGAAACTTCTTATCCCTTTCACCGAAATTGGGGGAGGAAGTTTCTCTATGGTCTCTATCTTAGCCTTGTCTACCTCTATCCCTCTACTAGAGACTAAGTGACCTAATACAATTCCTTCCTTAACCATGAATTGACATTTCTCCCAATTAAGAACTAGGTTAGTGTCTTCACACCTTTGCAAAACAAGAGAAAGGTTAGAAAGGCAATCGTTAAAAGAGGAACCGTATACGGAGAAGTCGTCCATGAAGACTTCCATGATTTCCTCTATGTATTCGGAGAAGATGGCCATCATGCACCGTTGGAAGGTGGTTGGGGCGTTGCAAAGCCCGAATGGCATTCTCCTATAAGCAAACGTACCCCACGGGCACGTGAATGTGGTCTTCTCCTGATCGTCCGGATGTATCGGAATCTGAAAGAAACCACTATAGCCGTCAAGGTAGCAAAAATGTGAATGTTGCGCTAACTTTTCAAGCATTTGATCAATGAATGGTAATGGGAAATGATCCTTCCGCGTTGCGTTGTTGAGCTTGCGGTAGTCTATGCACATCCGCCATCCAGTTACGTTTCGGGTAGGAATGAGTTCGTTGTTCTTGTTGGTGATGACCGTCATTCCTCCCTTCTTCGAAACTACTTGAACTGGACTCACCCATTTACTATCGGAGATAGGATAGATGATACCTGCATCAAGAAGTTTAAGAATTTCCTTCTTGGCAACCTCCTTCATGGCCGGATTCAACCGCCTTTGAGGTTGTCTCGAAGTTCTAAAGTCTTCCTCCATTAGTATCTTGTGCATGCATAGGGAGGGTTTAATTCCTACTAAGTCCTCAATAGTATAGCCTATAGCTTTCCTATGTTTCTTAAGGACAATCATGAGCTGTTCATGTTCATCTATGCTTAGATCGGAACTAACAATAACCGGAAAGGTCGAATTAGATCCTAGAAAAGCGTACCTTAGATGAGTAGGAAGTGGTTTGAGTTCCATTGCTTTCGGAGCTTCCAACGATCCTTGAGAAGCATCCGACATCTCCTTAGAAGTCTCTAAGGGTGTTGAGTGTGTTGGAGAAGAATCAGAAGAAGTTGAAGAATTGCCTCGATCACTCTCTTCCACGGCCAAAATTACGGGTGGATCTTGTCCTCCACGGCCGTGGTTTAGGGCGTGGAAGGGAAATACGGTTGTCACATCTTCTCCACGGCCGTATAATCCCCTGGAATGAGGCACGATTTTGGTTGTGGAATCCACGGTCGTGGAATACAGGGTATGACCGTGGATTCTGACATTCTCAGCCTCATCGTGGAGTTTCTCAAACTCCTCTTCATGCATCTCTTCTTGTGCTTCTAAGGCTTCAATTGCCTCATTGCACTCTTCATCTTCCCCTACATTGGTTAGACTCATAGTGATAACTTTTTGTAAAGGATCGTTGAAGAGAATCGCACTTACCTCCTCTCTAGACAAACCTTCTTTTTCTTGGATATCGTAAATATCCTCATCAAAGATCGGCTCCTTCACTAGAGTGGAAAGAACGAACTCTACCTTCTCTTCTCCTATATCAAAAGCGAGTCTACCATTCTTGCAATCGACTATGCAGCCGGAAGTTGCAAGAAACGGTCTTCCGAGTATGATCGGGACCGGACTATCTGCAGGAATGTCAAGCACGACAAAATCAATGGGAACAAAGAATTTACCTAGCTTGACCGGGACGTCTTCTACAATACCGACGGGGCGAGTGATGGATCGATCCGCCATGTACAACGTCATCTTTACCGGTTTAGGGTTACCTAGACCGATCTTCCTACACAATGCAAGTGGTATGATGCTCACACTTGCTCCTAAGTCACATAACGCATCGTATGTGACATCTCCCACTCCTATGGGAATGCAAAATGACCCCGGATCCTTCAGCTTTGGGGGCATTTTCTCCTTCATGGTCTTGATGAGATCCGAAGAATCCGAACTCATCTTGACCTCACCGAAGTCCTCTAGCTTCCTCTTGTTGGAGAAGAGCTCCTTCAAGAACTTGCCATAAGCCGGCATACCTACAATAGCATCAATAAATGGTATATTAATATGCAGCTTGCTCATGAGTTCTATGAACTTACCGAATTGTTTGTCTAGGCACGCTCGCGCTCTAGATTGAGGGAATGGTAGGGGAGGTTTGTAAGCTGGAGGAGGAACATAGACATTTTCCTTCTCCTTCCCCTTCTCCTTGTCCTTCTCTACGGGGACTTCAACGAACGTAGGCTGCGGATCGGTGGTTGTCACTCCGCTCCTAGTTGTAATCGCCATCACCCTTCCCTTAGGGTTGTCCTCCGTCTTTCCTGGAAGCTTCCCTTGATTCCTAGGAACTTCCTCCGCGTGGTTGAACATTTGGTTTTCCAAAACTTTTTGAACTTTGTCAACCTTAGAAACTTGATCATCAACCTTGATGAGGCGGTTCTCCAACCCTTGAAGCTTTCCCAAAATTGTTTCCAATATGGGATCGGGCTTCTCCTTCCCCGAAGTGTTTCCTCCATTAGATGATTGCCCCTGGCTTTTCAAAGGAGTAGAGGAAGAGGAAGGTGGAGTTAGTGAATTTGAGTTGGAAGGATAAGAGTTACCGGAATTTTGTTGATTGAAGCGCCAATTGTTGTTGTTTGAACCCCTATTGTTGTTCCAATCGTTGTTCCGGTTGTTGTTGTTTCCATTCCAATTGTTATTCCGGTTGTTGTTCCGGTTATTGTTGTTGCCGCCATTTTTGTTGCCCAAATAGCCAACATCCTTCCCTTGTTGCTTTGGGAAGTTGGTCTTGATAGTCTCCTTCAACTCTTTGATCTCATTGTTGAGGGAGAAAATCTGATTTTGAGCTTCGTGTGTGAGCTTTGCTCCTTGCTCCAAACGATTTCCCTCCACTTTCCGGTGGGAATACTTCTCTATGACTCTTTCTTGCTTCTCAATGAAGTCCCAAGCGTCATCTTCTCTCATGTCCATGAACGTTTCACATGAGAGGGATTGGAGGTTGAATTACGTTCCCGCATCCAGCCCCTTGTAGTAAATCTCCAGGAAGGCAAGTTTGGATATGCCATGATGAGGGCAATCCAAGAGCAAATCCTGAAACCTTTCCCAAGATTGAAACAAACTTTCGTTAGGTCTCATGGAAAAAACATTAATTTTACCTCTAAGTTCCGCCGTTTTGGATGGCGGAAAGAATTTGGTGAGGAACTCCGCGGAAAGGTCTTCCCACGTGTCTAGTTTCCCACTAGGAAGAGCTTGATACCAAGATAACGCTTTCCCCTTCAAGGAGAAGAAGAAAGGCTTGAGCTTATAGCTGTTGGTAGTAGCACCCTTCGGTCTCATTGTCTCCATCATACACTCAAAGTTCTGCAAGTGTTGGTGTGGAGATTCAGCGTTTGTCCCGCCAAATTGGTTTTGGCAAACAAGAGTAATGACTTGAGGGTTGAAGCTAAACCCTTGCACATCTTCAACATCGAAATTCACGCCCAAGCGGCGTGGTTGTTGTGTTGGATCTATCCGCTGGCCAAGAGTTCTTGCCTCATTATCTACACGTTCGATCCTCACATTCCTAGGCGGAATGCGGCGATTAGCAGCTCCTTGTGGATGGAAAGGATTTACATTGATCGTGGGATCAATCTCCTCTAGCGGTGGCATGGAAGAATCACTATCATCGGCGGATGAGTGACTTTTTCTTCTAGATCTTGATGCTTTCCTTGAGGATTTCTTGCTTCCCTTATTCTTAAGGTCGCTCATCTCTACCCTCATCTGAAAGATCATGTCCTGTAGATTGTTAACTTGAGATTGATGACGATCCATCTCATCTTGGCAGAGAGTCTCATTCCATTGGAGTTGAGCTTCCTTCTCCGCCAACTCCGCTTGAAGATCACGTTCGTGTCCTTCAGCCATCTTCTTTTCCTTGCGCTTTTGCCTTAAAGTTTTCTCTAGCTCTTGATCAAGAGGCAAGAGATCTTCGGTATTCCTAGACCTGCGCATGCACTCAAAGTAATATCTAATAACGAGAGCAAGCTCCCAAGCTTGACAACCGGCTACCGAATTCGGTCGAAACCAAATCCCCGGTAACGGCGCCAAAAACTTGTTCGCCCCTAGAGGTGTGTACAAATAAGTTTTAAATTTATAAAACTAGAATCAAGCAAGCGAACCCGCAGTGTACGGATCGACGTAGTTAAGCAAGAATTCTAGAGTATCGAACACAGGGATTTGGGTGGGAACAAATTCAATTGCAGATTATCAAGCGAGTAATATGAGAGTTTTGCAAATATTGGGAAAATAACAATCCTAAAGATTCAAGTATCCAGCTGTGGCAATCGATTCAAGATGTAGTAATGATATAAAGACAGAGTTGAGATATGCAAAGGTATGCTAATGTAAGGTAATCGTACGGTGAAGTTCCAAAAACCTTATATAACTCACCTATAAGTCACTCCCTATACAGGTTGTTGAGGCTCAATATAGAAAGATTCTAAAGGCAAGAATTAATGTCGAATACCCAAACTTGTAATCCAAGGATCAAGACTAACTTAGCCGATTACGGTTATGACACTCACAATCGAGGTAGAGGTTGTTGAGGCTTCACTACCACCTAGAAAAGGCAAGCCTAAACTAAGTTAAAGCAAATCTTTAACTTTGGATTAAAGTAAAAGCAGGTTCGTAAACTTAAGGGAAATTACGGTTGGATCTTGAGACTCCACGGTCGTGGAACTCAAGAACAGCCCGTAATTTAGGGTTCGTCGACGATTCTCTCTAACTCTCAAGGTCTAATCTGTTTACGATCGATCTATCATCATCTAAGCCACAACTATCAACCCTTCACCTTAGAATTGTTAAGGGTTTTTAGCCAATAACTGTCATGTTGATATCAATTCAAGATTTAAAAGATAAAAAGATGAAAACTTCCGAAAACTTTCAATAAACTTTGAACCAATCTCAAAGTCACAACCAAGAACAAGTATTGTCAATGGATTCAGAATAAAGCAAACAATCACAATCTTAGGAAAGAAGGGGAAACGGGATGTCAATCCATTTTCCAAATCAAACCTAAACAAGAAGAGAGGTGTTCTTGCAACAATCTTCCGAAAGCTTCGATCTTCTGCCAATCCGGAGATCTCAACAGCGATCTCCACTAAAAGTGCGAGATTAGGGCAATTCCCAAACGCGAACTTCGATCTCCAATGAGATGTCAATACTTCCAAGCGAGGGTTAAGGCGTCGATCAATGCCGCTAAGCGAAGATGAAGCGTGAATTACCAAAAATCCTTAAGCGACCTTGTAAGCGTGGTGTAAGCGGGATTCAAGCGGGGTTCAAGCGGGATTTAAGCGGGGTTTAAGCGGGGTTTAAGCGGGGTTTAAGCGGGTTTTAAGCGGGGTTGACAGAATCTTGCTTTGTCCGTCTTTTTATAGGGCAAGATAAAATATCGGCCCGGCCCAATCTTCAAAAGATCGTGGCTTCAAAGTGTGGCGAAAAAGATCGCCAAGATCACGGTCGTGGAAGGTTCCACGACCGTAATTTAGAGCGTGGAATGTGTCACGGTTTGGACCATATGTTCCACGACCGTAATAGTTACTGGAATGCATCACGCCTCTCTTTGCAGGGTTCCACAGCCGTGGAACTAAACGTGGTTTGTAGTACGGCCGTATTTTAGAGCGTGGATTAGGGCAAGAACGTGATTCTTCCCTAGCCTCGTGCATTCCTCAAGTTGAACTCCAATTTGCTCCTTAGAATGCCCTTAATCTATGGACATATTCAATCAACTCTTCTTTGCTTGATTTCGTTCGGAAATGACTCTCAATCACCTATATTTCAACATAAAGCTAGTGTAGACATCCATATTGGCAATATAGGCAATACTAGCTCACATATGCAACAAAGCTCAATCAGAGACCATCAATATGAATCAAATACGTTTAGAAAACGTGCCTAAAGTATCACAATATTTCATGCTAACATTGATGATGGAAGATTTCACACAAACATAGCAGTTGGATCTCTAACAATGTACTTGATTATATTTCTAGATGTTTGGTTGGTTTGAATTCAGTGCAGATTGTATATCTACATGTCAAGGGCCTTGAAGTTGGATTCAAGAACAAGTTTAAAAAGACGAAGATCAAGGGCCTTGGAATCTAAAGTGCACAGAATAAGGATTCAAATAAATTGAAGCTCTTCATTTAAGATTCTGTAACAAGAAGATCTTATCAACCAAAGACTTTAACTACCGAAGAAAGATCTCAACCGGAGGATAGAAAATCGTTTCGAGAAGATTTTCTAAGCAACAAAAAAGGGCAAAAATATCTTCTCTCTCTTATTCAACAGAAGACGAGAAGATCAAGGAGTAAAAGACTCAACGTGTTCGTAGGGATCGAAGACGTGCAACGTCTACCTTACGATCTTCATGGAAAAGAAGGTTGATCTTCAAACGGTCATCTCTACAACGGCTAGAAGATCTTTCCATAGAAGATATAAATGAAGATGATGGTCGAAGAAGAAAAAAACAAGCCTACACCGGAAAACATCTTTGCATCCTCAAGCAACCTAATCATCTTCATTTGTTGTTTTTCTTTCTCACATTCACGTAAAAGTTTTATCCCCTTAGAAAGAGAGAAAACACAAGAGCTCCATTGGTAGATCTAAAAAGTGTTATACTAGAGTGTGTTACTCTGCGAAGTAACTAGGCTATTATAGCTAGGTTAAGAGTTGGAGCTAGATCGTAGCATTGGCTACAAGTGAGAGAAGAAGGGGATTTCTTCTAGTTTGTATCTAGGACTCTTTGAAGGTGATAATAGATAGTTAGATCCTACGGATATACCCTGGGACGGAGAGTAGGATATTTAGAGCTGAACATTGTAAACATATCCTCGTGTCAATATTTTCAATTCCGCACCATATAAGCTTTATTGTGACTAACTTTGTTTTGCAGGAGCAAGAAGTCAAGGCCCTTGAAATTGAGTTTCAAAGCCCTTGAAATCGAAGTTTCACTAGTAACACAGATTGACATCAAGGCCCTTGAAAGGAGTTTCAAGGCCTTGAGATTTGGTTTGCGAAAAGTTCCCATACTCTATTCAACCCCCCCCCCCTTCTAGAGTATTATCTATATTATTTATATCACCTAACGGTTCTTCACAACGGCTATCTTACAACGGCTAAGAAGTTCTCCATAGAAAAATATAAATGAAGATGGCGATTGAAAAGAAGAACAAAGAGCATACTCGGAAAGACATCAAGTCTTCAAGCGATCAAACATCTTCATTCGTTCCAAAAGTTTTTCTTTCTCTTATCTTACAAACGTTTACATCCATAGATTGAGAAAAACACTAGAGCTTCATTGGCATACCTAGAGAGTGTTATACTCGAGTGTGGGTTACTCTGTGAAGTAACTCTAAGAAAAGAAGGGGACTTTTTATAGGTTGTATCTAGGACTCTTTGAGAAGATAATATATAGTTAGATCCTAGGGTAAAGAACCCTAGGACGGAGACGTAGGCTGTTAGAGTTGAACTTCATAAACATATCACCGTGTCAATCTTTTTATTCCGCACTTTATCACTTAAATTGTGACTAACGTTGTTTTGCAGGTTTCGAAGTCAAGGCCTTGAAATCCCTTTCAAAGTCTTAAAAATCAGTTTTGTCACAAGGCGCACAAATCAACTTTAAGGCCTTGAAATTAGTTTCAAAGCCTTTGTTCGCCACTTAGCGTGCATGCAAATAAGCTTTAATTATAAAACTAGAAATCAAGCAAGCGAACCCGCAGTGTACGGATCGATATAGTTGAGCAAGAATTCCAGAGTATCGAACACAGGGATTTGGGGGGAACAAATTCAATTATAGATTATCAAGCGAGTAAATGTAAGAGCTTTTCGAATTATTGGGAAAACAACAATCCTAAAGATCTGGGAATCCAGCCGTGGCAATCGATTCAAGATATACTAAAGATATAAGGACAGAGTTGAGGTATGCAAAGATATACGAATGTAAGGTAATCGTACGGTGAAGTTCCAAAAACCTTATATGACTCACCTACAAGACACTCTCTATAAAGGTTGTTGAGGCTTCAATATAGAAAGGTTCTAAAGGTAAGAATTAATGTCAAATACCCAAACTTATAATCCAAGGATCAAGACTAACTAAACCGATTAAGGTTGTGACACTCACAATCGAGGTAGAGGTTGTTGAGGCTTCACTACCACCTAGAAAAGGGTAAACCAAGACTAAGTTAAAGAAAATCTTTAACTTTGGATTAAAGTAAAAGCAAGTTCGTAAACTAACACAAAATTACGGGTGGTTCTTGAGTTCCACGGCCGTGGAAGCTCAAGAACAGACCGTGGTTTAAGGTTGTCGGCGATTCTCTCTAACTCTCAAGGTCCAATCTGTTTACGATCGATCTATCATCATCTAAGCCACAACTATCAACCCTTCAACTTAGAATTGTTAAAGGGTTTTAGCCAACAATAGTCATATTGATATCAAATTCAAGGTTTAAAAGAATAAAAGATGAAAACTTCCGAAAACCTTCAATAACTTTCAATTCAATCTCAAATCCACAAATCAAGAACAATAACGTCAATAGATTTGGAATAATGCAAACAATCACGAATCTTAGATAAGAAGGAAGAACGGGATGTCAATCCGTCTTCTAAATCAAACCTAAATGAGAAGCGAAATCTTCTCACGAACAATCTTCCAAATCTTCCACTCTTCCGTCAATCCGGAAATCTCAAGGGTAGAACGCAAAACTCTCAATCACAATCTCCGCAAGATGTGAAATTAGGGTAATTCCAAGGTGCAATCGGAAATGCGTCTAAGCGTAAGCGAAGGTGACGGAATCTCTCTTCGTCCGTCCTTTTATAGTGTAAGATAAAATATAAGCCCGGCCCGATAACGTAGAAGATCGTGGCTTAAAGTGTGGCGAAAAAGATCGCCAAGATCACGGTCGTGGAAGGGTTCCACGGCCGTAATTTAGAGCGTGGAAACTGTCACGGTTTGACACAACTCTTCCACGGCCGTAGAAGTTGCTGGAATGAATCACGCTTCCCTTGCCATGGTTCCACGGCCGTGGACTTGAACGTGGAATGTAGTACGGCCGTATTTTAGAGCGTGGTTTAGGGCTAGAACGTGATTCTTCCTTAGTCTCGTGCATTCTTCAAGTTAGCACATCCTTAGCTCCTAGGAATGTCCTCAATTCATGGACATGCTCAATCAAACTCCATCCTTGCTCAATTCCGTTCGGAAATAGCTCTTAATTGCCTACAATCAACATAAAGCTTGTGTAGATCTCTATATCGACATTATAGACAAACTAGCTCACAAATGTATCAATGCTTAATCAATGACTATCAATATAGATGAAATATACTTAGAAAATGTGCCTAAAATATCACAATATTTCATGCTAACAAATAACCCCATACTTGCCACTTGCTTGTCCCTAAGCAAGGTCTTTCAAAAGCTTTTAAAAACAAAAGTTAGGATGAAATATGTGTACCTTCTCAAAGCAAAACTTCTTTTGGATGAATGTGCCTTCTAATCAATAGATCATTCTCAAATCTTACTTCATTCGTTTACAAGACTTTCATACACTTAATCAAAGAGTAAAGAGTGAAGAAAGCTCATGAATCAATTAAACTTCCATACAAACATCATAACCTTCAAACATTATCAAAATCAATCATAAGAAACTTCAATTTAGATTACCAAGTCATATAACATTCTTTTGATCTTAAGGACTTTCAAAAAGGTCTAGAATGTGGAAAGGGAAGGAAAACTTTAAGGAATGTGGTGCATGAATCCGGGAAAGTGGATAACTACTCTTTTCTTCTTCTCTTGCGGTTTCCGCAACACTTTCAACTTAGAGCTTCGCTCTCTTCCTTTCATTTTTCGACTTTACTTTTGGAGTTATGGATAGAGGTGCACAAAAACCGAAGCCTAGGAGATTGGCGTTTCTCAATTTTTATGAGATGCCTCAAACCCTTAGCGCACATACCATAATCCGCTAGGAATATCGCTCAATCCGACTTTGGCAAGACACAAACACCCGGCTATGTGAATGGTGCCGAGTTACTCATCATCATGATTGACTTCCCCAAACCTACAATTTCTTTCTATTCTTTTGATTGCAAATAATTGCTTTCAAGGCCCTCCCACATCAAACATGCCAATATCAATCAACTCCTCCAAATTCCCGGATAGGTAAAGGAGGCCATTATTTCAATGAGGGGCTAAATGATCAAAGAAAGAAGAAAGAAAATCAAATTGCCTTAATCATCTCAACAAGAAGCATAAGAACTTATAGTGTGATTTCAACCTTATTTTCTCAACATGATTTAAGTAACATTCATCACATTATGAAACTTGCAAAAGAGGTATAATCAACTCATTCAATTTCTTTTCAATTCACTATTCGTTTAAGCATGCAATTGTCATCAAACTCAATTCACAAGTAGTGATTATCATAGAAATCATCTCTATCCTTAGAAGCACAAAATTTTCAAAATTTTTCAATTTTTATGGGTTTTTCAAACTCTTTTTCATGCAATGCAATAATGAAACGTGCAACAATATAATGAACATGCAAGATAGTCTCAATAGAAGCAATCAAAGTGAGTAAGAGTTATTACAAACTTTTAGTCACACCCCACCCCATACTTGGAACAAACATTGTTCCTAATGTTCAAATAAAAAAAAGAAAAGAAAAGAAAGAAAGAAAAAGAAAGAAAAAGAAACTCACAAAATGGCGGTGGAGCGGCTAAAGCTGTCGGTCATTATCATCGTCACTGCGGTGGAGGCGGGAATGGAGAGAAGCTAGGATCATAGTACCGCCCGAACTGCTGGCGGTAGACATCTCTCATCATATGGTCGAGGTCATCCATGCGTCCATCTCTAGCGTCAGCTCGGATCTCCAATGCTCCTACTCTATCAGAAAGGCTAGTAGCCCACTCTGGCATCTGCTCATACCAACCTGGAGCCTGGCTGTACCACCCTGGTGCATCTGACGATGCTGGTGCTGGTGGTGCATGTGCAGACCATGGAGGTGGAGCTCCGTACCATGCAGGAGGGGTCTCCATCCAAGTGGGTCTCTCGCTCACGCTGGCGCGGCGAGAAGATGAACCTGAAGCTCTGACGGGACGTGGAGAACGTCTAGGCATATCAGAAGCTATGTCCGGCTGATCCAGAAACGTGCCAAAGTCCTGCTCGGCTCCTCCTCCTCCCTCATACGGATCTCTCATCTCCTCCTCCTCAACTACAGGTGGTGGTGGGACATATGGAGGGGCTGCAATCCTGTTCGCATGCATAGTAGCGAACGTCTCCTTCCAGTTATGGCGTCCAGCCATAATGGAATACTCCGGGAGCCACTCAATGCCCCTCCCCGTCCTGCTCTCCCATGGCATAGCTGCATAAGGTGGACCTCTATGGGTAGGGAAGATGAGACCTCTAGTCATGAAGGCCTGGAGTCCTAGGGGTACGGCAGGAATGCGTGTGCAGGCGGAGAAATCAACCCCTAATGTCCTAGCAAGGTGGGTGACTATCCCACCATATCCAATATTGCCAGCCCTCTTGTTCTTTAGCTTGCTCATAGTAGCAGCTAAGAGGGTGGCGCAGTCAGCAGGTCGTCCATATAGCATGGAGTAGAGAAGGAAAAGCTCATCCGTCTTGATCTTCTGAGGTGTCTCCGTCCTAGGGAAGAGGCACTCAGAAAGAACCCGGTGAGCAATCTTCAAGGCTAAGTGATACATCAACTTAGCCTTGGTATCAGCTGGTTGCCAGCGGTCCTCGCTGGCGTAAATCATGGCTACCTCCTCCCAGAAGTCCTTGGCGTAAACGCCGCTCGGAAACGACCATTGAAGGTCTCTTGGAACCCAAAGAAGGCTCCAAACTCTCGGATGGTAAAATCATAGTTTCTTTCCATCAGACGGAAAGAAACTGTCATATCCACATGGCTGTGCTCAAAAGACGTCACAACCTCTCTAGTAATCTCCTCGTAGGCATCTTCTCGGATAGCCGAGAAGATGATAAGACCGGCTCTATCCAAGAGCCAAGTAAGGTCATCTATGATGTGTAGAGGAGCTAAATCCTCTAACAATAGGTACCTAGGTCCTATAACAGCCCTCTTATGGATCCTCTCTAAGGCGTCGAGGTGATCCTTGTGAATGGTGGGTACTCTAGGGCTAGGAGGTGATGGTGATGAAGGTGATGAAGGAGGTGAAGGGGAGGAAGGTGGTGGTGCTCTAGAGGATAAAGAGGAAGAGGGGTTACCCTTCCTCTTTTTATTCTTATCCTTCTCCTTGTTCTTATCCTTATTTCTCCCAGAAACTCTCCTCACGAAATTCATTACTGTTGAAAACCACGGTCTGTTCTTGGTGTTCCACGGCCGTGGAAGTGACAGAGACCGTGGTTCGTCTCGACTTTTCTCAAAAATCAGCAAACAACTGCCAAACTCAGCAATCAAGCAGTCCTAGACTAATTCCTTCCAATTTCAATCAATTCTCCTATAATTGCTAGCAAAAACGAAGCCGAATTGACAAAGATAGAGAAGAGCGGAAAAAACCTAGGTTTCGGATTTTAAAATCCGAATTCTGCGTTCCTTGGTGATTTGCCGCTCGATTTGTTGCTTGGATCTCGTTGGTGATCGGATTTGCTTCAGTTTGGGTCGAAGAATCGTTGAAAATGATTCACGAATGAGGATTTGAGGGTAGAGGCGTGATTTCGGCGAAGAGGGCGTGGAATTGGGTTTTGTGGTGTGTTTTTGTGAAGAACGTGGTTTATATAGTGGCCGGAAAAATTTTTGAAAACCACGGTCTATTGGGGGGTTCCACGGCCGTGGAATTGTACGGAACCGTGATTTTGGTGATTTTTCAAAGGTTTTTGGAAATTACGGTCACTGTAGCTGTCACGACCGTGGTTTAGGCCGTGGAACTCTCTGTAATGCTCCAAAGTCCAAGTTTCGTCACTTTTCTTTTAGATTACTCTTCCCCTTTCCTTTTCCACTGTTCCTACATCCAAAAACACGAACATACCGGAAGGAATCGAAGGCAAAACAAAGCAAAAACGTCTAAACTAAGCTAAACAATGAATCGAAAACAAAAACGTAATTGCAATACCTTGGGTTGCCTCCCAAGAAGCGCTTTGTTTAAGGTCCGTAACTAGAGCAATTTCGCACTTATTCGAGTGCGGTGGGCGCGAACTCTTCAGCTTGGAGTTCCGGCGTATACTTCTTGAGTCGTTGACCGTTCACCTTAAAGCTTCCGTCCGCTTCACCCCATACTTCAACTGCACCATGGGGGAAAATACGTTTGATTAGAAAAGGTCCGGTCCAATGAGATTTAAGCTTACCTGGAAAGAGACGAAGCCTTGAATTGAAGAGGAGAAGTTGATCTCCTTCTTTGAAGTCCTTTGGAATGATATGCTTATCATGCCAACGCTTTGCTCTCTCCTTATAAATCTTGGCGTTCTCATAGGCGTTCAAGCGGAGTTCTTCAAGCTCATTAAGGTTCAAGAGACGGTTCTCTCCCGCTTCTTTCATGCTGAAATTCAACCACTTGATGGCCCAAAACGCCTTGTGCTCTAACTCTATCGGTAAGTGACAAGACTTCCCATACACAAGGTTGAATGGTGTGGTTCCTATGGGAGTCTTGTACGCAGTCCGGTACGCCCACAATGCATCATCAAGCTTCAAGGATCAATCCTTCCTAGTCCTTGAAACCGTCTTCTCTAGGATTCCTTTGATCTCCCGGTTTGAGATCTCAACTTGTCCACTAGTTTGTGGATGATAAGGGGTGGCGATCTTGTGAGTAACCCCATACTTAGCTAGAAGAGCTTCAAAGCGTCGGGCAATGAAGTGAGAACCTCCATCACTAATGATAGTCCTTGGTGTCCCAAATCGTGGGAAGATGGTCTTGTTAAAGAACTTAACCACCACCATGGCATCATTGGTGGGAGAGGCAATTGCTTCCACCCATCTAGAAACGTAGTCCACCGCCAAGAGTATGTATTGGTTTCCACAAGATGATGGGAATGGTCCCATAAAGTCAACTCCCCAAACGTCGAAGATCTTCACCACTTGGATGTTATTGAGGGGCATCTCATTCCTCCTAGAGATATTTCCTGTTCTTTGACAAGCATCGCAACAGGAAACAAAGGATTGCACATCTCTAAATAAAGTAGGCCAAAAGAATCCAGATTGCAATACCTTAGCGCTAGTCTTGTTCAAACTAGCGTGTCCTCCACAAGGTAGTGAATGACAATGGCGGATGACACTTTGCATCTCATCTTCCGGCACACATCGCCGAATGATGCCATCCAGACCTCTCTTAAAGAGGAGAGGTTCATTCCAAAAGTATTCCCGGACATCCTTAAAGAACTTCTTTCTTTGTGCGTAGGATAATCCGGGCGGTATCTCCTGACAAACCAAATAGTTAACAAAATCAGCAAACCATGGTTCGTTACCTTTGGAGATCACATCGATGCACTCCTCTATAATGTGTAGGTGTTCGTCCGGGAAGGAGTCATCTATAGGTAAATGGTCGTCCTCTAGATGTGTTAGGCGACTCAAATGATCCGCAACAGAATTTTCTGAACCTTTCTTGTCGCGGATCTCTATATCGAATTCTTGTAGGAGAAGAATCCATCTAATTAGCCTTGGCTTCGCATCCTTCTTTGCAAGGAGGTACCGGATCGCAGCATGATCCGTGTAGACAATCACCTTTGCACCTACAAGATAAGAGCGAAATTTGTCAATAGCATAAATAATGGCTAAAAATTCCTTTTCCGTAGTGGCGTAGTTGAGCTGCACTTCATCTAGCGTCTTGCTAGCGTAGTATATGGCATGGGTTCACCCTTCCTTTCTTTGTCCAAGAACAGCTCCTATAGGTACGTCACTAGCATCGCACATAACCTCAAAGGGAAAGTTCCAATCCGGAGGTTGGATAATAGGTGCTGAAATTAGAGCTTCCCGGATCATGTTAAACGCATCCAAGCATTCCTGTGAAAACTCAAAAACTGCATCCTTCATCAATAGATTAGTTAGCGGTTTTGATATTTTAGAGAAATCCTTTATGAAGCGCCTATAGAACCCAGCATGTCCTAGGAAACTTCTTATCCCTTTCACCGAAGTTGGGGGAGGAAGCTTCTCTATAGTCTCTATTTTCGCCTTATCTACCTCTATCCCTCTACTAGAGATTAGGTGTCCTAATACAATTCCTTCCTTTACCATAAATTGACATTTCTCCCAATTAAGAACTAGGTTAATGTCTTTACACCTTTGTAATACAAGAGAAAGGTTAGAAAGGCAATTGTCAAAAGAGGAACCGTATACGGAGAAGTCATCCATGAAGACCTCCATGATTTCCTCAATGTATTCGGAGAAGATGGCCATCATGCACCTTTGAAAGGTGGTTGGGGCGTTGCAAAGCCCGAACGGCATTCTCCTATAAGCAAACGTACCCCACGGGCACGTAAACGTGGTCTTCTCTTGATCATCCGGGTGTATCGGAATCTGAAAGAAACCACTATATCCATCAAGATAACAGAAATGAGAATGTTGTGCTAACCTTTCAAGCATTTGATCAATGAATGGCAATGGGAAGTGATCCTTCCTCGTCGCATTGTTGAGCTTGTGGTAGTCTATGCACATCCGCCATCCTGTCACGGTTCGGGTAGGAATGAGTTCGTTGTTCTTGTTGGTGATGACCGTCATTCCTCCCTTCTTCGGAACTACTTGAACCGGACTCACCCACTTGCTATCGGAGATAGGGTAGATGATACCTGCATCAAGAAGTTTAAGAATTTCCTTCTTGACAACCTCTTTCATGGTCGAATTCAACCGCCTTTGAGGTTGTCTTGAAGTCCTAAAGTCCTCTTCCATTAATATTTTATGCATGCATAGGGAAGGTTTTATTTCTACTAAGTCCTCAATAGTATATCCTAAAGCTTTTCTATGTTTCCTAAGGACAACCATGAGCTTATTATGTTCATCTATGCTTAGATCGGAACTAACAATAACCGGAAAGGTAGAATTAGGTCCTAGAAAAGCGTACCTTAGATGAGTAGGAAGTGGCTTTAGTTCCATCGCTTTCGGAGCTTCCAATGGCTCTTGAGGAGCATCCGATGCCTCTTTAGAAGTGTCTAAGGGTGTAGAAGGTGTGGGAGAAGAATCAAAAGAAGTTGAAGAAGAGGCACGATCACCCTCTTCCACGGCCAAAATCACGGTTTCCCTGCATCCTCCACGGCCGTGGTTTAGGGCGTGGAAAGGAAATACGGTTGCTCTGTTTCCTCCACGACCGTGTAACCCTCTGGAGTGAGCCACGCTTTGGTTGGTGAAATCCACGGCTGTGGAATATAGTGTATGGCCGTGGATTCTCACGTTTTCCGCTTCGTCGTGGAGTTTCCCAAACTCCTCTTCACATGCTTCTTGTGCTTCTAAGGCTTAAATTGCCTCATTGCACTCCTCTTCTTCCCCTACATTCATTAGACTCATAGTAATAACCTTTTGCAAAGGATCTTTGAAGAGAATGGCACTTACCTCCTCTCTAGACAACCCTTCTTCATCTTGGATATTGAATATATCCTCATCAAAGATTGGTTCCTTCACTAGAGTGGAAAGAACGAACTCTACCTTCTCTTCTCCTATATCAAAGGCGAGTCTAGCATTCTTGCAATCGACTATGCAACCGGAAGTTGCAAGAAACGGTCTTCCGAGTATGATCGGGACTGGACTATCTGCAGGAATGTCAAGCACAACAAAATCAATCGGAACAAAGAATTTACCTAGCTTGACTGGGACGTCTTCTACAATACCGACGGGACGAGTGATGGATCGATCCGCCATGTACAACATCATCTTCACTGGTTTAGGGTCGCCTAAACCGATCTTCCTACATAATGCAAGTGGTATGATGCTCACACTTGCTCCCAAGTCACATAATGCATCATATGTGACATCTCCCACTCCTATAGGAATACAAAATGACCCCGGATCTTTTAGCTTTGGGGGAATTTTCTCTTTCATGGTCTTGATGAGATCCGAAGAATCCGAACTCATCTTAACCTCTCCAAAATCCTCTAGCTTTCTCTTGTTAGAGAGGATTTCCTTCAAGAACTTGTCATAAGCCGGCATACCTACAATAGCATTAATGAAAGGTATATTAATATGCAGCTTGCTCATGAGTTCTATAAACTTACCAAATTATTTATCTAGACGCGCTCTTGCTCTAGATTGAGGGAATGGTAGGGGAGGTTTGTAAGCCGGAGGAGGAACGTAGACATCTTCCTTCTCCTTCCCCTTCTCTTTGTCTTTCTCAACGGAGAATTCAACAAACTTAGGTTGCGGATCGGTGGTAGTCACTCCGCTCCTAGTTGTGATTGCCATCACCCTTCCCTTTGGGTTGTCCTCCGTTTTTCCTGGAAGTTTCCCTTGATTCCTAGGAACTTCCTCCGCTTGGCTGAACATTTGGTTTTCTAAAACCTTTTGGGCTTTATCAACCTTAGAAATTTGATCATCAACCTTAATGATGCGGTTCTCCAAACCTTGAAGCTTTCCCAAAATCGTTTCCAACATGGGATCGGGCTTCTCCTTCCCCGAAGTGTTTCCTCCATTAGATGTTTGTCCCTGGCTTTTTAAAGGAGTAGAGGAAGAGGAAGGTGGAGTTAGTGAATTCGAATTGGAAGGGTAAGAGTTACCGGAGTTTTGTTGATTGGAGCGCCAATTGTTGTTGTTTGGACCCCTATTGTTGTTCAAATTATTGTTCCGGTTGTTGTTGTTGCCATTCCAATTATTCTGGTTGTTGTTCCGGTTATTGTTGTTGTTGCGGTTTGTATTCTCACCACCGTTGTTGTTGTTGCCCAAGTAGCCAACATCTTTTCCTTGTTGCTTTGTAAAGTTGGTCTTGATAGCTTCCTTCAACTCTTTGATCTCATTGTTGAGGGAGAAAATTTGATTTTGAGCTTCATGTGTGAGCTTTGCTCCTTGCTCCACACGATTTCCCTCTACCTTCCGGTGAGAATACTTCTCTATGACCCTTTCTTGCTTCTCAATGAAGTCCCAAGCGTCATCTTCCCTCATGTCCATGAATGTACCACATGAGAGGGATTGGAGCTTGAATTGTGTTTCCACATCCAGCCCCTTATAGTATATCTCCAACAATGCAAGCTTGGATATGCCATGATGAGGACAATCCAAGAGCAAATCCTGAAACCTTTCTCAAGATTGAAATAAACTTTCGTTAGATCTCATGGAAAATGCATTAATCTTACCTCTAAGTTCCGCCGTTTTGGATGGCGGAAAGAACTTAGTGAGGAACTCCGCGGAAAGGTCTTCCCACGTGTTTAGTTTCCCACTAGGAAGAGCTTGGTACCAAGACAATGCTTTCCCCTTCAAGGAGAAGAAGAAAGGCTTGAGCTTATAGTTGTTGGTAGTTGCGTTCTTCGGCCTCATTGTCTCCATCATACACTCAAAGTTTTGTAAGTGTTGGTGTGGAGATTCAGCGCTTGTCCCGCCAAATTGGTTTTGGCGAACAAGAGTAATAAATTGAGGGGTGAAACTAAACCCTTGTACATCATCAGCATCAAAGTTCACACCTAGACGGCGTGGTTGCTGCGTTGGATCCATCCTTTGGCCAAGAGTTCTTGGCTCCTCATCCACACGTTCGATCCTTGCATTCCTAGGTGGAACACGGCGATTAGCAGCTGCCCGTGGATGGAATGGATTCACGTTGATTGTCGGATCAATTTCCTCTAGAGGTGGCATGGAGGAGTCGCTATCCTCATTGGATGAGTTGGCTCTAACCGATCTTCCCGGTCTCCTCCTTTTCTTTTTCTCCTTAAGGTTGTTTAACTCCAACCTCATTTGGAACATCATGTCCGTTAGATCGTCAACTTTCATTTGATGACGATCCGTTTCTTCCCTTCGTGTCTTCTCACTTCATTGGAGTTGAGCTTCTTTCTCCGCTAGCTCCGATTGAAGATCACGTTCGTTCTCTTCTGCCATTTTCTTTTCCTTACACTTTTGCCTTAAAGTCCTCTCAAGCTCTTGATCAAGAGGTACGAGGTCCTCGGTGTTCCTAGACCTGCGCATGCACTCAAAGAGATATCAAATAACAAGGGAGAAGCTCCCAAGCTTGACAACCGACAACCGAATTCGGCCTAGACCAAATTCCTGGCAACGACGCCAAAAACTTGTTCGCCACTTAGCGTGCATGCAAATAAGCTTTAATTATAAAACTAGAAATCAAACAAGCGAACCCGCAGTGTACAGATCGATATAGTTGAGAAAGAATTCCAGAGTATCGAACACAGGGATTTGGGGGGAACAAATTCAATTATAGATTATCAAGCGAGTCAATGTAAGAGCTTTTCGAATTATTGGGAAAACAACAATCCTAAAGATCCGGGAATCCAGCTGTGGCAATCGATTCAAGATATACTAAAGATATAAGGACAGAGTTGAGGTATGCAAAGGTATACGAATGTAAGGTAATCGTACGGTGAAGTTCCAAAAACCTTATATGACTCACCTACAAGACACTCTCTATAAAGGTTGTTGAGGCTTCAATATAGAAAGGTTCTAAAGGTAAGAATTAATGTCAAATACTCAAACTTATAATCCAAGGATCAAGACTAACTAAACCGATTAAGGTTGTGACACTCACAATCGAGGTAGAGGTTGTTGAGGCTTCACTACCACCTAGAAAAGGGTAAACCAAGACTAAGTTAAAGCAAATCTTTAACTTTGGATTAAAGTAAAAGCAAGTTCGTAAACTAACACAAAATTATGGGTGGTTCTTGAGTTCCACGGCCGTGGAAGCTCAAGAACAGACCGTGGTTTAAGGTTGTCGGCGATTCTCTCTAACTCTCAGGGTCCAATCTGTTTACGATCGATCTATCATCATCTAAGCCACAACTATCAACCCTTCACCTTAGAATTGTTAAAGGGTTTTAGCCAACAATAGTCATATTGATATCAAATTCAAGGTTTAAAAGAATAAAAGATGAAAACTTCCGAAAACCTTCAATAACTTTCAATTCAATCTCAAATCCACAAATCAAGAACAATAACGTCAATAGATTTGGAATAATGCAAACAATCACGAATCTTAGATAAGAAGGAAGAACGGGATGTCAATCCGTCTTCTAAATCAAACCTAAATGAGAAGCGAAATCTTCTCACGGACAATCTTCCAAATCTTCCACTCTTCCGTCAATCTGGAAATCTCAAGGGTAGAACGCAAATCTCTCAATCACAATCTCCGTAAGATGTGAAATTAGGGTAATTCTAAGGTGCAATCGGAAATGCGTCTAAGCGTAAGCGAAGGTGACGGAATCTCTCTTCGTCCGTCCTTTTATAGTGTAAGATAAAATATAAGCCCGGCCCGATAGCGTAGAAGATCGTGGCTTAAAGTGTGGCAAAAAAGATCGCCAAGATCACGGTCGTGGAAGGGTTCCACGGCCGTAATTTAGAGCGTGGAAACTGTCACGGTTTGACACAACTCTTCCACGGTCGTAGAAGTTGCTGGAATGAATCACGCTTCCCTTGCCATGGTTCCACGGCCGTGGAATTGAACGTGGAATGTAGTACGGCCGTATTTTAGAGCGTGGTTTAGGGCTAGAACGTGATTCTTCCTTAGTCTCGTGCATTCTTCAAGTTAGCATATCCTTAGCTCCTAGGAATGTCCTCAATTCATGGACATGCTCAATCAAACTCCATCCTTGCTCAATTCCGTTTAGAAATAGCTCTTAATTGCCTACAATCAACATAAAGCTTGTGTAGATCTCTATATCGACATTATAGACAAACTAGCTCATAAATGTATCAATGCTTAATCAATGACTATCAATATGGATGAAATATACTTAGAAAATGTGCCTAAAATATCACAATATTTCATGCTAACAGCCTTGATATACGATATTGTGAAAAGTTCTCATACTCTATTCAACCCCCTCTAGAGTATTTATATCCTTATTATTCACCTATACGGTTCTTTAATTGGTATCAGAGCTAGACTCACGTATATTGATTTAACCATATGTAGGACTAATCATGAACTCTGTAGGCAATGGAGGATTCACTCAAGGAAGATCCACATTTCGACCACCACTCTTCTGCGGTAACAACTTTGCCCAATTGGAGAGCACTAATGCAAATGTTTGTTATTGATTAGGACATGGAACTATGGAGCATTACTCAAAATGGCCCTAAAATCCCAACCACCATGGTTGAAGGAGTCCAAGTTGCAAAGAAGGAAGCAGACTTCAATCAAACCGACTTGGATAGCGTGTCAAAGAACTACAATGCCATGAACTTTCTCTACTGTGGATTAGATGCAAATGAATTCAACCGTGTCTCATCATGCAAGAGTGCTAAAGAAATATGGGACAAACTAGTTGTCATGTACGAAGGAACAAGCTAAGTTAAGGAAACAAAGATAAGCATCTTCCTCAGAAAATATGAGCTACTCAAGATGAACTCAAGCGAATCAGTCAAATAAATGTTCACACGATTTACCAAAATCGTGAACAACCTCGACTCACTTGGAAAGGTCTTCTAAAATGAAGAAAAAGTAAGGAAGGTTCTAACCCAACTTTCCACAGACTAGTGTTTGCTCTCTAGCACTCTTGTCCACAGGCTAGTGTTGTCTTTCAAAAATCTCCAACCCAACTTTCCAACAAGTGCCCACTTCATATCCTCCATCGATCTGACAACCAGTCCATCCTTATCTTTCGACATACAGATAGTTCTCCAGGCAACCGAATGCATGCCTCTATTTCCTCTCTCATAACCCCATATGACAGATACATTGATCTTGTCTATCTCCTCGCACACTGATTTAGGAAGCAACACAATAGACATCGAGTAAACTGGGATGGAGTTGAGAACCGACTTCATTAAAGTGATTCTCCCTGTGAAGCTAAGGTTCCTCCCTCTCCACCCGCTGAGCTTGCTATTGATCCTTTCCAAAAGCTCACCAAAGGTTGTTTTGGAAACTCTCTCTTGAAGTAAGGGCATACCAAGGTAGTTACCCAACTTCTTCGTGACTTCTATTTCACACCTAGTTTCCACCATGTTTTGCAAATCTCTCGACACATTAGGATACACAAAATCTTTGATTTAGTCATACTAACTTTCTGTCTCGAGGCCTTGCAGAACAAATTCAAACAACGAAGAACAACCTCCAATTGTTCCATGGACGCTTCCGTAAAAAGAGTCAAATCATCCGCAAAAAACAAATGCAACAACAAAGGTCCCTCTCGAGAAAGATGGATAGGTTTCCATATAACCCTATTGACCTCCTCGATGATCATATGACTTAATCTCTCCACATGTAGCACGCCAGAGACCTCTCTTCAGAGTAAATTGACGGGTGAGCTCACCATTTCAATTTACTTGAATACGGGTAGTGGATATACATTCTTGTATCATATTACACCACTCCCTAGGAAGTCCATCATCTTCCATAACTTGACTCATAAAATCCCATTGGATCCTATCATACGCCTTCTCAAGATCTAACTTTAAGATCATCCACTGCCTACCGGTTTTCTTCTTCCTAGTAGAGTGGGCAGTTTCTTGCATAAGAACAATGTTTTCTTGAATGCATCTTCGCGGAATAAAACCCCCTTGCGTAGGTCACACCATAGTGTCAGTAAATTCCTGCAAGTGCTGAACCATCACTTTAGTCATAATCTTGTATAACACATTACACAAAGCAATAGGTCTGAATTGCGTCAGAGCTTCCGAATTTCCAACTTTTGCTATAAGGCGGATTATGGTATCATTAATCCCCTCCTGAAGCTTCCGGGTCTCAAAAAATTTAGAGACTTCTTCAACTACCAAGTTCCTGTTGATATTCAAACATTTCTTATAGAAAATTTGTTAGAACCCATCGATCCCAGGGGACTTGAAAGCTCCCATACTCTTGACTGCCCTCCAAACTTCCTCGTGAGTCACTTTTCTGAGAAGGTATCCATTGTTTTCCCTCAACGTCAAAGGGAATCCATTAGAATCTTGTATCACTCCATTGAGATCACTGGGAGCGTCACTATTGCTATAAAGTTCACTAAAGAACTCTAAAACAAAATTCTCCAGCTTCTCCTTATTCGCTTCCCAATTCCCATCTACAACCTTCAAACCGACCACTCTATTCCGTCTTCTTCTTATAATGGCCGCGGTATGAAAGAAATCGGTGTTTCTATCCCCGAACTAGAGTCATTGTTCCCTCGACTTTTGGAACCAAATGATCTCTTCTTGCTCAAGAAACTCTTCTAGCTTCGTTTGAAGGTAGATTTCCTTTGTTTTCCTCATGCTCAACGTGATCCCCCTCGTGTCACTCTGAATCTCCGTAAGTTCATTCATGATTTTCTTTTTCTTGCAAATGACATCACCAAAAACCCGACGATTCTAATCTAAAAGCCAATTTTTAAGAATATTAAGAGGAATACCTCTACTAGCGTGCATGTCCCAACACCTCTTCACCATAAGGAGAAACTCGTGGTGGGTCAATCATGCAGCCTCAAAAGGGAAAGGTCTTCTATTCTGTCCTCTGGACAAGCAAGGATGCAAACGGAGCATAATGGGAGAGTGATCTTAGGAGAATCTGGCAAGGTGTCTAACGGAGGCATCCAGCCACTCCATACTCGCTCCTATGTTCATGAGGCATCTATCCAATCTTTTTTTATCCCCTTGTTCCTGGTCTTACTGTCATCCCAAGTAAACTCAGGACCCGTGAACCTTAGGTCAAGAAGCCCATAGTTATGAATAATTTCCAAGAATATCTCTAAATCCCTATGTAATCTAGCAGTACCACCTATACTGTTCGCTCCAAACGGTGTGTGCAAGCTTTAAATTTATAACCCTAGACTTAAGCTTAAAACAAGGATGCGAACCCGCAGTGTACGGGTCAATCGTAGTAAAAGCAAGAAAATTCCAGGGGTCGATCACAGGGACTCGGTGAAACAAAGCCAATACGGTGTGCTTATGTCAATACTAACCACGAGAGCGATTAACACAATCAAAGATGAATAAGAAGTCAATAAAGCAATCATGCAATTCTAGGGATTAAAGCATCTAGTTGTGGTTCCAACTCAAGATCTATAGATAAGCGGACAAAGCTGAGATTTTTGTGTGGGGAAGGTGTTACTAAAGTGGAGTAGATCACCGGGTAAGTCTCACTACGCACTAATCCTAAACCGTAACTCCTATTACCGGGTAAGTCTCAAGGAATCAAGATAAAGAACTATAACCTCAAACTAACATACCATCTAAGGGAATAGAATCAACCTTTACCGGGTAAGTCTCAAGCTAACTCACAAAGATGGGATGGAAGCACACTCAAACCCCAATAAAGGTAAACCTTTATTACCTACACTTATGATCGTTGGTAAACAAACTAAGGAATTACCGGGTAAGTCTCATCTTAAGCTTGCTTTGAACCAGGGAAGGTGTAATAAGAATAGGATTTGGCAAACTCTAACACTTAACTCTCAGTTATGGATCAGATAAGTCACCTCGGTCAGCCAGTTTCCACCCCGGCCGAGATGTTCATCGACTGAACGAGATGCTTAGGGTTAAGGTTAAAGACTCGAACTTTCAGGATCCTACTGGAATCTAAGATTATTCTATCATTGTTTTCCCCACAACCTTCAGCCAATCACCCTAGAATCACACAAGGAAATTAGCCACTCATCATCATAATGAAAGTATTAAAATATATGAAAGAAAGTGAATATTTGAATAAAGAAGAATTTAATGAAAAGACTTCAATAACTGAATCAAATATCACAACAAAGCGTTCCTTGGATAGCAATCCAACAAGACAAGACAACAAGTGAGGGAATTGAAGACAATCTTACAAAACCCTCCAAAGAGCTATAAAAGCTATAGACTTCAACCTTCCTTCAACCTTCAAAAAGGTTCTTCAAATCTCTCCCAACTAGAGTAGGCTGCTGCTGTGTGCTATAAACCCTGATCGACGGTATAGCGTGATGTCCAGCTCTAAGCGGATGCCGGAATTATGGGAAATCCGACCCTTTTTATAGGAAAATAACCCTCCAAAGATAATAAATCTTAGAAAGATATTTTCCCATAAATATAGGTAAAATATATGATTCTGCATATCTCCTTCCTTCCAGGAGCCAAGCCCAAAAATATAAGATCTCTTTCCAATTTTAAAAGATCTCAGCCAAGAATAAAATATTCTCTCCGCGTCCTAGGTATTCGCCTCGGTCGAGTCGGCGTCTCTGGATCACCTCGGTCGAGGTGAATCTCTGGTCAACCGAGGTGAGTCACAACTGAATGCGAAATCTCTCAAAACTGGTCCAAAGTAAATCTTTAATCCATGGCTATGCTTCCTGGATGTAGCTCTAAATGACTCATGACTCCTTTTGCTCCTTTTCTTTGATGCAAAACGTACCATTTTACCTGCAATTACAACAAAACTAGGTGTAGACCTCGATTCTCGCAAAGGTAGATGAAATGGTAGTATAATCACATATTACACACAAACATGCAGATTATGAAAGATAAAACGTCCAAACAAACCTAAAAATATAGACTATAATTCATGCTATCAAAATACCCCATAGTTAGCCCTTGCTTGTCCCCAAGCAAGTTCCTCATATAAAAGATAAGATAGAATGGATTATAAGTCAAGAAAATCAATGAAAAAGTCTTCCAAAAACATTTTATGGTGTGCAACTACCATAGATCACTCTAAGAGAGTACTTCCTGGAATTTAAAAACTCAACATGATCAAAACATTTTATAAATATAGGAAAGTTGTTCATCTTTGCATAAAATCATAAAATGCATAATAAATCATAATTATCAAAATTAATCATGTATAATCCGATTTAAACCGCTAAGTCAATCAACAAGCTCAAGGTCTCAAGGGCTTCCCAAAAGAAAGGTCAAGAAACGTGTAGGGTAGGGATGTATGTAAGGTAATGTGGTGCTAGAATCCGGGAAAAGGATGAACTTCACTTTGACTTGCAACATCTTCCACCAATAAGCTTTGCTTATTTCACACTTTTTCTTTTTACTTTACTTTTTGGGATGCATGGACAGAGGTGCACAATAACCGAAGCCTGGGAGATTAGCAATCATCAATTTCTTGAGATGCATCAAACCCTTGATGCACATACCATGACCCGTTAGGAATATCGCTCAATCCGACTTTGGCAAGACACAAACACCCGGCTATGTGAATGGTGCCGAGTTACTCATCTTCATGATTGACTTCCCCAAACCTATTATTGCTTTCTAACACTTTCACTTCCAGCCACTTCTCAACTTTAACTCCACTTGCTTTCACCACTTCGCTTGCTTCCAAATTCCCGGATAGGTAAAGGGAGGCAAAATGTATATGAGGGGCTAAGCATGATCAAGAAGAAGAAGAAGAAGAGAATGAATTGCCTTGGTTTTTCCAAGAAGAAAGTGAGAAAACTTAACCTGCGGTGTCAACCTTCAAATTCAACATAATTTGGATAAAAACAAAGTATTAAACATGCCAATAATTTCAAACAAAGCATTTAGCAACTTAAACATATTATAAAACCTTTCAAACACATAAAGAATTTAAAACCAGTCAGTAAACAAGATCTTCACTGAGATCATATCCAGATAAGTAACACAAAAAATCGTTTTCGAAAACTCTCAGTAACCTACCTCGGTCGAGGTGTTCTTGGTTCAATCGAGGTGAAATGCCTCGTTTGGCCAGAATCTCCCCGGTCGAGGTCAAAATTTTTTTTTTTTTTTTTTTTAAAACCATTTTTTTTCCGGTTTCGACGTTTTTCTCAATCAAATAACCTGTAGGTATGCATGTAATATCAGATAATCATATAAAGGCAACTGAAGCATAAATATGAAAATATCCGATAAATAAAGTGTCATACATCAAAAGGTAGTCGAATAAATACATCACGTAGTCAGATAAGTACAAACACCCCATACTTGGGACGCACTGTCCCAGTGGGTCAAATAAAAAGTCTAGAGACAAGAGTACTCACCGGATAAAAAGCTGAACTGCATAAAAATAGAATAAAGAAAATCCTGCAGCTCCTCAATAATCCTGATCCGGTGGTGGTGGTGGTGGTGGCACATACGGATACTGAGCCGGGTCGAACGGATAGCCCATAGTCTGCTGGAACTGTAGCTCCATCATCCTGCGCTGATAGTGCTGCTCCTCTAACATCTGATGAGTCCAACGGTCAATGTGTCGGTCCTGGGCAGCAAATCTCTCATGCATGTCCACAGTAAGGGCAGCATAAGAGTCTATCATCTGATCTATCAGGTCGTCGATCCGGCGATGAACCTCAGAATCTCTATGGCGGCGTGTCCGACGCCTAGCAGATCTAGCAGGAGGTGCAGCAGGTGCAGGCTCCGTATCCTCCTCGTCGTCCAAGTCTATAATCGGTGGCGCGCTCGTCCCTGCAGTATCTGTCCCTGTATCCATCGGGACACCACCATCTCTCTCATCCGTCGTCTCCTCGTCGTCGTCATCCTCCTCCTCCTCAGCAGGGGCAGCTGCTGCCTCTCTGTGATCCTCCATCAGTGGAGCCCATGCTGTCTGCCAATAGTGCGGATCAAAGACTGTGAACTGAGCAGACCAGCGGATCCCCTGAGGTGCAGTCCGCTCCCAAGGCATGGCGACGTATGGAGTGGTCAAACCACGGGGAACCAGAATCCTCCGTGTGATCATCTCCTGTAATCCCAGCGGCTTCGGAGCCGCCGCCATCGTGCAAATACTGAGGTCCATCCCGTGGTAGGTAGCGATATGGGTGACTAGACCTCCGCAGCAAATGTCTCCCTTCGCCTTGGCCTTGATCCTGTGCAGATCCTCTGCCAGGAGCAAGCCAAAGTCTGGAAAACCTCCTGTGACCATGCAGTAGAGGCTGAAGAGCTCGCCCTGTCTGATCTTCTGGGGCGTCTCAGTACGCGCCAGAAGTGTCTCGCTGAAAATCCTGTGGGCTAATCTGAAGGCCGGATGAAAGATGACCTTCTCCCTGGAATCTCCAGGGCGCCATCTGTCTGCATGCTATGTAATATGGGCAATCTGCCCCCAGAACTCCCTAGCTACGGATCGGGAGGGGAAATCAGTGGCGGTGGGCTCAGAGAAACCAAAAATCTCTCTCCATATCTCTAAAGGAACTATGAAGTTCCGGTTCATCAACCGGTACTTCACAGACCGGTCTGTGGGGAGGTAGGAGAAGGAGCTAACGAACTCTAAAGTCGGCTCCAAGTAAGTTGGGGCCCGGATCTCAGTAAACTGATCCAGCCCGACAGTAGCAATCATCCTCCTAAGGTCAGCGTCTAACCCTAGGCAATCAAAAGCCGACACGTCCAGAAATCGTGGTGCGATAACTGGACGGCTAGCTATCCGCTCATAGTCTACCCGACATCTCTCGTGGATAACCGGGCGGTAAGGACGGGAAGAAGAGGAAGAAGGGGAGGGTGAGGATCTGTCTCTAAGGGCTAAGCGACGATCTGAACTCATTTTCACTCAACTCTGTAAGTCCACCTCGGTTGCTGACAAGACTCAAAAACACCTCGGTCGAGACGCAGTTCGACCGGACCGAGGCGTAGCAGTTACGATTCCAAATCTCAGAATTTCAGTTCTTTTCCCCCTAAAATCACTACAATTGCTTCCTAAGGGGTACTTAAATCCTTTCTCAGCAAAATCAGGGGCAACCAAAGCCCAAATCAAAGCGAACGAACGAGTTAGGGTTTCGACTTGTTTTACCTCGTTTCGGTCGATTCGCTCGATTTCTTTGCAGATCTGTTGTTGCAATCGGTTCCTCTACTCTTCAATCTCAGTTTCAAAGCAGAAATCGGCGAAAATGAGCAAGATCTGAGAGGGAGCGAAGTGGAAGTCGCCGCGGTCGAGGTGGGTAAAGTGAAAAGTGAAAAATAAAAATTTTTCCCTTTTATACTGTTCCTGGATCTGCTGTCACCTCGGTCGAGATGGTCTCGACTGGACCGAGGTGGTATGGACCGAGGTGGTTCTGCAGAAACCCTAGTCGCCTCGGTTGCTCAAGAATCAACTCGGTCGAGATGCTCTGACAGTGACCGAGATGCTTCTGTCTTCTCAAAATCTCGAACTTCCGTTCTTCCAGTTATGCTCTTTCCTTAGATATTCCCTGTTGTCTGTCCAGAACGCCAAAAACAAAGCAAAGCAAAAACAAAAACTATCTAAACTAGACTAGAAAACGGGAAAAGAAAGCAATACCTTGGGTTGCCTCCCAAGAAGCGCTTGATTTAAGGTCGCTAGCTGGACCATGCTGCGTCTCAAACGAGGTATATTGGTGCAACCTCCTCAACCGGCGTTTCCGGTTGGTATTTCTTAAGTCTATGACCGTTGACCTTGAAGCTTCCGCTAGTTTCGCCCCATATCTCAACTGCACCATGAGGGAAAACATGTTTCACAACGTAAGGCCCGGTCCATCTAGATTTCAACTTACCTGGAAAAAGGCGGAGGCGGGAGTTGAAGAGTAGAACTAAGTCTCCTTCGTTAAGCTCCTTTGGGACGATACGCTTGTCATGCCATCTCTTCGTCCTTTCCTTGTAGATTTTGGCATTCTCATAAGCGTTCAAACGCAGCTCCTCCAGCTCGTTAAGTTCCAATAGTCGCTTCTCACCAGCCTCTTTGATATCGAAATTCAACCATTTGATAGCCCAATATGCCTTGTGTTCCAATTCAACGGGCAAGTGGCAAGACTTCCCATATACCAAATTATAAGGAGTGGTGCCTATGGGAGTCTTGAATGCGGTCCTGTATGCCCAAAGAGCATCGTCCAACTTCATGGACCAATCCTTCCTCGTTCTAGAGACGGTCTTCTCCAAAATTGCCTTGATTTCTCTATTCGAGATCTCGACTTGTCCACTAGTTTGAGGGTGATAAGCAGTTGATACCTTGTGGGTTACCCCATACTTCGATAGAAGTACCTTGAACTTCCGGTTGATGAAATGCGTTCCTCCATCGCTAATGATGATGCGTGGAGTTCCAAACCGTGGAAAGATAGTTCTATTCAAGAACTTCACAACCACCTTGGCGTCGTTAGTGGGCGAAGCAATGGCTTCAACCCATCTAGAGACGTAATCAACTGCAAGGAGAATGTAGAGGTTTCCTCCGGAGGATGGGAAAGGTCCCATGAAGTCAATCCCCCATACATCAAAGATTTCCACTTCTTGGATGTTATTAAGTGGCATCTCGTTCCTCCTTGATAAGTTCCCTGTTCTTTGGCATGCATCACAAGAGACAACAAAAGATTGCACATCCTTAAATAATGTAGGCCAAAAGAAACCGGAACGCAATACCTTAGCGCATGTTTTATCGGTGCTAGCATGTCCCCCACAAGGAAGTGAATGACAATGCCTTATGACACTATTAACTTCATCCTCCGGAACGCACCTTCGAAGCATCCCATCCGGTCCGCGCTTGAATAGCAACGGCTCGTCCCAGTAGTAATGTCGTACTTCCTTGAAGAATCTTTTCTTTTGAGAGTACGTCAATCCGGGCGGTATCTCCTGGCAAACAAGATAGTTCACAATATCAGCGTACCAAGGACCTTTATTATCAGAAAGTTTGTGGATGGAATGCTCCATCAACAGTGGATGAATATCAGAGGAGGGAGTAAGAAATTTGTTATTCTCAGTAGTCTCAGTTGACATCATCTCGCCATCGACCTCGGTCGAGGCGCATAAGCGTTGACCGAGATGTTCTTCGGTCGCCTCGCTCAGTCCAGAAAGTGCCTCGGTCGAGGTACTGCTACTGGATCCGAGACTGGAGATCTTCGTTTCCTGGATTAGCTTCTCAGTTTTAGCTCCTGGATCCTCTTCCAGTGCCTTCAAGCTCTGTATATCTGCATCACAAGAAGCATCTATACCTTCCTCCATTAAACTGAAGCTAATAACTCTTTCGAGTGGATCGTTAATAAGGATAGAGCTCACCAATTCTCTTGATTCTTCTTCATCGTAGATGTTGAAGATATCATCAGTTAGTTGCTCCCCTTTCATGGCTGCAAGTAGCGCGAACTCCACCTCATCGCCACCAACGTTGAATTTCAACTTGGCGTTCTTGCAATCCACGTTGCAACCCGAAGTTGCTAGAAATGGCCTCCCGAGAATAATAGGAACAGGATAATCTGCGGGAATGTCAAGTACGACAAAATCTATGGGTAGATAGAAGTTACCTAACTTGACCGGAACGTCTTCCAAAATGCCCACGGGATGGGTAATGGAGCAATCCGCCATGTAAAGTCGAATCTTGACCGGCTTGGGCTCTCCAAGACCGATCTTCGTGCATAGCTCCAGCGGGATGATGCTCACGCTGGCTCCTAGATCACAAAGGGCTTCACAAGTGACATCCCCAACTTGAATGGGAATACAAAATGAGCCGGGATCTCTCAACTTAGGTGGCATCTTTTCCTTCATGATTTTGATAAGCTCCGAAGATTTAGATGTCATCCTAACTTCACCAACATCCTCCAGCTTCCTCTTCCTCGATAAGATTTCTTTTAAGAACTTCCCATAGGCGGGCATACCTAAAATAGCATCAAGGAAAGGAATATTAATATGTAGCTTATTCATCAAGTCAAGAAACTTACCAAAGTGCTTGTCTAGATGTGCTCTGGCTCTGGACTGAGGGAATGGAAGTGGTGGTCTGTATGCAGGAGGTGGAACATAAGTTTCTGTCGTCCCTCCTGCTTTCTGTTGCTCCGCCTCGGTTGGCATCTCGATCGAGGTGTTCTTCGACTGGATCTGGACCGAGGTGGTCTGCGTCGAGCGAGGTACTGGATCTGCAGTTTTGAGTCCACTCCTCGTCGTTATGGCCATGCATTGGCCCTTAGGGTTAGTTTCCGTCTTTGCTGGAAGCTTCCCTGGATCTCTTGGCGCTTCATTCGCCTTATTAGCAAGTTGTTGTTCGAAGGACTTTTGGGCCCTCGAAAATGAAGTCATAGAATTCTCCATAGCGCTAAGCTTGATCAAGATTGCCTCCAGAACTGCGTCTTTCTTTTCTGGCTGAGACGAACTTGATCCTTGCCCTTGGCTTTTCAATGGAGTAGAAGAAGAAGAAGGGGAAGAGAGGAAAGGGTTAGAGGAATCATTGGAGTTGGAGTTTGAATGATTGTTACCGTAGTTTTGGTTATTTGCCCTCCAGTTGTTGCTATTGGATCCTCTATTGTTGTTGTTGTAGTTGCTGTTTCGGGGGCCATTATTGTTGTTACGGTACCCGTTGTTGTTGTTGTTCCTTTTCCCTTGCTCTTCCTTCTTAGTTTGAGCCATCAAGAGCTCCTTCAATTGCTTCACATCATTCTTCAACGACGTGAGTTGATTGTTGTTGGAATGAGTCTCTTGAAAGTTGACTCTTTTAACTCCACCTTCAGCTCCTTGGTGGGTATATTTCTCCATGTGCAACGCTTGCTTCTCAATGAAGTCCCAAGCCTCATCAACCGCCATGTCCATGAAGGTACCGGCGGAGAGTAGTTGGAGATTGAATTGGGTGCTTCCGTCCAGCCCTTTGAAGTAGATCTCCAACAACTCGATCTTTGGAATCCCATGATGTGGGCAATCCAAGAGGATATCCTTGAACCGCTCCCAAGATTTGGACAAGCTCTCCTTGTCCTTCATAATGAAAGCGTTGATCTTCCCTCTCATTTCAGCGGTCTTTGAGGGGGGAAAGAATTTGGTCAAGAATTTCGTGGTCATCTCCTCCCATGTGCTGATTTTTCCTGGAGGAAGAGATTGATACCAAGTAAGAGCTCTATCTTTTAAAGAAAAGTAAAAAGGTCTTAGCTTGTAGTTGTTATTCTCAATTCTGGGGGGTCGCAAGGTTTCCATCAAGATCTCGTAGTTTTGAAGATGTTGATGCGGCGACTCTTTCTCTAGCCCTCCGAATTGGCATTGGCGAATCATGGCTAGAACTTGCGGTCGAAGTTCGTAGTCATGATCTGTTGGATCTCCTAGGTTCACTCCTGGACGCCTCAGCTGTTGATTAGGGTCCATCCTTTGACCTAGGGTTTATGGGATCCCTGCAAGAAGAACATCTCGGACTGGCATCCGAGGTGGAAGTACATCGGCCGGGGCGTCAGGTACTGGAATCTGCATCGGTCGAGGATCAACAGGAGGATCTTCCCTCGGTCGAAGTAGAATCTGGTCTCGTATGACTGCTATCTCAGCTTCGATTGCTGCAGTCTTGGTGCGATTCTCTTTTTTCTCTTGCCTGAGTTCTTCCTTGCTGAGGCGTAGCAGCTCTAGCGCCTCTTTCAATTGGGCCGCAAGATCACGATCGTCTTGTTGGGCCATCTTCGCTTCTCTTAAGCGTCGCCTGTATGTCTTTTCTGGTTCGGGATCGTAAGGAACGATTTCCTTCCCAGCGCGGGTTCTTCGCATATACCTAAGAAAGAACCTGCGAAAGTCACTCAAGTAGAGTGGTTAAATGAAACGGGGCGATCGCCCCAAGAGCAAACCGTACCGGCTCGGTCTAGACCAAGTCCCCGACAACGGCGCCAAAAACTTGTTCGCTCCAAACGGTGTGTGCAAGCTTTAAATTTATAACCCTAGACTTAAGCTTAAAACAAGGATGCGAACCCACAGTGTACGGGTCAATCGTAGTAAAAGCAAGAAAATTCTAGGGGTCGATCACAGGGACTTGGTGAAACAAAGCCAATACGGTGTGCTTATGTCAATACTAACCACGAGAGCGATTAACACAATCAAAGATGAATAAGAAGTCAATAAAGCAATCATGCAATTCTAGGGATTAAAGCATCTAGTTGTGGTTCCAACTCAAGATCTATAGATAAGCGGACAAAGCTGAGATTTTTGCGTGGGGAAGGTGTTACTAAAGTGGAGTAGATCACCGGGTAAGTCTCACTACGCACTAATCCTAAACCGTAACTCCTATTACCGGGTAAGTCTCAAGGAATCAAGATAAAGAACTATAACCTCAAACTAACATACCATCTAAGGGAATAGAATCAACCTTTACCGGGTAAGTCTCAGGCTAACTCACAAAGATGGGATGGAAGCACACTCAAACCCCAATAAAGGGTAAACCTTTATTACCTACACTTATGATCGTTGGTAAACAAACTAAGGAATTACCGGGTAAGTCTCATCTTAAGCTTGCTTTGAACCAGGGAAGGTGTAATAAGAATAGGATTTGGCAAACTCTAACACTTAACTCTCAGTTATGGATCAGATAAGTCACCTCGGTCAGCCAGTTTCCACCCCGGCCGAGATGTTCATCGACTGAACGAGATGCTTAGGGTTAAGGTTAAAGACTCGAACTTTCAGGATCCTACTGGAATCTAAGATTATTCTATCATTGTTTTCCCCACAACCTTCAGCCAATCACCCTAGAATCACACAAGGAAATTAGCCACTCATCATCATAATGAAAGTATTAAAATATATGGAAGAAAGTGAATATTTGAATAAAGAAGAATTTAATAAAAAGACTTCAATAACTGAATCAAATATCACAACAAAGCGTTCCTTGGATAGCAATCCAACAAGACAAGACAACAAGTGAGGGAATTGAAGACAATCTTACAAAATCCTCCAAAGAGCTATAAAAGCTATAGACTTCAACCTTCCTTCAACCTTCAAAAAGGTTCTTCAAATCTCTCCCAACTGGAGTAGGCTGCTGCTGTGTGCTATAAACCCTGATCGACGGTATAGCGTGATGTCCAACTCTAAGAGGATGCCGGAATTATGGGAAATCCGACCCTTTTTATAGGAAAATAACCCTCCAAAGATAATAAATCTTAGAAAGATATTTTCCCATAAATATAGGTAAAATATATGATTCTGCATATCTCCTTCCTTCCAGGAGCCAAGCCCAAAAATATAAGATCTCTTTCCAATTTTAAAAGATCTCAGCCAAGAATAAAATATTCTCTCCGCGTCCTAGGTATTCGCCTCGGTCGAGTCGGCGTCTCTGGATCACCTCGGTCGAGGTGAATCTCTGGTCAACCGAGGTGAGTCACAACTGAATGCGAAATCTCTCAAAACTGGTCCAAAGTAAATCTTTAATCCATGGCTATGCTTCCTGGATGTAGCTCTAAATGACTCATGACTCCTTTTGCTCCTTTTCTTTGATGCAAAACGTACCATTTTACCTGCAATTACAACAAAACTAGGTGTAGACCTCGATTCTCGCAAAGGTAGATGAAATGGTAGTATAATCACATATTATACACACAAACATGCAGATTATGAAAGATAAAACGTCCAAACAAACCTAAAAATATAGACTATAATTCATGCTATCATATACTCTCATGCAACACAGTAATACAGTTAAAATCTCCTCCCATTATATAAGGTTCATTTATGTTGACCAGCTCTTTCTCAAAAGCTTCCTAGAAAGGTAATCTTTTACTTTCAGTAGGCGGTTCATAAACGGTAATAATGTTTAAAATCTTGCTAGATGAAGTCACCTTAACATGGATAAAATAAGGAAAAACATTGATTACCGAGATCTGGAATTTGGAATCATCCCACAATAACCATATTCCCCCTTCATAACCTCAACTTCTAATCTTTTACAAGCTCCAAACTTGAGTCTACTACAAACTTTATCAGCCTTGTCGTCCGAGATGCGGGGCTCAAAAATAGCTAATAAATCAACCTTGTATGTATTGCAAAGGAACTTGATATCTCGTCTGAAGCCGCTCTTTCCAGCTCCCTGTACGTTCCAAAATAAGTAATTCATAAAAAAATAATAAAAAATGGTGATGCTACACACCTTGGATACGAGAAGTATGTAGCTCTTCTAGTTAGATGTCATGGACATCTTACAAGCCTCTCTACTCACCCCGCCGATGGCCGTCTCGCAGTCCATGCTCTCCTCTGGGGCCGTAATCCCCTCGTCAACCATCGCCGTATCGCCATTTTTATTCAATTGTATATACTCCTTTGAAGCTCCATAACTACTCTTTTCTACTCTTACCATTCCCTAATCACAATTCACGTTATGCATCGTCAAATCCTGTACTTCCAGAGAGATCAAGGCACCCATTGAGGATTGAGAGTCTATGTTATCTTTCCTCCCACATTCATGTTGCCTAACTCAGTGACGACCTCAATGAGAATTGAGGGATCCAACATCATACTTATGATATCCATGTTTTCTCACATCTCGTTCTGCATTAACTTCTCTTCCACTGCCCTCTTCTTGTCCTCTGGTTTATCCTTTTTTCATCCGATTCATATGCCACAAGAGTATCAACTTCTTTCATAGGTTTTTGTCTTTTCAAAGTGCCATCCTCTAGCTTTCCAGTCTCACTCAGTTTAGCTTTCCTTGAACTCTTTCGTCTTTCATTCCTCACTTTGTTTCACCTCTTTCTCCTCTCCAAATCCGCTTCTTCCTTTGTGCCAGTTTCCGTTGCAAAAATAACATCCTCTCTTGAATCTGGCATGGGCTACTTGTTTGAGCTTGCAACGTTACTCCCTGTGTTATGCCCAACATTCTTCTGGATATTCTCTCTCGTCACGTCACCACTTGGTGAGTTGCATGGCCCACCTTCTTTTTGTTTCCCCTTTTCTTCAATGCCTTTTTCTCTCCCTTCCCCACTCTTGGTCCCACATCTGCTGATAAGATAATCCCCATTTCCATGTTTCCCATAATTGCTTTTATAATTCGGATTTCTTCCATGTTGGGATTGAGAAGAATATTTGTTATTGTTACCCACTTTCCCTAGATAGTTATGAGGATCTTCTTTCCCTTTATAAAAATTTGTTTCTTCTTCCTATCCACATCCATGGTCCAAATTGTTCGCCGTCTTGAACCTCCGGCACTACAGTTTTACGTCTCATTTGATTGGGGATTCTTCTCATCATTTCTATTCGCTATTGGTGCTCGTTCCGTGTTGTTTCCAATTGCCTGAATAACTTCTTTATGTTGACAATTCAAAGCATAATGTCCGTATCTTCCACAATTGAAGCATAATATGTGTAGTCCTTCATATTCGATCACACATCTCCTCTTATTAGTAAAGATTGCTTTTTTCAAGGGTTTACTCAAATCTAACTCAACGAACATCCTACAAAGCGTCCTCTTTTATGATTTAGAGTCTTCGGATCCATTGCTATCGGTTTTCCGATTCCAGTTGCTACGTTCCAAAGTAGTGCTTCATTGAACCATTGCATAGGTACCCTTGTTATTCGAATCCATGTTGGAGCAGAAGAGATATGTTCAGTAGTTACAAAATCCGGAGACCACCATTTCATAATTAGGCACCGCCCAAACACCGACCAAGGGCCACCCGTCAGGACCATTAGGAATTTGTTTTCGTTTTTTAAAACGACCAAGGGCCGCCCAAACACCGACCAAGGTCTGTAATCTTCTTCTCCATTACTAGAAACGCAATGGGGAATCCCAGGACTTTGAAAACAATGGACGTTTCCATTTATTCTCTAGCACCTCCAATATAGTTGAGTCTATCTCAAAGCAAGGATCTCCATCCGGTTCAAATGGAAAAGATAGTTATATCTTCCCCACCAAAGCGTTCATGTCGACCTTCCCTTTCTCACGTCCATTGACATAATCTCCTATCATGATATCCTTCTAGGACTTTAGCTTAGCATCTCCTGTTGCTTTCTCTCCCAATTCACCCTTCTTCTTATTGCTCTCACATCCTAAAACAAAGGATAGTGGTCTTCCATCATTCGACACTTATGTCTGGAGTGCCTAAAGATTTCAGACCCTCCTTCATGGTTGTATCTCTGCCTTCCATATCTTCCTCTCCCCCTGCCTGATTAGCATCTTCATGATTAATGGTTTCAGCCTCCATGCGAGTAACTTCTTCTACTTGCTCCAACTCAGTATTACCATTGTCACCATTGCAGCCACCAACTTTATCCGGTGTGGATGTTTCCATCTCCATTGACCGGACGTCAATTATGTGAACCGTAACACCGTCCTCCAGAACAAACAACCCACGCCCACCGCTGCTAGGTTTTTCTTAGAAGAGAGCGTTTTTTAAGCACACTTCACATATGTTATTCATGGTAGTTGTTAGATGAGTTGCAAAAAGATTAATCGGGTATTTTGAATAGGTCTTGTGACGTAGGAAACCCAAACTATCGTACTTGTATGTTTAGAAAACCGAATGACGGTTTGTGTAAATTGTTAAACTAAATAAAAATAAAATGATACTACGAATTTTAGAATTTTGGGTTTGATCTTCCTCGGTATACATTACCAAACAAATAACAAAACGTTCACAAAAAATAAACCGCGTGTTCACATAAATGAACTACACGTTCATAAGAAAATGAAAATAAAAGTTCACGACAAAAATGAATTATATGTTCACAAAATGAACTAGATGTTTACATAAATGAACCAAATGATCACAAAAAATAAACTGCGTGTTCACATAAAATAAACCAACTAATATTATTGTTGTTTTGTGTTGTATAGTAAAATTCATTGGACATTTCTTCGAACACATATAGTCATTAAGTTAAATTAAGAAAATAACAACTTTATATGCACTCTTATGAATTTGTTAGAGGGAGCATACTAGTAAAAGAGGTAAGAAACTCATTGTTGTTGGAATCAAGAAACTCAGTGTATTATTGTTATCACATCTTTCAAATTGGTTGATGGTGGTGAAGTTATTGATATTGGAAAAGTGTGCATGAATCCTTGGGTTGATTCTAACATGAAGGGTCTACTGAGGAAGATCAAACCCAAAATTCCAAAATTTAAAGTGAGTGTTGTTTCATGGTATGTTGTTGTTTTTGTAGTATTAGTACTATTATCTATAGGAAAAAGTATATTACTGCAATTGCTTGAACTGTCTTAACTTTTAACTATTCTATTCTAACAAGGTTATTATTCAAGCTCAAAAAGATGTTCTCACAGTTCTACCTCACTGAATAACTGAAAAAACAAGACAATAGACATATGCAATCTCCACACTACTCTATATCGGTTTACGAATCACCCATGTCGTTAATATCTCATGATCTACGATCTTGCTAATCAAAAGTAGATGAAAATATCAGGTCAAAGGTTGTGCAAACAAAGGTGGATTTGTTCAGGTTTTCAAGGCGTATGCGAGCTCTGATCCAAATGATGTTATTGCACTCAAGGTATATAGGAACTCTATTGTAATATTCAATTTGTATCATATATACCCATTATAAGATTTTGTATTTGGAGAATCCATTATGATATTATAAGTGCAAAAGCCTCTATTTCCTTTGGAGTTTTATATATATCGTCAACTTGATTATGATATAATTGGACCTAATTATTTTTGTGAATATTAGAATATTAGACACCAAATATCAAATTTCATCATATTAGAAAGTCAAACTATATAACTTATTTTTGGATACTTTCCTTGTGGTTTTCCAAATTCATTATTTCTGATATTTACGTGTCTTCGTATATTCCTTGACAAATAGAAAAATCGAACCATTATGGTTTCATCAAGTTTGAGTATCTTGACCTACCTACTGATTCAAGCCAACATGCTAGACTCTTGAACGATAATGGACACAATTCTCCTCTCCATGTGATGCAACTATTGTTAGTGTGGAAAAGGAAAGTTCTCAATTCTACTGATGTTAGTTTGGAAAAGGAAAGTTCTCAATTCTACTGAATTAGGATGCTTGTACGATCTCTTTCAGAACAACCCCAAGAAGCGGTGGGCGTGGGGCAGCAGGTCTCTGGAGAACGGCGGTGCGAACGGCACTACTGACGTCCGGTCTTGGAAGTGGAAACTTCCCTACCGGAGAAGGTAGAAGAGAGTAAGAGGGATAATGTGTGTGCTGAATTAGATCAAACCGAAGAGGTTACTTGCATGGAATCTGACACCATAAATGTTGATAACACAAACCATAAAGAAACAAACAACACAGGGGGAGGAGATGACATGGAAGGTAGGGATGCAAGCAGGAAGGAGGGCCTGAATTCGTCAGACACTCCAGAATTAGTGTCTACTGATGGAAGACCTTTATGCTTTGTTGTTGGTAGTGAAAGCCCTAAGAAGAAGATCGATTTGGGGAATAAAACAACAGAAGGTACTAAACAAAAAACCTGGAAGGACATCATGACAGGAGATAAAGTTAACGGAAATGCGAAAGAGAAGATCGACATGAATGCTTTGGTGGGAAAGATGAAACTTTCATTCCCGTTTGGACCGGATGGAGATCCTTGCTTCGAGATAGACCAATCTATCTCGGAGGAACTAGAAAATGAATGGAAGCTGTCAATTGTGTTCAAAGTCCTGGGTTTTCCCATTGCATTTCCGGTAATGGAGAGGAAGATTAGAGACCTTTGGAAACTTGGAGAAAATATTCAAATTATCGACCTTGAAAATGATTATTTTGTGGCTCGTTTCAAGAACGAAAACGAACTCCTCATGGTGTTAACAGGGGGTCCTTGGTCGGTTTTTGGGCGATGTCTGATCATGAGAAGATGGACTCCCGACTTTGTAACTACGGAGCATATTTCTTCCGCCCCTACATGGGTTAGAATCGCAGGGGTACCCATGCAATGGTTCAACGAAGCGATTCTTTGGAATGTAGCCACTGGAATCGGGAAACCGATAGCTATGGATCCGAAGACTCTAAATCATAATAGAGGACGCTTTGTTAGGATGTGCGTAGAGTTGGATCTGAGTAAGCCTTTAAAGAAAGCAGTGTATATCAATAAGAGGAGATGCGCGATTGAATATGAAGGACTACAAGTAGTATGCTTCAAGTGCGGAAGATATGGACATTATGCCTCGAATTGTCCTCACAAAGAAATGGCCCAGACATGTGGTAATAACAGAGAAAGGGTAGAAGGAAAGACTGGGAATGCCGAGCAGGAAGCTGAGCCTAAGGGGCCGGTGCCGGAAGCTGCTACACCGGAGCTTCACAACGGCGATCAGTACGGGCCATGGATGTTGGTTGGAAAGAGAAATAAAATCCATAAAGGGAAAGAAGATAATCAGAGTTATCCAGGGAAAGCGGGAAACGTGAATAATTATTCTTCCCAAACTCAGCAGAATCGATATCCCAACTATAAGGGTAATTATGGAAAACAAGGTAATGGAAATCACAACGCCAACAGAGGTGGGGCAAAGATTGTGGAAGTGAGAGAAAAGAGTTTAAAAGAAAAGGGAAAACAAAAAGAAGATGGGCCAGGAAACCCAGTAAGTGGTGATGGGTTGAAACAGAATACCCAGACTAGGTTTAGGCCTAACGGAGGGAGTAATGTCGCAAGCACAAGCAATCAGCCCATGCCAGAGACGAAAGAAGGTGTCGTCTTTACAGCTGAAAACCACACAGAGGAAGAAGCAGATCTGGAGAGAAAGAAGCGGAGAAATAAAGTTAGGAATGCAAGACGTAAAAGCTCGAGGAAAGCAAAGCATGGAGAGATTGGAATACTTGTGAATGGAAGTTTGAAAAGACAAAGGCCTGTGAAAGAAAGGAGTACACTTGTAGCGTCAGAATCGGACGAGAATAAGGATGAACCAGAGGATAAAAAGAGAGCAGTGGAGGAGAAGCTAAGGCAGAAAGAGACTCAAGAAGATATGGTACTTGTAGGTACGATGTTGACCCAGTCTACCCTCCCTAAGACAGATACAGAAACAAGCAATACGAAAGAGGGCGATAACATAAGACCGCAGATTTCCCTGGAGGGGAAAGAAATGAGGTTGTAGAAGGAGAAGAGTGAGCTGGGAATGATCAACGTGCGTAGCAGTCGGGTTGAGGTCTCCAAGGAGCCTATCCACTTGAACCAGAACGATGACAGAACGTTGGTAAATGAGGAGCTTTCCACACCAGAGGAGAACATGGGATACATGGACTGCGAGACGGTTAGCGGCGAGGAGTGCAGTGAACCTAGGAGGATGTCCATGACATCTAACTAGAAGAACGAACTATCCTCGTACTTAAGGTGTGTAGCATCACCGTCAATTAATTTTTTATGAATTGCTTGTTTTGGAACGTACAGGGAGCTAGCAAGAGCGGCTTCAGACGGGCTATCAAATTCCTTTGCAATACATACAAGGTTGATCTATTAGCAATTTTTGAGCCCCGTATATCGGGCGATAAGGTTGATAAAGTGTGTAGCAGACTCAAGTTTGGAGGATGCAAAAGAGTGGAAGCAGTGGGTTATGAAGGGGGAGTGTGGCTGTTATGGGATGATTCTAAGTTCCAGATCTCAGTCATCAATTCTTGCCCTTATTTTATCCATATCAAAGTGACTCATCATAGTAAAACTCTGCACGTTTTGGCTGTCTATGTGCCACCTACTGAGAAAAGAAGAGTACCTTTCTGGGATGCATTTGATAAAGAGCTAGCTGACATCAATGAACCTTGCATAATGGGAGGAGATTTTAATTGTGTCACTGCGCTTCATGAGACTAGAGGCGGGGATGCCAGACCTCACAGGGATACTGAGAGATTCTTGGATATCATCCATAATTACGGGCTGATCGACCTAGGATTCACGGATCCCGAATTTACTTGGGATGACAGCAAAACTAGGAATAAGGGGATACAAAAAAGATTGGATCGATGTTTGATGAACTTAGGAGCAAGTATGGAGTGGCCGGAAGCTTCAGTGAGACACCTTGCTAGATTTTCCTCAGATCATACTCCCATCCTCCTATGTCTGCAACCTTGCACTACCGGAAGACGGAATAGAAGACCTTTCAGACTGGAGGTTGCATGGATGACACACCACGAGTTCCTACCTATGGTAAAGAGGTGCTGGGATATGTATGCAAGTAGAGGTATGCCACTTAACATTCTTAAAACTTGGCTTCTAGATTGGAATCGTCGGGTGTTTGGTAATGTTTTTTGCAGGAAACAAAAAATTATGAACGAACTCTCGAAGATCCAAAGCGATACGACAGGGATCACTTCAAGTTTGAGGAAAACCAAGGAAATATATCTCCAAACAAAGCTAGAAGAGGTGCTTGAGCAGGAAGAGCTCATATGGCTTCAAAAGTCGAGAGAGCAATGGCTATCGTTCGGAGACAGGAATACAGCTTTCTTTCATACAGCGACCATTATTAGAAGACGAAGGAACCGAGTGATAGGATTGAAAATTGAAGATGGACGCTGGGAAGAGGATAAAGACAAGCTGGAAAACTTTGTTTTCAACTTCTACAGTGACCTTTATAGCTTTAGTGATGCTGCTACAAATCACTATGATGGGAGTCAAGAGTATCATGGTTTCCCCCCCCCCCCAACGTTGAGGGAAAACAGGGAAGATCTTCTTAGGAAGGTGACTCAGGAGGAAGTTTGGAAGGCAGTAAAATCGATGGGAGCGTTCAAGTCCCCGGGGATCGACGGGTTCCAACCAATCTTCTACCAGAAATGTTGGAATGTCATCGGCAAATCGGTAGTTGAAGAAGTTTCCAAATTTTTTGAGACCCGGAAACTTTAAGAGGGGATAAATGACACCATAATTTGTCTTATAGCCAAAGTGGGAAATCCGGAAACCCTGACGCAATTCAGACCTATTGCTTTGTGCAATGTCTTATACAAGATCATGACTAAGGTGATGGTTCAACGATTGCAGAGATTCATGGATACAATGGTAGGGCCTATGCAAAGGAGCTTCATTCCGGGTAGATATATCCAGGACAACATTGTGCTTATGCAAGAAGTTGTACATTCTACGAGAAAGAAGAAATAGGGTAGGAAGTGGATGATCTTGAAACTTGACCTTGAGAAGGCGTATGACAGGATTCGATGGGAGTTTGTGAATCAAGTCATGATTGATGCTGGGATCCCGAGGGAGTGGTGTGATATGATAAATGAATGCATATCTACTACTCGCATGCAAGTAAATTGGAATGGAGAGCTTACCCGTCACTTTACTCCCAAGAGAGGACTCCGTCAAGGGGATCCACTCTCCCCTTACTTGTTCGTTCTTTGCGTGGAGAAGCTAAGTCATATGATCATGGAGGAGGTCAATAGGGGTAGATGGAAACCCATCCGGCTTTCCCGGGAGGGACCTCTCTTGTCACATTTGTTTTTTGCGGATGATCTAACACTCTTTGCGGAAGCATCGATGGAGCAGTTGGAGGTTATGCTTGGTTGTTTGAACAGCTTCTGCAGGATCTCAGGACAAAAAATTAATGTGACAAAGTCAAGGATCTTTGTGTCCCCTAATGTACCAAGAGAGCTGCAACACATGATGGAAGCTAGGAGTGGTATAACAATCACAAAGAACTTGGGAAACTACCTAGGTATGCCTCTACTTCAAAAGAGAGTCTCCAAAGCAACCTTTGCGGAGCTTCTGGACAAGATCAATAATAAGCTCAACGGGTGGAGAGGGAAGAACCTTAGCTTCGCAGGGAGGATTATCTTAACAAAATCGGTGCTCAGCTCCATACCAGTTTACTCGATGTCCAATGTCTTGCTTCCAAAAGTAGTATGTGAAGAGATAGACAAGATTAGTAGAGCATTCATTTGGGGTCATGGTAGTGGCAGAAGAGGCATGCACTCGGTTGCTTGGAGGACAATCTGCATGTCGAAAGAGAAGGGTGGGTTGGGGGTTAAAGCTATGGGAGACATGAATAGGGCTATTGTGGGTAAATTGGGATGGAGATTCTTGAAAGATAAGAAGAGTCTCTGGACAAGAGTGCTAAAGAGTAAGTACATCAGAGAAGATGGCAGCTCACACTCGTCTCCGTCGCCGATCTGGAAGAGTATTAACAGAAGCATAGGTGAAGTTGTTGCTCCAGGACATAGATGGCTAGTTGGAGATGGTAGAGACATAAAATTCTGGGAAGACTGCTGGCTCATGGATAGCCCTTTGATTGACAACACTATTAAGGAGGTAGAGAGTCATCTGTTGAACAGAGAAGTAAGAGATTTCTGGGTGGAAAATGTAGGCTGGAACTGGAACGCATTCAGTGAGTACCTACCGGCAACTGCGACCCTCCGCTTTGCTTCCACAACTCTTGACACCATGACACGTGATGAGTTTGGAATTAGAGAGGAGCAACCTAAGGATGAGCTGTCTTGGAAATGGAGCATGGATGGAAATTATTCAGTTCATTCAGCCTACAACATGCTGCGTGGAGATAGTCTGAGTAATGAGACGGATGCAGTGGTGTTTAGAGAGCTGTGGAAAATGAAAATGTTGGAACGATCACGTATGTTTGCATGGAAGCTCCTGCATGGGGGAGTTTTATCAAATGAAGAACGTCGGCGTAGACACGTGACCCAAGATGGAGACTGTGTTCGATGCAGAGGAAGCCCAGAAACTTACTCTCATTTATTCCGAGACTGCAATGTGAGTGATAGACTGTGGCGAGGCCTAAATGCAAGGAAGATGGATGCAGATTTCTTCAGCCTACCTTTTGCAACTTGGTTGAGAGGTAATATCCTATCTACTAAAAAATTCAACAGCATATGCGATTGGAATATTGTATTTGTTGTAGGTTTATGGTGGCTCTGGAAATGGAGGAACGAGAAGCATTTCGAAAACAAAAACACCAGGACAGACGGGTATACCTTCGTAGTAGAGAGGGCCACTGAGTACATGATAGCTTGGAGGAAGAATTACAATTTCAAACAGAACTCAAATCGCTCGATTGTGCACATCAGATGGGAAGCGCCTCCGGAAACAATGATGAAGATTAACTCAGATGGAGCGGTAAGAAGCGATGGACACGCCACGGCAGCAGGAGTCATTAGGAATAATGTAGGAGAGTGGCATAAAGGCTACCTTGTAAACCTTGGTATATGCACTGTTCCCATGGCGGAATTATGGGGTATATACTACGGTTTACGAATTGCTTGGGAAAGTGGTATCCGCTCAGTGGTCATGGAAACCGACTCGAAGTTGGCGACCACTCTCTTGGGCAAGACGGTTCCTAGATGTCACCCTCTTGCAAGTCTGGTCATTAAGTGCCAAGACTATCTGAAAAGGGACTGGATTATCCAGTTCCGACATGCCTTCCGTGAGGCGAATAATGTCGCGGACTATCTTGCTACCCTTGCTTTTGCTTTTCCTATTGGTCTAAGTGTATTGCGTGACCCTCCTGAGGGTATAGTGGATCTTTTACGTCATGATGTAAGGGGTCGGGCTATCCCCCGCGTGATTACTATTTAGCTCATTTTTTCATATATAATAAGCGCGACTAGATGCGCCGGAGACCACTGACTCTCCTTCCCACCAAAAAAGGATGCTTGTACGATTTCAATATTGCAATGACACATTCAACTTTTGAATCTCTAGATAATCCTAGATGTTAAGATGACCGAACAAATTGTCAAAACATACCGTGCTATTCGAGAACTTTGCAAGTAGTGTTATCCTAGATATTAAGTCATATCAAATTATCAACAATTCCAACGTGAAAAAAATGAGAAGATAATGTTGGAAAAAATGAGAAGGTAATAAGTAAATCATTGTGCAAGTCTTATTATTATGTATTACGAAGCCGGCCACAAAGGAGCAAAATACTACTAGCTAGTTAGATTAAAAGTAAGATCTTAATAGCTCTAGTTCTTATCCCAAGGATAACACTTATCTTCTACCAAATGACCATCTTGAATGCAAGGGCCACTCTCCTTGATATTCCAAGTACAAACCCTGTCAACACCACACACGCCATCTCTCATAGTAAGGTATACATCAAACTTATGTCGGATTTCATTGAAGAGAAACGTGCAGTAGTAGTCGGCCTTAATGCTAGGCCAAATGTCAATGACGTAATGTTCTCCGTTCGGAACCTGTTGAATGCCAAAATCTTCGTCCGAGCCTTGACAATGCACTTCCATATTCTCTTTCCCTTCAAGAATGTTGTTCATCAACACCTTAATCTTCTTTAATGGCGTTGTCTGTGTTAGTTTTCTTCCTCCGGCATTCATTTGCTCCGCCGTGGCTGCCGCCAAGAACACTGCCACAAGGATGAGTTTGTAGTGAGATGCCATCTTTGTTTTGGTTCTTCGCTAAATGGATATTTAAATTCGGGAAAAGATGTTTCTAAAAATTTTTGCTTTGCAAATTAATGCATTTCATTGACTCATCTTAAAATCTTTTTCAATTATGGAGTATGAAGATACTCTATATATTTTACATGATTTTGTCCATGCAAATTAACCGGGTATTCTCTTGCATAAACATTGATTGTACCTACTAAAACGATCATAAACATTAAATATAGATGATCTTATTCTTAGAATAACTTTTACGACATTATTAATGTTGGTCTTCTATCGTTCACTATAAATTTATTAATGGATATATTAAAAAGCTTGATAAAAAAAACTAATAATAAATGAATAATTTTTTTAAAAAAGAAAAATCTTTTAAAATAAAATTAATTATGAATTTTAACCAACTGGAGATACAATAAATTGACAATTTAATAATAAGAAATAAAAGTAATCTCAAATTTTATTATGTTGACTAAAGATGTACTTTTTTTAATTATTAGAAAAAATAAATAAATATTATTTTTTATAGATTTATTTTCATGAAGAAGGAAAGATAAAATTGGGGTATTAGCTAATTATCTCATAAAAGTGAAAAAATAAAAGAGATAATCTAACTAATTATCTCATAAAGAGCGAAAAAAAACAAAGAGATAATGGTAGAAACAAGGAAAAATAAAGAAGAAATTAAAGTTTGGTAACCGAAGTTGTGTAAATGAATTTGTTAATAGAATTGAGTAATGAAACCGGGTAATGATAACATCTAAATCAACGTGTTTTTAGCTTGCTTATTCATACATTTTACATCTCTTTCTCGTAAGATATATGTTCATAGAATTTGGAATGTTTTAATATTACGATTTTGGTATATACTTTTGGTTATTTCATATTTTAGGCGTTCAAAGCCAATTTTGAGACATATTCAATCAAAATGACATTGAAGCATAAGAGATCGATCTTCCATGAGGTCAAGAGTTACAATTCAACATCAAACATGACTAAGGATCGATGAATCAAGTTTTAAAGTATTGCGTTAGAAGCCATGCCAAGAACCGAACTTCCAAAAAGAGCATAAAATCACACCATACGACCACTTAGACAGTGTAGTAACGGGATTAAGGCGAGGAAGACCCAAACCCTGACCAGGTCTAGACGGCATGCCATGTCGTGGCATGGCCATCACATATGTCGTCTAGACATCGGTAGCACTCTCGGATATTGATCTACCATATATCTTTGTATTGAGATTTTTCCCATATTCGTTGGTCCGGGATTCTTGTCTATATATTGTTAGTTTTCAAAATTTTAGGACATATAGTCAAATTCTGGATTTTGGAACCCAAATTATAGTTAGTTTTTGTTTGTCCCTTTTATACTTTCGTTACTTATGTAATTTCAACTTTCAATGGTGGCCGAAAAACTCCTAGGCGGCATCAACGCTAGTTGGGGTTGACCCGAGAATACCCGCACTCAATGGTGGAGCCAGAAAGTTTTTATTGGGGGCATAAATTTTTTTTTATATAAGATATGTTTGAAATTAAAAAATAAAATCTATAGATTAAATGAATAAAAATAGTTTACTTAAGTTTTGTACTATAAATTAGAGCTTTTAATTTATTTTTTTTACTTAGATGAAATTTATAATTATTTTATATATTTAGTTTGTTTTATAAATATATTCAAATAAAGTAGATAGTGGTTGATGAATTATTGTATTAAAAATTATATAAATTTTATTGTATTAGTTATGACTTAATGAAATAATAAACATCACTTAATCTCTCCATCTAAATATATTGTAATTTGCTTAAAATAAAATCCATAAATTGAAAGGAACTTTTTTGCTACTGTCAAACCTTGAACCTGTAATTATATTGTGAGTTTTTAGAATTTTAGGACATACAGTCACACTCCGGATTTTGGAACCCGAGTTATAGTTAGTTTTTGCTTGTCGCTTTTATACTTTCGTTGCTTATGTAATTTCAACTTTTGATGGTGGCCGGAAAACTCCTAGGCGGCATCGGCGCTAGTTGGGGTTGATCGGAGAAGACCCGCACTCAGCGGTGGAGGCAGAAAGTTTTCGTTGGGGGCACGATTTTTTTTATATAAGATATGTCGCATATTAAGTTTGAAATTAAACAATAAAATTCATAAATTTAATAAATAAATAAAATTTGCTTAAATTTTGTACTATAAATTAGAGCTTTTAATTTATTTTCTTTACATAGATGAAATTTAAAATTATTATATATATTTAGTTTGTTTTATAAAAAATATTGTCAAATAAATTAGATGGTGGTTGATGAATTATTGTATTAAAAATTATATTAATTTTGTTGTATTTGTTAAGAGTTAATGAAATAATAAACATCACTTAATCTCCCCATCAAAAAAATATTGTAATTTGCTTAAAATAAAATAAAAAGAAACTTTTTGCTACTGCAAGAACTTGAACTTGTAACTCCAAACACCTTCCCTTCCTCTACCAAATGAGCTAGTAGAACAAGACGTATCACATTTTCGTTATAACAAGAGTTTTTTCCTTCCTAAGGCAAAACGGCATCGCAAGCCGGGACAATTTATACCCCCTATATCCGCCACTGCCCGCACTAGAAGGACGTGAGCAACTAGGAGACGAGCTGCAACCGAATTCTGGTGGCTCAATCTGGCAACACCTCGACGCTGGTGGTGACCCTAGTTTTAATCGGCGTCAACAACATATGGAGGAAGAAGCTAAGGTTCTGGAAGGGCCGAAGAAGAATGGCCCATTTTTGAGGTTGAAGTTCATCTATCGGGAGAGAAAAGGGGACGAGAGGGAAGAGGAAGAGGATATTATTTTTATTTTTTTGGAATTTTCTTTTTCTTTTGTGTAACAATTAATTCGTGTATGGTGTCTTAAGATACCCATATGTTATGCATAATTTAACGAAAGAAGTTAATGAAAAATAAATAAAATAAAGATATACTCGTAAAACCTATGACAATTCCGGAAAAAAAAATCCGGATATTAAAGTAGTTGAATGAACGAAATTGGGTAACCGAAAATGGGTAACTAAAGTTGGGTACGTGAAATTGGGTAACCGAAGTTGGGTATGCAATTTTTTTTCCTTTTTCCTACGATTATTAAAAAAATATCATTTGACCAACTCCTTTTTTCTAATTAATTATTAGGATAAGTGTATACTTTATACCCATTATACAAAAAACTAATCACCAAAATCACCCTTATTATATCGTATATGAATATATGAGCAATGCATGAATGTTTTCCAAGCAAAATAAATCATCAACAAGTGTCAAGAGGTGTATACATATTATTTTTGGCATAAAACAATGTTTATGTACCAGTGATGTAGGCATTTTTACGAAACTTGAACAATATTGGTCTATGTTGACCAAATCCAAAGACATCCGACCTACTCAATGAAATTCACAACATATGGACGGTAACGAATTAACACGATCGAGAAACGAATAAACCCGACAAACCAAAATCTTGAAAGAAATTGAAACCCAAATGAACCCAATCAATGTAACAGCTTTGATCCACAATTTGAAACAACCATGAACTTGATTTAACTCGACCCTAACAGACCCAAAAGACGAGTTGACTTGAAACATGACCCGACTCGACTTAACCCGAACCCGACCCAACTGACATGATTGTCCCCTCTAGGTTAGATGTATTTATTAAGTTAATGAATATTTTTGCAAAAATACTAAATAAAATATAATATTGTGCAATTTACCCTCTTAATTAATATATTAGTATGCACCATGTAAACACGCATGTTAATATAAATATTAGTAATACTAAAAGATTATGCTCGTGCTACACACGGGTCTATAAATATATTTATTTTATTATTTTATTTGCAAAATTGTATAAGTTTTTGTTCACTTAAATTTTTATTACTTTCGTGCATGCTAATTAATTAAATTGCACATATGAGAATCGGTGCAATAACTTTTTTATCTAACATGTTTATAAAAATTGTCAGAAGTATGAAAATTTCACGGGTGGTAGTTTCTTACAAAAAATAGCAAGTGATACACAATTATGAGCAAATACATGTAATTATGTTCTTACGAAATACATATAATCATAGTTTATAACCGGCCTATTACTTGAAAGCTGTAAAAGATCATTACATTTGTATTTTATTTATAAAAAAAAAGTTTATAATTAATAGAATTAATTGTGATGAAAATCATAGTCATTATATAAAGGATACAATTTAGAATGAATGAGTTGGCTAAGTAGGTTGTTTATGTAACATGTAGTATAAACTAGACACTTTTGATTATGTGTAGACAAACTAGGCCCCTCCTATTTTGTCAAAAAGATTTATTATAAAATAAATGAAAGACCTTACCTAATTTGTCATCTTTCTCTCTTCTATTTATTTTAATATTTTGTCTAATTAAAGATGCTCATTAATGTCATGAACCGTTAAATATGGAAGTAATCATTATCCTACTCTTTAAATCATGAGTTGTGATATTCTCATCCTTTTTTTCGAAAATATGAAATTGTAGTCCCTCGCTCTATCATTCTGCATCGTTCTTTGAAGAATTTATCGGAAATCATGGA